>JAKEPQ010000756.1:4620000-10156130 GCA_024500445.1 Entomyzon cyanotis
AGTTGCGTTCTTCTAGGCAGCGGAAATAACACATGAAGGCAAAAGGCACCGTTTTAAAGTTTCCACAACACATTTCCTGGCACGGCTCCACAAATTACATGCAGCAACACTCTCCCAAAGAATCTTTTGCTACTTAAAGTGTGGTAGGGCCAGCATCACATTGCAGCTGTATACCTTACAAACATTGCATGTAATTGTCAGTGCAGAGAAAGTAATTATGGAAATTTCAAACCAAACTTTTAATTCACTGCAAAAACCCTCCTATATATTCTGAAAGGGGATCTTTCACCTTTTGTTTTTTTTTTAATTTTAAATGCTTTTCATTTTCAGATCCTACATCCCCCCTTCCCTTTAGTCCCTCATGTTGGGCTGTTTGTAGGCCACTGAGACCACATTGCTCTGTGCTGCAGATGAGACACAACAGCATGCTCAAAAATTCAGAGCAGGGGATAGAAAGCACTGAGGTCTTTGTCTTTCCTACTGTCAACTCTGTATTTGTAAGACAGTATTAACAATAGCCCGTGAGTATTGCAGAGACTCTGCTTCTATGCTGGATAGTTTGAAAAAAATACATACTAAATACAGTGAAATACAAAATTACAATATTTTTATTAAATTGTATTCAGGAATTAATTGTACTTCTGCACACTTTCATCTAAACCCTTTTTGAAGTCTCCTTGCACTTACACTGATTAATTTATTGAGATTATTTTCAGGCTCATACATGTTTATATTACTAAAAATAATTCAAAACAATAAAACGCCATATTCCAGACAGTTACTGTAAAATTAGCAACTGGTTTTTCAGTTTAACAAGTATTATTTTTCTCAATGTCATTTTGCTCTGTTTTGGATTGAGCCAAAATGAGCCGGCACTATGTTACTATACAGAAGGAAAACATTCCCCCTGATGAGTATCTTAGTATGAGAACACCTATATTATTTTTATAAAATGAATGTCTCTATTTACTATTTACCTTCCTGCTGAGATGACTGGGTTGTGTGAGCAGAATTAAAATTTTCCTAATTGCTAAACTGAGTAATAAATCTGAAGTTAATATATTTATTTCCTTTTCAGCATTTTAGCAGATTTTCTCTGGCACCATGAAAATCTAAGGAGGTAACCAGTTATAACAGCTTTTTACTGGCTGCTTCCATGAGACCCATGGAAAAAATGGGGAAGATGAAAATTTTTTTGAGCTTTGCAGCAAAAATATATTAATTGCCTTCATCCTTCTTTGCTCTGATCATCCTCCCATACATCTCTTCTTTGGAAGTTCTTTTATGTTCACCATCTGGGGTGTTTGGGACCAAGGGAAGCATTTCTCCACATAAAGCCAGGAGGGAATGATCCAGGCTGTTTAGGTATGTGCTTTGAAACGATCAAGCAACTCGGAAATCCCCCTGGTTAGTTAGAGGAATGATTCTTCTACAGTGCACACATATATACGTTACTGTAACTACTTAGAAAGTCCCAAGTGCAGCCACAATTGAAAATCATTATTCTTGGACATAGGAATATTTGCACATACTGGTTTTCATACTAAAGTTCCATATCTGAGCAATTTTCCAAGTTTGAAATGAGAAGGGGGGAGAAAAAAAAGAGAAGTATTATTAGATTTCTTGCATTTATTTTAAAGGTGTTGAACCCAAAGGTAGGTATCTAAGTAACCCATGTCATGGCATTGCCAAGAAGAGCTGCTGGAGCTGGGATGAGGACATGAACCCACTCTCTCCCACCCACGGATGCCTTTCATCCAGAAACCTACAAACACACCAATGGTGGAAATATGCATCCCCTGGAGATTAAAGAGACCACTGGTCTCAGAGGGAATAGGACAGAACCCAGACATCCCTGGAAGCACAGTGCACTGCATTATCTGCTGTACCTCCCAACCTGTACAGTGCTTGGCACAGCCTGCCACTGAGCACTCTCCTGGCTTTTCTGGTGGGACATGGCAAAGATCCTGTGTTTCATAAAGATGTTAATTTCTGCCAGCTAGCTTGGATGTAGCCTGAAGGTTAGATTTTTCCTCCAAGAAATCTTAATGAGTGGTTCTGTGCTGCTCTCACTGTCCATGCTGGTGGTAGCATTTCCAGAGAATCCACATAGTTAGCTCCTCCTCCTTGAAATATAACCATAGAATGGTTCAGATTGGAAGGGACATTACAGATCATCTCATTCCACCCCTGTGCAGGGCAGGGACACCTTCCACTAGTAGGGGTGGCTTCGGACCACATCCAACCTGGCTTTGAACAGTTCCAGGGATGGGGCATCCACAGCTGCTCTGGTCAGCCTGTGCCAGTGCCTCAGCACCCTCACAGTAAAGAATTTTGTCCTAACATCTAACCTAAACTTACTCTCTTTCAGTTTAAAGCCATTGCCCCTTACCCTGTTGCTATTTGCCCATATAAAAAGTCCCGCCTTCTCCTTTTTATAATCCCCCTTAAGGTACTGGAAGGCTTTAATGAGGTCTCCCCAAAACCTCTTCTCCAGGCTGAACAACCCCAGCGATTACAAATAATAACAGATCTTATCTCCTTTTTTAATCCTCTTTGTTCCTTTATGTAACAGCTTAACTGGATGCAAAGAACTTGCCAAAGGAGACAGAAATTACTTAACTCCTTTAAATACACTTGCATATTCTGTATGGTCACAAAAGTTTAGACTGCCATCACAAAGCATGAAAGCACTAGTGAAATAGAGCAACTATACTGATTGGTGCCATTGGGGAAGGCAATAATATTTAAATGAAATTAGACAGAAATCTCAGGCACACAGAACATAAATATTTAATTTGGAATTTCACCAAGACACTGGGGCTAACACCTTTAACTTGGCACATGCAAGATTTTTAAATGACCACAAATTTTATGAGGCCCTCAGATTTCACCTCCCCTTTAAAGGATTGGCTCCCCAGTGGAAAAGATCTGGTGAGAAGCTGATTCTTTATTAGTTCAGGTGGGAATTTGGCCTTTGGTTCTTATTTCATTAATGTAACAGAATCACAACACTCATGCATAGAATTTGGTGATAAACAAAATTTGTTCCTGAAGGCTTTACTGGGAATTCATTGCAAGAACCAATTAAGCCAAGCATATCTTACCTATGAAGTGAATTCAAAACCAAATGACCCAAATCTTACAGAGGCTTATTAATTTTTGCAGGAAAAATAAAAATAATCTGCTAGTGTTTTTTTTTTTTTTTTTAACTCTCCTCCAGAACTTAAAAATAGAAAAAGAATCACAAAAAACTTCAAAGGGAAGAGAGTCAATTCATAGTTTAAATACAGTAAGCATCCTGTATAAAGTCTTTGCTTAGTAATTAGAATTATTTCATAGGGTTGTTTTTTTCTTCTCTTTGTAGAGAATGTTGGTGTGTCTTGTATTTTTTTGGTGGGAATACTGCAATTAGCAGAAGTCAGAATAAAAACAGTAGGTGCTAAAAATTCTCCCCGACACAAAAATCTTTAACACTGTGGCACATTATCAATTTAGGCACAGTGGGTTTTAGACAGATAATTAGCAAGTCTTGGCTGACCAACTTCCATACTGCTGCAATGAAAACTAAGAAAGAGATAGTGTTTTTCAACTAGTAATGCAACTTCTGTCGAATAAAGTTTTGCAGGCACTAATACAAGAATTTTATGTATTTTCAGTACCTCATTTGTATAGTGAAATGAGGCAAGAAGTAAAATGTATACAATTAATTTTATAGTGTATGGTCTGCAAGTGGTTTTAGGAGGAAATCCACATTTTTCTCATTAAAGCTGGTTGGGAGTATATCTTCCAATTAAAGTGGCTTTTTTTTTAGTATTGTAAATAATTGAATATTGGGGAAAAAAATGTACTTGAAGAGTTTTAAAAATCAGGAATGGCAAGATTTTTAACATGCCACA
The DNA here is from genome assembly GCA_024500445.1 of Entomyzon cyanotis. Lineage (NCBI taxonomy): Eukaryota > Metazoa > Chordata > Aves > Passeriformes > Meliphagidae > Entomyzon > Entomyzon cyanotis. The sequence goes on from JAKEPQ010000756.1 coordinate 4,623,900, forward strand.
TTTACATGTGCAAACATCCAGACTAGACAAGTAACTAATAAATCCACATCCTTCTCTATTTATGGCCCTGATTAAAACTTGGAGCCAAGTTTTTCCAGCAACACAAGATAAAGCCATTTTTCTAGGGGTTCATCCAGATGGTGATTTATAAACTATAGGAAGCTTGGTGTCATTGTGAAAATTCAGCTGCATCCCGGCTGATGCAACTGTTCTGGTATGCAAAGATAACTGCAAGCACGGGTTCTAGTTAACTTCACATGTAATTTTTTACATGATTATGCAACTGAGATGACATAAAAAGTAATGATCTGAACCTCATTTGCATATATTCCTCATTCCACTGGCAGCAGTTGTGTGCCATGATGCCAGAGCACCATTAGAGTCTGAGATCCTGAACAAGAACAGCCAGACTGGCCCAGTGCCAGGCTCAGGAGGAGGAGGAGGAGGAAGAGGAGGAGGAGGAGGAGAAGTTGTCCATAGCTATATCAGATTTGGACAGTACTGGAAGGAGGCCAGAGATTGCTTTGCTTGTTTCTACTTCCTGTGTTCTTACCCCACATATCCCCAAAAATCTTCTGATCTTTGTTTTTCTTGACATTTAAATTCAGAAGATGTTTCCAGAAGGTTTAGAAGGTTTTCAGAAGCTGTAGAAGGTGTTATTAGTTTAAAGCAATGGTAAAGATCTCAACAATATACACCATGGGTATTTCAACAAAATATTTTCTGGTTCAGTAATAATTACTCAATAGATTGAGAGGCAATGAAATATTTAAACAAATTACTGACAAGTATACAAGACCAGCCAGAAAAGAGAGGACAGATAGATGATATATTTTCACATACCTCAGCAAAGTTGTAAGGACTTTCTGTTGCTTTCTTGTTTTTCATCTCAAAATAGAATTTGTGAATATTAAAAGATACTGGAGATGGGGAAGGCTAGGATAAGAAAATACCACAGTAGTGAACAAATTCCAGTAGCCCAATTTGAAAAGCTTTGCCTATTTAATGGTTACGTGTTCATTATCATTAGAGTCTAATGACCAACTTCCCTAGCATTGAAATCTGACTAAATTAGCCACAACAAGTTAAACTCAGGGAAAAAAGACACTTAAATGGGACAAGAATTGTGTGCTGTATCTGCAGAACAGGTGGCAAAACAGGGCCAGCCTCTCTCTCTAATCCTCTTGAAAACGTGATACCGATTAAACAGATATTTTTCTAATTTCAGTGTAGCATACCTGATCCTTAAAATGAGACTTTAGCTCTTGGGGAAGTTGATGGCACATAATTTCCTCTCATTTAGACAGATTGCTGGAGAAGCATGCTAGCAATAAAGATAAGCTTTATTTATCATAATTATAGTGACTTGTTCTTTTAATTAATTTTCCAATTCACACTAATGTTTATATATTAAACAATTTACATTACTGCTTAGTGGAGGTAATATTGATATTACTCTTATTTAAAAAAATGTGTCTCCATTTCTGGTATAAACATACACAATTGTGTAGCACAATTTAGGAAATCTGCTCTGTGTGCCATAGCAGAAATTAGCTCATCAAATATGTTGTATTTGGTAGAGACTAAAGGCCATTAGAAGCATCATGTCTCTTTCCCATCAATTTATCAAACTGTTGTCTGACTGGCATTTCCTGATTACATACTATCTTCTTTATGCATTTTCTTACACTTCAGTAGCCGGCTCTGTCAGAAAATGACGGCATCTTTAAATTAACATCTATCCATCTTTAAATTACTTCCATTCATAACTCCTTTAAGCCAGAGCCAAATTAAATTCCAAGGAGCCTAGAAGGGGAAGAGCTTATAAGGAAAGTGAGGATTAATGTTGTTTAAATGCACATTTTCCTAATATCTCAAAGCTCGTTGCCAATCTTGCTTAGATGTTTACTGTTGTTCTGCCAAGCTGCTGACAATTGTGACTTTTAAATTGATTTCATTGTTAGAACAGCCAGATGAATGAAAATTAGATTTAGTTACTATATAATCAGTATGACTATCAGAAATAATGGTGTCTCCTTTCCCTCAGCACGTCCTTTGTACCATGCCTCAATTTATGATGTTTGCAGGCAGGATGTGAATTGTGCTGGGGAGAAGCCATGGGGCTTGCAGGGAGAGCACCCTAGCCTTTTTTTTTTTTTTTTTTTTTTTTTTTGGTTGGGTTTTTTCTTTTGTTGTTTTTTGTTTGGTTGGTTGGTTTTTGATGCTTTTTTTGGTGAGTTGGCTGACTCTTCTCCCTCCAAAATGTGGGCTGACAATGCTATGCTGACTATTCTGGTAACACCCAGAAATAAATGGAGCACAAACTTGTGAGTGATGGGTGCTTCATATGTGTCTTTTGCTCTCTCTGTACAATGGGTGCAAATGTGTAACTAATTTTTACAAATATTTTTCTACTGTTTACAGCTATCTTCCAAGTGACATCCTTCTCATTCTGTGAAACTGGCTAACCACACCAAAATTCACTTTGATATTGAACACTTCCTCTGTTTTTAATACTTTATCTACTCTCCAATTCTGAGAGATAAGAGTATTCACAATATAATCTGCCCCGAAAAAAAAATTACCTTCAAATAGACATCATTGCTATTGTGTTTTCCCCAGCCTCTCCTACCCCTTGATGTAAAAAGATGTATTTATATTTTCCATTCCACCTTCCCCCAACATTGCTCCTGATGGAAATTTCTTTAAGTTTTGAAAATTGACATATAATTCAGGGAAACTAAAATATCATCAAAAGGTATTTTTTAGCAGTAGAATCTAAGTTGTGGTAAGCACACCTGTCTGGAATAAACCTGACTTAGCAGGGATCAGTCTTGACAGCTTTCAAGTCCTGTCCTGAAGTATTTCACTTGACTACCAGACAGTCAAGAGACATAGATAGAGATATATACACATATGTATAGACATATATACATGCACACTTGAGACAGCTCTTCCCTCCAGGACTGCTTGTTGCAATCAACTGCATTACCAATTTTGTCTCCATTTCCTCTTTTCTTTGAGAAATTGCATTGTGCTATTAATTGCACACCCAAAATCCAACGACTTACACAGTGTCCTTAATTCCTCATTCTATGCAAAACAGAGTGTTTAAGAAATGAGTATTATTCAGTTCCTGCTGGCAAGTTAGCAAACAAGAAATAGAGTCCCAAAGAGGCTTTTCGTTATGTTTAAAGAGAATAATATTCTTCAGCTTTAAATTTTCTCTATTTCAACATAATATCAAGGGTCAGCAAAACAATCCCTAAAAAATCCAAAATGCTAATTTGATCATGAGATGTAGCAAACAGCTAGCAACAGCAAGCCTTTGTTTTCCAATATCAAAGCTCAAAAATAGAAAGAATAAGTACTCCTTTTCTTTTAGAAATAAGGGCAAATTTCCTATTGTGAAAAATGTATTTTCTTTCCACCACAATGAAAACTTTAATATTTTTCACTTTTATCTGTCACAGCACTTTAAAAAATGTGGTAACAATCACATGCTGCTTGAAGAGCACAGAAAATACTGGGGATATTTCTAGTAGGTGAAAATAACATGTTTTATTCAAGCACTTTGGGGCCCTTGGGGTGTCAGGCACAAAAATTGTGTTCTGTGTTAGCACCTGGGTGAGAGGAAGAACAGAGTATAACGGAGTCCTAGATGAAAAGTTTAAGAAATTTTGCATCAGTATGCATCTTCTTTAAAAAGTAATAATACCAGCACCTCATGGTTTTCAGAATTTAAAGAAAGAATACATATTTATGCATATAAAGTGTGCCAGCTTCCTAATCAACAACACCTTTTATTTAAACAGTGCTCATTCACTTCTGAAACACCTTAGGCTGTCACAATCTCATGCTCTAAAATACAGCAGAGGCTTGTGCTTTTCAGGAGGGAGAGCAGAAGAATAACCAGACCCATTTCCTTTGTTCCTACCCAGCCTTGGTTGCTAATCAATTTTTCTCGGCCTCCAAATCTGTAATTATGGTGTCGCTTTCAGGCTGCAATAGAATACCAGGTTTACACAGCACAGGGAGAGATAAACAAGTACTCAGTGCAATTTGAAAGGCTTTGACCTTTAAAAGCTGTTAATCTACACGTGAATTATAATTAATCAATTAAAGGAGATTCAGTCTAGTACCAACATAATTAGATACAATTTTACTGCTGAATAAGCCATGATAACCCCATACAAATGAAGACAGAGTCCACTGCTCCTTACACTTTCAAATATCTCAGCTCGGCAGTTTTAGCAAAACTATGTAGGTTTCCCAAGTGGGATTTTTACGGCTTTGGAAAGCAGAAGTGTTGAATGGTGAGACTGTGTTCCAAGTTCAATAAATGGAATTGTGTTTGGAAAACTCTTCTCACTTTAGCCTATGTTCTCTCTTCAAATATTTTCCTGAGAAAGCGGGCAAGGAGGAAAATGTGATCCAAGGCACCACAGGAGTGGAAAGAAGTGATTGCTGATGACTGTTTTCTGACATCTTTGAGGTCAAATTCAGGGATAAAACAGTAAACAAAACACACATAATGTGTGTTGTATTTAACCACCACAGCTAATAGCCCTCAACCTGACTCCAATGGGAATACACAGTGATTAGAGACACCTGCAGGTTAATAATTGGAGGCATCTAAGCACAGAGGCAATTAATATAAGAAAACTCTCCTGAGGTTGGAAAAGCAGCACTGTTTAAATAAATAAATAAATGAATATGTATGCATACATAAAAGGGAATAGTTTTTATTCCTCTGAATAGACCACCTTTCCACAGGGACTAGAGATGAAGTCATCACTGAGGCATCCTTCAATATCAGTAGGAATCTTGTCCCAGAAAAATGGCTGGAATAAAGATTTTGATCTGCTTTCAAAACTTTAGTAGCCTAAAATGTTAAAAGTGTTCAATTTGGATACATATTTTGAAATTTAGTTTTGGTCCCGACTTTGAAGTTTCTCTGTAGAAACTTCACATTAATTTCAAAGGCATTTTCATGCCTTTTACATAGTATAGGAAATAAGTCAAAATTTAGACATGGGAGAGACTACTGAAGGATAATTTTACATGCCTGAATCTACAGGTCTATGAATGACCTGTATTCCTTACTGAACTTTGGTTTTAATATATAAAGTCAACATAGTTGGCATTTTAAGAAATTATATGTAAAACAGAAGAGACAATAATTTTTCCTGGACATTTTCAATCTTTCAGGAAAAATTTCTCCTCCAAGTATGTATGATGCAACTAATATTTCACTATTCATTTTCTCTTCAAAGCCTGCTGCTAAAGTAGACGTTTCAAGGGTAAGTAGCAAAGGCTAATGTATTCCTCAGCAAAATGGAAAAATGATAAAGTGAAAAAATACATTAAAGGACATTAAAGGATAACTCTGACCATGTGACCCGGTCATTAAAAAAAAAGCATTTTCAGAGAAAGAAATCAAAACCATGCAAGGGCATGAATTATTTATAGACATAAGGGTCCCCGGGAAACATACAAAATTTGCCCTTAAATGATTCGGTTTAAGAACTATTCCTGTTGCTTTTCCTTGACTTCTAATGAATAAATAACTTGCTTCAATCTTTCTACATTTTCCTCAGTTGATTTTGGCCTGAAAACAGGCATCCAAGTTATCTAATCCTTCCTCAATATTCTGGTCAGAAAAGGACTTTGTAGAGTGCATACATATTTGGGGCAGAAGAAGGTCTGAATTAATGAGAAAAACATAGTAAGATTAAAAAAAATTGAAAAAATAAAGAAGAAAAACAAAAAAGCAGCTTCACAACTAAACCCAACCCAACCCAACCCAACCCAAACACAACACAATCACTGATTCTTCCTACCAACCTTGGGCACTTCTCCCACCCTCTCTTGTTAGTGGAAAGGGATGAGGAAACCTCATCTTTCCCTCTCCTCATCTTTCCCTCTCCTCAGCAAGCTGCAGCTTTAGGTACAGCAGCCACCCTGCCCACATACTGGCCTGTATTTTACTCCAAAATAAGTCAGAATAAGGCATGGAGCAGATATCTATACAAAAAAGAAGACTTTTTTCCAGAGTAGTCAAAAGTCCTGCCAAGTCTCCCTGAACAGCCAGACCATGGACAGCCATACACATCTTTCTTGCTTCTTACAAATTATGCCACATCAGCCTGCATTCTTCTAACTTCATGCGCATTTTCTTGATTAATATTAAAATTAATTGAATTAAATGTATTTTAAAGTACTGAAAGAAGGGAGGAGCCTTGTTTCCAGCTTTCAGTTTAATCCTGTTAGCTGACTGTAAACCTATCCCAGTTTTCTTGCACTGAATTTCCAGAACATTTTAGCTAACACTTAATATAACAACATGTTCAAATGCAATAAGGACATGGCAGAAAGGTCTCTCTGAGAAGAAGGCCAAGTCATTTTTTTCGTGTAACTTCCTCATTCTTGTTCTATACATTGTCAGGCTAAGTGGGCCACTCTGAATTAAAAGGAGATAAGCTATTATTAGGTTGTGTTCCAAAATCTTCAGAGAAATACCAGTGATAATTGCCCTTAATGTCACTTTATTAAGCAACATTCTTGTGTGATGCATCTGTATTGTGTATTCAGGAGTGGAATTTCTAATTCTAATTGTAATTTTTGTGTTTACAGAAAGGCAAAACTCAAGCAGCATAATTTGTGAATAAATGTCCCCTAGGGTAAGAATTTTCCATGTAAAAATAAGTTATAAACAAAGAGAAAAAGGACATGTGAATTCACCCAGAGACATGTGAGATGTGTGGCAGAAATGGCAGTTAGGGCCCATTTGTATTCTTTCCTAAGAGTTCTCTTGGCAAAAAAACTTTTCTCCACGAATTTTTTCATTGTGTTTGTTGGTGAAAAAGACAATTCTTATTTGCAATGTTTAACAAAGAGAAAAGCAATAATTTAAAAAAAAAAAAAAAAGATAACTAGCTTGCTCTCTAGTCTACAAATTTTAGGGTTTATAAAGGTAAAGGAAATTCTCACTGAAATGTAGACATTACTGCCAATGTGAAATACTACATATATACATAGCTGCCTAATAAAATGAATGTGAATGTATGAATAATATGACCCAGAAGGTAGGAATAGTGGTCTTCTGAACCCAAAAATCTGAATTCTATTAGGGCCATGGTACTGGGGCAAGTTAACAAGGCCAGTGGCCTGTGTAAGTGCTTTTACATACCCCCACCCTGCCAATGGGATGGAAGGACAGGACAAGATGTGATAATGTTTGTGGGGGTGTGATTTGCTCTCCTACTTCTTTTAGGGATGATGGATGAGTACAGACTGTAGCAGAGATTTTTCCACTCAGTTGAGCTCTGCCATTTGGCTTTGTTTAAAAACACAAAGGAGCTACATGATACAAATCATTCAGTGCAGTGGTGGAACTGTGAAGTTTTCCATCAAATGATTTTATATGTTTATTTGCCTGAACACTTTGGAACCCAAGTTCTTTATTTCCAAGTCTCTTACAATTCTAACTTCACGAGAAGTTGACTTCCAGGTGACAAGTAGAGACTAACTGGTTTCTCCAGGATGATACACATGGAGCAAGATTTGAATGAGGTATTAGTCCTTAACCCAAGGTAGCATTGCAAGGTTAGGATTTTCCTTTAATTTTAGGATGAAGGTAACACAGAAACACTAAAAATTTAAGATAAATCTTGTTCTTTCTCAAAGGAAACCTCTTAGGAGTTGCTCTTCTAAGTGATTTAATTGGAAATTGCTCATGGTCCTCAAGACATCTCACTCTGATTTATTGTTTTTCATGTTACCAATGGAATACTGTTTCATTCACTGTACAGTTCAGGAGTTAAATAAATGCTGGGATAACTTATGTGACTTGGGAGATTTAATGACGAATGCTTTTTCAAGAATTCTCACTGTCATGGCCACCAATATTATTTGAGTTACACATCCATCTCCAGGATCACTCTCCTTGGGACTTCTGGATCAGTCTGAACCATAAAGATCTCAATGAAAAGAATGGGAAAAGTGCAGAGCCTCTGCCCTGAGAACATCAATAAAAATCCAGGGGGAATCTACCTCTCCCTTTCAAGCCTCCTGCCTGTGCAATCAGTAAATTAGGACATAAGCACACTCAGTGAGCTTCTAGATAGGATGAAACAGAGCTGTCCACAAACAAGCAGAAATTGTATTTTTAGAGCTACACACACCTAGCCAAAACTCAATCAAACAGCAGGTATTAAACAAAGATTATCTCTGCCTGACAGTAGTTCATGTGCCATTTCACTAGCCATTTCACTTAGGATTTTTTAGAAAATTTAGATTTACTACACATTTTTGCAGAGGAAAGACTAAACCAAATATCTCTTACTCTCTACAGAGTATATCCAGACACCTGCCTTACTGTTTTAACTTGGCTTTGTTTTGCTGTCCTATAGCAAATCCAACTTCAATAAACAAACAAAAATAACACTGGAGACTGATCTTAACGTTATTAAACATTTAACAACATAATTTCAATCACTTCCAGTCAATATTTCTGCCAAGAATTCAAAATCTGTAAAGAAATTATAACCCGGGCATCTTAAACTTGAAAGAATATGCTACTTACTCCTAATACCAGGATCTGGAGTTAGAGCTTTAAAAATTAAAATTTATGGAGCCCTAAAAACTGATTTTGGCAAGCAAAATAACTTTAAAGTACAAATATCTTCTAGAATAACCTATATATTTCTCAATAATCCAGTATCATAGGTCTCTGGAGAATGCATCCAAATTCTAAAGTAAATTTTAATACACATTTTCTCTTCCAACTTTGAAAACTGCAGGAAGATTTGGTCAAGTAAAAATACGATATCCTTTTGCTTCAAACCTAAACATTCTGTAGCTTAGAGCAAGCTATTAAGAAAAGTAAAATATTTATAAAGTGTTTTTCATCATCCTGGGAAACACAAACTTAATCTCAGCATGTGTTTTGACTTTTATTAAGTGACCCATCACCAGTGGATATTAACTAGAGTTTGTAGCACTCAATGTGGGCCACAAGGTAACTTTGCCTAGTATCACACTTCTGTAAGCCTTTCTGGATTCACAGAATCACAGAACATCCTGAGTTGGAAGCAATCCACAAGGATCATCCAAGTCCATCTCCTGGTCCTGTACAGAACACCCCAAGAACATCCCACCATGTGCTGAGAGCATTGTCCAAACACTTTTTGAGCTCTGTCAGGTTTGGTGCAGTGACTGTTCCCTGGGGAGCTGTTCCTGTGCCTGTTCTTCCCACCTCTGGGGGAAGAATCTTTTCCTGATATCCAACCTAAACCACCCTTGCATTTTCATAGCCAACTACATGATGTGAGCTGAATATTTGAGACAATACCAAAGTGGGGCCATGAAAGGCATGTGTGGATTTATGAGATGAGTTTACTCTCACTTATTATTTAGAAAGATTTCTCAGAGTAGGAAGGTTGCTCATTTATACACTCATTAAACCAGCTACATGCTAATTTCTTAAGTAATCTGTTCATCTGAACCTGCAACCTGAAGAAAAAAATACGAATCTTCTTTTGCTTTGTGAAATGCTGATAGGGATGCAATGTCTATCCTAAAAATATAAAACTAGTACTTGTTATGTCAAATGAAAGATTGAAACTCAGTTATTAAAAAATTAACTTTCAAAATTGTAGTATATGGCTGAGTTGAGACCTATCAATATACGGTTGAGACTTATCTTTTCTTCATGTTCACCTTATTTATATACATTTCTAGCATGCGACAATATTCATTTGACTGTTCTTAGATTTAAAATTAAGATCATTTTGAAACAGATTTTTTTAAACTTATGGTGATAATTTTGAAAGCCAACACATGTATCTTAAATTCAACAAAAGTTCATATTTTAATATGGAAATTCACCTTTCATGTACCCATCATGCCTCACCAAGAAGTTTAATTTCATGTCTAGCTTCATGAACAAATCTCTTCTGTGTATCCATTTTTCTGTAATAAATATGACAAGTCTAGCTTCCTACAGTCATTATAGCTGGCTTTTCTTTTGTTTTACTAATCTCTTAAGATTAAACCTTTCTTTGCCATCTTTTCCCTCTGCTACCATATTCGAATCTATTGTCAAATGACATCCTTTCTATGTGGAACATCTGCAAAATCAACTTGTATTTTACTTCTGTGCATATTATTTTTCAGATGAAATGAAAATATCTTTGAGCTTAAAAAAAAAAATAATGTATGTAAATATAATATTTTTTATATGTGTCAGTCCTGGGAATTGTTCTGTCTTTTAGGGGAGTATTTAACACTCCTGTCAAAATACACTGATATTTCTTAGACTTTATGGTTAATCAGTTTTGGGAAAAACATGCATTTGAGCTAAGCCTTCACATGTTGTGATGGAAAATGACTGTCAGATATGTCACTACTCACAAACATTTTCACTGGGAGAGAATATCTTCACTGGGAGAGATTATCACCACTGGGATAACAAAAGCAATTCCAAGCAACATATCTGACTAAATGCAATTAAGTAAACCAGCTTAAGCACCAAAAGTTTATTGAACACCATGTATGATCAATCTGTATAGCTAATTATAACAACAATATAATCCTCATGGACTGAAAGGTTTTCAATAAAATCAAAGCTAAATGTATTCTGTGAGGTAAGGCTAAGATCAAATTTATCTTATGCAACATATGAATCTTTTATCAAGATTTGTTCTACAAACTGTACATTGCAGTGCCTTGAAAAAATCTCTGTCATGGCCCATACTGCATAGTGTCTCCTCCTTGTTCAGGTTTTCAGTGCTGGAACTGTTTGCTGTTAGCTGAAACTTTGACCATACCATTTCTCTTCTGATCCTGTCTCCAGGTACCAGTGTTTCCCAGGAAGACATGGAATACCCATTCCTCTGGACTTGCAGCACTCTGTTGCTGTTTTTTGAGATTAGTTTGCCATTCTTATCTGCACTGACCTAACATTCCAAAATTATAACCTGTTAAATGTACTAAATGGAACCTTCTATGAAACAAAAGGGGTAATATGGTGAAAAGAGGAGAGGATAGAATAAAGTTTAAAGCAAGCTTAAAATTTAATACATAAGGAAGTCCATATAGACACCCACTGTTTCTCCAGAACACAGCACTTTGCCCAGGAGATAAAAAAAAAAGAGGTCAAAGAAAGTAGCATAAAGCCTTGTCACTGGCTTGGCTAATTAGATACAGAAAACACATAAAACTGGGGAGGTAATACTTTCTGATAATCAAATGCATAATGATTATAAGAAGGTGTGTTCAATAAAAAAAGGTATTGCATCAGCCTGTGGAACACCTCACCTGTCACAGACCTTAAATCTAATTACAATGTAAGTTTTTGTATATGAAGTAATTTATGTTTAGTGTAGGTAAGAACATTCGAAGGAGATGTTGGGATCTGAGTCTGGCAGGATGAGCAGACCTGCACAGCCTCAGAGGTTGCTGGTTGAGTCCCACAGTGATGTTGGGACTACTTGCTTATGTTGCTGCACAGCTGCAGGGTAGGAGAGTTTAAGTGATTTTACAACTTGTTTACACTTAGTGGTATAAAACACATTTGCCACAATTCTCTGGTCCAAAATGTTTTCCAGGTCCCTGGACTTAACCCAGTAGAGATGGTCTAATGGAGAAACTATGAACAAAAGCTCACAGAAACTACCAAAGACCCTGCCGACCTTACTGATTTTAGATTGGACTATGAAAGTACATCTGCTTTCATTTAACATGAGACTGAAGTGTGATAAAGAGAGACATATTACCTTTCACATTCATTTTCTTGAAATCCAATATTATCTTTTTTTTCTCTTTTAACCTTTAAAGCTTTTTGGTATATGGTTACTTTAGTAAAGAGTCTGCCATAACACATACCCAGCTGATCAAACTATTGGAAACAGAGATCAAGGAAGGCGTCTTGGATAATATATTTAAAAAAAAATAAAAAATCAACATTACTTTTATTTCAGTGTTCATATTTTGCATGGGGTAGAGGGAAGAAGCAAATTGCTGAGTCTATTACGCTAAGAAGAATTTCCAGTAGCATTTTAAGTAAAGCCAGGCAGTCTGCAAACAACTAACACTGAAACTCACCTCACTGCTTCCAAGAATTTTAGCACCTTGAAGAAAGTCATGAGCATGTAAGGAAAAAACATGAAGTGCAGTTGAGGATATCCCTGAACTATTTAAACCTGAACACTGAGCTGAGCACTTCCACATCTGCTTACATACCTTATGGGGGCATTTTATCTTGTATGAATGTCCAGCAAATATATAACATAGTTTTCAAGCATGTAAATAGATATGGACTGACTCAAGGGGAGTATAGTTACACGAAACTAGAAAAACACAAGGGCAGATTTTATCTGAATTCCATGCCTGGATTAGAGGCTACTGTGTGTCTACACATTACATGATACCACAGCTGCAGTTCAGAGCAAGTCAACTAACATGAAGTGGGAGATAGGGAACCACAGAAATTTGTTGTTGTTGTTGTTGTTTTGGGGCTTTTTTGTTTGTTTGTTTGTGTTTTTTGCTAAATAAAAGTGTAGTTTTATTCAAATGCAATTTTTTTATGATTGTTCACCAGCAGTTTTTAACTCCTAGAGAATTCAGAGTCCCGGAGTGAAGGATTAAAAGGAAGCAAAAACACATTTCACAAAGAAATAAGTTGTTAACAAGATGTTGCTCTAGCTACCTAGCCGAGGTCAGTTAAGTCATCCTCTCTTGTAAAACCAGTAGGAATGGCTGAGTGATTAACTCATTTGCTAAATGACTGAACTAGATCAGACTCTCAAGAAATTCATGGGATTAAGAGTAGTTGTTCAGATGTGCAGGTGCAACTACTCAATTTCTGCAAATTATCCTCTTCTGTCAGCTATTTAATTCAGTCTAATTACATATGCAAAAATTGGTTACTTTTCTTATACACCACTCATTTTCCAAAGTAAACTGTTGTAAGGATTACACTGCATGTCTACCCCACATACCTGTTGAATAGAAATAGGTTAAACCTAGACAGGAAATGTAGCAGGCAGCTCAAAACAACTGTCTCAGAGATGCATATTTGCAAATGGTCCAAAAAAAGAAAAAGGAGGAAAAAAAGGGGGAAAAAAAAAGCAGTCATTCCAAACTGATTTAAATTAAAACCCATTGATGTTTCCAATATAGTATTAATATGTCCTTGACCTAGATGATAAAAACCTATTGGATATTAAATTTCCCTAAAAGCTACTGGTCAGTTTTGGATCTTATGTAGTTTAAGCAACCACAAACTACTGCATGATACAGTAACTGTAAAAGGTCAAGCGAATGTACTCAAAGAACAGTAGATATAATTGTGCTCAAACTGTATTAGATCATGAAGGTCATCTTTCTGAAAAAGTAGAGCTGTTTAAAGGAGTTTAATTTCTCATGATTTGTTTGGGTTTTTAAAGGACAATATTGTTGGCTGAACTTTTCAGTAGAGAGTTGCAGTCTGAAATATTGTTTTAATTTAAAAATCACCATAACTGCTTACCACTGAAAGTTCACCTATTAAATCTAAACATGTCTTTGAAGGTTGGAGGGAAACAGAAGAAAGGCCATTTCCTAATGTTCTTCTCTCAGACGTCTTAAAGCTTCTCATTGCAAAATTTATATTGGGTTAAAAAGGCTCCTTTCTTTCAGACTCAGATTCAACCACCATGGTTCCTAGAGTTGCCACAGTTGTTAGAGCTCTCCCAAGGTTGTTTTCCAAAGATGGAAAGACACCAGAGGAAAGAGAGTAAATGCTACTGCTTCCACTGCTAGTGTGGAACTGTCTTATATGATAATATTAATGTTGGACTTCTACTGTACTGAGACTCACAATCATCTCAAATTAACAGCATCAGGCAGAGAGCTCATCGTGAACACATCTTCCACTCACTGCAGTCTGTTTCTTCCCTAGCAAAAATTGGTGCATAAAACCAGGATGTAATTAAAATCAAACCTGTATTTATATGAACCTTGTTAAACATCTACAGAGTGCAATAGTGAGCTGTCTGTGCCAAATTTATAACCCTACCACTTTGGAAAGGAAATCATTGACTACTAAATGGAAGAGAGTGTGATGACTAATGGGGTTCATACTAAATCTGCACTGCTTGTTCTGGATGGCTGAAATCAAAAGAACTCTTTTCACCACTTGGAGTCTGGATGTGCTTTGAAAACCCTAGACTTCCCTCTCTTTGATCCAATGAAATGAAGTGAAACATGTAGCCTGCAGGCAGTTTTTAGGTACTGAAAGATCAAATAGATGCTATTATGGTGCAATTTGCTCGGTGAAGCCTAACAGAACGGATCTGCTCAAAACTTACCCTGTATTTTGGAGACCACATAGAAGAGGAAAAGGTAACTAAACTGAAATTATAGTATGTTTGAGTGTTGATTAGAATGTTACTGAAAAAAATACATTCCATACTAGCACTGGTAAGGTTCAGGATCCATACATTTGGCTAAGAAGCTGCTCTGGAATTCCACCTAGCCTTGCATTGTGCATGAAACCACCTTGGGTTTTACCTAAATGTTTTGATGCTCTTATTGGTGTTTTATTAAAGTAATAGATCTGTTTAAATGGTTAATCAAAACAGAATTCTGTGTTCAGTCTATATCTTGTATTAGTCAATAAGCAAGTCCTGTCTTCTCTGCATGAATCCTTATGAATTTAGTATTGCCATGACTTTGATCTCTCTCCTCTAATTTCATTTTTGTCTTGTCTCTAATTTCCTAGAGTTTTGCTGCTCTACATGAATAATCATTCAATAAGCTTTTAGGATTCACAAACATTTTCTTGAACAAAATGGCGGAGTTCCAAATAGCTACACAAGAGAAAAACCCTAGAAACTTATTTATACAAATATTCCCTCATCATACTTTGTTTGCTATGCTCAGCTTATTTTATTACAGAAAAATGGAGTTAACATAAGACTAGTAATTATCCAATCAAGAGTGGCATCCCAACTTTTCATATAAGAATTTAATATAGGGTAGAAGAGCTGCATTTGGAATTCACTGGAATTTGGCATGCTCTACAAGTTCAAATTGGAAATTACAATATTTTTCCCTGGTTTCCCATAGACTTTTAATTCTCTATGTATAATAATCTGAATAGCTCTAAGAAATCAACTTTTACAGTGTGATATAGAAAACATTAATTTGATCCATTGCTACTGAAAAATTAACGACATCAAATAATCAATACAGTTACTCTTTCACAGCATTAATTTGAGAGTCAACAAAATATGCTGTAATTCTATAGAAAATGCTAATAACTTGGGAGATATTCTACAACTCTCAGATTTTGACTGGGTCTACTAGAGCATTAAAAGACAGGGAGATCCAGGTTCGAGATTCTGACAGGTTAATTGGAAAAAGAGAATTGATTGCTAAGACACCCTGACCCAAACTTTTCCCTGGGCAAAACTCCTTGTATTCATGATTATTAAAAAATAAAATTCCATCCTGCTGGTGGTAAAATCAAAAACAAACAAATAAAAAAAAAAGGCCGAAAAGCAAAACAATACCAACCAAAAAAACCCACCAAAAACCAAACCAACCTAACAAAATCCTTCCAACAAACAAACTAACGAAACCCAGTCTTATTTCACTAAGATTTTGCCAAAAAATCTTGACTTTTTTATGGTTCTAGGCATTGGTGTATAAGTAGCAGCACTGGATACCTGACTGAACAAAAAATATTAATAAAATCTGATGCTGGTGTCAGTCTGTTTCCACTAACCCTGTGTTTCCAGTTCTGGGTAAGTTAAATACTCACCATTCTAGGCATGAGCAGAATTGCATGTTTTGCATTCATTCATAAACCTGTTTCTAGAAAATATGTTGTTATTCTTGACTGAAACCTGAAATCTAATGCATGCACATGTGCATTCACAGTTAAGTTATGCAAAACAGCTATCAAGCATTAATGCAACATCAGCTGGATTGATTTGCCTCTTCTGAGTGCTGGAAGCTTCTGAATCCTATTTTCTTGTTTCGTGAACGTAGTTTTGATTTTACAGATTTAATTTTAGATCTAATTTGCAGCGATGCCTAACTGACCCAGTAGCTATAATTCTGTTTTTGAAACTGACTTAGCCTTCCAAACAGCTAATGAATAACATTAGTTTCATTCACCAGCTGCCAGGTTCTTCAAAATGATGAAGAACTGCCAGTGAGGCAGAAAGAAAACTTTTTTTTTTTTAAATTTCAAGCTTATTTATAGCTAAGTGTTGTTACTCATATTGAGATGAATTCAATAAATGATTCACAAGCTCTAAATTACCTGTGACTGATAAATTCTGAGATTTGGCCCATGATACTTAATATTTAAGGTGTAAGTCATGTCACACCTCTTTAACTAAAGCTAACACATCCTGCAGCACAGCTGGAAGACTTCCTTGAAAAACACAATCGTAACTTGGATTGCATCAACTTCAGAAATACTTTCATGGTTTTGCCATAATTACTCACAACTGAAGATCTCAGTAGGCTGCCAACCATTTCTAGGTACTGTTACTATTAAAAGACTAATTTGTACCCTTCATTAGTGATGTAAATCCCATGGCCAGGGCTACACAATGTTTCCTCTGTGAGGGACTCAAACCACACTCAAATACAATTAATTGCCTACAAACTGTGCCTTTCATTCAAGTGTGTCGAAGCATTAATTTTGATCTTATCTCTCCACAGATTGATGGCAGAGCATATTTTTATGGTGATTTCACAGGATTGCTTGAAGGAAAGCAGCACTGGAATATTTTTCTTGCCTACTTTTACAGTAACTTTGGGGGGTTTTTGCCTAATCAAGAGAAAGTATGGATGCTTAGCTTTCCAACGACACCTACTGCAAGGTAAGTGTTCAGATACTGATTTTTATGGCATGTAAAAATACAGCTTCTCTTAGATTCTCCCTTGACTCTTACCATAAAGTCTGATCAGGAAAAAAATGAAAGAGGCATTAAGAGGCAAACTATCCAGAGAGGAAAGGGTGAAAAATTATGAAGATTCTTGTTTCCTTCTAAGTAAGCACAGATTAGAGGCTGGTGCTGGGGGGAGGAAATAAAAAACCATTCAGAAATAAAACACTTTCCTTGTCATATGTGACTGAGCTTATAGAAAGAACACTGGCTTTAAAAAGCAAAAGCAACAGGTCAGGGGCACAACAAATTTTAAGGACAAAAGAGCTACTTCCTAAGCACAGCAGCCAAAACATTGGTTTACAAGGAGCTACTGCAAGCCCTCACTTTTCTTTTGAAGACTGAATAACAAAGCCAGTAGAGAATTTAAAAAAAAAATCCTGGAATGATAATTGAGACAAACTGAATAGAAATATTTGACTGCCTCTCTTCTTCCATGTTACAGATAAACAATCCAATAATTGGGCAAGCATTGTGACTGAACAGGAGGAGCTTTTGGCTTTAAAAGATCCCAGTTATTTGCCAAACCTAGAAAAAAATATGAGTAACAGTTTGTAGCTCCCCTTTTCCTCAAAGTCAGGAATTTTCTTTTAATCCATTTCATTCTATGCTTCTATTCCAAATTAGTAGTTTAAGGTTACTAATTACATTAAGTTACCCAGCAGCACAATGCTGAGGTATCAATCAGGATACCTTAGGAAATAAAAAGCACGTCGAAGTTTGCTCTCCCACTAGAATCAAATAAAAATGTCACAGTGCTGCAGTCAGACAGTTCAGATATGAATATTCATTGGCAACTGTTTGTGACAGATTTATGAATGCTTTCACCTGCTGGTGGAAAAACATTAAGTTGCAAAATAAAGCTATTAAAGTAAGTGAAAAGAAAAAATAAAGGATATACACAGATGGATGATGGTCTTGGAATTATGCAACCTTGAGAGAAAAGAATGGTCTTAATTTTCATATTATGAAAACATTTGTTTTATGTATGCGGATTGTCAAGGTCTTAGCATTTAACTCACTGTCATCACACAACGTTCACCAAACATGTGGAATGATGGGTTCAGCTATCCCATCACCACCTCGTGGCAGAAACACACGTGATGGTAATTCTTGAAGGATTCTGACTGTTATTTTCCTAAACTGTCTCAACAAAAGAGGAAATCTCCATTAAGAGAAGAGCATTTTGTCGCCCAGGATAAAAGGTTTGATTACAAAGATTGTAATAATAAAAATGCATAGCACTGCTACAGTGCTTTCAGGCTGAGGATCTGAAATTGTTTTTAATAAATTAAGTCTCGAGATTTTTAAGAGGAAAGCTATAGCCCCACTTTTTTCATCCCCTTCCCCACTTTAGAGATGGGGAAAGTGATAAACACAGAGGATAACTGATTAATTCAAATTAACAACGAAATATAACACACAGGTTAGCGGCAAAAAACCTAATTCAGTGTTTTATTGATGGATTTAAAAATTTCTGTGAGTTAAAGCACTTTTTTAAGGATTTATCTAGGAGAAACATCATGATCTGAAGCTTGTTAAAAGGTATGAAAAAAAAAAGGGCTTATTTTACCATTTGTGTCATTGGAGATTTTGTTGTGCATTCTTTGCATTGTTCTCTTAAATTCTGCAAATTTGACTCCACAGCCCTCATTTCCCTTTTTTTCTTTATTGCAAACACAAGTGAAATACGCCAAAATTCAGATTATTTTCATAAGCTGGTGGAGACAGTTAAACAAGTGTTTGTATTAATACCTATAAATACCCCACCCATCTGAGTGGATTTGTGTGATACTACCTGGCATAGCTTCATAAGGATAAAATCAAAAGGAAACAAAGTAGAAGAGAAGATAAGGGATCATAATAGTTCTTAATGGAGAAACAAAGGGGAAACTACTACATGGGGAGGAACTCAGTCCTGCTGCAGTGGGCTTAGGTTTATTCTCAGGTTTATTCATTCCTGGAACAGAAAGAAATGTAATAATAACAAATGGATCAGTTTAAGCAAGAAGGAAGTTTGGGTGGGTATCTTAACAAAGATTGTACTTGAAACTGCCACAAAAACAGGGACCAATAGTGAAGCAGGACTGACAAGAATGCAAGATTCAAAACAGAAGGCTAAATTTTTCCTGAGAATAAATTTTTGAAGAAGATTTTTCCTTGCTTCAAAGATTTATCTGTATCTGTGTGTGAAAGGAAAGACTGTACTGCCTTTCACAAACTCATATTATTAAGGTGTTCTAGTAGCCTGCTGGTCTTCTGTTCCCTGGGAGGAAAAAACCCACCCAAAGCTGTCAAAGACAGTGAGGCCAGACAAGTTAACCTGCCTGGCTAACACAGAAGGATGGTGAAGGACAGTTCTCTTGCTCTGAATGATCTATTTAACCTCCTGGAAGATAAATATGACATTTGCTGGAAAGATGTACTGAGAGGGACTAAAAAAGGAACCAAAATGTGCTGCCCAGCTTTTAAACTGTGGAAACCATGTGTGATCTTGAGTAGTGTTCATACAAGCCAAATGGGATGCAATCCTAAAGTATTCTGCTGTTTTTGACAATTAGGAATCTAAGCTGTATCCTAAGGGGAACCTTCCATGAGGTTTTTTTTTTTCTCCCTAATCCCTTTTTGAGCCCATGCATTCAGCATCAACAACATCCTCCAGGAAGAGTTTACATATTTTAAGTAATAAAAGTTTAAAAAAAAAGCACTTCCTTCTGGTTTAAATAAGTGACTCAGTTATTTAACCAGGTGTTAGCAAGATGTTATAAGTAAGACCAACTCATTATTCTGTACTTTTTCCCTACAGATCTTCCAAGCTGCATTCTAGGAAGGACCCTTACTCCCAGGTGGCTTCCCAATGAATGAAGAGAGGCTCAGTTTGTCCTCATCAATCCAGGAACATACAGTACTTTGCAAGATTTTTAAACTACAGAAAGTCCAGACATCCTTCTAAAAGTACATTTTAAATTCTGATGAAACCAGAAACAGCGTCTGTAATTCTATTTTGTTCAGCTACAAAATTAGAAAATACTAAGAGCTTGGCTACCTGAACTTGGTCAAATATTGGCAAATTACTTAAAGCCTGGATGACCATTCTTATTTCATTTGCCATTCCTTAATTTTATGTAAATATTAAAATAAATCTTACTGCAATAATATGAGAAATCCACTGAGTTTGCTTTTGAAAGGAAAACCAAGACAAAACCAAAGAAGTCACAAAATCCCTTGAGAGATTAATGGGGAGAGGAAAACTGGGGGTGGATGTCTTTTTGTTTTTAATCTTATTTCTTTAGGAATATTAACAAATCACTGTGGTAGAATTCTATCTTATCCATATTCTCCACACTTGTTTCCTGCAGGCAATATAAAGATAGGCTTTTAAAACACAGAAACAGAAATAAAAACACTTGCTCCCTCTCTAATCAGTAATGAATGTACGTATTACTTTATACCACAGAGGTAAAGGAACACCCTGGTAACTTAAAAAGAAAACTTATTCAGGGTGTGTAAAATGCATTCTTAATGCATTCTAAACTTTCCTAATACTATGCAATCTCTACAACTTCTTCACAGACTGTATGAACATTACTTCTTTTTTTAAAAAATTGTTTATGAATGATTGCTTTGCCATATTCTATGCTTTTCAGCTTGAGATTTCTCCCTTTCACTCATTTCTGCTGTCATGAAACCTGTTTTCCATTTTATTGAATTAGTTTGAATGTATACTCCAATCCACTATAATTGAAAACATTTAGTCCCAGATGTTGTAATTTTTTTTTCCCTCACAACAAAAGGCAGTTGTGGTAAACGCCTTCATGTTCATATTTTGTTTCTCAAAATTAACATCTTAATGTTTTCTTTCTTCTTTCATGTTAATTTGAAGAAGGACAGAGGCTTACTGCTTAATCCAGGTCATGATTTTATGTTTTGTCTTTGGAGTTTTAATCAAGAAACCTCTGTAGAGGGGAAATATGTTCTTGGTTTTTCAAAGAAATTTTAAGCAGTTTGTGTGGAAAATGGAGATAAATCTTTTAGATGGCTTGAGAATAACAAAGAAATATCAGTTCTGGAAAATGAAGAAAAAGAAAGTTTTCATTGGCTTTCATGACCAAAATTTAAATGCAAGGGCCTGTTCTGCATTCACACTGTGGTTTTGCAGTAGTCAGTGTGCTGCTTTTGTTACTATGTTTTGACCCTGAATGAGCACTAGTTTTCTACAATTTTTAAATTATATTTTGACAGAAACCCCAGAGATTTCTACTATTTCATTCATGGAAAAAAAAAAAGATTTTGGTAACCTGATCTGAATGTTGAATCTCTCAGTCATAACTAGGTACCTATTACATATCTTCTTAGTAATAACTTGAGCCACATTATTTTTACTGTAATGTTTTCATTCTTATGACTCCCATGTGAGACTGGTAAGCACTATTACATCTTCATTTTGTGAAAGGGAAACAGGCTGAATTCTGATCCCATTATAATCACTGGCAATATTTTCATTGACTTTAGGTTCTTGTTCTAATTATCTTTCCCATTATTATTCAAGACTGTCAAAAAGCCAGAAATTAAACTCAGTTCTCACACAACCCGGCATATCCCCAACTCTCTCTAATAAAAATAATTAAATAAAAATGATCTGTAGAATAATTTCTCACTGTATTACATTATTAAGAGAGCAGAGTTTATTAAAATAGACAATAGCTTTTAACATGCAATGTGTTCTGTGTAAGTTGTAGTGTAGAACTTTGTACATGTTTAGGCTTTTTTGTTTAATAGAGCTAAATGAACTTCAAAACCATCTCATTAACAAGACTTTTTTTTTCTTTTAGCTCTTCTGCTTTTTCCCAAAGTACACTAAACATCCACTTGACAGATTTAGAAAATAAACAGGATACCATTCCTGGCCCTTTTTTTTCCCCAGCCAAAACACTCTTATGCAGAGACATGTGGATAAAGTACTACTACAGAAAAATATGGTGTGTATGGGTGCTGAATGTACTCATTTTCTGACCAGGCTATGTGATAGCAGCTCTGACACATCTCATTAAAGGTCTATTTGCCATACCATTCACAGTCTTGATGATTTTCAGATGTGTCATGCTACAGATGGATATATAAATTTAAAAAATGTGCTGGAGAACGCTGATTCAAGATGTGACAGATCATTCACCTCTCCCAAGTAAGTTAGTTGTCTAGTGATGAGCAGCATTACAGACAAACTAACAAAACCATATTTATTTCTATTACTTAGAACTGTTTTTGTATGACAGCTATAATAACTCAGGGATTTCAAAGATAATAGTTTCACCTTTTCCAACAGCAGTTCCTAAAGAAATTGTCTTGATTCTTCAGTGAGCTATGATCTACATCATTGTTTTAAACCAGATTCCCTCTTTCTTTTCATCATGATACGCAATAAAAATATTTCCCAGTATCAGTCAGCTTGACTGCTTGGCCTTACACACACACAGGGCAGATAAGGGCAGAGATTGGCTACAGAGCCCATAAACTGTGAAGGACCACTCTGAAGTCCAACATACCTAAGCCAAACATTTCTTAAACCTTTTCCTGCATTGAGGCAGCTGAGGGGGAATGGGTGGCCATGGTGCTCTTCTTCATAAGCATATTCCACAAAAAACATTCCACCCAAAAAAGAACAGAATCAGGATGAAAGAAAATCACCCAGCTTTCAAAACTTTGCACTGGAGAAGTGATTGCTTAAAAGGGAGAAGGCAATGGGTTTGGGTGAGAGCTTCTAAATATTTCAGCAAACAAATCAAATTGGGAATTGGCCTTTTTAAAGGAAAATTAATATTGACAAAAGATGTTCAATATGCTGTTGAAAATGAGCAAGGCTATTTTCATTGAATTAAGACTGAGGAAAAACAGTACACAAAACAGAGCAGAATCTCTAGCAGCTTAAGCACAGAAAACAGAGGAAGTGCTGGATTTGAGTTCGTGCTGCTGAACCAATGCTCACAAAACCCAATTGAGCTGCTGCTGAATAAGCTTGCATGGTCCACATAAATCCCTGATACTCAGTAGCCATGTAATCAATTTATTTATATATACTGTGAAATAATCATTACTTTTATGACGTTTTAAAACCCACAATTTATTTCCCACTTTTCCATTCATTTCTTTGGAAAAAATATTTCAGCATTCTTTTGCTTCATCCCATTTCCCAAAGCCAAAAATGACAGCCATGGACTCAAAAGTAAAACTAACTCTAAAACACATATCCTACATATTCTGTCATAAAAATTCTAGACAAACTTGCCCTTGTCCTTCTATTGACAGTAATAATTCTACCTCTACCTCATGGTTTACCAGTTCCTCCATCATGCATAACCATAGCGATAGAGAGATCAAAGGAAAGATTAAAAATATTTTTCTTGATCTGACTAAGGGGTATAAACTGTAAAATGGGAGGTCAAGCTTGAGGTTGGTCAGAGAGTGACAGAGGTCCTTTTTTGAGGACAGTAGTAGAAATCAAATTATGTAATTTTATTTTTGCAGTGCCTTTAGAAGTGCAGGAAGCAATAGCTTTTTGTTGCTACATTTCAATTAGTGCTCACGTGTATAGAAGTTAGAACAGAGTTACTGTGTCAGCTCCTACTTCATATCTGAAAATTCAGTTGGCTCATTTATGTAAGGACAGTCCCAGGCTCACAGAGTATCAGAAAAGCTTTGCATATAAAGTAAAGCTTAATGAGGAATCCCAAGTGAATCTAGAATTGCCAAATGGTATTTTCTGGTTAGTTGTGAGAACTGATCTCTTCTAGGCACAAAACAGAGGCTGTATGGATAGCAGCTTCCTCGTGCTGCTCTATTGATATGTTGAATCTGCTATGGATGAACAATTACAGAGAAAACAAAGATCAATTATTATAGGCATTTACAGTCCTGACCTAGCTTGAACTTGGCTTTGTACAATGGCTACGTGGAAACTGAAATTTTCTGCTCAGGTGAACATGAAAGCTTCTTGAACTGAGGGTGTTTTCCTTCACTGTCCTTTCTCAGGGTTATGACCCAACAACTCAACAGGACCTGAAAGTGGTCCAGATTGCAGGGCTTTCTTATGTCAGTGGTAAAACTGCCATAATTTCTGCCTGAACTGCCTGATTTAACAAAAAGAATACATAATTTAATGGAAAATAATCTTCTACTTCAAAAGACTTATTTTAAAAATAGCTCTTGGCTCAAAGAATATTATGCTTTAGCTGATCATTTATATTAGGGTACGTAATCTAGGTATGCACACTGTTCTCCAGCATTTTGTTAACTACTGATAATAGCGGGTTTATCCCCAAATCTTCATTCTTAACTATTTAAAAACCTAATACTGGTAAAAGTATGATGACCAGAAAATTATTTTATATCTCTGAGATTTAGAAGTTGTTTCCTACTCTAAGGCCATTTAAGCAATGATCATTACATTACAGATAGAGCAAGCATACTATTTCAATGTGAAGCAGCAAGTTTTTCTGATTTCAGCATAAAAATGGCATAACAAAGCTCTTATTTTAATGTGCTGAAACATCTCCTTTCTTTCTTGTCTGTTCTGGACATTTCTGTGCTTTCACTCATGCAGACCATGTGAAGCCACTGCACATTATGCTTGGGAGACAGGAAGAAACAACAGCTGGACTTTACCTCCTTAAGGAAAATATTGCTGCTCCTGGGCATTTTTTTTTCTATCACATCAAATATTTATGTTGGTTCAACATAGCTGGACATCTAGGAAGACTGATGCTGTCTGACTGTTTCATATTTGTCACTCATGTTGCTTTGATATATCTTGACTTTTGGCCTAATTTCATCCATGTACTGTTCTTCGTTTATTGTCTATGTGCATCTAAAAGTAAATCTGGAGCATCTTGAGGTCATTAAAGAGTGTAAATCACAATGACAAATTTGCATAATGTGTCAGTATGTATCTAGCATGCCCTCATGGCAAGAGGCTTACTAAAATCTCTAACACTACCCACACTTTGTTCGAGTTTACTTTTAAAAGTCAGAGCACATCACATTCTTACAAGTTTCTATGGTTGTATAGGGTTCAGAAAGTTCACAATGTATTTTATTAGTAATAAAACAGGATCCATACATAAACAATCAAATTTATATCAAGGCTATTTTAGGATTTTAATCTTATGAAGGGATGCCATAAGCTTTCCCTTAGAAATAAGATAAAAAATTAATAAGCTTGTATCTTTGCTCAGTAAAATAAGTGCATTAAAGAACCACTTGCTCACAGAATACATTATGGTTAAAGGAAACTAGTAAAGAACAGTCACTGAATGATGAGATCAGACTGACCACATTCATTCTACCCAGCTATAGAAGTTGGTTTCAATGTTCTTTGTTTCCATGAGAAACACAGATGAAAATTTGTCCTCATATTTTCTGAAAACTAAAGCAAACTTATCTTCCTTTCCACCCTCCTCCAAAATTTCATGTATTCACAAAAAGAGTACCTTAACATCCTATCCTTAAAGGCTTTTCCTCGCTTTATATATATATACACATATATACATATATACATATATATACACATATATACATATATAATATATATAATATATAATATATAATATAGTAATATGTGAATAATATATAGTAATATAAATATATATTTAAGTATATAGTATATATGTAATATATTTATATGTATATATATACATATATACATATATACGTATATACGTATAAATATATATACTTTTATATATATATAAAAAGTGACTTTTTTCTCCACAAGAAATCTACATTTAAAATGGAATTTATTTAGAAAGGCAGAAATTCTCTTGCAAGTTCAGAGCAACTTGAAAAGAATCAGGTAAAAGGAACATTTATTTGCACTGAATGATGACCTACTTAATTACAGAAAAGAAGAAAGATTACAGGGAAGGCAAGAACACATGCAGAGATATGTTGGTCATCAAGGAAAGTATTTGCAGATGTAGGTAGAGTTGGGGAATATAAAGCATAGAGAAAAAGGCTCCAGGGAAATTGTTCTAAATAAACATGTTCAGTGTCACTCTTATTTCTATAGCAGATAATCAGTGAACAATAAATATATAAGGGGTGGAGAGCATTATTCTCTCCCCAAGGGTAGTGAAAACAGTGTGATGCTATATATGCCAAGAAATTCCCAAAGTATGTACAGCCAAGAGTAAACTGTCCTTTCGTGTCTTCTCCACAATCCAGATGAATAAGCGTGATATTAAAATTTTAAGTTTCTCTTTATAGACATACAGTTAGTGCTAATATATTTTGGGTGAATATTTAATCATGTAACGAGGAAGAAATAAAGTAAATATTTGTTATTAGCTTTTAAATTGAAATATTTTCTCTTTTTTTTTTTTTTAAAGATACTTCATTGCCAGTAACTTTCACGTCAGAGGTAAAAGAATTTTAACCGTATAGCTAAATTCAGCCCTTATAGAATATCAGTACAAGTTTTTTTGAGACTGTGGTCAATCCAAATATTTATCTGTTAAATAAATGATCCTATCACTTTCTTAAGTCAGAAATACCATACAGCAGTGTTTCACTACTTGTTAGGGAGCACATGAGAGAAAATGTTAAAATGCCTTTTCAGTCAATCACAATATATAATGAGTAACCAAGTAGGTGTGAATGTTTGGAGAGATGATAATAACGAATATAGTTCCATTGAAGCAGGATAGTATTGTAAATAAAGTGCATTGTTGGCACTCAAAAGGTCCAGGGTCTACTCTTGCCTTTGATACAACCTCCTTGTCTTGTGGTTTTCTATTCTGGGAAATGGAGAATGCAGCAGAAAGCCTGTATCTGTGAGAGGTCTAGCAGAGCACTGCTTACATCTGTTTGGGGTATTAGTAAACAACAATATAGTTCAAACACACCTCTGCTCCATTCCCCTCCAGCCTTAAGTAATAAACTAAAATACGTATTAACAAGTTCTGCTGAGGAGGACACCATCCCACTTTTGAGACAGCAAAGATATTCCATTGTACTACTGTTCACAAAATACATGAAGTTGTAATAGCATATATTCAAAATAAAACCCTTTCTTTGATGTAAAATCATTATGTGTCTTGCATTATATAGATATCTTGCCTCCCACTGTGAAGTAATAAAAGAAATCAAATTCTTATCGTTTCTCTATCTCTAACAAAAGATTAGAGAATGGTCATTACACTAACAAAAAGACATTCTGGAGAGCCGCTGTAAGGAGCTGTGAGATGGAGTGGACTAGCTAGCTCTAAGAGTTACAGAGTCTGTGCAGAATCTGTTTGAGAGGGATGTGGCCAGACAGAGTGGTGACATATTTGGAAAAGCCAAGGGTCACACAAACAAGCTGCTCAGAGCAATAGCAGCCTTGATGCACCATGGTCCTCTCAGCTCTGCCATGGGATTAATTTGGAGGATTCAAGAGATAATCCACATACAGAAACAGAACTGATGTCTGTAGTCTAAGAATAACATTATTATATACATAAATACTCACGGAGTAACTGAGCTTTCTGCCAAAGGGATCATGTGGCTATAAGGGTGATGGATTTGAACTTCTGCTTTGTAACCTTAACACACCAAATACTCAGCTTCCTATTTCTCAAAAAAAGTAATTTAAGTTTGTCAGTGTCCTGCCTGCATCAGTTCTTTAAATTTATGACAGGCATCAGCTGTGCTCAAGGTAGTCCCTGTGACACCACAGCTTACAGGTGCTTTCCCCTGAACCACAGGCTGCAGGTATCAGTCAGGAAGAGGTTTTCAAACTCCCACATGTGGACATCACATTTGCTTGGGTCTGATCCCATCTTCAACACACTGACATGATTTACATGAGCAAAAATTGTGATACTCTCTCTCTCCTGTAAGCTGGATCCTAACTGCTGCTGCTGGGTGCACAAACACAACAGAGTCAGAAGGGATACAAAACTAAGATGTAGGGAAGAGGGGCAAGGACTGCTTTCATTTGTTCAAGGAACTGGCTGGAGATATTTAGGCTGCAGAAGGTAGGAGTTAGTAACTCTGCTGGCCTTCTTTTAATCACGTGCTGCTGACCAGGGGAAGCATATGCTCAAAGCCCACTTGAAAACCTAGGGATGTGGTTTTCTAATGAGTAGTTCCTTCCAGAGGCATATCCTGCACATACAAACATGAAGGCTTCTACAGAAGAAATATATTTCTATACCTACAGAGCCTCTTGAGGAGACCAGTAGATGGGGCTTAGGACACCATGGAGCTGTACCAGGGCTACTTGGACCCAACAAGATTTGTACTGAAAATCATAGATTGGTTTGGGTTGGAAGGGTCCTTAAACATCATTTGGTTCCAACCTCCCTGCCATGGGCAGTGACACCTTTCGGAGGACCAGGTTGCTCAGAGCTCCATCCAACCTGGCCTTGAACACTTCCAGGGATGGGAATCCACAGATGCTCTGGGCATCCTGTTCCAGTGCCTCACCACCATCACAACAAATTTCTTATTAATATTGAATCTAAATCTCTCCTGTTTCAGTTTAAAGACATTCACCCTTGCCTTATCACTTCATACCCTTGTTAAAATTTCATCTCCACCTCTCGGGTAGCACCAGTTTATGTGCTGGAAGGCCTCAAAAAGATCACCCCACAACCACCAGCTCTGGCCAACCCCAATGCCCACACAGGGTACAAGTGTTACAGGATCAGTGAAAAGCTGCTGTCAGGAAGGATGGTTGAGGAGGCCTCCTGGGATTGTCTCTTTGGGTGAATTGTAAGGGGTACTTCTGGATAACTGCTTCCAAAGGTTCTGGTAGCATGTGTTGCTATCATTACCTACTCCTGGTTTGAGTAAAGTGAAAAGTCAGCCTTGGAAATACTGGCCATTTGCAGATGCTCCCACTAGGCCCACATTAATCTCTAAAAATACACTGTTATTTTTATACACCACTCTGGGTGGTGAAGAGCAATATTTAGCATTGTAAAAGGTAAAGGCTGTGGCGATAAATGACTGAATAAATGCAACTATCATATGGAAGTATCACTACAGAGCTTTCAAAACAAAGCCAGCAGTTGCAGACCCAGATTTGCATTTAGAATTTACACCCTACTGGGAGTGTGCCAAACTAACAAAGTAGAGCTGTTTAGGAAACATGAATAATCCCTTAAGAACCAGAGGTTCCTGCAAGCTTCCTCCATGTCTTCCTTCCCCCCAGCTCTGCCTTGGCTGTGTGGTGGGATGCATCCCCGAAGTGAGATAAGGCTGGAGCTGGTGGGGACAGTCACTGCTGCTGTCACTAATTGCAGTGGGAGGGGACGCGCAGCAATTAGCTGCTCCCGCTTTGGCTGCACTTTGATGATGTGACTGTTTTGATCTTCTTACCCAGCCTCAGTCTTTTCTATCAGATGCTGGAGCTGTATACCTTTGAGCTGAGCAGGAAACCACTGGGCAAAGAATGCTCAGTATCTCTTTTTTTTTTTTTTTTCTCCTCTGTAATCTCTCCATGAACCAGCCTTGGCAATATCCTTTTTGTTTGTGCGAAGATACAGGCACAAGAAATATGTTAATTAGCTCGGAATATTAATATGAATTTTGTACTGTGGCATTGTTAAGCTTTTACACATCTAGTAAAATGCAAAAAAAATTTGAATTAAAAAAAGGGGGGATTAATAGAAAGAGGCACTTGCCACAGTTTTATCTGCTGTTTCTAAATGTGTGCATTTCTGAATGACAAAGCTTCCTATTAACACTTCCAAATTTTGTCTCAACTTCCATGTATCATGGTACGATCAGCATAATTATGCATTATTTTTTGCTTTTCAATAACTGGAGTTACTTCACTACAGTGACTCTAATGTTAGAGGACAAGCAGTCAGATGCAGTGAAAATTCGTAGTATTGTGGTACCATTGCCTTAATGTAGACTTCCAACAAGTGGGACAAAAAATATTGCTAATACCATTTAAGAAACATGCATGATGTCATTCTTAAAGGGTAAAGAACTGAATTTAAAGCTATGCAGGGTCGAGACTTGTCAGTCATACCTCACACAGTAGTAACATTTAAAAATTCTATTTCTGGTGATAAAATGGCAACATCTATTTCTGAGCTCAAGGCATTATAAAAATAGATAACATTTGGAGGCAAGGAGAAGCTCTGCCTGGAAACAGAAAAGGTATTCTTAAGGACTGAAAGTCAAGTCTGAGTCTGGATGAAGCAAAAGAGTTATTTCCTGTTTTAGACAGAAAATGCTGTTGCTCAGCCTTTCTCAAGATTATTTTATTGTGACTCAAGCATATAATTAGATACCACGTGCACAAATTATGTGTCTATGCCATGAATATAACTTTCACACACCAACTTAAACTTTTATTTACATTTTTGTATTATGCATCTAGTTTTGTGCTAAGACAGTAGAACCATCTATTTCATTCTCAAATGCAGTAATTTTCATTTCATGTGAGTAATCAATTTGATTAGTTGACTGAAGAATTTAATGATAGTTCCTATGAAATCCAATCAAAACAAAGCAGTGTCCCAGAGATCTAGATAACACAGATGAAGGGCAAGATGTGATTTTATGAAGAGGAACAATGCAGGAGAGAGGATGTGTGCTAGATATGTAAAGTGCTTTCTGCTTGTATCTATTTTTAAATATTATAATGAAGTAAGGCAGAGATTTTGAAATGGAATCATAAAAATAATTTTATGGTATTAATTAAAAAAGAAAAAATAAAACAATGTTAGAGCATCTCAAATCATAATGCCTGTACCATGTATAGGAATAGGTGAATTGTCTTCATAGCAGGTGCAATTACTGAGTGTTGGACAAAAATGATTCAGAGACCCTGTTAAATCTTCTGACAGAGGAGAAGTTAAGGAATAGATGGATTTTTTGAGCCAGTTTTGAAGCAATGAGATATTTGCACTAATAGATGATAATTCAAGAAATATCCTTGGGACTTCAAAGTGTTACACACTTGAAAGAAGCCACTTAGTTCAAACTATGCAAGCATTTTCTATCCTGTCATTATAATACACCACTTTTCCTCCTTTTTGGTCTTAAAAAAGCCTTTTGAAAGAGCCTAGAGAATAAATATGCTTATTAAGGGGCCATAGTTTGATGACATACAAGTAAAAGACCCTTAGAATTACTAAATTTTAAAAAATCATGTAACAAATTATTTTAATTCATGTGGTGTTTCCATTTTTATATCTAAGATGAAATCCAGTTACATTTTATATACCACAAAGGAAATGGAAAATGTTAATCTAAGTTCAAAATAGAATTGATTGCTCTGATAGAACTATCTTGCTTGTTCATATAGAATGAATTTTGGAGCATTTGAATGGTATTTTGGAGCAGTTTTATAACCTGCCTTAATAAGCCAATTCTATTTTAAGTGGAATTCTTCTGAAAAACATAGATCAAACTGCTGTTACCAGGAGTAAAGCACATTCTTCAGTGGTTTTTCTGGCTTAAGTAATATTTTTGTTCAATGAAGAAGAGGTCTAAAATCTTACGTTAATGTTTTTTTCCAGATGCTTTTGTGAGTGAAAAATTTCTTAAAACTCTGGTTTTCACCATCTATATAGCTTTCATATTAGGCCATAGACAAAAAAATGGCTTTAGCAAGGTTTAATAATCTTTCTCTAAACAATAAATGCAAGCTAATTCCTAAGGTTCATAAAGCAGTGAGCAGGTAATGTACAGGAACAGAAAATTTATAAAAGTCAGGTTAAATGAACACTAGATTAACAACACTCTCGTGGTGTAACCACTGAGAAACCATTCATCCTGTGGCGCCAGGACTCCCTCCCTACTACTAACCTTAACCCCATTTCACAACCATTCCATACAGACACAGATAATCATTTGTGAAAAGAAGCAGATGGAAGTGAAAATCCCCTATTGTGTGTTTTCAGAATTTAAGTTTGTAAACACGCAGAATATATTTTACAATGTGCATTATCCAAGGCTACACTATCATGATACAAACTTTGAACATCATTACCATGATATCCACTATTGCATGGCACCTTAATGCTTATTCTGCTTGCCTCAAGCATGCACCTGACTATAAAAGAATATAAAAATAATTCAAAGGCCTGATGGACAGATTTTAGAAGTCTTTAAAGCTTTGCAAGCTTTATATTTTCTCCATATCATATGTGGCCTGGCTTCCCAGGCTAAAGCCAAGCAATAGGAATAAATATAATATATAAAAGATCTATTTAATCTGGGGAATATGATTTCCTCATCCTACATCCCTATGAATGAAAGAGAAATCCGTCTCAAAAGAAGGACAAAGTTTTTCTTCAATTTATGCAGAAATAATCCAGTATACTATTTACGGGTGCCACTTAGCTCTAGAAAACTGGTTAAATATAAATTAATTCAGATTTTTTATGAGACATATTTAATAATGGATTCATATGTTAGAATAAATAGGATTTATTGCATTTGTATCCTTTTCTGAACTCCTGAATTTAGTTCCAGTCACTGCAAGCCCATATAAAGGTTTTGCTACAAATCAAATGAAATCCATAAAGCCAACTTTACTTCAGATTCTGCATCTTTAGGGCCTTTCCATAACTGTATTTTAACTGAACAGTAACTATATCCTAAACTATTTTGTTGTTTGCACTAGCTTTTGAGGATCAGGGCACTAATATTTCTGGGTTCCTTAGAGATAGATCAAATTCGACAAATTACATATTTTTCCTAAGTTCTTGGAAAAGCTGAAAAAAATCCTCATAGTATTGGAGGAATTTGCCAAGTTCACCAGCAGTAATTTTCACCTGGTTTTACAGCTTGAAGACCTCACTGAGCAAAGCAATCTAGCTCAGGGTAAATAAAACCCTGCTCTTTCATTCACAGGTCATGTGCCTATTTGACTCAGCTAGGAAATGATTAACTGCATTTACCCCACTGAGAAGCTGAGGCACAGCCTTTGTCACTGCTTCACCTGACACAGGTTTCTCCCAGTTTCACAAGATGATTTAGTCTATTTCAGTAAGAATGCATTTCTTTTTTTGTGTCGAAAAGTCTGGCAAAGAGGTCTCAGGCAGCAATCACACTTTCCAAAATTCCTTCATTTACTCCCCAGGAAATGGCTTTATGTGCTTCATTGTACATTGCAACCTGCACTTTTAATTTCTCTCCTTTTTTGCATCCCATCCCCGATTTACCACTTGTAGGTACCTTCTCAATAAATATAAGAGTATAAATAGAGCGAGTTTGCCTAACTACCCACAATTGTGATAAATTTAAGTTACTTAAGAGGAAATTAAAGTATTTAACTCTGGAATTAGCTAGGTGTATTACTAACCCTGATAAAATCAACAAGTATGTAACAAAACCACATTTCTGGATAAAATTCTCCCAGTGGAGCTGGTTCTGGCACTCTGAATGCTGCTGGATTTTTTTTTTCCCAGGAAACGAGGAATGAAAGCCAAAAGATCTTAAAATAACCCTCTTTTCAGGGTGACAATTCCCCAGAGGTGAAAATGAAAATATTTTCAGTTAATATTTATACACATAAACACATACACACACTACACGTGAGGAAAATTAGGATAATTGCAATAATCTCAGGGATGCACTAGGGATACTGAGTTGAAAACATTTCAGAAACCTCTAGAATGCAAAAACAGACACCAAATAAATAATCTGAGAAAAGAAGGACAAAGGCATACCATTTTTGCACTGATTAATGGTAAAGATAATAAAGTATTAAACAAAAAATATGTTTGATGATTTTTATCGCACATTCTACAAGGCAGAGAGAAAGAGAATGAAAAGTAGATGTTATTTTAAATGTTATTTTTCTTTTGCTCACAAATAGGAAAATAGGAAAGAAAGAAACCAATAAACACATACAAAGTTTACCCTGTAGTCTATACCCTGTTCAAATTAGAAAATAATTTAAGACGAGTGCTTTCTCTTTGGCTAATCTCACCTATTTTCCCTGCTACCTTGCACAAAACACTTAATGCAACCTTAATTTCTCACTTACCAAATGGGGATAGCAATTCCCAACCCTCAAGGAGAGATGGGTTGCACAAACAAGTATGAGCTGAGCCACCACTGTGATTTAAGAAGAGATCATTGAACATATGAAGGCCCTGAAAGGATCAAAACCTGGCTGCAAACAGGTCCAAGGCTTGTTGCAGCTTGTGTCACTATCAGACTGAACCAGCAGCCAAAACCAATGAACAAATGCACTGAAATGTGGTGAGAACAGGGTGATTTTTTCCTTTGATGAACTTGGATTATGCAATGGTAAGAACAATACAGAAATAAATAAGAAATCTTGTTTATAAACAAGTCACTGACCATGGCAGATTAAAGCTTTTGATGGGTTTTCCAGACCATCTGAACATATGTATTTCTCTCATTAAAAGAAACTTAAATTCCATAAATCATCATTGTGGAAGGAAAAATGACTAACAGCAACAGCAACAGCAACAAAGTGCACAAATTGTAATTTTGCTTGGCCAACAAACTTGTGGTTGCCTTTCCCATTATCTGGGCAAAGTCTGATGTTAGGGCATTTCTAGAAAGCAGGCATTGTTCCAGAGAGGCTGCATTTGAAGTCTGTCAAAAATCAAACCCCATGCGCAGTAGGGGTGAGAGGAGAATCATTCCTCTCACAAAGGATGCCTCTGACCTCTGCATGAGCCAGTATCTCTTGAGGGAGGGTAGTTCTGCAGCTAAGACAAACTAAGCTTAAGAGAAACGCAGGGATGGAAAAGGTATGAAATTGTTCAAATCGATCCACAGCCACCTTTAGAGAGGGTGTTCAAGCCCTTTCATTAGATGCATTTGCTTCCCAGGCTTCAAAAGGCACCTGTCACAGCTGCCACCACTGCTGCGTGCAGTTGCAATGAGGCTGGAACCAGAACACAGAGAAAAATAATAATTATAAGGGGAGAAAGGGAAGGAAAAGGTTCCCTTGTGACTAAATGAACAAAGCCTGAAAATTTAAGCTCTATAGCTGGAGAAAGGAGGAGGAACAGGATTGGCAATATGATAATATTCAGCAACAGAAAACCTGGCTCTTTGACATTTTTAGACAAAGAAACTCAGTTATTGTATAACAAAACAATTTAGTTTTCAAGGTAAAACTTCTGCAACACAGATCAGACAGGTACGAAGCAAATGGTGTGAAGATATAGTGGACAAGTCAACATGACCATAGACTGGCAAGAAACCTAATGAGGGACATAAAAAACTTCCTCCACTTTACTTCCCTAAATAATTCTGGCTAGAGAAAATTTTAAAAAATAAACTACAAGTAAAAGCTGTATTTTTAACAGCAGGGTTAACATTCTTCCGGGCAAAAATCCTTTCAGAAATAAGAAAAAAAAGTCTCTCTTTTTGGCCTTTTTGATTACAAAACAATTTTACACATTGATAAAATGCCAATATTATACACCAGTAAAAAAAAATGCTATTTCATAAACAGTGACTACAAAGCAGCTTTTAAATATTGACAGATTGATAAAAACTTGAAAAAGATTTCAAGACATAATCTTACAACTTAGCTACTGGTCTTTTTACATATTCTTCAACATAAACTACTACAGGAAGAAATTGAAGGAGAATGTGAGTCCCTGTGTATTTTTTGTTTGTCTATTTTGTTTGAGAAAGAACCCTCAAATAACCATACATACATATTCATAGTCAGAGAGAAATCTGAGTGAGAATGACATAAAGTGAATGGCATTAAAGCTATTTTGACTGGACAAAGCTCAATGTTTATGATGACTTTGGATGAGGATATCCCACT
Source organism: Entomyzon cyanotis (assembly GCA_024500445.1). NCBI lineage: Eukaryota > Metazoa > Chordata > Aves > Passeriformes > Meliphagidae > Entomyzon > Entomyzon cyanotis. Next base: position 4,659,621 of record JAKEPQ010000756.1, read on the forward strand.
GTTTCCCACTGGGACACATTAAAGGCATGGGATTGGGAACAGAAAGACAAAGTAGGGAGAATGAAAATGAAAATGTTCAGTTTTCAGTGTTAGCTGCACTCATTCCTTCCCTTGTGTACTTGTTTACGATACATTTACACAGCTCAGCAATGAAACTCCTGAGCTTGTTTGTCTCTTATCTGAAAACATGCAGTTCCACATACAAATTTACTTCCAGTTTGAATACATGTCTTCATTCCTGTAATGATGCTTTCCTCATGTTCCTAAACTAGTGCTATGTGTAAATTCATGTCCATTCTCATGTCCAGTTTCAAGTTCTGCTTGAGCCTTGAGTCCTTGTGGACTCTTATGGCTGCTGGTTTTTGTATGCCAGATTTTGAGCTAGTATAATAAAATGATTGACCTTTGCAGGCAAACTGGGGGAGGCAGTAGATTGGCAATACAGGATTGCACTGTAGTACAGCTATAATGTCATTTGCTTGTAAGAGAGGAAAGGCTGCTGCTAGATTTCCCTCTTCCTCAGTTTTACCAACAGAAAGAATCTAATGATTTCTTTGGCCAGAGCAAAAGCAAACACTCAAAGGAGAAAAGGGTTTTTGCATAATATCAAACACAACATCAGTAGAACAACACTGAAGGATGGATCACCTTTCAGAGGCACAGGAAAGAATGACATGGCTGCACCAACTGCACGTATTAATGAAAAAGCTGGGGTGTCACTCCTACTGCTCACACTGAATTTCTCAAGTGTACAGGGCCACAATTGCTCCAACGCATTAAAACCAGAAGAGACTCAGGCCTCAGCTGTCTATTCTCAGTTTCTTGGTTTAGATACAGATAGACATCTATAGCTGAGGCCTACATGTTTATTAATTTTACCTAAACATTTACAAAGAAATTATTCCTAAAAGGTACTATTGCAATAAATCGTGCTGTTCAAAGAAAATATTTCAAACACTCCTGATTTTTTAAAAAACAACCCAAACTTATCTGGAGATTACATGCTCTACAGCATGATGCCATCATTCCATTATCTGGCATGACGATACTTTTCAAATCCATGAAAAGGAAGGAAAGACAAGAGAGCTGTTTTCCAAGCAAAGAGAGAGACCTGATGCACTCATCACTGACTTTAGGACTTGATAAGAAATATTTCCGGAAATATACTGTATTGTTAGCGAACAGATCTTTGGATTGAAGAATTTTACTCACCATAAGCTATATCCTTTTATTTTAAAATTATTTTAGTACTGAAAAATAGGAAAAATTCTCTAAAAATGGAAGACCACCTTGCACAGAAAACATAGCTTTGTGGTTTTCTTTAATCCTTTTTCACGTCTTGCAATCTATCCGACTTAGGCAATATTTCAAGAAACAATCAGCAAAGAAAAATAAGTCAGCAGGTGTGAAAAGTAGGGCAGAGAACCTGCCAAGCTCAGCCCAGAATCAAGGACTCTGGAAAGATCTGCCTAAAGGAGAAAATAAAGAACTAAAGAGGGACAGATTTCTGGTGGATTTAAATTAAACAAAGCCTGTGTCTAAAATGATTCCAGAGGATGACAAATATAACCTCTCCCTGCCTGAACCTGAGCATAGCTAGGATGGAATTTGCAAGTCCAAACACACAAATTCTGTCTCATTGAGCAAAAAGGGTTCAACTTCAGCATTAACCGTAATTTCCAAATGGCAAACTGAGTTTTTCTAAAGCTCTGGTAACGCTGTTATTTTGTATAAATCATTCCTACAGCTGGACCTGAAACCATCTTTGAAAGAACAACATAAAATGTTATTTATAGCTAATGACATAACCTGAGAAAGAGATTGTCTGCACTAGTCAAAAGATTACCTGCAAATTAAGAGAAGAAACAAAGTGATCAACAGCCAACAGGTACTTGTCAAGAATAAATTTCGCCAAACACAGTCCCTTTTTCTTTTATGACTCCATAATATGCTTCCCTTGGGGAAGAAGCAGTAAATGCCATATGCCTGGAGTTTAGTAAAGCAGTATCTGACATGCCCACCTCGTAAACAAGCCGCAGAGCTTTGTCTAGAGGAAACCACTGTGAAATAGCTGCACAACAAAACAAGTCAACAGAAAATGGGAGCTAGACCAGCTTCCTGGTAAACATCTACTCAAGTCAGTGATTCTCAAGGTTTCCCTTTAAATTAGAAGGAAATGCTATCAAGCTGGGCTTCATTGAGTTCTACCCCAATCTCGCATTGTTTGATACTTTACAGAAGACCAGAAGGATAGAAAGGAAAACTGGCTTTAAATTTGCTTTGGGTTGCAAGGGGTTAATAAACTCTGAAAACCAGGTTTAAAATTCAAGAGGATTTTTATACAACTTTTCAGATTTACAGCAGACAATATAAGAAGCAGTAGAGTTAAATTATGGTGAATTTAATGTAGGTAAAACGTGTAAGGTAGGAAAACCTTTCAAAGTGAAAGAACAGAAAGCACTGGAATAAATTTCCTGGAGAAGTCTTTAAGACTGGATCTGACAAACAGTCATGACTTTTTTGAGTCAAGCGATGGACTAGAAACCTCCTTATTTTGAGATCCTATTTTTTACGTATCCTAAAATATAACCCCCTAAATATTACTTCAAAGTAGCCTTTGCATTAAAGTGATAGAAATGATGTAAGAACAAGAAATGAAAATGATTCCTACTCAATGATATATTTGAACTTGATTCAGATAAAAGGAAAAGAAGTATGCCGCTGTCTTTTATTCCATTTTCTTCAACCAGAAAACTGAATTATATTGAAGATAATCTGCAAGGGTACATGGTTACTAACCCAAACATATGTCATCTGCTCATAACAGTGATCTTTACTGAAGTTTCTTTCTCTTTTATGCCAAGAATCATTTGATTTGCAGAATACATAAACAACAATAAACTTGGACTGAATTCTCCTGCACAACCTGCATTTGATTGTCAAAAAATTTACTTCTCTGACAAGATACTTACATAGTTCACTGCAGAGAGAAATTATATTCTGCTTGCTGATATTAATTGGCATTTAGTATCACATGGAAACAAAATCTTGAAATTTTTGTCGAAAAGTGCTTTTGGCTGAAACTTCAGTATTTGATTTACATGTAATAATCATTTAATTCCTTGTTTTTTTAATGTATACATCATTCAGTCCTCTTATTGGCACACACTACAGTTGTTTGCATCAAGTTACTCCTGGTAGGAAACGTGTATTTATTTTGTCTAGTATTGATACGAATCAACATAGACTTCATGGAACTCTTAAAATAAAAAAGAAAAAATGCCTTTCACCAAAACTCCACAGGAACCTCACAACGCATATTCAACTCCATTTAAAATGAAAAATCTGGTAAAAATTTTTTGTGTTTCTCCCCAGTCTGAAAATAGACCATAGAACTCTGTGATGCAGAGTATTTGAGGCAAGATATAAACATTTATAAAACTATGCTTGGATACCAAGTGCCTGATCTGTAGTAGTCATACTACAAGTGTAGAGTTTAAATTAAATTTCATGTTCTAGGTCTTAGGCCAGCCTCTAATAAACTCAGAAAAAGAGCAAACACATCTCACACATTCTTTCTGTGACACTCTCACTATTTCTCTGAACTCTGTTATGGCTCTGCCAATCCCAGGGCGCCAGAGCTGACCTGGAGCAGTGCTGCCAGTGCCTGTGGCCAGAGCTGCTTCTGTCCTTGGATGGAGATCCTGGGCAGAAACACTGGTCCAAGAGCAGCCAGTGACTCTATGGGATGTATAAATCCACGGCAGCAAAAGGAAAGTTATTTAAGCCAAAATCCTTGGTCTTGGAAGTCTAAATTAAACCTGATATTTAATACTACAAGTTTAAACTATTAGCCTGTTCATTTTTTTACACTTCTTGCTTTGTTTTCTTAGCCTCCCTCTGATGCCATTGAGGGTATGCTATCTGTAAAAGAAAGGTAAACACACCCAATTAACTCACAGCAGGTTTGTAAAACATGATATCCTTCAAAAGGCTAACTGAAAACCCAAAGTAAAAACAAAATAAATATCTTCTCAGTAATATATGATTTCTTATTCCAAACCTGGAGGGAAGAAGAACTGATTTCTCACAGAAAACTTTAGTCCTGAACTCTGTTGCTCTCTTCTTCAACTTACTTGAAATTGATGAAGAACTATCCCATCTGGGTGCAGGTTGATGTCCTGTCCTTGTGGTCATTTCAACACCCCTTTCGTATAGCCTTGCAGGAAATTAAGAAAATCTAGAGTGGAACACATTTTGAAAAGAGTACAATAATGAATCTTGTTTCTTTTCCAGCATCAGGAGTACTGTAACTCAAAAGAATTGTGACAGAAAAAATCAATAATTCATCAACAGCTGCAAGTGGCACACAGTGAAAAGGGCATATGTACATAAAAGTGGAAATTTGTGTGCTCATAAAGAAAGTCAGAAAGGTAGATGGGTGGACTGCAGATAAAATTACTTTAGAAAGAACAACTAAAATGGCTCTTTGATAACTGCTCTGTTGCACACCCTTTCAATTCTGATTAATTTATTACTTTTATTACACCAATAACACGTGCAGCATTACTGTAGATATTCAGGTCCTTTACAGAAAAAACTATATGTGATAATTAAGTTTTATCTTGAGAGAATTAAAAATCTACAAAACAGAGTTTGCAAAGCTTTTTGTTGTTAGAAACTAAGACTTCACAGTGAACAGAAGAGGAATTATTTTTGTATTCAGGGAGACATGACTCTAGACAAATTCACACTCCTAAAAATTCAACAAGATATTTCACAATCATCCATATGGTCTTTGTGCTAATGTCACTTCACAAGCTGGCTTATAGATCTCTTATGATTATTAAAATGTGTTACTAAGCTCGTGAAATTGTGAAGACAAAAAGATCAGTTACTGAACTTGGTGCACTATGAAGGCACATTTTAATTCCTTACCCTAACTTTCTGATTCTCAACTTTGTCATGGAACTTAAGCAAGGAAAAGATGCTACCTTACAGTTTGAAAAAATAAGATTGTGCCACATGGAAAGAGCTTTGTGTGGCCTCCTTCAATAAGGAAAACAGCCTTTCAAGTGTTCACTGAACTAAAAAGCGACAGGAGTAAGAGGGGCCAAAACAAAATCAGCAGGAAAAGTGTTAAAAATAGGAAAGTAACAGAGCACTTTCAGCTAGGGAATGAAATAGAGGTTATGGCATGGCCATTCCAGTGATTGCAAACATCAGGAGGTAAACCACACACTGCCCACAGTCCTACCAGGGACTGTGAATTTACACTCTGAAACAACAGCTCTACTCTCCTGTCACAGGAATCCCATCTCACGGCTGAGAGAGAAAGTGTGTGCTTTTCCCAGGGATTAATGCAGCAACCTGCAAGGTTCAAGGGGATGGGATATGTGTCTATCACTTACCTTGCACTAGCTGCTGCAAGTAGCAACCAACACAGCACCAATACAGAGACTTCTTGTGTTGTTTAGTCCTAACAAGCATCTCAGGGCACTGTTAAATTTGTTGCATATTTCCTAGACAATTAGTGCACTGAGATTATTTAGTTATGTAATTTCCAAATGAGAATGCAGCTTATACATGGAATAAGATTTTGTGTTCTTTACGGACAAGACTCAGATGGTCAGGCTGCAATGCATCACAGTAAAAGTATCATTCACTCATACACTCCCAATTTCTCCAGTCGGGGGCTATGTTTTAAGCCTCTAGAACACTGCCTAATATAAACTTATTAAGATAGAATGCAAGTATTCTGTGTGCTCTGTAAAATAATTTTTTTTTGTACTGTGCAATGAATGCTCACAATTACCATGCTGATCAATTTGAGTACATCAAAATAAGCACAGCTCCATGCAATGGAAGTCAGTCTCCTAAGAGTTTGTGTACAAACAGGCAGCAAGAGAGAGGACAGAAGCGGATGGAAGAGGCAATAAAACCCTGTCAACATCAGACATAAGCATCTTGGAGAATGTTTCCACCACCCAACACACCAGCTTTGTCTTTTCACTGGAGCAGTAGCCAGAAAATGAGGAGAAAGCACTCCTAGCTAGAGGAAAGCATTCTGCAGCTACATGAGATATGCTTTTGTAAGAGTCATTCCTTGTTTCCTGGGATATGCATCCATTCTCCCCATCAGCATCACTAGCTATTTTCTTAGTGACATTTTAGAGTACAATAGTGCACTATATTGACAGTCTAATTGCACCATGCTTGTGTCCTGAGTGACAGAGGTGGAGGAGAGATGCAGTTAAAAATATGGTCACACACTGTTTCATGGTTTTCAAAACCCTTATTTCTCTTTGCTTCAAACAGAAACCAACAACACAACAAAACTGAGGCAATGCAAGTACGATAGAAAGAATCTCAAAAGGAAGCAAGACGTTTCAAAGGGTTTTAGACACAAGTGTTTTACAGATGTTCGGCAAATGAAACCACAAAGTCTAATCAAACAAACATTTTCAGGCAGTTTATAGTCATGGGAAGAAAGTGGAAGGAGATGGGAGTTCTAGCTTTGATCATGAAGCTAGTATCAAGGAAACAGCTATTTTCAATTTATATTTGAAAAGTGTTGTTTAGGAGATGTCCCACCACCCTTTGAGGCCTCCACCCTTTATGCAAAGGCGGGCTGTGGTGCACTCAGACAGAGGACATCAGGGTTCAGAAGACTTGGGTCTTGAAAACAAGTGCTTAGCTGACTTCTGTTTTCATAGTATCCTAAAAGGTTTGAAGCTCAACAGCACTGTGGAAGACCAAAGCTCACAACCAGGATGGTCTTTAAGTGGTTACCAAGAGTGGTGCCATCATACATTTCAGATTGGGTTTTTTCCTTTCAAAAGCCATGCAGACAGAAAAAAGTTATACAGAGCCACACAAAAGTGTTTAACTTCAGTAGAATCAGCCTTTGTCAGTTTGTAAGCATATGTTCAGAAGGTTGGTAACCAGTGATAATTGACCAAAACCAGCATGTGTAACGGAAGTGAAATGGTAAGCAGAGTATTGCATTCTTTTGCATTACATGTGGGAGCTTTTAGTGTGTATTTACCTAGTATCTTATTAAAAAAACACTTTGCACTTGACTTTCTAAATCTAAATGGACTTACAAGACATTTTTCTATACCACACCTCAGCAAAGCCAAATAACAGCATAGTTGAAGTTCTTGAGCTCAACATCTGAACCATCTAAATATACAGTGTCGCACTTGCATTTCCACAAAATTCTTATATCTAAGTGGTGCTGTGAGTTTGTAAATGCCTTTTTTTAAAATCAAAAGACTTCTCACACACTTAATCTAAGAATGCACATTAATTGATGCTGAGCTGGAGCCCCCCAACAGAATTGTAGACATTTGGGATCTGCAGTATCAAGAATCTCCTGTCCTTTCCTCACAGACAGCCTAATCAGGTCTGCAGTGATAGTTGTATCTTCAATGAGAAAATCATTAATTTTGTTAGCACAATTAATTGTGGGTTATATGTAGCTATGCTGACTATAAATAGCTTGCTCCTTCAGAAGTAGCCACGTAACAAGGCCTTTTGCTATTTTCCAATAAATAACAGGCACTTTCAAACTGTCATCTAAAAAGGTTGTGTGAATTCTTTATTCTGCTAATGCTAACAAGTGCAAAAACTGAGTTTCCTCTTGCTAAAGATGCAATGACATCCATCTCTATTTCTTTATTTTTGATATCAAAAAGGTAACCTCAAATATGAACAAATGATACTCAGTTTATCTTTTTTATGCTAAAGAACATAAACCGGAAAGTTCTGCAGCAAATATACACTCCTTCATAAAACACAATAAAAGCAATGGGGATTGATTTAAATATCTGTTTTGTGAGTTTCTGAGATTTCAGTTTAGAGAAAAGCTAAATTGAGTGCTGGCTTAGGAAATCTTCTATGCATATGAGTCATAACTATGCAGCTGATCAGTAAGAGAATCCTGAATGGAAAGGTGAAAAAGAGTTCACACATCAAGTTTTTGCGCACTAAGCAGAAATAATTTGAGAAGAATATTATCTCTGACTGAGGTTGTTTGCATCCCTTCTCTAACACTTTTCTTCTTAATGCCACACGTGCAGCCTAGAGATTGGAATCAGCACTGGGACTCTAAATTGCTACTTCAAATGCTGGAAAATACTGAAAAGAGCTCTGTGATTGCTTATGCCTAGAGGGGTATTTTAGTTTTCCTTGTCTAATCAACTTTTCTGGCTTCTTAGTACACATAAGTTGGTTTTTTTTACTCTGGTAGTTTGCAAGAATATTAACAAGAGGACAGGAATGTATGGCAGAAGTTCTTTGTAAGACTAGAAGAAATAAATTATCTTAACTTACATAGTTTGAGGAACACACGGTTGAAATGCAGCCCATATGCATGGTGATTATTTATAGGCATACAAATTATATTCAAAAAAGAGCCAGATGGCTTTAGCAACACATCTGCTGTCTTCAAGGCAGAACTTCTGAAGCAAACTTGGGACATTAACTCCTATTATAGAGCAGTCAAGAACCAGTAGGGCTACATTTGCTTTGTAGTCTGTAAGAGTTGTATCCTCCTACACAAGAAGTTGAATTTAATCTGAAGTCAGCATCAAAGACAGGCTGCAATATTTTGCATTTTAACAGGGTTATCATGCTGTTACTAACTAAATGCAAGGCTGGGAAGGTAGGTCACCACTCAGGCAGAAGCCAAACCTCACACATGCTAAGATAAGTGGTGGTTACATAAATCTTTATGTCAGCTAGCAATTCTGTATGTTTTGCACTAATCTCCGGCAAAGTCACCATCCCTGAAAATCATTCAGAATCTTATTCGTGCTACACATTACTATTTTATTTGTTTTGTCTTCCTTAAGAGAAGGTTCTCATTTAAGATAATATTGAGAGGTGATTGAAAGACATGTTAGACATAAACATCAAAACCTCATAAGTATAAAATACTGGTTTATATTAACAAGGGCAGGGTGGGGGAGAAGTCAGACATCCATTAACTGCATGCAAAATATGCATTGGAAAACGAGAAGACAAATTGTGAAAGAGCCTTGAGAGTCTGAACTGCCATGGTTTCTAATCTCCACCTGGATAGGCACAGCTTGGCACAAGTGCTCGAGTTTGCACCTACTGAGACTTGTAGCACCATGTGCTACTCTGACTAGTACTATTGCTCCTGTTCATTTATGCTCAGCTTTTCAGAAACTTCAGCAGGAACAATATCCCTCTCTTCCCTTCCTTATCCTCCTTTTAATTAATAAAACAGCTATAAAACAAACAAACAAGCAAAACATCTTCATCCAAAAAAGCTGAATTAGCTGAATTTGCCTTTTCTGCTAGAATGGATTCATTCCTTAGAGTGCAGCTTTGCCCAAGGCACTTTTGGATCCTGTCTGCTTTTCTCGCAGCACAGATAAAACTGGAAGCTTGATCCACTGCACCACGTGGATGTCCCAGTGCAGCTTCTAGCCTATGTCTTGCCAGAAGGAGGAAGGGCAACCTCTCTGGGCTCTGGTGCTGCTCATATTCCCAGCTGGGATTTGGAGGGCAGATGGCTGCAGTGGAAGTTGTGCATCCGCCGTGAGCATATGCCAGGGGAGATTCCACTGCATCTGCAGCTCTCTCCCAGGACAGGTAACTCCAGCAGCACCTTTTTTTACTGGCCTCTTGCCCAGCCTGCACCATGGCTACTCCATCAGCAGGCCTTTGGCCATGAAGGTTTTAGTCTGGAATATACAGCAGGACCATGCTGCTCCTTTGTTCGGGGCAAAGTTAGCCCTCCTAAAAAATGCACTGCAAGTAAAATTCTAATTGTAAGTAGTAGCATAAAAGTTAAAGCATATACTGATACTTTTCCAAGTTTAAAAGTTTTCCTGAAATCTGAAAATTCTAGATATCAATGCATTTGTTTACCTCCCTTAGGGAAGGTACTACTGATATTTATGACCACTGTTCCCCAAATTTTCAAAAGTTTCTGGAATGATTTTTTTATTATATCAAAATAAAAAATTACCCTCTCTTTCCTTATGTATGTATCTTAATTTTGTCAGGCTGTCTAATTTCATCGAAGCTCCCAATCACCCCAAATAAACTAATAAGAACCTGATATGGGAGGGAGTGAATCTAACACCTTTGAAATACTAATTGAATTCCTTATCTACAAAACCAATATTTGTGTTGCACAGCTTGATGATGGAGGAAAAAAATAATCCATAAGCCTGATGAAATGATAAAATTCATTTGTTTAACTAAGTCATTAAAATTAAGCAGTGCTTATTCTAGGTTCTTATTTCAATTCACATGAGACATGAAAAAAACCCCAAACAAATGCCAGAGATCACAGATCTTTGCAAAAATTCCACTGCAATACCCTTTTACTGGAACAAAATCAACCCAAAACTTAGGTATTCAACTCTCATGTCCATCTTATTGTCAACAGTGGTATCTCCAGCATGACTTGGACTATACAAAGTGAGTTACCCTGGCAGAATTGTGTCCTTTAAATAGTGTTTTCTATCATCCTTTACCATTGAAATGCTCTGTCACACACACATACTCAAAGTGTGTTTTCTTCCTGCCGCTGTTAGAAAGAGGAAAGGTGTTTTTCCATCACTGAAAACAGCAATTCTGAAAGTTAATAGAAGTTTCACAATCCTGAGGTTTCCACAGAGTGCATGTCAAGCCCCTTTATGGACTGGAGTAAGGGAACCTCTCTGCTGCTATTGGCTGTCTGCTATAGCTTCAGCTTGCAATAGTAATTGGGGAAGGGATTAACTTTGGTTAAGCATTTGACTGCTTTTCCTTTGGGAGACTATGGAAACAAGCCAGAAAGAGTGATTCTTCAGAGTAACACTTGCGCTAAACTCTAGACCTGCTTCCATCAACTGCATGTGCCAAGCCTCTTCATCCCTCTGGGAGAGGAGTTTCCACAGAGCTGCTGCTTCTCTTTCAACAGGTAAAACTGGGTCTTACTGGCGTTGACTTCTTCCACCACCCGTGAAAGCAAAGGTGAGAATGCTGGGTGGGATTAGTTTGTTTTCAATCAGTGGAAGCACAGGCCAAAATTGCAGCTTTATGAAGCCCTTAGCAGGAGTTAGCAGTGTGTGCTCTGTACTTCTTAATACAAACACCGTTACAAATCAGATGGGCTCAATCATTCCTTCACTTCCTCACAACTGTGGGAGTAAGAAGGAAAACCAGAGAGTTTTAGAATTAGAAAATTAGAGAGGCTTCATCCCCAGTGAACCCTGACCTTCTGAAACTGCCTGCTCCAGTCAAGGGCTTGCTGGTTAGGCCAAACCACTGTTCCATGCACTTTAGGTAGAGTCAAACCAATTCCTGCCTATGCTTAACTCCCAATGATGCACTTAAAAACAGTGTGCTTATTAAGGCGAGAACTACAAGAAAGGTAATTTCCTCAGAAAATTACTATGTGTTGTATTTGGATGGCATAATACATATTTGGGGAAAGAATGGAGATGACTTGGATAGTTACTAGGCTTCCTGTTCAAGAAATACCTAATAAATCATGGGAGAGATTATTTTCCTGAGAAAATATTGTATTAACTAGAAATCAGTGGAAAATCTTGCTGTTAAAGCCATCTGTTTCCCTCCCTCATGCTCACAGAAACTCCACATGCATGTGCCTGCATGAAAAGAGGAGAATGGATTAGATACAGATAAGTATTCAGAACTAGAGGATTGATTGAGTTGAAATTAATTTTAGATGCAGTGAGATGGTGTCAGCCAGGACCAGATCTTCGCAAGTCAGACAGTGAACAGCACCATGTGTGGAAGAACATTAGTGAATTTTCCTCTTGACCTTAGGCTAAGGTTAGCAAATTTCTGAACAATTATTTAAATCCCTTAAAAGATTTCTAACAATGTAAATTCTAAATTCACAGGCAAATCTTGTAATTATCACTGTCAAAACATGAAGTATATGGACCAGCAAAATACATACTTCAGGGGCTCTGTATAAATTGTAGAATTAAATTACGACAAAGTGATTGCATAAGGCTGTAATTAAGACTGCTTTAAACTAAGGTCTTAGATAGAGGAGAATGACATAGAGTCACCTGTATCTATGCAAAGCATTCACATACTGATGAGCAAAGACACATCTGTGATCATAATCATGAGAAGATTAAATGATCGGGATTTTTAACACATAAATGTAAATTTACCACATGGCAATAAGTCACACAGTATATGGGTTGTTCTTTTGGACACAAATGTAGCTATTCCCTGGCAACATTAACCACATAATCATTTAATTAATAGGGTGGAAGATTAGAAATGCAGGATGGGGGGAAAATAAGCTGTTTTCCTGTTGCTCCTGTCCAATTGTTAAGAGAACTGAAAAATTTTAGCACAAAACTCCCTTGCAGTAGCCTGATGTTTTACCGCTAAAATTATCTTGAAATCTTATGCTGTAGACAGTCAATCTAGTCATAGAAGAATTAATAGATGGACATAAAAAATCGTATTAAAATTAAAATCCATTACAAACTCAGGATATTTCCATTTCAAACAGAGACTCAAACCAACAGTCCTTACCATGGGCAAAGGGAGCATCATCTCGTTTTAGAACAAGTGTTCACTGAGAGCTTCTGAGCTTCAGGAATTACTCCAGCTCAGAGGAAGGTTCTCAACTCACTGTGTGCAGTTGGCTCAAGTCCCCAGGTGAAATTTAGGTGTTGCAAATGTGCTTATTCCCTAAGTACTCAAAGAAGTAGCATGAACCCCTGCTAGGCAAAACCACAGATATGTAACTCCACTTGACTTCAGGTCAAATCAAACAGGGTCAAGGGCAATATTTTGGCTGTTAGTGTAATTTGAATTAGATGGGTTACAGATGTGAGAGAGTTGGGAGAGAAGACAAGAGAGGTAGGCTGAAGCAGGTCTTTGGTTCCCCCTAGAGATGACACTGATTGCCCATGGGAGTTTTTCTACCCCCTGCTGATCATCTACCAGCTCTCTCTTGCCCTCCATGAATTGGAAAAATATCTTTGTACCCATGGACAAACATAAGTTTCATCTATTAACTTCATACTCTTTAGTTTCCAGTATAGGCTTAATATTTAATACTCTCTTATTATATGTCTACATTTCTATTGTTGTGAAATGTGTTGTGCATTTTAAAGCATTAAATATTACAAAATGTAGCATGTTTTGCTCAGCAAGATTTCATTATTAAAATAAGCACGAGGTTAAAGCAGATATCAAACAACTGTTACTGCCTGAAATCTAACTTCCAGTTTTGTTTAACCTCTACAATGCTATTCAAGAATCACAATCATATAAAATCTAATTAAATCATTCCAGAAGGGATAATATTACATGCAGAGTTCAAGACGGAGAGCAAGAATAATAATACTGAGCATAATTTGTCTTTCCTAAAGACAGATTAAAGATCAGTAGTAACTGTTCAGTGATAAGAAACTGTAGTTAAACTCATTTACAATACAGATCTCCACTGAATACAAGCTATCATGCATAATAAGTTTACTATCCTTTCATAAATATGTAAAGCTGATATAATGTTGTGACAGTTTTATGCTTTCTTTCAGTTCTCTTTAATAGCAGACATAAAAAAGACCCCATCAATTTTAATAAGTTTTGGAGAAGGTCCAAAGTGAGTGGAAGAAAAAGTAATAGTGAGGTTCTTGGGGAAGAAATAAAGGAATTAAATAAAACCAAAAAAATGGCCTCAAATAAATTCAAAAGGCAAAATTCAGCTTGTAATTAATATTAAGAGAGACTAAACCCCCAAGTGAGCTCTACCACAAGTTTTTATGCTGTAAGGCTGGTGCAATAGGGAAGTCAAATGCCTCTACAAACTCACAAACCCACCCAATTATTTCTGTTACAAGTCTATAACCTGTGGATTTCCATCAAAGTTAGTCCTTTGCCATCCTTTACCATGCCAAACTGTAAGATAGATGGACTTATTTTGCTCTATCAGTTGTGGAGCCAAGTTTAAAGCCTCAGATGTCACTGTCTTCCAGTTTGGAAAGCTAACCATTAATATCACACATTGTTATTACTTCCTTATTTTCTCCACAATGAATGCAGAATTAACCTCTATAAATGGTTTGATTATCTCCAACATCAAATCTGAAGCTAATAATCTACAGTACTTTAACAAATCATTTCTATTAACCAGCAGACCACAAGGCACATTTCTCATGCACAGTTCTCCTCAAGAAGCTTTTAATTCAATAAGAGTCCTGTGAGAGAAAAGTTATGGGAAAAAACACTGTTTAGGAACTCTTCAGGGAATAGTCACAGTTCAATGTAACTCAGTCTCCAGGCACTTCAGGTTGCCTTCCCCTGAATATATTTTCAAGGCAGAGTACTCTTGTCTTTTTTTCTAATGTTGCTTTAATGTAACTGAACAAACCAGGTAAAATTAATTATAGAGTCCAGATATATTACTGCTGCTTTCTGATCTTATAAAGTCTCCTTCAGCCTTTAAGGCTTTCTGGTGTTCTGGACTCATCCATCTCAATTGAGGAGGAGATTACTCGTATTAAAAAACAAAATAACAAAACCCCCCACACTCTTTGGCAGTTCTCTATATGCCCCAAAGGATTTTGAACCTCCATAATTACATATACACACAAAAGTCACACACAGCAGCAGGAGCTGCAGCATATTTGCATACACTGCATGTCATTGAGGCCCACATTTCACAGTGCCAAAAAGGGGAACATTGCAGAGGACAGACCCTGAGTTCCTGCAGGTTGATGATGTCCCATGAAACAGGAAGAGCAAAGCTCTTACAAATCACAAGTGTTCCTTCCCTTCTTGTGTCATAATACAGGCAAATACAGATTGATGAGAGTTTACTAAAGACTTCTGCCCTCCCACCACAAATTCCTTGGATTTGGTTATTAGCCTAAATGGCTAGTGAGTACCAGGATGGTGCTTTTCCTTCAGTTTGAGGCAGATTTTGATTCAGAAATGGGGCACTATTTCCAAATTTCCTTCTTATTTATCATCATGTCTCTGGTGGAATATATGGAGTACGGAATTTCACCACTGTGAAGAGAAAAGGCAATTGTCTGCTGGCAGCACAGCTCCATCTCCATTCTGTAAAGGACAGTGTGTCTCTAGGTTTGTAAAGCAGGCAGGCAGACCAGCCCTAGAGCTTGGGCTCAGATAATTGTGCTTCCAAGGATGCTCTCTGAAGGCAAAAAGAAGGGCTTGGAGCAGGCAGAGAGGAAGAATGAAAGGGATCAGAATATCTGAGAACAGAGCAAAACATCAGGGTTTATTTAAAACTCTCAGCTGATTTTTTATAGCTCCTAGCTCCTTAGTGCCTCTCTATTGCTCCCAACTTATGAAAAATACGCAGAATTGAAAGCAGTTTAATCTACTTTAAGAAAACATTCCATGTTTTTTCCACTCCAATGTAGGCTAGAAATCATCTAGCTGCTCCAAAAGATTTCAAGGAGAAATTACTAACACTAAGCATCCCTAGAGAAGAATAGAGACCTCTACCTTGGTTCCAAAGACATTAAAAAAAAAATCTGTACGTCCATTGAGGAAGGGAGACTTAACATCTGCATTCCTTTTCAATCAAAGCTGACATTTTCAGGGCAGTGATTGTACAAAGAACCATCAAATGAAGGCGGGGGGAAGTAATCATAGTCCTTGCTCAAAAAGCAAAAGAAAAAAGGAATTATTTTTGTAGTCTCAGTCACTAAGAGAACTCATTAACTTATATAATTTAATTGTATACAGCTGAAATGGTAAATATCATGATAGATTTTTTTCTTATGGGTCATTACTTTTGTGGTTAAGTGATTACAAAGAGATATATGAAGCCTGTGGTGGTATTTAGCTTTTAAATATTGAATTTCTTTGCACCTCTAATGCAAAGTGGAAAAAGCTGATGCAGATTGGTTTTTTGGCTTTCAATACAACACAGTTAAAGTACCCCTTGCAGATATTTCCCAGACATAGTTCTGCAACATGAGTATATAACAAATATGTTTTCCTGGAGGACTTATAACCCATTGAGCACCATTTTCTTTCTTTTGTTTTGGCTCAACAGATAGTAAAATTCTTCTGCAAGAGGAGTGGTAGGTAATCTTGAATACCGAGGACAAAATATATTGCTAGATACAAAGAAGGAAAACAAAAAAAATGCTGATATTGGTAGAGCTCTTGCTGTCCATAGTCCCTCTTTTAACTGAAGATTTATCAAAATCAAAGCGTAATACTCAAACAATCTTTATTTACCTTTCAAGGATACACATTCCTAAAACAGATATAGCTATATAAGGGAGAAAGCATAGAAATTCAAACTAGTAAAAAAACCCAAACTACCTATGGGTTTTTTTGGTTTTTTTTCATTCCATATTAATCAGGCAAACTGATAACTGAGGTGAAGGAACATTCTGGGAAAATCACATATGTCTTTGGGTGGGAAAGTTGCCTTATCCTCCTGCTTTCTTCAATAGCACAATATCCTCAATGGTTGCTTCTGCAGCAGCTTCTGGGGGTGACAGCATTTGCAAGACCAGTTCTAGTGGAGAACATGGGAATATCTGCCCTCTGAGACACAACACTGCTAAAAACCCTGCAAGGGTTTCCCAGGTATGTTGCAGCAGCAGCTACAGCTGAGCAAATGCGTCCCTGGCCATGCTGCAATAAAGGGTCATGATAAGATGTATTATTGAGGAATACTTATTTGCGTATAGAGAAAGCAGTAATATTGTACAGACAAACAGTTTTCTAGTGTTACACCAGAACCTTGAAGTGGTAACATTGCAAAATTAACAAATCCTGCTTACATACAATCTGCCTTCTTTTTTTTTGTTTTAGCTGTGGTACATTGAGTTTCGGAAAAGACCCAAAATTCTGTGGGAGAGAGAAGGCAGCTATCAGCTAAACTGGAGCTCCCATCATTTCCCAACGAGCTAACTTCAAAATACTTTTATCTTCCAAAATTGTGATTTTTTTCAGTTGTGCATGTTCAATTCCTGAAAACAATGGCTAGGAGATGAATCCTAGAAGAATACTGATGTAATTAAAAGAAGCAACAAAACAAACAAAAACTCCC
Organism: Entomyzon cyanotis; assembly: GCA_024500445.1. Classification (NCBI taxonomy): domain Eukaryota; kingdom Metazoa; phylum Chordata; class Aves; order Passeriformes; family Meliphagidae; genus Entomyzon; species Entomyzon cyanotis. Next base: position 4,676,689 of record JAKEPQ010000756.1, read on the forward strand.
TAACCAACCAACCAACCAACCAACCAACCAAAATAAACCTCAAATTCTCAACTTGTCTTATAAAAGATAGTCCTTAACAAAAGAAGTTTCTACTTCTAACATTAGGAAGAATTGTACTAAGGGGGAGTTGTTTCAAACTGAAAGAGAATAGGCTTCAATTCCAAATTAGGAAGAAATTCTTTACCAGAAGGGTAGTGAGGCACAGCAACAAGTTTCCCAGAGAGGTTTTGGATGCCCCATCCCTGGAAGTGTTCAAGGCCAGGTTGGATGGGTCTTGGAACAACCTGGTCTGGTGGAAGGTGTCCCTGCCCACTGCAGGGGATTGAAACAAAATGGTCTGGAATGTCCCTTCTAACCCAAACCATTCTGCGACCCTTTACAATTTGCATGAACTCCTCAGCCCAGCAAGAATTACTGCTTACAAAGCAGCTTTTGTAGAAGCAGCTAGGATCAATTTGTGGAACAAAGATGAAATCTTATCTCTCATAACAAACTATGTGACAAAACCATCAAAGTTAGTTTGTGATGAGTGTCCTCCCCAGGGATTTGTTTGAGCCTGCAGTTCCAACTGCTGGACAAAGTTAGTGCAAATTCAGTACTTTTCTTCTGACACAAGAGTGGCTGCTAGATTTACAGCACGAAAATGAGATTCTCCTAGGAACAAGTCCTCCCTGACTCTATTTCCAGCCTCTTTTCACAGTATGATTTGGAAGAGTCTTATGGATACCCAACAGTGCCAATAAAGACTTTCTCTTACACTTGATACACTCAGTCCAGTGAAAGCTTGTGCCTGTCAAGCTGTTTCTTCTAAAATCTTATAATTTAAATATTTAAGTATTCTCTCTCTCTTCCTCAATCTGGTATTTTCTTTTCTTAGAACCTAGTATTTCACTAGACATTCTTCTGCTTCTCTAGCCTCCTCTGCTTCACAGAAGTAGTTTAGCAATTTAGCATGTTTGTTTTGGCTTGTTTTTTTTTTTTTTTTTTTTGCTTGTTTATTTGTTTGATTTTTGTTTTGTTGGGTTTTTTTTGTTTGTTTGGTTTTGGCTTTTTTTTTGGGGGGGGGGGGGTATTTTGTTGATATTTCCCATTCTTTCACTAGCAAATATTTCCGTATGTAACTACACATCTTTCCTTATCTCAAAATCTTACAAAAGTTTTAATTCATGATGGGCTTTTCTAATGCCTCCAACGAGTTGCAAATTATATCGTAGCCAGTTGAAACAAAAGAATGGAGGTAAAGCCAAAGCTATTCCCTCTTGCTGCTGTATCACATTCCACCATCAAGAGGATATGAAGTGTTTTATGTTCCTTGATCTTGTCAACGCTCTTGGGTTGAGATAGGAGGTTAAAGGGAGGTGACAAGGTTAAATGATTTGACTAACATCCCAAACAAGGCTCGATGTGATTATGAGCCTGCCTCAGCTTTCTAATAACATACGTAATGAGGGAGAATTGGAAGCTTCCCACACCAACAGCTCATGCAGAAGTGATTTGTTTCTCTCTATACCCTGGCCACAATAGGCATCCATATATTTCTTTTAAGAATATTGTCATGGCCCACTAAATTACCCCTGGGCAGTGCTATCAGTGGTGTTCCACTTTGCCCCTTTATTTCTTTCTGTGACATTACTCTGCACAAGGGTTACTAGAAAGACAGATGAAGTAGGAGCAGATGGGTCTCTAAGGAGTGATATATAGTGGATACATAATAGAAAAAAGCAAGGATGCTGTTGTAACAGGAATTTTCATTTCTTTCTCCTCATTTCCAGAAGAAATTCCAGACATTGGAAATTTATTGTGCCATGGTTATCAGGTTTATATTTTCTTAGATTTTAACTTCTGTTCAGGGAACTTGACTCCTAATGGCCCTATACTTTTTCCTCTTCCATTTTATTTTCTCTTTCACAATGGCAAATCAAAATTCTCAGTGGATGAGAGAACTCCTGATAAATTCTCTTGCCATCATATCAGATAGTATCTTTTACTGAGATCAAATTCAGACAGTGAAAAACATGTCAAAAATTGTTCAAGAGTATAGCTTGTGAACGGTGCAGTTTGACTAGCAGAAAAAGCAGCCATTCTGGCAGCCAGGACTTTGGAGAAATGTCTGGCAGCTTTTAATGTGGGTGTAAAAGTTGTCATGTGAAGTTGCTTTCGACCTGATGGATTTAATTGTTCCTCAGAGCCATCATGGTCTATCACCTCTATGAGTATTAAGGGACTCCTAAATCCATGGATAGATAATTTGGCTGCCACACTTGCACCGTAAATCCACATCCTTAAAGCCTTCATTAAATTTGTACAGACCATTTCTTAAGTGCAATTAACTGTGCATTTCTTAAGAAAAGAAGTTGATTTGTTTCCATCTCCCACAGACCCCATTATTTCCCACTGTCCTTGTGGAAATGAGAAAACATCTCCTGAAACTTGTTTAAAAGCACATCCGATTGCAGGGATTTGGTAATGGCTTATAACTTTTGCACTCCACCAGTATCACTACAGAGCATCAAGCAAAAAAAATTTCCCAGCTGGGTCCTAATTTGGTTTAGCTTGGCAAGGTTTATGAAATACTCACATAGCTGTTGGACACATCAGTTTGTGGACAGACTTGTGCCATTGATTTATTAAATCTTGCACTAGATTAATTTGTTTCAACTGTGACAGCATAATCAATCCAGTTTATCCACTATTACTACTGGGAAGTCAAGCTAAAATTTACAATAAACTATTAAAAAGTATGGAAATCTGTGCATTTTGATTCATCACACTCTGCGCTCTGTTAAAGGTGAGCAGACCACTCAAAAATCATTCCAAAGTCTTTAGTTTTAAAAGTCACTGAATAATCGCTTGAAAAATATGACCAAATTTCTATTTGGCGATAAAATTTCTGAAGTAAATCTACCATGTCAGTTATTACCCAGTTATGCATCTTTTCAACTTGCTTAAACCTGCACACAACACAAATTCATGATTAAAACAGCATTAACAAGATGTTCATTGCTTTATAATATGAACCAGTGTTTTCAAGAAAACATTATTTGCACAAATACTTTTCATTAAAGTAGTATAAGCTTGCATAACTTGCAATACCTAATGAAATGAACTTACATACTCTAAATTCTCACTGCATGGGAAACACCATACACCTTCAGAATCAAGTACTTACACAGCATGTACAACTATCTCATGTTGGTTTTGTGGAAGGAAGTTAATTTGACTGCATGAATAAAATAACTTACTTTCTTAATTAGACATTTTAATCAGAGATCCATTAGCTAATCAGAGCTAATCAGTGTTTCATCAAGACTGTAAATAGGCAACTTGGGATAAGATGGTCAGGACTCACAGGCTTGCATGCATAATAGGAAGCTGAAGATATTCTTTTTGAAGGTTTATCATTGAAGAAGGACCTAAAAGATTGTCATCATTTTGATCCATAGAAAAAAAAAATCAAGGACAAGAAAAGTTCTTCCTGTTCACCATCAGCTCATTAAAGTAATTTTGAAAAGTGTATGTGAGAGAGAAAATTTGGATTCTTTTCATAGTAATGCCTGGCCAGCTAAAAGTGTGCTTTAGAATTCAAACTAATGTGGTGTTGGGAGGTCATTCAGCAATATTACATTGGCATTTATGTTTAATCTGGGATTTTTAATGTTTAAGCCCTAACTGAATCCCTGCAAATGCCAACAGAACATTCACAGTATGCTTTTCAGAGCTGGGATTTTACTAACTGCCTCCTCAGATTTTTCATCTAGGTGATAGCTAATATTTTTAAGAAATTAGTAAAATCAAAAGAATATCTAGGCTAATAATAAGAAAATTAACTAGCTTGCTGTATGGATTGCTAGATGAAATATTTACAACTACTTTTGCACCAAAGTACACTTTTTTCACAAGGAATACCTTAATAACTGTGGCATTACCAGCAGTATTAACTGTGTAGTTGTTTGGCAAACACAGTTCTCTCCTCCTCTGATACCTTAGGCTATCCAGAACAGGAGAAAAGACATAGCATAAAAATTAGGCAATCAACCACATGTAAGAAAAGACCTACTGTAACTGTTTCATATTCAGCTAATCCTTAGAAACTCACCTAAAATCAGGATTCGTTAACATCACTTTTTTATTTTTAATTTACATTTAAAATATAAATTAAAATCGATGCCACAAGCAAATCAAATATGGTAAAGAATTCCAGAAAACTGAAACATCTTTTAATGGGAAAGAGGGAAAAGCCAGCCAGGTCAATCTGCTCCCCAGCATGGGACAAACTGAGAAAAGCTTTTACTGATTTTCCAGCCTACTGGGGATCAAAAGGAATCCTATAATGTAGAAGGGGGAATTTTAATTTTTTCCTTATCACCAAAGTACTGTTGCATTAGAAAAAAATGCTGGAATTTAATACTCAAGTTAGTATTTGCAAACTAAAACAAATCTAGTTACTTCAACAAGATGCCATATGGTCTGTGAATTTGCACTGTGCCAAGCTGGAAGAGTATTTTTTTTTATTATTTCAATGTATGCCAAAAAGCTCTACTGAGTAGTTCAACGACTATACTGCTGAAACCCCTCACAGAAATTCTGATTCACCAGATGAAATTAATGGAAGACAAAGCAAGTTATATAGAAGTTAAAAGGAAGGGGAAATGGGAAATGGTCCCAGCAGAAAGTCCTTGTTAGTTAGATCTCTGGCAGGGAACGAAAATCTCAAAACCTATCAATTGTTTTTTTTCTTTTTCATTAGGTTATATCTGACATTCTCACCTGAGCTTTACTGAAAAGTAAAGCAGTATATTACCACAAAACATTTCAACACTACAGCCTTATTATGTACTGCTCTGGAAGACAGAGAGAATACCAAAAAAATTACTCAAACAGAAACGAGGAGGCTGATGGAGGGAATGACAGGGAAAATTGAGGTCTGAGTTTAAAGGCTCATTGAATTTTCCTCAGCAAACAACATTAAACGTTTTGTTGGGTTTGTGTTTTCTTTTTGGTGATATGAGCAGTTTTTCCAGTAGGAACTACATAAACTACTACTTCATTTAATCTAACACAGCCAAAAAGGGCTTTAAGAGGACAACATGAATCAGATTTAAACTAATGACCTAGATAAATCTTACTAATCACTGGAGCCACCTAGTTTCAGCAGTCTCACTGAGAAGCTTGCCTTGTCTGAGAATCTTCCTGGACAGCTGGAAAACATCAAGATTTATCTTCAAGTCTCAAAAAGTGCGCAGCATATTTGTATTTACTGGACATCAGTGTTGCTGTTAATCAGACTCTGTGGCCTTGCTCTGTGAAGAAATTCCTGAAACTGCTCCTGGTGTCCTTTCCTGTCGTACGAGAAATGTTTACTTTCTGAAAGATAAGGTGGGAAAATATATAATGCAATGAATGGGGAAAAAGGACCTATTTCTATCTATTCAGGTAGACTTTGCTAGTTCACCTGAGAGTGACACAAAAGTAAGCTAAATTTGATAGGTTTTCATAAACAAAACACATGAAACAGAATTAAACAGAGAAGAAATGGCAAATTTACTGCGAAATCTAATGCAAGGAAATAAAATTCCTCCTCTGGCATTCTTTTCCAGTGAAAATAGATAGATCAGTAATTTCACATATGAAATGCTCTTTTTTTTCCAGCTGCAGCAGTACCTCTTATCTTCAATCTTTCTGCTTTCTTAACAAATGGGGAAATGCAGTACTTGCATGAAGAGAAAAACCTTTTGATCCTCAAAGGTGATCAAATTAGGGTCTGGCTAAGAGGATTTTTAGGATGAACAACACTAAATACCTCACACCTATTACCCATTGTTCTTCCATCTGCTAATGGCCAAGGGAATATGCACTTCTCTAATGACTGTGGACCTAATCAATCTAATCCATGTACTTATCCTCTCTGTACTTGGGTACTGCATTATAACACATGAGAAGATGAAAGGAGACTTAGAAACAGCTCGAGTTTGTTCCACCCCATTACTTAGGAGCACACAGCCTTCCTATCTCACCACCTGATGACAGCAGACACTATATTGCCTCCCCAATAAGCACTAAATCAATAAAGGCTCACTAGAGCTGGCCCATTCTGCCTTCAGGATCCTCTCTGACTGAGATACACCCGTCCTAAGCTGCAATCCCCAGAAATAAAATAACAATAAATAATCCGAGATGTAGGAACAAGATGCAGAAATTCCTTGGCAGCAGGGACTGCGGCAAGCTCCACTGGTATTTATGGTTCCAAACCCACAAAAGCCTGGGCATATTCCAGCATCCCTGCTTTGGTAGGACTCCTCCAGGCTCAGAGGGAGTGCCATTATGCAATCAATTTCATGGCTGGAATCTCAATACATATAATTTAAACAAAATAAAATTAAATTGATGGGTCACCAGGTCATTTGGAAAGAATGCTTTTCTGACAATCAGTCCAGCCTGCTTTTTCTTTGCCACTATAATCTCCACCCTAAAAAGCAAAGGAGTTATAGTCATTATCTGTGTTTGTATTTTATTACGTATGGTCCTGAGTTAACAGTGAATTCTCTTTCTGGGTTATCATAATAAAATATTACAGTGGTGTCTGGTTGTGCTACTACAGTAAAGTGTCTTATCATGTTCATTGTTAGTCCCTGATTTCATGGGGTTTTAAACTAAAAAGAAAAATGAAGTTAGATGTTCGCAAACCAAACCAGAGCCTAAGAGAAATATTTTATTTTAGACTGAGCTGATAAAATATGATTTTCCCCTTTACATATCCACTCTTTTTGTGTATGCATACATAGATATGTAGATGAGATGGACCCTTTTTTCCCAGACCCCTTTTGTCATGTTATCTTTGGAAGACTGGTTTGCTTTTTGAAAACAAACTGGAAGTGAGATAAGTTTAAAATATGTTAGCTAGTTTCAAATGAAAAATAAACGATAGCAGACAGAAGAGATATCAAGGATATTTTAACAGAATTATTCTCAAGATATTCTATCTAACATATCCTTTTATCTGAATTTTTGGCACTCAATTCCATATAAAATCTTAATGATTACAGACCTTTTATATCCAGGTCTTAATAAAAATATTAAATATTCAAATGTTAAAAAATACTTATTTCATAGAAAAGTTCGAGAATACACCACACTGCCAAGTTCTCTGTATGTTATTATGCAGCACCTACTATCCATGTCATTGCTTTCTAAATAACACGAGGTACCTTCCTGTGTTCCCCACTAGCTTAATATCACACATTCCATGATGTTTTAGCAGTAATTCATTTCAAGTGTGCTTCCCTCACCTTGCAAAGAAATACCACATCAGAGGAATCCATTTTCAAATAATCCATTCTAAGAACAATACGTTGAGATTAGGCCAAACATCTCTCATGCTTAATGCAACCAAGATTAGAATTTTACATAAATGAAGCCAAATAATAGACACATGTAATAGGTAAGTATTTTTACTTCAGTGAAAACAGAAAGAAGTTTTCTAGTAAGAATAGATCAGGTAATAAACAACTGTCTCTTGCTGGTTTTGGTGTGACATGTTTCTCTTGTTGGAGAGCAGTTGCTCAAAATCATGACCGAATTTAATATTTCAACATTGAATTCCTACCCACCTACAGTCTAAGGAGGTAAATTTCCCCATTCCTCTAATTGACAGCAAAAGGTCTGAACAGACTGAAGCCCAGGTTCAACACCTGTCCAAGTAAAGAGAATGGCCTTCCAACCCCAGCCCCTTCAGCCCCAAAAGCTGCCTGAGTGCATTCAGTTCTTGTTTTCCACAGGAACAGGGAATAAAAGGGCAAATGTTCTTGGCAATACAGCCTAACCACTAAATCAAGTCTGAGAAATATACAAACTATGAAACGTTTCAGATAAGACCAGATCATTAACTAGAATGTTTTATCCAGCTCAGTTTAGTTTTTATGAATGGCCAAGACTGCATTGCTATTGTCTTTATGCTCATGCAGGGGAGAGAAAATATTTGGTCTGAACTGAGAAACGACTCATACAAAGCAATGATGACTGAGTAGTGAACAATTTCTAGGTTTTTTTCTGAACTACTGAATCCTGGATTCATTATATCCTCAAAAGTCTATAAACAAAACTAACAGCTAGGATGAGACTGCTTGCAGAAGGCTGAATGTTTAGGACTCAAGCAGGGGTTTCTCCAAGCAGACATGGACCGTGTACTACCAAATATCAATAATCACCAAAAGCAGAAGTGAAAGCAGCATCAGCAGGAACAAAGAGAACAGTTTCAAATACACATTTTATAACCTTTTGCAATCTAACTATTTTAATTATTCAATAAGAATTCAAAGTGGGAGGTTAATAAAATTTATCAGTAGGTGTTCTTATCAATGAGCAGGGCTCTGAAGCCTGCATGATGGTCTATCAATAAACCAAGAGGGCTGAAATCTCTCATTAAATTGTAAGAAGAAATGTATGTATTTCAATCCAAAATACTTGCATACAGTAGGCTGATTTCAAGGGCGAACACAGTCGGGGCTGAAAACATTACAAGTGAGAACTAATTTTCAGCAGAAGCCTGTGGTGCAAAGAGAGCCAAAAGTAGAAATAAATCAGTTTTCATGGCAGATAAAAGGTGTCTATCAGTCTTCAGTAGAGAAATGAGCTAGATGACTTGAAAAAACTAGTTTTATTGGCCCTAATGTATACCTCCCACACAAAGGAAATTAATTTTGCAATGCATTTTGCTCTCACTTACTTGTGTATGCTTACACAGTTGTCACTCTGATAAAAGTTCTTGCAATATGATATAAATTATGTGAATGTACATATCAAGCTTGTAGATTAGTGAGTTTTAATTCACAGTGTATTCAGTGACCAAGTGCATTTCAATACAAATTCAAGATTCTTATTAAGTTACAAGTATTGCTCCATGGAAGAGTGAATGTATCTTATGTTTTCATTTTACTTGTTGTCTCACTATTTTCTTGTAGCACATATTTTATGTACCATTTTGTAAATGTGATTGGCACCTTAGATATGGGGTTCATTCAAAATTATGATTTTTTTAAAATAAGTATTTCAAATTAGAAATAAGCTCAAAGGCACATTCAAGTGTTTGGAGTCAGGGTAGAGGAAACATAGTAAAAATGATTCATGTGTTTTTAGCCTGCAGACCTTTTGTGTAATATTAATAATTCTCCAATACTAAATCATGATTTGAGGAGACTTTAAATGCTTGTGGAAAACTAAGACACTTTACTTTGTTCTCAGGAGTCAAATACAGTATTAAACAGTGCACTGAGACTTCTCATCATTTATTCCTAGAAATCAGAACAAGAGAGAAATTAACTGAAAACATCCAAGGAACAAAGCTGAAATTAGTACTATGAGAAAGAACATAAACATTCTTTATTGTTCTCTTACCCTTCCCACTTGTTTTTTGGGGTTTTTTTAGGGCTGTTCTTGGTTGTGTCTGCAACTAAGAGTTAACATATATGCCATGAGAGAGCTATATCAAAATATTACATTAGGATGACATTTCAGATTGCTGTACAGCTCTTCTAAAATGATTAAAGCTAATTCTAAGAAATCAGAGTAATAGCTGCTATTAAAAACCAAACTCAACTCCTGGGCTTCCTGGAAAGTTTGACGTGACAGATATCTGCAAGACATTAATAATACAGAATAGAAATTAAGAGACCTTGAATCTGTTCCTGGCTGTGATATAAATTATTTGTATTCTCTTGAGAGCAGGACTAAACTTCCGTGTATTGGGGCAGACCTACATGGAAGGATTCAGACTTCAATGAAGGCCTGGGCAAGGCAAATGTCCAAACATATTACCTGCTAAGGCAGATATACACGGGTTCCTCACCTGTGAAAATGAGGAAAAAGCACTTGTTTCCATGTAATCCATGAAAGCTTTCAAAGACATGTGCTCATGCATACATTCAGGCTGCTGAGGAGATGAACTGCAGTGAATGCCGTGGCAGGGCTTTCCTTTAAAGAGCTCACTGCTCCAGTCTGGGAAGAAAGCCAAACCTGGAGTAAATCTGAACAGCTCTCTGCTGAAAACCAGCTCGTGAGAGAAGTGGAGGAGTGGCTGCCTGAAGCCATCCTTGCAAGATCCCCTTTGTCCACAGCCCAAAAATTGTTGATTGGCCATCACAGACATTGCCAAGAACACAGGAATAGAGTAGGGCAGTTTCCAAAACAACACATGGATGCATGCGTTTGTCCCCTGCTGAAATGATTACTGCTTGCACATGACATTCATCCTACTTTTTCTTATTTGAGAATATTTATATAGGAGGTAAAGGCCTAGAGTACTAATTTTAAGGAAGCCTTTTCCTAAGAAAATATAATAAAGTTTTATCAAAATTGTTAAAAAAAAATTGTACCACTTGCTGAAATTATTTTCTTTGCTTTCCTATAAGTGTTGTCCTAAAATTAACAGCATTTTAACAGATGCATTGGCATTGGATTAGCTTCTCTAAGTGTTTCCTTCCAAGCAGCCTCTCCTCCCATCTTTTGATAACCTTATTACTTATTTTGAGTGTGTGATTTTCGCAAACTTCTGCGCCAAGACATGGTTATAACAGAGAAGCAACTTTACAGATGGATGTTGTTAGAATAATGGCTGCAGCACAAGTTCTCTGTTTTGCTGTGAACACGACCTAATTTGGGGAAAATTCCTGGTTTATCTTCAGAGAAGATAGAAACCTCATCAGTCCTTGCACCATGACTGTGCTCTGGTAGATGCAGCATTAAATGGTTACAATAGAGAACCTGACAAATTTTGTTCTAAATTTCAGGCAGGTTATTTCTGCATTGCCTACGTATTAGAAAATAGGAATGAATTTTGAGTCATTAACACACACTTACAAACTCTTTTACACCACCTACCTATCCTTTCCATATGCAACTATTTACAGTGATTATCCCTTTGGCAAACCTTTGAAAATTTTTATAAGCATGCCAGAAAAAAATGCATATGACCCATTCCCTGGAAAAAGACTCAAATGCATCCCAAAGTTATGTAGGTTCAACAAACCACTCTTCCTTATTAAGCAGTCCTTTCCAACTTCCCAAGCAGCACACCAGGGGAACAGTTTCAATCCCTAAATCCTGACTTATTCTATCCACACTGTCACTGGTGGATAGCGAGGACACAGCCTTTCTGACAGCGCAAAGGTTTTCAATATGAGATACAAAGTTAGCAGAGATCCAGCGGTTTGAAGCTGGAAAATTAGATAAGCTCAGTTTCTAAAACAGTTAAAATCACAATAAACTATTTCCTACAGGCATGACAGCAACTGAAATCCCCAGAGTCGTTATCTTCTTGTGGCTATACTTGAGCTACACAGGAAGTTATTGGCTGATGAAAAAATTCCTCTGTGAAATTATATAACCTCTGCATTGCAGGAAGTTGTCAGCATTATCAAATTGCTCACTCTGACATGAACAATAAACCTACGATTCCACAAAACAGTTCAGTAATGTCACTTATATTTTTTCTGGGTTTTATGAGGAACAGATTCTCTCTTAGTTTGTGTTATGGTGTAAAATACTCCATTTATAAGTTCTGCTATAACAAAAACAAAAGTTTTCATTACTATGTTGAAATTCATATTGTAAGCAAGGAAATCAGCCAACAGAAAGATTGCACAAACTATTTCCTCTGCCCACAGGCAACTTTATCCCTGTTATTGACATAATTTTGGGATACGGACTCTACCTGAGCAGTGTGCTGTGCTGGGGGCACAGCCACCCACAACTCTTCCCTTAATGGGGTCTCAGTCTTCCCCGCGACAAAGGAATCCATGGGAAACCAGCACTCCCTCAATTTAAAGCAGAACTCATACTGAGTCTTGGGAGCTGTACTGAGCAGGATAGTTTTATTTTAGTCAGTTTTTCACATGAGAAACACTTCCATAAAGTTTGTCAAGAAACAGATTGCAAACATGCAAATTGAATCTACCAAATTCCTTGAAGAACACAGAGAAAGAGAGAGAACTGAATCTGTGGTCCTATTTCTTTTTTTTTTTTATAAAATGTGAAATTAACCACAGGAAAAGAATAATTCTGTATTTGAGAGTTCCACCAAAGGGGAGAAAGAATGAGAAGACATTAGGTAGCAAGAATGATTTACTTGGTGTATCTACTTGCAATCGTACTAAAAAAAAACCAACCAAACCAAAACCAAATCCTCCTCATGGACTGATTTTGTGTACATATGCCCTCTAAAAATGCAGGATTTATATCCCATTACACCATTAGGAAGGTTTTCTGAGATTAAAGGAAGAAAGCAGCTTTCAAGTTTCTCCTGAAAACAGAAGTCATGTCTAAAAACCATACTGACAATGAACTAGACATTCATTCATAGGTAAGCTAGGTAAGGCAGCAAGGAGGTGGTGGTCAAACACCACTAGCACTTTACTGTTGAAAAGGCTGGAAAAAGCATTTTTATCCATACTGTCTTCCATACACTTTAATTCAAGGACTACCCAAATAGAAATTGCTGGTGGGTTTTTATATTATGATTTCTAAATCCTTTATTTACTTCCTGCAAAACTATTGCCAGTTCCTGACTTTCTTCCAAGCTCCAAATTATTTCAGAATGTGGCAATCCGGTTTTGAAAATAATGTTTCAGTTCAAGAGCTCTGCATGTGTGCAAGCTCACACAAGCTTAGTGGATCCAGCTTTGAATTCATTTTTTAAAGCAACATACAAAAGGATCACGTATGGTTCATATGGAAAATGAAAGATTTTAGGGCATTAACTTTCCAAAACTTTGCTAAGAAGTGACATTTTCTAAAGATGGTTATAAGATTCTCAGAGTTGCATGACATTACATCTCCATGTCTCTCCTATTAATCATGGCTAGCACACAACATTATTTTTAGAGAGTTATGTGGAAATACAGGATGCTCCTGGACCATGTTTTCCTCTTCTCTCAGACACAAATTCTCTCTAAATTCTCAATAGTTTGGGATTTTGTTCAGAAAAAACAGCAAAGGAGCTTTCATATCAGCCCAGTTTTATCAGACTCCTAGTGTACTAATGACAATATCTATATCACATAAGTAAGAGAAACAGAACTAAATCTGACACGACAAAAGGGAAAAAAAAAACCAAAGAAAAATAACATTCTTTTGCTCATGCTATGCCCCGTAAATAAAGTTCTGTTCTGGAGACAGCATTTTAAAACTAAACCCCAGAAGAGCTCCCCAGGATGGAACTGTAGGTATTCTTTGCGCTAGATATATAGATTTGTTTGTATATAAATATCACTTGTTTTTAACTACTAACAGGCACTGACTTCTTAATCCTGCTGAGTAGCTTTTATTTACATTAACTTTATGGACTCAGATGTTGGCTAAGCTGGATCTCCTTTCCAGCCTCTGAAAGGTAATTTGGAACAGCATTGAGATAGTAAATGATAACACTAAATACCTGGCTTTTCTAAAAGAGACACACCAAAAGTGGGAAAAAAAAAGTTTAAAACAGAACATCAGAAATCTTCTCTGTAAATTCATGAATTAAGTAGTTTGCTACTCTTTATGGTAAATTGCCCTCCTGTGCCTTGAAACCCCCTTCAAAATAAAAAAAAACCCCACCAAACATTCTGAGCAGAAACATAATTGGCAAAAAAACTCTGGAATTTTATTTCTTTGGGGAGAGAGAGGGGAGGGAAGTGCGTATGTGTACACCATAGTAATTCTGGGGGGAGTTGTGCTCTTTCTTTAAACCATGGTATATTAATTTACTTGCCCATCTGTAAACAAATATCAAAGGACAGGCGAGACAAAGAAACTGAGCAACTTGATTTTATCTGAAGGGTCTGGCTAGTCTTTGAATTAGCAGCCTAATTTATCTGCTAATTCCACTTTTTAATCAAAAAGCTGTCTCGAAGTCAGACATTAGCATATATCATCAGTTTGGCAGCTGGAGAACAAAATAGTAAACCTTGTCTCTCTCATATCACCAATGTTAACTGAGTGTATAAATCAGAAAATATCTTAGAATGTTCAGGAATAAAAGAGGAATAAGTGCCATATAGAACAGAGCAAATAACTGAATTCTTGTAGTCACACTAGAAAAAACCTATGTTCTATTTAAAGCAAGCTTTTTACAGTTAATTTTAAAAAATAATAGAAAGTTTTGAGAAAAGGAGTTATTCTTCAGTTTGAAATATATCATAATATTAAATCTGAAAAATACCATAATTAGCTCTCCTTTCTTTAATAGTCATGCTGAGCAACTTGATGTAACTAATCTATGTTTTCCAAACTGCTCCGCTTTCATCAAAAAGAGGCACCAAATTCTACTACTGCCCTATTTTTTGTTACTTAAAAAAGAACAACAACAACTAGTAATATATGTGTTCATCACAGTTTCAAGTTGGATTCAGGAACTGTGAGATGGCCTCTTTGGATGCTCTGCATTATTTATTTGGAAGCCAAGAACAAATCACTCATCTAGGCAAGAGCAGATAATAGAGAGCAATAACGTGCTACTAGATATCCATCATGCTTTAGCACTGCTTTTAGTACCTTAGACACTGACACTTGTTGGCCCATCTTCAATATTTTAATCTCAACATGAATATACTGGAAAATGAAAGAAACCAAAATGGGCTCTTTTATTACTATATTGTCACTGAGAGTGTTTGATTGAGTGGGCAGGTGAGGGGCTGCTCTGGCACATCCTGTGAAAACAGCTGCAGGTTTTCCAGGAGAACAACCAGCTGCTGTTATCACCCCACCTTACATAACATTTTCATTTTGGAAAAACTGAGCCAGAAAAACCCTCAGCTTTTTCTACATATATCATCCACCTTCATCTAATCCTCAGAACTTTAGGCACATTCTCATTTCTCAAGCCATTTCTCTATCTCAACATCTGTCTCAAAAAGGGAAATGGTTTCAAGCTCTTCTGCCTCCATGCTGCTCCTTAAAGGCTGAAGCAACTACAGAGAGATATTTGCAAGATGCAAATGTCATCAGCAGGGAAAATGAGAATCCCATCCCAGGACTAATTCAAACTGGTTTCCTTGAATGGATGTTAACTCTTGGGGATGCTCCTGGAATATCCCTAAAGTCCAAGAAGCTTATGGTCACAGACTTCAACTCTAATTTTCCTTACAGCACCCACTCTTAACAGCAAGATTCCACACACAGTAGATTCCCCCACACTCAGATAAGGGCTTGAAAATTAGATATAAGCTTTGTTCAAGATTTACTAAAAAATTAATGAATGGTCAGGTCAATTTTCAGCTTCAAAACCTGAAATGTGTTTCTGATAACTTCTTCAAAAATTTCCTGTATGCAGACCAGTATTTTAAAACCAATCTAGCTCCTACAGGGATTAATGGTTACAGTTCTTATCTCAAAATTATTTCTAATAGCCTTGGTTAGCAATTACTGCACTCTGTGAGATCTCCTAAGAAGTCAGCAGTCTTTTGATAGCAGATGGCAAGTCACATAATGAATCTGCAGAGATTTTTCAGATTCTTTATATAGTAACCACTATGTCCTTTGTAAAGTAAGTGTCATTTCATGCTCCTTGAAACTAAGATCAGTTAAACACACATTAGAATTCAGTACACATTGCTCAATGTGGTTTTGTTATTTTATGCTAAAAGTGGTACAAGTTTCCTTTAGAAGTCCCAATGCCATACTAACTTACCTTCCATTTACTTAAAAAAAAAATGCAATTGCAATGCGTCATTCCTTTTAAACTATTTTTGGTAAGGCTAAAAATGCTTAATTACATCAGAAAAGCTGAGGGGCTGACACACCTTGAATAAAGCAAGCAACTTCCTGCATTAAATAGCTCTGGAAACTTTAGCAGCTTATGAGTTGTGAACACAATATCTACCTAAACTCATACACAGTTCTAAGAAAGGTTTTGTTTTGGTTAGGTAAGGGAGAGAAAACTCTAATGTTGAAATATACAGACTCATACTTAATATGTTTTTCCCTTCATTTTCCCCTTCTTTTTACTATAGGTACTTATTTATGTTTAGGCAGGCATTCTCATAAGATCTTTGACTTCAAATTAAAAAAAAAAGGAAAAAAGCACTCCTCAATGCCTACGCAAACCATTTAGAACCTATTTATGCTTTACCACCACTCTTCTCAACTACTTTCTAGTTTCCAGATAGATTAACTTTGGAAAAAAAGCCCTAGTCCGTAATTATTCTTTTATTTCCAGTGTTGCCTAGAACTGCTACACCTGCAAGTTAAATCAGGCATAATATGAAAATGATTTTTAAGTTTAACAAATTACATTTTAAAGTTCGACTTTTATCCTTCTACCACATCACAGATAACCTTCCATGTAATAGAAATAAAAGAACTTGAAGAAATCTTACTTGCCTCCTAACAGCTAAAATTTATTTAATTTCTTTCTGTCCTGCATCCCTATAAGAAAGCAGAAAATTAATACCAGCATAAAGCAATAGGTATTGTTCTACCATGACAACATGTGCTCTATTTTACTTAAGGATCATCAGTAACTGAGTTTCTGGAGTATTGAGGCCCTCAGCAGAGCTCATTGATTTTTAAATATCCCTATTGCAAAATAGCATGAGGAATCTTATATTAATATTTTTCCCCTACCTGTTCTGTGATAGGAATCTCCAAGCTACATGGCTTTTAATTTGCAACATTAGGAAAAAAACCATCATTATATTCTCTTAACAGGAGTACTAATGAGATGCAGCCATAAATATCCTAAGGATATTATTCCAAAGTCAGAAAATGCAAAGCAAATTTTTAGTGGGCATTCCCTGAATAACATGCTAGTTTGCTATAGCATGGAAGATGCAATTCCCATGTTAAACCACCTGACTATATTATTGTATCACTCTGAGGCATTACACAGCATTGTATGACTCTGAAAGCGGGATTTTACCTTGGTTTTATGTGTTTACATTTTTTTAATGTTTTCTAAATTAAAAAAAACCACAAACAAAAATTGTATTTGCAAAGGCAGCTGTCCCAATGGCAGCACATGGGCAACAAGGGACATCAGGTAGGGATCAGGACATGGTTCAGGTAGACACCAGGAATGTTTTATCAGGTAGGAATAGGAAAGGCCAGTCTTTGCAATCCAAAAGGACCCACTGGAAACTGGGAAAAAGGTCAGCTGAGGGATATCCTTAGAGCCCAGGTGCACATGGGGAGGCAGCCAGCAAAAGGGATGCTCCCTTTCTCCAGACCCCTCAGGCTGGGCAGCTCCTGAATGGGAGACAGGGGCATCTCTCCCATCCTCCCACTGAAACAGTCAATTTAGGCTGAAAATGGCAGTAAACAGGGAGGGAAACTGTGTCTCCTGTGCAGCCATTTCCAAAACACAAGGGAGAGAGAAGTATTTGTACAGAGGTAAAAATTTAGCTGCCAAAACAGCCTTGCTAGCACTGTTTTTGTGCCCTCTCCAGCAAAATTGGTGTAGACATGAGATGCCTGGGCCTGAGTAGGTCAGGACTGCTCACTGAAGCCCAGCATTTCCAAATTAATTCCTGCCTCTGGGTTTTGTTCCCCAGTGTCTCAATCAGTGACCACTTGGGCTTGGCTGTGTTGAGCCTACAGACAATATCAAACAGTTGTTGTGGCTAACACAGGATCAAACATCTGAAAGTCTTCAGTACAACTGATACAATGGTTTCTGCAAGAGGGATCAATGGCTTCCATCAATATTATTTCTGCAAAATGTTAATGATATGAATGACATTAAGTCAAATTGATCCAAACAAAAATGAGCACTTGGTATTAATATATAGAGTATTTGCAGGCCATATTGCTGCTACAATAAAAGAAAAAGATCAATTCAAGCATTGCCAAATAAGAAGTTGCTAACAATCAAACTAACAAAAAATAGATAAGCATGTGTAAGATGTCCTTTATCAGCTGTTTTGCTTTGGTGGAATACCACACTGAAAGATTTTTAATCTTATTTTTTCAAAATTTAAGAAATTCATTGAACAAATATAGCAAGATAAATTGAAACAAAACCAAAGAAATAGCTCAGTAACAGGTGGATAAGGTTTTCCTTATCCTGCTTTAGTAGTTTTGTATATTACTTTTCCCAGTCTGATTTCAGCATTAATGTGACTATTGTTATACGACAACAGCTCAAGGCCCTCAAAAGATTTTGTCTTAATCTATTTTTATAAAATCAACATCCAAGATGCTTTAAAGGTGTGCTAAGTTTCCAATATTAAGGATTTTATATTTTTTTCCTGACAGGCACAGTCCTTCCACAGTTCTTCCTGTTGGATGCTTTTGCTCATCACCAAGATTCTTAGAAAGTTTACAAACAGTTAAAAAGGAATGTGAAATGTAGATTTGTATCTGCTGCATGCTCCAAAATCTGAGCTGGGAGGTCCACAGTAAGATGGTTTTGTGACCAAAAGTAGAAGTCAAGAGACCTTAGAGCCGCTCTTGCAAGAAACAAACCTTGAGCTACACGGAAGTTTCTCAATTACTTTCTCCATGAGATCACAAAGGTAAACTGACAGATTATCTTCTTAGTGCTCAAAATGAACTCCAGCATTTTCACATGAAATAGTCCATAAGGCAGACAAAGCATTATCATCAGAAGGCATTATAAAGTCATCATTGTTACTGCTGTACCACAAGATCTCAATAATGAAAAAATAAAGATCTCATTTTATTATGCTAAAATAAACACTGAAACAAAGTAAATGGCAACTAGCATGCAATAGTGCATAATTTATACACAGTTACTTACACTGGGGTTATTATGACATTACCCAGGAGCCTGAACAAGCACTCCCTACAAACATGACATCTACTGTAATCCAGTCAGAATTTTAGATTTAAAAGTATCATTTGGGGAGCAGGGAATAAAGCAAATTAATCTTGAATACATAAGTATCGCTAGAAAATTCTGTTATTTCACATACTACCTCTGTTTTCCTAGGTTTATGTATAGAATTGTGGCATTACACATTCAATATTTTTGCTGCAGAACACTACATTAGCATAACCAATCTCATGTTAGCAAAAAAACCCAAAACATCAAAATGATGTTTTTTTAAAAATGGAAGGAAAGCATACCACTGGGAAAGAATAAAAAGCAGAAGACGTATTGCTATGGTCTGAATAATATCACATTCCATTATTGATTAAAATGATTTTACCATGACATTTCATTCATCAGATTCCATTTCTCATTACACACAAACCCTGAATATTTATCACGCTTACACAAGGCTTTTCTTCTCATCAAGCAATGCATTTCCTCTCTCTCCTTTAAAACTAGGTTATACTATGTTGAAGGGTCTACACTGTCTTTGAACTCTCTCCTTCTCACACTTGACCTCACTACCATCACTTTTTATCTCATTATAGTGGATGTTATTAAGTATTTATGTCTAACAAGGTGATTTCAATGGTTCATCCTTTTTAAACAATCCTGTGATCATTTTCAGTTAGCAGAAAATAAAGACATTTTATTAAATCAAAGTCTATCTGCTACCACTCAGAATTAATATTCTTTCTAGTCAGGACATTTAGGACCTTCACCATATACAATTGCAATACATTTTTGATGGTTAAGGACAGAATTCTCCAATCCTCAGACATCCAGCATGCACATTAATTTCAGAGTGACTTTAGATTATTACAGAATATAGGCTCAACATCTTTGTTAAAGGAACAGGTTAACCCTGGAATGCATAATACTGTTATTATGGGTGCCTAGGGAAAGCAAAGGAAACTGAAAAAAGAAGTTTACTCTAGATTAAATAAGTCTTTGTAATTACCCTTTGAAAATATATTACATTGAGATATACTCCATATTAATGCTTATTATTTCTGGAAAAAATATGTGAAACTAATTAAAAAAGAGATTACCGCAGCAAAAAGTGGCTGCATATAAAAGGTGATTCTGCATTCTGTACTAGTAAACCCTCCCCAAAAACTCACAGTGAAAGTAAGCACAATACAAGTAAAAGCATGTAAACCCTCAGCTCTGATATATTGCAGCTCATGAAAAAGCTTGTATTCATTTCATTAGCTTTTTGACCAAATTTCATAGGATTAGCAATAACACCATTTCACCTTATGGAGGTTATCTGGAAGACAAAGTGCTACCTACTCTTAATACTAAACACACTCCTGCTTTATCTCCACGTTATTATACACATCACTGGACTTTATCACTCCAAACCAGTTGTGTTTGCAGAACTTCATCAAAAAACCTTCACTTTTTCTTTTCCTAAACATACTGACAAGCTTATGATCCTCTCAATCTTAATCCTTAAAACAATTCACATCTTGGAAATGCTCCAATTAAACACAAAATACTGACTGGTGGAAAATCTATTGACCAAAACAAAACAAACAAACAACCCCCTCCCCCAAAAGCCAAATAAAAATACACCCAAATTTTATCTGTACGGTTTCAATGATCAAAAATCTGAACTTTCAAAAACCTTTTTCTTTTATAAACAATCTTTTCTTTCATTTAAAAATGGAAAAGGGTTTATTTTTTCCTAAGATTTGTCCAGCTGTGGTAAAGAACAAATCCAAGTTAAAATATTTATGCTTTTTTATAAATTGCCTGTAAAAAATTTGCAAACCTATAAATTTTGCTGCGTTTGAAATTGAGAAATAAATTAACATTTGACCAATATCACAAATTCTCATCACAATAACTAATTTTAGACTTTGGCTTCAGGAACACAAGACAGTTAAAATGGCATCATCATTTCTCACATAGGCTGAACCTTAAAAGTTTCAGTGCAGCTGGCCAGTTTCTAAGGTTTCCCCCCAAAAAATCATAGCTGGAGAATGACAAAGTATAATACAACATACAGCAAGCACATGGCATGTAAGCACATGTAAAAGATATTGCACAAGAATTTGACACTAACAGCTACATTACTTCCACTCCCAAGAACTAAAACAATCACTTGTAGGAAACTGGCCACA
Source organism: Entomyzon cyanotis (assembly GCA_024500445.1). Lineage (NCBI taxonomy): Eukaryota > Metazoa > Chordata > Aves > Passeriformes > Meliphagidae > Entomyzon > Entomyzon cyanotis. The sequence goes on from JAKEPQ010000756.1 coordinate 4,697,623, forward strand.
GTAAAGCAGTGGTCGATAAAAGCAATCATGCCAGCTAAATTGTAACTGAAGTCAGTGGCACAATTATTTTTATTTTTAAAGCAGTGACATACCAGTGAAAACATTCCACTGAAGATGAAGAGTCTGGGAAGTGTCTATAAAGCAGATCCATCTGGAAGAGCAGCTGAAATAGTGAACAGAATGAATTTCCCACTTTTAGGTGTCTTGCATAATTTCTTAACCCTTGCCCTTAGATTTCAACAGATCTCTTCAGTCTAAGGCTTTCAGTATTTAACTACGAGCCCTGGATAAATACCTGAAAAAAGGAGCCCAGTTGTCTGAGCCTCCTTAGACCGTACTTAGATAAATAAAAATGAGCCATTTCCCCAAATACAGTACTTCTGTTCTGCTTAATCTTTACCTTTCTCTTTGGCTGTCTTTTAGATTTCATCTGTTGATATTGCACTTTCTGCCTTCAAAATAGAAATTATTCGTGTGTTGGTGCATATTTATGAGAAACAGCAATGTGTAAGAACTCAAGCTGTGAGGAAGTCTTTACCCCGAGATCCCTGTGGTCCCTCAAAACTCTCCTCAGCTGTTGCAAACCCACAGGAGACCTATTTGTTTATGGAAGTATGCCAGGTGTTTCTCTTTCATAAATATTTAATTAATCAATCTTGTGAGGAAAAAATGCAGCCTGCACAACACTCCCGGTAATGAATATGTGTTAGCTGTCTCGATTTTTTCCCCTCAGAAGCTGATTAGTTATGTCATTTGTAAAAGAAAGCAGATCCATTGTATTTCAAACAGGGCAGCAGGGCACAGTGGGTTTGGGGGAGCAGTTTGTACCAAATAAGACAGAGAAAAAGGGGACTAGGAAAAACTATAGCTGCCCTGTTAGCAGAAAGGGGATGCCACAGGTCAGTGGATTTAAAAATATGCTTTTTCATGCTTATCATGATGAAGAGTCAGTTCAAAGGGATGCACCAAACTCGCTCACCCGGGTCTATCAGGTCACTTTACTGAGTCCTTCTATTATGGCCAGACAGGCTCTCCTGAGATCTGAGACCTTTCTCCCCTCCTTTCACACATGAGAAGCTATGGATCACATCTCAGTGTGTATAAGCAGCACTAAACATGAACTCAATTGTAAAGAAAAATAAAAGCATATCCGAAGGAATACTGGACACACTGATCTGCAATTAGATCTAAGAAAGTATACATTATCAAAGGCTTTAAATTTCTTTACATTTGCTAGAGTTACAATTTCAAGCACGTGGTTAGGAATATAATACTCTGATGTAGGAAGACAAAGATACCACCAGACCACAATTCTGAGGACCTAAGATTGATGCCTGACTCTGCATGGTAAAAATCTACTTAAATGGCAACAAAGAGCTCCCTCTGTCACACATCTGCCATGCCCAAGGTTTGCCCAGGGTTGGGTTTGCCTGGGGTTGTGCAGAACTAAATTAAAGCTGAATAAATGTACTCAAGCTTTAACTACACACGGGATTGAAAAATGAGAAAAAGTCAAAAGGAACTTTAAGGTCTGGCCAATGATAAACAATACAGTGACTATCACAAAGCAAAAGAAATCTCAAATGGTCTTTATTTTGTGTTTTACACTCATCTTTTGGGCCTACTTTCTTCCTGGGTTGCACACAATGGTGCTTTATATATAATAAATATTAAAAAAGAAATATAAGATATATAATTCTTTTGTTAAGGGAAGGTGTGTAGAAGAAACTTTAACAGGGGCTTAGTCCTTGGGAGTGCTCAGCACTGGCATCAGGGGTTTGTTCCTTTTCTCCCTATTTAGCAACATCACATAGCCAGGGTGTCTTACATTGAGGCTAAAACACAAAAATGAGAGCTGAAAACACAGTTGTACAGCCAATGTCACTGGGGCCAAGCTTTTACTTCTACAGATTGTTACTTAAGAAATAATTTTAAAAAATCACACACACCAAAAGACAATGTATTTTGGATTTAGCAAAAGGTGTTGTTTTAGCTCATCATCTAATAAGGCAATATTTTTATACCAATTCTCACAGGAAGTAAGATAATAGTGACAAAAAAAAAAAAAAAGCTCTAAACTAAGGAAGTTTTAATTCCTGTACTTGGACATGTACTCATAAGCACAAGGCTTGTACTGATGATGGTTCACATTATTTAACTATTGTTAACAATATTTTAAGATCTGTGGTGGGGATTGAATTACTGCTGTTTGGCAACAATATATTTCAGCCTTGCTGCACATTTTGAAGACATGGATACACATAAAATATTAATGTGGCTCATGCTTAGGCTATTCTACTTGTAAGAACGTGAATCCAAGAACTTCTTAATTCTTGATAGTTGCACAAAATTTACATCAATTCAGGGTGGGATTTCTCCTCACAACATTTCCGTTACATAACAAAAGAAGAGTAAAAATTTCTACTTTAATTTAAACATGACAAGTCATTCTATGACATTTAGGAGTTCATCCCTACAATGGCAGGTTTCTCCTTTTCCGGATTCCTTGGTTTTGCACACATCGCTCTTTTCCCCTTCTTTGTTTTCTTGGCACATCTGCCTTTTTAAATTGTAAATTAAGGGATACACATTCCTTCTCATTTTATCTCCATTTAGAGCCCATAAATAGTAAACACGCAGAGCCAAAGATGTAAACATGAAAAAAAAGTCACTCACCTAACATCCATCTAATTTTAAACAATGAAATATGAGTATGAAACTACAATTTCATAATTCCCCTCTGCTTTATAAAGTCAGAGTCAGTGTATGCTACAACACTCTGCCTTATGTAACACAGATACCCATTAAATAGACACTCTTGGCACTTTAAAGCACACTGTTCATTAGCTGATTTCAGTGTTTCCTCAAGTGATTATTTAAAGGACCATAGAATACAAAATGATGGTGGCAGAATAATATGAAGTAGTATAAAAAGCTTACAACTGGTGACATCTTTAACTTGAAACACCTGACTGCAAAAAAAATCTTACTTTTCACGTAAATGTTTCTTGCATCTACGTAACTCAAACGGAAATGCAAAATAAACCCCACAAAAATACCTTATGAATTCTCTGTGCAAGCCCTTTTTCATTTACAAATGTGTTTCACATTTACAGCCATGTACTTTGTGCAAAATATAAACAAATTAAATTTTTGGAGGGAAACTATTTTATATTAATGAAAGGAGAAATCATAAATGAGACAATGTCTTAAAAAAGAAAAGGCAACACCCCCAAAATGACAGTATGTAGAGCTTTATGGCATTAATATAATATAAACTGATGGGTTCTCTTTCAGTTATCATGTTTCTAAGGTTTTGTGAGAGATATTGGTTGAGACATTTTTGAAGAACTGCTTCAGAAACCTGAACCTTCCTTATTGTTTATGTATCCATGCTGCAAACCACCATTCTTCACTACCTGCCTCCCTCCTGCATCTCTTCCAGCATATATTTGGAGTAGAGTTTAGGCTAAACAAAAAGGTTTTTTCAGTGGCAGCAAAGGCAGTGCTTAATACTGAGTGAATTCACAGACAAAAAGGGTACCTGTAGTGCTACAAACCTTCTCATACATTGTCAGTCTTACCAGAAAACCACGGGCATGTTTAGGTTCACGTCTGACCATGTTAATTTGAAGGAGTCACTTAAGAATAGGAAAGGTTATTTGGTGACATACGGGATCAGTTTCCTTGTTATTCCCTCTTTTACTTTATGCATCTTGACCTTTTCCAGCTATCCCAAGAGGAAACTAATGCGATCTCAAAGAAACATTCACGCATTGGTATATCATTACTCTCTAGCTGAACTGCACAAAGATTCAGTTACCATATTTATGTGGCTGAGGTTTCTTAAGGGAACTTCTGTGGCTCAATATGACTTTTGCAGAAATTTGTTAATATTTTTAACAGAAATATAGCCTGGGAATACTATATTAAAATATCAATTCCTTCTCAGAAAAGAATCAGATAAATATCTGTCCAACATTAGTAGAGCAATAATTATAATCTCAAAGGGTGTAGTTGTGTTATCTAGCTCCCCAGTGGATAAATTGCAAGGTCAGTTTTAGTGAGAAAACTTCTCTGCTATTGAAAAGTAACACATCACTAGTTTTGATGCAGTGCCCTGGCATTCTTATGCAATTGAGGGGTTTTTCCATTTTTATCACTTCAGATAAAATTAAGACTTGACAAAGAAAAACACCATTACTGCCAGCAATGACATGTAAGAAAAAAAATACATGGAAAACAACAGGACAAATTGGGAGGGAGATTACTAAAAATAGTGATATACACAGCATTGCATCCTACACATATACACACAAAAAACCTCAACAAAACAAGAAACAAAACACACAAGAAAAAAGGAAGGCAGGTATATAATGAAATAGAAGGGAGATCTCTCATAAATCCCCTAGTAGGTCATAGAGCCAGGGGTACCCCAGCTCCAGAACACCATGTAGCACCATTCATGGGAGCACCAGCAAATCTACTTTTCATTAGCAGCAGCAAACTGTGATCCTGGTGATTCAGTGAGTCAGTCCTGGTGGTTCACTCACTGCAGCCAAGAGCCCAAGCAGCTTCCTCCACCTCCCTGCTTGTCCTGCCTACATCCCAGTTGGGCTCACTGGGATCTCTAGGCTTCTTCATGCCTCTAGTTACTCTTACAGGAAGGTAGAGACAATTTCATGATCAGTGAAAATGCTGGAGAAATTGACATGGAGAAAACTGGTTCCCTGGCAATCATGGTGTGTGGTGACATTCACCAGCACACGACGGATCATGTATTCCAAGGAAAGAGCCATCTCCCTGGCAGGGCACTCTTGATCCCTTTTTTCCTCAGAGCACCCACAAATGCTCCCACTATTGTCTCTCTTCACAGGCGGTTTCTCTGCTCCTCAGATGCTTTTTGTACAGAAATGCAATTTTTTAAGATATATTTTTGACCACATTGATACATAAGAACACATTGAATTCCAAAACACATATTTCTTTAAGATTTTTCTTCCTCTGTTAAATGAGACTGACATTCCAAATATATAGAGCCTGGACATGGATAAAGAGAAAAGATTGCACTCTGGCAGACTGCTTGGGTAAGATTCTTTCCTTGGGAAAGAAGCTTAACAGTATTTCAAAAAAAGGACTGGGAGGGAGGGTAACACGCAAAGTTTAGAACAGCCAAGGCCCAGAAGGACCAACGGTTTCTTAGTGGAAAGCTCATGCCAGCCAGAACTGAGCAAAGATATCAGAGAAAGCCTTGTCTTTGCTGTAATCACAAAAGAGGAAACTGTCCCCTGGAGAATTTTACATCAGTTATCATAGACAGCTCAGCACCTGTAAGCTGGACAGTGCTAACAACAGGTCACTAATGCTGGCTTCTTCTTAGGGCAAATTCTGCATCTGGTGCTCAGCATAATGCTACAATGCAAGAGAACTCCCTTTAAATCTGTTTCCATGATTGTCAATATCACATTTCCTGCAATATAATGTATAAATGACCAAAACAGAAAACAAGACATTCCTAGTTTGGAAGGAAAGACAAATCCTTGATGATCTGAATAGCTACACTAATGGACGTTATATGTGTAGCTCTGATTCATACCAACACATTGCTTTATGTCACCCGACACTCAATCTAACAAAGAAGAAATTTATCCACAGTGGGGGAGTACAGAAAGGGGTAAAAATGGAAGAAATGCAGTATTGTGTGCCACAATACAGGAAAGAGATAGAGTTACCAGAGAGTATCCAAAGGAGGGCTCCAAGGAGGGTGAGGGGACTTGAAGGAATGCCTGTGAGGAGAGGCTGAGGTCACTTTGCTCAGCCTGGAGAAGATGATACTGAGGGGAGACCTCACTGTGGTCTTCAACACCATCAGGAGGGGAAATGGAGAGGCACACACTGATCTCTGTGGTGACAGTGACAGGACCTGAGGAAATGGCTTGAAGTTGTATCAGGGGATGTTTGGGCTGGATATCAGGAAAAGGTTCTTCCCCCAGAGGGTGGCTGGGCACTGAACAGGCTCACAGGGCAGTGGTCACAGAAGTGTTTGGGCAATGCTCTCAGGCACATGGTGGGATCCTTGGGGTGTCCTGTGCAGGGCCAGGAATTGGACTTTGATGATCCTTGTGGATCCCTTCCAACTCAGGATAATCTGTGATACCTTAATTTTCCTCTGAGGGTTAACAAACACTACCCAAAAAAGTCAATCGCACACAAAAAATGCTGTGTAAAAGAACAATAATGAACAGGACACTGTGGTCTGCATTGTCAGTGCTCCTCATAACTATCACACATTATGCTCTAAAATGATTAGTTTGACAATCAATTCAACCTATTCTGAGGGTTTTTTTGTAACTGAAACAAAAAAAATATTTCGTTTTATTAGGAAAAGTTGATTTGGTTTTTTTTTTTTTTCAGAAGTTGATAAAATCTGAGCGGCTCACTTTCCTGGTACACTAAGAACATTAAAACAAGGCTATGCTAAGAAAGCTGGCACAATATAGTTATAGAATGGATATTTTTTGAATCTTTGTGATAGATTAATGATAGTTATAAAAAACAAAGCTTACTGATCTGTTATATGACAGACAGCAGCAAATAAAAAAGCAGATTCAGGACTATTAACAAGTATAATTATATTCAGTCATTCCTTTTAAAATTGCTTAAAGCTCAGCTGGATTTAATATTTCCTTCAATCAACAACATGCAGGATGTGCGGAAGAATAAATTATGATTAAAATACAGACAATATGAAGCAAGAAGATGTAGACCATTAATTTAATTCATGACATTTTCAACACCACTTTTATGAAAGTCATGGATTTTATTCAAATGGACTTTATAGAGCTTTTGAAGTAAGCAGTCTTTGAAGTTCCTCCTTTATTTGTTGTTACACTTATCATGAAATGTCAAAGAAAAATGGTTTATTACTATCAGAGGTGCTTTATTACTCATTTTAGGGGGATTATCAAAATGAGAATCTCCATCCAAGGACAGATTTATCAGGTCATAAATTTTGCACATTATTTTGATAATAAAAATTGGCATTGTAATTATCCATTTCCCCCAGCTACTTCCTCTGGAGGAATAAAATCTGACAAAAACTCCACCACCTTATGGAAGTTTGACTCAGCCTACGCTCATTTTTCCTGCATGATGAGACAGGAATATAAACTGTTAAATATAAATTGTTAAAAATAAGGTTCGATATTCACGTATTCAGTATCTATGAACTAGTGTCCATTATTACATGAGTTTCAGTGAATTTAAAGAAACATTATGAATTCTAATATTGAATAAGGATTATTCTTGCTTACTATCATTATTAGGAGGCATTTGAATTGTTTTTGCAGTATGATAGCTATGAGTCAATAAGGGCCAATCACAAAAAATTAAAAAGCTAAAATCTAGGTAATTATGTCTTTCAGCAAAAATGATCCATTTCTAGAATGGTTTGGGCGAGGAGAAATGGGAAGGAAAGAAGATACCACTCTTCTCAAAAAGGTATTTTATTTCTCACTTTTGCTTCAGTCAAATGTCAGGGATATAGAATTCTATGAATTTCTGTCCAAGGTTGATACATCATTGTTACTAGGACAGAAAAATAATGAAGATAATCATGAACTTGCCTAGGATTCTCATTTGGGATTAAAAAATGAATTCTGAATCCCATTTTACCAGCTCCCTCATAGCAAAGCTATAATTTGTACCCACATGTATGGCTATGCACAGAAGAGAGTACATGGGAACTCTAGAGGTATTCCTATAAAATTATACAGCTAATACTGCCAGACCAATACAGTGTAGACCCACAGCACTAAAGCAGATGGGAAGGTGGATGTGGGAAATGGAGGAAACCCTTACTAATCTAGAAACAATTATCTTTTAAGTGGAATTCTGCTTCTGAAAAATGTCTTTTGCCATTCTTGGGGAGAAGCTTGAGTAGGAGAGTTTCAGAAGGGAGAAGCAAGAGCAGAGCTTAAAATTTCTTTACGAAGTAAGGCTTTTAGACATGAAAACTCAAAACATTGAGAAAGCCATACCTCTTGAATCCTGTCAAAAATTTGAATCTCAATCCTTAGAAAACTTTGAGGCCAAGAAGAAAAAGTATTATGGTCTTCCCAGTCTTTAGCAATTCAAGATTTTTCTTTAAATAATGGTTGAAGAATGTGAAGGTAAAGCCCCAAATTACACATGGAATATTTATAGCTGTTACAGAGCAGATTTTATAAATTATTGTTTGGTGTCTCTCACTGAGCTCAGAATGAGAATGTGACCATGATGAGGAGAGAAATAATTTCTGTCAAACTGAAAAACACTGAGCTGGAAGGAGCCTGAACTGGTTGGTGCTTGCTGGCTACTGCTCTCGTCTGAGGACTGAGCCCCTCCAATATCCTCTTTTCAAAAGCTTATCGAAAGACAGAATGTTCTTAGAAAGTAATGATTGTTGACTTTCTTTTCTCTTTCTTTAGTTTTAATTTAAAATAATTTAAAAGGAACCAGATCTAGTCAGACTTGATTCTCATGAAAAGACTACACAGTATGTATGTGTTTTGGATCCTGTGAGCTCAGGGGGTGACTGACAGCATCTGTGTTGCAGCAGGAGTACCTGGTCACCTTTCCAGTCGAAGGGGGTTCAGTTACAGATTTCACTGAAAATCTGCCAAAGTTTGGCAGATTTTACATCAGTCAGATACTTCATAAATATCTACCACTGATTTCAGTTATTAAAAGCTGAAAACTACATTGCATTAACCAAATTCTGAAAGTAGGTATTTTGCTCTCCTACACCAAATGGATGCCAGTCATTACAAACAATAGATCAGTGGCCTCTTTTGGCTCTAAATAAAAGAAACATTCCAGAGTTGTTTCTAATTAGAACACCATACATTAAATGAACTGCTGAAAGTCAGTCTTGCAGATTTACAAGGCCTTTCATACTAAAAATGATGATAAAGGTGCAGGAAAGTATGTGTTACAGTAAAACCAGTCTTTTTAAAAAACAGTACTTTTAAAATGGCCAGAAATAAAACCCTTTTGTAGGAAAATATTCTGCTAGGTTTGCCATGGCATTGCAAAAGTCACAGCGAAATCAACAGAAATATTTCTGCTATAGAGTCCTGCATAGAAGAAAACTCACCAGGTTGCCTTAATTAGATGTTTGAAAAAAAAAGGACAAGGATGTGTGAATGAGTGTATGTGTATTTTGTGTTGTGAAACTCAAATCTTGATTTGGATCAGGGCTTTGATCTCTATAGTATCAGATGGTTCATTATAAATGCATAGCAAATCTGAGCATGGATGCTCCAAACAAGGCCTGGTATGCAATTTGGGTCCAAATCTATATCCTGATTTATATTTAGTGCTGATCTTCAGACAAACAATTCTCTTCTCACCACTGCCTGAAATTTCTCTGGGGATGGGGAATAGGAGGAAAAGCAAACATCCCAAATGCAAAGTCACAAAGCCCTCAACAGACTTCCAGTTGAAACTTTAGCAAGCATGTTGTTGGCAAACATTTACTTTTAGCAATATGCAAAAATGTTAGGTTTTGGTATATGGATTCTGAAACTAAAAATTGACCTGAAATGTGAGTAAATGGAATTTTAGATCATGTTTGTTATCCACTAAATAATTCATTGTTCCATTTTATACATGCAGCCTTTAATTAACTTACTGACTCAGACACATGATACTACTAATCCATTCATTTCCCCAAGCCCACTGAAAAGTATAAAACATGTGTGGGCACAAGCAAAAGACTGGGAGATTATTAAAAAGGAAATTTTAATCAGAAAACCTCAGACAGCTGGATCCCCTTCTCCCAGCTATGAAGACCAGATTGTGGACTGATTGATAACACCTGTTAACTACTGTCTTTTTCCTGAAGCTGTTGAGTCATAAGCCTGTACAACTATTTTTTCCTGAAATACTGGTCACGATAGCACAAACCAGTTAATAATAATTCTGAGAAAAGGTTTAAGTGGTTGCACTGAATTTCTGCCTGACTGGAAAAGTTATTTAGTAAAATAGCCTTCAATAACAAGCAGAACTTGGATAATTTATACTAATATATGTGTGTACAAAAACAAATACATCTGAAGAGGGTGTATACTCATTACTAACTAATTCTGCCTTAAATATCTGCAAAAATGTCCAGCCTTTTTTCTTAGACCAACCTTTAAGTACTTAATGTGCTATTTTGTCTTTACAGGTGCCTTTGTACCTTCCTCTTCAGGGAAGAACATATTTTTTCACCCATGAATTACAAAACAAAGGGCTTCCAATAGCATCCAGCTGTATAATAACACCACATAAACTGAGGTATTGAATAAAAAAAAGAACTATTACAACAGTATTCCAGGAGCTAGTAATTTTTCTTTTCCATGTTTCAGGTAAGGTAGTCCATTTTGCTTGAAGACCTCTTTTCATCGTATTACACAGACCTAAATTTCACTCTAGCCTGTGTTGCCTTTGAGAGGCTTTTAATAGAAATGTATCAATAACTGTTTTCTGTGGACATACGCTATAGGAGTGAGAGACAGATGTAATTCCTCCATTCCTCTCCCTTGATCCTAGTCTACATAATTAAGTATCAGACTAGATAATCCCTTAGGTCCGTTCATTATTCCAGTCTATTTAATATCAGCATATCACTCTGGGATAGGTTACAGTGCTCTTACAGGCCTTAAAATGTATAGGTTAAAAGATTTACAAGGTAGCTGAAGTTGTGACCTCCTTCTTGGGGGAAGGGAAGAAGCATTAAAGGGAGGATAATTCAGAGAAATGTGACTTAAGTGCAGCACTAGAGCTATAACCCCTGAAGTTATTTAAACCTTTGTCTTTTACCACATAGTCCCTGCTGGGTGAAATCTCCAGTTGGCCTAAAAGACTTAATCACCTCTGGCTGGATGAGTATTAGCAGTTCATTTGCATAAGTACTTGTCATTATCATTAAGTGTGTTTGGTTTCAGATATATTTAAGTCCACATTAACTCCTTCTTGCTTGACATTAGGATCTCTCAAATTGGCAGTGGCTGCATTGTATTCCCTCTAAGCCAGTCTCCTACTTAAGACATATCTAGGACAGCTGTGTTCTTTAAATACTCATCAAAGGGATACAATTCCATCTACTGCATGAAAAATTTAAGACACACAATTTCCGTACAAAGTCAAGATGTGGTCACAGACAAATGAAAATACAGGCTCTGAAGCATAGCACGCTAATACTAAATGGGGTAGAGTAACCCAGTTGCCAGATCGTCTCCCCCTGGGGCTCAGAAATGTGTAGTTGTAATCATAGCTCTACACAGACCCCTGCAACAGGCAAAATTTTAAGTGTCTGCAACTTGCTGTGAGCCAAACCCTAGGGTTAAGCATCCAGTCAGTGTTTGAGAGATACAAATTTACCAAGGAAATTCAGAACGTTTACATGCTTCTGCCATACATTCTGGGAAAACAGTTGGACATACTTGCTCTTCTTCTTCATTGTGTGGGTTTCATGCACCCTATTATGGAAAAAAATTAGGAAAAAATTCTTTACTGAGAGAGTGCTGAGGCACAGGAACAGGTTCCCCAGAGAGGTTGTGGATGTCCAATCCCTGGAAGTGCTCAAGGCCAGGACTGATGGGCCTCTGAGCTTAATGGAAGCTGTCCCTGCCCACGGCAGCGGGGTTGGAACAAAATAATCTTTAAGGTCCCTTCCAACACAGGCCATCCTGTGAATCTATGGACACTGTGAGGAGGTGACACCTCACAAAGAAGAATCAAAGAGCTCTCAGAAGAACCACAGTGCTGCTGTTGGGGCTGGCAATCCCACCCTTCCCCAAAATCTGAGCAACTCTATGGTAATCCTGGGCATGGACCTTTTCAAGGATCTCTCTCCTTTTGTCCCAGAATATGGACATTTTGGATTTTGTAGAACAAAGGCAACTGCCCTTGTGAGATGAGGGCACTGAAGCCACTGAAGGGAAATGAAAAATGCTCCACAAGACAGGGAGAGATATTATCTACCTGCTAGTTATGGTAAATAACCAGGAAGAGAGTCCTGCCTCCAAGGCTTTTTTTTTTAAATTTCTATATGTTTTAAAGTGGTGAAAACAGAAGCAAACTTGAGATCTAGATATGAAATTAAGAACCTCTGATGAACATTAAATATCTGATAAGCTAAAGAATCACATCCCTTTCATTTGGTCCCCTTCAGGGCATGTGAGTCCTGGGAGACTGTTTTTCTACCTAATTTTGGAGAGCAGACATCTGGAAAACTTATTATTCTGGATAGAGCACATTTTCAGAATACAACAAGAGTTGTAACTGAAAGAAAAACCAAACCTTGCTCTTCCACTGCCTAGTAAAGCAGCCTAACAAGCTACTGATATAGAAGTTAAGGACTATGTAACAGTGGCTTTATTGCAAAAGCATTTTAACATAGTCTTAAAACACCAAAAATTATTTCAAATAAATATCTTATAAACATTTTTTATAAGAATCCACTTTCATCTGACATGTTCCAGAAATGCTCAGAGTTTACAGATCTGGTTGGTATTTAGGTATGAATCTGTGTAGTTTCTAAGTTAGTTTTACAGTAACAGAGACCAGGTCAGTTCTAAGCCTGCCACATGACATTTAACTTATTAACTGAGAAGAACTTAAAAGAAACTTAAAAGAGAGCTTCTCACGAAGATTAGACAGCTTTAAACATTTCGTCTCAACATCTGAGCAGGTTTTTTGGACCATAATTTTTACTTCAGATGTCAGATCCCCAGTTCATGTTTCCAAAATAACTGTTCACATTTCCTTGCTCTCCTCTGACAATGAACAGATTAGTGCAGAGTCTTTTCTTCTAATGTACACAAAGTAACATTTCAGAATATTTCCTCATACTTCTTTAAGTCAGTGGTAAAAATATTCCTTACTGATTCCCGGGAACCTGGTTTACAAAAAAACCCCTTCTGCTGCAGTGACAAAACATGTGGTAATGACAGCCTCGGGCTTTCCCATGTAAAAGTTAGGCTACAAACATCTTGAAAACCTTTCTTGCATTTTCATAGCATGAGACTTTAGGCAAAAAGACTAATATAATCTGCTGCTATATCAAACTAACATATTATATATTCAGGTCACATTAATAATTAATTTCTTACATATGGTATAAAATACACATTTTTACATCTATTATTTTTCTCGAGAATAACATATGTGAACTATATTTTGCATATAGCTTTATTTATATTTGTGGTAAATTAGGTATAAACACATGTTTATGCACTCAGAATGGATGTTTTTAATAAAAGTTAGTCACAGCCAGAATTCTTAACTCATTGTTTTCTACAATCTCACTATTAGAAGTCTTTTAGGAAAAGACTAAGGGTTTTTTTAATATCTTCTGTGCTGAAACATTCATTACAGAAACTTAAGTTGGAGGGCAAAGGAAAACAGACTTGTTTAGAAACCTTAAATGACTAAAGTAAACAAAGTGAATATCATGTGGTAGAAATCTATGAAGTAGAATTATAATCCTTGGAGGAGTTTTATCAATGTCTGAGTTGGGTGCAACATTGTTTGGCAAGTTTTCATACTTGTTTCCAAAATGGAGGAGCACAGTCCTCACCTCATACAATATTTTCCTACAAGCAGAAAGCCTGAATTGCTGCTTACTTTAATGTGCACTAGGTCATGCCTGCTTTCAACAATTCATATTAAATCTACGTTATCTCTGCATGTACTTGTGATAAGCTTGTAAACCTGTAAACAACATTCATCAGTATATTCACAGCTGAAATTAATTTTGCGTCTTTTCCACTAACCCTCGGTTTCAAGGGTCTTGTAGAAATAATTTCCTGATAACGTAGAAATGTCAGTCATGTTTCCCAAATTTTAATGTCAGGCATAGTCACCTCACTTCCTGAAAATATCACAAAATACATTTTTAAAGCAAACAGGATCGAAGATTTATAAATCTAAAAAGAATGCAATGAAAAATAACACTCGGAGAGACAACTTCCCAGCCCTAACCAACTTTGGGAACTGAGGTACCATGAATATTTCTACTTCCACTCCTGCTCACAACACAAAGAGACCCCTGAACTGAAGCCTGTGCAATACTGACACAAGAAGAGAACCTTCTGAAATATTTCCTACTAGGGATTGAAAGCAATTTTTCTTTTAAACGTTTGTTTCTAAAGCTCTAGCTGAGAATGAACAAGGTATGACAGCATAGCATGTCTGCCATTCTCAATATGCTCTAGTCAAATGCATAAAATATAACTATAAATGTGTGATTCATAAAAGGTTTCCTATTAAAACATTTTCTTTTCTATTTTAAAATAGAAAAGGAAACATTTACATTTTTTCTACTGTAAATATGAAGAGCATGTTTGTTGAATACAAGTCTATCTGAGAGACAGTAGTGTATTTGAAACTATGATATTCTGAATGGAAGGCAGGTAATCATTATATTATTAATAATTTAATTTATTTTATTTTACCGTTGAGATATTTGGTCCTGGTACTAGTACAGAAACTCCCATTTGGGAGCCAGGCATTTTTCTTGATTGAGACAATTCTTGTTCTATTTCCTGCTGATAAAAGACATTGCTAACATTAAAAATATACATGATCACAAGTATATTTTTCTTGAACCCAATATCACCTCAGCTTACAGCTCACTGTATACAGGTAAACAGTCTAAAACACAAAGCAGAAGACAGTGGAACATTACAGTACATTTTTTGCCTTAGTCATTAGGCTAAGTGTGCTGGAAAGAAAAAACTATGAAGTTTATTAATTACCAATAGGTTTCTCCCCAGAATGCTTATGCACTTCAGTCTCTTCGCATCTTAAGCTCTACAGGATAATAATTTTAAAAAGCTATTTTCTAGACAACAATACTAAAATAAAAATAAAAACAAAGCACCATTAAGTAAATGGGTTTTTACCTAATGGCAGTTAACTCCAGTCATTAGGTAAACTATATTAATGCACATCACTCCTTATGTCAATAATTTAATATTCCCCAAAATAATTTACACAAACACAGATAAGGATTTAAGAAAATAGAAAGAGGAATTAATCTAATGCTCCCTGAGTCAATAAAGGAGTCCTGTGAAGGCAGTTCCAGTTGTTACTCACACCGCACAAGGGAGATGGGATGGGGAAGTCACGCATGGATTTCCAGAGGGAGAAGGGAGCTTTAGGTCTCCATTATTGGAATCACCAAGTGCCACAAATCACAGTGACAACCACCAAGTTTATGAATTAGGACCTGGAATTAAGTCTCCCAGTTTTGGATCTTGCTGCCATTAAATATAAAATTTAGACTCCTAAGTACTGATGATATGTGCCATTAGATATCAAGTTTAGATTCATAAATGCTAATGACTTATATGGAATAATTAATACCAGTAAAAGATAAGGTCTGCAAACCTTTCCATGCTATCTACAAAAACTCTTAGACTAAATGAAAATTAATACTGTGTTCTCTGTTTTCTGCCGCACAGTGTGGTAGAATGGCTTTTACTTTGTCTTAAAAAGTTCACTCCAAGACAACTGAGGATGCAGTGATCCTGCAGCTGTAAATTACCACAGTTACTGTCTTTCTAAGTTAAAATGATAGCTGTATTACAATATATTTACAAAACCATGATATAGTTATCAAGAGAACAATGAAGACAAATGCCAAAATTGTAGCTGGTCCAGGACTGGATAATCTCCTGAAAAAACTGGCTGCTCATGGCTTGGATAGGTGTACTCTTCCCTGGGTAAACACTGGCTGGATGGTCAAGTCTAGAGTGCTGGTGAATGGGGTTACATCCACCTGGGATAAGTCACTCGTGGTGTTCCCCAGGGCTCAGTTTTGGGAATATGCTGTTTAACAGCTTTATCAGTGGTCAAGTGTCCACTCAGTCATTTTGCAGACGACATCAGTTCGGGTGGGAATGTTGATCTGCTGGAGGGCAGAAAGGCCCTACAGAGGGATCTGCACAGGCTGGATCCATGGGCTTAGATTCAACAAGGCCAAGTGCTGGGTCCTGTACTTGAGTCATAACAACCCTAGGCAGTGCTACAGGCTTAGGGGAGCATGGCTGGAAAGCTGTCCAGCAGGAAAAGACCTCAGGGTGCCGGTCAGCAGTGGCTGAACATGGTCCAGTATGTGCCCAGGTGGCCAAGAAGGCCAATGGCACCTGGCCTGTGTCAGCAGTAGTGTGGCAGCAGGACCAGGGCAGGGATTGTCCCCCTGTGCTGGGCACTGGTGAGGCCACAGCTCAGATCCTGTGTTCATTCAGTTTTGGGCTCCTCACTGCAAGAAGGACATTCAAGGGCTGGAGTGTGTCCAGAGAAGGGAATGGAGCTGGGGAAGGGTCTGGAGCACAAGTCTGGTGAGGAGCAGCTGAGGGAGCTGGGGTAGCTCAGCCTGGAGGAAAGAAGGTTCAGGGGAGGAGACCTTATCACTCTCTACTACCCCTGAAAGGAGAGGTTAGTCCAGTGGAGATTGGGCTCTTCTCCAAGGTAACAAGCATTTAAAAGGGAGGAAATGGCCTCAAATTGCACCAGAGGAGGTTTGGAATGTATATGAGGAAAAATTTCTACATGGGAAATAGTGTAAAGCCGGTCAATGAACAGGCTGGAGGTGTTTAAACACCCTATAGGTATTTAAAATGGATGCAGATGTGGCACTGAGGGACATGATTAAGTGGTGAACTTGGTAGAACTGAGTTTATGATTGGACTTGATGATCTTAGAAGTCTTTATCCACCTGAAGGATCTTATGATTCTGTTTTCATCTTTATTCTATTCTAATCTAAGGGAAGAGATCATCTCACTATTTCTGCAAATACCTATTTCTTCTCTTTAATATTATTCACAATACTCAAACTGAAACTTTGGTAGTTTTTATTGAGGGCCCTATGAGAAAAAGGTATGCACTCATCAGTAATATCAGTTTGCAACTTCTGAGTCTTTCATTCTGACTCACACCAAAATGTTGCAAATGACCAGAGCAGGAAAACACTATTGAAAACCTGTACTTTTTCTTTCCACTTGAAAACATTTGCAAAGGTGTGCAATTCCTTGGGTTTCTTTAATTAAAAGGTTCTATTAATCCTACTAACACTATAATACTCACTTTGACAGACTCCTGAGTTTCAACAATTAGGTTTAATTGTTTTTCAACAATGTCCCCTTTAGTATTCATTAAAGCACAAATAAATTTTCTTATGCAGCAGGAACTTTTCCATCGCAATGTCATTAGGTTTTTTTTTTAAATTATTCTTTTAAGGTAACTTAATAATCAGTGCAACCAGAAGGCCACTTTTCTTCCCTTTATTTGATGTCTCTGCATCATTTATTAGTATAAAATAGAGAATTAGGGTATTGTTTCCCAAGCATGATCTAAATGTCTGTTTATTCTTATTCTTTCTTTTAAACAACTTTCATTTCTTTATATTCCATCCTTAGGCAAGTTCCAAATAATGCACGCCTTGGTAACCTCTCAAGTTGTCCATCCAGTAATTAAAGTTTTGGCTTTTAAAGTAACAAAACATGCTGTGCAGAGTCGACAGAGTGCAACAGCCAGTTTTTTACACAAAAAGGAATGGCACCATATTGATCATAAAAGGTGGTTCTCTCACTCCTTTTTACTGGTGGAAAAAAACCAACACAACATTAAGTTGTCTTCTGACCTACTTTTGACTTTCCCTGTGAAACTTGTACATGAAAGAAGACTTAATTTCTCTGATGCAAAACAGACATTGCGATGTTTGAATCAGAGGGACTGGAAGAATAAATACAGGTGTGTATTAAAATTCAGAGAAACGTCCTTGTCTGGGAGCCTACATCTTCCCCTTTCTTAGTGCTACATCTTGCACTCAGCTCTGAATGTCAGATTTTCCACAGCACAATGACACTTCAAAGCAGCACTTGTCTCTGCTCAAGTAATGTGATGGCAGAATTAAAGGGATGATCCACAATCTGGTATAAACTAGAGCTCATTAAAAATAAGAACATTCTCCATAAATTTAAGGTGAAAAGATATCTTTTATCAGGCTTTAAAATTTGCATTAGTTTTGCAGGAAGGCAGCATCTGAGCTGTTAAGCAAGATGGCAGCTGTTTGGACATGCATGATAACATTCTCTGACCCTGCTTCTACTAACACATGTGGGACCATGTGTACGGCCGTGCCTCAATCTCATGGCAACATTGAGAAAATAGCCCCACAAAAACTGATAATCGTCACAAGAGGTGGTGGTAGAGAACTAAAATTGTATCCAAGGTGATTGCCTCTATGAGAAGTGGTTAAAGAAACCCCAAACGGAAAAGCAAATCTTGTAGTTCTGAGCAAGGCACAGTGCCTGTGCTTCAAGATGAAGTTATTGAAGCAATACTCTGAAATACTCCAGCTACTGCTATCTTTAAAGAAGTGAGCAAGCAAAAAATTCACAATAGTATAATAAAATTCAAAGACTTTGAAGAACATAGGAATAAAGAATCTTGTTAATACTAAATTGAAAAGAGCTAATTAGATGAGACCCTTGTCAAGCGCACATGGAGTCTATCTGAAAACAGCATATTATAGGTTCAGGGTGCATTAGGTACTAACCAAAAGAATCAGTCTATGAAAACCACAAAGAATCAAAACCACAAAGAATCAAAACCCTAAATCTAAACCAAAGAAAAATCTAGAATAACCAAACACAGTGCCCAGTAGAACTAAGACATGCTGCTGAATTAAGGGCATAGAAATCAAAAGCAAGGGAAACAAAGAAAGCATAGTTTGGGACAAGTTAGGTTTTAAATCAAAAGCAGACCAAAAAGGTTTTGAGAAATAATTTGCTAAGCTCATAAAAATGCCTATAAAAACCTGTTCTAATACATTAGGAGCAGTAAGAAGGCAAGGGCCTGTAAGGTTGAGAGGTGACAGAAAAAAAATTAAATAACCTCTTGGTGCCTTTCACCACAGAAAAACAGATATATTCTCTCAATTACACCTTTCTTAATATAGGGATATTTGAATAAATGGTCTCAAACAGAAGTGTCAATAAAAGTGGCTTTAGATAAAATGGAAAAAAAATAACTAGTTGTATGGACTGAATGCTGCTCATTGACTATTTCTAAGCGAACTTCAAAATATGGTTTTAAAATTCTTGTGTGATGCATTTAACCACTTTTAAAATCACAGCCTTGCACAGAATGGATGAGTGATGAAAGCACCTCTGGAGATCACTTAGTGGTCTGTGTCAAAAGCCTCAGCAAAGTGCAGATAAACAACATCCACTTCTGTGCCCTCATTCCCTAAGCCAGCTGCCTCAGTGTGGAGAGCTGTCAGCCTGGGGAGGCATCAGCTCATGCTGGTGGCTCCCAGTCCTTGAGCCTTAAGGAGGGTCCTGTGGTTGCTAAAGCCAAATTCCTGCTGTAAAGTCCAGCTGTTCATTAGGTGTTGACCTGCAAGGCCCATCCACTCCCCTCCTCAAGCCTTCCCTCTCAGGGACAAGATGAAGGACACAATTCCTGGCTCCCTTGCCCCACACCCTCTGCCCCAAAGCCATGTGATCACAGTTGATATGCCTTGGATCTTCCCTGGCCAGAGGGGGAACAATCCAAGGGCTGGATGAACCTCAGCTTTCTCTCCAGCATGTCCAGGCTCTGAGCTCCCAGCAAGCAGCAATCCTTCCTGGGCAGTAGGTCAGCTTGGCAAGCAGGGCCCTCCATCCTCTGCCTCAGTGGGTCTCCAACCAGGATGCTTTATCACCTCTCCCAGTGCTGCTCTGCAGCTCAGTATCTTGGCTGGATGCAGGTCCTGGTGCCTCCTCTGTATCTCAGGTGCTGACCTGATCTTCCTTCTGTGGCCAGAGCCCTCCAGCCTTGACTGACAGGGCTTGGATCCCTACTTCACAGTTCCATAACCACAAAACCTGCCTGCTCTCCCTCAGGTACCCTGGGGACTGAGGTTTCCTTCTCTCTGGGTCTCAGAGAAGCCCCATCTATCTCCTTGTCACCTGCAGTGCTGTGCTTCTTCCACAGCCCCTCTGCTTATTCCCTGTGCCAGAGTCAAGAGAAAAGGGAAGTGACAGCAGATCTTGAGCAGGGCTTCAGCAATGCCTGAACATTGTCCTGACTTCCCTACCAGGGAGATCAATAAAAAGCATTGGAAAAGATTATACTTACTGGATGAAAAGATAAATTTAATGTACTAGGGACACAATAACCACCAGCTTTTATGGAAGGAAATAAATCTTTAAAAACCTACTAGAATTCTTTGGGGAAAGCAGTTGTGGGTATATGAGTGTGATGAGGGCAATACAGAGTGCATGGATTTCCACATCCCTGTTGACAAAGTCCCTCACTAAAAATTCCTGTAGAAAATAAACTACAAAAGAGGTAAGAGTTGTGACCAGATCATGAATTAATAGAGGTTTAAGAGCAAGAAACAAAATAGCCAGTATTTACTGTGAGGCTAAGTTCCCTACTGAAAGAGCCCTGCAGAGCTCTTGTTTAAAGGCATCTTAATGTTCTGCATTTTCATAAATAATCTGTAAAGGAGAGTGGACACAGAGATTCACAAACGGGTACTTATTAATGGCGGGTTGAAATTAAAATACGCTATCAAAAGTCAAAAAATGTTCTCATGGTACTGGCTGCCTAGATGATATATTTGTAAATGTAATAGAAATGTGCAGGGAAAACACCAAGTTTCTACCTCCCAAAAAAAAAGTTTTGAAGATCTTGTGGATATTTGGCCACACATCAATTTAATGTTCAGCTGCAGCCTGAAGGAGAGTTACTATCAGGAGAATAGCAAACAAATAAAGAAGAAATAAAAACTTCATACCAATGAATAAATCTCTTTAGCATATGACTTTTGAATGCTGCATATTGCTCTGGTAGCCCAATTAAGCAAAAAAGGGACACGGAACTACAAAAATAGAAAGAAGCGCTAAATAAAAGGATAAAGAAGTTACAAAGTTTAAATCTTTTAACATTTTTGGGAAAGAGATAACTTTGGGGGAAAGGGAAAGACTGGCTGTACTGGCATAATTTCAAAGATATGGATAACATTTATATGGTGAGTAAATATGAAAGATTTCATCTTCCTCAGAATGCAACAACTAGAGGCATCAACTTAAGTTACCACAGAGTCGTTTGGAAAAGAGCAAGGACAGGTTTTTTTGCCACAGGGTAGATAATTAAGCTGTGGAACCTTTTACCACAGGATGTATATGTCAGAAACTTAATGTGTTCAAATGCAGTTAAAGGAATTCACAGAAAGGTTTGTGAATTGTATGAAACACCAGTGTGGATACCTCCACTTCAAAACTTTCTCTGCTTCAGAAAAAGCTGTCGTTTCCAAAATCAGAAGGTTACAGCACAGGAAATATAATTTTGTTTTTATACTCTTTCCCTAGTCATCTGCTAATGGCCACATACAACAAAAAGAAGTGTAGACTAACTATACCTTCAGCTGGAGCCAGGATAGTCTTTAAAATTAGAAATGAACCAATTCCCTACAGTTTGAAATCCTTTATTATTCCAAAGCTCTCATTGAGATCCTTCATTATGAATTAGCTTGACGAACAAAGAATAAAGTTTAACAACAATTCTGTGGTAACAAGCACACTTTGGGTATTTCTAAAGAAGGAAAAAACCTACTTTCAGTTAGTAGCAGGAGGGGAAGTTAGATGTAAATTGCAGGCCATTCCTTTTTTTTTTTTCCTGAAGAACAAGTGGGAATTTAAAACGCCAAACAATTGATTTATTCTGATCTATACTTCTATTTGAAAACTATGAAACTCCCCTGGCAGCTTTCCATCCATTGCTGCATTCCTAATTATCAAGGTGAATGTTTAAATTTGCTTTATCTACTCTTCACCTTTGAAACAGCATTTTCTCCCTGGATTTCAGCTAAACACAGCTGGAAACTCTAGATAAACGCAGCCATTTCTGATGGAGACCAAAGTGTCTCTCAGATGTTCCCTCAAATGTGCTAAAAAAGCTACAAACTGAGTCACTTCCACAGTAATGGGATTAGAAATAGCCTGCAGGGAAGCATGTGCCAAATGGTGCCAGCTAGCAAGGATTATAACAAAAAACTGTGACATTATAAAAATACCTCAGAGTGAGGCTCTGGGTGGTGGAATTGCGACTTGCCAGCTCAAAAGAATGTGCCTCATTAAAATGACGGGAGAATGCCGAAGCAGTGATTCGTGCAGAAACATGATCCTCCTGATAGCTGAGTAGCTAATCTTTTTCAAAAACCTTGTCATTTGACCATCAAATTCATAAATGTCAATTAGAGCTGAAAAAAAATGAAAAAAAAAAAAAGATGGTGAGAGGGCATAGTGGGGCAAAGAAGGGAGGGAGGGAATGGGAGGAAATGTTGGGGAGGGATCAAGCTTATAAAGTTTGGGTTTTTTAAAAACTTCAGTCATAAGGCAAAAAAAAAAAAAATAGAGAGCAATTTAACACAAAGATTAAGGGCAATCAAGCTTTTTAACTCTGTACTGTGGAAAACATTTGACAACAAAAGGTTCAAATTAGCTCTTAGGTTTCCACAGAATTTCAAAGGAGATGGAAGGCTCTGTCTGATGAAGGTTAGAGGGTGCTCAGCATTTCGGAATTGTTTGTTTGGCACATAAAGCCTGAGAACACTTCTCAGGTCACTGTTCCTCCTAAACCACCTTACCTATGAATTAAAGCTATGTAAGAGTGTGGGTCCCTCTTCAGAGGGGTTTGTAGCCTGTAAAATGGAATTATTCCTACAAATTAACCAAATGTGCCACTAAGGTCTTGAGACCTGAAAACTGTGTTAAGGCATCAAATACTGCCTGGAAAAGTAATTGACTCAATCCTCCCCTGTGGAAAGGGAAGATTTACCAGCAGCTCTAGTAGCACAGGTTTTGGATGGGCAGCTACTCTTTTCCCACACGGAAGAAGGCAGATTGGGTACTAATAGGAAGAGGCTGTCCCTTACCATACACACATCTACATAGAAGGACTCAGCTCTGAAATACCTGGGTCCAATCCTCCCTTATCCTTGGACAGGAGAAAGGCTGAAGAAAAGGAGTATTTCCATTTCAGCAAACTCTTTCCCTCCCTACAAAAAGAGGGGCTATATCCTAGTTCTGTTAACAGTATCACATGAGATGAGGCAGAAGAAAAAGAGGTAAATTGAAAAAAAACAAGCAAGAATCCTATCTCACATCAACATGTATGATATTTCTGTTACATTTACATGAAAATATCTGATGTGGGATGACCACAGAATCTCAGAATCACATAATCAGTGAAGTCACCTAGTCCAATCTTCCTGCTCAAGAGTGGTCACCCAGAACCAGTGGCCCAAGACCACATCCAGGTGGGTTTTGAACATCTCCAAGGCTGAAATGTCCACAAACTCTCTGTGTGATCTGTGCCAGAGCTGTCAGCCTCACAGCAATGCAGTGTTTTCTGGTGTTCAGAAGGAACCTCCTGTGTTTCAGTGTGTGCTCATTGCCTCAGGGATCATGGGAGCCACTGAAAAGGACCTGGGTCTGTCCACTCTGCACCCTCCGTTCAGGTATTTGTACACATTAGTAAGTTTCAAATGAAACTTAAACCAAAAGTGTTTAAATACAGAGAATCAAAATGCAAACTAAATCTCTGAGATCTTAATAAGGAAACAATGTGGAACCAAGACTGGGGTTAACAGCAGCTAAGTATAAATTCATATAATTAATTTTCCATTCCTAGAATACAGTTAGAACCTGCCAAGGTCTTTTGCCTTTGTCTTAAAATAGTTAAATATTTAAATTCTGGCTAATGCATGTTACAGTGCTACTTTTTAAAAAAAAATTCTTCTGGGTTTTCTTTTCTTTAGTTAATCTTACTAGAAAAGTCAAGCTCAATTAGTAGCTCTGTGAATTCAAAAAATATTGAGGTGCATCATTTTGTCAAAATACTCTATATGTTGACATACAGACCACTCACTATACTTAAAAGAAAAAAAAAGCTAAACAGCAGCTCCTTTTTAAAAAAGCTGTTCAGTATGTTTCTGCTTGTTTACTTGAAAGTTTCAGCTGAGCGTATATAACATGGAATACTGTATATTCTATTTGGCAGCAAGTAAGTGCCCTAAACTTAAAATAAGATGCTGTTCCTTTAGCTGCAGGAACACATCTGATACTCCACATGCAACTGAACTCCAGTGCTCTGCAGTTCCTTCAGAGAACATCCTCAGTGAACACACTGTGTTAAAGGCAGTCAACTGCATTAGTTCTCTGCTCCCATTCATTTCAAAGTCATCTGGTCCTTAATGTGTTTTGTCTAAATATTTTATGAAATAGATGTCAGGCATCGTAACTGGCTTTTGTCCTCCCTGTTGTCCTATGATTAAATACTTCCTCAGTAAACTCTAAAGGGAAATAAGCCTTTAAATTTATGACTGAGAAAAAGAAATAAACTTTGAGTGTCAGTCACTTGCCACTATTCCGTTCAGGTGCTTCAAGGCATATCCTGTGCATTATTAGGTAGAAAATTCAGGGCACTGACTGACTTCAGCAGAGCTATGGCAGTTTGTACCAGCCTCCCATGAAGTATGGCAAACAGTGATTTCATAAGCATTTTATTTTGAAATATTCATGATATTTAGTTATGCATATCTAGACATCTCCTCCTCAGGTTGGAAAACATCTAAAAAATTCTGTGCCTTATTTTTACATTAAAAAAATGTAAAGAAGTGGCTTTATACTAAAAATGGAATATTTTTTAAACTTCACTAGTGTAAAAAGGGTAAGAATCCTTGAAAAAGTTGTGATGGGCTCTGCAGATTCAGCATGCACAAAGTGGGGAATGCATGATGGGAAGTACCCTACACTGATGCCTGTATAAAAGTTTCCCTTATTTGCTAATCTTTAAAGTCATCTAATTTTCCACTTGAGAATATTAATACTCCAAAATTATTGCTTAGTTCCACCTAACCTCTAGTTTTTCTGACTTCTGAGTCACCAAATCAGTTACCCTAAGATGGATCCTTTCCAAATTCAGGAGCAAGCAAGAGGAAAAGTATTAAGAGGTCAGATGTTTCCTCTAGCCATACAGTTACTATCCCAAAGTTATCCCAAAGTCCTAAGTCTTTCTTATCTGGCCATTCCTGCTCAAGTATTTGTAGAGCAGCAAAACCAGCTCTTCATAACATTTTGTCTTGGCCATTCCAATACAGCCAGTGCACTAAATTTTTCAGTGAGTAAGATCCCGAAAGCAATTCCCACTGACATTTTGAAAAACACACTGAACCCCACGATGTGGCGTACAGGACCAATGAAATAATAATACAGAGCTCCTCTGAAGGCATGACTGTTAAGATATGTACATCTCAGAAATAAGGCTGTCTCAATTGAGGCTGTGCAAACAAGCACTTCTCTCTCTGCTGCAAAACAACAGGACAGCTTTTCTGTCTTTTGGGTCAAGCCCAAGTAAAAACCAATACTAGATTTTAAGTTTTGCCATTTTTGAGTTTTGCTAGGCCTGTGAGAAGGGAATGATACTGTTATAGAAATGAGGATAATGAAAACTCACAAGCATGAATTCCAGAAGTGCCAGTGCAGTACACCTGAGGATGTTACGTATGGTGAAGTCACTGAACACACTGTGGTTTGAGGGTCTGGCCCCTTTCTCGGCAGCAGGTTGCTGAACTCCTGAAATAAGATGAGTGCTCAGGAAATTATATTACCAGAGTCCTATAAAGGTCAAGGTAATACTATATTCCATTTTTCTTTTCTCCATGCTGAATGATGGATTAAGAACTTTATTCTCTTTACAAGTTACAGAAAAAGAAAAAAATATATGCTGGGCCAGATACTCCCTGCTCTAAAAATGGCACTGCTTCAGTTGCCTGCTGTGAAGCCAGAGCACCATATATCACTTGATGAGCCAGTCCTACATATCTGTTATGATAAAATACAAAAATAATTGTGCACCTACTCAAATGTGGCTCCTTTGACATGGGAAATCTTTTCTTTGATCTATAATCCCAATTCAGTTAATAAAATCTTGTTACACTTATTCCATATATAAATATATTCTGCACATAAAATGTGATCAGTAGTTTTAATTAGGACTATAGGCAATGTTGCTGTATGGGTATTTATCAGATAAATTGTTGAAGTATTATTCCTCAGCAACATTCAGAATCCCACTAAAATCCAGCGAGTTGGTACATACAGGTATAGAAAGGCACATAAACCAAAGATGTAGTGGGCTGTAACTGTGAAATATTGCTGCTTGTTTCTGCCTCACAGATTTTAGATTAGCCCTTGCTGTCTAGAAGCACTGTTGAATAATATGCTACCATGAAGTGCCAAGGATTGGATTCTTATTCTACAAATTTGTCCTGTATGGTAAATAATACATCATCTCATCTCTCCACTCTCCCTCTCTCTTTAATCTTTCAGATATTATTTTATCTCTGCATGCATCTATATGTATTTATATACATATACACATACATACACACATACATATACATGTAAATATACATGTATAACATCCAGATTAATAAATTAATTGAGGATGCAATCACTATAACATGAAATTAATAAAAATTTCTTTCTGACTTTCTGGATGTATGAACACAATAGTTCCTCTGGCACAGATAGTTTCTTCAGCTGCAGATAAAAATAATAATGATAATCATCCCAGAACCTCAACCAGTTTTTCTACATATATAGGACACATACCGAGCTCCCATAACAACACTGGCCTCTTAACCAGCCTTCTTGCCATACTCCCCCACTCCAATTTGAAGAAGACCCCCTTCTGCTTCTCCCTGGCTGACCCTGCAGTGGTGTCAGTACAGTCAGAGTTAGGCATTAGCATCATCTCTGGTAAAACTTCTGCCCAAAGCCCGAGTGCCCTTTCTCTGCTGTAAACACCTTTTAGATAGGAAGTCAGGCCCGAGATCTGAAAATATCCTTGGGGAAAACTAGCATGTATCATCTTGTCCACAGTAAAGTGAGAAGGTTATTCAGCTGTTATTGTAGTCCCGAATCTGCTAAACTGCTCTTGGCGTATGGAAACACATTAAGTTCATTCAGTCTGAAAGATTTCACGGATAATGGAGAGATCAACTCAATTTTTAAAAGGGGGAACTCTAACCATATTTGAAATTGATAAATGAACATATCTAAATAGCAAAGGCTAGCTACAAACGTACAGACTTTTCTCCCTCACAGACGAGGGATTTTGAGTTTTAAAAATGCATTGTTTAAAAGAACCTTGGTGTAAAAATATTTTCATGTCTAGCTTAAACTGTCTATCAGAAACATCCCAAGCTTCTGTCATGAGTAGCCAGTCCAAGTATAAAGCTGGTGAATCCTGCACCATTTTTGCTCTTCTTCCCTCCTGTGCACACAGCACTAAGGGAAAAATGCAGAAGTTTTCTAGATTTCAGGGTTTCATTTTAAATTTACTGTAACCTTAGCATGCAGAGCTAAGCTACAATGAGAGAAAATTTTCACATCCCAGATGAGGGGAGCATGGCAGATATGTGAGATCTTTGAGACACTGCCATTCACAGCCTCTCCACTGACTCCTGACAAACTTGTTCACAAAGTTTTGAATCCATACATTTTTTCTCATGATGTTAGGAAGGTTTCAGTCTCTTGCCTGATCATGTAAATAAATGTGATCTGAGAATCCTTGTTGATATACAGTTCAAATGGCCCAAATGGAGCTGCTGCTTTTTCATAGTATATCTGTGCAAATCCAAGATTTACCTATTAACTATAATCTATAAACTTGATAATATTGCTCTGTATTTGGGTACCCTTACTTTTTTACTTTCAGGATGAAGTTGCACAAAAGTGTCTCTAGTGTCAAGCTCTATTTTTCTTGTCAATGATTGAAGAAACCCTTAGGATTTCAAAATCTGTGGAGTAGGATTTTAAAAGGTTGCAAAGACAACCTCTCATGCTGTGCAGAAAACAAACCAGCAAAGCACATAATCTTGCAGGTCAGAGGAAAACATATTCTTTATCTGCTCATTGATATTGATTAGCTTTGTAACAGTCATAAAGCACCTCAGGAAACCATGAAAAAAAAAGAAATATCATTCATAGACCTTGTGAGACATTTATGTTCACAAGAAAAAGTAAATACTTAATGTAAAATAATCCATATCAATACTAAAACCAAAGAAGCCAGCAACAATTTTTCCTGTGTGTGAATTTGCCAAGGGATTGGAGTTTCTCCTTTGTGTCATACACCCATGGCATATAACTTGGTTTAACATTACACTCTAAATTTCACCCTGGTTAAACCTGGATTACGCAAAAGTAACACAATGGATTCCTCTAAGAGAAAAGTTCACTAGACTACATAGGTGTGCTTTCTTTCTCCTTAAAAATAGTGTCACAGTCTTCTTTCTAATGAAAGCACTTTTGAAAGGAAAAACAGAAAAATGAAAGCAAATCAAAAAGCAAGATGTATGACATTTTTAGAGTAGATAAGACACAAATTTGTCATGTTTATAAAACCAAACAACACAAATAAAAACTTTTGATTATTTTTTTTCTATTTTCACCAAGCTTTGTGTTATACAAGCAAGGCAAAACTACATATTTCCATTTGTTCCTGATAACTTTACTTATCCGTTTACAATCCCTACTTGTTTTCTCTGTGGATACTCTATGAATGCACGCATTCACGTGAGGTTTTCTGTTTCAATATGCTAAAAACAAATTTATAACACACTAAGTCTACACTGTGCAGTATCTGACCTGATCCACAGCAATGCTATTGTTGAATTGCAGCAAAAGCCTTGTCAAAAAGTCATCAAAAGCACTGCCCATGCATTACAAATAACACTAAAGAACTCCTGATCTAGTTTCAGCACAAACATGTACTCCTAGCCTCTTAAATTGTCACTTGACAACTAATCATATTCTGACCCGAGGACTATATTTAATTAGAGGACAGAAACACAAGAGCATTTGCAATATATGCATCTAGGCATTATGTCAGTAGCCATTTTTCCTACGTTACAGTGTTCACAATCCTGACAACATCACTTTCTAATGTGCTAATTAGAGCAGGGTGACTAAGAAAAATTATTTGCCTCGTCTGGTGTACAAAATAATTTATGAAACTCATCAAATAGTCAATATATTTTTGAAAAATACACTACTAAAACGAAGCTGTGTGTAGAGCAAGAAACCATGCAAGTTATGGAAAACAATTTATTTTAAAATATAAATAGAGTGAAAATGATCCAGCTAGATAGTCTGATTATATGGTCTGTTCTTCTTGCACATTTCTTAATTTTGAAAAATCAGCAAGTATTGTAAAGTATTTGAGAGAGATGAATGTTTCTGTTTCTTCTAGGTTTTACATTACCTGAATCAATACTCTGTGGAACCAAAAGTTCTATTTACATCAGCTGAGAATATGTTCCATAAGATAAAAATTTGCATCTAGGAATTTGTCTAGCATGATAAATTATCTGACAACAACCGTTCAGCATTTCTAGCTTTCTAAATTGAATTGTATACATATATATATGAATATATATGTATTATAGAGTCAACAGAGCAGTTCAGATTTCCTGAAATATTATGAAATACCAGATTTTACTTCCTATCTATCATCCTGATTCAATGGCTATTTAATTCTAATACGGTTCAATGTATCTCCATATTAAGTGCCAGCCCTGCTAGAGTTACTCAGAAGTCACAGGGAATCTGCACTAATGAATAGCCATCCTCAAGGATCCTTCTGAAAAGAGTCCCAATGCTTTATAATTTAAATTCTACTGTTAAAATCAGCAATGGATGCCCTGCTCAGCTAAATGATTATAGTGTGGCAAATGTAAGGCAACTCACTGATCCAAACAAGAAGAGCTAATGTTTAACTTGGTGCTATACATGGAAAGCTAATAATAGCTTTTATTTTTTTAAGGAACTGACTTCTAGGATATAAATATTAGCGAGGAAAGGAGAAAAAGATTTCTGGCAAAAAGAGCAGTGTGGTCACAGTTCTGACTAAGAAGCAAGGTAAGGTTGCTTTCATATTCCCAAGGCAGCCACTGGAGTTATGAGATCATTGCCCTGGCTTCCATTCATCTTTGTTAGGGGCTCATATTTTCTCCTCTCAATCCCAGGCAGGCTCCTTACAGGGGTGCTTCTGTTTGTGGTGTGAAGATGAGGTGTGTCCAGCATGGCTGGTCACTGCATGGCAAGGACAGGCCACAGAGCTGCAGCTGCTCCTGGCTCACCATTGCCTCACTGGCCATTTGTACCTGAGGTGAGCTCCTAAAGCAGAGCCCTTTGCCTACAGCCTCCCTTGAAATGTGTAGCAGAAGTGTGTTGCTCACCAGAGAGAGGCTTTACTTAGCTTACTTCATAATCCCCTGATTTCATTTCTGATTATGTCCTAATTGTTGGCAGGTTTATTAACCCTAATCTGCTTGATTTACCGCCAGTGCAAAAACCATGGCCTCCTTGAATGGTAATTTGCAGAATTTCACTTACACTGGTAGAAGCCCCAGAAAGAAATCTGCCTTCTTTTTACTGCTTGCATAAGTATGGACTTCAAGGAGATGGCTCTGGTATTTGTGTTAAATTTCTTCGCAAACTGAAACTTGCTGTTTCTAGGGACTGCCTGATGAAGAAATAACTCTTCCACTCATCTTTTTATTTTTAAAAAAGCAAAACTTTTTTTTTCTTTTTGCATAAAGCACTTTCAAAGGTATACTCCAAAAATGCTTGTTCCAAATAAATCCCCTTAGAAAGATAAAATGCCCCCTTCTGGGCTTCTGCAAGATAGAAAACAACCTCAGCATCCACTTTTAGCTCTTCTCATCATCAATCATCTTCTCAATGCAGGCAGAGAATAAAGGAATACCAAATCAATCAAAAAACCCCAAACAGGTGTTTATGATAAACTTTAACTAAAGTTTTTGAAAACAAAATTTACTACTTGAAATTTATGCTCATGACTTAAATTATGACAGTTAAAGTACCCTTAGAGATTTGCCTCAAAAAATATAAGACAGAAGATAACAAACCAGCAAGAATTATGCTAATCAAATAAAGAGGATATTTAAGAGTAAATAATGCAAAAGGGATTAGGCAGATGCAGGAAAGTTGATAATTTAAAATGAGCATTATGATGTTTCTGTTGAGCTGATATCACACAGCTCTGTGTATCATAAAACATAAGAAATATAAAAGACCAAGGCAATCAAGATTTACCTGCATGTACTACTTATAACTAAGGATGAGCTCTAAGATGAAAGAAAAATTAAAATATGTTTGATGAGTTTTTAGTTCTGTGTCTATGTACTTTATGGAAAATTAGAAACCAGAAAGTTCTGCCAAAGCAGCAAAGGAGGAAATGATGAGGAAGCCTCTAATGGAATACAGGGGAAACTTTCTTTCAGTAAAACACTTCAATTATTAGGGAACTGCTAGGACAAAGAAATGAAAACATGAAGCAGGATTCTATTCTGAGAAAACATACAATGAATTTTTAAACTTTGATGCTATGGTTCAAATGTGTCTGCTCCTTCTTCTGGGTCTCAAAACCAGAATTCAAAAGTATGAAGTAATTTCTATTGAAAATAGGAACTAAGCCCCCAGTTTTCCAAACTACAAAGTTTACAGAGCTGTGTGGTAACAAAAAAATGCTAATAAAACAAAAAACATCATGCAGGTTTAAAAACCCAGTCACAAACTCCAGAGTTGGGGGTCTCAGTCTCAGAGTTTTATATTTCATGGAATACGTCTTCATGTCCAAATGCATAAATACTGTGAAGCAAAGACAGATTCTTCAAAGTTAGGAAATGTTTCAATTTTAGTACACCTTCTCTATATACACACAACTTTCATTATATACTGAAATACTATATGTTCTTGTCACTGGAAAATGATGGATAGCCTGGGCTTAAACTAGGAATATCTAGTTGTAGTACTTCTCAGTTGGTCTGATCCAATTACTCACTCCCTCAGGACAAAGAGAAGTTACAATTATCAAAATCACTTAGAAAAACCTGTACCAAAGAAATAAAGAGAGTAACCAAAAGTTTTTCAGATGACATTTCAAATAAAACCTGACTAAATGAGAAAACCTGAAATTATAATTACAGGGACTACAGCTGGAAATATGACCTAGAGGAATGTTTATCTTGAGGAGAACACTCCTTATTGTGACCTAGTAACAAATTACACAGAAACAATGAAAACCACAAGAACTGTCTAAGCGAGGTAGAAGGAACAAAATCTCAGGCTGCTGCTTCCTCCTCCTCCAGATTTTCTGAATGAAGATACAGAAAGGACAGCAATAGTATTCTCCGTACTCAGTGTATTTGCACATGGGGCATCTCAGTCTGCAGCACCAGATTCTAAGAGTGCTCTGGAAAACCTGCCCAAGCCTTTTGTCCAGAGTATGCTCAGCAGAAATAAAACCTGTATTAAATACATGTAACTTCATTTGACACATCTGTTAAGCTTCAGTTCTCAGTGAGTTTCTGCTGATCATATCCAAACCAATATTTTTCAAGCATTAGCTTGTCAAAGGCAGTTGATTTTTCCCCCATGGCACAAACTAGGATAACACAACAATGATATATTTGCAATCAGAGCCAACCCTTAACCAGACTTCAGCCACTTGTTTCACAGCATGTAACATAGTAAAATCATTGCATAACATTTCTGAAATTTTCATTTCTAATTATTTAAGTATGCCTCCTTAAATTTCACCAAACAAATTGCCTGCGGGAGATACTTTAGGAATGCTTAGTCTGAGCAGTTAAGCCTTAGATATGTAAATGCAATTAAAAACAGGAGGAGAGGATGTCTCCATTAGTGGCCTTCCACGGAAGATTCCAGTAACTGTGAAATTTGTTTGTACTGTAACAGACTGATTTAAAAATCACAGACTCACGTGGATGGCTGATGCAGAGGGCACACCTGGAGATCAGCTATGGTGTGTTGCTCAGGGCTGTGTCCAGTTGGGTTTTGAATGTCCCCAAGGATGGAGCCTCCAACAGCTTCTTTGGGCCCCATATTCTGGCATTAAATCTCACTCAGAAAAAAAACCAAAATCAAAAACCCAAAGCAAAAACAAAACCAAAAACAAAATCCCAAAACCAAATCCCCAAACCCACAAAATTTTTAAATTTAATGAAATTTTCAGCCTTTCATTTTGCACCTCTTGCCCTGTCCCTGGGCACCAGTGAGAAGTGTCTGGCTCTGTCTCCTCTATCCCCTGCCATCAGGTAGCTACACACATAGACACCATGATAGGATGAGAGGCAGCAGAAGATTCAAGCTGTATCAAGAGAATTAGCTATTAGAGAAAAGAAATATCCCTGAGGGTGGAAGACACTGGGCCCAGTGTCCAGAGCAGCTTCACAGTCTCCATTCACAGAGAACAGAGAAAGGCCTTAGCAGCCTGGCCTTGGCCTGCTTTGAGATGCGGACTGGGCCACATGAACCACAGAGGTCCTGTCCCTCCTCATTTGTTCTGTGATTCTCAATCCATTTTATGAACAGAAAATATGAGTTTTGTTAAGGAATCTTCCCAAGGTGACCATTCACAAGACTCTCAGGCAGCCACAATCCAGTGTCCCAGACTGTCACTGCTGGGACTGAGGCCTTTCACCGGGATGGCTCCAGTGCCCTGGCAGGTCCCTGCTGCACTCCCTGCACACCCACCCACAGTCACACCAGGTTTCCTCACCAGCTCCATCCCAGCAGCTCCATGGCAGGGTCTCAGATGTCAGGTTTCAGGCAATACCCCCTGTGCTTTTATCCCCTCACAGTCCAAGCCTGCCAAAGTCTTACTGTTCCTCCCTCACCACGGGCTCCTGCCATCCTCTTCATGTCCCTCACCTGGCTGTGCCACAGCTCCCTGTGCCCTTTATTGGGAAAAGTGTCTGTGTGTCCCTCACCTGGCTGTGCCACGCTCCCTGTGCCCTTTGTTGGGAAAAGGGTGGCATTTCACTGCCCCTTGGGTTCCCACCCTGAGCTCAACCTGCAGCTCCATCCGCAGCTGCACCCAGAGCTCCCTGCACTGAAGGTAAACTAAACTTCCTCATCAAGTTTAGAGCGTGTGAATATACCAAATGAGCAGGAATAAATGATATTAATTTTCTAACATTTCACTTAAGCACCTGAATGAGAATATTCTGCTATTATCATATTATGTTATCATTTAGATTGCACTGCTTTGTCAAAAATGTTCTATCTGTCCAGACTTTCTTCCTTATAGATTTGGGGACTGCCTTAAAACCACATGAACTAATATGTTAGCTAATGTTGTCTTAGTTTTTCTTTTATGTGTTTTAATTCTGGTTTTTTCCTCACACTTTGCTTTAAACTAACAATGGCAATGTTTTTGATGATTTGTTCCTGATGGCACCTTAATTCCCCAGGTGATCATTTCAGCCACGCAAAGAATTTTAAATAAACTAATTTATCACAGGATAACAAAATCTCTCATCCTACATTCCTCATTGTGTGGGACTGGTCTCTTTTTCTAAAGTTGTTTTTTAGGCACAAAGTAGATAATTGTTCCAGTGAATCAGAACTGTCTCTGTTTTGATGTTTTGACAAGCTATTTTAATGTTACTGTCATACATGTCTTATGTAATTACAAGATCTTTTCAAAAAAAAGGATATTTATTTACTGGTTATTTCACTCTTGTGTGTCATTGTCGATTTCTGTAATTTGTTAAGTTATTTATGTTTCTGTTACTTATATGGGCTTCAAAATATCTGGGGGCGGGAAAACTTTTTTGTGTAAATAATATTGTGCATTTATTCCAACTCATTTTTCTTATTTCATACAACTTCACAATGATACAATTCTTTGTTGCAGAGCTTAAGGCAAATTTTCAAGAATGGCTCATTTACTAATATCTGACAGCAAAGAACACTAGTCATCAAATTGGAACATGAAATATTAACTCCTGTGTCCCAAAGGGAAAAATGTTAAAATTAATTGTGAAAAGCAGAACTCTCTGCTGTGAATAGATATGAATCAACACAGACCATTACTGCATTGGAATTCTCATCATCATTTTACCTACTTCTGGCATTCAATCTATTGAGTTCTGGTTAGGAGGAAATGCAGTGAGCTCTGCAATTCCATGAAGAGCAGGGAAGAAATGGGAGCTGTGTGAGAAATCCTTGTTCCTGTCTTGCAACTCTGCAAATGTTACTGTATTATTCCAGCCACTAACCAAGATGAACATTTGTTTTAGACAAGCCCACTAGCCTGACTCTGCCTATAATGCAAAATCAGGACAAAATCATCCCTGTGATTGCTGCTAGTTCTCCAGACTGCCAACAAAACACACCATGGGGGAGCTAGCATGGCTGGTTAGTCAAGGAAAAAAAAAAAAAAAAAGTTACTGATTCACGATTCACTGCACCCCCTTGTATTTGCCTGCCTTAACCTTATAGTCTTTACTAAGCACTTTTGCCTGGTTTTCTATAAGCAAACAAGTTACATGTATCTCCACTGCAATTTGAAATCACCCGTATGTCTGATTTCAGTAAAATTTCAGAGAGGGATAGGACTTTCAGGGGATAGCCATTAAAATAAGCAGTTGGTTAGAGGTAGTATCAAAGAAAAGCAAGGAGACTTCAGGCCTCATGTATTCCCCTTTGTTTTTAAAACAGATTTTCACATTCCTCAAAAAAAAATAGCCATGGCAGTACCCATAGGGCAATATTCGTAATTCATAAGGAGCTAAGAAGGCTGAATACTGTTAGTGACCTCTAACACTCGTCACTCATGATGATCAGCCTATGTCTAAGATTTTATCTGTCTTTTGAGGCAATTCTATGTACCATTTGGAAAGATTTTTCTCTGGCATATTGGATTTTAACAAATGTGAACAAGGGTTAGAGAATAAGTTTAATATCTAAGAACTGCATGTACAGAGTAGAACATGCTCAACTGTATTCTCTTATTGAAATTCCCCATAATTTGCATAGGAATGGGAGAGAAGATATGATTTTGGTGATAGTTTGTGTGGTAAATAATTACATGCATTTTGTAACACAACTACCTCTGAGGATCCTGAAGCAATTTAAAAGCATCTTGAGACCCAACCTATTGCTATGCAAGAAAGAACTAGAACTTAATGTTGACCCACTGACATCCTGCTGCTCTCTCTTATTTTCTTAATCCCATTTTCTGCAAAGCATAATTATGTTACATTATTTAGTATACTTCAGTGTTTTAGTCCTTAAACTTATATAAGGCCCTACTCAGCTTAGTAATAGTAAGTCTGAGCTATACAAATTAAAAATTAAGTCATTGTGACCTGATTGACGACCAGCAGGCTTCTGTGAGATGTGCTAAACTAATTTGTACTAGAAGAAGGTGATCAGAGTTGGATGTTGGTGAGTCCCCTGGAAAATATTGAGTGTGGTGGCAGGAGAACCTGGAAGCATAAATTCAGAAACAACCAAACAGCTATTCTGGAGCAAACAGAATGAAGACTGTTAGGAGCACACGTGTATCTGCCAGAGATGGAGGGGAACTGGTGGTGAATGCAACTAACACACTTGAAAAATGGGATGTTCTGTAAAAAGCCAAAACTAACTTTCTGAGCTCTGTGTGTTTAAGAGTCAAACTGGTTGCAGCTGTACTGGAAAAAAAAACCCAACAACAACAACAACAAAAAAACTAATGCAAATGTCTCAAAACTGTAAGCCTGAGCCTGAGAACAGTGTGTTGAAGCATCACTATGAACTTGTAACTTTATTATGAAAGGAAGATAGAATGAGAAAATAAGTTTATGTTTTAAAATATATTGAAGTGCAAGGAATTACATCTCATACATTCTGAGAGATACTCTTTGGTTACCTCATTTATTCATTCTTGCTAGTTCACGATATCCCCCTTCCTGCTTGGCTATCTGGGGACCTGTTCAGGTTTCACATTGAAGGATCAATTCACACAGCAATGAAATACCACTGCCACTTGGGGGGAGGATGACATCTGTTAAATAGCACCCAGCAACACTGCACAACAGTTTATAGCATCAAATGCAGAACAATTATGAATTTAATTAGGATCAGAGTGGGATTTTAATGAGAAAAAATGCAATTATGCATGATGAAAATATAGGGCTAAGCTCCTTTATACTCACCCTGAGTTTCCCTACTACATAAGTATTTCCAAGGATTTTACTGCCAGCAAGGGGGTATAACCTGCCCCTAAGCAGTTATGGACCCAACCTCTCGTTTCCCAGTAAAGAACTGTGTTCTCTTTGTGCCTCCAGTGTGTTACAGGGATTAACAAGCTCCACACTCAAACACCAACAGCTAAGCATATCTTTCATATTTTTCCTCCTCTTATGTTGCAAATATCTATTCCTCAGATGTTTAGTTGAATGGGCTACATCTCATCAGCAAAATGGCACATGAGTTTGGATATAAAATGATAAATGGTGTCGGCCTGGAACCTAACTAATCCTCTAAAACAACATAGATCAGCCAGGTCTCTGCATGCCTGTGACATAGGTCTACAGGAGGGAGAGTTTTAATGCCTGTACACAAAATAATAATAACTAGCTGGAGGAGAGGGAAATAAATTAATTTTATTTTCTCCTATAGTGCTGTAGGTGATTGCCTCCATAACTGCTTGTGAATAACTATGAATCACTGTAATATTATGACAATTGTTTTTAAAGTTGACAACAGAGAAATTACGGTATTGCCATATTGATAAATATTACTTTATCTAATTGCAAGTTGGCATTAAAATCTAATTGGAAACAGTTTGAACCAAGTTATAAGAAGGATTTTTATGTGTGGCTGAGAAACCTTTTCATCAAGCATTGTACAAGCACATAAAAGGGAAAAGGTCTATCTTAACTCAATGGCATAGAAATTCTCTGTCCCACAAGATGTTACATCTTGGGTAACCTGAGTTACTTTCCTCCTTCAGAAATGCACCTTCAATGCATAGGATCTACTTGTTACAATAAAACTCCCAGTATGAGGAGCAGTAGGAGGAAAATAAAATATATTAAGCTTAGATAAACTCTGGAAGCCAATATTAAAAAAAAAAAATATTGGGCCAAAGCTAAGTAACAAGGTTAGAAAAATTGCATTGCACTGTGGTGGCCATTTTGTCTCTTTCATGTTTCGAGGCACAAGCTTAGAATAACCAATGTTTCCATGAAGGAAAAAAAAAAAAGGCTGTAAGACTCTGAAACTGTGTATTGGTATACATTTTCCAAAAGCTGAAAGGCAACTGCGTAACCATTCCTTGTAGCTGCAGGAATGGTTGGCAATTACGAAAGAAGAATGATGATTCCTACTCTTCCTCCTCCTTGGAAAAAGGATAGACCAGCCAAAGGACAACGTTATTTTTAAATCCTATGCCCCACTTTCCCCTCATACCAATGATTTAATCTGTAGTACTCAAACACTCCAATGTAACTCTAAAATATCATTTTATGAGAGTGAAAATGGCTAGATACAGTTAAATGCATACTTGCTCAGAGTTGACATGGATTCCATGCTAAAATTCATACGTGGAAAAAATAATAAACTATAAAAAAATGAATACAGAAAACTGTTTATCACTGTAATATTTGCCTGTCAGTGAGCAAAAGTGAAATTTGCATAATGATATCTTTGGCTTTCTCTGTGATGTTCAACTTTTCAGGTTTTTTTTTTTTTTCCTCAGGCTACAGGAAGATTTGCCTGGAATAATATTTGCTTGTTTTTCTTAAATTTAGTTTGGTTCTGGTCAAGGGGTAAACCCAATATCATCACTCACTCATTCAGATATATATTGTGATACTTCATGTAAAAATGTTAAACAATAAACAAGACAATAAATAACATCAACCTTTTCAACTGCAGGTTGTTTTGATCCTTATTGTGATAATGAAAAATATAAACAAATCTAGATTGTCTTTCTACATTTCAACAAACACTTGCGGAATTCTTTCATCAAGTTACAGGGATCTGATAATGCTTGACTGAGTCTTCTGGATTCAAGTTAAATTTTCTATCTAGTATCATATAAAAATAGATACATGTCCAAGCAATCTGATGATAGGATATATATGTTTTATGAAAAAGGAAATAAAATGTGCAAGTGAGTCTCTTTTAGCTCTCAGGTAAAGATGGAGCCTAGAGTGGTGTTGCTGCTTTGCTGGTGTACCTGCCAACCTAAATTTTGTTTCCATCTGACGTTTCCCAAAATAGTATCTCTTACAGCAAATTGATCTAGCTTGCTCTCCTCTACCTAAGAGATATAAAATACTCATCCTATCTTACAGAAAAGCTGGTAATGCCATGACCCAATCCAGCATAAGCAAAAATATAATATATCCCTTTCTGATGTTGAATAATACAGACTTTCCCTAGCTGCCGTGGTTTTTCTTACTTATAAAGATACAAACAAATTCTTGTCGAGTTAATAATACTTTTTGTAGACCACTGAATGTGACATGGCAAAAAGAAATTCACAAACCTACATGCTTTTTTTCTGAGAGGGAATAAAACCCAACCATATTCTAAAGAATTTAGCACCAGGTAGCTTCTGGGAAAAGATGAATTAATGTTAGACCAGCCTGGCAGCCTGCAGATACTAATTGTCTGTGTTAACTTATCCCTTACCCACATGGCTTAAATTTTTGTCCCGTCAATGTGTAAGCTGGGATGGATAAAATAAGATCATTCACCTCATTCAAACCACTTCTTATAATATATGTAGGAAAGACAAATAGGTTTTTTTGTTTGGTTGGTTGGGTTTTTTAAGATTCAGTAAAAAATTCTCCTAGCCCTACATTTTTCCTTTGAATTTCTGGAACATACCCTGCATAATTTCCTCTTCCTTCCCAAGAGGGCCAGGAGCAGCACCTCCTCTTATCAAAATGTCACCTCCTGAGATTTCCAGGACAATTTTACAGAAGCGGTAAATTCAGAAACCAGTGCTGTCTGATGAACCTCAGGTGTATACAAGCTTTCAGGCCTTCAAGGTTCATTCATCACTGGTCTCAAAGGATCCTAGCCTGGAGAGAGCACAGGCAGGGCAGTCAGCTTTAAAAACCAAGGGAGAGCAGGGGAGAATTATCCGCAATACTGAAGAAACACTCCTTGAGATATGCTAGGGAAGCAACAATGACAGCGAGTTAAGGGTGAAGAGAAGGAGGGATAAAATGTCTTTAGCGTAGAAAACCACTACAGCAATTCCAAACATGCAAAGCAGTCCTTTCAGTGATAAGGAAAAAAATAATGAAAGAAACTGTATGCTGTATGTTGGCAAGCTCCCTAAAGTCACTAGCTTCTGAACATTCAATTACTGTGCTTATTCTTAATGCCAGATAGCACTCATCTGAAAAAAAAAAGACTAAGGAAAAACAAAAGGAAAGAATTTTGGCACTAAGACACTCTTCAGATGTGAGAATTGCAGCTAAGAAAATGAAGCACTTGGATTAAATTTTTTCATTAAGGCCTCTGCCATTGCTTTTGAATGTGAAGTGAAATCAAAGTCAGAAGATTTGTTATGGGTCAGCAAGAAGGAAGGAAAGGAGGTGGGAGTAGGGCTTTGTGCCAAGAACATCTTTAAATACATGATCCTCTTTCTAAGAACACAGGCTATTAACAAAAGGGAAAGAAAGGCATGGCTTAAACAACATAACGATTTTAGAGGAAATCCTACAAACACAGATAATTATATACTTGATTTAGTTCTCGAAGCTGCAATTTTAGTACTTTTATTATTCTAAAGTACAATACATCATCAGATACTTTCCACATTATAGTCATTTAATGTCTCCAAATTATAGTCTACAAGCCCCAACTGGGGATTTGGTCTAAGTAACAGTGGTAACTGCAGGAAATGTTGTGATGGATGTCAAGTCTTACGAGGTTCACTTTGCTGAACTAGAGCGCACCAAGAGATGTTGTTACAGTTCTAAAAGTTTAATCTGTCCACCTCCTACTGTTTGGATGTGAACAACCCTTTGAATTTCATGATGATAATAATAGGATTGACTTTTTTTTCCCCTCCCTTTGCTTTCCTCTCTTCCTCATCTCCTCTCTCTTTCTTTCTTTAACAAAGCCTGGCTACCAGCTGGGTGGCAGGTTATTTTCTTAAGAATGGAGTTAGCCAAAGATTCAATAAAGACCTGGTGGAATTCTTTAATCAGCTGAGCTTGGGTCTCCAGCTACAGAGGAGGTAATATTTCTAGTTGTTCTTATAGCTCAATGTTCTTTATTAGGAATTTCTCACTATGTCATGCTAGTCTTAAGGTTAGTATTTGGCTGCAGGCTGAATCAAGCCCACATCTCAGTCCCTCTAAATAATACAGAACCCATGTACTATCAACCCTGAAGTGTCACTATGCCTGCAAGAGACACGGGGTTACCTGACAGGGAACAAGTTGCCTTTAAAGAGGGACCAAGACAGAGACAGGAGCTACTGCACACTCACCCAGGATGCAACAAGAACTTCTGAGAAAAGGCAATGAACCAACAAGATTTCTCTCACACTACAGAAATCTCTCACACTAGAGAA
Source organism: Entomyzon cyanotis (assembly GCA_024500445.1). Taxonomy (NCBI): domain Eukaryota; kingdom Metazoa; phylum Chordata; class Aves; order Passeriformes; family Meliphagidae; genus Entomyzon; species Entomyzon cyanotis. The sequence goes on from JAKEPQ010000756.1 coordinate 4,739,144, forward strand.
ATCTCATCACACAGAAATAATAAATGAACAGAAAATCATAATAGGAAAGCTTCTCTCAAATATATACATGGCTTCTGATGACAAAAACAACGTAGGAAGGAGAAGTTTGCTCTTGCCAGAGCAGGAGGCTGTAATCCCTAATCAGGAGATTTCTACAAACCCACAAAGATTAAAGTGTTTCCCTTCTTCCTCTTTCACAAAAATTGGGCACAATCTTAAAATGTTTCTAACACAAATGCAGAAACAGAATTCTTCCATATCCAGCCCAAAACCTCCATCAAATTGCTGAATCCAGTAAAGTGGCAGTTAAACATAGATGTTGAATGAGAAACCTGGAAAGGGAAGATGAAGCAAACTGCCTCAGAAATAGAAAGAATCCCAGTTCTTCTATACTAAGTAGAGACAAACAGCTTGAGTCCCTTCTGCACACTGCAGTAGGAATGTCACACCAAGCACTAATGACTGCTCTGCACTACAAGAGAACGTCTCTGGGATGTGGCATTTCAAGTGTCAACTGCAGCACTACAGACATTCAGGCTTTACCCTCAAGATATAAAATTTCTGGTACAAGTATTGTATTTGAAACATTCCCTGTGAAGAAAAATGAAAGGCAACCATTTACATCCATGACTTTTCAGCTGTTACTATCCCATCATATAATTTGTATTCTCATCACTGGCCTTTCTTGAAGCCACTAGGAGCTTGTGGATGAGATAACTCTGGAGCAGATACACTGCAAAAGGACCACAGCCTGTGGAGGACACATCCAAGATTGCAGGAAGAATGAGAAATGAGGAGTGGGCAGAGAGAGGAGTGGGCAGAGAGAAATCATTGCCCATCTCCTGGACTGTTTGTAGGTTCAGTAGAAGGATTGAGAGTAAGCTCTCTCTAACAAGGCTGTGAAGTAATGAAGTAGATACTATAAAGGAAGAAGGAAAGGAGTCTGGAGTGAAGTGGAAGCTGTAAACATGGGAGGAAAGGCGTTTCAATGTTTGTCTTCTTTGTTTCCCAACACTGGAATAGGTAATTAAAGATTTACACTAATTGGCAAAAACAATTAAGTTAAATTCCTCAAGTCAAGTTAGTTTTGGCTGCTGCAGTACTTTGTAGGTGATTTCCTAGTCTGTATTTTAACCCATGAGCTTTCTTGCTCCCATTCCTCCTATTTTCTCCCATTTCCCACTGGGAGGCATAGTGAGTGATTGGTTGCATGGTACTTATCTACCAGCTAGGGCAAAAGCACCCTGGATATCAACCATGGACCTGTGCTGTGGCCCAAAATATCAGCTGAGTTGATAAAATCCCTTTAGTTGAGTCAAAATGCTTCCATCACTCCTGTAAGGAGGCACCTAAACTGCTCCAGCAACTTGCCCTTACAGGAGACAGCAGCAGCATATTTAACAGTAAGGGAAGTTTTCACTAGTAAATCTTTGCTGTATTAATTCAGTACCATTAATTTCAACAACCCTCTTACAGTACTTGAAATCGAAATCCCAGCTAAGTTGTTTTATCCTTTTGCTGTCATTGCGAGAGATTGTGTTTGAATAATGAGGGTTTTTCATTCCAGTCAAGCATTTCATTTGGTTTTGTCCTGCTGGAAAGCTACACTCCTGCATTTCTGACAACTATCTGGCTGTTAAAATGGCTGCTGCAGATTGAGCACTGCAAGACTGCAAAGTGGAATTCAAGCAGAGATAAACAGGAAGACCAGAAGTAAGCAAGGTTCAAACCATAGCCACCTTCAAAAGCTAGTAAATATGGGGGGAAAAAATGTGTCTGTGACTTCAAATCTAGCTTGAAAGCCAGTAAATTTTAAAAAGGAGAATGTTAGAAGGAAAGAACCTTGGGTAAGTGTGAGCTCAACAAAGCAATCAAAGTAATAACACTTCATTTTAGTTTTGAAAGTGGGTATCACTGATGGCTCTTTCAGGTCTACCAACTCCCAAAGCAGGCAGTCTCCTCACAAAAAGCATCTTCAACTCTTCCTCTTGTGTTGCTGGGTAGAAACTCTGAGAAAACATACTCATTCATTTTTTAAAAGCACTACTTTGTTCCATGAAAACAAGAGAAATTACAACAGCCATTTTGAGAATATCTGCCACATTTTGACAGATGAAGATATGCAGAAAAATATTATGATTATTTAAATGTTTTGTGGAATTTCTGACCTCATTACAGACAAAAAACATTCACCAAGCACACTGAAATTTTTCTGTGTTGAATTTCCAGTCTTTTGATTGTAGCACATGTTCAAGCTGCAGAGACTCTAGCAATAATATTTTTTTATATTCTTCTTATTTGGTGTTCTTTCACAAGTTGTGCTCTTATGACACTAAATAATCTTAGTGTGTGCAATTTGTTCTCATAAAATGAAGTCCGTTTCACTGGGTTTGGAGATACCAGTAATTCAATAAAAATACATGATGCTTCTTCACAAACCCAGCCCTAACAGTGCTCAGAACAAAAGATTTAAATAATGATGACCCAGTTGGGGTCTGTAGTGTGCTGAAATACCCATTTTAAAATCAGAATTTTGTGTTCTAATGTCCCAACCGAACTTCATCCCACAAACCAAGCCTCTTATTTGCTTTTTTTTTTTTTTTTTTTTTTTGAGGAAGCAGAGACAAAAATACCTATCCCTCAACACTCAGCTTGCTATGCTCCACATAGCATAACCAAATGAAAATTTCAAGAATGAAAGAAATAGGACAGAGCTGGCTCAGACCAATTACATTGCTAGAGGAGAATTCCCAGATTTTCAGGGGACTGTGTGGGAAGCTGTTTTCAAAACCAGTTTAAGACTGTCCAAATTCACAAGAAGTAAACTAATTTCTTTTGCAGCTTTAGTACAGTAAAGTGTTTGTCATCTTTGGGTGACATCTGAATTGTTCAGCCTGAAAGTGAAAAATCTACATCCCAACACTAATCTCAAGGACTAAGAGCTCAAACTTCTTGACTCAGCAGGGAAAAAAAAAACCCATCAAACAAGCTCAGATAACAGTCTATCAAATTTTCTAAACTAAGAAACTGCATTTGACCTGTATTACTAATCGCATCTACTTTTATTAAACTTGAAATCCTGTAGGCACTGGAGGCAGTGGTATGTGAAGTTCTAAAATCTGCCCAGAGATTGTCTGATGGGGGAAAGCAACACTCAGAAAACCAAAGAATTTTAGCTTAAATTATGCAACAGAAATTTTACTCTGACTGAACTGAGCTATCAAACCTTCATTTTACATAAAAAATTCATGTTACTAAGTTCCGCGTTTTTCATTTTCAAGGATAATATATTAAAATATATGAACTTAGAACCAAAATCATACTTTGAAAAGTTTTCTCTTTATTTTATTCAAAAATGAAAGGAAATTCAATGGAGATTCCACAGATACCTGTCCTGGATGCAGTTATATGCTCTACTTTCCATTACAATTGAGAGATTTCCGGGTATCCCTAGGTCATAAGCACTCTGGATAACTGGAATCAATAAGGTGGAGTTCAACAACAGCAAATGCAAGAAATACTATTCTTAGGAAAGCCAAAGTTAAATGCACAAATGCTAAAGGACTAAAATAGGAACAGGGAGCATTCTTGCAGAAGAAAAGTCTGGACAAATGGCAAATCCACTAGGAACCCTCAATACAGTATTTGGGTGGTGGGGGGAAGCTTTTCTTCCGTTAGGTCATATTGATAGGAGTGGTTTGGGGAAGATGCTGAGGTGGTGATTCCATGGGTGTGACCTCAGCAAGAGAAGTGTGTTGAGTTTCTAGCATTCCCTCAGGAAAGCTGGAAAAATCAGTCCAGAGAACAGCAATTAGAATGATAAATTGTTTAGAAAACGTGACACACAAAAAGGATGAAAGATTGAGGTTGTTTAGTCTAGGAAACAGTATATTTAGAGGAAAAACAAAACAGTTCTGAAACAGCTAAATTTTCCACATGGATGAGGAGCAAGTTAGGATGCAATTGGCTTCATCTGCAACACAAGTAAGAAAATCCACTCCTTAGCTTTAAAAGACAGCTACGTCCAGGAAAGGGCTGTCAAGGAAGGGTTTTGAGACTCTTTGAAGAGTTTAGGAGAAAAGTCAGTGTTGATATCAAGATACAAGATATCAGCACTGCCACTGACTGGTCTCCTTGACCACTGAATTGCTGAACTCTCAATATCTAGCACTGCTTTCCCTTAATTCTCTAATGAATAGCTGTATTTTTTACACTGGTCTTACTCATTTTTTCGTCGAGAAGGTGAAAATCATGATCTGATTACCAGGAATAGGTGCTCCTGAGTGCTGGCTTCCGAGTCTGCATTGTGTTTGGAGAGGATGGAGATGCTGCTTCAGAATGCAGCCCTGAGCTTAGCTACACAGCACAAAGGCAAAGCTATTCCACTCTCCTGCTTACAGCTGCAAGCAAGAACCAAATTCAGCCCCCTCAACACTAAGTAATTGGCTGTGAACTCACATGAGGAAGTGGCTTGCTCACAAGGGTCTGATTCTGGCAAAACCACCTTCCTGCTTCTCCAGATTTTTTTTTATTAATTTCAAATTTTTTTTTCCTGAGGGAAATTCATAACAAAACACTGAATTATTTAAAGGTCTCCTGGAAATGTTTAACTACAAATCATAAAACCCAAAATAGAAAGAAAAAGGGAAAAAAAACAACTTCCAACAAAATATGAAGCATGTGCTGGGATTCAGGTGTGATTTTCTTTCTTTAGAAATATAAAAATGTTGTTGGCATGTGCGTGCACAAATCATAGGTAAATTGCTGTTAATAATGAAATGCTCTGCAAAAGTACAATGGTTTCAGTAAATGTCAGAACACATCTGCTCTAATTAAAAATTAACCGTATCATTAAAGTTATATTACTAGTTAATTTCTGAAAATGTTTAATTATTAGAGAGTTATCCTTCCAGCTTCAAGGGAAGAATTAGAAATATTACACTTCTGTGTTTAAGTCTTCCCCTGCCAAGCACTTTAAAGTTTTAAGAGGCATACATTTAAAGGTATTTAGGAGATATAAGAGCTTTGATTATTACACTATCAAGTCAATGAACCTTGTGTCATGGCAGATTTTACCCACTCTTTGGAAGTATCTTGAAACAGATTCTTTTTTTCTCTCACTTTCTATGGGAGTTGAGACTAAGGGAAAGATGCCACTTGTGACAGCAGCAAACCTGGCCCTGAGCCTTTCTCAAAAGAAGCCTTGTCTTTGGCTTCATCCTCCTCCACATCGTGTGTCAGCTCTGGCACAGCTCAGTGTGACAAGCAACGTTTAAGTTAGAAATTATTAACACAACCTGACTAACCTGAATTTACCCTTACTACCTGATCTGAAATGCTTTCAGATTTAAGTTACGTGAGGTTTCAGTCTGTTATAACTCCCTGTAGTTTAAGTGATTCTCAAATCTGCAAGGGCCAAAGCCAGAAGCATTAGAGGCAAGAACTTATGGGTGTTTCTGTGAGATTTGCTGTATGATTTCCCATAAACATTCCTCTAATAGCTCTCCAACCCACAGCATGGGGCTTTTTTTCCCCAAAAGACTTGCATATCAGCAGATGCAGTATGATTGCATAGAGTCAGAACGACCTTAATCCAAGTCAATGAAGCCCTTTTACAGCCAGCCAGGTATTATAATCAGATTTTACTTGGCTATCTGTACAACTACGTTCAAGCAGTTAATTGCCTAATTTAATGCACGCAGTAAACAGACATTACTTGCAACTGACAGCACCAGGTGGACTGAACATTTCTCATTCAAACCAGACATACAGCATGAAACTGAAATACAGAAATAAATGTAAGAGCAGAGATAGTACTGAGGAAAAAATGTATCTCAATTATGGGGTGTCCACTTTCTGTAACAGATTGCCCTCCTAATTCACCCCATCTTAATCAACCTGCCAACTCGCTTGAGAAACAAACCAGCAGCTGCACACCCAGAGCTCTGCTTATCAGGCATACAGGTGTCCTTGTTTGCATGTCGTAGTTATCCTGTGGTTCACTCTGGTATCAGGGTTTGCACTGAAGGAATATAAAAAAATCCTCATTGCCCAGAAAGAAAATAGCTTGTCTGCTGTCAAGAATGACTGGAGACGCAGGTCAAAGGAATAGAGGTTGTTTCAAACAGCATCCACTCCAGTTATGCAGCTGGTACTGCACTGGCTGGGATGCTGCATTTTGAGGTGCAGTGGAAGAAGAAAATTAGGTCCTGTGATTGCGTATGGAGGAGAAGGTGATGCCCCTTCTGAGCATCACCAAAATGCATAGGGAGACTGAGACAGTCATGTTAATATGGGTGATCAGTAAAACAGTAACCATGAGGAAACCATGGATAACAGGGATAATTCTTAGCTACACAGAAGAGCAGCAACTATTTACTATAAATGCTATAGAAGCAGATACTACCTGGAAACAGAGATAAACCATCATGAGCTGAAAGATTTTTAAATACTCAGAACTCAGCTTAGTCCAACCCACAGAAATAGCTCAGCAAATTTTTAAATTCAAGGATGGCAGTTGGACTATTGCCATGAATCTCATACATCTTAGAGAGGAAAACAAAGTGTTGATTTACTTGAGATAATAAACTTGGATTTACATGAGCTCACCTAGAAGACAAGATTAACTGAAGATTAGAGGCTTAAACTGGTTATCCTCTGAGATACAGCTGGAAAATAAACTTTCATTTGGTCTTGTTAAAAATAAATAGCATGTTTTGCCAGAGTTCCTGTGAAGATGTTCTGGTTTAGGACATGTCAGAGACGGTTTAATGAAATCTACTCTCCTTTACTTGTCCTAGTTAGGTTTTGAAAGACACAGTTAGCATTCTTTTCAGCAAATGAAATTACATATACTTGAAGAACAAAAAAAAAATCAATTCATTTTCAAAAATAATTACAATAAAATAAAAAGTTCTTACAAAAAAAAATCAGTGACCAAATATTCCTTGAAGTATTACATGCAGCTAAATTAATAGATTTCTAAGGCATAAAATTAAAGGTTCCTAATCTCAGAGTCATTCACATGTTCAGCAGACATTTCTAATTTAGTGGAGATAAATATCAGTTTAAAAGAAAAAGTCTCTTATCGTTCAAGTTCCTAATCAATAATACTTCTAACAGAAGTTACTCTGGTACTTAGGTCCACCTTTTCAGAACTTATTTGAGTGCTCTGCTGGAGGACATGAGATGCATTGGCACTTTCTGGACAATCTTGAGTAGGAAACACAGGTGACTTGGGGAGTGAACTAAAAACCTTTACTAAAGATCCCCGTGGAAGACATAGGTTTGCCACATGGCATAAGCTGAGGGTGTAAAATGGGTATAGAAAACAGAATTATGCTGGGAGAACCATGCCCCTTTAAGAAGTAACATGTTTCTAAAACCTAAAAAAAGAAGCAGACATTGATCTCAGCAGAAAATTGAAGGGAAAATACAGGAAAAGAAGGGCAGGGCAACAATTTTTAATGGATTTTTCAACTATTTTGGGGACTAACAGAGAAAAAAAATCAAAACTACTTGATTCGTGCAAATCCTGGAAAAATGTAGTCCTTCATCCAGATGAGGACTTCTGCTCTAAAATCAGAGTGCTTAAGTTTGTACAGCAGAGTAGAGAATGAGGTCAGCTTGGCATGTTCAGTAGCAATCTGTCTCGTAGGCAGACACTGCAGTTTGGAGAAAGCTATTCTGAACCTACTACTATAGTTTAAAACTCAACTTTAATCCCCTTGTTTCTAAGACAAGACCCAAAGTGTCTCATTCCATTTCTAATCCAAACCACAGAGCTGTTCGGCCAGTATAAAGAGTGCTAGGAAAAAGGCTAATTTGTATTCAGGTTTTCCTGCATACCTGCCAATGTGGTTATAAAACATTCACATGCGCAGACACACATGTACAGATATCCACTGTTTATCCACAGGCATATGGGCTCTGTGTCTGTGCAGCTGTGCACACACACACACACATCTCTCAGGAATACTCTGTGTGCTTAACAATGCCTCTGCAGTTTGGTTTTTTAGTTCCTTAGTTACCCTGAAAGCTGGTTTTTTCCTTATTTAAAATTTTACTTGGGATGTATGTCCACCATAAAAAGTGAAGTGTTACTGTAAAGTAAACATTTGGGAATTTTTCTCTGTCTTTTCATGACATTTTTCTTTGTACTATTTGATTAACTTGCAATTTTATTTGACCTGAAATTAAATATTTGCCTAAACCTGAAAATTAAAAAAAAAATCTTATTTTACAATTGAAATTCATCAAATATTCTGTACGTTTGCCTCACAAGTGCAGTGACTTACTGCAATGACTTGGAAATCAACAGCCTAAAAGGGATCCTATATCAGGCCAAAACCAGAGCATACATGATATTCATTATTGTTGATAGCTAAAGGTTGGGTTCTAGAGGTTAAATATTGCTTGGCATGCCCTTGGTGGGAAGGAAGGAAAAAAAAAGAAGCAGCAAAAATATTCTCTTCTATTTGTTCAGTTCATATGGTATTGCAATTTCAGACTGGAAACTATGGAGGAAAAGATAGGTTTTACTGAATATATGATTTAATTGCAGTCATTATAAAGGAAACAGAGCAAAATACTTCGAGGATTTTTTTTGTTTTTTCTTTGAGGTAAGGGGGAAAACCTCTGTTTGAAGAGAATCAATGTGTTAAAGATGGCTTCCACCCTCTCAGAGTGCATACCAAGCCCACAAATCCTTCCCTCTCATGTGCTGGGATAAACTTAAGACAAAATAATCTTTCTAGTTAAAACCACTCTGTCATCTGTAAATACAAATTTGTTTTAACAAAAGCTTCTTTCAGTAACATAAATAATGATAAAAATAATGGAGTTGCCAATGTTCACTTGGTTCAGTATCTAGGACAAGTATCCCCTCAGGTAAAGCCAGTAAGCCTTCTGAAGTCAGCTATTACATTATTAATCCTATCACTCCTGAAATGCTTTATTCCATTTATTACCTGTGTCAGCATGCAGACCACCTTCACACCTCCAACTGGTGATCCAGCATCAGGCATTTCCTAATGGTGTTTAAGTGCAAGGGATTTAGTTTGCTTTACTTAGCCTGTCAGAGTCCTCTACACAATTTCCCATCCTCAGCTGCTGAAACCCCTTCCATATGGCTTGGAGAATAAACTGTTATCTTTGTACTTCCCAATATGCCACTTGAGAATATCTTGGTTTGAAGCTGTAGCTTCTAAAGAAGTTTCTTTGTGGTTTTTTTTTAAAAGAAGGCTGACTTTATGTAAAGGCTCCCTTTTTCTGGGGTGACATCTCCCCCTTGCCATGCTGAGGATATAGCACCAACCTGAGACTGAATATGACCTGGAAAAGGGTGATTTGTTTCCAAATGTGTCTATCTAGTTTTCTTTTTCTGATACAGACCTAGGGACTTTTCTAAACCTTAAGGAAAACAGGTGTTTTGCATTGAGCATGAGTTTGAGTAGGGCTCAGTGACTCTAGCTAGCAATTTACAGGAACAAATCCATTCATTTAGGGGAAGATTTAGTAGGTGAGCCACTCTATGGAACATCTGCTCCCAGTCTCATGACAGAAAAATGGCTGAGAGAATTGGGTTTGCTCGTAATGGAAAAGAGAAGGCTGAGGAATGATTTAAAATTGTGGCCTTCCAGCACCTGGAGGGAGCCCACATCAAAGATGAAGAGACACTATTTCCAAGAGCATGGAGTGACAGGACAAGGCAGAATGGCTTCAGACTGACAGAGAGGAGGCCTGTAGGTTTAGATTAGAGATTAAGAAAAAATAGTGTGAAGGTGGTGAGGCACTGGCACAGGTTGCCCAGAGAAGCTGTGGATGCCCCATCCCTGCAAGTGTTCAAGGCCAGGTTGGATGGAGCTCTGAGCAACCTGGGAAGTGGAAGGTGTCCCTGCCAGTGGCAGGGGTATTGGAACGAGATGATCTTTAGGGTCCTTTCTTACCCAAACCATTCTATGATTCTGTAAAACATTCCTTGATTCCCCTCCATGCAGCTCTGTCTCTGAGAGAAAGGACAAATGTTTCATGCCAGCAAGATTATCCTTCCTTCCTTGTGATAACATTGATGGATCACCACCCAACAGTCACGGTGGGGTTTATGACAGAGTTGCTATGACAGGAAATCACTGTGAGCAGAAGCAGCCATCAATGCATCCACTCTCTTCCTTTGTTCTACTTGAAGCCAGGCTCACCACATGACGTATTTTAGAAACCTTACTTCATTGGGAATCACAAATGGGTGGCAAATGACAGCAATTATTTTGTGGTAATCGTTAAACTCGTAGCCATAAAGGAAGTGGTGAGACAATGAGATGTTTTCAAAGAAAGTATGTGGATGCACAGCCCTGCGAAACATGCAGAAAGGAGTGTTCTGCAAAAAACCAGTGTGTTTGGTTTAATAAACTCATATATGATTTGCAGGCAAAACTTCTGCTCCCTAAATGTGCAAGAACAGAATGTCTACAGACACTATCTGGCTTCAAAAAATGAAATGTTTAAGACAATGCCAGCAGGGACTGTGCTTATGATATTTTTCTTGCAGGAAGTTTGTAGCCCTAATATGCATCCTGTGCAGGTTTGAAGCAGAGGATAAATTTGGTTAAAATGAGACTTTCTCAAATCTGTTACAGTGGTAAAGACAATGAAATTAAAGTGGGTTTGCAAGAATTTCATTCGGCACTCAAAGTGGAATATTTTATTACGATTCCAATTATGTTTCAAGGTTTAAAAGACTGTTAAAATATGCTAATTGAGACGTTCAGGATGACAAAAGTTTCAATTGTGAAATCTCTTCTTTGAAAACTGCTTAGAGAAAAGCAATATTTGGTTTCTCGTGATGTGGCTTTAGATAGTTATTATCAAATGCTAAATTAAACGTCAATAATCCTTTAAGAGCCTGTCTTAGTCACACTTTTTAAATCAAGGTTTCCAATGTGATCTTAAGGTCCATTTGTGCCCAGAATATAATGAGAAATGTACAAATCTCATGCATTTCCAGGCAGAGTTCAGTACAGGGATTTAACTTATGCTTATTTAAGCTACATTTTAAATGTTTCACATGAAAGTTTTGATTCCAACAAAAGCTGTAGAAGAAATAAGGGACTGCAAGCCAATGGATTTTAGTTGTAGCTTTCAGAAAAACAAAGAAAACCTCATGAAAAACACCTCACAAGGTAAAAGAAAATAACGAGTACATATTTTAAAATATTTTCTACAAAAGTGGCAGAAAGGCAAATGCAGGTTTTATGGTGTAAAATGTAAATCAGTTAATGATCAATGTTTTAAGCAGAATATCCCTTCTGGATGATGATTCATTAGTGTTATCTCAGAGAAGAAAGTTATTGATAATTTGATACCTCATATCCACTATCCTAATCATTATTGTCAGAAAGTCTATTAAAGATCATAGGTCATGCATCTAAAATTAAGTATGCCACAAAAAAAAAAATTGAGCAAGGGAAAAGGACAGACAATCTTATAGATTAAGAATCGCACTAAAATGCATTGTATCAATTAATTTTGCTAGGTTATTATTTGATAAAATAAAGCTACAGTCTTCAGTGGAACATTTCTCATTTAAAATGAACTGGAGGTAGAAGTTGGAATATTAAAACCCTTACAACTCTGGTTTTTTATCCTTTTATACAAGGATCTGCCTTCAAAGTGTATTTCTATTACAAATTATGCTGGAGTACTCAACAAAGTAATAAGATACACTGTTGGGCTAGTTTTCTCTTTTGCTCTTGAAGCATTCAAGTTTTTGGACAACTCCACTCACTCTTCTCAGCATTCTGCTAAATGAGAAGTTGAGAAGTCCCCATGCTCATATACACCGTTTAATCCAACACACACTCAACACAAACTAGGTTAAAGGCAAAACTAAAAATAAAGTATTACCATTTCCTTTTAAACAAAATCAAATATAGAAACAATACAAGTACCATATCTTTTGGTGTCTATTGAGACATAGATGGTGATGAAAAGAAAAGAAAATCATGCTTAATTCCAGTGTAAAACCAAGATCACCCTCTTCATCTTTATATTCCAGCCATTAACCTATAACACTTAAATAGCCCCTGCAGAATGGGACTCAAGACTCATAGCTTATCCTTTTCCACAAGCTGAACTCACACAGGACAGCATTGTCCACCAGTGCTGCCAATGACAGTGTTTTTACTGGGGTTCCCCACAGATTCCTCCCACGTCCAAGTCTCCTCACATCCCTCCTCTCCACTGTTTCCCTGTTTCCTGATTTCTAAAATTCAGAAAGAGATCTGAGCCCTCCTCTCACTCCACCAGTGGCTGCACTTTTCAAAAAGCCTGGAGGATGTCCAGAGAGAACAAGGAACTGGACACTAAGCCAGACCTGGCCAGGCAGTGACCAGCCTGCCCCTTCTGAGGCTGAGGGAGCAGGGGAAGAGGTGACACAGCACCAAGCTGGCGTTTTCACACCATAGCCCTGAGATTCTACATGAACAAGTACAGATTACAGATGTCACACAGGCTCATGGCTGGCATTAAAGGCAGCAGCTGCTGAGTGCAGGCAGGAACTGATTCAGTCTTTGAAGGGAACTGTGACGAGTTTCAACCAGAGAAGAGGCTTAACCACAAAAATTCAAATCAGATATAGTGTATTTTAGCATACAGCTCTGTACAAATGGTGTCATAGCTCTCTGGTTTTGTTTGGTGAGATGAAATAGCCTAAGTGCCTGTCAAAATCCAGCAGCAAAGGTGATGGGAGTTGTGGGTGCAGGAGCTGAAGCACAAGGAGGTTCAAGCACATGCTGAAGAAAGATCTGGAGAAGTTGAAGTAATGGGAAAACCAGCATTTTCCCTTTCAGTAACAGTGATGAAATCAAGCCTAGGTGGCTGGACTCACATCTCATGGGCTGACACAACATCTCCAGCTTGTGTGACTCTGTTACTGGAGTCATCAGATGCCACAGATCGCCTTTTTGGCTAGGAAGATCTGGGCTATGGCATCAGGAAATTTCCATTTGAGCTCTACAGTCAGTTTTGCAGAGATCTGGGTGCAGCCAGGTGGTGGTGACAGGAGCTGAACTCCACAGACACTGTGGGTCTGGGGGGTGTTACAAACCCACACAGCACAGTGTTCAGCTGAGGCTGGAGTTACATGTGTAACTCATGCAATGTTGAACAGGTTTTTTTCTCCTACTAATGGGATTTAGAAGCTCTTTAGGAACTAGGCTATGGTTTCTGCTGTTTTCTCCCACAAAGGTTTATGTTCTTCAACAGGATGGTTGCCTCCAGCACTGACTCAGGAATGCCAGTTGTAATTAAAGACTTGGGAAAAACTATACATTTAATGGCTTATTCAGGATGACAAGTGTTGTCCTACCTTGGAAATGTCTATGATCCTAGTAGGTAGCTTTCCATTTGGATTTCCTTGCTGCACAATTTGATATTAGCTTTCTTTTTGCAGGTTTTTGAGACCTATGTTTAAGATATGCACTTGGTAATCTTGTATTGAAATCATAAAAAAATGTCACACTAATTTCTTCACTGGGAATATTTTGCCAGCTTCTTGTATTAATTCCCCTCAAAGCTAATTTAGATGCTTGTTGTCTGTGTATTCCACATCTGTGTGTATTAATAATTGTGCAAGTGTCTGAACAAATTAAGACATTTTACAGTATTTAAACATCCCAAAGATCTTACATTTCCTGTGAAAGTGGAGAGGTTGTACTATAATTTATGGACATTTTCCCATTAATCTCTGAATTGTTTTGGCAGCTACTGCCTGAAGGCAGCAGCTACCTGGCAAGGACAGAATATCTGTCAGACCATGAAGAGTGCCTGCATTCACTGGAGAGATAAATGGGAACACTGAAATAGAGTTAAGCCCAGAGAAGGAAGCTCATCCTCAGACCGACTTGCCAAGCCTGTTTCATTACAGCTTATGGCTTTCATTGTGGCTTAGTGAATGCTGTTAAGTATTCTGTCAAAGTAAACTTACTTTTCCAGACAAGTAGTTCTGCAAAGCCCGAAGGTGCCACTGCTAATACTTGAACTTGTTTATTGTGGGGGGGTTTTGGGTAAAGCATACAGGTACTGTGATAAAAAGTCCAAAATTTCTTAAAATGTGTTTTCTAATCCAAAATATCTAGGAAGGTGTTTAATTTTTACCTTTTCTGTCCAGCTGTAATGAAAAGACAGATTATTTCTTAAGGTTTGCAATTTATAAAGAAGCATTTTTTCCATGTATTTTGAGGGCAGAAAAGTATAGGTCTTTCAAGTTCCTATGGTTGTGAAAATGTTACTCTGTAGAATCTTAGTTCACACTCATCACTGGAGACACATACCATGGAAGGCCTTTCTGCATCTTAAGCTACAACTTTTTTAATGTCTAGAACCCATAATCATGGTGTTTAAACTTCTTTGAGAAAATAAAGTGACAATCAAAATTATAAGATTGTCAGAAAGATATCATTTCGAATTTTGTGTGCCTACTTATTTAAAATATTCTTTTAGGTTCATACCTAGTTATTTAAAATATGTTCTATCAGCTAACTAACTCCTGTTCAAGACAGAAGATCCAAAGAAGCTTATAGCATAATTAGGAAAATAGTAATTGGTTGAAATAAAGAAGCTTAAAAGTTAAAGGAATTGTAAGAAATATTTTCTTACAGAGAAAGAAGAAAAAATGAATACCATAAAAACTATGACTGTTTAAAGTTGTGTAATATAGCCTTTTTTAATGAACTATCAAAATCTGACATTAAAAAAGGAAAGCTTCCAACTCTATAACCCTTTTGCTGAGAACTGACTTTAAACATTCAGTTATAATTCAACAGATGACAATATAACACCTTCAAAGCTTCAAGATTTCTTGTATCATGCTTGGTACATTTATTTAGTTTTACTGGAACAAAGGAAGCAGGTTTTCTGTTGATTTTTGCTAATCATATCATAATGATTTAGAACCACGTGAAAATAAGACCACAAGTTCTACATAAGAGCCTTTGCCACTGTGCAAATTTACAGTGATATTTCCCCAATCATAGCTAACCAGGCTTTATATGTAATATAATGCACTGACAACAGCTGCTTTAAGAGATTTCTTCCCATACTCATGTATTTACAATCCATATGCTTAAGTGGATTTCACTTAACAACCGCATTAATGGACTTAGTTACTAAACATTGGTGGATCATGTAACTGTTATGTCATTATATGCTAAATGAAGCTTAGTTTTAAGCCTCAGATCTTTAATCCAAGATCAACTCTTCCAGCTCCACAGAGGTGTTATTTGCATTGTTTTCCATTTGGATCAGCCCGTGACCTGAATACAGAGTTAACAAGCCTTTGCCCTAATTATTCTCCCTCCTCACTTCCAAGGGATTTTGGATGCTTTTTTTTGGGTCACAACAAGACAGTGAAAGTTTTGTTTCTTATTGGACATCCACCAGCAATATCTATTAATAGGCAGGTCCAGTATTGCTTTTTCCCTAATATATATTTGCAACAGTAAAGTGGCCTTTTGAACTGACGAACAGGCAGAGAAGTAACTAGTTGACCTAAGAGATCTTTTTCACCTCTAATTTCTATGGGAAATTAGTTCACTGACCTCATTTACAATGTTTGTTGTCAAATAATGATCCTGTTATGAGGTTATTTCAGAAAATATTGAAATACATTTCAACACTGCCTAGAAAATTGTGCAATAAGCTTTTTGCATCTGCAAGTTCTATAGAACAATACATTGTGTAGAAATATTTGTATTTAAACAGTTCACTAAGCAGGCTCTATGAACATACTGAGTGTTTTGAAAGCCATTACAAAAATCACTCATTATGTACCATGTAGTAACCTCAGACCTACCAAATTCAAGCACAGGCTTTTTCCCAAAGTGATCATAAACAAAAGTACAGAATACCACTGAAGCTTATTTAAGTCAATATTTTGGGGATTAAAAAAAAAAAAAAAAAAAGAATCCTACGTGGATCAAACAATGGTCCTTAAAAGAAAAATAAAAAAGCAATCATTGAATTGCATCCCATGAGAGGAAATTGGGCCAAAATTGATCTGGATAGCCAAATTTATGATTACATGAAGTAAAAGTACAATGAAATTTGATTAGAGCAAGTGTGCCATCATTCCCTTTTGCAAGACTGAGCACAGAACAGCACAGCCTTGATGAAAGGAATCGATAGCATTGAAAGGAAAATTGGAGGGCTGTCAAATCATCTTAATTCCTATTTTCTGAATGAGTGCAGTGAGATTGCTTGATGCACATGGTAATAACCAAATTAGTGTGCTTTTGACTTAGTACAGAGTCAAGCCTCTACAAAACTTAAATAATATTGCTAAAAGGAAGAAGAAAACTCAAGCCCACATGAAGCAGAGATACTACAAAATACATGTTTCACTTTGATTTTTTAATTAGCAGATCTCCATTTCTCTTAATTTTGTAGACATTAGGATATGTAAACTACAACTCCCTATCTGTTGATAGACATGGTGACTGGCAATCTTTGTTCTCCCAAGACTGGAAGGATAATCTATTTAACAGTCACACACACATATTTGCACAACACACATTGCAAGAATCGACCTGAGAGTCTCTTTGGAATCCGTCACTCAGAAGTGCATAGTAAATAATTTCTTTGAGATTTTTCTCATGAAATTTCCTCAGAAAGGTTTGAGGGTGGTTTCGAGGCCAGCTGAAGCCATCCTAAAATTGAATTGCCTTCAAGTCCTGCCTCCCCACATCTCCCTCACATTTCCTCTCAACCTCTCTCATGCACAGTAAGGCAGCTGTGGATGTGGCCCAGAAGTGTGGAGATGAGGAGGCAAGGTGACAAGGTGTAAAGGTTGTGTGTCACCCACCATGCCTAGAGAAAAATTCAAGACACACTCGTGAATCTGCAGATTCTTCAGCAGCAACCTGAGCTCTGTTTTAATAATATTTGTGTTGCTTTTAACAGCTTTCTGGTGCCTCCCCTAGCATATGTTCCTCTTCACACCCTGAGCATGCAGGACCATCCTGAAGATCAGCCTGGGGAAGCTCAGAAGAACAGAGTGCCTCAGCAGCTACAGATTAATGATGTTCAGACTTCCCTCTGACATTCTTAAAGACATATTTAAAATTACATGTTTCTCCTTACAGCTTTGAGTAGTGCTATATTTTCACAAGTACAAGCTTTGAGAAATACATTCTTTTAGTATAAAAAAATAATCTGTGGTTGCAGCACAGAGAAGAGTCAGGGCAAAACCTGAGAGAGAGCATCTCAGCAGGGAGTCTCTGCATCTCTAGTTGCCTCAGAACATGAACATCAGAACTGTCACCCAGCACCAACACTGCATTATCCCCCACCCTTAAACAAACTAATAAATCTCACTGTTACAAGGGCACAGAGGTAAATGGAGATTTTTAGGCACTCTGCTTATATAATTAGTAAAAAGGCAACAAATAAACTAATGGTTCAGGACAATTACATAATGCTAAAACCTAATCCAGGACTCTTCTAGCAGGTGGATCCAGAAATATGAGGGATCAAGCAATGTCCTGTTCCATGCTCTGGCCAGATCTTGAAGAATGTGAGACCGAAAGTTATTTTATTACTCTATCGTACCTAACAAACACAGAAAAAAAGCTCCTACTACTCTTAGCAAATAGGTTCAAAACAAGAGACATTTTATAACAGTCCATAAGATAGCAAAAGGACCTCTTATGTACAGTTGCAGAAGACAATAAGGACTCTCAGTTCTCCTTTTTGAAAAATTACAGGTGAGTAACATTCAAATCCAAGATCTTTAGCTGCATGTGTTTTGTATTTTTGCTATTTCTTTTACTGGTTTTTTTTTCTGATCTTGGGGAAAACATACTGATGGACTTATACAAAAACAAGATCTCTTAATTAGGACATTGACTTTAAATGTCCTAATTTAAAAATTAGGATTTTTAAAAAATCCTAACTGCTAATTCTACCCATATGACAGAGGAATAAGGTAAGAGCACTAAATATAATACCAATACAGCACAGGTGGACAAGGCTAAGATTTTCTCATGCTGAATCTAGTAAACGGATAGATTATATTGTAATTTAAGAGACAATGTTGCTGCACTGCAAACCTGGAATATTGTTAAAAACATACAGAGCACCTTCAGCTTTAGCATTTGGATTTGGCCACAAGCATGATGTCCTTGATAGCTATTTTGACAGCACTTGTTTTTAATTTGTGGTTCCTCTGTAATAATAGATTGCTGAGAAGGGTTAATAATATGGAGCATTAGCTTAAAAGTTTGTCAGCTGATTGAACATGGATTCTTAGGCTATCAGGAAGTAAAGCAATGTATTTATTTATTTATTTTAAAATAAAATACAGAAGCAAGCAGCCTGACATTTATTGCATTTGAAATACTGCACTGCACTTGTGACCCATTCAGCTGCCTCCACGTGGGCATCTATTGAGAATACCAACTTGTCATCTATCACGAGTTCAGGATGCACTTTGTACTCATTTTCATACACACAGGAAAATTATCCCATATAGCATCAGGCACTTGCAATTCCCACTCGTACCATTCCGTCCATAACAATTTTATCAGATGGTGGTGATACCTGCACTGAAACAAGTTCTTCATTTCACTTGCAGTTTGTACAGAAGCAAATATTTCTTTGTCTCATTGCTTGGTGCCAATACAGTGCAAATTGCTTCTCCAAAGATTTGGGGTGATGAGACTGTAAGTGTGAGCTGCTAATAACCATCACTGGTGACACAGGTTTTGTGAGTATATGAGAAGGTTCTAACCAGCTTCCAAACTACAACATGTGGGGTTTCACTGTCTTCTCATGGATGAAGCAATTTGATCCAGAACTTAACACAGATTTGCTAGGAAAACATTTTTTACACCACCACAAGAAAAAAACCCAAAACAAAAAAAACCCAAAACAGAAAAAACCCCTGCATAATTCTAAAAATTCCTTGGATAAAGATCTTTGATAACTGAATTGTCCCAGTGGATAAGACCTCAAACCTGGTAGAAAGCTCACCTGGCAAGGAAATAATACCTTTTCTGCTGGTCATATCAAATACACATGGGGAGCCATTTAAAATACAGCATCACCACTTCGACACTCTGGTTACTGAAGAACTATGGCCACTATTCTCACAAAACAACTGAGCTCCCTATATCACAATTTTAATTGTATGAGTTTATCATGATCATTAACTGCCATCTGTTAGGCTTCTGCGTCACTTATTTAGATGATTTTTAATTTAATGTGTCTATTATCAGTAGAAGAACCTTTTTTACCATAAAGTTGTACAGGCATTTATACATATGAGCAGATAACCTTTAACTACCATGATGCTCTTTTGCTCCCTTAAGTTCAGTTAGAAATTACTTTTGCCAGTATTCTCATTAATTGCATTGGACCCATGAAGTCATTTGGTGTCCTCATTAATTTAAAGTATTTCTCTAAACTCTAGTTTTAGAGCATTTCACAATGAAAGTGGTGGGTGGAGCAATTTCTTTTGTACAAAGTCAAATTTTAATCCTGCGGTCAAACCTGTTTACTGTATCAAACAGTTCAGTGCTTGCATCCCTCGTAAGAGCTGAAATGAAGGGCTGCTTTTTAGCAACCATGGATGGCAGGGAAAAGATGCACCCTAATTCCATGGATGTTTGCTGCAGCAGACTGATCCTGGTGCCTGCAGAAGCAGTGATGTTCACCATATAGGTCTCAACACATATGCAAAGAAATAATAGCCATGCTTACATATCAGCAGGGGCAAACAGAAATGTTTCCTCTAACTAGGTTGTGAGATGTAGCTTGGGCTCAGTAAAAGGAAAATCACTGAAAGACTGAAAATCAAGAGATACAGGATACAGAGTTTGTAGAACCCCTGCCCAATTCAGTGGTATTTGGTATTTCTTCTGCTGGTGTGTCAGACATAGAAATACTATACTTTTTTTGCAAGTTCAGTGTTCTCACCCACAGGCAAAATGCAGCATGCCATGTTCTATGATGGCAGAGGTGCAGTTTCATCTCATGGCCTTCTGTTTGCAATATTATACTTTTTCTGTGGTTGTGATGTAAACCATGTCTGTGCTTACATAGCCTCAGCAATTCCCACAGTGCTCTGATTTATCTTCTTCTTTTTCCCTAATAAACTGGAGTGATTTAGTCCAGTTTGAGTAGCTGTGGCGATAATCTGTAATATTGTGCCTGACTGAAGCTGTAACCACTCTATGAGGATGGAAAAAATTGTTTCATCTGAGTTCTGATACCTAATAATTTCTTCTGCTCTACGTTCAAACTTACACATGGCAACTGATTATTTTAAAGCAGGTACCTGTTTTGTTAATTTGCAGGTTTTATTATCACTTAACCAGTTCTGCTGTACAGACAAAACTGTTGACATTCAGCTACATTTTTCTTAGGCCCCCCAAAAGTTCTGAGCTGGGAACAAAGCCCTGCCTTGCATATCAGTGTGGAGAATGATACCAAACTCATATATGCGTCCAGTTGTACAGTCTTTCCTTCTCTTATAAAACTCATTAACTGTGGGCATAGACTTTTAAAAAATATTTATTCACAAAGTTAAATAAGAGACTTTAGGATTACTCAAGGCTTGTAAAAGTATACAGAAATGTCCAGGCTTAGAAGAAACAGCCTCATTACCAGTCAAGTGCATACAGATAGGAAACAAGCACTCTGAACTTTTAATGACAGTGGAGCAGGAAGGACAGAGCATAGCAGCAGCTACAGGCACAGCAAAAACAATTCCTAGATCAGGATTTCTGACTCTCTCTTTCTTACAGAGCATCCAAGCAGCTCTTTCAGTTATCCAGAGCCAATACTAGACCATAGTGCACATTAGGTTTAAGCAATTGGAGTTTGCAGTCCTAAGGGTCAGGAAAAAGCTAAAGTTAGGACTCTGAAATTTAGGAAAGCAAATATCCAGCTCTTCAAGGAGTTAGACAATAGGATCCCCTGGGAAATATCCTTCAGGGAAAAGGAAGGCAAAAGAGGGAAGGTGAGAGAAGGTGTACTCCTTGGATGAGCAAGACTGGCAACCTGGTAAATACAGACAAGAAGACTGAGTTACACAACTACTTTTTGCCCCTTGATCTTCACTGCCAACTTCTATTTAAAAAATACCAGTCAGGTGAAGTCCCCATTGGCTAGCAAAAGGAAAACATTGCACCCATTTCAAAAAAAGGGTTAAAAAGGAGGATCCTGGGACTGACTTTTCAGCCTCACCTCTATGCCCAAGAAGATCAGGGAACAGATCCTTTTAGAAGCTGTGCTGAGGCACATGGAGGGCAGAGAGGTTAATCAAGACAGCCAGCACAGTTTTACCAAGGGCAAGTCCAATCTGAGCAGCGCAGTTGACACAACAGGGATGAGATGCCATCCACAGGGATGTGGAGAAGCTCTGGAAGTGGGTGCCCATGGAACCTCATGAAATTCAACAAGGCCAAGTGCAAGGTGCTGCCCCTGGGACAGGGCAATCCCAAGCACAAACACAGGTTGGGCAGAGAATAGACTGAGAGCAGCCCTGAGAAGAAAACCTGGCATGTTGGCCGACAAGAAGCTCAACATTACTCAGGAATGTGTGCTGGCATCCCAGAAAACCAACTGTGTCCTGGGATTCATCCAACAAAGCCTGGCCAGCGCCTTGCGGGAGGTTGCAATAACAATAAGCCAGAATACTGGCAGGGAACAAGTCACAAAGGATGCTTTTAAAGTTGAAACATTTCAGTGGGATGAGCTGATAATCAAAACCCCACAAATGAAGTATTTGATAAAAATAATACAGAAATGTAATTTTTGAAAGATATGTGGGTCACAGTTTTAATTTCATTTCCTATTTATCTCTACATCATATCACTCACACACAGACACACACACACAGAGAAAAAGGTTTAAGAAGTCCCAATTTTCTGTTCTCACCAAGTCTGTCTACCTATCTGTGCACTGAAACAAGTCTGTATTTTCAAAATATGGACAAATCCTGGTAAAATTATTACTCTAAGTGGCCCATGGAATTCTCAGCAAGAAAAGATCTCAAACGTGTGCACGTTTTGCCTTCTTTCAGCCAACATTCTGGATTGCTTTCATTACCACACATGTCTGATGTCTTGTGAAGCTTTGCTCCATCACTGGGGTTTATTGTCACAGGGACTTTATGTAGGTATTACAGCGACACTATCCAAAGCTAAATGATCACTTACGTTGTTGTTCTAGGAGACAGCTAATAATACAGTGCTCTGATTAAAATGGCTCTGTGCAGTTAAAAGGCCCAGACCCTAAACAAACAGAAACTATCCTGACTTTTTTTTTGTACTCATTTTTCAGTAGCATGCTACTGAAATAATGTAACTCTTTAAATGAGATCCTTGGTAATGCATACATGCATGAATATCATTATTCTCTGAGGTTCCTTTGCTTCATCAACAGGACACAGGGAACAGCCCGACTGCTCTTCCTTGGTAATTTTATTAAATATATGAATTACACAAAGTACACCAGCAAAAGAAAGCTCGTTTTGAAGTAACTAAAGAAATTCACTTGGCTTTCATGGTCAAGATCTAACTTTATTAACTGAGAACACTAAAAATATTATGCTGTGATTTTCATTTTTGCAGTTATTTAAGGTAGATATGGAAATTCTGACAGACATTGTAATTTCATTATCTACAGTCTAATGTGTGTGAGCCAGCTGCCTTGCTATTTAGGTTAAGCTTATAGAGCTGAGAAAGCAGCTATTCACAAATGATAATATTTATTTTCACTGTTCTTTTATCCTTGTATTTATCATCATAATATTATTTTTCTTTCCTGCCTGCTCTTAACCTCAGTGGTTGCACTTGGGATTTGAAAGTAGGGGATGCATTAGGACAGAGTTGGGGTTTATGTGTAGTGAGTTTGGGCAATAATAAATTCTCCAGATTAATAATGCTGTGATGCAGTGTCAGTATATCTTTTCTTTGCTTCTCCTGTATTAGCCAAGTCACAGTAAGATTGGACAATCTTAAGAAAAACAAGAGGTCTTTGTCTCCACTAGCACCCTCACCTAAAGTAGTTCGTAACTTAATGCTACTGTTAATTGGTGAACATTCTAAAATATGTTGTCAGGACAAAGAGTTTAAAGTTTAAATAGTTTAAATAGGAGGCATTAATTGGGATTTGTCCCACATGGGACTCATCTTAGGCCTGCATGAACAGGGAGACAAATGAAAACTTTGCTCCCGTTCGAAACGTGACCTCTCCGGGCTTATTTGGGCTCTTGGTATAACAGGCACTGAAACAGCTAATTAGCTTGGCACTGTTTCAGACAGCTGGATTAGAGTCAGTGATAAAATGCAGCAGAAGGCACCTCTTGGCACAGGGCCCTGTAACTCATCCCGCCAGCCTGGAAATCCAGCGGAGCAGAGGGCTCCGCCAGGCTGGGGCTGGAGGCTCCTTCCGAGTCCGGAGAAACCAAGCCATTTGTCAAAGCCACATTTAACTCTACATGCTTCTACTGCAAGCACAGAGCAATATATCTACCCTAAATACGCCCCAGGACCGGGCCAAGCTACTGTAAGTTCCTCCCCTGTGAGCCCTGTGAGCAAAGGCTCTGCCACTCTTTGTAGAACAGATGGTTTCCCAAACTCAAAGCTGCACTACAATCCATGGATGTAGTAGCAACTCATACCCTTTTAACAAGGAGCTCTCACCAGCTACACTGACTTTACACCAGGGAGCATGAATTTTGTATCAGTGTGCCCTAAACTACTTAGGAAATACGCTTAACAGTTTTATGCTCCTGAAGTGATATGGGTAGCCACAAGGGGAATACAGTTTTTGGAAAACAGAGTTCTTGGGTAAAACCCCAGCACAAGATGCCTCTACATCAGATAAGAATAAACAACATCAGTGTTCAGAAACTGGTTCGGGGATTAAAAGAAAATTTTCAATGATCATCATCTCTGCTGACTCCACTATTGTGTGCTACCTCACAAGGACAAAATTTGGGGAATTTTTTTAACAATGGTTTAAATCTAACTACAGCAAGCTGTTTAGCTAAGCAGCAGTTACATGCAGTATCCTTCTATGTTTTACAAGATTTTTATTAATTTAAAACTTATGAATGTAATTGAAGAAATGTGATACTGTACCAACACAGTAGGAAGGAACTTGTTCTGTTATTCCATATGACTGAGTCTGCTTTGACATTCTCATGTTCACATATTCAAATAAAGCCTGAGTAGCTTTCTGTTCTGTTTTCTCTTTCATAGCCTTCCCACTCTACACCCTCCTTTGAAAAATGATATTAGAATGAGATAATATATTTGCACATTTTGTGCATACAATTAGCAGGAACGTTGAAGAATGTATTTCTACAGCAAAGAACATGGGGTTTTGACCTAACTTTTCTATTACATGGTCCCTGAAATATATGAAGAGATTTAAAACATTCATCTTAGAGTACAGCTATGGCAGGCTTGCATCGTTTCCCATCCACCTTACATTCCCTATGATGCAAAGGGATTCACGGAGCTTTCTTTTCTGCTCTCATTACAATCTTTGTCACTGGGAATGAAGTATCCAAATTTTAATGCCTCATATATTTTGTCAGCTGCAGTGGTGTGCTATACTGCTCTGACCTTTTTGATTGGCTTGCCATTTCAGCTCTCCCTATTTACAGCTTCATTAACCTGTGGGGGGAGAGGACTGGCTACCAATCAAGGGACAGGCTACTGAAAAGGTCAGCATGGTCCAGCATATTCACAATCCCTCCACAAACCAAGTTTGTGCAAGTTGTAGATGCAGAGTTCCCCATTTGGGATGGCAAAGTTGCAGCAATAGGAAAAAAATGAAGTGACACAAATTCAGCCTGAATCCCAGACTTTAGGAAAATGAAAGGAATCAGAAAAAAGCCTCCAACTCAATTTCGGAGAAATACCACGTTTGTTAACCCACAGTTCTTAACAAAACATTTATTTCCAACTGGATGACACTACCCAGATAAGTGACATCTACAATTACTACTATTTTGAATTAGTTTTGAAGTCAACTCTAAGAAACATATTGCCTGTTTAATATAATCCTGGGAAGAAAGAATGAAAACTGAGCAAGCTCTTTTGCACAGAGCTTTTTAAACAGGAAATATCTGAAGTTTGCCAACATTCTTTGCTATAGACTTCACTAAACATCATCTTCCATATGAGAAAACATTAGTAATAGTTATGTAATTAGTACCATTTTAAGATAATTCAAAACTGATTCATAGAACAAACTTCTATTTAGACCACAAAGAGATAGGAAAAAACTTAGACTAAACATGGAGTTTGATAGCAGAGGGCACTGTGCTACAGGAGGCTCTGTCGTTCAGATAAGAAGAGAAACTAAACTAATGACCACTTATGATCACTGAGGTTGTTTAAGCATGTTAATCTGACTGTCCTGGCCAGACTCCAACTTCTGTAGTTACAGGGCTCTCAGAATACCTAGTTTTCTCTAAATTTAATTGTTTTGTGGTGGCAGTGGGGCAGAGGGAAAGATCCTCCTTTGCTATGTACCTGAGTATTCCCACATGAAGGAGAACAGAATTTATGTGGTGAAAACACAATAAAATAATTTTATATGCAGAGGTTTGAACTAGCTAAGAAATTACCAGGGAAAGTAAGATACAGTGAAGAAATTTTAAAAAGCAAGATTTCCCCCACAGTCATCACAATGAATAAATAATGCCAGCTCTGACTAGTATTTTGTCCTTGTTGCAAGACATTACTTCTCTACAGAATTAGAAAAAACCCAGCTTCATTAAAGAAATGGGTGAAATAGGCATTAATTCAACTGTTCCGATCCATGAGGATGCCACTGTGCAACGTTTTGTTTCTCCTGTCCATTTTAGCCCTTTTGCCACACTTGCAGTCACCTCAGTTTCCCACAATCATTACTATTACATGTCCAGGGCCTGTTGTGATTTACTTCTTTATCTGTTATTCTTTATTTAAATTAAAACCACATAGGAAACAAATAATTGCTTGTGCTAATGCTTCAGGTTCTAAGCAGGTGAAAATTTTAGGCCCAAAACTAAAAACATAAATAAAATTGAAGTAGCTAAAAAATGTCAGAGTGGTAAATTACAAATGAAGCACGAATTAAGTCAAATATTTATTGCATTATGGAAGGTTGTACTGCACTGCCCTTAGTAGCTACACTTGGAGCACGTATATGATATCTCATGCATCTGAAGAAATTAAAATACTGATATTTCTTTTCTCTTTAAACCCTTGACAATATTAAGGTCCCACCCATTTCAATACTGTTTAATATCCTTCTAGGTTAGTGATGTTTTCCTTTTCTCAGGGACACCAACCCACCCTTTCATAAGGTATTTTCATATTTGTTGACTGTAAAAGACCATGCATGATGTGCAAGAAGCAGAGCACAAAGGACAGTGAAACTATCAATGCAAACTACAAATAAACAAAATCTTAGATTGTACTGACATATCCCTTATATATAAATACACACACACCCCCACCCCCCCAGGATTTAAACAAAAATCTTGTCATTGCATGACTCCTCTTTGATGTGTTAGTCACACAAAATGGTTTTAAGAAGTGTTGTACTAAGTGGTCATTTTCACTTTATTTACCACAAATTAAAACCGCAAAATTAATTAGATCCAATTGATAATCAGAGGGATCTGCTCCAAAGAAATACTCTGACATATTGGTAACTTGGTAATGTGTTAAATTTCTGTAGGCCAGTAATTTTTCTTGGCTTACTCTACATAAACATCTAATAGAAAAAAAAAAAAAGTAGATCAACACAGTTTTATTGAAGTCTGTGTTGATTTAAGCCATCTGAAGTTCTGGCTCAGCACTGAGATTATTTGTTATTAGAACCAAAGCATACATAAAATCTAGGATATTTTATCTTTAGATGCTTGGCTGGAAATGTTGTTCTTGGGTGCATGAAGCAAACTGAAGACAAACATTTTGAACATGAAAAAAAAAAAGCCTGCTCAGATTTAGTGACCTCTGAAGAAAAAAGCTGATTGATTTAGTCAACTTAATTCTACACCCATGGTTTTGTTTGTGTTGTTGCTTATCACACATGCTCTCTTCCATTACAACTAAGCCGAATCCTTCCTTAATTAATTTTTATAATGTATTAGCTGACGCCATCATAATTAAGATCTCTTTCATTCCCTTGATCATTATCTTCATTAAGTCCTAGAAGTGTCTTGGATAGATTAGAAACTCCTGAACCTATCCAGCTGTCCAGACTCCAACTATAGTCAGTGGACTCACAGGAAAGGCCCAAAAAACCCCAACACAACCCAAACCAAGTCAAACCAACAGGGATTGCAATTGTTACTGAAGACCAAGTCAGTAAGTTTATTCTTATTTATATATTGCCATCCAGGAAAAAAGGCAGATCACAGCCTATAGCCTGCTGGTCATAGTTCTCCAACCTGAACTTCAGAAGATGCAGGTACCTGCAACTCTTTCCTTATCCATCATCTTCTTCTGTACACAAGCCCTTGGAGATGCCAAGACAAAGAAATGCTTAATACCACTGCCAAATCTTTTTATAAAATGAACTGCAATGTAGACAAATGCCAGCTCCTGAGGGGAGGAATGTTTGCCACAGCTTGTGGTGCTTCTGAGGACACCAGGAAAAATAAGAGAGCAAGAGGTATTAAGGTACCTCAAAAAGGCAGTCATTGGTTCTACTTGTTCCTTCTGATGAAACACTGCTTCTACCTGAAAAAATTTCTGATCTTTCTAAAGAAATGAAAATAGTCTATATAAAACCAGTTACTAGGGATAAAAAGATTTCTTCCTGGCCAATGTAGGTGTTTGAGTGAAGTCGTGAAGCATGGGTTTCATTAAGCTATTGTACTGATTTAAAATGAAGCTTCTTTCATGTTTTATGAGCATCCCAAAAAGGAAGGCCAGCAACACTCTTCACTCAGTGGTCCATGAATAAATGCAAATGAACACAGGCGTTCAGGTTTCAGAGTTGGGGAGAGCAGCATACAGAAACCATTACCATATAAATGAATTTTTTTCTATACATACATGGACATGAGAGGTTAATTAAAAATGCACTGTTAAAGCTGACTTTGTAAGAAGCAGACATTCAGCCCTTTGAATCCCAGGGCCAGACCTTAAAAGCCATTTTACTTGCTTAATTGTAAAGTTCTCCATCGCTAGTACTTTTCCAAAATGATAAGGCTTCATTCTGTTTTTAAATGCCTAGATAGTTTGCTAACTCTTACAATATCAAACATGATTTTTTTTCCTGTTGAGATGAATAAATAAGGGTTTACTAAAGCAATCAACTGGATATCAGAAAAAACCCCAAGCTTTCAAAGTGAAAAATCTATTTGTGTTTAGGCAACACCCCACCATCTCACTTATTAAAAGAACAAAGGTTTCCTTTAAGTACAGCAAAAAGAAAATCCCTTAAAAATTAGGTACAAAAGGTACACAGAGTGACTGGGGAGATGAAAGCTGTGCTAGATCTCAGATGACATGAGGTGTGCCTACAACAGCAAGCACTGTGGTCAGCAGAAAGAATTCAGGGAACAGGGGTTGATGCCCCAAAGTGATCACTCTAAGAGCAATTTATTGTTATGAACTCTAGTCTGGTCCTTTGGACCTTCAGGGACCCCGAAAGGAGCCCAATCCACGTGTTCTAAGACTGCTTTTCCCCTCTACTGTGAACTAAAATGCTTCTACACAGCACTGTATTCTGGGTTGCAAATGGAAGAGAAAGAGCAGATGTTCATCTCTCTTCCACAACGATGACAGAGCTTGTTTACAGGTTTCTCAAAAATTCATTGCCACATTCTTTCAATTGCCATTATGTATATTTAGTTGACACAATGCTTGCAAAATGCAATCTAGACATATTTCACTGCAGAATGCTAAACTACTGCTTTTTCCTTCAGCGAAGGGTTGCGTGTGACCTGAGCGCTGCGGTTCAATAGGTGAACTTTCCGAGAGGCAACAGAGGTGGAACGCATTAGTGTCACTTAGAGAAACATCAGACATTTTGGGGTCGTTTCCATACAACCCACAGCCAAATAAAATGCTGTGGGAATATTTCTGAACCGAAACGTTTCACCAGTTCATTTCTTGGAAGAGGATTTTATTTGAAAGAATGAAACATCGCCACCGCTTAAACGGTTTGTCTCCAGGCCAAGGAATGATCTCTGTGCTGAGTGGGCACAGCACTTTACAGAGCTGATGATTAAATGATAATGGCAGCATTTCAACAAAAGCAACGTTAACTGCTCATAGCAAAGGCAGAAGTGGAGATCATGCTAGAGATTCCTAAAAGATGAAAAGCGTTTTGCTCATACTTCCTCTCCATCACAGAGATGAACTGAGAGATCATGTAGCCTCTGTGTCTTCCCACTTTTGTGTTAATTTTTTGTCTGCATCTCTTACTGATTTTGCTATTTCTTGATCTCTCTTTTTATACATATGTCCTCACAAGGACAGATATTTTTTGGGATTTGCTAAAAGTCAGATTTCCCCAGCCTTAATAACAGCATGCCTGAAGCAGCCAAGGTATTGAGGGAGAGAATTTTTGCATCAAAATATGGTAAAAAGCGCATCTCTGACGGAATTAATTTGGGAGTCACATGATAGTTGCAGTTTCTATTGTATTTCATTTTATATTTGTGTGTCCGCTTGAACCTGAATATTAAGTCAAGTTTTAG
The DNA here is from genome assembly GCA_024500445.1 of Entomyzon cyanotis. Taxonomy (NCBI): domain Eukaryota; kingdom Metazoa; phylum Chordata; class Aves; order Passeriformes; family Meliphagidae; genus Entomyzon; species Entomyzon cyanotis. The sequence continues at coordinate 4,768,863 of JAKEPQ010000756.1, forward strand.
AGAATCAGGATAATAAATATCTGTATAAAAGAGCACAAATCTTGCACATGAAAAGCAGCATAAATATGCATTCCTAGCATTTGCAAATAAATTCACACAAGCTCTGTGTCACACAAAAGATGGAATGGTGGTCATGACACCCAAAATCATAAGAAAGAAAAGGGTCACTAACTTAATGCAAAAAAGTGCATTTCATTTAATTTTAGAACACTTTCACGCTTAAAAAGCACAGTATTTTTAATGCTATGTAGATAAATTGTCAGGCTGAGGCTACCTGTGAAACAAGAGAGATTTAAAAAAGAATTGGGAAGGCAGAAGCCAAGAGAAGGGAAAAATTTCTCCACAGTTATGTCACTCTCTAAGGACAAAAAAGTCTAATTGTGAGACATTTGCCACCACTTCCTCCACAGTCAGCAAAACCCTCTTAAGCAGAGAAGCAAACGCAGAAGTCAGCAGCAGAACTCACTTTCCTACTTGTATTAATAGTATCTAGGAATAAATTCAATTGCAACATCAAATTTCTCTACTTTGCTCCTGGTTAGCTGAATGATAACATGCTGAGATTTAGGCTTCATACAAAACTTTATGAACGGCAAAGGAATAAAGATAATCACGTGAGAATTAATAGATGTCCCCAGTGATTCCTTACAAAGGCAAATAATGACTGAACTACTTGTTTATGTGCAGTTTGTGATTTTACAATGCAAACAAATGTGAACTTATAGAAGAAAAGATTATGATGGAGCAATAAACTGACAAGGAGATTTTTTTTTTCAGTGTGCTCATGCTGTACACAACACAGAGATATTATATGCCCAGATTACATAGTTATTTCTAGTGCCTCCTGCCCCACCAAGTGGACTAATAGTGTTATTTTTTATCATAAATTTGTATATTTGCCTTTCAGGACTAAATGAAGTATATGTTCCCATAGCAACAAAAGCTAATTCTTTCCAAATTTAAGTCTGAGCCTTTAGCACTGAATTCCATGGAAGCTTACTTTCATATGAATCTTTGAAATGTGCTATTATACAGGCAGTTTTAATCTGCAAAGCTCAAAAATGGAGGGGGGAGATCAGTAATCTATACATGGCATAATATGCACATCTCTAAATGCACCATAAAATTTCTTAATCCTTCACATACCCTGAAAAATCCGTTTAACATGTCTGCTGCTGCTTTTTACAAAATTTTTGTTCCAGAGCATAACAATGGTTGTTAGACAGTTTACAGTTTTCTCATAGAGAGCCTTGGAAAATGTGACATTCAGTGAGTTCCAGCTTTCTAACAAGAGGGACAGCTATTAGGCACACACAGTTTAAATAAGCAAATAAATATTCTCTCAGCACATGAAATTAATAGGACTAGAGAAGACTTCCAAGAACAAGAACAAGAGGACTAAACCAAATGCCAACTCATGTTCCAAAACCTTAAGGAAAAACTTACTGCACTATGTTTAGCATAAAGAAAGTTCATTTAATCGAGAATCTTAACATTTAATTAGTATCTGCTTTTTAAAATGTTCTCTGCACATCACCTCCAGCCCTCCCAGAGTGAGTTTGATTTCTTTCCCTTTGTAGCTGAAGGTGTCCCTTCACTCTTCTCATGGGAAAACCACCTCATTGTTTCTCCTCTCCCACTCAAGCTTTCATTTCAAGTTTTGAAAGACTAAGTAACCTCTTTAGTAGAAGTTGCTGAATGCTTGGCTGCATTTATGCAGTTCTATTATAAATTTTTAAAATAGCTCACAAAAGGGCTAAAGCATATGCTCAAAAATTAATCTAAAACTACACAAGTCAGAGAATAATTTCTCTTTGTGGAGGATGAAAGGAAGGTTAAACCATACTAAGTTCCAATTTTTTGGCTACTGGAGGTGTCATTAAATTTCCATAACCAATTAATTTTCACTACATTCATAACAGATCAAATCCTCCCTTCTCCCTATTACAGTGAGTTTTATAATACAGCAGTGTGACACAGCATTTATATCAAAGTTTCATGATTTCTCAGAAAAAGCATCTCCTGTCTACCATTCAGATTGCAATGCCCATCCACTCCAGGGACACCCCAAAATCACTACACTTCTATCTAATGACCCCTGTCCATTGATATTTGAAATATTATTGGCACTACAAGCAACAAAATACTTGGAAAACTGTATGTTCAAACAAGTATTCAGATAGAATATGAAAGCATATGCCAAATGTTCTGGTAAGTGTGAGTGCAATTATGCCTCAGAATAACTGGTCATTAACACATTAATGACCAGCAACCTGGAAATCGCTTTATTTTACTTTTTTTGAGATTTTACTCCAGTTTTGCTTAGTTTTTCCCAACCAAGGAAGCAACAAATCTGGGAACAACACAAAAACTGCAGGACAGCAGTGGGTATGGTAACAGTTGTACCTCCATGCAAGCAAGAAAAGACAAAATAGCTCAGTCCACAGGAGAAAAACACTAACATGCTTCATGCAACTCTATAAAATCACAAAAATTCTTCCTCATTAGAAGGAAGAGTAGGAGCATAGCCTAGTCAGCACAAAGTAAGGAACAGGATTCCCATTATAATGCAGTCTGTCTGCAAAAGTGGCAAAACACAGAATCTAAGCAAATTTACTGAACTGCAGCCCAAATGGCCACTGTCCTTTATAAGGCAATGAAACTTTCCACAGCCACAGAAAAACAGAGTAACAAAAATTATGTTTATTGCAGTTTTAGAGAAGCAAAAGATATTCTTTTAAGGTGTTTATATATTACATATCTCATACCTTAAAACAAACATACTGACTGAAAGCTCACCCTATGAAAAATTATGCCTGGGATGTTTAGAAAAGCAAGTTTAGATTACAAAGATACTGATTTAATAGTTTTTATTCTTTCCTGCTCTTTCTCAAGATATGAGTGCTTTCATCTTCCTCATTGTAAGACTACTGCATTGAAGTGACAGCTGCTAAAAATGTACATCACTCATGCCTGTGAATTGAAACATTAGGAATGATGGGCACAGTTCTGGTCTCAAACATCTCGATAAATCCCACCATTAATCTCATAGCAAGGCTCTAATGTTTTTTTATAAGGTATTACTCAATATATGCTTGCATTCCAAAGACTGATATGGGTATATATGCAACATAAGCCTAGAAGACATCCAGGGTTATTTGATTTTTAAAATTCATCACTAAGTCAGGCTTACAGAATTATGCAATAACACCAGGAATGGCCACTGCAAAGCATCAGCTGCTTGAGCTCCTGCTACTATAATCTTTTTTGCATATCACAGGGCAGCAAATCCTGAAATAGGGGCTGTTATATACTGGAAGCATTTCTGAAGAGTTGGTAATTTTTTAAGACCTTAAAATCAGTATAATCCAAACCATTTCCCTGGTTAGATTTCAGCTCCTCTGTGCCGATTAAACTTTCCAGACAAACCATATAGAATCACAGATATATACCACTAAAGCCTTTTACATTTCTACTCCCTTTCCAACATTCACTCCTGAATTATGCATTTAATGCGAACTCAGAAACTCTTTAAATATCTCATCATCTTTTATTTAGAGACAGCTTAACATGAAAAGTCCTGTTAGAAGGATTTGTTTTACATTTTTAAAGAGCAATATTTCCTTTACAACCAAGCCTTAAGTGGTCTTACTTAAAAGCAGTCTTAGCTTCTTTCAGGAGTTTTTATTGGATTTGCACTAGTGGCAGAAAAAGCTATTTCTAAATGTCTAAATCAGTAGCAATACATTTTGTTCATCTGTGTTTGCCCTGATGTTAATAATTCTTCAAGCTAAAAAAAAAAAGAAAATAACCCCCTCAAGCCTCCAACAATGCATATAAACATTTATTTCTATGGATTTCTCTTCCTTTCTCTATCTGTTGTATTCAGAGATGATCAATATGGCAATTTCCTGCCAACCCAGAAGGCTAATTACCACTCATTTTCAGAGACTGACAAGGCAGAAGTATTAAAGTGTTCTGAAAATAAGTCACAGAGACTCATTAAAGAGCTCTGGAATGTGATTCTTTGCCTTTTCCTTGGGAAAAAAGACATCTCATTATGGTTTATGTGAAGAAGTTGGGTGGTAGCACCAGTGAAAGTCAAGAGGCTGGAGGTGCAAAAGCAGTGACTAAGTATTTGACCCAAAGGGGATGATAAATCATAATGAATAAATTTGGGGTTGTATATTAGTAACTAATTTCTCTTGGCTTGAAATGAGTAATTTCACAGTAGATCCTTGTGGCAGGGCACATGTCCCTCCAATGCACAAATTCAGGATATCCCTTCTCACACTACTTGATAAGAGTTACTTTACCTATGAGACTATTTTTTAGTGCTTCATAAGGATGGATAAAAATAAAATTGTTCATCTCTTCTGCAGTAAAATCATCCTGAATGCACATGCTCAACACATCTTCCTCTCAAATCAGATGGCCTGTCCTAATCAGCAGATTTTTAAGAGAAATCTCTGCCACCTGTATATGCTAGAAACACCCCATCATCCAGCATGCAACAGCAGATTTTTCTGGCCTTTGTTGCAGCAGCCTTAAGAGAAAGGGTTGTCCTCAGGCAGCAACTGCTTAGCATTTGGTTAAATGTCTGTTTGTTATCTCATTTTCAAAGAAAAAATTGAGTGGTCTGATGGAAGATGTCTTACAGAAGGTATTTGGGGAGGGACAAGTGAGGAGGAGGTTGGTAAGGCAAAGAAAGAGAATAAATTCAAACTGTGTTTGGGAAGGAAAGAAATAAAAGCTTAGAATATGCCATTAAAACAAACAAACACCAAAAATAGCCAACCAAAAACTGATACCATTGAATCTGGGAATTTTTGGCGTTGTGTTGTGAATTCCCAAGAAAGAAGGTTTTCAGGTTTTCCTTAAGGATTACGAACAAGAGATAAAAGATGACTTAGCAGAGACCTTCATCACTGGCAGCCAAGGGCTTCAGTGCATCTTAGATTCCTGGAGAGCTGCTTCTGGCACATAGGTTTTCTTTGTGTAATGTATTTAGTTTTGCAGGCAAAAGATCTGCTGGATTAAGTGTGTTCCTGGCTCTTACAGTGCACCCACAGATGCAGCAAATATTCCTTATAGCAGAGGAATAGAAGGAATATTTGCTGTAAGGAATATTTTCTGCAGTGCTACTGGAGAGGTGTTGGCAGGTTCAGAGTGCTCAGGAACAGCCCAAATCCATTGGGTGTATTTTAGGAAGCAAACTAGAACTTACATTTCCAGAAAAAGAATACGATGCCCAGTGTCAGAAATGCTGCCTAGGTTTCCTACAGAGCTCCCTTTTATTGCTCAGATGTGTAGCCCATTAGAAAAAACCAAAAATGAAAGGCAAGGTTTGCCAAGAAAAGTAAGGTGATCTCTGGTCTGAGATTAGCACTTGGGGCCTTTCAGAGAAAAGATTTGACAAATCGGCAGGAGAAAAGTTTGAAGGAAAGCTCATGGGGACTGCAGGGAAAGAACACTGCTAGGGATTTTCTCTCAAGAGTATTAAAACAAATTTTCCATATCCATATTTATTTAATCCAGCATAGATCCTTGTTCTATCTGGCATCTCAGAGGCTCCTCGATGTAGTGAGAACAACCCACATAAATAAGATGGAAGTTTCATGTTACATTAACTATTTAAGACAGCATTACTGCTGTCAAAACATGTATTTATTAGAAATGGATAAGTGGAAAGGAAATCCTTCTATTCTACTCATTTTATCCATCTCATAATTTCTAATTAAATGGAGCCTGTAGCTCAATTGCTCTGGCTTTTGGAATTAAAGTACTGCAACTCCTATGATAAGCTCTTCCCTCATCTCAAAATCCAAACCATTTAATTTCCTTAATATACTTACGTTTGTAATAGCTAAAATTGTAATTTAAAAACAGCAACACCGCTCTTTTTTTTAATAGTGTGATCTGAAAATAAGCATATATTAGTGAATTCTTTTTCTAAACTGCTTGAAACCTTTAATGTCAGGCTCATATATCATTTCAAGAGTCCACAAGGATGTAAAGTGGCTAGATTTGTTTTGTGGTATACCTACTTTTTAGATAATAGGATAGATTTTACTAAAAAACAGAGCCTGCTCTTTGAAAAACACTATTTTAAATACATAGAGATAGCTGAAGGGAGCAGTGAGAGATCAGCAGGTGTTAGAGAGACATTCCTCTGCCCTGCTATCAAAGCAATGCCACACTCCACATCTTCATGTCAAGCAGGTTAAAAAGCAACTATCTCAAAATAGCTCCATCCTTGCCAAGTGACCCAAAATCACCTTCAAACAGAACTTTTTTGTGAGATTACCATAAGCTGAACTTCCTGGAGTGCTTTTAAAAATGCTCTCTCAGCAACTTCGACAGCTTCCTTTGAAAGACCAGCCCATGTACAGCACTTGATTTCAGAGGATTTGCACTTAAATATACACTTATTAGAGTTCAAAAAGATATGCCTAGCCCAACATACAAGATGATTTTACTACTTTTTTTTTTTTTTTTTACTGGAAAGCCTTCATTAATAAACCTATCTTGATATAGCTAGGAAATTGCCAATATCTTTGAAAGCAAAACTGGAAAGTGTTCTCTAGTAAGATTTGTTTAAATCACCATATAAATATGAATTACATGGTAATGAGACAAGGTGGAATCCTGAACATTCTGAGTGACAGTGTTCTTACTGATTAATGTGACACCTCCAGAGTATCAAACTCAGGATCCAGTTTCATTAAACACCAAATTATCAAACTGAGTAACCAGTACTTAAAGGGAATTAAAGGGTTTCTGAAGGATACACTAGGTGACCGTTTGCCTGAAAAAAGGAAAAAAGGAAATATATGTACATTTCCCTTATAACTGTTTTAGAATAGCATTCATCTGTTGAAGAAACATGCCCAATTTTGAGTAACAACTTTTGCTTTTTCTAGAAAAGGGTTGAGAGGAATTAAAAATCTCAAATCCAATAAAACATAAACAAACAAACCCCCACAATGTGAAGGTCCCAGCACAAAGAAAAACCTTGGGTTTGTACTTCTAACTTGATAGCTTGAAATACTTCTCTACACGTTCCTAGTCTCTACTGTTGTGGTTTAACCCCAGCTAGCAGCCAAGCCTCACACAGCAACTCATTCACTCCCCCACCAGTGGGGAGAGGATCAGAAGGGTGAAAGGAAGAACTCGTGGGCTGAGATCAAGACAGTTTAATAGGGAAAGCTAAATTCATGCACACAAGCAAAGCAAAACAAGGAATTCATCACTGCTTCCCATGGGCAGGCAGGAGTTCAGCCATCTCCAGGAGCACAAGGCTCCATCATGCAGAACAGGGAGCTGGGAAGACAAATATCATCACTCTGAACATTCTCCCTTTCTCCTTCTTCCCCCCACTTATATACTGATCATGATGTCACATGGTCTGGAATATCCCTTTGGTCAGTTTGGGTCAGCTGTCCCAGCTCTGTCCCTCCCAACCTTCCATTCACTGTGGCAGTGCAAAAAGCACAAAAAGCCTCGGCTCTGTGCATGACCTGCTCAGCAATAACCAAAACATCTCTATATTATCAACCCTTTTGGATTTGTGTCCAGCACAAACCCAAAACACAGCCCCACACCAGCCACTGGGAAGAAAATAAATTCTACCCCAGCCAAAACCAGCTGGGCAAAAAGAAAAGAGAGAAAAAGGAAGTGCTAAAGAAATATTCTGCTACCTTGCCCACGTTTTGTCAGAAAGTTCCCAAAAGCAAGTGTATGAAATATGAATTATTTCAGTGTTATTTTCTCCATGTTGAATAATGCCAGGTTTGCATTCAAAATACAATGGCTACAAGTGAAGTGAATTGATTTTTTTTTTTTTTTTTGGTGCTGGGCAGTAAAGTTTACCATAAATAATAATAATACAGTTCTTTGTCCCTAAGCCTACAGCCGAAAGAAGAAAATATCAGTAAACTTTTTACAGTCTGTAAAAGTCTGACAAATTAGTGTTGTTATCTGTTTATTCTTGTTAATTTAGCAGAACGACAACAACAACAAAAAAATCACTTTATTAGCCATAGTTTTTCCTAGTAAAAAAGGCATTATTTCAAACCATACATTCAAAATATTTAACACACTTTTGGCAAGCATATGGGCTCTGATTGTCAAACATATGCCATAAATTCATAGGCAGAGTCAGGGCAAATCATTTGACCTTCTTGTGGCTCAGACAATCCAGCTGTAAAATTAGATGAAAGCAGAACTGAAAAACAGATGCTGCTGCATCCAGTTTGAGCTTTCTTGAGCAAACAACATCTTAAGAGAGCAGAATTCATGTTTTGTACAAACTGCAATACATTATTTTATGCTTATCGGCACAATCCGTAAATTAAAAAAAAAGCCTGACAAACTTTGTAAGCCTGCTGCATGTAGTATACTGGATTTCCTAATTTACCAATTATTTACATGTTTCCAAGGACAAGCAGTAGCTACCTAGAGAACTGAGCCTACTGGGCCTTTGGCAAGGAAGGTTTGCCTGGAGTGAGTTGGGTACCACAGCCTGAACCATCTGTCACATCCACTCTGGACCAGCAAGAGCTTAGAGGAGCATCCAGAGAGAAGGCCAGGCCAAAGCACCTGACATATGCACTGCTTCAGCCCATTTTCTAGGCAGCCAGCCACCCCAGAAGCTCTGTGTGGAGTTTGAAATTCCCCTTTCCTCTTACCAAATCATGGGGAAATCTACCTTTTGCTCATGTCTGGGTTGCCAGCTTCTGCTGGGCTCCAGAGTGTTGGCAGCTGATTAGAGAGTGCTGCAATGCCCTATCCAGCCAGCTCTGTCTTCCCTGCTAGGAGGAATCCATCACACCTCTGCTGCCTCTGCAGTTGTGCAGTCACAGCTGGTGGAGTCCTTAAAAACCTTGAAAGCACAGTTTGCTCTCGGGCAGGAAGGCAGAAGTTGAGCAGGGGCAGTTGCAAACACCCATGGGGGAATACAACCTTCCTCCGTGCTGGTTTTGGACTTTCCAAGTTTATATTGGGAAAACATTTAAAAATCCTGAAGGAAATTTAAGAAAGAAAAAAATAAAACAGCACCAGGATGTACATCCCACAAGTCAAGTCTGCTTACTCTTGTTTGAACTTGGAAAGAAACACTACTCCTGTTTCAGAGCCAAATGAGGCAAAAAGCTGAATTTGCACCTTTTCTGTTGACTTCACTTTTTGAAGGTGGGAAAACTGTAATTTGATTATTTTCAAGAGCATAATATGGAACAAGGAAATAAAGAAAAAGCTCTAAGTTTCACCTCAGAAAGAGTGAAATGAAGCGTGTTGCATGTTTGGGGTTTTTTTCCTACCCTTTTCCATTTCTTGGCTACTCAATGAATTCAGCCAGAACTGGAAGCCGTGTTTGCTCCACCCCCTTTTCCAAACCAGAAATTACTCCATGTTCAGTAAATGCCTTCCCCTACTGGAAGCCAAGCAACTATAAAACAGGTTCTGATGTTGCTGTAGCTATTTCAAAGCCCTAAGTACTACAGGATCCTCACTGATAGCTCTGGGTCTAGGACATAATTAAACACATAGTGTAATTAAACACAACAGAGCCAGAACATTAAAACAAGTTTGGCTTTTTTTTCTTTTTTTTCAGTAATGTTGTCCAACTGTGCCAACAGGTGTAGTTTTCACTACAAATAATAAGGAAATGCTGGTAATTACTGTACTATATTTTCAGTGACAGCAAAGAAAATAAATTCTTCCTAAAGATATTAACCCTGTTTTTGCCCTACAGGAATAAAGCTGATGGAAATACATTTCTCATAAACACTTCCTCATACCTTTGGAGCTGTTTATGAGGAAGGAGTTATTCCGTTAATTATCCTGTCATTCTGAAATTTAAATCATGTAGCAATATCCAGTATCATGTCCTAAGGGCACATTATATTTTCAGATAAAGATTTTTTATTATTATTTCAAAAAAAGACCCTTTATTTTTAATGAATTTGCATAAGTTCTTGTCATTTTATCTAATTTGGTTCTTTCATGGAGCCAATCCATCACTTGGCTACTAAGATAGCTTTTGCAATTCAACACTGATTTGCCAGGGAATGTATGCATATTTTATACCTTCTTGAAAACAGAGTTTAAAGAATAGTGTGAATTCCCTGGAAAGCAAGTTGTAGAGAGATGAAGCCAAAGTCTTTTTTAATAAATGTCACAGTTCAATAAAAAAATAAAATAAAGGGAGAAAAATTACAAGAAATTCCACTAGAAGGGCAAAGAACACATCACATTTCACTGATGAGACAAAATACTATTTGTTCTTGCCTGTTTAGATTATATAATCTCTCACAAACCAATTTTGTCTACTCCAGTGTATGATGCTACAAAATGAGTTTTGATAAAATATGATCCAACACTACATGTACAAAGATACTTTTTAGGGAATGAACAAACAAAAAGATGGCATCACTTGTTTTGCAAAGTAGACTGCAGGAAGTTCACAAGGATTAAACCCCAGTTTAATTCCCCAACACTTGGAGCACTGTGGATAGTTAATATTTCTATGTTTCTGCCTATCTATAAATTTTAATTAGGCGTGAATGTTTCTGTCAAATGGCAAGGAACTCCATTTGATATTCCAACCCAATCCTAAACTCTTAAACATGAGATTAAATGTCTGAAGTAGTTAAAAGCTCTCTAAATAGAGAACAATGGAATTGAATTTCTTTGTAAAAATATTTTAGTAGTGGGGACAGCTCATTTAAACAAGAGAGAGGATAGAGCAGTAAAATTTTACCTCCCATGATATGGAGCTGCCTTTTTTGGGTGAAATCTTGGATTCTCCGTTCCAGCTCAGCCATTTGAGCTTTGGTATCTCAGTTCAAGTATTTATCTGCACAGAGCTTGTTTCCATAAAAGTCATTTCTGAGGCACTATTTGAAGCCCTTTTCCAAAAGCTTTACTCTACTCATCAAAATGGCTTTAAGTCTGTGAAAGGTCACACAGTTAAGTCAGCCTTTTGGAGGGCCAAGGGACAGCTGGTGGCTGAGAAGCTGAGCAAAAAGAGGTCTGCCATGGCAAAACAGGGCTTGAGCTTCACCAAGTCTGTGTCCATATGGAAGCAGCTGGAGAGTTTGCCTGCACATTTCTCCCCATGAGACACTGCAGAAGAGCTTACATGCAAGGCAGGGAATGCCACTTGCACTTGTGTCTTCTGGGGAAGGAGAGAAGGCAGGCTAAAAACAGATGAAGTGAATAAAAAGCAATATCCTCCTCAAAATGTCAGCTTTTTCCTCTTGTTTTTTCCCTTATGGCTGCAATCTGTTTTGTACTTGAAGCCTTACACCCAGCTGTAAGGCTGTGCCTGAGGAACTGATGTGGAGCAGCTTAAGGTCCATTTGCTTCAGCTGCAGCTTGGCTGGTGGTTTATCCACAAGAAGGGTAAAACCCATGCAGAAAAAACTATTTAAAGATGGAATTTAAGACTCTAAGGCTGCCATGTTGAATAGATTATTGAACAATATTTATTAGGAAACAGTGGTCTGTCGCTGTTGAGCCACTAGCAGAGAAAAAAGACCCGGATTCTCAGCATGGCATAAAAAAGAGAAGTTTTATTATTTAATTCCAACTTTTATAGATTTTTCAGAGGTCACCCAGATTGGTCAGTCAGAAATGTCCCCCTAGGCCTGATTGGCCAGGCCTGAACTGTCCAAATCTCGAGACACTGTTTTTAATAACATCCAAACTTTATCTTTGTTTATAAAACACAGGAAAAAATTCTCATGGGAAAGACCTGTGCTAGCCACAGTGGTCATCTACAGAGAGTGTGTCCAGGTACCCCTTTCTGCCAGAGAAGGGTGGAATGGGTAACAGAGCACTTCCAGACTGGCAATGCTGCTTGTTTACAGCAAGATGGCTGTGGATATTCCATGCTGCATGGAAGAGAACCAGGAAAAATCTTTTCTGTCAGCACTATTTCAATCTAAAACATGAAGTGATTTGGTTATAGCATTTCTTATTTCTGAAAATGTTAGTCAATGAGCACCAAAAAGCCCCAGAAACAAAAATAACCTCCCCCGAATCAGGAAGATGTAAAAGAATGTTGATTGCTTAGGAGTGCAAGTGAGTTAATGATTTCATAGTCAAAGGCAGGGACCTTCAACAGGCCTTGGATATCCATATGAGAGAGGAGAACATACAGGAAAAGGCAGAGAGTAAGGAAAACCTCAGAAGAGTAACTTCTGATATTATGTGCAAGGTTCCCTTAGGAACCTCTGGAAAACTTCCAGCTGAGGGGCAGAGAATATTCAAACACTTTCACATAACCAAGCTGTGTTTTTGCACATACATCACTCTTTAGTCTCCCCCTAATGTTTTAGGGAATTTGTAAATTCCTATTAACTCAGAAAATTAATCTTATCATACGATGCTGTACAATATTACAATCTTTTTTCCAATAATATGGTAGTGTACAATATTACAATAATCTTTTCAGCCACCAAATCAAAAGAAAAACAAAAGCAGACTGCCTTTAATGGCAAACAGTTCATATTGCTTTGGGTCACCTTTTACCATGAAGATGTGACAAAATAAAAACAAAGTTCAAAAATCTTTATTTCCAGCTGAAGGTTGATTTCCGATTATATGAATAATTAATAATTTACAGAAAAATCAGTAGAGGTTCAGAAAATAAATGCAGATCAAAGCTATCCTACATTAATAAAATATTGAGCTACATAATATCCCTGAACTGAGTGGCTTTTTTTGTCAGGAACATAAGTTAATTGGTATTCTGACCTTTCACTTTTAGTGCTGACCTGAGGCTAGCAGGAAGGACAGTTGTTCTGAAGGAAGTGTGTGACAAGATGTTAAAATTTTTATTCTCTCAAACAGTCATTTACATTCCTAGCCAAATAGCCTGCAACAGGACTAAGCCTGTCTGTGACTATCGAGTGCACTGTGGCAATGTCAAGGACTTCTTTCATTATTTATAATTTTTTTTTTTGTTCCATTTGGCTGATGTTTGTTTTCCCGAGACCTGGCTGATCTCGCTGGAAACTGTTCCATTTATCCTGCTATGACCAAGTTCAGAGCCCACAGAGGCACGAGGGGTGGCAATCAGTCAGCAGAGGAGAGTCGTGTGCCAATCGATCCCCTCGGTACGCACCGACAAGCAGGATAAGCTTCATCCCCCCTTCCCCCATCCCCCACTAAATGTACTTGCAAAATGTGCACTCCAGAGATGGAAATGTTATCACAGCACAGGTCAGTAAACTATTGATGGGACTAAGCTATGTCTACTGATGTACAGGGAGTGATGTGTGGCAGTTTGATCTAGCAAGGGACTGTTTTGTATGCCAAACACAGCTCTCTGCTTGGCGTTGTCTTTTTGGTTCGCTTCACAGTGCTTCAATGTCAAAGCTTCAGCAGACATGGGATCATATTGTAAGGATGTCTGCAGCACAGGTATTAAAAAAATAAAAAAGAGAAGGTTTTTTTGTAAATTGCAATGTTCTAAAAAATTAACTTCTAGTTTATCACGCTTTAAAGTGTCAGAGCCTTGATACTGCTCTAACTTCATCTCATGTGCAAATGATGACTTGCAATGACTAGATAGTCAAGTTTACTAATGTTCTAATTATGTCAGCGCCAATTAGACATACAGTACTTTAAATTGCTTTGATAATGCCTGTAGGGTGACTACTAGCAATGAGAAATATCAGGTTAGACATTTGGGTCACAGCGTGTCAACCTTTCCTAACAAAGTTGGACTTTTTCTTCTGATTTTAGCTTTGTCATAACGTAAGTTTTTGATTGTAAGTTCAGTTTGTTTGGGAGAGGAGAAAAAAAAATCAAAAAATCATTTTGAGTCATTTTATAATAAAGCATCATATAATGTATAATGAAATAATGTTTCACACACACACATGTGTCTGGCTCTCTTTTCCTATGTTCTGTGTAGTGCTCAGCTATGGATAGAAACTGCAGATTTCCAGAGTCCACCCCACCACTGCAGGCTTGCAAGAAGAGCCCTTCCTCTCCTTATGGACAGACCAAGGGCTAGTTAAAATGGAAGTTCATATTCTTGACAGAGAAAACAAAAGTTATTCTGAGGTATTTGTGAGCAACTGGCCAACTTCAATGTTTCCTGCAAACTAATGGATAGTGCAACAGGGGTAGCCACAGAACAAACTGTCATCTAGGCATTACAAAGCCCACCCTACATATACCACAAGGAATTCTGTACCTTCCAAAACCCTGTCTTCAGGGCAAAGTGATTTCAGCACCCTTGTCCTCAACTAACTTATCTGCAAGTGGTACAGTCCTGGGTTCTAAAATATAGAGTCTCTGCAGTGTGCATATCTTACATTTATCCACACGCTTGTAGTCATGTGTGCAGGCATACACACATACCTATAGTCACACTGCATGCAACATTTTTTGCTGTACACTTTTACTAAATGCTAGAGAAAAAAAATCACTGTATTACTTTATAACACCACATTCCCACTGACTAATGAAACTCAGCTTCTGAGACTCATTCACCTGTGTTGGCACAGAATTGAACCAGCACTCCAAAAAGAGGTTTCTGGGGCGAGGATTTCACTGTGTGTAAAACAACACACAATTATTGCTCCTAGACCTGCTGATGACAAGACAGCAGCAGATGGTATTCTCCAGGCAGATGCAAGACAGCAATGCCTCCTCAGCTAATAGAACATAAGCCAACTTGAAACCACAAGTCCTGTGAAAATAGAAGTGCAATCCTGAGCCTGAAATAATAAGCCTTCTGGATATTCAGCAAATATATTTATTTTGGTGGTGCTGGGATTGCCACACAGCTTTTACATTGTCCTGCCATTTCCTCTGTGGCCAGAGCAGAGGCTGTGCCTGCTGCAGTCTCCTGGATGGATATGGATGATAAAACTGTTTAGCAGCTAGCATGATGACAAACCAGCTCTAGGATGTGATGGTACACCTTGCTGACACACTCATGACACACACTTGCCCGCCACCAACCAGCTGCACCCAGAAAATACCCAGGGATATTCTGAGGGACTATCATGGATCAAGAGCCATTCTCAGCAGGCAGACTAGACCAAGCCATTCTGGTGGGAAAGGGGAAAAGGGAGGAAAGGAGGGAAATTAACCACTTGGAAAAAGATGTGCTATGCCTTTTATCAGCAGGGACAGATGACAAGATTTTCTCCATCTATTTGCTATAAGAGACAGACCCTCTGAAGTCTACCTTCAAGACTCTGACAAAGAACTTTTAGAAAGTATGAAGAATATAAAGATTCAGCAGTACAACCATCTCCTTCCTTATAAACACAATATTCAAAGCAGTTATTCAATGAGCACTCATATAATTATGCCACATGGAAATAAATAAGAAGCTGATAAGTGAGAAAGTTACATAGGGCCTAGCCATTATTCTGCTCCTGGATCCCAAATGTGTGGGTTATTTTGATGGTCTGGAATGTTCTTTATATACAGCTGAAACCCTCTAAAAGTGCAGTAAACAGAACTAGATGTGGAGAGATAAATCAGGCCATATAGCTGTTGCAATGTATATTCTTTATACAATACTGTCTATACTTTTGAGTTGTAGCCACAGTTTTTTAGTGATGTTCCTGTTTATCCTGTATTTTTCTTCATCTGCCCACCATCCTTATCTTTGTTTTTAGAATCACTATAGGAAAATCAAAGTAATCTTGCTCCTCTCAGAGGGTAGGCCAGGTGGCCTTTAAAGGTCCTTTCCAACCCAAACACTTCTATGATTCTATGTCTCAGCTACTCTCCTGTAAAAGACAAAGTTTACAAAATACCCCACTGAAAAAGAAACCCTGGGTAGGTTTATTGGCTTTGAACAGATGGTTAAAAGGGACATCGTGGAAAACATTAAAATGCTCAAAAAGATATTGATTAAATGTAAACTAGATACCTCTCAAGTGTTCAGATAGCCCAGTCTCATATTTTAGGGAACAAGGAGAAAATAAATTCAATCACAATATATATCTCATGGAAAAAGCGGGAAATTTTCTACTCAATTCAAGTAGCAGTAGGCAGAAATAACTTACACATTATGGTAAATTTAATAACAGTAAATTTGCCTTTTGCCAGACACCACCCTCTGAAATCTATTGCTCTGATCCAGAGCATATATTCTTCTCCATATGCAGTCAGATGGCAGCTATATGAAGCCTACACAGTGAAAAGAAAATTGTACAGATGTACTTTTACAAAGAAAAGCTGAGGATTATGGTGAAAAGCAGAGAAGAGGCCTTACTGTGGTTCAAAGGGGTTTTTAATGATTATGTTCTTTCTGTTCTCAAACTCCAGCCCCAGACCCCTTTCTCCCCACCTCACCGGACTGTCTAAAGCTCTTCTTTTATGTGAGTACCTCATATATGTGGCAACTTACATTTTGGAATAGAGCAAATGCAAATTTGCAGATGCAGATCCCTCAGAGCAGATGCAAATTTTTTCTAAATTTTACTATTTACTTTCATTAACAAACTAAACAAACAAACAAAACAAATAAAAACAACTAAGAAGGAGCACGTTATCAAAATAATTTTAAGAAGCTCATAGGGTGAGTTGTATTCACATACCCTGAATATGGGGTACAGGACAACTTTTGATGGAGAACAGGAAGTTAAATATGAATTAAAAAGGAAAAAAAAATAACCAAAAGAAAAGAAGCAAACAAAAAATAGAAAACAAAAACAAACAAAAATCCCCCTGCACATATTGCAAAATCTATTCAAAGGAAAACAAAAACAGAATGGAAAGTTTCAGTCTCTGTATTATCTCCTGGATCACAAACAATCTGGAGACTGTTTAAAAATTAATTAGGCAGGATCTGCATCTTTGAACCATCTACGATACAATGACTGTATTCTGTTAAATACAGGGGGGAATGCCTGTGATAAACAAGGTACTTTATCAATTTATCATCTCTGCCTTGAGATGCTTCCTTAAATAACTGCAAAGGAGCACTAGGCAGTGAGGTTACCTCCACAGTTATATTCCTGGTGGGATTGCAGGAAAGGGCTGTGGAGGAGAGAGGGAAAGAACACAAGAAACAGTCAAAGCTCTTTATCAGTGTGCTAAAAGGAGTTCTGAACTTGATGTTACTGTCCACTACTCAGTGCAAAGCAAGTCTGATTGCTAAGAAGATTTCACTGCCATTTTTTTGGGGCTAAGTGGAGCACATTCACATCTTGCACAGGAATCACCTCAAAATAATTTCAGTGACTGTTTGGTATCACATTGCTCTTTGCTTCTGGTTTCATACCAGAGTCCTGCACAGGGCTGCAAAAACCTTGCCATCTGTGCAGGGTATGACTGTCATAAAAGATGCACAAATACCTTCTGGGGTGAGATTTCTTGGTGGTTATTGCATAAGAGAGACATATTTAAATGCACACTTTAATCTATATGGTTCTAATCCACAACTGCTGGGAGTCAGTTCAAGAGGAATTCCATATTTTTCCAGGCCCTAGCATTGAGTTAACTTTTGCCCAGTCAAATGATTTTGAGACCCTATTCCCAGCCAGACCATTCCAATACTTACTCCCTGCCTTTCTTTTGTAATTATCAGGGCAGTGTTCAAAAAAAGAAGAAAACAGAATGAAAGCACTTCAAACCCCAAACCCATCAGCATTGATGACATGAATACTGAACAAATTGTACAAGGGATGGAATAAGAAGTCACTGTGCAGAGTACCTGGTCCTCTGTTCATGTAGTGTAGAGCTAAACAGAAAACTAAAAAGAAAAGAAATTAAAAGGACACAAAAATCCTGAAATTTTCCACGCCTCAGAGGCTGAGGATTTGCATTTTTTGGAGTGATTGTGATGTGGGGAGGCACTGCAGCTTGCACAAGCTCCCAAAAATACAGCCCTGCTCCAAGGAATTTACTGCCCAGCCAGAATGCTGCTGTCTGTCTGTACATGGGCTGCTCTCGTGTCAGAAAGTGGAGTGCCTTCTATAATTAACAGATAACTCTTCTTTGATAGCATGCCAAGAAAATAATAACTTTGCTACAGCAAAATGTAAAACTCTGTCAAAAGGAGGCATCTATCTGTTTCCACAAGTCCCATGGTGATTAGTTTGGCCCTAATTAACAGCAGCTTTCTAAAGTGAGAGATAATTGCTGGCACACATAACGTAGATTTCAATAGCTAAAATGAGCAATAACGAATATTCACTTTGAAGCTTGCCTGACAGAATGCTTAGACTACAAAAAGTTAAAGTAGTACCTTGACTACAGCTGATAAATGGGATTCCTTTACTGTCCTCCACTTTCCATCACTATTTCAGCGCTATCACTTTTAATGCTTCAGGTCTGGAGCTTTGTCTCTTAAAGTCAGAGATTTATGGCAAGTGAGAAATGTCCATATTAAAAAGGTAAAAGGAGATTCAGATTATATCCTTTTCTGACCATTATAATTAATAGCTGGATCTTCAGTTGTAACTAATTGAACAGAGGTCAGTGTGTTGCCATGGTAATGTCCTAGCCAAGCAATTTTACCCATTTTCCAGTCTACTGCCCCTTTGCATAACCGCAAGTTATAAAATGTTTTAATTGCAAGATTTGCAAATGATGCAACATCTGGGCTGCAGATTTCCATATAAAGGAAGAAGATTAATGGGATTATTAACATATCTGTGCAAACCCTTGAAGTGCTGAATATAATTACTGAACACCAACATTTTCACTGATCATCTGTGTGACATGTTGGAAATCCATATAACTAAGGAAGAAAATTGCAGATGTGTATTTTCCTTCCTCTGTGCCACTAGTAATTAGAAGAAGTGTCAGTCTATTGCTGCCTCAGAATAATAGAGAAATATCTTCAGTCACTTCACCAGAACAACAATATAACTTCTCTACTTGCACTGGTGTTTCATTTGATGGGATTTGAAAAGAAGTCATGTTAGTGAACCTTAAATTCTGATTAGTGTTTTTGACCTCTTTATTCCAAAAACAAACCAACAAATAGCAAGCAGCCAGCCCTCCACTCTGTGTACATCTAAGCATATATTTTTAAAATACAATTTCTAATTAATCAAAATCAAAATTTTCCCTGAAAAAAACCCCCCAACATATACACATGGGATACTAACATCACTCAAGAACTGTACAGTAGCTGCATGAGAATAATAAAATTATTTATAAGAAAGGAAAAAAAGAATATTTGCATAGACAGGAAAAATGAAGAAAATCGGAATACAGAGTTTGAAATGTCAACTCTGAAGTTAATGTATTTATATCCTGATGGACTGAAGAAAGTACAAACCTGACCTCCAGTCCTTCTTCAGAATGGCAAAGGAGCCAAGTGCACTTTTGTCACAACAGCTACAGATTCTGGTCCTTCACAAAAGCAGCAGAAAACTATTTCTCCTTCTCTCAGAATACAACAGAGTGGTCATGAAAGGCACAGGTGACCAGATCAAAGGCAGTGGCAATTAGAAGTCCCATCTAATTTTCCCCACTTTTCTTCAGCTATTAAAGGACTCAGAAAAATTTTCAAGAGAAATCAGGTGATTTAGGATTAAAATTTCCATTATTAGAAAAGGCTTAGGTAATGAAGTAATTCCAATTTAGTTTCCTTCAAAATAATTGTAATGTTTAATTTATTCAATAGTCAGTTAAAGAAGCATAAAATTCAAAGCTAAGTCCTGCAACAGCTTCAATCTCTGGATACTATGGACTCAGCTATATTTAATGTATAGCTCGAGAATTTGTGTTGAAATGCAAATTTTATTGTCTGCACCTTTGTGATGGGATCTACCATGTCCATTGGTAAATATTTTTCCATACTTTTTGACAGTAAGCCCATGGGGCTAAGAGCAATATTTCTACCCAATTTAAAGATTAGGGCTTTTAATATATTTTCCACTAATGTGACTCTGTGTAAATGTCTTCTAACACCACTTCATTACAAAACAAAAACCAGTCATTTATGCTGATGTAAATTTAGAATCACTTCTGAAAGCTTTGAGATGGCCTCAGATTTGCTAAGGTAGCATGAACTCCTCTTGGTGCAATGTCTTTGCGAGGAACATGGGATCACTCTGTTCTACACATCTGCAGAACAGCCCCTGTTCCTGACTAGAGAAATCTTCTCCCTTTGAAATACTTCCCTGATGAAAATTACAGGATATTGTAAATCACATTTTGCCCAGATTTTCAAAAGGAATAACTCAACAACTTCTGGACCCTCCAGAACAAAGAAACAGTTTCAAGATTTCTGACATGCCCACTGATGTAGATCATAGTGATGCCTTTTGAAGATTTCCCTGATTTGAAAATGTGGTGGATTGACTCTGGCTGGATGCCAGGTGTCCACCAAAGCCTCTCTGTCTCTCCTGTCCTCAGCTGGACAGGGGAGAGAAAATAGAACCAAAGGCTTGAGGACTGGGACAACAGCAGGGGGAGATGACATTGACCTTGGTAACACAGCCAAAATATAACCTTCAGAATCAGCTGAAGTTTATGTGAATAGGTGCAAAGTTCTGGAAGAGAAATTAGATGAAAATCGCCTGAAACAAAACAATTAATATCAATTAAACTACTAAAGAGGAATGAAAATTATAAAAGTAACTATAAAACTAGCACTAAAATATTTGCCAAAAGATTTAGGAGATTGCTAATGTGATGTAAAGAATCCTGTAATTGTGTTGTGCTCACATCATGCTGGACTGTGCAGTCATGAAAAGACCCATAATGGAAAAAACATATGCCTGTGAGCAGCCTCAGCATAATCAACACCTTTTTTTGTGCTAAAGGCTTTTATCTCACTCATGAATTGTGCAATTCAACACGAAGTCTAAATGCTGCTGCTGTAAGTAGATTATATGAGTCTTATTTATGAGGTATTTCTAGAGACACAAGTGTTTTTAATTCTCTATTAAAAAACCAAAAAGAGCAGAGATGTGGTATAGATCCCAAAAAACACAAACCCCACTTTGAATATGACCAGATAAGACACATCCTCTTCCACCTCAAAGAGCCAGCCAGGATATGTCCCAGCAGATGGGACAAATGTGGTAGATGAAAAAAACAGCAACAACAAAAGAAACCTGACTCTGAGGCATGTTTTTTCACACTGTGCATCTCTGTGGGTGGCAAAGGAATATATTGGTTCTTCCACAGAACCCAAAAATATAGACCATAATTATCTTAATGATTTATTATTTCACTAGACTTTTAAATCAGAAACTCAAAGCCTTCTCAGAAGGCAAGAGTTCAGATCTCATCCTGATGTGTCTACAGTAAAAATAAAATCTCACTGAAAACACAATAGTCTGAGGATGTTCCACCTACCTCCACCTCAGTGTGAGGATTTTGGCAGGTCCTCTATCCTAATTATCAGGTCAGAAATCATTATGGAATGTAATAAATTGTTTCTAACCAAAAGGGTTCCAGGATTCAACTAAAAATACAGGGAAGGAGGAAAACCAGAGACACAGTACAGATTTCTGTGGTACACACTTCAGTATTTTACATTTCTAAGACTTGTGGAAACATCTAGACATAATGCTTGTGGTACCTGAAGCTTGACATCTAATTATTGAAGCCCCAAAAGAAAGAGAAACTCTCTGGGACTAGTGTGGCTTAAATACCACTCTTCAATATTTCCTGCTCACAAAACTTTCTCTGCTTACGAAAAATGAAGGTTGATTATCATCTTTATTTGAATTCAGTGTAGGTTGTTTTACCTGTTTTAGGAAAATAAAAGAACTAATATAGGAGTATGGGGTGGGGAATGTGGAAACTATGTATACATGACACTGATCTTTAAATTGTATTTTAGTACTTAAGCTTTTTGGTTTCTCATAATGCTTTTGAAAAGTTTTTAAAATTACATATCATAAATAAATCCTAATTTTATGCACTAAATATTTTCTGGGTAAGATAATCTTTCATAGATGATTTTTTTCATGTTCTCTTACAAATTTTTATTACAGGAATAATTACAAGAAAAGGAGAATGATTAATAAAATATCACTATTCCCCCACTGGCATTTCTGGCCTCATCAAAAGTGTCATTTTTTTTTGCATAATAGATTGACTCACACTTCAAGTGTGAAGCAACACTTGAAATTATCCATGCACATACTGATACATGCCCATATGTTTTTCCATCATTTCTCAAACAATAAGCCAAGGGCAAAATTCTGGTCTAGGAAACCTTCTAGAGTAATTCTTACAAGTGTATTTTCCAACTAATGTTCCATATGATTGAATACCACTAGAAAATAAGTAGCATACAAAGAATATCCCCAAACCACACTTACCAGCATACTGTAATGTTTTTAAAAAAGTATGAAATATGGCAAAAAATACAAGAAAATTAATAATTTTACTCCCTGTGCAATTCAGACTGCAGATTCTTTAGGATTTATTAAGAACTGATGGTTATGTACTTCACACTACTTAGCATGGATTGAAAGTGACAGGGAAAAGAAATCCAACAGAAAGAAAGGATAAAATTATCCACCCCATCAGCTACTACTGCAACTTCAGTGAAGCAGTAGATGCTCTAGACTCTAACAGGAATGGAAAATAATTTTGTCTATTTTTCTAATACCATGCTTGCCAGGTATCTAATAGGCAAGGTGTGATATTTAATGATTTAGCAGTAAACATATCAAAAAGTCAATTCCAACATTCATTTACCAAAGGAATAGCCAGTAGTTGTATATAATGAAAAATATACTCAAAACACATTTTATTTTTTAAGCAGGCTATTTCAAGAGAACAGAAACAAACCAAGATTAAAATTAAATATTAAATTAAAAATTGAGAACACGACACATACATCAGTGTCCTGCGGATTTATTGGGAAAATTCATTTACTCTCAGGAGTCCCCACAAGAGATTATAATGCTTCCTTAGCCCCATTTCTCATCCTGTTTCTTTGAGGGAGTGTTTGCTAATGGCAGTTCACACTTCACCAGCCTGGCTGATGAGCACTGGTTTTCCCAGGCACGGCAAGGAAGGCAGTCAGCCAGAGGATGGTGGTGCATCCTTCCACCCAAGGCAGGCTGCAGGGATCCCATGCTCCAGCCACAGAAGGATCTCAGGGCAGCGGGGCTACCCCATCCCTGTGCTTCCTGCCTTCCCCTCTTCCCTCCCAATGCCTGCAGCAGGCCCAGCACCTCCTCAGCATTGCACCAACAAGACAGGACAGGAGAAGTTCAAAACCTTCTGAAGGGTCATCCCCCTCCCTTTCTCATACTGCCTTAATGAAGGTTCTGGTTGTGCCATGCTTCCTCAGATGACTTCATTCTCCAGGGCACTCATCCCAGAAAATTCAAATTTCACCTGTGCTGGCATATAAATCTCGTAATGCAGCCTGTGCTTCCTATTCTGCAGAATTGTGTATTGTGTAGGAGAAAAGCTGCTGCAGGTGTCAGTTACCCTTTTGTTAAAAAAGGAGTCACTGCAACGTTAGAAAAAAATATCTCAGCGTTTTGAGGGTCATATACACTAGGTCAGAAGGTAGAGGGACTTGAAGTGAGAAATAATCACAGTGTTTGAAAACTAAAATTGGAAATAGGTGAGGAAAAAAATCTGTGTCAGAAAAGACTGTTCAAAGACAGAATGAGGTTTTGGGAGAATTTATTTCTTTCGGCCATTTGCCCATTCCTGTTCAATTATTTCTCAAGGAAGGAACCAGCTACCACCAAAGATCAGAGAATTATGGACTGGTTTGGGTCAGAGGAAAGCTTAAAGATCTTCTTATTCCAACCCCCTGCCATGGGCAGGGACACCTTCCACCAGACCAGGCTGCTCAGAGCCCCATTTGACTTGACTTTGAACACTCCCAGAGATGGAGCATCAACAGCTTCTCTGGGCAACCTGTGCCAGTGTCTTACCACCCCCACAGTAAGGAATTTCCTCCTAATATCTAATTGAAACCTAGGCAAAAAGGTTCATATCTAGCAGCTGAAAAAAATTCACCACTGTTCTGGGAATCTGCTCTGGTGTGCAGTTGTGAATGTTAACAGATAAAAAAGGGAGAAAAAAAAGAGAGAGATATAATAAAATACTCATAAGGCTTTTGTAGTCACACCAGGATGGGCAGCAGCAATATCTTCCGAATCGCTAACCAAAGAGAACTATGAAATCTTTCTGAAAAATGTTAGCTTCTTACATTTAAGACTGACTATATCTCTTCTGAATAGTCATTTACTGGAAAACTGTCAGCCTTGATTCAAGATTTTCCAGAAGCTTACTGAGAACAGGTCATGTAAAATACAAGCATTCAAGCATTCCAAAAAAAAAAAAAAAAGGAAAACAAATATCATGCTTCTCAACAAGGCCACCTATTATTTTGCTGTGGACTATGTAAAAACAAAGTACATATTTGAAATATCAGAATATTCAGGTTTCTGTGCAACACAAGATTGCAGTAAGTATTAGCCTTATACACTGAAACTACCCTATATATATTAGTCAGTTCCTTATAGGAAACGATAAAACACTCAGCAAAACAGATCAAGAAAGGAGATGATACATATCTCACTGTTACAGCTAAGAAATGCCTACTGAGCTCCTAATTTTGACCACAAAATACTGGCCTTTCCATGACCTAAGGCATTCACAATTGTGCTAAGTTACTGCTTGGACTCAATGATCTTCGAAGTCTTTTCCAACCTTAATGATTATATGAAAATATACACCTATACAAAAGCACGTAATTCCAATTCTAGGTACAATCACTCTTTTTAGTACCTTTTCGGGAGAATCATGCAAATCATGGAAAGTCTGTCCTGGATTTTCCAAAGAAAATCACCCAAGCAATGAACAACTCAACAAACTTGCCCGACATTTACACAGTCTAGCAATCCCCTATATTTTAATTTTGTGGAATTGAAATCATCATTTACCAAAATGCTGGATTTTTTACTAAATTGGTGGGAGACAGGTTATATGCTTGCCTGGACTATGCTGTCTGCTTCAGTCTTGAATTCTAAAACTGGATGTATTTTGGCTAAGATGGCAGACCTACAACGAAACCACAGAAATACAGAGTACATGTATTTGGTCTAGAACAAGGACTTAGTCTAGACTTTATTTAAAATCAATGGAGGCATTGTAAAGGGGGCAAGTAAAACGATTCTGTGCCCTTGGAGGTGCCTTCTTGACTAGAAAGGAACTTCAGGTAGCTAGTTCAGACAGACAGCCAGGTTGTAGGCTTGTGAAAGCAAGAGAAATCCCACCCAAGGCACTTGGAAGCAGACTGCTTTACCATATACATTTTCTACTCCACGGTGTATCTTAAAGTTTGGTCATGCTCCTTTCCCTGAAGGTAGAGTGCAAAATTAGTTTGTTTTAAATCCCTAGTGAGACTCCTATTGCAAGTAATTAAAGTTCCAGTCACAATCTCATAAATGATAATGAACTTTGAAGGCAGAAGAAAATTAAGTAATATTGGGAATGCAATAATCAGACAGCTTGCAAAATTTATGACATGGAAAAGAAAAAAACCATGCACCATAGTGTGGCATCAGGGGTTCGAAAAATTCAAGCAACCCTAACTATTTTTTATAGATGAGAAGCTGTGCTCTTAATTCCCACATCATGCTGCACCAAACAAGCAGCACAAAGAAATTTGACCTCAACATATTCACTACATCTGGACAGTGCAGTACTCCCTCACAACAAGTAATTTCTTTATTATTACAAAATATCTAGAGTAGGAATTCTGATTTTAAGATGTCTAGATTGGGGGATTCTTTTTTTCTGGTTTGGTTGTTGCTTTGTTTTGTTTCTAATGACTACACAGAACTATTACTACCAGATGGGAGATCACTAGGGTTACCCTTAGTTGAAGATAATTCTGCACTTGACTGCAGTAAAGAATTTTACTTTATACTGCAAAGAACAGATTCTAAAAACATTATCTTCATATAAAGGTTGTTTAGTCCCTTTTTCAGTAAGAACTCATTCTTGAAAGGGGTCTTTGTGCCTTTCATTGGATGCAATTATATTTGATAACTTACTCCTCTCTTTCTCAGTTACTAATAATAATTTCTAGTTACTGTTACTTGACAGTTTATTTACATTCTTCTCTTCCAGTGTGGATTAAAACACTTCAATTTTCAAGTATTTTAAATTCCATTAAGAGGTCCATTTGAGATGGTAGTGAACACTAGCTTTTTCCTCTTCACCTTGGATTATTCAAAATTGTACCGAGAGAGAAAATACTTTTCTCAAGTTCTTTTCTTGCTCCCTGCTTACAGACTGAGAATTTAGTCACACAGAGACTTCAAATAAATATTTCTCTCCACAACAGGAGACTAGATCTGACTCTTGCCATTCTATTACAGCTCAGCAGACTTGCTCATTTCACACCTGGAGGCAACTGATGGAGCAACTCCATGGCAAAACACTCCATTAGCTCTTACAATTAAAGTTTACTGAACAGACTTAGGATCACCGAGAACCAGCTTCCAAACTGAAAATAAGTAAACTTACAAACCTCATGATTTTGTTTGCCTTTTTTTTTTTCCCTAATCTTAGTCAAAGGAAGCTTCAGCTTCTATGGTAAGGGTAAAGAACAGCTGTTGTTGACCTTAATGGAAAAGAACAGAGGAATTGTGTTGTTAGCTGAAGGAAAAGTGAACTGTGTCATATGTAGGTTTTAATATTTAATGAATCTATATGGCTGCAATCCATTATGTGACAATTTAATTATATGACAAAAAAGTTTGATAAATAATATTGTGGTAGGACATCTAATTCATTATTTAACAAAAAAATCAATACTTTCATAAATCATATTCCTACACACACATAGTCACACACACACAAGCGTTTTCAAGTAGGCAAAAATCCAGACACCATAGACCATTTATTTTCTGGCCAGGACAAGTTCAAATTGAAGTTTAATCAGGCCTAGATGGGAATGAATTTTATTTATTTTTTTAAAAAACTGGTAGATCAGAAATGGTTGCTGCTAGATGTTTTTCTTCTGATAGCTTCCCGAAAGTGCTGTATAACTAGAAGGACTATCTTTTGTATTCAACAGACAAAGATGAAACACCAGATTTCTCTATTCTTTACCACATAAAACTGCTGTTTGAGTCAATGGGATCACTGGGGCGAGTAGCCAGGCAGGCAAATGAGTGTCTTCAGGATTAGTGCTCAAGTTTAAAAACACAACATCACAATCAATAGCAGGCAACAAAAGAAGTCTTCCTGAAGACAGAACCATGATAAGGATTTACAGTAAAGGAGTTCTTTTTTTGCTCTACAACCCATTCAGATAAAAGCACTGCCAGGGGAGTTACCCCTGTGGCAGAACAAAATTTCTCCATGAGAAAACAAAGAGAGTGAGGATGTCAGGCAGGCAGAGCTGAAGGGGGGCACCAGCATGAGGAAAGGGACAAGGAGATGTGCACGCTGAAGCCCTGCATCCAGGAATGAAGAACAGATGGAAATGAGTGAAGGGAGCACGTGAAAGGAAACTGGGGATGAGGCACATGAAGAAGGATTGGCAGTCAGCAGCTCTCTAAGATCACTGCCTGTGGTTCAGATAATTAATTTATTAGCAACAAATATTTCTTCTCCAACCACTCAAAGTCTCCCCACGCTTCTAAATGAATTGTGTTATTATTTATTGGTTTGTCACATCATTCCTGATGTTTTGAAACTCCAGCCCAAGTGGCATGAGCCAAGGTCTCAATGTTTTCAAGTTATGGAAAATATCCTTAGTTCAGCAAAATGATAGATTTAATATTTTGGCCTAACTCTGCTAGGCAGCTCTACCTGCAGGCCATCTTTGAACTTGAATATTGATAATTCACACTCTGGTGTTTCCAGGAAATTTGTTTCTTAAAAAAAAAAAACCCAAAAAAACTGACCACTTTCTTACAGCTGTCCAGACTACTATTTATGTCAAGTATGTTTATCACACAATTTAGGGCTGACTAGTTTGATGCTAATGCACTGAAAGTTTTGTTGCATTCTGACAGCATTATCACTTTAACAACGATTTGGCACAGTGCTTTTGTTGCCTTCTAATTTTTTTAGCAAATGTAGTTGTTATCTAGCACTTGATCTAGGGAGTTCCTTCTCCCCTCCTGAATTAATACAATTATTTTTTTCATTATGTTGCATCTTAGCATTTGCTGCCTGGTATGCTGTTCAGTGTCAAGGGGGTTTTTTATTTAGTGGAGGTTTGAGGAATTTGTGTGGGCCAATGTAAAAACAAATCTCTCCTCTCCAGGGGTATTCTGAAGAGACTATTAATGCTCCAAATATAAATAAATATGTACATATACATACACATGCACCTAAACAAGCCAAGCTCTAAATACCAGAGGAGAAAAATATAGCTTCCATCTTTTCTTGGTGCATGAATTCTGAATGTGAAATTTACTAGCAATATTCCTCTGAAAACTGAAGATTTTGGAAATATCTAAACACTTCAGTTTACATAAATTTATTTCCCAAATATTTAAAATTATTCAGATTCTAGGCCTAGGTTTTTGGTATAATATTTTTTCCTGGTTTTAGTTGGGTACTACATGTTTTCAGTGTTCTCTCGAATTCTCTGCTACAGCTTAGAATGTTTTAAATAACAGAATAGAGAAATCATTGGAAGTTTACTGCAGTGAAACATTTACTTAATTAAGCACACTTCTGACTTTTCAGAATTAGTGTTTGTAAACAGTTTTCTTTGATTATTTCTTTCTTTATTCATTACCTAATCTTAATCAGCCAAATTATATGGTTCCTAGTATCTGGCTTGTCAATAGTTTAATTAGAAAACCCAAAATTATTCAGAGACAAAAGTGGTACAAGAGTTTGCCATTGAAACTGAATCTGATGTCGGTAATTGAAAAGTTTAAATCTCTTTTCCATTAAAAAAAAAAAGACATAAGGAAGCTGTGTTTACCTGTAAACAATTTTTTGTGCATGATACGCCAAGTTGAGTAGAGTTCTGCTTGTTCTTCAATCTCATGAACAATATAAGATGTTCACATTCTCAAAAAGTTCATTGAAATATAAAATGTAAAAAATTAAAGTATGGTCTTGCAGTATTTCCATAGCTTTGAAAAGGATTATTTTAAGTCTCAAGGGACATATTGTATGAAGTCACACATCCCATTTGTAACATCCCTACAACTACATTCCATGATGGATGTAACTGGATCTGCTTCAAGAACTTATTTCACACTGGTAGAAGCCATTTCCTTTTGCACCTCATCTTGCTCAAAGTAATTATCAACCATCACCCTAACACTCCTCTGCATACATACTAGGACATTAACCATGGAATTAATTGGCACCTGGATAACAAGGAAAATTCCCACCCTAGACCATTGGCACAGCTGCACTGCATTCCTTAAGAGGAGCAGCAGTGTTCCTGGGATCCAAGTGTTAGCAGCTGATAGAGTAAGAGGAATGATAATGATTGCCATCAAGACTGTTTGACTGCACAGTGAAAGACATTACTAAAGGCACCAGAATGTTTTGTTAGGCTAAGAGTGAAACCATTTTCAACCACAGAGCACCTGAAAGGAAAAGACAAGACCAACATCTGTTTTGCCATGCGCCCCCAGTAGTAGTTGCATAAATTACATTTCAGAGAGAATAAATTAGTAAGCTACCCTGGAAGTGTATTTGTTGGAAAAGAAGGGAACAAATCCTGCGAAATATTAGATGCACTGTCAGACCTTTCCGGAAGTGAAAAGGCAAGCTCAAACTCAAAGTCTCTTTCCCAGGGAAAAAATTGATCTGACCACATATGCTTCACTAGTAAATCAATATTCTCAATACTAAAAATATTTACTGAATTGAGCACAGTGAGCTAGTAGAGCTTTGTACTCACTGCTGGAGGTTGAGTTGAGCCTGGCATGGGTTCTGATCCCACTGACATACATAAAGACCCAAAGCAGAAAGGCCTAAATAAGAAAATCACAGGTGATGCCAACCAAGAGGGTGTGCCCAGAGCTCTGTTAAGGGAAGGGTAACTCTCCCATGAGAGGTATACAACCCATCCTAACAGTATGGATGATCTGTGAAACAAAAAATGAATGCTGCTTTAAGAAAGCTTCCACAGAGATTATCTGTTGCTCCTGACTGGAATGTGTGCTTTGCTAGGTTTGGCTGTTAGACCTGCTGATCTCCCTTGAGGACATGTCAAGCCTTTTAGCTGGTGAACCTACCTTCCCTTTTCCCTTCCCTTTACCATAGGGCATATGATTGAACCTACCCTTTCCTCACATTTGAATAATCTGAGGTAATTTTACATTGTAGCAAATACAGAAAGATCCAGAAGTCATTAGTGTCTGATGAAGGTTGTTATTGAAAGCGCGTAAGACAAAACGGCAGCTACAAATAAAATATCAAAATCCCTCCAAAAGTGTATTTCAGTAGGACTGCACCAATCAAGAGCAACTTCAGAAATAAGTGTGTGTAAGAGTCAGTGTGTCCTTGCACTGGAGGCAACCAAGTGCAGAGGCTCAAAGCTCATTCCAGTGAAGTGTTGGTGCCTTTCTCCGCCTGATACCACAGGTGACTGGAACATATGTCAAAATGTTTTTAACTGCCATTTCTGGATTTTGCATTTCTAGATGACTTAGTCCCATTACCACATTTTGATTAATTTCTATAGCAACATAAAAACCTGATTTTTGCATTGTAGTTGTTTGCTTGTTATTAATAGCGTTTGAAATTTTTCCCCTTGTTAGTTAAAAGATATTCACCAACACCTTTGGCTGCCTGTTCCCACACAGAGATAATGCAGGACTTTTGAAGAAGCTGATCAATCAGAGACCAAATATTTCAGGTACTCTATCAGATCTGTTAATGGCTAAGGAAAGAGTTATGTGGAAAACACTCAATTTGTATGGTTAGTATGTGAATATTAATTTATATTCTGAATGGACAGTCTGGGTGTATTTAATTATTTCCTAGATTAAATATTTATTGTGCTTAATTTGGATAAGAGGCCTAGTTGGAACATTTTGTTTCTATTAATCAACTTTTGAAAACAATCTCTGGCTCTAAATACACTGCAAATTTAGCAAGAGTCAAGAATACTTTTTTTTTACTGAGTTCTGTGTCCATGAGATGGCACCAAGGTGCAATGTACTGGTGTCTCCATCTTCAGACACTGGGAAGGTAAGGAACATATCAGTCCCCAACACAAAAATAAAAGCAGCATAATGATAAAATATTAAAGTTCAAAGGCAGTAACTCAAAACCATAACTCCTGTTTGATACTTCATGAAGGATCAGTCCTCAGCAATTCCATATCATAGGAGTAGTAATAAAATGATATTAAACTTGTTTCTGTTTCGTTTTTTAATGATGGGGAATATAGATCTACTTTCCAACAGTGAATGTATTACTATCCCTTCTATTACTTGTCCCTCAGTGCCTTGCTCTTAATTCTTCAACATGCTTTGCCATAAGGAAGAGATGGGGAAATAGCACATGGAGATGTTATTTGTGGCAGAAAAACGTAGTAATGATGATATAAAATATAAAGCTAATTAAAATTTTCCTAGTGAAGACATTTTATTTAGTAATTTCTTTTAGACAGTTACAGCAGGATTAGAAATGAAGGAAGCAACAGTGTTTCAATTAACTTCCCTGAGATTGCAAAGGACACTGGATATTTAATTTGGGCTTGAAGTCTTCTATGTACGTCTGACAAGCTGACCAATATGAAGGCCTTTCACAAAAATTACTGTATGTATCAAAGTTTTAAATTATTCATATGACAAAATGAAATTATCGAAAAAACCACTGGATAATTAATGAAGTTTTCATCTTGACAAGACTAATAATAAGCTTCTCCTTGGTAAATAATCAGTGATTCATCTGCTATAATCACAAAAGCAATTCTACTGTATGTTTATAAGCACATGGAATAGAAATATCAAACCTTAAAAGCAGTTGGTTGAGTTTTGCCAATAGTTCAATGATTTTACATGATTTCACATAATTGGTTACTAAGTCAGTAGGCAGCTGCTATGCATGTGAATTTACCAAGGAAAATCAGACACAGTGCAATGTACATGGAAAACAATTATTTTCCTGATAATATTTTTAGGAGATATATTGAGAAGGAGCAACAGTAGTAATAAGATGTGTATACCTACTAAATCTAGTACCACTGTAATATGTGAAATGATCTGTGGATTTCTTATTCTTTAATTAAAGATTCTGTTGGTTTAATCATACAGCACCACAGTAATAATGCTGTACTGGATAGATGAAGACAAAGGGCATTAGCATAAGGATACAGCAAATCAGATTCTGCAGCAGAGCCCTGCCAAACCTCATCCATATTGCTCTACCTGAGGCTCCTCCAAATCCCATCTCTACTTGTGATAGCAATGTCCTAAATTTTCTTCAAGTCTTTTGCAGAACACACCATAAAAAGCAGTTTGCACCTGTGGGAAGAGTCCTGACAGTCAGGGCAGGCTAAGGCTTTGTGTAAATACTCCATCTTCTTGTCCAGCACCTGGAATGAGAAGAAGTGGCTGGAAAACACCTGTTGAAGGTCCAAGGATGTACAACACCCTGTCTTTCAGACTTTGCCCTCTCTAGTGGCTTTTTTTTCCTCTCACTCATATTTGTAGAGCAGTATAAGGGTATCATTTGTGCTTCTGCTTTTCTAGTACTCTGTGCAGCAGTATACCTGGATAAGTTTATCACTTTACATTGCAGCAAGGCCCATCTTCCTGAAAAACCTAGGCTCTTCTTCCATTTTGTGAAAACAGAGACTCTGTAGACCACAACACTGCTTATTACACCATTCCAACCTGCAAGCTCTAAGTAGGATTTTGCCATATGTACTGGGAGCAGTATATATTTCTCTGTGTCTTTCAAATATAAAAGAAAAGAGAAATGCTCCCAGTGCTCTATTATTTAGCTGTGGGCATATTTTCACACAAAATTTGGATACCATAAACTGGCATTGGCATTTCCATTTTGGTAATGAAGGCATTTGGTTGTTATAGACAGGAGGGCTCAGAGAGGAAAAGCAGCATATTGCAAATATTTCCTAAGAGAAATACCAAAAATTTTGCCACCTTTTTTTTCTTTTCTTTTTGAAGATAGGCTGTTAAAAATGCAGCTTTATATCTTTCTCGTTCATGAATGTCATGCCAAGATTTTAACTCCTTACACCAAACCACCTAAGACAAAGTTAAAACTGAAGAATCTTCACTACAATCACTACAGGCACTCCAGACGCTCTCTGTGCTGTCCCAGGAACATCTGCTACTTTCTGCTGGGTAAAAATATGTTGTTTGTAACTTCTCTTCTGTCTACCCAGAGGCAATGAAGGTTTTCCATTCCTTTTTAACTCTCATGTGGCAATTTTTTTGTCCCATTCTAGTCCCCACCAAGAGCTGCCCCACGCTGCTCTCATTAATTGTGTGATCATTTCCAGACCCCCCTGATCTCAGTGTGGTTTATTGATGCTCTGCACAGCAGAACACAAAGCAGACTTTTTCAATATTCACACAGAAAATTCAGAGCTTGCTACAGCAAGGGAAATCCCAAACCTTTCCTGAAGGAAAATCAGCTTCTAACGAGAGTGTCTCTAACAAGGGAGACAAGGGACAGGAAGGCTGCTGCACACACATACACACACTGCTGCACACACATCGCACACACACCGCCCACACCGGCAGGATTTTGGTGCCAACTTCCAGTGGTTTGGGAATAGGAGTGAGAGCAGAGATTCACTTAGCTTCCCACCTGGTGAGCAGGTTAACAGCTATGATCCCACTGTAGTAGAAACAAGTAATGCACGGAAAATTTGTCTCTGCTTTCTTGAGAGGATCCTGTGGCTCAGATTATCAGCTCAGTTTCTATTCTCACTACCAGATTCTAAGCAACAAGATTTTATTTTTGTAAGTAACTAACTTCTTTGTGGTGTCAGGCCATCTAGCTGCAGTGGAGAAACAGTTAAAGCAACTTTTGCTTGGGCATTTCTTTAAGTTTATTTGTGAAAACATATTCCAAGCATGTACGTTAAACATGGTAACTTGGCATTGCATTGGCAAATCTGGTTCCATATCATTTGGATCCCAGATTTCACAACATCTTACACTCCACTAGAACAAAAAGCCAAAGGCAGTGTTTTTGTCAAGTGAGAAGGAGTGATATTCTGGGAGACAGGCGGCAGAGAATGCATAGCTGGCTGATTTTTTTTGGAAGTAGATTGCAGGGATTAGGGTGTGGGGTTTGATTTTTCACAAAGTGCTGAGGGCTAACAAAACCCACTGCTTCGAGTTTTCTTTATTTCTTATACAAAATAATAGTTTCCTGATTGCCATGAGACAGCACACTAAAGTGTGAAAATACTGTGGCAGCTGTGGTGGTGGCAACACATGTCATTTCTGTGCATACGCTGAGATTTTTCTCATGAGACTCTTAAATAGATGCAATGAAGCATTCAATACACACAGTTAATATCTAACAGTAATTCCTGCATGTGGTTGTGTGCCATTCTGGCAATATCTGGAATGACTGCCAGCTTTTACAAATAAAAGATAGGTGTGACAATATCCTGCTAGGATTGAAATATATCCCAATCAAAACAGAAGGACTGATTTTGTTTCTGTAGTCTTTGTTTGGCATTCCTTATGGAGAAAGTAATTAATACAACGAGGCAGGAGGAGGACTGTCTCGTGGGATACACAATCCTTTTGTAACTTGATTCAATTATTTTTTTTTCCTAGCTATAATTCTTCAGTGAATGCTCCACCTTCTCTTCCTTGTGTTTTTATTAACTTAAAAAACCAAACCAAACCAAAACAAAAAAACCCCAAAAAACACCAAAGAAGAAACAAAAAAAATGAAGTAAAATGCCAATGACACTGTCAGTGTGACTGTAAACTTCACGCTGAAAATTCATCCTTCTGTGCATGAAGTCAATTCCTGCTGGAAAAGGGCAGCTGATCCCAGGCATTATTCAGCATGCTCCATTTGTATGTTCTTTCACTGGAACACATGCTAGTGAGATGGATGATTAAAATCTTACAAACCCTCGTGCTCTTCCTAGACTCAAACTCTTCTTTTGTTCTGCAGCTTTCAGAGCATTTCAGAACTAAATCAAAACAGTTGTGGCAGAAAGAAATGGAAGCTGAACCGTGTGCTGAGTGCCACCCTCTCTTAAAGCAGGTGAAAGAGAGGATGCAGGGTAATCCCATGGCTCAGAGCTCACCTAGAATCTTGAGGAGTAATCATGTCAGTGACCTCAAGATTTGGCTCTAGCATCACAGTTTTTTAATCACCTTTTAGGAATCTAAGGTAACATCTACTCTGTGCCAAACTGATTCCTGATTGAAAAACAAATCATGTGCAGCATTTAGGCAAATAAATAATTGAAACTTCTATCCCCTAAATTTCTCCACTCAGAGAATTTGCTGTCTGCTGCCATATACTCATGCTACAACTTCAGTGGTCCCACTCGAGCCAATAATCTGTTTGACTTCAGCTGATTTTAAAACAGATAGAAAATTATTGCTGGCTTGAGTTTATAATGCCACCATATATTTCAATCTACTTTGCAGCTAATATTAAATCCGGTTCATTGTCTTAAATAATTCAATAGTAGTATTCTCTTGTGATTTTTGCCATGGGTTTTTTGGTGTTTTGGGGATTTTTTTGAGAAAGAAGAAGGATTCAAACTTTCCAATTAAAAAAAAAAAAACCAACAAACCAGCAAGCCTCTAAGATACTTCTCCTGTACCAAAGGGCAGACAAGTAAATCTAAAAATAATGCCTTAAATCTAAGAATAATGTCCTGCAATGGGAATGAACTGTCGTTTTTCTGATTTAAATTTATAGAAATCCACACATAATAGAAATGTTTATAATGCTGAATTGGCACCTGTTCATTCACACCACAAAGGATACAGACACCTTGATCACACTTTTATTACTCTCTACAGCTTTGTGTATTGCATATGAGTGAAAAAAAATCAGATTTTAATATCAAACAAACAACCAAGTGTGGATGGTCATTCTCCAGAAAGCAGTAGCTAAAAGTTTTAATAAGCTGCTTTAATATTCAGGATTAATCTTTGCAACTGGGCCAACACAACAGAATCGTGTGTGTCTGCTTTGAGAACCTCCAAAATCAGGAAGGCTCTGAGCAAAGTGATGTCCAAGGCTGGCTTGGGCTGTAAGTCTTAAGCATTCCATGGTAAAATCACAATGAACACTGTTATTGTAGCCACACTTATTTAATAAAAAATGCACTTTTATTATCTAGCATGTCTGCAAACCATCTGTGAATTGATGGAGTCTATTGGGAAAAAAAAAAAAAAAAAAAAAAAAGAGGGAAAACTGAGCTGTCTGTGAAAGCCCATTTTGAAAAGCCATAAAAATAATAGGCCAAATTTTGGTTCTCTCTGATATTTTGATCTTGAAAAGCTCCCTTGGTTTCAGTGGAGCTACAATGATTTTCATCTGCTATGTATCCATTCCTTAGCATATGCAAAAGTTCTATTATTTGTCTGCATTTCTCTCTTATAAAGCTGAAACAGATTTTAAAAAGATCCAAATCAAAGACATCCTCCCAAAGGAACTGAAATTGCAATTACTGTTTTACCTTAAATCTGTTTATCTTTAAAATACAAACTCCACTTTTAAATTTTACAGTAAGGTTGGATTTGTATAACCATATATGCCTAGAATGTTGTTTTAATATTTTACTACAATTTGCAGATGAATCACAGTTAGAAAAGGGCACTCACTAAAGTCTGGAATTTTACCTATTGGGGGTTTAGTGAGCAGCTACAAAATAAAATAATGTTCTTTCTTGGCACTTCAGTCTTGGAAGGAAATAAAACACTTCAACGTAAGGATGCCAAAGCATACATCACAACCAAAACTGATAGTGATTTTGTAATCATTCTGTCTATTTTATTGGCATGCTACATTTCTGAGGGGTTTGTGGGGAATGCAACTCAATGACAAACTGAGCTCTGCCTATGAAAAATCAATTACTTTGATTGGATTTTTAAAAGGCATTTCAATATGGTACCATTGCACATCACTTATGAGGCTTGAAACGCACCAGAGCACAGCATTTCCCATTTAGCAAGCCAAGAAAATATCTTAGGGGCCATGGAAAAGTATTTCACTGCATTTGCAACCACAGCTTTCAGGTAGAAGAGAGGATCATTGATCTGGTTCACAGCCTTCCTTCATGAAAATTCCTCCCTGAGTATTCACATCACCCAGAACTCACACGAGCTCCTAAATCAGGGTTGTAATTCTGCATACAGATGCCTAAGTGTTAATTTTCCTGTCAGCTACCCTATTGAAACAATTGATCACTCATAGACAAATTCTTCACTGGCATACACCAGGCATGACCCAGGTAAGTTTTTGCAAGAGCAAGAGCAAGATCAAGGTGTAAATAGTTTGCAAAGTGATACATTTTGGTTTTGACACGGATTTTAAAATCAAGGGTAAGCTAAGTCCACATAAAAGAAGAGGAGAGGGCTAATGAAGGTCAAGTTCTGAAATACTCAGTCTAAAGGATATATGGGAATTGAAATAAGATGTCACAGACAGGATTTGATAGTCAATAAAGGATTAGCATTCAGAATCTTCAATTCAGTGTCTCCAGCGCTAAGATATTAGTACAATAAATCTTGCAAGTATTAAAATACATGCAAATGTGGCCTTATTTTTTTCTTAGGTATTGAACCCTTAAAGTTCACATTTTCAAGTTCACTGTAATCATTTCAAGAAGGCAGTTACTGAAAGATTTTCACACTGCTACAAGCCCTTAGAGACTTTAAAAAAATGCCAAGGTACTGGAAGACTCATGACAGAACTGCTGGAACCTGGCTTGTGCAGAAAATTTGCAGAGCAAAGTCCAATCCCCTGTTATTTCAGGTGGCCATCTCATAGAATCTGTTTAAAAATAGGATTAATCTCCATCTTAAAACTAATTAACTTTTTGCCCCGGCGACTCCCTGTGGGAGACTCTGTTTTCCAGCATCTCATAACTCTGCCACTTGAACACTTCTTTACTTTCAACATACATTTATCTGCAACCATTTCCTACCTAACAACTTCTCTAGTGATATTTTCCCTGAGCTCTTTTCCCATTTTCTTTTTCCTGTTGGGGCAGTTATAGAGAGCAATAGGAAAGCCTCTCTGGTTTTTTTTTTATGCTTTGTCTAAGACAATATCCTCCCTTTTCTCCTAATATTTGTTATATCTAGTCACTGTAGAAGCTTTACTCTGCATCTCTCCTAGTCTTACTTTTCTGAAGCTGGGTGGAGAGGACTGTACACTCTGTTCCAGTGAGAGCCTATCAGTGTCCTGCACAATGCCAGAAATACCTACGTCTGCCACAAATATGATAAATAGTCACATCCTAGGGTCTCATTCTCAGGGCTACATCATATTGATAGCTCAAATATCCTGGTGATGCTCAGGGGGACCAGAGACTTCTCTTCCTCAGGTATTTCCTTCTTATCACAGATCATGAAGGTCCTTCCATGTAATAAGTTTGTCAACAGCAAAACTTGCCAGTACATTCTTATTTTTAATACTGAAAATATTAAATAATGCTGATCCTCATTCTTGCAGAATCCTGCTAATGAATGTATTATTTTTCTAATTTATCCATTATTATTTGCCATTCATTCAGTTTCTAACTGCTTTACCATCTCTCTGCTAAATCCCTGCCTTCTCATGCTTCACTAATTACTTCATATCAAATGCTTTAGTGAATCCAAATAAAGCATGCAATAGAACTCAAGTTATAAAATCATTTTGTATAATACATCTACATAACTTCTACCATCTTTTCCCCTTAATGTTTTTTTATTTCATATATTTTAATCTATATTTGTTCCAGAACCTTAACTACACTGATATGCAACCAGCAGGTCTGTTTACTTTCATGTGTCTCCTATTGAGGCCTTGGTCCTTCATGGTTCATCTGCTCACACAAGTTAATTTCCTTCATTTTTCAAACTTTGTCCCTCTGAAAGTATTTATCCTTTTATTTAATTTTGGCTGAATGAAATAATGACTACTCAATTATATGCCACTGTGGCAACAGTCATAGAAAATAAAATATGTAAAAAAAAAACCCTATAGAACTGATTGATAATTTAGTGAAGAAATATGTTGGCTGCCACTTGCAAGCTTCACTGGATTGCCATTTCTTTTATAAAGTAGTAGGATACAATGTATTTCAGGGAAGTCAAAATATTTTATTGACACATTGGACTTAAATGTTTCCCAATATTTGTCTGGTTAATAACACTACAGATTATTCATATCTGTGTTCAGACCTGTCCTGTGAGAAACACCATAAACTTTCATGCCACTATGCTTCCCCCAAAGCAATCTGAAAGTCATTCTGTTTATTCACCCTTCCCACTGCTCCACAGTCAATAATGATGCAATTTGTTTTTTACTCAAACACATTTCTTTACTTCTCTCTTCCTTAACAGCATATGATACTTTATTTTCCCTAAAGATAATCCTACCATGCAGATCAGGGCAAATCTGACTTTTTTTGGCCATCAGAGCTGAAATCTCTTGGAACAAACACAACCCACCTAAGCTCCATTAGCTTGAGGATTTTTTCTTTTACTTTGCCCCTACTCCTTAGCTGTCTACTGGTTTTGGGCTTTGATCAGAACATATTGATAAGTTTTCCTGATTCAGTTTTGTAGAGTACTACAACTCCCTGTTTTATTTATCCAGCTACCGATCTAGTAAATTTAGCACTTGTTTTTATCTCTTGCACTCATTTACTTTCCTTGCATCCTAAAATAGATGCAGAGATTATGCAGTCACTGCTGAATTCCTCCTCTCCTGCCTTAAAGATATTCTTATCAAAATCACAGAATTTGTCAGTAATGCTAAGTCTTCAGACATCCATCAGAAATTATCAGTTTAATCAGAGATTAAAGAGAACTGTCTTGTAAGAGAATATAGTGCCATTGGGATTTACCAGGGAGAATTAATTATATTACAAATTGTGTCAAATGACATTGGGAGTCCTAAACTTTCTCTTTCTAAGTTGAAAAAAACCAGGTGAAAACACCTAAAGATTATGTTCTAAAAAACTCTCAATTGAATAAGAGGAAATATCAAGCTCCGAAATATGTTAGCAGCAAATCTTCAGGAGAAAACACATCAGGAGTGACCGTGTCTGAGAGACACATTCTGAATGACCTCTGGAGAATGTGTGCTGCTCAAAATAGAGTTAAGTACAAGTCATCTAGCAAATGGGACCATTACAGAGAGACATTATACATACAGAGACACAGAAACATATTGGTTGCTAATTCCACACCCCTATTTATAGCTCCAGAGGTGAGAAGATCTCCCGTGCAGAGTGAACGTGCCTCATCTCTGCTGAGTGCAGCAAGGACCTCTCATTTTCCATATGGACGTGGGAATGGCTTTCACAAAGACATCCCCACTGCTTGTACCAGCTTTCCACTGACCTTCTCAGGGGTGCTTTGGCAGCACTAATGTGGGAGGCAGAAATGCATTCTGCCAGGCTTCTTCCGAGGAAGGAAGAGTGAGCTGTTCCAGGACTGTCTGATATAACTTTGCGTATGTTTCCATGGCCCAGGATTTGTTCAAGGGGTGCACAGTGACACACTCTGCTGAGCAGTTTATATGACCTTATCTTAATCTGCTGGGGAAAGGAAATGCATTCTAACTCTTAGAGTGTCTTGGAAAACACAGAGAAATACAAGTACTAAAACTTCCTTATAATTATGCAAACATGATGGAAAATAGAAAGGAAGTGTGAACTTTGTTGCTGAAATCAGTTTGCTTGATGTATTTTGAAAATGAGCAGTGGCTCCACAGACCACAGTGCTCCCAAGAAGTAAAACCACAGTCAGGAATAAATAATTGCATATTTGAGGAGCTTTTCACTCAGTAGGCTTGCTATCACATCTCCTCTGGTCACTGCAGTATTTGGGGTTGGTATGAAGATTGTGAAGCTTGTCTGTTTTCAGAGATTCTTACACATCCCAGTACACCTACCACATCCTGATTGTGAATTGGTTCTCAATTCTGACACTCTGAAGGGGAGCAGAAATGTCACAATATCTGTGAGGATGACTGAGAGATTTGTGGCTCAACCTGCAGCCCAGGGGATGCTTGTTACAGGAGGAAGGTGCTTATTTAGTCCCATTCACTATTCATATATACTGCAAAGTGGCTAAAGTAATGATGTTATAAATATTATGCTTGTATATTCAGGACATGTTATAAAGGGAAGCCATTTTAAGCCACTGGATGCAAAAATGAAGAATATATTTCAACTAGTGGTTTATTACTGTAAAATTAAGGTGGAATGATTAAAAAGGGATGGCCTGATCATTTTATGGATAGATTTTTTTCTGCTTTCCTGAACGCTAATTCTAAAATAATATGTTTATTACAGACTACTTTTATTCACATACTTAATTAGAACACCAATTAAAGTGTGCTGTGGAAAACACTGTGGAAAATGCACCCTCTACTGGCTCCTGGAAACATGTTATGGAACAGAAGTTTGGAACTTTTCTGAACTATCTTCCCAGAAAATATGCCTGGAAGCAGAAAACTAGTGTAAAAATATGGTTCCTTTTAAAAGAGCAGCTAAAGATGTTTTACATACCAGAATTTATGAAAATACACAAACCAGAAGAACGTATTTTTGGAATACAAAGTTTTAGGAATACACTGTTTTAGTGACTAACAGCATGTTGATGCAAGATAGTACCTAACACATATCTTATTGTGACTACAACATAATGGCAATGGCCATGAATACAGATTGATAGGAGAAATGCCTCCTGTATCTATGATAGACAGATAATACCTTTGATTCAGTAACCCTGCAGAGTGGGACAGGATTGTATAGCAAAAAGAGAAAACTAAATGCATTTGGAACAAATCAAACAAACCACTGATTTTTATTCCTAAAATATAGAGGTATGACCTTTCTACACTTTCCTATTTCAGCAGGAAAACACAGTTTCTACAGGTAGTACTGATCTAGTTTTCTCCCCAGCCTGTTGCAAGTTGGTACAATTGAGGTACCTTCACTACCTGATGGCATAAATAGGACAGCTGAGAGCATCCTCAGCA
Source organism: Entomyzon cyanotis (assembly GCA_024500445.1). NCBI lineage: Eukaryota > Metazoa > Chordata > Aves > Passeriformes > Meliphagidae > Entomyzon > Entomyzon cyanotis. The sequence continues at coordinate 4,810,968 of JAKEPQ010000756.1, forward strand.
CGGGGTGACAGATTTGCTGTGTAGCAGTAAGTTTGTATGAGCACTGCCTGCCTGTTTCCCACCATAGTGCAGACACCTGATGAAATCCACAGACAATGAGCAGGCACAGGATTTCCCTCTCCATCTGGTCACCCTGGCACACAGGGGACAGGCCTGAACCTTTTGCAATTCTGCTCAAAGGAATACTGCAACTCCAGTGGGAGTCTTATTTTTCAAAGAGCCCCAGGGCTTCTCCTGGAGCAACTCCTTCGATTTAACAACTTGTAGCTAAGAAAGGATGACAGGAGGAATCCCTGAGACATGAGTAACCCCTGCTGAAGCACACTGGCAGACTGACTGATGTCACTCTGGAGAGCTGTCACATTACAAGTGCACCCTCCTCAGCGGGCTGTGCAGCTGAAGACACTGTTATCTAATGATGTGTTACCTCCTAATGATAATGGTCTTCATGGAGCTTCTCTTTAATGATCTGTGTTACTTTATAATGATAATGGTCTTCTTGGAGACAGACTATAACTTTAATATCAAAACCCCACTGAGGAGGTTATACTCAAAGCATTACAACTCTTGTCCACGACCTCTGCGAGCAGCTCGTCTGTGGGTAGTCATAAGAAAGAGCCTTTAAACAGAAAAAAAAATTCAAGTGGGAGGGCACAAGTTTGCCTTGATTATGGGGTAAATATTCCTCAAAATAAAAATTAATATTCATATACTTATATATTATTTATTTATGATAGATATAAAAAATATATATAAAATATATATGTATAAAATATATAAATCATATATTTTTTTCAAATCTTGTTTTCCTCCACTAGGCTGGCTTCTTCTACCTCAAAAAGTACTTAAGGAATGGTAACTTTCTTTTTACGACACCAACATGTTATGTTTTGCAGCTGGGAGATGAGAGCAAATTGATATGAGCCTCACTGGAAACTTGACCTTTTATTTGTTGGGAAATCGCAAAGTGACGCAAGAGATCTTTTGTGTTGATTTCTCTCCTCCATTGCTCAGTGAACATTTTGGCCAGATGTGGAGGGAGGCTCAATAGTTCCCAGTACTTTCTGTAGATTTCTCGTCTCAAAAAGAACAAAATAATTGTAACTGTCAGAACTTTTAGCCAGTGTGATAATGAGAGATTGCATAGCCCACAAAGACTTCCAAGTGTGTTTAATTTGACATGATGCAAGTCCTATCATTATCTTTTAAACAAAGAAAAGAAAAAGATAAATCCAGCTCAAAAAACCCCCAACCTACAAACGAAAAAACCCCAATGTTCAAGTCGCAATAGTTAATTAGATGAATGAAAAAGCCTTGCAACTGAGCTTTTTCGAAAATCCAACATCAGGATTGAGATTGAAATCTACCCATTATCCCTACACCAAAATTTTTATCTTCTAGTGTTTGTAGGTTTCTTCTGAAATAAAACTGAAAATTTTTGATAGTGTCTGAAAGATTGTTTCACAGAATTTCTGTAACAACCACACACAGGAAAAAAAAAAAACCAAACCCAAACCTGGACAATGTACTTAAAATAAATGACCTGAAGTAAATAAGAAGTGACCTTAATTCCTGTCCCTGCCTCATTTCTGAAATTATATGGTCAGCTAAACATGCATTATTTCAGTTCCATGATAACATTTCTCCAATAAGAATATTTTGATGACTCCTTCAATATGCATAAATGTCGATGGAAGTTATACAGGAAATCTAATTGATCCCACAGTTCAACCAAGGCACTACTACAACATGGACATGGTTTTCATATTTTACATACCTTATCTGCTTAATCAAAGTAAACACATATCTAATTATTAAAAAACATATACTTTTGCCTTTTTCTCTATAGGAAATATACTACAATGTATTTTCATGCCAGAAAAGAAAATATGTGTCTCCCTTGAAATAGACACTGTAGTATGCTGTCACAAGAAATTAAAAAGACAGACACTGGAAACCAATTAAATGGGCAAGGATTCAATCCCTAGCCTAGGTACTCTAAGAATTTTTCAAGTTAAACCAAAATAAATTGGGCATCGGAGAACATCTGTTCCATATTCAGAGTAAGTCCTCTGTAATTTTGGACCTAGTTTACTTTGATAAGATTAATCTCTCTTAAATTTAGACTCATGTTCCACAGACAACTACACCTGAGTTAGTCATCAATGTCAGTTCCATCCTTAGTTGTATTTATCCTTCTTCCTTTTAATCTGTTTAAATTTTCTGCATCTAAAAGACAGTCCATACCATATACAAACTTCCTTAATATAGTAACCATGTCAGGAAAAAAAAATAGCCCCCCAACTAACTCCACTCATTAAAAAAACACAGAGATTTTCACTCTTTTTAAAATTAATCTGTTTTTCTCATGAGAAATTCACTTGAAACTTCAATTTCTTCCCTGTTGATACATAAGATCAAGTGAGAGGCTAAAAATTCTATGTACAGGATAGATATAACCAGATAAATCCTTAAGACTCCTTCAAGACTGTAGACCTGACAGTCAGAAAAGCAGTAGTAATATTTGTAAAGTGAGCAAATTCAATCAAGAATAATTGATAAAGAACTGCATATTACTTAAACTTTGCTTATTCACTCTTTAGGATTTAATAACATGATCCCAATGATGATGCCAAGAATGAAACTTAACCATTTTGCACAGCTGATACCCATGGAATACCAGCAGAATTTAACAAACCCAGAATTATTCATTCCAAAACTTCGGTATTGCTACAATGTAGAAAATTTAATGTAAACACCCACTGCAAATAAAATCTATCTTAATTATATTTCTTCCCCTGATTTTTGTCTATGTTTTGCATAATCACATCACTCTTCCAGAGGTATTCTCCAATATTCACTCAAAACTATTCAGGAAATCCTCTAAAGAGGATTTTATTATCTAGATAACTTATTTTGTAAAATTTTAAAAGGATACCATAATAAGGGGATAAGACATCAGGTTTCTTAACTGCATCCTAGTTTTGAAGAACTAACTCTTCTGTAATTGAATGCCAACTAGTTTTGACAGATTTTAGAGATTTTTAAGAGAAACTATAAGCAATTCTGCATAAAATATATAAAACTTCTTGCACATCAAAATAAGCCTTGCTGCTGCAAGCAAATAGTTTCTACAATTGGAATTGGTAGAATAAGAACTTTATGTCTTCTGCTGTTGCCTCCTAATACCTATTTTACTGCACATCACCAGAGGGAGCCACATTTTACAAAATTTCAGCAATTATGCTTACTTTGATGCTCTGAAACATAATTGGCGTCCCAAAATACTTCCAGTGTTTCTTGAGCAGAACAGAGGTTCAGCCCTATTCTCCACTGGGTCAGTGTCAATATGTGCTTTAGGATGCAAATGTTTTCTCCCAGTTTTTAGACATCCTTATTAGCAGTGTTAATAGTAATTAAAATGAGTGAAAAAAAATACTGCTGAAAGGATTCCTTTTCCAGGGTGGTGGGAATTAGCTTTTCCAGCAGGCAAGCTGAGTCACTGAGAGGTGCCTACTTTTGATTCCCATGGGAGCTGGAGGGGAGCATGTGGCCACTCGCTCTCTTTGCTTCCCCATTTCTAGAGAAAGAGCAGCTGGCCATGGCTGCTGCAGGAAGGCCAAAAAGCTTTTTTTTCCCTTCTGCTTTCCCAGGGCTGTTTGTCACATGAAGGTCAGCAGCTGATGCTCCCCATCCCTGGAGAAGGACAGCCAACCAGGCAAGACAGCACCTCCATGAGCTCCCTGGAGGTAACTGAGCCACAGCAAGGGGTGCAAAGGCAGAAAAAGCCTCTTTGTTTCAGGATTGATCTGCTTCCTCTTCCTAACCTGTGAATAACTCAGTGCTCACATTTCATACAGCTAGTCAGAAGGAGTCCAAGAGGATTTTCCAGTCAGTCACTGCTTTGCCCTCCTGACATTTTGGGACAAACGACCTTCTGCAGCAGGACTGGTGAGGCAGAGGAGCAGCACTGAGCTGGGAAGGCTAAGGCAGATTAGACACAGTGGACTGGAGAGGTACAATAAAACTGGCTCTTTGCCAGCACATAGGCCTAGGTGATAGTTCTGATAAACTTGTATTTTTACAAGGCACCAGGATCTGATACACCTCTATTTGTACGGAACACCAGGGCTGCTGGAAATACATGTGGTTGAGTTAGCACACATCCACTGGTTACATATAAGATATTCATGTTAAAACTAAACTAATTTTTTATTAAATTTCTGTCACTTATATAATTTCTCTCCATTCAACCAGGTATAATGCCTTATCTTTTTTTTTTTTTTTTTTCTTAGTAAGGAATGTCATTACTCATTTTTCCTACTTTTATATATTGATTTAGATTTTGGTGTAATAAATACAAGTCATGCCAAAATACCTCCACACAGTAGAGTCTTTAAAATATCACTGTCCAGATCCTGAGGTCAATAAGCATATATGTAATACTGTTCAAGTGTTTGGCCCAGGAGTGTTCCCAACCCAGATAATTTTTTCTCAGGTGTTGACAGCAGCCCCCTCCCTCCTTCCTTACATTCTCTTTTCCCCTCCTGGGTTAGGTATTGACTCTAACTTTGGAGCAACTAAAAATTATTTATTTCTACATAGGCTTTTGGTTTGTTCCTTTACCTTCAAGTTTGGTTAGATCCCATTAAAAATTGAGAGGAAACAATAAATTCTCTCACATGGCTCTCCACTGAGATTAAATGTCACTATACAAACATGAAGGGAAGTTATTCCCAAATACAAGAACAGACCCTTTCCTCACAGTGACTAAAAACTGTTTTTCCTCTTTTTTTCTTCTATATGTGCCATAGAGGTATTATTGATATTTTTGTTTCACATCATGACCGGGAGGAATAAAACATATGCAACTTGCCAGAAATCAGCACAAAATACACTAACATAAAATTGGCACAGGCCACTGGAAAATCAAATCCCATCAACAGGCATGACTTGTCATATGAACAGACTAGAAACAGGTTCCAAACCACATCAACAGCTTCCACTGTAGAACCACAGAATCATTTGGGTTGGAAAAGATCTTTAAGATTAAGTCAAATCGTTAGTCCAACACTGCCAAATCGACCACTAAACCATGTCCCTCAGTTCCACATCTCCATGTCCAAATATTGCAGCCTTTTGGGGTTAAGGAAGGGCAAAGTTGTTGCAGCCCATGTGTAAAAACAGGTTAGATCCTCCATTGAAGAGTGACACACATCTTAAAACTCTGGCCACCAGAACAGTTCTGAAATGTCATTTACATTTCTCTCTCTCTTCCAGTTTCCTCTCAGTAAAAACCATGGAAGACAGGACTACAAAGAAGATACTGCATTTGCACATGTTCCCAATTATTAAAAAAAATATCAAAATTACTGGAGGCACTCTATATTATGGCAAATACAACGTAGTCTCCACAAACTTTTGCCTTTTCAGACAGATGAGCTCCACAGTAGGTAACACTCAGGCATCATATTCAGCATCTTCAAGTCAGATTTGTTGTTGGAGTAGGAATGATATTTGAAATTCTACGTCTATGGTTACATGATATTACCAGCACTGCTGCCCTATCCTGAGATCTTCAGAGATCCATGAGCTATTCTGGACTGACAAACTCATGCTACAATAGAGCAGGACAGAAATTATTAACCACGAAAATTAGCAATAATTTTCCTAAAAGCCCTCTGAGAAAAATTTAAAATTTTAGTCTAAAATTTCCAGTTCTCCAAACACAAAGACCTTTTTCCTCACAGATGGAAAGAATTAAACCAAGGAAATCAAACTAAGTCAATAATTAAAGCAGCATTAGCAGTAAATTGACAGTTATTTGTTCAGTAATGAAAACCACCAATTGGCAACTGTAATGAAATGCATTATTAAAATCATAATGAGGGTGTAAATACATAATGCTACATAAAGATACAATCTGAAGGAGTTACCCAGTATAGGAAATAATTAACCTAGAATAACAGCAGCAATACAAAACAACTGGGACCTACCAGGGGTGCAGATCAGAGGAAAGGGGAACACCTGTTGACTTTTTCCTCTGTATGCTGTCCCTGTGAATGCAGGAAGTGAATGCCTTTTTGGGGTAGCTTGCAAGGAAGTGGGCAATCTGGAAACTGCACGTACCAAGTGAACGATAATGATTAAACTTTTCACTCATAGCTCAAATTGTGGAACTGAGGCCAAGAGACAAACTTTTTATCCCAGCTGTCCTGTGTGCTGTAAACCGTGGCACCTTCTACTCCAGCAGAGTCCTGAAATTCAGCAGTTCCTTTTGGTTCAAAGGACTAACATTTTCCCTTCTGAAACAATATCAGGCAGAGGAGAGATGTGCTCTTCTATTAATCAGAGCTCTTTAAAATACACATTCCCCTTCCTTTCCCATCCTCCCCAGATTCCAATTAATCCATTGCAACAAGAAGCTATCGAATTAAAGTGGATCATTGAGCAGAGCTGTAGAAAATGCCATAACCATGATTATGCTAAAGGTCTGTGTCCTTTGCACCCCTCTGCACAGCAGTGGACGTGGAAAGCAGATGCCAGGAAAGAAGTGGTGTAGGAGGCAGCATGAGAGTCTCATTTGGATAGATGAGATAACTCAAATCAGGTAGCAGTGTTAATCAGCTGAGATAGAGAGTCAGCTTGAAGTTAAAGATGAGAAAAAGGAAGACAGAAATCCAAGATGAACTTCTGAAGCGGATGAGAAATGGTATGTAGAGGAATGAGAGAAAAAGAGAGCAAAGGCAAGAATCTGAAAGAGGAAATAATGGAATAATAGAATAGCCTGGGTTGGAAGGAGCCTTAAAGACCTTCTTGTTCCAATCAACCCCCTTGCCATGGGCATGGGCACTGCCACAAGACCAGGTTGCTCAGATGCTGAATTTAATGTCATAAAGGTGACATAAAGATTTTAAAACTCTTTTCTTAGCATATATATTTATGCAAATTACATAAAGTCACATAAAGGGTAACGAAGACAATCAAGAGCACAGATCTGTTAAGCATGTTCTCATTAGTGAAGTAAGTCACAGCCCAGTTATACTGATCTGTTTACCTATGGATGGTTTAGAGAGCCAAAATTTAGGAGACAACACTAGAAAATATCACAAGGAAGAATCCCATTCAATCTAGATAAGCAACTTCCCACTGAACACCAAAAGGTAGTTGAGAACCTAAGCTAAGTTTAGCCTGAAGCCAGCTCAGAAAATAAGAGGTGGGGAGGACTGAGAAGGGTAAAAATATTTAAAATATATGCTACATGAAATAGGAATAGGTGGACAGTTATCAATGGACTGTGGTGGGAAGAAAATGAGACTACAGGTGGCTCATCACTACCAGCACCCCAAGCAGAAAGTCTTTCTTAAACACAGTCTTAAAGTCTTTCTTTAAGAAAGATTTTCTTAAAGTCTTTCTTATTATTAAAGGCATCCTTTGTCCACACAACCAGCACAGTGTCCTGGAAACCTTTGGCAGAGCAAGGTAAGGACTGCTGGTCCCAGAGGGAACAGTAGGGCAGGTGTTCACCATATAATTTAATTTAATATAAGCAGGCTTATAATTTAATCTTTCAAAAATGCTTCATATTATTTATACCCAGATATAAAAAAGCCACTGGTTAATACAGTTAATAAACCATGACAAGTTTGCTTTAAATGAGTGGGAAACCTAAATCAAACATTATTTATTAGGCAATATGGTTTTTTCTAGGTATTTATCCATCAAACATGGCACCCTTATTGCACACGCATTATGCAAAGTGTCAAATTAAACTATTGCTTATAAAAATAAACATTAGTTACTGTAGTGATCCAAGTGCTTGATTAGAATGTTATTTAGGGCAGCTAATAAATATTTTTAACAAATCCTTTGAGCAGAAGAAGTGGGAAAGCATGGCAAGAAAAAATTTTGGGGTCCACCTCCTTGGTATTCCTTTCTCCAACAGTGAGATAATAAAAGTGTAAAGGAGAACACATCTCCTGAGGGCTAATAAACCAAAGACCACGTTAGCTGTTATAACATCTGTCTTACAACAAGGCAAAGAACACAGTAACAACCCAAAGGACTTCTGCAGCAATTAGAGTGCAGGAAAGTCATCAATGGAGTCTCTCTTTGGTTTCATTCCACACCATTATTTGACTTGCATTTTTCAGCCAGAGCAGGCTCAGTCTCCATAAATCCCCACTCATTAGGAGCTGAGACCTGAAAAATGCTGAGAATGATTCATCCCCACAGGATTCAGCCAGAAACACAGACAGGCACTGACCTCATGACTTCTCAGGAAGAGATCAGGATCGAGCCTTTGAAACACGTGTTGGAGAAAGAGGCTAATTACTGTATATTCATAGCAGAAAGTTTATCTTCCAAAGTTTGGCACTGTGGTAATGTGTTAATTTGGCTTTTGCAGCCAGAGAAGATACTATAAACACAAAGTTGACCATTCTTTAAACACTTAAAGCTTACTTAATCACCTTGGATCAGGTGCTGAAGTACTGCCCACATTCAGTAAAGGGGGGAAAAATGAAAAAAAAAAAAAACCAAACCAAAAAAACCCCCAATGTCCTGTTCTTAAAATTTAGGGTGCAATTTCTCTTCACACTGGGACAAGGAGAAGGAATTTCTCCTATGGCATTAAGCTTTCAGAGTATATTGAATTGAAATATAAATAATGACCAGGAATGAAATGGGTAACTGCAGGCATAAGCTGAGGAATGTACACAGTGAGCTTACTGCATATAAACCATTTGCTACCATGATCATTAAATATATTTAGCTCTATTCAAAAATGACAAAAGAACGTACACTGGGAAATTATACAGTCTCAGAGCCAGGACAAAATGCTTTTCTTTGAAGCTATATCAGTTATAGAAATAGCAAATAGTTACTTCACTCAATAAAAAACTACTAAATTTTATGGCACGGGGTAGATCTTTATTCACTAAGTTCAAGGGTTTTTTTGGAAAAAAAAATAAAATGGGATCAATGAACAAGCTACAAGTTTCACAATGGAACAAAAAGGAATAGTCCATTGCCAGAAGGGTTACAAATATGCTCCTTTAAAGCAACCAAGTAACAAACCAAGCATAGGCTGGGTTAGCACCCAGTGCAGCCAGCTAAACATGCAAAGCTTCCACAGTAGGAACCAATTTTGTGACTGTTTCTGAGACAGCTGTCCAACTGCTGACTAGCAGAATGTGATCCAATATTGCAGCAGCCAAGCATGTGTTAGCTTAAACTTCTAGAAGTATTTGCACAACTGTATTTTAAATTCCTACCCTTTTTATGTGGTTTCTGTGCAACCACATTAACTGGAAAAGCAAATAAAGTAGCTCTGCTTCACATGCAGGACTTCTGCAAGCCTTTGAAATCCCTTGAAGGATATAGTAGTAGAGTACAGCAAACAGACTTGGATACAAGCTAAGCAAGAGGTATAATAAGTATTTCTGGCTCAGTATCTCAAATTCCAGAACAACATCTGGTCTTCATAAGATTACCTGTTTGTTGTGTTGGTCTTTAGATTAAGTAATTGGTTCTTAGGCTGAAAATATAAATAACCTTTGATTTTCTGGCATTCATCCTGCTTTAAACATGATCAGGGAGTAGTTAATGAAGATACACATTTCATATTGATAAAAAGCCATATCAAAAAAATCCAGAACACATTGAAAGACTCAGTGGATATGGTTATTTGAAACAGAGCAGATTGATTTAGCCACAGTTCTCATTAAAATTAGCTGCAGGCAGACTCCTAAAAATCACTTCATATTATAGGAAAATCACTGTAAACCACTCAGGCAGAGCAAGGTACTACAGTCAAATAGGTATTCCCAAGAACTTTCACTAAAGAAAAACTAAATATTCTTTTGAAAAGTTGAAAAAGGGTAGGTGCATTACTACACTAGAACTCGACTGGTTTTAGTGAAGCTCTGTGAATTTACAACATTTGAAGCCCTTTGCCACAAGGATGAGTTTCCTTTCCAGAAAGACATGAGCAATGTGTGAGGTTATGAAAATATTATTAAAATATAAGTCAAATGAAATTTGATGAAGGTTACTGAAAGCAATATTCTTTACAGAAACCAAGTGACAGAAAGCCTTGCTTTACTATTACTATTCCAGCAGTGAAAATCAGATTTCTGTGTTAAATATTTCTCAGGGATTATCTCAAATCCCTGTTTTCTTGCATAAACCTGCCAGGAAACCTGTGCTCCTCCATTTCACCATTATTTATTAAATCTAATGCAATGCAGAACACTACTATAGAGCCAGACAGCATATTTTAGAAAACTGTGGGCAGTTCAGCAGACATTGTTGAGAATGCAAATATCTCACAGAGCAGAGAGAAAAGACCAGAAATTACTTCCATTCTTCCCCATAGATTTGTTACTTTGTCAAAATGTTCTGCGTTCTGCAGAGAAAATAATCCAAAATTTCTACCAATTATACCATGCTTTTATAAGTATTTTTTGTTACTTTTTCTATGAAAATCTTAGAGAAGATAAAAAAAGGAAAACTAAACCGGGAGGTTCTAATACCACAATATACCAGGAATACAGTTAATAATTCAGAAGTTGTGTTTTACACTTTTACTGATGGTTGCCTCAACATAAGCTTGGTAAAACAAACTAATTTTACCTGGAGATAGACTTTCTACAGATAATAGCACAGAATTTGTATTTGTTACTTAGAGTTAAAAAAAAATAGTCTATAGCTAAAAAAAGGAAAAAGGCAAAACAAGGGTCAGCAATATTTACTAAGAGCAAATAATTTGCAAATAATAGCAAACATTTAATAGTATCAAATTGATGAAAAACAATATCCTTATATCCTGGTAAGAGCCATACATAATCTATCTCTTAACTGCTGTTATTTCCCCACAAGTTGCTCCTTTTCTGATCCAAGAATCCTTTTCAGACTTTCTCCAAACAAACTAAAATATAATTACAATATTTTTCCAACTATAGATTGCCTATTATGGGTCCAAATATGACACTTGGCTGTTTAGGGTAGAGACAGCACAGGGCTGTCTGGGAGGACATTAATAAACTGCATGTGGCTTCAGTTCATATATAATTTTAAATACTTCCTTTATGGACAGAAAACTGAGGCCTGGCAGTTTCCTATGCTGAAGTGATGTGGAAAGGTGGGAAAAGCTCTCACATCCTCAAAAATTGGTTCAGTGTGGGTGAAAAATCTCAGGTTCCCTACTCTGGTGCTCAACATGAGGGTTGTCTGAGGAGCTCAGTGCACGAGTGAAACTCTGGCAGGACCTTGGCTGCTCCAAGCTTAGTTTCCTCACAGAAAAAAGGTAATTCCTCCCTCATTTATCAATCCATTGACCTAAGTGGCAGCTGTTCAATCTTCTACAAGGCAGCACTTGACAAGAATCTGATTTTTTGGACCTGTTCCTTCTTGGCACCGAACTGGTTTTATGAAATCCTGGCAGCACACATTGGCTGCAAATCTATTTTGACTCTCTGTGGGAACTTCTTCTTCAGAGAATCCTCAGATGACTTTTGAATTGGTCCCTTAGTCACATCCAGTATACCAACACTGTGGTCATACTGGGATTTCAAAATTATATTAATTTATATATTTCTAAATCCTACCAAAAACAACCCACAGAATATTAGCACTACAATTGCCACTGTCTTCCAGTATTGCTGTACTCATTTTTGTAATTTTGTAATTTTATTAAGTACATCGTTCCAAAGCAATTGGAGATTCTATGCAATTTCTTTTGTTCAGATAACCTGGCTCACATTCTATTTTATATCCATAGTTTAAGAGTGAAAATATTTTTCTAGAAAGTGTGGGTTTATCTTTTCAGCAGGCGATCTGAACTTTTTGAACTGAAATACCAAAAAAACTGTATTTCACTGTATTATTTAGAATAAGTCCTTCCAGAGCATAATACATTACAGAAATGTAGGGAAACCTTCCAAGCCTAACTGCCTTACTATTTATTAGTATTGATATACGAAAAATGTAGCAGTTCAAACTTCAGGGTCTCGTATAATTTTTTTTTACTTCAATATCATATGCTACCCTCTAGGTGTCTTACAAATCCATTTTGACTTTTACCCCTGGCATCTGCTTGTTGGTAACCTAGTGCTGGATTTTTAAAGATTTAAAATTGCAGCGTTGTGCAATAAATAAAAAACAAACACCGGGGTAGCAGCTATGAAAAATATCACTTGGGTATTTTCTATTATCTTTTCTAGAAACAAAACAAAAACCAAACCCTAAGTGTGCATTAAGAGTATAAACTTTATATCATGTTTTTGAATACTACTGAATTTGTGTATTATTTCTGCATTGTTATTCTTCATTCTGACTGTAAATCTGGTGAGGCTGCACCAGTACTCTACAGTGATGCTTCAGGGTGTTCAGACCTCACTCTTAGCTGCTGTCCATGAGCTAAAACACTTTCACAAAGGTAACTCTGAAAAGGCCTCCCAAGGTCTAGGGAAAGCTGAATTCCATCTCACCTTCGACCTTTAGAGGGCAGTGCTCCCTTTGGATACCTGCAGGTATTCCAGCAGGGCAGCAGGCTTCCAGGGCCTCAGAGAGGTAAAACTTGGAAGCAACAAGAGAAATTTCGAAGGACAAGACAATTGCGTGCTTTGCTGACATGGGGAAGGGAACCCATTCATCTTGTGCCACACACTGGGAAAGGGGAACTTTTTACATTTTGAAGGGCAGCAGGGACTTGAGGTCTCGTCAGCGTGGCTGTGACAGTGACAGTCTAGTGGCTGCTGAGGGGAGCATTCCTGCAGTAGGAAGTAGTCATAAAAATGAAATGAAATCCTATCCCAGTTCAGTCTCATTCTCATGCAGACCTTTGAACACGATCAAGGCCAGCACAGCTTCTATCTGAGCTATCAGCACGCCTTGAAGGATCAATACTGCTTACAGGCTTACAGCTGGTTTTCCACATTGTTAAGGAAACTTCCCTGTATGATCACTCACAAGTCTCCCTGGCAGTCACACTCCTACCAGCACACATTTTCACTGCTGGGACCTTCACTGGGATGGCTCCAGTGCCCTGGCAGGTCCCTGCTGGAGTCCCTGCACATCCACTCACAGTCACACCAGGTTTCCTCACAGCCTCCATCCCAGGTTTCCCTCAGTCGTTGAGAAGTGGGAAAAGGCCAAGAATTCATCTAGTGGAAGATCTGTGTTCTCTTTTCATATGTAGTTTACCCTCCAATATTAGGGTAAACTTCTCAGATTTATTATTAAAAAAAAAAACAACCAAACAACAAACACAAACTATAAAACTGGATGGCAGAGGATGGTTTTAACAGAAAGCATATGAGGTAGTATATTTTATATATATTTTTATACTATTTTTTATAATCTGATTTGGCCCACTAAATTAAATTTAAACAGTAAGAATGGCAAGATGTAAGAAACTAAACCTAGTAAACTTCTTAAAGACATTTATAAGGTGCTTGTCATTAGCTATTGCCACATATAACCCATGAACAGCATTTATATTTTTCAAGGTTAGGACCACGGGATAACTTGGAGTGGAAGAGATTTCAGGAAGTCTTGTCCAAACTCCTGTTCAGAGCAGGATGCTGGCACTGCCACAAAATGCAGTGCTTTATCCAGATTGCTTAGTAGTTAACCATTATCCTCACCCTGCTTGCTTGATGTGGCATCACAATGTTGATCCTAAATGCATTTGTACCATGATTGCTTTCATATTGGGACTGAAGTCTTTACTTTTTATGCATCCTTTGAATGTTTTTCCTCGGGTTAACAGCCATTCTGTGTGATCTCTCAATGGTTTAAATCAACAGTCATCAAAGGAAAGCTATTTTGCTGCCATAACTTGAGGCCAAAGATGTATTTTGAAGTTATGAAAAAGTTCTACTAACGTTTAACTTGATAAGTAGCCCCTGGTCACGACCTAGTGTTCAGTCACAGAAATTCACACATAAAATCAAAATGTATTTTTAGTGAAAATCTGTTTAACTGATTAAGTGCAGTTAGATCATTTACTTCTATGAGAAGCATGAATTTTAGATCTACAAGAAAATGAGCATCAAATATTTCTCTCTTTTTTTTTAATCCTTTGGATTTAAGTTGTTGGTTCAAAACAAGTTAGTGAGGCAGTATATTTCAACTCACAGTGCACATTCACTTGCACTCATTGACAGACCTTGAAAACAATCCATTTATTCATTAGAGAGTGCCAAAAATAACTCAGCAGTTTCTGTTTTGCTTCTATTCATAGATTTCCTCATTTCATGTTAATCACTTCTTTCAGCACTTGGCACCTTGCAAAAAAAAAAATTCAGAACATCTTGAATTATTACTTGTTTACTGCATCCACAAAATAAAAATGAAAACATAATACTAATAGCACTTTGTAGCAAGTCCCATGTAATGAGATTGGGGCATTTGAATCCTCTGTAATGTACCCTGCCATTTGGATTAATATCATGAATGGTGAAGTAATTTCAAGCACATAGATGCATATTCAGATGTGTGAAGACAATGGTTATTTTAAGTGTTTCTTGTTTAAATGTAGAATTGGAAAGTCTTAATTATGATCCTAAATTATCATAATAATAGTTGAATTTGGTTTGCCTACTGTATCTCTTGATTAAGCCTCAAAGGTGTATCCATTTGTACATATTTTAGGATTCCATTTCATTATTTAATGACTGACATTTCAATAAGAGGCTGAAATTATGCCATAGCAAAAATTGAAGCAGAAATGGTAACACTGACTTCCACAATAAATCCTGTCCCCAGGGGCTCTTTGAAGAGTGCTGTAGTTGTTGTCTCCTAAATTGTTTATTGAAGAGGTTTTACAATAATGCAACAAATGAAATCCCACAGACAGCATTCCATTTCCCACAAATACTGAAAAACTGATATGAAAATTTCCAGTGCCATAGTTTATGGTGATCTTGTCCTGAATAAACTCATAAACACTTTATTCTGCCATTCAGTTTATATGTTGCTGTCTCACATTTGGATTGATGGTTGACAGCAGCGATGTATAAATTATGCATGCCAATTTACTGAACACCATTAAACCAAAAGAGTATGGGTAATTTCAATAATTATACATATAAATAGTATTATTAGCTCTGTCAAACTCAGTACCTGGATAGCATGTCAGTATATAATATCTACTAGGGATTCAAAAGGTTCAGGATTTTGCATGAGGTTGGTGACTGGGGAGGTTCCAGCTACCATTTCTACACAGCTCATACCTAAAATATGCAACTCAACACCATCCTTAAGATGCAGAAAAGATTTGCTGTTGGCTGATCTGTCCAGATCTGTGCTACATTATTAGAAAGAAGATAAGAACTGAAAAATAATTACTTTTAATAAATACTGCACATGGGGAGTTTATATCACTGTCACCAAAGACCTGGAGAACCATTTCCTCTGTATTGCTGCAACTTTCTTTCAGGTACCTGTTAAATCCCAAAGCTCCTCTCAGGTGATGTGCCTGGAAAAGGATGCTTTCCAGCCAGGGAGGAAAACTTCCACCCTATTACTGTTCACCAGCATCACTTCAGTGCTCCCTACAGGCCCCACTATGGGAGATGTGCAAACACATAATGAGTAACAGCCACAGAAAACTACTTTAAATGGACAAGGAAGACAAAGGATTGGACAAACATCTGCCACATTTCCATTTCCATCAATTATTTCAGTGTCTGGTGTGCTTTAGATGCACTGCACCGACAAGGCAGAGTCACCCTGTGCACATGCAATTCTAAAGTTGTCAGGAATGTCCAAAGGAAAGTCTGACAGAAACTTCTGCTAAACAACCTGACATCCACTTCCAAAATCAGAAGTCTCAACAGAAGTGGTGCAAACAGCAGGTATGCCCAATTATTGTTTTAATTTCAAAACTTAGCTCAGATAGTGATTTTTTTCTTCAGTGTGAGTGTATCAGCCTGACCACTGGAAAATTATTAATACCCTTTTTTTTTTGTGATTATGTTCCTAACTCCTTGGCTAGGTTGCACTGTCAGAGAGGATCTGTAAATGAATTAAAACAACCCAAATGTCACCACGTGTTGTCATCTGATAGCAATCACTCATAATTAGCACACCAAACCCCTCCAGCACTCCCGGCAGCACACAGCTGAACTGGAGCAGCTAAGCCCTGCAGCCACCAGAACCACACTGAATTACACCAGCTACAGATCTGGCCCTGCTTTTTGGAGTTTGGCCTGTGTGTCATGTTGCATCTTCTGATGAAGTGCAAGTGCACTTGCAGAGCCATCTTCAAGGTCTCCTTTAGCAGGATGGAAGTAATTTAAAGTTCCTGCATTTTAAGGATCTATTTGGAACGTGCTGAAGCACGAGTCCCTCAGAGCCATTTTCCCAAAGCTGTGCCCTCCTTGATACCTTCAAACTCTGCACTAACCAACAACAAGCTTTAAAAGGTATTGATACAACCAAGAAACAGTTCTGTCTCTCGTTTTATTGCATGGAGATTATTATTTAGAACTGCCAAACTGAGAACAGACCTGCTGGAAGCACCACCTAAAAGGGCTCTTGATTCGTGATGAGCTGTTTGTGCTCATCAACCCCAGAGACACAAACTACTCTGTAGCATTCAAGGAAGTGCAGATTCATGCCCAGGCTTTGTGTAAATCATGGGACAGATTCAATCTGATAGTCAGACTGTAGCTTGTCCACTGAAAGTCATGGAAGAGAGAGTGTTTTATTTGTCTACAGTTTTCTGGCTGTATGAAATTTTAACTCAAGTATTCCTGTAGTCCAGATCCCAGCAGCAGCCTTACCTCTCACTGATTGCACAACAGCAATGTATTTGCAGCCTGTTTTTATGGCTGTCCTTAAGACTTTTCTTCTGGATAGGAAAAATAATCATACTTCTTCCCTGTATGCCTAATTTACTTCACAGGAACATCACCACCAGGAGCAGTGAGGAGCAAAATCTGAATCCACAGAGCTGACAGGCTGCTGCCCACCCCCTGGCAGATGATTACTGGCGTGGCTGTGGGTTGCTGCCTACGCTGCCCCTTCACAGCAGGAAGATTTCTAAGTGCTATTTTCTCTTGAAAAAAATACTCCAATAATTCCACATGCATGTGTCTGCCTGCAAACTCTCCTGCTCAACACCATAACCACTTTCACTTCAAACCAGAGCCCACCAAGGCTGCAGTGAATAAAGTGAGGAAGATTAATCATAGAGTTGCAAAGCATTTATTGTGCTATTTACCAGGTTTTCACTGATTTGCAATTTTTGAGTATTATTTTACATTTCTTTTGTAAAAATATCACGCTTTAGAAAAGTTCTTTTTGAAACTGAAAACTTGGAAGAAAAAATTTAAGCACACACGCACACAATATTCAGTGTTCCAGTTTTTCACGTTACTCTACGAGTAGTCCCACAAAAACAACCCACCCAAATGCTGGTGACCATGTGGAAGCACTCAAGATGAAAAATCCCTGGACTGTTTTTCTGAAATGCTCTGTCTTCAGTGACTGTCAGTGCTGCTCATGCTTCCTCTTGTGTGAGAGGCTCTTTGGAATGATGCCCCACTGACCACTGAAATATATCGTACTATTTCATCTCTTGAAGACAAAATCTGCAAGACACACAAGCCTAAAAGGGCAGTTTGGGAGGGCAGGGAATAATGCTATCTCTGAGTCCCCAGTTTTTCAGGAAGCTTTGGCTAGGTAAATGATATTTCTTTAGGTAACTGGAAATCAGCGTAGATGGAGCAGGTAAACTCAACCCCACCCAGCAGACAAAATTATTTTTTATATGGATTATTTTTTAACTTCTATTACTTTATGCATGCAACAGGTAGATTTGTCATGGAAAGAGTACAAATATTACCATTATTCCCAGTTTTCACTCCTGAAGGTATGTGGACAAAAAGAAAAGGCAGCAAAAATTCCATTTAGAAATATAGGGGAAAATGTAAAAAGTGAGACTTAGTAAAGAGAAAGGGAAAAATTGAAAGGGAAAGAAGTATTTGCCAACTTTTAAGAGAATAAAAATCAAATTTAAAACTATGAAATAATTCTCAGTACTATGATGTTAACAAACAGTCTGGAATATTGCAGGAGGTTACTTCAGACAAGTACTGAAAACATTTAATTTTCATAAGAAGTGAAGAGACACAACAAGATTCTAATCCCAAAGATGCAGCCAGCAGTTATTCTGGATAAGCAATGCACAGAGATTAGATCCCTTTATTAAAAACATGCATATTTCACTTGGCTTGAAGGAATTTCCCTTGCCTTGCAGCTTTCAAGAACATGAAGTCCTAAAGAAAACTTAGTATTTGAGTTCTATTTCATTTGTGAAAGTAGATTGGAATTTACATTATTGATGAAAATCACTTCTTCATTTTATGTCCTAAATTAAAATACAGTGGAGTAAAACTGAAATTTTTCTTGCTGTGGCAATTTTTCATTATTCCTTATGAATTTTTGTTCTGAGCCTAGTCTGCACAAAGTCAGCTGAGCATTGCTGGCAGAGGAGCCACTCCAAAGTAAATCAGTTCCAGATTTGGCCCTGTTTCTTTCATTTTTGTCTTCTAATGAGCACTTTATCAGGAGAAAAAAATTAATCTTTTTCTTGTCTTACTGGCAATTAATCAACAATCTTTATGCAGATCCATAGGACAGTGAGAGGACAGAGAGAAGCTAGGCCTAAGGGAAACCTAAATACATTGTTTCCAAAATTTTGTCCAATGAAATTATAATTGTCCCAGAAGGGAACAAAAGGTGTTTCTCTCACTGAAAACCCAAGACGCTTTTCTAGAAAAACATGAACTAATTCAAAATGTCTGGATGATAAGAGAATTCCTAAATATTCTGAGTTTGGCTCTCAGTCTAGGTCTGTACCTGAGGTAGTCCTGAGACATCCATTTGGGCTTGGATCTGACCATCAATAAATTGGAAAGATCTTCAGAGTAAGTGCTATCTCTGGGTTTGAATAAAAGTTACTTTGACTTCGAGGGCTTCAGGTGAATTGGAATTCTTTTAGCATAGGAAACAGTCTAATACTAAAGATTTATTTAGGATCCATTTGAATTATGCCTTATCTAAAATCAGAGAAGTGATTAAAACCTAAACGGTTAACACATAGGAAAGATTCTCATGAAGTAATTCCACAGATAGCTAAAAGAAAGCAGTATATTTCAGGCATCATAAATGACCTGTCAGTGACTGAATGAGCCAACACAGTTAAAAAGCTAAGAGCAAAGACCTGAATTATGCCTATCTCATTATGTCATTAAACAGAAAGTTACCCTCATAACTTTTGTTTGTTCTGTCCCATTACATTTTCTTTCTGTTACCAGTGCTGGCCTCCCCATGGTCTATCAACCCGTAAGCTCCTCACATAACTTTGCTTTGCCTCCTTTTATGATCTACCTTTCAAATATATTACCATCTGTCTGAGTTAATTTCCCATTTATCTAGAAGACATTTCTAAAAATGCTCAATTTCTTGCAGCCCTAAAACTTAGTCTTCCTTTGTTCCTGGAGAAACAGGTGGTATTTGTATCTTACCAAACATCTGGAAGTACCTAGCTCTGCATGAAAAAGCCATAAACAGGAGAGTCAATCATCACAGCAGCCATCATGATATTAAGGTGCTCTTCTTCCTGTCCCACACTTTAATCACTGTGTTGACACAAGAGATTACAACCAGATTGACATGAATTCTGACTACACATCAGTGTTTGTCTTTCCTGTGTCCTCCTGTTCATAACCCCTACAGGCTGCAGGCTCCTGTTTATCTCTACATTAACAATTAGGACCTGTGACTAGCACAGGTCCTTCCCGTGAGAACATTTTGCTACATTTCATAAACAAAGATAAAGTTTGGATGTTTTGCAAACAACGTCTCCGGATTGGGTCAGTTCGGGCTTGGCCAATTGGGCCTAGGGGGAGGTCTCGGGCTGACCAATCTGGGTGACCTCTGAAAACTCTATATATATGGAAATCAAAATAATAAAGACACCTTCTCTCTTTCCTTGTCTGAGAACCTGGGTCATTTCTCAGCTAGCGGCTCAACAGCGACAAGGACCCTGTTTTGGCCTTTCTGTTTCCAAAGATGATAAAAAAAAACCTAAAAACAAAGCCAGTCAAATCTTATTTAAAATATAAGCAGTGGCTGCAGTGGAAGAGGAAGCCAAACAGGGCTGGAACCTGGTGGTGTGCAAAGAGACAAAACTGCCTAAATACACACCAAAACCAACTCCATGTGCAATAACCTCATGGAACAAAAGCTGACCCACATCTTTGAAGAAAGTTGAATGGGACTTCACGTAGAGTCATTCTTTATGCAAGAAGGAAGGAGTGCTAGTGGGGAAAACACGAGGCCAATTCAACAGCCTTAAACAAAGTGCATCAGCCCTGTGCAGCTGCAGGTGAGTCAGGGGTTAAAGCTGTCTCACATAGCCAGAGGCTCCACAGCTGCTCCAAGTGTCTAATTGTCAGCATCTCCTCTCACATCCAGATTTATCCAGGAGAGCAGGGAGAATGCACCTTTTCCCTCTGGGAAGAAAAAGCATGCACATCTTGTGCTTATGTGTATGTACACACCACATAAACACACCCAGCTGCATGCAGGAGGTGGCCTTGCGTGTAAAGCAGAGAGACAGTTTTACCCTCTTAATGGATCTGTGCCTGACTGGTGTTTTTGCATTGGCCTCTTTCATTTTTACAGCCAGGATAATATTTGGCAGCCAGCATATCTCAAAAGGCTGTTTTGTTGACAGTTACTTACTCTCTGCACAGAAATGTGAAAGACTGGGATGTGAAAGACTAGCTACAGTTGTCAATAAATGGACTGGATTAGATTTAACTTTTTAAAATTTTATTTATTTTACTGAAAATTGTTCCCAAAAGCATTTTTTAAACACTTCTGACTAGGATATTTGCATATTCAATTTACTTTATGGAAGCACAATATGTTTTCTGGTACACACTCACGAGAAAGCAGCTAAACAAAATACATTAGAAGTGATATAACACCACCAATTACCTCAGTCTTGGGAAAAGCAATAAAGGGACCTCCCTTTGCAGCAGCAAAGTACATTTAAGAAAGTGGCAGAGCCATGTAAAGGTCCTGCTAGAGATTCCTCAGATGCCTTCTGCAGATTTACCAATTGGACCTATTTTTCACTGTGCCCTCTGCTATCCTTTCCATGGAACTCGTGGAAAGGAGGTAAGAAAATGTATCCTTTTTTAAAAACTGAATTCAGAGTAGCTCCATTTTCTCCCTGATTTTATATGTAAGCCACTACACAAGTAGTGTTTGCACTTCAAGATCAGCAGAGGGAAAACAGAAAGCTCACAAAAGGATAGAGTGAGAAAATACCCTCAGAAAGAGGAAAGACTAATATAAACACTTGTTAGAATTTTGCAATCGGGACCAAAATTGACCTGAGAGAATACTTTTTAAACTGCCTCTGAACTGCTGTAGCACAGTTCACTTGATTTAGAAAAGAAATTGAATCCCAGATGACACAAAACCTGCTATGGATGTTTATATCTTGGAAAAGGGAAAAACTTTTTCCTGCAGGGCTTGAATCAGTGTTGCTCATTCCCTTCCTCCCATACATCCAAGCTGCCACAGCAGGCAACATGTGGCAGCTTTCTCTCCCCCCACCAAAAAAGCATTCCCAATAAAAACTGCAGTTGAGATTTACTCTGTGCCAGAAAGACCCTTTCACCTTCAGGAAAATGAGGTTTGCTGCTGTTTCTTGTAGGAACACCAAGGCTTCCACCTTCGCTGGAAAAGAAAGGGAAAGCTTGGAAGGAACAGGTAATATGCAAGAAATTACAGATGGAAAATACGTATTAGATCATTTAGCTCACTCATTTTCCAGAGCAGGATATTCTCTGTGGTAATGTAACAGTGATTTCATTGAAGTTACCCATTTAGTCTCACTAGCCAGAGCTTATCATTCCAGGGAGTATTGCACTGGCAGGAAAAATTGTTCCCTCAGTCATCTTTATCAAGTGCTATCCAGAGCAGACACAGATAAGGGCTGAACCACTGTGGCACCATACAACAATGCTAGAAACACAAGGAAGATGCTTTTGCTTTTTGAATTGGGCTCTTAACATGACACAGAAATCCTCCTGGGCCATCCAAATGCAGGTACAAGATGTCTGGGTTAACACACAGCCTGCTGTAGCTGGTGGTCAAGTTGGATAATCTGCAATTTCACTGAAACTGCAAAATGAGAAGGAAGGAAGGAAAAATAAATGAAAGATTTAGGAAATGATTTTTGCTGTTCACTTTCAGTCTCTTTCAGGGTCTGTGGGAGGAGCTTCCCATAAACCTCTTGATTGCTTCATTGACATTCCCCCTTATAACTCCCTCTGAAAACAGCACAGCCATGGACAAAACTGCCTATCATAATGACAAATATTATGCCATTTCCCCCCTTCAGTTTCACTTTAATTACTTGCTTTATTTATTGACTTACATTTTCTTTCAACCCTACCAGGGGTCCAGGCCACCCTTTGATTCTGTTGTTGTGCAGAACCCTAAAAAGTAATGTTTGGTTACTGACTACACTGTCTAAAATGTACAGAAATACAATATTACCCTCCAATACTACATAGTTCTCCCCCAAAAGTGCTACTAATTGTCCAGTTTTCCCCAGCATGATGAACAAACCCAGACACTTTTCAAAACCAGAAGCACTGTGGAATTTGAGTGGTTTTAAAAACCTTTGCATCATAAGAGAAGATTTTCAGTTGGATACACTAAAATGAAGCTTTTCTAGGATTAGATCTTCATCCTCATCAAGACCTGATTTCACATTTCCATCAAGTTTCAAAGGTTACTATGAAGCCTTCAAATTGAGCTGGCTACCTAAGTCTACTCCACTGAGAGCATTTTTTCCACAAATAATTAATTTTTCCTTACACGTGCAAGCTAAGTGTTAAAACAATTTTACCCCCTTAAGTAGTTGTGCCATTACACAGAAAAAATACCCAACCAACTAAGCTCAATAACTCTCCTTATGCAAGTTCTGCAAGCAAAAACTGACATTGAATACAGTTAGAGTGGTGATGCTGTTACTGAAAGTCTAGTTTTCAGAGATTTTAGGGAAATGTTGAAACATTTTCAGAGATGAAGGAAGCATGACTTTAACCCCTAGAAATCAGCCTTTAGTTTGCTGCAGGTAAGGCACATCTGGGGCCACCACAGGCAGATGTTTCTTTCCAGAAAGAGCACATGGTGTAGTGATAAATGTTGCAGTTTGAGTCTGGAGAGGACTCTTTGCCTTCCCCAAACAAGACAAAGACAGTTTTCCTCTTAAATGCATAAAAGTTAGATATTTCTCAGGCAAAACAATGTTTGGAACACTATGTTTTGTGACTGCATACAGATGTAATCTCAAAGTAAATCTACAATAGGTTAGGAACTTTGTTATGAATTTTGTGGCTTACCTCTAACTTAAAGTATTAATTGCTTTTCTTGCTTCTGGTTGCATATTGTTATGAGATTTAAATTAATCCATGTATTTTCTTCCACTCAGATGGAATGGACTTAATTAATTTTGTAGATCAGATAGAACAACTAAGTTACATAAGGGGAGAAGCCTTTTCAACATCAATTTCAATAAAAGAAACAAACACCAAGGAGAAACATCTCATCACTTTGCTGATAAATCCTTCTCTTTGCTTCTAATCTCCAGTAAAAACCTGAACAACATAAAAACTGCTTCAGGGTTTCACGAGACTCATGGCAGAGCATCACATGGCACTATAAAAAAACCTGATTCATCTTGATCTCTCCTTTCACAGCCACACATGAAAATACATCCTAACAAACCTGCAGCATACCTAAATTTTACTGCCTGCTTTCGGAACCAAGTTGCAAAGACACTAAAACTCAATCAAAACTGCTATTTCAATTACTTTTCATTATTATATGTGATCACATTCTTTAATCTTCTGGCTTTTATCTTGCATTAACAGATTTACAACACTGATAAATTATTCTTTCAATCAAATACCATTTTGTGTACATCAAATCTGGAACATGATCGCTGTACTTTTTCTATAGCATTGCAAGAGAGAAGCAAGCTGTATAGGGCCAGTATGAGTGAAATTTACTAATGAGCATGTATATCTATACATTTCACATGCAACTAGATCTTCATGTCTCCTGATAATAGACATTTTATTTGGTTCTCCTTTAGGGTTCATTTTCAAGGTGCAATGGCAGGCATCCACCCTGTTGCCTGGGATATCCCTGATCCTTGTCTTGGCCCCAGGGATCCAGCTCCTCCATACAATATGCCCTGGTCCTCTGCTCCAGTTAAAAACAAAGACCAGAAATAGCAAATCACTCACAGAGAACTAAATAAACTGAGTGCAGACATTTGCCACCGCTCTCAGCAAAAGCCCAAAACGTTCAGCATGACCCCACACTTCCTCCTCACCCTCCCGGAGCTCCTGAGGCCTCTGGTTGCCACAAACATTGCCTGCAGGCATTGAGCAAACAGATTTTCAACAGACCCAGAGGCTTCATCCCTCCTCCTGCAGCAGTCCTGAAGGAATACTATGAACTCCCCCTTGCTCAAGGAAGAGTGACATGAAAAGCATCCATAGGGAAATGGGGGCAGGAGGGGCTGCAAGCATTGAATTACTCCACAGAACAGAGAGTACATGAACAGCAGGGAAACAAAAGTGCAATACAATAACCCACTGTCAAAATGTCAGAGGAGTAAGTGAGGCTCAGATGATTTTATATCAGTTCATGTAGGCAACTTGGCAACCTAGAAATACCCAGAAAGCACAAAGGGAATGGGAGTGCTATAAATGCTACAAATTGGCACATAGTCTCAAGATATCCTCGCAGTAACTTTGACACAGAGAGAAGCTCTCTAAGATAATTGCAGGCACCACATTGCCTGCTTGCTTCTTGCTCCGTATTAGAGATAAAAAAGAATTTCAGAGCAGTCTAAGTGCTCATATGAAATATCACAAATAACTTCTTCAAAGTCTTACTCCTGCACTTACAGCCAAAGAGAACTGAGCTTTTATCCACTGAATAATGTTTTCCACAGTGATTGACTCAGAGTTAATCCATCTTTTCAAAATATATCTGCATACCTTAGGAAAAATAGCACATACACTCATTCCCTATCATCAGGACCAGAGCTAGGCTGCTATCATCCAATAATCTCCATTTACAAGCGTTTCATGGATTCAGGAAGGCATGCAAATGAAAAATTTCAAGCATACAACAGGTTCCATTTTAGTTTTGCCTATGCATCTTTAGCTTGAAGTCACACCAGTGACCTAGGAAAGACCAAGGGAGAAAAATCACAGAAGAAACAAAGTGCAGATTGATGGGAGAAAATGAAAAGCTTGCAATCTTTAGTAAAAGCAAGTTCTTGAAAGCATGTGTGCTCTCTTTGGAAGTTCAAGGTAGAAGCCC
Organism: Entomyzon cyanotis; assembly: GCA_024500445.1. Classification (NCBI taxonomy): domain Eukaryota; kingdom Metazoa; phylum Chordata; class Aves; order Passeriformes; family Meliphagidae; genus Entomyzon; species Entomyzon cyanotis. The sequence continues at coordinate 4,836,414 of JAKEPQ010000756.1, forward strand.
TACTTGAAAAAAAAAATCCCTAAACAAATTTGTTAAACAAAAGCAAAAGGAGACAATCTGGATGTGTTCAGGTCTGATTAAAATCCTACTCTTTCCTCAGAGTTTTTCTCCTAGTAACATGTATGCATGCACTTAATTTTGCTCAGAGAAACTGATTTTGGAAGTATTTGTAGAACCAGATCCTTACCATGCCCTACTTTTAAATTACTTCCAAGCACTTTCTGGCATGTAACATGCAATTATTACAACCCAGAATTGCTCTAGTTTGAAAAAGATAAAAGGTGAAAACCACAAAACGAGTAAATTTTGTGCAATAACATTAATAGCTTTTCTACCATCACTGCAAATGCTCTACCATGAAAACATAGCAAGGGGAACACACATCAATCCTTCTGCCAAAGTCATGCCTAAGGGAGGGCTTCCTTGAAAAGGGACTCCAAACAGATTTTCACCATGTTAAACAAACCAGGTTCTTCATCTCCTGATGAGCAAACGCCAGGAGATGCTTCCTGAAGACTTTAATAACATCTACACAAAGGGAAAGAAGGAATAGTCCTGCTTTCTGGTTCCTTAACCCCAAAAAATCACTGGTCCCCCCCAGCATTGCATTAACATCCCTCACCATGGCTGACTGGTCTCACGTGAAGTCAGCCCTGGGAGATCTGTTTAATTTTTTATCCCTCTCTGCAGCAGAGCATTAATGGGCGGCAGGTTTTGGGGAGCAGAATCCTGTTTGCACACATTAGGGATGACATGGGGTAGGGATGCTGTAATTCTCCCAGCACAATGCATTCCATAAATTCCACCCACTAACCACTGCATTATGGAGCAGCTCCATTAGAGACACAGGCTGTTCGTTATGGAGTCAAGCTTTGCAAGCTCATAGGGCTATAAAGATATATAAATTTTATTAGAAAAATAGATTATATGTGGGACCATGACACTACTTTACAAGCTATGCTATTTGGACCTGAAGTGATAAAATATATCAATGTCATGTATTGCATTTCCATTGTGTGGCAATTTTTTCATCTCTCTCCCCCTTATATCCTTACTCTCTAATCTGTACAAATCCTATTGAATTCTACCAATGTAATTTGGATTGCTTGATCTTAAATTCATTTTATGACATAAGCAAATTTATATTCTGCTCTTCATCCCATCTTATGAGTCACTTGTAAGAAATTAATGTGGCCCTAAAACTAATCCTTGCAGTTCAGCCATTAGTGTTTTCTCTTATTCACGAATGTTTCTTTAATTTTTGCCAAGGACCTCATCTTTTACAACTTTTCTATCACAAATAATTTTAATTTTTAAGTGCACCAAAAATATTATAGCCAATTGTGGGAAAGCTGACAGCTAATGCAGAATTACTTACCAAGGTTAAAAAAAAAATCAGCCATGTTTAAAAAAAATCTCAATTTTGGCAGAATTTATTTGGAACAGCATGGATTTCATACAGTTTTATCATTGCACCTCCCTCATGCAGTCTTGAAGCTTTACAATCAGCTCCCTCTTTTTGCACAGCAAATGAACACTTCTAAGTTTAGTATTTTAGAAGATGACAAAGAGCTCTCACTTGAATTTTATACTGACACTTGCTGAACCTTTCTTTGCTGGCCACAAAAATCCCTCAAATTTAGGCATTTTCATGTGTTGGACTGATGGCAATGAAAGCAGTATTTGAACACTCATGAGGACAACAGGAGGCTGGAAAACTGGTCCAGTTCCCATGCTGGGTTTTAGGACAGAGGGAAAGTTACGAGAGATGGAAAGATTACGGATTGACAGGAAAAAGGGGAATGGATTAAAACTGAGAGTAGGTTTAGATTGGATATTAGAAAGAACCTTTTCACTTTAAGGGTGGTGAGGCACTGGAACAGGTTTCCCAGAGAAGCTGTGGCTGCCCCATCCCTGGAAGTGTTCAAGGCCAGGTTGGATGTGGCTCTGAGCAACCTGGGATAGTGCAAGGTGCCCCTGCCAATGGCAGGGGTTAGAACAAGATGATCTTTAAGGTTCCTGCCAACCCAGCCCATTCTGTGATTCTATGAAAAGGCAGAGTATTTGTAATTATCCACAGGTAGTTGGATGACACAAAACTGATTGGTTATTCCACAGTTATATGTGCCACAAGAAAACCCCCAACCTCTCTTCCCTGGACACCAAGGAATGCTCACCCAAGCATATTTTGCTTTTATGGCTGACTCCATTGTTTCATCCCATATGGCCCAAATAATGACAGAAAAGGCATTCTCAGGGAAGCTCCCATTCAGGTTTGCTCCTCTCAGTTCCCCAGGATTTTCATGTTAGTTTTCCTCTTCCCCAAACAAGGCTAAATGTGCTACCAGTGGTTTACATCAATGCTACCACTCCTGTGCAGATGCTGTCCCTTCACCATACTACTGGTAGGACCCTGTGCCACCTGTGTCCCTGTGGAACAGGAATGTGTGCCTCTGTGGCTGCCTGCTACCTGTGCACACATATTGTCCATGCTACACCTTTAATGTTGCATTAAACTAAGACAGCTGATGACAATTTAGCGAGAATTGCTTTAATGAAGTTAGTACAGCAGTAAACACATGCTTCTAGGCACAACAGAGACACCTAAATTAAATGGAAATGGATGAGATTAGTATGTTTACAGGAAAAAAAAAAAGGTGAAATACACATTTAAAATTGTTACATCCTATTTAGTGCAGTGAAAGAAGATCTCAGCCCCCAGACACAACGCAGACAACATTTTAAAGATCATTTTGTTAATAGTTGTGCTTATCTGTCATTCCCTTTTTTTTTTCTCTCTCAAAGAGACAGATTTTCCAGAAACAAGAAGCGGATGGACTGCTGTTTGTACAAAGCAGTGCTCTGTGCTGAAGGGACAGTGACTCTCCAGACCCTTTGGGAATGCTCTGATACTGAGAGGCTGAAACTGGCAGCACAGCAAGGCAAATCCCTTTCTGAAAACAGCTGGGATATTACCCAAAGAGAGACAGTAACACCCTCAGAGCCCTGGAGGACAGTGTTTCCATACAGGTGGATTTTCCTTGTCTTATAGCTCCATGGAAATCAACAGTGTTATACTGAACATGACTAAGCTATCTTGATGGGGTGCCTTTTCAGCTTCTTTTAATGCACACAAAGAAAAATTTTGTAAGACAATGTTAATAATAAGATGAAATTGCCATGTCTGAATGAACATCAGCATGTGGTTACAAAGGTGGACCTATTTGACCTCAACTGTCAGGTTGCACATGGTATTCTTTATGACAAATTGACTTCAATCTTATGGTTTATTTTTTTCTCCTTCTGTTTCTTTTCCTTCCTGCTGTGGAGTGTTTTTTTTATTCATTACTGGTGGCAGGCTTGTCCTCATTTTATTTTTTTTCCTCCTGCTGAGGTGCTGTAAAATAAATTAGTTTAACACATTTTATAAAGGTAGTTGGTTTAATTTTCCCTTTGGTACATCTGATGATACAACTACTTTAATAAATTGGTATTAAGATAGTTTGGTTTAAATGTTTCGTGATTTTCTACCTGCTGTGGAAGATGCCAAGTACTTTAGTCAAACGTTTTTTGAAGTGCTGGAATCAATTTCTTTCCCCCTCATATTGCTGCCCTGAAGATACACATTTGGCACACTAAGGATTTTTTTCTTGAAAATATGAAGCAGCAGTGCAGCCTGGTTGGTTTGATTGCTTTGATTCTAAGCTGTTCAGAGCTTAGAAATAAATTTCAGCTGGGAAATACAGTCATTCTCTCAGAAACAGAGCTTTTAATATCAGAATAGCTATATCTAGGTCTAGCTATGATTTTTGTAAGGGTTTGGCTGTTTTTACCTGTTGGAGTGTTATGTACATTGAGAGCAATAAAAGCGTGACACAAAAGTATACAGAAATCCAAGTCCTGTTTCAATGGGGATTTACATGGTTAGAGTGGAAAAGCAAGGAATACAGGTCTGAAAACTTTCCAGCTATTCAGGCAAAATCCCTTAGTCAAGGAGCTCCATGTGGCACAAGCTCAGCCACCTCTCAGAGATACCCAGAGCAAGCAATGCTTTCAATAACAGGGCAATAAACTAAATAGATAGAAGAGGTTGGATACCAATCTGGGATAAATACTGGTGGCTTCTTGACTCTAATGTGGCTATGAACAATTAGCTTCCACGAGTACTTGTCCTGCAGAGAGAAGCTAGGGTACCACGAGTATCCCACGCAGAAATTAATGACATTTGTAAGGTAGCACTGGAAAAGTGTTTTTAAAAGAAGAGCAGAGAAAATGGTACAGTCATCTTGAATACTTTTACCTTGAGTCTTTAGATTTGTGTACATTCAGAATAAAATGCACAAAGGCACCACAGAGCTGTGTGCTTCCTTCTGACTAAACAGGAGCATCCTCTGTGTCACGTAATGGCCTCATTCCAGCTCTTTCCGTGGTGGAAATAAAGCCATTCATGTGGAAACACAGGTAGTATGGGAGCTGAGGTATATAATATTTATGTTCAAGCTGATCTACAGACAGCATACCCTACTGATAAGCTAACGGATGTTGGCAGTCTGCACCCATGCTCCACCAGCTCCACCATTTTTAATTTAAAAATTAAAGTCTGTGACAAAAGAACCCATGAAGGACTGTAACCAAGCAGAGAAAAAGAAGATAGAAAAGGGGGGAAAAAAAAAAAAAAAAGGGAAAAAATCCATTTCAGTTCAGTCACGTTTTTCCAATATTGTAGGATAATGTAAATATAGCATGAGACTATGAACAAAAATTCTAATAGACAAACCCTAGAATGAAAACTTTCCTGAGGAAAAAATAGGAAAACGTTTAATCATGTGTCTAAGCATATAAAATCAGCAAGATATTATTTATTTCGATCCTATTCCAACAATCAAATCTAAGACAATTGAGTATATTTACAGCTGGATAATAGCTACCTTGAGATCCAAGCCATAAATTAATTGGGATGCAGTCTGAGGTACAAGGTCTAGCAGCTATTAACTGCATCACCAGAGTTCAGCTGTCCTGCTTCTGTCAACACCACTTTTTTTGGTAAATAATGATGCAATTATATAAAACATGCAAAATCATGATGAAATACCCATGACCAGATAGTGATAAATATTATTCATATACAGGCATGCAAACGTTATGGGATGTTTGCAAGTGTAGCCTAAACTCTCTGTATTTAATGATTTTATGACAGCCATGTTTATTTATAAGAAATAAATAAGGCCAGGCATGTGTGTGCAAACATACAAATGTCATATTCTTAAGCACTTGTTTTAAATTCTGTAGGAAGAAGATATCCCTTCCCAAATGATTTAGCAGAGCATAATGACTTCGCAGTTATTTTAGTTTCTTTCTTTCAGAGAAGTAGAAGATATTTCTTTCCTGAACATGATTTCTCTTCCTTACTAACAATCTCCTGAGACATTTCTCTGCTGCCAGTACCAAAAAGTCACAAAGTTGAAAAGTACATTCCAGATTTTTCTATACCATCTGTCACATAGCCCCTGTTCTTGGCCTTCCCTCAGTGTCATGACAAATGTGTAGCACTGGTATTTTATAAGAAACTGAACACCCACGCTGTGCTGTCAATATTTTTCATCTCCTTGGCTTTCCAAGGGTGAGTATTTGGCCCATCACTGCTGTCATCTCCACCCAGGACATCCCTGAACAGTCCCCCTGGGATCCTCCTGGGATGGGCAGCCCTGTGTCCCAGCTGGACTTGGTTCAGCCTATTGCAGGATGACCTGGCATGGACAGCTGTGGCTTTAAAACTCTATGGCATTTGTGTTCAGGGAAGAGGTTTGAAAACTGATAACATAAGCAGAGGAGGAGAAGTGCCATTATACCCAATTAATAGCAGATAAATATCATTAGCTATCATTAGGTTTAACTCTGTCTAACAAAAACGTGTCAACAAAGCAGATGAGAATTTATAGCAGCAATACATGCTGTCTCCAGCCCCAAGTGCATCTCTGGTGTTTCAACTCTTCACCTCACTCCTATTTCATTCTCCCCTCTACCACTGTTTTGCAGCAAGGAAAAAGAAATTGCTTTCTGGCTTCTAGAGGTGACCAAAAGAGGCCTCTGAGGCATGTAATTAACATAATCTATTAATGGCACAAAAAGTGCACTGCAGGTGAGGTCTGCCTGCCCCCAAAGCAGTCAGATTGCCAGCAGTTCCTAAGAGCAATGGAAAGGTAAGAATCCCATGCAACAAACTCCATCCAGCTTCACCAGGTACTCACCATTTCCACAGATGAGACAAACAGACCTCAGTCAGAAATGTAGCACTTGTGACAAAACTTGTGTTGGAAGAATAGCAGTGATAATGTCCAGATGGTAAGGGAAAAAATACATCAAATTCTCAGTGTGTAACATTAATTATTTTCTCAAAATATTACTTTTCAAAGCATTGCATTCTTCAGCTGTTTTTTCCATAAGTTATCCTGTTCCCCTGAATTAGAATTAGCTTGTCCCTGGGCATTAGCTATGGCTTGATGGCTGGACTGAAGTGTCGTTTTAAAACATACAAGACACATAAATAATTTTAAAAGAAAGTTCATCTGGGAAAGTGACATCTAGGGAACACTCTACTGAAGATCAGATAGCTCAGTTTCTCTTTTGTGAATCCAGGAAAAAGAGTTGATTATGTTTTTCTAATCTGTTCTTTTCTCTAAAGGCAATCAAGGTATTTTTAGATTAGTGTTTCAACATAGAACAAAATTACCTTAGTGAACAACAGAAAATATGCAAATTAGTTTTTATTAGGAAAGCTTTTGACACCAAAGTAATTAATTTCGGGTTTTTTTTTTTTTTAATGTGCAACTGCAAAGCCAAACCTAAAGTAGTCTGTCTTACCCCAGTTTTTAAAAACGAGGTACTTTAAGTGGCACATATGGTAGTTTGCTCTCTAATTCATTGGTCACTTTTCATTCTTTATTCTGTCATTCCAGCTAGCATCTCAGAGGAAGGAAAAGAATTTGAAATTGATAATACTTTTAGATATTTCAAAACATAATTTACTTCAGTTTTTATCTTCAGTAATTGTTGAACCAGAAAAAAAGAAAAGAAATAAACTACAAAGTTTATCACTCATTCTTTTACCTAAGACTCAAAGCTCACAATCAGTTTGTGACAACCAGGGAAACTAATATAAACACACTCATATATTCAGGTCCAGTTTAAAATATAAGTCATATTATGGCATCAGTTTGTCCAAATATTTATTACAAAACATATTTTATGCAAGAAAACAACTAACTTTATCCTTTGCCTTCTCAATGCACAGGAAATAATTACATAAAATACACTGATGTCCCTAGGAGAACATTAGAAATTCTTTCTAGTGGCTTTTGTGCACACTTTAAGAGTATTATGAGCACAGATTAGTGACCATTTACTCAAGTGCCATTTGTGGGGGAGGCACAAAGTTAGCATTTAAACCAGCAATTGTAGGAATGCTCATAAAGTGGATAGATAAACAAATAATGAAACATAATGCACAAAGCAAGGTAATTTGTTGGGTTTTATTAGCATCTCGTTTTGTTATTCATTATACCAGTGAATATCCCTTTTATTTTTTCAGTCCTCTTTTCCTAGCAGGATTACTGTTCAGCAAGAAAAAGCTCATCAGGAGTCTCAGAGAATGGCTGTCAGACAATATAAGACTATTTTCAGTCTTCGTATGTAGAAATCACCTTCCCAACACCTCACTGTTTCTGACACAGAAAATATTTACTCAGATAAGGTTTGCTACTGCAGAGGCAGTAAAAGAGCTCACAAAAAGTTACTGGTTTTCTCAGCACAGTAACTCTACAATGCAAATGTTCATCTTTTATTCATTCGTTTTTAAACAACCTCATCCATAACCCCATAATTTCTCTACCTGGGTGTTTCCTATCTACCTGTGCACTTGCATTTTTCGTTGGATTATAACTGAAATAAAGCCCTTGACTGTGACAGGGCTGCACAGGTTATAAATCAGAAGCTGGTGTAATTTGTGGATTTGCTTCCTTCCAGTGCAGCTCAGGCTGCTTAGCCCAGGCAGGCACATCCCTACTTTTCCCTTCCTTCAGTCTCTCCCTGCCCCAGGCAGAAACAAACCGAAGATGAATTCCCTGTTTAACATACAGAGATAGGGAAATTTGCTGCTAATTACAGTGGTTAGAATTCCTAATGGGTAGGAGGGGGAGTCTCCCGAGACCACTCCATTCCACAGGCAATTCCCTTAGGTTGTTAAGTTTTCCTGCTCTTTTTCAGAAAATTTCTTAACAAAATTACTAGCAGCCTTTATCAAGCTGATATTGTAATTACTTTTGGGAAACAAATGGTATCTGAGGAAAAAGAAAACCACACTTCCATGCTTAATTTAGTAATGGGAAATTTAGAGAGAGAGAGAGCTCTTAATAAATTCTCATCTCGTTCACAAATGGGATGAAATAGGCCACTAAAAGCTTCATTTGGGAGGTTAATATTAACAAGCAGAACTGTGACCTTAAAAAAGTAAAAAACCCCCAAACCCTTAGTCTTACAAGTCCTGAAAAAGTTTGACCATTCACAGGAATCTGGGGAGGAGGAGTATGTGTGTTCAACTGTCCACTTCCGACACCTCACTGCATCACCATCCTCTCCCTCTCTTTGTACAAGTTAAAGACTTCCCCTCTTTTCTTGTAGATGCTCCCATTCTGTCTCAAAAGCTCTTCCAGATGATGAATAAAAAACCCCAGTCTGAACTCCTGCCCTAACCTTGACCTCTCATCTCATGTTAATGGTAGTGAGTGTGAGGAATTAATTCTTTTGTTTCTTCAAGCCTGGACAACACCTAATGAGGAAAGTTGTACAGTTAGTCTGCGAGCATCAAGCTTATGAGCAAGAAAGGCAGGATCCCACTACAAAGCATAACAGAAGAATTCTGTCTGTCCACACATCCTTGGAGTAGAAACCCTATAGATCTTCCCTTTCCTTCCTTCAGCTTTGAAAAACTACAAATCCTTTGACTGACAAAATCTGTAATGATTTCCATAACCTCCACCCCTCAATACCTTAATGTACAAGCAATCAGAGGCTTGTACCCTTAGAATCTTGCTATTATTCCAGTCTGAACTTCAAACTCCTGAGTAGTTGGTGCACATCATGGTCATAAATAAAGTACATGAAAATGCAGACTTCTTACAAGGAGATGCTGCCCTTTGTAAGCTTATTGACTGACAATTTTATATTGAGAGTGGAGCTCTGGGTAGAGCACCAAGTCTCCTCCCTCTGACAATAATACTCTGGTTCCCATCTCTCTAACATGAACACAGTCCAGCTCTGAGGGTTTTTACAAAACCCATTCCTGAGGTAATTCTGGATGCTCAAGCACAATAATTTAGTGAAGCTGTGTGCTATGAGGCTGCAGTCATGTCACCCATGAAAAACTCAACCACCCTAAAATCAGCTGAAGCTGTGAGCCCTCATTCAAAAAAGATGATGCAAAGGAAGAGCCAAATACCAGTTCCTAACCATTCCTGGCACATATTTAAAATTTTGACCTCATCAGAGCTATGCTGATTCACAACAGCTGGGGGACTGGCACTTGCTGGTTTTAAGAGACACACAGGGAGATCTCTGGTAACGACAACAGCATCTCACTGATGGCACTAAAATTGAAGTGGGACCACAGACGAGCCCTGGGAAAGTATTGACCTTACATTTGCAAGTTCACAGTGCTGTAAAAATGCTTTAAAATGTGCCAGAATGACACTTAATGTGCCAACATGACAAAATTTTACAAAGATCCTTAATGGAGCTAAGGTACAATTAAACTATTAAAAAGAACTTTTAACAACAGAAATAACCAGCAATAAACTGTCCCATTTTAGGGATTTGTCACACTCAGAGCAAAATGTTCCTTTTTGTTATAAACCACCTGTTAACAATTAAAAATGTTGCTTTTATTAACACAGGAGGATAACGAGTCTTAATTTAGCAGGTTGTTACATAAGTATAACCAAAAAATACTCAAAGCATTTGCATAGAAAGTCAGGAGGGAAAATCCTGCACTTAGATATCTATACTGAAAAAAAAGCACTTGTTCATAGACACAGAATATATGTAGGGCAGCAAAGTGGAACATAGGAAATTGAACTGCAGGGGAGAGAGAGTGATTTTAAGATCTATTGTCAACATATACTGCAGCTCTAAATAGTGACAGGTGAATTTCTGGAAACTTGGTTGGAACATGCAGTAAATCTAAAAGAGATTTTAACACATTTCTTGAAGTCTTTTGTCTGCCCAAGGGGTTGAAATTCTTATACAATTTCCTGCTTAATCTGGAGACTTTGAGATGATTCATTAGCATTCTTCTAAACATTAATTTTTTATAAAATACATACTCTCTGCATGCAGCTGGAACTATTGAAACATTCAAAATAGAGAAAATTAATATATTTTTGAATTCAAAAAGTTGGGCTCATGTTTTCATTTGCTAAACATTTCAATGGTAAAAATCTTAATGCCTTTGACTACTAGATAATGTCTTTGCATCTCTTCAGATTTTGTCTTTAGAAATTTTCTAAAATGCCTTTGATATAAATGAAATTAGCATCCTAAGTGTCTATCATTGCTTCGAGAGATGAGATTATGTTTTTAAAATAACTTGTTATTTTTGATCCGAAATACTTTGGGTGTGTTCTATCATTTTAGCAATCGTGGGTTTGCAGCGCTATATCATCATTGCTGTTGAAAATTATTAAAGTAACATCATCATGGCAAACTATTCTGAAAGTATTTTTCATTTCAAACAATTCTGTCTATCCTGCAAAGTGCTTAGAAATCCTGCCTTACCTTCTATATTACTATAATATTGTCAGAATGAATAGCCTGGAAACGAAGGAGCTGAACAGAAGCCTTTGTGCCTTGTTTAGTTCTACTGTGGAGATTTTAATGCAGTAATACCTATCACCACATAAGGAATCCAATGCTTAATAGTACTGTCCATCATGGATTTATCAAACTTCTGAGGAGAAATAAGGACATGGGGCTGATTTGCAAGAGTGGAACGCTGTAGCATCCATGTTGCATCCAAAATGGCTTGCAAATGATTTTTTGGTTGTTTCCAGCAACTTCAGATACTATACCAATGTTTACCAATGGAGAAAAGCTTGGATCCACATCCCTACCACTTTCCTGAAGAGCAATGGGATTGCATGTGGATAGGTGGATAAAGAGGCCCAAAGTCATTCCTCTGTTTTGCAGGCAGAGTAGGAGTTGTTTCAGATTCCAGTCAGGAACAGTTGTTTTGCTTTGGGGAAGCCACAACTTCCTCATCTCTCAGAAAGGCCACTGTATGGTTTATTTATTTGTATTTAAACCCTAATTGTAATATCAATCTGAGTATTGAGTCTCCTGAAATATCCTATTCAGTTCTGTTCTGTTTGCTGAGTGTTGTTCCGAGTACTGAGCTGCTGAAGCCTCTGCCCTTCCAGTGCTCACAAAACCTCATCCTTGTCCCTCCCAGGTGGCTAGGCTTTGAAAATTAAAGATCAGAATATCTCTTTTGAACAGAGGGCAGTAATGCCACAGAATTGCAGCTACTATGACAAACAAATCCAGTTTCAGGAACCAGTGTTATTGTTAGCTTGAGCTCGAAGAACTGCTAGTGTCATGATTACCTATCACCCACCATGAGAGGATAACATCAATCTCTAATTAGTTTTTGACACTCTCTGAGGGATGAAAGGTGCTATCTAAACCACAAATTTATTCCACCTTAAAAGTAGATATGAGAGTTCTGTAAGTCAGTGTTCAAGCAAATTAAGTGCAAGCTTGAGATATTCTTTGTTATCCTCAGTATGTTCAAAAATCCTCTTTACTCCTTCCTTTTTCTTATTAATTTTCTGTATAACACCATCCTATATAGAATACCATTAGCATGCTTAAAACCACATCACATAACAAAGACATAAAATTATCTGGAAAGTAAAGCCAGCATTCAAAATGGTTTCCCAATTAACTGCTTCTATTTTATTGGAAATAAGAAAATTGCAGATATAAAATCCAAACCCTACTCATAGCAATAATCACAAGAGAGGAACGTGGATGAAAGGTTAGTAAGATGTACTTGAAGTTACTTTAGAGTGTGTTCTAGATGTAATTTAGAAGACCAAATTTGGGAGCTTTTGTTGTCTATGCAGTCACTAGTGAGAGAGAAGTGTCTCTACTCAGCACCCCGTGGACTATAAAGCATCCCCCTGTAGATGACAAAGCTGTCCCATTTCACCAGTGATATTGCTAAAGACTACTAACCACAGTCTTTTGTCCACACTTGTGAGGTAAGGTGTTATTAAGTAATACATTAAAATTAATATTGTGAATATGCCACGTTTCTGTGTGTTAATTATTGTCCTTATTGAGTCCCTAAAATAATTTTTATCTTTCTCCTTACTGTAATACTACACAATAAAATACTCCTGTGACTGATTTGAGAGAAGAGAATTTAGAGGCACCTACTGAGGCAAATAAGGTGCTTCTCATTGACTTTGAAGGCATAGGGATCATCCATCCCTACATGACTTTGCACGTGTTCATCATAAGGATTTATGATAAAATGGGATCTAATTATGTCCATGCTAAGATAGTATTCCAGCTTATTAACAAATACTTCTCGTTATGGTAAAATATAACTATTGGGGTTTTTTTCATTTTTCAAATAGGTGAATATTTCAGTCACCAGTGGTAGGTTTTACCAGACAGTCAGTCAGATACAAGTAGCAGTAAACCAAAGACATCTGTTTTATGTGCTCTTCAGGCACTTTATACACTGAGACATGGAGAAAAGGTGATTGATTTCCAGAATATGAAATGCTATTAAGGAGATTCTGATCTTCATCATGTGACTTATTTTGCATGACATTAAAACAAATAATCCAATCATACTGGAGCTGTAACAGCAATCATGTGATGTCCATCACAGTATATGTGAGGTTCCTATTCCCATAGCAACATCTGTAGCACTCACGCTAATCACTTTAAATTAACCTTGATATGAAAAAATGCCCTAGGGATAATGCTGTTGTTGTGGTAGTTCACATGAGTAGCATGATTTTCTAATAAAACTTCAGAGCAAAAATAAGGGTGATAATGAGATGTCCTGTTAGGACATTTTTTTTAATATGCTTTAGTTAAACCAGTACATTAGTAGCAGCATCAGGATAATTACGAGTATCGTAGATAATGAGCTGTCTTATTGATTATTGCCCTTTCATAACCCACTGTAGTTAATTTATAGTGTGTACACAAACCAAACAACTTAAAAGGTACAAACCTGACACAGTATCTGATAACATGCCTTGCATTTTAATAGTTCACCTCTCCTTAAATGAGAGTAAAATAAGACCAAAAGTGTCTACTAGAGCCTTTTGGTAAGATACACATATTACATATACCAAGGTACAAGCCTGTGGGACTTCAGTACAAGACAAGAAGTGTTCAGATTTTGAGCTGAGCTTCTCTGGTGGGAAGCTGTCAGCTTGGAAGAGCAGAGTATGAGCAGACAGTTGCACATGGTGCTTTTTACTCCTTGAGTTGAAGAACTTCTGAACTCTACAGGAAGTTTTATAATGCACACATGAATATATCCTTACACGAGAAGTACCTGAAGAGCCTGCTGGAAGATGCAGACTTGCATATATGGCAACGATACCCATAGCAGAAATACATTTGGGTCTTGGAGAGCACTGGCAAGGGAACTGAGCTATTCAAAATACTCAGACCAGGACTGTTTGGAACGTTAAAATCCCAGGTGCACAGACAGGCTGAAGGCAACATGCTGGCTGCCCTCTGCTAGGGGTGGTGGTGTGGAAAGGATCATGTGAGGCCTTCAGGCAGCCCTAGAGATCCTGGGGAAAGAGCTGGAAGGAGCCTACATGGAGGCACCCCTGGGCAGCCCAGCTACAAAACCATTGCTGCTGCAACCCCAGCCTGGGGAGGTTTTTGGGTCCCAACCAGCTCCCTGCCCACAGCTGAGACCTCTTCCTCAGCCCCAGCTTCTGGGCTGCCTTCCTTGCTTTTTGATTTCTTTCATGCCTTATAGTTAACTGTTAGTGTTTATTTTATATGCATTTTTTGTCACTACATCGAGTTTACAGGCCTGTATTTCAGAGTAGCTTTAAAATACGATGCTGTGGTATCCTACTGCCTTCTTTTATGGTGACTAGTTTTAATTAGAGAAGGAAAGCAGCAGCATCATTAGTCTACCAGAATAATGGCTATACTGCTCTTCATAAGAAAATATAGGTATTTACCAAACCAGCTAGCTATTAGGTTAACAAGGGAATGCAATATAAGGTGGGTGCCTGTAACAATTACAGCAATCCAATGTCAAAACTTTTCAGTTCTTCTTCCATATCGCTAGCCTTGGAACAAGCAAGGCTATTTAATGACTTCTCTTTTCTACCCCAATAATTCCATCCTGTGGAATTAAAATTGATTTTCTTTTAGCTCATGAAGATCCAGTGCTGGCTGTCTTTTCCCTGATGCAAAGCCAAGGGAATGCTGCAGAGCCTGTCCATAAACTCTAGTGGACATTGAGTCAACACGTAAATATGCGCCAGTGACAATGACACAAAACGGGGACAGCAGCGTTTTGATTCCCAGCAGGGAATCTCAGCCTAAGAAAGCAGTGCCAAAGGCTTTTCACAGTCAAGCTATTGAGAAAGCAAGAGACACAGTGTGAGCTGGAGTTACTTGTTGTTAACGAGCCATCTCTGCAGCTTAAAACACAAACTTCAGTGGTGAAATCTCACCATCAGCAGCAGTGCCCTGGAGCTGCTGCCTGAGCGAACCTGAAGTGCCAGCCAAAGCCCCCATCATGCTTTCCTCCTGCTGTGCCAAATCACTGCTGATACAGCTGAAACCCTCGCAAAAATCAACATTTTCTCTGCCCCCAGTCTTCCTGGGTCATACAGGGAGTCTCAACAAAACAAGTTCTCCACCATCAGAGCGTAAGGTGGTTTTCACTCAGAGGTATCTCAGGTAAGAATCTTTTTCCTATCAAATTAGTTGGGCAGTGAGATTCTGAACCATCACAAAGAAACTAGCAAGTCTCCCACATTTTCTTCACAACTTGGAACACCTTGACAGTGTTCACATGCAGTGCTGATAACAACTGCTGATGTCAGATGTGGATTTTTCAATTAAAATAACGAGACCACATGTTATTTTCTAAAAAGCTACAAAATTTCTGGACTGAAATTTAGATAAGGTTTTGCTGTTTTCATGTACACAAAAGAAATCACAGGTTTTAACTTAGATTCCATTCCGTGGGCATGGGGGGAAAAAAAAAAAGTTTGCCTTCATCTGGCTTATCTTCCATTTTCTAGGAGAAAAAAAGTCCATGCACTTTTTTATATCTACTAGAATAATTACTAATCTTAAAAGAAAATTTTCCAAAGTTCAATTTTTGAGCCTTTATACATACAAATAAAAGATTATATAGTTGATATATAAAACCAAGCTCTGAGGTTTAAACTGTAAGCTCCTTGGAGCCAAGAACCAATCACATTTATCTGTAAAGCACCAGACATACTTCCCAGTTTTCTATGAACAGCAAAGTAGCAGTGGGATCTTTTGGAAGACTTGACAAGGATGGTTTTGTTTCGTTAGATTTCTTCCCTATCAGCTTAAGAAAAATGAAAGCTAGAAAAACTGAGTTGCTTCCAAATAACAAAGTGAAAGTTCTCACAGCAAAACACACACATTTAAATAAAATGCTTTTTCAAAATCAAACCAGTTGTTTGTTTGTTAGTTTTAATAAAATGCTTCTTATGGTTTGAACTCCTTCTTCCTGCATGTGGAGACCAATACCAATCACACAGAAGACTGAGGCAAAAAGAATAACTCTCTTATTTAGCAAAATTTGAATTATGTGGGTGTTGATATGGTTTGCAAAACGCAAATACACCAAATTCTTGTTCTTAAGGTATATATATTTCGTAACATTTTCAATTCCCTGAGCATACAAAGCAGTTGTCTTTCCCTCCTTGTTCATTACCTGCAACACACTTTCTCTGATAGATGACCTTTTAAAAATATTGATAGTGCCACTGTTGCTATTGTGACCTGCCAGAGGGACTGTGTAATTTGACAGGAATGAGAGATTTGCCCTGACTGACACAGTAAATAAATTTTGTGAGGAGAACGTGACTCTATGTTTACTTTGGCTTCAGGCAGGCTCTTGCATTTCAAGTGAGTGCTGTATGAAGCAGTACTCAGAACTTTTGGTGGAGTTTTTTATTGTCAAGTCCTTCCCAAGACTATTCCATCCTGGAAAATGAGTCTGTGCCCCAAAAAATGCTAGTGAATTATTAAACAAAAATATATTTTGGAAAATCCATCTCTAATTTGTGTGTATATTCTGAGTGAGTGTGATACTGGAACATTTTTTTTTCCTAGGTGGTCAGACAGGTGATGTCAGGACATCATTTATGAAACATTAATGTTTGCAAAAGATGGTCCCTAGGACAAAATCTATGCGTTGTTGGCAGTAGAGTGGGAGAAAAGCACATGAAGAGGAAAAAAGTAGGGCAGGAGTAAATGCAGATGAAAAAATAGGACAGGAAACCATAAACAGCAATTTTGCACTTATATAACTGGTGATGAAAATTTACCAGTCAGGTTTCCTGTCATGCTTTTTTCTGATTCTCTTACCACCATGAAAGTAACATGGGCTGGTAAATTGTTGATCTTGATACAGATGAAATGGGTGGGAAAAAAATCTGTCAAGAGTATCCAGCAACAAAAATACATAATTTGTCAAGACAGATAGCACAATTTTCTGTAAATACATACAACAGAAGATAAATCTCAGAACCTTCGATACACAGGTAATCACTTCAAATTAAGTGCAGTTTACAAACCCTTTCCTAAAATGGGACTAATTCATACTGAGAGAGTAGAACATTCAGATGGTTACAGCAAGAGAGGAGAAATAAAAAGGAATAGCCTCACTCAAGTCCATCTTCACAAATAACAGCCAAATCACTTCTACATGCTGCTGCTTCCTGCAGCATCAGCTGTGCACCACCCAAGGCTGATCTCTCAGACAGATGAGGCGTTTTTTGATAATATGTACTAATAAAACCCTTCAACGTTACACTCAGGCACTAGACAATCTGATGAAGATTTGATTCCGAGATCAAACAAATTGATATTGCATGGCAATTATTTATGCTTTGTTCTGAACTCTGCATGGTGCATAATAATCACATATGCTCTTGCTCAGTATCTTGTCACTCGAGTTAGCCATCAAAAGGGTGGGTCAGAAATAGTACAGCTAGAGCTGGAAATACATTTCTCTGTGTCACCTTCACACCATATGTGTAATTTTACTATTATTTATTCCACTTTTCTAGTTCTTGCTGAAATGCTTTCTGCAGATGTTGGAACTGCTGTCAGGAGAAGAGCACAGCCCAAGATCCTTATGCTCTTCAGGCTCTCCCACCATCAACAACTGACAGCAGTTACTAAGTACATGCCAAAATGTTAATTTTACTCCTAATGGGAGCCCCAGCACATGTGGTTTTTTAGCTTTGCTATCCTACAGATGCAGTGATCAAAAGAGAATCTCAATTTCTAAGACTTACATGGGAAACAAACAAGGCAGGCAGATGATGAGATAATCAAAGGGACAAATAGCTAGGTCTCCAAAATGCTTGAATTGTTTCCCTTTGATATGCCAGTGAGGCCATATGAGGTGGTTCAGCAATTTACATGCCATTCAAAAAAGAATAAAATTTTACTTTTGAACTGCCATTCATTGAAATAAATGCTTATTTTACATATCAAGTCCTTTGTTACCACACTGGATAACCAAACTTCCAAAATGTTTTCTATGGTTTTTTTGGTGGGTTGACTTTGATTGAATGTCAGGTACCCACTAAACCTCTCTATCACTCCCCTCCTCAGAAAGATGGCTGCAGAGAAAATAATATGGATTATGAAACAACTCGTGGGTCAAGATGAAGGCAGTTTAATAAAGCAAAATCAAAGTTCATGCACAAAAGCAAAGGACAACAAAATAATTAATTTTCAAACCGAATCAGACAAGGCATATGAAACCCCTGTTGTTTTTGAGTACTTAATATCACTGTATTTACCCACAGTATTTAGGATCTATGTGCTTTTATAAACACACATTCTCTCTGACTCTGGGGATTTTGTTTAGAGGTGCCTAATTAAAGAATTACTTATGAACCTACATTTTTGAGATTATTGTCAGAAGAGGAGCAATACAGCACAAGGACCTCACAGATTCCATTCATTCCTAAGCATCTCCTACTAAATGTATACATGTAGATATATGAATTTGAAGGCAAAATAGGAAGGGTCAATATGGATTCCTACATCTTCAGGACCTTTGAATTAATAAAAAAATATCAGCTTTACACTTGGAGGAACCAGATTTTTAATTTTCCAGCAATATTAACATTCAGCCACTGTAAGAATATTTCAGGTAATGGAAAACACAGTTTAGAATTCCATTTCATATGGTAATAGAGAAATGAAAAATAAGTAATGTAGTCTTTGGAAAGCATTTTCAAAAGGATTCAGCAATTTGAATTCAGCAATTGAAGGCTCAACAGACTTCAGGTGACTTCAGGAGAAGGTTGTTTGCTCAAACCTTTGAAAAATACCTTACACCATCCTTTGTTATCTTCTCCCAGCAACACACAGGGAATGAAACCCTGGCCCTATATAATGCTGTGGGAACTTTGCTACTGACTTCAGCAAAGATAAAATGATTTTTACCATAGTCCATTCATACTGATGGAAATGAGACAAATACGAGGAAACTCCAGTTACTCTGCTTATTCATTGCTCTCTTCAAAAGAGACAGAAAATCAGGGCAAAAAGTATTGCAGAGCGTATTGAATTATTTAAAAAAATCAGAAGAGTCACCTTTTTTCCCCCCCATATAATTCCTGTTTGGTTGTTTTATGGTTTGTTTTTCTTATTTGGGTTTTTTTTTTTTTCTACACAAAGGGAAACAGTATAGACAGAGAAACACTTGAATGGTTGATTGAGAGTGTGTTTTACCTCTAGCCTCTCAACAAACAGGGACTGCAGGTAGACTCATTTTCTAAATAGAATTGTCACAATGTAGGATGTGATGAGAAGAAT
Organism: Entomyzon cyanotis; assembly: GCA_024500445.1. NCBI lineage: Eukaryota > Metazoa > Chordata > Aves > Passeriformes > Meliphagidae > Entomyzon > Entomyzon cyanotis. The sequence continues at coordinate 4,855,575 of JAKEPQ010000756.1, forward strand.
AATGAAGAACATGTCAGGAATATTTCACTATTGTTTGTTTGACTGTAAAAAACTCTTGGACACTGCGCCAGAAAAGAATTGATAAAACTGTCATGCAGCAGAAGAGAAAGCACTGCTGAAATAGAGGATTATACCCAGAAGTATCTGGAAAAGACATTTTGGGGAAAAGTACTTCAAGGCTGGGGAAAAAACTCTAAATGCACTGTTTGTTTGCACAGGTTGTTCCTGCAACACTGCGAACTGCAGTACTGAGGTATCATCTTCCTATTTGTCAAAAATAGCTAAAAACCAGAATTACTAACCGAATATCATGTAGTCTCACTTTCATCCTCTATCTCAGAAATAACTGGACTATCCTGGACTTCTCTTACAGCAGAACTGGCTAAGGTTAGAAATTTCTCTCTTATACTCCCAATTTGGGACAAACAGACCAAACAGAAAGGTTTTTAAAAAAATTAGAAGCTCAAAAATCTTACATGTCACAGTACTTTGCTCTGAATCGGTTTAGTGCCACTGAGTGAACATCAAGGGTTTGGTGCTCACATGTTTCCTCATGTGCTGGGCTCTTTGATCAAATGGCATCTAGGCTGCATCATCTGAAGACAGATTAATTTCCCTCATTCAAAGGACAGATGTAGCAGAGCCAGGAACCTTATGCAGAATCATATGGACATGAGTGTAGCTCACTGGAGACACTCTGGCACTCCCAACAAGTGAAAAATTGCAAGTGAGACTGATTCAGACAGAACTTTTAACTTTGGTTCAAAGAGAAGAAAACAAAACAATCATGTCAAAATTGACATTTTCCCACAGAAAATATAATCTTTAAAAGGAAACCACAAATCCACAGATTAAAAACCCAAGTTCTGATTAACTTTATTACTAACGACTTAATAAATAAAACTGTAAAATATTATATCTTACTTTTGGTTCACTAAAGGTATGTGTATCTGCATCCCAGCAGATAAGTCTGCTACTGACCTTTTATGCAGTCCTAGTTTCTACTAGGACTGTAGAACAAAGTTTATTGATGAGTTTGATATCCTAGAGATTAATTATCAATACAGCAATAGGTATTCCCAGTTCTCCTCTTTCAGGAAAGACAACTTTACATGGCTGTGATTAGAAGTGATCAATTAACCTTTTTGTTCACTGGTTGCTAACTTATGGTTGAGAAATGACTAGGAAATACCCAAGCAGAACCAGCAAAAATAAATTACCACCTACACTGGTACTGTGGCTACTTTCAGATTTGCAGCACATGAACTACAAATCTCTGTAAGACTGTAAAAGTATGAAAGTATCAAACTGATCATAGTGATTTGTTTTGTTTATTTAGGACATGAACTCTGTAAATGCCAAAGGAAAATGACCCTTGGTCTATCTATCAAAAGGTATTAGCTCTGGGAACATACCTTGCTGGACTAAATCCAACTGAAAGATGGAATATTTTACCAGACAGAGTCACACAAGGTCTGGGAAAAAATTGCTTCCTTTTTTTTTATATTTTGTTTTTTCTTCCCATCTTTTTTCTTTTTCATTGTAACTCTGTGTGTCCATTACCTATGCTCTTACTAGAATGATACCATTTTCTCACTCATGTTATGCAGTGGTTTTCATCTTTCTTGGCTTCAGAGTAACAGCTCCACATTTGCCTTCTGGCCATGGCCTTAAATGCCTTTTCCAGATCCCAGGAATACCTGTAATACAATATCTCTCTGGCTCTGCCTCCTTTGGTGCTTTCACCCAAGGAGCAGCCTAAGGAATCATCAACAAGTGATGATCCATCAACCAAACTTTAGACCTATTAAAAGGTCACAAGTCAGATGAAACATTTGGGATAAGAGTTGGGGAAGATGTTTTATAATTAAGTGCACATAAAACTGATAGAAAGGGGTTTTTTATGCTTAGTAGGTACCACAGTTAATAAAAAATCAGGAGAGAAAATCCTGCTTTTCCCTACCTCTTTCCAATGGCAGAATGGCAGATGGACAAGAATGTTATTTTGCTCATCTGTGTGCATCCTTTGGACCAAACAAGAATTTTTCAGTGAAACGAAAGGCAAAGTGTCCTTGCTCCTGCCATGCATGACAGAGGGGAGCCTCAAGTAAAGTCAGCAGAGGGCTCTGCATTGCTTCAGTAGAGGTCAGATGCAAGATGGTCCATAAAAACACTTAAAAAAAAAATGTTACGGTAGTAACAGTTTGCTTTCTGTGTGTATACATATATATGCAGGGAGGAAGAAGAGAGATAGTCAAAATTATGAAGTAAAGCCAATGATTTTGGATGCTGGCTTTATTTTTCCTTAATATAAGCTAAAAAAAAACCCCAAAAAACCCACAAACCAAAAAAAACCTGCTTTGATGTTAAAACATGCTCCATACCTAAAAGATTTCACTGGTATTTAGACATTCTTTGAGTTACTGTATATAACTTAGGGGTGTAACACTAGACTTCCCATTTTGAAAAAAATATTGCAGGAAAATTATATTTGGGCTTCCAAAGTTTGTTGCCCTGATTTTCAAAGACATTAAACACATGTCTGTTCACCTTGAAGACAGAAGATGAAATCAGAATCAGCTGTGGGTAATAAGCATTTATGAAGAGCAGACCACTAATTTATATGCCTAGAAATGGACAGCAATTTAAATTAAATGTAGGTACCAACACTGGAAAATGCCTGCCCATGAACGTGAAAACATGAAAAAAACTCTAGGGATGCCATTAACTGAATTGACCTCTTGTGTGCGTAATTGGCACTAAGGCCAAAAGAGCCAACAACTGCACCCTTGGAAATTTAATTTAGTAAGGACAATAGATGATGGTTTTGTTATGAACTTCTGGTTATTATGAAAACACTGATTGCATGGCCTGTTTCCTTAGAAACTAACCAAAAGGTGACACGTTCTGTTGACTTTCTATTATACATTCATAACATCATCCCTCAATTCTATGTCATAAAGAATTTATGTAGGACATTAATCATGCAAGACCATTAAATTGTTATCTCATTTCAGTGATAATTGTTTACTGCTATAAATGGCTCATGTTTTGTTCCAACAGTTGGACTGTGACTAAAATGTATCCTCAAAGCAGTGTTGGCAAAGAAGATTAACTTCTTAAGAGAAAAGGAGTTATGAAAGTAAGGGAGAGTTTTACGACCGTGTATGAGAAAATATGACTTGTAAAAACTTGGTAATTCAACCACCAGGGGCAATGAGAAACCTAACGTGCTCACAGCTGTGGGAATCTGATCAAGAGTTCTAGGCAAAGGTTTTTGCAAAACCCTCATGCTAATAATGTACCTGGCCCCTTTCCCAAAATATAATGAAAAGGGTATAAATTTTTTCCTTTTTAAAATTGCATAAAATAATGTCAGCTGAATGTAATAAAAATTAATTATGAAATATAAATGCAATTATGAAGAAAACACAGACGGAAAACTAAAAGTCAAGCATTTACAGAAAGGAATGCTCATAAAAAACCAGCAAACCTGCACCCCAGCATAACTCAGCTAATCAGAGCTGTGCTGTGCAACACAATGATTTGTCACCTGCTTTTAGATTTCCCTATTGACTCCTGTGTGGAATAAGAATGGAATCAATTTAAAGCAGTCCTTTATTCCCACGGGTGCCATCACTAATGCTGCTGTCTGTTTCTGCTTTCTAAATGGAACCCAATGATATATTTTTCTGTAGCAAAGTGTCTACTTTATGAGCATAATAAATAGCAATGGCCCTTTAATGACAACTTTAGCTTTGGCCATTATAGTACATTTTAAGTGCTTAAAAACACTAATGGGAGCTATCCAGTGTTAATTATACTTAAGATATGAGTGCTGTACACAAGAACTACTGCAACATTAAGTAAAACACTTCTACTAATCCTAATTATAGCCTGTATAGGAGAGATAAGAGAAATCAAGTGCTCCTTTACAGCAAGTTCCTAAAATAGCAGAGACAGGAAGGACAAATTGGCTGGGAAAGCACTGGAAAGCACCTTCTAGCACAGGACTTGATCCTTATTTACACCATTTGTAGGAGCAGCTGCTTGCACAAGTTGTGCTGTGCTGGACTGGCCCTGTCATCAACCCTGGACAGGGCTAATCTGTGCCCTGCCAGAGCCAGCTGGGCTCTGTACAAACATGAATTAATGCAGACATTCATCTGACAGAGCAGGCTGCAGGCTTTGGGAGCACGGGGATGGAGGGCAGCCTGAGCAGGCCAGTCTAGAATCACCTTGACTCTTTTCAACCTGAATTCAGAGCGATGCTGCTGGGCTGTTTTGATACCCACTGATTCCAGGGGTGATGCAGATTTCCCTGCAGCAGCTATTCACGCTTATTTATCTCCACAGAGGAAATCTAAGGTGACTATGCTTAGATTACTTTAGACCATTCAATAAAATGCCTAAAACTGGATAAGGGATTAATTTGGCCTAACTGCTCACAAACAATTGTGCTCACATCTTAGCTGGGTGTTTAAACATAGAAAACATCACACTGGCTTATAAACAACAGGGACTGCATTTTTTTACTTTTTGAAGCATTTCAGCGGGGCAGAGAGGGAGCAGAAGTCAGAAAAACTCTTCAAAAATGCAAGTAAAATTAATTCATAGAAAGTCCACAAATACTTTAGACTTGAGCTCTAGTGCTAATGTTGTTCAAAATCTGTATGATAGCACTGGTCTTTGCCTGTCTGTGTTTATGGAAAATGACATAGCCACACAGAGAAAATCATAAACTCTCCCAGAAGCTCACGGGCATCTAACAGAAATAATTGAAATGCACAGACAAGGAACATATCCAATCAAAGAACAGTTGTAATGAATTGGTTTTTTCTTCCCCACAATTCAGTTTGGTGACTTACTGTTTCACCACTCTGATTTCCAGCCAGGTGAGGACTGAGTTGACATCAGAAAGAACACACCTTAGAAACATATCCCTAAAGTACTCTGAACCTTCAGCTTCTTTATTAATTTGAAAATTAACCAGGAGAGAAAGTGAGAGACTTTGACATACTAATGAAGTCCTGACTGGGACACTAGCAAAACCAAACTTGTCCTCCTTCTTTTTCATTCAAATATGGTTTTTGCAAACTCCATTTCTGTTCAGTCTTTTGCTAATAGCTCTATGTTGTTTACTATGTAAATACGCAGCACTTAAAAGTTATTTTCAGGATAACAGTCCATGTTAGTCTTCTTGTTTTACAAAAGGTCCCTGAATTTATGAGCAGCTCAGTCATCAGGATGAACTATGACTTTGGATTCAAAATTAAAAGACAGAATAACATAATCTTCTGAAAGCAACTGTATTGCTTGAAGCTAGGTCAGTTAGGTTTTCATGGCTACAGCTAAATCCTTTATCTACAAGTTTGCCAGCTCTTGCTTGAAGGTAAATTACTGAAGAAGTCTTAAATTTAACTTCAAATAAGCATGCATTAAAAAAAAAAAAAAAAAAGAAAATATGTCTGCAACTGATGGTATCCAATTACTGCGGATATAGATTGTGGTTTCCTGTTTTGTAGATTTTTATTTCTCCTACTGTTCCCACTCAGCCACTTCAGAGCCATGGGAAAGTCTCCAACATGAGCCTTTTTAAGGTAAATATAGGCAAAGCCTAAGAGAACGATGCTGAGGTAACACTGGGCAGGTTCAAGGTTGTGAGACACAACTGCAGCCCCCACAGCCAGAGAGTCGACATACTAGATTAATAAATAATGTGCAACAGGTGAGAAGCAGCTCTGAGGACAAAGAGACAATCAAGGTGGACACATAGTTTTGGTCTCAACCTTGGTGATGTCAATCACAATACCAACCTCGTGGGTAAAGCAATGCAAGTCTTACAGAGGATGTGTTACTGTCTTTATTTAAAGCTTTGATTGCAGTTTGAATAAGCCTTTTGGAGACAGAAAGTACTAAAACATGTTATTATTCTACATAATAATAATAATAATAATAATAAAGTTCCAATATCTTGCAAAGATTGTATTGCATCAGCCTTGATTTAAAACTGAAAAACAATGCATCTGGTTAGCATCTTGCAGATTTCTCCACACTGAGCATTCAAAAGAAGTATCCTTTGAACAATCCTTATCAACTCAAACATGAGTCTTTTATAAACTGCAAGACTGTAAAAGCTGTTGTTTCTTTGCCATCTTTATGATCTATTTTTTAAAATGTACTTGCTTCTCTTCAGATAGACAGATTTTCTTTTAGTGGTTGAGCCATAGCACAGAAAAAGGTGAAAATGTTTTGACCACTGAAATTTGATATTTCACACTGCCTTGATAAAATGTCAGAAATCATCCTCATAATTTGTAAGTCATCTAGGACTATTTTTGTAAAACCTTTTTGACATGCAGTTTATTACTGATCTAGTAATTTCTTTGGTACTATTTCTACAAGACTGTCAATATTTATTTCGCCATGGTTAGGTAGCTCTTCTTATAAATATGGAGAATATATGCCCATTCCCTAAATTGACATTGACAATCCATAATATTTAAATAGAATTAGCATCACCAATTTTCAGTGTAGAGTATATTCAGAGAGCCTGCTGCAGAATACACAGGATTCAGAATAATTAGCATATGAAGCTACTCTTGCAATTTCATTCCTCTATTTATATTAGAACTCATTATTGTGCCATCATATTTCAGAAGTAGTGATGCAGAATTTGGATTTGACAACGATTCAGGAATGAGCCAGCCAGAAAATTACCTGTGGGGACTCACAGACCTTTCTATAATATCTGCCCACCTGGGCATCACTCCAAGTAACTGCATTTTCATGTCACTCAAGGGTGCTGTGTGCCAAGTTGGAATGCCAGCTGATCTGTATTGCAAATTGTTTCATTCACAACACACAGAATTCATCCCGACAGAGCCAAGGGAGCAGGGTAGTCCCAGCCTCCACCTGTATCTTTGCCTAGCTCAACAGAGCAGTGTTATAAAACAGACTGGGCTTGCTGGACCTTGTTCCCCAGGGGCCCTGGATTTATCCCCTTCTCTGCAGGTGTTGGGAGATGCAAAGAGTGCTGGTGAAACAACTGACCAAAACATGGAGCTACTTCAGAAGTTTTAGATATAATAAATCCTTTATGATGAGGATTTGCCCAGAGAAGTTGTGGATGCCACATCCCTGGAAGTGTTCCAGGCCAGGTTGGATGGAGTTCTGAATAACCTGGTCTGGTGAAAGGTGTCCCTGTCCACAGCAGGGAGTTTGGAACAAGATGATTTTTAAAGGTTCCTTCCCATCCAAATCATTCTGTTATTCTATGATGCCAAGTTGCAGCTGCTGGACTGCAGGGTCAGCAGATGTTATGTGGATGTGTACAGGTACACAATCAGCTTCTGGGCATAATCCTAAATTAGGAGGTTACTGCTGTCCAAGGCCTTTTTTGTTCTATTCTCTGTCTAGGGTTGTAATTCATCATCCTTTCAGTTGTATCTAACCACTTGCAGTGCTGAGCACTAAGCTGAATAATGAATATCTATCCTCTAACTTACACACATGCCACACACACACATTTATGCATTCCAGAGGATTATATCTGTACAGATCACTTCAGATTGTGAGTTGGCAGAACTGAATGAGGGGTGAACTGTCTAGTCTGGAAGGGCACATGGAGAGAGACAGCATTCTGGCTTTCAAACCAGAGAAAATGTCTGTGCAATCAGTACCTTCACAGCAGGATGCCAAGAAAATGAGGGAGGCAGAAACTAGCAGGGGCTAAAGGGAAGAAGAGAGAAAGTTTCTTGTAAGACTGCTAATTCTGGAGAAGGTAAACTTGAAGTTATTGAAAAAGAAGACTTCTGTGTACTGCGTGTTTAGACTAAGATCACAGAAAAATGTTTCATTGAAAGTTTCTTGATGTAAAGAGGGGTCCCAGTTTTTCCTAACTTCTGTTTTCAGTTTGTGTTGTTTGATAGCACAGCTGACACACAGTAACATGTAGGAGCTTATTTAACAATAACTCATTGAAACAGGCAGAAATATAATAGTCATCTCCACCTGATCTACGCCACTGCATGATTGTGGTGTCACTATCCAGGGGCAGGGGGGGAGACATTAATTTTCTTTATTTTGTCCTACCTCATACACTTATCAGGCATTACCCCACAGCATTGGTAACACTTATTACCTTGCACAGTAGCACAAGAAGTAAAGTTCTACTGCTAACACCTCACAAGCATACCCTTCCCAAAGTAGCCATTTCCTTTGGAATAGATAAGATGTGATCTCAGATTCTATATGAGCAGCTCAATTACGTTGGCCAATTTCAGGCAGAGCACCTCTTTTCTAGGATAATTCCTCTGTTGAAATGGTGGAGCATTTATAGCTTGGGATGGAATTGCTGAAGGGATGTACCTACACTGCAGGTCAAGAGAGGACATCATTCTTCAGTGCTATCAATCTCACAAGGACTGCATTTACTTTACAATCTCATGAAAATGAAAATAATGGAGTGAGACCTCATTTGTCTGGTAAAACTTCCATGAGAAAAGCACAATAAGCCTATGAGGTGTTCAGTGCTCTCAGTGTCTTCATCTGCCTGAGTCAACTGCAGTTTCTGGCACTGAGCACCACACAAGAATTTCACAGCTTCTTAAAACATTCATTCTGCACAAACAAACCTCAGGCTAAAGTCTTCCCCAAACAGGCAGAGCATCACTTATCCCCTTCATCTTCTCCTGACCAGTGATGCTCTAGTGCTCAGTATATGTTATTTGAAATATCACAGAAGTCAGTTTGAGAATTTGCAAATGATATTTGAATGACAATCCTAGAGGGAATTATAATGTGGCAGGCAAACATTCAATGGAATGACCACCTCACTCTCTCTCTCCTAAATTTTATCCTAAATTGTGCCTTTTTTTCCTGTTTAGGATGCACATAATTCTGGTGGAATGTAATTATTGAATTAGCATTTTTGTTAATATCGATTACCTCAGAGTCAATGTCATCATTATTTTTTAAACAGCCACGAAATAAGGAAAAGGTAAGCTATCACCCAAATTATCATTTGGCTACTGGCAAAGGGAATAGCAAATAAAAATTAAATTATTTATTTTAAAAAATACTTTCTTAATAATAAACAAGCCTCCTCTGGAGTAGTCATCTCAAAGCACATTTTAAAAAATCTGGTTTTTACTCTAGGATACCGTAGATCCCTGTCAGACTTTCTCTTGTGGTCATCAGAAAAATGTGCCAGAGAGTCTCATGTCCTGGAACAAGGCACCAAGACAAAAGTGTGCAGACAATATTTTCTTGGGTTAATACTTTTCCAGTCAGTAGGTTTTGCAACAATTTTGGTCTTTTGTGTTTACAGTTAATTGGTACAGACGTTTTGGCATTTCTGAGTATTAAACACACTATTTTCTTTCTTTTGTGGCCTAACCTTGAACACCTTTGAGGTGCTCTGTATCAAAATACTCCTTTGTCAACACCAAATTTGGCTCCCAAAGTATGGCAGATGAAGACAGAATTCTGGGCCCAAGGCACAAAATTTCCTAATACTTAATGCTCACATTAATTTTTTTTTAAAGAATAAAAAGACTACTCATACATGCAACAAGGATATTACAGACAAGAGCAGCACATATTACACACCAGTACAATATATTATTGCTAATGCATTGAATGTATGCTTGACTGTGACGTGAATATTTGAGTAATAGTTTATCAAATCATACATTAAGATTTTTACTAGATCTTTAAAATGATTGATTACTACACCTTTGAAATATACTACATTGAAATTTTTGAAACTATTAGTATAGGAGTGGGAACACAAATGAAATTCACAAAACAAACCAATGAAGAATATTCACATACATTTGAAATCAATCAAAATGTCCACCTTTTCAATGTTGTAAGGGGGAGAAAAGGAGCATTGATTTATCATTGCAAACTTTTGTAACCATAAATCAGGATCAAAGAATGACTGATACTGGATGGGACCTCTGGAGGTCATCTCATCAAACCTTTCCCCACCTAAAGCAGGGCTGCCTACAGCCCAGGACCTTGTCCAGGTGGCTTTCCAAAATCTCCAAGAATGGAGACACCACAGGTTTTCTAGGCAACCTGCAACTAGATCTTGGTCACTTCCACAGTGAAAAAGTGTTTCCTTGTGCTCAGAAGGAACCTCCTGGGTTTCAGTTTGTGCCCCTGGCTCTGGTCCTGTCCCTGGCAAGAGCCTGGCTCCATCCCCTTTACACACTCCCTTCAGGTATTTGTACACATTAATTAGCTCTACCCTGGGCCATCTCCACTCCAGGCTGAACAGTCCCAGCTCTCAGCCTTTCCTCATAGGAGGGGGATATTCCAGAAATGCTCCCTAAATCCATGCCCATGGGAAAAACCAAAATTCTTACCTACTGAAATTTCTATCTGGATAGCATGGAACTGGATGATTGACAAATTGGTTTACAAGGATGAAGCTGCAAAAAAGTCATTTCTCTATAAACCTTTTGGATCTGATCCTTCTTGCTCAAAAAGATAATTGCAAGGCCTGGTGATTAATTTTTATTTCTATTCATGCAAATGGCAGTTGCTAGGATGTTTTTTTCTCTTTTTATAGTTATACAAGTGTGGAAAACTTTGTGTCTGAGAGAGATCAGAAGCATAAACTTGCCAAAGCTCTCATCTTGTCTAATACACTCTCTGTGTTCCAGCTAAGCTGATTCTATTTTTCTCTGTTAGCATCAGTTTATGTGAGGAAACACCATTGTGTCCAAAGAGCAACACCAGCTTTTAAAGATTTTCTCAATTACCCTTTCAACACTCTTAAATATCTGATTTCTGTATCTTATAACAAAGATCACAGATGATAAGCTTGTGCTGTTACATTGTTTATACATAGTTAATGAATGGTCTCCTTCGTCTAGTCCCATCATGTGGGGAACTGATATTTATTCCATAGCAGGTAATTATTTATTGCTTGCTATACGATTGTTGTGGTTTTGTTTTTCTTCTGATTCATTCTGCAATGTTGTGTCTCTTTGAAAATCCTGACCATCCCCTGTGCTGAAAGTGATGGAGCCACTGAGAGCCTCAAGGCTAAAGCTGATAAATAGATGTACCACAGCAACAGGCTACTCTGAATTTTGGTTGTAAGGAGCACTTGAGTGACATGATATTGGTCCTAATTAAATGTTCATAAATATCGTTAAATATAAACAGTCTTTTCAGGAAAATAAAAATAAGTATTTTTTTTTTAATGTCTGCTCCCTTTTTGAAACACATCTGTATCTTTTCCTTTTTATATTTTAACATCCTTGTTTTTCCCTAGGGTATTTCTTTCTAAAGCTGTGTTGAAATAGCCACACTGGTAAATTAAATAGATTGAAGTAACTTCTGTGATAGGAAGGATATTTAACATGGCAAGGCATTTCCCTGCTTTATAGTTTTAACAGGTTCCTGCTCACCAAAGCAGAGCGAGTTGAAACAAGGAGGCTGTAATTGCCTCTGGGCAGTGTGTGGGACCTCTGAAAGCACCAGAAGGGCACAGCTGCCCTGTCTGTGTTCTGGGACACCCTTTACAAACATTCCAGAGGTAGGCTGCATCATCCAAAGCATTGCTGAGATGCCTAAGTTCCTGAGTAATCTCTTGCTTGAAAAAAATTAGCAGGACTTTTGCTCCTAAATGATTAAGAATAATTTGAAAAGGAAACGGAAACCCTGAAATTTTAAATTTTTTTTTTCATAATTTGCACACTGGTACCTTGCATTTTATACAGTGAGTGCATTTTTCCCTTTATTGTTAACTGCATGTGCTGGAGGAAAACAAGGTTTTTTGCTTCCTATCCCAGGTCACATCCAGGCAGTATGGCAATTGGACAGTTTGGCCAACTGTTGAATTAAATTAGATTTCTATCGATACACTTTGTTTATACAAAGTGTAATTGCATATCACAGGCTGTCTGGGGAATTGGTCATGGATGGTCTCAGGCCTGACAGAATTCAAAAAGAGTTTGCTCTCAGGCACCTGGTAGGGTTCTTGGGGTGTCCTGTGCAGGGCCAGGAGTTGGATTCATGATCCTTGTGGGTCCCTTCCAGCTCAGGAAAGTCTAGGATTCCATATGTTCCTACAGTAAAACTGTCTTTAATCTACACAGGGAAAGAAGCTTTGCCAAAGGCATTTGTTTTCAAAATAACTTTTGTAAAGCTTGTCTATGTGGGCACAGAGCCAAGACAGTAAAACACACCATGCCTGCCAGACCATGCAAACAGCATTGCCATCATTCTCACATTCCAACATGTTTGTTTGCTCTATGAACTCTGCTAAAAATTATAGTTATGGTGGAGAATGGATGGATGGAGGAGGGGATGGATGGATGGATGGATGGATGGATGGATGGATGGATGATAAGTCTACAGATGGACAGCTAGTAGCTAATGGATAATACTCATCTGTAATGGAGCTTAGACAACATTTTAATAAACCTGTAGTATGCAGAGGCTGCCCATTCCTGAAGGAAGAGAAGAAAACAATCCAGTGGCACATTGTCATAAGTCTGAGGTGGAACTGAATGAAATGGTATAACCGTCATGCACTGGGCAGACTGTGACAGGTTACAGACAGTTGATAAAAAGAAATTTTAACTAAAGGAGCAAACTTGTTCTATTGTATCCTGCAATTAAAGCCATTAGGCAAAGGAAAGACCATTTTGATTTCCACCTTTATGATTCTGGAATGTATCTATTCATTGTGCTGATAAAATGTAATGTGTTATATATTTCACCATGACAAAATATAATTGATGTCATGAAAAGTTTTAAATTATTGCTTGTATAATGTATGCTTTTAGCAGAAGTGTATTTATTATTTTAAAATTTCTGAAACTTGTTCTAAATTACCATGAAAAGCACCAGAGTGGAAGAAAAAGATTTGTCAATGACAGCACCAGTTATTTGAAAGATTTTAACTTTCAAGCCAATTTCACAATACTTTCACTTCCCATCTTCTTTTTCTTAGGGGGAAGGGGTATAAAAAGGATAAGGGAAGAGAAATACCCATTACATTTATGAAACTAGATAAAAGCAGCAATAAGCAGAATGTTATATGTAACAGCAATAAAAATTTAGATGCGTGTAATTTCACGAAAACAGCATCTGTAAAAAAGAGTAAGATGTATAAAAGATTTTCATCACCAATACCAACATTAAAAAAAAAAAAAAAAAAAATCAAGCCTCTTCCAAACTAATTAGACAATGTTATCTTCTACATTCATAGCTGTGTCTGGCAATGACACATTATCTCTCAGGCTTAAGCACTGGATCATTAACTGAGCAGAAATGTTACATGCATTTGTGTATACAAGATTAAATGCTATACACTCCTTCAGTGTCCCATATTCTATCATTTTAGCCGCTCTTTTATCTCTCTGTCACTTTCAATGAGCTGTAAATTTGATAGCATGTTTACAGATATTTTTCTTCCACTGACTAAATTATCAAAAGCCTGCGTGATGATTGTATCATTTCCTTGGCCTCTCAGGATTAGAATGTGCAGAGTGCAATGCTCTAAAATGCTTTTTTATCGAATGCCTACTCAACATATTCTGCACAGCTCTTTGGTCTCCCTTAGAAAGGCATCCCCACACCTCCCAGACTAGTTGCTCTTGACTGCAACTAATAAAATAAGACAGAAATTCATCAAGCATCATTCCCACATGGAACAGTATTTCAGATCAGGCTGAACTGCAGAAGTACATGAGGGGAAAGAGGTAAAAAAGATAATGAAAAAGCTTTTCCCAAAAGCTCCTGGATGCTGTAAGGAGTGAAGTGGGCATTTTTAGGGTTGAGTGCCTGGATATTACATCCAGAGTCATCATCAGAGTAGGTCTCACAATCTGGTGATTTAATAGCTGTAATAGTATGTAATGGTACTACAGAATACTCCTTTACAGCTTAATAGAAGAAAATAATCATAGACTATGTAATGATCTACAAAATCAAATGAAAAATATTTAAAAAAATTGAAGGATATTTTACCACCAATTTGAATGTTTTGATGACTCCTCAGCAACACACAAATGCAAAACAATACCAAACAGCTACACACAGAGAAAATGATTGCCTGGGAGACTGAGACTCTTTCTTGAGAAACCTGGTCCAGTGCAAGGTGTGCCTGCCCATGGCAGGGGCTGGAACTGATTGATCTTTAAGGTCCCTTCCAACCCAAGCTATTCTAGGGTTTTATGATGATTCCATTTCCAACACTTTTTCAGTTTGTCCCAGGATATCCTGTGGTGATGACACCAAACACATCTGGGTTCACACTTCAGTGCCTCTGCAGTAAGGAACAGTAATGCCAAATGAAGAATAAAACTATTATCCCAGGTGTCAGAAAAGCTGCTTCCTAGCCTGGCCAAAACAATTAGAATCCTGAGAGTGCAAATCACCATTTTCAGAGACTGTTAGGGGAAACAAAGCACTTTTCTGCACAGATCACCTCTCTTCCCACTAGTGACTGATTACAGGACCAACCACAGCAATTCATTATCTGGAAAACAGGTAACGGAAGGGTATTTAAAGTACTTTAAGCTGTCTTTTTAATCAAATTTAAAGCTGGGAATTAAAGAATCAGAATTATACCACTAGGCAGATTCACAGACCACCAGAGAAGTCTCCAGAGAACACAGTTCGCCCTTGCTCTGGCAAAAAGCAAGACAGAAGAGAGTTTAGTGACCACTGGAAAGATTTAAAGGCTGAATTTATCCTACCATGTGCACTGCAGAACAAATAGAAATCTGTGAAACACTAGGGAGAACAGCAGGAAATCATATCTGTCTAATATAGGTTTGGCAAATTATTAGTAGGATAGGTACTATTTACAGGGAAAATGTTTACTTTGTAGAATTTTCATGTGTAACTAAATATAAAGCTGTTTAATCATGTTTAGATTGGCCACAGAAACAAAGCTCATTGTTGCCTGCTCATACAATTTACTTTATCCAAGCTTCAGTTTCCCCTTTAGTGATTAAAATGCAATATAAAGTTATATCTGTGCATATTTAAGAAGGCTTCCTAACCTACTCCCTCTGCTTTAAAAAATACCATTTGTTCCTTTTGAAACATTTTGAAAGAGACCCGTTAGCATTATTGAATCACTAAATCTTTATTATAATCAGTAAATTTTATGCGTTAATGCCAGACAAGCAACAAAATAGAAGTTATTAAAATTTAACCCACTTAATAGTGATTTCCCACATACAAACAGATCTTACTTTCACTGGATGACCTGATTCAGACCTTGTAGGTTTTTTTTGGTACTAAAAGGTGCTAAAGGGAACCCCACAGTCAAACAGATATAGGGAATAAAATTAATGAAAATGTTGTAGACCAGATTTTTGAAATATTAGATAATGTAACTGGAATACTTTTGGCATCTGCAAATATTCTCAAGACCGCAAAAAGAAGGAAAACAGCTGTTTAATACAGATTATTTTAATATCCCCATAGACCAAGTAATTCTGAAGGTTTTGAGTATTAAATTATGAAAATATGTATAAACAATTCATTTCATTAAGAATTCTTTGCTGACGAGGAAATTTAGTTTTCATCCCCTAAGATTCAAGATGCAACATCAGGGAGAGAGAAAAAAGAGAGTTTAAAGGACATATTTTCTGTCTCACATTAAGTATTTCAAAATATGAGCTAGCAGTGAAAGACAAGGTACATTTATTTTGTATCACTGCATTTCTCCATAATTATGAGAAGGTATGGAGAAACTATGAAGGGGAGAAAAAGAAAAGTTTTTCTTCCAACACATCATTTTCTGAAGAGCATGGCTGATTTTCCATTGCCTTGTGCTACCCATGATTCATATGTTTAAAATACTCTCAAATCAAGCATTTCACAGATAGTAGTCTTAAAAGCTTAAAAGACTATGAAGCCTGGGAAATTATAGAAAAATCAATCCAAATGATAGAGAATTCATGGCGTGGGAATGCCAACAAATCAACTGTGAGGAGATCTCTGTTTGTCCAAGGTGGGTCAGGGAGCTGTGTGAACCACCGGCCTGTTTCTGTACTCCAAAGGGAACTCGAACCAAAGTAAAGTTTGAAGTCAAGTTTGGAGTGCCCCAATTTTCAGCCAAAGAAGTGAGGACTCAAAAGTAAATGCTCTGTCTAGATTTAGCCAAGTAAATAAGTTCATGGATTTCTCACAACATTCATAATTCACTGGGATTTTAACATTGTCAGCAGTTCATTTTAAATGCTCTTGCCATCTTTGAAGGACCAGCCAAACAAAATCCTCTTAACTAAGAAGACAGCTGCTGTTTAATATAGTTTCTAGACTAGCTAAGTGAAACTTTTTTTTTCCTGTATAAGCTGTAATTTCTTATAAAAACTTTCTTCAATTTACTCCTAGGGCTTTAGGTTGGGAAGTTTACTAATTTTTAAAGCAGATCTTCGGTATAGGACAGATTTTCTAAGTTTACAGATCTGACATACTGCTGCACTTCGCAAAAAAAAAATTATTATATTTCTGACATGTACACAAAGCAAGGCTGCACCTTTCACAAAGTCTGTAGATTTAACATATAGTCCTAAATATTACCAGGGGTAACACCAGCCCTTATTCCTAGATGGGAGCACCGTACCCTCCAGTTCCTGGTGGTTTAAAGTGCTGAGTAACCTCACTGTATATTTTCTGATTTGTGTATTCACAATAGTGCATGCAAACGTACTTTGATTAAAACCATGAGTGTAGCACAGAAGCCAGGCTGTTCTGATTCCTACCAGACACAAATCTCTTTATAATACACTGCAACAATACCAACATAATCCCAAATAGCAATGAACTGCTAAAAAGCAAGGAGGTAAGCTGGCAAACACCAGAGCTTTATAACTTTCTTTCTATGCAACAATCAAATTAGTTTCCCAAACAAGAAAAAGGCATAAAATGAGAGGAATATTAGTTCCATAGAGTGCAACTTCTTTTCTAAAGCAGTAGTCACTCAAGGCATTTAAATGTACACAGTGTGGAGCAATTATGAACTGGTTTCTTCCCAAATCAAGGCAGTTAGTGTTTAACAGCAATCCTCACTAGAAATTGCACATACCTATTACCTTTAACAGCCTCTCCAAGACCTAGACAAGTTTTGGGTGCACTGACCTATAAAACAATCCACATAACTTCTGTACTGGGAGGAGATAAAATAAGAAATTCAGTCAAATTCCTTCTAGTTCGTCAATATTTAAAACAGGTAAAGGCAGAAGGCTCTTCAGCCTTTATTTCACTGGAAGGCAAGTGATCTTTTTGTGCGGAGCCAGTAAGGAGGAATTTGAGCCTTTCATCTTTCATCCAACATATTTATTTCTAGTGCTACTATCACTGTGGTATCCATGCAGATTCTAAAACACATTCCATCATGTACATTCCCCACTGAAAATATTAGCATTCAAGGACATTGCATGGCTTTGGAACAGCTTATTTGAGATTTACACAAAGGATTTTCAAAAGAAGACTCCTAGTTAGTTAGAATTAAATTCAAGTATTTGGGCCTGATTCACAATTTCATGTGGATTATTTAAACTAACGTTGCTGTGCACTGCTGAAGCAGTGTATGTGGGCCTTTGAATAAATGACAATCAGCCTCATATTTGGCCTAATGATGTATTTATTACACACTGTCCTCTGACATTTTACATTTCTATACTGAGCAAGGAAGCTTCTTGCTTTTTCCTTCTAATCCACTGCATGAAGCAATATGCGAAGACATGAAAACCGCTTATGAAAAATTAAACAACTGCAGCTTTTTATGACAAATAACATGTTCCAGCTGAAAAGCAGGTACGTGGCATGACTTTTGCTTCACCGACATGCATTTCCAGTGCCATATGCTGCAGATGGCTGCAAAACATGCTGCTTTCTTTCAGGACATTACCTTGTTTTGACGGCAAACATGACTTGACAGATGCCTCAGCAGAGGAATTGCCTGATATCTGACCTTTCTGTGATATGTCATTTCTAGAAAGCCTTGGTGCAGGTGCTCCATCATGGGACACATAACGGAGATACACACCAGAGAATGATGTGATTCAGAACCTTTTATCTGCTTTCTGACTTTCCTGCATTGTATTTGTTTTAGAGCATGTCATCTACTGGCCTTTGTAAAATGAGATGCTAAATCTCAGGATATAATGTTTAGGACTGCATTATCCTAATGATTTGTATCTATTCTAGTCCAGGGAACGTTCCCTTAGGTTTGTTTTTGGTTGCCTAATGATTTAATTCAGGCAAAGCTGAGGTTGAGCCTCAATTACGACACTTCAGACAGAGATGGATAACTTTAAGCACCTTCAAAGGTCACTTCATCCTGGAGCTGTTCAAGGCCCTGTCTGCCTGCTATAAACAAAGGCAGTGCTAAAGCATTTCACTTCTCCAAAAGCCACAGCACAAGGGGAATAGCGGAATTACAGTGCACTATGACTAGACACCTTAACCCCAGTTTAAGTGGTGGGGATAAGGATAACTAAACACACTCTTTATACTACATCTCCGCTATTCACACCCCAAAGCAGATTGTTTCTTCTCTGGTGGACATCTCTGCCTTTCTTAAAATCAAATTACACAGCTATGGAGAAGTTCAGGGCTAAAAGAATGGACCCACTCTTGTTGTTAGCCCAGTACACATTGGCCTAATTTCTGTTCACACCATGTATAAATTCAAGGCATGGAAAAAAGCATAATTACATGGTTTTGTTTTACCATGGAAAATAGATAATTACGGGTAATTCATGGCTCAATTAAGTTGCAGGATAATTAGTACTCAAAATAAGAAACACTGCCTGGAGATTATGGGGTAATCTGAAAGGAAATTACACAATTCATTCTAGTGCACTCAACTTACTTGGTATTTGCTACACATATGCTTTGATCGAAGATTAAAATATTCATGGAAGTGTGGCACACCTTTATTACCTTTTTAATTAATTAAGATTACAGTTCTTCTAGAATTTGGATTGGGTTGGTAGTTGGCATGTACCTGGAACATTTACCAGGGCTTCCAGAGCTGGCACTGCAGAGAGATAGACATTGCAGCTCTGGAGCAGAAATATCAGAGAAGATGATGCACACAGATTTAGCCTACAAAAAATACCTACACAAACACTGAAATGAGTAATAAAAAAGGAGCATTAGTCAAGCCTGTCTTGAGGGTTTAGGCTATATTATTTAGAAATGTCTCTTATGTTAAAAAAACAGAAAAGTGATTACTTCCAGCCTTTGAAAATATGAGATAAGGAGCTAAAAAAGAAATGGGGGGGGATGGGGGGGGGGAAGAAGGCAAAAACTCCAATGGCTTTGCTGAAAGCAGTCTGCAGGAAACACATATAGAAATAAAAACAATATGCTTTTATCTGACCACAATCTCATTTGTGCAAATCAAATCCTGTGAGGATGGCTTGTATTTACTCCTTTTGATGAACTTTTCCATTCTTATACAGAAAAGTTGAAGGAAAGTCTCTCATGCTTTTTGCTAAAGAGATGTTATGACAGAGACTTTTTAAGTGAGGGGTTTTATTGTTACTCTGAAGAAAAAACATTTAAAATGCAAGCCCGTCACGCTGGTCTTATTCCTATTCTTTGTTTTTTAAAGAAAGGTTTGACCTTCTACCTATGTACACTTTGACCTATGTACACTTCATACTGTGTAGTCCAGTTGAACACACATTCATCTGTCTACAAAAGACGGAAGTTTCTCTGTGGGATTGGCTCTCACTGGCCCCTCCTGGCAAAATGGCTTAGACAACAGAGGCTAAGAAAGGCAAGAGAATGCAAGGAGTGTTAGAGACCTCAACACCCAGAATTTCAAGCATGTGCACTGTGGGGAGCTCCTAACTTGGTGTGGGTGTGTTGAAAGCTTTTGGGGATTAGCTACAGAAAGGATGCCTAGAAATTTTTAGGCATTACTTAACATTGCCTGAATATTTAATATTGTGGTGTATTGGTTGAGGTGGGGATACTGATGCTTCGAGTTTCATGATTGCTGGTTATGTGTCATTAATAAGTCAATAAACTGCTTTGGTATTGATCTGATTAAAAGTATGTCACCTGAGCATTTTAAGCCTGTGATGGCACTCACAGGTTAGATGGAAATTAAACAGTATTTTGTGAAACTCTTAGGATCTGCGACAAGACTGTTTATACTCCTTCACTGGTAGAATATCCATGGTGAGATGTTGTTCCAGGCCAGGTGGTAATAGCCATGCTCATTTTGGCTGGGTACAGTTAATTTTCTCCATAGTAGCTGTGTTTGGATTTGTGCTGAAAACACCACTGAAAACACAGGGATGTTTTTGTTATCACTGAGCAGGGTTTGCACAGAGCCAAGACCTTCTCTGCCTCTCACACCACCAGCAAGTCAGGACGTGCACGAGGGGTTGGGAGGGGACACAGCTGGCACAGCTGGGCCCAGCTGACCACAGGGGTGTCATAGCTACAGACAGTGAAACCAGGGAGGGATAGGCACAGTTTCTCACCAGCTGGCCTCAGGAACTGGACTGTCATGTTTCTGCAGCCATGTTTAACCTAGCAGGATAAACAGAGCCCCACTATAAAGAGAATAAGAATTTTAACAGCATTGCGACAAACTTTTGAGTACAGAATTTTTGCCCCTCATTCTTGGAGGCAATCAAGAGCTAAATGTAATTTTCACCTCTCTGATAGGGAATTACAAATCTCTCCAAGTGCAGAAAATTGTGTTGCGTGGGGCTGCTCTTGGTCTCCCACACAGATGGAAAACCCCAAAGGATCTGGTGAAAGAACAGCCTGCAGACTGTGGAACCAATCCCAGAAGGAAACTTGTTATATTTAATTAGCCTCATGGTCGTATTGAGAGAATTAACAATATTTTAATAAATTGCCATTGTACTCATGCTGTTTTAAAGTGATAGTGTACAGCACCCTAAGTTCTGTCTGAGAAGAGACCCTCAGCAGAGCAGACTCATTAACAACACCGCTGTAGAAGCACAGTGGCCTTTAATTATATAACCACATGCAGTCTTTCTGACAGTTTGCTATACACATGATGAACCAAGGACTGAAATTTTTCATTTTTAGCCCAAATTCCAAGGCAGTTTTTAGTGACACACACTGTTAAGTACACTGTTAATGTGTCTCCTTTAAAATGACAACATACATCACCTGTGATGTCTTGGTCCCTAGGGTTCCCACTTGGCTCTTTTCAATTCCCTCTATGTCTGAAAATTAAAAGTTGATAAAAGCAGGTTTTCAGGTTTCTACAAAGAAACCTAAGTAGTGAACACCAGGGTTAATAATAAAAGACCCTCATACTTTAAGTCTGGAACACACCAAAATAAATGGTTATTGCTTCAGCGTAGCAAATGGCACTGCTGTGGAGTATTTATGCAGTTTCCTGCAACACACAGAATTTCTTGAAAGAAATTAACTTCACAAACTGATCCATGTTGCTCATACATTATTGCAGGATCTCAAAGGAAGCAATATTTCACAAGTCTGTATGATATTAATAAATTGTTGCTTTCTATCCCCTCTTATTGCTGCTTTTTTTTTCCCTACACAAAAAAAGAAGAAATAGAACTGCCTGAAATAGCGGAAAAGCATCATCCAGGAGATCCAAGAGACAGCTGTGTGACAGCTGTGTGATGGAGCAGCTTGTACATCATGGGCCAGAAGTGTGTTGTTGACAGTGGCAGCACCTCCACCACTGCATTTGTGTGAATAATGCTGCAGAGCTCCCTTTTGAGCCTTACACCAGGGAAAACAAGGTGCTGTTTGGGGCAGCACATCTGCAGTCAGCTGCAGCAAGTCCTGCCCTATCAAGCCAGCTGTGCCACCCAAACCCTCCTGAGCAGCAGTGCTATTTTTTTAACAGCAAAATGTTGTGTGTGGTCAGGCATGTGGGTGATGAGCAGAGGCAGTTGTGCTCTGTTTGCCAATACTCTCTGCTCTCACCCCTGACACCTCGCAGTGAGTTGTGCACTGCCAGTCTCAATTCAGCTCTGGTGGCTTGGAATCAAAGACTTCAGCTGTTTTGATCTGTGCTAAATACAGAAGAGAAAGACAGGCACCCTTGGGTAAGGTCCACGTTACCCAATTTATATTTTCTTGTAAGAAAAAAATCTGAGTGGAGCTAGATTTCTACTCATTCACTTCCCTCAAATTGTTAGCAATTGTTATCTACCATGACTTTGGCACTATGAACTGAACCAAAGACCTGAGGGAGAATTTAGGAAAAATATATATTTTGGCATATATATATATATATATTTTTTTTTCTCCATCCAACAACCTTGTTTAATTTTGAGAAAGGCAGTTGTCTCCAGGCTTCTGCAATAGATTCCAGCCACCATCTGAGTGTGCAGAGTCCAGGGCATAGGACAGACCATTAAAGAAAAAAAAAAATCACAGACAGATAAACAAACAGGGAATTGGTGTCATTCAAAGAACAATTTCTTTTTCTCTGAGAGAGCTTGTTGGCAAAAAACTCACATACACAGCACTTTCCTGTCCATCTATGAGACAGGTAACAGCAGTAATCTGGTATCTCTGACAGAGTAACTACTGAAAACATCTTAAATGCCTTGCTGACAGTTCAGGCTGGCTTCAGGTATCTCCTAAGTTGACATGAATGCTTTTTGTTGTCTCCCTCAGCTAATTTTTCCTATAAAGTCATCACTCCTGCAGCCTTGTGATATTTAACAGCTTGCAAATTAGCTGAATGTTGACCATTTTTTATGTCACCTTGCACATGTGCTTTCCCTGCACTGCTGCAAAGGCAATGGCCTATCTCACACCATGTCAGGGAAATCAGCAAAGAGCTCAAGCTTGGTCTAGGAGGAAAACTGAGTCACTCACATCTGACCATGCCAACAGCTTGGATCTGCACTGCCAGGCACTGGGGAGGGCAAGTCAAGGGCTGGTGAGCCCAGAGCTGGCTGTGCCCAGCTGGGATCCACTGCCTCCCAACAGTGAGCTTCCCACGAAAATCACACTGAGCTTCCTTTGGACCTAGTTTTCAAGTTTCCAAAAAGCCCATGTTATTAAACACCTCTATCTTTTAGAAAAACCAACCTGGAAAACTTCAAGAAGTGTGGCACTGCACCTTCAGTGTCTCATGACTGCAGATACATTGACTGGAAAGGCATTCTTTATAACAGAGACCACTTTTTTTTGTTGTTGTTAGCCTTAAGTGTCTTCACTTTGAGAAAACAGTGAGGCCTAAGCCTTCAACAACAATGGTTGGATTACACTACTGATGTCATTAAAAAAAAACAACCAACCAAAACACGAACAAACAAAAAAGACATATCTTTTGGCTGACATGTTTTACGATAAACCCCAGAAATTCCTATAAGCAAATATAATACAGTGCTTTTTGCCATGAAAAGCTATTCAATTTTAGGATCATTTCCATCGTAATGACTTTTGATGGGTTATTTTTGTTTTCATCGTGCCATTAATAAAAAGTGATAACTCTTTAGCTCTAATTAGACCACTATCATAGAGCCCATTAATAATTCAATACCCCCTTTATCTATTCCCTTCCCCTTCAGAGCTCTTCAATCAGGGCTTATGCAGCAGGTTGCATTTGCTCTGAAAATCCATTAGCCTTCTGCCTCACTTGTGGGTTTTCCAAGGGACACAAATGGATAGATACATAATTTCATTTATTTATTTATTTGTGTGCTTCTGCTTTTAGGCTAGATGTAAAACAATGGTGGCAGTGGTGGGGAGCGGGAAGAAGGGGCACATAATAATCTCTGGTGTCAGAGCCCTACAGCTTAATTTGTCATCTTATTTTTCCACATGCAAGCTTCTGACAGCATTGATCACCTGAATCTGTTAAACAATTTTTTCATGAGGCTGACACACTGCCCCAGTGCTTGCATCTATCAACATCTGCCTGATTTATTGGCTTAATAACTGAAAATCATTTGGTAGCCCAGCTCTGTTTTGCCTGAACACTGACCTGTGACCTTAATTTGCTGCCTTTTGAGTTTCTTTGTTCTCCCATAACAGGTAGCTCACTAATCAGCAGAAACAGCTTTATAAACTTAGATAAATATTTAACTGAGATCTAGGAATATGAATGTTTAAATTATTCTTCTTGGAAAAGTATAAATAACCCAGACTAAACAGAACTACAGAAATCAAAGGCATGCTTGCAGAAAGGATGGGATTTGGCACACTTTTAATATTTCATGTCTTTCTCTGTTCTTATTTCAAAATATTGACAAACAGCTGTTATGAATTTCTGAAATAAAAGACTTCTCTCACTGCTAAGTCTTTATAACAAAATCCAGAAAGCAAACACAGTGATTTTTTTTCCTTTGAGGTACCACAGATAAGACTAATTGCAATAAGGTGGTGCCATTAGAATCAGTAATCTCAGTTTATGGAAAAGTTTGGTATGTTAGCACAACAGAAATCTAATTTAGACCATATCCTTACATTTTATTCAAATAATGAAAACCATTAAAAATATTTTACTGTAGGAATATTTCCAGCCTTCTCAGGTCTCCACCCACTGATAAGCAATGCACACACAAAACCACAAATGTTTTAAAGGAAATACATTAGTTTAGGACCTGCTTTGAAACTTTATATGAGCACAAAACACATTCACCTATTTTTCTTGCCAAACAACACACTGGCATTAAGAATCCCTCAGACATGCCTAGAAAACAGCTTCATCTAATGTGAGACATGACTTGCCAGTTAGAAATTTTACTCACTTTGTGAAAGGAAAACCAGCAGTTTTCTTCAAATATTGGGAAAATAAAGACTAGTGACTGGTAGTCCTGGAAAAGGCGTTCTGTGGAGAATGGCCTGACAAGGGGATTTATGGGGTGGGGATGAATGGGTAGAATAAACCTGCTTCCTTTCAGACCTATTCCCATCTCCCATTTCCCTGCCCTCTAAGCCACAGTCAAAGTGGGGCACAGCACAAAAAACCTGGGTTATAAAGCAGGGAGTCAACTCTACAGTAGGAGAGGAGACAGAAAGACAAGTTTTTTCCCATGCCAATTTGGCAGAGTATCAGAACCCTTCCTCTTGTGACATAAGACCTAAGAGAATTTGTGGAAATCCATGGGAGTTGAGTATTTCCAGGAAGGTTGTTTCTTTGGGAGGAAAGATAGGAAAGTAATTTTAAGGAGGACAATCATGTTTCCAGTATCAAGAATTAAGGAATAAGTCACCTATGAGACCACGAAGACAGTGTGGCAGATTTAGTTAGGTAACATGGGAAATAACTGGAAAACTAAGAGGAAAACTCATCTTTAATTTCAAGACAAGATCAAATTCTTGTAAATCACCCAGGAACAAAGCATTGGGTTCTTATACATTTTAGTTTCAACAACACAAAATTTCTCCTGTAACAACTTCAGAGATCTTAATTCATGCAAAATAGCATTTGGCTCAATCGCTCCTGTCAACTGAGATTTATTTGGTTTCTATCTTAAGACAAAGCATAAAACATACACTGCAAAGGTTTGATGAGCTTGACAAGAATACCACTGTTTTTTAATATACTGAATATCTTTACAGCATTGAAGATTAATTCAGTGCTTCAATTTTTGTTTCATTTCAATTACAAAAGTATGAGAAGGAAATAATAAAGCCTAGCCTGTGGAGTTTATCAAAGCAAACAATGATCTTCCTGGATGTGGGTTAGTACTACAACCAACAGACCTGAACACACTTTTCCTTCCCAGGGAAGGCTGGCTGCCCTACAGGTCAGTGCTCAAGTGCAGGCAGTCATTTGTTATGGTACTTAAAGTGGAAAAGAAACACACTTCTAGCAGTGACATCTTCAGAATTCTTCCTCTAGCTAATTTCTGTAATACACAAGTATCGTGCTTGTGGTCTGTTGTCAGTCAAATTAAGAGCATGTTATTTAATGCCTGTCATCTAGACAGCAAAAATAAGTGAAAACATCTTGATTTGCTTCTTTTAGTTTACGTCAATTGTGTGCATAATATTTGAAGGTTAATAGTGTGACAATGATGGACCAAGCCATGCAAAGAATATCTTTCTAACAATGGACAATTTCCCTGTGAAATGGATTGGAAAGAATGTGATAGTGTACAGAAGACTATATTAAAATTATGGCCCTTCAATCTGATGAAGAGTGGAAATGTTGCTTGCTCAAAGGCACCATTAAAATTAGAAACATCTATCTATACATTGTCTTGAAAGCTGCTGTACACCTCTGCACACTAACTCACGTGGATATTATTCCATTTCAGAACTTGACTATAGCTCACTTGTAGGATCTGCTTAGACAAAAACCCGTAAGAAGAAAAATCTGAACTCTTGCATTGGGAATGCTGCAGCAGTTCAAGCACAGCTAGTAAACAACAACAGCAGCAACAAAAAAAAAGTCTACAGCAAATAAGTTCCCCTGTAAGATTGTCTTTCTTAATAAAAATGCTATTAGCAAATGAAACTTCTAGTACTTAAATGACAAAATATTGCTGCAAGATAATCTTAATTGAGATCTCAACCTCTGCACAGTTTTTCTGTACTTAATGGGATCGGAAATATTTTAAGATCAATTAGCAATTATAAGTATTTTGCTCCCCTAAGGCTAACATTTTCTGCAAAAAAGCCCAGGTATTTTCGAGAAGCTTCAAGGAGCCTTAGTGTGGCAATGTTTTGAGAAACCTTGTGGCTTTGTCTATTCCAGTGCATCTCCACTTTCATTAGAGCTCTCCACATATGGAACTGAGAAATGACAGAAGCTACTTTGTCCTCTTCCTGAATATGTAATTGCATCTCTAAATATATCTAAATGAAATTGTGCCCTCCAAATGCAGAGGCTTTCTCAGGGTAACATTTCATCTAATTTCTACAATAAAACAG
Organism: Entomyzon cyanotis; assembly: GCA_024500445.1. NCBI lineage: Eukaryota > Metazoa > Chordata > Aves > Passeriformes > Meliphagidae > Entomyzon > Entomyzon cyanotis. The sequence continues at coordinate 4,882,440 of JAKEPQ010000756.1, forward strand.
CATTCTACCAGTTGGCTAGTAGACTCCTACATTAAATCTTTAAAGACTCTGCTTCCCATATTATGGAAATTGAGGTGAGGGTTCAAACTTGAATGTATAAATCAAACAGGACCTAAAATTATTTTACAAAAAATTCAAGATTTTGACTATCAACAAAATGCCAAGACAAACTATCATTGTTATTTACTAGGAAGTGCATTAGCTGTTGGTCCTGGGAGAAAAGAAACCCACATTACTCAAAACATTCCACTGCAGAAGTGCACATTTTTAAGCAGGGATGTTTGTGGGCAGCTGCAAAGAGAAGCATTGCTGCTGCTGGACACAGAAGCAGGAGTAAATTCCAAACACACATGAAGAATTTGACAATTCTAGTTCAACACTGCCTAGGATGTTCATATTATTAACCATCTGGAAGTGGCCCAAAGGCCAGTTCAGTGCTAATGATGACTATGAAATCAATTGAGGAAACATCCAGATGAATTTTAGATTTTAAAATGAAATGCAATCCAAAAAAAAAACCAAAAAAACCCACCTTCAAAGTTCTAACACAAGCCTAGGAACTTCATCCGCTGTTTCACAAAAGAAAATATCCCAGAATGTTGTAAAAATAGTATTAACAGATCAGTAGAAGCAGCTTTTTTTTTTTTTTTCCCTTTTTCCTGGCCCACCAGCTGAAATTGAGGCAGACTGTGACAGTAAAAGTTCAAAGGAATCCAAACACAGTGCCCAGAGCTCACAGTCCCATCAGCTCCATTCCCCTGAAGGCACCTACCATGGAGAGATGACAGAAGTGCTTTTGTCATCAGGTGCTGAAGGGAACCAGAGTAAAACCTCATCTTATGCTGCAAATGGGTTCTTCAAGGGGTGCCTATACTTACAGGCTTTGCCAAACATACAGATTATTAAAAGTGCTTACAAAGAGAAGGATGGCTGTGCTTTGCAAGGTTAACAGAGACAAACACATTCCAAGTGCTGTGGGGAAAAGAAGGTGGGGAGAGGAGGGAGCAGTCTGGAGAGGATCAGCCAGGGAGCAGTTTAGAATAAATATATAAAGCATAAGGAGAAACATGAACTGTAGGTGAAAGAGGAAATCCTGATCAATAATTTAGGAAGGAGGGAATTGTGATCAGAGCAATGCAGTTGATAATGATGTCAACATTTTGGATGTGCAGAAAGGGAGAACGTTTGAAGTAGTGAAGATGAAATTAAAACATACTGTAAAAAATGCTGAGAGTTCAGCAGCAAAGATATAAAAGAATAAGAGAGGGGAAATGACAGGTATTTGTGATAAAACAAGAAGAACAACCTGGGGTTTTAGCTGAAGCTACAAGTGAACAATAGTCATGAGACTACTCACTTTAGTTCACTACTGATTCTGCACTCAGAAAGGACCAATTTTTGCTTAAAAAAAAATTGTGTAGCTTTCAGTATAAAAGGAGCCATGAAGTATCCATAACTAGTTTTCAGAGGCCAGAAAGAAGAGAATGGATCTTTTGTATATTGACACCTGAGGGCTAGGATCACTAACAGATTACAGTGATCCTAGGGCAATGCATATCATGTTTTGTTTCCCTTGCTTCCCCCCAAGTAAAGCCTAACTTTTATTGCAGCTTAGCCCACATTTGATGGTGATAACATACAGACTTTCTAAAACACTCCATTAAGTAAGCCCAAAGGCCAATGCATAAAAGAGTCGATGTTCCCAAAGTATTGAATGTGCTCGGGTCGTTCACAAATGATGGGCAAAACACAGCACAAACAGTAAAAAAATCAGTGAGTGCTGTGCCCTCAGCACAGACCCTTCCCCTTCTTCCTCCCTGAGCACCACCGGGAATAAATTGAGAAGCAATAAAAGCAAAGCCATTTCTGAGCTTCTATAGACTCAGGCAGACATTTTTACCCTTTTTCTCTTTAATAATTCTTTTTAAATGTATTAAATACAATAGATTTAATAAATTCCTTTTCCCCCTCAACCATGGAATCTTACATAACTTAATCTGTATAACCACATTTTATTGCACACACATTGTGTTACCGAGACACTTTACTTTTCCTGCTCTAGCATATTAGACTATGTAATTCCCTTTACAGTCTGCCTAGGAAAATTCCTCTTTCCTAGAAGTTACTAACCATATGTATCTGGGGAATGGAAAAGCAGACACAAAGGCAAGTTGTAGAGACAATGAAAATGAAGGCTTTTTGAGGGTTTCAGAAGAGACCACATAGGCTTTTTACAACCTAAAAAGCTACTGAAAGTTACAGGACTGAAAGCAAAGCTGAAGGAATGTATTTTCTCTGAGAGAAAACAGCAAGAATTTTTTGCTTCATCTTTGATTTTAATTTATTCTGTTTCACCCTGACCTCGATTTCTGTGTGTGAAAAATTTACAGGTTTATTTTCTGCTAAAGTAAAATCTTAACAGAAGAGTTAAAAAAAGCTCCTTGGGTGTTTTTTGAATTCTTCTGTTAGGAAAAATGTCCAGGTGGGTCCACCTGACACTCTTGTCAGAGCATCACAGCCTTTGCCAGCAACAGCAAGTGATGCAATCCAAGGGAGCAGATTTGCAGGGCAGTGCTGACATCTTGGAACTAAGACAGCAGCATTTCCATCACCTATAACTTTTAGTGGAGGAAACTCTCAAAAAACGTTAAGAGAAAGAATAAAGTCAAATCTTTATAAGTAACATTAGCTTGTTAAGTAGTGCTGATTATTGTACTGTTCACATGTGATGGGAAACAAGGCAAACATCCAGAATGGGTGTTGATCAGCACTGATGCAAAGTCCACACTATCTCATTGCTTAAATAATTCATTTTCAGCTTTCAAAATGAGGTGAAGTGACAAACCAGACCCATTTCTTGCCATGCTCTATTTAGTTCATCACAGAGTTTCACCAGTTACAGTCACCCACAAGGTCGTGATGGAAAAAAGCCCTTTAAAAAAAACACCTTTCAGTATTCCCACAGAAGTCTCACATTGAATGCAATCAGGTTACAGACTAAATCAAAACCTTTGGAGAGACAAATTTATTTTATTTACTATGTAATGCTTGCAAAGACAGAAGCTAATTTATGCAATCCAGCAGCTAAGGTTACTAATAGGATGCCAGAAAAAGATGGACTGATAAACATGGTAAAGGTTGACCTATGAATATTCCTTTTCTGATGTAAATAAGCAAACTTTCAAGCACATCAACTTCCCTGTGATCCAAGGAAACAGATCAGAGAGCCAATGTAAGATGGTTATACCTTATAGCATGGCTACAATTCTAGTGCCTCTAGTACCATAAACAGATTTATAAAACTTGTGGAGTGATCATTCCAAGAAAAGCTTTAAAAAAATTCTTGTACTAGTAAAGTCTGTCTGGCAGCCTCTCCCATAAAATGCATCATGAATTATAATGTCACTCATCCATCAGACCAATGACCATTGGCACAATGTAATTCACATATCCATTAAATGCACAAAAACACAAATAAATCTCAACGGATTTACACAGGCATAAAGCTGAACTTTGAAATTGTCTCCCTTTTCCTCCTCCATACACACAGCATCCATGACTTTTTTAACATATTTTCTTCATAAATCTTGTTAAAGGCTGGAGTTTTGCCTTGTGTGAGAGCAGAAATTAGGGTATCAGCCCAGCAAAGGGCTCCCTACAGCACCGCCTGATTTCAGCCATCAGCCTGGCAACACCATCACCCTGCCCTTCAGAGGGAGCTCTGCAAGTCACCAAAACTCATTATCCAAAGGTTCTCATTAAGATTCAGAGGCAGGACTTATAATTGCTTAATCTCATGTCATTATTACCATTAACCAGTCCCTCTGACATGAAATTTCCTCTCCTTTCTTGTGTTTGCACTCTTCAGGCAGGGTGTTGGCTGTTATCAAGCCTTGTCACATCTTGACCAAAATGTGTCTTTCTGAAGGCTCTTTGAACCCTTGTCTTTCAAAGGAATCCCATTAGCTCTGCCATCAGCCGCACTGCTGTGATCTCGCAGTTTGTCACTAACTTTTTGATAACAAGCTGTAGAGCTGAGACATTTGAACTCGGATGCTGCCCACAAGCTATGATGCAGGATGCAGCACGATTGCTTCCTGCAGTCCAAGCAGCCAGCACTGTCCATTAGAGGGGAAGGCAGTGAGTGGATTAATGAGAACAACAAAGGCACTTCAGGGATTAAGAAGGCTTTGCATGAGGGTGAGCCAATATTTCAGAGCCACTTGGAAGTTTTTTTCCAGAAAGTGGACCTGACCTAAAGTTTCAAGTCAAATGGCAGCACATAACAACATATGTTATATAATATTGCAAATTCCTGTACTTTTACCTTCATTAAAAGCATTGCTGGAACACTCCCTTTTTTTTTTTTTTTTAAATATTTTGAAAAGACAAACTTCAAAACCCAGCTAAACAATGGAGCAATGTAATATCACCTGAAATCCCTCAAGTTTACTAGTACCAGTCTGGTACAAAACACCTTTTTTTTGTCAGTTACTACCTTTCTTTCTTTTTTCTTGTAATTATGATTTCAATTGTGTAACAGAAAACTTTTTCACTTTGAATTATTTTTTCCGTAGGGGTAATAAATCTTTCAGAAAAATAACAAAGAGCAGGACTCCAGGGGCTGTATATGTTTTCTAAATACATTTGTTCCCTACCCATCAGAGTCATGCAGGGCAGATTATTTCAGCTGGGCTTCATCTTAGTCCAAAAACTCCACAAATGTCTACTTTGCAACTGCTCATGTGGATTTCTTTGCCCTGGTGCCTCTAAGGAGCACCAGTACAGTCAGGATAATTATTTTAAAAACAATGATTTCTAAATAATTGTTTTTAAAATCACATAGCAAATTCCCACCTTAAGCAGCCATAAAATTTTGGAGACTGTGAATACATTCAAACGTTTTCAACCACTTAACTTTTTGGGTTTTCTGAATTATGCAAGGGATGTTTCATCTGAACGAATTATTAATTAATTATTAGAAACCTCTCTTCTCCCCATAAATGGAAACTTATAATTTTTAATTCATTATAAGACTATATTTAAAAGATGATACAACCTAAATAACCTGCCAGAGAGGTAGCTCTACTCTATGGCCACAGTAAAACAGAAAGCACATGAATTATGCTTGAAAAACTTGATGCAATTCCTTTCACAATTCCTGGTTCTCCCCCAAACTTGATGAACTATGATGCACTGAGGAGTCCACTTGGTTAATTTATATAGATACATCCATATTTCCTTTGTAAAGGATGATGCATGAGCTGCAGAAGTTATCCAGCACAAAGCACAGTATTACTTATAAGTAACATTTACCAGCACATTGCTTAAAATAAACCTTTGAACTTCATTCTCCTGGAGAAATGGAATGGTTATTACTCCTGATACAATTCCCACTTCCACACCCCACCTTTTCTATACCCTTCATCCATTAACCCATATTCTCAAGTCCAAGGCATGCTCCCAACATCTTGTGTTTTAAGCTCTGACCAGCTTTTCTAGCAATATTACAGCTCAAATCATAGCTAGGTCAGAGAAAAACCCATTACTTGTTGGCTTTCTGAGAGCATTTTAGTAAGTTGAAATAAAAGCACCCCGTTCATTTAAAAAACACATTATTTTGTTCTTTGTTGCAATCATTCAGGTATTACATAGAATAATTTCTGTTCAAGACAGCGTGGCAAGTATACAAAATGGATTTACATTCATGTCCTATTTTTTCCTGTACTTTTTTGGAATTACAAAAACTATTTCCTATATCCTAGTACCATGGCCTTTACCTAAGTGCATGTGGATGTATAATCTTGTCTAATGCATACTCCTAGTGAGTGGTCACACACAAACTTCTCAAAAAAAATTAAACAACATTTTCAATAATGTTTACTCAACAACCATGTGGATGTCAGAAATATGAATTTTTCAAAGTTGCAATTATAGTATTTCTCCTCTGTATCAGAAATGGTCTAGAAGACTCTTTTTTTAGATGAGAGGAGTATTTGTTATAAATTCAAAACATATCTTTTGTAAATGTAGCATCTGAATTAAAGGTCTCCAATTTTCTTTGGTGGAATTGGCTCAAATTGTTGCCTTAAAAGAACACATTGCACATGGCACTAAATTAGGGAAATGACTTGAATGAGACCTCTGGTCTCATTTCAGGCTTGCTAGCTTGCTCTGTTACACCTCATTGGAAATACTGCCACAGTAAACATTCTTTAGGGGAGATGTTCGATGTTTTATTCTGCACAGCATTAGAATGGACTACATACCCAATTAAATTAATAAGATAACTGCATTTTGCAATTTTGAAACAACTTTAATTGTTATACCAAAGCAACTGCTATAAAATAAAATGCATAAAGGATTTAAAGTGAAATTTGCCCTTCCTTGTCAAATATTAGAAGTTTGTTCTTAGGATTTACTCATTAAAAAGTTATGCATCATTTACAGTTTCTTGCTTTTTTCTGACTCACAGGGCAGACCAGCACCATACTCATACCACGAGCTTTTGCTGTCCATTAAAAAAACCCTTTCACCCCATGAGTAAGTGGTTTCACGCTGTGCCCCAAAGGTTCTTACAAACTAAAAAAAAGGATGTGTTGCTTGAGAAAAATATGAAAATAAAGAAAGGAACCCAGGCCTGTACAAAAGGGAAATGACACAGCTTCAACCTGTGGCCTTGCCAGATAAGCTATTTCATACAATTACCAACTTAATTCAATAATGTTCAATAATAACTGCATGTGTCATGAGACATCGCATACATCCATTTTTCATATTGACATTAAAATGGGATTATTCTTGAAAACTGGGTCTAGTGGGAAGTGTCCCTGCCCATGGCAGGGGGTTTGGGACTAGATCCATTAAGATCCATTCCAACCCCTCAACATTCTATGGTTCTGGGTGTTATTATTCAGGAATAACCAAACTCTGAAGCTGTCCAGATTATTTTGACTGAGACTGTGACCAGGAAAGCTAATTAGTGTCCTTAAAAAAAAAAACAAAAAAAAAACACAACCAAACAACAGAAACAAGAGTCACAACAGATACAAAGCCTTGTGTACAAGTAATTCAGATGTTAGTATTCTTGAAAAACACTGTTTCTAGAACTAGTCTTTTCTGTACTGATAAATCTGTAAGGATTATCAATACACCTGCCTGTTCTCTTGGTCCTCAGGCACGAGGAGGGAAACCTGCCAGTTTGAAAAAAGATTAATGAGTGTATCCAAACCTTCAGTAGGCATCTCATCAAACACCCTGACCTCTAAAGGAAGGTGATTAAAAACACCAACAAATTAGTAATAGGTATGTGGCTTAATGGGATGCTGTGGTTTTCACTTCTAGGGGTCTTTGGATTTAAGAATCTACTGAAGTAATTTTAAAAATCTCATGCCTATTGCCATGAGAATAAACGAGCTACCAAGGAACCAACATTTAAAAATCCACAAGCTGAAAAAATACTAGGCAACTCTGCTCTTAGTAAAATTACCTTCTTAAGAAAAAAAATAGGTTTAACTACATTTTAAAGTTGTTTACAATCAATATGAGATACTACATCACACAGTTTGCTCAGAAAGTAGTTAACAAGGTTTGAGGTGAGCCAGATTATGTGTTTTCATAGCAAACACAGGCCTAAAATAAACATATTCAATTCAATAGCTTGTGAGAATTCAGATTTAACAAGTCATATATTAAAAACTCAGTATTTACAGATAAGCAAAATATCTGTCTGCAGCTAAAGTAATTTTACTTGGCAGATTACATTCACGTGTGGAAACATTAACTTCTAATTTATCAAATAGCAGGAAAGACATGGCACTTTATTGGATTTCTGCTCCTGTTTCCAACCCATATGATGGTTTAATATTTCTGCTTCGTAACCATGAATTCTTATTTATGGTACCTCAATAACCAGTGTTAATCTTCAGAAAGCTCCTTTTTATTTTGTGCGTCTTCTACATTACCTGGAAACACAATTGAAATCATAGCAGAAATCGAGCACTACCTTGGTTTATATGTTATGCCATTAAAATATCAGTGATAACATTAACAATGTGTTTAAAATGTATTTGCTTCTTAGAAATGCTTCCCAAGAACTATGGCTACCTGTGCTCTTTGTCCACTGATGATCTACAGAAGGAAAAAATTCCCTGTTTTCCCAGGAAGGGCCCCCCAAGGGCCAGAAGCAAGCAACCTCAGCACCTTGGGGAGAGACTCTGGTCTCTCAAATTCATCCCAGCAGGATTGGAAGGAAAAAAACCATAGCACAGAAAGTCTATAGAAAAACCACAGATTCAAACTCTAATTCTGAAAATTCTCTCTATGTATTTATATTACAGCTTATCTGCTGTTGCCTTAAAGTTATCAGAGATGCTTACATATCCAAGATTTGTGTCACTGAAACAATGCCTGGCCTTTGAAGCATGGAATAACTTCTACAGAAAGTTCACAAGTTCACTCCCAGACAGATGGCAATGTGGCTTTAAACTGTAGAGGCTTCATTAAAAGAAGAGAAAGGGCTGTGTGGTGTTGTATTGTTGCTTGGTTGGGTTTTCTTTTAGGTGGTGGTGGGGTTTTGTTTCTTTGGGTTTTGGTTTTGTAATTTTTTTGTATGTGTGTGTGAGAAAGGGTCCAGTTCAGGTATTAACTAACTACTTTGGGCAAGTTTTTAACTCTTCAACCAGGCTGGGCTTGAGAATAACTGAGGAAAGCAGAAATGAGGTGCTCAGGAGTTTTCCTCCAACCAGGCAGGGAAAGTCAGACAAAGAAACAAAAGAAAAAAAAACAAGCCTGAAAGCAAAGCAAAAGAGGTAATTTCAAAACAGCAAAAATACAGGACACTGGACATGAAAAGCCAGACACCCACTTGCTATAATTAACTATTATGGGGTTTTATTTAGTCCACGAAAAGTGAAAATATAATCTGTGTACATTTTTTCCAAGGTTTTAGTCTCTCCTGAGAAAACATGTCTGATCAGAGGATTTAAAGGACTGAAACAGCTTTCTCAGTGCTCCTCAGGTTTCTTCAACTCTTCAAAAGAATTATTTACTCATTCAAAAAAAACACCCAAGACCACCCCTTTTTCTGAAGGCATTTTTAAGCAAGATTGTAAAATTATCAGTTTGCTTATAGTCTACTGTAATATAAATTAATATCTTAGCAATCAACAGTGCCTATATTTTAAAGCTTGCTTTGCATTAACTTCAAAGAAAAAGTTTTTGTATTAACTTTGTATTAACTTCAAAGAAAAAGTTTTTCTAAACTTTTAGTGTATTACATTTTATGCTTCGAATAAGTCCTTTCTTCCACAATTCAGTGACAGAAATAAATTATTAAATAAAATACCTCAGGAATTAAACATTTAGATAGCTCTATGATTGTCATATTTAATTGAATTTACAAATAACTTTAAAGTGGAACCAGTGATTTAAAGGGGTTAGCAAATTTGTATGTTTCTCCTTAAGAGAAATCATCACTTCATTTTAGAGTTTTCAAAATCTCGAGAGAGTTTTGGCAGCTTCATTAGAAACAGAATGTGTTATCTTAGCTTCATGTTTACCTATGACCCTTGAATGTTCTTTAGTTTAATGGTATTTTGGAATATGTTTGAAAAAGAGTGCTAAAAAAGCACTTTACAGCACTTAAAGCACTATGCAAATAAAGCAATTTTACTCTATTTGTGAATAAAAAAACATAAATACCAATGCACAGTGGGCAGGTCTTTCAAAATACAAAGTGAAAACCAAGATAACTAAAGGAAAATTAGTGTTCCTAGGTATACTCTCATTTGTGTGTATGCTATAGAAACAAGTACTTAGAACTCATTTGCCTCAAGTGTCTCAGAAATTACAGGGAATTACTAACTGTTCTGGATAAATGTGTTTATGCTCCTTAATATAGTACCCAAAAACCTTGTGAGGGCAATTAAAGCAACACTTGTAAACACCCAGTTCTAATAGCTGTAGTTTTTTTACCCTCTCCACACTAAAACAATATTTGATTTTGTTTCCATAGGGGTTTACATTTCTGTCAGGCGCAGGCAGCTTGCACTTTCGCAGTTTATCTGCCTCACTAAAGCATGCAGACCCTGTGCCCACCTTCTTTCTCCTGCTCTCACCACAGACACTGTCTGGCACCACCCAAGTGTGGGCTGCTGCTTACCAGGGAGCTCCAGAAAATGTTTAGCATGGACACGACATGTTGAGTACTCTGGCCTGATTTGATAGTCAGTGTGAAGTTTATAAAGGAGAATATGGGTCTGAAGTTCCCATGGTGCTGAAATAACACACTACAACATTCCCTACTCATTTGAAATGCACAATTTCCCTAAGTTTTAATGGCAAGTTTTCTGTGCAGCTTGACATGCACAGATCAGCATCAGCTGATCTCCATAATGAAAGTGTGCACTGGATGTGTCATTGTCATTCAGGGCAGGGAGGTTTCAATTAATCCAGGATGGGTGTTTCTTCAGGGGATGAAAAGAGATGAGTCACTACAGCATCTGGACTATGAAGTGTCAGTAGCATCACTAAGTACTACAGATAGATCATAGAATGGTTTGGGCTGGAAAGGACCTTAAAGATATCTCATTCCAACCCCTCTGCCATGGGAAGGGACACCTTGCACTAGACCAGATTACTTAGAGCCCATCCAACCTGGCCTTGGACACTCCCAGGGATGGGGTACCCACAGCTTCTCTGGGCAACTGTACCAATGCCTCACCACCCTCACAGTAAAGAATTTTTTCTTAATATCAAATCTAAACCTACTCATTTTCATTTTGAATCCATTCTCCCTTGTCCTGTCACTACATGCACTAGTAAAGTCTCTCTCCACCTTTCTAGATCAACAACAAAATTATATTTAGAAGCTATTTCAAGAAGTTATCTCATGCTTATGTCTTGTGGATGTTTGTAGGACAGTACCTACATTTGTACCTCATAATGAATATTAAAATTATTTATTATTATTAGCTTTTCCTTATTATTTCTTATATTGCCCTGAGAGCTTTGAGTGTCAGAGCCAAGGTATGAGTATTGCAGTGCTTGCACACTGAACAACAGTGGTGTCATTTGGGAAATAAAGAGGATGGGGGAAAAAACCTACAGTGATTCTCTCAGCACCTACAAATAGGTAAAATATTCACTTTATGGTACACAATGAGTGCCTAAAGTCTAATACGTGAACTTCATAAGTCCACAGCTATTCAGTGTCAGAATCATCTTGTGTGAATTCTCAGCATGCTATTGAAGGACTAATTACAGATTATTACCTTGACTATGATTTTTAATTAAATACATTCTTAATATAATTAAATTTACACTCATATCAATTTAATCAACACTGATTTACTGGAAAAATGGTGAGTTCAGAAGTCAGATTGAAATAAATGTCAATAGAATTCAAACTATACCCAACTTTTTCTTTTGGGTCATCCATTTCAGGTATGTGAACAGAGGAACTTGATTTTCTAGTTAATTGCCACTGGGGATACACACATCTGGTATCTTGAAAAACTGCCTTTCAGAAAAGACTGAGAACAAAATGAAAAACAAACAGGAAAGTGCTGTACTTTTGGAAATAAAACCAACAAATATCCAGTGAAAGGATAATCCTGTTCCCCCCACAAGCCCCAGGGAACACTCACACTCATGTCTTGCAGCATCCTCATGGCATGTAAACTATTGCTACATAGATACTGTCAATTTCAGATATACGTTGCCTAACATAATAAAGAAACCCCTGCAGTAAAAATGCAAACAAAATTTATTTTATAGCATTACAAAGGCTCAGTCATTTTCTAGAAGCTACCATTCAACAGCGTGGGGCTTTGTTTTATCCCACTGCATTGGTGGTAAAGGAGCTCATTAAAGTTAAAACACTTGCAGTCTTCCCCTATGCCTTTATCATAGATAAACTCACCACTGTGTTAAGGTTTGAGTGAAACCCACAAACATGTTTGCCATGTTAGATTTGCCACATATGGTTTGAAAAAAGTATTGTATTTGAACTTCTTATGTTACAATGTGCTGTTAATGTTGTCCAGGGGGAAAAAAAAGGATCAGAATTCTGTATGGACACAGTAACCTTTAAAATGTTCATGTACTTATGTTGACAGACACTTTAATACCTGCTGACATCTAGGCTTGAGCCCGTGAAATCCTAATAGCAAAAGATTTGCAACAACCAAGGTCCAAGTGAAACCCCTTTTCATTATTTGGTGAGTTTGAAACGTGGAACAGTGGAACTTTGAAAATATTTCCTGTTTACAAGAGAAACAAATTGTTGCTGCTGAAAGCCAGCCAATCTTCTTTTGTTTTGTTTTGGGTTTTTTTTTTAATCTTATGGTCCTTCTCCCCCAACTAAAAAGATTTAGCAGCATTTTATAGGTAAATCCTCTGAGATCAAATCTGGCTTACCAAAATAAGGTGGTATAATTTTTAAATTGTTATTCCTAGTACATAAAAATTCAGGGTTTATTACCACTTAAGTGCTCAGGAAGGACACTGTCAATAATAATCCTGAAAATACCTCTGTTTACAGAGATAATCATCTATATAAAATAACATACCCAGAAACACTAGTTTATGATATCTGAACAAAATCTTGTTTTAAGGAGGACCACAAGCTATTCAGAATAAACTGAGGATATACCTTTCCCATCCCATTTTTCTACACGCTCCTGGGAAGAGAAGGCAGGTCCTCCTTCTACAGGCAAGGCTTCTGATGAGAGGGATGCCTCACCATGTCTGCTGGGGGAAAATTTCCTATTGGCCTCAGGTTTTCTTCAGATCAACATGAAGACCTTTTAGACCAGAGGTTAAAGGTACCATTTACACTCTTAAGGGATATTCCTCTCTGCATCAAAATCCAGGCAATTCTTACAGAATGCAGAGTTCCTAACATATTTAGGCCAAATGGAATGAAATTTGTTAGTATTTTATCACTAAAAGAGTGACTGGAATATTTTTAGCTGTAGTGAGATTCTATACTAATAACCAATTATTTTTCTAGCAATAGATAACAACCCTTCTTTGGGCAGATCTTTGGATTTTCTATCCAAATAATTCTTTAGAAAATATCCTCTTCTGTTAATTGTCTTCTGAAACATGTTTCAACATTTTAGACTTAATGAAATCGTTAATGTTATGTTAATGAAAGAGGGAATGATTCTGTGTGGAAGAATACACTGGATTTTAGAAGAATGATCTAATTTAGATATTGTAATGAGTACTTTGGGCAGTGTTCCTGACTATTAAAATATGAAAATTTTCGTGTTCACTCTCTAAAGCCTACCAGATACAAGTGTACAACACACACCAGTAACACATTCTTGTTTATTGTTCCTTTGGACATTTTAAAGACCACATACTCAAATTATGTAAAATCAGTAACATATATACATACTTCAAAATGTCCATATTGAAAAGATTCTCAGTAATGATCTCTCGATTTTGCAACACTACATTCAGCAAGAGTGGCACAAGCTCCCTCCAAAAGAGAGCCCACGTAAATATATGTCATAATCCATTCATTTTTATATCTCCACATCCTATCATAGCCATAAACTGAAAATATGTCATTGCAATCTGAAAAACTTTCTTAGAAAGAGCCATGTACTTTAACAAGATCTGACTTTTTTTTTTTTTAAATTCCATCAGAAACTACTCTAAGAAGTTACTCAATAATGCCTTGCCAAATCTTTCCAGGTATAGTTTTCTCTTTGTTTTCAGAGTTATATTGATTACACCATAGCACCATTGCAACTGAAAGGAGAATGTGGAGGCACTTGTATTTTCCATCTCGCACAATAATATGGAAACTTCTTGCAGCAGAAACAAAAACATAGCCCTTAACTAGCTCAGAGGTTTGTAACTCTCACTGCTGTCAAGACAGCAAAATGCAGACACACTTAGTCACGCTCACTTGGATGAGGATGACTTTATACTTGCTCTGTACCTTAAAATAACAAAACTTACCTGAAAAATGCCTGTACTGTGATCATCCCTAAACTATGAAAATAGACTATACCAAGAGCTATTGTCATCCAAACTTAAAATTATTTTCTATCTCTACTACAAACCATTTCGGAAATTCCTTTTTTTTTTTTTTTTTACACAGCAACTATTCAAAGAACTCATCTGACATATCTGTAAGCCTTCCACCTGCCTCCGAAATTTGGTCCTTCACCTTCCTTAGCTACACTAGTGGTAGACTGCTAGTCTGATCACAGTCCATCTCATGTTTCTCTTTTATCTAGTTGTTCCATCTCAAGTTGTCATTTTTCAACTCATGGTCTTCTCAGTGCATGAACATAATCACTTTATTACCATTATTGTTACTCACATAACACTCACCAGTGTGACATTTTATTGACAAGGAAGTAAGGATTTCCTTTTAAATACTGAAAGCCCCGGTGGACAGAACAGAAATGAAAATGAGAGAAGCATGTCAATCTCATGAAGGCCTTTTCTCTGATCTCAGTGTTCTTTAGCAGGTTGATTGAGGTTTTCTCCCCATGTAAATGAAATGTAGTAGGAAGCAGAGGAACAAAACACTGATACCATTTCATGCCTGCCACTGCATGCTGTGCAAGCATATGAAAAACACTGCAGTGTGTTTGGACCACCAGATGTATATTAAAAGCTTTGCTCATTACTCACTCGAGTTCCCATTCCAGCTGTGCACTAGGGGAAATCAGGGGGCTGAAGAATGGCTACTTCGAGTCACCTCCACAAAAAAGACCTCTGGAAATTTAACAGCAGTACCTGTTTCCCAAAAGAAAGTCTGTCCTTGCACTCTGGGGAATTATTTCTTGCCACTGTCGTAAGCACTGTTTACTGCCTTCACATAAACAATGGCCATGCATGAATGCGCTCTCTGGCCAAATGGGAGAAGGAAACTAACAGGGATTTTAGAGTCCGGCCTGGGAAACCTCTTTGGAAGGGTAGATGGAATTAATTATGCATTTATAAATATATACATGTGCATGCGTGTGTGCAGATGTGTAAACACATGAGCACATACCAAATATTTTTTGTTTATAGAACATAAATTATTTAGATTGTGTTCTATGGGAAATGGGATTCCAAAAGCTGTTCCAAGTACAGCCAACAGTTATTTTAAAAGGCCACAACACAGATTCAGCCGATTCATATCCTCTGTAAATTGTTTATGTACCTTTAGTAAACACAAAGCCATTTCTATGTGTGTTTACACACTGAATATATATATATACGTACAAATGTATATAAAGCAACTTCAAATGCAAATATATACAATACTGTGATGATGCTAAGGGTTTATCAGTTGCACCTATAATAAATGTACAGTATCTGCACTTGTCTGCCAAACTTCTTATGGGGTATACATTAATTATTGAGCTTTACCACAGCTAGTATAAATAGCTACAGCAACCAGCCAGTTTAAAAGGGCTTTTCTTTTATACATTATTGAACCAACTAGTCTTTCTGCACTTTGTATTAATAACTGCAAATGAGAATTCCCCTGTGTGCAAACGCTATCCCTCTGGCAAATTGGTATAGGAATGACAAGCAGAAAGAATGAGTCTGGAGCTGGAAAGGCAAGAGTAGCAGGATGACTGATGGCAGGTGGATGGGCATGCAGCTTTAATGTGGGAAAGAAGCAGGGAAGGATATGCAGGGCAGAGAAGACCCTGCAGGATGGTCACAGTCCCAGGACACTTATCTTCTTTTGTTTCTTGCCCTTTTCTCATGCAGAAGCTTTTACTCTAGCCAGCCTCAAAAACAGACTTATCTTCTTACTACTTTCTTATGCATGCCAAACACCCCCATAACATATTTTTAAAGACCACTCTTTCAATCCCTGGTTTTGGTACTATTCTTGCTAACATTTAACTGGGAGTGGATGTGAAAAGTAGGAGGCAGAAACTTCCAGTGCAGCCAGGAGTTTGCCGTACTGCAATTTCCCTTCCAGTCCTTTTGTGAAATGCAGCTGGTGTAAAGAAAGGAATTTCAGTGAGACACAGGGAGTCATTCCTCACTCATTTTCCACTGAATCTTTGCCTCTAATTAAGCATACCTGTCAGTGATCTCAAGGAAATCTCCACAAGTCATCAGTCAAATCTGATCCTCTGTGATAAACAAGGAAATTATGCCACTGAGATTTAAAAGCTGCTGTGTAGCTGACTGATATTTCCCTGTGAGCCCATTCCTGCTTGGGCCTCTCAGCTCCCCTTGCACTCACAGATCACTCAGGCACTTGTGAAAGCTCCATTTCACTGCCCCATTTGGCACACAGTGCACACATCCTGCAATTATTCCTGTATGTGTCACTTTTCTATAGGGGCATTACTGTCCCTCTCAGCATTTCTTTATTCCAGTGTAAGCTCAGCACTCTGACAAAGAGACCTCATGTGAGCCATGTGCCAGTTAACCCTTTTGCTGTTGCATTTTTTAATTTCATACGAGTGCTTTGGAAATTATTTCACATGAAATCAGGTTATTTACTACCAAATGTGGAGCCTGAAACTTAGAGGATGCAGGAATACATGTTAAGTTGACAACAAAACAGGTTGCTTTGTGTAGTTTTCACAGGCTACACAACATCAGAAATTCAAACTGGGAGGTTAAGAGCCAGGCTTGGGAGCTCAACAAAACACCATGAATATTCCTCATTGTCATTCCAAGATGAAGAAATCTGTCTGGGAGTTTCTACAAGGAAAAGCTCACTTTTTTTTTTTCACAGACACTGATGGGCACATTAGCAGGGACAGATTTTCAGCTGACTCAGGGAGCACACGGACATTGTGCTTGTGCCTCATCTTTTCATGGCCAGGTAAAGATGAAGCCAAGCTTAGGTTTAAACTCTAAAAACACCATCTGAACAGCCAGTGGAATTCTGGGTCATCTGGAGGCAGCTGAACATTGGATGCTGAGAAAAGACCTTGGCAAATGAGAAAAAGACTGAACTCTCCATCATCCTTCCAATGAAAACACACAGTGAAAGTGCTTGAAAAGAGGAAATGTATGGAAAGAAAAAAGCCAGAAAGAACAGCTGTATTTTTTCAGGATTTCTCTAGAAAGCAAGTTGATATTTGTACATGGCAGAAAACGAAACACCGTTTCCCAGAGTGGGCAAAATGCCACACTAACAGATGGCAGAAGTGCAGGCATGCAAGAGAACAAGTTTATGAATTGATGCATGGGCATGTTTTCTGTCCAGGAATGTTGAAACAGCAGCTTTTGGAGAATTATTTCAACTCCTAAATTTACAGAACCATGTCATTACTAGCCTAGCTTCAAGCTTGCTTCAAATGGATATAGCTGTTATTTCTTGAAAGACACATTTACTTTCAGTTATTTTGACTGAAAGCCACTCAAAGATTTCACATACTAATATTTATTTGAATGAAAGAGAAGTTTTGCTTTGCTCTTATATTAATATTGTTAATATTTACTACTTTAAGATATCTATATCTGAACACCATACATTAGGTTTTACCTGTACACATGGCTATTCTACATGTGCATCAATGAGATTGCACTGATTTTTAAGGCTTTTAGGAACTCAGTATTATTTAAAAAACATCATAATTCTACCTATTTGTGCTTGGCTATAACCTGTTGCGTTATACTTTTGAAATACAGAGGAAAAATCGAGGTGACTTTGTTGTCTCCTACCCAGTACACCTTCATTAAGACAGCCACTCCGTCAGTTCACTCTTTATCAAAGTATGAGGCAAACTGTAATTTGTTTCAATATTTAAAATATGAAATGCACTTGAAAAACATCTTCAGTCCGCTGCTTTACTGGTCTGCAGCCTTAAAGTCTTGCTAGACAGATGTTTTAATGGACTAATATCAACAAGTCCTGACTGATTTACATTTTAAGGAGGACAGAAGAGATAGAATAGTCTATGCTATTCTATCTGCTTTCAAAAAATAAAACTGCTTTCAAAAAATCAAAAAATGAAACAGTTCTGTTTTCTCTCTAAGGATTATGGGGTAAAATGCCACCCACATGCCAGTTTAAAATCCAGTTTTAAGTCTATCATACTCCACCTACCTGAGGAGTAAATACAGATATAGGGGGGAAAAGGTATTTAGGGAAGAAACAAACACAAAACATCAGGGAAATCCCTTGTCTGCATTGTTTTAATGAAATAAGAAAATAAAAATCAGATGCTCAGCTTCTGTGTAGCTCATACCAGTCAAAGATATGGCACAGGCAACATTCCCACTCACCACATTGACTAACAAAGGCAAAAGTAACTCTGAAAGCACCTAAAGGAGAGCTAAGAAAAGGACTTCAAAGAGGAACTTCCACTTGACTTTCAAATCAGAATTGGAAAATAAGAATCCATAGTTACTTTTAACAAGGTCAAGTTGCTCCCAATAACATAACTACATAAATAGGCACCTGAAAAGGCAAAAAGGATGGACAAAAACTATCGATAAGAGGATTACAGTTTTAGTTCATTAAGTGACACCACAAAAAATTTTGTTTAAAGCCTTTTCAGAGCCCTTGACACTTTGCAGGAAAACATGAGGGGTAAAAACATGACTGGCTAACCACTCACCTCAGTAACTAAACCTGTCTGTCTGTTACCTGGCAGAGTGAGGAGCAATCATACAACTGGGAAGTATGGGGAGAGATACACAGAAAGGAGCTGTGGACTTATTGCATCCTGCAAGTCTTTGGGAAGTATTTTAAGTTAAATAGTTACGCTAAGAGGTAGCGTTGTTGAGTATTTCTTCATACAAGTTGGAGATGATAAAGAAAGGCAACAACTAAGGAGTGAAGATACTAGAAAAACAGATTGAATTCGTGACTGGGATACAGGAAAATCATCTGGAATATATAAACAGATATTTCAATTAGCTCAAACGGCCTTTGAGGTTAAAAGGAAAGTTTCTTTGCATCGCAGCGGGTGGCAGCCATGTGCAAAACTGGTGCAAGGGTCATTTTTTGTCCCCAAAGTCCTTTTACATCTCCTGGCCCAGCTGCCTCCAGCTGGCAGGCTCTGTGTAACCAGGGCTGGCATGCGACCTTCAAACCAGTGGTGATGACAGGCAGCAATCTGTGTCAATTTATGCAATTTATGATGGTATTGTTTGAGCCTATAGAATTTAGGCTCCTGATACAGCTTCAGTATCTCCTCCTAGTAATTTTTCTTTTTTTAACTCCTTGAGCTTACTGAAGACTCAACCAACCACTGACATCCTTTAACTTCCTCTCCAGCTATAGTGCTGGCATGGCAGGTAAGATTATTGATCTCAAACTACCTCAAGGTTTCCTTGGCAAGACTAATCTTCATGCTCACTTTGCAACAGGTCTTTCACCACTGTGCTACAGCCACATTAATAATGAATGAATCCATTATGATCAATGGCTCAACAATGAATATCAAATGACTTCTCCATTATTAAGATCATTACAGGACACTAGAGGTAACTGTTCTGTGCCATTCACAGCAGTTCAGCTGTATGATCCCTTTCTCTCTTAATAGGATTTCTATGACTAAAAGACCCCAAATCACACTGAATATTTAACCTGAGGTTCAGTGATTTTACGCTTCCTACAGTAAAACACCATGAATCAATAGGGCAATAATATGTATCAGGGTCTCTTTGAGCTCAAGTTAATATAATCTTGCTGTGTATGCAGTGCCTATCACCCACCTTCAAAAAGTGTTTTCTGAAAATCTGCAGCATGGATATTAATTGTACTAAATCTAAGAAAAAGCCCCTAGCAACTGAACAGAACCACTCCAGTGCAGTCTTTAAAAAGCCGTTCCTTTTAACTTTGTTTTTGTTTATTTTCACTCAACTTTTGCAATAAATAACGCAGCTGATTAAGAAATGAACACAGAACATTAATCATAGCGCTTAACTAGATGTTTCCTAAAGGTCACCCCACTTTGAAAGACAGAGCTTTCCCATGTTCTGCCCTTGATTAATGGTCCATTTCCCGTCACTCCCTGTGCACCCTTGGATCCCCATCCTGCAATTCCCCCTTGCTCCTGGCTCTCGTGCGAGTGGCAAGCCTGTCAAAGTGACATGAGAAATGACTGCATAACCTTTGCTGACATTCAACAGTTCCCAGTCTTTCAGTTTTCGCTCGGCATGGCTCTCCAAGAAGTCTGCTTTAGGTTTGTAGTTTCCCAGGCAGAATTTGCAGTGACAGAAGAGAAATGATTGCTCTAGGTTACATTGCCAACAGAGCTTTGACAAATGTTGCACAGCTAAAAGATCTTGCCCAAGATAAATAGGTATCAGTGAACACTGTGGCTAGTTCTCACTCATGCAATCTCAATTTTAAATCTGCGCTCAAGGATCAGCTTTGGTGACTGCACAGCAGTGGAATATATTGAGGGAAGAGGGATTCGATGGGGGAGCATGATAGAAGGACTTGATGATAGCAAGGTTGAGAACAAGCTGGTGTCTGGGTTTGAGTCCCAAGTGTTGTGGTTTAAATGCTGTTTCTGAACAGGCTCCTGTGTGGGATGAGGCCACTGCAGCCCAGACACTTGGGTCTCCACCTACCCAGCATCTGCAATTTGTTCCTGAAACAGGTACACTGAAAAAGGGGAGCAGTTTCCTTTCATCATTAATAGATTTAAAAGGCAGATAAACACAGAAATTCCCCCTCTCAAATTTACTTTGTTTTACATCTCATTATAAACTACAGATGTTTTGCAATTCAGAAAGTCCACTAAGTCAGATCCCAATCAGCTGAGTTAAGGGATGTGCTAGGTCTCCACACCAGATACCAGCTCACAGGAAACTACCACTTAGAAAGGGATGCATCTTTGTTTCTCCTGGAAACAACTCACTCATTCTCATGGGAAACATTTTTTTTTTTTCCCAGACTTTGGTGAACATTCTTGTAAGGAAGAAAAGAAATGCCAGAAATTACTGTGATTTCTTCCAACAGTACAGAAAGATATGACAAAGCCAAAATGCAACCCATAATGATCTTGTGCTTAGGTACATAATGGTGGTTAGTTACACGTAATAAAGCTCTTTTGATGCAAACTAACTAATTGACTAAAGTAGAGATTATGCCATTAGCAATAATTTGTCCATCAGCCTTTGATACTGAATAGGGGTCATGCAGGATAAGTTCCCTGTCTTCCTGCTTTCAGGGAAAGACACATTTCTCTCAAACCTGAATCATCTGTCTCTGTATTTGTATGCTGAAAAACATAAGAACAGTTCCTCGATTTTTTTTTCTCTGGTTGCTCTAAACAATTCTATCACTCTTGCAGGGGAAAAAGCAACCAAACACACCAAAAACCTCTAGATAATTACAGTGATCTGTGTCTGGAAACATCATAGTTTCTGGTTGACAAAACATCTCACTGTTGCACAGCAAACATCTTAATGATTTTGAGAGCAGGAATTTCAGGGAGAAGGAGAAATGGAGATTTATCTGATTTTTTTTTTTTTTACGTTGAGAAGTACTCCAGTAGACAACACCTTTGCTTCAATTTCTTCATGGCTTTCTTTTTTTTTAATAAAGTATTGCATGCCAGGGCACATCTCTGTGAGTAGCTTTGAAAATTTTAACTGAGCTTTCCACTGGTGCAAAGATGCAGCCACAGAGAATGTGTGTCCAGGATCAGGGATGAATTGAGTGACAGTTTATTACACCTGCAATCTCAGTCACATAATTCATTTAGCAATGTGGAAAAGGAGAATTAAGATCTCTACTTCGTGCAAGGTTTAAATAGAGAATAATTTAGAAAAGTTGGCCACCATTGC
Organism: Entomyzon cyanotis; assembly: GCA_024500445.1. Taxonomy (NCBI): domain Eukaryota; kingdom Metazoa; phylum Chordata; class Aves; order Passeriformes; family Meliphagidae; genus Entomyzon; species Entomyzon cyanotis. The sequence goes on from JAKEPQ010000756.1 coordinate 4,904,190, forward strand.
TACCATTTGTGGAGGCTCTAATCTTGAGTCACTTAAAGTGACACAAGGCAGCAGAGCTTGAATCTTGAAATCACTCTACATTTTGACCCTTCCACCAAAGTTAAATTTTATTCCACAAAGGAGATGATCATGGCATCTGATCTTAAAAAATACCCTCTAGGGAATTGCCCATGAGTAATACAAAGATGATTTAGACAAACACACAAGTGCTTCCTATCTCCCATTTCTACAGGCTAAATCCTGAAAAAAACTGAGTGCTTTGGAGAACCCAGATGTTACAAGTTCTCACCATTATTAGTTCCCTTAAACGTGTTCAGCGACAAAAAGTGACAATAAACAATGTCCAAACAGACAACACAGAAGCTTATACTGCTAAAATTCCGTGGCAGGATACTCCAAAATTATGTAGTTACTGCTGAGATTAGTATGTAGACTAGGAGCAACTTGTTTTCCAATATATTTGATCACATTCACAATATTTGTGAAAAACACTAATCCTAACTGAAGTTATGTTAAAAACAACCAACCAACCAAACCTCCTAAACACAAAATATCAATTTAGGACATATTTTTTTGGAAAATGAGTTCTGAATTCTTGAAATTCACATCCACTAGAACACTCCAAGGTTTAAGCACACAGGATAATGACTTGGAAACAGGGTCCAGGAAAGATGCTCATCAATAACAACATCCATGTTTTAAACTGAATGCTATAAAAATTTCTCTAACAAAGATATTTTCAAAAGACAATAGAACTTCCTATATCAGCATAGTGAATGCATTCCAGAAACTGCAACATTAACTGTGTGGAACAAAAGTTTTATTTCATAGCCTTGAAGTAGCAAAAAATAGGAAAATTTTGAATATACAATGATTAAAGTGTGTGCTGTTGCTGTAATAGGATACTTTCGCTGTCTGTTCAAGGCCAGTTTAATTTCTCACTTCATTTTTGCCACCAAAAGCAAAAGATATTTTTAGCAAAATTGTTCTAGCATTTTAAAAATGAAAATAAAAGCAAACAGCAAAACTTTGTATTCTAAATAAAGACTTCATGGATCAACTCTTGCATGCTGTTTATATGAAAGTTTCCTACATTTTGCATTGCTGAATAATTGAGAACATTAGCTCCCAAACCATGAAAAATTCATTTTATCATGATGTATTATTAATCAATTTAATTTACAGTGATCTGAAGAGTCCCACTTTCCATTATGGTGCTTGAAGATATGTTTAGACAGTAGTTTGGTCTGTATTATACCACTATGTAACTCATAGTTATCTCATCTGATAAACTTCTCAAAGTGGGTCATACTGCACAAGCATAGTAATGGATAAAATGGATAAAAGAGAAACAGTTGACATAATTTATTTGGACTTCAAAATCCTCTTGAAAAAAGCCTCACACAGAAAATCAATGAAAATTTAAGTAGCTGGAGAACAGAGCAAATTATTTGAAATTTATAAATGCTGCTTAGCAGACAGAAAGAAAAACACTGCATTTAAAAAAAAAACATTTAGTATATGAAGATACTTTACCACTATAATTTCAAGCAAATAATCTTTTACTATTTAAAGCTATTTTTATTTTTACTACATAAACGTATTATTGTATTTCACCCAGTTTCAGCTAGTCTTCTATTGTTTACAACTATTTATTATAAGATAATCACTAAAACCCAGTTTGGAAAATAACAATTCCTACTCTTGTTCAGAATTTATTTAACTAACATTAAAAAAAAGTCTTCATTCACTACAGTTTCATGGACATTTCTCTCCACTTTAATACAAAACAAAAAGGGAAATTTGAATAATATTCAAACTCTCACGACTTGGATTTGTGCATCAATATTTTGTGAAAAGTCACTGGCGATTGAAGTCTCTGCTTCTATGTCAGATGGCAATTATATCATCTGGCCATAAACACAAATAATTAAAATGCAAGCTAATAATTGAGAACTACTGATGAACAATGGAAACATTTAAAGAAACTAAACTTTTTTCAAGAAGAAAGATTATTAGAAATATCTGGTAAACCTTGAATGCTAAAAAGGTCACACAGGGAATATAATCTGTATTTGGATGTAGAAGCCTCATTCACCTTAGAAGAATTTAACACAGTTGAGAAAGAAAGTGAAATATCTTCTGCTTGGGGAGCACAAGGATGGGGTCTGCTAAATAAAAATTTGAAAAAGCTGCATAAAAATCTGCATTGTGAGTACCTGAGACAATACTGCAGGATGCCACCAGCAGGTGAAGTTTCATTGGAGCAAAGCATGACCCTGGCAATGCCTGACTCAGACAGAGAATGTCTGAGAGCAGGCAGTGAGAATAGTCCAGAGCATGCATGAACTCTCCTGCAAGGAATAAATGATCAAGCCAGGATTACTTTGCTTAGAAAGGAGTTACATCTAGAGTGCAGAGGCACAAGACAAAGGCATTAAATAATAAATAGCAGGGAAAGAAAACGGATTGCTGCCCACCTGAATTTGTAGCACATAGAAAATGCCTTTTTTTTTTAATAGGAAATTTAAAGTTGGGTACTCAGGACAACAAAAATTTGTGTAGACAAATAGTATAACATGTCCCGCTGCCCCTGGAAGTAAAAAAAAGCAATAGTAAAAAAGGCAATAGTAAAAAAAAATCACAGTGTTAAAATATTTATGCAAATAGGCTGGGAAAATTTTCAGCAAAAAGCTGACAATTAGGCAAAATAACTGTGTGAATGAAATTAGGAATTTCAAGCAGAAGTGTCTGGAAGGCTACTTAGAAATGCTGACAGGCTGGGGGGGGAGGGTGTGTCTGTGCCAGGGAGAAGCCCTGATGCTCCTGCAGCTGGCACCACACTCAGGTGGCTGGGGTGGCTTCAGGCTGAGCTAAAAGCATCAGTAAGTGATCAGGGAGAGAGCAGCACTCTGAGGAGGTTTTATTTAAGAAAACAAGAGGGCTACAAGCCAGAAACCTGCCCCTTACTGCAGCCCCTCCTCCACTTCAAAGATGGCTTCATCACAAATTTGTACCTCCTTAAAAATAAAATGCTGGCAGCAAACACACATCTTGTCACATCTTCCCTCCTAACAGAAATAACTGCAGACCCTAATCTTTCTCTAGCTGCTTTTTTAAAAAAAGAAGAACAACATATGGCTAAAAAATATGTGTTACAGATGGGAAAGCGGGAGTAGGCTAAGCGACTTGTGAAAGCAAAATATCAGCACTCCCTGGTTATTCCCAGGGGATGCTCCCAAGGTTTATCCCCATTTTCAGGAATGGTGAAACCTCAAACTCTGCAAGGGATGGTCATCATTCTCATGTGCTCACCCAGAGAAAAAAACACACCAGGTACTGCTTCCAGCCTCCCAGGACCTGAAGGGAGCCTACAAGCAAACTGGGGAAGGACTTTTAACAAGGGCATGCAGGGGTAGGACAAGTGGCAAAGGCTTTAAACTGAAAGAGGAGAGGTTTATATCACATGTTAGAAAGAATCTCTTTACTGTGAGGGTGGTGAAACAGTGGAACAAGCTGTCCAGGAGAAGTGGTAGAGGCCCCATTCCTGGCAACATTCAAGGTCAAGTTGGACAGGGCTCTGAACAACCTGATGTAGTTGAAGATGCCCCTGCTCATTCCAGAAGGGTTGGACTAGATGACCTTTAAAAGTCCCTTCCAACTTGAAGTATTCTATAATTCTGTGATTTGATGAGAACAGCACACTTTAGCTTTACAGTGATGTACCAAAGGGTTGTGTTTATAAAAGAAATATAATCAAATAAGCTTGGCAGGATGTGTAGGTTCATAGCACTGCATCCCCTCATGAAAAGAAATCATTTGAAGGGCAGTTCTATGCAAGGCAGAACAGAGTTAATCTCATTGCCTGTTCTGGATCTTTGTGCACAGGTTTGTTTGCCTTTGGTAGCAATAAGATGCTTAAGGTTAACATAAAACCCTGCATTGGGTAAAAGCATTGCAAGCTCATTGTCTTGTGAAAATTATTTCCACAAGCCCCTTAGGTATACAAGCCCTTCTCTAAGAAGCATTTCATGACACCCTGGAGTTGTTTGCAAAGATACACCACTTTCCTGGATTAGATAAAACTGACACTTGTGTTGCTTCAAGTCACAATATTCATATCTATTGGAGGAATCTACTTGTCTCTTCTTCTGTTGTCATTGTTTGGTAAAAACGTAACCAATAATACATGATTAGAAAAGGTTATTCCTATAACAGCAAGCTAAAGTTACCCATTATTGACATACTGAAAAATCCCTGGTAAAACCAAGAAAAATAGCAATGTCCTATGATGCATATTAAGCCTCTGCTTCCCAGGATTCCCATAACTTATATGTTACCAAATTATGCAAAAAACTGCTGGAGCATTTCAACTATACTGTTATAACTCCTGCCACAATACACAGACACAGATACATACTTTTTGTGAGAAATAAAGCCTCCCTTTTTCCAAAAGAAACCCATGACTGTAATTTTAACAGCAGAACAAAAATCACTTCCTGATAATTGCCAAGAAATGGTTAGATTATATCTTTATATCCATTTCATATCCTTACTTCACTATGCAGTGAAAAAAGCATGATTTCTAATTAATTCCTGTCTTTCATTTGCTATGAAGCATGCACAATTGAGAGTGGTTGTAGAGGTTGTTGTTTATGACTACCCACAGGTGACCTTGAAAACTCTTATGTCCAAAAATGTTTTCTAACACAATAGGATGAGATGTATTTTCAGCAATACAGCAATACATAGTACAACTACAATTTATTGGTGATTCCGGGATTATGAGCTCAAAAAATACTATACCACCTGAAAGAGTGTTTTTCTGGGGTTTTTATTTACAATTCTATTATATCTTTTCTGCTTGAAGACAAAACTGTTAAGCCCTTGGTGAAATCCTTTATGCTGAAAAAGCCTGTGTCGAAGTTACATTGCTTAGCAGAGATTCTCCACCTTATTGGTCTCTGCAGCTTTGTAAATTTTTAGGTCATTTAGCAAACAAGAATGCCAAAATTGAGCCAGAGCTTGTCATTCTTGCTCTTTACCCAGGAAACACAAGCTGTAAGAATTGTGATGTGTTAATCCTTTACCTAAAACCACAGAAATGTCTAAATTTCCAAAGTTGTGGTGTCTTGGTAAAGGATTCTGCCCTTTTTACCTTCTCCCCATCAAATACTGCTATTAAACTCTACCATAAAAATAGAATATAACAAAATGGAATATAAAAGTATGCTGTAGTGGCAAAGACAAATACCTGTGGCACATAGCACCTTCTTTTGGCAAAGCAGCCTGCAATAAGTGCCCACAAGAAGAGACTTTGGCCATATTTATATCTCCCAAACACACTCTCCTAGCCACAGTCCTCTGTTTCCATGCAACATTTGCCTACTGTGATCCTAATGCTCCAGCATTTACACCAGTTTTCCCAAGAGTTGTTTTATTTCCCTGCAAAGAAACTTGTGCCAGGAGTAGAAGCTCCCTTTCCTCCTAAGTTCTGAGTGCCAGTCTTACTTGCTTATTGTTTCCCACATTTCCACTTTCAGCAGGCAAATTTGAAAGTGAGGAATTTATTTTTTTAAGATCTCCCTTCCTTTCCACCACTCAGAAGGTAGGTTTGTACCTATCACATAACATATATGAGCATGCTTTATGCCACACACTTCACTGAATAGTGCTGGCACATAGCATTTTCATGTGGTGCCTAATGTAACCCCACTAAGGAAACAACCCCAAATTATAATCCCAAAATCTAATAAAGCCCACAAGGCTGGCATTAGCACTGGCTGCATCGCTAGCTGCAAACTATCAGACAAAAGGTGAATGCTCAAAGTACCCCAATCCCTCTCCTCTCATAGGGAATGTACCTGGTGCCAATCACTCACCAGAGATGCAGTCAGTGACTCAGAAAAGCTCCCAATAAAATATTCTTTCCATGTGCCACACCAAGATCTATCATTGTCAACTCTGTATAACACATAGAGCTGTATTTTTCACTCTTAAGCTTGATAAAAGCACAATGAATCCCAGGCTTTCAGTGATACAGGATGTAACACCTTGAAAAATTATGCCACTAGCACGTTTCAAACTTAAAAGAAAATCAGTAATGCACTACTAATTATAGGCTGGTATCAACCATCCTCTAGTCTTGAAAGTCACTTGACTTAGATTAGAAATCTTTAGACCTTATCATGGTTAGAAGGTAATCTTTTCCAAATTCTGAGAAACTCGCTATTCTCAGTAGTAAAACATTTTAAGAACACACCAGAACGAATATATTCATCCTTGACATTTTTATGTACCAAAAGCAAAGTGATTTAGGACACAATCTGAGCTATCAGCAGGTGGTTCTATTTGAAATCAAACTGGAAGAGGAGATGCTATTATTTCATACACAAATCTGTATTATGACACTTCCTCCTATCTTCACATCACTGTGTTTTGTTTTGCTGTACAGAGGAAAACAAATTACTTCTATTACCTTACAGAATAAAGGGAGTGGGATGAAGGTCTCCTCAAAACAAGGAAGAAAAACAGAGTTCTTTCTGTGCAGCCATCCCTTTGTAGGCTGTGAATTGCTGAAATAATTGTTCAGGAAGCCTGACCACATTTTATATCAAACCAAACTTCTTTCTCAAGTATACAAAAGGTTTTGCATAAAGGATTTAGGGAGAGAAAGCTATCCTCTGCAGTGGAATCGGCTTTAAAATATCTGCAGTAGAGAGGGGGAAAAAAACCAACCTTGTGCATTTCAGAAGATAATTGCTGGGGATAAGGAAGAGCATCCTTCAAGTGTCTCCCAAACAAAGACTGCAGCTGAACACAGAGCAAAATGTTTACATTGGGCACACTAGGAAGCACCCTGTGGAGCACAGAACTGATGAGTGAGTAAACACCTCAAGACACTCTCCTGAGATGTGCTAAGCTGAGTAAGAGAGGAGTTTGGGTTTGTTTGTTTTTCTCCAAGGCACTGCTTCACTTGCTTTCTGGTCTCCCCTACTCTACAGTGATCAGAAGAGAGTCAAGAAACCTCAGAGGTGGAAGTCCTGTGTCACAATGGCTCTACAATTTCTGTCAACTTCCTCACTTCTCCCCTGTAGCAAAGATAAAACGAAGTACAATTTCTTGTCAATCTTTGAACAGAGTTGTTTACTGTAGGATGAAAGAAAAATAAATAGCAAGCCAGACTCTGTACCAATTTAGCTTTGCAAGAAGCAAGTATAAAACTAATTGAAATCACTGGGCTATATATATTTTAAGTCAGTGGAGGAGAAAATGTAATACATAAACCACAGGGTTTGTAATTTATTACAGAGAGCTCACCACTTCCAAGTGAGGTCTATACATAGAAATTTTTATTTGCCACAGTACATTTTACTTGCAGTCAACATTTTAATTGTTTTGATGATTAAGATTGAGCCTGATGCAATAGGCTCAGTTTGGGGGATTTTCTTGAAAGCTTCTTCACAGATTTTAGCTGGAATACATTTTATGGATGCAGCTGAAAGTAAAAGACTAATAATTTTCAGGGTGAGTCCATTTTTAATGCAATTTTACCTACTGACTTGCACACACACTGACAAAGCATTATGTATAAATGATGTGATCCTTCAACACCCCCATTAGAGTGAATGGCTGATGCAGTTTTAGCTGGGCAGGGATGTGGGAGGCTTGATGTACAGCTATTGTTTCATGTTCCTTCTTGTCTCTACCCCCAGACTCCAAGCTATTCTGGTTTAGCAGATTGGGCTACAAAAGGAGAAGCAGCTCCAGTGGAACCATCACACACTGTTTCATCTGTCTGCACCTAAGTGACAGAGCAGGGCCTGATGCAGAGCTGTGGTACAGGGACAGCTACTGCCCTGTGTGACATGAAAAACCTATTGCCAGCACAGCCATCTGGCAGGCACTAAAAAAATTCATACTCTGGCTCTTCCCAGTCCTCCCCAGTAGCACACAGAGGTTCATACAACTACCAGAGACATAAAGCAAGGAGTGAAGGTCTGTGCATATCACTATTGAGCAATTAATTTATCTATACCTCCTCAGGCTACCAGGATGCCCAGTGGGAGGTTATACATTTTCACTTATTATGGAAAAGGTAACCGCAGTTCCAGGACTTTGACCTCAAAGTGATTTCTGTAGGTAATTCGCTGCCTTCAGGTCTCCTCTAGAGAGGGAGATTCATCTATGTAAAAGCTGAATTATAGTGTTTGGATGGAATTTATTTTCCTAACAGGAAAAATAAAATAAAATAAAATAAAAGAGTAGAAAATTGCCATTTTCTTCCAGATTGTCTAAAGGCACTGATTTAAAACCAAAGTCCTCCCTCAAGAAAATCTCTGCTGAAAACGCGCCGTGTCAAACTGCAAATGGCAGTTCTGAGCTGCTGAGGCCCTGACACATCTGCTACAGAGATCTCCCCACACAGCCCCAGATCTCCACAGAATTTGCTTAAGCACATTTTCAAATCTAGCTCAGCACTGCAGGCTGCTGAGCTTATTTGGGAACCCTGTGTTGGGAGAGGCTGGCTGCTCATTCCTCAGCTCCTGCAGGGGATGAACAAAATGAATGTCTCTGCTCATTTGCAGAGGGCAGCGAAAGCAGGGGCTGAGATAACCAGGTTTGTTCCCCAGCCAGAACCCTCCCAGAGACAGCTTTGGGGGCCTGCTCAAACACAAATGCAAGGAATTAAGCCAAAAGACTCAATGTTTCTGTAAAATCAAATTTCATGTCACTTTCTCAATTGACAGGCAACATTTTTGAAAGCCATCTAAATAGAGCAGGATTCAATTAAAAAAAAACCAAACAAACCAACAAAAAAACCAAAACAAAAAAATAATGGAAAACCACTTTAAATCTGAATGATACAGGTTAGATCAGTAAACAGAACAGATAGGTCAAGAAGCACTTTCCCATTGCTCTTTGAGGATACTTTTTCCTACCCAGTGGCACTCCATCTGCTCACCTAAATGTGCATTTCCAGGATTAGCAAAACAAACACAACAAAGTCTAGGATACGCAGCTAAAACATTCATCTGACTTAAACTCCCCCCTGCCATTTCTAATCAACTGTTGAGGCAATTATGTGTATTTATCAGCATTTAGTTATAAATTTATTAATTGCTGGCCTTCCTAAGTTAACACTCTTCCCACGTGAAAGCCAAAGGAAAGTTCTGAGTGCTGATTGTGACCCCAGTAAAACACACCCAAGGACATTACAACAGACCATTCTTGTCTGAGTCCAAATTCAAGCCTTCAAAAGCTGTATTTTTCCACACTGTCTGCAGAGAAGTTGAGGCATAATTTTATTTAGAACATCTTCCAGTCACATCATTTCTGTCACTATTGGGTTCCTGACTATAACAGCATTAAACAGCTCTTTCCCACGCAATTTCCTTTCAATGCCTTAAAAATAAAGTCTGTCCTAATATACTCTTGTGCTCCAAAAATCTATAGCATTAAAAAGAAAAAATTAAAGCCTTATAAACACAGCACAGAAAAGCAAAAGCTTAAGGTCATGAATAGTGAGCGACATCAGTAGGTCTACCTTAAAAAAAAAAAAAAACATAATTTCACTGCTGAGAAATACTGTGCACTCTTCTAAACTCATCACTTTTAAGTTTTGAAACATTACAAAGGAATTAAACTGGATTAAGTTAAATCAATATTCTCCTAATAAGAATTCTTTGTAGTTTTAAATTTCTAAGCTTTACATATTTCAGTAGTTCATGTTAAATGGATATTTGACATTTTGCCAGAGAAAGTTTCATTAAATCACTAGTAGGAAAATCATGATTATCTCATATTACCTCAGTGCAATGATATAATGTGTCTGGTGCTTTTAAAAATGAGACAGACAAAGGGGAGAAAAGTTTCCACCACACCAAAAATAAACTGCAGATATTTACAGTTCCTTTAAAGCACAATTTCTCAAACACAGCCTACTTATTTCTACTTTATTTTGCTTTATCAGTAAATCATAACCATATTTTTTCTTGCATTTGCATTGAGTTTTTGACCCAGCTTGATATTGCACTAATTGTGTTGCCAGCAAAGTGAACTTTGAAGGGCAGCATAAAGACCTTTTTCCAAAAGCCTAATTTAAATTACTGTTGACACCTCATTCCATCACCTGAAGCCGTCGCTTGTTTTTGCTGGAAGAGATATAGGGCAATGTTCTGGAAACCATCTGAGCTCCAACAGCTCCATGCACAGGGAACTGTTGCTACCAAGACAGCAAGGAACAAAGTTCCTACCAAGACAGCAAGGAACAAAGTTCCTACCAAGACAGCAAGGAACAAAGTTCCTACCAAGACAGCAAGGAACAAAGTTCCTGGCACGTCAATCCCAAGAGGAGTTGGAGCAGTGGGGATGGCAGCTGAGGACAGCAAAGACTGAAGTGGGTATCCTTCCAGGGTGACCACAGGCCAAACTTTCTGCCTCCCTGGCCCAGCTCAATAAAACATTATAACCACTGACAGCATGGAGGTGTTGTGGGGATAAACACAGGGAGAATGTAAAAGGCAAAAATTTTGATAAAGCTCCTGCACTTCCTCTGTGCATATATATAGAAGATTAATAGATTCTCGAACACTGCCCTGCATGCTTCTTCAAAAAGTATAGCAAACGACTGCATTTTCCTGGATTTTTGTAATGGACAGATAGCCTTTGTGCATTCCTTTGGAGGTAGTTGGGAAATAAAGGCTGAGCAATTATGAGAAAACATTTTTTTTCTGATGATGAGTTTTCTGATGAGACTGGTTGCATGAAAATTAATATTACACAAATTTTTAGATATTAAAAGAAAAATTACTTCATAAAATAAACACCGTTAAATTTGTTTCCATAGAAAAAACAACATTCTTAGTATCATTAACCTCTAAGCAGGACATAATGAATATCCTACATTCCATTAGAAATTAACTATATTCGGAAATACAAATCTCAGTAATGAATAATTGGGCTACAGAAATATACTACAACAGTTTTTTATTTACAATTATTTTTGACAAGGTATTTTGAAACACAATTGAGATAAACAAAAACCTGCTTTTTTGTTGTTGGTTGGTTTTTTGTTTGTTTGCTTTTAAAAGAAAAATATGGAGAGGACATGCAGTGAACTATGTAATCAACTGTTCTAGAGTAAGTCCATGGAGTTGGTAGAAACATGATCTGTGTTTTCTGACAGCAAATTCAACCACTTCAGGTTTGCTTTCATTCCAATCCTTAGGGATACTGTGCGGTGTTTCCCGACTGAAAGCATTTTTCAAAATTAATCAGAAATTCTTCAAGGAGCTGACACACCTTCACAACCCAGAGAGGTCCATTTCCAGTCTGCAGCACAATATTCCCGACTGTACAATCACAGCACCACTAAAGGCCACTTTGCTAACCAAGAACTGGGTGAAATCCTGCTAATGAGCACTGACTCTAATGATATTGTCAAAAGATATAATATTGCTGTTTTTTTCAAGTATCTAATATAGTGTCATATGCACTTAGGAGCAATGAAAGTTGGAGAATACCTCAGCTTTTTAAAACAAAAGGACTAAAGGCTGACAGGCCCAGTGACTCAAAAACACGGATAAACTTAATTTTCAAGGAATTTACCATTGCACTTTCACCATGAAGTATTTTTTAGACTAATAACTGAAGCACCACAATAGTGTTGTGTTAAAACACAAAAAAGAGCCAAATAATGTCAAAATACAGGTATTTCTAATATTTCTCACAGTTTTTTATTCTTCTGAATTGAGAATGCCATAAGAAAATTCAGGGTAAAAAACATCCATAAGTACCAGTAAGGTTTTCATGGTTCTTATACTCAGTTAATTTATATGCAGACATGTTTTTTATACTTTTAATGAGAAAAGGAGAGGGAGACTAAAATGATCATCAATGTGTAATAGTTAAAAAATGTATTTTCTACCTTATTAATACACATAAATTCAATCACTCTTCCAAACAATAAGATTTGTACAGGTGTCTAAACAGGATTACTAATAAGCCAGTCAAGATTATTATTCACCCTTGCTGTGCAAAAAAATGAGCTTGTAAGCCACAGAGCTGCAAAAAATTTGACACAACACAAAACCTGAGATCCTCAGGAGACTATTATCCAAATAATCTCACTCTGGAGAAAGCCTGTGCAATAATGTAGCTTGGAGGGGTAACATCAATTTTCTAACAAGTAATTAGGATTTGCATTATTAATGCAATGGATATTCTTGCAAATTATGTCTAAATATATGCAGATTAAAAAAAAAAAAAAAGAAAACCCACAACATTTAATGACAGTGCTGTCACTTTTAAGTCCTTCTAATAAAACTGTAGATAAGAGCAATGCCGAGCTGACCATCTCAGTAAATTTTAATTGTTAGTATTTATGAACTGAATGCAGCTGCAAAAGGTGGTGTTGAACTGGGGCAATTAATTTCCACCCCATGCTCAATACAATCTCTCAGATGCAGCACAATCTAGTCCATTAAAAACCAAAGTGTGTTGAAATCACTTCTGGAACATAATCTGCCTCTCCATGTTATCGGCCTAAACAAATTAGGAACGGTTCATGTCACTCTCAGTCGATACTGAATGAAAGCAGAGTTTACCCACCTTCAACTCAGTCTGGCATTTCCCCACTTTGACCTACTTAAGCTTGACACCAAATTGCTGAGTTAAAAAACAAAACCACCACCGAGCTCTTAGATCTACCAGTGGTACTGAAAGAGGTCCAAACATAAATTTTAACCTTGTTTTTGGTGAAAGGAATGCTTTTGCATAGTTGGAAAATGTAGATGCCCTCCTGCCTCCCAATTTATCACATCTCTCACTAAATTTTTGGAAAGATGTGTGTGGACATATACAAGGGAGCAGTTGGTTTGCCATCCACTGGAAAGTGAAATGAGAGCAGCTTAAATGAACAGAATTTTAACAATGCATCTCACGTGCTCCATCCCTCAAAAGTGAACAACAGTGAGCAAAGAAAGGCAAGGTTGTGGGTAATTATTTCAGCACTCAAATGATTTTAAAATTTATCCAACCTTTTGCATTCAATTGATAGAATAAACCTGCTGCAAAGCCTACTTAAAGAACAGAAATTTTCATACAGCTTTTTGCTTGTCTGAAGATCACTTCAACTTGTTACTGAGCTTGAGAGAAGAATCCCAAGGCAAATGGCCTTGTGTATACACAGCTCCACATTGGCTGTGCATGCACAGATGTGTGTGGGTAATTAGCTTGTTTCTGTGGCAATCAAATGGAATATGGTAGTCCATCTTAGCCATTTTCTAGACCACTGACCATCCTCCCTCCAGACAGACAAGCTCTCCCCTGAGGGGCAAGGATCCAAAGTAAGCAGGTGGCCTTTCCAGCCAGCAGCCACTCTGTGCAATGAAGTATTTTCTATAAACTAAGAGAAGAACCACAAAAACTCAATTGTCATCAGGCATCCTTTAGACAAAGAACAATTTAAAGCATAGGGGACAATTATCTTTAACCTTTAAACCCGCGCAAAACAGGAGTAGATTTTGCATGCACTTTCTTATTCTCCTGATACAGTCTAAGTACCTCAATTTTAATACAAACATATAGTGACAGAGATGAAAGGAAAAAGAGATTAATGACCAGGTTTCCCCCTGAAAAAAGGCACTAATGTTTCTATTTGTACACGTCTTCAGAGCCTTCAAAACAGAAGGTGCCCCGACTTAAAAAAATAATTTATTACTTTGGTAAATAAGATTAATACAAAGAAAAGGGATATTGGCTTATATTTTATCTACAGTAACATAAAATGAAGAAATAAAAGCAAATACACTGGATGTATGGCAAAGATAGTATAAAACACCGCAGTAAGAAAAAGTATCTTAATAAATGAGTGTTTCCTGTGATACAATCTTTCTGCAGTTATATTAATATCCATTCCTAAGCACAAAAATACCTCATTTTATCACTGTTGGAAGAAAATGTCATTGCAAGCTACACTATTTGATATGTGCCCAGTTAATCACTGTGTTTGCTAGCTGAATAAAAGTTGGAAAAAAAGACAATGGAAATTTCATGATTGAAAAAAAAAACTTTTGCTCCTCACCAGAACAATCATCTTTGTATCTCAAAGCTGGTAAGAATTTACATATATTATCACAGAGGTTTTGTCAGGTCTCACTGCTGCTACTTTCTACAGACAGCAAAACTTCCTTCTTGCTAACACAATTAATCCAGTCCCAAAGGATCATGATCCCTAGCATGGAAATTCGAGCCTTGGGTACACATGGTGCTGTCTAGTAATGAACAAAGTCATTGTGGCCACAAGAGTATTCATTACCCACAGTAATACCCAAGTTGCACTAACTGACTTCACTGCATCTGTTTTGGTGGTTTTCTGCAGGAGAAAGGACCCTTTTAGTTGGATAGTTATAAATGGTTTAGGCAAAGAAATAATATATTTAGTATATAAAATATCATCTTATAGGGGATGGAATGATATGCTTCATGTTACAATGGCAAAAAACCCCAAAAGAGCAGCTTTTGTGTTTACATAGACTTTCCCTCTGATGTGAAATAAATGTAGCAAGTGAAGAAAAATGCTGATTGGCAATGGCTGAGTGGTAATCAGTTTGAGAGAGAAGCATCCTTAGCACTTCAATTAACCTCTATTTCTGCCATATCATGGGCACAGGTGTAGCTACCATGTTAGCCCTGCCATATGTCAGCAATATCACGAGCTAAAATCAAGAAGAAACCACACTCCAGGCCCACACAGTGTGGAGATACACAGACATCACACACTTCTATTCAAAACTTGGAATTCTTCACTGGTTTGCCACAAACTAAACCACTTTCATCCTTCACTAAGTTCTCTTTGGAAAAGCACTGCATTTGTATTAATTAATCCCCACATAAATCTCAAAAGTTGCACATTACTGAGCACCATTATGCAACACATCTGCATCCAGCAGCCTACTCCACGTGAGGAGTTTGTGTTACAGAACAGCTCCAGACACCACTGTTTGTGCTTTTAGAAGGAGCACTAAGCACTTTTTTCACCAGTCTGAAGACTTTTGAGGGCACCCACTGAAGAAATAGTTTCACCTTAGGCAGAACCACCCCTGTCTGAACAAACACAGTGCATTTTAAAAAGGGTGTTTTGCTGGCCATGTCCCAATGACAGTCACATCATACACGTACTGAAACCTAAGCAGAAAGTCATTAAATAAGTACTGTCTCTCTGGAAAGACCACATATTTTGCAAGAAGATCTCCAGCCTTCCAACAACCTTCCAAACTGCAGCAGACCATACCAGAACAACAAATACAAAACCTGACTATCCTCTTTACCGGCTCTTTTATCTCCTTCCTTCTCTTCCCATCCCCACCAAGCTGAGCCTGAGAAACCCCAGGATGCTGCAGAGATTCCTTGCACTGCTGGGCTGAGACAGCACTACTGAGCACTTCAAACCCTGTTTTTCACCCTGCAGGTGAAATTTTTAAAAAATTCACCCCCCCACCTCTCTATATGAGAACAAGCTATAAATCCAGGGTGGGTCTAGTTAGCTAAACATAGGGACAGGGAGAGAGCCATTTGGACACCTCACAGGTTGCAGTCTTGGTCCAACCCCACACCCATTTCATAGCAGTACATTCTCTGCAAAACTCCTCCCCCTCAGATGTTTCAACTCTAGTCCCACAGAAAAGTTTGTAAATCCATAACTCTTCCAGATACTAGGAATTCAAGAGAGTGCAATTTTTGTCACAACCTACTCCCAACAAATTCCAGAATACCTCAGGGAAAAACAATTACCCTTTTTTGTGTCATGAAGGTTTACATGCGTTTCATGTATCCTGCAGCTAACATTCATCTCTGTTCTGCATCTTGCAACCTCCTTTTCTTTTAAGATCTTCCAAGTGATTGATGCAATCTATTTAAAATTGGAACAATTATTCCTAATCTTTTAGAAACTTGCTCATGTTATAAAGGTGAAAAAAATACAAGACAGAAATCTGGTCTGCTCTTTTTTTTTGTCTTTTTTAACATTTGTGAGATTTAAATTAATTTCTCGCTTTTAGGCAAAAATATAAAATTTATGCTTGCTGCCTTGGACTGAAGAATAAATATTGGTCTGCTGAATGGAGTACATGTATCTTTAATTCCAGTGTCTGCACACACTTGACTACTTTATTATGATTGAACGAAACTCTTACATTTAGAGATTTCTTCTTCATCAATTATATATCATACACTTTATATTTGCTTGCCTTTTCAGTCCTTTCAGTCTGGAAGCATGTTCTGCCATCATGATGCTCCCCCAGGATTTGCACATGCAGTTTTCCCTGCACTGAGCAGGGTCTAACACACTCCCTGTAAATCAAGGAGCAGATACCATTTTCCTGAGAAGCAAAGCACTGTGTACAGATCAGGTAGCTTTCCAGAAAGCAAAATAAGGAGGTATCTGCTGAATTGGGGGATGGGGTGTTTGTTTTGCCCTTTTATATATTATTAACGCTGTATTTATTTTCACCAGACTTTGACAGCCTTGGCTGGGAAAACTGAAAACATTTTTTAATTTGACTACATTCCTCTTGAATGCAATTCCTCTGAACGTAAGGTTTCATGCATGAAACAGAGAAACCATGTATGTGGATTTATGCAAGATCCATTTTAAGCACTTTGCAGACAAATCAGTGGCGTTCTGTGTCTTAAAACTGGTGCTCATCTGCCATTCAGCCTCGACTGGCTCATCACATGTTTGACTCTGCCAGGCCTGCTGTGGTCAATACCACCATGAAATGTTAAGTTTAAGTCCCTGTCACTTCTGGGAACAGTCCAAAGGAAAAAATCCTTCAAGCTCTGAAAAATCATTTTCTGCAGTCAAACTGTGTACAGAGAGTACACGAAACATAGTTTAGTGATAAGTTATTCTCATTTATGATATCTCTACCTCAGCAATATTCCTATAAGCTGGAATATTCCTTTCTTGGTATTTTCTGTCTGGAATCATTATTTTCAGTAAACGTGGCTAACTCATGGTATAACAAATGAACTCAGCTAATTACTACTCTCTGTTTCCACCAACACCACCTAGATTTCAAACACTACACTTTTCCAGAGCAAACATACTGGCAAATGACCGAAACATCATTAATTCAGCAAGGGCCTGGACTCACAGACAAAACAAAAACGTGAAAAGAAAACTACAAATTCAATTTTGTTCTGCCATAATTTTAATCCCAATTAGTTAGTAAGTATGTAGTAGCAACATGTATTGATTTGTATTTTAAATGACATTATATACTTAAGTAGTATGGGATGCACAAAAGCAGAAAAAGCATTATGCTATTGGTGTTTTCATAAATGGCTTCCACAGAAGTGATGTCTAAACAATGATAAATTACAGATTATGATGGGGTGTGCAACACAGCACAGAGGAATGTGGTTTTACAGAACAATTTTTCTATTACTAAAAGATTTTCTTTGTCGAAACCGAGGAAAGGAATGGTGCCTGACTACCAAACTAAGTATAAGAAAGTTAAGAAATTATTCACAAAATGTCAGCAATTAACCAAACATCAATAATCCATACTTACTTGGTGTGTTTAAAATTAAAGGCAAATGACCAAGATGAAAAGGCCTTGGAGAAATTATTATTAAATAATTTTAATATTTATTAAAGTTATCTTTTTAATATCAAAATTATATTTTTAATATTTCATATATTAGGCATTGGAGTTTAATTCACTTCAAAAGAAAAATGTTTATTTTTTCAGTGTTCTGATAAGGGAAAATAATTTTCTTTTTAAATGAGGATTGCTTATGAAGTTGGAGTAACACCACCACAGATTTGGTGTAGTTGTGCATATTAACAGGAGTTTATTGGCAGATCAACGTCATTCCTGTTAAGGCTTCCATGTACACACCATAAACATTTGGGGAGTTTTTACCCAGGGTAACTCTAATCTACTAGAAGGCTAGAGAAGGTCACCTGTGCAAATTCTGCTACCTAAACTTAGGTGGTTATTTATATTTTTAGCCATGAGAAAAGAAGTGAGTTGGCATTTCAGACTGAAAAATCACCTTCAAATGCAGTAAATAGCAGCTGCAGTTCCTCAAGTGCTCAGAAATGTAATCAACTCATCTGTCCCTGAACAAGGATTTAAGTGCTTAACTTCAAACAACCCAAAATTTAAAATGCTCACCTAACACTTGAAAGGAAGTAAAACCAAAATAACGCAGGGATTGATAAAGACATAGAATGTAGAAAGCACTCACATCTCACCTGGAAGACTCATTTACTGATCAAAGCAGAGCTCCAAAGAGAAATACTGGTTAAGCACAGATATTTTAAGGTCATGCCCTGTCTGTTCTGTGCTGATGTTTCACCTTAACTTTCCTGTGTACAGAACAGCCAAATAACTGATAGGAGGAAATCAGCAAGCTGATAAGCTTCTAAAATTTAAATCAGTAGTGGGAACACTAGGTTGAACTGAGGTAAAAGATAATATCTTGTCGTTTAAAAGCTAAGAAGAAAATATACTGAGATTTGAAGTTTTATGATGCTGTTCTACACTGATAAGCCTTCAGGAATTAGCACAAATCAAATACAGGCAGAAATGTTATTCAACTCCCCATGGAGCTATTAATGTAGGATTACTGGAGATATACAAGAACACTTCTTATCCATCTTTAATGCAAAACACTGAAATAAATATGACTAAACTTTTTACACAAACAGAGTTTCTTCACGTGATTCGTCAGACAGTAATAATGACCAAGCCTCCTCAAGAACTTTCACCAGTCAAAACACTTAGTCTTTTAAGGAGCAGTAAACAATGATCTGTGCTACTGAAAAAAGCTCATGAAGATGGTCTAAGGTTGAATAATTTAGCTTGGAAAATTTTAGTGTGGTGCATACATCACAGATTTATAAATAGTAATATCTGTGTCCCCTAAAATCTTCCATATTCATAGTTAAGAATGAAAGCATATGTCTGCTGGTTTCGAAACTAATGATGAAGGTTTTTTCAGTGAAAAATCAGGATTTTCCCCCACATCCTAATTTCATTGAATCATAAATTTTGGGGAACATGTTCATATCCACTATACTTTCCATTAAAAATACAGCTTTTTAAAATAAAACTGGAAATATTTGACTTGTTATAGATAAACAAAACACCGAAGAAACAAAAACTTATTATATAATGATTTTTTTTGTCGTGCATCTTTTTTTCTAAAAGCATTTTAGTTATCCTTTTCCGTCCTTTTCTGAGTGATTTTAGTGCAGTTTTCATTGGATGCAGCTCTCATCAGCATTACCTATTACTGACTTCTAGACACAACTATTATGTTTTGAACTATTGGCATAATTGACATCACCTTTTAACTCTGGAATACTAAACCAAAGTTACACAATTCCTGAAGCATTAAAAAATTATCCATTAAAAATTAAAAGACAGTATTTACAAGAGAGTTTCATTTACATATTCTGTTTTCTGCTGTAAATGCAGGTATCTGTCCAAAATTATTTATTTTGTTTGCAACACTTGTAAATTCCATGTGCCTAACGTGTACTCTTGGCTTCTCCTCTCATTTGATTGGTGTCATTTATGCCAGGCTCATTGTTCTATCTCTGTTGCATTTCTAGCTGTAGCATAAATAAAAATAAAAGCAGTGTTGAAATCACATCTACTCAATTCAGAGGTGGAGGCTTTCAGGAACTTGTGAGCTGGCAGATCCTAAAACATGTGTGGCCAACAAACAAATATCAGTGGTTTCTCAGTACATTTTGACATCTTCAGGAAGGTGTGCACACACCAATTCTCCCTTGAAGCTGATGTATTAGTAAATTACAGACACACTGAGTAGCATCATTTAAATTTGCATAGACATTTGTGCATCCTAGTGGGGTTCCTCACTAACAATACAGATCCTAACCCAAATCCCACTAAAGTGAACAGAAACATTTTACTTTGCTCATCTTTTCCCTGCTGCAGTCAAAATCCAGTGTAAAAATAAAATAAAAAGAACTTTTAAAAATGCTAGGGAAGCAATCGAATGAGAAGAGATGGGATTACAAAAACAAAATTAACTTGTTCTCTTACAAAAATAACTTATTCCCTTTGGTTCATTATCCCTCTTAGGCTGTGCCAAATTTCCCCAGATAGTGTTCAATAGTCATTTGATACATTTGACGCTTAACGCTCTCCTCATGTCTGCAGCACTCCAGCTCTGAAAGCGACACTTGTCAGAAATAAACTTAATTGTTTCAGCGCCAGTATTAATAGTAAGAGGGAGAAATGCTTCAAGGAAGGAAACTTCTGCACTTGAAACCACTTGTGTGGCTGTTTGATTAACAGGAAGTTGCTGAGGATTGCTGTGCAGATTCCCTTCCCTACAGTTCTTATCCATTTTAAGGTTAAACGCATAGCAACACACTTTAAAGATTTTTCTCCTTTATAGAGAGGCATTTTTGAGACTGCTTCATGATAACCATTTGTTTGCTGCCTTGAAAGAAATGGAAAGACCAGCCTGGTATTTGCAACTGTATGGTTTACCTAATGTCCAAAAATCCATTACAAATTGCTCTGCCCAATGAGTTATCCATTCTGTGCCATGCAATGCATATGTGCTACAGCAAATGTACCACTGGAAATCCCTCTAGAGAGCTCACAGAAAATTCCCATGGTAATTCCCAATGTGAAAACATATATAGGCATGAAAACATTCAAATTGTCCCTATAACACTTTTTATTCAAGACTAAATTTCTTTATTTGCAGTGCTGCACCAACAAGAATTTTAGGAAATACAGCTGTTCTGATGGCAGAGGTAGTATAGCTGCATTTAAAGTAAATTTAGATAACTGCACAAACAATTGTATTTCTTATCTCTCTGTTTTGGTTTTTTTTTGGCCAGGTAGTACAGTATCTCCAATCACCCAAATATGAAGGCATTGTTCTTGAGCTTATTTAAATTTCACCACCTACATTTGCTGTCTCTTTTTAGTAGTTTTGCCTGCATTGGGAATTTATTTATTCGTAGAGATAACCAATCACCTTTCTTATTGTTGCACACATTTCAGGTGACAGACAAAAACATTGAAAAGCAAAATAAAGAAAAGGATGAAAATAGAAAGAACAAATACACCACCTGCTTTCAAATCTGATAGGATTTGGAATAGCTTATGCTACTAAAATTTTCAGAACAGTCATAAGATGCTCTATTTCCAAACTGTAACAAACACTTCCAAAGTTAGAACAAGATTTTGCCTAGAGTCACACAGTCTTTTCCATACAGCGGAGGTCCTGCAAGGTCTATGATACAAAATGATAAATAAATAAAATTCACAGCTGGAAATGAGATCCCCAGGTGAGGGCTGGTCCATAACTAAGGGAAGGGGAAGTTAGGACAGCTGCACCTTTCTCTGCTGCCTTGTCTGCACTGTCCCTAACACCATCCCCCTGCACTTACAGCAGTGTCCTTAATAATTACACTTTCCCTAAGCCAGCCTACACCAGCACTGGCAGCTTTCAAATAAACTAAATCCACATAAAAAGTAAGCAGATAGCAACCCTGCTTCAGGATTAGCTTTTAGCAACTGATAATGCTCGGGATGGCTTCACCTGCTGCTGTCCTGAAATAATACCTGCACTGCATGTCAGCAGCTTCATCTAAGGATAGAAGGGAAAACAAATGGTGTTCACAAACTGTGAAATGAACAATGATGAACAAACCTGTCAGAGCACAGCTACTGCATACCTGTCATACTCAACATGTTCAAGAATAATAAAGTGCACTGATAAGAAAGAGTATATAGAATGTTTCAATATCCAAACCCATAAGCTTCCTTCTTTTAGATACTTCCTTTATCATGACTTATTTTCTAAGTCCTTCTGCTTTTTTTTTTTTTTTTAAAACCTCCTGTATCAGGACATTTTTAAAGTCTATATTGCATTTTTTTCCACACTACTGCTTACATACCTTTGCTTAGATTCCCCTAGAAATTTAATTCAAAACTTTGAGGTCGAAATGCAAAGGTAGTGGTTGGATATTTCAATTTTTCCCAATTCCAGAAATTAAGGAACACAGCATCTGATAGTTTCCCAAGATAAATACCAACTCACATTTTTCTAAACTTTAAATTTTACCAGATTTGTCTGTCCCACTCCATATTCTACAAATGCCTACACACATCTGTATTGCTGCAGTGTATATAAATACTCCTCTAATCTAACACATGGTGCTCTTATGGCACACACTTAGCTCAACAAAACTGACGATACAAGGAATAGCTTTAATGTTCAAGGGAGCAAAACCCACGATGTTTCCAAGCAGTAGAAAGGCCTTCAATTTACCAGCTACTACATCCTACATAAATGCTGAAATGTGTAGGGTTGGGAGGTAGTATTTGGCACCACTGTAATACTCGAGGAAGATTAGACACCAATGAATTCCAAAAGATGAAGAACTAATACAAAACGTGAACATCGGAAACTTGGGGAATTCTTATATGCATTTGACAACTTTTGAAACAAACTATAAGTGGTTATGGCAGAAGGGGGAGGCATTTTGCATCTTCATGCAAAAAAATGAAATGCAAATGTATCAAACCACGTGATTTCATTTTGTTACTTCCATACTTTGCATATTGCCCATTTTCATAAACAAAACACTGCAAGCATCCATTTGTTTATGTTATTTGGAAAGGGAGTGGAAGGAATTTTCAATTTTGGAGTGAGCTGTTTTTTAAATACTTGTACACTCATTCTTTTCCTTTAGAAGAAAATAAGTCTGGTCTGTTACTGCTGAATGTACATGGCCATTTTCAGTATCACAGAGTTGTTACATCACCCAAACTCACAAAAATATGAGTAGAAAAAGAACCAAGGAAAAGGATCACTGTCATGAAAAGGATATTTATATGTAAAATATGAGGGGATTAACAAAGGTTTTTCTTTCAAACTGTAACCAAATGTTTCAGTGGCATAATTGAAATTTTAGGAGCCAAGATTAAAATATTTGTTTTGATACTGTACATGTACTACAATATTTTTAATTCATATCAACAGTGTTTCTATATCACACATGGAGATCCAGTATAAATATTTAATTTAGATATTATTCCTAGAGCAGTAGGCATAATAGCCTATAGGCTAATGAATAGCCTATAGGCTCCATTAAAATAAAAAGAAAAAGATGAGAAGTTATTACCAATACTTAAGTCACTTAGAATTATATTTTATTACTTAACATTAAAAAATAAAGATTAAACAGCTGCTGCACAGCAGTGCTGTTGGGGACTACCCAGAAGGCTGAAGCATGTGGGACATGGCTTGGGGAGGCTTCTGCCTCCTCCTCCTCATCTGATCATCACCATTCCTGATAAAATGCACAAGCAGCACGTTTCACAAGGACATTTTTCCTTGGAGGACTACAATCAGCCTCTTCTCGGTAATCTTTCCTTATTTTTCCTCTGCTGTCTTGTGAGTACTTCAGCAGGGATGAGAGGCACTGCTGCTCCCCTACTGCATGGTGTGGTATCTCACCAAGGCAGGAGATGTCCTTGTGAATTCCCACTCGATACGTGTGACATGCAAAGCAACAGAAACAGTGGGGACTCCAGAGAAACCACGGAGATGATATAATTAGTGCTGCCTGTAGAGATTAAATCTCTGTAGAGATTTAATTTGCTCACCTCGGTATCACCTCACCCAGTATAGGCCTGCAGTAGGAATCTCCACCTTCTTGGGATTCCAGTGCTTTACCCTTCCCACAATCTGTCATTCATTAGCTGAACCATTCCCAGAATAGCTATGTGTCAAGCTGGAGGTTGTATCACACCATGTCGCCAAGAGGGAGTGCCAGATTCTCTGGGAAACTCAGTTTGGTGCTTGGCAAACATGCACACTTGAAATCCTGACACTTACCTAATAAAATATTTTTTCTTTTATAGAAAGTGTCAAAGTTTTGAGTTGAGTGATTATAGAAGGCTCTGTTTTCCGGTCATGTTTATAATATTATTTCTCTGAGTAGGAGAAGAGGGAGGAAGAAAGGATCATCTCTGTGCCTTGGGTTTCTGAGCAAGCCTCACAATGCAAAGGCAACCAAAGCCACATTTAGTGTAGGAAAACAGAGCTTTTAATTATTATGTATGTACAACACTGAATTTCAACTCAGCTCCTGAGTGTTTTGCTTTGAAACTAAAATATCTTCAGAGGCTAGTATTCTTTTGGTTGCTCTTCCCATAATTCTCCCCAACATTCCAATTAATATTTGTGCATCCTGCTGTGCACCCATATGCAGCTGTACACCTGGATATGAAGAGAAAAAGGGAACAATAATCTGTGGTATTGTACATCAGACAAACAGGTAAGGTGAGAGGTTATAGAAGTTGCTCCTACTAAGGAAATGAGAAGAAGGTTTAGGAGATGTAAAGGAGTCATTTATTGTTCGTGAGTCTGAGATGGTGGCTATATATACATGAAGATAATTTGTCATTGAGGGGATTCCAGGAGACGCCCTGGAGTAAGGAGATAACCTGTGGTCAGTGGTTGAACCTGAACCAGGGGATGAAAGTATCCAACCTGACTGGGGCTGAGGGAGACCAAGGATGGTCTTCTGTAGAAGCTGCAATGGAAGCTTGATGGGACATGAGGAAAATCTTCTAGTGTTAACATCAAAAGAGAAGTAGAAGCAGAAAAAAGAGCAAATTTTGTTTGCAGAACTAAAGTAGTAACTCACACTTTGTCAAAACTCAGAGGTCAATTTTGAAATTTGTTATTACACATGCTATTTTTCTTAACAAGCTTCAAAATTAACCTTTCATGATCAGCAAGTACCAACAACCCTGCCAGCATTAATAAAGGGCATTATTAGGCACTCACAACCAAAGCACTTGAAATAAATCTATACACCACAATGAGAAAACATTTTAAATTATAACAACTTAATCTTTCTTTTGTAGCTTTATACAATCTGAAAGTGGCCAGAGCAAACAGACCATGAGAACAGAAAAACCCTGACCCAGTAATTACATCTGCCATAAATAGCAAACATGGGCAGACAGAAACACTTTTGAAATAATGGAATCAGGAAGAAGACAACTTTTTATCTATTGTCAAGAATAATGACTGCAGTCTCCATGCCTCCATAAAATCATTTATGAGTCTCAACTGGCTGTATCTCATTTAGTTCATGATTTACAAAGCAGACTGGTATCTGTGTGCAGATAGGAGAGGAAGAAGAGGATGAATCAATTCATAGCTTCTTTGGATTTAATAGAAAACCAAAAGAAAGAAAAGTTCTAAGAGACTTGATCTTGTCAGTGAGTCTGTAATTAACACGTGCCCAAATATGAGAGCAGAATGCATTTTCATCTCCTTGCAGAGTATGTAAACCACTTTATACAAAGCAGATTGGGTGACTCCATTATTTTCATCATGTCCTTAAAATAACACCTCTGCTTTTGAGTGCATTTCCCCTCTCTTCATCTTACAGCAGCTGTGTACAGTCAATAATGCCTGACACAGTTGAAAAGCTGGGGGTGGATTGTTGAGCTTTTTCTGAACATCTAAATTCTTGTTTTTCTGACAAGCCTGCTAATCCCAACTGCTGTTTTTAGATACCAAAATTACATGTTAAAGAACAGATTCAGGATTTCCTTTTCAAACCCCCAGAAAGAGAAGACTGCACACCAAAGGAGAAAGAAAGGGGGTGGGGAAAAAAGGTAATTTTCATACTGCTTAGTGGTACTTTGTGCATCCATGCATTTCAAGGATGAGAGGAATTTTAAGGCCCTCTGGAAATAACTGGTTTTTCTCCTGTTTTTTCCTCCTGTCACCTGCACCTTGAACAAAGTGGCAGCCAGGATTATAGCCAGTGGCCATGAAAAGCCATCAGCCTGGTCACTGCAAAAAACCACCAGGATCAGTGAAGTGCAGCCACTTTGGGATCAGAAGAAATGTCACCCAGATAAAGGGAGGTCTGTGGTATCTGCATCTTCCTACACACAAAATTCCATCAACCTCAAGAGAAACTCTTCCTCACCAGTGCTGGAATCTTTGCACAAAAGGTTCAGATGACATTGGATTAGGAAGTATGAGAAGGTGAAGTAAATAATTACAAGATACTACGTCAATTTATCTTTCCATTCATGATCTTCTCTATTCCAAAGTTTTGTGTAGGCAGCAACACAAGTAAAATAAAAAGGATTGTTTTCACCCAAAATAAAAGGTCTTGAGAATACTAGAAAGGTAAAAAAACCCCATGCTAGCAACCCTTCTTACATAATTTTTGGGCACCATGAAGTGACTCCAGACACAACATGTGAAGAAGCAAACTGACAGCCACAAAATACTGTGGAAACAAAACTTGGAAGGAGATTTATCCTCTGTCTTCCACTTTACGAGAATGTCATGATGTTGCTCTTGAGTTTCCAATGTCCAAACCTGCTAATTCTCACCCTGAGTCTTGTACTCAACCTGAATATTTGGGTAGATTTCAAAGAATTGAAATATCTGCCCCTACTAATGGGAACAGTAAGGATTTTTAAAATTGCAGAGATTTGTTTCACTTAGCAGTAGACTACACTCATCAGAGGTGGACAGGCATTTCTGGGGTGCATTTCATCTACCTGCTTTGCCAAATGTGTTAAAAATGCCTAGTGCTTGCTACTTGCTCAAAAAGGGAATCCAGGGTTGAGAGTTTAGTCATTGGCACAATGCCACATGCCAAAAGATATGGTGTGTGAATTTCTGTTTACAACTGGAATAAGGAGGATGGATTGCAGTATGAAACAGGTTGACTGATGTGCCTTTAACTAAGTGCTAAAGGGTTTTCTGCATTAGAGGAGAAAGAATGAAGAGATGATCCTTTCATTAAATAGGAGAGATTTCTAGACTGCGTTTGATGCTGTCCTGATTTTTTTCCTTTTTCTTTTATAGCCTCTCTGTTCTTTGCACATTTATCTCTGTGTAGCTTATTATTGTATTAGTAGCTAGTCCCAGTAGTTTTCCACACCCTTTTCCTAGGCAGAAAAACAAAACACATTCCAAGGGCCCCTGTCCTATCTTGGTTCTCCTGCCTGACTACCAAGGTTGAACACAGCTCTCCAAGACACATTTTCATAAACAAAGTAGAGCTAGTACCAAGGGGGGGGGGTCCAGAAAAGGATTGAACCAGAAGGGGGAATTAGCTCATCACCTGTGCTTCTAATTGGGAATTCATGTCAATTATGCTAATTTGTTAAACTTATAAAACTGTATTCCCTCCATGAGGGGCAGGCTTTTGTGGACATTTTTCTATATTTTCCCCTGAAGGCCTCTAATAAAGACCAGCTTTTATATTATCCCCTATACTAATATTATCTCGAAAGTGTGTTGTTTCATTTCTAGGGTCTTCAAGGCATCACATTCAGCAACTGCAATCTTTTGAATAAATGTGAACTCATATGATTTTATTTCACCAACATTTGTACCTAAGGTATTTGACACCACATATACCAGAAAAAAAATGCAGCTAAAAAATACATGCAGATGGAAATAACCAATATATTTTACCACAGAATTAAGATTTTCTTAATGAATTAATATGGTACACTAGAAAGTTATTAAAATTTGCAGGAAGCAATTTTCAAAGCTTTTAGAAAACTTTTAGGCTATACAGCAACTTAAAGGGGGTAGCCCAGTCAAGTATTGAATGGTACTGTGAAAACTGTTTAGACGAATATTAAAAAATTAAGGAATTTTATGCAATCACTGTCTACATGTGGTTTTGAACAAGGACATTAACATTTCTTAAAATAAAAGTCAATAGCAGAAATTTAGGAGAAAATCATAGACCATACTGGAAAGTGCAATAATTGAAAAATTTTGAAGCTTTCAAAAGAGCCTCATACAGAGATTCATCTGGTAATGTCTTTTGAAAGGGCCTTTTTTAGACCTCTGTGTTTTCCTTGCAGAAGCACACTGTAGAAATATAAGTCATAAAGTTATTGTTTTAAGTTTTTCTCCAACAAACAACCTGTCTCCTGATCGGAATTAGGGAATTACTCTTACAGATAACACTCATAAAAGCAAACTGTGCAGCTTGCAGCAGGTTTTAAAACTGCCTGCAAGTTAGAAGTTTTTATCCCTGAAAAACAAGGCCTGCTGCTCAGAACAAACTGTCTGTCAGGCACAGCCCAAACTTTGGGTCTTGTACCACAGAGGAGGAAAAGCTGAAAAATACTTAGGCCAGTGCCCTGCCTGATTGCTTTTTGAAACACCTCATTAAAGCACACTCTATTAACATGAAACTTCAAAATCTGCAAGTATACGGTTTATGAGATACCTACTGACTTCAATTCCTCCTAGGCAACATATTATTCTTTATTTTTTAATTGATTTTTTTTCTTTCAAAGATGGATGGATTGATGTGGGATGGTTAAGAAGGATCAGATTTTCACCTTCTGAACAACTATCAATGAAATGTAGGAGCAAGCACAAGAATTCACACACAGCTATGCAATCAAGAAGATGCTCCAAAGTCCTGGTGTGTCATTTCTTTCTAGATAACACTGATTTTCTTCAACTTTTTACTCAGTCTCTTCTATATAATCTCTATTGCAAAACATTTTAAAACCCTGTATTAGAACTGAAACAATACTGAGCAGTTATGCAGAGGATTAAACCAAAAAGATCACCATAAATTATATTTATAAATACATTCCTAATTTAATTCAGGGAGAAAAAGTCAAGTGAAATAAATGTACAAAGTCAGTTTAATTGTTAGCAAAGAATGAACTCTGAAGAACCTAAGAAGATAGAAGAAGATTAAAAAAGCAGGAAAAGAAAGAAATATAAGTTGATAGGAGGAGGGATGAAGTTACAAAAACCTTAAAAATATGTATTCAACTTTGTGTTCTATTTTTCACATGAGACTATCTGGCATTATTCTTCACAGAAGAGGCTTCCACAGATTTTAGATACATAAACAAAAGGTTTATTATTTACAATGAAACATACTTCTCAAGTTGTTTTATGCTTTTTCCAATACATAAGCCTTCCCTCTGGCCAGCTTTGATCAAAAGTAAATAGCACTGATTACCAAAATTGCACTACAGAGCTTTGTAAATTAGCCAGTAAATACTGCCAAGCACACCTCAGCACAATGCAAAAAATGTTGGGGTTACACTCTCATGTTGAAACCTTTTTACTTGTGAAGGACAAGATTCCATTACCTCACTTTATGTTGAGCAGCACCTTAGTGAAGGAAATACTCCAGCTGACCCCAGTGGGATCCACAGCTGTTCCATGGGAAGGGATTTAGAATGCAATCCAGTGACTAATACAGTAATAAGAATCCTGCACCCTAACGATGCCACAGAAATATCTGAGCATTCAGATCACAAGTGTCCACCTAAAGTATAACAATAGACTTGGAAAAGCACCTAAATCATTTAGCCAGAATTTAACTATAATTTTATCTTATATCTTACCTTTACATTTCCTACAGACCTTCTCAACGTTAACGAGATACCACTGAGTTTTGTCCAGCTGAAGTTTTTGTCCTTGAAACAGACAAGATGGCAAGTGTTGAGACCTGAACACTTCCTTGAGTCTAGATCAGACTCTGATATTGCTGCCTCTGAGTTAGATGGAACTGAGCTGCTGATTTCTCCCCTGAGCAGGGTCAGTGGGACACAGCTCAGCAGCTTGATCTGCAGGGCTGAGCCAAGGCTCCAAGCCCTGCTCTCAGCTCAGTGCCTTTTGCCTGGGCTGAGTTACAGAACCACTCCTGGTCTGCCAGCAGAGACCCTCGGAGTTTTACACAGATAATTACACCGCATAATCCCTCCTTTCGATTTTCTGTGCTGTCACAGCTTCATCTGCATGCTGTCTGTGCAGTTTGCTTTGCACAAACCTGCAATTGGGCTCTAGATGAGCCAGCTGAGGTGAAAAAGCAGAAGAAGGGCAGGAGTGAGTTGCTCATCCACCTGAAAATGGAGGCTTGCTCCCCAGAAAACACCTCAGCAATAGCAATACCACCCAAACGAGGTCACACCAACAACTTTCTGAAATCTACAGAAAGGTGCTCCAAGATTAACTTTTTCAGCTTTTTACAATTTGTCTTTACCCATATGAACACTAGCACAAGAAACCTGAAACACTGCTGTTTAGGTAAGGAGTTAAAATTTTATTTTTAAGAATGAACAGGTATTTTCAACCAGTATTAGTTATTCTCTCACTATCTAACAGCCTAAAATGTCAAGTGTATATAAAGTGTGTATATAAATCTATTCAGTCTCATACATATAATAATTTTGTAAAAATAAATCACCATAAACCAAAATATAATGTGTCTATGCAATAAATAATTGCTATCTATATTTCTCAAAGACATTATTTTCTTTTAATCTATGATTTATAAAAGGTAGTAAAGTGATGAACCCCTAAAAAGAATTTAAAAAAAATATTTAATATTGCATGCAGCCGAATTTTTCTGATGCAGACGGAAAAAAACCACTTTGTTCTTTAACTTGTTATTGATATTGCATGTTGAAGGTGTTAATTTTATTCTACACAAGCCACAAACTTATTAATGGAGCCAGAAATTTAAAGCACCTCATCATCATTAATCATTCAGCATTAGATCTCTTAAATCATTTTTGTATACATGAGTGAGACTAAACAGGAAACAGGTTTTTTCATTATTTCATTTTGTTCAGAAAATAAATTGTTACCATGTTATAGGGAGAGTTCCTTCATACAAGCTAAAGGATGCAAACCCTGATCATCCTGTGGTGAGTGTGCCTGGGCTGCATTTTTTGGCTCTCTCAGGGTGGCAGAGTCTCTATCAATCTCCTTGAGGGTTTAGCCCACAGGACAGAGACCTTTACTGTCAGCGAGACGTATCTAAGTTCTAACTGCAAAAATATAATGGTCAATCCATCCTTTTTGGAAAACTGAAGGACCGACGGGTGGGGAATAGGATAGGAGAAGGTGCTTAAGCAAGGTCCTGGTGCAATGCCACAACAAAACCAGGAATGGAAGAGCCAAGAGCAATCCCCTGAAAGCTCCTTGCAAAGCACACTTGCTTTTGCTGTCACTCAGCATTTTCAAAGTAGAACTGCTGCAGTCCTAATTATTATTTAGTTACAAGAAGCAGGTACAGATCATAAAGGTTCAAAGGATGTTGATATTTTAACCCTTCACTTGAGGAGCTTCCATCCCAAACCAAACAATTCGGATACAGATCATGTAAAACTCATTGCAATGTGCAGAAAGGAGAAAAATTCTCTTTCCAACCTGCACAATTTCTGTGTGCCTCCAGGAAGAAAGCTGTTGCCTCTGTCCCATACACATGAACACTGCAAGGCAGGCAGAATTACAAGGACCCCTATCTACACTGTTCTGACCACTTCCATGACCAAAGGAAGGCTGCATCCTATGCGTACACAGAGGCAGCATCTCTAATTCCAGCCTCTGTCTGGAGCTTCAGAGGGAGAAATATTTATGCACAATACCACTGAGATCTCACACTTTTGTCATCTAATGCTCTTGCCTTAGAAATAGACTTATAAAGGCTGGTAACAGAGAGAACTGTAACCTTTTATTACTCTATTTTTTCTCAGATTAAAATTTTCCTTTTATTCACAGAGAATTTCATATTATTTTTAGCTCCACTGTTTTTCATGATCATACTTCCCATTGCTATTGTGCTTTGCAAAACTGAACCTAAAACCAATAAATGAAGCTTTCACTTCATCTTTGATGCCAGCCTTCTAATCTTGCAGCAGAAAGACAGGACACAGTAAGCAACATCCATTTGCAGAGCTGTAGAATAACTGCATCGATCTACTAGTAAAAAAAACCCTGCTGATATAGACTAAGTCAATCTCTCAGCAGGAAAAAACTTACACAGAGAGACCCCAAGAGATCATAAATTTACAGCCTAGCTTAAAATTATGGAATTTATAATAGACTTGCCATTTATTTAGTGAGAGGACTTTTAAGAAAACTGCTCAGATGGATTGCTTTTCCATTACTGAAACACAACCATCAACTGTGAAAACAAATACACCCTATATTAACTACCATAATACACGGACTGAAAATAATCAGGCAGATCACAAATTGTACTCTAGACTATTAATATGAAAAGGTATATCAGATTTCTGTACTTACTCAGATTGATAGGTGCTCTTTTAAAGCTCAGAATTATGGAGAGTTCTGAAAAGTTGAATGCTTCTTAATTTAAGGAAGCAAGATTATATATGGAGCAAACTGACAAAATCTTGTTATTTAAGGGATCAAAATCCTTTGGGGCTTGTTCCAGATTTGGATAATGTCCTTGACTGTAGTGAGTGTGATGGAACCAAATAAGGTATAAAATATCTCTTAAGATATTTAATATAGAAATACATTATCCCATAGCAAAACAATGTAAAAGCAAAGCTACTTAAAGAAAACAAGTCCTACTCCAGTTGATTAACTAGTTTGGTTTCTAGCTCTAAAAACCCATGCTAAAGTTGACATAATTCCTCCAGATCAGTGATGTACAGGTAGAACAGTAAAAAAGTCAGTCTGTCACTTTTTTTTAGAGGACAAAAGGACACAAGACTTCAATAACCTATAAGAAATATATATCCACATATAAATTAATCTAGCAGCATAAGTATATAAAAATATTTAACCATTTGTTTAACAAATATTTTCATACCCGTAAATGTGAAATACCTGGAATGTGAAGAAAAAAAACCCAAACCAACAAAACAAAATATAATTTATAAGCAGTGGTAAATATTTGCAAAGAATTGTGCTGGAATACTGATGTTCTTTACCATTTAAATTCCCTTCTTAAAAAATCAAAGAAATATAGAGCTGCCAGAACAGCTTGCTTTCAGGCAGGAAATCTTTTGCTTAAGTGAACACGGAAGCCTTGTACTTCAGTATAAGGTCATGCACTCTTCAACGAAAGTGCACTCCTGATTCTTCTTTCATTAAAAACACTTTCAGCTTATCCTACCGCTTGAATTTGCAATAATTGTGCTTCCTTACTTGCTGGAAGAGGTAACTGCTGTGTATAGATGTTCCTTTACAGTGGAAAAGTATACTAAGACCTATTAACTCTTCAGGAATCATGACAAAATACGAGTCTCTGGACTCAACCAATTTGGATGCTATGTCAGAATAGATTAAAAAGTTATACAATGATTTCCAGTGAAAAAAACCCAAAAAACCACCAAACAAAAGCTGTGGGTTAAGACATTTAGGCCAAGTGAAGAGGTGGAGAGGGATTTAAAACTCACAGTAGGTCTAATTTGTCCAGGTAGCAGACACAAAATTGGACCCACTTATAGGCCAATGACATCCCAGTTCACAACAAATATTTCAAATTAAATAATGTTTAGCCTAACTGCAGGGCTACATTCTGAATACTACTGATCCTCCCCAGCGTGAGAAAAAAGGCCACAGGGAATCTCAGCTTGCAAGGACCTTGCATCTCCCATCCTATTCCATCTCCTTACTAGTGGAAAGCCTGCTCTCCAAACCTTATATCTACTCTTCTTTTTTTTTTTCTCGCTCAAAAGACTTCAAGAAAGATAGAAAACCCTGTGTATCTGGGGCTGCATTGGAGGAAAACAGGAGCAGCTCACTAGAAGGGGCATTTGAAAATCACACTTCCTCTCTAATTTGTCTTACAAAACCTGCACAAAAGCAGCTCTGCTGTCTTACTTCTCTCCCTCATCCTTCCCTGCTCCTTCTTTCCTCCAAAATCCATCCAAGCTGAACCCCCAGCCTGTACCACCTTCCTGCCCTCAGAAATATTTTGGTAAAATAGTCCTGAATTATACAATCCAAGATGACCTAATACCTAAGCCACCAGTCCAGCAGGCAGCACCTTTGAGATCTAGTTTGATGCTTCCCAGCTGGGAAGGAGATACAGAAAAGAAGCAAAATGGTGCCTGGAGGACACTCCTGCTCTCTCCAACTTCCATAGCATGTAAATCAATTTGCTGTTTCACTTGCAGTCAAATTGCACTATGAAATTTATGACCCCAAAACAAACGGAACAGTGTGAAAAGAAGCATCCCCCCTAAAGAAAATCATGTCTCTTAAATGAGCAGTTATTTAATACCTAATTCTGCCCTCTTATGTGCTTGTATATTTTGTAAGTCACAATATTTAAGTTTTGGTTTTTTTAGCCGAGACTAAAGATCTTTGTTACAAATGATAGATGAGACAATTCTCAGTCCACTAATTTCTCTTGAATTCTTTGAAAGGCTATGAAATACGTATTTCTTATTCTTAACTGCATGAATAAAGACTTCAGTGTTGTACATCGTCACTGAAAACCTTTTGAGGGTCTGGCATATTTTATCTCTATTATTCAATGAATAGATCTTTTAAAAATAAAAAATTATGCAAAGCTACTAAAGCGACAGCCTATAGCCCTTTTTATTTATCTGAGAACCAAATACTTTCTGACTATCCAAAGTACTTCCCCCATTGTTTGGTATCAATCCCTAGCACAGCTGATACTTGAGGCAGAGATTTTCAAAATGCTGCCTAAGGGATTTAAATGAGGATTATTTTTCTAAGTCTTCATTTTCTTCTTTCAATGAGCACCCTCAGCCTCTATCCCCATCTATTTTCCATTCTACATCAACAGATTAGAGTTCAAATTCCCTCTGGACAAAAAGATGCTGCATCTCAATTCCGACTGTCAAAGTTTTAGAGCCACACAAGTTAGGAGGAAGCAATTCAGCTGCTGACTAGCAACCACACCTAACCCTGCCACGTTCTCTGGACCAGGAGGATCTCTCCTCCCAGACAACCAGCAACAGGACAAGAGAAAATAGCATCAAGCTGCACAGGGAACGTTCAGGCTGGACATCAGGAAGAATTTCTTTCACTGTAAGGGTTGTCAAGTGCTGGAATGAGCTGCCCAGGGAGGGGGTGGAGTCACCATCCGTGGAGCTGTTAAAAAAAGAAAAAACCTGGCTGTGGCCACTCAGTGCCGTGGTCTGGTTGACAAGGTGGTGATCAACCAAAGCTTGGACTCAGTGACCTTGGAGGTCTCTTCCAACCTAAATGATTCAGTGACCCTCAAATGCTTCAGTTACATTTGTTGAGAAAAGCACACAAGCATAAGCATAATTCTAAGCCTGAACTCACATTTAAGCAAATAAGCAAAGATGGTTTCTTGATTTGGTGCCCAAAGGAAATATGTGCAGTGTGCAGACACCTAAAGATGCAGATGAAGGCAAAGCTGGATTTTGTAGGGGAGCCTGGTCATTTCTCTGCGATTCAGATCAATCAGAATTATTCATCTATATACTTTTGAAAATAGCACCCATTTCCCACTTTGGGCACTTAAATAACTTAAGGGAAATGGATGCTTTCCAGTAATTTCAGCCATTGAAAGTACTCAGCATTAAAAGGCATTCTTTGGCTGTTATAATTCTTCCAAATGCTCTGCTAATGGTTTTGGTTATGACTGTGGTCCTTGTCCAGAGAAGAGCTAGAGAGGCTGCAGCTCCGTTACCTTAGGAAGGTGATCTGATCCAATTTTACTTTTCTAATTAAAGCAGCCATAAAAAATATCTTCATCTATATTTACTTCATAGCTCTAATGTAACAGATTATTTTCTACCCATTCTAAATTATTTCAGCACTTCTCTACGTCAACCACACAAAGCAAACTTATTTTAGGGCAGGGAGTGCCTTTCTAGCAGGTGAGTGTGAAGCAGTGATGAGCACAGAGAGGACTCCATATCTGAAGCACTGCCTAAAAAAGCCAAAATATTAACATGTCCCAAGGATAAGGAAAGAAACCAAAAAAAACCTTGGTAGAATGGGAAGATTGCTGCTAGAAAAGCAAGCTGTGACTGTTGCAAGTTGCTGTTTTCAGTGGAATCACAGGGGTGGTAATGCCTTTCTTTCAGATGCAGCTTGAGAGGAAACAACTTTGGGTTTATATTTGTAATCACTGAAGCAAGCTGCTTTTTTGTCACTTTTGCCATCGCTTACAAAATGACGAAATATGATTTACAGTCTGCTATAATGGTAGTTATAAATGTATAGTTTTATTTCCAGTTCGCAGAAAAAACAGGGTGAATCTTGTTCTGCTATGGGTAAACCATATTTTCTAAAAGGAATTACATAAAACAATGTAACTTCAAAGCAAGGGGATTTATTTTGGCTTTGCATATGTCTGATTCGTAGCTCTCATATTACAAAAAGTTGTAGATTAATTATAAAAGCTATTAATTTGATGAATTAAGTGAAAATGAAAAAAAAAAAAAGAGAAAAGGGGCCAGAGATTTGAGAAAGGGCTGTCTTTCTTGGTCAGGGAACCTTGGAAGAAAAAGAGAAAGAAGATATGACCCATGGGAGACAAAAATCACAGTAGGTTGTAATGTATACTGTTATTAGTATGACATTTACTGGCATTTCACTCATATTTGAATTTTTCACCATTTGCCCTCGCCCTCTCCCCTAAGAATGACTGCCAGTCCTACTATTACAATTTGCTATCTCTGCAATGTGCAATTATATTTTGACACACATCCCTGATCCTTTTAATTATTATTATTTTTTCTAATTGGATGAATTTCTAATATAAGCTAAAACTAATGGTTTATAACTGTGCATAGTTTGCAGCTGATTGGACAGCACAGGTGATCAATAATTTTAATAATCTTGCCTACATTTGCATGCCACTATTTTATACAATTAAATATAAAATGAAAGAAATGAAACCCACAAATCTCAGTCAATTACTGAAGCAGATTATCTGTTTTCAAAGAGAATGGGCCAGATGCTCAGCTAATTTAAATCAGCTCAGCTCACTGATATTTACATCAAGAATCTGCCTCAGTATTTTAAATCCCTTTATCTCCAGTATGTAAAATACATAGAGAGCTTTCTGGGACAAAAACTGTTCTCATGTGATTTCTAATTACATTAAAGATTGTAGTATACAGCAAGGTATACAACACCATAGCAGGAAAGAAAACCTGCTTCTGCATTTTTATCATTTACAAACTGAAATAAATATTATTATACATTATCAACACTCATTTTAAGACTATTTACCATTGGGATGCAAATTACAAGTTTACCATGAATTAATAGATTTTCAAACATAATTTCTGAAATGTACATTTGTATAAGAAAAAGTGTTAAAGAAAATACTAAAACCTTCATGGGAATGTTTAAGGCTTCTCCTTAAAAGCCTAATTGCTCCCTTTGGAGACATTATAATCTATTGAGTAAATACTTATTTATAGACTTTTTAATTGGTGGATTACATTAACAGATATAAGGATATATTTTGAAGGCAAGTATATTGACCTTATGGAGCCCAATGCCTCCTTATATTTAGCACATTTACTGGCAGAAAATTCTAATTATTAGTGAAATTGATTTTTACAACTTCTGCAAGATTGAGTTCACATATATTTAAAAGAAATATTGGCAAACTGTGTCTTTTCCCTAATAAACCATTAGGGACAGGAGCATTGCAGTCCTACTTTCAGCAGTCCCTAAGCAGTCAGAAACCCAG
This sequence comes from Entomyzon cyanotis, assembly GCA_024500445.1. Lineage (NCBI taxonomy): Eukaryota > Metazoa > Chordata > Aves > Passeriformes > Meliphagidae > Entomyzon > Entomyzon cyanotis. Next base: position 4,941,727 of record JAKEPQ010000756.1, read on the forward strand.
CTCTTTATCCTTAATCTCTGAATTAAACCACAACAAAAACAATAATAAAAATCTGTATTAGCATTCTGATTCAGCCTTTTGGACTGAGCCCTTTTGGAGGGAGAGTTGTCATTTTAAAAGAGGACAGCAGGAGTCTGGAGCAACCGCTGCAGACCCTCTGCACAACTCCTTCACCATTTTAAACCTGCTCATGAATGAAGAACAGATAATGACACAAGTCAAAGCATCAAGTCAGAGACTAGTTAAGAAAAGGGAAGTAACAGGAGGACCCAACAACCCAAACACCAAAAACCTCAGAATGTAAATGAAAGAAGGGCATAGCCTGGGGTGGGAAATACTTTTTTCCCCCCCTCCTAGTGTGTTTCCATGGCGTTATGCTATACTGCTTTTTTTCAAATGCTCCATCAACAATTTTCTGTATGGGAAGCCCCTTTACTAATTAATTGTACTTTGGTGAAGAACAACTAGGGAATTGGCAATAAAGAGCCATTATAGGAAAGATCTTTTTATTATTGTGCTGTAAAAGACAGAGGCAGCACAATTTGGCAGATCACCTAATCTCTGTATTTCTCAGATCTCTATGTAGTTGCTAGATGAAACTCTCCCCAAGCAGAAAGGTTGTGAGGTTAAATTTACTTTTGCAGAGGAGGGGAATAAAAAATTATACTGGTAACTGCTTGGAAGGGCAGATGCCCCTGTAAGTAGGACAAGCAAAAAATATCAGACACGAGTCTGGACAGTAGGCTCCATCAAAGCTGATAGAAAAGTTTGCAGACTGATGTTTTTGCTGCCTTTCAACAAAGCTAGACTTATAAATGGCATGGTCGAACAGATTCCATCAGCAGGTGGGAGTCAAAAATTAAAGCCCTGATTCCCAGCTTAGTCTTTCCTCTGTAGTAGCAAGCGCAGGCAGTAGAGGTTATTGAACCGGATAAAAAGACAAATGTGTTGCTTCCTCCCAGACACAGTGACTATTATGCATCACTGTCAAAAAGCCTGAATAAAAGACCTTGTCTTGGTGTATAAATCCCCTGGTGTCTGTACCACTCTCATGAAATTCTTGACTGCAAAACTTGTGTGAAAAGTTACTACATAAACGGTTGGTTACGCAGCAACACCTGCTATTGACAGCAACCTTGAAAATCAGCTGGGCTTGCCAACAGGGGCATCAGCTGTACTTCAAAACACTCCCTTTAACTGAGAAACAGTGAAAAGAGTGGGTAAGGAAGAAGCAGGATGAGAAGGGACAATAACTAAGCCACTGCTCACTCCTGCAGCCACCAGTTCAAAGCAGAAGTCGAGACTGCTGCGCTTCCTCCTGAGTGGCTGCGTGCTCACATCCAAACACCTCCTTCTTCCTTCTCGTTCTAAGCACAAGGTTGAGAGCAAATCAAAAATCACCAAGACAACCTTGGGATTTCCACCTTGCCTTCCTCTTGGGCCTTAGCTGCTCTCTGAAAATAAGAAGGCAGGAATGGAAGCCACACTTTACAGCTGCTGGCTGGGAGACAGAACAGCAGCTAATGTTGCTAAAGTCTGAGCCATGGTTTGATTAGATGGTGGAAATGCTTCCCCTCATTTTTGTTTCCCCTTGAGGTGAATATGTGTAATTTTCTGAGTTACAAGACTTACAAAATTATTTAGAACCTCAGATATTGTGTATACATCATTTTTCTGACACATATATATATACGCCATACATGTCACACCTATGCATACGTGATGTTTCCACAAACCAAAGTGAAAAACAAGTAGGTAATACGTAAAAAACATCTTCTACCCATAGGTGGGTATAGTTTCTGTGAACTGATGGGATAATCAGCCTTATAGAGAAACATTCCCAAGGCAGCCACTTCTTCCACCAAGCCCATATAAGACACTTTATGGAATTCAACAACTGGTTGCTTATGACGTGATAAAGAAAAACACAGCCACAGAGGAAAAAGAAATGTGAATATGCAGAGGCAAAGATTTTCAATTAAAATGGCAAGAGAGGGGTTAGAGGTAGATAAGATGGATCTTAAAGCGCAGATTTCATTTCCACCTATTGCCACGTAATATTTGTTCATTAACTTTAGAGAGCAGCAAGTGTTGAACTATTTTGTCTTATGAGTTGCTGATGCCATAAGTTTCTGTTATGTTTTCTGGGTTTCATCTTGTTTTCTTTCCTCTGGGTCTCGTTACATAACATTTCAGGTCTTGCTAAACACTCCTGAATGTGCTGCTTAGAAGATGCTATTAATATGCTAAGAACTTCTGGAAAGAGAACACTAACAAAAAAAAAGAGGACCAATCCATAGCTAGACAGGTTATATGTTAAAACCCCCACAATTAATTTAGCACAGATACAGATGCACTCCTCTGGGGGAATGAAGAGACTCCCTTATGCCATGCAGATGCTTTCCATCGCTTGATGGTGCTGCAGCTGTACAGCCCCAACCCATCACTGCAGCACCTTTAACTCTGTAGTACTATGCCTTGATTTCTTCCTTTCTGAAAATGATGAGAAAAGGCACCCACGTGCTTCTTTCCAAATACCAGCACATAATTTGTGTGTTTTGTACTGTTTTGCATGCAAAATTTAAAAGAAAAAAAGACAATTAGGAATTCGAGATTTTTTTCACATCAAGTCTGGACTGCTTGGGCAAATCTTTTTATTGTTTGCCTTTTCCATTCTTTGCCAAATTTGTTTCTGTTTTACAAACTGTTTGATGCAACAGTCTGCTTCTTTTTATGTTATAAGGGACCAAGGACACTTGTCTAGAGATTCACATATTTGTTATGATTCAAGTGTAATTTCTACTAGCCAAAATAATTTTTAAAACAGTATCTTATTTTCTTGATCTACATTTTAGCATACACAGATATATCATATGAAAACAATTGCCTTTAAAGAGGAGTCAAAATTCAACAACATGCAAATTTTACATTAATAGGAACTCAAATTTTTGTTCTGTTCGGGAGTTAAGATTATTTTAAGAACCTCTGAGTTACTCTGGAGCTCTGGACCAGGGTCTGTTCAGTGGTGGTGCCCAGCCCTGGGACACAAGCCCACAGCCAAAAACTGAAGTTCTGCCTGAACATGAGGAAGAACTTCTGTCCTGAGCAGTGATCACACACTGGAACGGATCACCCAAAGAGGGTGTGGAGTCTCCCTCACTGGAGATATTCCAGAACCATCTGGACACAATCCTGTGCCATGTGCTCTGGGATGACCCTGCCTGAGCAGGGGGATTGGACCAGATGACCCACTGTGATCCCTTTCAACCTGACCCATTCTGGGATCCAGGGATACTTCTTACTTCCTAGAGGCAATTGAAACAGGAAAATCCTAAGTCTCTTCAGATGCTGCATAGAAATGAAAATCAGTGCTTTTACAACAAAAAGTGATGTAGTGTTTTTACAGTGATCACCCTGGAATGATAGTCCTTGGGTTTTCTCCACAGTCACCTAAGTTTTGGAGGAAGGACACAGACAAGGCCCATGGGAAAAAAACCTTCCTTTTCCTACCAATCAAGAGGGAACAAAGTACACTGTTTACTTAAGGATGGTGCATTCTGCACTTTGCAGAAAGAGGAAATCCCCTGTGAGTAGTGCATACATTTTTTATAGTTTTCTGATGAATGAGTGATACACTGGTATAAAACATCAGCAAAAATCCCTCCCACTGATGTGCTTCCTCTGACAACTCGCAGTTGTTACACCAACATTTTTTCCTCACCCCTCAGTGCTTATTTCTGTTATTTTCCGATATTCTGTTTGGGAAAAAAAAAAAAAAAGGAGCAAATAGAAGTGCTAGATTGGAAAAGGAAACAAACTTTTAAACGTATTACTTAACACTGCTTTCAGTTCAACTTTGTGCTGTTTCCAGCAGGCACTGCTGAAAGGGTCTGAGCACTCAGGCATGCAGCTGCCCCATCGCAGGTGAGAGAGCTGCTTCAACATGATCAATTCTTTTGAAGGCAAGTATAAAAAAGCTTTGATTCATATACACTGAAACTTGTTATAAGTAATGAATGATTTAGATAGAACACATTTAGCACTGTCTCGGAACGAACATTTATTGCAAACATACCACAACATCTAAAGCAGTGGCAGATAGCACACCATCAATCAGAGCAGACCACCAAAACAAATTGTGCCTCATAAACTACTTTAATATGTCACACAGCTTCCAAATATACATCACTGATCCATTTGTTACAAAGCCGAGGCTACTTTTTCACTGACAAGTCAATGACATTTGGTATTTTCATTTATGTGCGATACCACAATGAGTCGAAGGACTTCATTCACCCAAAATAAGGTTCCTGCGAGCACTGGCCTTTAATGCTCCTCGGGCTTGCACAGTTCTGCACACATGGATCTTGGTAATGATGCCTGTCTGCAAAGACCCATTTGCCAATGTACTTTGTCTGTATACTTCAGCAGCATCTTGCTAACTATTTCAAGTTCCCTCTATACCCATGCAAAATTTATGGCCCATACTGATAAGAGCAGGCAGCAGCACAGTAGCAGTTTTAAAGGGCATATGTTACATGCTAGAGAACAGATTTTTCAGTTCATTTTGAAGAAATGATTCAGGAAGGTACATCTACCTCTTCTCTTTCAATATCAGCAGAAATGCCTGTAAAATAATTCTGCCATAGAACAGGAAAAAATTAACTCGTTATATATTTGGTCTGACAGCCTGCACAGGCTTAAAGCTTCTGCATTTATGTTTAAGGTCTGTACTAAAGCGTAGCTAATATTTAAACAAAAAAATGTTTTTTTCTAGTGTGAGGATTAATCAAACAGTATAAACCACCAAAAATGAACTCGTCATCCTCCATCTAAATGCACTTCTGGAGGTATATATGACAAGCTCTGCTTAAGAAAAAGGTCTGAGTGATGCAAATGCAAATTTAAGGACCTGGATTTCAAGCAGTTGTTAAGAAACCTATGTCAGAACAAATTTGGGCTGAATGGGGGATTAAGAAGTTAAAAGTCTTGTTATTAGATTTCCAAAAAGCAGTAATGCATTTCCTAGTCAAACATCTGTTCTTGTCCCTCAAGCAGGACTGGAAAGCATACAGTTAACAAAGTATGATGTAAACAAGGGATTTCCATCCCATAAATTCAGGGTGCTGGGATGATGAGCTACCTGGTATAGTTTCTCCCCAGAATACATTAAATACTCTTTTGCTACTCTGCAAACTGCTGCTCTATCAGACAGAGAACCCATCAGAGGCAGCACAAGCTCAGTGGGACCTGCAGCACTGGCAGAAGCTGCCCAGGGCTGTGAGTCAACAAGCAAAGTTTTGCTGGGGCAGTACCAGTGCTGCAGTGCCACAAAGACACATTGCAAACAACTTCCAACTCACATGTTTCCTGACAAATTCTCATTTTACATTTTAAACACAATTCTTCACACATTCTTTACCTGCTGCTTCTCCTGAATTGAGCGTCGCAGCTGTCTGAAATTTTGAGGAAGTTTGCATTTTTATCAGATATTTTTTAGTCCTGCTTGAAAGTCAGAGGCAGATACCCATGTCTCATTTATTTTTAAATATCAAATGTTACCATTTAAACCCTATAATGTGTCATTGATCTGCACGTTAAGCGGCCACTGAAATCAATGGCCTGTTGAGTGTACAAAAATCAATGGTAGAGTATAATCCTAAATACGTATTCTACACACAAAACCCTGTGATGCCACCCTGATTTCAGTCTTTCATGTATGGCTACTCAAGACAAAATACTTTTTAATGTAATAGTAGGAACAAAGAAGATAAGCAAACTAACTAACAGCAAGTGCAGTGGCATTAGTGCTGTGAGTAATGTAATTAATGAGTCAAAACATTTCTAACAGTTTCAGAGAATATTACAGGAATAAATAAGAAAAGACAAGCCATTATTATTTTCCAAAGTATGTGATAATAGTTCTATACATCATAGATTTATGCCAAAGCCAACACAAAGAAATAACTTGCTGACATCTGTTAGGAAGGCTGAATAATCCTGTATCATGTTGAGATCCAAGAAAACACTCATCTGCAATATAACAAGGCATCATGAAAATCTTGGGTTGTGGAGCCTGAATGAGCCATAGACAGACAAACAGACAAAGAATGTATCTGTTTAGGTTGTGTTTCACTGTCACTGGCAGCTATGAGGACCAAAAGCATCCCCAGTGGGTAGCCCCAGTCGTTCTGCTTTCACAAGGGGTTTCACGATCGACTCAGAGCTGCTCTGCAAACCTCTCGGCACACAGAGGGAATACACACAGCCCTGGTTCAAGAGGAACATAATATGTCATGACTTAATAGTGTTAGATTTCTCCCCAGTGGTTTTTTAAGGCTAGAGAGCTGACCTCCTTCCTCCCTTGGTGCTCGACTGTTGACATCTCAATGTTCTTCCTTGATTAACCAAACCTCATCCTCCACTTTATTCCTTAAGCCTGGTTTTTCAAAGACTGCTCTCACTGCTTAAGGAAGAAAAAAGAATTGGACAAGGCAGCTACACAGGACCCTTAGTGAGACAGGGGGCTAAAATCCCACACCAGGCTTGGCAGCTGTGATAATGATGTATAATTTAATTGAAGCTATACCGTGAGCCTCAAAAGGACTTCAGACCTTTTCCCATGTTTATATATTATTCAGGCTAATGGCAACCCTGAAATAGAAAAAGCTTCTTATCTCTTAAAACTTTTATTGCAGGGAGTCCAAAATGCACAAAGCTGAGTGCTGGTCTGTCTGCTTTAACGCAAAGTGAAAGGAGGCTGTTTCCAGCACGCTTTTGCATCGCTGTCTTGGCAAAAAGACAGATGGGATTGGATGCCTTAGAAACCAGGGATGCCATGGCATGCACGAGAAATTTAAAGGATTGAGTTATTTCTAAACTTAAAATATCTCTGTCTGGCCATTATTTGTTTTCACCTTTTTTTTTCCAAACACAAGTTCATAGAAAAAATATAAACGCCATTAGACAAGACAAAAATCTATAGCAATCAATATGAATGGCACCTCCTTTGCATTCTGTGCAAGTTAAATGACAGATCTTGCTGCACATTTAATGCTGTTACAAAAGCCTGTGTCTACAGGGTTTTTGAAAACTAACAGTATCATTTACGGAAGGATGACAAATGGCTTATTAGCAGTTGTGTTTTCTGGTGCATATTCGTCCTGCAGACCAAGCAGCAAAAAGGGATCACTCTTCAAGCTGGCCTTCAGTCTATGCTCAACTTACATGTGCAGGGGAATGGAGGAATAAATCAGGAATCTTCCTAGGAAGGTTTTTGCTTCCAGCCATTGTTTATACCATAATGTAAAATTGGAACTCAACATAATATAATACAAGTGCACATGCCTACATAAAAAATAATATACCTATAATCAAATAATGTAAACCCAAATCACATCTGCAGAAGATGGTGGTCACAGAAAGGCAGCAAGGAATTCTTCAAATTATTTTCCTCTCAGAAAGCATAGCAAAACTTCCCCCTGTGGTGACTGTCTATAAGTGTTGTGGTGATCGATGAATCACACAGCTCATCTCATGATCTTTCCCAATACGCAAAGACAACGCAAGTGCCATTAAACATCTCAGTCACTGCTGCATTTCTGCTGAAGAGATTATGAGCAGATACATTCAGAGCTAGCGACTGCCCTCGCCATGAATCAAAAACGTGTACTGCTAAACTGATTTAGGGCCTCAAACTACATTATCTGTAAAATGAAATTACCATGTTCTTTGTTTGGAAAGGGAATTGAAAAGACCAATATAGATCAAGTAAATTTACATGCATAATACATTACATTATCCTGCGTTCTCAACACATCTCACTTTCTCTACATGAGGTGCACTCTTTGAGAGCACATGCAAGCTTTTGTAACATAGCTTCTGTTTAAACTAGGCTTTAAGCAAGTTTATGAAGTAGCTGTAAGTGTCGGAGAATTCATAAAAGACAACACATCTTCTGTAATTTGAGTGGTACAGAAACTCTCACCACTTACAGTGTTCCTTTCAGGTTAAGGAGCAATAATACACCAAAGGGCACCAGAAAGGAAATTAGTCAAGATGCTGAGCCACATTTTCCCAAAAATATAAATTAAGCAAAGCATACTATCAGGAACAAAAACGTATCTACATGCTCCACATGACCTGTTATATTGTCTCTAACTCTCTCTACAGGAATAATTCAAGGTAACATTTCTTATTAGTACTGTTTTTCTATTTAAAGACAGTGAAAAATCTATTAAAACTGATTGAAAGAATTTAATAACTCTCTGATAAATAATCTCTTTAGATAACCACGTGTAAAAGGTTTTCTAAAAATCAGAAAATAATTGACAAGCAGAAGAAACTGTGCACTGAATGGTAAGATCACAGGAGATGAGAAACCAATGTGCAGACATGAAAATGCCAGTCACTGGTGCCCAGGAGCTGTAATGCAGAACAAGCTCTTAAGACAGCTCAAAGAGTGAAAGTGTATTAATGTTGGATTTTAAAACATATCCTATGTGGGGCTGCTGTAGAAAGAATAAAGTGAGACTATGTTAAACAGAGAATTTACCCTCCTCATAATAATAGAGCTAATGTATTAACTAATTATTTAGGAAAGAAGAAAAGGAAGTAGAAAAGGTAGATGTTCCTCCTAAAACACAGAGGGATTGAAATGAATTTTATGTCATTATTATCCAAGAGGCTTTTTTCTCAGAGTACCAAAAACGGAGCTTTTTACCCTGACTCAGGGCATCTCTGTCTCCACACACTGCACCAGCAGGCTCCACCACCAGATTTTCTTCATAACTTTACTGCAGCTCCATTCTTCAACTCCCACAGTCGTGGTCTTTAAACTATATTTTTCCTTCAAAACATAGTATTCAACAGCATGAAGGAATTGACTAAGTGAGGCTGATTTCTTTAGTTCTCTTCCTATTTCCCCTCTGCTAATCTTCAACACTGAAGCACAGAAGATTGCAACTTTAAAAATAAAACGAAATAAAATTTCAGCAAAACAAAAAGGAATTTTTTTTTCTCCCATAGTGACTACCAACAACCAGAACATTATTCAGATTTCAAGACTGTCACTTTGTTAAAGCAGAAGCCAAAAAGTCTAGCAGTGGGGGGGGGGGGGGAAATCAAACTTGCAAAGTCAAAAACTGACTTTTGTCCATATTTTTTTATGAACTTTTTACCCTTCACCATGCCCTGTAACCCCAAACTATTTTAAGTATGCATTTATCCTTTTTGTTATGAAACATGTATTATTAATCTGAGTTTTACATCTTTGAAATGACACAAATTGAAAATTATTGAATTAAGAGATTCTTGACATCAGAGCAGACAGTAATTCATTAAAACACGCTGTCTCCTAGTGTACAAACCCTTATCAAGTCCATGGAAAATCAAACAGACAGATAATGATAAACAGCTCAGCCAGACCCCTTTGCAGGACAATGGACAGCAAATAAGGACTATAGACAAGTTCTCAGGCTTTACCACTGTCACCAGCAGTATGAAATCACCCCAGCTGGGGGAACTGCATCAGTGTCACAGTTTTCCCTCTGCTCTTCGTCAGCCTCAGGACTTTTCCATTCTCTCCTTTTCAGACCAGTCTTTTTCCAACAGATTTGATCTGTTTGTAGACAAGGACTACCCAGTAAAAACTGTCATGATCAATTATCAAATAGATAATACCACAGCTAAGACTCAGAAGCAGATTTTCCTCTCATTTAAAGTGGCATAATTCTAGAAATTTCAGTAGAATTACTCCTGCCCATAAGAAAGATGCTGAGTACATTCCAGATATTATCCAGACACATCCTGATACACAGAAGAACACTGCAGCTCTTCTCAAGCAAGTACAAGAAATAAGACACAATCTTCTATCTGCAGAAGACACTTAGCCAGAGGCATCCCTCAAGGGCTATTTTATGTATTATATACTAATCTTTTAAACCAGAAGCAGCTTCTTTCCAGAGGAATGCTGAATGTAGTGAGTGAAGAGCAGGCTCTCCCTGCTATTTTTTCTGGAGATAAAAGAAATTAAGAACACTATCCGTGGTTTCTAGAAGTACTAATTAAAGTACTAATTACACTAAAATTATGATAATGGAGTGCAGAATTTCCATCTCAGTAAGTTTTAAAAATATCATTAAAAAATGCTTCTTGAAATACACAACCTAAGGCATGATAATGTTTTTATTTGGGTGTGTCTGCCACTGGCTTTCACTCATACAGTCCTGCAGCAGATTTCTCTAAGATTTCTAAGGAATGTTTACCTTCATGGGAGAAGGAATCTAGTGACATGCTCAAATAGTATGAAAGTTGTCTCCCAAATTTTCTATAATCAGAGAAAAATTCTTCAATATTGCTCAAAAACATTTTCTCTGATTTTCATGAAAAAAATGTGGATTTTTCTTTTCTCATTTATGTTTTCCTATATCAAATATTACATACATTTCCATTTCTTCTCCCAATAAGGTTCTAAGCAGCGGGCAAACCTTTTGCTCCTTTACTGATATTTACAGAGCTAAGAATCCCTTTTGCATGTTTTTCCATTGTCAGTACAATGGACCTACAAACTAGGTTAAATTAGGTTAAATTACCAAGCCAGAGGCACCAATCCCAAGCAATGTGCTAAATCTGTGCCTTCTCCCTGTCTGAACTTTCTAAAATTACCCAGTGCACTTTTAATGAGCACACAAAGCCCAGCTGGTAGAAAGCTAATTGTTAACTAAAGCAATGTGTGGTGTTAATGAGAACACTTATCTCGCCTCCTCCATGGGAAGCACAGTGCAGAATTTGCTGCTCCTTTGCACCCCCATGGATCTGTCCCATGCTTGGAGCCACAACAGGGATTTCACTGGTGACATCACAAATTACACAAGCATGGAAACCACAGGGTTGTGCCCAAGGCTGAAAGGAAACAGATAGGTTGTGAGGGCTGTTGGTATTCAGAGGATGTAGGAACCCCAGAGTGAAGAGGAGGGTTACACTTAGGCATATCAAAACTTGGGTTTTTGTGAGGGCAGAGTCCTTATCTCTGGCAGCTTCTGCTAAGTGATCAGCATCTCTGGAAACAAAACCTTATTTTGTCTCTCTCTTGAATTTTCCATTATTTTAAATTTGCTCATGCAAGGAAATACCATAATTAAAAACACTGGTTTCAAGGAAAAGCCTTAGGAAAACAACCCAACTTTTTTACTGCACTTCTCTGTGCAATATAGTCCTGCAACCATGAAGTTGTTTTACTATGCAGCTACTGAGGATGACATAGTTTCAAACCTAGTAGGATGAAATCAGTGCTAGGATGAGAGCTAAAATGACACAATTCAGCTAAGAACAAGATTTTAGGATTCAGATATAAGTGACTGAAAAAGTATACTCTGAATACTGAATAAAAGTATATTCTGAATACTCTCAGTATTCAGAAGCTCTAAAATAAGAGTTTTACATATTGGTGGTTCAAGCAGCATTTACCAAAACTAAATAATCTGTAACAACATCATCCATCCCTGCCCCCCTATTTTGAATGTACTAATGAAAGAAGTTTTCCTGAGGTTATTTAGTAATGACTCTTGAAAGAAGTAATGCACTCTGAGTATTCCTTAGATCATCCTTTGAAGTAAAAAATCAATAGTGTTTAACTGATGAACAGCATTTTCTTTGAAAATTTGTAGAAAGGGAAAGCCAAAATAACATTTTCTCAGCCATTCCTGTATGTGTTTAAGCCTGTTCATCAGTTTGAAAGTGCACATCTGATCTGTGCTCTTTCAACATCTCAAGGCAATGTACACGTGCTCATTTTATTTGTGGACAAAAGTAAAGAGAGTTTGCTTGTGCTTGCTGATTTTCTAATGTCTATGCTTTATGGTAGCTCCAAAATCTGTTCAACACAAAAAAATATGCAAATAACCAAAGGAGAGGAACGTGTATGCAAGGGGGACAAAGCGTTATTTAAATATCTCTTCTGCTTTATAACTGTTTGATCAACATACTTTTTAATATGATAGCAAACATTTCAACCAATGCTCCAAGCACAGGATGTGGACATAGGATTCAAAGGAAGGTGCCACCTTATTATTTCTTTTTTTTTTTTTTTTCTTTTCTGGGTAGTCTGGAGCTGCAGGGTGAAGATGTGTCAACTTCAACTCCCCTAAATCGAGCCACAATCACCATCTTTTCTCCTGCCTTGTGGGCACAGCTCTCTGTGTAGCTCCCTGTGACCCACAGTGTGCAAACAAAGGGTTCACATCAGCTAAATGAACGCCATCCTCTCTTGTCTGGCCAGTTCCTGCCTGGATCAGCTCCCTGGGCAGAAGTGCCAGCAGATGTGCACAATATTGGCACCAGTGCAGGAGGCAGAGGGAGATCCTGCAGACAGGACCCTGAGAAGTCAAAGGAAACTGAAATCCTGGCTCAGGCTGGCTCCAGCTGCCAAAGGATGGCAGCCCTTTCCCAACTGTGGCTGGAAACCCTCTTCCAGCCTATGTTTCATTCGCTGCTGTTTAGTTTTGGGACAACACTGGTCTCCTCTTAAGTAGATGTTACACTTCTCCCACACTTTTCCCCTTGTGACTGGAAAAGCCACACCATTTTCCCTCCCTTGCAGCTGAGAAGAAAACTCTTACAAGCTTGGTTTTCCATTGCTCCCATCTCCATTGTCTCTGCCCATATGAGACTGATAACAGATTGCCAAACTTCTATATAATATTTCAAATGTCTTCAAAGAGATGAAAAATAGACAAGCGTATATTCTATTTATTCTGACAAAATATGTGCAGGAAGCTTCAGGCATCCCCACAGTCCTTTGTAATCCAGATTTTACTCTGAAGAAAGTGGTGCAAAAGAAAGTGCAAAAAATTGTTTGTTATGATGGGACAGGGGTTAAATCTAGACTTTAAAGAAAATGGAAGTCTAAATAAAACCCAGTTAATTTCACAGTCACTCTGTATCTAAATAAATATTCTTTTTCCTTTTAAGAATATTCAAAGCAAAACTATTAGAACATCTTTGGTACATCAAATCACATACTGTGTGTAGTCATATGCTTTATATACTTGCAGTCAAACTAAAACTGCAAATCCACACTTACAGTACTCAGTTTCTAAAATTAGACTTTTAGATCCTTAGCTATGCACAAACCACCTCCTCAAATATATCGAGCTTCCTCTGAAGTTAAAAAAATTGTGAATTTCTTACTACTCAAAATCAGGTTGCTGCTATGAAACATAGAGAAGTACTCCTAGGACCCTGAGTCTGAAACTTTTGGTCAGCATTTCATAAGCTTTTCAAGTGCAGAAGAGCATGGCAGCATATTTAATCTCTCATGATTTAAGAAACACTGTTAGTCATACAACATGATAATGTATTAAAAAATAATTCATGCAGTTTATCCCTGAAATTACATAAAATAAATTACTTAAATTACATAAATGGCAAACTACATAAAGTGTTATGTTTAAAATCACATACAGTAAACAGTGAATCATCCCAGCACAGCTGGCTTTGCTCTACAAGTGCTGCAACTCAACCACCACATCAAAAGCTCCCCATCCACCCATACCCCTCATGCCTCACAGGAACTCACACTGAGACCCAGGCTACCTGGTACCACATAAAAGCCTCCTATTTACTTCCATTTATTTAACAGTTAAAACTAGTGTTGGTGTACTGTATGTGCCCTAAATAATACATGTGCTGATCAATCTATAGGGAAACTGAATCTGAGGCACAGAGCTTTGTATCACCCTCACCAGTAACACCCTGCCAGTGACACTAAAGATTTCTAACACCGGTACCTTTTGCCATAAAAATGATTAAACTGCAATAGAGCTGAAATTGGAACTGAAATATAAGGCTGGATCACTTGCATAATAAACTTTGATTTAGTCATTAAAGAGATTATTGCTTCACTTCCCTGTAGACAGTAAGGACAGGCACCACCCTCCTCTAGTTCTGTGGGGTGATGCCCTGTGGTTGCATTTTATTTTTATTTCTTCAATTTTATCATAAGTAAAATCAACTCCCTCTTTAAGTTCTGAAAATGGAAATTCTTTTAGTGAAGCACAAAGGAGATGTGAGCAAAAACAGCTTTGGGGAGAAGGCATTCTTTAACCTGAATTCCCCAGCATATGCCTTTCCCTCTGAAGTCTTTTCATCTCCACCTCCTCTCCCCAATCCTGAAGGTCTTTTCTTCCCTTGGGAGGTGCTGCCAGCACCGTTGGCAGGTTACTCCTGTGCCAGGGCACCCTGGGGTGTGCACAGAGCCTCCCTGTGCTCCCCCTGAGGCTCAGCTCACCCCAGGACCACCCCAGAGTGGTTCAGTCTGCCACCCCTCAGCCAACCTGCCAAGAGGACCAAATCCTGCTACAGAGACCATGCAAAGAGCCAGACTCCTCAGAGCTGCCCAGCAGCCTGAGTGGGCACAGTTTCCCCCAGAAGGAACGCATGAGTTGTCTCCAAGGTGAGTAAAGGGTTTATGTCCTCCAGGAGTGGTGGCTGTCCTCATGGTCTCTCTCTCTGAACCCTTCTGTCACACAGCCTTCCACACAGTTAGAAACAGCTCACTTCCCAGCCTACAAATTCTCTCAGATGCCACTGGACAGACACAAAGCATATCCACATGCATTTGGCTGGATACACTCAAACCTTTCCCCCTACATAAATGACAAAGTGAAAACACTGTTGTAAGAAATTCAGAAGGGGATAGACATTAGCAATGCCTAAAATCTGCTTTCTGATTTAAGATAAACTCAAAACAATACTTCATCTTCTCTTCCTAGTTTCTTGGTCTCCATATTATAAATCCTTCTTATAAACTTGAACCATGGTGTGTTATTTCAGCTTAAAAGGAAAAAAAAAAAAATCCAGTTGATTTGTACTTCCAGGTTCTGCTTTTAGACTCCAGTTTATCTTGATCATTAGTTTATAAATCCCAGTTTAAAGCACATTTAGAGAATGCAATCCAATGAATCATCCTGAAAGGTTTTCTGGCGTGCAGACTTAAAAACACTAGAAATGAAAATACTATCTTTATGTTTCTCTGGACCCACATACAGGACTCATTTCACTCCCTGACACCTGATTTTGCAACTAAATCAGGAGCAGTTTTCTACCCATAATTCCATTTCTTTTAGTTGTATTGGGGAGCCATTTTTTCTTTTTTGTGAGTTCCAAGGAGAGAAATACAAGTGAACAGCGCTGGTTTTGTCATAAATACAGAATTATGCAGCAAAACCACAGAAAATGTCTTCTCAGAGCTTGTAACTTCAGCAGTAAAGTCCCTATTAATTGTACCAGAATTTTTTCCAGATTCACTAACTTGTGCTGATCATGACCAGGGCCTACACAGACACAAGACCAACACTTTCCAGAGATGCCCATACTTTGCAGCACTTTCAAAACAAAATGTGGTGTGGAAGAACTAGAGGATGGTCTAGATCAGCTGCTGCTGTGCACCAGGCAGATGACTTCAGCACAGGTAATGCAGTGAGGCAAACAATGCATCCCCAGCTGCACATATCCAGCTTCATAGAGCTGGAAGTTGGTATGCAGGTCTCTGGAACCTCTTACAAATAAAAATAATAAGAATAAAACAAAATGCCATTTTGGGATGGGCTTTCCAGTCAGCAGCAGTAGAGAGGTTTGCATGCTGACATCTCACCGAGCAACACTGTGAATTCCATGTGAGAAACAACTCACAGCACTGAGATGTGAGCAACAGCTGACTGCTAATGGTTAATGGAGAGGGGAGGTGCACACATTCTGTTTTGGAGGTCAGAAATGCTCAGACTACATGAAATTACAGCCATGCTCTGACAGATCCTGAACTTGGAGCTTCCCCCAGAAAGCAGGGATCCTCTTCAAGCCACACAACTCTCCCAGTAATACCACAAATGAAACAAACCACTGGACAGCAGGCATGCTGAGTTTTTTGCTGATTCAGAGGTCCAAGTAAACATGACAAATTGCTTCTCAGCCTCCTTGAAACAGGTATCTTCCTTATGTTTTGTTTCAGCTGCAAAAAAACCACTTCTAAGGAATGCAAAAGCCCATATTAAGATATTTTCTGCAGTTAGGTTCATGGGGTATTTTCTACCCACAATAAAAATTCAGCTCTTTGCCTCTGTCTGAAGGTAGGTAAGAGACCAAAGCAATACAGCCCTCATTTACTAGATTTAATTGAAAATGGGAGAAGGGGAAAAAAAAGTTAACAGCATTTTTTAAATCCCAGGAACTTGACAGTGACATATATTCCTAACTCCCATACCTCTGAGAAGAGGTCATGCTGCCCAGAGTAAATAACAGCTTGTAATTTGCAACGAGGATACCCCAGCAGCAGCACTGTGAGATACACGTGATAATGTGATTTACAGGACCAGGAAATAATTTTCAGATATATGTGCTGCATTAACAATCCAGGTTAAGCATGTGCTGCAACTTTTCCCTTGAAGGTACAGTAGGTGGAAGATTAAATGCAACAAAAGGAAATGTCGAGGGGGGGAGGGTGGAGTCTCCTGCTGAGATGTTGTGATAAATTATTAAAACTTCTTTTTAATGTTGATGCTACTCTTTAACCTCAGATCACAATACTGACAGCAGAGAAAAACTGGAAGTGCTATTAAAGCTGTGATAAACACACCATGCTGTGGCAACACTTGTAAGGAAGAAAAAAAGCCAGTAAAAAAATCCTGGGGGTGCCTCCAATCAGCAACATCAAGAAACAACCAGGGAGAAAATATCAAGCTATCCACAATCCACAGTCCCTCAGTCCAAATATTTATGAGATACCATTTATGCTCACTGAGCTATATTAGATTATGAGACCTCAATAACCCATGTTTTCCATAAACAAATGTCATCCAAGGAAGCAAAACAAAGTGAACTTTATGAAAAGGCATATTTAGTGAACTGCTCACAGCACACACAGGGTAAATCTTCTCAGCAGTTTTTAACTGAAGAGGAAAATGGATTGCTGCCTTCAAAAATCATAAGTGTTTTCTCAACACAGCATTTTTTTTTATAAAGTTAATGCAATTTATCTTTATTAACACATCAACACTGACATAGCCAGTCAGCCAATTAGTGCTGCTGGCAGTGCATTTCACAACATCCATGTACTCTAAAAAAAATGTCTGTCTAGTCATTTTTACCACATATACTAACAATTCTGCACTCAAAATAAGCTCCTTGCTTTCTCTCTCTTTTCTTCTCCAACACTGTAGCCCCCTATGATGGGGGTAACATCACTTCCAATAAAGCCACAAGAGTCCCAGAGGCTCCAAAATGAAAAGAACAATCTGAAATCTCACAATCCAAAAAAACCTCACTAAATTTCTAAACAGCATACATTGATTTGTATCAAGGCCTTAAACATTATTCTGCAAATGTTACAATGCAAAGCAAAATTCCTGCAAGAAATACATACCTTACAAAGAGTCAGCCAAGCAGACTAACAAGAAAACAAATTAAACTCCATGCTCTCCTTTTAGCATCCTATTGCAAGCCCACACAGCAACCTGCAATCTGAGTCACTCAAAATAGCACAGGTATTCTCCTCAGATTACTTTTAATACAGCTTTTTAGAATCTTACCCAAACATTCATTACAAAACTTTTCCTTTCCACTTACCCCCCTTCCAGTGTTTGCCTTTGGTCCTGCTAAGCTTGCTCAGGGTTGGTCCAGAGAAGAGCAACATCAAAATGAAAAGAAGTTCAAGCATAGTGATTTTCCCCCGTTTCAATGATAACAACATTTCCACAAGTTATTTAAAAAAAAAATATTAAAAAAAAAAATTAAAAAAACCTTACATCTTCTCCCCCACTTTGTGTTTACTTAGGGAAGAGTGATTAATCATTGAAAAATTAGAGCAAGGAGTAGCTTTGCCCTTCTCAGACGTTGAAGTAATATTTCAATGATGTAGCCCTGAGGAAAGCCACATTTCTCACTGATCCGATTTCTCCCACACAACATGCAGCCAGCACCGCTGCTACTACAGCAGCTATAAAATAATTTCTGCTCCTCACTTGGGTTTCTGTGGGAATATATTCCTCAGCTTGCAGCGTGAGCTTGATTGAAAATGATAAATACAGTAATGCTTGTGTCCAGCAGAAAAGAGAAAAGATGTCAGGATTGTAAAAAAAGATGAGAAGCAGTTGTACTGACAGCTTTAAGCCTGACTGTCTGATCCTAATAGCTGTGCAACCAACCAAATTGCTCTTTTAAGAGTAATAAGGCTTCAGTGAAAGCTGGTGTCACTGCCACTTGGGTAGGTAGTGCAGGGCTTGAAAATCACCAAGGAACCTGCTGGAGATAACGACTGCCACGGTCCCAGCTCCGAGCGCAGAGGGCTGAGCAGAATACAGTATGCACAGGGAGCATTTAATCTCTATTGTGTGCACGAGATCTCCTGCTTTGCACTGTGCCACTGCTCAGGACTTTGCTCTGCATTTTCTTAAGGCTTCAGGTCATATTCTAAACTAAAATGCAAGCCTCAACACACTAATTACTTGCAGCATTTCTGAATCATTGCATGGGAAAAACCCTGCATGCTTTTTTTTTTTTTAAAGTAGCAAACAGGAAGAACAAATCTTTAGCAGTAGCAGCGATCTTTTCGCTGCACAGAGCAGCTATGCATTTTATATTTTCATACTGCCTATCCTTAGGATCTCCAAAATCCAGGGGGCGGGAATACAGGGTGGAGAGGGAAGGAAAGAGAAAGGGGACATTCCAAAGTGCACGTATTTTCAAAATAACAGACTGCAGTCAATTTTTCCTTTAATAGGTGTTACTGCCACAGAAATAATAGAACTACTGCCTACATCTCCAAATATTTGTATTTAAGAATGCTGAAGCTGGATCAGCAAACTAAAGACTTTCTGTGCAAAATTTTGGATTTTCATGGAGGGTACTCTGAGAAAGATTCCTGACATTCAGACTGCTCTATCAGTCTTGAGATGCCCAGTGCTTACTTAAGTATGCCCAAAAGCTTGAATTCATCTATAGTCTGGCATTTTGTTGTTTCCACATAAGCATGCAGTACTCAAATCAATGAGCCACAAACCTTGCGCCATAGATTTGTATAAATAAAAAAAAAACAAAACAAATCAATGTCTTTAGAATGACAAAGCAACGATGGTCACAAATTCCCTGAAGTTATCACATTTTCAGCCACAGACATGATGCCCTTTTCAGTGCAACATTAAAAAGATGGTATTAATAAATCTGAAGCCTTGCTTATTCATCTGAATAAAGAATGATATTTTGACTGGTGGAGACAATCATGAACATCTGATATATGTTCAGAGATTTTTTTTTCCCAACAAACAGCAAACAAGGAAATATTTTGATTCCACCAACACATCTATAAAAGATATTTTATTTTTAAGCTCTACAATATATTTATGGGCTTGTTAGAGGATGTAACATTTGCATTTAGACGGAAAACAAACACATGCTGATGTACAGTAGTTTTTCATCCCTCTGTGCATTAATTTTTAAAAGTTATAAGACAGCTTACCAGATGCTGATACATCAAGGATGATGTTTATGGCTCTTAGTTGCCAAAAATTAGGTCAGTATCTATCATGTAGAGTCACTAAGCTGTGGCTTCCGCTAAATTTCTCCATCAAGCCATTCTTAATCACCAGTCTCATTGCTAATAATTAAAACACCATTTCTTCCATTTCTCTCCCAACTGTTACTGAAACGAGGCAGGCAGACACTTGTGTTTGTTTTGATTGCTAGCACCATATCACACCTTGAAGAATCAAAAAACTTAGGTCTTCACAGAGGTTTCACAATTTTTTCCATCCAGATAATATGATAACCTGAAACTAAACTACAACCAGCCCCACCCTCCTCAGTTACCACTGAGTAAATCCACTAAATTAAAAGTTTTGGAAGAGAAAGCAAACACCTCTAATGTCCAGAAAACGTGACAATATCAGTAATACTTCAGAACTTTTGGCAGATTATTGTCTTGGCCCTCTTTGCAGCCTGATGCCACTTTTGCCTCCTGTATCCTTTCTTCAGCCTGTCTTGTTTTCAAATTTTACAATGCCCTGAAAGTTTATTGCACTATCCTGCTTCTACCTCTGTCCATGAGTAAGTCAGCTGTTTTGGGGAAAACTGTTTCCAATGATGGCAGACAACCTTAAAAACACCTGCTTGATCCTTATAGTGCAGAAGAATTCAACCCAGCCTGGACACCTTGTATTCTCAGCATTAATGAAAGCAGTGGCTATGAAGGGATGATGAGTTTCTGTTAGCTTTCTGCCAGCTCTGACAGGATCAGGCACTCCCTGAATAGCAGCTCAGGTGATATGGCAGGAGAAGGGAAGGACCACCAAGGAGGATAAGGAAAACCACCACAGCTGCTGGTCACGGGCAGGCTTGGTTCAGCCTAATGCCTAAAGCACCCAGACTTACAGCCTGATGGTGTTTTTTTGGGTTGCTTTACAAAAGGGAAGTTATTGAACCCACTTAGGAGTGAGCAGGCAGACCTTCAAGGAAATATAGAAGTGTTATCCCCTCTTATGAAATTTAGTGGTTTTTTAATTTCTCATTTCTAGGTTCATAAGAACTTCAGCTTTCCAGAGTTGAAATGCCTCCAGAGAAAAGATAAAGAGTTTTAAGAAAGATTATACAAACTTCACTGGATGAAACATCAGAAAGACAAATAAAAGAAACCCAACATTTATTTTTCTTTCAAGTGTGATGATTTTTAAGTCAACATCGTGTTTTAGAGATGTAAAAGGACTGATTTGTAATTCTGTTTCATGCTTTGAATGTGCAATAGAGGAAACAGAAAGAAAAGTAAGCAGTCTGAAGTCCACCTTTATGTCTGTTATTATTACAGAAAAAACTGCTCTGAGAGCTACAAGAGGCAAACCAATCCCATGTCAGATAAATGTCCTTGACAACTGCCTAGTTCCCTTTTTGATTCATTTATGCATTTCTCCACACCCATAGGTCCTAGCAATTAGTTCCATACATTTAATTACTCACAGCCTGGAAGACAAAATTCCTCTTGTTTTTTTTGAAAAGTTTTTTTAAAAGTTATTGAGATAATTTAGGAGTTTCCTAATTAAAAAAAAAAAAAAGCAAAAATATCCCCTTCACCTTTCCTCATATTGTGGTTTTCTAACATACCCTTCATACAACTTACTCCAGTAAAAAAGTAATTTCTCAGACCAAAGATTCCCGTACTCACAATTGCCCTTGCTGCCTTCACCTTAAGAGTATCCAGTTCTAATTTAGTGTTTATGAGATGAAGTCAAGAGAAGAGCCTGCAGCATTCAAGATGAATTACCAGTTGTATATTCTCTCCCTCATTTTGCCCATGAAGCCAAAAGGCAGCAGCTATGATTAAGCTGAAGTTATGTTTATAAATGCCTACAACATTAATGAATACAGAGGTTCTTTTTAATTAACAGAATTGTAAGATGTTTACTCAGAGGAAGCATACACCAGCAACCCAAATAACAAACCACTGGTGAGACACTCAGGAAAAAGTATGTCCAAGTCAGTTTTAATCTGTAGTTGTTATCACCAGCTATCTGGTCACCCTTCTTTTCCATATTTTCCTTCTTTTTACTAATCCCCATCTGCCAGGAAAGACTACTGCTATGAGCACTTTGTTAAAACCCTCAGGCTTGAATAAATAGCACCAACATCTTCATGGAAGCTTGAATATCAAAGCCCTGAGCAAGATGCTCTTTTTAAGGGTTATATTTTGGAGAGCTCTGCTGCTTTCAGACCACAAAAGGCATAGGCAGAAGCCTTGACTTGTTTGCTGACATGTTCTCAGGCCCTTTTATTTGCCATCCAGACTTCACTATCAGGAAAGTTGTGGACTTCCTCAAGATCCTTCAGTAACTTCAAGAAATAACACTTTGATCAAACCCAGCATTCACTGGTACAAGCATTTTTCATTGTATATACTGGCACTTTTTAATTATAGAATTGTCTTAACATTTGGAGAAGCTCAGAAAGATTGACAGCCTTCGTTCTTCCAACTTCAGAACGCTGGACTATCGAAATAAAAAATTTAAGAGATTTCAGAAATAGATAGCAATGACTGTTTAAACAGTCACGACTGAGATGAGAAGGAATAGAAACAGAAGTTTAAATGTCCATCTCTTCCCCTTAAGAAGTTACCAATACTTTATTTTTTCCAACCTCTCTCCTTTTCCATCATCCCAAAGATCCCAGCCAGCAGCTGGCAGCATGAAAATGTCCATGACTAAATGAACTTTGCCAAAGGAATATAATCAACACCAAACACTACAAGATGGAAATATCACATCCTTCATTGAAGGCATGAAGAATATTTTTCTGCTGTCCCCTTCACCATATACAGAGGCCCAAGTTGCTGTGAGCCATAATTAATTCAGTTCTTTTTAGGCATGAAAATTGTTTTGATTTTAAATACTTTCAGCTTAGGGCATTCTAAATATCTGTGGAAACCTCCTGGGGATTTCTGTTAGCCACGGACACCAATGGAAGCAACATCTTAGAATACTTGTAACATAATACAATGCCAAATAAATACTGAGCCTTCTTACATCAACAACATATTTGAATTTCCTTCCAATTCATGTGATTTCCAGGGATTAAGAAATCAATGCCTGCCCAGAGCACAAGCTGCACTTCCATGGCAGGTATTGTGAAAAACCATTTCTATTTCCCCTTGAGGACTATAAGCAAACAAGATGAAGTTCTGTCAATCACTGCGTGCCAGTCCCCAAATACTATATTCATTTTGGTTTTTGCTGGTGATAAAGATCAACAAAAGGGTCTCTCTCTTCTTCATAACTAACTAGTAGCTTTGTTTCTTGCATAAGAGAGCATGAAATCTTGATGCATAGCAATACACTATAATAACAGGTTTAGTGCAGTAAAAGCAACACATCAATAAAACAAGGGCTATAAATCCAAGATTCACTTTCCTGTACTGAGTGCTATTCCTTGTTTCTGCTTAGAGGTCTAAGGCCTTGCTGATACTCTGCAAATTATGTTGTGTAGAATCAGGAAATACATGACATTTATTTCATAATATTCTGCACTCATCAATCAGGAATTACATGAGGTTTACATTTAAGTATAATAAAAACTATAATAATTCATTTTGAATTCACAAATTATTTCGGTCTTAATCATGCAGAGTTTCAGTTCAAAAGTGCAAATTTGCTCAATGGAGCTAGTAGGGAACCACAAACTGCTTAAATATTTGGTAAACAATAGGGGAAAGCCAACTTTTAGCTTTTTCAATATTTTTAATATAATTATTAACTTTGAAAATCTTATCCACTCTATTAAACACAAAGATTCTAAATTCTTTCAGCACTGACAAGATACTATACTATTACTTTGAAATGTAAATGCTAGGCTTCATCTGTCAAAAATTGCTGTCTATGATTAACAAATTTTACATCCAATTAAACGGCAATATATTAACATATATAATTGTATGTAACAATATGTAATAAATATTATTTATTTTAAAATAACTCAAATTGTTACAGAACATACATGTGGCTCTTTCCAGCCGCTTTGGTAAGAGAAATACTATATGAAGTAAAAAACCACAACAGGAGCTAAAACCACTAATGGGACACTTTACTGTATTTTGTGCTATGTACTGAAAATATATTTCAGTTTTTAACAGAGGGGAAACGGAAAAAGCAAACAATTCTTGCCTTATTTACATCTTTTCTAGTACTGAAAACCCCTAATATATGTTATCTTATTGTATTCTATTTTGCTCTATTTTCTACCAAGAAATAAAACATTTCTCCAAAACAAAACAATGAAATTATCTGGAACAAAATATTGGTACAGGCTACCTGTCCAACAGGAGGGGGAAAAAGAAAATAGAATAACTGAGGCCAAAGCAACTTGCAGCTAGAAAAGATGCCTGGGTATATTTTCACTAACTGTAAGTAGACCAATAGTTATAGTTGGAAAACACGTCATAAAGTACTTTCAACTATCACACCAATTTCCTTTTTTCTTTTTTTTTTTTTGGCAGGCCAATTTCTAACAGGCATGATGAAGAGAGAGCAAAGCTGAAAAGTTGGAAGTACCAATTCATGCATATGGGAATTATAACCCACCTTCCATGACACTTAAAGGCTCTGATTGGTCAATAAACAAATTCAGGTTATCATTCACAAGAAAATATACGTCCAGGTCATATTTCATTTGTAAAATAGATCTTTAAATCTGAGTGCTTCAAATATTTTGTGTGTTTTCCAGCTGACTGACTTCTTGGGGATTATTTTAGACATATTCACTTTAAATTTCACTATGCACAGCTTTGAAGCCACAAAGTGCTGGTCTGCTCCTCTCCTCCTGTTTCCAATGAATTTTTGAAGTGCTCTGGCACTGCAATACCCAGTAGCCCCATTAGGAAGAATTGACTAACATCGGTCAATCAAACGTCTCCGGATGTAATCGACAGAAATTAAACGGGGAACAGACAAGCTAAGTCATAGAATATTTGCTATCTCCATGTAATAATGACAAGAGAAGATGACAAGTTCTGCTGGAAAATGGAATTATAGAGGATCTGAAATTTCAGGTCAGAAAGAAAGGAGGACCAAGATGTAACAGATATTGTTCGGGAAATCCTGCCAGTGACAAGAGATACATCTGCTCTCTCTGAACACATATTGATCCACTTGGTTTTACCTTCAGGATGCCTTCAGTGCTGCTGAAGGTGTCACATTTCAGGTGACTTGAAACAATGAAACTCTGACTAATTGTGGTTATTAAAGATATTAGCTTGCTTTTCCTTTTATGGTTTATTGAAGTTTCCCTGAGGACACATTCAAGACAAAAAGTGTAGCAGTGACTCCACAGCTCTGCGTCAAATTATGCAGTGCTCAAGTGAAGAAACTCATTAGTACAGCTGAGATTCCAGGTAAAAAAATCAAAAATACCAACCATTACCAGATAAGGGTGCA
The DNA here is from genome assembly GCA_024500445.1 of Entomyzon cyanotis. Lineage (NCBI taxonomy): Eukaryota > Metazoa > Chordata > Aves > Passeriformes > Meliphagidae > Entomyzon > Entomyzon cyanotis. The sequence goes on from JAKEPQ010000756.1 coordinate 4,966,686, forward strand.
ATGTGTCAGTATGAAAGCCATGCCAAAATGCTACACTGTTCATAAACGTGCAGCTTTAAATACTGGAATTATTTTTCTGAGGAGCCACAGACTTGCAATCTATTTGCAAAAGAAGGAAGGAGGTCTGGCTGTTTTGGTTGGGTTGTTTGCTCACCATGTTCAAATTAAGAATAAATGTCTACATGGCAAAATAAAGCAACTGTGACACACCTGCTCCCAGAGTAGAATCCTAGAATATCCTGATTTGGAAGGGACCCACAAGGCTGATCCAAGTCCAGCTCCTGGTCCTACACAAGGCAATCCCAAAAATCACAGTGCAAATTTCTAGCACTTTTGAGAGGTTTAAAAAAAGAGAGTATTTTTTCTGGTGCTTATTAAAACATAAGTATTGTTTGTCAAATTTTCTGGATATAAAAGAAAACCAGAAAATTTCTCTAACTAAGGATCTGTATTTTTGAGAGACAGCAAGTATTGTATAATCAGCATTTGTCTGAAACACTGAGATAAACACTACACAGACTCCTGCTATGCAAGTATCTGCTGCTGCATTTAAAATAATTGCACAATTGCAATTTATATATTCAAACTACTTTTGTTTACAATAGTGCAAAGCCAATTGCTGATTAAGGCTGTGTTCAAGTTCCGCTTTCATTCCTTCTTTTTCTGTTTTTATTGCAGGCACAGATAATGAGAAATGTATCTTTATCTATTCTGTAAAATAAGGCCAACTCCCCCCCTATTTTCCAGTGTTCTGGTGTTATAAAATATTTGGACTTCAGTAACCACCAGGAGCCAAACCCAAACTGCCTGACAATCCATTCATTCAGTGGTTTGTTTTTTTTTTTTTACTTCTATTAGCACTGCACAGCCCACACAGGAAAAACCAACTGGATTGTTTTGGAATGTAGCTCATACATCAGGCAGTGCTTGATAATTCCATTCCAGCGCCAGGGCTGACCCCAGTAGCCTATAACCAAGGCCAGAGGGTGCCCACAGTGGAGTTGGGTATAAATGAGGGCATCATCTGGCCTCCAGAAATCTTTATTAACAGCGCCGATTCACAAGGCACAAAAACTTAGCAAGGCTATAATCCTAGCCTCAGTCTGTTCTGTGTGATGTTGGCAAATACAGCTTATTATTCATGAATTGAGAAAAATTTCTATGTAAGTCCTTCTGAGATAAGCTTATCCCCAACCCCACCCTGCCACACCATTGTCAGAGTATCCCACTTTGGTCCGAGGCCACACTCCAAGCATGGTTTTGTAATAAAAGCATAATCTCTTGCTATGATGGTTTTTGTCATTATAGTTAACTGCCTTCCACTCTCATTCAGCATATAAGAATGAATTTCCCTTCAAACAATTAGCATTACTAAACAACTACATAAACCTTTGACTGAAAGTGGCTTTCAGACAAGTTGTACAAAACCAGCGCTTGGTTAAACAACAACCAAAAAAAAAAAAAAAAAATCAAAGAGGCAAAAACTTTTGCTGCTATTAGAGGGTTGAATATGTGGATCAAAGTTAGAGTTGGGTTATTGCTCTCTACCTGGATGTCCTGTGCTGGAGGCTCAGTAGAGGTGGCATTATAAGCATGACTGAATAAAACAATTTATAATAAGATTTTTGCCTACAGCATCGTGGGGATGTGTTATAGCAGCACAGTAGGAAGAAATGTGATCTTTCATTGGTTTCACTTGGGTGACCAGGGGCCAGATGACAGCAGATAATCAGCAAGGGCTGTAATTTATCATGGCACTGGAAGGCAGAGCAGCTTCCCAAGACAAGCCAGCACAGCAGCAGAGCACCACCCAAGGAGGCAGAACAAGTTCTCCTGCAAGGCCCAGGTGTTCAAACAAGCGTGCTTGCGTTTGCACACACAAACAACAGTGTGTGTCAAATCTCTGCTCTCCACACCTTGCCCAGGGTCGAGTGAAACAACTGGGAATTTGCATACATACACACATTTCATTAAGGCACCTAAATTATATGAATAAGGCAGTGCACTTCAGCAGCTTTTCCTGCTACACCGGTTTTAATAAGGTCATTGCCTATATGTTTAACAGCTAATAATTCTGCTCTTTCCCTCAGCATGGAAAATTCTGCCCAATGCAGAGTCAGTTCCTCAGGCTTCCAACAGCTCACTACAGATACACCCAACAGGAGAAAACTGCCTTCAGGTGAGGCATGCAGTGTCCTAACAGGGACAGCACAAGTGGCTAAAAGCATCATTCTGGTACCTGAGAAGTGTGTTTTTGCTAGAAGCCTGCTCCTGAACACCAGAGGCCTCTCCAGTGCACAATGCCAAGGCTGCAGCCAAAGCCTGTGCATGTCAGCCCTGCCATACAGCAGCCTAAGCCCAGGCAAGCACAGGGTGCTGACACCAGCAGAGCTTTTGCTGCATGCACATCGAGGTGAATTGGAGTGATTTTATGCTGCGAGCTGAATCCTAACATCTCTATGAGCTCTCCTTGGTGCAGAGGGATGCAAAGGATCCTGTAACTCAGCACTGGACAGTGCAATCCAATGCCAACACACTTCTCCCTTTTAAACTGTGTTGTGAATAATGGTAGCAAGTCGGAAATGCTGAGCTGAGATTCTTCGAGAGTTTCTGGTCAGTCAAAATCATCAGGTCCTACCTGCATGAGCATTTAATGGCAACAGTCATACAGGCAATGGATCTGATCTCAGATTTAGGCAGAGGCAAGCCCTGCTCTTCCTCTGAGAGGGTGGGCAATTTTCACCTATTCATTCTGTTTCATCAACCTCTCCTTCCCCCTTTTACTGAGCCCCAAATCATTGTTCTGGCTGACAGCCTTGAAAACCACTGAAATCTGTGAAAGCAAGTGGCATACACTAACTTCCATGGAATTTAGATCCATCTTACAGCCTTCAGCTTAAAACTCACAGTGTCATTTGCACTAATTGTACAATTCAAAGCCCATCCTTCTGAGCTCATATTGGAAAGAAGAGGGTTTTCTTGTCCAAGTGAAGTTAGCCTTATTAGATACAGCCCCCATAAAACTTCCTTTTATCCCTGAAATCAATCGTCACATGCTTACTCCCAGCTTTGCCCACATCTGCCTTTAGCAATTTAAGTTTCATTCTCTCTGTGGAACAGGCAATAAATCACATCCACTGTATTGAGTGAAAAATAAATCATAAACTTTGAAGAAACAAACAGAAGTTTGTAGTAGACTTTGAAGACATATTGCTTTCAATTTGTAAAGCAAGGGGGAATCAAGTGTTGGGAAGGAGCTGGGGTCTTTGGATGGCATCAAAGGGCTTCAAAAATAGATTCTTCTAAGGTTCTTGCTCTCAAATGCATGTGCAAAAGTGTCCTGACAAAGAAAAATCTGTCCTTGCCTATCTTCATCTTTTAAACATAACCTCAATTTTAATTTTTTCTGACTTTACTGCTTCTTCTCTACAAATGAAAATTAAAATTTCTTACTCCTTAGCATACACATACCATGTAAATAGTTTTCAAGTGATTTTAGCTGCCTGTGAGTTCTTTGACTTTTAAAGCTCTAAGGAAAATCCAATATGTGCAATTAATCCCCAAATGGAATATATCTTTAGAACAACAATTTCTTTTAAACTTAAGTAAAACTGAGCCACAAACACCCTGCATCAAAACCCTGAAGCTGTGACTCCCTTTTCTTGCTCCTTTGGAACTTGAGACCATGAGAAACCCACATCTAATATGCACAGAAGAATTATTTTTCTATTGTCCTGACATTTTTTTAGCATTCATAAATAAAAAGGGTAGTCAGACTATTGGCTTTTCATGCCATTGCTGTCTTGCTACAGTACATTTTTAAAGTTTGAGAAGGGACGTCATGTCCTCCAGCTTTGTGAAGTGAACAGACTGTTGCCATAGATTTCTTCCAATTATGTTATCTTCTCATCTATCCCTCCTACAGCTTAAGATATTTCAACATAAAAATAAATAATTCTGCAATTAATCTATTTCGAGAAAACATAAAAAGACATGTTTCAAAGGATTCCATATTTTACCAAAATTGGTAATTTGGGAAGATGGTCTGAGGTAAGGAATTAAACAGAACATATTCTCCAAAGCAAACTTCGTCTAAGTCTCATCTCTGTGTTACAATATAAACATTAGAAGAAAAGACATTGTTTGTGTCTAAAAACTCTTACGAAAAAATGAAAGTGTATTATTTTTTATTAAATTCAGCAGGGACTAAACCAGGCTGATTTCAAGAAAGGTGTTACATCTAGAGTATAGATGTACATTGTTTTATTTATATAATGTGTGTTTTTTCTGAATCTAATTTTCATTTTATACATTCAGAAATAATGGAAAGCAAAAAATAATCTCTATTTTTGCAATAAGTAGGCTTGAGTTTAAGCATAGTCTTCCAAAATAATTCTGCAACTGTTATTCTGATTTAGCACCCTTTTAGATTGTATCTGTAAAGCTAAAGATAGAAGTGACAATTATTCTAAGAGTATTAAAAAATTAAAAATCCAGTAGAGTACCAGGTTTAAAAATTCTCTTTGCATTTTATCTGTCACTGAATTTGCCCTAATTGTCCACTATTGTGATAATGTCTGAGTTGAATACTGTATGTCTATATGTATGTTAGCACCCAGCAATTAGCTCAGCAATAATTATATACTATTTCTGACCTCTTTGTGCAGCTGGCAGAGGGTGGGGTTTTTTAAATACATCTTCTGCAACTTTAAGTAATTTTAAAAAGCACAAAAATAGAGTTTAAGAATGATAGGAAACAATTATTAGATTTGCCATAATTCCTTATATACTTGGAGAATTTGCATATACATTGTGATTACAGGCAGTAAGTCTGAATTCTAACAGATATTCCTCAATAGCCTCTGTTCCTTTGATAGCTCATTGACTAATTCTTTGATTCCATAATTGATCCTGTGCTATCCATGAGGGACATTTATTTTTATCTTTTCTAAAGGAAGTATTTATTAAATGCATTTCTTAAAGTGGACAGAGTACTTGAATATTTTTAATCTTACACTGTTTCTTCACTCAAATATGTCTCTTTACCACTGTGACATCAAATGACAGACACCCAGTGCCATGTACCTCTAACAGCTGGCACAGGACTAAGAAAACACAGGTAGCATTTCTCAGTATTGCATTGGTTCAGTTGCCTACTAATTCCTCTGATATTTTACCAGTTTCTCAAATGAGAGATGCTACATGATTAGAGATATTTATAAATTAAGAGATGTAATTTCCCCCAAAGGTATACGCATGCAAGATTTGTTGAAATTAAATGTCAGAAAGAATTAAAGATAAGAACCTTATTCTAGCAAAATTGTAAGAACCTCTGTATTTGCATTTTTCTCTATGCAAGCCATGTGTGGTTCATTAACATTATATGTCAGCAAGGTTACAGGTCAGTTTAGAAATCAAATTGCAAATCAAGGGAAACTGCTTTCAAATGGCATCTGCCTTGACCTTCAAACCCTTATAATCTAGAGCAAATCAGATCATTAAATTACAAGCCAAAATTAAGTTTATGATTAATACAGTTCATAAAATTAACTGCAACAGATAACTGGACTTCATCTGGTCCATGGGCTACTCGAGAGATGATCACAACTCCACAGACTTTCTTGATGCAGTGCTCTTAGCACCCTGTTAAACTTCCTCACTGAATGTGAAATCCAGAATGTGACTGAGGTGTTGGTCTTACCCTGAGGACACCAACGTGTTCCCTGTCACCAGATGTCAGAACCATGGCTTGGCACAGCTCCTGACATCCCCATGGGTGGGACCTGTGAAGTCCTACTTGAGCTCTGAGACCTCTGTACATGGTCTCCTACTGTAGTCTCTGTTGCAGTGCTCCTCATGAAGAATAAAACCCCCTTAAAACTCCTGTTTTCTGTGAGGAGAATATAAGGCAACAGCTAGGCAATCCTAGGTAAATCCCCAGGCTTCTCCTTTCCAAAGTAAGCACAAGTAAAATAAGCAGAAACCTTGGATCAATATCCCTGTCAAGCAGAATTTATAGTTACAATATGGCATTCTGCTAATTTGTCAGCATTAGCAATAATTCTTTACAAGAGATTATTATTGTACATCCAAGTATGGACAGCACTGTAAAATGACATGGATGAGTCTTCAAAATGATGATACCACTTTCCATGGGGGGAAAAAGAAACACCAAAAACAAGAAACCCAAACATCACATTGTAGCCAGAACCAGTCTGAGCTAATAATGGACAAACTCTTATTTTGTACCTATAACACTTCCAGATGCAACGTCTGCTTAGCCTATATGTAAATAAAATAATACTACCATGTGTCTGCTTCAGAAAACAGAGAATTATGTAAGCTGAATAAAAATGCAAACTGTAAGCAGATGTTTCCTGTAAGCTTGCGTTAAGGTAAGGGTAGAAATACTTTAATAAGCCCAAAAACCTTGTCAGATTTTGGCTCCTAACTCCTATCACTGTCAGAGCAGATGCCATTTTCCTCCATATGCTAATCTATATACATATTTATATAGCTTTTATCATCGAAGTACCTGCACAACTTTTAGTCCCTTAAGATTTCACTCTCACAACACATGAAGGAAGAATGGGCAGTTTACAAACAAACAGCTGAGATGCAAACTGAACTAAAGATTTGGGCAGTTTGTAGCTGAACCCATGATTCAGAAGAGGACTTTTAGAAATCAATTTCCCCCATTAGCTGCCAAGCATTTTACTCAAAGCTATACATGGCTTTCATTTAAGGACACAGATTAACAAGTGCATGATAAACGCAAATCAGACTGTCAGCTCTATAATGAACAATTTAGGAGTTAGTTTATATTCACTGTTGGAGGTGACCTGTTTTAGGATGCGTGCTTTAGTTCAGCCCAGAGCCTGAGATACAATGATGCTGCCACCTTATCCTGCACAGCAGAGTGCCCTAATTTCAGGAATACTTAGAGCAGCTTGCAGTGTTCAAACAATGCAAAACCTTTTAAAATGGTTAATCTAAGTCTTTGGTATCTTCACACTACAGTACATATTATCAGCATTTCTTAAGTATGCAAATTGCTGCAGCAATCCTAAAGGCTTATAAGGGCCCATGTGCTGATTATTCCAATGAATAGATTTTAAGTCAAGAAGGGACTTTTAGAATCATCCCTCACAGCACTTGAAGTTAATTGTGAGTAGAGGCTCTTGCTTGAAATACCAGCTGCATGAGAAAGAATGTAACTGGTGCAGTTTCCACTGCTTCCAAGAAAATAATATACAAATACTGATATTAGTGGTAGTTAATAGATGTTTCCATTTTAGGGTTTGCTTTGATATAAATTCAAAAATTTCAAATAATAATAGAGAAGGAGCCAGGTTTATCATAAAAAAAAATAGGAAAGAATTCTTTCCTGTGAGGGTGGTGAGGCACTGGCACAGGTTGCCCAGAGAAGCTGGGGATGTCCCATCCCTGGGAGTGTCCAAGGCCAGGTTGGATGGGGCTCTGTATAAAGCCATATTGTGGGTACTGCGCTTGTATTTCATTCATGATCTTAACTTTGGCAACTAGGTTATCATGTATCCAATTTATTGTCTTAAATTGGTTACGATGGTACTTTACAGTCAGAAAGAAATGGCAAGCACAGCACAGTAACCCCATCACTGAGTCACCTGTGGCATGGATCACTGTGCACATTGTGGGTTCCCCTATGTCTCTCCTCCCTAATAAATCTATGTTTTCCATCACCTTTTCCAAAATAGCAGGGTAGAAGAGAATATAACTGCTGATGGGACCCTAAAAAACTAAAGATGGAAATCACAACACAGTGCTTGGACTCTTTCATCTCCCTGGAGACCTTTAAATAATAGTCCATAACTATAATATCTCAAGATGTAGTTTGGAACACACACATATCTATATATGCTATATCAGATAAACTGTTGTCATGTCTCAACTGTTCTAACCAATCAGGAGGGTTTTTATTTGCATTTAGAGGAATTTCAAAACATCTCTGTATTCTAGCAGAAAAAATACTAAACCATGCATTTATTATAGACTCCTAGATGTGTATATGTGTGTGTGTATATATATATATATATAAAGACCTTTTGGGGGGATATAAGAGAATTTTTGTGGTATTAAAAATTTCACGTATCAAAGATTAAATTTACTTTTCTATAAATCGTAGAAAAATTGCACACTCTGTAATCCTAGATATCTTTGCCTAGAACTTTTATATTTATTTTCCTTTATTTTCTGAGACAAGGAGAGAAATTAAATTTTTGTAGAGTAAAAGCATTTGAAATATTCTAAAATGCAAATACTGTTGACTACTAAACATAATGCACTTACGTATGGTGACAGACAGGATATTTGGCTTCATTATAGGTCTAGAAATGAATGCATTAGGAAGTGAATATTTAGGAAGGAAGTGAATATTCCTTAAAAGCCCACAAGAATGCCAGGCCTTGATGCTAATCTCATGTGTTAAAAGGTAAGAGAGCAAAGTGGGTTTGTGATCTCGGGAGGTTCAGGGGGATGCTGTGACGCCATGAAGGGAGCAGCTGTCCTCTCCATCCCTCCCTGCCCTTCCAGCCGAGCAGCACTGAGGGCAATGAGCCGTGCCAGGCTCGGATCTGCTCCCAGTTGACCCCGCCAGGGCTGTGCTCAGGGGCAGCAACAGCAGAGAACAACCAAATGTGACAGCACAGGAGCCACCAGAGGACGTGCTGAGGGCGAGGTCTGGTTGCTGATCTAAGCACTCACTCACGAGAAGAATCCCAGGCAAAAATGCAAGCAGGGAATTTAAGCAGGTCAGAGCAAAGAGAAGGCTTTCACCAGGTGAGACCTGGAAATCCTTAGTTCCCCTGGAGTCAGAGCTAGCTGATATCACCACACCATCTCTCGCAGAAGGTCCTCACTCACAATCAAATCTGAAAAGACCAGCAGCAATAAATGCAGCTTGTAATTATTATGCCCAAGACCTAATAGCACTGTGTTTATTTAGCAGTGATAGCCTGTGTTAAACTGAAAACTTGTAATAAAGGAAAGCTAAAATATCCCACCAGTGTCCCAGCTATCTCACTTCTGCAGTTTTCCAAAATTTGCTAGGGTACAGCACAATTTATTTTAAACATAGATCAATTTATTTTTTAATATGTTTTCTTTTCTATTCCTGGGCAGGGGATTACTTTATGGTGCACGTTTTCCTATCAAGGAGAAACTGAAGCCCTTAGATTGTTTGCAATATATTTTAAATGACAGCAGGAACCATTGTAATTATTATTTATATTTACAACAGTTATCACAGTTTTGCAACCCAGACTGGCACTGTATTGCACAAAGATGGAGCAAAACCAGAAATAGCAAGACTCCACCCCAAAACCCTGCAGTTTTCAACATTTGCATGAGAGGTTTAAATGAGGTCCCTGGTAGCCCAAATTTCCTTTTGTAATCAATGCTGAGAGGAGGACCCTGCTGGGGCAGTACTCAGATCTCCAGCAGCCTGAACTTCCCAGTGTCTTCGTGATCATAGGGCTGGCAGCTCCTGCATATTTTTAGCTGAACAACATATTTTTCCATCTTCTCTACATTCATATAATTTCCTTCTGTCCCCACACTCCCACTAATCTTACAGCAATTTCTGACCAAAAAACTTCTTGCTTAGCATTGCCTTTCCAATGCAAGATCAACACCAGTCTGTCTTGCCCATCCATAAAAGATCTCAGCTATTTTTTTCCATTTCTCCTTCCTCTACCCTGCTAATCATGGAATGGCAGGGCCTTGAAAAGGACCTTCAAGATCACCTTTTTCCAACCCTCTGCCATGGGCAGAGACACATTGCACTATCCCAGGTTGCTCAGAGCTCCATCCAACCTGGCCATGGACACTTCCAGGGATGAGGCAGCCACAGCTTCTCTGTGCAACCTGGGCCAGTGTCACATCACCCCCACAGTTAAGAATTTCTTGCTAATCTCTGATCTAAACCTACTCTCAGTTTGAAGCCATTCCCTCTTGTCCTATCACTCCAGACCCTTGCCAATAGTCTCTCTCCATCTTTCCTTTGGGCTTCCTTCATGTCCTGAAAGGCCACAGTTAGGGTCACCCCAAAGCCTTCTCCTTTCCGGGCTGAACAATCTCAATGCTCTCAGCCTTTCCTCACAGCAGAGCTGCTCCATCCCTCTGACCATCTTGGTGCCTCCTCTGAACCAGCTCCAGCAGCTCCCTGTCCTTCCTGTGATGAGGAATCCAAAGCTGAAGAGAGCACTCCAGGTGAGGTCTCATCAGATCAGGGCAGAGCAGCAGAATCAGCTAACATTTCTTACCCACAGAAGGCTGTAACTGCATTTCTCATTGCTCCCATTTCCCCCAGCAGAAAGATGCACCCCTGCAGCAGCATCCCCTCCATGTCCCCCTGCAGACACCTGGATATGACAGAACATTTACTCAGCCCTACAGAAGCACAGGCATTGTTCAGAGCACTGAACACACAATGTGAGCATATGGCTCCTAATGCTAATTAATTATGCTGTGGGTTAAGGGGGACACTGAAATAATAATGCTAAATGAGATTGGAAAGATACTTCCTGTGTGTTTAATTAGGGCAGTATCTCTCTGATTTCAAAGAGCACAACGTAAATCCAGAGGACCCTTCCTGCCCTCACAAAGGTCAAATGCCATAATTTAATCTGCCATAGTAAAATAATTAATACAAACATCAATGGCGAACTTCTCAACAATGGGCTAGGCGCAAATTCAGCCTTATGAATAACAGGGAAAATATCAGTTCACACTGAACTGAAGCTGAATCCTTCTCTTGCAAAAATATGACTTCTTTACACTGATTCTACACAGACACTGGTTTTGCTTCCTGGTAGGTTGGATTATCAACTGCTCTTTTATTTTTTTTAGATTTGAAATGGTGAATAGGTTTTTTTAGCAGAATAAAAAGATACAGTTATGCATGTATTATCCCAACTTTCAGATATTAACTTTAAAATTACACAAGTTTTTTACATTTCAATTAGCAGATTCCAAAAAACAAGAACCTCTAACTATGTAACTCTGTCCCTTGACTTGTTCTTTATGAACTTTTCCCTTTTTTTGCTTGTTATTTATGAACAGACTGCCATTAATGTACCACCAGTATGATTATTTGAGGATAACCACACCCTCTGGAGTGTCGTAAAAGGTATGATGAGGTAAGACTTTGTTCCAGAGAAGTAACGTTTGGATTCTATGAAAAAGAGCACTTCCCTTTTAAACATTTCTAGCTCTTGTAGTGAAAAGTTGTTCCCATTTATTAAATGGTCACTGTCAGCCAGAAAATCACATTAAGTTCAAGAACAATCATAATTAGCATTGTCAACCAAAATGGTGCAATAATAAGCACATTAACACAATAACATGTTGATGTATGAAGAAGCGAAGTTCTTGGTGCCTAAGGTAATGTTTTAGTCTGTAAAGAATAATTGCCAACTACTTCAAAGTGCTATAGTGAATTAGGCTTGTTTATGGCACAATTAGAGAGTAAAAATGAAGATACGCACATGCCACATTTCAAATTGGCTATTTTCTACCTGCAGTGCTCAGAATTTTCAAATGCCTTCTGCAATGCATTGTATCTTGCTATTTTCAGGCACTGTATCAAGTTGCATCATGTCACATCCTATTGTATTAAATGATGTAACAATTCTATTGAGTTCACCCTGAGGTATCACAATGCTAGAAATGTAAAGGAAATAAAAATATACTCAGCGGAAGAGTCAATGAAATAAAACTCTAAAAAAACCCCCAGAAATCTTTCTGTTAACCAGTTTTCAAAGCGTAGGTTACATAATCAATTTAGTTTCTCGGTCCTTAGGCTTTTATGTCATTCTCCCATTTTTTCCTTAGCATAAGAATGATGCAGAGAGACCCAAGAGAAGGAGAGACACACCACAAAGAAATGCCAATGAGAACTAGAGGATTAACTACAAGATAGCTTTTGAAAATCTAAGACATCACCACTAACTACTGTTGTCAAGAGTCCTTTTTAAAAAAAATAAGATTTCTTTGACAAATGAGACTCCTGGGTTATTATAGGGAGAATTCTTGCTGAAATCTATTCCCCAGTCTTAGAACATCTTTCAAGAGTTTCTTTTTATTTTCCTTTTACAGCAACTTTGAAACAACTTTTTAGGCAGAAGAGACCCATATCTATCATCTATAAAATGTCCAGAGTTAATTATTTAAAGCTACTACTTTACATTAAGCACAAAAGTGATATTTCCATTAGCTTTAATTGTGAGGAGACATTAAAGAACTGCATCTCTCTCCACTAGCAAAACATTTTAAAAAAAACTAAAAAAAAAAAAGTCTGACAGATGGAAAAATCTCTTAAAGTGCTTATTTAAAAGTAAATGTTAGGTCAATATAATTAGGAGATTCAGCAGCAAATGCATCCTTAGAATTCTTTTTTTTTATAAATCAACTATCATCATTATCAGAAGAACGTGCTGTTCGTATATAAACAAGGAGCCTGAATCACTGCTTGTAATGCAATGAAAAACACAGTCTGTACCACGACAATATACCAAGCATATCCTAACCTGTAAAATAATGTAGAAGTCTGATTTTGTTTTCAAGAACAGTTTTAGAATATTTTTATTCTGGAGATCTTTCACTTAATGGAGATTAAGATACATCTGGATCCCCACCCCTACCCACAGAGATGACCTAGAATCATTATTAAATGGGAGAGTGGAAATGTGTGTATATATACATATACTTAAAAAATAAAAAAGGGGGATGCAATACCTTTTTTAGATGGGCTGGGAGATTTGGGACTGAAAGTGAAGTTAGCATGAAAATGAGTACCTGATTACTGAAACACTGCCATAGTCAGCAGCAGGCAAAAAGGAAGCTGTAGTGAAGGTTCAGCAGTTCTCCAGAGCACACCCACAGCCACATTAATTTTGAAATCTTTTGAAATGCTATTCCACATTCCCATGCAATCTAGCAGCAGTTGTGAAAACATCTTTCAATCATTTATAATAGCTTCAGAATTATATAGCACCTTTCATCTAAATGGATCTCAAAACGGGTTTCTAGCTTTATTCACTAATTTTAGAATTCCTAGTGCTTAAAACAAAGAACCCCATTAGCTAACTTATAAATAGGCTAATTATCATAATGTGACCTAACTACTGTAAGTTGCCTAGACAGCAAAATATACAACTTTAAAGCTGCAAATCACCTGATTCTTTCCTTTATAAGAATCTAAGTTCATACACTTGCACAAACAGAGAGAAAAAGGAATGACATACAGAGAATTTTCAAATAAGGGCTCGTTATAGCCAATTCAAAGTTCTCTATTAGAAGGAATTTTTTTTTCGCATTCAGCAGAACTGCAGGTCATAAGAAGACACGCCCTATCAGGCAGCAGCAGAAAACCACAAGGGACTTGGATCCTTCCTGCTTCCACAGCCCACCACACTGACATCCTACCAACCTCAGGAAGTACAAGCTCCATCAACATTTTCATTTTTGACTTACTGATGACTGTATGAGCCCCACCTTCAGTCTGTCCTCCTGTGACATCCCCAGGGAGAGCTAAGGCTGGGTTTACCAAGGCACAAGAGAAGAATTTGTCCCAAGGCCCACAGCTGGAGAGGGAGGCTGCTGGAGGCTCCCCAGGCAGTGAAATCTCCTTCCCCAGGCAGCTCAGTCCTCTCACCAGCAGCTCTGCAGCAGCTGAGCTCTGCTGTCTTTTAAATTACTATTGAAGGCAACACTCCAAAAGGATGATTAATTTTAGGAACTTAGTCTTCTGTGTTCCCTGCATCGTTTTGACAATCATTACTCTTCACTTTTACTGCATCTTTACCACAGCCAGTCTCAGTCCTCCTCCTGTTATGCTTGTCTTCTCAACAGGAAGCAAAACTGAAGTAAGAACTGCTGTTTTTATCGCCTGTGTTCACTAAGCCTATCACATGTGAGATTTCCATTGCTAATAAACTACATGTCTAAACAAAATCTCAACAACTCTTTTTCCTTCCCTGACAGCATCCTTCGGATCAGAGAAATGAGTTGACAAAACATGCAGTAACAAGATATGTCTGAGTAGGTCTTAACAGCAGCATGGATTACATGCTTTTCCTTTTCACAACACATACGTTGTTTTGAAATACAAAACGTAAAATGAAGTCAATAATAGCAGAATATTCATTCAGTTAGAGATAGTGAGATACCAGGATAGGTATGCAGCTGAGCACAGAAACTATTCTATTAGCTGATAGCAGATACTGTACAAGCTTAAATGAGTCTATTACTATAAATGCAGAATGTGCAAATTAATTTGTGTCTGAGCCAAACTAAAATACAGGCTTGATTTTCTGCAAGTTAAAGTGTTTGGCTTAATATAAAATATTTTAAACAGTTATGTTAGTAAATAAAATTTGCTATGGAAGTAAAAAAGTGCCTTGATCAAACCAAGGCCTGTTAAAGATTCTTTAAAAAAAATTAAAAGATATTCAAGGTATGTGAAGGGTTGAAAAGTAATAAGATCTGAATGACTTAGTGATGGCTGTCATAAAAATCTGGCAGGGTATTCTATTTACAGTATGTAATAAAACTGTCACACACAGAATTTATAAAAGCATTTGCCCTAGAAAGCTAAATCTTTTTGCCAAGGGCAAGTTAATAACCTCTACAGTTCATTTGAATATATGGGCAAAGAGATGTTTTGACTAATAGAGCATCGCAAGGTGAGCGCTAGGCAATCTAATAGATATTGGGAGAATAGGATGATCCAAAGATGATGACAACCTGTTAGAATAGTGCTGAAAAATCTTGTGAACTTGACAGCAATTGTGATCTGTCCTGCTGAACATGTGCTGGGCATGTGTGTGTAAATGTGTGAGTTTTACTGATTGGGGATTACACGTGCAGCAATTCCACGTTAGCTGACATTAAAATAATTCCTCCTCAAATACTCAGAGAAGATGCTGACTTGTGAAGTAGCAAATTGAATGCAGAGCTACTGCTCTTAAGATTATGCAAGGCTTAGTGGTTTGAGAGATTTAAGTCACTAACAGATCAGCTAAAAACCAGGATTTTTCCCTCATAAAAATCCACACTTGTAAATTAACATATTTTTAAATTGAAGGCTCAATAACACAATTTAACTTGGAATAGTGTCCCACATTATAAATCAGGAATTACCCAGGAAAATACTTGGCCAGAGTACAAAGCTGCCTGCAAATTCATGAGGAACAAACAACTCAGTCCCATCTCTTTTAGGTATAAATCCATATTCAGCATGATAATAATCACTGTATTAGAAAAATACATTTGCTTCTGCCCAACAACTAGGAACATCTTTCTGTCCTGAGCACCGTCTGGCCAGGATTACTATTTCTACCTGAGTTAGCTAATTTAAAGTTTATTTTGGATAGCTCTAAAACACGCTGCCATCACTGCCGTGACTGCAACTTAGACAGACTCCGTGACAAGTTGTATTAGTTCCCCAATAAATTTGCAGTGGAGCTCTGCTGAAAAAAACCAACCAGGACAGATTCCATTAGACCTACAGGACTTAAACCCTGCTGCCAGGCAGTTCTGTGCAAGGCTCTCGGTGCTCCTGCACGAGGGAAAGGGCCCAAATAAATGAGATGAGCTTCAGATTAGGTTTTAGCCATCTTCCCAACAGATATGTTGAGGCAGCAGCTATAAGGGTCTTGTGCCTCTGGCGGGTGGCCTATCCCCACAGCACAAAGGGAATTTTCCTGTCCCACTAATGAAGTGCTGTGCCTGTGTATCTGGCTGTGCGGATTTTGCTGACTGTGATTTGTCCTGGAGCAATGTTATTTTACCTTAAAATTTAAAGCCTTTACATCAGAAACCAATTTAAAAGTTCAGCTATCATATAGCTTTTAGAAATGTCACTAACATATCATAGGGAAAAAAAAAAACCATCACAAAGCCAGAATGAGATGATTCTCCAATCCTATAGCTGAAATTACTTGAATTATACCTTTCTTGCACTCTTATATGTGAGTGACTGATATCCAGGTGTCTGATGAGCATTTGCAGTTGAAATTATGTTAATAATCTCCTATTTCTTTCACTGCAATCCATAGGAGAAACAATTATGATTGATATTTTATTCTTTTATTGTCCTAATGGAATGCCATTGCATGAAGGACTCTCAGAGAGGAGTGTGTCAAATTGACTTAAACTTTTCCAGAGTAAAGTGGCAATACGTGTGACAATTCAAATTTCCTGTACATCCAGCTTCAGCATCCCACCTACATGGATCTATAGCTGTTTTCCTGGGAATGTAATTACCTGGGACAGTTAATGGCAACAGAGGAAGAGGCAATGCCTCAGAGTGATAAGGTGGTCCTAAATAAGCCATGATTTGGCAAAAAAAGATTAAGCAGCACACTTATTTGTGAAGTGATGCTGAGCGATGATTCTGTTACTATCAGGTTGTAACATATGTTCAGGTCAGCAGCATACATATTGCATCCTCAACTTCAAAATTAATTTTTTGGGAAGAAGATCGGCGCTCAATTTCTGAAAGCCAAAACTTCAGCGGTTTGAGTGAGAGGAGCTGGCCCGGGCTGGAGGAGATTAGCAGCAGCGTCTGCTATGACACGTCTGCTGCCGCTTCTCAGCTGCCTGCTAATGCTCTGAGTCACACGAATTTGGGAGGGAGCACAGCTGATGCTGGCAGCACTCTGTGCTCCCTGCCCTTGCCGTGTCCTTGGAATTCCACAGATCCTCCTGAGAAAGCTGTGTCACCCTGCTACCCCTCGCTAGCAGCCAAGGCAGAGCCCCTGCCCTGCCCTGGTCACACATCACTGCTGCACACGTGCTGCTCATACAGCTCCTGGCACAGCAGCCACAAGGTGTGTGCCATCCCCCATTGGCATCTCCCTGCTCATCAATCACTCCTCTCCAGCCAGCTTTCAACCTGCTGCTCCTGGCCTACTGCCTTGTTATCTCTCTGCTGCTTTCCTCCACTGAGTGTGCTAGCTGTGCTCGCAGGAAATTACCCTTATTTTTCTCTACTCAAGGACTGCAGACCTCTCTGCTGGCTGGCTGCTGCCAGCCACATGCTCTCCTCACTGGTGAGATGCTCTTCCTCACACAGATTAGAGATGGGAGGTCTGGAGATGTTTTTTGTGCCTGCAGAGACACAAAAACCAGCCTGGGAGCCAATACAGCTACAACAGTAATAGCAACAATGCTGCATTGAATGAATCCATGTAAGAAGTGACCTGAAGTGCTCCAGAATGGATAAAGAATATGAATCTTTGATTTATTTTGGATTTAAAGCAACAACAATGGAGCTATTCAACATGGGCATACCCTTTATGAGCCAAACAGGACTGAGCTAAATATAATTTCATTATAAATGTGAATGAATGAGGTTAAAGATTTCTTGTCATATTGCAAAAATATCCCAAAGTGGTCCAGAAACATGCCTACAATGTAATGGAGTTTGGAGCATTGTCAGAATTCATAGACAAGTTGCCAGAGTACCCAGACATTTGAAAAAGCACTAAAAATGTCTCATATTTTTTCCTGTGGGCATACAGTGTTCTGGGGACATATTGCCAAGGAATAGGGGAAACTGCTGCTACATCAGTGTCACCCTATTCTTGTGTTATAGTCTCAAATTGCAATAAATTAAAAAACTGTCTCACCATTTAAAGAAATCTACAACAAACACCACAAGAAATTGAACTGTTAGGCCAAATCTAAAGAAAATAAAATCTGGAACCAGCTTTGGTTCAACTTCTAGTTTGCTTACCAACTTTGCTTACTTTTGCAATTTATTACAAATGTGACTGAAAGTATATACATGGGCACCTTTTGTCCTAATTATTGATACACAAATGTGCAAGGTATATTTTCAAATAGCAAAGGGAACCTAAATGATATCAAATATGACCCTACAAATTTAAGTGTCAGGTCACTAACCAATAAAAGAGAAATATTAGCTTTATATTGCTCTGAATTTTTCAAGGTATGACAAACTAGACACAATGACGATGCTTGGACTGGATCAGACAGGAGATCCTCTCCTAGAAAGGAGAAAGAAAAGGATGCTCAGGGGGTCCCAACAGGCGGTTTTAGTGAGGTGGGGATTAGTCCCAAGTAACAAGCAACAGGACAAGAGGAAATTTTATGATTCTAAGGTTCCTGTGGTGACAGCTGTGACTGTGTGTGTTCATGGAGATGACCTCACGCACAGTAGTCATATAAAATAATGACCTCTCCACCATTTGGGATAAAGAGTAGTGTGGAGGAAGCTGGGACAGTGTTACTGAATCCAGACCTACAGGAGCATCAGTATCTAGTGATATTTTTCAGTAGGAAATCCTGCATTAAAAGCACTTCCAAATAATATAATATATTGGAGCTGCAAGTTTTTACTACTAATAAAAAGCTTCTCTGCTTTCCCCTTTTTGGGAATTTACTTTGGGGTCAGACTCATAACAAGCCTTTGTTTATTTCTAGAGCACAGGTATGAAACAAAAAAAAAAAAAAAAAAAAATCACATAAAACCCAAAAACCTACAACTTCAATGTTTTTTACTTTTTCATATTTCAGTTCTACTCCTGGTACTAGAGTTACTAAGTCAGAATTCCCTTTTGCTGTTTTTCTAGCATAAATGCAGAAAAATGCACTGGCTAGTCTAGCAGAATTTTTTGCTCTGCATTTCAAGAAGTGAAATATAGGCAAATACTTTGTTTCATGCAAAATGCAAAGCCTTCCTTTAAGCAGGGCTGGGTACATGGATGAGTGACTCCCTCTCTTGTTTATGCTTCTCTGATTCAGATGCTTTCCAAAGTCCAGTTTCCATTCCCTTAAAGTCACACACCAAAATTCCTACTGGTTTTTGGTTGGAGCTCAGTGGGGTACAACGAAATTACTCTTTCCACTTGAATTTGTGACCAAGGAAATGAAATTCCAAGGCATGATCTTGAACTCACATATTTTACATACTGGAGAAACCTGGGTCCAAACCAGCTGTGAAGTTGGTTTGGATTTTTATTTTTTTTTAAATAACTTGATATGTGTTTCCGAAACGAAGTTTAACTCATCCTATGAGAGAAAAATACAATAAAAGTTTCATAAATTATTTAATGTTGGACATATATATTAGTTCCAGCTACACAGAAAAAAACCCAAAAACCCTGCCAGGTTGTGAGACAAGAGTCTTATGGCACAATATGTTCTTGTTCATTAGTTTTCAAAAACTAAATTAACCTTTTATATTCTCATTACGTTGTGATTTGTCTTATTTCCTAAGATTACAAGGAGTGACACAATTGGATTTTGCCACATGTCTTGTCCACTGTTTCAAAACTATTCAGCATCATTTCAAATTAAATGACACAATAACATGGTCAGTATTTCATTTGCTGCTTCACAGCTGTTGGAAGTTGTTTCTCTGATCTCAGACATGAGAGGGGCATCCAAATCTCACCAGTGCCTTTTGGCTGCAGGTTATTCCAACATACGTGGGTTATTACTGAAATAAATTTAAATAATCTGCCTTTCTATCACTTGGATACAATGCAATCTTTCACTGAAAGAAAACAGTCAGTAAGTATTTTCAAGGATTTTTTTTTTGTTTTGTTTTTGGCTGAATTTCAAGACTTTTTTCACCAAAAATAAAATAAAAAGCAATTTTCAATAGGTTCGTATCAATGTTCCATCTATAAACATCAGCTTATCTCTGCAAGGGAAATACAAAATGTATGTATTTGAAAGACAGTGGTCATGGTATGGCCCTACCTTTGCTCTGAGTTGAACCCTTGTCAGGCAGTTCTAGTGTGGAATTAACAGGTGTGACCCTGCACTTACAGAGTTGCACAGACTCTTGCCACTCATCTCTGAACTGACAAATAGGTTAGAACTCCCCAAAATGTAAAATTTCCCAAAGTATATTAATATTTCATAAAGTTCCATGACGCAGAGATATTAAAAGGACTGGAGAAAAGAAAGATAAAGCAAAAGTTCCTTAGTATGCTATTAGAATAAACAGATTATTAAATTACAACTTTTGAATGCATCTTCTGGAACCATTTTCCCTATCCATTCCAAGATAAAATAGGGATTCTACAATATCTTTGCAGGTATTCATATGCATAGGTACCCACCCATCCATGGAATCTTCCTTGTGGTTATTGCTGTAATAATGTGACATCTTCCACTAAATCAGTACTTTTCTGCTCTATCTTGCAGACTTTACTGATATGGTGTGACAGTTCCAGCACCTCTTAAATAGCCTTCTAATCTTTTCTCACTTTGAATCACACATGAAAATTTAATTATGTGTGATTCTTCCATCAAAGTTGTCCTAATCTACTACAGCCAATAATGTAATATTGTAAAAGGAAAAACCATTAAATTTTACAAGATGGGTATTCGGGCAATCATTTTTTTCCTGTGAGATATTTAATCATTACCTTAAACTCATATAGCTATTCGACATTGGACAGAAAGCAGCCCCATCTTGTAGAATCACGGTGTTAACAAAAATACAGAGGTTAAAATGGGAGCTGATTGTGTAAACATCCAACATTATGAGGATTTGCTGCCACAGAAAACAGATTAGCAGGAAATTTAGAGTCTGGTCTGTTTGGAAAGCTGCATTTTATGATAGCACTTCTTTAATAAGAATCCTGAAGTATTTATCTTAAATGCACAAAATACAGAAAGCAATCACTACAGAAGTCTCAGGTTTTGTTTCAAAACTTAACCTTCACTTCTTACAAGTGACACTACAACCAATGCAGCCACTTTAAGGAAAATACAGCAATAAATTGGATTATGAGGTTTTGATAATGACTTGCATATCCTGATCAAAGCAAATGTAAAGTGTTACATGAGCATGAATGATAGCAAATAGCAAAAGAAAAAAATTACATCACCAAAGATAACTGTGCATGCCTACATTCACATTCATGCATGCTCATATGTTATTTCACCTGAGTCTTTGCAGGTGTTACAACTCTGATATCAGGGGCAGGGTTTGTACTGCCACATTGTCACACCATGCTTTCCTGCAGCTAAGGACAAAATACCTTTTCTTATTATGCTGGGCAAACATAACAAAGTGTAGAGACGTCATAATTCCAGGAAATGAAAAAGGAATTTTTAATTCTATGCAGCAAATAGATTTGCATCTGTTTTCCAAAACCAATTGTCCCTCATAAAGAAAAAAAAATCTCTAAAAATTCTAAGGTGCTTTTTTGCCACACCGTAAGAATTTTGGTGCAACAGGAACATTGATTAAGATCTGCTCTACTTTTTATTAATGTGCAAAGTATTTGGGGTTCATTTGCCCCTCTCTCTGAAAAGAGAAGAACACTGGGTAGAGAATTCCTCCAGGAGTCACCTTACGCCATTTTTAGAAGTCTGGAAAAAGGTATTTTATACGGAATTATACTAAGAGAAACAGATCAACTACATGTCAAAACAGGATCTGAGGCAAAGTCCAGCAGAGAAGTAAACTCAAGTTACTCATTTGTGTAGCTCAAAAACCTGGCCTTTCTATAGTGCTAAAGCTCTGGTGTTTTCTTCCTGATAGTAAAAGAATCTTAGCATCCCAAATCAGTGATCATTCAATGACAACATGATTTTCATTAGATTCTACTTTTTAAAAAGTTATCCACTAATATTTCAAGTGGAAAAGAATTCATTTTTCTAGAACCAGTTATAAGTTTCTCATATCAGAGATGATGGCTCAAACCAAAATGCTTTAAGCACCTCCTAGTTAGTCACCAGGCACTTTCTATAATATTTTATGCTATCGAGAACAGTTTCAAACATGTCATTCCAGAATATCAGTGATAGATTACAGTATCAGAGCCATCTCAAATGGCAGATTTTATACATTTCCTATATCCTTCAATAATGAATTAACTTTTTGCTTAATGACTAAAAGTTTAATTAATTTACTGAAAACAGGCACAACTAACCATTCCTTTAATTAGGAAAAACCATTAAAATCCACAATTATCTTTGAAACTGTTTGAAGTTTAAATGTTATGTTATTTTATAAATGCTGATCTTTAATCAAGCTTAAGAAAAATGACATAGTATTAAGTTTAAAATGACAGAAGTTATTTCAAGATTTATTTTATGTGATTAACATAGTATTTTAGTCTCCTTTTATATTTCCCAAGAGATATGTGGACTCATTGCATCCAAGATTAATACCATTAATTAAAAGCACGCAGTATTTACTAGCCACAAGTTTGGATGGATTTTGTTTGTTTTTCTTTTTTCCCAGAGGTTCTTTCTCACATGCAGGAATGGGTGGGGGTAGGATTCAAATTCACTTGCATACACAGAACAAATAAAAAGTAAGCGTGTTCACTTGGACAAAGCTGATTAAACTTTTTATGAACTCATTAAAACTGCTCATGAATACAGGAGTACATACCACATTCCTTCAGTTTTCATTAATAACTCAGATTTCATGCTCTATAATTTGCCTCTTCCCTTTCCCAGATACCTGAATTTTCTTCTAACATGAAAAAGGGACTGAAAAAAACCCAGAAATATGTATTCTTGTTATTCTAGGCATATTAAAGACTTGAGGTTAGCATTATATCCTCTACCCTGAGGTCACTGTTTGCCAATTTACTGACATGTCAGAGTAAGATGCAGCACTGGTTCTACTGAGGTTTTAGTGTAAACACAAGCAGGTGAAGTAGCAACAGAAGCCAAAGACTTTAAATCATAAACCTTTTCTAGGAGTATAAACACAATAATTTTATCCACCTAACTACTATGAAAAATCCTGCCATCTTCCAGTTACACTTGAGCTGCACTGCTCCTCCTCTGCTAATGAGAAACAGAAATGTTTCCCCTGAAGCTTGAAAACAGCTGAGAAATCCCTAAAACTGGGAAGGTCCTGCAGCCCCTTAGACTGGCAGCTCCAGCAGCAGTAGCTAATAGCACTCTTCAGCACACTGAGACACTCAACACTTCAAGAACATGAGTGCACAAATGTCATCTTAAGCCACTCTTGAATCCTGGTCTGACATAAAGAGCTTGGGGGTGGTGTGAAAAATATCTTCGTTTAATAGTTCTGGTAATACTATTTTAGAGCCTAAAGGGTTTTTGGGGTTTTTTTGGTCCAACTTTCAAGTGTTCAGAGAGACATCGCCAAAAGAAATACGTCAGAAGCGTGTCAAGAATGCTACTGGTTACAAGAATCGTGAGGGAGTAATTTATTTTTGAGAAATAAAAAAAAAACTAAGTGCCTATCACTTACAGAATGTGAGATGCTTCATCTGTTAAAATATAACGTGAAAAGACAAAAAAATAGTCTTCTTTTCTATGAAAATACCCTTCGTTAACATTTCCTGAAATGTACATACAAGCCTACTGAACTGCTGTCAAAAGCAGTCAAAAATTACCTGGGAAATGGAACAAAAGTGAGATTACAAAGTTAGTTATGGCTACTTAATTATATTTAGTGTCAGTACAGTCAAGGGCTATCTACAAAACATAAAAGAAAGTTCCCATGTTTCCAGATGAGTCAGCATTAATGAAGCAGAGGATAATCACTGCAGATGAATGCCCCAGTTTAGTCAGGCATTTGGGAAACATATTCTGCATGGAGGAGCCTGAGTTTGTGCATTTATTTGATCAGCCTTTGATGAAAGAAAGCAATTTCTGCTGCTGGGATTTGTGAGCAAAGCACAGAGGACAAGAGAGGAGCTGCCTCAGTGGCAGCCTGCATGAGTCACTTCACAGCCACACCCTGGATGCAGGGAACCTTCGTTTTCCCTGCATCCTAAGAGGATGCATGTACAGAAATTACAGAGAAAAGGCAATCAACTGCAGTGGGAAGAATTACAAATATCCCTGGGAATCTTAAGCCTGGAAAACAGATTATGAGATAGTTGATAGCAGTCAACTTCAGTCATGAATAGCAAGGAGGACAGCAACTGTTGTGTCGCTGTTGAGCCGCTAGCAGAGAAAAAGACCCGGATTCTCAGTGAGGCATGAAAAGGAGTGCTTTTATTATTTGATTCCAACTTATATAGATTTTTCAGAGGTCATTCAGATTGGTCAGTCAGAAACCTCCCCCTAGGCCTGACTGGCCAGGCCTGAACTGTCCAAATCTCAAGATGCTGTTTTTAATAACATCCAAACTTTATCTTTGTTTATAAAACACAGGAAAAAATTCTCATGGGAAAGACCTGTGCTAGCCACACTGTTGAGTCCTTTAATACAAGAATCAGGGGTGCTACAGGAAACTACCAAAAAGAAAAAAAAAGAGCTGAAAGACAGAGGTGGAGTTCTTCACACACTGGAGAGCTCAGCTCTAGCCTGGCTAGCTAAGCAGTATTATTGCATTTCACATCATTTTGAAAGGTAGCTGAAGATATTCTTGGAAGAATAAAGGTATTTAACTTCCTGAGCTGTAGATTGCTAGTAATTGACAGCTAGAGATTGTGAGAAAATTCTGGGAAAATATTTTTATACCTGCTCTTATCACAGAATACTAGAAACAGGACAATGTAGCAGGTAAGTCTGAGGCCTAGCCTAGCATTCTCTGTGTCCTTCTAAAAATCCTAATACTCAAAAATGAAACACTTAAGAGTAGCTATGGGTTAATTTATTCATAAGATTTATTTTTGCATAAATATTCAGCAATCTGAAATGCCTCAGCATGCAAGCAGGCATTGAAAACCTCCTAAACTTCAGATTAGCCAAATTCTTTGACACAGTGAGGCTGCAATAAGCAGACTGCAGTAGATTATAAGGATTGCCATAGGAAAAGAAATCTCAAGTGCTAGCTCAGAGATCAACACAAGCATCACTTTTTAAAAATTCTAATAAATGCAAACTTTTAGAGAGTATAAAGCAAAACACAACTGTGCAGATGTGTATAAGAAACAGCATAAACTCAGGAACTGTCAGCCTTTTCTTTTTTCTTCTTGTAAAGCATAATGCAATGGTATAAATTTAAATCCACTTGGAATTCTGTTTCTTTACCAAAAGATCTGTATCTGCATGAGTTCCATAGGTTGCCATGCTATTTTGTTGGATTAATGACAAAAACCCCATGCATGTATAATCAGGGTAATGTGGTAGCACATTTCAGTTTCTACAGGTCATTTATAATTTATGCAATTTGTTCCTTCTTTTTTAATGGCAACATTTTTCATCCAAAGTTGTGCTTCCCTCAGCTGCAAAATGGAGAGCCATTCATTTAATGTATGCAGATGGAAAACAGAAAGAAGGTCAGACAAATTGCAGCCTTGTATTTGCAACAAAAGTAGAATTCTGCAGCCTTAACACAGAAAACACTGAGAAATACACCTCAAAATATTGTTTAGAGCTACAGGAAAAGGAGATTTGTGAAAATATTTATCCTATTGTTATGTTGAAATAACGTGAAAAAGAGTGCCATGTTCTTACACGGACTCCCAGTGTCCGTTCTGCTTATTTTGCACTAAAGCAAAAATACAAAAGCCACATTCAAGGTGAAAAACAACACAAACAACAAAAGTAACTAAATTCCCAAATCTCAAAATTATCTGCATCTTACGATTATGAAACATACTTTGTGGAAATATTACATTTTAAAGATATTTTGAAGACTCTTACTAAAGAGTAAAAAAAAAAAACAAAACTTTTAAAATGCCAAATTTCCTTATGAATGACCAAATCTTTTCCTGCTTTAATTTTTAAGGCTATTTCAATATTATTGAAAATAAACAATATTAAAATACTTCATTCATTTTTGTATTTGCATCAATATAAAATACTTTAACTGATTTTATGCTCAATCTGTATGTCAGCAAAGAGGCTCATTACCAGATTTTTTTACTTTTAAACAACTTTTAATGGTTTTATCAGAGCTGTCAACTGGTAAAGAAAGTTACCTGGATACATACTTATTATGTTAATACATGAACAATGTGAAGGAAGGGATATGTTTCCCTAAAGCATTTCTAAAAGGCTTGGTTTAAAATTGAAAATGGAACCAAATCATTTCCATTTCACTAAAAACCCCAAAACCTCCAGTCACAGATTTGCCCATGAACATACGTAAAAGACAGACTTTTTTTTTTTTCCTAAATACAGCACAGCTTTTCAGTGTTGCAAAGCCAATTGTAAGTCTCCCTGTTTGACCTATTCAGTGGAACACACTGGAAGGATTGCAGGCAAATCTCTGTCCTCATTTAGAGCCAAGTTTCTCAGTCACCTTGCAGAGAGCATTGTTACTAATATAGTTTTAGTATCTATTTGCAGTGGATCAGCTTTCAGAAATCCAGTGGTTTGATTATGTTAAATGACCTTCTGAGAGAAAGGCATACACGTGCCTTTGGTCAAAAAGTTCCTCCTTTTTTTAATATATCCTGTTCAGTTCCAAGGTGACAGAGAAACAAAGGTAAAATAAAAGAAATCATCATGAAAGAACAGCCTTTATTAGAAAACTGAAGTTTCTGCACTTTATCTTTAGAACAGAATGTATTCTTAAGTTTATGAAGTCTAAGAAAGGAGTATCTCTACTAAATCTACACTTTAAAGAAAGTTAAGCAGTAAAATGAGCTAAAAATACAGTAGAATTTACATACTTATTAGCCTAGCACTACTGAGCACTTGTCAGCAAAACTGCTTCTGTCAAAATCTCAGATACCCATCCTTTTAAATTTCACTGGTTGCATTTAATATTCAAGACTTGTGACTTTTTTGGATGACAGCACTTAAGTGATAGAGGATCCAATGGTAAAGTAAATTCATTTAAAGTCCAAAGATGTATTTCTGGGCTCACAGAATTCTGCTAAACTAGAAGTCCAACAGTATTTTCCCGTGAAGAAACTTTCCACCAATTCCTCACCACACCTTTCAAGCTACTGGATTTCCTCAAAATTTGCATTTCTACTCAATTTTGTCAGTGGTTCAGATGAACAAAAAGGGAAGAAAAATATCAACAGCATTCAAGAATTTGTCAGATGAAGTAACTCAATAAACACACAAACTCTGGAAGGCTATTCACACAAAGAGCATCAAAGCCCTGTAATACTGTGGTTTAGCTGCTCACAAAAAAAAAAAAAAAATTTGGGAGTGAATCATATTCTGTTTCTTCTTTCTTCAAAATAACAGCTTAAAATAAAATTGCCCATGTCTCAGGTGAGAGTAGTGGTACTCATCACCATTATCTGTGGTGTTCACTCATAAAACTATGGTGCGATGGTAAGCTCCTAAGTAGTCCTCCTGTTGGATTTTATGAAAAAGTTTCCTAATCAGTGAGTTTGACCACCAAACTATACATGTCTTTCTCGCACTTTTTATATATGAATTTTCTGAGGTTTTCTCGCTCTGGGGAGGCAGGGGAACCCCAAAACACCACAAAAGAGGTTCCCCCCCGTGTGCCTACCACGCTGCCGTGGGCGAGGTGGAGCCGGGACCTGCGGGACCTGAACCCGTGCTAGGGCTGGCTTCTCAAAGACAGGATGATAGGAGCCTTGGCGAATAAAGGAAATGCAGTCTCTCAGCCTTGGGAATCCAGGGTTTATTGGTAGGGATGACGGGGAGGAGAAGGCAGATGGGACCGGGACGGAACGAGGGGAGCAGGAGGCGGTGGGATTCCACAAGGCCAAGAGCCCCGAACGGAAGCAAACATGGGGTTAAGAGGGATGGAAAGATGGGAGGGGTTTTGGGAGGACAGCCAACCGGGACGCAGGGGATACAGACTGACAAGGGCTTCAGGGAATGGGGGTACAAGGAGGGAAGATACAGAACTTTTAAAAACCAATAATAACACTGCGGGTAAAGAACTTTCTAGCTATTAACTAGATATGGGATAAGGGAAGGCAGATATGCAGTGCCAATCAGACACACTGCTACAATTTTCCAAAGAGCATGTACGCTAAAATCTGAGGGAGCTTAAGAATGCATCTCAGTAAACATCTCTCCTTTTAATATTTTAAAGATGTTTCCATTGTCATGTACAGAATTCTGTTTTCTGTTGTTCTGTTAAAAATTTCATTACATTATGCTACACTCAGAGTACAGCAAGAGCCATCTCATTCAAATGGATTGAACCCTGGCTATGTATGATCTCCTGTTCATAAATGGTGAGATACTAGGATTTTTTTATTACCTGACTACTATATATTTATAGAACGTGGGATGAAACACGGGGCTTTTTCTTTTCAAAATAGGTATAATTGTGAGACATAAAATGGGTCCTTGAGAGAACAGAAGGCTTGTATTGTAATGCCTGGATCTGAAGGAATCCTGGCTTTCCAGTTGTCCAAATTCAAAGGATCAGCAGAGTCATTAACATTGCTATCAGGCAGCAAGCAGATAACGTATTCTGTGAAAAAGCTCATCTCTTGCAGAGTATAATGCACGTGTTCTGGACTGCAAGATAAAAAATGTGTAGTAGACTGATGGAGGGAATGTCAGAACTCATTTGCTTCGCCATGGGCAGAACTATCAGAAGGAGTAATTCTGAAGTCGAGCCTCTAATAGACCCCATGCCACAGGGGTAGCTGCACTGGCAACACTGCCAGAGAAATCTGGGAATCTGTAACACTGAGCTCTCAGCTCCATCTTCAGAGGGGGAAAAGTAGATTGAAAGCAACTAAAACAAGAGCAGGCAGATGTGGAAATCAGGGGTGTCAAAGACAGGAGCTGCAAACTCTTCCTCCTACAGAAGTCTCTGATTTCTTGAAATGGCAAGTTATCTTTAATTCAACAAAGAAACCATGGAAATTGATCTGGTATGACTAATTGATGTTTGCATCTGCTGACTGAGATCAATGGCTGATTAAATATTCATGGTGTTACTTGTAGGTTGCATTGAGCATCTTAACAATAAAATCAATTCATTAACTATATTAATAGGCTACACAATTGTTAACAGGGTAAATGCCATTTTAGAAAATATTACATCAGCAAGACATTTAACTTAACTCTTTATAGCCACAGGTAAAGGACTGGGGACTTTCTAGGATTTACATTTATTACATGTTAGTTCCTGAGATTTAGTTTGACATATATTATATAGTGTATCTATATATTTATATAGTATGTTATTCTGAAATTAAATCATGACTGGACCGTCAAATAGCAAAATAACATCCATTTGTCCATGTAAAATATTTTCTGTCAATCTATTTTGTGGAGCGTGCCTTTTTAACATATTTCATTAGGCCTCTCATCTACATTTTCCCTTACAAAATCTACTAATATTTTGTTCATTTTTGAGAGGCTTAGCATGAATTTTGCCTTCCTACTCTTTGTGTCACATAAGAGGATGAACACTGGCATTAAACACATTGTTCAAGCTCACTGTGGATCAAACTATATGCCCTATGCAAAGTGGAAATTTAGGTCACCTCACTGCCAAGAGTCCCCAGGGGCCTTTGGGACAGCTGTAAAATACTGTAAAACACCATTTCCAGCAGAAGGAAAGTCTGGCAAGAGGGCTGCCAGAAAGGCTGAGTGGCAAAGTGCTGCACAAAGGTTGTCCTAGCAAGTGCCAGCACTTTTCGCTGCCTCTGACAGAAGAAACAAAAGTTGGAAGATAAAGATATTTCTCTCTGTTGGTGCATATCCTGAGAGACTTTCACCCAATCATCCAATATTTTTAGCAATTATTTCAGTGCTCTTCAAAGTCAAACTCCTCAGCTTTCCTAACTTTTGTATTATTGCTATGCTAATATACTCAGAGCTGTACCACAGGAATTATTCTTAAGACTAAGTCAAGTAACAGAGTAGTCCAAAATCACGATTCAAAGGACAGGGATGGTTAAGACAGCTCAAACACCTCAGATTCAGCTGAAAGAAACCAATTTTTAAGAGTTTCTCTTGTCCTAGTGGGCCAGTTTCAAGACAAAATTCCATACAATTTTGTCATTATTTTGAGAATTTGTCCCTAGTTTCCAGTCAACCCTCTACAAATAATAGTATGAGTTCTTTTTAAGTTCATTGATCAAATTCATATTTCTAAAACAATGTAGTTAGATGTGTTTCTGTTGTGTGAGTTCATACATAAGGCAGAGAAGTAAAATTATTTTATTACTAGCACTGGTCAGCTAAGTGGCAAATCCTTCTAATGGTAACTCATTACTATGCCTAGACCATTGCTATTCTGATTTTCTCTCTGCATCTGTGTCAAAAAGAGGGCAAAACAATGGAAGGTTTAACTTTTTTTTTTTTGGTAAATATTTATGATGCTCCTGGCATTTGTACTCTGGGCTAATTAAGGTGAAAATTTAAATGCAGATTGTTAAACTGTAAAGTTAAGTATAAAATAACAAAGAGTTACTCCTTTCTAATCAGTCTAGTGTAAAAGTTTCATTAAGCCAGGGCAGTGAATCAGAGTTCCTTCCACATCACTTCTTGGGTTTTGCTTTACTTGCTTTTTTTATGAGGAAAGAAAAAGGAGAAAGATGCTCTGCAGTTCATTAATATAATTAAATTACTAACACATTTTAGCTTTGCTAAGTAACCATAATTCTAACCTTTAATTTACTACAGGTAACTAACACTTCCTTTTCGAATAAATGCGAAGAAAAATTAAAGCTGAAGTATTTGCTTATTCTAAAAGTACATTCACTACTTTGGAAATATAGGTTCTTTAAAATATAACTGTCCCTATGTTACCAAAAAGTTTCAGGCGTTTTTTTTGTCAGTTTGGGGTGAGAGGGTTGT
The DNA here is from genome assembly GCA_024500445.1 of Entomyzon cyanotis. Lineage (NCBI taxonomy): Eukaryota > Metazoa > Chordata > Aves > Passeriformes > Meliphagidae > Entomyzon > Entomyzon cyanotis. The sequence continues at coordinate 4,997,364 of JAKEPQ010000756.1, forward strand.
TTGGTTTTTTTTAAAGACTTACAAATTAGTTGGGACTTTGCATATTCATTGCTTGTTGTAGATTTCCTATCTGTTCAGCACTGATCTTCAGAAAACACATGCTATTTTTTTATTATACCCCCATAGGGAGCAATTTCTAAGAGTTAAAATCTCACTGAAAATGGCATCACATTATCCAGTGATTGAAGTTATGTGACATTCTAGAGTTACACAGCTGATCAAAAAAGTCATAAGTAAGAGTGCCCTAACATGTATATTAAGTGTTTCAACATGAAAGATTTCAATGCAAAGTTTGGTTTATATTCCCTCTCACATCTAAAGAATGAAAAATGTACATATATCATCAATTTCTCGCATGTGTTGCCAGTTGGCTATGGAGGAATTATGATGGATAGGCATCAGTTCTTGTACTGTCATGTTTTTGACACTTATTTTGCAAACTATTTTGAGTTTAGACAGGGGAATACTCATTTTATCTCCAAAAAATACGTACTTAGTAACACAGAGGACTAAGCTAGACGTTTTTACTCTCTCAGGAAATTAGAGAGAATTGTGACTGGCTGTTTTGTTTAGTCAGACATCTCATTATTGCTGTTGTTTTATTAACTAATTATGTTAAAACCAGAGAAACCACTTGCCCACATAACACAGTGAGTTGGGGTTTCTTAGGGTGATTTTAAACACACTGTTACCTAAATTTATTTAAATATTTACTACTTATACTAAAAGCTCCTAGTTATTTAGTACTGGCATAGTTTTACTATCTCTCTTGCTTTGTAGTTCTTTTGCTTCTTTCCCTCCCAAAATGTCACTATTTCAAATCAATACCTCTTGGAGTCACTCTGCCATGGCATCCTGGCCAATGATTAGCAGGGCAAATTAGTCCAGCAGGACACAAAAACTTTATGGACACGTTTCCTGGGCTGCACTACTGGGTTAGGATGAGACAGTGCAAATTCAGCTCCATTCTGACACTAACTTATGCTCTGGGCCCCAGCCAAAACACAAGACCTACAGCTTGGGAAGTTCCTCTGAAAAACCAGTTTTGCTATCAGAGAGAATTGATTTTACACATGCAAACATGATATGGACTATTCAAATGGACTATTCAATTAACTGTATTTCTGATGGAGTGAACACATTTTTTGTTCTACCACTGGGGCCAGGACTTTTTAACAGATCATGGAATTTGACACAACTTACCTTTCCAACTGCATTGCAGGTATTTCCTAAACCTGTACTTTCAGAAAAAGCCTCAAACCTTGCTTTAGCAGCTGTGTCAACATAACATTTGCCTTGCTTCCATGCCATGAGTTACCACAGGCAATTTTATTTTTATTGACAGATCTAAAGACAGAGTGCTTGCAAAAGAAGTGTAGCCATCAACTGCCTAATCTGACTCATCACTCATTTTGCAATATTCTCCACTAAATAATAAGAAACCATCAGGCATCCTGCATCACATCTTGATAGACTTAAACAAAATTTGAAATCAACTTCTTAAGTTTAAAAAAATATGAATGTATAATTTCACCAGGACTCAAGCAAATTATTTAAAGACAATGCGAACATCACTTACATTTGGAGAGAATTTATCATATGTGGCTTGCAATATTAGACCTTTTCATATCTATGTAGTGACTTCATGGCTTACATTTAAGCATACAATAGTCCCAGTGGCTTTCAGGGCACTGAAAATTATTTTTTAAAATTTAATTTTTAAAAATTATTATTTTTTAAAATTTATTTATCTTTTACCCTCATAAATATTCCAATATATGCTGAAAATGCTACAGCTTGGAGCAAAACACTTTTATAATTTGCTATTATCATTAGTTTTGGATTCATTCTATGAACCTTGGCTATGATTTCCATTTCCTTCTATTTGCCATAATCTAGAGAGGTATTAAAGCTTGAAATAACACAAAATAATATAATAGTTATTTCTAATTATTTTATTGTGTGGTTATCACAACATTTTTTATCAAGTTAATTATATATAGTGGAAATGCAAATAATTATTTAGCTTCCTAAAGATAGAGGAGATAAAAAAATCTGAACTGGCTTTTTATGTTAACTGAAAGCAGAACATATATGAAATAAAAATTGTACTCTTTTCTTCCTAAACCCTACTTTAAGAATGAATCATAAGTCCAGTAGGGGAAAAAAATCTCATATTAATTGACCTATATTACATTTTTATAGTTGGAGCCCCAACCCACTACTTCCCCTAGCATGAAGGCAATTTATTTAAGGCAATTCATTATCTTTAAGATCTGAACTAAATCCCTGTTTTATTTTATTGTTAAAAAAAAAAAAGAAAGATAAAAACATTAGTCAAGGACTCATAAGACAACTTCACTGTAGAAACAATACATTTGACAATATATATGGGATTATTCCAACGAGTTTAGTCCTAATGCTACGAATGTTAAAAAGTGTATGATCATTTATTTCACTGAAGCCACTCAAATTATCAGGAACATTTTAGTGTTTACAGTGCTTTGATTCAACATTCATATATGCAATTTTCTGTGTCAGCCACCGTGCTGTTTCTGAGGAAAGAGGAGGAACACAAGTGGCCCCTTCCCCCCACAAGGCCAATTTTTAATTGGCAGCACAGGGGATTTACCCCAATACATAACAAACAGGAAAATGTTGACTGTAAAGGCACCTTCCTTTCTGTAGATTTAGCATGTAACCTAAGTGGAACAGAATTAATATTAAGCATTTAAGGAAAAAAAAAAAAAAAAAAAATCATCAATATATTTTAAGACAGGCATACTGTGAAGCTGTCAAACAAATTATGTTAATTGCAGACCATTCTAATTTTTAGAGCAGAGAATTCTTGTACATACTTACACATACACTCTGCTCAGTAACATCAAAGGGTAATCACGGTGCTAAATGGCAAAAAATACTTTATGAGAGTAAAATGGGATATAGTTAAATTTCACACCATATTTCTATTAGCATGAGTGAAGCAGAGGTTGTTTAGGGCACTGAACTGGCTTCAGGGTTGCTCTCAATTTCTTCTAACTTTTCTTCTCCTCGCTTTCCTGTCACTGTTTTGCAGAACTGTGGCCTTGAGTCATCCAAAACAATTCAGTTTGCATGCAGAGTGACAACATTATGCCAAGGACTGGATTTAGCCCCATTCCTTCAAATTTTTATCCAGTATTTGTTTCAGGACTATCCCTAATAAATCCCCTAAACAGCTAAAAAGCAAATCAATACTTATTTCTGGCTCATTTGTTCTGCAATTATCAGCAAGTACTGAAGCAAAGCATGGAGGATACAAATTAAGGGGAAAAAAAAAAAGAGAAAGAATGCAAATAAACACAAATTCCTGAAAAGAGAGAATGCAACCAGAGAGCAGCAAGGGCAGCAACCAGAGGTCACACTGCTCGTGCCAGCTGTGCCAAAGGACTGGGATCCAGCTGCCAGCTCAGCCAGTTCCAAATCCCACTTGGGCTGTTCCTCCTCACCCCAGATCCACTGAGGGGGAGCAGCAAGAGCAGTGGGTGGCAGAAATCAGAAATGGTTTTCTGGTTTAGGTAGTTCTGTGCTCAGCATTACGTGGAATGACAGCAGGCATAAGCATGATGCTTGTTGGACAGCACAAGAGCTAAACAGAACCTTATCTATTGTATATTATAGTTTTTTTATTCAAGAAAAAAAATCATCCCTTAAACATCTGTTAGTAGCTTACTAACACCCACCCTGTTGTGTGCTCATTAGTGCAACAATAAAAATACAGTATCAAAAACGTAGCGATCTGCATAAATATATGTTTGGCTCTGTCACTAAAAAAAAATACAGAAACAAAAAACCACCCCCATCTTTCAATCCTTCAGCACTCTGGCAGATTAAAAACATGTCTGAAATTCGTTTGAAGTCACACTAACACAGCAAAAAGCAGCAGAAGGGAGGAGGGCCCTTCCAGCAGGGCATACCCCATCCCTGAGCACCAAATGTCAGTAGGGAAGCCCTGATTTATACCAGCTAGAAATTTGACTCAGCATATGCAGAATTAGCCAGCTCCCTGTGGCTGGTCAACTGAGACAAAAATTCTTGGTTCATGTCAACAAATACTTTTCTTAGCATGACTTCGCAAGTCCTTTAAAAATGGATTTTGCTTTGATTCTGCTATGGGAAATTCCCTTTGACCTATGAAAAAGTGCATTGGCCTCTTAGATGAAGTCTTCATGTCCTTAATAGGAAATATCAGCTGCATCACTCACCAACTTGAAAAGCATTTTCTCCTGTGCACATAATCCTACTGTTCAGCTGACTAGAGGAGTAATAGATTTTCTATGTTTCCTTCCCCTTTTATTTAACTATGATTGTAGCTCACAAGAAAACAACTCATTTGGAAAACAAGTAGAGCATAATAATTTCCAAGCCCTCTGTTTTCCTTCAGTTCTCTATTTTCACCACATAGCAACATCTACAATATTAAACTCACATTTATCCTACTTCTTAAAGCAAAAGAAAACAAGCAAGCACATCCCCAGAAACTATACCTAGGGTAATGAAATCCATATGCAAACTAAGAAATCTGTACAGTTGCACAGAGAATTTTCTAAGGACCCCTTTGGCTCTAATGCTTTTCTAGTATGGCCTCATCAACAAACTAAAGGAGCTTTTTGAATAGAGAGGAGCTTTTTGGCTTTAATATTACATAAACACGCCATATAATATTTCTTTCCTACACACAGTTTTGGAACTCCTCTCATAACCGAGCCAAGTTCACAGCATGACTGTGTCAACGCCTCTACTGTACATTTATGTTTTGGTATGAAGGGGAAAGGAGAGATCTTCAGTCTCCTCCATCACACCCTGATGGTTCACTTTTTGTGTGTTCTGGAAATTAGGCCTGCTCCAGCTCCAAAATGCTCTTACTCAGAGTGCTCATTTTACCCTTTTTCCACCTAAAGAAACACCTCAAATGCACTCAGACCGTGCTCAGCTGAGGGCTGCAAGGTCAGGTACAAAGCAAACTGCACCTTTCAGCAAACCCAACTGCTTATGTAGCCACACTTCATGAGCCTGACAATGGAATAAAGTCTAATAATAGTATTAAAGTCTACAAAAGAAGTGTTAATAGTAGATCAATCCTAGAAATATTCAATAGCACAAATAAGAACAACGTTTCTTTACTCTTAGCTACACATGTTCAAACCTAAGGTAAAAAATATTTTCTATGAGAGTAAGTTCATCATAAATAACTCCTCCATTCCATGTTTCCTAGTACCTTGGCTAAGCAGTGTTTGTTCTTCATGCAGTAGATTGATAAATGTGTGCATATTCTGGCTACCACCAGCCAGAGCTGCAGCTCCATTCACAGCTGACACACATCTCAGTAAGCTCAAGAGCATCCCATCCTTACAGGCTGGAAACTCAGATTAGAAAGAAGCAATCCTTAGCACTGTATGGCTCTGCCTCATGTATTTATGGATAAATAACATCCTTGTCAGTACTCTGCCTCACTCTGCTCTTAAGGGAAAATACAGATGGTCACAGAAGGTAGAAAGCAAAGTCACCCTGTACTCTGGAAGTGCTTCTAAAAGGAAAGTCAAGGTTTTGTTCAATTACTCCCTCCTCTCAATCATTCAGAGCACATCAACAGGAGAAGAAAGAGGGGGCAGAGCTTTTGTAACCCACTGATCCTTTTCCCTTGCTGATTGTCACAAGGTGGTCAAGCCCACACAGGAGGGTAAATCAGGGTGCTATTTACCATGTATTTTGGAACTTGCATACAGATGCAAGTGTCGGCTAATTAGTAAATGAACAAATGAGCAATGATTGTTTCTCATAGAAATTTGTGTTGTTCATTCTATCAGTGTAAGTTAATTTAAATTATTTACCTGTTCACTGAATGCTGGTTTATATGCTGAAATATAGATCATAAAAATATTAGGGCCTTCACAGTGAGATCACACTACAGTAGGGGCTTCTTGAATCTTTGATAAGAAGTGTAGAGAAAATGTACACATGTGAGAATAGCCCAACCTTGCTACATTATTTAACCACACTTTTTTGTATTTTTATCAATGCAAAACTGGATGAAAAATGAGGCTAGGAAACAGCACAGACCTTAAATTTCACAGGAAATGCTATGTCATTCTATTATCAGATGACATTAGGCCTAATCCACCTTATTTTGCCAAACTTTTTTGAAAAGTCTTTCAGAATTTGAGAAATTTTTACAATTGCTTACTGGAGCAAAAAATTAAAAAAGTTGAATTATATTTCATTTGATCCAGAGGAAGTCTACTCCTGTACTTTCGTGTTCTAACAAGGCAGCAGTACACTGAGCCACCAAAAAAATCAATGGAAAATTCCTACATCCTCCTCTTTCACTCACTGCAACACATTTGGGTCACATTTTTGTGGTGCATATTCTCAACAAGAGGTACAGGACATGGGCTCAGAACAAGCTGTGTTCCTTTAAATCTTTCTGCTGTCATCTCTCCTTGTATTCTGTAATGGCAAAGGTCCATAGCTAATTGTATGTAGTGCACTTTAGTGAATTTCTTGACCCTCCTCCCTGCAAATTATTCTCCACTCACACATCTTTCAAAGCACCAATTCCCTTCGTACCAAAGCAAACTTCAAGTTATACCTGTTCAGCATTTAAACTTTAAAAAAGTGCAATGTGAACACCTGTTCTAGTTGATAGCCATCTGTTTTCTCAAGAACTCAAAACCTTAATAACAGGGAATTAACAGATGGGGAGTGAGGCCTAGACTGAGCAGGTTACTGCGTGCGTCAAGATAACATAAAAACTGATATTTTTAATGAATCATTCACATCCTCCATTATTCTCTTCTCATCTGTCTGGACTGATAACCCATCACCTTCATTTGCTCCTCAAGGGGCTTGCCATTCAAAGGCAATTGAAGATCTTTTAGGATCTGGCCCATACTACATGGATATTTAACTATTGACAATGCTGCCTGAAACAGGCAATTCCAGCAAATTCCCTGTAGCCAAATTCTAAAACTAATTGTACAAAGATTTTAGGAGGAGCACAAAATTGGGTATGGAAGTGTATGTGTAAAAAAACCAAGTTAAATAGCCTAATATAACCGTACACTGCAACTGTATTTCCAAATGAAATGTCTTCAAATTTGTCAGCATCCTAAGAAAATCTGCAAACAGGCATCTTTACTGTAATAAAAGTATTTTCATTCTTTTTTCTGCATCCATCACTGCTTCCATGACACACAACCCTGAATTCTAGAAGAGTGGCAAGAGACTCATGGCCAGTCCCACCAACCCATGTGGCATCCCTTCCTCAGTGCAAATGAGGGACTTGGACCAGGTCCTCACGTCTGTGCAGCTCAAGTCCAAACAGCCTGTTCAACTGTTCCTGTTCCCACACAGTGAGTTAAAGTGCCTTCAGAAAAGTTATGTTCAGAAAGAAATTTGAGGCAAGTATTGATTTGCCTTTTCTGAATGCTGAGGTAAATGTTAAACAAATTGGAGCAGCTGACAGAATAGGTAGAATTCAAGGCAAAACCTGAGTTCTATCCTAAAATTGTCTTCACTGCAGTCTTTAGAACAGTGAAACAGGCTCTAAAGAGAAATTTAAAAAGTTTTAGATAGATTTTAAAACATATCAGGAGAATGAAAATACAACTTAGTCTGCTAAGCTAGGTCAACTTAAAAAAAAAAAAGGGTTTTTGTTTGCTAAACTGACCCAAAGTATTTTATTTCCAAAATACTATGATTTTCAACCTGCTTCTAACTCCAGGACTCAATTAGCATTTGGGTACTTGACTCTCTACTATTGTCCTCTAGGTTCCTGTGTCCATTTAAGTCCAGTTAAGTTCTGCACAACACATTAAAGTGGCAGTTATCAACTCAGAAAACTAGGACATAAAAAAAGAATAGGAACATAATGCATGTAAACATTGCTTTCAAATACACTTTACCCAAATTGATTTTTTTTTTCCAATTTAAAAACCCTTCAGCAAAATTACCTTCCTAACCCTAACAATGTTTTCACTTACAAAAAAAACTTAGGTAATTAGTGCATTCTAAAATAATTTGCAGTTTTTCAGTGGCATATATATTTCTAAATTATCCATTTGTTTTTTCTTAATTTACATGCCTGCTGAATTTCACTACATCCTAATCTGTTGGGCTTGTGGTCTGCACATAGCCATTAACACCATTTAACAGTTGTTAAATAGTGTAATCACCTGTTGTTATCCTGATGTAGATTCAATTCCAGTGTTAATTGCTCTCAATGTGCTGCTCATAAAACCATCCCATGCCATATTCAGTGTACTCTGCTTGCAGGAAATCTAGAGTGAAATGGACTGTATGGTACCTCAGTAGGAAAATTCAGTTTAATGAAAAAGCCATACACTGAGGAGAGTTATGAACTAAATATTGATGTGGTCCCACTTTGAAACATCAGAGGAATTACAAGGCAGATTTGGGGTGACTGTTCAGAACAGGAGCTTGCTTTCAAGCCAGCAGTGAAATTGCCCATCTGCTTTTCAGTGATGTGTTAGGAGGTGTGCACACCCTACATTCCTCCAACATTTCAAGACGTGAACAGTTTGAACCAGAAATATGCTTCATCTTGCCTTTCTTACTTGTTTTAATATTTGAAATCAGAAAGTTCACACACTTACTGTTGAGTAGAATTGTGGTGGGGTCTCCAAGAGGGTCAGTGCCCACTGCTGGAGTCCCACACCTCCTCTACCATGAGAAGTAGCTGCACCAGTGCAACAGCAAAACTTCAGGAAAAAGAGCAAATCTACCATGTGAACAGACAGTAATTGTGTTTCGTTTTCCTTATACTGCATAGCTGAACATTTGATCCTGTTCTGAGTTTTGACTAGCATGTGCCAATTAATGGTCCTTCTTTAAAGTTCTGTTTCTGTGCCCTCCCCCAGTTCTTTTCACTTTTTTTTTTTTTTTTTGAAACAAACTTTCACCTCATCCCTGAAGAGTCTTTAGGGGAAATTACTGCTGCCAACACACTTCCCACTGCTGCCATCAGGCAGTTTTGATGCAGCAGGATAGAAAAGATGTGCTATGTGCCTGTAAGACCAAAAGAAGTGCTGACTGTCTCTTGAGACACAGATCTTCCAACCCAGTTCCCCTCGCCCTGGCCCTCTCCACTGCACACAGTGTTGCTCCCTCCACAAGCCAATATTGGCTGCTAAAGTTGATGTGCTTCTGTAGAACTGTACTCTGAAGTGGCTGGACTACAAATGGGGATTAAAAGTGAATGTTCACAACCTATTTTTAAGGAAAATTCCCTTTTAAAGTCTAAGAGAGAGATGAATAACTTTAGGTTTGTGTACTTGGCTATTACACTTTAAATAATGCAATATTTAGAAGTTCAAGTATTTAGTGCTCACACTTGTGCAATTCCTGTCCATTTTCTGGGCCTCACATAGAAATCTGATAGAACTACATCAGAATTAAATACTAAAAACACATTCCTTGATGAAATATAGAGTTTCGGAAATTTTCTTTTTTTCAATAGAAAAAAAAATAGGAATATTGATTATACACTGGAAATCCCTATACCAAGAAATAATTACCAAAAAAGTAAGTACCAAAGTACTTTTCAATATTAACTTTCCCTTAAAAATAGAAAAGCTACCACTTCCTCCTAACATACCTTTGCCAACTTAAGAACATATGCACATCCAGAAAAGAAAAACAGAAAAAGAAACTTATTTCCATGGGAAGAATACTGCAATAACTTCTAAATTGCTATTAAAAAAATGAAAAAAAGAGAAAGATTTCTACTTTCCCTACCAATACATCCCTGGCTGTGCTTTTATTTTGTAAAATAAAGGGATCATTCAAGCTTCAAAGATGAGGTCCTGTACTCACTACAAAAAAATGCTGAAAGAATTTTGATTTACAACAGATACCTGCAAAAATAAGATTTTTGCAAGTGTATTGAATAAACTCTTAATGAAAACTACTCCTATTGCTTGCTTACTAATTATTCCCAGGTTTGTATTTCTCCATCACTTTAAACAAACACATTTCTGGACAAAGACAACAAAGATCAGACCACACAGAGAAATACAATACGATAAGAAGTTTCATTTACTTGAAGTTTAATTTCCTTGAGGAAGAATTAAAATAGATTTGAGGGGCTTCACTAGGAGTGACCATCTGAAGCAATAATGAGAAGGCATTCTGTCAGAAGCAGAGCACATTTCTGTCAGAATTGAAGAACAGAACTCTGCTCTGCTGGAATTCAAAGGATAGAGGCAAAATCAGGAATTGTGCAACTGCTCTGAAGCAAAACATTTGTCACATACATTGAGTGGCATTAATATACCTAAATCATAACAGTCAGCTGCATCCTTTTGTTTAAAAAACAATGTAGAAAATGATCACATTATTATCCAAAAATTCTTCTCCTTATAAAGCAAGAGCACAACCCTTGTAAGTATCAATTCAACTGTATGTCCAGTGCTATAATTGGAGCAACATGCTATAAAAAGACATGGCAGGCATCAGCAAGAAAATGAATGGCCTGGAATTTCTCATCTGTTCTGTTTTTTCAGGGCAAACCCAAACTTTAACTAAAAATCTATTCAAAACATTTGGACATTTATGTTTTAGGTGATACACTTGAAATGGTCAAAGATACAATCTTTTAAAGAGAAAATTATTTTCACAAATGTTTTGAAGACAATAATCCAGCTTTGAGTATCATTCTGTATTGAGAATGATAGTCTAACATTTGTAAATAAGCTCATTTATACATTTACTATGCTGTTCTTATATTCAATTTCTTAAAAAAATCCCAATGCATTTGCAATTTTTGCATTCCAAAAGGAGGCTACAAAAGATGCTGCAGTAAAATCCATTCAAGTCTTTTGCAGTGTATACACATAAGATTTAAGAAATAGAAGGAATGCTGGGCTGCTGCCATCTATAATTTTCAGTAATATCTATGGGCTATTAAAATTATGATCATCTGGAAATATCTTCTAAATAGCTACATTTACTAGACCCATAAAAAGGAGTTATCATCATAAATAAATGTCTAGCCCCATATTAAACATATATCACTCAAAGTATCGACATATTGATTTAAAATAATTTACAGTTCCAGATAATTGCAAACCTAGATTCCAAGCTGCCAATAATAGGAAAGTAATGCATTTAAAAATTCTTGTATAATCAAACTACCCATTGTTTTAGCTTCAATCCCAGCCATTAAAGTAACCAAAAATATCCACACATCTCTTTTACTGCTCCATATTGCAGGAAGAAAAGAGACTTCATTACTTTTCAAACTGGCATGTCAATATTTATTTAAAGGACTTTACAGTTGTCAAGAGAGTCCTTGAAGAGGTGTCCAGAACTCAAAAATTAGAAATGTTATTGCACAGTGAATCTCTTGTTAGTCATATCCTGGGTTCCTGCAGAAATTCCAGTTTCATTAGGAGAGCCCAGCAATGAGAAGGGAGGCTGCAAGGAGACAATGGCCTCTTATTCACAGAAAAACTGAAGGGAAGCAGAAGCAGCCTTTGAAGGAGAAAAATTTTTCCAATTATCCTGCAGCCCTCTTTCCCACTAATGATTTGTGTCTGTTATCTAAAAGCAAATGCAAAAAAAGCCCTATCTAAAAATATGACAATAGCATCTTCTCAAGTTTTATGTTTTACTAAAAATAGGGAAGGCATGGGGAACACAATTGTTTTTGTAATATTATTTCATAGTAATATCAGTGTATTTAGCATTCTCTGCTCCAGGCTAAACAGTCCCAGATCTCTCAGCCTCTTCTTGGGTTAATTTCCAATACTATTTCTATTTGAAGAAAATTATCTTTTATGTATGAACTTTCCAAAAAGATAATAGGTGTAGCTTTTTACTTTTTTTCTTTTTTAACTATTTTCAAGTGTTTTTACTATTATAACATATGTGTTATAAGGGTTTTAGCATCTTGGTTGCTCACTTGACATCAAATAGCACTACTGATTCCTAGTCAAGCAGCTGTTTTTCACTGCTGTTTCTAACACAGCAGTATTTACTGCGGGTAGTAGATTGTTAATAAAATAAAAGTAACACTCCCTTTCACTCAAAGTCTATAGATAACCTCAACAAAAAATTTTCTCAACAAAGCAAATGTATTTTAAAGCATGCAATCATGTTAACTTTTTTCACAAGTGCACTCAATCAATTTTATATTAAAAGTGTATATTAAACTACAGTTTTATTGTATTCATTCCAAAATATTCCTCAATACTGTACTTTTTCAAAATGCTGAAGAAACAAAATTCATAAATCTCTGTATCAGCCATCTAACAGACAACAAATCATAAATAACTAATAGCTAATAAAAAGCCAATATTGGAAATTCTGTCCTGACTGTAAATTAGTATATTTAAATACCCTAAGGACAGATTTGTTTCACTTTTCACAGAAAAACCAAGGCTCTGACTTCTAAGTCCTTGGCCACAATAATCTGTTCCTCTAGGAATGTCATTGCCTTTCAGGACTCTGTGTAAGCAGCACTGCCAGTCTTTTTCAGTGCAGGGTCTATGCTGAACGCTGACAATACCAATAGAAAAGGAAAGTAATGGGAAAAGCATGAACATAAACATAAAAAAAGAAAAAAAAGCAAGGATTGCTCTTTCCTTTCTTCCTCCTACTTACTCACCATGTTGTTAACTTCTATTCTCCTTTAATCAAAACCCAAAAACCCCCAAACACTGTTTCTCTTCTATTTAAAGGTTGCTGTAAGGAGCATGACTGACTAGCACTGTTAAGTAATCTCTGTATTACACAGATGCGGTTCCCACTGTATATCACCTTGCTTATGAGATGGTTGATTGTTCAATTATTACCTGAACACTTCCCATTTGCATCATGAGAACCTATTGTTAGTTTATTTTCATCTACTGTTGCTGAACTATACCGTGGGTGCACTGCCTTCAATTTTTATTCCTTTTCATCTCTATTTTTCAGATTAGACTACACAGATGCACACTATTACATATGAACTCTTGTATCCCAGCCCCCCAAATGGCACACACCTCTTTTTTCAAGGTTTTCCACCGAGCTGAGAGTGAAAGACAGACACAAACAACATGAAGCAGAGCCACTGTCAGACACTGACAGTGCAGAGAAATACAGACAGATAGATAACAGATCTAGGGTACTAAGTACCCTACAATTTATTGAAGCAAATAGGGGAGAGTTGAGTGGCAAATTGCCTACACTGTTCACAAACCAGCAGGCGACCCTGTTTGCCAGCCATCCAAATTGCTTCTGGGCAATTTGGCACCTTTCTACTATGTTGTGCTATTTCTTATGGCATGATTTTGAGTTTTGATCATTCCCTGTTGTGCAAGATCTTTCCAAACACTCGTAAAACTTCTAAGAGTGATGGCAGGAACAATGGAGCACATGGAAATCATTAGCTGATCAAACAAGCATTTGTTGTAATTAAACTCAGACTGACAAATTCCTTTCTGTTTTGAAAGGAATCAGAAGTGTATTAAATACCCAAATAAAACAAAACAAACAAAAATCCCAACAAAACTTCTCTCTACCAAAGCTGAAAAGTAAGTCCTATCTTAAAGAACACAGCATAGGAAATTTGTCAGGAATGTGATATGAGGAACAAGACCTTCTTTTGCACACTGAAAAAGAAAAATGTGAAGCAAAACAAAGATTCAAGGAAGATAAAATACGTTTCATTCTGGGATTTTTTTCTTTTTCTTCTTGATGAGATAAAGTTCCCTCTCTTAAATTACAGCAAGAATTCTGCTGGATTCCAAGTCAGGAATCCAGAAAAAGGAATTTCATAGCAAGAGTAGAGTTGGACCTGCTGATAATTCTCAGCACTAAACTGATATGGACTTTTTTCCTGAGAAATTAAAGGAAATTGCAGAATATGGAGCAAACTCCACTATAATTTTTTGATTAATTTCTGTGCCAGATACTGTGTTTGTATTCCTATTGATACTGAAATCATACACAGACTACAGGAGCAGGTAGACAGAACATAAACTGTAATGGGGCTTAATTTTAAAAAAAAAGTAACAGTTCAAAAAAAATCAGCTGTCTCCAAAAGATAAAAAGCCATCTAAAAGATGGAAATATTCAGCCACAAAGTAGAGTTTATTTATAGACACTATACCAGAGGCCCAATGGAAATGCATTTCACCTGTCCAAAACGGTTTATGAGGACAATAAGAGATACTCTCTCTAAAACACCAGGTTAGAAAGCTTTTGGAAGGAAGAAAGCTATTTTGCAGAAGGTGAAGTTATGCCTAAATCAAGCAAAAGAGAGGATTATAAATGATGACAGCTTAAACATAAACACTAGGCTACCCCAAAGGGATTGAGAAGCGATTTGAAGACGACATGAAAATTAGTAAGCAGCCATTTTTCTCAGGAAAACAGCACTGCTAAAGAGGGGAAACAGATAATGATATTTAAAAGAAAAGAGCGAGCAGAGAAAATAGAACACAGTAAGACAGCTAAAGGATTTTCTCATATTTGGATTTTTCAAGCAGACTGCTTGTGTGCCAAATATTTTTTTATAAAGAATGTGTTTGAGGAACTCTTTGAAATTTAAATATTGGTGCAAATTCTTGTAGAACAAACTGACAGGTTGTACAGTGACTAATCATTATTTACCTAAGTTCTTTTACAACTCAGGGATAAAATATCCAAGCTACTAACTCTATCAGGAACGTTTCACTTAAATTGCTTTAATGGCAAACACATAGCAATTTTTAATAGCTTTAGGGAAGATCCAGGAATGAGGAATGCCCTAAACAAAATAATGTAGATTGATACGATAATTTAAAAAGAGCCTAAGTATCTTCTGTAAAGGGAAGTCATGCTTTCCAAATATATTTCTCTGAAGGAGTCAATGAGCAAACAGACAAAGGAAAGTGAATTACATATCCTATTTCCATATTTAAAAGACGTGCACTGAGGTCTCTTGCTGACACTCCCCAGGGAGCTAAGCAGCTGTGCAATCCCAAAGCAGGCCATATCTGAGCATTCCACAGGTTCACCAGGCATGTAGCCCTGTGTCACCCAGGAGCTGATTCTGTGCCACAAGGCTTATACTCTTTGGTCAATAGGTTTAATGTTTATTTGGCAGTTCTTCTGATTATAGTGACTTGAAGGTTATATTGTAAAATAGATAATTATAAAAAAACTATCAAAATTCTTTTCTCAACAAAACCTATGCTTTTCCTTAGTGCTTCTCTGGCTTGACTGGCATCTGCAGCTATGCACCAATTTTCCATAATCCAAACCCAGATGCATGCAATCATGTCACCATAGCCACTCAAGAGTTTGGGCAAAGGAAATAATATCCATGGCAAACAATGTATTTCACAACAGAAAAATTACAAACCAACCGACTCAATAAAAGAAACTGGCTGAGTGACAAAAACAAAAGATATTACAGGCAACACATGCCAAAGTCATAAAAGAATACAGCCCTAATTAAATTAATCTACCCAGACAAAGTATGGGATTGGACCTGA
Source organism: Entomyzon cyanotis (assembly GCA_024500445.1). Lineage (NCBI taxonomy): Eukaryota > Metazoa > Chordata > Aves > Passeriformes > Meliphagidae > Entomyzon > Entomyzon cyanotis. The sequence goes on from JAKEPQ010000756.1 coordinate 5,012,885, forward strand.
GGATATGGATATTACTTGCCCAGACAAAAGCAGCTGGGTAAATTAGGCAATATGATTTTGCCATACACCAAAGAGTTCAGGAGGAGACCTGCTGGCTAAAGGAATATGTTAACAGTCAGTTAAAGGATCAGCTGCTGTTTTATTTGCAAATAGAACTGGGATACTTCCAATATAATCCTGTCAAAAGATGCACAAAAAGGATGCACAAACCATCCATTTTGATTAGGGGTCCCACTAGGAAATTAGGTATTCAAGCAGTGTCATCTCTGGCAGAATGTAGCCAAAGCAGCCAATCCCCCACCAAAAATTATGATATTGTCAGTTAAACATACTTTTGTTGGCAACAGGAAAATTGGATCATAGTTGGACTAGCTGTTCTTCAAAATCAGTAGTTTGGAACAGGAAGCTCAATCATTATATCAAAAGCTGAAACAAGCAGGCAGGGATTTTCTCTTTCCATTTAGCATTGATAAAATACACTTTTAGCACTGCCAAATCATAGATTTCAACATTCTCAAATTAAAATTTTCTCTTTCTTGAGCAGTTCATTGTAGCACTGCTTCATTTCTTTAAGGATTTTTATTATTCCATACCAAAACCACCTTGGTTTTAAAGATTTCATGAAGCCAGTTCAAGCTTTTTAGCACAACATGAGGTAAAAATTACTTTCTCCTATATTAGTGAATAGAGAAGGGGGAATTATGTTTCCACTCCTTTATGTTGATTCTCATGGTCCTTCATAATTGAAATATAGAAGGTAAGTTTTATATAAACACACACACATAGAAAATCTCATTGACCATAATGCAGAAGGAATGGTGATTTTATACACATTAACTATGCTGCATAAAGGGTACAACCAACATATTCTTTAAACCTCTAATTTAAACCAGAACATCAGCCTATAAATAAAGGGGTAAGAAGATAAGAAGAATACTGGGTGAAAATTTGCCGAATAATCTGGTTGGTCTATCCACTTTAAGTGAGCAGCTCTGTCTAACCTATTCCTGAAAGCTGCAACCATAGCTTTTTATTAAAATTCTCCTATACTGAAGGCACTTGAATATCCTCAAACTTTTCACTGCCCTGGTGGTAAAAAACCCCAGCTGTTTCTCATGTTTAATATGGATATTTTGGGGTTAAGTGTAAACCAATTACACTCTTTACCCCTTTGCTTAGTATTAAAAAAACCCCACAAAACCAAAAAACACCAAACCAGTTGTTTCCTTCCACCCTTCCTTGTAACTACTGAGGGGGAAGAGGAATATTTCAAGTGTTCCTAACTCCCTATCAGTCACCCCTCTACATTAAAGAAGCCTTTTGCTACAGCACTTCCTAAGGTCAGTTTTCTAAACTGGTTTTTCTGGCAGACCTCATCAATATGTGTCAGTATCTGAGAGATGGCAGCACAGCATGGACCAGGCTCTGCTCCATGGCTCCCAGCAATGGCACAAGAGGCAACAGGAACAAACTGATGTACTGCAAGTTCCACCTGAATATGAGGAAGAACTTCTTTATGGAGTGCACTGGAACACATCACCCAGAGAGGGTGGGGAGTCTCCATCACTGGAGATATTCCAGAACCATCTGGACATAATCCTGTGCCATGTGCTCTGGGATGACCCTGCTTGAGCAGGGAGGTTGGACCAGATCACCCTCTGAAATAATTTCCAACCTGACCCGCTCTGGGATTCTGTGTGTTCTCTGGTTTGCATAGGTATAGGATCTAAATCTGGCACAGGGCTGTTTCATCTCAGTAGTACTGAGTGATTATCTCTGGTGAGACACAAGGGCTGCTCCTCCATGCAGTGATCTGACATTTGGGCACAGGTGGCACTGCCTGTGGAGATGTTTCCACAGCCCACCCTTGGCAAAATGTCCTGGGTAGCAACAGCAACTAAGATAAAGAAGTGAATGAAAATACCTAAGAGGAACCAAACACCCCAACTATGCTTGCCCTAAGCCAATACTCCTAAGGAGAAAGGGATCCATCAACCAAGTTAAAAAGTGACAAGGGAACTGCAAGTGGACTCTTGAAACAAAGCAGTCAGACAGAGCATAATGGAAGTACAAATACAGTGCACTGTTCATTCTTATTAGCAGAATTTTACTCTATTCTTTTACAGATCTTTTAATCATTTTTATCAAGATTATTTTAAATCCCAATCCTCTTTTATAGCACATACAGCCACTCTGTACTGATTCCATTTGTTCACTTAATAACCATATATCCCAATCAACTACTCAAGCTGTTAGCAAACCTACTCAATAATGTGAGATCCTAAAAAGAACCAAGCTGAATCCTGCTTGTAATTCATGCAATTTAAAATTGAAGTGTTGATAACTATTCTCTAGAAACAGTTTTATATTAATCTTTTTTTCTGGGAACAGACTTCAGTGAGACAATGATTGTCAGGAATCTTCTACCATTTCAGTGTTTTAGCTACTGTCATAAACACATAACTAAATTGACAATAAGATGGATTGCTGTTATTTTCATATTCCCACTGGCTCTAAGATTCCCAGTTACATATCAGAAAGACCCTAATATTACAGGTATTATACCAGTGTAGAACAAGGACTAAAGAAGATAATAAAAGACTAAAAGGAGTAAGGAACAAAAGATGAGTACACGTGGATACAGAAAGATGTGTTATTCCTGCAACAGATGTTTGTCTCTCTGCAGGAATAGTGCAACACTGCTGTGAACAGGTTGCCCAGAGGTTGTGGACTCATCATCCCTGGCAGTGTTCAAGGCCAGGTTGGATGAGGCTTTGAACAACCTGGGATAGTGGAAGGTGTCTCTGCCCACGGCAGGGGGCTTGGAACAAGATGATGTTTAAGGTCCCTTCCAACCCAAACCATTCTGTGATTCTGGCAAGTCTGATGAAGTAAAGGAAAAGTCTGAATTACCAGTCACAAAATCCAGATGTTGGGATTCCTTTCACACTTACTATGAAAGGATAACATGACTAAGTGTTTCATGCAACCTCATTAAAAGAAAGTTTCAACCACTTTTATGCTTAAAGTACTGTTTAATTCAGTCAATTTTAAAGAAATTTTATACAACTGTGCATGTTTTTCAGAGATTTTTCTCGGGGAAAACTCATATACCTAGCTTTTGTCTAGGTGTTGGCTGAAAATACAGCAACAGCAGCTTCAGACTGAATGATAATGCTATTATCTCTCACCTCTACCTTTTCTACTCCAAAAGAGATAATTTGGCACCTGTTTAAACAGTTCTTCTACAGCTGTTACTTCTCAAGACAATCCAGGTATCCCTTCCCCGTAAAATCATTTCCCTCTTTTTAGTCATCTCTTGGCATTGATGCTCTTGAGAGAAAACACTGCATGCCAGCACACACACACCAGCACTGCATGTATGATTTGGCTTGTACCGTGATTTAGAAAAATGAAGAAATCATGCAGGAGTGGTTAGAATAATTTCTTCATTAACCGTGTGGTTAAAATCGTAGCACTGTTAACACATCTACACATCCACAATTAATTCAATAGAAAGGTATCACTTGGCGATTTTTCTAAAAAGATACATTTGATTTCTGAAGTATCAGATTGAAATAAATTCCTAATCAGGAATTATTTATTTCAAATTATGAAGACGTTATGGTATAGCAGTTTATGGCACGTCTGTATATCATTATTCCAAGCAGTATTAATTTAAAATAAAGAAATCTAATGAATAGTATCTATTCTTTGAGCCATGGAGGCCAGAGAGGAATCCAGTAACTGCTTGGTAAGTTCTGCTGCTCGCAGTGTCTGACAGAAGAGCAGAAAACCCCCAAAATAAAAGAAAAGTTGTTTCAGCCATAGACCTGTTACCTAAAAAAAAAAGTCATCAGCTCTGGAAAGAAGTTTCATCTACCTCCTTTTTGGGCTGTGATTGTTCTTTCTTGGGTGACAGCACAGATAGAGTGAGTAGCTAATCAAAAGTGAAAACAAAGCCCCCACCTGCAGTGGCAGGGAAAGGGATGCTCACTGCTAAGCAGCTTGAAATAATACCATAAGTGCATTGTTATGCACCCATGTGATTTAAAACAGTGGTCTCTGAAGGTGTAATACACCTGCTAATTAGTATGCAGGAGGGAAAAAATTGAGATTTGTAACCATCACACCCTGGAACGCTTGCTTTGAATTCTGGTCCCTCCCTTGAAATAAACAAAAGAAACAAGATCTCAGGAACAGTGGCAAAGGATTTGGAATCAATCAATTAATATTCAGGATTCATGTTTTTTCTTTAGTAAATTAGGACAATCATTTCATTTCCTAAAAGCAATATTCCTAAACATGTACACTCAGTGTAACTATTCAGTAGCATACATAAGGAAAGCATAGGATATGCTGACATTCTTGAGAAGGCTGGGATTACAGTTTCCCTCAATTCTGGTGCTTATCCAGAAGAGTAGTTTAACTAAGAGACGAAGCAAAATCATCCAAGGTATTTTATTAGGGATTATTTTTAATAAAGATGAGTATTAAATCATCTCCTCTGCTACAGTAATGTACTCTTTAAACAAGTGACATTTGAAAATCCTTACTTCATATAATTTTAAACTCTGCAGAATCACTGACTGACTAATGCATTTCACACTCCTGTTACAGTGTCTTATGGTTTGTACTTTATAGAGCCCCTGGCTGCTATTATCTTCATTTATATGTGTCTGTTGCATGAACTTGGCTATTCCTTTGGTCTGAACAAGTAGATCTTCACTTCTGGGAGTATTGGATATGGTTCTATTAGGCTCAACCTTTGGAAAGAGTAATCCTAAAGGACTTACTTGGCTAGAACAAATTGCAAAATATGGCCAGAAAAGATTGTCAGATAGGAAATTCAGACAAAGTACCAACAAGATAGTGGAGGTAAAAGAGTCTAGTCTAGTTTTACTAGCAAAATCAGTGTTTTCTTTATTTCCTGCTTAACTACAGGTCTACACACAGCACATTAAAATAATTGTTAAAGAAATCACATATTCCAAGCAGCTTTGTAGACAGGAAGAATGAATAATACCAATATTTTCTAAGTGAAAAAGCCCTGTTTCTATGCAGATTTTGTATTTGATCTGCTGTGATTTGTAGCTGAGTTTGCTATTACTTCATTCCTTTTTTTACACACACAAATTCACACACACAGATTTTTAATAACTTACATTTGTTCATCGTGTAGACCAATTTAAAGCAGGGAGGGGGTGGGTTGAAATTCATGCCTCTCACACATTCTCTGTCAGTTTTCATACCTATTTTAGTACTTTATTTGATCTTTATCAATCAGGAATCTGAAGTTGCTCAAAGCCTCAGGTTCTCAGAAAATAATATACCAGCCATAATGGACAACAGAGAAAAAAAAAATCTGTCATTGCTGAGCATAGATTTCAACCATTCATACAACTGTCATCTGTTTAGTTTATCTAGTAAAAACCACAGTAAGAATTATCATCTAAGTTAGACTTTAAACTTTTAAATTATTTTTCCTTTTGGGATATGGGACAGTTGCAACCCATTATCCTTATTTAGGCATCTAATGCACACACCTTGCTGTCCCAAATAAGTATTTCTCCTCTCTACCTTGACAAAATAAATAACTGAAAATCCTGAATACAACCTGATGACAGTTGAAATAAATTTTTAAAACCCCAACAGCCAAGAATATTTTATATTACTCCTTTACTAACCTGCCATATATAAGTGGCATCAGCAAACCTAACAGCCACCCCCCAGTACAGGAATCACAAGCTGTGAACACGAGTTATGAAGCTCTTAGAAAATCACTCAGTAGCTCAAGGTTAACACATCCAAAGCTGTGCAAAGTTCGATGTCTCTCAGAAATAAAGCATTTTTAGACTTACTCCTGCAATCACAGGGCCTCAGCTATGATTCTCAAGTCTGCTGTGTACATGGATGCTACAGTAAGGCTGGAAGAAGTATATCCAGCTGAAAAGAAGACATAACCACCACTTTGTGAACAGCTGTACAATTCTGCAATCCAGGTCCTGCACATTGTGCTGTTGCCTGGCAAGACCAGATCCCCAGCTGGCCAAAGCTTTACCTTATAGAGCCTTTCCTAAACTGAAGTAATCAAAAGAGATCAGAAGGCTTTTAAAATAATAACAATAAACAAGGAGTCAGTGGACTATTGATTAGAATGGGGAACCATTTTAAGAAGGGAGAACTCACAAAACCAGGGCAGGCAATTGTTTTTAAAAGTACTTTTTCAATTTTTAGCCAGTCCTACCTAAGCCTCTGTGGTCCAGAGAAATCTGCCACATCCTCTGTGGACCAAGGGGCTGCTCCTCATGCCTTTTTGCACTTTATGTCCACTCATATGAGGTTTCTGCTCCCCTGGCCTCTTACACTCCACTTTCCCTCTCTCCCTGACACCAGATCAGTTGTTGTCCAAGGCAAAGAAGAATTTTCTCCCTCATGGGAAATCACTCCTCTCCATTGATGCAGCCAAAATATTTCTTAAACTAGTAAGAAAAACTGAAATAGATAAAATAGATGTCACCCATCATACAGTGTAGAAACCTTTCAGTCTGTGGATATGAATTTGTCCAGGAAAGCTTTGATGTCTAAACCAGTCAGGTCTTCCTGCTGAGGATGGGATTGTCTACCTGAGCCAGTTGAGGACTAGTCATCCTGTTCCCAGCCTGCTCCAGACAGTCCTCCCTCCCATGGTGTGTGAAAAAAGGCTCAAGGCTATAAATAGTTTCTGCACAACCGAGTCAGCCTCTCGCACCACTCCCAGGACAGTGGGAAGGGACTGCTGTTCTCAGCCCTCTATGGCTGCTGCAGAGCATCAGGTATAAACAACTCAACCTGCTGCTGCAAAGCATGAAGAATTTTCCTTCTCCTGCAGTTCTTGCCCTTGCCCTTCATCTCAGGACACTGTTCTCACATGGCTCAGTCTGTTTCCAAAATCTTCTAAAAATCTTATTTTATTACATCTCCAAGGCACTGTTATAAACCTAACAGAAATAGCACTTAGTCATGCTGCCTATTTTCCCTTCTGCTCTACCTCAGAGGTACAGATTTTCACCTAGCAAAAGTGCTGTTGAATTTGCTGCTGGCCCTGTGAGGGGTCTTTTATTGTTATCATCATTCTGTAAAGGCTGACTGCCTGCAGGCTGCCTAAGGGCTAGAGTGTTGGGTTGCCTGGGTTACCCTTTCTTCCAAAACACAGCTAATGCAGAATGATATGGTAAAAGAAGTGATAAATATTTTTAGAAGAATTAAAAGTGAACACCAAGGGCTCTAAGAAAATATTTTGCCTTGAGGCTCATGCAAGTTCTAATGAGGCTGCTAAATGCTCTTGACTCAAATTGGAGCAAATGGTCTTTTATGAATTGCAAATAGAAGAAATCCTTGCAGGAACCCTTCTGTTCTACCCCTCGTTCAACAGCAAGAACAGCAAGTGTCCATGGGGTGGACACTGATCTCCTGATGCTGCTCTACATCCATGGAAGGAAAGTACCACATATGGTGGAAACACTTCTGGATAAATCTGCAAATTACATGCCAAGCCCCAGTGCATGCAGAGGCATTTGTGGCCAAACACTCAGCACTGCAGGACCAGATCAATAGCACTGTGTCCTGCTAGAAAACAGTTTAAAAGTCAGTCACCCATTAGGAATCCCACAACCACCAAGTGGTTCCCTGTTCATCTTGTATCCAGCTTCAATCCACAGCCAGAAATTTCCAAATGCATTCATCCATTTGGATGGCAGTCCCAACACTGCTCAATACATGGGTTGATGTGTAAGTTTCAATGGACAGAGACATTTCACCTTGACCTGTACACACCAAATCTATGCTGGGAGCAAGAGGTGAAAAAATGATGGTAGTTTAGTGTCTTGGCTGAGCTTTTATTTTATTTGATCTGTAAATAAACAAAACTATTTGATAAACCATATACATTAAATTAATGGACACATTCCACAGTGCAGCTTTGGTTTTTTTCATGCTTACTGTTAGTAAGGCAATTTGATTGTGGGACAAAAGTTTGCCAGCTGTCACATAGGTAAGAGGGGTTTTCTTCCCCTGAACCTTCAATCTTCTCTATGCTTGTGATATTACAGTCTTTATACAATTACAGGTTTGTTTGTTTGGGTTTTTTTAAATGCTAACTAATTTTCCAGTGGGAATGAAATTGTCTTGGAATAAATTAGAGCTGTATAGCAATAAAAGACATACCAACAGCATTCTTTCCTATTAAGGATTATGGCTATTCCTGTTGAGAATTATGATTACAAGTAAAAAGAAATTGTAAAACTGAAAAGAAGAAAAAGATTCCTACAGTTGAAGGAGGTCACAGGAACTGTATTCTTTAATTAGATACTGCTGTGTAATAGTTAGGAAAGTTCCTGAAATAAACTGGAATAAATTATCACTATTTCTTCATTTGCTTTGTGACCAAATCTTGATGTCCAGCTGCTGAATATTCTCATCAGAAAATTGCATTAATACCATCTGATTTCTGATTGATATATTGAGTGTTTCACAATGCCAAGTACACTGAGTTGTGGTCACATTTCCAGTGATTTGAGGTGGGTGCACGTTGGCTTTTAGTATTATCACCTCATAACTGACACCAAAACACCAGGAACCATACTACTTTGATTTAAAATCTTGCTATGCAAGATATTTTAAGTCAAATATTAGAAACCCCACATATAGTGGAAAAGAAAGAATCCAGAAAAAACTGGAATTCCACCTTCAGAGCACGATTTGAACAGCAACCCAGAAACAGAAATGAACATATGGAACTGGAAAGAAAAGCCAAAAATGACAAATGGCTGCTTCTTAAAGCTATTTTGTACCTCAAGTGAGGCAAAAGAGAAAAAATATACACTATTTTGAAGCACTTCAGGATGCAAACACTTAAGGAAGCCTAAAGTCTTGCTTTGCCTTTTGAATACTCAAACTTGTATTCTGAGTATTAATATTCTTTTCCTTGATTTTTAGATTCAATAATACCATTCCCAGTGGAAAAGGGATGGCATCTGACTACATTGAATTTCTTTTGCTTTGAGCACTAATTATTTGTCACCACTTTAAATGGACAGCCCCCAAGACAGAATATTCTCCTATTGCATGTTCAGCAAAACACACAATGCCTGTACTGTGGATGTCCAGGAACAAAAATTCCTTTTTCTTTTGTCAAATTAGTCTTGACTGTGCTCCTCAGTGCCACTTTGACGTGGTGGTACAGGGTGGTAGATGAGCTGCCCTTGAAACAGGATGATGTTTCTTGTAAATTCATCCAAGAGTCAAAGTTTTAATAGATTAATTAAACTTGTCAAACTCTTTAAAAGCATTTTTCCCCAAAGAAATTTATCACCTATGAAGTAATGAGCTAAAGTGCAATAGCTAATTACCTGCAGAACATCAGAAGTACAGAGCCTTTCACTGTAGGGTTACCCTGTTGCATTAGCCTATGAATCTGAAAAATAACCCATCATAATGTAGGAGATGCATTAAGGAGATACCTTAAAATAAGACATACTCCTCCAAAACCAATCATACTGTAAGTTTCAGAAGAAACTAACTTTCTGACAATATGACCATGCTTAATTTCATTTTAGCTAAGTTTTGTTGCCCATGAGCATCCTTCTGTTGACAGCCTTCAAGTTTGTCTGTTTACAGTAGATGTACAGAATGAAAAATTACATGTCCTCATCTCCTGTACTTTCTTCCAGCTTTAGATCCCTGAGAGGAACTACAAGCCATTTGATTTCTGAACATATTCATTGCTACTTTTGCTTTCTACCTCTTTCTGTAAAGAAAACTTGATCATTGGAAATAAAAAAACCAGCCAGACTATATGCATGGGGTATGTTTCACCTACAAAGCCTTCCCCCTCATACACACACTAACAAAACAAAACAAAAAAATTCAATGTCACCAAACCAGAAAACTTACAAAACTGAAATTTTGCCTAAAAAAACTAACCAAAAAAATCCCACACCAAGTGGTCTTACTGGCTGAGTAAATGCTTTTAAACCAACTACCCTATTTCAATGACTGGTGTAGTCCACACTGCTGAGATGTCTACATGGAATAAATACCTAAGCTTTCCTCCCATAAGGTTATTTAGGATTTACACGTTTATGACCTCAATCAGTTTAAAGGTAAAAGGATCTATAAAGTGCACCTTATTGAGTTGGTTAAAGAGTAAAACAAAGCAAAAACAAACAAACAAAAAATTATATGCCAAGATGGCCTGTTTCTGTCTCACTAAATGTAACATTAGACAAAGTGTATGTCATGTAGGGGTGGCATTATAAGAACATCTGCCACTTTCCATATTTTTGCTTTGACATAAACTAGCATTCAAATGAAAATTAAATATATTAGCAGTTTTACTAACTTCATATTTAGTAACTGCCAAAAGTGCCCTTTTTTTCTCTGAGATATTTTAGGGATTCTCAACCTATTCATGCAACTGATACACATTTTACATGGTCTAATAAAAAAAAATTGTTCCTGAAGCAGCTGCTTCATTTTTCATATCTCCCTGCATTTCTGATTTCACTAGTACCAAGCTATTGCCAAGAAAAATATTAAATTTTCATACAAACGTCTGCTCTGCATTGTAAAATGCACTTGTGGGAGATATACATTTTAGTTAACAATATTTACCCAGAATCCTCTGCACAAAAGGATTGTTTGAACAACACATTTTCTTAGTTTTGTGTCACATTCCATATCAGATCAACTGATATTTCCTTGAGTGCTGTCATTAGTATCTGTTGTATTTTTCTATTCTATAAGTTTGCTCATGCTTTGCTATGAGGTAGCAAGTTTTCCACATTGTTTAAGCTCCAAACTGCTTTTTTTCTTTAAAAAAAAACTTTAAAATTGCTTCCTTATGAAGACTGATTATGATTGCTGTCAATGGCAAGAAAAAAAGGCAGAGGTCGTATTGCTGAGTAAGCTTTAAGTGCAGCAGATAATATCAACCCTGAGGAACCATGTGCTTAATTAAAAGTGTAATCTCATGCAATGTAATTTACTGTAAACATTGCGTTTTACTATAGGATATACAAAGAAATATTTACAGCTTTTAATACAAAGCAGTTTAACATGATTAACAAAGCAGATAATAAATTTTATGGTCTAGTTGCTAACCAAGAAGAAACCAGTAGTACCTAAAGAAAGCAGGAATCACCAACCTTTCACAAGAAAAGGACAACTGCAGCACACAACTACTCCTCCAAGTCAGAGAATAGTGGTTTTTTTTTGTTTGCTTGGGTTTTTTTTAAACTGTTTATCAAAAGTCCCAGGAGACACAGAAATTTCATGCAGCCAATCAGAAAATCAGCCCAAAGACATGCTACAATATGAATAGGAAGTAAAGGGAAAGCAGCAAATATAGAACTGAAATGGTTAAGATCAAAGATGCATAATCTTAAGATCAATACCAACTGGAGTGGTGTCAACAGTTAAGCTCAGTAACTTGTGTGGCTGCAAACGGCTGAGGGTGCACTGTGTCCCACAGGCATGAAATTTAATGAAGTCAGCTATGAATAAACTGAAGCTTGAATTACAAACCCTTCCAAGAAAACCACAAACATCTCATTTCTCTACTTTGTGAGTAGGGAGCTCTTCCCTGCAAGAGCTAGAGAAAGTTGTTGTATTCATTCATCAGAAACATGTGTTTAGCATAGGATATCTTCTTTCTGCATGGGTTCCTCTTCTGAGCAGGTATGAACCTGGCTTTTTAGCAGGAGCAGATTTAAACAGCTGATCCAGAAATAATTCCATATATTCTTCAGTCTTCTACTACTGCCCCTCACCTATTTTATAAATACACTCTGTGAGCAAGAAGAACCTCACAAAACCCAAACCTTGCTTTTTATTTCAGGTCTCCTTTTGGAGCCCTGGGTCTCACAAAAACTTTCAGATACAATGAGATAACTTCTTCCCTTCCTTTTCCAATAAAATCATATGACCATATGAGTTTAGCGTAGCTGCCAGACCAGGTATTTCTGTCATTAAGATAAACTGGAATTACAGGTGTTAAGGACAGATAGGGAAGATAAAGTAGAAGGGGGATGGAGCTGGGAGAAAATAATTTATCAGTCAGCTTTCTAGATACTTGCCTTATGATTGAGAGCAAGCAATAATGCCCAAAGAGGCTGAAGTAAACCTAGGCTGAAACAGTGGAGCATGTTGGCAATGCCATTCCTCAGAGCATGGGTGAAAGAACCAGTGAACTGTGATTATACAGAAGACATCAAGTGATTTGCTTTTGTATAACTTCAGGTTATATAAAAGGTTGCTGACATATAAGAAATACTACTGAAGATAAAAAGGAAAAGAAAAAAAAGCAGGAAAAGCCTATTCACAAGCCACAACTCATCAAAAACTGCTCCTACAGACAAAACACAATTAAGTGCGTGTCAAAGAATTAAACCCAGAATTTACAGCATAAGAAATTAAGAAATTTTTTTCTTACATTCATCAGGTTATTCTCTTGCCTTTTAAGACTTTTTCTTCTATGTTGTTTATATGAGAACAAAATTTGAGTGGGGCATATTAAAGCAGCGTGAAGGTAAATACAACAGATTCCCTAAGATTTTTTTTTTTAATCTCTTCTTGCAAAGGAAAGTAGGTCTGGTTTTTTTTTTCCCCAGCCATACCTGAAAAATACATGGTCATTTCTGCATTTATAAAATACATTGCAAAGTCTGTCCTGCTTTTACGAGGCAAGAGCCTAATTGGAGAGAGAAGGAGGTCATGAAAGAGCTGTACTTTTCCACACAAGTCTGCAGAGACTCGATCTGGCCTCAGCGTTCAGATCTCCAAGTGCACAGAGATTCGCCCTTATCAGCGTTTCTTGCAGACAATCAAATTCAAATCACCTTTTGTAATTACATTATGAAACACTGTAACCTATTTTCTTTCTTTCCTTCTCCCCCCTCCTGCTACCACACAGGGCTGCCCATGTGAGCATTTCCTTCATGGGGATTTTGGGAGTTTTACTCATTCATAGCTATCAAATCCCTGACACTTGGCTATTCTTATGGGCAGGAACTGCTCTAAGCAGTTTCATTTGGAATCAGAAAGGTAAAGTGTGTGCCCAGCTGTGGAAGTTCTGCCTTTAGTCCCCACCACTCGTATTTACTTTGCATCCACACACCAGACACACCTTCATGGGGAATTTGCAGGACATTAATTCGCCATTTCCAATAAAACCTCAAAGTTAATCTACTTCTGCTCTACACCATCTGACATGTCTCTTCCTCCTAAATAGCTAATGAATGCCATTAATGTGATGAAAATTACAGGGATGATGCCTGTACTCAGAGCTACTTGACATGAACAAGGACAACTGATAGCACCCAGAGAATATGCAGCAGCTGGGATGTGCATAGCTTTACAATTCATATACTTTATGAATCTTCACCAAAAAGAATATGCAAGTATATCCACTAATATACGTGTATTTTGCAGCTACAGGTGTATATTGAGCAAATACTCACAGCCAGTATGTCAAGCCTTTCACCAAAACACCCAAATACTAGCCCAAACACAACTTGTGTTAGTATTTCAGTATGTCTAACATTCAGTTATTCAAGATTCATTTTATTTCAGGCCCCTACACCAGCATTTGAATATTTCATTTTCGACAATTCAAGATTTTTAAATTTTTTAAATGCAATTCTAGAAATCTCAAGAGGAGCTTTTCACAAGGGTATACAGTGATAGAACAAGAGCGAAGGGCCTTAAGCTGAAGGAGAGTGGGGTTAAATCAGCTATTAACAAGAAATTCCCTACTTTGTGGCTGGTGAGGCACTGGAAGAGGTCACCCAGAGAAGCTGAGGACTCCTCACTCCTGGAAATGTTCAAAGGCCAGGTTGGATGGGACTCTGAGCAACCTTTTCTAGTGGAAGGTGTCCCTCCCCATGGCACAGAGGGTTTGGAATTAGATGAGCTTCAAGATCCCTTCCAACCCAAACCAGTCTATGATTCTATGAAAACACATTAGAAGATCCCAACTTTGATTCCTACCTCAGTATAAAAACAAGAAGTAATTTTTAAGCAGCAAGTAGAAGTCACACCCATTCACTGAAACTGCCTTGCCTATCACCTGTTCTCCATGAAGTTGACAATCACAAGTTTTACTTTGTAAAACACTTTATAAACTGCAAAAAATCCTCCAAAACTACCCTGGAAAACAATAAAAGTGATGCAGATTTTTCCCGTAATGGATGTGGATATTTCTAACACCTGTTTCATGATATTACCTATGAGCTGTTCACCTAGATTATGAATATTTTTATAAAATATACAATGCATATAATTTTTCAATGATTATATACATTTTATATATTTTATAGTATAGTTATGTAACAGATTTCTACTTCATACCAATTTGTAGGGGTTTTCTTTGCGTACACCCATAAATAAATGGAAGCATTTACAAGCCAAAAAATTAAAAGTATTTCTCAAAACACTCTAGTCAACAACAAAAGAGTAAATAGGTCCAAAGTGGAAAGAAATCCCTTCTAAGAGCAGCTACTGAGTGAAGAAAGGACTGTTTTCCAGGAGGTCTAACATCAGGATTTGTTAGCATTTCAATATCTGCTCTAACACACTTAGTGTTTTGTGCTGTGTTTAACAAGATTAAGTGATCATACAATGTTTCATCTCAACTCTTTATTGGAAATCTCACAACAAGCCTCATTCCTTGCCAAAACATTGTCCCATGGTTCATGCATGATGCTAATTCCAGCTGAATGAATAAATCTGTTTACATAGGCATAACAGGAAAAGTGCTGAAGGATTCCCCAAGGAACATCTTTATTTTTCTTCCTGGACTTCCATAATTTTTCTAAACAGTTGCAACTCTGCACCAAAAACCTAGATTGGTAAATTCTAAGGCACTGTTGAGTCCTTTGATAGAATGGATAGAGTTGGAAATATTGTTAGCTTTACAGTGAAGCAGTTAAAAAACAAAACACCTTATAAAAGGCACCAAGTTTTATAAATATTAATTACAAAGCAACTTTTCTTTTTAAAACATTTCTAAATGAAGGTGGAGAGACAAGCAATGCAGGAGGACTGGACCCAGAGAGCTTCAGAGTGCAACTGAATGATGCACTCACTAAATGTGAGAATAATACAAGCCTCCCCATATGTGGATGTGTGCCAACTCCTAAGTTACACCACGAAGCAGCACAGGTGGGAATAGGACACCATTTTTCAGTTTCTCATGCCTGCAGAAAAGAAATTCTACAACTATGACACCAGGAAGTAATTCATCGCTTTTAGTGTGTCGTTAGCTAATACATCTTCTAAAGCAGTTTCTGCCCAAAAGCACTACAGCCCTGCCTTGGCTGTTCCTGTACTTACAGTGACAAAGAGGGATCTTCAGTTTCTAGTCTGGACACAAGAATTTTTCAAGTCTAGTCTCCCGCTGTACATTACATTCTGTTTATTTATTGATTTTTATGCCAATAAGTTTAAAGGTTCAGATGCACCAGTAAGTTACACAGGAATTTATGGGAGCATCAGTGCCGCTGTCTTCAGAAAAAGTAACACTGGCAATCAACATCAGCCAGGGAATTTCTGTCATCATACTTCAATGTGGATATAAGTTGCAGATTAATAGTTAAATGTCTTTCATATTCCCAACACAAGTGATACTAGGAGCTGAGCTGAGTAACTATTTTTCTCTGTGAAGGAAAAGCAGGCTAAATACTGTGCTGTGCCCTCTGAAAGTAAAATTCAGGTTAGTGTAAATCCTCATCAGCTGGTCTCAGACTTTGATTCTAACATAAGACCTGAACACAAGACTCCCTTTTTTCAGGGTTGAGCCTAAACTAATGTGTTGAAAAAATAACCCATGTCAGCATGCTGTTATCAGTGCTTTGAAAGTCAGTTCACCTGCCCACTCTAAATGAAGGCAAAATGCATTTAAACTTGGATATCAGGCATTCAAGGACAATTTCATAGTCCCTAATAATTAATTTATTCAGGGTGCATTTTCAGGGTAGTTAGCTGAAAAAATTATTGCAGCCACTGCTGGAATATTCACTTGCCATGCAAGGGGACACTACAAACATTCAGAAAGAAACCCAATAGTCTGATTTTAGGAGACAGATCTCATTCCCAGTGAGCATGCTCATTTCCTGACTACTGCATAAAGGGCAATGACACAGCAGCTTCTCAACTCTTCTTGTGCACCAGGCTGACACTGCTCCTGTGCCAAGAATTAATTTAGTTAAAACCCAAACTGTTTTACATCTACTACAGT
This sequence comes from Entomyzon cyanotis, assembly GCA_024500445.1. NCBI lineage: Eukaryota > Metazoa > Chordata > Aves > Passeriformes > Meliphagidae > Entomyzon > Entomyzon cyanotis. The sequence continues at coordinate 5,029,161 of JAKEPQ010000756.1, forward strand.
TTGGACCATGCCTTTTCATATTCAGTCTTGCTTAAATGAAAATATAAATTAAAAAAGAACAACAAAACACACAAGTAGGCATTTTTGTTGCTGTTTGTGTGTTTGGGAGGTTTTTTTTTTTGCTGGTGGGAGTTTTTTTTGCTTTTGTGTTTTGATTTGGGATTTTTTTTTTTTTTGTCTTCCTCACAAAATGAATTGTAGGCTGGGTCTCTGAATACATCTCAACACTCCTACCAACTAGAAAAAAACAAAGCTCCAACACCAATGAAGGAAACATTTAAAAGCAGCTATATCAGAAATAGCTGTGACTGGTATTCTAGCCTCACTTTGGATAAATTCTTCTTTTTTTCTGAAAAACAGGCATGGCACTAGGATACATCCTGTTATTTTCAGCTTTTTCTGCAGTCTGAACAGACCTCCTGGTATCACTCATTTGCCAGGCTATAAACCTCTAGCTTCTTTTAACATGTTTCCTGCTAACATTTTGGAGAACTCTTCAAAGTCAGTTTCTTTTTCAAGTTAGTTTTCCATCCTTTACCATTATATTTTTTAATTAAATGAATTATATTAATCAGAGCTATAAAGTGTTCTTTGAAGAGTTTTATGACCTCTTCAATCATCAAATTATGTTCTTCATTTAGCAGCAAGGTTTCTCCCAATAGTCTAACATTTTGATATTATTCTTACTGTTAAAGTGTTTGTTAAACAATGTTTGCAGCCTATGTCCCCAAAATTCCTCTCAACAAACTAGTGCCTAGGCTGCATCAATTGTGCTGTGCTTTTCTAGAAAACCTTTTTTCTTTTTTTAGCTTGAGGACTTAGGATGGAGAAGTGCTCAAGGTTGAACATATGATTTTCCCTCCATCAAAGCATTCCTAACCCCAAACCCAAGAAGTACATGATGCAAAACTCTGCAGTACGAGAAGCAATTGCTCTGAACACTTTTGCCAGACTATTCCCCTGGGGTCTGTTTCAGAAGGCAAATCGAAACTTTTCTCCATGTCTCTTAAAGCCTTGAGCAGACCTCAAGCTGGATAATAGCATTTCCCTCTATTACCTGCTGCTGCTCCTCCACTTCTCTTCAGCCCCTGCTACCAACTACGTCTGCCAATACTCCACTGAGATTTTGACTCATGTTATTTTTGTTACCTTTTCCTACACCTGGATCTTGATTTTTAAGTTGCCTAATTTTGTAAGGCACTTCCAGATAGATTTGATCTGCAAAATCAGTGGTACTTAAATGTTTGATGTTGTTGGTTTGTTTAGGATTTGGGACTTGTGGCTTTTTGAACTGGTTTTATGTGATTGTTTTTTTTTTATTTTCTTCAATGTGTTTTTAAGGGAGGATTTCTTGCTAGTATTGGTGTTTGGGTTTTTACCAGGTTAAATTACAAAACAAAGTGATACTCTACCTGAGGTCTCAAGTCCAGAAAAGCACAACAGTTGCCTGCCATCCATATGGATCAACCTGTCTAAACATCCACCAAGAGAGCAGTGCTTCCATTGCTTCCCCATGCACAGGTTTTGGAATCAAAACAACCCAAGCCCCATTTCTGTGACATAGTTGCCTAAAGAATTATTTCCTATTTGATTTTCAAATAAAAGTCATGTTAAGTGACAGATAGTAAAAAGAGTATGGAATCTTCCCCTGCCTCCATTTTAAATTTTGAATCTACATAGAATTAAGAATGAAATTTTCAAGTAAAAATATTTATCGCAGAAAACAAAAGAGCTTGAGAACTCCTGAGGACAGAACAGGATATATATATAATTTTAAAATATATATATAATTTAAAACACATAGAATTATAGAATATATAGAATTTTTATATATATAGAAGATATAGTATTGAAAAGCATAATTCATTTTATAAGACTATATTTGGAAGTATAATTCAAGATATGGAGAAAGCACTAAAGGGAAAATGTCAAAACCAAGCTAAAACATTAAAAACTTTCAGATATATTCTTTTATTTACTTGAACCATTTCCAAATGCCAAATGGTTGGCAAACTAAATGTAGTTTCAATATCCCTAAATTTAAAACTGAGTTTGCCCTAGAAATCCTTAAAAATTCCTCCAACCTTAAAAAACCTCTATCTTTTATGACCAGCTTTTGAACAGGAAGGAATATTGCACCAAAGCACTCTGGGATGAGTCAGGAAGGAATCACCTTATACTTCAAAAATCTCATTTTTCCTTCACCAAGGCTGAAACAACACTATTGGATGGAACAACAAGCACCAGTCTGCCTCAGTCTGTCATTTGGAAAGGATTTACTTCAAATATATTTTTATATTCAGAAAGACTGAAATACCATGACTGAAATTATGAAAGCAAATGTCTTGGTTTAAGACAATTTAAGAGGGACACTCTAAGATGAGTTACCTCCACTTTAGTTTAACCAATCCCTTTCCACGAATAGTGAAAAATGAATACAAGTAGATATAAGTGAAAAGAATAAGTTTACCAAAAAAAAGAAATAGAAACAAATAATAAATAGTAAATACTTATAAATAATAATAATTGCTAGATACAAAACTGTTAAGTATTATATCAACTCCCTGGGAGAAAAGGGAAAAAGAGTGGAGCAACCCTCTTCCCCAAAATGGGTCTTGCCCACCTCTGTAGAGTCAAAGGGAAAATGGCAGCAGCCGTCCTCTCTATTATCTCCCTAGAGGGCAGCAGCTCTGCCAGGAAAGGTGGCTGGCACATTCCAGAGGCTGGCACATTCCAGAGGCTGGCACTCAGGGGCTAAAACTCCCCCCCACTCTGCTCTCTGGTTCCATTTTCCAGCCACAGGCTCTATAGGAGACCACAGCAATTTTGGGCACAGATAGATATGGAATGCAGCAGCATTTTGGGGTACCCAGGATGGCAAACATCCCCCCAGCCCACATTTGCTGTTCCACTGCATCCGTGGAGGCTGTTGTTCCCACAGAAAGGGATCTGCTGTCTCACAGCAGCCATGGTAAGCACAGTGTACTTGGCAATGAGGGTGCTGAGCGACGACACCTCGCAAATTTAGCTGCGCTAGTGAAAGACATTATCGCCTTCAGCTGTCTTTTTTTGCCACCCTTCTGCTAGAGGTTGCTGCCCCCACAGCAGAAGCCAGGGGAAGAGAGCACAGCGCTCGCCTTGCTCACACACGGGCACAAAACTTGGAGTTGGTGCCAACTCCCACTCCTGAGCGGCTCAAAGCTCCAAAATCCGCACTGCAGCAGGAGAGGGGCAGAGGCAGCTCCCCGAGGAGGCTGGGGTGCTGAGGTGTCCCTGTCAGCCTTGCTGGTGGAGCTGGCTCTACCCTGTGGATCAGCTGCCTGCTGACAACTTGCAAGGGCAAAGGAAGACAAGTTTTAGCACGTCTTCCACCCGCAGACCTTCTTCACAGAACAGGAATTAAGAACTTTCTTTTTCTGTGAACATCTTTCAGCTAAAGACTTCTTTTTGTAACAGGTCATGTCGACAAAAAGGCAAGATAGAGGAATTTTAAGGCTGGTAACTTTTTATTGCATATTAGCATTTCTATGAGTATGTCCTCAGTACTGAATAAAGCCTAATGAAATCAGAGCAAATAAAATCTAAGCTTCATTTGTTATTCCCAAAACCCCAATAGTCTTCCTCTATTATACTATGTGATACTATAACTATGATATAGTATACTCTACTACAACAGTCTGTACCAGATAAAAAGAAATACATCTGTAAATATGTAAGAACTTTCTTTGTGAGTTTTTAGTGCAAACTAAAATCTAACTGTTCCCCATTGTTTCTTAAAGACCTCTGTCACTTTTCCTGCTCAATTAGATTTCACTAAACTGGAGCAAGGTCAGCTGCTGCATGAAATATGCAGTTAAACTTCCTCTAAATTAATATTTATCACACAAGTCTTAAAAGATACCTTGTCAGACATGTATGTGATATTAAAGAAGCACTGTAACATATACTTGATTAGTTAAACAGGTAACAAACAGATTTAGTCACTCCAATTTCGCAGGTGGGTTTTTCAATAACTTTCCTCCTGTATGACCTGTGCCACCTGCCCTATCCCCTACACACACAAAAACAGTATCAACAGCAGAGCAATGCCTATGAGCTGGGTAGCTACTTATTTACTGTCCTTAACTATTCACAAATGCAGTAATAACATGGAAACATCAAAAAGGACTAAAACAGACTTTCCATAAATATTTGGTTTTCATCTCCTTAAAATCATTCTCTCTCTCTCTCTCTCTTCCCAGAAGAACAAGTTTGTGGATCAGTTTTTAATAAGACATGGTATCTAGTTGATTGGATCCTTCAAGCAGCCAAGAGACTCTATCTGCAAGAGATTCCCCTGAAGCTCATTCTGAAATTGAAAATATTTACTGTAGAGTTGAACTAATATCATGGGGCTGAGAGCAAAGATTTATCTACTATCTCCAAAGGATGCAATCCTAACTAGACCTTTATTTATTTCACATCAGTCATGTTGCTTTATCACTCTGAGAGATACAGAATAAATTACTTAAAGAGATCTCAGTCTGTCACCCACTGACTGTGCTTTCGAGAAAGCAGTCTAGTACATACATACTTACATATCAACTAAAAATGTATTGTTCTTGTCTAGCAAGTTTGAGACTGACTAGTCTCAAATTCTCATTTGGAGGTGGAGGGATGGCATTTTCCTACTGTTCATACAGAGATGAGACTGAGAAAAGTACCACAAGTACGTAAAAAAGTTCTAACAAGCAGCATGAAGAACCAGATCTGCTAATAGACAGGGAGAGGAAGGCATAACTGCCTTTTTCCAGGCTGTGATTCCTTGGCAGCCACAGGCAGACTCCCAGCCACTGCTGTGATCCTGCCTTTCTGTCCCTGGCACTTATCTGTGACGAGCCCCGTTTGCTAAGCCAAACTACTGACACCAAAGTTCAGGTTAGCTTTCTGCTCACTCAGTGACCTGAAACAGTTTATTCAGGGTCAAACAGGACAGAATGGAAGGAGCACAGGTTGCATTAAAGGTCAGTGTTTATTCTCAGCTTGTGCCATTTGTGGTCACATCCTAGGCAAGCACAGACAGCGAGGGGTGACACAGGATGAGAGGAGCCCACGGCGCAGGACACACGACCTAATGCACCCCAACACTGCTGGTCCTCAGCTATGCTTTCACTTCAGATTTCTTGCCATTACATTGCCTTGTTTTCTTTTAAACAAAATAAAAACAAACAAACAAAAAACCTAAAAAACCCCAAACCGAATAAAAATAGTTTTCAGATGCAAAAACTTCAGCAGCTCACCTTACATCAGAATATGGCTTCCTAATCTAAAGCTCGTGGCACATCAATAGATTTTTAAATTGTGTGCAGGTAAGTGTAAGTAGATGGTCAAAGATGTTACTGTTAGTGTATCTTGTATTTCTTTCTAACTCTTGCTGCAAATGCACTTTGCTTCCAGTATTGGTTGAGATTTTGCAGAAACATACAACTAAAGAGTACCCAGTTAAGTTTCCTGCATATTTTACTTAACTCATTCCAAGTGAGTTTGTTTTCAAGGAGGACTGGCACAAAAGCAAGGGAAAACAATAGGACTGAATCTGGCGCTCTTATATGCAGCATGATCAAGGCTTTTGTGGCACACAGGAGTGAAAAGCACTAATGTCTCACCAAAACACTGCAAGCTCCTGCAGCCCTCAGCAGTAAATTCACAAGCTGATGCACTGGGTGAAATTCTATTGCCAGCAATTAAAAGCACACCAATATCTACTTTCGAGTAAATACTTTGAAGCTACACACTTGGGTCTCTCAACAATTGTTGTCTTTGATTTCCTGCTAGACATACCCATAGTTCCCATGCATCTAACAGATCTGATCTACAGAATTTTTAGAGCCTACTTCACTAAAAGCAGAGATCAATATAAAACTACCACTTGAGAAGATGGTTGCACTACAGATAATCATAGAGACCAAGAGTTCCAAGTGGAAATAAAAAAAAGTATTATACTACAATGAGTACACAGAAAAAGCCATCAGTTGGCTACATGCACAGGGAAAAACATTAGGAATTTTTAAACTTAAATATTTACCCTCCCATTATATTAAGACTATCATTCACAGTCTTTGAGAAGACCCCTGTTCTTACACAACAAGTTTGATATTTCTCTTTTGATACCATCAACATACTCCAGAAACGTTATTAGACTGTTTAGAAAAATAATTTGATACATTGGAGGGAAAAAACCAGGAGAGGATGAAGACTGTTGATTCTAGTACCAGGCGTCCTACAAAAAGGTATTATTTTCTTGCTGGACGTGTCCAGGGAGAGCTCAGTGCTAAAACTCAACCCTCCCCTCCTCCCTCTAACATTACTCTGCCGAACATCTTTTCCCTCATCAGGCTTATCCTTATCACCATCAATAATAATTTTCTGCACAGCAGAAGTATCGCTAGGCTTGTAATCACTGCCAGGCTCCTCTGGCAGAAAAATCACTCTCTGACTCACTCTAACAGCTTTAGAGAGGCTGTGACAAGCATGGCAGTGATATGTTGACAACCATTTTGAAATGTAAAGAGCTCGTTATGGACATACACTAAAAGAAAAAGCCATTTACTTTTCTGCTTTAAAAACATTTTTAAAGATATATTATTCCTAGTTAAGTCAGTTTAAAGAAAAAAAAAAGGTCTTTCAATCTCTAGCAAAGGAAAGTAGCAACAGGAACATGATGGAATAGGTCTGTAGAGTATTGTAGAAAAACATGTCTAGAACTAAATGATTTTTCTTAGTGAGTAATACTGACCTTGTGGTGGGTAGGAAGTGCACAATGTCATTTTAAGGAAAAACTATTTGTTTGAGCAGGTTGAGTTGAGATGGGGATGGCTTGCTAACTCTACAACAACGGAATATTCCCGTGGGCACAATTTCAGCTAGTGCACTGCAGGGTCCAGAAGCCAATACAGATTCAGAGGAAGGAACTGAGGAGCATCATAGGCTACAACAATCACTGTTTCTTTGCATATTTCAGACAGATGAGGCAAAATAAAGATGATTTATGTCACAGAGTTGAGATATGCACCACTACAACTTCTTCAGAGTTTGGGAAGAAACACACATCAGGCTATGAATCCTTTATGACCCTTCATATTTTGGCTAAAAAACAAATCTGTGATATTTATTCTTATTTCTTCAAATGAAGTAAGAGAAAATATAAAAACTATGCTGAGACATAAGATCTAATTCTGTCCTCTATGTTGAATATTTGCAAATAACCAACCATGATCCCATACCATCAAAGCCCATCAGTAACACCACTGGTAATTATTATTGATTTACCACAGTAGGCAGGTCCTGAGCACAGAAGAGTGTACCAAGGTTTTGGAGAATAATCACTGGGATAGTTATGGGCTTAGGCAGTGCAAAAACTGTGTAAATGGAGGGGAAGGGTCAAGTATGAAGGGTCCAGAGGTATGACTACAGCAAAATTCATCTGCATAGCCAAATACAAGAGAAGAAAGTCTCTCTGTACTTATATGTATTCTGAATAAAAGGCAGTCTATTATCTCATATAACTTTTCTTGCAAAATATTAATAAAAACAGACTTCAAAATTTTCCAAACATACCCAACCTCTACCATAACAAACCTTACCTAAAGATGAGCTGATGACTCTTTTAAAAAACTACAAACTATTCTTAAATTTTGTTTTCTTTCATTTCAAAGACACAACTTCAAGCTAGAGAATTTTTCCCCTATCCCTTTTTTCTTTCTTCTCACTTCTTAAAGTTTTGGTATCCCAGTGGAAATAGTATTGAACATCCAGAAACTCATTATACCACAATTAAAAAACAGTTTCATTACCTATTTCTCGCCATATGTTCAAGTAATTATAATCAGTGTTAAAATCTTGTAATTATAGTTTGCAAAAAATTAACTGTATGACAGACACTTCTTTGCCTCATATTTTAGTAATGCTAGTTATTAATTATTTGCACTTCTGCAATGCCTAAAGGCCATTTCAGTGGGAAAATACATGTAGTAAAAAGACAGACCATGAGGGATCTCTCTTAAAAAGGGGGCTTTATTTTTCCTAAATCCATTTCATCTAAGATCAGAGACATCAAGCTGTACAATTACCATAAATTGTTAGTAAAGGGTAAAGTTGGATTCCTATATTTCCATGTTTTGCCACATTTGAATTAATTCTCAATTCTCTGACTTTAATATATGAAACATTAGGAGGACTTAGACCCTTAAGGCTACTTTCTTAAACTGCTACATTTCTCTCCTGGCCCTTAACTCTGCTGGGAACTTTTCCTCAAATTAAAGAAAGATCTCCCTCTTCTGCCTGCATTTCCTGGGTTTTTGTTGGTTTTTTTTTTTTTTTTTTGCTCCTTTAAATTCATGTTGTCTTTTCTAAGATGTGTAATAAATAATATTATAATAAATATAATAAACAGAGGGAAAAATCAATTTCCCCAATTTGTACCACTTTAGACTCTCAAGAAACTACACATATTCATATACATAGCACTGCACTATGCAATATCAACAAAACAAAAGTTTAGCTCCAGTGAAGTTCTAAAAGATGCCTGTTGTTTTTCTCTTTCCATAAATAAATGGAATTACCCTTTATAGATTACACTGCAGAATCAACAATTCACTTTTTTTTGCACTCAAACTATATAGTAATTTTTTTAAAAGTCTTTAATGAAGATATAGCGTAAGTGACCACTGTGAAGCATCTGTTTGTTTCTAATGATCAGACGTTTTGAAAAGAAATCCTTTGCAAAGGATTTACTTAGGAATTAATAATTCATAATTAAATTATGACATTTGGACTCCGTTTTCAGTATCTTTGTTTCATACAGATGTTTTAACTGGTAAGATGTCATGGTGGTTGACATGCTTTTAGCAGCAACACAGCACAAAATTATGTCCCTCAGAGTTTCTGATTTTTAGCATAGACATAATTTGTTCCAGAGAATGAAATCCCCTTTTATTATACTTGATAATATTTCTAATATTTATCTACAGTATCTGCATTTTTGCCCCCCACAAGCAGGTTAGAAGGAAGTGGTGGTTGTTTTAGTCTTAAATGACAAGTATCCATGAAGATGATATTTTAATTTTTTCTGTTATACCAACTCTTTCTGAGCCATTTAGTAGAATTATCTTAACACAAATGCATAAGAAGGTAATAGCAAAAGTTACCATAACATCTCTGCATGGACCTGATGGAATTTCTGTACACTTCAAAAAATTAAGTAGCATTTTCTAATTGTTTAGTCTTAGAAAATTGTTTCCTATGCATTGACCACACATTGGCATGTTCTTGCACACTTTTCTGTTTATTTTCAGCACTTTTCTAGCAGACGTACCCTTAAAGTTGCACATATACATATGTGAATGTACATATGTAAGGTCCAATCACAACAGAATGGACCACCACTTCAAAAATAAAAGATCTTCGAAGTTTTTTTCCCTGAAATGCAGAAGTTACCAAAAGCAAGATGAATTCACTGAACTTTTCAGTACCTGTAAAGACACATTACCACCAAACCCTGTTCTTTATGATGTATAATTTTTAGTCATAGCCCGATTCTGTAATTCTCCTGAACTCTGAACTCACAGCAGTTCTGAGAAATATGTTCCTTTTCAGGCTTCATAAAACATCCCTTGAAAACAGTTTACAAATTGAAGATCATCACCTAAAATTTGTATTTTACCCTACGTATCTATTAGTTATGCCTAAAGAGTAGGAAGCAAGATACTCAATCCTTAATAGACACACCTTAAAGACAGCAAGGGCAACACATTTAAAAGATGCCAAGAACATTTAGTGCATTGCTTCCAAGGTGCAGAATACATGAGCCTAGTCTTAGAATGAACTCCAGTTTGACTGTGAAATTAATAATTATTCCCTATACCATGCATTTAGGTTTAAAACCTTCACATACATGAGATTTCCTTTTAATTATTTCTTTATTAGGTCTAATTTCATTTTCCCTTTAGAGTAAACTTTAGAGGCAGATATGAGTGTTCAACACCCCAAAATGGGACCAAGGAGACTTTTCCAAAGCAACAAGCTACACTAAAATAAGTACCAAATAGGAACAACATTCCAGGGAGGAAGAAAACAGTGGTGGGGATACAGTATGGAGCAGCACAGCATCACTACATGGCTTTATTCTGAGATGACCCCATGTCAGCATGGTTAGGTCCATTGCAGCTCTTCAACTGAAAGAGCATTTACTGGGGCATTGATTTCCTACAGAGAATTTCCCAAGAACCTCAGTGTCTGGGTTTTGACAGATGATATCCAGTTCCCAAAGTCAAAGATGTCTCTGGAAACTGAAGTCTAGCACAAACCTACCCCTGCAGCTCCTGGCACTGCAGATGAAATAAAAATAGGGAGCTGCCTGAAGGGCCATGTCAGATTCCGCTGCTGCAGGGCTTGTCACCTTTCCAGAACACAATCTGTGATGGGGACTACTGATATTTTGGGCTCTTCTATCTTCTTGCCCTTCAGATATTTAGTCCTCACCCTCTCAGAGGGCAACAGGATGGTTTCTGACATTTGTGGATGGTTATTGGGTTCTTACATAAGAAAAACTGCACAGACAATCAAACTGGGAGCACTGGAGAGCTTTTGAAAGTTGCTCTCCACAGCCAATAGCACCTAGGTCACCAGCTCAGTGATACCATAGGGACAAGATTGCCTGGGTAGCTGTGCCAGAAACACCAAATTTGGGATTTACTAAAACTGGCAGCAATGGGAGAAAAGTAATTATGGATAGGTTAAATGGGGGAAGGACAAAGGAAAATACAAAGGTGCTGAGAAGGAGAGAAAAAAATAAGAAACAAGGGTACAAATATCCCTTGTAATCAGGGCTGTCTGAGGATCAATGTGGCAGCCCTGTATTGCATTCCAGCCGATTCAATGAGCACAATAAACCAAACCTGTTGCTCTGACAATATCACAGGGGCTGAACCCATTTCTGCAGTCAGGAGGAGGAAGAGCATGGCAAGAGGAGGTATTTTCCCCTGCAAGCACAGGGGAGCACTCTAGAGCGGCTGATCCAGCATCCTGTAGTCACCTCAACAGGATCAGTATCCACAAAAATCAACATCTTCCTAGTCACTTCCCAATACACTGCTGTTTCCTGTCCACTTTTATGTTGTACATCTGTTAAAAGTCACATGTCAGGAAGGAGAGTTATATTACTGTAGTTAAAGCTGTTATGCTGTCACTATAAAAAAAGTATAATTAAATTTTCCATTTGATTTCCAGGTTGATTTGACATTCAGTGCATTTTCCTTGCTTTGGTTTTTGATGGGATCACACTATATAGAATTGTCGTTCAATGAATGACAGATTACTGATTTAGTTTCATGATCTTTTATTGGGTTATATAGTCAGGAACACAGCTTGAATTTTATGCTAGCTAATGAAGTATCTGGTCTATTAAAACAAGATTTAAATTAGGACTTCCAATTTTTTTGGAAATGCACTCTTTTTAGGACTACATGCTTGAATTTACTTTCAATTTACTTTTTAGTTTACTGTGTAACCAGAGCTACTACTATCTTAAATAGCTTATTCCTATATTTAATGGACAATACTATGACCTGGATCCTAGAGTTTGCATGTTTTTCCTGATTAAGCCTCCACAGATGTGAACAGTCTTCTGACTCATTTTGCCAAAGATGCAAGGGATTACTCTGTTTTCTGTTGCAGACACTCTCAGGGTGACCCTTCCCCTGTGGAGCTAACCTATCTGAATTACCAACCCATTAAATTAAATGAATTGTCAAAGCTGAATCTGACAATCCTGTACAAAAAGCCATTCATCAAGAGATTTGTAATGCAAGCGAACAATGAGAACTTAAAGTAGCAATATTAAGCTCTGTAAAAGTAGTGCCCATTAATGCTGTAATATTTCTAATGTCATACTTTTGCAGCTTCTAATAGTGCCATTCATTTAACGTGTTCGGCAGGACATGCGCTTTACTTTAAAGCTTTATGGCAAACATCATGAGCATTGATGTAGTTCAGACTGCAATTTCTCCAGTTTGTATTTTCAAAGATTAGCTAATCCTTCTATAAATTGCATGTTCAAATACAGCCTCTTAAGTATATGGACAGAAAACTCCCACAGCTGAATTATCCTTCAATATCCAGGCACAATACATGCAACTCCCACAAAGTTCTCCAGTAACTCTGGCAACACATGAACTCTCCTCCTTACTGCCTCTCCTCAGAATGGTTCAGTTAGTCCAAAGCTCTCTTCAAGACCACTTTGTTTTGTTGGAAATGTGGAAGCTACAAACAAGTAGAGGAGAACCTACACCAGTGTTGTTGCTCTTGGCTCCTGTGCATTTCAGATACCAGATGCACCTCATCTTCCTACTCCTGATTTTGCTGCCAGCCTCATCCAAAGACTGTTTCTCAGGTGTTGGTCTGAAGGGCTCACCACTCACACAGTGCATCCTGCTGGGAGTCAGCCCCAGCATCTTTAGGGTTTGGTCACTGCAAACCTTTCCAAGGCCATGGGCAAGGTGATGTTTTCTCATCAGACACACACAGTAACTGGGAACACTAAACACCTGTATTCTCAGCTTCAGTGCTGCTTTCGCACCTTTTTGTCCCTCAAAGCAGTAGATACCAAAGATTAGAGTAAAGTTTAGCTAACAAAAGATTAGGCTAAAGCATTGAGGGCAAAATCTCACTCCTATTGATAACTAACTCTAACGTCATGGATGTTTCAAAGAATTTTTTAGAGGAACTGAACCATGAAGGAATAATCTCGAGTCCTGACCGTGGTCTGCATGTACCTGTACATGGAAATGATGTTAATGATACAAGCTGCCAATAATTTGCACCCAATTTACTTTAGTAGCAATATAGCCTAAAATTTCCTAGAGAAATTCAGCACAACTATCAATGGTCCTGTCTTAATGCACTTCAAGGATGATACACTGTGTGACTGAGCACACAGTGAGAAACGACAGGAAAATATTTAAGATTTAATCAGGCCATATTTTCCTTCCTGAGATTAGTTCATTAATCTCTGCATCTCTTCAAAGCTGTCACAACAGAATTTGTCTTCTCAACTCTTTATTTGTTTAAAGAACAAAGAGAGATGTATAAATCATTATTTTCTTTTTCCCTCCTCTCCCCTCAAGTTGTCCACAATATTTATAGGTTCTCAGGCAGTGTGTCCTATGATCTCTGAAGATATGTAAAGTAAAGTCATCCTATTAAACTTTTGCCTCTACATGCCAGTAAGCTGCTTTAGTAAGCTCAAAATAAAACCAGACAAGAATAAAATGCATTTGTCCATTATACAAACAATGGAAAATTTCATTTAAAAAAAATAACATAACGAGCATTTCAGTAATGTTTTTCAGGGATTTTTTTCTTTTTCATTCTGAGAAAGAAAACATTTGATAACATGTAAGAGGAAAGAAAGTTACATACAGAGCTCATGAAAGCATGCAAATTTCACAAGACTTGTTCTCTGCTGGGGTCCCCAAAGACTTAAACTAAGGGGGTGATTTTGTGAAAAATATTAATACAGTAAGTTTTAAAAAAAATCATCAGTGGAAGCAAACTTCCTCTTTCTATTCATATTACAGGAAAATGGTACTTATTTATAATTGCCATATTCTTTTTGCCATTTCAAATACCATTTGACTTCTAGTTCTTGGTTTGGTTAGTGAACAAAAAAGAAATAGAGAAATTATTTTTCATTTCAATAAATCAGTTAAAAACTTGCTGACTTTCTGCATAATTTAATATAGAATATTTATAGCTTCAAATGAATTAATCACACAGGCAAATTACAGACATCATTAGTCAATTATGCATACCACCACAGGGCGTGCAAATGCAAGACTCCAATCATACAAGATGTCTTCAAGTGTTACTGAAAAGAGCATTAAAAACCATGGGCTGAAGTCATACTTGTCACAAATAGGTAAAATTCCTTGAAGTTTACAGTATTTCTCTCCAGTGAAATGAAACAATTTACCCACTTACCTCTAAGCTTTTTTTGATAATTTAATTTCTAACAAATCTGATCTATTTGTAGAATGTAAATACAATTAGCTCCTCAACTACAGATTGTTTGGGGGGTTTGGGCATCAGAAGCTTTAGATGTATATTTGATTAAATAAATATTTCCTTCACCTGCTGCACATTCCAGTGCAACGGCAGTTCTTTGGAGAAAAGTGGGTTTTGCGTCAGAAAAGATTCTTTAAGATACCCAGTTGAGCCCAGAACTCACGTTTAGATGTGCATAATTAAAATCTTTATCTAAAGGAAATAATTAAAAGTTTCATTGCTACAACATTAACTTTAAAAGTTATAGATGCAAGTAAAGACACCTCCACAGGAAAACAAACAAATAAACAAAAGCTGTGTTTGGCAGTAGAGCAGCACCACAAAAAGAAATTATGAAAGATTAACTATGATTCCCAACTAAATGACACTGCAGAACTTAAACTAAATTAATTTCTTAGATTTTTTCCACAGTTGACCTTGCTGCCATCATCTTGATCCTCACAAAAACCACAATGAAATCTTTTGTCTCTTTAAGTGATCAAAACAAATCTCCAAGGGAAAGTTGTAGAATCACAGAATCACTGTGGTTGGAAACTTCTAAGACCATCAAGTCTAATTCATGCTGCATCCAGAGACAGAACTCACATGTTTAAGCTGAGATAGTCAGGTTGGTACTGGTTCTAAAAGTCTAAACTCTGAGACAATACTAATTCTTCAGGTTTTTCCTAAAGCTGTTACCATGAATATTTTCATAAATTATGCATCTATTGAACAACATACTGATTTGACTTAACTTGTCTAGAGAAAGAGAGACAGATCAGTGTTTGTGAAAAACTCTTATTAAAATCTTCTTTTAGTTATTCCTCAAATCCTCTCCTGTCACCACAGAAATAATTCATAGTTGTTCAGCAAGGTTAAGGTCAAACCAGCGCAAGGCCACTCTGTCCTAATTAATTTTCTACTTTTAACCTTTTTATTTTGCTTCTGCTACTCAAACTCGGATGAGTTTTAAAACAATGATGTGGTCTCCTGTCTGTGGCAACAATATGATTATATTGAAGCCAAAGCACAGAAACCTTCAAGGAGATTAAGTTGAGTTCTGCATTTAATCAAATTCACATGGAATAGATTTTTACCATCTTTCCTTTTGCCACTCCCTTCTTTGGATAAGTTTACTTTTTTTCCTCCCTATTATTTCTATTATCAGCTATTTTTTTAGTCATATATCCAAATGTAAAAAGATAAAATAGTTAAGCTAGTGGCTGTCTGCCCAGTTCAGCTTCTGTATGAGATAGAATTAAAGGTTGGTCACATTGTGCACCTTTGCATTAGCATCTAGAAAAAAAAACCCTGAGCATTACAAAGGATTTGGATTTCCTTTGGTTACTTTTTTCCATGCACAGATGTTCCAGAGTGACCAGACAGAACTGAATGTTTGACACAAACCTGCCAACAGAAGGTAACACTGTGACTGTCCTGAATTTGAAAATGAAACCATAAAGAAAAAAAATTCAGAGTTTTCTCCTCATTTTGTGCATGAGCCAATAAACTACTTAACATTAAAAATTAGCCAGCCTAACTATGCTGCAAAGGAAGACACTAAATACCATTGCAACAATAAGTGTAAAAAATGAACTTGCTAAAGTTCACAGGAACAAGAAATTGAAGTTTAATAGCAGTGCTAGTACTGAGACCCTGCACACATCCACCAGCTCAGAGCACAGCTTAAAAGCGGCTATGTGTAAAAAAAAAAATTAACATAAGAACTGTAACTTAATTCTTTTATGAGGTGTTTTCACATTCTGTATTCAAAATGAGATCTCTACTAAGAAGACAAGGAGAAAAACTCTTAGTTTTGCGTAATATTGTACCAACTACAGACTTAGAGGAAAAAACTACAAAATTACCTGTTTCATACAAGTTTTCTGAGTTTTGACATGTTTTAGGCACACTTGAAAGCACACAGCTAAGAAATAGCTTTTTGTGCCACCCATTCAGAGTGGTGGAAATCACTGTGAAGCCAAAAGTCACTTTATTACAGACAGTGAACATGGACAGATGAACAAGGGAGCTCAACAAGCTCATACTCCAACTATACAGATCTTACCATGCTGACTTTTCTTTAAGCACAATGGTTGACAGAAAGAAATAAAGGGAATAAGTTCATTGGTTGGGGAAGAAGGAAAAGAATCACTCACTTGGAAAAGGTCCGATAAGGCATCAGACAACCTTCATATTTGCAATTACAGAAATTTTTTTACAAACAAACTCAATTTCAGCATCTGGAAGTGCATATATTTACAGGGAAGGTACCTGTCCCAATATTCTACTGAAATTTATCCTACTAAAAATAAATAATAATAACTAAATAGTGCCATTTTTCCATGTTAAACTCAAGTGGCTATCATCACAAATGCCACACTGTCAAATATCTAGGGCTCTATATTGCAAGCTGAATAATTTGGGAATTTTAAGCCCAGCTTTAGCAATGAAGACCATGAAAACCTCCCTGCAATACCAGCTCACATTATCGAGCCCAATGTTTAATTTAGCTATGGACCAGGAGATGGCAGCAGCTCCCGCTGAATTTATTTACATGGCTAAGAAATCACAGCATATTAAATCCCAAACAAATATGGAGCATATGCAAATTATAAATATGAAATCATAAATCCTACAGATGCTCTTAAAATATAATTCTTCATCAGGGAACTGTATTATATGTGTATTTCTATTTTACTTGCATGGTGATCATTTGCTTCTGGGTCACCTTCAGAAATGAATTAAAAATTGATGTATTTTCATATGTGGTGGCATATTCTTTGCAAGTCAGAAACCAATGATTTATTCCCTTATTTATAGATTCAGTAATAACACACTGCAGAACACGGAGTGATTTGTGGGTAGTGGTGGATAAAACTTCTAAGGGCTGATTTACTGCTGTGAGGAAACATCCCCAAGTCAAGGATAAAGATAGGATACGAGTCCCAGGTATGGGAGTGTTAGCAGTCCAAAGGAACTGCACTGAGGGACAGTAGGAGCAACATAACTGTGCTGCTGGAAATCAGGAGCAGCGATCTAGAGAAAGAGTGAGGAGAACAAAACTGAACAAAGGAGAATCACTGTAAGCTCTCACAAAGTTAAAAGCTCACATAAATCCCCAAAAGCTGCTTCAAATATTAAAAGTGTGCAAATGTGTGAACAAGAAATACAGTTATTCCACAAACTTGGACCAGCAGACTCAAAAGTGATTATTTTTTCACTTATGTAGCAAGATTGGCAGCACAGTCCAGCTGGACAGAAGGACAACTGCAGCTTTGTCACAGCAGGAACAGGAACCAAACGCTGGCAATATTTAATACATCTGTTCCCTTGTGATGGAAAGCATGGAAGAGCAGGATCAGAACTGACCAAAGGCCTTTTCCCTTCCTTAGCCCTAGACAGAGAACACTGGCTTCCCTCTCATGCTGTCTGTTAGAAGGCAAAGAGTTCTGTGGAACAGAGGTAAAGCCATCCAACAAGAAAAATCTCTTTCAGCAATGGTGCAGACCTTCAAAACCCAAAGGCAGCCCCCAGCTCACAGAACAAGGACTGTTTCCCACTGATTTCACATGGATAACGCTGCTTTTGTATATCCAACTGTCTGAACTCTGATGATTCTGTAGATGGTTGCTCAAAACATGCCTTGGTATCAGCCTCTCAACGACCCAGATTTGCTCCCATGATATTCAGAGTCTTTTACTCGTTACAGTAGCTGTCTCAATGCACCAAATTTATGGATTCAGGGAAAAAAAAAACCCAAAAAACAAAACCCAAAAAAACCCCACAAAACCAAAACCAACCAACCAAAAAAAACCAGGAAAGAACTTTGTTACAAGCTAGATCCTAGAGAACACCAGACTGGGGAGTTTATCTGTCACTTGCAGAAACAAACAGAAAAGCCAAATTGCCAGGGAATCATGTGTGCAATGTTTTGGTTCCTTCCCTTCTGGCTTATACAGTTTTTTTGGCTCCTTAATTTAAGAAACTACTAACAGTATTAATGTAAATGAGAAGATGGAAATCAACCTTTAACAACTGAATAGTCTCATATTTTTCAAATTGTAGGTAGCAAGATCTGTCTGGCACAGGTTGAAAGGCTTATCCATACTTGAAGATGGCACCTGATGAAAAATTATGTCTTCAGGATGACAAATCAGTGGTTACCTGCATTTGCTAAGAGTGCTAGACCTCCAAAACCTGCAGAATGCAGACTAAAAAAGGAAATACTTCCACATCCTGCTGCCTAGATTTTTTTAAAATCTATTTATTTTTAAATCTGAGAGTGCCTTATCTGTCCTACCTCATGAGGCTCAAAGCTTGTCACATTATTTCTCCACTAGTTAAATGAAGCAAACAAATGAAGAGCCTGCTATAACACAGGCTAGAAAACCATCAATAATCTGACAAGAACAAATTCTTAAGACCTCCTTCACTGGCCTCCAAAGGAGACACATCATTATTCCAGCAGGAAGAGGCCAAAAGAAGAGACAACTGGCTGACACACAGTGCAGGTAACAGGAGAGTCATGATGTGGAGAAAATACGCCAAGGAAGGGGCAGAATTTAGAAATACCATTCCATGCAAAAGCATCTGCCAGTCTCTCAGTAAAGCATCGTTCATCCCTGTGCCTGTCAGATGAGTCTCTGTCTGGTCCCCTCCTTGCCACACAAATTTATGCAACTTCTAAATGTTAGGGCACTTATACAAGGCAAAAGCATCAAATGCTTTGTTTAGAGACTAATCAGCTGCAGTGTACTGGGGACAATCCGTAAATCCTGCTCAGAACTCCAGGTGATGGGAGCAGAAGCAGCTTCACAGACAGCTCAGCTGGGCAACAGGTGTCGATCCAGTTATGAGGAATGTTTAAACTCACCATTACATATCATGAATCAAAAAGGACCTTTTTGATGCCTGCTTTATCACATCAGCTAGATTTGGCTGATGTTTTTCAGAATGCTGAAGTTCTTCTCCCTAAGAACAGGTTTTTTTTTCCAGATCCCTTCCCTCACATTTGCATAATACTGTAATTTAGAATTATCTTATACACAGACACTGAGAAGAAAGAAGAATTCTGAGAATTTTTGCACTGTTACTTTCTTACCAGAAATAGAACTTTACAAGTAAAGCTAATCTTCCATAATGTATTTCACAATGTTCTCATCAGTGGATTATAATTACATGATTTCTGACACCTGCTGTTATTTGACTGCTAGGTCAATATTTTCCATTTATAACTCTTTACTGAAATAATCAAACAAAAAATTATCTTCCATAAAATATTTTGACAATTTATTATTATGCTGAAAAAGTAATTTCGACAGACCCTAAGACCTTAAGTTCCTCTATTTGTTCTCCTGAAGAATTAAATACATGACGTTATATTCTGAATCTTGATCACTTGATTACAAGAACAATCTACTACACATTAGTAATGTTAGTAATTGAGGCTGAGGCACAGAAAATATTGGTAGTTTTTAAATTTGTATTTTTCAAACATAATGCTAACCTCTTGTGGTGGATGCCAAGTACCCAAAGACAGTCTGTCACTCCCCTCCTCAGCTGGAAAGGGGACAAAAAAACCCAATGTAACAAAAGACTCTTTCTCCAGTCACCATCACAGGCAAAACAAACTCAACTTGGGGAAAAATTATTTGGATTTATTACCAGAGTAGGGTAATAAGGAATAAAACCAAACCTTAAAAACACCTCCCCTTTCTCTCCACCCTCCATCTTCCTAGGCTCAGCTTCACTCCCAATTTTCTCTGCTTCCTCCTCGCCAGAGGCACAGGAGGACAGAGGGGCTGCGGTCAGTTCATCCCACATTTCTGCTGCTCCTTCTTCCTCATGCTATTCCCCTGCTTCAGGGTGGAATCACTCCCACAGGAGACAGTCAGTCCTCCACAAACTTTTCATAATTATATGTAAATATTCAGACCTCCATGTCTGGGCACTTATAAACTTTAGAATCACAAAACCAGATGCTTTAACTTAAATTTCTATCTTGAAGTTTAAACTTCTATCTTATTTCCCTCCATCGTTGTCCTCTCAATAATGAACAAGACCTGTGTGGATCTTCAGCAGCTTTTTCTTCCAGCACCCTGATATGTTAGAAGCCCAAGATCGCAGAGATACTCAAATGGAAAAAAATAATTCCACCAGAAACTTAGGAGATCAAGAGCTGGTTGTTTGCTTTCCATAAGTAAAATGACAAGTATCTGATTTATTCAAATGTGACAGGTAAGTGATAAGGGAAAATGTTTGTGGTGAAACACATCAAGGATCCTTCTTTGCTGGGAGGCAACTGCAGATATAAACAAGTGACTCAGCCTCCTGCTAAAAATGCTATTTCCATCCCTGCTTTTCAAAAGGAGCCTTTTGCACAAAATCCACACATCACTCAGCTTTACTGAAATGAGAAATAGATGCCCACTGCCATGCAGCTATATTGATTATGAGTGAAAATGTGATCATTTTGCATTAACTTGCCCCACAGCAGTGGAGTTCCATCAAAGCATCAGAAGGAAATTAATGCTTTCATATAGAGCCTAAGAAAAATATGAGATGTTGCTCACTTTGCCCTCTAGACAAAGAGGTATATGCCAGTAGCTGAGAGGTAATAGCTTTCAGAAGAGAACATGAACTCTAGACTTTTATTAAAATCATTATTTAATGTGCAAAAAATAATGAAGCCACAGCCTTGGCATTTAAAACAGCAATTTGTAGTCATTACATCTTAGATCATGAGGCTTATTTTGTAAAAAGCCAGTCTTTCTCAAATTAAAAATTCATCATCAACTCCCACAGATTATGTAGTCCTTTAAATGATGCCATTTCATACAGATTTATTCCAGCTAAACAGAGCCAGTAAAGTAGCACACATAAAACATCAATTTCACTGCTCTCTCTCTAGAAAGACCTCTCTACTCCTTAGACTGTTAAGAAATCTCACAGAAGGGTTGACTAATGCATGGGTATTTTAGTAATTTCACCTTCCAGGGACATTTTATATCTTAATTTGTCATTCTCCTTACCCCTACTGTAGATTGAACTGTAAAAAATAACCTTCAACAGAAGGTTTCTTTCTTCTCTTTTCATACTTAGAATGGCAGTCCGCAAAGTGAATGACAGCAAGAAGACATCAACAAGCCTAAGTGAATCCCTCTAACTGATGAACATTTAATCCATTATGAATATTAGATTTTTGATGGAAAAATAGGCAGTTAAAACTTGTTCCTCTCCAGTAAAAATCCTGTTAAGGACTTGCATAGCAAGACTATGCAACCCTACATAACTGGTGTGTTATTCTGCTTGATTTTCTTTACACAAAAATCACAAAGTGATTTTTATTAGATAAATCCTTTGGTCTGACAAGAAGTTGCAAGATCACACACCTTATGCCTTACTAGTGGAAGATTTTACTCAGTAGCTTGGAGAGGTGTAAATGAGATTTACATGTGTACCAGCAAGAGAACAAAAATGCACTGCACGTGTTCTCTCTTTCCTGCTTCCACTCCCTTTAATTACCATTTGAGCTATAACAGTGTCAAGAAGTTGGGATGCCTTTTCAAAAGAACATTGAAAGAGCCGGTGCCTCCCACAAATTATTTTAACATATGGACGTGAATCAGCACGTAACACCACCTGTAATTTAATTTTTGTGTTGAACAGGCACGCTGATTTCAATCCCACTCTTTTCAGCAGAAACAATGCATTCAAATTTACATGTTTCAGAGCACGTCCTCTACTGTCTTCCAAATGTCTGTACTCAAAACACCTCTCCCACAGATGGCAATGCAGCTTTTGCTGCACCCTTCTGCAAGCTCTACACCTACCAGATAAGACTTTAATTAGGGGCTAAGCAGGGGGCTAACAACGTTTTATCATGGGACTACAACATGACATTTGTTTCCATACTTTCCACCTAACTAAAGGGCTTCCTCTGTAGCTGTATCTGCCAACAGCTCTATCCTAGACTTACCTCCAAGTGCTTGGGGCACACAAACTTTATATTGACCCTACAGAAAAAGTTTTAATCACAAGTCTTGCAGAATCCTATAACGCTGCATGAAGCTTCACAGGAGTCCAGATCTACATTGCAAAGCCAACAGAACCCACGCTCACTAAACTGCTCTTTCCCTGAGATTTATGCAAAATGTTGTAACTCCAATTGGAAAATAATTTTTCAATGAAGAGAGAAGAGTGCTGGAATCCAGAATAGGACTGCAGTATGTGCAGCCTGTATGATGTAAAAATATGCTCTGAAGCTTGCTCTGCTTCAAAGCAGACTGGTGGACTTTTCATAACAACCATTTCAGGAAGTTAAAAAAAAAAAGGAAAGACCATCATGACAGATAGTTGGCTGGAAAAGTAATAAAATGAGGTCTCTGATCAAAGTTCCTATAACTATATTATGCCAATGCCCATCCAAAATGACAGGCTAAAAATCTACTTGAGATACTTAATGAAATATACCACTTAAAGGAAGAGTGAAGGTTAAGAAATTTAATCAGTGTTACCAATTGGAAAGATATAATCTCATGCTTCCTCACAATACTTCAATTTGAACAATTTCACAGTGAAGTTGACAGAACCCTGCACAATCTCAGAACTGCTATTGTAGAGGCATCAATGAAATTTAGCTCCATGCTTTATTAATTTATTACTAATGAATCCTGGCATCTTTGAAGGAAATAGGAACATTATAATTTTTATCCAAAAATCAGATCATAGAGAAATAATGAAAATAATCAGCACCCTGATTGAAGAAATGCTATCCCTAAGAGTTTGCTTAAAACTCAAATGTCTCAATTTTCCCTCCCCAAATTATGCTCCCTTATTCTGACACTAGTAGAAGGTTCACCTTCACCTTCCTATATTTAACTGCAGAGCTGAAAAAAATATAATGAGTATTGACACAATCTGTAGGTTAAAAAAAGTCATCTCATCCGGAAGAGCCTGATGTCTTGCAGGGGAGACTGGCAAGCTAGCACCACTCTCAGAACAGTTTTGCACATCCCTTGCCGCTCCACCCCAATGCTATTAAAAAAATCTTAGAAATCAAAGCACCTCTTCTGAGTATTTCTAGCAGAGTGCTGAATCCTCCAAGATGAGCAGTTATTTAAAGATTTTACATGCTGTTCCTCATACACACCTCCTAATTACCTCCAGTTATATCACCACAGACTGAGGCAGGCCATTTTACAAGAAGGCTGCTGCTCACTTTTTAGAAGAAACATCTTTATATGTAATCCAAACAGCAAACAGATACAATTCTCCTTTCATACTGCATATGGCTTATTGGGTATTAGTGCTCTGAACGTTAATGTTTAAATTCCAGCAAAATATTAAAAATCAGGCTCTCTTTTCACTATATGAAGATCTATTGTGGGATTTCCTAGCATATAAACATGAACAACAGTAACAGAGTTCTGCTTTTTCAAAGGAAGAATGAACTTATTTTCAGAACCATAAAAAAATGGGTTGTTCATTAAAAGTAAAAACACTGAACTGCTCAGGCAGGTTTTTATTTCCAGTATATTCTTTCTACATCAAGCTCACCTTTTCTCCCCAAGCCCAACAAACATTTGGAATGATTATGTATTCAAGAACAGTGTATTTGCTGAAAGACAGACAAATACTTCTTTAGCTTGAAACTCAATTTGTGGTTGAGTGATTAATGTCATCTAGGTCTTGCAATTACACAAGTTTGGATGTCACCCAGGGGGTTCAGGTTGTCACGCCAGTAGAAGTACCTATATTTCTTCTCAGTTCAGTGCACAACAGGGCATGTTTCCCTGGATGGAGTACAGGCTCCCTCTATAGTTACAGCCTCACAGCCAGCATTGCCTGGGCTCACTGCAACAGCTTAAATTTAAATTCCTGTTCCTTTATGGCAAAGCAAGAAGATGAGCAGCCATCCCTGCATAATCTCTGTTGTATCACCTGCCTTCCAATTACTACTCTCTGATTCCCATCACAATTACTTTTCCAGAGGTAGTTGCTAAATATAATCCAAAAACATACCACAATAAAAAGTGATTAATCAAATACAGAGCTTATATTTAGTAACTCCGATCAAGTCTTGCTTCACATTAACATTTCAGATGAACCATTCCTTTATCGCAGCCTCATTAATATTCTGTTAATATCATCAGTCTTAATTAACAAGCAGTACATACCTTTTGTTCTCTTCCCCATGGTTTATTTTTTGCATTTGTGCTTTCACAAAGTGGTTAAGATACTATTTGCATCTCCCACAGTAATCCTATTTTCTGCATCTGTAAACCTGTCACACCACTAGTCTATTAGGCTATCCTGGGCCAGGATCCCCAAAACCAACATCTGGCCAAACTCTAAAACCAGGTGTTTGCTCTGCTGCCAGAGCTGTGTTTCCAAGCTCAGGTTGAAATTTAAAGTGCAGAGTAACCTGCCTTAACCTGGCTGTTTTGCAGAGGGATACATTTCCGGCCCTCATTTAACTTGCTGACCTCTGCACTTCAAGTTCCTCTTCCCATGGCAGGCAGGTGAGCCAAAGTGAATTTGCACACGCTCATGCCAGCTGTGTTTGCAGTGAGCAACTTGCAGAGGGACTGCTAGAAACACTGAAGAAAAACTATTCATTTGTATCTCATCTGCCCACACCTAAAACAACACATCCCTCTGAACACCTTGGAGCCTTGCAAACCCTACTCACTGCCTTGCAAAAAAATTCCTGTACCACCAAGGCTTTTAGCCATTTCCTCTCCTTTGTCAAAATGTGTAGCGAAAAAACAGGCAAAAAAGATTTGTAAGTGGCATCTAGCTGTTCTAAAGAGTCAGCTGTCACAGCCTCAGGGCTGTCTGTATTCATGATTTCTGCAATAGAGACAAAAGTTTCAGCTTTACACACAAAGCATGACATTTTTGCAGCTAACACAAAACTGGGAAGTGGCTGATTCACCAGAGGCTTGTGCTGCCATCCAGAAGGACCTCACCAGGCTGGAACAGAGAAGGCTCAGGGGATCTGATCCATGTGTGTTAATAGCAGAGTAAAGAAGGGGCAGCCAGGCTCTTGTCAGTGGTGCAGGACAAGAGGAGATGGACGTGAACTAAAACAGAAGAAATTTCACCTAAACACAAGCAAGCACTTTCCCTCCTGTGGAGGTGGTCAGACACTGGTGGAGGTTTCTAGAGAAGCTGTGGAGTCTCCACCACTGGAGATACGGAAAACCCAATGAGACACAGCCCTGAACAACTTGCTCTGAGAAGGTTAGATTACATGATCTCCAGAGGTGTCTTCCTGCCTCAAAAATCACACATGAAATGGTTATCTATCTCTGGTTACTCTTTTTACTGTCCTGGCAGTCACCAACTAAAATAAAATAAACACGTGCATACAACAACACTACATGGGGAAAAAAAAAAGGCAATAAAAACAACCCAAAAAAACCCAAACAAAAAAACCCCAAAAATAACCCAAAAAACCCCCAAACAAACACAAAAAACCCAAAACAAAACAATCAACAAACAAAAAAACCCCAACTAAAATGAAGGTAAAATCTACTGGAATTCAAGAAATCTCATCTGAAAAATCAATGAACTTTTCAGTTCAAGAAATGTAACTACTGTGCCAAGACAATTAGCCCACTGATCTTTTACACATTTGAAAAGCCATATAAGCAAGCACAGGGTATTTTCACTACTGAGCAAATGCAGGGGTTGAGAGTTTTTTTCAGTTTTCTACTGTTACACTATTTGAACCAACTGAAGAATAAAAAGATTTACAGAAGATCTCTCTCTTACCACTTCAAGGAAGAATGAACACTATTAGCAGCTAAACATAAGCCATAAAACCTACCAGCCATCTAATAAAGTAAAAAGACTAATCTTGCTGTATGCACCACTTTCCTGGGGAGCTTCAGCTACTGAACCCAACTATAAAACAGACCTAATACCTAAAAGCAGCCAACTGAGAATTTCTTTCTCCCAAAGCCATAATTTGTTTTGTTTTTTTTTTACTCAAAACCAGAGAAAGTTGTTCATGGTTTGAACCTCTACTCTTAATATTTTCCTGTTTGCTTATTTTTGAGTTTTTTTCATTCTTGCTTTCTGTTTGGTGGGAAAGTCTGCAGAATCAAATCCATCAATGTGTTAATATTAGCAAGAATCTCTAGCTGATCCAAAATAATATTTGTCAATAATGACAACACAAGCCTTATGAAGTTGGTGGGGTTTTAAACAACATGCTCTAGATAACCTGACCTATTTCAAAAATACTGGCATCTAAAAGCATGGTTAAAAAAGGATGAAATTAAATACTTTTCCCTGCCATCAAAAGCAGTTTAATAATCTGAGGAAAAGTAGTCCAAACCCCATCAACACCACGTTAGGTTGTATGTTTGTAGTCTACCTGCAAGTACACAGCCTGGAGAAAGATTCTGCAGGCAATCCATGATTATTCACTTGTTACATATAAAAATGCCCTCTTACTTGTAGTATAACAGCACTAAAAAATACTGTTTACTGCTAATACCAAGCACTTACAATAATCCTTACATGCTGTACTGAGGAAACAATCTCATGACAGCAAAACCAGTGCTACAGCAATACATTCACTCTTTCAGAGGTATCATCCTAAGTCATCTAGAAAACTTCATCTGCAAGATCTATGTTGTTATCAGCACACAACAAAGACAAGAAACCCCTGAAAATGCATATAGCTTTGCAGCAAACAGGTGGAAGCTGCATTTGACAGAAGAAATATTGGCTGTTCCTGTGTCTGGAAATGCATTCAATAATCTTCCTTGATGATTAATATATCCCACGTGTGAAAGCCTGCATAAAAGACCAAGCAACAGCTGTAATTTACTGAAGGAGGTAGGACAGCTCAGCAGTAGAAGCCATCCAAGTTGTAAAATGACAGTGTATTAGTAGTTCCCATCCATTTAATTACAGTTTAAACTTTCCAATATGACACAGTAATAAATTGAAAAATGCTGCATTACTGGCTGTTTTTTTCTTTTAGACAGATGTTGTACATGGTATATTGTGGACCTTTTCCATCTCTTCCTTTCTGGCTGGTTATTGCCTGGCTAACAGGATGTTTCATTTTAATGAAAAATACATTACTGCATTAAGATAAGGTCATCAGTTCTTAAGTTAAATGCAATTTCTGTAATAAAATTAATTGCATAACCTACATAAAATTTCTTTATGTGGGTTAAACACTTTTAATTACTACCTAAATTTTGTTCAACTGCACATTTAAATGGAGTATTCACCCATAAAAAGAATGCATACACTGTGAAATGCCTCTACAGTTCTTTACAGCATGTCTTCTATATGTTCTGCTGTAATACAGAATGTTGTCAGCACTGTTAAAATCAACTCTTGAGCAAGGCTGAAAGGAAAGAGGCAGAGGGGGAAAAGCCCTGCCAGTTTCTCAAGTGTGAAGACTGGCTTTGAGACTGCACCTGATTGCTCAGGGCCACGTCCAGTTGGCTCTGGGGTATTTTTAAGGATGGAAACCTCACAATCTGTCCAAGTACCCTCAAATACAACATTATAAAGTAGAAAATCACAGAATAGCCTGAGCTGGGAGGGACCCACCTGGATCATCAAAGTCCAGCTCCTGGCCCTTCTCAGGGCCAAGAAGCACACCACGTGTGGTTTTTTGTAAATTCTGTTCTGCTCCATATAAACATCAATTAGTTGATATAAATATCAGAGTGTCACTGCAGCAGCAGCTAGAGCTCAGTCTGCAGCAATCTTTGCTTATAAAAAAACCTGATTTTTCTCAGCAATATTTGTTCACTCATCATGAAGATAAACAGCTCTCACATGGAAGACAATGTTAGAATGACTTTATCCCACTAGTTACAAAGTTCTTCTGATACATGAAATGAAACACTAATAAAGTCTTCATTCCATTCAAAAGCAGAGATATAACCCTGGGTCATCTCTGCCTTGCATGACTTAGATGGCTGTTACCTGAAACAATAGTCCCTTCTTAAAATTCTTTGCAACATAAATTTGCTTAGGCTAAAAGAGTTTTTTTTTCTCTGACAAAGAGAAAGGTTCTTCATGAAAACTGTGTTCCAGTCAAAATTTTTTTTTAAAATTCAGCTCCTGAACCTCCTAAACAATAACCAGGTATTATTTCACCTCTAAGTCAGATGATATTGAGCTGTGTAATGATAGGTCCTGGGACATGAACAATGGATTTATGGCTTAATTTAGCATGCATGTTTTTTCTAGGATATTTTTAGTTTTATGTTTACAACTCAATGCATATTATTCAACCAATTGATTTATGAAAACAATATTCCTTTAGTAACTTAAATGTGGTTCCATACTTCAGAACCAGATTAAATATGATATTTTATGTTCTCTTCATTTTAACTGAACAGGATTTTGTCAACAGAAAAAATAATAATTTCAAATAGAAAAAACGAAAAATTTTCAGAATGTTTTCATTAAAAGAAGCTTTGGAAATGCTTCCCTTTTATACCAAACTTAATAAATTGGTAGCTTAACTAAGTGAATGCGTAGTATTGTGTGGCAGAGAAGTGGATACAAACCTCTTTACAATATTCCTCATTGTGCTAAATGCATTCTGGGTATTAAAAAAAAAAAAATAGCCTGCCCAACTCAAAGGTACTGGGAAATCTGACTTCCTAACCCTAGTCAGTATGTAGTGAAAACCCCATTCTAGGAAATACCCCAGTAAATATCCCAAACCAGCAGCAAACAAGCGTTTATTAGATTCTTTCCTTTTCATGCATTTTTCAATCAATTAATCCCATCTTTCCTTTCTTCTGATTTCAAGGCATTTTCAAGTCTTTCTACTTTTGTTATTCCTAGAAAATAGTTTCTTGAATGTAAAACTAGTAAATTTTCCTCACAGTCTCAAATTTTTTATTACCTTTGACACATGGAATACAAATTTGCTTTTTTTTTTTTGAAAACAGGTTTCAGATCTTTTCTTAGAGGATCATCTTTTTGGAGTACCTTCTTCCTTTGGTTGGCATCTCTCAATCATTTAAATCAAAGTCAAATACACAAGTTTGAGGTAATGTTTTTGAAATTTTAACTAAATTATGAAGTTACAAACTAATGAAATAAAAGTTTATGGCAGCAGGCAGCACTGCAACTATTAGCTATTTCAAAAATATTAGTCCTACATGGTTTCATTAAGTTTTAAAAACAAGTGCTTTAAAATTGCTCATAAATATAATATTTAATAAGAGAAGTTTAACGAGATTGTTATTCAAAGGATTTAAAAAACTGCACCCACATCCTTTTGGCTATGAGACATTCTCATTCCCTTATCAAATTATTGTGATTTGACTACTTCATTTTGGTCCCTTGCCCAGAATAATCTATCCATCAAATAAAACTTCACAGGTGCAAGAT
The DNA here is from genome assembly GCA_024500445.1 of Entomyzon cyanotis. Classification (NCBI taxonomy): domain Eukaryota; kingdom Metazoa; phylum Chordata; class Aves; order Passeriformes; family Meliphagidae; genus Entomyzon; species Entomyzon cyanotis. The sequence goes on from JAKEPQ010000756.1 coordinate 5,058,636, forward strand.
TTACAAAGAAAAACGTATTACAGGCATTTCTACTCATCTGCAGACCTTCTCTCCATAAAGTTGTTTATTAAATAAAACATAGTTTGAATCCCCATACTTTTTTGATGAACTTGAATTTTTTGACCAAGCATTTAGAGCAATGTCTCCCCTCCTCACGTGACTTTTTTCCAAAGCCATTGTCACCTCTTTTCCAAGCAGAAATGTTTCAAGGCATTGCAAGTCAGCTTCACAGTGGAAGACAACATAATCAATATGAGCGAAACTATATTTAAAGCACAACTGCCCTTGGTTTCAACATATATTCCTGTGGAAATTACACCCTCTAAAGATTTGCAAGATTTCAAAAAACCTGTGCCCAACACTTACTTCTCAAGCTTGCAAGTCTTGCTTTGCTTAGATTTGCCTTCAACTGTGTGGAGCTTTGTTTCCACTCACTTCAAATACAAATATCTACTGATGAGCTGTTGCAGATCATTTGTTTTACTTTGGCAGGGCAGAACTGACTTTCCAGGGTAACAAAGAAATCAAAGGGCAGTTTATCCAATATACGTGAAAATGCAGTATAAAGAGTGAATTTGGATGCAAAAAGAGTTGCAGGCCAAACAGAAGTGTACAGTATATAAAAATGACTGAGTGGCTCCTCAAATGAGGAGCCCACCCAGTGCCAGAGTGACCTGATTTCTCATTTACCTAAGGAAATCTGCTTCAGGTGTCAGAGCTACCACACTACAGAAAGGCAAAGAAACCAGAAATCCCATGAGAAAATCCATTTTCATCACTGCCATGAATTACAAGAGCATCCATCTCCTCAGGTAGGAACTACACAACCAGGAGGGATATTTCTAGAAGTATTGCCCAAAGTTGGAGGGCCCAAAGCCACAGTAGCTCACAGCACATGGTCTGCATGCTGAGCTTCCAGCAGGTAAAAACACTACAGCAGAACAACTTCTGATGAGAAATTACAGCTGGTACTATCCTGGAGCTAACAGACCTTGTGTCAATTGATATATTAGTTCTTAAAAAAGGTAATAATTTTCTCTAGAGATATGACAAATTGTCCTCTTCTTTAACTTCCCATATATTTATGAACATATTTGTTCAGGACAGGACTGCAAATCTAAGTTTACAAGGGACTGTTTTAATTTCCCCGGTCCCTGAAGAGCAGCAAAGCTGGCAAACCTGATCACCCTGCCTTTGATCTGCTTTACTTGTAGACAAGCTGTAAGAGATTAAGCTCTTTTCCCATTACTTAATCATTTAAAGTGATACTCTATGATTCCCAAGGGTAAATGCATTAGGCTACTGATCAGTCTCTAGGAACTTAAAAACAAAAAAAAAAGGAAGCATTATAAAATACTGTTCACTCATGCATTTTGGATTAGACTTTCAGAAATCCATTGATTATTTACCGGGATAACTCCTATTTAAACCAACATCTAGTGGGAATTCAAATGGCTTTTTAAAATCATGTAAACTGCCTTTTTAAAAAAAAATTATTATTCTTTCTTCCTATGTTTCATATTATGTGTGTACTTTAAGGCTACATGAAAATGTGTGTAGAATCCAGAAAGGGAAGAGTCAGTGCTAAATTAAAATCCTTGATTACTGCTGTACTGTAAAGCAACAGTTTAATGTTTGCAAGAGTTGCACCACTTCCCTACATACTCTACACCCACTGTATCCCAGATCCAAATTTAGGAAGCCCTAGGAAATAATTCAGTCCTAAAGGGAACTACCTGAACAGTTCCCAAGTTGTATATACATTTTTCAACTTAGCTGCCTTTATATCCTTCCAAAACCATTAAATTCTCACCAGGGGAGCCACAGGAAGGCAAAGGAAGCCTTCCAAAGGAAGGAGGATTTTTCCCCCAATACTAGACATGGTGACAACTCCACAATATAATAATGGCAAATATATGGGATCACTGCCAGACGCTCATCCAAGACACTCTGATGTCTTCATCTAGTCAAATATGTTCTCCAAATAAAATTCTATTATGCAGAGCAAAATGAATGCAATATTATGGATTTTGGCATGAAACCACAGTGATTTTTAACTCAGTTGTCTGCTGTGAATCAGGATATTAATTGGCATATAAATTGTACAGATGTACATTCTCCATTAAGTGACCTTTTCCTTTCAAGAGCTTACAGAATCATTTGTCTCTAAAATGACCACTATGAAAACCAAAAAACCTCACAATCAGTACTGCTTAGATTACAAATATCTGTACAACTTACTCTTCTTAAAATGAAGTATTTAAGCATTTCCAATGGCTTTTCAAATAGATCTTAATTTAATGCAACAGAAACTTACTTCCATTTTACAACTTGTATTGCCCCACTAAAAGGTCCTCTGAAAAGTATAGGCAGATAATTACTAAAATGTGCACCTATAAATTCCAGGTTTAGTGCTTGCAATGGAAGCTGACACAGTTATTCCCCTTTCTGGCTCCCTTGGGAAAAGAGAGTCATTTGGGATCCACTGCCTTCATCCTTTGTAAATTTAACAATCAAATTGTAAGATTTTATTAAAGATTATTAATAATTTTTATCTGAACTTGAAATTTAGCCGTACCTTGAAACATCCTTCAGAATGACCCATCACTTTAAGCCCTATCATTATTATTATTAATTTAAAGGTCACTATTTCCCATGGCACCAAAATATTTTCTCAAAATATAAAGCCAGACTTAAAACACATTTATTTCATGCAGCACTGAATGTCTGTCTCAATGAAGGTTTTGGTGAGGGAGAAAAATTCAACCCTTTACAGTAAATTTTAGAGCTGAGAGTTCTTATACTTCTAATGAAATAGTACTACCACATCTCATTTATCCTTACTTTAGGAAAAATGGGTAGAAATTACACCTGCCAACTGCATTAGAGGGAACTCACCAAGTTATTATTCATTTGCTTTTCAAGAAGGAGCAAGGGGAAACCAAACCTATGCCAAGTTAAGGCAAATAAAACACATTAACTGTGAGCAATCTTACCTTTAAAGGCCAGATGTGTACACTTAAAAAATGGAGAAATGTGTTAGACAGTCTCACAGTAAGAGCTATGTAATGTAAACTTCCAAAGTCCAAGCAAACCTTTAGCTCTGCTGCTATTTCTAAAAGAATTGAACTGTTCTTGTGTCACATATTTCTATGGAAGTACCACAAATATTCATCTATTTCACTGATTTTCCAAAAACAAAAATAAAATTATACACTATTTCAAAACACAGCACTAAACTATACAGGAAAGATCATCAACATCTTTCCAATGTCGTTAGAGTTGAATTCTTGCTTTCTCTGCTGATTCTCTGTCAAATCCATTTGAAGCCATCCTAAATATTCAAAGGTCATGCTAACCTCCTCTTCCCTGCTTCCAAAGCACCAGTGAGGGAAAGATGGAGAGCACTGGTGGAAAAAAGCTCACCTCAAAAGCTGGGCTCTGGGTCAGCATCTGGACACAGCAGCCCAGAAAAAGCAGCAGCTAAAAACAAGTATGTGAACTCACACACCTGAAGTCCTTCTACTCATTCAAAATCCAGTTTAAAATTGCTACACCCTATTAATCACTTAATTTTCCTCAAAAAACCCAAGACTGACATGTGATATAGTGATACTGGAAAGAGCACTTGTGGTTGCCTGAAAAAATTTGTGAGTTTGTTGGAGGTAGGGATGGTTTGTAATAAAAAAGAATCACAGAACAGGTAAGGCTGGAAGATGCCATCAGCCTTTCCACCACATTTTCATAGAAACTGCCAAGTAACTACCAAAATGGCAGAGTAATGCCAGAGAAATTTAAAAAAAGCGGGGGGGAAGGGAAAACAAGAAGTTTCAAGATGGACAAAGCTAGACTGAAACAGCTCATTAAGATGACGCCAACATGAAAACTCACATATTTTTTTCTGGAAAATCCCTATCACTTCAATTCCATTTAATGGCTTTCAATAGTTTTCAGAAAGGCACAGAGACCTCATCTGTGTTCTGCCTAGACTGTGCTTCCAGGCCAAGATACACTGCCCATGATGTCTGTTCAAATACTGCAAAGCAGCACTTCATGGAAATCACATTCCTGCACCCATGGATAACAGAGAACTTAACACACAAACAAGAAGAGTGTGAAGGAGAAAAGCAGCTCAAATTCCAGAGGTAGAGATACTTTCAAGTAGAGCTGAACTGCAACAACATCTTCTCCTTCAGTTCCATTCACAAGAGACCAAAGGTTTCATTTTGACAAAGCAAGAAGCTTGACTCATCCGAAAATGTTGAAGATGTACACTAATAGGAAGACATCTTTTGCTTTCATAACTCAGTATGATATTTTTATTTTTAAACCTAGGCTGCCACAGAAATCATTATTACCCTGGTCACTTAAACGTCTCCCCTTAAGAAAAACCAAAATCGGACTCTCTATATTTTTTTGTTATAAAACAAAAGCAACACTATGCATTATGCTCAGATGACATCCTGTATGCACTTCCAAAATCAATCTTAATATAATTCTTATGTTCCCTAAAAACCTACTTCTGCATCTGAGAAGCCTTAATTTGATAACGCTTCTGATGGGCTGAGTCAAATAGATATTGTTTAATTATTTCTTTGTGCTCTCATCTGTCTGCATCTTTTCCTTGTCTCACCTCATATTTAGTAGACAATGCAGGTCAAGGATCTGAATCAGAGGTGTCTGGAGTATTTCTGCAGGTAGGTAATTCTCACATCTCTGGTGCCCTGCTCCCTGATTTGGATTATTTGGTTTAGAGAAGTTCATAGAAGTAGTAACTGCAATTTTAGAATTAACAACAGCATCAATCTAGAATGATTCAGCACATGGAGTGGAGGAGGCTGGACCTACACAGAGTATATTTCAAATTTTAAAAAAACAGGACCCGCAGGATCAAATAACTAGTGACTGCTTTTGTCATTAAGCTTTTTATTTCACCTTCCTTTACTGCATTAATTCTCTTGCTATTTAACAGCAACTGGTGTCTAATTACAGGTACAGAGGAAAACCTGTATTTCATACAGCCCAGCTCTCTTTGGGGCTTCACAGATATCTTGAATTAGCAACTGGTTCCTTCAAAAGTCTGTTCAGACAAAAGATGGTTGTCACAAATTGCTCTGCTCTCTGTTCAAGTTCTCTCCTTCCTGCTCCTTCACTTCATCAGACAGGACCTAGATCAGCTGAAGGCCTCAAGTGATCTTTATTCTCTGCTCCTGCATTCAGTCTATTCCACGAGAAGACAAGGCATTGCCCAAATACTCTACTTAAAAAAGTTAAGTCAGCAGCTCCAGATAATAGCTTACGAGATTTTTGATCAAGACCCAAACTAATCAGTCTACTATGAAATATTACATGCTAATAAGCTTCCCCTTTATTTTCAGAGTAGATCCTATTATGTTTGGATCTAGGATGTTAAGACAATACATTTTTAATACTTTTAAATAGTGATTGATTTATTGTTCTGTCACATTATTTTTTGGATAATGTGATAAATTCAATACAATTCATCATAGTATTCTATAAATATTGCAACAAATTATTAAAGCAATAAAACCTTGTGGCAGAAGTTTAATGAGATCATGTCACATTTGTGTTAAAGCCAAGTGATAAATTGCAAGATCTGCAGTGGATGTCACCACCTTAAAAGCGAAAGTCTGCACATTCTACTAGCACAAGGCAAGAGTCTAAATCTTTACTTGGAGGTACAAGATAGAAAAAGTGCAACAAAATATTAAACATATATGTCTAGTCACACACTACTGTTCTTTCTAGTAATGTGTACCAATCCTGTCTAGATACCACATAGCAAGAAATTCAAATATATGAAAATTCAGTGGTATCCGGTAGGGTATATTTACCCTAAAGAGATTTATTTACAAATTGATTAGGTGACTTCTTAGCTTAACAGGCTTCAAATTACTGATTTGATGTAGCTCTTTTTGGAGGCAAATACTTCTGTGATATTATTATATTATCATTCCTTAATTTTCTCTTGCAAGATAAAGCTAACACAGCCTATGGAAAAGCCAATAACTTATCCCATTGTCATAAAAGTCAAGGTAAAAAAAAAAAAGTATATCTATATATTTCACTGGAAAAAAACCAAAAAGATATGTAGAAAAATACCACACTATTTATTTACCAGTGTGTAAAGGAATTTGTATTTTTGTGTAGATGTGTTCACATACAAGCACACACTTACTTGATCCAGATGTGCTTAACAATAAGCTGACATTAATTCTGAAATGCAGCTGGAATTTCTCCCCCTCTTTCTCAGTTTTGTATGAGCAAAGGTAGATTGTGTCTCATTTTTACTGAAATACTTTTATAAATGAAATGGAAGACTGTTTGTTAGGTGTTACTATTATTCGGCCTGAGTACTAAATCTTTTACTATTAAATGTTCTCCTATTTGTCTCCTGGAGGATTTCAAAGTTCCAGTGATTCATTCAAAATCTCTTCCTACTTAGTAAGAATCAAGTCCAGTAAAGGAGCAGAAAAGCTAACCATGTGAGTTAGAGACCCAATTCCCCAGTGACCAAACTCCTTTTGAAAAACACATTACAGTCCATCCATAGGTTAATCAACAAGGCTTAAATTCACCTCCTCACTTTTCTTCACTTTATTAGACTATGACAAGAGAGAGGTATCATACTCTGTAAACTGATTTCTAAATTTGAGTCTAGTGCATTCATTTATAAGCACAATGCAATACTCAAGCAGGTGTTAATTTTATACACCTCAAGAAGTAGACTTGAAGTCTCAAGGACTTTAAATACTAGCATTCCGGAAAAAAAAACCCAACACAAGCCAGTGGTGAAACGCCAACAAATGAGAAATTAGGCATTTAAAATTATATTTTATATATTGATCATACTAGAAAGATATTAGAGAATAGAGAATATTAAAGTGTTTTCATTTTAATGTGCAACTGAATTCTAAAACCCAATTTATTTGCTGCCTGTATTAATTTTACTAAATCTAAGCTTACAGATGAGCATTAATACCAGCAGCAGGTTGGCTCTTTGTCCTATTGTTTTATCCAGGTAACACTGTAGTATATATTTGTCCATCATACCAACTATCAGCCAGCACAGTCCTCAAAGCTTTCAACAGAGCAGTAACTCTTCTATTCAGGAATAAAACATCACCTTCTGTCATCAAAATTTTTTGGACAAGAGTAAAGACTGAATGTTTCACTCTGAACAAAGTTTCTCTTCCTTCATCCCTAAGGAAAGCAAGAAGCTGAAACCATGAGGTCCTAAGCTGTGCAAGTTGATATAAAATCTGAAGGTTGGAACATATCCTCACCCATTCATACTTGCCCTCTCCCTGAAACCTGCACAAGACCCAATCCTCACCTTATCCCTGTTATCTGTAGGTGATGCTCCGGTGTTTCATTTTTTAATGTTGCCACCCTGTGGTCATTCAAGGCAAAGACAAAAATTGTTCTCCACGAAAGATATTGTGGAAAAAATACATTGGGAATTCAAAGAGCAACACTTCATAGTTAAACAAGCTGAAAGAGAAAGATTTATTAAAAAGTTGTGTGAACTCAGCCATAATTTAAGAACTGTAATTTAATTTTCTGTAGTTCGGTAGGCATCTTATACATCGACTCCTATCAAGATAGAGTCTTCTGTTTGTTCATCTCAGCTACAGCAACACCTGAATCTACATCACAAGAAGTTACTCACAGAAACAATACTTCCAACATGGAGTTCATTGCATTACTTGTGTCAGTTTTGCCATCAACTTTACTTACAGGTATAAATTAACTAGGAAATTTTTTACTTAACTTGCCATCTCCCAAGAAAACTAAATCTATTTTGACCCTTTGATTTCTTTCACTCTTTCAAGTTAAAACTCTTTACATCATTTTGGCCATGAATTCTTTATGGTTGTACTTCTTTCCCGTTCTGTGTGCAAAGGGAACTGATATTCTGTTCTGCTTTTATAATTCAAAAATGCATTAATAAGAAACAATTACAATTTCTAATCAATCCAGCCATCAGTCTAATTTTACAGCTTTTTGCTAAAACCTAGAGAGAGAGAAATAATTATTCAAGAGCTGCAGCTAGTCATTTTTTTTGTTAGGCACAGAAAATCCTACTCAATTTGTGTTTACCTTTATAATAGTTCACTAAGTTATTTACTGTTATTACAGATTATCTTGCTTTCACTGCCAGCTTTATTTTTGAGATACTTGTTTCCAGCTGTTGAGATAGCTGATTACAACAGGAAGCAGGGGAAAACACCCCACAAAAGCTGACACTTAAAGTTCACTCCAATAGCAGTGTACACACCAGGAATAAACTAAACCAGCAACATCCTTTCTACCCTTCATGATCGCCTAAAAGGTCTAACTCAGAAAGCTGATTTCAATAATTTTCTTTTGCTCTTTTGTAGTTTTGGAGCATTTTTCATTAAGAAAATGAGCTCCCTGACAGGCAGTACACTTCTCCTGAGCATGAGAACAGGAACAGCCCTAAAACACCCACTATGGTCCCTTCCAATCTGACCCATTCTGGGATTCTCTTTTCCTCTGAAATTTGTAAAATATTCCCATGTCAGGACTAAGTTTTTTGTGGGTGTGAAAAGGACAGGCTGATACTCTCATACTGCTCACAAACACATTTATTTCAGCCTGGTTTGACATGATAATTGCTAAAGTTTTCTGTCTACCTGCTGAACTGAAGAGTGAATCTCTTACAGTCTTACATTCCATGAATATTCTCTGCTGGTTCCGTTGTCACAAATTCCACAGAGTGAAGTGAATGACAGTCTGCCATATTTAATTTGTAAATCTTTATATGAGGATGTAGATCATTAAACTAAAAGATCAAATGTCTGATACTTTCCTTTCTTCATTAACACAAAAAATAGCTAATTCCACCTGCATAGCTAGACCAATTAAGCATCCTACATTTTGCAACATCAAGGGTTCACATAATTTTAGGAAATTTGCATAGAAAGAAGAATGCAGTGAGCTTTTCACAAATCATAAGGACCCTTAATATCACAAAAGCCATAGCAGATTTCTTTTTAGCTGAAATCAGGTTAATAACTGGCTCTCCTCTCATGCATTTTTATCAACTAAGTTTTTAAATATCTTCCTAATCCCCAAGTCATCATGAAGGTGCACTGACCCTCAGCTTTACAAAGCTGTAACTTCAATTACACTAGTCTGTGACAAAGTTAATTAGAATATACTTCCACAGCAGTAGAATATAGTGCCAATATGAGAACATAGAAAAAGGAGGTGATGTGCCAGTAAAAAGCACTTTAAGAATTAATTAATTAATCTGAAACCCACAGAAAACAAACCATCTCTCATCATTACGACATCAGATCCTTAAAATTTTTGTAATGTCATCAGTAAACAGCATCCTGATCATCAAACTCAGATGTATCTTGGCATTTATTTAGCACACTGCATTCCGGTAATCCATTCTTTATTTCCACCTATTTATCAGCTTCTCTCATTGATATCTATAACAGAAAGCCTCATTCAAAACACTAATGAAGAGCACCTATCATGTATGGCTGATTAAGCTGATTGCTGAATCCAAATGAACAGCCGGCCAAGGCTCTGCTCCACGTGTCTGGATGAAGTGGATACACAGGGAAAAAGAGGGTGCATGAGTAAAAGCCTTGGGGATTTGAGCCTCTGGACTCAGTTGTGTTGCTAGCAGTATAAGGACAACAAATCCTAGAAAGAATGCTTCGGAGTCACAGATTTATCAAAAAAACATTTCACATTCCTGAAACACCATGGTTACAAATTTCTACAAAATATTATCTATGTTGCAGAAAATACCACATAATTTACAGAACTCCAAAAGTGTGCCTTAATAGTAATTTCACAAATTTTGACAACAGGTAACTGCAAGTTTTATGCCCCTTCTTCCCTTTTATTTATTTTTTTTTAATGTTTTTCCCACTCTCATAACAGTACATTTGTCTCAGGGTAACAGTGTACTTACACACAATAACACTGCATTCTAGAAATTACTTTTTTCATTGATTTATGTTTTTGCAATTGTATATATATAGTACACAGTAATATGATGGATGTCCTATCCAGAACCCAGCTATATTATTAGATGTACAACGTGTTGATATCCCCAACTTTGGAGCAAACAGGCAGCTTAAAGCAAAATGGAAGAAAAAGGAGAAAAAAAGCGTCTGGTGGACTGAGCAGGCAATTAGACAAACGATAGAAGTTTAGTGTTCCCAGCAAAAATATTTTAAAAGAATGCTATCAAATTGAATTGTTACTTCACCAAGGAGAGGAGAAAGGCAAAGGACGCTTGGTGAACATTAGCAAAAAAGCTGGCTTTAGTGGTGGACGACAGTGATCTACAGTTCTGCATAATAGGCTCCTCGCTCTATAAATCTGCTCCACTTCACAGCACTTCCCCAAGTAGGTGATATATTTCTAAAAAGTTCCATCTAAATGTCACCCTGGAAAGCTTGCCACGCTGAGGACCATTCTAAATGTCAGAACAGTCTCATGCGACCTATGACAGAATTTAGGATTAGTCTGTGCCACGTCTTCCTAAAATGAATTTCTAAGACTAAGTTATGCCTTTGGAATTTGGATTTTGATCTGTGCTGTTATTCAGTCTCCTTGCCTTCAAAAGTGCCTTTTTTTCAGTTTATCTCAGTTTTCAAGGCTCAATATGATTGGAAAGAGCAATGAGAAATGCTACAGCAGAACACATTCTTCCTACAGCCTTTGAAAGAGTCAATGTGAATCATGGCTGCATTTTGGATTTTAATCTTTGCACAAATAATAATTATTTTACAGAATGCAGAGAAGTAAATTCCATTAGCTCCACTGGTTGCAGAACTGAACATGAAGAAACACTAAAAGGCTGGATCCCTGCAGCTCTCATAACACAGAATCAGACACAATCTTTAAACACCTTTAAAGAAAAAGGTGAGAGAAATTCATTAGATATCTAAACTTGACCTAACCAAGACAAAGAGGCCTTAAAATGAAGTCACAAGTATCTAAAAGGGAAAAAAATTACAGAAAATAATGAAATTAAAAATTTTCAGAGTTTGTATTCACACGAAGGAGATGCATGGATTAATTTATAGAAGACCACCACCTGGTTTTCAATGGATTTATAAAATGATTCACATTATGTTCACATTCTAAGGCTCCATTATCATTAGCATCCATTTACTCTTTGGTGTCAACTCATTTTATGTTAGTTATTGGAAAACCAAAGCAGGGAGAGCTATTGACAGAGGAATGATTATTGGTGCAAATGTAGGATACAAACTCTAAATCTTTTCTGGGGTTTGGTGCCTTCAAAAATATTTCTTGATTAATTCTCTGGGTTTTAGTAAAACGTAAGCTTTAGCTGAAGCTTCGCCCTTGAGAAAATTGATGCTGTTGTACAAAATATTTTCACATGACTTGTAAAAAACTCACAGCAAAAGTACCATTATCCAGAATGACAATTAAAGTTTAAAAGGAAAAAAGTTCCATTATTGAAACTGACAGATGAAAAAAATGCCTTCTGAGCCACATTGCCCAAACACTTATATAGATTACAAGAATGTTTTATTACAAAATATGACCAAATAATCCAAGAATAAACCTTGATACACATCTCAAGGAGCACAGTTGAAAACAATGCAATAGGCAGTTTCAGCTGCAGAAGCATCTAGCTCATAACTACAAAACTATACAAATATAAAGCACTTGCTTTTTGAAGGGCTGTTTCTTCCTTGGAAAAAGTTGCTTAACCTGGGCAAAACTGACACAATAATATGGTCTGATCTTAATTACTGGACAAGATATGCTAAATAAAACATCAAGCTCAGACTTATGATTCCCTCAAGTCCTACTTAAGCCATATGCTGGCCCTCTGAACCAAAATCAATTTCATCTTAAAGACTCTATAGGTCATTGTCATAACAGTTTGGATGAGAAAATTGAATTAGGGGGGCTGTATTCATCTCATACTGCTAATAGTAATCCTTATCACTTATTACTGCAATAAAAGGTAGCCCACAAACTAGAGAGGGTGTATGAAAGAGGTTAATAGCACAATCATCTAAATGTACACTTAGTACTCAGCCAAATTCACTGCATCAGATTTTATTTAGTGCTACTCTACTGCATCCTGCATTACCAAGTGTAAAATAAATTGCACTTTTATAACACACTGTAACTATTTTATGACTTCTATTTATTAGAAATACTTTTACTGTTTTCAGATTAAGCATATAGACATACTCAAAAAACCAAAAAAAGTGTGTTAGCCTCTCACTTTTGTTATAAAGTACTTAAAACATACTTTGAAAACCTTGAAAATTTTCTTTGCTTGTTCTGTTGCATATGTGCACTGGGTTAGAGAGTTAGGTAATTCCACTAATTTTACCAGGCAATTTGATTGTATTACTACAGAAATGCTGCCTGTGGTGTTTCACAAAACCATCAAGATTTCATTTCTGTACTAAACCATCAAGTAGCTGTGCTTTATAGAGTGTCACACCATCAGAGTACCTGATGGATTAAAAAACTCCATCATCAGAACTCAACTTCAGCAAAAGGTAGAAACACATTAAATTTCAAGAAAGGCTCAAAACAGCATTCATGTTTATGCTGAAAAACACCACCCCAAGGACAACTCAACATTGGTCACAGCCTGCACACATTCATGAGAGAAAAATCCTTCTTAAACTTAATTTCCTTTTGTGACAAGGTAACCCATCCACGATGATGAGATCTCTCTGGATTTCAGTGAAGCTTTTAAAACTGTCTCTCCCCGGATGCTTCTGGACAAAATGTCAATCCCTCAGCTGGATAAACACATCATGGGATGGGTGAGCAACTGGCTCAGGGGTTGGACACAAAGGGTTACAGTGAATGGGTGACATCAGACTGCTGTGACCTGTCACTGATGAGGTTCCATAGGGCTCCATCCTCAGCCCTGTGCTCTTCAACATCTTCATCCATGACCTGGAGGCAGGACAGGAAAGGATGCTAAGTTTGCCAATGATACCAAATTGGGATGAGCTGCTGATTACCTCAAGCAAAGACAAGTGGCACATTGTGCACCTGGGATGGGACAGCCCTGGATTTGCACACACACTGAGGAACGAGGCTGGAAAGCTGTGCTGTGGAAAGGGCCAATGGCAAGTTGAATCTGAGTCAGCAGTGCCCTGGCAGCTGTGTTTGGGGCCTGCTATTTATTGCTTTGATCTCTGGCACATCTCAGCCATCACACTCCAGCAACCCTTTTCAGTGGGGGGTGAACCCATGCAGAAACAGAGGAACAGCAGAACAGAAGCAGCCAGCATCCCACTGATCCCTATGCTTCCCTCTCCTGGACCTCCTAAAATCCCAATCCACATTTCTACTAGGATACTGTTGGCTGAGGCACCTACATATTAACAAGGCTATAATCAAATGGGAGGGAGAATAAATATTTTTTCTTTGCTCCTATTAACAGTGTAACAAACTAATTCCAGCAGCGTAGGGCTACAGCCAAGAAAACTAGGACATAGAAAGTGAGAAGCTAAAAAAAATTCTCTCAGAAAATAGACATAAAGCTTGTACAGACTTTCATTGGGATTAGTTCATCTTCAGCTATTACTTGACCCTCCTGCATGCTCTCTGGGTGTTATGTGACAAGACATGCACAGAACGACTCTAACCTGTCAAGTTTAACTTGGGAAGATGTTACTGAAATGTCCCTGCTCATCAATCCATGGCATTCATCTACCTGGGGACACAAAGGCTGAGAGTTGCAGGTCACATTACTATACATGAGCACATGATCCATGCCATAGGAAACATCCAGCCAAACCTACCAATGTGCAGGCTGGGAAATAACCTCCTCCTGTCTCCAAGAGAAAAACTATGAACGAGTGACAGATGACTGACAGTCCAGATCATGCACCATATATTTTATGCACTTTTTTTTTGTTGGGTCAGTATGCAGGTTTCAAGTATTTGCAGGTAAAATCTTAAATATTTTTGAAAGGGAACAGCTAAAAGAAATGGGAATCCTTACAAAGTTGATTTTCAATATGATACTTGACGCATAACAGGAGCTGTATAACAACTGATCTACAGTCACCCAAAACTGTCTTTTTTTTTTAAACACTATGAAAACAGAATACACACAAACACCAGATGAGTGCACACTTTGGTTCAAAGCAGCGACTTCAACCTCACTGCCCCAACACAAGCCACATTGCTCAAGATGTTGGCTGTGGTTAGATTCCTTCCCCCCATACATCTCCCCACATTTTTTTCTGTGGAAACCCTAACTCACTCTGACAAGGAAATGGTCTTTTTCAAACATACTGATTTGTGCCAAAAGGATTTCCTCACTAAACCACTGTATTTTCTACTGAGTTTTAAATTCCCAGCTGGTTTGAGGGACAGAGAGATACATTTGAACTAGGTCCTTGGATTTGCAGGAAAATATCTGAATGCTAAAGTAAGGATGATCTTAGGAAGAAATGGGAGGATCTGGTTTTGTTGAGTTTTTACCCCGCAGGAGCTGCCAAGACTTGGAGAGGCAGAAAACTCTGCTCAGGTCTATATTTCATCATCTGTTTTCAAATCCAAGGAACTCCAGAATTTAGGAGTAATATTTTTACTAGAGAACAAAGGAGAAAATCCATGCTGTTTTCAACCAAGGAAGCAGAAAATCCTCTTTAGCAGAGGCTGATGTTTGAAGAGCAGCGACTACATTTTCCTGAGAGGCTAAACGCTGCCTGCTGGCAATGCTCCTGACAAAGTAGCAACTCCAGCTTACTCAAGAAAGAAAACCAAACTGTGCCAAGATACCAATAACTGCAAAGCAGAGGCAGGTAACTGAAGTGAGGGGGAGGTTTTCCCAGTAGCAGAAGTGGGAAGACCAGAGTGGTGAAGCTGAGCCTGGGAGAGGGAGCCTGGTGCTCCTATCCCTGCAGGACATGGATGCTCCTATCCCTGGCTCCCTGGTGGGCATGGCCAGCCTCAGGGCCATTCCTACCCCCAAGGCACAGCAGGACACCTTAGCCCTGGCACAGCAGGTTACCATATCCTTTGGAACCTCTGTCTGCACTGATGTGAAGCAGAAATGCCACCACCAGCATCAACTCTCCCTGTGCTTCAGGATTTTGCAGGAGAGAAAAGCACCTTTTCTACCTGGATAAAAAAAATTTAATTTCATCTCAAACTCTTCCTTTAAAAACTAAGTGTAATCTTCTTCAAAAATCTACCTTTGCATTTTCCATCAATTTTTATATTCCCTTAACTTCTATCTTCCTCCCAGGCTTCTCTTGAATCTTTTCATCATACAATTTCTTTTTCCCCCCTCTTATCTGCAATTGCATTTTTCACTTACTTGTTCATCCACCTTGGCCTTTTCCCCCTGCCTTTCCACAGGAACTTATAGCTCCATCCATGACACACATTACCTGTGGGCAGCTATTAACTCATCTTCACTGCTTTGTTTCCATTCTGTGTTCCTTCTTTATATTGTTTTTTCCCCTTTGATTTTACCCAGATCTGCATCAACATATTCAGAATTTCTCTCTGGAACTTCATCTGTTTAGTTCTTTATATTACTAAACGAAAACCAAACCAGGTTTTGGTTATCACCCCAGTGCATTCCCTGTCCTACAAATCATTTTGTCCTACAAGTCATTTCACAGTGCTCACTGCCTGGGCAGGTGCCTGCAGGAACAAACTTCTCCCCACCATCACTGGCAACACAAAAGAGATTCTTTACTGGCAAGTAAAAGAGCACAAGAAAACAAAGAGGAAAAATTCATAATGGTGAATATAAGGAACAAAAGAAAAGGCAAGAAATACAGAAAAATAATGGGCTCAGCAATATTATCCTACAAGTAGGACACATTTCCACCTTAAAGCAAAAACAAACAAAAACCCCCCACAAAAAACCAAAATAACCCACACCACCTCAACTACGTATGAAAAAGCAAAGCATAAAAAAATCATTGTAGAAATTAATAATTCAAAAACATTTTAGATTTTATATTTCAAGCTCCTGCACTCCCTCGTGCTAATGGCAACTAGGTCTTTAGACATTATTCTATATGATGTATTTTATATACTCTGCCAGCTCTCCCCCGAGGGATGTCTCTGACCATCAAGGGGCTCTGGCCTCTCCAGCCACCACCACAGCTGTCACCTTCCATGATGTGCTACTCCCCAGCAGCCAAAAAGTCAAAACCAATCAGCTCTGGCTCTTTTAATTGTTGTGCAAACCATAGATGAACACTTCTAAAGAGAGTCTTTCACATCAATTCATACATTGCCTATTTGGTTAAAGCTTGACCATATACTCCAATGCTAACCAAGCTTCCAATATCTAGCAGCTCATACTTTATTCCTCTTGTTGGTGCAGACAGGAGCAATGAAAAATTGAATATTCCATCAAATCAGTTAGATAAGTACTCCAGGTTTGCTCCTCTCTACATCTAATTATCCCAGTCTGCCAATGCTGCCAGTGTCATCAGAGTCTCACATACCAGATCATGATAATTAGCAGCACAAACTTCTGATCTCTGATGTAGGAATTTCCACCAATTAGCAAGTTAACAGTTAATTAGGCTTAAACCAAAAGAATTCTCATCATCTGGTGCTTGTGCAGCCTGAAATTCTCAATTACACTGTTGTAGTTTAGTTGCAAGGAGCGAGGCAGGTGAGGAGCTGTGAAGCCAAGCAGATTGGGAACTCCAGCATCTGGGAGGGGCTGTGAAACAAAAGGCAGATGCTGCCATTACAGTTGATAATGATACCACAGAACTAATTTTCCCTTTCCTTAAAGGAAAGCTCCATCCAGGGTTAGCATCCCAACTTCATTCTGTGCTTTGTTGTGTTTATTAAATCAACATCCAGCTAAAAAAACCAAGCCATTTAAGCCAGCAGCCATGTAAGGCAATTCTTCACAACCAGAAGTTATCTAGCTGGAGGTACCTATAGTGACATGCTAAGGTGCTATGCATTTTTACAGCAGAAGTCAGAGTAAAGCCAAATGAATGCAAGTGGCAAACAGTATAGTAAGGCTAATTATCAGAAAAATAAGATTTTTTTTTTTGAACAGTCACATTTGTCAAATATGCAAAAAACAAGGTGATTTTTTTTTTGCTTGTGAAATCTATCCTCAAAAAAAAATTAAATGCAAGACAACTACTAAGGTGAGTGGAAAAAAAAAAAGAGCTCGAATACCAGCTCACACTCAGGTCATAAAAAAAGGAGACAAAGCAGCAGGTTTAGTCAATCTAGCCTGGGAAACAGCTGCTCTCTGTTGGGTTTTAGCAAACTGAAAAGTAAGACAAAAACAATGAAGCAAATAGTTTACTAATTATTTCTTTTCTTCATGAAGCAATTTAGACCTGTCTTCCCTGACTGACTGGATTTCCTCCAAATTCAGAAAGCTGCCTCTCAGGTACCCTTTCCTTCTCTTTCAGAAGAAATAATGGGTTTAGATATTTAGCCTAACTTTGGTATCAGTCTTCAAATTTGGTAACTCCCTAACACAAACAGAATTTCAGTAGCTCACACAGACTCTTAGAGCCACCACACTGATGAACCACTGCTCCATCTGCCAAGGGCACTCAGCTTCAGCAGCACTGCAGTCACCTCTCTGAACTTCTGTTTGTGCTCCTAAAGTCCTCTTACTGTGTTGGTAGAAAGGCTGTGAGCACTCCTACATATTCAGAGTCTGTTTTGCCAGTACTCTTTGGCCTTAAGCACAGAGGCTTTGTTCCTTTTTCCCCGATGCCACAGCTACAAACAGGACAAAAAAGGAGGAAAGATCTCTGCATGTTCCCCTGCCCCATGCCAGCTGCTAACCACCCATGAATGTGGTCTCCCTCCGTAACACCTCCTGACACACATGTGAGACAAATGAATATTTCAGGGCTCCAGGGTGAGTACACAGAGCTTGGGTTGCAGTGAGAGCTGCCTGCTGTCACTACCTAGGGGATGAGGCCATAATGAGTTCCTATTACCATAGTTTCATCTTCAAGAGGGGACTGCTTTAGTGCAATTCACAGAAATTTATCTTTTCTGTTTTAGCAAATTATAAAAGTAGCTTCCTATTGTAAACCTTTGCAGCTATAATCCTGCAAAGGGTATCTTGGTAAGAACCTGAAATTACATGAATCAGTAAAGTTTCCACATACAGGAGCTAGTTCTTTAAATTCAAACTGCTGATCAACTCAAATGTTCATCTCTGGAGGTCCCACAGTATTATGACAGCACCTATCATGTCCATCCAATCAACGTGAAAGGCAAGAGAAAATAAACCCCATAATCTTAGCTCCAAATTAACTTCTAACTTCATTCAAAAGGAGAAAAAAAAAAAAAGGGAAGAACTACTCCCTTAATTACAGACTTTCTTTCTTTCTAATTAACCAGAATAATTGAAGCATGACTTCTTAAAAGCCTCTTGCCTAGCATCTCCCACAGTGGAAGCTTTTTGCTATCTGCCAAACAATATTAAGCCTTGAAAAACTTCTGGCTGGATAATCTGTTGGCTAATACTAC
This sequence comes from Entomyzon cyanotis, assembly GCA_024500445.1. NCBI lineage: Eukaryota > Metazoa > Chordata > Aves > Passeriformes > Meliphagidae > Entomyzon > Entomyzon cyanotis. Next base: position 5,077,173 of record JAKEPQ010000756.1, read on the forward strand.
TGCACAGTGTACACAGTATCTTTCTTAAGAGCCCTCATGACTTCAAAAAGTATAATTAAAGTTCTGTTTGTTTTTCAACTCTGATTCTTCCAAATAGAATAACTAGAGATTGCAAAAGAGAAAATATCCTCTCTTGATAATTTGAGATTCATAGAAGTACTATTTAAAATCTGCTCTCTTTATGGTTTTTATACATTTTTAAAAGTCCAACATTAATGGTAATGCCATTATTTAATAAAAGCTTTTTTTTTTTTCCCTAGGAACACATATTTCAGTCTCAGCAGGGTTTTGCATTGTCCTGTTAAGTAAAATGTAATAGTTCCATCCAGTGGTCTTCTCCAGCATTGCAGAACTAAGATCAGAAAGTCAAAGTGAAGACATCTTTGCCCCAAACTAATTGCAAAAAATGACCTAACATCAATGAGAAGGGCAGAAGTGACTTGCTGGACACACACAGTAAGTGCTTCATCGTGTGGTAGCATGATCAGATCACAATTATAAAACAGCTTTCTATTTGTTCAACACAATTGAAAGCAGAATAACTTGGTTACAAGTACTATGAAATCTTAATGCGAAATAGAAATTTTGCTTAATTTCTTAATTAGTATAAAAATTCCAACTTCCATAGTCTGAGATAAGTAACTCAATGTCAAAAACCTATCTTCTCTTTTCTAATTTTCAGCATCCAGAGCATCCAATGCAGAGCTCACTATGCTAAAAAATACAAAAGCACAGACAAAGAGACTCTCTCCTAGGAGCTCTCAGCATTGTTTATGTCCCCCAAATGTTTCAGCTGGAAGTGTCAGCTCCAGATGTATTGGTCACAGATGACTGACAGCAACTTCTGTAGCACAGATACAACTGGGAAAAAAAAACCCAAAACATTTTTTTATCATCACTCTGACCCAGTATTCCTTCAGTATATGGGAAAAAAAAAAAAGAACAAATATGTCAGTGAAGTCCATTTGGCATCTTAAATGACAGGGAAAATATTTGTCATGTGTGCACACACACACAATGGTCACAAGAAACACCAATGAATTTTGCCAAATTGCCCACAAATTAGAAAGGCAGAGCAGGAGCTGACGATGAGGTTCAGGTAGCACGCTGCACATTTGGATGTTGTGTTAGCAACTTTCACCACTGCATTCATAAAATATTAGATTCTGTTAACTCTTTCTGGTGTTCTGGATAACCTTCCTCTGACAGCTACAGTTTCTGCTTGCCCTGTTCCAGGTCATTAAGATCAGTCAAATTCACAAGACAGAGATCTTGACCTTGTCAAATCCAGTCATTCAAAAGACAGCTTCAGTTTGGGAAAAAGCCGAATGTGAGCTGCTATTTTCACATTCCCCATGTACTGGCACAGACAGAGAGTTTTTGTTATTAAATAAGCATAATGCTCCCCACCCACAACTGGGCTTCTCTATTCCAGCAATCCATATGGTGCCACTCATCTTTCCTCCCTCTCCTCCCCTCTTTTCTGCCATTTCAAAATCCACAAGATCCAAGCACAGAATGCATTATGAATAAAGCTTTCATCACACTCTTTCCTCCGTATAAGCCCTGCCAATAACCTCAGAAACCATTTCCCTGTTCAAAGATCAGCAAGCAAAGTACCCCAAACAGCCTAACCCTGCTAGTCCTCATTCTTTCATAACAGCAGCAGCTCAGCTTTGAGCACTGACAGCACCTGCTTGGCTTACAGGGCTGCAAGCACTTCTCCTTCAGGAGAAAACCATCAAATGAACAGCTCAGTCTGCCCCTGGCTGCTCCTCATATCCCAGAGGTTTGCCACCAACCTGGATTTTACACTAGGGGGTACAGCAGACCAAAACAAGGAAATACTCAAGGCTGCTTAAAGTTCAGAGCAACTTTTTGGCTTAAGAATCTAGATTTGCTGAGTTCAGCCACTGGGAGGAATGTTATCAGTGCAGGCTTGAGCAGCAGGGAGATGGGCAGAGATGCTGAACTACTGAAGGAATAAATTGTACAACAAAAGCTATTAAAAAAATAGTAATTATTGTCTTCTATGGAGTGAGTGGCTTATTAGGAATTGAACAATAAAACTATACCTATACCAACAAATCCCTATCAACAAGGTGGGGCAGGTGGATTCTTGAAATTCAGTATCACAGGAAGATCACCTCAGAACCCAAACTGTTTTACCAGTAGTACATCCCTGTAAAAGCAGCTTCCCATGACCCAAACCTCCATTCCTTAGTTCATTCCAAGCCCCCCAGAGACGTCCCACAGCTCTGGGATCCAGGTACCAAGCAGCCTTTGTATTTCTCACCTTCCTGCACTGCATCCCCAGCCCAGATGGCATTTTACCATCTCACAGCTGCCTGTGACAGGAATATCTCTACCAAGGAGAGTATTAGGCCCAGAGATGTTAAAGTGACATCTACAAAGGGCACAGTCGTTAAAACACTCCGAGCTGGCAAGTCAAAGTGTTTAAGCACCTTGTAGTCTAAACACAGCCCTGAAATGAGACGGTCAAAAAGCAGAGATTTCAGCAATCACTGGTCTTGAGCAGGGTTTTACCAGATATAGCTAGTAGGAGCCTGTAGTAAGCATGTTTGAGCCCTCCAGATGTTAACTTGCACATCTGTTTCTGCACACCGACCTACAGAAGTGAACCCTTGCCTATAACCATCGACCTGTCTCTGAAACAAAACATTTCAAAAGCTTAAAAAGCATGAAGCCTTTAAATACATAAGCAGCGGGAAGAAAGGGGACACAAACATTTGTTAAATCCTACCACTATCACTGGATGCAATTCAATAAAAATGAACTAAACATTGAACTAAACTTGAAACAGGGATTGAAGCTGAGTATTTCCTAATATGAAAAAGCCCCAAGCCATAAAGCTCACCATCTCTACTCAATCTCAGAGCCCAATCAAGGCATATTTTCAAATTCTTTGTTATATAAAGCACAACAGTTTTCACAGGCCTAACTCAGGGAGTAGCTAAAGACCCTTCCTGAAGCAGCATCCTGTGAGGGGTTTCATTTTTGGTGCATGCTGGTAAATACAGCAGGGAAAGTGAACTCTGGGTTCCAGCTGACAAGACAATCAATAAGGTTTCTGCCAACCAAGCTTGAAGCTTCACCAGTTACCATGTTGCATATAAATGTTTATGGTTTCATTTTGAATTTAACTTGGTACACTTTTGGTAAATGCATAATTTATCCAAAGGCTCCCAAATATGATTTTTATTGATGAGTTAGTAATGAAGCAGCACTTTAAGGCAAAAAGATAGCTAGATTTGTCAGGCAATAAGCTTCACACAGTAGAGAAAGGTACAATCTTATCCAGAGCATAACAGGTATTCCAAGATGCTCTTGAAATGCAGTGAGCTCAATAGTTAAAGTTCATATAATAAGCACCATAATTTAATTTGTTTCCTTGGATAAGAAACAAAATCCTCCTGTCAATCTCATGAAAAGCATTTTTGTAACAAATGCTTCTTCTGTAGTCAGGGCCTTCTAGACAGTTGGTCTAGTTATGACACTGAAAATTAATTTCTATTCATACTGATCTTTTGCATTCACTACTGAATTGTTTGATTAGCTAGTTCAGAGAGAAATTAAAAGTCCTGCAGATCATTTTTTTCTTTCTTATCAAAACCTGAGTGAACAGCCTACAAATTATTAGAAATTAGCAATAAACTGCATTATAAATACATTAACATAAATATCTATTAATTCATAATCTACTTGAGCTGAGGAGCCCTCATTGTTATTCCCTTAGAAAATGTGAAATTCTAGATGATTTTTTCTTTAAACAAAGATGGCAAAACTAGTTCTAGCAAATCCAACCAATAGTGTACCAAAGACCATTACTCTAACCTGAGTTTAACACCTCCACATCATAAAAGCAAACACTAAAATTTGTAAACAAAGATAAAAAGTTTACTGTTTTGTGCCTAAAAATAAACTGACAAGAAGTGCCCATGCTGACAGTGGATGTCTCAGTCTTGGCACTCTGAAAAGAGGGGAGATATTTCATCTTGATCTCGTACTTTCTTTATTGCTTGCTTGTAAAAGACAGACAAAACTTGCACAGCTCAAGGGTGTTGTGAAGGTAAATTAATTATTTTGAGAGAAGCTATTCAGATATTACAGTGATGAGCATCATGAAAAGCCCCTGAGGGAAAGAATCATTTTGACTTCATGGTAAGGGTCTGAATAAAATGCAGGAAATGAGGCCTGAGGCCACATGTTGTACAAAATAGTGAACATCTGTTCATTAAACAAACTCTGTCCATCCAAAAGCCTGAATAAGGCTGGAGTCATTTGGAACAAAAATAGCATGGGATAACATAATTAAGGATTACTGTACAGCATACAACTGGAGGCAAACTTCTGTTGCAAGAATCATTAACCATACGTAGACTATAAACTGGTTTTTCTTAGAATAATATTTTTACTGCATGCAAAATCCTTGTTTACTTCTTCAGAATTAAAACCAAATTCCACTTCTTTCACAACCGTGCACTGCCTGAAGGGACAGGCACAAGACACTGTGCCAGGACCTTTTGCTAAAGGACAGAAAGGTCAGTGCTAAAAGCTGGTGGGAGCAGGGAGAAACAGGCTGTGAACTCAGCAGGCAGTGGGAAGGAAGGTAAATGCAGTTTTGCTCCCCCACACCAATAGGGCAAAGGAAAGCAGGGCAAAGCAGCTACCTCCTGGGAGGTCCCACCCCACAGTGGCCTCCCCCTGGACCATCCTTCACTACCTCAATGCCTAAAGCCAATTTTCCAAGTGAAGCACCTCATCCCTTTGAGTGGAGGAGCCACCAAGCATCCACTCCAGGAGACAGCCATGCCTTCTCCATGGCCCTGCCTGGGGCAGAGGGAAATTCCTGCTGCTCATCACTGTCGCACAGCTGTGACAGCCAGCAGCTCCCAAACAGAGCCCTGGGAGAAATCAAACCTCCTCAAGGAGCTTCAGACAGTGCAGCAAAGGAGTGTTGATAAGGCATATCAATGCCAGCTGCTGCACTGCAGAAGCAATATCAAGCACTGCCTCCAGGAAATTCCTTCAGCTCTTCCTGTGGATTCCTGAATTTCAGAGCATTTAATCCATGGTAGCGTCAGGCGTGACCAACTCAGATTAATATTGTGTTTCAGAGCATTATAGCATCTTGCAAACAGACTTTTTGAGAGCATTATAGCATCTTGCATAATATTGTGTTTCAGAGCATTATACTATCTTGCACCTTTTAAAACAAGAAACTGTATTGTTTAGAAGTTATTTAAAGCATGACTTGGTACAGAAAACCAAGTCAAAGACAGTAGATTTTACATTCTGCAACCCATGCAACGACATCAGCTGTTTCTCTAACTTACATCAAGAATTTAGGTTTTCAACTCAGTTACATTAATTCCACATTTCTTTTCAAGATCTCAAGCCAAAAACATATAAAGTACTGTTTTGTACCTGTGGAAACCTACAGCTTCAAGTGCCCATGTAGTTTTGGTCAGGCATTTAACAGGACACTGTGAAATCCAGACAGAGAAAAGTTTCAAAAAGAGAAAATAAGAAGCAAGATTGGGTTCACACAGCTTGTACTCAAAGTTCACAGTGACTGCTTTTATCACAAAATTAGTCCCCCTGAAAAAAATCTGAACCTCAATTTATATAGCAGGTTTTTATAGTAAGCATATTAATTTTTGTAACTCCAGACTTTGGTGGGTTTGGTCTTTTTTCCCCCTCCTTGAGAAGTATTCGTTTTAAAAAAACTGGCTGAGAAAGCTGTCCTAATTAATATTCAGTTCAGTGATTAAGCACTCTCCCAAGTGACCTATATGTGTAATAGCATCAAGTACCACCTGCTCAAACTGTTGTTTTGCAGCGAAATATTAATCCCTTGTACCTTCTGTTACCAAGCTTGGATGCCATCTGAAACTCAAAAGGGAATAATTCATTGCAGATGCTTTGTAAACTCACTGAAATTTATATAAAAATGTAGCAATTATCTACAAATAAATTCAGAACTTGAAATAATGCAATGCAAAGCAAAAGGCAGGTTACAGAATTTTGGATAATTTCTCCCATTTGAAGTTCACTTCACGTGATGTGATGTATAAATTATAACCATTTCTTAAATGGAAAACAATTTTTTTAGTTTCTTTGAAGTAAACATTGCATATTTTCTACAAAAAAAGTGTGAGGAATATAGTTCACTCAAATTGTTTGTGTCTGTTCTAGAAGAGGTGTTAGGATATTATTTCATAAAAACTTATTGTTTCAAGAGTGTTGGTACAGAAAGCTGCACTTTAAACACGTCTGAATTCATACCTAGCACAGAACAGATGAATAACTACATCATATTTTCTATAAGCACTGTGGGTAGAAAAATCATTATATTTCTGCCAACTTTATACCTATCATGCAAGCAAAATTGCACACTTCAGACATGTCTGTGCTATTGATGGCACTCAAGTGGAAGGGAGAAAAGAAACAGATTCAGATAATTGGCAGCTCAACAAATCCAAAGGTCAGCATCTGATTCACTGACTTCAACTGAGAGTCTTCCTATTTCACACAAGTGTTTATTTAAAAAAAAAAATATATCCTCACGTGCTTTCTGTCTTTTGTCTACATATCTAAGAAACCTCTAGACCCTCAGCTTCAATAAATGTTGGTAAGCAACAGATCTTACAGAAGATCTGAAGGCAGGAAGTGAACCAGAATTATGAGTACAAAGGAAATTTTGCAACCAACCTAAGGAGTTCACTATGTAGAGAAAAATACTGTATTTTCTTTCAAAGTATTCTCAATGTATTCCTAAATATTTGTGCAACAACAAAGCTTTCCCTTGTCCTGTGTAAGCTGGGGGTCAAACAGAGGCAAATTAACTCTACATAAATTATACATAAACAATTTTCAAGACCACAAGTTCTGTATTTAGAGACTGAACAAATGAGCAGTATAAAGCAACATTCTATAGCAGGAGAACACCTATTGCAATTAAATAATAAATTAATAAGTAAACCAACCTTTGAAACAGTACCATCAATTGTAAGCTGACTCTAGTGTCATGAGAGGGGGCTGCAGGGCTCAAAAAGAAAATCAGACCATCCAGAGGAACTTGCAAGTGGGCTCAGTTTTGGGCTTAGCACCACCAAGAGCACCAATGTACCACAGTACAGCAGAGATGCCTCTAAAAATTGTCCCAATATCACTTCAGTTTCTCAATTCTCCCCTGTAACATGGGTTGAACTATACTTTGCCACCTAATGGAACAAAACCTTAAATGTTTGTGATGGATTCTGGTTTTAATGACTCCCATGCAATGTGAGTACCTAACTTTTTAAAAATACATATAAAAATTTTTTTTTTTTTTTTTGGGAAAAAAAAAAAAAATTTGCAGAACCAAAAAAAAAAAAAAAAAAAGCATTCCATGAGTGCCTTAACTAAGATAATTATTATGCTCCCACCATCTAACTAATGCATATTGACTTGTGTGTTCATAGGGCTCTAAATTTATATGACTTTTATAGAGGAAAATTGCAGGCTGGTTGCAAAACACATGCAAAATAAAACTGCCCAACAGATTTTTGGAGCCACGCATTCAAATGCATTTTTATCATTTTGAATAGAAGCAACTGAATCAAATTAATGAGATGTATAAAGACTTCTTTTTCAAAGACATAAATGGGAATTACATAGACAGCTCTCAAAGGTTAATTGCAGCTGCATCGTTAACTATTTTGCCTTTTCTGAGCTGTGAATGGTGGTGACTGTACCTTTCCACAATCTGAATATATAAGGAAAGCAAAATTCTCCCTGGCCAGCATGACAGAGATGACTGATGGGCTGAATTCTCCCAGCTATCCCTACTCTTTGCTGAGTAAGTGGACAAGCAGCTCATGAAACAACCCTCACATTTCCACTTTTGCTTACACCTCAAGCATTCAAGGTGAATCATAACAGCTTCAGTTCCACTGAAATGGTGTTTTGTAAACCATGAAGGTTGAGACTGTAAGATCACTTACTGCCCACAGTCATTCCAGCAGAAGGGGCAGTGAGACCCAGATTTCTTCCAAGATTCACTAAAACAGTGATTTTAGCAATGTGTTTCCTGTCATCTCAAAATGGACTCATTTTTGTAGATTTTTTTGCCCCTGAATAGTAGCAATATCCTCCAGCTACATAAATAGTAGACATTCTGATTTCTGTATTAATAGCTAGGCAGGCTTATTTTCTAAGTAAAAACCAGCACAATATTTGAAATCTCCAGGCATTACCGGCTTATAGAAGTGGAGAAAGTTCTGATCTGAAAAAGCCTCCAAACAAATTACTATTAAAACATTCTTTACCTATTACTTACCAAGATGGACAGAAACTACAGTCTTAGAGGAAAAAAACCCCTACACATTAACAATTTAGTGAATTTAGTCAACAGGTTAAAAATAATTTTCTTCAAGATATGCAAAATACTTACTTTGGACTTTCAAACCTATTTCAGTAAAAATTAGAACTTGCAAACTACATATTTGATAGATTAAGATGAAAAGAGATGGGAAACAAAATCAATTCTTATGTATTAGTTTATACTATTGCATTCTTTTGAGTTTTCTCTGAAAAGCTTGTTACAACTCATATTTATTAACTGTCTGCTACTTTTTATGGATACTAATTCAAGCAAAAGTCTTTGCTTTCAATTAAATCTTCTCTTCTCTGTGCATATCAGTGAGCCAAAATACAAGTATTTCAGTTTTCAAAAATAATTGGATGCTAAAATGGAAGTTTCTGGACTATTTCACCAATGCTGATAAGACAGTTCTGTCCAAATATTTCTAGTAAGTCACCAGTTGCTACCTCCTGGGTGTATGCAAACGATTGCAGCTATTCATAGGGGTATTAGCTTATTCCTGCCTAATGCAGTTATTTATTTGCAGTACCCACTGGAAAGGCACAGGCCTATCCTAGGCATAACACTAAATATATCAGACTATACAACCAATTTTGCCATTCAGAAGCACAATTCTACTATGCTTATATTTCAGTTTTAGCAATAACTGTGGTAGAAATATTTTCTGTGGTTGAGTTTGTTCTACTGCTAATGTAAACCTTTCCCATCCAGTAGTGAAATCTGAACAAAACACTCACTAATGAAGTAGGAAAAAAGCTTTTCCTCACTCTCTGGATTTTGTGAAATGCTCCAAACACTTTAGGAAAATAAGTGGTGTCATGAGAGAACTTCTCAAATGCAGCCTGGCACTACAGAGCTGTATCAAGCCCAACTGTGACTGACTTGAATAAAAGCTGAAACTTCTTCAAAGTACTCTGCATTAGGAGGGGAAATGAAAAAAAGAAGTCTGACAGTCAGTAGCTGCTGTGAAGGTATTAGAAACATCACGTAGGAGACAAGCTTAGAAGCACTGAAGAATGGTCTTTTCCTTACAGCTAATGCATGACAGCTTTCTTTCTACCTTAAACCAAAGCATTTCTCGCATTCATAGAGCTTCACATCACTGCAAAGATGGATATGCTGTAATATTCCTTCTATTCCTAGTGTCTCTCAACAAAGAGCACAAAGTTTAGATCTGTGTACTTCACACATTTTTCTGTACTAAAAATACAACCAATAAGTGGGCTTGAATTTAAAAAGAATAAAAATATATCTAAAATAATTTCCCTGCAAAAAAGAGGCAACACCTCAGGAATGCTGACACTACCATGGGGTGTGTGCTTTAGTGCCACTGAGATGGGTCCACCACAAAGCTAGTTGCTGTAGCTCATCTCTGAGCCTGTAATTTGAATTCATTTTATGCCGATAAATCCTAAATCTTGATATGCTAAATCATGTACATTAAATGCAAGAGAAGTCACTGTGACAATCTATCAAAATTATTTCAAATCAAGGCCACAAAGGTAACTCCATTTTTATACTGTAATAATTTTACAGTGACTCTAAGTGAATATTAACTGAGTGAAGTCAACCAAAAGACTCTGCTTAATTTCATGGGATGTTTCCATACCTGACAGAGAATCACTAGGATTTTGCTATTAAAGTGGTTATCCCTTGTTCTTCCCCTTAGTAAAAATAGGTCTTGAAAATAAAGATGACCCAATCAGCCACTCAGCTTCTTGACTATAAATGAAAACTGATCAAGTTCAAATTAAAATAATAAACTTACAGAAAAATATTTTGGCATGAAATATGGTTTTGTGAGGTTTCCTCCAGTTCTTTCCCACTTTGTTATAGACCATTTTCATAACATTTTTGTACTTTCAAAGCACTTGAACACATGTAATTATGACAAAAAAAAAAGTAAAACAGATGTTTTCAGTGTTGCTTTTTCCACCAGAAACACACCAGAACCCAAAGAGAAGAGCTAACTTCCAGACAAGTATATTCATCTGGTAACCCACAGTATCACATGGCATTTGCTATTTCAGAGAGCCTCCCTCCCTGACTTAGTGCAGCTCCTCATGCACTTACTGAAGTCCACACCTAATTCAATAACTGAACACACCAAATAATGCATCACACATTTCCTTGCTTACAATCACTTTTCATTTTCCAAATCGCCTGGATCACTTGCTGTCCAGTCATTGTTGAACGTTTGCTGCTTTCCCTCTTTCTGCAAAAGAAGAAACTCCACCTTTAACCAATGTCAGGAGGAAGCATTGAGCACTCAGCTCAGCACGTAACACTGAGCACTCAGCTGCTGCAGAGGACTTTTGTATTCATCTCTCAATTATCGTCAGGAGAAAAGTATTTGCCTGAAACAGGAGAACTAATTCAAACCAGCACAAGCCATTTTACAATCAATTAGTCTGCACAGTCAGATTTATGCAGCTATTTCTCTCAAGGCTTCTAAACTTTTACTCATCCCTTCTGAGTCTGAGCACCTGCCACCTACAAAGCCAAAAACAACTGGGCAGTGCAGGGGTCCCAGAGCCACATTCACTGGATGAATATTATGGACTAGCCACCCATTCAGAGGTGCTGAGCTGTGCTCACCATGTTTACTATTAGTAGCACAACTTGGTTTGATTTCACGGTCTCCAGAGCAGGTCAGAGCAGATGGTGTATAAACTTCTCAGCACTGAAGGCGATCTTCAGAGGATGTGTTTTTAAATTGGAAAGCATTTCAATCATGACACACACTAAATGGAAATGGAACAAGTTTTATCATTCCTAAAGCAACCCTTGAACATCACTCACTCCAGTTGCAAGGACCCATTTTCTACTTTAATCTAAAATTCCAGGCAATGCACACATTAGAAGTGCATTAAAATGCTCTTAACCTGATTGGATTTTTAAAGGGGACAAAAGGTGAATAAATGGGTCAAACGTGTTACAGAGAAGTCTGAAAACTGAAATTCCAATTTTTGAATAATTTATGGAAAGTAGCATAGCAAGTAAGTTGAATAGCATTTCTTTCTAACTTGCAAAATTAATCTCATTGGCAATTTTCACTACTCAAGTCCAAACCTAACTTTCCATCAAAGAAATTTCTCACACAAACTTCCCATAGCTCTGATGTTAAACAAAGACCATAAAAACACAAAATAAATGTCCTTTTGTTTGGCATTAGAGTCTGGTATTAGGATACAGATCTTTGATGGGGGCAGAGTTACAACCAAGGCCAGAGGATGCCTCACTGCACAGCCACCAAAAGACCCAAACCAAGCGGTATCAGGCCACTGGGGAAGACAAATAATCTAAAATTCCTTGGGGGTTTATATCAGGTGCAATAGTTTCTAGCAGAGCTTTCAGGGCCTCCACCTGCGCTGCTGATGGAAATTATGGATCAGTAGTGCCACAAATGACCTCAACCTTTTTCAAAAACTGGATCTTGAGAATTTCTAGTTTCTGAAGTAATATTTCATAAGCAATACCTCTCCAGGAAAACATTTTCAAGCAACTTACTGACCTAAAAACACCACTATTGTTTTAAAGAAGAAACAGGCCTTGTTTAAAATGTAAGTATAACACTATACTTAGTATTTATGGAGAAACAATTTTGCAAGGCTCTGTATCTGGAAAAGTCAGCACACAAACTAAGTTCCACAGTTTGCTCCTAAGATCTTTAAAGCTTTTTTTTTTTGTTGTAAAAAGGATGCAGTAAAAAAAGCCTGAGCTAACTTTGACATCAAGTAACACAAACTCTCTATAAGCTACGCTCAAGTAGTATCAGTCCTTAGCAAGTACAATCAGGTCCTTAGATATTAAGATTTTTCATTATGTTCGCTGCAACCAAATTGTGAACTGCTCATAAATGAATGAAGTCCTTTTCCATTAGTTTCTGCTATCAGCTCCAGTCACATTAAAGCACATTATAGCTATTAAAACAAGCTTTACATAGCATGATACATCAGGAGATAACATGTAGAGAGAGTAACTGGGAAAGTAATACAAGATATGGGATATATGGATTCAATTCTCCTCAACTATAGTTTTTGTTCTACTCAAATATAAGAAACTCCACGGGATTGCTTTTTGTGGACTTGGATGTATAGAAGACCATTTTCTACTGTATTTCAAACAGAAAGGAAGTATCTATGGACACATCCACAGCAAGAAAGGGAGGACACCCAGGGGAAATGCTTTAGAAATGAATGTGTATTATCAACTAGTGCAACAAGCTAAGTAAAAGCTGAGTTAAATAAATGGATTTTCAATATTTGTGGCTAGAGGCTTCTGAATTAGAATACCTCAGTAATTAGCTCAGATGAAATTTAATTACTCATAGAATTACCAATGTCTTCATTAGTAACTGGCTCTTTGGTATGGATTATCACATAAATCTTTTTCTACTCTATCTTTAATTGAAAGTAAACAAACCAAAGCCTGGTGTAAACCCAGTCAACATACACAAATTAAGCCAGTATTTATGCTAGATCTTATTTTCCCTGAACTCCAATACCCATTTGCAGTGCCTAATAAAGAATCAAATGTGACAGTAATGCTTAGCTGGTCCCCTGCCAAAACACTAGATGGTGAGTCCCTGCCTAACTTAGGGATATAAATGGATATAGCAGATCCTCCAGCTCCAAACCTGAGGCAGCTACTTTGCCCTAATCACAAGCTTTGTGTTATGAATTAAACATCCAGGCACATTCCAAGGAGTGCATGGGAGCAGGGGAGCTCAGGAAGCTCCAGGGTGATGAGGGGAGCAGTAGTGCTGCAGGATGCTGTGGCACGAGGTCTTCCGCCTGTCTTTGTCTCTATGGCTGGTGTATAGATGACTCAGGTTGGGTCAAAAGCCCAGCAAGAGGTTATCTCTTGGTGCCTGAGAGTCTGGAGCCTCCAACCCAGAATCCATATCTTGGTATGGAGAGCCAATGTGGAAAGAGATGTAAAGGATAAGTATGTGACCTAAAGACCCACTTTTACACTATAAAAGACACATGAAATATCACAGAGGCAGAAGTCTCCTACACACACTCTGGAAGCGTGCAAAGGCTTCTCCCTGGAGTCTGGATGCAGGCTCTGCTGGTTACTTTGCTGGGGATTGAGTGAAAGGATTCCAAGGTATACTTCAGCACCAAATTGGCGTCAGTAAGATACATTGGTTCCCAAGTTATATTATTTCTTGCTAGCTGTAATTATAGGTACCTTTTAGTGAGCTGCATTTTTAGCTACTCGTAGTTTTTCTTTTATTTTATTCCTGTGTGGTATGTAGTTTTGTCCTAAGTCTTATGTCTGTTATTTTCTGTGCCTAATAAATGATAATTTATGTCATATTAGACCTAATCAGCCATCATTAAAGAACTTGTGGACGAGACCAGGTCTTGGGGTGCTGGCCACCCCAATAAGAGCTGCTGCCTGTTGCTAAAGGCGTGGGCAAAAGGCAGAGATTCCTCTAAGCTCCTGTCTCCATCCATAACAGATGCATGGGGTCACACTGCCCTACAGTGCCAGCAGCTCTGTGCTATCCCAAGGGAAAGCCCATGCACAGGGAGATGTCCTCTTGGGAAGGTGGTCAGCCACTGCCACACAGCTTTGGTCTCCTCAGGGAGAGGAGCTTCAGGCTGCTACACATGGATGGTGCTGAACTTGAACAAAAAACCTTCAGTAGTTTTGCACCTCTCTGCTCCCCCCAAATATGCATGAAGCCCACACAGGGAAGAAGGGAGGGAAGCCCCATGCAATGGCTGGAGGTACAACATACAGGGAGCTACAGTGACATCTCAGTCCAAGGTACCACAGAAGGCAACCAGCAAGGTGCTGCTACTCCAGAAGATGGCTCTGGACACCCAAGGCCAGGAGTCACGGCTTTCAGGCTGATTTGGGTTGAGAGCCTGGAGGGAAACAAATGCTGTGCCTTATTCACAACTTGTGCAAGTTGTTAAAACAGCAACTTAGGCAATGGCATTGCTCCAGTCTGTGCTGAAATTGTACATTCAGAAGACAGGACACAGCATTTAGTGTCTTCCCAGAAATACAGGCAAGATCATTTCTAGGACTCTAAGGAACGTGCTTAACTCTCAACTGAAATATACAAAACCTGTCCACTGCATCCTACACATTGCACATTAATGGAGGAAAATAGATACACAGAGAATTTATAGAAAGATTATTTAAATAATGAAATTCTTCCTGTTCCTGGAGCTATCAATACCATTTATAGCATGAGTACAATGCAAATAAAGAAAAAATGAAGAGTGTTTTATTATATATTTATCATGTTTTCTCAACATGATACAGTGAAAAGTTCCCCTGAAGAGGAGGCCTGCAGCCAATCTGAAAACAGAACTTTAGAATGGTTTGTGTTGAAGGGGCCTTAAAGATCATCCAGTTCCAGCCTTCCTGCCATGGACAGAGACACCTTCCACTATCCCAGGCTGCTCAGAGCTCCATCCAAGCTGGCTTTGAACACTTCCAGGGATGCGGCATCCATGGTTTCTCTTGGGAATCTATGCCACTACTTATTTCAGTTTATAATCCAAACGTTATTCTTAAAGCAAACTGTGTTACCATAGTTACAGAATTCCTTTTGCCCTCTAAAGAATGGAAAACTAAGCAGCTCCTTGTACTGCATGGAGGAATGATGTATAATGATGGGATGTTAGCACTACACACTGGTTTCATCCATGGATATAAAACTTGTGTACTTCCACAAGGAATCTTCTCAGATGCTGAGAAAAAAAGTATAAAAAGAAAACCCTACCATCCATTATATGTATTTTTATTACAAACCTGACTAACTTTTGTCTTGATTTACTTACAAAGTACTTGCAGCTTCCTTTGATATTAATTTGATTTTTTTTTTTGCCTCCTAATCCTTGGAGTAAAGTCATTATTACCTCTCAATAAGATAAGCTAACCTAATACAAGTGGTCTAATGGAAATATCTATTTTAATGTATGACAGTTATTACTGTGAAAACAAGAAGAATTAGAACCATTTGTTTTCTGCTTTTACAGTGAGAGGAGACTGCTGCCTTCAGCAAGCTGGTAAAGCATCCTCACTGAAATGCTTTCTGGATATTTTCTGTAGAATTTAATTAGAACACATTACTTCCCAGCACCTCAGCAAGAGGCACCTCTTCTTACAACTGCTTAGCAACATTTTCACAAATTTATTTAGATCATCTGTATCCAGGTTAAGCAAAAAATCCCACACTGCAACTCCCATACATTTTAAAATACAGACTTTCTTGAAGTGTGCTAGAAGCTAATAACTATGCTAATTCTAGAAGTGTTCCATGTATCAGATCTAGAGAACACTGAGAAATATGCAGAATTTCTTCTTTTAAGAGTAAAAATAATTCAAATATTTGCAATCTGGTATCAGAAAGTCACAGCACTCTTCAGTGGCTGGCCTTGTAAACAGAGTCTAATAGACTATTCGTCTCTTTGTAAAGGAGAAAGGACTCCATCAGACAGGATTCAAAACTGGTAAGATTTATGAGCTGGCTGGGGTACACAACATAAATTACTTGTTTCCATCAGAACTGATGTGAAGAAAGACTGTGCACAACAGAGGGCCCAAAAGTGGTCAAATGCTTTGCTATTGAGCTATATTCTTATCAGAATTGTAGCCAATTTTACACATTCAGGCTCTGTTAATAAAAGTGTAGCTGTCCATCTTATTTGAAAGCTCACAAAGTTAAATCTTGCAGGTGCTCACTTACACGTGGTGCTCACTGTGTGCATGACACCATCACATTTACCCTGCCTGTCACTCATTTTCAGCCTGAAAACAGTCATGAAATTAGCTTTTTTAAAAGGTTTGGGTGAAGGAAAGCACAATTTCTCATATAAAAAGATAGGACAACAAATCAAGTAGACAAAGTGATAAAGAAATTTTCTGTAGAAGAAACAGGTTGTATCAATTGCACACCAGTGTTTGTGACTATTGAAGACAGATTTAATACACTGTGAAAAACAGTAACCCTCAAGACAAAAATCACATGCAATAAATAGAGAAGATAAGAGACCTTTTGCATACAATTTAAATTTTTTGACCCGTGGCTGTAAAGCTTTTTTTTGACCAAGCTAATATTCCATCAGATAGGGTGCCCATTTAGCAAAATATTCATGGCTTCAGAGATTTAACCAGAGCTAGAGCACCTAACTTGCCTGTCCTGCTCAACAGGGGCAGGCTGTAGGTACTATGAATTCAGAATGTCTAATGGAAGGTAAAACAAAGGATTCTTCACAACAAACACCTCACTCCACACACAGGGTCTATCCAAGACAAAGATTTGGAGGAGTGGAGGATTATAAAGCTCCCACTGCATTTCAAGCCAGAGATAATGACAGTGACCTGCCAGATGAAGTTAGCAGTTTCACAGGAAGGCTGTCATGCTTGTGTTTATTTTTCTTAACCGACATGTATGAGCCCATGCTGTGTACAGTGGCCCTTCAAGCACAGCATCTGCCTCCTGATTTGTACAAGAATGAACATATTTGTTAAGTTCATTCTGTGGTTGATGGACAGACCAGTGAAACAATCACAGTTTGCCTGTCACACACACGCATAAATTAATATGCAAAATTACATTTAGAATTGCAAATGCCCTCCCCCTCATATTTTTAAGATAGTCTAGAGAGCAATAGTAATTCTACATATCCCAAATATTTGTATTGCAGAGGTGTTTTCACATGTTCCTGTGCTAGCTGAGCCTGCTTTGAGCAGGGAAGTTGGCACAGATGACCTTTACAACCTCAGCCATTCTGAGAACACCTGACCACTTTCTGTACACTGCTCAACATCTTTGCTGCTTCAACTGAGTTTTTAAGGAACAAAAAAAAACTGAAATGACTTTACACGAGACACTTGAACCCTTAGACTCAAGTGGACAGTGCCAAGTGTAAACATTGCAAAACCTGAAGCCCCGTGTTTCTCAAAGTTCTCTTGAGAACTTTATACTAGTCTAAAGCAAAACATCTAAAAGTTTTATGGCATGTGATTTATGAGCCTAACCATTCAAGACAAATTTTCAAAGTGCACTTCACGAACAGATCTCTCATGTAAATGGGATTATTCATTCATTTCAAATTAATAAATAATAAAATCTTGCAGCAAATCAAACCAGCAGGAAAGGGCTTGGCACACACACATACATATGTGTCTGCAATCTTACAATATACATGAAAAAGAATTGCCCTAGGCTACTTTTCTATAATAGAGAAATATCATAGGATTTATTACTGGTAATGATCAATGCCAGAGTTTTTGAAAGAAACAGACTGCAGACAGATCATAAAGAACATGGCACGCTTTGGACTCCAGCTTTGCAACACAGTATTTCTTTTCAGCAAAATAAAACTTCAGTTCTTCTCAATAAGGTTTTGCTTTTAACTTATATGGTTGAAACATATCTGTATTGTTTGCCTGAACTTACAAAAAAAAAAAAAAAAAGAAAAAGAAAGAAAAATCTATCATATGTTATTATCCCCTACTTTTAACACAGACTGAGAAAACTGAAAATATTCACTTTCACCGTGACAGGTTTAAACAGATAAGGGATAATCTACATTTTCCACTACATATTAGAAAAATGGAAACAACATTCTTCCCCATGTATTTTTAATGATATGACCCTACAACTATGAAGCATGGGCACAAAGCACTGAAACATCATTTAGCAAGATGAGAAAGCCATGACTTATTTTATCTGATCCAGAAATGAGCTGTCAAAGTTAAATTGTTATGTAATTAATTGTGCATTTGCTGGCAATTTTTAAACTGTGAATGAAAGACTGTTCTGAAATTGCAAATCACTGAACACTTTCATCTAATACATGAGATAATTCTTTGAAGACCACTTTCCCTGAACCGAGTGTTAATGAGAAGCTCCTCACTTTAATAAAATGTCAGCCAATAACTATAACCAAACAATTTTCTCTTATAGAAATAATATTTCTTGGACAGCCTCACTGGATGGAGTCCAGAACTGGTGTTGAGGTACAGAAATATTCAAGCCCTCCAGATAATTCACCTCCAGAGTGAGCACTGAAATGCCCTACACAGGACTTGGCACAAATGGCAATTAACTGATTTACATGCAAGTACTGCATAGGACACCCTGCCTTTATATTGCTACGGACCTGCAGTTAAATAGTCTTTGGCTGCTCTCAATTTCCTTCGAAGTAGAGCCAAAAGGGCTATGGATGACCTTTTCTTTTTGCTTCACTCTTCATGCCAAGGATGCCACTTTCCTCTCATCCTCCCCTTCCCTGTCCCTTCTCTACCTTCCCATGATTCAGTCGTTACTGCCCATCACTTGTTCTGATAAATTTTGACAACTCTCCCCAGATTTTCTCTTTTGGAAGCTGAGAATTGGTGTCTCAAATACCAAGAGTAAAGACAACCTGAGATGACTTTCACTGTCTTTCTTTCAGTGACGATTTGTCATCCCAAAACCTTTGCTGGGATTTATTTCTCCTGAAGAAGCCAAGAACTAAACACAGAACAGCAAGTGGCAGAGGGAAAAGAATGATTGTCTGTTCCCAAACATCACCCAGCCAGCACAGGAGCAGAAAGATGAGAAGAGGTTGAACCTTTAGGGAAGTAGCTATTAATGCTGGAAGCCAGGCTTGGCATCCTCACTCTAATAAAGCTTTCACAGCACTTGTTTATGAAGGGATCTGTTTTTAGAAAGGCTAAAATGACTTTGTTGTTGGATTCATTTGGGGTGTTTTAATTTTGTGCTGTTGTTGAAAGATGAACCTGAAACAGAAACTGAAAAGTAAAAGAAACCTCACTTAAACCCAAATATATTTAATCTACCCAAGATATCAAAAGTGCCTGTTTGAACTATGAGTTTCCTGCAAGAATATCCTTTTAGAGGCTAATTTCAAGTCACCAAGACCTGATAGTTACTAATTACGGTAACTCTTACAATTAAGTGTATAAAAAAAAAAAAAATGGACAAAGAAAGACAACTGAATCCTGAAACACTTTCATTTAAAATGCAACATAAATAAAACTCCAAGCTCTCTCTCAATAAATATACATTAGGACACTTAGTACTTGTACAGGTTCCAGGATAAAGTGTTTTATATTACATGCATTGTATCATTCTCCTGACTGCCAATTTTTACTATTTTTCATGAAGCTTACTACCACAGTGACTGCCAAGAAAATTTTTGAAGCCTCATACATTCTGTTAAAACATCAAGAACACCATATTTTCCAAAATGAAAGACTTTAAATTATATCAGGTGAAACTTCTTAAATTGTATCAAGTGGTGGTTTTATTCACATCCTGTCATCTAATAAGTAAATTTGGGTTTTGGAAAAGAAAATAAAAATTTGTTTTGTGTTTAGTGCTATGATAATTATTCACTCCTACACAATGGGTAGTGAGTCCTGGTCCACCTGGAACACAAGTTGCCACAGCAGCACCACCACTTATCAAAGCTTATTTCTAGAGATGACATCTGAGGTTCTCAATTATACATACATTCATTAGTAAGTTCTCATTACTCTAAATTAAGCTTCCTGGAAAGCCATTCTTGAGGATTTAACCTGTTTCAGATGGCAAACACTGAACCTTCTACCTGAAGCAAACCAACCACACAAAGCACACACCTGATCTCAGAAATATTCTTTCTATATAGCTATTTATGGCCCAATAGCTGGCATGATGTTAAAAGTTTTTTCTCCATCTTGAATCGCATTAGACCATTAATTCAAGTATTTAACATTGAGATTTGCCTCACTTTCTCCTAATTTTCTAGGTAATAAAAATATGACATCTACTTTTGCAACACAAGTTCTACTGAGAAGGTAAAACTACACTCAGTACTTGCTCTCATCCTTTTCACCAATTTTTGTTTAAGTAAGTATGAGAACTGGATTCTAACAGTTACCTGTGCTCTTTGAGTATGGAACAGGACACCTTTTATTATTCAGGTACTGCATTCATCTCCTACACCAGGTCTAATTTCCTATGCATTGCTCCCCAATATGGAACAATTTATTCCCTGCCCCCCCGTAGAACCTTTTCAGAGAAAACAGGTTTTTCACCTCTAAAGACACAGACTAACAATCCTGGGGGGAAAACAGCTATGGAAAGCACAGTCCACAGAAAAGAGATACTTTTCAGGTCATAAGAGTCATGCAAATAACCTTAGGCAAATTCATGCAAATTACTCATGAGGAAAACCTCAATTTATGCTTAGATAGTTCACGTTTTTCATGAGCATTCTCAAGCCCTTTTATTACCTTATACCATAACCTTCATGGGATTTTTGTCACTTCAGTAATAAAAACCCTTTTTTCCTCAGCTACTTAGCACTATTACCACAAATCTTCTATTTCCTCATTAGTAATAGGTACTCTGCTCAACTTATCTCCTCCTGTTCTTAATGCTAAAAGTATTCTTACATTCTGTTGTACGACTATTGAGAATTACATTGTAGTGGACTCTATAATGATGATCTCTTATGTTTAATTGTTTACTGTTTGAATTATGTTGGATCTTTCTGAAATAGACAAGACATTCTGATTATTGGCCACAAAGAGCAAGGTCTGCATGCTTAATAACTTATACTTTTTGTGAAAGTCCATGAAGATTAATTCTAAAGAAAAATGCAGTATTTGTAGATTGCATTAACTGGGCAGCGTCTTTGCCTGCAAGAAGGATTTATGACAAATGGAAATATAATTGATTGAAAGCAAAGCTTTCTGGTCGAATTTAAATTCCATAGCTCATGCAGAAGTTCAGCTGCATTACAAGGTGATATGTGCTTTTTTAGATTTCACTTTTCAATGAGCCAGTAACTGTGGCAGGTACACACACAAACAAAGAATACCTTAAAGAAACACTCTCCAGGTATCTTTTCCATCATGAGTTTCTGCAAAGGGTGTTGCCTAGACAAATTACAACCTCTTTTCAAAAATTGTAACATATTATTGATTAACAGCCTTTTTTTAAAGGCTACTTGCCAATTTTAAAGCAGCTACTATTAACCATTCCATTAAAAACAAAACAAATGCTCCCTTCAAAATACAGTGTTGCTATCCATTAGCAAAGCTGCATAATGTACAAGAGATAAAGGTTAAGTACTAAATCATGTTCAATTGCTATAAAAAAAACTCTTGGTACTTTGGTAGGGTAAAGATACATGCTGATCCTGTGCTTTCAAATGTATTTTGAGAGCATTATTATGAGACAAGCAGCAGTCACTCTGCATTAAGGCTGATGCTTCTTTCACTGAAGCTGAAGCCTTCCCATACAGGCTACTGAACCAGAAATAAGACTTTTCTTTGCAGTTCAAACTTTTTTTTTTTTAACGCATAGATGTATACACAAACCACCTTTCCACCTATAAACGTAGCATCCAATTTACATAAGCAGAAGTGAGGACATGAGTTTTAGGTGCACCATTCACACACACCTCCTGTTCTTTCCAGCATGGCACATCTTGGCCTCAATAACAAAGGTTTTGGGGTTTTGTTTCTCAGAACTCACTCAAATGTCTCTAAAGGCCTTCACACACCTACAGTGAGGATACAGACACAGGTCTAGCCCCATCATTACTTGGTTTCTTCATCATTTAACTCAAATATCCCCTAGAATTCCACACTGAGGAAGCATCAAGACAGAAGGAATAATTGCAATGTAACACAACATGCCTGGAGACCTTTGGTTGTCCTATCCCAAATTATTCTTACTATACCACCTGAATTTTTAGAAGAGGTGGCAGTGCACAAGCAAAGACTGTTTAAGCTTATCATCTGGGTTTAGTCTAAAACTGGATCCTGGTCTGTCAGAGTCAATGCAGGATCCCAAGTGAGTGCTCACCAGCTCTCTGCAATAGAATCCTTCACAGGAGAGCAGTAGAGATTAATTTTATTTTGCTGGAACGAGCTTCATTTTCATTCACAGGATATGAACTGATTACCTTGAAACAATTTAATATATTCTACAACACATCCTGTTAATCTTTGGAGAGACATTAGAAGTACATATGTATTTCATTAGTACCTACTTTCCTAAAAGGAGATATGAATAGTAGGAGATTATATCCTTTAAATTGAAGTTTTACAGTATATTTAAGTAGAGTTGGGGTGCAATTACAGGGTGATATAGGAATTGGTACAGGAGTTTCTCCCAGTGATCTCTCTCCCCAGTTGTCCTATCCCAAACTCTTACTTTCCAGATAAAGTTTTCCAGCATGAATAACAGAACACAATATTAGGGCTCCCATATTGCTGTGGCTTTCATGGGTACTGACTGACCCAACAAATTTTGTCATCTTGTGATAGTCCCATTAACAGCAGATTATTCTCATGAAAGCTGCCCTAGCACACACATTCTCCAAAATGCAACATATTTTTAAAATACATATTACATATGAATAGAAGATGTGTTTTAGTATGCCTGCAAATACATGTATAATCTTTAAACAACAATCACAACTTTTCCTGCTTATACTGCCAGCCCCAGAAGTTGTTTGATATCTCAGGGCATCAGCGTAGACAGACTCAAGCTAGGAATAGAACTTTCTTCCTCTAAGCATGCAAACCCATCCTACCCTGTTGGGCTATGCCACAGGCTCTGGATGGGCTCGGTGACCTGGGAGCTGGAGGACCTCCTTGTGCTCAAGGCTGATCTAGGCAGCATCCCTGAGGCGGCAGCAGTGCCACCTGGATCCCATTCCATGTCACCTTGGGACTGCTCCTCTTCCCATCAGGAGTCACAAGCTAGGTTACACATGAGCACTTGGCAGATTTGGCAGCACTGGATGCAGATCATAGCACTGCAGCACCCAGGTACCAGTTCAGGATTA
Organism: Entomyzon cyanotis; assembly: GCA_024500445.1. Lineage (NCBI taxonomy): Eukaryota > Metazoa > Chordata > Aves > Passeriformes > Meliphagidae > Entomyzon > Entomyzon cyanotis. The sequence goes on from JAKEPQ010000756.1 coordinate 5,100,396, forward strand.
GCTGAGGGGTGAAATTTGGAAGTTCCAAGACTCTCACTTTCTAGACACAGTTTTTACTTCTCTGGTGGTTTACATTTTTTAAAGCCAAAAATCACTGCCAGTCATTTTGTATCATACAACTGTATGTGTGCACACATACACAAAATACTTTTCCTTACCTTGTCAGACAGACAGCTGAGCTACAGAAAGATACACACAGCTGCTTTAGCTCACAGCAACATGCAGGGGTTGGAAAGAGATACCACAGCTTAGTCTTCATGGTCAAAACAAGTCACTAAGGATGGGTTTGGGAAGAAATCTCAGATATTCTCAATCTGCCTTCTTTCTCACTATTAACAAGGCACAGTAATCTCAGGATTTCACAACTGAGTTAAGACATTGTTATTCATTGGTTTTGGAGTATGTTTTGGGGAGCACTTGGGTTTTGTCAGCAGCACAGACAAAAGAAGGCAAAAGTGAGGCAATTTGAATGCTTTTTCTCAGCTATAAGCACCCACCTGATGATTCTGAAGTCCAGCAATGACTCCCATTTTCTCTTTCTGAAGGTATATTGACATATACTCCTGTATATTGCAAGTTAGCTGTGATGCTGGCTGAGTATGACTTGCTTTATCATTGGTTAAAGACACAAAACGCAAAAAGCAACCAAAAATATCACCTACATACAACACTGTTTAAATTCCAAAGTTAAGATGCTTTTCTCCCTGTGGTGGTTTTGATTGGCCCAAAACATCAGTGAAGTGTTTTTAACATCTAGGAGAAATTTGGACCCCTCAGAAGCTGTTGTGGTGGGCCTGGGGAGGTGTCTGAGGGGTGGGGTGTGGCACAAAGATGGCTCCTGTGTGTCCTGAGTGCAAGTTCTGGAAGTTTTTACATCAAGTCCAGCAGAGCCAATCTCTGATGGCTCTGAAGGTGATGGACATGCTGCCGGCCAAGTTTGGGCCAATTGGAGGTGCTAGTTACGCCTCTGTGAAAACATATTTCAGAAAAATTCAAAACAAAGCAGGCACGCACTTCTTTCACTTCTTTGTAGTTGGAGGAGGAGGAGGTGGAGGTGAAAATATGTGAGGGAGAACAGCATGGAGAGTGCCAAGGTCAGTGAAGAAGGTGGGGAAGGGGTGCTCCAGTGCTCCTGGCACCGGAGCTGAAAACTTTCTGCTAGCCGTGGTGGAAGCTATGGGGGGAGCAAGAAGTTTCTCCTGCAGCCCATGGAGTCCACAGGAGTGCAGAAATTCACCCACAGCCCACTGCAGAGGAGCAGGTGGATGCCTGGAAAAGACTGTGAACCAGTGGGAGTCTCATCTAAGAGTTAAAACTGCAAAAGGCCTTCCAAAGGAGAGAAAGGCCTTGCTCCTGGAATGGAAGCAGCCTGGCCTCGGCTCGGGAGAGTCTGCACAGCACCCTATGGACAAAAAGACTCATGTTGCAGCAGAATTCGGGTGGGATGTTGCTTGTGCAATTAGACCCACGCCAAAGAAGTTCCCAGAGGACTGTCTCTCGTGGGAAGGACCCCCTGGCTAAGTAGAGAACCCCCTCTCCCTGATTGGGCTGACCAGAGAACAAACCCCTACCCTGCCCCCTGTCTGTGTTGCTGGTTTGGAAAGAGGGAAGGGGGGTGAGGGGACTGCTTCTTAAGAGGGTGGGGAGTGAGAGCAGGAGAACTGTCTGGAGAGAGAGATACGTAGAGACAAAGAGTATTTTTAGTGGAAGAATTGTAGTGATGAATGGATTTAAGAACCTGCTCTGTGGACTGAGAGAATGCCCCACACCCTGCCCCCTACCCAGGCTGTTGATTATAAAGGAGGAAAGGGGGTGAATACTATGGGTTTGTAAGAGGGAGGGGGGGAGTGAACAAAAATTGTATGAAAAGTTTATTTTTGCCTGCATTTATCCTCCAACTCTGTTAGGTAATTAAATCACTTTTTTTGCAACTTTAAGCTTGGAACCTGATTGCCCTCTTTTCGTATGTCCTCCTGGAAATGTCCTATCTCAAACCCATGACACTCCCATTAGGCCTGTGTTAGGGGGGAAAAGTTGCTGCAGACAGGGGGTCAGAGCTTGGCCAGCCAGCAACACCCACTGCTTCCTAGCACATTGTTTGAGCTCTGAAGCCTCTTGGCTGTAGCACATTGCTCAGCCTTTATACTTGATCATTAAATAAAGCAACCTGTCAACACTGTACCCTGACAGCTCTGAAAAAAAATATATTTGAAAGGCTCTTCTTGGGCAGGAAGCATGCATCCAAGAACAGCCTTACTGCTGTGTTCTTCAGAGAGCAGACACTTTTATCCAGCATCTCCAGAGCTTCAAAGGGGGCACCTGCTTCATCTATACAGCACTGAAATTCCAGATATTAAGCAACATTCACTTCTTTTACAAGTCTGAACATTATTAGATTCCAGGACTCCTTATTCATCTTGTGTCTTAAATATCAATACTAACACTATTTGTGGATAGCACTGAACAGTAATTGCCTGCTTTTTGTTCAAATAACTTCAGACTTCCAGACATATGATTTCCAAATTCACCAAGAAAAACAAGTCTGTTTCAAAATACTCTTCAAATTACACCTGGCACAATGTTAAAGAGATAAGTATTTTTCTAAAGTTATTTAGATGTACAAAATATAGGCAAAAATATATTTATTCCTATGAAGACAGAGGAGTAAACCTGCAATATTCAGGTAAGTGAGAAAAGCAGAATGGATGCAAAACTCTAAAAATCACATATTTGTCTATTTTGCAAGAGTGCAAAATAAATTAAAACAGTTTCTTCCTTACTCCAGTCTCTACAGGACACTTACACTGGGTAGACTGAAGTATCTAGTCCTAAACTACACACAAATAGAGCAAGATGCATCCCCATGGACTTCAAAAAACAGAATTCTTGGGCTGGGTTAATGTGTAAAAAGAGATAGATAGAAAAAGCAGTTAAACAAAGAGCTTTCAATTTGGATTTACTACTCAGATTGGAAATGGAAGTGGAACAAATGTTGATTTCTTTCTAACTTCCATAGCAACCCACTCACGCTGAAGTTATGTGACTCAGAAGCTGTTTTCTTTAAATGTAGCCATATGGCTTTTAAGCCCTTTTGGTTCTATGCCCAGACACAGAATCATTATTTCTTCATTTTATTGTCCTGATAGACTCCGAATAACCAAACTTTATCATTAATATTAATTTTACTCAAATTAATCAGAAATTACATTTCTCAGGTTCCTGCAAGGCATGCCCAAAGGGCTTTAATTTTTACTTTGGAAAATAAAGTGTTAACAGAAACCCACAGCAAAATTACTGATATATCCAGAAACCTAGAGATTTTGTAATTTTTAAATGCGCTGTGTATGTAATTATGCCAAAAATTACTTGTTCCTCGTTTATAATTTACCACTTCATTGCCATCAGTGGTCACATTTCTCAAGTGAAGGTTTAAGCAGTGCACAGCAGTTGCAGTAAGTGTATGCTCAAAAATCTACACTAAACTTCCATCACAGTAGAATGCAAAGTCTACCAAGACCGAAACACAACCAGTTTTATTATACTACACCTGTTCAGAGGTATTTAATATTCAAAAGCTGCATAACAACCTGGTAAAGTTATTTAAAATTAAAGCAAAATAACATGAAGGTGGTCCATATCCCTTTTCCAGTAAGGGTTAGTGCTAATTTTAGGAAGACATTTTGCATTCAGGAGTGTTTTGTCACCCTAGTAAGGTTTCATTTTTCTGTTATAATTGGGTAATTATTATAAAAGAGAAAGACAGCACTACATGACTGAAAGACAGTTCACCAATGAAGATTATATTGTCATCAGCCAGAAACTCAAAGAGGGTTTAGAGCCACGCCAAAAATATTTCACAGCACAAGTGCCCTCACATCACCCACTTTGAAAACAAGCTCTTTCAAGATATTTGTGTTTCTTTCCAATGCCATTCACCAGGATTTCATAAAACTGAGAAATTTACCATACCTGTCACATTTTAGCACAACACCACAACACAATCAGTTTTCAAATATAGCTGGTTTTCCAAGTCAAAGACTACAATGTCAAAATGGACACTTGAGAACAACACCCCTTTTTGGGCAAACACAATTTATATCACAGAAAAGCATGTCTGGCGACCAGCTGCAAAACACTCATGGCATCTCCCTGCTAGAAGTCCTCTACAGGCTGCCAGACTGGCTTTGAGGATCTCTGGAGGAAACATGCAGAAGCTCCACAGAAGTTTACAGCAGGATTACAGTGCACAGTTTACACCCAATTCCTACCTCTACAACTGCACCAAACAAGAGTAAACACCATGATCCTTCCCAACAGCCAAGATCTCTCCCTGCAGCCCAAACTGCCTGGGAAAAATGACTTAGCACAGGCTGCACACATTAGCCAGTATCATACTTGTAGCCAGTAACTAGAACAATAGAGAACAGATAGGCTCTAGTCAGAAAATGTACAGCACTTCCCCCACTTGAGAAGTAAATTAAGGATGTGGAAATCTCAGCTCACGTGTCACATGCATTTCCTGAAGGTTTGATAAAGGAATTCCTCAAAAAGGAATGCCTATCCACTTCCCTTTAATTTCAGTGCTTTAAAATTATCAATGAGGTTTTCCCCCTGTCCAGTTTAACAGCACACAAGCATCTTTTATACTAAATACATATTAAAAAGTACAATAGCCTGGCTTTACCTCTCTTGTTCCCAGCCTTCAGATCAGAAACATGCAATAAATGCTTCATTTTTCAAAAGTGAAAACCCAAGAAGAATTTTTTTTTCCTGCCTGCATCCCAACAGCTTTTATTATGCACCACCATCAGCGAGACAGGAACAGAACAGGGAAATTATTTATAGCACGGCCACAAAAGCCTTTCTGAATATTGCAGGTTCATTGCAGATATCACAGCCAAACAACACAAAGCATCCATGTCTATAATCTCTTAAACTGCTACTTCTCCACACCTAGAGAGCCAACAACAGACCAGATTGAAGATTGATTTCCAAGGTACACCTCAATCACTGAGCACAAGAAAACAGATTCAAGCACCTGGATAATCCCTGAAGGCATCAAGACATCATTTTCCAAACAGCATTTGACTTCTCAACTGAAGTACTTCAAGTTTTTATATTCTTATTTCTTGCCAGCCGTTCTCAGAAGTTCAGCCCTTGATCACTCATCCATGTTTCTCCAACCAACATTGTGCCAATGGCAAATTGCAATAAAAGATCTTCACTTACCTTGCCCTTGTCCACTGATCTGGTGACACCACAGCAACAGAATTATTGCTAATATCCAGTGCATCCACCCAGCTACTCTGCCACTTGCTTGTTTTCCAGCCATTGCATTATTGGATGCTATACAAAGAAATATTATTGAATGTTTTAGTTAAAACTCCTGGGAAATATACCTTTGGGTGAAGGAAAGCAAAAAATTCCCATAAATTTCCTCAGTACACATCTATAACTCTACTTTAATAAACATGCAGTGGTAAAAATCCTTTTTCATTCAGAACCTCCCTGTCTGTTTGCTCAAGACTGTCACCTCATAGGCTACTACAAAATCAAAATAAGCTGCTTTGAAAATGCTTGAATTTTCCTTTCATACAGAGGGCCTGAACTTCACAAAAAAACCCATGTTCCAATCCTGGAAGGTTTAAGAGTCCTGAACAAGCAGCAGTTCACTGAGTCTCTTAGAAGCCCTATTGTATGGTATAGAAAACTTCCAGAGGCAGGATCTCTCAATTAACTTAAAACTTGATTTTTTTTAAAGCTTGGGTTTTACAGCATTGAGTTGGTTGGCAGCTGCTTTTCGTTGTGGGCTTTTAGGGACCAACTGTGTCTTCCAGTGATCACATTTTTCATATCATAGAAGGAGTTGGGTGGAAGGGACCTTAAAGATCATCTGGTTCCAAATCCATGTCATGTGCAGGGACACTTTCCACTAGAGCAGGCTGCTCAGAGCTCTGTCCAACCTGGCCTTGAACACTTTCAGGGGTGGGGCAGCCACAGCTTCTCTGAGCAGCATCACTGACATGGGCAAAATTCACCTATTTATTATTCACCACCACACCTCCTCTTATAGCACTCTGACTGAGGTCTTGTCCTTCAGAAGATCTGTTTAACCAAATACTGATTTGTCAGAGCTGTACCAATTACACAGGACTGGCTGGAATGAGTAGAATTTCATTTCTAGTCTAAAGCACAGGCAACTATCACAGAAATTGGTAAACTGTGAAATTTATCCAACATATGAAAAATCTTGCAGCAATTCCATAAGAAGCTTTTAAAAATATAGTATTGTAAAACTGCTTGTGGTTTTCTTCCATTAGAAACAGCTTTAAAATTCTTAAACTGTGTTACATTAATTAAAAAAAAAAAGCAAATTAAAAAACCCTTGAAAAAGCAAACAGAACAAACACTACACTAACAGAAGTGTATATCTACATATTGGCTGATTAAGCATATTTTTAATACTGCTAGTATAGTAATTTTGTTTTTTTAAACAAAGCTATCTTCCAAACTCATGGATGCAGCACCCATCCATAAAAAAGGCTCAACTGAAATTATACTCTATAATCCATAATCCTCAATTCTCATCTATAATGCCCAGTGAAAGTATCTCTGCTTTATGAAACTTAAACCCCAAGTATTTACACAATAAAAACCTAAGGAATACCACAAAAGCAGAAATACAGAATACTACCCTTCAGTTTCTCTGTCTCATCTACCCCCATACAAGGAGGAAAAGGAAGGCAGAGGAAGCACCTACAAAAAGGAGTTTTGGTTGCTTGGTTAAAGGGGAGGGATAATTCTCCCTGTTTGCTGTGACACCCAAACTTTCACTTTTGCATTTAGCAGTGTCTTAACAACCAGCCCATACTACCAAGTATCTGTCCATGAACTTTCTGTAGCTGTTCAGAATGAAAATTATCTTTGGCTTCCAAACTGGTTGTGGAAAGTAACTCTTTTGCACAGGGGAAACTGCCCAGTGTTGCAAACACCTTGAATTTATTGTGAAGAGCCTGTTTGAGTTCCCCCTAGAGCAGCTGTTATTTCAGCAAAACAGTGCCTTCCCCAGCCAGCACACAGAGTTCTTCCCTGTCCCCTCACAGGAAGATGGAGGGAAGAGAGAAAGGGATGCTAGAAAGCTTTGATTGTTTTTGCCTTGTCTTTTTGGACTATTTAACCCCCAGAGGAAAGGAGAAGCAAACAACTGAAAATGGGAATTCCAAAGCAAAAACGTAGAACAATAAATTTTCAATAAACGCCTTAAAAATATACACACTTCACTGCTGCAAGGTCAAAGAAATAGTTCTGTAAAATCAGCATCTTGGAAAAGAGATATTCTGTTTCATGAATATTCTTTCCTCAAGCTAGCAGACACATTTTTGATTCTCAGCCCAACCAAACAGATGGTATTCAATTAGTTATTTACCTACTTTACTATTAATTAAAATGTCCAAGATAATTTTTGTTTTGACTGTGTCTACAGAAAGCTAGAGTTCCACGAAAAGCTGGCATTTGTATCTACAGCCCTGCTAGCTGTAATATAAATATTACAACTAAGAAAGCATTAAGATGCTTTCCAGTACCTAAAGGCTACAAGAGAGCTGGAGAGGGACTTACTCCAAGGGCATGTAGGGATAGGACAAGGGGGAATGGCTTCAGGCTGACAGAGAGCAGGTTTAGATTAGATATTAGGAAGAAATTCTTTACTTTGAGGCTCATGAGACACTGGAACAGGTTGCCCAGAGATGTAGATACCCCATTCCTGGTTCAAAGCCAGGTTAGATGGAGCTCTGAGTAACCTGGGACAGTGGAAGGTGTCCCTGCCCATGGCAGGGGTTGGAACCAGATGATCTTTAAGGCCTCTTCCAACACAAACCATTCTGTAATTACATCAGAACCTCACCAGTAACCACTTAACTTTTAAGAAATATTTATTGGCTTAAAAGTTCATAACTAGCAGACAGAAAAAACAGCCATCTTACTAGGAGGAAACCTAGACACCATAACCATAGTATACCAACCGAGAACAAAAGAAGCAAAAATTGTGAGGTTTTATCTTGGCTCAAAGAGCCATTTTCTTCACAATACAGGAAAACCATTCCTGAAAGAAAACGTGAGGCAGAAAAGGCTACAAGGCCTGGGTGAAAACTGTGCACCTCACAACAACACAAAACTGCAAAGAGAGGAGGGAAGCTAAGCCTTATAGATATTATTCCTGTCATATTTCTTGTCTTTTATGAGATAATTTGTAAAGGGAAAGAAGCAATGGACAGTTACTGACACATATGTAACTGAAAGGTCAAACTAGAGCTTCCATTTCCCAAGGAATACTCCAACGTGGACACTTTCAATACAGAAACAGAAAACTGCCTCCGATTCAAAACCATTAATCCCCTCTGAATCCTGAGCCTCACTTTTCACACAGGTGCAGGCAAACAGGTTTATCTCAAATAAACACAGTTTTTTAAATTAAAGAACACTTCCTTTAATAGAAACTACATCACAGTAAAAAAGCTTAACTACAAGTCTGTAATTAACCTTTACAGCATTTTGGTTTCTACCAGGGCTGCTTCAGCCCCCAAACACAGAAATATAATGACCAAGGACAGAATCAAGCCATAAGTATGTCTAATCAATAGGAACAGCAGATGCAACAGGTCAGCAGAGGGCAGGAAAAACGCCTCTTTTTTCACCTTTTTCATTTAATTCTCTTGTGAAGAGGTGAAAAGAAATAATAATTAGAAAACAAAATAATTTTAAAAGCAAGTTTTCATTGTTGCAAGACCGATTGAAGGACAGCTATGAGATATACAAACCACATCCTTCAAAAGGAAAAAAAGAAATCATTAATCCCTCTAATTCCACAGAGAAGAATCTATTTTTACATTACCCTCCAAATCTGCTACCAGAAGAAAAAAATCCCAGACTAACAGGGAAATAAAAGCTTACCTGCAGGGCTTCCTTCTCCCTACTCCTCCTATATTAACAATTCTCCCTTCACATATGGAAAAAAGCTAAGCTCCCCCTCACACTTTTTATAGCCCCTCCAAACAAGACTCAGCTGAATTAAATAACATCTCAACCTTAATGCAGCTGTGCTCACACACTTCCTGCACCAAAATGCATAAAGAAAACAAAATGTAAAACAATCAGCACCACTCTATTTTACTCTATTTTACTCTTTTTACTCTTTTTTTCCCTCCTCTAAACTTGTATGTATAACTCTACCTGATAAATAGCCATGAGACTCACCAGCTTCACGGCCAAGAAAAAAATAGCAAGAGGACCTTCTTCACATGTATTGACAATTAACTGTAACTAATTTAGAGTGAACCAGGTGCAGTCAGTTGGCAGGAAATCAGGGAACGTGGATAAATCTGTCATAGAAAGGACTCTAACAAAGTTTTAAGTTTGTTTTAGATGGCACTTCTGCTGAAGTAGTGTTGGCATGACAAGCTGGGAGGCTTTCAGCTGCATTACCAAAGATTTGTTGCCATCTCAATGGCATGATCTATTAAAATCCATTGGCTTTGCAGAATTTGTTTTGGGGGTGGCAATAACATACATATATTTTGCTTTCTTTCTGTTACTGCCTGCATTATTTTATATGCTTTTGTCTTGTTTGACTCACTGGGTATATCAGCTATGTAGACTTAAGTATCCTTTTTATTGTAATTGATTTATAAGTTTCTCTCCAAAGCTATATTTTTAAAAAAACACTATTTCACATGCCTCATAAAAGGGGAAGCTACCATTGCAGTTGAAGTGGAATTTAACCACTTAACTCTATATTTAAACAACAGTTTTCACTCCATATAGCCCCTATGAAATATCTGGTATAGAAAGCAGGAAGAGATAAATGGACTTCTCTGGCCACTGTTAATGTAGCCAGCCTCACACATCAGCTGGATCTTTTTGAAATGGCAATATGATACAAGAGTTTTAGCAGGAATATGAAATGTTTGAAGTTATATAGTCATGCAAAAGGGGGGGAAAAAAAGGGGGGGGAAATCAAACCCCAAAATCCTGATAAAAATCACCAAACCCACAAAATATCTCATAAATATTTTGAGTGTTGATGTTTAAGGAAATGCTAAGGACAGACAATTTTTCTAATACAGATTACAAAGCTCAAACTGCATGCATTTTACATCCCTGAGACAAGATTCTGACCTTCTTTGCATACACAAGAGTCTATGGTACCAGCAGGCCTGCTTATATCCACGTAACTGAAATCAGAACCTGGTCTGATGCATTTAAAATAATTGGATTTATCACTGATGTCTTACTTTGCCTGTTACAAAGACTGTATTTTTTAACCTCATTTCTGTTAGTACATTACCAGAGACATTACAAATACAAGATCCCTCAGAGGGCCATCTGTGGAACCAGATACTATCTGCTGAGGACCTCCCTGCAGAATCAGGGTTGTTTACACAGCATCATGATAAAATGTTGCCTGTTTAAATTCAGAGGCAATACAAGAGCAGCATAACAAGGTCCATACCACACCAGAGGTTTCCAGTGCTGCCCTCACTGGGCCAGAGAGCTCCTGATCCTCACTCTGAGCTGGCAGCCACAGCCTCTGTGCAGAGAAGGTGAAAAGCCATGAGCTTCCACCCGGAACAGGACAGACAGCCAGGACATCTGCCAGCTTGGAGGCAGCCACAGCTCAACTGAGATGGCAAATCCATCGCTGGAACACAGATCCTTGTGACATCAGAAAAGGGCCTCTTCACACTGTGGAATCAGAGAGCCTTAGAAGGGTTTGGCTGGAACCCCCTGCCATGGGCAGGGACACCTTCCACTAGACCCCATTGTTCAGAGCCTCATCCAGCCTGGCCTTGAGCACTTCCAGGGATGGGGAATCCACAGCTTTTCCTGTGCCAGGGACTCACCACCCTCACAGCAAAAAATTTCTTCATAATATCTAATCTAAACCTACTCTCTTTCAGTTTGAAGCCATTCCCCTTTGTCCTGTCACTCCAGGCCCTTGTAAATAGTCTCTCTCCATCTTTCCTGTAGGCTCCCTTCAGGTACTGGAAGGCCACAACTAGTTCACTCCAAAGCCTTCTCTTCTCCAGGCTGAAAACAGCTCTCCCAGCCTTTCCTCCCAGCAGAGCTGCTCCATCCCTCTGATCACCTAGGTTCCTCCTCTGGCCTGGCTCCAGCAGCTCCCTGTCCTTGCTGTGCTGGGAGCCCAGAGCTGATGCAGCACTGCAGGTGGGCTCTCAGCAGAGCAGGGCAGAGGGGCAGAATCTCCTCCCTGCCCTGCTGCCCACGGGGCTTTGGCTGCAGCCCAGCACACGGGGGTTCTGAGCTCCCAGTGCACACAGCCAGGGCATGTCCAGCCTCTCACCCACAGCACCCACAAGTCCTTCTGCCAGGGCTGCTCTGGATCTGCTCATCCCTAGCCTGGATTGGTGCTGGGGGTTGCCCTGACCCAGGTGCAGCACCTTGGATTTGGTCTGTTAAACCTCATGAGATTCCCATGGGCCACTTGAGCTTGTCCAGATCCCTCTGCATTGCATCCCATCCTTCAGGTGTGTCACCCACACCACTCAGCTTGGTGCTCAGATCTGCAAAACTGGCTGAGGGTCCTCTTGACCCACTGTCTGTGTCATTGATAATGTCTTCTTCAGTTCAGCTTACCTGCCAGAAACTTCTGTGGTGCAATTACAAACTTTCCAAAATATGTTTAGTAAGAGTGATTCAGAACATCAGCTAGCCATTATTGATTATTCAGTAAAGTACTAAATCATTAAGTCACTAACTTATAATCAAGTTCGCTTTCAGAACCTGACAAAGTTTAAGTAACTATTGATTCTTCCATACTCTCTGATTAAAACTTACAGTGAAAAATGTAAGAGTTGTGATATTTTTAAAATTAAATTTTTTTAACATCAGATTGCTGTTATAAAGAAAACAACATATGTACTGTTAGGAGAAATAAAAATTACCTACATACATACTGGAATTGAATAATCGTTCCTGAATGAAGGCAAATATGTTTTAAGCTTGGCCACTAGAAAGATAGTTTCTTCCATTCATTTGTGTATTGAAACATATCAATTTCACTTTTATGAACCACTATGAACCTTCACGGCAATTTCATTAAGACTCACAAAGGGATTTTTCCCAAAATGAAAAAAACCTTCCTTTGCAATAGGAAGTTTAACTGTTGGATGACTTTAGCTTTTAAGACTTTTCAGCCAGTTGTTCAGATGATAGGCTCTGATACAGGAATTGGCTGTATCACTAGAGAGAGCAGAAAACAGTTGTGGAAACTACAGCCATTTGCTTCACAAATGGTTAGCCTAGATCATGTGAATGGAGTGATCTGACTGGGATTATCTGTGGGCTGCTGTGGTCAATCTCACTATGTTTGTATAACTTTTGTAACAATCCTAAAAGAAGAATATCAGCCACATTCAATCGACATGGATATTTTAGTCTTTAAGTCTTTCTGATTCACAAAAGAGAACATATCCAAGAAGTAAATAAAACTGTGACCAATATACATAAATTGCCTAATTACAATCACTCATACAATCTGCTTTTGCATTAACAGATCAAAATCAATATAATTGACTTTCGTTCCATAAAACCATTCATTTTTTATTTCTTTGTTATCTCATACACTGAGAAGTAAACTTAAAATGCATTAAGAAATTTCAGGTAACTGGCTCTGCCAATACAACATGAAGGATGAGGAAAAAGTGACTAGAAGAATAATACATTTTTCACAAAGTATTGGATCCCATGAGCAAGTTAATGATGTTTTAAAGTGAGAAAATGCGAGGACCAAAAGTTTTCAAGTTACTGAGTGATAATAATGGGGCCATCTATTGTGCATCCATCACCTTGAAGTGCCTGACACATATTTTGGACTGTTTTCATGCATTTTCTTTATGATGATTAATAGTGGCATTGTCGCCTCTGAAAGAGGAGCCCATCACAAAGAGAAAGGTGTATTAAATTAAATTCAGACAATAACTATTTTGATCTCAAACACATATGGAGAATAATACTGAGAGATCAGAGCAAAAAAAACCCTCAAAACCCTGTGAGAAATACTGATGTCTAAAATGAGGGTCGACAACAAACACAGAGCAGAGAAAAAGGAATAGGGACAAAATACACTGCTTAAACATCTGCACTTCTCTGAAGCATCCATTACTCTGATCTCTTTTCCCCACTCTACATTTACTTTAGAAAATTGTGAGGTTTAAGATGTATTTTCTTGTATTACATTTTAAAGGAGAAAGGGGGGGGGGGGTACTACACTAGTTAAAATAATTACATTTCTGTTAAAGGAAGAAATAAAAGATGTTGTGCATCACTTGCCCACCTTTCATGTCCTGGACATGCTGCTGTGGTCTGGTTTGTCTCTAACACACATCAGAAGCCCACAGAGATTGATGTAACTTATGTTTGTTTCCTTCTGGGGCTTTAAACATTTTGGCTAAAGCATCTCTGCATTATGTTCTATGGATTGGGCAGCAAAATGAGAATAGAGACACTCCACCAGTGCCTTTTGGTCTGGTGAGGTTGGAAGCAGGACTTCCAAGCCCCCTAAGGTGACCAAAGCAACATAAAGGCTTTTCAGTGCAAGTGTGTTTGTGCTGACACATTTCAGCCTGCTGCTCAGGAAGACGAAGGCAGATACTTTTTGGTAAATTATTTGGCTCAGCAAATAAGCTGTAACCCAAACTTTCTCTTTCCAGCGCTGGAATTCAGCAGGGGAATTTTCAAGGTGCACCTTTTGCTCTGACTCAACGAGAAAAAATAAGGGGAAAAAAAAAATCCCTATTCCCATCAGAAGAGTGGGTATAATGACTCTCTGCATGAGTGTCATATGTATATTTAATGACTGGAAAGCACTCTGAAATATCTGGATGCGTCATACACAAACAGGAATGCTGAACTGCTGCTGGAACTTGATGGGAACCATGCAGTTCTGTGTTCTCCAGCGAGTGCAGAAGCACAACCACATTCCAGCTCCCCAGCATGGGAGCATGACTGCAGAAATCAATTATCCAGTCTCTTGCAGCACTCAACACACTTGTTCTCTTCGTGGAGAGCAGCTAAGGGATGGGAGATGCCAGACTGACCTGGAGATCTGCTCAGGTGCCTTCAGGCAGGGTGGTAAAGTCTGAGTAGGTTCATCAAAGCCTGACAACTCTTCCACCCACCAACAAATTAGTCCCAGTTGTGCTATTTGATATGCACAGGATTTCCTGTGAATGGTTTTAGAGAAACTTTGATACCTGCTGGCTTCCTTTTTTTTTTTTTTTACAGTTACAAATGTTTGTAATAATATTGTACAGGACTGTTTAGGAAAAACTAAATTAGCTGGAGGTTGATCTATTGAACACATTCCAGTGAAACATCATCTAGTATAGCTAAGAAATCTGATCATGATTTAATAAGTTATTAAATTACATTTTTGTATATATACTATAAATTTTTACATTATCACCACTAACAAGGGATACTAGCACAGTCATCCCTGTATATCTCCTCTGCTAGAGCTAAACTAATTTTGATGGACTTGAAAAAAAAACTGAATCAGGGCAGAATGACTGCAAAGAATGGGAGAAGTCAAAAAATCACCAAATTTTTTGAGTAGGAGTACCAACAGAGATGGAAACAGCTGGTTAGGGCTTTTTTTCCTGTTATGTAGAGTATGTAAAATTCAAGTAGGCATAAATCCCAGGGGAATGAGACTGTTAATGTTCCACCCATACCAGCAATCATACCTTCATATGTTCAGAGAGTGCATAATTTACCAAAAAGTGTTTTGAAAGTAGCCCAGCAGTTTTTAATATTTATTGGAATTATGCTTACATCTCTTTTAAAGGATCTCTCCAGAGTTTAGCTGTCTGGGCTTCTATGAGATAAAAAGCACAATGGCTAGTAAATTTTAAAATCTTCATGAAAATTCTTTGAATAACTTTCCTATGCATAAACATGTTGCATCCAGTGATTTTAAAGACCTGACCCACAAGACCTGGAAACATTTACCTTTGAGGGCAGACATCCTCTGGGACCTGAAGAGGTCTTTATTCTGACCAAGCTTCCTGAGAATGTGCCACCTTAAATCCACTGTCTATCCAATATTTTATATCCCTGATTCGAGGCTCTAGCTAGTGTACTTCTGTGATAGAAATTTCTTGTTTACAGGGTGAAGAGGGAAGGAAATTTTTCTGCAGCCATTAGTTTGGATTTATTGCTGTGGGGGTTTTGTTGTCTGTTTAAAATAAAAAAAAACTAGCATTGTTGGAGGCCCTGGGTTTTGAAAAATGTCTTAATAAAAAAAAGTAAAGCTACTTTCCAAATCATGGTTTAAAACAGGTTAGAAAAGAAGAAAACAATATACTGTGAAAATCAACATAGTATTTAGTATTATGCTGCCTTGCAGAAGCCCAGTCATGACTCCCAGTCAAACCCCATGAAGTTGTGAGGTGCCAGGTAGAGCTGATGAAGAAATTCTGCTGATTGAGAAGCAGACCAGCAGATAAAAGAAAAATCAATGCCTGAGCATCAGTACAGCGTAATAAAAGCAATATCTCATTTTGACACCTTGACTGAGGGGATTTTTTGGACAACGACTGCCATTATTTTTCCACTTTCATCTGAGTTTAACCCCTGATGTCATGTTATGCTTTTCTGTGACTCCTGCCTCAGTTCCAGTTGTAGCCACAGTGCATGTTTTTCTCTTTCATAAAGGCTGGTACTGTTCTGTTTTCTGCCAAGACTTTTCTCTCCCTCAGGGTAAGCTAAAATGCACTAGGAGGAGATCAGAGACTAAATATTTTTACTGTGATACTCAGATTAACAGGTATTTGGGCTCCAGGGATTCCTTTCCTCCAAAGGAATAGACTGCTTTCTCCTTCTCACAAAACATTTCATCAATATAGTCTTCCTAGATGGTCATTTGTTGCTCCTTATAACTTCTACCTGACCTTGTAACAGGTTCTCTTCATTCACCATTTAAAGACAAAGCCCTTGAGCTGAAGGCACTCCTCAGTTTTTCAATCAGCTGAACCATGGATAAAGATTTAATCTGATGCCAATTCCCCACATTCATTAAGATCAGTTATTCCACAGAAAAACCCACATATTCCAAGGGAATTGAAGTCAGATAAACTGTTTCTCCACTGCCCAGATAACCAACAATGAAAAGCACCACTTCAAAGCACCACTCTTTAAATAGATGACTTGGCTTTCAGCTTTGTAGGCGTGTTAAGCGATTTCAATTGCTACTTGTGAAAATGCCTGATGACGTCTCACAGTTGGGAAACTTAATTTTAGCACAAACAAGAAGTCAAGGAGGGACAAAGGAAGGTAATAACGCCCACCTAGTACTTGAACCTGCACAAAAATTTGCATTGGAAACATTTATCCTACTAAATTTCAGTAAAAACATATCAAGACGTGGCTTTCATTCATAATGTTATTTCTTTTCCTTATTGGTTCTTTAAGAAATAGGATTGGTGGGATTTTTTTTCATATTGATTCTGATGTTTACAACCTACCTAATTTAGGAATTTTGGAATAAAGGGAATATCAATATAAATATTTTTCTCTGTTGATTTTGAGACCTCTACTTGACATGAGAACAGATATTTTTAAATTCATTCTGATGCAAAAGTAAAATGTGCAACTGAAATTCATAACCACTCAGAGGAACAGCACACTATAACTACACCATAAGCATTCCAGTAGCTTGAGTAACACACAGCCCACATGGCAGTCCTCAGCATAGAGACAAAGGTCATTTAAGAGAGGAAAAACACACATTTGCACCCCATGTCTACAGATTAACTAAAAAGAAACCATACATGTGATGTTTCGAGTTTGCTGTAATGGTACATGACTCGTTAATGTTACCAAGACTGACAAGTGAATGTCCACTGTAATTGTTGGTTGTAGCAACAGCCTTGGGAATATCCTGTGCCCATATGGACCATTCTCACTTCTCTGAAGACATTGCTGATGGAGCCTTGGATGGGCAGATGCAGGTAAACACTTCCTACTTGCACCAGATTTGAGCTGCAGTAAAGTGCACCTATTTCTCACTGCTCAGCGGAAGACACAACACAAGGGAATTAATTCTTTTAACAATTTTGCCTCTGTGCTTCTGACTTACACTTTGTGTAATGACCAGAAGAAACCACCTCTATACTTGCTATATCCAGCTGCACAAAATAATGCCAGAGAAATAGTGGAAGGTGTACCAGGTATGAAGTACCTGAAATGTAACAGGTAACATGTAACTCCAAAATTAGCTTCTATCATTAATTTCTATACCATTAGGAAAATAATACGGTTGGTTTTCCACAAGTATTTTTATTCATGAAGTGTATTTAATGTAGGGTAAATCTGAAATAATTAACAAAGTATCAACAATTTTAAATAGTAGGCCGTACCTTTGGCTAGAAGGGTAATTGCTTCACTAGATTTACAGCTGGTACCCTGCCTATTCTTGATGCAAGATTTTTAAGAATAAAGTTAGAGACTATTTTTTCAATCCTATAGGCCTATGTAAGGACCCATCTGCCATAAGTGCTTTATCTATACACATATGTATGCAGTGGACATACTTACACTTATCCAAACTTATGAGAATGACAAAAAAAAAAAAAAAAAGAAGTCTCCTTCTGTGTTGGTTGCACAGAGTTTAAATTTATCAGGTTGGGTTTTCTTTGATGCAACATGTCTATACTGAAGTGTCATCACACTCATTTCCATTTGTATTACTTCTCCCTGAGCTAATTACAACTATCTTTCTTGCCTAACTTTTTTTCTTACTATCAACTTCAGCAAAATTTAATATATTATGCTAGTTCCAAATTAATAAAGGAAGTCTGCAATTTCCAATTTAGATACTGCACTCCAGTGCCTTTTATGAGCTAAACTGCTTTGTATATTATGATCTCTAATTTGAAATAACTGACATTTTTATGCATTATTAAAAATTTTAAAAAATTAGAAAAGGATAAATGAGCTAAACTCCGACGCTCTTTCTCCACGGCAGCATGTTCTGTACTCCTCCCTTAGCTTTGGCATTAGGATTCTGAGGGTTGCCCAGCCCCAGCCCAGCTGGGAGCACAGCGCAGCTTTGCACCAGGTGTCATCCCCGCTGCCCTTGGGCTCCGCGCCCCCAGAGCCCCCCGACCTCTCCCGCTTTCCCACCTCCAGCCGCAGCCAAACTTGCGGAAGTTACCTGGCGGGAGGCACCTGCCGAGGGAGCCCCGGTGCATCCCGGGGGCGGTGCGGGGACAGGGAGCCGCTGCTCCCGGGGGATGCGCCGAAGGAGGAGGAGGAGGAGGATGCTCCGCCGCGCCCACCCGCGCCCCGGGGGAGCCCCGACCCGGCTCGGGCTGTGCTGGGGCTAAGCGGCAGGATTCCGCCCCCATCCCCTTTTTTAATCTCTTACCTGGGCGGAGGAAGCCCCGAAACGCGGTCCCGGGAGATGCGGGAGGCGCCCGAAGTTTGTCGGGGGAGGGCGGCGGCAGATCCCGCTGGAATTCAACCCCCGGGATGCGCCGTCCGCAGTTTGCACAGCCCGGCTCACTTGCTCTGCTCGAGGGGGTGAAAAAAAAAAGCAGGGGAGCGGATGGAGAGCGAGAGGAAGGTCCCCGTTCCTACGGGCTCCTGCAGCCGAAGGGAGGAGTTAGTTTAATTGGAGGCCGCGCTCCCGGCGAACGTGCCCGAGTGGGCGCACGGACGGGCGGGGCGCGAAAGTTGCGGCGCTCCGGAGCTCCAGCACCGCGGACAGAGGCGCTCAGCCCGGCCACGGGCAGCGGCAGCACCCCGCCTGCCCGACCGCTGATGGAACATCGGGCAGCCTGTTCCAGTCGTAAATTTTTATCACCCTTGGAAGACGGCATGTTATCTCTCCTGGGAATATGCCAAGTGGTTGCTGCCAGCACTCTCTGGAAATAGGGATCAGGTCATCAGTGCCTGAAGAATCATTGATGTCCCCCCCCAACGCAAGGGAATTATACTTTATTGCACCTATTCTGACAGATTCGTGATCCACTACGGCTGGCTGGTAAATATCAACCTTATTCTGCAGCTGAGGACATTGGGACAGAGAGGTTAAGAAATGATTGAGGTTTCATGCATATAGCTAGATCCCTGTATCACCCCAGATCTGCATGTATTTAACCTGTGGGACCAGCTTCCTCTTTAAGATCATTTCTTTCCCTCCTCCTTGAGTCTTGCATTTAATCATGGAATCAAGAGAATCACAGAATAGTTTGGTTTGGAAGGGAGCTTAAAGATCATTTCATTCCACCACCCTGTGATGGGCAAGGACACCTTCCACCAGACCAGGTTGCTCAGAGCTCCATCCAACCTGGCCCTGAACACTTCCAGGGATGGGACATCCACAGCTTCTCTGGGCAGCTCCAAGTGTAGTGCCTCAAAAACACCACCAGCTACAGCTTGGTTATCAACACTTGAAGTGTTTATCCCCGAGCAGAGAAATATGATTTGAGGTCCTCCAAATTCATAAAATTGCCATAAAATACACCGTGAATGTAATACTGCAAAAATAAAGCAGCACAGTTTTGTGAGGAACAACCAATAAGGAGCATGAGAACAGAAACAGACCTTTATCTACACAGAGATGACCATTAAGCAAGTCAGATGAGGATTCACATTTTAGGCACTCTCAAACAGAAAGGAGAGTATTGACCTTTTAATTCTCACCTGTAAATCTCAGCAAACAAAAACTCCCAGAAATTAAATGCTTATTACCTCCACAGTACATGAAATATTAAGTAAACATTCCAGGACAACAAACAAGTTGTGTTTCAGCATTGTAGAAAAAGCATTATAAAGTAATTTTATTTTAAAAAATGTATTTTACATTTAGAAAGGAAATGTTCATTATTAATAATTAATATAAAGTGTAAACAAAAAGGACCCACTCCTTGTTGGTTGTTGGAAATAGTGTAGTGATTGAAAAAAAATAAAGGCAGACTTGGGGAAAGTTCATCAATGATCATGAAGACGTAGGTAAGGTTATCTTAGAAACAATATGCATGACCCTTCAACTCATCAACATTTATATTACCTACTTATGTGCATGCCTTTTCTAAATACTGGCATGGCATGAGAATTCAAATTACAGGTGTGGAAATAGAAGAGAGTGTGGAAGACTGGACTGATGGAAGTAATCAAGGTAATTAAATAACTATCTAATATATATGCATTTTATTTTAAATTATACATGCAATTCCTCACAGCCTTCCCAAGGTGTTTACTGTTTAATGTACATTCTAAAATGTCTTCTTTTTCTATTGAGCTTTTTTTCATCAGCTAAGAAAAAAATTTTGCATATATGTATATATATATGTACACACACACACACACACACACATATGACAAAACCTAGTGCCAGGCATTTACAACATTTTTCAAAATGGGGTGAAACCAGAGGAAAGACAGACTTTGAAATCTCAGGATCTGAGACGTAGACAGTTGCATAAGCTTAGGAAAAGGGTTTTAGAGTAGCAACACACTTAAAATTGCATCGTGCAAGTTTCCCCAACAACAGCCTGCAAGCAGGTGTGCCAATTAGGCTCCTCACAGATTGTGCAGTAAAGACACAGACCTCTTTAGTGGAAGTGTCTTGGAGCATATCCAGAACTGATCCATGACTAGGGGTATGACTGTGTCAAAACTCAGGCTGCTATGGCTTCATGCTCAGAAGTCACCTTGCTGTACAGATGGTCTGAGAGATGAAGCATGGAAGAAGGGAGCTAAAATGCTGGTGGCAGAAGTCATGGACTAAGTGGGACCAACTGCATGAAGCAATGTATGACAGGTCCTGCTGTGGCAGAGAAGACTTTCTTTGCTGCCCTGGGCTAGCAGCTAATTCCCAGTCAGGAGGCTCCTTTGGTGTCCAGTTTGGTATGTTCATTTTACAGGGCAATCAAAACCATCCTCATGGTTAACACTTGGCAGTGTGGGTAGTACTGCTATGACAAGTTCTTGGCATCCATGGTCTCAGTGCAGTTTCCACCAGACAAAATTTTTTCTCAGATTATGAAAAATTAAAATTAAACAAGAGCCAAGCAGTTATCAGAAATTACAGGGAACTGAATAATGATCAGCTTAGAATGGAATTAAAATTACAAGATGCGTGTACATATTTTTAAGACAAGAGATCTTCTTTGGCCTCCTCCATTTTTACTGTTGAGCTGACAGGGTCCTCTTATGTTAGACACAGACAAGCATAGGACAGCAACAGCAAAAATCTGCCTTCACTGAAGAGCTTGTAGTCTATTAAGGTAAAAGTCTTGAGCAGAATAATGTACTTACTGTGTGGGCAGCATAAGTTTTATGTGTTCTTAATTATTCATTTCTTTGCTGCTAAGTGCTTTGATTTAAAAATGATGTGATGTGTACATGCAGTGTTGATACTCAGATAACTTAATTGTTTTGGTAATATAACAAGGCATATGATGTAATGTCAATAGACTGCACCTTGTGTGCATTACAGAGCTTTTCCATGTGGATGCTTATCCTCCAGTGACAAAGCTAATGATTCCTAATACGTGCACAGGGTAAGAAAGAGACTGCTGTGATAGACACTTAATAAATGGTTAAACAGATTGATGGGGGAGCCAAGAAAAAAGCCTCAAAATCTTGGCTTTGAACTGTTTTTGGAATGATATAAGCAGAGGCAACAGATTTGAATATGAAGAAAAAGCCTGAGGGAGAAAGATACCGAATTACTGCAGATATTTGTTCATAATTACAAACCTATCATCTTCCCTCCCAAAAAATATGCTCCAAGCAATACCAACTTCACAGTGTATTCCTAGGAGTAATCCATGCTCAAAAATACTAGTTTCTATAGGGCACGATGAATTTTCTTCTCCAGGTGTTTCAGTAAAGGAGTACAAAGTATCTAATTAAAATGTAAACATCCAAGTGGGTATTCATGCCTTGCAACTGATGTCATCTGAATTATTGCCTAGGAAAAACTCTCTGTTGACTCTACAGAAAATCTACATTTCTAATCATATCACCTAAACAGCGATAAGTAGATGGCTTTCATTCTTTTTTTTTGTTTTTTCCCCACATCCATTTGTGCTGACTCAAAATAGAACTGGAAATACACAAAAGAGAGAGAGAAGGAAATAAAATCTAGACAATTACTATCATTATGGCTCTGCCACTTGGGAGCACTAGCATTATTGCTCAGGTCTTCTTGAAGGATGAGGGTTTAAATGGGAGAGGTAACAACAGCTCATGTTTATGTTTATGTTTATGTAACCATTTTGGGTTGTGTGGTCTTTTTAAACACACATAGTGTATATATTGACTGTGAGGGTGGTGAGGCACTGGCACAGGTTGCCCAGAGAAGCTGTGTCTGCCCCATCCCTGGAAGTGTTCAAGGCCAGGCTGGATGGAGCTCTGAGCAACGTGGCTGAGTGGAAAGTGTCCTAACCCATGGCAGGAGGTTGGAACAAGTTGTTCTTTAAGTTCCAACCCAAACCACTCAGTCATTCTATGATTCAATGCGAGAACATTCATGGAAGAGTCATCCTAGTTCTGCGGTAAAGTGTATCTTTCTGGACCACTTGTGGGGTTTTTCTTGGTTTGGGTGTTTTTATTGGTGGTGGTGGTGGTGGTTTAGTTTATTGTTTGTGGTTTTTTCAGGTGGTTATTTTTTGTGTGGTTGGGATTTTGAAGATACTACTATTACTGCTAGGTAGCAAAAAAGAGCAGGAAATCCTCTCCTGTAGTCAAAATAGTAAGATCAATTAGAACAGTCTTCCCTCTCTATCTCTATGAATATTTGTACCTTTGAAATTATTTTGTATTTTGGCAGTGATTCCAGCAGAATCAGGATTTTATTAAACAATTTTAGTAGGTATGAGGTATGAATGTGTCAACAAAAGAAGAGGAGGAGGAGATCCTGTTGTAAATGTAACATCTCTAATTAAACCTATAATGAAATATAAGCAAACCACTACCATCACTACCATGACTCACATTTCCTTTTTAGAAACACATCTGCTAACCCCTTTCTTTCCCCCAGTCATCCTCATTTTAATAGTCTGATTTACATTCTACTTGTCCAAAGGTGTTGCCTGATTTGAAGGATTTCTGACACTTCCAACAGAAAACTGATGTGACAAATAAGAGCAAAACCATCATTGTGATATCAGACACATAAATACAAAACAAGGTATTGTATTATCAGAATGAACTAAAAGGTCATTCACCTTTTTCCAATTGCTCATCTTAACAAGAAGATTTCGAATGATGATTTGATTTGAGCTGTGTCCAATATAGTTATATTACTGTAAAAGTATTGTATAATTACAAGAAAAATGATGCTTTTGAGTGAAAATTTGCCCCTGAACCCCTTGTAGTGTAGAAGGTTAAGCACTTTGATTACTTCCTACCTAGAATCTGACCCAGAATCTCAGTTTCATAATGCCAGACCAATTTCTAATTGATTTTATATCACCATTGATTATTACAGCTATGTAAGACTTCATCCAATTAAGTTATCGAGGAGGGGAGGGGGAAAAAAATCTATCACAAAGGTACTGAAGCATCCATCAAAGATGCATTTAGAGCAAATGGACAATGCACTTTTTTTCTTTTTTTAAAGTTGTAATTGTATTCAAGGGAATGACATTTAGCAGCCATCCACTGTAGGTTATTGAAATATTCTGTGACCTTGGCTCCACTTCCAAATGGAAAGCAAAACCACAAACAAAACTGCAGGGAAAACAGAAATCAAATTTTGGTCTCAATTACATTGTTTTGAAAATGTTCAATAGTATATTAATGATCTTAATTACTCTCAGAGATACCAATTTTGGAATCAGTGCTTAGCCAAAAACCACGCATTGAATAAGCCCACAGTCTGTAAATGGACAGAGTTCAAACACATAAGTGAATCTGTACATATTTACTAGAGCAGCCCAACTATTTTGGTGAGAGCAGGAGGTTTTTTGGCCAAGCAGTTGCACTAGTAGTCTTGTATAAGCCCAACACATGCACACACAGCACATTATAGGTTGGATTATTACTTTGTAAGATTGAACCACGGTGACACAGCTGCAGTCACATTGGATGGGCATTTTCCACTTCCTATATCCTGGCAATTAAAGCAGTAAGCATGCGTTTAGCAGTAATGCTCTTTTTATTCATGTCACTAATTCTTGGAATGCAAAATCAGAGTCAAAAAGAAATTTTTTTCTTTTATTTCAGAAAAGACAGGAAAGTGTAGAAGTTGAAGGGCATCCCCCCAAGTTCCAGTTTCTTTACGAGTTATTTATTACAACTTGAGTGTTCCCTGGATTTAGCTGTTAAGTATAGGAGTAGGAAGAGAGGAGAGAGAGCACAGAAGCTCTTTGCCTGACAGCAGTTGTTATAGCAGCACTCCTGATTATTGTAGTGGGTTCACTTGCCAAATGCCTTTCATACCAAAAGCAAGGCTGTTAATCGTGAAGTTGAGACAGTGGATTTTTTTTTTCCCCAATGAAAAAGTACTCTCCACATCAACCCCCCACCGATGAGCATTAAAAGCATTTTGATGCTTGAGGGAATCTTATTTCCAGGGGGACATCACAGCATCTACCTGTCTTTTGTGGCTTCTGGACGCTTTGTTCATAACAATGAGTCAGTGCATGGGAGTCCTTTTAGACTTTACTAATAACTAAGGTTTAGTTCTATCTCCTTTGATCAGTAGCATTCATAAATGAGCTCTATTTCTCACTTCCCACTCCCTGGAAACAATGAGACTGACTGAACGGAAAGCCTTTGCTCGTCTTTTCAGCTCTTTAGCTGCAAAATTCCTTTAAATAAGAAAATCAAAGGTGAGTGTTGTTTTCTTATCAGCCAGTAATCTGCCCCCAAAACCACACAGTTGCTAAATGAATATTTGGATACTTTAAAATGAGCAAACAAACAAAAACCCTGCAGCTCAAACGCTTCCTCTACTGACTGAGAGGCAAAGAAACTTTGAGCAGCAAAGGAGAAATCAAGCCTTTGGTTCCTTCTAGAGGAACACCTCTCCCATGGCTTCTCCAGGGCATGGCTGTCACCAGCAGGGCTGCTGCAGGTTGAGTGACAGAGCACAGAGCACAGAGCTGGAGCAAATGCCAGTGGGAGGGAGAGAACTTCAGAGCTTCCCCCAGCCTGGGAGGTCTGGTGCTGGGAAAACACATTGCAAGGAACATATGGATAGGTGGGGAAACTCATAACTGAGAAGACTGATGGTTGCTCCTATGAAAAGTGCAGTTGAGGCAAATACTGCACCCTTCCTGCCTTTGAAGTGGAGGGATTTTAAACAGCACAGCAGAACTGAAAATGTGAAGATGCATCAAGAGAAAGAAAGGAATTCATGCTCTTGCTAATGCTTTCCAGTAAAAGCATTCACTGAAGGCAATTACTCACTGAGTGATAACCCAGTTGAAAAGGGATTAGGAAAAATAAATCCCCAAAAACAGGGATCCTGACACATAATTTTATATTAAAAGCAACAATTAAACAAAAAAATCTGCTTTTCAACTCTTTATTTTCAAAGGGGTGTTCTGAAACTTCAGCAACCCTGCTAGGACCAAATCCACACACAAGAATGTAAGGACAAGAAGACTCAGTAAGTGGAGTCAAAATAGACATTTTTTAAAATTTCAGTACTATTATTACTGCTTATACTTCTAGGTAGGTGAAACCATGTTTCCAGGAGAGGGAGGGCTCTCTGGCTTTTGTGTCAGGCTGGGAGAGCTGACTTTCTTCCTTTGGTGCAAATCAAGTCATATACCATTATGCTAGGAAATTTCTTTCAAGCACAGAAAATAACAGGTTTTGTGTACCTCATAGGTTTAAAAAAAAAATTGTTTCCTATGTATGGAGGGAACTATTCCACTTTCATTTTAAAGCACATCTGTGTACAGTGAGTATACAGATGAGTACCTCAGCAATACCTGAGCTTTATTGGAAAATAAAAATTATAATTATTGCTCCCAGTTTACCTAGCTGACTAAAGTACCAATTTATGAGGCATTTCTGTTGGCTTTCAAACCAGCAAAAAACCTGAAATTCACTTGAGCCCTTACAGAACTCCAGTTGTCTTGGCTGAGACTTTATGCACAGACTTTTAGCATGATATTCCATTACAGATACCTCAGGCCACCAGCCTGTTTGCAGAATTAAAAAGAAGTAGAAATGGGAATTTTAAAGGACAATTAAGAAAAGGAAGAGAACTCATTGTGGAAATCACTCCCAAAATTGAAATGAGATTTTTTTCAATTATTTTTCTAAAGTATTTTTAGGCAAGGTAACAAAGAGAATGAGCCAGTGTATTCAAAGAAACCTCAATTCCTTTTACTACTGTTCTGTAATGGATGAACTCAAAA
Organism: Entomyzon cyanotis; assembly: GCA_024500445.1. Classification (NCBI taxonomy): domain Eukaryota; kingdom Metazoa; phylum Chordata; class Aves; order Passeriformes; family Meliphagidae; genus Entomyzon; species Entomyzon cyanotis. The sequence continues at coordinate 5,126,804 of JAKEPQ010000756.1, forward strand.
ATCATTAATATATGTCAGAAAGATGAGGAGTTGGAAATATAGCACCACAGTTATTGGTTGTCCTTCATTACAAAGTCAATGGATTGCTCCAGGTTTCCTTACCATACATAGTGGGGAAATAAAAAAAAATTAAAAAAAAAAAAAGGATTAATTCTGAAAAATAGCATACAAAAGTAGAAAAAGAAATCAATAGCAACAGGAATCCAGGGAATAGATTAAAAAAAAATCACAAGGGCTGGAACAGTTACGTATAAATGACAGATGAAAAGCATAAATCAATAGAAAGCTCTAAAGAAGGTATCACAGGAATAGATTAATATATTCTCCAGAAAAAATAAATGGTTTGTGTATGGCAGACAAAACCAATGGAACCAGTCATCATGAAATGAAAAAACGTCATTACATCCCATAACACTTTGTAATGACCTTGATAGGAAGAAACTGGCGGCTGAGAAGTTACATCTCACTTAATTAGGTAGGATTTTGTGCAGCTTTGAAAGCATTTACTTGATCCTTGTCATGGTTGATCACCAGTCAGCAACTAAGTCCCACAGAGCTGCCAGCTATGTTAACCACACCTTATTACCTACAAACTATTTGTAAGTTGAACTCATGTCTTCCTCTGGATCAAAGCAAGACAGTGATAAATACTATAATTCTCATATTTGTTAACTACCACTTGAAGTGCATCATTGACAATAACACCTTTAGACATAAGTGGACAGAAGGCTACTGAGTCACATTTTCTGATTTGGAAATGATGATTCAACATCATTCCTATTATGCAACTTTCCAGAAAATGTTATTAATATATCTTGTTTGAATTCCGAAGGGAATTTCTACTGCCAAGTGTGAATATACTGGTTAGGTAGCTTAGAATAAGGAGGAGTCTGGTTCATTTGCTCTGCTTGTATTTGACTGAGCAAGGCGCCTTTTATTCCACAGCACAGGAGAAAGATCCCTAAGAACAAGTGGTCATTATTTTATGGAGAGTTTTCCTATCATTCTTTTCCTGTTCCTGATTACATTTGTGTTTTACAGAACATACAGCTAATATGGAAGACAAGATGCTGTGTGTTGGTAATAAAGTTTAAATAGATTAATCTAATGGGATTTAATGCAGTAGTTTTTCTTTAGTTTCTTAAACCCCTCTTTTATATATTCTTAGTTCATGTTAAAAGAAGACAAACGTGTATAGCAACACATTTTCTGAAAGCTTCCCTTTGTGGCATATTAAAGGACCTTAAAATATGTGTAAAAACCACTTTAATGACTTTGATTTTGGGGCCTTTAAGGGACTGTTAGAATGCACTATAATCTGAGCAATTTAAATTAAACTAGATTTATCCAATAGGATAAATGAGAACACGTGCACCATGAAAAGTACCTCAGGATCACACACTTGGCGATAGCTATAATTTCTGAAATCTTAAATGGCTTTTTCAGAAAAGCCAGTGAGGAGGACGCATGCTTTATATGCATGATTGCTGTATTTTCCTCTTCCCGAATCCTCCCTTCCTTTGCTGACCTCCTTTTTCTTGGATTTGGCTGTTTTATCCTTGGAGAAAGAAGAATTGGAAGTTCCCATTTTGCTCTGGGGAAAAGGCAGAACTCAACAGTTTGCGAAAAAATTGGAAAATTAAATAGAAAATCTTTGCTCATCCTCTGCTCTTCCTCGTTATTCACATGCTCAACCCTCCCCAGCAGCCACTTAGGTTCGAGCTACTTGTTACCTCACAATCTGCTCCGTGTATTTTTGAGAGGTTTGAGCTTATTCCACTCTCTTCCCATTAAAAAACAGGTCTGGACAAGCAAGGAGAGGAACCACAGTATCCTCAGACTTTATGCTCACTTCTTGTGGGTGTATACTTACAAAAGACTGAAGTCAGATGAATCTTTATGGAAGTCTTGTGAAAACAGCTGCAAATTTCCAGTCTGACAAGGAAAAGTACAAATTCTATTTCCTCATTTGTTTAATCCATTCTTTATGCTCCTCTCATACCTTTTTTCTTTTCACCTTTTAACATTGGTTCATACCTATATAATCTTTCTATAATTAGTATTTGGCTATATTGTATAAGCCTAAAGTATTGCCTCCCCTTAATTCAAAAAGAATTCTGTACTACTGCCTCAGGCAATCTCTCTAACCTTCCCTTTCACATCACAGTGTTTGAGAAAGCATTTTTCTCTCCTTTTCTCAACAACTTCTCAGCTGTACCCTTGACATATTTTAATCAGGGTTTCTCTCCGACCAAAGGACAGACACCTCTCTCTTCCAATTAGTTAATGGTTTCCTAGTTTCTGCTGCTGCTGTTGTTGTTTCCATCTCACTCACTGTCCTCCTTGACCTCACAGCAGCTGGAACTCTGAAATTTGATTAGACAGGTTCATGCAACTCTCTCAGCTGCACAGAGGCTGCTAAAGTACTTTTGCTATTTGTGTCTAAAAATGTGACTGAAATAGTATTTTTGGTATAAATTGCAGCAATAGCAGGTGTGTATGGATGGACATGACTATTTCCAAATGACAGTATGAAGGTAAGACAAAGCAGAGGTAGGAGGTAGGTGCACTTTCTTTTGTAGCACAAACACATATAAGACATATAAGCCTTCCCAAACACTTTATTCAAAGCACTGTTCATTCAACATTGCCCTAGATACCTTCTTACAAAAGGAGAACTACTAATGCTAATATATACCAGTGATTAGGGATGGTTTATTATTAAAAATGCTGTACTGATATTATGACTGATAAGGAACTAATCTTTCAATTTCAAGTACGCTGTAGTTGTACTGCAAGGTTCACAGTAATACTAGAATGAAAGTGTAGGGGAAAAGGATTTTACACAGACAGACAAACCTCTATTTTTCTAATATCTGCCTCTTGAGAAACAATATTAAGTCAGGTTGACTCAAGTATGTTTTCTAGTTCTCAGTACTTACAATTTACAAAAAAATTAAATGGGTATGGGCTTTAGCAGCAAGTACTCACTGAGTCCTTTCCTGCAGGCCATTTGCCCAGTTTTGAAAAAGTGGAGTGATGGTGATGCAAAGAAAGTATCACGTGAAAACTACAGATATAGCAAGAGAAACACAAGATAAAGCCATTGGTTGAAAATGCACTGAATGTGAATGTGATGGAACAAACTAATTGCTGTTCAGCAAGTACTTGTCACTAACTAGGGTGGGTATGTCAGTGTCCATCCTGCACACCACAGAATTGTAGAATGGTTGGGGTTGGAAGGGATCTTAAAGAGCATTTAGTTCCATTTCCCTTGCCGTAGGCAAGGAGACCTTCTACTACCCCAGGTTGCTCAGAGCCTCATCCAACCAGGTCCTGAACACTTCCAGGAATGGAGCATCCTCAGCTTCTCTGGGCAACCTGTGCCAGTGCCTCACCACCCTCATATGCACATTAATCATTGAGCTCTTAATTTAAAAAAGGAAAAAAGGTCAAGTCTGCAAAGGAAGAGGTAGCTGTTATTTCTATTATCACATCTATTTTCTTACTACATGCTGGGGAAAAGGAACCTGTTGCTATTCTTTATAGAGGAAACATGATGGTGTGCTAAAGCTTTTGCTGCTTTTCTTAAGGAGCTATGTGATTTGAGCTCAACACTCCTAGCAACAGTTCCTTTTTCACCTTGTTGCCTCTCTGCTGTTAAAGTAGGGCAGCATCAAAGAGTGATGTTTGTTAAACAACTTCTCTAGCACCTTCATACTCAGTTTCACTTCCTCTGACTGTGAGATTTTGGTTTCATGTATACAAAGGGTCAAATACAGACTGCCTGAGCTCTTTCTGAACACTCAGGAAACATCCCACCATCCACACCTCCTCTCATTTCCTTTACATTTTGCCAGACAATGAGGAACCCATGCCTTAAATCAGGCAACTGAGCTCTGAAGTTGCATATGGTTGGATTTTGGAAAAGTAGGTCAGGTGTTTTGATTCAAAGAGCCTAACTGGTACGATAATTAATCTTTCTGAATCCTAATGAATAATCAGAGACTTTGTTTCTATGATGTCATTACTTTCATTATTATAGTAATGTAAAATAATTTCCATTATTTTCCCTATGCAACACAATGCTTTATGAATCTTAAGGATTTCATCCTTACAGCAGTCCTGACAGATACATGTTACTATACAGGAAAGTAAATTACAAAGCTGTTGAGTTACAGTGAAAATTAAGGGGAGGGAAAAATCCAAAACAAAAACAAAAACAACAAAACCCCAAACCAGAAAAATGGAAAAAACCCCAACCCGAGCAATAATAACAGAAGCTGTCTTTGAACACAGAATTCCTGATAGCTAATCTGCCACTCAAGAGACAGCAACTGATCTGGATAAAAACGGAGAAAACAAAAGAAAGACTCTCTCCTATTGTCAGTCATAGCATAAAAGATATTCATTGAAAAGGCAAAAGTCCAGAAGTTTATATCTGTGTAAGCAAAGAGGTACAGAATTGATCCTGCTAATTGTTTTAATCCTCCATTGCAATGAAACAAAGAGAAATCTGTCCACTCAGTGGGCTGCAGGACCAAACCAGTAATGTCAGGTCAAGGCTACCATGCATATCAAATGTTACTTGATAGAATCCATGAACATCAATGTTACTTCATCACAAAAATAAATAACTGGATACATAAAGAGACCTCAACTCTACATCAAGATTCAACTTCATTAAAAATAACTGCAAGGACTTAACTTTGAGAGTATGTGAAGACAACCCTCCCTTACTCAGAAGCATCTAGGGTAGTACGTATAACATCATTTGGATTTTTATTGCTCTCCTGAGGTACATGATTATGTCTCCAACAAAAAATCAGTATTCCATTTACTACAAATGTATTATTGCTTGTTTAGGACCCTCCCTCCACTGCCACCTAACTGGTAATATGATGTATTTCAAAGCATTTTGCTGAGTTCAGTGCATTTTGATACTTCCTTTAAGTGTTTTGCACTTCCTTTTCAATTCTCTCTTTGCAGTGCATCAAACTTTGTTTATTATATTTCAAATACTGGGCCAGATAAATAGTGTCTGCCAAGATTTACTTTCAATTGAGGATTGAAAGTGCCTGCTTAAAATTCCTTTGAATAAATTGTTGTTTATAAAAAAGAAAGCTTTTTGGCAAGCCATTAATTATCACACAATTATTTGTGCTAGACCATCATAAGAAGTGGATGTAGCACTATAAACACATTTTGTAACTAAATAGCAAAAATTATACTGACCATCTTTCAGGAGGAGAAGTATTTGTTGCACAATCCTAAATAAATAATCTACATTTCCTATATGAAGGATTTTAGGCACATTTTTCTGAAAAAACACGCTGCTATAAATCTGGCTGTTTCCTTTAAAACAAAGAACCTCTACCCTCACAGGCATGTCAAGCCATACTTCCTAACAGTTTGCACCTGTTTGAATGACCAAGTCCCAGTAGAAATTGTGTGGGATCTGCTGCTCCATCTGGATCCCTACAAATCTGTGGGGGCTGATGGGATTGCTCCAAGACTCCTCAAAGAGCTGGCTGATGTCATTGCAAAATGTCTCTCAATGATTGTTAAGCAGCCTTGGGGATCTGGAGAGGCCCCATCTGACTGGAAGCTGAATGTTGTCCCAATTTTCAAGAACGGGGACTTTGGAAACTACAGGCATGTCAGTCTCGCTTCAGTGCCTGGCAAAGTTATGGAGAAGATTATTCTGGGAGCTGTTGAAAAACACCTGGAAGACAACAGAGTTATTGGTCACAGCCAGCACAGCTTCATGAGGGAAAGTCCTGCTTATCAAACCTGGCTTCCTTTTGTGACCAGGTAACACACCCAGCTGGTCAAGGGAAGCCAGTTGATGTGATCTTTCTGGATTTCAGTGAAGCTTTTAAAACTGTCTCTCCCAGGATGCTTCTGGACAAAATGTCAATCCCTCAGCTGGATAAACACGTCATGGGATGGGTGAGCAACTGGCTCAGGGGTTGGGCACAAAGGGTTACAGTGAATGGGTGACATCAGACTGGGGACTGTCACTAGTGGGGTTCCACAGGGCTCCATCCTCAGCTTTGTGCTCTTCAACATCTTCATAAACAATCTCTGAAAGATTAATCCTAAAAATATTCAGAGAACTATTGAAACTCTTTTCAAAAGCATCTTGAAGACGCTTTTCAATAAGTCATCTTCACTTCAACATCTGACAATTAAAATTCTGTCTGATTCACATATCTGAGGTAGAAAACATCAGGAACTGGACTTTGAATTTCTCTTATTTATACAGGACTCAATCAGGGATAAATGTTGCTGAATTTCTTCTACATGAGCAGTATCAAAAACTCACCATAGACACCCATCTTTGCTTTTTGCCCTGATCGTGTTTTTTTGCTGTACTTGGTTTAGCTGAGATGGAGTAAACTTTCTTGAAAACAACCTGTGTGTGGTGCTGGGTTTCAGATTTGTGACTAAAACAGTGTTGATAAGACATCAATATTTGGATTGTTGCTGAGCAGGGCTTCCACAACAAATTCTTTCTTTTTGTCTTTGTTTTCCCTGAGGAAAAGAAAATGGGTAGGAAGAAGAGGTAGGGGGCTGACACAGATGGGACAGCTGATCCAAATTGGCTGAAGGGATATTCCATGAACCATAATATCATGGGATACAGAAAGAAAGGGCTGGGGGAGGTTGAGGGGAAGAGGAGGGCAGGGAGAGTTTGCTTTCAAGGTGTCTGTTACTCAGAGATTTCTGGGCATCACTTTGCTAGCAGCAGGTGGTTCATGACTACTTTTCCTCCCCTTTTGTTTGTTTGTTTCCCCTGCCTCTTTGCCTCACCTATCAAACTGCCTCCATGTTGACACGTGAGCTTTCTCATCACAGGGAGATAGAGTGAGCAGCAGTGTCAGAGCTTGGCTGCTGGCTGGGGTCAGCCCACAACATCTGCAAAGTCATTCCATGTATTTTCTCTTTTCCTGTATCCTTTCTTGCCTGCCCAGCAACCTGTTGCCCAGTCTCAATCAAGGTCCTTGCTTAGGGACAGAACTCAGGGACACCATATGGAGAGCAATTCCCTCCTTTCTTCAGCTGTCTCATGCTACACAATTCAAGTAAGTGAAATGTGCTACACAGAACACCGAGCTTTAATGAAGCTGAACATTTTGCAGCTGGCAGTTTATGGTATGAACTGATCCTAGTGTCACCTTTTTAGTAAAGAGTTTTAAAACCAACAGAATTGTTTTCCTGAGAAAGGCACTGCTGTACAGTGTACTGAGAAAGTACACTGCTCAATTCACACAATTAATTCCTCTTACATAAACTGGTATTTCTAGTAGAGACACCCATACCTGAATCCTTCTTACAGTGTCTGCCTGAAACACAATCCAAACAGTGACTGAACTGTAACTTTAATCTAGTTAATTTGGTTATTTGAAACAACCTAAGCATAGGAGAGCAGATTTAAGCTTATATATTAACTCACCTGGAACCTCAAGGGAGGTGCTCAACCAGGCAAACCTGTATGTCTGCTCAGCATACCCAGACAAACACCATGAAGTGGTTGGGATAAGGGAAATCTCACTTTTAAAATCTCAGTGCAGCCATGACCTATATTAGGTGTAATGACACTTCATCCGGACTCTCATAATACAAAATTATATAATTTATTCTACATATTTGCTCTGTTTGCAGGAATCTTTTTTTCCCAGCTCACAGGGTAAGAGAGACTATTTGCCCTATCTACTAGCCTGTGAAGTTTCATTAAATTCCTGGAGGAATTATTCAGATATTTGGAGAAAGAATAGTATCATTGCAGATATTTCAGAAAAGACTGTCTGTAACCACTTATTGGCACAACATCTTCTGAAAGGTCATTGATTATTACCAACCATGTCTATTAAAATCCAATTTTATATGACATTTTAAGAAGTGCATTGGGCAATAAATTGCTAGATTGAAAGTGTTTTTCCAAAGAAGAGAAGGTAGCCACAAGGGCAGATATACATTGCAGACCAGTAATACTGCAATAAACTAAAGTACACAATCAATCTGCTGAATTAAAGCAGGGGGGCTGATCCATTGTGTTTGCTGAAAGAGCGAGAGTTGTCACAGAAAAAGTACAGCATTACAAAGGCTGATAACTATTCCAGTGATAAATGCTAATGGACAAGGCAGTTCTTGAGATGCCCATGACAAAGTTGATATCCAACTTATTTCAGATGGATCTGAAAAATATTTTTCCATTGCCCTTTCTTTTCCCAGCAGGCTCTGGCATTAATGGCCATTGCCATAATTGTGAGCCTGGAAAAGAGGAAGGCTGAAGCTTTTTCAGGATTCTTCCCCCACTAACCCACCCTCCAACAGAGCCTCAAATCTGGTGCTGCTGGCAGCTGGGAAAACTGCTGTTCACACATATTAGAATAGGGAGAATAATTTTGCAGGAATGGATTTTCCAAACAGCCCTCCTGCAATTTTCAGTGATCCAATGCCTCTCTGGTATGCTTCTGTTTTCCCCCAGCTACACAAGGGAAATAATATTAACTGAGAGAAGCTCCTATTTACAAATCTGCTGATTTTCAGGAGCAGTGAAGCTCACGAAACCAGGTGTTGTAAGATGTTGTTTCACATTTGAACTCTCTGATGTGTAACAGCTACATCTGAATTCTGGGAAAAGTCTTCCTGTGAGTGAGGTATTGGTAACATCTTTCTCCCTTGTGGCTTCTCTGGTACTCAGTAAGGACTAAATTCACCCCACAGCCTTTCTTTCTTTCAGGGTGAGTTAACAGTGTCTTAGACTTACATTTTTCAAAGGAATGGCTTCATGGGAAAGCAGCCTGATACCATAACCTACATTCTCCTAGGAAACCCAGGTTTCCTACTACCTCCAGGAAGGACACATTTTTGTCATATTATTATTTATACCTGATTTGGGCAAGTTTTAAGTCTTTCAAATTTAATTGTTAGAATGCTACTAAGACTAAATAATAGATATTTCACGTTTTACTAATATAACAACTGTAGGAATGAGAGAGTGAAAAGCAAACAATTCCAGCAAATCACTTCTCACTAATGGCAACATAAATCTGCAGCTACCCAGTGGACCTCAATGAATCTACTTTACATTTATGCTTCTGTAGCCAAGTGTGAAATTCATGCCAGTGATTTATTCCATAGGTAGGAACAATCTAGGCTGGACTTAGTTCTGCACTTAGAAAATGGTCTGTAGTTGAAAAAATTTTGATAACTAGAGATGGAATTCATGTTTGAGGAGTGCTTCTAGAGCAAAGTTTTTTAAATGTATCAGGGATGGAATTACTATGAAGGGCCAGACGTAGGCAGCCACCTATAACTTGAAGTGTACATGTTTCAGACATGAAATTGTCCTAAGAACTCAGCTTTAGGGAACAGATCTGTAAAGGTGATTGCTCCTCACATTTTAACAAAGGCTTCAACTTCATGTTGTATAATTCCTGTAGCTGTAATCACCTTCATACACTAAAACAAAATATATACTTAAGAAACTGCGTTGAAGAAGGAAATGGAATAGATCCAAACAAAAAATCTGTTGGTCACCTTACTCTCTAATTTGGAGCTACAAATACTTAAACCAGTTTTATCTTAATTACACAGGCATTAGGGGCATAAAGAGGACAGAGCCAGACTCTTCACAGGGGTATCCAGTGACATGGGAAGAGGCAATAGGCAGCACAAATGACAATACAGAACATTCCACTTAAACGTAAGGGGAATGCTCTAACTATGGATGTTTAAGATTCCTATTAAGTTGTTGCAAGTTACTCAGCTACTCTTGATGTAAAGCAGTATTTTAACTTAAACAGAAGTCAGACCTTAAAATTTTCTGCACCTCACAATTCAATAGCTTGGGGATTGTTGTTAAATAGGCCTGTCAACTCTTTCTCTACAGCTCTTTTTCTGCTTCTGCAGAAAAACTAGAGGAACACTCACTGTCTGCCATTGGTGGATCACAAGATCAAGGTCATCTATAGCGAATCCTCCCCTTCTTCCCCAATAAACGCCTTTTAATTTATTGAATGTGGTTTATTATCTGAAGAAAACTGAATTAGTAAGAGTGCTGGACATCGTCTACTCTGATGAAACTCAAAAGGAATTTCCTGCCTCTTCCAAAACGGATCTGAAACTTGTTTAAAAATTAAAAAATATGTATTTCCCCTGATTTTAATCACACTGTTGGAGAAGAATATCATGTCAGAATCCATGAAAGACTAGAAAAAAATTAGGACAAGGTAAATTAGATGTTTTTCCCCACAACTCACTACACTCTCGCCCCTTTTCAGTAGTTGCACAATAGATGCTCTGTAACAAAGTTCAGAAGGAATTTACATACCCATCTGGATAAAATATAAAATTCATTAACACCTTATATTATAGATGAAAATTGCAAATTTAAAACCTTTCTTCTTGTGACAAACTGACTTCTTTTTTTTTTGTCAGTAGTGTGAATTGATGTTTCCCATCTTTTACTTCAAGTGTTTGGTGGGAAATGTACAATTTGCACTTCAAAGACTCACTCCAGATTAGTCTTGTGCTTTGTGGCTGTCGGAAAGTCTTGCAATTGTATCATTAGAGTCAAGACATTTCCATATATTTAAGGTGACAAGTTTATATTTATTTAATTCCATAGGAAGCATTAGACTGCATATTGTTCTGGGAAGCATTTCAGCGTATTTGGATCTCTGATCTATTTATTTTATAATATAAATGATATGCTGGGTGCCCATTGCAGTACAAAGTCTCCTGTGTGTGAAGTAGTTTACCAAATAAGCCTAAAACATGAGGCAAAATTAAACCCAGCCCAAAGCAATCCTCTCAAAACTATTCCTCCTGCCTCAGGCCATTATTTGATTGTACAATTGCCTTTTAAATCCACGTGGTCCCAGACTGAACCCTGACAACTTTACTCATTAAGTATTCCTGACGGGAATGTCCATCAGAAAGATTTTGTGTGAGAGGTCATCAGGGCACCCATCATATCCTTCAGGCACCAGAAATTATTCCTGCTGTGCATGTTTAGGGAAGCAGCTCTGCAATAGCATGGAGGCTCTGAAGTGTTCATGCTTTCGATTTGTATCCTGCATGGAGAATATTTCTTCACCAAAGGGTTTGGGAAATGTTGGTTCCATACAGCACTATCATGGCAAGGGTGGGAGTGACCACAGGCTCGATCTTCCCATTCCCAGTGCTGATTAACCTCCTCCTTGGAAAAACTGCAACTACACCAGCAGCAGACAGAACTAGCCCAAGCTACTATTTCCATTAGTTCCTAAGTACAATGGAAAAGCAAGTTAAATGCACACTCTAGTGATGGTCAAGCTTTTTGGGGAGTAAGTTTGTTTCAAGCAATTAATCTGAGTAAACAGTACTCCATTCACAATAAAAGGCTGAACACAAAACCAGTGGAATCTTGTAAGGTAAAGGTCTTTATTTGCCATCAAGTCTAGCACAGCTCAGTCTAACTTGGAAATGTTGATGGCACTTGTAATTAAAAAAAAAAAAAAAGAAAAAATCAGACCTGTCTGAAATCTCTAGTACTAAAACACTGTCAGTTAAAACTGACTGTTAGAACTAAAGTAAATGCTATGGAGAATTCCTCAACAGCAAAAAAGCTTTTTTTGCAAGGCATTCCATCTGCTATACTTTTGCATTCCCCATCACTAAACAGCAAGTGCTTCACAAGCTTTAGTGCATTTATAATACTTCTGAAAGGTAGAGGAATACCATTATTTTCCATTTTACAGATGGAGAGCTGAGACAGAGGCATAATTTTTTGGCTGCCAGGAGGTGGGCAAGGAAGGAACAAATTCTACAGAGATTTCTTCTGCAGGATTTGCCACAGGACTGTTCTGGGGAGCAGCCAGAAGGAATGGCTACAATCGCTTAGTTACTTACAGTTTCTGTAGCCAAACTGTCTCAAGCCATCAGTATCAATGAAAACTTGGCACCATCAGTAGGGAGAATCAGAATATGTCAACAAAATATTGTTTGATTGTTTTTTTCTGGACTTCCTTAAATGAGCCTGAATTCTTTCCTCCTTCAATTCATTCCAGAACACATAAGAATTTTTTCTCCACTGAAGAAAATAATACAAGAAGATTACATATACGAAACATCGCTGACTTTTCCACTGCCTTTTCCTGCAACATTTTCTGTGGAATGGTGTTCTCCACAGACTTATACATTCACATTTGTAATGTATCTGCATAGCTAATATTTCTCCTGCACTCCCAGATTCTAAACTCTTCTTTGGTTCTTCTGCATTCTGTCATCCAGTCGCCTTGTGTGTAGGTTAAAATATTTTATTTTTCAGAATAAAAATCTGTCTTTCTACTAGATAAAGAAAAATCATATAAATTTAATGAATTAACCACATTACTTCTGATATGAATTTCTTTAGTTAAAGTGTTCATATTCATAAACCTCTATTGCTTATGAATCCTTGACACAAGTGGAGGCAATCAGAGCTAGTCATTGCTGCACTGATAATTTTAGCACTTCAACTTCAGAAAAAACTGATTATAATGATCAGTCTCTTGGAGTTTGTTTTATAATTTCTGATCCTTTTGTTTTAACACTCTGTATGGCTCTAATAAGATAAAAGGAATGCCTACTTTAAATAGAAAACCATGTTTTCTGCTTTCCTCCTTTCAGAAACTGAAACTCCTCCAATGTATGACATATAATTAAATAATGAAAATGCTGTACTCATTTTTAACTGAAAAAGACCAACCCTTGCAGAGCAATTCAATCTGGGAAGTCTGACAGATAAGAGGAGCTGTTATGCAGCATTCAGATAAGGTCCTTCCCAGTGCTTTACAATCAGACAAAATTCCTACTTGTTTTAATAGAAGTTTGAAGGAGGCTAAAGTACTTTGATACGGAAAGCTTTGACATATGAAAACCATGGGCATGAGAAGGAAGGCTACTTATTTAACAAGAAAAGCACCTCATGAGGAACCCAACTGGAAAGGATAAAATTCAGGGAGAAGTAGATCTACTGTGACCTCTATGAGCTGTAATTCCCTGAGTTTGAAAAATGTCATGAGACCATAACTTACTTAGATTGCTTTAGTAGATAACCCAACTGATCACTGATACCTGCACAATGAACTATACTGAAGTGAAAAATTCCAATATCATAGCTGAATGATGGTATTTCCTTAGGCATACTCTGACAGTTTACCTGCTTTAAAAAAGTGTTTATAGTAAACAAATATTTATCTAATTATATTGGCTTCAAAAAGAACTGCTATAGATTCAGGTTTTTTTAATTGGAATTTGCTGATGGTAGTTTTTTAAATTTGATCCAGAAAATGCTAAAATGTTATAGTAGACTGAAAATAAAATCTTATTTTGTTTCCTTTCTGGGTTTATGTTCTTTTTATGTTCTTTTCCTATCATTACATGACATCTGAGCAGCAATAACTCCTACTGACATGTCATAATAATTGAAGTGTTCTGTTAGTCATATTCTCTTTCCAAAACCAACACAAACAGTTGAATATTATCTTCAGATCTGAAGACAAGAAGATTTATTACATTATTTGGAAATATGCCTCCCGTGTCTGCTGTAATGAAAACATTGCAACAGGCACATACACAGCCCCTTTGTATTGATTCACCAAACTCCTACTCTTTGCCATCTTGCTTTAATGATTTCAAAGAAAACCTAAAATACAGATTAAAGAAGTGCTTTAAAACAGGTTTCTTTCTTGCAGTAAAAGCAGACCATTCTCATACTCCCATTTTATTTCATCTTCACTGAGTTATCACACACAAATGGTTGAAAGTCAGTGCAGTGAGACGTATTTCTGTGACTTACTGGGTCACAAATATTTGAGAGATGTCCTTTAGCTTATTTTACCACACAGGTTTTTCCATTGCTGAGTCCACCCTTTTGACAGTGTGCTGGCAGAAATTAGACAGTGATAGATCACAACGAGGATAGAGGGAAAAAGAAAAAAAGAAGAAGCAGAGAAGGGAAGTTTCAGAGCAGCTTCTCAATTTATGACAAGTAGCCAGACCAGAAAGCTCAAGTGCTGAAGAGACTGAGGTGCAGAAAGCCTGACTCAACAGGTAAGATGGAAAACTGCTCCAACTACAGCAAGAATTTCCCAAATCCCAGGAGGTTTGCAGAGCAGTCAGCAGCTGTGGTAGCATAACTCAGAACTAGCGAGCTTTGGAGAAGTAACTGGAGCCACAGCAGCCAGGGGCTCAACTGAGCAAAAACGACTGTGTGTGAGAGGATGTTACAAATGATATCTGGGAATTGGGCTTTGCCAAAATTCTTTTCTTCTTTTGTTGTTATTATTTTCAAGCCTGTCAGTTCCCTGATTCAATTCAGTCATGTACTGAAACCACAGTTTGAGCATCACTTAGACAGGAGTTTCAGCTCCTTTCATTTTTAATTACTCAAAAAAATCAGGTGAGACAAGATCCAAATTAAGCAGACTGATGCAGGCTCAAGACCATTTATTGAGGAAAAAATTTTTTAATCCTACATGCTTCTGAATAAGCACACATCCATAAATCTTCAAAACACTCAGGATGGAATACTTCACAACATAAGCATACAAAGTAGGTAATTACTGGCTTGCTCACTCTTCTTGCCATTCTGCAATTTTCATTTCACTTTGCCAAAATGCCTGGCAGGGAAATATGGAATAAGAATGACAAAGAAAACAAACTTGAAGTGCCACCCTCAACAAGTTAGAAAGACATTAAGGATAGTTTTAATGATATTTCTGGAATGACTGCAGTGTCAAAGCATATTGAAAGAAATTTATGAAGAGCTGCAGAATAGGCACATAATAGACACTCAAATCCCTAAACTTTGCAATGTGCAAGCATATAATTAGGAGAGTGCTACATAATAAACAGCAAGTAAGCCAGAATAATCACAAGGGGAATAACAAAATGAATACTAAAGCAGGGAACACAAAGCTATCTGCACACTGAAAAATACCATGAATTCAAAACAGCCTGTGTCTAACTGATCACCTAAAAACCTATTTATTATCAAACTGGGCAGAGAGGGGAAAAGGATGCTGTAAAAACAACATCTTTGTTATAAACTTCCCCAGCTGGGATGAAATTAATATATAGGCACTAATGAGATGCTGTTTCATAAAAGACGCTTCAGAAAAAAAAATAGAGTTAGATCACTTATAATCAATAGTTTAAAATAAAAATTTAAGGTCTGTTCACAGCCAAGATTTAACCATAATACTTTAACATTAACCTGATACATTAACTAGAATAAGAAGGTTTATTTTGCCTATGGAGATTCACTGAAAGTCTTCTTCCTGTGACTCACTTGATCACAGGCATCCAAACCACGGAGAGAAAGAGCCTGCATCAATAATAGTTACAACACCCTATCTCTAAACAGTAACAATTCACCTCCTTTTCATTCGTCTATATTAATATTTTAAGCTCCTGGTTACTGTACCTAAAACAATTACAGCTATAAAAGTGTCCTATTTTCCCAAACATGGAGTGTTCTCCTTCCCTTTGCCTGGTTAATAAAGGCGTCATTAAATCTAATTTCACAAGGAATTTACTACATCAATAGAAAAATTCTCATCAGTTGGGATCTGCCCTGAAGAAGCACCCAGGTAGTTATATTTACTGCTGCACTTGTCACAGGAAACAAAACTTTAACCATAAACGAAAAACAAGTGAGTTTAAATGATGGCTTCTCACAGGGGAGTTATTTATAGAACAGAAGTCCTTCCACTTCATCCAGCATCAGTGTTGCAGCCTGACATACAACCTTGGGGTGCCTGCGAGTGCAGGGAACCAATGAAGTGGCAAATTCCCCTCCTGGTGCTCCACAAAGTGATGGCATCAGCAATACCACCAAGAAGGAAGAAAATAAGGTAAAAGAGAAGGACAAGATGCAAAGGCTATAGTTTAATTAGACTGCAGCTTCATTAAATCTGGGATCATTTCTCAGCAGTAAATTGTTCCACCCATAATTGCCCCAATGTATTTTAGAGGGTGCTCATCAGGCTTCTGACACAGTGGCAATCTTTCGGTCCCTCCTTGGCTAAAAATCAAAGGAGAGCTGATAACTGTTATTTGTTACCCTGTGACCTCACAGAAAATAGCTATTTTAATGCCCTTCACCCTATTCCTGACAGCCTATTTCCTGCCTGGCTTATTAGATAACCAAGCCCTTGTGGTTCTTCTACTACTGTGGATACAGTTGGAAAAAAATCAAAGCAGAGCAAAACAAAGAAACTTGACCAGCCCAGGCTCCTAAGAAGAGAAAATTTCCCCCGTTTGTTTTCAGTCTCCTGCAGAGTGCAGCAATCCTCAGCATGACAAACAGCAAGGTGGGTTCTGGTCACTTTTGCCATGTCTCAGGTGAAAGGACAAGCAGAAAACAATCCAAGTTGCACCAGGGGAGGTTCAGATTAGATATAATAAAAAAAAAAAATCCAAGGAAAGAATGGTTTAGCATTCTGGATCATAATTGCCCAGGAAGATGGTGGAGTCACTGTCTCTGGAAGAGTTCAAGAAACGTATGGATGTGGCACTGGGGACATGATTTTGGGGTGTTTATAGTAGCGCTGGGTTGATGGTTGGACTAGATGATTTTGGAGGTCTCTGGATCCTCCCAAATATTTACCTGTCTATTGTTTAAAGCTGGATGATAAATTAAATGTTAGAGTTCTATATTTTCGACAATACATTATTTCTATGAAATGAAAAGTCAGAACAGAAAATAAAACACTGTACTAAACAATATTGATCAGTATAAATTATGCATGACTCATTTTGAATTACTTCTATAACCCGATATTCTCATCTTCCTAGTGGAAATAAATTAATTATAACACTAGGAGCCATTGTGCAAAGGTTAAAAACAGGCATGTATGCATTCATCTACAGAAAACTAAAAAGTTTAGGTTAATGAAATGTCTGAAGAAAAGAGTCTTATTAATTAGCAGGTTCACAGCATTCTTCACAGCTATATTTTAGAGATGCCGAACTGTAATATATTAACGCTGTAGGCAAAATCTGCATCTCCATCTTGAAAATCATTTCAAGCTTATTTTATTCAATCTTGGCCCTTTCTTCTAGTGATTTGTATGCCTGAAAGCACTATCTCTTCTTCAAAGTCTTGCATGAGACAGAAACCAAGTGCGATGTTTATGGCCCTGTAGATAATGGGATAAAACTACTGAAAGAGCTCTAGTTATATTTATTTTTTACAATGGATGGCATTTTCAAAGTTTCATTAACATTGTACCTCATGTAGGTAAGTGTTTATAGATTTTTTTTTCCCCTTCGTTGGCTTTAGATTTGATGTTGATATTAGCACTTCTTTTTTTTTGGGGGGGTGCAGTCAGGTAGGGAGGAGGCTGATCCAAGCTCATTGCAATCAGGAGGAATTTTTCCACTGACTCTGCTGAAAACGTCAAGACCTAGTAAACAAAGAAGAAGCACAGTACCTTGCAACTTAACAAACATGAAGCCTTCTGCATAACATGCAGAGAAGACATGGATTGAGCAGTATTGGCTCTAGCAATGACCCTGCTCCAGTCCTTTAATTGCAACCCAAAAGCCATTCAGGAGTAGATATTATAATGCTTATTTTTTTCTCCTTTTAGACTTTGTGCTTTGAAGAGTGTCGGTAATGTTATTGTTTATTAGGATTATTTTTCTGCTATAGGCGTTTCTAGTTTTTAACCACCAAGGTTACTCTGTCACTGAGCACCACATTTAAGAACCAAGCAGTAAAGCAGTGTTTGTGGTCCTGTAGGTTGTTTTTGTGGAGGGGAAAAGCCGCTGCTGGAGTGAGGTGCAGGAATGGGTGAGCTGCCAGACATGCAGGCAGTTCCAGTGATAGAGACTTCTTGTTCTGTGCTTGAGTGGGCAGGGGAAGGAGGAGCTCACTGCTGAGCCAAGTTTGGGTGGCATGGCTCCCAGAAAAAAGTGTGCCAGAGTGGAGAGCTGCACTTTTTCAGCTGACAGACAGCTCAGGATTCAGCTCTGACTTTAAAACCCACTCATCTGAACTAGAATGAACCCCATCTGCCTCAGCCTGGGCTGGAACTATGTCTATCAACAAAGTCCCCCCAGTTTTTAGCAATTCAAAGTTCTTTTTCCAGGTAACACTCATCCAGAAACCTCCCTCTTTTACCCTGGGCATATTCCAGACCTTGTGTTTCTCATTATTTTGACTGTCTCCTTCTGAAAGGCTTCCTTGGTTTTCCTTTATTTCTCTCACTTTTCACAGCTGATCAGGTTGATGATCTGTGTAATTTTTCAGCTCTGTTCTTTAAGACTTGTCACTCCTGTCCTTCTGGTACTTACAATGTCCTGAAAGCTGCAAGCTTCCTACTCTATCCCAATAAAGGAGACACAGTTTAGCTGGAGCAATTGAAACACTAGGTCCCTGACTCCAACCACAGTATGCTGAGGTAGATGGAGCTGTATTCACTGTATTTATTTAAAAACTGGTTCTAGTTTAAGATTCTTTTTTAAGTAATCTTTCCACAATAAGGACACATGATTTCAAAATAATTTGGCAATTTTGCTGACCAGAACAGTCTTTCTCTTTTCTTTGTCCAGAAAAAAAAGGAATGCAAAAATGAAAAAGTACCAAAAAACCCAAAAAACCAAATCCAGCTACTGATAATTAATGGATTAGGTATCCTAGTGACAAGTTAACAATAACCTCTGTGAGGGGAGAAATTTCTGTTGTGTTGTGTTTATTGGTAATAAAGTCAATTTATTCAATTTATTACCAATAAAATGAATTTATTGGTAATAAATTCAACTAATTTTCCCAGCTTGAGTCTGTTTTATGTGTGACAGTGACTGCTGAGTGATCTCTCCCTGCCCTCATCTCAACCCACATGCCTTTGGTTGTGTTTCTCTCCCGTGTCCAGCTGAGGAGGGTAGTGACCAAGCAGCTTTGGGGGCACCTGGCACCCAGCTGGGGTCAGGCACACCACAAATATATGTACAGAGACAAGGATATAAGTCTGCTACCTCCAACCAGGCTCAGAAGGAAACATCTTAACTAACAGATAGAGTCATACTGTTCCTGGAAAATTTCCAATTTATATGTGTCTCTTCAATAATGTGGACCTACCAGGAACCCATGTGTTTTGCTAGTCAAAACATTGGGAAATATCCAAAATTCAGCTATCTTGAAGTACAGTAATATGCTGTATGTTTGTTTCTTAACTGGAACAATGGCATGATATGCATATTCTACACAGACTAAATATTTTATGATGTTTTTAAGTACTAAAATAATGTTTAATCTCTGAGCAAAAAGCGCTTAATTGCTTGAGGCTGCAATTAGGTAGGCTTCTGTTAAAGTGCTTAACTCTTCTCTTAACCAATCACTTAAATCACTGGAGTTTAACTGCTTTGCTGAATCAAGATCTAAAAACGTCATTAGCTGAGGTTGAGCCCTCACTTAGCCCAGTGTCTAGACCCAAATTCCCAGCCTAGATAGCTGCCTGGCCTGGCCTCCCATTTGGAATTCCTGCTCCACTGTCCAGCCCTACCAGGAACAAATTTACTTACAAAGAGGCACAGCCACAAGGTTGCTCTTTCCACTTAGGAAAAAGAAATATATAAAAAAAAAAATTCATAATGTCTTTATCAGTTCAAAATTTATGTTCATTCAAATTTTGGCACTTTTTCCACTGGAGTGACAAATTCACTGGAATTGGTACAGATTAGTTGTAGCTGGAGCTTACTGACAGCAATGGGTTCTGTAGGAAACCAGTGTAAACTGCCAATTGTTTATGACATAAATTTCACTATTTGAAACCGTCTGCAAGAACTACATATTGTATTTGAATAAATACTAAGACAGATTGATATGATTAAGAATACATTAATAAATACATTAATTCATTTAATTTTCTAGTTCTTTGTTCATTCTTAATCTAAAGATTGGCTTACTTCTCTGCATTATTTAAACAAGCATCTTTTGTCCTTAATACTCAAAGTATTCGAAGTTCATTTCTCTTTAACTACAAATAAAACTAAAAAGAAGGATGATTTCATTTCCCTTTGTTGACTCATCTTGCCATTATTTCTAGCTCTATTGTCTGAACATAACAGGAAAAAAAAATTCTACACAGCCAGGCCTATGTCCTTTGAAGACAGCACAAAAGACAAGCATTCTTGTTGTGATCAAGTTTTGTGCATGTTCCAGTTTCCTTAACAAGGTTAACCCCACAGTGGCATGCATAACTCTAGTGAAAGGAATAATTTCAGATGTTTTCTCTATGTTGTTGGTTTATAGTTTATGTGAAAAGGCTGCCCTCTTCTGACAACTTTTCAATTTCTTCTAAAATCTTGACACATTTGTCTAATCTCCATTTATGGTTTCTCCTTTGTTTCTCTGCACATTGTGTCGGTAGGGCCATTATCCCTACTCCTTGTGCTCATATTCAGAATGACATAACATAGAAATGAGAACGTTAAATACACTATGCAATTAATGTATAAACTGCATGTATTTGATAAATATAATAAAAATCACCACCTCTCCATACTCAAACAGTCAAGCAGGAAGCAAATGGTTGTCTGGTATTTTTAGCTGTGGGAGAAATATTAACTGCCACACTGTCACACTCCCACTTTTTAAACAGGTGTCATCTTCCCATTTTTCAGACACACCCATTATATGGATCTCTTTATCCACAACACCTTGGCAGTATCTGCATAAGCCTTTTAGCTTGAATCCTGATATACCACATCCTAGTTTGCATTGCAGACTGGTCCCAGAATGGGCAGAGTGAGTTGCTTTCAAATGAAATTAAATAGAAAGATGCTTTCCAGGAGCACACCAAATGCACTCTGATCATCTCTTACTCTTAATCACTCTGATCAGCTCTCACATTCCTACAGTACACAGAAGGAAGAAAGGGCTGAAAATAAAACTGGATTTTGATGCCACAGTGCAGAGCCTCCTTGGCAGCTACGGTAAATCCAGAGCTCCGTGGCACCAAAACTTCTCACCTTGTAAGAAAGCACAGACAGTTCACTTGGAATTGACAACTGAACACAGAATTTTAGGAGTCACACATTGACCATTTAGTATTAAAATTATATTAACAGCCCCTGAAGTAAGGCCTGTGAGCCAGGAGTCCCTCTCCCACTAAGTACTCCCATTGCTGGGCTAACCTGTGCTTTCTCTGTCCCAGTGAGCCCCAGTTCCATTCCGGACAAGCTCAGAAGAAAGCTTGGAAACTTCAAAGTGGAAAACCAAGTTGAGGTAGCAGCTGAGTGCTGTCAGTGGCAGCTGTCAAATGCAGAAGGTGACTGTGGCCTTACTCTGTTTTAGTACCTCTTTAGGACCCCATGTCTGAATCCTTCCTTCCTGACTCATATCAGCTGTGCTGTATTGACCCATCACTTTCCATCCAGACATTAATGCCTCATGTGATTATTAATTACCCTGAAATGCTCCTTCAGAAGTAACCTATAACTCTATTTACAAAACTTGCATTAAAAGGGTAGATGTTTTTACAGTGTTTTCTTCTTCTGAAAAAGATACCCAACCTCCTTTCAGCATCTCCTTATTAAATTGCTTTCCACTTAGCTGCATATAAACTCAGCCCTTAATTCCACCATCATATATCTGCACTTCACCTTACATAAATAAGTAACTCCAATGAGTAATCAATCCTTATCTGAGGCAGAGATCATAAACCACAGCCTTAACTCTACATAGCATCACTGAAATCAATAAAGCCATCCCAAATTAAACTAGCAAATGGTCTTTTCCTAGATATCTTTGATCTAGACCATTTCAGCCTATCATGAATTAAGATAGTGATGTAGCAAGCATCTCCTGTCTTATATTTGTTGTCTTTCATCCAAGTAATCTCCTGCTTGCTCCAGTGACTCCAAGCACTTAATGAGTTTCTTGACATATCCCCACTGCCGTGCCATTGCAAACAGTATAGTTAAAAGCTGAATTTATCAAATACTAAACAGGTCTTAACAAACACAGAAAAAACAAGTTTGGATGAGCTTTGTAAACCTGCCACTTAACAATTTAATGTCCCTGTGACTAAACACTAAATATAAATACTGCATTTAATCTCCCAAGCTTGTTGCATTTGATGGAACCAACTTAGAGTTCATTACTGAAAGTACACACTAATGAGATCCCTTTGGTATCACCACACTCCAGTGGTTAATTACATTTACTCATGGGATATAGCTTTCTTCCTATCTATGGAGATTCTCCCTTACTCTTTAACAAACTAGATACAAGAAATATTTTTTAAAAGTTAACAAATTTATCATCACATATTGGGAAGTGTTTCCTGACTGGACAATTTTCCATTTTACAGATGAGAAAATCAAAGCCCAATGGCATCACTAGACAACCCAGCAGGGCTTATTGCCAAATACTGACCAGGAGCAATCTGGAGCATTTAGAGCAGTTACATAAGGCAAACAATTATTTTCAAATCAAACTGGTCTAAAATTACATAATTCACCATTTAAGATTTTCTCAAAGGAAACTGATTTGGTGTTCTCAGCCCTTCTGAATTTCCCCAATAACACCTTTTTGTATTAAAATGAACAATGTTAGTGGGTGTTTTGCACTCAGACAGCAAATGTATGAGAAAACTGCAATGAGTCCAGCCTCTCTCCAGCTCTGATGCAGAAGTTTGCTCCACTGAGCCACCATCAGCACTTTCTTCAGAACAGGGAACTCCCTGGAAGATTTTCATTTTCTGCCCGACTGTGGCATCCTCTGCTGAGTCTGAGGAAGCTGACACAATTAGTACAAAGTAGTATGTGGCAGCGAGCCAGTGAGCACTGCATTTCCAAACAATTACAGCCCATTTTGTTGGTGCTGGGAGACACAAGGCTACAGTCCAAGTGCTCAGCCACTTGAGAAGTGCAATTATGTGCTGGAAATGCACTGCCTGGAACAGTCCCTCTTACGAAATGGAAATTACCAACTAAAATTGGAAATTAGGAAAAGAAAGTTTCTTTCTGTCTCATGCTGTTTATTGGAACCTCCTTATAAACCCTGCTGCTTTTTTCCTTTTTAGCCAAAGCTTCTGAAAATCAAGGTAAAAAAAATCACTATTCCTGTCCCACATACTTTATTGGGATGTTTAAAATGAGTGAAAATATCATTCCTTTTATAAAATATTATCATTCCCTTATCACACCACTGAGCAACACTTAATCATGTCTGTATGCCTTCCTGTAACAACAGAGAAAACTGAAAAATTTTAGGAAGGTATCTCAGTTTGATATATTTTTATGCCTGAACATCTATGTCACACATTGGAAGATTCTAATTCCAGACATTTGAAATGTAGTCTCAGGTCTCTGTGCTTTTTTAAAGGGATATAAGTAGCAGGCATTTGGAAGCAAAGTGATGAAAGAAAGGACACTCAGAGATCTCTTAAGGTCAGACTAGGGTAGATGAGAAAAAGACTGGACAAAAACCTGCATAATGAAACAAGCAGAGTAATAGGAGTTTCAAAAAACAGAAAAGAGGAGAAATTAAAAAAAAAAAAACAACCAAAAGACCCATCCCTTCAGACACGTGCATATAAGCACATGAAAACGTCTTTTCCTGTGTATCTCCTAATGACTCCCTCAAAGGAAAAGAACAAAGAATTATATAGTAAAATGCTAAAGCTGAGAAAGTCACCACTTGACTATACCTATGGTAATTGCCTGTGGTAATGTAATTACTACTTCTATAGAATTAATTTTTTTTTAGGAGTCAATCCATAAGCATCTCCATCCACAAGCCTGCATATTTTTGGTTTTTCCAGGCAAGTAAAAGCACATGCAATGCTGGTTCAGAGCTTTACACGGACTGACCAAGCATGCTGGAGCTGCCTCCTGCAGTGAAAATTTGCATCCCCTGCCTTAGAACATTCTATTTCATCACAACCCAGCTCTTGACTTCAACAAAACTTACTATTCATAGGTTTGGACATCCCACTCCACTGACATTCAGATGAAATTGGTTATTAGGTTCAGCAAAGCATTGCTGTCGAGCACAGGAACAGAGTGGGCATAGGAAAGAAGGGAAATGGATAATGTGCATAGGATGTATTTGCACGAGAAACCAGCACTAGACACATAAAACAGCCTTACAGAAGGAAAATACACCCAGCTGTCCTCTGATCAGTTCCATCAGTAAAGGAACTCTGGGACAAGAAAACATTTTTTTCTGAACTGGAGGAGGGGATCTTTATGTAGGGTTTATTCATGCTCACATCCCAATAGGTGGAAAGCTGTCATCAGTCTCAACCCAAGCAGCAGCTCTAATTCCAAGAGGCCCAAACAGAAATAAAATGAAAATAGATTTATTTCACCTCTGAGTTATTCTCTTCAGAATGGACGTTAGAATTACTTCATATCTGAAACAACACTGCCCTGTCCATAGCTTTCATTGAAAAAAAAATCTGAATGTCTGCAATAACGTCCATGTACAATGAGCATAAAGATAACAGATTTAAATTGGAAAATTTACAAATGTGCTCACAAATATTATTGTTCCACTTCTCATCCTGAGACATTGTATAAAGAGCAAATGTGAATTCATTCATCCAATGAACACAGCACAGCAAAACTGTTGTGTCTGAGATCTGTAGACCACATGTAAGTATATTAAATTCACTTATTAGACAGATCATTATGTTTCCATGTAAAAGCCATTACAAATAATAAATATTTAAATATACATATGACAAATAATGTGTCAGGATTATGCAGATAATTCATATTTAATTCAGTAGTTGCTTCATTGCTAACAAATAGTAATGAACAAACCACTGCATGTTCTCCACCATGATACATTTACTTTACTCAAATAATTTCCCAAATACATACATGTCTGAACTTTTCAATTAATTTCAGCCTAAGGCACTCAGAGCAAGTAATGCATATTATCAGGTAGACTCTTGAAAATAAATCTAGCTTATCTCATTTCCTTTCTCATTGCAGTCTTTATCCTGAGGAAGCATCAAAATGTCACTGTTGTAAGAGAAATTAGGTTAGTAGTAGCTCTCTCTTCATGTACCCCTCTCAGAGCAAGGGATGGGTTTGAAGGTTAGTTCAGTGTTCTCCATCAGAACAAAATCATATCTGCACAGCTGCAACCTACAAAAGCAGAAAAAAAAAAATTACACAACAGAAAAAGTTTACTTTAACACAAAAAATATTCCAGTATTTGAATTATTAAAACTCCAGCATTTACCAGTTCCCAGAGACTGTACTCAGGACAAGAAGTGTCTCCTTGTCTAGGTTTATACCCTACTTCATGCGTTCTTAGAATAGCTTTGCCTGACTGAAAACCAACCATGCATCAGCTGGAAGGTGCAAAGTGGCACGAGCAAGAACTGTATCACACCAGTGTGAAGTACAAAGATGCAGAATTTCATCCATTACAGCTATTAATCTGTATTCAAATTAACTCTTTAGCAGCACGACCCAAAATCTGCACAACTGCTGTTAACATAGGGCCTGAATAATTCGAGTTCCCTAGGTAGGAAAATTTCTCTGCTTTTATTTCACAGAGGAAAGTAGAAAACCATATCATATTTTCTCTTTCACTTGCAATGACAGCACATATAAGAAAGTTTAATGCAAGAGAGCAATTTGTCTTCTAAACACCTAGAAAACTCACAGCTGCCTAATACTACATGAACACATAAAAAGGTCACAAAGGGAGCCACATATACACTGAAAAACTTACTTTTCCAGGTCAAGATAAATGCTCTGCCTTTTAGGGCAGAGGCAGGTCACAGTCCTGCTCCTCATGCACTACTATAATGTGTGGGGAGAGCTGGTTTGAACAGGCAAATGACTGCCACACCCTCTGATAGCATCTCCACAGCATACAAGAGATGAGACTTATTTTATTTAAAATTATCTTCTCTACTGCTCTGAACTCACAGACATGGCTATACCACACAATTCACCTCAGCCTGGGTGGTAGAATACAGTGAAACAGCTACAGGACAAAGCCTGTGAGAGAACTTCCCAGCAGGTGCTTCTGTTGTTGCCTACTGTGAGATTTCGTCAAAAACCCCCAAAAACCCAAAGAGGTCTAGGCTGAGTATCTTTGAGATACCGTCCACTTTAAATGAGTTTGAATTCACTGACAGGTTCATAAGCTGTTTGGGATAACTGACACCTGGACATGCACAAGTTAGCAAAGCTTTCTGGTTTTATGGGTTAGCAGAAATGATTTATCTCAGGGATCAGAAGAAGAGTATGAAAATTATGTGCCACTTTCAGCACTCCCATATTCACACACCATCTGTGTGAACAGTGGACCAGCCCAGCAGACAATTGTCAGTGATGTTACCCAAACTCCCACAGTTTGCTACTAACACAGACCTGGGCAGACTGAGACTCCTATTGTGTTTTATCCCTGCATCTGTCCCCTGTTTTTTATCTACTATTTTGTTATGAATAATTTAAATATTTTTAATGTGGTTTCTAGCTGATCATCCTGTATTAAATTAATTGTTGTAATTATATGTAAATAAGGTAAATTATACGTAAATAAGGTAAATATAGGTAGTTATAATTACAATGAGCAATTATGTAATTATACCAACAAATAGTGTTGCAACATCTGTAAATTACCTTCACATGCTGATTCAATACAGTATTTTTCACTGTTCTCTAAAAGTATCTAACATGCCTCTACAGCTGCAATCTGATGAGGCTCCACATGAAGGACTTTAGTGTATCCTATATTAAAGCATATCAAGTGCATCTCACTTTTAAACTAACAAGAGTCAGACTAACAGGAATCAAAACTCAAAGCCAATAAGGGATGTTCACTAAAAAACTTTCTTGTTTGTTTGCTAGATCATTATCTGAGAAAGTCCCTAGTGCAGACAGGCTTACATGAAATATATCTTCTGATTTATCACCACTGGGCTGAGAAAAAAAAAAATTGGAATATGATTTAGAGCTTTTCACCCTCTCTCATCACCAAATGCTTTTAAATGAAATCATGCCAGTTCACCTGAGAGCTTGAGACTTATGGCCTTCAACAAGTTAATAAAGTCAAATGTATGTACATTCTGGGATACTATTTTGATTACTAAGTGTTTTGTTTCTTCCTAAGTCTCTCCCATCCATCTTTCCTGGTAAATATAAAATAGTGGATTAATTTAAGAAGGTTTCATAATTTTTGCAAAGTATCATATTAAATTTCTACTAGGCTATTATCATACACCCTATAACAAATCCTCTAATGTTATATCTCAATAAAACCTACTGACTTAAGTCTTCATAAGTATTGTAATATTATTCTCACCAATTACTCATTTGATATTACTTATTTGATAAGCATTTTTAGGTTTTTATTTTAAATTCTGACTTTCTTGAATTTGCCATTCATAAGAAACAGATTAACAACTCTCAAATAAAGTACTCTTGCTACTCTTGAATGTTCTTTTCACAAGATGCAAATGCAAAATTTAATTGCTAGTGTTACTGAACAAGTAAATTTGGAGATTTAAAAAGAACATATGGTAATACTGCTGAAATATTTTAAACCAGAAATAATTAATAAAAGCTTAGTAATTACAGTCGATTATTAAAAAAAAAAAAAAAGCAGATGATTTAATTTTAACTGTAAGCAGACATAGAGTCTGGTCTAAGACCAGACTGTGTTCTGATCTTAGAAGGATGTTTCCTTCAGCAACAAGAACAAAAAAGCTATTCCAGTCACACAAGCTGCTGAAGTGCTCCATTTCATACCTGAGTATGAAAAGCTGCGTACAGACACAGGAGTAAAATCAGAAAAGTGCTTAATAAAATTTATTTTATGGAGAAGTTGACCATGCAGGTGTAAATCAGGCTGGTCCTTGAAAGCACATCTGTGACACACAGCACGTGTGACACCTCCACATAAAATGTGCTGTGCACTAAATGTTACTGTACACAGCAGCTCTTCCATATAGCAAATCTGATCATCAGTTGGATGAGAAGACTATTCATGCACTTACGAATATGCAATTAAAAAAAACAAATGCAGGGAAATACACATCACTGAGAAAAGATCCTGAGCAACTTAGTTGATACCCAGCTGTGATTCATGACAAACACTCACCTTTTTGGATGATTGAGAGATTTCAGCTTCATCTGAAGAATCCTAAGCTTGTGTTTTGGGCCTATTAAAGTCTTCGTAGAAAAGGTCAAGGAAATTTTTGCTATTTTTTCAATGTCTTGATGAAATCCAGTTAGTATTTTGACTCTCTTATATTGCTGAAATGTTGAAGCTTCACTAAAGAAAAATATTATTTTTAGTCAGGCTTTTGTTAGCTGAGTAATATTCATTATTTCTAGGCATTATTATTAAACTGGGGAATCTTGTGAGATGTATCAACTTTGAGCATTCAGAACAAGGACAGCTAGAAATGAATTCAAACCAGTGCCATGCAAGGACCTGGGGAAGGATCGCCAGTGTGAAGGCATTGCCTCTGACACTGAGCCACATCCAGGAAAAGGTGCCATGGACAAGTCTTAACAAACTCAGGATACTTTTTCAACTTGCAAGCTAACAAGTTAAAAGGTTTAGGAAACTCAAAAAAATAATCCTAAAAAGTGATAAAAAAGATTTAAAGAAAAAGCACAACATACCTATTCATCTGTGACTCTACTGTGTTTCCAGCATAGTCTGTTATTTTAACTTTAATGAAACCTCTCCTCATACTTTTATTCCAGGTAGTAATGTCCAGTAAGTAGTTATACACTTCAAAAATAAATAAGAAATAATAAGAGTCAAAGAATGACCTCAACAGGAAACAGTTGTTATTATCACCCTGTTAAAAGTATTCACTGGTTGATGTAAGGAATAGTGACTCTTTACTTTTATGCTACCAGTTCAAAGGAGAATAAAAAGCTGACCTGCTCCTGACCTGCCCTGTGCCCTCAGAAACCCTGACCTGGCCTTCTGTAGCCATCATCAGTATTGGAACCACACATCTTTACTGCTCCCACGGTCGGGACACCAATAAAAACTTTCTTCTTTTTTTGATGTGTTGCTTATTACCATTCTCTCCTGGAAGACCAGGCCTAATATAAGGCCTTGTCTTTCTCAAGTTTACAATTTCACTTACTTTTAAGGCCTTCTGTTAATTTCTATTTCCTCAGGTTTCCAAATATCTATGAATTAAGACTTTAATTAATAAATACACTCTTTTTCAGACTGGTTTGTTTTTCTTCTTGATTTTGCATATTTTTCTTCTCACTGGTTTTGCATGTTATCCCTTAAATTTCTGTCATTACAATATTTCTTATTCTGCTCCATGTGCTTCCTCCTGTCTTTGATAATATTTTTCCCCCTCTTTTCTCCTTTCTACCACCACCAGAGTGGGGCAGGGGAGAACAGTAGCAATAGGTTTGGGTTGAGCTGAAAGACATTGGGAAGAGGAGTTATTTTATGTAACTTTTATGTAAAAAAAAAAAAGGTAAAATATATCACTTCATTCACCTCTTCTCAATCTTATGGAAGATATAATGACATCAGCAAGCATGACTAAGACCACTTGTCCCTGGTCACAAAACTTGCCAAGATGATGGAAAAACCTAATGGGAAAACCTAATTTCACATGAATTCCCTGTAAGCCTGTCCCCATATCAAAAATCAAAGAACCTTAAACATAACTAATTAGAAGTGTGTGTTACACTTGTTCAGGGTAGTAAAGTCTTTTAATACAAACAGAAATTGGATGAGAATCTAAACTGGACCTACATGGGTAGGTAGATATCTAAACTTTTGCAGCTGAAGCCCATGCCATGAGAGCTCATTCCCACACAGTATGACCCTAAAACAGTCAGCTGAGTTTTCCCTTCACTGTTTTACTCCTATGAAGTTGACTACTGTAGGGTGATCTCCTCCTGGGGTGTCTCTCATTTGTCGCCACCCAGGGCAGCCTCACTTGCCATTCCTGCTCTCTGGAAACGGCAGCATTGATCCCATCTAAGCAGGTTCTATCAACCCAGCTTTTGCCCTCTCACTTGATTCTCAATTTCTGTCTTCCTTCTTCCTCTTGGCAGTCCACCCCATTACTTTTAAAGTGATATTTCTTTCTGAGTTCACACAGTATTACTTTCTTTTCTGCCACCATCATTTTTCTACTTCCTCCAGTCTGTGAACTGATACTTAGCTCACGGGTTTTTACACCATTTTATACAGTGGCTAACACTAACTTTCTTTTTTGTACAAGATTTCACTCCAGATCAGTTAAAAATAACAGTCCTAAATTTTATAAAGAGGTTTTCTGTCTGTATTTAGTCACTCACTGCAGAATGGGTCTTTGTCCGAGGTATCAAAATAAGCTTTCGTTGGTGAACTCTTTGGAATCAACAGTTTTTTCCATCTATCAGCATGATAGCCTGAAATCCAAAGTTTAGATATTTTATTTCAGACATCTAGCAAAATTGTGATACACATATAATTACACAAAAGAATCTCACACAGTGACAGATTTAGCTTTAGTTTTCTTAAATATCCTCTGAGAAAGAAAACTGACTAGAAAAATGAAGGAATGCCCTGAGTATAACAGACTGTAGTATGCAAGTGTTTCATTCCTCTAATATATTAGTATCACTAAAATTGTCATAATGTAATATTTATCTATTTAGTCGAGATACTAACTCCAAAAAGTAGTGCTTGCAGACTCCTGCAGAGGTAATAAAAATAAATCCAAAAAAGTAGTCCACATATTTACAGGGAGAACTTAAGGAACAGCTTTCCTTTCTTTCTTTTGAATCACTATATATTTTTAAATTCTTCAGTCTGTTTGTAGATATTGTTTAACAAAAACTAAGATACTCTGCAAACCCTCTAAGCTTATGGATTTACCATAGAAAGAAATTTATACAATTTTACTATTATTGTCTTTAGGACTTGTTAATAGTTCTTGTTTCTAGAATGGATGGTACTGTTCTCTCCCTGTTAATCTCTTTACCTAAACTAGACAAGGAGGGTTAATTCCAGGCTGTGTAGCTTCCACTGCAAGGCAGGAAGCAGGAAAGATTGCAGCAAAAGGATGCTGCTTCTCCACTCACTTCCCAGACTCAGCTGCTGGCTGGGGAAATATTTCTCCACCTCTACCTTGGGCATTCTGTCCAAGGGCATCAGGCATGGCTAATAACCATGCTGGGAAAGTCCTGGAGTCTTTCTATCCTACTATAAGGTCCCATTATGGTTGGATTTTATCATAAAATAGCACACAGATCTGTCTATCTACTCTTTTTCTTCTAAACCTGATCCAACTAATACAGGATACATATCCCAGCATAAGGGTGCAAAAAAAGACAAGATACAAATTGAAAGTTAACTTCTAATTCTGCATTTTTAAAATTTCATTTTCAAGAAAACCTTGCCAACTCAGAAATGCTCACACTCTTGTAGCTCTTTTCAAACTGACCCCAGATCCTCTCTAAAAGCAATAAAACAAAACTAAACTAAAATGCCCTCCAAATGAAAGCTTGATTCCAAAAGAAGAGCCAGAGAAATCATGAAGTTGCTGTAAACATTATTATTCTTAGATAAAACCCACAGGTATTCTAGGGATCATTACACACTCTTAAAGCCCGAAGTGATGAACTAAGTACTGTTAGTTTCTCTCTGGAAAGGGGAAACACTGAATCCATTCCATACTGGAAAGCATAAAGATCAAAGACTGGGAACATTCAGCACTTGTGCCTACCAGAGATAACTACAAAGCAGACAAAACCATGAACTTTAAGCTACTTTAACAGTAGTACTTTGACTTCCCAGGAAATCTCACCCAGCTCAGTACAGATATGGTAACGCTTACCCAGTACTGGACAGGACATTGGCTGGAAAGCATCACAATCGACACATTTTCCTCTCTTATAATTCAAGTAGGAGTCACAAGGATATGTTATTATGTCACATTTGCTTTTCAAAGATGATAAGAAGAGGAAGACAGATCTTTGATGGTCACATTTGAAATACTCAACTCCTTCAGGAAAGACAAAAAAAAAGAGAAATAAAAAAGAATATTTTTTTTTTAAATGAAAAAGAAAAGTGTGGTAAAAGTAGAATCATAGAATGGTTTGGATTGGAAGGGACCTTAAAGATCATCTTGTTCAAACCCTCTGCCTTGGGAAGGGACACCTTTCACTAGACCAGATTTCTCAAAGCCCCATCCAACCTGGCCTTGAAAAGCACCAGGGCTCATCCTGTGGAACATCTGCAGCTTCTCTGGGAAACCTGTGCCAGTGCTTTACCATCCTCTGAGTGGCAGTTTGGGCAGAAAAAAAAAAAATTACCATGAGGAAAATTTCAGAGATTCTTTTCTCTAGTTTTCTGGGAAAATAAATTCCTTCCTTTCCTAACAAAGCAAACTCTGTGAATTGTAGAGATGAAGATGATGCTAAGGCAAGGGATTCTCCCATACTCACAGACACACAAGTGGAAGACTTAGGCCTTTGCAGCAGCTCTAACTGGTAGCAGCACTGTGCAGATTAGTAATGGAAAACATAGAAACAAACATACCCAAAAAAGTAAACAAAAATAATCACCAGCAACCTTGCCTAAGACCCATGGAGGTTGAAATAAGCAAAAATTCTGCATCAAAAGATCATTCCATGAAACTGTTTTCATCCTAGAGCTGAAAAGACATGTCTGAAACCAAAACCTAGTTACTCACTGCCAGCCAGGAGGAACCTAAAACATAATGGGGATGTGGAAGCCTTGCCTTCCAAGTCATGTGCAAGGGATCCTGCCCAAACCACAGGGACACAAACACCTTCCCCCATGCCTTGCCATATATAGCTACAGAAAAATAATTATCAGTATATTCAGGTTGTATATATAGTACAATAACATAATTTCATCATGCCAATATCAATGATTTGATGGGATATGTATATTATAGCAAGATTTTTATTTTTAAAAATTGGCAAATGTCTTTATTGTTTCTCATTTGCTGAATAGGGATGGAAAAGAAAGAACACAATCTCAGCTCCCATATTACTGACTAAGTGCAGGGTACATTCAATTCAATTTAACCTTTTTCAATTTGATCTCGATTTTTCTTCTTATTAAATAAACAGATTTTTATTTACCACTGAATATTGTTTTTGGACAACCAGGCTGATCCATTCCTCCATTTGGATAGAAATCGATGGCTCCTAAAGGCTTCTTGAACCCTAGTGCTAAAGTAAAAACATCATGCATGAAAAAAACCATAAACAGAATTATTAAGGCAATTATTTATCATTACATTCACTACAAAAATCATGGAGGTCATGAAGAAAATTTTTCCAATACCATGGTTTTTTGTACTGTAAATTAAAGTTACACTATGAGGTAAAAGTCAAGGGTTTTTTCTTTTTAAGAAAATTATACACATGTAAAATGCTGTACGCAAACGTATACAAATTTGCGTAAGATTTCTACTGCAGCAAAAGGGAAAGAACAGAAACAGCTGTAACTGAGATATTATTTACAGAAATAAATTTATGAAATTCACGTTCTCTCCAGCAAACCAAAATTCTTTCCCAATGCTATTTCATTAGAGTAAGATTTTCCATTTTTGGAAAATTGGATTCTGACGTTCACTAATATTAGCAGTAAATCAAAGTACAAAACTCTGTATCTGTCCTATAAAAGTAAGCAAAGTTCCATGAGTAAGGTTTAATTCAGTCTGACATACCTTCCTTTTTACCACACATTATCTTTATTCACATAACTGGAGCATTACAAAATAGTATTTTACAGCCTCACATATTAAATTTGTATTGTAAAATGCTTAATTTTTAATATTATTGGATAACCTAATATGAAACTACAGAAATAATGGGACAAATGTGGTATGAAAGGTTTACTTACAGTTTTGAGGAAAAAATTAAACCAGATATTAAAGCATAGATGAAGCAGACTTTACAATGTTCTTCTTTTAAACCTTACAGTAACAAGATTTAGAATTTTAAGCAGTGGCTCTGTGGTGTACTAAGTTGATACAGCAGAGACTGACTGTCTCAGAAGGGATTAAATTAGTGATAACCAAGTGCTTACAAC
This sequence comes from Entomyzon cyanotis, assembly GCA_024500445.1. NCBI lineage: Eukaryota > Metazoa > Chordata > Aves > Passeriformes > Meliphagidae > Entomyzon > Entomyzon cyanotis. The sequence continues at coordinate 5,160,876 of JAKEPQ010000756.1, forward strand.
CTCTGTGATCATACACACTTGCATGGCAAAAGAAAGTTCATGGTAACACAAAATATACTCCTGCAGCACTATTTGGATGTTGCTGAAATAGCTCATCCCTTCTCTTTTGCTTTCCTGCTTTTCCTCAAGCTGAAATGGTCAAGCCAAGGCTATGCCATTACCATCAATGTCTGAATGGATTACATCCACAAACTGTGCATCCCTAGGATCCAGTCTCTGCTCTGGTGGTTCTCCAGTGAACGTAGGGCCTGCTGGATCCAGACCTAAACAAAAACAACATTAGCATTATAAATCCTGGGCTCCTTCCACAGATATATAAAAGGCCAACATCTGAGCATTATTCAGCAGTGACTCTTCATTTTCCTGGCATTAAAATAACAAAAAATCACAATTTTTCTCTTCAACTTGCTCATCAAGGCAAAGATTCCTACCAGGAGACTGATCAACCCATACCTATGAATTTATCTCTCTCCCTAACTAGATGTGCTCATCTCCCATTTATTCAGATGAATATAAGCCAGCAGCATTGGGAATCAAATCAGGAGAATTCATTTTGTGTTTTTCCCCAGAAAACACCAGGGAAATGTATATTTCTACTATACACTTCATGAAACCAAAATGCACAATGTAAGTGCTCTTACCACCAGAGCACAACTAGTCAGAAACTCAGGTAGAATATCATTTAACTTAAGTGGCACTTAGGTGTAGCACTCAATTTTCATTTGAGAGACTAGGGGTAACCAGGTTGGAAAATTTAATCTGTAATTTATGTCCTGAAAGCAGACTTTCCCAATTTCCTGAGCTGCTATCAGGGATATATTTTTCCTCATGTATGTCATTAAATATTCAGTTCTCGTTTGTCAATGTTTCAGTGCTCTGACAACAATACGAGGTACAATAGAATATGTGTACTGGGATTAAATACTTTACCTGTAATTCTGCCAAGTTTGCCATTATACTTCTGGCCAACAAAACCAGCTATATGAGCCCCAAGGCTGACTCCAATCATATACATAGAGTCAAGAGAGGCTCCATCCACCTATCAGGGGGAAAAAACACCAAAGCCAGTCACACACACTGTCACTGAACAGAAATCAGTAGGCTGGTTTAGTTTTCACTTTTTTTCAGTACTCTAAGTTACATTTCTAACTTTCTAACTCTAAATCCAAAGGGAAATTATGAAGTTCCTTTCAGTTTGCAATTCTGTATTAGTTGAAGAGTAGCAATTATGAAATTCTTTATCTAAAAAATGTAAAAAGGAAGCTTGAGTCACATTTCTTCTGAAATGCCACACTAGTTAGAAGGGGAAGACATTTATCAGATATAAGAAAGATGAACCAAAACTATGAACTAGGGGGAAAAAATATTCCCCTGCTTTATCCTTCCAATAAAATAAATTAAAACCGTAATACCATTAACAAATACTTATGCCACACAATTGCTGAATAACAGTGCCAACTGCACACCTTAAAATGCCCATTCCACCAAGCAGGCAGTATTTAAAAAAATCAACCAAAACCTATTGAAGAACTCTTAAACAGTATCAGCAGATCTGGTTGGAATCCCTGCAAAATGATGGGATGCCACAGGACCCGAAATATTACTATGTCTCAAAATGAATTAACAAAGGCTTCACAACAGCTTGTAAGTGTGAAAGTGATAGCTGTGGGACACTACAGAGCTCTCTCCCACCACTTTCATGACACACACGCTGTCACTGTTTGCCAGGCAGATCTGTAAACAGCAATTAATCTAATTTCTGCATCAAGAAATTTGTGACATACACCTTTTTAACCCACTCTGGAGTGGAGAGTCTTCTTACAGTCCTATTTAATTTTTTAATTCCATAACTATAAATCTGCTGGCATAATTACAAAAGTTATCGCCATATCTAGTCCCAGAGGACAGACTTCCTCTCCTTTCACCTTAGCACTTCTCAAAATGTTGGATGTTTTTCTCAAATTCCACATGAATATTCTTTTACTGCACAGCATTCAAAATTTCTGAGAATGGCTGAGAAATAAGTGGCGAAAAAAGACAAAAATTCAAGTGACAAATCAGACAATGGCATAAATGACACCATATCATGTTTTGTTCATTTGATCAAGCAATAAGCCTAAAGCCCAGTTAAGCCCACTGGCATCAAATACTGTTTCAGCAACTGCCTCTAGAGACAGGAAGTTTATACCATTTTGGAATTAATATTTACGTCTTTGCCAGTGGTTTATTTCTCATTTAAAAGATTTATTTATGGTAGATTAATAGCAAAAAGAGCAATGCAATGCCTTTGTAAAATGTTAATGCTGTATAATATTTGAACATCTCTCCCTTCACCTCCCCATTGGTGCATCCACTCTTTCCAGAAGACCTAAAACTTCCAGCTGGTTCAAGAAATCAGATGCACTTTCAGACACATTTCAGTGAAAGGGAAATAAGAACTGAGGTGAAGTTAAAGATATGCAGTAATAACTGCATGTGATTTGATATTGTTCACTGGACTTCTCTTTAGACATACTTTAAATATCCATTCCCAGTCAAACCATGTTCTTTACACTTATTCAGAACAGATGCAACACTCTGCCTTACCAGCATCTGGTCAACATAATTCTTCAGGATTTCCGCAACTTTTCTGCAGTTTTCCACAGCAGTTATGTAATTCACAGTTGTAGCACCACGATTCCAATCAACTATAATGAGATTAATATCCTCTGAAGACAGTAAAAGCTCCTTCATGTCACCCAGCCATGCCGGAGGAGATCCCGTTGGCCTGAAGCCATGAATAACAAAGACAATTTTCTTGCTTGTATTAAGGTACTCAGATGCAGTAACGTTGTGTTCAATGAGTCTCTCAGAACAATCTGGATTTTCCCTTGTGTATAGAAGCAGCTGAACATGGAGTTCTGTTCCAGACAAAGCATTGCCTATGTTAAGATCGGTAAATTCGGGACATTTTTTCTCCTCATCTGAAAAAGATGAAAATGTTAAGACAGTCATTTGGTGAGTCAGAGTACCTGAAATACCACCTCTTCACTTTTCTTTCCATATTTTTTCTACTATAAGTGGAGAAATTCCATTTTTTTTCACACTGGAACAAGGTGTCAAAATGTGCACTGAACAACAAGGAGCCACAGTTTAACCAATGACTCTGCAGATACCACTATGCTCCTCTGAACCCTTCAAATATAAAGTGATCCTAATTTTTCCTGAAGATTGCATTTTCTCCTTACAGCTAACTGGTAGTAACTGTTGATAGGATCTTTTATTTCACCATCAAACTTAGGTTCTCAGAATCTTTTTCACAAGTGTGTGCTGTATAAACCAGAAGGATGTGGTTGTTTCTCTTCTCTTTGGGCCAGGGTGGCAGTGCTGCCAATCCTTAGACCTTATTTGTTTGATCTAGAAATAAAAAATAGCTGTCTGACAAAATGAAGATGATCCAGAACCCTTGCTTAGCTTTGGATCACCATAAGGGTACCATTACCAAGAAACAAAGAAAGAAGAAACAAAGGATACTCTTCTGTTTTTGAAAAAGTAAGAATCTAAGGGCAGTGTACACAATGGTGCAAGACAAACTGTAGGATTTAGCATTTCTGTCTGTACTTGGACAATTAGGGTGTAGCAGGTTAAAAGCTGGTCAACAAGAGGATAGGGATTTTCAAAAGAGCCTAAAAAGTTTAAATTTTCCCCATGTCTCATTATCAACATCCAAATTTCACACTTTAGAAAGTATCTTTTGGCTGCTGAGGTCATATTGTGTGGATAAACCACTTCAGCACTCTGGGCAGAACACCAACACCTGTCACAGTTCTTTTATGGCCTTTTCACCCTTGCTCTGGAGTTATCTGGTTTTTGGCCAAAGATGGTTTTGGGCCCATCTCTTGACTTCTAGTGGCCTGTGTTACTTTACACTTTTGTCTGTCTGGTACTTGATGGCACATTTCCCAGCTCATCATTAAAAACTTCACAAAACAAGTCAAATTCCAGAAGGCAAAAATGAGAAGAGAAATAGTACCTACTTAGTTCCTTAAAAATAATATAAAAAATGAGTCATAAGAGAAGCAGTTCTAGCTCTTCTCCTTTTATCAGTGAGCAGCAAGCAGGTAGAACCAAATCCACCATATTTGAGATGGATAGCAAGCCTGCACCCCTTAATAATGAATAAAGCTTAATAAAGCTTGTCCTTAATAAAGCTGCAAAGGACAAGTTTGTGTGGCTTACAAGGTATCTGAAATATGTGTTCAATACTACAGTTTGGATCTAAGCAAAGCTAAGCAATGTGAATTATGGCACTTACAGTGCAGTAATGATGCTGTAAAGACATTAATTCACTAATTTAGGGAACTAGACCAATCACCTCTATGCCAAAACATGTATCTACAAGGACTAGATTGGTCACCTCTGGACTGGACATCACAAAAAAATAATGGATGTAGTCCAAACCAGATCAGGCTTGAAGTTACAGAGTGTTAAAAATAGCCTGAAACTCCCTGCTGCAAATCGACCAGACAAAAGTTCCATGGTTAGCATCATGCTATGACAGTCACTGCAATTATTACATGGAGAAAAAGAAAGAATTTTATTTCAAAATAAATATCTTTGTTCTCCTCATTAAAAAACACTGAATAATATAAGTAACTTTTACTGAGATTACTGGACAGGTTATTAACTAACTAGTGATACAGGAAGGCAAGTCATTTCATCACTTGGACTTATCCAAGAAATTCTGAAACTGAGAACTGCTGAGCTGCAGTGGACTTGAATTTAATGAAAATAATAATCAAGAACCTGTTAAATGTCATGCATGAGATGTTAACAGCATGTGTCCTATTTGATCTTGAGTTTTCATATATTTATATATGATGATAAAACTGGAATAGAAATTATATTACACTAACTTTATCTACAAAGCAAAAATAAAAACCAGCCATTTGATTACAGTTTCAAAAGTACAATATGTAACTCTCAATTTTGCCTGATGTGGTCATTAAATCCAAGTTTAATCACTGATCCTTAAAATTCACTCCTTCCGATCTAACATATAAAAGATTCATGCTAAGATATTGCTGAGCATCCCTTTAAATATTTTGATTTTTTAAAATCATTTAATTGGTAGAAATAAAAATTATTTATCCTAGAACCAGTGGAATGACAGTGAGATAAACCAGACACAGTCTGTTCCATGGGAATGAGAAATCTATCACAAGGAAATTATTTTAACTGACAAACCTATTTACTAGCTGGCAAATGTCAAAGGGAAGCAATTTGTTTACTCTTGGCTGTGAAATGACAGAAGTTATTATTTCAAAAGTAAATAGAGAAAAAAATGAAATGATGACGTCTTTTCTGTGGAATTAGGTAAGTAGTACAAATACATTTATAGATTTAATACTTTGAATTGTTTAGCGAGGAGTCATTGGGGGAGATTTTTTAAACTGCTGTTTCTCATTGAATACTGGAAGCAATACCCACTGCCCTTTGCACTCTTGTTGCACTACTCACTCTTTGCTGTACAATCAAAACACATATGTAGGCGTTGGGCTGTTACACACGCAGTTTAAGTAAATTAATATGTAATTTCAACATTCTTGTGCGCATTTGTAAGCATTTTAATTAACTTCTGTGGTTGAAAAGGGGAGAATCTTAAGTACACACTGTCTTTTTTGTGACTAAATTTTATTATTTAAAAGTGTTACGCATCACTCAAAAATCTGGCCACCTATCAAGTCAGCAACAACCAATAAACTCACATTAGTAGATTAGGACTATTTCATGATTACGTCTGCTTTGTACAAAGTGCACATACCTGAGTCTCTGGGCAAAGTACAGCCAGAGATAAAGTATCAGGCTTGGTTCTATTTATACCTTAAAATGAAAACTTATGTTTCAGTTTCAAAGTTATTGAATTTTCTTTACTAATCATCTGTTCCATTAGGCATAATTCATAAGATTTAATCTTCATCCTTTGCCCAATTTATATGAAGGAATATTCTTTTTTTTAGTGTTTGATTAAAACCAAGATGCTACATCACAAGTAAGCTAATGGTTCTTACCTGATTTCACCCAGTAAATCAAACAGATGAAGATACACAATTTCAGCATGTGGAAGAGCAGAAAAAGCAAAACGTAATATCCACAGACGAGGCAAATTGAGTGATTCCTTATGCTAGATTTCTAACACAACTGAATGCCACCAATGAAGTGAGTGAGTAGGAAGCAGAAAGTAAAGCTGTAGTCAAGCTTCTGCAATTTATGACTCCTCCTATTGAGTGACTTCAGTAGGTAGGGTGGTTTCTGGGCTTTGAGGGTTGGGGCTGATTTTTAACCTATTTCCCTCTCTGGCTATCAGCAGATTTACACGTAAGCAAGTGATGTCATATATTACTGACAACTCCTGCTTATGTGGAATTTAGGAAGTAAGGTAACCAGTGGTGCATCCCAGCAGAGATCCACAGTGTGGGGGGTTTTAAGTGTGTCACTGAACTGCAATTAGGGACACTGAGATGGGCAAAAGAAACTTAGAACAAAAAGTCATTCTGGTGACAGAAGGATTTTCCCATAAGAACTTGAAAATAATTCTGAGAACTGTGTCTCCAGAGATTATTTTTCCATAAAATTATCATCTGGGTTTTTTCAAGGATTCATCCTCTAATCTAAATTCTGAGGTCTGAGAAAGCCTCTGCAGCAGAGAGATGGAGCTTAGAGTCCCACAAACCTCACCCAGACATTGATTTGCTGTGTGCTTTTTAACCTCGTTCCCTCTATATCCCAGCTACAAAACAAATGAAGAAATACTTATTTTTATGAAGCTCTTTTATTTACACATCACTTTGCTGGGTAAATATTGGAGTACAGACTACAGGTTTTTTAAATCTGTGGTGAGGCAGAGAGGCAGATAAGCCTGCATTATTCATGCGTGAAGTGTGGACGCTCAGTTTGCCCGTATCTGTGTCCCAATTATTTCCAGTGAAGGATAAAGAAAAACATATCCTAACCATTCAAATATGAGGCAAATGCACCCTAGGAATGTTTTGTGCATAATAAAAAAGTTTAGTGCTTCTAAACACAAGGTCTCCTTTGTTTCCTTCCACTACAGTTAAGGGTGTGTGTGTGTTTATGTGTTTCAGTACTTAATTTTGAGTGATCAGTCTCTTCAGCTTTATGAATCTGAGCAGCTCATCAAAGCTGTGCTGCACAAGTGTTTGCAGCAGATAGCCTTTTGGAGGTGTCTTCAAAGGCTTTTCTGCTTTGAATGTAGTTACAAGGAGAAAAAGATGCAGTATGTCTGCTGGTATGAAAGTCAGCTCAGCTCAACAAGTGACCTTTAATTAATTTTTTGCTTCCATTTCTCAAATATGTCACTCTGGGGTTTGCTAGGGCAGCTCTTGTAATTCCTTTGCATTCCCTTGTCTCAAATCTTTGACACTTTGTCCAACTATTACTATAAAAGCACAGCTTTACTGACATCATATTTTGCTTAGAGCAAGTAATGGTATCGTGTCAGTCTGGCTCTTCCCTCTCCCTACTTTTGCATCTAGATTATTGTTACAACAAAAACTTAGTGTACCCAAGAAAGCTCCAGTCAGGGAGTCTCAGCATGCACTCCACATACAGTACCCATTCATATACAAGTTAAAGCATGGAGAGATCAACACTACTAAAATCAATCTGGTAAGCCCCCCAGTAAAACATTTACTGGGTTTATCCAAGAGCCAATCACCTGATCTTAGAATAAAATTCTACATATGTACTTTTACATGTACCTAATGCCACTAGTTTGGAATAAACTTCTAACATTTGTTCTTTTACACAGAAACAGGGAAAAGAGAGGAAAATTTAAGTTCCATCTTGAACTGAAAACTGAAATAAGCCCAGCCTATAGTAATGTTGATGTAACCCCCTGTGAAATGGTTTCAAAGCCCTCTGGAATCAGTTGGGAAAGGACTCCCATATCAAATCAACTCCCAGAAAGTTTTGTGGTATTAATCAGGATATTGAACTGGGGCGAACTCATGTCTCTGCCATATGACAAGGGAACTGTGGTCACCAACAGTGGCACTTGTTCTTCTCAGAAATTCATAAATCTCAGCTCCTGTTACTGTTTACACTGCAGGTTCTACTGACAGCCCACTGTCAGGTAAATCTTTCATGGTGACTCTGAGTTTCTCACAAACAGATGCAATATCTCAAAGTTCAGCTATTCCCCATCCTGATTTGCTGCATTATGCCCACTCATTATGCCTTGTGCTTTTTCCCACAAGGATACACTCCTTCTTGCACTAAAATCCAGTTACCTGCTTTGAAATTGCCTTATGCAAACCAGTGGAGAAGGCTGGCAGTTTGTTCAGGACTTTGACTGTGCCCCACACACCCAGGACTGTCAGAGTAGCACCTGCTGAATGAACCTTGCTACTTTTAGAGGAGTCCACAGACTGCCAGCTATTAAAAATTCTCAAGACTGGCCAAGTATTCAAGCTGAAAAAAAATCATAAAAGATCAATTTTACTACAGTACAAGATTGCTATGATTTACAGGAAAGAGAATGGCACTGTTACAATTCAGTTTACCCCCAGAAGTTTTTGATAAAATAGCATCTAAAAACATTACAGTGTGGTTTTCAAGATTAAGATCAAATTCTTACACAAGCCTTGATATGCTGATCTGTGGTCACATGCAACTTGCATTTCCCCTTGTAATCTTCTTTCTACCCCCAGGGATTCTGTAGTGTTGGGAAATCCCATTCTCAGAACAACTCTCATTTCTCTTACAACTCAAGCCTCTTCCACAGAAAAATTCTTCTCTAACCACTAAGCTTAAGAGCACCACTCCCTTTCAGGCAAGAGGAAATCCCACCAGGCTTTGCAATGCAATATGTTTAACTATGAAAATAAGCTGTCTAAAGATTGCAAACATAAAATTCTGACTGGAACAAATTTAAGACTTACCATCTTCTACACAGATGTTTGCAATTCCTGTACAGTGATAATCCTTTCCTAAATAGACTTGACAAGTTCATAACTAATCCTCCATTAGAAAATATGGGCACTGAGGCAATGCAAACCATTTATGCTTTGGAAAACAAATCCTTTAATGATTGTTTTTCACACTGTTGTCATCAGGGTGACTTATAAAATGCACTCCTTTGTAATATAACACTTTAAAAATATACTCTGAATGCAGAATATGTGTACCTGATTGAAACCTGTTTGTAGCAACCACGCAGCTGTGGCTTATGGGGCAGGTGTAATTCCAGATTTGAAGACAGCAATCATACTCCAGTAATTTCCATTGAGAACAACATCGAACACTGTATATGTGTATTGTGTCAGTAACTGTCACAATGCTTTCCCATGCTGATGAGGGCAGCACACGGGCAGTGCAGTTTCTCAGCCTAATTTTGCTATAATTGTGTGGTTTCCCACTAGTTATTCTCTGCTCACTTGTAGTTTCACATTGAGGAAAAGGAAATACCATGTGGCACACACACTTCTTCCTGGGGCCATGTTTCTGTGCCACATACGTTTCCACTGAAAGGCTTGACAACATCAACCATTTACTTCTGTCAGAAGGGCAACCCAGGAAAGAAACGCTGAATGGAGCATCTTAAAATGTTGAAGTGCCATGTGACCACCATGATGTGGCCACCAGTTGACCCACTATGGCACTCTGTGCTCTGTCCCCCTCCCTGTCTCCTCCAGCACACCCACAAGAGCGTGCACTCCCTCACGTCACTCTTTTCTCCAGCTATACTAGCTGTTAGAGTAAAGTAGACCAGCTTTATTTTCAAACATTGTGTTATTTTATAGTTTGTCAGTCTTTTAATTGTCTAAGCCATAATGCATGCAAAATTAAACTCTTCAGAATTTTCCCTTCACAGAGTTAACAACTCAAGTTTCTATTTCTCTGGATCTACCATTCTTTAGCACGACAACACAGGGTAATGAGTCCATTACGTCAACAATTTCCTTACCAGCAGATGCTTCCACCAGTGCCTTCAAATTTATCCTTTTCTCCTAGCCAGAATCAAGGTGCAAATGTTCAGATTGAGCAGAGCTCTCCTGAGTTGGCCCTGCCACATTGAAGTGAATGTGAAGGGCACCAGGTGACGAAAGACCCTCTGCAAGAGCAAGAAAACAGCAGAGTTGTGACAATCATACACAAAGTACCGTAGATAACAAAAGGTGATAAAGAGAGCATGGCCAGAACCACAGCAAGTTAAGAAAAAGGCATGTTAATACTGGATAAATGGATTAATCTTTTTTTTATTTGGTTTTGGCTTTTTTGTTGGTTTTTTCCCTATTTTTATGTGAGAGAAATGCTCATCTTTGAACTTTATTAAAGAAGAAATGTTTGAGAAGAAGAAATGCACAAGATTCATACTAGTTCTGAAATGTGTTATGCACAGAATAGCTACAGAATCACAGAATACGCTGAGTCGGGAGGAACCCATCAGGACCATCGAGCCCTGAGCCTGCACAGGACACTCCCAGGAGTCACACCATGTGCTGAGAGCATTGTCCAAACACTTCTTGAGCTCTGCCAGGTTTGGTGCTGTGACTGGGGAGCCTGTTCAGTGCCCAGCCACCCTCTGGGTGAAGAACCTTTTCCTGATACCCAACCTAAAGCTCCCCCGACACAGCCGTGTCTCCTCGGGAGCTGTCACCGGCTCACTCTCGAGCTACAGGGCTGCCGAGCAGGACAAAACCCGCAGGAGCGGCCCGGGCAAGGCTGAAGGGAGGCAGCGGCGGCAGCACCGCCCTCCCTTTCCCTCCCCTTCCCTCCCCCGGCCGGCGCTGCCGGAGCCATGGCCGCCTCCCGAGGGCTGTGGCGGGGCCGCTACGAGCCGCTGGGTCCCGGCACGGAGGTGACGGGGCCGGGGAGGAGGCATGAGGAGGGGAGGAGGGCTGTCGGCGGGGCTCCGGGCGGCTGCGGGACCCGAGCGGTGCCCGCTTCCTCCTACGGCCGCCTTCGACCCGCGGGGATTCCGGGCTGGTTGCCTGCGAGTCTGTCCCCTGAAAAAGCAGCTGAGGGGGCCTGGGGTGTATCTTTTGCTTGGATAGGGAGGGAATAATCCTCTCCTCAGATGGAGACAGGAGCGGGGTTTGAGCAGGGCACGGGCAGGACCGTGGGTGTCCCTCCGAGCCAGCGCACCGTGCAGTGAGGGCGCTAGGGCCGCGGGCAGGTGCGTGCCTCAGGAACGGGGGCGTACATCGTTACCGCCTGTTTGCAGTCATTTGTCGCGTTATCGTGTAATCATTCGGCATTCTACTGAAAGCACAACAAAAACTGTTGTGGAAAACGGCAGAGAAGCCCCGGCTGTGTCGGCGGGCGTTTCACGGCACCTGCTGGGAAAGGCTGCGGCTGCGTCCTTGGGCAGGGATTGTTTGAGGGAGGCAGAACTGCCTCACTCCCTGGTGTGCTGCAGGCACTCCTGGCCGTGGACACATTCCTCGGGCACTACGGAGAGTTAGTGCTTGTTTGCCTTTGTTGCTCTTCTCTCCAGTGCCTTATGAAATTGGCAGCAGTGCACAAGCCTCGTTCTCTTCTCGTTTATGTGCACGGCACACGTTAGCAGTGATTTATTTCTTAGGGTGGCCTGAAAGGAGCCTGCTGTTCTTTAGGTGTTAGCAGCTGATAACGTCCAATAGCTATGTTATCAAATAGGGGAAAAGAAATTAAACCCCGCGGGATTTTAACTGTCAAAGATTTAAGGAAGCCAAGTTAAGTTGTTCTGTTAATTCGTGAGACTGTAGACCTGTTTCGTTCTTCATACCTTGTGTTAGAGTGTGTTGGTGGGAGAAAGTGACAGTCAAAAAAAAAAAAAGTTTGTGTAGGTATAGGCCTTTTGATATCTCAGAATTAAATATCTTCTAAAAACTAAATGTTTAGTAAAGAAAAAAACACAAACACCATCAAGAACTTCATTCTTTCAAGCATCATTCATACTTTTTCCTTTGTTCTTTTTTAAACAGAAGTGCAACACTGAAGAGAATGCGTCTTTCTTCAGTAAATTAACGTATTCCTGGTTTAGCAGGTGAGAATTTATTAAACGGCTTGTTGCTGTTCATTGATGCTCACAGAATTGTAGACTGTGCACTTACATTCCACAACATTATTCTGGCTTGAGCCTGACCCTGGGAGTGCTGTTGGCTTTTTACACAAAAGTCAAAATATGCAACATATAGAGACTGTATTTGCAACATATAGAGACTATATTCAAATATTTTGGGGAGCATTGTTTATACATAGTAACAGTCATTTTATACATTATCTAATGGCGTTATTTAACAATGGCATTATAACAACTTAATAGATCTCCAGGAACAAATATTCAGTAGTACATGTAAGGTATTTTCCAGGTAACCAATTTCATGCTCGTTTTCCTCTCTGTTTTATGTCAGGCCGCAAGTTGTTATTGTAGCTCACCTGCTCCCATACACCAGAAATCATTCTGCTACTTGGGAAATTTTCCACCAAAAAAATAGGAACTGAAATTTCAACTCTGTCAGTCTTTCAACTTCCTGTCACTTAATATGTTCAATGTTATTTCCAACAATTTTGTGTATTATGTCTTATGACCATTACTAATTTTTAAAACTTTTTTCTTTGAAAAATAATTTGAGTCAGATAGACAGACTTCAAACACCTAAAAGTGGGAAAAAACATGTGAAAAGTGTTATAACTGTTTCTTGCTTTGCTCAGTATTCTTAATGCTAAAGACAAACTGAAAGTGGTATTTGCTGTTAGTAAGCTGATTCAAAACAATCTGATTTTTCAAGGATTCAGAGTATTCAGTTAAACTCTGGTCCTGTTGAAGTTAGGAGTTCACCTTTGTTTTATACCAGTTCTTACATTCTATACCATAAATACAAATGCTCAGTTTTTCTAGAAAGTTCTACAGTGCACTGAGGGCAGTGTTTCCATATGACATTTATGCTTTCTTTATGTCACACTATTCACCCACATTTTCAAGGAAGCTATATTTTGTGTATTTTAACTAATTCCACAAAGTCTAACAAAAGAAGGGAAGAGAAAAAAAAAAACCCAACCAACCAAAAAAGGGTTTTTCAGTTATTTTGCCATGAAGTAAACAGTTGCCCAGGGAAGTTGTGGATGCCCTATCCTTGGAAGTATTTAAGTTGAATAAGGCCTTGAGCAATCTGCTCTAGTGGGAGGCATTCCTGCCCATTGCAGGGGAGCTGGGACTAGATGATCTTCAAGGTGCATTCCAAGCACTTAACATCCTATGATTCTATGAAATTCACTTTGTGTTAGTGTTACAGCTTCAGCAGATGTTTGGGTGACCATTGGGGATAGTGATGTCCAACCCCACCAGAGTTTTACAACCTCCAAAAAAACATTTCTGAGTCTTGTGTCCTGCACAATGCACCCATGGTAGCCCCAAGGCCAGCGCTGGCACTGACTGGCACAGGAGTGACACCCACTGGAAGAGCACACTGAGGTGGTGACACTATGCTTGTGTCACTGCCTTCGAGGGACAGGGAACCTCACCAGCCTTAGAGCATTAGAGTGGACACTCCATGCCCACTTCCTTGCCCATGCATGTGTCCCTGGATGAGTCCCAGATGTTTGGGACATCCTTGAAGTGAGAGTGCATTGTCAGCATTAATCCTTTTGCCTTTTGTCCACCTTAGAAATGGTACTGCACAGTTTGCTTTGAGTTGTCATAAAGCTGACATGCTTATCAAAAGATCCAAACATCTGTGTTTCTGTTTCGGTTTCCTTAGGCTCAGTGTATTCAGCCATGTTCTACCATTTTTAAGATCACACTTAGTTTTTGTTGACACTTAAGTGGATAAAAACACTTCATTAAAAGAAAAATTGTTTGCAATTTGCAATTGTTTGAGCTAAATTCAAACTGAAAAAAATAGTTACTTGACAACTGAAAATATTCTGAAATAATAGAAGGGTTATTCAACCTTAAATATGAAGTTGGCTTAAGCCTGTTATAAATGAGAATGCATTTATATTGAAGCTTATCTCTGTTTTTTCTGATACATTTTGTTTTGACCTGTGATATTTATTTGAGGATTAAAGTATATTGTAATTATATTCATGGATGATAGGGGCAACCCTAGGAATTATATTTATCCTTTCCTGAATAACTATTAGTCAGGCTAAATAAAACCAGACTTCATTTCTTACCCCAGAGCTTTTCTTTTATGTGTATAAATTGTTCTTTTTCAGGTGATAGAACACTGATGGCTTTAGATGGACATTTTAATATTACATATTTTGTATTGTAAATGTGGGTGAAGTTCAAAAACACTTTTTCTCTTAATTCTCTATGTATTTTTGTAACTTTGCAGGCTTCTTGGATCCAAAGAGTACTATTTAAGAAAACAAGTTTCCATAAACCATCTTTGATTTTGCCATTATGGCAAACATTTAAATATTTATTGATTAAAGTTGCATTTCTTAAAGTTACAGCTGACATTCTGGCTTTTATGAGTCCACAAATAATGAAGTAAGTTTTTAATGTGTTTCATTTTTTGTTCAAAGAGCAATATTAATAATAAATCTAAAGGGTTACCAGTATCAAAGCCAAACCAAGCAAGAGCTAAGATGTGTAAAGATTTTGCCCTCACTCCTCTTGATTAGCTGAAAATAATCTAATGGAGGAAAGCTCAAAAAAATCAGGAAATTCATAGCTAAAGGACTTAAAAAAACCAGTAGAAGTTTCACAATATTGTATGTAAATATTTAATACATAAATACAAAATCAAGTGCTAAGAAAAATTAACTAAAAAAGATACTTTGCTTACGTGCTGCTATGTAAATGTTTTTTCATCTTTACTTTTAAAAAACTCACCGAAATGTATAATATTCAATGGCATTTAATGGAAGATGGAAATGACTCTGTTACCATGTTGCTGGAATCATGGGGTTGATAGAAGTGGTTTTCAGAAATTGTGCTTGCCACAGAGGTGTTAAAGAGATGATCAAACACCTGAGTGTTTATAAAGAAAAGAGTTAATGAACAGAATTATTGTTAACCTCCAAACTATACCCTGAATCAGTGTAATCCTGATCAAACTGGGTAACCATAAAATCTGTTTGAAGATTCAGCATCATGTCTGATTGCTATTTAAGATAATGTTTTACTAAGACAAAAATCAGAATTTTTGTATATAATTTTTTTCCTCTCTTGCTCTTATGGTTGGTAGTAACAGCATTTCTAAGTTCAAATATGTAATTATTTTTTAAATTCTTATCTTTTGTGAAATTCTTTTATTATTTATTTGTGCTCCGTTGTCAGAGAAGTCAGCAATAGCACATTCATGTCTAGATTTGTGTTCCAAGCTTCTAAGCTAACAGGGTGGAAAACACAGATAAAACCTACCATTTTAAACATTGTATTTCATTGTGATCTTTCACCATATCTGAACCCAAAATAGACTGAATTAAACAAGTTGCCAGTGTCTCAGCTGGTCAAATGTTTATTGTTGGTTGTTGATTTAATGGACAGAATTTAAAATTAATTGTCTTTCCTTTTCAGAACACTGATAATGGCCAGTGAAAACCAGCCTAGTTCATATGGGAGTGGCTGTGGCTATGCTGTTGCACTGTTTTTTGTAGTTCTCTCACAAACTCTTCTCCATCAGTTATACCAACGGAACAACATTCTTACTGCAGTCAAAATCAAGACTGCAGTTGTTGGCCTGATCTACAAAAAGGTAATCCTGTGGTCCTCTACTGCTCTTTCAGAACAAAACCTAGAATACACACACAGTGTTAAAAGACAACATGCTTGCATAGCCTAAACAAAACACAGGGTGTTACACACTGGTTACAGGCTAACAGACTGATGTAGTATTTTGATGATTATTTATTTATAATAATTTGGAATTTCAGCAGCATTTCTCTTTTAATACTGTAATCCTGAAATTACATTCTTTTTGTCAGCCACCTGTATATTCATGGTATTGGAAATATATGTAGAAACTAGACTCTTTCTATTTTGGTTTTGGGTTAATTTCCCAAATTTACTGAATGATGTGGGAATACTGCTTGAATTGGATGTCTGGGAAAAAGTAAGGGTATACAGGATTACTGTTTTTACTGTGTAGTAGTAGTGAAGAGGAGAAGCTGAATTTTGCCACACTGAGATTACAATTTCCCCTGATTCTAGTGAAACCATTTTTGAGTTCAATACCCAGTAGTTTCATTGTTTTCCATGTGTTTAAAAGATGCCTAAGCACTGTGGAAATCTATTTGTAACTTATCCCACCTTTAATAAGATATGCTGAGGCAGCAGCATTATTAGCTACAGGAAATGTAAGTGCTAATAATGTAGAAGTAAAAGTAGCTGTTTGACTTATAAAAATGTTTACTGTCATCTTAATATGTAGCATATGAGGTGATAAAGAGTTGCAAGTCTGTTTCACCATGCTCAGTTTTGCCCTAGTTGTTGTCCTTTTAGCAATGCATGTTGCTAATTTTTGTGTCCTCTGTATTTTCTGGTTGCAGGCCTTAACTCTAGCAAATTCCTCACGGCAACAATATACAACTGGGCAGATTGTTAACCTCATGTCAGCAGATGCTCAGCAGCTCCTGGATCTCACTATCAACATGAACCTGTTGTGGTCAGCACCTTTTCAGATCATCATGGCTGTGGTCTTCCTCTGGAAAGAACTTGGCCCCTCAGTCCTAGCAGGTGTTGCACTGCTGCTTTTGGTTATACCTATAAATGCGCTCATTGCAGCCAAAGTAAGAAGACTGAAGGTGAGATATTTAAACAAGCATAAGAAGGAGAGGCTAAGTTGTCCTAATACAGGAGTGAAGGGGGAGGTAGATTATACATGTATTGGAATAGTGTTGTTGCATCTAAGCTAAACCCCAAGCAAATGAACAATGACAAGCTGCAGTTCTTTTTCAATGAGGGAAGAAGTGTAACTGCAGAAAGGGAGCCCTATGTTTGATAGCTAAACTTGTGTGTAGGTTGGATACCTAAATTTTCATTATCTTGAAACAATACTTTTGTATTAGTAAAAAAATCACTGTATGACTCAATTTAGGGAACAGCTATGCTCTTGGATATGAGCTAATTCCATTCAGTAAGGGGTTTTGTAGGATTATGCGCCTCTTCCAGTTTTCCTATTGAGGCTAAGCTGCTCACTAAAATTTAGCACATTCTCCTGAGATTACAGGAATTTCCCTGGAGGTACTGTGTGTGTTCTGACTTCTTTTCTGCTCCTCTGATGCTACAGATCTCTTGGCACTCTATTGCCTGTTACAATGACAATTTTCACTGGAAAAAAATAGTACAACCCCAAGTTTTGCATTTCTGTCAAGGCAGTTAGTTGTCTTATTCTGCCTTTGATGGCGTAACATGCAGTGAAGAATCTGGGTCTCCATTAATACTTTTGTAAGGCTGTGACTGTTTAGAGACATTGAAAAAACACCAAAAACCTCTTTTACCTCTTCTGCAAGTGAGGTGCAGCAGCTACATATGCACTTAGATCCCTACTCTGATAAGAGAGAGAGAAGAAATACAAAGGACAATAAAGCCATTCTGTCTAAAAGTTTTCAACTCGTTGTTGTATATGAATAACCCTCAAAACACTAAAGAGGGTGTTAATGACTGTTTTAGACATGTGAGATGCAGAAGAGCCGAAGTGTAGTATAGGAGTGAAATTTCTGTGTTTATTTGGTTCTTTAAGTAAGAGTGTATTAATCAATAACAGAGGAAAGTTTCATCCTAAGTCCTGTATGTATACATATGTATGTATACAGTGTTTTATATTGCATAGCATTACATATAAATTCACGTGTGTGTGTTTTGTGTTACGTGAAGTTGATACTGAGTCTGTATTTACCTGCTTCGAGATTTTGAAGATTAAAACCATATTATATTTCCTGAAAACCCTGGGAACTGGAACCCTGTAAGGATTTTAATTTAAAGTAAAAAAAAGATATAAAAAAAATATTGAAATGAGCTCTTTATGGTATTTTCGGGTAAAGTATTTATTTTAATGTATTTAATCCTTTGTGCTATGTAATGTTTTTTTTTAATACTCAATATATATCTGAAAATGCTATAATTGCAGTACTAAAGTGGTTTTCACCAAGGTAAAAATAGCATAAAGGTATTTATGGCCTCCACTACACTGCATATTTTGCTTTCCAAATTATTCATTGAAGAATGAAAATATTGCTGTCCTTTAACCAGAAAAGCCAAATGAAGTATTCAGATCAACGAGTCAAGCTACTAAGTGAAATACTACATGGAATAAAGGTAATTCCACAACTAATAAGGGGCATAGTTGTAAAGATATTATTATTCTATAATTATTCTATTATTACAATTATATATGATTATAAAGACATATAATTTATTTGAAAAACTAAGTGTTTATGAGTAATATTTCAGCTGAAAATATTAAAATTTTAAAGAGGAAATGTTTTAACATGAGGTGCTTAAAGTGTTTTTGGAAAATATTTACTGGTTTAATATGATTTGAAAAGCTTACGAGCCCTGATGCATGAATTTTACTACCACATTTTAATGAGGATGTAAAATATGTTAATGGATTTCAGAAAACCTTTAGCAAAGTGAGATTTTAGCACAGAAGAAAAGCACTTTTAAAAGTTGCCTTATTTTTGTTACTTTTCCTGTTTTGAAACAAGCTCATCCTTTATGTTACGTAAGGGACACATTGAAATCTGAAGAATTAAGAGTGACTAGAGTGTATTTCCCATGAGAAGAACCTAATTTAGAGTTATATCAGGTCTTACTTTCATTTGTAAAACATTCAGATTTTTGTCATTTGGCATTGCTGAATATTTGAAAATGACACTCAGACATTAAGTTAATTTCTGAAGCATAGTCACTGGGTTTTTTTAAATTTAATTATATGCTTATTTGGTTGTCTAGATCCTGAAACTTTATGCATGGGAGCCTGCCTATCAAAGGAAGGTCATGAGGATTAGAGAACATGAGATGGATGTTTTGAAGTCATCTGGCTATCTGACAACTTACTCCATGCTGACCTTGACGTGTATTCCTTTTATGGTTGGTTTTATAAAACTGTAAATTTTTGCAGAGATGTTTCTCATGTTCCCTGTTGCTTTAGCAGCTGACTGGGTCACAAATGTTGCCTCACAGTATCTCAAAACATTAAATTTCCCAACACAGTATGTTTGAATTTTCAGGTTCTAATGCTATGCCTATGACTAGAGAACAAGGAGAGAGATTAAGAGTTGACCTCTGTTAGATAGTCAGAAACCAAACCCAAAGCTCCTGAACCTCATGCACTGCTTTATTCATACTGTTCCTTTTGCATAAAAATCAGCTACCTTTTTATACTCCTTTTTTAGGTTTTAGGGGAATGCATTGTCAATCTGTATTTTTTGGCTATTCCTTCTCAAACACTGAAATAAGTATATGAACAGAGAGCGGAAAGAGAGGTTTGGCTGGAACTCTGGGGAAAAAAAAAAAAAAAAAAAGAGAGAGTATATGACCACTGGAGAAAGGCTCGGGCAACTTAGGAGGACTAAAAGGATGTCATGAGGGAGGGAGAAGATTGGAAGGGCCAAGACCCAGCTAGAACTTCATCTGGCTACTGCTGTAAAAGACAGGAAAAAATATTTCTATAAATACATCAGCAACAAAAGGAGGGCTAAAGAGAATCTCCGTCCTCTCTTGAATGGGAAGGAAACACAGTGACAAAGGCTGAGGGAAAGACTGAGGTACTTAATGCCTTCTGTTCTTCAGTCTGAGTAGTGTAAGACCAGTTGTTCTCTGGAAAATAAAAATAGTATGTGTGTATAAATTTTAGTTACAAAGTAATTTTGCTTCTTAATATAGCTTTTTCATTTTTTAATTTAAAAGGTCTCTCTGGCTACGTTTGGAGTCTTCTTTTATCTGGACAAAGA
This sequence comes from Entomyzon cyanotis, assembly GCA_024500445.1. Lineage (NCBI taxonomy): Eukaryota > Metazoa > Chordata > Aves > Passeriformes > Meliphagidae > Entomyzon > Entomyzon cyanotis. The sequence continues at coordinate 5,180,772 of JAKEPQ010000756.1, forward strand.
GAATGTTTTAACAACAACTAAAGCGTTCACATCTATTTCTTTATTCAACATTTTGCGACAGCCTTTGTTTGATTTACCATCTGTGATCTCTGCTGTAGCCCAGGTAAACCTATTATGAACAAGTGCTATAAAAAGCTAATTTTGTATTCAGTCATGTTTCAGCCGTTTCTGCCAGTGATTAAGTAGCTTAATTATTTTAAGTTACATTTTATTGAGGTGAAACTGCACACTATTTTTATGGAATGCAAAGCATGAAGGCTGTTTAGAGGATGCCTCTCAGTCTTTTCAGTAGAATGAAAATTACGTAGCACACCTAGTTGTGAATGAGCTTTCTGTCTCTCGCTTTTCGTCCTTCAGTGGGCTAGACTCAACTTCTGCTCCTACTCTCTCAACCTCTCTTCTTCACAGTCCACAGAAGATAAAGTATGAACAGTTTGGGCTGCACAAGCGTAAATCACTCAGCCACTGTTAGATGTTGGAGCCCTTGGTACCAAGTAGGGGAGACCCACTGTGGACTCTACAAACAGTTTTTGTCAAGTCCCCACTGAAGGAAGTGGAGAAAAAAGGATAGAGCTGCTGAGGATCCTGTATCAACAACCTGCAGGCCTGATGGTAGAGCACTAGGGTTACCACCTGAGTTGGGAACTTGGAGATTTTAACACTCTTTTATGGGTATATCATATGAGGTGCTCACGAATGTGCTCACAGCAAAATGTTGTCTTTCTACAGTCTGTGAAGTGAGATTTATTGTTCGCTATTTCCTAGCAAAAAAATTTAAAAAGCTGAACCACAGGCTTATGAAAACAAAATAAATGAGTCTACCCACCAGTAGATCCTCAGGGAAAAAAATACACTTACTGATCACTTTAGATTGTTTAGTACTATAAGAAAAATAGTTTTAAACACCCAAACACCTTTTATGTCCTGGTTGAAATAAGACAAGGAATATGTTTTTCCATGTTATCTAAACCTTTAAAAGTAATATTTAAATGTTTATGGAGCACCTGCATGTAGTTATATATATATATATACATATATATTTACACACGTGTGTTCATTTTGTAGACCAAAGTTTCTCTGAGCCGCTTAGAGGATTTTCTGTCCGCTGAGGATCTTAACCCTGAAAATGTCAATACAAACTACAGGGAAAGTAAGCAGTAGTTATTAATTTTTAATTGGTCTTGATTTTATATGGAAGATCATTAAGAAGCTCAACTGAGAGGATGGATAAACAGCTCTTTGCTCTATTTTCTTTACCGCAACAGATCATCCTGTTAGTTTTATTGGTGTGTCTTTCCACTGGGAAAAAAATGGCCTGCCTATCCTCAAAAAGTAAGATACTTGTTACTTATTTCTATGAGCTCCTTTAACAGAATGTGATGTTTGTAGAGATTTTGATGAGATTTAATGTATTCTGATTCAGAGTAGTTTATTATGATACATACCAAAAAGAATATGAAATATTGTTTCCGAAGTATCCCACGTGATCAGTGTGCTCTGGAAAGTCTATGCAACAAAATTTTAACTTGTCAGTTTTTTCCTGAATTGCATTTTGGGGAGAATTGAGTGGGAAGATGGCCTTTTGTTGGTATAGCATTTTGTGTTGCCTACAAGTAAGCCAAGGTAGTTTATGCAGCCTTGTACTGAATACTGATGGTAAAACTGGGCTCTGGTTTCCTGTGGAAAAAAGAAACAAGCAAAAATACTGCTTTTCTCACAGTGGTCTCTCTTGCCTGAAGACACCCCTCATTTTGTTTGTCATTCTTAACAAGGTATTTCTTAGGTCTCAATTCAGCTATGCTTAAGCTGCTGTGCAATGAACACCTTGGAGGGTTGGTAAGGAAATGGTACAACCAAGTCCAGGGGTGTAATGGAGAGCCTATTTGATAAGCCCTGTGCAGCTGTTCAGTATTACTAAGGCAACTGAAGGGCTTAAAACCTACCCAGTCTAACCCTCTCGCCACACTGTTTCCCCTGTTCCTCTCAGGGGTGGGGGATAACTTTCCGAAAATGGCATTGAGTATCCACATCTCAGCCACCATGGCCTGCCATATCAATGGTATGAGCTGCCTTCAGCAACCTCTACCTTGCAGACAAATGGATTCATACTTAAAGTCATTACTGCAGTTCTTGAAATGGTACATGGTCAAAAGATGTGCAAACAGAAATACTAATTTCTCATAATACCATGGGTAATACAGTCTTTCTCTCTTACAGTGACCACAACCCATATATGATGGAGTATTTGCAGAGAGGATAACTAATTTGTCTTCCTCAATATTTGCAGCTTGAGTGTCAGCATTCCTGAAGGCTCTTTAGTTGCTGTTGTGGGACAGGTTGGATCTGGAAAGTCATCTTTTCTTTCTGCTGTACTTGGAGAAATGGAGAAACTGGGAGGAATGGTTCAGAGAAGAGTAAGATTGTCTTTCCATGTTCCCCTGCCCTTCCCACTCCTCAGTACCTCAATTAAGCATAACTAATAGATTTTCAGAGGGCATGTAGCTTAATGTAAGAAAATATTTGGGAGCATTTCCAGCTATCGTTCCTATCCTGTAATCTTAAATTCTAAAGCTGGCATGTTCCACATCATGTTATGTAAAAATACAGACCATCAAACTGTATTGTGATGTTTACAGTATATAGACCCAGTTTCCTGCATACAGATATTACAGTGGATGCCTGTTTGTCACTGTGATCTTTCCGTGGAAGACTCTGCTCCGTTTATGTCCCAGCTCTGTCAGTTTTATTCAAAGTCATGTGTGCTTTTATAATAATGATAGGCAAGCTGTTATAGAGTAATATACAGCAGATTATTTTTATTACCTGAATTAATAAAAATTTTAACAATGCTCAAATCATTGATGACAAATTTTAATAGTGCTCAGGTTTTGGAAGGAATTACTGGTTACTTTGAGGCAAAGCTGGAATTTCAAGTTTATTTTTAAATGCTGTTTTTTATGTTCAGACAGCCCAAGTAAATAAAATTGTTTCCAATTCTTCTTAGGGTTCAGTGGCATATGTTTCTCAGCAGGCCTGGATTCAAAATGACAGCCTGCAGGAAAATATCCTCTTTGGTTCCAGTCTTAACAGGCCATACTATGAATTTGTTCTAGAGTCTTGTGCTTTACTGCCAGATTTGGAGCAGTTACCGAATGGAGATCAAACAGAGATTGGAGAAAGGGTGAGAACTTGAGGTGTCAGAAATTATACAATAAGTTAACTTATGGCTTTTATGGTTTTATGATTATCTATTTGATAATTGACACTGATGACTTACCAGTGCTCAGCAAAGTACATTCTGCCCGTCTCCTTACTTTGCTTACTTACTTTGAACTTAATTTCTGAGCTCAGAGTTCTGAGCTCTTAATGATTTTGAAAATGGCTTTATCTCTACAGAAGTTTACATCTGCCCTGTCCTGTTCTCCAGGGGTTTCCTCTATACTGTAAAAGTGTCTATATTATTGTAAATATGTTATTTTTTAGTTTTCCAAAGTTACCTTGCATTTACCCATTTTGGAGTGGGAATAATCAACAAAGCTCAAACTTTGCTCTAATTTTTTGAAAATCCAAATGTTATCTTTCTATTTTCATATCTAATATAAAATCTACTTTGATTAACTGAGAAAAATAATGCCAAGACCGAGTATGATACACAGGTCTTCTTTAGTATTTCATATTTAAATGTGGATTATTTTGGATTTCTTCTCTTAGGATGTCAATTTAAGTGGAGGGCAGAAGCAGAGAGTGAGCCTTGCTAGAGCTGTGTACAGCAATGCTGACTTGTATCTCCTGGATGACCCCCTGTCTGCTGTAGGTGTACATGTTGGAAAACATCTTTTTGAGAAGCTCGTTGGCCCTTCAGGTCTCCTAAAAAGCAAGGTAACATAGGATGGCTTCCTATCAAATTGGGGATGAATTGCTTGGTACAATCCATGGTGAAAGTCCCAGTCATTCTGTGAAAGTTCATCTCTCACCTAAAAGGTTGATGACAATTATTCTGAATAAAGAGGCTAAATAAAAAGCAATGCAGGTTACAGCCAGCACAGGTTACAGAATAAAAGCTTCTTGTTGAACAAAGAAGTTCCTAAGGGAAAGTGGAATCTGAAGGAGTTAATTCTCCCATTTAAAAACTGTTCATGTGGGAAAGGCAGATTTGTTAAAATCTCATTGTTATGAATTAGTACAGATTATTCCTGCTGCTGCCTGAAAAACACCTGTATTAACATCAAATTCGTTCTGTTGGGTCAACGTTACTTCTTTTCTTCAAACTTCTTTTATTTCAACATTACTTTCTTTTACTTACTACTTAAAATTGTCTTTTCCTCTTTCCATTCTCCCTGTCCTTAATTTACTTGCTCCACGGCTTATAAGTATCTGGCAGAAGCAGGAACTCCAGTAATGGTAGACTTGTAAGCAGATTTTAATATTGAGACTATCAAACTACATGTAGTATATTAAAAGCTGGAGTGTCTAAGTCTTTTCTTTAAAACTTATTGTAAACCATTCCTGAGCAGGGAACAGGTAAGAAACATTAAACATTAAGAAACAGATAAGTACAAGTAATAGCAAGTAGCTATAAGCTTATACTTTGACATTACAATGAGCAATTAAAGAGTGATGTAGTAAGGTAGGCAATAAATAACAAAAACAATAATAAGAATAATAACAATTATACTAATAAAGTAGACAAATAAATGAGCAAAATCACAGAAGAATTCCATTATATAATTCCAGCTATCATAAGGGAATGCCTGCTTTTAGTATATGTTTATATTAAATGGCAAAATGAAAACATTGTGTTTCAGACTCGTATATTGGTGACCCATAACCTCACCCTCCTGCCTCACGCCGATCTAATAACAGTGATGGAAGAGGGCAGAATAAGTCAAATGGGAACCTACCAAGAACTCATTTCAAGGAAAGCTAATTTTACTGAGCTTGTTCAGGTCTTCAGTCCAGAGCATACAAGTGAAGAGACAAATGCAGTGGAAGGTGAAAAAATTTGTATGCTTGGTTTCCTTCGTTTTTTTTACTTTTCATTCCAGCTTCTATATGTATTCCTTCTTTCTGCCCTGGAAAGAATTTGTAGAAAATTTAGAGCATTCCTGTCTGTTTTGCTACAGAATTATAGGTTAGAAGCTGAAAAAGAAACTCCCTTTTTACTGCTGGCTTCTTGTACTCTACTCATCTACTCATGGTGTAATACTGAAAATATTTTTCTGGCTTTTTCCTTTGTAGTGAGTTCTTCAAAGGAAGAGGGTCAATTGGGCAAGAGTCTGCAACAAAAAGGGCTGCTGAAACATAAGGAGTAGGTATTAAAAAAAAAATTAGCCATTGCTTAACTGATGCAGTGCTCAAACAACGCCAGGTGCTGGAGGCTGTGACACCATGCTTTGCTGTGGAAACTTGGGTTAAGCCTGAATGCCCATTAGCAGTTGGCTGGCATGTGTTTGTCTGGAGTTCATCTCCTGGATTCCCTTTATATAAAACAAACCCAGTGAATGAGCCAAGTTCAAGAGGTTTGGTTTGTGGGCTGCTTCACTGTGGGAACCAAAGTATGTTAAGCAGGAAAAATTTACGTGATTTTATAGCATCCTTTTCTGCTTAGCAATAAATGCATATCATTTTCAATTATTCACAAGAAGATTTGAAAGTGTTCTTCTTGTTTGCAGCTTTTCCTCTGATCAGTGGAAAACGCGCACTAACAATAAAGAGAAAGTTGCTGCTGGGGACGTAAGTATCACTGACAGTAAAAGCTTTGACATTTGTTATTTGACATAACAATGTCTTCTTTTGCAGTTGTAGTTTCTTGTTTCTTACATATCTTTACTGAATTTAAAATAATACCTTACAGGCTTTTACCAAATTTTAAGTATGGAGTCTGAGATCTTCTATTCTGATGATCTGCTACTGGCTGTATTTTCCAAGGACATGTTAGTCCGTCTAGTTTTGCACATTTCAGAAAGAAGATGATGAAAAAGTTTTTACCACTGTTAGAAAAACATTCTGTCTTAGGAACTTTTAACAGTTTTGTGACAGAGCAAAGTCTAGAAATTTTGCATGGTAATACTGCCACAAGATTATCTGAGGTTAGAAGCACACTTTCTGCAGTGTCCTTTAAAAAAATCTGCCACTTTAGCTAGAGAGATGGAAAAGAACAAGTGAAACAGTGTGTAGAAGGTCAAAACTTCCTGGGAGGCTATAGTTTAATTGAAATGAGAGCAGTGGGGTGGAGGGGTGAAGAAAGTGTGATTTTCTAGCAAGGTGGTAGAAATAGGTGCTTGGGAAAAAAGTGAGTTTACATAAGAGACAGAACAGTTTGTGCTGAGTACAACTCATTTCACTTGAGACCTTTTAATGAAATCCATAAATCTGCTCATACCTGTTCTGCCTTTCAAGTGGCCTAGCTGAGTTTGACCACTTTAGTCCTTATCTACACCAAGAATGAGAACTTTCTCCTGCTGACACTAATTTCCTTGGCTCCAGTAGCCCAGAGTGGTAGTTCTAAAGTTTCTACTTCCATTGATGGAGTAAGATTTGCTTCATACAAACAGCCAGCAATTGCACTCTTGGTTGGTTCACTGGTTGGTTGGGTTTTTTCCTTTAATTTTTCTTTTTCTTTCTTTGTTTTGTATAATCTACATATGTAAAAGTCTGACACTGGAAAGTGTGGCAAGCAAGATTGCCATTAAAGAATATTCTCATGGGAGAGGAAACCTTTTCACAGCATGATTTTATATACCAAATTTATTGCATTTAATTAAGAAATTCTGTGGATTGATTCTGAATTTAATATATCCAGTTCCCATTATATAATGTGCTTTTGCCTTCAACAATGATAATGATTTTACAAGTGACTCCTCTTTTTAATGTGGTTTTTTTAATTATTATTTTTAGATGAAAATGTCAGTTGTTTTGAAATACCTGCAAGCCTTCGACTGGTGCTGGATGTGGCTGACTGTAGCTGCTTATATAGGCCAAAATGCACTGGCCATTGGCCAAAATCTGTGGCTTAGCACCTGGACTGCAGAAACAGCACAAGTTAGTGATTTCACAGAATGGAAACAATCACAAAACTATAAACTTGGTATCTATGGGCTCCTGGGATTCATTCAAGGCAAGGATGGGCATTTATGACTGTTTTCTCACCATTTCCCAAGTTAAACCTACCTGAAAGTGTATTAGTTAAGAAACAATGCTGGTTGTTTTAGGGCATGCAACAAGGTGTGATAGTTAAACCTGGGAAGAGCAGGAGACATATACAGACATGTAGAGAAAATACTGTTTATGATACTTTGTGAATTCTGGGAACATCCAAGTAGAACCTAATGAAGTTCTGTTGGCATTTCATTGAGGGGGGAAGCAGCATTGGTGTGTAGTGGTGTGTTAGCAGGAGAGACTTAATGGTTGCAAAAACATTCTGATCAAGTAGTAAGATGTACCAACAAAATGCAAATATGTACATTTGTAAAACTGAGAGAGGGAGTGCTCTGTTGGATTGCAAACCTGTTGGATTGCTGACTGGTGGAAAACAGTGACAGAAACAAGCTCCATCCCCTTTCCCACCCCAGCCATTCATGCTGTCTTTTACTGTATCCCTTCCCAAGGGCTGCTGGTTTGCTGTGGTGCCTATGTGCTCACCAGGGGCTCCCTGTCTGCTTCCTGGGCATTGCACCACCAACTCTTAGACAACGTCTTGCACCTTCCTCTTCAGTGGTTTGAAACCAACCCAGTTGGGCAGATCGATCAGTAGATTCACAAAGGTAAAGGGAAAAGTCATGCATATTTTCAGTTTTATCAAAATGAAGCTCGAGTGACTCAGTTGTAATTGATTATTGATAAAACATCAGTGATGTGAAAGAAAAGCACTGCAAGTTTCAGCACATAAAACTTAGAGAACTGTCTCAAGCGATTTTCTTACAAAATCATTAAAAGACGTTATTGGTAGAAGTTCTATAGAGCCTATCCAAGATCATTAGGAGGCCATTCCTCAAAGACCATTCCTGCAGTGTAACTGATTTATCAGACCTAAACCTGGTCTGTTTAAAAATTTCTTTTTCTTCAGCGTTGTATTGCATGTCAGAATCAAATGTTATTGTCTAAGCTGGCTAATACATTAAATTCACATTCTGAGAGGTACTTGAAGTGAACACGGTTTTCTATTTTTGTACTGCTTTGGCTTTAATTGGAACCTCTAATAAGTGTTATTTACTACAACTTTTAGTACTTCCCACTCTCATCATACCTAGATTGTTGCCATGCATTACAAATTACCTGAAGCACAGTGACTGCTGATGGTGTTTCCTAGAATAGACTCAGGAGTGGCTGCATAATACAGTGAAAGATCAGTTGATTTAAGTTTCACTCAAGCCCCTAGTCTTTGGTAGCAATACATTATGAAGTGGGTTTGAAGCAGTTTTACCATGTACACTAAGAGATTACTGAGAGTAATATTTCAGTACACTTCTAGAATTATTGACAGGAGAACATAAGAGCTAGGATTTTAATTCCTGGGCTCCTTTTCACTGTGATGCTTTATGTAAGCTAAAAAATATTAAGTAGCAAAATAGCAAGAGCTGTGTTTTGTGGAATTTAAACACTCTAAGCCTGTTCTACTACCATGAGTAGTGTAAAAGCTATTCAGACTGTTTTGGTTTTAGGCAAATAATAATAACACATGAATTCACATTTTGTTAGGATATAATCAGGGGAGTCCTGTTAGTGTTTATGGAAGATACTTTGGTTTTAATCCATTTCTTAAGGGTGATTTCTCAAAGTTTTTAATGGAATTTACTCACAAAATCTTGATTCTTTGTTACAGGATTTATTTGTAGTGGATGTCACTTTCCATTTCTACCTGAGAACTTGGCTGAATTGTACACTGGATGTTATTGGAACCATTCTGGTTATCACATCTGCCTCACCACTCTTCATAGTGGTAGTTATTCCTCTGGGATACTTTTATTTTACTATCCAAGTAAGTGCATTGTCTTTTATAGGGATTTCTAGATGTGTGTGGATGAAATGTATAAAACAATCAAGGATACAGGCTCAAATTCTTTGTAATTGTGAAAAAATGCATCCATATATACAAAACATCTGAAATTACTATCAGAAAAAGTCTTCAGGCTTCTTGAAAGGAAATTTGAATACTTCCTGAATATATCCTGTAATACTTGGTAAATTTTAAAAACCTATGTGTTTCTTTTCATACTTTGCTTTATCTCTGGAAGATACAATATTGATATAGATGCCAGCAAGAAGTTACATGGAGAAGTAAGGTGTACACAATAGTGAAAGTTAAAAGTTGAAGGGCAACCCTACAACAATATAGAATGATGCTTAAGCTACCTGTGCAATTTTTTTATTTAGTGTGTCAATTATGCTACTGAAAAACTAAAACGTAATGCTTCAGAAGGACTAATGGCTGCATCTTTGCCTCTTGATGCTCAAAGTATGGTCTGTGATTAAAGACCTTAAAGATTCTTAAAATCACAATATAGAGGAAGGAAAAGAGTGCATGAGCTTAGTCTCTAAGGAGTTGAAATACGGACATCATTACATTGAAAAAATAAAGGCAGGCTTGCATCTGAGAAAGATGCAGGACATTCTGACTTGAAAGCTACACTGCAGTCTTAGTTGGTTGTTACATACCTCTTGTGGTACAGCACACTTTCTGTAGAATTTGGAGGTAATGTTATTTTATTTTAACCTTGCCAGTAATTTATATACTGCACTTGTGTCGCCATTACATTGTTCGTGTCTCCCAAGAGACAGTAGGAGTTTTTTGTATAATGTTTGTGAATACTTTCTTTCTGGGTAGACACTTCCAACTTTTTCCATATTGAAAATATACAGGGATAACATATCAGAATCCTTAACTGACACCTGTCTGTGCTGTTTTCCTAGTGCTACTACGTCGCAAGTTCCCGACAAATCCGGTGGCTGGTAGGAGCATCACAGTCCCCAGTGATCTCCCACTTCAGTGAGACTCTGGTAGGGAGATCAACAATTCGAGCCTTTGGCCATCAGGAGAGATTCATTAGGAAAAATAATGATGTTGTGTATGAGAACTTGGTTTGCATCTACAACAACCTCATCTCAAACAGGTACTTGACAGCAGGTTTGCATTTGTGGCTGAAACTCCTTCTGTGGAATTCCACAAGTCACTGTTTACCTTTAGTCAGAGGAAAGCCACTGAGAAACAGAGAAGTGTTTGGACAATACCCTCAGGCACATGGTGGGATTCCTGGGGATGGTCCTGTGCAAGGCCATGAGTTGGACTTGATGATCCTTGTGGATCTCTTCCAACTCAGTATCTTCTGTCATTCTGTGACAAGCAATTTATCCACCACTCTTTGTAATGAATGCATAGATCATGTTTAAGCAACTGGATGATTTCTTCTTTGTCTACCAGAAACTAGCAGGTCTATAGAAAATATGCGTGTGTTGTTTGGGACAAGAATATTTTAAAAAAGAAGAAGAAAGGAAAAAAAAAGTTTAACAATAGATCATAAGCATGGACTGTGTGACATTTCAACTAATAGTTCCTCTTGCCAGTTTCTGAGCAAATTGAATTTATATTTCAGTTGTTCATGTGGAAGTGATCTGGAGTCTGTACCCACAGCCACCAGGGAGTTCTTGAGAGTGGAATCTTGGGTTGAAGGAAATAAAGTCTGTTCCCTCATGTTCCATTGTGATTTAGTTCAGTTACAGTCCTAGATGAGCAAAGAGTGTCCAGATCTGTTTTTCAGTCCTACACCTGAACGCTTTTTCAGATAGGAGGAGCAGGAAAGGAATATGAGGAGTGAAGGGGGTTGAGACATATGCATTTTGGTTTTAGTGGTGCTGCCAATTCCAGATATGTCATATTCCCTCCCCAGTTCATCTGTAAAATGGAAATGATAGTATTTATTTCTTTTGTAGAGTGGGTAAATTGCTAATCTAATGATCTCAGTGTTCAATAGGCTATAAAAAATTTTGTAGGTAATTTCATTTTTTCTTTGCCTTGATTTTACTACCGGTGGCTATCTGTCAGGCTTGAGTTTCTGGGAAATTTAATGGTGTTCTTTGCTGCGTTGTTTGTAGTACTGTCTGGAAATACAGTGAGTTCTTCTACGGTGGGTTTATCAATAGCCTATGCTCTAAATGTAAGTAGTAGTAGAAACTTTTTGCTGTTACCACATTGCATCTGAAAAGAGAATTATACATATAATGAAGTTGAATAGGTGAATATACATGGGGGCATCAATGAAACTTAATTTCCCTGGGCAGGACAGAGTTTCCCTTTGAATTCCATTAATACTGGGAAGTTTACGATAAATTATTTTCCGCTTTTGAATATAAATGGAATAGTAATTTTTGAAACATATTTAAAAATCAGGTTAATGAAAGTAGGTATGGTTTTTTTTAAAGTGTTTTGTTGAACCAAGAAAGAAGCATAGTCATGTACAGCTGTACTTAATATTTAACTTCTTGTTCGCATACTGAATGTTATGTAGGGACGTTTACTTAAAATTCAGTAAAAATAATTTACTTTGGCATTGCCCTTGCAAAAGTAATATCTGAGAACCACATATTTGAAGTGTGTTTTAAGTGAGGTAAGTTTTAGTGATAAGTTACTAGTTAGAATAAATCTTAAGTATTACATAGACCGAAACTAAGCATCCAATTTTCATTAATCTTGTGATGCTTAGGAGCCAGCATTGTCCAGATTGTGACTGTGGTAAGAGCTTCAGAAGCAGAGCTGACAGATACTAATCAATAGAAATCTAAAAAATAATAAACGGACAATTATCTGTCATGGTATTTCCACATCCCACCCAGGTCACAAGAGTTCCATTTTCTGTTCTTCAGAGACAGGGCAATCTCCTTTATATCATCCTGTAGTTGGTGATGACAGTCACAGTTGCTCACCTTCATCTGTTGTCAAACTGACACAGTTCTTTCTTTAGCTGCAAAAAACATTTCCAAAAGGCTGACCTTGAGAATTGGTTTGGCTCACTCTTTTCCTGTAGAAGTGGGAATATTTAATCACAGATTTGGTACCATGGGTGTTTGGAACTAGGTGATCTTTAAGGTCTCTTCAAACCCAGGCCATTCCATGATGATTCTGTCAGCAGAAGCATCCCCAGTGCTTGAAGGTGACAAATTTGGCAGAGCCAACAGATGTCTCCATTACAAATCCATTGCTCTGCATTGCTGGCTTGCTTTATCTAGGGAATAGTGCAAGAGTAGTACACAGAACATGAGCCATATATCTTTTTCCTTTCAACATTTCACACAAATACTGCACAGTCTGTCATGATCCTGAAGTAGTTTCTGATATCTGGAGCTTTTACATCAGTGCAAATTACAACAACCATTGGGCAGTTTGAAAGCAGACAAGAAGTGCTCAGAGGAACACTGAGATCAGGGATTTTCTAATCATTGGTTCATGTGATGTGCCAAGATATCCTGCCCATTTTTTGGCTTCTGTGATTAAGCATCCAGCTTATGAGATGTTTACGTTCACGGTAAGTGTGTTGGTTTGAAGACAAACCAGTGGGAGATCACAAGTCAAGATTGAAATTAAAAATAAGTGAAATAATACAAGGAAAAGCACTGACAAAGTCAGATACAACCTAACACCCTGTTAGGGTGGTAGTAGCAGTCCAACTGAAGTAGTCCAGTTGAAGCGGTGATCCTGTGAAGGTCTAGTCTCCAGCTGAAGATCCAGTGGTAGCTCTTGTCCTCTGGGAACCCAGTAGACAGGGCTAGCTCAGGCAGTTCCAAGGCCAGGTTATATCCAGGTGGGAACACCTGGCTCCTCCCTCCTGGGCAGAGCATCCCACAATGGGATGAGATAAGTCCATGAGTCACACGGTGGGTCCCTGATGGCCCATTGTCTGTCATCCGGGTGGGTCATTAGCAGGTGATAGCAGGTAACGGCCCACAGCTGGTGGTAATAGAATACTTAAATACATCTATATTGCAACCCAGGACAGTAAGTTTTTGAATTAGGGTGCTGTATTTCTAGTAGAGTCAAATTTTTTGTTCTCTGATGTATATCTTTCCCCAGGTGATTCAGATTCTAAGTGTTTGGGTGCGTAGAGCATGTGAAATTGAGACCAATGCAGTTTCAATTGAAAGAATTTGTGAATACGCCACAGTGGATAAAGAGGTGAGCATTCTTCCTGAAGACTGAGCATTCATTTTGAATATTTCATTTCTGTGCGTAGAAAATGACCAATTAGATTGACTTTAATATTGGTGAGTGGTAATAGCAGGTAATTGTTACTAAATATTTTCTGGGGTTTGTGGGATTTTTATTTGAGAATAATACGTAGCTTCTTCATTACATTTATAATAGTTATAGCAGTTTTATTCCTATTTTCACCAGTAAATTTTTTTTTATCCTTTGTAGCAGTGAATTTTGTAGTAAGACTAATGCAGCTGTAGCTCAGGTGTACTCTCTGTGCCATGTGTAATCAAGAGGAGCATTTGAAAAGGGGAAGAGAGGAAGAGAGGCCTGTCTGACCCATAACTCTTACTCACCTCATGCTTGGTGAGACATTTGTTTCAAGTCAGTTTTCCTTGGCTATTTTTCTTTTCTGAAAGTGGTGCCCATGTCAAGCACACAGGTGTAAAAGCCCTTGGGAGCATGACTCTTCTATTTTTCATTCTCATTTACTCTTCCCCCATGTTTATGTTTGAATTCCAGGAACCATGGATATTGTCTAAAAGACCACCAGTGGGCTGCCCTGACAGAGGAATTATAGAGTTCGTAAACTACAAGGCTCATTACAGAAAGGATCTTGGTTTAGCCCTGAATGGTGTTTCTTTTCAGACACAGAGTAAAGAGAAGGTACTGTATGTAACCAGAAATAAATCAGGGGTATAAATTTCTGTTTCCCAACTTTATACTTTAAAAATATTGCAGATAAGGAGACTCCAATACTAAATGCAGCAAGATGATGTTGAACAGGGAAGATGTTAAGTGGAGGAGAGTAAAGAAAAGACAAATGAGAAAAGTATTTTATGGAAATAATGTAGAAATGCTTATCCCTGTGAGATACTGAGGTAATGTTTTATGAATTTGGCAGTTCTGAGGAAGATCTGAATTTTAAATTAAACCTCTTGTCCACTTCACTGAATGTTTGTGCAGAGAAATAGACTTCCCGGTTAGTGCTGATCAACATTGGGCTTGGGATCAAGCAATCCAGATGAGACCTGACTTAAAGTAGTTGGTTTGAGCTGAGGAGTGCTGGACAAAAGGGAGAGGAAATAGAAAGGATTCCCACTGAACCAGGCATGGGCTGTACAGCTTCTGTGGGAGAACTGGACTGGGAGCTGTGAAACTGAATTCACTGTATCCTATAATTCCCTACATCATTTTTCATTTAGAATGTGTGGCATGGAAAATTACAGTCTCTGTCATAAAACTTTCTGTTTCAGGTTGGAATTGTTGGAAGAACAGGAGCTGGTAAATCAACACTCACAAATTGCTTGTTCAGAGTTCTGGAGGGATGTGAAGGCAAAATAATTATTGATGGAATTGATGTATCAACTATTGGACTCCATGACCTACGTGGAAATCTTAACATTATTCCACAGGTGAGATGTGGTTTATAAATAACTATTTATTATTCTTTTTTGACTAACACAAGACATTCAATTTTTGGGAGGAATTATAACCTCTAAGTCCATTGCCAAGGCTGCCAAGAGCCAGAGGTATAAAACTCCAGTGGAATTTTGGCAGTTATTTGGAAGAAGCTTCAAAACATGGAGACCACAAGTGTCACATTAGGTTTTATATGCTATATTTAGTGTAACAGTTGTAGCTAGAATAGCTATATATGGTGTTTTCAAGCCCCATCTGAGGGCAAAAAATATTTTAAAATAGGTCCAACTATGTTTGAAGCCTGTAGGGAATAAAATGATGTATACACAAGTTATGTACTATGTATTTAAATTAATCTGCTGTGGTCTGTCATGTGGAGCTTTCACTGCTCACTTCAGAAGAGGCTAGGAAACTCAAGATTAGGTCATGTGTCATTAGGATTGTCTTCATGGTGGTAAACTTACTTACGTTGAAATGCTCTAGTATAAAGTTAAACCTAGGACACAAATTCAGTGGTGACCTGAAGTCTTTTAGCACATTCCCTGAATGCCCTTCATACAAACATTTTTATAAATGAGTGAAGTTAATATCACTTGCAATAAATTTATCTGACATTTTTCAAAGGGAGGCTTTGTTTTTTTTGTAGCCTTTTTGGAGTTTTAACCTTGGTAATATTTCCTGTATCTCTACCCACAGACCAGGCATAGAGATGATGCTAATATTTAAACCAAAATAGCTTGGGTTTTTCCAAGAAAAAGATTATTAAAAGAAAATACCTATAGATTCCTGCAAATCCTTGCCTGCTTTTTCTTTGAGAATCATATTTGCTCAGGGGAATGGCAAATTCACCATTTTTATATAATTTCTCATTTTGATATAGCTTTTTGATGTAACTGTATTCTCAAAAATGAGAATACAACACCAAACTAGATTATGCCACAGGTCTTCAATTACTACATACTTGGTTTTAACATTTGTCTTAAGTAGCTAATACTGTACAAATCTAAACACCACCTGACAGTTGTGAATTACACAGTATTTTCTCAACTGCAGCTGCAAGTCTGATTTACTGTGGATGGAGTACATTGGATCCACATCCAGACAACTAAACTGAGAGAGGAACCCAATAGTGCAGTGAACTTACAGGCTGGGATCAGAATAGAACTGAAAGGTGAAAAAAATGGAGACTGAAGCTTGTGAAGAGTAGGTGGAGTCTGGAATGTTGAACCACATAGGTCAGGAGAGTGGATGAAGGTAAAAATCTGGGACAGAAACCAGGGCATGGCAAAGTACCAAAGCTGACAGTGTTCACATAACTTTTTCAGATCAACCAAATACATCTCATACAAACAGCTTTTAAGAATTACCTTAAAGTACAGATTTACAAATTACTTAATGTTGTTCTAGTGCAAGTAACATGAAGTTTAAATGAAGAACAGGCACAAGCTCTGCTACCAGTTCAACCATCCTGTTTGGTGACTGAGCTTCCTTGAAATTGTCACTGTTCTGTTTGCATGTAACTTGCCTAGTGACTGTTGGCCTCTTGTGCCTGTTGGGTCACAGCCACTGTGACTGCACTTGGTCAAGGAGTCTGTTCAGTGTCTCTAAGAGCATTATTTATGTCTATAAATCTCTGTAGGTATTCTTGTTGCTGAATATGTCATCTTTCCAATGGGAAATTAAGGATATTTAACTTAGAGTCGTAGCCTTCTAATTTTTCTGAACAATGGTCATGAATGTAGTATCAAGTGCTTCATAAATATTAAGTGTAGTATTAATTCATGTGTTGTGGCACTTGCCAGGTGCTGGGCAGGTCTTTAGTGAGCCACTGAACCAGAGCACAGAGAATACATGAGAAATTTCTTGTCCTTTATATTTCACCTTAATGAAGAACTGAGCTCACAGAGACTGCATGCAATTTCTGTCATCCCATTCACCAGCTTCAAACTGTTACAATTTCCCTTGCAAAGATCCGTTTCCAAGATCATTTGTCTCAGTTCCCTCTGTAAATGTAAGGATTTATGACAGCCTGTTTTAGGATCATGTTGGAATTGTTGGAATTGTGCATTCACATTCTGCTGCTATTTAGGACCCCATCTTGTTTTCTGGGACACTGCAGTCAAATCTGGATCCACTTGGAAAACACTCTGATCTTGAACTGTGGGAGGTGCTGGAACTGTGTGACTTAAAGGATTTTGTCCAGTCACTGCCAAAGAAGCTCCTCCATGAGATTTCAGAAGGTGGTGAAAATCTCAGGTACATAATCAAGAAGGTGCTAATGCAGTTATTTTCCAGTACTGTAAAACTGTGTTTTCCTTCCAGATAATTTACTTCAGAAGGTATCAGGATAAAAGTGACACATCTCCTGTCATTCTTAGTAGAACTATTCTGGTAGTGCAAGTTTCTTTGAGGTGACCAACTGGTCACAGTGGTATAAATTCTGATGGCCTGTGCTGTATGGGGAGCCAAGGGAGTTGACTATTTTCAGCTCAAGTATATAAGAAAGTGTAAAGAAGGGGGGCGTGGTGTTGCAATTCATGCAGCACCTCATTAGATTTGGGTAGAAAAGTGCTCATTTATTTAAATTTTAAAAAATAAACCAGAAAAAAAACACCAAAACAACCCACCAAAAAACCACCCCAACAAATTCAAAACCCACCAAAATGCAGAGAGCTTATTCTTTTGTTCTATTTGCTTAGGCAAAGCAGCTCAGTTTTATATTGTAAAACATTAACCCATAGTTATGTAATGAGGGTGACACTTGAAATAAAAGAACTCTACACTAAGGAGACAAATATTGAAATTTTCAGCAGCAAAGGGACAGGTCTTAAATAGAGTTTAGTGAATATCAACCTGATTTTTTTGACAGATTATTTTCAGGAGGACATTTCTAGAAGGCACATACTACAGCTAACATCTAGAAGTATCCAAACTTTTACACTGAACATTATTAAAAAGTGGTTCAGCATTCAATCAGATTCATTCAGAGTGCCCACTATAATGTGAATATAAAAACTGAAGACAAGACTAGGTTTAACATTCAAAGCTCAGCTATGGGTATTGAAGAGTCCTACCTTAACTACTATTGATAGCTAAACAAGGAGGAAGAAAATTCCAAAGCAAGATGAATGTATTTCAGTAGGCTTTTCAGAAGCATAAGGTGTTGTTAGGAAAGAAGTACAGACAAGCCCCACAGTAATCTCAGCTTTATCTTGTGCTCCCTTTCCTCCCTGTGCCTGACTTGCCCTTCTCAAATGTATTTTTAACAGTGTTGGGCAGAGACAGCTGGTCTGTCTGGCCCGTGCTTCGCTATGAAAGACAAAAATCCTGGTCCTAGATGAGGCAACAGCTTCTGTTGACATGGAAACAGATAACTTTGTGCAGTCCACCATCAAAAGAGAGTTTCACAACTGTACAGTGTTAACAATAGCCCACAGGTTACACACAGTCATGGATTCAGAGAGGTAAGTTAGTTTTGATAAGCCATTTGAAAAATAAATTACTTCCTTGAAATGCATTCCCGTAATTCAGAGATACCTGTACTAGGACCAGAAAATGTGGCTGAAGAGCTGATTTTTCTTCTGTAATCTTTCTGCTCTTAAATTGCAGAGTGCGTGTTCTGGATGGAGGAAGGATTCTAGAATATGATACACCACAGAATTTGTTACAACGAAAAGGTGCCTTTTCTGAAATGGCTGCAGAGGCTGGGATAAGAAGATAAAGAAAACTAATGAGTGAATTCTTACGGAATGCTCAAGGGATCTCTGGCATTCCACACAGATAGCTGCAATACTTTATATTCCATATAAAACAACTAGTTTACTCAAGAGTTCCTTGCAGTCTTACTGTGTACTACTGCTACAATCTGTATATATTGATCAGGTTTCTTGAAATAATTTTCAGATTTTATAAAATCACTTGTTTTTATCATATTGGTACTGGGACAACATAACAAAGCAAGGATTTTTCATGGCATGTTAACTGTTGCATTAGTAAAGACTGATTGAAAAATAAATCTTGCTGTTCACATGCTGGTTTTAATTAGCTTGAACTAAGTTGCTCTGACATTATGCTCATTTAGTTAATAATTCTTATTATGATTACACATTCAGGAAAAACAAAACTGCTTGCTGTGTGGACACAGGCAGATGTCACTTGGGGCTGGTTTTTAGGATGTGCACATTCCCATATATACTTAGGTAGTTCTTGAAGCAATAAACATGCCCCATTAAGTCAGTTTTTATTTTGTGATTTCTGAATAACTGAAAACAACATCTTACATATCTAATTAAGCATTACAAAATCCCATCAGGAAAGAATCCCCAAAAAAATGCAGTCAGGTGGAGCTGCCTCTTTACTAGTAAATATTAATGTAAACTTCCATACCAATTACAGCAGCAGGACAGGTTATGTACAGTTACTCAAAGTGTCAGCTAAATGTAACTCTGCTTCTGTAGGCCACATAAATAGTAATTTCCATTTTTACTGCAGTTCCTGAAGCTCTTGAAATTTAATACCAACACAACCAATGTAATCAATCTTCTCTTAAGATAAGATCCCCATCAACTGCTTAAAAAAATCCCAACAAACTGAATAAAGTTCCTGGCTACATCCCTGTTGTATTAGCTTAATATTGACACCTAGTTTTTATCAAGTACAATCTTAATTTCTTGCCCAATAGGAAGTTCTAGGTACATAGGCTAGGAGAGGTAGCCTTCAGTACCTCAGGGACGAATTCCTTTTGCAAGGTCCAGAGAAAACAGTTTGAGGAGTGGCATCAGTGCATGCTAAGTTTTGCTTTATTTACTTTAATTTGTGGGGAGGGTTTTCTGTGCTTACTGCTAGGCCGACATAAGCTTTCAGCTTCCAAATACATTGCAACTGGGAGAGCTGCAGGCTGGACAATGGCAAAGTCTGAGAGAAAAGAAAATGCTGGACTAGTGTCAGCAAAGCCAAATAGCCATTCCTTCCGTTTCAGCAAGCTGTACCCCTCACATTTGACTGTAACTTTAGAAAAAGGGGTGCAGTGGAGGCAGAAGCAGCAGGAAATGCTCCTCGTGTGTTTCCACACAGCAATAGCTTACCAAAACAAACACCCTAACGGGCTTAGGGTGGGCAGGGAAAGGCACTTCTGCCTTAAGCACATCACCCAGGGTCTGCAGCCTCTCCTCTCCCTTCCTCACACACCTATGTTGGAGACTCACTGTAGGAAGCCGAGGAGGGCCACTTGGCTGAGTTCAGTATTGACCCAAGCCACCAAACACCAGCCAGCACAAACAAAGCCATGTGGCAGCCCTGCAGCTTGGCACACACATCACCCATCCTGACTTTCCTCCTCCAAACAGGAACTCCCTGACCCTCCTTGGTATTTGGGGTTGAGTCCCAGTCTTGTCTGGTGGGACCACTCATAGCAAGAGAGGGACAGGCAGGGGACCAGAGCAGACCTGAAGAATGAGGCTTATAAGGAACCATGACTCTGGTGTTCCTTTTCACAGGGAGGAGCATGGAGCAGAACTTGCTAATGCTCTGCTCTAACTTCCTTCCCCACAGCATTCAAAAATCCCCCATGCACCACCCTTTTCAGGAGCTGCTTCCCTCAGCCCTGCTTGTTGCCCTTGCTCTGCACCTTCCTGGCACTACCACCCAGGAAACTGGAAAGAAGTTGAGTGGAAACTCCCCCTTTCCCTCACAGGAAGAGACACATTTCTGCTTTTTGCCCGTTTTGAAACATTTATGAAACACTGTAATTGTTCCCAGACTCTACAGCTCCCAAGACAACACAGATGTAGGAACTCTCTCACAGCTGCCACAACCGCATCTTCTACCCTTCAAAGGAATTTGAGGAAGACAGAGAATTTCCTTGAGAAAGTGAAAGAAGAGATATCCAAGGGATAGAAATTGCTTTTATTAAAAACATTCTAAAATATTATTTATAAAATGCATTTCATCATCTGCAGTGGGAAACAATTTAGGAACACACAATTGTTGAAGCCTCTTGATGCTTTCAGACTCTCAACTCACCAAACAAGCTTTAGCTAGAGAAATTTGTTACACACCTACCACCACAGGCAACCATAAGGATTATAGAAAGATTTCAACCTTCAAATACCAATTTTTTTACGGAGAGACTTTTGGTAAGCAGTCCATGTGCATACCTGCAAATATCCACTTAGTACAGTGGACTTGTCTTTAAAATTCAATTGTTTGTGCCAAAATACAGTATTAAAAGATACAAAATAAATAATTCAGAAAATTTAATAAATAAGCATGCATTGTGACATCCAATGTACACAGTAACTTCTCTACTAAAATATCCAACCTGTATAGAAATCTGAATAAATACCCTTTTGTGAATTTTTTCTTCAAGTAAACAACCTGCCCTTCCCTTCCAATTCTCAGATTAACACTGAAGGAGATTTAGGTCCTCCAGGGTGAAGGAGGATGTGAAAGAAAAAAGTATTTCATTTATTTGCCATGAGAGTTTTAATGGCTCCTACCTAACTTGTCCCAAAACTGCAAAAGCTTTTAATCATTTTACATCACTGTGACGTGGTTCTGTTTCTATACAGGTCTGCTTGTTTTACACAGTGCATTAAAGACATGAAGACCAAAGTCCTACTGTAAGTCCAGTGGATTTTGAGATGAATGTACAGCAGGGCAGAAGGAAAGGCCACAATGAGTCCACAGACATTGGTACAGATGTTGAACACACATTTCTATCTGCAAAGCAAAGAACCCCAACAGCAACTGAGGACTGTACCACATATTGGCATTCATCCATGGTGTCACTGAAGAGGCACTTCTTTCACTGCAGGAGTTTTAGTTATTGGCAGTTCCATACAGACTTGGGGTCACTTTCAAAGAGGCACAAAGAAAAAAAGAATCCTCAAATAAAAAAATCACTTTGGTTTTTAACTCAGGGAGATTTAACAGATGTTAGCAGTACTTTGGGAATCCTCTGTCAAGTTAAACACTGCTGATGGAATGGCTGTGTGCAAGTATGATTCAATTTAAGAGGTTTTTAATTGGATTACTTCAAAGATGCATTTAGACAATAGCTATGCAAACAGCTGAATCAGCACAACTGATTTATGGCAGTGCCATAAATCAGGCCTGCTGCCAGGAGAGTAATAAGCCTATTTTAATATAGTCATAGGTTAAAACAGTAAATCTAAGCCCCACACTTTATCTTAGCAAGGTTAATACAAACAAAATTATTCTGGAGAAGACAAGAAAATGCTTAAAACCACCTGTTACTAGAGCTTACCTGATGAAGACTGGGCTGATGGATGTTGAAACCAGTCTTAGCTGAATTATATATTTTTATTGTAGAAATTTCCACACAGAGAATTCAATTGGTGTTTAATTATTGCTTAATCCCTCCAAAGAGAAAACTGTCACCAATTCAGTTTTTTTTCAGATCAGTAACATTCTCCTCAAACATTTGCAAAATATCTGGATAGTGACCTATTTGCCTAAAAGAGAGTCCTGAGAAGTGCCATCTCAAACCCCAAGTTACACACACTGCTTCTGTTCCAACAGGACAGCTACAACCTCTGTTTAGCTTAGAGCGCAATTATGACAAACCTTAAACCACATTTGAGCTAAAAAGCAAAAAGTAGTTGGGTCAATTTTCATTTACTAGGACTACAGGAACTACATTGCATCCAGGCCATCCCTTCTGTCCCACACTTTCTCCCCGAGGACAGTATGGCTTGGGGTACTTCAGGGAGAAGATGTCACACACTTGTAAATGCACAACGCTGAAATTTGCGTTGGTCGAAGACAAGGGAAGACAGGCAAGCGTGGCTCTAGAATACATAAAACCACCACAGTTTTAAAATAAGGCAGGGGCAGGTATGAATATTTGGCAACACACCCTCGTTCTCCGTGGAGAACATCAGTGGTAAAACAGCAGCACCTGTGTTTAACCATCACAGCCAGGCCAGGAATGAAGCACTTGGAGACCAAGTAACTGCATTGGCAAGAGCTATGTTTTCAAAGTTTCCTAAATATGGGACAATTTGCCACGGAGCCTCAGCAATACCGTTATGCTGTTATGAACAGCAGAAGAATCAAGTGAGTGCTTCAGTCTCATTTAAGCTGCAAGATGCCTTTTGGAAAGGTGCTTAAATGCTCAGATGGCTCAATCTAAAAAATAAGCGTAAGCTGAACACTGCTAGTGCTCTGTGCGTTAACGCTGCTTCACAGTCCTGCAAAGTAAATGCATTGGACCTGGGAATACCTCAGTTCCACATAATCTCAAACTTTTGGTCACACTCCCTTCATGTTTTAAACACACACCGCTCTGGGATTTGCTAAGAAAATTTAGCAAGAAAATGTGGTGTGTCATCACTGGCATTTTCATCCAGTATCCCACCTCCAAGTAAACACAGCACACTTCAGAACTCGTTTGTACCTTTAAAATAACATCAAGCTTTAGAACAGGTAGGTGTCCAGCAACACCTAACTGGAACAGGTGAAAATTGAACAGAATACGGCTAAGATTAGGTTCCATCGCCAGTCAGATAAGTATGGATCCTTTTGGAGAGCTGGAATGCAATTGGGAAGAGTTTCTTTTCAGTTAAAGTTAGTTTTCCGTAAATGCTTGTTAGGGATTTCTATAGCGCTGACTTGGAGAGGCCAGGAGCCAGCAAGAATTCCTGCCTGGATGGCTACACCTGTCACAACTGCCAGGTCGGGATCTACAGAGGTGTTGGGCTCCTTTCCAAAGAAGTCCCAAATGACTTTACGGATTTTGGGAATCCGTGTGGAGCCTCCGACTAACACAATTTCATCTACTTCTGCTTTGTGCAGGTGGCCTTCCTGCAACACTTGCTCAATGGGCACAAGAATCTTCTCAAAAAGGTCCTCATTTAACATCTCAAACAGCTTCCGAGAGATTTCTGTTTCAAACACAACTTCAACAAAGTTATCCTCTACTTCTGAAGTGTCTCCAAGATTTTTCGGGTCTTTTGTGTTTTGTGAGGCTTTGCCTTTCAGTGCACTGTCTGTTTTTACCTGGCTTTTTGAAAGTTCTTTTGTAAGTTTGTTTGCTGGCAGAGTCAACAGCACCCTCAGTGTAGCTGCCTCATGGACAGTCAGGTTTAATTTCACTGCTTCCACAGCCTGTCTCAGGCGGTGAATCTCCTCCTTCTGTGTTGGCAGAGAACCATACGTTTGACGGAGCTGATCATATAAATACACCATCAACCTCTGATTGAAATCCTGTCCTCCAAGTTTGTTGTTACCTGAAAGACCAGAATAGAAGGCATCAGACACAGCATCTTCAAAGCCTCAGAAAGCAGCATGCTGCTTCTCTTTCCCTCAGAGATGCTGCTCAAGAGCCAGAACAATCACAGAAGAACCACAGGCACATGAGCTCACAGAGCTGCAAATATAGACAAAATTGTTGTCTACTGAACACATGATGGATAATAATTTCCACTGTCTTGTTTTGACTGAAAACAGTAATTCACTTAGTGGACCTCTGTCTAACTAAATCAGAGTAAAGCTGCTGAATCTTTCTTGCTGTTCCACCCTGACTGGACTGAGCAGCAGTAGAACTCAGATCAAAACTTGCTCGTTGAAGGCAACACAGGCAGTTGGCACTGCACCTCAGACCTCTGTGCATCCTCTGTGCATCCAGGTCAGCTGAAACATGGCTGTGTCTTCACTACAGTCTGATGAACACTGCTGCCAGAACTCTGTGCCCAGTGATGAATCATTCACACACCAATCACAAAACTTCTGGGTTAACAGCATTCCCAAACCCGCTCAACTGAACTGGCAACAAACACAAAGCATGCACCTAAACACTAGTCAATGATTTGCCAAGTATTCCTAGTCTGGACAAAGGTGACAGGAAGAATTTTAACAACCCCAGCCCCCTAAAAGTCCAGTCAAAGTAACTGTAATATGCACCAGCACTTTTATAGTGGGCACAGAAGTTAACAGCCATGGATAAAGTGAAACCACAACTTACTCCTCTGGGTCAGCCAAAACCTGTGACTCTGTGGTCTTCATTGCTGAACCAGCCACAAACCTAATACTGCATGAGAAGCAGCTGAGAATCCATTGGGAGAAGACTGTGACATGGTTGGTATGTTTTAAAAAGCCCCTCCAATGCTGACTTCAGGTGTACCTTGCCCCTCACTCCTTGAGAAACAAAAGCATTTTTCTCACCTGCCATGGCTCGTGTGATGAACATCCCTCCCATCTTGTTCAACAGAGACACATCCAAAGTTCCTCCACCCAAATCCACCACCAGAACATTGAACACATCAGCTTTGTGGAGTCCATAAGCCATAGCAGCAGCTGTGGGCTCATTGATTACTCGCAGAACACTGAGCCCTGCAAAGAGCAGAGGCAACAAGCAACACTCAGGTACACATCAGAAAACTGCAGTTCTTACATCAGAATAACATTTGCCATTATTTGTTAGGGCTTTTTAACCACACTCACTTTGAGTAAAGTGTCAGACCTAAGGAAGTAGTTTTCTAAGCAGTAATATCCAATGAACTCTTTTTCTTATTTAATCCTAAAATAACACTGCTTCAGCATCAGGGCGAAATCACAAACCATGATTTGCCCAAACACATGGCTTGCAAAGAAACCTTGCTAAGGAGATACATTTCATGCATTCTATTTCTGTTTAAATTATTGTCCAAGGGTGCTCTATGCAGTCCCTCTATTTGGAGATTATCAAAAAGACTGTTTTCCCTGAAGTAAAACTTATTTCTTCCAGCCATCTATGTCTGCATTAGCCAGCTGCACCCAGTACTAGGAAGTTCTCTGTTGTTCCTCACAATAAATCTATTCAAAGCTTCAGTCACTGATTCACTGTTTCTATATCCTCCACAATGACCTTACTGTTAATGACATAGACCTGGAGGCTTCCAAGAAAAACACCAGAATAGAGAGATGTCACCTGCAAGGTTAGCTGCCTGAATGGTAGAATTCCGCTGCCTTTCATCAAACTCTGCTGGCACGGAGATGACAGCCTTGGAAATGGGCATGCCAAGGTTGGCTTCTGCCATCTTCTTCAGTTTCAGCAGCAGCTGAGAGCCAATGTGCTCTGGAGTGATGTGAAAGGTTTCATTAGTTGTCACAGAAAATGCAGCTAATCCATTGTTGTTGACAATCTAGAAGGACAAAGTGACACAACACCCAAGTGAGAAATCTCTTTCCTATGCTCCCCCATCCTGCTCCCACCAAATGTTTTATTTGCATATAGTCTCTTTTATCTGGAAAAGTTTAAATGTGCTTTTACCATTTCTGGATCACTTTTATTCTTTGATTAGGAGTATTATATAAAACATGCCACTTAAGGGGTCCAAGTATATCCAAACAACTGATACCCACAGTGCCCCCGTAAAACATATTGAAAAAGTCAAGACCTAGAAACTGCAATCAACTTCCAATACCACATTCAAAGACAGAAGGGATGCTTTTTTAATCATTAGGTTACCTTCCAGGTTTCTGAAAAGCAACCAACGGCTTGGTACTGGAACAGCTTAACAATACTAAAAAATTACCAAAATTTCAAAGACTACTTGCAATATCTGGTTTTTTTAAATTTTTCAGCCAATTCTGCACCCTGCTCAATTAATGCAGGTTTTGTTTTATTTAAAGAAACTTTCAAGTTCTGCTCACGATCAAGTAAGTAGTAAAGTGCTGAAGGCAAAAACACACTGGGACAGAGAAGATGTGACTTTAAAACTTTTTTGGTTTTTTTTGGGGGGGTTATTTATTGTTTTTTGTTTGTTTGTGTTTTTATTTTACATTTTCAGGGAGAAGGAAAATTTCAGCAAAGCACAGTTAGCATTTCAAGTTGAAATTTATCCTTTTACAGAAGGGACTGGAATGTTACCCAGAAACACATTTCTGAGTAGGAAAACACATGCTCCTCTGGAAAACTATTATCAGCTCGCATGCAGAGGTACACAACTTCCACAACTGTTTCCTTCCCCTCTCGGGATACCTCTTAGGATTTTCAGGCATATCAGATTGAGCCAAATGACTCAAGGTCTGACAAGCCAATCACCCACACAACTCTGAAGTGTCATAGAATTGGGTTGGAAGGGACCTCTAAGGTCATCTCGTTCAACACCTCCTGCCATGGGCAGGGACACCTTCCACTATCCCAGGTTGCTCAGAGCCCCTATCCAACCTGGCCTTGAACACTTCCAAGGATGGGGCATCCACAGCTTCTCTGGGAAACCTCTGCCAGGGCCTTAGCACCCTCACAGTAAAGAACTATTTTCCTAACATCTAATCTAAACCTTCTCTCTTGTCAGTTTAAAACCATTCCTCCTTGTCCTGTCATTATATGCCCTAGTAAAATGTCTCTCTCCATCTTTCCTGTAGACTCCCTTCAGGTACTGGAAGGCCACAATTAGGTCACCCCAAAGCCTTCTCTTTTCCAGGCTGAACAATCCCAGTTCTCCCAGCCTTTCCTCCCAGCAGAGCTGCTCCATCCCTCTGATCACCTAGGTTCCTCCTCTGGCCTGGCTCCAGCAGCTCCCTGTCCTTGCTGTGCTGGGAGCCCAGAGCTGATGCAGCACTGCAGGTGGGCTCTCAGCAGAGCAGGGCAGAGGGGCAGAATCTCCTCCCTGCCCTGCTGCCCACGGGGCTTTGGCTGCAGCCCAGCACACGGGGGTTCTGAGCTCCCAGTGCACACAGCCAGGGCATGTCCAGCCTCTCACCCACCAGCAGCCCCCAGGGCTGCTCTGGATGTGTTCATGCCCAGCCTGGACTGTGTCCTGCACCTTATTGCTTGGAGGGAACTGAAGATGGTGGCTGCTTACCTTAAATGGATACCTGCTGCTTTCACTTTTCAGTTCTTCTGAAGTGAAGATTTTCCCAATGAATCTCTTGGCATCATATATGGTGTTCTGAGGATTGGCATCAGCCAGCTCCAAGCCTTCATAGCCCACATGCACCCCTGTGTGTGTGAAGGAGACAACACTGGGGATGCTGTTGTGCCCATTCTCATCAGCAATGACCTTCACATCCCCACTGCCAGGCAGGAAGACACCGACGGAGCAGTAGGTGGTGCCGAGGTCGATCCCAATCACTCTGGGGGTGGGCATGGGCAGATACTGCTGGGCCAGGTAGCTGGCTAAGAGCAGAGCCAGCACAGCAGAGCCTGAAACACAGAGTTGGGAACAGCAGGGTTAGAGGATCTACTCTGCAAACCTGCGAGTCAACACAAATGACACAGTGTGACACACGGCACTGCCTGCAGCAGTATTTCACACTCTGGAGCCTGTTTAGCTACCTAATTGGTTTTTAATTTCTTTCTCAATAGAGAGTGGTTAGAAGTCAAGAATCTTAGGCATTAAATATTCAACTGATTAAGGAAAAAAAGCCCAAGAGACGGCCAAGCCAAAAATATCACCACACTGTAATAATTCTATTTCTCTCTGCATGTGACTGCAATAACACAGCTAATTAGTACTTTTGGGGGGAGTTGCTTACAAATGACCCTGAAAGGACATCCAGTTAATGGGGCTGCACAAAATCACAGTGAAACGACAAACTTCCAATTCCAACACCTCCATCTTCACAAGAAGTCTAAAAATAAGGAGATACAAAACCATGCTAACTCATTGTTTCAGCCATAGCTCCCAAAAAATCATCTTCCTACATCTCTGAATCTTTTCTATGCCTTGAAACCAAACAGTAGACCAGTTTAAGTGCAGAACAGTTCGTTGTTTGGTTGACCTCTTTTTTTCCCAGCAGGGAAGGGCAGTCATAGTGGCACTTCAAACAGAATGCTCAGAAAGCCCTGGCTTGCTCTGGGCTGCAAATCTTCCTAGGCATTTCTGAGCAACGTGCACTCCGGTTTTCACACAATCCCAGAGTCTCTTCTGGAGACTGAACAGCCCTAGCCCCCTCAGCCTTTCCTTCTAAGAGGTCCAATCCCCTAATCATCAACCCGCTCCAGGAGCTCCATGTCTCTCCCGTACAGAGGAGCCCAGAACTGGAAACAGCAGAACACACCGAGCACGGGAAGCCCGTGCCACGCTGTAGGGCCACCCCGGGGCGAACCGGCGGCAGAAAGACGCGAGAGCGGAAGCAAAACCCCCGACAACCCCGCAGTCTCCCCAGACCGCCCAGACCAGGCGCACCCCCGCCTCACCCAGCACAGCCATCTGCCCCGCCATGTCTGCGCGTGGCTCCTAGTGCTGACGGCTCCTTCCGGGCCGCGCGGGGCACGCCGGGAATGGTAGTATGCGTGTCCCACCCGCCCCGCTCAGGTCAGCTGCTGCCGGGGACGAGAAAACCACAACTCCCAGCGCACATCGCGGCGCGGCCGGTTCCGGCTGGTGCCAGACAATGGGCGGGGAGGAACCGTACCGTTAGCGGGGGAGGCGGTGCGTGCCGCCCAGAGGCGCATGCGCAGGCCCGGGCGGGGCGGTCGCGGTGGCTGCTGGGAACGGTAGTCCCGGCGCCTTGGTGCCCCGCGGCCTCCCGCCGGCATGAGGCGTCAGAGACCGCGGCTGTGGCAGCGCTGGAGCAGTTCATCTGCCTTTATCCCCTTCGGTCTCAGCTACGTAGTACCACCGCGTTCCCTCCTCTGCAGGGCAGCGATAGAGCCTGGCCGCGGTGTCTTTTACGCGGACAAGAGCAGGTTCAGGAAGGAGGCATTGTTTATTCCGCGAAGTGCGCAAGGTAGAAGCTTTCCACAAATCAAGCACGCCGATTCTCAAAACTTCACACTGAATACGCATTTCGGCAAACAAATCACAGTTCACTGGCTGCAAATTACCTAGTTCTCTTATGAATCAGAATACTACCTTCTCTTGGTTAAACGATTCTGTCGCTTCTGTGCTGGTTAGTTGATGTGCTCAGTGTTCTCCCCTTTCGATTATCGGGGTTCTTGAGTCCATGAGCCTGAGGTCACCATCTCCCAGATACGAACTGGCACCAGTCCTTTACATCATGGAGGGCACGGCGACATGTGGCACCGGCCAGGTGACAGGAGACACGGCAGGTGACCAGGGACAGCCAGGGGACACAGCAGAAGACAAGAGACAGGCAGCTGACCAGAGACACTGCAGGGCGCAGGGCAGGAGGTGAGAGACAGGACATGAAACTGCAGGAAGACCCCACACTCTGCAGTAAAAGCCCAGGTAGTCATTTCTTCAGGGTCCCTCCTCTGAGGCTGTGAGGCCTTTTTTTCACTGATAAGGCAGGAACCTGTTTCATCACCCCCTTCTCATTCCCTGTAACTCTCTATTTCTGAGTCTTGAAATGTAGCATCCCTCTCATACCCCATATCTAGGCCGACCTCTAAGGTCTCCTGTCCTGAAGGTACACTTTCCCCTTTAAAAACATTTGACCTCCTCTCTCTGAAGCTCCCTGATACATTTTTGCAACTCACTGGTGTTCTTGCAGTGCAATGGTTCAAGAGTGACACAGCCATGACAGCTTTTACCTCTTTATGCCAGTGGTGAGGGGAGATTTCCTTCTTGGCCGCCTGGCATTTAGACAAGTAAGGAGAATGCAGGTGAAACCTGTACCTCAAATACTCCTGGAGGAGCAGAAATGGTAATCACTCCAAGAAATATAATGTGAGCTACAATGTGGGTTTGCTTCTCATCAGTTGCCCCTCTCCTCTGCTCTGTTCTACTCTCAGAAGGAGTAATGCATTTTCAGGTTCTTGCAGAGCAGGTTTTTGTTTCAGGCAGAAGTTAATGGTGAGAATCCAGTGTTTCCTTAATGTAGTTTAAGTTAGAAGATTTTTAATAGTAAATATTAATAAATGAATAGCTGGTAGCAAACAGCATAGTGGAAGAAAAGTTAGGCTAAGTTCCATTGCAGTTACCACCTCCAGCATTCTGTTTACATAACCCAAAAGTAATTTCCAGGAGCTTACTTCTTAAAAGCTTCTTCTATATGCAAGGAAAGGAGCATCACTTTAACCTAACAGTAAAAAATGTGTTCATCCTCTACTTATGGTTAACATAGATACAGTGATGTGCTTCATTCTCAGCATGAGAAGGTGGAAACTCTTAGGAATGGGAAGAAAAGGTTAAACCATTCAGCTTTCTTAATGGCTTCTGATCTGTTTTCTAATTGCTTAGGAAACTTAATTTCATTTCTTAATTTCTTTTGGACACTTTAATCATGTTTCTTGATGTGGGACTGTTGTCATTGTGCTCATTCTTAAGTGAGGGGAAACTTGTAATCATTTACAGCATTTCTTTATCCATGTAACTCATGCAGGCACTTTGTGTTTTATGTGTCAGTGGATGGCGAGCAGAAAAAAGAGTTTAGCACAAACAGGTGTACAATCAAACTGGATTTTGCTCATTATTTTGATAATTTATAGCAACGTTTTTCATACATGGGGGCTATCTGAAATATGACACTGCAGAGTGCAAATATGTAGGGATGTGTTTAAAGAAAATACTGATACAAACCCCTCATTTCAGAGATTTCATCCTTTCCTGAAGCATAGGCCTGGCTTTGGATTTGTCCTTGAGGTTAAACTTCTGAAAGACATGGGGATCACTTGATACCACACCTGCCGAAGGACAGAACTCAAATGCCCTTTCCTGTATAATTCCCATTCTGTTTCTCCAAAGCAAAGCTGCTTAATGAATTCAGTGTGTCAGTCAAGGTCTCCCCACCTGACTGACTCCCCGGAGGCCTGGCTGTTCCCTGCAGGATTACACAGCACGGGCCACCTGCCTGGGAGTCAAATCAAGGGGAGCATCTCAGCAGGCTCTCTGCCCTGCAGCAAAGCTCTGTCATGCCAGAAGGTCCTTCAGAAGCCACCAACTCCCCTGTAGCTGTTTTGGGCTGTTGCAGAGTTTGAAGGCTCAGTCCACCACAAGTATTCTGTAGTCCGTTGAAGGCAACATGTGGCCTTCAGTAGCCATGCTTAGATGAACTCCAGAAATGCCTAATTCTTTCCCTCCACATCTTCTCCATGACCTATCAGGACCTGCTCATGGATACTCCTGGACTCCGCACAGAGATGCCAGACTTCTCTTGCATCTGCAAAATTGGCAGAACTAATCCTAGTGATCTCACCCTTGTGTTTTTGGGCATTCCCACAGTGTCTTCCGTATCAGCTTTTTTACCTACTCTCATTTGTGAGAGGCAGACCTGTCTCCATTTTCCTCCATTATCTGAGGGTGTGCCACACCCAGGAATGGGTTGTTCAGAAGCAGAAGGGAACATTTAGTGTTTCTGGAGGAAACAGCTTGATTTTCCACAGAATAATTCAATATTCATTGGGCAATAGAGGGAGAGGGACTGCGAGGGAAAGCTGTGAGTACCCCCTGCCCCACATACTGCCTCATGGGGAAAGCATAAATGTGGCTAGGGGCAGACGCTGGAAGGCTGTTTTTATTCCCTGGAATGCTGTGCTTTTGCCCCTCCCCTGTGACAGCAGGCAAGGCACGAACTCCATGATGAGCACCCTTACCTGAGGGTGGGCAGTGCAAGTTCAGACCTACACAACTCCTTTGAAAAAGCTGTGACAAAGCTTCCCTGGATGCTCCTGAGTGAGAGGGAGCAAGGTGCTGCAGTGCCAAAGACTACTGGTCCTGAGCAGCCTCTGCTGGCTGCTTGCTTTGGATACCTGGCCTGGGCCACATCAAGTGGCCCTTGGCCACCACACACAGGGGCCTCGACACTCGCCTGCCGCTGGCGTGAGTGTAAAGGGGTGTGCAGCCAGTTCCCTCCGAGGGGCTGGGCAAATGCTTGTTTATCCTTCTTAGTGCATCTGTTCACTCTGCTAGTAAGCTGTTTATAACATTTCAAACGCTTTTCGGGGATTAATTTCCTTCAAGGGGCTGTTCTTTTCCCCTGGTGCTTTGATAGGTGGAGGTAAACATGTTTTTGTCTGCAAGTAGCTTTAGGGAGAGAGTTGTTCTTACAATGTAAGAGCAGAGGCTGTTTTTAAAACAGTCTCCCATCAGATGTGAACCGGTGTCTGCAGGAAAAATCCTGCTACACTGGGGAGTATCGCTCAAACCCTACACCTGTGATGTGCTAAACACAGTTCAAGCATTCGGTGTGCGTGGAATCAAATACAGCTTGTTTTCATTTGCAGGATGCTTTGCATCAGCTGTATCCTTGCGTTCAGAGAAAAGGGAATTGAGTTTGCAAAGCATCCTCTTGTCTGCTGTTGTACAAAACAGGGTTTCCTCTTTCTAGAGTTTACTCGGCGAGTGCTTTCTGCATTGTCTCAATCATTTTAAAGCTAGTGTATAAAACTGAAACACAGGGTGCTGGAATATGATCAAAGCACACTGTGATCCCATCAACCTAGGATGATCAATCTGTGTTTTCCCACTATGAAGGAGGAAGGGAGAGAAGGATTGAGATCCACTTTGTCGGAGGAGAGTAGAATCAATGTCTCTCTAAGAAGGGAGGTGATTGATGCTAGGAATTTAGGAGATGCTAGAATCTGAAACCTCATTTTCAGTTTTTAACTTAGATAACAGTGCCTTAGTGCAAGTACGTTGTCAAAATTGCAGAGGTCACTGATAGTTCCTTTCCCTAATTAAAACGTTGATCTTCTCCCGCTGTATATGCTTGGGAAAGGGAAGGATTTCACCAGTGCCCAGCCTTCCTCTGACAGACAGTTCAATGTCAGGCAGCTGGATAGAGGAGTGTAGCCTTCAATTTAGATGCATAACTTTCCATTTAAATTCCAGCATATAGCCTAAAGATTTCTGGCTCCTGTTGAGTGGCTGACTGGCCATGGCTGGGCAGGGGTGTGCTGAATTCTCCATTAGCCACGAACTAACTCCCCAGCCAGAGGCAGCAGGAGCAGCTCGGGGCTGCTCCCGGGATCTGCAGCCCCAGAGAGCTGAACCACGAGGTGTGGGAGGAGTGCAAGGAGCTCCCAGCAGATGTCTCTGCCGTGCAGCATTCCTTCCCCAGATCGTTTTCAGTGTCTGACAGATACCTGCAGATTCATATAAAGCATATTAACCTTTAGCAGTAGTTATCCAAAGTCTTGTAAATGTGTAAGTCATGAAAACGGTGCCACATTTTTCATTACAGTTTATTTAATTGCTTTAACATACCCATTGCACCGAACCCTCATGAAATAATTTTGAGGTTAACAATGAAGTTACTGTTTCCCCTTTCATGAAAACAGTTGCAGTGATACCAGTATAATGTAACCTGGTAGATGTCTAGGAAAAGTAATGTGGAAGAGAAATTATCACAGATTTTTTCTCTTTCCCACTTCTCTACTTGATTTTCAGTTGGTATGTATGCTGATACAGCTTTCTA
Source organism: Entomyzon cyanotis (assembly GCA_024500445.1). Classification (NCBI taxonomy): domain Eukaryota; kingdom Metazoa; phylum Chordata; class Aves; order Passeriformes; family Meliphagidae; genus Entomyzon; species Entomyzon cyanotis. Next base: position 5,214,643 of record JAKEPQ010000756.1, read on the forward strand.
TAATATGAAAAATAATAATAAAAAACCAGAGACATGTTATTGAAGAGTAAAAGCAGTTTGGCACTTACTGGTCTGGTAACTGAGAGTTTCTCTTCCTGCCTGACCATGGTGAAGCGGGTCAGTGTTGCAAGGCTGAAAGGCAGCTGTGAGATTGACTAAATTCTCCCCAGCCACGGCAGCCTGGGGTAGTGGGCCTGAATCATGGCTTGGTTTGGATTCCTGCTGGTGTCTTGAACACATAATCCACCTTCTGCTCAGCTTGGGTGTCCTGTGTGGGAGCAGGGAGAATGGTACTGCATGGGGTGACAGGAGAAGTGATTGCTCACACTAGTGTTTGCAGCACCTCGCTGTGTGAAGGGCTGCAGAGCACAAGGAGGATGGGATGGCTGGGAGTCTCGTCATCTGCACCAATCATCATGGTGATAATGATAATGAACAAGAGTCCCAGCAGTCTCCCAGGAGGCCACTTTACCTCATTCATGTTGTTGCTGTGTGTATGAAATCCATACAGATGTCAGTCAGGCTTGTCAATTTGATCTATTGTAAATGACAGAAGAATGCACTGAAATATAGCTGCCTGAACAGTGAGCTCCCCAGGCAAAGGAGAAGTTTTGCAATATGTGTGGATAGAGAAAACTGCTTTTCTGGTTTTTTTTGTGGAGAGCTGAGGCTGAAGCATTGGAGTATCTGTTTTACATTTGTTCTTTTCCTGGAGGTATCCCCTACAGTACCTCAGTGGGTTTGTACACTGGATAAGAACTTTAGGGCCTTTCCTGTGAATCTTTTGACTGGCACAGAAGATCTTTTTCAGTTACCACTCAGAAGTAGTGTTATGGTACTCCAGGCACAACTATGCTCTGCCTATTTTCCTAGAAGACCTCGTTCTCTGGCCCGTATTGTTTCCAATCTAAGAATAAATAATTGGTAAGAGCATGTATTCCTCGTTACACTGTGTAGAGCAAAGGAACACTGAAGGTCAGTGACTTAAGAATAGATCAGCCTGGAGGGCCAGTGCAGTTTGAAAAAAGATGTCTCAAACACTGTTCCAGAGAACTCACAACTCAGCCTTCTTCCATTATTTTTAGGAATCTGTATTAAGGAGTATCATCAAAGATTTGACAGGAGAGAAGTGTCCTCATTTATAGTTGCTCATTGGGAAGGTGGTAGTGGCATTTCCTAATGATCTTCATAGTACACATCTGTCCTGCAGGAACCAGAGCTGCCATTATTGTGTAAATGCCCAGCATACTTCAGTTTAGTGGACACGTGGTGCAGATACAACTGAGATGTGAGCAAGCTCATTCAGCATTATACAAACTCAGTTTGGTGTCATTCCTGAGTTCAATATGTGAAACCAATAGCACTTGACAGCATAGCCCACCATACTTCTTTCATACTCCAGACCGTCTGAAATAGGGAAAGAAATATTGAGAACATAGAAGAAAACTGTGTCATCAGTCTAAGTCAAGGTCCTTAGTGTTGCTTTGTACCTTCCCAGAACCTCTGGTCAATTGGCAACCACTTCGCATGGGTTGTTCCCTGTGCCAAGGCTTGCAACGTACCTGGAGGGCTCTTAAACCTATTTCTGACACTATTGATGGAATCATTCCGACATTACTCAGATTACTCCTACAAGACAAGCAAAGATGTCAGCCACACCATGTCTTCTTTCTTCAGCATCACTCCCCCGTGCTCTGTCGTGTGAGTAGCAAGTGTCTGTTTAGCCTGGAGAGAAGTTTGTTGGAAGCAGATACTGTAAAGTTAGAGCCATTCCAGAACAAGTGTGCATAGCTAGGGAAAACGATCCATCCACAGAAGCAGAGATTAGCCTTTCTGTGCAATCACAATAAAATAAAAGTTTCATGCCAGTTTTCTCTCTTTCCTGAATGATTGCTCTGTGTGTAGGTCTGCTGGACTGTATCAACACCTTCGTGCAGCCCATAATTCATTGCCATGCTTTTGGCTCGGTCCTGCTGCTCAGATTTGCAAGTGCTTGAAAAATCAGCTACTCCTTATGCACACCCCAGCACAGGCATAGACTTTAAAAGATATGCAAAATCTGTGTGCCAGCATATTTGCGGGCACTGAGCCCTTAAGCTTCAGAATATTTTTACCAAATACAAAATACTGATAAAAATGCAACAGTATGTTTATGTCGTGGTTCTAAGAAACATTTCTGACTGTGTGCAAACAGTCTCATTGGGCAACACTGCTTTTTTTTTTTCCTGTTTGCAGCACATAGCACAGAGGGTTGTGTGCTGCAAACCTCACACCGAGGTGCTTCCACAGCACTCACTGCTGCAATTAAACAGCAGTGTGAGGGAAGGATTTCACAAGCTCAGAAAGAGGCAGTAGAAGTATATTAATTTCTGCTGAATTGCTGGGACAGAGAATGCATCCTTCGTATGTTCCGGAGAAGCCCCAAATGTTTCCCATCTCAGTACAATGCTCTCCTCTTGCTGTCAGTCAGTCCCAAAGTGAGCAGAGCTGACAGATGTCGATTCTTTCAGATTTTCCCTTTCCTAAGGACCTTGACAGCTTCAGCTGCTTGAACAACAAATTTGCTCCTTTTTTTCCCCTTACCTGTTTACTCCTACTGTAGCTGTCCTCTCTCTCACAAGGAGATGTAGATTAAGTTCACATCATGCAACATCAATACTTCACCCTCACTTTGCTGAAAAGGATCCAAGGAACAATACAACAAACTACCTGTCCTTTTCTGTCTGCTGTTTACAGCAGCAACCATGGTCTGTGCTTGCATTTCAGAAGCAGTTAGGTATGACAGAAGCACTGTAGGATAGACACAGATGTATAGCGCTCTGCCAATAAAACAAAAAATGTAGTTAAAAACCTGCAATATGTGTATCTACAAACTAAAAAAAAAGGAAAAATGGAAAAGAAAGGTGTTGCTATTTTAGTAGAAATTAATAACCCAAATTGCAAGATCTGTCTTCATCCTTGTTGCTGTTACATTCATTTAAAGCAAAACAATAGTTGTATAGCATGCTCTGTGTGGTCCCAGTTACTAACAGCAGCTTTTTGAAGTCGAATTACACATTCTGGCTCAATGTATGGAAATTATGGCATGTCTGGGTAGTTCCAATATGTGTGGGATTGGGAGCCAAATAGTTAAACCTCTTTGGTAATTTGATTTTGTACATTAGACCCCTCATAAAATAACATTGAGTTGTCTGTTATCTGCAGTCATTGAGGGTTAGTAATTCGCTGCCATTATGTTTCTTCTTTCTGATTACTGTGTGTGGGTAAGAATTTTATGGATAAGCCTCTTTCTTTATGACTTTTACATATTTTAGTTTTGAGTTCCCTGGCCCTAAAATCTGATCAGGACAAGCAAAGACCTTTTTTATTTTTTCTTCTTTGAGTTCTCAGAACTCCTCTTTACTTTTTTTTACTGCAAACTGATAGATTTTAGTTCTCTAAGGTATGTGATAAACAGGAGCAGAGCTCTTCCTGTAAAAGGCAGTCCTAAGAAAATGCAGTTTAGTTTGCAGCCTGCAATAAGGAGATAATTCATGGAAGGCCTGTCAGGAAAAGCAATGTGCCATCTCCATGCCATTTTTAAACAATCTATATTATCTGTCTCTTTCCCCCTTCACTTTTTACAGAAACATGAAGCTTTCTCTATCTTACACTGAAGGATGGCAACAGAAATGGGGGAAAAAACCACTTTTCTTTTTAAACACAAACATTTTAACTTGGGGGAAATGATTTCTCTTGGTTAATGGATCCACCTCTCTGCTCCTCCTGCTGCTGATCTCCATCCAGCTGGGTGCTTTGTGGCCTCCCTTGCACCAACATTGCGTGGCACCAGTGAGTTTTGCAGCTGGTGGAGCAGCAGCAGAGCCCTACTCATGAACATAGTGAATCACATTCCTGCCCCTCTGGGGGGAGTGCAAAGTCCAGTAATGCTGTCTGGTAGCAGAGTCTTCAGGGCTCCTTTTCAGCAGTTAACCCAAAAGTCCATTGCAAACCCATCTATGCAACAATACTTGGTGCTAAAAAAAACCTGAGAAAGTCAGGACTGGGGAGAAAACTGTTCATGACAGAAGAAAAAGCCTGCATTTGTTGGATAGTGCTTTAAATCAGTGGAACTGTCTGGTTCCACCTGCTCTCTCTGCTCTTATGCCTTTTGAACAACTATTTTCCAGCTCTTATTTTTTTAATATAGAATAAATGTTCTGTCTGTAATTACATTTAAGTTATTCTATGAGATTATAACATTCTGCTTTTCTGTCTGAGCAGGGTCTGTTCCATCTGAATTGCAAAATGGATATAGGATTGCAGTAGTTAGAGAAGGAAAAGCCGTATTAGTCTGGAGTCCATCATCCTGTAAGGGTATGATATAACACTGTGACAGAGGCCATATCAGATATTAAATTGCTATAATACAGAAGTGTTTTACACTTTCTTAAATTATAATGAGAAAGAGCAGCCCGGGAGTGGATATCTTATCAGTGCAAGAGCTGGGTTACCCTGAGAGCGAGAGGTAATGCCCAGACTATTAGAAGAAAGAGTCTGCAAGGTTGGTTCATGTGGTTAAACCTTCTCCAGCCTCAGCCCTGCACATTTGGGGCTGTAAGGTCCTGGGTAACGTGCTCTTGTATGTTCAAGCAGAAGGGCCTGATTCAGTTCTTGGGTTTTGAAATAAAATCCGTGAAAATCCAGCTAGTCTTTGCCTGTTGTTTTGGAGCAAAACACTTCCCAGCTCTGCACTTCCCAGCTCTGCACTTCCCAGAGGCAGGAGGGGGCTCTGCACTGTGGTAGATCCACTCTGTTCCCAGGCAGCCCCATGCTGTCACAGCAGGCACTGGGCAGCTGGAGGTGGTGGGTTTGTGCTTAGTACCTGCAAGCAATTCTGTTGTCATGTTGGGAGGATGAAGGATCCCATGGCATGTTTGCACAGGGAGAGATATACACCTTTTGGCATCCTGGCTGGTCCCAAAATTCAGTGGCTCAATTCTGCTTAATTTCTCCTGCATTGTAATTGATGCAGCTGTGACTGGTGCGTTGTTGCACCCAGACTGAAGCGGGCTTTGAAATAGCACTTTAAATGTATATACACTCACCTCCATCCCCCCAAATGCCAAGTAAAACAGCATTTTAACACTTCTTGTTAACTGGTACTGCACATTAATGCAGTTGTGGAAACTGTCACTGTACAAATACCCTCTCTCATAACTATTTTCCGTAGATTTATTTTCATCAGAGCATGAAACCATGGAATAGAAATGCTTTTATAGTTTTTTGCTTCTGGAGATATTATTGAGAGACATGGAATATATTTAGAGCAGTGCTTTAAACTATCACAACACTTTTTTTTCTCTCAAAACACTTGTAACAAAAATACATTGCACCAGGTGCCCTGGTTTCATTTCTGCATGCTCTCTTCTCAGAGGTTTCACATAACTCAGAAATGGAAAGTCAAACTACACAGAGTGCATTTGCTGCTGATGGGCATATACACAGGGGCAGACTAATAAAAGGACTGTATTTTTTCTCAATACAGTGTACATTTCCAGTGCTGAGTAAATACTAAATGCAATGGCTGAAAGATCCTGTTACTAAGGCAACCAACTCCCATGTTATCCTTAAATATATATACATAGTCCGTCTGCTACTTGAAAAGAAAAATTCTTGTCAAGATTTGCTGAGCTGAATTCCTGATGAGATCTGTCTTACAAAAGGCTAAATGTTGTGGGTGCCTCAGACTGGACTTTCAGGTTGACAATAAGAGCAAGAACAGAAGCTGATGGAAAGGATAATGATTTTCAAGTTGCAGAGTTAGGACCAACTTGTACAAAATGGTGGTAGGACAAAACTTTTCTAAGGCCTATGCATGTCGTAAGTGCCTTAAGAGAATCAATATATGTAAATATTTCATAGCACCTCCTTCTGAGACAGCTCTTGTAGCTTGCTGTATTAGGCAGACCAGTGTATTTCTATGGTAAGTCCTGTAATGAATGATCCTAAGCAGAGGAATGCCCAGTGGCATGGAGCTGGTGCACAGTCTGTACATCTTGCTGTTTCCATTTATTTCCAAATACATATTTTTGATATTAGAGCACATCATATCCTACAGCTGGCAAGAGTTCATAATTCAGTGCTGCTCCAAAAGAGTGAAGAGTATAGTTAAGGCACCACATGCACAGTAGTTCTTTTCCAGCTTTCTCAGCCATGACTGGTTTTTGCCATAAATGTTTATTTTGAGGGTCACTCAGCTGTACTTGTTACCCAGTGTAAAAAGAAGAGTTCCCTCACTGAAGGTTTAGTGCCTGTGCTGGTGCAGTGTCAGTTTAATTTAGGACTGAAAATTAACTCAGCAGGAACACCCCAGCAGAGAGGTAGTCTGAAAGCCCAGAACTTCATGAAAGCCCAGAACTTCATGGCCTGACCTAAACCATCCTTGGAGGCAATTTTTGATTTCATGACGTGTGGCCTCTGGAGTACAAATACTTCAGTGGACCTTGAACTGGACAAGTTTGCAGCTTCTTGCACCTCATCATGCTTTCAGTGAAGTACTACAGGTATTAATAAGTACTGTATTCAGGCTTTAGGAGTTACCTTAAAAAAAAAAGATTATTTAAATAGCTCCAGCTTAGTGCCTTATCCCAGTAGTTTGGAACACTAAATGAAGTTATCTGTGATGGTGTTAATCACCCCATGTGTCTCTGAAGAGTAGGTATAAAAGCAGATATAAAAGGGGTCACAGAATAAGCTTGAGGAACAGTGAAATGGTATTAGGTGAGAATTTCCCCTCCTAGTGAAGTCTTAACCCGAATCTGTCTCTCAGAGACGTAAGTAGTGAAGCAATTCACATATACCTTTTCCATCTTCTCTGTTAAGTCTAAGAATTTCTTGTCCAGAACTGGGGAAATTCACCTGTGGGGCACAAAGATCTCTCACTGCTTTGCTTTTCTTTTTTTAACACGGAGAGAAGTGTCTGTGCCTTCTCTCAAATCATGTAATAAGGCTAGGAGGTCCTTATCCATGTCCCTCAGTTGGGTTGCTCTCTCTCCATGGCTTGAGTCCAAGTACTTTCAGCTCTTTTCAGCATCTCAGAAGTGACACCATTCTGTTCCCATTTTTAGAAAATACCAGGGATACGCTGAGGCTGAGAAAAATCCTTGCTCCTAAATAAGCTGTTCTGGATAAAACTTTCCTTGTCTCATTACTTTTCCAGTCTTTTCAGAGGTTTCCCTAGTGTGGTCGTAAAGGCGGTGCTTGTAATTAGGGAAACTCATCATTCCAAGCACAATTGATACAGTGCTTTTGTCAGTTATCCCCCAATAGGGATAATAGTATTTTATCCTTAAATCCAAAGGTTAAATGCGTTTTAACCAAAGTCCCTAAACCCGATGCTTAACTGCAACGTGCCTGAGGTCTGTCCCATACAGTCTTCTTCCTGGCTCACCAGCAGGTGCTCGAGGAATGCACCCTCCCCTCGGAGACCTCCGTCCATCTGGAGTTCCCAAGCAGCCTTTAGGCTGCACTTCTCCCTTTTCATCAACAATAAGCTCCTTGCTCTCAAAACCTTCAGGGAATGTGGATTACACAGGCATGGAAATGGGATTTTTAGTAACAAGTGGCCAAATGTTCAGACATCTCCTCTAAAGACATTTGTGCTTCTAGTGAAAAAAAGAGCCTGATCCCAATAAGGAGACTATTTCTAAATTAATAATAATTTTAAACCCCCTCAAGTCTGAGATACATTAAAATACAAGGTGACATTTGAATATGTGCTGTGGGTCAGACTCTGATGCTCTAAGGCACATTGAGTACTGCTTTACTTGCAAGTAGTTCCATTAATTTCAGTGACCCAGTTATGGAATAAGGCACCACTCAGCAAGAGAAGAGATGTTAAAAATCTGCCCACAATATTTGATGATAATTTGATTTCTGTACTGCCTTCCAGACCCAGTCATCCCATTCTGCTTTCACCATAGTGCAGCATCTCTTTCATAGATGCTGACATCTCTAGATGGCTGTCAGCCTTTGTGATGAAGAGTATTAGAATAACATTGCAGCTGTGTCAATAAAGCATCCATTCATGAAGAGGATATTTTTGAGCAATTCCTGTAAAATTCCATGTTTTTTTTTCTCTTTTAAGTTGATATTCAGGTTTCTGTGACTATGGTAACTTCTGTGCATTTGCATATTGTAGGTTGTGCAGCCACAAAAGGAGATAATTGATTTTCTCCCTGAAGTAATTTGGTGCTCTTCACTTCAGAGATCATCCTTTGGATTATCGACTCCTTATTATTAGTCATTTGCAAAATTATTGCTATGGCTATGAGGTTCATCGCCCTGTCAGACTTTTGGCTTCTTTTCCTCAGGGTTTTCTTCCTGACCAGGAAGGTTTTAATCCTCTTGTACTTGAGAAAAAAAAAAAAAAAAGATAGCTGTACTGGCACCTCCTCCCATAAGGCTGACATTTCAAATCAGTTCTTTTATCAGCACATGCTTCTTGCTTGCCTTTACGATAGCCTCAAAAAAATTGTTGCAAAGAGCTTGGTCAGTGGTGATAACCTCTCCAGAGCACTGACCTACAGCAAGGAGAGGAGTGTTTCTGAGCTACTACAGTATTGCAAATAATAGTTCGTACTTGACTACATTGTCACTCTTTTCAGTGTTTCACATTTGGACTTACTCTTTGCCTATGCCTCCCCCTTTTTTTTCTGTTGCAAATAAATTTTTAAAAAAATTCAACATAAAGCCTCACACCAGGCTGAATGCTACATCAGCATTAATGGTGTTATTTAGTCCAAAATTTTCAAATTTTCAAATTTTCAAAATTCTCAGAGTAGCTTTTGAAGACTCAGAGTATCCTAGTGTGGGAGCCTTTTTGGTGTAGGTTGGGCAATCTTTTAATGACAAAAGGTGAAGTTAATGTTTTGGAAAAATTTCACCAAATGTGTTGATAGCACAGTGCTTACATGTGTAATTCTCAAAGCATTTAGGACTTCACAGAAGTGGTAGGGATAATATAAATTTAAGCTAATATTTGAGCTTCAGACACAGGTATTTCTCTATTCACACTATTGACAAAGTGGCATTTGTCAGGCTCTGCACTGCTCTAACACTGCAGGTAGCATTGGGAGTGACTCAGTGCTTCCATTACCATCTGCGGTTCCCCGCCTGTGGCTTTGTTGATTTCTGCCTTGTAGTTAAGGTAACCATTGAGTAGAAGGGACCTGGGGTTGTGCAGTTGTATCTGAACTAGGCACAGAGGTGAAATGATGGAGCTGTCACAGTAAGCCTCCACGGCTGTAGCATGGTTGGCTATCCATGGCACTTCCACACTGTGTTATTTTGCTTGTAAATCAAGCTCGATGAGCTTCCTGCTAAGTTCACCATTCCATGGGAAAAATAATGTGGAACTGGAACCCAAAAATATATGCATGGTTTTACTGATGTCCCAGTCATGACTTCCTTAGTGTTGGAGAAAGACTGATGTGGAGAGATGGTGTTCTGGGACAAAACATGGAATAACAATAAGAGCTGTGACTACTCATAGCATTTCTTTTGTGTATAGTGTTAATTTCAGCAGTATTCATATACATGTACATTCATGTGCATATACACAAACCACTCATTTTCCTTTCTGTTTATTAGGAGCCATTCTTGTGTCTCTGTGAAGGGCTCAGGATCACCTCTGTGTGAGGAGAGAAGAGCTCTGTATTTCCTTAGTCTTAGCCTAGCCCTAACAGACAGGTCTCTCATCTCACCATGTATTTCTCCAGTAAGGGTGATTCTGCAAACTTCACTGTAAACTTGTTCCATAGCCTAACTTTTCCAATAATTATAACATTTGCCTATTATTTAATCCAAATTCCCCCTTGCTGCATCTTAAACCCATTGCTTCTTGTTCTGCTCTTGTTCTCTAATGAGAATAATTGGTCTGTCATCTCTGTAACAGCCCTTTGCATATCTGTAGACACTAATGCTTCCCCTCAGTCCTCTTTCCTCCAGACCGAGCAGCCCCTGCTCTCGTAACCTTTTCTCAGAGGTCTTATTTACTAACTCTTAAATCATTTTTGTTGCTTTCATCTGAACTCTCTCCAGTGTCTCTGTCTGTTTTAAAATGCAGTGCCCCAAAATGAGTGCCGTTGTCCGAATGAGGCCTAGCTGGTGCTAAGTAGAGCAGAATAATTATCCTGCTTGTTTAACATGAGGTATTCCTCAGCATGGCTCTCGCCTCAGCTGCCAGAGCTCAGTCCCCTGGCCTCCCCGTCCATTTGTTATCCTCTGCAACCCTGCAGAAAACGGGAGCTTTCTAATGCAATGTTTTTAGGACAAAAAGAAGTAAATTAAAGCCTGATGTCTTAATTATTCCCCTTTCCAAAGGGGAGGCACTCCCCTTTTCTTCTGTTTGCAGCATGGAGGGGCTGGCAGTGTCTCTGCAGTCTCCCCACAGTTCCATGTTGGCTCTTGGATAAATCCAAGCACTGAGCCTAGGGTGGTGGCTGCAGGCCCACAGCACAGGGCCGTGTGTGGGCAATGCTGGCTCAGGGCTCACCTTTGGCTGAGATTCACCCCATCTTTTTTAATGTGGATTCACTGTTAACCTCTTGGCCAAGCCTTGTGACTCAGCCATTGCATTTTCCCAGTCAACTGCAGCTCTGGAGATCTGCTCAGGGAGCCTTGGGTGGGGGGAAGGACATGTCTGGGGAGTGGGGGGTGGCTGCCACCAGAAATAGCAGGGTCAGAGGAGGAACAGCATTTTAATTTTTTCAGTTCCATTCAGCAAGTAGAGAATAGCTTCAAAAAAAGTTATCAAAGCAAGGGGTTCTATTAAGTTTTCATGCCCATACCAGGAACAATTTGCTGGAGCATCATTCCTGATACTTGTTTGTACGTGTGGTGTTTCAGGCCTGAGAGGTGAGGCTGTCCAGCACCATGGGAGCTGCAGGGGCAGCACGGCCTTGCAGGGATGGCTCACTGCACAAGCAGGCACTGATTCGAAGCTCCCTTGCAGATAGAAGCTAACAGGGTATTTCTGAATTCTGGGCTGGCTCACACCTGTGTGAGCTGAGGTGCTGATACCCTCAGAGGTGCCTCATCCAGGGAAAACATGGACAAACACAGGATATGACTTTAATATCAGCCACCACCATTTGGCATAGGAGCCTTTAGCAAAACTTGTGTCACTTTACGTTACAATTTACACCCAAAATACAGGGACAGCAATACTTCCAAGGAATGCCATATGACATACTTAAAATGTGTGCCAGGCTTTGGAGCCGAATCCAGAGCCCTCTCTTTCAAACATCCCCTTTGACTTTGCAGAGCATGGAGTTGGCCCTGGAGACCCTCTGACTGGAAGCGCTGCTGAGAATGATTACTTCTTTCAGAGAGCAAGACAATACCTGCTGACACACTGTTTTGCCTGCAAAGAATTAAAAACTCAGCGAATGAATTCTGCATAAATGTTCCAGTCTCAGACTTCGAGAGAGAATGTAAGTGGTAAAAATACACCCACATCTCAGGCTTCATGTTCAGCAAAGGCGCTGGGCCAGAGCTTTGGCTTTGCTGAGTCCACGTTTGTTGAAGCAGAGTGAGAAACTGGTTATGACTTCCTAACTCATTCTGTGTCTGGCTGCCAGCCCACACCAGCCTGGGGAAGGCAGGGAGCTGCTCTCATGTAGCATCTAACAGCATGTCCAAGGCCTTAATCCCAATGAATACGGATGGTATAACCTGGGCATATGCCCTTGCCCTTCTTTCCCTTTCTTGTCTTTGCCTCCCCTGCTGACATGACCCTTGGAGCAAAGGTGGCAAAGGAGCAGCAGCGCAGTCTGAGGGAACATTTCAGTGCTGGCAATCTGTCATGCATGCAGGTAACACAGCTTTTCTCTTTTACCTCAGCACCTCTTGGGCAATGCAGAGAATGTGCCCAGGATTTACGAGGCTCAAGCTGAATGCAGCCAGCATCACTGCCTGCTACATTTTTCCACCTCGGTGCACCAGTATGCTGCTTAATAGACCTCTGGCATAATGTGCAACAGTACCCAGCTCTGTACCTTAGAGCTAAAAATGAGGAGACAGGAAGAGATGAATGGCATAGCTGTTTCTCATGCCACACAAAGGGAAATTACACAGGAAGTAAGTCACCTCCTGAAGAGACTAGACACAAGAGGAGTTATCTTTCTCCGTTAAATTAAAAAAAAATGATTAAATGCCAGATAGTTCGAGCACATTGGGCAGATACTGCACAAGCACTTTTCTTGCTAAGAAAGTAACCACGTAAGTTACTGACTGGCTTTAAAACGACTGAGAAATTGTAGTTGTAAAAAATCACTACTGCTAATTTACCTTCTGGCAGGTGCAGGAACCAACTTTGGCTCAGAATGGTACTTCATGCAGTACCACAACACTGCAGCTTGTGAAGAGTGCCTGAACATGTGAGGACATGGTGTCTGGGTTGCTCCATGCTTGATTGCTGAACTTGAATGGCCCTCACAAAAGCTTCACATATTGAGCAAAGAACTGTGAAACCCAGCCCCAGCTGAATGCATAGTCTGCTGTCTGTTTTGGCTTTGCACAGGTATGCAACACTGGATTCACATAAACTGACTGAAGCTGGGGACACTGGAACAAGGTATCCTCAAATCTCTCCTCAAATCCAGCACCTCTTTGGCATTTCTTGCTAGCCAGGGTCAATGCACCTGCCAGAGGAAATCCTTTTCTCTTGCTGTCTCGACACTAATCCTGTTTTGCCTCAGTCACCGCAAATAAACTAAACCAGAATGGTCCTTCCAAAGTGTTAGAGGGTTTTCAGCACAGCCTACATAGCAAATATCTCCATACCAGATCTTGTACCCAAGGAAGGATTTTTTTCATCTTTCTATTTTTGTCCCTTTTACTTCTCACCATCTAGCACGTTAGTCATATTTAAAGGAAAAGTACAGTTCAGTTTAAAGACTGTCCCAGTCTGTATGAAAACCTTTCCATCCACCTCAGCAAATGTTGATAAGTTGCAAACCTGACTACTAAAGGACAGTCCCGTAGGGAAAGGGCTTCATCCCATCTCTAAGCTCTCTGATTCTGGGTTTAGCACTTTTCTCTTGGTGAAGATTTGCCTCCACCAAGAAATATGTGCAAGGGGTTTGTAATTGGCGTTTAATTGGAACTGATCTGTACAAAAATTTCCCCACCAACCCTGGTTTCCTCATAAAGAGGAAAGAATTGCTACAGCAGAATAAAATGGTCTGCACAGAGACCTGACATGGTATTGCTACCCCACCTTGGCCATTTCATGCAATCAAGCCTTAAGTAACACTTATAGGCCTTTCAGCCCCCCCAGGTAGTGGGAAATTTGGGGGGACTTCCTCATAGGCTCCTGCTCCTTTAAACTCCCAGCATTGCCAAAAATTCTCTGACTCAGTGGAATTATAGTAAAAATAAAGTAGGGGGGTGTGAACTTATCTCTCTGGTGTCCCAGGCTGGAGAGAGAAGCAGCAAAACTTTGTTATTCAGATCAGCTGCTTCTCTTTGGTTGCAGTCTGAGGGCAGCAGGGGAAGGAGAACAGCACAACCTGTCATTTTCTGTTCATGTCAAAAGCTGACCAAACCAACTCAGCCTTTTTCTCCCCCACCCTTATAAATGATAGTGATAACTTTTATGGGATAGGATAGGAAGGGATCAAACAGTTGTTATTATACCTTGCTCCTTTGAAATATATACTTCTAGTTGCCTATATATACTTTGCTACTCAGCTCCTAACAACGTGATGGGCTATCTATAACCCTTTTAAAAATAATCTTTGAAGGATGAGTGGGACAGAAAGCCTCCATATCTTTTAGAGACCAGCCCTAAAAGAAGATTCCTTCTAAATCCATCTATTCCAGTTAATAGGGCTTGGCACAGCCACTATGTCTACTATTCCAGACCTTAAAAGATAATTTATAACAGAACTTTGAATGTTTCCTGGCTCAATGCATTTTTTAATATACTGGATCATTTGCATTAGTGTCTCTGTTCACCTTATATTTCATGAGTAAGTAAATTGTGGAAGGTTAACCTTTTCTATAAAAAAATAGGACTTTATGTGGAAGTCAATATTGGCACAGTCTGTAGAAGAACTGTGTCTCAGCTGTCAGGGTGAATGTTTTGTCTAGCCTTCATTGCAATTCTTTTGGTTTTACTCAGTCTTTCTTGCCTTCCTTTTTTTTTTTTTTTTTCTTTTCTTTTTTTCCCCCTAAAGCTAAAACCAGAAATTTAATAAACTAACATTAGCATTGAATTCTCTAAACTGCCAAGTCATACTCTGGCTAGCTTTTCCCCCATGCTGTGCACCACGGTGCACATTTATGCTTACAGCACGTCCTTTCTTGAGTAATTTATAGCATTTGAAAGCTTAGTTGATCTTGTGGGCTGCTTGATGCCTTGGTGCTTAAGTGGACTCTTGGCTCTGAGGCAGTGGCTCCAGGTCTAGCAGGCAGCAGTGCCCCCTGAGTGTTTGACTCCCCTACTCATCCAAGGACATAACTAGCAGTATGAAAGATTTCTCCCAAGACTGATGCACGCAATTAACTGAATTACTTCAACAGGGTGTAGATAGCATAGATTTGAAGTGGAACCTGTTACTGTGCCAGTGGCTGGATGAGAATCCTGCTGTGCCACTCACGGGGGAAGAAAATCCTTCTCTGCCAGTTCTTAGTGAAGAAGTTCTTGCTGTGACAGCAGATCCAGCTCACACGCTTGATATAATGCCCTCAATTACCATATCTTTGTAATTATCATCCCTGTCTGATAAGTCTTGTGGAAACTATCAGATCTTGAGTAGGGGATCTAGGAGACTTGTAAGAATATAATGTCTTGAATTGATCTGTCTGTTTAATGTTTCATCACTCTGCCACCAATTGATCATTCTTTGAATAAAATGATAGCATATCTGTATGCCAACACTTGTGATTCATTTTCACTTAGCTAATCAAAATGTTGTTTCACAAGACCCTGATGATGTTCAGGATGCCTTTTAGGAGGTATTACCTTACACCAAGCTGGCTGACTCAGGTGGTCTTTTTCTTATAATGTTACCAGACCAAGCCCATGATTTATGAGGTATGCTTTCCGCTAGCAAGTTCCTACGAGGGCGCAGAACTGTTTGATTGCAAAGTTTTTCAGCTAGAGAAAAATCATAGTAAATATGATTTTTTTCAGTTGAAGGAACTGCAACATCCCTACATATCCTGGATCAATTACTGAACATTTTCTCATTTTACATGAAACTTTAGGATTATCTGAAGATTTCTGCCAGGTCTGTAGAGATCACCCATTCAGTGTTAGCTAGACAAGCCAAGCATCTGTTTTCACTCTTATCCGCTGAAACCATAATGCTGAGATTCAGATACTGACTTACTTTTAGGAAGCCTTTTTTTTTAGAAATGTAAAAAAATGAAAAGAAAGCTTTTTGCTGCTTCTCTAGTCATGAACTGTGTCTGTAGATGAGATTTGAAAGCACACACCCATCAGCCAGGGAAGTGACTCTTTTTTATGAGTGCTAGTTGTTCTTTTAACTGCTGTAATCCTGATGAGTTAAACAGTGTAATGCAGTTTCTTGTTTGCTGTAGCAATGAAGTGGTAAGTAAAAATCACCTCTAGGAAGAATTAAGCACTGAAGTAGGATGAAGCAGGGAGTCAGGATACTCTAATATAGTTAAAAGACTCTAGTTTTCAGACTACAATTGTAGGCAAGTATTTCATAGGCCTTGGGGACACAGGTGAATTTTACCCAGAAAACAAAGCCTTTTCCCACAGGTTTATGTCTGGTATAATTATGTTCTAAAATTCTGTTGGTTTTTTTTTTTTTAAATTCTGTGAGCCTCAGTAGCAGTAGCACTGGAAAAATTGCTCTGTAGTGCTGAACGTTGTGTGCCTACAGCAAAGGCAAAGTTCATAAAGGACACAGAAAGCACAGAGCCCCTGTTAACCTTCTGAGAAGGAAGGTGTGTTTGTACGCGCCGAGAAAGCAATCTTTTCTCGCCTTAGGTCTTTGTACAGTCTCCTATGATTTCATTTCTAAAGAGAGAAGACATCACTGTAGTAATTTTGTAACTACCATCGGCTTTAAAAAGACTGTTAGAAGCATCTGGCAGAGCCAGAATTGTGATTCATCATGTCAGCCACTACCTTGCCCATTATTTTTTAAGAATTGAGTTAAACAACCTCTCAAACTCTGACAGGTTGGATAGAAGCCTAACTCAATGGCTGGTGGCTGGAATGGCCACTGGAGAACGTCCTGCAAAGTGATCAATAATCCATATTGGGTTTTTTGTTTTGGGGTTTATTTTTTTTGTGTGTTGGTTTTCTGATTTGTTTGTTGGTTGACTTTCTTTCTATCAACAATACAATGATTAACTTCTGAGAAAACCAGCATTTCTCTAAGTCCAGGGATTCATCTGTTTTTTCAGGTGTGATTTCAAATACTTAATGCCTCTCTCACAGACAAATATGTCAGACTTCTAACCTCTTGCCTTTGCTTTCTACAACATTGATGGTCCTTTGAGTTAGTGATGCTTGTGCAATTCCAGATGAGAGCTCCCAGTGCTCACGTGGTACCACTTCTTCCTGATTAAGCAGAACAAGTGAGCACCTGATTGACTTTTACCATAAATGCTGACATTCTGCAGCCAAAGGGGAGAGGGGAGAAAAAAAATGCTTTGATAGTGTTTAAAGCACACAGGCCATTTTCAGCAAGGATTTCCATTTCAAGAGATTTGTTAGTGTAGTCTTGGATTAGTGTATGCATTGAAAGCTTTACTTAGGAAGATTTTCATCCTTTGAGGCACACACATACCAAAGCTCTTTGTTGTTCTGAATCCATGATTATGTGCTGAATAATGAATATTTTTAAAAGCCTTATGCAGCCACACTGTGATACCTTGACAATTTCAGGCAATCTCACTTTTTCTTTCTTTCTTTTTTTTTTTTTTTTTTTTGACATTTCCTAACATAAAACTTTTAGCAAAGACTTTTAGCAATTTAGAAGTTCTTCTGTGCCAGGCAACCGAATTGCTGAGATGCTGAGATGCTGATTTAAAAAAAAAAAAAAAAGAAAGGTATCTTATGTTGATTTTGTTTTAGAACAAGCTGACTAGCTGCAATTGAGGTTAATTGACCTTTATAATGGATACACAGGACAGTGCTAAAGCTGTATACATAAACTGCAAGTTTATTTGATAGCAAATTGTGTTAATTGACATTCATTGTGCATCTTTCTGTTGTTTATTGCTAGTTGCTCATGTGAATAGTTTGTTGATATTATAGATAGGACAAACATTTGTTTCAGATAAATAGGATTTTCAGTTGAATAGGTTTTAATTAAATGATCCCCTGTATTCAATTTTGAAACTGTGAAGTACTGTACTCTATCTACCTAAACCTCTTATCTAGGATCTTATATTGTTAATCATGTCTCACACAAATTTGTTTATTTTTGTCAAATAATGCCTAATTTCTCTGCCAGTTGGGCCAGATTTAGGTCTTTTGCCAGAGTAAACAACAAAATTACAGTGTTGGAGGACTGAATTTATGCAAGAATTATTGGTGACTGGTCTGCATACGCTCATGCACAGGTCCTGTTCTGCTGGAAACTCAACCATCATTTGCCTTTCACAGACCTTTAACCAACTCTAGGGCTGACCCATTTAGCTACAGTCCTCATGCTTTTCACAATATACAATGTTTCTGATACCTTAACTAAGTGTTAAATATATCTACAAATTCAGGCCAAACCAGTCAATTTTCTCTTTTTTTTTTTCCCTAATGAAATTAAACTGTAGCTGACAAAGTCACTGGTCACACAGCCCCTTCCACTGATCATGGCTTTTCCTACACTCTGAAAGCTAAATGTAAAAGCAACCCCTCCAAAGCCTTTTCTAGGTCACAAAGCACGTTTTTCTTAACCAAGCTAAAAGAAGCAAAGATTGCTATTATATTTTGTCTGAAAAATAAAGCAGAACTAAGACAGGTAGATGTCCTGCAGGCATGTACATACAATTGAGTGGTGCACAGCTATTAGCTAGCTGTTATGATCTTTTAGCTCCTTCTGATACTTCAGCACTCTCTCTAAATAGCCATGTAGCTCAAAACATCAATAAGGAGGTATTTGCTGTATATTTTTACCACAGAGACATTTAAAGAGAAATAACTGTTCTTGAGTAAGTTACATTTTATTTTAATATGCCAGTGTAAATGATGACAGTCGTTCACCTCTTATGTTGTAGATGAGAGCAAACTTAGGAGGCAAAGTAGTTAGGTAATATACAGAGAGATTTCTTTAAAAGAGTGCAAGTTCCTCGGTTTTTGCTGTATTCATTTTTCTCTAAAGTGGTTTTTTTCCCCACATGAGTGGCTTTCCATTTCCACTTCTTTTACATTTGCACTCTCTAAAGTCTAAGGTTATTGCTGATAGTATTTTGAGAAGTGCCTTCCCTGGAGGATGTTTTTTTGATAGGCAGTGAGGGACTGCTCTCAAATATGATGGTGAACATTTTAGAGAGATTTGTGATATAATGTGCATCACAGGCACAAGGACCTTGTTTCTTTTCAAACAAAAGTGGCAAAAGGCTGGGGCCTGATTTTTGGCTCTGGCTGAGCTAACCAGCTGCAGGAGCAGTCACTGAGACCTGCACTGGGTACTGGGCATCAGAGCAAAGCAGGTCAGTAGTGTCCAGATGAGGTGCTTCAGAAACTGGGAACAGAAGCAGCACAGGCTGTCTGTCCTGATGGCAGAGTATATACTGTATTTAAACTGCAC
This sequence comes from Entomyzon cyanotis, assembly GCA_024500445.1. Classification (NCBI taxonomy): domain Eukaryota; kingdom Metazoa; phylum Chordata; class Aves; order Passeriformes; family Meliphagidae; genus Entomyzon; species Entomyzon cyanotis. The sequence continues at coordinate 5,233,425 of JAKEPQ010000756.1, forward strand.
CTCAGGTCACTGAGTAACCCTTAACACTTGTTTGCTTGCATTCAGGGTAGCTACAATTCACACTGTTTGGTTCCTCCTGCAGGAAGGCTGCGGCTTGGGAATGATTCAGATTGAAGCCCTCCCATGTCCTCCCTCCCTCAGCCATATGGACATAACTGGTAGCCAAAGAGTGTCAACCATCTTGGTCACAGTCTGTCAAAATTACTCGATGGCCCTGCACAGTCCTGACCTGTCTCCATGTCCTAATGCTGAGTTGCACAACATGGCTGCACCTCTGATGTTCCACCCTAAAAACCCATGAATGGCACAGTGCTCCTCCAGAAACCATGACCGAGGAAGGGAGGGAGGTATTCTGGATTGGCATGGGAAAAGGGCCTTAAGGGCTGAGGACATGTGTGCTCTGCCCAGGGTATACCCATATTGTGGGACATTGGCCAGGCCTAAATTAAGCAGCCAAGGTATGTGAACTGTTAAGGAACATCACTTGCCTTCCAGCCCTTTTGTCTCTCATTTGTATATGACTTCTTGGCACAGGCAGATTCTCATGCCTAGCAGAGATTTCTGGGCATGTCAGACCTAATTCTGCCTAGCCACAAAAAATGAAATGACCATCTCAGACCCTCCAAGCCTATGATGGGCCTTGTCCCACCTGTGTCCTCCTTCTAGAGAATACATATTTCCCTGGATACATAATTCATGTTCATTGCAATGACTGCTGTTTATGCATCCATGATGTAACTCTGTAGATTCAACAGTTGTGTTTCCCTGAATTCATTACTATTCTCCAGTCCCTTTTGCCCATGTGTTTGTAGTGGTGTTTGTTGACCTTTCCTAGACAGGAGAAAATAAAAGGTTTGACACCACTGTTATTGCTCTTGCAGTGAACAGGCCAGCCCTTGTCCTAGCATCAGGTAATCAAAGAATTATAGAATCATAGAATGCTTTGGGTTGAAGGGAACCTTACAGATCATCTATTCCAATCCCCTGCCATGGGCAGGGACACCTTTCAGAGGACTGGGTTGCTCAGAGCTCCATCCAACATGGCTTTGAACACTTCCAGGGATGGGGCAGCCACAGCTTCTCTGGGCAGTGCCAGTGCCTCACCACTCTTACAGCAAATACTTGTTTCCTGATCTCTAATTTAAACCTACTTCATGTCAGTGTGAAGCCATTTCTCCTTGTTCTGTCACTCCAAGCCCCTGTAAATAGTCTCTCTCCATCTTTCCTGTGGACTCCTTTCAGCTACTGCAAGGCCACAATTAGGTCACCCGAAAGCCTTCCCTTCTCCAGGCTGAACAATCCCAGTTCTCCCAGCCTTTCCTCCCAGCAGAGCTGCTCCATCCCTCTGATCACCTTGATGCCTCCTCTGGCCTGGCTCCAGCAGCTCCCTGTCCTTGCTGTGCTGGGAGCCCAGAGCTGGGTTCAGTTTAAGGGTTGACAAAGTCACTGGCTGCAGCAAGGATTCCAGCCTGTGCCAGTCCTCTGGCCAATCCTCAGGACTTCAGAGGCAGATGAGGATGTGCAGGCTGATGGGTTCATCAGGTGATACTGGGGACATGCAAACTGAACGCTCTATACATCCATATCATGGCCTCTTCCATGTTCTCCTGAGTTGTAGGCAAAAACATGCTCATTGCCTACCAGGAACCAAGAATCAGGGACACAAATGAACCTCATTCAGGAACTCTTAAACCAAAGGAATATACTTGTACCATCCTATGTTAAGTATACCTGTGTCTTGCATTCCAATATCATTGCACAAAGCAGTACTACAACATACACAGCCAGCAGACATCAGAGCGTGATGCAAATAATCTCTTCGGAGGCCAAAACCTTGTCTTTGAGCTGTGAAGAAGAGGCAGACTGTTTGCCATGCTGTTACTAGACATGTTCAGACTACTTCTCTCTGATGTGACAAAAGGCTCAGGCATCTGTGACAATGGGACTCAGTTGCACAACTGCCATCAAAGCAGCCAATGTGACCCAAGGCACTGGGTCAGTCCGTGGCACATCTTCCTTTACCTGTTGACCACAGATTTGTGCATTTGTGTGGGCAGAAAGAACTGTACCAACCTTGACTTGATGGAAAAGCTGATTTCCAGGCAAGGGGCAGGTTGTACTCATCCTGTGAACACACTGACATCTAGAAACTGGCCTGTCTGTTTCACAGCACCCTTTTATCCTTTTATTCTTAAAATATTGCCTTGTTATCTCTGCACCAGCCTTCTTTACAAATGGGTCTACCAGTGTGATGCAGCTCCGTGACAATGCCAGAAATTATTTTAATTGCCACTACATGGGAGAAAGTGCTATGGTATAAAGGTATCCTTTATATTACAGCTGATGAGCTGTGGGCTTCCTCACATCACAAGCTGGACACTCAGGGTAGAACTGGTGAATTACAGGATGGAAAACTGGGTGGTAAGGTGGGTGAAAAATTGGCTGGACTGCTCAGCTCAGGGTTGTGGGAGTGCTGCAATGTCCAGCTGGCAGGCTGCAGTTGGTTGAGTCCCTCAGAGATGAATCTTCTCCAGAATTTCCACAGGTCTGCCCACGTTCTGCCTTGTGCTTCCTGTGCTCACTGGCACCTCAGCAAAATGAAAGCAAACCCCTCCTTGCTGGTAGCCCCATTGCTGCTGCATTTATGCACTCTGGATTTTCGCAGTGTTGTTACAAGCTCTGGAGGGCAGGCTGCTGCCTCCTGGGAGCTGCAGGTTGCTCCACATGGCTCGTAGAGCTGTGGCTAGCACTCAGCTCCCCTCTCTGATGGCAGAGCAGCCCTCCTTTAACGTGATGCCAGCTGTGGATGGCAGTCAAATGGGGCTGAGCATGGGGCAGTGCTGTTAAACACTGTTAGCTTTGCCCAGAGATGGTTTTGCCCAGGGGAGGAGGGGGCCTGCCACCACCTGAATTTTTGTGGGGGTCACCAAAGGCTTTGTGAGTTGTGGCTTTCTGCTGTGGGCAGCAGCAGCACACGTGTCAATAGTCAGCCCTGGGGAAGTCTGCTGCACCTGCACCACAGCCCTGAGCAGCCAGGAAATCCCCACTGCCTAAAGGCTAGAAGGGCTGCTCTTGTTAGAGTTTGCCTCTGCTAATACTGACTGGTTTTGCATCTTCTGTACCAGGGACAGGCTTCAGGCTTCTGCAGGGAACAGGCTGCAAATAAGACTTGCAAATGCTTTAGTCCTCCTTAATTGCAGAGGAAGGTTACTAAAAATGAAAAGGCACATGACACCATTGACCAAGTGACAGAGAGGAACAAAACCTCTACTGCTTTCTTCTCTTCCCTATCTCTGGGACATTTTAAAGGTACTCAAATGTAGCTCAGATCTCCACCACACATTATCCAAGAGTTCCTAGAATAACCTCTTATTTGGATTACCCAGCACTAAAATAATTTGGAGAAATGCTTCTACTACCACAAACAGTTTAATCCATGATCAATGTGATTAACAAGACCAGCAAGAGACGAAAGAAATTTGGGTCTGCTTCTTGTAGAAAACACATTTTTTTTTCTTTGTGGCATGAAATTTCCTCATTCTTTTTCTCAGAACAGTGTGAGAGAGCGGAAGTGTCTCAGTTTGACATCTAATCTGCTCTGCCTTTGCAGGAAGTTAGAAAAGTCTTGAACATGCATTCAGTTGATATATTTTTCTAAAGAGCCCTTTAGACAAAGCCTTAAGTGATTAGAGACCACAGTGGTTACAGCTCATACCCTTCATTCCCAGCTAGTTAACCTTACACCTTTATCCCCTTGCCATCAGCCCAATAGGCAGAGTTTAATTGCTGTAGAATAAAGCAGCTGTTGGGTGTTTTGCCAGTTGGAAGCTTTGCCTGTCTCACTGCAACTAGCTAGGGAGGCCTATTTTCATTTGCAAACCTGTGCAAGTTAACATTTCTCAGAGTATTTATATCAGGGTGCAGCTCTGGTCTCTGTGGTTGTTAGTCCTTGACCCAGCTAACTTAGCTGTTTCTTGACAGTCACAGTCATATTTACGCTCACCTCAACATATTTTCACAGGTTCAGCAGTTTTACAGATGTCTGGGTAGAACCTGAAGACTAAGTGCCTCTGCCACAAAAGCCAAAAGATAAGCCCCTCTGAGAGGAATTCAAGCTGAATTTCGTCCTTCACTAGAATGAGGAGATGATAGAAGCCAATCCAAATCCATTATTTCAGAAGTCATATTAAGTAATGTCACTACTTCATGTCACGACACACTGCTGGCTGGAAAAGCATTAAGAAACAAATACAGCTGCTCTCACATCCTTCATCCCACCAAGGGTTCTGCATCCCCACCATGCCTGGCAGTATGGGGTCATTGCTGCTAAATGATGGCATTTGTTGCTGGTATATAAAACAAATTGTAGTACCGCCCTTTCTGGTTTATTTTTCTAAACAGAGTTTATTTACTCCAAATCTTTGAAACCTAGTTAATGCAATTTTCTAAAATTGCAATTTTTATACTACAGCCTTCAAAGCAGATCTGTGGTCTGACACCAGTAGTCATTTGAGGAGTCATGAAAAGTACAGAAAACACTTACATTGGGGAAAAGAAAAAGAGAGAAAAGCTTTCCATTTGTTTATAGCTTCTTCAGAAATACTCTTTTTGGGGCAGAACTTTCTGTGTTTCATCTCTTCTGAAGGTGATTTTCTTTCAGAATGTCAACAGTATGTGGAAACTTTTTAACATAAATGCAAAACGGCTTAAATTATGAAAATTGTGTGACTAATGAGTGAGCAAAAAGTCTTTCTATTGATTTGATACACAGATTATTATGCCTGCTAAAAATGCTCAGTGGAGTTGTTATTTACAGTGTTAGTGTTAGAAGAGAGCAGTCTTTGAAATGTAATGACCACATTAAAAATCAAGTAGTTTTTAAAAGGCTTAAACACATGATTCTGTTTATTATTAAGGGAAGTACTCTAAAAGAAGACAGGCAGTTAAAATGTGTATTCCAGTGTGAAATATACTGGGAAAAGACAATAAAATCTCATATGAAAGACAATCATGTACAATAACCATGTTAGCTTCTGAGTTTTGTATACAAACAAATACTCTATTAACAAACTCCACACCAGACACAAAAGGCAACATCTTCACAAAAAGGTATCATAAAAGCACAGCATTGATCCTGATTATTTTTTTCTCCAAGCTTGCATTCTCTGTATAATGCTTGGGACAAATGAGAACAGGTGTGAAAATAACCATAAAAAAATTGCCACAGCATAAGCCATTTGGATGGCTCAGTTCTTCCACAAGATAAGGAACACAGAGAGCTAAATTCAGATTTACCCTAGAGTTCTCAAATGCCTCCAGGAAAGAAGTACAGGAAATTATTGTCTACTTTAGAGCTCATTTTGGAGAAAAGTGGTGTGAAACAGCTTTAATATTACTGAGAATTGGCTTAGTACTTTTCAGAGTAGGGTGTGACTCTGACTGTATCCGCCTTTTTATTATGATATATCAATGAAAATACATTCTGTACACAAATCAGCAAAACACAGCTGAAAATAGAGACAGTGTGCTTAATCCATATATTTTCAAAATAAATATGTACAATATTTACATTTTGGACAGTTCCAGAAACTAACATCTCCAGGTTATGAACCACTACCTAAAAAATTCTCTATTATTACAGAAAATGCATTTGCTGTACAAATATTTATAAATACTTTTGTATAAACTTTTTGGGAAATATCTGTGGATTCATTGAAAAGAAAAACATGAGCAATTCTTATTATCAACTAACATTTCGCTATCAAGTGTCTACATATTAAACAGTTTAGAGCATCATGAATCAGATAAAAGTAGATTTCCAGTGTTGAGAATATTTTGTGTTCTGCTTCATCATACTGACAAATGTGATTGTCTTTTCTGAAAATCTGCAGAAAAGCAGCAGGACCGAATCAGTTTGACTCACTGATTTTTATTGACTGCACCATGTCAGACAGGGCTTCTGGGTCTGCTTCTTCTTTACCATTATCTGAATTTTCTGATGAGATGTAACAGCCAGAATCTCTTGGACAGTCATTTAGCTGTGATTTGTCAAAGCTCGGGTGAGGGCTTAAGTTCTGCGTCTCCTGACCATCCTCACTTTTCTGCTGTTGTTCAACTAGAAAGAACAGAAAAAGAAAGAAAAAATTGTCAAAATAAGTACCTTGGGAAGGAGTTGAGACAGCAGCATGACTGATCTTGAAGAACTTTGGAAACAGAGCTGGTAATCTACTCATGACTAAATCAATATATTTTTTCCATCAGAAACAGAAACCTCAGCATCACAGAATTAAGTATGATTACACAAGTGTAACAACATCTGAGTTGACATTGAGGTTGGTCTTTTTCCTTCTGAATTTTTCTCAGAGATGAATGCTGGAGGCTTTGGCCTCCCTTATGCTGAAGTCCTTCAGGCTGTGCAGAGGTGCAGCAGTCACTGTGCATGCTCAGTGCCCACAGCAGGGATGGCACCTTTCCCTTCCCACACTCGTGTATCCCAGAGCCTGCTCCCTGCACTGATCAAGGAGCCCACTGTGCCTCGTTTAGAACACACTGCACTACAGGTTTGTGCCTTTTGAATGCAACCCCCAGCATCTGATGAATGCAACCCCGCTCTCTGCAGGGAGAGAGATTGTGCTGGCCTTCAGAAGTGTGCAGAGGTGGCACAGAGGTGTGGTAACCAGCTTTTCTAAAGCACTGAGCTTTGCAGCAGGAGTGGGTGGATGATGGAAACTTCCTAAGCTTAGCTTGATATCCAGAAGGTTATTTTCCAAAACACAGAGACCTCAGAGGAAGCTAAGATGCCTAACTTCTGCTGTATGGTTTTTTTAACACTGTTTCAAAACTAAGTAGAAGCAAATTGTCTTGCAAATAATTTGTCCTTGTTCAGCTGCACTATGGCTAATCTGTTCACACAAAAATCTGTAACTCAGTGAGATTATCCACAGACCTCTCAAGAAAAGCTCAACAAAACAGGACATGCATATATGTCATGACTCTAATGTGTACAAGTTTTAAATTTCCTGTTCCTGTTTTCTGGCTGTGAAGTACATGTTTACTCACAGTAAATTTCTTAAGAAAATCAACTATAAAATATAAATCTTTCTCTTTCCTACTTTTTTTCTTGTGCTGTTATCAACCTCCTGTAGCTGTAGTTTTACTTCAAACTGTGCCTGGCTTTCCGAACAAAGTAGAGGGAACACATCTCAGAGGAAACAAATGGTTTTACTCCAGACTTTTAGCCCTTCAGAAAAATGCTACCTGTTTGCTTTTGCAAAGAAAGTTCCCTTCTTTCACTTGATTTGTTACTCCATGGTTAAATAGTTAGCTTTGGATCTTTAGTCATATTTAAAGTGTCTCAATTCAAGTTAAGGCAGAATGGAAGTCCTAAGATATGAAGGATTTAATGCTGTGTCAAAATCTAAATCAATTTTAGTTCCTAGAATTTTAAAATTTCCACAAAGAACATTCATACTGACTTTTGTTTTAATTGTTGGAAATTATAAAATTTGGCAAAGTGGGAATGATTTTAAACTTGATTTTTTAAAATCTTGTATTTAACAACAAATAATAAATTAGAATTAAAAAAATGAAATGTTTCACTCTTTACAGTGAAATGGAAAAGCAGGAGAATTTCTTCAGAGACCTTTTTCATTGTGTGAGATTTCAACAAGCTTATTTCACAAAGCATTTTGATATATTGAGAAATTTTTGAGGTCTTGATGGAAGTCTGTGTAGATTTGTTTGGCCTGATTAAATCTGTTTAATATTTTCTAACTTCCAAGTGCCTAAATAAATTGAAAAACTGGTCTGATTTTTGAAGAAAATAATCCAAAGTCTCAGTTTAGTTATTTTTTTGATAAAGTCTGAGGGTATAGGCGTAACCAGATGTATTTAGAAGAATAATAAAAAAATTGCTTTAAATATTTTCTAAGGAATAAAAGTTCCACCTTGCTCCCAATAATAGTTAATTGCACTTGTGTGAAGGAGTACACGTTGTGGCAGATTTAATTGATATCTGTAACTGTTTGATCTCCTTCTCACTTTACAGAACACAGTTTGTCATGTCAAATGTTATCTCTCTCTTTGCAGGGAAAATATTTGATCATGTAGGGTCCAATTGATTTCTGATTGAAGTCAGGAAGGAATTACAAAGGCACACTCCGGTGAAGGTATTCCCGCTGCTGTTGGCAGCGACAGCAGCAGTTCAGCACAAACACCAGCAGTGCCCCAGTAAAGCCTTGTCCCAAGTGTGTCTGTCGCTGCTGGCAGCACCATCCCAGCAGGGCAAAGGGAACAGGGCTTGTGCAGCATTGGGATCCCTCCTGCCCTGCCGCCTCCCCCTAATCCCCTCGGCCGCCTAATGCCGCTCGCTGCCTTTTCATCTGCCGCTCCAGCATCATCTGCTGCCCCGGCAAGCTCTGACCTAAAGAGTGTTAATCCTGTTTACATTTTCAAGGTCAGAGAGGAGCCTCCATCCACTTTGTTTGTTTTACAATGGAGAGGAGACCGAGTAACCAGTGGATTAAAAGGAAAATGCAGTCTCAGTCACTGTATTAGTGCACTGTAACTAGTTGTCTAGATAATCTGAGCAGTGCCTATGTGAACAACAGATCCTAATTTTTTTTATCAACGTCTCCCTAGTGTTTTAGGGAAAAATGCACAGACAAGTCTGGAACTGTGATTTTTTTTTTTTTTTAAAAAAATCTGAATTTAGATCAGTTAGGGAAGTAAGAATTTTCTATTTAGAAGACATACAAATATGTAAAACTTCATGTAACACTAGATGAATTTTCATGCATGAAAAACTGAAAATCAAAAGTATTCAGGTGTTTGAGACAGTAAAAATGTTGCATTTTTATGTATGTATGTAAAATGTAACATATTATGTATGTAAAAATGTCACGTATTTTTCATTCTAAGCAGAAAAAGTTGGAAGAACACCCCCTGTCCATTTTTAAGAAGAAAAGACTGAAAGCAAACTTTGGTACCTTTTTCTCTCTTTAAAGCAGCCTTAAATAATATGCAGTAACTACTAAACCACTTGAACAGGATACTGAGTATTATAAATATACATAGCATGCAATTTTAGATGTTGCTTCACAAGAAAAGCAAAGCAATTTTTGTTCTTTTTCTCTCTTTTTTTTAAGCTTTCGACTCTTCTACTCAGTTCTACTGAAGTCCTTTCTCTAACACGTACATGTTCAAGTTCCACTTTAGGAAAGGTAGGTTTGCTGCCTTAATCTTTTGGACATCAGAAGAAAGCTACACTGCACAGAAAACAGGATTCGATAAAATTAAACTGCCGTTAGATGTTGCGGAATCATCAGAAATAACTATCTTATCAACAAATGGAAGTCCTATCATTTTTCTACAGTAAAGCAGTTTCACATAAGATAAATGGCTCTCAGTCACTGTTGTCTATGATATGGCCAGAAGAGCCCAAGATATGCATCATTTTGACACATATATTTCAGTACTCCTTTAGACAGTAGGATTATATTCAGACTTCTGAAAAAAATGTGAGGCCTTTAGCCTTGGTAAGAGATGTGTGATGCATCTCTTCCTCACTCTTTAGACCTTTAAAATGAGTTTTTGTTATTCACTGACTTAGATGTGCACGACACGTGCAGGGATGGATTTCTTTTTTCCTTCACCAGCGCTTTTCCCCTTTCTCATGAGGTTAAAGTCCTGATTAGGGAAGCACTTTAAGCTTGGGTTTAAGGGAATTCAGCTCAAGAATGTACAGAGGTCACACTGACTCCTCTGCAGTTATGTCAGTTTAAACCAGATGAGTAGCGGGAGGCTTGGATTTTGTCTTGGACAAAAGAAGGTCACCCAATAGCAAACCACACTTCATGAGTGTGCCCTCTGAGAGTTTGCCTTTGTGAGTTTTGTCCAGAAGAGCTGGGCTAGGTGCACAGTGCTTTAGGCTGAGTCACTTGCCTGCCTTCCTGGGAGGTGCCGTACTGAGCAGCACCCTTCAATAACTAAGGGGAATCACAAAATCACAGAATCACAGGATAGTTGGAACAGACCTCTGGAGACCATCTGGTCTAACCCCCCTGTCAAGGCAGAGTCACCTGGAGCAGGTGACACAGGAATGGGTCCAGGTGAGTTTGGGACATTTCCAGAGAGGGAGATTCCACACCCTCCCTGGGCAGCTGTTCAGTGCTCTGCCTCCCTCAGTGTAAAGAAGTTCTTCCTCATGTTGAGAAGAAACTTCTTGTGTTTTAGTTTATGGCCATTGCTCCTTGCCCTGTCACTGGGCAGCACTGAACAAAGTGAGTCTTGGAGGGTGAAGCCAGACCTCCTACGTATGTGCACAGGCCATGTATCACCTGTACCAGTTAGACCATCTCAGTGTGAAAATAAAATGAGAACTCACACAGCATCAAACTCAGAAAGGATCATTTTGAAGCAGTAAAGGGAGGTAGTTCTTGAAAAAGACACAGAGAAACCTGAAGTAGTTTGTGCAATACTTTGGGCATTCAAAAGACTCAATATTTTGTGGATATTTACAGATACGTAACTTAAAACACTGCACTCACTGAAATCAGTGGCATAGCTTTTGTGGGAGGGAAAAGTAATTGAACTGATGTGAGAACTTGGGGTGAAAACAGAAATGAGAAGCTTCTTTTTTGATCTAAAATCTGGAAGCAAACAGATGTGCCTGAAAAAAAAGGTGAAAAATACTAATAATCATGCAAAGATGAGCTTCCTTGAGAAATCTGGCAATATTATGTCCAGGCCAATGAGTTGTGCCACAGTGCAGAAGGGGAGATTGTCTTAGAGCACTATTTGACCTTGACAAGATACTGTGTGATCCCATGTACTGAAAGGACTGCCCAGTGAAAAATGGCACTCTTGGTGCCTGATTCTCACGTGAGGAATGTGACTGAGAACTGAAAGTTGTGTCCTTATCTATCTCCTGTCTTGCTGTCCAAGTACAATAAATAAAGAACAAACCTTATTCCACTATTGGTAGTGGAATTTAGAGTATGATCTGCACTTAAATATCAAAAGTAAGCTAAGGGAATGAATTTGGGGAGAAAAGTGCAAAATATTATCCCCCAAATTGCACATATTCACCTTTTGGTTTTTTTTTTCTTTCCATAAAATGAACTGTGTGCACATATCCAATGATGTCTAATTCTTCTTTAGCTCAGAATAGGTTCAGACTAGTGTAACCCACTGGACTTTAGGGATGAAGCTCTTGATTTAAATCATCTAAGTAAGAAGAGAATCAAGCCTATTTTGCACATACAAAAACGTGTGTTCTGGGAAACAGTCAAGAAAAAAGTTCCAAACTTCTTTTATTACTTTATTCATTAACCATCCAGCAACTGCTTCACTTTAAAAATAGCATCCTACAAAAGCACAGACATCCATCTCCTGTCTAGAAGCCATCTGGGAGAAGAATGGAAAGCTATTAAGAAATACTTTATGAAAAAGACTTCTTTTTTTTTTTTTCCTCACAGCCGTGAATTCATGGAAACCAAGAATTTTGCCCCAAATATATGGGTCTGATCAACTTATAGAAAATCTAAGAAGATATCTGAGAAGGGGGGGATGGACATGTGGAGCTTATAAGTCCTTGCAGTTCTAGGACAGCCTTGCAATGTGAAATACTTGAAGATGATGAATTTGGGTCTGGACTCCCAGGAAAGGTAGAAAGAAGATAGAGCAGTATTAGGAAGAAAAAACTGCTTAAAAAACACTATGTGGTAGCTTTTGCTAAATAAAACTTGCTTTTTAATTCATGGTATAAGAAGGGTAAAATTTTTGCTTTCAAATTCATTCAGGTTCAAATCAAATGTAAGATTAAAAAAAAGTCACTGCCAGAAATCCCATATTTTGCATGGCTTTAAGCATATAATGTGGAAACTACTGCTGCAGGTCTTTTGGTTAGAAAACTCACTACATGTTTTTTCTGCAAAATGAATTATACACCACAAGTATGTGTCATGAAGGAATTACTTAGTATAACAGAAAATAAATGTCAAGAAAAAGCCAAAGAATGAAAAAGAAATTAAAAGCCCTGTAAAAACCTCTGGACGTCTCACAAGATCAGATTTCACATTAAAGAAATATGAAACCTTGTTTTACTACATTTATAGGAGGATCTAGTAAAATGAGGCTATGTTCCAGCACATTTGGCTGCTCTGAATAATAGCATTCACAAAAACTCAGAAACCTTTGTATTTCAACTCTGGGCCATACCTGACCCTCCATCCATTAATCAAACATGTGCTTCATGGAAGCATGAATGGAATGAAGACATGGAAGTTTTCCAGGCTCTGTGAGAAAGATGGGCTTAGAACAATAAATACAGTCTATGGCCTTAGCTTATTTTTTCATAAAGCTTATTTAAAAAGGTGAACTTTTTACCTGGAAAGTGCTGAAATTCTATCTAGGATACTCTTGGCCAGTAAACAGATTGCTTTGTAGCTGTGGGTAATTATGCAGCTCACTTCTAAGCAATGCACAAAATCAATTTTAATTAAAAAATCATTTATGCTGGACTGAGCCATGCCCATTTAGAAAAAAAAATATTGACCCAGGAAAGTTCAGTCCAGATGCAGAATTCACTTTCACAGTAGCACCCAGCTCTCTCAACCCAATTTTCCAATCTGATTGACAGAAGGACAAAGAGGTCAAATGATTCGTACAACGTCAGACTCATGCTGAGCTTATCCCCAAGATCATCTTGACGCCCTGTCTTTCGTTATAACAACTTAACAGATAGCTTCTATCCATTTTAGTCTTTAGTATCCTCCTTTTCAGAGCAGGTTATTCAATTCTGTCCCTACCAGCCACATGACAAATTCTCTGATCCTTTCGCAACCAGACGAGGCAAGGATTTGATTGAGCCCTGATTCCAGATTCAAACTAGGACAGTATTTACTCATGGCTTACCTTAAAATATACATGAGTTTTACAAAACTTAACTAGACTTTAAGGAATGCTTATAGCTGGCATGACATATAAAGATGTTGTGGTTCTGCTGCTTGTGAGCATTCATAAATTCTGGGAAAATTATTGGATTGAATTTGAATACTGGAAAGATTTGCTATACCTATCTAAAGTGCATGTGAAACAAATATTCATTTCACCTCTTGAAGTAAGACTACAGTGTCATCACTGATTTTGAAGCATGGACCACTTTATAAGATTTAATGTTATTATTCCCAGAACTGTTAGAAGACTTTGAGCTATTAGACTACCATGCAGATAACATCAGGGACACATTTTTGCCTGGAAAAGTGTCTTAATCTTATGCTACCAATATAGGAAGAACCCAGTGTGGATAATAAAGGTAAATTTATTAATTTTCAGTGTATGAGACATGTAAGGACCTTGTTAGGTTTGGTCCTTGCACAGGTGCATGTAGAACAGTAAATGTTAAGACACCTTCAGAAAAGAGGTTCAGTACTGAAAGCTGCTTGCTCTGCTTCTTGTTACTCCATGAATATAAATAGCAAACCATATTCTCACCACTACAGAACAGTTTGGCTCTCGTGTGGTCTGTTAGAAACCATTATGTTTCAGTTTGGCTTTCACACTGATGCAAAGCTGCAAAATTACAATCTAGCATTTTTCTTTACTATTTTTCTGGTGTTAAATATTGAAAAACATTCACAACAAAAGGTGCAGAAAGCACAGCAAGGCTGGTTCCCACAAAAAATACACTATACTCAGTATATACATTTTCAGATGATTTCCAGGTAGATTCCCTGCAATAAAATTCCTGCAAAATGTAACCCTTTTTCTCCTGGATTCACTCTTTCAATCATTGCCTCTACATAGGCAGCCCTTCAAGAGTTCTTTTCAAACCTGTCATCTTGCAAAGCTATCAACTAGAAAGAACTTCTGAACCTGGAGGGCAAAGAAACCATTTCTAATGGCACTCCAGCATGTTTGCAAGAGCCTAACCTTTCCCTGGAAGCTGAGTAAGAACAGGAACAACTGAATGGGGTTCCAAAAAAACCCCAGACATTCAGAAAAAAAAATGAAAAGCTCCCTACCAACTGAGGAGATAATAACTGGATGCCTGACAAAAATTGATATTAAAATATCCCAGGAAGACATTGTTTTTCCTGCTCTCTCTTTCCTATGCTTCTCACTTGCAAGTGCACATTTGATGTCATGACTGCTCAGGGTAGGGAGGAGTATGCACAGACATTAATGAAGCCAAAAACATCTCCTGTTTTGTCTGAGTGTCTAATTAAATAGATGCTTAGCTGTAGTCCCTACAAAATTTGCATAAATTATTTAAAACTCGAAATCAGACTGGAAATACCATTAAAATATCATGAGAAAAGTTTTTTCTGTTCCATATCCTAGCTTTTGCATTCCCCACAAGAGGAACGAGTGAAGAAAACATAATGGTGATCAATATATACACACCCTGTCTGTTCAGCTCTTGAAAGCTCACCAGCAACAAAAGTTATATTAATTTTGAGAGAAAAATGCAAACCAGCTATTAGTGGGTTTTTGTTTTGTTTTGTTTTCTTTTTTTTACAAGACCTTCCTACAAGAAAAAGCTAATTTAGATAAGGATTCAAGTGTGAGATGAAGTGAGGGAAGAGAAGAAATCTGCAATTATCTGCAGAATGTTGTTAAAAAAATTTAAATTTTTTTTGGAGCTGTTTGGAATAAGCTCTGCTTTGGTTAAGATACTGGGGCAAATGACTCTTAACAAAGCTTAAACACTTACTGTCACAGTCCTGGAGATTTTCAATTGCTGATAACAATCTTGACCTGTCTTCTGGGTTTGAAATATTTAATTCGATCAGGTGGCTTTCCTGTAGATCCTTTAAGTCCTCTAGAGTTTCATAGCCATTTAGCAAGAGGGTTGAGGCATATTCCTACAGAAAGAAACAAGCAGATCCTCTCATGGAAACAAGCACTATGTTTAGTAGGGGAATAGGCACAATTTCACTTTTACTTTTTGGCCGGGTCGAAATGGGCTCCATTCTCCAGTCTGATTGACTCACCTTTGGCAGAGGTGGAGAGCAAGAGGGGACAGAGGCAGAGATGCCTGGGAGTCCTCCTGGCCTCAGCATCTGTGCCTGACCTCTACAGCACAGTCCAGCAGCAAACTGCACCAGGGCAGAGCTCTGTCAGAAATTATTTAATCTGCTGAGTGGCTGGACTTTTGTGGGTCACTCCTACACTGAGGAAAGGAGTGCTCTGCCTTTGCACAGGAGGAGCCCCTGGATGCAAGCAAGGTAAAGCTGAGGGAGCCCTCAGCCCTGCTGTGTCACACACGGTCCCCTTGAGCCGTGTCAACTCAGTACAAAACTCTGTGCGTGCTCCAGGGAAAGGAGTGTTTGCATCAGCAGCAAAGCAATTACCCTTATTAAAAATGTTACTTGTAAATCATGACCTCATTACACTTTGACACTCAGTCAAGATCTAGGGTTGCAGAGAGGGAGAGAGGCACAACATGAGCATAGTGCAAAAACACTATTGCTCCCTGAAGACTGCAAAAAATTAGAAACACAAATTCTCAGTTTTGGCACTGGAGTCAGACTGCAGCCCTGTCCCTGAAGTGTGCACAGCCACACATCTCCTATGCTTAGGGACAGGACTGCAGTCAGGCTGACCTGACAAGTCACCAGCATCCCTCTGAGTGGAGTCTCCTAGCCCAGCCACACGATGCGGTAAAATGCAGTTCTAGAAGCCACTCACATCAGATAAAAGAGAGACACAAGGTTGCTTTGCTTTGCTTTGCTTTGCTTTGCTTTGCTTTGCTGACATCAAAACTGCTGAAACCTGCCTTTCTGCTCCTGCCTGTAAATGACATTCAAACCCGAGCGCACAGAAAAGGAACATTTCAAGCAGAGCTGGGAAACGCGTTGGCTGACCTGCAGGTGGACACATTCCAGGAGCTCTTGCAATGTTTTAGGCTTGGTATTTTTGCTTCCTCTGTGTGGGTTTATCTTTCTGGGTGCAGATTCTTCCTCCAAGATAATATCCACATAAATGAACTTGAAATTTCCAACTTTGTTGTTCAGCATGCCTGTCCATATGCCCATGGGTGTTTTGCAGATGATATCTATGATGTCTCCTTTCTAGAACGATAAAAAAACCACACCACTGCTTACACCTCTGGTTTGTCATATGTAGCTTTTCCTCTATGGACCAAAACCAGCACCAGTCAGTGCAAAGTAACTTTTTTTAATTACCTAGATTTAGTGCCTTTGCTTTCATAAAATCCCAAGAAAATAATTACAGAAAAGGGAGCTACTCCTTATCTCCAAACCTTTGCAAAGGAGAGGTGAGCATAAGCAGCCCCTCTCACTCTCACTATTTTTGTGCTCCACTTGGCCCTGAAAAGGGAAAGGGTTCCATCAGCAATTAACTTTTCTCATGGGCAGTGGACATAGATTTGGCAAAAAGCAAGGGGTTACTGTAAGATTATTTTCCAGATATGTGCCAAAGCACTTACAGAATAATCTTATTATCTAGCCTCTCAAGGGTCTTCAAAAACAGACAGCTGATCTATGTGAAAGGTGGACTCTTACCCATTTTACAGTAAAAAACACTGTCTACATTTCTCAAAGGTAATAAGGAACATTTAACTCCCTTAACAAATATGAGTGCTAAAAAGGGTGACAACACAGCTATTTCAAGAGGACTTTTGGTAAAGGTGTTCACAACCACACAGTGGGAACCAAGGTCTCAACTGAGTGAAACAGTCACTCTAAAAAAGTAAGTAAAAAAAGTAAAAAGGTTCTTAAAAAGTCATACACTCTACACAAGTTGCTTGCAGGGCATCAAAAATTAGCCATCTCTTCTTGGCATGTATCACAGAAAAATGCTGAAAGCCTTTGAGGAGTTATCCAACAAATGCCAACTTCATTTTGGGTTCTGTTACAAAGTCAGAAACCTAACTCAGTTTGTTAAGATGTGCTCACAGCTCCAAGATTTACATCTTTGTGGTCTGGTCAAGGAACAGCAAGTCAAGTGGTCACCCCAGTTTTGGTACAAACCCAAGCACAAGATTGACTGTGAGCTGGTGACCTGGTTTAGTTAGAATATGGGGCTCAGAGCTGTGAGCACATTTGAAATGGAAACAAAACAAATGTTTGTTTGAAGCTACATAAGCACATGTTATTCTACACACTCCTGAGGCTCAGGAGCTGCAGATGTGGATGCAGATCAGGATAAGACAGTGGCTCTAAGCCAAGCTGCAGATGCACTTTGAATTCAGATTCAGGGTACTGAAATTGTGTGTGGTAAATAAAGGGAATTTCAACCCTGAGTATTAGTTTGTA
Source organism: Entomyzon cyanotis (assembly GCA_024500445.1). Lineage (NCBI taxonomy): Eukaryota > Metazoa > Chordata > Aves > Passeriformes > Meliphagidae > Entomyzon > Entomyzon cyanotis. The sequence continues at coordinate 5,250,707 of JAKEPQ010000756.1, forward strand.
ATTCCAAAATACACCCAGTGACTAAAAAGGAAACCTATGTGAGCCAGCAGATAATTGGCATTTCATGACCAGTTAAACAGTTAAACCAGTTAAACTGTTCTAAAAGAAATGCCCTAGATGTGGGCGGAAGTGGAGGGCAAGTGGTGAAGACTGCAAGTATCAGCAGAGTAACAGCTCTGATGTGGGCCAGAGAGGAGGAGAGGAAGTCTGTGAGAGATACAGGTGAGGATATGGCAAAAAGAAGATGTGAAGGAGAAGCAAAGAGGCTGAAATATGAATATAATCTAGATATGAAGGTATTTACAAAGAGGGAAAAGAAGTCCAGGTTACAGACATAGGTAATCTGAAGGGCTGGGCATTTTTTAGTAATGTTCAACTGGGCCCATGTTTGTTGCTCCTCCTCTTCACTCACACAGCCCAGACACCCCTGCCATGTCTGGGCTGAAGAAAATTCATAGTTCAAAGGCAGGCTTGAAGACAAGTTTAATGGAAAGGCAAACTTTTTATTAAAGGCAATGAGTGCCACTGAGCTTCAGATATATCCTAGTTGTGACTTAGAAAGCTGGGGAAACAACTTCATGTTTCATGAGATTTTACTCTTTCTTACTCCAGACCACGTATGTGGGAAGCAACACATATTTTACTCTGAGGAAAGCTGTGGTATGTAGGTAGATACAAGGAAGAGGTACCTACCTGGATTCTGTGCCTCCAAAAGCCTTTAGCAGCAGTTGGCTTTGCAGCCTTGTCTGAACTAAGTCCTTATAGAAGCATTGCAAAACCAGACTGGCCTTGCTTTTAGAGTGTTCCACATGCTTAAACAGTTAAAATTCATTAAGAAATTTATTATTTACATGAAAAGAATGGTCCCCCTGGCATTGTTAGTGGGAAGGAAGGAATCCTGGTGGTTGTCTCACCTTGATTTTCAGCGAGTCAGTGTCATAAGGACTCGGTGTGAAGTCGGTGTGGACTTTGGCTCGGCCGCAGAAGGGTCCATTGTAGGGCACCTCGTCATCAAAGCGGAGGCTGTCCCTGTTGCTTGTGCCATCAGAGCAGCTGGTCACCCCACCTGAGAGAGAGGCAGCTTGAGAGACCCCTGCCCCAATGCCCAGACATGCAACGCTGCACTGCAGCCAAGAGGAAAGCGTTCAAAACCACAGAATCAGAGACAGAGCGTATTCTGTGTGGGTTTGACACGTTCCAGAATAACTACATTCAATAAAAATTGTGCTACGAGAGACAGGAGAAAATGGGTAGGAGATCTTTCATTAATATCTTCCCTACAGTAATCTTTTTCTGGTGATGATACTAATAGACTACACATTTTGCTTACAGACTTTTTGAAATATTACCTCTGCAGATTAATAAAATGTACCCTAAAAGTGCAATTTAGGGAATTAATTCTGCTGAACTTCTCCTGTTTATTCAGAGAAATGAAAACAAGTACTGTAGAAGTTATTCTATTTCATTCCAGAGCTAGCTGAAACATCAAAGAAACCTGCATTGCAGAGGGAAATTTTAATCTTATCAACATTTCTGCCTGTCATTTTATCCGAGTTGAGCAATAAAATATCAGCAGAGTAATTCAAGCAAATTTGAGCAAGCTCTGCAATATCCCATCCAAATATGTTTTTAGATAAGAGCAGCAGTGTGCTGGAAGTAAACTCCCATATACGATTTTCACAAATCACGTCATAGAAAATGATCATAAAAATGGTTTTGTTTGAGGTGATTGCTTAAGTGCACAGTTCCATCTCAGGGCCAGATTAGCTGTAAGAGCAAATGGTCTGGACTGCAGCTCCAGTCTGCACTCAGGGCCCGGGTGGTGCCTGCAGGGTCGCACAGCAGTGTCACCAGGGAGAGCTGTGCCCTGCCACCCAGCAAATGCCCACAGCAGAGTAACACAGACAGGTGGAGGCACATTTCTCATCAGAGACCCCTCTGCCCTCTGACCCAGACCACCCCGACGGAGGAGGGTTTGCAGTGGGTTTCAGATGGGCTGTGTCTCTCTGCATCTTGTCCCAAGGCTGCCAGGTCAGACCCACATCCCTCATCTCTCAGGGACACTTTGTCTGCCTCAGTCCGTGGGGCAAAGGATGAACTTACAGCCCCTCTGCCAGGGGAGGATGCTTGTGTGGCTGCACCCAGTGACTGCAAACCCAGCACTGCAGCAATGATAACCCCATAAAAAGTAAATGGCACATGTGCCAGTAACATCCCCTATAATCCATGCTATTTTTTTTTTTTCTTCAGTTAGTATTTCCACTCTTAAAAACACTCATTTCTGGAGAGAGGTACATCTACCCTAGCTGCTACCCATTTAACCAAATTACACTTTTGTCTGTCAGACTGAAGAGCTCTCTACCATCACATTTTTGATCACCAGCTCTGATTCTACAGACTTAAACAAGAACTGTATTGATCCAGTGACTGAGTAAGTATAGGTGTCTTGTACTTACTGGATGAGCTCTGGCCACTGTTCAGACTATAGAGACTTTCCAAAGAGTCACTGGTTTTCAGGGAGACCTTCTCAGTGTGTGTTCCACCACCAGGATCATTGTCATCTTTTCCCTCTTCATTCTTTAACACAAAAATCAAATGTTAACCCCCAAGAAATGCATTTGAGAGAAATATCTCTGTTTGTTTTAAAGTATCACTGGAGATTAGCTCATCTCTGCACTTTATTAGGAACTAATTTGTGAGAGATAATATTTTAGAATTTGATGCCTGGTGCCAACCATGCCCAACAATCACCCCTAGTGTTTTATGATCTTGGAGAAATTCCCTGCCTTGTTTCTGTCCCCCTCACTCCATCCCACCCCTGCTCAAACTGCTAAGCTAGGAAGACTGCAACACACCGTGGCAGAGCCAAAAGCTTGTAACGGGAAATTCCTCGTCAGCCTGATGAGGTTTTGTCTGCTTGTCTCAAAGAAGGAAATATAAAGCTCAATTCTGAAAGCAGGTGGTGAAGAGCTGGCTGACACAGCTGTGTTTTACCCTGAACCTCTGAAGATGGTGGTTGCTTGGTGGCAGGCTGGGGACAGCTTGCACACACGTAGGGCACTGGTGTGTTCTAGCACTGTGCTCACCACACTGCCCAACATACACCCTGGCCTCGAAATCCAGTGCATTTCAGAATTAACAAGTGTATGTTTCTCCCACAAAGTCTAATGGTGTATGAAATTGGCCCCTGGAGTTTATACCAATAAATCACACCTCAGGAATCACAGCCTGTTCGAAACAATAAGATCCATATTTCAGTCACAGGTAGGTTAGAGACGATGTAACAGATAAATGAAATAGCAATGACCTTTCAAAGGGAGGGATTTTTCAGCAGAATTCACCATGTTGTGTGTGATATCCTGATGCAACTGAAGCTTCCTTCAGCACATTATCTTTGGGGAAAAATTAGTTATTCACCAGTTAGACGCTGAAGTGAAGCAAAGATGACAGTGCATGGGTGAAGCAGACACCCATACAGGGACATATCAGGCAGAGCACTGAAATGAAGAACTATACTGGTTTTCAATAAGAACTGAGCACCAGCATAACCCACAGATTAATCAGTGGGAGGCTGGTATTGATTGCCATCATCTCCTGCAGGAATGAAGATCATGCTACATGTGTGTCCAACCAGATAATCCATTGAATTTCTGTCATGGGAATTGTTGCTTTAAATGTGCAGAAAGTAAATATAAAAATACAATATAAAGATCATGGATTGCATTTTAGAAAAAAAAAAAAGAAAGAAAATGAAACTAATAAAATAGGGATCCTTGTCTTTGACCTCCAAAAACTATTTCTTTTTTTATTTTAGATAATAGTGAAACACTATTTTCTACTTGTGAGGTTCCTCATTTATTTTCCTCACTTATTTGATATTGACACATGTGAGATATGATGCAGACTGGCTAAATTTTTTTAGGATTGTTAACTGTAAGAAGTTTTTCCCTTATGTTTTTAAAATTTGGAACTTACTGACACAACATACTGAGAAAACAGGGTTTGCAGTATGTGCAAGATTATGTTTTTCGTGTTTAATAAAGATAGTTTCACTAAGATTAGATAAGGTAAAAGGAGATAAGGCATATGAGCTGGAATTCTCTAGGATGCTGTCTGACCTTTACAAAATGGACTTCAGAAATAATTCTTGTATTGGAAGATAAATTCTTCTAATGAAGCTTTTTGTACAAACTGAGTATCAGACTGATGATGGGGCTCAACCAATACCTCCTTGTGTCCACATGAGGTGGTTTTTTGTGCTCATACAAATGTTCCTTGATGAAAAAGCAACATTAAATGACGTAAAACTCCTGTGGCTCCCTTGGGCCCTAACTATGTGATTTGTGTGTACACTAAAATGCACATGAAAGAACAGGTACACACCAAAAGCTGGCTTAATTCAATATATGTGTTGTTACCCTGGTTTTATGGACTCTCACAACTGAGGGCAGTTGAAACATGAACAGAAAAAATGCACATAATATTTTTACTTCTCATGTATTTTCAACAAACACGAGGCTCTCAGGCTGTATTTACCATCTCCTCGGAGAGTGCCTTGATGTATTTTTTACCCATCTTTTTCTTCATGGTAAGTGAAATGGCTCTCATCTTCTTACTCAGAGTTCCTCCATTGTTTGCTGCTTTGGCTTGTACTGCTTCCCCAATGTCACTTATAGTCTCCAGCTCTGATATCTGTTTTGAAATCAAAAAGTAAGCAACGACTCACCATGAAAATAAAATGCAGCATAGTGGAATAGGAATTACAGGGAAATATTAAGGACACTAACACAGTTAGCATGACAAAATTCAGTCATGGCCATTTTGCTTGGAAACTGCATACCTAAACAGGTTTGCAGCACAATACTCTATGTGTAATGACAGAAAGAAAATAGATTTTTATGGTAGAAAATGTTGTTTAGCATTATTTATTGTCCCTAATACAAATAAGAGTTGAGGCAATTTTTGCAGACGTCTTGAAAACAAAAGTGAGACATCTGTGGGTTACTTGTAAAGTGCTGGTTACTTTGGGCATACACCAAAGTGAAGTGCTCGGGGGTTTTTTGGTTGGTTTTTTTTCACAGCAAAGTGCCAAATTTTAGGTGTGATTCTCTTGTTCATTTTGGTAAGGCCTCAATCACCCAGACAGACCCAGGTACATGAGGAAAGTTCTCACCAGCATAAAATTTACACAATAGCTTCCCAACGTTTTTGCATAACCGTCATGGGAAAGTGAACAGCAGAAATTTAAACTTTGCATTATACACACCTCAGCTGAATCATCTGTCTTTGATATCGAGTGATGCCTGAAACGGTCAAAGCTTCCAAAGCTGCTCGTGCGCTGTGAAAGAAAAGACAAACCTTGACTCACTCATGGTGTTCTGCTTTGTGCTGTTATTAAGACTTATATAAAACTGTCAAAGCCACCTGTTTGTGTTAAAAATCCCTCCCATATCAGTGGACCATGAACTGCTACATCCAGCTAGAAACAAACTAGGAGGTGACTGTAGGGGAAAAAGAATGTGACTGTACAGCCAGAAGCCAAAAAACGAGTAAGAGAAACAATACTGCTTCAAATACTAAGAGTATGAGTCCTTCTACATCTGTTTTATATTACTTATGTAATAGGTATGTAAATATGCATTATTTGCAGGTAAGAAAAACTGTTGTTTATGGGTTTCAAAAAAAAGGTGTTTTCATAAACATGATACAAGAAATAGACTTGGTTTGGTGGTGAAAATTGTGGCAATTTATACAATGTACTTTTGCAGTTGAGGAGACCATTTATGGTTCTTTACCATCAGGAATCAGCAAGGACTGCTGAGGATTATGAATACATCTTGTCCAAAATGCACTCAGTGCAGAGGGAGTAAGTATCAGGGAATAATATAAGGGAATAATCAGGCAGGCCTCGTGCTTTTCTTCCCAATTTTCCAATTAGAAAGTCTGATTTTTAAACATAAATGGGTACAATTTTCCTCTGAGCCACAGCTTTACTTGGCATAGCAAAGCTGCATCACTTGAGCTGTGCATCAAGTGAACGGATTGCTCTTACTTCCATCTAGTTTTTACTCTTTCTGCATGGGGATAAATGACATGGAAAGGAGCAGAGTGGAGCAGCAGATTTTGAGGAGTGAAGTTGTACAGAAATACCTGTCAGACATGCCCAGGCAGAGCTGTCTGACACTGCACTGCCCATGGTGGCAAAATGCATAAAATTGGCATTGATGACAAGTCTGGAATCCCTTTAAGTGTGGCCCAAATAACAGCCAGAATTTGGACATCTATCCACTCTACCATGTCTCCAAGTGTGTTTTTATGTCTTCACCAATACTCACAGCTAAATCCAGAACGACTTGGGATTTTTTAAGTATTTCCCTCTTCCATAATAAATGAAAGTCTTGAATGCAATATGAGAGTTCTTAAGCAGGGTTTACTATTATATATGATGCAATATAATCTCAGTCTATTTTTGAGTATTCAAAATCCCCTCTGGAAGCAAAAAACATTGAACTGAATAGAAAACCACAAAATAAATACTTTCTGGTTGATTTAATAAGTGATTTCAGACTATCTGGGCAACAGATTTTCCTGTACTTATTCATCTTTTTGCCTTGCCCATGTGATTTCAGCCAAACTACTTCCTTGTTCCATTGCTTTCTTTCCCCACCCCAGCCACATGAGTAATCTTTTTATTTTCCTCAGGTTTCTGAAGCAGTCATTGTGTCCTCTTCACCTCCAGCTCCCTCCTTTTGCTCTCCCACTTCCCCAAAAAATGAATGTGGACATAGCAATGGGAGCCTGAGCAGAGTCAGATGAAAGAGGAAAGTTTACCCATATTTTGGCTCCATATTCTAAGCAGTGTAGCTTAAAAGAAAAATAACATTTCCCTTTCCCCAGCCCCCCTTCCACTTCCTATATTTCTGGGCATATCTAACCTGAGAAATATTTCCAGCAAAAGGTTATTTGAAGAAACTGACCCAGATTTGTGAATATTTTTGGACAACTAAAATGACATTTACCATTCACTGAGGGGAAAAAACAAAGACAAAAATCACACAGCTCTCCTCTTAATTGATTGTAAAATCTCAATTGGCTAAACATTGCAGTTTGTTTGTTTGTTTTTACACTGTGAAATTGAAAACAACAATTGGAATGGTACACTTAATTCTATCTAAAATTCCCATAAAGAACTTTGCTATTAAGTAGATGAAGAACATCCTGTGACAAGGGGTTAGCTCAATAGTATGATATAAAAACACAGCCCTGAGGATTATGGTTCTATTAGACAGGATTAACACCTTTCACTAGCTTGTCAGCTCAGCCAAATGTGCCCTGCAGCATGGAGAGGGAGGGACAGGAAGGGAGCCTGGGATTCACAGCAATATTGGGGAAGTATAAAACAGCCTCAGCAATCTCTAAACACACACTGACCTTTCTGTTGCATTCCATCACTTCTATATGTCTAGTAGGAATAAGTGTATATTAAAGTGCAGATGTGCTGGAAGTAGTTTAAAAGGAGCAAGAGGGAAAACATTGTTTAAGTGTTGGTCTTACCTATAAACAGCTCGAGCACAGGGAAATCAGTTATTCTTTTCTGACCCTTGAAACAACCTTATATCCTACATGGGCAGGAGCCTTGGGCTGTTTTGTAGCATACTTCAATGTTGCTTCATCCTTATTAAATATTAATAAGGGTTACAGGATGATTTCCACTGTTCTAGATAATGGTCTTGCTGCACTGGAGAGCACCAAATAGGGCTGCTTCAGCAGTTCTCTATACTAACTTTTTCCATTAAGTAATCAATAGGCACCACCTTTTAAAAATGTATCCAGCCCCATTATACTGATAACGAAACGCAGATTTAGGAGCTCCTGGCTGCAAAGGGAATGGGACTATTACTTTCAGTAGTGTCAGTCACTGCATTAGTGTCAGGGAACACCTACTTTGTGAAGATATGGACAGGCCTTATTTCCAGGTGAAGGGAAGCTTTTAAAGTAAATGCAAAGCTACTAAGAGAAAATATGCTATTGACTTTTGACAAGGATTCAGCATCCTATGAAGTTAAGTGGTTTTTCTGGCTCAATTCATGCAAGAGCTACCCAGGGATATGTTAAGCAAATACGAATTTGCTCAGTAAAATCTAATGGAGATATGGGCAGAGGGAGAAACCACTGTGTTTTCCCACACAAGGACTGATCAGATAATTTCTATAAATCAACACATTAACTTTCATCTCTTCCCCTTCAGTATTCCAAACTAACATAATAGAAAATCTCAAAGATACTTTAAAGTATTTGAAAACCTTCTTCCATCATCTCCTATATCATTTATTCCCTGAAATCCAGGAACTTTAAATAATCCTTTTAAAGGGATAAGTGCTATACAATTGTTGTTTATTTTAATTTAGAAAGTCTGCAGTTGATTGTCTGATTTGCCTGTAAATAGCCTATCATTCTCCCTAGAAAATAATATGGTATGGTATGCAAATAGTAAGACAATAACAACAGGTTCTGCAATCCACGACCTTCCATTATAAAACATCCTTCCCTTGTAGGACATATCATAGGAGAAGTAAGTTCTTATCTGTGATAAATTAGTCAGAGCTTCCCTGTGTCTACAGACAGCCTTTGAGCCAAAACTGACAGCAATTATCCTGCTAAATAATCATTATGGGTGATATTCATCCCATATTTTTCTTTGGACAATTCACACTGCTCAGCGATCTGGTTCCCTGCTGTGAGAAATTCTGGCCCATTATATTTTGCTTCAGGTCCTATTGAAAATATCTTTTAAGTCCCACATGTTGCAATGGCTTTGTACTGACCCTCTCACACAAGCAAATCTCTTCAAATTCCTCCATGCATTTTAATTTTTAGCTTCCATTCATCCTTAGAATACCCAAACCATGTAAGCTGTATAGGGGCAAACGTGGTCACTGGCAATAATAAAAAGGGAACTCAGCATGTTGCTCAATTTCCTTGCCTGCCACAGACACTTGTCTTCTTCCCTTTTTTTTTCTGAAAGAAGCTACAGCAGCCCTCAGGAGAACAGCCTGTTCTTGCTGCTCTGATTGATGGAGATAAGTGGAGATCAGGATTTGATTAATTTCTTCTATTCTCTGATGGTTCTAGTCCCTTCAGAAGGAGGACACCACTCTGAGAATGAAAGAGTTACCAAGTAGGGATGAATATTTCCACACTGCTAGCTTATCTTCTTGCATAGATAATCAAAAGAATTGTCCCCTACTTTCCCAGATGGCAAGATAGAAATTTATAGCTTTTGGGATGTTCTGTGGGAAAAAAACCCACAAACCAAACACCACCAAAAAAATCCTCACTTCTGTATAAAGAATGAGAATTTGCATGAAAGATTAAGCAACTCTCCAAAGAGTAAGGGAAGCAATAAAAGAGAAGACATCATGACCTCTCTAGCCACAGGGAATTTTTCCTATTTACACATTAGTTACACATACAGAACTTCTGACCACTAACCAACACATTAATATAACTTTATAGCCCACATGAAACACGGCCTAAACCTTGCACTTCACCAGTCAAAAGCAATAAAAAAGATACAGCTTGTTCCTGCTAACTCAAATAGAGCAATCTACTGAAATGGCATTTTTAACTGGCTTAAAAATGACTCTATAAAAGACTGGTTGTTATCATGGCCTGGTGTTCAGGAGCTGCATGGAGGTGGGGAGAGAGGGAAGCAAAGTGGACTTTGAACAGAACTGCCCCCATGAAACCTGAGATCAAACACCCTAATTTTAACACTGGGGAAGGGCTGGAAAAGAAAAGCTGAATTAAAAAATGAGTTAATCATACCTAACACTCCTCCAGGTGAGCAAACTGCACTCTCCAAGGTAAACACTGAGCAGCTGTTTTATCAGTACTTCTATCTGGTACCAGACTCGGTCCCTCAAGCCTAAATCCCTGCTGACATGAGGCACGTATTTCCCAAAACCCCAGTCAGAGGTACCACCAGAAACCCACTCCAGTGCTGGGGAGCTAAGAGCAATGGCAGAGCTACTGTTCCTGAAGTTAAACGAGAGTGGGATTGTTTGCAAGGTCTCTAAATCTTGCTTTGGAAGAGGGCAGCCTGTAGGGCGGCTGAGCAAAGCGACAATTTTGTCTGGCAAAAAATGTGCAGTGTTGGTTAAACAACTTTGTGAGGGACTAAATAAGGATGCAATTTGGGAAATGCCAGTCTTAACACTCGGAAAGTTTTGTGCGAGTGTTGCAAAATGGGCAAGGGGGGAGAAGGGATCTGACTGCACTTTCTTTAAATGCACATTGACCCTGAATTTTGAGCACCATGGCTACTGCCCAGTTGCTGCACAGCACTCTCAGTTCCCAATGAGAAAAGTCACTCCAAGTGCTCTTCTGGCACTCTGTCCAATTCTGGGAGTGTGCACGCAGGTATTTGCAATAATTATGTAATTAAGACTTTATTATTTATATGGCATTTAATTAAAAGTGACTTTCAGTGGCACACAAAACCATGAAAAGAAAATGACTTTAAAAGAAGGTTAAGGATGTGTGACAAACTCAGAGGAGCTATGAAAATGACAGTTAAGGATTTGGCATGATGAGCACTTCCTTCCACCTCCCTGCTATCCTTTTTTTACCCTTCATTTACACATGGGCAGAAACACTGAGGGACGAGCCTTGCAATCCACCCTCCACAGAGCCATCCCTGCAGCAGAGGGGAGCAGTGCCTGAGTAAAGGCTGGTTAAACACTGCGCAAGCATTGCAGGCTTTGATCTTTAATCCCTTAAATACCAACATCTTTCCTCTCCCGAAACTTCCTCCTCTTCAAACCTGCTGAATTCACAGACGAATTCTCACATTTTAAAACCAAATCACCTAGCTTCAATTAAAGTCCTTTCCCTGCTTACTTATACAGCATGATTTTATTAATGCTGTGTGTTATCTAGGCCCTGACCTTGCAGGGTTTGGCTGGATTTCCTGTGCGAGAGAAATTACTCACAAGCATGTTTGCAGGCTTTAAGTGGAGAGAAAAATACATTTTTTCTCTCCCTGTATTCTTCTCTCCCAAAGAGGAGCTGAGAAGAATACAGTCTCAAGGGCTTGTATTATAGGTCTCTTTTATAGGGACCCCATGCCTGTCCAGCACACCCACAGTGGGGCAAACAATGTGCTCCTGCAGAGGAGGTGGGAATGTGGCTGCTTGGTGGAAGAGCTTCCTTCAAATGACCTTCCAGATGAAAACAAGATTAAAAAAATAACCTCTAAGTCACGGTCAAGTCTGACCATCCCAAAAGCTTGTTTGTTTTCTTTCTGAAGAGTAAGCAAACTTCAGAAAGCTCTTACACGAGTTTTACTGCCCTGCTGCACTCTTACCCTTGACAACAGGTAATGACCAGCAATAAGCTAATTCTAAGAAACTTGGGGGAGGGGGGCAGAAAGAGAGTTAGTTTTTATTACTTTTAAATGAGTGTTTGATACATCATCTTGGTTCCCCTGATTAATGTTCGCAGCGAACTCAGCCATTGGAGTTGTAATGTTTCTGCAAGCTTCCCCACAGCAAAGCCTAGCCATTAATTCAGTGGCATATGTCAGCTCAGCAGAGCAAGGTCACTCTTCTCTTTCAAGGGGAACCTTTTTAGAAATAATAAAACTGACAGAAAGTTCTTTTTTGCATGCTTTATGTCACCTGAGGTTGAGTGCTGCAGTTAATATCACAGAGCTTATAAACATTCCCATCTTCGGCAGTCTCCAAACCCACTGGGCTCTTAGAACCTCGACTTTTTTTTTTTTTCCTAAAGTAACCTAGTGACAGCTTTATGTGGGGTAGATATACCGTATGTAATCCTAAATGAGTAAAAAGTAAGTAAAAAATGAACAAATCTTTTCTTGGGCATTTTAGAGGAGAAATTTTAGAAGACACTAAGGACTGCTGATACTGCAGGATGTTAGTGCTTAGAGAAAATGTAGGATTAGGGACTATATCTCCATGGATGCTTGGAACTTTGGATAAAGGGAGTTGATTTTAAAATGTACCAGTCCACATTGTTTCTATTTCACTGCCAACTGATACTGCAGGCTGGAAATCTGTGATTTCCATGTGATCCAAAGAGAACACAAAGTTAATTGATCTATTTATGGAATGATTTTGAATTTGCAAGTGAAGATGTCCTAGTCATCTGTTATGGTAACTAATTAGAACTGGAACTTATTTATTGGGGTACAAATATTATGGAACATGATAAACAAAACAACTAGCTGAAGAATAAGATCCAAACAATAGGCCATTTTTCTCCCCTCATTATCTCCCTTCAGACATCCTGACTACACTTGATTAATGAATCCATAGTGAGATTAGCTGAAGTTGCCTTAATGGAGATGCACTACAGTAGAGAAGCAAAATTCAGTGCAGTATCTATCATCAGTCACTGTGAATTTGAGTGTTTCATCAGATCTGTGTCCATTTATTTAAATTACTTTTATCTTGGAAAACAAAGCAAAAATCCCAACAAACAAATAAAATACTATTCTCATTACAGTGGATTAATTTTGGACTGCTTTGAAATGTAGACCAGGGTCACCATATTTTATCTTCCATGTGCCCTCCCTTGTCAAATGGCTGAGTTCCAGTGTTGGCTTATTGTCATCCACAGGCCAAAGTTATCCTTATTGTCCAGCTGAAGAAAGAACATAATTTCAGCTTTTCAGGCTTCAAAAACTGGACATGCTCGCACAGTTTATGCCTGGGAATATAAAATATTCTCGTTGGAAATTTGAGCTCATAAAATACAGTCAGCAAGCTTTTGGGTTCAGACCAGTATGGAAGCTGAAAGAAGGCTCCAGCTCAGGATTTCCTTGTGATTTTGTAGAGTGTAAGAATCCTTCTTAGTTCACGAAGTATGATGGATTAAATTCCATTTTTGCTTTGTAGTGTAAGCTCTATAATTGCAATCCTAGGGCAAAAAAATCTAGGAATCTGAAGCTAATAATCCTGATCCTGTACAGGTCATTCTAGAAAAGGAATTAGTACAATCAACAGCTCACCAGGTATCAGTAAGGGCACATCAATTCCCCTCTCTCCGTTAGATTATCTGTGGCATGGGTTGTTGTGATCACAGCTCAGTGGAAAACTACAGCTTTATTTAATGAAAAACAAATGCACCAGGTGCATGAAGTATATTTTCGTTCTGACATAGAGAAGAGTGAGATTGAGCTTTTCCCCTCCTCTGCTCCTGCAAGCTCTGTGAAAACCACACACGTAGTTGAGAGACACTCACCAGAGAGATGCTGCTACTGAGGCAGCGAAAGCAGCGAGGGCTTTGGGGTGTTCTTTGAACCCCAAATTCAAGGATATACTCCAGATCCTACTGAAATCAGCCCTATCACTGCAAAGGAGACTGTGCCAGCTACAAGGTTTTAAGCTTTCACAGAGGGGTAGGAAGATGTTGCCTCTTCCTACCTCTTCCCATTCCTTCAGATACTGGCTAAAATCCCACACACAGAGATATGTTCACACATTTTACCACAATTACCGAGATATATTAGGCAAGCAAATATAAACTCCATTACTGAGACAGGAAGAAAATAATGTAAACACACCAAGAGCCAACATCAGAAGAGCCCTGCCATGTGCTTGTGCTAGAGCTGAATGCCTGCTCTGCCATCATCAGTCATTTCATGCACAGTCTCCACAGGCTCTGAGCTGCCCATCCATCAGTGAACCATGTCCCCTTCCCAGCTCTTTGAAGCGGTTTTTGAACTTTACATCTGATCTTAAAGAAGGAGGCAGAGAGACAGAAGTGTGAGAGAAAAGCAGCCCAGCTGTGGTGAGTGAAGCCATTGAGGAGTGGTAGAGCTGAGTGTCCCCTTTGCACAGATGGAGGCAGCAGAGGAGCTGCGAGAGGTCATTCAGCTGTCTCAGCCACTGTGTCCTCTCCTCTCCACACATCTGCTTTTGGCTGTGCTGTTGCTAAGGGAAGATGATTTCTTTCTCTCACGGCTGCAGTCTGTCAGTGACACAGCTCCATCTCTGTCTCAAACATGATGGTAGAGGGAAGACATGAAACTGCACCAGAGCATTGTCATGTTTCCTGGTTGAGCAGAAGTGTGGTGTTTATCTTCTTCCAGAAGAAGTCGTGAGGAGCACTGCAGAGAAACCTAAGGCCAAGTACTCAGGTATTCCAGGACCCTTCTGTCCCACTTTTCCTTCAACACACCTGGAAAAACAGAAAATCTACCACACCTTCTGATAAGGTCAGCATGGACAAGTGGAGGAACTTTCACTTACAGTCCTCAAGGAAGTGACCAAGCATCTCATGGAAATCAAGTACATCAGTGTTAGGATATGTGGTTGTTCTTGTGAAGATGATAAAAGATGATGAAGTCATAGAAGGGAAGGAAAAGGACTAAAACTCCACCCAGAAGACATGATGGGGCAAAACAGCAGATCACTAGGACTTCTTCCCAGAGAAAACTTGTCTGCTTCAGTGCTGGGTGATGATTAAAGACCCTTTGCTCTTGACATTCAGCTTTCCAGAAAGGGCCCAGAAGATGTTATGACTGGCAGTTTAGCAGCCTGAAGACTGGGTACTTGTGAAGTCATTATCCAGCTTTCTGTGCATCCATGGAATAAACCAAAGAAAGCATGGTGAAGAAAAGTGGCAGTAAGGTATATATTATGAATTGTCAAAGAAACAGATTCCCTGAAGCAGTCTCCAAACTTTTCCCTAGCCTGGAATTCCTCTCAAGTTTAAGAAGCAGAAATGCTCTTGGGTCACTGTAAGTGGAATAAGATTTAAAAAAGCTACAAGGGTAAGAATAAGCACGAATACAGAAGAGATTTCACTTGGTAAAAAGATAGGTGGTAATTCATCTTCCTGGGGAATAACAATACACATGCAACACATCTATCTGGTGCATGAGACAAAGTGCTCCATTAGGATGGTTTAAAGGATATAGGATTTGTTAAATATTCAGAGCATATATAATCTGTAGCCTGGTGCCAAGCAGCAAATGTCGAGCAAAACCACTGACACTGCCAATTTGTAGAGCAGAGTTTAACTGTTTCTAACAACTGGAGCAACTCTGCTGTCTTTGTTGCAGCCTTTCAGAAGAGTAAGCTTCAGGGATATTGTGATTACAGAGATCCAGAAGACTTCTTTTCCCTTCTGAGGAGTGGATATTCCCAGCGGGTTCTGCCCACACAGCAAGGGGTTGATTTGTCAGGCTGAAGTGTTTGTAGCCACACAGAAAGTGCTTATACAGCTGCCAAGTGATGGCTTTTTAACAGCTTTTGTCTGGATTTATGCTGTGACACATTACTTGAAGAATATTGAAGCATAGGAAATGGTAGGCCACATCCTCTGCCAGTCCGGCCAATACATAGTTACTGCTTTTTCCCAGCAGTGACAGACATCCTGATCAATGTTTAATTTGGGGTATTTGGGTTTTCCTAGAAACACAGTATTGAAGTAAGTCAACTGCTCTTAAACAACTCTTAAAGAATTAAGAGGCAACTAATGCTGATTTATGTCACCTTGGTAGTTGTGCTGTGTTATTTATCAGTGTGTACAGTTATAAATGCTGTAGCTGATAGTCTGGTTTCTAAAAATGGCTGGATAAGGTGGTTCAGGCATACTTCTCAAAATACTCCTACTTGCTTAAGAAAACAAACAAAAAACTGGATTTGTTACTCTAAGCAAAATGAATAGTAGTATGTAAATATTCTCTTCAGAAGATTACTCTCACTTGTTTTAAAATATTCTGCTCTTAAGGACTTAGGCCTGGCTAATGTAGGAAACCAAGACAGGGAAGAAACAAGAAATTAAATGAATATTGTGCAAAGTTGATGAAAATTTAAAAGATGCTGTAATCAAGGGAATGCACAAAATACATCAGTACTGGAACAGGCCACAGATACCATTTTTCCTTTGAAACAAAAGGTAGCCAAGAGTGGTGTGATCCCTCAATAAGACTGTGTTTTGATGTCAGCATCAAAATGTGGAGCCTGGTCATCCTAGTCAGCCTCTTGCCAAGGGGAGGGTGAGAGATGGTTGCTCTTTCCCCACAAACACTCTGGATCTTTATTTTCTGCTGAGAAAACAAAACTCCTCAAATTTCAAGACCTTACTAGAAGAGATATGTTAACATACATATTAAGAAACAAACAACTTTCTGAAGCTGCTCTTGAAACAAAAGAGCAATTCACTGATGATAGAGAAGCAAGAGGATAATATAAATGAAGAAAAAATACCAGAAGTAAGAGGAGCAGCAATATGATTGTAGAACCTCCCACTCACACAAGGAAAATAACCCAAGGTTCACTCTAACCTTGTTCCAGTATTTTATGAAGCCTAGGGGGGACAGAAAACACCTTCTGAAGTGTCACCTGCAATCCCTCCTTTCCCCATCTACACACACATGGTTATTACAAGTATCATTATTTCTTTCTCTGAACTCCCCCCATAAAGGCCCACAGGTATTTACACCATAAACCAGGTTCTTAAAAATACTTCCCAGATGTTGTCATCTGTTCCTGCTTATTTACCAGAGCTCAAATGGATTTTGACAAACAGTCTTTCTTCAAGAGGCAATGCAGTAAAGACCTTTAATGACAGAACTATGTGTCATCTTTGCCTATAAGCATAAATTTGCACAGCGGGCAGTACGGTGAAAACAGCTTATCATCAACTCATCACCTCTCATCATTGTTAGAACGAAATGCAAATGGAAACGAACATCACTTCAGTCATGGTTGTGAAAATTAGCATCTGTGACATTAGCAGTGGCTCATTTATTATGCACTCAAAATTTCAGGGGGAAAGAAAAGAATATAAAACTTCATAACTCTACCAAGTCTTTACCTTTGAAATAAAATTAAAACCTTCAGCTTTCCCCACTCAAGGATAAATCCTAGTTAATATTCATTAACACCGAGCAATCTCTTCACTGCAGATCTTGTCCTACAGAAGATCTAATTATGTCTCGGATTATTTTTGGTGTTTAGGTTTGCTGTACCTATTTTCTATTTTCTTTTCTTTAATAAGTATTCCCCATTGGAGAGGCACGAGCCACCATCTGAGAAAAACACAGCACCAAAAAACTTGCTTATAGCATCTGTCTGCATTACAGGCTCCAAACACTTAGGCAAGCGATAAACTTCACTCAGATAATCCCACTGAAATCAATGGGATCACAGCTAATTTATTCATTTAAGTCAGGATCAGGATCAGGCCTTCTGTGAAGAACATATAAAAAGGTGAAATTCTGGCCTCAAGTCTATGGCAAGAATGTGCATTGGTTTCTGCAATGTCAGGGTTTCATTTTAGCTTCTAAAAGGTAAAATTACTGGTATGAAATTGTACTAGGGAATTAATTTGCATATTAAAATATTTCCTCCCATTGGATTTGCCCCTCTTTTCTCACAACCCTGAAAACAAATAATGGTTTACCACCTAAGTAAGCGAATATTGATTTAATTAGAAGCTTTGGATGTATTTTTGCCTAAACAAAATGCAGAGGCATTGACCCTGAATTGTCTTACACACCACAAGTAAGCTGAGTTTAAAGCACCAAGTGCATTTGGAAGCAGAATAAGGAAACAAAAACGTCTCAAACCTTTAGCATAAACATAGATCAACTGTCATCTAGAATAATGACACAAGACTTTCTTCAGTCAAGCCAGAAAAAGAGGGCACAAAGTCGTCTTTGTTTTGTGTTGAAGTAAAGCCAAGAATCATCAGGCAGTTCTCAAGTTTGCTGTGTCCAGAGGAATGGGAGGGAGAGGGAGAGAGAAAGGAGTAGGTTCTGCCCAGCACATTACATCGTGTGAAGGGGGCAAGACAATGCAGGGATGTTTTACAGATTATTTGCACCTGGACAAATGTGTAAAACAGTGCAAAGTGGCATGCAGAATAGCTGTGAAGTGCTTTAATGGGATTTTATGTGTATGCTGCTGCCTGAAGGGCGTACAAAAGAGAAGACCTGTGTAATTTTTTCGAGTGTTTTTTTTTTTTCTAAATCTGCTTCATCCCACTCCCCAGATGCACTGACATCTGTAACATCATAAGGCTCAAAGAGGGTAAAATCCAGGTGATTTCAGGGCTCTTTGCTTCATCCTCCAAGCCAACTGCTCTCCTCCACCCCAGCTCTCTGAGGGGTGGTGGGCCAGCCTGAACAGACCCATAGCTGAAACACATCTAGGAAAAGCATCCTTCCCCTGCTTGCTCTCCTGCTCTGCAGTGCTCCAGGAATGCAGGAGCAACACATACTCCCTTCAGTGAGCAATTCCAGCCATCAGCGTGACCATGGACCTCAGGGCTTTGTGCAAGACCTACTTTGTCTGACCTCACCTGCCCACAAATAACTCCACAGCTCAGAACAGCTACACCATGTAAACCAAGCCGTGCCTCATCTGGCAGGAAAGAAAGGAGGGCAGGCAAGGACTCCCTGTAGGAAGGGATGGGAGATGCACACGTTCTGTTGTGATAGGAAGTAATTTAAGGTCCTGGGTAGACAGATAGGTTAGATTAGATAGGCTTGAAATAGAGAGCTTAGCCCTTCAATTTGCTGCATTTCTTCAACATTAAGCAAAGTATTTTTAACCCTTAGGACTCTTCCTTTTTAATTCAGCTACCTGAGATCCTCAGCTGATATACAAAGTATAAATGTACACTAGTATGTGCAGCTACAATGATAAATATTTGCAAAGGAACAGAATCTTTCCAGTATCTCTTTTGAATTAATTTCCCTCTCATTTCTCTCCCAGTTTTCTCTGGGATGACACCAATCTAGATGGTTTTTTGCCTAACAATGAATGTTTATTTATATAAATGCATTCAGTAGTTGTATGCATATCCATGAGTAGGCAAAAGCTGCCAGACATTCAAAGAAGTTATTAGCAAGGCTGCAGCACTACTGACATCTTGCTGCATGACAAAAAAACCCAGCAACACTATTGTTTCATGGCATAGATCCAGTTTTTCATAGTGTACACTGAGTGGTAAAACAGATTTTTGTCTGTGCAGAACCTAACATGTCTGCAGGAGTCCCTTAAGCACCACAATAACAAATAAAGCAAATGCTTTGCACAGAGAACAGTGAGTTACTGAAAACCTCTGTTACTCTTTCATTGGCCATTGAATTGCCCACCATCACAAGGGGTTTTACACAGGGACAGCAAATTGCCTTGAGAGAGGCTTTAACACCAGCCTTGTGTGTTATTCATTCATCTCTATCAAAAGGCATCAATTCATGCCAATATTTTTCACATTAGAAAGTAATAAAACCCAAAAGGGTTAATAAGAAAATATTGGTGAGTCACTGTAATTAATGCACAGAAATTCTTGTCACAGTGGAGATACAGACAAGCAGTCACCATGGTAAAGATTTAGTTACCTAAAAAGATCTTTTTGGTGTCCTCTTTGGGGGCCTAAGGCTGCAAACCTGATTTTCATTTAAAATGAAAAGAGGCCTTTTGGCTCTCCCACAGGTCTGTGTGGATGTGTTGGAGACACCAGGATGTCTAAGTGGCCCAAAGACAAGGTGAGGTAGCCCAAGACCTGCCCAGTGGCTTACACTCCCTGTGAGCACAAGGAGGTACCAAATGTTGCTGGCACAGAGCAGGGACAGCCAGGACATGATCTGTGCAAGTCACTTGTGAAATCCTGTAACTTCTCCAAGAGGTGAGGACCTGTGCCCCATCTTACCCAACTCAGCATTAGGCAACTTGAGTATTTACGTTGCTTCCTTGGGACAAGTTTCAAAACTTGCTACAACAAACCAAGATTCCTATTCTATGCAACGTGGGGCTGCTTTCTCCCCTGGCCTGTTTGTGAGCAGCACATTCAGCAAAGGCATTCTTGTTATGGGAAGTTTACATAGTTCTGTGCAAAAGTGGGCCTTTGTAAATAAAAATGAGACTACTGTTAAGGAATGCCTTATTCTGGAGGAAGAGAGTGGCCAAAACTGGCTTTTGAAAATATTTTACAGACAGGAAAACAAAGCCAGAGTCTTTCATGGTCATTTCTTGCTTAAGCAATAATGTAATCAGATATTAATTATAATTCTTCCCTGCCATTAAAGCACAGTATAATGATTGAGCAGAAAAAAAAGCATACCAAACCAACCAGTGCAATGCTTAAAAAAATATTAACATGTGGGGGAAAATGTATTCAAAATCACTTCAAATCCATGGAAAAAGCCATTAATTTTAACTGTTAATAATTCATAGTCTAAAACCACAAGCACAATCTACAAAAGCCAATGCTGTACAAAACCAGAAGACATTCTTGCTGGAACAGTGTCTGCAATAATCTCTTAGGATGCAGAAGTCACTAAGGAATTTGTATTCGCAAACAATGAGAAGGCAGATCTGTAAACTGGGAGATACTGAGTTGTTGAGAGCAGAGAGAAACTAAAAGGCTTTTCTAATCTCTTTGTTAAATTTTCAGCACTGATAAATTGAGGCAGAAATGGAGACTGAAGTGCTCAGGTCGAGCAGTACCCATTGCACTGCAGCCTGACAATACTCTATAATACATTTGTACAACACAATGCACAGAGGTCATTTTGCACTCAGTCTGAGGACCGAAAATAAATTTTGAGCATTGGACACATCCTTGTGCCTCTTGCAAACCTATCCCTTTCTCACAACTTCAGATTGTGGAAAGTGTCCATTGTAGAACATTATCAATTTGTTCAGAGTATTTCTTCCAGATTGATATTTTAATGATTCCCTGAGAAATTAAGATGACAAACACTGATCGCCAAGTACCCTCTTCTCCTTTGGTTATGGTGATACAAAAGCAAATTTATTAAAATAAGGAACAAATTTAATAGCTTTTCTAATTTTTCACTGATTCTCACTTTTTTTTTCCTGAAACATCATTGGTTTATCATAGATGAAACAGAGAAAGGGGATTTTTTGTGCCCATCTGTTAAAAGACTGACGCAGAGCATAAAACAATAGACAAAGTCCAGCACCAGACTTCTTTAGCACAGCAATAGCAGTTTCACAATGATGATTCCTTGAATGGGATCTTTACTATTTTAAAGTGAGTATATACAAAGAGATTCCTGATTTTATAGCGCTGAGGTACTTGCAAGCACATCAGGAAATCCTGAAGCTAGGATTTCAGGGGAAACCTTCCTATTAAAAATCGTTATGAGTTCCTGTTTGCATTAATTGATGACAAAAATGAGACATTCTTACCTTTGGCTTTTGACTTTTCTCCTTATCAGATGCATTAGAGGGTTTTCTCTTCAGCATGTTTAACGTTAATCCAGTGGATGTGCAACTGCTATGAATTTGTAGCCAAACTAAGTGCAAGGGAAGGCACTACGGATGTGCACATTGGTTATGAGTTCCTTATTCTGTCAGGATGTGACTTCACACGGCTGCTTTGTTGCATGGGGGAGTAAACTGAATTCTTCCTTTGGGGAGGGGGTGAGGAAGGAGGGGAGGAAGTGACGGGGACAAGAAAGAGAGAGGTGCACCAAGGAGATGAGTTAAAAATGAGGGCAGGGGTCAAAGTGAGAAATGCTTTAAAATTTTGCTGCTGCATCACCATCAGGCCTCAGCAAGACTTTGGACAACCTCAAGAAAATCACCCTCTTTTCCTCTTTCAGTTTTTCCCTGTCAGCCTTATGGCACTAAGTGGACCTTTATTTCCTCATGTGAAGAAGGTGTGCTGATATTCAGAGAGCCAAGAGATATTATTGATATCAGATGTGAGTTACACCATGGGTATAACTGGCCCCTAACTCCTCCCTTCCTCTCTCCAGCAATGCAATAAAAGCAATGAAATTAAAGGTCGCTGTTTGGTAGAGAAGGGAATTACCTAAAGCCATCTTTTGCACGGTGGAGTAATTTTTTTGCTATTCATCACAGAGCTTGGACTCCCTGAAATAGCACTTTTCAGTCCTCCATTTTCCTTGATTTGTTGACAAAGTTAGGGGGAGAAAAGGTAAATCCTACAGAAGACTTAAAAGAAAGGAGCAGAGGAAAATGGCAGAAGTCCTTTACAACCTCTTGAAAACCAGCCCAGAGGCTATAGGAAAGTGGAGCTATTAAAATATCTCGAATTCCTGCTTCATTTTGCTTGATACTATTTGCCTAAGAGAAACAAACAAAAGTCTTGAACATCCTAAGTAACATCTATTTGTTGTGAATCATAGGCCACAAACCCTGATACTATGAATTATTCCCAACTTTTTGCTGAGTGATGGAGACAAATTCTCAACTTCAAACCTCAAACCTCAAACCTCAAACTTTTGCCCCGCTCCACCCTGAGCTTCAATGAAAACTTAATTTAAGATTACTCCAAATAGAAAAGAAATACATATTGTGGTTGCAAGAAAAATGTTAAAGAGGAAAACTTAGGTAATTTTTTTTGATAATTCTTATATTTTAATTTTTTTCAAGTAAATGTACTCTAAACAGCCTTTACTCATAATTTTGGCATAAATAAAGCTCTCTTATTTATATTCCTCTTCCTCCTCTACCACATGAATATTCCAAGGAGGGATAAGACATGCTCATCAGATGAATTCCCATTTTGGTTTGCTGTTTGGACTTCTCTTGAAAGGTTTAAGAAACGTTTTGGAGGGTTTCTTGGATTCTGATGGATGGGCAACTGAGAAGCGACTGAGACTGACTGATGAAGGAATAGTTGTTATACTAATGGTATTATGAGGTTTTCCTTTCCAGCCCTTCTAGGAATGGGGTTGGTAAGAAATGGGGGAGGAAATGTGGTTAAGCTACTGAAATTCTGATAAATATAACCCAAAACTCTCTAGGTTAGTGGGTTGCAGTGGAGTGTATGTTGAACCTCAACCCAATAACCAGGGATGCTTTACATCACATTTTAATCAGAACACTAATTTAAACCAAAGTTGAACGTGGGGGTTTTACTGTTGAAAATAACATATCCATCAGAGTTCCCAATAACTGATATTATTATTATTTATTAATAATTAATAAAGATGAAATCTGAGAGATATTTTTCTTTTTTGTATTTTAAAACACCACCTTAAACCTCAGTTTAAGTTTCTAAGCAGAAGGAGGTTTTACCATGGATATTTCATCAGCCTTAGTAATTCAGTAGGGCCATAGGTTTTTACAAAAGCTGTATTTATGTTTAATAATAATTAAACTTGATTATTATCTACATAGATTTACATTGCAGTATATTGCTTTTCTTTTTAATCTGATAAAAACGTGAGGATTAAATCAGACTCTGCTGATCATTAGACTATGATTTCCTGTCTCAGGCCACTGTTAAAATCTTCATGATTAATAAAATGGGAACTCATCTGAAGAGTAATATATGAGCTTCCTTTCTGTAGAATATTTATTGTTAAACAGGAAGAAAGAGGCTATTTCAAGAGATATAGTGCCCACCCATATCTATTTCCTTTCCTCATCCACATATCAGAAAAATTATAGCAGCTTGAAGGCTGACCTGATTATGTTCTTGCCCTTGGAAGGTTGACCCACCAGTTTTAAAAAGCAACAAAGTGTAGAAAATCAAACATATATAATATTAAGTTCATTTAATTTAGTTAACCATTACATTTCAAAAGGAGCTCTTTTGAATTAAAAATTAATGATAAGCTTGGTGCTTATATCCTCTGTATTTGAAGCTAATTTTTCAAAAGGGAATGAGTACCTGTATAAAATTAAAAGAAAAATTCTTATACTTAGTTTTCTGTTGGACATGACTGCATGTAACTTATTCCATTTCCTTGCTGGACTTTGACTCTGATCCAAACCCCAGTGAAATCAATAGAAGTTTTTCAGGCCAATTTTATGGGGCTTGGACTGACTCCTCTCTCCTGAAACAACCAGGCAATGTCACTCTTTTATCTGGAAAGTCTTATGGGTAAAAAGGCTATCCACTTAAAAATAATTAAGATGACCCCATGAGAATGATTCCCACTGTCATTATATTTATAAAAGGCAACATACCTTATAGCTTATTATTATCATTACTCAGTTTTAATGAATGGCCCGTGATGAATGGTCCTGGATATTCAAGGGCTTTATGTGCCTCCCTCCCACATGGTATCATATTCCCTCAGGGGCCCCATCCAGTTACCTTCCCAGAGAGGAGAGATCACTTCCAGACTAAACTGCAAGTGTAAACTTATCCTTTCAATACTTGATTATTCTGATAAAGCTAGAAAGCAGGGTGTGAAGTAGATTGAAGGGTTTAGCACGCTGGCCAGCTGTCAAAAAGCAAATGAAATGAGACTTTCTCTGTATTAGCAACTCGTTTTTCATTGTCCGTCAGACAAATGTGGTCCAAGTTTAACGGGAGGCTCAGAGATACCTTGGGGCTGTACATTGCTTTCCCTAATGCTAAGCAAGCCCAGAGTGTCTTAGCCTGTTTATTTTAATTAAAAGAAGACATATTCTGTACAAGAAAGGAATCCTGCCTTCAGCCTGTGATTTTATGGCCATGTCTCTCCCTGTACCATCTAACTCGCTTAGATATTGCAGAAATCTCAGAATAGCAAGTGAAGCTGAGTGAATAATTTGCAGTGAATAATTTACTCAACAAATTTAATCTTTATTTCCTCAAGGAATGTTCGTGAGCAGAACACAATTTCCTCAAATGTATTAATTATGGGCCAGAATTTAGCTAGATACTTCCCTCTCCTGGTCTGATTTGAGCAAGGGCCAGCCACAGTCACAGTCACTGCTAATCCTCAGCAGAGCCCTCCCCAAAAACTACCACAGCAAAGACTCTTCAAAAACCAAAAGGAGCAAGTGTGGAATAGTGAAGTCAAGGCCTCCCTCCCCTGACGACAACCCATGAGAGAAGACAGAGGTTGCAGTCTGGGCTGTGTTTGTAACTATTTAAAAAACACACTCACTTTAACTCCAAAGATTGAGGCTGTGATTTTCCACTGGGATGCTGGGGAATGGAACTGGATACCTAAAGTCCCATCTTTAAGACTTCCATACTCTCTGCAAGCTCACCATCCAGAACTTAGTATTGAAAATTGGTCCAAAATACTTAGGGACTTCATGCAACAAGGTGGTTGATTTCCCATTGAATAGGCTCCCATGGCTTTTGTCATCAGGAACAGAAAATGGAGAAGCTACAGAAAATCAAAATCTCAGAGAGACAGAACATGATTGAAGAATATATTAGGCTTACACTTTTGATTTGGCAGTGTGTTGGCACTATATCAAGAAGACTCCTATTCCATACAAAGTATAGTATTTATGAAACCTGCAGAAAGAGGCTATGCAGCAAAGTGAATAACTAACACCTGAATTGGGCTGCAAAAACTTAATTTTTGCTATATAATTTACATTGAATGGATTTTTAATTACCTACATTCAATGAAAAGGCATGAGACACCACAAAGAGTGTGAGTCCAAGCTTGTTTAAGCAGCCATCAGGGTACAGAGCAGCAGGAATACCCTCATCATGCCAGGTCCCAGGAAATGTGATTTTGGCTTGACAGACTATTGGGCTTCCTTCTCTTCTTGAAAAAAAATGTTATTATGATTCTTCCTTCTTCTACATTAATCCTTTGCCTTTAAGGTCAATGGAGTAAAGAAGAAATATGGCAGGGACAGGCAATAGAACACCACCACCAGAGTTTAAGGAGGTGTCTGCTCCAAAAGAGTGGCTGCTACTCTGTGAGTAAGAAAAAGTGTCTCACCACCAGGCCCTCAAACTGTGTCCTTGGCATGTTCCCAACATCACCTGGCCTGAAGGGAAATTGAAGTACCAGGAACTTATCTCAAGCTTTGATCCCAACACATTCTCTTGCATTAGGAGTAGATGAACAGATCAGTCATACCTACACTATGTCAGGTTAGAACTAACACTAATAAAAATCTATACTACTGTGACATAAGGATTCTCAAGGAGATTGGCTTTCACCTATTGAACAAATCCCTTTCTTATTAGCTTGAAGAATAAGAGCCAAAGTTGCGTCTATATCTTCTAGGTATTCCTGGTGAGAAAACTCAGTCAGCAAGGTTGGTGTCTTGTAAAACACAGCCACAGCCTTATCCAGCATCTGTGTAGTAATTTCCTATAGAAATGTGCGTCAGTGGTGGTTTTCCTGTACAGCTTTTTGTAAGCAGAGTACACTTTACAGTCTGTGATGAACGACAGAAAGTAACTGGCAGGATGCTGCTGCTGGGAGCTCAGACGTGCAGGGGAACAGCCACACTGCTTCTTGGAATGAATGTTAAAATCAAGGCTACACTGCAGTGTTCATACCTAGAACATCTCAATGGATTCTGTTAGTGAACGCTGAGATTACTAATCAGCTGCAAGGGCATTTTATCCCATGGAATTTGCAGGCTTGTACGACTTGTTTTATAGTCACCAAGCTGAAGCTCAGCCTCCCAGAAATGCATTTACAGATAAATAGTGATGGTTGCCTTGTACATCTATTTAAAAAGCTCAGATATGAGATTTTCAATAAAGGGAACTGATATAAAAATAAATTTAGGCTCTGTGTTTTAATCTCATACACAAAACATGACATGCTTCATTTGGTATTTAGAAAACCAGCTTAACACAGGAGCACTGACAGTGCAGCAGGGGATTTTTTCCAGGAATGTACATGATGTCTGCCAGCCTATCTCTGATTAGAATCAAGATCAACAGAAGTAAATTCTGATTAACTCTAATGCCAGCCTGCTGTCAGAAAACTCTGCAGTTTGAACCATCTTGCACCAGTAAACATCTCCTGCTGAATTTCTTCACTGGTGTCAGGGTGTCACATCGCTGTGCTGTCACAGCATTAGGACTGCTGTGCAAAGGCTAACAGGAAAAGGAATAACATACAGCACACTGCACATTCACTTGCAGGGCTTGGATTTCATACTGATTGAAGAGGAAAATGTTGTTCTTCCTTTCTCCTTTAACATGGTTTAAAGTGGGTGAAAGCTGTAATTTGAAGTTACAGAGAGGGACAAGATGGCTTTATTTGTAATTGGTTTTTAAAATCTATTTCTACCCACCTAACTGATGTGATACCTGATTGATAGCCAGCAGAAACACAAAGAATCTTCATCACCGAGGAAAGGTGATCATTTACAACCTAATCTTACCTCTCCTCTCCTTTCCTCCCCACACTCTGTACCAGACCCGTGGGCTCACTGTAACAAAACTCAGTTCAGGTGCTAACATTAGTGGCAATGCCTTCAAAACCTGGCAGGACGTGGGTCAAACTAGCTCCATCAGCAGAGCTGCCGAATCACACACACTAGGAATGAGCCTTGAGAGGCTGATTTTCTCTCACTTCCAGTCTGAACCTCAGTGCAGGGAGGCCTGGCTCATGCTCTCTCCATGTCTGGCAGGTTTGGTGGTTACCTGGATCTGTCAGCCACTTGCCCCAGGGCAGGGGTGAGGGAGGGTGGCCAAGCTCCAGCCACGCTGAGCTCCCCAGCAAAGAAGAGGAGATGCTTTTCCTGCTGGATTTTGGCAGCAAGGACATCAGGGTGGTTGCTGCACCCTGTGCTGGTCATGGCTAGTGCCCCACTTGCCTCACTCAGGATTTCATGGGACTCACAGCTTCAGGCTGTGGCTGAATGGTCACAATTGACTAAGCTGCCCCAGGTCAGCTGAGCCTCACTGACAGGGTGGGGACTTGCTCTTAGCCCATCAACAAGATGAAGTGAAGCACAGTCCTATAAATTTCTTTCATTAAGGGTTTAAGATAACATGCTTTATCTCAGGCTGTAGGCTAAAAGCACTCACAGGGACAGTCTCGGTGCTCAGTATGTTTAAGGTAATTACTTATGTGTCAGTAACTTGTCTTTGGGGAGACAAGGGAATGGAAATGGAAGGCTGTCTCCAAAACTGTGCTCTGTAGACAAAGATTAATGCGTTGCCTCTTCACAAACATCTCACTTTTCTTCCATATTTCTTCAACTGATCTTTACCTTTTTTCATTCTATTATGAAACTCCTTCCCTTCTCACTTCCCACTAAGTATGTGAGTTTTAGACTCACCTTGCATACCTCTTCTCTAGAGAATGTTTTTTCACCATCTATTTTCATCTACATGATCCCTTTTTCTTCTATCACATGTATTACTGTGTGTGGTTTCTGTCTCCCTTGCCTTACTGCTGCCACAGAAAGCAGAGGCTGATGAAGAGGGAGCAAAACTTTCCCCCTCAAACAGCTCCATGATCTGCTAAAAGTTCTGCTGAGCTACAGACAGCAAACTGGAGAGGAGCCTCACTCCAGGAGCAGCAAAACTCTGAAAGCTAGATTTAGGCCTCCTAGTTTACAACAAAGTGTTTTTTGGTTTTTGGGTTTTTTGAATATATGCACAAACTGGTGGAAGAAGTAGCTCCTCTAGTTTGTGAGGGGAAAGTTCATAAGAATCTTTGAAATATCTTTGGGTTCAAATGCCCCTGTAAGTGCAAGGAATAATACCAAAACCCTTAAAAATCAACACCTTTGTGGACCATACACACCCAAACTCCTTAGATGAAGAAAACAAAGTTTTGAAGGCAAGGGAAGGCAGAATTATTGCTGTCTGTGACAGCTAAATCTCACCCCCATTCACGTGTGTTTCATGATGCATTTTCTCTACTGAATGTCTGTCTATTTTAGTGCAAACGATGCATCTGAATGGAAGTGTCAGAGCCTGCAAACAAACTGTTTGACCTGCTGCCCTTCTGGTGCACAGGCTGGAATGTGTATCCTTGCTCGTGCAACAACCATCTGATGTGTGCAGTAACACACTATCCCCATTTTGCAAATGAAGCCTGAGGCAGACAAGTGAAGTGATTTTGTCTAATTTTGCACAAGAGGTCTGTAGTAGCACAGGGAATTGAATCTGCATTATCTACATCCTTAATCACTGGATCATGATTCATGTGTTTAAAGAAGCTGTGCTGCTATGAAGAACTGGAACAAGAATTTATTTTGTCAATCTAATTCAGGGAAGCACTAAGAAATTGTGTTAGATGTTACTTACTTTGCAATTGATCATTGACTGCATGTAATTCTCAGGGTGTGACCCTGTGGTTAGAGGTACAGAAAATGTCAGCAAATATAGCTGAAAGCAAAGTTTGGGGAGTTTGATTTCAAGTCTTTCAGACTGGAAAATCTGAATACTATCCTGCCATAATTTTTAGGGGAATTATGTTGAAGCATAAATTTGCCAAAGGAAATCTAGGTATTGAAACACTTACACAACCTAGAACTAAAATTAGAAACCCTCAACATAACTGCAAAAGTTTCTGTCTCATGATCTTTAACTATCTGAACTCTTGATTTTCCTACTTCCCACACAGTTTGTCATCATTTCTTGTGCTATGCTATCAAAGATAAGTTGTAAGCAGAAGTGAACAAGAATTTTCATGTCATTTAACCTAATTAATTTGATCCTTTTGCAAAAATTATTCAGCCAGATTTCTCCAAATGGATTGGAGTGTAAGCACTTCCAGCAAGAATTTTTTTATGTTCAAGTTTCCAAATTGCTTTCCTTATGTATTATGGAAGGTGAACTTCTTCAATCAAGTAAATGTCTACAGAAAAATGGTCCAGAAATTTCATTACCATATGTGAATTCCTTTCAAAGCAAAAGAGAATACTCAGATACAAATCACTGTCCAACTCTTTCTGAAAAGCCCTGGTCTTTGTCTTCTAATGATCTGTCCATATACCTGACAGTATTTAAATACCAGAATTAGAGGTCCCCTATGTGTTCATTGTTTTATTTCCAATCTTATTTTTCAGACCCTATTCTTGTTCATTTCACCCGCAAGTATTTTTTCAAAGCTGGATGAACACACAGTTTTCACATTAAATTTTCAGTTTCTAAAAACAAGTTTGGAATTATGCAAGACTTGCCCTGCTTTTGGAGAATGTCACAACAGAAGTGCTTCTTTTAAAAGACTTTGAAACACATTCATTGTAATAATGCTGCAGCCCTGGAAACCTTAGTACCTTTCTAGCACTGAAAATCCTCACTCCCTATTTGTGCCATTGCTGAGCACTGATATTGTGTGATTTTGTCTTCACTTCTGTGTGAGGGAGATGAAAACAGAACTAATTTCTTCTGATTTATGAAAGGCTTATTTCACTAATAGGCTTTAGGGAGCACTTTAAACCACACAAAAGTGACTTACTAAAGAGAATAAAAAACTTAATCCACACTCACAAAAAATCCATGCAAACATAACCAGGTTCTGAGCCAGCTCAGAACTTCCAGAAAATTGATGTCTCCAAAGGAAGAGCCATTTGAATCAGCTAGAGAAGACAGGGAGTATCAGGCATTGTGGTGTGCACTGCTAGCCACCACTTAGGTACCCTTGTAATTTAAGATCAGTGAATATCCTTGAGTCATCTTCAGTCGTGGCTTCCTTACCAAAGCCTCAGAATCCTTACCTAATTAGCCACGTGGGTAGCACATTAATTTCAGCTTCATTAAGGACCCTGAGGAAGTCTGAAGCTAAGCTTGCTTGTTCTCCTGAATGAAGATGAGCACACACAAAGGTGCTCTGAGCTAACCCAAGCACAGCAAGATTAAACACTTTGGTTACAAACGGGAAGTTCGTCACCAACTCAACAAGCACAAGATCTAGGAAAAAATATGTTTCAAAAGTGGATCTACGCAGAAGTAAACCTGCATTACTTTGTGTGAGGAGATAAATTGCACTTTAAAAGTTGCAGACTTGGACAGGCAGATCCCGAAGCGCCTGGTGGCTTCATTGGTCAAGATGTCCCTGCCAGCATCAGGAGCTAATGCATTAGCACAGCACAGCAGGAAAACACAGCCTGTGTTAGCTGATTCATTCAGCAGGAGCACTGATCAAGCAGAGCAATGTGTACTTGTTTTTTGCTTTGTATGGTGTATGGGAAGAAATGATAGCCTTTATAAATTTTTTTTAAAATTAAAAAAACAACAAGAAAAATGCCTTTTATACTGGACTGACAGCAGATCCACATAAGGATGAAACTGTCACAGAGTAGGTGTAGAAAGCAGCAGACAGGCAATGTAATCTATTTCCTTCAGTTTGCAAAAGTGCATCATTTTGGCAATTCTAAAGAAGGCTAACAGGAAGTCATCCTTTCATCAGACACTTTGTTACCAACAACATCACTTAGCTTAATTATATTTTGACTCTTAATCATGTTTCTTGAAGCAGGTAGCATTTCTCTCATTCTATTGAGAATTCATATGCCATTTACAAAGAATAAGTCTACAAAATGCGCAGTTTTTTCCACACTTTCCACAATTATATTCCCCTTCTTACTACATTCACGACAGTAATCCAAAATCTTTCATTTCTGTCTCTAGCTCTAGCTCTGCAGGACCTAGCAGCTGTGTCAGAAGCAAACCCATGAAATCTGCTGAGGTGAATTGCAATGTTCTTCTGCAGTTATCTGTAACGATATTAAAAATGCTGTGGTATTCTAAAACATCTTTTAGGGAAAATAAATTCACTTCATTATCATTCCACCTCATATGTACTAGCAAGTACTAGCAATCCAACTTCACCAAACAGCCCAGAAGTTTGTGGTAGAAAAAGTTTGAGAAGCTTTTTGTTAGAGTTAGGTATATATGCCTCTAAGATTAATGGAAAACATTACATCATTCCCTATATAGCTATGAAAATTCTAGTAAAGTATTAAAAATAAAAAATAGGACAAGAGTTACCATAGTGAAGAATAACAGCATCAGATTTTTCACATTTTTTAAAACCTGCTTTGAGACAGCATGGTCAAAGTCATCACAGATGAGGACACAAAATTTTTCACATTACTATGCAGGAAATAGCAAAAATCACTGTAGGAAGCAGAATGGTAGTGGCAGATATTTGCTATCAGCACAGTGCCATGGTTCAGCTGTAGAGAGGATGGACACCCTCCCAGGCTCCTCTGTTCCCAGCACAAAACTTGAGAGATGAAGCCTTGCACTTTAAAAGGTGATTTTCTCTCACTTTCTGTATTTAACTGAAGCAAGCCCTATAATATTTTCCAACTTATTTCTGTAATTGTTTCTTGAATAAAGGTCCCTGTGAAGAAAACAAAGTAAAACTCTACAGATTCTGAAGCATCAAGAAAATTAGTGCTTCTAATTTCACTAGCATTTGTGTCTTTTTGGCTGAGTATGTATTTTTCTTGGTATTTTCAGGAAAAATAAACCCTGAAAATTTAGTCACGGCTCTTGGCTTTTCACCAGTTTAAAAAACAAAGCCATTCAAATGTCACCAGCACTTTACAACAACAGATTTGCATAAATGTATCTCAGTCCTTACCCACTCACAAGTCTTAAAATTCAAAATCAGTTTTCACAAGGTTCTGGAACAGGGTTTGAACTGGGAAAAAGTGAGTGCCTTTGCAGCACTGTTCCTTTTTGTCTGTCAGTTCCTGTATATCTGATGTCTGCAGTCTGGGGAGCATGGGGGTGTTTCTAGCTCTCTTTACCTTGCAAGAGAGGTGCTGAATGCAGAGGGAGAAGGGCTGAGCTGGTGGAGGGATGAGGAGAGCAGGGTAACAGCTGAAATTAACTGGAATTAGCTAGAATGTTATAAAAAGCAACAGGGGCTTTGTAAAATGAAGATATGACAAGATGAAAGAGGAGCAGCTGGGGACAATTTCATATCTTAGAAAACAAATCCTGTTTTCATGTCTCAGCCACAGCTTGTCACCTGAACACACATATCATGGTCTTGATTGTTTTTGTTTACTGCCTTTCAGCTGCCCTTTATCTCTTCCCTGGGCAATGACTTTGGGCCTCAGCTTGGCTGCAACTGAGCAGGACTCTCTAACACCCGTAGAAAATAGCTTTATACTTGGTGAGGATCTGGCTTCCTACCTTGTCACTGAAACAGGAACAAGAGCTATAGCTTTTAAAAGGACCACTTATTACTGACAGTGAAGCAGCCAGAGTGACCGGAGCAGTTGAAAATTGGTGTCTCAGAAAAGCAATTTGGGGATTTCCAGGCATTCTTTTCAGTGCTATATTTGTGCCAAATGAGGATTCAAAATGCAATTGAGAAAGCTCTTCTAAGGCATGTTCAGGTGTCTCTCAACAGAAAGACATTAGCCAAAGAAAGGAAAAACTGCAGAAAACAGTCAAATTGCTTAAGAAAATTGAGCAGTCAGAAAGTCCATTAAAGCCCACGGCGTTCTGGTGTGCAGCAGAAACTGCTGGCTGAAATGGAGCAGAAATCTTCCCACAGCAATTCTCTGGGCAGTGCAAATACAGCTTTCAGCTTTGGAGCACATTTTGCTAGAGAACACTCTGTCCTGTTTGTTCATTACCGACTGCCGTCCCCTTCCTCCCCACTCCACTAAACTGGTACCACAGACACCCAACGCCTGCATAAACCTCCAGGCAATATGCAGAACGTTTTTGAGAACCAAGATGATCAGGAGCAGCAGGGGAGGTGCAGAGGGAAGGGTAAGAGTAACCACAGCAAGGAAGCAAGGCTGTCCTGGGGCAACCAGGAGGTAGAACCTATTATGTACAATGTGTAAGGTAGGGTAAGAAATTGTCCAAAACCAGGGTTGGCAATTAGAGTGTTTCTTCAACAAAAAAATGAGTGTCAAACTAGAAAAATCTACTATAGGTCAAAGGGAGATGCTGAGAAATGGCTTATCGGACTAGGAAGCAAGCAGACCAGGAAGAAAGGAAAAAGCCCCAAGGTCACTTAAATGGCAGAGAACCATGGCCATTAGCAGCAGGGTTAATCATGACAAGACCATAGAATTTTCTGAGAGGAATACAGATAGAATGAACACAGACATTAGCATAAAGTCTTTTTCAGTTTTCCCAAACTTACTGCTCATTCCACCACAGTGTAATACATTCCTATCAGATAGAAACTAATCTTTTGATGCATTCTAGTCTCCTCTAAACCTGAAAATGCGAGACAAAATGTATCTCCTCTGCAGTACTTTTAGATTTTTTCTTTCTCCTCATCAAAATCCCAGGTCTTTTTAGTGTTGGGAAATGTCCCTCATATTTCATTCTCAATGAATGTCAAACACAGGTTGCAACAGAAATTATTCTTATGGTATCAATGACTAAATCCTTCTTCTGTAAAACTTAACCATGCTGCTGAGAGGTGTGAAGAAGAGAAACCCACTTCCAGTAACTCTCTGCTAATTTGTCTGCAACAGGGGTTGTTGTCTCCTCTCTCTTTCCTGTAAAGGAGCCCTGTGTGATTCTACAAACACATCTTCCATATTTCACAGATTTTGGGAGACTATGTGGGTCAGCCAGTAACGTAGCATGGTGAAGGACTGAGGGAAAGGGACTCATCTGCTTTTTTTCTCTTTGTCTCAGTCTGTCCAAGATAGTCTGGGAACCCTTTTGCAAAGAGGACCCCTCAGCTGTGACCTCACTGTGCCTCTTTCACATCCATTCACGCCTAGCAAGCTCCTGTCGTTTACAACGTCTGACCGTAGATTTTTCCCACCTTATGAGGTTGCAAAAGTCTTACAGAATTGCACAGATTGAGAAAAAAACAACAGAAGGCTGAAATAGCTTGTATAAAAGTCATATGGACATGGCACATCTAAGTATACTACTTTGTTGGGGTAGTGAGGGTCTTAGCATACAAGTAACAGAAGGGCAGCTTTTAGTAAACACAAAGAAAAAGAGAAAAAAATAGTCTGAGACTGACAGCTTAACTTTTTCAGCAGACAGTTTTCTGCAGGGCTAAGCCTGAGGAATAGAAAGAAGTATAAAAACCCAATAACCTTTCCCATTGGGGTCAAGTGGTGGTTAAAGTGGTGTCTGGACAATCTTTTCTTCCATCCCCTGCCTGCTTTTCAGCTGATTCATGACATCACAAACATCAGCCCAGATCTCCTCGATATACTTTGTGGTAATAGAAAAACCTGCAGCATAGTAGTTGCTTTATTCAAGCATACAGGAATACATTTTTTCCCCCTCAAGTATTCTGTATTTTTTTTTTTAATGTATTCTTCCACTTTCTAAGGAAGAACTATTTATAAATTATGCCTCTGTGGAAAGAATACCAGTAACAATAATTTCACATGGCAAGCTTGACACACCAAAAAAAGCAATGCTCTATGTTGCCCTCAGCAAAATTTTGACAAACCACTAATTATATTTTAAAAAGCTGAATGTAAAAACAAATATATATAAAAAGACCTGTGGCTAAGTTAACTCTACACAAAGAATCTAATGGTGGCACCATGGCAGGATGGGTGAAATGTGAGTTTTCTGCAATATGCCTGTGCCAGAGGCAGTCCAGCTAATGCAGGTGGTTATTGTGTGCTTAACTGGGGTAGGCTAGAGGAAGAGGAGCTGGAGGAGCCTTTTGGAGCTGAAAAGGGATATGGTTTTGGAGTTCTCGCATTGCCTAAATGACCTCTGTCAGCCTTTTTATTGGTTCAGGTGACAAAAAATGGCAATGTGAAGCACCGTAAGGAAGGCTGTGTAAAGTGCTGAGGGGGAAGAAAGGAAGAAAAAGAAAGGAGTCAGAGGAAGAAATCAGAGGAAGGGAATTAGGATTATTCATATTTTGTCTCTCTAAACAGCAATCTGTCATGAAGAGATCCATGTCTTTCCTTGTGATTACAGGAGACCACTACTTAATTTACTATCTGCCATTTCAGCTTTAATAAAGGCCAGGCTCAATCAGCTTTGCGTGTGTTACTGAGATGTGGCTGGATAATATTTGTCCAACCTAAATATTTGTGTGTCCCCCAAGCCAGATCAGCAGCAGCTTGCTGATGGAATAGCAGAGTCTTGGATCTTCATCTTGCATCTATCAGTTTAGCCTCAATTTGGGAAATACCAACAAGCATTTTGGTAGTTCATCCCCAGCTATCTCCTCCACAACTTGCTTGCTGCCAATAAAATGAAACCATACCTTCTTTCTCACAGAATGAAGAAGAGTATTATGGAATATATTGTTTTTACTCTAATAAGTAAACCAACATCAGAAAGAACATCTGCACCATCCCCTATGTCTGATCCTCTCATAGCAAAGCCACCAGTGTCCGCTTTTTGATCCTTAAACAGCAAAACTGAAAATCCAGCCTCTGTAATCTTCAATTGAGCCAGTTGGTAGGATGCAAATGCAAAGAATGAGATGTCTTGCCATTGGCTGTAATCTAAATCTAAAGACACTAAGCCCACAGAGATACATTAAAGTCAGAGAGCCCGCCAGGAAGGCAGATGGCAAAATAAACAATTCAGAAAAAAACCCCCAAAACACTAAACCCCTTGCTGGCACTCAATAGTAACATGGGTAGGACAAATCTCACCAGGGTAGGGAACATTAACAGCCTGTTTGTGACAAAATGAAATAAAATTATTTGAATTGACACTTCCACTCTCATAAATCTGACTGACTCCTCTTATTTCTGTTTTGACCTGGGACTTCAGCCTTTGCTTGGGATGCTGAAAGCTGCTTGCATGAAGGAGCCAGGCATATGATGGAGCCCAGCACCCCTGACACAATTCCCTTTCTGCAGAGAGTCCTATTTCCTGGCAGGCAGGGGGACTCACCTGACAGAGCACAGTCTTTGTTCAGTGCTCCCAGCCCATTTCAGCCAGGTCTGTCTGCAGGTCTCCCTGGGAGTGTGCAACACTGAGGCTGTCCAAGGTTTCAGTGCTGCACCTCCCTCAGCCTTTTTCAGGGATAGTTTCCTTTCTTTCTGTTTCCAATTATCCATCAATCAAAGTTTTAGACTCTGTTTACTATGCCAAATCCCAGGGAAATCTGCAGCTAGATAAATCCCATGTTTCAGGTTCTGCCTGGTGTGTCAGGTACTGTGCCATTGAAAAGGAGCTGAATTACACCTCCATGAATTCAGACATGTGGCTGCTGTACAGAGCCCACATCCCTTCCCTTTCTCATGCTCTATGGGCACGCGTTACAGACCGTGCTGCTCTCAGCAGGACTCTCTCTGATCTAGGGCTGGCGTTGCTCAGGCTTCCATTTGAACACTCAGCTGGCAGGTCTCAGCAGGTGTCTCACCTCCTGTGGTTTAGGTGCACTTTCCTGGGAGCTGGTTTTATTTCACAGTGAGACACAGCTCTGTCCCTGGAGCACTGTAGAGGGAACAGGCATAAAGGGAAAAGTGGCTACTTTTTACTGCTTCCCTGATGTATTTCACTCATCCAGTCACCCTCCATGTGCTCACAACAGCCAGAAGACCTGCTGTGCCCAGCGAGGAGAGGGAGAAAAGCCTCATTGCAGTGTCCATATTTTGTATATCTCACAAAAAAAAATTTTGCTTGGTTTTGTTCCTCTAGTTATAAATAGCCCTTAAAAAAAAGCACCAGCAATTAAATTACAAAAGCCTCCTCCAGAGAGCTATCCAGAAAGATAATTTCAGACCAAGATTAAACTCTGCTTCTTTTTTCTGTCCCTAAAATCTTCTTGCTGCCACACAGGTAATTACAAAAACAGGCTCCACCAGCTGAGCTGATCCAAGAAGACAGAAACACAGATACCTCTTCAACATCTGACATTTGCCTAAATAACTCTAGTGTCCTTTACTAGTATTGCAGTGACCTCTAGGAGCCTGCTCCAAGTCCATTGTCTTCATTGTTCCTTACTGACTTAGCCCAGACTTCCAGAAAGTTTTCTAAGCCTGGAAGGATGAGTTTAGTACAGATGAAAAAATCCAAAAAAACATGAGTGTGCTGATGAGAAACAGAATAGCCTAAAGCCTTCCATCTCAATGCTGCTGATGTCTGCATGGTTAAAAATGAACTACCTGGGGCTATACAAACCCCTGGTGTTAGCCTGAACAATGCATTCACATCCATTTACCTGAAATCTAAATTTGGTTTATTGCATTTCATAACCACACGGAAGATGACAGCATCCCTTTAATGCTGAATCAGAGCAAAAAGTTTCCAATTTTTATGCATATCAGCACAAAAGAAACCACTTCCACTTACCCAGGAGTACTGTAGATCCATATCAGTGAGGGAATATGTAAGATGTGGCTGATGAGAAGAGCAAGTACAGTTTTCCCATTCTTCTATTTTTGAAATTAAGAAGTCACAAGGACAGAGCTGGTTGTCAGGAAACGGCTTCCAGTCACTCCACAAGTGAAATTCTGTTTCGGAATGAATTGAAATAGTTCCTAAGTTATTAAGTCTGGAAGTGTATGAGCGGCCCAGAGATGCAGAAATAAAATCCGCCCTGGCCTCAGTCTCTTCTTTTCTCCTTGCACTGTCTTTCCATGTCTTTTTCTCCTGAGGTTTTGACAGCTTCATGCAGGAAGTTAGCGCTTCTTCATCCTCTTCAGAGAGATAGGCATCTTCTAAGGTATCTTTAAAAGTGCAAATACATATTATAATATGTTACGAGTCATAGAGAAAATAGCACACTTTTTTTTTTTAATGCTGTCTTCACTCTATATAATGAAAAAGCCAAGGACTCCATAAAATAAGCCCATTAAACAAAACAGCAACAAAAAACTTCCACAAACAAAAAAAAATCCCCAACAAAACCAAAACCAAGTAATTGTGATAATTAGGGAGATGGAAAGGATTTTGTACTGGGTCAGACATCTGAGCCAAAAGTGAGATTTATTCTCCATTTATTATATTTGTCTTGTTCCCTCAAAAGTGTGGAAAAGTTTACTAGTTCTGCCCATGAAAATTTGCTAAGTGTCATGTTGCTGATAGTTGCAGAGAGCAGGAGTTGAGCTGGAAAACTTCAGGAAGCTTTCAGGGTTATTGCTTTCCCACCCCTTGTATGTATGTTACAAAGTGGTTGCTGAAATCCCTATTTCCTCATATGTTTCAACCCAAGCAGTGATTTGGCTGGAGCAGGAGTTCATCACATAGTTTGAATTCATTTTGCTAATACTGGTTTATAAATAATCATACAAACAAATGCATTGTACAACAAATGCACACACTGTTAAAATCATGTTGGCAAAACAAGTTCAGATGAAGAACTGTTGCACAGTCAGAGCAGTGATCTATAGGAGACTCCACAAAATCTGCTGAGGGCAGAATCAGTTCAGAATTCCTGGTTCTTATGGCCCTTGGCACTCAGGTGTGATGAGAGATCAACTTGCTTATCATAACTCAGATCTTTCTGCACTCACAGACTAATGGATTAACATTGCAAGTTATCTTCCTGTTTGTGAATTTTGCCTTTCTGACCTGAATTGTGCTGCAAAACTAGGAAAACCAAAGTGTCCCCACCACGGGGGCCCTGCTGTTATACAATTCCATTTATTTAGAATCCCCACTTGTGAGATGCACTGTTACAAAACTCCAGCTAGTGTGACAGGAAACAGGTTTTCACAGGATGAGGAAGTCAGAGCTGGAGTGGTATCACAGTAACATCTCAGCTGGGGGTTGGAAATAGTGGGTGGTGAATGACAGAGCAGGACAGGATTGTTTACAGTTATGTTCAATCCAGTGTCATTTGCCAAATGTTGGAAAGAATGCTGATGTGATGCTGTACTCACTGAGGGGGACCAGAACGTGCTTGACGTCTTCCAGGCTTTGTGTGGTTGTTTTCTTTGTTCGGACCAATTTCTGCAATCGCTTTAATGTTCCCCTGGACTCTGCTTTACTGTCTGGTTCTGTACCCTAACAAAAAAAAACAAAACAAAACAAAACAAAAAAGCCAAACAAAGGAAGACATTGTGCATGGTGCAAAAGTTCACACAGTGGATATCACTTGGGCTTAGACACCCTCCATCTCAGCAGCATGGTACATTCCTTGAAATCTGCTGTGTCCTGGAAATTGGGAATCAGCCACAGGAACAGAGCAGGAGGCCAGAGAGTTGATACCTTTTCACGTTTCCAGTGTCTCTTGTAAGTCATGTCTTCATTGGTGTCTTAGTTTTGAAATCAATTTCAGAGTTATCCCTGCAAGCTGCAGTTCGGTCTCAAAGTGCCACAAAAATTAAAACAAAAGGCACTTTCCAGAAGTTCAGCTGATGAGCTCCAGCTACTGATTGGTGTCCAACAGAGAGGATGTGAACACAGGTAGACCTCCTGTAGGACACAGTGTGGACATCAGCTCATCAGCACCACCTGTTCTGCTGTGCTTTTTCTGCCCTTCATCTCTGTGTAGATTTGTTTCTTCTTCTAAATTCAAGGTAGAAGGAATGCATTTTTACCTTAGCTAAGAGAGAAACTGAGGTGCAATTTTTCAGTCTCTCATTGTGAGATGTCTTTGCAAAATAAATCACAGTGGTTTAAAATGCTAATATTGCTCTCATATTAGATCTCTTGTAGCAATAATAATTTGTTCACTTACAAGTAACGACACAAAAGCAACATGATGACTTTGATTTATGATCTGGGATTTCCATCATGGAGACATCAAGATAAATGGAAGATAATCTATTCAGATAATTTCATTAATGGCAAACTCTAATCCTCTTTTCCTTAAAAGCACTGATTTCATAGAGCCTATTGTTAGGAAAAAGTCATAAGTGCTTAAATAATAAATGCAGGAACACCCTTTCATGGAGAAAAAAGCTCATGCACTATCAGCTGGTGGTGAGACAGCTTTGAAATTTATGGAATTTTATTTTGTCTTACCTAAGCATTCAAATCTGATATTTTATCTGCCTATCCAAACATTCTTTGATGTAGGAACCAGACAATCAGGAGAACTGTGCTTTTGCCCAATCTATAAGCTTATATATAAGCCCAATCTATAAGGAAAGAATTCCCACATGACCAATAACCAAGAATATTATTGTTTTCCCTACTTAACGGATTTTAGTGATGAAAAATCATGTCACATCACAAATCAAAATGAATTGTGTAAAAACATAAATCACAGGCTGCCCTTTAGTTGCAGATAATTTGCATGAAGTGTGCAGGAATACTTAAGCACAAAAAATACACATTTCAAAAATGCACTTCTGAAATGCATTACAGGAGAAAGACCTAAATTGTGTCTGAGAAACTGTTTCCAGTTTATCCAAAAGTATTTTAAATACCTTAGAAATCTTTGCACAGTGAGATGTTATGAGGATTAACCTGGTGACAGAAATACAGCAATTTGGAAGCTAAGTGTAAAACACTGCTGGTCAGATTCCAGCAATCTCAGCCCTGTTGAGCACTCTCCTTCCTAGGTGTAACTGCATTAATTTCAATAAAACCACTTGCACAGCATGTCACTTCTCAGCATAAAGAATTTAGTCATGGCACAGTCTAATCTCTATGATTTTTCTTCAACTGCTTTGCCTTTCCCAAAGAAGTGGAATGATTTAATCATGATTACCAATGCACTTAAATTCAGAGTACAGTGTAATAGTGAGAAGACAAAAATTAGTGTATGCTTACTGGGTCCACAGTGCTCATTGTTATGGTAACATAAAAACTCTTGGAAAGTTTCAGTAATAACCTGCACATATAAAATATTAAAATAGTATATGATGATAGACAACTTCTTGCTCTGTTTAAAAGAGTTGTGTAAAATGAACCGAATTTAGATAAATTTTCTGTTAAAAAATGTCAATGAATCCACAGTAAACCAATGTATAGAGAAGCACTGTCCAAACTTCTTTCATGTGCTTCTGCCCATATATATCTGACCTTTAAATATTCCCATTATTTTGGTGTGGTACTCCAACTAGTTTAAAATGATTGCAGAGTCAGACTAAGCAGGCTAGAATTATAGGCAGACTTTGTCCTGGGAATCACAGAGCAATAATACAATATTCTATAAATGATAAAGAAATATCATGATTAATAGCAGAGCAATAATAAGGTATTCTTCAAAAAACAAAGAGATATCATGATTAATAACAAGGACATGGATAAGGATCTTTCAGTTTTTAGAGAAGGAACATACAACACAGAAAATTCTACTAAAACAGCCTGTTCTTCCCAGCTGCTGGTGAAAAACAATGAAGAATTTTCCTGTCATCTCACCATTTCACTGTTGCCTGGCACACCTGGATTGTGAACTCGTGGTGGGATCCATTGCTCATAGTTTATCACCTAGATAGTATGAAAAGTAAATTAAAAAAAAAACCAAACCATTTTACATAAGATGAATAAGCATAATTAGAGTCATGTAACTGAATATTGATGATAGCTTGGCAGCTTTTCAACCTGATACTGTGTGGATATGAAAGTAAAAGACTGACATACACCAGCCGACACCCCCTGAAATAATTTTGATATTGAGCTGTCTTGATTTCCTCAGTTGTCTGGGGCTCAGTAGCATCTTGGAGACATCCCAGTGTAAGTGGTACCATGGCAGAGCTGAGCATTATAGTGTGGGATCCTTGGATCTCATCCTAGGTCTTGGCTTTCCTTGATCAATGAGCAGGAAAGCCAGAAGACATCCCTCAGCAGCAACCCCCGAGCTGAGGAGCATCACTGATGCAGCTCTAAAAAGGTTCTTGCTTCGTTCACCTCATTTTTCCCAGGATGTTGAGCACCAGGGGTGTGAGTTTGAACTGGATTAACAGTGAGGAGAAAATGGGATGATCCTCAGAAGACAAGACTGTTCACACTTCCATCATCTGCCCATGAGCCATTTCTTGGTCACAGTGGCCTCGGGAGAGGAACACCATGGGAATGCACTTTCCCTGGGGCACTGCTGCAGTCCCCAGTGGGACAGAGCCTGACAGTGCCTACAGCTTATCAGGAAAGTAATGAACACTGGCCTCTTTTCTTCATGAATATGAATGGCACGTTGAAGGCTGAATGCAACCTAAGAATTTACGTGAGAAATGAGGCATGAAACATTTTTGAAAATGTATTAGCCCAAAGACTGCATTACTTGATATTTTATGTCCTTCCCAATATGCTACAAAGGCTTCGAGCCATCAAGGGAGCCCTGCTAGACGTGAGTAAATAAGAACAAAGGTATGAAAAATAAATGCAGAGAGTAAAGGTACTTTCTATGGTAAGATGCAATTCTTGCAGTGCTCATGCTATATCACTCAACCTGTACTTCTGTTTCAAGCCCCATTTTCCAGCACTTGCAGAATGAATGGAATGAATGAATGTCAATTTAGGACATGGAGAAGGATTAAAGATATTTTGAAGCATGCAGGGAAACTTATTTGCTTTCTGGCTTTTATTTCTCACTTTTTTTCCTTTTTCTTCAACGAGAGGGAAAAATTCTAAGGTGTTCATCTGTGAGATTTACTCCTGCTTGTAAATTTGCCTCTTCCATGTCTCATAGAATCACAAGCTCCCACAGACCAGCTCAGGCAGGAGTGCATTTTTAGGGATTGTTCAGTGTAACTCTCTGCTCAGAACAGTTCCCCAGAGCAAGGTACAGAGGTCCATCCCCTGACAGGAGTATGTCCAAAAATGAACTTCTCCTACCCTCTCTAGGAAGCTTTGTCAATGTCTGAGCTTTCCTCATGCTAGACAAGTGCTGTCTTTATGTTATAGAAAATTTCCTGTATCTCAGTTTGTGCCTGTTGCTCCATCACATTCCTGGGAGTAGCAACCTGCAATTCCTTGGACTTTCTGGAACAGCCCAGCTGTGTGAGCTCTCCCACCCAGTTCTGTGATCCTGAGGCTGCAGCTGTGCAACTGCATGCAGACTTCTAATTCCTCCTGTCTGTTCCCCATGCTGTGTGCATCAGCAGACAGGCACTTCGTAAGTATACTCATTTCTGCTGATTTTGCAGAAAAAGTGTGAGAGCTTCCCCCATAATGCTGTTCTCTCAGCATTTCCCTCTTTGTGTGCATAATGTAGTGCAGCAAATGAATACAGATATAATCAGACTATTTTGGAAGCTTAAAAAAGAATTATAGAAATGCTGCCTTGATGGTAATGAAGATGAGAGGTAACAATCACTAAAATTCAAAATAATGCCATTAAAGTTTAATTTTTTAAAAAGCAAGTGCAATAGGTCTTAAATTGATACCGAAGTTTGGAGGGGTCCAAGTCCCTACAGTTCATCATTCATG
The DNA here is from genome assembly GCA_024500445.1 of Entomyzon cyanotis. Lineage (NCBI taxonomy): Eukaryota > Metazoa > Chordata > Aves > Passeriformes > Meliphagidae > Entomyzon > Entomyzon cyanotis. The sequence goes on from JAKEPQ010000756.1 coordinate 5,294,564, forward strand.
CAACCCAAAAAAGCATCTTCAAATGCTTTGATTAGTCAAAAATATAACTTTCCTTCTAAAATGGGGCAAATGGTTATTGGGGAAAAGTTTTAAGGGATTATGGGAACTTAAAGCAAACATAGGCCTTATTCACTTTTTCACTCCATATTCTGTCATGTCTGGGGAATGACCTCAGAGATTTTAACCAGGAGTCAGCCCTAAAGCTGCTGTGGCAGGATAGGGGCAGAGCCAGAGATTCCTCACACTAAGGGAAGAACTATTGCAGGAAATCAAAGAGTAATCTTTCTCCACAATACTTAGAAAATGAGAGGAAGAAATCAGAGAAAGAGAAAGAGAGATGCAAAAGAAGAAGAGTTATTTTCTCCTTTTCTCCCTCCTCAGCTACTCTTTTGGCAGCTGGGAGAGGAGATAATCATGGGAACAAACTAACAATGCAGAGACAGATAAAACCCTGAGGGAAAGCAGGAGAAACCTGGGACACACTGACTTTCAAGGCACCAGTTTCCAATAGGGTTGTCTGTCCCCTGATATGCAGATCATTTGACTTTTTTTTTTTTAACCCAGATCTCGTCTTTGACCTTCACTGCAGCAGAGCATTGCCTACACATTGGGTCTTCACAGTTCTCTGTCTTATCTCAGATGCCTTCAGGGTGATGAATGTACATTTTTTTCTTGGTCTTAACCTAAATATCCAAAAGGACTCCTGACATTGTATAAAAACAACAGAGGGAACTCAGCTTGGAGCCTTTTCTAAAGTTTAATGCTCACCTTGAATTTAAAACTTTTCTGCAAAGGAAAACTGAAGAGATTTTCAGCTTCTAAATAATTTTATTGCATTAATTCCTCATTTGGAACACCCACATATAGATGGGTATGTTACACATTTTTAGTCCCAAACTGAGTAAACTGTTGTGTCCTGTAAATCAGCAGAGCTAAGCTGGTTTGTCACAGATAGGAAATTAAGTTAACACATGATCAGAGCGAGTGTTGGACTGGAAGTGATATAAACCCCAAACACCAGGCATTCCAATCCCAGAGCTGCAAGCCTTTCTCCTCAGCTCTGCTGTTCACCAGCTGATGAGTCGTTACCTCATGTAACCATGTTTTTGTTATGGTTATGCAAACCCAAGGGTCAGAATTCATTAACTGCTCATGCCAGTGGGATGGATAATACAGTACTAGGAAGAGGAGATATGGTGTAAGTTTATAGAAATTCAGAAAGCATTGGGATACATATGCCAATATGGATCATGCAAGACAGATCTAAACACTTAGTATAGATCTCGCCAGACACAGTTCTAGCACATCGATTTAGCAGAAATGTATTCACTCAGGGAAAGAAAAGGTTTTCTAGGCAATGAAATCCATATGGTCTGCTTGAGTAAAATCACGAACAACTTTGGTAGCCACCAGAGTCTTCTTTTAAACTCAGCTTCTAAAATAAAGAGGCATACTGAGTATGAAGTTTAGGCTAGGCAAGTGCTGAATGGAAACAAGAAATGAAATTTTACTTGAATGAAATTTTAGATTCTGAAAAATTGTTTCACCTGACATGTTGTTTCTTCTATCTTCTTTCCTTGCAGCAAATGTATTCCATCAGCAATAATATTATCTTCTGTGAATTATGACCAGAAAAGAGAAAACATGCTTTAAAATGTCCTGCTTTATGTTTTTATGAGGAATATAATTTGAATTGCTCTCGATGTTTTGAGCTGACATTTTGACTCTCTGAAGTTAATCTTATATCATTTAAGCACACATTTTATCCTAAACTGCTTTGAAGTGAGACTGCAGAACAAATTGGCAAACTGACACAGAGAGAAAACTCATTCATGCTTATTTCTTCTTCTGTACTTAGTCGTCAGTTTACTCACCCAGAACCCCACTGAGACCTTCCTCTTGCCCTGCTAATTTACAGCAGCAAAGTCTAGAATATTCATATAAAAAATGAAGTGCAAAAATGATCTTTTCAACTGAGACCTGTTTATCTTAGATTAGATTAGAAATTGCTTTCAAAGGATGAGCGTTCTCCCATCTCTTACAATAAATGAATGTTTCCATGGGAAGAGTATTAACCTTCACTACAACAATAAGCAATAATAGGTCAAAAAAGTCTGAAAAAATTATTTTAAGCAAGGCTGCTTTGAAAGGCGTACTTTTACTCCCAATCTTAAGGCTAAGCACCCACCTTTATACAACTGTAGGACAGCCCTGGTGATTAGATTCCATCAGAACAGATGTCAGGATCACTCAGATATTTTACAGGGATGAAATAAACAAGAAGAAAAATATCTGCTAATCACACCACATTTTCTAAAGTCATTAGAACACAGCAGAATATGTGGGAGTTTTTTTTCTCATTAATCCTAATTTTGCATCCTTATTGCTTCTGTGTAACACCTCACAGCATCTGTAGTTCTCCTGTTTGCAAAAGGACAGCTTACTGAACATACAGATTCACAAAAACTAACTGTAGGCAGGCAAGACTGATTGCATTGTATTCCCTACAATTACCAGGAAGAGAAAGACTAATTCAGGGAATAATCCTGAGTGACTTAGATTCTTTAGTTATCACATGGAAAAGTGTCTGAATGTGATCATTAAAATTTATATTCAAAGATGCACATAAGGTCCAGGTCTAGATCTGGGGTTGTCTTAAGCACCTACAAATCTCCCTGAAGCAACTGAGGGCCTGGTGTCTGCCAGTCTGGTTGTTTATGTCATTTTGTAGCTAGCTGGGCTTCCAGGAGCACCATAACTCACATTAGGCAGTGCTTATGCAACACCAGATGAACATAACTGGGCTCTTTCTGGGCCTCAGGATAACTTGTTCTCATCTCCTGCAGGCATTTCTGCAGCCCTGGGCACTGTGAGCTCACTCTGGAAGTTAAACCTTGCAGTGTTCAGCCCTTTGCCCCAAAATCCTCTTACAGCCCAACCCAAAATACTGTTATTGAGTAGCTGTTTGCAGATGAATCACAAAAAACTGTGGGGCAGCAAATAATGTCCTTAACCTGACAGACTACACACAGTGACACTGCTTTTGACGTAATATTATTCAAACCCAAATTAAAACAGCATGTTATTAAAGCAAAGCTTAGTGAGTCCCCCCCAGCCACAATGTCTTTTGATAACCATAATGAATTTTTTTCCCATTTCATTATGGAATAAAGTACTTGTGTAAAAATCCAACCAACCACCAACAACAACAAAAAACAATGCAAAAATATAGGTGAACTACAGATAGAGCTGCAGCGTCCTTGTCTTCCTAGTCTGGCAATGGGTACCAGTCACTCTCCTGTGGAACAAATTAGGAGCAGTGGAGAATCACATCCACTGGCTCTGAGAGGTGTCAGTACTTCCATGTTTGTCTCCATAACCTTTCATGGAAATCCAATGACTGTGAATTCCACAGTCAACTTTTAAACGATGATGCTTTTAGGCTGGCAGATCTCGTTCTGATAATTTGGGTTTGGCCTTTTGAGCAAAGGTAGGTATTCCTGCTGTGGAAGGAATATATGTTTTCATGTATGGCTGTGGTATATACATGTTTTCACTGGGTTTTCAGCCTGGAAAACTTGGGTTTGTATATGTAATAATACACATGCTGCTATCAATGGCTTCATCCAAAGGCCGCCAACGTCTGTGGGTGTCTCTCCATTGATTTAGTGAAATTTGAGACAGGTTTTTGGATGCAGCTCTGAATAAAGCAGAGAATTCCATGCTGACCACCACACATGGCTTTTTAAACCTAACAGAAATTCATATTATGCAATAGACTCGCAGACCTTAAAGGATTATCTCTGCTAAGAGAAAAGTTTGATCAATAGTGACGAATTATCTTGATCGATAGTGATACACTGCAAATCTCCTTGCAAAGGTTTTCACCACTGTGTGAAGGGGACTTCCCTTGAAAGAATTTTACTGCAGCAGGGGAAAGGGAGATTTCTATTTAGCTGCCAGCTTTGCTTCCTGTTCCCTCTGGGCCCCTGCCCTTCAATTACAACACTTGTCAGCTTTTAAAATGTGCACTGCTTCTTTTGCATGCTTTGGATATTTAAAAGGGTAAAAAATGCCTGGAGTAGAAAAGACTTTGGAGGAAGGTCACAAAGTTCTGCTTTCTCATTCAGCCTCTCCCCACTTCCAATCTGGCAACCTCTGGAGTATCATTTGAAGAATCATTCCAAAATGGTTTTGGTTAAAAGTAAGACTTGTCTGGAGACAAAGGCCTAGTATTTCTTTCACCTATCATTAGAACCTGTTGCTTGCAAGGCAGGGAGACTTACTGAAGATCCCTTTTCCCCTCACTAGTTCAGAGCAAGAGCAGAATTCCTCTAAATCTTCCTGTCATCTCTTACTTTGGATTCTAGTTCAAGAAACCAGATTTTCCCATAGATGGTCAAATGCTATAGGTATTGCAATTTCAGATCTATTTCCAAACATTTGAGAGTTTCACTTCAAGTGGTGAAGTGAACAAAGTCCAGAAGGAAAGTTGACTCCCTGTCCTTTGCTTTCTTTGACATATCCAGGTAATAGTGGAATCTCCTATCAGTTGAGGATCTCTAGACCGTTTCTGCAGGAGATATTCCCACTTTGTTGGTTTAAGTTGAGAACAAAACACACATCCAATTTAATCTCACATATCTTGGTTTCTGCTTCTGCTGAGCCTTGTCTGGTTTGGTCTGATTATGCAACAGTAAGAGATGTACCGTAACTTTGAAAAGTACAAATATAAATGCCATTCCTGGAAGCAACATCAAACAGACTATCAAAGCATTTTGATTTTTAAAGGCAGTTTGTGTTTAAAATAGGTGAGGTGACTGCTCCCTTGTCAATACTCAATGTTATTTTAATTAATTTATATTGCTACACTCTTAAACAGCAACTTCTCAGATATTAGATGTAAGGTTGTGTTAATAAAGTTGGTCAGAACGGGTTTAGAGAGAGAATCAAAGTACTTGCATTTAAAATTTTGCCAGCTCTTTTTTGCACCTGCCACAAAAGGTTTTCTTCTGAGAAAAGTTGCGCTCTTTCCCTGTTGGATATCTGGAGCAGCGTAAAATACCCAGGAAACAGGGATTACTACAGGTGGCAAGCCCAATTCAATATAATATGGCAATTTACTGTAGGGAAAGTCTCCTGTGGCCCATGGACTACAGAGGGAACTGGTCACAAAGTGTGTTCTTAGCTTCCAAGTTTTAAGATAAGCTTTATTTTAACTACTTTTTCCCCCCTTGAGGACAAAATAAATCTCTAAAAGACCTGACAAATTATTTAGCTGGATTATTGGTGAAAAATGAGAAATTTTCCTAGGTGCCCTTTTAAACACTTTGTGGAAAATGCAAAATCAGCTGAAATATGTTTAGCAATTACCTTCAAGCTGACAGTGCCTTCTGATGTAGGAATCATTCTCCGGCTTCCTGGAACCCTGCCAAAGTGTGCCATTCACATTTTTCCTGTCTAAAGTAAAAGCACAGAGAGCAGTCACCTGAATTCGTACCAAAACTGTGAAATAACAGGATATTCTATAAAAATAGCATCAGAATGCAAATCAAACAAGCTTGCAGAACACTGGAGCATCTGCTCAAACATGGAAATGAACTGGAATTTGAATATAGGAATTTGGATGAATGGATGGATGGATGGATGGATAATATTTATTGTGGTCAGATTTTGAGTTTTATCTTCTGTTACGGTCTATTACCTCATTTAACACTGTTAACACATGATCAGAATGATTGTTATCTTAACCCTGGATTTAAGACCTAGGATCTCACAGAACATCTGTGCCTTTCTTTTGCTTCCAGGAATTGTGTAATTGTTATTATTTCAGTCTACCATTAACAAGCTGGAGTGTTTGCAAGGAATAGCATCAAGGATGCCCACACTGCTGTCCCACACACTCCAAGGCTTGGAATGTGTCAGCCTGGATGGCAGAACTAGGCTGGCTGTGGGCAGGAGATGGCCATTCTCCTGCTCCCTCAGTGAACTTCAAAGTGCTCATGCTTCACAACATGTAGATAACTGTTAGGGGTTTGTGCTTTCTGGGTTTGTTTGGTTTGGTTTTGTTGAGTTTTATTTAATGTTGGGTTTCACTCTGACTATTCTGTCAGAAAATTTTCTTTATGAAAGCTCTTGTTGGTCCTGCCAGGTGCTGGGAATTCATTAGAGCCTGTTTGCTGTAGACCAAATGATGCTGTTCTGCATGAAAGTGTTCCCATTGCAGGGCTTCAGAGTGAAGCCTCGGAGCTTTCATCTCTCTGAGACACATTGTCAAGTAGAGCCACATCATTACAGGCACACACAATAACCTTTGTACTCAGCAAGGGCCAGATACAACTAAACCAGAACGCCAAAGAATAAATGACAGCATGATAACAGGAAGCTCTCACTGAAAAAAAAAAAAAAAAAGGAAATTTTACTTTTAAGAAGCTGATGATTATATCCTATAGAGGATTTACAAAATAGAACCCATTGAAACACAAGTGTAGATAATAATGCACCGTGTCAGGATGGGTTTAACAAAACCCCTGAATTTCTTTCTTGGTTAACTTGTTTGTGAAAACTCTCACAAAGTGGCTTAAAATGGAAAGGACAGGGACCTGAATTTTATTAGATCAGAGACATTTCAGGGTTTTATTGAAATGATTAAAAGAAACACTGGACATGCTGAGTATTTCTAGTGCTGTCCCATAACAGGATCTTCATCTCAATGCAGTTTCTATGTTTCACTAGTTTGTTTTCAATATCTACCTACAAATGTGTCTGTGGAAAGCAGGGAAGAGGGGAGAATATATCAATAGCTTAATTCTATTTTTCCCTTTCCTTTGCATTTGCTCCAAAAGCTGTAAAACAAATCAGACCCTTAATTAAACTTGGCTCTCTGAGATTAGCAAGTAAACAGTAAATGATTTAAGCAGCTACTAACCAAATGCTTCATTTTCAGACATGGACTTCTGGATGGATCTAAAAGAATTAAAAGAATTTACCATTAGCTGAAAGTCAGAATGAAAAAATTAAGGCGTGTTTAATCAAATATGGGTATTTTCAAACTAATTCTTCAAAGCAGGGCACAGGGATTTAGCTGTGCTATTCCCACTGGCTTAAATTGGAGTTACTTGTCTCATTCACCCAATCATCTACTCCCACATGCCACACAAAGCTCTGAGAGCATCTGAGGTTTCCTTCTGCAAGAATATGTGACTCAAGTTTCATTTGTGGAATGAATAACTCATGTTGGAATCAGCGGAACCCATCAGGAGGAAAAGAAGATATACTTTTCTTTAGAATTTATCTAAAGTGTCCTACAACATTTAGAAATGATTTCCTGAAGTCTGGTGACATCATAATGGATTGAACCAAAGAGCTACATATGAACATACCATCCCCAGGACCTTGAGTGACATTTTATTGCCCCAGTAAACCTTCAGCTTTTTGCACATTGACATCAAGGATTAATCCTAACTCATGCTTCCATCTGTGGTCAGTGGTTTATAGAGCACAACTTGAAGAATATACTAACTTAACAAAAGGGGAAAAATCTTTGAATAAAGGTTAATTTGTTTCACTTTATCCATTAAAAACCCAATGGAGAGTAGTTTATAAGCAGCAGATGAAGCCAGAGGGTTATAGTAGATGAGAGCAAGGACTCTAATCTGTGACAATGATCAGCAGAAGGGAAAGAGCACAAAATCTGGGATCCTCTCCCATCTTCAGTCTCGTAGGTGCAGAAGGCTTTCCTGAGCAAGAGGGTGCAACTGAACTATTGTGGGTTTTTTAAGGAACTGGGCTGTACCCAGTAGTTCCTTTTAAAATCACTTGGATTTTTCGATTCCAGAATTCCATTATTTAATTCTTATTGTCTAAACAAGGAATACATCTGTTTATTTTATTTCTGTTACTTCTTTGTTGCCCCATTGTAGGGAACAGAGAATGATTAATTCCTCGTTCACTTCCTCCATACCCACATGAAAGGTGAATGGGAAAATTGCTGCATTATCACTGGGAGTGTCATGCCAAGATAGTGATGGCTGGACACAATGAAATAATTTGGACACAATGAAATAATTTTCATTACAAAATCTTTTCATGTTGGCTCAAACTATTATTTTCCAGCTCACTCTTTTTTTTTTTTTTCATTAATCAGTCAAATGATCTTGACAACGGTTCTAAATTCTGATAATTTGTCTAGAATAGGATTAGGTTTCGAATAGAATAATTTTATTTGCATCGTAAAATTTGACATTGTAGCTATAGACTGCTATTTTTATTCCTGGGGTAGACCTAGTTCTGATCTAAGCAGGATAATTTAGGCATCCAGGTGAATGCATCATATTTGGTAGAGTTTGGTAAGGCCTACATAGTAGTTTGACTTCCTTTAAAGTGTAAAATTATGAGAAATCCATGAGCAACAGAGTTGTGTCCATATTTTAATTAATGAAATTTTGGGAGCAGTTTCACCAAGCCCTGGCTGGTGACATACAGTTGGGATCTCACAGATGAGTGCACACATCTCTGTGTTTGCAGCTGAGAAGTTGCTAGTGTTTTTGTCAGATGACCAGGAATAGATTAAAGCTCTAAAGACAAAAGAGCTCTTCATTTTCTTAGAAATCTTTACCTATTTTGAGATTTCTTAGGAACAGACATGGATAACATTGATGTTCTGAATTTAGTGGAGCCCCACCTACAAATGAAAAAAACAAAACCCAACAAAAACTCCATGGATTTTCATGTCTATCACAGCAGACAGATAAGATCTGTCTGTATCATTGCAGGATTTCAGATTTCATCTGAAGGGGACCACTTCAGTAATGCAACAGCCTTCAACCTGAAGCAAAAAAGAATTTTCAAAATAAATTCCTCTGCCTGCGAATAAATATTGATCATTAGCCCAAACCATAGCATTGTGTCCATGAATGGATTCAAAACATGCTGCTATCACAAAAATGATTCATAAAATAATGTCTGACCTGCTTTATTCAAATCATTTTGCAAACTAATATTTTACTTGGATTAAAAACTAAAACAAAAACAAACAAACAAAAAAATAAACCTCTTCAGGAGATTATCAGGTCAATGGTGCAAACATGCTGTAAAATAGGTTACCACTTCAATCTTTCAGAAAAGCAGACATATGGTTAAACCAAGCCCAGATTAACTGCATTTGATTTTAGCTGTCCTGGTTCTGCTATTTTGGAAGAAATCTTTGTGGATATGAAAAAGTCATGCCAAAAGAGCTTTATTAATGTATTACAAGCTTGTTAAGTGTTCTTCAACTGCAACATTAATACATGTATTCTATGAGAATGAAAGCAACATTGGCAAACATTAATAAAACAACAAGGATGAAAGGTACAGACAAATATAGTGACACTGTGTAGACCTTGAACTGGTCTCAACTTACTTTCTTTTTTTGGTCAGTGTGTTCTCAAAGTCAGGAAACTCCTTTTAAAAAGATAGAGAAAAAAGTTCTATGAAAATCAAAAATGATTAATCGAAATGTATTTTTTTTTCACTGAAAAGACAATTAATTATATACTTTTGATGTGGGTTTTTTAATATCCACTAACATTTCCAGTCTTTCTTTTTCCAACAGCTGAAGCTGTGGAGGACACAGTGCAGCAGAGAATATTTGTAGTTATGTGTCCTGATTTCAGGAGGCTTCAGTTATCCATGGCTCCCAGGAAGCTGACAACCATAATAGCCCTGAAAAACCAGAGAACTATGCTCAAACCCCAAGAATGAATATAATATTTCTTCCATAGTATGACTCTTTTAAACTTTATGAGGATTAAAATACCCACACATTACAATGGGATGTGGTTTTCTGATGGTCACAGGACACAGACTCTGTAAACCCAAACATTCTGGGGAATGTGGAAGAGTGCAGGAAACTGTAAATAAAATTGAAAGCTCTGAGGGGGACCAAATCGGAATCAAACACTGGCCTGGAGGCAAGACCAAACAGCCCCCAGGGTCATGACAATAAATATTTGTACCCTGACAAGGTGTGGCAAGGAGGAAAAGTTAGGTAGCTGTTGTGAGAGAGAACCAAAGGGTGCCTTGCTGGGCAAATAATGCCAAAGATCTCACTGCATGTTTGCTGTACAGTTAACCATGGACTTGAGGGTAATTTTAACTGTAGGAAAAACTGAGGATGTCATGCTAGGACAGAAGAGATCTCTATCCCTATGTTATTTTGATATCTCCTGAGACAGAATATCAAAGCACTGTATAACTTCTATATCTATCTCTTCCAGCCTGGAAATCAGGAACAGGGATAAAAATGTCCATGATGATACCACTTCAATCTGTTGTGCAACAAGAGGCATTAAAAAAATAATATAACCATTCATTATTTTATAAATCTGAAAACTGAGTGTATCTGGACCTATTTCTCACAACAATATGTTTAATTTTTTTACTTCTTGTAACACTAGCTACATCTGCATGACTCTGACCATATTAACTAAAAAATTTCATCCAGGTAGCATGATAAAAAACCCAAAACCTGTACTACATAAAACCATGTAAGTGCATAATTGAGCATTTTATACTTTCCCCCTCCTCTCAGTAAAACCCATCATAGATTTTTTTAAGCTTTTTCAGGGAGTACATTAAGAAAAGGCTGTTTTCCTGCACTAAGTTATTTTAGCTGAGCGTAGGAAGTCCTTTCAGCATGGATATTTGTGAATGTTAATAATTGTAAGCATTTTCCACGTAATTTTTTTTTGCCTGTGTTGATTTGTTCACAGATGCTGTGTGCAGATCAAAAGAGTATAGAGAATTAATCACTCACTTTCAAATAAAGTAAGCAATGTAGAATAAATTTCTTCCTGAAAAAAAATCAGCATTTCAGTCTTGGGACAGGTCTTTTCAATAACTCAAGAGAAATTACTAGATAAGGTGCACAAACAACACAAAGAAGTTAAAAATGTTTAGAAAGTGATTTTAGGGCTTATTTAAAGGGCAGTGTCAACATTTCATTGAAAAATATAAAATATTTGATTTCAAAGAGGTTTGTTAAAGGAAGGATTGTGCATGGAGGTCAGAGACCAAAGGATATTGTAACTTAAAATTTTTATGTGATCCAGGGAAAGAAATGGAGTCAGGCCCCTTTGTGGCCATATACCTAGAAAGATTTAATTCACATCTTCACACACCAAACCCCTGGTGTGGACCATGAAACAGGGTTTAATCTTTTGCTCCATAACTTGAAACCAATTCCTAAAGTTCAGCAAAGTTGCATTGATGACAATACATCGTATATGGAGGTGATGACTGATGTGAGTTCATAAGATATCAGGGGATGCAGTGCCAAAATGAAATATGTATTGAACTTAAATGGCCATTTAAAAATGGCACCTTTCATTCCACACACTCGTCCTGCTATTTCTGACTCAGGTGGCTAAACTGGGGTACAAGAATAAATTACTGTGGTTTGTACATTTTTTAAAGTGTCTTTTCAGCATTGACTATGTTTAAAATTATATGTAAATTTAATGTGAAACTAGTTTTTAGAAACATATTTTATCTTAGAGTGTAAATTAAGTTGCACCTACACTCTACTTTCCACATTCTCTAAAGAGCATTAATTAACTTGTTTATGGGAACAATTCTTTCCTTCCTTATCCCAAATGTGAACAATCTGTTTCCTAGAAACAAACTGCACATGTGGAAACCCAGCATGATGAAATTATTGATAAAGCCCTTTTTTTCTTGATTTTATCAAGTAACTCTGAATTGAGGAATTGAATTAAACCCTCTGGTGTTTCCAGGCTGGCTGAGAAAAGCTAGAGCTCCTGAGTGTGTAAAGATTTGCAAACAGAGAAATGACCATTTGAAATAACTAGCCCTCTTCTTGCCCTCACGGGAATCAAAGGCCAATTATAACACTGCAGATTAAAGCAGGTATCACAACTGATTGTGATTTTCCTGGCAACAGCTTAGAGTGACTGATAAATTATTTGGCACTTTTCTGATATACAGGGTAGTCAATCCTGTCACGGCCAGCAGTTCAAAAATACGTGGATCTTATGACATTTGGTGATTGCAGTCTGACAGGATATATACGAAAATGTTTTTAATACTGAAAACTCTTTTCCTGGGAAGCTGGAGACAGCTCATGAGGTAGAAGACTGTAACACCAGGCATCAAGAGGTAGAAATTCAGTTTCCCAGTTGGTTACAGGCAAAGAGTACCCACATGATTCATTATGTGCTCATGGCTACCAGCTGTTTCTGAGGAAGGTCCAATTCAGATTTGCTATGCATGAAGTACAAAACCAACTCCATAAATCCATTTTTTTTTCTTTCTTTCTGAGAATATTACTGAAGCTGAGCAACAGGCAAAGCAACCACAAAGTTAATAGGCCAATTTTTCAAGAGGATTAAAATCAAAAGGCAAGTGTGCATAACATGCTCAGGATAGGACTGCAGGAACCCAGAGTGGAAACATCCCTGGCAAATAATTTTGAATACTAAACGCGTCTCTGGAGTGATGTGAAGGAAAAGAGCAGTGTACATGAAAGAGAGATTGTTCTTCATACTGGATGTGTCATTTGGGTAGATATTTGGCCAGGACCAGGAAGAGCCACAGTTCAAAAAGGAGTGTCCAAAGAGTGTTTTCACTGAATGATGTCCTGCACAACTTCAGTGGCCTCACTACCCTGTATTTCCCACGTCTCCAGAAGAACTTAATGACCCAGCTATGATTAGCACAAATGACAACAGACAAGATCACTGCAAGAGAAGAACTACCTTGTTGCAGTACAAGGAAGAATTTTCACTAGCCCTAATCACCCTTTTTAAATGTGAGAGGAGCTGATGTTGGATGCCTCCTGCCCTGTTGATTTTGAAGTTGTATAAGAAAAGGGAAAGGCATAACCTCCTGAGGAGGAAATGTGAGGTGCCAGGCTGCTCCAGCCTTTGGAGATTTAACATCTCTGTGGAACCTGCTGTGCTTCAGCCAACCATTTAAACACTCACTCGAGTCCATACCTACTTAGCAGTGCACTTCTATCCATGCATTACTAGGTAATGATGGATGGCTAAATGGAGCCAATAATGTTCCGAATTTATCATGCTGTGGGGGCTGCCCTGCAGCTTGGAACAGAGTGACGGAATTAAAAATGGGAGAGAAGTACAAATGGGCTCAGTTAATAAGCTTAACGGCTTCATCCAAGGTGTAGCTCTAATAACTCACATGCCAGAAATAGCAGATAAGATTACACACAGGCCTCTGGCCTTAGTGACATTTTTCCATAGGTCTTACTGCCAACACGTCATCGCTAATCTTGTTTTCCATTTCTAGACAGTATTTTATAAATAATCGTGTTGATTCTACGGCCAGCACAGTGACACAGCATCCAGACGATATTTTTAGTTAAGTGCTGAACTGAATATTCTCTCAAACCAGAAAAGAAAACCCAGAGCCAGCCTCGGGAAGGTTCTTGTTAATACCTAGTGAGCCAAGGGTGCATACCCCATTGTAAGGATTGTTTTCATTGATGATGAACTTTGTATTTAATGGCGAATTAATGTGGCCTCACCAAAATATCTCCTTTAAGAAAACAAAAATTTGTGATAAGAGGTAGCAGAAGCAAAAGTGCTGTATTCCTCTGTTCACTGGTATACATTTATCTTCATGGATTATGCAGTGCCATCCCACAAAACACTGAGCAGTGGGAAAGATGTTTTGCTACAATTTTTTCAGATTAATGTACAGGATTTTCTAATCCTACACTAGTAGCAAATCTGCTTCTGTGGGCTGGGTCAAGGAAAATAAAGTTCTGTATTGGATAGGTTGATTATTTCTATTTAGCCAAATAATTTATGAAGCCTAACTCTCTACCAACACAATAATGAAAATTCTGAAATAATGCAGCCAAATAAAAAGCAGAAAACCACTGCAGCTTTAAGTCTTAGTCTTACACCTTGTGAAAAACCATAGCAAAGCACAGTGCTATGGATGAGTCTTTACCATACCTTGAGAAAATAAAGGGCAATTGCTATTCATTTTCTATTGCAAAGTCCATTAGGCTATCATATGTCCTATCCTGGTTACAAACCAAAAAACCAAATCTGCCTTTTTGATTCTCATTTTACTTTGACTAAATACTGCTCCTAACAGATAAACCTCTGTTGGCCAAGGAAACTTTAGTGCAGCAGTCATTGAATATTAAGGTGGTTTGGAGTCACAGCAAAGGGGGAAAAAACTGAATGGATGTAGGAACTGTACTATAATGCTCATCTTTAGATATTACACTTGCAGAATGACATGCAGTACACAAATACTAATAACTAGAGCTTCCCACAATGAAGGTACTACAGGCATGCTAAGATGAGGTTACAGCCATATTTCACAACCACAATTAAACAGTCTTAACTGCAGCATTGTAGAGTTGGCTCATTCTTATGCTGACAAGGTCACAACGTGGTAATGGGGAAAACCCTGTAACTCAGGAGAGCATCTCCCACCTACTGCAGTAAAATTATAATGTAGGGACATTTCAGAGCCCAGGCTCATAGATGTGTGCTGATGCTATGAGGAATCATCTTGAGATCTCTGCACTGCTGCACTCTCAAAACCAGGGCCATGATATAAAGCCCCGAGGTGATTATCTGGAAGAAAGGCACATGCACACAGTGAGAAGTTACAGCAGAAGGGTCTGAGAAGAACAAGTTGTTTCAGTCCTTCAGCAATTTAACAAGAGCATGCCACAGTTCCCCAGCCATTCTCCTGCTCCAGCTCTTTCTCCAAGAAAATCCTGTGTGATGTTGCAAACCTGCTGTGTGATATTGCAAAACCAAGGGCCCAGCAGGTACACAGGTACATGGTACCTAACCCAGGGTGCATGTGGGCAAAACTTGGCACAATATCTGAGGGGAGGACAGTCTCCTCTGAATGATGAGCATCCTGCTTTCCCCTTTATTCAATCACCAGACTGCATCATACATTGAAATAGAAGCAGTAATTATAAGCAAAGGCACATTACAAAGCAGAGAACAGAGATTATGAAATGAATGAGATTATGAAATTTAATATACCATGGTAAAGTATTTGTCAAAGCCTCGTATATTCTACCAATAACACACAAACAAGAAAGGATTAAGTAGGGTAACATCATTTAGGAAGGAAAAAAACCCCAGGAGACAACCTTCTTCACATGTTTGCCTAATGAGGTCTTTTAAAATGTCAAGTTTATTCCATCAGTTACAAAATTCATACCACTCACACTTTAGAAACACATTTTTTTTGTATTAATAAAAAGGACAACCAAATACACCAATCATATACTCTTTAGAGACAAACCGTACCAATATCTGTACCCAGAGTTTTCGTATGCTGTTACTTGCAAACAGAAATTCCTCTGTCCAGTGCAGCTGCACTAATCTCCCTTTGCTGCTCACTGTAGAGACACTCATGACCTGCTTTTCAAGCGTGGTTGTTAAGACTAGGCAGAAATCAGGTCATTGGCCACAGAGATGAGATTTAAACAGTGGCTCTAAAGAGCCTAAATAGTTCAAACTCACAGATAGGCCAGCAGAACACACATGTGCCAGCGTACAGAGCAATAGTTTTTTCGCAAAATGCTTCGTATGCTTTGCAATTAAATGTTACTTACCAAAGACATAGACCTGTCAGGTGGCCCAGAGTTCACATGTGTGCTCACTGGAGTGTCAGCCTGGCTGTCAGGAGTAGCTGTGTCCTTGGCTTCCTGATGTTCTGGGACAGGCTCGTACAAGCTGTCCATAGAGCCCTCCTAAAAGACATTTAAACAGAGTTTCAAAGATGAGCACTTGCAAACATATTAAATTAACAGTAATTTAAAAAACAAGATGTTTGCATGATTTGCACAATGGAGTGTGTTTTTCCTCGCCATCTTTTGAAATCCTTTATTTAGTTTTTTCTCTAAAAAGGCATACAGAAGTTAGTTTTAGTAACTACCCAAATGCTGGAGTTCACAGTATCATGACTTAGACACTACAGATTGCCAGCTGTAAAGCTGAGAGTACAGCAAAAATGAATATTATCTTCTCAGAAGGAGTAAAATCAGATGTATATCTCCAACTGAACACTACATGAAAATTCCTGTGAAAACTATGAAAACCATAAACCATGAAAGCTTTTATATGAACCATAGAAATGTTTTATAGTTAGTACTTCTATACAGGAAAAGAAAGTTAATTTGATGCAAAAAGGTAACCCCATTACTTAGAAATAGACAGAAACAATCCTGCCAGCTCACAAAATTTGAATATTTTGGTTTAGGTCCCCAAAACAACGATAATGGCTAGAATTTAAAATTTCATTTGCATTCAAACTTTTGAACTCAGTGTTTTAATGCACATGTAAGGTTCTTTTTCTCCAATCACCAAGAATATAAACATTTTAATAGAAACTAAGATTTTCATATTTGTCCCACAACTCTAAGAGCCAGGATTACATATACACACTGCTATTTCATAATTCAAGAGTTAAGTGAAAGCAGATGGCAAAACTAAAGGCACTCTAGCTGATGATCCATGATTTTAGATGTTGCCATTTTGATCTGCACTGAATATTTTCCCAATGAATTTTGATTACTAATTTTAACTGCATTAATTAAGGATTAAATCAAATTTATAGCAGTGTGACTTACAGCAGAGCAACACCATTGAAATTAACATGGTATATTATTATTTAAAGGCATTTGTTCCTGTAGTACAGAAGATAAACACAGATGTATATTTGAAGATATATTATTAATATGTAAAGCTTTACAGGCAATATTTTTGACTGGTGGAGCAGCAGTTCAAAGACATGACTAATTTTTGCAAGCACAATGTTTATCAATGAATCTTTATTTGCCTCAGTGTGCTAGATTCTTGATAAACCAAAATAAATATTTTGGGAGAAATATTATGTGGTGAACTTCTTGAAAATACTCCAGTTACATATTTGAACCTATTCTAGGAACTAATGAGTTAATGCTTCCTGGGAAATTGGTGCCTAGTTTATGAAACTCACTACACATGGAAGTGCTGAACATCCAGCTGAGCCTGGGTTTTGACAGCAACTGCATTTTTTTTTATTACTGCATTTATTTTTTATCACTGTAAGTATTTTGCCATATAGCGATGATGGCTCAGCCTCCCCATCCGAAGTTGTGGACTGAGCATTTCTAGAGAAAAAACGATGAGTTTAAAAACTTGTTACACATTCCAGGATTCTTCAGTGTGAAATGCAACTATATACTTCTCTGACAATAGGGATTAATACACAACTTTAGTGAAGAGAGTACTTAATGAAGAGATTGGAGCTTAAAAGAGAACTCATGTGAAAGAGAGAGTGAGAGAGCAAAAAAGGAGAGAAAAGATAGAACAAGTGAAAGAACAAGATAGAAACAGTGAAAGGAGAGAGTGGTAGTGGGGAGGAAAAGGGTAAGAAAATACACCGAAAGAATACAGAAAGAGAGAAGGGAAGAAGTGAGGAAAAGAACAAGGATAAGACAGGGAGGAGAAGGATAAGGATAAGAGGTGAAACAGAGAAAAAGGGAAAAAGAGCCTAAGGGGGAGCATGTGAGAATTAGTGCTTGAAAAAGGACAAATGTGAGAAAGAGCTCAAGCAAGAAAGAAATCTTGTGTGAGAGAGATGGAGCTCAAGGGTGCGAGAAAGGGTGGGCATGTAAGAAAATGCAAGTGTGCAGAAAAAAAGCAGGTCCATGTGAAAGAGAGAGTGCACAGGGAGTAGGATGTGCACGAAGAATTATGAGGGCATGAGGAAGAGGATGTATGCAAGAAGTGAAGCAGATGGGAAAGCTGTGAGAGAAAACACAAGAAAAGGTGAATGCAACAAGGAAGAGCCAGCACACAAAACAGGGAGTGGGGGGAGAAGAGAGAGATGAGACAGCAGGGTAGAGAGAGGGAATGTGCAAATGTGAGAGGAGGCATGAATGAGAGTGGGAGAGGACAAGAAAGAGAGCACGTGACAGAGATATTGGATGAGAAATAAAGTTTTCCTGAGGAAGAGTGAACATAAGGGAATGGAAAGGGTGTGAGTGCAGGAGGAAGCACAGGAAGGTGTGAGGTAGAGATTGAGCACATGGGAAATAGCAAGTGTAGGTGAAGAGCCAGGAAATGAGAAAGAGTGAGCACATGGGAGAGGGAGGGCACCAAAAAGATCAAGTGCAGGAAAATGAGCAAGGGTTTGGCAAAGGGAGGGCATGGACAAGAAAGCGAGCAAGAGAGCAAAAGCATGAGAAAGGGTGAGTGCATGCACAAAAGAGTGGGATAAAGGCCACAAAACAAGGAGGGAAATAGTGTGTAAGAAAGAGAAAAGGCTGAAAGGTGTGCAAAAGAGATGGCATGAAGAAGACAGCGAGCATGATGCCATGGGAAAGAGAGAGAGCATGGTTGCAGGAAAAGCCACAAGGTTGCAAGAAAGGGGGCAAGGTGGTGAGAAAAAATTGAAGGCACAACAAAGAGACTAGGCATGAAAAAGAGAGTGAGGGGTGAGAAAACAAGGGGGCATGAGAAAGGGCTTAACAACATGCAGGAAGAGCAAATGTGCAAGGAAAAGTTGGCATGAGTGAGCAGAGTTTGAGCATGATGGAGGCAGGGGATGGCAGGGGGGGATGGTGAGAGAGAAGGAATGGCAAAGAAAGAGGGAAAACTAAATAAAGCAAGAATGAGCGTGAGAGAAAGAGGGAAAGTGTGAGAGAAAGAGTGTATTACAGAAATGCTAAATGATGGGGGAGACAAAGAGTGCCTGAGAAACACCAATTGAGAGAGAAAGCCCATGTGAGAAATAGAGTGTGTGAAGGCATGGGAAAAAGGTGGCCTCAAGACAGGCAGGCAAAAGGGTGGGATAAAGCCCATAGTGTGTGAGAGCATGGCTGCAGAGAAAGTGCCAGCATGGGCAAGGAAGGTGTTGGAAAGGGGGATGGCATGAGAGAAGCAAGGCCACAAGAAAGGGGGAACACTCCAGAAAGAGAATGCACAAGAAATAAGGAGGGAGAAAGCCCAAGGAGAGGGGCAGAGAAATGCAGTGAGAAACAGGCATCAAGGAGCAAAAAGGGTTAAGCAAAAGTTTGTGAGAAAGGGTGTGAGGGCACAAGAAAGGGAACGTGAGGGAAATCAAGGCATGAGAAAAGGAGAGAGTATGAGAAAGTATCCCTGCATGCAAGAAAGAGTGAGATGTGAGAAAGGAAGTGCGCAAAAGAGAGAGTAAGAAAGCAAACATGAGTGTAAAACAGAGCAAGCCCACATCAGAGGGAATGCTCACATAAAAGAGAATGCTCATGAGAAAGCAGGGCACAGGAAAGGGTGGGCGCAAGAAATGGCAGGGTTGGAGGCAAGAGAGCAGGAGAGCACAAGAAAGAAATCACAAAGGGTAGAGCAAGGGGGCAAGAAAGACACCATCAGGAGAAAGGCAAGTGCTTGAGAAAGGTAGTGTGCAAAAAAGCAGGAGTGTGCACAAGCAAGAAAGTGCATGTGTGAGAGAAAGACAAGAGAGTGTGAGAAAAAAGAAGAAAGAATGTGAGAAAGCATGTGTGCTGGGAAAATGTTCAAGAAAGAGAAGGAAGGAGAGAATGAGGCTGTGAAGGAAAGGTGAGGTCATGGGAATGGGGGAGACAGTGCAAGGCCATGAGAAAGAGGGGCTGTGAGGAGCAGGAGAAGAAAGAGCAGGACAACTTGTGAGAAAGAGGGAATATGTGAGAAAGGGTGGACAGGGAATCCTTGTGACAAGCACAGCACTCAGGAAAGAGGAAAAAATTGAACACCAGGGCATGAGCTTGAGTGGCCATGAAGTATTAAGCAAGGGAGAAAGAGCATGAGAGTGCAGAAAAGAGAGTGAGGTCATGAGAAGAGAGAAAATGGGTGAGAGAGCAGAATCATGTGTTCTAGACAAAAAGGATGAGTTTAAAACCTTGTCACACATTTCCAGGATTCTGCAATGTGAAACGTAACCACATACTTCTCCCTCAATAGGGAATAATACATGACTTTGTTGAAGTAAGAGACAGAAGCATAAAAGAGAGCTCATGTGAAAGAGAAGCCTGAGAAAGATTAAAAGGGGGAGAAAAGATAAGGCAAGGAACAGTGATAGGAGAGACTTGGGGGGGAGAAAAAAAACTAAGAAAGAGAAGCAAAAGAAGATGGAAACAGAGAAGGGAGGGAGGAAGGCTTTTGTGGGCTCAGGTGAGTGCAGACACAAGGAAGAGTGAGCACCCACGTGGGAGAGAGAAAGGATGTGAGAGAGGAGAACCAGGAAAGCAAGTGCAAAAAACAAAACTCACACAAAAAGCACAGGAGGGAGAAGGAGAGCACCCAACAAAGAGAAAATACATCTTCAGTTTTCAACATAGTTTTCTTTGGTTACTGGTTTTATACTTTATAAGGGTATGCTTTCCTTGTAGTAATTGCCTTTCTTTGAAGGCAATTCAGATTGAAATTTTCTTGCTCCCTTTTATTTTATTTTACAATTAAGCCTACTTTTATCCCAAAACCTGCCAAGTTAGTAAATCTTTTCATTGCATATGCTAATTCTTTTAGTAGTCCTGAGCACAGTAAACATTGCAGAGGAAAATAAGAGATTGCAGAATAAGATATTAACTTAATACTGGAGTAGTTAGCACATTTTCTTTATCCTGCATGGAATAAGAAAGACTTCTGAAGCTCTTTGCATCAGGAGGGTTTTTTTACAAAATATCCTAGCTAATATCTAGAAGAAAATAATTGTCTGTAGCTCTTTCCTTTGCATGATATTATTATCATTACAGCATGTAGAGACTAGATTGATCACAAGGTGGAGAGGAAGCATTTAGTAATGCAGTCAGGTCATTTTCCATCTCAGGTTTAAGGGTGGAATCCTGTGTATGGTGGGAAAATAGCAGTCCAGCTAAAAGGAGCAAGGACTATATGGAGATGATTACATGGGAAGCATTACAAAGTTCAACCACTCAGATGTCTTTTAATCACTCTCTACTTTAGAGGAAGGTCTTTCCCCATTCAGCTAATCCTTCTTTTTTAAAACATATTTTTAAGTCCAGTCCATTTCTAAGTACCATCATATCCCCCTAGTTATAGCAGCATTAGCATCTTTCTATTTACTCTGTAGTTTCTTTAACATATAGAGGCTCCAGCTAATTCATAATTTATCCACTACATCACTTTTATTAATACTTATTCTCTCTGCATTTTGCACCCTAGGAACATTAGCTTTTAGTGCCAAGGGCTGTTTCAGTTTATAACATTAGATGTAATATGTTTTACATAGTGCTGTCAGCACATCTTTAAAGCAACAATCAAAATAAAACATATAACTAGTTCAATGCTACTGAAAATCACTAAGAGGATTAGACTTTCACTCTGTACTTAACTTTACATTTTACTAGCAAAAGTGGTGGTTAGAAAGGCACCATATGGGAAAGAAATAGACAAATGAAAAGGATCTTGTTTGGCTTAAATCCTAAGACCAGTGCTCAACTTGAATAACTGATCTGAGCAACACTGTGATTAGGAGTGTCACAGCCTTTCTCTGCTGGCATTCTTACACAGGTTTCTGCTTTACAAGAGGTTCACACTTCTAACTGTCTGAAATTCTTCCCTGTCTTCATTAGTTCTATTACTAATTCCACTGTTCCCTGCCAAAGTATGTAGGACCTACTCTTTCAGTATTGCCTTGTGCAAGGAAGTCTGTCACGGCTCTCACATCCATTTTCTTATGGAAACCTCACTGAAAGTCAGGTGTTTGTGAGTATAACTCAGGATAGGTTTAACAGGGAGTGTTCCAGGTGAACTGGTGCTGACCACAATCCTTGATACTGGAGAATCAATTCAAGAAAATAATGTAGGAAAAATATTCTACCACAACTAAAGGACTTCACAGTCCAGTAATAGATTTTATTTCTCAGATTTGTAGGATTCTGACACTTATTAGGGAGTGCATCAAAACAGGTGGTTTGGCAGCATAATTTCTTGCAGTTCATACAAAAGTCATGTTGATTTGGGGGCCCCTCTGTACATTGCCCATAATACAAAGAGTATTGTTCTGATTCAATTGTCTGACGTACTAAGCATCATGAGATGGAAAAGAAACTGTAAATTTAGGGTTTAAGATTGACCTTTTAACATAATATATCTACAAAAAAGGGACATTTACCCTTTTGATCATTTTGTAAATGGATAAGGGACACAAGGTTTTGAAGGCAAATCTAATTTGCCAGCAAATCCCTTGAAACCAAGGCAATGAGTCTGATGTGAAAAATAATCTCAGCTGAGAAACCAAATCATTCTGAAGTCAACTCAGGACACAAAGTAGTGCTGGGGAAACACCCTATGCTGGAGCACTCATACTAGGAGGTCAAAGGACTGCCAGGTGGTGACAGATTGGAATTATTCTAGTCTCCTTGAGAAGGGGAGAATCCAGTTCAAGCTCCAAAGTCCCATTGCAACCCTCTTGTGACTATTGTGTGACTCCAATCTCCACATCAGCACTTGCCACACTGGCCCATGACACTGTGTCTCTCATGCTAAACCTGTGTCTCAGGTTTATGGAAAGGTATGAAAGCAAACCCAAATTCAAATTCAACAGGATGAACAGATGTTCCTCTAATGACCCTGATGTTCTACCACTTTGGATCAGCCTGAAGTCTGGTTAAACTTTGTTTTTAAACAGAATATTGCTGTCATTCTCCCAGGCTTTAGATTACTTCAACCACTATACTCTGTGGGGTTGAAAGGTATTTTCTGAGCTATAAACCAGTGTGTTTTAACAATATATGCATATGTACACAGACATGTATACAAAAGCACACACTCTTTGCAGTCTGAAATCTTGTCAGTGAGTCTACATGAGGTAAATACTTCCATGAGAATATTATTCATTTTGTATGGCTCTTTTTGTTCTGTCTGTCAATAGGCTGAATTTCTCTTCCACAGTTTCAGGTTTAGCAGTTACTCCAGATGTTTACTCGATGTAAATCAGCCATGAATTCTATCCATCAATAGCTATTTGCATCTACTAAGGAACTGTCTCCCCTAGCACCTTTAAAAGTTGTCTTTAAATCCTAATTATGTTTTTGCTGTTCAGTATTTCTGGCATGACTCTCTCCAAGAGAAAAACACCCTTATGTATGACACTACAACTACTTTGTAGCCAGCCTTTTCACAGTCCCAGGGCGACAGAGTAAAGGTGCCAAGTGCACATACCTGGATCACCAGCTCATTTCCTAGCTAGACAATCTGATTACTGAAAGCACCTGCCCTGTGTCACAGCATAGGGAGGACTGCACAGGGCTCTTCCTTTTATGAAACACATTAATGACCTATAAATTATCTTTAGATGTTGATAACGTGGGGGGTGTTTTGGTGGGTGAGCAGGAGATTACCAAAGCGGACAGAATGGCTCCTGTGTAAAGCTCGTAAAGAACGGAGGTTATCTTCTTAGCAGCAATCTTTAAACAGAACTAATTATTTCATTACAGAAACTATCATGGCACCAGCTTTCACTTGTCTGAACCATCCATTAGCACTGCAGTCATTACCTCTCCCACAGAAGACCTGGGTGCTGCATGTGAGTTTATCAGGGAAACTGGAACTTGACCTACTCTCACCCCCACAAGCTATGCTACCTGGCATTTCATCTAAATGTTGGTTTCTCAACTGATACAAGGCTCAACACCTTTTTTAAAAGTGAACTATATAGAAAACAAGAAGCTGCTCCAATGGAGCAGTAGAATATTGGTAGAACAGTTCTTTCCCAAAGAACTTCTGAAATGAGTATTTTCAAGCTGTTACAGACTGCCACAAAGCCATTGTTAACTTTGTACAAATACACAGCCATTCACACTAAACTATGATCAAGATTGTCATTGAGTTCCAAGGGAATTATTTTTCTGAGTGACTCTTGTCACAGAATACTGAAATATCACTGCATTTTACTTTAAGTACAAACCAGCTTTTAATCTTCATGGTCTGGAAAACACCAGGACTCTGCACTGAGATAGTATTAGCAATCAGGAACAACGATTTACACAAAGCAGTTGCCCTATTTGAATTTGTATTAGTGCAGCTCAAATATTGATTTTTATTGTTCTTTCTAAACTTATGGGGAGGATGTACTAAACATCTGGACAAAAGATGAAAAATGGGCAAACAGATCTACTGTGCTGTGTAAATACAGCAAATATACTCAGCTAATTACCATTACTAATACTGGGCATTGGTATTGGCAGATGGTTAAGCTCTTGAAACAGAAACAGTTTCTGTGGATTTCCTATCCTGATTTACCTGTTCATTCTGAGAAGTTGCCTTGGGGCAAGGAAAGAGAAGGGAAGGAAAGAAAAGAAAAAAAAAGAAAAGAAAGTGCAAAAAAGCAACCGCAACTAAAGAGGATTTAAATCAAGTCCTCTCTGTGTGCAAATATTGCCACGACTAAATTAGCCCTGATGACTACGTTTTCATGTTTGGCTGCTAGAAAACTATTCCTTGAGAAGTTCTAGCAGTTCTCCCAAACTATTCAAGAAGGAAAATGGATGCTATTATCTAAAAACAAAAACCAAAAAACCCTAGTGTAAAAACAAATTACAACATAAATATATTAAGTAATTTTATATTACCTATGAGGCATTTTACTGTACTTGGATGAAATGCCTTGAGACTAAACCTGCATGGTTTTGCAATAGTCAGAGATAGTGCATGGCACATTTATTATACCTTCTCTGCTTTATATTTTTACTGAATCATATTTTGCTACATACAATTTCTTACACAAAAACTCCCTCATCTAGGCTGGAGAGACTCTTGTTATACAACCCTTGCACCTTTTGTAATATAAAACCTTCATTATTTTTCCATAAAAACACACCCACCAGTTCAGTTTATGAACTCAGTAACCCACTAAACAAAAACATGTGTGTGTACACTTACCAGAGAAAAACAGAAAAGATTCATGTTGGTATTGAGATCCACTCCAGCACCCTAAAATTCTGCTCCACAAACTCCCGCCACACAATGCAGTTCCTTCTTGCTCTCCCAGCTGTTTGTACATTTCTCCCTGGAGATTACTGCAAGATAAAATCCCTGCAATAATCCACTGGATTCAGAGCCCATTATCAAATGAGACAGGCTTCCCCAGGCCAGGACAAACTGTTTTCTGAATTAAAGAGCAATGTTTACTAGCAAAACAAAAGCACGGTCTGAATGAATTTCATGAACTCAGAAAATGCTCTCTTGCAGGCTGTTGTTTCCATTAAAGTTTATCATCTAAGAGAAATAAAACTCTTTCTGTCTGAGACTACTGGCACATATGCCTAACTCCAAGGCAAATCTTCTCAGCTTACTGTGATTATCAAAAGACAGAAATTCTCACGAAATGCTGTTTCCTACATACATGAATTAATATACAAAATTCAGTAGTTATTACTGACTACATTTTGAATGGATGCTTCTTACTTACAAACCTTGGGAAAAAATCCTGTGAGCCATAAACAAATTAGTAAAAATACCCACAGTCAACCAACTCACCAATCAACCAAAAACCTCAAATTGTACACCTGTAGTCTAAAGAATAGTTACCAAACTGAGTGCCTGACATGCTGACTGCTTGATGATGAAGATTAGGACTAAACCAATTTTGCCATCTGAAAACTTGGAAAATCTGGAAAATAAAAAATTGGGAGTGGTCAAAGCTGATCCCTGGGTTATAGTGAGAGGTATTATAATATACACAGACAAGTAAATAAAGGGGAAGCGATTGTAAAGAAAAACAGTAGTCTATGTCACTAGCTGATATAAATCAGGAACATTCTTCACCTGTAGCGGAGTAGAACTGTCTAACAAAGAATAAATCCTGAAAATACAGTAAGTCTCAATTTTTTTCAGATTATGAAATACCTGAAATTAGACTGGGTTTGGAATAATATTGCCTACCAACACATAATTAATTTCCCATGATTTATTCCCTTAATTTCCTATAGCTTTAATGTGAATTCTATGACATTTGGTTAAATGAACAAGCAGCAGTTGGTACTGAAGAGAGAAGCTGAAATTTACCACAAATGGAGAGGCAGTGTCATTTTGTGACCAAGATCTTGATTACCTTTCTTTGGACCCACAGCTTCATATTTGTAAAGGACAGGCATCTCTTTCCTTGCTCCTACTTCTGACTGTTTCAGTTTATTCCAGTAATTTTGCAGTCTGAATCTCAATCCCAGCAAATTTCAAACATCTGCACTTTGACAGGATAAGTACATTTTAACATAAGTTGGTTTCTACCCTGAACAAAACCCAAACAAGGCTCACACAGACAAACACAGATAAGATTCAGGATTTTAAAAAGAAAAATCCTTAGTTTACATTCTTCCAATTTGCTGTGAAGTATATAAAAGTATTTTTGAAGGCTTTTCCCAGGCCTCCTCTTCAGGTATAATTTCAGGTTGGTTTCACATATTAGTAAAGTAGGGTTGGCTCTGAAGAGCTTTATGACAAATGTTATCGTTCAGAAGCAAATTAATGAGAGACTTCTCATTTATTCCTCCTATAAACTTGAGGAACAGGAACAGATTCTGTCAATTACCACCTAGTGACACAAAAATAGACATTTGAGAGACCAAGCTTGCCACAGATGGGCTTGCATTTGCTTTATGGCTCACTTGCTAGTTTCCTTGTGAGGGAGCAAGTTCTCACTCTTCCTGTGCCTCAGGTTCTCCAGCTGGAAAAACTCAACTAAGAGCACAAACCTCATGTGCAGAGCACTGTGAAAGTAATGACCAAAAGCACCCTTTCCCAGCTACAGAGAATTACTTTTTTTTTTTCTTTTTTTTTTTTTTTTAATGCCTATTTACAGTAATAGCTCTCTGGAAAACTCCAGAAAGACTGCAGAGATAAGAAAAAAAGACAATAAGTAACTCAGGGGAATGTGTCTGTCATTCAGACTGATTTAAGCTCTTGATTTTAGGTTGAAACTTTTGAGGTGATTTGGCTATTTACTCTAAAACCTTTTAGGAGGAAATTTCTTAATTTTATACCACAGATCCTCCAGATAAGAGTAACTAAGAAAAGGCAGACCTTACATTGAGCTATTAAGTTTTCATTTTGCTTACATTTGTACACATGCAGAAAAGAGAAAAATTTAAGAATAAACATTAAAATAGGAAAAGCAGCCTGCATCTACAGTTACAGATACACATGTATGGCAAGCAACTGTGTAGGAAGGCAAAAATGCACATGTTATTACATGGTTTTGGGTACTGTCAGTGTTAAAGCTCTTCTTATGAGAATGTAACGCTTTAGATGTTTATTATTCACTGATAGAGCCTTCTGTAAGGGTCAAGTTTGTTGATAGGCTTAAACTATAGATGACATTAGACTACTAGATAAATCACAAACTGTAAGGAAACACCTACTAGAATAATTAAAATAAGAAGCAACAGCTTATAATTAGGATGAATAATATAAATAAAATACTCAGCAAGAGTTCATAATGCCATTTGATATAACAGCTGCCTGTAGAAAGATTTTGAGTTTGAAAATAATTAAAAAACAGTAACTAAATAGATCAAATTTGAGGGTAACATCAGTGTTGTGACCTCTGTGTATATTTTATCTGGTATAAATAGAGCACTTTGCTACAGCAGAAGCATAACAGAACAGCAAATCCACACTATAATGAGGGCACAGGAAAAAGTTTTTTGTCAAACACTTGAACCTTCACTTCCCATCTTCAATCTTGCATTGCTGCCAGCATTTAATTCTCTTTCTTCGCTGCTGCAGGATTTCTACATGCTTGGGCTCTACATCCTCAAAAAAAAAGAATTGCACAAATTGAGCCTTTCGGATATTGAGTTTTCTATTCCTGCACAATGAATAGACTTCATAGCTGAGATTTCTAGGCATCCTTGGCCTTTTCAGGAGACTGGATTTCAGCTGTGCATTCACAGCAAGTGGCAATCCATAATGTAACGTGGCATACAAGCAGCAAAGGTCGAGCCATGGTGCAGGTACTCACAGTTGAGCTCCGGCTCCAGGCTCCCCTTCTAATGACAGCCACTCTGCTGGTGCAGCTTCATCTGCCACTGGGAGAACTCATCAGCAGGGCTGTGTCATTCACAGATTTCTTTCTGTGATGGACAAAGATAAAATAATGCATTAGTAGTTGTTAACTTGGACACATTTCAGTAAATATGAAAACAATATTTACTCCTATTTTCTTCCTCCTCCATTTTTTTCCTCTTACAGCATATCAATCCTTAATTAAAATGCACGTCTTCTGATCATCATTTATTTATCATCAGAACATTTTCATACAGGTTTAAAACTAAAAGCAGCAATGCTACTGTTTCATACAGTCTGAGTGTTAAACATGTAGCTACTCATATGCTGAGTGATCACTTTATTCACTCCACATAAAAGGCTGAATTATTACTTTATCATCATTTCAAGGTAAACGTAGTGCATTGCTACCACCTTGGTGGAAAGTGGGAGAGTCAGGAATTAGGTCAGAGGCTTCCTCTTGCTGCCCCATTCTTTTGGAAAGAAGAGCTCTCAGCACTTACTTTTGGCCAGTGCCTGCTGCATACACCACGTATTCCCTAAGTGAGGGAATCCTGTAGGTGCACTCTGGATAAAACCCCTGTCTTGTTTCCCCTTCTCCTGTCCATTTCCAACAGGCAGGTGACTAAGCAGTTCTGTGCAGAGCTGTGTGATCCACACCCCATGGCCAAGTGCTTGATGAGAAGCCCCTATCTGAACCTGAGAGACTGCTTCTGTCAGACAAGTCTAACATTTTCTGTCATGAGCATCACCTGAAGACACTCCAAATGGTAGAAAGCTCCATTTCAGACCACAAACACAATAGTGTCTCTAAGAAAGAGCTACTAGCATTTGAGAGTACTGAATCAGATGTTCCAATCAGTGGCTCTAAATTACATCTACTTAATAGTTTGGAAAGGACCCATGAAGTATCAACTAAAAATCTGATTCCTTAAACGGTATTGATTTTTTTTTCCTTTTAGAATCTCCTTCAATTTGGAGACAGCTTCTTCATTTCCTCCTTTTACATTCAGCAGCTAATTAAAAATTGGTAAGGAAAAAGCTTCACAGCCCTCCTCACCCCTGCCAAATCGCAATATTCTGTTCCTCCTTTGAAAAGGCAGTCTTACAGATGCAGGGATCAATTCAAGACAGCAGTTTTTACACCTTTGCAACAAGGATTTTCAACAGAGTTTAGCTCTGTTAGAGATTATTTTAAGCTTACTCAACATAAAATGCTATAACATTTACTTCAGCCTAGAGAATCAAGCAAATAAAGACAAGAAGAGCCAATATTCCCTAACTCAAAATCAAATAGGCAAGTAAAATGCTTTCACAGTTTCCAGGATCCAAAGAAAGCTCAGTGCCTATTAAAGTCACTGGAAAAATTCCCATCAAATTCTCTGCAATCAGAATTTCACGCACCTTCTCCTGCTAACTGATCACATTTAATCACAGCATCGTAAAAGCCCATGGTGTTTTCCATATGATTGATTGTAACATTCAGCTATTCCTTGAGGCTAACGTTCTTTTTAGGATAAATAACCACATTGTTCTTTCCCTTGTTCCAGAAGATTTAATTTTGTTTTTCAGAGCATTTGTATTTGAATCAAAGGAAAAACTGCATCTCTGTTTCAGAGAGGAAATGTATATTTCCTAAACAGGAGGGCCAAACCTATACTTTACAGAAACTCAATGAATCAGGCCTGCACATTCTTTATTGCTATCTAGCACTACACTGCAATTTAGAGTGAAAACTGCTAACTTCTATCATCAGGTCAATTTATGTATTATCAGACAAAACTGATGTCTACAGTGAATTATGGGAATAGGAGTCATTATCTTCCCGGAGCACCTTGAAAACGAGATGTCTAATCTCAGTAATGTAAGTTTCCTGGTTAAATAAATCCCTTGTGCTTAGTAATTCTATGCATTTATAGAAAAGATGTCACCCCCCCACACCTCCTTAGACTTTAAAAAACATTTTAAATCCTCAAGGGGATTTGAATCCTCACTAAACAGAATTGATTTCTGTACTTACTACTTAGTATTCTTAATCACACAGTTCATGCATTTTTGTTATGTAATGGATTGGGAAATTCAAAGAACTGGCCTGTTTTGCAAACATTTAGTTTTCCATCACCCCACTTCCCTTTTACTTTGATGGCTTTTTTTCTTTAATATCACAGTGATGACAGTACCCTGCTGGAAACAGCTCCAAACAATCAGTGCTGCCCTCAAAGTTTGCAGCCAACCAGTCCTGGTATAAGCAGTTAGAGCAGAATTTGGAAAGGCTAGCAGAGGTTTTCCAATCCACTCTGCAAGAAGGATTACCTCTCAACTCTTGCCTGTGAGAATTCAGGTTAAGGCCTCTAGTCATCTATTTCTTTCTTGAGAGCACGATCCAAAGTTAAATGAAGCCAAGGGGAATCCATCTATCGATCTGAGCATTTCTGGCAATTTAATTCAGAGCTCCTCTACCAATTTATATGTTTTGTTGGATTCAGCCTGAGGACATGTCTTTGTCAGAGGCAGGATGGTGGGATTGAGCTCACCCTCAGCAGATTTGCTGAGAGCACCAAGGTGTGTGGAGCTGTGAACATGCTGGAGGGAAGGGATGCCACCCATGTGGGCTTGGCAGGCTCCAGAGGTGAGTCTGTGTGAACCTCATGAAGTGCAACAAGGTCAAGTGCAAGGTCCCACACGCAGATCAAAGTAATCCCAAGCACAGAGACAGGATGGCAGGAGACTGGATCCAGAGCAGCCCTGGCAGAAGGACTTGTGGGTGCTGTGGGTGAGAGGCTGGACATGCCCTGGCTGTGTGCATTGGGAGCTCAGAACCCCTGTGTGCTGGGCTGCAGCCAAAGCGCCGTGGGCAGCAGGGCAGGGAGGAGATTCTGCCCCTCTGCCCTGCTCTGCTGAGAGCCCACCTGCAGTGCTGCATCAGCTCTGGGCTCCCAGCACAGCAAGGACAGGGAGCTGCTGGAGCCAGGCCAGAGGAGGCACCTAGGTGATCAGAGGGATGGAGCAGCTCTGCTGGGAGGAAAGGCTGGGAGAACTGGGATTGTTCAGCCTGGGGAAGAAAAAAGTTCTGGGGAGAGCTTAGAGCACCTCTCAGTACCTGAAGAGAGCCTACAAGACAGGCAGAGAGTTTACAAGAGCATGTGGTGACAGGACAAGGGGCAATGGCTTTAAACTGACAGAGTAGATTTAGATTTGCTGTTAGGAATTCTTCCCTGTGAGGGTGGTGAGGCACTGGCACAGGTTTCCCAGAGAAGCTGTGGATGCCCCATCCTTGGAATTGTTCAAGGCCAGGTTAGATGGAGCTCTGAGCAACCTGGGATAGTGGAGGTGTCCCTGCCCATGGCAGGGGGATTGGAACAAGATGATCTTTAAAGTCCCATCCAGCCCAAACCACTGTGATTCTATGATTCTAGGACAGTCTATCCTAACATGCCCCCGCTTCCTGTGGCCACAGGCACCTATTCCTGTTCCCAAGCACCACCTTATCTCTGGGAGAGACCCACAGATGGCTGCTGACAGCACCACGCTCCAAGTGAAGCAGAAGGAGCCAGCTGGTTCTCACAGCCCACCCTCCACCCTTACACCTCCACGAGTAGCCTTTCAGCAGAATGTACTATTTTGTCCATATCACCATATTTTATGCCATTTTCAGGGCTAGATCTGGTTCTTAGCCAGATAGTTCAGATTTGCATCTGTCTATATTTGTAGACACAACACCAAATTAAAAATGTTCTGTCCTCAGGAATTTTCCCTGACACTCTTTGACACTCTCTCTCTTATACAAATCAGGAGAAACTCACTGGCAGACAGTGAGGCTGCAGCAGCACCTAGAATAAAAAACATAAAGCCTAACAATGGCACTGGTGAGCCCCTGGCTCATGTTCTCATTTTCTTACCAGGTTTGTGCGAGACTCCCCTTTCTGTAGATCCAAATTAGGAACTCAGAAATTCCCCATTCACTTCTCTTTTACCAAACCTTAGCTGATTTAGATATGTGCCTGCTGCCTGCAGCGTGTTCTTTTATATATCAGTCCCAACAAATTCTGCTGTACAAGCACCATGTTTTGATTACACTGATTCTAACTTAGATTCAGGAGCTGTGTAAAACCATTTTCTGGAAAAAAAAGCAATTATTTTATACAGCCTGAGAAGACCAGCAATATCAGTTACACATTAAAGAATACTACAGTACAATTGCTGTTGTGTCAAATAAGGCTTTTCTCTAACACTCTGCAACTTAGGTTTCAGTCTCAACTTAGTAAAATACAATGTGATTCTAATATTCTAGACCAGTTCTGCAGTGTGAGCACCAATGCACCCAGGAAGTACAAAATTTGCTTGAAAGACAATGGTCTAAAAACTTAAGGACTGCAAATATATTTGTGAGCTGGAACAGACCACATAAAATAGTTCATCAGTTTCATCAGTTCATCTAGTTGTTGCTTCAGCAAGAAATAGATGCTGCCCACAGAGCACTTCTTCCCACCTTGCTTTTTTACACAGCTTAACAGCTCCACACTGTTTGGATGGAACATTTATATTCTCTGAAGTTGCTCTGGATAGATCCTGAGCTGGTGGATATTAGCAAAGCTTCGTATTTCTCATCTGGGCTGTGCCAGCTGACCCAGTGTCCCCAAGCAGTCCCACCCAGGTGGCTAATCCTTAGGACAGTGTTGTTTTTTAGAGGCAAGGAGACATCAACTGATGCAGTGGCAATTTGAGCTGTTTACATCCCTGTGCATGTGATTTGAGAGCCTCCAGCTCAGAGTGTCCTCGTTTTTGACTATCCACGACCCTGCTACTCTGTCTTACTGCCTCTCCATGTGTTATAGCACTTTCCATCACTTCTACAAACATACCATGCCATGTGAGAGACAAACTGTATTTGCCTTTTACGGCCCCTTTGAAAAAATTGCAGTTCTTGTGCCCGATGGCAACTCGTGCCTTTATGTACCTCCGAAATAAGACCCGTCTGTACCAGCAATTTCTGGCTTTTATTAAGGTAATCAAATATGCAGAAGAGGCTGATGTCAAGGGGGAGAAGTTCATACACTACTGTCAGGACATGTTGCAGGAACAACACATGGTTGGTGTGTTCTAAAATATTTGCGGAAAACAAAATTTAAATTTGATTATCACGTCCCATCAGTAAAAAATTGCATCAGCTACACACTGTCTGCACCAGTCGCATTAAACCCAGGCTTATACAGTGGGAACAGTAGATGCCATCTGCAGCCCTAGAATAATCTTGGCAGCACACCAGCACATATTCATTTCTGTGGAGAACAGCCTTGCTTGCTGTAGCTGAGTCCTCATGGTACCTCAGATGGCCAAATTGTCTCAGAGCTAGTAACTGGATATTATCACTCATTTAAATCATCCTACTTAAACAAGATGCTAGGAGTTGGCAGTTCCAGAAACTTTATAAAGATTGAGTAGGGTAACCTTTCTTGCCCCCATGCCCTGATTTAGCAGAACATGATTACCTCAGGCAACTGACCAAGAGCCTTTGATGGATAACTCGAAAACTGGAACATGCATGAAAAACATAGAGAAAAAAAAAACCAGAACAACACAACCAAAAACCTGCTGCTGAGGAAATTTCAGTGTTGTTCTACTATAAGTAGAACAGAATCTTTCAACAGGACAACTAACATCATCCTAATGAATTGCAGATGTATTGAGAGGGGAGATGGGAAAGCACAAGGCAGTATTTCTGTGTTTGAATGCGAACTTCTACCTGTATAGCCTAACTTCTTTTAATTTATGAGAGCAAGGAACAATCAGGACAGTTCTTGAGGAAGACTGGCATCCAGCAATCTGCAAAAAGGGTAGGGACAACAGGCCCAGTTACAGTTCAAAGGCTTGTACATCAAAGAGTGACCCATTCCCCTGTGACTCTCCCTGCTCTTATTTCACTCAAATTCTTCAAAGTAGGATTCAGTGGAATAGATGACTGGTTTTTTATCCTGGATAACCATGAAACACTTAAGATTTACTCTAACTCTATTGAATCCACATGTAGTCCAAACCCCTGTTACCCCAATAACACCAAAAAGAAAACACTGCTGTGTGCAGAAATAAATTTTCATGAATAAACTCCAAATATCCATCAGGAATAGTGATGATATTTGAG
Source organism: Entomyzon cyanotis (assembly GCA_024500445.1). Taxonomy (NCBI): domain Eukaryota; kingdom Metazoa; phylum Chordata; class Aves; order Passeriformes; family Meliphagidae; genus Entomyzon; species Entomyzon cyanotis. The sequence goes on from JAKEPQ010000756.1 coordinate 5,328,740, forward strand.
CTTAGTGAATCACACATGATTTGGTTTAGTGCTACAAATTATTAGAAACAGTTTTACCCAGGATGGTGTGTAGTTGTAGCACTACACCAATATTATCATACAGTTGAGCTATTTGTCTCTATCACTAAAAAACCAAAATCTTACACACATCACCTAGCAGTCACTACTGATGGGATGTCTGTAGCCAAAACAGATTTTCAAATCTGTAGTTTCAGTTGCTTCCTCACTCTTAAGATGCTTAAAGATATTTAGAAATGTAAAGTCTGTCAGTGGAAAAAATCACATACTGTAGATTTGTTGACAAAACTGAGCAGCTAGACAGCTATACTACATTTAAGCTAAATCTGGATGTATGATTTATCCGTTCGTGTTCCTATGATACCTCTGCAATTAATCTGATTGCTTTTCTCAGAGCAAATTTACCCAAGGAAGCTTTATAGAGAGTAAGGGTAGAGGAGTGGTCAGGACTTGCCCTTCCTGCTGCAGCCCACCAGTCACAGCGTCCTTTTTCACTAGGGATCAGATTTTCTCCTTCTCTTCTCCTCTTCTATGTGATTTGGCCAACCATCAGGTGGTTTTCTCCTTTTCCAGAACCTTGAATCAGCTTTATACAGATGAATTATATACATCCAGTGGAGGTAAGGAAAGATGTGTATATATGTATATGTGTTTGCACATGATTCTTTGGCCTGGTTGCCAGAGCAGTCACTTGACAGAGGATACAATTGGATTCCCCAGTCAGAGCTCCAATAAACATTAAATATTAATTCAGCTCACTGGAGTAGAAATGAAAATTGTTGCAGCAAGTAAAATAAAACATTTTGGAGGACGGGCTAGGTGTGCTCAGGTAAGAAGTCTGCAGAAAACAGAAATTTGAACCACACGGTTGAAGTTGTAGATTTGTGTACTGAGCATCCAGCAAAGAGACTTGTTCATCCTCAGAATGAAACTGGAAACAGTTTAATTCTGCAGTTAGTTTGTAAACTGTGCAGTATATGTAGCACAATTGCGAATCTCCTATCTTCATTATTATTTCTAATGTGAGACCTCTTGAGGAACAAAAGCTGGCATGCCTCTTACTCTGTCATCTCCCTCTGCTCACCGCTTCGTTCCTTCCAACAATTTCTGGGAATTTCCAGGAGAGAAACGGTAAGGCTGAGGAAGGAGCCATTTCAAAAAGGCAGTGGCAAAGCCAAATGCAATGAGCTGACTTTAGTAGCTTGCTGCTGTGTGTAGCTTTAACCACAGGGAAGTCAGTCCATTTTGTCAACAGTGCCTTGCTGGAAAAACCCAGTTGGATTGACTGGATACAGGGAATCTTATTTGAGAGAAAATGATGGCAACCATAAGAAAATTGAATAGGAGAGGATAAATGTTTGTGCACATATCCTAGCCCAGAACTGGAAGCTTTTACTGCTCCTGCAAGTGGTGTCAGCTATAGCCACAGTTTTCTGGGTGTCAGTTTACACTAACTTAAAGATAAAATGTTATTTATCTCACATACACCAAGCAAGGCATAATATATTATTAAGGGATTAGGTAGTCAGAAAGAAAAAACACAATGTGAGGGCTGGAATTATATTTCTGAATATGACTAATAACAATTTCAGGCACTGTTGGAGGTGGGATACTCATCTGTTCATGACCAAACATCTCAGTACAGTGTGTGTGCTCATGTGGTTTTAAGTGCTCTAGAGATGTGTTCCCATTTTCAAAAGGTATCCAACATGTCCATGTTACCTGTAGATTTTGTACTAATTTTAGTAGCAGAAGATAAAATAAAGTCCAGCCTACAAAAAGCAACTGAGAGGGGAGATTAATAGAACAAAAGCTAGGAGATGAAAAGGAGATCTGTAGCAAGATTTTTCAGTGGAAACTGAGACAAAAATACCACGTAACAGAGATTCAATGCAGCTATCTGACAGATCTAAGCTTTCATGCAGAAATCCTGCTGAATTTGACAGAAAGATGTAAAATTAATCAAGAAAAAAATTAATCAACTTACCACTTTCAGGATTATATGCGTACTCTTGAGGCAGGGAAATCTTTGTGCATATCCATATCCCTATCTCTCTCTCTCTCTCTCTATATATATATATGTATACACTGTATATACTGGATTCCATAAACTGGTTGGTGACAACATCTAGAAAACTTGTAGAAAACCCTGTTAACCCTTCCCCAGGTTTTTTGTTTTGTTTTGTTGTATTAAAATCCGTGTTATATTAATGGTTTTCTATTTACAAACTGAAGAACTAGTCTGCAATGGCATCCTTATGGAAAAACCACAGTACACTTGCCACTTGAGTATTGCAAGTTTTGTAGAAACTCAAAAGCCACTGAAAAACTACTGCAGTCATAAAATTCTGCTAAATCCAAGTGCACAGATTAAACACAAGTGTCTAGAAAAATTGCCAAAGCATCCAAGTGAAAACAAACATGAGGGAGATATAATTACAAGGGATAACAAGACTTTGGTTGTAATCTCTTGCATGTATTGGTATTATCAGCTGAATCTTTGGATAGGCCTGATCCAAAGGCTGCTAAATGTTAATGAGGGTATTCCTTCTGATTTTAAGAGGTTCTGAACTAAATCCTAAACCATTTCAGTTGTGTGATGTGAAGCATGGTGTATGAACATAAACCTTGTGTGCCAGTAAGTATCAAAACCAGTGCCTCATTATTCTTCATTTTTAATGTAGCAAAAATAGCCTTTTTAGAAATAAAGACTCTAGATAACAAACTTTTCAGCAGTGCATTTCTTGAGTCCATGCACTTAGACTTTGGCTTAGATGTACTATGATCAATATTTCCAGGTGAAGCAATTAATTTCCTCTGTTTGGCAGGTGAACAAAACTCTTGCATTGCAACTTTGACTTTCATTTTAGTTGAAGTCTGTTATTGCTAATGAAAAAAAAAAAACTTCCTAGCTTTTCTAATGTATCAGCTGGATAAATTGTTAACACTTAAGAACTCCCCAGGCAGTAATGAATGACACAGTTTTCTGTGTTATCCCTGATAAAGTTTAGGATATGGAAAGCAGCTTAATCCTCTTTCTATACTCTCCCATCTGTGCTTCAGAGCTACCACAGTAAATTACTACATACTGAAGCACTCCTTCAGATGCAATTTCATATTTTCAAAGCTGAGATAATTTTACTCCACAGTGTATTTTTTAATCTTTGTAAAAAAAGGTAAAATGTTTAAGGAAGCCAGGTCAGATAAAACTGTTGAATTTAAGAGATGGATGGTAGTTTTCACTGAAGTAAACCTTTTGTAAGGGTTACTTGGAATACAGAGTTAAGCCAAACAAATCACTTTGTTTACAGAAAATCTGCAATGTGAAGTGTTAAGATTTAACTCAATTGCAAATTTTTGTTAATTATAAGACAGAAATAGTACAAATAGGACCCTTTATTGTAACTTAAACAGGCTATTGCCTGTGTCTCACATCTTCGATTCTGCTTTCATTTTGCAGAAGGATTTTACTTGGTGCAGTTTTGCCATTAACCTTCTCAGTCACAGTTAGGGCTCATTTCTTTCTCTGTGAGGAAAGCTTAAGTTTTGAGTTTTGTGTTAGATTTCTCCATGTCTTATCAGATGTGTCTTTTGCTGCTGTCTAATCATTAGGGATAAAGGGACTGATTTAGTATCTATTGGAGTAAATTGACTGACTCAGTTCAGAGGCTGAGCATAAGCAGCTGCTCTAAGACTAGAAGTGAATGCAGAGAGAGAGAGAGAGGGAGATTTTATAAACTTCTCTATCTTGCATTTTTCTGAATCCACATAAAAACCCACATTCAGTAAAACTGCAAAAACCCAGTCAGTCCAGTGTCTTGCTCAGGTCACCATATGGTTGTAGAACAGCTGGTTCATGTTAAACCACCACAAAATTGAGATTATACCTACAGGAAGCAGCAGATACTTTTTGAAGAATCTGCAGCCACAGTGCACCATTTAAAGCAGCCAGCCACAAATCATCAAAACACTCTGACAGAGAAAGAGTTCCTCTGTAACCCTTTGTTGCTTTGAACTTCAAAACAACATCTTACTGCCTATCCTATGTCCTGGGACTAACCTGAAGAATAGAGGCCATCCCACCTGGTGACCTAAACCCAGCTAAGCAAACATCTGTCACCCTACAACTGGATTAAGGCAATCCAGCACTTTCTCTAAACCCTGTCAACTGCTTCTAAGACTAGAAGTAGTCAAACCTGAGTTTAATCTCCTAATTCAGGGTGGAGAAAAGGGTCTGGGGATTTTTCTGTGGGGGCAGGTAATCCAGCTCTGCAGAGAGTATCCTGCTGACATTGAAACAGAGCAGCTTCCCTTCGTATGCCAGGAAGGAACTCCTCTTAGTTCTGTTTTCTTTAGGCCTTTGCCCAGTGCTGGCTGCTGGGATTGGGAAGGAACAAGGCCCCATCTCCATCACACATCTGCCCCTTCAGTGGGGTGTGGGGTGCATGGTGAGCAAAGAGCACCTGAGTGGGCAAACCTGGATTTGTGCTCACCAGTGGGAGGTGTGACACATGGAGTCAAAAGCAGCTTGGTAATGATAAAAATCTACCCATCTTGGCTAAATTGTGGTTGCATATTGCTGAAGTAATAGTGAAGCGCCACAGCTAAGCTACTGCAAAAAGGAAAGTTTCAGAAAGCTCTTGAAAAAATAGAAATACCTGAATATAAGGCGATCATGTAGTCTTAACTTTGCCCCTTTGGGTACCTGGTGTGATGTTATCAATAAAGACAGTAATGCAAGGGATCATGTAGAAGAAGCAGGGACAGGGCCTGAACCCTGCCTCCGGGAGGGAAGGAAAGCTCACTGCAAAGCTGGTGCCTCAAGAGGCAAGAGAAAGGGTTACCTTGAGCCCGAGAAGGTCGGGGAACAGAGGCACCTGCTGGCAACACCCTGCTTCCCCCTTGCTTCTCTCCACAGCCCACTCCCCATGCTTTCCTCGGGAGCCCTGACAGAGCCTCTGGGATGTGCCTCCCGCTCAGTCCTGATCCCCAGGGACTGCATTCTGCCCCCTCCCTGCCCTGAGGAGCTCTGGAGAACAGCAGGAAGAGCAAAAAAAGGAGGAGGACCTGGCTAATCTTCTGCAGTTTAACCTGAACATCAGTTCACAAAATTAAACAACAGATGCTTCTCAAGGGCATGACACGTGGAGGCCTCCTTGAAGTAGGGGAACAGCTAAAGCCTTCCAGCTAAGGCTGACAGATTTTCTGATAACAGAAAATGAAGCAATCTAAAAATATGCTCTTCCAGCTACCCCTACAATCAGTTACAGGTAGATCATAGCATATTCCATAAATGTCAAAGCAAGCTGACCTGACACCATTAGTCCTTTACTTTAAACACTGATAGAAGGAGATAAGCTAATTATTTATGACTATTCAAAGGACAAACAAAGCACAGAAGCTGATTGATATGAACACTCTTAATAACCTGATCCAAAGATAACTCATGGTTTCCAGTCTTTCTTTTTTTTTTTTAATTTTTCTGGCTATGATACTTCTTCACTGTGTGTTTGTATGCAGGAATGATTTAGATGTACACAAACAGAATGCAAGCAGGCTTAAAATTAGCTGGTTTTTATAGCTTGCTGATAGAAAAATAGAAATACCATACTTGGTATAGTAGACATTAGGTTTAGGTCTTGGGTGCAAATATAGAGCAAGACATATGGCTTTCTTAATGGAACAGTAAAATGAGTTTGCCTTTTGGTGAATTTGTGTGTGAGCCTGAAAATCATTGTAAACAAGGTAACTGAGATATTTTGGAGCAGAGCATTCATATAAACTGCTAATGAAGTAATGCTGGAACTTCTGAAACGTGTGAAGTTACTGCTTGAATAACACTGTGACTCTGCAAACAGCACAATATAGGAGAGATATAAATGAAATACTCAGTATCTCCAAAATAAGAAGTATTCACAGTATGTTGTGGAGCAAATGGATGGAACACTAGTAAACTGCATGATTTAGCATAAAAGCAGAAGAGGTTTCAGTAGCAGGAGGATATATATCTTTGTCAGGTCTTGGGAAGCCATTGAAATCCTGCCCAGATTGCAGAGGTCTTCTTAATTGTAAAGAACATTAATAATAAACAGTGTTTAACCTATGTATCACTATGCCAACCATCTAAGTGCACTGTATTTCCTAATTTTATAATAGCATTCATGGAGATATTTAGAAGGCAGAGCTGCATTCAGTAGCCATTGGAGAAATTCACCTGGTCTGCCATTATCTGACAATCAACATCTCTTTACTGGAGCTTGGGATACAGACAACCAGAACCTCACTGAAACCAGGACCTGTGATGTGAAACCTGAGAGAATGTTTAACAATTGAGTAAAAAGATGAGTAAGAAGGTTGTGACAAACCTATGAAGAGAATTCTTTGTTCTTTTTTAAAGGAATAATTGTGGTTCCTCCCAAAATGCTTTCAAGGAAATTCTTATTTAATAATCAGCTTAGTCATATGTTATTATTAAGACCACTAGTCTTTTTTTCCTCCTTCTGGCAAGGAAAAAAAAGGCAATTATATGACACAAATGCCACTTGTTCTCGTGAGTGAGTCTAACTGTGCCAAAATAGTATTACCCATAAAAGACAGTCAGCAACATTTGAAAATATTGGTGTGACCAGCCAGGGACAGATTGCATTCATTCTCACAAAGAACAAGAGCAACGAGAAGGGAGGAGGAGCAAAGGAGAACGCAAGAGAGCTCAATTTGAGTTTCCTTGCAGACACAAGGCCCAGCCTGGTTTTGCAGCTTTGTAGGAATGTCAGGAGTGTTGAGAGCAGCATCCATCATTTCCCCAAGGGGGACAGGGCTCTGTCCCCCTTGGGGGGACAGAGACCCCATTCCCTGGTGCACTGCCCCTTGGAGCTTGCTGGGTGGGGATGCTGTGTATGGCTGTGCACTCTACTAAGGAGACTCTGCCAGGAGCTACCTGGGGACTTTCAGGAGAACTGTGGAATGTTCCCAGGTTCCCTCTGCTCCTTGGAGGTGGGGTAGCTAGCACAGACAGTCCAAGAACCCCTGAACACCTTCTCATCATTACTGCTGGGCTCTCCACACAGTGTGAGTAGCCAGACTGTAACACCGGGTTAAATAATTGCCGTTCATCAGTGGCAGCCTTAATTAAACTTTTGCCAAGCAAATTTAGTTAATCGTTCAAAACACATTTGTGAGATTCTGCAAAATGAACAGCTTACCCTCCACCTTTGTGAAATTATGGTTAATCATTCACTAATGTCTGCATCATCCTATTTAAATCTTCCCCCTGTGGTTTTAGACTTCTTTCTGCTTGCTAATCCACCACAGGGGAGTGATATGTAAACATGCAAATACATTATTGTGGGCTTTTCCTATTTGTGGTGCTAGGTTCTATCAAGCCATATTTATAGCCTTACCAAGAGTGATTTATAATTCATTCGTCTCAGATCCAATTGAATTAATTTAAAGGTATAATTCAATTTAACAAACACGCAGCTCAGTGTAGTGAACAGTGAGACACTGCAGCTGTTTTGGGCATGCTGCACTTCACCCCATCTTTCTGCTGTCCTGGCTCCTGGTATTCTTATATATCAAACCAAGTACCACACCAGAGCCACAGTGGACCAGAACAAGTCAACAACAGCTTTTAAACCTCCAAGCTGTGTCACTATTACCTGGCTGTCCCAAATTTCTCTAAATTCTCCTTCTCCACAAAGAGTATGTCCTTTACCGTGAAGCTATTTTAAAATCCTCTCGATATGAACTACTGCACTCTTGCTCTTAACTCTGCTAAGTCCATTATAGACAACCCTTTCCCGTGATTTACACCTCATTATAAAAATCAAATTTCTTGGTTGTCAAAAGTAAATTGACTGCAGCAAGCTGAAGGAACTAGATGCCTAGCATACAAAGCCATCAGACCAGGCTAAGGGTGCAACTTCAACTGTGATGGAAGGATATCCTATAAATACAGAGCTCTCGCAGAGAGGAAAATGAAAAACCGATTATCAGGTTGAGTGAAGAAAGTGCAAACTGTGTCTCTCCTAACCTTAACCCCAACCACCAGGATGGGCTGAGACTTGGCCCACACTCAAAAGCCATCAACCAGGTGAAAAAACTGTCAGCAAAGAAAATGTTCTGCAGGATATTGCTCCTTGTGCCAACCCTTTTGCAGCCCCACTACAGCTGGAGATTTAGGCATTGTGTCTCTCCAAATACTAAACCTTATCTTTACTGTACTTTTAACCATAAGTCCATGGCTGAGAGTTGTGCTCTCAGCCATAGCCTAGGTCCCCAATATATGAAATAGTGGATGAAAAAGTTGGGTTTTTTTTTAGGATGAAAAAGTTATTACAAAAGAAATAATTACACTATACCATCTAAAATTCTCTGTGAAAAACTAAGGAAACTATGTGCAACTATTGTAATTTCTGAGATGGCACTTTAGTTTTACATGCAAATAATTGATTTTTATAGCTGGTTGTTTGCTGTATTAAAAGCAGAAACACAGTACATGTTGAACAGATCCTTCATTATATTTTTCTTCACTGGTCTAATCAACCATTCCTCACAAATGCTGAATGCTACTTATATTCCAAACTTCCTTCCAACCTTTGGCAATTCTAGCAAAAGAACAATTTTTAAATTGACTAAGATATACTGTATAGGCCATACATTTAAAATAAAAAGAAATTATCCAGGTTTATGTTTTTCCTTTAAGAAATAGTGATGTTACCATAAATTTATTTTCTTGGCAATTTTTCTATTAAAGTTACTGATGTTATTTAACTGCATAAAGACACGTAGTCTTTCTTACACACACATAAATAGTACATATTCTATCCCCCAGAATATTCTACCCCTCAGATTTTCTGATTTCACCTCAGCTATTTTGCAATTTTTTCATGTTTATTGTCAGCTTTAAATCACTATTTTCTTCTATTTACTTCAAGGTCATGCAAGTTGGCTGTTCAAGTGCACCAATACTCTCAGAAGTCCATAGGCTACCCCATATATCCTGAGAAGTTCCATCAGCTCCTGCAGCTAGCATCAATGAAGGTACCACATAGCCAGGTGTATTTTGAACTGTCTTTGACCTCCACACAGACATGGCCAAGAAGCTTTTGTCAGCCAGGTCACCAGCAGACAGCTGTGGGGCTGGATCTGGACAGAGGTATGCACCCACACCCTGTAGCTCTGCAGTGCAACAACTTAGCTTAGTCATTAACTTTGCTTAACATTTTTTAAAAGTCTGTCCTTACGCTGCATGTATTAAATGGTAGTAGATGACATAGAAATTTCAAAAATTTTTTTGCTGTTTTCTATATGTAAGAAATTTTGAAATTTTTTTGCTAATATTTTCTATATGTAGGAAATGTCAAAATATTTTTTTGCTAATGTTTTCTATACGTAGGAAATCTTAGCATATTTACACTATCTACACCATTCTCCTTTCCCCTGTAAATCCTCTTCTCTCTGTTCATCTCTGTGCACATGAAAACCTTTACTAGTTTTCCCTTCTTTCTTTCCTGCTATTCTTGGCCATTACCAATCTACCTCAGAACTTGGGAGAAGGAACATATTGCAGTTACTGCTCTGTGCATCCCATGCCAACAGAGCAGCCTGCATTAACAAAACAAACAATCCCCCAAAATCCTGAATACGTCAAATGCTTTGCATGAACACACTGAAGAAGAAAAAAGCATTTTCCCCATATTTTTCTGTTTTGATATTTCTAGACTTGTCACAAACGGAGGGGTCCTGATGGGTGATTCTTGTGTTGATGTGCCACTTCAAACTTGGCCCTCTTAGCACAGATTCTGACTTTAGCAGAACCTGAAATTAATAACCATACCAGGCTTTGGACAAAAATGGTTTATGAGTGGTCCATCCCCCGCCCCCATCATATCCGAGGAATGTCATGGCCTTACAATGGCACACTTTTTGAACCCTTTCCAATTTCAGATATTTCCTTTCTCTTTTAATACCTCATTGCTTTTGCATCAATTACAGCCTGACCTAAAGCCACACTGGCAGTGAATGTGATATATAGCAGAATCCATTTAAATGAATTTCTGATGAAAGAATAAAACTGTTAAAAGAATAAATTTACTGCACAGATTTATACAAATCCTGTATATGCACTGAAATCCTCTTAAAGGAAAAACTGATGGGAGATTAAAATGTTAAATGAATTAAACCCCAGCATCCTAGTGAAATATAATGATTGTTTGACCTATTAAATGAATAGCTCCACTGACCATATAATGGTAAGTATTCAAATATATGTCAATTTTAAATATGAAGTGAAAAAAATCTAAAGCAAACAGTGATCAATGAGAATATATATTAAGACAATAAACCTAAAGAACAGCAGGGAAATGTTCGTGAAAGGTCTTTATTCACCCAGCCTTAAAGCTAGTATGTCCTTAATTTCTGTTAAGAAAGAGAGAATTTTAATGATTATTAAAAGTCAATTACTGCACAGTATAAATGCAATTTTTGCTTTGCTTAATTTCAGCATATTAAAATGTCTGAGAAAGCCATTCCCTTTTTTTCCAGCTGTGGTAAATTTTTAGGGATTTTTTTTAAAAAGATGTTTACCAACATCTATCATAAGACTTGTCTGTATTCCATTTTATGGAAAGTGTCTTAAAACTGTGCTATATCTATCATCACTAGCAAAAATGTACAAAAACACACATGTTGTGAACTTGCTAATATTTATTTTAGCTTTTCTACTTTAATGTTTCAACAAGAAAATAACATATAGGTATAATTCCAAGAAATATCACCTCCATGTATTTCAATGCTAAAATAAAAACTAGGGATTTTGTCTTTCCTATCAAAAGCACTATTGTGATAACAGTAAGGTTCTGTGAGGTGATCCCACTTTAGAAAAAAAATTATGCTTTATCTGTCTCTCTTGGTTTTGGCCAACTCTTCTAGTAACTGGTTTCAGGTTTAAATCCCAGATTAAACCACTAAAAATGTGAACTCCAAATCCCCTAGCAGTGAGTTGAAAACAAATTTATACATCAGTTTCATACCTGAGAAGAGTTGAGTTCATATTCAGTTTAGGTCATAGGTGAAATGAGTTTGTCAGTCACAATCCAGTCTGTAACAAATTTATATCTTGATCACAGAATTACTGTACTACCCAATTAAATATTGCCTGAAGGGACTGATCATTAGAGATGGAGACGCAGTGATAGATATTAGAGACTGAAGTCCATCTTCAGTGTATGAAGAAGTGTAAAATCCTAAGACAGTTCTGTCTCAGTAGCAAGGTGCTCTGCATGGAAATGGCATCTTTCCTCTTGTCAGGTCTTCACATTTGCACCATTTTGTGATTATATGACTTTATAGATTTGAAAAATTCCACACCAAGAAATACTTTAACCCTTGAGTCACAGGTTTATCTATAGAAAAGGCTTTGTAGAAGTTCAAGGGGGCTTTTAGTGACTCCTTAGCCACTGAGATTATCCTTTTGCCATTTAGCCCAAAGCCTGTATTTCTGAAGGATGCAGGGATAAACCCAAATCTTTATCAGAGAGGTCTGGCTGGCAGTGAAGCATCCTGAAAGCTACAACTTCCCTATACTGAGGAAAATAAGAAGGTGTGTGAACTGAAGGCCACCAGAGGAATGCACCTGAAAGGGTACAAAGGTGTCAGTCCTTTCCTACCAAAAAACCAAAAAAATCTTCTGCCTTATCCCCTCCTGAAAGCAAAACCAGATAGATGGGAAAGGTTACAAAGGATGCTTCAGCCCCCTAGGTGAAGTTAACTTCAAGTCCTTTGAGTTTCCCCCTGATTCTCCCATGAGTTAAAAAAAAAAAAAAATACTGAGGAAGGCAAAATTTGTTTACTTGACTGGCAAAATACATGAAAAATATGTTTCAGGAGATTTGAGAGAGGAAACCTTTCAAGGTAGATTTATTCTTGCTTTTCTCTTGTTACATCGGCAATATCCTCCTAATCTTACACTCACATTGAGATCAGAGACTAGAGAGAAATTTTTGATTTCCCAAAACTCCATCTACCATTATGTTCTGCTAATCAATACACTGTAATAGCCATAAAGAAGAAAGCAGGAAATAACAGTGCAAACACTCTAGTCATTCCCAAAATTGTGTTCCACCATACCTTAGAAAGCAAAAACGTACACTGAAAATACAAATAGATGGTAATAGGGAGATACAGGGGATTCCTGAATAACTTCCTTATTAAAAAAATTGCTGGATGGCTGGGCCCAGAGAGTGGTGTTGAGTGGAGTTAAATCAGCTGGTGGACTGTCCCTGGAGGTGTTCCCCAGAGTTCAGTATTTGGGTCAATTCTATTTGATATCTTTACTGATGATCTGCATGGTGGGATCAAGAGCATCTTCAGTCTGTTTGCAGATGACACTAACTGGGGCTGGAACTTTGATCTCCTGGAGGGGCAGAAGGCTCTGCAGAGGAATCTGGACAGGCTAGATCCATGGGCTGAGGTCAGTGGCCTGAGGTTCAACAAGGCCAAGAGGGCTGAGGTTCAACAGGTCCTGCCTTGGGTCACTACAACCCCAGGCAGTGCTAGAGGCCAGAGGAGAGAGTGGCTGGAAAGATTTTTGGTGAAAAAGGAGCTGGGGGTGCTGGTTGACAGCAGCTAAACATGGTCCAGTGTGTGCCCAGGTGGCCAAGAAGGCCAATGGCACCCGGCCTGTGTCAGCAATAGTGTGGCAGCAGGACCAAGGCAGGGATTGTCCCCCTGTGCTGGGCACTGGTGAGGCCACAGCTCAAATCCCGTGCTGAGTTTTGGGCTCCTCACTGCAGGAAGGACATTGAGGGGCTGGAGTGTGACCAGAGAAGGGAATGGAGCTGGGAAGGGTCTGGAACACAAGTCTGGTGAGGAGCAGCTGCTGGTGTTTAGCCTGCAGAAAATGAGGCTCAGGGGAGACATTGTCACTCTCTGCAACTCCCTGACAGGAGGGTGGAGCCTGGCGGGGGTTGGTCCCTTCTCCCAAGTTACAAGCAACTGGACAAGAGGAAATGGCCTCAAGTTGTTCCAGTGGGGATTTAGATCAGGTATTAGAAAACATGTCCTCATGGAAAGCATTGTCAAGCACTGGAAGAGGCTGCCCAGGGAAGTGGGGGAATCACCAACCCTGGGGGCATTTAGAAGACATGCAGATGAGGCACTGAAGGACAATTTAATGGTGGAGTTGACAGTGTTAACAGCTGGACTCACTGATCTTAAAGGTCTTTTCCAACCTAAATGAATACACAAATATTGGGTCAGGGTTTTGCAAATTAGAAGTTTGATAAAGAGATGATTATTAAGTTTGACATTCATGTTAAGATAGTTTGTGAGACTGCCTAGTTGAGAAATGCAAAGTAGTTGAGAGCTGAGAAATGAAGACCTTTTTGTTGACAAGACAAGCACTAAAAAGAACAGGAGATGGCTGCATAAGAAACAGAGAGTATCCACAGCCAATTTGTAGTCAGCAAGGCTAGGATGAGATGCTGAATGTGAAATATAGTCAGAGAACACTTTTTTGGTAAAGGTTTTACCGGGCCTGACAGAAAGAACCCTTTTTCATAGGATGATGTGATGACCTAGTTGAAGAGTGAAGCCCTTCAAAGCAAGGCAGGAGAGGATGCTGCACATACATGCAAGGCTTAAATACCTTTTGAGAGTATACAAATGTTATTGGCTTTATAGGACAGCAGGAAAATACGAGAGTAAGGAAGGTCTTGATAGTTCCTTTGCCACACATATATAACAGTTTGCAATAATCCAATATTCACACTAAAACCTTTGGCCACACACCAGAGAAAACCACATTTCCATCCCTGTCTCTTGAGAGTCCTCTTCTGAAAGGCTTATCCTTTTTTAACAGTTTGGCCCACATCTCTCTTATAAAAAGGAGAGTCAGCTCACCACATCTGATTATCCTTCTCATTGAACACTCAGAACAGGTGGTTGCAACCTGTCCTCTAACCCTTTCTTAGCCAAATTTTTCACTTATATACTTTTTTGTCACAAATACCAAAAACCACAACTGAATCAATAAAAAAAGGACTTAGACATCTTTTACCTTTGGGAAAAGAAATAACTGAATCAGGATCTGAAGCTATGTTTAGTGGGTTAATCTGTTTTAATCCATGAAAATCAGACTCAAGCCACACTCATTAAGAGGAATTTAATTTTGTCTTCTGTTATTTAAACAACCTAGGAAACATCTGACCTTCCTGCCAATAATTTCTCTGTACTATTTATAAGCATTTTTGAAGGTGCTGATTACAGTGCTGAATGTCAATAGGATTCTGCCTACTATTAATGTTATTACTATTGCTGTAGAATTTTAGGCAGCAATTACAGAGCAAGACCTGACTGAGCTGCAGGATACACAGATCCAGAGTAACAGAGTACTGTCACAAGAGCAAGATGAGAAACATTAAGGGTTAACATGGATCTACATGTGTAAAACTGTGAAACAGTGCTGGTTAATATGGCAGAGAAGAGTTGGATCACCAATGCCTTCATTGACAAGAATTTTAAAGAAGATTTGAGGCATGGTAAGATAATAAACATGAAAATTTGCAGGTATTTATTGGGATCATTGCCCAAGAACGAGGGCCATCATGGGAAAGGTTTGATAGTTGATATGAATGTAATTGATGTGTCGAGAAGAATAAGCCCTGAATAACAGCCCTGGCCATTTCTGAGAGAAAAGGTTTTAGTGACCTCAGTGGGATATGTCTGATGAAGCAGAAGGGGAAGAAAAGTGAGGGTATAACTGGAAAAGTAGACCTTCAAACTTGTAAATTGCACCTTCAGTTGCACATAAATGATAAGGAGTAAAACAAAGGAGAACACATAAAGGCACATGAAGCTAAGGGTGCATATGCAATTTGTATTAGGAGAGACTGAAGCATGACTATACTGTGAAGGGGAAAGCTGGAGCATCATAAGGAAGGAAAGGAGGGAAAGCATAGATACAGACTGGAGACAAAACAGGATTGCATTGAGGCAACTGGAGATGATCAGAGGAGCATGACTCAGGAACTTCCACCTGAATCAGGGGAGAAGATGACACAGAATCTTTACACAACTGTAAAGCAATCAGGGAGAGAATAAGAAGGTCAAATGGTCTTTTCAGGGGGGAAGGTATATACAGTTTTCACAGGAATAAATTGCTGAATCTTGTCCAGAGAAGTCAGAAATAAAGATGTGGAAGGTTTTGAAACAGGAGGCAGGGTGGGGAAAATGTGATTTGGATTGTAAGCATGGAATTTCAGTTGGAAGAGAAAAACTGTTTGTTCAGGAAGACTGTAGAATGGAAATAGGAGAGAAAGTATTTTGCATCAGGAGGAGACAAGCATGGGAAGCAGATTTCATTGTAACTGCAGTGTATAGACACAGGTGCTGCAAGGTGAGCACCAAAAGTGTTTCTAAGCTGCAGCTTGGTAGGGCAGACCAAGCAATTAGAAAAGACATTGAAGGAAACAATGGTAAAAGAGACTGAAATGAAAATAATGCATCAATGTACAAGTAAAAAGGAGCAAGAAGCAAACCAGATCCACACAATCTCCAAAAGAAAAAAAAAAATCACACTAAAAAACCCATATCCTAAACCAGAAAAACAGTCTGAGAGTGGATGAAAAATTATCTGCTATTGCCTGTAAGAAATGATGGGGAAAAAGATCAAACAAGGAGGCCTGTGGGTGGCTGATCTCAGTATCTTGAGAATAAATACCTTCTTACCATGTGTCCTCCAGGGTGGATGTATTCCACACTGCAGATGAATTCTATTAATGCAGAACAGGCAAGTGCAATGGTTAAAGGATTTGTGTGAGGTGACACAGAAATCAGAGCTGAATGTTGACCCCAAGACCCCTGAATCCCAGAGAGTTTGGGAGCTAAGAAGTGTCTCTTGGCAGGTACAGACTCAAGTCTGATATTCCCCTGCTCTCTGCAGAGCTTTTCTTTATAGGTCTCCTAATGGAAGAGCATCTTGTGAGATGCTATTCAAGATAAACAGCAGATTATGTCTCCACATATTTTCGCTTTCTCAGTGCTCTGCAAGCAGTATGAATCCTGATGTTGCAGGAACAAAGACACACCTAGAAATGGCTCACTTTTTTATCTGCTGATAGTTGGGCAGAGGGGGAAAGCAAACTACACCCCATCACACCATGAAGTTTAAGGCTTCCCATAGCACACAGAAACAAAAAGTAAAAATTCACTACTCTTGAAACATCCACCTGTGCTGACAGCTAATTTAGGCCCAATATACATGCTATGCAGAGAAAATAAATTCTTATGACATGTCAAGTCTGGAATCCAAGGAAGCCTGGCAATGATATTGAAGCAACACGCTCTTTGCATACTGATTTCTGTGGTATCATTCTTTGTTTTGAAAAAACATATTTATGCAGTTTCACTGGGAACAGAGGTACCATATTCAAATAAATGAGAAAATCCAAGCACAGTCACTAGTTCGTTAACAGTTCATCCTATCACTAGACAGAAATTCCTTCTCGGGTTTTGGATTCTGGTTTGCAAAATGAAAATTAGGGTAAGCCTCTTGGTCTGCTTCACATTTTGGACATTTAAACAATCTCCCCATCTAATTTTATAGATTCTGTGTATCCTGTAGACTCATTTCACATACAATTTTGATCTACTGATAGCTCACTGAACATTTAGAAACAACATAATTTACTAGCTTCTAACTTTTTATTTGAATTATTTTTGAGACATTTTATCTGCTTCTTAGCTAAGTGCTTCTTTAGCCCTGTGTGTTCAGTATTTTGAGAGCTGCTTTTAATAGATGTGCTCTTGCATGCACTTCATCTGCAGAACTCCTCCTCAAGAAATCTACAGCACAATAAACAAATAAAAGAACTTCACCTCAGAGTATCTCCTCAGTGGTTTTGCGTGACTTTTACTTCACCTCTTGAACCCCTTCAACATACTGTCAAACTGACTCTGCTCTCTGCTTATCTGAGATTACTTTCTCTCCACCGAAATGCAGTTCATTACTTTCTTCAATGGAATTCCAAATCTGCTCTCTAATAGATTTCTAATCCTCAGCAAACCCACGCATTACAAAGCAAGCACCGTGCTCGCCATATGGCTAACCTGATTTTCAGGGACCCTGCCACATAATTTTCATTAAGAGCACGTGATTAGGAAAATACCACACCAACAAGAACGTGACTTCCATTTCCGGCTTTCCATTATTGTTCTGGGGAGTTCTGATTATCACACACCCTTCAGTCTCTACAGAGAACTGCAGTTGTTTCCCCTCACAAACCTGTTATTACTTTTAAGTACATTCAAGAGCATCATAGACTTTGCTTCTCAAGCTCAGAGCGATGGATGCACAGTTCCCTGGACATTGCACTGCACTTGCTTGTAAAAGAATCAATAGATCAATAGATTTGTGATCTATTACAGAAAGGATGGCCCTATAACATGGAGTGTGCTTCCTTACTAGCATGCTGTTAAAATAAAAATAGGGTGTGTTATTTTTAAACTGTTTCTGACCATGTAAATCATTCTGACCACTTGTGATCATTAATAATCTTGTGCAGCTTTTCACAGCAACAGAGGACTTCATCAACATGTCCTTGGAGAATTCCTGCTTATGTAACTCTATATCACCGAACTATATCCTTATTTCACCAACTAGGGGTTTCTAGCTCATGTCCTGTTACAAGCTGTTCTGAGATCATACTGAATATTTTTCAGAAGGAGCCACCACTAACCTTCAAAGTACAGGAATTTTAGTGTTGGGAGGAGAATAAAAATACATACACATCAGAGGATGTGTAAAAATCAGTGATTTTTAAGCATCTGTTGCAACATGTAGTGAATCTGAAAAAAAATGTTTAGTATTCATAGCAACTAAACATACAAACATAGCATGTTTAGACTGACCAGATTTAGTAAGGAGTTTGAGATTTTTGGGTGGAACATTTTACATAAATGCTGAAGTTTTCATGTTTTGTGTTATGGGGTTTTTGATGATTTATTATGAGGTGGAGATTTTTTTTCTCTAATGAATTATTTAATATTAATTTTAGAGATACTTCCCAATGCTAGGCTGTACCAAGCACCTTGGGAATGAGGCCTGCTGAAGACAGACATGTAGAAAGTTGTGAGCACTCAGGTGGGTGAAGATGCTGTCATTTTCACACTTAAATATACAGAACTTGTTGTTTTTAATTAATATCCTGTCACCACAGCAAAACAATTGCTCCTGATGTTCTGTAAGCAGTTGTAGGGAGGATTCAGGCAGCCAAAGTGTGGCACAGCCCCAAACAATGACACAAACACACGATGGTGTGGGGCTTGAATAAACTCCTCTCTCAGCACTTTTCACATCATCAGCTATTTATTTCAATATTCTGCATGCCATCGGTGCTTTGGCAGCCCATTTTTTTCTTTTTAATACTCCTTGTGTGTAAACAGCACATATAAGAGTTCCGTTTTGGAACAGTTCATTAATCTTAACTTGTTAAAGTCTGGTTTGGGAAATGCATCATTTGTGTTATGACACCACCCCAGCTTGTGACGGTAAATGCCGTAAGAATTCATATCAAGGTGTTACAAGTCTTGCATTTATATGTTTGACTGATAATTTCACAGTGGAAAAAATATCTGGGTCATCACTTTCCAGAGGCACCAGTGTCTGTGTTTCTATTCCTGGTCAACATCAGTGCCTGCTCGAGTGGTGTTTTCCCTGCTGACACAACTAGACAGACAGAACTGTAAATGTTATTGTGAGACACAGCGATTTCCATGTGGGAGAAGGGCTGGTAAGTTTTAAACGATCCTCTTTTGGCTTAACGAAGACTTCAGTGCTTTTATTATACCCTCTTGATTTAGCTGTTCCTATTGAAAGGGCAGGCTCTGACCTCCTACGAGTGCTGTAAACAAGCTGCACACAGGTTTTTAAAGATGCTCCCAGTTTGGGAGCATGCACGAAATCCATGTCAGCTGCTTGATTTACCTGTAACTCCAGTGGGTGAAAACCAGCTCCAGACCATCTGAAGTGGCTCAGTTTCAAATATTACAGTGAGATTGAAAACAGCAATGACACTTTTTTTCCCTGCACCTTGGAATTGACTATTGATCTCTCTGCCTGTAGTGAAGTAGGTTCCAGCACTGAAAGCTGGTTATGGAGAAACACCTCCTTAGAGAGAGAATATTTCTCTGTCCCTCCTTGCTTCATTAACATTTCACTGAACTCAGCTGGGACAAGAGCCTCCAGAGCCCACTTCTCTTGGAAAAAATGTTGCCTTTCAGAACCTGACATTTCCCAGATGGAACTGGATCTGTTTCTATGAAATTCAAAAAGCAAGTGTAGCTCATGGCTATTAAAGCGTAATTTTTTTGATGTGCATCCATCATTCATGCTGGTGACCTAATCCCTTTGAAGTCAATGGGGGAGAAAAAAGAAGACAATTCACAGACCCTAAAAGACCTACACATTTGCTCAGAAGTCTTCCACAATTCTCCTTGCACATGAGTTAAAATGTAAAGTATTTGCGGGAAGAATTTGACACATAATTAAAAGTAAGGAAGAGCTGAGAAAACTGTGACCTCTTCCACAGACAATTCATGAAGAAATGAACAGAAAAAAGAAGCATCCACCATTTACATAATTCATAAATAATTACTTTTTCAGTTCTCTTTTCTGTCCATGCACTGCCAGAGAGGGAAATGCCATAATGCCATAATAACCACAACCATGTGTTTTTTCTCTTGTTTAGTATTTTTAGCTCCTGTTTGCTTCAGAAATGTTGTAATTTTTGCAACCAGGGCAAGTAGGTATGTGTCACTGACTTCAGCTATGTGATTTACACCAGCAAGGACTTCCAGCTCTACCTCTCTCTCTTTTCAATTCCTCAACTTGCATAAAGCATTAGTTGACTCACATGCAAAATCCCCCTGAATTATTTAGGAGGGTAAGTAAAATTCACCTGATTAGCCTCTCTGAATCAGGTCTTTTCATATGATTTTAGATACAGACTTTCGTTTCATTTCCAAAGTGTCATTCAGGCCCACAGCACTGGTTGCCACCTGGCCACTGAGAAGCACAAAACCTTCTAATATAAATATCACAATGAGAAATAGGACTTTTATCTAACTCCCTTGGGGAGAATTATACATTTCTAGGAGACTCTGAAAGCAGCCTGTCCTATGAACCTGCAGTAACAAGGAAGCCACAGATAGCAGAGGACTAGAGATTTGTGTCCATAGATTGTCAGGCCAGAAGGAGACATTACACTAAGGAGGAAAAGCCCTGCTTAGGTCAGATAACCATCCCCTGTTTTTAAGCTGTCCATGTAATGAGCCCCCTCATCAACACATTGGCCAGAAAAGCCCTAAATCACCCCCATATGCCTCCATCCCCCCAGCATTACCTTGGGTGATATTGCTCAGGGAAGAGGATCACTGGATTAACAGGTTATAAAACCAGGAGCTGCTTGGAGAAACTGAAATACAAAGCTGAACTCCAGACCCTGAGTTGCAGGTGAAGACTCCTTATTGAGCTAGGGCAGTTTTAAGATTTCTTGAAGCTACACTGCCTTTTTCTTTAATGTCAGTGTATCTCAGAGCTATTTTAAATTGGAGTCTGCCAAAACCTCCAAGGGGCCATTATGACAGGGATTACCAATGAATAAAGACTCCTGGTATGTCCTCTTTATAATACTTGCTGCAGGGTTGTTGGATGAAAATTAAGGACACTATCTCCTTAAAGCTTTCCCACATTTTCTGACTTCTCAGACAATATTTCTCTTCTCCAAATCCCTTTATCATTTTATCTCATTTCCCCTGGCTCCTTCTATTGGCCTCACCCCTGGTTTGTTCTACAATTTGCATCCTTCCCTTCTCACACTGCCCTCAGCAGCTCCATTTCTCTCTGAAAGCCCTCTCCAGTACTAGATTTCAGCTTTCCCTGCTATGCTTTAGGCCACTGTCAGCTCTCCTCACACTCAAGACTCATCTTTCTTCCTGCTCCCCATGTCTTTTCCCCTCCTCCAGCAAGTGCCATGAGCTGCTATGGGTTTTCACATGGATTTACTTCCCTCATGAGCTTCTTCAACATATGATCTGCAGTTCCTTTTACTTTATTCCTAATTAAAAAACCTGTATTTCTGCTTCCCAAACTGTGTGCACCATCAGATGCTCACTTTGCCCATCAGAACTATTTGTCCTCCAAATTACTTTTTGTTTCTTTTCTTGTGTACTGATTTTCAAAATTATCAGCCTACTTGAAACACTCCTTAAAGCCCTGCTGTCTCCTGTAATTTCAGTTTTCTTTAATGAATAGGTTGGTGTTGGTATAAACCTTGAATTTACCTGTACTATTCATGTTTCAGTGGCCTCAGTTCAATTCAACAACACAATTTCCAAGAGAAGTGATATCCTGAAGCATGCACTGTATTTATATTTTTCTTTAAATGCAGTAACTCAGCTTGTAAAGTCAAGCATGTTTCCCTCTTCCCTTTCACATCAGAGAAACTTTCACTTTCATTCTCTGTCCTATTATCTGGAAGTACTCTCTCTCTTTCTCACTTCTGTTTATTACTGCTAGTCTGGTTATAGCTGTCCTAGTAGAAAGTTGCCCCAACAAACACCAAATGAGACACAAGTCACACCAGCAAAAATAAGGAAATAAAGCAGACAAATCCCTGCTTAGACTGAAACATGAAAAAAAGAAGAAAACACAAAATGACAAAAACACCCAAGGAACTCTACTTGCCCCCTGTATCTTAGCTCCTCCTGAAGCCCTCTCCCAGTTGCAGTGGCAAAATACCTCAAAGAAGTTTCCCAAAGGTCAACACAGTGCTGCAGTAATATTTCCTTTCCTTCCTTCAGTGGATTTATTCTGTCAATGATTGTTCTCTGCCTCAGCAAAACAGCTTCATCTCTCTTCCCTATTTAGCTCTGGTGGGGCTGAATGGAGCAGCAGCAGTCCCAGTGAAGTCGGTGGGAGTGCTGACTCTGTAAGAACCAGCTGTGTCCCATTGAATAATTATCCAGGGCTGAATGAGCTCCCAGAAGTTGTGTGTTAAGACAAGCATCCACACTGAAAGGTTGTTAACCAAAGCAGGAGTCCCACTAAAAGAAACTTCCCCACTGCCTCCCTTATTGCCCTCACCGACCTCTTTGAATAAATATTTCCCCTAAAAAACCCCAAACAAATAGAGATAAGATTTCAACAAAGAGAAATAGTATTATTAAAAAAGAGATTGGAGTACTAAACCTTTCCCAACTGCAAGTCAATTTGATCTTTAAACAGAAGCCAGCTGGGGTTTTTCTGCTGTAAAAACACATGCAAAAATTCCTAGTAGAAACGCACTTTCTGAAGTTTTGATAAAAGTGTGCCAGAGCCATAGGAAGGTGGAGGCCTTATTAATATTGAGGAGTATTCAGTGACCACAGGATTTAGTAATTTAGGTATGAAAGTATTATCTTATTGACACCTAGTTGCTGCCTTATTGCTGCCTCTTTTCTAGCTTGTCTTCCACATTTTTCTTTCCAGCCACTGCAGATATATTCTGTGTAAAAAAATAGGGGAAGAAATCAGTGAAGACTTAGTGTCTTATTTCAATAAGTGTTTAAAATTTACAATCAAGTGTTAAAGGCAGTCTTCAAATTTTAAAATATTCTTTCTGGTAAAAGTTAGCATGAGCTATGCTAAACCTGAAACAGTCAGAAAATGTTTCAAAGATAGTGTGCCTGACATCTTAGTGATGATGATGATGAACTCAGTGGTAGATAAGGGTACCATTCACCTCTTCCCTAGTCCTCTTAGGAGATGAAATCCAACAACCGAGAAGGAGATCTCTGCACCACTGGTGGGATAGATGAGAATATGGAGAGAGAAGATCTAAAATTCTGGAGGTTTATTCAAGGAGAAAAATCCCTTTTGTATCCTTATGGGCCAGGACCCACTGTTTCCCAGGGCACAAGGCAGAGGTTGGACATTGGTGCACTACTTCTGCTCAAGGGAGAGGAACTTTATACCTTTTTCCAAGTGAGGAAGAGAAACAGGGCAAAAAATACAGTGTTCATTAAAAGACTCTCTCTGGGGCTGTTTCCTGAAGGAGTCTGCTTGCAAATGAATGTCTTTGGGTCTCTGACTTGTCACCCTGAACCCAACTGGATCTTGTACTGCAAACCGGAGATTCCGCAACACTTCTGACTTTGACAACTTTAGTTGAGGCAACAACTTTAGTCTGATACAACAAATCCATGGTGTCAGAAGATCCATGTGGCAAAGGAATAGAGAATTTTTTTTTCTTAGCTGTTTTTTTTTCATTCCTGTCTTTCCTGCAAACCCTATAAGGTTTATGGGTCTGATCCTGTCAGGGGCTCTAACTCACCTTCAGCCATGTACATTGGATTCATTAAACCAAATATTTAAACCCATAGAAAACAGCTCCAGAAAGACAATGGGACATTTTCCACTATCAGTTACTCTGTCTCTGTCAGCTGACTGGCACTCTGCGATTTCACTTGGATTAAAACTTGTAGGAGCTCTTCCAATTTACCTTTTTTTCCCTAAGAATCTGCATAAAGAAGCTAAAAAGGTAGAAAGCAACCAAAACAAATTCTGCAGAGAGACTGAAATTAGTTCTGCTGACAAACCCAAGAGTGTATTTCTCCAACACTGTCTGGTACTGCAGAGGAAGGGAGCAGGATGTGGTCCTCTCCCATCACTATCAAAGCGCCCCAATGAAACTCCTAGTGGGACAGGTGAGTTATAACTGGAGTTGGATTTCAGATGGGACATGATCGATCCTTCTCTGGCTTACCTTGAAAGCAGGGGCCAAGAGTCACAGCACCACGGAGACACAGCTCAGTACGGGAGAATAAGGCTTTGATGTTACCTGATCAAAGTGGCATCCCAGCCACGGGAAACACGGGAAAAGGTTGGACTCGGTGATCTTGGAAGTGTTTTCCAACCTAGTGATTTTGTGTGGTTCTGCACAGGGGGAAGGCTGGGTGGCCCTTGGGAGTGGTCGTGACTCAGGTTCATTCTGCGACCTCTTTCTGGTATAATCCAGCCCTTTGTATGCAAGTTACTGGGGGAGAGCTCTATAAATATGGGACATCAAAATGTCATTTGCACAGTCACTTTAAACAGATATGTCCTAGCACTCTCTTCCTTTTGTGCAGGAAAGATAATAATCTGTTCAACTTTCTCCTGGAACCATATTTTAGCATTTTAATTAGAGACCCAACACATGCACTAAACACACCCTCACTAAAGGGCACGCCTTAATAAAGTCAGTACATTGTGCTGCTGTGACCCAGCAAGGTCAGTGCCTGCCAGGAATTGCCAACGAGCCCTCTGGCTCCTGGCCAGGACACCCGGCAAGGGACGGGGACAGCTCAGGAGCCACCGCCGCTGCCGGGCAGGGCAGGGCAGGGCAGGGCAGGGAGGAGCCCTGCTGCCGCTGATGCACATCCACAGGACAGCAGGCAATCGGGATGCAATTGCTGCCCTGATGGAGGGCTGCTCCCGGGCTGCTGTGCTGGCCGTGGTGTCCCGGGAAAGCCCGAGCCTGTCCCCCTCCTTTGAGCGCTATCTCCCTCTGCTGTCCTGCCGCAGCTCTGCGCTGGGCAGCCGCAAGGTGACCTCCGAACAACCCAAGTACGAAACTTGGACAAACGCCTTGAAAAATTCTTGCTTTACGCTATTTAGTTTCACAAGGAACGCTTTAACGCCTGGAAGTATCAGTGCGAAGCACTGGAGGTTTCACAGTGGAAAATACATAAATAAAGAACGGCTAGGAAATGCATTTTCTCTGTACGGAGCTGCCCAATCAGGTTTCCATTACTAGTGAGAAGTAATAACCAGTAACAGCTTCTTCTCTGAGAGAGAAGTAGCATGAATTTCTAAGCAGCAGAGATTCTCTGAAGAGAGTGGAATATGAAAAATGTTCTCAGCTTTTGCTTTTTGATGGGAGGAAAACATGGGGAAAACATCTGACCGAGGCAGGGGTAGTTCCTTGCATGTCCCTGAATCCACATGCAAGATATCAGGATTCAGAGGGCCAGTTCTGAAGAGAGCCCAGGATGTGTGTGGGACTGGATAGCACCTCTGAGAAACCTGAAAGTTTGAATGAAAGCCCCCATTTTCACTGACATGGATGGTTTGAGCTTGGTGATCTTTATCCCTCTTTTAGACACCATGTCCATGTTCAGCCTCTCCAACAGGCTCTGGGCTCTTCTCTGTTTGCAGATCAGCAGAACTTCTGAGCCAGTCTCAGCTTGGAAAGGTAAAGTGCCAATGCACTTAGGATTTTGGTTTAATTGATATTTTCCCAAAGTTTTAATAAGAAAATCCAAAAGTTCATTTACTTCCATAAACCCATAATGAATACAATATTCTTGAAGCAGTAAGGTAAGCTCACAGTGTGTTTGCAGTGTCAATAGCTATTTCTATGTTCTCCATATGACAATACTGTGATAAAATACATATTAAATCACAGATTGCAAGCATGATCCTACAGTCTTGACGGTTTGCTTTTCCAAACACAAGGTAACAATTTGCTGATTGAGCTGCTTTGAATTCTTGCAGGCATGGTATTAAGTTCTATGTGAGTTAACAAGGACTAAGATTTGCTCTCATTTGGTTGTGAGTCTTCCAGCAGTCATTGTATGCACATGAGGGCACATTTTGCCTCTCTCTATTTAATGTACATGTTACAGTTCAAATCCTTCCCTTAAATGTACTTAATGTGGCACACACTGAATGATATTTTACTTACACTAGTAGTGGGAGAGGTGTTGAAATTTTCATTATTCCCATTTTTAATGGTGTTGAAAAAGGAACGTCATGTTTCTCAGTCAGCATAATTATTTTTTTGCTGTGACCTCTAAGTAGAAACTCTGGGAGAATCTTGCTCCATATAAATGAGGACAGAGACTGGAGGAGAGGTTCAGCATCATTCTGTAGCTCTATGCAGTACCTTGTGCATCCAATTAACTAATGAAATCTGAATGCGGCAGGGGAAAGTAAAAATCTTTTTTTTCTTTCATAACATTCTCAGTTTGCAACAGACAAGAGTGTGGCACTGCCCTGTTGGAATTACAGTGTAGAGTAATAAACCAGGGGGCAGCATCAGACTGGAGAGAAACCTGACCCATACACGTTAATCTGGGTGTATGGGTCCAGGAGAACAAGGAGCTTTCAAAATCCTCTGCATTGTTATGGATCCCCATGGCTCCTTGGCAGAAGTCCAGACCCGTGCATTAGCCATCTCAGAACAGCTTCCTCAGGTTTCTAGTGCCCAAATAACCTGATAATATTGTGCTCTTTCTGGCACTAAAAAGCCTTCCCTAAAATTATGTATCTTTTAATTCAGGTATTGGTTGACTGGTTTAGCAATTCTACTTTTACCTCAGCTTATATATAATTCCAGAAAACTATAAACCAAGAACAGAAGGGCAACAATTACACTGTGTCCCTGATATACACAGACCCAACATCCACACACTCCCAAATTAGTATACTAATGATGTTACTGCTTTAATTAACCATGCTACTGTGCCTGTACTGGACTCTTTCCCAAGAACTGTTCAGGTTACTGCATAAGGCAAGGACACTGATTTTCCTTTAATGCCTTTTTTTTTTTTTTTTTCCTTTATTGACAGGACTGCCAAGTTCACAGAAGAATCAATAGCCAAGGATATTCACATAGGATAAGATTTACAAAGCATGTTTCACAGACAGTAACAACTGGGACCTCGGAGCACTTACTGGAACCAACAAAATGACAACTGATATGTCCTCCAGTGAATCTGTGTTAAGACATTCTGTCTGCAGTAATTAAAAACTAGGTAATGTCACCTGTGTGAAAAGCCCACCATAAAATCAGCTCCACTTAGGAGTGTAACTTGACATGTTGACTTTTTCCATCAGCAGCTCTGTCCTCTAAGCCAGCCTCTGGCCCTGCTATGCTGAGTAGCACCTTCCTTAACTCATATCAGCTAAAGTAATACACTCTTGTGATCCCTCTTGTTTTTCCTACCATCCCTTTCCTTCAGTAATATGTGTGTGATGGTCTGGCAGCTCATTAATTACACCTGAGCAAATTACCCCTCAGTGAACACACAAAGTGTTTTTTCACACAGTTCTTTTTGTCATACATAGATTTTGGAGTAGTTATATCTCTCATTCAATTCTGTGACCTTATTTAGGTGAAGTGATCTTGTGCCAGTAAAATACCCAAGTTTTCTGCTGTGTACTTTCAGCTATGCAAAATCTAGATATCACTAAGGACAAGGATTCCCTGGGTATTCATACTGTACAGGATAAATTAAATTGATTCTACTTCTTCCTATACTCCAGAAACACCTAAACTTCTGCCAAAATCAGAAAACACACACAGAGCCTGAAACAAGTCTTTTCCATGCTTTTTTCGTACACATATTTGTACTGACTTCATGCAGCAACTTTTATGCAGAGAAATAATGAAGGGAAAAAGGGAACTAACCTTATCATAGGTTATTGCATGTAGGAAGTATTATAAATATTATTAATTGCTTGGCTCTCTTCCTTCTCTGTCATATTTCCCTCAGGTCTCTCTTCCATGCTCAAGGCCATTATTTGATGGGGGAGGTATAAAGTCATAACAGGCTGATGTAAATTTCCTTTGAGATGCCTTATATATCACAGATTCCACGAGGGAGATGAAACAGCAATTTTGTTTCTGCTCATAAGTAAGGGTGGAAGAAATGCCTCTTGTGAAGAGAACTAAACTCATGCCTATTCTCTAATTGAGGCTGGTATAGCATATTATTCTTCAGGTAAATCTTTGATAACACTTATTGCCTTTTGCAGGTAGATTTTTGATAACACTTATTGCCTTTTCCAAGACCCCTTCTGTAAGGAGGGCTTGTAATTCTGAGGAGGAAATGAACAACTCCAAAACTGAGGGAGATAAAGAAGATGTCTGTGTCAAGAGCCTTAGACATGGCCCATCAGCTGAATTTTGTGTTTCTGCTAAATAAAAATCAGAAACTCATTACAGAAAACGAAACAAGAAAGTAGTTCAGGCAGTCACTTTTTAAGATCACCATCAGACTCTGAACAGTTGAGAAGTCTTTTCTCTTTCTACTGTAGATACCTGGGTTGTGGCTTGAAAAGATGCAGATCTACTACTCTGAAAGGTTTGATGTCAGGGCTTTCCTGAGCATGCTGAGAAAGCCACTTATTGACCTTAAAAAGCTTAATTAAGCTGGGCAAATGATGATAAAAATTTAGGGAGAATACTCATTTCACAAATATTATAATGGGTCCAGCCAGGGAAATAAGATAACACTTAGGTGTGCATGTTCCATGTCCAGTATCCATTTCATCTCCACATACTGCCTTTAGAAATCACCTACTATTTAACATGCCAGATGACCTTTCAATAAAACACCAATGAGCTGACATTTTAAAATATTTCTAACTTAACCACAGTCCCTAGCTTTTGCCCAGCAGCACATTTGTGCAGTTCAACTGGTAACCTGATTTTTTCCTCCCAAGGAATTTCACCATCCACATGAACAACAAAACAGAACGTGTGCAGACACTGTAGACAAGGGAGGCACAGTGCTTCTTTACAATGTTCAAGGCTCTATTCCAGAAAGGATTTAGGCTTCAGCTCCCTTGCAACTGTCACAATTATGTTTTCAGATGAGCCAGTTCGGTTAAATAAACTGGAAGGGTTAAATAAACTGTAAATGACACTGCCTTTCCTTCAGCTGTCTTCAAAACTGGGTGTTAAACACCACTTTTGCTAGGTCAAGAAGCCCTGATATAATCATATAGCACAGACCTAGAGGAAAAGAATTTGCTGAAATCCAGTTCTTCTTCACAAGTGGACAAGAAGCTGCTTTTAGACACAGGTTTTGATCACTGCAGTTTAATCAGTATGGCAGCAATATCTTTGCTCAGCTCAAGTTTTCTTACTTCTGATGGGAAGGACTGTTACCTGTTCAACATATATAGAGATAATCATGGTATTTTGCCATCAGAATCAGTGGCAACACTTTATGAGCAGAGTAAAACTAAGGATGAGAGTGGGTGTCAAAATCTAAGTGGGTGGTATCAGCTGAAAATTAGGAGGGAGAGGAACCGCACAGTCATTTAAAATAGAGAGAGCATCAGGAATTGATGAGGAATGAGTTGAAGAGCCAGGAAAGTGTCTCTAGCAGAAGTTGGCAAAGCTGATAATTGAAGTCAAGAAGATAAAATATAGATGTATGTTTCCTGGAGAATGGGTTTCCCAGAATTTTGTGTGCTATTGATTTTTTGTTCACTTAAGTGACATACTTGGTTTTCAAAACTGCTTCCACTGAGACTCTGTAGTGGTAAAACCAGAACTGGCTTTTAAAAAAAAAAAAAAAAAAAAAGAGAGAAAACCAGTGCACTCAAATATGACAGCAAAATGGACCTGCACAATCAGAAACTGGCAATGTTGTAGATATTCTTAAATTTTCAAGGGTCAGGCTATGCCAACACATTTAATCCTATTAATTTCAGTAGAAGTCTTCACTGATAAAGATACTAATCAGTAAAACTATGGAGAACAGCAACCAGCCCTTTAAGGGAATGGCATCACTGTAAGAGTTCTATCCTTCTGGGTCTATTGCAGGGTCATTGTAACAGTTCTAACACATTTATCTTTCTCAGCATATAACATTTTTTAAAATTACTTTACCTTCTATTATCGAGGTCTTAACCCTATATATTTTGAATCTCAAAATTTATCTTTCATGCTAAACATGTTTTGCTGTCTGATGCTGAACTGTAGAGGACTATTGTATCTCTGTCTTGAAGACATACTTTCAAAATGCTGATAATACTGTATGATAAGACTGTCATATTTAATTACCAGGCTAGCAGTTATGAGGACATTGGTATCTGATTCCCTTAGGTCTACAAATATATGACCATAATGTTGCAAACAGCTGTCCATCAACAGCTCTGCTTATCAACATCTATATAGAAGGGTTTAAATGTCTTCTCCCAATGCTTCTGAGCTAATATTCTCTGCTGCATTTTCTGCAGCACATGAGGCTGGTCTATCTGCCAATCCATGCTCTAATCTCAGTGAGACCAGAGGGAAAAAAAGCCAAAAAAACTTACTGTACTGTCTTTAGAAAGATAGTGAAGGTCAGACTAATCAATCTCAAATAAAAATGACGCTACAAGAAAATTCCCATTTTACCTGAGTCCATATTAATTCCTCCCTATCAGTACACTGATGGGCTGCTTCACAAAGTTTGATCACTGTTTGTAGGACAGTACTTGCACCTCTTCTATAATCAGCTGCTGAAATCTCCCCCTGGTTTATTCAGTTCCTGTACTCATTCATCCCATTCCAATACAAAATGCTGCAATCCTTGCAGTGTCACACAGCATCATCTATTTCAGTCGCATTGCTAACAACATTTTCTCTGGTTTTGATAGCCCTGTAAGTCAAAGTCATGCAGGAATATGATCCTGTTGGTGTATAACAGCCAGACAGCCCACAGCTCCTCATACTTTTAGTAAAATAGTTACTCAGGACACTAACAAGATCAATTCCTTTAAACATGCATTTAAAAAACTGTTACATTTTTACAGCTAACTCTTAGCTAGTGTGAATTAGCCAAGATTGATTGACTTTGTGTTAATTCAACCCTCACTGGCCTTAATAGAATGATGCTAACTGGGGACTGACCCTGAGCAGCTGATCCTCTGGAAGCCACAGAACCACACTAGAATAAGGACAGCACTTGGAAAGACTTAAAATTTAAAAAAACAAAGGCACAGTGGCAGGTTACCAGGCAGAGAGAGCACTGCTCAGTGGGATGGAGATAACAGAATTCACCTGTTGGGCTGCAGCAGCGCTCACATCAGAAACACTGTGAGCTGCACCTCAGAGCAAGACTTTCATTAAAGACCTGCTTAGGTTCAAGTGAATCCAACCAGCAGGCTCCAAGCCTGTGAGAATCAGGCTCCATGAGTTTTATCACCCGCAGATTTGCCCCTTATGTCACCTTTTCGTTACTTGATCAATAAAATTTAGCTTGTGTTAATTGAGAAAACCAGTGAAAAACAGTCTTCCGTTTGGATTTTTCCTTTGGGTTCTTTGAAACATTGTCCCCTGTGGGTGTAACACAACTTCCACCCCTGTTATAGTTGCTTACAAAACTCTTTCCCATTTTCAGCATTTTTAGTGCATTTTGAAATCTATTTCCGTAATAACACCGAAGTCCTGGCTTGGCAATTTTTGAAGAGCTTCCTTAAAATTCAGATAAATTATGAGCTGTCAGTGTCAATCTTGAGTGTAATCTTATCAAAAAACTCGAGGTTAATTAGGAAGGATCTCATCCTTCTAAATCCATATAAGCTTAACATAATAATTGAGAGTTGAGATCAATTACTCATGGTATGTCAAGGGTATGAACTTACATGGTAATGATTGAGTGCTTGGCCTGAATGCTCAAAAGTCAAGGTCAGAAAGCACACCAAATGCACATTTAAAATTTCTTGAAGTCACAAGTGGTGGGGAAAGGAAAGGGATGAAAATCTTATATGTACATAGCTAGGGTGCATACTGATGTGAAACCCTGAGGCCAAACTCAAAAAACATTGAAACAGTAAATACAGGGAGAGGCTGGGAATAACTGCATCTGAAAATGGGATTGGCAATAGCTTGGAAGCATTTTCCTGGAGCAATTCAGAAGCTCCATTTCACGAACCCACATACAGTTTTCTCCATGGGTTAACTTTAACTAAAGTAAAAGTAAGGCTGTCCCATGCAGTGCATGAGACATTCCCTGTGTCACGGAGTCACCTTAACATGATACTGACAGTTCCTTGCAAGCACAATCTTCATAACATTCTCCAGTCCTCTGGAAACATACTGCCATTCCTACTTTAATCACTTCAAGACAAGGAGAAAATAAAGAGTCCTAGAGTTGCTCACCCTGGAAGGCAACAACGAAAAATCCTGAAAGAAGATTGGCCTTGTTTCTCTTTCTTTTTCTTTTTTTTTTTTTACAAAAACCCCATAGCTGAAAAAATATTGTTGCCAGCACTCTTGAAGGAGCTACCTCCCAAGTGAACCACTGAAACAGAGAGTGGAATAGAGGTGCATGAGCACATCTCTCTCATTGCACTAGAAGTCCAGAATAAATTTTTCTAGAGGAGAATGCAAAATTACAGCAAATTACTTACAGCCTTAGATATGGCACTAGATTGCAGCTGTCTAAAGTAGGCTCTGTAGGCCTACTCTGTGTGTCAGAGGAGGTGTGGACTTGCAGAGAGCTCATCCCAAACCTGTCAGACATTGTGGCATTCATAGTTTGTGCATAAATCCCCCTGTGCTGAAAATGGGATGGTCTCACAGTGAGGCCGAGAGGCTAAACACACTGAGAGGATCTCCCCACTGGTACAAGGCAGTGTACTGTGAAAGATTAAAATCAGACCTGAGCAAGCCAGCTCTGTTACCAGCAGCAATATAAATGTGTTACCAGGAGCAATATAAATGTGATAACACGGCGTTCCACCGGGCTGGTTTGCACAGTCAGCAAATCCCCATTCTGCAGAGCTCTGCCTGGCAGGGCTGGGCATTCCTGGTGCCAGGCTGGCCCAGTGAGATGCCCCATCCCTCCAAGGTAGCTGTGCAGTGCTGGAAGAGGCTTTAAAGAGTGTGGAGCTTCAGTCCTGCAGCACGCGGATACCGTGTGACAGTATGAGTACACACGGACATTTCAAACATTTTTGCAATCACACCCAACCCTTCTGCACAAGGTAGGGCTTCTCCCTCAGTGTACTTACAAAAGCTGTGCCACCTGAGGCCACCACCTTGTTCAGTGTCATAGCTACAGCCAGTTCAGCAGCTCTTATCACGTGTAGACTACTACAGCTGCAGCTTTTTGCAAGCTAAACTGAGCTCCACACTGCACAGTGTGAGCTGAGCTGCCACACAGGAACCTGGGACTCCAGACTTCAGACTTTCGTTCCAGCTGTGCTGATGCAACTCCTGCTTCTGTGTTCCCACATGTGGCAGAGGTTTACCTTTGTATTTGCCGTCAGCCAGGAATGCACAGTGGTGGCACAGCTGGTGCCATGTAATTTGTCAAGCACAGTAACTCCATCATGTGTTTGCACTGTAGGGAGCGTGGAGAACAAAGGAAAACTGCAGTGGAAGAAAAGTGGTACAAGCTTGAGAACAGGAATCAGGGGTGAATGAGGAAAGGTAAGGAAAGAAGAACACCACGTCAGAAAAGTGATGGAGGTAAGAGATGAACTTCCTGGCAAGTGCATATGAGCCCACTCTGAAGCAATATCCAAAGAGTTCTCCACCACTAGAGTTATGCTTTCTGTTTCTTTTCACCCTACAAATTTAATCATGGCATTCAATTCCTGTCTTCATTTCCAAATCCATTACTTCAAACCATATAAACGCTTAAATACTTACAACAATGCAAACTCAGATGAGGAAAAGCTCTAAAAGCCTTTTTGGAAATTCAGACAATAAATTTATCACACTGCTGTGTGAAGGCCTTTTTGTGAGTCTATATCCTGCTGGTATCATTATAAATCCTTAGTCTCTAGCTTGGCTTGCTGAAGATCTCAAGCAGGTATTTATTGATACACTACCCAGAGACCCGGATTACTCTGCAGAGTAACTGAATTTCCTGAGCAGTCAGCTGCCACATATAACATTGTTATGCATATCCTTTGCAATTAGGCTGGATCTTTAGTGATCACCTGTGGCTCAGTGTCCTTTTTGTCAGTTCCTCAAAGTCAGAAGGTGTATTTTTGTCATGTACTAGCTCCACAGTTGCCAGCCTGCAGCTTGATAAGTTATTTAAAGCCTGCAAAATGGGTTTTGAATGCTGCCCCATGCTAATGCTTGATAACTACAGTTGTCATGACTACTCAGCCCCTATGTGGGGGCTGTGTTGGGCAGCTATGGTGATGATTCCCTGGCATTTTCCCTCAACATTAGTGTCCCTTCCTCAAAGGCTTCTCCAAGGGTCTCTGGGACACGAGGCACAGAGACAGGCTTGCCATCCAGTGGAGCAGACATTGCAATGCCAATGGGAAGTTGACTACTGTGCCTGCCCATGAGACTGCTGTGGCAATGGCATGGGGCTAAGGGACACTTTCCTGGTGGTGACACAATGCAAAGTCCCTGGGGCTCACAGAGAGCCACAATGCCATCACCAACTGCTCCAACCAGTCCCACCTGCTTAGCACACAGACTACTGGAACCAGAGGGGAGTCATGGCACTTCCCTGCAAACTTGCCATTCACTCCAGAGGAATGTGCCAGTATGTGCAAGTGAGTCAGGTTAGAAGCCTATAGTGTGAGGCTTGCCTTGTAAAGACAGAGCTCTTCTTATTTCCTTAAATAAGGTCAGTTGCAAAGTGGTCACAACCTTTCCACACATTCCTTCCCCAGCTTTTACTCTCATCATTTCAGAAACTAAGCCATGTAACTCACCCCACAAATCCTTTCTGGCTTCCAGAGAAAAAGCACAGTAAAAATAACCTAGAGCCTTAAGTTCAAGATGAATATTTTGATGCTAGAAGTAACAGCAGAACTGTGCTCCATTTTGTTGCCTCTAGAGAGGGTTTTGACACTAACTTAATAGTGGTTGACTCACAAATCAAAGACTGTCTTTGAGAAAACTTTCTGCGAGGTTGATAGACAGCTAGCATACTCTAAGGCATTTTCTTCTGCATTACTTGGCAGGAAGCCTGAGACAATTTGAACAACACTGTGCAGAACGTGCCCAGCTCAGCCAAAACTCATTAAGGGCCTTGTCTTCTCTTGTGCGCTTTGTGAAGCACATTACTGCACCCCTGATGGGCAGCAGTTATGCTAAGATTAAAGATCACCAAATACCTTTAATGTACCAGTCAAATTGCATTTCTCAGCTGTGTATACATTGGTAAGTGTTCTGCTGCTTTACCAGATGAAGGATGAAGATGTAATGGCTGCTCTCCAGCTACTGAGCTTGGTTAAGGAATTGCTCGGAAAGAGGTTTCATGGGATGATAATCTCAGCAAAACGGGAGACAGTTGCTGAAAGATGCTCAAGTTCATGACTGCATTAACTCTGGTTGCTATTGAAAGACTCCTCCCTGGTGAACAATGTAAGACACATGCATCTTTGATCACTTTGAAATATATTTTTAAAGAGTTGCTCTGGATTTTGCCCTGGGAGTCTCGCTGATTTGTGGGGCAATCGCTTTATTTAAAACTCCATTCACAGTGAGCGTGAGAGCGCGGCTGACTCACAGCATTACAGACTGAAGGGAGAATGCACTGCTGCATTTCTGCTAAACTGGGTGTTACAAATACCCTCTTTCCTCCTTTATGTACTTTCCTTTCTCTCTTTTTCAGTTGGTGGGAGTGTTCAGCCAGTGTGATATTTGCTGTCTGGTTTCCTTGGTTTAACATTGCCAAACAAAAACCACCACCACCCTACTTTCAGATGTTTACAGAAGTAAACTTCCCAAAGGCAGCCAGCTCATGACAGAGGCCTTCAGCAGAAACAGCCTTCTTGATAAAGGGTAGATGCCAGATCTTGGCATGAAAACTCAATCTCTTTCTAGCTGCAAGAAATAAAGGGAAAAATGCTTCCTGAACTGAGAGTTTATTATTCCTTCCTCCGTTTGACTTATATAAATATAAAACCTAAAGGTGGTGAACACTCAGCTCAGCACATATAAGTAGGGATGGTAGGTCACAATATGGAGTTAAGAATGAGATGAATTTCAGAAACATAAGTGGATGGATTTGCCTTATGCAAATTCTGTGCCTGCTAATACACAGGACAAAAGAGAGGATGAACTGGAGGAGTGCAGCAGAATGAATAGATTCTGCCAAAGGGATATGCTTTACCCTTTTTACTTTTCCTATTTTCACTTCTGTACATTCCCTTTCCCCCTGTCGTCCCATCCACAGCTCAGGCAAAGTAAGAAGCAACAACAGGAACTATCACCCTGCTAACTCCAAATTCCCAGTTTTTGTTAGGAAAATAACATAGGCCTGGTCCTTCACTCAGTGAATCTATACTGATTAACATTGATCACAGCATTCCATAAGCACCATTCACACACAATGGGGCTATGAGTGGTAAATAAGGAGAGTAATTTAATGAGTGCTCAAATATTATGCAAATGACAGATGAAAGCAGCCTCTGCTTGAGGTAGCAGAGGAAATTTTTTTTGCCTTAACTGGCTAAATCATGAAACAGAGATATGAAAAAGAGCTACAAGACATCTAAAGCAAAACTTGCCAAGAAATGGACAAGATTCAAGTCAAGTCAAGTCAAGGGTATGTACAACATGAAAAGGGTTTTGGCCAAATATGGGTAGTTCAAGAAGAGCCAGAAATTATGACAGAGATTTTTAAGAACAGATTTGACAAGGATCTTCAATGCACACTGCCTTCATCAGTAGCTGATAAGAGTCCTGCCAAAGCCAAGCAGTGACAGGCATTTTTCACCGTGCAACCCAAAGGCACCTCACTCCCAGCAGAAGTAGGCTGAGACAAAGTGCCCACAGAGCTTATCAGGTTAACCACCCAGTTCCAAAATGAGTCAGATTTGAAGGAAAATCAGCTAGAGAAGATTCTGTTACTAAAGTTGCTCTAAATTAACCAGACTAGGAAAGGAAGAGAGGAAAGGAAAGCATCATTGTTTAAATTATAAAAGCATTTAGCAGGGCTTTAGACTTAAGAGACTTTCCCTGCATTAGAGTAATCAATTAACAACAGAAGGTAAAAAGAATTAGTTGGGATTAGTAGCTGCACGCACCAGTCAGTTTGGAGTTGTGCATGAAAGCAACAACAGAGATGCAGTTTAGAAATTGCACACAAGATGGCATGAGGATGCTCCACCAGAATTAACTGAGAGCTTGGTCCACCAGCCCCAATGCCCTCACATGACTCTTCTGCTGGAAACACACGAGGACAGGAGCTTAAAGAATAAGCTGTTTACTCAGAGCTGTACCCTGGTTAACAAACATAGATACAGTAACATCCTGAGACTACCTTGACCTTTAACCAAGATGCTCTGTTGTGTTTGAGAGATCCAAGCTCATCTTTTGCAAGCACAGCTAACCCCAGCTTGTGTTTTGTGTGTAGGTTATAAGAAGGTCCTGCTGAACACAGAACCATGGGATACATTGGGCAAAGTCTTGGATGTGAAAACCCTTAATTTTTATGTTGCACAATTTTTAATGGTCTCATGTAATCATTTTGCGAATTAAGTAGAGCAAAGAGGACATAGAAATAATTGACTCCTACAGGAGGATTAAACTTGGAAAATAAAACAGTGAGCATCTGGAAACACAAGTACTTTGCTGGAACAAGGAAGAACATATAAAAAAAGTCAGGTTTGAGTAGAGATAGAGCTTCCAGACAAAGTCTATTGCAGTGCTTCTGCTATGCTCATTCAAGGACCACAGACTCACATACTGCAGCTGTGGCAGGAAAGCACCTCTGCAGGTCATCTAGTCCAACTCAAAGGAGAATCACTTACAGTATGTTGCTCAGGGCCATGTCCTGTAAGGCTGAGAAAATCTCCAAAGCCTCTCTGGGAAAACTCTTCCGGTGTTTGGCCATCCTCACTGTAGAGCAGTAGTTTTCTCATGTTCAGTGGAATATTCTGTATTTCAGTTTGTGCCCATTGCCTCTCATCCCGTCACAAGGCACCACTGAGAAGAGTCAGGCTCTCTCTTCTTCCCTCCCTCTGCCCCCCCATGTATTGATACACATTGATCAGACCCTTCTGAGCCTCAGGAAGCATCTCTGAGCCTGCTCTGCTCCAGGCTAAACAGTCCCAAATCTCTCCTGCCCTCCTGACATGACAGATGCTCCAGTGGAATTCCTGCAGCATGTGTGGTTTTTAGCACTGGGGAGCCCAGCACTGGACCCAGCACTCCAGATGTGTCTCACCAGGACTGAGCAGAGGCAAAACAAAGGCTGTTGCCTTTCTCTGCCAAAAGGATGCATTGCTGGTTCAGGATCAGTTGGTGTCCACCAGGGTCAAAGCCCTTCTCAGCAGAGCTGGTTTCCATCTGTTTAGCCTGCAGCCTGCCCAGGTGCCTGGGGCTGTTCCTCCCCAGGTGCAGGACTTTGCTGAACTTCATGAGATTCCTGTTGGCCCATTCCTCTACCCTGCTGAGGTCCCTCTGGATGGCAGCACAACCTCCTAGACTGTGAACTTCTCCTCACAGTTTGTGTCACCTACAAACTTGGTGGGGGTGTACTCTGCCCCATGAATCCAGCTCATTATGAGGATGTTAAATGGTACTGGACCCAGGACTGACCCCTGGAATACACCCCTAAGGACTGGATTCCAGCTGGACTTTGCACTACTGATTACACAAAAGAAGAATGCACCAGTGAGCAAGGACAGGTATTACAGTCAGTAGTGGAAAGCTGCTGATATTTAGGAAACAATTCTGAAAGACACATGGTTTTTCCAGTTATTATTTCTGCAAAGGAACTGAATGTAATGCCTTCAAATATCACTTAAACCAGATACATTAAAGGAAAATAACGTCAGAATTTGTAAAAAAATTAAAAAAAAAACCAAAAACCCTGACAATCCATGACAAATGGATTGTGTGAAAAATACCAAGTACAAGCATGTGGGCATGTGTCTTTTATCTCAGAAAATGCTAAGCTTTCATGAGGAACAAGTATGTCCTCTATAGTTTTAGGCAGTAATAAATTTCTTGGTTATTCACCAGGTAGCTGTTTTCCCCAAAAACTATTATCACTATAGTCAGATTAAATGGCAAGACTTGGAGACCTCAGGAAACATATGGATTTTATAATCAGAGTAAAAACACCAAGTGACTTATTCACATTTAATTCCCAGTAAGGGTTATAAATTTAATAGAAAAAAATAAGGTTATTAACTACAGCAACATAATTTTCCATGTGCATCAGTGAACTGTGTAAAACATCTGAAGGGAAACTTGCTACAGAGGAGATTGCAGGATAGATACATGGAGAAATTTTGTGCTGTCCTTGCCTACCTATCCTTCAATCAGCTCTGCCTCACATCACTAAAACATAAAATAGAAGTGTTGTTATTTAATTAGTTTGGAAATATTTGTAACTGGAGATGAAGGAAAGGACAATTTGGAGGAAGATATGTGCACCAGAAGACTCAAGAAAGAAAGGATGAAAATGAAACTATGAGGCAAAAGCACTTTAATCTACACCATTTTTTTTCACTGCCCATAGCAACATAAGAACATCCTGCACTTAAAAGTGTGGTTTTGTGAAGTTTGGACATCCATAACATTTGGACATCAGTGACAAGGCCAGTTTATAGACCTGCCGCTCCCTCCACCCTTTCCACCAGCTCTGATCTTATCTCCAGTCCCTATCTATTCCTTGGTTACCTAAGATGTGCTGATATCTGGGCATGTTTTGATCACCTTTCTGACCCAGGGCAGAGCTGGGTATTTCACTTGGTCCTGAGGCACTTCAGCATCATTCCCAGCTGTACTGAGGGGTCAGTAAGGAGGCAGAGCCAGGGAAAGGCAGGGACTTGTTGAGCTCAGACTACATCTGTGAAGCTACACTGCAAACATCAACAGGACAGTGTTGGTCACAAAAGTCTGGACAACAAAGGACTTCCAGCTAACAGGTGTCAGCTCAGATTTAAGAAGCAACTAAAATAAGATTCACCCTAAAGCCTGAACCTTGCAGATGTTGGCAGTAGCACATCTTAGGCACACTGAAGCAGGAAATATTCCTGAAAACATGCAGGGACTTAGGCATCCTGCCCTGCTTCCTTTCAGGAATGCTCCACACTCCTACTAGTTCTGCCAGGAAGAGTAGGAATTAGTCCTTGTTTCTCATTCCTGCAGTTACTTTGACTGGAATACATCTCTGTGCTGTGGGAAAGCCCTGTTCAAATCTGCTCTCTGACTGGAGCAGGGACTGTGACCTTGATGATCTCGATGGTGATGACATCACCACTGACCTTCACTTATTTTTAGACAGATTGTTGTCAGTCTTACTTGTCCATTTTGTACAGAATACTCAGAGATTTCCTGAGCCAAGGACAGGGTTAGGTTAACACTGTCACTGGTAGCTCTGGATACTGATCCCTGCCCAGTGTTTGACTCAGACAGGAAAGTCCCTCTGTAAGTCAATCCTGACCTGACACAGGCTAGTATTAACTGCTTCTGTAGATTTAGGCACATATTTGGTACCAACCACAAACTCTTGCCCCGTGAAGATTTCCTGGGTTGAGAGTACCACTGACAAATCTGTTAATCTGTACTTTGATTTCATACTTAGCTGAAGATTAGACATTACCCAATTATTAGATTGAGAAAGGTAGCAATCCAAAACTTAGAGAAATATCTGTATCATACCCTCACCAATCAAAACAGAATGACAAGCCACGACTTGAACAAACTTTCCTTCAGAGTCACACATAAGATTTGAATAAAGCTGTACTTTAGTACTTACCAAAAAGTGATGCAAATAAGTGGGACCTAATCCATTATTTTTGGTAAAAAAGTAATCAGTTGCAGTTGGTAGGAGTTCAAGAACACTTGTCTTGAGTCAGAATTAGCTACCTAGATGTACAATTGCTCTTGAACTTGCTGTATCTCCAGAGAACATCAGCAAGAAGGAATGGGCAGGACTCTGACTTCAGTTCATACTGTCTGACCACATATTTGAGCCCAGACAAAGTACAGTGCAATTGGCTAAAGATACAGGTAACCAGCAATGCAGAAACATGAGGGGGAAAAGGTAACATGGAAAGAATTATACCTTAAGGCTCTCAGCAACCATTACTCTCCAAGGCTGCTCCTGAGGGAGGATGATTTATGAAACTCAGGCTTTAGGACAAAGGTACTATTGCAGGTTGTTGCCCCTTCTGTAGCATGGGAGGTTCAGTTTTCTTCTAGTTATCCTGGTAATTTCCAAACTTTCAGCTGAACTTAATTCAATTAGTCCTCCACCTCTAGCACAGAGACCCCCTCTCTTCCCCTACCCTTTGTAGTCACCTAAATACAAACTCAGGATTCTCCCATTCCTCCCTAACAAGAACAAACGACACTGTGTGTATCCCTCATTTGCAATCTCTGTTTCAGTTCTTCCTTTTCAGCAGCTGTCAACACTCATGAAGTTTAAAGAGTCAGATTTTTGCTAATACTCAGAAGTCAGTGGAAGTTCCAGAGGAAATTCCTACTTATTCCTCTTTATTCTTACATACTCCTCTTTATGACTTCTCTGCCTGGGGAACTTGGTAAAAGAGGAGCATTTGTCTGATTGTCTTCCCAGTGCTCTTTCCTAAACATCTGGCTTCTCTCCTGCTGTCTCCACCAAAGCTGTTCCTTAAGTCCTCCTTTATTTTGCTGTCCTCCTCTGAAGAGTCTTTGAAGGTCTCTCTTATTCATCTTTGCTTCTGACTTGCTCCCTTTCTCTTTGGAAGGAGGTGGTACAATTCCCCAATAGTCTGGAACTATGTTTCACCCATGGCAGACTTCCCTTTGGAGCCATGCCAGTGTCAGATCTTCCACCTGCTGAGCCCTGGAGCCACACAGCTCAGTTCCCAGTGACTGCTTGCCATCTTTCCAGTCCTCTCTTTTAAAGAGGCCACAATGTGGACTTTCTGCCCTACATCCTAGAGGATC
Source organism: Entomyzon cyanotis (assembly GCA_024500445.1). Taxonomy (NCBI): domain Eukaryota; kingdom Metazoa; phylum Chordata; class Aves; order Passeriformes; family Meliphagidae; genus Entomyzon; species Entomyzon cyanotis. Next base: position 5,370,433 of record JAKEPQ010000756.1, read on the forward strand.
TAAAGAAAATCCCATTAAGGGACATAGTTGGCAACTTAGGCAGAGTCTACTCATTTGAATTAGTCACCTAGACTCAGTTAAATTTAATGGAGCAGAAAAAATCAGTGCAGCAGCCATTCATCCAGAAATAGATAACTGAATATGATCAGCTGATTTGAACTCTAAAAGCTCTTATTTACTACTCAAAAAGGCACTGTACAGTGCCTAGCTTAGATGAATACCTCAATACTGCAGAGGAATTAAAGGAATGGCAAAGCAACCTGAAGAGAAGTTCTACCTCTGTCATCAGTGTTTTGTCTTTTAGACGAGTGACCTTATTTCATACTCTTTCCTCATTCTGTTCAGCATATCCTAGCAGAGCTGGCAGAAATATTTAAAATCTCTTAATTGCTCAAGGAGAATAGGGACACATTTTCTGTAACTGATTTTGGCCTTTTTTTCAAGTAATTCTGTACACTACCATATATGCAGTGCTTGTTGAGTACTTGTAAACACATTCCCTGCCTTTTTATGTCTTTATAACAATCTTTATTCACCAGCAGATGTTATGCCATGTGAGTATTCCAGATACCCATCTGTCCCATGTGCATTTCTAAAGCACACAAGCCAAAGGCTGAGTGCTCCCACCAGTGTGGAGACACAAGGTCACAGCTAAGATGCACTATTGTTACTTTTAAGTAAACACATTTAGACATTAACATGGATTACAAGGCATTTACGTAAAAATGGCTGATTTAAGTCTAGATGCTTTGCAAATGTAAGATTTCAAGAGTGAAGTTCCCAAAGCCAGTGGAAGTTTCACCAAACACTTCTTGAATAATCAGAATTCTGACAAACATGACCTTTAGGAGAGTACAGAAAGATCCAGGTTTGTTTAGCCTAGAGAACTGAAGACTACAAAGTGACATGATAACAGCTTTCTATTATATCAAAAGTTGCTATGAAAAAGGAGGGAAATAAACTGTTCTTCTTATCCATGTTGGAGAGGACAAAAATAATGAGCTTAAATTGCACCAAGGAAATTTCTGCTTCCATGAAAAGCCTTTTTTTCTGAGTGTAAAGGCACATTGCCTTGGTGGGCCACCAAGTCCTTGTGCTGGCAATTTTTAAAAACAGACCTGACAAAGCATCTATCAGGGTGCTTTAAGTAGGACTGATCCGGTCTCAGGACAGAGGGAATGACCCTTCAAGATCCTTCCCACCTCTCTTTTTTATCAGTTCATAAATCACTGAGAAGCAGCAGTAAGTAACATGTGATTATCTTCTTGGGAAACCTTACTACACTATTTATTCATATATCAACACTATTGTGTTTAATGAATTAGCATATTTCATCAAACAAATATAAACCTGACTTCAATACAAAACCAAACCAGGTGCCACAAAGGAGTCACCTGTTTGATGACCATGCAGCAATCCATGTTCATGGAGCTCAGCAGCTCTCAGCCCACTTTTCTCCCTGCTGGGGATGCTCAGAGAGCACAACAAAGCTGTTATATAAGAGATGCTGTCCCCAAGAAGATAGGTAATTCTCAAACACTATTATGAGACCTGCTCCTATAAAATCCTCATGATGCTGCTCCTGCTTCTTTATGATCTCCAAACATCCATTTTAATTTCCACAGCAAATTTCCCTCGAATGGAAGGCAAATACATCACACAAACCAGACTACTTACTCTCATGTGAATATTAGTTTGTAGTGTTCTTTGTTTCCCAGATATCTTTGGGTTTGCAATGAGGAGTTTGAAGGATAAAATAAAAACTCCTTAATGCCAGGCACAGCAAAGTGCTCTAAATTTAGAATTAAATTATTCTACTCTGTCTTTTCCTAAGAAATGGATCACATGCAGTTCAGTGACAGAAATACTGTCTCTTAACCTAATTTTATAATGCAATCAGACTGACCTCTCCTACACACAGTAATTGGGAAAAAAAGGAAGAGACTCCAACAGACTAAACAGAAGCTACCCTAGTTTTTAATCAATAGTCCTATTCCCACTGGATATGTATTTCAATTCAGAACATTGTAATTAGATATAGTGATGAGCTGCATTTCTTTATGAATGAAATCACTTGCTCTCATATATTTATACATATATGTAGATATATATGAAATAGACTTTAAAGCATTTACAGCTAAAATCCAATAATGTTGAGTCTAAACAAAAATAAAAAAGTACTAAGTAAGGTTTTGTAAGAAGTGCTACTTTTGAAGGAGGAAATCCCTTTGATTTATTCATGACATGTGGTCTACAGAATACTGAAAGGGTACTAGTAGTATTTTTCAGACAAAACATGACATATTATAAAAATAATAATATAAAATGCCACTTAAAATTATATTTAGGACCCTAAGGATAATTGATGTCATCATATTTAACCAAGTGCTCCCACTGACTTCCAGTGGATCTACTTACACGATTAAGGGGGATGGGGTTCAGTCCTACACAGATATTTTGAACTAATTTTCCTTTGAAATATAAAGGTTTGGAATAATTCATAAGAAGGTCCAAGCCCAAATAGTAATACTGGAAAGTTCACATACAACCTACCACTTTGCCCATAGGCAGTTTATGATTTGGTAATTAGAACTACCATTGCTTAGCAATCACATGCACAGAAGTACTAAAAGATTTAGGAAACAACTGCATTTCTAATAAAGTTTCACTGCTTCATGTTAATAGATGAAACTATGATTTCTCCTTAGAAATAGGAGAATAAAATCCTTGTCATTTTGCTACTAAAAAAAAAAAGCTGAAAAGCCATATGAAGGTTCTCTGAAGACAGGAATATCTTCATTCTAATCCTCAGTGATTAGTAGCACATCTACAGTGATTCTGCTTTGCATAAGAATATCCTTTTGCCCTTGACTTTATGGCAGGCTAAAGTTAATGGGCCAAATGCATCCGTTGACTCAAATGGTCTTACTCCAAGGATAAGTTTGGCTTACCATACAGAAACACGGTTGAGAGCAGCCTAGAGAATGTCATCACGAGAAATAAACACACATCCTGCCACCGCCTCTCAAGAATGTTGCTTGAGTTAGAGACATATTCAAGGTCAAACATGCAGATTAGAATGAACAAATGCTGTTTTCAAACTATTACTTCTTGGTTTAGCAAGTGTTTTACTTGGTTTTTCAGCTCTAAGGCTCTTGGAGCCAAATATTTCATAGCAAGAAATCAGTTCTGTAAGCATGACATGCACAAAAGTATCCTGTGCCTCTGCACAGACCAATTGCATTAAAGAAATTAAAGGGATAACTTTTCCCCAAATTAGACATATTGTCCGCTGTTCTCTGCCACACCTAATAGCACTTCAATAACACTGCAAATCAAATAGCAGCTTCTACCAGATGTGTGTCCCATGAGAGAATCTATTCAGCCAAATCTGCCTCAATCTGTACTGCAGGTACCTCGGCTGAAAAGCTTCAGTAGTTTCTCACAATGGAAAGTTCAAGATACCAAAAGTGATGCCAGCAACAGCTGCTTTATAAAAGAGAAGGTAAGTGAAAAGAATATATTTTTCTCCAGTCTAACAAAGGAGCCAATGGATATTGGACTATTTATTAAAGGATAAAGCAGCACTTAAATGGATACCTAAGTTAGGACACTGAAGCCTCTCGGTGTTACTTGTGAGTCAGCTTAAGATTTTGTGTGAAAGATGGCATGTTCAGAAGGAGTTGTTTTCTTGTTTAAAAGGAAGAGAAGAAGGTTCTGGAAAGAGTTTGCAGAAGAGCACATTATAGGGTAAAAGCAGCATCGTGCAAAACTTTTTAGTGCCATGCTAAGGGCATTCCTTTCTCAAAACACAAAGCCTTGAAGGTTCAGCTGAGAAAAAAAATGTGCTACACATCTCAGAGGGCAAGCTGACATAGAGGATCACCTCATGGAAGAATCCACTTGGCTGAGTGAACAACCAGCAGACTCTTCTAAGGCTGTCTGAGATCAGGCAAATCAAGCCACCTGAATCTGTGCTGTGCCATAATAATAATGCAAATTATATCTATAACTCTTTGAAAAAAAACAGGTTTATGTGAAGCAATGGCAACACACCAAAGTTCTTGGCAAAAGCCCAAGAGACATACCACATTATTATTATTGCTTTTGATAAATATATATTTATACTAGTTTTTTTGCAATACAAAACAGGTTTCTTAAACTACTATAACTTTTTCTAGCAATTATTTAATTTCTTGAGTAAGAGGATCAAGAAATAAAAGTCACACCTAGCTCTTAGGATTGCTACAACAGAGCTGTATCTCTGTTAAAGATTTTTTTATCACAGTGAATAGCAGTTCAGCCTGATCTCCTTGGAAAAAAAAAACCAACAAACACTTCTTTGGATACCATCTTTGGATGCACCTAAGATCAGTCAGCAGGAGCAGGGCTAATGAATATACTCTGGTGATCAGACTGATGAGAAATATTCCAGGATGCTATACACAGATCTAATACTTACGTTCTAAAGTCTCCTCTGAAAAGAGGAGAGAGAGAGAAAGAAAAATTATATGAGGGAAAGAGAAGATGCCTTACACTAAGAGACCATTCCTTCTCTCTTTTGTACAAGAAAGATAAGGAGCAGATCTGAATGCACTTGAAATCACTTTACTAGGAAGAGGGTACTTAAAGCATGGGGTTTCACCAATTTAGCAAAGAAAGTAATTTAAAAAACCCAAAAAACCAAAGCAAAGGCTGAGATCTTAAGACCATCTGATTCCAGTTAGGAATAAAGACCTGTTGAAAGTGAAATCAGTCAGCACTCTGTCCAGACCTATGGTACATTCTCCTCCTTTTGATTCCTTTCAGAACACATGCATTACCCATGTGAAAGTTATTGTTCATTTAGTACAAACCATTGGGCTTGTATGAAAAAGCACTGTGTGGCCCAAGACAGGCAACAGCATTAAGGTGAATGTGCCTAGACCTATTCAGGTACCTTAAAACCTAAAAATGCTCAGCTCCCCCAGGTAGTATTAAAGCAGAGCCATGAACTTTTTAGATAGAGAATAATCTCAGCCACTGAGAAGGGTATTGAAGAGTTTACCAACTGCTCCCTCTTCTACCTGTGCCATCCTTAAAGGCAGGTCCTGCTTTCAGTCTTGATTTCAGGCACTCAGTGATTTCCTGAGCACTGCAAATTCCTGCTGTTGCATGGAATAATGTTTCCATTCCTCTGAAGAGAGCTTTGTGGATACTTCCTCTCCAGACACTCCCTGGGACTGTCCATCCCAGGCAGGTTCAGCTGCTCACACCACCAATAACAAACATACCTGTTCTCCCAGGGTTTCAGTCCGGACAGTCAAAGGAACATAATTCACCTCTGAACTAAGTAAAATACATACATATATGCTTGCACTCTCACACACACATATAGGTGAAATGAGACTGCTTGTAGAGCTCATACATTGCTTTATATAAGTGTATGACTGTGTGTGCACAAATCCATGTCAGCACACACACCTTCAATCACCAACAGGTAAGTCATCTCAAACATGTTATTCAGGCCAGAACAAATGGACTGAGGGCTTCTCCTGGCTTCTATGTTCAACTCTGTTGTAATTTGCCTCCCTAGACCTCAAAACTTTGCCTCCCTAAATCTCAAACTCAAAACTGTTGCAGCTTGAGTGAGGAAAGAGAAAATTTTCTAATAAAAACCTTAAAATAAAAAAAGCCCCTTCTGCAAACCTCTTTTCTTTAAACCAAGGACTGCAGTTTTTATTGCATATTGTTCCATGAGACTGCCATGGCAGAACTGCCAGCATTTGAGTGCATAAATCTGAATAACTCCCATGTCACCAGACATTGCCCAAGGCATGCACAGGCTTCACCATGCCTTCTTATCATGGATTTTAAATACAGAAATAAACACGGATAGTCTCTAGATCATAAGCACCACCTTCCTGAGGCAGATCATCTGAACACTGCTGCCTGTGGAGGGAATTAAGACCCCTCCATTAGCAAAGAGCAGCAATGTGCACTCATTCCTCAGTGGAACAACCACCAAAGGAAAGTGCTGTGCACACTTAGCAGGACTTTTATCTTAATAATATATCTGAACCTGTATACATCTATCTGCTGTGGAACCCTGAACTATTTCTGTTCCTTTGTCTGATCAGAGCACGCTGCCTCTTCTGCTTACTTCCCCATTGGAAGATGGCATTTCCACTGAACCATGAACCCGCTTTGGCATAACAAATTTTCCTGGATGTTTCTCAAAATGCGTCACAAAGTGAACATCCTTTGTCTACACCAATTATATCAGCGTTGTTCCCTTCTTCTAGCTGTCATTTGAATATTTTCTGTTTTCAACCTTTCTTCTAAGCATTGTGGCCTTTCTTCCTGAATCACCACGTTTGTGTCTGATCACAGAAAAGAGTCACCATGCTGTGGGATGAAATAAGGGGAGGTTGCCATTTCCTGACCCTTTGTTATATCTTTTCCATGGAAGGGGATCTGTTCCTGCATTACTAATGGATCAAAGGTTTTCCAGTGACTTCAGTCAGAATTTCTAAGTCTAAAAATGAATTCGGATGGAGACCATAAATCTGCCTATTCATTTTGAGTCAGCCAAGCAGAGTTGGATACTCGAAATATTTGTCAGAAGAATATTTTCCCCTAAGAGAAGAACTTGTACAAACAATAGGGGACTTGGAATAATGCAATATTTCTCTATAACAGTGGAGCTTGTTAGCACACACCACTTCAGCGAGCTGACCCAAGCCCCTGGAATTCCCTGCTGTGGGGATAACCACAATCCTCAATCCACAATCCTGTGGCTGCTGGAGATCACAGGCTCACAAAGCTCTGCAGAGCCTTGTGACAAAGAGGGACAGGAATGAGCAGGAATAACTATTCCACACATTCTCATAAACCACATCCCCAAGACAAGGCAGGCTGAAGGGCACACAGAGTTTTAGAGCTGAGCCCAGCATCCCAGAACCTGCTATTCCCCACATTCCACTGCCCCAGGCACCCTCACATGCTGCAGTGAAGGAGCTTTTCCTGCACCAGCCACGAGGAATGTCTCAGTCCCCAGCATGTGACAATCCCAACTTCAGAACATCTGCACAGATGTTACCTCAGTACACACAGAACAAGTCCCCTTAACCCCTCCTCTGCCCCTCTGAACTCTGAGCCCCCCCAGCTGCAGGCTCAGGCCCTCTGTTCCATCCTGGTGCACCTTGACACAAGACAAACCTGTAGCAACACAATAGGAAGGTTTATTTAACCTGGTTTGAAGCCAAGGTTCAGAGGTATGCATGCAAGAGCTGGAAAAAAAAGGGCTACAAGAAAACCCTAATAAAATTGTGCTTGCAATACTTCCTGCTCATTAAGGATATTCACCCAAAACATATTCTCTAGACTACTGATCTCTAATTTCTGTATGCTTCCCACATTCTCATCTCATTGCCTAGACTACTTCCTCCAGTGCCTTTTTTTGAGGGCTTTTCCTGGAGACTTAACACTTCAGAGACCCCTTCACATTCTTTCCCTTTTTGCTTTATTCCAGACTAAATGCCCTCCCACAGGCTCTTGTGACTAATACTCACTCATAAGAACCTTGGAGCTCAGAAGCATCATATGCTGTAAACTATATGCATTGTCCCTGTATTTTGTCAAACAATTCCAGACGTAAAAATGAGTCGTGATGAGACATACCTCAAGCAGACAGCTCCCTATGGCTCTAATTTCCTGTTAGCTTTTGGAGATTTCTAGAGAAATGTAGTTGGTATTGCATAAAATCAATGCCAATATTTTTTGAAATAAAACTATCTGATTCATGCCCATACTTAATATTTCAAGCTTTAAAGGTTTTGATTGTTAATTTATCTCATTAGCAAGTCTTATATTCAGACAGCTTCTCTTCATAGCTATGAGTTTATTTCCTTGTTTTCTAGAACACCTGAAGCATATGTTATAATTAATTAAAATAGAATGAATATGTTAACAGCTCCTCTGTGTGACATATTTCTCTAACACCCTGCTTTGAAACTGAAGAGGAATGGCACATACATAATGAAAGACCCTTCATTACTCAGTTTTGCGCTGTAAACTCTATCAAACATTTTTGCAAGAAAACAGGAGAAAGTGAATTCTCCAGAATGCTACAGGTTTCAGGCTTTCTGGAGAAGGAGTTATTTCCTGAAGCTGCAGGCTTTTAAAAAGGCCTTTTTCACCAAAGGTTTAGACGTCAGTACAGGCAGCCCTGCGTCACATTTCCTGTGCTGCAAAGGTTATGATACAGCAGCTAGAATCAACACAGAGTCAAACTGCAAATTAGATTACAGAGCTGAAAATAATTAAGCAATAACGATAGAGGAACAGGGTATTTCCTGGGGCTTAATGACCTGCTGGGAGGAGCTGAGGTCTTTAATGTTACTTTCAGCTAAACATCAGGAAGAAAAGTGCTATAGAATATTGTTTGCTGGTCCTTGCGTGTACAAAGGGCAATGCCACTCTGTTGCTACTCCCAGAGAATTAATGTTCACAGCACTAGTCAATCAGATTTATTTATTTGCCCCCAGACACAGTCTGGGGCACTGCAGGTCCCTGACTATGGCAAAGTAATTGGGGACGAGACAATGGGAAGACAGCTGTCCTGGCCAGTCTCCCCTGTGCAGGGGCAGAGGGATTAAATCAGTTGTCCACTGAAAGCTTTCCTGCTGCACTGCATGGCTGGCTCCAGTCATCTCTTCTCCTCTCTGTACAAGAGAAGTTCCATTGTCATCCTTAGGCACCTCAGACCTGTCTCTCAATCCCATACTCTCATGAAGGTCTCCAGTTCATCCTATTTCTGTTCCCAGTTAGCTCCATCCCTCTCCTCCACGCATTTCTGTACTACCCTCCCACACTGAAAGGTGGCAGTTCCCTGCCTGGTGTCCCACTGTGCAAAGCAGAAAAGGCTTTCTGGTCCTTCAGCCCCTCCCAGGGGTCCCCTGTGGGTGCTCAAACCAACACCAGGCTCTCTTTGTGCCTCCCCCATGGGTGCTCAGGTGAGCATGTCCCTCCCATTGCTAAACCTTACCCACTGCTCCCAGCTCAGACAAGGAGTAAGCCAAAGGAACCCAATTTCTTTCTTGTGTTTGCAGCAGAATTGTATTTCTGTTTTCAGCAGGGAAGGCTATTACAGAGGAAGGCATAGCTAAGACAGTATATTTATTTTATCTTCTGATTTGGATGTCATTTACAGTCTTATGATTACTGTACAATGGCTAGAAAGTAGAAGAAATACACTTTTTTCTTCTTTTTTTTCAAGTAAACAATGTCTATTCCAGCTCCAGTTAATGTCAATGGAAAACAAACAAAAAAAAAAAACCTGCCAAAAAAACAGTAACAAGACTCCACCCAAATACTAATTTTTCATTCCTAATCAAAATAGAATTATTCTTCAGAATTCACAAATTACTGTCATCTCTTGTGCAACTGTGCTGGAGTCAAAGGAGTCACCCTGGGAACAGATTTGGCCCATTCTGTGGAAAACAGAACTCAAAGGGCAGGGTGACCTGTTTTGCAGCAAGAATGTAAATACAAGTGATAGAGTATTTTTTTTATTTTATTTTAATGACTAAGCTACATTTTATTTTAATGAATAAAAAAATTCCTATTTAATGAATAGGAATATAATTTCTAAACCTGGAGTTTTGTTCAATGACGCTCAGCAACATGAGCCCAAGATTTTCTGCATATTGTACAAGAAATCAGCAGTACACTGCACATCAAAACATGCATCATAATCTCTTTTTATGAAATTATTATTACTGTTATTGTAAGAGCAATATTATTAAGTAGTATTTTACACACCTGGATCTACAAAGTGCTTCACAAATGGGCTGAACAAACTGTAGAGCAGAAATCTCACTGCCTATTCCTAAAATGCAGCCACTCCTGTAACAAAAACCAGCAGCTGTTAACACTACACAGCTGTACTAGACAAAACCTTGGGGCATAAAATGAACATGATGACTCTACTTATCCAAAATTGCAAGTGAAGTGTAAGTAGGTAGAAAGCATGGTAATAATCCAAATACAGAGAGTGATACACTGCCACTCTCTTGCCAGAAGCAGGAGGTTGTACTTACAAGGACATCAGTCTTGTCTAAAACCCCTGCAGATCTTTGCCCACTACTGTCACAGGCAGTCTTCAGCTGTAAAGAGAAGGTCACACTGTCCAGCCTGCCAACTGCATCTTCTTTTCAGAGCATCTCTAAAGAGAACCTTTCCCCAAGAGGGCTGCTTTAAACTAGTCCCTTTAAACCAGGAGTTCTCACAGGTGCTGCAGCAGGTCACAAAAAATCCATGTTCTCATGGACAAAATGTGCTTCCCACTGCCCTCTTACAACAAGCCTCTTCCTTTGTTGTTAATTTATATGTTTGAAGGAGATCAGACTGATGAAGACTCCTTTTTATATTTTCCAAGCTCTTTCCCTCCAAAGGAAAATTATTTGCTCAGCAACAGTGACAGCATAAAGGACAGAATCTGCCATCTTTCTTCATTAAATCATACAGTAATATAGCAAGGGACTGTGTTAAACACTGGCATGCCTGTTAGCATGTACATGCTTTAAATGCCCCAAAAATAAACAATGCTTCTTCTTCCAGCCAGGACTGCAGGCCCTGCTTCTGGTATCTGTAGTGTCACAACAGAAAAGAAGATTCTCCGGCAATTTAAATGCCTTTAGACTATTTTTTTAACTGAAAAAAGTATTTTTCAGCCTCATTTGTAATAACAGCCTGCTCTACGATCAACCAAAGCTCGCATTAGCATGTGCCATCTCCAGATGCAAATTACATAACATGGTGTTTTTTCTGGCTCTCTTCAGATCATGGTTGTCATGAATAACTGTCAACTGGCTCACAAGAGGAGAAAAATACAAAAGCCCAGTAATGTTTTCATCATCAGAGACACAAGATGATTTCTAGATGTTCCTGTAACATACAATATCCCCTTAAATTCCCTCTTCTTGCCTCCCCAGTGGCCCCAAGGCCTCTGGAGAGACCCTGTCCTCTCTCTGTCTCACTGATGGATATCCCCACAGTGGGAGGTATATAACCATTAAGCAGACTATTAAAAAAATCTGCCTGCCATGATAACAACAAGAAGAAAGGGAAGATTTGCCTAAGATCCAAGCCATGGATGAAAATGTCCTTGGATTGTCAGGTTGCAGTGAAGAAAATGCCTTACAGCCAGAAAGAGAAAAGGGAGAAGCAAGGATGCCACGCCAGCAGGTGAGAGCAAAGGCTTTTTACTTCATGTCTCCCAGGAGCAGGATAGAAAGATGTACATTTCTCAATGGATTTTGTTCCCTTCTGCCTTGTTTACGCACCTCCAGCTGACCTGATTATGTCAGTGCCTCCTGAAACTCGTTATAACAAGTTCTCCCCATTGCAGTGACACTTCTGATGAAAGGAACACTGAGCTGACCCGGGGAGAGGCAGCAGATTCCTGGAACTGGCTGCAGCTCCTGTGCCACCGTGAGCTTTACAGACCAGGGTTTGCTACCCTAAAAGGAGAAAAGGGCAGCACACTCAGGGAGGGTGAAGGCTGGGCATCACCACCATGAGAAAAGGGAGGCTCGGGGTGGTCCTAACAAAGTTTTCATACAGTGCTTTCTGCGTTCTTCCTTTTCCCCTTCCTTCCTTGGGGAAGGGCGTTTACATCAGGTGTATCAGAAACAAAACATGAAGTCTCTTGTAACACTAAAATTACCCTTCTTCAGGGGACAGGGTACTTGTTTACAAAAACATCTTATGGCCCAACAAGAATGCAGTTTGTTAAATGTTAAATGTGGTGTGTATCCGCCAGCAAAGCAAGCATGTCAAATTTACAACTGTGACTAGCAGGGACGAGAGGGAATTTTTGCTTAGGTGGTAATGTGCTTTAAAAGGAGAGTGAATCTGCATTTCTTGGGAGGGAAAGCTGGGATAAAGCCAGAATTCAAGCCAAATGATGACTCCTGATGTTCCTTCTCTGGCTCAGACTCTCAGCTCCTCTTTGATTTTGTTGAACTTTCCCTTTTACTCCCATTTACACAAATTTCCTTAAATAGTGAGGACTTAGAAAATACCGATTGTTTCATTTGCTTCTTCTCTGACTTTGATGTGATGCTGGATAAATAATAAGTCATTATAATTACATATTCCCAGAATATGATAAGGGTCCTTCAAAAGAGGAAGTAAAGCACATATTTCTGAGCTAATAGCAGCAATTTTGCAGTAGCATGGAATTGATATAATCTTTTCTGCACTACTTGTGACCACTGATTTTGTGGTATCCTCACCATGGCCACAGACAACTGTTTTGTGCTTTGATTTGACTTTTGGAGCAGGCCAAATAATGAAGCCTTGGGAATGAGTAACATCCAGAATCCCACACATACAAACAAGTATTCCTTTAGTACAATATCCAGCAGTCCTGATGGTCCTATGGCCAGTGAGGTAGGATTTTAGGCTGAGATTTTAGATTAACACAAGTTCCTGACTACTTCTAAACCATTGTCCTGTGCTCCTGGTACCAAACGAAACCCATAAAAATATCAGTTAATTATTAATGTTACTTTTTATATATTAAAAATATATATGTAAAATAAGATGTAAAGCATCACTTACATATCAGAGAAAAGTACTCTTTTGCCTCAGTGGACAGATTGAAATTGTCAGAGAAAAACATTTTATCATATGAATTAGGCTATTATGCTTTAAGGTGGTTTGGTTTTTTTTTTAATTGATGAGACTGTGAAACAAAATTTTTATAAGAACAAAAATCCAATCAGTTATTATTGATTCATTTTCTATTCAATATGTCTTCATTTGAAGCCTGAACACTTCTTTTGCTATTTTTTTTCCTGTTCACTAGCCCCTCTGATTTAAACACTATATTCTTCTAAAATAAAGTTACCTGTCTTTTGGCCCCACCCACAGAACTTCGCCAAAGAACACAAGAAGTAATATATTTCATTATCTGGCTTTGTTTAGGCACAAGGCATGATACAAAAACATGCTTTGATCTTTATTCTGTGTAAGAAGTCCCACTGCTGAGAGGCAAAAAAAAAAGCAAAAAAAAGCAAATTATAGGAAATTTGGACATGAAGATAAGAAAGACCATTAATGGGTCCCTCCTTCTGTATAGTTCTGTAGCTTATCCAGTGGAGTGTAATATGCTCTCCCTTCCTGGCAAGAAAATACCATTCAAGGGAAGATTCCTCTGCCAGAAGGCTGCTTAGCCAACAAGGTCTGAAATGTAATTGGTAACCTGATTGGAATGTTCTTCTGTTAAACTGCTGGAGAAGCAACCATGGCACACAAGAGAAGGAGAAACAGGAGAGAACTTGTTTACCCTGGTGTTGACTTACGACAAGTTCAGCTTTATAGGATGAGCTTCAATCTTAAATTTAAAGTTTCCTTTGATTTGCACACCAGTGTCTGCTTGGCAACTTCACGAACTTTAGGCACATCATTTTTAACAACTGTAGCAATGGATCAACCCCACAGACCTACTTACACTGAAAAAAACCCCAACCAAACCAAAACCTTTTCCAGCCCACCATAAAGGAAGAAGGCTTTAATAAGCATGCAGTCTGTTTTTCTAATAAAACTCCTGCTCAGCGTACATCTATTCACCATTGTGTCCTGTCATCCTTCATGATCAATTCTCAAATTTGATTGCAAGCAGTTTTCAGCAGGGATCATGTCTTCTTCATCCCTGTGGACATTCAGATGTCTTCTCTGCAGAGTCATAAACTAATAAAAACAGACACACACATCCATCAGCTAACCTGGCATAAGCAGTAGTCACTACAGACAAATCTTTGCATGTTATTAGACTTACACATAATCTAAGAGAGCAACATCTGAGGAATGAAAATGAGCCAAGGTGAGATTTTCCAAGCTTGCCTTTGAGATACACAACATGAAACACACACCTTCAGGAGAGCCTGATTTCTGGCTGCCAAGGAATCGCTTCCTGAATTTCTTGTATAACTCCTTTTAATTGCCAAAGCTTTCTCCTTGCACTCCTTCTTGAAACCACTCCTCCTGTTGGGCACTGTAAGTCAGGGTCCTCCCAATGATCATTTGGTGTGAGGGGTAAAGCAGGAGCCAAGGGCCAGAAGCGAACGAATCCTGCAGAGGAAAGTTTTAATAGGATCAAGTTCTGCTACAGACTTGGTGTTTGTCCCTCAACTCATCAGTCAGCCCCTCTGAGCCGTGCTTGAACCAGCCAAGGGCAGCTGCAGGGGCAGAACTGTGCCAGGACAGGACGGATATGGCCACTGCCAGTTGTCGCTGCTGTTAGTCTCACCCTGACTAACATGCCTAGAGCTAGCAGTGGCCTTCCCACTTGGCTCTAATAAGCAGGGTTTGTAATTCAGTTATATATCTCCTTTCTGTCCCTCACCTTGACCAGAATTTGTGCTGTAAGTATCCCTTTGCAAGCTGGAGCAGGTTTTTTAATTCCTCTTCCTTCCTTCCACGCAGTACATTTCAGCCTTGAACATTTGGCTTTGAAGGACTCAAGGGCAGAGTGTGTGGGATGTGACATTTACCAGGATTCTTCTTTCACTCTTGTTTCAATGAGCAGGGCCATGTGAGAATTTTGCTTTCCAATTTTTATAAACTCTGTCCATCACACACCCATGCAGAAAGCAGCAAAAAGAAAAGCTACCCACATTCAGCAGGGGATAAATGTACTGACCTATGGGCTGGGTGCAGCACTGACAACAAGATTTTAAATTGAAAACTTTATCCTGGCATGGTTTCATACTGAAACCATTTAACTTCTGCTTTCCACTTAAATAAAAATGGTAATAATTATTTGGTTTATATTTCATCTTTTTCCACAACACCTGTATGCTCCATTTAGAGGAAAAAAACCCCAAAAAGTGCTATTTTTTCCAATATGTTCCTGTATCATATAATAACCTCCTGAAGAGCCCTATGTGTGCAGTACTCACAAACTTTCATGCACATGGGCACCTTCCATCCATCCCCACACTCACATGCAAACACCCTCATGCTGATTTTACATGTTCTGTCTCCCTGTGGGAACTGTGAGCTTGCAGGAGGGGCTGGTAGCAATGTTTCCCAACGCTTGTTGTGATAAACACTCTGCTATCAACTGCCTGTAACTTTGCCAAATTTCTCCTGTCTAGCTCCAGCTGAAATTTTCTGTGCCAGCCATATACCGCAAGCTGAATGCTTTTTGGAAAAACTCTGCACTAAAGCAGTTCAGTGATCTGAATCAGGGAAAAAGCACACTGTTGTGTCTGTGCTGGAAAACAAATAAAATCTGGGTAACCTCCTAGGGTAGATGCTCTGACTATCCTCCTACTTTGCAGCATGGATTTTAGCTTGTGTGGAGGACTTGAGTTTTTGTTCTAAGAGTGCTTTTTTGCAATCCACATGGAAAAATGACCACTTCGGCCTAGTGAGCAGACTTTGAAGCCTCCTACCTTGCAGTTGAAAATCCGGAAAACCTTTGGAGCTAAAAGTTGCAAAGGGAGCAGGGAAATCCTCCACAGCTAAGGACTGCTTGATGCTGCTGGTGCAGCAGGCGATGGACCAGCTCAGCCAAGCACGAGACTTTGCCATGGTTTTCATGCTCTCCTCCAAAGCCAAGGCACAAAGAAAGGATTCACTCTACTCTGTGAGTGGAACAGAAGAAAGCTGGCTTTTATAAGCTTATCCCAACTTCCCCTTCACTGCGACCTGGAGGCCACATTCCCATCCAGGACATGAGAAAATTAATTTTTAAATCTGCATTTGAGAAAAATAAATTTTATTAATTTTCTTGTATGCAGCAACTCAAGTGTTTTTCCTTCCACTATAGGTTTTGACTACTACAGCACAAATATCAGGTCCTACCACACTCACAGTTTCACCTCAGAGACCTATTTTGTGTCACACTACCTGGTAATGGAGACAATATTTTCAAACAGTAGAAAGACAAAACAAAACAATAGAAAACCAAAACAAAACAATAGAAAACCAGGCTAATTAGTGCCTTTCCAAGTAGAGGCGCATTTTTGCTGAAATTTTCAAGAGTTCTTTTTCTCTGGGACATATGAGATGATCCCGTGAACAACAACTTGATTTGTGTATTTTTTTTTCATTGTCCACCTGACTTTAATCAACGGGTTTGAAAAATCTTCCAAATTCAACACTTCCAAGGCACATGCATCCATACTTGCCATAACATCTAGCCAGCCTCACGATTTTTTTTGCTAATCTAATAATCTTAACAAAGCAATTTCATGCTCTGGCACATCTGCTTCCAAAAGACATTTTGCATTATTTTCTGATTGTGTTTCTGTGGCTAAAGAAAACTGAAATGAATGTTACAATTTACATTGAACAATGTTGAGTTCCCAGTGGAGATGACAAAAAATTGGTATGATTGGACACACCATAATATGCAATAAATGTTATGGGAACCAAAAGACATAAACTCACTTGTGTTCTTCCTTTCTTATGGTTAAAATATTGAGAGGATATTGACATTTTGTCCGAGAAGCTTACAGCTTTCTCTTTCAGGAAATATTTTCATCTAGCATTCTTTGTTGGGGTTTTTTTAGCTAAGTTTTTTTACCTCTGACTACAAGGATTTACAATAATTCTATTTTACACCCCAATAACATTAATGCTAGGAAGTTTAAGTGAAAATTTTGCAGCTTCCCCAGACTAGTTCAAAGTAAATAGTATCCCTGACAAAGAACTGATCACAGATAATCTTCATCTTGCTGAGACAAGAAGCAAAGATTTTTTTTCTTTCATTTATATTGTAGCCATGAGGAAGTACAATTTATGTTCTTAAATACAGAATTCACAATGCTACTTGTTTGATTATTTCCTAGTCAATAAATCCATAATCTCCTGGGCTGCTAAGTATCACTATTTTTAATGCTTGAGGAAGCAAAGCCCAGTTGGAGAAAGAGATAAAACACCTCCACTCTGTAAGGAAAATTTTGCTGAGGGGCAACACTAAAACACTGGTGTATGTCCTAAAGGTAAAACCCAACACAATCTGAATTACAAACCCTGCTGCAGTGCCCGACAGATTCATGGCTGCTTCTCCCTTTGCTTGTCTACTGTACTTGCCAGTTCTTGGAAAAGAGTTGCCTCTGTCACTTTTTGTATCCAAACAATATCCCCCTAGAGTTTTAGCTGCTACACAAATAGAAATATGACATAAAGGACAAAGGATAATTTTGGCCTGCTGACAGTTTTCGTGTCTGTGGGTTAAAGAAAGTTAATAAGAGAGTTTACTGTGTGTACCACTTGAACACTAAAAACGTTCCTCAAGAGGTTAAAAGTTCAAAGTTGAGTCAAAGTCTGCACTGCCTCCACTCTTCCCTTTTAATTATCTGAGGTCAGGAAGTTAATAATACCAGAAATCCCCAGTAGAGACCTCTTGCTCAGTGTATGAACTTTAAACTTGTTCAGCTTTTTTCAAAGGGTAAAAAGTTCAGTGAAAACACAGTGGATTTTCCCTCTGGTCTCCACCAATTCAACCTCAAGGGTTAAAAGTTTAACTGTAAAAGAGGAACCTTTGTTCTCTGAGCTACATTTACAGAGTTCACTTATTAAAAGGTAAAGATTTCAAACAGCAGCTAAAGTCCAAAGTGATTCTTTTCCATAATGATGAAAATATGGCAATAAAAGCAAGTCCTTTGATCTGTTATCACTTCCCTCAGAAGTGACTGTCAAAACTTATTTTTCTCTTTATTTTGAACTTTGGACGAGTAATGGAGCCACATGGGTCCCTAAGGCCACGTATATCTGTTAAACAGCAACATGCTGCATTTGTGAATTTGCTCTACATTTTTCAGCCAGACAGTATCTTTTCCCCACTGAAACATTTGCGGCAGATGTTTCTCCACCAGGACTTTTTGCACAGTTTGTTTCACACAAGCTCAGGTTCACAGTTCTGACAATGGTGAATGTGTCAAGTATAGGTGTTTTCACCATCTCCATTCTCTGAAGACAAAGATCCCCATGCTGATCCTTTGGAAACTATGCTGCTAGAAAATCTAAAAACCATTAAATCTAAAATATATCTGATTTTATGTAACACAGTTGAGATTTGAGCCATGGGAGTTCCCTGGGGGGTATTCAATAGGTGCAAAGCACCTGATACTAATTGGCGTGGGTTGAAGGTTTCCAAAAAGAGGAAAAGCCAACAAAAAGGTTACTTTTGTTTTTAGTATTTGTCCCGTGTCTAATGGCCAGGATAAGTATTTATGCAACTGAAATAGGAAATGCCCTTGGCTTGGAAGATAATAGATTGCTAAGCATTAATTTGAAAATCTTGAAAAACAACAAATTCTAATTTGGGCCTTCCTTAGGGAATCTCTTATAATGTGAGTTTTGGATTGCAATGGTGTGAGTGGCCTTTTTATTAAAGATCAGCTTATTAAAGTTCAAATATTCCCAGAACAGCTCAGCCCTGTTTAATTTATGAAGAGGTTGAAGCTCAGCATTTCAGCTTTGCTGTGCTCACAAGCAAAACTGTGTACCTGAAGTGTTGCTCTGACCAATACCTGTGACTCTGATAGAAACCTCAGTAAAATCAATATGAGCTCTCGCTTCAGAATGCTTTAGGTCTGCCCATCTCACTCTCAGAACAGAACTCAAGATCATTCTACTCCACCTGACCCATGCTTGGGAGGACAACTGAGTTTTGAAAAATGAGGTTTTAAATTTAGGTCCACTCTAGAATTTCTTTAACTGGGATGCAACCCACACTTTGCATTTCCAGATCTTTCTCAGAGAATAATGTTCACTGTTGTGTGTATAAAATACACTTTGCAGTGAACCTGCAGGTTTCTAAACTAACCTTTCAGTTTTTAATTTTCCTCCAGACTTTGCATGACCTGACAATCCATTTAACCTATCATTCATCAAGCATTTATACAAGCATCTCTTCTTTATCGTTTTGGTCCCTTGCTTACACTGTCAGATGAAGACAAGAGCAAAGATATGTTTTTAGTGATTATTCCGAGAAACATCTTCTCTCTCCTTTATGTGACCAACACTTGAGATCTTTCAAGCTCAGTTCAGCAGGAAATGTTTGCTATTCTGGCAGAACTACTTTACTAGGGCCAATGGTTCCAAAGTTCAGCTGAAGATGATGACCTTAGGCAAGGGTCTGGCCCTGCTGTGTTTGCACCAAGCTCTCTGCAGAGGGTGCTTGGCATTAACTCTGTGTGACCCTCTCAGCAAGCTCCGTTCAGACCACAAACTCACAAATTAACAACAGATTCTGTAGGTTACAGGCCATGAGACAGAGGAAAGGATGACTAAATCTGATTATGGAGCCACTTATGGGACTTGCAATAGGTAGCATTGCATAATTTTTTATTGGAAGAGGTCCCTTTTGGACATAATTGCCATTTTACTCAACTAATTATAATTATGCTTAATACCAAAAAAAAGCACAGACTGTTCAATACAGCTGACACTGACAATATTTGTGCAAAGCATGACTGTTTCACAAATATAATCTGAGTTCAAGTGATTCCAGGACCAAATTGAATACCTGGCAATCAGACCTCCATAAATTATCATTTTAAATGGAGCGTATACTTTCAGATTCAGTGAGATATGAACTATTCTAGTTCACTTTTGCTTCTCTATCAGTCTCCACATATGCCTTTTTGCCTTTTACTATAGCTAATCCATGTTTCTATGGGCTAATTTAAACAGGCTTTTGCCGTGTCTTAACCTTCAGGCTAAAAAATTATTTCTCTTTGCAGTAAAAGAAACTTCCCATGCAAAACTGCTAACACATCTTTTGAAACTGGGTTGCTGAGGTTTCTCTGATAGTGCATTTGCAGCCATAGAGCTCAAAACCAGTACTTCAGAGTGTTTCTTTTACTCATTCCTGCCATCATGTCACCCCTTCACAGGCATGCATCTATACAAAAGCACTTCTGAGTGCAAAATTCACCCTCTTACAGCCATGGCAGAGAAGTGCTTTCTAGAACAAGAGCTATGACCTGAGAGCACCATCAAGTTGCCCTGGGAAGATTAGAGGATTATACTTCCCACCTGCTCTCCTGGCTGCCAATACAGTCAAGTGTTTCCACCCTCCTGTTGTCCCACTCTCCTGCTCTGTGTATTAATATCCTATGAAGAAGTTTAAATAAAACAAATCAGCCACAACCTGTAGTAGCTTATATGCAATCACGCATTCAGATCTGCTGCCTTTGCATCAAGGGCAGTGACCTCCCCACTGAGGAACAGGGAAAGGTGCTGGCTTTTGAAATTTCTCCAAAATGAGTCACTGGCACTGGTGAGAAGAGCCCTGAATGACACACCATGCTGGGGGTGGGGTGAGGAGCAGGTGCTGGAGGTTTTCATCATCTCTACACTTCGTCATGACTCTACTATGGTTTGTTTCATCTACTATTCCTCCTTTTCATTCTCTGCTAAGTCATTCTGCACCAGTTGTGCCCTTTTACTGTAAGCCCAACTGACAAAGCTCTGTCCCTTGCCCTGCAGGAACATACTGCCATGATAGATACCAGGAAAAATCAAAGTAATTTGAATGTCTTTCCTACGGAGAAAGCTCTTCTGGATTTGCTGCTCCTGATGACATATTCAGTATGAGAAGAGAAGGAGAGAACATAGATTCAATCACCATATGCTACAAGAAAGCCACCCACAGACAGCATATAATCTGATGCTATAGCCCCTAAGTTTAGACCTAATGGGTCCTTCTGAACAAATGGATCTTGCCTCATAACGTAGCCCCTGCTCATCTAAAATGGAAAGAGACAAGAAAAATACTGGATGCCAGCTGCCCACAGTACATTTCACATGAAACTTGTGAAAAAACTCAGTCACAGTGAAGAGCAAACTAGCTACAGACAGCTCTAACAACCACTCCGGATTCTTACTATTCTTTTATTGTAGCATTTTCATGTATATTATTTTACTGGGCTAGACCCACTCAATTAAAGGATAATGTATCTTGTAAGGAGATGATCAGATTATCTATCTGATAGCTGCAGACAAAGGTGATGTGAAAAGGGAAAATCCTTCTGCAGGTGATTTGTTTGGAATCTCTGGAGCCACAAAAAACCAGTCTTAGGGGAAGAGTAGGATTAATGTTAATTTGATTATTTACTAATTCAGATGAGAGAAAATCTCTTTTCCCCTTATGAGTACAGAATCTCCTGAGCTCAGAATCTGGTGTGCTGACCACCGTTAGGCTCACAGTTACATGCCAAAATTATGTCCTGTGACACCAAGAAAAATGAAAGGTCATAAAACTCACAGTTTCCAAATAATCCCTCAAGACCCAGACCCCTAAAGTACAAAGCCTTTTGTCCTTTCAAGAACAGCAACAAACGGAAATTCTTCAGTGTGTGAAAAAAGTCTGGAGGAAACTTTGCAAATGAAAACACATGGCACAGCTCTCGTCCCCCATGCAGGGAGCACACATGGAGGGAACAACTTGGTCCAGCTTGGAATGTACTGGCCATTGAAACACAGTTTCTGCTGAAGATACAGCTGACTTAGAAGAGAAGAATGAGCACAGAACAATATAAAAATGGCTACATACTCTCATCAGAACCAACTGTGGGATGAGAAGTCCTAAAACAATGGGGTCTTTCAAAACCCCCACAAATTAACTTAAACACACTTCTTTTGAAACCAACTTGTGCGTTAAGCCCTCTCTTTCCTTTTACAAAGAACATTGAAGGTCATTACAGCAAAGAGCTTCAGGCAAATTTCTCAAAGTTCACAGCACCTCGTGAAGACAATTCACTTCGATAAATTATTGGGTGATAACTAATATGAATTCTGAAAAGATCTGGGCAGTACCCAGCGGGGAAAAAAAATCTGCTTTGAACTATCCAAAAATATGAGTAAGCCATGTAGAAATAATTAATCATATACAACCCATTATAATTAAAAGTGTATTCTTAAATAGCTTCTTGATTGAGAATAAATGCCTCATCAATCTGGGACATACTGACTTAGGAACACAAGAAATGTCAAGCAGAGAACAATGACCAACATGACATGGGGCTCCACACACTGCTTGTGCCCCATCTCAGTCTCACAGAGAACACTCAGTGCCAAGGTCAGTGACTTGGAAAAAACATCACCGACATCTGAATTGTTCTAAAGTCAAATTATTTCATTGTAGACCACTAAACATGATAGGAGTTCAAAGTGGCTGCACTATCATCCCATCTGCCATTGGTTTCAGTCATACCTTCTGCTCCAGTATTTCCCTGGGAACATTTCTAGTGCTACTACTTCCATTTGAACAAAAGTATTTTGTTGCAGCTGCATCTCACTGTATGTCCACATGCCACTTTGTAGACAAAGGTGGGTTTACTCTGTCCATGATAGAGGTGAATTAGGAGGGAATAACTCCATTTTCAGCTGACAAGTTTTCCAAAGCAAGCTCTTGGAAAGCTCCTTTCTGGATTGAAACACATTTTTAAAAGGCTTTACCATTCAATTTTATAAAACTTTATTGCTGATTTTCAAAGACTGTAGTGTAACAAAAACCTCTCATTGTTAAAACCCTGTAGATTAGAGAGGAAATTTCATTATGTTAACATTTTGCAGTAGAATCTCTGGTGCAAATAACATACTTTATTTTTTATTTAGAGATTTAATTTTGTTGGTAGGTTTCACCCAGGGAGTCAGAACTGACTCAAGTAGCAAAACCAAGGTTTCAGTCATTTACACCATCAGCAGGAAGCAGAGCTGCATCAGACCACCTTCAGCTGCAAATTTGCTGAGA
Organism: Entomyzon cyanotis; assembly: GCA_024500445.1. Taxonomy (NCBI): domain Eukaryota; kingdom Metazoa; phylum Chordata; class Aves; order Passeriformes; family Meliphagidae; genus Entomyzon; species Entomyzon cyanotis. Next base: position 5,393,198 of record JAKEPQ010000756.1, read on the forward strand.
CAATTAGGCCATTTGGGCTCAACAGCAGTTTGAAATGAAGAAGGATTTTACAGAACAGCTTTGAAACTTTGAAAACTCAGTTAGCACCTCTTTGTTCCTGTAGTCCACATAAGGAAGGCCCTGTCACCATGACCATGAAGCCAATTTCCTTCCACGGAAAGACATCACCTTTGATAAAAATGCAGATGCAAGTCATGTTTCCAGTTTCCCAAAAGAAAGGAAACTTTCTGAAAAAAGAAACAAAAGCATATGTAGAGAAAATCTGGATTTTGCTGAAAAGTTGTTTGCTGGTTCAGAAATAGCTCCACTGCACTGACATTGTCCCTCTGGCTGAACTGCAGCAAAGGGTCACAGGAGTTATCTTGTGAACTGTTTATGGGAGCTCATGGTGATCTGTCTCATATCTTCCTTCTCCACCATGCCCCAAAATGTATTTCCTATTATACAGAGTGAACTTCAGGAGATTTGTTGGACAGGGGTTAAACCTGCTACTCTTTCAAAATGTTTTAAAATGTATTCCAATTCAGTTTCTGTGCAGTGTAAACTGTACAGGTACACATGAAATCATGTTTAAATAGCCTGAAAAGGAGTTAAAAAAAAATTTACAAGCATGGGGGAGTGTCTTGCTTGGACCAGCTGACTGAGCAGAGGATAATTCAATATAGCATAATTTACCTTTCACATGAAACCAACAGGACTTCAGAAAAAAGTACTCAAAATCTCATTGAAAGCTTGATTTAAATGAGAAACATTAAAGTAATGATTTGTCAAATAATTCTGAACAACAAATGCTTTAAAGGACATTACAGAATTCACTGAGCTCTTCCATGGACAGAAAAGATTTACATCCATTAAATAAAGTACTTGTTGCATGTAAGTTCTACCCTCTCTGGATATTCACCTTCATTTTTCAGTAACACAGTTAAAAATGTTTAAGTACATATTCCTAGAATAGAGCTATAATTGGATCATGGTGTTTATTTTACTGTAGTTCATCCAGTTGTCCCTTATGCTTTCCCAGCCTGGCAGCTCCCTTTGGGGAGCAGCTTAGCTCCCAACACTCACCATTATAGAGGTTGCTAAGTTTCCACTGGTGATCAGAAAAATGGGAAAAAATGTCAGGAATACTGTCTTCTGAGAATGCTGGGTGTAGGTGAAAAGATTCCCAGAAAAAGTTGTGCAGTTCCATAGTGTCAGACAAAATTTGGGACCACAAAAGGGCAGCTAGGAGTTTATGGATCATAGATGCACTCTGATCAGTGTGAGGAGCCCAGATAACCATGCAGAGGATCACAGGGAGATAGTGGACAATTGGGTCAGTCAGGAATCAGTAGGGTTCTACTTATACAACTTTTCCTCCTAGCAGCAGATCCCATCCATCATGGCCACGTGGTCCCACAGCAAACACACCAGCATGGCAATAAATAGAGGCTGGGGTCACTGTGACCTGGCGATCAGCGGTGGCAGGATGTTCACTCTGAACTGGGATGAGATAGCACATGCTGAGCCAAGCCCTTGACTCTGAGCCAACCTCCCAGCCTCCCCTCCCCCTGCACTGGGTGCCACTGCAGAGGATGTGTTTTCAGATGCAGGGCAGGAGAAGTGACTCAAATTCTGTGACCTGTTCCATTTCTCTTTATCTGTAACCATCCCCTTGGTGTGTCGGATCAAACTCTTGTATCCTTGCACTTCCCTACTTGCAAACAACAGACATCAAAACATTGTCTTTCCTCTTACAGCACCATGTGATGCCCAGTGGATATGCCTGATTTGTGGTAGTTACACCAGTTCATTGTCATCATTGATCAACTGATCAATTATCTGCCACATGACTCCACCAAATTCTAGCAACATTCGGCAACAATGTAAATATGTGATCATATTTTCAAACCACACTTCATTTTCACACAAACAAACTTTCCTAGGTTATAGTTTAAAACAAATCCTCAGATAATCTCTTATTCCAATTAAATTTAATCCTTTAAATAAACTGCAGCAAATTAGAGGCAAAGGTGAGAAGGCTACTGAGGTAAAAGAAAGTCTACAGGGGGATGATACACAAAGAAACTCATAAGAAAAACTTTCTCATGTACTACCCACACGTGCCATCTGACAGTTATTGAATCAAGGTCTGGGCTGGGTTTTTTTTCTGTTATTTGAGTTATAAGGGAACCATATTTGGCAGAATTTAGAAATGCATTCCTTGTACATAACGATGATGCCAGTGGTCCTTGGGTGGATCCAAATTTGGTCCTGCTGAACACAGTGTACAGCACCCACCTCTGTCTGTGCAAAGTGCCCCTCAAACACCAGAAACATTTATGTCCCTCTCACCAGAGGGGATCAGGCTGCAGCATTTTTAAGAGAACAGTCTGGGCTTTTCAGTTCTAGTCATATCCTTAAAATCTCGCTAATATGAATTTTAAGGGGTGACACAGATGTTTTTCATATTGGACATCATCCTTTTGTACTGAACTGTCTTCTTTTTGCTGACACTGTCTCAGAATTGATCTAATCATTATTAATAACTTTGGTGTTCATCATGGCCACATTAATAATGAAGGATCCATTTGGTATTAATCTAGATGCCATATACATATTTGTAGAAATTCCATTGCAATACAGCAGTAGTTTACTGTTCCTGCCAATCCTGATTGAAAATTTCAGCACTGCAGAACAAAAATAATTCTGAGAATTGTTGAAGCCTTTGGTACGCTCTGCATACTTGGAAGAAGTTTAATGACTATTGTTATTGCTTTTATTAATTTGCTTAAAATGTATTTCAGCTGTATCATAAACATTAAACTGTTTCCCATGACTTGGGTCACAGTAACATAAGCACGATTATCTAATGCTTAAACTGCTTTTAACAGCAATTTAAGCCAAACCAGCTAAATTTAAACTCAAGCAATTTAGGAGAATTCATGCCCCTTCTGAGGTAGCTCTGCTCTCTGATTCACCCTGGGTGCAGTGGCATTTAAGATGCAGTAGTATCTTCAACATGCAAGGTGGTGTTTGCAGCCCCTGCCTGAGAGCAACCTCAGGCTCCTTTTAAATCTAAAATCTTAATAATCTAGTTTAAAAACTCGGACTTCAAGTAACATTCCTGATGCCTTTCAGCAAATCCAGATCTTAAATACTGACTGGCCTAAAATGATATTGATAATTTCCTACCTTTTCTCTTGTTCATCTAAAATCTACTTAATAACATTTCTCAATAAATCCAGGAATAAAATGTATTTTTAAAACCTTACAGTATAGGTGTTACAGTGCCTCTCACTACCTTTCATATGAATTTCTAACAGGGTTAAAGGGGAGGATTTCCATTTTGTAATTGGATTTCTTTCATAATAGCACTGTCTCAATAAGAAAGCCTACATGGCACATTATGACAGCATGACAGTGGAGTAAGGGAAGACATGGCCATGGAGTAGGAGTGAGGAAAAATAGATCTCAGTTAGAGACTTCTTGCAGGTTATGATTCATTCAACCATGCAGCCCTTTCCCGTGCCACATATTTTGCCATCTAAAATGAAGAGGAAATTATGTTGAACTTGTGGAGTTTCCACACATCTGTCAGAGTAGATGATGAAGCTTCTGCACCTAACAGTCCATAAAATTCAAGTGCAAGCTCACATGGCACCTTGATAAAAGGCATGCTGTGTGTTCTACTAATGCTTCAAAGGAGTCAGCCAGGCTTAAACAAGCCATGGTATCTCACATATAGTCCCACTTAGGGTAATAAAACTCAGCACTCCATGGAGACCACAGTCCAGCTTCTGCCTTAGGATATTACAGCTTAACTCTGGTGTCCTGAATTGTACCATGTTCTAGTCTAGAGACACCAACAAACAGAACAGACCTCACTTTTTGACCTTTTGCTACCTGATGCCCTTACAATTAACTCACCACAGTTCAAACTTAGAGCCAAATGCAGATAAAAACTTTTACATCTGAGAAAATACATCTGAACAAAACTGCTTAGTATTCTCTCCAGGTCTGTGAATAAATACCACTGATTTTTCAGCTGTTTGTAGCTATGAAATGGGGCAGGAATAATTGTCTCCTGGCTAGCCATATTCTTGGTACCAACAAAATCAAATCACAAGAAGAAAGAATTCTATGCTCTAGACCTCCCTTACATTACTACTTGTGATAAATTATTTCTATTACCTCCAAAACCACTAACGCTTTTTAAATACAGAAACTTCTACATCCAGGTTACAAAAAATTGCAAATCTCAACTCTGCAATTGAAAGAAAACTCATTCTTTTCATATGTGAAAACATACATTATGTTGGATCATTGAAAGTGTTTCTATAGCAGACTCAAAAAGCATAACCAGACTATGAGGAAGGCTGGCAGCTGACTTCAATACTCACTAGAAAATATTTAGCTGCACAATTAACTTTGACTGGACAGCAAATTTTTAGATAGCCAGGTAAAAGAAAATTAATTCTGCCCTAGTAATCTCTGTAATTCCAGGTTGTGTCCACCTGAGACTGCCAAGAAAAGCATGCTCAGAGAGAAATCTATTCTCTTCCCTTCAGGAGTGGTGGAAAGTCCCCACCAGAAAGACAGTCATGTCAGTAAAATCATACTGTCTTGTAAAAAAAAACACAACAAAAACATAATTTAACAGGGAAAAGGGTGATGAACATTTCAGTGGAATAACAATAAGACTTTTAGGAAGTCTTGCATGAAAACATACATTAAAAAGAACAGTGTTATCATAGCAATAATGTATAATTATCCCTTCACATTTATCTTGCCTCAAATAGACTTACTAAAGAAGGCAAGAACTAATACCCTCATTTTACAGCTAGCATATCACAGAGCAAAATATCCCGCTCTAAGTCAGGCACCCTTCCTAACTTTGCTTTCATTTATAGCATTATTTCATTTATTTGCTTTCATTTAACTGTATTTCTGTAAAAAAACTAACAAAGAAACTAACAAAAAATCAAACCAAAACAAAAACACACACACAAAAAAAAAAAACCCAAACAAAAAAACCCCCATATGATGTTCTTTGCAGAAGAAGAAAACAGTGTTTTATGGATCTCTGTCTGCATGATGCCTCAAAGCCTTACTACAGAATTCCTCAACCTAAAGTACCTGTTTGCCAGGCTTCAGAGCCCAGGGAAAAGTAACAGTTTAAAAATTGTAAGAGATGAAAGTAAGCATTTTTTTTCCCCTTTCTAAAGTTGTTTCAGTGCTAAAAAACATTTATAAAACAGCACCTATCCACCCCAGTACTTGCACACAAACTTAGACTTTATGTGACACAGCTATTCAGGGATCACATTCTCAGTGTACACTAAGATATTCACATACATCAACCTGCTTGCTGCATTTCCAGAAGTGTGTAAAGACTTATACTTCCCATATTTATTGAAAATGTTGTGAGTTTCCCAGCTACATAAACATGAACACACACATACACACGCACAATGTTGCAGAAGTAAACAAGGTGAATAACCAGCTGCAATTTAGGACTGGAGGACTGCAAAATGCAACTGGTTTTGCTTAGGACTTTGCAATTTTGGGGGGTCTAAGCACTGCACCAGGGCTCAGCCTGATTTTGAAGCCTGTATCTTAACTGAGGGACATGGCAATGTGCCATCCATGGCAGCTGAGGGCACATCCTGGAGACTCGTGGGAAGTCCAGCATGGAGTCAGATCCTCCTAAACCACAGGCCATGGGGTTATAGGCCTCAGGAGGGGATTTGGGACACATCCCAACCCACAAGGAAGGGCTTGAATTGCAACGAGCAAGAAAACGCTAAGACTGAACTGTATTTTAAGCATGTAATCTCCCATCATGTGATATTATTCAGGAAGCTGCTTGAGCTTGGGGGTGGCAGGGCTTATTCTCTTAGTGAGAGCCGGTGGTTAGCAGGAGATTATTGTGGGGCACGGAACAGAAAAGGAACAGGATTGCAGTGCCTGTGACGTAGGAGGGAAAGGAGGTTACGCAGCATGAGCCGGAGAAGGGAAAAGATCCACAGGCGCAATGGGAGGAGCATGTGACAGTCCCTGTGCCTGCTAATGAAAGGGCTGACAGCCTCTCTGGCAATAAAAATCAGTTGTTTAAAGTTGAAACCTGAATCTCAAAGCGAGAAGTCACAGCACATCCATTTAGAAGGGGAAAATAAAAAGTGTTAACTGTGAAATACATATCAGATTAGTAGCTGTGGGATTAAGCTAAGCATTGCTGTACAGTTTGCTGTACAGGAATTATTCATCCAGATATGCAAAACCTGCTCACTTGATAGATGGCTGAAGTCCTCAAAAGCAAGCTGGATAAGCTGACTCTGTTGCTTTCCCTGGGGCTGAACCCGTGCCAACCTTTTTCGGAATCAATACCTAGAGATGCTTCCAAGGCATCACAATAAAGTGCTGGCATTGTTACAAATGAGAAAGCAACCCCTCCAGATCTGCATGTGCCTGCTGCCTTTTGGACAGGTTTGAGCTTCTAAATCTTTCATCCCTCTTGCAGCAACACGAAAGAACTACTGTGCACTTAAGGATCACTGCAGTTTCAACACCCAGTTTATACTTTTCCAAATGAGATAAAAAGTAATAAGGCTGCAAATCCCTCTAGTTAAGACTATCACATCTCTGGATGCATATAACAGCAAGCAGCTGCTACTTCAAGTTACTGATTTACATTTACCAGACATATGAAAGGCTAGATATTTTTTTCTAAGAAAATCAATACATGAATTAGTGAGGGTTTGGGGCAAATAGGCTCTTGTCATGGCCATTCCAAGTGCTCTTTTGTCATCTTGTCAGGTGGAAATCAACTAAAAAATGGTTATTATTCTTTTTTATTGGGAAAGGCAGCAACAGCAGCAATATGTCTGCTCCTTGTGGGGATTTTTTTCCACATATATTCTATCTTTGATTTTCAGTATTTCACTTTTGCACCGATCTTCCCTTGTAATTCTTCTTCATTCTCTGCTTTACGTTCTTCTGGGCTCACTAAGTGTTCTGACACCCAGTTCCTCTTTTTTAATGACCTGCAGGGTTTTTAGTACCGTAGGTGGGTCCCAAAACTTTGTTAGTGCTTCTGACCACACTGGGCTTAAAACCCCAAATCACATAAACTACATGTAAATCTATTCTCAAAAGCTGCTCGAAAAAGCAGTTTAAAAAAACCTTTGCAAAAACTGGGACTGCTCTTGATAGTTCCTCCATACACCTTAGCTGTTATTGTTCTAGACATTAAATGTGACTTACTGGGCCACTTGCTTGGGTGCCATGTCTAACCAGTCAACTCAGGTGCTGTTTTGGAGGCTGGAAAGACAAAGGCAGAGGGGCAGGAGAGCAGGGCAGCACAAGCTTAAAGAGCAGAAAGCATGGAAGAGATTCCTAACAGAGGAACTTCAGCCACTATAATTACCAGAGCCGAAATTTAACTGTGCTACACTGATTTTTTGCAAAATGAGCTTCTTATCTATTAAAGATGAAGCTGAGAGCTTTGGTTTGTTGGCCTAGTTCCTTTCTAAGGCTCTCTCCAGAGATGCAGCCTTCCTGGTGACTTTAACAGCACCATTCCATCAGTTTCTTTAAATCTTGAATATTTCACTTCATATTACCTCCATTATCAAGTTGCTTTGTTCAGCAGCTTTGAAATATTATATAACACCAATCTCCCTTGTCCCCTTGAATACAAAATATTACTATTAATCCTTTTGCAACTGTGAATCTAGGTTATATAATTTCTTCTGTAGACTTTTTCTAAAGTTGACAGAATATGCAGAAGAGGTCTTTTCCTGATTTAAATTTTAGAACTTGCTCCAAATGAAAAGCTACTCCATTGGCCTTTAGGCAGCATATAGCAACTGAGGCAGACATATTTAAGCAAAACATAGAATGCACTGAAACAGATAAGGTGCTGATAAAGTCTTCTAGGCATTTTCAATTCTGTAGACTGAAATCACTATAGAACTCAGACATGTATCAAAAATACAAGGCTGAACTTCTCTGTAGTGAGAAGCTTGGGGGGTTTATGCCATGGTATTTTACAGATTCTAACTTCAGTGGTTTATCTCTTCTTACAAACTACTCAGAAGTTACTCAGGTAAAAAAAATAAACATTCAATCTGGGTGTCTCCGACACATGAAATACATGCTAGATTTTTGCAAAATACTGTGAGAAAGTTAACAACCAGACTCTACATTCACATTCAGAAGCATCATAAGCTAAGTAATTTAACCAGTGATGATAAAATAAACTATATTCTTTTTAAGGCTATGCACCTAAAAGCTGCTAAATGAAAAGTGACTTTTACTCAGTGGGCAAAGCTGTTACATGAATTTCAAGTCCTGCAGACTAAAAAAAAAAAAAAGAATTGTTATCTTTCTCTGTGCATTGAATTTAATTCAGATTCCCATTCAGGTCTGAATAAACTCTGTGGGTATTCTCCATTTATCTTCAGCGAGCTACAGATCAAGCTCAGGAATCATATTACAGCCCAAGAAGAGATACTATTGTACTGCCATTGTCTCTGCTGATGTAACAGACCTGCAGCTGAATAAGCTTCATTTCTGAAATTTCATAGACTGAGAGATAGACCAACTATTATACTTCTAAGTTAATAACTGAAAAAAATTAAAATCAGAAAAGTCCATTCTAGAAATGAAAAAAAAAAGCGCTATATTTTATCTTATTTTATTTTATTGTATGGGACCTGTTGTGTGAAAACAACCCCAAACTTCCAAAGTCTAACAAAACAAGGGCTGTAAACAGTATGTCTGTCTGGAGCAGACTGCCCAGCACTGTGCCCAGAAGAATTTTTAATATCTCCAAGGGTGGTGATTCCACAGTTTCAATGGGCAACCTATGCCATTGCTATGTCGCACTCACAATAGTAAAAGCTTCTTCTCTGTTGAAGGGGAGCCTCCTGTGCTTCAGTGTGTGCTCATTGTCCTGCTCTTGGGCACCACTGAAAAAAACCTGATGCTGTTTTCTTTACACCTTGCTTCAGATGTTTTAATACATTGACAAGATCCCCCTGAGCCTTCTCTTCAGCTGGGCTGCACAGTCACAGCCCTCTCAGCATCTGGAGCATCCCTCCCATGAGGAAAAGCCTGGGACAACTGGGGCTGTTCAGCTTGCAAAAGAGAAGGCTTTGGGGACACCTTAGAGCATCTTCCAGTGCCTGAAGGGAGCCCACAGGAGAGCTGGAGAGGGCCTTTTTAAAAGAATTTTTGGTGACAGTATGGGGGAATGGCTTCTAAATGAGGATAGATTCAGATTTGACAACAGGAATGAATTCTTTCCTGTGAGGGTGGTGAGGCACTGGCACAGGTTGCCCAGAAAAGCTGTGGCTGCCTCATTCCTGGAAGTGTTCAAAGCCAGGTTGGATGTGGCTCTGAGCAACCTGGGGTAGTGGAAGGTGTCCCTGCCCATGGCAGGGGTGTTGGAATGAGATGATCCCTAAAGTCCTTTCCAACCGAAATAATTTTATGATTCATCAGAAGAACAAGAAATAATCAAAGTGTTCACTCATCATTGTGCAAATTAGCTACTATGGCTCCACTGCCTCTTCAAATTAATCTGCTAGTTGACACAGGTAACCCTGGGAAAAAGAAACACCCTACTAGGAAAAGCTTCATAATTTACTTTCTCTCATGCTGAACAGCCTTCAAAGCCCACAAAAACCATGAGACAGCATGAGAAAATTGCAGCCACAGCTATACTACATATTCTGCTGAAGAAGAAAGCTGAAGCTGTGGGTTTAGGGGCAGATGGGAGTGTGTTCACACTGCACAGCAAACAGGGAACAGGTATCTGCCCCTCTCACCTGTACAGCATGGCTCACTATCCCACTGCCTGGGGAGCACGAAGGCACTTCTGGCCTTTTGCTGCTGACTTTATTAAAATCCTCCATTTTCTAAGCTTTTGCCTGTAATCTTGATAAATGAGATCTTACTGGGTGTGCTCAATGAGTTTAGTAAGATCTATGGCTAATCAGGGCTAGAGTAACTTGTAAACACTAAAAATATCATTTTTAGGGGGAAAAAAAAAAGAATGCATTTTTCCCCTATGTATAGGATATTTGCTGGCTGTTTTATGCTGCTGCTATGGTCTTGCTTCTGACAGGATTTTTAGAAACAGGGGCAAATAATTTTCTTTTCCTTTTTCCCCCTCTCCCCCTCCCTCCTTTATTATTCTGCTCCAAATTTTTTCATATTTTCACCCATATTGGGAAGAAAACAGAAAATGCCAATGCTTGTGGAGATCTAGAAAAAGGACATTTGTGTTCAAATTATTAACCAGGACTTTATATACCAGGAAGGTGTGACTGGAAGTATCTAGGCTGAGACAGACATTCCTTTGCTTAAAATTCAGTGTGAAACATATGGAAAGTGATACGCCAGGATGAATTTTGAAATACCTATACAGAATACTGTGGGAGCCAACCAGCTGCTGTTTAATTTAGATTGTGCATGGAATAACCAGTGCCACCTGGCTACAAAAGGGAAATAAAAGGTTAATAAAACTCACCACAGCCAAGTATTACAAGAAGGAAACTTTCCTGCACACCTCTGTCAAGGTAAATATTGGTTGTTTCAGCTCCTTTGCTTAATTGGAGATTACACTTCCAGATACATCAAAATATGTAGGTTTGAACCAGTTCTAGAAATGAAATACTAACATAATGTGAACTGAGATAAAGAGTAACCTGGTTCAATAACAGCTACAGGAACTTGCCCACAATGACAATGAATTTCAGGAGACTGTCTGAATACATAAAAGTAATTTAAACTTAGCGATTTTTTTCAGTTATGTGAAGAATTAACAAATTTGAGAGAAATGTGTGAACACATGTTAGAATTCCTTACTCTTAATTGAATAATTTAGTTGCAATTAAAAGCCTGGAAAATAGGTATAAAACATAGCATGGAATGTTTTTCACATCTATTTTTTGAAAAAGTAATGTTTTTACTAATCCCCACAGAAAGTAACTTTCTGGCATGCACAACCATCAGGCATCATATCTCCTTGCTTATGAGGGCATTTTCCTACCAAGCTTTCACATTTGCTGTGGTTGATTGCATTCAATCCAGCACTTCCCACTGACTTGTGAGGGCTCTGGAGAAGGCCACCAGTGACCTAATATTTTCTACCTCTTCTGTTTAAGTTTCTTTGAAGCTAAAAATAGATTTTTTTTCAGTAGAACAACTTTCCTCCTTATACTTCAATTATATTATTCAAAGTCAGTAATACTTTACATTGAAAATGTAAAAGTGAAAAGCTGTGGTACTTCCAGAAACTGTAACATTCTTTAAACACACACCTTCAATTTTATTAAAGACCTTGTTTAAACTTACCCTGATTTCTCAACATTAGATGCTAAGCTGTGGTTACAAGGCTGAGTTCTCAGTTTTATTCTAGAAAACATGCTCCTGTAAATAGAAGATGACTGGTTATTTTCCAATTGTTGTGTATCTTAAAACACAGCACTACAAATTTCTGCAGAAAAACAAACTCAACAAATTGGAGTGCTTTTTGTTTCTGTCGCTGAGGAGCCTGTGTGGTCAACAGCAGGATAACTGAGAAAAAGGTCTGATGATCTCTGGCTTGGATAGCTATTGAATGACAACAGAGATCATGGTCTTGCACTTGCAAACCACTGATAATCTGAACTAAAGCAGACCAGCATTAGATAGCATTTGACCAGTGAATTCATATGACACATGCCATGATGCTCCCTACATAAACTGAACTGATATGCTCTGAGGATACAATTACACTTATGATCCTAAAATACATAACCTTGGAGAGAGTTCCTAGGAAGGAAAACAAGAAAAATGAGTAATCAACATTTCTGCTGGGAAAACAACCTCACTTTAGTCTGCAGTCCTCACCAAATATTCCCACAACCAACTTTAGCCTGCTTTCACATACAAGTCTAAAAAGTACTCTTAAAAAATCCAAACAAACAAACCATGACCAAAAAAGCCAGACAAAACAGATCACATATATTTATTTTACCACCTAATGACAAGCACTAGTACTACATTACTGGGAAAAACTTGAATGTAGTTATGAATCTCTGAAGCACAAGTTTCTTTCTGAGGTCTCAGGTCTTGGATTTTACTTTTAACTGCTTAAGACTCAGTCTCAAGTTTGTATTCAGACATATGGAATTGGAGAATTCATTTTTGTCTGGTCTCTAGTGTGTGAAGGTGTACTTTGAACCAGACACAGAAAAGAACCACACAAATGGCTAAAAGAAGTGTATACTAGTCAGATTATAGTGAAATTACTGGTCCACAGAGAATTATGGCAAAGGCAACAATTAGTAGAAGACACCACTGAAGTCCAGTTTATGCTACAGTAAGTATCAGAGGTTAGAAAGCTTCCATCTTAGTTTTGAACACATTTCTCTTAATGTTTGCACAGCAATATATTTTTTCCCATCCATGACCTAGCTCAGAATTTTTTTGCTTGTTCACTCTTTTCTGTTGAGAAGCACATCTCAAATACTTAATCCAGATTTAACCCTTCTCAAATTCAAATCTCAGCTTCCAACTGGTGGCAAATTTTTAAATGCTGATTTCTTTCTCTTGCTCTAAGACCAAATAAATTGCTCCTTCAGTGTGGCTGTTCAGACCCAAAGTGCTTTTCAAAAACCTGAGGCAGTCTTTAGAAGGATTAAAAAACTATAATAGGATAACCCCTCAGAAATCAATAAACAAACATCTAATAATGTAATGCACACCACTCAACTTTTCTATATCAGGTGAAACATTTCTCAGTAATTGAATTTACCTCAGATCCTTTAGGAATGTTGATGATCCACAGAGCTGCCTGAAATTAAAAATTGGAATATGATTCTAAGTAATTTTATTTAACACACAATAGAAATTTATCACCGAAAGACTTGTGTCAAGGGTCCTACAGCATCTTATCTAAAAGGATTGTGATGAATTTTCACTTGATTCAGCAGTTGCCTATGCTTTTATTACTAAAGCCTCCAAAATACATGGTGAAAGCACCATTGACATGATGAAGCATCACACAGTGTGAGTGGTGCTGCATACTAAAGGAAACTCAGGCTGGGGTTTGTCCCCAGTGCAAAACTCTGGGGCCAGTTGTCTGCTGCCCTACCCCTGCTTTCCCTGCACTTTAACATGGCACTAAAGACCCTGATCTCTAACTCCTGACCTCACAGCTGGATTGGAGGTGAAAAGAAAGTCAAATGTTGTATTTTTGATTTCCGTACTTCAACGAATATTATTTTTTTTCCCACAGAGCTACTACTTGGAGATAAGAAAGCAAGGAACAACCCAGTAGGATTGCACTGTTAAGTATTGTCCATTGAAATAAATCTATGCCTTTTTTCCTCAGAAAATGCAGTTTTACAAAAGCTATTGTTTTCCACAGCATCAGCGTTTCCTGGCTGCTATATACAATATATTTCAGAAACTCTTTCTTAGCAAAAAGGTATATTATTGTAATCACCCTGCTAACCAACAAGAGAGGCACCAGAGGTATCAGTCAGCAGGTGTGAACCAAAGGAAAGATCCTGATGCCAGCCTATTAACCAAGACTTTTATCCCAGTGACTGTGTTTCATGGCGGTGTGTACCTGTGGCACACATAGAACGAGCTGTTTGAGAGAGCTGCTCTGTGAAATTCGTAATGATTTTTGCTCAAGGCAAGAGGGATAACAAACAGCCACCCTTGCAGCAGCCAGAAAAGGCAGGGGTGGACACTGCCCAGTGAGGAGCAGCAGCAAACCTATGCTGATTCCTACAGAGAGAGAGCTTCAGCTGCTTCCACGGGATGGATGTGACCACTGCACCTCAACACGAGAGTTGAGCAAAACTAACAAGGAGCAAAACTAACAAAGAACAAAACCAAATCTGATGCTTTTAGAAATGAAGTCATGGCCTACTTTTACTTCCTGACCCCAGGCAAATGATTGACATTGGAGCAGACTGTGACCTGTTTAGACTGGTTTAGTGTGTCAACTGCCACCTGGTTTTATGTCATTGAACATGTAATGAGGCTCACTAAATAAGGCAGACCTAACCTAGAAAACTGCATCAGTCTTCACTTATATTTTTAGGGTGATTTCTTCTCAAATAAATTTAAATACCAACCTGAGTCATTCACTGTGAAAGTCTGTACAAGCTTTCCTGTGCTATCAAGAGAGATTAAGGATTCTAGCCAGTTACTTGGTCCCAGGTTGGGGACCAACTTTATCCCAGGTTGGGTGATTTTTCTCCTTTTTTTTTTTTTTAATGAACTCTCATATTACGTGTTCAAAACCTGCATGCCAGAACCAGAAGCTGCTGTGTTTTCAGGAGAGAAGAAATACTAACACAAAAAGGCAGAAGCCACATGCCAGCTCCAGTAACTGGCAAATGCTGCTGGTCTTCCCCAGCAACAAGTTAGCATTAACTATTTTTATTGCTGGCATCAGACCTGGGTGAGGAAGCAGGAATCCTGCTGCACCTTTTCCTAAAGGTGACTGTGCAGTTGTTCCTGGCAGGACTGTCGCAGCCTGCTACATTTCTGGGTGCCCTGCTGAGAACCCAGAGAGCCATCATCACCCTGAGCTGACCCACACTGCCCAGGGCAAGCTGAACACTTGCTGCCTTTTCTGCTCCACACTCCAACAGCGAGTCAGCCCGGTCACAGCACAGGTTTGTGGTAGCCCTGGCTGTAGGCAGGCTCTGCCCTTGCATGAAGCAGCAGGACTGAGCTGGGGGAAGCATTGTGGCCCCACACAAGCCCCAGGATGGGCCATAGCAGTTTGACTCCAAGGCCAAAACCAAGCTTCATGCCTGGCTTGCTCTCACAGAGATGTATTCCTACTGCTGTTCCTAGTAAGCTCACATGAGAAGTAGGGCATGTGTCAGCTGAAGCTTAACCCTTTTTAATTTTTTTCCCCGACTGAACACTTCTTAAGAAAGGATGATGATTTAGTCTCATTTTCGATGTTATTGCAGCATTGGAAGGTCTTGGATTAGGCTTTTGGAAGTTCAGTCGACTTCTGTATCTGCTGCAAAGCAATGGCTTTAGGCAGTGCCTATGTTTTGAAAAATATGCAGATACTTTCTGTGAGTTGTTCAAACTGCAGTGCTGGGTCTAAACTCACTGACCTACTTTAACTTGTTTTTTGAGTGGCTGAGTTTCAGACTTATCTTCATTTTATCTGGATGTCAAATATTGCTTGGTTTTCAGAATTATTGTGCATGGCTCTGTCTGTAGTTAATTTCTTCTCTGGGTAGGTGGTTTCCTGCCCCAAATTCTCATTGCTAATTGTAGTTATTCCTAATGCACATGAAAAACTCTGTTCCAGGCTACAATATCACCAGTGCATGCTCTCACCCCCGACAGGCCTTCACACATCTGGGGCATTATGCAGTTAAGTACTTTCGCATCTGAACATACTGAAACGAGCACATGTTAAAAAATAATGCTTGCAAAGTGTTTGTTGCCTTAAAACCGAACAGCTGGCAGGCTTTCAGAGCACCTAGTCCATTTGCAGGGATGGAAACCAAGTGTTTGAGGAAAGCCCAGCCACCAGGAATCACACATGACTGGGCTGTCAAATGGCAGGGGAGACATGCACATCCTTGAAGGCTCCCCATTCACAGAGGCAGCTGCCCAAACTCTGTCAGTTCATTTGTTGGGAAACATGGCCCCAGATCTTGGTTCCTGTGGGCAGATGTTGCTATTCCTGTGTGGTGCTCCCATTCACTGCCCGGGAGCTGTCTGTCGGCAGCTCTGCTCCGCGACACGCGCCAACTGTTCTCACGAGCTCTCCTTGCGAGGAATTTTCATGCTTCTCTGCAGATGCAGTTGTGCAGACTTACGTTTCACCAGCATGAAAAAAGAACAACAGTTTCAGGCACTCAGAAACTTTGGCTCCCTTCGCTTGGGTGTGTTTCAGTCTCTGTCACTTGCTCGGTTTGTGGAGTGGCTGAGATTCCCCGCTGATGACTGGCTGTGCTGCCATTGCTCCACACACAGCACATCTTGACCTAGGAGAGAAAGGACTCAGGAGCCCTCAGTGAGAAGCCAGCATCAGCCTGAGCTCTGTCTCCTGTATTTTGCTAGTGTCTGACTCCAAATTTCTCCGTGACAGCTCTATCAGGTTCACATTTCCTTAGACTGCCTTGACTCTGAGTAGCTCATAGACGTGGGCACAGTGTAGATGCCACAGCAGCCACAGTATTTTTATTTCGTCCTAGCAACACCTCAGTATACTGTGTTGGTGGTGATCCAGCTGGCTGCCAGATTTCATTGAGTCACTGGTGGAGGAGAGCTGCCATCAACAGAAGCACTCTCCTCACACCCCATCTCCTCCTTTCTGAGCAATGCCTGCGCACCCTGAGAGTCCTGGCTCCCAGAGTCCCCTCCTGGGACATGGCACAGTGAGCCCCCCGTTCTCCCAGGACAGCAGGAAATGCCCACACCCAGCACCTGTTTGGTTTCAGTGTGCATCATACCTGACTGGGTCAGAGCGGCAGCTTGACCCAGCCAGGGCAGAACACGTGGTGACAAGACAAGAGGGTGCAAATGGCTTTGACGTGATCCAGGCAGGCCCAAAATAATCCCAGCTCCTGGCAGAGCTGACACAACATGTACGAGGAGACTTCAGCTCCTCTGCTTCAAGCTACACCTGTGTGCTTCCAAGAGTTAACAAGTTTACTCAGAATCCCCTCCTGGTGAAATCCTCACTCCTTACAATGTAGCTGTTGCATCATGCCAGATGCAAACCCTTGCTGCACTCAAGCCCTGATGGTTTTTTTTTTTTTTTAAATAGAAGCATGAACAGAAGCTTCTTCAGCAACCATAAAGTTTTAAAAATATGCTTGCCCACTGCTCCTGCAGACTCCTGGTTTCCCAAAAGGGCTGCATGAGGGACTGGCCAGATACAGGCTCTGGAGACAGACCCTTCCACTGGATCATTGCCTTTTTTCCTGGAACCAATTGCTTGTCTACAAAAACAGATGATGGTCTGATTAAAACAAAACACAACAAGAAATATTACCCCTCCTTCTCAATGCTTACACACTCTCTACATTCCCCAGTGCAGGTGCTCCAAACTTGCCTTTAAGAAAGATCTTCTCTCAAGTGGTAAATGATGCAGGTTCACTGGGAGCACACTGGATTTAGACATGCAGATTCAAAAACCCAGGACTGATTTTGCAAGACACCTCTGGTTTCCCTGGAATGGAGACACAGGCTCAGGCCCTGCCCAGGCAAAGCCACATGCAAGAACCAGGAGCTACTCACAAGAATGCCTGAGATCAGAATTTCATGGGCTCCATACTGCCAGCATGGCCACGTGCCTGACTTCTTTTCAGTTGATGAGAATAAATCACAACAGAGTTTATCAAATAATTTCTTGTTTACAGGGCCATAATTTACTTTGATATAAAAACATAAGCCCCAGAAGTGTTTGTGAGTTTAATGTTGTGCTCTTTTCTCTGTTTAAGCCGGGGCAATAACAATTTGCATTAAAATCTGAGGAGCAGTTCAGAGTGACACTGTACCATCAGAAAAAACCCAAACCACCAAGGAAGCCACCATGGGAATTATAAAAGATGAGGCTGGCACTGGGGGATGAAATTCACAGGCACGGTGGAGTTTGAAGTTGTCATGGTACCACTGCTACTACGTGTGAATCACAGCACCATCAGACCACCCTCTGAAAAGCAGCAGTTTTGCCTGCATACAAAGCAAGCAAAACCTCAGAACAAACTGTTCTGTACTTTCCAGGAACTCAGGGTTCACTCTGATCTAGTTGTCTGGATCCAAAGTTTAAAAAGTGGTGAGATTTTGGAAAAATTAGTAATTTTCTGCAAGCTAGGCTGGACTCCACATTGCCATGACATTGTGGAGTTGCAATTCTACAACCTGCGGATTGTCAGAAGCACCAGAAACAAGCACCTTGTCTATGGCAATAATAAAAAGGAGCAGAATCCCTGTCAGTAATCAATGCTTTTATTGCTATTAGCCTTTTGTGCTCTGCTGCACATTGTAGCATGGATAATCCATCACTATCTTGTTAAACTTATTTTGCAAATTTTTACTTGAATATGTGGGCTAAGGTTTGTTCCCATTATTGCTATGCTCCTAATAATAGTGTGCAGCCAAGTGTAAAAGATCTTCTGTCTTCTCAATTAACAGACTATTAAGCTTTCCCCTAAGAATAATAAACTCCTGAAAACTGGCAGGGGCAGCAGTCCACAGATACATCTTTTTCCCCAAACTGCAGGTTTCTCTTTCCAGATCTGAGTTCAATGTTCTAAACAACATTTCGCTGTGGAGACACACAGAAGGTATTTTCACACTAACTAACATGCTAAACAGGTGAAAAGTCATCTGGCATACAGGTAAATATTTCAAAATATTTCTTTCATCAAGCATTCCTACAAGTATTTACTCAGGGTACATGAATAATCTTAAGAGACTCTTTCTCAACAACAGATATTTTTCAAGTAGGGCCACAGGGACTCTGAGCATCCCTGGAAGAGACAGCTGGAAAAAGCAAATATGTTGTCAGGATGGTTGAATTCACTGACTTAGAAGAGTCTTCACTGTTATGAGATAAATGTAGGAGGCCAAACATTCCAGAACCCTTGCTCTGAATTGAGTTGAGGAATGCAGAAACTGAAGATAATGGCAAACTCTCCTTCCCTGCTCCCAAATGCACAGTCAGATATCTGAGAAACAACACGCAGTTCACCTGTATTTGTAACTAAATGTTCTTTGTAACTCAATGTTGTTTGTAACTAACCTGTCCTTCAGCCCAAGTCTCAATGTTCCCTCCACAGAAGGTGAGCCAGGTCAGGCTGCAGAGGTGAGGTGTTACCACACTCATTGAGTTACGCCACAGGAGAGCCAAAGATCACATCCAAAAGCTACAAGGCTGCTTTGTTCTCACAACGCAAAAATAAAGGCTGGGCATTCACAGCTTAAGAGGTCCAGGGTCAGAAGATGTTCTTGCACAATTTTTAAAAAAGATAAAGAATTCCTTCCTGAAATCTATGATCTTGTAAGAAAAACCATCTCTCCCTAGTTTGCTATGCAAAGCAGCCAGGATCATCTGCTCCCTGTAACTCGGCTCCTCTGTGAGTGTGCAGCCCCAGTGAGTGCACAGTGATAATATGGAAAAACAGAATGTGCAAGGAGTTTTTTTACAACTTATAGAGTAGGTAAGGTCTTCTGCTTATCCAATTCTGTTTCAAACCATGACTGGTTTGAAACCTGCCCAATAGCCATGCTATACTAGCCACAATTTGTTATTTTCTTGTCCCTTGCAACCAGAAACCAGGAAAATTCCTGAAACTTCACTACAAGGAAGTCCCACTGCATTTTTTTTTCAGCTTGCTGTGATAAGATGGTATTGTCAGCACTAACCTTTAACTAAGCAAACCTAGCCTTGGGTTCTGTGTGAGGACTACCCCCACACCAGGATATACTTCTCTGTTAGTTAAAACCAGCAAAGTATAAACAAAGGGAGGCACTTGGGGACTCGGGGTCAGCTCCCTCCACACAGCCTTTCCTGCTTTTACCTCACTACTACTCATTTTTCACATCCAGATGACACTTCCTTTTTTATTCTTCTTTCTTCTCTGGGTAATTTAATAAGCAACTTCTTTTTCATCTCACCTTTGATCTTCCCTGTTCTTCCCTCATACTTATTGTGTTCATAGGTTTATTTTTTTAAGGTATCACTGGACAATCCCACAGCAATAGGCCTTCTGTTTTCTGATCACCTCCTTGACACAGGCCATAGATAATCATTCTTGTTTTAAATGAATAAACAGCACACTCCCAAAATAAGGATAACCAATGCCCAGGTAAGGAATTAATTAAATAAAGCTTTCTTCTCCTCAGCTCTCATTTGATTTACAATTTTTCTACATTTCCTATGGTATTGAATGCTATGGATTGACTCAGCTCAGTACCATCTGTACCTAGTGTTTCTTGACTAGCTCCAAATCAAGCTCAGTTGCCATTTTGTAGTTCCATTCATCCTAATGATTTCCTCTTATCTTTCCCTCATCTTGATCTTCAAAATCTCCTTCAATGCCCACCATAAAACCTTTCCTTCCAGTCCAACCTGCCTCCCTTTTCTCCTCCTTGCCCCAGCTGCCTCTTCAAGTGGGAAGTCATCTTTCTCCAGTGTCAAGGATAAAATTCACCCCACACAGAGGAGCTGGTGTCAGGTCCACTTAAGTCTTCCAAAGAATTTCACCTCAGATGACTTTCTCCTCTCCTCCTCCTCCAGAGTCATTCCTTTCACAATGCTTTTCAACAATGACCTCAGCCAGATTCCTTCACTACCGCTAACTTGTACCAGCACTTAATGTACTTTATGTGCCTGCAGTGGTTTTTTCTGAGTTTGTAATAGGCTGCAAATTCCTTGAAGCATGTCTCATTATATTTTTGTATAGCTCCACTCACTCTGCCTCTACTTAATAAATAATGGCTACTCTACAAGAATGCTCACTACACACCCCTCCTGCTCTAAATACCAGCCCTTGCATTGTCAGCTTTCTTAATTTCTCCTTTGTCTGCATGAGTCATTGTACCCATCTTCTGTGTGTGTTTACGTATGCATTCATGCTCATTGACATTTCTCTGCACAGAAAGAAATGCTAAAGTAATCCTCTGCACCAAAATTCCTTATTTTGCACATAAATCTAAACATTCTGATTTAGCTGTAGAGTGTCATCTTCAAAGACTTTCCATTTTTTATTCTTCCTAGAACAGTTCCCCTTCCCTCCCAAAATAAAACCTAACCAGAGAGTACAAAAACACTGTTTGTGTTCTCCAAGAAAAGCTATTTCAGACACGAGACCCCATGTTTAACTTGCCCGGCTGTTGCTATAAGAAATATATGGCAGATCATAAACAAACAACATGCTAAAAATACACAGAAATCTTGAATACTGGAACAAAGCCTAAGTGAAAGAGCTTTATGTTGAGGAGAACACAGTGAGGTGTAACCTGGCTGAGAAAAACACTGGCTCCCACAAGCACAGTCACAATAAGGCACTTTCACTGCTGCAAGGTCTTATTTACTTGTCCAAGCCTATTAGGGGTTAGACCTGCTCTACAATAGCAAGCCTGGGGTCAGCTTTCACAGGTTTCAGGTACAAATTACAGCCAGTGCCCTGTTTCTGCTTCGGTTACTCACTGGCTTCAGAAACCTTTCTTTCATTTCCTTCATTCACGCTGGCTTTTAAATTTGCTCATTTAATACACTGCAAGTGAGTTACGTTTCCCAAATGTTTCTTTTGCAAGTACATTTTAACCCAGTTTTCCTCAAAGGTCTCAGGTGAGATAACCCAAGCAGGGGCGGGGTTAGAGAGTGTGATTTAAATAACTGATGCAGACAGGAATCTGCATCAGAGTTGTGGAGTTTGCTGTCTACTCTGGGATCTGTCACTTACCAAGGCATTTCTGACCAACAGGGTACCAGATCATAGCAGCCCCATCACCACCAGTGATGTTCCATCTGATAGGAAACTTCACATTCAGGGGCTCTAAACTCAAAGGCCAACCCACATTTTAAGCATTTTAACACACCAAAAGTTGAGATAAGGGAAATTATACTCCCATGTCTATCTCAGATATACGTGCAACTGATACTCCACCAGCATTGAAGTCTCTCTAAAACAAGGAGAGGTCTTTTTTGGCCTATTTAGCAGAGAAATCCTGACATGTAGTACGGCCATAAGCCCCACCTGAAGTTTTATGAAACCCCATAGTCAACTGCAATGCAGACGTGGGGTTCCTCAGTTGTAATTTGTGGACCATCCCTATTCTACTCTCTGTGAGGATCGTGGTAGGAAATACAACCAGTCATGACAGGCTACAGACAACCCCAGAAAACAATACAGATCTCTCTTCTATACAGATGCTGTGGAAAGAGCCACCCTTGCTCATGGCAGGAAAACTGCAGTGATTGCTGCAGAGCCCAAGAAAGCAAAGATGAGGTAGCAGCTGTAACTTCTGCTGTGGAAAAAGAAAACAGGGCTAACAGAAGTCCTACTTTCACAGGAGTATTTGTTATTTTGGCCTTATAACCTGACCTTTTTTGCTCAGATGCTGAAGCAAGGCATCCTGGTACCACAATATTCCTCCTGAGGTCCTTTTCTGTATCTCCCTCTTGTGCTGGACTCTCAGTAAGCCCAACCCAGCCATCCTTCCCTCCAGACTCAGGAGGGACCATCTACCCCACTGGCCACTGTGCATCCCCCACCCCACAGAGCAGCAGTAGCCACTGTGGCCAGCAAGGCTCCATTACATTGCCCTTTTTCAGTACTTTTAATCCCTGTCAGGTCTCAGGTAACACCAGGAATTTGAATATCAGACAAAAAAAGACAGAGTATGTCTCTAAGCGCTTCTCTGACCAATCTACTACTGCAGCTGTGTCCTGGCCTTGGTGCATTTCTGAACAGAGGTTTCTGTGCTTCATCACCTTCTGATCTGGTTCTCACTCCAGGGACTGAATTTTGCCCCACGAATGCTGTTCTCACTCATCTGACCCTTCCCCTCCTGGCTCCCACTCCAGAATACTACTTGCATCGAGCAGGGAAGGAGAGAGAACTCTGAGCATCCAGAGAGGAACTACAAAAAACAAGAAGCTGTGCCCTGCCCTACAGATGTGTCCACACTTGTCAAGAATTTGATCTACTATATGCTGAACCCTCTACTTCCCTGCAAGGCATAGCATTCCATGCCACAGGCAGCCATGCTCCACTTCAAAAGGGACAGCACTGTCTCGGCTCCTGTGGAATCGTGTTTGCTTTAGGCCAACTGGGCACAGGCTCAAAGGGTGACACTGGCACAGCTGCACCATTAATGCAGGCTAACAGGAACACAGAAGATGACTGGAAACCAGCTGCTGCTTCTGCAGCCCATAATGTACTGCCAAAAATCTCCATAACCCCTTGATCCAAACCGGGAGATAAAAAAACCGAACTAGGCAGAAATTTATACAGCGCTCAGAATCGTGTGTGACCAACATTACCATTTACTGCTCCAGGCGCCCTAGGAGCAAGGCACAACAGTTAGCCTGGGTCAGAGGAGACTTCTGTTCCATGCAGGAGGTTCCTGGGACTGTCAGGAGACATTTTGCAGCAGCATTGTAGTGTGTTACAGACACAAGGGATAGCAAGCCATATTGTTCTAGTGTATGCGCAACAAAAACGTTTATGCAAAATAATAGTAAAAAAAATAAAAAATAAAAAAGAGACCAAGATGGCAGGAAAACTAGAATAGCACCTTTCTGACTAAAGGGAACCAAGTTTTTAAGTGCTAGGCAGATGTTGGAAGACAATGAAAAAAATCTGTTGAAGCCACTGAATACATAAAAAGTTTTTAACATAACTAGCTTTATCCCCAGACCTTTTAAGTTTAAAAGAGTGAGACGTATTCAACACAATAGCTGCTGTCAGTTTCTAGGCAATTATTCCTTCCACTTCTAAATTAATAGCTGCAAATCTATGCCATGCAAAAATACAGGACGATTCATTGGGCTGTGAATATTTTCAGCAGGGGATTTCAGTGCCTTTTCTTCCTCTATCAGGAACTGCCACTGTTTTGTCCGTGTTGAGAGCAGCCACCACCAGCTCCCAGCTCTCTGCATCACATCTCATGCAAATGGCAAAATTTGGCCCCCTGGGAAGCAACCACTGCCTGCACCAGCACTGTGCCTTCCCTCTGGGAAACAGGTGGTGGGACAGAACAGGAGCAGGCAACAGGCTGCCAGCTGGACCATGCTGAGGACACTTAAAAAAAAAAAAAAATTCCCCTCTCATTTTCCTTCTTTGACCTTGAACTTGCAGTTTTTATTCTGTGCTATTTTCAAAAGCAAATTTTCGGGGGGGGGGGGTGGGGGTGGGGAATTCTTTGTGTCACACACTTTGCTTCTTTCTGCCACAGTAAGCAGCATTCTAAAAGGAAGGGGGTACTGGGGGTAGGTGCTGTTAGATGTCATCACCTCTCTTCTCAGTGTGCAGGCACTATGCAATGCCTTGGGTGAACACTTTGAGAGGAGGGACCAAGACACTGCATTCAAAACAGCCAATGCATAACACAGTACCCTAGGCAAACACTTATTTCAAAGGAGTTGTCTAAAAATATATACTTCTTTTGTCTCCTCTGCCCTTCATGGGTGATGACTGGGCTCCTGTGTAGTTTAAAGATGAGATGAAAGGATTCAAAATAATAGATAAGAAGAACGGGGAAAATGGCATGAGAGTTAACAGTTCCTTACACAGACATCACTGTATGCAAGAATTAGCTAAACTGCTCTTTTCAGATTTTCAAGCATATTTACATGCTGACCAACCAGCTCTTGGTATTTGTTCATAATGAAATGTAAAGCTTCTTTAGATTTTGGACTAGGAAGTAAGCAGACCTGCATCAGTAACGCTCCATGATTTAAATGGTGGTACTGATCTCTGGTTTGTACACTCAGCCAACCATGTGCTGGGCTGCAGCCAAAGCCCCGTGGGCAGCAGGGCAGGGAGGAGATTCTGCCCCTCTGCCCTGCTCTGCTGAGAGCCCACCTGCAGTGCTGCATCAGCTCTGGGCTCCCAGCACAGCAAGGACAGGGAGCTGCTGGAGCCAGGCCAGAGGAGGCACCTAGGTGATCAGAGGGATGGAGCAGCTCTGCTGGGAGGAAAGGCTGGGAGAACTGGGATTGTTCAGCCTGGAAAAGGCTATGGGAACATCTTAGAGCACCTTCCAGTGCCTAAAGGGGCTACAAGAGAGCTGGAGAGGGACTTTTTACAAGGGCATGTAGTGACAGGACTGGGGAAATCGCTTTAAGCTGAAGGAGAGTAGATCTAGATTTGATATTTGGAAAAAATTTTTTGCTGTGAGGGTGGTGAGGCCCTGGCACAGGTTGCCCAGAATTGCTGTGGCTACCCCATCACTGGAAGTATCCATGGCTGGGTTGGATGTGGCTCTGAGCAACCTGGTCTAGTGGAAGGTGTCCGTGCCCAAGGCAGGAGAGTCAGAATGTAATGATCTTTAAGCTCCTATCCAAGCCAAGCCATCCTGTCAGCCTACTACATATGATAAATAGCTACACGAGATTTTTGTTTCCTGGATTTATCTAATTCTTGCTGCAAATGCTAATGAGGATTTTTTTACTATGACCACGTTAAATAGCAGAAAATGAAGTGGAATTAGAAAGTAAAAGACACTTGAGAATAACATGTTGTAGCCTGCTATCTTGATTCCCCTTCACTCTTTCTTCCTTCTCCACTTAACTGTGGCACAAAAGGTGAGACCCCCAAGTCGCTGGTTCACCACCACACACACACAGAGGACAGGGACACAGACACACTCGTGTGGGGACAGCACGTAGGACCTGAAGTGACCCAGGCTCCCTGGATGTCCAAAGGGGAATCACATGCTGAGCCACTTGCGAGGCATGTGAGAGTCACTGAGGCTTCTTGAAAAAAAAGAAAAAACACCACCACCAAACCAAAGGTTTCTTTCAGAGTAAAATGTAAATTCGGGCGGGGCGGGGCGGGAAGTGCAATTATATCAGCTACTGGAGGAACTTCCATCTTTTACAGAAACCCTAGCAGAGCATTTCCCAAGTCATGGCATGCCTGAGCACCAGGGTGTCCAACTCCAAAGCATGGCTGAATTTAATTTCGTATTCTCTCTCAGTACCTTTGATGAAATTTGGGCATGGGTTCTAGACAGGCAGAACTTGAAAAACTAACATTTTGCTAGAGTTACAGATGCAGATAGGCAAATGTAGAGAGATAACAACAGAGTGGATCTATCTGTCTCATGGCTACCCACAACTTCTTGGCAAAAGCAACCTTTGAACTCTGTACTGAAATTTTCAAAGGAATTTAAGCATGCAGAAGGGTGTGACTCTAAAGTCAGAACCAGCTTCAGTAAAGACTGGGACCAGACACCCCCACTAACTTACAGAGTAGCCCACTTTGCCTCCCATTTAGTGAGAAACTTTCACCATCTCCCCAAACTAGACTGGATGAAGAGAATCCAGACCATCTATACTGGGAAGGAGGACAGAATTATTTCTCCATCTCTCCCCAATACACAGAAGGCACATGCTGACTGCAACTGGAGAAGCAGACATCAGGTTTATCTAACTGGCATGTTCACAACTCATTAATGTTTGTTTTGCATTCAGTTAAATTCTGAGTAATTTAATCAGTAAAGTAATCTGGAAACAATGATAAATCTCTTCATTCATTAAGAGCAAGCATTCCTTAGAAGGCCAAATCAAAGTGGGCTGCTGTGAGCTCAGATCAGCATATGTTCTTCCATTAGCAGCACAGATAGTTACCCACAGGGAGGATATTTGTTCCCCAAGTTTGTGCAATGCTCCCTTTCAGTCACTCTGACGATCAAAAGGAAATAAAAATATTATCAGCAATTATTGCCTGCATATCCTAGCCACTACTCTAGGCTCATATCAAGTCCCTGCAGACACTCCCACGGGTGTATTCCACAGCTCTAATGTGCCAAGCTGTGCCATATAGCAAGACATAGTCACTGCATCCTTTAGTTTCAAACCTGCATTTTTCTTGGCAAGTTTACAATCAAGGAAGAGTAATTTGCTTTACTTTTCTTACGTAAAGACATGTTTGTATTACTGCAGTAAGTTTCTCTAGTCTTATAAAGGCTTCCACAATGCATATCCCTGCAGATGATCTATCAAGAGCCCACACCTGTCCTTGACACCCACAGTGCTACAGTTCTTTTCAGGGAGGAACAGAAGACTGGGCCAAATCCCATGAACTGCTATCCTCCCCCACCCCAATCTGGAAATCTCTGAAGCAGAACTGAAAGTTTCTCCATCCAGCAGCTGTTTTGTGAAAAAACCCCATCAACATCACATGCATCTTTCATTTTGCGAGGAACAAGCTGGAGACCAAGAAGATTCCGCGTGACCACAGGTCTGTCTGCAAAGAATTCACTGGCAGTGTGAGGCACTTCTGAGTGAGTTCATTCTGAATCACTGAGCAAATGCTGTTAACCTTCACCCAGAAGGGAATGTTTCTTGGGATATCACACCCCTTCCACATCCTCGTCACCCCACAGGCTGTTTAGCACACCATACGCTCAGCTCCACAGTCCTGCTTGTGCTGGTAGACACAAGGCAAATTTTACTTGGTATTACAGAAAACTGAATAAATATAGTGAATTTACAAGAGCCTGAACCCCCCACCGAGTACTAAAAGGAAAGTCAGAGATAATCAGATGCTCCATGGAACTGTCCTAGGGCATCACCACTGAAGAAACAGAGGCATAGCGTGGGCTTTGCCTGGTGGGCAGACTCAAAACCCAAAGAAACACAGCACTGAGGAAAGCCTGTATTTCAAGAAATTATTTCCAAGCTGCACTGCCATTAGATTAGATTGGCTCCTTAGGAATATTGCTTTTTCAGGTGGCTGCATTTTGGCTCAGCCATTGATCCCTCACACCAAACCTACTTACAGAGAGAAGAGTCTGTGCAGAAGCTGGGTCAGGGTCCTTTCCCTCTGGAGCACAGCTGAGCATCACTGGTGGCTTACATCCCCACAAGGTGACATATCCAAAGAGAGACAGCTTCCCGATCCTATTCCGTCTTGGATACCAAACAATTAAAATGCTCAGTTATGCAGTTCAGGAAGCCCTAGCTGAGATCTATGGACTCTGAGTTACAGATTTAAAATTACCTCCATGTATTATGTTTTCTGCTTCCAAAGAACCTCAGGCACACAATTTATTGCTGAGACCAGGAAGCGTAGGATGATTCATGAAAGTAGCCAATAGTGTTACCCAAGACAGTCGTGACCTATCCTGTGTGCTTGCTCACAACTGTACAGCTCCAGACACTCTGTCTGGACACCCTGGAACAAAAATTTTCTGGAGAAACAGCACTGGCACTAATGCTGCAATCCATCATTTGCACTAATGTAATAAGCTGGCTTAAAAACTCCAAAATATGATGGAAGAGCACCATTAAGCCTTTCTGTGGGCTTCATGAGCAACTTGCGTTCACTTACTCTACAGGTTTCCTTAAGAACATAAATGGAATTAACTAAGAAGTCTTCTTTGTGATATGAAGCAAAATAGTTTTTAGTGGGAAAATAGATCTTCCTGTCCTGAACAAGGGACCTGAACAATGTTTTAACATTTAAAATTATTTTCACATGAGAATTCCCATTTAGGGTTTTCCAGTTTATGGTCACTGATTTCAAGTTAATAAGCAGAAGGGTATTTAAATAAAACATAATACAGAGCTTTGTGAAGTAAAGCTGCTAACCTGATTTAGATTGTTTCATTTCCAGCTCCACAACTCTCAGTTTCCAGTCAGTAGCCTTGCTGAAGGCCATGTGTGCCTAAGTTCCTTGAGGTACTTTTGTTGCCAGAAATTTGTATCAACCGCACTGATGCAAAGAGCCCACTAACACTCCAATAATGGAAAGTACACATGAAATAAAGCAGATTTAAAAACCATCAAGACAATGCATTTTTCTCATTTATTCAAATCTTCTGCAGGAAGTAAACACTGAAAGATTTAAAAAAACTTCACACTGCAGTATGTACAGTTTTGTGACATCGCATGAGGAAATTAATTTCTAATAAAAAAAATGAGACCAGTTAGATAAATTACTGAAGACACATCACAATAAAACTGGTTGTGGTAAAATCCCAAATTCTTATGGATGGCAATGAAAATCAATACTCCTTTGTTTTACAGGGATGGAATAGTCCTGGTACAATATTTCAATTACGCAAAATGGAGTCCTGAACTTACGTGACTTATTATAGTTGTATGAGCACTTCATGTTTTAAAAGTAGGTTTGCATTTTTTTTTCCAGACCCTTTTGATTTGAAGCACATTCTTTCACAAAGCTAAAATACCACAGCAGAAGTCATGTCCAGAAGTGGAATACTGTTGTGTTTTGAACTGACCTGACTTGTTAAGACATTTTTTTTTTTTTGCCAACGCACAGATGCACAGGGTCCCCCATGCACTTTTCATGCAGCAGGTAATCACAACTTTAAATAAAAGAATTTTTCTATACATTCTTCCAGACTTGCAACTGTATACATACATGCAAAAGTTTTTAAACCTATGTGATCATATTTACACTTATACATGGAATATACATAACAAAAAAGATTAAAAGGGTTTTTTTTCCTTTGCATTAGAACAATACAAAATATGTATTTTTCATTAAGGAAACCACTATTTACATCACCTTTTAAAAACCAATTTCAACATATTATAGGCGTAACAAGTCAACATATTTACATTATATATAAATATATATATAATATATACTTACCAGTTTACTCCTCTGTAAGATGTGGCAGAGAACAAACTGGTAATATCATGTCACTGACGTCAATGAGAGCTGTAATACTTTCACCAACATTTAACAGGGAAAATTTAAACCACTCATTTCTTTCTTTTAAAAACATTTGTAAATTAAAAATTTAAAAACATTGCTAAGAGTAAATGGCTAAGAAAAGTGAAAGTTATGGCTGAATTCCCTTTTGATCTCATATAAACTTCTCACACTGAGCTGCCCAGCTATGTGGTATCAGTACAGAAGCCCTCCAGCTCTCCACCTTTGATTCTGCGGTCATGCTTTACCCACCATCACTGCCTCAAGCTTTGGCAGAGGAGACACTAGAATCCTGGATATCTGAGTCCCAGACACATCCCTCTGGATAGAAAAGGCATATCTGCGTGGCAGTTCCAAGTCAATCCCCAAATCCAGCTGGCTTGGGTGCTCCACCAGGTGCTGGTGATGCCCCCTTGAGCAAGGCACTGGGCGCTCCACAACCCAACTGCTCCAGCTCCAGCCCTTCCCAGCTAGGTGGGGCTAAAGTTAATTCAGGGTTTAAGTTCCAAGGGGCTGCAATTGCAACTCTAAGTGTGGTACAGAGATAATTCCCTAACTCACTTCCTCGCTGCTCAGAGAGCTGGAGGCAGTGTTCCCCCAGCAGTCTCAGCTGGCTGTACCTGGGATGTGTTCTCCCCTCCCTCCCTGCTCCTTTGATGGCAAGATCACACACCTATCGATCCTGCACCACTTTGCCTATACAGCTGCTGCTGCCAGCATCTGACAAAATGACCCCATTTTGCTTCAAAGCTAAAGGCCTAGAGGAGACAGGAGTGGCTGAGAGTACTAAGTGTTACTCAAGAGATGACCTTGGTTTGCAATCCATCTACGGGGACTGGTGGAAATCAGGCATCTTAGAGTTGCTTGAGAAAATTCAGCCAGCCTTACCAGTCTCTGCTGAGGCAACAAACCCAGCTCCTGCACCCCTCTTTTCTGATGGAAAAGTCCCCGAGGAAAAAAACATCAACTCCTTTTTACTCACCCATGCTACAAGACAAAAAATAATTAAAGAGCCTTTGGTCCTAAGGTGTAAATGCTATAAATGTGGATGGGGTAGATTTAAAGAAGCCTCTGTTCCCTAGGGAGGGGTAACACCAGTGATACTGGAGAATTTCATACAGGAGGAGACTGTTTCCCTCTTAGCAGCTGGCTGAGCATTCCCTTGGCATGTCCTGCCCTCTCTCAAGGGCCTCAGCATTGCGTTACCTGCTCTTTGAGACTGCAATGTCTGCAGAAGATAAGATTCTTCCATGAACACGATGTCTCAAACTTAAATTCTTGTATATTAGAGTTTACTGACGTCTGTGAGAATGGCAATACCCTTTCGTTAACATCAACTAAAAAGACAGCTAAATCCTTAACTGGTCAAACTGTTAACATTTTAAATTAACTGTTTTATAAAACTTCCAAAACTAAATGTTCAAAAGTATATGTTATAACAATAGACTACCCTAGAGTAAATACAAAGGTCAGCACATTGCTTGATTCCAATATTACTTTTTGTTAGGGTCAGATTCTCTTCCCTACTTTTCACCTCAACTTGAATTCGAGGAAGTTTTTTCAACCAGATAAGTCCACATCCACTCACGCTGCATTTTTCTGTGGAGCCCTTCAAGCAAATTATAGCCCTGTATTTAGTCTGGGGACCATCTATTATTCTATATTGTATTTAATTCCTACCTATATACACATTGTTTCAAGAAAAATAATCAATTAAGACTTTAAAAGACATTTAATGGATGGAACAAATACCATCTTTTTAATATTTTTGCTGGGTTGACTCATATAAAAAGAATTCAGTTCCACTGTCAATCCAAAATATACTTTATCTCATTAATGATTATTCTATGAGACATCTGAATTGTCATTGGGCCACTTATAAATGCAATATTAAAGACAAACAAAATTTTATTTTTATATTATACTTCAGACAATGACATTTAAAATGATATTAATTTGCGTGAAGGTTTTAAAATATAAATCTTCTTTGTACAGCCCATTAATATATTATGCTTCACCGAAATAACATAAAAATATATCTTTAAATTGCTCTGTTATTTCTCATAAAAACCAGGGGGAATGTTTTATATCAGATACTGCCAAATATTTGTGTTCCCTAAAAGAAGGTATTCCCAGAGGGAGGAAAAACAGAATAGTGGTGCATTTTCCAGCTGTCAAACAGAAGAAGTTCCTTTCAGTAGGAACTGCACTGGAAAGAGGAGGATCTTGAGCTGGGGACAGGGACAAGACAGGGACAACAGCTTGCTCTGTCTCAGCAAGCCAGGAGTCTGGGAAAAGGATCTCTGAAACCAAACCAGACAGGAAAAGAGCAAAATGCCCTGTCATTCATCTCTGCTATGCAGACATGAGATGGACAGAAACAGCAGTTTTGTCATGTCGTCAGCTCTCAATGGTGAAAACAGACAAAATTAAACCAGAATGTAGCTCTCGTTATTTGTGCAAGCCAAGTGCTTAGCTGCTTGCTGATGGCAGAGGGGATTATCAGTGAAACCGAGAAGCCACAGAGAACTCTTTCTTAGGGGAGTAAAAAGTTCAGCAAAACTTCTGCTTGCCAATAATTTATATAATTTAGAGGAACTGGATTTTGTCCTCTTCCTCTCCCCAGAGAAATAAGGGCTGCAAATGGAGTTAACACTGACAGTGCTAATGGGAAAGCGAAGCCACACGGCTCTTCCCCAGCCAGCAATTCTTTTAAGGTGTCTGGGCTCTCACTGCAATTTTCAGTTCCTCCCATCTCAGGCTGATATTGCCAGATGTTACAAATCACAGCACAGGTGGGGATTGAGGAAAAGGGCAGAGAAGGATTTCTCAGACATATCCCACTATCCATTACAGAACATGACAAAACCACAGTTTTATCCTCAGTGCAACCTGGAAAATTATTCTAAAGCCAGATTTTCTGCAGTGAAAGGGCAGTGCATTAAACCATGCATCAGCTGTTCAGAGAGTAATAAATATTGGCAGATTATAGATTCTCTTCCCTGGTTGTAGGAAGAGGTCAACACATTTTGCATTAAAATCCTATTCCCTCTTTGAGTGCAGGATGGTGCTGAACAGACAATTCCCACTCATCCCCTTCACAAGCTTTCCAGCATTTCCCTCACTGAACATGTGTACTAAGCCTTCGCAGTCACACTACTCCAAGAGGCATTTTGGCTTTCCCCTTTTAGGCAGGGAAGTGACAGGAATGTGCCAACAGAAGGACTCATGCAGTACTTGCATGGCCTATGAAAATCTGCCTTTTTTATAAAAACCTAGAAAAAACCCTTCATTTTAACTAGTAACTCATAACTATGGCTAAGAATTCTGAGGAAGGCATTTGTCAAGAGCAGGGCAAGAAGAAAAATAGATTTTACACCACTATTCTGGCAGGACCACAAACAAGATTTAAAAATAACAATACAAATTTGGAAGCACTAAAAAATACATTTCAGTGCACTTCAATTATTAACACTGATGCAGGTTTTCCAATATGACGAGCTAATACCTTGGACGGACTGCTCCATTTCTTGAAAGTTATTCTTAAAATTTCACAAAACATATTAAAACGTTAAAAAAAAAAAAGCACACTGTCTCTATGCTCAGGCTTCAAAAAAATAAGGATTATTTTACAGGGAGGGAGGAAACGCAGCATTACCACCACCTAGGCTGTACGCTTACACTTCATGTTATACCATAAGCTTGCAGATCCAAGTAAGACTCTGATCAAAGAGTACTCATAACTTAATCTGATACATACAGAAACATCTTGTACAAATTACAACCCTTCTAGTTTCCTTGTGACAATCTACCATAAAGCAAATTTTATCTACATGTATTTTAAATAACATCACCAGAAAAATAAAAAGTTTTTCAAATGAAAACATGTTTCAATTAGACCATGCTTTTTGTTTTTTTAAATCATGCTCAATTTATACAGTAGTCAAGTTCATACTCATTTTTCTTTTTTTTTCTTTTTTTTTTTTTTAAACAAAGATTCAAAACCGCTGATTGTAAACTCACTGAGGAGGCTGCAGTTTATTCTGGCTCTTTTTTGATTGTTCGCACTTTTTCCAGAAGTCCATGCACTTCTCCATTCACACCACCATGCTGATGAGAGGTGTTACTCCCCATATGGCTGTTGTAAGGGCTTCTTAAATTACTAAAAGGAGTTTTAAGCTCTGCATCAGATGTCAACTCCTCTTTGATTGTAACATGAGCTGAACTCTCGGTAAAGGGAGGTTCATTCCAAATTTCTTTGTCATGTGCTTCTTGGCTGCTCACAGAGTTGCCACCTTTCTGTAACATGTAGTACAATATGGGGTTGGTTTTGGTCAGTCTGGGAGAGTCTTTCTCATAATCATTCTTGTCCATGCCCGTGATCACCCATCTGATGGGCCCTTTCTCACTGGGCATGGAGCACATGCTAAACTGGTCAGACTCCAGTCTGGACACTGTGCTCCCCAAATGTTCAGGGTAGGGGGAGCTGGCAGGACTTTTTACTGCTACAGGATACTGAAATGTTCTGTGATCTACACAAGTGTTCTGTTGCACAGGGCTTCCCATCAACGATCTGACTGAAGAAATGGTGAATTCAGGTTTATTGATTGTTGCGCTGGTTTTGTTTCCTTTTTTCTTGCCCTCTGTTAGTATGTTATTCCTATGTTGTGACAGATCTCTCTCACAGTTTTCTGAGAGAAGCAGCTGTTTCAACACATTAAAGCCTTTACTATCTCTAGACCAACTCCTATTTTCAGTTTCACTATTTGAACCATGACTTACAGCATATTTAAATTCAGCATCACTTCTGCTGAATTTCAGTTCTTGCTGGTTAAGCAAAGGCCCATACAGCGCCTCAGTAGGAGAAGTGTGATTGTTTGCAGCATCAGACACATTACTTTTCATCTTTTTTAATGGGCTTTCCAAAGGCTCAGCATGAAGCTTCCTCTTTTTTGGTACTGTGCAAAGACTCTTGGATTCAAGGTGTGTCAGCTCGTTGTTTCGGTGACTCCTGTCCAGCTCATCTGCAGGGTAATTGTCTTGATTCTGTCTCAGCAACCTACTTAGCAGGCCATTTTTGGAAAAAGAGAAATCTTGAGGTGAAAGAGGCTCAGATTTCAACTCCTCAGATGCCGGAGAAGCAGCTGTGTTTCTCTGCAATGAATGAACAAACCCTTGAAATTTGTTACCCTTGCATTCTCTTGCTTGTTGTGCATTTGAATTATAAGGAACATTTGATTCTTCAGATGGTTCAGTTTTTATTTTCACCGTCAATATTTGCTCATTCAAAGCCTTGTCTGTCTGTTCCTGAGAACTTTCATCTCTTAGAAGCATCCTCTCTTTCTTTTCACTTTTACCTTTATTGGGAGTTCCCAGAAGCAGCTGAAGGACAGTGCGCCTTTCAAGGAGATTTTCTATTTCCGAACCTGGAAGTCCTTGTTCAGCGGGTGCGGGCTGACAACTGAATATTTTGTTATTTTCTTCATGCATACTCAATTTATTCGTAAGCAGAGGGCTGTTCAACCTATCAATCAAGCCCACAGGTTTATCCATGTTCCCTGCCAGCAGCTGTTTGCTGGCTCTTTGTTCCTCACTCGACATGGAAGTCTGCATGCCGCACTGAGCCAGGTTCTGCAGCAGCTTGCTGGCACTGAATGCCGAGGAGTTCTGGGGACTGTCGGTCCTGCTCAGCTTAGCTCCTTGAATTTCTTTGCTTTTGGACAGGTCTATCAAGTGTTTAGATGCGGGATTCATCACTCTGTCTGGCTGGATGCTGCAGGCGTAGGGCGGCGAGCTCCGCTTGACGGCCAGCGACTGGTGTGAGAGATTTATAGGAGAGTCTGCTTTTGTAGAAGCCAGCAAAGGTGGAGTGCTTAACGGAGTCATTCGGTTGGCACTGGGACTGTCAGTCACAGGAGTCCTTTTCCCAGTCTGTACAGTGAATTTAGCCACATCAGCTGTACTGTGTGGTCCCTGAGGGTCATTACTCTTGTCTACCTGCTCTTCACTCTTATGCCCAAGTAACAGCTGGAGTAGTGTTACTTTCTGGTGGGGGTTCAGCTTAGAAGCTTTCGGAGTGTCTTTCTCTTCCTTGTTCTCCGGACAGGAAACTTTTGGATCCCAGCTATGAAGCAAGGACTGAGTCAGGTTATCCAGTGATGTAGGCGGACCTGCATCTGGTTTATCTGTCCTCTGTTTGAAGGATAGGTCTATAGGAAGACAGTTAGAATGGGAGCTCTCATCATCACTGCTGTCTTCTGTAAAACTGGGATTGTTGTCTGAATACTCATCAACAGTTGTTGGTGTGCTGCTGTCTTCAAAAATGCTAGCTCTCTCACTCTGCTCACGCCCTTTCACGTGCTTGGTGGTATTCTGGCTTTTCAGCAGGTGTAAGAGCAAACTGTTGCTGGGAGAAGTTTTCAAGTTACTCCTTTCCAAAGTACTTTTGTATCCCACAGTTTTGGGAGGCGAATGCATCATTCCCACCGAACTCTGAAATGGTGCAACACTGCCTTTGCTAGCTACTGTTTTGGGGGATGATCCTGCCTGACCATTGAGATGGCTTGTCATTCCTTTGGCCAAACCGAACTGGCCTGCATCTTTCTGAGCACTTTCTTGTAATCTGGCCATTGCTGCAAGTCTCTCGCTCGCAATTTGATTGGCATTTTGTGCTTTTAAAGCATGTTCCCTGGAGTACTGCTGCAAGTGGGCTTCACTGGAAAGGAGCAAGGCCAGCTGGCTGCATGCTACGCTGGGCTTGGGCGAAGCAGCAGGACTGGATCGTTTCTCTACCATGCTTGCAACAGCTTGTAATCTCGCAGCACATGACAGGGGCTCGTTCATCACCTTGGGCCCGCTCTGCACCGCATGAGGAGACTCTATAAACCTCTCCTTGGGCAGGTTCTTAGTTATGTCAGGCAGGCTGTTGTCCAGCTTCTGATCTTTTGCTTTGCTCTTCTTCAGCAGAGTCTTCAGGTGACTGGATGCAACACCATAGCACCTTAAATCTTTCTCCACTTGTAAAGAATCGTGGCTAAGGGAATACCCTTGCTCCTTAAGGCTCTGCCTAATCTGCTGTGACAGAGCAACACTCTGCAGCCTAGAGCTGAATGACTGAAGCAAAGAGGCAAGTAATGTGCTATCCTGTTTGCCTTTAGGCACATTTTCAACCATGCCAGCCAACAAAGCTTCGTTTTTTCCATCTAAATCCCCAATGGAATCAGACAACCGCCTTCTCTTTGCTGCATTCCAGTCTTCTGAAGACTGCAACAGTCTTGCTTTTTTGAGGTGCAGCATGCCAGATCCCCGATATGTACTTGTGTTAAGAACTGGACCATTACTTTGACAGCTGGGAAATATATTTCCTGAAATTTTAAAGTTTTGATCCTCCCCACTGTGCCCAGTGGACTTTTTGTCAACTGCAGTACCTGAGCCTCCTGCTGCTTGATGCATTAGTAATCCCTCTAGGTAAGTTAGAACAACAGAATCCTGGTGCATCTCAGAGCCAAGCTCTTCTCCATGAGTCATGTTCAATAAAAGTTTCCAAAAAGGCTCTGGTTCTGTTCACTTCAAAGACTAGTTTTTCTGAATCAAGATGCAGTTAATAACAGGTAGATGTCTACACTGTTTTCTTACAGACTTTCAGAAACAATAGAAAATATATTATTCTAGGTAGGCTTCTCCCAGTGTACACTGTTTGGTGAGCCAGGTTTCCAATCATAGCAATCAGCTGATATCTAGGATATTTATGGATGACGTCCAGGAGGAGCACTCAAAACATGGTTCCACAGAAACAAAGTTCCATTAAGTATTTGCTGACTTCTTTCTTCAGGAAGCCAGCTTGCTTTTCTTCCTTTTCCATCTCCACCAAGCACATAAAATTCCTAAGTCAGAAACACAAAACAAAAAACAGAAAGAAAATATTTAGGATATGATTTAATTGAATAAGACTCTTTTACCTTAAAAAAGAAAAAAATCCAAACCCAACTTCCCCACACATTGTCTTAGGCAGAGATTCAGGATATGTAAAAAACACGTTCCAGAAGAAACTAAAAAATCAAATACAGGAAAAAATACATGGTAACCAATTCAAAGAACTTTGTGAAAACAATTCTGAGACAAAGTTTTATACAAAAATTAAGCTTACTTATCATAAACATAGCTACTACAAGCATTCTCTGAATGTCACTATTCTGCAACTAAAAATTAGGAACAGCAAACCTGAAAGGAAAATCTTGTTTCACTCTAAAGACGGTTTTTAAAAAATTCCATTGAATTTTACTTCACAGTTGCACAAGCTTTGCTTCTGTAAATGTAAATACACAGGACACACAGCCCATCACTCTAAAATAGAACTGATAGGAAAAGACAGGCCTAAAGTCAGTGTTTAGGTTCATGCTGAATATGGTTTCAAATAACAGAATAGGCAGCATCATATATGTGAGTACATTTTTGTTTGGCAGGTGAATGACACTGCTGAAAGTAGGAACCAAATTGTCAGTGCTGCCCAGGACTATGCACTAATGCAAAACCCAGTCTGGTAACAGAACAGGGGTGAAATCTGTTGTTCTTACAACACCCAACCACCACGAGTCATTGGAACAATCAGGTGGTAAGAGTGGTGAAAAGGTTGCTCATGCTCCTGATGCAATATAAATCCTGGCATCAAAACCCTCCCTTTCCTGAAGTATTTTCACCTTTACATTCCCTCTGTGTATGAAACATATGATGGTAAAACCAAACCAAACCAGGTCTTCTCTGAAATCTTGTTATTCTTCAAGAGCGTGTAATATCTCTACTAAATAGTTCCTTAGATGGGGCACTGTGGTATAAGAAGCAGTTTTAAAAACCAAAACAATGGCACTTGTGCTGGATGCACCTCTCCAGTTTCACTTACAGGGTTGGTCAATGGCAGCATGAACAGTTCAGCCACCACAGCTCAATAATGAGATCATTACACCACACATGCCTCCTCCTTCACTCACTCAGTTCTGAGCTGGCATAAATATTCAACATGAGCAAAGGTAAGTGTCCTTTTGCATACTGAGCTCTGCAATTTGCTTTTACGGGCTAAAAGCCCACTGAAAACTTGTATTTACAAGTTTAAAAGCGATGTACACAGATGAAATCCTTGCCTCCCCAAAGTGAATGAATATTTTATGATTGATTTCCCAGAGGCTAGTTGTTAATTCAAAACCCACAGGCAACTAGAAGTCAGAAAAGAATCAGATCTTAAAAAAGTAAAGAATAAGAACTACTAAATAGCTGTGATGTTAACAGTCCTTAATCTCCCAGGGCAAATATCCCCTTATTAGGTTTTAAGTCATCTAGAAAAACTCTAAAAATTGAGCTATAGTAACAAAAAAAAACCAAACAAAAAAACCCCCAACCAAACCCAAACAAAAAAATCTAACCAGCAATGCATTGCAGTGTCAATGTGTATACCCATTTATTTAAAAATCAAATGGAAAACTGTCAGCTATCACTGAGGTCTCAGGTCTCATTACAATGTCCACATTAACCAGGATTTACATAATTACCCGAAGACACAGTGTTCCTTCAAACATGTAACAACTTAAATGTGGATTCATCTAACTGAAAATTCCTGACCATCTTGCTGTTCCTTCAAAAAATCTCTGTGCCCCTGGGTGGGCTTTTGCAGAGTTTCAACCCAAAACCAGAACAAAAATCACAAATAACAAATCCTTACAAAAAAATTAAAAATCAAAGTTTCCAATGAAAATAGCAAATATCCAGCAACAGTAACAGCAATGCAATTAGACTGATTTCCTCAAATACTTGGGAATGCACTTTATCTGGAAAATATCTTTTTCCAGCTTCCAAAAGTAAACTGTTTATCTGCAACCAAATTTTCATGTTTCGAAAGGTAGTGAAGCTGACAGTGCGCTGTTATAAAAAAGGAGCAAGTAGCACTTGATACCCTGTGTATTGCGTTTAAGACAATAAAATTGAAATTTTGGCAGGATTTCTGACTATATGCTAAAAGCAAGGCTTGAAGGCCCACCTTTAAGACAGAGTCCCAAACAAATGAACTACTAAGCCAATATTCAGTACAACTTTACTCAGTAAACCTTGGGGTAATTCAAAAAAGACCAAGCATTTTTGGAAATCCCCCAGCTACTCCAAAAGCCTGTTGCAGGAGCTGACACCTGTGGCCAGTACAGTTTACATACCATAACTATTCTGGTAAGTGTTTTGACACCTTTTAAATTTTTTTATTTTATTTTAATTAACCAGTGCTAGGGAAATACTGATAAACTTACTGAAATCGGGCTGATGCAAAGAAGCTTCTTAAAAGAGAATAAAATCTGGAAAGCACTTAAAACATAAGAACAGGACACCAGCCATCCTTTTAAAAAGCCTCTTCTGATCTAGTGGTGCAAGAGGTATTGCAGGGTTAAAATCTCACATGACAATGTTCATCTGAGGTGCAGTCATGCCAAATCCAAACCAGCTTTGGAAATTAATGTTTGGCAGGACACTAAGGCAACCATTCAGCAACCTTTTAAATATACAGACTGTACAAAATAACATCCCAGCACCCACTGAAACGTTAGTATTTTTTCTTGAAATTAAATATTATTTAAGAAATTACCAGAGCAGTGGTAAAGAAAAGGAAAAGAAAGATAAGAAAAAAGGCAGAAGGAACAGAAAGCAGAAGTCATACAGCAACAGATCTCTTATTTCCCAGTAAGGGCTGAATCAACTGCTAAAGTCTATGAATCACTAGACCTAAACATTATATTTAACTACTGTGACAAAATAAATTGGTAAGTTGGTGTGCTTTCTTGCCCACAACTACTGTAAATGCACTCTTTTTTTGTCACTTCTACTACCTTCTCCCAGACTTCTGTGCCCTGAGAAATAAACAACCCGATTGTTTTGCAGAACCTCCAGGAGCACCCACTGATTACAGCTCATTAAGCCATGTTTACCTAGGGAAAACTAAAGCAGCAGCACAATCCACAGCACAAATGCTGTAGCCTGGTGAGACACTCCCCAAGTGAAGCATACCATGAGAAATCAGCCCTACAGCCTTTTAAATTGTGCCTAGGGAGAAATGGTAGGCAAAATAGGGAAGATAAGGGAATATTAAAATGTTCACTGAACTGTATACGTCCAGAATATTAATTCCAATTTTGCAGTTGAAGTTTTTCTTTGTTTGCAAACTACAGATTTATCCACCACAAAGATTTTAAAATAATAACAACAAACTTTAAGATCCTTTGCTTATCATAAAATATTACTGCTGCAAAAAATAATGAAATCTGAGAACACAGCTTCTAATATGTTAAAGCACAACAACAGAACCAAAGGCTTTTTGCTCCTAAATATTTATTTTTGATTTTTAAAGAATTCTTTGAATTAATGAAAACCTCAATGGCAAAACCTAACTGGAGACACTAAACAAACAGCAGACTTTTAGTTCACCTAATAGATATACAGTTCCTATTATTTAAGAAATTATAACTAGTTCACAATTTAACTAGAAAAATTACATCCACAAGACATTTTTCCAATATCCCAGACTAGTATTTCTAATTAAATCCTTTTCCTAAATGGAACAGAAAGCCACAGTAAATTAACAACACTAGACTAGTATTATTTGAGTAGAAGGGTTACATAATCTCTTGGGTAACTCAAAAACTTGGTATTTTCAAGGTGTCTTCTTCTGTAGTCTTAATTCAAGATCATAGGAAAAAAACCAAACAAACTTAGAGAAACCATTAAGGTATTTATTTTGCAAACTGGCAATGGCTAGCAGATTGCCCCATGAACATTTATTAGAAGAGAGATTACCCAAACTCATGCACAGTGTTAGAATGATTAACAGAGGTTGAGTTTAGTATATATTCACACAGATAAAACATTTTTATTAACTGCATTTCAGAGTTCTTTCATGATGATTAAACTCCTGTAGCAATTTTATGTTCCTTTTTAAGTTGAGACTAATCAAAACAAGCATTTGTAAAGCTAAAATCAAACTGGTCTGTGAAATAAAAATATTCAGTTACTTAATAAATTTGGTGTTCTAATGTTCAGCTCCTACTGGAAGAGCCAGAAAAAGTCTCTCACCAGCTTCACTGACTTCCCATTCTCATATTCCCAAGTGTAAAGGCTCCAGCCCACCACACCACCCAATGGCTCAGACTGTCGATTTAATTATTATAGATTTGAGGAATGCTGTACAGTGATTACAGTGGCAGCTTGGGATCCAGGGGTCCAATTACTCACTGTGCTGCAGACAGGCTGTCTGACTTCTGGTTTTACTTCTCTGTACCCTGTTTTCCCAGATGGAGTAATAATAGATGGAAACTTCAGAAAGATAATTGAGGATAAATATATTAAAGGCTGTGTGTTGCTCAGCAGCTCCAGCACTAGCACTGAGTAAGTACCTGAAACACAGGATTTTAAGTGATTCCCCATCCTTATGGCTGCTTGCAGTGAAATGTTGAAGAGCACAATGAAATTAAGATATCAGAAAAAATTCCTAGACGGACTGGAAATTGCAGCAGAACCTTGCAGTGAACTAAGAATGAGTGAGGGTAATGAGACTTGCTGTCCCACAATTGTTTTATTACTAAGCTCAATTTGCACACCTTTGATTTCAGCAGGAAGGATGGTTTTTTCGGAGCGGTGGTAAAAGCACTTCAGTTGGCTCTTTTTGCAAAGGCTCTGAGCAGTGAAACAGCCCTGATTCAATAAGCCCCAGCACCAAATGCACAGAGCTGCACAAACGAGCAGGTACTTCAATGGTACTCAAGCATGTGCTTTAAGAGAATCCACTATTTGAGTGCTTTGCTTTCCGAAATCCACGCTTTATTTGTGTCAGAAATCTGTTGAGATGAATGGAGCAGCTGAGACCTCTTCACAGTTTTGATTCAGGCAGCCAAGACATTTTGAAGGTTCCCTTTGCAAATGTAATTCAGACAAAGACAAAAAAAAAAAAAAGCAGAAAGTATCAGATGGGGGGCAAAACTCAGCAATAAGTGGGTGAATTCTTCCATGGCTGCACTCAAAAGAACTTGGAAATCCGGAAGTCTTTTTTTTGCAACTAATTCTTTTAAATCAAATAAATCAGGCTCCTCTCCTACAACTGCAGGGTATCACTTTGAGAAAGCAAAAATAAGCTTCTTCCCAGGAGCTTGGCACATTATTCACTCCTCCTAGGCCTGCTGACTGACTCCAAAAGACATTTTAAACATGGGAAAGACAGCCTATCCCTTTCAGACAGCTCAGTCAGGAGAGGGCACATGAGGAATCGTGTTGCAGCAGGAGCTCCAGGAATTCTGAAGGGGCTCCTGAGACCCTGACCCCACCAGAGCTGGCATTTCCCAGCCCCAGCTGGGGCCGTTCCCTCCAGGCTGGCACGGAGCACACGGCAGCATCGCTCCCTCTGTGAAATAATGCAGGATTAGCAAGAGCTACGGCTCCACCGCCAAATTCTGCGCCAGCATGCTAATGGAAAACCCTTTTCCCCCATGTTTTGTTAAACTGAGTGCTGCCAAACCCAGACCCAACCTGACTTTGTTTTAGACAACAGAGAGAGGTGTTGTCTTCTTCAGTATGGGGATGGGGCAGCGGTGGAATGGGGTGTGTGGAAGGGAACAGACCCAAACTGGCCCAGTCAAAACCTTCTGATTATTTTAGCAGCTTAAATAGTAGGATTTTGAAAAAATACTACTGCAAACCAATTTCATAACAGATGATGCAACAGCTCAAAGAGAGGCAAAATCTACCATTTTACGAAAGCACACAGACCCTGAGTAGCTGCAAAGTCTTTAAGTCACACAAAATCGACAGGGACGCAGAACCAAAAGCAGAGCAGGGACAAGACACAGATTCCCTCTGAAAATAAAATCTGACAGAGCACTGGACTGAAATATTAGCAAAACAACAACTGAGTGGGGAAGAGAAAACCCCAACTGTTCTCATGGTAGAGATTTTTAGATTTACTTCAGCTTTTAAAAGACCACCTAAATGTAAATGCTGATTACTGTTGTTAATAGTGGTGCTAGAGGCACATAAAGGAAGGGGAGGCTATTCCTACACATTCCATTTGGGATGTGGAAAGGGGGATTCAGTCACCTCATCTCAAGTGTCCCTCCACTCC
Organism: Entomyzon cyanotis; assembly: GCA_024500445.1. Lineage (NCBI taxonomy): Eukaryota > Metazoa > Chordata > Aves > Passeriformes > Meliphagidae > Entomyzon > Entomyzon cyanotis. Next base: position 5,436,731 of record JAKEPQ010000756.1, read on the forward strand.
TCAGATTTCACATGGGATTCTCCAGTCCGGGAATCTGTGACTCACTCAGACCACGGAATACCACACGGTGACAACAACGAGGAGCTTTGGGATGGTACGTAATAAATATCAAGGGGGAACACAACATTTCCAGCGTGTGCCAAAATGAGGTGTGGAAATGTCAGGGAGATTTTCATATCCACGCAGAGAACTGCGCACCCTGCCAGGAAACACTCACAAGCTGGAGCGCCTCAAACTCTGTGGCAAAGGATTTCTATGTGAAAAACCCGAATTCTGAGCACTGCTGGCTGCATTGCGACTCAGCCAACGCTGGCACTCAACCTATCCCAGCCACATCTTCCAGAACGTGGTGCAGATTGCAGAAGGCCACAGGCAGACATTTCTCCCAAAGTTACATGTGACTTGTATTTTTGTAGCTTACTCCACCAACATGCTAAAAAGGAGAAAAGAAATTGAGGAAAAAACCCCCAACAAAACAAAAAAAACCCAGCCCCCACCCTAACAAAGAACCAAACCAACAAACCAAAACTCTACCCAAGAAAGAAAAAAATCCCTCATCCAACATTACCCCAAACCCCATCAAACCGCTAAAAGAGCTGAAGTACATGGGAAGGGGGAAATGGGGAGCAGACAATTGCCATGAAGGCCGAATTTGTGAAAGCCTTACAAGCAGCTCTCCAAGGTTTACAAGTACACTTAAGCACCATACACAGCTTAATCCAAATCTGGCCTACACATCAAGACCTCCTGCTGGAAAGTTCTGCAAAGTTCAGAGATGAAACACATGTGGCCATTTTTCATGCTGTGACACTCTTCAAACGAGCTCAGCCTACCTTAAATAGGTATTTCTTATTCCAACAAGAACTGACCACCACAGAAAAAATCACTCCTAGATGGAAAAAACCCCACACTGTTCACACAACTTATAATTCACCCTGGTGTTTCACAGAAATTTCAGTCAATTCCTCACCCAGACTTCTGCACATAAATTTGTTCTTACAAAAACTACTGTAGGAATATTTACATTTTGTTGTCTAACAGTACTGTAAATGAACTTTGAGTTCATTTCTTGATCATGATCTGCTAACACTCAAGGCATGAACTTAGAAACACTCTGCCAAGTCTTTGCTAATTGTAAGGAATGAGAAGGAACAGACATTCAACTTATAAATGCCACCTGTGAAGGAATCAAGTATCTGACATCTAAACCTGTCCCATCAGTCACTGCTCAATGGTCTTCTGCTACTGAAAAAAAAAAAAAAGGCAGAATCTAAAAGATAGTGCAGAGAAGTTACACCCTCACCCCACATCCATTAAGGACAGGAATCTAGAAATAGCATTTATCACTGAATCTCAGCTAACTCGGGTAAAGGTGTTGGATCCAAGCTCAGAAACTCAGTGAGCAGAAAGGCTTTTGGTTAATTGAGTCTTCTTATGCCAGAGATCCAGAGCAAAAAACACACAAAAATCTATACAAACGCTTCTTTTCAGAACAGAGGAGTGGATAATATACAACAGAATGGACAGAGGATGCACCTTTCCAATCTTTGGTAAACCACTTGCCTATAAATAAGCAATTAAAAGGAAACTCAACCAGATTTCCATTCCATCTGACACCTGCAAAACCAAATCACTGATTATGCATTTAACTCTACGTCAACTCCCCAAGAATGAAACTTGATTAATATACAGTGAAGAAATCAATGTCCTCTCCTGGGCAATCATGCTTTTGAGTTATGATCAATGCACACAGATAATGCATTTCCACACAGCTCTGACCTTCTGCTTGTTGGAGGGATCTAAAGATACAGGCATTTATTGATAGCAGTACAATAAAACTGTGTATTTCTTGGAATAACTGTATGTTAGACAGTTTGGCATATGTTAAGTTACTTTATGTTATTTTAACAAAGAATTGGTTTCAGATGTCAAAGTGCAACAAAACACTAAAAAGCAATGCACAGTATTTTACTGACAGTAATAGCTGTCTTTCACTTGGGACCAAGCATTTCATGGTTATTAATGAAAGCCACTTTCTAGACTTCTCAACAGAACAGGTTTCAGCTAACTGAACACAAATACACAGTAATTCCAGGCAAGGTGAAATACAGGATCACAGTCACATAGCATTCAACTGTATGTAAACCCCCCTTAAATCCGTGTCACAGACCCAGATGATTTGTGGTTTGGGGGTTTTTTTGGTGGGTGGTTTTTTTTCTTGTTTTTTGTTTGTTTGTTCTTTTTTTAAGTGAGCAGAAGAGACACTACAGCTTCTGTTGTAATTAGAGATTGCAGCTCATTGTGGATGATGTTTCCAAAGGTTGTTGTGGACATGGAATAGGCTCACATAAGTTAAGTGGGAAAGAAAAAAAATCTGTGTTAGCAAGATGGTTTCTACTTGCTCAATTCAAAGAAAAAATTACGATTCTTTTTCTCTCCAAAACTGCAATAAAGCCAAGCAAAATTCAAGATAAAACATAAGAACCAGCTTTAGTGAAACCTTGAGAGAAGAGGATCATAACATCCTGTGAAGACAAAAGGACAAAGAGTCCCTATCACTATGCCAGAGTTAATATAAAAACATACACAACATAAATCCCTAAGTAAAATATTAAAAGGACTTTTAAGTCATATAGGTGTATACAGAGATGATCACCTGACCCTCAAACATAACGAACAGGACTGCAACTCACCCCTAGCTGTGACTCAAATCTGAACAATTTAAATACCAACTTAACTCAAAACTAGTGGAAATGGTATTTACTGCCACAAAGGCATGGTAAGAACAATGGATAGCTGGCAAGATGATGTGTTTAACAATTCCTCACTGTAAGGACATTTACTCTGAAATAATTTCTCAAAATTCAGGCTGATAAAGATACCATACATTTTAAGAAGATAATACACCATCACAAAGTTGTGGAAAGGAAACCTTTTACATGTGTTATTAATGAGTTCTTCATGAAGGATTGCAATAGCAAAAAAACCCAAAAAAACCAAAAAGGCTGCTTCTTATTACTGCTTGTTCCATTACTGTCAAGAGAGTTGAAACAGGTGCTTACGTCAAATTCAAAACTGTATAAAACAAAGCAATATAGATGTGTGATTGATTTTTTAAGAAAGCATGTGATTTTCTACATAAAACAACATTACCCCAAAAATAACAAAACTATTAAAAATAAATTTATTACTCCATACTTGCACATAAGTATTGGCTAATTTGAGACCCTATTTCACAATGCCTGTGAAACCAACAGCTTCACTAAGGCTTTATGAAGCCACATGGCCAAAGTGTCAATGTTACACCAACCAACTCTGCTGCCCTCTTTGCACATGTTTAAAGTAAGGGCTGTGCTCAAGAACCTGCTGAACGCACGTGGCATGAGGCTTACGCTGGATATTGGGAATATTCCCTCATGGAAAGGACTGTTCAGCCCTGGTGGAGTCCCCATCCCTCCAGTGGGTGAAGGGATTTCAAAGCCCTGTGGATGTGGCACTTAGGGACACGGGGCAGTGGTGAACATGGTGGCTTTGACAGTTGGACTTGATGATCTTAAAGGTCTTTTCCAACCTTAAGGATGCTGTAATGCCTACGGGGCAAGCCAGACTAAGAACCTCGTCCCAGTCCAAAGAAACCCCCAAGATGGTGCCAAGCATCTGTTTCACAGTTCTCTGAGGGATTACGAGAGGCATGGGGAAGGACAAAGAGCAGGAACTACTGCCACTGCTGAACCTCACTTAATGCCAAACAAGAGCACAGCCACTGGTGAGATGCTTAAAGAGAAAACCCCACCTCCAGGCAGAATGCCTGTGCTGAATTTAGAAGAGTTTATGGGAGAGATAAAGATGTCTTTATAAGAAGCATCTCCTAAACAGAACTAAAAAAACAACAACAACAATCAAACTTTTTCTTTTCAAACCCACTGAAATCTTAAAAGATGACTGAAAACTTACTTAAACTCAATTGATCCAAGTATTTTAAATTTAGTATTTTATTAAGGTATCCTGTGAAGCTGGAGTATAAATCCTATTAAACTGAACTTAGTTTGTCCATCCCTAAAATAGATTTGACATACAAACACAAACACAAGGTCAAGGTCACAGATCAGCAAGAAAGATTACAAAGAGGACTGATGTAAGAGCTGGCATTTGATCAAAGCCCCTAGATGTGTCTTTTTTTAAGTATACTTACCAGAAATACCACAACATTACATTTTCTTCACACTGGTACATTACATGTTTCAAGTGTTCCCTAGCTTTAAGAGCATCTGCTCTGTCCTTATTTATTTTGCTAAGAGCTATTAAGCAACACAGCAAATAAACTAAGGAAAAGCTCTCATGTTAAATGAAAAGGAAGTGAAATATACTTTTTGCCATGGTTTTCACTCAATTCAGCCATTGCTAATATATATTAAATCACAAATCTAAAAGGAAAACCCACTCAAACACATGGGATGACAGCAAGATCAGGGCTAGAGAGTCAGGATCTCAGGTTTTACCTAGGTGCAGTCCAAGGATACTTCTCTTAATATAGGAACTGTATATCTGGATGTGCACTTCCAAGCACAACACTTGCTTTATTTATCCTAATTATCTGTGTGCACAGCACATATTTCTCAATTAACAAAAAAAAAAAAAAAAAAGCACTCAACAAAAGGTCTGCGCAGAACACAATCAAACTAACCTCTTCTGTAATCAGGACAACATTTACCTCCTAGAAAGCTTCTCTAATGCTGAACGATGAGTAAGTGAGCAGATTAAACACAGTAGCAACAGTTGAAAGACTCATTAAAACCCAGCTGCTAAAATAGTTAGCAATGAAAGTCATTTACTGATCTATCCATCCACCCACCCACCGATACATTCTCAAAGCTTTAAACGAATGCAGGAGAGTATTTAGCTGACAGGTCACGTCTACCACGTGTACCCTTCTGATGCCTAAACACAAGAAAGAGGTGTCTTGGGTGACACAATGTCACATGGCATTCAAAGCTGTACTGCTGCCACAAAATTTAGATGCTCACTGTAATAAGTAGGAATTTAAAGAAGAGTTTGGCTTGCACTGTTAATTCTTAACCCCCACTTTCAACAGCAGCACTGCTCTGATGTTAGTCTAGACATGACTGGGAGCAGTTTATATTTAGACAGAGAGATATGTCTATAAATAGGACTGTTTGTGTTGGTATTAAAGCTTTTATTTAACCCATTTGGGGTGACCTGCATAGCTCACTCGTATGTGGGCATCTTGGACACTGCCAGTAAAACCCTCACGCCATCACACCCTCCTGCACCTTGTTTCAGCTATTCAACATTTGTTTACTGATTCTCCTCCACTTTTGTAGAGGCACTACATTTGCAGCTCTCTACCTGTATGACTGAGTTGTCTCAGCTACAGATGAAAAGGCCTCAAATGAAAAAAAGATGGGAAAAAAAGGTTTAAAAATTTGTCTCCTTTTTGCAAACATCCTTCACAAGAATGAGGTTGTTACCCTTTCAAGCTATAGTACTGCCTGAGCTGCTAGGGCCAGATACAAATCACTCCCAAAGCCTGGGATGCGAGCTTCCCAGCACTGTGGTATAGGTGCTTTTAACTCTGATAGTGATTCATCAGATCTTAAAACAGTCACTGGTTTAAGATCGAATTAAGTTGTAGACCTCAGGGCAATACAATTCTGCTCCTCCTTAGTCCCCCTTTTCCAAGCGTTTCAAGCAAAATGGGAGAAAAGGAGAGGTTGGTTAATTTTTTAATCCTTCCTACTTTCTGAAAAGCTGATAAAGCTTCTCACTGCATTGAAGAGTTAGCAAGGGAAAAATAAAAATAAAATCAGGCAATGATTACAACAAACCAACAAAAGTTCCTTCCATTCCACAAACAAATCAGCAGCTTACTCTGAGAACCAAACACACATGAAAATGTGTATATAGGACATCTCACAACCAAAAACATTCTAGAAAACACATCAGCTTATTAGCAGTACAGCTGCCCAACATGTGAAACCCTAAAGCAAGTATATTTGGAGTCATATAGCTTTTGCAAGTTTACAAACGCATGAGAACTCAAATGCATGAAAAGGTCTTTGCTTTAATTGAGCTGTATGACAGTAACCGTTCATTCAGTGTCCTGGCAGGTCTTCTCTCACGTTTGTACTACAAAAAACCTCTTTAATCTTCATAACCAAACCTCTGATGAAACAAGTCAGCAGCAGTTGTGGGTTTGGGTTTTTCCTGTTAAATACAAGTTCACACTCTTTACACACATAACCTGCAGAAGCAAGAAGTTTCTGCTAGTTCTGAATTTTGGATCAAATCCCCCACTTTTCAAGCAGCAGGGATGAGGCAGGCTGATAGCAGCAGCCAGTGGTGGTTTTGGCTGTGACACCATGTAGAAAATATCTGAAATCCAGTTCTTATCCATTCTTCTTTGGAGAGCTGGAACAGGCATCTTTCCATGCAGTGATCCAAATGTAAAGCATTTCAAGGGGGTAATGTCTTTTAAAAGGGAATAATGACCAACTGCAATAACCAACCAGCCAATGCAGCAATGACAATAAATGTGACAGCTAGCACAAAGTACTTCTGGTCAATTTAGTAGTCAAGCAGTCCAAAACAATGGATTATGTTGAAGAACTGGATGGCTGTCAATGCCTGATTCTGTAAAGGTACAGTTTTTATTTATTAAAAGAAAAAAAAGCAGGAAAAAATATTGTCTTTGGTTATATTTACATGTGTGAAACGTCAAATTAAGATTTCAAAAAATCTTAAAATATCACATTGATGAATAGTGCAGTAGTAAGTTCTTGAACTCTGTACTTTCTTTTTAGTTATTTTCCCTTACATAAGTAGACCTATGAATTTTAACAGGACAACAAAATAATGGCAATCTTGTGCACACATGCAGATCTGTGCATGAGAGAGGCATCTAAATGATGCTACACATATTAAAGTTACAGACATACACATAGGACAGACTGGTATCTACCATGCTAAAGCTCAGTAACACATCATCAGTTGAAACATCCCGACTACTAAAGACAAACCAGCTCACATTCAAAATTTCAATAATCAGGACACAGCACAGAATTTCAAACATGTGCAACACCAGTTATTACACTGGTCCCGTTCCTCAAGTTGTTCAACACACAGCAACCATTGCAGGTGATTAGATTTCCCACATGCTGGAAGTCTGGTATCGATTCATCATTGAATAAAATCAGTAACAATGAAAGGCAGTTGGAGGTAGGTGGTGAACTTCTCTCTGCAAATCTTGTCTCAGCTTTGGAGAAAATATCTCAAAATTGCATTTTTAATCTATTCACATAATGAAAGCGGGGGAAGTTGTCATAACAAAAGACATTAAAGGCAATAATCTAGCAAATAAACAGGTGAAACTGCACCAAAGCAGCTCAAACCACATAGGATGTTATCTGATAGTTATTACCTATAACCACAACTCTATCGATTCAGCTGATCAGGCTATGTATTATTTCCAGCTTACCCTGCCGTAACAGAGATTTGGGCACGGCTGACAAGTCACAACCCATGTCCTTTGTGTTATATAAAGCCATCTTTCCCTGATGGAACTGGAAGAGTCATTTCCCAGCTCACTGCAACATCCATAAGTAACTCCAGTGTTTTCTGAATCAATGTATAGTAAGGCCTAGTCAATAACCTGAAGATAAGTTTCATTGACTGCCTGCATTATTACTAAACCACATTTTTTTTGTTTCTTCTATTTTTCAGTCTCTGAAATCTTGATAAAGAAGAATGGTTTTGTTCAAATTCTGTTGCCCAATTTCTTCAGTGAATGAGAACAGAATAACTCCACTGAACACATTAATGTGATTTCATTCAACAGCAGTTAAGAGTTGTGAGTACCTGCAAAATCTTACAGAACCACAAACTCATAGAACAGAGTCATAGAACTCTCAAATACCAAATATACACTGAAGCAAATCATACTGGAAAGGAAGGTACAAGCCAAAGAGACAACAAAGGAATACCAGATGGGAAAAAAGCCCATAAAAAACCTGCAACCCAAAGCAATTTCTCAAAGGGACTTCTTGCTCTGAAAAGCATACAATTTATAATCCATTTGTTGAGAAAAAGCCAGAAGTTCTGGTGGGCAGGTGAACATGTTTTCATCCTCTCAGAAAATTTAGCAGATTGTTAACCTGGCACCCTAGATAGTAATCTCAGGAGAACGAGATCAGGACTATACAGGGATGTGAAACAAACCATCCTCTGACTTGGAATTCATAAAAGGGATAAGGACCAAAGTTAGTGTGAATGAGACAAAGTTACCACTCCATGTCCCAGGTGAGAAAAAAATACAGGTTAATAACTTTTCAAGTTCAGGGCAGAAACTCATACCTTTCAAGTGTCAGTGCAGGATCTTTGTGAATCTGCTTTTCACTCCTCCCTGCCAAAAATAAGTACATTGTAATCAGGATGCGGAAACTTATAGTGCAAAAAAATTATATTTCTACTGTAACAGGAAAGTCATTCTGTTAATTCAGTATTAGTTCATGACATGGAGTCTGTCTTACTTCTTAACAGGGTATTAACAGACTAAAAGTTTTCTCCATAGCTGGTTACATTTGCGGTTGATTTGTGAGAGTATAAGAGCTTGACAAGTGAAACTGAGCTGAGCAAGCTGGTAAAGGTAACCTTCCAGGAGAGAGGGCATAGGTCTTCTTGACTGGTCAACACTACTCACTTTGTCAGAAAAAAAGGGTGTCATCAGGAGATTATCTTTATTCTAACAATTCCACTATCCATTTATCCACCATGATTAAAACAAGCCCCTAACAACCAACCAAAAAGAAACCAAGAACATACAACACACCCCGGGCATTGCAGTCTGCTTCTCTAAAATCTTACTCATTTTCTCCTGCTATTATCATCATTACTCTCATTCAGTCTTCTCTCAGCTCCCCACTTCCCCAACCCACACTTGTGTAATGTTAACAACATCCAACGACTATTCCACGCTACACAAAACACAGCTGTTATTGTAATCTTTCCCCTGAAGACACTGTTCATAAAACCCTTCAATTTTCAATTGTTTTGCTCTAGATTAAGTTTAAAATTTCTCATCTGAGTTCTACAGACATTAACAACTTTCATTTCTATCCACATAACCTAACCTCTTATTGTGTCCTTTTCCCTTACCCTTTTGTTTCCACAAACACTCGTTTTTGCTGTAATACTCAGGCACCTCTCACACAGGAAATTCCATTATGCTTCTGCACTGCTCCCCAGGCGAAGATCATCTACACTCTGGAGGCTCTTTCTTCCTCTCCTCCAGCAGTAAATTACCAGAGCAAAAATTAATCCAAATCCACCAAAATACCTCCTGCAAGACCACAAGCCAAAGCACAAATGATGTATGTTACTCGCCTTTCCTCACAGACACTTGTTTGTTCCCTTTCCCTCATCATAGTCTATATGAAATTTAAAATAAATACATCTGCACCTGTGAGATGCTGACAAGTTCAGCTGGACAGCAATTAAATGAAGCCCTAGAGCAACACTAGCCTCCAAAATAAGTATATTTTCTCTTCCTCTTACAGAAGAAAAAATGCACTTATTGGTTTTGCAGTACAACAATACGTGCTGCTGTAATAACACAGTTTTCACCCAATACCTTTCTTTTACTACGTATGATTGGAAGGGAAGGAAAGAATGAAATACATTAAAAGATCAACAGAACACAAAGATTAATGACAGAGAGAAAAGGGTACAAAAGGCTTAAAATATAATGTAGAAGGGCTAAAATATCAAAAGGCTCCCCCTTCTCTTGGGCTGGTACTTTTAAAAATCTAGTGAAAGCTCTTTCACTTCTCCAGCTGGTACAATGACAATATCCCTATCCTGATGCAATCTGCTTTCACTGCAGAGAGCACAGAGGCAAGAAAGACCAGAGAATGAAAAAATACTCCTCCTAGGAAAGAAGGGAGATACTTCTTTTCACCGAGACCATAGCTATTGACTTACTTTTAATCATGGCAAGAAATGATGACACGGATGAGGAAACTTTGAGGAGCAAGGTGAAGGCTGAGAGAGTACCTGTGCCATGGACTGGCTAAACATAAACCCAGACCTCCTTCTATGAAACAAAGGAAGCTTTCAGTGTCTCAGCTGCCTTAATGAAATAACCTTCCAAGCCCACACAGCAGACTTAATACTGCAAGTTCAGAATGTTTTTGAACATAATTTCTCCTCCTCAAACCAGAGACGTTTGATTTACTGGGTCTACTGCAAATAAAACGTAACCCTTGCTTCCACAGTCACTTCAGTATCTCTCTGCTAAATCACGTAAACCAGAGCTTGCTTGTAGCACTTTGGAAGGTGAACAGTTTGGCTGACCAAGAATAACCTACCAGGATGCAAATTCCATTTGCCTTCTTCATATGCAGCCAGGTTTATGAGAACAAGTCTGTCTGTGCTTGACATTTGGCATAATTACTATTGTAAAACATTTTATATTCCTTTAAATTCAGACGACAATCCCAAAGTGCTTACAAACTAAGATGAGATGCAGAGACAATGAAGCAGAAAGGAAGGAAGGAAAAAAGTAGGTATAAGGAGAAAGAAAAGGATCAATGCCAGGAGAAGATAGTGAGCCTATTCAAGCTGCCTGAGATGCTGCCTCACCAGCATGGAGTCCTGAAGAGCAAGAAAAGAAGAGTAGAAACAAGATGATGTGGGATATTGCAGGACACTGTAGAACATTATAATCAATTTGCTTCACTAAAATACAAAGGCAGAGGTGAAATTCTAGATAGCATGGTCCCTAACACACCCAGTGTATTTCTCTACCATGTCGTAGGAAGCATTTCCACTGAACTGCAATAAACATTGACACAACGAATATGGATGTAAAGTCCAAAGTTTTCAGGGTTTGCACTATTTTTACTGTGATTTTGACTTATCGAACAAGAGGAAGGATTGAAAGATCTGAAACATCTTGACTCTAATTGGTTGCTGAAAAACACGTGGGAGGGAAAGAAGGAGTAACTTACTGCGTATCCATCACCACTCAAGACCAAGAGCTCCATTTATATATGGGGGAATGGGGGATGAGATTCCAAAACGAAAATTAACAGACTTAAACCATTCTTGCAATTCACTTCTACATATAAGATAAAAAGCATGCGCTGAATGCAACTTATTTTTGCCAGCTCCTTGGTATGACATGAATGATTAAAGAACACAGAATTACAACAAGCTCCTTTTTGATAATATATCTGAAAAACATCTTTCTTGAGTTTCATCAAATTCTTGCATTTCACTTCAGTTACTTCAAGTAAAGCAAATGCACGTTCAAGAGCAAGTATGATCCACGTTCCTCACAGATAATGATCACAAGAAAGCTAACAGTATTTATGATATGCACATCCAGAAAACTCAGACTACTTGATAGGGATATGTATGCACAATCTTTGCCACTTCAGGTATTAAAACCTCTGTTTAACATTTCTATTTCTTTAATTGGCAAATTTGATTATGAGCTTAATTTTTGCATAGTAAAGCTCATCCAGCCATCTTTTATTTCGCACTGGCTTGCACTCCATCATGACTAGCTGAATGCTACAAAAACCTTTGACATCGTGCCCTCAAATCTTGGGAGAACAGAAGAAATTCTCACAGAAGCTGGGAACTGTTGGTAAGATACTTCTTCCACCGTTGACTATACTCTGTCAGCTGTAACTATATGCCAGTGTCCACACTTGCAAATTACACAAAACATGCATCTGAACTACCCTTCCATGAAATTATTTTCTCCGGTAAAATGACAGTCACAGGTAGAAATGCTGAGAAGAAAATAGTGTTTGAAGTTGACCAAGCATCAGGATTTTTTTTTTTTAATGAAACATACAACCATAATTTAAAAACGTAATAGTAATATCAATAAAAAAGTAATCTTGATGTACTCAACCACCAAGCTGCAGAGTATGGGCAACATCCTCACTACAGAAAGGACTTCTTCCATAGACTTATCCATTCACTGCATGAATCCAGAAATAAAATCCCATACTATTTTGGACCTGAATGAACTACAGAATTAAATTCCATATTGCTTATACATAAACTGAAACCATTTAAAAAAACCCACTCCCAAGCAAACTAACAAGTAAGAGGCATTTCAGTTACCAAATACCTATTTCAATCTGACATCTACATATCTGATGTTAGATGGTTACTGCTATTTACAGACTGATCACAGTAATTTCACTCTGTTGTTCACCAGTGCATTACATGCACTGTGTGGGTCTAAACCATGTTGGAGGCTACTGGGTACTGTCAAAATTGCAAGAAAAAAAGAGATTCCATCTTGGAACAAAACAGAACACTTTAGGAACATATTACAGCAGTGCTTTGGAGTATTGCAACTCTACACGTGAGGAACAGCGAGGACAGGAGGAGATTAAGCAACTTGTCCAGTAACACACGAACTCCTTATCCATAGCAAATGAAGAAAGATGTTCTGAATTTCAGCTGAATTTCAAGACATTCTCTCTCTCCAGTTTGGCGGTGTTTTGGTTTTTTGAGGGCTTTTCCCCTACTAGTGAAACAAAACAACAATTGGGTACATTAAGCTTGAGGAAACAATGGTGCTTACTAGTAAAGGAGCAGGAGTTGCACTGTAGTAAATCCCTTTCTCTTCAAACGTAAGAAAAATTACTGGCATTCCCATCACCCTCAGATGGAGATGTGTGTCAGTCAAATACAGTCAATAGAGGTGTTCTGCTGTACCTGCTGAAACAATGTGCTATCCAACAAAACACTATGTCAGTACTGAATTGAAGTATCACCATCACTACTGAACTAAACAGATGAATGGTAGCATTATGATCAAAAACATAATTCCACCAATTTCCCCTATTTCTCAGGGATCCAACAGGCTGAAGCAGTCCTAATGAGCTGGACAAGCACAATAACATGGATTGGAGCTACAAAGACCACTGCACAGCAGCAGCTCTTCTGATCCACAGCCCGCTTTCAGTCTCTTTCCTAACCAAGAACAATAAAGTCCTTTATACCCTGAAGCAAGGGTCTCTCATATATGTAAAGCATGTATAAATGTCTGTACAGACACCTAAGCACTTCCTTCCCAAACAGGTCCATTTTTAGCTCCTTGCTTTAGCAAGGTGTTAAAACCTGACTTTCACCAGCCTAATTCAGGTGTAATACATTCACAGCTCAGATGGACCAGAACCCAGGGTGTGCATCCATCCCTGGTTACACCAGTGAAAAGGCAGAACTGCAGCAGCCTGTGCCAGCAGCAGGGCAGTGAAGGAACTGATGGTGCAGCAGCAAGTGAATCCAGACAGCTTTTTTTGCATGTGCTGAACTGTTTGGTGGTACCCAGCCTCTGGAATCCTGGATTACACCAAGCCCAACTAAGCCTCCTCTGCAAGATGCATGAGTAACTAGAACTAAGCCTGTAGAAATCAGTTTGGTCCCTCTCAGTAGTCAGCATTAGCCTTTTCCCTAAGTTTGTACACATTTTAGCTTCAAAAGCTGGAAGTTACCAAACTGACCAAACTCAGTAAATAACTTGGCTCCTATACCTATTCATTTGTACAGCTTGCAGATACTTACTGCACTCTTTGCCAGAGTGAGTGAAAATGGATCAAGCAGTTGCCAGTGGCTTAAACATCTAAGTCTGGGAGGAGGGGAGGCATTCCAAACCTTCTGATTGCTAATAGTCAGTGCCACCTATGGTTGATGTTGCAGAAATAAAGATCCAAACAAAGAAGAAAAAGGTGTTTGGAACTCTCAACAAGGTTTTTCAAATGGCTCCAGGAAAACAGATTAGACAGAAAAGGACTAATAACTTCAATCTATTCTAGTTACTTTACCACAAATGCACTCGGTAAGGTGCTAGCAGCAAAACCAGGTCTAAATTCTTCATGCGATCTTACAACAAAAACATCTTAAAAACACACTGAAAGTTTTAAGTGTAGCTTTCTATTTTCTTATCTTACCACACCCATCTCCTGAAGTAAAATTCATCTCATTTTTATTAACAGCTCCATTTCAACCATTCAACCTAGCTCTGTTGCTGCAGATGTTTCGTCCAGTGGTCAGGAAAAAGATGCCAGAGAGTATTTCATCAGGCCTTGCAAAATCCTCCCCCATCATCCCAACAGAGTATCAACAACACACTTTATTTTCGGGGAAAGTTAACCAACACAATAGACACAATAATTCCCTCCAGAGGTTTTGCAGCAGTCTCAGTTCAGTACACAAGGCCATTAATTACACAACTGCCTTTAGCATTAGCAGGATTCTGGTAGTGACAGCACTGGTTGAGTTAAGGCTGCCTTCAGTATCTGCACAGAAAATCTATTTACTTAAAGAAGTTACGCAACACCTCCACTTCCTCTTTTCTTCACTATGGTGAAGCATATGAACAGAAAGAAAAGGGGTGGAGATGGCGAACAAGCATTTCACAATCTCAAGCAGGGCACAGCTACCTTTCAAAAACAGATCTAATCTGGAATTCACCTCTAAAATCTGCCTACATTGAAAATAACACTCAAGCATCAACTCTTACTTAACACTTGATTAAGTATTTCCAGAGGAAAGCTCTGGAATTCCAGAGGAATACAGTTAACCAATGTTGGAATCAACTGCATACCTCTGATACAAGCAAGAATTGTTTTTAAAATCTGGTTTATTTGGTTGGGGTTGTGCTTGGTTTTTGGCTTTCTTCCTCATTCGATGTCTTCATCACCCCACCCACAATACAGCAGTGTACCCCAGGCCAAGTTGCACTCCAAAATTCTCATCAAGATTCTTATGTCATCAGTCATGCTCATTCAGTGAAGTTGGTAGTAGAAATTTTAATCCTGCAAACATCCTTCTGCTTTCCATTAGGAAAAAAACCCCCAAAAAAAACCCAACAGGAAAATCACAGGCTACCCAAGATGATATGTTCCACAGCACTACGAAGATCAAGACAAAATGAAAAAAAACCACTTCATAAGTCCTCTCTTTACTATGATCTGAAGAGTCTACCTCATATTTTTAATGATATGCTGAGAACTGACAAAAAACAAAATGAAACAAAACCCCCTCAACTCTCAGAACTGGCTCTTCTCAATAGAGGAATCATATGAAGTCCCAGAGCAGTCACAGCAATCTTGATGGGTAAAATGCTTTCAAGGACTTGGATTTAATCACATGTCATTTTCTTTTCCTCTGATCATTTATTTAAAGTCATAGGTTGAATTATTTATGAACAAAAGTTAATTGCATTGAAATGCAGTACTGCCCTGTATTTATTCAACACCTTCTTCAGAACTCAACTTCCTGTCACTAACTGGTTAAAATCTACAAGAACTGAATTTGAGATAAGAATGAACCATTTCTATAGCATTACTGAAATTCACTTTCAAAACCTGGTTAAATATGGTGAAGTCCCTGGATCCTCTCACCTGCTATGTAAGTTGTGCAGCTGTTTTTACCAACTTTTGCTTTCATTACAACATGTCTTTATGTAAAAAAACAAAAAAACAAAAAAACCAAAACAGTAATTCAGGGGGAACAGATTACTCACAAAATATTTGGTTTGAATAAATAAGGTTTGACTAATTAGTTGCAACTGAAGTCATCATACTGGAGTCCAAACAGTCATACCACAGAGCGTCCTGAACTGGGGCTCTTCAAAATTTTCTTAGCTGTCAAAGGATCTCAAAGATGAACAACTTGCATGTATAAGGCTGTATTCACACTTTCTGCAAGGTGTAAAATGCAAGCTCAAGGGTACACTCATATATTTACCCCATATCCACAAAGCGTTAATCTTAAATCAGCAAGGCCATATGACACAAGTAACTATTACATTGCATGACTGCTGCTCAGCACACAGTGTTTTCCAAGTCCCTCATTTCCTTAAAGCAAGTCATTTACTTGTCACCTGCCAGGACAAAGAGTAGAGAGAGGATTTCACAAATACCTCTGTGGCTTGCGCGTGGTGATAACACACCAGGAAAGATGGATTTTCATTTTCTCATCAAGTTATTAGATTAGGTTTACATGCAGATTTAAATGCCCAGGAGAAGTCTGCCACCTGTCCTAAACTTAATTAGTCAGGAATGTCTGCATGACAAGAGCAGATACTTCAGATTATTTGGACTGACCACAAGCAAACATCCAAATAATCACCAACACAATTTCAGTGATGCCAAGAACGAAACACTGAGCACAGCCCTCTGCGAAACAGCCTGAATTTTATTAATGGAGTGCTTCATACTTCCCACACAACTGACATCAGCTGAGCATCTCTAATACCAGAGAATCAACTATGTAAAGTCTACAACTGGGTTAAGGAAAAGAAGAACACTAGATTTCTCATTAAAACAGGGGTGCATATTTATGCATTACTGAGGGGGGTGGGTGAGAGATACGAAGACTCAAATCCTGTAAGACTTTTCCTCAGCTTAGTTCTTGTGCTGTTTATCATAGCAGTACATCTAAGATTTGCAGGTTTTTATACCTCTCCTTGCCCCCTCACATACCATTCCCCCCGCCCCGTAGGACCAGAACAGGAGATTAATAACTAGGAAAAAGCAACACATTTTCATTTAAAGAGGCAAACACATCCACGTTCAAGTATATTTCACATTTATCACCTTGTTAAAAGCTAAACCAAAACCCCCTTAAAACATTAATTAGAATTTTATCTGTGTAGGTATGTAGCAACTACTGACACTGATGTGAGTAACTGAATATAATACAAGGAATTCAGTTAATCATCTCCTTACGTTGCCATTGGCACATGAATTTGCCTCATTAGCAGGGGCTACTTAGTTTGCTGTAGTAAACAAAGCTGCCGATACGACAGCCTCGCACACTTTTCATTCATTCACATATTTTTCTTTCCTTAGACTTCTAGCATGTGCCATAGAAGAGCCGAATGCTAAACATTCCTGGAGTGTCACAATATGTAATACAATAAAACAGATTACAACCATACCTTTCTTTCACAGCAGTGGTGCCAAGCACAGGTACACTGTAGCAATCAATTTGTTCTGCAGACAGTAAGGCTTTCATAGAATACTAATGCAAAATCTCTTTTCTTTCTCCTTCGACTTGACTCCCCAATGCCTGGGTCCCGACCAATACAAGGAGGAGGGCAGAATGTCTTCTGCTGAGATAACCACAACTACTAATCAAGTATACGTGTACAAGGGCACAGGATTAAACCTCCACCGGGCTTGACTCGGGCACTGAGAGCAGCTCAACACATGCACAGCAAGGTCAGAATTAAACACACACACACACACACGCACGCGCATCTACTTGGGTGAAATAATTTATCACACTTTACCACTGACGGCTTTTTACCTCAGGGGAGTAAAATTACATCCTGGTGAACTGACGAGGTTCAGACACAACAGCTTCCCCCAACAAATCAGATCTCTCGGAGAAGGGAACCGGGCTCAGAGGTGAACGCTCCTCTCCCGGCTGCTCAGAAACTCCAGGCACACCACGCGTGTCTGTGTGTTCCTGCATGTGTTGTGTGTGTGTGTGTGTGTGTGTGCAGGTGTGTGCACACATGTGGCACACACACCACTAGGCATTGGCTAAACCCGAACCACAGCGGCAAAGTTCAAAAACAGCCACTAACTCCCTTCGAGAGAGTTCTCTTTCTGATTATATTTATCTTTACCTCTTAACATAATCAATCTATCAAGTCTAATTACTCCAGAAGAAAGCATTTTATTATTGTCTAACATAGCAAATGTCAAACAAGCTGTTCATTTACCTTGAAGTTTATTAGCATAGAAATGCAACATGAAGATGCTCTCAAAACATTGTCACTTGTATTCAAAACATTTTCGAAAACCCACTCAGCAGGTTTTTATCACCTGGCATAGTTTGGATACTGTTTTAGTTCTTAAAATAGGCAGGGCATTATCTTAACTGTATGGCACTTCAGCTGATGTAAGACTTTTTCTTTAAACATCCAATTTATATTTAACTTTTCTCTTTGGTTCTCTTTAAATAAAGACTTTTGCAACATTCCAGTCAGCTGCACATATGTGGATACATGTGTTTTCATACGGGTTCATATATGTCCCTTTCAAAGAGTGAAAAGTGAAAGACTGAAATTTCAAAGCAGGGACTTCCCCCCCCCCCCCCCCCCCCCCCGCCAATTAAGTTCTGCCCTGTCATGCATCCTTCCAGGCATTTTCCTTCCAGTACAGACAGATGTACACTTTACCAAAAACATCAAGATGAATCCTACAAATTATTATCGTCAGGTTTTTAACAACACTGACTTGCACGTGATCTGTATTGAACACTGCACAAACGATCCCCAGAATATGCCAAAATAACGCCTGGCACTTTACCCAGGATAAATTAGCAAAATATTTCTGAAATATCAGTGGCTTTGCAGGGACACCAGCAAAAAGCAGCGTTAATCAATACTGATGAGTTTGTCCTTGACATACTGACCGTGTCATCGGGCTATTGTCATGTGATATCATGTCATTTCCCCACCTGGCTCATGACCTTGTCCTTTAAATGACCCAAAGCTTCCCTCAAGTAGCAGGAGGCCCCTCCCCGCTGCCTCAGCAAGGTCGAACGGGTCAGCGTGTCCTCATCTATAATCCACCACCATTTGTCAGCAGGGAGGCTGGAGGAGGCAGGCTTGCTACAAGGGGAGAATGCCCAATTAGGCAGCTGTCACACAAAGCATAGGCTGCAAAATTATCCCCTGTCAAAAGAAAGAGCAGCTGCGGGTGCCAATTACAGCAACCTTTCAACCCTTTAGGTACTGGAAACTACACAGAAGTAAATGAAGTACAATTAGTGATAACAAATCGATGAATTAGGACAGTAAATTAGAAATTACTAGCAGGTGAGCTTAGGTCTCCCATAATATTAAGGGCACAGAACACCCCAGGCAAGGGCAGGAATATACAGATTTCACAGAGCACATCAGTTTTGTCTTATCTGTGTCTTCCTTGTGTGGAGCCTGTTTCCCTCTGTCGTTTTCTTTTCTCAAGCCTTGCCTGAGCCAGATTGTGCAGGGAAAGGAAAAAAGGCAACCCAAAGAGGAACGAAGTTGTAGCACCCAAACCTCCCTCTTTATCCTGGCAAATGCAGTTTCCTCCTTTCTCAAGAAGTCCTCAGAGCCAGCACAACCTCTTTCTAGTAAGCACACTCCATCTGACATTTGCTGCACCTCATGTTCCAGCTGAACAAGGTTTACCCCAGAAAAAACAAATGAAACAAGAACAAAAACAACCAGAAAAAATAAACCTCCCAGTAAATTTTATGTCAGTTACTCTCAGAACACTTAATACTGAGTTAAATGCTAGACTTCTGATGACAGGGGAAGACTAATTTCTCCACATTTGAATTCACGGACAAATCATGCAGTGGCATCTCTGAGCATATACAGAGCCCAAAGTTTGCAAGCAAAGTTTCTACTCCATGATTTTTTTTTTGCCTTTTTCCCTTTAGTGAACTACTCCCAAGTGGTTTTTTTCCCCTCACTATTTTATTAAACAGACAACCTGGAAAGTTACCGTGTGCTGGCACCAAAAGGCAGGTCCAAGAGACCACAGTAAATCCAGATCCTCCTCTGGTGCCTCAGGTCAACCCTTTCAGCAGGAGAGTGCTACCCATGGATACCTGGGGCTCTGCATGCCCAAGGCAACCACAGAAGGGTTACCAGCCCCTGGCGTTTACAGAATAAGAAGCCCAAAAAATAGAATAAAGAAATAAAATAGAATAAAGAACAGAAAAACAGGAGGGTAAGATGAAAAGTATGGATAATTAACATACAGTCACATCAAACCATGGCTGAGACAGTGGTACCAACACCTTTGTATTTAGGTGCTTTGAGTCAAAGTAACAAATGAATTTGAAGAACAAAATTCAAATTCCAAGATGCCATCTCCTCTTTCTAGCCAGCTCGCAGTCATTTCAAACTAAGTGAAGTTGCCATTTCTTGTCAATTCTCTCATTTCTCATTCCCTAATCCCAAATCCACCTTTAATATGTTCTTATGCCTTGCAACCACATTGAGGACTGAGGACAGGAATCTAGATTCCTCCCAGAGGCAGCTCTGAATAATACCTGTATACTTGCACTATAATTCATACATGTACTCACACGTGCATACATATATTTATGCTAATGCATTCATCAAAATATGAGATGGAGCAGAAATTAAGCCACTGATCTCCAACAAGCAATTTCCTAGAGCTATCTTTTGATCTCTAGCCAGTGAGTATTCCACTGTTTAATAAAAGAAAAAAAAAATCTTGCTGTTATAACTCTGATAAGAGACAGTATAATAGAACACTAACTATAAATAGATGTAAAAATGCTCATTTAACAGCAGTTGCAATAATGCTCATCAAGTTTGACATTTTCTTTTGAGTAGCATATGGAATCTGTAGAGTACTGAAAGAGTTAATGTGTTTAGAATTCAGTTTCCATCATACTTGGGTGACTATCTCTTTAAATAATTTAAATCCTCTCCATCAACTACAAAGCTGTTTTGAAGCCATTTAGCTTTGTTCTTTACATGTGTTCTAATTAAGAAATGACCTTGTCATCACACACACCAGAAATCCTGGATTATTTCCTGCAGCAAAAATCTACGAAGCCAAAAAAAAAAAAAAAAAAAAAAAAGACAAAAAAAAAAAAAAAATAGACTTCTTCCTTTAGTGAGGAACTGAGGAAGTTGTTGGTTGGCTGAATGCTGAAGCAGTTTCACCGCATAATTTTAGTGTGTGTGTGTGTTGCTGAATGTCACAGGGCGGGTTAGTGTGACCTTGAGCTGCATCAGCAGCACAGCAAGGGTCGAGATGCCTGCAGGCGCCCTTGTACTGGATTTGCAAGACAAAAACCTTCAAACTGGCTGAAGGACATCTTAAATCTCTTCAAAGGTTTTCCGAACTAATCTGGGCTGCTCTTAGCCGGATCTGTGCCAGTGTGAGAGGCAAAATTAAAAACAAGGTCTTTGACAGGATGTTGTCTCCTCTTAACCCTTGCCGCGCAGGCGGCAGCATCGCGGGCGAGCTGGAGGGAGGCTGGAGCCGCAGCAATTCTTTCATAACCAAATTATGTAAGGCACCATTTCCTCGGAACGGGGCTCTTCCTCCCGCCGAGCACCCAGACGGCTCCCCCGCACCGCCAGCCCATGCCTTGCCTCCCCTGCCGCTGGAAATGCCATTTCTCCAGCCCTCTGCGGGGACAGCCCTGGTTCGCCCGATGCAGAGGGGTGCTCGGTGCCTCCGCTCCCTGCACACACACCCTGGGTGAAGATGCTTTGCCCAAGGGGAAGCAGAAACACCCAGCACGGCATGCTGTGCATCTTAAGGCCAGGCAGGTAAGGAGGAGGAGGGTCAGGAACACACAGAGGGTTGCTGTGGCAGGCATCAGACGCATTTCATGAGAAGAAATTAAAAAGTGACCACTTCTCATCCTAACCTGTGACTTCCTTCTCAGTCATCCCGAGGCAAGCAGGAAGCAGAGCAGAGGACATTAACATGCAATGGGCCTACCAAGAGCTGGAGAGCATGACTGTACACAGAGGGGAAACAAACACAAATAAACCAAGTGCCTGGCCTGCCTGTGACTGCTCATCATCTCACGAGTGACAGACACAGAGATAACCTCTAGGAAAGGCCCTAGGAACACATGGTTACTCCGTGAAACCACAAGTTTACCCAATGGATTTGGCAGCTTTATTCAAATACAACTATCAGCACATCGAAGGGATGGATGGGTGCTTTCTTCAGACGTGTATTATTTGCACACAGAATCTCCAACTCCACCTCCAGTAAAAGTTTGCCAGGAAGGAATATGCTCACTTAGAAAGCAACATGGATCCCTACATCCGAACGTGGAGAAAAAGGCACAACCACCTTCTCCCCATCTGTTTCAGTGGGGGGATGTTACTGGTCAGATTAAACTGTCAGATTTCTTCGACAAGGGAAAAAAATAAATACTAATGAGTTAAAATAACCTCAGCTTAATCAAAAGGAGCCAGCATCACACTTCAGAACCGTCTTTTGCTGTTTCTAGGATATCTACCAGGCAAGTCATTGAGGAGACAAGGAAGGAGTCACTCGTACCAGCAGAGGGTGTTGTGATTCTTCTCTGCTTGAGCATGGAAGGCTTCGTTTAGTCGGGTTTTGTACAGTCATTTTCTAAGCACTATAGTCTGTTACACGGTAACAAAACACATTTAAGTTTACTGAAGAAGGACACAGCTTTGGCAGTTATGTCACAACTGCTATAACACTACCCTCCACCTACCACTAAAATAGATTCACTCCCTCGCTCCCAAGAGCCACAGTTCCTCTCACAAAACACCCTCCTTTAACAATTACAAGCAGTAGTTTTCAGTAACATCAGTGACAGTGCCTTCTGCATCAGCAGAGAAGGAACTTGCACCATACAGACCTAAGGTTTCCAAGGCATTTGTTACACCTGGACAGAGGGCCACGGTGTTCCCACAGCACCTGGATGTCAGAAGAACCCCCATGATTACTCTGAGCAGTCTCAGGGACTGTTCTGCCCCAAAGACACCTCTGCTCTGCAGCCCTAGGGAAAGGTGGCACACACCTTAGTGCCTTCTCCACTGCAGCACAGCAAAGAGAGATGGAGCAGACCCACACACATGGGGGTTCACTGATCGTCCTACACAATAGTGCTCTTTTTGCAGCCTTTCAATGACAAGATGCCATACAGGCAGCCATCTGGGGTTGAAAAAAAAAAAAAAAAGGGTAAATAAAGTTTAGCCACTTAGCCTATTACACAATTATTGCTGGGTCCTACGCTGTGCTTCCTAGAAGACCTTGCAGTTTACCCCAGAGTTACCAGGAAGAAGGGTTAGAAGAGATCAGCTGAAGTAGTTCACATGTTACACGTTTGCCTAGCAGAAAACACTAAAACGAATTTTCACAGTATGACCGTGCGACATCCCTGATTTCTTCAGTTTCTCCAATGTGTATCAAGACAAAAATATATTATGGGTTTTCCAAGTACCAACTGTTGTGAAAACCCCCAAAACAAAAACAAAGAACTCCTATTGCAATGTTCCAGCTGAGCAGGGTGACTCAAAGACGCAACAAAAGCTTTCAAGCCACACAGTCGTTGCTGCCAAGTATGGGACACAGTGTGTGGCCCTGCCAAAAGTAGAAGCCAAAAGCCAAAAATACAAATTAGCAGCTTTCTTCCAGGGCCACAACAGTTCAGTAAAAACTTTCCAAATCGGGCTGTCCCTAGGAGGGTCAGACAGAAGCAATGAGTGTGGTTACAGAGCACCTGGCCATGACTCCAAGCCTACAGCAGCTCCCGGCACATCCATCCGCCCAAACCACAGCTGTCGTGACAATGTCACATCTGTGGCACTGGACAGTCACTCATGTCTACCCAGCTGATGAAAGTCGTCTTTGTGGCTACAATTTCTCATAGATGGCAAGCAGCAGAGAGTGAGGCTGTTCCCTGCCTGTTCCTACCACAGGCATGCTCACACCAGGACGCGCAAGCCCTATCTACAAAGGCTGGGATGAACATTTTACAGACCACCCAAATACAGGCTGCCCACTCAATCTTAATTCAGAATCAACAGTTAGAAAATGTCCGAACATGCAATGTTCATATTCTTTAAGCCTAGGACTCATTTTGTACACAGTGTACCTCAGTACAGCAGAAAAAAAGAAGGGATAAAGATGGCAGAAGTTAATAGAATTTATTCTCTTTCTACTTAGACCCCCATTATTAAATGAAAAAAAAAAAATCTGCTAAGGATGCTACTGACAAAAACATTCTCTTGGGAGCATACATCCCATCAGCATTAGCAAAAGCAGTTGAAAAATCATGTTGTGACTGACCACGTCTACCAGCATTTCTGGCCTAACTTCCCAGCAGCACCCAAAGCAGCCATTGGTCTACCAGAAAAAAGAAAATTAGTACTACTACTACTACTACTACTAGTACTATCAGTAGTAGTGTATTAGTTTCAAGTATTCTTAATACAGCTGGCATTCTTATACTAGCACGCAGTAAATTATTTAGACTAGTATAAAATAAATTATAACTACTACTTGACAGTGACAGGTAAGGGCAAGAAATACTGAATGATGTAGATTAAAGTGATCAAATACTGTGATCCTTTCCATATTCTCCATATGGAGAGCATCCAGAGGAAGGCCACAAGGATGGTGAAGGGTCTAGAGGGGAAGCTGCATGGAGAGAGGCTGAGGGCACCTGGTCTGTTCAGCTTGGAGAAGAGGAGACTGAGGGGAAGCCTCCTCATGGTCTTCAACATCCTCAGGAGGGGAAGTGGAGAGGCAGACACTGATCTTTGCTCTGTGGTGAACAGTGACAGGACCTGAGGGAACGGCATGACATTGTGTCGGGGAGGTTCAGGTTGGATGCTGGAAAAAGGTTTTTCACCCAGAGGCTGGTTGGGCACTGTCACAGGGCAGTGGTCACAGCACCAAGGCTGACAGACCTCAAGAACCTTTTGGACAATGCTCTGAGGCACATAGAGAGCTGCATTCAGCTCTGGGCTCCCAGCACAGCAAGGACAGGGAGCTGCTGGAGCCAGGCCAGAGGAGGAACCTAGGTGATCAGAGGGATGGAGCAGCTCTGCTGGGAGGAAAGGCTGGGAGAATTGGGATTGTTCAGCCTGGAAAAGAGAAGGCTTTGGGATGACCTAACTGCAGCCTTCCAGTACCTAAGGGGACTCTACAAGAAAGCCAGAGAGAGACCATTTACAAGGGCTTGGAGTGACAAGACAAGGGGGAATACCTTCGAACTGACAGAAAATACCTTTAGACTGAATATTAGGAAGAAATTCTTTACTGTAAGGTTGGTAGGGCACTGAAACAGATTTCCCTGAGAAGTTGTGGATATCACATCTCTAGATTGTTCAGGGCCAGGCTGGATGGATCTCTGAGCAACCTGGTCTGGGAAAGGTGTCCTTGCTCATGGCAGGGGGTTGGAACGAGATGATCTTTAATGTCCCTTCCATCCCAGGCCATTCTATGATTCTATTACAGTTATAAGTGAAATAACCTCATTCTGCTGAGGTCTCAACTAACACCCAGGCATCTTCCACAGCTTGCTAGTGAAGCCTGATGTTTAATTTAGGTCTCCCAGTGACTCTCAAATTCTCACAGCACCATTCTTCTGCAGATGTTTTGTCAAAAACAGTAACTTCCAAACCTGGGAAACCTTTCCAAAAGGTGCATCTCAAAAAAGCAAGGCTGATGACCTGCCCAGATAGCACCATTCATTTTTGGGGGGTTCATTTCCTGCTTCAAGCATCTCAGATACTAACTTAAGGACATTATCCAAACTTTATATTACGTACACTCACAAATATGTTTTATTCTAATATTTAACTTGTGTCCTGATCATGAATTACATGAGCATTTGCAGAAGAGTAAAGACTGTATCTGTGTTTAAGACTGTATTTTGCTGAATCAGGACCCTGAACCTTAATGCAGGTTTTTCTCATTGCTGTGCCAGTTTATTTTATTCAGTACAAAGCCACCAACAACCTCTGAGTTCTTCTGCTCAAGGTCATTTTTAACATTCACAAGCACAGCTTTTTGGCTGTCTGCAGAGCACAGAATTTTTTTTAAAGTGCATTTCAGAGCAAAGTGATGTCTGGAAACATCTTTAAATTGTGAAAAACACCCTTTAAAGTTACCTTAATCAGTTGTCTGTTAATAATTCTACTTGGCTACCTTTAATACCATAGACTCTAATTTCGTCTCCATCTCTGCACCCACCCATATCTGGAAGGTATAAAAATTATATAAAAATCAGTTTCAACTCCTGCAATCTCAACGTCTAAGCTACACCTCCCACTCTTAGCCTTTGAAGGCATCCAGTACAGAATCAGGTCCTTGAGCTCCTTCCCCTGTTCTGCCAGACACAACATTTTCTAAATTTGCACTTAAAAGCGGGGGTAGGGTGGGGAGCTACCTACATTCAAGAATAATTTGCAATATAAATAAAAAAAAATAGATCAAAAAGTTTGTTTATATTATGTTTTATAAAGTTGAACACAATTCCCTACTACTCAGTCATCTTCTTTCATCACCCCAACTAACCTCCTTACTCTTCTGTATCACTTCTTTCTTCTTATAATTAAGGATGTGGGATTGAAGGGGGTAATATAAGGAAGCGCTTATTTTATTTACACTTCTGAATGTGCTGTATTAAACATTATTAGTATTTTGCCAGCACCTGACTGATAAAGAAATATCACAAACCCAGGGAACAAAAACATTACGTTCTGGGGGTTTTTTGTGGTTTTTTTTTTTTTAAACAAATACATCAGTCTCCTCATCATCACTGAAATGCTACGTTGCCAATATTCACCTTCAAATACTCTTGTATAAAAACTCTTATTTTGTCTGTGCGAATCTCAGATAGTACAAAGCAAGAAGCAGCATACTGATTACAGAAAATACAGCCAGCCATGAAAAGTGAAAAGCTGGAAGTGTCTGGCAGGCAGGCACATTTCATATACACTGTACTTCCACATGTGTGCATCTACGTTAGACATGCACACTTCATCCTGGTACCCCAGGCCATTGAGAAGACAGTAAGAAGCTGACAACCACATAAACCCAACAGAAGAGTGAATTACACTTGTAGGGTTCCAGCAATGATCACACAGTAATACTGTTTCCCTGTGTCCAACAAAATAGCTGAAGCCAACAGCAGTCAGCAGCGATTCCTGGTTAAGTGTATTTGCGTACTCAGTTGCCAACAGCACTTCCTTCTCCAAAACAGGCTTCATTAATTCCTAGGGCGTGCAGTGGCTCAGACTCTCCTGCTCTCCAGCTAGCAAGGGTATCAGAAACCCACCCACCACAAGTGATCTTGTGCTATTTTGTTATTTCCCTTTACAGCATTCTCAGTTTAGAAATATAGGTGCTCTGTGTTACCCTCAAACCAGATTCCCACTTTACTGCACACATCTAAATTTGCAATGTATTAGGCTCTCTTTTTCTTCACCTTAGAAATTCAAATGCTTATGAAACTCTAATACCTTTGTAAGTTTCAGATCTTGACTATTTCTTAGCATTGAACTCAAAAGTGGTATCAAATAGGATTCATTCAAGTTAACAGAAACTTTAATAGAAGAAAGTGAGATTTATCCAGTTCCTAGTTAAAGCCATAAGCTCAAGTAAGGACCACTTCCTCACTTACTTAGGAACGAGCAGTGCTTTAAAATAAATAATAATAAAAACAACAAGAAGTAATGGAAATATTAGGCAATTATCCCAAACAGCTCTCCTCCCTTTCTGAGGAACACTAGACAGATCCTTTTAGAAACAAAACCTCTGATCTGTCTTGTAGCAAACATAACCCCTCAAGCCCAAACACATTGCCTCTATAAAATGAATATACCATAGCTCCATAGTCTCAGCAATTTTTCAAACTACAGCAGGTCTTGCCAAACTTCTGGCTTAGGAAAATAGAGTGCAGACTAAAATTATTCTGCGTTTTCAGAAGACACATTAGGTTTCTATTTAGTGCGTACCACAAAATATAAACCCGGTTTCTCAAGGTGTGCAATGGTCCATTCAGGTTTGTCTAATTCTTAGTATTTTGACAATTGTACAGTTGTTACCACCACCACCCCCAGGCTGGGTGATTTAAAGAATCAGAAATATGAAGCTTTTACAACTTTTTTTAATGCACACAAAGATTTCAAAACATTTACAAAACCCCTGTCACTTTTCAATTATTTTCATTTACAGATGACTAACAGTATGTCTGTGCCAAACACAGACATAAAACGCATTCTTCAAGAGGCATGAATCTACATAAAAACACAGATTTGCCAAACTAAAATACTGTGAGAACAACTATTTACCTCAAACAAAACCAAAAAGCAACTTAAAATTAATTTGTCAGACTTCCAACCTTACATTAACATCACAAAAACAGTTTGAGTTATTAGAAATGTACAAGATGTGCATAATCATAAAATACCCCATTATTCCACTGTTTCATCTTTCCTACTGTACAAGTGAACCACTACTGAGAAACCCCAGATAAGCAGAAATGCAGCATTGGGAGAAGGCAAACCGAGTACTAATTTCAAAAAGATAAAGAAGATGGAATGTTACTACTCTAAATATAACTTATGTCATTTATAAAAGAGTTGTATAAATAAATATCAGATGTCTTCCTACAGGTTGTCTTAACTTTCTGTGGTTAACGGGTCAGCCAAAATAGTGAGAGAATTGACATAAAACTCTAAACCCTTCCTTCTTGCTGTTTATGTATTAATAACTAACAAGCACCAACAACAAAGCATTGTCCACAGAAAAAATAAAAGGACTCATTTTATTTGCTCATAAGAGCAAAATAAACGTTATAGTACTCTCCAAAAGCATAAGATGACAAAAACAAAACAACTGGACATAGAGATCACCTACACAGATGGCTCTATGTTGTGTATCCCAACATCATCAAAAGGTTCTCCCATGCTCATGAGGCAGCCTTCTCCTCTCATCTGTCACACTGCCAATTGGAATGTAAAGAACAGAAAAGAAATGTATATGGGCAGAACCTCATGGAAAATTTCCTTCCCTTAATTCTCTTCTTATGTATGAAGCTTTCCACAGCAGGAGCAATTTGGCTCTGGAATATTCATGCTCACTACCACCTGACATCAAGGTTCATTTCTCTGTGAAAGAGTCTCCAAAGGATAATAAAGTAAAAGCCTGCACACTTGCAAGAAGCATGTAATAATGCAGAGAAGCAGTAAAGATTACTCCTGTCCTAAGCAAAAAGAATAAATAGATAATTGTGGAAAAGAAGCTACCAAGGTTTTCCAAAAGCCTGCTACTTAAGAACACAGGAAGAACTTGGTCTTTCAACATAGCAACCATCAACATCTAATGTACGTGTCTTTCAAGGCAAGCTCAAGTCAGAAATTCATACAAACCTTTTTTTTTGTGATCCAAACCAGAATGCCTGAGATGCAGCCTGCTGGCCAGATCCAATCCACTGCAACAATTCATCTGGCCAGCTGCCCACTCCTTGCTGTCCTCCCCAATGGCTAATTAGATATAGGAAGGAAGCAGGCAAGGGCTCAGGGAATTACCCTCACATCTGATTTCCCACTGCTATGTTTCATAAGGAGCTGCAGCCTCTGCTTTATCAAATAAAGGGGCAGAAATGACCATGTGTAGTGATGGTGCTCAGGTAACTCTGTATGTCTGTTAATAAATATGAATTTTGATCCACATCTGCTAGAACTACCAGCCCTGCATCAGCAGGGTTGTGTTGCCCACACGTTTCTGTTACAACACACGTTGTACACACCCTATTGCAGTTATCCACACCTCTACACACACCCTCATCTGCAGTCCAGACCCTCACCACCAATGCAGCTCCCCGGAAAAGTTGGACACTAGTTCTCCAAACCAACAGGGTCCACACCAATCCAGGCAAGAAATGTCTTGAACTGCGGTTGAGTTTCTTCCAAAACAGGCCCAGCTCACAGAGGAAGGCTCTCCGTGCTCCCTGAGTAACATTTAGCTCTGAGTTGAGAGTGACTGCTAGCTGCCACCACAACTCCATCAGGGCATGCATACTAATGCTGTTGGACTGCTGCCATATCATCCATATATGCTTTATTACAGCTCATCTCCTTAATGTGCAAGACATTTATCTTTGATTCTTTCAAAATGAGAATGAAAAAAAATCCTGATACTGTAGAACTGGTTTTAGTGCTGTTCAGACCATTTAAACTGGGTCACTGTAAGCTCTTCAAGCAGATGTTTCTTTGTCACCACATACAAGTAACAGCACCAAGTTATTTTTTGCCTCATTAACAAACTTTTCTGAACTGGAAGGACTAGAATTCTCAACAATCATCAGGTAAGCTTCTAGCCGCAGTTTTTCCATTTATCAGCAGGAAGTTTCAACACTAAAAATTCAGAAGGAACAGGTTAATCACATGAATCAACCTACCAGCCTCAACACTGGTCAGTCACCGGGGAGGAACAACAGATGGGTGATGGGATAAACACAAAACTTGCAAAATTGAGTCCACAAATTCAAAGGTAGAGCAATGATTATGACTGACATAGAAAAATAAGTAGATCTTGGAGACACCAACCAACCATTCTCAGAAATATGAAGCTCTTCCCACTCATTAGGTACACACTGAGATCCAGGAATGCAACTCAGAAACAGCATCATTTCAACAGCAATGAACGCTCATTGATACATACTTTTGGAACAAAGGTACTGGACAGGATTATGTTATTTTAAAATAGTGAAACCCTTTCCCAAAATGGTTTTATTTCAAGGATGAATTGTATAACATGTCCTGCAAAAACATGACCTGTCCTAGAAGCCTGAGAATCAGTGGTGTGGGAAAAAAATCAAGACAAAACCAACACACCTAAAATACATACTTAGATTAACTTGACCAATTATTCATAAAAATTTACCTACCCACATGAAAACAGGATTTTCTAGTTTTTCATAAAGAACCTTCTCTGTTCCTGCTCTCCCCATGCCCAGTTTGTTGCCAAAAAACGTACAGCACAAAACATCCCTACACTCTCTTTAAAAAAAATTAAAAAGGTTAACAAGCAATGATTACAACTTGCTGAACTCAATAATGTCCCTGCACAAGATTTTACCCCTTTAGTCAGACGTAAGACATCTTAACTCCAGTTCTGTGGATGTAAACAAAACCCCTGAGTAGACAGTCTTCTACTCTCAAAATAGGATTCATTTAAGAAAGAAAGTGCTCTTGGCAGTTGTTCCCTTGAGAGGGAAGCTATGCCAGATGATGAAGCTGCTTCCCATGGAGGCTGGCAGGTAAGAGGTGAGCCCTGGCTTCTGCTGGTCCCCCCTCCAGAGCAGCCACTAGTGCAGCTGGGCACTTGGGCTACTCCTTTCTCTCATAACAGCCAAAGGAACAGCACAAATCAAACCACAAAGTTCTCCATCAAGCTTTGTCTCACATAACAAAATTTCTGCAACAGGCATACATAGTTGCAAAACCCCTGAAGACACTCAAGACCATTGCTATGCCAAACTTGGTTTTCCATCACTCATTCCCTCCCCCCTCCAAGTTTCTGGAAAAAACTTACTCTTGGAGAAGGTACAGAAGGTAGTATATTATAAATAATCTGCACTAAACTTAAAAAAGAAAAAAAAAAAAAAAAAAATCAGATGGATACAGCTGAAAAAATATTGGTTTTCCTTTCTGATCTAAAGAAGGATGAAACGTCAACAAAACCCCAAAAGGTGATACATAACCTCAGACATTTGTAATGAAGAGGTTAAAGCATCCAGGTTGATTTCTCATCAAGAAAGAAGATCTTCTGAAATGACAGATTTTCAAAATACTGATTGAAAAAACATTAAATAAATCAGTCCTGAAGAGGTATTTAATGCTAAAGGTGGTAGAACGAATTACTGCAGGTGGTGACTGAAACAGAAGGTTTATACAAGCTCAAGAAAGACCAAAATTAGTTTCCAAGTTAATGATGGAGCAGTAACTTCAAATACAGTCACTTTGCTTTTTGTTCATGCAAGGTAAATCTTATTATTACATGCCATCATTTTAGTGCACCTTCTAGGTCTTTAATATTGTACACCATTTGTCTTTTTTAATATAGTAGGTTGTACATCCATTTCATTAAGATGTAACAGTGATTAATCTCAAGCAGGAAACACTGACACCATACAAAATGTGCAGCACTCATACATGGATCCGACCAGCCTTCCCCAAAAATCATGTTTTACATGGATTCAGACCACCCCAGACCTCAGATATGACTGAAAGGCGTTCTGAAAAGGATGATCCCTGCTACTACAGCTCCCCCAAGCTGAATCCCACATACCCAGCCAAGTCTGATGTCTTTCCCACCTCACTTTCCCTCCCTCTGTTACACAAGAGGGATCATTACCGAGTCTAAGGCTGTGAGACTATTTCAGCATTGATCTGTGCCTGCAAGACAACATGAACACAGACATCCAGGGCTACGCTGAGCTGGGGCACTGTCAGAAGTCTGTCCTAAACTCTTAAAACATTTGATGTTGCTTCTATCATTTTCAAGACCTGACTGAAGAATAAATCTCTTTGAATATGCCTTGAAAGACAGGCAGAGAATATACAGCAAAGTAAACACCGCTTAGGGATAAGGCATAAATCAAGAAAAGAAATTTTTTAAAGAAATAAAAAACAGCAAAAAAAAGCATCCAACCGAGATTTAAAAGAAAAGGAAGAAAAGGCAAGGATTCAGAAAAAAAAACCCAAAACCCAAAAAATCAACCCAGACAAAAAACATTAAGAGAGCACTTCCTCCCAAACAAACAAAATAAGCAATAACAAAATGAAAAGCAGAAAGATTAAGAACTAAAAAAGTAAATCAGATTTAATCCAGATACTTTTGGTCAGCCATGTTACATTATTTCCTACATTTCAATCAGCACGCACACACTCACCCAAATAGCTGTATCTTAATCCACATCAGCTTGGTTTTGCTACTCAGCTCCAGATTACATCCTTGTCCTTCCCAGAACTGAGAGACTTTGTTCGGGTTTGGTTATACAGCCTGGCTCATCACCCTGTGCACTTTTTGGATCAACAGAGCCACCTTCTCTCAGACCTCTCCAACCTCCCCAGCAGCATCTTTTTCCAACCCTTCAAAGCCAGTGCCTGGGTCACTCACAGCCCCAGCACAAGAGCAATTCCACAATGGCTGAAGGTCAGAAAACACACATGAGAATGGGGAGAAGACTTGTGGAGGGCAGGAGAGCAGGAAGCAGAGAAAAAAAATACTGGAAGAATAAAAGGATGGTAAAAAAAGAAAGTGGTGTTTCCAAATATGAAGTGCCAATTAGGCAGAAAAAAAAGTGAGAACCACCTCTCTAAAAATATAACTTTAGGCTTTAAAATACATTAAAGGTGAAGAATCAGCCTTACTAGTCAATTAGCTATAGCTTTACTGGGTATGAATTCAGCTGCGAGTATTGCTTGAGCTTTCTCCGCCCCCACCCTCCCCCCAATCACTGTTTCATTGTGAAAGAATTTAATTATTATTTTCATTACCAGATGCATACATTATAAAATGAGCCTGCACAGAGACAATGAGCACTTTAAGAAAATAGGTGTAATAATGAGAATGATATGTTTACATTTTCTGCAATAAAAATGAAGACATTCTCAACAAGGCTACTTTTTAAAATATACTTGAATAAAATAATTCATAATAATTGTAACACTAAAAGTAACACTCCTCCTTTTCTTAAAAATTAGTTCAGTGCCTTGAATGTTAACACAATTCAAAAATCAAATTCAAACAGGATTTTTATTAACTTCTCTATCAAAAACTTCCAGAAAAATTTAACGTGGACATATTTCACAGTGATTGGATATTAAAGCCTTTCTGTTTTGTTGTTAAAAAAAATAGTAATAATAGTTTTTTTAAAAATCTCTTCCAGAGACACCAATTGTACTGCATACCCAGGGAAAGAATACTGCAGCCACCATATAATATGCTGGTATTCCAAATAAACCACCAGAGAATTCAAGAGGAAGAAAAAGTAGAGTTTTCAAATTAAATACAGATACATATATTTATTTATTTAGGAGTTTTGCAGCATAAAGAAAAATCTCAAAGCCATGAAGCAGTAAAAACACATTTGTATGGATATAATGGAAACAACACAACGGTAACATCTGCATATTACTTACAGTCCAAAATTACTGACTTAGTAACAACAAAACCTGTGTTCCTGTGCTTTATGTGGCCCTATTTAACAACACAGGGCAACCCTCCAGTTTCACCCAGGAACCAGGCTCAATAAATCACTCGCTGCCCATGGCCCACCAAGCACACGCCGGGTGATTTACAGGTAAGCAGCAGGGCTGTCACCAGCACAGACCCCCTGCTCTCAGCAGTAGTGTCCCTGCGGAGGTCCCCGTGTGACCACCTGTCACATCCACACACACTCACCTCTAAATCAGTCACTGCTATGGGGGGACACGCAACAAGCCTCTGCTTCCAGCTCTGGCAAGGTTCCCCCTGCTCCAGAGCTGCCCACGTGCACTCACATCTCTCCAGGAGTGTGCCTCGTAGCTGGGATGTGCCCTGGTGTCCATGGGCACTGACACCAGAGGAGCAAGGAGTCACCACAGGCTGGCTCCTGCTGCCCAGGCAGAGGTGGCACAAGGGCGATGCCCTCGCAATGCCTCAGCATGAATCGCTGGCCCTACCTGGGCAGACCTCTGGAGGCCCTGGAATGCCAGCTTCCATTATGGAAAGGTGTTGAGTCTTTACTCAAGTAGGATGGAGGGCATCTGACACTTAACCACAAGCCATAATAACAGAGCACCCTTGTCTTCCCATTCTTAGATGTGGATGCCACGCCAGGATTCACTTGCCCAAATGAAGATGTTTACAGTGTAGGTGTCTGTATCTGAACAGGTCATGTTGTCTCCCTTTACAGCCCATGGGAAGAACGAGGCTCTTCGACTGAACTCATCCTACAGAACATGTCAAAAGGAGGTCAAATGAATCACACCCTACAAGTGCCTGCTTCTGCTCCCTGCCTGACAGGAGTTCTCCAGGACTCCCCTTTCTCTTTACTGGATACATTCAGGGTCTTCGTTCCCCTTCCACTCAAGAGTTAGACATTTATAACACAGGTGAGACACATCCCACACTGTCTTAGCACCATCTTAATCCTCCCCATTTAAAAATGAGAAACAAAGCACTGATTGTTTAAGGTTCCCAGCATTTCCCACTCAGTACAGTGGGCGCTTGCTCCCAGGTAACACCAGTCGTTCACGTAACTGCTTTTAGTTACATGACACCAATTAGTGTTTATTTCAACATTATTTGCCAGCTTGCACTTATTCCTTCAGTACTTTTCCTCTCAGATGCCACAAGAATTGCCTGACTCTGGGTAGTAACTCTTCTCATTAGCACAGAAACTTCCTCTCTTTGTTGTCAGTCTTCAAAAAGACTTACCAAAAGATGTCTCACTTTAAGTGTGACCTATATATTTTCTTCTATTTTATTTCCTTAAATTCTCTATTTCTTAACCCTTTCTTTTTTTTGTTCTACACTTAAAAATATTATCCAATATATGCTAAAACCTGTGAATTTTCAGCTGCCTTTGAAACAAGCCACCTGATTAGGCTTATCACCTCCATTATCTCTTTTTTTTTTTTTGCTTGTAGAGCCCTCATTTTTATTGGATAGTCATGGACTAAAGCAATGAATATTCTCAAGTTCCCTAATTCTAATTTATTTCCTCATCTTTCCCAGAAACAAGTAACTTTTTTTCCCCCTTACTTCTAACCACTAATTCCTCTTTTTTCTTCCCCTAAACCATATTCCCAAAGCTCTCCAGAACCAGACTGACATGAAAAGGGTTAAAATCTGTTCAGGAAAGAAGGAGATAGGTAGCTTTTTTATCTATCCTGTCCAAAGCAGACATGGCAAGCTGAACTCCCTCATCCTGTAGGGTCAAGCAGTCTCTCACCTGAGCAGAAAGAGACATATTGATGTACTGTTAGAAACTGGTCCCACACTGAACCAACAAGTCTTGGTTGCTTAAGGCTTAAGACGAAATTTATCTCCCCTCTTCCTTCCTCCTATCCTTCTATAACCAGAGTCATCTTGGTTGGCTGTTGGGCATTTGCCAACAAACCTTCAGACATCTCACAGCAGTTGTAGAACAGAGCTTTTCCAGGCCAAAGTTATGACTGCATTTATATTCCAACAGTTTGTCCCTCCAGCTTTGGCATGCAGTTGCCATGTAGCACAACAGACAAAATCCCTCCTCCTCAAAACTACTTTTGATCCTGAACATTTTGCTTCAATGAACTGATCAATCTCATCAGAAATGGCACAGCTGAGAAAAAAGCACCAAACACTTTCCCCTAGGGCAAAGTGGGCCCTATTACAGCCTGGTCAGCTGTGAAGGCTGGGGATGGTGCTTTAAGCTTAAAGCACTTGGTGATGGTTTTAATGGTTTGACAAATCCCCACTCCCAGCAGGAAGGAAGCTTTCCATGCCTGGCTGTAGAGTCTTCCACAAAGCTGAAACAAAACAGCACTTATCTAAATTTAACTTGCCATACTTTCAAACTGGTCTGTATGAGGAAACATCTTGCTTTCATTTAATGCAAATCATTCAATTAAATTCTCTCAGGAAAAAAAACCCTTGCATACTAAGGCATGTGTGCTATTTTTTCTTTCACATATATTTCACTTATCTTCCCACAAGGCTCAAGTGGAAAAATCTTGGTGTAGTGATTATAAACTCACATTAACCTGCCTTTCTCTTCAGGGACAAAGGAGAACAGGAGAAGCACTGAGCCATTCCTCATCTCCATAGTCAAAGAAATAAGATAGGGCTGGCACAGAGCCTGCTCAGCGAGCTGACTCCACCAGACCAGGTTGGGAGCACATTCCACAGGCAGAAGTACTTCGCGAAGAACTTCCTGCCAATGGCTACTTGACATTAAAAACTAGGATGATCTAGGTCAAGTATCCCAGTTGACATTAATTGCTATGTTGGATCAGAAAAAAAAAAAAAAAAAGCAGGCAGCCTCTCAACCAGAGCTCAAGTCACATTAGGCTTAAAAGTAACCGAGGCCAAAACCTTGAATTGTACCCAGAAGCCAAAAGGAAGCCAAGCAGCTGTTGAAGAACTGCCCGAGCATGTTCTTGCCACTCCTGCCCTCCCTGTGCGCAGCTGCCGACCGAAGCTGGGGAGCACTGACCAAGGACTGGCGACTCCGTGGCCTCCCAGGGAGGTCACAGTCACAGACAGCCCCCATGACAGGCAACCTCTTGAATGCCCTTCTCTGTGTCCTCACACAAAAGTTGGGGCCTGCTGGCTGTACCTACCTCAGAAAACCAGCAAATTACAAAACACTTAGATAAAAGGACAGGCGAAATGCTCCAGAGGCTGGTAAACTATAGTAGCACCTGCCTTTAGTCCTTTATCTCTGTTTGCTGCTTCTTTTATCTCTACATACTGTGAAGGAAAAGCATGTGCCACGTCCAACTGGGAAGGAAAGATTGCCTGGAAAAGCAAGTCATGTTTTTATTGAGCAGAGCACCAGAGCAGATGACTCTCAAGTTATCCAGAAAATCCAGTGAGTGCTTTAGAAAACCACACCTGAGAGTGCTGGCTGGGCAGTAGTCAAAGCTATCACTGTTGACCAGTTGAAAACAAGAATAAAGGATTTAATAACCTGCAAAGTTCATGTGATACCAAAGACCTCAGATGGTTTTCATTTTTTTTAAGGGCAGATGAACAGTAGTAATTTTGGGAATGCACTGTACTAATTCAAAAAAGAAAGAGGGAATTCAAATACACATTTTCAGTTCCAGAATTACCATGGTGGCCAATGCCAAGAAGGTCAAGTTCTGGAACAACTGCTACCATGTGAAGGGTACCTCTTTCCACATATTCTTCTAATTATTTCCAAAAATGTCTTACAGTAGATGAAGACAATTTTCAGGTACATAGTGACTTCATGACAGGAAGAGACAACTCCATGAGCCCTTCCAATTAATACAGCTACAGCTGAAACAGAAAGCAACTATGGGCTCATCTTACTTATCCACACACCTTGAACAACACAGCCTTTTATACAACAGACGTAAAAGGAACAAATTAATTTTTAAAGAGCAAAAGATGAAAATATATAGCTGTACTCCATAACTCATAGCAGGTTTCCAAATTGTAATCAATATTTTCTTTTGCATTTAAGCACTGCTGAATCTTAATGCTTTTTAAATATCCAAGTGCCAGAAATAATAATTTTATTACAGATAACTGTATGTGATTAAAGTCTGACTGTAGTTTTTGAAGTTCTCTGCAAAGCCAATATGGGTTAAGTGCCCATTTGTATTGTTATAAAACTTCTTTACAGTGCTGTAATACAACACTCAAGCTGCCGACCCTGAGCTAATATTTAGCATACAACCTGATAACCTCATGTAGACCCAAACACAGCTGGAAAACCTAAAGTCTACAGCAATTCAAAAAATATTTGTATTATTTTATTGAAAAGTTTAAAAATACAGGTGTCAAAATAACTTTTCAAAGTAGGAACAATATTTGGAAAAAGTAACTTATCAGTTGATTCAACAATTACAGCAGGTGCAGTACTATGGACCATTGACAGCTCAGTTAGTCCAGTGACAACATAAAAAGGCTTTCTTCCCCCAAAATGCAAGCTCTTCAGCCAGCAAAGATAACTAACACTTTGTCCAAGTTTCTGAATAACAGGCTGGGGGCAAATACAGAACTGTGTCAAGGATACTTTTCTAAAAACCTAGCCATTGCCATTCAAAAATAATCCAAATCAACAACAATAACAAAACAACCCTAAAATAAAACATACAACCTAAAACATATTTTCAAAGCTGGGGTGTTTTTTCTGTTTTATAGACCAGATCCAGGAAGGTCCTAAAATGCTCA
Source organism: Entomyzon cyanotis (assembly GCA_024500445.1). NCBI lineage: Eukaryota > Metazoa > Chordata > Aves > Passeriformes > Meliphagidae > Entomyzon > Entomyzon cyanotis. The sequence continues at coordinate 5,475,238 of JAKEPQ010000756.1, forward strand.
AACATTATAACAGTCAAAATTAACCCTAAAAGTTCTTGTAGGAAGAAGTACACAGTATTTCTCCATGTAAGCTAACAGGAAGCACCACAGTCTGCTTGTATTACTCAGAGAAAGTCTGGTGACTCTCCCAGCAGTTATGGACTAGAGCTGATCTTTCCCCATGCCCATTTGGACATGAGGAAAAGATCATTCACTGAGAGGACAGTCAGTCACTGGAACAGGCTTCCCAGGGAAGCAGTCATGGCATCAAGCCTGACAGAGCTCAAGGAGTCTCTGGATGACAACTCTTAGTCATATGCTTTAACCTTAGGTAGTCCTGCAAGGAGCAGGGATTTGGACCCAATGAGTCTTCTGGATCCCTTCCAAATCAAGACACGTATTTATACACGTATCTTCAGTCATCAAAATGTTAATAACCTATTCAAGACTTTTCAAAAGGCTTTTCTGATTTGGAAATATCCAATTGTGCTTTTTCTACTCCTTATTCACAGAAGGATGTCAATGCTTCATGACAGGTCTGCTGCAGTCTTCAGAGCAAAGCTCTGGAACACCATGTATTGAACAGGGATTACCTACAAAAATCCCTAATGCAAACAACTGATCAGCTGCACAGATTAAAGACTGAAAGGAGTGGTCTTCATAAATTCTCTTTTGTTTTTGAGTTGGTTTTGTTTGTTTAAATTAGTTTCAACTACCAAATGCACTCAGCAGTTACTGCAGCATTATTTGCCTTTTCATCCAATACTAGGCTAGAATAGTCACTTATTAACCATGGCAGAGTTGTATTTTACAATAAAGAATGTAAAACATATGAGTCAGGGCTTCTGTTTTAATAAAATTTCCTTTAGCAAAACTGGAGTAGAATATCTCATAAACCTGACTCAGAAACATCCTCTACTTAAATACTTGATTATGTGTTTCCTTTACTTTGGAGAAGTGCTAAAAATAAATAAAACTGGAAAAGGAAGACAAAATAAAGAGGGGTGAAAAAATCCAGAAAGCTTCCAACACTGACACAGTCTCTCAGAAGGAAACAGCTGTCTTTTTGTTCAGAGAATCACCTTTGTTACTCATTTTATTTATTAACTTTTATTTAATCCATCTCTTGCTGATGTTCTTGATCACCTGCAAGGAGGCTCAGGTGAGCCTACTGAGTAGGGAGGCAGCAATAAAATAAAATACACAAAAATCATCACTTACAGTCTCCTGCTTTATTTCCACTTGTGCTTTTGTGCAAAGCTTTCCTTAGATATCCTTCAGCTCGCCTCAACTCTCTGATCAGTAACACCACACTCTTCCCTCATCCTGCAGCAGGCTCAGGAAATGGAGATGGCACAAATATTTATGCTTTTAATATGACAAATAACTGCACCTCTTTAAAACTGCTCCCAAGAGGGCAATACCACAGCCTATGCCTGTACCAGAGAAGGGGCAGGACTGAAACTGAGCTGTAATACCAATCTGTGTACTTTGTACTTCATCTGTAAGGAGTCACTCTTGCTATTCTCTTGTATATTCCTTCCTAATTAAGTGAATATGCCCAAGCTTTCCCTCACACGTGCAATGCCAGCCTCTGTGCAAGCAAAATCTCTCATTATTTGACAGTGGTTTAAAACAAAAATTCATTAGCAGAGGTTAGACAACTGCCACTAGTAACGCTGGATCCTAAATGCATCCCTCATTCACACAGGTAACAGATCTTCTGCCTCCACATGATGAGCTCAAGTAAGAAAGGTACTTTAATTCCTCAGACCAGAGCACAGGTGAGGTACTTGTTGTCTTCTGATCTCCAAGTCTAGCAAGAAGAGACATAAAATCCAAACTAAGGGATAGCAACTCTATTTGTTTCTGAATAAAGACTGTCTGGTGAGAGGGTTACCTGCTGTCTTACCTGGCCTTAGTTTTGTCCCTGTCTGCTTCCCCAGGCTAATCTCAAGCACTGCATGGAAGATGTTACTGTTTCTGATACATGCATGCACAAAACTTTCTCCAGTATTCTATTGTTAAATAATGCCTCCCTGCAACTACAACTATGTGATTGTCAGTGTTAGACTGATTGAAGGAATGCTGGCACAAGCCTGTGGGACTCTGGGATGGCTCTCTTGCCACAGACTTCCCTTCTGGATGCTCTGGCCAACTTAATACCCCCACATTTTAGCCTGCCAAATTGTGACAGTCTCATTTTTCATTTTTACCCTGTTTTAGTGTGTCCATGTGGTCTTCTGCTCCAAAATACAGTGGAGTGCTATTTCCAGCCACCATTTCTGTGCTCCTGTGTTAGAAAACAATCCTTACCATAGCAAATTAAAACCACAGTCAGATTTGGGGGATGGAATCACTTGTTCCCTGGATATAATCTACTCCTTCCAGCAAGAAGAAAAAACAATAACCAAACCACCAACTCAAAGAAGACCCTGCATTTTCACCAATTTTCATGCTAAGCTCTCCCTGGAATCAGTGCATGGTATGGTTAAGGGACTAATACTTCCCTGGGAAAAAAAACCCAAAAAAAACAAAAAAACCAAACATTTACTGCAATATAGCTTTTAAAAGGAACAACTAAAACAAATGTTAGTTAGCATATTAAAACAGTGTTAACTGGTCACAAACTCAACCTTGGCTTCTTTAAAAAAGAGCTCACTATGTGCATGCGGTAGGGCTATTTCCCCTAAATTTAGGTGTGTTCCATTTAAGTCTGATGTTCTCTCACACTCAGTGTCAAAGCTTACAAGAGCAGGAAGCACTGAAAGCAAACCAGGACAGGTTTTCCTCAGAAGCGGAATAAATATTTTTAAGCATCAGAAACATGCAATTTGGCATGTTGAAAGAGATGCATATAGCTGGACCCTTAAAAAGCTTCTTTTAGGCATAAAATATTTTATGTTCTCTTTCTCACAGCTGTATGTTCACTTGCTCTAATCTATTTTTAGATTGTCCTTCCTTGATTAATTTTTAAACTCGAGTCTGGACACTTTTCACCCTCTCTCTGCCCAGATCTCCCTGTTGAGTCTGTTCTACTACTGGAGGCTGCAAGGACATGGAAGTCAGCCTGCCACAGGTTTGCATCCCACCCTTTCCCACTACAAGTACAAAAATACAACACAGGGATAGAGACCCTATAGAGAGGAACAGGGCACAGCACTTACAGGACAAGAGCCATAAGTTCCTACAGCAGGCATGCTATTATATGTCTCTTCTGTCACAGTATATGATGACATAAAGCCATCTCATTTAATGCTGCAAGGCTTAAAAGAAGGAAAAAAAACAGCTGATCCCCACCTTTCAAAGAAAATAGTATAAATAAGCATACCTGACTTTATCCATAAAGTAGCCAGTCCAGACTTCAAATGTATCTCCCCAAGAGAATAAACCCATCACAGACTTTACAGGATAAATACATAACTAAACCTGGCAGTTCTCTTTACCAGATATAATTCTACAGCTTTAGCTATGTTAGCTCACAAATGTGACAATTTTAACCAAAGTCTGCTTATACACTTTTATTTAGAAGGGTCTTGTACCTGAAAGCTTGTATACATCACAAATCTTTTGAAAGGAAACAAAGATTTCAGACAACCACTGATGCCAGTGTGAACTATTTAAGCAGCAGTAAGTTGCTTTAGAGTAAGCCAGCTCTTCCCATTCCACTTAGAAACAGCTGGAAAAACAATGTAATTGAGATTAAAAAGAAGCGGTGGGGGAGGAGGAATTTAACCAACTACTTTACATAAGATAATCAATGACCAATTTTTGCGGACTAATATTTAATCTGACATCAGTTCATACTTCTGTTATTTATGTGTGTAGTCCCAAGGAGTGGTAAACAGCACTTGTAAACTGAGAGGAAGCTGTGCCCACAGACCACAGCGTATCAAAATATCCAGTGCTGGTCAAATCCAGTGGGAGACAAGTCTCCCAGCCATACCATGGTCACTGAGCTCCCTAGACAAACCACTTAGGCATTTCCAGACAAAAATGTGTTCTCCACATTACACATGAGCAATCTGCAAAGACTAAACAGCAAACGCAAGGTAACCAAGGAGAGCTAATAAAAATCACACAGAAGATATTACACCTTTTTCTTTTCTTCTGTGATCTCATTTTAGTAATTACCAGTTATTTCTACGTATCTTAAGGGACTCACTTGTAAATAACAAATCCAGGAGCACAGTGCTGAAACACACCAGCACATGTACAGGGAGTCAGAACTCAGGAAAGTAAGTTTACGAATTATGTTTACGTATTTTTAATATAGTCTAATGATTAAATGAAAAAGGAACGTAGTACAGATATTTGCCCTTATCTTAATTAGCAAGGCTGTTTATGCAGTCTGAAAGGTAAGCATGTGTTTGTTTCTCCATCTCATTTTTATGTATTACAACTGAAGAGCATTGCATTATTTGCACTCTTGAAATCATAAGAAGCCCAAAACAATTTTTGCAGAGATGGTACCTAGAAATTTCACCTTTGATCCATCCAAGCAAGACCTATTTTACCCAGAAAGAATAAGGTTCTCACTTATCAGAAGATCTAAAAGCATGCAAAATAAACACAATTTATACCCTTCCCAAACTTCTATCAATAAACTTTTTCCCCCCTAAGATTCCTACAAGTAAATCTCATCACTACAAGTTCAATTATGCCATAAAGTGGCCTTTTGTCCTAATTCTTCCAAACAAGAACATATGAGGTCACTTGATAGACATCTTAACTACAGAATCTAAACTGGGATTGAAAACCAACCAATAAAACACAACCCCAAAACTGACAACACCTAAAAAGCTGACCACTGTAGGTGCTTCATCCTAGATAGATGGAAGGTGATCAGGAACTGTAAAAATTGTTCCCATCCATTACTTCCCTCTCAGTCTTAGAAGTATTTGCTGTTCCCAGTATCACCAGCTCTAATATACCTGTTGTTACCTTTCACATAGTCTTTCTCCTAGCTACGTGATATATGCAATATTCAGAAATATTGCAGTATCTTAAGTTACTTTCCTGAATTATTCAAACAACCACTGCTATTTTTACAATCCAGGACATCTTGCCAGAATTCTCTGAATCCTGAAGATGATCTCCACAGGACACGGGCAAATTTTTAGATGAAAAAAAAAAAAAAAAAAAAAAAAACCACACATAGGACAGCTGCATCTCCAAGCAACTCTCTTTGCTCAGCAAGGAAGAGAAGCAAGTGAGGAGACAACACACCCTGACTTGTGCCATCCCCCTGCAGGGAAGGGACCTTCTGCAGAGGAATGGGGCAGGTCACCAGGGTCAGCAGCTCTGCCACGGATAAACCTGACAAAGTCCACCTGCCACAGCACCAAGCAATAAGCTAACAAAAATTAGATCAGATAGCAGACCTCCATGTGTTTATAGCCCATGACTCAACTTTCCCTCCTGTACAGTGACCTTTACGGAGGACAGGAAAAGGAGGCGAGCATGCTAATATGTTAAATTCATACAATCCATTATCCCAAAGAGTAACTGATATCGGAGGCTCTAAATCTACTTAAGAAACAGAGCAGCAACGGCCTGTGATATCCCCAGAAGGCCAGAAGAGAGGAAATTTGATTGTTTTTGTGCTCTTGGTATCTTGTGAAGCATGTGCAATTTTTCTCAAAACATAACAACAAAGTCATAAGGTAGGAGACACAGAAGTAGTGTGATCATCAGCACAAAGAGGATATTTTAAGACGTGCTTTAAGGCTCAAGTTCAGTTTTGCAGTGAGAATACAGCTGACATTTGCCTGGGCAAGACATCAGACCTAGAGGAACCATACAGCAATGCAACCCAAAATACTCAGCATTACCCCAAAAATAGTGCCCAAATACTGCTTGCTTCCTCTATCACATGTTAGAATACTCTGAAAACAAAACCAGAGCAGGGTAAGGCAAAAGTGAAATTCTCTGGAAAGCCTGAAGGGCACACTGAACAGACCCATTTCTCCACTTAGGAAATTCACAGTAGAGTATCACTAATGGTAGAAGTTGAGGTCCAGAAGAAGAAGATAAAGTTCAGCAAAGTGACCTTTTATGCATTTCAGATCAAAAACCAGTTGGGTCATATGCATGCTGAGATAGCCTTGGGCTTATGACAAACTAGCTTAAAAAAAAAAGTTTGTGAGCAAGCACTCAAGACAGCTGTTCAAGAGCTATATCCAAGAGACATGATCAAACTTTCATGTTTGATATTGTAATCTAAAGAAGAGGCAGAGTTCAGTAAACAGCAAATGTGATTCTGCACAACCTTGTTATCTTTTCATCTCAACAGTTAAACCTATGCGAGGGAGTGCAAAGAGGTTACAAAATACTATCAGCACAGTTTATTAAATGGTCCTCTTGCATTTATTTTGTAGCAGGGTAAAATTTGAGGTAGCAGAGACTTAAACACCAGTAAGTTAGAGGACCAGGACTGACTCTTGAAAAATCCCTTGGACCTCCAGAGGCAAGCGGAAATTTTGTCTTCATGAAATTTTGCACTCTTATGTGGCCACTGTTAACCAGACTGGAGCAGACCTGCTTTTAATATGTTAGCTAAGCAAAAGTGAACGGCAAAGTCGCACAGATTCCCTTATTTTCCATAAACAGAAGACAAAGTAACAGATTAACGGGATTTTTCTGCTGGTTTTGCCTTTCCACCCCATAGCCAGACACCTCTAGAGATCCATTATTCAGAGAGTTCTAGGACTTCAACACATGATTGTGGAATTCAGGTGAAATTTTGGACTTACAGAACTCAACAACGCTCCTGATTTCGAAGCAGAAGGATTTCACACTTAGCCGTGGTGTTCCACCTTCCCAAACCACCATTCCTTTTGCATCATTATATTCTGGCTTTCTCACATCTCACCCAAAGAGATTTTGCTATCCATCTTCTGAAAGCACTTTTGAATCACTTCCATTTATGGTTGCTTTTATAAATTCAAGAAAAACTAAGCTATTGTCCTATCTTCACACTTAGGAAGCAGAGAACAGAACCTGAAACTTTCAGCTCTTACAAAAATGAGAGGGCAGGGTTGCTCCCGGGTTTGAGTTACAGGGTATCTCCACAATCTAGAAACAGCCAAATAAGACGATGCATTGAATTAATGAGTGTTTGAAGAATATTCTCATTGTTGCATAATTACTTTAGCACATAAAATTCAAGTAACGAGAAGAAAGTTAGCTACCTCAACAGTGAGGAGCTCACATTCTACACTTGTTAGATGAGAAAAATTACAAAACCAAGTACTCTGCAAAATAAGGTTAACACAGCCAGCAGCCCTTGTTGCCCAAATGGTTCCAGAAAACTGTGCAGAAAGTTGTGTCCACATTTCACATGGCCTTGTCCTTCCCCACCAAACTCAGTCCAGTACAGGACTGGCAGAACACCCTTGCTTGGATCCCCCACACCAGCAGGGATGTCTGCTGCTTCTCCATCTGGGAGCTGCATTCCTAGAAAAACCCCATGAGATGAAAAAGGTGTGGGAAAGATTTTTGGGGGTCTTTTTGTTCTGTTTAATATGACACTTGTCATGTAGTCATCTCTTTGCAAACTACAAAAACTCCTGAGTGGATAAAGAAAAAAAAAAACAACCAAAAATACAGCCCACTCAGGCACGCAATTTTTTCCATAAATGATAAGCAAAACAACTACAGTCAAACAAAGTTGAAGGCTACTTACAAGAAAATAGAGACCTAGGCCCTGCTCTTTCTCTTGCCTGAGAAACGAAGGCAGAAACCAGTATCTTGATGTTCTTCCCTGCTGTTTCACACTGCTTTTTCACTGTATTTCAGCAGCAGTGGGAATAAAGACAAAAGAAGCACCAAAGAACAAAGCATGAATCTCATTCTGGCAAAAACAAGGAGGGGGAACAAAAGACAGAGTGGAAGTGGATGGACTACTTATAGCAATTATTGTCAAACATTTTTGCACTTCCTTCCTTAATGTAGCTCCTTTTGTACACAAAGGCCTCCAAATAGTTCTGAGAGGTTCCCTTTGTAGAACGAGGAGAAAGGAAAACTGTAACAAGACCATGCAATGAAGATAAATTTTCCCAATAATGCAAGCTACAGGAAACACATGGAGGTCAAATAAAACTATTATTTGCCTTTTCAAACACTATTTTCTTCAGCTGCTAAATAAAAACATTATGAAGCCATTTTACACAGTAAAATTTAACCTTCTATTAACCTTCCATATTAAGTAAACAAACCTTTCTAGCCAATAAGCATCATTGTGAACTCTCTGAGATGATAAGCAATACCTTAATTACATTCATTTACATGACTTTGAAATTGTTCCAGACCAAAGTCAACAGCTACAAGGTCAAAGAGTATGGAAATCTAAAATAAGGAGAAATCCACAGTCGGCCAGTTCACAAGGATGGTGCAGCATCCTTTCTAGCTCAGTTTGCAAAGGGTCAGGGATACCAACCAAGAACTTGCTTTTCATCAATTACATTAAAAAAAGCAAATCCTCTGAAACACCAAAGAGCAACTCCATCTTTTTTTTTTTTTTTAAGATTATTCAAAGCTGAAAGCAACAGACATTTCAGAATTGTTTTTAAAGCCTACTGGTCAATCAAGTTGTATGAATACCTTATGAAAATATTTTATAATATTCGAAATGAAAGTCACAACACAAAAGATACTTTTTTAAAATACATTCATACCACTGACAACTAGTGAATATTTGGTATAGTGCCTTTATACTTGGGAATGCTAAACTGACTAGTTTACAACTTTTAAAATGCTACTTGAAAACCTTTATTATTTCATCCGCGCTAAGCTTAGAGTGGGAAATGCTAATAACACTCAAACAGCAATTATAAAAAACTTTTAACAATGACTGTTGCACGCAACTTAATAAAGTACGTTCTGCCCTGAAACAGCAGAAAAGTAGACACACAGTCCATCCATTCCCAAGATATTAGATAATGGCTCAGGTATGATCAATAGCAATCAAATTAGCCAAAATAGAGCACACATGCATGCTGCACTAATGGACCATTTCAGGATTACATTTTGTGTATTATAACCATGAAAATATTACAAATATACATATACAAAAATCTTAAGTACAGCTTTTGGATTTAGGCAGTCCCATATCAATACACCGCAGCTGACAACATTTTCTTAGTATTAAATTAGATAAATCTCCCTACACCCTACTTTACTAGCCAAGCACTTTTTATACAACTCTCAAGCCAACAACCTTCTGCAATTTAAGTGTGATTTAGTGCAAGAGAAGCAATGAGTATTATAAAATTTATGCTTGTTCACCTTCTCTCCCCACAGAGAAGGGCAAGACGTTTTTTCATGTAAATATGTATTAGATCCAAATCATTTAAATAGATATTATTCCATAGAGAACATGATGCTGCATATGCCCATTTCAGCTCCATGTTACTAAATAAACTGCAAGATAATGATGTTGCCTTGCTCATCCTAAAGGACACTGAAAATATTTCTAGGCATTTCAAACAGAAGTAGAAGGAAGAGACTTTCATGAGAAAAAAGAAAAACTAGGGTGACTCTTACAAAGCTACATAAAGTGAAGACAACTTACTGGCAGATTAGGAAATCTCTTTAGGAACAGGTCACAGCTGCCACAGAAAAAGTACAGCTCAGGTAACATGGAGTCTTTATAGTATGAATAGCAAATCATTGCTATCATCCACTTGCATTTTCTTTTGAATGGAGAAGGGAAAGATAATCATAGTTGCAAGGAGAAAACCCAGAAACTTTAGACAGGTGACTAATTCTAAAAGTTAATGTGGGAATGCTAAATGCAAGGTGCCAAATGCTAATTTGTCTCTAATATGTCTCAGTTATATTTAGCTACAAGTGTCACTGCCTGAATGGAAAAGAGACAATAGAGGAAACTTAAACAGTGTCTTAAAAACAAGAGCTTCAAGCATCACTTTTAAGTGAGTGCATGTATTTCCTTGCTTTTGACAAAATGAACCAGAAGTTAATCAGAACTTTACCCCACAATGCATTTTAACAATTTATTTCTAAACCATGTTTGTATTTAAAGTGAGGAAGACTGTCATTTGACTTGAAGCTATCACATATCATTTGGGCCACAGTCAGTTATCTCACAATACAGTCTGACCTCTACTTGATTTTAAAATAGGATAATCACCTTCAACTGTGTATGAACCTTGAACATTATCAAAAACAGTTTTATTGCATCAACGATTTATTAATAGTCTTATATTAATAGTAATGTAACTTTGACTTTACAAAGTCATAAAGATGACGAGAAACACAGTCAAGACTTATTGTGCTACCTATTTTATTTTAGGCTTCTAAGGCAACCTCATGACACAATCAGAAAAACTACCCTGAAAGTAAGAGCTACAAAGGAAAAAACAGAATACGCATGTATCGTCCCAGTTCAACAGCAAAGCAGGAAGGATACAGACAGCATAATGAGTTCAGACAAACACTGAAACCTTTCAAGTACCAAAACTGCCCCGTAGCCAACTGTGCTTGTAACTGGAGAAGTGCTCGTGCTGAGACAGGTAACCTCTGGACAAGCACACGAGCAGCAAGTGCTGCAAGGAAGAGGCGTGAGCCTTACGTGGGAACGTGCTAAGCCAGATTCCCCTTCCAAGCAAAGCACTGCAGAACGCCCAAAGCCTGCAGGCTCACATTCAAAACAAATCTGAGGAAGGAGGAGATGCTCCTCCCGGACCTTTCTGGTTCCCAGCACTCGCCGTGGCAGCCCTGCCACGCTGCACGGTCACTTTCAGAGCAGCTGGCCCCGTTGCACCACAGTTTAAACAAAGAGCGCCTAAGAAAGTACAATATTCTATAACTGGCATTTACAGCATCGGCCTTGGACTTCTAATCTTTACCAGACGGGCACACAAATCAATCTATCAGCTCATAAAGGTATGCTTTTTAACCTCTAAAACAGATGGGATTGGCCAGAAACGTCTGGCATGTCAAACTGCTAATCACGGCTGCCCTTTGCACAAAATAACCCACTTAAGTTGAGGCATGGTTGCACTGTAACAGACATTAGTCTGTGGGAAACCCATTTAACTGTCACATACTCCCGCCACTCTTGCTCTCCCTTAATTAAGCCTAATGCCTTATGCTTTGACCTTTTGTTCTAGCCTATTAACCCTATCTAGTACAAGTTCAAATATGTTAAACTTAAAAGTTTGCTGTTAAAATATTAAATGCCAAGCTACAGAAAGAGTGACGGATGCTTCTCTACCCTGCAAGTTATCAACTCCTTTACCAAATTCTGAAGCACTGTGCTAGTCCCCAAAGACAAAATATATCCAAACACTAAGCAGTTTCACAACAAAAGGAAAAGTGGAGTGTCTTCCACTGGCATAGCCTACATTTTCCTCTTCAGAGGAGAGAGGCGGGTGAGGAAAAAAAGAAGTGAAACTTCTGTTTGCAACTTTGTATCCTCAAGGCTTTTGGGTTTTTATCCAACAAGAAAAGCACACGCTATCAGCCAAGATCATACTGCACTCCTTTGCTGTTCTCTAAAACCCATCATTAAAAATAAGACATAATTGGTTTACAGAGACCAATTTCTCCTCAATTAAAGGCTGCCTCTGCCAACCCTCCTCACACTGAGTCACCATCTTGCTCTTTTGACAAGATAGTTACATTTACTATTACCCTGTAATACTCACTGCATCTCCACGTGAGCTGCATCCTTTGAAGTTTCTCAGACTTGCATAGACTTAAACAAGGACATAATTTATACATTCCAGCTCGCTGCTAGACACTCTTCCTTTTATGTAAGCTCAACTAAAGCATGGCTGCCTTCTGCTCCACCATCTATTAATTCATGGAGGTTACACAGCATCAACAAGACCAGCAGCTCTGTTTCTAAAGCAGTACTCTTCTGGAGAAAGGCCACCCTAAGGGTCCAGAACTCTGACTTAAACAAGAACTGTAATTCCAGTGACATTTATAAACCTCTGATCAAGACACGACCTCACTCCACAATAAAGCTATTTATGTATGCAATGCAAGCTTGGTATACCAACAGAGGTATGCCACAATTAGTGCTCATAACTAGTAAACAAACCTACTCCCCACTCCAAAAAAACACCATGATAAAGCCTGTAACTGCTTTATAATATTGGTTGGAAACAGAAAACAGAATGTAAACCGTGTTGGGATTACCAGCCATGTATACACTGACAAACACGTTCTCAAATCTTTAGCTTAACCACCTTAATGACAAGTTGAATACTTGGTGCAACATCCCTGTCTACAGCTAATGCTTCTGCAACCCTGACTAAATAGAACTTTTAAAGAGAGGCAACAATCTTGAAACAAAGCTTTGAATTACTTTAACTGTTTTTGAAGATGTGAAAGATTTTGAAAAGCTTGTTGCCACAAGAGCCACCATCTACTAAGTTCTATTAAAGCTGTATAAGAGACCATCTGCTGCTGATCACAACAATTCTCCAGTTTTAAATTGCTAATTAATTAATTATGTTTTAATTCCAAAGTGCCTATCTTACTGATTCTGAGACCAGCAAGTAATACCATTAACTTTCCTGTAAATACAATTCCTCAGACAACTGAGATGCACTACAGCAATGCTAGACTTCTTTTTTTGTAAAGTCAAATAGAAAACATTGTGGGGAAAAAAAATGGATCTCTCATCTCAATTTGCATTTATTTCCAAACCACTGATTCTGGTCAAATCCAAGTCCCTTCAATTTAAAAAGTGTATATATTGTCTAATTATTTCACTTGGCTATATTCTACTGTGTTAGAGATGCTCCAACTGTACTACACAGACCAATGCTGTATTCAAGTAAAGTCAAGCAAAGAAGAAAAAAGGGGAAATATATCCTTGCATCTGCAATCTGTGTCATTACAATGGATATGAGAAGTTCTGCAGGCTGGGATTTGGTATGACTGCCTCCAGCTTCTAGACCTTCCCTACTAATGCTCACAAAAGTTGCCACTGGAGGCAATGCAAATGAGTCCTAAGAGAGACCAGAAACAAAACAACAACTGCTTGTCAACCATTACATGCCCAAATTGTGTTCTTTATGCTCATCAGCATTCTCAAGTTCTTAGGCACGCATGTAGGCCCACTGAGGACAGTGGGGCTACTCAAGTGAATAAAATGACTCACAAACCAAAGTGCATATACACAAGCAATCACTGGACAACACTTGGGGAATTATTCCCTGGTATCAAAGACAAATAGGATTTAGGAAATGGGAACCAAGGGAGCAGATCCAAACAAAATGACAGTGATGCTCAATGTCCACAAGCCATTGTAATGTAATATCTAATAAGGATTTTACTGTGATGGTCCCTTGCCACACAAGCTCAATTTGGATCTGTTTTACTTAAAAAATAAAAGATGGTAACACAGTAAGTGTTATTTAATCTTCTCTTTCACTCTGAAATTGCATGTAAATCAAGCTCTTCACTATTTAGCTACATTCCCAAACAAGTAGGCTAAATCTTCAGAACTTACAGCAAATTACATACAAAAAGTTCAGTCATTACAAAAATACTTATTTCTCTTTAATCAGCACACATTAAAAAAAAACCAAACAACTCTTACAGTTAAAGAGAGGGATTAACTTGAACATTTATCAGTTCAAAACATATTACAATCCTAAAAGGCTTATACATGGCACACAGTTGTCTGACAGCTTTGGCAAGACAAAGAACAAACCCCAAACCAAAGAGACAAGGCAAACAACCCAAACAAATTATTTACCTTGAATGTGGTTCCATTAGGAAAGCTCTTCCTTCAGGAGTCCAAGGATGCATTAATTCTCTTCCTCAAAAATTGCATGCTCAATCTGAAAATAACAGCAGAGATCACCCTATGAAAGTCTGCAAACCATTTTTTCCTACCTAATATACCTCCATCTACTTTCTTACTGTTGGCGTAACAGAAAGCAATGTTTTATTTTGGCTAGTAAAACCTGAAAATAACATTTTTATTTCAGAAGAAGAATGTAGTTCCAAACTCCAGAAATCAAAATCCTCCAGACAGAACCATGAGTAAAACTAGTAGAAACAACTCAAGTTGTCTAGACTCGTACTGACTAAGGGGACATTATTTCTGCAAGAACAAAATCCACATTCAACTCAAAGCCAGAATCCTCTTTTCCTTCCTTTCATTCAAAAAACAGCTGTGACATGAAAGCTCTCCTTCCTATGTAGTGGTTACTGCTTAACACTTCAAACTTGCACCCATGAACATCAAAATCAGTTTTTAAAGAGCCTCTATTATTTATATATACATAAGGAAAAGACAAGAGTATAGTAAAACAGGTGAGTGTAATGCTAAATGCAAAAAAATTAGATAGAAAAAATAAACCAGTAGAAATAGTAATATTTGATTTTGAGAGTCTTAAGAACTAAATAGTATATAGTACTATTTTATTTTAGTTAGAAAATGTTATCCAACACAATCACAACCTTAAAAGTTCTTCTCAACACTTGCCTATTATTCTTAAGTGAAATTTGCTAAAGGTTGCAAGCTTACAGCTAGATCATTCTTATTTCTACCATTTCAGCCTTGTTGTTGTGACAGGCCTCACTATTAAAGGTCATCAAATTACCACCCAAACAGCAAGCTTATTATGCATAGAGTCAAATTTAAATACAATAAAATACATTTTTAAAAATGAAATAAAATAGACTTTCTCCACCACTTAGCTGAACTTTCCCCTCCCTCCTCCTGCTTGGCAATGGGAGAGTTCCTCTCCTTATTTAAACACCTGTAGCTTATGTTCTCACAAAAAAAATGCATACAAAAGCTTTTTAAACACAGAATTCCTCAAGCACTGAGGAGCCCACAGGTGAGTAGGATAAAGGGGGAAGAGCGGGAAGTGTGTGTGCTGGGGGCACATCTGAGCACTTCTCCCTCCACAAAACCACCTGGGCTCAAGCCAGCTTAGAGAAACCATCTAACTCTGACCACTGCAACGTTCTTGCTAACTGGGAAAAAAGATACAGGTGTTGATCGATGGGTCATCACCCAAAAAAACACCTGTTCAGAGCTTTCAGGTACATGAAATAACAGCAGCATGCTGGACTACTGCCAGCACCAAGACACAACAAAAGATGCCCAACAACAGAGCCAATTAAGCTGAAAAATAAGTAAATACCCTGAAATACTACATGCAGACACTATTTTAAATTCTGCTTCCATATACATGACAGAACAAAAAAATAAGCTGCACCACGGAAGGGTAGTAATCATCAACACTTGTATTCAATTAGGAGAAGAAAGAAATCTACCATCGCAGTAAAAATAATCAGAAATTTCAGGTACAGTGGGAAAGGTGGTAATAAACATGGTTCAAAGCCTTCTCAACTCCATTTTATTGAAAGGGTAAATAAGCTGGATGTGGAATTTTTGTGGCCAATGAAAAACAGGACAAGGGGTCCCACAGAGCGGAAGAAAGCAGCTCTATTAAAGAACCATGTTCATCTTTTAAAGTCACCTGAATTTGAGAAAAATAATTAATTCCAGTATTACTGTTCTATACTACAGATGTAAACAAAACATTTTTCACCACTGACAAGCAGATGAATTTAATCATTCCTACTTCCAAGAGAAGACAGATTGCTATCTAGTAGGGGAAAACACAAAACAAAGCACAAAGACCCACTCCACACAGTATTGCCATCAAAGTTCAATACATAGTTGGGATTTCCTTTAGGTCAGCATTAAACAGTCTTTTTTGTATTGTTCCAAGTGACTATAAAAGGTTTATTAGAGTTTAGTGAAAAGACAAGAACAGAATTTCTTGGTTCTCGGAAAAATTCCATATTACTGTTTTAAAAATTGAGGAGAAAAAAAAAGAAGAAGGTTTTAGAAAACAGTGGTTTTTTTCCCAAACACTTTACATCTGGACCACTTCTTTTACACACCCTATAGTTTTTGGAATATTGATTTGTTATGGACTGCCAAATGCAGGATAGGTGATGACACGAACACGACCACCAAGGCCATCTCCTGGACAAAGAACCATCATTTCTTTCTACATCTGAGGCAAGCCATGCTTTCTACATCACTGAAAATGCCTTTTCAGTTCACGTTCCCTCTCTTCACAGTGGGATGGGGCACAGAGAAGAGACAGGAAGCAAGTAGCCATGAATCTTAAAGTTTGCTACGAAAAAAAAATCAGCATCAGAGCAACAAGAACAACTTAGGACCAAAGAGAACAAACATATTGTTCCTCTGTGAACAAGACTTACTGCTTGGACACATTTCAACACAGAACTTCATTGACCACTTTTTGGGGCAAATTAAATGCTCCCTTACTTGTTTTCATAAAATAGTTTCATCCAAGACTGGAACATGTTTTACATCTAGTGTCTGATCTCTTCACAAAGACTCCCTCTCAACTTCCTTTCTTGAGAGGAGGAAGATCATCCCCTCAGAAGTCCTTCCCAACAAGTTTCTTTTCTACATTAAACTCAACCTCTTAGAAACCGATGACTAAAACACAAGAACTGTAGCTTCTGCTTTTAATCTGATTTTGTCTATAAACAAAATTGGTTTTCCTCTGCTGAAGGCAGTGGTATTTAGGAATAAGTGGTATGAAAACAAAATTTCACTGAAGACAGGCAATTAAACAAGAGCAATGAGCTCCAATAACAATTTAAGTATGAGAAGACTATGCCAGGAGGGGTTTGACCCAAGCTACGATGTCTAGCAACTGCTTCTTCCCCTTTCTACACATGAATATTTATTTACGTGAGTTTTAGCTCCTATTCTCCTTCAACCATCAAGCCAAGTGACCTGCAACAGACAGCCAAATAAATTACCAAATTAATTCTTTCAAGTGCTAAATAGGTCCGCTAGCATTTCCAAGTATTTGAAATAAATAATCCAGAAACCCTAAAGAGCAGGCATTCATCTCTACCAAAAGAATCCCTCTGCCCACTTTTCCCAAGGAATATCTTCCCACTGAGAAACATGAAAATTTTCACGTGATCCCAGATGTTCACCCAAAGTACTGCCTGCCAACCCTTGTATGCTGCTTTCTAATTCAGTGCTTTCCAATGCAAATAGTGAAATCCTGACACCCAAATATCAAACAGCAATGCCACAACCCTGTTAAATACTTTCCCCCAGCTCTCCCCCTCTTTGCTGCAGGCAGGGCAGCACAGCTCAGAGTCACTGTTCTTATCGTTTTGGCCTGTTGGCAGGAAGAAAGAGCAAACCACAAATGCTGTTACCATTAACCTTTTTGTCTTTAGTTCAAGACTGTTTAGACAGACTGTCAAATTTACGGGTTTTATCTTTTTGGTATATTTATGCATATTCTTTCACACCTTCTCCTCCTTCATTCCCTACCTATGTACTTTTCTGCTTGCCTGTCATTGCCTGCCCTCCTCAGCAGTAACGATTTGTACTTCTTGTCCCAAAAGGGTATTTATCCTTCTTTTAATCCATAGGATAGCTATCCTATTAATCCTTCCTCCTGCTCACCACCCAACCCATCACTCAGCACATGGGAGATGAGCCTTGCCCTGCCTGCAGGCCCCACACATGGGAGGGAGGCCACCAAAGCCTCCCTGGAAAAGAGACTTGTACCCCCAAACTAGGCACCCAGCTGGGAACCCCACGCTCTCTCTGGATCCCCTCCACTCCCTGCACATTCACATACAGGAAAAAGAAACACAACTGCAACACTTTTGGGGTTTGAGGTACAGGTGAGGTCTGAAGAGCTATTCTAAAATGAACAAAAATTTTATGGTCTTTATGTCTTCCCTGACAGCCCTGCAAAAGGAGGTGTCAAGCAAAGCCCCAGAGCAGCACAGCTGACTGGGGGAAATGCAACTCCCTGGCTTTGCCTTGGGTGAGTTTATACATGTGCTTGGCACAACACAAAACAGAGTTTAGCTTTTATTATAGTCATGTCCCACACTGTCACTGGTAAAATTAACAGTGCTCTCACTGCTAATGATAATAAAGCTGGCATTATGGAAACCTTTGCCAATGTTCAAAGCCTGAAAAAATAAAGTTAGCTCTGAAGAAACAAAATAAACTTAAAGCAAGCAAGACTGTGTCAATTCTTTTAAGCAAGTCCCACAACAAGCAAAACTGCAGGCAAATACAATCATCATAAAGTTAATTCATGTTTGAGTTCTATAACCTTTACTATATCACTTTAAAAAAATTTCCTTGATGCCTTTTACAGAACAAATTTACCCCAAACACAGCTATCAAACACTGCAGGTGATACATCCAGTGATTAGATCACCCACTGAAGTTTACAATATAAAAACATTATTTACTTTTACTTCTTTATCAACATCGTTTTTACGACTATAATAAATTTTGGTTAGCACATATTTCACTTTAGAAAAAAAAAAAAACCAAGTATGGGGAGCAGAGAAGAAGAGCATGTTTTCATCTGCAATTTTCTACCCCAAGCCTAACAGGAAAAAAAACCCAAAACCTCAATCCAACATGGTTTGGCATTTGCCTGCATGTTGTATTCTATGCATGCATGGCCTACAAAAATCTGAAAGGCATTGATAGCTCTCGCTCATTAGATAACGCAGCAGCACAGGCCAGTCTCGCAGCAGGTCAGATTTCACCCCTGCCCAAAACATGCCGTCGCTACTCGCTACCTCTTCCATCCCACTCACAGAGCACAAACAGCCTCACGAACGCATTTCATCCATGACCAACTTGCTGTCTTGCTTTGGAGTCCATGTCAGCTCTATCTCAGGAGAGCACTGACAGACCAAGAAGTCAGACTTCTCAGCCACAAGTTTGGGAAGACAGCTGCCTCAGACAGCAGAAATGCCAAACCTGCCTGAACACCGTTCTCGATGAGAACTTTTGCTCTCCAAGATATTAGCTACTGATGCCCATATAGTAACAATTACTCAGATGCCATTAAATCTCATCTTAACCACAAGATATCCTCAGCTCAGAGAGCTTTTGTCATCTGGCATCTTAATGTGTCACACTCTCATGTGTTCAGTCAGCCCTAGAAACAGTAAATCGCATTTGAGTATTAAAGAAAATGTTTCCTACTCACTCAGGAATACACCACCCCCCTTCCACAAGTGACTGCTTCCTCCCCATAGGTCTTCGCAGATTGGATTCGCACTCTTTGTTAAATAAAGCTTTACGGTATCTCTGAACATTTATAGTGCCATGACTCAGTTAAATTCTAATCAGCCTGTGAGCTGTCTGACACTGCAGCAGGTCCCCTCAAAATAAAACAAGCAATAATATAGTCTCCAGATTCCAGAGAGATGAGGCAAAAGAGGACAACTTCCACTTCAGCCTTCTTAACAACAACATAATCCCAAAGCCAGAAATCCCACTGGTTTTTTCCAACACCTTCAACACGTGTCCAGCATTTTAGCTGAATCCTTCTTTAAATGCAAAGCCCAGGAAATCAGCAGGACAGACAAGGCAGAAGGAAGGTGCAGCACAGACACAAGGCTGTCTGCTCGCTACAACGCTGCCCCTCGTTTCGCCCAGGCTACGCTTCCTTAGGTTTCACCGCCTTCCAACTTAATCACCCACTGACACTTAGAAAGAACAGCCTCAAACAACGTGTTCCGGAGGGAGAAACGGAGGGTGGAAGCGTGGGGGGGGAGGGAGGAAAGAAAAAATTTTAAAATTCACCTTTAGAGGGCTTCGGGGACACACAAAAAAAAGCACGTCTGGAAAAGTAACCTTTAGTCTAGAAGGGAAACAGCGACGTCCCTAAGGAGCCCGAGGCGATGAGAAGGCATCTTTGGGGGGCGCAGGGAGCCGCGGCCGAGCGGGGCCGAGCGGCGGCAGCCCGGGCTGGCTGCGGGCCCGCAGGTGGCGGCGGGCGGGCAGCGCCAGGGCCGGCAGGCGGCGGGGGCGGCGTGGCCTTGCCCGCAGCCCCGGAGCGAGGCCGGGGCGCCGCCGCAGCCCTGCGCGCCCAGCCTGCGGCCCCGGGGCTCCCCAATACCGCCGGGGGCAGCGCGGGCTCCCCGCGAAAGGGGGGCCCGGCCGTGCGGCCGGCAAAACACTCGCGGCTCCCGGGGGGACGGACTAGTAACTTTTCCGTTCCGGCGGCTCCCCCAAACCCACCGCGGCCGAGCAAACTTTCCGCCCGCACCGGGGGCGCCGCGGGTCGGGCGCCGCCGCCGCGCTGGGCTCACCCCGGCATTGTTCCCCGGTGCCGCCGCCCGGCAGCGCAGCCCCGGCCCGCCCCGCTCGGCCATTTCCCCGGCGGAACAGCGCCGCACTCACCCCCGCAGCCGCCGCGGCTCCTCCCGGCCGGGCTGCCCGAGCCCCCCGGAGCCGCTCCGGCCGCAGCCGCCGCGCTGCCGCCCTGGTGCCGCGGCCGGTCCCGGCGCGGAGCTGCGGGGAGCGGCGGCTGTCGGAGCCGAGGCGGGCGGAGGGGTCCCCGCGGCTGGAGGACAGGACGGGGCTGGCCAGGGCAGGACGCGCCGCCTCCCGCCACCCCCGAGCCCGCGCGTTCCCCCGCCCCGCGCATCCCCGCGCACATACGGGGCGAGCCGAGCTCCGCTGCGCTGCTCTCCGCGGCTCGGGGCTCTGCTGCAATGCCTGCGAGGCTGACTTTCAAAGCCTAACCCGCAGCCGCGATCCTCCCTCTCCGCCTTCCACCTCGCCCGCCGCGGCGCAGCCCGGCCCCTCCCCGCGCCGCGCCATTCATCTCTCCAGCCAAGTTTCTTAACCCTTTGGTAACCCCGGGCGCGGGGGAGGCAGGCAGGAGGCAGAGCGGGATGCAGGCACTCGGGGATGCGCCCCCCGCCCCGCCCGGGGCAGCGCAGGGCAGGGCAGGGCAGGGCGGCCGCGCCGCACGTACGCGAATCGCATCCCCTCCTGCCCTCTCTAATTAATCTGACTGAAGGCGCAGAGCCCCCGGGAAACAAACTTAGGAGCGACAGCACCGGAGGACCCGTATTTAATGAAAACGGCGGTGGCTTAAAAAAAAAAACACTTTTTTTTTTTTTCTTTTTCCTTGTCCCCTTCGGGTGCCTTGGAATAATGGGGGGGGGGGGAGGGCGCTTCCAGTGTTACCACGACTTGTGGGTTTAGAGGTTATGTTTTCAGCCCTTCCTCCGAAAAACGCGCTAGAAACTTCATTATTATTATTAGTGGTGCTATTTTGAAGGAAAAGCCGGGATGCTCCCGGCAGCGGCCGGCGGCACGGGGAGCGCAGCGGCACCTGCGGCTGCTGCCGGGCTGGCTCTGCCCCCGCCCGGCCCTGGCCCCGTTCCTGCCGGCTCCCGGCACGTCTCCGTATCCTCGGCCCCAGCTTCCCAGGCCGCCGGGAGCGGGGAGCATCCCTCCCGTCTTTGCCGGGGCGCCCGGCGGTCCCTGTGCCGCGGGGCAAGGGGGGCAGAGGGGAAGCGCTCCCGGGATCGGGGGCACACCGGCTCGCCAAAGCCATGCTCTCTGCCCACGTGGCAAATACATACAGTTTGGGAGGAAAAGAAGCAGGATCGGGCAGTGCTCCCCAGGAGGAGTCAGCCCTCCATTTTGGTAGGTGACATCCCCCGAACCTCTGCTGTCAGAAATTGCACTAAATTGTTCTTTAGACTTTGCTGCCGCCAAAGAAGAGAGTACGCAGAGATACAGGCTGAACTTGGCTGTATAAACGAGGCTACAAAGTGCATGCGACCTTCATCACACCTCCTGTGTGCCCGTGTTTAACAAACGTCTCGACGTGTCGCACGCTGTCTGCCAAACCCTTTACAGAATTCTTCATGATACTTCACTTCTGCAAGTCAAAGACTGAGGAGAGAGAAACAAATTTGTTTGCAAGTCACACATAAACTGCATGGTAATTACTGCATTAACACATGCCACCGTTATAGTTTCAAAACTCAGGTAAAATAAATGATCTGTTCAAACATCTTTTTAGTAAGGGACCAATGTGGTTAAGGAACACAGGAATTTCCACTCTAAAGAAAGCAAAAGGGAGTCACATTTATGAAAAGCTATATATTTTAACTGAGAGATACCATGAATGAAAGTAGATGTAGGAATGTTAAGAAAAACCTCTTTCCCGTTGGAATGTACGGATTGTGTACAGGCTCAGAGTGGAGCTAGTAATGTATTACTTGACCTATTTTTTTAAGCCAATGAAAGATTTAGGTTAACTTCATCATGTGTTTTTAACCACTTTCTTCCAGACATGCAGCAGCATTTTCTAAAGACACTGCATGTCACAGTGTTTATACAAGTTTTTTTTTTTGAGAGCATAAGTCTTATAATATAGCCTGATCATAATTCCATTAAAACAATGAGTTTGCTCTTCATTTCCATAGTAGGCTCATTAGCAAATTCTGATCGTAAAGAAATTATCCTTAATTTCTTTATTTCACAAAGAATCTTCATCTCAAATTTTTTTCAATGCTAAGCAGCTGAGTTATCTAGGGAAAAGGAAATTTTCTCATTACTGCAGCAATTTATCTGCTATTTCAATCAAGAGTGTCTGTAGTAGAGACCTCTTTCATTCTTAACCTTAGGGAACATGTTACGTAGATGAGAGACCTATAAAATGAGGAATCTCGGACAAGCAACAGAAAAAACGTGCATGTGGAGTATTTGTTAAAATGATCATTTTCAGGTAACATATAGTTGCTTGAGGACACAAGTTTCAGAAAGATACAATCAACTGAGACTATTAAATAATACAACATATAGATTTAGTAGGTTATTTCCACCACTTAATAGTTGTATCACACTGAGTTGTGCCACTAGTCCATGTTTATTTAACTATGAGAATTCAAACAACATACAAAATAAATACCCTGTGCAAGTACAGGAAAAATTCCAGCACACAGTGAAATCCATTTCTCAAGAATTATGAAAGTACTGGTGTGTATTTGTTGGTCCTTCCTGAGCATTCTTCAACCAAACCTGCACACACAGTCACTCCCCAAGCATGAAAGATATGGCTGTGCCTATCTACCATCTGTGGGTGGTGTCTATACCTTCACTGTGTTATAGACATCACAAACCAGTACATTTGTTCAATCTTTTTTTCAAAGGGAATTCATCACTGTAAGATGCCATTAAATGGAAGACTATTTGTGACAGAAAAGCCTAAACTACCTTTGCATCAGTCTTGGAAGGGAAAAACATATTTGTAGAGTTGACATTAGAACTTACTCCCAGAATTGCAAGCCCTTAGTGCAGACCTATTGATGTCATACTTTGATAATACCAGTAACCACTTTTTTTACATTTATAAAGATATATTTTAATGCACCCCTTCCTTTACAAGACTGAAAGGTATACTTTTCACCTGGTAGGACTTTTATCAAAACCAAAATATAACTGTGATTCTGACATTCTTGAAGAACAAAATTAATCTGTGTGAACATTTAAAAAATGGTTAAATAAATAGTTGATGTACCTCTTTGATAACTTTGATTATTATAACAATGCATTTTAAAATGATGAGCAAAGCTACATCTTCAGTAACAAACTTTAACTTGCTGAAGTAAAACACATGGGTCTGTGCCATATGGTAAAAAGACACATATTAGTATCAAAAAAGGAAATGCAAATGCTATTATATTATTCCCAAACATTTTTAAGCTAATGCTAGCTTATTTTTAAATCACATAAGGTGCTTTAAAGAGCTTGGGATAGCTACAGTTGCTTTTATTTTGATTTTCCTTTAAGGTTATCTCAGCCTCTCAAAAAGCTAACCACTCTGAAACTACCTTTTTCAATCACAATAATTAAGGCCTTGCTTTATGGCATCCAATCATGATATGAGAGGCTTAGGATGTGGTTGAGAAGCTACCTAGCTTTACAGAAATGCATTTCCAGACTAAATCTTCCCCTAAAATAGTTTGTCAGCCTTACATAGACAAATAATGAAATTCTGTCCTTGACTCAGCCTAGTTCAATTCACGTAATATGTCAGATTACCCACCATTTCAAAGGTGCCTTCAGAGAGAATTAAATCACCTAGTTGTTCCAGAATTTAGGTAGATACACACACCCACAAAAGAACACAAAATAACCAGAAAACAAAAGAAAAAAAAGGAATTATTATGAATCTTATTTATTCAATAAAGGACTTCAATGGTTTGCCTGAATAAATGATTGTCGTGTAACAATGTTCATCCATAAATCAGAAGTAGTAAGGTGCAAAAGTCTGCTGTTCTTCAGAGGTACTATTTGGGAGTAACTGAAATCAGTGGGAACCCTACAAGTGTTATCAGAGGAAGAACTGGTCCAGGGAATGGTTTCTGCAGGGGGTACCATAGGGCATATCCTGTTTTCCTCATGACAGCAACAAGTCTGCAACTGTTGGTGGTGGAGTTGAATTACACAAAAACGTGTAAAGGGAAGAGTAATACACTCTGTAGCTGAAAGGTATCAACAGCACACCACTGCTTTTTCATCATTCTAAATTATAAGGGTATTTGGATGCATACATATATCATCCCCTACTGGAGCTGTTTTCCACTTCCTTTTTCTTTTTTTTTCCCTTCTTTTTTTTTTTTTTTTAATTACAGACTTTACTTCCATTTTTACAAGTACGTCCCAGCAGGTCATCTGAGAGGAATGTACTCTTAGCAGCTCAATTTTTTTTTTCTGAATTATTTAAAAGTAGGCTTCAGATCGTGACTATTTGTTCTAAGAGTAATAAGCAAAGGACCAGATGCTGGAGTCTTTTCAATTACAGAACCATTTAAAGACAGCTGTACCATATAAACTCTCATGGAGGAATCATATGCTTGCAGCATCTGGTGAGTTTTGGCCATGCCTCCAGCACGCTGCATCCCTTCTGAGGCACAAGCTAGGGTGAGGCTTACTTTGCCATATGTGTTTTTGGGGTAGGGGTGTGCATTTCTTTTGGCTCTGAGCAAGGACTAACACTTCAGCTTTTACATTTATTGGCAGGAAATAAACATTACTTTCAGTGCCTGTAACACCTTTCATAGAAGAGCCAAAGGGTCTGGTGCTAAGTTGATAAGACTACCTTGCATTAATTATTTTACCAGAATTAAATACCAGGGTTTATATCCAGAAGAGAGCATCCTGTACTTGTGAATTTTCTGCAATTTCATCCCACTTGCACAAACATGAAAAATATATTTCTGAGAACATTGTTCTGATGAGTCACGTTCCTGGTAGTGTGAAAGCACGTCCAGAAAATAACCATGCTGGAGTCACTACTCATAAACTGGCATGAGAAAGTATCAGTGGAGCAGGTATTACACTACATGAGCACTGCTCCTACTTGTGGGTCCATGGCCATGCGAAGATAATGTTTGAGAAGGTTATAGGCATGAGGCTGAAACTCTCCAGAACATTCATTTTCCTTTCAGAATATGTGTTTCCCTCTTTTCTCTGACAAAGTTGTTCCCCATGTCAGCAGTAGCAGATTGAAAGAGGACTGAAGAATGATGCACTCTCTCACAGGCTGCTTTCAGAAGTTACTCTTTGTAACAGTTTTGTTTCTCAGCCCCGTTTTTCTGGCTGGCTAACATGAGCTCTGGGCAACCCTTTGTCGTGGTTCTCATGATGAACAAGCCACGTTGTTGAAACAGTATGTTCTAAAATGAAATGAACAGTACGTACAAATTATACACACACGATCTGGCTGCCAGAACCACACTGCAAACGAATAAAGTTCTGGAAAGGAACACTAGGAAGCACCTAAAAAAGAGAAGCTAAAGTGTCCTGACTTTGCCCTTCAAAATAACACAGGTGCTGGGCAAATGTTTTAAAATATATGAACACTTCAATTACATATTAAAATTGCAATAATGTTCTTTAGTACAAATGATACTAAGTGCTCTGACTCAAGTACATGAAACTGCTGTGTTAAGCTCAACTCTGCATCTCATGTATTTTTATTAAATCTATTTCTCTCCTCACATATTAGCTTATGTACAACTAAGAAATTCTGAAGGAAATCTGGCTTGTCTACGTACCTAAAAGGGGACTGTTTTGAAAACTTGGTCCCAGTTCTGAGGATGAAATATTCTCAAAAAAATTGGTGCTTACCTACCTAACATTACAAATTTAGTCACAAGTAATTAATTAGTATTTCTAATTAACTCATCTGTTTACATACAGATGCCTAATGAGAAAATCCCTTTGCATTGTGTATCAAAAAACTTAATGAACTCAAATCACTATGCCATGTAAGGTGAGATAAATTTCTTCTCGATGGTATTTTATATGAAGAGTTTATCAGAATCATATTAGCTGTGCTTTTATAACTGATCCAACTATACATCTTTGCATATTTTTATTAGCATAAAAATATCTAGGTTTTATTAGAAGACATTAGCTCTGCTAAATGTTAGGTATATAACAAATCCAGCTTTGATGCTGTTGATCATCATACAGTAGTTTACATCTGACATAAAGCTGTCAGAAGCATAGGAGTGACTCAAGTCACCAGAAACCAGAAAGCAACAGCTCTGTTCACGTAAGTTACATTCCCTCACAGAGCTGGGAAATTTCCCTAGCCAATTTTTGCATATATTTTAGAGAACTGCCTAGCCAAGTCTGCCCTTGCTTTAAAAGGAGTGGGAACGTGAGGATACTGCCATATATAAACAGCAGATACTATGCCCTGTTTCTATATATGTAATTCTAATTTTGGAATAATTGCATCTCTTTTTTCTTGTCTGATATATGATTAAAGAAAAAAAAGGGTGGAAGTATTTTCTGTGGAGAAGAAAGTTCATTTTGGGTTTTGATGACTTAGCACAGAGAATATCTGGGTTACATTCTTAATTTGAACAACATCCATTTTGCTGCATTACAGTGGCCAAAACTACTGCTTTAAAATAAAAGCTTGAGTAGAGGAAATAATTGCATTTTGTTAATAATTTGAAAGTTTTGTTTCATATTTATTGGGTTTGGAAACAACATTTTAAGTCTAACCTGCTAAATTTTTTCTAACCTGCTGTGCCTACTTTTTGTCTTGTTTTGTTATTTCATTTAACAATACTGTTATATGAAATGCAAATGGGTCTGTGTTTTTGTAAAAAACTCCTTTTAAAATTATTCCACCCCTAAAATCCCTTCTCTAATGTAGATGATACTGAAACTCTTGATACATCAGTTCTGCAACACTATTGTTAACTTTCTTATTATAAAGGTAAGGAGGATTCACATGGCTCCTTACAGGCATCTTCTAAAATATGTTATGTTCTACTTCCCTAACAACTCTTAAATATTTCAATGGCCTGGCCCATTGTCTACCAGCAGTAACATACAAAAACAGTTACTTGAAAAAATGTGTTTAAAAAAAAAATAATTGTCTGTGTGCTTTGCCTGGAGCAGATTTAAACCCTTGAAAAGGTGATCACTAGTCACAATTATTTAACAAATAATTAATAAGCAGTTAAATTGGGCAGGTCGAGACAAGAAAATATAATTAAATCCATAAACATTTTTTCACCTCTCCCAAGCCCCTTTATGTACCAGTTATTTGTAATTTTCCACTCATGCTGTCTGATTGATGTCACTCATATGGATGCTTAAAGAAAGATATAAATTACACAAATCAGATAAATTCTTGGATTTTTGAAACAAATAATTTCATGTATTCTCCAGATTTATTACTTCAATTGTAAAGAGATTTTTTTTCATGTCCTTTCTATAAAAAAAAATATATAAACAATTTACTGTGTTATGATTCTCACTATTCTCTACTGAAATTCTCTTTCCCAGTATCAGAGATGTACTGCAATTCCAGTAATAAGCTGCACTTAGATTTATGAGCAAAACACAGTGTAAATCATGACATAAAGACATGTAATTCTGTTTTCTATGACTCATCAGCTTTTTTTCCACTTCCCACTTTCTAGCTCCTACCAAAGAACCCACCTTTTTTTTTTTTTTTCTAAATGTGTGGCATAAATTGCATGGCCCAGACACTCCAAAAGAGAATAGTCAAGTTTTCCTCCTATTGCAGAGCTGTTCTCTTCTGAGTTTTCATTCTTTCTTTCCCCTATCTTTTCTCTGAAAGTTGAAATATCACTGAACATTTTCACTGACATTTTCTGATTCTGATAGAATGCATCTGGTAGAAGGAAAATCTATAAATCAGAAAATAAAAAGTAATCTATTGAATTTTTCTCAAATTCTCAAAAATTGATAAAAAATCAGAATTTGCAGAACCTGTTGTCCCATTATTAGGATTAATTGTCTTTTTATTGTCCCTTCTGGGCGTAAATGAAAAAACAGTAGCAGTAAGCATTATTCAGTTGCTGGAATCCAGAAGAAAGCACAGAGTGCCACACCATGCATAAATTCTGTTTAAGTTGATATACAGCACAAAGCATAAAATCCCTCCAAGAATTTCTATGTTATTTTACGTCCCCAGAAACCAGCATCACCAAAAGACATAGAGAATTTGCTTTTGACTTCTGTGAGTATGGAATCAGATTCTATATTTTGGGTTGGGTTTCCACTACTTAAAATTTTCAGCAGGACAGCAATGAGATGTAACCTTCTCCTAAAGACAGTCTCATACCCTAGCTACTCTCATTTTGCTAGATCTTAATGTTCTTCTTGAATGCCTGAGGAACTTTATCTTCCTGTTTGGCACAGTTCTAAATTGGCTTAAATCATATTTATCCAACATTTACCTGCATTATATTTTCAAGGGTAATTTGTGTCCTTCTCCTAGAGCATTTCTTTTCTGTGCTCTGTAGGGTTCCACTCTGGCCCTGCTCTTACTCAGCAATCCAAAGCTGCCTGTGAGCAGCATTGGTCATTGGCATAACGCTGGGTTTCATTTCCATGCCGACAAGACACAGATATTGTCAACCAAACCAGCAATTTCAGACAATGCTATTACCATATTGACAAGCTGGTAAGCATAAAAGCCTCTACGAGCATCAATTTTCTTCAGTTAAAATCAGAGTAAAACCCTGAGCTGTTTATGGCTGGCTCTTGCCATCAACCCAAACCCACTTGAACTTCTAACCCAGCTTTAAAATTCAACGTAGGTTAAAAACCCAATATGTTTTTTGATTGCAAGCTCTTCTTTCAGTGTTGCAGTCAAAAGATTAAGGCTTCCTATTATTAGTTGAACTAAATGTGCTTTGCTTATTGCTCACTCATGCTTTTATGTTCCCTAGGCAAGATTATTTTAATGCCCGGCTTGTTGATCCGCAGAGGAGGCCGATTATCAAATTTCATCTTTTGTAGCAAGCGCTGTTTCCAGAGCAAGTATTGTACAGACTAATGCATGTTTCATACCTGCTGTTCCCTCACAGTGGCTACTAATACACCACAAAACCTATTTAAGCTATTACTGCTCTTGTACTACCACGTTTTTTCATGAACTTTGACTTATTATAAGAGATATTTGTCCTGAGGCTGATTCTACCAAGTTAAGGTAATGGAAGCTTTATTACTGACTTCAGGAAAAAATAAAAAGAGATGTAACCCCACATATTGTCTGATTGTGTTCTTGAAGCTATTGCATGGACACTGGGTGGTGAATTTCTGCTTGCATCCTGTATATCTTTCAGAAAGTGTTGATGAATCCCTACTGGCAGATTCAGAAGCACTTTTCAGCTCCTGAATCCCAGTGCTCGTGCACTATGGCTGTACCCTTCATATTGAAATAAAACCAGGTATAGGCACTATTTCTTTGCAAACTCTGATTTTCTTCTAAAGGAAACGCTCTTGTGTCATCACTCTTCCATCAGCATGATCAGAGCACTAGGACTGACAGAGGCAGTCTGGGCTGCTCTGCCTGCTGATGTTCTGAGTGCACTCACAATTTGCATTGTTTTCTGAGGGGTTCTGGCTTGAGCTATGTCTGTCAGCTGCAATGAAATGCTTAATAAGTGTTTAATGTCTAAGCTGGTTGATTTTATTTTGGTCTTTCCTGTGAAAAAGAAAATGGTAAGAGTTTTGTCCCCAGGACTTGGCTTTTAAATGACCAGAAAGTAAACCTACCACAGTAGTGTCATTCAGACCTTTCCTGAGAACACAGAACTTCAAGCATGAGTAGTGGGGAGTGAGAGGATTTACAACTCTTTAGCAATGACAACGAAGTAATTTCACAACAGAGTGAAAAACTTACTTGTTTACAGAAGTCCTTACTAGAGCAAGAATTTCTGCACAGAGGACTGCCACCATTTAAAAGGAAAAGAGCAGTTGTAGAACCCCTAAAGTTGTAGCTAAGAGTATGGGCCTACAGGGATAACACTGAAGATTAAAATATTTTGGCTCTAGTGACTGCTGTAATGAGAATACATATAGAGATAAACTGACAGAGCTGAAAAGTATTTAATTTAGATGGTAGCCTACAAAAATTAATGTGAAATTGAGAATTGCTTGGGGGTAATAGATTGAGGGTACAAGATTCATTTTTTAAGTGTTAACCTTTTATGTGACAGTGTGATACTGTAATTAAAATGGCAGCATTATTTGTTTGGGGAATTTATTTTACGTTCCTAATTGTTTTGTAATTCCTAGGTTAGGAATTTTTTCCAGCAATTTCTGACAGACAGAACTTTGGGATTTTTAACAGTAATACAATGGAATGAGTGAACCTCATTGTACTGAGCAAAAGATTAAGCAGCAACTTGTTTTAATTGTTGTAAGTGATTAAATTAAACTGTTCTTGAATATTAATATTTGTTCTGGTCTATCGTGAATATGAACATGGAAATTCAATTGATTTCTTTCTGGTAACCGGATCCTTAAGAATTTACCCCAAACTTTGAGCCACTTTGATGTTCAAAGGCTGAGATTAGAGATGAGAAGAAAAAGAATGGGGACCTCTTCACAATATTTTTACCTTTGAAGTCTCAGGTTAAAAGTACTATTTCTGTGTGCTTAAACAAGCAAGAAAATGAAGGATAAGATCATGAATTATGATAACAGACAAGTGACAAATGTTTTGCATGAAGTACTTTTCCTTGTCAGGAGAGAAAATGTTCTTCTAAGAGATTTCCAAAGAGATTGGCAATTTGTAGAGTCAATTATTGGGAAGGAAGAGATACATACTGTATTTGGGTTTAACTGTTTATGTGAGAATAAAGGATTCATTTGGAACTTTTCCCCTTGTCTCCCTCTACATTTCATACAAGTGGTAGCAAACATGCACATTATCCAACTGTCAACAAATCCCCTAGACTCAAGCCTGGAACACTACATCCCATGTCTCCCCCACGAAAGTCTTTCATGAAAGCTCCTCTGTCATTCAAGATCATACTATTCCCTCCTCTATTTATTTCTAAGTGTCACTCAGCTCCATTCCACCAGCTTGGAAAAACGTCAAGAACTTTTATCTTCAGAGTCAGTTGCCAGTTCTGTTTAGCGAACAAGCCAGCAGGGACCTCTGGTGCCATCAATGCAGCTCTGTCAATGCCCCTCTCTTTGGGGATGGAGTATATCATTATCCCGATGGCTGGACAAAAAAAAGCTGCATTTTTAGAATAGTTCTCAGGGAGCAGTTACTGGAAATCTCCTCCCTTGAGACAGACTATTGGCAACAAAGTTTGCTGCTGTGACATGAGGTATTGCATCAAGGCCCAATCCTGCCACTAATAAAGTTAGTGGGAAACGTGCCATTCTTTTCAAGTGAAGTCAACAGGATTAGTGTAGCAAATCGGGGCTAAAAAATGTACCTTGCATCTACAAATGCAAATGGAAAGTCATGTCCCAAGTGAGAATGTCATTTTATGTCTGGTTTCAGAATCTGGCATTGTGTCAATGCAGGGTAAGTCCCTTCCCCAAATTTAAAACTGACATTATAGAAAATGGAAGTTTTATTTTCATATTACAACACTTCCATTTTTGGTCTTGGGGGTGTTTATTTAAGTTTGCATCTAAAATAAGCCAAGAACAGACTGTTTCAGTGTGAGATTTCTTTTCCCTCTTTTTAAAAAAAAATAGTTTCCTCTAATACAAGGCATAGGCATTGTAGAGATTTTATTTCTTAACTATTTTATGATAGAAAACAGTTTACTTTATGCTTTTCCTTAACCGTCTCTAACAGACCCTTTTAATTACCAACAGACACATTCCACAGCTGTGCTAGGAAACATTACTTAACCTGCTCAGCCTGAATGGAGAATTTCTGTTGATGTCAGCTGTCAGACCCACAGGTTCTTGACTGCACTAACAGGTAAGAGTCCCACTGTCTTGGCAAGGGCTCTTTTCCTACAGATAAATAACATGGTGCTGGGTTATTTTATTTTATATATATCTATGTGTGTGCGTGTGTGTGTTGGTTCACTTTTTTGCGTAAAATATTACCATACTTGGCAATACTGTCTTTAATTCTACTTAAAATGACAGAACTGAATTGTCATCATTTTTAATGGGTAAAATCTATGCAGTTCATCAGAGGTGCTGTAAAATCTAATCAGAAATTAGACTGTAAAATTAATAGGCCTATATTCCCCATAATGCAGTTTTATAAATCTGGAACAGTAGCAGATTTGGAGTTTCACATACGGTGCAGTTCAGCAGCGGTGGAATCTTCAATTTAAACAAATAACATGTGCAATAATTGGTGCCCCACACTAAGGAGCTGCTGGCCGTGTTTCACTTTGAGTAGCTGGGTACCAAATCCTTTAATTCCATGCCTGGGCTGTCATTCAAGTGTATTTCTATGCCACAGCTAGAATGCCCAGGTGACAGGAGGGCAGGGCTAACTTACCCCTGTTAATTAGGGGAAGAGGAGAGGAATGATGGGGAATGGCCAGGGGAAGCATGAGGCAAGGGGAAGAAGGGGAGCAGAGGCAGCAGCTGCCCAGGCGTGCGGAGGGAGGGAGGGAAGGAGGTGGTGATGGCTCTGAGCATCCTCTCCTCCCTGCGCTCCGCATACAGCGAGGCACAGAGCCCGGGCAGCAGCATCCTTTTCCCAAAAGCCCGAGGGGAAAATCCCAAGCGGGATTTTCCTGCCCGTGGGAGCAGAAGGGGGGCCAGGGGGTGCCGAGCGCGGTGCCTCCCCTGCCCCCGGCAGCATCGCGCAATCTGGCGGGACATGTGTGACATATGCGACATTATGTAAGGAGCGGCTGCTGCCGACGGTGAGCCATGGCAGGGCGGCAACAGGGACTGCAAACCCTCCTTCCCTGGGCTGGAATGAGTCACTTCCAATGGGAATTTGCACCATTTAACATCGCCGAGTACCTCCCGTGTAATGATTGTACAGTGTTACTATAAAAGCTCAGGGTTCATCTGCAGAAACATTCCTTACTCCGGGGCACTCTGTGGAGACACACTTATAAAAATTGGTGTGAGGGGAAGATTAGATAGCTAAGAGCATAAAAACAGATTATTGAAGACATACAGTCATGTAGGTGGGTTCGATGGGGAGGCAGGAGCTCACACTCCTGATTCTCCTGCCCAATTCTGTAATGCTGCACAGATTCCTTCACCACGTTTTCCTCCTCAGTTTCCCAGATTTGAAGTGCCTATCTCAACTCTTTCTCTGCTTTACCTAAATGCAACAGAAATACCTTCACTGCTGTCTAGCTATGGAATCTGGATCTCAGTTTAGTCTTCAAACTTGGAACAATTACCAACAAATACTCTTCCTTCTGGTTTTGCACTGTGTTCTCTTTTCTTGTAGATCCTGCTATTCATGCCATTGCTATCTCCACCCCAAGAAGAAAGTGTTTGCCAAAGGCAAAAGAGCAAAATCTTTTTTAACAACCTGATAGAGAATACAACACAATGAAAAAGATACTTTTTAAAAAATACAGTTAAAAAAATCTTTTTAATTAATCATTTTTTTATATTAATAAAGCCATTCCCTGAAGTAATCATGTTGTACATCACTAGTGCACAGCAATACAAAACAAGGTGAAAACCTTTGAAAAATTACTTACAGGAATAAATCTGTAATAAGGAATGTACTCTGTCATAGTTGCACATTTAAGAGGCTCCTGCTTTACCAGTGGCAATTCAAAGTGACAGTGCCTGGCTTAGTGATGTTGTCTTTTAGCTACTGTAGTAGAAATTGTAGCTACACAATTTTCAAAGTGAGCAATTTTATGAAGTTAATTGTGTAACATTGTTTATGAATTTAAACCACACAATTAATGTATTATTCACAGACATGCATAATGGACTCTTTGTATTGAATGATGGTTTAAGAAGAATGTAACTGATTTTGGAGCAATGATGATTGATTTATGAGGTGAAATTAAAAGTGCTAAGTATGTTTTACTTGGCTGCTCACCAGCTAAGTGGATGGGGGAGGTATGAAAAATATCTATATATAACTAATTGCAATGCATGGATATCAAGGAATCAGAGAAATTATTTAAAGCAAAGCAAAAGGATTAACCTAGAAGTAAATGGTGAAGATTTAAGAAAGGCAATTGGCTATCAAGGGAAACCAGACAAGAATTAGATATTCTTGCCTATAAAAGTCTTCTCTAATGTAAGGTAATGGAAGCTTTATTCTTAGAAATTTTAAAACAGCTGGATCGAACAATATCAAATTAAAAGACAGCACTCCAGTAACATCTCTCATTAATATCTTGCTTTTTAAATAATGGTAGGACTTCAAATGAAATGGTACCAAATATGAATAATGGAAACTACCTGCCTCTAATGAAGAAAGGACCTCTGTGGTACCAAGGGATCTGACTTCTTGGTACTTACCAAGAAGTACTGGAAGTACTTTCCATTTTTAATTCATTTGGAGGGGAAGAAAAAAATATACCATTATACATGGTGAATGTCATACAAGTTCACAGGCAGTTCCATTAAAAAGCTTTAAACCAAGTAAAAAGTTTAATCAGTTTGGATAAAAACTATGCCCTGCTGTTCTGCTGTAGCTTTTATACTAACAGATTTTAAGTGAACAACAAATTGAAGAAGGTACTTGTGTTATTTCATTCTCTAAGCTGATAATTTAACAAACATATAAAATCTTATTAATGCACAGGACCAACATGGAATAAACATACCAAAGCAACACACTAAACTTGCTGCTTCCACCATCTTCTTCACTTCTACTAAGCAAAGGAGAGTCTCAATTCACTGTTAGCTAAATCCCATGAACATCTTGTTATCCCTTATTTGAGCTAGCCTGCTTCAGGGAAAAGGCAAATATCTACAGGAAAACTGCTCTAGTAAAGGACAGTTCCTCTTGTCAAAGGGCAGAAGGAGATGGGTTTAGCAAGAAAGTTTGTATAATTTAATGAAAAAGTTAATCTAAGTGTTTCCATATTGATGTGTCTTGATTTCAACTCTAAAATTAAGGAAGCTTCACATTTCTGTGAAATAGGCATGAACAGCAGAATATAACTTGTGTTTAAGCTAGAGCAAAATAACAAGCACGTTCTTCCTAGATTGGCAACTGTCACACATTTTGACATAGAAACAGGACAGATGGATTACTTATTACTTTGATTTTGGGTACCTAATTCCATCAAAATATTGCAAAGCAAAAACATCGCATCAGCATGGAACTCGTTATCCCTGAATTTCTGATGGGCAAAATGAACTAAAATTCACTCCAATCTCGTGACTTTCATTTTCTGTTAAACACACACACATCTATATAAATTTCTATGCTACGCCATCTTTGTGTATAAATAACATGACATATGTAGCATATATAAAAGCAGTTTCCTTTTCACTGAAATTCACATTATTGTCTATTCCATGTTACTTTTAATGGTTAAGTATCAACTTCAGTTCATTTTACAACTCAGCTTGTACTCCTTCTCCATTTATTCTCCTGCCAAGGCAACCTGACCCTTCTGCCACCCGAACATTAACGCACATTATAAGTTTCAATTCTTCCTCTTTCTGGAAATTTATCTTCATACTTTGTGAACTTTATAACTCATATTTTCATCAAGTTTCAGTCACGACACTCTTACAGGTCTGAGTGACCACATTTTGAGTGTGTGCTTACACTCTTATGTCATGTGTGCTAGAATGACATTATGAACTCCCATAAAAAAAAGCAGACCATGCATACAGTATATCAATAATGTTTATAACATTTCATACAGAAATGAAATGGAAGTTCTGACACTGTTGCCTTTCCTGGTGTAATTTACTGGCCTTGTAGCCACCAATTTGAAATGTTTATATATGCTAACAGCTCTGCTCACCCACTCCTCTGGCTCAGACAGGGTGATGTTCTCCCTAAGAAAGGATGGCCATTAAGCACAATATGATAACTGATGGAAAGTAGAAGCTCACATTTATCAATCTAGCAAAATACTGATAGAAGACCAGTTTACAAATATATAGCTGCAGATGCCATAAACTAAGAAAAAACCACCCAAATTTGTGTGCTAGGTTTCATTTGGTTTTGAATAAATTAGAGTACAGACTACTACGGATGACCTGGTGGCCATCTAGGATTACAGACTGGAGCATGGGCTATCCAGCCCAAAGGTTAGGGCCTGTGTCCAGAACTGGGAAATGAGCCAAAGATCAGCAACCAGAAAGTCAAACCAAGGGTCAGCAGCCAGAGATAGGAATGAGCATCTGCCCAGGAATCACGACCTGAAATCAGAGACACACCAGAAGAAACAGCAACCACAGGGCACAGTGCAGAGGTGGTTCTGAAAATACACAGTGTGATGTGTGAGAGGATGCACTGGGGTTCCACCTGGGAGACCTGCTCCCGAGCCATGGCTGATGTGCTCTGGCTAATGGGTCCAAACTGCAGAGACCCTGTTTGCTACTACAGAAGAAGGTCTAATCACAGATTAGCAAATTTTCCCTGAAAACGTGGCAAATAAACCAGCCTTCTATCCCTTGAAACTCTCTGGATGTTGAGAAAGATGGAAACTCTTTTCTCAGTGTCCCACTTCTTTAGGTGGGTCCATAGAAAGCTTGCATTGCTGCTGCAGCCAACCCAGCAAGTTCCAGAGGTATTACATCCACATAACACTTCTAAATTTCATACTAACATGAAACTCCCAAATCTGTAAAAAGCAGGAATGAATTAAAACAAAGATATCAGAGTTTGGGTCCTTAGAGTTTTGATAATCCCATGACCTTCCTAAGGCTTTTTCGTGGTATCACTGGAGAGTGTGGTGCCAAATGGTCAGCCTGGACTTCCACCTGTAATTCTGTATGCATGAAGCAGCAGTGGAGGAAGGTTGTATGCAACAGGGCCTGGTGTGACAAATCAGATCAAAAGAGAAGTAGAATGGTTTGGGTTGGAGGTCATCTAGTCCAAGCCCCTGCAGTGAGAAGGGACATCTTCAACTAAACCAGGTTGCTCAGAGCCATGTCCAACCTGACCTTGATCACTTCCAGGGATGGGGAATCTACCACCTCTCTGGGCAATCTGTAACAGGGTGTCACCACCCTCATCATACAAAATTTCTTTCTTATATCTAGTTTCAATCTACCCTCCTTTAGTTTAAAACCATTACATCTTGTCCTGTTGCAAAAAGCCCTGCTAAAAAGTCTTTCCCCATCTGTCTTGTAAGTCTCATTTAATTGCTAAAAGGCCACTGTAAGGTCTCCCCAGAGTCCTCTCTTCTCCAGAGACCCCAATTCCCTCAGCCCATCTTCATCTACCCAATCTTGCTTAGGTACGTAAGGATATCTTAGGTATATAAGAATTTAAATATGCAAATTTTGTGCAGTGGGTCAGAGCACCCACATATTTCTTAGAAAAAAATCATGTTGAGGATTTTGCTATGACCTCACCCTACTTTTCTATGTGAAAGAAAAATATTGTCTGACTTCCTTCATAGCATATTCTACATCTTATTGACAAATCACTTATGACACTAATTTATTAGCATAGAAATATTACTACACTCAAGACAGCCTGCTTTGATTTACTACATCAGGGTGTTTCATATGCCAAGGTCCTATCATCTCTGCTGGATCATTAAAAGTCCCTTGGCTTTTTTTTTCTTTTGTGCAACATAAGAGTTTTGCCCTGTGGCCCTGGCTAAAATCCTGAATATTGGAATGGATTTACAGCTCAGAGGAAGATTCACTGAGCTGATGCTTAAGAAACACAGGATATGTTTATCAAAACCACCATCTTCACATTAGCTCTTTTCCATAAAATTCAATGGCAAAGAAGGGGGAAAAAAAGGGACACAAATGCAGAAAAGTAAAATGAAACAACAATTAGAGACAAACTGCTTAAACTGCAATACTGTTTTATCCTCCTTGTATGAAAACGATGCAACATGGAAAGGAAAGGAATGAAACCAAATCCATCTATCCCTCTTCCATACAGATATTATTCCAGGGGTTGATATCTGCTTAGTTTTTTGTGAAAACATCAACATCACTTTACAGAAGCTGGAACCAGACCACTGACTGTATCCAGAGGCACCTGCTGAATTCCACAGAGATGTGAAGAATTGCAGGACTAAAAATTTCCTTTTTGCCATCAGCATTATATTCCAAGGAAGCTGCGTGTCCAATTTCATAAGCTGTTTTTTTCCTCTCTTCCCTGGGTGTGCCCTCCCCTCCACCAGCTTCATTTCACTCTGTGCACAACCAGTGACTGACTACTGGTCCTGGTCAAAGTAAGCAAGCCCTGCATCACCAATATTCCAGACTACACTCAGAAAACACATTAAAGATAGAAAACTGAGACTGAAATTAAAACTTAAGCTCTGTCCCTCACATAAATTGATTTGGTATTTTGAAAAAGAAATCAAAGTCTCATTGACCTAAAGCTCGTGGCTCAGATGAAATCCATGGAAAATCAAATGGCTTATTTTTAATTCAAGGATGTTTCCTGGAAAAAGGTACATCTTAACACCTAACTGAAGATAACCAATTATTTTATCTTGTCTCCACTTCTTCTGAGACCAAATAAGCCCAAACAATTTCACTATTATTTAAAAATGAGCTATTGAAATGGGATGTGAATAACAAATTTGGACACATTTTCAAATCTTTCTTGCATTCTCATAGTTTTCTATATATATTTCAGCAAATGCTATTTTAGCTGTAGCAATAAATTAGAACACCTGTTGTTTGTGTAATGTGTACCTACCAGCCTCTCAGACAGACCAGATCATGCTATAATATAATTCCAAAGAGTATGTTCTTATTTTGCCTGAAAAATAAACAATTCATCTGCTTACAAGGAAACAAGTCTGCTTGTCAACACAGAAAATAAATGCATGGGGATGCTATATATGCAGCACAAAAGATAGCACAGGGTTTTGGAAAAAAAAAAAAAATCAAAATAGTCTATATGTAAAAGTTCCATCAATGTAAACAAGCAAAAGCTAATTAGTGAACATTTCAGCTGCATTATGGAAAATAGGCTACACATGCAGGCACACACCTTGAAGTCTGTGAGGAACACACTCACTCCGTTTTTGGTCTTCACACCACCCACCAGCACGGTCGATAAGGCACTGAAATGCCCTGACGTTTTCCCCTCCCTCTCCCTCTCCGGCAGATAGGGAAGCACAGTGGAGATACCCAGCTGCGTCAAACTATCGCTGGGAAGCAAAATCTTCGCTAGGAACTTTGTACCCATATATATCAAAAAGTCAACACGGCTCATTGTCGCATTAGGGAGCTGCTGCTGTCCCAGGATTGCTGAGATACTTGGCAAGACAGACAGGCAGCCTCTCTGTCTCCCCGATGGCGTCTGCCTTGCTGCAGATTTGTCCTGCAATTCATCGAGTTGAACTGAGCACATAAATTTTCAGTTATGACTAAAAAGTTGGAGAATTCTCCATAGATGAAAACTGCAGATCTGTGCTGATAGTCAGGCAGGGAGCACTTTGGGGAACAAGGGCAGGAACAAAGGATCAATCCCAGAGTGCGAGAGTGACTTAGAGAAAGGGAGAACGAGCTAAAAGTAACACTGGAAAGAAATAAATTCAATGTTAACTCTAGAAGATCCTTCTACATCCATTCATTTTCCAGTCAAAACATCATTAAATATTTAAATCACTCCCACCATAGGTGGCAGTTTATGGAGATTTGTTTTTGAGAATTGAGAGCTCAGTAAACCAAAAGCTTCTACCACAGCCTCAACTCTGAATTTGACACCAGCATCCTCACAATAAACCACTGATCTCCACCCCTTAACTATGGCAAACCAGCAGCCAGAGGCACAACAGAGGGGTCATGCAGAGCCCTCCACTTAACACAGAAGCAATACAAATCTGAATTTTCATATAAAATCTCATGTCAGACAGAAAGACCAAAAGGAGCAAGGTCCTTTCATAATAAAGACTTTAACCTTTCTCATATCATAAGTGAAGTAGATCATAATTCACATGTTGTAGGCAAATTTGATTATATTACTCTCTTTTTTCTTAAAAAATCATATTTTGAATCAGTGTTTTACATAGTGCAGGCCATGCTCTTGGACTGAAGTGGAAAAACCTGAGCTTCTTGCCAAGGAAAGATTTAACCTGAACATGAGAGAAAAAGCATTACTGTTGGAACAACTCTTTTGAAAAAGCTTTTCAAAGTTCCTTACATAGAAAATATATGTAGACCTATAAAAATAAATTCATTTTAGTTCACTTTTTCCTTCTAATTTTGTAACAATGTGTGCAACTCATCTCATGTGCACTAGTTTCACTATAACCAATATATAAAGTAGCGAGCTACTCAGAGACCTCTCCTAGTTTTAACATTTATCCAGGGTATTTGTATTTTATTTGAAATATGATTTTTTTTAAAAATTGGTGAAGTCCTAGTGTGCAAACAGTTTTACTGAATAATGGCACCAAATGATGGATGCCAATTTGCTTTACAGAGCACTGTAAGTATCTGTGCAAGTGCCTTCTTGCTGATATAACACAACACGCATTAGGAAGAAGCAAGAGGTGGTGGAAAGTTTGCCTGAACCACCCCAGGAGAATAAAGCAGCAAAACTGTAGCTGCAGACAAGCCTCTTACTATTCCACTCCAGTGTGGTCAAGACTGAATGCAGAAGACATGCGGAAAAGAAAGTTCTCAAGAGGAAAGCAAAACCAAAATAATAATGAAAAACAAATAAAAATGCCTTTTGCACTGTTCTGGTTTGGTTTTTTTCCCCAGTATTCCTGCCAAAGGAAATCCCCCTGTATTTTCTTAAGACACCTGAATTTGCATGAGAAGGAGGAAGCTAGATAGGAGGGCTTTTCTGATAGCCTTACCTGAAGGGGTTTGAAACAGGGACTTGGGAGTGTGTAAACTGAGAAGAAAACTTTTCACAGGCACATATTCTTAGCAGAAAGATACTAGTTCCCAGATTAAAAGATATCCTGCAAGTCATATTTGCATGCATACCCCTTTTCCTGGCCACTTTTTTTTTTTTTTTTTTTTTTTCCCAGAAGGGGCAATAGCACTCTTCTAAGAGTCTCAACACCTTGAATAAACTCCAACTTTTACTTACCTGTTAGGTCTCTCTCAGTACTAGGATCCCAGTAGATCTACTATGGCACAGTCCTTCTTTAGGATCTGGTTCTTGGTTCAGGCAGGCAACAGGTGGGATGATTCTCAAACTATCTGCTGAGAAGGGAAATAAGCAGCTTTAAACAAAAGCAGATACACCCAGGCAAAAATTTAAAATAAAACAAAAAGAAGGGGGGAAAAAATAGAGAAAAAGGATAGAAACAGAAAATGGAAAACAAGAATTGACCTGCAAGTAATTTTCCTGTTTATTCTTGTATTTCTAACTGAAGCCAGGTGACACAGGACAGAAGACTGTGATGAAAATGGGGGGAGGGGAAGGCAAGAGGGAGATGCAAACATTCACCTATCTACCTCAGTGGAACTAACAACCACTAACAACCAGAATAGTTGCTACCTTGCAACCCCAGTCCCATTTCCTGTTTTGCTTGGCTTGGACTATGTACCTGAACTTCAGCCTACTGCCCTGATCCATGAAACCTCACTCACCACAGGGCTGTAGGGACTGTCCTCCTTCTTCCCATTATACCTTCCCCTGTAAATTTATTATTATTAATATATGGTCAATGCCAAGATAAAAGAAGGAAGGAATCCCACTCCACACAGTAGTCATGGCCTGACAGGGCTCATCTTTCTGGATGAGGCAAACCAAGGCTCAGATCTGTAGTTACCACCCAGAAGAGCTGTTATTATCACCAGAAGGACTTCTATCAGTGCAGCAAGCAATGTACACATTTTACACCTGTTAACTTCGCCGTCCTCTCCCCATCATTTGTGTATTTTCAGTAGCTAGAAGTGCTGCAGGGGGTAGTGGCACCAGTCAGAATTTTTTAGGAAACAAATTCCAAGGCCAGGTATAACCAGCCTAGCAAAGAGAGCCCAGAGACTCGGGTGGAACGTCAGCAGTGGGAGCAACAGAAAATGTCTCTCACCATTGCTGCTGTGTCAGGGATTTGCATCAGTGCAGGCCAAGTGAACTAATTAGGGATGTGCTCTGCCACAGTCACTACTTACTGCAATGTCTCAGTGACTTGGTCTGTTCACTGCAGTGGTTCCACAGAGCAGAATAAAAAAACCTCCTGTCCTAAGTTTCCTCAGTCCAGGACAGGAATGGAACATCACAGGTGCAGTTCCTGTTATTTCTGTTTCTCAACATTCTCCCAGGAAGGGCTCAGCCATTATAACACGTTATTTTGGATCTGTGGACCTTGGCTGCCTTTTTTTCCCCCACTTCTTTTTAAGCACTTCTTTTTAAGCTCATGCTCTCTTCCAAACCCTCACAAGCCATGGTCTGGAGTGTTCACTGTAGAGTCTTTGTTAGTTTCTTAAATATACTGCTCAGAAGGGGAAGGTCAGACCTGAAGTACTAACAAAGCACAGGACTAACTCATCACAGGAAGGCTCTTCTGGTGTTTCGTGGACTCGTGAATGTTTGCAGGAAAAAAAAATCGTCATTTCTAAACATACAAATCTTTTGGTCCAGAGCTCACATTTTAGGCTACCACAGTCCTTCTGTGAATCCTGGTTTTATTGTGGCTCACAATAATTAAATTTATTGCACCCAGACATATAGAAGCCGTGCTACAAAGGCACCAGACTTCTGATGTCTGAGAAAGTTTTCTGAACATCCATGCTCCTTTCAGTGAGGTGAGATGACAGCAGTCTGCTCAGACCTGCGGCATGCTGTGGGCACTGAGCACTGATGACTTGGTTTACCACCCATGGTTTACCATCGTTTCCATGATAAAGGATGTGGCAACAGATAGGAAACTTTTCTCTGTCTGTAATACAGCTACAGCATCTCCTGAAATATAAATTCCTCCAAGAGTGTTTGTACCAGCCTTTGCTCTCAGCTGTCAGTCTCCATTCTCACTCAGGGTCTGTGCTTGGGTACAGCAGCCTTTGATATGACCACAGCTAATCAAAAAAGCTGCACAGGTGGGGTTTTCAGCCCTTATGAATAAGGAAGTTGGGGTTAGCTTCGAAAAAGCCTCTGAAGGAGGAGAAAAAGGAGGATTTGAAAGCAGGATATCCAGACATATTAAGTTCTCTTCAGCCCCATGGTGTGGAGCACCGTTACTGAGACACAAAGGAAACACATGGACTGGCTTTTTTCTTTTTTGTTTCTTTTCTTAAAGAGTTGTTTCATCTCTTTGGGTATAGAGAATTAGCTGTTCATTTTTCCTCATTTAAATAAATCTCAGGAGGAAGGAGAATGCACAGGGGCAGTACTTCCCACATGCATCATTCTCCTGGTCTGCCCCTTCGGTGGGGTTTGGTGAGGTCGCTCCATTATGCAGCACATTATTTTTAAACACTCCAGCGACTCCTTCCAAAACGTTCCCTTTTAATGAAACCTGACACATCAGAAAAGGGAACGGGAAGTTTTTGTTGGTTGTTCTTATAACCTTAAGCCAACTGTTGCTTACCCCCAGCGTGTCAGACAGCAGGGCCACGGGGCCAGCAAGGCTTCAGCCACTGACCTCTGAACCTCGGCCAGACCTTGCCCCGGTCAGCTCCATGGCAGGAGATCTGGCAGACTTTGAACCCAGGCTTTGGGGCTGCAAGCAGGACAGCAGCTGCACTTTGCAACACGAACTTTGTACTTCGACACATGGACATTTAATCTCCATAAAAGAGCCTTTGTTTCATTACTTATTAACATCTCCTCCTTGAGTAAAGTTCTCTGTTAATGAGGCTTTAAAGGATGATGTGAGGGGTTTTTTCCCACTTTCTTGTGCCCAAAAAATAAAACCCACCGCCCAGCTTGATAGGATTACATTAAATTTTAAAAAGTAAAAAAAAAAAAAAAAAAAAAAAAAATCAACTTAATGCACCTTCTGAGTACTGTGGATGTTTACTGTGTTCTCTCTTCTGAGTGACTCAGTTGTGACAACCAGAGCTAAATACAGAAATCAGGCAATGTTCTGAGGTCTGTCTTTGCAGAGATCACTTTTTGAGATGATACCTACAGTAATTCAGCCTGCAGCGACATTCAACCTTACTTAATAAATCAGCTAAAAAGATGAAACAGTAGGAAAGTGTCAGCCCATCCACACTAAAAAGCCATACTTTATGACAGTGTCATGAGTTTTATAGTTGCACAGCTTTTTGCTACCGGTTTTACTTTGGAGCAGTGTCAGTGCTTGGCTTCTGTGTATTTCATCATAAAATATGCTAATACGCACAGCCCAGCAAATTTGAAGAGAAGACATTTGTGCTCTGTCCTTCACTAAAATAAATCTTTGATCAGGAACAGAAACCTACCTAAACATCAAATAAAAACCTCAAGAAACAGGCCACATAAGATGCTTTAATCATTTCTGTACCAAAAGTAAAAGCTGAAGATGCCTGTATGCATTTACTGTAACAAAACCAAGTGACAGAAAAGTACTGGAAGATCCTGGTAATGCCCCATTATTTCCGTGTTGTC
The DNA here is from genome assembly GCA_024500445.1 of Entomyzon cyanotis. Lineage (NCBI taxonomy): Eukaryota > Metazoa > Chordata > Aves > Passeriformes > Meliphagidae > Entomyzon > Entomyzon cyanotis. The sequence goes on from JAKEPQ010000756.1 coordinate 5,519,967, forward strand.
ATAACAATATGGAGCAGCAAAAGAAGATTAAGAAAGTAAAGGTTTCCTGAACAATTGTTCATCTGCAACTAGAATAAAGCAAATACTTGGAAGTATAATATTTCTTACCTCCTGTTAGAAAGAAATTATCCACAGACAGAGGGATCACAGTCACACTCTTTGTGTTTTTCATCACTACCATCTTTTCAACATGAATTTCCTTCCATGCCTCTCTAGTGAGCTTTTTTTTTCTCTTCCTTTTTTTTTTTTTTTCTTCCATATGATGGAGGAGACACCCCCCCACACACCTGACCCAGTTTTCCTTCATTTTCATTAACAGTATGATACAAAAAAGGACACTTCCAACCAGCCTAGCAAGTCAGGTGGGTAAAGAATAAATCAAGTGAAGTGATGTCAAAGCACTCCCTTGCATGAGGCTGGGCTAGCAGGACTCGGAAGTGATCGGGTGAGTATGGTCAGCTCTCACTGCTCCCTGAGAGAAGCCCATGACTTCTCTTATTTGGATGTATTTGTTTACCTTCCCACACCTTCAGGGTGCTTTGACAGCATCATCACTAATATAATCCCAGAGTTTGACTTGCAGTCTTTGCAGAGAGCGGACTGACAGCAAAAGACAGAATTACTTTTCTCCTGTTACTGCATTTTGGGCAAGAGCACTTTTGCCCTGCCATGACCGCAGAGCACCTGGCACTGCTACAACTGTGTTACACCTTATTATTTCCCTCTGCTTGTCCAGCAGGCTGTGACTTCTCCTCCTTGAGGAGCCCCCCCACGACAAGGCAGGCACCCTGCATTCCTCATCACCTCCGCCCTGGAACGCAGCCCTCCAGTCACACGGGCCGACCATCATGATCATGAGATTTAGCTGCTGCTAAGAATAGGCACGATGGTTTGGAAGAGATCCTGCTTTATTCCTGGGTACAGCTTCTGAATGGTGTTAGACAATGAAACCTTTAGGTTGGATTCTGGGTGGCACCTGCCTGCTCTTTCCATCAGCTCAGGGGTGTCAGAGCTCTCTCTGTGAGCACAGGCACGAACATCTGTGACATTTGCTTACTTAGGGACAGCTGCAGATGTGCGCAGGAAACCATAACGTCTCTGGGAACAAAGCAGGAAAGCCCCTGGGAAACTACAATACCTTTAATTTAAATAAATAAATAAAAATAAATAAGCTTGGAAAGAGAGATGAGAAGAGCAACAACAATTATTTCCTTATGGAAGAAAAAAATACTTCTTCCAGTGAGACCTTGAACTAAATGTATTTTGCTTCAAAGAGAAGATTATAATCTTTAAGGGACTAGACAAGAAGAAGATATTTCATAAGACTCTAAATTAGTGGGCAGACACACAACAGAATCCAATATTTGCAAATTCAACCTGAAGATAAAAAGCACGTTTTAAGTATAATTAGCTACTGAGATGAATTGTCAAAAGATGCAGTAAGTTCTCCATCACTGAGAAACTATTTTAATTATTATATGCCTAGCTTCCACTAGAGCCCAGAAGTCCCAGACAACACAGGTCCAATAATCTCTAAGTTTATCTAACTTCTAGCATAAACCACTTCCTCTGTCTGAAAATTGTTCCCGTTGCTAATTCCAATGAGATTATTTTTCCCCCAAGAAATTCAAAGTGGGAGAATTATGACAAGCGGATAATTAGGGCATAAAACATCAGGTCACGTAGACATTATTTATATAATAGTAGCATTCCTCAGTCCAGTGCTTCCAGGGAAAAAATAAAAGAAAAAGTATTCCCTAATGTCTAACTCAGATTAGAAAACCAAAACAACAACAAAAAACCCCCAACCAAACAAAAAATCACTATCACTTTATGTATAAACTTTAAAATACAGAATATTGTGTACAGTACTGTGATATGCTTTTATCAGTTCCCAAATCCACCGCAGAGAATCACAGTAGTTCCAGTCTGAGTTAGAAGGGACCTTAAAGATCACCTCATTGCAGCCCCCCTTGCCAGCCTTTCACCAGACCAGGTGCTCAGAGCCCCATCCAACCTGGCCCTGAATGCTCCCAGGGATAGGGCATCCCAGCCTTCTCTGGGAAATCTGTTCCAGTGCCTCAGCACCCTCACAGTAAAGATCTTTTTCCTGATATCTGATCTAAACCTGCTCTCTTTTAATTTGAACCCACTCCCCCTCGCTCTGTCACTAAATGCTCTTGTATATAGGAATATTTACAGTATTTACGTAAAGAGAGGAAAGGTTTCAGACTGGCACTCTCAGGCACTCTACCAATTCCCTCCTGGAACATTTTAGCATTGTTCTATACTCTAAACAAAAGACCACAGCTAGCAGAACATTATTTCTCTTTTGGTCCTCCAGGAGTTTACATGGATAGCTCCTATTAACACTAATCAGAGTTAAGGGCAGAAATCCCCCATGGACAGCCATGTTGTCTGGGGATATGTCCATAATTAATATGTTCTAGGAGTCTAATTTTGAAACAAAGTAATCAGGCTTAGGATGAGTTATATTAAGAGCAATAAACCTGTGACTGCATATTTGCCTATATATATACTGTATCCAATGTCAGACCAATGTATAGTTTACAAGACAACTTCTACAAAACGAGCTCTACCTTAGCTCAGTTTGGGAGCATGAAATGTGAATATGCAGGAAGAGAAAAACACAGTGGGGTTTGTCTTCTCTCTGTTTCTTACTCTTCTTTGCAGCACATAGTTATTACAAATGTTAATGCTCGTCATTGTTCTTCCTCACATCGTAGTGCCCAGGCTCAGCAAAGCTAACAAAATCCTAGCACTTCTGATGTTACAAGTTAAAATTAACTGTGCAACACCATGGGAATATTTGTAATATGAAAGATGTGGAACGGGGACTTTGTGACAAGTATGTGGAGGAGAGAAGAGGAAGCTAGATGGTTTGAACATGAGTGGCTTTGCAAGTAAGAGATGCTGTAATGGGACAAGGAATACAGGATAAAATTATGCCAACAGAACTTGGTTTCAGTGTTATTTAGGATTTCTGTCACTGAAAGAGACATTTTCAAGTCTGTGGCTGCTGTTGCTCCAGCACAATTGATGCCCAAGTCATACATAATGTATTATACAACACAGTATATTAACTCAGCTTCAAAGTGTTAATATGTCATGAAACTTAATTCAGATATCAAAGATTATGCAAAGGAGATAGAGATGTGGAGACACACTCTCGTTTCTCAAAGGTGTCAGCCAGACAGCTTTGTGTCCCCCAGTCCAGGAGAACATGGCAGCAGCTTGCTCTACAGCTCTTTCACAAGGTGAAGGCTCTGTGGCTCTTCATCTCAATATTTTTGGCAAAGAAATCCCATCCTGAGGGCAAAACTATGCTTTATAAAAAAGGCAGAAGCCTTTGAATACAAGAAAATAGCCCAGGTTTTGCAGCGTCACAACTGCCAATACATTTTACATTGCAGATGTGAAAACTGTATAATACAAGCACAGAAGAATGTATCATTTTCTTTATCTACAATAAGCCCAAGTCCTAACTTTAGTGCTGTGTGGGTAAAGATTCCAGCTGTGCTCTCTGAATATCCATGAATAGATAGCAGCAATGGAGACAAACTGCTTTTCTGGTTGGCCGCTAGGAATAAAGATCACAGACCTTCAGGAAAGTTGGGAATGGAGTTCCATGGAGCCTTATCTAGTGCCTCTGTCAGCTGGGAATGGAGCCCACGACAACCCACAGAACTTAAAGTGGAGGTAGAGTCCTTCTCCCTTTGCCACACACCTGAGCAATTCCTTGCTTCACACAAGCTGCTACCAAAGGAGACCATAAACAACACCTACCAAAATTCACTGGAAGCAACAGAGGGAAAACATCCACCGGAAGCTTTTGCTCGTGGTGTGAAGCTTTCAAGATCCCTTTTGGAGGCACTTCAGCTGAGGGAAGAGGAATGTGATCTAAGCCTAAAAGTGAAGTTTAGCTGTATTATTTTTGTGTGAACTTGGGCCCTGATGCTTTTAAAAATAGGTTGGAAGAGATAAATCTAATTGTCTCCGTGTGTCACTTCATCTGTAGAAGAGGAAAAACAGATGACAATTTTCTGTATATAGAGATAATATAGGTAGATAATATTGAGCATTGAACATTAAGATACTGTGGAAACATATTAAGTTTTTAATATAGACTGCCCACTAATATCCATCATCTTTCTGTGTGTTTAACTTCAGGTTATAGAATGAAATTAGAAAATACTCTTATGCAAAATACTTAATGATTTTATTCAGAAATTCTGTAGGATTCCCATTATGTGAAGAAAGAATTCAAAATATAAACCAAAGGCGGCCAGATAAGTGCATTTTTCTTTGTGAAGAAAAGATTCCACCTATTTTTAATTAAAAGTCTAGTCTGTCTCAGAAACCACACACATGCACAACAAAAGAACCCAAACCAAACCCCCCCCCCCCCATCCAAACACTTGAAACTTTGAGGAATCTACTTTTAGTAAATGAACTGGGGGGGTGGGGAAGTTGGTTAAGCCTTCATGATTATCTAGGTTATGGCTTCCTTTGTATTGTCTGTACTAAGCCAAGAGGAAAAAGAGATGCTTTCATTATTCAGACTTAATGAACACACTCAATTTAGACTAGCTAGACAATCCAGTGTATTTGGAAACAAAGAAATAGAAACTGGGAAAACATATGAAGTCCAGGATTCCCTGGAAGCAAAACCAGCTTGCAGGAATGATCACAGCCTGTTCACCAGCTGAGGCAGGACATGTCCCTCCTCAGTGACCACTTTGGGGAGGATGGGAAGAAAAGAAACAAAACAAGTCTGCAGGAGAGGGTCCACACACATAGCAGAGAAATCATTCTATTATTTAACACTGAGAAGTAAAGGAGTTGCACTCCGTATGCTTCGATAATTTACTAAACATGTTCCTTCTGCAAGATCAACATCTGATGCTACCAATCCCCCAAAATAACAATTCCTTGAGCATACTCTCAAGAAAACACCATTCATGGTGGCTGACAGACAAGTTGGACGCATGTTAAGCCATCCTGTGATAAATTCACACCACCAATGTAGAGTTAAACTTTTTTTTTTAAATGACAAAACAGTAAAGTACATCACCAGCTCAGATTTGACCATCAGCTTCTCCCTTGGCTACTTCAGGGGGCATCCAGCCAGCACTCACCAACTCATTTCTGTCCCATTCCGTGGTGGCAGAGCCCCATGTTCTCCTCATCTCCCCTTGGCCGAGTAGAGCATGCTGATCTCTCTCAGGAGCTCCTCATGAGGGCTCACTTCCTACTTTCTCCTCTAATGGCAAATCTTATTCCAGAGCTTCTGCCAAATATGGCTGTGAAGGCTTAGTTTTCTCATCCCCTGTTTTCTGCAATTAAACTTAGGATATAATAGAGGACTTAGGATATGTAATTAAGGCTTAGGTTGTAATAAAAGGGACGCTCTTTTGTTTAAATTCTCTGCCTTACTGTGGCTGCTTTAAATTTGTATTTCTATCATTCTCTAATTAGTATCTCTCTTCTGTCTTAAGGCTGGCTTTTCCTGTTTATAAGGCTGTGGTAAAACATCATAAATCATTTAACCTAGAAAAAAGCGATTGTACCAACAGCTTACCAGAGCTACAATTCTCAGCTTGCTCTCAATACTACCTAGAGCATGCAGGTGACAAGAATTCTAACAGAAAATGGGTGTGAGAAAGGGGCTACAGGAATGATTTAAGCTCTTCTTCCTACACAGACAGCACAACTTCTGAGGACTTCCTCACAGTAAATAAAAATATCTCTGTGAAGATAATTAGTTCAGGTGTGGCAAGCAGTCTAGAAGGTGGTTCACCTGGAATCACTTCAGGTATTTACCCACTACCAAACAACACAAACATATTTTCCCCATCTCTCATCCTTGTTCCAGCAAGCATCCTACCACACAGGGAAAGGCAAAAGCACAGGAGCCAACACAGCAGGCTCACCAGGACTATGAACAACCCATTAAAACATATATAAAATTCAGAAGAGTGGTAATGAGGAACTCATAGGAGTCATTTCCCTCCAGTCCTTCTGCTCATCCATTTCCACACATCCCCTCATTCCTCTGGGACAGCTCTTCAGGTTCTGTTCTGGTTTACCCTACAGAGAGCTTGGTTACAGATGCTTGTCAACATGTTGGTGTATGCTTGCACTCCAAACACAAACCTGGGGAGAGCCTAGGTCAGTTTCCCCAGCATCAGAAACCATGAAAGGAAGAAAAGTTGCAAAGCAAGTCAGCCACCAGCTTTGTAACAGGGCTTGCAAAACACTAGTTCCTTTTTCACCCTTCATTTCAGTCCCACAGCACTCTCATGCTCTGCACACTCCTCAAAGTAGTAAAAAGAATCACTATTAAACACACACAAATTCGTCCTCTTGTCTTCTTCAACAAGTGTGTGATGCTAACTACATCCTAAAATGGTGTTTTGGTTCAAAATAACCCAAACATAGCACGTATACTTTCAACATTATGATAAGTCAGTCAACTAGGCATTAATAACTATTCAACAAAACCACTCACAGCAGAGCTCTGACAGGTGTTCACAATAGATTACACAGAAAAATAAAAAAATCACCATTGACTTCTGGATTGTGAGATGACTCCCAGCTCTTGGAAGCTGGACCATGCAGTAAAGAATCTATTATGAACCACTGATCCTGCATTCCAGCCTCTGCCAACAAATCCACTTCGAAGATACTCCTAACATTCCAAGTCCTGAGAAGCTTTAGTCTGTATTACTTAATTAAAAAAGGAAAAAAAATTAAACAGATATCCATGTGCCTTAGGGCAATATTCAGCCTGATCCCTCTGACAGCTTTCCTCATGGCTTTGAAACCTATTACCTTCTGCAAGAGTAGGAGCTTTGTGACAACCTTCAAAAGGAACCTTCTGCCTTCAACACAGGAACTGTATTTGCTTCAGTGGCAGATCAAGGTCTCCATGTTGTACAGAACAGCAATTACCCCGTGAATATATCAAATATGCCAGAAAGCACGTAGGGAAAAAGTATATGCAAAGTCAGAAGCTAGTCAAAACTCATCCCAGAAACACTTTTCTGAGCAACAGTTTGTGGGAGAGGGGAAGGGAGAATTAAGACAAGTCTGGCTGCACATCTTGAACTTGCTGAAATCTGAAGACATTTAAACCAAACACAGTAATTTACTCACAGAGGCTGAGCTCTTGTTTGTACAATGACTGGATGGGGGAGGAACAAAAAACTCCTTCTAAGAATTCCTTCTCCTGGGTCAAGTGGACCTAAAAGGATTTAAAAGAAATTGGATGCCTGCTCTAAGGAAAGCCATTACTGCAAAAGCTACACCAAACTGTAGACCTCGGAGAGCTTTAACCCCATTTATGGATGCTGGATGACAGCATTGGGCATGGAGTCTTTTGTGACCCTGATGCAAGAGGAATTGCCCCTTTAGCAATGTACAGACTCTAAACCCCACACAGCCAGCAAAACAGATGCCAAAACCATGACAAAAACTTCCCAGAACTTTTCATTTTTCAGAGGAGGAGGTAATTTAGATCAAGTCAAACCTGAGCATATCTTCCATCCACTCAACAAGAACATGCTTACCTGCCTGCCTTCCTTTCTGTCTGAGCTGCAGGAGCAGCTCTGGGCTCTGCACCTCCCAGTCTGTGTCTCTCAGTAAGGATGGGTGGATCACTGTGGCACCCTTCTCCCTCTGCCCATCATCCTTTCCAAAACACAGGAAACAGCTGCCAGGTCAGTTCTGAAAGTTGGTTAATAATTACACAGACTAATTATTAGCCTTTCATCTTAATAATTAGCACTTCAAAAGTATTTTATTAATCAGTCTTGTTACAGGTACGGGCCATTGTAAGCTTTGGATTTTTATTTTTTTAAAAATGCTTTTAGAGTCTTTTTTTCATTATTAAATCACCATTGAGGTTTCCAGAGGTGCTGTTATAGAGCTTGTAATAGCTTGACACCCTCCACCCCTCTTTCAATTCCAATTCACTATCTAGGTGAATGACTATCTAAAATTATCAGCATACTCTCCAGATATCACTATCTAGAATAATCAGGCTCCTAAAGCTTAGCAGATACAGTAATAACATACCTAATTTTTAACTTTCATGATAGGGTTCCCCTGGGACAGAATGGAAGGAAGACTGATTTATTATTAATATTATAAATAATTAAAATTAATGAAATGCACCAAAAGGGGAAAGTGTGAACCAAAGAAAGAACTAGCACACAAGCCTTAATGTAAATTATTGGCTCTGTGTCTATAAAATACCAGTCTGTACTCCTTTACATCCCTGCAAAGCACGCATAAAATCTTACTAGAACAAAATGATATAATTTCCCACTCATTTTCCACACATAGAAGTAGCTACAGAAGGTGCAAGGCAGGGGAGAGAGTGGTCAGTCAATCGTGTTTTAATTTACAGCTATTTTTGTCTAAGCCCTGAATGGCCTGCCAATTATCAACAGTACCAGCTGGGCTGTCAGGAGAGCAGGCTAAGAAGGACACACAGAAAAAGAAAACAATCATAACGTAAAAATGAAGAGCAGGAGAAAAGTTTGGAGTGGGGAAGACCTGATGGGGAGCCCAGCCCTGGTTTTAAAATGCCTCACTACAGTCCTGTCTTCTGCAATCCCCCAGATGAAAACATGGCTATCATCATTACCTGGACCTAGGCCTATAACACAGCTAGGACTATATTTTTGACTTCTTGGGGCATAATCCAGATACCTACTAGTTATAAATATTGTGACTTTTCTATGCTTAAATAAGAAGCAAAACCAAGAATTTCATATGATGAGGAGGATGAGAATCTTTCAAAGGGTCTTTCCATTTTTCAAGTAAGTAACAAAAACTCACTAGTTTATTTTTTTTTACTTAGCACAATAATTTTACAGATGTTTTTAATGAAACATAAAAAAAAAAGTAAAGATTTTCAGTAAAATGGCAGCTCTACTGTTTTAAGAACCTCTTTCCCGAGACTCTCTCACAGGGAGAACAGAAAACAGTTCCTCTAAACAAAACCTGATGAATGCTTATCAGCAGAGTCATGTCTTGAGCAGCTATTGAGGGACCAAGGAATAAGTACAGGCATTATAACACAGTTTTATTCCATTGCTATTAGGATGTCAGTGCTGGACTACACTGGTGTATATATAGAAATGTTGCATCTGGCAAAGGAGCAGTTTTGGAAGCTGATCTGCTTTTCATGACTTCTCTTCCCGGTGAAAAAAAATAAGAGATTTACCCCATGCTTTATTGTAATCTGCTTATTTGTGGATGCAGATCAGTTTAAAAAGGAGAAGTATATTTATACTCATGCACTTCACTGTACATCAGCATCATACTGACAAATTCTACAATATCCTCCCCTCCACTCCTTTCCATAGCCTTGTAGGAGAGGCAAGGCAGACAAGGCAGTCTGAAAAGCCAGCAGGCCATAACTCCTCTCCTCCAGACAAGCGACAATTAATCACATTCGCCAGTGAGGCAGGTAGCTCTTGTCCTTTAACACTGAAGGAAACATAAAGCTCCTTTCTCTGAGCACTGATTGTCCAGTTGATACTGGAGCTCTCAGGAGCAGCTACTGAGCTGCCGAGATGCTGAAAAACAAGGTAACCCAAAACCTAAATATGCCAGTCTTCTGCTGTTTTATTAATCCTTATTTTTCAAGGGAGCAGTGAAAGAACAACCAGCAGCTAGAGTATAGTGTTTATCACCATTTTTTCCTGCAAGGTCATAGTTTGCTCCTCCCCTGCCAGGGTTTCCAGGCCCCTGGGGGTCGTTCAGGCTCTGACCACAGCGGAGGTGCCCTGCTCAAAGGGAGCCAACCCCACTCGTGTCTGTGGGAGTGCAGTGCCAGGCATGGAGACATCCCCCTCCTCTGGAATAAGAAGGAAGAGAACAAGCCACAACACTATCAAATAAATCTACTGTGGGACTAAGAAGAAAGGGATTATTGCCTTTTTTTGGTTTTGCTCTCAAGCAACTAACCTTTCTGTTTTAGTTTTCTCCATATAAGCGTAACTCATTGATTAATTCTGACAATTACATAATGCTTTTGAAGTGCAAAGAGAGACCAAAGAGCATATCCAAAATCTGGGACAGCCGTAGCTCATCTGTTTCTTATGGTTCCCTAGCATAGGTTTTATTTCCAAGTGAGTCAGTCACATTTCAGTGAGTGTAATTGAGATATTTTCGTAACCCTCCCAGTAAAATGCAATGATGTCCCCTTTGGAGGGGGAAGGGATGACAGATATAATTTCAGGAGACCATACAAAAATGTTAAGATTATCTGTGGAATCTCTCCTTCAGTTGCTCAGCAGAATCCAAGCACTCAGAAATCCACCTTCTCAGAAAAAAAGATATGATTTTTTCAGCTCCTGAAGATTATTCAACCCATAACTGCTAAATAAAAAAGCTCCTATGTTGCAACTTGATTCCCAAGTGGAGGGATCCCCTTGTTGGCTTTGTTAACTCAAGTGTAATCCCAGTGAAAGAGGAGACCTGCAGGAAAGACGCGTGAAATGAGAAGTCTTGTTTGTTGTAGAAGTTCCCTCATCTCACTTGCACACAGGCTCCAGCCTCCTGTCCACCCAAAAGCTGACAAAAGGAACATTTCAAGCATGTAAGCCAAAAGAGTAGGCAGAAATGGGTGATGATTGGGGCACATCAATAATGTCACACTGCTGGAATGCTGCCCAGTATGTGGTGAACAGCTGCTCTCCCAGTGACTAATCACACAGGAGGAGGAGATCATAAAATTCCCCATTTTCAGAGAGGAGGGTACTTCTCCTCCTGATGCCACATCTTGCAATGAGTTTCTCCTTGTCCTTCCTGGCCCATGCGCTAATAGTCCAGCCACAATCTTTACAGCAGTCACATCTCATGCACATAAGTGTGAACATCAAGCATGCCAGTGCTTCGCCTTCAACAAATTGTCTGTCAGCAGTGGTGCACTCCACATGGGGAAGGATCAGTGACCAGTGAATTAACTTCAGAAAGTTCTGAAAACAAGCAATTTATAAAAGTATTCTTCCTACTACTGTTTGGTTACAGACAGAACACAGCAATGTTGTTGAGCTCTAATAAACCCAACTGAAAGTTCAGTGCTTTGTCTATTGAAATGATCACATCAGTAAAGGACTCACAAAAGCCTAGAGCCAAAGAGGCCCCAGTGTGGTAGAAACCAAACCACAAGGTACATCAGTTTGGATGTACCTCACCTGTGTGATCACAAATTCTGAGAGGAAATAAAAAAATTTAAAAATTCAGAATAAAATGCTAGCAATTCTTTTTACTCTATTTAGAAATCCTGAGTTAGTCCATCTAAATGCAATGCTATTTCACAGATGCTTAAAGATAACAGCAGGCAGGATAACATCCATAAAGCAAGGCAGAGTACAGCTTTCATCATCTCAAGTGTTTGAAAGCCCAGCCCATGCCAGGACAAAATGGCTGGGGTTTGCCTCTAACCATTCCAGTCATCCTGTTTTTGAGGATCACAGCGATAAACAGTTCCCTGAAGTATACTGTAATTCTGCAGCACTGATGAGCCCAATATCAATGCTTGTGTTAAGGGCAAGTTCAAAGACTCTTCAGTGTTTGCTTGATAAGCTTCTCAGAGAGGTCATTAACTAGGACAGTTCGTGTACTGTACTCTTCATGCAAATTTACTGGGTTTTCTTGTTGCTTTTGGTTTGTTGTTTTTTTGGGGGGTTTTTTATATTTTTCTCATCAAGGTCCCATTTTAGGGAACCTTCCCCAGCTGCCTAGGAATATCTGAAGGGAAAGGCACATGTAGCTGTAGCTGACACACACATTATAGCCTGTGAGTCTAAAGCATGTTTGTGGTTAAGGACTCTTAGCACACATAAGACCTGGAAGATTTTACCTGCATGAAGCATAAAGCTCTTACAGGGCTGGAGACAGGACAGGAATGGAGTGGAAAACGTTTGCAAGGCTTAGGCCCAGTAGGAAAATTATTACAGGAGATGCTTAGGGTAGCTCCTGGTGATTCTCATCTGCAGTGCTTGAGCATTAGGAGTAAACAAAACCAACCAGATGAGAACCTAGGTGGTACCTCATCCTGCAGAGCTAACTGCTGCTGCTTTAATCTCTAAAGTCAGCAATGGTGTGGTGTTGTCACCCTGGCCCTGCACATGGCAGGTAGTGGAGGTGACCAGGCTCAGCCCCACGGATGCAGTGCTGCACAAAGCATCCATCAGGACAGCTCTGGCTGTCACAGTCAGCTTGGGATAACTGTTCCTCAGCCAGCTCCTTCCAGCAAGCCATCTACAGAGTCTGAAACTGTTCCAGAGGAGCCCCTTGCTGACACAGGAATGCTGTTCTACCACACCAGCATTTTTCACTTAATAGAGGAACAAGACAGAAGCAGTTGCCACTGCCAATTACCCAAAGCTGAACCATTACCAAAAAGCTGCTCCAGTAAAAAGTTTCAGCTGCATCCATGCAAGGTATCTGCAGGTTGGACAACACCAAACCCCCCAGCCCAGAGCAAGACAGGTCTGCTCAATCCCATCATAGCTCCACAAGTCTGAGTTAATGGCAGCTTTGCAGGGGATCAGCTGCTGTCTGATGCAGGACCCAGAGGCTCCAGCAAAGATTTTTAGGCAGCTCCAAGACCCAGAAGCAACCAGAGTTGCCCGAGGCCATCACAAACATCAGACACAGACTATTCATCCTGAGAAGTCTCAGGGAGTCCCCAGCTGTCTCTGAAGGGTTGTTGTTGGCTGTTCCCCAGCCCTGTGGAGCAGAGACAGGAGCACAATCCAGAGGTGCCATGAGTCAGAACCACCAGGAGAAACCACTACCTGAGTGGGTGCTCTAAACAGGAAAGACAAAAGATAGAACATGAAAATTTTCATAGCCAGTTTTTCAGTTTTACGGCAGAAATGAATGCAAGCAAGGGGGGAACAAGTCAGCTGACAAAACCAGCAGGAAAGTATTAAAGAAAAAAGAAGAAACAAAACTGGCAGGCATCTCCCTCGTCCCCAGCAGCAGAGGGGCAAGAGGGGTGGTGGCAGAGGGAGTACCCAGGGTGGCTCTGAAGGGCCCCGTCAGCACCCATGTCTTGCCACAGAAATTTCAGCTTTAGGAATCCTGTCAGGACACACACAGAGCTCTGGCCCCAGAGGAAAAACCAAGTATAAATCTCTTTGTTTTTTCTTTTGTTCTTCACCAGCTGCTTTAAACTGCACACTCATTCCCCAAGTCTAACTGCTGAGTAACCAGACAGCAAATAGATCAGATCTCACACACAAATACTTCTCATCTCAGAAGAGCTCACTTGGGCAATGTCATCAATGCCAAGGTTTTGGCATGAAACTTTACCCTCCCAGCACTAGTATTTGTAGCTGGGGTGATATGTGGGAGGAAGAAATATGTATGTATGTATGTACATATGTACTATGGGGGGAATTCTCCCAGAAATTCTTTACTGGGAGGGTGGTGAGGCACTGGCACAGGCTTCTAAGAGAAGTTGTGGATGCCTCAATCCTGGATATGTTTAAGGCCAGTCTGGACGGGACCCTGAGTAACCTGGTCTAGTGGAAGGTGTCCCTGACCCTGGGACTCTTTTAACTTCTGATAAGTATCATCATGTTCTCCATGCACAGGCTTTTTGTTGTTTTGTTTGTTTGTTTTTAATCTAAACTGATCTTTGAAGTGCCAACTCCACTTAAAAGAAACTTGATCAAGGGTGTAAATGGTGGATAAAAAGCTGTTTCAAACGACCTACAGTTACTCTGGGCACTCTGTTTAGCTTAGCTAATCGTTAAGTACTCTGTAAATTTAGGTTATACATAGATAGTCATTGTCAATATAAAAGATCATGATGTCAGCCTCTCTCATTTATTCAAATATCCTCAATTCTGTGGGCCTCAGATGTTCCCTTACAGGAAAAGAAACGAAAACAAAGGGGGAAAAAGAAAGGAAGGGAAAACCATCCCGATACACACTTCTCTCTAGACTTCCCAAGAGATGCTCCTCAGAGAGGGGCTGACCAAGCCTGAATACTGGAAGAGCCATTTCTAGATATGTATCTATTTACCATTGGGACTACAGAATATTCTGAGTTGGAAGGGACCCACCAGGATCAACAAGCCCAGCTCTTAAGTGAATGTCCCCCACAGGGATCAAACCCATGACCTTGGCATTCATTATTAGCACCAGGTGCTGACAAAATGAGCTACAGAACCTTACCAGACATCAGAAAATATGGATCCAAAGGAACAAGACATCTACCCAGGAAGGCAGCATTTTGACCATCCTTGAAGTTGTGGAAAATCTAGAAAATTTCAACTGTATGTATATTTTGAGGTTTCAAAATGTAATCCTACATTTTCCATTTATAGAGCAGTATCAACAACAATGAAAGCTTAGCAATTTGGAAAAAAAACCCCACAGTCAAAATTGAAACACAGCAAATCAGCTTCCCTGGATTTTACTGGTGGGTGGATGAAAAGGATGGAGAAGGGACATGCTGTTGATTTTTATTTTTTTTTCCCGGCCTTTTAGCTAATGCTGTAAAAGAAACATTTTTTGAAATCTCCACGACTCTGACACAATAGGGAAGAAAAAGAGCACAACCAAATCAATCACCCTCCAGCTGATACCACTGCAGAATGAAATCCATTCAGAGATCTCTGGAAGCAGAACAACACTTGTGAGTTGCAGCAAATCAAACCTGGCGATAAAGGCACCTCTCTCGCTTCCTCCCGCCGTGACAAACAGAGGCACAGGTTATCTGCTCCAGCATAGTCAGAGCAGCTGGAATTAAGCAAGTCACTTTTTATTATCAGTCCACCTTCCCAAGGAAGGCACTTTATACAACTGCCTGTACAGGTGCTTCTATCCATTTGTCTATCTTGCAAAATAACTTCCAGTTTTCCAGGGCGATTTCAATGAGGTTTTGACAGAAGCGTAGGGGCTATAAAAATACTGTGTCTGATCAAATTCTTTATGTGTACAGATGGTAGGGCAGAGGAAAGATAACGTTCCTGATGAGGGACATTTTCTATGTTAATTTATTGGACAGACGAAAATTCACACACATAGCACAAAGCTACAGGAAATCAGATTTCATAACTTCTACTCATTATGGTACTCCTTTTTTCCTACAGTAGTGAGATACTGAAAGATTACAGAATCTCAGGCAAACAGAAAGATGCATTTTGTAATGCATCAGCACTGCCTTTTTTATATAAAATACCAACTTTGGAACATAAAAGTTACTGGGGTTACACAATACATTAACAAATCTGCAATGAAAACACATATACCTGGTGAAATTAAAGGAGGGTCCAACAACAAAATCTCCACTTGGATTTTATGCCTCCCAGTGACTCTGTGTATGTTTTTATTAGGGATTTGGCTTAGAACAATTTTTGCTGTACATATAGGATATCAGGAGGAATGATTGTGGAATACACATCAAAATGATGACAGTAGTCACATCTCTGGCAGATGTCACTTTTCATTTACCAACATGTTTCCTTAAACCTGCCCAAAATGTTATTCTGAGTGAAGATTTTGGTGTGTAAAATGGAAACCATGTCTATTGTTAGGTCTTTAGCCTCTAAGGTAATACTATTTTACTGGCTCTCTGGATATATTGTAAGTAGGGAAAAATCGAGCAGAAGTAAATGCATTTTGAGTTTGCATTTCAATAAAAGAATCCCATTTCTCAACAGGATTGTGAATATTGGGCGACAAATTATTACAGAAGGTCGGATTTCTTTTTATTCCCTCTGCAGGTTACTGGGTGAAGAAATGTATTTGATTTTTGTATTCTAACAATAATTGTATTTTGTCTGCTGAAAAAAACCCAAGCTCTTTTAGCTAAAGATGAGGTTATCTAACCATCCTTTATTTGGGGCAATCAGCCATCACAAAACAATTCCTGGGAGTAAACACTGTAGTTACAGACATGCAAACAAAAACTAGCATTATAAATGATAGCACCACACATGAAAGAGAAAGAAATCAAAGGCATTACTACATGAAGCAAATCTGTATTATGCCTCCCACTGAGTTGTAATATTTCCCCTGTACTCTGCTTTGGGGGGTTGATGTTTGTTTGTATGTTTTTTTCTTGTTTGGGTTTGTTTTTTTCTCTTTAGCAAAACCACATGTACCAACAGAGTAAATAAGGTAAAACCATTTTTTTATTTTCAGTTGTGAAAATGGCACAGAGTTCTGTGTCTACCTCTCCTTCAACATGCCAGTGTAATAAGTCTCTCAACACAGAGATCAAGAAGACTTGATAGAATTTAATATAAAAAGCCTCACACACAACAAAAACCAGTGCCACACATGGTTTAAGATTTTGGCAAATGGTTTAAATTCTGGAAAACTACCTACCAAACTACCAAACAGTGCCAGTCACACAAAAGCAAGTATAACTTTCCTCTTAATTTGTGACAAGGTTGCCTTTATGCAAACAGTCAATTAAAGCCTTAGGCTTTGGGAATGGGCATTAATCTGCTACAGGCGAAGAAGCAATGCTGATCTGCACCAGTATTTGGTTTGGCCAAATATTTGGAAGAGACAATTACTACTTCAAAACAAGAGGTCTCTTTGCTGAAAGGAAGGGATCCTGTTGAAAAGTTACTAGCTGAGGAGCATGTCAATTTTAAGTTTTATGTATGAATCAGCCTCAGGGAAGATTCACAAGTATACCCTTAATTAAATGCTTTTCCATTATTCCACCAGCCTAAAAACATAAAGAGAGGAATTAATTACATAGGGACAGACCTTGAATCCATTAGTTGTTAGGGATGTCCTGTGTATCAAAGATTAGATACAATACATAAAGTAGCATTAATATCATTAAAGCTTAGAGTCATTTCAGCTGCCGGTATACTGGTGAAATTAAAAAAAAATAAATAAAGGAAAAAAAAAAAAGGGCATTCCCTGAGAAATGTAAATGGATTTGCTTTTTGAAAGACTGGTGTGAACCTACATGTAATCAATCAACTCAGTTGCTACAGCTGCACTGTCAGAAGTGTAAGGGTAGATTTACTGTAGAAAGGTACTGAGAAAAAGCTGTGACAATGACATGAAGACACACCAGAAGCTCTTTTCCCCACGTATGGTCTCCATCAATTAAAACAGCAAGTCCCCAGCAACATCAATAACAAAGCAACACTCCTGAAAATTCAGCAGGGAAGTGGGACACAAAGTGGATGCTGTAAAGCAGGATCCCTCTGCAGCCAGGCGTAGCAGCCCCATAAAATCTACAGAGTACCAGGGACTGCACTGCTGTAATTCACTTGTCCCTCCCTTTTTCTTCATACTGTCTTTATATATTGGTATAAGCTATGTATCCATCATATAGGGGAGAAATGTGGGTTTCTGGGCATGGGATAATCTATTTTATTACATGTTCTTATGTTCTCTAGTTTCTTCTTCCCACATCTGTTCTTCTTGGCTTTGTGTGTACAACAGCTGCATATTTGGGGAGACCAATTTCTAACAAAGGAGAAGCATTCCTTACTTTTCTCATAAATCACTCTTCAGATGGTATACAACTCCAGAAATTCAGACAATTAGGCCACAATATCAGCTATTTTTTTCACAACAAAACAAACTAGCTTTATTCTTTAGTGATATATCCCCTCTACCAAGAAAATCAAGTAGATAAGTGCATTAGAAATCCAATTGCTTATATCTACTTCTGTCCCATGAATTAGTGTCCAGCCTTTTATACAGCTCATTTCATACCCTATCATTACCCCTTTCTGGACTGGAAAGAACCTGAACAAACAATAGGAATTATGGTCTTAAAACAAAAGGAATGGAAATATGTCGTGGTCCACAGAGAGGATGGCAGGATCCATGCTCCTTCCCTGAAAAAGGATAAAGATATTGACCTCAGAGCAATTTCAGCCAGTGTGATGCTGTTGCTTCTCAAAAGGTAATTCTCAAGCCCAGAGAGTGAACATGACAGCAGCACGTCACCATCAACACAGAAGAGCTGACAGAGCATCAGCTCCTCTGAATCCCAAGCCTGTGTGTTCCTCATTTGCTAAACCCTAAAGTCTTCATTCAAGCCACGTTACTGCTCAGCTTAAAAGGAGTTACCATCAAGGAGACACACAGCAAGTTTTTAATGACAAAGCACAATATGCAAACACTACATCTGCCATATCATTAATAATTCTGTAATAGAAACCAACTGATACATAGTTCACTTTTCCTTCTGAACCATTTCATATTTATACAACAAAGATACTGTGAAAATGTTACACAAAAAGTTTCTCCTGTTCATTAGATGTACATGAGAGAGTTAAGAATATATGAAGAATGTGAAATTAAAACCAGTAAACACTGTGCCAAATGTTATGGATTCCATTAGTTTAACACCCTTTCCAAAATCTTTCATGAAAATCACAATGCAGCTTCACACCAAATTCATTCATTGCCCCTCTTTTGTTAAACACCAGGCAGCCTGCAGGCCTTTTGTTTGTTTGTTTGTTTGTTCTTAATTCAGAGGCTGATGGGGCATCTGTGGTTTAATAACAGCCCTGTGCACAATCTAATTTTTCCAGTCTATACAGTTTGACTATTTATGATTTTGAGAGGATGAATTGTATTCTTTGAGTTTATGATGTGTAATAAAACATGGCCAGTGCTCATCAGACAAGTACAGCCAAATATTTGGTTTTCAAAGGCAGTACTGGCCAGACTCTTTTCTACATGAAGTGTCTCCTGCACATGGTAGCAGCACAGCAGCAGTACAGTATGGTCTGACATGCAGGTTTTCAAACTGAGTGCATCCAAGAGAAAGCCACTGAGGACCAGGTGGAACCTCACAATCTGCCTGAAGAAGAAAATTTTAGGCAGCCCCATATGTGTATGCTCAGACCAGTGCTCTTCTAACCCTGCTGTTACTTAGAGACCATACTTTTCTACAAACCTGTAGTAAGCAGGTTTGTAGCAAACAAACCTGTGTGAGGCACCTTGGGTGGTCTCTAACGTCCCAAGATGCTAAAAGCTGCTTGCAAGCAGGTCTGCTGGCTCTGTTCAAACAAACAAACAAACAAACAAACAAAACCAAAAGTCCATATCTTCTGGTATTATCAAGACAGACCCATACAAGATCTTAACTAATGCCAAATACCAATGGCCTTTGCACTGAACAAATCCCTAAAGGCAACCACAAAAGCAACCCCATCACATTAAAACTAAAAATAAATTTAAAAAAAAAAAAAAAGGGAAAGAAAGAAGCCAAACCCAAAACTTTCTTGGCAATGGCACTGCAGATGGACTGGGAAGGAGAAAAGGAGAGAGGTTTCTGCTCTGCCATTTTCCTAACCCTCATTCTCTCTTGCCAGCTGATGGCTTTGCCTTTCAGCAAGCATAGTATAACATTTTGCAGCTGCTCAGAGGGAAACTTCCCTCCTCAAACAGTGCACAGCCACAGTAGTTGGGAAGCTCTGGGAAGCAGCAGCTGGGGGGATCAGCGCTGGCGGGCTGAGCTGAAACACTGAGGCATCTCTCATCACAACTGCACAGAGCCAGATCCCAGGGCTGTTAATCAGGCACAAGTCAACGGGAGCTTTGCCCAATTAAGTAACAGAGTTTGGCTCATTCCAGCAAAGGATTACACCACAACCACAAGCCCTTCAGTACCTAGCACTGAGGTCAACACCCTCCTTTCCTCTACGGGTTAACTCCCTTCCTTTATCTTCTTCTCTACTAGTCCTGAATAAGAGGATTTAAAGACAAACTGTGAAGTGATGCTGAGAAAAGCAGGGATGCAGTCCAAAGGAACACGGGGCATTTGGTTTTTAGTTCTCTTTATCTCAGTTTTACTACCCCCCCCCCCCCACTTGCACTATGAAGATCCCTCTTCTCTTGCCAAATAATTAGAAATCAACAGCATTTATGTCCACGCTGAAGCATAACCCCAGTACACTCAGCTATACTCCAAAGCCCTGTGTAGCCTCTCAGTCACATGAAGCTTGGAGCAGTTTGTGTTTTCCCTCCTGAGATCTTCCTCTTTCCCTCCAAGGAGGCTCTCACTAAGGTTGGCTGACCTGCTGAAGCCTGATGTGTCTGCTCTTGCTAAAATCCCATCTCTGGCTCTTTGCAGGGTACAGAATCTTAGTTAAGGGAGGGAAAAGTTTACTTATCCAAGAAATGAAATTACTAACACAAAATTAAAAAAAAAAAAAAAATGTATCCAATTGAGTGGCTGAAGTGTTCAGACAGCATCCCAAGCTGCAGAGAACATAATGAGAAAGTATTCTAGTCAGGAAAACACATACTGTAGAAAGAAGTGCCATGCCATATTTGCTAAAATCCCACATTACCCTCTTGGATCTTTGATTATTGGAAAGATTACTTTCTCTCAAGAACCTGAAGATCTGTTCTTACATGATAAGATACAAGGGCACGTTAAAATTAGTACAGGTTCAGTGAGAAAGTCAGCAGTTCTGACCAAAATAATTTTTTTGTTGAGTGTCTACCAGTAGCACTGAGAAGCTAAGACCTACAAGCTTTTATGATCAACTTTAATTTGCAGCAAAATTTGTTCAAAACCAGCTTCTTATACCAGTTTTACAATAATGTCTGACTACAAGATTTTCAAGCTCTTTTATCAAGAGAAAATGTTTCTTGCCCATTCTCCCCTTAAATAAGAAGGCTGAATAACCAGATATACATTTAAATCTATTTTCTATTTACACTGATTTTCAGAAACGAGTGCCATGATGATTTACATGTACACATTGCCTGTGGTCCCACTGAAACCAGCTAGATTATTCTCAGAGTGGAGAATTAAGCATGTGCATAAATCTTTGCAGGATCTCAGCCAAAGAGGCTGTTTTATTGGGAAACAATAAAGGGACACAGGCTTGTGGTAACTCCGTGAGCCAAACCCTGTCCTCTGAAGCACGTTCATTTCTCTCTGGGGGTGTGCAGTTCAAACACCCAGCCATGGGAAGTGGGGCAGAGACAGGCAAGAGCCCCTGTGCATCTCCACCTGCAGACAGGAGAGTCACAGCTCATGAGGAAGCTGCTCCCTGTGAGGACACAGAGGCACCTTGGTGGAATTTAGGAGCAGCTTTGTCTCAGCACTCCAGGAAAACATAATCCTCTGTGGTCTCCTTGGCGTTCCGTGGTTCTCATCGCTATGGGGGTCACATCACAGGAATGTATCTAGGTAGGCTTGGGAGGCACGTGCAACTTTTTATAAAGGATAATGGATAGCCTACATTATTCATAACATAACTGATTTCAATTGCATTATGCTTTACTTTCCAGGTTTTCAAACAAGGACATTCTAATAGGACTGTACAGGTATATTTCTTCTGCAATTCATGCTCTACACTGGAATTAGATGTCTTCCAACAAAATTGTTATTAAAATTAGCACTACACATCCTTAGATTGGGGCCTAAAATGTCATGGTTAAAATATTGTCTACAACACTTACATCTTCTATTTCTCCTACAGAAACAAAGAGAATAATATACAATTTTAAATTAATGACAAGGACAAATATATTTCTCGGGAAAACAAGACACAACACAGATCTAAAAGTTCTTGTAATGTAATGTTTGATGGTTGCTAAATGAAATGAAATAAAACAAATAAAACAAAAATATGCTTCTGAATTACCCCAAACCATATGTGAAACAGTAAAATGGAAGGGGAAAAAAGGCCAGAACAAACCCAACAACAAAATTGCCAGGACAATGGAGAATGGCTGGGAGAGAATATGAATTTATTCTCTCCCTTCAAATTCATAACCATGTTTTTCTTCCCCAGAGATATTCTTCAGGTGCAGTGCATTCACAACATTTCCTTTAGCAAAAGAAAACCTTGCATGTAAACAGACTTACATTTGTCACTGTCCACACTGGGACATGGCTAATTCAGTAAATCTGTTCTAGAGACCATCCCTGGTAATCCACAGAGAAGCAAAACACTGATTTTCATCTTGAACCAAAACCTGACATGACCTTTTGCTCCTTCTATTGGGAAAAAACCCACCACAACCCAAATCAAACAACCCACCACTGTAACTGGAGATCCCCACATAAAGAGAAAGCAGAACTGAACTATACTCTTCATTCTGGACACCTGAGATTCTGTTCCCTTCCCAGTATTAAGGCAGAATTTTCTTGAGAAACAAAGCAGAATGGAGTATACTTATTAGGTATTCTCACTCGCTCCTGTTGACTTTCAAGAACTGCTGTTTTAAGACTATCAAGTTGGGGTTTTTTTCTTTCCTTACATTCACAAGACAATATTAGATGCTGATTAAAACCAATTCAGTCAAGTGGAAAGGGTCTATCAACATCAGCATCACAGAAACAGACCCTGAGACCTCTGTTCTGAAGTGCTGGAGAAGAAAAGGAGACTCCTTTAAAATCATCCAAGCAAAAAAAAAAAAAAAAAAAAAAAAAGAGTAAAAACAGGCATTCATGAAATGTTATTGTCCAAGATAGAATAGTAGAGGCTGAGGAGAACAAACAATATAAACAGAGAACATATTTTTCCTTGCCTGCTTCACAATAGCTAAGATTCTTTAAAAAAAGAATAGGTAGAAAGATAAGACATGCATGCCTGATACTGAAGAAAAGACTGTTTGTACCCAGCACACTGGATAAATTGTTCTAGAACAGTTCAGCCATGTCAAGAAATGACCCTTTCATGCTGCCAAGGTCAGTCAGACCCACAGCCAGTGTTAGTCAAGTAGGTCATCACCATTCATATATTTAAAATATATTCACCTGTTTTCTCCTAGAACTTCACCAACTTAGTACAGACCAGTCAGGCAGGGGATTTTAGGTGTGGTGTGGTAAGACTGGTACATGTTTTATTGATGGATCAAGAGCTGCAGGCAATATCTGGCCCACTGCTAAGACTGTCACAAAGCCTGTATGCTGCTGCTGCAGCCCCCAGTTACAGGTAGGAGCAGGAGGGTGACAGATATGCCAATAAAGGGGGAGGTCTGACCCCTAAACTCCTAATTCTTGGTTAAAATTTCACTTCACTCCTGGTGTTTGAGACATTTGTTTTAATCCCAACCTGATCTCTGGAAGACTCCCTAAAGTACAACAGAGCAAGGAAGAATTCACATAAGCCTATTCTCATGGAAATTCATTATACAGGTGCATCCTGAGAAGTAGTTTACTTGAACAGGAAAAACAACAACAATGCATTAAGATGTAAATTAAATGCATGATTGTAGTTAGTCTTCCATTCAAGCAATTCCCATTGTTATTTTGACTTACTGATCATCAGAGGAACGCTGGAAAGCAGCAGCTTTTAAACATCTGCTAATCAATTATATTATTTCTCTAATTCCATAGTTTGTTTAAAAATACTGATTTCAGGGGAAACTTTATAGCTAAAATTATCTGATCCTTGCATTGAAATTGGGATGGAGCTCGTTGTGGCAAAAATTAGATAAATAGTTTTGTGGTCCTCACCTGTGTGCATAAAGAGTTAATAAATAAACAAATAAATAGGAACAGTTGAAGCATCCAGTGGGAATTACTTCACAGATTTGCCTTCTTTCCAAATTTATAAGCTGTTCTTTTGAGACAGCTGCCTTTCAGAGTACATAGGGAAGAGAAGGCTCAGCTGGAATGCCTCTCACACAATGTGAAAGAAATAACATTCACCTATATCATGATCCCCAATGTTATTTCACAACAACTCTGGCAAAGAGTCTCAATTCTTAGAGAATTGTTGCCTGCAGACAGTAAGGTTTCTGTTCCTGAGGCTGACTTGTTTTTCTTAAGGGACATGTACATGTAATTATGCCCACACTTCCATTGCATGCACTAACCAGGCAGGATCCCTGTCCAGAGCAAAGGAAAACCCAGGGCTGGCAGAGGAATTATCCCATTTTAAAAAAGCAGCAGCTTTGTCCCATGATTTCTGGTCAACAGATATGCATCATTGCTAATTGGCTGTCCGGTCTCATCTGTCCACAGTTGAAAGATAAAAGTGTAAAACAAACTCCTCTAGATTTTAAGGCCAGAAGAGACTAAAGTTCAATTCATTTTTATGTGGGTTTTTTCCAGTGTTTTCAGAAACTGAAAACCGAGCAGATTTCTCCAGAACCCTTTTAAGAAAGTTTCTGTGAACACTTCCCCCCACAATGAACTCATTGAAACCCTACCCACTTTAAAAAAATTAAAAAGAATAAATAAATAAAGAACCCTGGAAATCACAGATCTCTTTTGTGTTCCACAGTTTGCCAGCAGTTAATGACATTACAGTGGCTTAGGTGAGAGGGTGACAGCATATCCAGTACTCAATAGAGAAACAAAGAGAATGGAGAGGGAGGGAAAAGAGCTTCTCTTCAGTGAACAAAAATGATAAAAGAAATCAAAGTGAAACTAAATCAAAATGTGCTGGGAACCTGTAATATTTGCAAAAATTGCAGAAGCCAAGTACTCCTGTGCTGAAGCCAGGCCTTCTGATTTTCCAGATTTCCTATTAACTGCACCTGCCAATGATTACTCATTGAGAAAATTTTGCATTTGTACTAGAACTAAAGTGATTGTACTGTGCACTCACTGTCCTGCCTCGAGAGTGATCTGGTAGAGCTCAAGGCTTGAACAAGCAGTGCTGAGACTCACTCTGCCTTTCCCAGACCCAGGTGGAAGCACCTTGCTGTGCTGCTGGAGCACAGGGATGCAGAGGGTGCTGAACACCCCGCACTGGTGCTCCTCTGCTGCGTGCACACAGCTCTTGTTTACTTTGAACAATGACTTTCTGCCTTCAAGCCTGACAGCCAGCCCGGGCCACTTTCTGCTCCTGAGCCAGGACAGCCAGTTCTGTGCTCTGCTGAGCTGCAGGAGACAGCACAGGTGGTGTCCCATTTCAGAGGTGCTGTCAGATCTACCCTTCCCACCTCGTCTCCTCCCAACATCCATGGGCACTCAGCTGTGGGCAACCCTCACTGAACATGCACTGAGGCAGGGAAAGCAAAAGAGGTCTTTCTTAGCTGATGGATATCTGGAGGAACTGAGAGGAGGCTGAGGGGCACAGCCTGGGGAAGATCCAATGTCCAGCTGCCTGTATCGACAGGACAGTGAGGGAGGAGATGGAGCCACACTCCAGGATGAGGCACTACAGCTGAAAGCTGAAACAAGAGAGCCAGGCTGGATATCAAGAGCAATGTTTTGCCCATGAGGGCAGGCAGGCAGTGGAAGAAATCATCCAGACAGCCTGTGAAGGCTCTGTTGCTGGAGGCTTTCAAGAGCTGCCTGGTTTCCAGGCTTGAGCAACATGGTCTGGTCTCACAGGTGACCCCACTTTGAGCTGGAGCTTGGATGACAGATCTTTTGACATCCATTCCAACCTAAATGCCTGCATGGGCCTTTTGAAAGAAGTGAGTAAATTGGAGAATTTGGTTTACATAAAGACCTGCCTTCTCTCTGGTGCATCAGAGATGTGATTTCAGGCCAAAGCAGATATTTTCCTCTTCAAAGTACTCCCACTCCTGCGTGCCTTGTAAAGGTGAAGGCTTGGGTGCCCCAGTCCCTTGTGTGGGAGCAGATGAGGAGCTTTCAGAAGAGCAGGTCATGCCATTTGGAAACATGGGGAAGCTCTGGCTACTGTCACACACGCAATGACCTCGCTGTAGCTCAATGCAAGATTTTCTGGGCATTGCCAGGCAGTCATGCCATTTTTTCTGACAAAACAGAACCTAGACCTCTTACAAGCAAAAGCCTTAGAGGCTTCATTGTTTAATGGCAAGATTCTCAGCAAACACTAATAACACAATAAAAATGCATTTTTAAGGCACCTCTGAAATACAGTATTTAAAAATGGCCTCCACACACACTGTACTCACAGTACAGACCATTTCAGATATAAAACTATTTAAGCAGAAAATACAGTGTGTGGCTAGCACAGGTCCTTCCCGTGAGAACATTTTGCTATATTTCATAAACAAAGACAAAGTTTGGATGTTTTGCAAACAACGTCTCCAGATTAGGTCAGTTCGGGCTTGGCCAATTGGGCCTAGGGGGAGGTCTCGAGCTGACCAATCTGGGTGACCTCTGTAAACTCTATATATATAGAAATCAAAACAATAAAGTTCTCTCCTCTCTTTCCTTGTCTGAGAACTTGGGTCATTCCTCAGCTAGCGGCTCAACAGCGACATCAGTGTATTTTACAGCTCATAATTTTAAGATCAAAAAACTGAGAGTGACTGTAGGGCTCACAGTTTGAATCACAGTCACAACTGGTTTGAATTCAAGTAACTGTTAAAGTTGGTTGTCTGAATTCACCAAGTCTTGTGCTATTCCTCACCTACCTCATGGATCCCACCATTGAATTTCATCTCTTTGCTGTGATTCTCCACAGAATCGTAGGATGGTTTGGGTTGGAAGGGGATCTTGAAGACCACCTAATTCCAACCCCTGTGCTGTAAGCAGGAATGCCTTCACATAGACCAGGTTGCTCAGAAAAGCCCAGAAACCAAAAAGCCAGAGGCTCTAAAAGGCGAAGTGGTTCCAGTGTCACATCAAGGCTGAAGCAGAACCAAAGCACTATCATGGGAGACTTGAATTAGTTTTCTGTCCACTTCATTTATTTGGTGGGTGAGCACATGTTCCTGAGATGGACTCAGAACACAAACCTGTTCTTCAGTAAACCTCAAAATAAGTGAAGGGACTTTCTACAATTCAGGTGAGAAAAACCATAATCTGTAAGTAAAAGACTTTGAAACATCTCTTTAGAAACAGTCTTCTTTTAAAGACCCAGATCAATGTCAGTAGCAGATGATAACAACTGTTACCATTTGTGTCTCTTCATTTTTACATATATTCTGTCTCCTTGAATACTATGTGCAGTTCTGGTCACCACAATATTAAAAAAAAAAAAAAAAAAAAAAAAAAAAAAAAAGACATTAAGTATTAGAGAGTGTCCAAAAGAGGGCCATGAGGATGGTGAAGGGCCTTGGGGGAAGCTGTGTGAGTGGCTGAGGTCACTTGGTCTGGAGGAGCCTGAGAGAGACCTCACTGCAGTCCTCAACATGAGGGGAAGTGGAGGGGCAGGCACTGATTTCTTTTCTCTGTGACCAGTGGCTGGAGGGAATGGCCTGAGGTTGTGCCAGGGGAGGTTTAGGTTGGATATCAGGAAAAGGTTCTTCCCCCAGAGGTGGTTGGGCACTGAACAGGCTCACAGGGCAGTGCTCACAGCACCAAGGCTGACAGAATTCAGAAAGCTTTTGGACAATGCTCTCAGCACATGGTGGGACTCCTGGGGATGGTGCTGTGCAGGGCCAGGAGCTGAGACTGATCCTTGTGGGTCAATTCCAATTCAACTTATTCTCTAATTCCACGAGGAGAAGCACAACCATGTAACAGAGTTAGGTATAAGGGAACCTAATACCTTTGAGGCTGAGAAAATTACCACTCATTATGGTAAGTAATGCCTTATATCAGCATGTAAATAACTTTTCTTTGTAAGCAATCACCAAAGCATTCTCAACAGAAAATTAATATATCTGATTTGTTTATGTATTCACCTAATTTAAGGTAGAAAGATTTTTAAACTGAAACTAGATATGAAAGCTTGTCACCAAAATTTTTCTGAGCTATGTGTTTAGATCCATATATATATTTATACTTACACAGACACACACACAACTACATGTTCTGTCTCTGTGATAGGCTGAATCAGATAAGATGTCAAATATACAGTCCTGTGTTGCATGTTGCAAGAAATTTCAGTGATCTTCCTATTTCTGAAAGGCATAGTTTTGGTGGGAAATTAAAAGTTAATTTTGCTTTTTTGTTCTTTTGTCTTTTTCCTTACCAGCACTGCCTCCAAGGCATGCTAAACTATTCTGAAAGTGACCTTCATTTTACTCATTCATCCTGACACAAGTGATTTAGCCCCCATACTTGTAGGAGTAAATATAAGAAACACCCACTGACTGACAAATATTTCATCAGACTTCAGCCACACATTTGTTCCTGGGCATGAAAGGGAGGGTGTGTTAGATGATGACCTCATTTAGAAAGGCATCATCCTTTAAGTTCCCCACCATGTATGCTACCATTGCCTTTTGTACTCTCAACCTGTATCTCCTAGTCTTCCTTTGAGGGTTGCTGTATTTTGTGGCTCATTCCACGTGCAGCTGCCAGGCACTGATGGTACTGTGATTTCCAAGATGAACACAGAGCTCTTAACCAAACCTGACCAGGACAAGGATTTTCCCATTTCTCAAAACTACTCCCAGAGCAAGCAGGCAAGCAAATTTTGAATGCTTAAATATATAGAAGCTAGACAAATAATCTAGGGAAGAGCACAGCTGTGCATCCAGCTCTGCTGGGGCTTGTATTTTCTGGGACAGTAGTGACCCACTGTGCACAATGGTCAAAAGCTCCAGGCTATTAAATTCAGTGGGGGAATCTGTGCACTCACAGCTACTCTCCCACAGAAGTCCTCTCTGGACTGGAATCTGGAGGGCAGTTGAAACAGCTTTCAATAAATTAATTACTTGTGACTTGCACTTGTGAGTAGTGGTACAGCTTTATAGATACAGTACAAATGTGAGAAGCAACAGAGATGAAAAAGAAATTGATGGAGATAAGCACTTTAGTCATTGACTGTGGAAAAAAAATCTCAATAAAAGGAAAAAAAAGGTCTGGCATGTA
This sequence comes from Entomyzon cyanotis, assembly GCA_024500445.1. Taxonomy (NCBI): domain Eukaryota; kingdom Metazoa; phylum Chordata; class Aves; order Passeriformes; family Meliphagidae; genus Entomyzon; species Entomyzon cyanotis. The sequence goes on from JAKEPQ010000756.1 coordinate 5,548,639, forward strand.
GCAATAAACTGAATCAAACCAGCTCTTGAGGACATAGGATAACTTTTTCTGAAAGAATTTAATACTGGAAGCATCAGAGAATATGTTCTAGGGTTTACAAAACAAAAGTCACAGGATTATTAAGAAAGGTGATTTCAACAGTACCATATCGCACAGACCTGAGCAAGAAAACCATGTGAAAAATTGAAAGACTATTGTGGCAAACACAGTAAAGGCCATGAGGTTACAGATACAGAAGGAAGAACACATGCACTGGAGATGCTTTATGAGTGCTTTTAGTATAGTACGGAAAAAATAGAGTGTATATAAAAAGTAGTGAAAAAACCACCTCAGAGACACCACATTCAAAAGAAGCTCAAGACAGCACTGAAAAAGCAACCAAATGGAAACTCAGCTTTGACTGCAGGTGACACCCCCACAAACACTTTGTCTGTTTAAGGTGAGTGCACACACACAGCCCTGCACTCCTGGGCAGAGAGCTGCTTCAGCACCCATCTGCATGGTGCCAAAATTACTGGATTTTTGAAAGACCTTCATCGTGCCCACAGGAGAATGGGCAATAGCTAGTTCTTCCATTTGGCTTGGTGATTTAGTGAGCTGCTCACAGCTGCCCATGATGTTGTGCCACATCTCCATGGATTGCCTCCTCTGCTGACTCCATAGCAGACAAAAATTAACCCAATTGGAAGTGCCTGTGCACTCCTGGCTTAGCAAGAGTGCCCCAGATGATTCCCTGGACACAGAGTCAAAGCAAGTAGCTTACAGAATCGTTTAAGTCTGTCTCCTTTTCGCTAAGAGGATCTCCCATCTTCTGCTGGAAGCTGTGATAGAGGGTGCAGAGCTCACATCTCTTTCATAAACACCTCGTCATGTGGCACCTTTCTATCCCATATAATGGAAAAAAATATCCCCCAGGTTCATGTGAACCTCTCTTTCTGACTCACATTTACCCACTGCCAGGCCTTTGCATGCTGTTGTGGATCTTGACGAGCTATTCTCATTTTCACATCAGATCTATGTTATGACTCAACACCAGCAGAAAAATAGGTCATAGAAAAATGACCTGGATACTCAACCGCTGAAAGGAGATTTTTCACTGAATTTTAGGGGAGGAAAAAATTGGGCACTGGCCATTTAAAATAAAAATAAAAATTAAAGAAGTCTTCCAAACAGCAGGAGTTATCGGTGACCCATTACAACAAAATTCATACAAGAAGAATCAGGTGACTTGGATTTACACTTAGTTTAGCACACTTTGAATGAAGATCTACCATACATGGCAGAAGTTTTCCTTGCAAAATGCAATGACAATTTTATCATTCATGCGGGTTTTTCTCCCTTATTATCAAGGACTAAATACCACCTTGTGAAAAACATATTTTGAAGAGGTTATACATACCAGAGCCTTCTCACCTAGTATGGTGAGAACAGAATTCAAGACTTGGCCACACAGATACTGCACTCAGGGACATGAGTCAACTTCATGAACTTAAATGAGATTGCACAACAGCTTAAAGTATTTGAAGGACCTGAGCCTAAATCAGCTGATCCGTAGAGAACTCGAACTCTTTAGTTGCAAAGCCTCTTGTTACTATTTTGACATCAACATTTAGAAAGAAAGAAAAAGTCCTAGCAACAAACCCAGCAGGTATGTAGATGCCATGTCAGAGAGCATAAGCATATACTTCAATCCTGCTGCAAGGACCAGCATATGAGAAAGCAAGGAAGACCTCAGCCCATGCAAGTGATTTCCCAGGTCAGGGCACAGAGTGTGCACACAGAGAGCACTTTGTGTTTCCACATACAGCTGCTCTGGGAACACCTCTGTCCTGGTGTGTGCACTCCCAGCAACACAGACAGGTCCTCTGCAGTAACAGAACCTGTCAGGAGAAAGAATCAAGCTGGAGTTTGGGGATTGTTTGTTTTTAAAACTCAAACCTAGTCTTGGCTTTGTGTACTTGAACCAGAATCCAATTTCTATTAATCCAGTTAGGGATCAAAAGCAGAGCCTGTAACTAATCTGTGTAATTTAACTTGTAGCTTTAGTTTCGAATATTATATTCCACCAACAAATACTTGTTTGCAGAAATTGTTTAGCAAATCCTACTATGTAGCACATAAATCAAACTGAAGTGGGAGCAAAACTAATAAAGGACTAATAGCCAAATTAGTCACTGAGCTCTGTCCAATGCCTTCTCTCCAACACAACAAAGTACTACATATGAATAATGGTGATACTTCTTTCTGCTCTCCTTGGTTTGTCTTCTTTTAAGGGAGAGACTTGGTTGATATATCATCATCTCACTAGTTAAAACATCTTTAATTGCATTATATATACACTTTATGTATACACATCTATAAAATATAAGCACATACAAAACACATACTTTGTATTTTCACCTCCATTTTGAAGACATCATCTACAAATTCTTACTTTGTAAGTACTTGAATTTCTGAATGGTTTCTTCTTTCTCTGACACTTGTCACATTCCTGAAGGGTTTATGCTTTGTAAAGGGCCAATACAACTGCAAAAGCTATAATGTCAAACATTTTGACATATATATAGCACTCAAATCCAACTTAATTTGATCTGAAAAAATCATATCGACTCCCTTAGGAATTACTTTAAAAAATTTAGATTTATATGTGAAAGAGCAGAATAAATTATATTTAAGAGCTCATCTAATACATTAAAAAAATAATAGCTAACTTTATTGAAAAATCATATTTACAGCTCATGTAATAGATTAAAAATTCCAACCACCCTTATTAATGCTTTTAGTCCTTCTACCCAGCTGCACACACTGGTTTCCCTCTGCACGTGAGGAGAGAAGGAACCCTTTTGCTTTACCCCAACAAGGGGAGGAATGATGTGAGGGATGATGCTGTGGACTACCCCAGCCCTGCAGGCACAAGAGTTAAGACTCAGGCTCCAGTTTCAAGATTTATTCTTCCAGTCTTTGCCTTGCTCTAGCTCTGGTTTAATTTTCTCTTCACAGACTGGTTCTGCAGCTCACGGATTGTCTCACAAAAGGCACAAGTTTTAGCAGCAGCTTTCAGGTGCAAGGCCTCAGTCACCCTTCCCTGGCCTCTTGGAGGCCAGACTTTGTCTGTCCCAAAGTCTGGCACACACTCCATTCATGAGGAGCATTTCAGAAACTTGAGGGGCATGCTTGGAAAGAGGAGCTGGGTGGCTGTGCCCATCTCAGCTCCACGACCACAAACACTGCTGGCATCTTTGGAGGTGGTGGCTATGGAGGGATACAGAGACACCAACAGAGGCACTTTCCTGCTGAGCTGAATCTTTGTGGAGATGTGCCAGTTTTGCAAAAGGTTGCCTGCAACTGAGCTGAGGTAAACCCTCAACTTCAGGCTGACCAGAATCCAGGATGCTGTTCCTTATCTCCAGCCCTCCCAGCAAAGGCTCTCGGACACTTGCAGGCACGGAGGTGTTTGTCACACTGGCTTTAGGGGCAGGAGCCTCCAGTGGCAGTTTCCACACCCATGAGCACAGACTGGAGAGCACTGAGCCAGAGGATTGTCCCCATGCTCAGCCTCAGTGAAGCCCTGCTGGTTTGTCTATTTCTGGCATGTCCAAGTCACCCATCACCATGGCAGCTAAGCACAGAGGGGAAAACGCTGCAGACTGGAGCACATCAGACAGCAGCACTTGTAAGACATAACCACAAGACTGTATGTCACATCCTCCCCTGGCTGCTGCCATGACCCATTTATGATTTCTACCTGAAAGCCGTACACTATGGAAAAGTTTTATTAATATGCCCAAACTATGCACTTCAAAAGTCTTACACTAGCAATGCAGGAAGCCAGAACATAAAAGAGGGCCAGAAAAAGACAAAAAAATATTCAAACTAAAACAGAAAACAAATCTTATTGAAATTAACATTGTAAAATACACTGCAGTGAGCCAAGCTAAGAGGAATGCATTCGGCTTACCCAGTGCCTCAAGCAACTTCAAAGGGGAAAAAAATAATACATTTAAAGCATATACAGAAGCATCTCAGGTTTGTCATCAGCACAGAAAACTGAACAGTGAGAATTTGGTCCAAAATCAAAACCACAGGTCAGAAGGCAGGTGCTCTCATGAGGGAGAGAAACACCCTGAGAGTTTTCAGCCTCCCTCCAGCTTATTGACTTAAGTTACACTTCTTCCTCCTTTTATATGCATTGACGTTCCATCAACAGAAAGTTAAACATGTTACTAATATTTTCTTTGGCCATTTCCAACAGGGAAGACATGATTTGACATCCAGACACTGTTGAAATACATAACTATACTGACTCATTTCTGAAAGAATTAGCACCTGTGTCCAAAGAGGGAAACACCGCCATTTATGAACGAACAAGTCAGGAATACCTTCTTGGAGATTTCCTGAATATGGCCAAAGGCTAAAATTATAGTCAGGGTTTCATTTTTTTTGCAGGACTGACCATTTCCCCATGCAGCGATAAAGACTGATTTCTGCCAATCACACATCCTTATAAAATTTGAGAAAGACATTGAATGTGAAACCTGAGGCACCAAAGGTGGTTCCTACAGCCTGTGACACTCCAGTTTCCTAAGCATATCCATCAGACTGGCACTCCCTGCCCCAAGTAGCTACAGGGCTTCAGACACAAATGGAAGACATCCTCACCCCAATCAACCTCTCTTTCTGCCTCTCTTACTAGGAAAAGGGATTAACTGCTGGGATAATCAGACACTGTTTACTCTCCTGAAGCCCATGCAGAAAAAGATTAAGGCCAACCCACCATGGCAGGGGGTTGTAGCTAGATGAACTTCAAGGTCCCATTCTATGATTCTTTGAAGGCTTTAGAAAGTGGGAACCTAAAGTTAGCAAGCCAATACTGAAGCACTTTAATGTCCTGATTTTTCTCCTTTTTATAAACCACAGACCTCCCCATAGCTCTGTGAATGGATACAAGAGCTATTATTGTAGCTCTGATAATCCAGTCTTTATGTATCTTGAACCAAGATTGAAAGTGTTATTTGAGTAAGAAAATTATCCTGAAGAAAAATTAAAAGTTTGGAAAGAGTTAAGAAGAGACAATAGCACTCCTGTAATACCAACCGAATCAAAACTCCAAGCCAAGCAAAACAGCAAGGAGAAGGAACAGTGAAATATTAAATGCAGTTGCTTCTTCTATTTGCAGATTAATAATTCAAGACCTATATTTATTTATTCATACTAATTGACCGATGAAGTTATGCTGTGGAATAGCTGAAGAGAAACTAATTGCTGTCTCATTTTATTTTAATAGTATATTAAAACGCAGGCTAGACTGGAGACCTCTTCTTGACTGGTGCTGATGTTATCTGCCCTGAGACACTGGCAACTGTCCAGGGACTTGCCTACACTGATATTTAGGGCTAACCTTAGGAGTCAGATTAGGTGATTGTGCCTTTGGCTATAATGTACCACAAATGTGAAGCTCATTTCTTTTTGAGATCAATCTTTCCTTCTTTCAATTTTTTTTTCCATTTAAGTAGTGTTATCATTTGTTCAGCCTGTACAAAGGGCCCTTCAAGTAGATGTAAATGAATTTTGCAAAATCCACACAAGACCCCTTAATACCACTGGAGTAATTGGGGCTTAACTGCAGTGAGTCCTGCAGCACACTAAATACAGGCATTCCCAGGCATTTCTACAGTCTCATAACTAACACTCCCACAAGAAAAATGAGACAAAAAATGTGCAATACCCATTCTGCCATAGAGTCCTCTGTCAGTTCCTGATCCTTCAGTGTTTTCCCCATGCAATTTCCATGCTCTCTGAGTAACTGTGTTGATGGCACCCTCTTTGGTGTGGAGAGGCCTTTTTCCTCTCCCTTGCCCTGGGACCCCCCAACACACCCTTCAGATCTCCCAGCCCAGCCCAATTCCTTCAGGTTCCCAGCCTCCTTCATGGCTAAGGGTGGAGACCTCATGCACAGCATCTCTTGTGCTCAGCTGCCCTTGCCAGGGCATCACCCCTGCTGCCATGGCACGAGGGTGAGCAGCCAGGCAGGCAGGACAGAGCTACAGTCACTGCACCACAGCCTCGGCATGGGAGCCAACAAGCCACACCAAAAATCTGACAGTGCTCCAGTGTCTCACCTCACAGACATTTGTAGCTGCACTGTTACTGTACCCCAAGCAAAACCCTCCTTGCCAGAACAGCACCCACAGCACCATCAGCAGCACACGGTGGGACAGGAAAGTCCCCCTGCATTCAGAGCACAGCATATAGGCTGCTTCAACCCACAGAGCCAAACAACAAACCACTGAGCTGGAGCCCTAGCAATTTACATACCCTTTGCATAGATACAAATAATCTCCGAAGGTGAAAGGCAACAGAGGAGCAGGTCCTTTGAGTGAAGATCCTTTCATCTTGGAGTTTGCTAAGGACAGATATAAAGGCAGCTTAGGATCCCAGTTGTGCACATTCCTCCTTTGAAGCTCTACCCCTCTCCCAGCCCAAACTTTGCCATTTAGCACTCTCATTACCTTCTAAGGTCTGCTCCTCCCTTCAGCATTTCGTCCCTCTGCAGAGCAGCAAGCTGTTTCCCTCCCTTCCCAGGAATCTTAATTAACACACTTTTTTTCCCTGTGTGTTTGTTTCCCCCCCCCCCCTCCACTCCTTCAGACATACCAATAGCTTCACTTAGGTTTGTTTCAATGCTTTCAGAGTTATCTTTAATTGCATTTTTGTTTTGCATAGGTCACAAGCTGACCTTCACACAAAACATAGCGCGCATCAGAATGTGAGGGCTCATTTTATCTGCACAGGGTAACATGCAGAGCTACACCTGTCCTGCTAATTTGGACAGAGATGGCACTGGCTCTTTTAAACTATGTTGATCCCATACTTACAATAATTCCTCTATACATATTCATTCCTCATTCCCCTTTACATATTCACATGATGCCAAATCTTCCTATCATCTTTCCAGCCCTAATACTTCACTGTCTGACCCAAAAAAGCTTCCTTGATTCTTCATTATCATTTGCTTTCCTTCTAGCCAGCTGATGCACGTCAATTCAAAGGATCACTCCACTAGGACTACATCTAATAATTTAAAGATGTAGGAACCTCTTCCTGATTGAGGTCCAGAAGGGACCTGAGGGAGGATGGATGGATGGATGGATGGATGGATGGATGGATGGATGGATGGATGTACACAGACTAAGCATGTTCCATAGCTAAATTTGAGCTTGCCAGCTTGGCAAGCAGGCACAACAAGCACAGGACAGCTTGTACAGTCATATGAACTTGCTTTCACACATATCTTATCACTCTTTTGTTTTTACACGTCTTGTTGCTTTTCTCCTTTGACCTCTGGGAGCCTTAGCAACCTTCCCTGGGAATTGCTCTGATGGGAGTGGAGAGTTGGCACCTCTGCCTCCAGAGCCCTGCGTTATCTCTCTTCTGATACCAGCAATGAGGTGAAGAATCTGGAAATTCATCCAGGAGGCAAATAAATCACCTAAAATCCCTCCAGCCCGCAATTTCTGCTCCAAAGTTTAGCAACAGCTCAAAATGCATTTGTCTGGGGAGGGGGCTGGGGAGCAGCTCTGTGCCCTCCCCCGAGTTGTGCCCAACTGACATATGAGACCTTGACTCCCAAGGCCCTGTAAAATCAGCCAACAAAAGCAAGTTATTAGGGGTATATACACTCACAGAAAGCAGATTACAAATTACCCACATGCAGCACTTGGAAACAAGATTATTTGTGACATAACAGATTGTCACCGTTGTAATCCAGAGCCTGTAAACACTTGTTAGTTGTCCACAGGCAAATGCAAATCTGTGCCAGTGTAGCTGTTTTTAGGTAGAGGTGATCTCTAAATACCAGATGCTAACATCTGAACCCTTTTCTGTACCACTAATACTGTTCCCTGAATGCTTTCCCTGCTGACCTTAACCTAAATGTTGCCTGCACCTTCAATGGCCCTAGGTCTGCAACTTGGGAAATTCTTCTATAAAACAAAATTAGGCACTATAATAGTAAATAGAATTTTAGAGGGGAAAAATTATTTCTAAAATCATATTAAGTAGGAGACTTGATTAAGCTGTCCTTAGTTCCAAGAACCTGTTGACTATATTATTAAATGATTTTTAAAAAATAATAATTAAAGTCAGAAATCAACATTTTATAACTGGCACATAAGGCATCTTCAAATAGTTATTCCAGCACCTCATTCCCAAATAAGCAAATTTCAAGGGCTGACTGATTGCAGGATGGCATCTCAGGATGGTGATAAATTGCAAAATCACACACCAAGAGCAAATCCTTGCAGAGCACCCAGCTTTCCAAGCCATCCCGTAAAGCTGAATGAGAAGCCAGAAGCCCCTGCCGGGGAAGTCAGGATCCATGGACACTGTGCCACCGGGATCTAAGCAACAGTTTCACTGTGAGGGTTTTGGATTGGCAGCTGTGCAAACACAGGGATTTTCCCTTAAACAAGGCCAGCCGGAGCTAATGCAACAAGGGATTCTGCAGGGCAACACCACACAAATGTGAAGGCGATAATCGTATCCCTTCAGTAAAACAGATATTACTGGGTTGTGAAAACGGTGAGGTGGGAATCAAAGGCTGCTAACCAAGGCTTTGGTACTCATCATTAAATTAGAACAGCAACAATACTGTTGAAGACGCTTTCCAGCAATCACTCTGTGCCCTGACCCACACACTGCCCATCTCTTGGGAGCAGAAGATTCCAACAAGCTGATAAATGAAGAGCTACTTCTTGCTCATCTCACAGAACCACGCTTGGGCCCAGTGCTCTGAGAACAGTAGCTTGTTTTCTTTGTTCAAGCTTTGTGGGAAGTTTGTGTGACACCCAGAGCATGTAGGAACACGAGAATTATGTTTTTAAGTCATACTTAAGTCACAGTGAAACACTCACATGGCATCTGCCTTTGCAGAAATAATGGGCCATGAGAAAAGGTCTCCTATATAAGTCCCTTGAAAGGCTGGATAAATTCCTTCTGTCTCAGAGTTTCTGGCACCAAGTTATCCTCAAAAGTGGTGTGAGCAGAGTGGAGGGTCATTGGAGGTAATTCTGAAACAAGAATACATACATGTTCTGTTGTACCAACTGCTAGCTTGAGAGACAAAGCAATACACTTGCACTCTTACAAGGAATTTCTCATTTACTTGCTTCATACCAGTTTTAATACTTTTCTAAACCTGAAGAAGCTCAAGTAACCCATTGTAGGGAGCAGTAAAACCCTTTAATTGCATGCAAGATTTTTGGATCATGCGCATATATATAATTGATTATTCTGGATCTCATGTCACCCCCCAGCTCAAGAACAGTTCAAAACTTGTGAATGCAGATTTCTTATTTTTCAGAGCACACAACACAACTGATGCCACCCGAAAGCAGCTCAGCGAGGAATACATTTTTCATCTACCTGAAAGTTTTCCTCACCCTGAGCTCATTGTTTCTTGGCCTGGCCCCTGGCAGCAGATGCCAGGAGCCTCACGGGGCCAGTGTGGTGTCCGAGGGGTGCCGTGACACACGCCCAGCCCTCTCTGCAGGGGCAGCTGGGTGGCTCTTTCTCCAGCTGAACCAGGGCAGGACCTTTCTGCTGCTGCCCAAGGATTCCCCTCTGCTGGGAGGTTTCTCCTGGGGCCAGGTTGGCTGGCAGCAGCAGGAAACAGTCCCAACGTGCTGTGAAACCAGGGCCGTAATATGGTAATGTGAAGACTTTTTCCAAGTAATCTTTACCATCTGTTGTCTCACACTGATGTTAGTATTAATAATTTATAGGCCTTCTCCTAAGGCTGAGGAGGAAGCAGAATGCTAAGCTCTAAGACAGAGACAGTATCTTTTTTTTTCTTTTTTTTAAATGAGATTGATGTTGCTTCATATGATCGCCTCACCCAGGGAATATATGGGGCTGTTCAGCTTTCTGCTGCTCTTGCTTTTGTAAGCCTTTTCCTGAAAATAGCAGTGGCAAGATATTTATTTTAGTCCAGTTCCTCTGTTGCTTCTTTCCTTCTAAAATAAGGCATGCAGCCTATCTGGTACATAAGCAAAGTGCACGTAAAGGTCAGAGGCAAAGCATAAGCTGACAATATAAGTCGCATTATAGGATGCAGTTACTGCCAGGCGAGAGCAGGCAGGGTTCCTTCTTGTGCTATCCAAGGCACTGTTGGGCTGAAGGAGCACAGTTGTGTTACCAGTTTAAGCCAGCAGAATCTCCTTGCTATATTTAACCTTGATTTCCTCAGAGACCAAATATGCAAATGATAAAATGCGATGCACAGCAAACACTGCCTTCATAAGGGAGAGCTAAGTTATAGTGCCAAACAATCAAATCAGCCTTTCCTACTCACAAGGCTTCACTTTAATCCCTTATTAACAGGATTAATAGCAGACTTACAGTTCATACCATCTTACTCCCCTTTTACACAAACCAATCTAGCTGCTTTCGCAGAGGGACAGGTGGATTAATAGTCTTAGTCAAAAACTATGGTGATAATGCAGAAAATCAGCCGAAGGGAGGGATTCCAGGGCGAAAATGGACAGCTGGAAGATTGCTATCAAAGCCATGCAGTGACTTCACCCGCAGATAGAAATGTGAAATGCGTGGGAGACCCTTCTGCTTCTAAATTGAAAAACAAAACAAACCCCCTGAAAGATAAACAAGTACAGTAAAGGAATAAGTCTCTCTATTAATAAATGCTTACCAGAGGATAAACAAGTAAAGGGATAAAGAACCTGTGAAGCTCAGAAATGTGGAGGCATTCACCGAAACATAACTCCGCTAAGAAATGCAAAGCTCTGACAGACTGTTATACAATCTTTGATTTCTTTTAATAACAGTTGAAGGTCAGATGCCGCAGCTCTTCCTGGAAATCCTAAAAAGACTGGGTGGCTCCCCAAGTTAGAAAGGAACTGCCACATCGTATGTTGTGCAACACAGAGCTATTGACTGAGGTATATTATATTACCTCCACCAGCTGACTCAGCCCCATTGTTATAAAAGGCTTTGGCAGGCGGGCGAGCAGCACGTAGCAGTCACACGCCCAGGGGCGGCAGCACTCCGGGCTGGGGCTGGGCAAGGTCGGGGGGGTCAAGCTGATTTACCCCGGCACCCCCCAGCGCAGGGCTCAGCTGGGTTACCCGAGTTCACACCGAGCTATTGACGGGCAGCGCATTGCTTACTCATTACCGGATCAGCAGGGGACTGTCTGGGGCGGAAAAGTTAACCCTTCCCCTGCCCCCGTTATCCAAGAAGAAGTCCTTAAAAAAAGGACCGGGAAGCCCAGGCTGGTGGAGCTCCCCGGGGTGGGACTGCTGCTGAGGCTGCTTTGCTCTTAGAAAGGGAGGGATGACGGTAGGGGCAAAAAGGGGGCTCTTCCTGAGGTGGGAATTCGCTCTGAAAAGGCAGGAGGAATGACACCTACAGCCAGTTTTCTCACCACCAATTAATCCTTTATTCCTGACTCTTGTGTTAAGGTGAGCAGGCATACAGGATGCACGTTGTGGGGTAAAGCACATTTCTCACCATGACCCAACCCAGGTGTCACTCCAGTAAGACGCCTGTGCCCAAGTTTTCATTCTCAGTTTCGCCAGCGTTCATGAAATTATTGCAAACCTTGGCACCTTTTTCTTAACATTTCAGACCTTCAAAGTCCAAACCTCAGCTGCAGTCCTGTGTCCAGCTCTGGACCCCCAACATAAGCAGGACCTGTGGGAGTGAGTCCTGAGGAGCACAGAGATGCTCAGAGGGCTAGTACAACTCTCCTGTGAAGAGGCTGAGAGAGTTTGGCTTGTTCAGCCTGGAGAAGGTGTCAGGGAGAACTCAGAGCCCCTTCCAGTACCTAAAGGGCAGTGAAGTACCAGAACAGGTTGCTCAGAGAAGCTGTGGCTGCCCCATCCCTGGAAGTGTTCAAGGCCAGGTTGGATGGAGCTCTGAGCAGCCTGGGATAGTGGAAGGTGTCCCTGCCCATGGCAGGGGATTGGAACTCAATGATCTGTAAGGTCCCTTCCAACCCAAACCATTCTGTGATTCTATGTGAAAACCTCAGTACATTTTTAGGATAACTTCCAGTGCTTGTGGCTTCACCTTTTAGAGCCAATAATCAAGATTAAGCATAAAAAGAGTCCAGAAGGTGAGGGGGGGGATTACTGTTGGTGCCTCACAGCCCTGTTAGGCAGTACTATGATTTCCTGGTAATGGCATACTAATTTATGGCTTCTGAAGTTAGAAGTCATCTAATATATCATCACAGTGCACTAAGAGATATTAAGTTTGTTTTATTTGGTACTTAAAAGCAAAATAAAAATATTTCTGCAGTGTAATAGAAAGTGCAATTCTCCCTTTTCCATCAAGTCAAAGTCCTCTGTAAAGAGAACTGTATCATTCTATCACAGAGAACAGATGGTGAATAGCAGGTATGCAAAATGTTCATACTACTCTTCTTTATTTCACCTTCCACTGTAATTATATCTCATGCCAGACTCCAAATGAAGTATTGAATTCATACATCAGAGTTGGGTAGAGATTAATTTTGCAAAGCTTTAAACATTAGTTCAGTTTTGTGACATTTTGAGTGTAATTCATACACACCTCAAAATGTGCCAGATACTTAGAGGTGCATCAGAAGAGGCAAAGGTCTTATTCACAGCTTATAATCACAAATGAAATTCTCAAATAAACAATGAAATATAAGTAAAAAAGCAGTGAGGTTTGCTTGCATCTGGCTGATGCCTCCATTCATCTTCATTAGTAACTTCTAATATTAAGAGCAGGGAAGGTAGGATTTATAGCTCTCTTCAAAGGAGAGCCAACAAAAATTAGTTGGATTGGGGCAGTGGATCAGTACCAAGAACAGAGAAAGAAAAGACAGGACGGAGCCTTTATATGTGGCAAATGAAGGGTTTCTGCAGATGAAGTGTACTAGAAGGAAATGCAGAAAGACATTAAGATGTGCATGTCCATGGAGGCAAGAGGGAAAATAATTTAATAGGAAGGTCAGCAAAAGAACTTGAAGAAGAATGGGATTTGACCCAAGTGAAAGGTAAGATAGAAATCAGCTTAGGAAAAATATCAGGAGCCAAAAGAGAATGCATTGCTTATCTATAACTTTTGAAGTGCTGGTATATTTGTTTGTTGGAGATTGTGGAGAAAATACAATTGTATGAATTTTAAGATTGAATGACAGTGGAAAAAGCTGGATAAGAAAAAGTAAGTCAGAGAAAGAGGATATACTTACAAGCTTAATAAGCATCAAGGAAGAGAAGGAACTTTGATTAAAGTGGTTGAGTTTCACAGTTTGCTGGCATGTGGTTTTCCTTCTGCAGAGGGATATTGAGGAAGTTCAGCTGGCAAGGGAAAGGCAAGCTGCGAGCAAAGCAGAGTGGAAATGAAGAAGTTAAATTGCTGAGTTTGTAACGGGTAGTTGAAGATGTGGAAGTGTGTCATGACATGGGAATGGAGGAAAAGAAGAAGCGTGTGGCGTTTCTGAAAGCTGGAGAACAGGTGGTTTCAGGAAGGGAGGGTGTGCAGTCACCCTACAACGGAAGGGAGGATGAGCTTGCTGGTGACTTTCCAGGCAATTCTGTAAGCCATTTCTATGGACCAGAGGGAAAGGAAAGCAGGTTTTACATGGAGAGAGAGAATTGACTGCATAGGGCCAGAACAAGTGAGATTGTGGTTTTCTCTAATTTTTTAATTTTTTTTTTTTTTTTTAACATGTTTAAGACATATGGAGGCAAAGAAAGGAAGCATATGGAGTGGCACTTGAAAATGGGGCTGGGGTCAAGAGAGATGGTAGGGGAAACAATAACATGTTTCAGAAGCAGAGAAGGGTGGTTGAAGATGTCTCATTGTTTCTTCATGCTCCTCCATCTGCCAATATCCATCTGTTGGTTTTTTGTTGTATGCTCAAATGTCATCTCCAGTAACTGTTTAATGTCAAATGGATAATCATGTCTGTCTCCCTTTCTCACTGATTTTTGGAGGGATAGAACAACCATATCTTCCACACAGTACTGGAAGGGTGGGGAGGATCCATCCGCTTCTCTGCAGCCTAGAGGTTGTTGATTAAAAGATGCTGTTCTGGGAAGCAGAAAAGGTCAGATGTGACTCCATAAACCTGAGAAGGCCCCTGAACTTGGGAAGGGGGACCCTGAAGCCCACTGAAGTGCTTAACCCCGTTCTATAAAAGGCACTGATATCATCACCAAATCCCAAAGGAAAAGCGTAACAGGAGAATGTGCACCGGGGAAGATATTCCCTAACTCCCTGCAGCCTGGCGCTTGGTGCAAAGCACATCCAGGAGGTGAGATGGAGAAGACACCTGCTCTTGGTGTCTCTCCACATCTGCTCTCTCCTGGGTGCCCTTTAGAAGGCATCCAAGTGATTTTGTGGGTGGCAGTTTATGAACCCAGCTGGAGAAACAGCATCACCCCTGGCTGTCCATTCAGCCTTGGCTGTAGGTCCTGCACTTCAGAGGTGGCTGGTGAAGGTGTGTGCTGGCTGGCTGGCGGCAAGGGACACCTTTTTGGGACAGACAGGTGAGGGAGCAGAGCATGGGAAGGATGGTGATGTGCAGCATAGCCCCAGCGTGATCCACTGGAAACCCCTGCCTCTCCCACATGCTGCAGGAACAAGGAAGGCACCCTGTTGCTGGTGCCTTGGCTTTTCTCTGCAAAGCAGGAACTTGCCCACCTTCAGGAGTCACCACACTGTGGCAAAGTGAGAGATGACCTCCTGCATCACCATCTCCTGGCAATGCCCCACTGGGAATACTCACCCCAGCAGTCATCTTCCCTCCTGGCAAAACACAGCAGTCACAGCAGCACAGAGCTGAGTCAGTCTTTCCCAGGTCACCGGGAATCAGTCCCTGCCTGCTGCATCCCCGATCTGCAGTGACATATCTGTAATTATGATTTGCACTGTTATGTTCATGATATTAGTATTTTTCTTGCTCCAGCCGAGACTCCTACTCTTCGTTCATGCATGAGCCTGTCATGCTATACAATTACAGTGGAGTCAGGGCCTGATCTGTACTATAATTATAACTGAGTCAGTTACAACAGGCTTGTCTCCTGACCTGCTTCCAAAATAGCCCCATATTTTTTAAAGCAAATGGGATTTTAGGTGTATTCTTCAACCATGTTGATGCACTGCTCTCGTCTTGGATTTAAACTGGGCTCATTTCTGATAAAGCAACCCTTTTTTTAGCATAAGCAGGATATGGTCCAAACTGGCTGTTCATTTGCATTCACTGTCAGCTTCAAGCACCCTCTCTGAATGTCAGATATTTCCCATTTGCATTCCCTCCCCACTTTGTGTGTTTGCTACTTCCTGGCATCCTTATCATATAGTAATGAATCATGCTGGAGTGAAGATGTCGAATTGAGATACAGAGTGGGACTAGTTTGGCCAGTCCTTGGTAATCAGGCCTCTTAACAGGGAAATGCATTTAAATAGGTCAATGAATCTTACATGTCTGTACATCAGGAATTATCAGCACCGCAGACCTTGCAGTCAGGGGAGAAATTCTCTTTCAAGCAAAAGTTCATTGAGCAGCAAACATTTCATTTGCATTTACATTTAAAATGATGGTTTACCTTCATGGGTTGTTGGGGGTCTTTCAAATTCTAATAAGAGATTCTTTATTTTTACCTTTTTTTTCTTAACATGCAAGATAATATGTTTCAAATTAATTATGCAATCCTGGTAGAGCTAGAAAGATGCTTATGTAATCTCCCATCTCCCAAAATGAAGTTGTAATTCCTAGCTTTTTTTCCTTGTGCCTTTTTGGTGATGGCAAGACTGTGAAATCATGCATTACAAAGGTAATGAAATTGCTAATGGAGGAAAGCTTGTCCCTTGCTCTATTCTTTTAGGCTTTCTATAGGAAGAAAGGTTATATCTGCTAAGGCTCTTTCTGGAAGCCTCCAAAGAAAATGGGGCTGGTGGCAGCTACAAGGATCTATTCCTGACTTCAAGCCCAGTTCCCCAGCTGTTAGTCCAGGATGGCAGTGTATGAAAGCATTTAAAACATTATGGCCTGCTTTGGATTTCTAGGCATTTAAGTATCATGATGAATGCACAAATGTGGTGCACTTACATCAGTTAAAGTTTTTGTCAACTCCACTTTGTCTTCTATATTTCTTTCTGGGCAAGAGCTCCGGAATTACCAAAATTTGAAATATAAAGTCAGGCTTTTTGTTGACAGTCCTTATTTAGCATTCAGTTCAATACAACTCTTGCAGAAGAGATTCAGGATAAGCCTTCAGAATAAGTCTACCAAAAGTCCAGTCTTGTATTCAAATTCTGAAGGTCAAGTTTGCTGTAAAGCATATGCCACTTAAGATACCATTCTGACATTACTCAAATACATCTGTCTTACATAACACTTGTCTGAGGCTGTGTATATCTAAAAAAATAATTTTAAAAAAGGTCTTTTCCTGGAATAAGTGTTTGACAATTGGGCTAAGATAAGATAAGTGTGTTTTTATGGGTGCACCAGTAAAAGTGAAAGAGCTGTAATCTGCCCATGAAATTAGGTATGCATATGTTCAAATATTTGTAATATAAAAGTTATCAGAATTCAGCACTGTTTTCCATGGGGCTATATTCCATTCTTTAACAGGCAGAGATGTATAAACCAGTAGTTTTTAACTTGTGCTCCATTAGCTGCTCTTAAATGGCATGTGAAAATGAACTCAAAAAGCAAACCTATTGTCATTAGGCTTAAATCTGTTATATGTTGTTTGCCCTTCTCTCAGAAAATGTTTAAACTGAAGACCAGAAAGGACTGAAAACAGACAGAACTGTACTAACGCTGAACCAGAAAGGAGGTGATGGACAGTGCTCTTAGCAAGATTATTGCTGTCTGCTGGCCAGTCCTACCATCCTTCATTTGCAGGATGCTCAACTTCCAAGTAGGAGAGGTACAGGCTTGCACCCTGGGACGCCTCAGACCTGGTGCCCCAGGATGCAGCTGCAATCCTCCAATCCAGCTCCAGGGAAAGCTGGCAGTGGGAGCACAGGGAAGTCTGCTCACCCTCCTGGTCTGTGCTGTTGTTTTCTTGTAGTTCCCCCTCTACCTGCCCAGGCTTCTCATGTCTCTGCTGGGTAATTGGATAGAACTCACTTGTCCTTCCTTTGTGTACAACATTTTGCATAATGGGATCCTGATCCATAAAAGGAACTGCAGTAAAGCAAATAACATCACCACCAGAAAAAAAAACAACAACCCAATCCTTTAATGGTGAGTGGGCTTGTTGAAGTCGATATACGAGGGAAACACGTGTTGGTGTCCACATGAGCTCCTGGCATAGTGTGGAGCTACGTGAGGCCATGAGGTGACTCCAGGAGCTTGTTCATCTCCACAAAGCACATTTTTTCCTGTGTAGCTTTGATCCAGTGTATATTGAAACAATGCAGCCCCAAAACTGTGCTGGAGAAATACTTTACCCTCCCTGAGTGCTGTGGTTCACAGGGGGGGCTTCCTGCAGCAAGCCCTGTTGTTGCTGCTGACGTGGTTTCTCCCCCCAGCCAGTCATGTCAGGACCACAGTAATGTTTCTTAGGCTGGCCCAGGGTACCTATTTAAATTATAGATCTCAACTATTGCTGGCTCCCCTCCAAATCTCTGATCTAGTAGCTGTTTTTAATGATAAATTACATATGTTTAATAGCTCAGCTATTTTGTTTGGTTCCTTCAGAACTTTGAGATGAATAGGCTCCAGTCTCAGTGATTTATTGCGATTTAATTTGTCAAGTTGTTTCAGCACTTTTTCTTATGCTCCTCTGACAGCAGTTCACCTTCACAAACCAAAGATAGGTATTTCCCTTTTCTCCTCAGAGTGAAGACCCACACAGAAACTACTTGGCAACCTCTGTGAGTTCTTTCTCCTCTTTGACCTCTTTTTCTCTTGCTCAGCTGATTAAATTTAGGGATTTTCCTGTGAGCATCCAATGCTCAAATCCTATATCACCGCAATTGTGTTGTCCAATCTTTTTCATGAGCTGATTGATCACCAGTTTAATAGTAGGTACAATTTTTGCCCGGATTTTTCTGGAAACTCTCTGCTCTACATTTTCTTTTGATCTTCCATCTACTTGTGACTGTTCTCTTTCCTCAATCATTGCCCATATCTGTTTCATCTAAAATAATCTTTCCTGGACATGGATGGTCAGATGCCCAGAATTCCAAGTGAGGCTGCTGAATCCCATCTAGGATTGGTTGCATTTCTGTCTTTCATGATTGTGTTATACAAGGGCTTTGTATTTATGCAGAAAGAATAGCTGTAACAAAGTCTGTAGGGTACTCAGCTGGTTTCCACTTGAAAGTTCCCAATTTATAAGAGATTTCTGCTACTTGTCTCTGAGCATGTCACCTTGCAGTTAGTATAATTGAATTTAATCCAATTTATATTGCTCCATTTGTCATTTATTTCTTTCCATGTGATATCCTAATAGTCCTCTGTATTAACAGTACCTCAACATTAACATTGTGATCAGCAAATTTCATTTGTGCATTCCTACCTGTGTGCCAAGAACCATAGAGAATGATTGGTAGGTTTCAAGACCTTTCCTTGCACCATTCTCCTGCATCCTCATACTTTCCATTTTGACACTCTTTAGAAGGTCCTTAACTACATCTATAACCTGGCTACTAACATGGACTTTCTTTAGATTCTGTGGAAACCTATGAAACTCCTTGTTAAAATATAGATACAAAAATTCTATCATATTCCTCCTTATATATGTATATTTTTACTTTTATGCCCCTATACTAACTGAAAAAAACCCCTTAGAAATTATTGAGGTAACAGTAATGCATCTATTTCTTCAGTACCATCAGCAACTGTTTAGATTTATTTTTAAGAAGGTTTAAATGTGGGGTTGCTCCCTGTGCTTGGTTTTTTCTCAGCATGTGGGGCTTTTCAGAACTGTATGTGGTGTTCAGGTAGTGTCTCAGTCTCTGCTGAGTTGTGATCACTGTGAGAGCTTTTTGTTGGTGTGCAAAGAGAAAATGTATACCCTGTAGGTTTAGGCTGTAGCTGTTTTCTCCTCCACTTCCTGATTCTTCTGTTTTATTGGTCTGGCATTTGCTGACTTTTGTGTGACTGTAACAGAGTTTTCTTAAGAATCCTTCAGGTTTAATTCCATTGCATTTGGCTTCCTACATTTCCATGAAGAAAAATCTCATGGTTTAAACCCCCTCAAGTATAGTATATCACAATTTTTGGAAACACTTTCTCCAGAAGGACATCAGGCTTGCAGACCACTGTTACAGGGAAGTCCCTGGGGCCCAGCAGGAGAACTTCCACCTACCTCACAAACAAGAAACATTCCCAACCCTCTGCAAGGTTGGCAGACTTTTAATTGCAACGTAGAGGAGATGAATCAGTTGGGTGTCAATCGCCTTGGGAGCCTCCTGGGTGACTAAATCTATGTCAGATGAGGTGACAACAGGTAATTGCTGTGAAATGGCCTGGCAGTTGGGAGACATTCCCTGCAGGAGAAGATGAACAGCTAAATGGGTCACTGAAGGAAGGGTGGTGGGCTGAAGGGGGAACAGAGAGCGAGGGATGGTGTGCAGACCTTTCCTGAGAGTGAGAGATGACCCATGACAACTTCACTGGTGCCTTGAAGTGTGGTGCTCACTTCCTGAATAAGCTTCCTGTATATAACTTGTTTGCTTTTAACTGGAGACTGTGGAGATTTCTCAGTAAATGATCTTCAAAGAGTTTTCTCAGGAGGCCACCCATGTCTCTTTCATGTTAAAGATTCTATTCTTTGCAGCCTTTTTGGAAATATGTTTCTAAATCTCATTGTACAT
The DNA here is from genome assembly GCA_024500445.1 of Entomyzon cyanotis. Classification (NCBI taxonomy): domain Eukaryota; kingdom Metazoa; phylum Chordata; class Aves; order Passeriformes; family Meliphagidae; genus Entomyzon; species Entomyzon cyanotis. Next base: position 5,568,466 of record JAKEPQ010000756.1, read on the forward strand.
TCAAAGATTGTGGATAGGTTTGTGCTTTTATTTTTTATTTTATTGAATAGAACCACAAGTTGAGTAATACCACAAGTTGAGTAATAGGAATTGGGAAACATGAGGACAAATGCAAAAATTCGATCAGTAGAAAGCATTCATTGAAACAGTACAGAAAACTAGCAACTGGGTCAACTTTGAACACCATGTTGTGCAAATAACTCTCTGAGGTCAAGCTATTCTGCAAAATCATTCCCCTCCCTTCATATAATGATCATGGTCACCATGCAAATTCCTGTCTTAGGTCTAGAAAACCATCATTCTTTGAGACAAGCATCACTGCATGTCCTGCCCGTGTGATGTGGGACTGGAAGTATGTTGTAATGTTCATATGCCTGAAGGCTTCAAGGGAAACTCCAGAAGGTTACAAAGGGACCTTCTGAGGAGAGGAGGTGCACACTATGTTTTTCCCATCTCTCAGGAAGCAGGAGGCATTGCAGAAGATCAAGCTTGAGATCTGTGGCAAGGCAGGAGGTCCTTGTCCTTTCTTTTCCAGTTCTCTCCTGCTTGTGACACCTCAGAGCAGCCTGTCGGTGTTCAGATTCCTTTATTTCTTTCCCGTGCTATGGCCCTGCCCTGGCCTGAGATGTGGATTTTTCGTATTGCCATGCTGGATGCTGAACTGAAACAGAACTGAGTGAGAAACTGAGAAAACATTTTGTTTGTCTGACCATGATGGGTAGATCTACCACAAAATAGCAGAAATGCCACAGAATGTCACCTTTCTGGACACTTCATAACCTCTGTCCACTCCCAGCTTATGAATAGATCTGGTCAGAAACTCCAAAAATCTGAAGAACAGCCCCTGGCTCAGGAGGAGCTGAAGCAATAAAGGTGCTGTGGTTATGTGCCATGAGAATGCACCAAATATCCCTGACTCACAGGAGGCTGGAGGCAGCAGTAGGAGTCCTGTTTAAAGCCCAGGATGGGGGAGAAGATGTTCTGCTCCAGGGGAACATCTGGAGCTGTGTAGGTAGCTTGGGGTGGCTGCTCTGGAATGGGCAGAGGGGATCACTGCTCCTCATTTTATCTCCTCAGGGCACGGAGCTGGCTAGGAAAGGGAGAGGCAGAGTGTTGTGTGTGCTTTGCAATGTGGGAGCTGCTTCCCTGACTCCTGCTGGGGAATGTATTTTTATTTTGTGTATTGCAGTGTGTGTGCTCTCTCTGACCTCTCAACAGGGGATGTCTTACTTCAAATGGAGAGCAGCTATTCCCTGCATCCAGGCAGAATTTGGGAAGGGAAAAGATCTTTGTCACGTAAGTTGTTATCCAAACACCCCAGGTCTGCTCTTCTAACTGGGAAAAAGGAGACAGAATAAATGAGCCATCCCCAGAACCACTGTATGGACACCCATGGCCACCTCCTACATAAACCTCTCCAAGACAAGCCCTGTCTTATGACTTTGTCAGGCAGTGTTTATATTCCAGCCTTGGCAAATAAATCTTGTGTCATTAAATAGGAAATAGTTTAACACTTTACCAATGCTATCATAATGAATTAATTTGATATTCATGGGAATACCACATGTGCTTTCCTAGGTGTCCTACTACCATTTCACTTTCACTAATGGGCACTTGAGTCATACTGATTTTTCCCCAAAGCCACATAATGATCTATAATATTCCTGAATAATTGCGCTTTAAGTGGAAGCTAACAGGGTTGACTACTCCCAGAAATATGTCAAAATATTTTTACTATTATAAGTAGGAATGTGAATATTAACTGGACCTGCCAATATATTTGAATACGTGGAAAAGTTTTTACAAAAGAAAGTTCTGGAATGTTTTCTGAAGGTTAAAAAGTCATCAATTTTCTTTTTTTCCCTGAATAATTTTTATAACCATCTGCAGAATAGCAGAATTGCTAAATTGTGTTAAAGGGACAAAAAGGGAGAAAAAAGCAAGTATAAGGTCATGTGGTACCAAAATGTAATTATTTAATAGTAGCTAAAATAACTTCGCAGCTTCATTTATGCCATTGCTTGGAAATAAGTGTTAGTTGCAGGTATATGCACTAATACCTAATACCAGGCTGTACATGCAATTTGTGGGGGGAGAATAGCCTTGAAAATCAGCCTCCTTTTTGAATGGATAAACTTTGCGTTTTAGAGCAGGTATTCTGGAGAGCTTTGCATCTACAGGGTAGCTCTATTTCCAGGCTTGGCTGAGTTTGCCCTGTGTAGGAAGGATCTTGGTCAGTTCTGGGCTCCCTGGGCAGCTGGAGCTGGACCCCAGAGCAGTGGGGGTCAGGTCCCTTCCTCAGAGCAGCCAGTGAGGCTTCAGCCTCACTTCAGGACCACCGTGAAGCACCAGCTGTGCAAACATTCCCTGCATCAGCTCTGCCTGGGATCTCATTAAAACCCCCGTTTGTTTGTGTCTTTGGCTCGGCCACACGAGAAAGTGGGAATACCTGGCAAATACAAGGTGTGCTCCACAGGGAATGTCTGCTGTGTTCCACCTGCTTCTGGGCGCAGCAAAAGCCAGGCACGGAGGAGCAAGGTGGATGGAAATTATTTGTTGTGAGGCAAATCGCAGCAGGCATGAGGAACCCTCAGGGGTGGGAGCTCTGCCTGGTCTGTGCAGCTTTTGCATCCTGGCCACCACGGAGTCACTAGGGAGAGCACAGAGAAGTTGCTGCAGCTGTGTCCTTGAGTGACCCCCAATTGTCAGGTCAGACCTTGAATGCGAATGAGCCAAGAGCCACCCTGTCATGCTCACGTTAATGAAAAGGAGGAGGTCCAGGAATAGGACTGGGTAGGAGAAGTGGAGCAGGACATCTGTGTCCTCAGGAGGATCCTGCGGTTCCAGAAGGAACCACTGAAGTACGTAAGACTTCTTTAATTAAAGGATTTACCTGTAGTCTCGGAATGGAAATGACGTGCTTTGTTGTGCCTAATTGGGAGGCTGCTCTCCAGAGCCATGGCACCGACTCCCGAGCGCACGGAGAAATTTCTACGTGCAAAGCTCGCCACAAACCAAACCGTGGCGGGCAGCCCCGTTCACGGCAGTACCAGAGAAACATCTAATTTTTATCTGATTAAGAACTGTAAAAAATGAGGGCAGGAGCCTTGCTCATGCATTATTGAAACGTCTGCAGTGACGCTGGCGGGATGGCAGAGCGTGCCTGCCGATGCCGGAGGAATGGAGGCTCTGTCTGGCGGGATGCAGGGAGCCCTGGAGAGCAGTGGGAGCCTTGGCTGAGGGGTCTGAGGAGCTCCGAGTGCCCCTGAGCTCCCTGCAGGTGGAGGATATGGAGCAAACAGCATCAATGCGCTGCATCCCATGAGGTTCAGCCTGATCCAAGGGGAAATGCTGCAGGAGACAGTCGCTGGTGTGTTTTCCTCTGCTTCGGGTTACAGTTGGATTTGGGATGGCAGCAGCTCTCTGCTGCTACAAGACTTGTCATGATATAAAACACCTCCTCTCTTCTGAGCCACGGCAATTAAAAATGTGTACATCCAATCCACCCCATTTGACAAATTCCCATCTCCTTCCTCTCCTCCAGCGCTCTCCACCTCAAAACACATTTGCTCTTCAGAAGGCTGATTAACCTTTTCCTGCTTATATCTCTTATTTGGAGCAATCCCCAAATTTGAGGCATCAGTAGTTATTAGTGAAAAACATTTTCAGGAAGAAATTCCCTACCAGCTCTAATTAAAAGTCAAGGCTGGTGACAAACCTTTGCAGGTGCATTTAAAGAGAATCCCATAAATGATGTGTGTAATGTTGTTTTATGGATGTTGCTATATGGGAAGTATTACATTTTTTTATTTTGTCAACTGAGCACTGAATTGCTCTAGTGAGATACTTTACTGTTTCTTCAGGCTAACTTTGCAAAAGTAGCTTAATGGGAAAATGTGTAACATTATTATTAATTTAAAATAGAAATTACATATGTTCTACTTGGACTTGCATTTAAATTTGCACATATCCATGTATAAAACACATGGCCCTGAAAAATCAGAAAGATAAGACTCTGAGTTGGAATCTGTGTCGGATTTTGCCAGGGTCTTTGCTGTGTGCCCCCTTCTCCCAGACAAGGCCATGGGGTGGGCTGGATGTCCCAGAGTTCCTGCTGTGCAAATTAAAGTCTGGCAAATTAAAATGACAGAAGTGGCAATTTAAGTTAATACGCTGGGTTATGAACTCTGCTGGCGGAGGTACAGACAGGACGCCTGTTCTCGTGTGCTGCCTTGTGACGGTGGCAGTGGCCTCTGGGACAGGGACAACTGGCAGTGATAACCTCTTCAGCCATCTCTGCTCTGCCTGATGGGACTGAGAGTCCCAATCTGTTTGGCATCACTTGGTGAGATACAGCGAAATTGTTGATGAAACAGCTGCCCTTTTGCAGTATCTCTACAAAACATCCTTGAGTGGTGGAGGACCTTGAAGTTAAACAAAGTAAGTGAAATTCAGCTTGGGGCAACTAAGGAATTTGTTCTTGCATTCATTTCAGGAGGTTTGTCAATGGTTTAGGCTGCACCTAGGCTAGCAAATTCTTTTCTTCCCCATACTCCTTGTACCTCTGAAGCAAAGTGCCACCAAAGGCTCCATCTCTGTCTCTGAAACAGAGGCACAAGATAAATGTTGTGTTCATAGACTTACTATATGAAATACTCTGTATTTTTGCAGCTTTTTAAAGCCTTGTTTTTTCCCACAGTTACAATTGGCACTACAGGACTTTGGTTCAATGCTTGGGCAAACTAGTTTTCAAGTGTGAGCTGGGGCCTTATTATTCCTTGGAGTAGTGTTCAGTCCTTGGTGAAGCTATTTTGGTGAGGAGTTACTCTTCTCCCATCCTGTGTTTTGCTGTTGTAACATAATCACAGTGATTTGGAGTAGAGAACCAATCCTGAATGGTTAACAGCTGAACTGAGGAGCCTGGCAGCAATTCCCAGTGTATCCAGTTGCATGTTCCACTTAGGTTTGGGAACCCACTCCCTGGTTTCCATGGAAAGGAAATCCAGTTTCAGGGGCTGCACAGGAGCTGCTGTACCACTCAGTCTGGGCAGCTGGGGGCTGGGAGTCCTGCATGGAAATCAGAGTGTCCCTGTGACCTGCTGCTTCCATCTCAAATCTGTTTTTTCATTGTAAATCCCCCAAAATGGCCTGAACTCAATAGGCCCAAGCAAGGCACTGCAGATCTATATTCCTCTATTCCTGCCTGCACCAGTTTAAATACTGAGTTCAAGCTGGAGGCATTAATGCTGTATAATCAGGATTCTTAAAACCAAAAGAACTCAAGGCACATGGCAAATTTCGATTTTCCACCTAATCAGTGCACTTCTTTCAATTTTACAAACAAGCATATTTCAACTCTAATACTTTAAATGACCCCCCTGATATGATTCATTTATCAGTCAACTCTGATAGGCCAAGATGCATTAAATTATATAGAGAGAATATTAGGCAAATTTAAATGCAAGTCCAAGTAGAACATATGTAATTTCTATTTTAAATTAATAATAATGTTACACATTTTCCCATTAAGCTACATTTGCAAAGTTAGCCTGAAGAAATAGTCTTAAGTATCTCACCAGAGCAATCCAGTGCTCAGCTGACAAAACAGACAAACGTAATATTTCCCATATAGCAGCATCCATAAAAGAAATTACTAAATTCTTTGCCACTATGAATCAACAGCTTTATTGAATGGAAACATTCCAGTTGATACCAGTGCCTTGATGATAATATTTAAGGTAAAGAGAAACCCCTAGAGTATGTCAACAATCAGAATTAACAGTTGGGGTGGAAATGTGGCGCTGTATTTGTTAGTGGTTTTTTTCAAGTCAGCAACTGAGAAATACTCAATGTGAGTTTGGAAAGAGGCACAGGTGTCAGTGTGAGCTCTGAAACATGGCTTTTCTGGTCTCTGCTCCAGTTCCTGGCCCTTGTCAAAAAAATCCAAGGAGCTGCTTTACGTTATGCTCTCTTTAAATCAAGGAAACACACCTCAGTTGCAAGCCTTTTTTCTGAATCATTCCTCCCTCCCCACCTGCAGATGTCTGAGCGGCAGCTGGGAATCCCCAAAGACAGGAGCGTTCATGGGAGTCTGCTTCTTTGACATTTAGGGTAGACAAACAGCTCCAAGGATCTGGGACAAAGAGATCCAAAAGCTGGGTCTGGGCATAATGCTGAAAAATTGCTTCTCTGTGGGTTATTCTGCCTATTTTTCTGTGCAGCATGGGAGTGAGAACTGGATTAGGAGGCCTGGGGGGTTGAGTGGATTACAAACACAAAGCATTAAGCTAATCATAGGAGTGATGTTCCTTAAGGGCAAGGATGAACTAATGGCTGGATTTTCCTTCGTCCCTGTATTACAGCCATGGAACAGTAAAACAGTCAAAACAGTAGCTGTTTCCAAGCCAGGTCTGCTACATTATGCATTTCTATAAGTTTTATAAATATAGGTGTTGCTTAACACGGATTGCTTACACGATCTTGGATGTACTCATAGAAAGGGAATTCAAGGTCAGCAGTCCCTGAAGGCTGTCAAACTATTTACAAGTTTGCTATTTATAAGGACTAGTCTGGGAGTCCTAGAAGCAATAAGTTCTGAGGCAAGCGGTTTAATTTCTGCATGAGACAGAAGAGCTGCTGTTTCTGTATCGGTGCCTAGATGCCATTGCAGTTCTCTTAAATGATCTCAAAAATCTCTTCTACTTTCTTATCTAGATTCTAGTGGTGTCAGGCTCACCCCTAACCACTGTGTATAACCTGAAGAACAAAGAAAGCAAGAAATATCAGTACAGCCTCTGTTCTGTGCAAGTTCTGTAAGGGTTCATGGATGGCAAGAGTTAATCAGAAGTTTAATGATTAATATAGGATATTAATCGATTGACCTTGGGAGTACAGCATGTTATAAAATAGCAGGCTAGAGGATTCATTGCATTTCTGCAGAACACTCTCTGAAGAAAAAATTTTCTAAGTAAAGTGAAAAGTAGGGCATACTGGTTTCTGCAGACCAGAAAAAGCACACTGCTTGCTCTCGTATTAGGCTTTGGAACACTCAAGTGAGGTGGAAAATGTAGAGAAAAATTTGTGACTGAACTGCAAACATCGCAGACTCAGAAGAACTGGTGTACTGAATTCAGATAAGCCTCTCATGAAGAGAGAGACTAGTTGTTCCTTCCTCAGCAACGTTGCCCACGAATATGTACATACTGTGCCTTTTGTTCTTTTTCAGTAAGGGGATGATACATCCTAGAAGGGCATCACTCATTCTAGGAAGTGAATCATTGGAAGTCATCTCTTGTGGCTCTAGTACCCGAATGAAAGCAGTGCTCAGTGCTCTTGATCTAACACCATACATTGTCTGGACCCAGAGCTCTCTCCCCATATTTGTAAAACAAAAACAAAACCTTGAGACCCGCAATCCCTCCCTTCCATTCAAAACATGAAAACCCTTGAAGAAGCATCTGGACTGGCACATTATCTGTGCGAAGTTTCACAAAGGAATATTTTCCAAAAGCACTTCTGCAACACCCTGTGCTTCTTTCAAGATGACAGTTTGCATCAGGCTAAGGCAGCAGGGAGATGGTAAACAGAAAAGGGAATGTGATACAAATGCTGGCAAAAATCAGGGGAAGCAAGGTGGGACCAATATCACTCAAGCTGTCGGATCTGTGAGCGAGCCTCGTGAACCAGCTGAGTTATGGCAAACTCCTGCTATGAGGGAATTGCAGTAACTGAGCCTTGCACTCAAACATTTATAAGGGTGTCCTGGGATAAATAAAGGTGCAGCCTCTGTAAACTCTGCCATGAAAACAAACACCTTTGAACTGAATCGGTTACAAGGCTCTATAAAAAATGGGCATAGCTGATGTTAATTAGAAGATTTGTGTCTCAGTTTTCTGTGTGGAGAACAACACTCAGAGTCTTCTTGGCTGCCAAGGAGTTAAATGCATGGCCCTGGCCCGAGCTGCTGCAGAAGGCAGGGCTGGTGCTGCTGCAGTATCCCTGTTGGCATACGGAGTGCGCTCAGTTCAGGGTCTCCACAGGAATATACAACAAAATAGTAAAACCTCTTTGATTCCTAGGCAAAGCCTCTGCCATCTGGGGCCAGACCTTCTTAAAACAGTGGTTATATTTTGTCAGGTAGAACACATTCAGCTTATTTTAAGATCATACCTCATGCACTCAGACGTTGCTGTGTGTCACATTGAGCTCTGTTTAGAAGCCTGGTCTGGATTATAGAGGCATTTCAGAAATCATGTGGTTATCAAAAGTTTGAATCAGACTTGCTGTCTATAACCAAACTCAATAATCAGACTCTTGAACCATGTAATGGGTTAGCAAAAGAGCAGGGGACATGCAGGGAGACAATGATTTAGCAGAATTTCACTCGGCATTCAAGCATGCTAGCATGTCTGAAAATAAGGGATACATTATTAATTAGTTAATGTTTGCAAAGTATTTTGACTCTGGAACGTGCCAAGTGTTCTTCTTCATTAGTTTTCGGTAAATATATGACTAAGCAGTATATGTAATAAGGACACAAAATGTGGTCAGTAGACAAAAGACCTGAAAACACATAAAACATTTAAAAAAGAGAGATGCTATCAACTGGGGTGGGGGGGAAATGTTCAGACCAGTGGAGTAAATATTGTGATGATACAGCTACCAGTTATTTATTAACTCAGCACTAATGTAGGGGTATGCCTGACAGCAGTGACGAGCAGTTGAGACAGCCAACGTCCTACAAGACCTGTAAAGCTGACCTCTATCACCTTTTCTCCTCCAGTGCTAAATTTGGCACAGCCTGTACTCAGCAGACCTTCTCTTACCTTCTGGGGCTGCCTAATGCTTGCTGTAGGAGCTGCATGTGCTTCTGCAGCTTTAATAATGTCTGGAAAACCACTTCTCAGTGGCGGTCACAACCCCTGAGTGGCTGCGGGGAGGTGCGCTCACACCAGGGCCCGGCAGCACAAGCTGCTGCACGCTCTTCCCCTCCCTGGTCGTTCTCACATCCCCATCTGTTCCTTTCCAGTCTCTCAAGTGGGAAATAAACTGAGTTAGAGTCAAACTGTCAAACTCATAATATTCGAGTGGGTTGAATGTCACACCGGCAGGATTCATGCAATCCATATTTCATTCAGCGCAATAAATATGCAGTCTTGCACAGATCTTAGAAATCATTAGGGGTTTTTTTGGGAAGGTTTGAAGAAACAGTAAGGGCACTTCAGCAAAATGATTTCTTGCCTTCTTTTCCAATGAAGTAACTTTTTACTGTTATGATTGCAAGGTCTTGCTTCCTGAAAACAAGCTCGTAAGTGCGTGCCCCGGCCATCTGCTCCTGCCCTTAAGTCAAAGTCATGGTCCTCAGTTTACAACATCATACTTGGAAGTTTATGACGTTACAAATACAGGATTGACACTTTTGTTGACAGCTAGCCAATAGGATCAAATGAATTAAGCAACAAGCCATGTCCTTGAAAACTTTGGCTGTAAAGACGAAGACCCAGTGGGAGCCTTTCTCGCTGGAAGGTGCTAGCACTGCCCTCACAGGTGGTTAGTGCATCAGAAATTTGTCATGAGCACTCTAAAAATAACTAGGAATGATCTTGTAGCTTTCTGACATACTTTTATTTATTTTTTATAAACATATTTTCTCTTTCCATGTCAGCTGTTCTGCACTTTCAATTAGATGCATGCATGGTAGTTTTGACCTAGGCTAAGGGACCAAATGATAAATCAACTTCTAGGGCCAGATACACAGCTGGTGTAAGTGGAGTTCACATTTGTGCAGTCAAGGGAGCTAAGCCAAATTTCTCCCAGCTATGGCCACCACTTCTCATGCAGCAGGATTCTCTGTGGCTCCATCTATCAGGGTGGCAGGTATTTAATAAGAGTAGTAGCCCTTCAAAAATGTACAGAAAGTCCCTCAGCTGCAAGAAATCTGCAAAATGTTGCTGATTTTTTACTGTTTAAAAGTCTAGATATGGGTCAGGGTCCCAATGGTTTTACTCTGTCCAAGAGAAATCATGTCTCTGCAGCTGCCCCCATTGACTTTTTGAAAGTATAGAATTTTTCACTGTGTTTTAATGAACCAGCAGATAATTTGGGAAAACATAACATGCAACAGCTCAGGGGTGTTTTACTGGTGCCAGGAATCTCCCCAGACAGCATCACCTAAAGAACAGAGGGCAAAATCCAGCAGTGAGTGCAAACCCAACATCAGCTGGGCATGGAGATCAGCCTCAGAAACAAACCTTGGAAGGTTACAGTCTTGGAAGTCAGAGATTGTTATGAGGGATTTTAAACAAGGATTCTGGATCATTCATTGTTTGAAACTGTTTTGAAGCCACTGTCAACATGTTTCCCCCAACAGAACTATTTTTATTAACAAGAAACATTATCCTATTTTGACCTACAGGTCAAAACCAAAGGATTGTAAAGCAGAGAACAAGTTTGTTTATCTTTCTCAAATGAATGACTCCACTCTGTTATTATTATTTTGAGCGACACAATTATTAGTTTTCTAGGAGAAAAAAAAATTCTGAATATATTTAATTACTGAAATAAATTCATAGAGAAAAGAAATAACAGCCTTTAATCAGATTCCTACTCAAAAGATAGAAAGTCTACTTTAGGAAGAACGTTATAAGGTTTTTTTGGGGGGTAGCTTAGAAATAACATTTTATTTTGATCAAAAAAATAGTCATTCACACAAGAATTTAATGAGTCAAATGTCTGTAGCTATTTCTAGCAGAAACAGGTTTACTTTCATGGAAAAAATGCAAGCTGATGATAAATGGTAGGTCACTGGTCCGGTGCCATTTTGAAGTTTTATTTGATGGCTTCAATGTAAAGTCAAGCTACAGTGATGGAGATAGGGACTAGAGGAGGGTACGGATTTTGGTTTTGAGTTTAATTTGTCTCCAGTAAAATCGTGATTCACGTACTGATAAAGGGAAAAAGTCCCATTGCAGAACCATAGCAAGAATTTTTCTTCTCTGGCTATTAGTGGGCAGGCACAGAGCTGCCCTAAATCAGCAGAGGGTAATTGCTCTTTTCTGTATATTCTGGATTTTCAGGAATGGGTCTATATGTGGGAGGGTGTTTTTTAAACAGAAGGGGCAATATTTTGAAAAGTGAAATGGGAACCTAGCCCTCTTTGCAAAAATGTCCTAAGCTCTTTGTTCCTTGGAATTAAATTCCAAACGACTTCCAAAATTAGGGCTGTGTGTTCCTACATGACTTGGGGACTTTTAAATATTTGACCTAACAAGTCCTGCTCCACTCCCATGTTCCTCCAAAGCTGAACTCACATGGCAAACACCAGCTTTTGGCTTTTTTTGAAAAATGTGGTTCCATTTGAATGATGTATTTAGCAACCAATAGGCATTGCTGCCAACCCCCCAGCGTCCCAGGCAATGTCACTGTCTCCACGATCTGCATGTGTGGCAGATGTGTTGAATGCATCAACATTTACAATGTGAGTCTCCTGTGGCCATGGGAGGTGCAGTGTGGGATGGGCTGTCCTCAGAGCCAGGGCTGACTTTGTTCTGTCTGCACGAAGTCTAACTCACTGGGGGTCCTGAGCTGTGACTGGGCTCCAAAATGCTGCAAAATGGTACAGAATTAAAATAACATTGGTGTGCTCATGCACATGCTACAAAGAAGCATCTATTGCAAGCCTTAGGAAAAAGAAAAAGACAAGGAAGGAGGTAAAGGAAGCAGCAGAAGGCTCTTTTTTTTTACAGCACAAGCCACCCAGAGAATATGTCTGTGTGTTTCACTTGGTTATTTATTTTGAATTATGGTATCTGACATATCAGAAAACATGAAAGGCATTTGCAAGCCTAAGACAAAAAGTAAAATGGTGCTTGAAAATGATTCTTTGTGAAGGCTTATTTTTATTTTGTCGCACATGAGACTAGTCAAGCAGACAGGTTTATTTTAACTCTCTAACAAAATTTAGCAACTGGAGACAAACAATTGTCTGCTATTATCATTCCTGCCGCCAAAATTCATTAGGTTCAGGAACATCAGCTAAATCGTGTGCTAAAAGGGAGCACACAGCTACCTACACTATTGCTGGAGACGTGACCCCTGGAGCCAGTGTAGTGTCCACATATATCCAGGAGACTCCCTGGCCTATTAAAAAGTAAAATATCTCAAACTGTAGCCTTCCTGCAATTCATTGTAAGCAGGCCCATTCTGCAGCTGTACGTTTCTTTTGGCAAAAGACCTTGCTGTCTGTCATGAACCTTGTATCTAGCTCAGCTTTTTAAGGTCTGCACTTCATCAAAAAGTAAATGCATTTTCCAACATGCTGGTAGTTGGTTGCCAGCCTGAGAGAGGCAGGAGGCTGATGGGGCTGGGTACACAGAGTTAAAGGTGTCCTTTTAACTTGAGTTAAACTGATTTTTATTTCTTCTGCGATATCAGCTGTGGAGAAAGGACACTAGCAGGAAAAGTCAGCCTGGCCTCAGCGAAATAACCTGCTTTAGAAATGTAAGCCCAGATCCCTGGGATGTATCTGACTCATGAAATGAATTTGAGTAAAAGGAAATTGTTTAACAACTTTGCTGCCTTTTGTTCTCCAAAGTAGTCAGGGTCTTGTTTGGCTAATGACAACTGAAAAACGCAGATAGCTCTGAATGGTATCGATTCCTTATGTGGCTGTTCTTTTTCCAGACATCCAGTTACAGCAGCTTTCCATCATCTTTGCATAAGAGAGATGTGAAGCAACAGCAGCATAATTTGGATCCCAGTATATTAAAAACCATGGAGACTGGGGATGCATTCATGTTTCTGATGTCTGCAATGTCTGGGAAGGTGGTGGACTTGCTGAGCTGGAATCTATTGGAGTGAATTGTTTTGAAATCCATGGAATGTTTTTTAATCTGTGTAAAGGGAATACATAAAAGTAATCAGTTAAAAGGAGCTCTGTTTGTAGAGTGGCTAAAGAAGATAAAGGAGAAAGGTGATCTGGCTTTAGAGTTTAGTGGTTCTGGAGGAGAGACTAAGAGCTGGGTGATGTCAGCTCCTGCAAGCTCAGAATCAAGAAGGTGTGTCCAAAGGGTTGTGACTCAGGCTCCTTAAGGAATGCAGCCAAGTTGGGGATGCACCACACGCCCACAGAGATGTTCTGGAAATGCCCAGCTTGCCAGTAAGAGTGACAATGCCTGCTGGAACAAGCAATGAGCTGTTCACAGGTCATGGTGGTGACGCTGGGGGACTGTGGGGTGACATCCAGCTGGAGACACTCATCAAGGTGTCTGTGCACAGGGCAGTGTCTGACACCCATCCCTATGGAAGATAACTCCTGCTAGTATCCAAGCAGCTGTGTGGAGGTCAAACACAGAAAGGGAACCAGCATCTGGGGCAAACAGGGAGATGGAACTTGCTAAAGCCATCCATGGGTTAGTCTCTGAAGCTGGGAACCTAAAGTATAATAAATATGAAGAAATCAAAGGTCAACTTGTACGTCTGGAGATGTTGGCCTAAAAACTTGTTTCCCCTTACGAAGCAAAATACTATCCTCAATAACATCACGGCAGGGTTGGATTTATTCCTTCAAGAAGCCTTCAGTTTTAATTATTTATATATACACACACATACACGTAAATATTTGTGTTTGAGTTGCACATGGACCAAAGAGACATTAAAATAATCAACCAATCAATCAATCAATAAAAATTAAAACGGGCTTTCAGATTCTCACCAGTAGTCTTACAGAACCAAAGAACATACAGGACACAGGCTTTCTGAACAGCCCCTAGGAGTACATCTACACTGAGTGACTGATGCTTCATACTCAGGGCCAAGAATAGTTTTTAAAGAAACTGTGTAAAAACTATACAGCCATTTCCATCACTCTATAGATTACAACAAATGCTCTGTGTTTGCCAGCAGCCGAGGCTGTGGAACAGCTATTAGCAGATGCTGACTGTATGATGATGACCACTGTAAGTGGATGCTTATTTAAGGGACGTTTTCAGGAAACGGCCTGCTCTTAGGAACAGTCTATAAGTGAAAATGCACTTTGCAAGATTTTTACATCTTGCTGGCTTGCCTTTTGCCATTTTACAGCAAAGGAAATGTTAATGTGTAACAGAATTAGCATTTAGGAGAAGCCTAGAATACTGTTCTTTATAACATAAGCCGGCATTATTATTCAAGACAGGTCTTCTCATAGAGCAATTTAAGCCCCCCAAAATTACCCATCATTACACAGACAGTCCATTTAACATTCTGAAGCTAATCATACAACAACCTACCCTTTCAGAGGAGATACAAAACCTCACTCGGGTTTTAAGTTCTGATTACAAGATGAGGTTCCAACTGAGAATTTCAGCTATAAACCAAATGACCTTCAATGACCGTAGACTGGAAAAGCTGGTGACTAATCTAAATAGATTTCCAGGCAGGGGGAAAAAAAACACCACCCAGCTCTTGTTTCTAGTCCTCCGCATTATTAGGGGAATGACAAAGACAAGCAGAACGTGAAAAAAGTCATGACTCCAGTGACCTTCATGTCTTTGTCCCGGAAAGGTCGGGAGTAATCAGCAAAACTTTAACTAGAGTTCAAATTCAGCTTTACTGCCCTCAGAGGCTGGTAAAATTAAATATTCTGTTCTTGTGCTCTGTAAACAGCCACAGTAATTGGTGATGTTTCCCAGCATTGGCTATGAAGATGTATTGGCATGAGCTGAAATTCAGAGAGACAGTATTTTACATGGTATATGGAAGATATAACCAAATCCTGATTTCAGCTTGTAATGCTGGAAATCACAATCACATTCCTTAAAATGAGATCATACCAGGATGTGAGCACTTACCAGAATATCTAGGACATGACTTTACAGTTTGTCATGCTTGCCATTCAAGGCAAAACACCTATTGTCAATCTCTGGAAAAAATCTCATGAAACGGAAAGGCATCAGGCAAGTCAAATTCTGCAAGAGTAAGCCATGTGAAAATAGAAAATACAGTGAGTAATCTAGAATAGATCTCACAGGGACTTTCTGACCTTGGCCTGGAGTGCTTTGTCCCTTTCCTGCTTTTGCACATCACAAGATATTTAGTTATTGAATATCCACCCTCATTAGAGCTGTAGGAATCACCATGTCAGATCAGACAATCATCACACCATTAGTGAGCAGAAGTTTAAAGAAAGTAAGGAAGTAGGGAAGGAATAAACACATTTTCTTGGGAAAAATGTCATCCTTGCTCTTGATGATCAGGAATTGCCTTATGCTTTACAATATAGGAAGGTATAACCTTTCCAGTAGGACTTTTAGAAACCCTGGGTTTATACCTTGAGAGTTTCCTCTTGCCAACATGAATATTTAGTCCGATTTTGAATCCTGCTGAACATCAGATGCAAATTATGGCCTCAGGAAACAATGCAACAGATTAATTTTGAGTGCAGTGAACACATGGTTTTTTCTCTACGTATTTTTATTTTGTTTATAATTTGTGTGGTTACCCGCCCATTCTGAATCAAAGGTTTCTATGCAGCACCTTGAGTTTTGCATGCTTCTCTTCAATCAGTCTTCACAATAAGGATCCAAGTGCCTGGCAATTCTTCATTTCCCATTCGTGAACCTCCTCACTGTGGGCTTTTAGGGAGTGGGAAGCCAGCATGTGTAAGTATAAAAGTCTGTAATTTATTTTTTTACATCAGCATGTACTGATGTCCACAGTCTTCTTGAATTCTGTAGGAAACACTAAAAATGAAAAGCAAGTTATCAAAATTAAGCAAAGGATCCATTAAATGCTCTCTCCTCCTCCAACAACTTAAAAATCATGGCACTTACCTTGAACTTTAAAAGGCTCCTTCTTTCTTATGCATTCAAATACTGAGTTGTATTTCCTGTGTCTTGAAAGGTAATGAGAGTGGACATCCTGTGCTGCACAGAACCAGGGAAATTGCAGCTGTCAGTGTGAGACACCTGCAACAGCCAGTTTTGGAGCTGTTAAAATGGTGACTAGCATTTCTGAAAAATGTAGAATTTGGGAAGAGTGAGATATTCTGGTCCAGGATTCAAAATCAATATCTGCACACTCTGCTTCAGGCCCTGCTGACTTCAGTGAGTGCACATGAAGTAAAATGTCATTTATCATGAATAAAGGTGACAAGGCCAATCTTTTGGGCATGCTCTACTGTTGTTAGTGTCTGCACATTCTGCAGACACATTTGGTAGCCAGGACTTCCCCAGCAAAATGTTTTTATATTTGACAATGGGAAAAAGTTTCAGCTTTTCCTTGCATGCATCTCCCTTGAAGGAGACAGAGTGAGAACATCTGAAATACCACAGGGTAAAAGTGTGAGTAGCCATCAAGGGACAGGGAGAAAATATCTCCCTTTAGCCTTCCAGTTGTCACTCTGTCTTTGCTCCCTGTAGGTGATGTAGACAATATTGGATCAGAGTATATATATACACACTCTTTCTCAGTATATATATATATATATATATATATATATATAAAATATATGTAATATATTATACTCATATTGGCCATGTTGGTTCAAAGATAGCCACTGTGATATAAATACAACACTACTCAACACATTTTCTAAAATGATTTTAGGAAAGGGATTAGGTATTAACTAACACATCCTGCGATATAAAGATAATAAGCTCTGTCCAATGTCATTGCAGTTATAAGTATCAATATACTTATACAAGTATGAGCTGTTAAAAAAAAGATGCTGTTTCATTAACATTTCTTACAGTGCCACATGTAAATAAATCACAAGATCTAAGGAAATAATAAGTAAGTAATAAGGAAAATAACAATAACAGTAAGGAAACAAATAAGATTAATTATGACTTAAAATGGCATTTCCTCTAAAATGCCCAAACAAAGTTGTTAAGATCTTACTAAGGAGAGACAGGCAGGAATGCTCCTGGCAATGAGATCACAAGCGTTATCTATCCTCTTTTGCTTCCTTAATTTAGGGAGAAATTTAATATTATTTTACATCTATAACTGCATGCAGTCTTTGCCCAATGCATTATCCTATGCTAAAAGTAGGTTTATGATGAAGTTCAAATATTCACAGAGAAATAAAAGACGCTTATATCCCAATGGTGGCTTTAATTCTCAGAAAACTAACCATGCACTTCTTACAGTTGAGAATCATCAATGCTAAATAATTTTGTAGTCACTGAAGATCACACTCTAATACTGTCTAGGAAAAAAACCTAGCTTCACCAGATTTAAATATTTAGCAAAAATTGGGATTTAATTAAATTACATGATTAAATGATTTCGAACCCACTTTAGGACAGGAACTTCAGTGCTGGGTAATGTCTAGTTCCTAGAGTTTTATCCTCTTATCTCCAGACACTGCAGAAACTAGAAACCATTACAAGAGGACAAAAGATCACCATTAAAAAGTTATTAGAAGGGGCAGGAACATCAGGAACATGCTGGTGTTCTGTTTTTAAAAACAAATGACCCATTAGTTCACAAAAACAACCCCATTACTGCAGTAACAAATTTAGTTTACGTAAATGTCCCTATCAACATTATTCAAGCCCAAATTTTATTTAATTTGGAAAAGGAATGAATAAAGCTTAGGGTAATGGCAACCTATTAGACCATGCAGACCTTAATAATACATTTAAGAAAGTGTGCTGAGAGAGTGACATGAACATCAAAAGAGAAATCAAGAGTGTGAACTGCAGAATAAAGGAGAATTTCATCTGAAATCATACCAGAGAAGGCAGAAGGAAAAACACAGGCAGAAGGAGCATGTGCCTAGCTATAAGTGAGAGAGAATAATCGCATTAATGACTGTTTCCCTACATAGTTTCAGTTTGTTTCTTTATTCTATTTTTACTAAATCTGATTTCTATTCAGGTTCAATTAATAATAATGAGCCTAAATTTAATTTGCATTATCATTTACAGTGGATGCTTTGATCATGTATGTAGTTGGAACTATAATGCATATATTACCATATTATGCAAATGGCATTTTCAGCATCAGCTACATCTGTATATCATTTCTTCATGCCACAGTTCTGTGCATTGTTTCTTTGTGTACAGCTCTGTAGAGGGAGAATCTGGGGAGATACTACCAGGGGAAATACTGCTCCAGGTGCACCCTTCACTTATGTTCTCTCTCTAAACACCCAGTGCTGGCATCAAACAGGAGAGAACTTTAACACAGATGGCTTGTTTCCTTTATGAAATTGCTCTCCTGCATTGACCCCACACAGGCAACCAAACACGTACAAAAAGTCCAAGTGCCACCTTTATTTTAACACAAGTGTCTCTCGTGCAGAACTTGTAACTGCTTGCAGCATAAATCTGAGGAGAATCTGACCTAAAAAAGAAAGCCGAGCCAGTACCACAATGTACATAAAGATCAGATTTTTAGGTCAAATTTATGCATTCATGACACTAAACATGCTGGGAGAAGTGTTGCACGTCAGTGGTTAATGGAACAACTCAACACTCTCTCAGCCGACTACTCTTTGCCACTGGCCAAATTTCATATTGCAGTGAGCAGGCCCAAAAGTATTAGTAGTTTGCATTTTTATCCTGCCTTTCATGTTGTGATATACTCCCTTGCCTTACAAGTTGATACAGAAACCATACAATGATTGTTTAATCTACTACAGTGCTGAAACTTTCTGGTGAGACACAGGAAGGTTTTAGTAGCCTTGAACAAGAGAGCTGTTTAGGAGAGGAAATGAAGACTACGGTGTCCACTTGGAACAACGATGGGAGAATATAATTTTTAAGCTTGGCATCTGGCCTGGCCATCAGAGTTAACACAGTTTACAGATATAATTACTGCAGTGGGATCTTTAATGAGTGAGGTGGTCAGAACTTTGCTTTAACATGTCACCCAAAAATGCACTTGGGTCACACCTTGCATCTTCTCATCATGCTGACTCATGTGATGACAAGCAGATGAGATCCTCTTCATTCATTAATCTCTCTTTTAGTTAGAGCCCGAGCTAACTCTCAGAAATGAATCAAACAGCCAAGCACTGTCCAAAGAAAATTTTACACAGCCTCCAATTTCATGAAAATTTTGCATGAAAACCTATCCCTCCAGCCAAGCTGAGGATCATATAAGTTTAGATTCTTCCTCCCACAGATAAATTACTTGAGAGCAGCCCTACAGGCTTGATCCTGCCTTCCAAAGAGATGATGGTGAAATTCCTCCTGTGAGGTCACTGGGCCCTCAGAAGATGATTCACTTGGCCATTTTACTGTGCTTAGTCTGTTTGACAGCAGATAAGAGCAGTGCCTGAGGAAAGGGAAGGGGATGAGTGGGACTGCCCTTTTTTTCTTGCCAGCAAGCTGGTTGGATCATCCTGTCTTTTGAAACCTCTTCCCTAAGAGCTGGATTTATTTGCACTGCTACTTTCCTTCCCAGGATACGCAGGGACATGATGTGTGCAGGCTCTTTCAGGTGAAGGAATTTAGCTTGGTGTTATCTGGTGAATGACAAGCATTAAGTATTGTCAGGATGAGGTATTCCTGGGAGTCCTCAGCAAAGTGTTAATCTGATTAAACGCCTAAAAATTGATAGACGTTAAATAGAAGAGCATATTAATATTGTCAACAAAATTCAGTTCTTAGTCATTCAAATGCAAATGTCAGATATTTGTTGCTCAGTATGCAATTAAAAATGATCTGATCACCCTCCAAGCAGAGAACTGACAAAAACATGGGGTGAGGAAACATTTTTGGTTTATCCTCTGCATATAGGAAGATGCTGATAAGAGGGAAGAATCATTTTAGTTCTGCATAGATAAAAACATTGCTCTTGGCAGAATAGATTAATGTACCTGTCTATACAAGCATAGAGGAAGAATGAAGAAGGGAAATAGATTGGTATTCTGCTGCACATGGGACAATCAAACATGATCTTTGGATTGGCAACTGGACTAATAATAATCACTGTAATAAACCAGGGCCTTTATATCTATGATATGCAGTACTAGCTAAAAGATAGCTGCTTCTTAGCAATAATGAGCTGGATTCTTCATCACTCACCACCCTGTGTAATTATTGTGGTGAGTTCAAAATAAATCCTTTGTGCTACCAAATCCGATTTTTTTTCCTTTCATGTTGTGTTTTTCTTGCATGGCCATAATGACTACTTACAGTGTAGACAATAAAGAACCAGGCTTTATGTATTTATTTTGTATGTAAGAATAAGGAAAATATGAGAGATCTAATTAATGGACAAGTGCAATAGCTTGGACAAAATCTGTTATTTAAAGTTTAGGTACTTAAATGTTGCCAGAGCCAACTCTGTGGTTAAATAACTCTAAGGAAGAAAAAGAAATGGATAAAAAAACCCCTGGCTTAATACCAAATAATACTTTTTCTTCTTTCATAATGATTTATTAGCAGTTGTGTTAGTAAAAGCATGCACAACAATATTGAATATTAAGACAAATAAACTGCAACCAACTTAGTAATTTAAAACTCAAAACATCTAATCAAGAAGTATCTTAAATCCAAAATGATTTTTTTATTAGTAGTTTTAGCTGACTTTTTTTCCTAAAGTACTGTGGCTCCTCATAGCTGAAGTGAGAATAATCAAGGTAAATTATGAAAATAACCTAGCTATGTGGTAAAGGTCAATAAGAAGTCTTGTTAAGGTCTGTTTTTTATGAAGATATCCTGTCTGCATTGTCAAAATGGATTAACATTATAACACAACAGAGCCTGTCAATTGGAAGAAAAAGAGATATTAGCACAAAAATAGTTGTCACAACTAGAATTAGGTTTTGGTTTAGACTGTGAAAGCAATGAAATAATCACAACCTCATTAGCTCATCTCTTCATTTATATTTTTCTAGCACAGGTCACAAGAAGGTGCAGAAATGTTTACTTCTATTTTTTTGTTAGCTTCTGGACAGGATTTTCTAGTCTTGAGAATAGCAACTGTTAGATTTGTAACTCTACTTCTTTAAAGAGAATTTTCCTGTCCAGTTCTTACCACATGAACTACATTGAGCTTTAGAGTTAATTTGGCTTTCATGCAATAGCACTGAAATGGGAATGGAGGGTGAAGGAGTTGCCCACATGTTTCTGTAACCATGTCTTTTCCAGGGTTACTGACTATGTAAATAAAAGTTACTCCCTGAACATGAACAGTCTTGGGCTCACTTGTTTGTCTTCCAGCCCAAAACTACGAAGGGAACTTCCTCTCAGGAAAGTAACAACAAAGATTTAGTTATTTCCCACAATATTGTATATGCTGAGGATGCAAATATATGAAAAATGCCTGAGTTAGAACCTGAACATTTCAAGGGACTTTCACTGTTACTGTGGCAGTGCCAGTAGAGTAAAACCAGGGCAGAGATCTCAGTCTTTAAAATCCTTCTTAATGTTCTTGCATGGTCAAGTCCCACTGGCAGTAAGGCCAATAGTTACCAATGACGTTCTTAAGAAACTTGATCCAGGAATAAAAAAAGCCACTCTTGCATTTCAAATCACTCCCCGGCCTTGAATTGAACAAAACAGAAACTGGGAAAGCTTGCTCACCCTATGGCCATGCTGTGAAGGACTGTGGTGTCCTCATGTTTGTGAGGGCTTTTACCTTCAGTGATGATTTGAATCCTTGGAAAGACATACCTGTGACTGAAGTGATCTGAGACATAAATATGACAGGACAAAATATGGCATGCAGTATAGCCCTCAATACCCTCTACATAAATTAGAAACCATCTGAGCCCATTGAGTCTAAAGTACTTCCCACACGTTTTCAGCTCTTGCTTCTTATAAACTACAGCAAATACCAAGTATGGAAGTTTTCTGCACTCACCAGCTGCTTCTTCCTGAGTGACCACCTGAAATTGTAACGGCGTCAAAAGCGTCCTAAGTGCCTCATCACACTATGCCAGAAGGCTAACCAAAAAATCAGCATTTCATCCTGCCTCAGTCTGGGAAGAAGACAGTGAAAACAGTGGGGATGATGCCCAAGCTGGTGAGAAGTCTGATCAGTGTGTCAAGCAGGGTTTAATGTTAACAAGAACAGTCACCACACAAACTGCAGCCTCGCTTTTCTGACCATTTAACCAAAAAAACTGCACAAACTTGTAGGTGGCTGATCTGCAAGAGCTAGCACTTCTGTAATTTTCCAGTGACATAAAACCAGTTAGTACCAGCTGAAATACATTAGCAGCTTCAGTAATTAGTAGGCATAGCCATTTCTTGTCAGTTCTACGGGCCATATCCTCAGCTGGCGTAAATCAATGACACTCCGGGCACTGGAACTGTATTACTTTACTCACCTTGAAATAGTTATGCATACTAATTACTGCCTTACCCATTACTGCTCTTGTCAATTCAGACACCTGATTTACACCAGGTGAGTTTGTTCCATATATTTAGGAGTTTCTGCACATTCCTTCAAGAATCTGTAGTGTCGAATAAACTTTCCAAATAAGCCAGGCACATGCTTTCCATTATCTATCAAATCAATGTTCACTGAAGTGACACCGTTGCACATAAATCATGACTGCAATTATTAAATCAAGCTGAATTTGTACTGCGTTTCTTTCACTGTTGGGTTGCATTAACCATGGGAGAACAGGAGAGCAGGCATGCTGGGATGGAAGAAGGAGTTAAAAGCCCCACCCAAGCTCTCACAACCTAACCTTTGGAGCATGCAGCTGATAATGCGAAACAGAACATAATGCCCCGGAGGAGATACATCTGGAGGTCAGCTCAGTCAGATACTGTGGAACTGTTCCAACAAAGCAATCAAATATCTAGCAAAACCTATTTAAAAAAAAAAAAAATCGCATCTTTGGTATATAGACATCCAACCTGAGCTGGATGAGGGTAGAGAAGTTTGATTTCATTTTCATACCCCTGTCAGGCAACCTAAGAGCTGAGTTTTCCCGCCACAAAAACAAAGTGAGGTTTTTAACTGCAGCTTATTAAGGCTTAGTTTGTCTAACCCAAGCATAATAAATTCATGTGTCAAATGGAAGTTGATTGTTCATCAGAGAAAAATGAGACAAGATAATCCACTTTGCTGCAAACGTAATGCTTTAGGAATGTTACAAACTACTGCAAATGTTTAACTCCCCGTGCCTCATGGGTGGTTATATAACAAAACACCCATTCAGGGGCTGATTCTTATCTCTCACTTGCATAAGGCCATGTCTAGACAAGGATTTGAAGGTGTGTTGTTTGAAAGTGTTCACAGAGTGGTCTAGTTGGCAGAGCAGGAAGCCTTCCCCCTCCTCCTCCATGGGCAAGTCTCTTTCATGCCTGTGGAATAGGTGAAATGTGGGTTCCTCTCCTTCAATTTTTGGCTCAATTAATTTGCAGCCTAGGGTGGAGATTTGTCCACACTGGAGTCAGAATGTGACTTAAGGTTTGAGGGAGAAAAGGGTCATGTCTCTGCCCACATCTAAACCAGAGCTTCCAAAGGGTTTAAGGATTTGTATGTCTAGGGCTTTTCTGCATTATTTTCATATATCCACCTGCATGCCACACAGAGGGCATACAGAGGTATCCATAAGGTTGGGTAGTACTTTGCATTTGTGAGCCAGTACTAGAGACAGAG
Organism: Entomyzon cyanotis; assembly: GCA_024500445.1. NCBI lineage: Eukaryota > Metazoa > Chordata > Aves > Passeriformes > Meliphagidae > Entomyzon > Entomyzon cyanotis. Next base: position 5,592,022 of record JAKEPQ010000756.1, read on the forward strand.
GATGGCTTTCCAGTGATGGTCAACCATTTGACAGCACCCCCTTTATAGGAAAACGCTTCCAAAGCTGATTTCCTGTTCCACTGTACCTCCCCAGGTATAATATTTGTGTTTCTTTACTACTCCATTTCCAATGAACTTGACTCAGCCATCCACTCCTACTCCACATACACCTCATGTTGCTGGGAGAAGTTTTCAGTGGAAAAGCAGGAAAATTTACACAAAGGTATCTATAACGTGAACTAGGCTGCTAAGAATCCATCCCACTCAATTTCTTCTAAAGCATTGCTTTGAATTTACAGTCTATGGTTCCTCCACCTCTGATTTGCCCCTTTTATATCTGCAGCAGCAGCATATAGCAAAGGTGAGAGTCCTTACAGAGATGTGCCCACCATGTGCCCATCTGTGGCTTGGTCCATGCAATGTCATCACTCTCACAAGCAAGTTCTAAGAGCAACATTATTTTTAACACTCACTTTTTGCATATTTTCCCCTCTCTTTGTTTTGGCTTTTTTCCTTAAGCACACCTAACTATTTCAATTTTACTTTTGCATATTATTTCATTTTTACTTGAAGTTTCAAGTGTACCAATGAGAATCATGAAAATGAACTATTTTATTTTTAGTTAATATTCTATTATGGCTTTAAAACTTACAAAGACACATTTCCAGTAGATGAAGGTAAAAAAAAGCATGCTTTTGTAAATGTACAGTTTTTCTTTTTATAGCCACAGTTAACTAATTATGTTTTCACTTTTATAAAACCAGAAGTGGGGGAGAAAAATCTGGGTAAAGTTTAAACCACATTGAGAGGGAAATCAGGTAAGAGATCAAACTGCTCATGGGAAATATGAGAAATCCTGCCCTGCTTAAATACATGGGAAGGTAAATTATTTTCCAAGTGTCAGGAATTTGCCCTTTGTTTTTTATAAATGAAATGCATACAGATATGTAGATACACATAAATACATATTTGATTTTCTTCTGTAATAAAGTAAGAGTGGCCAGGCCAGTTGTGGTAGTTCTCTTTGTAATGGAGTTTTCTATATGCACACACATTAAATCTGGTTTGATAACCAGTGGTTTACAGTGTCATTAGGAAGGCTGAGACTGCGAGGTAACTTTTAAGCAATGTGGTCTGCTACGATATCTGGAATATATCAGCTCTTGGTAGAAATATATTTTTAATAAAGAGAAGTGCTTTAGAAGTTTCTCTCCTGATACAGGCCTAAGTTCAGCAGGCTAAGTTCAATCACACAGCTGACTTTTAGCCTTCCACTACACAATAGGGTTTTAATGTTTAAAGTTAGGTGCATGTTTGAGTACGGTACTGAATAGGAGCCAGAGAGAAAACATCTTTCATTTGAGATGAAAATTCCTGCTTTAAGTTTCCTTCCTTGAACTCTGGCTCCAATTTGTGAATGCAGTGGTGATGTTCAGGTTTCTGCGTGGAGCCCAGCAGGGACGTCAGCAGTTCTGCTTCACTGCCGTATCAATAGTGCTCAGAGATCAGAGCTCAGAGCCAGCACTTAGGAGGGGCAACCTTGTCAGTCAGCATTTGACTGCTTTGCTCTGTTCTTGACCAGCCCATGCAATTCACATCGCCCTCAAGGTAAGATGAGTGGGTGGATCATGGAAGTGTACAAACAGCCTTCAGGATAATAATTCAACTCCTCTCCTTTTACCTTGAAGCAGTATATTTCCACACACAATCACGGTGCATAAGACAATATTCAATTTAGAGAGGTGTTCAGACTAGGACAGGTTGTATTTAAAAAGCAGAGAGCAGCATGCCTTTTATAAATAATGCAGTGGCTTGTGGCTGTAAGACAAGCCCCGGATTTACAGACAAATGATGCAGAATTCCTGGCCTGGCCGCAGGCTACGGTGAGTGAAAGCTCATGAAGTGACTGAGCAGATGAAGAGATAAGTACCACTGCTGAGCCTGTACTCTCCCTGGGTGCAGGGGCTGCTTCTGGCCTTGCCAAAGTGGTGCTAGATTGGGATGGACTGCAGCAGAGCCTCTTCAGCCCTTGCCTCAATGGGTGGAAAGAGCTGGGCTCTTGTGGGCCAGAAGCAGGGCAGGGATCCTGCCTCCCTGGGGGGAATCTGTCTTCAAGGCAGGATACAGCCCTTCCTCTGAAGTGGAATTTCAAACTTTCTGACCTTAAAGCACAAGATTTCTCAAGTCTCTCTCTAACTTGTAGAAATACTTTAAGGAAAAATATCACCACTTGTCAGAACATCTGTGTTCCCATTTCAATTGCAGTAGCTGACAAACATTTAAAAGTTGCTCACTAGAAGTGAGTAACTGCTTCAGTGCAGTGTAACACTCTACAAAAAGATCACCTCAAATCCGATTCTGCCTGTCACAGTTACCAGCTATGCTGCTCATCTCATACTGGCCGTGTTTCTCCAATGTCTGTGTCCCTGAGCTGTCTATTGACATGGCAACAGGTAGGACAGAAGGAAAATATGAAGAAAAACAGTCCTACAGCAAACAACAGCTCAGTTCATTATGTAACTGCTAACATATTCATAAGAGAGTTTGTTTTTTAAAAAAAAAATTCTAAAGAATTCATGTTTAATTAAATGTAACATAGAAATATGCTGGTTGCTAGAGTTATTGACTGCACTGTTCTCATTCTCCCAAACTTAATCTAAAATTAACCATTAATTTTCAAGCCAGTAACTTTTTCACCAATGCAAAATGCTGGTTGTTTAGGTCTAAGGCAGTGAGATATTAACACCACAACAACACAGATTTGTATTGTCATAAAGTCATTCAACTCAAAATGTGACTCCTTTTTAATAAAATTGCTTGTAATTTTGAGCTCCATCACAGACAAAGTTGAATGCTCAAAAGCTTTTTACCAGTCTCACAGTCGATATAAATTGTCTGTTTTCATTACACTTACTTGTCTTAGCAAACTATGGGCCAACTGCTCAGCAGGCACAACCAGACACCACAGAGCTGCACAGCTTGGACCTGTGGTAGATGCAGCCCCTTCCTATAGATTTCCTCCTTGAATAAACCGTTGTGTATTGGGAATACTAGGAATAATCCAAGTTACTCTGGGGACTGGAACTCACACAAGGTTTATCTAGTATTAACAGTTATTTGACCTTTCTTGGCAGAGCAAGAAGAAAATGCTCTTTTACATACTCTTATGCAAACCTCTTAAATATTAAATGAGCTGTGCACAGAACTTTTCTTGTGTGAAGGACCGATAATACTTTGGACCTCACTCGAAATCTGGGTCACTTCGACCTTGTGTAAATGAAATCTTGCATTTCACCAATTTTTCACATGCTTGTTCCGTCTTGAACAAAACCTCGGAATCAAATAAGCACCAGCTTCAATGTAGAGGATGATTAACTTAAGGAGTTCTTGGCTTCTTCTTCAAGAAGGTTAACATGACCTTGAATGGCAGGAGAATGTTATGGATTTGTATTGCTGAATCTTATGTGGACTTTTGTTATAAGAAGTTCACATACAAACTTTATTTTTAAGCCCTAACAAAGAGACATTTCTCTCCCACTGCTTTCTTGAGGTGATTAGTCCATCTACAAACTGAAAACAATCAGTCAGTTGGCTCTTTTCTACCGCACTGATACTCAGCCAAATTCATGCACGTATTTCCCATTTGCTTCAGTAAGAGTTTTGTCGATGGCAGTGCTATAAATTCTACCTCCACCTTCTCTCTAATTGGCACCAACATCAAATGCTAAAGGATGTCCTTGGAAAATCAAGAAACCAGGAAGCAAAAATACACAGCTAAACCTAGTTCTCCACTGTACATATAGCTATTAATTTCTTTGAGCCTATTCCACATCAGGGCTCTGTTCTTTCCTTTTTGAAGTCATCAGTAAAAATCATGTTAACATGAATGGGACAAAATTAGGCATATAAGTGAAAGTGAAGTCAAAGCTTATCTGAAGAATTCCCATTTAGGACTTACAGCTTGACACAGTGGTCACTGAAGCATTTCTAAAGGTCATTGTCTGATATGATCTTTTCATAATTGTTAGTGAAATGAAGGCATCTTTATTCTGCTCTGCTTACTAGCAATGCTTATATAAAAAGTGGATTATTCATAGCTCCTTTCCTTTTGAAAATGGGCTTTTTTTTTTTTTTTGAGAAATAAGGAACACCCAGTGTGAATCTAACTGAAAACAATTGGTTGAGGTTTATGTGCCAGCCAAACAGTGCCCCACTTGTATTTTTCAGTTGTAATTTGTATTGAAGGTCTATTTTGAACAGTAGTGCCATCATTTCAGGGGAAAAAAAAATCCCAGATGTTAAATCCTATTGATAATGGAAGGAATTATTCAAAATCATGGTAATGCCCTTAATTGTGTGACAATAGGCCATTCTAGTCATAGGTGCATACTTGTAGCTCTTCCTTGAGGAAAGACATTTTCCTATTGTGGTGCTGGGAAAATATGGTTATTCGTATAGCTGCATGTAAGTGCAATGTCCTTTCAGTTGAAAAGTGGAAAAGCAGTCAGATTTTTTCAATCCACAATTATTTAACTTCTGATAAGCACCTTCTTCACATTTTTTTCTAACCTCGTTTTTACACTGCTGAATTCCTCATTAGAGTGAAAATGAAAGTACAACTTCTTAAGCTGACTTTAAGAAAATGACCTGTTTGACCTGGAGATATCAGAATGTTTAACACAGTTAATAGTCTGCCAAAACTTATGGATGTTTTTGTTGAATGTGTTTATGCAAAAAAAATATTGATGTGCACTAAAAATCTACCTAAGATGGTCAAAGTCCTCTGTTAGAATCTGTTATGGAGTAGAAAAACTTCTCCTAAGAAGGCAAATATTTTTACTAAGGAAATAAAACAAGAGGTAGAAAAGAGAAAAATTAAATAAAGCATTAGAAGGAAAAGAAGACAATGAATCCATTTGGTCTATGAGGAAGCTGGGAAGGGAAATAAAACCTCAGGAGTTTGTTTATGCAGACTGACTACGTTTCAAGGCAGTGAGTAGATACAGTGAAGTCAACAACACAACTCACAGCCTCACAGTAAAGCATTTAAGTCAGTCCATTGCAGGACTGATTAATCTTGCATGTTTCAGGAGGTGTTCTAGTGCTCTCAAGACAAATCATCTGAAACTAAAACAGATGGGTGGATAAATCAGAGGTAGAGATCTAGGTGCAAATTTGTGTGTCTCATAATGATTTACATGCAATCAATCTGACTTTTCAAGTTCATACACATATTCCATGTAAAAAATGCACTCACAGTTTCTATGTGGGACTACCTGGGAAGAGAGTATTTTATTAAAATGGGCCTGTTGAGAGGGAGGATTCTACCAGAGTCACTGTCTGAATGTTGATTGTTTATTTCTGCTTGCAGATGTGATTTATCAGGCCAGTTCTCAGGAGAAAATTAACAGTTTTCAGAAGCAGATTCATTGTTTTCAACAACTTTTTAAAAATTCTTAAGGGAATAAACATTTTGGATCTGAAAGCATGTTGGCATGACTGCAAGTTTGAACAGTTTTAGGAAATTTTACCCGTGTTAACACTCTCATCTCACTACTGCAAGCCTAGTTTCTTCTTGGCCAAAATTGAAAAGAGTTTGGACACTTTGATTTGAAACCTGCAATAGTGGGTTTTGGAAGAAGCAGGTCATGATTTCTACATGCAGTAGGAAGGGTTAACTTCTCTGTAACAAATATACATTTCATTTGCCTGCAAACAGTATAAATATGAACCATTTATGAACATTCCTTCACTGAAAGAATTGCTAGCAGCTTTTAGATTTGAAAACAGAAGAGTTTTGTTGTCTTGGTTTTTTAATTTTTTTTTTTTTAAATGATAAAATGTGTTCTCATAGGATTCTGGGCCAATAAAGATCTTCTGGATCTTTTAGGAGAGTAATTCACATAGTTAAGCCAGTTAGCAGCTGTTTGGTGTTTGTGGGTTTTTTCACAGCCAGTAGCTGAGGCAGCAAAACTGTCTCCACTTTTTTTTTTGTCTTTCACCAAACTGATGGAGTCAGGCACTGGACATGCATGTGCTCACAGGTGGCTGCCTGGGGATGCCCGTGTTGGCTTTCCTGGAATGAAATATTAAAGGTATGAGGGGATGTGGAACTGGGGCCTAAAGGATTCTGGGAGCTCTCAGCTGAATAAAAATGATATGTCCTATACAGCTCTTTTCTCAGAAGTACTTCATTGTTCCTAGCTCTAACATTCCACCTCCAGCTGCTTTAACACCCTCACTTTTGGTTATTGGGAAGGCTGTAATCCAGAATTACACAGCTGAGCACAGAACAACTTTTTTCCAGATGTAAGCAGGGGTTTGTTTAAAAGAAACAGAAGAACAAGCAAAGAGATGGGGCACTAATGAATGGCACAATGGGCCACTGATACTGCCCTGCAGAAACAAAGGGCTCTCTGCAAGAATTGCCTCCTTTAGCATGTGATAGACCTTCTGACCTGAGATCACAATGGCTCACAGACAGAAACAAGAGAGGAAGCAAGAAATCTCGTCATTTCTTTTCCCCCTGGGATAAACAACATTTTATTCTACCTTTAACCGTGGCGGGAGACACCGCCACTTAGCAAACAAATCTATATTAAGTGCACTTGCTGGAATTATTTACAGCATCATTTGTTCCAGAATTTGACACTAATAATATATTGCTGAATTCAGAAAATGGAATTTGACATGGATATAGCCTTCTGAGTAGTAAAAAGCATCTTTCCTTAATCAGCATCCCTTATTAAGGAATTCCCTGTTTTCCTGTCCCCAAAGAGAAGGAAAACACCATTGTTCTCCTACAGTATCCTTTTTTGACTCACAGACAAGCTACTTTTGTCACTCTGGCTTTAACAATACATGACTACAGAAAGCAAGAACAATTCTCCTGCACCTTCGCAATATATTTCTGAGAAAAGGAAAAGCTCCCCTCCATTGTTCAAAGATCAGTTTGTCTGCACAAATAAAGATTCATATGCACAGCTCTCACCAATGGAGACAACTGTGCAGGTGTTTCCTTCTCATATCAAATAATATTACTTGTTAACAAATGAAAATGGAGATTGTTGCATCAAAAATGTGGGGATCTTTTTCAGAGTGTCCTCAAAATCAATGTCTTTTTGTTGCCTCTTCTTCCAGTTTCCAGATATGTCCGTAAAACTCAACTTTCATGTAATCTGTCAGGAGTTTATTCAGGAAATAGAGATGTCCTGCTGGCCAAATCTGTTTTTGTAATGGTAACCCTGCAGGTTGTACGCTACAAGCAGTTTTTATGCCAAGAAGTTCCTGCATTAAATGGGGGAGGTTAAAAGTCAGTCCTGCCTTGCAGCTGCTTTTAGTGAGCTTTGGCAAAGGTTCACCAGTCTGTCCATAAATGTACGGTGTCATTGCTGTATAGGAACATTAATCAATGTTATCTGCTGCAGAACTGTCTTGCATTGTGTTTTTGACAGGAACTGCAGACAGGCTCACATGTTCCCATTATTTCTCAGATTTTTAGTAAAGCAGCTGTAAACATGACTTTAGGCTTATTTCAAGAGTTAATTTCAACAGTGAGCATTCTTTCAGCAGAGGGTAAGAAAACGACCCTGATTATACTTCCTCTCCTGAAAATCCTTTTATGAATAGTACAAGGTGATACCAATTATGTCTCTCTGTTTTGGAAAGTTTAGATTTTTTTGTTATTTAAATAATAGCCAGCTGCAGTAAGGGTTTCTTAAAATACACAGTTACAAGGAGCTAAAATATCAATGGGGCATGGGTTTTGTGTATGGTGTTTTATAGAAGACTCTGCTTTCCCACTGCAAAATGGAGATAACACAAGATAAACATTAGATTTTTTTTTTTACTAATAAAGAAAGTCGCTGGTGATTTTCAGGTCTACGCTTTTAATGCACGATGAATTTTCTTTCCATCTACTGTCTAACTTAAATGTTTGGGTGCACGTCAGGAAAACTCCAGTTATGCTCATGGATATATGGGAACACAGGGGTCTTGATATAGATAGCCTGAGCAGCACCTCACTGATACCTAAAGCAGCCAAGTGAAGTCACCAACCCAGCTGTCACTTTTTTGAGAGTGAGAGGAAGTTTCATCAGGAGCTATATTCACCTCGTGTTTCTAAGAAAGCCATAGTGGAATGCCATGTTCAGCAGGTGGCACTGATATAGTGTGAGTATAAATGGACATAGTTTTCAGAATATGGGGAGCTGAAGTCCTGTGTCCATTTGGAGGACATGGTTGCTTAGATACAGAAATTATAAAGGACATAGTAATGTGTAGATGGAGAAGTTAGACAATCTGCTTATGTCTTTAAAGCCAAGACATAATTTTGTGCCATGATGTGAACACCCAGGTACCAAAAAAGCCATTTTTCTTCTTTTGTGGTCTAAGGTGATCAAACATACTATTGTTTTGAAGCTTAGCATGTATCATAACACTTGTGTACTTGACATATATATGTAGAATTTACATATTTATTTCCAACCATTAAAAAACCCCAACACTTTCAACACCTCTTCTATTCTATTCTTCTTATTGTTATCATTATTGATTTAATCTTGTCATCTTATAAACCAGTTCTTCAGTAATGTTGGTCGTGTACGAACTGATAGTCCCTGGCACTAGTGACTTATATTCTAATTGGATGGTCTTGTGAAAAAAATTATATTTGTGCTCCAGCATTGCCATCCTTCTTTTAGCTCACCAGTAACACCCTACTGAGACATGCCAAAATGATTTTCAAATAGTGCTGAATCAGCCCTCCCTCTTCAACAGCCATTCCTGCAGCAGAACCCAACCTGCACGATGCCAGCAACCTGCCTTTCTTCCTCCAGGATCTTAAAGAAGATCACACAGTTTAGAAGATCAGTTAGAAGATCACAAGCCCTGCTGCCTCTTTACACAAGGTGGAAACAACCAAAACCACATTCAACACCAAAGTGAGAGCAGAGAAATCCAAGCAAGGAGGAGTTAAGCAATGGGAGACCTGACTGCAGATGGTGCTCACTGGAACTTCAGCTTGAAGAGGAAAAAATTATGTGTCAGGTTGACCTTGTACCTTAATCCAATGAAAACAGTATTTAGCCTGTATGCCTGCAGAAAGGAGAGGTTCTTGTGTTCTGGAAACCTCTCATAAAGAAACTTATGCCCTTGAAAATAAAAGGGAACTCAAGTCTGTGTCCTTCGATATCGACCTCTTTCCATTGCGGATAACAGTGAGCCCTCCTTGTTTTGTGTGCTGTAACAGAACTCAATTACATGTAAGGAAAATAGATCTGTTTTCAAAATTAAATGTATTACCTGTAATAAGAAGCTTTCTGTTCTTCAAGTAGGGAAAGATAATAGATTCTTCTAATGTCCTGCCCCTTGTTGAGGCCACAGTTTAGTAGTGCAGTCTGGTTGGGGCTGAACAAAAGGTTAAGCCTCCCTCAGAGTCTCACTGTTCTTGTGCAGAGACAAAAAATTGGTGCTGCTTTTGGATGAAAATGTTGCAAATGAGGTTTTGCCAGAGAACAGAGCTTAACTTAAGCCTAACCTCTAGAATGGAAGATCTGCTGCCCTGTTTTGCCTCCTCATAACCTGTTTTACAATCTTCTTATAACAAGAATTTAATTTTGAAAGGTTTTCTGGCTACATTGTCATACTGTTTGTTCCTAATTCATTGTACTGTTTATTCCTAATTAGCTTCATCACTCTTGCCATGAATCAGGAATTACCATGGCATCAATCTGTGTGGTCCTAATTATAAAGACAGGACTGTGATTAGGTATTTGTCCCTGCGATATGTATAATGCTGTATTAAGTATCTCAGAGGAATTTATTAATCTTAACTGATTGAAATAATGGTTCAGCCACCTTGTCTATCAATGCAACTTTATTTTTAAATAAAAAACAAAGATAGCTGGTTTTAGCTGTGTGTTTGTTAGCCATAGAATCATGATGCTAATTTGCAGCAGATTATCAACTTTTATTGCCTTAACAAAAGCTGAAATTTGCTGACCAAAAAAGGATGTGGTTTTTACCTGTAGGGCTGACCTGGTCAAGAAAAAAATAAATGGAAAGATGGATCTAAAGCAAACATTTTCATGTCCTCAGATGACGCCTTGACTTTTCCTACACCCAAAGTTTCCTAACCTTCATATATACCAGTATTTAGAAAATTAAATATTTAATCTTTCAATTGTGGAAGAGCATGGGGCACAGCAAGTACAACTCATTCAACTCATACTTGCTGAAAGTTATCTGCTGCAAAGGATTAGCTGCTGTATTCAACAATAACGAAGCTCTTGTTTTCAAATAAAGAGGTTAATTGGCTTTGTACAAAATATGCTTATATAGCACGTATGACTAATATTGGTTTTGTGAAGGCTCATTGCAAAGGAATCTAAAATTGTCTATTATTACCATTTTTACAATAATCTGTCCTTGACCAATGATTATACTTACAGAGCCCATGTTAGCATGTCATTACAACTGCTTAACTAGTCACTGGCAGCGTCAGTGGTTCTGTTGCACTACATTTGTGTTTCCAGGATTGAGTTGCTTCTTCCTTTTTTGTTTTGGGTTTGGTTTTTTTTGGGGGGGGTGTGGTTTGTTGGGGTTTTTTTTGTCATTAGTGTCATGGTAGCACTGATGATCTTCCACTTGCTCAGACAGTGAGCACAGCAGACTATGAACAGGGTTCTAATTCTCATTGATATAAAAAGGTTTTGCATCGGTTTTAAAAAGGATGTGTGTGTTCATTATGTACCCATGTAAAATCTAGATAAAAACACACATCATATAGCTGCTTGCCAACTGAGAAACATGCACTTGCAACTTACTATTTAATATTTCATGGGTACACATACCTGATACGATCCTTCTGGCATGGATTTTAACAATTTTTACACTGAGATGGTGGTCTCTGCCTGCATGTGTTATCTTTCTACCAGAGCTCTCTGCAGGCACATAAAAATTTGGCTTGACAGAGAGTTGTCTATATTTGTGTGAAAAATCATCCTAGAGTTTTTCTATGGCAATAAGACTAACCACACTTACAAAAAATACATCTCTCTCATGCAAATTTTATCAATGATCATGGATCTTTCTGATTCCAAGTACTCTGTTCCCATTGTTGGTAACTCAAGAGTTTTGAGAAATTCTAGTCCAAATAAATTTTTCTTGACTCTTTAACTCTTCTATTTTTGTTCCTAATTTTTACCTTAATTGTGATGGGTTTTAGGTTTCCCTAATTAATGTTCTATTATGTCTCATCCAACTACTTTGCTAGATTATGTCTTGGATGAATTCTTAGTGAGTAGCTCAGTGATACTTTTTTATTTTATTGCTTTTAATTCATTTCAAATAATGTTAGCTTGCTGATGGTAAATAATGTATATTTTCTCAACTTTGTCTCCAGTGCCATGTGATGAATAGTAATGAAGCGTTAATTTTATTTTCTCTATACATAATCATATTACTGGAAAAATCTCAAAAAAAGAGTTAAACCTCATTTAGACAGTTGAAGAATGAGCAACATCAGAGTTCTCCAAGCATTAGATTTGTCACTGGTGATAACTATTCCTTTCTTTCATAGTCTATGAAACTTTCAGGGCAACCTTCCACACATGTCATATAAAAGTCACAGGCATTGTGAAATTTTATCATCGGCAAACAATGGGCCAGATCCTCAGTATATCGAGATTTCTTGCAGCTCCATCTATGCTGAAAAAGCTTTACAGCTCACAGCAGCCCCAGGTCTGGCCCATTGCTTCCAGGATGATGATGTTTCACAGTTATTAGATTTTATAGAATTAGCCATTCTAATTTTAGCTCCTTGTGTACCTAGATCCATCCCTCCAACAAATAAAAGAGGAAGAAAAGAAGAGATTAAAAATGTCTAAGCAGTGATTGCTGCAGGGTAGGCAATAATGTTTAACAGTCACTATTCCTGCTGATTCCATCCCAGGTTAGTAGGGAGGTGTGGATATACATGTTGCTGGAAACATCTGTGCAACCAGCTTGCTCTCTGACTTTCTGGATGGCTGTGTTTAAAGGGCAGCTCAGAGTGTATAAACTGAGAGGGCAGCCAAAACCATTTTCTTCAGCCAGTCACAGCTTTAAGGATGTGTGTGTGGATATGACTAAAGCACCCCAGTTCTTCCTTCTGGCAAAACACCAGTGAGGTAGATGTCTCTCCTTTGTTTACCTACAGTCAGGATCTGTGTCAGCTGCCTAAAGTCCAAGATTTGTACCTCATGTAAGGCCAGAATTATTTTCACAGCATGAAGTTGCTTTTAAAACCATCTTGGAAGAAAGTAAGAACTAGATCCAAATTTTTCCTCCAACTGTGTCCTCTCAAGAAAGACCCTGGAGCTCAGTGGTACAAGGACTGAGAGACACTAGGTCAATAAAAAATATATTAGCAAGCAACTTAACCAGCTTAGCTGATCCTTTAAAAAAGTTCTTTGCACTTAGTAAGAAGCACATTATTTCTAAATAAATTAGAACCAGAACACAAAGGGATATTTACTGCTACATAAAAGGAGAAAATGAACTGAAAGGGCAATACACTGTACTAAGACTATTTGAATATATGCATTTTTAATGGCAGTTCTAAACCAGCAACTGTTCAATTAAATACAATCTGTCATGGTGGGGAGAGAAGGAGGCAATCATGCTAAAGAATGACATTTCATGACGAATGGTAACTTATCACTGACTTTAAACGTGTGTGTGTGGTGCTTAAATAACATTAGGCAATTACAGAAATCTAAAAATTATGAGCTTGTAAGTGGATTTTCTTTCTATTATTCATTCCTTTTTAGGTTGTTTCTGCAGTGCAGAACACACATTTTCCTTTATTTGCCCTTTCAATTCTTGGAGAATATTTGTCTTTCTGGAAGTTAAGCAATAAAGTTCTATTCACTTACAGTTCACCAACAATTCCAGCTGAGTGTAACTCCTCTGTCATTCAGACATTTAGGTCTTAATTGTTTTTTACCTATTAAAAAAGTCCATCTCCACTGCACACCTGTGCAGCATTACACTGCCTAGTGCAGTACATTTTCTTCACACCTTGTGGTCAGTTAGTACTCACTGTATAAACAGAGCTTTTCACATGAAGAAGAAGAAGTCATAGGCTTTTCATAAAGGCATTGCAATCTAAAAATCAACAAGTGTAAAGAAGAAAAGATGGCAAGGAGTGCAGTGGTAAAAATAAAAGACCATGATGTTCCTAAGAGCTAAGGGCATCATGTATCTCAAGGAGGATTGTATTAGAGGTGCCAGAAGCTAAGAATAATTGGCATTCAATAGAAAATGGAAGCAGGGAATAGAAACCTTTTTTGGGGCATATTCTTGCAAGTACACAACAGTAAAACCCCATTACACCTACTTACCGTTTTTCTGCAATTTGGAATGTGTCTATCATTAGCAAAACCAGCCAGCTTAATCACATTAGACCAAGGCTTTTGGGGGACATTTAAGCCTTCATATCTCTCAAGTGTCTTGATTTAACTGGGACATCCTGAACTTCCATAGTAAATCAGAGTTCCAGCTGTCCTCAAACCAGCAGGCAAATTCTCACTTTACCTTATTGTCCCCCTATGCTGGCACCTTCCAGAGGGTAAACAGAGGTCTGATAAGACATGGACACAGAAATGTCAGATGTCACTCTATTTAAATACAAAGGCATTTTAAGGTTGGTTACTTGGGCAGAACTGCTTGTGCATATAAATTGCCAGTTCCAGTGGACTAAAAGCAAGAAAAATACTCTTTGGATTAATATATATGCAATTCAATTACACTTTCACTTTAAAACCACTCTAGGAGCTTCTGTTTTCCATGCTTTGTGCTTGGAAACAATGCTGATTTAACATGCCAAGTCCATTTACTTCTTGTCTAATTTCAATGATTATTTGCATGAAACTTACCGAGAATTTTTGATTGACTTTTTTTTCATTAGAAAGTGCCTAGTCATAGGAATTTGTGCCAAGAAGTATCTGTTTCAATGACAGCTTATTCAAGAAATTCAGGAAAATCAGTTTATGGTGGGGAAGAACATTTGGTCAAGAACAGAAATAGAGCTTAGAGTAACCAAAAGCACACCAGAATGTAAAACCTTACCACTCCAATAATTCCATTCTAAGATTTCTTATGTTTAAAAGAGGATCTTCATGTTACTGACAGTTTTGAGGCATTCCTGTAATTTCCCTATGGAATATAATTGGAATACAGTCTTAAAATACACACACACACACACACACACACACACATAAAAATTAGTTATTTTTAGGGATAGGAATCCATTTTGCATGCAGCTTCTGAAGATTTCTAGCTGTGAGATTGACGAGTATGCTCAGTGGAAGCCCCTGTGGTTGAGTACTGTCACCTTTTAACCATGTGCCTCTTGGCAAAAAAGCACTTACAAACCTGGAGCACGGAAATTCTACTTCAGCACAACGTGAGCAGTAGAAGACGTGAAGTACAAAGTGGAGTAGCAACAAATAGCAATAAATAAATATCAATATTTAGTGTGGAAACCTAGCCAAGGGGGTTCATCCACTGTTAATACAATGATGATTCCTCCTCCATGAATGTTTCTTGTGACTGATGATATTTCTCTTAAATTACACCACATGTGGTTGTTTTTCAACTGCACCAAGGATCACAGCAGCTTTACTCCTTGCTCTCTGTAAATAGGAAGAGCTAGAGAAGCTCTAAGAGAGGTGAATCACGTCCCAGAGTCCAGGAAGTGCCCACCCAGCTCGGTTTCACTGCAGTATTCCTGCAGCCTCTCATAGCCTGGCGTTGCTTCCAGGCTGCAGAGCTGTCACCCAGGAGCAGCTGCTTCTTTCCCTCCAACTGCAGCACTAAAAACATGCACATGTCCAGGAGAGCTGGAGCTGCTGCCTGCAGGGGCTTGTGCCTCTTTGCAGCCACCTGCAGAGCAGGATGAGGTGCCAGCGTGGTCACTGACCCTGCAGGAGGGAGCCTGCCCTGCCCTGTCACAGCTTCCAGCCATGAGGTCCAGTGCACTCCAAGGATGGGACAGAGGAAACAGGGTAGGGAGGAAAGGGGGAAAATTTTTGCAGTCAAACCCACCAGTGCAGCAGTTTTAGATGTACTCTAGAACCCTTGAAAGCAGCTTTTTGGCAGCCCCAACTGAGTATTAACTGCATACTAGGGGTGGTTCTGCTGCTGGGAATGATAATCCCATGGTGAAAACAATGGTCAGTACTCTAAATTCCCATCCTGAACATGCTGGTCTTGTTTGTAAGGTGCCAGAAGTCTTAGTTTAAAATATACAGTATCTGCCTCTCAGGAAATAATTCTTCAGTGGATAAATTATTAAAGCAGCTCAGTTTAGGTAGGGATTTAGGAGGCCTTCTCTAGGCAATGAAGATCCTCTTCTTGATCTGTCTGTAGCTCCATCTGTGAAATTGTGTTCTGTTTTCTCAAAGCTACTCTTCTTCTGCCACTTTTACTATGGTTAAATACTTGTAGTTGGCTGTTTAACTTTCCTCATAAAACACTTTACATTTTTTAGTTCAAGATGTAAGGTTATATAGTTCTTTGTGATTTTTTTATCTTCAATGATCAACCAGGCAAGTGTAATATTTGTTGTAGATTATATTGCATTTTCTTCTGCTTATCATTCTTTTTGTATTAAAAATTCAATGTAATGATGCATTTTAGTAATTAGCTTAAAGTTATCACAGGCACTAACTATATTACATCCATTATTGATGTCTCATTGCATGATCTAAAAGTAGAAATCAGCATCTTTCCTGATGTCCTTCACTGCTTTTTGTATTGCTGCAAAGTTTGAGCCCAAATCAGTCATCCTTTTGTTAACTTAAATGATAGTATTTATTTGTCTTGTCTCTCAGGAGCTAGATAATTTGATTATTTCTGCCTTTTGCCCTTTTAGCTTTCCCACTTTATTTTTCAGAGTTTTTAACATCAGTAATACAAGAAATCTTAGTAGCAAAAGTGGTAATTGATATATTTGATCATGGTCTCCTTAGCTTTAGGAAAGCATTGAATATAAGGTTGCATTTTCACTGGGAAGTTAAAAAAAAACAACCAAAACCAAACAAAACCAAACTAACCAGAACCACCACAATACAAAAAGCTTAGTTTTTCATTTGAATCACATTTTCTTAGATTTCAGAAGTTCAGAAGCTGGTCATGATATTTCTGAACTGTTCAAGATAATGTGGCACATCTCTGACCATATAGGTCATACTGTATGGTTCCAATTGGGGACACAAGATTGTGCCACCTGGCTCTCAACTACACAAACTATGGTCTACATTCACACTGGAAGTCCACAGAATAGAAGTTAAGGATGTCTGCTTTATGTAACATTGAACTTACTGTTGAATTTTGATTTTTGATTCAATGAGGATCATTATAGGCAGTGGCATCATAACCCATTGAATCTTAGCAGGAAAACTGAACTAGGTCCTGATGATCAGTGGCTTTCCTTCAAAAGCATTTGTCTTCAAAAGCCTTTGGTAAATTTCCTGGCTGGATTTCTGGGGAGGTCTTAAAGGAAAAATCTGTGTGATTGTGGCAATTCTTCACTCTCTGAACATGATTGTATGAGCTCCATGTGTGCAAAGAGTCCTGCCTTACATCAGAGAGGAATACTCACCTTCAGCAGCTTAAAAAGCTCCACTTGATCTCAGTAAATGAAATGTCTTGCAGGATGCAACAGCATGAGTCCTCTTACTGGCAGGGCAGGGTAGGGAGTATGGAGGGTTTCAGCAAGAAATCCGTGATGTTGATGGAAAGGTTCTTCCTCTTAGTTGGACATGAATTGTACCTCCAAACCATAGCTGGAATGGATTAATCCTGACCTTTCTTAAAAGCTTGATTGATTTTCTTTATATCAGGAATATGTGTATAGCAGGGAATGGTTATTGCTACAATCTAGTTCCAAAACTGTGGTTTTGGGATCAATTAGTAGGTCATGAAGAGTTTCTGGAAGGATATGGATCAGCATAGCTTCCTAGTAAAGCATACTGTCTGTATTCCAAAGGTGTGAGTGCCCTCCTGCTCCCTGGCAATAAAATATCTACTTCACATGGCCTATGTCAAATAGCTGTTTATTACAGTGGCACTTTCCTCTACTAAACCTGAGACAATCAATCTTTTTGGTCTTAAAAGCCTTCATTTTTTAATTAACATTAGTGCCAATCTACCTGGAAAAAGTGTGGAATTTTTCTTGCAGTTTAATCTTATATGAGGTTCACAGTGTAAAAACCAAAGAGCAAGTATTCTGCACACAGGACTTGTCCCTGACCAACACAGTGAGATCAGACTTTGAAAATGGATGGGAAGGGACATTACATTCTAAATTTTCTCTTTCCTTTGAAAGAAAACAAACAAACCCAAAAGCATGTGGGGTTGGTTTTTTCCCCTCCAAACCAAGATTATTTGCACAACTGTGCTGAAAGATATAATTCAGGCAAGTCACATTATTCACAAGCTAGAAATGACACTTTTCCTGGGCACTGTAGGAAGAGCAGGCTTTCATCTGCAGCCTGCTATTTATTTCTATAGTCCACACAAGAAGCAGCCATCACCCAGCTCTGTGAAGGGTGTCTTAGCATTGCCTACAAGATACACTGAAAAAGAAGGAACTGCTGCTGCTTTCCCAGGGAATATGCCACCCTTTACAGGACACAATCATGTGATATGATAATGATGCAGATTATCTGAGACAGTCATTTTAATGTATTCTATTCATCTCTTTGAGGTGTCATTCTTTAAATCTAATGGTGGCAGTCAAGTTTAGGGATGTTCTACAGCAAGACTTTATTCAGAGTGGTGCTACCCGAACAATACAAGAAGGAAAGCTTGCACTATGGACTTGGCACAGCTTCTCAACATCTCTGTCCCTTCCCCAGCTTGGTTCCACCCTTTTACTGCAAAGCCCTCAGCAAGAAGGAATGCTCTTTGGCTGGACAGTAAAACAGCCAAGAGGAAGCACAGTCCCCATGAAAGGATTTTAAGAATTTGGAATTTGCTGCCAAATCTTGTTTTGAATCTATCTGCTTTAATACCTGCATGCATTGAGAAGCAGAATGGTGATCCAAATGCGACCACACACATGGGTGTAGATTGCTATTAGTGCCATTAGTGCTATTAGTAAGGATATTCTTCCGGTTTGTTTTTCTCTCCTTGATATCCTTCAAGCTATACTTGCTGGCAGTGTAATTTCATAAAACATCATCATTGCAAATATATCTAAACTGAGTGGCACTGACAATCATGTTTTATTTCAGTAGGTTCTAGAGACAAAGAAAGGGATTATCTTGATCTTTTGAGCAAAAATTTGTTGGAAAATTGCAACAAAAATCATTTTAGTAAGTGTTGTTTGTCTCTAGGATACACTGATTGCACGTCTCACAATGCTCCTTTGTTTCACAATATCTCTGTGATGTTAAATTAACCTGGATTAGCTGAAGTTTTAATTACCTCTGATAAGTTACCATTGCTATAATTCAACCTTATTTGGATGCCTTGCTTGTGTAGTTTGTTACCCCAAGATAACGAATTGCAGTGATTTGAATGACCAGGCTGATCATTCTGAATTACACTTAGAAAGCTATGCTACTGAAAGTCCCTGACCTTTAAAAAAAAAATCTGAAAACAAACAAACAAAGAAACAAACAAACAAACAAACCAACAAACAAGCCCATCACATCTATACCAGATTTGGGTCTTGCTTACTTTCTTCATTCTTTTAAGAGAAGCAATTGGGTAAACTGGGTAAAAAATGAACGAACTGTATTTTTGCTTTGGTCTCACCTTAATTGCCTCTGCCTGTGTGCAACATGACACAGGTTTGAGTCATTCAGAATTGTCACTTCTATAATTAAAAAGAACTGTTACCAAAAGAGCAGATTCACTGCTGGGATTGAATTTCAGAGCGTGTTTAATTATCATCCCTTCTTTCTAGTTATTATAACATATTATTAATTCAGTTTCTCAAAATATCCTTTTCATTTACAGCCATTGATGGAATAAAATGTGACACAATTTGTTTTCTTTTCTGCTAAGTAGATGATGTACTCTAACAAGAGCAGGTCGACATGACCTTAGCTGTAGTTCTACCACATGATAACTACAATAGGGCCTTATCAGAATCTCCTACTCTTTTATGTGCTTGAAAATTCCAAAGAAGAAATTAATGTGTTTCAGTAGACCCTCTCCCCTGATAACAAAACAATAAAAATACAAACGTAGTTATGAATTATTAGATAATATCTGTCTGGGATTCTTCCTAGGTGAAGTTACAAGTAGAAGAAAAAAAAAGTAAAAGGAGAATGAGAAATAAATGCAAGAAGTTGTTTGAGTAATCATATGACTTTCAAACTACGTAGATAATAGTATTGATTTATGTTTTTGCCATTCAACATTTTTATTTTTTGTGTGTTTTGTTTGTTTTGGTTTGTTTTTCTTCTTTCTTTCCTTTATATATATATATATATTTATATTTATATTTTTATAAAAATATATATATATATATTTGGTAATGTGCTTTACACAGCCTTTTGAACTGTGACCAGTTCAGCTGTGACTAGCAAATTCAATTTGCTAGTTTTTTAAACTTTACAATATAGTCACAGGCAGTCTTAGCCTGTAACTTAACTCTCATCTGGTGTAAATCAGTAGGATTGTGTTACCATGAAACCCAATTATTTTACCATCCAAAGGGTATCAGAAGAGAGGTGCATACACCTAATTTGGCAATGGTTTCCTGGCATCAGGCCAGAACACAGATAAAATTATTATCTTTGCATCCAGACTATTTTTTATTCCCTTTGATGCAATGGAAAGCTGCACCTTACGAGATGTCAACTCCCAGGAGTAATAGCAGCTCTGAGTGCAGCATTTGAGGAATTGTTTGTTAAGCACTGACAATCTTTTCTGTGCCATTGATAAAGGTACAGTAGAATTGTCTGCATCCCAAAAATTTTGCACTGAGATGGGTGGAAAATTCCAGTGTCCTTGAACACCTGGAGACTGAGAGCTAGGGAGCTCACTCCCAGTCCCACTCCACTGACTGATGATATTAGCCTGTCTGCTGAAAAAGAGAAACACCTAATGCTCCTCCTTCCTTCCTTCCTTCCTTCCTTCCTTCCTTCCTTCCTTCCTTCCTTCCTTCCTTCCTTCCTTCCTTCCTTCCTTCCTTCCTTCCTTCCTTCCTTCCCTCTCTTCCTCCCTCCCTCCTTCCTTCCCTCCCTTTTCTGGAGTGATAGCTGGAAGCCAGAAGGATAACATCAGGCAACCATAGGAAATGCTGGAGAGCAGTGAATTCTAACTTGCTTTTGAGATCACAGTTTGTTATTAATCTCATCTTTGACTATACGCATCTGGGAAAGACCAAGGATTAAAGGCTTTAAGAGCCCCATGTCCAGAAAGGTCAGTTCTATCCTGGTTTTCTGGCACTGACACCAACTAGCACAGAATGTGCCTGTCTCTATTACTATTCTCTCATACTCTTCAAACCAGGATGGTTTCATTTTGGTCAGTGAGATACAGCAGTCAGTAATACAAATGATCTCACACCAACCCTCAGGATCTGCTGGGGAATTCTCTGGGACAGTACAAGGTGGCCCAGGACAAAATCAAGCCACATTCAAACAATTTAACTTTAGAAGCAGCTGAGTTTCAGTGTCCAGACACTACTTAAATTACTGATCTAGATGCAGTCAAAGAGAATCAGTGAATCAAATTACACATGGGGGGTTTTTTTGGGTGTGTTTAAAAAAAAAAAATTCAAGCATTTTAAACCCACAACACAGTACTGATATAACTTCTCAATAGAATAAAAAGCAAATTGGTCACGGTTTGTGATTTTCGTGCACAGAAATCCAGTACTCCTTTTCTTGCTATAGCAATAGAAAAGAAGAAAAAAGAATCCCAGTAAAACTGGCTGTATTTCAGCAAGTGCATATGCTTTACACACAAATCTATAAAGAAAAGCTGTCATTTCCTAATGTAAAATCTCTTTATTTTTTCATTATGCACCACTGAGTCCACATTCATCATAGAGCAAGTAAAGATCACCCTCAAGCCTAGGACAGGAAAGTATTTAAGATCTGAGACATCCTACAGATGGTCTTGAAGACTCAGATGCTTTCTTTATGTCTACGAGAATTGAGATATGCTCTGCATTGCAAGGTTATTGTTGAGTTGAGCTGTAGTTAGTGATTTACACTCTTCCTGACACCATGCAAGTTATTAAACTAATGAAACAATGACAAAAATAAATACAAAGGAGCAATACCTCAACACTCAAATAATTTTTTCATTGAATCAACCTTTGGGTTAGGAAGAGGTGAACAAGAATAAGAGGGGAAAAATAACTCTTGGAAAGTCCAGAAAATTTTGAATTGGAGATTCTCTTTGGGAATAAAATATGGTATTAGCATTTTAATGCTAAGATCTGTGTCATTTTAAACATGCAATTTTGTGTTTGGTCTTAATGAACTGATGTAGTCAGACATACCACTACAGCCATTGAGTTCATCCTGGAAACAATTATTTCTTCCTTCCTATGTGTCTGACTGTGTCTGACTGTGCCTGTTTGCATGCTGCCATTTCTCCATCCACCCTACTTAATTGAAGATTTTTGGTATTTTAAGTAAACATTTTATATAATTGTTACTTTATATTAATCCCAGACAAGGTCCTGGGACAACACCCCCTGCCACACCCCAGGCTGTACCCCCACTGCAATATAAGGCTTGGGGAAAAGTACAGTAGGACTGTTTGGAGATGCTGATGAATGTTATGGAGTAGAAATTCAGTCATAAGAACTAATGACTGTCTCACTGACAGTAAAATTCTGAAATTTAAGAGCATTATTTCAAGTTTATTACAGAAGATCCAAACAATAAATTATTATCCCTAGTTTTTAGAATGAGCATCTCTCTTCCTGATAAATGAATAGCTCTTTGAGGTTTATGCACCTTTTCATACTCATCATTATGGTAGAGGTCATAAAAAGGGATTGTGGTGGCAGTGTGCTTTAGATGTTAAATATTTATAAACAAAAATGCATTGTATAATTCTGTGTGCACTCACCTTTTAGGGGAAAAAATATCATCCTTATATAGAGCTTCACTGCCTGTGTAAACTATGGATCACCTACTCTTCCAGTTCATGTGAGCCTAGTTTCCCTGATGTGAAATAAAGAATCCTCTCTACAAATGCTGAGGATCAGCCTGGTCCATTTGATCCATGAAGTAATGAATTTCTTATTGTTCACAGGCTGTATTTGTTTCTAGTTTTGCATCACAGTCTTTGGAACCATTCATGTTTACCACTGGCCTCTCTTTTGTCTTCCCTTTAGTCTCAGGCCTTTCAATTCTGCTTCCTGTACTAATACAAGTCTTTATGTCATTGAAAATTAACAATACCAAAGCGGTGTCCTGCCAGGGCAGAGCAGATCAATGACCCAGGAGCAGCATGTTCCAGCTCAATGGTGCACAAGTCATTTTAACTTCCACTCTCCAGTGCTCAGCTTCCAAAGGAGCAACCCTTTTGCCCGCTATATTAACTTCTGGAAACTCCTTGTTAATCACTCTATCTGCAATTCCTGCTTTGAATTTTCTGCTAAGACCTGAGAGCAGCTTTTCATCAGGCTAAACCACTTTTCTTCTGC
The DNA here is from genome assembly GCA_024500445.1 of Entomyzon cyanotis. Lineage (NCBI taxonomy): Eukaryota > Metazoa > Chordata > Aves > Passeriformes > Meliphagidae > Entomyzon > Entomyzon cyanotis. Next base: position 5,614,697 of record JAKEPQ010000756.1, read on the forward strand.
CTTTCTTTCCATCGTGTTGCGTGCTGTCAGTCAGATCAGCAGCACTGCTGTGGTGTTCTGTACAGCCATGCAGGGATATGGTGCTGAAAGTCAGGTTTACCTTATTGAAACCAAGACAACTCTTGGAAAATAAGAATTCTAACAGTGTAAAGTGACACCCCTTAACTAACAGGATAAATCCTACATTTAAAGGGGGGAAAAAATATAGAGACATATATACAATGTTCTCGAAAACCTGAAGAAAAATAGTATCATCAGTGATAATAGTATTGTCAAACTCTTTCTTTGTTGGCCTTTTTAGAAAGAGCACAGTATTCAAATCTAATATTAGAAGGAAGGCTGTAAAGGCAGTAGTTAAAATTTTGCATGTAGACTTTCACTAAGGTTTATTGATGAGGTTAAGGTCAGAGAGATCCCTGGACATGAGCGTGTGGGGTCTTCCCATGACTTTGGAATTACCACATAGCAGTCTGGCACACAGGTTCAGGAGACTCTTGGTTTGGAGTTATGCCTCCCTTTGCAGTTATTCCTGGAGTCTGCCTCTTTTCATCAGGGAATTCACTGGGATGGGGGATGTGAATGCAGAAGCAGTTTAACCACTGAGGCAGGAACTGCTCAGCTTGAATATGTCAAACTGTAATTTTTCCCTACAAAAAGGAAGTTATGGGTTTAGTCTGGGGAGATGTCTCAACCTTTTTCTCAAGAAAAAAAATTCTTTTTATGATACAAGTGGGATTTATCATTGCAAGAAGGAACAACTGGGGCTCTAGAGAAATACGTAATGCTGTTTCATGGAGGATTTGGGTATTTTAAAATTTGATCTTGCTCCAAGTCAGAATAAAACCAAAAGTGTTTGAGTTTTCATGAAAGAAAAGCAAAACCTGATGCCAGGAAAGTCTGTTAAAGCTCTGGCATTCTCTTTCTGAAGCTGACTGACAAGAAATGGGATGGCTTTCCACCACATCTTTGCTGAGCAGCAATATTCGTCTCAAGCATTAACAAAATAACAAGACAGAAGAATTCCAAGGGGGGAAAATTGTCTATAGGAATTTATTGACCACAGTGCGAACACAGCTTTTCACTGAAATCACAAGATACTCTTTTCCTCAAGGGAAATTAGAGCTTTTCACACATTCTTCAGTGGGGTGCTGAAAGAGACAGGAGAAACAGAGGTCTATCACATTTATAAATAGCTGAATTGAAAAAAAAACAAACCCAACGCACAACAACACCTAGTTTAGAGACATGCTATCCTTCTTCCACGTTAGTGGCCTCATTTCCAGCCACAGATGTTTGGTTGGAATGTCCAGGCAGCACAGGCGAGTCACAGCGTGTGACACCATCGTCCCAATCCCTCCCTGCCAGCCTCCCCACCCTAGGAAAACCTGTTCATATTTGCTGCCACAGCATAAAGCAGCCACATTTTTTTTGCCAGGATCTGTATCTTTTCCAATAGATATCTGTCAGGGTTTCTCTCTGGTTGGAGTAGAAGCCCAGAGTGGAGGGGACTGTGGGGTCACAGGGTGATGCAGTGCCCTCCCTCTGCTAACAGCCCCATCCCACAGCTCCCAGCTGGGCTGGACCTGAGCCACTGACCACGGATGGCACCATTCTGGCCATCTCCCTGCCTGGGGGAAGCCTTCCAATGCCCCTGGAAACAACATGGCCTTTGGTGGTTCCTGTGGAGAAACCACAAACCCAGCTGAGGACAAAGAAATCCATCATTAGCTTCGGATCGAAAATAAATAATACTAATAATATGTAAAGAGCATCAACTGGATGTGGAGAGGAACTGTCACTTCACTATGAAGGATGCTCTTGGATATACAAGAACATAATTCACAACAATATCCTTAAAAAGATAGCAAGAATTTAAATGCATGTGTATGCTTGGGTATTTAATGCACCATGCAGGCATCATATTTCTTTCATATTTTAAACACAAATTATAGCATCTTCTTTAATGGGCAGAGATCCATGGCAATGATGGATTTTTATGGCAAATAGCACTAGTGTGCCATGCTTCTTCATTAAAGCTCTGATTCAGCAAAGCAATTAAACATATGCTTAAATTTAAATATCTGAGTAATCCCCGAACTTTCTGATGCCGTGCATGTGCTTAATATTCTGTAGATCCATAAGGAATTTGCTTGAAGTGGGTCATTCACATCAAATATAACAGCTCTGTATATGCAGGATATCTTGCCCAAAAGAACTGGTTAAAACCTTCGATGCTTTATTAGCTCTGCATTAGTAATTTTAATTTTCACTGCCTCTTTGATTGTGAAGAATGAATGTGTGTGCACACATGAAGTCAAGACCTGAAAAAATGATGAAGGTACAAAAAAAAATAAAGGGACATTGTGGGTTCAGGACATCTATAATAAACTCCAGCTTCATCAGCATTTCTAAGTTTTTTAACCAAGAAATATTGATTCATGTTTATTATATTTTATGGCACTTTACAACAATTTATAACACTTACATTAAGGAATAGATGGGCCGGGATAAAAGCCAATGTGAGTATGAAAAAGATGAAGTGCTGTCAGGAATAGCAACTTTCAAGTATCAGGTACAACCCTTGTTTTTACACTTTATCTCACCTATTTAATATAGGATGGAATGCTATAATGATTAATTTTGAAATACAAATTCTAGAAAAAGACTTACTGTAGAACGGCCACCTGAAGTACATCTTAGCAACAATACTGCTTCAATAAAAAGCCATATGTAAAATATCCTTAAGGTATCTGTAACTAAAAAATGTAGCTGTAATAAATAGTGTGCTGAACCCAGCTGAAAATGTTCAAGAAATGGTGAGCTTGGGTTCCAAAGACAAACTGACCACTTAAATTTTTTTTCCACCAGAGATGATCATCTTAGAAATCAAGATAAATTAGTTAGAAAACCAGTTTTGTGAGCAAAATCCCTTGTTGCTATGTTACCATAGATATTTATACAAAAGAAAGTCTCCTACTGTGAGTCAAAATCTGTTCATTGAAATATTCATAAGCCAGGTAAAGCAAAGAATCAAATAAGAATATATGGAGTCTCCACCAGATATTTCCTTCACTCTGTGCAATTACTTAATCCAGCTGCTCTAGGACCAGGAGCCAAACCCAGACCCAGTCATTTCTGAGCTAAATATTGAGGATTTCTTCTTCTGCTATCCCAGCTCATGGGCATGGTCCAGGTTCCCTCCCAGCAGTTCTGGAAGGGCTGAAGGATCATGTGAAACTGAAATACAGATTGAGGCTGCTTTGTGAGCCTGGCCATGGCATAGTGAATTGAAGAACTCTCAAGTTACAGGCAAAACTTTAAAAACAGATGCAGTATATTATTGTCTGATTTTGTGTGCTGCTGCTGTTTGTTCCCCATTATTCAGTGGAGAATTCCCTCTCTGTGAGAGAGGCACTGTGATAATCCCAAGGTGATTAGACAGGAAAGAAACATATCTCCTGTTCTAGTTTGGAACAGTAGATTGGTAACTGCAGGTGTTAGAAAAAGCTTGTAAATTGTGAGAGCCCCAATTTGTAGTGTATGCTTTCCCTCATTTCCCAAGACTGCTGATTTAATTCTTTAACATTCCTCGATCTGCTTTCTCTGGGGACACCGGATTTTTCTCTTGAGCCTTGCCCATCTATTTGACCCTTTTCTGTGGACATCTTGTGCTAATTCTTCACCCTTGCGAGTCTTTCTGGAGGCTTATAGGGGAAAAGAGATGAATGCTGGGCATTTTCCAATGTAGAAAATGCTAAATAAACTGCAGCCTTATATACTTGTTGCTCTGTGAAGAGAGCCTATGCTGGCTGAAGGAGCCAGGCATGAAGCAACTCTGAACTGATCCTCTAGATTGCTACAGTGATACAAAATCAGCTGAACACAATAAATGTGAAAAAGACAAGACATAAGATCCACTAACAGCGATCTGACACAAGGAGCCATGTGGGCTGTCCTTTGACAGCGTCCTTTGTGTTGCCACAATGTCCTGCTCTCCATTTCCTCACCTTTCTGTCATCCCTCCACTCATCACTGCAATAATTTTATCTAGGGAGGGTATTTATTATCTCCTTCTTAGTTGTGATGATGGCTGGCACCTACTCCTCAGCAGGGTGTGTGAGCAAGCATATCACACAATCTATAACAGCACAAAGTGCATCTTTATCAGAGACACCTCACACATTAGACAAGATCAATCAGCAGCATACAAATTATAAATTATTGGCCTGAATGTATTGCCAAAAGCTGTCTTTAAAATTATTATTGCAGTGCAAGTTTGGGTTCTAGTCCTGCAGCCTGATCATCGCACCCAGGAGTCTTGCATCTGTTCACGGTTGTATTATTTTTTCTCAGTCACAGCAGTTCAGTGGTCCACCTACACGGAGCAGAATGTAAGACCGGGGCCCAAATTTATGTACCATCTGCCCTTGGTCATGCATGCCAACTTTTATAAAAATCAATCACTTTGTCTCTCTGAAGAGCTCCCACATGAAAAATTCCCCCATGTAAGTTTGGAACTTACAATGAGACTTTTTTTTTTTTTTTAATGATCTGTTTTTACTGGGATTTTTTTTGTGTGTGCTAATATTCAATATGACATTATTTTGAGTGTAAGATGGCAACTCAGCCTGAGGCATGACAAAATAGTCAGAAACACACCACCTGCTGTGCCCCATTGCTTTAATATTGTACTGTTTAATAAGAAAATGACCCCAAGTGTTTGGATGACAACTCTAAAATGGATCATAAATATTCTGTACGTAAGGAAAAGCTGAAAGCTAAAGTACACTGCCTAATATTGCTATGGTGCAAAAGGGAATAGGAATACATTCAATTTGCCTAAGTATCTAATAGTGACAGCCACTAACATTTGTTTAGGAGAAACACCAAGTGGATGTCTGTTTGCTAATAAATGAAGGAAAAGAAATATGGGTTACTGTGCAAATGGACATTAGAGGAGCACAGATTTTGGTTTGATGTATAAGACACATAAAGAACCCAATTCTGGGCACTGCTAAGTGATTCCTGCAAAATGCTGAGCCCCTGCTAATTTCAGTAGGAGTTGAGCAAGCTCAGCACCTGGCAAGGATGGGTCTATCTATATTTAAATATGGAACGAACACTCATCCAAGTGGATTCATTTATGATAAACTGATGTAGCCTAGAAATTACATGTTTGGTTAAATTGCGGTAATCGCAAAGAGGGAGACGCTCAAATAGGCAATGATAATTGGTACAACAATGTCTGTTTCCTCCTTCTGATCTTGTGTCCTCCCTGAGGGTTCTCTCCTAGCCTGCATTAATTAAGAGAAGGCATGTGACATTTCTGACAGCCTTTGACACCAAGATGACCTTTCCCTAGGTTGCTCATGAACCCCTGCTGACATCAAACATGCTTTTTACTGTACAAGACCCTTTATCCACCAAACATTCACAAAAAATATTGAATAATATTCCTGAACAATTATTAAGATGCACAGAAAAAGTTATGCTGCTCTGGCTGAATAGTTCACAGGGAATAATTTGTTTGACTAACAGGAGCTTTAATTTCAGTGATACAAGGACTTTTTAAAACATTTATTCCCCACTTGAAATCACACATTTGCTTGCTGCAAATAAGTATTGGTCATTAGATTGTTCTCCAGATATTTGTCATGAGTGTGTGATTTAAACCTGCTGGACAGAAGGCCCAAGGACCTGGGTTTTGCTTCCCAAGTTGCTGCTGCAACTCTCTTGAATCTAACTCAACATTAGAAAGTAGGTTCACTTTACTGTTCCTTCATGCTTTATAAGATTTTTTGTAAAAAAATAATTAAAAATAGCAATTTCAGGTCTTGCAAAGCTGTTTCTTAGAACATTCAGGGAAATTAAAACTAGAAAATGCACAGATGTGGTTAAGACAGATGGAACCTTTATCTTTTTTCCCAAATACCTACAGAGCAGCTTCTGACATATCCACCTCTGTTTAATCAGTCACGTTCTCAACACTTCCTCAGCCTGAGAGTTTGAAGCAGTATGGCTTTGCACGTTGGGAGAAATTCCCAAAACTTTTAATTACTCCCACCAAAATTCTGCCTGGAAGCTCCATTATTTCACACGCACACACACAAAAAAAGGGAAAAAAAAAAAAAAAACCCACGAAAAACCCAACAGCTGAGCAGAAGCAAATCCGTGTGTAGCTGCATACCTAAGTACTCCCTCGGAGTATCTGTGCAGGCAGCAAACATGAGGCACTGGCATCTGCTGTGGGAACACGAGACCTCAGCGTGGGCAAGCTGCAAGGGGCCATGTGAGGCCAGAGCTCATGTTGCTGGTGCTGGTGAATCTTTGTGGGACACCTTGACTCCAGGTTACCTCAGAACAGTACACACACTGCTTGGCACATGTTCCCAGTATGCCAGAGAGTAAAAAAACAAAGTGTGGTGAGAGAGGCGTGAGAGAGGCAGTATGAAGTTACCCTGAATATGTTGTCTTTGCAGAGATATATCTTCTGGCTCTGTGTGCCAAATGTAATGGGTGGCATCACTGAGAGATGCAACATGGCATACCTGTTGATAAAACAGGAATAAAAGCAGACAGCTAAGACACTGCTGCTTCTGCTTGAATTGGCTTTTAATTCTGTCCATGCTGGCCCCTGCGACAAACAGGTTTCCATAGACTGTAGTTAGTTATCCTGATGAAACTCCTCCCTGCAGTGATTTGCAGGGCATTTACAGTGCAATTATCCCTCCTTGTCATTCTTGTTTGTGCTAGCTGAGGGTCAAGCCAGCTTTACTCAAGCCAGAGAGGAGCACGGGTAAGGCTGGGGTCAGTTCCAGTTCCCAGGGATTTCCTTTGATCTTTCCTGATCCCTGAACTGCTGAGCTCTGCCTTGGAGCCATAGCCCCAGCGTCAGAGAGCTCCATGCCCTTGGAGGGAGGGGTGGGTGCATTCCACCTCTGCACAGACACACAAGGACAGGGACATGCCCCTGCCAAAGGACAGAGGTCTCCACTGGAACCTGAGGTGGCCTTGGGTCACAGGCTGGACTCTTGCCCTCACAAACGGCGGTGCTGAGGGAGGTACATGAGTCCATGCAGCTGAAAGGCCCCAGTTAGACCAACAGCATCCAAAATACATGCACAAAGTATCCCTTGTGACCATTTCTGTGGGCTTTGCCATCCCAGTGTCTTTTCTAAACTCATTTCCCTGTTAGATCCTCTGATACTCAGTTGAACATTGGTGCTGTAAACACTTTCTGGCCCATAGGTCAGGCTGTCAGGGAGAGGCAGAGTAACAAAATGGCTCAATCACAGGGGACTGATATCCCTCTTGCAGTGAGCTGCTGTTCCACTGAATACAACAGCAAAGAAATTTGTGTGTGTGGGATCTGCATTGCCCTTTTACCTCTGTTTTCTCCTCTGTGGGCTCCACTCCTGATCCACAGCATTCCTGCTGTGGGCATCATCCCTCCTCATTGCACGCCTGCTTGCTTGAAGGTAGTTGCTTTATCTTAGCATCATTCCTAGGGGTTCTTACTTGCTTCCCATTCTGCTTGCCTTTAACAACTCCACTACAGGCAGACTCTTCTGTGTCAGTGCCTTTTATCCCAAAACACTCCACCTTTTCAGTTGCTGGTTTGTTTCCTTTTTTTTTTTTTTTCTTTTGGTTTGGTTTTGGGTTTTTTTCCCTTCCCAGCACCACATGGCAGGTCACTTGCATTAGAGGAGAACTCCTCTACTTCTATCACTACATGGCATAAAGCCAGTTCAGCAAAGCCTTTCTAGATCTGAGCATAGATAGCTGGTATCTCCATCTTTGGAAATAACTGGCACAAACAAATTCTCAAAGGAAGTTTTGATGAGATTTGAGCTGAAAGGCTTCTCTTTGGGCTCTGCATGTTTTGTCTGTACATATTGTCACAAAGGCTGTATGATCACAAAGAGACACTGATGAGCTTTATACAGCCACTTGATCACTTATTTTACTATTATCTTCCTTCTCAAGGAGTAAAAAAAAAAAAATTGACCTGGCTATTTTAAAATTCCACAACTACAGAAAAGTACATGCTGAGTGGTTTAAAAGCATTCTTTTAAAATCATATATAAATTAAAAGCTGCTTAATTTAAGAAAGTATCCTTGGCTGAGGTACTTCATGTTGAAAAGTGGTTACTCAGCATACAAAGTACCATAAGTACTTTTCACAAGAATTTTTATGACATAACAAATTTTTAAAAATGGTTATTTACACAATATTCCTGATGGCTTGCCATTATAGTTTATGAGATCAATAGTCAATGTTCCTTAAAGTCACTTAATTCAGATTTATGTAATCCACATTATAGAAAAGATCAGTTAATGTATATTTACATCAGATAGCTTAATAAGTCCCTTAAAATGGTTAAGGCACTCTCCTTGCAGTCCTGTGCATTTCTGTGAAGGCTTTTGCTTTATTTAAATCCCTTAAAACTTGAAGAAATTCATGCCACCAAACTTCACTGATCTGCTGACAAGTCATCTTTGATGATAAGCACTTTTGACAAGTTCTTGACTGGTGAGGGGGGCAGAGTGTGACACAGGTTTACCTTTAAGAATTCGTCAGATTGAAAGTTATGGCTTTATAGCTTTTTTGTTTTCCCCTGATTCCACGGTACTGGAGTGCTGGGTCACAACTGCCGGGCTTTCAGTTGTATGGTTTCATGGACTGTGCTTTGCTCATCAACTGAATTTTAATTAATGGCAAGAATGCCTACTGCCCAACTAGGTATTCTTTGAAGTTTAAAATTAAAACACCTTAGATATTTGGCTTACTAACAGTTTAGTGCCTTAAAATTACAGACTTCTTGTTTATACTACAAGCTCTGTCATGCTACAATTGAATACGCCCATTAGCATGAATGGAGCAGGATGTTACTTCAAGAAAGATCTTTTTCACAGTAAGAACTTGATCCTAAAATCTGCAGTCATGAGAAAGCAATTCCATTTTATTTTAGTGGGTTTGAGTAGGTGACTTGTGGGGACACTGCAGGGTCAGGTCTTGTTTTGGTTGCTGTTTAAATGTCAGCTATTGTCAAGAGTTACAGCAGCAGTATTAGGGACATGTACTTCTTTTTCCTGACAATAAGGATACTTTTGCTCTATCCTACACTTTGAAATGTTTATTGAGGTCTGAGACTGCAGGCACCTGAGTGTTTCCTTTAGATGTGCAGCAGTCATGTTTGCTAACATCATACTGTTGAAATTTTGAATGCACAAAAATGAAGAGGAAAAACAAGGAAAAAAAAAGCTTTGGTTTAACTTGTGGGGTGTTGGTTTTTTGGGGTTTCTTTTTTGTTTGTTTGTTTGATTGCGGGTTTTTTCCCCACTAGCAGCTGTAATTGCCACCATGGGTGAGTCTATAGCAAAGATGTGAAGGCACAGAGTGGGAAGCAGAATCTCACACAGCCTTGGTGCGGATTTCTGTTCAATTCCAGCTGAAGTGAGCCGTGCAGAAAGAGGAAGAGTTGGCTTGTCTCAGCCCAGACCCCATGTCCTCTCAGTTCACGTGGTTCTAGGAGTGCTTTGGCTGCAAAATGAGTTTTGTCAGCTGATCTGACTGCAAAGTGATTAGGGAAAGGGATGTGGGCAAATGGGGAGAGAGGGAAAAGTGGGAAATGGTGCTGTAATTGAGACACCCTTTCTGGGGACAGTGAGAAAATGGAAGCAAGTTGTTAATGCACAGACTGTAGAAGAGAAAGCCAAGGGAACAGACACTGTTTGACCTATAGGGGAATGCCTGTGTAAGATAAAGACCTTGTCTTGCTGTTGGTTCAGATTCAGGGATTACTTCAGAAGGGTTAGGAACAGTAATCAATGTGTTTGGATGTTTCTTGAGGCAAGATGATGTTAGACACAATTGGAGTTTAGAACCCTTCAAAGGTCATACTTCTGTTTGTTTTTGTTGCCACATGTCCCGGAAGAATGGACTGTAATCTTTCTTTACCCTGGGCAAACACAGTTGTGGAGCCTAAAAACTGTCAAAACATGTAGTCCAGTCCTTCTGCAGGTGTTACACATCCATACTCAGAACCCCACCAATGACTGAGGATGAAAGACAGTGAGGATACAAAGAGCGGGGTGAAAGAGAGTGATGCCACCAAATCAGGTTCAGACTGGACAGTACCTGAGATCTCTTCCTCTGAGTACAGGCAGGGTGTGCCCTGCAGTGGAAATCTCCTTGGGGAAGTGACTGCAGCTTTAAGAGACAAAAAGAGTTTAAAAAAAAAAAAAAATAACAAATCCATGGCTTTGGGAAAGCTGTCTCCAAGTAGTGTTTGACACTGCTTGGATCCCACACTCCACACAGAGCGACTGTTTCCCCCATAGTCATTTATATAATTATAACCTTGCTTCATCCTTTCACCTCCAGAGTGGGAGGTTTTGTAATTCTTGCTAATTTCAGACAGATCTCCCACCGTTTCATGAGGAACACTTTATATAACACAAGTATTGCTGCGTGGCTAATGTTTTTAAAGCTGTGTTTGAATATTTCATGGATGGTAGGTTATTTTCTTTCCTTCAGGAGCTGAATGTAAACCAAAGATTTTGGACTGCTCACAGTTAAAATTTGGCCATTTCAGGAAGCAGATGCGACAGGGGCTGGGCCTAATGGGAGCTTTACTGGTGGCTGGGTGGTCAGTGCTTGAATCAGTGAATTATTAAATAGACATCAATTGCAGCAAAGATAGTGGGACCTGATAGACAGTCACATAAACTTATCCTCAGCCTCAAACATGACATGCTCAGCAAAGTCAGGCTACATGTATGTACTTATGTTTTCACTTCAAAAACAAGGTCCAAGTGCTGATAGTTTTCTACATTTGCTTCTTCTCAATACCAGGCTGTGGTTTCTTGCCTAGCTTTTGACTTCTCCAGCAATTCATGAAATACTTTGTTTGTCTTCCCTGCTTTGGCAGCACTTTATCAGTGTTTGAATGAAGATGACATCCAGGAAACCCTTCTTTTTGCTAATAGTTTGCCAGGAGCTGAAACCAGCTTTCTGGTATGATATCAATAAAACCTGTAATTGGAGAAAAGGTACCCAAAAGGACATTTTTCACTTTGTGAACAAATAAGAGATGTGAAGAGGTAGGCAGGAAACAGTCAAGTGCACTATGAATCACTGCAGGGGTGCAAACAAAATTCCTTAATGACAGAGTTCTCACTGACAAATTCTGTTTGTTTTTGCCTCTAGAGCTGTCTGTGCTAATGACAAGCAACTCTGCTTGGAACTTATTTGCATGAAGTGTTGTACAGTGCACACTGTGCATGAGTGGATGAAAGAAAGGAGGCAAGGCCACCCTGGGACTGTATCCCCATGACAACCCCACTTAATGAATTACTAAGTACCAGGAGTAATATTGAACAAAATGTCCCTTCCAGTACAGATAGAGGAGCACCAGTGTGGACATTGTCACACAGCACTGCTGTGGTCAGCCGGGAAGAAAGATTTGAGGAAAGACAATCCATGGATGGGATTAATCAACTGAGTTTATCAACTTTGGCTCCATTTAGTAGTGGGAAATATAGGAGTTCATTTTGCCAGATATATTTCCTATTGAACAAAATTACAAGGGGAGTGTTTACAGATTGGTTCAGATTTAAACATTTCAAGCGGAGATACATAAAGTAAGGTGTCATAAATACTTAATCCCCACTGTATATTCTCTGCTATGCTGGAATATAACTACACAAAAATTTAGAGACCATAAAGCTGTTTTGGACAAAGAAAAAGTCATATCATGTCAGTGGGATTGTTATACTAAATCAGATCCTCCTTTCCCTCAGACTGCTGATAACCTAAGTGAGAAAAGTTCCCCCACTGTAAAACAATGCATATGAACACCCAGAAAATGAAATGTCCATTTCTTTTTGAATAATTGGTGTGTCAGTGATTCACAGCCCACTGTGAATTGAGATTTATTTATTTAATGGCTTAATCATTTTAATGATTCATTTTACTTCAGACTAGAAATTAAATTCAATCTCTGTGTCACACTTCAGACTCAGAAGTAACTGGTTGCAAGGTTTTCTTCTCACACTTAACAGGTCAGAGCCCCAAGATGTTTCTACAAGGAGCTCTGTTGGGGCAGGTGGGACTGCTGAAAAGATGAGAAGCAAAGCTGGTCTTTGTACAGCTATTTAAATGGCACTCAGTTGCTTAATGGATTGATAGGCTTTGTCTAAACTGTGGGATGTGGAGCTGGTGTCTAACACTGCCTGGACTCCTCATCAGAATGAAATCCAGGTGTGCAGCTCTGCCTCAGTCTGAACAGCACCCTGGTACCTGTTGGAAGAGAAGTTGGAAGCTGGGATGTTTTCTGACAGGCCCCCTCCATAAAGCACTCGGGATGTGGGCAGAAAAATGCATCATCTTGCAGGTTTTGTTGAGTTGTAGACTGAACTTTTGTGTTCAGTCTCCATTCATGGTCATGCGGTAATAATTAAGTTGCTTTCATTTGAAATCTGAATGCGTAAAAGCAATTGCATTTAAAATTTATTTTCTCTCAGATGGACTGGTGTCTATGTAACATTTGCAGACAAACAAATCACTGCAGCAGCAGTGACTGAGAAGAGAAGCAAGCATTTAATGAATCATGTGTATTCATTTATCCCATAGACATGCCCTGTTTGGTCTAGAGAAGGCTTGGAGTGCAGGAGTGGAGAAACTAAAGAAAAGTTTGTGTTGCTTGTGGGTTGTATGGTTAAAGGAAACATCTTAGTATTCAGAACTCTTGGGCTGCTAGGCTCCTTAAATACTAAGTGAAAAAGAAAAGGTTTTCACTTGGGTTTTCTTTTAAATAAAAATAAATGCCAGTAAATTGCAGGGAAAGAATTGGCCCATATTCAGTAGGATTTTTCAGTTGTACTAAATCCCTATGAGCATAAGTCAAAACAAGTAATCATAGCTGTGATGTGAAGATTCTCCAATCTCAAGTTCATCCAGCACCTGCAAATGGGAGTTCTGCATTTCCACATTCCCTCTTCCTTTAGTATCCATACAGTATCCCATCTTCCAAAAGAGCTTCTTCTCTAAGCACCCATGTTGAGGCAGAGGAAAACGGAACTGATAATAAACCCTCATATTCAGGGGATTGGGCAGTTTATTCTTGTGCAACTAGTCTGGAAGCTTTCATGCTGAACTACTGTTTATGAACTCTAAAGGAACTTATTTCAGTTGGATAATGGTTAATTTACAGCCAGAGCTTAAAAGGGCAGAAAAAGATAGCAGCACAATTGGGTTCAGTGCATGATGGGGAAAAATAAATATCTCACAGAAAGAGGTATCTGAAATTCAGATCACATTGAGATGCAAAGAAAGCTGTGAAAAGCAGTAGGAGGGTGATTGTATTCCAATTAGATTTCTTCTGCTCATATAAAACAGGCTTGGACTGAAAGTTAATCATCTGATTTATGGATCTTGGGAGGAGCGAAACCCTATGAGCTCTTGAACAATGAGAGGCAAATGAGACGGAGGGGAAGAAAAATGGACAATTTCTGACATTGTGCTTCTAGGGAAAAACAAAGACAACCAAGTCTAAACATGCTCTTGGTTTAAAAATTTATCTACGTATACAAAAACATTGCCTTTTTGAGCAAAGCCATCAAAAGCAAGTCATGATTTCACATGTCACAATCTTTTGGGCACTTGATAAATATATTTCTACAAGGTTCCTGCAAGACCTTCCAGAGTTATGTTGCTATGGTGGATTAGTTCATTTATATGATTGGTCATAAACAATCTGACATCTGATCTGAGCTTGTGTCACATGTAGAAGTGCATCCATCCCTTAGCTGAATCCTTTAAAAGCATTCCATGTGTGGATTGTGTGAAAATCACTGCCAGCCCAAGGGGAACAGCAGGATTCAGGTACCAGCCGTGCTCGGTGACAGGAGCACTGTCAGGTCAGTGACAGGAGGACTGCCTGGCACCAGCTAGTATCCACTTATATGCTCTTGGTTTTCCTTCAATTAATCCATCAGTAACTGGCCCTCAGAAACATAATACCAGGGGCATTTGTGAAATGACCGACAGAAGAGATGTGATGATGTATCTCAGATGCCATTTCTTTCTGCCATTCTTGAGTTTCGGGCTTCTGCCCAGACCTGCTGCTGGGACTGATGCAGCAAAGCTCAGTCCAAGCAGGACAAAGATGGTAATGGTAAACAGAGGACACAGTACTCCAAAACTTTTAACCTTTTTCCCCGTGACATGAAGGTGAAGCTTTGACCGATAAGTCACAACCATGGTTAGGTCACTTACGTAGCATTTTCCACCAAGATAGATCCAACACTTTCCTTCATCAGGTTTTACTAATGCTTCTAGTTCAATCCAAAGCCATTCATTAGGCTATCTGTAATCTAGAGCCCCCTTTCCACTGCACTGCAGTCCTCCAAGTGTCAGCCTGAGCTCTCAATGGGTTATTTAGCTGGATTATAGTGCAGGATGAATGTCTGGCCCAGATGCTCAGGTAGAACCTCAAAGTCTGCAAGCTGAGGTGTGGGCATCAGCTATTACCACATTTGTACCTTTAGTGGACATGTTCCAACATAAAGTCTTTTACAGCCTCCAGGTGGTGGGGAATGCTCTCTCTTTACCAAAAAAGGACCTTTCCCCTGGTTTCTGTGTTTGCACAGAGTGCTGAGACAAGGTCAAAACCAGGATCCTGATTTTCAATACATTTCCTGGTCTGCATACCAAATACATAAACCTTTTCCAAAGAGCTGTTGATAATCTTCTATCTTAACCTACAGACCCAGCACAGCTTCCCACCTTTCAGTGGGAAAGGACTGATATCTCTTTCCCAGCCAGCAACAGACACTGATATATATGTTAACATTTTGCTACTGCTGCTCTGCTCCTGTGCAACAGGAAGTAGAGCTTAGTCCCAAATTGATTATTTCTATATTCTTAATAGGGGCTCTTTATGGTCTGAAATTGTCTTCAGCAGCCATCTGTTCCTTGCGCTGCTCCATACATGGCCTCATCACTGGCCTGAAGTAACCATCCTTTCTTCCAGCAAAGGAGGTTTAAATATTCATGCTGGCTAGGTCTTGAAAAAACTCTTAATTGGTATTACAATCTCCCACACAGAAGTGATTTATTCCTCCTTTAGATTTTCAGCATTTGAAATATTTACTATAGTCAATGAGGACATGTCTCACCTCACAGGAGATAAAATCTACTTCTTGAAAATAATTTCATGTGTTCAGGCTTGCATTTCTGAATAGCACTGAAACTTCCACCACTGGAAATGTAAAATGAGACATACCCAAGACAGCACCATTGGTATGTTGGTCTAATTTTGTATTTCTTGTAACTGTGTTGCCATTGGGATCACAACAGGGAAGGTGTAGAAATCCCAGTGATGGGAAAGCTACATTCACTCCTGTTTTGAATTCCTGAGGTTACTTGGTCACCCATTCAGACTGAGAACTGAGGACTGGAACCAGCACCTGGTGCGCTGGCATCCTGCACTATTTGAGATTCCCTAAGGTGGGTATCCAGCCTGGGATTCAAGTGCCACTCCATAAAACCCCCAGTCCTTGGCCAGATCTGCCAGCTTTGCAGGATGCTCCCAACAACCCACACTGAGCTGAACTGTGAACCCTGAACCCTCTTCCCCCCAGCTGCACCACCTCATCTCCTGCTCTTCAAGTGGAACAACAGACACAAAGAGCTAAAACGTTGGTGCAATTCATGAGCTTCCTTCTTCAAAAGAAATTGTACACCCCACCACCTAGTCATAGCAATCTGCTGAACAAGCACCTAGTGTAGACCAATAAACGAAAGGAAACTCCGGGGTCAGTACAGGTCATTATTTTCACATACCTTTGAATAATGAGGGCATCACATGTCAGCCAGAGGAGAACAAAATGTCACATTCTCTAGCTAAAGGTCATCATCGGTCATAGGTCATGGAAGGGAGGCCAGGAAATAACCTATGAGGTTAGGATGAGTGCACAAAGAAAGGGCAACAAATGTCAATGAAAGCATGCAGCTGTTGTGAGATGAAACAACTGAGGCACCCTTTTGTGCTGACACAGGCTTAAAAAATGTCTTTGCTGACATTTTTTTTTTTTTTAGCTGGCACTTTTATAGGACATTGACATTAATGTACCCAGCCCTGAATTAGCCTTTTCTGAAAGCAACAGTTTGGAAGTTAAGTGCAGCATTTTCCAAAGAATCATAAGCATGACATTTTTATTTCAAGTGATTGATGTTACAGTGGACTTCTAGCACCAAATTCTAGTTTGATTCTCAATCATTGCATCTGTGCAGTGTGATAGCAATCAGAAACAAATGGAGGTGGCAGTTGGCATTGCAGAAAGGTCTTCTGGAAATTCTTTTCGCCTTTACCGACAGTCAGATGTGTCATTTCATGTTTAATACACTGCATTTATTTGATTGTTTTAATCCATGGATTTAAAAAAAGGTTGATTTCAGATTTGCCCGTGCAGTAGCAACAAGCACTTGCAGGGCAATCATACAGAAAAATTATAATGAACAGTTCAGGAATGTGTGGAAATATGTCCGAACTGAGAGACAATTTCTGATGAGTGAGCTGCACACTTGATTTATCTGTCTTTTACTTTCTCTCTTGCCGAACAGCAGCACAATACCACTTTCTCTTGTCATTTTGGGTATAAACCTGACAGTCTTCATGAAATAACATGATGATGCCAGGAATGCATGTCAGATGAAGGATTTCTGCATCTCCTATGCCTATCTTACTGGACAACACAAGCAAAGAGACTGTCGTAAAAACCCCACCAAATCAGGAGCATTTTGCATCGATATCTTCTCTGTGGCTGGGCAACTTTGCAGGATAAAAGCCTTCAGAAAGGCTTTACTGATGACTTAACTCATGATGAGATGCCCTTTGTGAAATATTGTGTATTTAGAGTAAATTACAGAAATGTAAGAGAGTGTGATCCAGAGTGAGGAGAATGGTAAACTGGAATATACAATTGCTGCCTTTTATTTTAAATTCTTCCAGTTGGTTATTTTATGACATAAGACTGAGATAAAGACCCTCTCTGTGCTTCAGTACTGCGTCCTGATCAAAGACCACTGACATCTGGTATAGTCTGTTTGGAAATTCTCAGGTGATACTAACTTCAATTATTCCTGTTGCTGACTTGGCAGACAAGTTTTTCTTCAGAGGTTCAATAGCTGAGGTGAATAGCTGTTTTCTCAGTTCACTTTATGTTTAAGAAATTGTTTAAAAATAAAACAAAAAAGCATCCAAACTCAATGGTTCCAATTTTGTTCTGTATACTCATCACTGGCTGCAGTTTCTAATCTGAATCACAGCCCTCACACCCCCCTTTTTTTAAAATAAATTTCCAAAACTATTTTCCTTGTTTGTTTGTAGTTTTATAGGTTTGTTTGTTTGTTTGTTTCTTTTTAATGAGATAGGACTTAGTTTTGCAAAGACGCAAACACCTGCTCAGATTTGCACACCACTAATAGTCCTAGGGAAGCCGCAGATATAACTCAATGATATAAGCCACAGATATAACTCCAAAATTTGGATGTCAATGCTTTGGTCTTTGGCTGCAACAGGAAATTTAAGGGATTTTTCCCTGTAAATTTCAGCAGAAGTAGAGTGCATTAAGAATGAGACATCTATGCAAATTTTAACAGACTGAATAATCATTTCATCAGACTATATTCTGACTGGGCTTATTTACAAGCTGCATTTATTTCAATTATGTTTTCTACCTATTCACTCTTCCTTATTTAGGGTGTGTAATTGGCCACCTAAGAAACATGCCATTCTTTCAGGTGCCAGGTTGACTGAATTAGAGAAAACACTTCTCAGGCAGGTTTGAATGAAGTGTGTTTGCAAGAGTATTTGAGTTCAGAATACACTTTCTCCAACATTCCTTTAAACAAAAGCCACTCTGATTAATGATAACAGAGAAGAGGCTGAAGCGTGTTCAAATGTGGCCAAATTGTAGTTTCAGAGCTTATAAACACTCCCACACAGCATTTACCCATTACTCCTTATATCTATGTGTAATTCTACTCTCAGTAAGCTTAAAGGTTCTAGGGCTTTTTTTTTCTGAGTATGTGTGAAGCAGTATCCAAGAAATCTCCTTTCCCATCACAATTCTCTGTTTCTCCTACTCTGTTTAAACAGATCAGTTAAATTACAAGCAAAATGAACTGGGTTTAGGGTGTCTGAAGTTAATAGCCCATGAATCATATTCCTTTTTATTACTTATTACTTAAGACCAAAATAAGTTAATTTTGGTTAGAAATATTTTAGAAAAATACTCTCCACATCCCAAAGGGTCCTTAATTTAATTTACTTCTTTTTTTTTTCTTTTTTTCTTTTTTTTTTGAGAATAGGCTTTCCCAAGCCTGAATTCTGATTCAGCAGAATCAATAAATAAATAAGATTGTCTTTAGGTTGCAGAAAACTGCAATCAGTGTGCTGCTGTGACCCATTGAACAAGCAAAGGGCACCAGCCAATGCAGTCCCATTTCATTGTCATTACTGGTATTATGGTGACTCTGGGCAACACCCAAGGAAGGTGAATCAGAACTCTACAATACATATTGTAGATCGAATGCTGAAGAGGCTTTGCCCTTACAAGTACATTATATAATACTAAATATATATACGCAAGTGCTGAGTTAAAAAGAAGTCAGTGACTTTAACATGTCATATCTATATGGAGGTCATTGGACCTTCTTTGAAAAGTCATTTTTTTCTAATGTCATCTGCTTTTCTCATGATTTTCAGCCCCCTCAACCCATATAAAATGTGTATTCAATCTTGAACTAAGCATGCTTGCACTGATTGAGAAATGTCTAAGGTCAGAGCTCACAAAAAATTCATAAGGGAAGCAGCAGGCAAAAAAGAGGGATTTTTTTAAAGAGAGTTCAGGAGCCTCAGTATGAATTGGGCATGACATATTCATGTTACTGACTTCATTTATTTAATGTGGCTCCAAATAATTGATACCAGTACAGTGATAAAAGTACAGAGACTTCACTGCCAGAATTGTGATAATGAAGAGCCTCCCTGCTGATTTCATTCATGGGGCTGTTAGTCTGCTGGGAAGGACCTCTGATGAAAACTGGGCTGCAGCAAATGCCATAAAATAATCAAAGGCACAGAGCCCTTTACCTGAGGGGAGCTCGGTCAGGGGGTGATTCAGGACAGCAGAGGGAAAAGAAGGAAAATTGCATTAGCTGAAAAACCAGGCACAGCTTTAAAAAAAAAATCTGATCCAAATTGTGAGGACTGTGTTATGTACAGAAATCTTCCACGGATTTGGAACAGATCCAATTACGTGGCTCCAACAGTTAGTTAACTGCTATATCAACAGGGCTTCTTACCTCACTGAATGCAGCCCAAACTTACTTTATCCTCATCTAGCAGCCATTTGCTCTCTCTGCCTCAGACCCTGAGCTCTCAGAAGCAGCAGCTGTCTTTTTGTTATATGCTTACCACAATGGGCTCCCTGTTTGGGCTATAGAAAACAATCCTGTAGGCTCAAGACAGCCATACAGTGCTGAAACACACTTAATGTCAAGAATCCTAGAAAGGAACTGAATATTAATATGAATCTAAAATCCTTTCCAAGCAAAGACCTCATTTGTCAACTCTGCTCATTTGTTTCACTTCATGTAAGTGTGTCAATGGTTGATTAAAATTTATAAATGTGCAGCAGAGCTACTGGATAAATGTTGAGTTATTGTTTACATATCAGAGTGCAGTGAAGGCAGGAGCCTGGATGTGGAAAACTATGTCAGGAGGAAAGGACCATGGTATGAGTCACTGCCAGAACAGACTCACCAAACAATCCAGAATGTCCCTGTGCAAACTCTGTTAGTGATTAATTATCTGTTACAATAGGAAAAAAAAAGGAAAAAAAATAAAAGAGAAAAAGAAATAAAATGTCTCTTCCTGACAGCCCATGTTTACTGAGCTTCAGCTTCAAGTGACTGCATGTCTTGATGATTTTTTTCCTACTAGATAACAGCTTCTGCCATCACAAATCTCTTGCTTTTGTGGGTGATTGAGAATTATCAAATTGCCTAAATTCCCCTTCCTGTGCCTTCTCCTCATTACATCTATGTTACCCTGCTCTCTTTATGTCTTCAGATGCAAAATCTGGGTCATATCACTTTGTGTCCTTCTTCCAGTCTTGAAGTTACTGTGCAGACTTTAAGGATAACTCCATCCTGTGTCTTCAGCTGCTTTTCCAAAACTGCTCCATCAGCAGCTCTAGTAAAAACTTGTTGTGAATAACCCCTTATTGACCTCAAAACAAAAGGCACTTCAGGTGAGTTCACAGGCAACTACAACTCCTTCTCCAAATGGGTTCTTGGGATGTGCCTGTAGAAGCCAAAGTCACAGCTGTTGTGTGAAGTTATGGGTCACACATACTGAAGTGGCTGCAGAATTAGGAAAGGCTTTCTGCTCCTGGAGTTTGATGTTTTACTTGTGTACCTTGGTTTGCAGCATTCTTTAGATTGGACGGACAGACAATTGTGGAATAGCGCTGTATCTATGCTTGCAACAGAGTCTGAAAATGGTGTGAACAGGAATAGCCTCTGGGATGAAAATGATGGAGCTATTGCAAATGTGGCTCAGAAATGCCATTTGCAACTGTTCTTTGGGAAAAGGATTCAGAGAGAGCTGAATGTCAGTATGGGACAGAAGAGCAGCAAACATGGAGACACTTTCCCACGGCTGAGTGAGAACAAATCATCAACACAAATAGGCAAGAGTGAACATTGTGTGCCATCCAAATATTGCCACCAACACGGTGCTGGCTGCCTTTCTGTCCACAGAGCTTTCTAATACAGGAGGGAGAAAATTTGGGCAACAAAGGCACAGTGTGATGTGCATGCAATGATACTGCTGCTCTCGTCTCTGTTCTTTAAAAGGAAGAAATGTAGACACTTCTTCCCACTAGTTAAGTTGTTGCACTTCCTAAGACTTGGGCCTTGCTGAGAGTGTAAGATTTATTTTGCTGATTAAAGAGAGCCAGGGAGCAGCTAAGCAGAGGCCCCAGACTGGTGACGCTGCTGAAATGTTCATTCACATCTGTCTCTGTCTGGGACCTCTCCAACAAGCTCTGCCCAGGGGAAAGTTTGGATTTTCTTTGGGAGGATGTTCACCCCTGTGATCTTGGTGACAATGACCTCCCTGCACTGGGTCTGACTTCCTCCAGCTTACTCAGTCCTCTGCTGTGCCTTTACACTCTCCAGCAGGACACCCCTGTGGCAAAGCGCTCGGTCAGCACTGGGGTGGTCTGTGGCACTGCTGCACACACCTTGAACCAGTGTTCGTGTCCCAAACAGCACGAGAGACACCCCAAGGGCTGGGCACAGAGGGCCAGGCACTGTGTAGTGATGGCACAGCCAGCCTGCTTGGGGGGGCCCAACAGCCCTGATGGGTTCAGAGAGAGGCAGTCAGTGCCATCCAACCTTTTGTGCCAGGTACTGTCCCCTGGCTCTCCTTTGCCTGGGTCTGCAGAATCATCCAAACTGTCCCAAGGCCAAACTCAAAAGTCCATCCAGCGAGAAGGTCTGTGTTAAATGAGTACATCTGGGGTTAGGCATTCACCTGATAGCAAGAACATTCTCAAAAGAGAACTTAATCATTATATTATAATAGCTATGCCTATTCCTAATCCAGCCAGGACAACTGTAATGGTTAGTTTACAGTGATGTAGGCTGAAAGTTTTCATTAAAGCCATTTCTCCCTGGCAAATCTAATTATGACAAATTATTTGAATAGATAATGAGAAATAAATTATATTATTTGCATAAATAACAATAGTGTCATGGTAACAATAGCAATTGAAAAGCAAAAGAACACCATTGCAAAACAACACCTTGCTTTTGACATATTATGCACAAAATGTTTTGCTTTATTTAAAAAAAACCAGCTGGCATTAGAAAATAAAAGGACCCAAGAAAGAACCCAAATGTCAACATATTTGGATTTAAACATTTTAGGCAAAGTAATTACTTTCAGTACTTAATTTTTCCCAATGTTTGGATTATTTTTTGGGTTTGTCCCCACTTAATTTAATGTGGACACTTAATATGAGCTTTTATATGTCAAAATTTTTCAATCCTGACATTTTTAATGGAATGGAAAATCCATTTGACAATCGACTTTAATTTGTATGCTTTTGAATTGTTGTATCAGCTTTTGGCTTCTCGCTCATAATGTCACTTAGCGGTGGCACTCTTCGTTCTTGAAAGAACAACTCTTACACAATACTTTTAAAACACCAAAGGGTAGGTGAGCACTGTCTGTGTTTCCTTGCATAAACCATCTGCAGAAACAGGACACAGGGAAAAACAAAACACCAGCTAGAAGGCTTCCTCAGGACAAGCTCCTGACTATTTGCACTTACTGTGCTCACTCCTTGAGCAGGAGAAGTCGGCAGAAGTCAGCTCCAAAGAAATCACAGCCACTATCAGGCTGGCTAACATCAAACTGGTACCCTACAGATTAAGAGCCTGATGCAATTTCATCTTGAAAATTACTAAGTCAGGACTTGGAGTGATTGCTCTGGAAAGCAGAGGTTCAGCTAAAACAAGCTCCAGTTGCCAGTAATGTATTGATTTAGTATGCCAGCTATAGCATCTATTATCTTCTGTCTGATTCAGCCCTCTGATTTCTATCTACTGGAAGTACAGAAAAGCCTCTCTTGTGAAAATTATTTCTGCATCCTCCCACCAGATAAGCCCCCTCCAAATTTAAGGAATGCTTCACCACAGTAGAGTCACTGCAAACCACCAGAGCTTCGTGTTTCTCAAACAAGGTTTCCAGCAAGGGTTGCACACATTAATAGGGTCAATTGAGGGCACACCTGCAAATGCAAGGGTATTGACTACAGGCAAGTTAACCTCTCTGGGCATGATCTAACCTGTCTAATCCACTGCCCTTTCCCCCTTAGTAATAAGGCAGCTGGACTCCTAAAGGAATTTGTTCTAATTCCTTTTACATTATGGACATTTACCTTCTGATGTTACTATATGTTAGATTTGCTAAACATGAGTGTAGTAGTTAGACCATTTTTAAAAGCTAATTGTATTTCTTGTGCTAATGAATTATTCATGGATAATCATACAAATCCACTCTCCACATTGATGTTTTATTTTGCATACTAATCTGAACATTTCGCATTTTCCAGATTTTGATCTACAGATGATCTTTGATATTGACCTATCCAAGAATATAGGGGTTTAGTTGCCCTTAGTGTTCTGGGGGTTTTTTCATGCAGCCAAACAGTGAATACATTTCATTAATATATGAGACAGGCTTTGTCGTATGACCTCTTGTCTAACAAACCCTCTGGTTGTTACTTACCAAGGAGTAATTCAAGAGATTTGCTAAGGACAGGTGTAGATATCTCTGCAGGTGATACACAACACCTGTGTACCCAGATTCCACACCCTAAGTTTTACTCTGCAGTTTTTTCTACTAATTTAATGCAACCAGAAGCCCCAGGAAAGTAATAGAAAGGGAAAGATGTTACCTTGATCTGGAGAACAAAGCACTGGCAGTTGTATAATGCCAGGGGCAGACTGAACATCATCATACAATAGTAATCACTATGTCCAATATCTGGTCCCTCCTGTGCTAAAAAAAGTAGTTTCTGTTTTCAAGGTTCTCAGCAGCTTCAATCAATACAATGGCTTAAAATTCAAATAGCAAAAAATCTCTGTTGCTTAATTACAATTTTTTAGGATTCAGTATTGGATAAGAGTGAGTTAAAGTTGTGTCAAAGGAAGCAATTCTTAGAAATCTGACAAGTAAGTCTGCTTTTGCAGCATTTTTCTTATTTGCAAACCTCAGTCACAAAAAGCTTTGTCCATGAGGATTCCTGCTGGAACTACTTAATACTATCAAGCTGGTGGTTAAAAGTTAAGCTGAAAATTACACTATAGTTTATACATTTGCATCATGATTTCATTCCATGTTGAAAGCAGAATATTTCTCCGTAATATAGGAATAAGTTTTTTTTAATAAGAATAATTAATCTTGAAGAATAGTGAGACTGCTGTCCAACAAGGCCTTACTGAAGCAAGGAGATTTCCTAAAGGAAATTTGCTGTCAGCCTGAGGAGCTGAGGTGTATATAGTCCATGAGGTGGAGAAATAGAAAGTGAGCTTTCCCTGAAGCAAACTGTGAAATCCTGACCTGGTGTTGTTGATAGGAGGCTGTTCCTGACTTCTGAAAATGAAAGCTGCTTCTGTATAAGACAACAGCTTTGCTTATTATGAAAGCATAATTAGCCCAGTGGGACAAATTTTTAGGGGAATTGAAAGATTTGACAGTCTTTCAGACCAGTCACATGAGATTTGACCATTCTCATTTTCAGCATCTAAGTCTCCCACCCCTCAGAAACATCAGGAGAGATTGTGCAGAGGCAGAAAATCACTGCTACACAGCTGGCTAGGTGAACACTATCTGATGCAACTTCTGCCAACATGCACAGATTTTATGATCATGCCTATAACCAGGGGCTGAGGGGAAAATGTTAATTAATCTGAAGGAAAAAAATATTGCCAGAGGCCAGCTGCTGTCTGAATTGATAGAGTAGCTCCAGCACTGTAATTTGCAAACTGTAGATCCGGCAAGACTCCTCTCCACAGTTTTATCTCCCAGGCGCCCCAGGAGTGTTTTACCTGCTATCAGGGAAAAGTTCAATTCCAACAATAACTTTTTGGTTAAGAGGTTGGCCAGAGTAAGGGTCTGTCTGCAATGTGGCTGCAAACTGGCTGGGGATGTAGGCTTTGCCTCACTATGAACTGTGTGTTATTGTTAGCAAACATTCTATGAACTTGTGTCAGGGTTTGGAATTCAGTCCCAAGCCCTTCTCCTCATTCACCAGGCCCAGAAATAACAGGTGTTAGGGAAAAAAGAGGGGATGCAGTAATGATGACGAGGCTGCATCTCTGTCATGCAGAGATCAGTTTTGCTTAAAGAACTTCCTCTGCAGAATGTGGTGTGTGAGAGAAAAGAGCCTAGCCTGGCTTTCAGGTCCCTCAGGAGCACTGCTGAAGAGATATATCTTGTCAGTGAAGTTTGGCATCATCCAGACTGTAAATATAGAGGTTTAATTGCAGGTTTAAGCATTTTCTTTTCAGACTTCAGTTCTAACTCTTAGACCTTTTTATCCTTAATTCTGCCCTTTGAGCAGCTGTGTCAAGCATGGCACTAAACAATTCACTCCCTATTTTAATAATAAGGTTTTTCTAATCACTGAAACAAATGAACCGAAATAACTTTCAGTTTAACTTTGATCCTTATCTTTCAGCTTGCTCAAACTTCCTAATCCTGTGCCTTTCCAACATCAAGAGCTTTGTGCCTAAAGGAGTTACAATTCATAGACACATCTGAATCAGAGAAGCTTATCTCCTTAACACAATACCTGACATCTTGGTAAGCCTAAAGTTACACATACTTAGAAAAGTATACATTCTACTAACAAAATTTAAAGCATTGAAAGTTAACTATTTTAAACATTTGAAATTTTTTCTGATAATTTATCACCTAATCTCTTATATGATGGACTGTTGAAAAGAGCTAAATATGTAGTAGTTAGTCTAATATCAAATCTAATATTGCATCATTCTTTTAATATGTAACAAGGGTTGCATGTTAAATTTTCTTCCGTCATCTCAGAGGGGCTTGTTTATAGGATTTACAGAAGGAAAATGAAGGGCCATGCAATCAATGGCTTTGAAGCTGAGAAAGAGTCACCATGAGGTCACTATTCGACAGATAAATGATGAATTTTTAAGGGTGATGCTTTATTCTGTAACCTTTTGACTTTTAGAACTGCCCTTGAAGCAGACAGCCAAGAGCTTCAGCAAATAAGTGAAATGTGAAAAACAGCAAACAAGGCTTATTATTTGACCTGCTTGTTAGGAAAAGCTTTTTGTGTGAGGACCAAGTAAATCCTTGGATTGGGATTGTTGCTTTCTAACCAGCATCAGAAAATAAAGCTCTCATTATGTCAAACTCATCCTAATGACCAGGACTCTTCATGTTCATGTAAAAGCTGCACAGTTTGACCAGGACCATAAGGTAATGTACAGTAAATAGAGGATGATGTTAGGGAAGAGATCTTGCTGACAGGAATAATGTGATTCAGCTGCTAATGACTCAGGGCTTTAAGAAGTGTTTTGGAGTAGACTTCAATTTAAATTCTCCTTTGAATTGCACTTGCTTATCATTAAAGCCTCCCAGCTGAAAGCCTCTGTTGTACACCTCAGGGCAGGATAGCATTTTGCCAGGAAGAGATGTGGATAGTGTTTCACTCAGAGTGATAAATATTCCCACACGTGTAATAAAGCCCCAGTTGCCATGGATGGACTCTCCCCTGGGCCACCCAAGGTGATGGCCAGCTGCTCCTCCAAGACTCCTGCCAGGCTGTGTCCCTGGAACCAGGGCACATCTGCCTATTCCTCTTGGCACTTCTAAACTTTGGTCATCTTCAAAAACAGTCCCTGGCGTGTGCCTGTTTTTTCCTGCTCACATCTGATGATTATTACTCTATCGAGTCTCTCTCCTCGAAACTGGGAAGGCTGCTGGCTGCTAGGGAGGCTAACAGGGCTTTCCGGCTTTTGCCTTCAGTTCTCCCAGTCTCAGCACTTGGGTCCTCTCTGGCTTCTCAGCCTTGCCTCTCACACTGATGCCATGCACATCTCTGCGAGGTGAAATAGGCACTCCTGGTGATTTTGGTTGGTATTTTTTGTATCCAGCATTTTCCGTGTCCTGTATTTTCCAAAGTTGGTTATTGCGTAGAGAAAAAAAAAAGGAACCAAAGCCTCCCTAAAGGCTGAGCAGGAACCGGAACAAGAAGATTGAAATGAACTATTTCTGTCCTGCAGAGAAATTCCAGTACTTCAGATTTTTGTTTGTCCATCCCTGATAAAAGAACTACACATACTGAAGTTCCCTGCAGAAAATGTATTTCCAAGCCCTACAAATAATTCAGAAAAACTAAAACATGTATTTCCTGATTACCTAACTAAGTATTTCCTAACACTTTTTTATTGCATCTGACCAAGCTGCTCTCCTAGAAGACCAAAGGCCTTTCAAGTTTAAGGTGAGCCTTTTCATTCGTCTTGATTTTAGTGAGGCTTCTCTCAGATCGTGGAAAAATAGAGAATGGAGATATTGAAAAACTTCTGCTACAGCCTGGGTTTCTGGGCTCTCAACAATGCTGCAAAACCCTCAGAACTTTGTGGTCTCCTAAGTCTCTTGCAGTCCATTGGGAAGGACCATCCTGGAAATCTTGACTCTAGAAATCTGGGTTCCTTAGTAGCCTGTAGGCAGGAAGAAAAGCAGTTTCCAGTGGCCACCTTTTCTAGTAAAGCTTCATCTAAATTCAGATATTTCTTAAAAACATCCTGCTATTGACTATTTTATATATTTAATAGAAAAGGAGAATGATTTTATGGAAATTCCCAGACATGTCTATGCATTGCCTGGTTCAGGACAGAAAAGAACTACAAGCATCTGCAAAATCAGAGACCTACTTTTGAAATCTTACTCACAATAACAATGTTTTAGTTTGCATATCTATAAATTGTGAACAATTTAGATCAACGTTGCACCTTTCAACCTCATTAACGTCTGAAGAGCACTTGAGAGTCGCTGGATGTGCAAGGAATGTCTCTTCTCATGCCTGCAATGGGAGATGCCTTGTTTGTGATGTTCTGTGAACCTCCAGACCTCACTTGTCTGACTTAAGACTGGAGTTGGGTGGTTTTGATGTCTTAGGGAGATAGCTCAAACTCCCCAAAGTAGAAAATCAAGTTGAAACTTATTTCTTTCATGTGGTGCCTTATGAAAAGGAGCTGTGGGTGTTATGTTTGAGTACGGGAGACTTGTACTTTTGGAAAATACCTTTAGCACAGTCTGTGTGGGTGAGAATGATTTCCCTGCAATCTTTGATTCTCTTGTTTTTCTCAACCAATTATGGTCTTCTAAGATGAGACTGTGTCAGTGGGCATTTTTGAAAGTTGGGAAAGTTCATGTTCTGCACTCAAGAGAGATGTGATCCCTTCCCTTCTTTCTTCAAGGGCTAAGCAGTTACTTGGATAACACAGGAAAAGTCCTTGATTATAATCAATTTTCTCTCCATCAAAAAGTAAAATTTGTGAATATGTCATCTGTGTTGAGTTGAAGATCATATGTGATTCACTCCTGAACAGGAGACAAAGAAAGGGGAAAAGCAGCATTCCTGTAATAGTTGCCAAATTCCCTACAAATTCTCTGACACTCTAATTTCTTTAAATGTGTTAGGAACAAGCTCTTCCTGTCTGCCTGTCTGTATCTTCAGGTTGTAAAGGCAGAAGAAGGATTGCACCTCTTTCTTTCTTGCAAACTCAGCTCCCACTCAGTCCCTTGTGATGGAGGTCTTTGGGCAATACGATATATAAATATTTATTGCTCTGCCATAGAAAAGTTTATTTCTCTTCCCAGGGGCATTGGCCCCATGAAACATTATGGGTTCTGAATATTTTACTGCACAGTTACTCCACTACAAGTTCCACTTCTCTTCATTGTACAGCAGCTGAACATTACATTCCTCCTCAGGGATGCTGAACTGTTCTCATGCTTTTCCGGGGCATGTTTTTCTGGAGTTGCACAGTTATTTTTTTACTAACTACAGGATATAAACATCCAAGTGCCAACAGACTTTGAGGCCAAGTGTCTAAATTTGACCAAAGTGAGCAAACCATCTTCAAAAATCTATTGCAATGAAGTTTGTAGTTATGTAGAGCTCTGTTTCACTGCACAGTCAGCCAAGCCTTACACAGAGAGACTTTTGCTTCAAAAAACCCAGGGCTGCCTGCTCATTCAAGACAAACTTCCATATAGCTTTTGGAGCCTTTGAGACAGTTCTTCTGGGCAGGAGTCAGTGGTGCTACAGTCACCTTCTCCAGTCTGAGACAGTTTTACTGCAAGAAGGACAACGACTGCTCCAGTCCTTGCTGCAGACTCGCTCAGAATGTATGGCTTTAAATAAACTCGGCAGGCCACTGTCTTCTGGCACGCCTCATAAATCTGCCTATATAAGTCTCAGTACATTCTGCCATCTATTACTCATGTCCATATTAGAGATAAAGTAATTCTTTTTGAAATTCCACTGCTGCCAAAAAAACAGTACATCATAATGCAGAATAAATACTTCTTCGTGTTACACCTCCTTTATTTTTGTGTTTGACCCTTGTGTTACAAGGTGGGAAAAGGTTGACAACTTCTCTTCTTTTTTGGGATGACTCCTGCAAACTTTGTGAGACCAGGTGGAAAGGGAAGAAACTGATTTTGCAACACGTTGTGAAGTGTCCTTAGCACAATATTTTTGAATAATCCTTGCTTCTTTGCTAAACACCGTGGAGCAAACGTACGCCAAATTAAAATCAATTAGCTGCATTTGTGGATGAATTATAAAAAAATCAGTAGCTACACAAGCTTTAAATAAGGCTTTGCATCTTTGATACAGAAACTGCACTTCTCTAGAGACTTTAGAATGACCTTTGCATGGAGTTCTCATCTGGAAAATTTCTCACTTAATTTCAGGTTCCTTTCATTCCTCACAGTTTGAGGACACCTCACCTTTTCTCTGACCCCAGTAGCCTGCAGACAGAGGCTGCAGATGGACATCAGAAAAGCAGGCAGCACTGTTCAGGTACTGAAAAATTAATCTAATCACTTTTGGGATCCATTTTAGACGACTAGGCAAAGCTTCAGCCATTTCCCTTGCCTGGGCCAGTGTGCTTTCTCTAATTACAGAGGTAGGTTAAGTTATCTTCTCATTGCAGCAATTAACACTTGCAGTGACTGCCAGACAATTTTGTAATGATTCAGGAAGAGCATCCAACTTCAGAGAGTGTTCCTGTACTTCTTTGTCAGAGATGAAAGTTCACATTTCAGCGAGGAACAAGTCACTCCAGAGTGCCATTAGACCATACCTGCTCATAGTGCACAGCATGCTGTATATTAATGTTCTTGCTATAAATAAAACATTCCGTTTATCCCATACATCTGATTTTCACATCTAAGTGAACAGCCTTGGGTTAGAGTTGGGCATGTAGACAAAAAGCATCGCAGCAAAGGTAGACAATAGTCTACTCCACTTAATTCAGTGCAAATTAATCTTTCCTGTAGCAGTTTGCTGCAGTGAAATTCACCCATTTGGCTGAACACTGAGACTGCATGTAGCAAATGCTAATGCATAGTTTCAGGCACTTATTTACAGAACCTAACTGAAAGAAAAACCAAACACAATGTCTGTACCCTTGCTGTTTTTGTTGCATTTGAATGCTAGACAGCTTCCTGTCTCCTGCAGTCTCAGCAGAGATCCTTCATGTCAAGCAATAGAAGCAGAGGTGCATTGCTTCGTCACCATTGCATGCATGTTTGATAACCCACTTGTGTTCCATGTTACTCTTCCTTTCACGAGATTTTAAGGGGCATCACTTCAGATACATGCAACTGTTGTCCTGCTTCTTCATGGATTACCTTTTTAGCTTGTATCTTTATTCACTGCGTGTCAAAGCATATCTCACCTCACGTGCTTCTCCTTCTAAAAGAGGTATGAACCATAATTAGGTGTATGTGGCAATAGCCCACTGTTAAGATATGTTCACACATTAACTTTTCAAAAATACAAACACGTAGCATGATTTTATACCAGGAAAATAGGCTGCGTCACTTTTTATTTTCATTTGTTTCAGTGAGACTTAATACTACCTGCAATCAGCCTGCATTAAATAAAGTTGAACAAATTTTAAATTTAGGTAAGTGTTTACATACATACTTGTATTGGTTTATCTGGATTGTTTAAAAATCTCATAACTCTGCACCATGGTCAAGGCTTCTGCTAATCCTGTATAATCCCAATGAACTCTGTAGACATAAGCAAGAGAAGAATGTGGCCTATGACATTCTATTGGCAAAAAGAAAAGGATTGTTGCAAATAAATTCTACTGAAACTGAAACAAGTCATCTTTTAGGAGACACTGGTCTTGAAGTCTTTAACCCCCAAAGTGACAAGCACATAAAGACAGGATTGTAATGGAAGCATAACCTAAGCTGTTGCAATTTTCCAAATAGATAACATTTAATAACATGAAGTGAGAGCAATCTTGAAATTCTAATCATTTAAAGCCATCCACATTCAGAAACAGGTTGAAAAATAACAGCACAAATTGATGTGATTCATGTAAAATTTTCCTGGTCTCTCTGGGAAGAGTATCCTGTTAAAAAAAATATCATTAAAAACCCCCTGCTAAGAAGCAGCCAAGTGATACCCAGGGTCTAGCCACATTTTAAAAATACACCTTCTACTTAGAACAGAATTCAACGAACATGGTTATTTCACTGTATATTCCTAAATAGCTAGACTGTGTCCCTAATGCAAACAGTGGAGGGCACACGGAAGAGCTGCAGTAGTCAAGCCAGACAAAAAAAATATGGATTAAAGTTTTAGCAAGTGGGCTAGAAAGAGCACAGGTCTCAGCCCAGCTAGATTCCAAAGACAGTAGTAAGACACTTTAATTACATGATTGATGTGGGCTTCAAAAGCAGGCACCAAATCCACAATGACCCCAAGGTCACAAGCATTATCTGAAGGATAAAAGGGCTACCACAAATGGAAACTACCACAGATGACACCTGAGACCTCTGCGCCAGTGAACTAATCAATAGCAACTCAGTTTTGTCTGTGTTAAGTTTAACAAAATTTGAAGTTACCCGTGATTAAATATCACAGAGGCAATTACACAAAACATCAAACTTCTTTGTAGGCTCTGAAGGGACTGAGAGGATATCTGAATATTGTCTGCATACAAATGACACAGCAAACAGGGCAGCTGAATACTGTTAAGTAAGGGAAGTATATAAATAGAAATCAAAATTGAAACCATAGGAGAATCACAGCCTTCTTAAAGAATGGATTCCCTCCAGCAGAAGTGAATTTTGTCAATACCTATAAAACAGCGAAGACAAACTAGTCCAAGCTCCCAAATGGAATTAAAGAAAGGCCTGATAAATAGTCACTGGAAAGTCAACATCTAGTAAAATATATGAGCTGCTAAGTAATTTAAATATTTTATTTAAATTCATTAATACTTCTGGAAGCAAGAACTCCCGGTGAAAGAAGTGGCTGTATTCCATTTCAAAGGAAAAGCTTAATCTATGTAGAAGTATCAGTGATGTGCTTGGCCTCTCTCTGTAGACATCTGAAGTATTGTTGAATTGCAATAATGCACTAATATGGGAAGACAATCTCCGATCAATGAATCTCTTGAAAGGCAGGGCTGCAACAACTTCCAGCATCTCATCTACCTCTGGAATTAGAAAAAGTCCAGGCACAGACAGAAAGTGGAGTTAGGTCATGGTTGAAGGAGAGTAACTTCGTGCACACATTCAGGCCAGATGGAAGCTCCACTTGACAGGGAAAACATCAGGACAAGAGTGAGAAGAACAAGCAAAGGTCTGAAAGTGGGAAAAGTTCCAGACGAACGGTGGCAATGGCCAAAAAAATCTAGGCCATTTCCAAAATTTAACGTGGGAATTAATAATGATTTATGGCTGTAAAACTGACGTTAATTAAAGCAATTTTAGCAGTATCCTTATCACTTCGATTTGATGCTATTACAGCTAGCTGGAAAGAGCATACAAATTACCCAGAGAAGGACTTTTAGCTCACCTATGGGGGTTTTTTCCTATCATGTTTGCATTTCTTGACCATGTTAGTGCAGGATCTGAGCCAAAAGCACTCACAATGGAATATGGATAGAGGATGAAAACTTACTAAAACATAGAGGGATTGCAGGGAAGGACTGTAACAGAGTTCAACAGAAGGCAACATCAGGGATGACAGCTTAAAATGATCTCTGAAGTAAAAAAAATCAGAATATCAGGGATACAAATAGAAACCTATATATAAAGGTTTACTGGGGTTACTATGTGTGCTTTTGTTTGGGTTAGGGTTTTTGGTTTTTTTAGAGAGATCTAACTGATCCCAAATATCAAAACCAGAGAAAATAAGTGCAAAGACAGTTGTTCCTAAAAATCAATTCTTGGTTTCTAATAAATCAGGACAGGGGGGAGGGATCAACCATGGACCATATGTTTCCTCTGCCACCTTGATTTAGTGGCAAAAATTGACCTTTGCTC
Organism: Entomyzon cyanotis; assembly: GCA_024500445.1. Classification (NCBI taxonomy): domain Eukaryota; kingdom Metazoa; phylum Chordata; class Aves; order Passeriformes; family Meliphagidae; genus Entomyzon; species Entomyzon cyanotis. Next base: position 5,647,909 of record JAKEPQ010000756.1, read on the forward strand.
TTGGGTTCAAAAGTCCAGGCCTTCTGTGAGCTTCTATAATGAGATGTCAGCTGTAAGGCAATAACGTAATGAAACTCAGGTGTGGATTTAGCAGGGCAGCCAAGGGGGATGTGACCTCCTTCTCTCCCTGACCTTCCCCCTCTCCCCTGCCCTACTTCATGCACGCTGCCTGTCCACCCCCATGCCAGCACTGGGAATGGGGTCACCTGCCTCTGGGTCTGTGTGGTCCTTCTGTGAGTCCAGCAAGGAGGCAAGAGTGGCCTGGACTCTGCAGGAGAACATCCAGGGCTCAGTTTTCCTGTGTAGATCAGGCAGTGCTGCCCTTGGAATGCTGCTATCATCCTCTGCTGTCTACAGGATTAGGTGCAGGAATGGGCTGTGAGAGCCTGGTGGGACTCAGAAATACTGAATAGTTCCCAGCTTCAGGAACACATCATGGCTAGGTTACAAACGTTGAGTGCAGAACGTGAAGTTTTGATTCCCATCTCTGCCTCCATGGCCTGATGGCCACAGGAAGGAAACTCCAGAAGGTGCATGAAAGGGCTGGGAGAGAGTTGACTTGCTCAGGTCAGGCTCAGGTCTGGACAATTGGTGCTTGTGGAGATTCAATCATGGTGGGCAAAAACTTCTCTGTGTGATCCCACATGTGTAACATAAAAACCAAGAGAAAGAATTAGTAACTTGATCAAAAATTGTCTACATTTTGCATGTGGAATGCAATGTTTTGGACAGTAAAGACTGAGAGAAACCTACTCTATGTCCTTCAGAGCTCCTGCACAGAACAAGATACTATTCATAATACCTGCTTGCAAAAAAAATCCAAACCTTCATCATCTCTAGACCAGGAAACAACTTTAACTGCATGTGTACATGGTTTGAAATATATCCTTATTTTAACTATTCTGAGTAGTTACAATGACCACCACTGCTTCCTCTATTTTTTAATAGAATTCTCCCTTTTTGTTTTTTTCAGTTTTGTGTTTGGAATTTTTTCTTATTTGGTTTGTTTTGTAAGGTTTGGGTATAGTTTTTTTTGTGACATCATCAGAATTACAACTATAATATTTGCATTTAAGTCCCTTCTTGAAGTTCCCTCCTGGCTATGTGGCATGTGAAAATAGCTTTTAAGTCTTTCTAAAAGCTTTGCCAGGTCACTAATTCTTTCATAACATTCTGGCCTTTCTATAAGGCATAACATATAAGGCAGACATGTTTCACATTGTCTCCTCACCACCTGTATTACATACATAAAATACGTGGCCCCAGAATGACCTTCTTGTTAGTCCTTCTTGGAGTTGTCATGCTTTCTGGTTAAATATTATTTAGATCAGAAATAAGACATGCAAACATTGGTATTCATAGAACACTTTTGAATTTTTTACACACCACTTTCACATCTCAAATTCTGTAATTTCCAGACACTTAAGCTTCAGAAAGTTGAGAATTAAGCTGTCCTGGTTTGTAAATCTGGGAGAAATAGCATCTGCTTGTTTTCAGCAATATCTATATGCTTATGCTGCTATTAATAGTTTACATGTGTATCTTTGATCCTTTGATCAGGACTGGTGAGCTGATTATTCTTCAGCAGGAGGAGTTGATTTGGAGCAGTTATTTCTCTTCTTTCCCATGTTTTCATGTTTTTGGGAACAAATGCTCTAAGAGATTCCTTAAAAAGCTGTATTGCTTGAGCAGGAGCCATACAGGTGATCTCTGCCAGGTCTAGCTACAGTGGTCAGAGACACAGCAGGCCGGCTGTACCCCCAGCCTGCAGACAGCTTAATACTTGCAGCAAAGGATGCAAAAGCAAGTATTTGCAGGTTCTCCACTGGCAGCAGCAGTTCACAGCCCAACATGCAGGAGGCAAGTGGTGTTGAGCATTGACAGCTCAGTGGCAGCTAGGTAGGGTTTCCCTAAGCCAAAAAGCCAGTTTTCTGTACCAAAAAATGTCATAAAAGAAAGGACTTTTCAAGTTCAAATCCATCCTGACAGGACTGGTGTGCTGAAAAGAGACACGACTACCTTTCTCTATCAGCATGGCCACATGGTTGTAAGCTTTTTCACCCCTTTATTTTGTCCATTTTCACTGAAAATTCTTGCCTGCCCTTCAGTGTGGGCTCCAGAGCTCTTTAGCACCTCTCTGTCTTTGGACTCTGACATCAGACCCTGGCCATTGTGTCTACCTGCAGCAGTTACAGCAGATGCCACTGCAGCTGAGCCAGAACCAAAATCCACCTGTATGGGGCACCCATACACATCAGCTCTGCTGGGAAAAGCTTAACATTTCCCTTCCTTGCCTTGGAGTCCTTGCAGAACACACCTGTGTGTGCTGATCCCTGCTTGCCCTCTCCATGTGGCCCACAGTGGGCAGGGAGGCGATGCCAAGGCTCAGTGCAGCCGTATCCTTCTCCCAGCCCTGCCAGGCATGGGCACAGGCTGCTGCTGCTATTTCTGTTGCTCAAGAGAGAGGCAAAAATAGCACATGGCACTTGTAATGCCAAGATTCCCGGGGCATTTTGGCCTGCCCGTGGCATGGCACTTTTCACAAAGCTATTTCCTGGGTCACCAGTTGACCTTGGAAAAGGAAAGCTGGCCCTGTCTAAGCGAACTGCCCCAAAATATTCCTGCCGTGAGGCAGGGCTGGTGGCCTGGTATGCACAGGGCAGACAAGCAGGGAGCTGTCTAGAATACCAGTGACACGTGCTGGCAGAAAATCACCACTGCATGCTTTTGCTAATTTGGCTATGCCTCCTTGTGCTCATTTCTGAGCTGGCTTAGCTCTGCCTTGCCTGGCGATCCAGCCGGTGGCGGCACTGATGCCTGGATCATGGAGCCATGGCTGCTGAGGGCTGCTGTGAGAGCTTCCAGGGCCTTCTCCCCCCAGCAGAACTTGCACCCTGACTTTCAAAGCTGTCATTAATTTTTCAGTTCTCATTTTCGTTCATAATATGTGACACAGGTAACTTTCACAGGACTAATATTAGAGAAATTGTGTCCCTCCCTGGTAGTCAGATTAGTTAATACACTCCATGGTAAAAGACTCTTGTGATTTTTTCATTACATATCTCTCGCAGCTTCACTGTTTGTTGTAAGGCTTTGATATCCAGCAAAAAGAACCACCCTCAAGCATCAGAAGTGCCTTTTTTTTCCTCTAAAACTCTCTTCTGCCACAGCTGAGCTACAAGTATTAAAGAAATTAACACATTTCCTTCTCTTGAACATGTACATCATATGTACAAACTATAATTTTAACCTTACTTGAAATATTCCTGAGAAATAACACATCCAAATGATCTAATTTCACTATTGTGTTGGTTTTGTCTGGGGTAGGGTTAATCTTCTTCACCATGGCTAGTGTGGGGCTATGTTTTGGATTTGTGCTGAACACAGAGTTGGTAATATAGAGGTGTTTCTGTTATTGCTGAGCAGGGCTCACACAGAGCCAAAGCCTTTTGTGCTTTTTGTACTGCCACACTGGAGAGGAGACTGTGGCTAAATGGGAAGCTGGGAGGAGACATGGCTGGGACTGGTGACCCAAACTGACTAAGGGGATATTCCAGACCCCATGGCATCACGCTCAGGATATAAGTACAGGGGAAAGGGAGAAGGAGGAATGTTTGGAATGGTGGCATTTTGTCTTCCCAAGTAACTGCTGCTTTAGTGTTTAGTTTTAGTGTTTTAGTTTTCCCTTTTAAACTGGTTTTGTCTCAACCTACAAGTTTCCCTGCTTTTACCCTTCTGATTCTCTCCCTGATCACACTTGTGGGGCAATGAGTTACCGCCTGCCTGGGGCCTGGGTGCTGGTTGGGGTTAAACCTCAACAACTATAATTAAAATTGAAGCTGCAAAATAAAGTACTCAAAAAGTTGGGAAATGACACCATCAAGGTTGGCTGTGCAATCATAGGTGGTCTCTAGTCAATATGAATTCTGGTACTTTTTGAAAAAATCTGAAATTTCTGAACTTCCTACTGACAGCAGGATCCCCTGTACCACAGAGCTCACAGATCAAAACACAATTTCCTTGCAAAATAATGATTCTCTCACCTCCTGGTTTTCATGTCTAGTTCTGTAGGACCAAGGGGGGTCAGATTCAGAGAAGTAGGCTTTGAATTTTTGTTTGCTTGTTTTATACGTGATATTAATTAGTCTGCAGGGGGATAGAATAATATTGCTTTCAAACATGTCAGTGCTATGGACCAACAGGTTCCAATCTCAGCCATACTGACTTGTCTGCCCACAGACCGTAAACTCTGTCTTGACAGCTGCATTTCCACCCTTTAGGCAGCATTTTAAACCAAAAAACCTCCTCAAATTCTAACCCCCTAACCCTGTTTTCCACCGATCTTAGAAACTGCATAACATTTCATTAGAAATTTTCCTGTGTTCATTGGCCAAGGCATATCATCTTTATTCTGTACTTTTCCACTACTGGCTACAAGTATTGGTTATTTTAATTTAAATGATTTGTGTGCACCACGTTATATGGATGTATGACAGTACTATTCTCAGCTAGAAAAGAATCCAAATAGTACCAAAGAGAATATGATGGAACAGCCAAGAGAAATTTTGACATCTTGAATTTTCTTACCTTTGTAGATTTTTGTTAGGGTTGTGATCTTTTAAGTCAGGCTTGCTGGCAAAACACGATAGCCATACAAATTGTAAAGCCTGGCAAAAGTGCTTCAAATTAAAGAGTTTCAAATCAAGACAAAATGAATGTAGATTACATTCATATCCTTAAAATGTTTGCAGTTGCAGAAGCTAACCTGGGCATACCCTAAAGCATGTCTTTAATGTCTCATTAGGCATAAAGGACTATAGCTCATTATTAGAGGATAATGGTGTACTGAATGCATTTTAAATGGCTTGGATGCATTGCATCCACCAAGCCCATGTGAGTAGGAAATGAAGGCCTTGTCCTCTTTTCAGGATACCAAAGCCAGCTACCTTTGTGTTGATAGTTTCAGGAGTATGAAAATTACCCCACCAATGACAGTTCTTCAAAAACCATAACAGTAATAATAACAATAATAATAATGAATATCTGCGGCAGCTAACTTGGGACCCAAGAGCAACATGTGCTTTTTTCTCGATGTGAACCATTTGTACTTTCTGCACTCAGCTGGATATGCTTGTGCCACGAATTTGAGGCACCCAAGGCTCTGATTCCCATGACCTACTAAGAGTCATGCAAAGCAAAGAACTTGTATAGCACAACAAAATCCTGTCTTCGTATTTCCCTCCTGACAGGCAGGGCCAGGGAGTTAGAGCTCTTGTGCTGCTTGAAGAGCTTTTCATGCAGGAGTTATTCTCAAGAGGCTATTTCCATAATATTTGAGATCCTTTAAACAGAAGAGTGGCTGAAAAAAAAAGATTTCTTAACATCATTGATAATCAGGTTTGTTGTGTACCTTGCAAAATACTAAAACATCAAAGTATGTAAGAATTAAAGGCAGCCACAAATTTGTGTATTAAATTTTGAGCATGGCTATATTCCAGCATTGAAAAATAAGTATTGTCAGAGTGACAATAAAATTATGACCAATGAATAAAAAAGATCAGGATGTCTCAGGTATTGTTGGCCAAATGCAATGTAATAAGGATATCTTCATTTTGAAACATGATATGCAAGAATGGTGAGAAAATCTGCTCGTTACTCCAAATAAGAAAATATTAGTTTCTACAATTGATATCAATGTTACTTAGAACTTGAATTTCTTCCCTTGAGATTCCAACAGACACCAAGTCAGTTTCATATTAACCACATCAGTTGGTTTCAGCCATTGCTTTATAACCAAAACTCAGAACTGGTGCTGATGTAAGTAACATTGCTATTTCTATGAATATGAAAAAGGATTCTCCCAGGTTTATATGCCAAAAAAAGCAGGCAAGACTTTAACCAGTGATGCAATCAGTTTATGGCATGCATCTGATGAAAGACAAATTATAGAAGCAAGAGAGAAATTATACTAAAGAAAATCATACTAATTAATGGTCATAGCGTGTTAATAATCTAATTACTATCAAGGTAACATTGACGGCAAAAGAGAGTGTTGATACAAACATGGAGTACCCCAGTGAATATTAAACAGACAATATTACCAAAATAGGGTGGCTGGATTTAGGCCTGTATTGGCTGCTGTACTTAAAAATTCTTAACAAAGTATCTCATGTTGGCATGAAGTGTGACCATACGGAGACAATCTGTCAGAAGAAACTTTAAGAGGTACATAACTATAATCCTAAATATTCTGAGAGAAGGAGTTGCCAAATTTGATCAGCTAGATCAACATGGCCTACCAATAATAAAGTAAAAGTCAGAAGCACAACCCTCAATTCACACAAGACCACTCTTGAGGTGACAGAGTTTGGCTTTCCATCCTGTACACAGACACATCTGAGAGGGTCTGACATCAGTTGTAAAGTCAGAAATGCTTGTCTACAAAACATCAGCAGGAAAACAGGTTTTTGCAGTTTGTGATTCTTAGAAAGCAATCCTCTGAGAGACGACTGGGAAGAACAATGTGGGACAAAGGCTTTTTTAGCATGTCTTTCAACAGGCTTAAGTGTTTTAATGGTTGTTAACTAGAAGTTTATTCAAAATGCTAAATGAGCTCATTGCAAGTTAGTTTCTGAGTATCATTTGTACACTACTGACTGACCTGGGCTATTTTTTGCTGCCTATTTTCTGCCTATATTGGGGCCAGCAACCGCTCCCACCAGGCTAGATCTGAGTGCATCTCAGCCTGTCTGAACTTCTACTGAGTTTCACTCTGGGCTGCAATGAGCTGGAGTGGAACAAAGCAGTTCCATGATAGGATCATCCATATGCAGCCTGTGAACCCAGACACGAGATCCGCCCATGGAGAAGGTGCATAAACAACTCATTTCTTAAGCTGGACAAGGCCAGTTATGGAAGGGCAGAAAGAGATAAGGAGAGGCTGCGTAGCCTCTAAGGATAAGGATAGAGATAAGGAGAGGCCATGTGTCAGTGGGTTAGTTACACGTGTTGGACTGATGCACTCAAAGCTGTCTTTCACTAGGGTGAAGTCCAGCCCACTCTTTCCTTGCCTTGCCCAGTGTGCAGCTTCTTGGTACAGGTACTCTACTGGAGCAGAGCTTTGTGAAGTGACTCCAAACCTAGGACTTCCTCTTCTCAAACCTCAGACCCTTGGGGAATTTGAGTTTGCTTTAGCCTGTCTGTCTGTGGCTGTGTAGCACTTACAGCTTGTAACACAAAGGCCTTTCAAAAGAGATTCTGGACTAATTATTCTTTCTTTTATGATCATGACAGACAATAAATCCAGATAAAACAGAGCAGGTCCTCTGTGCATCCCCATGCCTTCATTTCCTCATTTTCTGGAGAACTCTTTAGGCTGAGGCACAGATTTTCCAGGTTCCTTCCTTTCTTCTCCCCGTCTTACATGTGGCCCTCTGCCAGTCTCTGAAACCAACCAAAAGTTGGTTTCACTTTTGGGAAACCAACCTATTATTTCTGCTTCAGCTCTCTAAAATGGCTTCTTAGACTTTGCTGGCTGCCAGCCTCTTTTTTGTATTGGTAGCTTCATTTCTCATCAGCTTTTGTGTCCTGGAAACTGATCCACAAACAAGGAGCAAACTCCCCTAAGTTAGTTTAAGGGCCAACACTTTTTTTAGTAGTGTTTCATACAAAATGGGCATCTTTGAGGAAGATGGGTGATAAATCATAAGACAGCAGGAAAGAGACAAAAACCTACAGGAAAGAAATGCTGCTTTCCACTTATCGCATTGTGTATTTATTTACAGTTTATATTCTTATGTTGGTGTTATGGAGCAGAACAGGTCTTTGTGTTGTGATTGATTAAGAGCCCATTGAGCTGAAGATTCAGCAGCATCCCCGTTGGGAGGGCATAAACACGCTGATGTCACCCTGCCACAGCCTGGGGCTCCTTGAGAGCTCCTGGGGCCAGGACAGGCTCTGTCAGAGCACACAGGGCTTCCAGCAGCAGGCTGTGACACCCTTGGTGCGAGGGGATTGATGTAGGGACTAACTTTTGGTGGCAGAATGGACCTGGCTCTGAGCAGCCAGTGAAGATGTGGATTCAGAGAAATGCTTGTGGAAAGAGGGTAGAGGAGAATCAGAAGGGAGACTGCATTAATCAGTGTTTCTATTTGCAGTGAGGGAGATCCAGGCTGGAAAGTCTCTGTGCAGCTTTCTTTGAGGCTGCATATTCCTATTAATTACTAATTACTCACGCTAACGAAGAGAAGGAAGATATGCTTCCAAGTATGATTAGAAAATCAGTGCTTGGGAGCTAACTCAATGGACCTGCAATGACTTCCTTGACTTCTTAGTATGAAATTGGATACCTCTTGTCACCTTTCTATGGTGTGCTTCTGAGGAATTTATGGGAGCTAAAATGAAATAAAATATTGACCTTATTGAGAAAAAAAATAATAGATTGAAACAATCATATGAAAGATATCTACAAACTGTCTGGTTCTGTATGGAAGCTTATTTCAAGAACATGTATTTATCTAGAGGTTTTACCTGCAGTGCTTTTATTTGATATATGAATCCTAAATAGCATTCACTTGTTCTTCCTCTAAATGCAAGGAAGTAACAGAAAAGACAGAAAAATTAAACAGAAAACCCATGACTGCAGGAAGGGTAGCTGCAACTTACACCATGTTTACTGGTTTTACCATATCCAGCTACTACAGTCATGTATCCAACTACTACAGTCATCTAGCAGTCAATTGCTGCCAGAGAAGAGAGGAGTGACAGTGTGTCAAAGGTTCTACTCTGCAGACACCCAGCAGACCTACGAGCCTTTCATGGTATTTTAGTCTTCCCTGTCCAGTTGATGAGATGAGGGACAGAGTGACTTTGGTGACTGGCACCTCATGTCCAGCCAGGGACAGCGCACCACACTGTCCTAGCTGCATTTCTAAAGCAACAAGAGAAAACATGCATATTGAGTTTAGGTTCTAAATTTCTTTTGTAATGTTTGGAATGTGAACTGAAAGGCTTTGATGTTTGGTCACTTTTGAAAGTAACTGCAGCAGAAGTCATTGACAGGAAAAAGAAGAAAAAAACCAACCCTACAATGAAATTTGCTGTTTGGCAGGTACCAAGCACTCTCAGCTTTCAGTCACCCGTGCAGCTGAGTGGAGAGAAGGGCAGAGCCTTCCTCAGGGTGGTGGTGCCTGGTGCAGTTCTGGCCAGAGACAGGGAGCAGAGTGACACCTTGCTCATCACATCACTTGATCTGCTGCCCATGGAGAGAGGACAACATCAGAAGTGGTGAGATACTTGCTTTTAATGCTTGGCTATGAACCACACTTTAGTTGTTGAGATATTTTTGTCACCCTTTTCTCCCTTCTGCTGTTTTTTTGTTCTGTTGAGGCTCTTAGATCATAGCTCTGAGACACAAACAATCAGTTATGGTATATCTTTACAATGTCTAATACAATGATATTCTGAATATAGCCCAATATTTCATTTACTGCAGTATAAATTATACTACTCTAACAAATTTTGGGACTATAAAGAAACATCCATTATTTCTGTTTTATCTCAGCTAAAATTCTTGTGCTGCATTATACCACATTCCTCATCCCTGTTATTTAAAGTAATTTACAAAAAATGTGATTTGAAACTTCAGAGAAATCCCAAGCAATGCATTTTATGTTGTCTGACAGCAAAAAAAACTGCATTAATTTGAACATCCAAATAACATAATCTGCTCCTAGTGCACATAAAGCTCAAATAAATACTCCTTTTTGTACAATAAAAAACTCAAAAGTGATCTTCTTATGAAGAGGGAGGAGGGCCTACTGACCTAAAAGCCTTCAGTCTCAATGTGACCGTGCTGACCACTTGGATTTGAGCTGCAAAGGGACAACCAAAGGAACAAGCTGTCAGTGTCTCAGTACCCTCTGCACCTGCACAGCTCCCAGCATGCATTTGGAGGTGAGACAAGTGTGACCAGTCAGTGGGAACATTCTCACACCTCAGCAAAGGTCTGGGAGGCCTGGACTGCCTCTCAGTCCCTCTACTAGATGTGTTCACCATGTGTACATTGTTTGAAGAATTCAAGCTCACCTTATGCCCATTCTATTACTACGGGAAATGAGCAAATCCTCTGTGTGGATCATCTTTTTCATTTTTATAGTACTTATAAATAGACACAGTGGGGTAATCCTGACAAAACTAGGTATCACCAATGCAGGAAGAACAAATAACGAGAGCTACAGAAGAGTTAAGAGTGTTTGTTCCTGTGCTTCGATGCAGTAGATGAAGTGTGGGTCTCCTGTAAAATATGCTCGTGTACTTGGATTTTTTCATCCTGCACTCACTCCTCTGCAATCTGCTTACCATGACAAAAGTCACCAGAGACGCAAAGTGCTGTGATAATGAGAGAGCTGCAGGTAACTTCCAATCAGTCCCTTGTGGCATATTTGGAGTTTACTAGCCATAGGATATAGTGGTTTCTCCATGCAATTGCTGCTGACTCCACATTTCTCCTACAGTAAATATATGCACCATTGAAAAATAAAATTCAGGTTTACCTTAAAAGAGTGCTGAGCACATCCCTCTTTTTGTGCCTCATGTTTATCCATCTTGCAATCTTGGGAAATCAGAGCACTGTCTTTTGTTATAGTAATCTCACTGTTGGAAGCCACCATCGTTTGGCTATTGGAAGTTTTATATAATTAGTAATTTATGGCTCCTAATGTTCTCAGAGACCTTTTGCAACTGAAGCTGCAAATAACATAATGCCAAATATTAAACTTCTGGATGCAGCATATGCAGCCTTTCACAGACCAAAATTATACGTCTTTAGGAGTTTTAGTCTCCTAACAAATGTTTCTTAAGAATAGTTTCTCTGTATGTAAAGTGCTGGCATGAATTATAATACAGTAATTTTAATAATAAACAAATTTTTTTCATTATATGGCTTTATCATCATTACATTTTCATCAATTAGTGAATATATTACTGTAGCAATAGTTTTGTTCCGCCTAAAACACACACTGAATTTACTTCATGGGGTAAAGTTTTAAAAGCTATGCTACATGTTTCTTGTTTTCAGCCGTTGTTTGCAAGTTGTCCAGGTTACCTCTGGTAACACTCTATGCAACATATAGAGACGTGAGACCCTTTCAGCCATCTCGTGACATTACCCTTAAATTATCGTTCCCGTTTTCAAGAGAAAGAGGAATGTGCTTAACATTTCCTTTCATTTTGTTCTGCTTTTAAGTATCCCTAACACTGTGCCAGAATTAAAGTCAGAAGTTAACACCATACTAATGGGGTTAATGTGTGGTCAAAGTCTGCATTTTTTTCTGCCAGAAAAGCATTTGACATTATTCTTGTTGAATAAAGACAGTCAGCAGTGATACGTTACAAGCCTGCAGCTCTGAAAAGGAAAAGCAGGCTGTTTGCACACACTGATTGCTGTATTTCTTTGTTCCAGGCAGGGCAGGCTGTGCCAAGAGGTGGTTTTATTCCTACTTCTGAGTGCCATGCTGCTGCTTTGCAGTGCAAGGAGCACTTCGGAGGCACAAGGGTCTCAGGTATAAATGTAATGATGTGACTGTTTATTCTCTGTGTTGATCCACTGTAGCTCTATTCCAGCTTCATCCCAGCTGATTCCCATGGTCTTATATCGCCCTTGGCCTGGCAGCAGAATGATGATGGATCAGGAATTCTTTTCCCCAGTTTGCAGGGCACAACAGTGAATTTTCTAGGTAGCCTGTTCAGAGACCTCTGCATTCCCTTATGCTGTAAGACAGAGGAGGAGGAACAAGAGCCAAAAGGAAAGACAAAACCTAGAGAGAAGCCATCTGCCCTCTTTTTACCTCCTCATGGAAGTCTCCTGGTAGCGATACTGTGAGCTCCAGATCTAGCTAGAAAGGGTCAGCTGAGTTTAAGAGGGAAGCCTTTTGTAATTCATGGTTCCCCACCAGGAACTCAGTAGAAAAAGGAGACAACAGTGATGATGTTCCTCTAGTTTGGTTTCTGTCCTGGCTTCTGCCCAGGGGGAGAACTGGGAGAGATGAAGATGCAGCCATGGCTCTGACAATCAAGGGCAGGGTTGATGTCTGTGGCTTCAGGGACAGCAGGTGGGGAGTCAGGGTATCCATACAGCTTCTAGAAAGTTCCCAAGGCTCCAGGAGATCCTACAGCCAAATGCTTTAAATTATTTTTGGCTTTCAAGGACTGGCAAGTCTCACCTACAGTATTGACACCTGCTCTCTCTTTTCAGCCAGAGATTCATAAGTCCTGGAGTCAGCCTCTTTCAACTCTGCTCCCTTTTTTTTTGCAGGAAACATCATTCACAGGCCATATTAGCTGGACATAGAAGGGGTCTTGAGCAGCTAATATGTGTGCTTCTTAGATCTTGCCCTTAATGCAAAATTGACTAGTTAATTAAATCAGATATGAGAAGGTTCTCTCCATGGAGGGCTTTGCTGTGGCACTGTGGATTTGGACCAGGAAGCAGCACCAGGGCACCTCCTTGACCAGCCCCGTCCTGCAGACCCCGGCAAGATGGGCCAGGCTGGGCTGGGGTGGTGACCAGGATCAGCCAGAGCCCAGCTATCTGTAGGCACCCTGGGGCTCAGCAGGAAGGCATCGCTTGGCATGGGATGGGGACAGGATTAAGACTCAGTGGGGCCCAGGGCCAGGCAGGGCCAGGGCTGCAGCACCCAGTCTGAATATCAAAGTTGTTCTCATTACTAAATCAAACAGAATGTTTTGCTTAATCCAGTGGAGAAAGGGTACTTAATTAATTTCTACCGAGGTCTGCTGGGAAATTCTTCTAAGGTCTGTTAATTCATACTGAGATTTGATCAGCAGGAAGCAGTGCACCGGTTCTGCTCTGCCTTCACGATTCACAGCCGCTTTTTCTGAGGGAGCAGGGTAATGGTAGGAACTCCCAGGCTGCCTGCAGATAAGGTGAGGTTTGGGTAAAATGTGCTCATGAGCTGGACGAGAAGCTGCTGTTTGAGTATCAGCACAGCACTATGTCTTCAGAGATGTAAATGAAAGTTACAGGTGAGAGCACAAATAAAAATGAATGGTTTGTTCCACATTGTAATTTTCTCCAGCTGAAAAGCCTGCTTAGCAGGTTCCTGATCTCTCCCTTGTCTCATCTCCATCAAGGCAATGACCATCACAATTTCCCAGCCCTTCAGCCAAGCTGCTGCAGCTCTTTGTGGAGACACTCCTTGAACCCAGTCAGTGAAATCACACATTTTTAAAAACAAATTAGGAAAAAAAAAGGGAACTATTTCAAGTGTAGCCACATATGGAGCACACTGAGCACTTACAGAACCGTGGTTCAAGGGAAGCAGAACAGGGCAAACAGCTGGAAAACCCTTCTATGAGCCTCACTCTTAGAGCAATCTGGCACAGAAACACCCAAAAGACCACAACTCCCAACAGAAATTCCTCCACATTCCTGAGAACATTGTATCAGTGCCGAACGCTTTCCATTATAAACCCCAATATCATGTTTTTTAAAATCACTGGGCTTCCTCCAAGCAGACCAGAAATGCAGATGCTGGAAGGATGAATCTGCTGAAAATGATTCATCTACAATAAATAAGGTGTTTCCAAACACAAGGGCATAAGGGATGTTTTCTTTTAAACCTGTGAAACTGTTGTAGCAACTCTTTATTTGGGGAAGGTTTCAAATTCAGAATTCCCCAGTCTTACAGAATCTTGATTCACACCCACACAGGTACCAGGGACCAAGGAATTGAAGCATATATAGAGACAGTCCTATCAAGGGTACGTGGGAAGCATTAATTCTGGCCTTTCCTAGCTTTTGCATGTTTGCCTGGACAAGCACGACCTACTGTCCTGTGGGCTGCTGGAGAGAACCAGATCTCAGTCACTCAGTCTTTTTGTCTTCACATAACTTCACCAGCTCTGCATGCCTGTTAAAGAAATGTCTAAATCAAAGTTGTTCATGTGAAGAGGGAGCAACTGCTTTAACTGAAAGTGAACTTTCTCTGATCACATTCGAGATTACCTAAGTGTAAGTTAAGCACAAGAACTGCAGTTATCAATATATCCAGTGACAACTCACTACACTGTCCAATTGGTTTGGTTGCTTTGTTACAAGAGCCAGCCAGGAGCTAAATTAATCCAGCTAACATTGCTTGTACTTTTAATCTAATGCAAAAGCTGAATTTCAGGCTTTTAGAAGTGAAAGGCAAGCATCTATCCATCAGTGGTACTACCTAACTGCCCATACTGGGTAACTGTGGAAAAAACAGCAGACAATACATTTAATTTCTAAGGCTGAACAATCGGGAACCATTACAGGAATATGGAAGACACGAGTAAAGCAATTAAGATAAGTGGAATGTCTTTCATTACTTGTATCAAACAAGTGAACTATTCAGAAAGATGGGCCAAGTTGGCAAACTTGCTCAAAATAAATGACCAATGCAACTTTCCATGTGTGCTTACTGAAACCTACACACTGCTAGCTGGGCTGGCTCCTTGTCAGCTTACTCCTGTGGCACTCAGCTCCTGTTTAAATAAGAAAATTACCTGTTTTGACTGAAATGAAACATAAACTGACAGTGACAAATGTAAAGTAAATGACTAAATTTTGTTTGTAGAGAAAGCTGAGCATTTATTTGCAAACACATAAGGAAGAAGTGGCTTCTGTTCAGTGGGACTGTTCCAATGTGGGTAGTTACTCATTTGCTGAAGTGTTCACAAGATCAGATCACAACTTCCAGAAACTCAGCTGCTACACCCAAACATTTTTCCCACAGCACCCAGTTCTTAGTCACCACTCTCCACGGAGAGCAGACAGTGTAGAGCAGAAGTCATTGTGGTCAGTGTGTGGCTTATTTAGCAAAAGAACTTATCTTGCTCATTTTCCATGAGTCATATTTCAAGACTGTATTACTAATTTCTGTCAGACATAGGTACTAGATTTATACTAAATGAAGAGCTGCAGAAAGGCTTGTCATTTGTTCTAAAGCCCAGTGTGAGAACACCTGCCTTGCTAATATACAGGGTAACACTTAATTGGGGAGCAACAGTATTAAGTTTATTAACGATCAGTGTTTTCAAAAGGTACAAATTATTTGGGGCAGCTCCATCACAGAGATTCCTTCAGGCAGTGTGATATTCAAAAAGCAGGTCCTCCACCCTTCTGAGAAGCCAGTGGCTCCTTGTCAGAAGGGTCTCCTGAGACCCCGTGCCACTTTGAAATATCTTTGCCAGTTATTTTAGTTATCCTGCAAAGAAAAGGACCTCTCTAACCTGCTGCTGTTCGCTACCACCCCTATGGAGCCTGCAGTGCTTTTGGAGGTAGGTAAATAATTACATTATTCCCTGTCATAAAGTTTATTTAGCCAGTAGTTAACCAGCTGGTAGTGGGCAGTTTTAAGACCAATGTTCATTCAATTCATGAGCCTGATGGAGAAGTAAAAGGTAGCTCTGAAACACCTGCATGCCCATTCCCAGCAGATTCCAGGAGAGAAAGCAGCCTTTCTGCCTGCTCACTGCTGCCCAGGGAACCTCCCTGACCCCTGGGGCTCCTGGTGAGAACTGAGGGGAGAAGCAGTTCCAGCAGCTTACAGGAGCCATTGGCTCTGCAGAAAGCCTTCATTAGCTCTCAGAAAGCTCTGCAGAGGTGCCTTCATTAAACAATACAAAATTTACTCTACAAAACACACCAGAACTGTGGAAAAAATGCAGTAGCATTTTTTTAAATACCTTGGTCAATTCATTCAAAAAATATACATTGGCAGGAGGAGGGGAAGCAGTTTAATAATTTTAATGGCCAATACTTAAGAAAAGATTAAAGGTCTAATGCATTAAAAAGGAAACTCTGCTGATGGTAATCAGTTTTGCTGCTTTTATGCATCATTTTGTTCCGTGTTTGTGTATGAAATGAGGCGGGGAGGGGGTTGGGGGAAGTTTGAAGATTTAGGGAGATTACTGCTTTCATGGGAGTGTTTTATTGCACTTCGGCAGTTCTGGATTTAACCAGAAAATCCAATTGTGGAAAAAGGATGAAACAATCTGTTTTTCCTCCAATCAATCACAAGGTTGCAGGATGCATTAAAATAAATTTGCGACTGCCATTCTTCTTCCTTCCCACTGCTGTAGTGGCAAATGATGATCCAAAAGCTGACTGACACTTCCCATACCAGCCCTGAGGGCTGCTGCCCTTCTCTTTTTACCAATCCTTATGATTACAAACAACTTCAGAGCTGTTGTGAGAACATGGAGAAAAGTCTTATGGCAGATGAAGCATTTTAATAGGTGCTAACCCAAAAATAGTGGCAAAATTACAATCAGTCATATGAATAAGAGCAGAGTAACAAATACTGTGAAGTATTCCTCCTAGCTTTTACCTACAGCTACCTGTTATTCCTAAGCTAGTTGTTACCTCAGATAAAGCAACCAGCAGTGAAAATCAAAAGCAATGTGCTCAGACCAACACGGATTGCAGAACCATTCCCTGTCATTGCAGCAAAGAGGAGCAGTGTAAGCCATCATGCTCCTGTGCAAAGTCTCAAACCCAAGGGAAGTAGAATTTAATGTCCCAATTCAGGACACCAGAAACGTGCATCACATGTAGACCACTGACAGATTGCTTGAGGTACCCAGTCAAGCTGATTTCTGTGTCTGCCATGGAAATACACACCAATGCTGAGGTACAACTTGTCCTATAAACAGAAATCTAGATTGGAATCATCTAGGCCACAAGGGAGCATTGCAGGCACTACAGCCAGTCCTTGCTGAGGAAACTTTCTCTTCTGCTGAGCCCAGGTATAGAATAGACAACTGGTTTTTAGAAAGTTAAATTTAGATCAATTCCATCCAACACTGCCTTTTAGGAGAAGCAGGTATTTAGTTATTACTGTGTCAGTGATCCAAGATGAGACCTTTGCAAGTGTGGAAGATTACAGACTCAATTTTAGTTGATTGAGGTAATTAACACCATCTTTGGACAGCAATTTACACTATCTTCCTAATTACTATGAACAGTTTCCCCCTGTCCACCATAGACAGATCCCTGAACCTGTTTACAAGACTGAATTTTTTTTCTGGGAACTGTTCCCTGGTTCTGTCAAAGTTTGTGGATTTGAACTCACTGCAGCATCAGGGCCCAATTACAACATCTGCACCTGGGCTGGGCAGCTGTGACAGGAATGACACAAAGTCCCTTGAAGGATTCCAGCAATACAAAAACCTGTGTAGGCATTTAAACAGCACCCATAGTCAAAGGCTCCATTCTATGGCCTGACAAGAAGTCATTAGGATTTGTGAGGGCTCATATCCATGCCTGGGAGCACTGATATGAGATGGTACCGAGCAATTACATTTTTGCTAATGTTGTCCAACTAACAGTTAACTGGAAAAGTGAAAACATTGGTGGATGCAGAAAAAACTGCTGCATTAGGTTCTGTGTGATATTTGTTTTATGCCATGTTTTCTAGAGCTTTCTCATTTATCTTTTCTCTAGTGTCTTTTACGAGCCCAGTATAAAAGCGGTGTACAAAGGTTAAAAATACAGAGTCTCTCATGCTTCAATGAAAATGTGCAGGTGTAACAGTGAAAAAAGTGGTTGTAAAAACTCTTTGCTTCCCAGCATGGAAATAAAATGCTGTACAAGAAGACAGCTATGCAAAATACTTTGGCCTGTTGCTCCTCAAAACAAAAGCAGCAGTGGTCAGGAAGGTTTTCCTGAGTAACATTGTAGTGAAGAAGAGGAAGAAAAACTGAAAAAGAAGCAGCAGAACATACAGAGACAGCTTAAAGAAGCACTGGAAATGTGGCCTTGAGAGAAGTTTTCAGACAGAATTCTGGGCTGAGAGCTGAGTAGCAGAGAGCTGAGAACATAAAAAAATCACCTGTTTGAATTCTCCGATGTGCAAATGAATGGCTGTGGTACATCTTTTGTGTAAAATACACACAAAAATAAATTATCAGCAAAGATAACAACTCTGTGGGACATTTCTAGTTCAAATTAAGTCACATCCTTGAAAATTAAGTAAACTTTCAGGCACAAGGGGTAAGACCATGCTGTTATCATAAATATGGCTTTATATGGGACAAATTTTTTCTACTGTTCGTTCACTACAATCTTGTGCTTGTTTCTATCCTTAATAAAAATAATAAAGATACCCCAAGTTTCGATCATATGGATATATGGTGAATATATGTTACTTCTAAAGTGCTGACTACATAAATATTTATCATACATATTTTTTTCTTTGCAAGAGCTGCATTTAACTTCATCAATTCAATTTCATTTAAAAAAGACTAAGCCAGCATATTGAACTGATTTCTGGCACAATGGTAAGATTTTTTTCTTTACTGTCATTTTAATTCATTATATTACTGTGCTATTTTTATAAGGTCCCATTTATATTGTACATTGCAGTTCCATAGATTAACAGTTGGAAACTAAAGATTAATTTACAGGAAATGCAAGGAAGGTAGCATAGCATAGGGATAGGAGTTATCTTTAGAGTTATTTTGGATAATACACCACAAGATCTTGACCATGGCATATTCTATGCAGTTTTGATTTTAAACTTTTAAAGGCAGGGCTTTACTATTCTTGACACTTCTGTGAAATAACACAACTATACCATGTCTTATGCTAAATTACAGCTTCATTCTATTTTAGCAGATACATTGCATGGTAAATTCTGCTTACAATTTAAAAGGGGGAAATGAAGTACCAATATTAAAGCTCAGAGTAGAACATTACAATATTTCAGTTACAATTACAAAAGCAAACCCAGTGCAGGTGAACAGCAGCTGAAATTTATCACCACCTGATGGCTGTTCAGTGGACCAGGTGAAGGGAATTAACTTGTCTGTCCAGTTTGGAGGTGAAAACTCTCTGTATTCCAGAAACTGCCACCAAACCTGGCAACTTCATTGGCAGACATCAAGGGTTAGGGGTTAGGGTTAGGTGGGTGCTGGCAAAACATGTTGCTGCGCTTTTAACTGCTGACAGACTAAGTGCACAACTCGATTTGTCAGAAAATATGGCAAAAGCATTCAGAAGTTTTTAAATATCCCAGAAAACAAACAAACAAATAAACAAACTACCAGCAGACAGTTACAGCCTTTGCACAAATATTCCCCATTCTTGTTTTCTTGGAGTCATGGGACTGGCCACTGAAAAAAATCTGTCTCTAAAAGAATTATATTCACACAAGCAGGAGTTATGGTCTTGGGGCAGAAATTAATGGGTGAGGTTCTCTGGCCTGTGTGATACAAGAGGTCAGACAAAGCGATCAGATGGTCCCTCTGGCCTTTTAAATCTATGAATCTGTGATCAGTAGATTGAAATCAAACTGTTTGCAAAATCAGGCAATGTCTCTATGTTTGGTGTACACAGTGGCATCTGTGTTTGACATTTTATGCTGTAAAATATACAGGGGTGAATACACTATTCTGCACGTGTGTGGGCATTATCCATTCCCACAGAAAGCTTTTTGCATCCCAGACTGTACCACACGACCTGTTTTAGGTCCCCTTCTGCTGTCAGTATGGCAGACAGCACTTTATCACTTGAGTAATGAAACTGCAGGGGGAAGCAAAATAGATCCGTCAGTGCTCTGTGGATTTTAGGCTTGCACTGAGGAGTACATGAGCAAAGGCAAGGTTATTTTCTCTCTCTCCCTCTTCTTATTCTCTCTTCTCTCACTCTGATGTATGATCAAGCTGCTTGCATCACCAAAATAAACGATAAGCAATTTCCTCACCAGGATTAGGAAAGGTTGGATGGAGCTCTGAGCCCCCTGATCTAGTGGAAGGTGACCCAGCCCATGGCAGAGGGGTGGGGACTAGATGATCTTTAAGGTCCCTTCCAACCCAGGCCATTCCATGGTTCTATGATTCTATGACTATACATGTGTAAACTACTAATTTTCCAACCACTGGCAACAAAATTAAGTTAACCAGTCCTCCTGACTGCTCTTTTGGTCACGATGGAGTGGCATCAGAAACTGACAGATTTCATTTGGAGAGGCTAGATTTTCTTTTACTAAGGCCTTGATTTTTTCAAATGAGAAAAATTCCATTAAAAAAAAAGCCATAATACTGTCAGTTGGATAGAAGATAGCACTGCAAACACAAATTGATAGACTGCCTATCCAAGTGAAGCATACAATTAATTCTGAATACCTTTCTTTCAAAATTGTACTGATAATTGGCAATCTTCTTCACCTGAGTTTGCATTTGGCTAAATGACAGAGCATTCTATCAACTGATGCGTTTTTTAAAAATTCATTTGCAAATAGCAGGATTTACTATTTGTGAGAGGCCAGTTTTCTTTCTATTAAAAAAAAAAAAAAGAGAGAGAAAATTATTAAAACAGTTCTACAGACATGATTCCCATTCCTAGCACACAGCATTCATCACAAGATTTAGGACTGTGGAATAGGCTCAGGAGATGCTACTCAAGCTATGTGACAGCAACACCTCCCTGTATTTTCTTAACCACCTTTGCTTTCCTCTTAATTCCTGCTTATTTCTTTTCCTCCTCCCAGTGTGCTGGCACCACTGTGCATCTGGTCATGTTGGGAAGCAGCCTTAAGAACTGATAGGGCTTAAAAAACCCAACCTAAAACAAACAAAAAATAAAATCCAAACAGTAAACAAACAAACAAACAAACAGCTATTTTCAAAACTTATTTTCCAGAATCAGGGTGCTTGTGGGGCAATTGATAGAGCCATTCTGGCAAAACAGAGGAAGGTGACACATGGACAGGACTCCTGTGATCTGCTCCAGTCATCACCTCTGCCTGGAAAGAGGGTGTCTGTTGTGTCTTCAGGCTTAGAGAGTGACATTTGTAAGGAGGTAATCTCAGCCTCTCTAGTTTTGCATGACAGGTATTCACCCTCTCCACACCTCGGTGACTGGGCCATTTTCTGTTCACCCTCGCAGTCCCATGACAGTTTGCCACAGTCAGTTCAGAATTTGATGGTCAAGTTGCTCTTTGTATGAATTTTATTGCCACAGATGAAAACTCCAAAAAGTAGGAAAGATCTGCACTGTGTACTAGATGCTACCTGCAGTGAAGTCAAGGGTAAACCCCTGGTAGAGCACAAAACTGGCTATTATCTCTCCAAGCTCTCCTCAAAGTCTTCTGTTAGTCTGGAAGGGAACAGGATAATGGAAAGTTTTGGGTTCAGCAAAAGAACGTCTCTGAGGAACAGTTTTTAGTGTCAGAAGCTTGGCTTCGGTTTCCCCTCTTAGATGATGACCTATGCCAGGTAGTTCCTGGGAAGGTGTGGGGGGGAAAGTTTTAAAGCCTATTTTAATCCTTCCCCTTGGTGACACCTCATCGTTTTAGACTTGTAGTGATAAATGTGATAATGAGTAATGACATCTATTCATGGAACGTGTGAAAGCAGGTCTGAAATGTCAGGATTTAGCGTGAGGAAAATGTGTCTCCAGCAAGGTCAGCTGCATTGACTTACTTTAGCCCATCCCTCAT
Source organism: Entomyzon cyanotis (assembly GCA_024500445.1). Taxonomy (NCBI): domain Eukaryota; kingdom Metazoa; phylum Chordata; class Aves; order Passeriformes; family Meliphagidae; genus Entomyzon; species Entomyzon cyanotis. The sequence continues at coordinate 5,669,400 of JAKEPQ010000756.1, forward strand.
TAAAACACAGCCTGGATTTCTCGTAAGTCTGGGCAGAGCACATTCTCCGTCTCTCTGTCTCCTTCCCCCTGTGCCTGCAGTTTTTTTAGATGTGCTCAAAGGCCAAATTATGGGAATTTTCAAACTCATTGTTCCCCATTAAAATGCTAATTCTGCCTGTGATTCCTATTGTTTAATCCCTTGAGTGCTCTAGGACACGCAAGACAGAGTGCGCATTCTGTGAAAGAGCGCTCACCCCGTGTGTTTCCCCGTCCCACTGCCAACAGCCAGCCAGGACAAATGGTGTGGCTTGGCAAGCGGACAAGAGGCTTCAGCCAGGTGCAGCCAACGAGCTGTACCCACTTGTCACACTGACTGTGCTTCTGGTGTTACGTGGATGCACCTCTTCTCCACCGTGCTGCCTTACAGTGCCCATCGGCAGAGGGCCTGAGTGCTTTGTGACAGTGCAGCAACCACAGCAGCCAACATCTGTCATGTCTTTCTCCTTTCACCCTGCCCCCAGGGAGAGAGCCTGTGCAGAGAAAAGCCTTTGGTGAAGGGAATTCTTTTTTATGAGAGCAAGATAGAGAAGGAGGATTGCTTTCAAAGTCTTTATTAGTGGTTATGTTGTTGCAAATTTATATGGGGCAGGGCCAGTGGTCAAAAATTGTACTTGGAGCAGATTATGAAGGAATATGATGGTTCACAGCCTCTGGGGCATTTGACTCTACAGGGTTGGTGGACTCTTGTGGAAAGCCTTGATCTGAACATCATTGTGCCACAGACATAAAAGTGCCAACCACAGTCCTGGTACATTGGAGATTTTGAATCTGACACCCAAACTACTACCAGTGGTCAGCACCAAGAGCTACAAGCTCACCCTGTGTGGGTAACTACTGTTAGATGGCATAATTGTGCATTTCCATTGGTTCTGGTTTTACTTTTGTAGACTTTAAGGCAAGTGAGACCAGACACTGACCTTTGCTTCCGAAGGAAAATTAAGAGTTCACATTTTCACCTAGAAAATAGGACCTTTCCATGTACTATGACCAGGAAAGGACTTCATTTGCCACCTATGAACATGCCTGGCAGAAAGATGCCTTCATTGCAAGAGGAGAGGAGTCACAGAGAATGAATTAAAATCTCTATGACTGAACTATTTTCTGCAAGACTGTGTATTCTCATTTTCATTCTGATACCTATCACTGTAGGAGACATCTTTGTTCTACTTTATAGTATTTTGCCCAAATAGGACTAGTGTTGTTTACAACCATTATCTAAGGATACAAGTGAGGAAAGGGGGAGGATTTATTAAGTAACATTTATTAAGTCAGGTAATGCTCTGGGAATTATGCTTTTGGATTTGGCCTTAAAGGATGACAAGTCCAACAGCATCTCCATTTTTTTCAACTTTATCAGATTGTCTAAGAAAATATGTACTTTTTTCCAAAACACTCCCATTAAGCTCTACATAGATTTTTTGTGACTTTACCTAGTTTTTAGGTTCCTGTTAAACCACTCATAGTTCTTCCTGCTCCTCTGACTTCAGTAATTTCTTTATACTTCCTGAACCATTTGGTTTCTATTCCATAATAAAATTATCATCCAGACTTGGCAGACATTGCCTGAGAAGACTCTGCAATGCTGAGTTTATGCTCACTAGCTAGTTTAAAACTGTGTTTTGACAACACTGGATGGTTTATTGTTTTTTTAATATTTACTTTATATTAATTCATTCTGATTACTGCTACCTTAAATTAACACTTGGGAACTTGGACTCTGTCCAGCTAAAATTATATTTGCTCCTATGCAAGTAAGCAGACAACAGAATTTAGGTCTTCAGCTTGAACCTAACTCAAGAAGCCTTCCAACTGCATTTTGTTGTTCTCTGGAAGTGTTCACCCTTTTATCCTGTGATTTCCTTGAATTCATCCATAGGGGCATCCCTTTCTAAGCTGTGTCCATTGTACAGACCATCCAGCATCAGGTAATTAACACTAAGGTGATCAGCCTGCCTTTTAACAATGAAAGATATCCTCTTCTTAACTTCATCAAGAAGAAAGGCAAATTACTTAATTAGTATTGTAAGGGCTTGGTAATAGATTTTTTTCTCTAAGCTCAGGTCTGCCTTTTGAAAATCTGTTTGCTTTTTATCAGTATTTTTCAAAAGCAATTACAAGAAAAAAGCCAGAAAATCATGTTTAGCAGAAAATATTTTACATATTTTATTATGCTACTGAAGGCATAAACATCTGTAAAATTGTTGTATACAAATATAAAATATCACCCTTGAAAGACAAAAATATATAGAATGATAAACTATCATTTTTGTTGTTATTTCATACTTTTTATTGCAATAATTATCACTCCTTTCTCATTAATTGCAGTTAGGAGATGGTAACAAATCTGTAAAACACAGGAAAAACATCAAAGCATCACACTGTGTTTGTGACTTTATTCATATTAGTAAGACAGGATCTGGCTTTTAACATAAATGTACTAGAGATGTAAGAAGGTTTTATAAGTTGAACTATATACAGCAGACATTGTTCAATCAAGTCTCTGTGCTATTCAGTAAGTGCTTAGAGACTGTTTGCACAAACTGATGGATTCACAATATATTGTCTTCGTAATTTTCGATGACTGCACCCCTTAAGTACTATAGTTTGTAGTGTCATAGTGAACAGCCACGTGACTATAATGTTCATGAGGAGGAATTAAAAAAAAACCAACCAAGCCCAAGTTTGCTACCACATCTTTTATTGGTCTAATTCTCTCAGGCCACCTGTTCTGTAGCTGCATAAAACCAAACAGCTGTGAACCCAGTGAACTCTAGGAAAGAGCATGAATCCAACATTGCAGATCAGGAGGCTGGATGTGACCTAACTCCAGTTTCAGAAAAAAAAACAAATAAAAACCAAAGTGGTGTTTGCATGACATTTTTAGTGGCCTGAAAATCTGCCATATCATGTTGCACCTAATCTGCAGCTGACAGCATGTCCTGATCCTGCCCTGCCCTCCCAGCCAGCCCCGTGGTACCCTCAGCTCCCTGGCAGAGAACCCAGTGCTCTGGCACCACTTTCGGTGGGTTTGGTTCCTGTCGAGCCAGGTGATTAATCCAGCTCACCTTGCAGCCACACAATCATTATATCTGCTGGAGAAAAGGCAGAGGGAACACACAGCCAGGTACAAGCAGATTGATGGGGGACATTAGCCCTTTCATTAGCATTTCCCCATTAAATGGGGCAGGTTAACATGAAAATGGATGCTGAGAAAAAGCAACACTTCATTTCCCTGGTGTTTCAATAATCTATAAAAAGCACTAACAAATTCCCACACTCACTAAAGTCAAAATAAAACAATGTGGTCACAGGTGAGAATCATGTTTGGTAAACTTTTGAGTGTGAATTTGTCAAAACCAGGGCAGAATGGTAGAAAAAGGTGAAGATATGTTCTAGAGTGCAACAGTATGTATAAAATATTACGCATGTGTCAAAACAAAGTGAGATTTTCCATGCACTTCAGTTCAATCTCACAGCTTGGTTAATTGATTTGGATGCTGCTTTAAAAATCTGCTTCCCATTTAAAGCTAAAGAGGGAACATTTGAGACTTCACACGAGTCCCTCAGCATTGACCTCATTCACACATTTTATAAAGTAACCACTCCGCCAGCGGGGACCGAAGGACAAGGTTCCAAAGTCCTTATATGAGAGCTGAGTATGTCATTTCAAAGAAAAGAGAGTCCTCTAGCGGAGAATTCTGAGATTTACTCTCCACATATCATTTGAGGGATTTAACTTTTAACTCGGTTTCTAATGCAAAAAATACCCCAGTTTACAAGCCTGTAATGAAGGCAGAGTCAACATTATAAAAGCACCAAATTCATGCTCATTGTCAGCTTCTTTGACAAAGTTTCTGGCTCTTTTTACTCGAGCTTTTTTGTTCTTTGCTTGTTTGTTTGGCTTGTTTTTAAGGAGATTACAGCTGTATTAGGAATCAACAAACAAATACATGCTTTATTAATCTTATTTTTCCTGCTATTAAAAAGAAGTGTCATCTGACAAAGAAGGGGAAGGAATCACTTGTTTTATCCGACTCTCCCAACAACATGAACGATCAAATGGAGCGTTGGCAAATTGCTCAAACACTCTTGCAAATAGCAAATGTGCTTCCAGGAACAAGAATCGGTTCACAAGTAATGTACCAGTAGCAGAAAGTTAAATTAGCAATGAATATCAATCACAATGAAGCACTCAACCAGCTCTCGATGTGACACAACTTGAAGGGACACAATGTACTTTGAAAGGGCACTGATGTAATAGGATGAGACATGGTGACCTTTGTATGGTTGCCTTATTTGCTACACAGGCAGCAATCAAGCAACTATAAACAGCCCTCAGATTTCATTCCTGACCTCTCCTGAACATTTTTCATTTAATAACGTGTCAGTGGCTTTTACATTGTCCCTTCCTGTTTGGACTGCACAGAGGAGGGCAAAAGAGAGACCAAGACAGATGGCAAAAGCTAGATCTGGTGGAGAAAGGCTCTCCCCTGTGAAAGACCTCTGTGAATTACAGCGTTTAGGAGACAGAACCTGTGCTCGTGTCAAGAAGAGGAGCTCCTCAAGAAGAGGAGCCAAAGCAGTTTAGTTCACATTCTCTTCTTTTTCTCTGACATATTTCATCTTGGTCTGATATTCCTGTTACCAGTCTTCTATCTATCTTACACCAGATAGGGAATTTCCTGGGCAGGGCGCTGCCTTTATTGTACCAAATGTATTGACAACTCTTGCAAATTTATCCCAAGACTTGCAATTTCTGGAAAGATTTGCAGAGACCAGCTGCCAGACCATAAAATTCCGAAAGAATGTCAGCTTTTATTTAAAGGAAAATAAGAAAGTAAAACCAAACCAGAACAAAACAAACCAACCAAACAAAACAAGTTCAAGTCTCCAAATCCAGAGCATACACGTAAAAATACAGAATATATTACTCTAAGTATGTTTCATATTTCTTAAAGCCCTGTGGCACTGCTCTAAAGCTCGAGCTGTGATTTCTGAATGTCTGGAGCTGCCAGTTCTGTGCCTGTGATAATTCTTCACGTGGAGACTTTATTCTCCACCACACAGCTCTGGCCACTTCTGAGTTGCAGCGCACAAAGTGAATTTGGCAGACAGCAAGATCTGTCTGTGTGCGTCAATCATGCTTACTAAAATGTCTCTCCTTATTCATTACATCCAAATGCTTTGTGAGTAAACTAAAAGTGAACTGCAGAGCAGAAGATGTTCTAGTGGTTGGAGGGCACAGCTTGGCTAGAAAAATGGAGTAGGAACACCTAATTTTCACAGTACTCTTTTCCTCCTTGCCTCAAATGCCAAAGTACTAGGAAATATAATCTTCAGTGGTATATCCTGCACATTTGCTCTCTACTGATGTACCTGTGCTAGCTCCCCTCTCATTTCCTTCCAGGGTAGCTTTATGCAATTGCTCACCTGGGGAGAATTATTGTAAAATCTGAAAATGCAAAGACAAAATAAGTGTAAAACAGAATTTTTTTCTAAACTCAATCATGAATAAATAATATCAATAATAAAACATGATTTTTCTTCAAGTGTATTCCTGATATTTTGCATCCTTTTTTTCTTTCTTGTATTCTAGCAGATGGCATCTCTGGGTGGATATGCAGAGACACAGGACTCTGGCAGTAACCTGTGTTCAGTCTCATTTGTTGTCATGAAAATTCTCATTAGGGTTAATTTCATCCAATATGAAAATTGAAACCTACCTTAAATTACATGAGATTTCTCAAGTAAATTTTAGTTGGCAAAAAAGTACACTGCCATTCTCATGGCTTCTCACTGGGTTTTCAGCTCATGAGTTTTCTGGGTCTCAAGCATTTCCAAAACTACTAATTTTGCTCTAGCAGGCCTACTCTCCCCATTCAAAGCAGGAATAACAGTAATTCTTCACTGCCCCCTCATTACTCTAATATGCTAAGCTTATGCCCAGCGTAATACTTCATTAGGAATGGAAGGCACACATAACCTATGGGGGCAGAGAAGAAAAGAAGGGGATCTAAAATGCTTTGAATAAATTGTAGAAAATGTACTTTGAGTTTTTTCAAGCCTAGTGAAGAATAATTGTGCTGTGCTTCTAAGAGACTTTGAGAGCTTTTCCCACGGATCCTCTGAAGACTTGATCACTAAAAAGAAGGTAAATTAGATTACAGCATAAAGTGAAGTCTGCATTTGGTACTTTGGGATTGCTTGTTACACAGTACCAGAGGTTTCCACAAGAGTGAGCAAGCTGTGAATGTAGCATTATCACAGAAAGTAATACAAGCACAGCAGACAGAGTCACTGAGAGACAGCAAAGCTGATTTCAGGCCTCTTTCTCAATTTCTCAATAAAGTTTTCTCCAGTGAAAGACAACCACTATCCAGCTTTGAATCCTGGTGCCCTAGAAGCACCAGAAACTACTCCACTGCACTCTGTTTTAATCCATTGGATTGCTCTCACCATCACCACATGGAATGACAGCTTTTCGACAAGCACTCCTAGACTGAGGCCTAGAAAGGGGAAGAAACAATTTTCAGTATCAAGGAGGGTTGTAGGCCTAAGTTTCAGTGGCAGCCTGGTGTTGGGGGTTAGGGTTTTTTCTTTTTCTCAGGGAATTTTCTTCCCTGATATTTTCAGCTAGATATATTCCCTAGATATTTTCAGCTGTTCATTCAACTGACTTTTAATCCACTAAAGAGTACCTGAAGTGACTAATGTGAGTAAAGGCCCTGATTCTACAGGCACTGTGCACAGGCTCAACTGGTATCAAAGACACTAATTGCCCACACATATTTTAAGTCTTTGCACAGGTATTTTCAGAATGGTGGCTTATATGTATTGCTTCTGTTTTGAATTCAATAAAAAAGAATCTCTGTAAGATACAGCTGGTTAAGACATGTCATATTTTGCCAGTATCACTGTAGCTATCAAAATCAGCCTGGCTAGAGCCATCAGCACCCACTGCCACTTGTGGTCATTACTACACCAAAGGGCAAATTGCTTGACGGGTGGGAAAAGGCTGCTATTGGGTTTTCTTTTTTTTTTTTTTTGCTGTTGTTTGTCTGTCTTGTTATATATATATAAAACAAGATATACATAGATATATATTCTAGTAAAGAACTATTATTCCTTTTCCTATATCTCAGCCTGGAAGCCCTGTAATTTCAGAGATAATGATTTGGAAGGGGGGGGGGGGGGGTGTCATCCTTCTGTTCCAGGAAGGTTCCTGGCTTCCTTGGCAGATATCTGTCTTTTAAACCAGGACAGCTGGCTAATGGGGACACTTGTGTGCCTCTCATCATTCCTACTGCAGTCCACTTTCTCCTCCAAAACAGGACAGGCTGATGCCATGACCTTCTTTACTTTAACTTTTGCAGATCCCTTAAGTATCTGATCTAGTATGCAAAAGTGAAAAACATCTTTCTTTACACCAGTAGAGCCATAAATTCTGAAAAAAATACATAATGCACACAAAACTTCACATGCTCTAATGTATTTCTTAAAACTTTATGGTGCTTTATATCACAACATTTGCAAAAATTGTACAGTGGTACAGGTTAGTTTATTAGTAATGCAGAAGCCCTAAGTAACATGTATCACCTTTTTATTTGGATTGCCCCTTTGGCCACACTAAACATTGTCTTTCCTTGATACTGGCAGCCTATAATTATCCTTTTAGGTTTTGAGAGGAAGAAGCGTGAGCTTTGTGCATTGTGAACAGTCAAATCTGTTTGGGCTGAATCATCAGATCACTAGCAATCATGCTGACCAGCTTCATGCTCTCTTTTCTCTTGCTTGTTTGACAGTTCATAAACATTTATCTTTTTTTTTTTTTTTTTAATACTCAGACAGGGGAAGGAAATGTTTTTTTAATTTTGGTTCTTTTTCTTTTTCATTGAATTGCATTCCAGTCTTCATACACAACAGGGTCCTGATATAGTACAGCAATATTATTAACAAATAATGCAGTTTGGCCAAGATGAAGTACACGCAAAGAGAAAAAAATTCATGTATCAGGCAATTCTGACAGATTATTAGCTTATAATGTACATCAGTTGCTTGCAATATGTATAGAAAATGAGTGCCCTTTGAATGCTTTTATGAAGACGCATCATCGTTTGATTCGTCAAATATATTATAAAGAAACTAGAATCACAGTGTTCAAAGATCCCTTGGTGACAAAGGAACCAACTCAAAGCTCAGTCTCTGGCAACAAACGAGGAAATGTGTCCTGTTCCATCCATCCACCTATCCACCCATCCACCATTCTTCCTCCACCCTGTCTCCACCAGATAATGGAAACCAAATTTCCATAGCAGGCAAGATGAATTTCATTAACTTATTTTCTGTCCTCTTTCCCTTGGTTACAGGGATGTGGAAAACTTCTATGGTATGAGTGCTTTGGACAAAATATAAATGCTTTGTAATTAAAAAAAAAAAAAAGCACAGGTAAGGAAACTGCTGGAAAAGTGTCTCTGCAAAATGTTATCAGTCTTAAAGGGTATGAGATACAAACTAGAGGAGGTGAGGGCTTTACAAAAGAGATAATCTCAGACAATCCCTTATGCAGGCAGTGTACAGGGGGGACTTTTAATCAGTTCAAAGGTGGCTCAGTATTTTTATATAAACAACTCATTTCCATTTCCAGCTAGCTGAGTGCTCCTGCTGCTGGGCACTGAAGTAAGCTCAGCAAGGGCATAGATGTTGAGAACTGTGGTAAGGTAACTTAAATGATTTAATGTCTGTACTGTAAGAGAAGTTAATTTATCATGTGAGAATGAATTCAGAAAAGAACTTATTTCTGCTAATAAAATATCTTCTTGCTAGAAACCTAGTTTAGGTTTCTCATGCAGGCAGCAATTTTTATTAATCTCTAGCATTTGAGTGACACATATTTCAATTTTCAGATGATTTTTCTGCAGTGCTGGAACAGTATATTAGCTGAAAAATACACTCTGGAATGTGAGTGTAAAGTATGCATCCATTATGCAGCAGCATCAAGGCAGAATTAGACTGCACTTTGAGACAAGATATAGTATCTGTCGCTCCTGTGAATGAGCCTTGATTAAATTAAATTCCCTACAGGGACAAAGGTTCAAAAGTTCCTGGTTTAATAAAACATACGGCAGAAAATGTGGGAAATAGTCAAGTATGTGAAGTGTTAGCACTGTAAATGGATCTGTTTCCCAAGTATGTGCATTTTCTCTGTACACAGCCACAAATATGTTGTTCTTAAATAACTCTGTGTTTGCACTGCACACAGAATGTGTGTGAAATATCCCACAGTGGGCATAGGTACAGCTTTGTGTACACTTTGAACGAGGAACAGAAATTTCAAGACACCACTGCAAAATGGAAACTCTGGGGTCTTTTATTTAATTAAAATATATTTAAAAATATAAGCCCCATATATTATTCATTTTGCTATTTAGTTCAACATAACTGTACCAACATTTTCAGCCTTTACAGTGCTTTTTTACCTTCTCTGAAATCTTGAATAGATAATGCCTGAAAGAAAAGCTGAACTATTTATAGCTCAAGAAGATGACGGGAGGTAATTATCAGAGTTCAGGGTATGGTTTTCACATGAGCATTTGACAGTGTTGAGCAAATATAAAACTATTATATAAAGCAAATTATATCAATTATATAATTATATAAACCAAAATATAAAACCATTCTAGGTCCTGGAATGGAGGATGATCTGCTCAGAGACAGTACCAACAATCCTCATGCTACAACAGTTGGATGCATAAACAGAAGGAGGCAACAGAGGTTTGGGGTTTTAACCATCTTGAGTGAAACTGTGGCCAATGGTAGTGCATGTTATTGCACTTTTCCTAATTTTCCCATACTAAGGACTCAAATTGTTTGGTAATGTCTTCTGGGAAAAAAAACTAATTGCTTTGATAAAAGAAGTAACACTTTAAACTATTCACGATTTTCACAGACTGCTTTTTGAACTTGCTCATATATGTGAATTTTGAGTCTAGTGGTTCAGGGGGGAAAAAGTTTATTTCTCATTCTTGCCAGGAGACAAAAATCCTACCGAGAACAAGAACCACTACAAAGAAACAAGATCCTTCCACATGCTTGTACTGAGACACAACACCACCAAACACAAGAACTGAGTGGATAATTTTATACATCTTTTTAATGTACATTTCCACAATTCTTCTTCTTTTCCGTGAGTACAGGAGTGCAACTCCCAAAGGGAAGGATAAAACCAGCAGATTCATCTTTCACAGAAGAGCATAACTGATCACCACATCCACTGTGAATACTGTCAGGACACTGTCAGCACTAAGAGGTCTTAATTGTCCTGACCAGCTTCCCTGGGTCCCCCACCCAGACCTCCCCAGCCCCTGTTCTCTACTAGGGCTTCCCAGGTGGATCTCAGGTTCATGTCACCAGTTTGTCTCTGATTGTGCCTTCAGCCTCGACTCCTGTCTCACTCCTGCTGTCCCTGGCTGGCCTTGGCCCTGGTTCATGCCCTCTCCTGTGTCTGGCAGACACCGTCACAAGGCTCTGGCTCTGCTCACCCTGGCTGGTGAGGGCATTGCCTGTGCTGGAGTTACCCTTGGCCCCTGGCCCATCCTCCCTTGGGAGCAGCCTCACTGTCACTGTTCCCTGACAAACAGGACAAAAGTTTACTGAACTTGCAGAAAGATAAGTTCTGGATAACCATTAAGAAAACTTCAGAACTGTGATCTGTTTTTAAAGTCCCTTCCAGTCCTAATTTTCCTGAACCTGTGAGGAGCTTGCAACAGCCCCAACGGAATCTAAATTTACTGGTTATAAAGCTAAGGGGTTTTGTTTTGTTTTTCTCCTGAGTGGCTCCAGGGTATATTTGCATGGTTCTTCACAAATACAGCTGACACCTCCTCTTCAAAACTCTGTGGAATTGCTGCTCTGTGGCAGACCTGTAACTGATCTTATAATAAAATTTCAGTTAGATGTCAGCCTTGGCACCAGTGATGGTCCCACTAACCCAGCAGCTCCCCTTTAGCTTTTCTCACAGAGAAATACAAGTGGATCTGCAGACAATCTACTCTTGATGCCAGTAAGTGCATCTTGAAACATTTCTATCTGCCACTAAGGTACATTCTGGCCATCTCCAGAAGAAAAAGTAGACTAGGTAAACCCATATGGGATTCTTAAAATATCTGTAACATTCCAGAGTAACAGATTTTGCTATTTTGCAAAATACCACTGCAAGCTTTCCTGTGCAATGCATTTTGTATGAGGCACAAATAAATTTCTGTGATACAGAGATGCCCAGCTGGGGTGTCTCAGGCCACAGCTTGTGTGACACAGCACCATGGCATCAACATGACGGCTGCCTCCGGACAAACATGCTAAATTAAAATAATCATGAGCACAAACTGGAAAATAAATGAGTTCGCTTTGTATTTGCAATGGAAATCAACCAGGGCACACGAGAGCTTTCCTTTGATGTTCTCCCAGATTTGTATAATAGCTGTTTTGATGTTTGCTTGAGACGTGCCTGCACGTTCTTCCAGCCCTGCATCAGGAAGGTGAATACAAATGTAACAGCTGACTCTCTCTCTTCTCCTTCACTTGACTGTTAAGCCTTCCATTGTGTATTAACACAAGGAAAGCAACCTAAAAGATGTATTACTTCAATTAAAGAAGTCATGTACAGGCAATATGATGGAGTAGGAGATAAGCACTATGTGTATGGTCAGAGGAACTATTCTGGTTGCAGCCGAGCTGAATCGATATTTTATTGACACCACCCACACACAAACACCCAGCCACCTCCCCAGAGCTGCTTGTTCTCACCTTCACCTGCTGCCTCAGCCAGAGATCCCTGCCACTGGCTTTGAGTTTCATTTGTTTGTTCCATTTTGAATAGGTTGACGTATGCAGGCTCTAAATCAGTTCTGAGAAATGACCCCACTGAAAAACCCTCTTCATAAGAAAAGGGTTGTTTCAAGCCAGCTAAATCTGTAGGCTAGAGATCAACCGGGCAAACACTGAAATGAATAGTATTCAGAGGTGAAATCTCTGCTGGCCTTGAGGTGTGGAAGGAGGAAGGGGCTGGGGAGATAAAACACTTCCCTGAATCTGCTGCCTGCAGTACAGCTCGTGTCCCCATTCCATAAGGTAAAAAGTATTAGCTAAAATACAGAAATGAGGGGGAGATTCCCTTTACGGCACCCTCATCAGCTGTCTTATTCTCAAATGACTGAAAGGACCAATTAAATGTTTTAAGACACCATAAAAAAAAGTCATCTCTACTAGTGGGTCAGCTCTATCAGTGTGGGGTCTTTCTGCAACCAAGAAGTTGAGTACTAGTGTTGCTAAATGAAGATTTTATGAAATTGCTTTAGAATATGTTTATTATTAGGAATTTAGTATTTCCTGGTTTAGCCTCTCTGTTGTGAAATGACATGCTTTTAAACCTGTCAAGAAAAATCCTTATAAATTAAAAGAATCTCTAAAAACTAACCCATCTGTAATTATTAGAGTTCTATGCTCTTCATCTTACTGCCTGCCTTCCATGTCTTGTTTGATGGAGTTTTCTCTAGCACTCATAAATAATTGAAACTGTTGATGATTTTTCTTAAAGTATGACATCTATCAAAGACCTTAAGAGAATGGCAAAGATAAAATAGCATAGCATAGTTTCTTACTCAGAGGAGAAATAAAAAATTGCAATTCCTGAAGATGCATGCTTGCTAGGATAGATTTTTCATTATTTTTATTACTATCATTATCTTCCTCTTTTGTCTGTCTTCCTTTCTGATTTTTTGCTTGTTTTGGGTTGTTTTTCTTCACAGTACTCAGATTTGATCATTCCTGTTTGTAAGCAAGGTAACACTTGAATCCTCCAGCACATTGGGGGTTTTGGCTTTTGTAGAAATATAGAGTAAATTCTTCTCAGGAAGAATTTCCTCATGGAAAGAGTGGTCAAACATTGGAACAGATTGCCCACAAGTGGAGTCACCATCCCTGGAGGTGTTCAAGAAATGACTGGATGTGGCACTCAGTGCTACAGTCTAGTTTATAGGGTAGAGATCTATCAAAGACTGGACTCAATGATCTTGGAAGTCTTTTCCAACCTAAATGATTCTGTGATCCTGTATGGAAGGGCTTTCTGCTAAATTTTTTGCCACTAAACTGAAATGAAGAAGGGGCTGATCTCCTACCCTATTTTTCCTGTGAAAGCAGAAAACTCCCTCTTGTAAGGTATGACTTTGGGCTTCATAAAAATGGGCCTGACTGTTGTCCCAAGGTGGACATTTCCTTACCGCTGACCTGGAAGCCACAAACCCATAGGCTCACTTTCCACTGAATCATGTGAATACCCTGATACTGCCCACTAGCTTGGGTACGAGTGGGGTTGGTTTTTCTTCAGAACAATGTATGAATATTTCTAGCTTGGCCCTCAAAGACAGCCTAGGTAGTAAGTGGTGTTGCTTCTTTCCTCTCCTGTTTATACTGAACTAGATCCTTTTCATGACTGGCCCAATATCTGAAAGCAAAGGGCTACCCTTTGCTAGTCCCAGCAAGACTCCCAGTGGCTGCCAAGTTTCATCACACACTTCCAAGCACTGCACACTGAGGAAGAAGGACAGGAGTTACAAGAGTCATAGACTCCACAAGCTCACTGTAGTCTTAGATTACTAATGAAAATTTAATCTGGCCATCAAAACAACATGTAACATTTTAGATAAGATTACTGGCTTAGTTGGTAAAAGAAATGCTCAAGAAGTGCGCAATGCACTTCTTCAAGGTGTTCATCTCACACCTACACTGTGGTTCAACTTCCAAAAAAAAAAAAAAAATCCAGCACTCAGACTGAGGGTAGCCTCTGGTACTTGCTACCACCTCAGGGGAGGAAAAGGATTAAGAAGCTTTTCAAGAAGACTGGGTGCACCTGCAAGCTGTCTGTAATACTTTAAGTCAGGGATAAAAACCTGAATTCAGGTGGAGGGAAGTATTTGAAGGTCTATGTCTGAAAAAGGACACAGACTTTGTATGCTGAGAGTAAGGTTTTGGAAGTAGGAGCCCTCTTCTGGAACTAAACAGATCTAGCACTATGAAAAGCAATTTTTTTTTTCTGATTTAAAAGTGCTGTATTGACAGAGAGTATAATTGTCCTAAGATAAGGCAGCCCCCTCCACTGTACTGAGAGGGTGATATCACATAGGAGGTTAGGTGAGGTTTTCATCTGGCTGGTTTGTTTTGTTTTCTCTGCACCAGTGGTGAGAACACTGCTGAATGGTGTCCAATTCTGACATTTGTGCCTCAGAAAAGGTGCTGAAAAAATTGGAATAGCCTCAGAGAAGAGCTCTGAGAATGACTACGCATCTAGAAATATCCAAGAAACAAAGAAAGAAAAACTGTATATACCAGTAAGTATATGCTGAGCTTGCACTCGAGTAGAGAAGACTACTGCAGTTGCATACAGACAAATGAAACCAAAGGTTTATTTGTCTTTACAGGAAAAAAAGCAACTTACTCAGAATTTCCCATATCAAGCAGTAAATCAGCCTGTTTCTGTCCCTGATGGTACCTCAGACGGGAATTACGGCTTTGTGAAGAAATAGCCGGGGTGAGACCCAGAGGACCAAAGGCCGGGGCTGCAGTGCAGTGCAGGCGGGAAGCTCGGGGCAGCTCCTGCAGGGCACTGACCGGGCACGGCGGGACACAGAGCCTGCCTGGAGCCATCCTGAGCGCGGGACAGCTGCTCCCAACACGTGCTGTGGGGACGCACCTGGGCCCGAGTGTAGTGCATGACTGCCCCATCCAGGAGAGAAGGGCTCATCTCTGTCTTTGCTGCCTTTTCCTAAGGCTTCCTTGCCCAGCGGCTGGCAGGGCTCGTCTGCAGGCGCTGAGCTGGGAAGGAGCAGCGGCACGGGAGAGCTCTGCCATGGCAGCCCCATACAGGGCAGGAGGGCACGGGCTGAGCCACGGCTCTCCTCTTCCCTCTGTGGTCAGGCCGCTGTCGCCCAAAACAAGCTGAACACTGATCGTGTTCACCCTTACAACCCGCAAGACTGGCTGTAAAACAGGGAATCTGACCTGACTTAGGAAAGCCTTAAATCTGTAGTAAGCATTTCCCTCACCTCTGGAACAGGTGGACTGACTTAACGGAATTAACACAGGTGACTCTCAAGGGTCTTAATAATTTCCTGGAAAACACCGCAGTGGGTGACAGGCGGGGCTGCATGCTTCCCGAAAATTGCCAACCATGTGCTCGGTGCAATCAGCAGCGAATCCCAAATCGTTCCGGCCCGACCGGGAGCGTGAGGGAACCACCGCACCCCGCCACTGCCGGCAGCTGTCTCAGAGCTCCCCCAAAAATGCTGTCACGCCGTTTCCCTGGATTTCCTCTCGGTGTGCTTTCCCAAAGGCGGCTCCATCCCACGGCAGGCGGGTGCTCCACCACGAGGTGGCGGCGCGGGCCGGGGCTGTGAGGCCGGGATCGCCCTGCTCGGGCCGCCCTTTTCCCGCCGGGACCGCCTTTTTCCTGCCAGGAACGCCCTGCTCCGACCACCCTTTCCCCGTCGGGGCCGCCCTGCTCGGGCCGGGGTGGCGGGGTTTGCGGCGAGCCTGTGCCCGCCCTCAGCACGGAGCCTCCCGTGAGAAAGGAAACAGGAGCCGGGCCCGCGTTGCTGCGAGCCCCGTGTGGGGCGCGGAGTGGGAGCTCCGTGTGACATCGGTAGCCGAGCGGGATGTGGGTTTCAAATCACAGCCTCACGGGGTTGTTCGAGTTAGAAGGGACCTCTGAGAATCACCCGCTCCCACTCCCCTCCCAAGGCAGGGTCTCCAGGGAGGGAGACTCCATGCCCTCCCTGGGGAGCTGTTCAGGGCTCTGTCACCCTCAGTGCAAAGAAGTTCTTCCTCAGGTTGAGGTGGATCTTCTTGTGTTTTAGTTTATGACCATTGCTCCTTGTCCTGTTGCTGGGCACCACTGAAAAGAGTCTGGTAGCAACCTCTGGGTACCCTTTGAGATATTTGTATGCATTAATGACATCCCTCTCAGTCTTCTCTAGACTGAGCAGACCCAGCTCCTGCAGTCTCTCTTCATAAGAGACATGCTCCAGACCCATCATCAGCTTTAGTCAGATGATTACTGATCTATAACCGTTTTTTTTAAAAACTATTCGGAGGATTGAAGATGTCAGATTTCTGAGGCAATAATACTCTTACACCATGGTGCCATTAGAATACTGCCTCAGGGAGATGCAAATGTACAGAACTAGCTTGTGTGAATTCCTCATGGTAGTGTATTTAGCTGGATTAGTTCCTTTCAACAAATCTCCTCAGGCTTAAGTTTTAAATTAAGATACTGAGCAGTCCTGCTGAAGTTGGGGAAATAGAGAATTTGGTATGGAAATTTATTGAATCCGGATTAGCCTATGTATTCAGCCTCTTTGGATCATTTTGGCATGTGAGTGGAAAGCACCTATCCCTGTTTTATCTTCTTTGGGTTTTCCCAGTGTGCCTGTACCCACAGCACAGCTGGTCAGCCTGCCAAAATGTGTGAAAAAAATAGTAAAGGTGCTGCCGCAAGATGTGGTTCTGCCTCAGCGTGACCTTAGACATTTGCTGGCTTTAGCAAAGTTCTGCTCAATACAAATGAAGGTCTGAAAGGGATAGTGGTATTAAAAATTTATTATAAATCTGTTACTGATTTCGAGAAAAGCCAGCTCTCTGAAAATGAAGGCAAATCATGGTGTTTGTCTCAAGGATTTTATTACTCAAGCTGAGATAGGAACAAAGCACTTCAAAGGTTAATTATGGACCATGTGATGGCAGCAACAGGTGAGATGTGGTAATCATGTCATCACCAGAGATGCTTTAGAGACTTAGATTTCCAAAGGTCTATATTTAAAAGATGAAGGGAGATACTGCAAAAGCTAGGAAGTAGTAAGAGAGAAAGCATGAAGAAAAACTCACCGAGTGAGCAGTTAGAAGTGACTCTTGAGTCAGGGAAATACCATTCTGCTTGTCTAGCATGAGACATTTCATTTTAGCATATACAGGAATTCGGTGTCAGAATGAGTTTACAAAATACAGATTAAAAAACTAAACTTCATTCACACTTTCTATAGGTAAGGAAAATATATGCTGATATATGGTGACTATTAAAAATTACCATACTATTTTGATGGCTTATATATGGTTTTAGCCCTTCATTGCTGACCACATCTGAATTCCTAAGATAATTGCAAAGTCAGTTTCCTGTGATGGAGGAAGCCTTCATCAGATGTTAGATGGAGCCTGACTAATTAAGAAACTGCTTTCAGGCTCTGCTAGAAGATCAAAGATTGTTCTTGATTTGCATCTTAATAAGAAATCATTGATGGTGTAAAGAGTTCCTCTGGTATTAAAATATGACCCGAATATTGCAACCTGTTACAGGTAAGCACATGTTGATATGAAAGTGGCACAGAGGGGAAAAATTCATTACACTTTTCTATTTTTCAGTTGTTTCCAGTTCATACCGTCTTTGCAAATCAAATTAAGGGACTCTAGCATTCTTATTAAATTTACTGGTCAGGAGCTGAGGAACATTATTAAGTGCTTGCATTTGCTGCTTGAAATGTGGCAAGAAGCAAAGATGTGTGAGACACCAGTAAAGAGCAATTTTATGCCTGGTGCTTTCAAGCTCATGTCTTTAGATACTATTTACACATCATCACTAGTCTCTCTTCATGCTCTTGTTGTCACCTGCAGAAGAGGGGACACATACAGCACAGGCAGAGGGAAATAAATAATCAAAGCGATGAAATTCAAGTGTAGGAGGAGACAGAGTAATAATGAGACTTTTTATAATGCTCTTTATCTTGAGTACTTCTTAAAGCCGAAGTGAATGGTAACTGTAAACTAGCTGTTGTTTCTTTCCCTACCTTAGAAATCCCTAAACTGTAGCACTGTTAGCTGTCAGTCAGACTGTAGCATAAACCCCTAATCTGTCTCTGAGGCCCTGTGCATATGTTACACACTGAGGGTAATGTTACTAAGAGGTTACTCATGCCCTTCTCTCACATGATGTAATTAATACAGAGCAAGTGACTCCAAAACCTAACAGCAGCCAGAGTGTACTAATTGTGGATTGCCCCAAATCTCAAAGAATGTGTGAGTAGATGGTGTTAATAGCCTGATTATGTAGCAGCAAGGGTTTAAACATAGGTTATGAGGCATATAATTTTATTCCTTAAGGGGCAACTAATTTGACAGCAAGCACCTTGTGGGGGAAGATGGTTTTGTAGAGGAGCTGTAGGACTGGCCAGCTTTTATTTCAGGGAGCACATGAGTCCTGTTGGATACTGCAAGTATTCATGCCTGATCTGTAGTGCTCTGAAAGCATTTCCAGGCATCCTGACTCACCAGGGTGCCTCTTGGTCTTACTCTTTTTTAGGGGTCAGTGTTTCAGAAAAAAAAATTCTACCTTATTTATACCACTACTGCATCTGTAGCAGGATTTGTATCAGATGTCACAGGCTTGCTCCTTAGAAATCTTGCATAGCACACATTTATGTTTCAGAGGAACGGCACTTAACAAAAATCAGCTCCAAAACCTTTGTTTACCTTCTGTGAGCTATGATAAATGACCTGTATTAGAACAAAGAACCAGCAGTAATTGTGTGCTCAGTTTTAGCTTCACAAGAAAAGATGCGATCATTCAGGTACATAGAAGGAGTCTTAAGAAGACTATTCTTAAAAGTTTTATGTTTCTTAAATTTTTTTTTCCATTTACTAAAGATGTCTGCTTTGGAAGGTTGTAATTGTTTATAACATAATTTTTGTTCAATAGCATTGCCTCAGTTCTCTCACTGTCAGAGATTCCTAAAGCATGGTTGCGCTTAATATTATAGACACACAACTATGTGACAATTACTCTTTCAGAGAAAGGTCAGATTTATTTGGGCTGAACAGCTGGAAAAAATTTAGATACTGCATGATTTGCAAAAAATGTTTCTGAGTTCTCCTAGAGGTTTTTATTTGGTTTTTTTTAATCCGTCTGATAGCCACACAATAAACTGAATTATTATAACACCAGGAATCAATCAGAAATAATTTCAAGATACAAGGAGACTGTATATATGCAAATATCATACAAGATATTTTATAACAACCCCTTCAAAAATGTAATTTGCAACTTGAAAGGCTAAATAATCTGATTTTCTTAGAAGTGTATTTCAAATGCTTCTTGATTTGGAGTAACTGATACCTCCTAATTTGGGGGACCTTTTCAAGTCTGGACTAATCCCCATTTCCTTTTTTAAAGCCAGAGAGAATCTGCAGGAGTTGTCGCTGTGAAGATGCATTACCATCTCAAAAGCTGCTGTTAAGAAATTACTTAGAAATAATAAATGAGAGTTATCAATACTTGAACTAGCTTTAATTTAGCCACTGAAGTATTGGAAGTGGCAATACAAGAGTTTGATAGGAGTAATTGGCTCTCAGCAGGTAAGCTGGCTAAAACTCTATTCCTTTCTGCCATGGATGGCCTTTAATATAAACTCACACTTGGCCAGCTAGTTTCAAATTAACTTAGCTATCTCTACGGTGCTGCCCTAGCTAGGTTCTCTTTGTGTGATAACTGCTGTAAGTTACTTGCCTAAAATGGTTTCTGAATCCTATTTTTTTCTTTCTCCCTCATTCCAAAATAATAGTAGTACATGCTCATTCATAGAACAAGACATATTTTTCTTTTGGAAGCATGGTATTTAATTTCTGTAGTCCAAGTCTGTCTTGTATAAAATTTCAATTCCCAGAACTTAAAACCTGCCTTTCTTTCAGCTGACTGGAAGAGAGATTCAAATGTTTCATCCTTGAGATCACCACCTTGAGCCTCAAGATTGGCGATACCTAAAAACAGCAGATGGATTTCTTACAGTATGAGATGAAGCAGAATGACTTAAGTATGGTGCCAAGGTAGATAACTTGTTTTAAGACGTGTCTTTTATGTCAAATGACCCCTAACATTATACTCAAGTAATAGTCAATTAGTGCTATCAAGAGTGTTTACCATGCTGCAGTGTGTAGTGATTTCTATTCCATATGCTAAGAAAACAGGTCCAAAACAGACATTCACATGAAAAATATCCAGATTTTTATTGCTGTGCCATCTGTGCTGAGTAATTCTCTGGTTTACATTAATGACACCTAATGGTAAAGAGGAGGCAAATAATAAGATTTATTCAAAATTATTCCTGTAATAGTATAAATCTGTAGATTTGTCAGATTATATGTATTTAAACATTTGTCTCAAGGAAAGTTATCATTTTGAGCAATGGTTTGTATGGAAGGGCAGGCCACAGATGTGGCTGAGAAGTGAATGGACCAATTTGAGCTGTACTGTTCAGGTAGTATGGTACCTATCATATTCCCTCAGAGCCTGTCCCTGTTGTTTTTAAATTCTTCATGTGTCATTTTCCTTTTCTTCTCTGTGGGAGTGAGGGAAAAAACCTGTACATGTGTATATTGTGTGTGCGTAGAACAGCTAAGTGGAAACCTTAACCAAAGAACTGGGATTTTAGTGAGAAATTTCTACCATTGTTTGTATGTGATGAGATTTAGTCATCCACTTTTGCAGAAAAGGCTTCCATAGTATGAATCTAGAACTTGAAAAAGTTCTTTTTCTTGCCTTCCTGTAAGAAGGATGCCATAATATATTTGTAGCTTTCTTTGAATTCAGAAAAAATGTTTACAGATACAGAATTGCAGTTGTTTATAAAGACACGAAATACTGTTGTATGGGTTTGGGAAGGGATGGCTAGATCTCATAGAATTTTGATAGATTTCATCACATTACTTTTAGTTTCAGCAAGGTGGAAATAAGGGGTTGTGTAATCCTTAATTATACCTATTAATTTCATTTTTCCTTCTCTTTTATTTCTACTTAAATAAGCAACAAAAGTTAAGTACCGTTTTAGAAATTTTTGTGGAAATTTGAAATGCTTGCTACTAGTCTCTGCAATATTTTTTTCTATAGGTGTAGTAGCAGAGAAATTTCTTTTTAAAAAAGAAAGCTTTGAAAAGATCAGTGCTGTGTAACCAAGGGTGGGATGGAGCCCAGTGCAGGGAGAGAAGATTCTTCCACTGGAACTACCTGATGCTGTTTAACAACCTGGAGAATAATACTGCTTTTTTGTGGGTCTTTTCCACTCAGAGTTGGAATTTGGATTTCTGGGTTGTTAATGATAATGCTGATTATACAAAGAGGATATATAACAGGTAGAATCACAGGTTTCAAGGGGTTTTGATATTATTTTTTCCATAAATTCTTAATGGCTATGATGTTATGTTGCTGGAAAAGCTCAGCGTATTTGGGCCATAAATTTCTGTCTGTTCACTGCTTTAAAGTGGAACCTGAACTACAGGCAGGGGCAGAGTGCTGCCCAGCTGAAAGGGGCCTGGGAGTGCTGGTCAGCAGTGGCTGAGCATGAGCCAGTAGTGCCCAGGTGGCCAAGAAGGCCAATGGCTCCTGGCCTGGATCAGCAATAGGGTGGCAGCAGGACCAGGGCAGGGATTGTTCCTCTGTGCTGTGGTGAGGCCACAGCTCAGATCCTGTGTTCATTCAGTTTTGGGCGCCTCACTGCAAGAAGAGCATTAAAGTGCTGGAGTGTGTCCAGAGAAGGGAATGGAGCTGGGGAAGGGTCTGGAGCACAAGTCTGGTGAGGAGCAGCTGAGGGAGCTGGGGTAGCTCAGCCTGCAGAAAAGGAGGCTCAGGGGAGACCTTACCACTCTCTGCAACTCCCTAACAGGAGGGTGGAGCCAGGTGGGAGTCAGCCTCTTCTCCCAGTCAGTAAGCAATAGGAAAAGAAGAAGTGGCGTCAAGTTGCAGCAGGGAAGGTTTAGATCAGGTATTAGGAAACATTTCTTCACAGAAAAGGTTGTTAAGCACTGGAAAAGGATGTCCAGGGAATTGGTGGAGTCACCATCCCTAGGGGTATTTAAAAGATGTGGAAATGTGGCACTGAGGGACATGGTTTAATGGTGGCCTTGGCAGGATTGGGTTAATGGTTGGACTCAAAATTCCTAAAGGTCTTTTCTAACTTTAACAACACCCTGATTCTATCTGGGGAGAACTGACCATATGGAAGTGTGGGAAGCCAGAACCTGTAATAGCAGTTTTTATCCTGAAGTCAGGTACTTAGTCCAGACATTTCTAGACACTTGGTTTCAGTGCTGGAAGATAGACAGCTAATCTCTCATGTTTGCTAATAAAGAGCTCACTGTTCTGGACCAAAAAGATTAGAGCTCCTGCAGGAGTCTCTCTCTTGTCACTCAGTAGCAGGATCTAGCTGACTAGATACCATTTCTGAATCAGGAGTGAGGTACAACCTTCTTAAAAACCTTGAAATAACTCCATGATCAAAAAAACCTACATGCATTTATAAAAAAACATCAGAGGTACTGCATTGGGTATATTCTACACTAAGCTGAATCTTTAAACACAAAAGTTACAAAAGTAAACAGTGTCTGTCTCAATTTTAACACCATAGTTTCAGAGAAACCTATCAATTGATCTTCTTTGCCCTCTCCACCTTTTTAATTTTACAAATGCCTTCATTTTGGGAAAGGGAGGGGACAAAGGCAATAATGAGAAAAGAGAGAAGATGTATCTGCAGTGTCTGACTGCTGGGAAATAAATACATCCCACTGATTTCTCCATATGCTGTATTTCAGCAAGGTGACTGCCTTTTCCCCATGTTTTGAGTGAAGAGTTGTTGTAGAGGCAGCGAAGGCCCAGCCTTGCCATCGCCCTTGGCTCACAGAGTTTATTCAGAGGGCAGGATTAGACATGGCTCATCTCACATCTTGTCCTGCTCTGAGTTGTAACATCACAGCTTCAGAGCACACAGTGTGTGGGACCACTGAGTGTCATTGACTGACTTTGCCTGTGAAAAACCTGGAGATATCAGTGTGTACAGTTCTGTTCTTCCTTGTTAAGGCTTTCTCCGCAGTCTTCTGTCCCAACCTTGAATGTTGCCCCAATGCTTCAGAAAACTGCTTCATGTGGAAATGGCCTGGCCTCTCCTAATTACAATAGCTCCTTGTTCTGCTGCCAAGAAAATAGCATCATCAGCTGCTTGGATTATACAGAATATTACAGAATAAAGACAATAGAAATACACTGTTATTTTTCCTTCCTTATATCCTGCCTTGTGACAGGAATCCCTCCCCCTGCTAAGTTCATTGGTTAACAATAAACAAAGCTGTTTTTAACAGCTGCCTCACTATGGCCTGTGTCCTCCATGGAGAGTAATACACTAGAGCCATGATAGTATTTAAAAACTGGCTTACCATCATAGTTTTGACTTTTTTTAGTAAACTTCATTTGACTTATAACCTCTCCTAAACAGAGATCATACCCTTTTCTTGCATGGATACCATGGAGCATCTACTAACCAAATATTACAGAATAGCTTAAATAATTTTTTTTAACTGTTTTATTAACATCAGCAGATATAATTTTCACTGAAGAGTTACAGTGTCACCACAAAACTCCAAAAGTGACCAGAAGTTGTAGTTTAGCTTGGGGATTCTGGCTTGCTTCTGCCTTTCATTCCTATTAATAGAAGGTATTGATTCTCAGTGTTTTTGGAAATTATGTAAATGTATTTGGCTGAATATCAAATCCTGATTTATTAGAAGCTCTTTTTTAAAGACCTTAAAAAATGGTCTACTTTTCCCAAGGGAAATTCCTTGAGGAAAGGGTAAGGACTTCACTTTCCCTAGCTGTAGGTCACTAATTTTGGTCCACAAAATTAAGCTTTTAATTTCCAAAGACTCCCTCTGTAGTCCACAGAGAGGAAATGGATGTCACAGGGAATTCCTGACCAGAAGTCTATGTCAGATATTCTGTGCCACCCTTCAGCGGAGGCTTGTGGAAGGGAAGGGAAGCGAAAACTGTCTCAGACACCATCTGCAGTATATGAGGGCTGGACATGCCTTGGTGCTCCCAGTTTTTCAGTGCTGGAGGCTGGCTGGGGGCTCTCCTGACAGCTGCCATGCACAGATGCAGAGGGAGGTGCCAGTTCCCACCTGCTGTTGTGCCCTGTCTCCTCCAGAACTGTTGCAGAAAAGATGGTGAGTTGGAACATCTTGCAAACCCAATACCTGAACTGTGGGCCATGAGTTCAGCCACCTTCTCTTTGGAGTATCAGTCCATCCTTTCTCTCCTCTTACATTTTCTCTGTTACACCTCTCTTTTGTCTTTTCAAAATATTGTAGATGATACATCCCACATTTTGGGGCAAGGTCTTCTTGCTCATGCTTATGGCAAGCAAATTACATGATGGTAAGTTCTGACTAATGCTGTGTTCCAATTGTGGCTGTCAGCTGTGGGTGATAACGTCTGCATTCAGAAAGCACTTACTGTGCCTTTGCACATGAAGAGTGGTCTCAGAATCATGCCTCAGTGCTGCAGCCCCTCTGCCCTGCCACATGCTGTCCCCTCAGCTGTCCCAGGCTGCCCATGAGGGACCTGGCCACTTGGATCTATGAGAATGGAGCTGCTCAGCTGTTTGAAGTCATGGGTGCTTATTCACCCATATCCAGGATTCAGATATTCAAAACATCACAGTTTTGGGTCTATTCAAAACTGGACTTCAGGGGAGTCACCAAGAGACTTCAAGATGCACTGACTGATTTAAACAATTCTCCAGGTGGGCACTGACCTCCAGCATCTTTGTCATGAAAGTCCTGCAATTTGATGTTTTTTTGCACTGCACTGCTTCATCTTTTTATTAAACTTTTACTCAAATAGAATGCTTTGCATATCTGGATCTTAAAATTCGTGGCCAGATTCTTTAGTATTGATCATTCTCAGCTGATAAAATTGCTCATCTCTTCTACAGCAATTGAGATGTACAAAACTTGCTTGAATCTGAAACTTTAGTGGGTGCAGAAGTCAGAAGGTTACTGTCTCTTCTGACAGTAAAGGCTGTGCTGTTGCTTTTGTAGTCACCAGTGTTTATTTTTATTAATAGATCCTTTGTTTTTTTCTTTTCATTTAGCCTGGTGGCCTAACATTTAAAGTAGCTGAGAATCTGATTTTACTTGAAGAACATTTCATTTATTGAAGGCTACTTGAAATTACTGGTTTAAGAAATGTATTGCAATTTAGCCAATAACCTCATCCTCTTTCTGTGCAATTCCAGTTCTGCATAACAAAGAGACGACCATATGTATCCAGGGGAAACTGAATCACTTAAGCAGAAAATAAAGTCTGTCAAAACACTACATAAATGCTGTACATGCATCTTTTTTAACTGAGTTGTGTAAGTTGAAAGATTTCCACTGTATTCTGAATGTCTAATCCCTGGACCAAGTCAGAATATGATCTGCCACTCCTCAAGCTAAAATACAAATCAGGAGCCAAACAATTAGTCCTTTAAAGGCACAGCGAATGTGTGTAAATCAGTGATGGTTTTAGAGCTCTGGTTCAAGTCATCTCATGAATTTAGTTTATTGATTAAGAAAAGGTGCATCAGGAGATTCACTGCCACCCTGCTCACAGAGATGGAACCTAATGTGCTAAAGTACAGGCTGACATGAAAAGGATTTGAAGTTTACAGAGCTAAGCAGAGGTGTGTGTGTGTATCCAAGAGTAGCTCTTATGGTACATGTGGCTTAGCACATGAAAGATCTCCAATATTTCTGTCTTGTAATGAGGGCTTTAAAAACCTCCTCTCATAAGGAAAAGACTAGAAGGGAGAGGAAGAAGCTTCTTAGTGATTCCTTGCAGTGGGTCACTGCTCTGCAGTGGCTCTCTAAGCTGCTATGGATTTTAACATTTTCTTGAGCACAGCTGGGCGTTTTTTTTTCCCCTGGCATTTTTCATTCAGATATAAATAGCTACTTGAGCAATATTACCAAGAATATCTTTAAAGAAATAATTGATGAAGCCTTAAAAAAAAGTCTTGAACTAAAGCTTTCCAGAATGACTGCTATCATATTTATGCCTCTGTTCTGAGTGCTCCTATCTAGGAACTGTAAATTTAGGGAAAGAAATAGCAAGGTGTATGATTAGTACAGCAGATGGGATATTTCATGTATCTTTTTCAGAGATTCTTTTTCTTAATGCGGCATTATTTCTGACAAAATTGAAATACTTTGAAAAATATATTGTCGATGTACGTCTGTTCAAAGGAGAGCTGTTAAAGCATTAAAAAGTCCAACAAACACTGGTTTGACCATTTTTACAAAATTTTTAAATGTGAATTTTGTTATTTAAAAGAATAAAAGAAATCTAAATTCTAGGAAATGTAATGCAACAACAGAACAACAAAATATATTGGGTTTAAATGGGAAAAAATGAAATTGGGAAAAAAAATTCTGTGAAACAGAAAATCCCGGACAGGTCTGTTTAGTGACAATTCCTAAATCTGCAAATACTTTTGATTCATAGAATCATGAGTCATGGTTCTGTAAATACTTTTTGATTGATGGTTTTAAAGAGAGAGAAAATTCTTAAATGTCAATGCACAAATGCAAGTGGATTAAGATCTCCTGAGCCACCTGCTTGTTTCAGTGGGGACATCTTGAATATTGTGTGGAAGCGCTGTTCCACATGTTCCTCAGAATGGTGCCTTGGTACTGAAGCTTAGTTTTGCCCTGCTCTGAAATATGGGTGAAGAGATTTTCCCAAGCTGTAAATATCAATGGTCTCAGACTAATTATGCTTTTGCAAAGTATAAGACTCTCAATTACCTGAAGTGTAGGTTGCTGCTGTGTAGGAGGAAGGGGGAATGTTTGGACTGATGCTGTTTGTCTTCCTAAGTTATGCGTGATGGAGGCTGATGTTCCTGGGCTGGACACCTGCCCATGGGCAGTGGTGAATGAATTCCTTGTTTTGCTTTGCTTGTACGTGTGGCTTTTGCTTTCCCCATTAAACTGTTTTTATCTCAACCCACAGATGTTCTCGCTTTTACCCTTCTGATCGTCTCCCCCATCCCACTGAGGGGGAGTGAGTGAGTGGCTGTGCAGTGCTTAGGTGCTGGCTGGTGTTAAACTTCTGTATATTTTAAATAGGGTATTACCTTTGAAGCCTAAAGAACATGTCAGATAAGCTGTTACCACATCTCATATGTCATCATGGAGTGCCACAAGACAGGTCTCACTGAGAGCTGGCCAGGATTGGCAGCAGAAAGCTGGGAAACTCATTATAAAGACCACCTTCGTAAGTGGAAGAAGTGTTGGTGGAGGCAGAAGCTTTTAGCATGAAGGAAGCAGAGCCCATTCATCAGTTCTTCTTGCTATGTGGAAATTAAAACATGGAATAAAAAGGACTATTTGTGCTGTGCAACTAGTTGCTGTGCAATGAGCATTGCATCATGCTTTGACTAGAACACCCACCAAATGTAATAACCATCTATTGGCCAGGTTTTCTTTTTCCTCTGGGGATTGTGACCTATTTCCTGTTGAAACAGATCTTTCTTGTGTCACATCCATGCATTTCCCATCACTCTGTAAGCTGAAGAAGAAATACAGTCTGACAAATCAATAAGCTAGAATTCTTCTATGTAGGAGACCATGTAGGAGTGTGTAGACCTTAGAGGAGTATTTGTCACCAAATGAACATGTCTGTGCTAGTTCAAAATGCCCTTCAAGCTATGTCTGTATTATTTCTCTGTTCAAATGAGTTACTCCTTCTTGTGGGTGGAATCAAGAATCTTGTCCTTCATCTTGATTTGTATACAGCAAATTCATGGCAGAGTAATTTAGTCATATGAAGGAATGCAGATAACTACTCCCTTGTACACCATTGCAGATCTGTTGTAAGCCAAGGAGTTGTACAGCTAACAGACTAGTAAAACCAGGCCTGAGATGTCTACCAAAACAATCAGGTTGCAAACTCTGCATAGTCAAGTTAAAAATCTAATTTAGCTATTTTGTATGTGTTCTTAGTCATGCATGTCATGAGTACAACTTCACATCAAAGTTAGAAATAATTATATCTCTCAACTCATCCATCTAAATGAACAATGCTTTGCTTAATGCAGCTTTGTTTTTATAAATATCCTCCCATTATGCAGCAACTGAATATTCCTGTTTTACCTTGGCTTTTGTGTGTGGGAGAGGCACTCTGGAAACTAAATATATCCAGTATTAATTAAACTATGTATCTTGGAAGGACAGCAGGATAATTCTTCTTTATAGTTTTATAATGAGATTTGTCTGTACATGAAAAACTTCAGCCATTCAACGTTTTTAGTTCAATTTTAGATCTGTCTTTACATCAGTGAGAGTGAGTAAAAATTGGCTTCTGTACTTTACAACCTGGTACTTAGGAAAAAAGAGTGTTTTTGAAATTGAGTTTTGCAAAGACTCAGAAAATAGGAAGAAACAATGCACAGGGAAAGGGGAAATAGAGAACAAAACATGGAGAAAATAATAGACATTTTTGGCATCTAAAGAAATGGGAGAGAGAAATGCCTATGAAATATGAATCTGAACATGAAAGTCTTGCTGAATCCTAAGAATGACTTGCAGTATGTTAGATAATAATTTTCCTTCTCTATTATGTCTCATGCCCTATTAATGCCCCACATAGCCTATATTTGATGGTCTTTGTGCTTACCTCCCTTCCTCGTGCTCCATATGAGCCAGCAAACTTACCCTGGCTCCCCTTGAAGCCCACGATGCTGGCGTATCCCATGTTTTGTGCCACAAGCCATTTGCAGAAGGTTTCCATCATCCAGGCTACAGCTGGTGACTGACTCAGAAATGCTAAACACAAGGGCTGATTTTTGCTCTCAGTTGTCCTCAGTAACTGTGGAGAGGTATCACTTCTACCTTGGATTCAACAGAATGCCACCAAACCTGAAGCTGTTGTGAACTGAATGCTGTGAACTCAATGAAGTGGAATTTTCCAACTGAATTACTCTGCTTGGAAATGGGAGAAGTCCCCAGCTTATTTCACCTGCCACACAAACACCGTGTTATTCACAACACTTCTGTTTATCCCTTGAAGAAACCAGTTTAGCCACTCTTTCAGCCCAAGGATGAGGATGGGGACACCCTTGCAAATCATGGTGAGGTTATTAGAGGCAGAACCCCTCCAGCTGTTTTGTCTGTCCTGTCCCTGCCACAGCTGGCCTGGAGGAGTGGAGCACCTGCACGTGTCTCAGCACAAAGTCTTCTGTCTTGGCCCAAACAAGCTTTTGTCAGCACTTTAAAGAAAATTGCGGGACTTTGCGTCTGAGTCATGTATGCACAGCCCCAGCAGCTGCTTTTCTCCAGGATGGTTTTCCCTAGCAAACCACTGGTAGCAAATTGTGGAGGGCCTAGAAACAGAAGAAGGAAATAATTCATGAGTTTGCAAAGACTTCCAGGCTTTACTCCATGGTATTTCAGAAGTCAGTTCTTCGCCCTGTATAACAGACAACAGGCGTCTATTACGAACATTCTCAACCAAATGAAAAAATATGTGGTAAGCAAGCACCAAAGATTACAAATATATATTTTGCAAAGATGCCTTTAATTATGCAAAGTAAATTTTATGCAAAAAGCGGCGCCACCTAAATGGCAGCATAACATAAGCACACGTTCAAAAAAGACAGTCTTTTCAAACAAACTATTGCCACAGTCATGCAATAGCTTGAGTCTTCAATTACAAGTTAATCTATCCCAGTAAAATGAATTCTTTAATGCGGGGATTGGGTTTTTTTGTTTTTCACTACTAAGAGTTTCTACTCTTCCAAGCTGAAACAGTAATGTGACATTATGGAAGAAAGTAGAGGTACCTCCATCTGTGGCAACATGACAGTAGTTTTGCTGCAGTTTTCCGCTTGGTAAGGTAAGAAATCCAACGTTAGATGGCTCAGATGCTACCAAAGCAGGTCTACAGCTAAAGTCTCTTAATTTCTCCCCTTAAACTCAGACACAAGCTGTAACTTTTGTACTAGCAACAACCCCGGTAGTTATGGTTTCCTCCAAATTACCCTCTTCTCTGTGTTTCCTGGCAAGTACAACTGGTCTTGTGTCACTGGGCTGCAGTGCCTTGCTGCAGACCCAGAGAAAGCAGGACTGTTCAGCTGTGTCAGTTGATATGTGCTGCCTGCTCTCGTACTGCGTGTTTTCTTCACGCAGCCTCCCCGGAGAGCTGGACTGAAGTTACATCACTGTGGTTTAGAGTGAAACTGCCTTGAAAAAGGAGGATATAGTTTATATAGGTTGCAAACCCAGATGTCCACTATCTAGTAGGTGCAATGAGCTGGCTTTGTACAGCTTGTGTTTTGAAAGGTTCCAGAATGGACCATGGAAGGGGTTTCAGATGTGTTGGTGCAGGTGCAGTGATAGCTGTGTCAGAACCAGAAGGTGTTGCAACTTCCTAAATAGTAATAATAGACGGGTTGATGCCATCTACTTCCCTAGTTTGTCTTTTCCTGTTTTGTCATAAGGATGTCTGTCTGGAAGGGCTAGAAAGCGGAAGGCTCTTCAGTTTTGAAAGATTTGCAATTGTAAGCAGCCGAGAAGGAAATGAATGCTAACTCTTGACAGAGGCAGAATGCTACCCTGCAGTCTGAGTGACAAGCTGGGGTCCAAGCTTCCCTACACAGAAGGGGGAGTAGTGGTTTTGAAAGGTAAGAGTCTCAGTTGGCCTTTATAAGTTCTCCTGGTCATCTGTGAAAGTCTTAGGGATGTGACTGTCAGTAAAGACACATCATTCAGGAACATAAGTTTAGATCACTTAAAAAAGTATAGCAGGCCTGAAGAATGGATCAGAATTAGATCGATCAAAAGCAGCAACATGGATTCTGAGGAAATGGATGCCTTCATGTACGGCTTTCTAGATAAGTCCTCAAATCCATGACCACTTGAGTCAAAATTGACTCTACAGTCCATAAATCCTGGTCTTAAAGTAAAGATCCCAGAGCCAAAGTTTCTGCTGAATTCACCTAGTGAAGATCCAAACTCATGTCATTATGTGAATTATTATATACACCCTTTGAATCACAGAACCTTACACGAAGATGTTCAGTTTGTCTATTACATTATCCATGTGTCTCCTCTGTGGTGACCAGAGTCCACTAGAATAAAGAACAATTTGAATTCTTCTTTATCATATAGCTGAAAGAAAACAAACAACAACAACGACGAACTCCCACACCATACAAGATGTGTTTACCTGAACTTCTCACCTTACTACAGATGCACAGGTGGTGGGACGAAGAGTCCCGAGTCTCTTGTCCTGTTTCTCTTGCTCTGTCACCATGTGTGTGTAATTTGTATTTCCAATACAGCATTGTGACTTTTTGACAGGCCATGAAGGTGTGTTTGCAAAGGCTCCCAGGGTGGTGGGACACTGAGTCCTGGCCACTTCCCAGACTGCATTCTGCACAGCTTCCACACCAGTAACCTGCCTAACCTGGCACAGAGGGCTGCTTGCCCTTAGTATGGGGTTTTCCCCACAGTCCCTCTTTGTGATTATGCCCTGTTAATGCTTTGCCATCCCTGAGCTCTGTTTAGCCTTGTCGTCTCCCAGCGTTGGTTAACAAAAGTAGAGCAAGCCCTCAGAAAGAACAGCTTTGCCCACTTTTCTACATGGACAACTAAACTAAGTGTATGAGACTTCACCTCCCTGTAATGCTGACCAGCTGCTCATAATAAACCTTCTCTGTCTCTGCCTTCACTCTCAGGTAATCAGTCCCCATCCTTTTCATGTGATGAATTATTTCATTGTTGCAATTGTGTCCGTTTTTATAACAAACACTTCCCTTAGGTTTTTGCCTTTGGAGTTTTTCTAGTTTCATTGACTCTCTGGAATACTATATTGAGCTTGTTTTAAATTGCAAAGTGTGCCCATGTGCAGTGTGGCTCAATGAAACATGCATGAACTGCTGTTCCGAGCAGCTCCCGCTGTCAATCCGTACGCAGTGCGTCTGAGGAGGCTGCTGCTCCTGAGTTCCCCAAAAGCACTGCCTAATGTCACCACCTCAGTTCCTGCCCCCATTTTAAGCCATGGATTCTCCCTCTCCAAAGTTAACCCTTGCTTTAGCTGTTCAGCACGGAGTCCTAGCTAATGTAGCATTCCTCTCCTCCTGCATGTTAAGTTCCATGCCAGCAAAGCTTACCCTGAGGATGGTTTTCTTTGGAAATGTGTACGAAATGTGCCATAATGTAAGAAGCTGGATAGAGTTTTACCAGTGAATACTAAAGATCATCAATGAAAGTCCCCACTGAGAAGCAAGAGCCACTGGAGATCATTCCTCAAACAGTATGACTAATGCAATTTATGACCCTGTCTCATCTCCTCAGGCTCCTGTTTAGCTAATGTGTCATCCTTTCAATCTTATGTTTCACCCCAGCTGTCCATGTTTTTACATTTAAAGGCTTTGCATGTGCTGTGCCTGATACTGTAGTAGTAAAGGTCACTAAGCTGACTTTACTATTAGGTGGGTTTCATTTTTATATACCAAACGTGATGAGGAAGAGTCACAGTGAAATCTGTTGACAAGATCAGCTTTAAATGTTGAACATATTAAATGACTTCGCTTTCAGTTGGTCTCCTCAGCACAGGGGGGACTGGAAATCTCATTAGAATATATAAAGTGACAGGTTTTGCGGTGCCTAGTGTACTCTTGGAGCCCAATATTGTCCCTCGTGAATACACAAATACACAAAGAGTAAAGTTGCGTATTTATTTGGAGGTTGTCCTACAGCTGTCTAGAGCAACCACTGACAACAGCCACAACCACCCTCTAAGTGGGTTAATAGCAATAAAGGGGTCATAAAGTGCCATTATATATTGATTAAAAACTTCCTTTTTCTTTCTTTCTGGTAGGTAACCTCCCCAGAGTTAATTATTAAAATGATAACTTTTAATCACCCAAATGAACACTATGCTCAGATAAAACAAGTCAAATATTTGAGGTGAAATGGTCTGCAACTGTCAGCATTCTTCTGTACCATTTAGGTGAAGTAGGCTTGCTGGTTAAAACAGTGACAAGAAAACAAAACAAACACTTTTTTGTTTTCACTTATGCCTTCTGACTTACAAAACTGCTATTGTTGCAGTCAGTAAATGTGGTCAAACACCATGGGTCATTGAAGTAACATTTCTGCGAGAATACATTTTAGCTTTTCTGCTAAAAATATATTTTAGAAAGCATTTACTTTCTACATGCAGGTAAAAAATACAAGATGGTGTGAGCCTGACCATGCACACATCAGTAATATTTTGTATCTACTTGATTTTTTACATATAGGATCTTACAGTCAGTAATAAGACACAAAGCAAACTGACACTTAAGAAAATGAAGGACATGTTGTCTCATAACTGGATATAATAGAGAGAAAAATACTCAGGGAATGTAAAAATGTAAGCATGAAGTTCCTTTTGAGGAAATTTCTACACCTTCTACTCAGTATTTCATGTGATCCAGACTGAGAACTATTAAGTTAAAAAAACATATTTAAATAGGCTGAGGGCATGAAAACTTTAGGCTATAAAAATCCTTCAACATCCTATTAAAATCCTTTCTTGGGGAGAAAAGAAAAAAAGCTGTAATTAAATCCTGCTATGGAAGTCATAGTCATTTGTGAGGGACTGCCTGATCTTTCCTTAACTTTTTTATGGGATGAATACAATGAAACTTGTGCTAATGCCCACCGTATTCTATAGAAAACTGCCTGCAGCTGGGTTGACTCAAAATTCAGATTTATAGGGGAAAAAAAACCCCACAAAAAAAGGGCAAACTCCCATCTAAATTTTTAGATGAACACATTGTCATCAGTAAAGTTTCCTAAGTGCTGAGGAAGCTCTTTCTGTGTGTGTGCTTCAACCCTGCCAGGGCTGAATACCTAGGAACATTCCCTAAAAGGG
Source organism: Entomyzon cyanotis (assembly GCA_024500445.1). NCBI lineage: Eukaryota > Metazoa > Chordata > Aves > Passeriformes > Meliphagidae > Entomyzon > Entomyzon cyanotis. The sequence continues at coordinate 5,703,261 of JAKEPQ010000756.1, forward strand.
AAGCAGTGGTATTCCCCAGTTCATCTTCCCGGAGAGCACTTGATAGCTGAGCTCCGAGCATGCTGACGGGGTGAATCAACACGGCATGCAGAGCCTTGGGTGCTTCATTTAAAAATACAGCCACTGAGGGAGGCCGTAATGATGCTTGTTCCTTATTTAAGCTCCTCGTATTTAGAGTCCTGTCCCAGTAGATGGAGGATTTGAGTGCTGCTCCCTCCTACTCTGTCAGGGGTTTGGTGTCCCCATTCCTCTCATTCCAGAGGAGTGGCCAGACAAGGAGTCTGCAGATCAGGCTGTGATGAGGACATGGGGTGGTTGGACCTGAGCAAGGATCATTCAGCTTTAGTTGTGAAACATGAATCCTTATGTAAAGCATCTTCCCACCCATTCAAAAGTGTCTTCCCTTGACCTGTCCATAGGAAGGGTTGGCTATTAGGCACGTGCCTCCCTCAGCAATTTAGGAGGTTGTAGGTTGCTGGATGCTGTAGATCCCAGCCTGAGGCATCCAAGGCCATTCCATACCTAGGACAGGGAACGTCGGTAATTAGCTGGGGTATTTTAATATCACCCTAAGAACTCAGTACCTGAAACCTATGTGAAATTATGCACTACAGTGGTCTGGAGCCTTTCACTTCTTTATCTTTGAGTAGCAGATTGTGGGTGACTAGAAAGAAAGACATAAATGACAGAAGCAAACCATGAGAATTTTGTACTAGTCCCATCAGCTTTGACTCCTAGTTTTATGTGTGGATTACAGGATTCTGATGGAGAACAATCCTGTTTATCCACATAGACCATCAAATGTAAGGTGATTGGCTAAGAAAGCAATTGTGTGTCATTATTTATTTAGGAAGAGTTCAGCATGCATTTACATGACTGCATGTATGGGAATCTTGTCCAGGAGTTGTGATAGGCTGTCATCACGGTCAATGAGCATTTGCTTCAACAAGAAGCAAGAAGTGACTGAGAAGTTGAATGGAAGACAAGAACAGGAAGTTTGCCACTTGAAAAAATATATGCAAAATGAGAATAGAAAAAGAGTATGTAGAACTGGCTTAATTACTTTGTAATCCAAACTAAATTGTTTAGACCTTGAATATGTGTTACACACTTATGATGCTAAAAGTTGTAAGTGTTTGAGCTGAAATAGTTTCAAAATAAACATTAGAAGTAATCATTAGGTAAAGTCTAAACCAGGGGCAATGTTCATTATTGTTTTGCTTGAAAGGAATTCAGTAGAAATAGTGATTTGTTTTGAAATATGCACATTTAAATGAGTTACCTTTTCAATGAGAGAAGGAAATATTTTGGGAACAGTTCTGTAACTTTCTACTCCTTGAAAAACACTGGATAATGCCTATTGGAAGGACTAGTAGTCATTGCTGAGCTCTAAATTACTTTCAGCCACATACGAGAAAACATTATGGCTTCTCAGTAAAGCTGTGTGAAATAATATGATCAATGTGCAAGGGCGGTGAAGAAAGTAAATAAAATGTGAAGATGGCTGGGGTAAAAGGGGGACTTTAACCAGGTTCTTGTAAAATCCATAGTTTCTGTGAAATTCAGTGCAGTTACATGAACTCAGGAGTCTAAATCTCAGAATTTTTATTTTGAATGTAGTACCTGACTTTTAGAAGACACGTGAATACACATTTGCTGTCAGAAAGCAATTGGAAGGTCAGGGACTTTCAATTTAACATCCATAAACAATGGAATATGAAGTTGTGTTTTGTACAGCAACAAAACCTACATTCACATCATTTTAGTTCCACTTTTAGATTTTCAAAAGGCTTTCAGATGACGATAGCCCTCTCTCCTGAGTTACAACTTTGGTTAGTTTTTGTTTTGGTTCCCTTGGGTAATAACCACCAAGAGATTTTGCAGGTGCCAAAGCAATGTTTGAATGGTTACCAGTGACACAGAGAGTAATTGCCGAATGATAATTTCAAAAGCATCATGCTATAAAAGCTACTTGAATGGCTGTGGTTTTGTCAGTTGGCTGAACTATTTACTGCAGAGCCAAAAGGCCTAAGTGAAAGTGCTCCGAGATGGGGGTCTATAAATGTGAATCTAGGGCAGCTCTTGTCCAGGGTTAACTACAGAACCTGTGTTTGTAGCATTCACTGTGCTTTTTAAAGCAGTGCTTTCTCATCCCCAATAGAGCAGCTTACACATTTGGGAAAAGAAAACCAAGAAGTCCTGACCTGTACTTTCCCAGCTGTAACTTATGCAGCCACAGTGTAATTAAAGCCCCAAATAAATGTTGCACTTAATTAAAGACAAACCCAAGTCTATTGAAAATGGAGGGAAATAATGAGCTATTTCTTGTTGTACACGATCTTTGTATACAATAAACCATGTGCTGAAGTGTTTTGTGGTTGGCTGATGTTTTGGCTGCTCTTTTCAAAAATGGGCAAACAAGGATTGCCACGAGCAGGCACAGGCTTTCCCTCCAGCTGGCACTGTGCAGATCAGCAAGGCGCGATCACTGACTGATTTGAGAAAAAGCTGAAATGAAACTTGATGGATACCATCGCTGAGCCTGTGTCACCCTCTCTGCTGGGCCAGCACAGCTGTTCCTGCAGCCACTCAGTGAACCATTTTGGGGAACTGATCTAGCAGAAGAAAACAACCAGTTTAGGGGGGAGGGGAGCCTGCGCTTGTATTTCAGGTGAATCACTTCTCCAGCACTGCTGGTGAGGAGAACATGCAGACAGGGAGAGCCTTGCTGACCTGGAGGCAGAGGCTGTGCAAAGTTGTCACCAATCGTTTAACAATCAAGCCATGTTTGGGAACAGCCAAATCCGGTAAAAGGTTAAAAATTGTTAAAAGGTAAGGAGCAACTAAGGGGAAACCCAACAAGCCTCTGCGTAAATATACATATGTACATATATATATATATATATAAAAATATAGATATTGATATATAGTAATTAAGATATTAAAGGACACTAAGTAATATGAGTAGCATCAAGTCAATAGTTCTTCCCAAACTGTGGCCCTGACAAAATCATTGGTGATTTCTGATGAGGTACAAATTCCAGTCTTGTGCTCAATGTACTTCATAGGGAGCTTCTGTTGCAAACGGAACAGGGAACTCTGCTCCCTCTGGTTCCCAGCAACAACATAAGCATGACAGAATCCTAATTTGTATGGCTGTGGTTCAGGTTATGTATTTCAATGGCAAATCCCTGTTTTGGAAGTGGATCGCTCAGTGGTTTCTTTTTTTTTAATTTAAAGAAAGTTAGGAAGTGGGAGACCTTAAAAGTGATAATTTTATTGGGGGAGGGGATTTTAATGGAAGATGACACTTCATCATCCTATCCTGATTTCAAGAGAATTGAACAAAATGTACAATTTCTTTCCAACACTTCCTTTTTGGACACAGGAAAGCTATTAAACAAAACAGTGAAAACACTTGAAAAAATATTACAAGACAAATGCATTTCATTTAAATGCTAATTTGTTTATATTTTTTTCAAATAATGTAAATAATGAATAGCTTTGATGAAAATTATCTGAACATAATACATGTCAGAAATACGGTGAAGAAGCTGTAAAAATGTTTCAGAAGAAGCATGATTATATATTGGAAGAAGACAGAGGAAATGGACTAGCATTCCTGCACAACTGCTCCAGAAAACTTTAAGAAAAGCCCCAAACTATTCCTGTTGTCTTTCTTACACGTAGCCATCAGTCTGAACAGAGAGAATTTCATCTCCTATCTCCAGAAAAGTAATTGGCAAGCCATTCCTGATCTCGTTATATTATCTGCATACTTTCTTGTCTTTTGCACAATAAATTCTTTCGGAACATCGATTTTAAAAATCACCTCACATATTGCAGAATAAAAGGCAAAACCATTAAAACTGATACAATCTATGAGCAACAAACCTTAGAAGTGCAAATATTGATCACATTCTGATACAGAAGCTACTGTGAAATAAGGCAGTGGTTGCAGGTTGTCATGAGCTACGATCGTGTTTTACTTAAAGTCCAGGATCTTCCAGTGATGTCATTACCTGATAACCTCAGTTTTTAAAAGATCCATCCTCTACTGTGGGGAGAGGAGCACCTTGAATTACAGAGTCATAAAGACTCTGCATGCAAGACAAGGAGTAGCCACAATTCATTTTGTCGCATTAGGCGTCCAGCTAATGTTTTTTATGTACTTGGGGCTTTCAGAGCTGTGCTGCTCTCCTCAGCTTTTCCTACAGACCAAGCTTGACCAGCCTTGGAAATGTAACTGGGACACAGGTAGCATGCACTGGGCAGGCATTCAAAACGTGGGGTGGGCTCCTCTGCTGCCCTTCACCTGCTTCTGGTCAAATGCGTTTTGGCTAGCCCAGTATCCCAGGGGCTTTCCAAGGCTGCCTTTCCCCTGCTTGTGCTGATTTTCCCCTGCCCAAAGCTGAGTCCTTTCTCTCCCTTTCCTGGACACTCCAGAGCAGTGTGATACAGGGACAATCTCTTCCCTAATACTGTTCATCTGTGGTGCCAAAATTCACTGTGGGCTGCCAAGACCTGATACCCTGCCCATACTTTAATGACATTCCCGTTCAGTTTGAACGCTGAACACCATCAGCTCACGGCTCACCCAGGCAAACCCTGCCAAACCTCAGGGAAGGGGAAGACTGGCAAGTTAGGTCGCATCATTACTTTGTCCAGTTCTGGGCTCCTCGAGGAACTCCTGGAGAGGGTCCAGCAGGGGCCACAAACGTGATAAGGGCCTGGAGCTTCTTCACTATGAGGAGAGCTGGGCCTGGTTAGTCTGGAGGAGACTGAGAGGGATCTCATTAATGGATACAAATATCCCAAAGGTGGGTGCCAAGAGGATGGTGCCAGACTCTTTTCAGTAGGGCCCAGTGACAGGGCAAGGAGCAATGGCCACAAAATAAGACACAAGAAGTTCCACCTCAACACGAGGAACAACTTATTTCGGATGACAGCAGCAGAGTACTGGAACAGCTGCCCAGGGAGGGCATGGAGTCTCCTCTGGAGACATTCCAAACCCACTTGGACACGTTCCTGTCACCTGCTCCAGGTGACCCTGCCTTGGCAAGGGGCTGGAGCGGGTGATCTCCAGAGGTCCCTCCAGCCCGAACTATCCTGTCACTCTGTGATTCATTTGGTGCTACGGTTTGCTGTCGCTACGAGCAGCGACAGCGCTGGAACCGCTCAGAAATTCCCTGCGATCCCCTGGAAAGCGGCGCCGGTCCGAGCCGCTCTCGGTTCACCCGCAACGGGGCAAACTTCGCCCTCCCCGGGGACGCGGCGGGGCCGCCCCTGCAGCCGGCGAAGGACGCGGAGCCCTTCCCGGGGGAGGAGCGGGGCGGCCGCGGGGCTCTGCGGGGCCGGGCCGCTCCCGCCGGGAGCTCCCAAGATGGAGGCGGGCGGTGTGACAGGGCGGGGAAGGGGCCGGGCGGGGTCTGCGCCCGGGGCAGGTGCGCGGGGCGGCGCCGCCGGGAGCCGCAGCCGGGCCGAGGGCGGTGCTCGGCGCTCCGGGAGTGGCGGCGGGGCCGGAGCGGGGCCGCGCTGCCCCCCGCCGGGCGGTGACTCGGGCTCCCCCTCCCGCCCCGCCTCCCGCCCCGCTCGCCCAGCCCGGGCCCGGCCCAGCTGCCGCCGCACGGCGCCGCCGCCACCCGCCGAGCCCGGGGCGCCGCCGGGAGCCGCGCGGGGGCCATGACGGTGGAGCAGAACGTGCTGCAGCCCGGCGGCGCCGCCAAGGTGAGTCTCCGGAGGGGCCCGGCCTGGAGCGGCTCCGCGTCCCCGCCGCGCCCGGGCCTGGCCGCGCCCGCTCCGGCCCCCGCCGCTCCCCCCGCGCCCGTGCCCGTGCCGAGCTTCTCCCGGGCCTTCCCCGCGCCGCGGCCTCGCCCGGGCCCCGCCGCTCCGGCGGCCGCGGAGCCGCAGCGGGGAGCGCCGCCGGCTCGGCCCCGGGTCGTTCCGGCCCCGGGCTCGGCGCTGCCCTCGGGGGAGCCCCGGCTTGGCGCTCCCCGGGGCCCCGGGCGGGCCTGTTGCGCTCGCAGGCTGCCGGGCGGAGCGGCGGGAGCGGGGCTGGGCGGGAGGAGCGCGGTGTCCCGGCCGCGGGCCTGGGGGGAGATGCTGCACATGCCCGGCGTGACCCTGCAGCGCCGGCATCCGCGCTGCCAAAGGTGAACGCTATTTCCAGCGAGTGACGCGCTCCTGCTGGAGTGAAAAAGTGCCGGGTTTGGGGACTCGTGCTAGCGTGCATCATGGAACGGGGTTAAGGCAATGACGGCGCTTACCAGCATTTCACTGTGCGCCAGGACTCGACAGAAAATGTTTCTCTGTCAAAAGAAGGAAAAACCGATACGTTCTGAAGCTTTCCTTCGCTTGAGCTGTCAAGAGAAATGTTTAAAATTCAACTGCAGTGCTTTAAAAATAATATGTTTTAGAGGTAACTCGTAGGTTAGTGCAACTCTTCTGGTTATTGGTCTGACTGTTGTCTTTTCCCTGATTTTTATTAATTTTTTAATGGCATGTGCTGCCTTCATAAGAGGATAAAGGTATATGTGCTTTGGTATAGTCAGTGTGGAAGTTAAATGGCCGCAGCCGTAAGAGTGGACAGCGGGAATGTGCTGATAAAGGTAGAATGGGTTAAAGTGGTACAACTCGCATTTAAGAAGCCTTTTTGGAGGGAGGGCGTGTCTGGCCGAGGGCTGCTCTCCTAGTTGGAAGTAGTTAGCAGTGATTTTGGCTGCTTCAGCAGGAAGGCAAGGGCTGAACGGACTGACTTGGTTCCTCTGTCAGTGTTTTCAGCTGGGGTGTGCTTGCAGGGTAATGTAGCAGATTTGCTGCTGCATGTGCCTGCTTGTGTTTGAAAACTGATGTTGCTGCTGTGCATCTGACAACTTTCGTGAGCAAGTTTATCTTTTACAAAACCTCCTGTCAGTGGTTTACTTAATATATCCTAATTATCACATCAGATGCTCTCTTACATAGTGTCTTGTGGACTCTGATCAGTGCTCCCTTTTTGTGCTTTCTGAAAATAATTCTGAAGGAGAAATCTTAGTTTTCAGCTAAACTAGAAGCTTAGTTTTCAGCTAAACTACTGCTTGTGGGTCACTAGTTCAGGATTATTTGAACTTCAAACCCAGGATGAGCCCAAAGGGAGGTTGAAGATTGATTGTGGTATATGCCAGGTAATCCATGCTGCAGTAAAAAATAAAGCTAGCAATAAATCTGAAGTTGTTATCAGCATCTGTGGGTGACGGTCACTTTTCTAAGTGTCTAGAGGAACTGAATAAAACATCAAGGTTTTTTTCATGGCAGGGATTTTTTTTAAAAAAAAAAATCTGTTGAATGATATGATTATTTTGTTACCTGAAATTGCTTGTTACCTGTTTTATCCCTAATTGCATGCATTTAGGGAATGAGGGAAAGGCACATCTTGAGAGTACTTTGTAAAAAAGCTTTATTTGATTCCTAAGTGAGTCCCTCATTGCTTAGGGAGACTAATGGCTAGCTAATTGAATGACAGACTTTAACATTGATCAGGTATTTGCATGTAAGAAGGAAAATGGTGAAGGTGCAGTGGGCTGACGCGTGGATGAAAGGTGGAGAGGCTACTATAGCACTAACTCATTGCCTTCCTTTGAAAGAGGAAAATCCCAATCTCCACAAATAAGGGAGTTTGTTTTAGAGACCTCAAAGTTTGTTACAGTTGTTTTCTGTTAGTATGAAGAAACCACATACAAGCAGAAATGTATTGGGTTTACAAGAGATGCCTGAGTCATCAGCATACCTTATTCGGAGCTGTGGTTCCCAACATTGTTCATCAGATGTTTTCTTACTGTCATACAGGAAGTGTGTGTCAAACTTCAGCAGCACTTGGAGATGAAGGTTTGTATTAATAAATGCTCTAACTACAAACAGCCCATTTCCCACTGAAGCTGTCTTTAGTTTATTGTATAGTTAAAGCAGCTGCATCAGGTCAAATCAAGTTTTTTCTTTCATCTCTACTGGTCATCTTGACCCTTAGTTAAAACTTGTAATTTATGTCCTGAAGCAAATAATTAATTGTATTATTCTTGTTGCTCATGGCCCTTGTGTGCTTCTCTGACCTTGTCCAGTGTCTGGAGGTTATAGGTATTGTTCGCAGTAAGACTAAAGCACTTCAAGAAAGGTTAGTAACATGAGAAGTTAAAAAAAAGCAGCTTCTTATTTTGTCCGATCTGTATTTTTGTCCTGTACAATCCTTTTTTTTGTCAGGCATTTTGCTGCTGAGGAACTAAGGCACATGTGTTGCAGAATTCCCTGTACTCCAGGCAGCCCTACATGACTGCTGCCTCCGTACACCAGTTTTCCTCCTGGAGGAACATCTTCCTAGGTTGGCCCTTGTGCTGTGCAGACCCTTGCCTTGGCCAGTGTCCTTTACACAGTGGGTTCAGGGGCTGGGGGAATGGTGATTTTTCTGGTAACTGAAGTTAAGATGTGGGGAGGTCAAACGTGTTTCAGCATTGTCTCAGCTCTGATAATTACTGTGATGGTCATCTTGGAACAGCAGATTGAAGAAGCAGTGTTTTAATGGGTGGCACTTAGCTGGCCTCTCAGCAATGTGTGTTATCAAGTTCTACTGCTTCTGGAGAGAGCCTGACATTTGGTTGATACACAGATTTAAAGGCTGTTTTATCTGTCCTTTTGGTTTCCCACACCCACTGTTATTTCAGACCTGTGATTCAGCAGTGCATTGGCAGTGTAATCTTAGGAATAGTAGAATAAAGTTAGGTGTGTCAGCTCAGCTCATTTTTCTTTTTCTAAAAGAATCACAAACTTTTTAGGATATTTACCACTTAAAATAATGCCTTGAAATGTACTTGAAACAATACTAAATTCTTTTTTATTGCTCTTTCTCAGGATAAAAAGGTGAAAATTGTGCTAACTCATATGTGTGCTTCTTCTCTGCTCATCCCGTGATTTTGATGTACTTATTATTTAAAGATGTAGCTAATAACATGGCACTGTCTGCTTTTCTTTCCTGCAAGCAATAGCCACTTTATTCAGAGGATGGTGGAGTCATCTGTCTCCACCAATTGACATGATGTAGTCCTGAATGGCAGGAAGTGATTGCAGAGTATCTACTGAGCACTTGGTACACAAGGAAGGTATCTTGGGAACTGTGTACACTTCTTTTTTCCCCATCTGAATAGGTGGCAACTTTCCAAGGGTGTAAAATCCAAACCTTTAAAATCTCTGTATTTTGATAGTTGAGTTCAGGGCTGCCTGGTGGATCCAAGAGGCTGCAGGCTCCCTCTCTCATCACAAGGCCAGAGCTGCTCTTGCCTGTGACCAATGTGCAGGTGTCACCCTGCCCCTGAGAAATGTCCCCTGGCTCATGGAATGAGGATGGGTTATGCATCTCCACATGAACGGGGAGCTGCCTGTGCTTGGACTGTGTGAGAGGCAGGCTCCATGCATGGAGGGCTTGAATATGGGGGGTTATAGCTGCCAGTGATGTACCCAGAGCTTTAGTACCTCTTTGGCCAGGATGAGCTGAATAACAACACTGGTTTACTGGTTTGCACCAACTACTGAGTAATTTGCAAACATTACTTGAAGTACTATGGAGTTATGCTTTTAAATATACACATCTTGTCCTGTATTTAAAAAAAAAAAAAGTTTATATTACTTGTAGTTACACCTTTGACACAGATTCCGGTTGGTATTTCTGAAAGCTAGAGCAAGGTGCAAAGGCCAGTGATTCAAAGTAATTTTGAAAGCGCTTGTCAGACTGGTCTACTGAATGCCTTCTGGTTTTGTGACTGTTCTGATTGATTTTAGTGGGAGTGGGTGGAGGTGTGTGTGGTTAGCTTTGGGCTTTTTTGTGGTGTTTTTTTTGTTTGTTTTGTTTTTGTTGTTTTGTTTGTTTGGGTTTTTTGTTTGTTTGGTATCTGTGCAAGCCTGCTGAATCTATGAGGGTTGTATTTAAGTTTACTGGTATAATATGATATGAATCAGCACCTTTATGAAACCTTCAACAGTAGTTTAAGGGTTTACGCTTTCAGAAAACCTTTCACAGAAATTCAGTAATAGTTTTGATTGTGGTTGCAGGAGTTTACAAGTGTAGTGCTATCATTAGAATTTGTCTGAAATAATGTCTTTAAATATCTTTGCTCCACACCTTGAAAGAAAAATATTGCTTCAGAATGTGGAAGTATAAAGTTTATAGATTTTCCTGGTAACCTTTTGTAATATTATTTTAAAATACTGTCAGTAAATCCTTAACACACATCCCGCATTCCCCACCTCCCCACCCCCCCAGTATTTTTAGGATAACCCTGTATTCACAGCTACTATGAGCAGCAGCTACAAACGATGATAAAACCCATCAGCTTCTATGAAAAGTTCAAAAAAGCAAATTACCCATGTCTTAAAATAGAAAAGTATTTCACATTTTTAAAAGTGCTTCATAAAGATAAGTGGAAGGATAATTGAACAGTTGCTTTTCTTACGCTCTTGTGCCTTTTCTTACACTGTTGTGGCCATTCAGCTGGTGTTTGTGGACATGGGTAACTGAAGGGGAGCAAAAGGTAGAATGAAAGATGGCATTTCTGTTTCTGGCTAAATCTTCTTTTCTTTCTTGCTGAAGAGCCCAGGCAAGAGTCGACAGCCCAGTTTTTCAGTCCACGAGAAGCTGGCTCCACAGCTCCAGTGACGCGAATGCTGAGGTTGAGGGATGTCCTGGGTGCTGGGGACCAAGTGGCCAGGCTGGTAAATCAACCTGACTTGGGGGATGCCTTTCCAGGCTGGGCCAAGATCTTTGCAGAACCAATAGGGAAGTCTCTAACCCTCACCTCTACTAGGAGTTGTCTGGGGACCTGCATCAGTTACCCTCTTACAGCCATTGCTGGCAGTGCCAGTGATGGGGGGGTTATTGAGGTGCCCAGAGGAGCCTAAATATATTAAAGTAACATTGCACTTCACTTTCTGTAGTGAAGACACTGATTTGCAATTCCCAGCTGGTCATCTGGCAAAAGCTAAGAGTCAAATGTGACATTCCTGGTATTCCTTAGCATAAAAAGTAAACAAAAAGCTTAAGGGCTGTGTCTTCCCTTACATGTTCTCATGTAGGAATAAATTCCTTTAAAGGCCTGAATTTTTGGTTTTGTTTAGTTGGTTGTGGTTTTTTTTTTAAGTAATTTTCTATACTTTTTAAGGAACAGAGCTCTTAAAAATCTGAGGGGGGATGCATGTGTGTGTTTATGTGCATGTGTTGTTGGGACCTGACTGAGAAAGAAAAGGCTTTTCTACTTCCTCAGAGTAGAAGTCACAGATGTGGGAGCAGGTTTTCTTGGAAATGAAAGTATCTTGAGCGCTTTCACTTTCTGCTTCTCTTGTGATAACCACTGTGATTATTTTAAAGTGGAAGAAGGTTACATTGAGTCATAATGAAGGATTCTGTGTTGGTTTTATTTTGTACAGTTGTTTTTCATTTGTTTGTTTGGGGCTTTTTTTTAGCTGGCTTTGTTAAACTTCCCCATCAAACCTCAGTGACTAAGTTACTAATGTGATGGTCTTTAGTCTGCAGATAGACACCTTTAAATTGTGGGAATTCAGCTTCTCATCAGGGGCCTGTTGACTTGTGCCTGGGGTAGCAGTGTAGCATCACGATTCAAATCACAAGTTAGAGTATTAGGTGAGTAATGCAGGAGAGACTGTTGTGACAATGTATTTCAAAAGGATTTTATGAATTCAGGGTAGAGTTCAGTCTTTTTTTTTTTTCACATTATGAGACAGAGATGGCTTCTGTTAGCTGATGATTACACTTTATCAGTTGGGGTGCTGGTAAAGAAGTCAACATCTGCCAAGAGTGGAAAATGTTAGACCGGAGTGAATGTGGGTTCAGTTTCACTAGTTCAGAGAAATTAATGTCACTCATGTGTGACTTCTGCCTGGGAGCTGCGTGTGTGATACATGGGCTGAAAGCTCCCTGCATGCCCTTTGGGACTGTGATATGGGCAATGTTCTGGTTAACGGGTGGTCAAGCATAATTAATAGGGAAAAGCTGGTACTGTGAACCACAGGAGTTAGTTGCATGCAAAACTGTGCAAGTTGAAAGTTTGCTATAAGCTCATCTTTTTTATTATTTAAAAAAGAGAGAATGCTGTGGCAAAGCAATCTAAAGCTGTGGGGCTGAAGATGAGGTGATGAGATGCCTTCCTGCAGAGCATACCTTGCATGATAGTACAAACCCAGGCTTTGTGCCAAGTAAAGGTACAAACTCAGGCTTTGTGCCAAGCGAAAGGAAATACTTTTTCCTGTTTCCTCAGGTTGGCAAATGCCATCTCTTGGTGTTTTTTTGTGAGTGCTTGTAACTCTTAATTTGGCAACGGTGTGTTCTGAACAGCACATGTCAGATTTTTCCACGTTAGCTTACATTAATACTGTGCTGAGTATAGATGTTATCATAAGCTGTATTGTGCCTGCACACCTCAGCCAAACTGGCAGGTAGAATCGGGAGCAGCTGCAGTGTGTGCTGTGGTTGAGTACAAGCACAGTCTAAAATGTTGCTTTCTTCCAGCGTTGCAATTTGCTCTCTCTCATTGTATTGCAAGGTTTAGATTTTTTTTACTGCTAGGTTTCTGTAGGACTTCAAAACTTGCAATTGACTAAGAGCTCTGCAGACTGTTAGTGGGAAATTTTCATGAAACTTCTTTTTGAGTGATCCTGTCCATACCACCTTTGTGTTCTGTTACCACCCCATTTTTTAGAAGTAGATAATTTTTCTTGGCTGCAGAGGGTTACATCTCCCTGCCTAAGTATTTGAGGTGAGTACACCAGTCTGTGTTCTGAAGTTGACTGTGGGGGTGTGCTGACAGTGGTAGAAGGGTGGTTTTGGAACACTGAGCTACACAGTAGTTTTCCTGGTGAATGTGGTGCAGAATCTGTGGGTTTGGGCTTTACCGTGAAAGAAATGTTAAGCAACATTCACTCCAAATGTTGAGGTTGCTGTGAAGGAAGAACTGGGTCCTAAGATGGTGTAAAGGACAAATTGACGCAAAATGTCATGAGCTGGACACTGTGATGACTTCAGTTGTTGGTGGCAGGCTGAGTTCTTGTCTGTTTAATTACAGAGTGGTTTTCCCATGTATTTGGTAACATCATGCATTTGAAAATCACAATGAAAATATTTAATCCATTCAGACTAGACTCTTGCAATTTAAGAAGGCACTGGTTTTTGTTTGGATTTTTTTTTTCAGTTGGGTTTCATCGTTTTCATTGTTTTGTAAATGCCATTAGCTTTTCTTTGCCATAAAGGATGAAATTCAGGAGCATGTTGAAAGCCATCAGCGTGAGAGTTTCCCTGAAATCTGGTGTTACCTGGTGATGGGACTTTAACAGGAACAGTATTGTTGTGAGCAGTGGCAGCACTGAGTGTCCACAGTTTTAAGGTACCTCTCCTTCTAAGGGTGTTGAAGAGGTGGAATCCAAAGGATGTGTGATATGGAACAGCTTGAAGGCTGGAGTGCAACTAGGTTAACTTTGAAAACATTGCCTGACACAGATCTGTGTATGTAAAACACTTTTTTTTATTATGGAATCAGAAATATTGGTATGCAGATCAGCTTTGACTTGATGCTTTTGTTTGTAGCTGGTTTCTGAATTATTTTAGCTGATGGATTCTTGCTGAAAAAAAATTATACCCTGCGCCGCATTTCTTTTAGAATGTTTCTGTTATCAACTAATTGGCAACAGTCAAGTTTATCAAAGTTTCAGTGCCAAGAAAATTCAGATTTGGCTTAAAATATCCTTGAGTAAAGATTTTTTAGCCCTCAGGTGAAAGCATATTTTCGGCTTTACCGTAAGCAGAGGTACACAGAACAATGTATTGAATAAAACCTTGTCAGAGAGTCATTAGTGTTTTCAAGGCATGATCTGCAGCTATTTAAATCTAATTGACCCTTGCACCTTATCATACACAGAATTTGTGGAAATGAATGCATGCGATATAATGGCATTATATCCCTCTGTGGCTTCATCCTACCAATTTCTTTTCATTGGTGTTTTACCCTGAAATCCAGAGGGCTCCCTTTAGAAGAGGGTGTTGACTTGACATTAGGCTCTGAGGTGTAAAATTTTTGGATTGTGAATTATGGAGCTGTATTTCATTCCAGCTTTTACTTTTGTTGAATAGTAAATGGTAGGCCTGAGGTCACACATGGTTTATGTGGTAACTGTCCTTCTCGCAGCTGTATGACTCCAAGAAAAATCAGATACCTGTGCTTGAAATTTCTATTCCTGTTCTCAAACCAAAAATGACACTTTCTGATTTTCAGTCAAATGTCAATTAAAACATAAAGCCAGTTTGAGAAGTTGAATTGAGCTGTGTTTTTACTGGGAAAGCCAGAAAACAAAAAGGAGAGTGTCAGATGGAAATAGAAAATAGTATTAATTTTACATTCAGGTGTGTTCTTTGAGAGAGCTTTAAAGTAAGCATCTGGAAAAGGCTGGGTATGCATTGGCGCATGACGTTCCTCATTCTTTTCAGAAGAGGAGATGGCAGGAGAATAATCCTACTCCACTTTCCTTTTGTTTTTTGTTTCATTTTAATCTTTTAGAAGTTAGTTACTTGGAAGAAGAAATTTCTCCTGGGACCACAGCTGTTGGAAGAGTACTTTTCTTTTTTTTCCCGCTAACACTTTCCAGTGCATAGGTATCAATGGTCTGGTTAGAGGACTGAATACTGCATTGTGTCCCAGAAATCTTGGGTTATGACTCAGAAAGCGTTCCTATACTTTGCAGATTTTAACTTTTGCTTTGTTTTGGTATAGAACCATGGGAAAATAAATGAGAATGTTTTTAAGCTTATAAATACTTTTTTTTTTTTTTTTTAAGCTAAATAGCTTTATAGACAGCTTACACAGGGGTTTCCCTTCTTGGGATTACCTGTTTTCCCATTTGTCAACTTCTTTACTTCAAATTCTTTTTATATCTCTTACGTAATTTCCCACCTGTTTGAGGACCACGTCTTTTTCGTTTAGAGACTTTCCCACTATTGTGTAGTTTTCTTTAGAACCTTTTATATTTGGTGATAGTAATTGATAAGTTTTTAAACTTAATTGGTATGTTTTTTCTTAGTTCTGACATCTAAGCTTATAACATTTTTTTTAATGGGGTAAATGGGGTAATAGAATTAAGTTTTCCCTATCTGTATTCTGTTACTTGTTTGGAAATTAAAATATAATGAACAGCTTACTGGCAACTTCTAAAAGTTCTCTCTGGTCTTGCATGTACTTTACAGGACTTGGTGCTGAAAGCCACAGAGTGTCTCTGACAACCCTGTCTGGACCACAGTTGTCCTGTGCCTGAAGCTGCTTCAGCTGCCTTTTTGGGTACAGTCTGTTAGTCAGCTGGGTAGCCTCTGCATTTATTAATGGTAGGGACAAACAGATTTGCCCATCATCACCAGTTCCAGCTCTTGCTAAGTTGGTGTGTTGCCTTGAAGCTTTTTCTGGGGCTGATTTAAAGACGACTGGTAATGTGCCACCTAGGAACATGCCAGCTCATGCTGAGTGGAGGGTGTGTGCAGTGCACAGGCTCTGCTGAATTGTTAGAGGCCCGGGAAGGTACTGAGGGCTTTGTGACCTAACTGAGTAGAAAAGGGTTGAAGATTTTGCTATCCGAGTTTATCATCTCTGTCATTTGATGGGGAATGGTTTGGCATAATGCTGCTGCTAGGAAGGCAGCACAGAATTTCAATTTTTTGTTTCAATTGATTTTCAAAAATAGTGAATTCGTTGGAGGAGTATTTCATACCCCTTTTATTCAAGTCAGTTGAGAAGCTTCAGGTAGGTATGTGGTGATGGCAGAGGGTAATTTTTGGTGATATTGTTACAGCACCACTGAGACAGGGAAGACTGGCAGGGCTAAATTATAGCAAATAGTGTTTATGAACCAAAGCTGCTGTAAATTTCTTGAGACCATGTCTTAATGTATTAGAATATAACATGTTCAGCTTTCTGTGGGAAGTGAGGCAAGTGTGTGTTTTAAAATAAGGTAATTCAAAGTCCATTAAAAAAAAACTTGAAACTTTGAACATTATCTTATTTTTTCTTTCTCCTTGAAAGAAAATGGTCTAGAAAATGTCACTTGCCCTGTGTGGAGTGTAATGCTGAATTTACTATTTCTTTAATTGTAAGGTAGTAAAATTACATGCTGATTCCCAGTACAGATCTCGCCACATCTTTGAATACTGTGGTGTCTCTGTTGTGTCTGAGGTTTGTTTCAGTTCTAATGTCACTTGCCTCCATAGAGGTTATTATCCAGTGCAAGTGAAAGCTGCTGGCTGCCCTTCACCGTCCGTGGTGTGGCAGTGGCCTTTCTGCAGGGACACAGCACGATCTGGTGCCTTCCTGGCACTTGATCCAGGGAAGGCCGACTTGCCCGAGGAGCTGGAACTGCTGGCAGAAGCCTTTCACCTTCCAGGCAACCTGTTCAACACTGCCCCAGATTTTACATGGCTTGATGTTGGTTCTGCAGAGTTGTGTCTTGTGTCTGTCCCTGCCCACGCTCCCCTCCCCAGGCTAACAGCATTTGTCTCTTCACACGATTTCTGTTTAATGATTAGTGGGGGGCAGGATAAGCTATCAAATCATTTTAGTGAACGCTGCAAATAGTGGTGTGTGACTTCTCTGATGTAATTTTGTCTTCTAATGCACCACGCTTGGGGAGGGGGTGACCAGTTGAGGCTGTGGGATGAGTGCACCTCTGGCAGACCTCACTGCAGTGGAGTGGAGGTGCTGCCCCTTTGTTCTTCTTCCCGCGTCTGCTGTGTTGTCTCCTCTAACTTCTTCTGGCCCGAGATGTGGGCAAGAGCAGGCAGGGTGAGCAGGAGTGACACAGTGGCCGGCCAAGGTGCCAGGAAGTCCAGGGGTGCTGCTGAGAGTTTTGGGGATCCCTGAGGTCAGGCCAAGCTGCTGGAGGTGGCCTTGGGCTGCCAGGGCTGTTGCTTGCGAGAGACAGGAGGGCAGACGTGCCTGGGTATGTGCCCACTCTGTGATCACAAGGCCTGTTTCTGTAGGAAATCAGGTTACTAATTTTTGTTTTTAATTGGACTAAGCGGAAGAGCCTTTATTGAAAAGCTTTCTGTTAAGTTCAGTTGGTTTTTTTTTTTTCCCCTTCCTATTCAAAACAGACAGCTGAGCTCTTTCCCCAAATGTGTCCCTTCTGTTGAATACAGTGGACTCTTTGTAATACAGACCTGTCTATAAAAAGTGCAATTTAAATTTTATTTCCAATTTCTCTGCTGTACTGTGCTGAATTTTGTGTGGAAAACTTGTGAAATCTTCCTGGTGTCACTTACCTAGGGCAAGTAACAGAGTTATTTGAGGTGAAATGGAAGCTTTGATCTTTGTGCCATTAACAGCAACAGTAAATGAAATCCTTCTGGATGTGCACACCTAAAGCAGGGAGTCGAGCACAGTGTATGTATGGCATTTCAGCCCGTGCAGGAGCAGGTCTGAGTGTGCGTGCTCATTTGTGAGAAGTGTGCACCAGGAGCACATCATCTGTCTCTGTGAGAATTTTAATTCATCTCCTGGTGGTTTAAGTTTTCTGCTACAGTGCCTAAGTAGGATGAGGACTGCAGGAGGATTTTTCCCCCATCAGTTTCTCTCACTGCATAAAAGAAGGATTAAAATAATGGCAGAGGAACAACTCATTCTTCTAAGGCTGCTGCTCCACAACAGCTGAATGCAGTGGGAATCGGTGTATTATCCCCTCCCTTGTCCCAACCCTGGCTCTCAGTAAGTCCGCAGGAAATCAGTGAATGCAGAGAGTGACTCTCTGATGGTTTATTGAGAGCCTGGGCTGGCTTGCTGGAGGTTTGGGTGAGTGGTGGTGCTGGCTTCAGGGGAGGAGTGGCATCTGGCAACACCAGCCTGGGCTGGCCAGCGCTGGCAATAGCTACAGCCTGGGAAGAACAGCTGACTCCTCCGAAGCAGCTTGTGGTCTGACAGCCCCTGTGAGTGTTATTGTTTGTAAGTATTGCAGAGCCTGGGATCCCGCTGATCTGAGGACATTTGGAATTTCCAGAGTTGGTTGGTTTGCTCCTAGAATAGTTGCTCTTGTTATCATAATGGCAGAGTGAGGAGGATGAATGGGGCTAGCTTGGTGTTTCCTTGGGAGCTCTTCCGTGTTGTGCAGAGCTGGGTGAGGCTATCATGATGGCTTTTTGGAGAAAAACAGCCCCAGAAATATGCTGAACATTTGAATGAGCTAGTAGGACTGCCTTTTCCATTTGAGACATACTACCGTGTAGAGCATCAAACATGAGCCAGAATAGCTTATGTTGGTGTGATGGGTTAAATTATGACAGGGATACAAAGAAAAATATCTCAAAATGTAAAAATGTGGATCTCGTAGCAGTGTTGTTTTAGACCAGAAAGACAAGATTGAACATTTTTGATAGTGGCTACAGTAAAATTATACCCTAGGCAATAGGAGAGGAGAAAGCTTGTCTTGGTGGTGCTACCTTGTCAGACACTGTGAAATGTAATGTTTATGCATGGTGGTTAAATGTCTGTGAACAGAAGAAAAAAATTCATAAGTAAACTTTTAGAACAGAAAGTAGCTGGAAGTGATTGGAAAAAATATCATAGAACTGTAGAATGATCTGGGTTGGAAGGGACCTTTAAGCTTATTTTGTTCTAACCCCCTGTCCTGGGCAGGGGCACCTTTCACTATTCCAGGTTGCTCAGAGCTCCATCCAGCCTGGCCTTGAACACTTCCAGGGATGGGGCAGCCACAGCTTCTCTGGGCAACATGTGCCAGTGCCTCACCACCCTCACAGGAAAGAATTTCTTCCTAATATTAATCTAAACCTACTCTCAGTTTGAAGCCATTCCCTTTTGTCCTGTCACTCCAGGCACTTGTAAATAGTCTCTCTCCATCTTTCCTGTAGGCTTCCTTCAGGTACTGGAAGGCCACAATTAGGTCACCTCGCAGTCTTCTCTTTTTCAGCCTGAGTAACGCTATTTCTCCCAGCCTTTCCCCCTGTGTGTGTATGTGTATCCTACTTTAGCAGGGGGTTGGATTAGATGATCTCCAGAAGCCCCATCCAACCCCTCCTGTTCTGTGGTTCTGTATGTGTGTATTTATGTACACACAGATTGCTGTGTGTTCAGTCATCCTCCAGCCTCCTCCTCCTTTCTCTCAGCGTAACTGTCCCGACTGAGCCCACTGCCTTTAGTTTGCCATGGCTTCTTGTGCATGCTCCTGGCAGGTCTCTTGGTGTTGAGGTGGGATGGGGCTGTGAACTGCTGGTACCGTGGCACTGCCTAGCTGTTGTCCGTGGTTGGGCTCTGGAAGGAATCCTCCTGAATTTTGTATGTAGTTTACAGAAAATACGTACTGGTGCTTTGAATGACCCCTCTTGCTGCCATCATAAACTAATCACCCAGCAGACTTGAATGGGAGCAGAGATACTTTTGCTAATTATTGTCACAGCTACTGGAGTATGTAAGAATCAAAAGCAGTTTTTGTGTAGCAGATTTTCCCATGGTGGTTCTAGTGAATATAACCTGAAGTTTAACTTGCGTCTAGTTAAGTGAAAGTGAAGATCTCACTGGTTTTACTGTAGTTAATTAATTTTAGAGCTGCTATTATTGTGATTGGGAAGCTCACTGTTATGCTGAGCAGGGTATGAGAAATCATGATGGTGGTTTAAAACATACAGATCTCAAAATTCTCAGTAATTTAACATTTCTTACACCTTTTAGTTTTCAGTTAAAACTAAGGCTGCTATGCTTTCTTGATTATCATCCTGTCCCTGAGGCTCATTTAGGTGTAGCTATCAGTAACAACTAGAAACATGTAACTAAGCAATTCTTCACATGCATTTTCACTCAAGCAACAGTGTTCGTTCATAAATCAATTAATAGACTAATTTTCAAATTACCCCCTGTGAACTGAGCAGGTGGTTTTCCTGCTGGTTGCAAGAGTACTCCCCATGCTGGTGATGATTTGGCTCATAACTTCTGGGTGTTTTTTGTAAATAAATATCAGAGGTGGGTTTGCCTTATATTTGGTGTCAGAAAATACAAACCAAACTCCTCAAGCCTCTCCTTAAAATCTTATTTCAAAATGTTTAAATATTGGCTTGAAAAAAGACAAACATATATGCTTAGAGTAAGATTTTTTTTTTTTTTTTTACCACATGTGAGGCTCAGAATTAGTGTTTGTATGAATGCATGATCTCATGTTGTATAGAAACCTTAATATCAAACGTTGAAATTCATTGAAAAGTCACTCATTAAAGCATTACAGTGTTGTTACTGTTCATGGAATACATAGAAATATGGTGAGGGTATTCTGTGTGTTGTCTAGGATCATCATAGGTTACATAACTCTATTATTTAGTAGAATCCTTCATTTAATTTTTGAGACAGGAGTGTATGTGCCTAAGTAGTGCACTCAAGTCTTTTCCCCCTTAAAGTTTTATCTGGGCTAGACTGTAGTTGGCTGAAAGTTCCTGCCATACAATTTGTCCTTTTGCCTCCTTGAAATAAGTTTTTGCTCTTAGTCCAGTTGCACTTTGTACAAGCTGCTGCTGTAATTGTCAGATTTTGGCAGCCTGTGCAGAGCAGTCCAGGACTCAAAATCTGCTGTCTTTGTGCATGTCCTTTGCTCTCCACAGGTGATTTTTGTCTGAGCCAAAGCTGAGGTGCATTTTGCATTTGCGTGTGTATAAAAATACATTTTTACCTACTTTCTTAGAGGATACAATGTCATGTAAGAGGTTTCTCTTTTTATACCTGAACAAAAGGAAGCCCAGTTAGCAGATGCTGGGCAAGGGAACCTGATTCTGTTGCGCTTTAAGGAACTCCTTACAGCCAGTGCAGAGATTTAACTTGGTCTTTGTACTAGCAAAATAGTGCTTTTAAAAATATATGTATACATTTAACCACTTTCTAATTTAGATATTTTTATAAGTATGTTTCTGCACATACATGGAGAAAAATCTTGAGGACAGAGCAGGGAAGAGTAGAGATATGCAACAAAGCCTTCTGGAGCTGACTGCATGTTTTCTCTGTGTTTCAACTCAATATTTTCGTGGAAGGAGTTAGTTTTTATTTGCCTATTTGGAACTTGACCAACAGTGTATTTAGAAAATGGTTAATGTATCTGTGTTGCTGGAAGCTATAATGTACAGCAGTGTCTGTGGGCCTTTTAACTATTCCTGGGAGATATGATTAATGTGGCAGAAAATGACATTCACAGTCATAATTGAGGGTCTTTAGTATGCTTGTCCTTTGTGTGTAAACTATTTTTGTTTGTTTGTTTGTAGCAGAAACTTAAAGCCTGTTTATAGAGGATTACATTTCTCTAAGCTGTCAGTGTTCTTCTCATTATAGCAGCATCATATGAGAAAACCAGCTTATTAGCTACTTGTCTGCAAGCAGTGCCATTAGCAGGTCCTCTGCAGCTCAGGCTTCATTAGAATTGTCTTTAATATAAAATATTTGTGCAATGTCATTTGAGTTTTCCTCCAATAAATAGGTCTTATAAATCAGTTTGCACTAGAAAGTAAAGAAAGAGGGATTTGTGTGGAGGGTCTGAGTCAAGATACCGTTCTCAGCATTTGCATTTTCCTCTTTCTTTTTTTGTCTCTTATAGAAGTATTCATCCCTCAGGAATCAGAATCATGGCCTAGGTTGGAAGGTGCCTTAAAGACCATCTGGTTCCTCCCTGATATCCAATTTAAACCTGCTCTCTGTCACTCTGAAGCCATTCCCCCTTGTTCTGTCACTCCAGGCCCTTGTGAATAGTCTCTCTCTGTTTTCTTGTAGGCTCCCATCAGGTGGTAAAAGGCTGCAAGTCACCCCTAAGCCATCTCTGTTCCAGGCTGAACAGTCCCAATTCTCTCAGCCTTTCCCCATAGGTACTCCATACTGATCAGCTTGGTGCCTCTAGTACATTTTCATTATGTACTATTGAAATGTGAACTCTGTAGTGAGGCCATAGATCCTGTTTTCTGCTGCTCATGGTTGGATCATCTCATTCATTCCTGAACATACAACTTTATCTGTGCTTGGAAAGGGAAAAGAGTTGTTTTATCTTTTGAGTTTGTAAGTGCTTGTGTTGCATATGCAAATATTTGGATGTTGCCATGAATAAAGCCAAAGTTAACATGTGTTTCTTCAGAAGCTACAGAGAGGAGAAAATAAACAGATCAAAAGGTGCCTAATTTACCCCCCAAATTTATCTTAACTCTAATTCAGTATTAGTCAGTTGATGAGATTTGCCCTGTCCTGAAGAAGCGTTTGTATAATTTAGCTTTTCGCTCTGATTGTAGGAAGTTATCAGAGTTTACAGTACTGTCGTGGAACTAATTTGGGCACAGTATCTCCCTAAGCAGATAGTAGTGTAGGTCCTTTTCTGCTTCGCTGGTGCTGGCACAGCTACTGAATATGCTATTGTGTGAGGTTATAAACCAGATAATCTTAATTGGGCATTTCCTGAGAGCAAGGGAGAGATGGCTGAAAAAGGAGAGAATTGGAAATAAGGACATACATTCCTAATACACAAATTTGGCTTCCATCCAGGAAAATGGGAGAATTTCCTGTTAGTTAAAATCTTCCAAGTGCTGAAAGCCTGAAGATACATAATGCATACCTCAGGGAGCCAGAGGAAGGGGAAAGGCTGGGAATAGCTCGTGTATGAAAGCCCCGGGGAACAGACTGCTGTGTGATGTGGTGGGACAGAGGGGTGTGAGCAGCTGGATCCCAGGGCAGCCATAGCATCAGTGAAGCATCTGCTTTGCATGGCCAAGGATTTGGGGTACCCTGCAGGAGCTGTACCAGCAGAGTCTGGTGTCGTAGATCAGATCCTGGGGGCTTTTTAGAGGTGAATCAAATGCTATTCAGGCTCCATGGGGAATTGTGTGTGTGTGTGTGATGTGTCCACATAGGTCCTAAGACTGCAGAGTTTTAACTCACTAAACTGGAGGTTCTCTGCTTGAGAAAAGAGGTGGAATCTGTCATGTAAATTTGGGGATATGATGGCAAACAGAGGTGGGTATAAGCAAATTTGAAAGAATGGAGGTGGATTTCTTAGCACCAGTAGTTGCACCTGGTTCTATTGGAATGATCTGGTTTGGGTCTCTGTTTGAAAAGAAAGACTGCTTATTAAAATGAATTAAAATACAGTGAGTTATAATTCAGAATTTTAACTTCTGCTAGGGCAAGGTGGGAAAAATAGGGAATCAGGAAAGAGCTGCATTAAAAAATATGGCAGCTTATTTATTCTAGAACTGGTAGTTGTGATCTGAATCTTCCCTCACTGACCTGATTTCATGAGCTTACATTAGTGTAGGTACTTCAGACATTTGTAAATACTTGTCTGCTGCCTTCTTCATTTTTTATCTTTGTTTTAGCATAGGATGAGCTCTTTTGGGTATTTTCAGGTTTAGCCTTTGAGTGAATTCTGATTTATATTGTTTAAAATATCTGTGTTTTTAGACATTTGAGGGTCCATATACTACGGTCGCTTCAGCTCCAGTTAGCCCAAACTTCATGAAAAGTAAAGCTTTTAGGGTAAATGTAATCAGAATGAGCACTAATAGGAGTTAGGAGGGTGGCTTGCTTCCTATGTAGAAGTCTGTCTGTTGTATTTTATTAAATATTTCTTATCATATGTAAGAGATTTAACTGTTCAGCACTTGCATTAGAAATTGATCTCCAAGCTTCAGTCATGGGTAATAGTAAAATAAATTTCCTGTATGCCACAATAATCTGTGGTAAAGGAATATTACTCAAAACAAATAAAATTTATCCATTTTGACTTTTGCAGAGTAGTACAGATGCACTAAATAAAGTCACATCAGGAATTAAGTAATATAAGATCTCTGAATATGGCTACAATTGTTTCATAAACATCTTAAGTGAAAAAGAAAAGCAAAAGGAAAATTGAATCTCATCCCCTGAGCGTGAGTGAGGAAAAGGTAGTAGTTGCCTGTTCTGTCACTTGTAATCAAAAAAAATAGAATTGCCTGTGTTAATACAGTTTCATGGGTGTAATATACTGTCATTATAACAGTGAAGGAGAATAATGGCAAGTTAAACATCCAGTTGAAAGACAGATCAGTACATAGTAAAGATGATGCAGTTACCTCAGATTTGAGAGGTTGAGGGGAGGTGGTGAATTTGTGGAAGAAAAGGCCACCAGTCAGAGGTTTTAGCCTCCTTACACAGTTTCACAATTGGTTCTGAAGACCTATTAGTCCATTAGCAGGTATTAAAAGAACATGTTGATCAGGTAGAAATAATATCAATTATATTTCTTCTAGAAAGGGAGTGTATCTATTCTTTAAGTGGTTAAAGAATGATTTAAGTCAATTAGAAATTAATGGTAACTTGTCCACATTTAGCTGAAGAAACAGTAAATCTAAACCAGACAGATGCCCCAAAGCTCCATTTAAGGTTTTCAGGATAACTGTTAATTTGCCTCTTAATTCCTGTCACTTCTAAGTAGGGTGCTTGTGGCTTCTCCATGTTGTTCTTTTAATTACCAGTTAGAAATTCTGGAGCTGAGTGCCTTAAAATCCTGGCCTTAAAAAAAGGTATACTTAGATACTTACATAATCTCTCAATGAGAAAGGAGCATCTCTGGGCCTGGTTCTGATCTGTTAAATGTGTATGTCCTTGGGAAGGGGGCCTGGAACCACGGCTTTTACACTGGAATACTGAAATGTGGATATAAACTACAGATGTCTAAGTTTATAAGTCACAGCTGTGCTCATAAATTAACAGCCAATATTTTGAACTGCTAAGAGATTGTTTGTTGGTAAACTGTCTCTTCTGTCTTTTCTCAGTCTCTGTGAACAATGAGTATATTCCAATCAGCCTTTCCAAGTGTTGTATATATTGTGGAAGATACAGAAATCTGTTATAACTTGTTATAATAATTTATAGTGAAACTCTTTTCTGTTTTGTTCACCATCATGTTGGTGACAAATAAAAAAAGAAATCCACTTTACTGCTATGCGCTTGAATTGCTGTTGCTGATTTTCATGCTGTTGTAATTATTTTTCCTAAATACTTGATTTCATTTCTTTGATTCTTGCCAGACCTAGGGGCAGGAAAGCAACTTCATAGGGGAAACAAATTGTGGCTTTGTACAGTGCTATGAAATGCACAGAGTAAACAAACGAGAGGGTGAGGGATGGGGATAGAGTGGGAGTTTGTTTTCCTGCATCACTTCACTTCTCTTGTGCCAACAGAAGGGTTTTTAAAAGGAAAAGAAAAAGAAAGAGGCAAATTGGATTGTTAGCAGTCTCTCTTAGGATCATAAATGAAGGGAAGATTGTGTATGTAATTCATAAACATCCTGAACTATATGCCTTCTATTTCAACTTATTAGGGCATGAAGTAGTGCCTGCCAGGTTAATTTCACACTGGGGAATTTAGCATTCATGCAGCTCTTAATTTCCTCCTCTCTACGAAGCAGTGATAAGGAGAGAATAAGGGTATTTGAATATTTGATTCCAAATAATTCACTTTAAAGATACGTATTTTAGAAGTAGCTGCAAGACAATTACAGTTGCTATTTTAAATTGAATTTGGATAGTAGCAGGAGAATGTTTATTTGTTCCTGATAGGAAGTACTCTTTTTGTCTTGCAAACACAACCCTGTACTTTACAAAAATCCTCTTTCATAGATGAAATTACTGTTTTGAGTTCAGGATGTGGTGGGCAAATAGTAAAGAAGAAAAACCACTTGAAAATATCTTTTCTCCATTTCCCATCTGCCAAAGGAACAATTAAATTAGTATGGAACAATGGTCAGTGCTCTGTGTTTTCATGGTTTTAATGGTTAAGATGCTTTTAATGGTTAACAGGAGTTCAAGGATTGTTCCAGCTAAGTGCCTGCTTTTTGCTTCTGTGATGTTATAGCTGAGCATGAGCAGAGTGAATCATCTGTTGGCTCTAAACAGGGGTGGGACCAGATTTTTATTTAAATAAAACAAAATAAAGCCTGAGAATTCTTAAGGAGTGAATATTTAAGAGACCCAGAACCTCTTGTTCTTTTTCTAATTTCAGATGTTACTTTAAACTCAGTCATGGATGCTGCCTGATGTGATTTGGGAGAGTTGGATTCAACTGGTCAAGGAAGTTTGGACAGTTTCCTGAACTTCTGTTTCAGTATTGAGAAACTCTGTTTTGTTTGGAGTTTGCTTTTTTTTTTTTAATAGTATTAAAGCACCTCAGTGATCAGTAAAGATGAATTTCCTGGTCTTGAGGTTGGAGTGACTAGGAATTACATATGTCAAGGAAGGTTGAGAATAATTAGGAGCTGAAGAAGTTAGTTTTGGTGGGAATTCAGGCAGCTATTTCCCCTGCTGCCTTTGAAGACTGGCCAATTGTGGCTTTGTATAGGCTTTTTAAACCCATGTTGCAACAGTTTACCTGTTTTTTTCTTTACAAAAATCCGAAACCAAGCAAACCCACCGAAATGCAAAATCACTGCATTTCGGAATTAAAAGTGCCCAAATTGCAGAAACTAAGACAAACTGGTGTAATGAAGGTTCTACTCCTTGGTGGTGCATGAACCTCATACAGAGATGCTTTTAATGTTTGTGGAGTGTACTCTTGTAAGTGGTTGGTTTTACTGTTATTTGGTTCTAATCTTATTTACGTGTTTTGTTTTTTGTTTTAGCACCAGCAAACATTTTTAAATCAGCTGAGGGAGATCACTGGTATCAATGACATCCAGGTACTACAACAGGCACTGAAGGTAAGATTAACTCTCTGACTTGTAGCTGAATGTACCTGAATACATCTTAACTGCCTGTGAAAGCCGTAAATCCAGCCCTTTCTTATTCTTATCTTACCTTCTTCCTTTCCATCCCCAGCTTGAGTTTATTTCAGGGGGAAAAAAAAAGCTAATGGTTTGTGCACTTTGCAAGGAATCTTGTTCTCTTTTGGTACTGACATAAAAATTACTCAAGTGTTCAAAAACGAAAAGACAGGAATGTTATGACATGCCTTTAACCTTTGTGTGAATTGTTTTGAGATACATTGGTGCTGCTACAGCTGGTCAGCTACTGAGGAATTAAGTGGTGTTTTCTTGTCAAGGTGTGGTTTTTTTCCTATCACGCACTGGCCTTGCTCAGTGTGTAGAATGAAGACCTCTGCTTGAACTTGCCGGCCTTTGCTAATTTGGTATTGTTACACTGTTTTGTCAACCACTGTAATTTCTTTCCCAGCACAGAAGAGTACTTTCATGCAAGTAAAGAATGGCAGGTCTCTCTGTATTGTTTCCATATATGTACATATATATATATATATATATATATAACACAAAAAAATGCTTTGTCTCTCTAAAGCAGAATTTTGTAGCCATTTATGCATGGTAACTGATGATTTAGTAATTTAAATCAAATATATGCATTAAAAAAAACAGTTGTTGTTTCAGATTTAGCATAAGTTGTGTGCACGACAGCTTTTCAAAAGCCAGGATTTCTGGCTTTAAAAATGAAACTGTAGATTTTCAGAAGAATTCATCTGACTCTTCTTGAAGTCTGTGAATGTGCTGGTTATGTTTGTTGAGAGGTGAACCTACACTCCAAGACCTTTATTTTAAGTGGAACTCCACCTAAACAAATTTTTGTAAGATGTTTTATCTTTAATTTGGTTAAAAAGAGTGAAATATGCAGAATATGTCAAGTTTGGAAACTCCTTTCTAGTCAGTGTTTTGCCTAACAGTACCAGGGTTACCGATTTGAAGTTACTTATGACCTTTGCTTTTTAAAAAAAGGTGAGGGGACTCTCACTTATTGTGTTTTTGGTGCTTAAAGGACAGTAATGGTAATCTGGAGTTGGCTGTGGCTTTTCTCACTGCAAAGAATGCCAAGGTTCCCCAGCTAGAGGAGGCAACGTACTACCAAACAGCCCTTCCTGGGAATGACAGATACATCAGCGTGGGCAGCCAGGCAGACACCAGTAGGTATTTTTTCTTTTCATAAGTTTAGTTTGAAGACATGGGAAATAAAACCTTGCCTGTGACTTAACTGTTAATCTGCAGATAATTCTTATTTATCAATTCTGAGATTATTATGTATTCTTTCTTTTCTTATTTCAGTGGGGGGTTTTTTGTTGTGGTGTTTTTGTTTGTTTTTTTGTTTTAATTTGAGCTATCTTTAATCATTACCTTTACATGTATGTATGGTACTGATCAAAGGGTGAATAACTGGGTTTTCCATCTTTTTTTCCTTTTTTTCTCCGTACTACAGGGTTTATTTTGGGGTCATGCAGTAAATAATTTAAGGCAAAAGCTGGGTACTCCTTTGTCAAAACAAAATTGGAGAAGAGTCTGTCATTGTCTTTCTTAATATGCTAAAGCTTAATGTGCTTAAGAGTAGCTTCTCCCTGACAGGAGTGACTCCCAAAGGGAGAAGTGGGAGGTTAAGTGTGAATTTTGTAATAAAAGAGTAGGTATTTTATATATAAAATTAGCATTAAATATACCTGATTTTAACCAGTCTTGTTTAGTTGATACAGGGGGTCCCACAACCTGCTTTTTTCTAAGCCTTGCAGGTTCTAATCCTTAGCTGAAGTGTATAGTTATTTTTATGGGGACAAAAAATAGTTAAATATGTTCTGCAACTTAATATGGGGAATAACATGGAATAAAAGTCAAGGGAAGTTTTGTAGTGGGGTTGATTTCTGTAAAATCCAGGTTTTTTATGCTATAGTTTACACCATTTGCAATGAAGATGGAGAATATTTTAATTAAATATTAGTTCTTTGGCCATATATGTAGTATATCCATGTAGATTCTGTTAAATGAATGGAATTATTTAGTATCACCTGCAGTAGGATTTTTTCCCCTTTTTTTGCTCATGGTGGTTCCAGTGTAAAGAAGTTTAGTCAGATCTCCTTATCAATTTTACAGTTATCTTTTGTCTGTAGAACCTTGACATAAACTTTTAAACTTTTTTTTTTTAATTAGAGATGAGTTTATTCCCAGCATCTCAGCTCTGAAAACTGCATTTAAATCATTGGTATTAGTAGCAGCCCTGTGTAAATTGTCTTCAGTGCATCATTGGTAGTTGTATTATCCATGTACTAAGTTGTAGAGGGTGGGTTGGGGATTTTTGTGTGGTTTTTTTCTTTTCAATCCTTTGGAAAAAAACCACACACAACCTCCCCTATGTGTTTAATTTTCAGTTGTCAGAAAATTGCCCTTAAAGAAACTTGCTACTGTGTCATAGTTTCTAGTAGTGACAACCTACTATGGCAGTGGAATAGTAAGCTGGATTGTCTTGGAGTCTGGGTTTAATTAGATTTAATAGCAATCCCATTAATAGAAGTGTTTAGTTTTGCTATCACTTACTGTCCTGCACAATCTTCCTGAAGAAATGAGGAGACAAAGGATATGAATCAAGCCTGCAAGAGCCTACATTATCCATGGCTGATGGTCAAATAGAGAAGAGTAGGTCTTAAGTTGTACATTCCAAGGTGAATTTCAGGATTCTCTTCCGTTTTCTGGAGGATGGAAGGCAGACCTGTATTCCTTACAGTTATACAGCATGACAAGCCAGTAATCAAGAAGCACCAGCTGCTTTGGGAAAAGTAGATTTTTTGCTTTTTAACTTCTTTAGTCTCTGGTCAGGTCCTCACTGGCAGCAAAGATGAGAGCCCTTGGCCACCCTTTGCTCTTTTAGTACGACTGAAAGCACATTTTGAGATAAAGGCATCTTAGTCAACTTCTCATCATGTTGGAGGACTTACAAGGCAAGAAGTGAATACCTACAGCAGAGCAAAAGCCTAAACCAGTGTGATCATGGAGCCCCCCGCGGCTCCCATAGGGTTCTAGTGAAAGCTTCTGGAAGAAACACAGAGTTTTCTTGTAACGTGCTTGCCTGTAATTACTTGGGTTCTTGATTTAAAAAGTGCAGTGTACCTAAAAGGCCAAGTCTCGGGGCCCTGTGTTAGTAAACACGGTCATGTAAGGGAGTGTGAAAGAGCAGTGACTTGCAAGGAGAGAATAGAAGGGTGGGCACAGGATGGAAAACCTTCAGTAGTGATGGCTTCGACCATCAGGGCTCCCTTCTCCAAAACACACTTGCTCGCAGTTCTCAGTGGCTATGCTGAGTTGCTGACAGTATCTTATCTCTCAAATTTGACTCCCTTTATTATCCCACATAGGTATAATTGCATGAATTAATTATAACTTACCCTTACTTTTCCTTACTGCATAACTGCCTCTGTGTGTTTGGAGCTTAGGATGTTATGAGTCACTGAGCTTTGTGGCCCTACTGAGTTAAAGCATCCAAACTGGGAATGGGAGAGTCACAGATAAATACCAGAGCTGTCTTTTATGCCACATAAAACCTCCAGCCACTTACAAAGGCTGTTGAATGTATTCCTTGCATAAAGATATATCAGATGTGTTCTGTGAGCTTGGCTGACTACATTTGACTTGGTTACTTAGTTAAGGGGTAAAATGAAAATGTCGATGTGTATCGTAACAGCCAGTGATTAGCCCAAATTGTGCACTGGCTTGTCCAAAAGTGGCAGTGGTCATAAGTGGTTTGAGAGATGCATCCTGGATGGTAGGGGGTTTAAGGAAACCTGGTTTGTCTTATTACCAAACTCAAGATTTCAGCAGCTGCAAAAATATTAATGGGTTTGTGTAAAATCTACTCCATCTTTAAAACAAAGACTGACTTGCATGATCAGTGTTACTCATGATGCTTGCCTTTTTGGCTGTTCAAAATGGTATCTGCAAGCACCTGCAAGGGTAGTGTTTTCACATCAACAGTGATGCAAGCTTAACCTGATCCCTTTGCAAAGGTGGATTTAATATTTTGACTTTTTTTTTCCTTCCTGCAATCTATTAGCAGAAAGTTCTTAAGCATTAAGCTTGCAATGTACAGATGCACACCTTTTAATCTAAGGTAATTTTAATGTTCCACTTGGTAGAGTAAATCCTAGGCATTGTACTTACAGAAAAACAAAATAAGTTTAGTAGTACTTTCAAATATTTTCACTTTATTGATTTCTCTAGAAACCTTTTCATTCCCATTTGGAGTAATTTTGTGTATTTTCATCTGTGGCTGCACAACAGCACTGTTGGATCGCTAAGAATGTATCCATTTTCTTCTTATTATTGAAGGAGCTTGAAGAACCCAGGGTTAAAGGAAGCAGCAGAATGAAGAGATGTATTTTGGAAGTTGTATTGTCTTCCAATAAAACAGCTGTCAAGACAAATTCTCTCCTTCCCTTCTTTTAAAAACTCAGTTATTTTTCATTAAAACTGAACTATTAGTCTTTGCAGTTGTGCATTCCATAGCCAAAACAAAAGATTTCAAGCCTTTTATAAGGCATACTACAGTGTAACTATGAAATGCCACACACAGCAATTTAAGGATTGTAGCCTTCACAGCTTCTGGCTTTTCAAATCTTCCTGTTCTTAGTTTGAGCCTTTGCATATGTCATTTCAAAAGTCATTCAGTCAGCCTTTTCCAGCGAGGTAGACTTTAGACTTAACTGTACCTAAATCCTTCTGAAGTGGTGTTTTTAAAATACTTCTTACTGTTCCATTCTAGAGACTCTCAAAAGTATATAGGGTAATTTGTTCTGGAGCTTCACTGTCCTTACTTTTAGACTCCTGGTGTCTTGCCTAAGTCCCTGGTTAAATCCTTTACTCCTTGTGTGTCCCCTGTGGAAGTTATGGTACACTTAATTCCTTTTAGCTCCGATGTAGTGTTGGGTGCCTGAAGACAGTGTATCATAAGACCTCTCAGATCTCAACTAAACAGCATAAATTCTTTCCAAGTAATTGGATGCATTTCATATACCTATTGTTATTTTTTTCTTCTCATCTAGGCCTTCTCCTTCTTCAGTCTGCTTTTTTTCTGAGCTGTGGCAGTCGAAACAATAATGAAGACATCAGCTTAGTTCTTAAGAAAAATAGGTGAATCTCTATAAATATCCATGTAGTACTCTGACAAAAGTGTAACACTTCCTATTTTTTTCAGTTCTGTGATGATGTGAATTGCAGATTGAACATGAGTCGGCTGTAGCTCCTGGATCCTTCTTGGCACAAGTCCTAGTCAGTCCTCATTCTCTAGCTGTTCATTTATTGTTTCTGTGAGTAGAATTTGACAGTGGCTTCTTCTGTCACCTTACCTTACTCAGCCATCACTATGTGTCTTCATGACATTTCCTTCTATTTTAGGGATTATTTGTGTCATCTCCATCCAGGTTCCTGGGAGTTTAGCTAGCTTGGTATGTCAAGGTCCCTGCTTCAAAATGTCAGGAGTCCTGTACCTTGAGGTCCTCTTTTCATCTTACAGATTCACTTGTTGCTTTGTGCCATGATTACCTCCCTACTTCTCTGTCAGTGTAAGAGTTGTCAATTTAAGGTGCTATCATGGGGTTGTAAATACAGCTCAGATACAGGGAAGCTGTGGGATAGTGGTGGCTAATATTTACAAGCTCTTGCACCAATACAGCAGTTTGACTTGGCTGAATAGCTTCAGGGGTGCTGGATGCTCTCCCCCCATCCGGTTTTAACCAAAACTGGCATATACAGCCACCTAAATTCCTTAAATCTTCACAAAGGGGCCTGAGACCACTGTGAATTCAACATCACAGAACAGGTGGCAGTATACAGAATTTTGCTTAGCTCTACTTGTAATAAATAAACCAGATGTAGTCTCAATTTCTTTTTTTTTTCTTTTTATATTGTTGATATGTTGAAATTGGAATCTTGCTGCTGGATTTTCATGCTTGGCAGCACTCTGTTGAACCCACCAAGACTGCTCCTTCATTTTTCTCTCCCTGTTCCAGCTGTTGCATCACTGTGGATGTTTAGTGCCTGTCCCTGAGTTCAGTTGCTACTTTAGATCTGTCCCTCATGCTGAGTTTCCCAGCCTACTTAAGTTTGAAGTTCCTTCTCTCTGCCTCCTCCTCATATAAGTACCGTGTCAACAACACGGTAATTATTTTAATGACCTCGGCAATAACTAAGTGAGAACCATTTATTTTAATGATGATAGAAACTTCCTAAGTAAACAGATTAATAAGTTTTTAGAAAACAGGGAAGATCTGTGGGGATAGATAGATATAGTGTGTGTAATTATTATATATAAACTAGTATATTTGTCACAAATTTCAATATGCAACTTAAAATTGCTTTGTGGAATTACAACGTCAAACTCTCTGAATCCTATGTATCAGAAGCACACCTTATTATATAATAATTTTGTAAACCAAAAATACATTTCTTAGTAAAACAGATGATCAATTATGAATGTTAATTTTAGTTGAGTAAGTATGAATGCACTAAGCCAGACTGTTGATGAGCAGTTTCTTCCCTCATAGAGAACTTTTTCATAAGTGAATTTCATTTACTAGTCATGGCCTGGTTAAGAATGTTTGCATTTTCTAAGGCTATTTGTCGTTACAGTAATAAGTACCTTTATGAGGATGAGCCAGTGAGAACTGAAGTGTTCTGTGGGCTACATGAGAGGAGTATTACAATATTTGCATATGTAAATTAGTCAGGTAATTATAAATTTGGACAAGTGGCATTCTTACACCTTTATGAAATGTATTCTTCAGCCTATCACAGACAACTTTTGTGTCTGAGAAATACTTTGGGTAAAAGTAATCTTTTTTTTTTTTAACTTGCACTCAGAACAGAAATCTGTTGGTCAGATAGGAAACTTCAGTAGTTCAGTTTCAGTTTTCAGGAGCTCTGCTACTACTAACTGTAACAAACATCCCCATGTAAGAATTTATAAAACATGAAGAGAGTTTAAAACAAAACCAAAAAAATGCTGCATGAATTTAATGTATTATATGTACACTTCTATAATGTGTAAACCCCTGACAGGAGTGCAAACTGTGTAGACAAGGTTATATTTTTTTTTTCTTCTTTTTTTGGATTGTAGCAAGAGGAGTTTAGTCTCAGACTGTTACCCTTCTTTTATGACTTCTATTGAGATCTCTTTAATATGATTGAGGATTCAAGTCATACGTGAGTTGTTGCAGCTTAATGAGTTACTGTGTCAGCTGAGATATTGAAAAAGACATTGAACCTGCTCCAAGTACAGTAAGCATGAGCTAAAATTCATTAGCTTAAATCTCAAACCCATTTTTATTTTACATTTGCTATGAACTAAAAGCTTGCATGGAGTAGGTTACCATGGATTAGCTGATATTTATAAATGTGTGTTTCTGACATAAATTATGCTACTTAAACCCTCTGTGACATGAATTGATTGCACCACTTACATGTAATGGTAGTACCTGGCAGCAGGTCTTCACTGTACTGTCTTTTTTTTATGCAGAGCAGGAAAAATATATGAAAAGAAGATTTCTAAAGAGAATCCTGTAGTGTCTGCTCCAAAACCCTTGCATGCCAAAACAAGCTCTTTTGGCTTTTCTGCTTTTGGAAAGCAAATGGAAGTAAAGGGTTTTGGGTTTAATATGAAAAGAATGTAATCACTGGTAATATGAATGCTAATAAACTTCTAAATGCATAGGGTGGTGGTATAGATGAATAAAGATTAGGGAGCTAGGGAGGTGCAAAGAAGTTGAATATTTTA
This sequence comes from Entomyzon cyanotis, assembly GCA_024500445.1. Lineage (NCBI taxonomy): Eukaryota > Metazoa > Chordata > Aves > Passeriformes > Meliphagidae > Entomyzon > Entomyzon cyanotis. The sequence continues at coordinate 5,737,843 of JAKEPQ010000756.1, forward strand.
ATGGACGTGTGTGTTGGAGTTGATCCAGATTTTTGTATAACGGGGGAGGTTTTGTTAAATAGATAATTTTCAGCTATGTTGAAAGTTCTTTTCTAGAAAATACTTCCCATATAGAGGAGCTGACTTCTTAATCTAACTTTCTTTATTGTCATATAAAAATTCCATCACTCTTACCTGCCTAGAGACTAGCTCAAGGAACATTCCTCTCTGTAAGGAAGTGACCAGAGCAATCCCATACTTGTCCATCAGCATGCGTGGCTGCTGGGTTATGACCATTTTTCCTACTTTGAGAACACAGCTTGGCTCCAGGGAAGATGAGGTACTGTGTGTGGCTCCTTGTAAAAGTGCAGAAAATACAACACCAGCACCGCATTTTAGAGCACAATGGGTAGTGTGTGTGTGGTGAGGGGATACTCTCATCTCTGTTGACCTTTCTAGTCTCCTGCTCTCAGGCTGTAGGACAGAGCCAGGTTTGCATGTGACCAAGGCTGAGATGGTATTTTAGCCCAAATTATTTTGTTCTCAGCATGGCAGCTTATTTATCAGAACTTCTCTGGGGGAGACTTCTGCTGGTGGTGGTTGTAATTGCTTTAGTACTTCTAAAGGAGAATTTTAGGCATCTGAGTTGGAGTACCCTTCTGCTATGCTGGAAGATCTGAGCTGACTGTAGAAGACCAAAACTAAAATTAGGAAGTGCTGCTTTTATAGTAATAGTGTTTTTCCCTGCTTCCAGATCATGGCAGATTGCCCATTGTACTCTGCAGGTAAGAGTGCTCCCTTTAAAGGCCCACTAAATAAAACAGAAATTGAACCACTATTTGGAGGAAGCAGGGCTGAGTTTAAAACTCGCTTTTGAAGATGCTGGTGTTAACAGCAAAGTTTCTTTACAACTTCTTTACCATTTCAGCTTTCTGCAAGGACAGGTCATCCTGATTTCTGTTCATGCATGGCAATGACAGTGATTTTTGTATACTAAGTTCAGTATTTTATTCTGATCCAATGAGAAAAAAGAAAACACCAGGGAGATAGGGGAAGCTACAGTCTCTACAGAAAGTCAGCCCATGCAGGAGTAAAGTCAGAATGTAGACAGACAAGTTCTTTGCAGTAATTGGGTCGGCCTGTGGAATGAGAAATGCAGAGAAGCCTCTTGTCTCTCTTTGTGAGCAATTGCCAGTTTCAAATCTGGATCTGTTTCTGCCAGAGCCTTTCAGCTTCTAATGGCCAAACCCCAGGCTAGAGACAAGTCCCTTTCAGAACTCTTTGGGTAAACTTTGCCTTGGAAGAGGGAGGCTCAAATCAGATTATGCTCTGTGTGCATGTCTCTCTGATACTGCACACAAAAGTCTCTTTTGCACTTTGCCTCTGTTTCTGTCTGTCTGACTTGGGAAATGAGACTTTTGACCCTTGAAATGGTGATAACCAGTGACCTTGACTTTTCTGAAGGTCTTGTGCACCTGATGGACATTGCTGTAGGCTCTAGCTGCTCTAAAAGCTTGGCTGCACCTGATGGGGACATGATTTGTATTGTGGTGTGTAGTGGGACCTCACCTGAATCAGGAGCAGGGATATTGTTGCTGCCCTCAGGAAATAAGGAAGTTTATGTGGGATATCAGTATTTCATCCTTCAGATAGTAAGAGCTGGTGAAGGAGGCAGGAGTAGGGCTGTTGATGGTCAGTAGTCCATCCAGCATTCCCCATGTATCCAAATCCGGATCCTCATTTTGTCTCCAGCATTTGTTTTCTTTGTGTTGAGATGCAATACTTTCCGTAGACAGAAATTGGATTTAAATATGTTCAGGAAAGGAATGCACAGGCAGGATAGAAAATAATTAGGTTGAGTAAGGAACTCTCCCACTTGTTATGAAACTGTGAAAGTATTTGGCTCACCAGGGTACAGAAATACTTGTAGAATCTGGGCCTGTGTTGGGAAAACTCTGTTACATGTTCCTTCATGAGGAGGAAGAATCAACTCTGCTCAATTAAAGTATCCTTTTTTAAGGAAGGTTCTCTTCATCACGTGTTCCCTGAAGCAACTGATCTCAGTAGCTGAAGTAATCAATTTAAGTTTTTGCTTTAAGAAGTCTTTCAGAAAACATGGATTCCTAAATTTGTCCCATAGTTTTGTGAAACTTAAGAACATTAGGAGCAAGAAGAATTACAGCCCATCATATCAAGAGCAAGCTGCTGAGGTGTTTATCTGGCCTGGAGGCAGAAGGGAGGTGTTAGCAGGGTTAGTGGTTGGAAAAGCATAGGGCACAGGAGGGATGGACTGGAATGGTGCTCAGCAATCCACATGGGCTCTTTCCTCTACAGTAAGACTTACCTTTCATTCTGTTTCACTTTTAATTTTGAGAAAGATAGTTTTGCTTTTCAGATGTGATTGATCTCACTGGAGATGATAAAGATGATCTTCAGAGGGCAATTGCCTTGAGTTTGGAGGAATCAAACAGGGCATTCAGGGAGACTGGAATAACAGATGAGGAACAAGCCATTAGCAGGTAAACAACCAACTTATATAAAGCCGAAATTAAATTAAAGAGTTGGAGATTGGCCTGTATTGCTTTTTTAAACTTTTAACAAAGAATAACTTGTTTACTTTTACTTGTGCTACTGATATGCCTGGCTTCAGGATGTTGCTTTAATGTATTGTATGTTCTACACTGGAAAATAGTCAATTATGTGTGGACTAGGATTTAATAGTATGTTTCATATTGACGTATTTGTTTAAATATGGAGGAAGTGGATGGAGATAGAGAATATGTGGTCATATTTAAATAGGACCTAAACCCAGAAGTTTCTCTTGTGTACCAGGTAAAAAGCAAGAAAACCAAAATATAATTAAGAAGCTAATAAATACTGTCCTTTTTTTTGCAGTGTTCATTTTACAATAACATTTTCTTCCCTCTTTGCTAAGGCTGAGATTGAGGCAGTGGGTATTAATATTATGACTTGAGTATACTAAAGGCAGCTGCTCTGTTTTAGCTGATGAAGTATGTTATTAACCTATTTAACAAATAAGATGTACAAGCTTTGAGTGAAGTTCTGGATTTAAAGTTTTATAAATTTAACTCTCTCAATCTGGGTGTGCTATGAGTCTTTGAGTTAACTTTTGATCAGATTTTATGATAACTTTTTGTAGAGTGTATGTTTTTTGGTAATGTTGAAATAATTACGAAGTAGTTGGGACTTGAACTAGGCCTGGGTGTAGGGTTGTGTGGGAGGGATGTTTCTTTTTTTCCATCTGTTATTGGCCATGGAGAAATGTTGAGTATTTCATTTGTGGCTGGCCTTGTTTTAAGGGAAATAGGCAATGATTTGATCCTTGATAGGAGGTAAAGTAATGCCTCCTTGTAAAAGACCAATTTTATAGAAAAATAATGTAGATGGGGCAGATTAACCACAATAATTCTTTCTCAGTTCATTGTGCTTGATGGGCTAAATCACTTATTAGAAAATTCCATCTCTGAGAATACGGATATTTTATTGCTTTATTTATATTATCAACAGTAATTTTCTTTCTCCTTTTGAAAAATAAATATGCTAATTGCGAGAATAAACATACCCTTCCTTCCCCCATCTGTGATAAAAGCTGTCTTAGATGAATTTAAGATAATGTATTTTAGGAGAGAGGGAAAGGAAGGATGAGAGGGATTTATATTCTCATTAATAACTGGAAGAAGCTTTTAAGGGGTTGGTTTTTTTCTAAGACCTTGGTATGTGCATGTATACAAGAGAATGGTAGAAGTTCTGTCCAGTTTTTTTTTTTCCAAAAGGTCACTTCTGGCATGTTCCTTTTTGAAGGGCACAATTGTAATTACAGAGTTGTGAGTTAGTCAGGCACTCAATGAGATGGACCTATTTCTGGAGATGGAAAATTTTCTCAGTCTTTTCCCTTCCCCAGGCCTTGACTACTTCTGCTGTGCTTAATTCTTGGGAGCCTCAAAGATTTAGGACTTTTGCTGTACACTTTGTTTTTCACTTTGGAAACTAAAACCCCCTTCCTTGGTCTTACCTGCTTAGCCCATAACTTAATATTATAAATACTTTCTACGTAAATTGCAGTGTATATTTTTCTGGCTGCAGAAAATATCAAAGTATGCTTTTTTTTTTTTTTTAATGTACAAAGGCGTGTAGACAATCTATTTGGTTATTCACTGAGAAAATGTTGGTTTTATGAAGTAGACACTTGCACCTAATGGCAAAATTGCACACAGTAACATGTGCAATGCCACATGAAGAGCTTGTTGCAGGTCATATCCCCCTTGGTGCACTGCCCCACATTTTCTGTGCTTGCTGGAATGTTCTTTGGACCATTTGTTCCACAAATTCATTTCACAAATCCACACAAAAATATTCAGTGAAGGATCCATAGCATTTCATGACACAAGGAAGTGAATGGGACTTTACTTGTGAATGGAGGCAAAGAAGAGTGAGGATCTTGAAGGTTTTGGCAGCATTGAGACATTAGATCAATTCAGTAACGTATCAAGAAGCTCTCTGAGCTTATGGCAGATTTATGTCAGTGTTGGACAAATACAGGAAGTTCAGAATTCTTCAATTCTTGATCTGAACTGTTCAATCAGTTTCCTTGAGGACAGAACTTCAGACCAGTTTTATTAAAAAAAAAAAAAGAGACTTTGTAGTTAACACCCCACAGAAGAATGTTGGCACTCCAATAGAAAGCACAGGATCTGTGCAGAACTTCTCAAAACAAAAAGTAGAACACTGTGATTGTAAACAAGTCAAGCTATAGCCATTTCTTTTGATTTTCTAGATAAAACAAGAAGCAGAAATCAAGTAGGAGGTTGATAAGCAAATTTCAACTGTGGAAATACTTAATTTTTAAAAATGTAGGCCCATGTGCATGTTTAAATAGTTTTTGGTGGGGAGGATATTTTTTCAAAGGTATTCATAGTGGCTTGGAACCTAATTTGCACAGATTTTGTTAGGGTTTCCAAGGGAGAATTAATGGAATTTCTTGACTTGTGTAATTAATGTTGTAATGCACGTAGAATTTTGTCTTCCTGAATGTAATTGCTTTAGGCTACTTAATGAGGACAGATTGGATTACTGTGTAGGTGTTGAGAGGAGTGCATCTGAAATGTCCAAGTGTCCAAGCTGAACATCTTGTACATGGCATGTTTAAAGTGTTTTACTGTTTCCTCTTTACATCTCCCAGGCAGATGTGCATGAGCAGTGTATTTCCTATTGTGAAAAAGTTTCTCCTGTTCATATTACTTTTCCTGGATTGAAGGAGTCTGAAGCTGGCCAAATAGGGCTTCACTAGGAAGCCAGTGAGATATTACTGGAAGGAGAAATCAGCCAGCCTCCAGTTGTGCCTGTGGTAGTGTCCTTATAAAAATGAGTCCATGCTGTCAGTGGTAAGGATGTGCACAGCTCCTGGGCTTTTTTTTAATCTTGGTAATTGAAACTGCTGGGGACTCTGCACTGGGCTTAAGCAGTGTGTGTGTAGATCTAAGGTGAGATTTTGGAATGTTGTAGAGTAAGGGGTCTATTCCTGGATGTCCAACTGTAAGACAATCCCAATACAAATACCTTTCCGTGCTCTTTTAGCTGAGTTAAGCTGACAGAGTGGGCTTTTCTGCAGCATGTTGAGTGGGCTCCCTCAGAATGGTTAGACTGAACCTTTGTGCTCTGGACTCGCCTTGCCCGAGGGTTTTTGCTTTGTCTGGCGAGCCCTGTGCAGTTCTGCAAAGCTGCTTGGCTGTGCCCAACTTGTTACAGAGAAATAAAACACTGCTTTCAAGTCTCCTGCCAAGCCTGGCACTAACTAACTCTTGCTGTGGCGTTTCCCTCCCAACAAGATTGCAGCCCTTGGAGGTGGGGGATCCATAGGTCCCGTGAGTCCGGGGGGATGCCAAACCCTGCACGTAGCTGATGGCTGTGTGCTGGAGACTGTGCTGTTGTCCCCAAGGGTCGCCAAGTGGGGCTTCAGCTCTGCCATCAGAATTGCTAAACCCTTGTAATAACTCTCTGGAAGGATGCTTGTTTTATCGAGCAATGTAAGATTCTCTATGCAGGTGATGTCCCAGATTGTGACTCTATGAATGTAAGACAGCGAACATTTTAGTATGAGATATCCTCACTATACTGGTAAATAAATTTATTTATGTAGCTTTTGAGCTGATCATTAGGTTCCTATTTACTGTGCTCACTATGCTTTATTTCACTTTTCATTTTTGATCTAACTGCATCACAGCTATCATTATCTCTGAAAACTAATTTGGCACATAGAATGTGCAGTCATTGCGTGTGCTCTCTGAGGACAGATAAAGTAAGTAGAATTAAGGAAAAGATACCATGAAGCCTTCAGAATCAAATACTTCATTTACACAGGGAAACACATTTGAGGTGGAGCTAGAGATGAATAAATCCCTTACCTGCTAAAGAAATAGAAACTCAAATACAAGGAAGAACTTCTAGTAGGTATTTGAGCTGATAAATGGTAATACCCATGGGGTCAGGGAACTGTTTGTTTAAGAACATTTATTTTTCTGAACTTGAATCTTGAAATATTCTTGAGCTTGGGGGGAAAAGAAAAAGGGAAGTTTGATTGTTTACCTGTATCACAAGTGGTGTGAAGTAGGTATTGTAGTCCTATTACAACATCATTTAAATTTATTCCAGTCTGTCAATCTTCCTGCCAGTTTTAAAGGTCCCTTCAATTTAGTTTAAACAAGATTTTAATCAATTCTACCTGCATAAGAAATTATTTGAACTATGTATGATATTTTTTAAATTGATTTTAACGTCCCCATTGACCAACTTCTGCTCTCAAAGTAGAGATACACAGGTCATCTAACATTTATGAAGGATTGTATCAGTGAAAAGGGAAATGAATTTGACTGCTTCTTTACATTTTGGGATTTTCTTAGTAGAAAAGACTCTTAGAACAATCAGCTACTGAAGAGTGAGGTTCCCTCCCTATGTAGTTTGAAGAGGTATCAGACCAGAGAGTCTTAGTGGATTATATGCCTGTCCTTTCAGTACTGTTTATAAGGTGGTGTAAAAAACTAAATTGGTTAATCCTTAGGAAATTACCTGTTTTAGGTTCTTCCTGAGACAAATTGATACAAAAGTGGTATTTGTATCAAATGGTCTCTCAAATTTAGAATGCCTCTTTTTTTATTGCCTTACTTTTAAAATAAGTATTGATGACAAATTATTATGTCCCCGAGAGCAGTTATCTGCAGTATGCAGATATATATATATATATAATGAATATACATATATATATGAATATATAAATATATATTCATATGCTGCTTCATAGTTCTTGGTAAGATACCTTTTCTTTCTTTGACCGGCACATAGCTTGAAATAAAGATGTAGTTAGGAAACTGAGCAATTATGGGGAGGGGGCTGTCACTTTCTGTGATTTTTCTAAAATGTTCAAACTTTGTCCTTTAGGAGCTCCCTTTACAGACCAAGCTAAACCTGCCTTTCTGTGGTGTTTAGTGAATCTAGGACTGAGAGGGGGCAACTCTTCATGCTGCTCAGACTGCTTAGATGCTCATGATGCAGCTTGTGAAATCCTGTGCTTGGTGTTGGAGAGCAGCTCAGCCTTTTGCCTGAGACTTGGACTAGATGGCTGGGGACAGTGACTACTGTGTCAGTAGTGCACACGCCAGGCTCTTGCCTTACGAGTTAGAGGCACTGCTACATGACCTCAGTGCATCCATCTCCATCCTTCTGTTTAGAATATACCTACCACAAATTGCTTCTAAGGTGTACCTTGTCACCAGGCTAAGCACATGTGCTGATACAGAAATAATGTGTTGAGTGGAGCTTCAGTTGGAGAGCTTTACACCCATCTGATCTTACTGTCATGTGAAATATGGATATTCAGCATAAATCAGATAGGAACAGTTTCCAGCAAAGAAAGTGGTCATTGAAGTATACAATTAAAGTGTTGGGTGGCATTTGAAAAATTGTGGGGAGATGTCTTTCCATGGCTCATAAAGTAATTACTTGCCATGTAAAGTGATTAACACAGTTGCATAAGTTGCAAAAATGGAAACTCAGAAAACTGCTTTCATTTTTGAAAGTTGCCTAGCTAGCTTTGGCTTTCTGTCAGTAAACGAAAGATTGGTGACTTTGTGCTTTGCATAGCAATAACAGCATTTGTAGATGAAAGCTATGCTATTAATGCTGCCTAAAATTTGTCCATCCTGTTTGAATCTGGTTCTTAAATAATTGATGGCTTGCAGACATGGCTCTTGTATCTAGAGCTCTCACAGGAGATTCATTCACTCACTGATACCATTTTCTAAAAGGTAATGGAATTACTGTAGCGTGGCTAAAAGTAAAATAGCATCTTACCTTTAAAGACATGTTATTGCATATAATATATTGCTTATGTTGCTCAGCAACAGTAAGTGAATGATGTCATTATGATGTCTATATTTCTACCAGAATGTATTTTACTACTTGGTGGTGGGTTTTTTTTGTTTTTCTGGGGTTTTTGGTTTTTTCTCACATTTTTCCCTCCCTTCTGTTCCTGAAGAGTTCTAGAAGCCAGTATTGCAGAAAATAAAGCAAGTTTAAAGAGGACCCATCCAGAGGTATGGAGTGACTCTCCAAACCCTTATGATCGAAAGCGGCAAGACAACTGCCCAGTAGGATTAAAGAATGTTGGCAACACGTGTTGGTTTAGCGCTGTCATTCAGGTAAGCACTCTTCAATTAGCTGTGTGCTCTCTTCATTCTGTCTATTGGGAGGTGAGTTAGCTCATTTTAAGTGAATAACTTAATCTGTTTTCCTGGAAAGTTCAGGCCACTGGATGAGGTGTTTTTGAGCATTACTTATTTTTTAAATCTCTTAACGTATCCATCCATAAGTCAGATTGAAGTGTAGAAAGTACTGGTAAACATATCTAAGTGAAGCTTCAAAATATTTCTTATTAAGAAGTTGTCGAAGGAATTGACTCTCTGAAGATCCTGGGTGTGTGCAGCTCATGCTGACATCAATGACAATTGTGGACGTGTAAAAACATGGGAAAATGGGATTACGGATGAGGAAACAACTTTTTATATTAACAGGAGTGCATGCAAATGACTGAAAAGGGGTGGCAGACAATGGAGGTAGGTAGAGGAAATGAGACACGCTCAGTCATGGAATGCTTACTAGAATGCCTGCAAGGGGATACATAGCTGGGTAGGGTAAAAGGAGGAATAACTGATACAGAAGGAAACTTCAGAAGAAGGAAGAGGAAGGTCTGATATGGGTGCAATTGCATCTGATTTTGGTTGTTTTATGTAATGCAATCAATGTGTGTGCTGTTCTTTTAAAGATAAGTTGAGTAGAGAAATGAGTACAGATATTGCCGCTTGCCTGGTGAAAGCTAATGTTTTAATATCAATAATGGATGTATATAAACTTTATCAATCCATCTTTTAGGAGATTTTTTTTTTTTAGAATGGATTGCTTAACCCGTGTATGTTTCTGTAAATAATCTGTAGATCTACTGAAAAGCATCCTAACCCAAAGAAAACTGAGGATGAAACTGGAATAAAATAGTGGGAAATTTATTTTTAGTCTACAAGAAACAAATTCAGAGTATTCTAGCTTTTCATAGTCTGAGGTTTTGAGACGAAGAAAATAAAATATTTAATACCCATTTTTAACAAATTACTGTCAGGCTGGAGCACTCCAGATACACTAATAGTGTTACTTTGATACTGGCTCTTGAAAGATGGCTGTTGTACTTCTGGCTGAGTCCATTTAGATCAATGTTCTGCCCAGCAATTTCCACAAATGGATGTTTACAGAGGAGTACAAACAGTACTCATGATACTGCTCTGGTGAAACACTCCTGAGCCTCCCACTACTTTTGTGTCAGAAAAGTTATTTTAATCCTTTGCAGTTTTAGTTGGTAAACTGCCGGGGACCTCCCTTGTATGTATTTGTCTTCCTTGAATCTTGCAAACTTCTTGCACCCATAGGCTCCTTTGTGTAGGAATTCCACAGTTGTGCTTCCTATAGCATGAAGAACTGTCTTGATTTTGTTTGGTTTTCTGAACCTGGCTCCCACTATGTTTGTCCAGTACCCTCCATGTTGATTGCCATTACAATTCTGTGGGCTGCTGTCCTACTCTCTTTCAGCACCTCAGTGGTCTCTTTTTTCCAGGCTGGATGCTGAACTGCCACCTGTAGAATCTGTTCTATGCTCTGATCAGCTTTGTTGCTGTTCTCCAGATCTTTTCTAGCTGTAGTAGCATTTTAGCTGGGGGACGAGGAAAGCTCTTAAGATGTGAGTTGGCTATGAATTTTGGGTGGTATGATGGAGAGATACAGGCTCTTCAGGAGAGACAAGTGGGGATGACAAGGAGAGGCACTGCCTTCCTCCTGAAGGAGTAGCTCAAATGTGTGTGGAACTTGTGTGGGACCAGGTGACAGTGTAAGATGAGTCTGTGGATTAGGATCAGAGGAGAGGCTGGTAAAGGTGCCACTGTGATCAGTCTGTTGCAGACTACCCTCCTCAGGATGAGGATGTGCACACAGCCTTCTTGAAAGGCAAGAGAAGTCTCTGGATTACAGTCTGTGATTCCCATGGGAAACTGATAAACATCCTGACCCTTGCTGGGTCTGATACAGCAGGACAAAAGCAAACCAGATTTCTGGAGGGTATCAGGGAGAACTTCTTGGTGTGAGTACTGATGGGCCAGCTAGGAATGATGCACAGCTGAATTCACTGTTCCCTAAAATGAGAGACAGAATAACATGGGTACTCTTGACTACAGCAGCAACCATGAAATAGTGGAGTTCAAGATCCTGATGGGAGTGAAAAAGGAATAACAGGACCCAGACCCAGTGTTCAGGAGAGCACACAGTCTTCTTCTGGAACTTGGTATCTTGGATTCAATAAGTGGCAGCTTGGAAGGGCAGAGATGCTTAGGAAAGCTGATAGCATTCTCTGATTGCCATAAGAGTCCATTCTGCTCTCAGGGAGCTCACAGCCAAGCTTCAGTGCAAGCAGGTAGTGTGCAGGATCTGGAAGCAGATAGGCTGCTGAGGAGAAGACTGGACATGTTGTCCAGGCATGGAGAGATGGTATGAGGAAAATGAAAGCTGACCTAGAGTTGGTGTCTGAAAGGTTGTCTAGGGTAACAAGAAAAGGTTTTCATGTTACACTCCTCATGGAAGGCTGGACGAGGAGAATTTGGTTTTATTTCTGAACAGAGCAGGTGGGGTACTCAGTGCCTTGCTTTGCCTCAGTATTTACCAGTGAGATCTCCAAGATCATTGTACATTGCTGAGGGAGCTCCTGAACAGAGGTGAAGGATTTGAGTCAGATGTTACTTGGGAAAACATGAGCCATGTAAGTTGACAGGACCCACTGAACTGCATCCAGTGGTGATTAGAGACAGTGGAAAAAAGTCTTAGCAAGGCAACTCTCTCATTTTTGAAAAGTCATGGAGAATAAAAGGTTTCTGATTAAATGTAGCCAGGTTTTTTAGAGCAATGCATATTGGGAGGATGAGGGGCAATAGGAGTCACTGAGATAAGGAAGACGAAGCCTGGATATAAGAAGCATTTTTTCCCATGAAGACAGGCAGGCAGTGGAGGTTGCCCAGAGAGGCTGTGCAAGGTCTTTCAAACCTTGGGACTGAAAAACAGCCCTGAGTAGCCTGGTCTGATCTCACTGGTGACCTCCTGTGAGGTCAAGTGGGAGGCTTGACAAGAGACTTCCATTAGTATCTTCTGAGCTAACTTACCCTATTATTCTATACTAATGTTTTCTGTTTCATTCTATCTTCCCTTCTTAATTGTTCTAGTCTGCTTTTAACTATGATTTTACTTCATGTGTTGATCTGATGCTGGCATGAAACCATCTGCCATAAATTCAAAGTTTTGAATAATACTAGTTAGTTTGGTGCCCATCATTTTCTATAAATTCCAGAGTTGCTTTCCACCATGTACTTCACTGTACACATAGCAGTTTTGAATTTAGCTTTCTTGTTACATAGATATTCAGTCTCAGATGATGGTTCTGTCAGTTCATCCTTTCCAATTCTTGTTTTTACTACACTGCATATCTCTTTAATGAGCAAACATGGTCAAAACTTGCTGTCCTTTTTAGATCACTTCTGATTTTTACTTACCAGTGAAGCATTTGTGAATTTGCAGTAACCTCCCTTCAGGCTGGAACAGATGATTGACTCTTGCTCCTCTCTTAATTTTTGATTGCCTATTTCTTTGTGCCTGGACCTTCCATCTCACCTCATTGGTGCTTAGTTAAAACCTTTTGTTGAATGACTTCTTCAGAAATTACCCAGAAATCCCAGTAGACTGCATAAATTGGTCTACTGTTATCCATGTTCTGCTTGACTTGGAGGTTTTTGGTTTTGTTTGTGGTGGGTCATTTTGTTTGTTGGTTTGGTGCTTTTATTTTAATGGGAAAGATGTACTTACCTGCATCTTGTGTATAAGTAATTCTGAAGGTAATGAAATGCATAGATTTCTTTAATTGCTCTATGACCCCCCTTCCCACTGAAGTTATGTTCTTAGGCCTCTTTTCTTTCAGCATTTAGTAAGCTAACAGGAATTTGAATTTTCTGTGTTCCTAGAGATCTTATGATGTTTCCCTTGTTCATCTCTCCCCCTTTCCTTGTTCCATCGCATGCATAACTCTTTTTGCAACAGCAGAAACATTGTCTTTCTGCTAATAGAAGCAAACATTTTATTTCCATAAAGATCTTTATGGAGCTAATGTGACTTGGTGTTTTACCTTCTCTGTTGTGTAATCAGATTTTACATTCCTAGTAGTCCCAAATCTAAAGATGACTGATTAATATGTATATGTGCATTTCTGTAAAAGACTTATATATAGAGGAAATTGCAAATCTTTAAGTAAATTTTTTCATGGAAACTTTAATTCGTTAACCACAGAGATAAGAGCAGAGCCCAGAGAATGTAAAAACCTATGCTAGACCTATGATCTCATGTTATTTATACCCAGTGTGCAACTTTATACCTTGAAAACAGATTAGGAAGAGACCTAGCTAGTTCTTATGGTCACCAGCCCATACCGTATGAAAGCCTGTGGTGTCTGGAATTATAATGGCTTGATCCTAAAGGATAGTGAAAGTTCTGGAGTTAGGAATGTAATTCAAGCAAAATATTGAAAGATTTATAACTTCAGTTGGTTGAAAATTTAGGTTATTAATATTATCTGTCAGCCAAGGAGATTTATGTTTCAAGCCACCATCCTAGGAAATTCAATGCTTGTTAATTTAGAACATTAGCTAATACCATATTTATTTATCCACAGAGCAGATTGACTACTTGGGTTGCATTGACTGTGTAGAAGTATTCTCTTGCTTTCTTTGGGAGGCTTCTGTAACCTGACACATCACATAGGTCAACAATATCTAAATGTTAACTACTGCCAATCACAGTGATATATTGTGGAATATAATCTAAAACTAAATTGCAAAGAAAGAAAAATCTTCCTTCTATTTAAGGGGTGCTTGTTAAGGGGAAAAGAAAAGATTGACATTTTGATGCTTTCCTTTTGCAGTGTATGTTTTTTATAGGCACCAATTAACTCACTTAGTGAAATGCAGTCATAAATGGTTTGTTGTATTTGCATTAAGAGCATGAAATTCCTCAAGAGAAGTTTGCAGCGAGTGACAGCAAACTCTAACAAGATTCACACATTGCTGGAAATGCTGCCTTTAACCTGTATTTTTTTGTGCCTTAGAGAAACAGGCACATGTGGAAGTCATCCTCTTCTGCAGGGAAAGGGGAGAGTCTCTCTTCAGAGAGCTACAAAACAAAGATTTGCTTTCAACAGTTACGTTCAGTGGCATTAAAATGAACAGTAATGTTTTTCCCATGGTGTGACTTCTAAAAATCTGCCCTGCTGTTGAGGACTTCTGAATTGATAATAACTTGAATTTAAAACTGAGTCCCCAGGAGAATATGTTGAAAACTGTGTTAAATCATATTCATTTCTTCCTCACCTGCCAAGAAATTAATCAAGTTCCTCAATGACTGCTCTATGTCTTCTTGAACTTATAATAAACCTACATTTGGGACAGGAGTTCACCCATGCATGCTTTTGGTACTGTTTAGTTAGATTAACATTTATAAAAGGACCCATAAATCTTGAGGCTTTAGAATATTTCTAGGTTGATTGTGTGTTGGTTTTTTTTATTTATTAATTTTTAAAAATTCTCATGATTGTAGCTACATATGTCTGCTCTTGAAATAGAACTTAAGATGTCAAGTTCTTTAAAGAAACAAAACATAAATACACCACTGTATGTTTTTACTTTTCTGCCGTAGATTTTAGTGGCTCCCTTATGAAAAGGTAACATCACAGTTTTTCTTGGCTACAAGGCTTTATAGCCTGAAAATCGCTTAGAAATAATACATTTACAGAACCTATAGAGCAGCTCCTTTGTGCCATGCTGAGCATAAGTTAAGAGTTTGCAGGACATGGGATGTAGAAGGCAAATAACTCACAGGACATGGATGTGTTGTCGGAATCATGTCTTAGGCTTGCTGGCAGTGCAAGTTCTCCCCCAGATTTTTGCTGTAAGACATTGCACCAGACTAACTAAATTTTTGGAGTCCCAAGTAGGGTTCTGGTCATGTCAAGAAGTAATGCCTTGGCAGGACCTGCCCTATGGCAAAAGTGCCATGGGAGATCTGAGGTCATTTAGTGAGTGTCACTGACTCAGTGTGCCAAGGCAGATTTCTGTGGGAGGAGGGAAGTGTGTAAGGAATCAGTGAAAACTGTACTGTAAATGCTGCTGTTTCCCCTTCCTCCAGTCCCATTCCTCATGTACCATGTTCATTCTTTCCCTCATGACCTCCAGAGGGCTGGATTGCAGCCCCATTCTTTACCAAATGAGGTATCCTGACAGCTGGGGCTTGGCATCTCCACACTCTTTTCTTTGTAAGTCTGTCAGAGTCTGATTAGTCTCAAAAGTTAGATTTTTTTTTTTTTTTTTCTTCCCAAAAGTACGTAGCTTGCTGAACAAAGGTAACAAACTTAACTCTCCAAGGGAACTCTTTAAGTTTTTTTCTCATGGTCCCTAACACCACTTCTGGCATTTTACTCTGTTGCACTGTGTTTGGGAGCAGCCTTCTTGTTTTCCTGATGTCAATATATGTGGGGTTAGGATCTCCTTTGATCCTAGGCTTCTAGTTCTGGGAGGAAGTGAACTAGCTTGATGGGTGAGAATCAAGCAAGTATTTTCTTTCCAGTTGGTGGCTCAGCTACTGTTCTTACCAATATTATTCATCTTTAAAGCAGCCTACCACAAATATCTAACTTCTGCATTATTTTATGTTTCTTCCATTTTTCATGATGAATGGAAAGGATTGTGATGGATGATGTGGTAGTGCATTAACACCAAAAAGCCTAGGGTTATATAATTAAATGTACACATACGTACATTGTACATCAGTCCCTTGCTTCCCTGGGCACGCAGTGTAAGATTGTAGGCAACATTCAGTGCTTAATCCCCATTTGAGTTGAAATGGTCATTGATGGAATATTTTGCCTGGTTCAGGGATTGGTGGGGGATATATGATATAAACTGTTCTGCAGAGTTCCATGGGCAAAGGAATTATGTTGTTGGAAATCTAGTTTCTTGCTTACCATTCCTCTGTCACCCCATTTCCCTGTAAAGTGAACCTGTCACTTCCAGATTCAGTCGTCCTATATTTGTTAATGGGATATTCCTTTTTGTGCTTTTTGTGTTTTTGTGGTCTCTTGTTCTCTCAGGTTGCTTGTGAGATATTTCAGACTCTTAACTTACATTTAGTGAGATGTAATATTGTGAAATTTGCTGTTGAAGGTATGGAAAGCTTTAATGGATCGTGGCTTTCACTTTAACTCGTAAAGAGTTGCTCATTTAATTAAAGGATACAGGATGCATTGTTTAGGTGTGTTATTTAAATTTACATCACTTGCTTCGTTTAGGCAAGAAGTTGAAAACTGTAACCATGTAAGGAAATGTTGGCTGTTATTTTATGTCCCAACAGATTTTTTTTTTTCTTGGTTAGACCATGTAATAAAGGAGTGGTTGAATGGCATTTCTTAGTATGTGCCAAGACACAAGCATAAAGTGAATTCTTCTGGACACATATCATACTTAGCTGTCTTCTGAATTGCAGAAATGTTCTGAGTTTGTTGCTATAAACAAGTAAATGTTCTCTAAATGCAGGCTGGTAACGCCATGGTGAGGTGTTTGTTTAAAATGTTGACTTAACCCAAGCCTGCTAGAGGTCTTAGTTAGTTTGACTTTCTAGCTCAAACAATATGCAAGCTGTTTTCCATCTTCTTCCATGTTGCACCTCAGCCTTTTGGAAATGTAAGACATGATGGCTTAAAACTGCATTTTATACCTGGGTTTTCAGCAGTTTGAAATGCTAATTGGTTGCCTGTTTATAAATAAAAATGTCCTTTTAGAGGTACTTTCCAAGCTTTTGAGGCCTGGGATTGAATCTCTGTGTGATTCTGGAATTGCTAAATGTTTTCCTGAACTCTGCCACTGTACACGTGGGGTGGTTGTACTGAAGTTCAGTCATCAGGCAGTGTCATATCTGGCTGTAGGAGTTTTTGTTTCAGAGGGGAAGAGAGAAAGAAAACTCCTCATCCTATACTTTTGTAGTGAAGTCTGAACAAGAACCTGCCCATGTCCCAGCTTTGAAACTGCTTTCCTCATTTCTCTTTTCACTCCCTTACATGAAGTTTTCTAAAGAATGTGAGACAAGCTTTGGACTGTGCCAAATTCTCAGTGCATATAAAGAAGCACAGAACTATGTTTTGGGTGACTTCCGCATATAAAGAAGCACAGAACTATGTTTTGGGTGACTTCCTACTTTTCTTAATGCTTGTCATTAGTGTCTGTTCTGGAAATAGTATTTACCACTTAACAGGAGTAAGACAGAAACAGGTGGAGTGGGAGACAAGCTCAGAGTAAGTTATAAGGAGGAGCAGCGTGGAAGGGAACATTGTGCCGAACAGACCAAGCAGTGTAGTAGCAACAAGCAGCCACTTTATGGAATTCGTTGTGAGAAAGTAGGTTCAAGAATATGAACCAAAAAGGAAAAACATAGATCAATGAATAGAAAAAGTGTGGAAAGTCTTAAAGAGGAGAGAGAAGTGACTCTCCCAGATTAGAATCACAGAATGGCCTGGGTTGGAGGGGATCTTAAAGCTCATCTTGTTCCAACCCCCTGCCATGGGCAGGGACACCTTCCACTGGACCAGGTTACTCAGAGCTCCATCCAACCTGGCCTTGAACACTTCCAGGGATGGGACCTGTGCCACTGCCTTGTCATCTTCACAGTAAAGCATTTCTTCCTAATATCTAATCTAAATCTATTCTGTGAGTGTGAATCCATTCCCTCTTGTCCTGTCACTCCAGGCCCTTGTAAATAGTCTCTCTCCATCTTTTCTGTAGGGTACCTTCAGGTGTTGGAAGGCCACAGTTAGGTCACCCCAAAGCCTTCTCTTCTCCAGGCTGAACAATCCCAGTTCTCTCAAGATACAGGGATATAGAGTCCAAAAGGCTTACAAGTTGGCGAGAATTGGACTCAGCTGTCAATGAAATGGCTCATGTTTTTGCAATATAGAGCTTTGGACACTAATATTCAATTGGAGGGGTACAGGAGTATTAAATCACTAATTTGTGCAATATTTAGGAGTACTTTTACTTTGAACCTTAGCTCTTCAAATATTGATAACTATTAAATTTCAAGTTCTTTATTCAATTGGAGGAAACATATCAATGTGTGCAGGTAGGACCATATATTCCATAGTTTTGTGTTTTTCTTTGATTTGGGTTATTAACATGAATAAAATGTTAACCCTAATAACATTTGATCTATCCCACTAAAGCTGGCTATATATACCATAAACCACCAAAATTGTTCATAAAGTGAAGTAAGAACGTGTCTACTTTGTCATGTTGGCAGAGGCAAACCATTCCAGATAATGTACTTCATTACATGGAGCTCTATTTTTTCTTTTTATTTTTAGAACAGCAATAACATATTCACTATTTAAGATTGCTCTCTGCTTGTTATACAAAATGAAGGTAGATACGGTCTCTGCTTTGTGGCTTTAAAATCTGAATAAATGTCAAATTGGAAATGTATAAAAGGCCCCAGATGACTATTGAGGAAAATGGGTGTTGTGATGTGCTGATGTATATATAAGTTTTCAACTTACACAAGATCATGTTTTAGCTAAATGCCAGTACCTAAAGGAATTTGTTTAGGAGCTCTGTAGGAATGCATGCTTTTCTTTTTCCTTGCCAAGAGTTGCTTTTCAAGTTCTCCTAGTGAGATACCTTTGGTTTTTGGTTTTCTTCCTTCTGTCCTGTCTTCCGTCTGTCCTTCCAAGCATAACCTTTGCAGTTTCAATGGGAAGCTGTCTGTGTTTATGGTATTATGAACTTTAGGTTTTCATGTAAACCTGCACGAAGGTGATCCATATTAAGAAATCACAGTTCTTGTGGACAATTTTAGTGCCCTCTGCTTACAGAACTTGCAAAAATCTATCAGAGAGTCCATCCGAAGCTTTCTGCAGCAGCTTGATTGGGTCATCTTTTATCTAGACTCAGAAGAAGTATTTTCCTACTCTCTAAGTATTATTGTTGTCAGTAACTTTATTAATTTAGGGCTCTGGTGGCTTTTAATGACCTGTGTTCCATGCCAGCCATTTATAGATTTAATATACTGACTGATTTATATTCTTGCACCATTAATGCAGCATGGCAGCTCTTGAATGTTAAGAAATAATCCTTTACTCAGTCAACCTAAATTCTGCCAAAGTTCTTACATTTGATAATCATAGACTTTAAGGGGGGGAAAAGGAATAAGGAGAGTGTTTCAAGGCAAACCGAGGTAACTTACATTCAAAAATTGTGTTTGGACTTGATGTAAGTAAATGTTACTCAGAAAAGTGAATGTTTTAGTATCTTATAGTATAGAAGCTACAACTCCACCTAGTTCTTTCTGGTATGACTGAAAATACATCATAACCACCTATAGCAGGGGAAAGCCACAATATGTCTGTTGCCATTCAGCATTGCTGATGTGAATGCCTTAAATTGACACTGGATTTCTGTTCTTGTTTATTTTCATTTATTTTAATATCTTGTTCAGCCCCTGAAATTGACGTAATACAAGGCAGTACTCTAAAAATCTGTTGATTTTGATGGTAATTTGAATTGGTGTAACTTAGCTTAGCTTGGTCAAGTTTCCAGATGACAGCTTTTAAATGGTTTAAATACACTGGGGGGAAAAAACCACAAACCCACCTTGTAGAGAGTTTTTCTTCCATACGTAAGTTGTGCAGGCTTTGCTAAATTGTAAAGGTATTTGATCAGGGACAGTAGATGTGAAGTATCCACCTTTTAGATCCAGCCTGTTTTCTTGCACTGGGACTCCTGACACCTTTGTACAGCTGAAGCCAAGTGGGTAAGAGGTGAGGTGGTGCTCCATGCAATGTGTTTGGAAAACAAATGTATTTGGAGCTTTAGATTGGGGCTGGTGAGTGGCACTCAGGCCAGGGACAGTCTCTGCTGCATCTCTCAGTGGCTGCAGAAGAGCAGCTTCTGCCTCATGGGCTGCTTACCCTGGGTGCAGGGAGCCTGGACAGAAGATGGCTCAGCAAGCTGGAAGTTGTTTTGCTTTTTCTCCTTTCTGCGCTCTGGGCTGGTTGGCCTTGGGAGGTCTCTGCTGGGCTTTGGCTGAGCTCATTTTTATCTCCTTACTCAGAGCTGCAGGTTCCTCACTGACGTACTTTGGGCACAAAAGAAATTGCTTTCAGGCCCTTGTTTACGCTTACACTGGGGAATTATTTATTTTTTTTTTTAAATGAAGATAGAAGCTTCCTTAAGTTAATTTAGCTCAGTATAGGAGATCTACAACATGACACTGTCCTGTTGGCGTTAGTGGTGTTGGCAGCAGATGAACTATGAGGGTTCTGCTGCTTCTCAAAACAACCATGCACAGTGTAACCTGTTCTGGAGAGAAGTTTAATAACTAAACATCTTGCATAAGAAATTTTGAATAGTACAAGGCTGAAGAAGAAAAGAGCAAATTGGACAGTCCTCTGAATTACTCTCAGCAGATTGCACAAATAGGTTTGTTCAGGTCAGTTGGAAAGCATGGATTTATGTGTTCAGTTTAGAGTTCTGACTTAAAGAAATAGAATTTTTGTGAAAAAGTTGTGAATTGAATGCCAGGCAAAAATGCTGAACTTGAGTACAGTAAACTTTTCTGTATATAATTCAGATATTTGTATTATGGAATTGGCCTGCACATCTGCGTGGCACTTTGATGGCACTCAGATTAGTTATGGAGAGAATTCTGCCTTTGGACATTATATTTCAGCAGTTGGTTTATTTTGTACATAAAACATTGCTATGTTTTGCTTGATGAAGAGCCTGCCAGTGGAATGCTGTTACATCCTGAGACATAACTTCAATTAGTATCAGCTTCTAGACTGACACTTGAATTAAATATTAACATTTTCTGTGCTTTGCGTAAGTAAACAAAGGACTCTGTTTTAATCTCCCTTCTCTGCAAGGATGGATAAAAGGGGAGCATGTATTTTGAACAGCAAAACAAAGAAAAGTTTGACTACTGTTGTCTGCCTTGATTTAGCAAGGTGAGAAAGGTGGTTTTTTGGCTAAAGTTTTTTACACTTTTTAAATCTAAAAAAAGTGTGACAACAGTAGTCTCTTCATTTTCTTGGGGATGAAGTATACTGTAGGGTATGGTAAAAGGTTAGACTCTGTACAGGCTCTTAAACAAGGAGAGTCAGCAACATGGCAACTTTTAAACAACCTTTTTTTTCCTACCAATAGGTTCTAAATTACTGCAATAAATGCGGAACCTCTTCACACTTTGCATTTCACTTGGCACTGTGGGTTTGAAAACCTATTAAACCTGTTGTGATCTGTGACTTAAGTCTTTACATGGGTAGGACAAGTTCTGGGATCAAAGTCTATTGCTGGGATAAGCAAACTCTGCCTTTTCGAAACAAACAGCTAAGATATGTGATGGGGTGGGAGGAGAGTTAATTACAGATTGTAAAACCCAGAAGGTACAAATAGGAAGGCAAATCTTTCCTGTGCCTCTCTGATGAGCATGTTTAAGATGTTTCAGACCTTTCCTGCTACCCTGTCTTCATCAAAATGCTCTTCTGTAATGAAGCAATTTTTAGTTACAATGCTTTTGGTCTGTACAGAAAAGCAGTGATATAGTTCCTTTAGTGCTGAGGCCTCCACTTCTCAGCCAATGATTTGGACTTTTATTTTTTGCAGCCCAGTGTTGTCTTGTTCTTCCACTCTTTTGGCTCAAGGCTCTGTCTTACACTGTGGAGTTCTTTGTGGGTTGCCTGTAGACAGTTTTCATGTCTTAGTGTCCATAGAATGGGAGTGTTATCAGTCCCTTAGCTGCAGACATGCATAACCCAATTTCCTTACTCTAATGTACATCCCTCAGATCAGATAGGAATGAGAGGAGAGGACAGAATGCAAGAAGTTCAGCTAACTGGAAGTAGAATTAAGTTGCATATGCAGAGATGTACTGTCTATGCACAGAGGAGTAGATGATAGAGGGCCTACAGGATGAATTTTAGATGGCTAAACAGTGTTTCATGTCAATTTGAAAACTGACGGCTATACAATTTAAAAAATTCTTCTTGTAAAACATAATTTGCCTAGCATGTAAAATTGTTCATTTTATGTGATTAAGTGCAGAGATATTTTTTTATTATGCTGTTCTCTTGGCAAATATAATTGTCTTCTGATGAAAATATGTTAAGCAATAATCTGCCTTCTGAAATAAAATTTAACATTGTGTGTGTTTAACACTTCATTTATTTTGCTAAGGCTTATTTGGAAGAATTTTGTATTATTTGTAGAAGAGCTTAAAGGTTTTCCTAATTTTTTCGTTTCAGTCACTATTTAACCTACTGGAGTTTCGAAGACTAGTTTTGAATTTCAATCCTCCTGCAAATGCTCAAGATTTGCCCCGAAACCAAAAGGTAAAATGAGAAGCTGTCTTCCCCTTGTGGCTGATGAGGGCATTTCTGTCTTGTACTTGAATTTTGCACTGTTCTGTAGCTCAAATCAGAGTGGGTTTTAGAGGTGCCAATTAGACAGTTTTCTGAGCTTCCTGTTGCAGATCTTACATAAATGGCATCAGCCTCAGCAGAGTATGGGTCAGGGTGCTGAGAGAGGCAGAGCGTTTCTTGTCTTAGCAAATGTATTTTCTTCCAGTTCCCCCCACTCATGAGCTGAGGTCAAGCTTTTGGTTATTAGCTTGTCTCTTGTGATCTTTTCAGGAGGTGATTATAAGCATAAATTTTCTCATGTTTATCCTGGTACTTATAAAGGATTAGGGAAGGGAGGACCATTTATCAGGTTTTTTGTGACTTCAGACTGGCAAGGGAGAATGGTCATTGAGGGAAGGACAAAACAGACCAGTTTTTCTTCCTTCATGGGCACCCTTTGAGGAGAGTTACATGGGGACCTCTTGGTTTCTATGCTGTGGAATGGAAAGGAAGAAATGGGAAAAGGAAGTGGATGTATGAAATGTGAAGACACTTGATTAGCCTGATTTTTAGCAAGGACTTACAGAACAATGAATTTTTGCATATCCAGAAATTAGCATCATAGAATGGTTTAGGTTGAAAGGAACCTTAAAGATGAACTGGTTCATCTTGCCATGGACAGGGACACCATCCATTAGACCAAGTTGCTCAGAGCTCCATCCAGCCTGGCCTTGAACAGTTCCAGGGGTGGGGTAGCCACAGCTTCTCTGGGCAACCTGTGCCAGTGCCTCACCACCCTCACAGTAAATGAGACTATATTGCCTGTTGCCCCTCTCTTGTCAGATTTAAAGAAGGAAGTGTGCTGTCAGCCTGTTCATAGTTATTTGTCCCTTCAGGCTTGTCTGGAATGTTCACTAGCAAAAGTAAGAGCTGTAATTAGAGAAGCAAAAGAAAACAAAGAGAAGACAGTGTCCATTTTCTAAA
The DNA here is from genome assembly GCA_024500445.1 of Entomyzon cyanotis. NCBI lineage: Eukaryota > Metazoa > Chordata > Aves > Passeriformes > Meliphagidae > Entomyzon > Entomyzon cyanotis. The sequence continues at coordinate 5,760,884 of JAKEPQ010000756.1, forward strand.
CCTCTGGGAATGTACCGTAAAAGGGAAGTTGAATGTTCAGTCAGGACTGGATAATTTCTCCCTTGCCCTCCCTTCTCTCCCCAGCACATTCAAAGAGCAAGAAGTCACTTTTTTTTGGTAAGAAAGCATATTTGCATTAGGTCATGAGATGGTGTGAAAATAAAACATGGGTAATGTTCCCAACACAAGGTGAGATTGGGCAGTGTATTAAAATAGGAAAGATAAGTCATGCTTTACCAAAGAGTTGCACTAAAACTTCTTTCTTTTTAGATTGACTGTCTGTTATTTGAGTTTTCATCTTATAATTTGTTTTAGTAATATCCTCCAGTACTCAGAAATTCTATGTTCATTTTTCAGCATGTAAAACGCAATTGGCATCTAAAAGGTGGTATGAAGTATCTAATAACAAGCTGTTGTCTTCAAAAACATCTTGCCCAAGCATTGACACTTGCAGCCAAATGCCTTTAGCAGTTCCTAAGTGCAATATTTTAGGAATGCTGACCATGACAGACTATATTAAGTTTGTGTGAAATGCTGTGCCACCAGGCAAGTGCATGGATTTGTGCAGAAACCCTGCTTTCTGCAGGTCTGCAAGAAAGAATCTCTGGCAGTAGTTTGTGTCCTCTCCTTTGTTAACTTGCATTCCAGAATGAAGTAACATTATTACTTGGTGTACTCATCTGTCTTATCTACAGCTGAAAAAGGACTGGGGAGAATTTAGGATAAGGGATTACTTCACTGGTTGGAATTTAGACTGATAGAAGACATAAGGATGCATGCCCCCAAATTTGGTGCCTCTGTTTCTTTGTAAGTGAAGCAACTAGAAGCAAATTGATTTAACTTTGTAATATAAGTTACCAGTTGACAATTAAAAAAAAAAAGTAAAGCCCTGGAATTTACTTCTGGCTGTTTACTTATTTTAAAACTATTTTGCCTTAGTTTTGGTTTTGTTTTTATTGTAATATTAACTACCGTATGTAACTGACATTCTCCAGGATGAAATTTACATGCTAATAAAGGACATGTTTTAATAATCCCAGATTTTGAATACTTGGGTTTACATCCTGTTGTTCTTCCAGTTGGTGGGAATTAGGATTTAATGCTGGGGTCATGACAATCTCTTGATTTAGAATTAAAGCATGTGGTTGTACTTCAGGGAATATTGCAGAGCCGGGTGTTTGTTCTTTCCCATCAATAAATTGAATCCAAATGCTGTGAATAATTTGGCATGTAAACCTTTTAATCCAGAAGTCACTGGTAGAAATTTTAACTTCAGAAAACCCCCAAACAAACAGAAGCCCCACCCTATTTGTGTCAGCTAATTGGGCTTTGATTATCTGGATTTTGGCATACACTTAAAATCTTCAATTTTGTCTTATTCTTTTTAATTTGAAAATAATTTGTCTTGCTTGGTTTCCTTCTGCAGAACAAATGCAGTTGTCTGTAGTTACTGCAGCTTCTTTGCTGTCTCAGTTCTCTTACCTCTTGCTGTCACATTAACAGATCTTTTTGCTGTACACAGTGAGACCACCTAAATATTTGGCCTCAGTGATATCTTCAGGAAACATTTTATGACCAGAGGAAAGGGGTTACTGTGCTACAGGTTAGCACATCCTTCCACCTTTTCTGATATTATTGTAATATTATCATTATCTCACTCTCCTGGCAAACTGATTGGCAGTAATGAATGTTTGCTATGTATTAGATACATAGTCTACTTTAAAAGCATTTATAATAGTAAGTTTTTTCAACATATATTAAGGAATTATTTATGCAGGCAGGATAGGTGATAAAATAGAGAATGTCTTAGATGATGAAATTTCCATACAGTGTTTAGTTAAAAACTGATTTTAATTTTTTTTTTTTTTGTGTTGGTGTATATACAGGATGATTTAGAGGTGAGAGCTGTATGCTGTGCTGTGATCACTTTATCAGCTCTGTGTTTTAATGTGCAGGTTCTTTTGTGGAGCTCAATACCTTATCTTGGGGACTGGCCCACCTTATTTTGAAGATTTGAGGGTCCGTTCTGGTCAAGGATTGTGTCTAATGCATTAAATCCAGCTTCTTTTCAAAAAGCAGCAAGGATTTTCCTAGTTTTAGAGAACTTTGATTAGATATTTGTTTTGAGTAATGCTACTGACATCAGTAGCTAGTTTAAGCTAAGGCTGAGATATGGCTCAAACTCAGCCCAAGTAGTAGTGTGAATTTGGGTAATGCAGTAATGTGCCATGCACATTATAATAATACCTGTCTATTTCAGATTTGAGAAAAAGAAGGTAAGGTCTAGACTAGCTTGTGGTTAATAATTTATGCATATGAATTATCACTGGTATTGAAGCATCTTGTTAAAATTTGAAATTCCATTCATTTTAATAGATGGCTTTATGAAAATTGTAAGAAAAATACAGCTTTTGCCATTTATTTCCTTCTTTTGTTGTTATATGGTGCTTAAGTATCTAAATGGGAGACTGATTTTGTTCTTATATTTAGGATGATTTAAAGCCCTTGAAGTATTGAACCTTTTCTGTGAACACTGTTTATAACTGGCAGGGGTTTTGCAAGGTGGGCTAGAAGAGCAAGTTAAATTCAGAGATTTATGTAACTAGAAGTATTTTCTAGATATTATGTGGAATACACCGGATTCACTGGGCAGTTTTTAAAGCTGAGGTAAAACAGACTTTATGTACACAAAGCTTTATGCCTACTGGATTGACACAGGAGTGACTGAACAAGTCTGCTGTTTGATGAGCATGTGAAATAGTTTGTCATCAAGTACTTCCAGTTTGACCAATATCAGACATCTGTGCTGCCTTTGAAAGATACTTTGTTCTAAATACAAGTAGATATTATGTGGGGTTTAATTTCACAAGTGTTTGCCAACTGTCTGATTCAGGAGTGTGAGTGATACGCAATCTCCACTTTGGCATTGGTAAACTATGATTTAATGTGTGGTATTTGCATTTCAGTTTATTTGCTTTTCATTAGACAGGCAGAAATTGTTTCTTCTCTTCTGAAAACCAGAAAAAGAATGCCTTAGTCATGAGAACTGTACTTCAAAAATATGTAGAAAGGAGAGCAGGCTATTTTACTTCTGTCAAGAGAAATAATAAAGGTTAATGTAGACATTAGAAAATCAGTCTTCAGTAAAAAATAAGCTTGAAAAAGGTACTGAAGAGTGTGTAGGCTCACAAGAAATTCTGCTAGAGGTATAGGGGAATACTAATTTCAATAAAATAGCGCATATTGTTGCAGTGTATTACTCAAGGCTTTGTAAGTCTTGAGAGAAACATTTCTGTCCTAAATGCAACTCCACTTGTCAATTCAGTTGTCAATTCAGGCCCATTTCAAGACAAACAGCATCATCTAGATATGATTTCAGGGAGCTTTTCGTTTCTGAAATGTAATTTTCTTCCCAGAGAACTGCATTATTTTGTAAAATTGACAAGTAAAAGGCATGCAGCACTACCTTGACATTACTACAAGTAACCTTCTATATTATTATGATGTTATACACTCAGTTTATTGGGTAATGCTTCTGTACAGTAGATATCTGTTATAACTTTGTTAAATATTTTTATTCTTCACATACAGGAACATAGGAATCTGCCTTTCATGCGTGAATTGAGGTACCTGTTTGCACTTCTAGTTGGTTCAAAGAGAAAATATGTTGATCCATCAAGAGCAGTTGAAATCCTTAAAGATGCTTTTAAATCAAATGATTCCCAGCAGGTAATTTCCGTGTATTTTTCAACCAAGTTTATGCATGTTTTCGTATGGTTGTATTGTAATAGGAAATACTAACAGTGGACAGCAGAATTTCAAAATGTCCACAGAAAAGCAAATTCTAGTTATCACAGTCTTTGAACTCTTCCTGTAATACTATGTGATTTCTAGTTACTTTTATTAGAAAGATTTAAAAAATATATTCTGGACAACAGGACTATTTTATTAAATGCACTTCCTATTATTTTAGAAATGGGCTAATAGTTCAACATTCTTGCTTTAGGATTTATTTTAACTTCCAAGTCTCGGTTTTTGAAAGAGAAATACTATTCTCATCTCACAGTACATCCAAGGCTGGTACAGTCCTGTTTTACTGCCTGTTTAGGTATTGGTTTGGAGGATCTAAATATTCAGGATTATTACCCAAATCATAATGCACATATTCTGCTTTTTTTTGAGAAACACTTTGTTTCTTCAGATGCTTTATTTTCCCACATGAGGTTGTGTGGCTGAGGTGTTTAATTACAACAGCACACTGCATTTTGTGCTTGATGAAAGTAATATTAGTCACCACTTGTTAGATACCAAAGGGTTTGAACAATGGGATTCATGAGATGCCTTTGGAGTAGCATGGTGTGAAAGCTGAGCCCAAGTAACAAGGATCACAGGAGGACACTGTCACTGCTGAGGAACACCAGAGCCACTCATAAAAAAACAATCATGACAATCATGGCATAGTCTTAGACATAGTGTGATTTTGGAGCACTGGTGGGGGGGGGGGAGGGAATTCTGTTAAACTGATCTTGTAAGGGAATTCTGTTAAACTGATCTTGTAAGGTGACACTTCATTGTGTTCTATTCATATGTGAACTGATCACTTTATATTTTTTAACAGCAAGATGTTAGTGAATTTACACACAAATTATTAGATTGGCTAGAAGATGCCTTCCAAATTAAAGCTGAAGAAGAGAGGTAAGATTTTTTTTTTTTTCCTAGCTCTGTATGTTGAACATTTGCATGAGAGAAAAGCAAAACAAATGACCAAAAATCCACTTCTCTGGCTGAAAAAATTGATTCGTTAGCTTGTTTTAGTTCAAGTGTGGTTTTTTCCATGCATATCAATACATTTGGTTTCTTCATGTGTTGTCCTTTTTTCACCCTCTTATTTCGTGTTAGAAATCTGGCTCAATGAAGTCCAAATTACATAAAGAGTAGAGACGTTTTGCACATAATCAATTAGACTTTTTTTTATTTGAATGCAATTTTGCTTTTCGATCCTGTAGTTGAAATACTTCAAAACCTTGCTCCTCTTTCTCCTCTCAGAAGTAAATACTCGTTGTTTAAATGAGCATCTATAAACTGTTTTTTGAATACGTAATCTTTCCTAGGATGTTGCGGGAAATAGTTTTTTAGAAGGGTTTTGTGTACTTTACCCACTCATGAATTGAGTCTGGTGTACATAGATTTTCCTAGAATGAAGCACTTAATTTTCAGAATATGGGTTTTCCTTGCAAATGTGTGAATCGCTGTTATTGCCATTAAAGGAAAGTACAAAAATTAATTAACAGTCAAATGGGCAGCATTTCTAGAATGAATTCAGAATAGCCTGCTCAAAGTTTTATAAATGAAAGTTCGTAGCTTTGAGTTGGTTTTTTTGGGGGGGGGGGGGTTTTGGGGGGTTTTTTTGGTTGGTTTTTTTTTTTTTGCACTAACCCACTTCCTGTTTTTTAGGGATGGAGAGAAACCAAAGAACCCAATGGTGGAGTTGTTTTATGGACGATTTCTAGCAGTCGGTGTACTTGAAGGTATGCATCAGAATTTACTTGGACTTCTGTGGTCGTGTCTGTTCAGTGCTTGTCCAAGCACTCAGCTGACGGATGCAGTTGTAGGATTTTAGCTACTTCTGCAGAAGCAGATATGGAGAACACACATAGATACATTTGTCTGTGACAAAGGGTTTGTCAAGTATGAGACTGAAGAGAAATGTGGTGAGCTGCAGGGATCCAGAAAGACTGCTACACTGAGAAAATACACTCAGCTCCTGGAGGTTATGAAAACAGAAGTTGGGGTGAAATGCTGAGGGCAAATGCTTGGAAGAAATTACCAGGGCACTGTTACTGCTTACTAAACGGTGTACAGACAGGAAGATACTGCATCTCATTGCACTATTCTCTCGTGCTCTCTCTGATTCATTTAATGCAATTTAAAATTTCAGTGATTGCATTTCCTTCTGCACAATATCTCATATGGAAAACTCGCCCTCCTAAAAGTACATTTTGCTGGAAAACAAGTCAGTGGAGCCTTGCTCAAGGGCAGTGTTGGAGAGAGTGCTAAGGAGGAAGAGACTGTACAACAAGCTTCCCTTTATCTTATCTGTATGGAATTAGTAGATTTGCAGGACTGTACTGTTCTCTATTTCCAGGAGGCTGTGAAAGTATTTTTGAGTCATTTTAACGTTGGTGGTTCTGCCCCCCATCCAAAGGAATGACTTTTGCATTTGAATGAAGCAGGTATAGTCTTTTAAGTGGCTTCCAGGTTGTTCTGTGACCTTGAATGTGTTTCTAATGAGTTGTCAGATTTTAGAACCGTTTGGCAGACTTCTTGCTACTAGCTAGCATTCTTGCTCCTTTATGTTTAGCTACTTTCATCCCTCTCATTTTAACAGAGGAAATATGTAAAAATCAAACAAATTAAAAGAAACTAGAGATGCAACGCTTGTAACTGACTTCAGGTTAAAATAAATTGAAATTCTGGCTTGAAATCACTTGTTCCCCATATTTCTCCTCATGTTTGCACTTAAATCTTTATACATGGTTACCAAATTATAATCTCATTATCAGGAGAAAAATCATGAATGTTCTCTTTTGTGGTTTATTTTTGAAAATGTACTTACACAAAGGGTTCTTTCATACCAGCAATTCCACTGACTTGGCTGATACAATATACATTTGTATTAATAAGCTGCTATTTGCAGGAGGAGGACTTTGATTTATATGTGTAAAACTTCCCATATGTCTCTGGTGCCAAGTCATTTTGAGTTTTGCTTATTACCAACAGATACTAAAACAGTATACAAAATGGTCTGAAGAGGAAAATAGAGTTATTTTCTATATTGTGTGAGCAGCATTTTTTAATAAATTCTTTGTACGTGTAATTAAATTTTCTTATTGAACAATGTGGTATTGTTCAGTAGACTAGGTCAACTGACCTAGGATTGATAGGGTTTTTTTGAAGGTAAATGCTTGTTTTTAAAACAGTAACTGTTCAATTTTTCATGTGCAGGTAAAAAATTTGAAAACACGGAAATGTTTGGCCAGTATCCACTACAGGTTAATGGCTTTAAAGATCTGCATGAGTGCCTAGAAGCTGCAATGATTGAAGGGGAAATTGAATCTCTCCATTCAGAAAACTCTGCAAAGTCTGGTCAGGAGGTGAGTTAAGTGCTTATGTGGATTTCCCTTGGGATGTTGTTGTAGTGCCCTTTATTTTTCATTGGGTTTCTTTCATGTCTGGTTTTTATGGTTCATGGCACCTTCTGTGCAGGTTCTGCTGTCTGGCTCAACTGGATTGTTAATTTGAGGAATTTGTATCTCTTTTGGGATGTTCAGAGTATCATCTTTTCGTACTTCTCATACGATAGGAAGCTCATGCTTATTGAAAGCTGGCACAGTGAAGTGCTTACAGTGATGATTTGACTCAGGCTGGTTCCCACCTGTTGCTGATATTTGATCTTCATGCCAGGTCCAGCTATGATGGCACCTTCACCTTCCTCCCCTCTCCCCTTTTTGCTGGCATTCCTCAGCATCACCCCCTTTGCCACCTACGGTGGGCAGTTCTCTGCTTTGCTCATGGACAGACAGTAACCTGCTCCATGGGCTGCTGTGTCTCTCAGGAGAGCTCTTGCTGGAGCAGAAGGCTGCTGCATACCAGAGCATGCTGGAAGCTTGGGTGGAGGGATTCAGATGGAGCTCCCTAAGCAGTGGGGATACAGTGTATGGTGCTGGGACAAGGTGATGAATGAGGTTTCTTGTGCAGAAGTCACAGGTTAGGGGAAGAGGTAGGTTGTGTTTGTAGAGCCAAGAGGGAGTGCTCTGAAGTGTCCCCTCATACTGCTGGCATTTGTGCCCAGCTTTTCTCTCTGGCAGAGCTCTGTCTAATAACCTAGGGGTCACTTATGTGGAAATATGGGAATCCCCACTGCCTGTGAAGGCTGAGCAACTTTCTCTTTACACAGCTGTTCATGTTTCATCTCAGTTGTTTTAAAGATGTGAAATCTTCGGAGGTTTTTTTTCTGCTTAGGTGAAAAGTTCAGGTTTAATTTCTTCCCTGATGTCAATCTTTTGCAGTAATGAAATTTTGTTTCCTTTAATCATATCGAAGTATACACAGGGTTTAATTGTGAAGCCTAGTGACGCTTCCAGTCTGAAGTTCTGGTGCCAATTTTGTGTTTTACAATAAATGTTTTACAGCATCCCTTTTGCAATGAGCATGTTTCCCGAAATATAATTCAAAGAAAACAAAATCTCATAAAGTTCTTGGTAGGATCCCAAGTTTAGTTTCTTCATGCAAGGTGAAACCTTGTATGTACTACTTACTACAAGAGCACAGTTGTTCATCTTACGAACTAAAGGTTGTCTTGCAGTTAAAACCTGTGTGTATTCATGCATAAAATGTCAGTTCTGTTACAAGTGCTTGACTAGAAATGTCAGGCTTGGGTGTTGGGGTTTTTTTTGTTTTGGTTTTGAGGCTTTTTTAACTTGTTATGTTGGGAAACTGGGAAACAGCAGGACAGTGATGTACAGGTCTATACTGTTAAGCTTTGAGTTCTGTGAAATTGTCAGCTTGGCTTCTTAGCATGTGGAATTAGAAGTGAAATATCACAGACTGACAGTAGTGGAAAACCAAGAAAACTAATGTATTAAGTCCTATCTTAGAAAAACATTGCTGCATTATTACCAGAGCCAAGTAAATTGGTTATGTTTCTGTGAAATAATCCATAGTGCTATTGCTTCTTTTAGTAGTTATGTTTAAATATAATGCCTGAAAGGTGTTACAGTGCATTGGAAGATTTGGAAGTACTAAAGAACTCGGAATTTCTTGTAGCTTTAACATGGTCTGTCTCTCAACTGAACAAAGACTTCACGTTGTTTTCCTCTGAGCTGATAGATATTACAGCTTAAAGAGAATTATATTAATGTGATGTATATTGAAAGATCCTCAGTGTAACATTCTAATTTTTTCTTTATTCCCATCATTGCCTCTAATGGGGTATTTAGCTTATTCACTATTATTACTACTATTATTTTTACTATTGGTATCATGATGCCTGAAAGCCTCAGTCAAGGAGCAGGGTGTCAGCAAATGAGCTAATGTGGGAAGAGAAAAAGGAGACATTCCCTGTCCAGAGGAACTTAAATCCTGCTTCAGGAGAATTTTAGCCATGAGCACAGGAAGCAAAGGCTGCTTGCCAGGTATTGTATGAAAAGACTATTCAAGACATTTAGCTGGATAGGAGAACTTGAAGTGAGCCCTGAGTCAAATGCTACATCTGGGCTATGGCATTGATGACACATATGTGGCAGTGGTGTCTGCAGCAGAGAAACTTCAGGTGATGGTTAGACACCCAAAACGTATTAAATGGATAGACTGTGGTTGTTATGTTTGAGAATGGAGAGTTCCAGTGCTGGCACTGGAGCTGGATTTGCATTGTAATTGAGAAACAATATATGTAAAAAAAGAAATGAGGACTGTGGTTAGACCTCTCCTGATTAGTCAAAGACAAATGGGATACGATGATGATAGCAGTGATTAGAGACATGAGTAGAAACTTTAAGCTGTTAGTATGGAGGAAATGTCAAACACTCGCTGATCCTGCTTCAGAGGGGGTCACTAGAAACTTTGGAATGATATCAGGTGAATGAGAGGATCAGGAAGTTGAGTCTGAGAGGGCTATAGCAGGAAGGACACTTGCTAACAGTGTAAACAACCCTTTCAGTGTGACTGAGGTGTTAAAAGAGATCAGGATAGTTGGCAAGGTAGGTAGGTTCAAGCATGAGCTCATTTTCATACAAGCGCGACAAACGTGAGTGGAAGAAGCCTTTCTGCATTCTCCGCTTGAACACAGATAGCAAAGCTCTGATGGTCTGTGTTTACAGTGAGGGGAGAAGATGGGAGCTTTGGAAAACTTATGCTGACCCACCCTCTGAAACCAATTTCTCTCACAGTTGTGTTGGTCTGCAGGTATTGTACCATTATTACTGAATTTCTGCTATTGGAAGGTATTAATTTTGGGGGTTTCTGTTTTTTCATCCAGCACTGGTTCACGGAGCTTCCTCCTGTCTTAACTTTTGAGCTATCAAGATTTGAGTTTAATCAGGCTTTGGGGAGACCAGAGAAGATACACAACAAATTAGAATTTCCTCCAATTTTGTATCTAGACAGGTACAGTATAATATTATCAACAAAATGCTAGTGTGAATATAAAAAAAAATGTCATGAGTTTGTTAAAATTGATGATGTGTCTTAGACTCACTTAAATCATAGTAAATTTATGCAAGTTAGAATTTTTATGGGTTTCATCTGTTTTGGAAAATAAACATAGATAACAATTTAAGACATACTGCTGCTTTGTCTCAAAAACCTCCTTCTGTTCCATTTATTGCTAGGTACTTGTGTGCACAGGCAAAATAACTCTGAAAAATCACACTTGTGAATGGGTCTATTTAGGAAAGAGGGTGACAAGTTGGATATTTTGTGGTGTTCCAGTTACTCTTAAAACATGCAGTCAATTCTCAGCATCAGTGCATGGCATGCCTCTGTAGAGCAGGCATGGCTTTCAGTTAGCTGCTGAATGTTATTTGTAAATCTAAATATGAAACAGGGATATTGCTATGTGGTTGCTACTTAAACCACTTAATTTAGAATCTCTCTAATAGTAGCTTTCTAATGCATGTTTGTCTTCCATGGTATGAATGGAGCTTTTGACACTTCTGAAAGTTGTGGAAGGGAGGCTTATTTTCTTCTCAGTTCAGTTTTAGAGCTGAGTATGTTGTAGGTTCTGGAGAGTGTGAGTTTTTATTAGTGCTAAGCAGTATGGCTGATGGGGACAGACCTCAGTTTCAGTGTTGAGATTCTATAGGCTGACACTTCTTTCTAAATTTTATGTTTTCCAGGTATATGCACAAAAACAGAGAAATAACAAGAATTAAACGAGATGAAATCAAGAGACTCAAAGAGTACCTCACAGTTTTACAACAGAGATTAGAACGGTACTATAGATAACTGTGTAAATGCAAATAGTATTATGGGCTACATAGAAAAACTCTTTGCACTTATACTTGTGTATAGTTATTTACTTAGGATTTCCTTTCTGTATCTCCTTTCTTTTGCCCTTTCTTTGGAATCTGCATATAAGTCTTGTAATTCTGATTCATGAAACATGCTAGGAAAGGCTTGCTTTAATTAATTATAGTCAACCAGAAAAGAAAATGTATTTTTTTTTCCTCTTTTTTTTTGTTTGTTTGTTTTTGGGGGTTTTTTGTTTGGGTTTTTTTTTCATATATGTGAGTCATGGCATTAATACGTTTTGTGGTTAACAGATATTTAAGCTATGGTTCTGGTCCTAAACGATTCCCCTTGGTAGATGTCCTGCAGTATGCCCTGGAGTTCGCCTCCAGCAAGCCGGTCTGCACGTCCCCCGTGGATGACCTGGGTGCCACTGCCCCTCCCAGTGGCACTCTGCCACCACAGATCCCCCCAGGTAAGAGGCCAGAGCAAACCAGCCTCTGTGAGACAGGGAGCACGTTCAGCTGCTTTGTTCACCAGATCAATAAAACCAGCCGTCTCCTAAGGCGGGTAGCGTAAAGTTTCTGTTCTTTTCTTTCAGCACGCCAGGCTTAAATAAATAGACAAAAATTTTAACTACCTGGGTTTGTCTCATGCACTTACAAAAGTGTCTTCACAAGGAGAATTACCATTTTCAAGCACAGCCCAATTCTGTCTACAATTCTAAATAGACAGAATATCTGGTGAGATCACTGATTCCCATGTGTATTGTTTAAGAATCTGAATTGGGTAGTGTTTATGTGCTGCATAGCTTCAGGGTTTCTGGTGTGCATTTTATCTGTTAGTTTTTGCCTGGGAGCTAAGCTCCTTTTCTGCCATGCAGTTTACATATCTCACCAAGTTTGTCAGGAACCTAATAATCTGACTTCTTAAATGCAGAGTAGCTAAAGTACCAGAGATATAAATGTCCAATAATGTTGTTTTTCTCACTGTTTAAGCTGGCAACTCAGCCTAGGGGATTGAGCTCAGTCAGTTTGCAGATGATGCCCAGCAGAAAAGGACCTGGGGTTGCTGGTCAGCAGTGGCTGAACATGAGCCAGCTGTGCCCAGGTGGCCAAGAAGGCCAATGGCATCTGGCCTGTATCAGCAACAGGGTGGCAGCAGGACCAGGGCAGTGATTGTCCCCTTGTGCTGGGCACTGGTGAGGCCACAGCTCAGATCCTGTGTCCAGTTCTGGGCTCCTCACTGCAAGAAGAGCATTAAAGTGCTGGAGTGTGTCCAGAGAAGGGAGTGGAGCTGGGGAAGGGTCTGGAGCACAAGTCTGGTGAGGAGCAGCTGAGGGAGCTGGGGTAGCTCAGCCTGCAGAAAAGGAGGCTCAGGGGAGACCTTGTCACTCTCTGCAACTCCCTGACAGGAGGGTGGAGCCAGGTGGGAGTCAGCCTCTTCTCCTAGGTAATGAGTGACAGGGCACAAGGAAACGGCCTCAAGTTGCACTAGAGGAGGTTTAGATTGGATAATAAGAATAATTTGTTCACAAAAAGGGTTGTCAAACTTCGGAACAGGCTGCCCAGGGCAGTAGTGGAGTCACTATCCCTTGCAGGTATTTAAAAGATGTGTAGATGTGGCACTGAGGGACATGGTTTAGTGGACATGAACTTGGCAGGATTGGGTTAATGGCTGGACTCGATCATCTTAGAAGTTTTCTGCAACCTAAATAATTATATGATAATAGAGTATAACTTTGAATAAGTGGACCCTAACAGTTTATCACGTAGCTTTGTGTATTGTATTTCAACAGTAGGGTTCTGTCTTCTGGGTCAGTCAAGATTGTTAAATTTGTTGTTCAGAGAAGTGAAGTACATGACTCTGAAAAACTTTAAAAATGTTCCAAATGTCTTACTGATACAATGCCAGCAGAAATCATGATGACTGATACGAGAAGACAAACTTTTAAAAGTATACCATTGCTTGCATGAAATGTGATATCAAAAGTAATAAACTTTTTTCAAACTCCTATATAGGAAGTTTGTTCTGTAAAACTGTAAGTATTGTGGCTTTTTTGTCCATCCGTAGAAACTCCACAGCACGTTATATGGAGTGACATTTTCTGCTCTTAATGTTCTCAGAACTTTCTAAACTCTTGAAGAATCCAGGTTCCTCAGGCTGTATCATGATACTGTACACAAAGTAAAAATTCAGTGGCTTGCAAGAAAGATCTTCAGATTCCTGTCATGCAGTTAATTATGTGTAGGTGATCTTGTTGATGGGAAGAGAAAAATCTGTAACAAGTCTTCATTTTATATCCTGGTGCTCTTGTAGTATTCTCCCAGGAAGGCTGCCTTGCAGTTTGAGTTAGAGTAGTTTGGAACAGATTAAGATCGGTTGGCAATGCATTTCCAGTGTGCCATAAATATCACAGGTTCCTTCGTTATTGCTGTTCAGCTAAGTAAGTTGTAGGTAGGACATTAGAAAAAGTACATCTGCTAGGCATAAGACACAGGAAGAACTTAGTAAACTGAGAACTAGTGCTCATTGGATTTTATGGTCAGTGGGCCATAAGACAAACTGCTGTGATTTCTCTCTCTGCCATTTGGCAGTAAATGTTTCAAACCACAGTTATTTACGTGTATGACGTGATTTGAAATTGTTCAGTGGTGTTTCAAATAAAGCAAACTATGTTGTTGTGCTAATATGTAATACACCACAAAGCTTTCAGCATTTACATACTAATTCCATGTTGCTATTGTAGTTACCTTTTCTGGATTTCACTGTAGGAAATTGTTACGTCTAAAATGCCCGTTTTCAGATGAAAAGCTTATTTTTATGATGTAGCTTTCAGTTTGTCTATATGATGACTCAGTTTTTATATTTCATGTTTTGAATGAATGCAGCACAGTAGAGCAGCAGGGGCCTTCATCTTCAGATGTCCCAAGCACATCTCCTGTACAAAGATCAGTAATTCATAAACCATTCACACAATCACGGATTCCCCCTGACCTGCCAATGCATCCAGCACCAAGGCACATCACGGAGGAGGAGCTGTCTGTCCTGGAGGGCTGTTTGCATCGCTGGAGGACTGAAGTGGAGAATGACACAAGAGGTGATGCCACAAACTGGGCAATGCATTTGCCCTAGGAAAGGATTTGTGCAAGAGGGGAAATTTTTCATCCGAGAGGGTTTAGTGTTTGGCATGTAGATAGATGTACCCCATGTGAAATGCACCTGTTTGGTTTTTTGTGAGATTAAAAACAAAGGTGTAGCCATGTGCAATTACACAGCCTTATGGAAGAGGTTGTTTCTTCTGTCTTTCAGATTTACAAGAAAGTATATCTAGAATACATCGGACAATTGAGTTGATGTACTCAGATAAAACAATGGTCCAAGTAAGTACAATTTTGACATGAGATAATTAAAATTCAGTCCTTTTAGTCACTTTTTAAGGTGCTTGAAAACAGAGCAAGTATACAACAATTGGAAAAATTTCATTGGTAAGTCATAAGGGGTTTTGCAAGCCCTTTAGTTGTGCACAGTCAGATGAAAGAGACTGTTACAATATTTTACAGGTGACATGCGTAAATTCAAACAACCGTGATGAAAAATCCAAATATGTTCTATCTCTGCTCCCTGTTTTTTTTTTTTTTTTAATCTAAATGCAGATTCATGCAACAAAATTTTCTTGCCCTGATTTGCCCATATTGCTCAGTAACCTTATGGCTTTAACGTGGTGAAGCATTAGACGCAGTAAAGTACTATTTACTTTGCTGCTTAGTGCCACTTCGTATTGCAACTTCCATGCTAATACATGGAAATTCAGGACTCCTGATTTTGATTTGTAGTTAATTCCAGTGAGTGGTTTTGTTGTTGTTGGCTTGTTTTGTTTTTTTGTTTTTGGGGGTTTTTTTTAAGTCTGTGTAGATTTGATATCAGTCACAACTTTCTTAGTCTAAGCTGTCCTTTAGCAAATTCTCATTCTGTGTAATCTGAACAGTGTTTTTAGAATGTTTACCTGTGGAGTTGTGGCTCCTCTGCTGTTTCTTATGTTCACAGACTCATGTTCTCTCACTCTGACAGGTTTTAAGGTTAAGGATTACTTCCTCTGTTACTTTCTGTTAGTAAAAAGAACTATTTTCCTTCCAAGTAAGATCTGTTCAGCTTACAGTTTTCCTTGAGGTATGTTTTCATTTTGTACATGGCTTGTAATAGTTCCTGGCAGCTGAACTCTGATGTTAAGGATTTCAGGCAGATTTGCCTAGATGACTTTCTTTAAGCTTGCTACTGGCAGGCACTTTTTTTCTCCTTAATACTTGTGGTATAACAAGAAGGCTACAGACTTCACGTCATCTAACAGTATAATTAATTAATTTGGTAAACTTGCATCCAAGTAGTCTACCTGTGTTGGCTTAGGTATTACAGGATACCTCTGGATAGCAAAGATACTAGTCAGCTGTCATTACAGAAGAAAAAAGGAGATTACTTAGTAAAACGCTAACTAGGTGCTGAACTCATCTGAAATCACAGGCTGCCCTTCCACAGCTCAGCTGGTTTGTCCCTGTGGCTGTTTTGGCACTATAGGAAGGAGGCCAGGTACACACAGCTGACTAGTTTTCCCTGCCTATCTCTGTTTTCTGGGTGATTTGATAGCTGGGTATTGCCCCATTCCCTGGAAGCACTTTCACAGTATTGATGTTTCCCTCTCTCTGCATGATACAATTGCAGCATTGAAAGCTTTTCTCTTGCAAGTCAAGTTCTAGACACATAAAAATAGACACATTTTTAAGGCAAATGTATAATATTTGTAGGATGTTTCCTAGTGTATTTATGAACTATTTGAGAAGGTCTTTATCTTCTCCTTTTCTCCTTTTTGATTCTAAGGAGACCACAATTGTCCATAAAACCTTTGTCAAATTGTCATATGAAATACATTCCTGAAATCTTTGTTTCATTCTCCTGAATGAATGTGTTATCAGCTGCTTATTTATTTCCTTGCTTCTGTGAACTTGTTGTTGGGAAAAAGATGCAAATGTTTTTTCTGTGAGATTTTATCTTGGATATAGCAGCTTTGATATATCTGTTGTGTAGCTACATGTGAAGCTTCATTCCTGGTTCTTGAGTAGTAAGAGTAAACGAAGAAGTTTAATGGCAACTGTTTGTGTTGCCTTGTACTATTAATTATTGTTGATACAATGGCTTATCACAGGAGATACTTACTGGCACTGAACTCACATCCTCTGGTCACAGAGCTCTGTGGGGAACTTCCTGAAGGCTCAGTGTTGGATGACTGACAGCTGCTTCTCCAGACTTGGAGGAGAGGGTGGGGACCCTAAAGCTGACCTGGTTAGCATGGTTTTAAGTAAAATTATTTAAATTCAATGGGGATTTTTAGTGCCTGATTTTAGGGAAAGAAAATTTTATTTTGTCAAATTCTAAAGAGACACCTTTTTTAAAATCAGGATCTACATGCATTTTTGTGTGTATACACAGGCTTGCAGTCATTTTTAGGAGGCTTTCACACTGGTTTAGTAAGAGATGTTAAAAACCCCAGAGCATTCAGATTTAAGGACTTGCCAGGATTTCTTCTGTGTATACTTCTTGTGTTTGGGAGATTTAGAGTGCAGTTTGCTCTCTGGAATGACAGGCTGATTCCAGCTGCTGTGCAGTCACTCAGCTTTACAGTTCAAGGGGAGTTGGAAAATCTGCAGCCCTTTCATGTAGCCTGGAAGGGAATGATCAGGTTAAAAATAACTTCAAGGAGTTTCTCAAGTCACAGCTATGTGTGAATTTATGATTGCTGTGGTATTCAAATGGTATTTGCGAAAAATACTGAGTACACCTTGAGTTAAATAGACTGTTTATCTTCAGTCCAGACTGTGACACCAGTACAAGCTGGTTTTGGGTTTTTCATCCCAGCTGAGCTGTTGTCATTCAGGCACACTGTGCATAGCAGGGAAGCTCAGTTTTCCCTTCTATATTGCATGTGCTGCTCCTTGACTCATTGACAAAATGAGTCAATCACTAAGATGCTTTCAAAAGACTTGTAACTGAGGAAGAGCTCATTCATTCTGCTTCTCTCTCTTCCATTCAGATTCCCAACTATTAAGGTAAAAACTGAGCTTCCTATTCTTCTTACTTGTTGGTTTACAGATGTAGCCTGGAATTCTTTTTACACTGATCCTAGAAACTGCTGTCTTCCTTTGCTTCAGGAGGAGGAGAGGACCTCTTCAGGTGTTCCGTGCTTTACTTAGCAGTACTTTTCCTGATACATTTAAAATAATGGAAAACAGTTGTATTCCTATTCTACTGTAGGAATTTTACCTTAGGGTAACAGAAGTATTTGACTCACAGATACTCCTTTAAATAAATTTTCTTACTGTCACACAGAAAACACTGAGTTTATTACCTTGAATTTGCATATGCCTTTCCAGGCATTTTGACAGGTTTGCCAGGTCAGAACTGAAGCAAATCGCAGACGGTCAAGGCTGACTTACTTGAGGGGCCTTTTGGTAGATACAATGAAGGTAGGAATATTAAGGAATTAAGAAAAGAAGATGCCTGGCAGTAAAGACCGCAGAGTAGACATTTACGTTGTACACTCACTAATGTTTTTAAGATCTCCTGTAACTAGTAGTGGTAAGTAACATAGTTCCAAGTCCTTATGCTTAGTGGGTTGCTAGTTTTACTTGTTTGTTTTTCCTCTGTGTTGTTTTGATCCTGATTAACTTTATCTCAGTTACTTCTATTTAATGTAGTAATTATTGCTGGCATACCGTAGGAACTAAATGCTGTCAAGGAGAGTTTGACATCTTTTTAATTTTCTGTTTTGTTTTCTTTAAGGTTCCTTATAGGTTGCATGCTGTGCTAGTTCATGAGGGTCAAGCAAATGCAGGACACTACTGGGCATATATTTATGACCACCACCAGAACAGATGGATGAAATATAATGATATTTCTGTGACAAAGTCAACTTGGGAAGAGTTGGAACGGGACTCTTTTGGTGGTTACAGGAATGCCAGCGCATATTGTTTAATGTATATCAATGATAAGGAGCAATACTTGATTCAAGGTAATGTTACCGACACAGATTCTGCATGATACAGAATAGCTAAATACATTGGTAAAGCAAAGTTCTTTCAGATGTATTTTCAGACTTTTGAAATGTTTTTAATAATTATTGAAAGTTTTGTTCCTGCTCCTAACTGTTAGATTGTATTTGTGGGTGGAACAATTGCTCTTCAGCTTTTAGATCAATAAAAATAATGCAAGTGTTTCAGCATTATTAAGAGAGAAAAATAAATGAAGCTTGCTAATTTGTAAACATTTTAACCAAGTGATTGCAGAATTTTTGAGGGTTTATCTCAAGATTAGAAGAGAAATACGGAAATAGAGAAATGAGCCTTTTGACATTAAAATCCTCATGTAGCTGCTTTTTTTCCCCTAAGCTTCAGAGCTCTGATGCACTCTACTGGAGCGTGGAAACTTGAAAGCTTGTGCAGTAAATTAAAGCGTGAATAACTTAGCTCTACCAACCACACATCAAACCAAACTAATACATGGATTGGGAAATTTTTTTCAGGTCATGTAGTAGTATGAAGCTGTAAGGCTTTGTATGGAAATGTTTGAAGAGAGGACAAAGATCCCTTAGCATGAAGTTTTTGATAATGGCAGCAAGAGAGCTGTCTGTGAAAGTGTCCAGAGATTCAGTAATAGATCATGGAAAATATGCAGGTTCCTGTTTTTCCATAGGGCAGAAGGCTCAAGTGCTCATTTGTTCAGTTTTTAAATGAGAGCAGATATTACCCTTGACATTCCTAGATTGCCAGATTGGTAGTGGACTTGCAGCCATTGGGTGTTTGGGCCCTCTAGGCTGCCTGTGCCATTCCAATTTAGTCTGAGGGCTGCTCACTGCACAATTACAGCTGGAGGATCTCCTGGGCTCTGGGACACCCCTGCAGAGACCATTCTCGAAGCCAAAGGAACACTTACTCCATTTAGCTGGTGTTCTTATCAGCTGGCTTTCTGAATTCCCCTAGGCCTACTCTCCTTCCCCTGTTCTCTTGGGAAGTTTAGTTGTGTCTAGCTCTCTGTGGCAGTAATACAGTCAAAAAGTGATGCAGTTTTTGTGACTAATTCTCTGAATGTTCACAATCATAGAGTGCTCAACAGATAGCAAAACCAGTTAAAACTAATATAGTTTTGGGGTCTGGTGTTACACTGTACATTTCTGGTAATTGACTTGAAGAAATCTGTTGAACATACTTTCTACTTTCTTTTGTCCTATTCTTTATTTTTCTGAAACACACATTTCATATTACCACAGAGGAGTTCAACAAAGAAACAGGACAGATCCTTGTTGGAATGGACACACTGCCTTCTGATCTAAGGGATTACGTCAAGGAAGACAACAAACGTTTTGAAAAAGAACTTGAAGAGTGGGATGCAGAACTTGCTCAGAAGGCGCAGCAGGAGAAGTTGTTATCTCAGATACCCAGGGCACCAGCACCCTCACCTGCTCCAGGTCAGCTCCTTCTACCTGTTTGCAAAGAGAGTAGGACAAAAAATGACTGGGGTTTGTACATATAATTTTACATTTTAGCAAAGGAAGAAAAAGTTAATTTGTGTAATCTTAATTACAGCTATTTACTTGGCCAAAGTAGCTGTACTGAAGTTTAGCTTGTTGGGGTGCTTTTTTGCATCTTATTTTTTATTTAAAGAAAATAATTATTTATTGGTTCTTCTGCCTTTTCTCTCCCAGTTGTCCTGAGCTGCTGCTTTTTTTTTTTTCCTTTTAATAGAAACTGAGGCTTTTTAAGATAGGTCTCACCAGTCCGTTTTGAGAATTTGTTAGTCTGTAAATGATGTATATTCTCCTAATCATGATGATTGAGTGTGAGACGTACATTCAGATTTTAAATTAAAAGAGCATTTAGATCTGAAGAGCAGAATAATTTATTTGGTGCAGTGCATTGGATAGATTTGACAGTAGTAAGGCCTACTTAAGAAATTACTGTGTGAAAATGAGCGTGTTAAAACTGTGGAAAAGATTCTGACCAGCAACAGTGAGGCCAGTGTTTGTAGGAACCCAGCTATTAAGGACCACTGGCAATCTGATTACAAACCAGAGCTGCTTTGACGCTTAAAAACCTGCCAAGTTTTCGGTGACATCCACTTTTTGCTCCATTGCAGTAGGCTGTGTATTTTATGCAAAAGATGACATGATGGATTTGCTGTCCAGATGTTCTCATTCCAGTATTTGAGTCCTAAAGATTGGGCATATATTTCTCATAACTACCTGTGACTGCAGAATGAGTGTAAGAAGTGCAGTGATTTAATGGCATCGCTTGTTTTGCAAACTCTGCAGAGAGTTGCTTTGTCTTTCTATATGCTTTGAGTTCACAAACACTTTGAGACTTGTGCTGTTTCTTCTGTTAGTAATCGAAAGTACAAAATGAATGTTTTATTTGTCTGCCAAAATTTGGTTTCATCATGTAAGGAATATAAGACACTATTTATACTAATCAATTTATTTCTCTCAAGTGGAGGAGACTGAGATTTCCCTTAAAGCAGAAGAAGAGATGGTGTTTATTATTTTACAAAGTACAAATAAATATGTCACTCAAGTGGCTGGAGGTCTTTCCATACAGTGAGTCTGTATCCCACAGAAACTCCAGCTGGAATCTCATCTTTGTTCTCAGTCATTTCTGATGATTCATTGATGAACACACCTCACTCAAGAGCCTCAGTGGGTCTATAGATAGAACAGGTCTGTTGTTCCTAATATAAAATCAGGGATCCATTTATAGGGAAGTGTTTTAAATGACATGAGGCATAGTCTGGTGAAAATTTGTATTTGTGAATTGTGTGATGTACCCTGCATTTTCTGTGTGGTTACCTTATCTATGAGACAGTGATCCAAATAAAATGAACCAATTTAAAATTCATGCTTATGTTAACACACAAAATTGTTTCTTATTTCTGTCACAAGTTCAAGCAGGAGAACCAGAGTATTTAGAACAGCCATCAAGAACTGATATTTCAAAGCACTTAAAAGAAGATTCTGTACAAGCAATCAATAAAGCTTTAGCTGAACAAGAAGATAGAGGTCCAGAAGCTATAATGGATACGGTGAGGATATTTTGAAGCTTGAAATAACTTTATCTTTTGCTTTTATTTTGCAAGTGAAAGTGATACAGTAACTGACAAAAGGATGTGAGTCTGGAAGCTTTGAACTGAAAATTGCTTTTTCTTCTGGGACTGTCCAATACTAAAGTCCATCCAGAAAGTGTGCACAATGGTAATGGGGGTAGTGCAAAAAACTACTGAGATAGGTGTTCTCTATGGGATTAAAGTGCTTCTCAGGAGTACAGCATATTGTTCAAACTACAACTAGGTGTTTGTGCCCACCATCTTTTAAAAATTTTAGATGTTCCCATGTATTTTTGAGGAGTAAACATCGACAGTCCTTGTAAAACACTTGAAAAATACTGCTTTAGACATTCAGGTTTTTATCTGAGAAATACAAGAATATAAGTGAGTTCCTTTTGACCTGTGGTAGTTTATGTAGCTTTAAAAAATAAGGGGTTTTTTAACAGTATTCTGTAGCTTTAATGCAGATTCACTACTTGATGAAAATAATTTTTTGTGATTCACAGGCTGCCTATATTAACTTAAAATGTCTATAAGAATCAATGTTGGGTGTTCCTGTTTTCACTATGTGCAAAATATACTAAGAGGAATGGAACATTAACTATTTTATGGGTTATTAATGAAACTAATATTTGACTTTTATTCTTGCAGCAAATATTTTTTTGCTTCCCTATAAGTATATAGACAAATGACAAATGTGTTTGCCACAAAACCAAGTGCCATTAAAAAAATACGTGCATCTGTCTTGGAACTATATCCATAAATATGCAGTATGGCTTCCTTAGGCATCCCTAGTAACCACTAGGGATACGAACAGTTTAGATCTTTGCAAAATGATCAGGTGTGAACCCTCATTTAGCAGAAGCAGTCTGGCCCCAGATATCTTCAAGTCTTTGAAAATGATGTGACAGCTTGTTGACAACCTGTTGACCTGCTCTGTTTTCCACCCCTCCCTCCTGTGGTGTCAGGAAAGCAGGGAACCACACTTCCTCTTCTAAACCGAAATCAGAGCCAACAGGGAACGTCATCTAACCCTGGATGAAAAGATGCTCTTCCACTAAAGCCTGAGGCTGCTGCATATTGGCCTTATTTGAGTTCTCAGAGCAGCTTAGTGGGAGGCTGTTTAATACATGTTACTCCAGCTGAAAAGGTGGCTAGGAAGATACCAGAACATGATCAAATGTCTTTCATACTGCTGTCCTATTTCCAGGGCTTGTGGGCACCATCCCAGTGGGATGTGAAAGAATCTTAGACTTTTTCCCATGGATCAAGTGTTGTAGTTCAAGATAATGACACTTGGCACAGTGGTCAGCCTTAGGACTTCACCAGACTGTGGTTGGGGAACACCACAATATGTTTAGTGAGGCAAAAAAACCCCCAACAAAACAAAACCAAACCATGCAAATGTTACTTAGAAACAATGGTGCTTCAGCTATTAAAGTGTGAAGTAAATTTCTAGTTAATCTGATGGTACTCTGCTAACATTTAAAAGCTGCTCTCTGTATCCCCAGATTTCACTTAGGCAGAATTGTGCTTCCTTCTCAGTGTATCAGCATGCTTTCTAATTATTCTACTTCCATATGCATTGAGACATGCAGGCATATATTCCATTCATTCACTTTTTGTTTGTCCATCTTTAAAAGAAGGAAAGCCAACATCAGCACGTGTAACAGGATTGTAGGTTATTCACCACATGTTCATTTTGTCCATTTTCTGCCCTTTTGTCCTTCTTTTCTGCCCTCTGATTGCAGTCTTTTTTTAATATATACAGTGTTGGGTGTAAATAGATACTGTGCATGTTTTTGGTATCTTTGTTAAAAAGCGAGACTATTGTTATAGTTGCAGAACAAGTAGCATGGCACTTTGTGATTGCTTGGATTAGAGTCAAGGTTTAAGTTCTGCAAATGTTGTAAACTATTATTCAGTGATAGACCATAGGAGCCAAGATTTGTCTCCATTGTTGTTTAAAAATTTAATGTAGCAAGAAATTTAGTGACTAGGATAATCTCCTGATTTTCTGTTTAGCTACTCCGCTAAAAAACAAACCAGCTGAATGTAATGCTCCTTTAAATATTCTTTAAAATATCTTGATCATTAGAGGCTTTCTTTGTATTGTTTTTCTCCTAGAGCATCAGGAAGTGTTAGCCTTTAGCTTGTTTGTATCCTTTAATTTGACTTCAGCAGATATTTCAGATATGAAGTATCTGACCTGGCCCTCTTCAAGGCCAGACTGGATAGGGTCCTGAGCAACCTGATCTAGTGGGTGGCATCTTTAGGGCTAGATGATCTTTAAGGTCCCTTCCTAAACTATTCTGTTATTTTATTATATGCTTAGTAATTTTTGGGTGAAATGTTCAAAAAATGGTGGTTCACAGACTCATCCTTTACCAAGCGCCTTAAATTTGTAATGGATATTAAGAGTTGTGTACTAACCTGTAAAGATAGAATTAGTAAATAAAGAACAAATGAAATAATTTTAGTAATTATGGCTTAATTTTAAAATGTGCTGCTTAAAAAATTATGAACATCACTTACATTCTCTAATTAGATACAGTTTCTGAACTTTTTCAGAATTTCAGCAGTGCACATCATTGTACTAGATCAGCCTGTCAGTTTGCGCCTCTCCATAATTTTCTGTATTTTCTGATGATTATTATGATTACTCTTTTTTTTCCCCAAACACATACTGATAACGGTTTTCTTCTGCAGAGCTCTGATAAAGCCCCAGCTCAAGCAGCTCCTACCCAGCGAGTGGTAGAGGTGGCGATTCCTGATGTAGGGACTTTTGTGATTGAGTCAGAGGAGGGGGGTTATGACGATGAGGTACCTCTGATTGCAGTTGTGTGCACCACTCCTTCTCGGTGCTTTCTTGTGCTGCCTGATGAGAATTTTTGGCATGTTTGCACACTGTGACACCTAACAGTCTTCTGCAAAACTAAATGCTTAGCGATTTGTAATCTTAACAATGTCCTAGTTTGTAATTAAATATGAAAGGAAAGCACTACAAACTCTATTTGGGCACGCTTTGCATGGTACCATTTACACAGGAGGTGTATTTATCTCTTCAGCTGTGCGAGCTGAATGTTTGTGTTAGGCCAGGTAGTCTTCAAAATGCTGGTGAAAGACTGCAAACTGCTGCATTATTTAAAAAGTGACAGGACACTGAGGGATGTTCTTTATGTTTGTGCTCTCTTGTCAGTCCAGTAAAGCTAATGTTCAAGTCTGAGCTCTTATTTGTCAAGGTTAAGCTTTTCAGGCTTTGGGGATTAAATGAGCCATGGAAATAACCTGAAACTGATATGGGTGGTGGAGCTGACTCTTGCAAATCTTAAAAATAATTCAGACTCAGGGTGGTACATGTACCTGGTACTATTTGAGGAATAATTGAGAGGCCCATTGTTATTCTGAGAGACATTATTTTTTTGCTACTCTATTTCAGCAGTAAAAACCAACACAGCAGGTCATCAAACTGCCCTGCGTTGTCGCTGCACACTCTGTGTTTGTTTTAGTTGGGAATAGGGGTGGTGCAGCCTATGTTCTCAGGGGTCTGAACGTGGGTTCTTGGGGAGCTTTAGCTTCCCTAGGCAAATGGATATTTCAGGTCATTCTGCCCTGGCAATGTGATCAGTTATTACTGGGAGTATGGGGTGGGGAATAAAATGGTTTAATTTGCATCATCACACTGAGTTTAGCTGCTCACAGATGTGTAGTCTCCACCTTTAAAGAAATGCAGATTTAACTTCATGTAATGATGTGCTTGTTTGTTTTCACTTTTGTCCCCGTGCTATTGTCTTTCTAGAGGATAACTTTCTTGCCTATTTCCCTATTTGTTTTGTAAGTGTATTCACTTTTTTTAATGTTCTTGTGTGTGGGAGATTTGCAGAGAGTTTAAGATCCTTTATCTTTTGTTGCTGTGCCAGCAATACCTTGGGCTGGGAGAGCGGGAGTGTTTTTCTTTGCTCAGAGATAAAACGGGAGAAAGGCTTTTCTGAATAGCTTGGATGTATCAAACTGTGTGTAACTGATGTGAATAGCAGTGAGTGATGTCTTGTGTTTGGCTTGGTGTTTGTTAATTGTTTTGGGTTTGATGTTTAAGAAATTGTCTGCAGATGCTTCAGGGATTGGTTGCATTTGCAGCAGTGAGTCTCTGATTTTGACCCTGAAATATGCATAAAATACAGGTGGTATAGTTTACCGTGGGTTTAGTGCAGTATATCTGAAGTGTGATTGGGTGATTTTTGTACTTGAAACTTATTTTTTTAATCCTTTGGCCATGGGTAGCACTCATTCATTGTGCAGTTTCTGCTTGGTACTAATGCTGAACTGTGCATGTTCCTTTCCTGGGAAGTTTGGACCATGTAACTTTTTTGACACAGTTTTCTTCCTTTTTTTTTTAATATTCCTTTGATGTTGTTACAGTAAAACTGTATACACACATGCCATGATTTGATTTGAAGAATATGCTCACCAGATCTGTATTGAAATGTGCCATTTCAATGTATGCATGCACTGAGTTGCCTTTTTCATCTTGCATGAGACTGAAAGCATATTGGATTTAGTCATTGAAATATTAATAATTCAAAACTTTTACCTTAAATCCCTTGTGGCAGGTCATGCTGACCCCAAACATGCAAGGTATTATCATGGCTATAGGTAAAGCCAGGAATGTTTATGACAGGTGTGGGCCAGAAGCAGGGTTCTTTAAGGTACAACTGACATTTTCAACTTTTTCTCCTCTGACTTTTCCTGTTAGATATGATACACCCTCTGTATATAAAGTCTTGTCCAGCATTTATACATACTTGCCTATATCAGTCCCTCATTTAGATACTTCTCCCTTGAAAGATAGATATTTGCCATGTTGATATCACTAGCTCATATACCTTTCTGCATTTTAGCTGTGTAATAATAGTGGCGAGTAACATAACAGTAACATGAAACACAGATGTGTAATCAGTAACAACATATGGGCTTTTTCTCCTGTTAGTAATAAAATCCATGCTTTTGCTAGACTGTGGGATATCAGGGTTTTTTTACTCAGGGACGTTAGTGTTTAGTCATTTGTTGTTTATTTTGAAGAGATGTTCTTGGGTTGTACTCCCTAAGATTTTTAATAAATTTAAATTGCTTGCTTTTGTGTAACTGCATGGGTGCCAATACTATTTATTTAAGCAGTTTTTTAGTACTGGGAATTAGACATTAGGCTTTCTGTGGTGATTAGTCTTCACTGTGAGACCAGATTTAAAAATGTGTTCATTTTCTTAAACCCACAAACTTCTGAGCACTTCTAGCTTATGGTATTTTGAATTTTCAGGCTATTAGAAAGAGAATTGTTTTGACATGATGAAAAATATAAAATCCTCTCAAATGTGATTCGGAGAGGGGAAAAGAAATTTCTTGCTTATCATTGAGTGGTAGTCTGTTTCCTTCTTAATTGTTATGGTGTAGCTCCAGTAGAAGAAAATGTAAAAGCCACAAAAGCCCCAAACAAACAACAAGCAAACAAACAAAAAGCCCTACCATCACCAGTCAAAAGTTGTGCAACCCCTTGGTAAGGAGATTGAAACCTTATGGGTTGGTTGGTTGGTTTGTTTGTTTCTGTGGGTGTTTGAAGTGGACACTTAGGGAGGGGTTATAACCATAACACGTGTTTGCAGGGTTGTCTCTGTTAACTGGGCCTGATCTCAGGGAATGGAGAGACACCTGCCACAGCCTCTGCTGAGTGAAATTGGGTTTGTTTGGGATTCAGTACTGGTTGCTCTTTTTTTCTGCCCAAATTTATTACTTAATGAAAATATGTCTTTTTTTTTTTTAAAGTTGAAAAAAAGTCATCATTTGATGAAATCATTCCTTATCAGAAAGTTCAATTATACCTAATTATATTTTTTAATATTAAGGGTGTTTTGATAATTTTAAAACAGATTTACGTCAAAATAAAATTATATTTATTGCTTCAGAGTTATCAAAACAATGCTCAGTTGAAATGATTTTCAGTCTTGAATTTTGAATGCTTAGACATTTAGGCTTCATGGGGGTGGAACGTATTTAAGCGAGAAAATGTTTTGACCTAAAGTAGAAAACTTTCCTTACTCAGTTTCTGCTGAATCATGTTTGCAATAGCTTAGAAGAAGTGAAACATGGTTCATTTTGGAGGAATACATTAGTATGAATGGATGCAGATGAAGTGGTCCTTCTTGGGAACAAAATTTTTCCTTTGGGATGCATTTGATGAAATCTCACTTTTCCCCAAAGCTTACTGTAAAAGCTCCTATGATTTCTTTTTATACTGTTACAGTGTTCCTTCATGTGTCTGTTTTTTATGAAATTAGTGTTTTCAGAAAACGGTGGGGGTTTTCTATATATTTGTTTTAATGTAAATCAGGTTAAACACCTTTGGTGTGGGTCATACTTACTGCCAAGGTTTCATTCCCCCTCTAGATCTCAGTTTTAAGACATGACTAACATTCAGATATTTCTTGGTCAGTGGTCTCTTCAGATTGTTGTTCTTTAACCTTTATAGACAACTCCTTGCAGAATGTTTGCCTTAAGATCTTTATATAATATTCATAGTGAGAAAATGGAAGTGTATAATACTTTTTTCTACTGCCCCTTTTCCTGTATTCTGTGTAGAGAGGAATTGTTCTTTTTTCATTTTGCTTAAGATTTCTGAATGTGTAGAATACCACATTATTTTAAAAATTAATAACAAAATACAGGGTTTCTGTTGCATTTTTCCCTACTTCTAAGTAATTATATGAAAAATTAAATGTCTAATAGCAGTTTATTTTTGCTTCTTCAGTAAACAAGGTTTAATTGTTAGCCATGTTGGCTTTCTAATGGTAGAACTTCTGATGTAAAACAATAGAAACTCTATGCGTTTTGGAATTTGTGATGTTCTCCTAAACATGCTTTTTAATGGTAATGCATATATAAATATTTAAAGATATTGATGCAGAAAATTCTAAGTTTTAAAGTTTTCCACATGCTTTAATGTTTAAGTCTGTATGATTATTACCGTACATGTTTAGTCCTGAAACAAAATGTGTTATTAGTAGAGGATGGGAGCCAAATTTCTGATAGTTAAACATCAGGTATTACATAAAGGCATTTGAAATATTGAACAGGGTTGGGTTTTTTTTTTCTGACTGCATGGGTGCTTTATTTTGTGCCTATGTTGTATTGAAACTTTGCTAATGTGTTAGCAAACCATCTGATAACCTCCCTGTTTTCAGAAGGAATTTATGGAACATGTGTTAACATTTTTCACCATTTTTCTAATTCTTTTTCTTGTTGCTCTTGTTTATGGTGTATAGTTTCAGTGACTAAAATCTAATGAACATATCAAATGATGATTATTAAAACCTAATGTGCTGGCACAGCTGGAAATGTAAATGCTTCTGAAGACCTCTAAAGTTTATCTAAAATGAGGGCTGCATCCTGCCCTATAGGGCAATACTGTTCATATTGAATTATTATTTTCTTTAGAAAACCTATCATTTGTTTTTCATTGAAAGACATAGTTCATTCTCACTTAGTATTTTCCAAATCATACATGTTCATTAAACTTTCTGTAAGATACTTTTTATTCATGTCTTTGCATTTAACCATGTGTTAGAGATACTTTTTTACCTTATGAGACTTCAGAAAATTTCTTTAGGTCACGTGTCTGAAATCTTGTATTGGTTTTGGGCTTAAGAAACCTCTGTAAGGATGGGATAAATCCCCTCTTGGGGAGACATAGCAGAGGTTTGGAACAACTTTAGAAGGTAGGGTTCACCTGGGATTTTTTCAGGCTTAACTGGGGAGAGAAGTTACTAACTTGACAATTTATCTTTGGTTTTCTGTTTGTTTGGGCTTTTTAAAACATAGATTAGACTTCTTAGAAGGGTGGTCTGTGGAGCTGTTAAAAAATTTCATAGGCAAAATGCCATGGGATATAAGTTATCTTGTGTCTGTGATGTTTGACTTAAAAGCCAGAAGGAATAATGTCTATTTTTTTTAATTGTGTAGGCAATTAAATTGGAATACACACGTCTGCTAAAATTAGCCCAGGAAGATCCACCACCTGAATGTGATTATCGTTTGCGTCATGCAATTGTTTACTTCATCCAAAACCAGGCACCAAAGAAGATAATTGAGAGAACATTACTGGAGCAGTTTGCAGATCACAATCTCAGCTTTGATGAGAGGTAATAAGATCTGCACATCTCATTTCCTGTGTTCATGAATGTTCTCTCATGTGTGGAAACACCCCTTCATATTTGGCTGGTGTGTTTGGCTTTGTCTCCTAGTTAATAGCTTGCAAGTTTGCTTTGTAAAACATATCTTATAAAAATCTCTATTAAAAGAGTAGTCAAGAAGTTAGTTTTCTACTCATCTAAAAGAAGTGGAAATGCTCAGTGTTGTTCATAATCTTGCACATAGATTTCTATGTGCAAGATTATGTACCTTCTGATTTCTGTACCTTCTTTCACTGTTCATTTCCTCACTGCCCTGAAAGCCAGCAGTAGACAGCAAAGCCTTTCCAGCTGGGTGAGTGACTGACTTGAGAGTATGCTAATGTTTCTCTTCCACTCAAAATTCTTTCTGCTTACTTACATAAGTAGGTAAATAGGAAGTCAGGAAACATTAGTCTGATTTCTGTGTAGGGAATAATCTTCTAAACTTCTGCAAAGTGTTAGGGAGTTTCAAACTATCTGAAATTTAAAATTAAAAGAAAGACTGAGTAATGTAGCAATTTAGTGAAATAAAGGAAGTAATCCTTTAAGTAGCACAGGCCTCCATCACACATACTTCAGAAGTATGCCCTCTCCTGCTGGTTATACCATGCATAATGAAATGTACATTTTCCACAGCATTTTCATACTGGTTTGCATAAGGCTATAGCTTGTACTGTTTGAGGCTCCTGTCTTTGTAAGGATAATATCCTCTGAATTTCCAGTAATATTTCATGATTCTTTTATTGTGTTTTTGTAAGGTGCCGTAACATAATGAAGGTTGCTCAAGCCAAACTTGAAATGATAAAGCCAGATGAAGTAAACATGGAGGAATATGAGGTCAGTATTTCTTATGCTTTAAATTAAGGTATAATGGGAAATAATTATCAGTAAAGCTGAATTTTATCTTTACAAATTTCTTCTTGTCTCAGACTGAGATGTTAAAACATTTATTGAAAGACCACTTGTTTGTACAAAGGCTTCTCTTGAACTAAAGCTGCTTTTTCCACATCTCTAATTCCAGTGTTTGAGCCATAAATAAGTGTCAGGTTGGAGTCTGTACTTACTTAGTTAATGAGTTTTGACGTCACTAACACTATTTTGTAATTTATCACCACATGAGCCACATGGCTTTCTCTAGGCAGACACAGCTGGCAGGGAAGGAGGGAGAGTGTCCAGCCTTGCTCTTCTTGAGAGATGGGTAGCAGCAGGCACAGTCCCATTTGTGCTTTTCTTCCAGCTGTCTCTGTAGCCATTTATTTCCATTTTCTTATGAGGAGATTCTTTTCTTTGCCCAGACTATGTATAACCAGCTTATGCGTTTAATTTTTCTTCCTGTGTTGTGTAGAAAAACTTGCAGGGAAAGTAAGAGTGAATCTTGGACATGAAATAATAGTGACTAATAGTTGCCAAAATTATTCATCCCACATTTAAAGCTAAGCCTGTAGCTGGTTTTCCAGCATCAGTTTCACATCTGAGTAATACTATTCATTAAGAACTCTGTAACAGTGGATATTTATGTCCTGGGCAGATACCAGTGCACCACCTATGACTCCTTGTTGTGCTCTTAGGTCCAGACAACTTGATGGGGAGGATTATGGGAGTAATCCTTCCCTCACAAATCAAATGGAAGATATTTTAATTGCCACTTCTCATTACCAGGTTTAGGACTTAGAGTAGATACTACTACATTCATTGTGCCCTCCCTAGTCACTGATGGGGAAGGACCCTCAGAGTGGCATTTTGGTTGCATTTTTTGGCTGTGCAGGGCTCAGCATTTTACCATCTTCTGAATGATGCTGCACAGAGAGAACAAACAATTCTCAACTTTGCTCTAAGAGTGGGAAGTGGAGGGTGTTTTCTGTTTCTCTGCACAAATGTGCCCCTTTCTTAGCTCCTGCAGTAGGTAGTTGGGAGTTTCTCCACAGATTGTTTCAGTGAGTTGGCATTTTATGCACCCTTTCTCAAGCTCTTTCTGTTGAATCTGCAAGTGACTGTGTCTAATGGTGTGCTGTCCCCTTTAATAATCTATTAAAGATATTATTTTATCTTTAAAGCACCGTTGAAAGTCAGCAATTAACCCTCTGTGGAGAAAGTACCTTTCTCACCCTGGAGCATTTACCTGTAAAGGGAACCAGGAGTCACTTTGTATAAATGGTGATGCAGGAAGATAAATGTTCTGCTCCAGTGCCAGCATCTCATCTGAGTTGCATTGGGGTTTTTTTGGCACTTCCCATGTAAAGTGTCCAGGTTTTCTCTTCATCATTCTTGTACTGAAAATTAAGCTTAATGTCTGGCATATGAAAATGCTTTCCAGCACTTCCTGAGTCATGTAGGGAAGAAAAAACAAGATCTCATATAATTTTACCTGTGGTTCTTCCAAGATGCTTTGTGTTTCTTTCAAATGGTAATTGGTTCTGTAAGAATAATCTCATCTAGAAATGTTTAAGACATTTAAGAATTTTCTTTTTATGTAGGGAGGGTGGATTCAGGTGGCCTTCCCAAATATGCAAGCCTACTGGGGTCCTTAGTGCTTAGTGTGACTGTTGGACACTAAATTTAAAGTGGAGGGGGGTGTTTAATAAAGTAAATTATATTTCATTTTTGTGGATAAAGTTCTATTTACCTTTTCTTACATGCAGAGATGGCATCAAGACTACAGACATTTCAGGGAAACAACCATGTTTCTCATGGTAGGATTGGAGTTTTTCCAAAAAAGAGGTAAGTGGTAGTATAGAACTCAAATGTAGTAAAATGATGTGAAGAGCAAAATGTAATGTTGATTAGTAAAGCTATTTTTTAAATCAAGAATTGTTTAATGTATTCTTCATTTCAGTTAAGCATTTGTTCAGTCTACTAATGTCTTCAGTCTTGCACCTTCCTATTTTTAATCTCGTTTTCCAGTCTCTTATGAAGCCATGGGCTCTTTTCAGAGCACCTTCCACATGCACCCCTGTTCTTCCTTCTCTTCCACTCTTAAGTGCTCTGGGTATCCCTCAGCCATAAAAATCCTCATTCTCTGGCACCACCTGTGCACATCCATTTATCTGCTTTCATCAGCAGATACAATTAGTCAAGTCCCTGTCTTACCTGCCTTTTCACTGGGTCTTCCCACTGAAGCAGTTTTACCTTCTGCATTAACCTGAGCCAAAACTCCACCTGTGGTGGGCTCTAGAGGTTAGGAAAACAGAACATACTTGAGGAAAACTGTGATGCATAGTTGTCATAGTTGTAGCTGATTGGCCTTAACTCCACGGTGATTCATTCTCTTCTCTTTTTGAACCAAGTCAGAAATTGTGCCTACATAAAATGGGTGACATTTATGTACTTAATTCAAACCAGCTCAAATTTATTCTGATATACATGTACAACAAGAATGGTGATTACAGTATAAATGTAGTCAATCACTGATTTTTTCATGTATAAAACAATAAGTAGGGAAATTTATAGTGGGAATCAAATTTAATTCTTTATCTCTTTTGTGTAGTAAATTGCTTTATATTTCTCTTTCTTGTCTTGTATCTCCCTCAAAAAAGAAAGGCCCTAAACAATACCGGAAAATTGATTGCAAAAGACACTGCCTTACCTTTGTGACAAGATATGTTTTTTTTTATACTGGCTAACACAATGAGCCCACAGTCCTGGGTTGTTGTCTTTGGGTTATCACCATGTGATAAACAGTACATTTATTAATAATCTAAACTGAAATATGCTACACTGTTGGTCTTAAACAGTTAATGTACAAAAGTTAGTCAGAATATTGCCTGGCTTATTTGAAAAATAAGCACTCTGGTGTTGATTCATCCCTTAAGGAGACAAAAATGTCACAAGCATTGGTGTGGTTTATAGGAACCCCTGTGCTTCATGCACTCTAAGCTTGCAGGGAAGGGTGAAACATCTGCAAGTTCCTTGGCACTGGGACTTCAGCGTGGCACCTTCAATTGTAAAATACCAATGTTTTCAATAAATTTCTTCTTGCCATAACATATTCTGATTATGTCATGGAGGAGAGACGAAAGCACAAGTTTCTGCTCTGTGCTAAACACAGTTCTCCATTATTTACAACAACTTGCAGAATTAGGGTGAGATGTTTGTTACAAAACATTTCCATAATTTAGAAAACAAGCTTATGATCACCAATCTTACAGTCTAATATGGGTCAGAAATAAAAAGTCCAATTTCTGAAGTGCTTCAAGAAGTGTTTGGTACAAAGACTGTAGGATTAAAGTATAGTTAGTGGATAAGTGAGGATCTGGGTATCCAGTAAACTGCTCCAAAGGCATCTTGTGCAAATACATACCAGAGTTTCAGCTTCAGGTTCCCAGGGGGCTCAGAGATACACTGAGGTTCCCACCTTGCACACTCGAGAGAGCAATGGTGCCATCCTTATGCTGGAAATGAGACTAAACTGCCGAACCCTTTCAGTTCCTTTAACACTGAAATAATAAAAATATAACTTTAAAAACATTTATGAAAGGACAGACTTTCATAATATAAATATGACCTTCATTAGTAGGACTGTTTTGAGGCTTTTTTTCCCTGCAAACCCACCTCTCTGTTGACCAACTTTTCTTAGCTTCAGTAACACTGAGTTATAACCTAGCAGCATTCCATGTATTGATGGAGTCAAAGGTTGACCTTTAGTCAAGCAATCTCTATTTTCTTTAATTGTATTGTGTTGAACAAACACAAAAATCAACATTAAAGAAGTAGTTTGGTGTATCTTTTTCTTGCCTACTTTCAGTGGTCACTTGAGATCCCTGATGGTGGATGACAAGGCCCACTTTTCACTGCAGGTGGAGAATTAAAGGGTCTTTCAGGCAGATCGCCTCTGACCATACTGTGGAACCTGCTCTGGCTGAGATGAACGCAGCCAGATAATGAGCCTTGGCAGGAGTTTTGCCTGCAGCTCACTCTTGTGGCAGCAGCTTAAAAGTGAACAAACTGTAGGTTTTACCAGTTGCCTTCTAAGTTTCTTCGAAAGTCAATACAGCTTTTTCAGTTTTAACTGAAATGCCTTTTTTAAAGCAGTGCTAGAATTTTGCCATTCTGGGCTTTCTGCATCTTTTCCAAAGCCTCGACACAGTGAGCTCCAGAATTTTGGGAGCCTAGGCTTAATCTTAGACTTAGGTTACACAGGCTTGAGTTCATGTGCACTTCAGGTGTGAGAAGGCAGAAAGCCAACCTGGGCTGCAGCCAAAGCCCCGTGGGCAGCAGGGCAGGGAGGAGATTCTGCCCCTCTGCCCTGCTCTGCTGAGAGCCCACCTGCAGTGCTGCATCAGCTCTGGGCTCCCAGCACAGCAAGGACAGGGAGCTGCTGGAGCCAGGCCAGAGGAGGAACCTAGGTGATCAGAGGGATGGAGCAGCTCTGCTATTAAGACACAATGAGAAAGTTGGGACTATTCAGCCTGAAGGAAGAGAAGGTTGCATGGAAACCTGAAAGCAACCTTTGAGTATCTGAAAGGAGCCTACAGGAAAGATGAAGAGAGACTTTTTACAAGAGCATGGAGTGACAGGACAAGGGAGAATGGCTTCAAAGTGACAGAGAGGTTGGTTGTATTAGTTATCAGGAAGAAATTCTTTACAGTAAAGGTGGTGAGGTATTGGAACAGGATGCCCACAGAAGCTTTGTTCAAGGCCAGGTTGGATGGAGCTCTGAGCAGCCTGGTCTAGTGGAAGGTGTCCCTGCCTGTGGCACAGGGCTGGGAACCAAATGACCTTCAAGGTTCCTTCCAAACCAGATTCTATGGATCTGTTTGCTAACTTACATTGTAGTCCCATGCCTCACACCCAGTATCTATAAGGAGTCAGAGCTTGGATGTAGAGTCATAACAATCTAAAATAACTTACCTTGCTGTTAAATGACACCACAGTTGTTTCAGGAAAGGGTCACACACAAGTGGGGGAAGGAGCAAGAAGAGGAGGATGAGTGGAAGGAAATAAGGCCACTACCACCACTGAGTTTTAATTTGAACCAACAGAGTTGTTGACACTATAGCTTCAACCTGCAGTTTCACAAATAAGTGAACTAAAAATGGAAGGAAAAGGTCTTCCTTCTCTGCCTTTATAACCAGCAGTTTCAGTTTCTTGTAATCTTTTCCCCTTTCTTCCTACATTAAGTTTTCAGCTGTCTGGTCAGTTTTACTGGTGGCCAGTGGTATGAAGAGTTTTCATGGGTAGGAAGAATAGACTTGAGGAGACAGTAAGAGGACTACTTTTTAAATGAGAGCACAGTTTTTTTTATTTTTAGGACAGAATGTGACTCTACTTCTATTCCTTAAGCAATAAATATTTCAGATTGCAGGGACTATGAGCAGATCTCATGGTGGAAGACAAAGCTTCCAATGGATTCTGAAATTGTAATGATGGGATTCATCTTGTTCTTCTAAAGAGGGGTATTAGAAGGTCAAGTTTTAAGGAACCGTTGCTATTTCAAGTAGCCTTTTCCCTTATTTTTGTTGTCTCATTGGGAGGTATTACATAAAGTTTTTTACTTTGGAAAACTCTTGACATGTATTTTTCAGATATGCTTTGTGTGTGCACATAGTCTTTAGCCTTTTTCAGTAGTTTGGTAGTTTGGTTTTGGTAGTTTCAGCTTGACCCATGACCTCATATTCTCATCAGGAATGAGTGCATGCACAATTCCATGTTCCTTTAACCACTCCCTTAGAACCACTCCTAGATTTTTTTTTTTTACTTGAATAAAAATGAGATATCAAACTGCCTGTTTTTAGAGTAGCTGCCTGAACTGCCTTCAATGCTTGTCTGTCATAACTGGGTGTCTGTAAGTCAGAGAATTAACCGTTGTGGGTGTTTGCAGCAGGAGGTGTGCAGCAGTGCGAGGGGAGATTGTTCATCTGTGCATGAAGGGATCTCTGTCAATTACTCCCTGAAAGGTTCTTGGGTCATCTCTTATTCCTTCTCTATCAATTCACCTTGCATTTAATTTACCTTCTGCATTCAGATTAAAGACAGAAAAATCAACAATCTAAGAGCACTTCTGCTTTTGAAATGCTGTGATGGCTTCTTTCATCGCATTAGATGTCAGTAACTTGGAAGAACTTAGTGAAGCTTAAAAATTCACAGTTTTTGTTTTAGAAATAAGGTGACAGCTTTAAATCTTAATTGCTGAGGAATGCTATCAAATATGGCAACAGAAGCTCAAACCCAGTGTCACAGAAATGCACGCAGGAAAAAGTAAGTTTTCATGGATCCTCAAGGCCAATCTAAAGCTGGTTTTGGAGTGAGTGAAATGATACCCATTGGTTTCAGTGAGCTTTGGATCAGACTTCATGTGCGGTGATCTAACCTAGTAATAAAATAATTTGTTCTAATGTGTGTAATAGACAAAATTGTATGGTTTTAATAAACATAATGAAGAGATTGGTGGGGAGGGGTGGACTTGCCATCCAGCAAGTGGAGTTAGCTGTCCTTTGAGGAACACAGTGGTTACCTTGAAGCAGGAGGTACCTGGATGTTGCATCTAACGCTTTTGTTTCTTCACTTCAGCTTCATGGAAGCCTTGCTCTACCTTATCTATGCTTACCAGAATAACAAAGAACTCTTGTCCAAAGGCCCGTACAGAGGGCATGATGAAGAGCTGATATCTCACTACAGACGAGAGTGTTTGCTAGTAAGTAAAGGGGGAAGTATATGTCTCAAAAAGTTGAGTTTGCTGTGTAGCTTTAATAAAATTAAATAATAGAAAAGTGTTGCCATAATGTACAACAAACCCCAAATCTCTCTCCATTAGCCCTTTAATACTGAGGCATGTGTAAGGGAAAAAAAGCAAAAGTAAAAAAGAAAACATTATTCCCTTCCCTCTCCTTTTTTTTAATAGCTAATCATTTTGTTTATGATTATAAATAGCGTACTCACTGCCATCATGTCTGGGCTAGGGAGGAGCAATGGTTGACAGTGCTGGTGAACAGACTCACCCTGTTGCCATGGTTTGACGGGGAGACAAATATCGGATAAGGCATCAGCAATGATGTCTTGCCTGAAACAAGGGATTTTTTTTTTTTTGTTATGTCACTTTTAACAATAGTGAAAAAATCAAAGCCGGTGATAGAATCTCAGTCTTAATAAAACAGCTTCAAAATCGGAGTTGGCAGGTATGAAATGAAGTGGCTTGAGGAACAGCACAAGTTCAAGTGGATTAGTAGAGCATATGCATCGTTGCTATAAATGTTAAAACACAACTGGGGTTAATACAAATTGCCAGGTAATTCTGTAGGAAGACTGTGCTTTAAAACAAACTGATAAAACTGATGGGTAGTAGAATGTGAAATGCTGTGTACTTAAAAGCTTTCCTTTTTTGTGGTGGTTTCTGAAGAAACTGAACGAACATGCTGCAGCACTGTTTGAGTCAGGAGATGATCAGGAAGTAAATAATGGCCTGATCATTATGAACGAGCTTATTGTCCCATGTTTGCCATTACTACTGGTGGATGAAATGGAAGAGAAAGATATTGTTGCTGTGGAAGATATGAGAAACCGATGGTGTTCCTATCTTGGACAAGAAATGGAACGTAAGTCATTTATTCATTAAGGTAAAAGGCCCTTGTGCACCTTTTTTATAAATATGATCTTTTCAATGTCTGGAATTGAACCTGTATCTTTTGTGCCTTGGTAATGTTTTTTGAGCTACCTTGACTTTTGAATAATCCTGTACACATTTAAATAAAAAGTTTTTCCTTATGTTGCACTGGGATATCAGGCTGTAAAGGAAAAACACACTTTTTGAATGGAAAAACAGTTGTGTTGTTAAGCCATCTAAAGGGGCATTTATATCAACATCTTACTAGGAATTGGTATGTCCTAGTTCTTGCTGGTAGGTCTGAAGAATCTGAATTATTCCAAATGAAACTCCTCCTCTTCCCACCCATCAATAAAGAAAAAGTCAACATTGGGCAGAAAAAAGGACAATTCCACATGCGGACACAAATGCTTATGTTTGTTTTTCTGGTTTGATTTGCAGCCAACTTGCAAGAAAAGCTGACAGATTTCCTGCCAAAACTGCTAGATTGTTCTACAGAGATTAAAGGTTTCAATGACCCGCCAAAGTTACCCTCCTACTCCACACATGAACTGTGTGAAAGATACGCCCGAATCATGTTGTCACTCAGTCGAACTCCAGCCGATGGAAGATAAATTCTGCAGACCTTCCTAAGCACATTGTATAAACTTTTTTAGTTCTTAAACCTTGCCTTCCTGTCACAGGGTTTGCTTGTTGCTGCTATAGTTTTTAACTTTTTTATTTTAATAACTGCAAAAGAGAAATGACTGTACAAACTTTAGCCAGACTGCAAACGATTAAAGCTGAGAATCGCATGGCGCTCAGTCGTTTCAACCAGAATTGATGCAACATGCAAGTCTGATCATTATGGCAAAACTGCTTTTTTGCCATTTATCTGTTACAGTATTACTTTGCTTTTATCTTAAGATCCTTTACTTTATCAACAGCTGTCTGGATCATTTTGTGACTGCAACTACTTTAAGTGTCCAGTGCTGTGTAAATACATGGTACTTGGTAGCTTGTAAATGAAAAGAAAGAATAAAGTTTTATTTATGGCTACTTCTGTGTTTGCAAGCAGATACATTGTATATTATTGTAAAATATGGGTATTTTTAGAAGAGATACAGTATATTGATGGGTTACTCAATTTTATAGACCAGGTTCTTAAGGATTTATGGCCAGTTTCCTTTCAGGTAGTTGGAGATAACTGTGTGTGAATATATTGAAAACTGTCACAGTATTATACACAATGGTGTTTTGTATATTCTTCACTGGTCTGTATGATACTGCACCTGAGCACTTTAGCGTGCGTGTGAATGGCCATGCCAAGTCTTTTTTAATAGTAGGGACTGGCTTCTGAAGCAAAACAATAATGGCACCTTCCTTCTATTCTTAGAAAAAAAATTAAAAATTTAAAGTATTTTCAGTATAAATATATTACACTCTCTGAGAAAAACTTGTAAAAATTGATTTAAGTAGAGAAAACAAAGGTTTTAAAAAATGGAATTTATTAAGCTTAAGGATGAATCCATTTTTAATTGGTGTTTTAGTCATGTAAGTGACCAGAAATAAAATCTTAACAATAATTCTTTACTTGAAATGGGTTGCTATTGTTGCAACACAATATCGCAGAAATCTTTTATCTGTCCTAATTAAATTTCTGTTGGAAGTAAAAGAACATATCTATTGGGCTTGTTTTGTAGAACTGAAATACTGTCTGGTTTTAATGCAGAAACTTAATTATTTTGTGGAAAAAGAGATTTAATGCGTCCTTAGGTAGTCCTGTTACCTGACGCTATTTTGATTCCTTCTCTATTTAGAGAACATTTTGTGTTAGATCAGTAAAATATGTGAATATTTATTTGTATGTTTTTATTGGAGCGACACAAGTTTTCCTTACAGGCTTCAAGTGATGTTTGAATATCTACTAATAAAAGGCCACAGAAGGGAAGGGAAGGACTGATGAAGTTCAGATCACCTAGAAATGCAATGGGCAGAAATTTGGGCATCTCATATGCAAGAAGCAGCAGAGTTCAATCTTAACACATGCCAGTCTGAGAAGCTGCTCATTCAGGAGAGACATTGGATCACAACGTACAGGGAATAGAACATGGCCTTCAATTCAAAATCTGTTCAGGGCTTTTCTCCACTCCTTTTTTCAGTATTGCAGTGCTTTATGCTTTTTCAAACTACCCATTTATTTTACCAGATTCTTTTTTTTTAAAAAGCACATTGACCTTTTACAAGTGAAATACTGAGCCTTTTTTTAGGTGTGGGACTGTTGATGCGTGAAATATCACTCTTCAAGAAAAAATATATGCTTACTAAGAAATGGGAGAGGATACATTTTAAAAGCTTTCACATTTTGTACCTACCTGTCCCACTTTGATTTGAAACTCAAGAACATGCCTACTTAGCACTGTATTTTTAAACGAAGTTTTGAACAGATCAGACTTCTCACTTTTTCAATAATAAAAAGAAATGTGAAAATGGAACTTTTGAGTATTTGTGGAAGCTTTTAAGGAAAGCTCCCCTCTTACCCTGAAGGAGCCAATTACCCTCATCTGTTTAATCTTTCATAAGAAACACAGGGGCAAAGGCATTCTTTCTAAGGTAAAAAGAGAAATTATTTCATTTGTGAAGAATACCTAAAATATTTAAATTGCAAGGAAGGATGAGATTTTATGTCAATTTTGGTTTTTTATTTTCAGTTTCTGAAAGTATGAAAATAATCCACCGAAGTTCATAGTACTGAAGATAAATGTGTAGTCCTTTCCAAAGACAAATTTTTGAGTTGAATTGGGAAGGTAGTAGAGCAGAAATAAATATATATGTATTTTGCTTTTTTAATATGAACATGAGTTTAAACCTTCAGTGAAATCATTAATCATTAATTTTGTCTTAAAAGCCTTGCTTTTCTCACGGCAGTAAGGTAGTTGATAGCTTGGATTCACAATGCCCAGCACCAAACCTCTACAAGTAACTGTAAGGTAGCAAAGCATAGAGTCTGTCCAGGTACCTGATAATCTATGACTAAATTATGTAAAGAGATCTGATCTCTTCAGTATGGGGATGATGAAGGTTTTTATCAGTGGGTTTTTTTCAGTTAATAGAATGCAGAATATTAAGGAAATTGAACCAAAATCCATTTACAAAATCACCTGTACCATCAAGTGTAAGGTGGGTTTTTTCCAGATGTTGCTTCATAGTGAGAAAGAGCCTGAAGTTACCCTTTTTCAGTTAATTGCCTTTTTATCCCTTCCAAATATGTCTTCAGCTGCCCAATCCTATTGCTGTAGTTGAAGTGCTATTTTGGCAGTATCAAGAATTCTGTTGTTTCTAGTTCAAGCTCCCATGGCAGGCCTGTTAGTCTCAGCCTAGCAGAAGACCATGAGCAGCAGCAGAACTGAGCTGAACAAATGAAGAGGATGGATGGAGTCAATTTGTACTGTTTAGATGTAGTGATACTTGGAATCATACAAAGACCTGACCTTTGTGAACAGTCTGTGCTTTACTGCATAGAACAGGTTTGCTCTAGAAAACTTGAAGTATGAGCAGAGCCAAAAGTATGTGCTTCGTGTTCAAGCATTCTAATACCAAAATTTGATAATGTTTGTATTAAGTATCTTTCAGGTTATTTTTTAGGCTACTTCTGTGAAGACTGCAGCTCTGGAAAGAAACTGGTCGCCACCAGTAGCACATGGGAGAGAGTCGGATAGATACTGTCCAACAAATGTAAAGATTCCTAAAGGGAAACAATGGTTGCTGTCCATATTCTTCATTTTGTCAGGTTTCCTTCTCCCAAGCTCCAGTGAGTCCAAATGTATGTGGGAGGTCTTATATAAGCACAAGGTAAAGAATTTTGATGGAACAATGCACCACTCTAAGTCTGCAATGAGTCACCTCATCTGTGCAGCATTTTTCAACATAAATGTATGGTTTTTATAAAAAAATCTAGGTTTGAGCCTGGAAGAATGCAAGAAAAATGAGTATCAGTCGTGAGTGAGGGGAAAATGGTTCCATCTTTCCATATCTTTTTTCTGGAGAGGATATTAATATAGATCTGAAAATGCTCTTATCTAAAGAGGTGTTTTAGCAAAACACAGTATGTAGAATTCCAGAGGATAGTGATTCAAGTGAAATAGAATTATTTTCATGTGATTGAGATCCTGTTCATGTACTGTGTCCCTGAAGGTCTTCTGAAATCCTGGACTTGGAAAAGTTGGTAACTGGAAACAGTCTTAACTTCTAAAGAGCATCTTTCTTTAAAGACAAACTAACAGTATCCATAGTCTTCTGTTGAGTTCCCATCAGAAGAACACTTCTGCTTGGTTCAGCACTTCTGTTTCAGTTCTGATCCATATGGTCATCGTTCATATCCTTCTCCCTTCATATCAAAACTGGAGTACCTCTCAAATAAAGTCTGGGCTACATGGTTCTTTCATTCACTCTTACTATTTATTTCCCCTTCCCCTGTCGTTCCCCATTGAAGTTACTTGAATATCTGTTTTCCAGGCTTTCTGTAGTTGGTTAAGTCTGATTCACCATTAGCTGAACTAAACACTGTACCTTTACTACCAGGATATGGAACCAGGATTCCTCTGCTTCCATCTGATTAGTGTGGGCTTCAGTTTTTGTCTTGCTTTTCCTGGAAATGCCTGTGCAGGATCTGTGGGTCAAATAATACTATCCATACACATACTGTCTGGCATCTCAGCATTTGAGAGCCTGGTTGGTTAGCCAGTTAACTAAACTGCAGAGGTTTTTTGTACCATGTCTTGGCACATTAAAGAAAGGAAAAAAACAATTTATTGGAGCCTGACTTAACTGAGCATTCTCTGAACTGAGCACTTGAGAAGTGTGAGGGGTGTCTTGTGCACTGTATCTCAGCACTTTCCAGGTCTATGAAATTTGTAGAGGGTTCCTCATTCCAATAATCTTTACTTCATTTTACCCTGATCCTTATAGTTTGTCCTGAATTATTAAAACTGCAGTCAAACATAACTTCTGGCAAAAAGCAGCTTTTCCTATTGTGCTCATTTCAGTTGGTAACTCTGCAGTCCTTGCCCATGTCTGTGTTCTGTGTCTGGGTGTTTCCTATCACTGTTCAGGACCATTTGTGCTTTGTTATCTTTGTTAAGGTTTCCTGGAGCCATTTGTTCTTTGTGGATATACAGGCAATAGGGCAAGGGCAGTAATTCCTGTAGATACTCTTCAAGAAACAAAATTTGTGTTTTGTCTGTGATCTTTAATCTGTAACAGTAAAACTTTCTGAACGTAGACTAAAGGCTTGGGAAACCTGTGGGAGTTTGGGGAGAGGTTACTTTTTAAAATCGATAATATAAGGTCGTGAGATGAAGGGAATTGCTATGTAAACATAGTAAGCTTTTATGTGGATTAGGAAAAAAAAAGTTTGTTGAAATAAGTTTTAAGCAAAGAAGTCTGTTACATAATGCAATTTGAAGAAAACTTGTGTTCTTAGAGAAGAGGTTGGAGTATTTGGCTCCTCTAAGTAACTTTAATCTGTGAGACTGAGAAACTTGCAGCTTTTAATAGCTCTAGGTAATACATTCTTGTAATCTGTTTATGAAGCTCTTTCGTTTGGAAAGTAAAAAAAAAACACCAACCAAAAAACAACTTATCCCCTCAAAATCAAAAAACCCCTCATTCCTCCAGGAAGATAATATTGTTCTGAGAAGTCCAAGTTCGCATGAGTTGGGATGTTCAAAAGGCTTTATTTCCTCCCTCCCTTACTCAGTCTGTTTGAACAAGTACATTATGTTTTGAAATGCAAATAATTTCTTTTAGAATTTCTGAAGGGAAATTTGTCATCTCCAATACTTTTCAGTGGGAGATTAAGACCTGTCATAGTATTTGGCACTGGCACTTGGTCCACCCTCAGCTGATGATGATTTTTACTTATGTGGTTGTTGCAAGATGCCTGAACAGATGATTTGTCACTTCAGCTTCCTTCTGTAGGGTGTAATCCTTAACATTCATGGCATACAAAGGTTTATACTGCTGTGTTTTAGGTGTTTGCTCCCCTTCCCCCTTATCTTGGTCCAGTTTAAGGCTGCTAGTCAAATGCTTTGCAGTGAGCAAGTAAAACAGCACTGATTCTGTTTGCCATTGTTCTACTCCACTAGAGACTGTGACATCTGTGTGCTACTTGGACTGTTTATGAGACTTTATGGTGCTTTGTGCTCTCTCAGTTTGCTTGAAATGGAAGGGGATGGAGTTAATGACGTTTTGGTTGCAGTTGACAGAGAAGAGACATAATGTTGTTTTCTATGTAATAACAAAGTAAAATCAAATAATTTCTCCCTCGACACAGTTCCCCACAAGATTAGGAAAGCTGTGTATCTTTTCGGAGAAAGTAGAAGTTTCTAGGTAAGATCTGGTAAGTGTTCAAACTGGTCGCAGTCCTTTCAGGAGGGCACTTGCATGAGTAGTGTGTATGTACTCCTGTCTTTGTTCCTGGAGTAGGCA
Source organism: Entomyzon cyanotis (assembly GCA_024500445.1). Classification (NCBI taxonomy): domain Eukaryota; kingdom Metazoa; phylum Chordata; class Aves; order Passeriformes; family Meliphagidae; genus Entomyzon; species Entomyzon cyanotis. The sequence continues at coordinate 5,805,254 of JAKEPQ010000756.1, forward strand.
CACAGCTAAAAATACTGTTTGAAAAGTATTTATGGTGGATTTTTATTTGCTCTGTTGTAATTTTGTACATTTTCTTTAGATAGACTTGTTTTGTAGATGCCTGATGTCAGTTCTTGATGTTAAGCAAGAGAGTATGATGCGTTCTCGTGGGAATTTTCTGTTGGTTCAGTGAAGGGTTCAGTGAAGCTGTGAAACTTTGCAGTAATTATCCTCAGTTATGTCTCTGCTGTTACCTGGCTATCTATGCTATTACCTGGCTAACTCCCCCTGCTGTCCCCAACCAAGTCACTTTTGAAACTAAGTAGTGGGCTTAGGGCAGACTATAATTTTGTTGATTGCTTGGGTTTGGGTTTTTTGTTTGTTTTGTTTGTTTTTGTTTTGTTTTGGTTCAAGGAAAAGATTGGTTGTGTGGCAAAGAGAGCTACAAGAGGTTCAAGATAGATATGAAATACTGGTAAGCTCTGGCTAAGAGAGGAAGAGAGGCTAGTAATACAGCCAGGTTTAAACTAATCTGTCTTGAGTTATTTCTGCTATTAAGATGAAATAATTTGCTTGTAAGTGGTGTGTGAGTGGTTGCAAATGCTGTTCACAAGCCGTCTGTAAAAGGGTGCTGTTCGAAGAATGTCTGCAGGGAAGTGCTGGATGATGAGTAAATGTTGAGGGCTTCTAAGTACTGTAGTCTAACACCTCTTTCCAGATGGAAAGTATTGCGGAGTTTGATCCGTGCAGAGTCCAGAAAAGACATGACAGGTGTTGTCAACTACAGAGACACTCAGAGGTGTGAGTGGACAGAGATATTCCATCAGGATTTCTGCAGGTGGTTTCGTTCCCTCTTCCTGTGCTTGGTTAACCACAGCCTCTATGCCCAGAGGAGACTCAGTGCTTCTCAATTATGGAGGCAAAGCTGGCTTAGTCCATGAGCAATGATGGAGTGGGGCTCCCTGCTGTAGAAGAGGTGGAATGGGCATATTTTAGACAGGAACCCTAGTGGGACAGGCATGCCTTTTTTTGAAATAGAGACAGCTGAAAACAGTTGGGCCAAACCCCATCTTTTCCATTGGAGTCACTGTACACTGGCTGTTCCCCTCCTTGTCACCAGCTGAGTCTCTCAGCCTTCTGCTTCCTCAGCTGAGTGTTGGCTTTGCCACTCTTCTGTGTAGTGTCACACCTGTGAGCTCATTTTCACTTCAAGTCCCTTCTGAGCCTCTCCTTTCTATGGTACAAGCTCTGTTGGATAAGGGAAGTGATGGCCTTACTTTTTAAACAGTGAAGGGGAGTATCCTATTTTAAACCTGTGCTCAACTGAATCCAGCTCACTGAGTACTCAGCTACACTGTGATTGACTGATAAATTCATGGCAAAGTGTATCCTTCCTTCAGATTTTACAGCATTTTCAGATTTCCATAGTCATCGCTTATATTTCAGCTCCCTGATGAAGAGGTCTTTGCAGGACGTGGCTGCTTCCCTTCACTAGTAGTGCTTCCTCTGGAAAGAAGTTCCCAGTAAGAAGATACCTCTCCTGTCATGACATCCCAAAAATGTCTAGGGAATAAACAAAAAGCTCTGAGCTCTGCAGACAAGAAGGCAAATGGTGTGCTGGTGTGCATTAGGAAGAGCATTACCAGGAGGTCAGGGAGTGATCCTGCCCCCCTGCTCAGCCCTGGGAGGCACATCTGGAGTGCTGTGTCCAGTTCTGGCCTCCTCAGCACAGGAGAGACATGGAGCCCCTGCAGCAGCTCTAGTGGAGGTTACAGAGATGATGAAGGGATGGAGCAACTTTTACAAGGAAAGGCTGAGGGAGCTGGGCCTGTTTACCCTCGAGGAGAGACAGGTGAGAGGGAACCTCACCCCTGTCTGTCAGTTGCAACTAAAATACTTCAAGTTCAGTTTTGACCAAGCTCTTACCTACTGCATTATAATATTTTAAAAGTTTCCATTTCTTGTCTTATATGGCCCATTTCCTTAAACTAAAAGAATCTGGAAGTTTTCACTGGAGTGCTAAGTGTCAGTATACCTACTTTCTAATCTTTAACATTATGAGCTTTTCCTCTAACCTGCATAGGAAATAATACATTCTGTCAGACAGCTTTTCTTCAGCAAACACACAGAATATGTGTGCTATTGACAATGCTTTTATATCACAGATTTTGCAGAGCCTTGGGGTTCGTCTGGGCTACAGTTAGTTTGCTTTTATGCCTCATAATTTTTATGTTTTCTCAAGAGCATAATGGTGGCTGTGATCCCTTGAGAGCCTCAGAGGCTCAGCTCCCTCTCCAGTCCAGCTCGGTGTCCCAGCTCCCTCTCCAGCCCGGCTCGGTGTCCCAGGTCCCTTCCAGCCCGGCTCGGTGTCCCAGGTCCCTCTCCAGCCCGGCTCGGTGTCCCAGGTCCCTGTCCAGCCCGGCTCGGTGTCCCAGGTCCCTGTCCAGCCCAGCCCGGTGTCCCAGGCCGTTCCCATTCCCGTTCCCCTCAGCCGCTCTGTCCCTCCCGCGGGCCCGCAGCGGCCCCTGGCGGGCCGTGTCCGGCACGGCGGGCCGGGCTCCGCGCCCCATGAAGGGCTGTGCGGCGGGAATGTTCCTGAGGGAGCCCCTCAGCCCTGCCGGCCCCTGAGGACACGGTGAGGGGTGTAAACTAACTTAGACACTTGATGTTTCCAGCAGATGGGCTCCGGAGAGCTCCCGTCGAAGCTGTTTTTTCTCTCACGGCACTTCAGGCCTGCAGCAAGGGAAAATAATTTTACACTTTTTGGTGGTGTGTTCGCACGAATCAGAACAATTTCTTTCTTTCTTTGGGCTGGAAATGAGGTGTAGATTTTACCAGGGAAAGCCTGAGGTGATTAGGGACTGTTTTAGGACAGGCAGCGTCTGTCAGTAGTTTGTTCTAATGGCTGCAGTTCCTGTGGCTATTCGTACTAATCTGCTTTCTGAATTTAAAACAGCATGGGCTGGTGTTCCTAGCAACTGGTCCTTTTCCTCTGAAATCCACTATGTCATTGGTTTTGTCACTTTGTCATTGGTACCAGTGCCGTGGCTTTGGCAAGATATTCCAGCGCCCAGGAAACATTCCTAGGAAAATCAGTGGGGCTTTCTGAGCCTCAGGTGTGCCTGTGAACTAGAGAATTCAGGATCGTTTATTAGCCGATGTTTAAAAATAATCTGATGCATTGTGAATTTAGTCTTTCTACCATTAAGGTTGTGTATAAACAAACTGCATTTAAATGGGAGATCCCGTGTAGCCACACCCTGGACATTTTCAGGAGCTTTTGTTGTAGATTTTTTTTTTTTGTTTGGCTTAAATTTCTATGAAAATACTAATTTTACTTATATATTTACTTTTTATGTCTGCTAGTGATTTCTAGCAGGAAAGAGAAAGAATAGCTTATGAAATGATGAAATGAGGTTTCCATGTATGCCTAGAGCAGGTTAACTGTGAATTAGTTAGTGGGTAATCAGTTAGTAACTAACTGATGGGTTTCTTGCTTGTTTGGAAGTTTGTACATGTGAAGATGCAACAGTGGATACAAGATAATCTGGCTTAGTCAAGGTCACAAAGGAAAAGTCCCACAGAGATACTTGAGTGAAAAAATAAAACTGCCATCTCAAGTTTTGGGCACTGTTTTTTACTGTTGCTGTTCCTAGCAAATAAGATCATTATGACCTCATGTGCCCAAAAATGGCAAAAATAGAATGTGTGGCAGTGCTTGTCAGGATTGAAGTATCAGCAGCATGATATCATGACAATGGAACACAAAGTCTGTGGCTTGAGCTTGTCTGCTGGATTTGAACTTCTTCTGAAGTTCAAACGTGAACTTGCTCAGGTCATTTCAGTGCCTACCTGAAAACTGAGGCATTCAGAGGCTCCAGCATCCTCTTTGCTGCCTGCAAAAGAATGAAGAACAGATTAATCTTTATTGTGCTCACCTAGTTTGAGATTCAGTAGGCAGACCAAAGATTGCTTTAGCTAATTAGGCCCTCTAATTGGATTTAAAAAGTTATTAACCTTTTAAATAGGCTCTCCAGAGTGGCATGTCAGCATGTTCTGAGCTAATGTGCAGCCAGCTATTGGTTCCACTTGCAGGGCTGACAAGCAGAGGGCAGGCAGGGTTGAGTTGCTCCTTGGGGAAGGGAGGGCAGGGAAAACTCTGTGTCCCTGCTCTGCAGTGGCAGGGGTGCAGGAGAGGAAGGTGGTGCAGGTTGTCAGCGTGCCCAAGTAGCTGCTGCCTTACATTCTCCATCACTTCCTGCTCCTGGAACCAGCTGGGATTTTACCAGGAGGCTGAAAAAAGAAATAAAACTCTCACAAAGTGCTTTTTTTTTTTTTCTCTCCTTTGATGCTGTCTTGCCTTTATGTTTGCCCCTCCTGTGGCATATATTACATTTCTTCATCCCACAGACTGTAAGGGGTTCCCCCTGAGATGCACATTACAGAGTACTGAGAATGACTGGCCCAATTGGAGGGGGCAGTGTGTCTGTGAAAAGCTACAAAATAGAATAATACTATTTTCTGGGCATATTGGAAGGTATGATTAGTCTTTTACAATTTTTGGACCAGCTCTGTCGGTGACTTTTTAATTCTTGATGAATTTAAGTGGTCCTCAGTGCTTGTCCTGCTGTGCCACCCAGTCCCATGTGTGCAAGACTGAAATGTCACTACATGAACATATCAGAGATAACTTGAGATGTTTAGGTATCATGACTCATGATCAAAGTTATAAAGATGGCTGAATTTGTGTTGCTGTAGCATGTTTACAAGAGCTTTCCTGAAGTCATTTCTCCTTACCCAGTGTCTTCTAGAACTTGTGAATTTTTTTCCCCAGTGTGCAGTGTATGAGGTCATATGGGCAAGAAAGAAGATAGATGTGTGTTTACTCAAAGTTGCCCTATGAGATAGAAGCCAATGTACAGCAGAAAATCTGTCTGATATTCAGTTTTCATATACCAAGGAGTTTAAATCCCCCAACTCTCATGACCCATTGCATTTTTCTTTCTTTCCATCATAATTACTTTTCCATGGCTTCTAAGTTACTCTGTGAGAGCTGGAGACCTGAGGCCAGCACTGGGCCATTTTTGTTCCTGCTAAAGAGCTGCCATTTGATGGATTTAATTAACACAGCAGCTGCTCTGTGTTTGCTGCTCTCCTTCCTGCTGTCTGGAGCAAAGCTGATGCTCTACCTGCTCCAGAGAGCTCAGCCTGACTGTCCCAGCTGTGTCACACCATGCCCTGCTGGCAGCATGTCACAGGGCTGCCAGCCTGGTGACGATGGACTTCTGTCACTGCTCAAAGCTCCAGGGCTGACAGCAGTCTCCAGCTGCCACCCTGCTGTCTAGCACAGAGCAGAAGGAAATATGTCATGTTTCTGGTGCTGAGCAAATTTTTCCATAGTTCCGCTTCCAAATGCTTTGCTGAGAAGCATCAGGAACTTTCTTCAGCTGCATATCGTACTCACTGTGAAATATTCAGAGAGATTTGCCAAAAGTCAAGGATGGAGTCAATGCATGCAGTAGTAACACTCAGTGGTAACACTCGGTTATTTTATTTTTGTTCTTTTTATGCAAATTTGCCCAGTTCCGCTGCAAGTGAGAAACCTGTAGCTATGGAATTGCAGACTGAGATATGGAATTTTTCTTAATTGAGTACCTACAGTAGTGGAAGAAGTAAAATAAAATTAGCAATTTCCTAATATAAACTCAAAAAGCCCAGTACTTTGCCTGCCCTTACGTTATTTCTAGCTATATTGATGCCTTGTTGCAGAACCAAAACATGCAGTAAATTGGTTTTTTGCCTTATAGTCCTTGTTCTTGCAGTTGCAACTCTTTCTAGAATATCCTGGGAGATTTCTGAACTGATTAGTTGTCCCATGTGTTAAAACTAGCATAGTGCAATGCTATCCCCCCTCACATATCAAGGCTTGTAAGTGTTCTGCGTGGTTCATTGAGCAGAGTTTATGCTGTAATGGAAACGCTCACTGGGAATATGTAGTTGTGACCTGTACAGTCCGAAATGACGCACACTTGGAAAAAATCTTAATGTGGTATGTTGTCATGAGGGGTTATAAAAGCATGAAAAATAGATTCCTGCCCTATTCCTCCCCTGAAAGATTGATTATACACTTCTTGGAAATGTGGTTTCAATTTTGGAGAGCCAAATCATGGTTTATGAGCAGGTACCCCAGAGCAAACACAGCCCTGCAGCAATTGGAGCTGCCACTCACTTGAGGCAGGGAGGGACACAAGACTTGGGGATGAGTAGTTTCATCATCACCTTCTGGTTTGTGTTAGAATATGTTCTTGAAACCCCAGCTGAGAGGAAAGTTATGCTGTTAGTGTACTAAAATCGGTGATGGTAAGAGTGAATAATGATCTTGAACATCTTTTAATTTTAAAAGACAGAGAGGAGAAAGATGTGTCCTCCCCAGTGTATGGAAAGGAAGCTGAGTAGAAATAAAAGAAGAGTAAGGTTGGCCCATGTGTTTGAAGACTGTATTTCTATTTGGTGCTGAGTCTTCCTTCTAGAACCACAAGCTTCTAGAGAAGCTGGTTGAATGCCCCTCCTTTCCCAGTCGGGAAAGCTGAAAATATGTTGAAAAAAAAGTCTGGATTCTGTGCTATCAAGTCAGTCCTCATCTGCTCCTCTTATAGATCAGACAGAACAGTTGCTGTCTGTAATCTGGGATTGACACAAATATGTGTGTATGAATATAAATATATGTATGCGTGTGTTTGTATGTTTATTATGATTCGTCCTCCACAAAGCAGAAAATGGAATATGCTGTATGTTCAGAAAAAGACAAAACCCTTCAGACTCTCATTTTAACTACTTCTGGATGGCTGTAGGCTGCCACTCAAGCAGATTTGTTTGCAAGGGCTTGGTAATTCCACCTTGAAAGCTGATAATCGATATTTTAGTTCAAAGCTACTCAGACCTCTGCAAACACGCAACCTTAAAACAGCCTTAAAGATTTTTTTTTTTGTTTTGACTTCTGAAAAATTAATACTTTTAAAAATCACTTTAAAAAGTAGTGAACCATATAAAAAGCGTAGAAGAAACTGAAAAAATCTATAGAGATCATAGGTCAAATACAAGTGTCCAGGTTTTAGAGTGTTATGTGGAGCCAACATTCTCCAGAATGTTTGTTACCCAGGATATCTGATATGTTCACACCATAAGTCTTGAATAATATTGTTACCTATAAGGAAAATGTTACTTATTTTGTTGAAAGCAGAATAAGGCTCATTTTAGAGTGACTGTAATGTCAATTAAAATTCAGCTTTATTACGCTAATATTAAAACTATTGGAGTGAGTGCACTGTAGGGAATTATTCACCTATTAGCCAGTTCTGTGATAAATGGAACTTCAAAAAGTTATTTTTGGGGTGGTAAATGCTAAAGATAAAAGTGAACTTAAGCTATCATTTTTGGCTTCTACTTTGTACCTTTTTTCCTCTCTGTTAAAACTTTTGTGTTCTGAGTGAACGGTAATATTCCAGAGGTCAGAAGTGTTTTGTGTGTGGCTTTTTGCATAGCTACCATGGATCAGTGTTTGCACAAACAGCAGCAGCAACTTAGATACCAGTGCAAAACAGCCTTGCTCAAATGGCCATTTAGTGGCAACTCATCCTAGGATCCAGCTTTTAGTCCTTATTTAGTTGCACTTCTCCTGAAGGAAGAAGAGGGATAGAGGTTTTCTATCATCACTCATGTCAGAAAGAGGTGCTTTCCAGTCCTCTTAGTCCTGTTTTGGGTTGCACAGTATATTGAGTTGGAAGGGAACCACAACGAGCAATCATCAAGTCTAACTTTTATGTGTATGGCCTGTGCAGGGACCAAAACCACAACCCTGATGTTATTAACATCCTGCTCTGCCCAGCTGAGCTATTTTCCGGGTCTTGTAGTAAATCAAACCACTGTGCAAGCTCCTCTTGGGAGCAGGTGGAGTAAAGAAATGCACAACAGAACTCCCATCCCAGGATCCCTGAGAAGCCAAGGGGAAACAGAATTGAATCGAGAGTTGCTGACATGGCACTGATGGTGCTGCAGAAACCAGAGGCTCACAGGAGATGCTTTCATAGTGGATGCTTCCTTGCAAAAATCTTTGGCACTGGGCTGCACAGTTGCTGGTAGCAGTAATACAATTACAGTAATAGTAATTGCAATTAATAGTAAGGCCCATTGCCCCACTGGGACTCCTCTGGGACTGATGAGTAAGGAAGATGTGGCTTAGCAGTCTTCAGCTCTGATAGTTTTTGGATCCAAGTGCTCTGGTGCTCCTTGTAAACTAATGGTAGTAGTATTGACAAAGGTTGTTGTTACCATTTTGCTTTACAAACCAGTTCTGAATGTACTCCTTTGAATCTCTTCTCCAGTCCTCAAAGCTAAAGGCCCTGCTTGGCTTGGAAGAGGAGGAAACTTGCAGTTTTTGAACCCTAATTTTGGAAATTCTGTTATTTCTAGAATCGTGGAAGGCAGAGAGCAACATTAGGCACATGTAAAATGTGACTTTATTTTCCTTTCTCTGGTGTTGTCCCAACTGCTTTTTCTAAAATCTGTCCAGCACTTTGAGGAAAAGTTTTAAGTGCCAGAACAATTCAAGCACAAGCTAAAAAGTGTTTATAAAAGGAATGCCAAATCTAGGAAAACATATAACAGCTGTAATAAGAAACTATGGATATATTGCTGCTGTGTTTTCTATGGCTGGTATTCTGATTGCTATTATCTATTACTTATACAAGATTATATTTCTCCTTGTAAGAAAAGATCATCAGAAGATAAATGCTATTACTTTTCTATCAGAAGTTGACTGAAGCACTAAGGGTTTTATCTCTCATTGCTTCAAAATAATTTTGGGTGCCCCAGTCATACCCCACCTTTTTTGTTTGTTTCTTTGGGTTTTTTGGGGCAGAGGGTGGGGTGGGTCTGGTGGGATTTTTTTTTTGGTGGGATTTTTTTTGTGTTGTTTGTTTGGGTTTGGAGGGGTTGGTGATTTGTGGGTTTTTTGGTGGTTTTTTTGTTTTGTTTTGTTTTTTGGGCTTGGATTTTTTGTGGGTCCTTTTTTGTGGGTTTGGTCTTTTTTTGGTTGTTGTTTGGTCGGGTTTTTTTGGGGGGAGGGATTATTTGTTTTGTTTTGTTTTTTACAGCCATCTATCTCCTAAGTATAAATTTTTACATGACCAGGATGCTTTTGCTTGGCTTAGACATTTAAGTACTGTAAAAAAGATGGAGAAGGATGGTGAAGAATGAGTACTAATGATTGCTACATTTGTCTATGCCTTTCAGATTTTCTTTTTAATTTAAGATGATCTTTCAAAAGAGACACTACTTCAGTAAACACCTTAGCGTCATTGACATTGGGGAGCAACACTAAATTTCCTTAAACATTTGAAAATCCAAATACTTTCTAGGAGATGGAGTGTTTAAGTGAATGAAAACTGTCTGCTCTTTCTTCAAAAACCGGAATGTGATCTATAAATGCTTTCATAAATTTGTTCCTCATATGTAGATCTGCAAGTTTTGATAATAACTAAACAATGTGGATGTGCTGTTCTATGGTGTTCATGTGAATGTACCCATCCTCTAACAATAATGGAGTGCACAAGAGCTGTGGCTGTACTGTTTTAAATATTGATTTTTTTTTTTTTTAACTGTTCACTTGGGCATCTGAAAATCAGACTTGAAATGTGCTTTTAGATATTGACTTTTCAGAGCCTCAGTCAATTGTTTAAAGATATTGAGGAATTTTATCACATAGGCCTGGGAAACGCTGTAGCCTCACTATGTCTACAACATTGTGTCTTACTACTAGTTCAAAAATCTGACAATCCTATTCCTTAAAAAAGGGTTTGGTGGTTTTTTGTTGTTTGTTTGTTTGGGGGTTTTTGTTGGTTTTTCCTCCAGAGGACACTAGGAAAAATGGAGCAGTTTTAATAGAGGAAAACTTGCTCTTCTGATGAATATATTTTCTTGCTCATCTAATATGAAGCAATTGTTTGTTAGCAGCATAAACAGCCAGTTTTTGTTCTCAGGTAAAGTATCTTATGGGCTCTTTTGCTAATAGAAGATGGAACTGGGCATGCCTTGCTCCTGCCTAACAAAACATTTGCTTGTTCAGCAAAGTGAAATCTCAAAACATACTTGCATGATTTCTGGGAAGTTAAAGCTAATTTGTAGCATTTTCAGTGAATCAATGAGCCTGATCATGGTATTAAAATAGCCTAACTTTGTTAAGTTTCTGCTATAAGCAAATATTTAATAATGTTTTTATTAATAGCCTAACTTCGTTACGTTTCTGCTATAAGCAAATACTTAATAATATTTTTATTAACCATCTTAAGCTTAAGATTGTGTAATATATAGCCACATATTGTTTAATTGTTGGCCCCCCACCAAATGCTTCATAAGGTGTCACATGCTTTGGTTCAGTTTCCAGAGAAAGACTCTTCTTTCTAAATGTGTTTTGTGGTAATGAGATTATCTGATCTAATTTCTTTGGCTTTCCCCTCCAGATGAAGTCTTTGCTCAATGAGGGAGTTTTCTCTTGCTGAGGTGGAGATAAATGAGTCCTATAAATCCAGGAGGGTTTTAGCCCTGCTGTAGCCCTGGAAAGAAACGCCTGCTGGCTCTGTAAGCCCCAAGACTGCAGGGGGTTGCAAGCTGCAGGGGGAGCAAACAGTAGAGCAAAAGTCATGGTGTGCCTGCCTGTGTTACACCTAGGATAGCATTTGGGATGGAATATGGGGCTGGAAGAGCTTTTGACTCTGGCCAGTAGAGCCCTTTTAATGTTGTTGTTACCTGAAGGGTCTGAGCTCTCCTGCCTACCTTCTCCTGCAGTGTGGGCTGTTGTGGCAAATCCTCTGACACTCCTTGGGATACCCCCAGAAGGGCTGAGATGGGAAACCTCCCTGCACCCTCTTTAGCTGTTCTCTGCCCATTTCTGCAAGAGCAGGTGCACCGTGCTCAGTCTTCCATGCCATTTGCTGATCCTCCATTGACAAGTGGAAAGCATTGCCTGCAACGTGCTTGGGGCAGGAAGAGAAAGCAGTTAAATTGAGAAACTTCTTTGCCAACTATGCTTCGCAGTCCCTCTCAGTAGAAAGCTTTTTTTTGTCCTTCTCCTGTCTAAACTAAGGCTGAAATTTAATTTGTATGTCTTCTGGTCACACAATACCCTTGGAATGAATCTTATAAAACAGCCTGTGTCAGGCCTGTACAAATTGTAGACCTGCTTAGTCTGAATGAGCTTTAACTTCGTTATGTTAGTACAGAATAATTAGCAGAAAACTGAAATGCAATTTTGTCTAAAAGGATGGCACTTCTGGGGCTTTACCTCACCTATAGCCTTGCAAGGCTTTTAGTGTCCTGTCAAGCAATCTGTCAGAGCAGGAATGTTGAGTGCATTCATTTTTTACTTCAGTTCTTTTCTTACAGGAGCTCAAGTGACTCCACTGAAACTCTGGCATTTATCACAGACAAAATTAGGTCAGAAGAGAGCACAGAGGTACTGAACTGAAAAGAGATAAATTCATCTTTAGAAGAAAAAAGAAGTCTCAAACTGCAAACTTGGGTTTAATTTGTCTCTTCCACATAAGGTAAGGCTTTTCCTAAGGGATTTTTCAGGCAAGCTAATGTAAATGTACTTTGATGTAAATGTACTATTAGGTTTTGTAGGAGGAATGTTAATATTTGTTTGTTGAGCTATATAAATTAAAGTCACTGAAGAATAGTATTTTTCCAAAAGTAAACAAAAGCAGCCTAGGGAAGACTCTGTTGCTGTTTGGTCTTGTGGTTAGTGTCCCGTTGTGGAAGCTGCTGAGTATGTTTAGGTAGCAGCAAGAGTGGTGGGATTTATTTGTCATCATTTATTTGCAGGACCCCAGTACTTGTATTCTGGTTACTGCAAGTCTGGTGATAAAGCTGATAGATAAAATCTGATTGTATGTATGACTGACTGGTGGTGTGACATTATCTGATGTGAAAAATTGCAGCTTTACAATTTGCTATTAAGGAAACAAATATTAGCATCTTTGCTGTAGAACATGTTCCTTAATTGCATATGCTGTTACAGTGTAGATAAGGTTAGAATTTTTTGCTGGGCCTGATGGAATATGTAAATACAGAAATATCACACTCCTAGGAAATAGACTCTTGAAGAACATGCCTCTAGTTTTACCTAAATATCTTTCAGAACACATTGGTGTAATTGCCACTTGCTCTTCATGTCATGTAAATCTGGTATTACTCAGATATTTTTTTCTATATGTATTCTTCTTGTCTAAAAGCTTTCAAGCAATTAATTCTCATGTCAATTCACTACCTAAAGCCATAACAATATTGCCTCTAACAATAAACTGAGTGAGAATAGGTAATTCCAGTTTTATCAGTTGCTTATGATACAAATCCCCAGTAATTATTGAGAACTTTCTTCCAGCCTTCCAGAACTTTCTTCCTTCTCTGCAAGAGGGGAATCATGTGGTTCACATGGTACAGCACACTTCATCTAGCATTTAATAGTCCTGGTGAATCAGAGTCTTTTGCAGCAGAGGGAAGAAAATTGGAAAGGGCAGGCAGGATATACAGGAGATGGTTTCTGTCAATTCTTCTAGTGGTAATCATGTATAACATCATGTACTGTATACCAGTTAAAATAAAAATATTTAAATCCAGCATGAAGAAAGTCAACAAAAGACATGTGGTTCCAGATGTTCTGTAGTTTGTATCAAATCAAGCTTATGAAGAGAGTCCACATAGTCCAAGTGAAAATGAATAGAAGAAAATTTGACATTTGGACCTTAATACTGATTCATACTTATAGTGCATACTTCTAGTTGGGGTTAAATATAGCAGTGTTTAGAAAACCACCTAGACCTATTTTGAATGCAAAATAAATACTAGTTAAAAAAGAAAAAAAATCTACCTGAATGAATATCTTGTTTTGCCTTATCTCTTAGCAAAACTGTGTGGGAGTGTACTGCTGCTGTGCAAATTGTATTTGACAAAAGTAGTAGGTGTCTGTTTAAGAGCATCTCTTATCACCAAGTCATTTCTAATAATAGCTTAACTTTTGATACTCCTGATATTACAAATACTTTTCATAAATATTTTGTAACAACTTGTCAAATCCCTGTGTAAAAGCATTGACTGTATTTGCAGCCATATCTTGGGGTGTCAGACAATAACTTTTCAAGCTAATTTACTTTAAGCATTATTATTCTTATTTAGCACATCCTATAGTAAAGTCAGATTCTGAAAGGTAAGGACAGACTTTTTATAATGTTGGTAAATCAAAGTTAGTCTGTCAAGATCCTACTGTTATTGCTAGAACATTTAATTAACCAGCTTCTAAAGAATTACCACATCTGCATATGGGAAGAATAAATCAGTGAGGTAGAAAGCACAAGACCTTCTTAACGTCCTTGTAAATAACGTGGAAAATCTGAAGATTTGCCGGGAAGCTGTTGAAAAAGAAAAATCTAGTTTAATGTGCTGACCTGATTCTGTTCCTCTTGGTAACCTTGCTATAAGTTTTTAAGTCAGATGGAGCACATCTGATAACCTAATAAAAAGCAGAATGGATAATGAGGTGTTTTAAATGAAATGTACAAAAATATTGATAGCTCTCAGATTGGGGTTGGGATTTTATTTGTCTTATTGGGGTTTTTGGAGTTTCAAGTATGGTAAATGATTTTAGAGCATCAGTATGTACATCAAAGTGTGTTTGTTTTCATATGCTGTCACTTGAATTTGAAAAAGAAAAACCTGTGTTTGTGTGCATTGGCATACATATGTATGAGTGTACACACACATTATATTTCATTGAGATGGAAGATAATTGTTTTCTTAAGGATAACAGATTGCATTTTAACACAAGCTTTAAGAACTTAATGACGTTTTTATCTATTTCTACCCCAAATGGATACAGTTATTATTTTCTTCAGATTTAATGAAAAGAAATACATTAAACCACCTTTTCTTCGTCTTAAGTATCAGCCTTGTTAGGTACCATAGCTTAAAAATAAGACTGAGAAAATTAAGCTGTGTGTCTCGCTAAGCAATAGTACATTTTCAAAGAAGATGATAATGGGGAATTACAGTAGCTCAAACTACTTTCTCTGATACCAAATGCTAGAGCATTTCTCTTTGAAATGCTCCCAAAGCTGCAGTTGCTCAGGGGCTATAAGGGGCAATCATTTGAGACAAGGACAAGTCAAATGTCTCTTTTGAAGTGCAAAATTTTATTTTTTGAAGCAGTATTCTCAAAATGGAAGATAAAAGTTCAGAGTCTTTTGCAAGAGAGCTTCAGTGCAATGTGCACTTTGGAGGAGTCACTGTGGTTTAAGTGTGAGTGATAAGGACTTTTGCTGTACTAAATGAAAGAGCAGGACTTCAAAGTTCAGTGTTTGCCTTGCAACAATTGCCTGTTTCTGATGTCCAGACTCTGAAGTGAGGTTGATCTTTGCTCTTAAAATTACTCATTTTGTCTCAGACGTTGAAATTGACTGGGAGAAGCCATACCTCCCTAAAGCTGAATTCTGGCTTTCATTTCAGCAGACTGCTTTAGGTAGGAATTGTCAGGATGCCTGCACAGCTCTGCGTTGTACAAGTGGAGCTGATGGGAAATCTTCTAGTTAAAGAAACCTGATCTGATTTATAAGAAATCTTCTTGACTGCCCTTTGGGTGAGTGGAAGAGGAGACAAAGGTTGGGCTGTCAAGGAGCAACACCACTGTGAAAGATCCTGCCAGGAAGCTGAGGTTCATGTTGAGGGTTTTTGTCTTGCCTGCATGAGTGGAAGAGCTGCCCAGTCACCAGCTTTCCAGGCAGAGTCTCTTTGCACTGTTTATACAGAGTGGAATAGCTCTACTCTGTAGAGGTACTTTCTCCAAAATAACTGGTGATCAAATTATGGCTTTGGGACCTTGGAGATCACAGTTCAAAACCCCTTTTTGAGTCATTGAGAAGAATTTACTTTTGGAACAGCTTGAACACAATGTTTGTCTGTCATGTAAAATCCCACTTTGAGCAAATCAGTTGTGTGAGTCTGTATCTCAGAAGGCCAGATGAGCCCTGAGAGCCGGGGTGTTCTGAAGGGAATCTGGGGCCATTTATTGTGAATGAATAGAAAAATTTGAAATCCCTCCATTTCTGTCGTGATGAGACTTTTGTTGTTGTTTAACTGTTGAACCTTCCATGGGATTTCTCTGTTAGTTTGTAGGGCAGTTTGTAATAACACCACATGAGTGTTGCTGACAGGGTGAAATGGGCATGTGACCATATGACCCTTTCTTACCTCTCTCTTAGCTCTTGCAGAATGCTTGTTAAATGCCAGGCATTGCTCCCATCACCTGCAAGGAGTGAGTCAGGACTGTGAAGCAAGCTGGGCTGTCTGTGAGATCCCAGCTTTGCCCTGAAGGGTGTGGAAATAACGAGGGAACTGGAAAAGGAGGGAAGTGCAAAAGAAGGCTAAGAAGTACAGATAATTTAAATATTATTCTACATACAGTGAATTAAAAATTCCTGTCTAAAATGAGCGTGGTCTCCACTAAATGAGCTCCAAATTCGCTGGCTGAATAGAGGATGACTTCATGATAATGGGCTTCTGTGAACTGATTTTTATTTCGATGAATGGGACCCCCTGTGCTCCTATATAACAGTCTGTTGCGAGATATCCATGTGACTTTAGCCTGTTCTCTTGTCTTCTTCATTGCCTTCTCATTGCTTTATTCCCTCACTGTCCTCTTGAGGCCTCTTATCAAATTGCTGCCCCCTGTTCTGTGCCTCCTTGTCTGTCCTGCCTGTGCTACTGCTGTCAAGGGCCATCAAGTTGATCAGAGGGATGCAGCACCTCTCTTGTGAAGAAAGGCTGAATGAATTGGTGTTGTTCAGCCTGGGAAGGCAATGAGGTGATCTAATTTCAGCCCCATGGTGCCTGAAGGGAGCCTACAAAAAGGGTGGAGACTATTTGCGAGAACATGTAGTGACAGCGCAAGGGGGAATGGCTTCAAACTGACGGAGAGTAGGTTTAGGTCAGATGTTAGGAAATAATTCTTTGCTATGTACGTGGTGTGGCACTGAACAGGTTGTGGCTGCCTGATCCCTGGAAGTGTTCAAGGCCAGGGTGGATGAGGCTCTGAGCCTGGGGTTCTGGTCTAGTGAAAGGTGTCCCCATCCCTGGCAGGGGGTTGGAACGAGATGAACTTTAAGGTCTCTTTCAACCCAAACTATGAAATCAGACTAAACAAGATTTGCCCACGCTGTGCTCAGGTGAGTGTTCAGGCATGCTTCAGAAGGGGAGCCAGTGATTGCAACAAAATTAATTTAAATTATTACATTTTAAGTTGCAGAGAATGTATAGATCAGTTGGGCTTGCTATCTTGTTAAGGCAGGCCTATTTGGAAAATTACCTCTAAATATTTTTAAATGTTAAAATATACACCTAGATGAAAACGTATTCCTCACACTCAGATGAGCATGTATTCCAGAGCATATTGAAAAGAAACCCTGGTGCAGTAAATGCAGCTCTCTGATATATGAGAATGAAGGCAGCAGTGTTAACTGCACGTGTGACAGCAGGACTGTAACCAGTCCAAGGTTACTGGGACCATGCAGCCCAGTGTTACATCTCTGGAAGCTGCCAGCACTGGATGCTGAATGAAGAAAGTGTAACATATCAGCAAATAGTAAAACTTCCAGGAATATTTTCCTAACCTTCAACAATTTGTAGTTCAGCAAATTTACGAACCAAGGGTAGTGACTTTGCAGTGAAAAACTGAATAGGTGCACATTGAGTATTTGTAATGAGGGGGTGAACACTCATTTAGCAAACGTTATATGAGCACATAAAGAAACTGTTCAGTCTGTATATACGAATGAGATGGGGAATTAATTTCCCCATTTCCTGTCTTACGAATGTTTTAGTTAAGAATGGTTATACTATTTTTAGTGAAGTTCTGAAAACAAGGGAGAAGTCCCATGGTAACGAGCAATTTGATAGAGGAAATCGAAGAGTGATATTTAAAAAAAGTTAAGAAATGTCCTGGATGTTGTGAACAGTGTTTCCTATTCCCATTACAACGTTAGTGTTTAAAGGTGAGCAAATTCTTTTGAATCTTGGGGCTTAGTCATTCATTTATAGATGAATTGGCTTAGCATTACTAGGATATTTAATCCATCTTGTAAGACAATAATACAGAAGTGAGGATGACCAATTATTTTGTTTATGTGATTTCCTTGTAGGCACTAATATACATCTCTGGAGAATATTTTCAGGCATCCTGAATAGCTGTTTCATGCAAAATTTCCTCATGTGCCATCTCTAAGAATCTTCTGACAAATATGTATCTATTTTTAGTTCATTACTGTTCAAGCTTGTATGAAAAAAATACTCAACACAGAACTATTTCTTTGTTGTTATTGCAGAGATGCAATAAAAAGTAATAAGCGAAGATTAAGTCTGGGTTTTTTTCAGGATGTAGAAAATGCATGTAATTTAATTTCTAATGCAAATTTTTCTGTATATTGCAGTGCATGATAACTTTTGTGATCCAGTTTCAGACTGTGGTCCTTAAAATTCAACCATTAAAGATCACAGTAAGAATATTCCGGGAATCTGGTGCTTTCAGCTCTGAACAAACACTTGGAAAGTCTGTTCGGGAAATCTCTTTTAGAGATGCCTGGAGATCTTTCTTACTTAGCCTATCTAGAATCTGGATCTTATCTAGCAGGAAGGAGATTTGTTCCAGGCCTCACTTCAATGGTGACTATTTATACATTAGTCTGTTGTCTAAAAAGTAGAAGTAATATTGGAGTTTGAATGAGGAATCCTCTTATCTTTTCTTCCTGCATGGGAATGGCAAAAGGCCAGGTCCTCCTGCCGGCACTCCTTACAGATCCAGCAGTTTTCCTCTCCCTCTTGCAGAGAGTGCAGGATGGAAAACATTCCTGGTGTGATGGGTGTTCACTTGGATTGTAAGAATGTATTGTAAGATGAGTGTGTGTCTGGAATCCAGTTGTTTCATTGCCCAAGAAAGTGGTCTAAAAACGATCCCCTTTCCACAAAAGAGTCTCTTGGCTTCCACTTCTCTGGGTAGCACAGGTGGAGATTCAGGTGTTGGTGCAGGTTTATTCCTGAATCAGCCTTTTGAACTCGTGTGTGCCTAAATTCTAGTTCCTGATTTTTTGTCACTTTAGGTAACTAAATTGTCAGCAGATTTGGACTGCAATCTACTTGTGATAACTCTTGTTCATGACAAAGTCCCTCTCCTCAGACTTTGGAGTCATTCTGTGAACTCATGTAGATGTGACTGATTTATGTTAAATTTCTGTGATTAATTTCGATTGCCAGAACCTCTTGGGGAAATTCCGTATTGCCAGAACCTCTTGTGGCTGGTTTATTTGTGACAATTAAGCTTCTGTCAATGAATAATTTTAGACTAATACAGGAAAACCATAACACTTGGAGACCTGTGAGGTGATGTGGATGGGCTGAGGCTGTAGCATTCCCATTGCCATGGTTGTTTGCCAATCTCCTATCTTCTCTAATTGGAGCATAACAGCCATGGCCATGTATCATTAAGCATTGCAACATCAGTCTCTGGCCTTTTGCTGAACTCTGAAGAATTGTGACTTTTCTTTGAACTCTCAGCTTTTAGTTCCACTGACCCTATGGCCCATTTATAACTGCTGTGCCATTTATCACTCTGGGGCTTAGAAATATGGTTGGGGGGAAAGACTCAAGTGCAATCATTCACACCTATGGTCTCTTTGTATTTGGACTTCACAGTTTCTGTGTAGTGTAACTGATAGGGAGAGATTAGTTACAAAATTGTAATTCCATTGAAGGATTGTGATAATACCCTACCATAAACTGTATGTGATGCTCAAGAGGTTTGACATCATTGGGGTTCTGAGATTAAGTTACAGCATCTACTATTAGTCTCTGTCAGCATCTGTTTTAGAAGAAGGTTTTTGTGCAACCCCAGTGTAAAATATAGAATATTTTCTGAGTTAGGAGACTTGCTGTTGCATTAATCGTCTCAGAGTCATGTTAATAGTTAAACCATAGCATGACATAAACCAGATTTGGTACAAAAAGACAGAAATATTTATTTTTCCATGCTACAGAGGAATTCTCTGTACTGACTACTAACAAGGTCAGGGGATATCAGTTTGAATTGGAACTACTTTGACATTTTAACTCTGAAAAAAAAAAAAAGCAAGCAGCATGTGAAACTCAGAAAGAGTTACTGGTGAGCCTGAAGTATCATTCCTGGGAAAAAAAATCTGTATATTGTAACAAGCAAAACAAGCTGACTCCTTTTCATTCTCTTACGTTCCCTTTCCCCTGTATAGCTTCTCTTATTTACACACACATACACACTTAACTGTTCTTGTGCCCCTAGGAAACTATGGCTTCCTCTTCTTTAAGCTTTTCTTCACTCCTTTCTTTTACTGATTCTTCTTCATTTCTGCCTTTTGCCTTTTCTTGTAGATTTTTCCATCACTTTAGGAGAGAAACGGTAGAGTATGTTGTGCTTTAATGTGATTTTGGCCAAAGAATGCTTATTTTTAAAGTGATTTGCCCTTGTGTAGAAGAAATAAGGAATAACTTTAAAACTCCATCCACATATAAAGTTGTGCATATGGGTGAGAGATCTTTTCACAACTCATATGAGGTAAACTCGATAAGGGAAGAGTTCAGGCAGCCGAATAGCTCCAAGACTTTGGGAAGAACTTTCTTCTTCTGAGAATAACTCTCCTGTTATAAGAAAAAGATCAGGATATTATATCAAAGTTTGGAATTTCATACCATGGAAATTAAAAAAAAAAGTTTTCTTTGAAATGAGAGAAATGTTTATTTATTTCTTCACTACAATGTAAACCGCTCAGAAAGAGAATGATGGGAATAATTATTTCTCTCGGCATTCTCTAATCAAAGACTCCCATTTTTATGAAAGAGTCAACTATTTTATTTGCCATTCTTCCTTATGCTTCTTTTTGCCTCCAGTGTCCAGGTTTCCTGCTTGGGTGGTGTCTCCTGCCATTCCATCCCTCCATGAACACAACATTCCTGCTCTGTGTTATGATGTAGGATTGGAAGGAGGGCTGCACAGGTACCTGAGCCCTTTTCCTAATGCCTGCCATCAGAATTCTTCCTTAGGATAGAGAAATATTAAGTTCTTACGAAGGTTTCAATTTATGCCTGACAAGTAAGAGAACAAACTATTTTGCGATATATGTCAAATTCCACAGTTAAACTGTGCCAAGGCATCTGACAACTGTCCTTGGATTTTCAAATCCACCTTTCTCTTTACTAGAGAACATGACTCGTTCTCTGGTGCTACTTGGTTTAGTGTGAATTTTATGGAAATTTCCAAGTTTATTAGAAGGGAAAAAAGCAAGTAATAAGAGACAAGCTATCAAAAGGACTAATTAGCCCAAAAATCTCAAGCCACAAGAAAAAAACCAGGAAAAATTGTGGGCATAATTTTTCCTTTTGAGCTTTGGATCCCCAGTGCATATAGATACTATCTTGAAATTCTCATTAAAATGTTTGATGTCCAGGTGAGACATAAGGCTGGAGAGATTGGGTGTTTTTTTTCTTCAGGCTCAGCACTTACTGTTACTCAGCTGTAAGCACTTACATGCCAATATTCAAACTTTGCCTCCTCAGCCTTACATTAAGCTTTGCAGTAATTACCATTTAGAATAAAGAAATGTTGTGGTATCCCAGTGCAGCTATTGGTTAGTGTGCAATGCCACTTATGTTTAATTAGCAGATAATTGGTCATTAGTAATTGTAAGTTTTGTATGTACTGCTAGCCTTTGCTGTGTTGAAAGGGTTTCAATTTTCATCCATCCAGGATAAAGTACTTAAGCCACTTTGTCTCTGTATTCAAAGTGAGTACTCAAATGAAGCCCTGTAAATCTTTGTTCCCCTCAGAGGGGAAAATGTAAATGACACAAACCAGTCACCATGAGATGTTTTAGTGCTGGCCTGTTCAAGATGGTGTCACTTATACAGTGTTCATAAATCAGTTGGGTTTTAGTGTTGTTTAAAATACTCCATTTAGTTTTAAAACTAATGTGAAGCAGAGACATAGAAGAAAGGGAAGGTTATTCCGGTTTAACTGTAGACAAACTGGTCAATTGTTTGATTCTTGCATAATTTACTGGAAGCTTCTCTGGCACTTCCTTGCTCTTTTAAGTACCACTCAGTGGTATGTAGTTCAAACTTTTTTTTAATCGCTGTTTCACAAAAATTGAGACAAACATTTTGGTGGAAGCTTCAATAGATTTATTTTGGAGCCTATGTATTATGTGTACAACAGGGTTAGTGTTTTTCCTCTTTTCTATACAAAAAGTCACGGTGTCCTCTAATAAAAACAAACCAGAAGAAAATGAATATTCTTCTTCTACAGTTTGGAAAAGGGACCTTTATATTTGTGGACAACTGATTGAGGATTTGATTTAGTTACAGACAAGGTGCCTCTCCACAAGAGAGTTGATTTCATAACTCTGCCTCTGTAACAAAAAGTTATTGTCTGTCTAAGAAGTAGGTGCATGTGTTTTAGAGCTACCTGGGTGAAGTGAATTTTAGTTTTTCCTAAACAGTTCAGAGATCACTGAGTAGCAGTCTGTGTATCATAGTGATATAACATCACTCTCTTCAGATAGCTCCACACATGCTCTTCTGATTGGGGGTAGAATTAAGATTTTTATTCCTGAGACAGTAAACCTCAGGGAATTTCCCTCCCAAGTGTGCAGAAGGAAGAATTGGGACAATCAAGTTGCTTTTATTTTTGGTTACTTTTTTTTTTCCCCTCAGTGGGTTACGAAAAAATAAATAATTAAAATTGGACTATAAATAATGTACTGAGCTTGCTCTGCTGAGAGGTGCAATGTTGTCCTTCTCAGTAGGAGGACAATTTAGACTGTAAATAAAATGAGTTGGCTCAGTTGTCCAGGGACTGAAGGGGTAAGTGGGAAAGGAGGGACCAGCAAAACCTGCACAGTGGTAAGACCCAACCTTTAATTTACCAAACCTACCATTACTTCTACAGCTCCACACAATTTAAAGATTTACCTTGGCATGTATATGTGTATTCTATTGAATAAACTCCGTATCTGGTGATGTGGAGTTTTTTTCATATGGTTTATATGATCTGTAATAGATAGTCTTATCCCTTCCCCTCACATTTAAAAAGAATTGTAGTGGCTGCTGATGCTGTTTTGTAATGTGCTTTTTTAACATCCTGTTATTCAAATGTGAAGTTCAGGAAAAAGTCTTTTATTTTAGTGACAGCAAAATGCCTGCAACTTGGGTTCCTTGAAAAAGTGAAAATGCTTTGTGACATGAATGCAATTTACCCTTAACATTCTCTGTACAGTGCTCTCTGATCTGTTTGCTTCCCATGTACTTTCAACCCCATTGAAAATGCCTTAAGGTCCCACTTGATAACACTCATGAGACAAAGTGTGCTGAACTTCTGGAGGATGATCAGAATGGTCTGTAAAAAATTCATGCACCTGAGTGTTCAAAAAGACTTGGGACAGATTCCTTTCTTCTAGAGCTGGCTTGTAATTTCAGGTTCCATGATGGTTTTCTTACTTGGATTTGTGTATACACATTGCAGATTCATTTTTGGCAGGTCTCTACTTCTGAGTATTACAGAGCATGCAAATTCAGGCATGAAAATATATTTTAAAAGGTGGTATCTTGATTGATATTTCCTTGATTTAAGCTATTGTAGGAGAGAAAAAGGAAGAAGAATAATGATGAAGCAAAAATTATCCTACAGCTTTTACATGGGAAGGTGTGAGGAGGTGATGCTGACTTCAGAGGAAAAAAATGAAAAAAAAATCTAGTAATGGTGCACCTGATTTGGGGTCTTTTTGTTGGGGTTTTTTGTTTGTCTCGTTTTTCCATAGTTGTATAACTTGGTGTATGGTATGACTATGATTTTGCATGTTATTTTCTTTTCTTATTATTATTTTAATGGGAAAATTAGAAAGGTTGGATAAATTTCCTTTATTCAATTTCATTAGAAGCACCCTATCCTAATTCCTTCTGAGGAGGAAACAGATGCTGTAAATACAGTAGCACATGTTTAAATATAATACATCAGGAAAAGATGGCTATTATGTGTGTAATAGCATTATGTAGAAATATTAGGCAAGACTGTCCACTTGAAACAAATCAAGCACTGTCAATACTGTTCTGCCCACAGATTTGCTCTTAGGACCATTTTGTGCTTATCTTGAATGCTCTTCTAGCTTATCATAGACTCTATCTGTGACCTACAGCCAAGTTCAGCTGTATTTAGAAAACTTTTTGTTCCCCTCTGCAAGGCAGTTTGATATATAGACAATATGTTTTCTAAATCATATATGCTGTAACCAGTTACAAATTATTCATCTTTTGGGCTGAGACTGAAGCATTCTGGTTTATTACATGCCTTACATTATTTCCTTCATACCTAGTCATTCTTAAGAAAAGAGTAAAGTGTTATTTTTATTTTTGTTATAAACACAAAAGAGTAGAGTGTTATTTTTATTTTCGTCATGCTTGAAAACTCCACCCACAATAATGGTTCTGCTGTCTCACTTCCCGTGTGTGTGGAAAGAGGCAAAGCTCAAGCTTCTTCTAGTCTAATTACACAAGGCTCTCTGAGACAAAATGGAAAAAGTGGTATTGCTTGTTTTGCAGAGAGAGTAAAATGAAACTCAAAATAAAGCAACAAATCCCCAGAGAGGAAATCACATAGGTACACAAGGAGTTTAGATGTATAAAACTTTACAGTTTCAGGTTCTGAACAGTCATACTAAAGTGTCCCTATGGCAGTAGGCTCCCTATGCATATGTTTTCTGTATTTCAATTTCCAAATAATTACTGAAAAATTTTGACGATGCAGGCTGAGGATTTTGAGTTTTGGGTATTGGGAAAAATACTTGTCGTTTAACAAAGGTAACATAAGAAATCTTTGGCAGAGGTGGGAAAAACCTCACTGAATTTCAGTGCGTGGTTCAAGGCATCTCTGTGTTGTCTCAGTTTTTCATGTAGTTTAAATCTATGGCATGATCAGTGGATTATTGGAAAATACTTGTTCAGTTTGGGAGTCCTACTGGTAGAGGACCACTCCAGGACATAACCCTCATCTTATTTTAGCAGCAGGTAGGTAAGGAATTATGGCTTGGCTTCCAGCTTTGGATCTTATTGTTTTAACTTGAAAGAAACTTCTCACATTTAAACGTTATATTCTGTTCTTTTTCAAAGTTGTTTGTCGCTTGTATTTAAAATATAAATAGTGCTAATTCATTAGGCTGTTGTGGTCTAGAACTTTTATTTGTACCTTGCCCAAATCTTACTGTTACAAATTTAAAAAAAAACAAACAAAAAATATTTAAATAACTCCAGCCTTGGAAATAAAAGGCATGACTTTGAAATGTTTGTTAGGCCTCAAAAGTCTTTGTATCAATCTATTTTCCATTAAATATACATTTTTGACACTAGAGTGGGAATAACTTTTATGCCAATATTGTAATTAGTAGCAGGAATTTTATTGTGTTCTGTATAGATACAGAAACACATTACTTATTAATTCCTTTTCTTCCTTTGTATGTTCACGGTTACATTCTTTGCTTCTGTAGAATTTTTATCCTGCAGACTGTGAGAATCTTTTCTCCAAAATACCCATATGCAGCAAGTTGTTTGCATCATGTTTATAAACAGAGACTGTTGGAGCCCATTCTGTGAGTCCCCTGAGCTTCTGTCTGCTAATGTTGGCCATCATTCCTCTTCCTTCTTAACACTTTCTTCTTATCAAACACTTCCTCTGGATTTGTAAATTTTCAGAAATGAATTTAAGATAAAGTTGAAAATAGTTGTGAGGGTGAGCAATTTTGAAGATTAGAATAGTTCTAAACCCAGTTATTTTCTAACCATAACTATTTTTTGTCATCATTGCATGTTTTTCTTTCATCTTAAATGTTCATAGTCCCAGGTGAGTGCAGATGGAATTCACTGTCGGTCAAGCATCTTTGAAACTTCAAATTAATTGCATCTTCTTGTTGACAGACAACACAACTATCTATATTTTGAAACCTTTTGCCTATAAGCAACTGCAACTTGGAAGAGAACTCATAATTCCGATTATCTTTAGAGAAACCCTTTTGTTATTCTTCAGTGGAGAAACTTTTCAAGAAATAGTGCAAAATTGGTCTGAGACTTGAAAGGGTTTTTTTTTAGTTTCTTTTCTTCTTTGCTGCATGCAGTAAAATTTTACCTTGTATATATTTTTGAGATTCTTCAACTTGCAAAGTCTGAAAAGGCACATGAACATTTTGCTGTGAGAGGTGGTACCTCTCTTTATGAGGATACCGGGAATGTCAGTCATGGCAGTGCTTGGATAGGTTTCAAGTAATAAAGTGTGAAAGGCACCACCACAAACATGCTTGTTATTAAAAACATATGGATCTAGCATCTGCTTGTACACCATTGGAAATCCAGTGCCTGAGCATAACTTGTGTGGCTGCCTCACACTGGATATTTCTCCCAGATCTTCCAGATCCTCAGCTCCAGGTCTGTGCTTAGTGCATCACCATGCAGGTCCTTTGAGAAAGTCATGCTTGGCTCTGAGTCTCCTTGTATTTACATGGGGTGGAAAGTGGAAAGCCTCTCTTCCCACCTGGCTCGGCAGGAATGCTGACTGTGGGCCGTGGATGCACATCAGGAGTCTGCCCTCAAGCCTTTGGTGTAGCACCCAGAGCTGCTCCCAGGTATATTCTCTTCTCTCAGCACTAATACCTGTCCATGGTGCCCTCTGGTATGACCTGTGGCTCTATGGAGAGCCACAGTGTGCCTGCTGCTTCCCTCAAAGGCCAATATTTGGCTTTGTTGTTTCCCAGGGGGTTCCCACAGGAATCACTCCCTCTGGAGCATGAGGGGGAGAGACATGCAGAGCAAGCCATATCCTCAAGGGCATGGGGCTCTGTGGGTTGCTGAAGGCATAATTTTCTGTAAGAAATAGCTGTTGTGAATGAAACGAACAGATATAGAAGCAATCAAGTCTGAATAACTTTTTTTGTTGCCTGTCATTTGGGGGTTGTTTGGTTTTCTCCTATTGCTGAACCAGTTAGGGAAACAAGGGTCCCTCTGACTCTCCTGTATGAATGTTTCTATATAGCCCATCAGACCTGAAGTTGTGTTATTCAAATGTAAGAATCACTTTATTTTTCTGTTTCACATCTTTCACATGCTTTCTTTTCAATGGGATCTGAAAACTTTCAGATTTAGATGGCAAAACCTGTAGTGTAGGAGCTCATTAAATACAACACAAAAGGAGTATATATATTATTCTGAGGCTATTATGAGGTAACCAAATACTATAATCCTTATTTATGTGATGGAGAAATGGAGTCACAGATTTGTTCAAAACTGTAAAGAATTTGGTATGCTACAGATTTGGAACATAGAAGACTTCTTGGCCTCATGCCCCAACCACCAATAAATAAAGCTTATTCTCATTAGAGCTCAAATATAACTTGAGCTTTTGATCTAGTACTGAGGGAGAATCCTGCCCTTGATTTGAAGATGCATTTAGTTATCTTGTGTTCTTCCATAACTGATTTGTGTCAAGCAGATTTATCACCTTATGTTATGTAAGAAGAAAGCTGGTATGTGAGATGCTCCATAAATTGTAAGGGTAGGAAGGAGATCCCCCCACTCCCAGTTCAAAGTGCCAAATTTTTCTGTGGGAGAATATGTAGTGTTTGGGTATGCACTGATATGAGCTCTTTCAAGCATGTGCCATTTAAATATTAGGTTACATCCAGTCGTTCCATTCTGTTAAAATATGCCTGATTTCAATGTTATTCTTGTCAAATGCCCCTATCAGAAAGGTTCTTGCTGTCTGCCAAAGCTTTGGTTTCTGCAGCAGGCCAAGCCCTAGTTTTTCTAACAGCCCTATGTGCTGTGCTGTGTCAAGATTTTGTGTTGTTGCATGGTACAGTTGGCTTCAGGTGGCTTTCACTGATAGTATGCAGAGTACACACTTCCCTGTGTGGTTGGGGACTGGTTTCATCTGCTCAGTGTGTGCATTACTACAGGATCTTCCCTTTGCTGCTCCTCACATTCACAGAATCACAGAATCATTTAGGTTGGAAATGATCTCTAGGATCATCAAGTTCAACCTTTGATTGATCTCCACCTTGTCAACCAGAACATGGCATTAAGTGCATGTCCAGTCCAGTCATTTCTTGAACATCTCCATTGAAGGATGACTCCCCCACCTCCCTAAGCAGCCCATTCCAATGTTTAGCAATCCTTTCTACTGGAAGAAATTCCTCCTGGTGTCCAACCTCAACCTTCCCTGGTGCAGCTTGAGGCCATGTCCTCTTTTCCTGTCACAGATTGCCTGGGAGAAGAGACTGAACCCTATCTCTCTACATCTACCTTACAGGTAATTGTAGAGAGTGATAAGGTGTCCCCAAGACTTCTTTTCCCTAGGCTGAACAATCCCAGCTGCCTCAGCTGGTCCTCATAGGACTTACATCTACATTGAGTATCTGTCGTCTCTTCGGTCCCTGGAGCTGCCGAGGTTTGCACCAGCTGAGACCTCACCTGGTGTGTACTGATTTTGCAAGAGCAGTCCCACCTGGGACAGTGAGCTCTGGCTTTCTATGTCTCTGATATAAGCAGAGTATAACAATTCTAAATTTGACTCACCTATAGCAATTGCTTTAGCAAACACCAAAATAGCTCAAAATACTAGAAAAGTTTTTTGAGCCACTCACAGGCTTATATTGCTTTTACATACAGAGAAAAGTAGTGAGCCTAAATGCAACTATTCCAGGAGGTTTGATGTCACTCCTAATGTTTTAGCAAATGATGTGGTTGCATTGAAATGCATAACTGCATATTTCAATTACAGTTTCCAGGCTCTAAGTTTTCTAACCTCTTCCAGGATTTGTCGTAAGGGACTTGTGCAGCATTTGTGATTTCTGGCACAAATCTGGAAGGGTTAATCATTCTTTCGTAAGTACCTGAGATTTTAGCAGATGATTTTTTTGCCTTTTTCTGAATGCCACTTTGAACTTTAGATTAATCTTCTAAACACTAAGGGCTTTAGGAGCTCATGATATGATGGAAATGTTTGTACCTATTCTGACTTATTTTTTCATTACCTTGATGGATAATCAAAAATGAGTACAGATGAATGATCAGATTAAAAGTGAATGCAAGAACTAAGCCAGATATATAGTTGTGGAAGATAAAACCCAGCTGAAGTGGTGAGCTTATTTGAACATTGCAAAGTACTTTTTTTACATCCTCTTTAGGTGCTGGTAATATTGCAGCTCTGTGCTACTATTACCTGTAGTGTCTCGTAATTAATGTAGAAAAGATGCTGGGAAGTTCTTGTTTCATCTCTAAATTATTAGTTCAGGGTTTGCTGATGTTCCACGTTTAATCCTGCATATGCTGAGGGTTTCCAGTAGAGGTCAGGATGACATTGTCAGATATTTTGTAAATGCGTTGACCTGAATACGAACCTTCCAAGACTTCCCTTATTCTCACAGGCAAAATGTTTGGGTGGGGTTTGTTTCTTTTACCTTTTTAATATGCAGATAATGCACTATGTAAGTATTTTGGTTTCATCTGGACTTCATCAACAACTTTGTAAAGTTTGGTTACAAACATATCGAATTTCTTCAGAAACTGTGAAAATTGGGAATGGAGAAAAAACAGTGGGAAGGGGATGAGCCTGAAGAGCTAGCACTGCTATTAAGGTAAAGGTTTGTTACAATGCAAGTATTAAGACTAGGGGGCCTGACAAATTGGTTTAGAATTGTTTTAATTTTTTATACTATGTGTAAATTTGTACAGACATACTTGTATATACACACACATATATATGCATGTCACACATACCTACACAGACATATTTTTATATATCGGCATAGATATATTTTTATCTAAGACTATGCTACACACACACAGCAGCAACACTTACGCAGCCTTTGCTTTGGCAACTCATCTTGGCTTTTTCCTTGTAGCTTTATTAAAAGAACAGATCTGGCTGATAAAGTAACCCTATGGAACAAAGGGAAAAAGATATGTTTTGTTGTTTATTTTTTTTCAGTCGTACCAATTAGTTGATTGGTTTTGCAGCATAGCCATGCAAATAAACATATCTACCCTATGCACTGAGCTACTAGTGGAATAAGGACTGCCTAAGGTGGCTTGGTGACTGGGAAGAGCTAGGGAACATAGTTTGTATTTAAAAAAATTAAATCTTCTTCTAGACTCTGGAACACAGTTTTCCGACTGGGGTAGATTTTGTGGCAGGTTCTATAGTGCAGAACCACAAAGTCTGTGTAGCCTTGTGTCCTGGTGCTCTCACCTGACACTGGTGACGTTCTTGTGCACTGGCACATCACAGAACAGCTTCACTTCACTTATTTTGCACAGTTCACTGCTGTCTGGCATTGCAATGTATGTTTCTAATTTCAGATTTACTTTGCATTAAGATGTCAAATATATCTACACATGTGCTTGTGCACACACTACACACAGGAAGTTACCTGTGTTGTATTCAATGCCTTCTTGGGCTTACAAAGCTGTGGCATTCAGGCTCCACATACTCACTGGCACTCTGGTTAGAGGCACATCAGCAATTTACGGGTTTCACACACAAAGCCTTTTGTAAAATGTGTGTTTTTCTCTGGATGTGTGTAGGGCTCAACTCCTGCAGCTGAGCCTTCACTGGGCACCCACTGCAGGTGCACTCATGTCACAACTGTTCAGGCACAGTTTAGAATCTGTATTCCAAAAGAGCTGGAGCAGCCTGTTGTTTATTGCACCTTAGACAAAATGGCTTTCGCCACTTTTGGTAGAAACCAACTACAAAATGCATGAAAAATCCAGGCCCCAAAATGCAACTTAGTTACCTAGATGGGACAAAATGATCTGAGTATAGACAGCATTATGGAGGAAGATAAATAGCTGAGAGTGAGGTGCAATAAGAAGACTATGAAATAATATCTGCTTTTCCTGATGTCTGTTCTAAGTCATCTTGACATAATAGGTTTTATCAGACTGTGATGTACTTTCCAAGGAAAGTGGTGAAAGTTCATATTGCTGGTGACATTAATAGCTAGACTGGAAAAATCACTTTGAATGCTTGTAGGGAATGAACCAAAAAGTTTAGTGAGACATACAAGGTAGCTCAGTTGGTCTCATTTGATTTATATACTGTGACAAAATAAAATCAAATATCATGCTTTATTAGTTCTGTTTTAAGAGTTATTTTGTGTCCACATAGATGTTTCATCTTTCTATTGGATACAAGGATATTTTGAAATCAAGCAGTTCTGGACCAAGATGGCAGCAAATTAAATGAAACAATGGTGTCTCACATTATCTGCTCAATAATTTATCATAGTAGGCAAGCATAGTTTACAAATGACAAGGTTACCTTGCATTTTAGGGGGTTAGGTTTACTTACTAAAAAGGAGGTATCTTTCCTCCTAGTGATTCTTATAATTTAAGAATTCTGCCTAAGTGGGTGGCGAAAACATACTTATTTTCACATAAATCCTGAGAGAAGGTCATTGCCATGCTGGGCATTAAATACAGTTATTGGATGAAGAAGGGCTGTATTTCTCTTAAACTCAAGGATGTTCAGCCCATGAAGACCAAATTACTACTTCTGAGATGAAAACTCCCTGGGTGCTTGAAATTCAGGTTTATCTTGACTAATCAGCTGTTAAAAAAAAAGTAATTCTATAGCAGAAGGACATGGCAGGTTTTATTTATTTATTTTGCTTAAGTGTATTTTTAAGAGAAAAGGTGTTACTGGTAGATACCACAGTGGCCCTTGGGCTACTTGGGCTTTATAAAGAGTTCTTCCTGAGACATCTTTGGGGTGTTTAGCTCAGCCATTTTTCAGTTCTTGTTTGTCTCTGCCAGGTGTTTGTCCTCTGTGTAGGAATAAAAAGCACTCTCAGGTACTGCCAACTTTTATTCTGTTGGCTTTAACCAAGCTGTCTTCCTGCAGAGGCCTCCCAGAAACCAGAACCATAAGTACCCTGCATCCCTTGGTAGCTGTTTTCTGCCACCAGCCCAGATTTAACTCATATCCCCCATAAATGGCACGCTTTCAGATGGCCTTGCACAGTGGCACTTTTCCTGTCTTTGAGCAAGGCAATGCTATGGTTACAGTACTCTGTCAAATGGGGTGCCAATACTCGCATCCTCCTTGCCTTTATTTTTCTGACTAGCTGCCTTCTGCTATGCCAGGATACATGGTCTTTTGTCTGACCATAAAGCAGTCATCCCATATTCACCATTTGGAGGCCTTGGTCTCTTGTAATACTCCAGGTAAAACATTTCCCATGGTAACTGGCATCATGCACATCTTGGCAGCACCTAGCAGATAAGAAAAGGAGGAAGGATCTCTGTTTCAATTTTGCCAGCTTCTAATCTTGCTGGCCAAGTTTCCCTCTTTTCTTGACTCTTGGGCAGGTTTGGTTTTTTTGAGGTATTTTTGTGACTGGTTGTGTGATTTTTTTGCTCATTTTATGCAGTAGGTCAAAACCAACTCTAGCTCGTTTGGAATGTGTAAAGAGACTAAAGATGAAGCATGTAACTGCCTTCCTGGTCAAAGCACAGAGTTAACCTATTAACGAAGTTGATATTAAAGAAATAAAGCACAAAAATATTTGTAAAAGAGTACTACTTCATTAGGGAAAAAAATACCCACTTATTTCTGCAATATGCAAAGTACCTGTTTTCCAGGGTAGTGTTATAGGAATGTTCTCTCCTGAGGAAACACCTACCATAGTTATAGTTATTGTGGTTATTGCTGAGTAGTAACTCCTCACTGTATGCCTTCTAATTCAAATTCAAAGATTTGATTTATACTTGTTTTTTATTGCATATACATTGCAGTCTTACTTCACTTTTCCCAATTCCTTTGCAGAAGGGCAACAAAATTTACATTCTTATTATTTTTAGTTTATTTTTGACATATAAATTGAAAATGACACAGAGCATCAAGGGAACAGACTCAGCTCCTTCCTATGCAGTTTTTTCTGCCCAAATCCCTTATCTGTAATTTTGAATATGACCTCTTATATTTCAGACCCACAAAGTACTCATACTTTTTACCTCTGATATTCAAATAGCATCCACTGAAGTATTTCTGAAGACAGGGTTTTTTCTGTTTCTGAAATAATGTAGTCTTTCGCACATGAAACAGTAGTCTCTTATCCTGCTTTCAAATTTAGTTTAGTACATTATATTTTTAATAACCAAAAAGTTATGCATAAGTGTTACCATTTTGATAAAAATAATATAGTCTTTATCACTATTCTCAGATCATGGTTTGGAGAACAAATATAAGCTATGTGTACTAAATTTTGAATGTCTGAGTACATTTTTGTGGGGAATCTTATGAGTATAAAAAAGATTAAATTCCATTGTATCTAGATCTGTGTTGTGCTCTTATTGCATTTACTGTTGTCCCATTCCGTATGCTTCTTGTTTATATGCACCTGCCTCCCAGTTAAATCTTCATTAACACGCACATCTGCAGAGGCTCTGCTTGCTTTCATCCAAATTGAAGCATTGGATGTTTTAAACCATATACATTTTTATCTTACTTTTTTTCTGAACTTCCAAAAGAAGCACAAAATTACTGGAAAACCCAGAAGTGAAAAAATGTCACAATATTAGTAAAACTTTGGGACTTGGAAGCCTTTTTTAGTTTTGCAAGGCTTCTTTCTGTTTTATTTGCATTTGTTTTTTTGTATTCATTGCAAATGTAAATGTGTTTGACAATTTTTATTATACAGTATGGGACTGAATGTTGTCTGGAATAGTTGATGTTCTTCCAAGAAAGCTCTTATTTAGTAAGTGAACCTCTTCAAAAGTCTCTCAATTCTGGGACTGATTACACTCGGAAGCAAGGGATCCACTTTACTGCTGCGCTCAAGGAAAATAAATTTACCCCTGGCATTGACACCTTAAGTAAATCATGGGCTGCACATGTTGTGTCTGTGTTCAAATGAACTCGCATTGAAAACCTGACTGTGTAAGAAGATGTAACAAATGCTCACTGGTATAATGATTGGTCTCTGTTCAGTACTAGAAGCACAGAACTAATGCCTAGAATACAGAGGCTGAATTGTTACTCCTAAGGACAAAAAAAAAAAAGAAATATAACCATTACTTCAGGTCACCACTAAGGTCACTGACAGCACAGCATGGGGGATTCAAGTAGAGCAGCATGACTGCGACTCGCTCATGGCTGTGAAAGAGATCTTTAGTCCCCATTGCCACTATATGATTAAATTGGAAGAAGAGAGAATACAATCTTTTGTATTTATTTACTTTTTACAAAAGAAAGAGAAAATCTGAAAAATGAAATTTGAAAATAATCCATTCTAAATAAGCATTGCTGTAGGTCCTGCTGTTTACTGCTCCATGAAGATGTTGTCTGTTAAATAAGTAAAATCAGGGATGAGTGGGTTGGTGGGGAGACCCCTCTGCAATCCGTGCACTGCTTGCTTTAATAATTAGATATGGTCCTGTTGTCACACTGGAGTCCAGCTTTTATCATTCTTGGCAGACAGAGCAGAGCAACACTCTGGCACTTGACCTGCCCATAAAAACTTGAACAGGAAACAGCAATAAATAATCCACTCAAAAGGCCCTTGAGAAAAGCATTGCACTTGATTCCTTATAGGAATTGCATGCTAGTCCAGTGAGAAAATGGGCTCTTTCAAAACACAAGCTTTGTATTGTTAGCATTTTTTAAAATTTATTTTTTTACAATTAAATATCTTAGTGGTGGCTTGGAAGACTTGTACATAGAAGACCTGAGGGAGGCTTCAAAATTATTTCCAGTTGTATTCCTTTTAAACATAGAAATATACAGCATATACACACACATCCAAACAGCATTTCAAACAAAGAGCAAACCAGCCAACATCTTCCTCTGGAGCTGGTCCTGGCTTTTTTCACATGGGGACTCTGATTCTTCTTGTTCTGCTTTCCATGGCAACCTTCACCCTGCTGAAGAGACCTAAGAGTTTGACCCCAAATCCCTCACCTCAATTAGAACACCCCTGCTCACTTGGGGCCTGGTCATTGAAATTGGCATGAGGTACAAAACCAGCTCCAGTTTCTCTGGAAATGTCTTTCCTCAGTTTTTGAGGAAGAACATTTAATTTCCTGCTCTAGCCTGAAAGAAATGAGTGGTTCTGTTTGTATTTACTGCAACCTATTTATAGTCTTTGACAATGTGATCCGTTCCACAAACATTTGCTTTAATCTCTGGCTTTTCTCATGAAGTGAATTAGAGAAGTAAGGGCATCATTTGTAGTGGGTTTAGTCACAGAGTAATTTTTTTCATGTGTGTACAACAATCTAATTTTTCGTGTTCATTTCAGCACCCTGAATGAATCTATAATACTTGCTAAGGAAAAGGAAAATGTTTAATATTTGCCAAGAATAATTTGAGACAAAAGGGCTTGGAAAGGCTACTATCATGCTTATTACCTTTAGTAAATTGAAATTATCATTACTAAAATGCCGAGTTGTTTTGTTGGGTTTTTCAATTGTTATTTGAATTCATGTAGTCTTTGTTTCCAGCTCTGCTAACTTTTAACTAGACTTGGAAATTTTGGGAAAAAAAATAAACAATTTTTTAAATTTTTTTTTTTTAGTTTTATTTTCAGTGAGATTAAACTCTACTCATTTTTTCCACTCTTTAGAAGCTTAACGCCTAGATTTTTGGCTGTTTAGACGGGTCAGTTTTATTGAAGTTATTCTCTTGGCTTGCTAGAGATACATGTATTTAAAGATCAGGACAGTGATTGCTCAAAGCCAGAAATCCCATTAAATATTTTTTCAATTTGACAGGAATGCTATTTTTTCAGAAAGAAACAGTGCAAGATGAAGAGTAGATTGAAAAAGTTCTCAATCTTCCAGTCTTATGTCTGGTCCAAGTTCAGAAGTTGCAAACCTAAATTATCATGGACCTTGTTGTAGAGAGGTACAGAACCCAAAATCTCTATTTGGTTGTACCTTTTTTTTTTTTTCATTTATTTCTCCACTTTAGCCTCCTAAAAAGCACCTAGAGTAACTAATGCAGAAATGTACTTGGGACCATGCAGCAGTTTGAAATAGTTGGATAGGCTGATTCATTTCTGCAATGTTATGATTTCTTCATATGGCACACATTAAAGGGGACAATGAAGCTCACATTCAAATGGGCTTTGAGCCAGCTGAGGTCTTTAGCAGGCAATGTGGTCCATCTTCTGGCTGTCCTTGCAGACCAGGTGAAAACAGGTACTCAGTACCACAGGATTCTTGGGGTGTCCTGTGCAGGGCCTGGAGTTGAGCTCGATGATCCTTGTGGGTCCTTTCCAACTCAGCATCTTCTGTGAATTTGCCTATTTTGCATAGAGGCAAGCAAGTGGTGCTGGCCAAATATAAGATGGTCTGTGGTCACCACTTGCACCCTCAGTGAGCAGTCTTGTCCCAGCTGTGTGCCAGCAAAATGAGATTTGCTGGTAGGGCTGTCTTAGTGCACTGAAATATTGCATTTATGTGCTTCAGTGCTTGCTCCTTCCTCTTTTTCGTGAGCAGACTATTATGACCAGCTTGAATGCCTTAAAATTCTGGTAATCTGTGTAGTTTTCAACCAGACTTAAATGCATGACTGATTTGGTAGCAAGGACAGGTAAAACCATTATATTCTGCCTAGTATATATTTGTTAACATGTTAGTTATCTATTTAATTTTTCAAAATTTCCATTAAATGTTTAAAAACATTTGTGTCTGTGGCTTTTGCAAACATCCAGCCTTGATATATATCTAATTTATTTTGTTTTGAGAGGTTTACCCTTCTAGCAAGTATTTATTTGCCCACATGGAATTCATAGGTTAGTGGAGAACTCATTTATTTATTTACTAATTTTCTTGGTTATTGACTATGCAAAAGTTTCCACTAATGAGAATTCTTCCCCGTTGTGAATCACTAATACATTAAGTACACTTCAGATTCCTCCAGTAATGATACAATGAGAATTGCTTAGCTGATTTAAATGACACAGATGTAGTACTAATTATACATTTTAAATTGGCAACAAACACAATTAATTTACTGATTATCTAAAACAAAAGTAAACTTTTTTTGTTATAGTAATTTGCTATAATTTATCACACAGCCATTTTCTTTGTGTAATATTTATGCATTTGACAAACCTACAAAGAGATATATAATTAGACCTGTTTCATCCATCACTGGCTGCCTTTTAACTGGAGGTTTTACGTGAACAGCTTACAAAGACACTATGAGATTAACAAAATCATAGTGAAGCCATCTTTTAAACCAGCAAATGGCATTTTTTTTGTTAGTATTTTATGTGGATTGTCCAAATTGAGTTGTTTTATTTAACTTAGGTTCCTGAAGATATTTTACAGAGCTATTCTTTGGGTGGTGGTTTGTTTGGTTTTAGTTTAGCATATCTGTGTTTGATCGCAAATTTTTGGTAAAAACCCTAAACAAAATTCACTTACAGGCATTTTTGAAGAGAAAAGTCTCAAAAAATACTGCATAAAATAAAAATGTCTCTCCTTGTAGTAGCAACAACTCCCTTTCTAAATGCTTTGTGCTTGGGAAAGTTTGGAATTATTTGTCCATGGAATTGGGAAATCAGAGTGAGACCAACGTTTTATTTTCATTTAAGCCTAGATTTTGGGCATTAAAAACCTGCAAGCACTAGAAATCTCCATATCAAGCCCTGTTATCAAGTTATATATTTGCCTTTTAAATACTGTTTTTAGGGAGCTTCATCCTGGTGCCCATAGTGGCATTGAAACTTGCCAGATGTATGGCATCATTAAAGTAGTCTTTGAAATCTATATTAATATAGGATAGAGAGGAATATCTTGGAAGACATTGTAATTGTTGGTTCTGGTATACTTCTTTACACTGTAGAACCAGGAGTTAAAAAGAATAAACTACAAACCAAACCCCCCGCCTTTCAGATCCCGCCCCCCCAGTCCAATAGAGGCAAAACTCCCTTTCAGATGCTTATTCTGTATTTTCATGTCACTGATCCTTCTAGAGGAAAGGTCTGTGAATCACGTTGTTACGGATTGAAAGGTGTTTCAGTTCATTTAAAAATTATGTACGTTTTCAGGTGGTGACACTGTTGTGGCCACTGTAGGCTAGAGAAGCAGATTTTACCAGAACATGTGATGTCCTTTGATCTGTGCCTTCATCATGCTTGAGATCCTTGTTTTAGTTGAGAACTCTGTTTTCCATTGAGTTTTTCTAAGTCAAAAATTTTGCCACTTGATTTTTCTAGGTGTGTAATGGGTGCAAGGGGAGTGTGAAATCCCCTATTTGAAATGGAATTTCAAGACAAAAAAATCCTACTCAATGTGATTTTTTTTCCACTCTGGAAATTACTATTAGTTTCCAGGAAATAATGATATATCTAAGTGGAGAATGGGATCTCCTAAAGAGAGTACAGAATTTAGTTTCCTTGGACACCATCAATAGCAGTGCTAGTGATGACAAGTGCCAGCAGCAGCAGCAGCAGAGTCCTTGTCCCAGGTGAGCACAGGTGCATTTGAAGGATATACATATCCTTTCCCTCTTCTAGCATGTTTATTTGCCCCTTATCATTATCTGCATCTAGAATCACAACCACATACCAAGAACCACTTTTCAATCAGTTTTCTTAAAGTATTCTTAAAAAAACCCACACAACACCTCCCCACCCCCCCCCAAGCTTGCCTTATAATTTGAACAATGAATCAACTAATCAGGGAGAAAAAGCATTTATTCCTGTTTGGTAAAATGTTTTTGTCCTGCATTTATTTATTTATGGTTTATTAAATGTGAGTTTGGTGATGAGCACTTCCAAAATCTGTTTTCTTCCTAATTTTCATTTATTTGTCTTTTTTCTTTTCTTCTTATTTTTTTTCAGGAGGAAAGATGGGTAGTGGCAAGTGTACAGGTATGGGCATGCAATCTGGCAACATTTAAGACTCCCTTTAAAAAGTAGAAAATAGCAACTTCATTATGTAATATAATTTCACTGTGCTGTACCTTTAAAAAGAAATATGCAGTTGTTCTTGAACTATTAAACTATATGTGTCACCGATTTATCCTGTTACCAAAAGGATCTCATGTGTCATTTGGCAGAATGACAGCTTTTTCTCCCCAGTCTATTGTATAATTGTGTTTTGTTAGCTGTTTTTGTTTTATAAATACTGTGCTAAAGGGATATCTGAAGATCAAGATTTTTGATGCAGTATTTTTCTTTGCTGTTCTTTGATGTTGACCTTCCCCCACTCCCCTCACAGCAACAAGCACAATATTTTGTTCTCAACAAGTTACCAATTCTATGTCAGGAAAAAAATAATTTCTTTTTCACGTCAGAGTTTTTGCAAGTAAGCCAACTCCATTCTAGCAGATTCCTTGTTGAAATTCTCCTGAAACATTTTTCCCAGGAAAGAAATAGGTTCATGAAAATTTTCTTTATTTGAAAATCTGCAGAGAGATTCCAGTGCTATCAGTCTTTATGAGTTTGACTCCACAAGCTTGGAACACTGGCACTGGTATTTGTTACTTTTCCTTCTGACAATTTCCCCTTCTAGCAAAAGCAGTGACACAGCATCTCCGCCTGTGAATTTAGAATGAGAAACTTCTCCTGTAATACTTAATTGAAATCCTTCTTATTGAAAAATAATTGAATAAGTTCTTACCCTATCTGTTGGTACTTATGGAGAGAAATTATTTGTTGCCTGCTTTTTAACAAATTCTAAATATTGTTCTTAAAAACTCTGTTTTAAAGCCGTATGTCCTCTTTATCTTATATCCATTATACTGAACATATCTAGTTCCCTTAACCCATCTTTCCAGATCCTGCTTGTGAAATATCTTGTGAAATATCTTGTCAGTCTTAAGGCTTCCCTCAGGGTTCTCTGCAGCCTGTCTGCCTTTCTCACAGAGAAATGGCCCAACCCAATAGTGTTTCAGCTGAGCCTCCTTGTTGCCAGGAGAGCAGAAAACTTCCCATGTCTTTCCCATGACACTTGAAAAATGATTTTTCAGTTGACATTTACTAGTTTTGCACCAGCATTAAGTTTTTGGCTTCTGTTCAGTTTGAGTTGCTATAACATCAACTCTGTTTCAAGTGTTGCTTAGCCAGGTAGCAAACATTTCATATTATGTTTTCATTTTTTGGAAGTGAAGCATTTGATTTTTGCCTTCATTGAATTGAATCCTCTTGATATTATAGCTCTGATTCGATTTCTGAAATTAGTGTGAAATCTAATCCTGCTCTTGAGGTTGCCTGTGACCCCTCCCAGCTCAGTTATAGCCATAAATGTCATAACTTATTTTCTATCCAAGTTGTTAATGAAAATATTGAAAGCTTACCAGATTTTTGCCAAGACCTTGCATGGTGCAACCCTCAGGTTTGGCAGTGAACCCTTCCTTTGGGAACTGCTCCTCAAATGCTGGTGAATGGCATAACTGTTCTAATGGCTCAGAATGCATGTATATTCTATTTTATTTTTCCTAGAAGAGGTGCATCTGAGCAGGTGAGGTGCAAACCTCAAAACTTTTGTGCTGGCAGTGCCTGAGTGTGC
This sequence comes from Entomyzon cyanotis, assembly GCA_024500445.1. Classification (NCBI taxonomy): domain Eukaryota; kingdom Metazoa; phylum Chordata; class Aves; order Passeriformes; family Meliphagidae; genus Entomyzon; species Entomyzon cyanotis. Next base: position 5,844,917 of record JAKEPQ010000756.1, read on the forward strand.
TGATCTGGAGGAAACTTCTGGAGAGGGAGCAAGCAGAGAACTGTTCCTAAGAGATGTGCCATAACAAGCCAGTGCAGGAGAGGCCTGTTCTCCAGTTGGGCTTCCCAGTGTGACAAATTCCTGAGGTTTCATGGGCTGCAAAAACTGTGTACCTCATCTCTCCTGGGTCCTTAAAAGTGGCATCTGGTGGCTGGAAGTTGTCAGCCCTGCCTATTATTGTTGTATTTATACACTAAGAGAAGCAATTGTGAGCTTTAGAAATTAGTTACGTTGTAGACATAGAAGATGTTTTTTGAGATTTTTCTGACTACACCAAATGTAGTCTTCTGTAGAGAGATTCTCCAAAGCTTAGATCAGGGCCAGAGCCTGGTGTGAGATATAAAGCCTGGAGGAGCTAGGGAGAAACCCTCTCACAAATTTACTGTGGCCTGGAAACATGCTCTGCTCTGTCTCATCCCAGTGGGACAGAGGACCAGGGAGGGAGCTGGGGAAGGAGTCAGCATTCTCCAGCGTTCTTGCTTAGTGGACACCAGTGGATGACTGTCAGTCAGGATACCTTCCTGTAATTGAGTTAATGTTTAAACTATCTTGTGAGACATTGATGGTAAATCAGAATGTGAAATTATATTCTAATTATATTCTGAAAACACTTGCAGCTGTCCTGGCATCTTCAAGGTTACAATATTTGTCTCAAACCAGTCAATCAAAAATGCTTAACCTGATAAGCGTTTATGCATTGTCTCAAATAAACTATAATTTGTACAAGAATACATTCTCAGCACATTTGAAAGCCAAATAATCAAAATGATCTAAGCATAGGAAATTTACAGTCTGGCTTAGCTATCATCTTCTGGAATCTGGGTTTGCAACCTGATAGATTTTATAGCTCAGCCGACTAACTGATATAATGACATGGCCTTTTAGAATTGCCAGCTGTAGATCTAATTTTGGCTGGAGGAGTGGCCAGATGTATTCCTCACTGTCCTCAGTCTGAACTGGGTTAGTAGGGACTATAAATAGGTTCATAAATATTTTAGTATGTCTACATTTTTGCACTGATGTAAAAGATAGGAGGGTAGATCGTTCAGGTTCCTTGTGAGTAACACCAAACAGGGTCAATAAAAAAATTACCTTTTCTTTAAATAAATCCATTTTGTAATGTTTCTTTAATGTCTCCCTTTTGGGCTAGCCAATGCTTGGTAATAGCACCATCCCTTTCTTCAACTGATGCTGGTGCTGAAAAAATGGCCACATAAAAATGGTGGTTCCTATTGACTTTAGCCAAGAAAAGACTTTTATCACAGATGATTTTCTTGTCTGTGTGATATTAACTTGAGAAGATGAACTACAGAAGTGCTATTGTTCAAACAAAAAGGGAGTATTTTGTATTTCTTGCTTTTTTATGTTCTATTCTGAGCAGGAACCTCTGTCCCAGATTTAAATGCTGCCTTTCAACTGAAGAGATTTGTGCCTATGTTCTCAGTCCAAGTGCCTCCACCTGCCTCTACCCAAGCTTATTCCAGGTGTGTCAATAACTTCAACTCTAAGGTTGTTCATTGGTAATTTATGGAACAGACAACAATATAGAAATTAAAAAATAATCTACTTTCATTTGAGTCCCAAGGCTGCAGGAGAGAAGAATTCATGTTGGTTTGAGTCAGGGTATCTTTTTCTCACAATGTTAAAGGCCCCCAAAATAAAAAGAGACAAACAAACAAAAAACCCCAACCAAAAACAGGAAAAAGAACTACCCACAAAAAGTCTTCCTGCTATTCTGGGTACTGAACTGGGACATTTAAGTGGTAATCTACTTGCTTTTCATTTTTTAATTCTTTCAAATTGAGCTAGCTTGCTGGTGCTCATTTGTATTTGTTTTAGGGAAATATAAGAGGTATTTAAGGCTTTGTTACTAGAAAAATCTGTAGCAATTAGTGACATAGGTTTCCTGACCTAAGTTTTGACTATAGCAAACCTAAGCACTGTTTACTCCTTTCACAAATCAGGAAGCCTTTGTGCTCATTTTGAAGTTTTACTGAAGTAAAGAGAGTTTAAGCATGTTCTCAAAATGTGGTGTATGGGAAAATGCTTTGCTTGTTTATAAATGCAGCCCTTAATTTCCAGTGTGCAGCTGCCTGTTCTAGTTATTATTCAGGGCAAAGATGGGATCTGTGACAGGTACAGGCCACAAAATCTGACATTGTTTCATTCAAGTTACCATTTGGCTGTGCTATTTTTCTAATCAGATGGATTAGTGTTCCTTGGCTTTGCTCTTGGATAGAAATCAAAGTTGTCTACTTAAATAGACTCCTTCCCTGCTCTACAATTCTTGGAGAAGGCCAAAAATTCCACAAATAATTATATTTGCTTTCCGTCCCTGGCCTGTGTCACAGGTGTAACACTGGGACAAAAGTTATCCCCCTTTTTGTACTTGAATGTCATTTTTTCAGTACTAACAGCACTGTGTCCTGCTCCAGTAAAAAATGTTGAGGAGGGAGAGAAAGAAAGCAAGCTTTTTGGGTCATTTTCAGTGAAACAAATTTCATACCATCTATATATTGGCACATCCCATAGCGGTTTTTTTTTTGTTGTTGTTGTTTCTTTGGGTTTTTTTGGGCGTTTTTGTAAAGTTTCACTTCTTTCAGATAATTTAGTTTCAAACTAGGAATACCCAATATCCAGGGGCCTCTGATGGATGACTTAAACTGAGTAGTGAATGTATTTAATTTATAATTCTGTCTATGTATGTTTTTCTTTGGAACACTGTGATCAGGAATTCAAATGAAGGAAAATACAACTTCTAGAATTTGTTATGCAAAAAAACTCCATGTAGTTTTCTTTTTTGAAGACAGCCTTTTGTCACTCAGACCTGATTTTCTGTATGATAGTTATTTTCCTTAATGTTATCCCACTAAGAGAGGCTGATGTCTTTGAACATTCCTCGATTAGTCCTATAAAATAAAACAGGTTAATTGCAAGAGTTTCACATAATTAAACATGAGTATTATCCATTTTTGGGTAATTATTTAACTGAAATTTCATTCAAAATCTGTTGAACTGGTTTCAACCAAAAAAAGTGGGTTAAAGCTAACTGTTTGTAAGCTTAGTTTTTCAGGTTTGACTATTCTACTATACCTCAAAAGAACCAAACAAACAGTGAAAAGAAAGATAAGAGGCACAGGTCTGGTTCTTAGTGCCTCATATTTTGGTACAGGACACCAAGACCAACAGCAGATATTGGACTGGACATCATATGGATATTTCTTCCATCAGGTTGCACTGAGAATAGGAATGAAGAAAATGTTGTGATAGTCTGGAATGTTTATATCTTAATATTTAGGTGCTAAAAATGTCTTAAAATTGTTGTGATCAGATATACACTCATAGGACTGACAGGACTCCTGAAAGTATCTCAGAATATTGCATTGCTGATTGGAAGCAGTGCCTTTTCAACTGTTTATTTTACTTCTGCTTGTGAGATTCATGCAGCTGAGGTTGGAGAAGGAGGTTAAGGGATTTTTGCAGATGTCTTGTCTCAAACCTATATTCTGTCAAACAATAGCTAGAACTTCTTTAGTGTTCCCTGTGGCTAAAAAAAATACAAAGAGCTCTCTGAGCAAGCAAAATGTCATCTTCACCAATATCAGAGTTCAAACACTTAGTTGTCGCCAAACATGTGGAAGTGTCTTGAGCGATAGAACTAAAGCATGTAGGCTGGCCATTTTTTCCCCTAAATAATATAAGTAGAACATAACATCCATTTTGCACACAATGGATAAACGTATTTTATATAGGTTGATTTGTGTGCTCTTTTGTTGAAGACAAACTCACCAGCTCTCGAGAAACAGATCAACATCTGTCTTACAATTGTGGCGACTGTTAAGTAAAGGAATAGGAAACACCTTTTCCCTGAATCAGATGGACAATCAGTAGAGTTTTTTACAAATACAGATGTTATTAGTATATGAAGTATTTCATAGCCACACCAAGAGATAAGTTTTTCATCAGGTACAGCTAATTACTACAAGCCTAGTAAAAATGTGAAGAAGAACAAGTAATTAATAGCTCTTACGATGTGCAGATTCTCAGTGGTTGTACAGAACTGTCCCTTATCTTTTGTTACTTCTGAGCAGAGTTGTAACTCAATAGGGTCAGAAGAAAGGGAAGTTAGGAGGGGACATTACTCTATTTTCTATGCTATAACAATTTTAAAATAAGACATAGAAGTGCAGTCAACATTTCAAAATTGAAAAAAGAGGACTTGTCTTTGTTTTTTTCTGAAGAAGTTTTCAGTCTCTGGTAGTGGACTGGCATGTGTTAATGAAGCATGAGTCAGTGTCAGGTAGACTTCTAATTTATTTGCAGTAACATATGTATTTCCTATCTCTGGCATGTAGCAGTCAATTTAATTTTGTAGAATAAGATGGAAAAAATGATTATCACTAGGGAGGATGCTCTTTTGGGAATCCACTGTTGGACAGCAGCCTTGTGAGCGAGAAGTTACAGTACAGTTCTTAAAATCTTCTACCATGAATGGTTGGTGGTTCCAAAAATAAAAATAAATAACTAATATGAAATGTATTCAGTAGCTCTACGTTGGAATCTCTGACTTGATATTAAATATTAACAACACAGAGAAAGGAAAAACTCTTCGCAGAAGGACATCAGCATTTGAGGACTGCAACAGACTATTTTTATAGTTCTTGTTCAGATGGTATTATAAGATAGAAAGTAAGAAAATTAAAGTGGTGCATAAAAAAAGTAAGAAGGAACAATGTATGAAGAGTATGACAGAAATGTAAATATCACTCAGGGTACACACTTTGTGTACATGGTTTTCTGGTTGGTCTTTCCTGGTTTTTTGGGTTGTTTTGGTTTGGTTTTTGTGTTGATGCTGTTTAGGTTTTTGTTTGTTTTGTTTGTGTGGTTTTTGTTTTCCAAAAATATATAGGATTTAATGAAATTAACTGGTCCATTCAAGGAACTGCTTTGTATATAAACTGTAACAGTTTCAGAACATGGATTTGATTTTTTTGGGTTATGAAAGAAACCTCTAATGAGCCTTTTCCAACACAGAATGAATGGTGGAGATAAAAAGGAGGGGGAACTGTGGAAAGATATGAGGGCTCATGGATCCAAGTTTTGTGTTCAGTCCTGATAAACACAAGTCTGAGACCTAAAGAGTGATTTTTTTTTTTTAAATTTTTTTTTTTTTTTAGCATTTCAGGTATTCAGAGCCTTCTAGGCCTCTTAAAAAGACAAACCAATTGGAAAATGGTGATACCACAGAGACAGCTATTATTTTGAGATGAGCTTAGGATTTTTTTTATTTACTTTTTCAATTTATCTTTATTACTTTAAAACAATAGCAAACTCACAAAAAAGCAATTTTCTGCGGCATATGTAACTCTCCACCTGGAGAAAAATATAATTTATCCTTTAATTCTTTCTGCCTTATTGCTCATAGATTGGTTCTCTCTCTTTGTATGAAAGTTTGCTGATGTTGTTGCTTTCTTTATAGTACACTTTACAGCAGTATTTGATATTAGTTCTGTCAGGTAAATTTGGCCTGAACTCAGAATCATGCTGCAGTCTTTAAACTGATCTGGTGGCAGTGGTATGGGCATCAGTTCTGATGCACTTCACTGAAAGTAAGTCCAGCTTCTGCTGGTTGTAATTTAACCTTCTCCATTTCTTTCCATTTTCAGGGATTTGATTCCACCTTCCATTTGTGTTTGTTTGTTTATTTATTTATATAACTAACTTTTTATATTTCTGCAGTATCCAGAGGTCAAGGTCCTATTGTGTGCCGGGTCCTGGACAAACACAGAGTTGATTTCTGAACTTTCTGGAGCTACAGTATGTTGTCAGTCCATGAGAAGAATGGGGCCCACAAGTTTAAAATAAGTTGCACATTTCCTTTAATTTCAATCCTTTCCCCCCATTCTCCGGAAGACTGAATTCCATGCAGCTTTCCTTTGCACTCAGAGTCTCTTCCCTCTTTTTTTCTTTCACATCCTCTTTCTGGGTCCCACTGCAGCCCACGAGCTCCATCTGCACAGAGTGAGGGAGCTGTATTGCCTCCCTCTTGCTGAGACTTGTTCTCCTGGCTGGGTGCCTCTCTTCTTATCTAACAACCTTTTTCTCATTTCCAACTCTGTCCAGAGGATTTGATTACCAGATGTGTGCACTTATTTTCACTCATCTAGGTGCATTTATGGATGTGTAGCAGTAACCTCAACAGGTTTTCAAGGAAAATGTTCTTCTTGGGAAGTGTCAGGAGACAGGGAAAAGGAAGGAAAGATTGTTCATTTCCTCTGTCTCGAGTGCACAGAGTTACTTGGGACAAAACAATCCCTCACTTTGTGGTGATCTTATGAAATGGTTGGATATGGATTTTTGTTAACCTTCTAATACCATGACTGGCAGGTACAACCATTTGCAGACATATGGTTCATCCAGAACTTTACTGGAACATTTATGATGCACTGTGATATGAGTAGCATGGTGGATAAAGGCAATTATTATTGCAGCACAAGATAGATCTAGGTTAGGGTTTTTCTCCTTTCATTTCCATTTTAAGTGAAAGCAATTACAGCTCCCTATTAGACCATCCATGTCAGGAAAAGTCGAGTGTTACACCTTCTCATCATGTTTCGTGGGTTGCTAGAGTGTTATAATGAAACCTCTCAGAAGTTAATGCAGCACTTGAAACTGTGACACTATTCAGAGTTCAAAAAATAATAAAGAATCATGTTCCAGTGGGTGTCATCAGTTATCAACAGCACAATAAAAATGTAGCGACAAGAATAGCGACACTATCCATGTACCTTGCACTTCACTTCAGCTGGTTTGAGTTACTTTCAGCTCTTATGTAAAGGATTTAATAGCTGAAAGCATTTTGCTGCTTGTGGTATTTCTTAGAAATGTAATCTGAACTGCTGCAATGGAGGAACACCTGATCAAATTTTCAGTGACAAGAGACTGACTGTTTCAGCCTTTGAAGTCAGCCCTGTCTTTTCAGCATGAGAAAACAAAGATGAAGTAATCCCTTGTTGGGTGTTCACAAACAGCAGGGTGTAGCTTTCCAAACAGCATCGGGGCAATGGGATGTGACACTTGAGAGGACATGGTTTGTGGCCATGTGAGGCAGGAGGTGTTTTGAAGCTGGGCTGTGTAAATTTCCACACCAAAAGGCTGCACAGCGTTTCTTTGGAGATGTGTGCATAGGACAACAGATGACACGTATGCCATACGTGTCATCTGACAATAATTAAGGGAACATATTCCCTTTTTTTGTGTCAAGGTTTTGCAAGATTTGACCGCTGTCCATTGCTTTATTTGCATTTGTCATATGGAGTTGCTCTATTGTCTTGTATATAGCAAAAATGCATCACAAAAGGGAGTTTTCGTGACTGGTTTTGACCAGGCACATGTGGATTTGAAGTATGCTGGTGTCTGGTACTAAGTATTAAAAGGGAGATGTAACATTGCCTTTCTCTTTTACCCACCTTCCACCGTAAAACATGAGGAATTTCTGGTACATTGAGTGCACTGTGTGGGAGGAAAGGAGAAAACCAAACAGCTGGAGTGCTTTCTCGGACAAAAAAAAAAAAAAGAAAAAAAGTTATTACTTCAAGTTCCAGAATCTGAGATTAAATTCCTTGCATTTGGAATATCATATATAGAAACAATCTGGGATCAATCATGTCTAAACACTATTTTTTATTCATGTGCATCTGAAGCAAATCTTATCATTTACTGTCTCAGTGTGCGTGCATAACACATACATGGGAAAACATGTACATTTTCTCGACAGCAATACCCACTGGAAGTTTTTCAGTCCAACTCTAATCTTTCTCTTGCACATAAACAAGTGTGTTTCTTGTTACTGTGTATAAATATTATCATTCCTGATATTTTTATTTGGAAATACATAGAATCTTAGTCCTGGAACTAAATATTGTGCATCATGGAAATTGCTGGTGAGATGAGATATATTTGTGGAAGTGATTAGTTTTGGTTTACTGCAACAACAACAAAAACCAAACAAACTGCCCCAAAAATAAAAAAAAAGCCACAAAAAACCCCCCAAAAAAAAAAAAAACCCCAACAACAAAAAAACCCGAACAAAAAACAAACAAAAAACCCCAAACCAAAACAACCCCCCCCAAAAATGAAACAAAACAAATAAAAAACCCCCACCAACAGGATGCATAAGTCCTGTACTCCTCAGTGAGTTTAGTATTTGTTTTTAGTTAGAAAGTGTCTCTATATAAATACTCACAAAACCTGGAGAAAAAAGGACACCTGCAAGCAACAGTGGTATCAGTGTCACTTATCTGGCCCTACTGCAATATAGCTTGTCAGAGACTATGGGATGTATTGCTTGAATTAATGCAGGTTATCCTATGGAACAGTTGTATCAAGCAGGGTGAACTCTTCTCATTCCTGGAAAATCAGGTTTTGTCATCCGAAGTTTTAGGGCCAGAATCAAACCTCTTCAGCCTCTGAAAAGCAGAGTTAAAATAGAAAAGATGGAAACAGAGGGCCAAGTGGATCAGAGCCCTTGAGAATTTTGTTTATTGCAAGAGGGAGACCACATCAAAATTTGTGTGCTGCTTTTATGGTAAGAAAGAATGTACTGTGTTGCTTATTATTATATTTTAACTGAATATGTATGGAAGGCTTGTGTTGATTTGGGCAATAAGCTAAATCCTCTTTGAGCATGGGACAATTCTTGGTATTGTTCTGCCAAACAGAACTAGACCCTGGTACCTGATAATCTCTTTCCTAGGTGATTAGGCTGAAGAATGGGAGGATATTTAATGGTATCTTCTCTAAGGGGGGGGAAAAAAAGGGACAAAGTGTGCTTCACTGTCAGCATATGGGACAGCAAGCAGGCAGCACCATCAATTCTATGTCAATTCCTTGAAGTACTGAAACCCATAAAAAGGGATTCACTTACTGCAGCAAGCCACAGGCTCAGACATTGCACAGCAACACAGCACACATTAGTTTAATGCTCTGGCTAACTTGGAATGATGTGTTTCATCTCCACAGTCCATTTGTACATCTTATGTGCATCTTGTTTGGTCTTTACTTAAGGGTTCTTTATGTGCTCATACTGTCTGCATGGATTTAATGTCTGAAAGCCTATTTTTTGGCAGAGGCAGTACTCCAGATATATTAGTACTTAGGTGAAAGGGTTGTAGCATAAGATGTGGATATGAATGTCACGTATGTATTGGAAATTACTCATTTTTAATTTTTTTTGTACTAAATTGCAAACTAGTGCTTTAAATAGTGGTAGAAGTAGAATTCTTAGGATAAAATTCCCTGTTACCTAAGGGTTTTGTCAAAGTACTAACTAAATACTAACTAACAAATAACATGATTTTTTTTCCCCTGAATTTTCTGAATTTTTATGAGGTGCTTCATAATCTTTTCCTAAGAAGTTAGAAAGATATGAATGTTATAATTGGTGTAAAATGAAGCTTAAGCCTACCATGTTATGATTGTTGGTGGTTTTGCTTGCTTTAATTTTTGGGTGGGCTGACACTTAAGGTGTACGTTGCACATATTTCTATGCCTTTCTCTTGCCAAGTGTAAGCGATGGCATGAAGTGATGTGAATACACCTGAGAGCCCAGCAGGACAGGCAACATTTCCATTGTATCAGAACCTCTATCCTGCCACTGCTTCTCTTTAAACCTTTTATTAACCTCCCTGGCTGGAGACATAGTGGTAAAGACAAATTTGGAGCAGTTCTGTCCTCCTCCCAACAACGGAGATGAATGTTTTCAGTGTTGTATGGCTAAATCCCTAAACATCCCCCACTGATACTAATGGGAATCCCACAGTGAAATCCCTGAATGTTTCCTTGAGCATGTATTCATTAGGACTTCTCCTGCCCTCTCTCTCCCACTGCTGTTTCAAATAGAGGGCCAATAGCTCTCTTGAAGCACAGCAAATGAACAAGGCAAGAGTCAATACAGACATTGCCTTCTGAGTGACATATCTGTGCAATTATGAAAGTCCTTGTAGAGTGTAGCATCTTTTGTTTGATGTGGGAGCCTGTAACTTAAAGAGCTATGGCAAAGAAAGTGAATTTCTTGTGCCATGTGTCTTACATTTGAGGATCATCATGAACTTTTGTCAAGGATAGACTTGTCAAGGATTTTAGCATCACCTAGGTGTGTTAAATCAAGGAGCAGGCAGTGATGCAGACTGGGACAATGAGCATTGTGGGGAAGGTTGCTGTTGTGCATAGAGCACAGTTTGACTTGGGAGCAATCCAAATCCTTCCTCAATTATCAATACATTTCAAACAGCAGCTTGTACTGAATACACAGTTATTTATACTGGGAAACCTATAATTTATTAATCCTAGCTATTAAAGTAACACATAGGGTTCTTTGATTGATGTCTGGCTCTGATTCCTAAGAATTATGCAAAGGGAGAGGAACTATTGTAATAGGTATGAAAGCTTTTTCCTCGGTACAAAGGAAGTGTTTAGGTGCCCTCACCTGGATATTCCCATGGCTATGTATGTGGCTTTGAGTTGGTCAGCATTCTTTGTCCTTTGCCACTGAAAGGAGGCATTATTTTACCTGTTGTTCCTTTCCTCAGCAGCACACTTGTTTGAAGGAGTCAGAAGTCTGTGGAGCCTGTCCATGCTCCGACCTTTGGTCCCAGGGAAAGCAGCCACTGACAGCGAAAGCTGGTTCTGCTGTTCCTATTTTCAAAGGGCTGTCCCTGCTCCTGTGTTGCAGATTCATAACTGGAGGTTGTAACCTCTTAGATCACCTCAGATACTAATTGCCAGAGAAGCCAGAGGCAGCAAGGTTTTGAGCAATTGTTGTCAGAGTTTTATTTTCTATATCTCCAGCTTTGTGGAGGTGAGACAGCAGCGTTTCTTGTATCTGTGTGCACATGAAATTTAACTACTGGACAGAAAATGGTCTTTATATGTGTTTTGTCTTGGAGGCTGGCTGAGGATAGCTGTCTGTGGAAAATTAAGTCACTCTGCAGAGAAACCTGTGCTTGGGATGAAAAGCCATATGCACTGTAGCTACTTCACAGCAGCGCTTCTCACGGGCAAACTATGAACACTCTGTTTGTGCTCATTTAAACACAGTGCCAGTTGAGGAAAAATGTATGTGAACTGCTGACACTCTTCAGTCCAGAAAGCTTGAACAGGGCCCCATGGACACAGGTGTCCAGGGACTGGCAGCAGTTCCAGCCGACCCAGCAACACACACAGCTGAGCCCCATGGCCATGGTGTGGTGCCTTGGGGACAAGCTGGGTAAGGGAGGGCAGGACCTGCCAGGTGCTGAGGGGAAGCACATGAGAAACAGCCCTAAGAGCCCTGAGGGGAGGGTGGGAGGAGTGGGAGTAGTTACTCCAGGTGTCCCTGCAGGAATCTCCTGCAGCCCCTGGAGAGAAAGTGCTGGAGCAGCTATTTCCCTGCAGCCACTGCAGAGACCATTGTGGACCAAGTAGCCACACTGCAGTCTCGGGAAGACCCCACACTGGAACAGGTGAATGTTTCCTGAAAGGGCTTCAGCCTGTGGATTGCTCACACAGGAGCAAGTTTATCCTGAAGGACTGCAGCCTGAGCAAAAGACCCTCAGTGGAGCAGGGGAAGAGTGTGAGGAGGAAGGTGTGCCAGAGAAGAGCTGTTATGGACTGACCACAGTCCCTATTCCTCATCCCCTCTGTGCACTGGGGGATGGCAATGAGTTAAATTTTCCCCAAGCCAAGTCTGTTTTGCCAGTGATGGAAACTGGTGAGTGACCTCACTGTCATTATCTTGACCTCTAAACTTTTGTGTCTTATTTTCTCCCTCTTGACTGCTTCGAGATTAGTTTTGTTAGAAAGGTGAAGGTAAACTGTGAATGGAATTCAGTGTTTTACAACTTTACATTTTAAACACTCGTAGGTATCCATGTGTTTTCCATGTGTTGGGCAGGCACCACAGAGGACTCATGGCTCCCCCATCCAGGGAGGTCAGGGGGCATTAAGTTGTTTAACACTGAACAGAGACCACCAAATGCTGCTGTAGTCGCTGGCTTGTAAGGTGCAATGCATGTGTTATTTACTAATGGATGGAGGTTTTCTGTACTTTAAGGAAGGTGGTGGAACTTCCTTGTGTAACAACATGTCAGAGGTACCTGTCAGGAGCTGTCCTTCATTGTCTTGCTGCTTTCATCAGTGGTCCCCAGTAGCCCAGACTGACATTGCCTCCCTGAGAGATTTCACATGGGGGCTGAGTGGGCTGTCATCTTGCTCTTGACATCTTGTATTTAGTGTTTAGACATCTTGTGCTTAGAGGACTTCCTAACTTTGAATTTTCTTTCAAATACAGTGTTTGTTTTCTGTATTTGAGGAGAGTTCACCCAAGGTTACAAAACAGCTGGCAAGTAAGTGGAGTTACAGCTGGGTAGCATAGACTTTCTTCTTGGCTTCTGTCTGCATGATAACCTGAAATATTATCCAAAATACTCGCCATTAGAGGTAGACTTTCGAGTTCAGTGTAGATGAAGAAATTCCAAGTGTGTCCTAGGTGCATATTTCAATACAACAAAAATCCTCCATGATGAAGATGGGTGTGTTCAGTCCTCTGCACACCAGTGGTACCTCTTCATGAAGAAGGAGACAAATCCAATTGAAAGTTATATTTGTATTGGGTCCTGCTAATTCAAACGTTTAACAATCTCATAGCATTTCCCAGATAGAAATGGTATCTTACTCTATCTTGAGATGAAACAACACGTGTAAGTAGATCTGTCATATAGTATGGGTTTGCTATGGTACTTTTATCAAATGATAAGCCCTAGAGTGTTTGCTCTTGGAAACGAACATTTATTGAGGTTTACTTAATGCATGTGCAATAAAAAGAAGAAAATCTGTGTTAAAATCAGCAGTTTAGTTCAGCTAACTCAGTTACAGCCACAGCTTACAGTAGGCTGTGAACATACAACAGGTCAAATATTCACACAGTAACAGCTCATGCAGCATCACCCAGAATATCCTGTTCCCAAATAAATGGAAGACAGTAAGTGAAATTAGGTTTATGGTGGGTGCAGTACTTCAAGGTGGAAGTGCTTACAGCACCATAACCACTGTGGAGAAATAGGCACTTAATTGTGTGTTTACATGCTTCTACAATCAGTTTAATGAAATTACTGTCAAAAGCGTATCATTCAATTTTAGCTCTTTAGGAGGACTAAGTACAGCCTGAGGAAAGGATGAATTCTGAATAAGAAGAAGCTGCAACTGAGTAGGAAATTAGTGTTAACATAACCCTAAGATAAGTTTCTTCAAGAGGTAAATGAAGATGAGTTTTTCACCAGAACGGAACATGCTTTTAAGTGACAAAGACTTTAGGCAAACGTTTTTTATGTCCCTTTAAAACAGACACATTAAAAAAAATCCTAAATGTGATTCCTCAGGGACACTTAAAAGGCTCAGTCATTTTTACATCCATTAATTTAAATAACAAATGAATAAAAATATTTAAAAATGGGGAAAATTCCCCAAATAATATACTAAACACTGCATATATACAGGTTCTGAATCTACCGCAAAATAAAACACCTTTACCTGCTTTTATTAATCAAGATTTTAGAAGTGTAGGCTCTGTATTTATTGTATGTAGCCCAGAAAAATTTCCTGGAAAATCTCAAAAAATGGGATAAAAAATACTATCATTATTCCTATGTAGGGTTGTTTGCCTGAATATTGCCATGACAGATACAATAGTGGAAATTCTTTGGTGAAGTTTAATCTGCATGTTTTTATTGGTGCCATAATACCAGAGTAGTTTGCACCTACACTGGTTAGGCCCTGGACAATGAATTTCCAAGTTTTTAGCACTTCTGCTCACCCAGCCATTAAATGATAACTAACTTTTCTCACTGAAACTTTTCTTACAGACCTGATATTTTACATCAACTCACTACTAGTCTTGTGTTGCCCCAAATTTAAGTACTAATCTTGAATGCTACATTTTTTGCCTCTTAAGGCATAGTTGCTTTTCCACAGAAGGTTATAAACCCAAGCTGGAAAGCTCTGTTTCATCATCAGATCATTTGGGATTGTTAGAGTTACTAAAATTAAAAAGATCAGGTCAATATTTGTATCAGGCCCCCTTATGAATGCAAATGGTTTGACATCTGCATCGTATTAAGGCAGTCCAGTTAATGGGAGCTCCTGTAGTGTATAATTGAGCTGCAGGTTTCTGGCAGTTCTGCAAGTCAGACTACCTGCTTATTTAGGTTCTAAAATTTCAGTTCTGTGGTAATTTTCTGGAGTGAAGCTCATAGCAGGGCCAGAGTTTAAACATGGATGTCAGAGCCTGAGCGTTGTTTGAAAATTCAGACCATAATTCAGAAGTGGGAAGATGTAGCAAGTAAACACACCAAATATCATCATAATTAATCCTGTTGACATAACATGATGTATTCTGGGAATTTATAAGAGCTTGAATAAAGGGCTGAGGCTGATAGCACTAGCTACAATGAAAATGCAGAGGAAAAGGTGATCGTTTGTAAAGAAAACAGCAGTAGAAATTATAGAAGGGGGTAGAAAACTGATGTGACACATGATGCTTTCCTAGAATAAGAAACTGTATTTTAAACATAGATTTATTTTTAAACTATTTTATTTTATGAAATTTATAAATCAGATAATATTTTTGCTGAAATTTTTAACTTATACTGTTGTTGCAAATGTTTGCTCTGCTCCAATGAGTTAAAAAAATTCAGTACAGTAGGGATTATAAAATAAGATAAAAATCTGCCCGTGTTTAGAGGTATGTGATTTCATTTTCTTCAATAAAGCACTTGAAATTCATCAGGTTCATTGCCACAAACAAGAAACAAATTAATTTTTCTCTCTCAGTGAACACAGAACACAAAATTACAGATTTTCTTTAAGAAAAGTGCCTCCAATTCTCCAATGAATACTTGAAGTTTTCTGATGTTATCCTCTAACAAAAGCTTCAAATTAGCACAAATATACTTGACATTATGGAATGAGGTTCTTGAATAGAGGCCATGCTGGGGTTTTTAAAATCATCATATCTTAAAAATTATATCACTGTTCTGCTCTCTAGAGGCTTCCCTTTTAGCAGTGAAGCTTATTATTGTACTATATGATGTCATAGCCTACACATTTATGCTAAAGGGGAAAATTAATAATTAGCTTACAGATTTACAGTTGTTGGAGTTTGAATTTCAGGTAAAGACAAAAACAAAGAAGGTATTTGACAGCTTGTTTTGACAGAGACAGTAACAGTGGTCTGGGAGGAGAGATATGCTGTAATGAATATTACAGGGTTTCAATATTTTTAGTGTTTCTTTTGCCTTTTTTTTTCTTAAATCTACTTTGGAGAACCAAAAGCAAATTCTTGAGCTTATTTTTAAATATAATTTCAATATTGTTGTTGAATTCATAATAATATCCTATAAAATACCTACCAGCTTTTAAATGCATTTTTAAAATGTAATATACAATATAATTTCTGTCATTACAAAAATGTTACTGCATGACTGCATTGAAGGACTGTAATTCAAAGAAATGCATAGTATACAAATGTAGATAAAAAACCCCTTCTTTTTTGTTCTTTTGAGGAGTTTTGAATAGATTATTTTGTGAAAACTGTTATACAACAAGGCCTGTCAAACACAGCCATTGCATTAAAATTTTCCTTGCAAAAATTATTTTTTTCACCTTGCTGTCTATAGTATTATCTTTATCAAATGTAGGAAGAGGTAGGGGAAAGCAGGCATCTGTAGGTATTGTTATCTGGCTATTATAAGGAAATTTGGGCTGTTTTGAGTGACAGATACCAGAGAGATAAACAAACATTTTAGAAACTATTATATTAAATTCATAAAAGGGACAAGATTACAGTATGCATAAAGTGTTTATTTATATGAAATTGTTATACAAATCAAGGTGCACTATGTTTACAATACTGCCTGAATTATCTTTCCTCTAGTGATTTCTTTTCTTTAAAAACAATAAAATCTGAAAGCCACTCAGAGGATATATTTTATAAAATTTGGAAAACATGCAGCTCTAATAAGTTGGGTAAAAAACATCTCTGGTAACGAAGAACACCAGCTTTCCTGGGAAAGGTATAGTTCCCTAATTCAAAGTAGGCATTTGAATCAGAAATCAAAATTGCTTAAATATCAGCTGGAATTTCTATTCCTTTCTGATTTATCAGCATTTTTGTGCACTCCTGGATGAATATGTCGTAAGCATCCTTAAATTGATAATGGTCTCTAATGCAAAGGCAAAACTTGCAGAACATTGGGCACCAACTGGAAAATGCTTTTATTTCAGCTACCAGTGGATGATTACTAATAACACAGTCTTACTTTGCCTTCGTGATCAGAATACTTACATGCTTTTGTAAGCCGTCTACCCAGAATTTATAAATAGGAAAGAAAATAACCCTCGAAAGCCAAACAACTTCTTCTCCTTGTCGCCATATGCTGCATCTTTTCCCTCTAGGTTTTGTATACTCTGTCTGCTGAAGAATGGTGTCTTTTCTTTTCATGTTGCTCTGTCGGCGGTCATAACAGCTATTCTCTTCATGAATATGTAAATCCCATGCATAAAATCAGAAAAATTAGCATGGCGATTCCCACTATAGAATGTGCCCAATTATGTCTGCTAATATGTGGATAGTGATGATTTAATCTTTGGACTATATGAGCGGATTCAGGTACAGTTACAAGAGCTGCTGTAATTACAGAGCACCTAAACACACAAGCTGGGTGTGTGCACATGCTGGGGGATCATCAGGCTTTAATAGGAACTGGGCATCTGATGCCTGGCTATGATGGAGTGCTCACAGATTCATTTACAGGCGCTTTCTCTGATGGGTAGTGACAAGGGGGAAAAATGCCCTAGGTCTGCAATACCCTTCCCTTGCTAACTGACACTCATTTGCATTTGAATTTTTTTCTTTTTTTTAGCTCCTACTGAATGCTTGCAATTAGAACAGAACAAATAAAAATTTGGATAAATAAAAGGAGAAAAATGGTGACCGCGTTTGCTAGGCGTCTGTAACTCACTTGGTTTATCAGGAATGGGTGTTGGAGGGGGGAGGAAGGACATGCAGAAAACAAAACCAAAAAGGCACCACCAGCAATTGATGCATTTTTGTATTTAAATAAGCAGGCACGCTCATGCATATTTATATGACGTGCATGCCTATGCGCCGCTCTGAGCAGTGGCTCTGCGGCTCGGCTGCAGTAATTAGGCTGATGTAATTATAGCAAAACAAAGCCAGCTTAGGCTGATGGGGTTTTTTTCCATACAGTGGGAACATTTAAGACATATGTGTATTCCAGTGTACAAAAAATGAACCTGCACCGCTGTCGGAGGCTAGGAGGACAGTGTGGCCAGTGCACCTATTGTGTCACTGCTGTAGAAAGCAGCTTAGCGATTGGCCACTGTCTGCAGCACATAATACTGACTGGTTATAAAGGACTTGTCTAGAGGAAAGCCTGTAGGTACTCCATTGTCTGGCAAAGTTGATATGACTGCATTCTTTTTGCAGGGGGTCAGACAGCTGAACTGTAAAAGCTGCACAGATTTTTTTTTTTTTTTTTGTCTTCTTCTTCTGTCTCTCTGTCTCTGTCTCTTCCATACAGCATTTTTCTTTCATGCCCTGTCTCAGTTTGCATAGTTAAAGAGAATGCTAATTAAGATCCCTTGCCTTAACCTGAAAATAATGACTTGGATGTACATAGAAAACTGGCGATAGTTTAAAATATTCTTGCGTAGCACCAAGATATCAGTTACCATTCTAGGGGAAAAAAGGAAGAAATTTTTTTTTTTTGTAATCAAGGTAAACAAATAAGAGTTGTTGCTTCTCTTCCTTCTTTTCTTTCATTCTTTCCTTTTTTTCCCTGTTTTTCTTTCTTTTTTTTTTAAATCAATGATGCTGTTCTATTGCAAGTCAGATAATATTTTATTTCAGAAAGCATGCTAGCTACATAATTTAAAAGTCCACAAATCAGTTGCAATTTAGTGCTTATTAATCCTTCTTAGGATGTAATTCGGTGAAAGAACTGCTTTAAAAAAATTCTTTTCTGTATTATAGACGGATCTAACAACGCAGTCTGGGCTCCGTGCCAAAGGCTGGTATTTCACAGCAGCGACCGCCTTACAGATGAGCTGTGGGAAGCAGGAGGGAGACTCTCTTAGGGTGCCACTACTATGGAGACACAGCTGGGCTGAACAAGATTTGCTTCAAACGACAACAAGAGAGACAGAAAGAGTCTGGTTCGACCGCTGCCCAAGCAGGCAGTAACCAGAAGAGCTAGCAGCCAATCCGGCCATGCTGCACTGTTCGAAACCAGCTCTACATCCCAGCCAATCAGTGACATCACTGGTGAGAAACTCATTTACATCATGCAGTAATGAACTTTGTTTAACGTAGCCTTTTTTCTTTTCCTTTTTTTTTTTTTTTTTCCTCACAGAGATTAGGTCCTCCATTAATTATTCTGCCAGCATAATTTGAATCGCTATGCAAAACGGCTACAATTTCTTGATTTTTTTTTTTAACTGTGTGCTGTCTCTGCAGGTAACCATGGGCATTGTTCCATTTTTTTTTTTTCTGTTGGCCCCATAAAACCTTTAAAAGTGTCTTTAATTGTTAATATTGTGCATATATTTTTCTTTCATGTATGTCTGTCTCCTTGTAGTCCTTACCTAATGTGGTACTGCTTCCTCCAGTTACAGCCTGAGATTACCTTTATCTGTCTTGGAAGGTAAAAAGGGTGTTGCTGCAGCATTGAGTTTGCATCTTTAGCTGCCATCAGGGTCTAAATACTTATTCTAATGCTTCAGAAATCATTTCGCTGTGGCCGTTTTACATATCTGGCTTTCTCTAAAGGTTCTTAAATGCATCTGTTACAACTGAGTGAAGTTCAGTACTGTTATATTTCATTCTTCACCACTTTCAGTCAAGATGTCATTTTATTAATGAATAGAACTGAGATCATTTCTGAACAAATTTCACCCCCTTCCTTCCACCTCGACACAATGCACCTGATTTGCATCCATTTACCAGAATAACTGAATACAAGAGCCAGTATGAAAGGACGTCAAGGGAGAGCTTGCATACTGCTTCAGGGTATGTTGCAGCAAAGCGAAATATAGAATTTTGTTTAGAATGTGATTAACCTACAGAGAAAAGATTAGATCTTAGATTGAAAAACTCTTATCTAGCCAGCTTTTCATATTAGGAAATAGGTTTGGTGTGGCAGTTTTGGGTGGGTTTTTTTGGGGTTGTTTTTCTTTTTAAATATTAAACGTGCACATTTTCTCTAGATGTGTTCAATTATAAATGGAAAACATTTGGGCAAGCCAACATTGTGTTGAACATTTGGATTTAGTTCTTTGTGGGTAAAGTAATTTGTTGTGTGAACAATTTAAAACCAGCCCAGGATATTGTGGAATGCAGAGATTCAGACTGCATAATCTAATGAGGCAAGGTTTTGCTCTTCAGTATTCTAATAGCTGAAATGGAATCAGATATAAGACAAATTCAATATTGTGTTATTAAATTAAAGCTATATCTCTTGCTAGTGGGCTTCAAGAGGTCAAGTCTTTGATAAAGCAAAATTTTATTTAAAGAAGTAGTCTGAAATAGAATTTTTGTTACAACATGATAACTTTCCCTCTCCTCACACACAGTAATCTACAATTTGTTTACGGTGCTTCAGTTATATATTGATCCTTCTAGTCACTTTGAAAATACAGAGGATTTAAACACTAAACCATAGCTCTTTCAATGCATGATGCATTCCATCATCCCATCATCAGTATTCTGTGTGCGGCTGTCCTGATTCAGCCACTGGCTCCCCTGCTGCAGATCCTGTAATTTGAATCATGCGTAATAATATATTATCCTACTGGGGGCCTTCTTTTAGTAGCAGAGTGGTTTTATACCTTCTGCTCTAAGAGAACTGTTGGCTCCTTGCCATCTCCTAGCCATTATTCATGGAGGCAATCAAGATAGTCTTAAAGAATAACATCTGCACAACTGCATGTGCCAGAAATATGAAGCCTCCCCTCACGTTATAAATTTGGTTTTCTTGGGAGCAGGAATATTTGAGAATACTGAAGCAGAAAAGCTGGACATTTACAAGAATTCATCAAAAGCGTGTTGAATGTGTCATGTGCTGATATCCAGGCTGTGAGGACATTTGGAGTAGCTAATAAAGGCAGAGGAGAAGAAATAGAAGCTGGTGGCTATTCTGTGATTTTTGATATTTTATCCAACTCATGTTATTGACTTAGCTGATGATTAGTCCTGTATTAAAAATGTGACGTTTGCCTTGCTGACAAGGTAATTTTCTAACTAGGATGTGGACAGGATAGTGTCAGCTGGGACTGGAGCTGCATTTCCCAGGTTGAGAATCTAACCTGATTTGATGCATTCAACAGGATGCAGTGTCAGTTAGTAGTGAATGGAAAACAGATTCCAAAAGGGATCCAGGCTGTAGAAAATATGAACACTTCATAACAAAGTAGAAAATCCCAGAAATTCAGAATCTGAAAAATGAATGTTCATACAACATGAATTTTATCTGCTGGCAAAAGCTCTGTAGGGCATCCAAGGTGAGTGAAAACAGCTGCTGAGGGCAGAGAAAGAAGAGCCCCAGATCTGTGCAACTCTTTAAGTTATAGTATGTGCCATGCTGCCACATATAGCAGATATACCAGCACCATGGCCTACTATTTCCTTTCATTTACATAAATGTCACTCCTAAAACACAAACAAAATACCCCAAAATCTTGTTTTTTACAAATATTCTTTTTGTGTAAGTACATAGGAGTGGAATTCTTTGTCCTGTACAAATTTGACCATTCCTGTTAATGATAACAAATCCGTCATTTTTGATTTAGGGAAGAGAGAGGGGAAGTACTGGGGAGAGAAAGAAGCAAAATTTGATTTAGCATGTTTATCTCATCCTGGAGCTTCCTTTTTTTCGTTGAAGAACAGTAATACAACTGTGGTAACTAATTCTACACAAGCTGTCTTTATTTCAGTACAGCTGAGGTGTATATAGCAAAAGAGGGTCTTCTTGTTGTTATCACCTCTTGTTCTACCTTCTGGAAGACAGAAATAAATCCATAACCTGGCTGAAAATCAAAAAGAGCTAATATTTAGGAACTGAACTTCTTCTGAGACTATAGGAATGGAGGAATGGTAGTTAAATAGGACTCACCTGGTGGCTGACTTTTAAAGACTCTTCTTAGAGGGAAGACACTCACCACCTGAATAATCTGTCATATTTAAAACGCTATACAAAAAAATTGGAATTTTTGAAATAAACAAGGGAAGTCCAGTAATATGGCTTAGAAATAAGATAAAATTGCAAATAAGGCAAACAGGTTGGTCACTGCAGCTTACTTCCTGACTCATTCCATCTAGAAGACAGGAAGTGAGCATCATAGGCCATTGATGCTCCATTGAAGAACATTCTCCATATAGTCATTAGGTTTTCAATAATAGGGATCAATAGGAATAACAAAAGGTCATAATCATTTGATGGATCACAGGAAGACAAATCACCTTAATGACAGCTGAACTCTGACATAAGGAAACAGATTAAGCAGAGAATTTGCCTTAGTTCACCTTATTTAAAAGAAGAGTTATGTCATTCTGAAGGATAAGCCAGCAAATAACAGCCACTGGAAATTACAACATATTTCTTTTCTACTTCTTTGAACAAATACATTGTACTCAATTCTTTTCTTCTTGTGTAGCATTTCTGCTTTCTGATAAAAGTCCTAACAAAAAGTCAATTCCACAGATTTCTTCTGTCAAAAGACTATTATTTCAATAGCTGATGTTTCCAAGTAGGACATCTACGTGGAGAGGGTATGGACACTTAAAGTTGTTTTCTGCCAGTGTTTAGTGTATAAACAACCTAGTTTTTACAGTTCAAGCTATACCATTTATAATGAAAACAATGAGACTGGACAGCAGAGATGACACTAATAGTGAATTATTGCATGTAAATTTTTATGTAATATCAATTTTTTTATAATTCACGAGAAGGTTCCTCTTTTCTCAGGTAGTCAATATTTAAACAAACTGTTTCATTAAATCAGTTCTTAGAATTAAAGGTGACAATACTAGGAAAACACACTGTCATGGTTTAGCTACAGCCAGCATCCAATCACCACACAGATGCTTGCTAACTCCCCAACCAGTGGGATGGGGGAGAGAATCAGAAGGGTAAAAGTGAGAAAAGTTATGGCTGAGATAGACAGTTGTAGGTAAAGAAAAACACACACAAGCAAAGCAAAACAAGGAATTAATTCACTGCTTCCCATGGGCAGGCAGGTGTTCAGCAATCCCAGGAATGCAGGGCTCCATCACGTGTCATGGTGACTTGAGAAGACAAACATCATCACTGTGAACATCCTTCCTTCCCTCCTTCTTCCCCCAGCTTTATAGGCTGAGCATAACTCCATCTGGTCTGGGATATCCCTTTGATCAAATGGGATCAGCTCCCAACTCCTTGTGCACCCAGAGCCCACTCACTGGTGGGGTTGTGTGAGAGACAGAAAAGGCCCTGACTCTCTGATCACTGCCAGTGATAACAAAAACATCCCTTTGTGATCAACACTGTTCTCAGCACAAATCCAAAACACAGCCCCACACCAGCCACAATGATGGAAATTACCTCTACCCCAGCCAAACTCAGCGTACACTCTAAGGATTTAGTGACACTTTTGCCATTTAAAAGGGCTGCACATCCTCTCTTTTTGCAACATGCAACATTGTATTGGCTTCAATACTCCATATAAATCAAAAATAGAATACCCTGTATATATTTATCTAAAGGCAAAGGGATATTGAGCTATCTGGCTTCTTTTACAGTCAACAGAAAAAGGGTAGAAATGGTAGAAAATTATAGAAGATAGTCTGCCTTGCTGAGTTTGGTCTAAAAATCTAGAAGTACATACATGTATATTTCACTTGGGCATATAAATGTTCTTTGAGTAGAGATTTTTTATTACCCTGATTTTGTTTTAGCCATTACTGAGATACACACTCTTTTAAGACTGTGTAGGAAAGAGCTTATTTATGGGGTACTTTAATACTGAATCAAAATACGATCTTGGGTAAACAAGGTCAGTTACTATTTTACTGTGACACTTCAGCTTTCCTCACTTTAAATTAGGTTGTGGGAAATGGAGTGTGATGGCTCTTGTCTGTATGAGAAAAAGCCTGGAAGGGACCCAAAACCATTTTCTAGAAGCAAGTACAGAAAGACTGGTGAATATAGATATAGGAGTCATCAGTTGTTCAAGGACAGTCCTACAATATTTTAAGGGCTGACAGCAGAAAAAGGGCTCTCTCTTGGCCTAAATGCTGCCCTGAAATGTCTTTATTTTCCTAGTGGCCAATGGGAGGGGAGCTGAGCAGTGCCTGCTGTACTACGTCACCCTGAAGGGCACCAGACAGGGGCTTTGATGTGCAAGGCAGCAAATGGCTGACTTCTGGGGTTGTTTTTTTATTTCTTCATGCAGTTGTTTTCATTTTTCATGTTAGATGTCAGTGCTATATTGTGCTTGGTGGAAATTTTGGAATTTAGACATGTTTTATTAATGCACCTATAGTTTTTCATTTTATTCCTACATTTAAATGAAAGGACAAGACATCTTGCTATAAGAAAACCCTTAACATGATAAATTAAAGGCAATTGTTTTCACCAGGGGAATTTGAGCTCTGTGTTACTACCCAGCAATTATAAAATTAAGCACTAAGACTTTGTTATGAAAACTATCACTTAATGTTTTTGCAAACTGTCTTTAGAAAGATTAGAAAAGTCACACTGAATGAAGAGAAAATTGCAGAGGAGTACCATGATTTATAACAGCTTATGATTGTGACCTCATTTGAGTTCATGGAGCAATGAAAGCTTTCTCTGAAGGGCAAATGTAGAGAAATATCTTTGCCAAATTCATGGGTTAGGATGCTGGACTCAGGAGGGTTGGATTTCTTGTAGCATGAATAAACAAGTCCAAAAGGCCCAATGGCATGGACATTTAAAAAACCCCCTTAGATTGGCAAGATAAATATTAAAACTATTCCGATGATCTCAGGCAATGTGGAAGCATAGAAAGGGGTAGAAGCAGACCAAAACATCATAGAAAGAAAGGTACAGGTCTGATTAACTATCAGCTGTAGCATGAACCAAGTTACCTTGGTACTGGAAGCAGACTTGCTTCCTTAACAAGGTATGAGCTAATTTATCTTTGCAACCAGCTAATTAAATGAGATAGAATCCTCATGTAGTTGAGATGAATTCAGTTTCACCAGATAGCTCTGCATTGTGCAGTGTGTATCCCAAATGGCTAAAGAGAGGGTCACAAAAGCCAAAATTGTCTCAAAAGTTAAAAACTAACCCCCATTCTTACCATTCCAATCTAGCATCAAAGTGATTGGAATGAGAAAGAATTTTCTTCAGAAAGGCCACATTTTATAAATAAATATATTTTATTTTATTACAGTGTCCTGGTTCTGGCAGAGTATGTGTTTTGTGCAGAATTTTACTTGGAAAAGAGAAAAGTGGAGGACATTACCTTTGAGGGCAGAAAGCTGGAACTGAATCACCAGGGAACTTAACTGTGCTGCAGGAGGCCATGAGTGCAATGTCATTGTTTTGACATCTATTGCTAAACACATCAAAAGCTGTTTTTATGCTAGTTGAGTCCTTGATGTTGAATGTGTTCATAGCTGGAGATGAGTTTAATAAGTATGTATGGAGATAGAAAAATGCCCTCATCACAATCTGCTCAGTACCTCACAAGTGTAACCAAGTCTTCTTGTTCACTGCAAAGATAAATTGATATTTTTGTCTCTAGATCTGTTTTTCTGTTGGTAATTTGGAGGACTTTGAGAGGAGCAAGAAGCTTTGGGCTGAGGTAGCAATGTGAAGAAGACTGATTTCTAATATGGTGGTGTAGCAAGCAAGCCAGGCTTGCCTGCTGGTCTTATTAGCTGCTTGACACTTGGGATTAAATTTTGCCCAACCACTAACAAACATAAGGGATTATTCTTTTATATACATCATAAAGGAGATACAGATTATGGGGTGGCAGGCTTTGAAGAGAGACCAAGTGGCAATAAGAAACATATTTAAAACATTTTGGGCTTTCCAGGGAAGGTGAAGTGGTGTTTGGTTCTACTAGTGTTGATATGAGGACAAACCTATAAGATCTGTCCTGAAAAATACGCTGAAGCTGATTTGTGACAATTTTAGTGCATCTGATCTAGTGTGCAGAATTTGTGATGTTTTGCACCTGGTAAAGTGGATTGGGAATTTATAGTTGTGCAATGAAACTTGCTGTTTCTGTATAATCTAAGCTAGCTTTGGGTAATGTTTGTTGCCAAGAGTTTTCAAGTGCGACACAGGTAAGGAATGGAAAAATTATATTCTACCACAGGTCAAGTCTCCTTGATAACAATAAAAAATCACCTACTAAAAACTTTGCTTTTGATCTGGACTGACAAAAGTGCATGTAACATGTTCCATTTTAGTATGTTGTATTATCAGAAGAATAGTTGGGCTTATTTTCTCCATTTTGATCCATGCTCAAAACAAGGAACAGGAGCTATATTAATACGTACACACAAAAAGTGGTACAAGGGAAGTTTCACCTTGGCACACTCCTGATAGCAAAAATGACCTTTGTTCCAAAAAATTACCTTTATTCAAAGAGTGTTCAGTGAAATTCATGGATGAAAAACCTGTGAAGAACTCTTCAACACATTGGTATTATTTCTAACTCAGGAAATCCCTGATACAGTTGCTGCAGGCTAGGAAGTTACAGTAGGGAAGTATCTCTGCATTTGTGTGTCCTTAATTTTTTTCTCATTTAATTTTTTCTCAGTGCCATCTTCAGGAATCAATTGACTTTAGCTGTAATAAATAAAATACAGTTGAGCACATGATATATGCACAAAAATGAAAGCAGCAAGTCACTAAATTGTTCTTATTAGGAATTACATCGTGATGAAAGACAGAGGAATTTTGATGGTGCATAAAACAAAGCACGTGGAAACACTGTAGCCAATTAAACCAAGATATTTTGGTTTCTCAAATGTTCAGAGGTGTTTACAATTTATCGGCAAAGTTGAAATATTGCTGCATTTTAAAATCCTTTTGGAATGTCCCATTCAACATCAAATTTTGAATTTTCCTTACTTCCATCTTGGTAAAGAAAGAAAATCTCAAATGGTGAAACACCTTGCTATGTAAAAATTTCTTAGGTTGCTAATTTTCAGCAGGCCGCTGTATTAGAGTGTAAGGTTATATTTCCCTTTTCTATTAACTGAAGGATGTTGACCTGTCCTAAAGCCTGTGCATCAAATACCTATGAAACAACCATTGTGTGTGTGAAATAGCTTCTTCTTAGATTCCCATTAATTTCTCCCAGGAAATTTATATTCTATGGCTGTTTCTTGTAGATTACTTCAATTAGTCTAAGACTTTTAGTGAGAGGCAGTTACAATGCTTTGGGTCTTTAAGTTATTAGCATATCATTCATGGTAATACATGCAAAATCTTGAAAATGATGTAGATTTACTGTCCAAGCAGAATGGGCTAACTACATGTAAATGTACATATTTTTAGTAAAAGCTCTCATTGTTAAACCAGCTGCTTTAATTTACCTACAAAACTGAAATTATTTCCCTTTGTTCCTTGTCCTGCAAAATGTGGGCATAGAATTAAGGCTATGATAATGATGATTGCCATGCTGAAAAAAAATATTTACATTGTAAACAACACCCAAGCACTAGTTACAGCTGAAAACAAGAATATAAGGAATGTCAATCTGTTGGTGTTTTGTAACAAAATATATTTCCACTTAAGTCACTGAAAAACAACAAAATGCTAAGTGTAGTTTCCACAGTTTTTTAGAAAACTACAATGATCAGAGAGATCTGGAAGATTCTGGGGTTCAATGCTTTGGTGGAGATGTTTCTAAATAGTCAACACTCTATCATTTAAAAAAATTATAATAATTGCATTTGCAAATTGTTTTGAGTTCTTTTTGAAGACACTGTGTGGTTCTGCTTTCAATCCAAATTTGGAAGCCAACATCAACATGAATGTTGATGTGAATGCAACCCATTATGTTGATAGAGTTACATAATTTGAGTATGCATATTCATTTTCTGGCATGTATTTGAAACTAAATTTCTGTCTTTTCTATAAAATTTGACTTATTTGAGTACAAAAGCGCTGCCCCACAGGACGTTTTCCTGTGACATTCTGATACATATCTGAGATAGTATGGGATTTTATTGCATTATCAGTTATTTTCCCTCTAGGGTACAACGATAATCGCCTGTCCCTTATTGGCCTGTGTAGAAGTTGTGAGATATTTGAGGCAAAATTTGCCTTCCTGTGCTGTGTATTTGTTCAGAGCACAGTACAGGGGGCCAGGGGAGCATCAAGGGGCTCACAGTGTGCAAGTCATACCTGCGGTGGTGTCAAGGGAAGTGGGCACAGGTAGGTGGAGAAATGCAGGTTATTTCCAAAACTCTGCTTATTTTCTTTGTTTCTTCTGGCAGACAGTCTTTTAGAAACATGGGTATGACAGGGTGTGGAGACAGCCTGAAATGCCAACCCAGACAAGGGCAGAGCAGTCAATTATATTGTGTTCCCTGTCCCTTGTCTGACGTCAGAGGTCTCCAGCTCCACATGAGCAGGTGTTGGGAGTAGTGAGTATGTGAGACATCATGCCACTGGCAACTCTATGTGTAGCCTAAATGACAATATTTCTTTCCTTCCTTAATTTACCTGGTCAGCCTCCCTTTAGCATTGCTTCTTTCACACCAGTGTCTATGGAATAGAGAAATGTATGTCCTCATTAAAATATGTCTCTAAGAGAGACCTGGGTACAAATTTTGTGCTCCTCACAACCAGTTTCCTCCTATCCCTAATAGTTAGGCTCTCCTAACTGGTAGAGACATTTTTCCTTTTCTCTCGTTTATTTTCACAGTTCCTGTTACCTGTAGTGCTTAGTGTATCTTACCTGTAGTGTTACCAGTTCCTATTACCTGTAGTGCTTAGTTATTAGTGTATCTTACTAAATTTTTTGAAGACTTCTTCATAACTTTCAACTTCTCGTGCCTTCCTACCAATGCAGTTATTATTTGAATCTTCATATTTGTTGTAACAATCAGAGCAATGTTTTGACATCACTGCAGACCTAAAGGAATCAGGGGCTTGTGTTGTTGCACAACAATTATTTAGACAAAAACTCTGTCCAAATGACAAAAAAAAAAGGAAGAAAAGTGAAAAGAAACAAAAGCAATGCAGTGCAATGTGTATCAGGATGGAATGTTAAGGGTTGGAATGGACCTTAAAGCTCATCGAGTTCTAAAACCCTGCCATGGCAGGGATACCTTCCACTAGACCAGGTTGCTCAGAGCCACATCCAACCTGGCCTTGAACACTTCCACAGCTTCTCTGGGCAAACTGTTCCAGTGCCTCACCACCCTCACAGGAAAGAATTTCTTCCTAATATTTCGCCGAAATTCCACCTTTTTCAGTTCACACCCATTACTCCTTTTTCTATCACTGCAGTTCCTGATGAAGTCCCTCTCCACCTTCCCTGCAGGCCCTTTCAGATACTCCAAGGTTACTATCAGGTCTCCACACAGTCTTACTGTTTATGTTATTGCAAACTCTCTCGGTTTCAGTACGTAAATTCCACTTTATTTCTCTAAAAAGTGGACATTCTCCCATTGTTCAACATCAGCATTGTATAAGAACATGTACATTCTTCTGTACAAGCATGTTAATAACTTATCCCTGTCAGTGGTGTTATTTTGCTCTATTCAAAAGCTTTCTTAAATAAAGTTAATCACAAATTTCCTAAGTACAAGGATGTAAATCAAGGGCTGAAGGATACAGAATCACCTGTAATCAGAGATCTCTCTATTCATCTGGACTCTTATATTATATTTTCTACTCTGTGATAGTAAGGTGTAATCTGAAAAAGTGGTACAAATGTATAGAGAGCATTACTTTGAAGAATTCAACCAGTCATAAACAAACCCATCTTTTACCACATTTAGGAAAGGTAAAGTAACAGGAGGGAATGGAAAGCACAGAACTGATTTTTAAGGAATTAGGTCTTGAGATAATCCATTTATCAGCTCTTTTCCAACTTTTATGTACACCTAGTGAACTAGAAAATTTTCTCTCTCTCCTTTTTGTACTCAGCATATTTTGAACTTTGATAATAGTGAGTTTATTTCCCACTGTACTTAAAACAATTGAGTCCATTGGTTCTGTCCTCCTTATTTGTGGATGATTTCAGCAAGTCTCTCAGCATGCATTTTCGCTTTGATTATGCCCTTTCCATCCATTTTCAGGGAATTAGATGGATTCTCAAGGGAGCTAAAGTAACTCTTCAGATTGGTTTTGTTGAGGTAATTCATTCATTGGTGAAAAAATGGAACACCAACCACGAAATATAGGAGCATACTCGATTCCTTTCTCACTGGGATAATCCTTGAAAATAAAGCCTTGTATGATGTAAATTCATGCACAGTCACAGAACTAAGTGCATCTGGTAAGCAACAGGCAGCAAGTCTGCTCAGGAAAAAGTATATTTACTACAAGGAAAAGTCTTGTGAATTGCTTACTTAATATAAAACAGTTTAAGTGGCCTCCAAGGAAGTATTTGAAAGAAAGAAGAGTTTATGTCAGAAGTCAGTTTGAAAAGCTTTGATGGTTTTTGTTTGTTTTCTTTTCATCTCTTTGACCTGATTATCTGAAGCGTCCGCAACCTCTTCCACTATGGAAATCTCAGGTGTTAGATGTTTTAACCTGTGTTAGCTTCTGTTGAGCTATTTCTACATGTTAAACTTACAAGAATTCACACTCCTTTCTTGTTTCCTGGACAGAAATGCGCCTCCAGCTTGCCCTCTTTGTGAGTTGCAATATTCCTTGCTGCATAGATAACCTTAATGTTTATTTTTTACTACTTAACCCTGATAGGCAGCTTAAGCTATTGTTTATCCTGTGTATTTTTGGCCAGATGCTAGAAATCCTGATAAAATCCCACATCTAGATTCTTTGAAAAATAATGAATGAATGTGCAATTCTAGTGGTGTGCTTTCCCATTGTAAATAGATAAAACACTTTAAAGGACCTAAAATATTGCTATTAGCTGCACAGAATGCACTTGCATGATAAAGAATAAGCTTTCTGTTCACATTTATTGAAAGAATTAACATATATTGGTATTCACTAATATCCATTCCAGCTCCTGTTTCTCTGAATAATGAGTCAGTTGCATCCTTTCTGTCCAAATTTGGGGCTTTTGGGATCTCGGAAAGTGAAACATTCTTTAAAGGAGTTATCATAGAATCACAGAATGGTTTGGGTTGCAAGGGACCTTAAAGACTATCTCATTCCAACCCCCCTGCCATGGGCAGGGACACCTTCCTCTAGACCAGGTTGCTCCAAGCCCCATCCAACCTGGCTTTGAACACTTCCAGGGATTGCCTCACTCTGGTTTTAAACTCTCTCATTGTCAACCCTCTGCTTCACAGTGGTGTTCGGAAAAGTTGTTCTATTCATGTGGTAGCTTCAAAGGTATTCAGTGAGTGTGTATTACAGCAACACGCAAAAGTCAAATGTTAGGAGGAAGAAACCAGTGTGTTTTGCTAAATTAGCTATTGGATTTGCCTGGCCCCATCAGACAGGAAGCTTCAATATCACTTGTGAGAAAGCTGGGAAGTGCTATTTGGAAAAATAAGCTCATTTTCTCTGCTGTTACGTGGCTGTACGTAATCTTTATAGCAGCAACTAAATGCACTAATGACTTTCCCAGATGAGTTTAGTTCCTTGGTTTTATTACAAAGATAATGCAATTTGGTAGCTGTTCCCTGGTGAGTTGCTCTGTTTAGAGATGAGTTTTGGAGATAACACCAGGTAGTGCTGTCTTCTGTCAGAGGAAGATTGCTATTTTTGCTTGTACCTCTTGTTTGTCTCGTGTGTTCTCTTTATTTATTTTGTGTTTTGATTGAATTTACTGTTATGAACAGTTGGTGAATAAGAGGAAGCCTTTAACAGTGCTAGAACTATGTCTCCATGTAGATTTTTATGGTTATTTATAGAAATACATTGTGTCTAGCTTTTGCATTAAAAATTAAAGTATATTGGGAAGCAATATGTGAAATAATATTTTTTGTATATGTTTATATTATTCACGTTATTTAATAATATTAAGAAAACCACAAGTGAAGCAGCATCTGCTATTCAAGACATCCAATTTCCCAAAAGCAGTAATTCTGTTGGGCAGTGTAGGATCAATGTGTGTTGTTAGGGGAATCACAGTCAATGGTTCTGTGATTTGTTGGTTTCTTCTTTTATTTAGTGAAAATAGACTAGGAAAACAGTTTAAATTTTACTTGTGCCAAGAGACCAGGTACAAATGGAAAAGCAATGGTTGTGTACAAAAACCTAATCAGACTCATGTTTGGCATGCACGCTCTGTATGAGTATTATGTGATTCTCCTGGGCTATGTTGGCCTAGAAAAGAAAGAACTCTAGAAATTTTCAGGAACATTTGAAAAATCTTCCAACCTGAGAGAAAACACTGTATTTATAGAGAAGTTACTGAGAAACCTAAAAGCCCCCAAACTCTGAGGAGCTGCAAGAATCAGTTGAAAAAATACTAGGACAAAATAAGAGAAAAAAAACCAGGACAATGTCTCTGTGTGACTTGATCAACTTTCCCTTAAAAAAAAAAAAAAAAAAAAGAAACAATCAAAAATTCTGTGGAAAAAGTCCTTTAACTTTTATTTAGAGATTTTGGCCCAAGTTATTTGGGCCTTTTTATAGATATCACATAGCAAGGTAAAGTGAATCTTTACTAGAGCTACATTTTAATTAATTAATTGACATATTTCTTCTTTTAGCTTTTTTTTTTCAATCAGAAATTGAGTGTATTTTGTCTATTTCTGTTCTACGGAGACTAAAATGTGAAGGGAATGCTAGCACCTATTGGAAATATTTGGATAAGATAATATAGGAGATTTACCACCACATAATATCTTTATGGTTAGTTACTCAGTGATGAAAGGGATATATTCCTTCAGAAACAGTGGAAAGTATTTCTCTTATGGCACTGTGCAGCATTTCAGATGAAACACAAATAATTATGATGGATAAATGAACAGATTGGGAAAAGTGGCTGATCTTATGTGAGCCTTTGTGTAGTCTTAGACAGTGTATGAGTGGCTGCACATTTAATGTTTTTGGGGAGTGGTTGTTAAGTTTCAATGTTCCTAGGAAGATGGACCAAGGGATACCAGAACTCCAGTGCACGAGGCAGTTTCAGTTGTGAAGAGCAAACCATTGTAACAAAACAGTTGGACTCCAAAGCCTCTTCTATACACAGGTCTGTCACAGGTAGACTTGTAAATTAAAGTGAAAAAAGGATTGCTGCATGTGGAAGTAGTGTCATTTTTATGTAAGAACTTTGACTTCTGGCTTCCTTGTTCTCTCCATTCTACTGGGAAAACCCAATGTTCACACTTACATTGAATCCCTTTTGGAAAGTTGAATAGAACTATAAAGCAGCTTCTGACTAGTGAAAACAAGTTGTGGTTCTCATATAAGAGAGTGAAACTCACTGAGGTCAAAAGGCAAATTCAACTTCCTGCAGCAAAGCCTTTTTGATCTGATGGCTGTTCAGGATATGAGCACAGCTTTCCCTTGAAGTGCATGTTGAAGCAAGAGATGTCTTCTGGCCAAAAGTATCCACAGAACCTTCACCAATACGCTTGTACTTCGTGACTTTGTTTTGTGGTTTGTTTGTATTTGAAATTTTCTGTGAATTCCATATTTCTGTATTGTACAGAAAAAAGAAAAAAAGGTAAAGGAATGGGGAAAGTCAAATGAAGAAAGGTGATTTGATAAGAAAATGATTACTGAGTAACATAGAAAAAGGGGTTGGGAAGAAATAAAAGGATAAATTTCCACCAGAAATCAGAGCTACTAGCAAAGAAATAGTGCCCAATTTGGAAGTAGTAAAATTATCAACTTATATTGTTTTGGAAGTTGTTTCCATAGATTTTATCATAAACTCTCCTAATGCACTCTGATTCTGCTGTTTTCACTACAGTCTCTGGCTCTAATTAAAGCAAGGAGATTTGATTTTGGAACCTGATTGTTACCTTGGAGCTGTTCTTCTGGACTCTGTTAATGGTTTGTCAAAACCTTCTTTAGTATGCTGAACTTTGCAAGAAATCTTGTGGGAAGCTGTTCCTTGTTATGGGATTTTGGCATCTGTTCCTCATACTCAGGAGCAAAAAGTGCTGAGACCATGAAAGGAAGTTGGCAGTCAGGTTAGGTAGATGGGAGTGAGACACATTTTTCTCATATAGAGAACATCCCTCTTTTCCCCTGTGTGTGACATGCAGACATTGCTGGCAGGAAAATGGATGTTTCAGCAAAGCACCCAAGGGCTCTCTGTCTCTTGGGGCACAAAATTACCTTCTCATATTCTACAGGTGGCTCCTCCATCAATGTCAGGGAACATAATTTAGTGAGCAAACCTGGTAACTTTGAGCTGTCCGTGCTCTACTATTACATTGACTCGAAAATACTCCTATTTCACAAACTGCTAGAGTAAAAGTAATCGCTATTCTTAAAGGATAATGTGGGGGGATCTTTGTTTTGCTATAGAGGGTCATGCCTTGGAAAAAGCTTCTCTTTCTACTTTTGTTTTTTGCTCTTGTTAAGAAGAGAGGGAGAGACAGGGAGATGAAATGGTGGCTTCAGACCAAAAATGCTATTAGTTTATCCTTTCCTCTCAAGATAAGTGACTACATAAGTACTATTTATTTTCCAAAGCAGAAATCAGAGAATAAATTTCTTTTTTTTTTTTTTTTTTTTTTTTTTTTTGTGAATCCAGCCACTATAGACTGTGGCTTTCTTGGCTGGATCCAAAGTTGGACTTAATTGCTATTATGGTTTTTAATTACTGATTTCACTTTTATTTGTTGAAGTCACAGCTTTTTGTATTTATCAAAGAAAGGCTGCATGAAGAGAACATAGCAGACCTAAGAGATTAAACCCCTAGTCTCAATTCAGTGAAACAATGCACATATTGTCACTAAAACTGTTTCTTTTCTCCTCTTTGATTTGCTGTACCTAATTAATTATAATGTGCAGGCAATAAAAATCCTCAGCTTTTATTGTTGAGCTTTGTAAGTTAGGCCTTACTCTACTACTTCATCTCACTTTGAACAGTGTCTTTCCACAAGTAGTTGTACTGTTGCAGTGATTGGTATTACTTACATGGCAAGAAAGGACTCAGGCAAGGAGGATGTTTTGATTACAGACTTGATGAGATGCTGCGAAAATATTTAAGTAGGTGGGTACTGTGGCAGTTTTTACAGATGTGTCATGCAGAATTTAAAGCAGTCATTATTTGAAAAGCAAAAGATAAGTGCCTTCATTTTGGAAGGGCAACATGATACCCATTCCTGAATGCTTCCAGCATGGGTCTCGCTCTGTTTGTTCTGAAGTGGGAATCCAGCTGGCGATCATTGAAATCAAATAATCTGACTTTCTCTTCCCGTTTATACATTATGGAAAACCTACTATGGCAGTTGTATTCATCTGTTACATTTTGGGGAAACAGAGCACTCTCATCATTCTGGCCTTTCTCATGTGTGCCCGTAGGCAGACATGTCATTTCACTGACTCCACCTGCCTCGTGCTTCCCTTATCCATTCAACTTTAACTGGCTGCTGGAAAACTTTCACTGCCAATGGTGGCTACTGAGAAGTGTGATGGACTGATAATTAGAGTTGTGTGGGCAATGTTCCCCTTTAAATCTAAGGCAGGTTTGCTCAAAGTTTAGCCATCCTCTGCTGAGCTTACTAGCTGTGTAAGGCTTTGATTTAGGCTGTCCAAGGTGGCTGAGTGTTTTCAGTTTACTTTTGTTTCTTTGAGAGCCTTTCGCAGAATTCTTGGTTTCTTGGATTTTTCACAGCACCATCTTTCTAAAAACACCATAGTAGCTCTTGAATTATGTGCTGAGATTATTGTCCTTTCTAGCTCTAAATTTAGTTTGCAAAGTGATTAAAATGATAAAAATACAGACCTTTTTTGTTAAGACTTGATAGTAATGTAGAAATCTCTCCCAGAGCTGTGGCATTTTTAGTTCAATCTATTGGGTTAATATTGCTGGTTTTGCCAGGTATCCTTACAGGAAAAGAAATCCTATTTTACATGCCAGTCTGGTCATACAATGACTTAAACATGTGCTGGAAAGGACTATAACTTGTATGCCTGGAGGTATTCCCCTTGAGGTTCAGACTGCCCTGTAGCTATCCTTGCTGTTATATACCCTGCTTCTCTTAGGATTCCCATTTTTTTCTTGAGGTACAAAATCAGGTTAATTCATAGTTTTTCTGTTTCTGCATAATCAAAGTTTTGCAAATGAAATGCCACAAGTGTGATAGGTCCTCAGAAAAACACTGCATTTATGAAAAACAGTTTCTACATGACTTCTTTAACTATATACGCAAGTAATATGCATTGGAAGAACTGGCATTAAGTTCCTGACTGCATTTGAAGTGGCTCCTTTTATAGTCTCCTAAAGAATAAGTAAGTAAAATTGGTTTTAAAATTGCTTTAGGGCTCACAGTTCCTAACAGTCCCTTGCTTTAAAGAAATGGGTATCTTGTGTATTTTTTCTTGGAAACCATAAGCAGACTATAGCAACTGTGCTGTTAACACTTCCAAAACTGCTATTATGTATAAAAAAAAGTAAACAAAAGAATGACCACATGCAATTTACTTTTTACAAGGGGACTGTGTGTGGTCCACCAAGAAAAAATAATAAGCAAAATAAAAAAAATCTTCTAATAGTCAAGTTGGGTCTAGTAGAGGCGCTGACACATCAATATTTCTGCATAACAGATTGTTAGTAAGAGAAATTAAGCTCTGCTAATTTGACTTTTTGTTAGTGTTATTGAAAGGTTTGTATGTAGGAATGTGTGCATTTATCACATGGTTCCATAACAGTTCCCTTTTGAATACTCAAACCATTTCAACAAACTGAATCTTTACATTCTAATGTGTTCCTTTATTGCCATCACTGGGCCTCTTCCTTCCCTGACAAACTTGCAGGTCAGGAGCCATGAGCCTTTTACCTTTTACAGGCTCTGGAGCCTCTAGTTGCATATTGCACTAGAACCAAGGTACCTGCTCTTCACAATAATTCTTGGTTTTCTATCCTGGCTTACAGGACAGCCTTAGTTTGAATTACCACATGTGGCTGAACCGTAAACTAACAGGCATTCACTCTTTGTTCCCAACAAAAAGTCACTTTTATTTCAAACAGTGTGAGAGATAAAGTAGTGTATTTCCGCACCTTATTCCATCACATCTCTCAGTGAAAAAGCCACAATTGATTATGGCACTAAGAAGTCTTCATTTCATCTTTATCAATGTCTTCTAGAATGTGATTTCTCCAGTCATATTTCTCTGTCTCTCCTTTAAAGAATAAGGAAACCATCACCTCACCTTATAAATTCTGATTATTTTTTCTTAGATGACCTTCTGACAGGTCTTATCAGATGATTAAAAAATACCTAATTGCCTAATATATTGCCAACTACCATTCTCATGCAACAAAAACTGAGAAGAGACACTACTATTCCTTCTATCCCAAATGATGTTCAATTAATTATTCAAAGAAGCTTTTGTCCCAAGAGTCTTCATGAAGATTTACTGTTCCCTCTCTGCCACCCCTGTCTCATTTATCCCATGGATGGAAATTTTCTCCTGGTTTGATGCAATGTTCACAAAGACAACAAGGAAGAAAAATGTGTTTTCGTTCTAAGGAGTTCTCAGGTCCAGGTACACATAACTGATGTGGTCAGACAAGTCAAGCTGTCATTAAGGAAACCTGTATGAATATGCAGGAATGCTTCAATGGCCTGTGTGGATGAAAAAGAAGCTCCTGGACAAATTTAAACACAAAAAGGAAACCTGCAGAGGGTGGAAGCAAGGACAGGTAGCCTGGGAGAAATACAGAGAAATTGTCTGAGCCAGCAGGGGTCAGGTTAGGAAAGCGAAAGCCCTGATAGAATTAAATCTGGTCAGGGACATCAAGGACAACAAGAAAAGCTTGTAAACGCTTACAAACTGCTGTAGTTATGGTTCCAAAGGTTTAATCTGGGACAAGCTCCATTAGTGTTTGGATTTGTTTCTTTACCACTGCATTAGGAGTTCTTCTTAACACTGGTGTGTTACCACGGTGAGGCTGCCTGGTGTAAACAGGTGTCCCAGAGTGTGACCACCCACCCAGACATACAGCAGTGGTGGGAGATTCTCTCCTGACAGTGCTGTTCAGACTGGGCAGAGTGTGGAGCAGGGGCCACATCTGATGTATGAAGAACAACCTTAGCTCTTATGAAATTACAGTTACTGTTCAAATCAGTAAAATATACCAACCAAACTGTGCTTTGAAATAACAAATTACATGGATCAAATTAAAAGAATTAATACAGAATAGGGCTGGCTGCTAATGAATGTCCTCTGGCTTCTACATCTCATTTTGAGACATATAAATAGCAGTATTTTTGTGGCAGTCCAGCCTTCCAACATGTGCATCTCAACAGCTCACTTTCCTGATTAACCTTCATTTGCTCAAGAGGAAGACTCCAGCACTGGCCACCACTCAAACTGAATATTTCATATATTGATAGTAGAAAACATAACTACTAAATCTCTTCCATAGCGATGATCAGTCTGTGTCCTGGATTACACTTGACTTAAAACAATTACCCTTTTTATATACTACTTCTATTGAGACAAGGACTCAGAGAAGAATAACGCCCAATAAAGCCAGAAAGCTCCCAAATAAATTGGCCCTAGAGATTATTTTTGGTCTTATTATAAAGTTGCAGGGTTTCAAGGCATGACTGTTGTCACGGTGCCAGCTAGAAAAGTGAAGACTCTCTTGGTCTGTTCTAGACAGTTAAATTTGTGTGATAATGTATGTGTTTACTAAACCTCCATATATATTGGGATTTAGTATTTTTTATAATTTCATTTTTTCATAATTTTGTCATGTCCATGTTCTTTAGACTAAAGAGTAGCTTTCCCAGTGGGCCTAGGGCTGGGGATGCTTGTGGTTTTCATACTGGAAAAGCTACTCAGCATGACAGCACTACTCTTCTCCCCTCTTCTACCTTTGTAGCTATGCACTTGTTTTTGGCAGATCTTGAGCTTCGACAGGATTTGCTCCACCACTTTTCATTTGGATCTGCCTGCCACTTTGTTTTTATTTCAATACTGGTTTCTACTTCACTCAGCAGCTATGCATGTGTCCTTCCCAAATTAATGGATTGGAAAGGGCTTTCCATCAATGATTTATTCTCCAATTGCAGCTGTCCTGAAATGTGGAGGGGTGAAATTGCATTTTCACATAGTCTAGAAAGTTGCTAAAGAGACTGAAAAACTTTGCTCAGCATTCTCTTTTAAGCATATTTCTCTGTGATTGCTTCAGTCTTTTCCCTGTTCACTGTGATAAGTTGCTTAAGTCCATGTTGCTTATTAAGCGTTCTGCCACTTGTAATTTCTAGTTCTAAATGTTACAAATACAAACTTAATGCTCTTGGAAATAGCTGCTTTTGCTTGTGCCTAAACGATGCAGTGAATAACAACTTATTTGTATACTTAACTTCACAAGTAAAATTTCTACCTAATCTAAAGAATCGATGCATAAATACCAATACGTCAACATTCAGTAAAAGTAGCAACAGCTGCCAATTGTGTCTTTGCTAGTGCATGTGTCTTCCTTTTTGTTTCCCTTCCTATAAATAATCTATTTAGTATTCCCCACAAAGTTGATCAAAGCCAGCATTTTATTTCTTGTTTCTGTGCCCACAAGTGAGCTTTCAGGGTGTCAGTCAATTTGCTTCAAGCTAAGGTAGTCAGAAGCAGGAAATTAAAGCAAGTAATTCTGTTTGGTTTTAGAATAAAAAGTCAAATTATGTTTATGTGCAAAGAAAGCAAGATCACTTCTAAATAAACAGAATATTTCCTTTCAGGTATTTCCAAACAGAAATGATCCTGAAAGTGTAGAATAGAAGGTATCAGCTTACCCAGGACTTCTAAAGACATGGTGCCCCTCAATCCTGCTGGACTGGCTGGATCCTGGTTTCAGATATCTGTCAACCATAGCTAAGCTGAACAGCTTTGGCACTCCACTAATGCTGTGTTTAAACTCCTGAAAGTACATAACAAATTCCTGATATCTACTGGCAGGGAGGTAATTTTCAACTTTCCTACTTTGTGTCCATATTAATAAAAGAAATAGGATAGGGTTGTTATTTTTAGCTTGAGCATGCAATTGTCTGTGCTGTTTTATTGTTTGTGTGCTCCCTGACACAGTTTTGGCTTGTGGCTCAATCTGTCTTAAGCAATAGCATGGGCCAAGTAATAGGATATGGCACTATGGATATGCATCCTATTTTTAGGGAACAGAGTTAACTGTACAGTTGCAATTCCTCTGTCCTCTGGAGCTCAGGCTTCCCCATTCAGACAAAGCAATGCTTCCTTTGGTCTTTCAGTACTCCTCTCACAGAGGTAACAGGCTGGGCTCTCAGGGTAAAGGCTACACTTGAGTTGTCTTCCAGGCTTCTTGATCTGCAGCACAGAGCCTCGAACCCAAGACAGGTGGCTTGCCCGTGAGTCTTCCAGGGAATTGTTAGAAATCACCTTGTGCTTCATCAGAAGTTTGCTTAAATTCATGGTGTTTTGGTGGGGATTTGTTTGTTTGTTTGTTTGTTTTTCACTTAAGCTAGTTTGCTTTCATAATTTGTTTTTTGAAGGAATTTCTGTTTCCTTTTGCAATTCCAAACAGCAACATTATTCATCTCATGACACTCCTGCTGAGAGTGAGATGTTGAAGTATTCTCTTCAGGTTATTGATTTTTGAATAGAGAGTGCCAGCAAGCAAAGCAACTTCACAGAAGTGATCGTTTTCATGTTGTAGATCTAAGATCACCAGCTATCTTACATAACCACGGGAAAGTCTGCTGCTAGAAAGGAATTTCTGCCATTTTCTAGACATCAAACAAACTAGTCCTCGCTCTACATTGTGGAGATAAACCTATCCCTTGTACTAAACCCAGAACTGAATCCCAGCTTATTTAGGCTCACCCAATGAGTATTGATTGCTGTAGTACTGTATATGGCATTGTAACTGAACTGAATGGGTTTTTTTCTGAAAGGAAAGAAGACCTGAGTCAGTCTGTTTTCAAAAAAAAAAAAAAAATTAATTTTGCAGCCAAGTATCTTTGCAAAGTAATGGGCAAAAAGAAAAACATCCACCCCTCTTCTATGTTCATCTCCCTGAGAGGAAAGGATAAAAAATATTAGCATATACTAAAAATAATAATAAAAAAAGAGCAAAGAAA
This sequence comes from Entomyzon cyanotis, assembly GCA_024500445.1. Lineage (NCBI taxonomy): Eukaryota > Metazoa > Chordata > Aves > Passeriformes > Meliphagidae > Entomyzon > Entomyzon cyanotis. Next base: position 5,885,448 of record JAKEPQ010000756.1, read on the forward strand.
AACCCTCAAATCAACAAAACATTTCAAACATCACAATTTAAAGTTAGTCACAGCTTAAATAAATGTTTGACTTTCAGAGATGCTGACCACCCACAACTCCTAGCAGTTTTTAATCAGTAGTTTGACTCAAAAGTGAAATAATTTCCACTCAATTTTCAAGTTTAAGCAGCACAGTTTTAAATATTATTTTTAAAACTTAATGCAAGTTCCAGATTTTTATGTTTCCATGTGACAGGATTCTATATCCAGTTGTTGATTGTTTGCAGTAACCTGTTTAAAAGTCGTATGTAAAATATCTTACACAAGACAATTATACCATCAAGCAATACCTTAAGTTCCATAAACTTCATGAATAAAGGCTGAATATCATGAACATGTAAGACTTTGTGAGTGGTAAACAAAGTCCTTTGCTTTGGAACTATAAAAGAGATTTATAAGTAATGATAAACTTCATGTGTAAAGAAAATGTGCTTCTCTTTTTCAAAACATGGATGCCAGCCTGCCAAGGTTTAATCATGTAGCATTTTATTCTCAAGCTGCATATGTAAGTATAAAATTAGAACCTCTGATGTGCCATTTAAACTGGTGTGAGCAAAACTATGCCCAGGAAACTTCATGTTTATGTTAGGTAGCAGAACCGAAAGGAATTCGGGGTTTTTGGTGTCCAAACCAAGTTGTCACAGGAAGGTGTTATAAATGGATCTGCATTGATTTTAATTATGTTAGAATGTGACCTATTGCATTCTTTGCTTGCTTCTCATTATAGAAGTTACTCCTTACTCTTCTAACTCACGTGGCTGTACTGACAGTGCTTTTAGCAAACTTTTGCACTGAAACAGATCACAGCAAGCGATCAAATTCAAGTTCCCCAATTGGGAGGACATGCTCAGAAGTGGATATTGGAGTTTTATTTCCATATTGCACCTACGTTCATGCACCATTGGTTAATTTTTCCTGTATGCACAGTCCAAGCACAAATTGTGATTACGTATGCATAGCAGCAGGGTCTGTGAGTTCAGCTGATAAGTCCACATTAGATTTACCTCTAAGCTTTTGTGATACTTCTGTTTTTTTCTGAAGTAACTTTTTATCACTTATTAACTGCCTCTAATTTGGACATCTTTCAACTATATTTTCGTCACAGTTTTCTGTCGTATTCTCCATAACTCCTTATAATGAACATAAAAACTAATCCACAGATGCTGTCTTGGGATGTACTTCTACAGTGTTTTCTAGAAGAAATGTCTCAGTGAACAAGTAATGACTATGCTGGGAAGGGGAGCTATTTAGGTTAGATTCTCAAAGAACCAATAAAAGAAAACAAATCAAAACTCAGAAATTTTTAAGGCTGACACATGAGATTTCTGCTACCTTCCCTGCTGCAGTTGCACTCCACATCCTTTTGTATAAGTCTTGTTTCAAATCAGAGACAATTTCTTGATATATAGACCTGTTTCTGCATAACCCCATCATTTTTTTACCAGCAAGGGAACATTCTGCTCTTCATTTTATCCTAGTGATTCTTTTATTTTCAAAGAATATTTTCTTTTTTTATTTAATGTTCTATAAAAGTTCTTCTCTAAAACAAATGAGATCTACAATAACTTTAACTTCACTTTGAAATTCAGAGTAAAAACAATATTTTGAGCTCTGTTTATATGTGGCATGACGTACCAACACTGAGAAAATGTTTAAGGCTCTGAGAAAAATTTTAAAGTAAACTATATAACAAGTCAGAGATGGCTCTAAGCCCTCTTAAACATTGACTTCCATTCACAGCAACCTTGTGCAGTTTTGGAGCTTGTCAGTTTCCAGAGGAAGAAATAGATCCCACATATTACTGTGATTTGGTTTTCCAGATCAATTTCTACTTGAACTTGCTCACTTTATTTGAACATAAGCTTGCTTTCCTTGTCAATTCAATTTCTTTACTAATATTCTTTTGGCTCATCCTTCTCTGGTTACATTTTAAGTATATTGTGTGGGTAACACTTCCTCAGAATCTTCTCCAGACTATGGGCTTTGCAATTCAGATTTAGCAACTGGATGTCTAGTTTACCCCTCTTCTTTTCTTTTATGTTTTTACTTTTCTTTCCTCTTCTCTTTTAGGGCCAGAGAATAGCTAATGTGCTGCAGAAGATTCTGCCTTGGCTATCTCAGTCTTAAAACAGTTTGTCTGTTTGACGCTTAAGGACTTGGCTGTATGTCTTTAGGTCTGTGGATAGTTGTGTAGAATTCATCCCACTTTGGAAAGAGAGGGGGTAACAGTAAAATTACCTAAAAATTCAGTAGATAATTTTTAATTACAAATAAATAAAAAGATGCATACATGTTTACTTCATTTGGATTAACATTTTGCCTAAAAACCTAAGTTGTATTATGGTACAAATGCATGAATTGAACTCATGGGATTGTAAAAGGACATCGCTCTAATTGCAGATTTGTACATGTTTCATCCAATAAGTCTGAAAGTTAATCAAAACCCAAAAACATGAAAAAACCTGCTCTGTGAATTTAGAGAAGAATATAAAAGGGACTGTCCACAAGATCCTTGCAGCTGATAATAATTTTATCATACATGTATAATACAGTACAGCTTAAAAGGGACCTCCTGAGGTGACTTAGTCTGACTGTCTGCTCAAAGCAGGGTTAAATCCTACTTTTTCTTTAAATTTCAACAAAAGTTCAAGACCATAACAGAATATTTCTATGGAAATAATTTCTAAAATATTCCAAAAGATTGCTGACAATGTTCTGTCACAGTTCAAGGTTAGAATGAATGGTTTCAAATACGACTCGTCTCTTTTGTAATGAAGGAACTCAAAACAATTGCACGGGTTTGTGGGGCTTCTGGTTAAATCCTACTTTTTCTTTAAATTTCAACAAAAGTTCAAGACCATAACAGAATATTTCTATGGAAATAATTTCTAAAATATTCCAAAAGATTGCTGACAATGTTCTGTCACAGTTCAAGGTTAGAATGAATGGTTTCAAATACGACTCGTCTCTTTTGTAATGAAGGAACTCAAAACAATTGCACGGGTTTGTGGGGCTTCTGAACACAATCCATTATCAGAGTGGAAGCTGACTTTTATCTCTTGGCAAAGGATGCTACTAAATAAAGTCCACTCTTTCAGATGTATTTTTATTTTAATGTGCTTTAGATGCTGTCAGGGAGGGAAGGATATTGTAGAAATAGGAAAGGAAGATCAACCAGTGTTGGAGTTCGGTACTGTCTTTGTCTACATGAGTAATGCTTTTCTCTTCACTAAGGTCTTACTGACTCAAGAAGAATTATGGGTAAACCAAGAATTTTACACAGATATCTGGGCATGCCTGTGTAGTGAAATGTCTTTACAGATTGCTTGATTAACATTAAGGATAAAAGAATTTGGAGAACTGCTGGAGCAGGTTGCCCAGAGAGGTTGTAGATGCCCCATTCCAGGAAAAATTCAAGGTCAGGTTGGATGAGGCACTGAACAGCCTGGTTTAGTTGAAGATGTCCCTGCTCATTGCAGGTTGAACTAAATGACCTTTAAAAAGTCCCTTCCAACCTAAACCCTTCTAAGATTCCATTATTTGGGTTCAATCCAACATAGGATTTAGGTTTCTATGTGTTTAAGTGTTCTAGTTGTCCCAGGAGAAAATACAGTTTACAACTGCTTGGGACAAACTAAGTCTCAGAGACACTCCCCCATGTGACACTCTTGTAGGGTTTAGAACTGGTTTAATGAGATCTGGAAGAGGAGAATCATGTCTGTACCCAGCAGTCCTACTAAGAAATGATTGGCATATTTTTGGCTGTACGTGGAGTAACTTACGCCATTATGCACTTATTCGTAGGTATATGGTGTTTCATCTCATCCTTTTCTATAGTTATCAAAATTATACAACTGTCTCTGAATAAATCCTTTTCCACTGGTAATAACCTGAAATTATTCTCTCACACCCTTGATTTTAGTGTATTCCACAAAAAATTTATTAATCTTACTTTAGTATTCACCCACTAGTTAAACTCAAAAGGAAGATCAGCTTGAAATACCACTTGAAGCTTTAACTCTTCAGGTTGCACTAAGTTCTTTTTACTTTTAGTTTTTAATTTTATTTATTTATTTATTTTGCAAAGGCTGTGCAGGGTGTCAAGGGCAAATGGAAAAGCAATGAAGCTTTTAATATACTCTCTAGATGAAATTTAGAGCAACATCCATATTTATGTACACCCAGTGCAGTTCAAGGCTAGCAGTTCTTATTCAGTTAAGCCCATTATGACTTCTGGATTTGATTCCTAAACTTTTGCCCGAACTGTCTTTTTAGGTAAAAGATCTTTGATTTCTCAGGTAAAGCCAGTAGGCAGAAGATAATAAAACACATTCATCAAATTCATCCAGTGGTACCAGTAGTTGTGAGATTTTGAAATATCTTTTCCTTTCAACACATGGCTTATTTTTAATTAGATTGGCAAGACTTCAATTATCTTAAGTAACTAAATACATTATGTATTCATTTAGAGACCCTACATTGAGGCTTAGTGAGAGTTGCACTTATTTTGACAAATTTTAGGCAGAAAATTTCTCAGGGGAGTCCTGCTTTCTGTCATTCAAAAAGCTTTTATAATCATTAGTCCAAAATGGTGATGCAGGCCGAAGTTTGAATCCCTGGCATATTGCTATAATGCTGCATTAGCTTAATCCTTCATTTTCTTGTCAATTAAGGACTTATCTTTATTCACAGATTCACTTATCTGTTATTCTTAGAGTATTTTAATGCTAGTAGTTAAAATCCCTTTGTTTATGGCAATAAGGCACCATTCAGTTTGTGAACTTTATAAAACCAACCTCTGCCAATTTTGCTGTTTGAGAATTGCTGTAAAGAAGTGTTCCCACAGTAATTACTTATTCCAGAGATGTTCACTAAAGAATGAAGTAAGGGGAAAGTGTATAAAACAATTGTGCACCAACTGAGGCAAGTTTTACCCAGCACCTTCCCAGCAACTACAGGGCATTAAAAAAAGGAAAAAAAAAGAAAAAAAAAATCCTTGCAAAACAGTACACAAAAATCTGTTGTCTTTAATGCAGTTGCATATAGTGACTTTACAAATATTGGCAATTACTTAAGGTATTCACATTTAAATTAGATCTGGCCAAAAGGTTGGGAAAAAGTGAGGGAGGAGGAGCAGGGGGGTGGCAACAGCTTTTCAACGTGGAGCTCAGCTGCCCATCATTACTCACTTTCAATGGTTTGGGTCATGGCTAATGTCACTCATTTTAATACACACTTGGTGACATTGAAATAGGAATGGTGAGGCTGATATAAAGAAATATGTGATAAACAAAAATTTTCACAAAGTTTTTGCAGTTGGGTATTTCTTATGGCACATGAGCTGTTCTCTTTTTTTTTTTTTTTTTTTTATGCTTTATTACGTTTGAAATGTATTTTAATTTTAAGGATGGGATAGGAAGGAAGAGAGTGTACTATTAATATTCAGGGGCAATTGTGGAAAAGTGCCATAGTTTGTACTTGGAGCATTTCATTTCAGCAGCACTGGTAGAACACGCTTAGACCAGCAAACTGTTGTTGAAAGCTTTTTGAAAACTTTAATGAGGCTGGGACTTTACCCATGGCAACTGCCCCAGTCACTTGAAGCATCACTTCTGAGAAACAACTAGCAAATCTGGAAGCTTCTATTTTTGTCCTACTTCAGCACATCTGATAAACAAAAAGCGTAAAACAGTATTTTACTTCAAAAATTGAGTAAATTCTCTCTTGGAGACTCTTGGTGTAAATGCATCATCTTAATGTAAAATAGAAAAGAAAGGAAAAAACCCAAGTCTGTTAAGTTCTATTCACATCTATTTTTTAGTATTAATAAAGTAAGAGGTGGACGTGTTCTGCTTCTCAGACTTCAAGGGCCATATTTCTTCATGGGCAATAAGGAGCTTGTCTTACAAACTCTGAAGTGATTCAATCCTCTTGCTTTTATCTATGTGAAGAAGGAAAAAAAAAAAAGAGTGTGTCTGTTCTAGTGACTTTGTTCATCAGAAGAAGTTGATGAAGATTTCTCCTGATAAGCTGCAACACTATTAAGGCGCTTCTTATCTTTTCATTCATTACTGCTACTTCAGGAATAGAGCTAGAATTATTGACAAAGCAAAACAAAACTTCTTTGTAATTAGTCAGATATTATCCTGAAGCCATGCAAGAAAGTATTCAAAGATTCATTTTCACCAGTAATTTTCCTCAGGGAAAAGCTTTGCAAACTAGTTTTAAAGACCAAGCCTAATAGATGTCTTCTACTTTTCAAAATATTTCATGACTGGGTATTTACTGGACTTTAACCTAGAAAATTGAGTTCTCTCATTATTGGTTTTTGCCAAGGATGAACCATTATTCTGTCATTCACTTTTTTGCCTACAGCTTAATGGCAGAGGATGACCTGGTGCTACATTTTCTGCAAGATGGGAACTGTCAGCAGAAAGATCACGATTTAAAACTGATTCCTTCTGTCTGACTATCTGGTATGCTGCTTGAGACTAAATTAATGTCTTTTTTGAGAATGTCTGGTTCTGAGAGCTGTTATATACCTGTCATATCAGACAGACAGACATTCTGTCTTTGTTGTGAACCACAGTGATCTCTAACCAACAGAGATTACTGAGAAAATGTATGTCTGCTGGTTCCAAGTGACCTGTATACTAAACCCTGAGCCCTGTGCTCATCTTCCTGGTGAACTCTGACTCCAACTCTGCATTCCCTGCATGTTATTTTAAAATGATATTTGCCTGCCAGAAACACAGCATGAGCAATAGCTGTAAAATGTTGCCTAAGGATGGAAATGCTACTGAAAGAGTTTCACAATTGGGTTAACTTTTCTGTTGCAAGGGAAATATTTTGCATAGCATGTGCTTGAAAACAGGCACTGTCTTTTACCATTGTCCTTGCCTTTTAATAATTTTAATTTTAACTGTGTTTTTTTTAAACTTGGGATCATGTGAACTGTCCTTCTATTTTAATTAATAAATGTCTCAATATGCATATTGCTTCACGGGGTTTAATCCCTGGCTTGTTTTGGAAGGCATTAACATACACTTGTTTTACATTGCATAACACCAGAACTGAGCAAAAGCAGGTGATCTTGTGCATATGCAGCTATCCCATTTTGCAGTATTCTCTATGCCATTCCTTCTGTGGAATGCTATGTTAAATGCTATTCTAGTATTGAAAGTGTAGATTGTAAACTATAATCTCAGCCACGTCATGCTTCAGATTCCATTAAATGATCCCATCTTATCTTTTAAATGATCAGCACAGCAAATACTTAACTCTAAACTTCTGGATAATTCAGTTGTCATAAGCAATCATTTATAAACTGATTCTTCTCCAGTCTGTGGAGCAGTGAATTCAGCTGGGTCCTGCTATTAAGCTCTATGCAGTAATCCAAATGATAGGACAGGAGACAACCTGAGCAGAGCTTGATAAGTTAATGCATTTGATAAGTGCACCTTTCCTTGCCATATTGAAGGTGGTTTTTATTCCTTTATTGCATGATGAGTGGTCAGCAGAAACAAGTTGCCTGTTAATGAAATTTGCTTTTGACAAGGTAAGTGGTGCATGTCCTAAGAATTCATATTGATTGTCAGTTAGATCATCCAAGAATTTGCATCATGCAAATGAGCAATAGTTGAACCCAGGTGTTGATGCCAGAGAGTGGGAAGAAGCCCACTAATGGCTTTCTGCAGTGCAGTCACAGAGTAGCTGTGAGTAAAGGCAGCTATTAGGCCTAGGAACTTGGCAAAGGAGAAGATCTGCAGCTCTGAATTCTTTCCTTATAGAGCCCTTTTCAGCAAGTTGCAGAATCTAGCCATAAATTGAAACCCATCTGCCTGAAACTGTAAGGTGCACGTTGTCTTATAGTATCTATTCCCTTGGATAGTATGGGCAAATCTGGCACTGGAAATAGATAACAGTTGTCTTTCTCTGCTGTGGATCTCAAAATCTGAAATCTGTTGATTGGGTGAACCAGTTCTGAGAGTCTAAGCAAGAGCATCGGATGTGTCAGATTTGTTTCTCATAATTCCTAACCAATAATTAGCTACCAAGAGATCAAATAGACTGAAGTGAACCACTAAAAACAGCACCTAGTGATGTTAAAACTCATAATAAAAAATAATTTTCAGAGAAGGTCTCAGTGACTTTCAGTGGAAAGGTGTAGAACCTGAATTTGAGAGGGTATTGTCAATGCTTTGGAAAGCCTTTTAAACACATAACCTTCAAACTCATAAATATGCTTTTATATGCCTTAGACATGCTTCTCCTGGCACCTCTGCATCTTATGAATTGCAAGCAGCTACAAGGATTATATCTATGATGGGAGCATGTAAAGGATGTTATTCCCTTCCTTTTTTAAGGAAAATACAGACATACATTGGAGCCACAGAAGTCCATGGCTAGATCATTTTACTGCATGCAAATGTGAGAAATGCAATGGATTCTCCCATCTGGCTGCCTTTTTCAGATTGCAGTATACCTTACAAATAGAATTGTATTAGTTCAGATACAGGTAATGTCTTTGTCCAATGCTTTACAGTGCATAACTTTAACATCACGAAATGCAGACATATTTATAATGAAAGCAGCATGTTTGGCACTTGCTCTGAGATGAAATAATTGTATAAAGGACTTTTTAAATATTAATTTTATATTTTTTATTTATTTCAGTTTGTATTTCTTCCACTTTTATGACAAAAAATTACATTTCTCTATGAGGTAATGCAGTTCCCTTTTTTGTCAGTAGTTTCTTGAAAAAAGCTACTCTAACTTCACTTTCTGTTCCCTTGCAATACATATAAACTTTAGTGTATCTGAGTTTATTTTCAGCAGTTTTAGAGTTATATCGCTCTCCTGTCATAAAAGATGTGAGATTTTCCAGATATTATTTGCATAGTTCGGCCTGAACAACTCTAGAGCTTGAAGTTTTCCCTGCTCAAATTTTTCCTTTGGGTGTACTCTAGATGTGGATTTTGTTACACATACTTAAACATATTAGATATATGCAGGATGTAGCAAATATCTTGCCAATTAGTAAGATTATTCTTCTGAATAGAAAATGAAATGATAGCAAGACTGTGCAGATTTCCCAAAGCAGCAAAACTGCTTTGTGAAATGTATGGCTATTTTAGTGCATTATATTTGAAAACATGCTGTATTTTGTAAGGTTTTGAAGAATGTTTCTACTTCCCAAATATTTTAGCATATTTTTTACAAAAGTATTTTTCTACTTGTTTTTTTAAAAAGAATAATTTAGTCAAGTGTTTTGTTTGGGTTCGAGTTGAATTTGATATGTTGTATGTAAGAAAAGAGCCCAGACCAAACAAAACAAACCAAAGGCCTGTAAGTCCTGTCCTATTTCTGATCTGGGTAAATATACAAAAAGTAGTACTTAAAATATTCTAATGTGAAAGTCTTATGATTGAACAGCCCCCTGTGGTGAAGGCAGGACAATCTATGAACATGGTGACTCTAAATGGGTGATTTAAGACAATACTAGCCTTGTGAAGGCAGGGTCATAGAATATTGAATAAAGTTGAGGTAGTTTGGGGTTGGGGGAGGTGCTCATTAACAAAGGCCAAGGTGTACAGCTTTCATTACATTCAGTGAAGATACTGAACACTTTTTTCTCTTTAAGAAACTTTCTGATCCTAGTACTGAGTCCATGGCACACCACTACACTCCAGAAAAATCTATAAACCTCTTTACCAAGTCAATGGAATACTCACATATTTGGGAAAGTTTTTTTCTGGTGTGAAGAACAGAAGCAGATGGCACATGAGAGGGCAACCCTATTAACTTCAGTATAATGTCTATTCACAAGGAGCATAAGTTTGCTTTTAGTATTCATGGAACTAACCATTTTCTGAGTGATTTACAGTACAGATATTATTTTGTTGTTGTTACAGAATACCGGGTAAAATTTCCTTTGTCAAAGCAGGTAGAATATAGCTAATATTTGCTAGGCAGCAATAAAGTGTGTCAGCCTGTCTGCTCTACAGAGTCAGGGAACTTAAGTGCCTGTTCTCCACCATGAACATTCCATTTTATACTGTAAAATTTGTACTTAAAGTTTTACTGACTTCATCAGAACAGCATCAAGTCTGTTACAAAACAAAGTTTTATTAACCATGCTTTTATTAAAAGAATGAGTTTGTCCAGTTTTTGTCAGACTTTGAAAGTAGAATTGTATCTTTACTGATAAAGAAAAAAAAAAGAAAGAAAAGACACTAAAAAAAACCAACCAAAAAACCAAAAAACATCACAGAAGACAGTTTAGAGTATCTGTATTTTTACACTTGGATGATAACATTTTGAAGGTATTGGATCCCTGTCTGTGAAAGGGTATCAGTTTGCTTTCAGCAGACTATTATGTTCACAACATATTTATGTGAATAAAAAGCAATAGTAACCATATTTCAGTGATTATTGACTGTGTTTGGCTGAATACTGTGTTGCAGTCGTGGCTAAGATGTCCCTTGTAAGAAATGGAATGATGAGTTAGTCTTTCTGTGGGCAGACATGAGTTACTGCTTTACGGTTTTGGTGCATTTTTTTTCTTCACCTGCTGATTTTGGTAGTGATGCTCCTGCTGTTCTGTAACATTCTGGTAGCCTTTACAAATCTCAGCCATGGAGGTTTAAACTCCATCGTAGTAAAGGCCATAAAAATTTCAGCTAGAAACCCCTTTTAAGTTTATATGATTCCTTAATCTCTGTGGAGCTTGCAAGAACTCTAATGAATGGTGCTTAGCTCTGCTCTGGTTAGCTGGAAAAGCTGCAGCAATATGGACTCAAATATGGAGCAGTTTTAAATTTTTGAAAGGGAATCCCAACCCATCTATGGCCAACTTTTCATGGGGGTGTTTATTTTGGCAGTGCCATGTCATGCCTAACATGGTGACACTGAGTGCAGCAGCTCAGAATTTTTATCTTTAGCCTGGAGCCTCTCCCTGCAAGGCAAAGGCAGCCTGGCTGTGGTGTCTGTCCAGCAGGCTCAGGAAAGACCAAGTTTCTGAACACCCATGCTTAAGTGGAAAGGAAGTCAACAATTGCTACTGAAACTGGGCTCTGCAGCTTAAAATAATTTATTGCCAACCACCTCTGCCTTTCATGTGCTCATGCAACCATTGCTTTAAATGATCTGGAATGTTCTTGTACTCACAACCCCCTCCAGCCATGTTAAAGAACACAATTTTTGGTCTCTTTCTTTTTTTCTTGAACTTGCTCCATCCAAAAATTGTCTGAATTTGAAAGTAACAGTTTAGAACTTAAATCTGAAAGTTTAAATTCTCTTTCTGTACTGTCTTCTTCTTCCTTTTCTGCCTCCTCTCTTTTCTCATCTGGCTTCAAAGACTGCAGACTTGTCAAAGTTAACAATGGATATTTGTGTTTTGAGAATAAATAATATATTCAGGGTTATAAAATTATTGTGAACTAAAATTGAAAGCCAACTTCATGTAAAAATGTGGTTTATTATGTTTTTTTTCCTGTGGTTTTTATGTTTTTTAAAATTTTTCATAATTTTAAGGTATTCTCTTTGTTCTATTTATACTGGAGAAATAATAGGTCATGGTACCAGTTTTCATAATTCATTAAGAATCAAAGTGAAAATGTATTTTTCAGCACGCAAGTGTTGATAAGACAAAGCAGTGGTTATTAAGAGCTGTTCAGTTCTTCATTTCATTGTAATGTGTATAGGATTATCATAGTACTGTTTATAAGTTGTGCTTTCTTTACTTCCCCATTTCTAAAAGTCTTAGAAGTTCAGTATTGCAAGGTGAAATATAAAGATAATAAGAAAACATAAAACCTACCAGGTGAAAATGACTGAGTAATTTAGAAAGAAATAAATACAAAAACTTTTCTTGGATTTCTCTGGGTTGCTGAAAATGCATCACTGAATTTTGTAGGAATTGGCAGGTCAGGAAGGATTCTGTGAACGTTTGGTGATTACAGCAGTAGTAATAAAGTATGAAATATTTTTGATGGGTAATTTGTTGGCTACAGACATAAGCTTACATGGAGAAGACAAGTAAAATAAAACCTTACAGAGCTTAAGAAGGGAAAACATAAGGAACTGGCCAGGTAAATAGTGATGTTTCTGTACTCATTCTTCCTGGATCAAGCAGTTGACTGTCCTAAGCCAGAGGTCCTATCTGTATCTTTGTGCTAATAGGCTGTGATTTACCTTCTTGCCTATATTTGCAACCTCTGTTTTTGTAACATTTACACTTAATGAAGTGTCCTGTGGCAATGAGTTCCAGGATCTAGATGTGAGCTGTGTGGAAATGTACTTCTCTTGTAGGTTTTAAAGCTGCTGCCTGATAATTGTATTTGAGGCTCCCTAAGGGGAAAGAGGGAACAATCATTACCACATTCTCTGTCCTGCTAGTAATTTTGTAGCTTTCTAATTTATTTTATGTTCCTACACCATGGGTCATCTTCTTAGCTTTTCTCTTGTAGACTTCTGGTAGATATTTTTTTTTGGCAAAGTTACCAGAATTGTGCCTGGGCTTTATCATGTCTTTTGTTCCTTATTCTTTTTCTATTAAGTTTCTAATACTCTATTTGTCTTTTTGCCTCCCCCTGAGCATGTTTGTATTCTTACAAGTAAGTAGACAATAACTGTCCTAAGTTGTAATAGCTAATTAAGATTGTATCATTGTGTGTGTATATATAATTAGGTACACAGGATATGTATACAATTACACACACATACACACATATATATATATATATATATATATATATATGCATAAAAATGTATATGTGCTATACCATGACCTGATTTAAGTCTGATTGAAATTTGAGAGTAAATGTTTGGTCTCCTGTCACATTGTGTCTTTACCAGAACTGTCTATTGGTTTCCATTGCACTGAAATATAAAGAAGTTTTGTAAGACTACATCAGCAATGCATGTGATCTGTCACATGTATTTAAAAATTAATCAGCAGGGTTCCTTGATAGGAATTCTTTGATATCAAGTGCATGAGGATTCCTTGATAGGAATTTTTTGTTTGCTCAATCCAGAGAAATGTGACAGTGAACTGCTATCAACACAATGCACTTGGTGTGTGTCTTGCAGGTCTAGTGAACATCAGGAATACTTAAATTTCTTTATCTACTGCTCTTTGCTGATGAGTACATTAGGGTACTTGGGCAGCAGAGTCTGAGATTGCTGGAGTGCCACTCATGGTGGCCAGGTCATGGCTAATCCACAGACACATGGTGGCTTAGTCATTGCTGCTGGCATGGTGCTCTCCTGCCTCTCAAGTGCATCCAGACAGAAATGGGAGAAAACTGAATCACACTTTCATTTCATGAGAAGACAGGCAAATACCGTCTGCTTTAAAACATGAGAAAGCTTCCCTAAAATTATTCTCTGTAAAAATCTAAGGTAAATTAGAAAATTTTATTTCAGGACATGACTAATTTCAAGCTTTGCCTGGAAGTCAAACGTAGTCACTTTCATAAATATACTTGCTGCACTTGACCATATTGCTGTCATACCTGTCAAAATATGCTACCTTTTTTCCTAATCCAGGCATGGTTGGAATGTGTTAGACTATTAAGAGTAGTCCAGGTGAACGTGCTCTGTTTTGATGTGTTTGGAGGGCAAATGCTCCCTGAGAGAAGGCAGCCAGCCAAAGGAAAAGAGAAAGGAGTGCATTTATGAGGCTGGAAGTCTCCCAAGAGCCATCTTCCCCACCAAACCCAGTGTGTCTCGGCCACATTCCACATCCTGCAGCTCCTAAGGTGACCATTTCTCATCCCAGGTGCAATCCTGTAAAATATTAGCCTGTAAAATATTAGGCGCTTGTGCTTTGCCTTCTAATTCCTTGACCTTGCTGTGTGATTTATGCCCTAACAAACTAATTTATGTTTTCAGCCAGTGTGTAACCACCATAGGCTTTTTACTTGCCTCAATCCCAGTTCATAATAATAGTATAGAGAGTCAAACTTCAGTCCACATCTGTGCCAAAATCTCTAAAGTTCCCAAGCAGTTAAATTGGGGAAGTCTTACTGGGCAATTCTTTATATATTTTTACCTTTTTTTTTTTATTTGTTTGATTTTTATTTATTTGGTTGGTTGGTTGGTTTATTTGTTTATTTTTAAGCACAATGAGATTGTTTTATGGTCTGGGGAAATGAAAGCTTATGTGATTGCTCTTTTTTCTTTTGCATTTATCACTTTTTTTTTTGCACCGTAGGCTGTTTAGAATGGAATATGGCTGTTGTTTAAGTAAAGTGGCTACAAGTTTAATGCAAATGTAACACACTTCTGAGCTGTGTACACGGTCCTTTCAAATTGGCTGGATCTGTGGGATGTTTTGGTTTGTTGTCATTTGGAGTTTTTTGTGGGTGTTTGAGTGCAGTGGGGTTTGGGTATTTTGTTTGTGTGTTTGGGGGGGGGGGGGGGTGTTCTGTTCCTTTTGTTGTTTTCTTACATGCCAAAGCACAGCTGATGATGAAGGCGTTAAAGGGGTCTCTGTGCTACTCAGGACCTAGGAGAGAACTGTCACCCATCCACTCTGACGTAGAGGCATAAATGAGACCGAAAAAACCTCCTTCTTCTGAGTACTCTTTTGGCTTCTGCCCGTTTCCTTTGGTTGCTAATTTCCCTCCGTGTTCCAGAAGATTCTTGTTCCTGGGGGACGCAGGGCCTTTCCGAGGCGCTGGCCGCTAGAGGATGCTCCTGGTCCGGCGCTGGAGAGCAGCGTACCCCAGCTGGGCATCCTCCTCCTTCCCGGCACAGATCCCAGCGCTGCTCCCCGGAGAGGACATCGCCTATCGTGCCTTGCCCGCACAGCCTGGGATGTATAAACCCCAACTTTGTGCTGCGGAGACCCGGCATGCTTCCACCGTCCAAATAGGAAAGAAAATCCATCCAATTCACAGGCAAAACTGCAAAATGCCAATGACAGTCAGAGAACCACGGTGTAAGGAGGACTTTTCTTCTGAAGTGCTTGGGCTTATTTAGGTGACACTATTAATGGCATGTTTGCAGTGTGCCCCACAGTATCAGAGTCCTGCTGTGGATAGCCTCACCCTGGATGTGATTCAAATGTTCAGTTAGCTTTCACTTTTTGTCCACTCTTTTTAAGTGATCCAAATCTCAGTTTTTAAATGAGGCTTGAGGCTTATCCTTCAATAAATATAATAGAAAAGACATTCTTAATTTAAAAAAAGTGACTATTTAGATTGTAAAGATTTTCAAGAAAGGCATGAAATTAATTCCATGTTTTAAATACAACAAATATCCTCCCCCATCCAAAAAACCCCCAACCAAACAAACAAAAATCTAACCAAATCAACATTGCCTTAAATAAAAATCAAAGCATGAAGTTAAAAAAGTTATATATCAAAATGTCCCTCTAGTCCTCTATTGCCCTTCCAAAATTCTGTTGTAGCTTAAACAAGTTGTCTGGCACATAAAGCACAGGATTTCATATGGCAGTAGGGTGGCAGCAGTATTTTATAAAAAAATTAATGTACAAGGAGTATTTTTATGGTAGCAAAGTGGAGTACTCAAAAGTTTAAAAGAATGGCAGAATAGAGGTCATTTAAGATGGCTCATTTGCTCAGGTGCACTAGAGCACAGTCTATAACTCCGTAATTATCTACTGCCTCTTTCTCTCTCCCCCTGTCTTCACCTCTTGTGGGATTTCTGCCTTATCCAGACCCCAAGTTAGACCTGCTTAGGGATACCTAGACTTGTGCAGAGCAAGAGACTGTTCATTTCTTGCAGTTGGCTGCTGTGTAGTAGATATATCAAAGACTACAGGAAAGGAAATGTATAAGTGAGAAGCTAGATAAGACTCTGAAAAATAGGACGGTAGTCTTGTCCCTGACACTGATGTTTAGCAAAGTCAGTAAATTTTTCATATCATGCGTGTATTCCTCAACTTCTGCGTGCTGACTGTGAGATCCTACACTGATTAATCAAAAGCTTGAACACACACATCTACTCCTGAAGTCACTGGAGAGTTGTTTTGACCCTACAGAATAATGAGTAGTGCTATCTACTCTTGCAGTTCATGTGCCAGATGTCTCAGATTTGGTGTTACCTGTGTCTCTCTAACTGCAATCTCCCTGCACATCTTTTGTCATCTGTAGAAGATGGATGCTGACTTTTTCCAGGCTGCAGTACAAATAATATAGCTGAATCACTTGTATCCTCTGATGATGAGCACCAAACAACTGCCTGGGCAAAGTAAATAAATTTGTCTTCAGAGCAGGTGTTGAACCATATATAGGAAATAAAGGGTGCTGCAAAGGATTGCAATATGAGTAATGGAACAAAACAAAGTAGTGGACTGCTCTTAAAATGAGCATTGTCTATCCTGTGCATTAAATAAAGCAACATTAGTGCTGTGTATTAAAGACTATCAAAAGCTATTTATTAATCAAGCCCAGATAAGCATTTAGGCTGAGTTTAAACTGCACATTAATTCTGCAGTTTCCAAACATGTACGCACTGAAATCTGTATCTGGACTGATATTACTTAACCATGTGCATATAGTAAAAAAAAAGAAAAAAAACCCAAGTAGCCTCACTAATAGCAGGCTAGTGTTTTCTAGTAAGGAAGGGTGTGCAGCTTCAGGTAAGAGTCTAAAATATGCTTTAATTACAACTTTTCTCTTCTATTTAGTTACTTTAATAGATTGTATAACAGTGAAAGCCATTTCCTGCTATAGGGATGAAGGAACTTGGCTGTTTTTAGAGCAAAACTCATGTAGGAATGTGTCTGTTTTCTCAGGTTGAGGAACCTGTCACTGTTCTTAACATGATATTTCTAATGAAGAAGAATAGAGTTCCTGTGTTCCTGTCCCTTATTTCTGCATTTCACTGCCTGTAAACAAAACAAATGCTAACTTTAAAGGGTGTTCTTGAGCTTGGATTTCACCCGCTTGTCTTTTGCTATAAAAATAAACTGGCATATACCTGAAATCTAAATAGAGATAAATAAAAATGTTAGGAGACCAAATAACCAAGAAGCTGAATTTCTCTTCTCAAGTGATTTAGAAACCATACTCTAATTCACTGCTCAAATTGTGTTTACAAAGATGTTTAGTTCCTAATTCACTCCCACTTGTAAGGAAACCTTCTCCAGTGGTGTAAAAGAATGGTCGTGGCTGTGGAACTTATTAAACTGTTGCCATTTTTTAAAGTAATTTTTCAACAAATTGTAGATTCATTCCTTGAACTTCAACTTAGAACTAGAAAAAATGCTGGAGGCTTTTGAAATTTTGCATCACAGAGGAGAAAATAAGGAGGCTGCAGAGCAGAATAGATTTCTTAAATCAGGTTAGAAAATTTCCATCAGTACCTAACACTTTGAAAGCGACTAAGGTCAAAGTTACTTTTATTACTTTTGTGTTTTTCTGCAGTGATAGCATTTTGTTACACTATTGAGTGAGTTACAGTGTGTTTCCCTGGTCTTTCATGTTTGGTTTGATTTCAGTGTCTTGGCTTGAGGTTGAATGTATCTTTAATAATGTCTGCTTTTAACATGTGCATTTTTTATGAGAAAAATTATTTGAACAACCTTTACTCTAATCAAGTGAAACTTTTGTGAAAGGATATATAGAACTGAAATTGGTCCTTTTCATCGTCTTGGAGGTGTGAAATGTTGTAAGACAGAAGGGAAGCATGGGATCAAACACAGTTAACACCCCTTTATACTTCCCAGGGCAAGGTGTTAATGCTGGTATTCTACAAATGTTTGGGGAGCCCAGTCAAAGTGATTTCAAGAAGATTTCATCTCTAGCAGACTGCTCAGGGGTGGAGACCTGGCTGGGACACCACAGTGTCAGCTCATCCTGGCTGTGTCTGCTGATAGGCAGTGGTGACAGTGGGAGCCCTGTTTCCCCATTTTTTTCTTGGTTAATTCCAGGGACAACTCGCTGGTCAGAATGGTCCTGTTGGTAATTTATGATGTCATGTGCAACCAAATATGCACTTTGGTCGTTTTTCATGCGTTTTTCTAACGATGGGTCACACAGTTTCACTGGAAGGTTTTAAAGATTAAAGTCATCAGAAAATGCAGCCCTAGTGACTGATATTCTCTGACCCCTTGACCTGCCAAAGGCCACAGTGCCACACTAAATAAAGCTGTCTCAAGCTTATCACTTCTGTTGGGCTCTCACACAGATTTTAAAAAGATGATCAGGTTTGACTTAAAGATTTTCAGGATTTATCTGGCATGTCCTTAAACAGGCAGCTGTAATTAAAATTTATTCTTTGTGTTAAAAATGTCATTCCTCTAATAGGAATTTGTCCAGTTTGCTCTGGCAACAAATTATTTCCTACCTGCATACCAGAAGGTACTTGTTGACTAGATTAATTTTTTTTTAATATATACATACTCTGTATTATACATAGAATGTGATATGGTAGCAAGATGTCCCTCTTTTTTTATGATATTATGAAGTCCTCCTTGTGAGCTACAAATATGCAAGAAAATTGGTGGGGTTCTCCCATCTATGCAAGTAAAAACCAGTCCCTTAGGTTGCAATTTAGCATGACAATTTCTGTGCCTTCTTTCTGTGTAAAAGGCATTGGAACAGCTCTCTTCAGCTCAGTCTTCAAGAAACTAGAATAATAGAATCCTTTTGATTTTCTTCCTTTGTTGCCTGATATCTTTGCAAAGATAAATGTAAAATGCTGGGAGAGCATCATGAGTCACCAGCAAAGCAGGTACATCAGGTGCCACAAAGAGCAGACTCAGCTTCACTTGTGAAGTCCAGGAATCCCAGCAATTACGGCATGACAGGATAGACAGGATTACAGCAAAGGGAATGTTCAAATTTTCATGTGTCTGTTTGAGTTGTTTTAAACCTGGCCACAGCACAAGCAGGGAGCACCTCCTGGTTTTGCTTGGCTGTGGGGTGCTTTGAGTGTCAGGAGCAAAGGGAACACAAAAGTCCCCAACTGCTTTCTCACGCCCTTCTGTATGTGGCCCACACTCAGAAACCTTTCTTTTTTAATTTATATTTTTATTTACTAACTTAGCCAACTTAACTCCTGGAAATCTGTCTTTACTGTACAGCTGTTCACCAGTAGGAACCCATTATATTGTGACTCTTCATACAACATGCAATATATATTTAGCCCTGAAGATAGCACTTCTTGTCACTCTAGCTTTTTAATTTACTGTGTTTCTTGCTGCTGGCACCTTTGAAACTCAGTGGAGCCCTGCGGGGGTGTCTCAATCTCCTGTTTCCTATCTTCTTTGAGCTATTGCATTACAATCATCTGTCAAAGATGAGCAGGAGTCAAGGAAATGGAGCACCTCAAGTGGCTGACACTGCTGAGTAGATATCCTTCTATTTTTGCTGAGTGTTTACATAACTCTAAGGTACAGATGTGGCTGAGCTGGATTCAATGTGCAGAAAGTTTATAACACCTTCTTCATCTTAGAATAACAGAAGTTCTGATTGCATATGAAAATGATTAAATTTTAACAACTGCTATGACCTATACATACAATTCCTTTACAATTCCTTCCATGGATGCAGTCATGACATTGTCTTATGCCAGGCATAACTGTGTGTGCACTGTGGTTGTACTCATTTAATGTGGTTAAATAAAACCTATTGCATCTCTTGCAAATTAGGTAAGGAAACAGTCTGAGAAGGAGTCATCCCCCTCCCTACATACTGTTTGCATCCCATTTTCATTCTGTAATTCCATCAGTAATGAGAATGTAGGATGCTGCTCCCAGTGGTAGTGACAGGCATTGGAATCCATTCCATAGGACCTATGATAACTATTTGGCAGAAGTTTAGCTAGTAAAAGTGATGATTGCAGCTTAAGGGAAATATACATTGGAATACCACAGAATACACTCTATAGTACCAACAACAGCAAAAGTTTAGCTACTGCAGGTATCCTATGGCCTACATGGCTACATACTTTTCAAGTAAGGCTCTCTCTCATAATTTTGTAGAGGTGAGTTTGTTACATTAGATTGAAGGCGGCTTTATAACAATGTATTTTTTTCTTATTCTAAAACAAACCACAAATTTCCTGCTCATGTCTTAAAAATTTTGAAGTGATCAAATCTTTGTTGACTCCCTGGTTAAAAATCCAGTATTTTATTGGAATCCCCAGTTAAGTCAATTTCTTCCATGATTCATTTCACTTGGCAACAGAAATTTAAGCTCTGGCCTCTGGCCCTAATGAAATCCTTTAAATGCAGTCTACATAGCAAGAGGTTAAGGGGGCAAGGCACAGTTTAATTTCCCAATAACACTTTATAGCAGGCTTTGTAAATGTACTTGCTTCTGGAGTTTTCTAACACCCCCTCCCTCTGAAACTGTAGTCAATTTGCAGCAGAGCAGTTGCTGTATTCAAATTGCTTACACGAGAGAGGTTGGAGGGCAGTGTGACACAGGACCTTCCTGCTAAATTGCTAATCCAAACTGGGCCTTAGTCAATCTCGGACAGAGTTGTCAACATCCAGTGACCTATGGGAAATGAGTTGGGAGCTTCAGTCCAGCTCCCAGAGAGGTGTGCACATCACAGGAGCAATCGGCTGGCGCTAATTGGCACCCTGTGTAGCAGCCTCAGCACAGAGCCAAAGGTCTGCAGGGGAACTGAGACTGAAGTGCTCTCTCAACCTGAAAGATGTTCCCTCTGCAGTGGAGTTTAGGGCGCATTTGTAATGTCATATGTAGAATTTTGCTGTGCCTCTTGCAGCACTAGACCAGAGCTGTGGCTTGGGAACTGCACTTCCCTGGGTTTTGCTAGGGCATTTCAAATGCCATAGGGCTTTTTAAACCCTGAAATCACTTCATCTTTCCTTCAGGTATAAACATGAAGAGAACATTCACTAAGTGTTATCCTGATAGTCTGAGGTGTCAGGTGACAAGCAGTCCAGTTGAGGGATTTCACTGGAAAAGGGAAAGAGAGGGAGTGTGCATTCCCTAAAGACAAAACTTTCTCATGTCCATTCTCTGCCAATTTTTTTCAGCTGTTAGCCTCAGAATGGTTATAAATTAGTGCTGCTTAAATATTAAAAATATATTGTTTCATGAGTAGGATGGTGAAGTTCTGTTCATTATAAAAGCATAGTATCACATGGTCTTCTACTTGGAATTGTTCCCAGACCATAATAATTTTGGAAAGTTTATTATAGGTATTACCTTCCCAATAGCCTCACATTTAAGAAGTTTATTTCTTGTTTTGTTTTCTGTTTGCATAGTTTCAGCCATTCAGGCAAGGTGGAAATAATGTCATGAACTTGAAGCTATCAGCCCATTCAAAATGAATAGGGTCAGTGAAGAAGCACAAAATTAAGAAATGAGTGATGTACCTACCTAGTATTTTAAGCCAGATAGTCAGAGGTGATAAAATATATTGATGGAATTGGAAGTTGAACAAATTTTCTCTTGAACATCCAAATGAATAAGGAGCATCAATGACATGTTTGTTTGACTGTGGATGTCTGCTAAGAAGAAAAAATAGGTTTGTGTGATGGAGGTTAGTTTGTTTCACAAAACATTTGGGATCTTTGGAGAGAAGTTTTTGTCCATCTATGTATTATCTCTACTCAGAGATGACAGGAAGGCCTGCAGAGAGCATGTATACTTCCAGAAATCAGAGTATACATTTTTCCTTCATAGCTTTGCATGACTGGAGTCACCAATGAGCTCCTGCTCTACCAGACAACAAAAGAAACCAGGATTACAGCCGTAACTGAAATGATGGAGTTCTGAAAGTAACATCCTTTTCCAGTCATACAGCAGCCCCCTTTCACTACCTCCATGCTTTCACTGCATGATGTGGTGCACATTCATTTTACAGACAAAAATTGGAACAGCATAGGAAGTAAGGCAGTATTTGCATCCCTGAGTTTGGGATCATCAGGGAGTTTGGGGATAGAGTCTACTCTCACTATTGCTACAACACAATGCAAAAAATCACCCTGAAAAATGTGTTCTCGTGTTTTAGTGCTCTGCACTGAAACACAGTGGTGCTCTAAGTGTATAAAGCATTACCATTTGCAAATTCCCACCTGTTGTTTCTGTTTCCGGAAACAGTATCCCTGGCTGCAGTCTGGACGTTGCCCCGGGTGGTGTCTGACTCTTAACCCAAATCAAATAGTAATTGTTCAGACACTGTCTGGCTCTCATGCAGTGGACAGGGAAGGCACAGCAGCCCTCTAGTTACCTCTTAGGAAGCCCAGGCAAGGATTTCCCTCAGGGGATCTTCAGCCTGTTGTGCTCACAGGCCCTTGGTGTAAGGTTTAGGGTTGCAATCCCCCTTGCCCTCCCTGCTGCAGTAAGGTCCAGCACAGTGATGAGCAGACTGCAGGCTGGGAAAGGCTGGGACATAGGAATGAAACTGTGAAAAGGAGAAGATTAGGTTTTCCTTTTTGTTCTTGCTGCCACTACCTTGTTAATGTAAACCTAGGAGTGGCCAGACTACAACACTGGAGCTGTAAATGGTTTGCCAGCCGCTGAGATGGTGTTGCCACTTTAGCTCTTAATGCCACTGAGGGGATGCAGTTATTGCAGGATCCCTGCAATATCCCTGGCTGCCAAAACAGAAACCTCAGCTGGTTCCTCTGAGGCTGCCAGCAGAACTGCTGCAGGTCCCAGCAGTACTCTTCCCTTGAATCCTTCTCCTGCAGCATTCCTGCAAGTTCTTATTGTACCCTGCTCACGAGTTGCCCCTGGACTCCCCCATCTCATCAGCTCCTTGAGGCATGTGCTGGATTCAACCTGGCTTGCAGAATCAGGAACTCTCTTCCCAAAGTATTAAACCCAAAGTGTTAAACACTGACGATTCCTTGAGAACTGCTGGCTCAATCCCAGTAACCCTGTCCACCTCATCATACTGCAAGAGGTGACATTCTCCATGCCTACAAAATCTGAGAGGTTCTAGTTAAGACCCAAAGAAAAGGCTGAAAGGGTGGTAGAGGGCTTGGAGGTGTATGCACACAGCAACAAGCACTCCAGGCAGTTTGGATTGTCCTGCTTGATTCAACCGAAGTGTATCTCTGCCTTCCAAGGGCAGGATGGGGTAGGGGATTTGTGCTTAAGACCCTCATTTATTTGATGCTGACTTGAACCTATTAATTTGGGCTTTTAGCTTGAATTTGCACTGTTGTCATCTTTGGACTTAATGGAAATAGTGACATTTCTACTGTGGACCTGAGCAACAACCGTTGTCTTCCGAGAAAGGTGCAGAGAAGTACTGCTCTTAAAAAAATTAAATAGTGTTATGAGAACCAAAGAACAATTATGTTTTTTCATTCAATGGAGAATAGTTATAATTATAAGAACTGATATGCACATTTTTTAAAAATATTTTTTGATACTAAAAACAGTTACAGGGAGAACTTAGGTGATGATATACTGTCTGGAAGTGGGAACCAGCTAATGAGAGGATCTTCAATACCTGTGACTATGAATTTTTACTGTCTTCTGTAACACTTTACAGTCTTATTTTTGAATACTAGATAATTTAATTGTTCTAGTTCACTTTCGTGGGTGACTAATCTAAGCAATATAGCTTTGAACTTTCAGATTTTTTATGGACCCCATACCATCTCTCAAAACTCATGTTAATCCTAGGGAGGACTACAAGAATCTACTAACATATGCACACTGCCAAAATAAATGATGTCTGGATTCCTGAGCTAATCTTTGCCTTTGATCATGCATATCAGAAAATTTATTTGGTAAAGTAGTGATGAAAAGATTTCTGACCACTCTGAAGTATCAGCTGCAAATAACCTAGACTTCTTGATTTTCAACATAAATCAGAAAATGTGGAGGTTTTTCCTCCCTTTTCAATCCTTAGTAGTCTCCATAGAAAGATTTATAATAAAGCAGTGCACAGAGTAGCAATAGCCATTATTTCCTGGCATTATTGCCTTATATGTGAAGTTGTGTGACATGTTATGTCAGTGAGTTGGATATCAGACTGTGTTGTTACCTCTGAAAGTAATGGCAGAAAGAGATGGTAACTTTTTTCTTATGGTTTTTCCTCATTGGCAATGTATTTTTTTTCCTTTTTTTTTCCTTGTTCTACCTAAAAGTTCACAACTCACAGTATTTCTGTGCTCACAGAAAATAACATGAAAGTATAGTAATGACAGATGGTCGTCTCTGTCTTGCAGTGCATCTCCAGCATGGAACTTGGTCTATTTTTTCAACATTCTACACAAAAGAACTGTCAAATAGCTCTGTTTTGTGCTTTGATTATTGCTGATTTTCCTTTGATGGTTCTCCCAGTTTTTTTGTCGTATGAAACCTTCCTGTTTTTTGCATTGTCCATTAATTTTATATATTCATATATATTTATGGTTATCTGTTTTAATTGATTTATGGTGGATTTTTCAACATTCTGGAACATGACGTTCCATTTTTAACACATATGGATATTTTGGTGTAATTTTGCAGAAATCACTGAAACGTGATCTTTGAGTCTGTTTTACATAATTTCTGAGGAGGGTGGGATTTGTTTTTTTTTATTTTTGGGTCATTGCAAGTTTGATTTGGTTTTTTGTAGGTAAAACACAGCTTATTTTTTTGCAGAACACCTTCTTGTTTAAACTGAATAGCACTTTCTTGTTTCAGGACTTTCTGATGTATACAGCCAAACATGAGAATAAAATTGAAAAGCTTTTACTGGTTATTGCATAAAACCAGTGTGATAATAAAGTCCATATTATATACTCTAGATGGAGATTTTCAGATCAGAAACTGGGGTAGAGAAAGATTAGGTTGTTTCATTGAAGATTAAGGAGACCAGGAGTGGAGCTCTGCTCAAATCTTGAGCATCTTTCTTCTTACAAATGTAGATCATTGTGGGCTCATCTACTAGGGTAGGAAACACAGGTTTCCCCCATTGGTTATAGGGGGAAATGTCCAAGTTCTCATCATCCTGGGGAGAAATTACTGCAACGGCTGTCATGGCTGTATTATTCCTTTTGTTAGGTTGTTCTGTCTCTGCCCTGTTGTGATCAATGGCATCCAGGAATGTGGTAAAGGCTTGAACTAAACCCACCAAACAGTCCCATCCCTTTCTTCAGAGCAGCTGCAGGCAGAATGACCAGATGGGGAAAGTCTTGCCTGCCCATGCAACACCCAACCAGCACCTGCACGGTACCTTTTTGCTTCAGGGGCTGTGGAGGCAATTCCCAGGATGTCAGTTCTGCCAGGTGGAGGCAGGGTCACCTCAGCAGGGCAGGAGGGTGCGAGTAGTTTCCTCAGGTACCACAAGGTGCAGAAGAAGAGAAGACAAGAAATTCCAGCTGGTGGTTGTCACCTGGCCTTGTCCTTGAAAGGAGGAGGACAAGGGCACCCCTGCTGCAAATCTGTAGCCAGCAATGGCTTCAGTCATTTCTGCAGTTGTTGCAATTTGTGCTGACATCTCCAAGCTGGAAAACTGATTTCCTTGTCACTGAGTGTGGATCACCTTCAGATTGCAAATCTGAGTTGATGTTGTTCCAAAGTGCTTCGCATTGCCAAGCTGTATGGAGAAGGTGTGCTTTTGCATGCACTGGAACACAACTGTAATGAAAAATCTTTAAAAAATTAGAAGCAATTTAAGTAATTTTAAACATAATCAGCAATCTATTACTAAAAAATACTTTCTTATTATTCTATACAGGTGTGCTTGATAGATATCAGGTGGATGAAATATATCTGCTTGTGGTGTTTTTGTCCCCTTTTTAGTTTTTTCATTTAGCTCATGATTTTATTTAATGGAAGAGACACTTCTCACATATTGGCTTGACAATTTACAAGCATTTGTTTGTGCTGAATTAAGCACATTTTTAAACTTTGTATGTTGCTGCTGACAGTTTGGGGATTGATTTTTATCCCTAGAGAGATGCCTTTTTGTCTTTAAGGCAAATTGAAGTTGACTGCTGGAGCATTCCCTGGTAAGAGAGAGAATCTACTTTAGGGATATTTTTCTACTGAGAATTCATTTTTAACTCAGAAGCTTCAGCAAGGTCATGTTTTTCATGACACTTTAAAAAAAAAAAAAAAGAAAAAAGTTCACAGACAAAGAAATAGCAATAACTTCAGAGAAAATAAATTGGAGCAAATATTACCAAGCTTTTATCTGTTACAGCTCTCTGTCAGGGAGGTGTGCCTCAATATG
Organism: Entomyzon cyanotis; assembly: GCA_024500445.1. Classification (NCBI taxonomy): domain Eukaryota; kingdom Metazoa; phylum Chordata; class Aves; order Passeriformes; family Meliphagidae; genus Entomyzon; species Entomyzon cyanotis. Next base: position 5,911,623 of record JAKEPQ010000756.1, read on the forward strand.
CAGTAGGTAAGAATTTCAGACTTTTCTTCTGAAAACACATGTTAAATGCTGGTGTGGGCAATGGCAGAAAAAGGTTTTACTCATCTGTGTTTTTTCATATATGTTATGAGATTAAATTTTAAAACTTCTGTAACATTTTTTAGGACATTCAGATTTTTGCAAGAACAGATTCATTCCTTGTCCACATTGGCAACATGGGATGGAGTTTGCAGACATGAAAGGATTAATGTAATGATATGTGTGTGAGGATGCAGGATCTCCCCCAGGCAGGTACTTTAGGAAACTTTCATTCATGTCAAGTAGAGATAAATGCTTCTTTTGAAACAGTCGGGTCTGTGGCTGGACATGCTGGGCTAGAGTTACACCCTAAGCTTTGTCCAACCTGTATTCACCCATCCCCCAGTCAGCCAGGCTCAGATTTTGTATACAAACATTATATTGTTGCTAGACTAATAGGGATGCTTGGAATTAATTTATGTATCATTCCCTGGAAGGTCTTTTTTGGCACTAGATTTGCTTTATAAGTCTCTTTTTAAAAAATATAAGTACAGCTAAAATAAATTGTGCCTTTGTATATATATCTGGTCTGGTTCAGAGGTCCAAATGAATAGCACCTCACACCTGAACAACAAAGGTAAATCAAATCATCCTGGTCAGTGTGAAAGTCTAGTGAGGGCTTTTGTGGTGTTACCTGGCAGTTTACTGGAGAGTTGATGGACAGACCCCATTAAAATCTCATTTAATGCTTGTCTCTGGAATGACTGCACTCTCTTTAATCTCTGTCTTTGTATTCACTCATACTTCTAAGACCCAAGTGACTTAAAAAATAAATAAATAACTTTAGTCCTTCAATAAGGTACCAAATGACAAATTCACACCCACTTGTTTTCATTTCTAGGAAATCAAACCAGCTGAAACAAGCTTTTTACCACAGTATCTAAACAAGTTGTAAGAACCAATTTCTTCAGGAAACTTTTATTCTGCTGCTTATAAAATCTTAAAGGAGCTGCACACCTGTTTAATCTTCCTTTAAACATTCTTTGGGATATTCTCATTGGATTTTTCACACATTTGAGTCCTAAATATATGAGTTACCTCAGCATATTTCTGAAATCCTGGCTATCAATTACCAGAATTTTCATTTGCCTCTTTACTTTTTCCCCCTTTTCAGATTCCTCCTGCAATATTTGTGACATTCTCTCTTAGTAGTGAGCAGACTAAGACATTTTGCAAAATCCAAGAAACAAAACTTATTATATCCTTTGCACTATAAAGAAAAAGTGAAAATCTGTACCTTCAAACTTGAACAAGTGCCTTGCATATGCAGCAGAAAGCACTTGGCTGGTGTTTAGGATGGGGTAGGTGAGGGGTGAGAGGAAGCAGGGATTGATGTTTTTGGTTGCAGCTGGTTGCAACATCCCAGAGCTACCCCCCTACAGCAAGGAACTCACATTTTCTGCCATGTTCTCACTTCCAGCATTAACTTCTTAAGTTTTTGCTCATATTCACCTTGGAATTCAGATCTTTTTAAAAATGAAGTTATCTTTAAATTAGAACGTACCATTTATTAATAGCAGGAAATTCCAAGTAATCATATTGTCTTACTTTTTCCTCCTACTTTTTATTGGAGCTAAATGTTGATTTTTGTGAACTGTACCTTTTCCACTCTACTCAGTCTTGTTCCTCCTTTGTCCTTTTGCCTGAAGACTTCTGGTGTTTAGAATTAACTTTGTTCTCAGTCCTTTTCCATTTTGTGTATGATTATGTACCTAATTAGAGGTAATTGTTTCCTTGTTCCTACAGCATCAGCCAAGCAAGCAGATCTCAGCTGCATCTGAGGACTATGGGGGGCCTCCATCCTAGAAAAAGTGCAGCAAAGACTTTGGTAATTTAGTAATTCTCTCTGGCATGTTTATTGCTCTGTACCTCTAACAAACATGCCTTAGATGTGTTTCACCTGCTTCACTGAGCTGTGGAAATCATGGAAACGTGGGTATTCTGAGTCAAGGAATAGCAGCATGAATGTTATAATGCCTTCAAAATGGTTGTTGATCAGGATTCCTTTATTAATCAAAGCTTTAACATTTATTAGCTTTGTGCCAGGTTCTCTCTTGGGTTTTATTTATAATTAAGAATAAATGCATAATTTTACTGATTTTACTGCAACTTTTTTGAACTTCAGAATTCCAGGAATGAATTCTTTTCTATTATGTGGGACTTGGAAAAGATATTTGACTGGGTCTAATCATGACAAAATGCAAATTGTCATTAATTAAGTTTGTGATTGTATAGCAGGAATGAGAGCAATTTACAGGAGTGGGGTAGGAGAAGAACTCTAAGTAGCAGTGCATGGCGAATGAGATGCACAGCTTCCATTATCACCAGGAGCTGCATGGCTAATCCAGCAGCCTCAGCAGTGGGGAAAATGTACTCTGGGATGTCAGGTGTTAAGGGGAAGAATGGGCCTCTCACGTTCTTTGCACTTACAAGCTGGCTGTAACCTTTTGACTCTCTCTCTCTTTCTCTTCTTGAGTTTTGTTTCCTGAAAGGAAAAGGGGGTGGGGAAACGCAGGGGAAGAAGGCTTAAAGAGTGGAAGATCTGTTTCAAAGTACTGTAGTGTATTTGCAAACTTCTTTTTTTTCCAAATAGAATGAGTTTTGTTTTATTTCTTAAAGAAACAGTTGCTTTTAATGCAGAGTGTTTAAAGCATGACTTAAGAGATTGATGTCTGCTGAGTACCACTATCAACACTATAAACTTAACACATGATTCTGCCACAAGTGTTTTGCACATAGTTTGTTTATCTTTCTAACTAAAATGAATTTAATCTCATTTAAGAGTGTAAGAGAGGAGGAGAGCTAGTTCTGTGAATTAATGTTGCTTTTCCTATTGACCAGTGCAGAAAAACAACCCCCAAATAACAAGAAATCTCTTTTATTCTCGAAGGATCCCTTAATGTAACATGATCATATATTGATCACATTGAACTTGGGTGTATTTCAGGTCTGAAGATCTGCATATGCAAAGAAAAACCTTGTAAAATTCTTGCACATTTTATCTCCTTGCTAGCTCTGATTTAGTAAGTGTGAAAATACCTTCGTGCAAGGAGCTGAGCATTTACTCAGTCTGAAAGAACATGTGACAAATAAGGGGGGGAAAGGTGGCTAGTTAAGGTAGATCTCTCCAAACTTCATTACTTTTGAGGAAAAAGAGCAGAATGTGGAAAAATATGAAAACTTGTATTATACTTCCTTGAAATAATCTATTCTGGGCTGATCCTTGTTAGAGTGTAAAAGTGGAAATGCTAAAAGTGGTGGTTACTTCCATTTATTAAAAGGAATCTTGCTCATAGCACAGGACCCTGGAAATGCTGAAGGAGTTTTATATATTCCTGATTGCCATCTTTGGTTTGAGGATCTGGTTCCTCTTCAAACTTTGTGTCTTTCTTTGTTAGAGATAATTTTGAAGTGTCTCACATTGCCTTTGCATGGCTGAAATGTGGCAGCAATGGAGTGAAGCCAATGGAAGGGTAATTTTACAGCCAGCAATCAGGAAAAGGAAGAGTTCTTAGCCAGGGGCTCAACAGTGCCAGGAGCAGCCATTATTCTATTATTATTTCTAGTGTGGAAGCATTGTTTTAAGTTACATTTAAAACATCCTTTAAATTTCTTTGTTATTTTTGTTGTAAATTTCCCATATCAACTTTTCCAAAAGAAAGGTGTGAATGTATATCTAAGTGGGCTGCTTGGGATGCATCTTGCTTTAGAAATTGTAGGTTAAAGGGAAACCTGAAATCAATGGTAATTCCTCTGACTCAGCCTGGAAGTTCACAGAGATTGGCCAAAGATGGAGTGAGTGCTCCTTTTCTTAACACCTGCGGGGAGGGACACTCTAGACAGCCTGTCTCCTCACAGGCACTGTCCTCCCATTTTTTTCTACTATTTGGGAGTCCAAATTTTTGTGTTTTAAGGGCCCAACCCTGTAAGCTTTCCAGGAACCTTGCACTTAGAAGGCTAAAGGGGCTAGAATAAAGCCTATGTTGTAATTCATGTATATGGATTTGTTTTTATCTCCTGGAGATTGCATGTATGTTGAAGGCTGTAATGGGTTTGAATGAGGTTTCAGAAGATTTGATGTAGATAGTTTTCCTGTTTTCAGTTACTGAGAAGTCCAGTGTCAGTAAATATTTTACATTCAATATTGCTTTAGTTCCACTATGCAGAGCATGAGGTGAGAACCAGTATTGAAGGAATTTCCATACCGAAGATTATTATCATCAACTGTTTTTTTATTGATAGACTTTGAGGAGGTGGAGGCCTTACAGCTGCAAGGCAAGCACTGTTTGACATAAATGCAGCAGTTGAAGCAATATCTCCTGAATCATTTGCACCATTTGAGACACGAATGGGAACAGAACCCAAATATCCTAAATTCCAGTCCAGCGTCTTAATCCTGAGCCCATTTTTTAAATTCAAAATTAAAGTTTCCATAATTATTATATTTACTGCCAGGGCTTTCCAAGGATTTAAATGTGACCTAATTTATTAAATGCTGTCTTACGTGCAAGACAGAAGCAAAATCCCTACCCCAGGGCACTTACTCAGTGGCCCTGATCCTGCAATCTGATCTCTTGAATGAATGTCTGAACTAACACGAGCCCTGCTGCCTGTTCTGAGAGTTTGGCTGGGATTTTCATAGGGAAGGGACATGGAGATAGATTGCAGGTTGTCTACAACACCACTGAGTTCATTACATCACTCTACTTTCCTACGTGGTTATGTGTTTCCCTGAGTCCTCTTAAGAGCTTCTGTGTAGCTGTTGCTCAGTTACCTTCAGTAGATGGTGAAGTTTGGGCTGAACTGTTTTTTCTTCAGTGTATAAGCCTTGATCTGTGGCGCTACTTAGAGATGCTTTGCGATGCACCTTGAGATTAAAGTGCATTGCCCCTGCAGTGCATTGATCTCGCCTGGCCCAGAAAGGGGTTGTCATAGATCTGCTTTTCAAATCAGGGCTCCCTCATGGGTTTTTCCAAGGCATCATCTCCATGTCATTGGGTTGGCAGGATATGAAGCTGAAGGTCTTTTTGAAGTTTCCCTTCACACCAAGGGGTGTATACTTGTTGTGTGGGAACTGTGGCAAGTTACACCCTCTCCTCCCTTTGTGTTCAGTGCAGGATAACTTAATGTAGTGTTTGAATATCCCAGACCTTTTCTAAAAGTAAATTGTTCAATTTGTGTTGGAGTATTAAAGTGGAGAATAGAATCCGAATGCTGAGAGCTAGTTTCTTGCAGGGGACTGAAATACAGGGGCTGAATTTCATTAATTAATAAAATAGTGCTACAAACATCTATGCTTTTGCAGCTACAGACAATTGTGTTATTTTAAGAAACATGATCACGTGTTTTGTCAAATATCACTCAGGCCAGTATTATTTAGTTTTTACATAATCATAAAACAAATACCGCTTTAAAGTCTGCTTGTGCATCTCACATTTCATTCTTTCTTCTTTTTTTTGAAACTATTAAAAAAATTAGTTTCCTACATCAAATCATTTACTACTGGAGAAGCAAAGCAGCATTTCTTTACGCAAAACTCTTCTTTCTTCAGCACTGTGGTACATGGAAAGTATTTTCCAGCTTTCAGAGTTTATTTGATTTTGAACACTTTTGGTTATGTAAGTTTTAATAAGTAGCTTTGGTGTACCCCTAAAGGCACACCCCACACACTTATGTTGTGTGACCTAGGGTCACAAGTAATGGCTGCAAGCTAATTGATTGAGAAAGGCTTGTCTGACTGGGCCCCTTTGAGTCCTCCCTTTACATTCCTAAATTTCTGTAAAGGAGGCACTGGCAGCTTAGCCTGGTGAGAGGAGGGGTTGGGGGAAAGGGAGGAAGTTTCTCAGTTTCTGATTATGCGCAGAGTTTCCTTGCACTGAGCTTATGTTCTCCACCCACTACTTAGTAAGAACTCCTTAACAACTTAAAGCTTTATCCCTGTGAGTACCAGAAAAGTGATCTGAGTATTTATTGAGCAGGGAGAACAAACTGCTTGCTCGAGGCAGGGAGAAAGCTTATGGAAATGATATTAGACCTTCAGCAAAGTGCACAGCTGCATCATACAGAAGCTGAGACTCAAACTGACAGGCAAATAAGCCAGATCACGGAAGGGGCCTCTGTGTGGCAGCTCTGAGCTACCAAGTGTTGGACAACTAGGCAAAAAGTGCAATGGAGCAGGGCAGAAAATAACACACTAACTTCAGGCAACTGTTGCTTATTCATGGTGAGTCCAGATTTGAAATGTTGTTTGAAATGTAGCTATTTTTGTTGTTTCTAAAAACCCTTCCGTTTTACCACAGCCATCCTACTGCAGAGCTCATTGTGTTCCAGATTATTTGTCCGGATGTGCACTTCAGTTCTGAACGATACAGAAATGCACAGGGATAGCCCTTTCCTTGCTGCTTGCTCTCTTGTGCTTTTCTTGCTTCAGGAGACAGGTCCTGTTTCTAAAAGCACATTGCATGGCTTCTGCTTTGGAAAGAAATAGTTTTGCAGCCAGCACTTGGTGTGCAGCTGGATGGAGGGGAATAAGTGAACATAATTTCTGTGCAGTTTTCTGCAGTTTGAGCTTTGTGGCACCTCTCCATTGCTCCTTATTTTGCTGCCTTATCTTGAGAATGTATGGCACGGTCACTATGAAAAGAGCTTTGTGTTTGAATTCCTGGTGAGTCGAAGGGTCAGGGCCTATGAGTTATCTGCCTGCCAGCAAGACTCATTGCTGTGTCCCTTTATTTTTCAAGCTGAAATAGAAAAAACATGTGTCCTCATCCCTTTTTTATAAACGTATTTTGAATTCGGGTTTTACTTGCTGTTTGTGTGAGCTTTGTTCTTTTGACAAACTCGGGGTTTGGGAGGAAGCCAGTTTTATTCTATCCATATTTATTTTATTTATTCAAGCTTTCCTGCAGCTTTTCTGAATTCCTTTGTTGTGACGAACATAATTTTTCCTTAAAACAATATTCTGAGATTCTGATTTCTGCTGAGAGTAAAAGGATTTATACTCTGATACATATTTCCAAAAATACCAGAGAGGTATCTAAATTTTAGGTAAGTTGCACAATTATACAGAAGATAAGGCTTTTATAACATTTGACTCGCTTAAGGAGGAAAACACAATACTTGTGGCTACGTTCTTGAACAGATTGTATTAGATACACTACTCATCTAGTGTAATGGTAATAAAAATGATCTGAGGTATAATGTTATTTTTGGTTACTGATTTTGAAAAAGCTGCTTCATTAGCACAGCAACAGAATTAAACATTGCATAATGACAGCAATGTTAGAAATATGTTTGTGAAAATTGCTGAGTGGATGAAATTTAGAGTAATAAGTCATCAAGGCATGTAAAAGTTACCCTGTATGTGAGGTTTTAAGATATCTGTAATTTACAGAAATGAGTCTGGTTTTCCTCCAGCAGGTGTGATTCTGTACAAAAATATTTTCATCATATAACTCATTAAATAAACAGCTTTTTTTAAAATAAAAAAGACAAACTTAAAAGATGCAAGAAATATCTTAAAACGATGTAGCAATTAATTGGAGCTAAATGTAAAATGCTCATTTGTTAGAATAATTCCAATATGTAAGAAGTTGATCAGATGCACTCTGCACAGAGGGTATATTACTACTTGTTTCTTGACCTGTCTTTCTGTTTTTTATGCTCATCCAACAATTAGCAGAATACTTGTTTAAAAAAATAAGATGATTCAGATCTGAGTTGATCTGACATTACAGTCCCTTTCAGGTGCAGAAGTTCATGTTGTTCACCTATTGTGTCCCTTCATATTTGCCAGTTTGAGATCTTGAGTTTACCCATCAATTTTGAAAATGCTTTTAAATAGAACGGGGGGGAGGGAGTGGAGATTGTGCCAGAGAAATGCTAAGAAATACAGATTTGAATGCAATGCTGCAATGTTAGATTATCAAAGTGGACCTCATACTTTTTGTTTTCTTACTGTGAACTGAATTTCTGTATATTTTGACTTGGGCTAAACATCACTTTCCACAAGAAAATCTTTGTATTCTTAGTTCAGTCAAGGGTGTTCTTTTCTTTTAAGAGTTTCAGGGCTTGCTTTGAGGGAAAGCAGTATGTTCTCTTCAGCAACATAAATGTACGAATTCCTTCTTGGCTATGGTGTGAGGGTGGAATACCTGCTGAAGTGGTCTTTACACCTTTAAAAACTGAAAGTAAAAGAGCCTTTGAGGAGGTGGTCTCCTGGCAGCTTTGGAGGCCTGGGCAGCTGGGGATTCTCCCACCTCCTGGTGGTCACGAGGCATTTGGGGAGCAGGGAATGGTGGGTGCTCACACACTGCCACCTCCTCCACAGGCACACGAGCAGGGAATCAATCCTTTCTGTGCTCTAGGGCTTCCACTGGCAAAATAACGCACCACTGGTGTTGTGACACCAGACTAGAGGATTATGAAACATTTCTTCATGCTCTGATGATCAGCCTGATGAAGGGAAAGAGGTTTAATGAGGAGGAGAAGAATTTACTGAGGATTTTATGCCTATATCTATTATTAAAAGGAGGATGTCTGCTCACAGTAGTTGTGTTCTGTGATTCAAGGAAGCCCAGCAGTAATGATGATTAAATGTGGTGTTCTCACTGACTGTCTGAGGACTGACACAACTTAATGCAACTGGCAGGAAGCTTAAACATCAATAGTGTATCTCCAAATACTCCTGTTCTCTCTTACAGAAAGTCAAAGAATCATGAACTCAGACTAAAATAATTATATCATCTTTTTTAGTTCTCTCTGACACCAGTTAGAGTATTTTAAAAAAAGTAGTTTTGAAAAGGTTAAAGTGTTTGAAAGGTTTGCATTTAACATCTTTAAAATTTTTCAAGGAGTAACTAGATTTGGTTTGTGAATTACACAGAAAGTGATTTTGGACATTCACTTTTAGTTTTTTTTCTGTTGCTCTGCATGGAAGAAGGAAAATCTTTATTTACTAGATCTGTTCCTTTTATTGACATCTGTATATTAACAGAAACAGGTTGGCATGACACCTATGGATATACTTAGTCACATGAGAAATCATGGAAATTCAAGACTAACAGTTGATTTTTCTTTCAAAGAGAGAAACTAGTTTGTGCTGTCATGAGAAGGTGATGTCTATAACAATAAATGAAGGAAAATGGACAGATATAAGAGAATTGTAGCATTCGTGGAGTCAGTGAATGATAGTGTTTTTCAGATGAATTTAAAAGAAAAAAACCCAACCTCTATGTTATATCCTAGTAATTTTGAAAGAATTTTTAAAAATAATTTTAAAAAACAAAGACAAAGATTTCTTTCATCTTCTCAGCTACAGCTCATGATCACATGAAATGTGATCTTTGGAATACCTAAATTAACTTTCAGTACACCAACAACTTATCCAAACCATCAGCAGAAGACTGTCCTAGAAGGTGATGATGAAGTTGAAAGAAGAGCAGGTAAAAGGAGAAATATTTGGCCTCTGAAGTGATTTCAGTGATTCTAATACTTGGGTAAAAGCAGATGATCACAGAGAAGAAGGAGAAGTGAGGATAGGAACAGTAATAAGAGAGGCAGAACTTAAAATGCAAACCAGAGGAGATCTAAAAGTAGAAGGAACATGGCTTGAGAGAGGAAACCCACCCTATCTGAAATGATCTGTCAGCCACTGAGATGAGCCTTGGGAATTGTGCTGTCTTTCTCTGGATTTGTTCAGAAGCATTTCCACTGCTGGCAGTCAGTTTTATACCTGAAGTTATAAATTCACCCAAAAAAGTAGGACGTTCCTTCCAGAATTATGATCACAGCATTTCAGAGAGGGGGATGTGAGATTGAGCCTCTCTTTTCCACCTAACATCCTCTTCTGTTTCTTTATCCTCTTCTATACTTCTGTCTAGCAGTGAAGATAGAGGTGAGGATGGATCGTTACATCTCTTGTGACTGTTTTTTGAGCATGGGTTAAGTTCATTTTTTAAACTCCAACAAGATCCCAGTAACTGCTTTAAAATTTTTGTCCTTTGGAAGGACTTTTGACAATACTGATTCTTGAGTCTGGGAGAGATGGGTGAGAAATATCAGTGGACTTTCCTCTGCCTCTCCTCTGACCAAACCATCCACTTTAAATTCTTTTCATCACCCATGGCTATATTCAGGATTCTGTCAAAGATCCTAATGACTTTGGTAGGGATCAGGTGAGGCCAGTGGGGGAGCTCAAAATTGTGTTCACCATGATTTTCAGTGTGTGAATGTGGCACCACAATGGTTTAAGTTTCCTCGGTATTCTACTGGAAACGACACCAGAGTCCACAACCACAGTTGTACATACGGTGCTATCTCCAGTTTCTGAAATACCTGCCTCTCTGCTACAGAAATGTTTGGTGCTTCAGGCAATAACTAGATGAGCTTTCCGATTCTGACATTACCTTTAAAACCCAAAGAATGTATTAGTATAAATTATGTAATCGCAGTTTATTCAGAAATAAGGTAGATAGGTAAGAAATACAGCTTCAAGTACTGCGAAAAGTACCTCTTCTCTCTCTTTTAAGCCATTTTGAGTGACAATATTCCATATGTATCATCAACTTTCCACATCTCTTAGCCCAAAAGATGTCCCACGGACCATAAATTTCCTGTGAAAGACCTGCAGGCCCTGCAATTGGTCCAGTTTTGAACAGTACACATTTAATAGTGTTAAATGATAAATTAAACAGAAGGTAGTGTTAAAATAAAATAGTGTTAAACAGTGTTAAAAAGATAAATTAAAGAGAAGGTCCTACCCTGAAGTACATCTCCCATTGTTGTTGGGAATTTCCATTATTTCCACAAAGCAGCACCAGTTGAAGACATCCTCCTAAGACATCCTTTGTGGCAGAGCTGGATGAAGGTATCCCAGTGCTCTCTCACTCCTTCTTTGCCCACTTCTCTGCTAACCAAAACTGTGTAGGTTTTTATGGCTAGGCTGGTGGAAGTCCCTTCAAAGTGCCTTTCCTAAGGCAACCTGACTTTGTGGTGCCTCCAGACTGAGGATCAGCATCCTCTGAAAATACTGCCTCTGGTTCTGGTCTGTGTTTTATAAGTTGCTCATGATTGTGGCCTGGTTGTCACTGAGCATCTGTTATTTCAGCCTGTGTATAATAAATTCCTGAAATAAAAATCTGTGCCCTTGGTAAGGGAGAGTAAGTTATATAAACAATGAAAATGGAGGAGAAAGCAATTGGCACAGAACTTTGTTCAAAAAACATACAAAACGTTTTTTGTGAGAGAATCAGCCTGTGTTGGAAATACCTGTCAGTCGTGTGGAAATCAGAGTGCACTCTCTATGAGCCCCATAACGCTTCTTTCAAACTCTGGTTGAAAATTCACAAGGAAGGTTTTTTCCAGAAGTACCCAGAGTAGGTCCAGCTATCCTTCCACTGACGTCAATGATAATTACATCAGTATCAGGCAAAAACTGTAAAAATTCATAGTTCATGCTAAAGAGAAAGTAGTATTCTTCAAATTCTTTCCTTTGTGGTTTTCTTTTCCTCTTCATTTATAACCTCCTGCCAGTGTCTGGAAGAAAACCAAGAAATTTGGCCAGATCTGGTAACTTAATCATGTTTTAAGTTATATCAAACCATTTGCTTTCTATCACTTTGCTCTTCTTTTAACTGTATTTTTTGGCCTGAAATTTTCCATTGTGTAGTTCCAAACCGCAGGTGATTCTTTTGTTTGTTTGTTTTCTTTTTTTTTTTCTTGTTAAAGGAAGTATGTTAAAATTATTTTAAGTCACAGAAGTAGGAATGCGTTATATGTTCCCTTTTAGAAATGAAGTAAACAAAACCAACTCAAAAGTCTTTGAAGCCTTTGGAACAATGTGATCAACAGGTGGTTTGTGGACTATTTTTAAAGGGCTTGACATAAAAAGAGATCTAAATTGTTCTATATTGGAGATGGTAAATTATAACTACTCCTTACATGTCTTTTGGCAATATATGTGAAGGTACACACTGATATTTTTTTATTTGCTATGAGGATCGTAAGGCAAGTTGGGCATTGCATATGGATAGCACTGAGTGTCCTGTCCTTAAAGACCACAATGCTGGAAGAACTTGGCATGAGCATGTACCCAAGATTGACTTAGCTGGATGCAGGGAAGTGAAAACATAGGAAGCAAGATTGCCACCTTGGAGCATCTCGCATGGACAAGGAATGAATGCTCTCTCTGTCTTCTTTTTCATGAAGCCTTCCTAGACTGTTGTTACAGCAGCACCAGGCTGTGTTAATTCAAAATGTACTGATGTGTTGGGTTATTTTTTTTCCCCTCTTTACCTCCTGCACTATATACATAATTGCAGTAACTCAACAACTGTGGCATCTCCTCTGACATTACCACCAAGTGTTTGACAACAGTGCTGTGACTGATGGATACAAATTGAAAGAGGGGAAATTTAGGTTTGATTAAAAGAAGACCTTTTTTACTGTGAGGGTAGTGAGACATTGGAACAGGTTGCCCTGGGAGGTTGTGGATGTCCCACCCCTGGAAGTGTTCAAGGCCAGGCTGGATAAAGCCTTGAGCAACCTGGTCTGGTGGGAGATGACCCTGAACATGGCAGGGGGTTGGGACTAGAGGATCCTTCCGCTCTCTTCATGATTCTGGGATTCTATGACTCCTTGGTAGACATAACTCAGCTAGTTGGCCCTGTCTACTCTCTGGCAGGACAGGCAGTGGCTACCTGCCCATTCTTAACTCAAAGTTAGCACTGTTTTAAGTTTCTTTCTCTTTTTTCAGACACTTATATTAAAAAAAACTGTTGGGTTTTTGTTTTGTTTTGTTTTCTTTTTTAAAATCAAGCTATATACTGCTAGATTATGGAGTATATACACTTTTTTTGGTTTTTTTCTTTTTCTTTTTTTTTATTTTTTGCATACTAGCAGGTCATAGCAAATACAGCTTTTGAATTGCTTTTTGAATAGAAGTATAGCAAATTCTGTAGAAAATCTCTGAAGCAATAGTTATTTATGATTAATATTTATGTATTAGGGAACACCATGTTTGTGACATGCAGAATCTTGTCTTAATTCCATCTATTCCATCTTTTATATCATTGGGAATTCAGTCTTATTGGATTTTTTATTTGGTGGCATGCTATGTATTTTCTGTATTGGATCCACCACTCCTTTGTTTAAAATTTGGCTAAAAGTGCTCCCTTCTAAAGCATGTTTTTTAGAAAGAGATCCAAAAAAGATGATGAGCAAAAGCAATGCATGACAGTGTTCTGTCATTGAGGATGGACTCTGAAAGGGAAAATATTACAGCAGTTTTTTTGACCAGGCCAAAACTGAAACACCAGAAACTTTGGATAAAAATTTGACTCTTTTATCTACATTGAGCTACTTATGTATAGTTGTATATCCAACTGATTGTCAGGAAGAGGAATTTGTTCTTAAGACAGTCCAGTTATGAACTGATGGAAAGAACTTCCAACCTGAGACATTGGCATGGTTGAACACCTTAATTTCAGTTTAAATATTTGAAAAGGTAAACACTTTATGGGGATTTAGTTACAGAAATATAGTAAACAGTGGCATTGCCTCCATCTCTGTCATTCTGGGTTTATTCAGCGTTTACCACAGCCTTAAGAAGTTCTAAAAGTTTCAAGCTACCTCTGGATAAAAAAATTTCAAGGTGTCACCTAACTTCTTTGTACCTTTGGGCAAATCACTTAAACATTTAAGCAGTAATTTCTTACTGCTAAAATATTTTTACTATTTCTATTTATTTTATAAATGAATGTGTTCCTTTCTAGCTACAAGTACATTAACTTCATAGCATCCATCTAGAAGGGGTTTTTGTTTGTTTTTAACTTTGCAGGTGTATTTACCTGTTTTATGTGAGTAGCTATTTACATCTGATTGGAAGCATTTGTACATGATCATTGGAATATCTGAAGTCAGGAAGTGAGAGTCCTGTAATTTAAAGTGCTAATTAAGGTGCACATCACACTTAAAAGTATGATACTGTATTCCTACTGTATTGGAAGCAGAATCACTCATCTCAGTTCTTAAAACAGATTTAAGAGCCTAATCTTAGAATCTTTAAAAAAAACCTCAAACAACCCAAACTGGATTTCACAGAGCTGTCACAACATCAACAGTATTATTCTTAAATAGTTGTTGTTATTCTCATTTTCTAAGTGAGACATCTACTGAGGCTTGTATGTTCTGCTTTGTTCTTTCCCTCCTTCATGTGTTTTGAACCCTTTAGTGTCTCAGTTAAATTTGAAAGGCGAAATTCTCAATGAATATCATGTTTTATGAAAATCTGTGAGTGTATGGAGGAAAAAACCCCTATCAGTGCCAATTTTGAGGAAGAGGCAGGCAGAACATAGCTGTTATACATTCTGTTTGGCAGTGGCTCAGTGGCCAAACAAAATGTGTGCAGTCCCAGACTCATCACAGAACAGTTTCTCCTGCCAGGTGATAGTGTAATAAGCAATGTGGAGAGATATGGCCATTTGCAGTGAAAAGAAAGAATGTGCAGCTACAGAGCAAAGAGCAGAAATTTGTAGGAAAACAGGTTTCATCCAATCTGGTGCTTATAGGACACCTTGGGTTTTATTGCAAAAGAATAAAGGACCAAATGCCAGAAGATCTTAAAAGGATGTAAATTGCTTGCCATACACAAACAAGAACATCTTGTTTGCTTTTTTCCTTTTTTTTTCTATTTACTGAGCATTTTATAGTGCATGGAAAAATCATATACTATTTCGGTCATCACAAACTGCACTGAACACATGAGATTCCTACAAATCTTTCATATGGGATGGCCAACTGCAGTTAAATTCTGTATAAATAGTGAAATAGGGATGCCGAGGTACGAAATAAGGTAGTAAACGTTAAATTGGAGGAAACATACTTTTTCCAACTGTGAATTTAGCCAGAACTTGGTTCTTTACTTGGCTCTGTTGAAGTCAGCATAGACGTGTTTAGACGAGGATAAAAACTTGATTTTGAAGCAGTTGAGTATGTTCTATTTGTTTACATTTAAAATGCCTGCATATTCCATCTTACCTTGGGCAAATTGCCTGCTTCTGTAAACTTGGGATTAGCCTTTTCTAAAGATGAGAATGTTAATACTGAAAACGTTAATTCTTGCCTATTATTTTTACCTATATAATATTTTTTAAAGCTATTTTATTTCTCAGCCAAACAAGGTTCATCAATGGAAATTAATTATTACTGTCTTTTATGATGTTATTGATTACATGGATATGGTTTTCTAAAATGCTGAAGCTTGTGTAAGATAGTTTTCCTTCACTTAATGTCATTCAAGATAAAGGAAAACACAAACTCATTTTCATTTCTATGCTTTTGTTTTACAAGCTGAATGAATGCCAGATGACGATCATGAGCAACCATTAATTTATTAGAGAAAAACAAAAACATTTCACATCTGATGATCAGTTGTCTCTTATGGACTGTTTTGGAGAGGTACTACTTCTAAATATTCTCCTGAGCATTTTTCAAGAAAAGGGAATGTTACCAGTAGCAACAGGAAATCTTAATGATTTGGGTCACTATAGGCAGAAGTCCATTCAGCAACAACTTCTGGATGGAATTCACAACTGAATTTAAAAAGTTGTTAGCAATTAGAATGTACTCTGTACTTTGAAATGCTGGATAACAGATGGATTTAGCCACTGTGGCTGTTCTCCAATATCTGCCATGGATGCAAGTTCAGTGCTCGGCACACAAGTCTTTTCCCCTCCTCAGGGCTTTTAGAGTTTGAGGGATTTCCCTGGAGTATCTTCCATTCTTGCACCTGGAAAAGCAGAGCATAGAGGCCACCATGGCACATGGAGGTCTTTCTGTTGCTCCTTTTTGGGTATTTCTGAACATCTTTTTCGTGGTTAAACCCTGGTGATTCTCTGAAGGAAAACATTCTGAATACATTCAATAGCCAATGACTGCTTTCAAGCAAGTTGTTTTCCCTTTCAGGGCTCTCCCATTCCGTGTCCAGGGGCCAGACCAGTAGCATGCTTTTCCTTTTAGCAGCATGTTGTGATGTTAGAACTTCCTGCAAAATCATGTGTTTCATATGTTTTTTATATTTTAATCACGTTTTTTTAAGTGCTTCCAGATGTAAGCACATATTTGGTTACAGCTTACTGCACGTGCTTATGCACCCATAAACTGGAAAGGCCTGCACCCAGCAGCATTGAAATCCATGTGTGACTTTTTGTGTGACTTTTTGTGTGACTTTTTGTGTGGCTTCCAAAAGCTCTGTTTCAGGATGCTGGAAGTCAGGGGGTTCAGGCTGCAGGTTTTCTCAGAAGTGTTCAGCAGCAGTTAGTGCAATACTTAGAGCAGCTTAGAAATGTGAAAAGTCCCATTGCAAGAGAAAATGCTTTTCTTTCTCCTTCTCTTTCCTTCTGCATGAATCAGACATCTACTTATGCTTCAGCTGGCTCTTACCAAAGATAGATGAAGCACCCAGTAAATCAGAGAGGCTGGTTATGTGCTTAGGACTCCCATATATCTGTACAAGGTACACTGATGCACACAGAGTGAGACGAATGTGTTCTGGGCATAGGAAATCCTCATGCAAGTGCACTGTGTGTGCCAATACAGCAGGTAAGATTACTTTATTAAATTTCCTTTTTCCCTCTATGTCTTTTCATGGTATCCCTTATCCAAAGGCCCTTGCTGTTTTCCCACCAGGCAGTCCTTCTGGGCACAAGGAAAGCCCCTAAGGGAATCAGGCAAAGGAAAAGGGTGAGGTGTTTCCCACATAATGCAATAAGTGACAGAAAGTGCATGTGAGGTAGGTGAAACACATGTTGGCATTGTAGAAGGCTCAGTCCTACTTTTGCATCACATATTTTTTCCTTTCCAAGAAGGAATCATTAGCACAATAAAACACCAATAGTTCCCTTTTTGCTAATTCCAGTTTTATGGTAGCACAAGAAGACCTGTATGGAAAGGAGAAAAACATAAAACAGCTCTATGTAGCACTCCTTGAGTGCAGGTGGTGAGAGAGAGATGAAACTGCTTATTTTATCATGTAGAACCCCACTTGAAAGTCTCCTGGGGTGTGGGAGAAGAGGCCTTTGTGTCCTGAAAAAGAGGAAAGCCATGAGATAGGTACCTAGTAGGTTTTCTGGAAGAAGTGGAATCTTTGAGACAGATGAAAGTTCTCTGAATTTCATATTATGAAAAAATCAAGGACTTAGAAGGTTTTCACGAAGATAAAATTGCAGTATTTTGTAAAGACTCAGTGAGTGAAGGCTGAGAAAAAGAATCTTGAGATATATATATATATATTCATAGTCAACAATAAATTGGGATAATCAGAAACAGATTGATGCCAAAATCTCCTCAGGTCATGCCATGCAGGGGCATTTGTTGGTAGCTTGAGGGAAATCTTAAGAAAACCCAAAGGTTTGTGTGAAAGGTACACAGAAATGCTCATAATTTATCTGAAAAACTTAAATGTGGTGAAGTGAACTCAGTCTTGGCTTTGTGCTGCTCAAGATTTAAAAAAGAAGAATTTCTTTGGTTCACTTGGGATGTCTCAAATGTTGATAAACTAGAGGGAACTGTGCCAGTACTTCTGTCATATGGTGACAGAGAAAAACATGCACAACAGAAACGTACTGTGCAATAAATCAAGTAACACAGTTTCTATTCAGATCACAGCCCTGTGGGTAGATTATATAGAGAGTAATTTTAGCCCTCGTGGAAGTGTGTTGCTAGAATTACTCTATAAAGAGCAGAAATAACAGAAGCCTGGTAATTAAACATGCTGAATTAAAAAAAAAATTGGAGTGAAAATATTTACTGCAATAAGATTGAAACACTTAAAGTCTTTTCAGCTAGAGTCTCACATTAGCCTTTGTGCACTAGTGGCATTTAAATTAAAACCAGTGAGTTTCCTTAAATAGAAAAGTTGGTTTTGATGAAGGCAGAATTTGTGATTAAAACAGCCTCCATTTAAGATCCCTGATTGCATCTATAAAGCAACTCCTTTGAACAGTATCCTGCTGTCATACTGTTGATGACAATAAAGCTAAATATAAATACAGAGAGTATCTGCAAATGTGTGTGCTTCCAGTTATATATTTATATATGTAACTGAAGCAATTGGGAAACTTGACTTACTTAATTCAAGTGCAGATGTGATCTTCGGATCCTTTTCCCCCAAATCTGGTCTTGTAATAAGGAAGGAACCATTGCTTGCTTGAAACCTCATCCTTTTTAAAGGTGAATTGTGGTAAAATAACAAGGACAAACATAAACTGAAAGTCTGAATCCATCACTGATGTTGCTTGCTTGTGTAGTATGTATTCAGAGAAACCTGTAAAGTCCTTCTGAAAGAACTTTCAGTCATTTGTACTTGATGGCAAGATCTAAAAAAGATGTTTTTTCCAGACTTTTTTTCATTATTCTTCTTTCTCTATGTTGTACCTACAACCATATCTTATTGTGTGTCCATACAGAGCATAAATTTTAGCCCAGCATAGGTGTCTTTGATAGAGACACCTAGACTCTCTCTCTCTCTCTCTCTCTCTCTCTCTCTCTCTCTCTCTCTCTCTATATATATATATATATATAAGAGATCATCTCAAAAAGATCATCTCAAAATATCATCTGGTTTCTCTGGTCCTTGCTAGCTGAAGGTAGCTGAACATATGCTAAATTGAGCAGAAATCAGAGAGCGGAAAATGGCAATTTGGCAATTTAATCAATACCTAGACCACAGTGTAAATATCTGTTGATGTTTGTAGTGTCTGGGATAATGGGGAAAGGTTTAGTGCTGCTTCTGCTTTGCAATGTTTTAGCAATGCTTGTAGCTATAAACCTGCTCTAAAACAGCAATTAAAGAGGGTTTATAAGTGCTTTGTGTTACTGGAGTGATGCAACAGATCAACACATATCAATGAAAGTAGTTTGTTTTGCCAATTTTGAAATAACAAACCTGAATAATATAATCTGAGTGCTTTGTATCTAAAAGCGACATGTCCCACATGTTGGATGGTCCTCTCCCTCCCTTTACATTGAGAAGTTATTTGAATTAACAAATTGGTTATAGACTTTTTGGCCCACAGCATCCATTTGAATAATCTATCAGCTGGAGCATGTAGATGCTGGAGACTCAGGATGAGAAGTGGAGAACAGCTGGGAAAGGCCTCGGGTGGCAAGGAAAGGAGGCAGCAGCTGGAGAGTATAAACAGGGACCTGACAGGGAAGTTTTAGATGAGGAAAAAATCTGCAGCTGGGTTTGCAAAGCTTTATCTTGGTGGTAGCTGCTCCTAATACAGAGTTTTTACCCAAGAACTCTTTTTTGGTCACTCTGAAATTTTCTCATCCACGCCTTTTCCATCTGTATATATGGGTCTCAACTCTGCAGTGTATGCCACGTTTTATATGCTGTAATTCACTATGCATGATATTCTTTACCATTCCATTAATTTAAAATATAAGAAGGAATAAGATATCTTTAATATTCAGCTTACCAATGTGGAAACCACATCATATTATAAGGAACCAGTATTCCCATGAACAATGCTGTTCAACTGTGACTTCTCGTTAGGCTCTTAAGACTGTTTTACAAAGTCTATTGCATTGCATAAGCCTAAGTATGTGATATCATATATAAATATTGTTATGTGTAGTGGGTGCTTGTAGATTAAAAAGAAAAAGCAGAACCGGAAAAGTGGCTAACACTGTGTATGTAATCTAAAGGAATTCCTGTTTGAAGTGTGATTTTCAAAATGCAAAGTCCAATCTTGATTTAAAAGGGTAAAGGACAGGGAATATGTCATCATCCTTGGGAAGGTGTTCCAGTAGAGAAGTACCACTGTGGTACCACCAGTACCCTATGTACCTGCATCATATATATATATATATGCACACACACACACACACACACACACACACACACACACATATATATGTATAATCTGAACTTGACTGCTGGAACGTGTTTATAGTGCTGTCTTTTACCCGTAGGAACCTCCTGTCAAAACTGATTTAGACAGTGATCCATTCAGATATAATTTTTGGGGATAAATGGAACTGTGTTAGAGTTTCTTTTAGTCCTTTACTCACAAGTCTCTTTAGTGAGTTTCTTGAATTGTGCACACCAGACATCAATACAGCCTTCCAACACCAGATGCTTGAGCGCCAAGTGTACAGTTAATCCAAGTTCTTCAGTCCTTTTCAGGCTTCTTCCATGGAGGCCTCTGGGGATACATTTTTCCCTTCAGCCCTGACAGTGCATCAGGAGCTCATATTCGGCAGAGTCGTGTCCACTCTTAGTGCCAAGCCTTTATAAGAAATGTTGCCCCCAGCATAAACTCTCTCACTCTGCCAAGAGAACCCCTACTCTCTCGTTTAATTTATAGATATATAAATTGGTTATCAGAGTGAAAGGACATGCCCAGAGGCTCACAGGGACAGAGTCTTGGAGGAGCAATCAGACTCCTAAATATCACACTATGTCCTTGCCAATAGACTGTTAATTTACTTGTTTCTTCTCCTGTACTTTGTGTGACTGAATATTTGCCTTTTGATCTTGCATGTTCTGAGGCTGTACGTGATCTTTCTTTTAGATTTGATCTAGTTTCATCTGGTGAACAGAGTATACTTTAGGGATTGCATTGTGATAATGGTGTTTCTCTAACCATGTTTATTATTATTACTGCAAAATGTTATCTATGGGGTTAATTGTTTCCTGTAGTTGTGTGATGAATAAAATATTCATCTCAAGTACATTATGAAATGCCTTCCATCTTGTTTAACTTAAGATTGAATTTCTTTCATTGCTGCCGAGCCCTGTTCAGGGTGGTACTCCTTCTCTGCTATCTCTGGAGAGTTGATATCATGCTGGTTTGGAATATTCATTAGCAGCCCAACCCTTTTTCCAGGGATAATTCTGATTATGCCCATTTCAAATGCTTCTGCTTTTAAAAAGTGCATCATGAAATGAACTATTTCAAGAAAAAGGGGCTTGAACCTGAAATCTACTTCCTGGGCTGAATACTGAGGAGGAAGAGAGAGCCACTCTCTTCTTGAAATGGATCAATGTTACCAGCATTACACTCTTGCACCAAGGGCAGAAGCTATTGTTTCCCTTTCCAGATGTAAGGACACTATTCCCTGCTTGTAAGTAGAAGAAAAAGACTTTTTTCTTTTTTTTTTTTCTTTTTTTCTTTTTTTTCTTTTTTTTCTTTTTTTTTTCTTTTTTGGTTACTCTGTGTTTAAAAGCTTCTATTTAAAAGGACCAAGTGTTTTATTGAGGAAAAAAAAACCAAAACAAAATAACCTGATTCCTCAAGATGTCAAATTGTATGTTAAAATAGAAACAAATCTGAAGAAGGGCTGAACTAACTTGATGTCAGTAGATATTCTTAGGAATTTTTTGAGCTGTTCACCTTTCTTGAAATGAAGGAGGCCTCTTCTATTATTTTTACTTATAATTTTCTCTTGAAATCCTTCACTAAAGCAGTTTTCTGTGAGTTATAGGGGTTGCAGCCATGCTGGGCCCTACCAAGGGGCCAGGCAGTGAGTGAGGCCAGCAGGGAGTTGTGCTGGCGTGGCAGGTGGCAGGGTGGCACCTGATGTTGGCAGTGACTCCCTGTTCCTGGCCACCTGGCATCTGTGATGAACTTTAAGGTCTCCTGCTGCTGGAGGGGTAGAACTGTTGCACATGGTTATGCACTGTTCAGCAGCAGCAGGGTTGAAGCTTCACCAGAGCTCCTGGCTGGTGCCATGGAGGAGCTTTGGGCATGGAGACAGAGGGGAAGCTGCTGTGTTGAGGGGAAGCAGGTAATTGCCCAGGTATGTGAGGGTAATGGGCCCCCATTAGAGTCATAAAATATGCTGAGTTGAAAAGGATCCATCAGGAACATCTAGTCCAGCTCATAGCCGTGCACAGAACACCCCAAGAATCCTGCAATTTGCCCAAGAGTGTGGTCCAAATGCTTCTTGAGCTCTGTCAGCCTTGGTGTTGCAACCACTGCCCTGTGAGACTGTTCCAGTGCCCAGCCACCTCTGGGTGAAAAACCTTTTCCTGATATCCAAACTAAACCTCCCCTGACATGGCTTCCTGCCATTTCCTCGAGTCCTGTCACTGGTCACGAGACTGAAGAGATCAGTGCCTGTCCCTCTGCTTCTCCTCATGAGGAGGATGAAGACTGCCATGCCATGCCATGCCCTGGAGCAGTGTGACATGGGTACTCACCACCCGGAGTTTGGATCGTTCCCTCTGGGTCCTTCTGGTGGTGACTGACGGGGACAGTGGAGAGGTGGCAGTGCCGTCTTGGAGCTCATGCTGGATCTGGAGGAGCCTCCTGGGGCCAGGCCCAGCACAGGCTGCCACACCCCTTGCTGTGTTCCCAGGGCTCGTGGGTGGTGAGGCATCCTCAGCCCTGTGACATCCATCAGGCCTGCAGTGCTGTGGGACAGCCTATAAATGCCTTCAGCAGCCTCAGTGATAGCCAAAGGTGGTCCCAGCATGTGCTGGCTTTGCTTGGCCACAATGCAGGGAGCAGGAATGGGACAATCTCCCTCTTCCCCCTGCAATGCAGGGGCCAAACCTCCATATCCCCCTGCTCTGACCTGAGCCCTTCTCAGGAGCAGAACACAACGATCAGCACAAGGTATCTTAGAAAGAGCAAGACCAGCAGACAGATTCTTCCTCTTGTAAAATATCTCAGTTACTGGGCTGGCGGGTGTGAAATGATTTCTTGTAGCAGTTCTTGAGCCAAAAAGCACATGGTATCTATGTGCTGTGGTGTAAGTGCAGCAGAAGCACTTGGAGGATTAAAATGATGACTCACTGGAGCAAAGCAGGACAGAGAGATGAACAATTGAAAGAGATGACTAGTTAATAAAAAGTTGTTGGCTTTTTGAGGCATGCAAAAATGTATTTTACACTACTGAGAGGAAGTAAGTTTTTGAGGTTGTAAATGTGCTCTCTGGACCATATGTTAAACTAAATAAAATAAAACCTCAGTTTTTAATTTTTTTTATACTTTAGCTTTATGTTTTGTTTTTCATCTACCAGGTAATGAGTCCTTATGAAATTAGAAAAGCAAATCCTTGTCTGGCTTGGGTAAATAGAAAGATTGGCTTGTCCTTAAGTGATTGATTACTTTTAAATTACTGTGAAAGCTCCTTTTAAATAGGTCAATGTAAGTGACAAAGTAAGCAAAGCTACTCTTTTTCCCCTCTTTGTTGGAGGTGTCTTTAAAATTTTCAGCATACACACATGATGTGGAACTTCAGATAGCACACCTCTAACACACTTCCTAGATGATACACAGTTGTGAATGCAGTAGAGAGAATACATGTAGTGAAATTTGATGAGTTTTCCAGTTTTTCCTTTAGATACAGTATTTGAGGGGTTGTAACTTCATGAAGCTCAGAATCTGAAGTGTTTTTTGCTTTAGAAAGTTTTGTTGCTGCTAGGTTATTTGATTTAGGTTTTTTGTTTGTTTTGATTTGGCTTTAGGGAGGAAATTGGATTATAGTTATAGCATCTCTGATTCAGAGATCCCTCTCGGAAGGGGGAAAAATACAATATTTTAACAGTTACTTTGTGTTTTGTTTTGGGGTTTTTTTTAACCTGCTTATTGAAAATTTCTGCAGCTAAAACAGGGAAGAGATGAACCAGTTTTGACAGAGAATTCTGTAACATTTCATGAGGAGATTGGGTTTTGCTTTAGTGCGTTGTAAACCACTGAGCATAGACAGTACAGTTTAATGGTAAACATTCAAGCTGCTCAGCTAAAAAGTCTGCTAAGCATACTCATAGACTGAATTAGCTGCATGTTGGAAAGGCAGAATTTCATATAACACTAGGAATTAGGTAACTGGAAGGAGGCACCAGCAGATAATGTAAAGCATACCGGGGCTCAGGTAAGGGTTTTGTTTTTTAAAACTCAGCATTGCTCATCCTTACAGTTTATCATAGAATAATAAGTGGTCCTGTTACAAGGTCCTAACTCTGCAGAGCAGCCTATCTAGTGACTTAATTTATGACACCAACATTTAATAGAAGAATCGAGCATATCTGTTCATACAACCTAAAGCTTCTTCATTGACTAGGTGCTGTTCACACTTTGTAGCTGGGATTTGTTGCCATTCGAGTTTACACCACTTGAAGTAACTCGTGCAATAATCTTTCCTCACATCTAAGGATAACACAAAGTTACTGTTTTAAAACTAAGGAAAAGTACTTTATAGAACAGGTCAGTTTTCTGAGCCTGTGTGTGTTCGACTTGTCATAACACCAAACAAAGTACAGGAGATAGGCACACCCATAGACATGCTATGAAAGCAAATTTTTCTTTGCTGGTGTACCATAAAAGTTTCATAACTTTGGAGAACTGAAAAGTATTGTAATAAAAATGTACATGAACTGCTAATAATCAGAAATGTGAGGGGAGCTAAAGGTCTGAGACACAGATAAAAATCAATGCAGTTGACTAACTTCACTGTAGAATCAGAAACCTTGTTCCTTTGGCGTGTACTTTACTTCTAAATCAATCAGAGAGTAACTACTTCCCTGGTCTCCCAAAAGGTCTCTCTCTTGTTCCTGAGTATCCTGTTTTGTGGGCAGCACAGGTACATTTCTTCAGAACTGCCTTTGGTGTCTCTTCTCCATGGCAACACCTGCTGATCCCTGAGTCACCTGGTGTCCTTCCAGAAGAAAGGGACCACTATGGCAGGAATTTGTGCAGCTTGTGACTGCGTATGTGTGGAAATGCTTATAAAGGGTATGGGTTGTGTCAACTCAACCCAAATGTCAGAGGAGATTTTATGACAACATAAAAAGATTAAGTGGCTGCAGCTCCGGGCCTCCCAGAGGCAGCCGAGGGCTGACATCCTTAGCCTTGCATCTTGCCAAAGAGCTATTGGCTGCATGATGAGGATTAAGGAGAATGGATAAATATTTGGGGAGTGCAGGAGTGGAATGAGTCTCCTTTGCTGTGTAACTTGTTTAAAGGGTGCAGTTTGGCAGCCAAGACTCTGTGTAGGTCAGCCGGCTGTCCCGTGGGGAGTCCAAAGCACCTTCATGCAGTGAAGTCATTCCTGCCTGGCTGAAGTCCTGTTTGTTCCAGATGTTTGGCATACAGATATCTTTACAAATGACTTATGTATAGTTAAAGCTGTAACACTGGATATCAGGAAAGAATCTCTTTCAAAAATGTGTTTGTAAAAATCTAGGAAACCACTGAATATTACTTTCAAAAATCTCACTTCTGTTGAGTTTGGCTTACACAGCTGATGGTCCCAGGATTTTTGTTCATATTTTTGTGGCTGAGGTTTCAGTGGACTATGCCAGAAACATGATGGCTGCTCACACCAAGTACCACTGGATCCTACTGATGGTTCAGGCCAAATCACCCTTGAGTAAACAGTAGTAAATGTCCATTTGTTTAAGCCTCTTATGTTTGCTTCATATGTCTGAAACCAAACTAAAGATTTGGCACTATGCTTGAACTGCATCTTTATGGGAACTGCTGCACTGTGCTGAAAGCTTATCAAGAGCCTAAAATTTTAAACGTAGCTCTTCAGAACAAATCATAGTTAAAACTGGATGCATTGGTTTCCTTGTTTACATTAGCAAACATTAGAGTGCAGTAGAAGCAAATCTGAAAAACCATTTTGTGCTGAGGACCTGAAGTCCACGTGTGGGGACACTTTGGAGGTTTTTACTTTAGATTAGGTTCAATTTAGTTCTATCTACTGAATGTTCGTTTATGATCAGAGAGTATATTTTTTGTAAACTACTGGCCCCACCCTTTTTTATTTTGCACTTTTTAAAAAATCTATTTGATATGTGAGTTTTTTTCTCTGTCAGCAGGTGCATCTGATGTTCTGATATAGGTTAGGGTTACGTGCCTGACACATACTAGGTTAGCACAATGAAATGCAAATTGAACTTATGTTGATTCAAGAGGGTTTCGAAATGAAATCCTAGTTTACAAATATCACACATTTTGGTGAGGTTTCACTACATATTTTACTGAAATTAATGTTTTAGGGCCATGGAGATTGCAAGCTGAAACAGGTTGCAGGCCATCTGCTCAATATGTTTCTGTGATGGCAGCCAGTTCCAGGTGCTTCGGAGTTTGGAAGTCCCTATATTAGATGGCTGTGGAATAAAATAGCCCCAGGGCAATGTGTTTGAGATCCATAACAGGTTCTCTGTTTGTTCTATTACCTTAAGCAAAATATTTTGAAAAAACATCTTACTTTGAAAACAAATATGGTTTACTTCATGCAAATCAAGACATTGGCAATTCAAGAGACCCCTCTGTGTCCAAGCTTTAGGTACAGATGACTTACAAACTTCACCACAGTTATCTTTAAATGGCTTAGAATATGCTCTACAGAGATGACCTACAAGTGATAAGTTTCCTGAAACTGACTGTATTTTTTTATTTATGAAACAAGTTTCTATTCAGCTATATCTTTTTTTATTTTGCAAAAACAGAAATGTCCCTCAGTAAGTTATTCAAGCTTTTGTGTCCAAACAGGTTATGGAACTGTAGTATCCATACTGTACCTCCCCAAACAGTTTCTCATTTGTAGATATGAATAAAATAAAGATTTGTGCTCTAGTCCTCAAAAGATTTTTTGTAGTTTTTTACAGTACTTTTTGCAGTCTAGTAGATACATTGAATCTCTTGGATTATGCTTTCCAAAATTGCAGCTAGGGCATTTGAAACTAATATTTCAAATATATTTGAATAAGTGGGGGAAAAAAACCCAACTCACATATATTCAGTGAGATGGACTTTCAAGCAATTGGAGTGTTAATTTTTTCTCTTTTTTTTAAAAATGTATAATATTTTGCAGTACACGGAGACTTTTTGTATTTAAATGTTATTTGTGTATCTTCTTTTGCCACTGGCAATATTTCTTTCTATTGTTCCCTTCAGCATGCATTTATGAACAAGCATATTTCATTAGACTTCTCTTTGACATTTGTGTGGTTTTGGTTTGCTTTTTTGTTTTTTTTTTTTTTTACTGGAAATACAGTAACTTGTCACTAAAACCCCTGCAGAAGACCTGATTTTGCTCCATCTGTTCTTCCCAGACTGATAGAGAAGAGCAGGATGGCTGGCAGGGATTGCTTATAAAACCCAAGTTGGCGCACAGAAAACACAATGCCCAAGAGAGCAGTGAAACTTTCCAATTGGAGCTCAGGGGTGCCATTTTTCTTTTCTTCTCCTTCCTCTGCTTCAGGCAAGTATTGGACAGCCCTCACTGGACAGCTGGCTTAGCTGTTGATGGGGAGGAGATGTGGAAAACAGCTGGTTTTTAGGAACTTTTTTTTTTGGTGAAAATTGGGCTGAACGCAAAGAGTTTATATTTCAGTGTTAGTACGGTGTATAAACCAGAATGAAGCTGGAAGTTGTGTGTATGCAGACTGCCTACAGCTCTGCCCATCTTCCTGTTCCAATTCTCCAAGCTCAATATGAGAACATCCTGACAAAATCCAGTTCTACCCAACCTTTACAATTCTGTATTCTGTTCAAGCTTAGTTGACATTTGAACCTTCAGTAAAGTACTCTTCAGGTCTTCTAGCTGGACCTTTTTTTCCTTTACCTGTACTTGTTGTCACTCTTCTCCCAGTAAGTACCCATGCTCTCCCAAAACGGTTTTAAACTTCTACTTGCTCAGAGGAATCACTCCTGAGGTTCTTATTTCAATAATATTAACAAAGCTGTCTTTGAAGAAAGGCAAAGCCTGTAATAAGGATCAATGCCAGGAGTTGTGCTAGTTCCAATACTGAAACCAATGTGAAAATGAAATTACTTTTCACTTTACTTTGGGACAGGATGGAAGACTAAGTCTTTACAATGTGATTACTTAAGTAAAATGTGCAGGAAGTAATACCATTTCATTCAGTTGAATAAATAAACCAAAAAGCTCCACCTTCTTATCAAATGATCCTTTGGAGAACTGACACTTGGAAATTAAAACCAGTGGATTTTTATTCATGTGTCTCTTACTAAGTGTATATATTTTGAATTCTCTAAAGCAATAATATAAAGGTGAGAAATTATTAGCTTGGTTTGGAACTTTTGCTGTGGGTTTCTTGCAGTGGATCTTGATTTCTTTTGAATATATCCTGGAATGATAGGGAGGCAGAAATTGGTAGAGAGAGATCTGAGCAGTGACAACAGGACCCTTCCTGTCCCTTCCACAAACTTGCAGCCAGTTTCTCCCTGGGAGCAGATAGCTGATTCATGCCCACGTCATGTACTGTCTGATGCTGAGCTGATGACCCTTACTGCCTCTACACACTCCCTCTTGAGGAGACCATGCTTCTCAAGGGCAGCGTTGAATTGGAAACAACTTTATGGACTTGCTTTTGTTATGCGAATTAACTACTGAATTACTTGTCTTTCTACTGTGTTTATGGACTTGGCTGTTTCTTACACAAACCAGTTTAATTAGCTGTGTCAGTTCCGGTGCTTGCAGAAAGATTTACATGGTTGATCTTTGCTGATATTTCCTCTCTGCAGTCTCCATTATAAGTAGTGTTAGCACTCCACAAGTATGTAAGTGGAGATCATGCTGTGATAATTTCTTAATTTTTCTGGCATTGGGGTGTGTGTGTGTTGGTGTGTGTGCATTCCTTGCCATTATAGCTAATTGTTATCTGTAAGTATTATAGCTACGTAAGAAGTACTATAGCTATTATAGAAATTATGTTATTTTTGATTAATTCTCCTTCAATTTATTTGACTTCAGTTATTGGTTGTACATTCCTTGTTATTTAGTGAGAATAATATCTGGTGAACATCACAAGTAAAATGATGATTTAAGAAAGTCAGAGGATATTTTGAAATATTGACTGTTAGTTATTGCTTTAATAATACAGTATTAAGAGTCCAAATTACTGTTTAAAATCTCTTATAGGTTACTTGCAATATACCCCCAGTTTAAAAATCAAAAAAACCAGAAACACTTGGTTTGTGTGATTTCCATGAAAACTATAAATATTTTTCATACTTCTGATTTTTCTCCCTCTTTAGCCTTTTGAATGCCCCTAGTGCCAGCCTTCCTGTTGAGCATGTCCCAAAACAGTGTTGATTTTGAAGATGTATGAGGGAAAATTATCATATTGTAGCTTCTTTTGGAGTCTGATTCCTCTGTTTTCTGCAAGACTCATTAGTTTAGACTATTGTGTGGAGAAAAGAGATGTTCTGATATGTTATAATAAGATAGTAGGCCAACGTATTTTCCTTGTAACTAAAGAGATTTTATAATCAGAATCTGTAGTGGAGACAATCTTAATCATTATTTCAAGTGATAATGGAAGTATTGTTCTCCTCAGTATAAAGTGGTAAGGTAGGGAATTTTTCAGTATTAAGCCAGATGAAACGTTAAACATGGACTTTTAAAAATTTTTTTTTGCACTGAGGAGAAAGGTGAGAAAAAAAACAACAGTCAAAACTGCTCTTAACTTTGGTGTAGAACATCTCACCCACTTCAATATGTAAGTTTACAAAAAGAAATATGAGGAGTGTGGTAATTGGCCAAGTAGATTAGGAATCGTTTAACATTCAAATTAGTTGTGCACTAGTAGCCTTAGGACTATCTATGCTGGAAGAAGTGAATAAATGCAAAGGAGTGTTATCAAAGCCTTCTCAGAAAGGGGGAGATTGAAGCAACACGGGAATGCCTCATCCCTAAACAACATTGTCAGGTCGAGTTTAGCCCAAGCACTTGAAGGTAACTGTGAACACAACACTTGGCATGTGACATGGTGATTTAATGCTGCCAGGTTACCCTTTATTGGTGCAATAGTGGTGAAAATTCAGAAGGTGTCAATTCCAGCCTCGTTTAAATAACCTGCCACTGGTGTGTTCAGCTAGATCTCAGACCAGAAATCACACAAAGTTAACAGATCTCCAGTCAAACTTAGTAAAACACATGCCTTTCTAACTGCCTTTTATTGCTTTCCTTTTCTAGGTCTTTAGGGATTTTGCACTGCATATCTGGAAAAACAAATTCCCGTTTAAACACGAGGTCTACAGCTTGAATGGTAACTGCATTAATTACTGTGTGGTTATTACTCAATTAGTGGGAAGCTGATGACTTGGATGGGGAAAATGCAGTCCCAGTTTCTTTGCTTGGAACTTTTGTGCTTTAAGTCAATTTATACCCCAAAGAACATTTTTTTTTAAATTCACATAAAGTCACAAACACTTCTATGCTTGTAACTATGAGCTTGATGCTAAAGGAGGCATGGAGACTTACCAGCCTTCATTGAACTCACTGCTATTCTTGTACCTTGAGCATGGACTTTCTGTTTTATATATTTCTACTTTTTTATATATTTAATGTTTTAAAATATTCTGTACATGCTTCTTTAGGACTTTTGTACTGTCCAGGTTTGCAATGACTTTGCCTTCAGGCTGGCAAGTGCTGTCTCTGAATGGCACCTAGCCTTTTCTGTTCTAAAATCTTACTTTCAGTCTATTTCTGAAAAACTGTGAATTTTTGAAGTTAAAATTATCTGTCTTCTTTGCTCCATTGTTTCCCTTTCCACCAGAAGGATTCAGAAATTTAGAGAAAACCCATCTTTCTGCTGATATTCAGGCAGCCTGTTCCAGAAAGTATATTCTGCCCTTCTGTTAATGCAGCAGGGCAGAAGGGAAGGTACCTTTTATATTACTACAAAAATTGCTCAACTTTGCCCAGGCAGCAAGTGTTCAGAGTACTGAGCATGTGAAAACTGAAGCAGAGAGCCCTAGGCCTCTGCAGCTGAAGAGTTTATATTCTTTCCATGTTGAAAAAACAACTTAGGACTGAGCAGAGTATTTCCTGCTTCATTCAGGACCTGCTTGAGGCAAATTTGGATTTTGGCATAGAAGTCCTAAACCAAAAGCAGGTTGACTGTTTCCTGGGCTGTCTGTGACTATGCTTCTGGGTTTGGCTCGAGTGCAAACTAGACACAGAAGGAGGTTAATCGGGTTGGTATCATTTGAGAGATAATTATACATGGAAAGCAGCCCCAGAACTGGAGTTCTGTTTGAGAAGTTGACGAGTATAAGAGTACATCAAATTAAGGTTGCCCTTTGAAAGAGAAATCTGTATTTATTACAGCTATTCTGAATGAAAAAAGAGATTTTTTCCTTCAGAATTAATTGTAATTATTTACAGCACACAATTAATTGTAGTTATTTATAGAACTCACTGTGTATGTTTTTGTTTTGGTGTGGTGATAATTACAACATTGGTATAAAATAGCAGAGCTCCAATACACTGAAGCTTGAACAACTGGCAATCAGTAATATCCATGAAGAGTACAGATTGTTCCTCATTTTTTTCATCTATTTCAAATTTGCTGAAGGAGAAGTAGTCCATGGATTTCCAAGGGGATCTGCTGCAGTACTTCATAGAAGTGCTCTAGACTTTTAATTTCACATTTCAGTAGGTCTCACAGGGCCTCAGTTTGTCTCTTCTAGGTTTCAGTGGGTTTCTGAATACTTGAGAGACACTTCAGAGACACTGGAATTTTTCATATTCCCCTTTTTGGCCTGAGAATAACATGGTGAACTCTGACACTGGCTCTCTGATCTCTCTGGTGTAACCAAGCCACCAGTCAGGGGAAAACTGAGAAACAATTCAGCTAGATCTTGAACTTATGTCTGAGTGAAAGGATGAGCAAAAGATAGAAGAGAAAGGATAACAGAGATAAAGAATTGCGAAATTGGTTGCCTAAGTGATTACAACTGGTTTATTCTCATCACTTACTGCATAAATTAGCAGTACAAGTAAGGGTCCATTAAGAAGGCTAGAGTGAAAAGGATTAAAAGAGAAAATTTAATGGAAGTGTCCCAAAAATATTATTAAACATCCACAGAGAGTAGATGCCTTCTATCGATTTTTAAGAATAAAATATCTGACCTTCTCTTTTGGGTGCTTGTATATGAAGCTTCTGGCTACCCAATTTATCTTGAATCTTGTTTCAGGACAAGCTGGCCCTTTCAAAGAGGCTTCTTAGATATTAAAGATAGTCTGAAACATGCAATTTCCTACAGAAATAGCCTGGGAATACAAGCCCAGTATAAAGCAAACATGAAAAGCTGGAAATTAATCTTTTGGAGGAAAAGCCAATAGGAAAGAATGAAGATGCCCATCTTAACTCCCTAGTAAAAGATGTGCAGGATGATGCCTGCAAGCGATTGCTAGGCAGAGGAAAGCACATGGATGACATTTGGAATTTATTTCTCTCAAACAAAAAATGTAACCTAAAACTCATGCCCTGAAGAAAATTAACTCCTATAGCTCATAGGAACTCTCTAAACACTAGCCAGTGAATTAAACCACTGATTTAGAGGTTTCTTGGGTAGCTAAAAATTATGTGAAGTCTTCAGGGCAGCAAAATCTTTTCTAATAAATTTGTATGTCATCAAGCACAGTGCCAATAAGTACTATTTCTATTTATGCCAGTAAAAGTGTACTATGAAAACTCCTTTGGATGTCTATAGTTTAATTTCCTTTTAGGGTCATTTCTACCAAAAAATGTTTTATTATATAGCTGTTTGTTGTTTCTTTTTTTAATGTGAGTTTGGTCCTTAAATTTGTTGGAGAAAACCAAAGTAACAGCTCATATAGCATCTAGAATCCAATGTAAAGGGGCACAACACTTCTGTCTATCTAGCATCTAGAGCACAAAGGATCAGCAAACAGTTAAAAATCCCTTTTATATGGGGGAATGTTCAATGCCAGTGTTTATCTAGGGAAAGGACCTGGAACAGACAAATGGTCTTTAAGAGGATTCAGGAATAGCGAAATTCGAGGGAAAATAGGAAAACATAGGAATCTATTTCAGACCTGTTGCTCCAGTTGTTTTCCCCTATGAACACATAGCATATCACTTTGAGGGGTTTGTCCTCATCACTGACTGCTCTGTTATCAGTCCCAGTGGGAGAAAACCTGGACCTAAGTGGAATCAGTTGAGGTATTTATGGAGGCACTAATCCCAGGTCTGGACTGAAGGGAGGAGGTCCCAGCATGAACATACTGGAGGTAGATGTTGGTTTGAGATCTAAATCCTGCAGTTGCAGGGCATGTCTGCACTGTGGAATTGGTTAGAGTGCAAAGGAAGCACCACCAAAGGCTTCCTGGCATTCCCGTGGGGGAAGGGGAGCTCTCTTCATATTGATAGGAAGAGGACAGAGTCCTAAACTGTGCCAGTGGAGGTTTAGGTTGGATATTAAGATTTTCTTCCCAGAAAGGGTGATTAGATGCTGAAATGGACTTCCCAGGGAGGTTGCGGGGTCCTGGAGGTACTTAAGGAAAGACTGGATGTGGCACTGAGGGACATATCTCATTGACGTGGTGGTGTTCACTCACAGGTTGGACTCAATGATGTGAGAGTTTTTTTCCAACCTAATTGTTTGTGTGATTCTGTGACTGTGCCATGGCTGAAGTGAGGAGGGCTTTGCTTGCATTGGCATTGTACTTATGGAGACAGCCTTGGCCAGGCAGCAGCTGAGCTGATTTCAAAACTCTGCCGAGCACATCCCCTTGCCCTCGGGGTTCTGCCATCAGTGAGGGTGTCCAGCACGGGGTTGTACTTGTGGGGGTTGCTGTAATTACTCAACAAATGTTAGAAGGATATTACAACAAACAGCTTCATCTTCTGCCCCTCCCAAGGCCAGCACTCGACACGTTTGCTAAATATTTTCAGGATTCTCCTCTGGCATTAATATTTTTGTTTGTTTCTTTGGTTGGTTGGTTGGTTAGTTTGCTTTGCTTTGTTTTTTTGTTGTAAGTTTGCTCAATAATACTGATGTATCTTGTAGTATATCCAAGAACCTTCACCAGGAGCTAGATAATACTTAGTTATGTGTGTCTGTGAGGAAAAAAACCCACTGTGTTGACAGAGCACAGTGAAAGGTATAAATGACATGTGACTTCAGAAGTGACAAGCTTGCTGTCATATTTGTGTAGTTTGTTGTGTACTTAATAAAACAAATGTAAAGCAAGTGTCAGTTATGGAAATCTTCCAAAATGATCTTTGACAAGTAAGGTAGCTTCTTGCTGATAATTTTGGAGAGTAACCAGTTTGAAAGAGGAGAAGTTTGTTGTCTTTTGTGACATTCATTCTTTTATTCTTTCAACTTTCATCAAGAGCAAAGCAGTTACAAGCTTCTGCATTCCACATACTTATGCTTGGAGAGTTGCCTAAGAAATACATACTTAGTCTTTCTGTAGTCATTGTACTCACAGCATCACAGTATAAAAGAGACTGGAAGAGACCTCCAGAAACAGATCTAATTAGATCTGGTTGCTCAGAGCTGTGTCCTGTTGTGTCTTGAATTCCTTCCCTGAGTTCCTTCGTGAGGAGATTCCACAGCCTGTCTGGACACCCTGTGTCAGTGTTTGACCACTCTCATGGTAAAACAACAAACAAATAAACAAAACTTGTTATATTTAAGCAGAATTCCTCATGTTCTGACTTATGATTGTTGTAGTTCCACTGTGAATCTGCAAGAAGGGTCTGGCTCTGCCTTCTCTATATCCTCTGGTCAGGCAGTTGTAGACAGCAATATATTCTCCCCTGAGCTTTCTGTCCTGTGGACTGAAGAGGCCCAGCTTCCTCAGCCTCTCCCTTTTTTTTTTTTTAATGGATGATACACATCTGTCTTCACTTTATAGCTTTCTCTTGTGGATATATATATCCACTTCTCTAACTTCAAATTGGTTTTGATTTCTTTTCTTTTTCCTCCAGCCTGGATAATTTAACAGAAATATTTGTGGTAGCTGACAACAGTGAATATGTAACTATTGTGTTTTACCACGAAACTTATGACAGAGCCTCACATAGAGAAGCAGAGATGGGCTGAGGCAGGAAGGTGAACAGCTTGGGACCCAGCACTCCTGATGTGTCTCCCCAGGGCTTTGCAGAGGGAAGGATCCCCTCTCCCAGCCTGCTAGCAATGCTTGTCCTACAGCCCAGGATGTCAGCAGGTTGCAAGGGCACGTTGCTGGCTCGTGATCCCTTTGGTGTCCATCAGGTCAGAAGGTCCTTTCCTGCAGAGCTCCCTTCGAGCTGCTCAGCCCTCAGTGGGCAGTGCTGTCTGGGGTTATTCCTCCCCAGCTTCTGGACTTTGTATTTTCCACTGTTGAACTTCATGAGGTTCCTGTTGGCCCATTTTTCTGCTTCCCTCTGAATGGCACAACTTTTTGGCATGTCAGCCTCTTCTGCCAGCTGTGCATAAACAGCAAACTCTCTGGCTGTGTGTTCTGTCTCATCACCTATGTCACTTAGGAGGAGAATTAAAAAATATTATCCCCAGGGGTAGACCACTGGGGACTGTCCTCCAGATGAACTTTGTGATGATCACAACCATTGGAGCTTGGCAGTTCAGCCAGTTTTCAGTCCACCTCACTGTCCACTCACCTAGTCCATATTTCATTCCTTTATCTATAGGCATATTATGAGAGGCCATGTAAAATCAAGATGAATGTTCACAGCTCATTTCATCATAGGAGGCTCTTGGGTTGGTGCAGTGTGATTTCCCCTTTTGCTGTGCTTATTACACCTATCATTGCTTTATCTGCAATACATCTGGTATGTTTTTCTGGTGGATTTGCCCCAGTGCCTTCCCAGGGCCTGAGGTGAGACTGAGCAGGCTGTAGTTCCCTAGATCTTTCTTCTGACCTTCTTGAAAGATGGGTGTGATATTTGTTTTTTTCCAGTCCTCCAGAATCTGTTCAAGTCACAACCACCTTTCAGAGACTACTGAGAATGGCCTTGGAGGGATACCAGCTCACTCCCTCAGCAGTCATGGGTAGATCCCATCAGGTCTCAAGGATTTCTTTTTGTCTACTTTAGTTCCTTTAAATGTTCCCTAACCTGATCCCCCTCCACTGCGTCTAAGACTTCCCTGTTCCAGATTTCCCCTGTCTTGGGGGCCTGGGATTCCTACCTGAACAAGTAAAGGCAAAGAGGAAGAAGACATTGAACACCTTGGTATTTTCCATGTCCCCTGTCACCATTTCTTCCTCTCCATTTCCATTTCAGGCCCACATTTTCTCTTTCTTTTGCTGCAGTTGTACCTGTAGGAGCCCTTTTTGCTGTTCTCACCAGACTCAATTCCAGGTGGGTTTTGGCTTTCTCAGTCCATCCCTGAGCACTCAGACAGCTTCTCTATGTATATCTTCAATCAGAAAATATGAACTTGGACTGTTGGAGATATATGTGGCAGGTGACTTATGTTAAAATTAAGCACCCCAAACCCCTCCATAACATAAATATGCCACACAACAAATATGATGGTAATGACTGTGATGTAGAAACAAAATTTATTTTCCAGTACAAGCTTTGCCTAGATATTTCTTCATGTGCCATACGATTTTTTCGTGTTTTAATGTACGGAATATGCTTGGATTGTCAGTGGGTGATAGGCAGAATGTTTTGTTCGTTACATATTTGCCTTTGTTTCCTTCTTTTTCCTGCTGAGTTGATAAAGACGAGGTTAACTTATGATCCATACCTTCTTAAGTAAAGTTTCCAGCTCTCTCTGGTTATTAACAGTTAATGTTTTTAGTCATGTGTCATTTAAACAATGGCCAGGTATTGGAGTAGGTACTAAGTGCACTTCAGTATTTCTTAAATATGTTTGAACTACTTACAAATAGTCTTACCACATTTTGTTTGATAAATAAAAATGTCTTTCTTCTGGCCCCAGACTTTGTAGGCAGAAAAATAACCCAGATTGCCTTTGGAAAAGGCTTTATCTCACTTTTTTA
This sequence comes from Entomyzon cyanotis, assembly GCA_024500445.1. NCBI lineage: Eukaryota > Metazoa > Chordata > Aves > Passeriformes > Meliphagidae > Entomyzon > Entomyzon cyanotis. The sequence goes on from JAKEPQ010000756.1 coordinate 5,948,445, forward strand.
GGGTATAAGCATATGCTAAGAAGCATATTCCTGGCATACTGAAGTAGTCTCAACTTTGCAGTTATCTTTATCTGTCCTGCCTGCATAAACAAAAGCTGATACACAGGTAGGTCTCTTGTTGGTCCTTCTGTAAGTGGCAGAAGCTTTTACTCTTTATCTTAGTTTAGTTGGTGTCCACTATTCTGCATGGTTGGTTGATAATGTCAGCCCAATGCTGACGTTGAAGTTGGGTAATTCCTGCTTACTCATTATCCTCTTGAATGCTCTTAAGGGGATGTGGTTTCACTGTATTTATGAAGAGGATCAATTAAGATAATCTTGGATTAATCCCATTACACTCTTTGGTCTTGTTTATAGCTTTCTTTTTCATCAAATTTACACAAACCATGGAAAGGCATTATTCTGTTTGTGGTTCTGTCATTATCACTTATTATAGAATTTCTCCCCTAAAACAATGTAAATGTATCCCTCATTGCATTCCACTGTTCACAGAAACACAAAATAGACATACCAAAGATTTTAATTATGTTACTTTTAAAACATTGTCTTTTAGGCACTGATCGTACGCATAGTAATATCTGTATGGTCACCTTGAAACAATCCTGTCAAATTTGTGGTTCTGTTAAGAAAATAAGCTTTAGTTTCTCACTTGAGTTTTAGGATGTTCAAGAAGTTAAAAAAAAAAATTGGGGCTTTCACCTGACAGCTTCTAGAGAGCTTATGAAATGACTCTATGCAAAGCAGGTAACATAAGGTGCATTTACCTATCTCAGTTCAAAACTATTAGCACATCATTTATGGGATCATAAAAAATGCTTCTTGTTGAATGAGTGCTTTGATGAGAAAACCTGCTAAGAGGATAGAAGTGTATGGTATGCACTGTAATATCAAGTTGATCTGTAATCATAATTTTTTGATGTGTCAATATATAAGGGAGTAATCTGTCGCATTAAAAAAAAAAAAATAGAGTCTGATTCATTTTCGCTGGGTCAATTGCTGTTGCTAATCCAGAGTCTTTGTCAGCTTTCAGGCCTTCTTGTGTGTTGTGTTTTTACACTTTTGCTTAAAAGGCAGGTAAGATGATACTGTTAGCACTTTCTGCTCTTGTCTTTTTTTACTTGGAACAATAATGTGATAGACTTAAAATAGCTGCTTTTAGCAAATTCTATTTTTTGCATGTGTATTCATGGGGAGACAGATGGCCAGAGAAGGATAGAATGACTTTGATTTATTTGCATTAACAATTTTTTTTCTTCTGTTTATGGTGTTGTCTCTAGTTTCATACAAATTCATTCATGAAATAAAAACTTTGATAGTCTTGGAGAAAAAAAATAATTGTGATCTCTGAACATGGTACAAACATTATAGAAATACAGTTTATTGTTGAAGTGTTGAAGTGTTGAAGCAAAAAAATGGCACTTTCTGCTCTGAATATTTAACAAAATAAAAATCTCTCAGGACTATGTCCTGTCCACAGTGTGAGTTAATCTCCCACGGTTTATATTTGGATTGCAGGAATGATTCTTTCTTGCAACTTTGTAAATATTTCCTAGTGGAGTATCTTTGCTGTATTTCTTCTTACTCTAAATATCATGTGGTTTTAAATTTTGCATTCTAATTCTCCCTTATTTCAGACTGGGTTTTTTTGTCAGTATTTCTTAAGAAAATTTTATACAGACTGAAGCAATAAGTTTCTGCTTGTGAGTGGGGGTGTTGTCCTGAGGAATGCAGGGAGGTAACTGCTGAGTGCCTTAGACTTGCAGTGAAACCTCATTTACTAGTATTGTTCTAAGCACCTGGCACACAAGAATGTTCCAGGATTGGGTCCTGCAGGCAGTCAACATGATAAAGAGGATTAATTCCAGTAAATGAACATACTCATAAGGACTAAGATCTTTGGTAGTCATGTACTGCTTGTGTGTGCATGAACAATTTATAATGATTTTTGTCTCCTGGATTTTCTTTGCAGTGTTTCAAACTACTACAGCATTGGAAAACTATTTGTGTATTCCAACTCTAGCACATAAAACAGGTGAAGTCCTCAGAGAACTAACACTGCAGAGTCCATAGAGCCTGGCATGGCTTTTTTGTTTGTTTTAGACAGAATATTTGAAATAATTTTTAAAGCTGCTCTTTTTCTTCACTTTGGTAAGCAGGTTTTGATGTTTTAGTGAGCGTTGAATTGTGAGAAAGAAGCAAACCCCTAATTGTACTTTAAAGGATTAAAAAAAAAAAAAAAAAAAAAAAAAGAAAAAGAAAGGAAACCCCAACAACCAAACCAACGCTTTCCCCCGCTCCTTCCAGGCCAGCCGGAGCAAACTGCAGCGTCTCTTCCCCGCTGCCCTGCCGGCGCTCCGCGGTCCCGCCAGTGGATGCTGGCCGTGCAGCCCCTGCGCTCCGGGCACAGCGAGCGCTGCTGCCGCCGGCGCTGCCAGGCGCGGTGGGACGGAGCAGAGCACAGCGGGCAGGCTCTGCTCTCCGCCCTTCCCGGCATTTCCTGGCCTTTCCCGGCCCTTCCCGGCCCTTCCCTGCCCGCATCCCCCGGCGGGTCCCGGCCGCACTCGAGGCAGCTCTCCCCGGCCCCTCCGCCCAGCCGCGGGTCGGGTTTGTTCCCCTTTCGCTCGTCCTTTTCCGCGGCGCACGGGCGGCTTGGAAATCGGAAATGATCTTAATTAAATGTTTTCTGTACAGAAACAAGCTGGCCCTTTTTGTGCGCGAGGCGAAGGCAGCAGACCTTATCACAAAAGACAAAAGCAAATATTTATCAGGGAACAAAAGATGTTCACGGTTGCTTGCAGAGGGGGAGATTTTTCTCTCTCTGCCGGTGAAGATGTTTAACAGCATAAGATGTTTATCGGGACTCCTTGTTGAAATTCTTTGTTTCCCTGCAAGACCTGCAAATGAAACTGTTTTTCTTTCTGTGAAGCACATAATGAAGCCCATGAGTTAAACTGCAGAGAATGCAAACACCTGCTTGTCCCTCTGTTGACTTTGTGTTTCAAGAAGGTCTTTTCTGTTCCACATGATAATGGTTTGGGGACTTGGTTTTGTTTGGCTTTTTATTTATCCTGTGTGGAGAGAAATGGTCATCTTGCCTGTCTTCACTTTATGCCACTTCTGATGCAGGAATTGTCCCCGTTAAAGGAATACCATGTTGTTAAAAGTATTCCCTCTCCTTCAGAATCTTATGTGTCATCGAGTGAATAAGCTATTGCATTTTACTGCTTTCCCTGTCTGGTTAATTTTTGGGGTTTTTTGTTTTGTTTTTTTTAATATGCTCTGTTTAATGAGCTACATTTCTGGCAACTTTACATTTTCAGCCATGAATGAAAGGGAGGAAACATTAGAATCCATGTAACCCCTTCCAGCATTTTTGTCTGTTCCTCCTAACTATTTCATACATGGAAACACAGTATTTCAGATGTACTTGAATGCTGATTATCCAGTGATTTCACACATGTGTATCCCTAATGCAATATGATTTTTAGTTGGTATTTGAAACATGCAAACTCTTTTATGAGTATTTATCTCCAGCAGCTGAATTATCAGTTACCTACAAAATCTTGCAAAATAGCTTAACATTTTATAATATAAACCCTTACTTTCTCCAACTTGTGAAGAAAGTACTTGTGATTAAATTTATTCACATGGTAAATGTTCAGTCCCATAATAAGCATTGTAAGTTGATGTTGTTGCCAGTTTTCTGGTACTGAACAGCCTAATTCATAGTAGTGCCTGTAGTCAGTATTTGGGGTTTTTTTAATAGCTCACAGTATTTGATGAATACTTTAAAACACTTTTCCACAGCAATTTAGAGTAAAGCTTTACAATGACATATGCTTTTAAGTATAATGCTGCAAAGTAAAAGTTCTGCATCACAACAGAAGTGTTATACCTAGACAGGTCTTGTCGACTGTTTTAGTATATTTCATAAATATTGGGGTAGGGGACATTTCTGGTTCTTCACATGACTATACTTGTAGATAGTCCTATTTGTCTGGGAAATTATATTCGAAATGGTGGGACTCCTGGGAGCTAGCCCCTATGGAATTGACACCTTTCTATTTCATATACATCATTACATTTTAAATTAATAATGTAAAATAAATCTTTGTATTGGGAGACAGATTGAAGTATTGTTTTTGTTTCCTTATTCATGACCATAATATTTTTCTCAAGCTTCTTCTCTGAAATTTCACAGAACTGCCAGTTCTACAAGAACAATTCCTGGGTGTGTTTGTAAATTATTTACCTTTTTACAGATCTGAAAGGTATCAGTTTTAATGAAATAAAATTATTTTAGTTCTAATTTAACAGAATAGTTCTCAGATAAAGATGTTCTATGATTCTTTATTTTCACGTGTCTATTTCAATTCTGATTACAGAGCTTGCATTCTATTTTTCTTTCCCAGTTACTGAGTCCAGATAGTTTGATACTCTTTTCTTAAAGTTGTGTAAAGAACCAGGAAATTAGATGCTCTCAGGACTTTCTTAAAACAGGTAAAAATGTCCTTTTTTATTTTTCTTTCCCAGTTCAGAGTTTGTTTTTGGTTTTTTTTTTCACTTTACCAGCGATAGAGCATGTTCTGTGATAATTTGCAAAATTCTTCTCTTATACTAAGGCTTTTTGTATTTCTGATAATGCTAGAGTGTGTGTCTGGAAACTAAAAAATGCGTATAACAGATTACACAGTATTGTGATTTTTTCCATTTCATTGAATGAAATTGTTATCTACGCTACTTTGGATTGAACTACTCTCATTTTCTCAGGCTCTTTGACAAAACACAAGTACTTCAGTAGAGAGGGATTTATTCTTCAGAAACACAGTATATTCTGAAGACAGATATTCTGTAAGATATTAAATGCCATGTACTTCTGGACTGCTTTTGCCCTCAGGAAAAGTTCTCTTCTTAAAAAAAAAAAAATAAAAGAAACCAGGACTGCTCCAACTTTCTTTTCTAACAGCACATGCATTATTTGAGGATTTTATTGTTTTGAGTTTTATAAATACTGTAGTAAATTATTATTTATGCAGAAGCAGAAGAGTAGAAATAAGTAGAAAAAAGTAGAAGCATATATGCCCAAGTTCACAGAAAAAGCTCATCTTTTAAGATAACTTACCTTCTTGCTTACTTCTATCTGTTAGTATATCCATAATATTTCTTTTATCTATATACAAAAGAATTCACAATGGTTAACATGGTCAAAAACTCAGAAATAATGAAAACCATACTGCTGTGGAAATAAATTCACTCCAACATTAGCAAGCCATTTGTACAATGGTAATGCATTGTTGCTGGTGATAGCAATGCTGACCATTCCATAGGGTGGTTGGTGGTGAAAAACCAAATTTAAAATTTATTTTCCAGTGCATTTGAAATATTTAGAGAAGAAAGGGAAGGATATTAAAATACAAGTATTTTTGGTACAGTTTTGTACAAATGGGACTGTAATTGGTGACATGGGAGTAGTATATATACTGAATTATTTGAAATGCTAATTCATTTTTTGCTTCAGTTTTCCAACTGCCAGCTGTAATTATGGATCTCATTTAACAGATGCTAACACAGGGAGTACCTTCACTCCTGGAGTAGTTCCACTGAGACATGGAAGTAAAGTTAAGGCTCAGGTGCTTCAGCATTGTTGTAGATAAAGTTCTAGGAATTTGTTGTATGCTGCTATTGAAGACTGTCTGGTGCCTAGGTTATAAACCATTTACCTTTTGGATATTTTTAGTTATACATAAACTAAGTTATGCACTGAAAATCTTTATCAAGATTACTGGAAGACTTTAGATTTAAATTTATCACTGTTTACAGTCCTTAAAATTTCATTATTTGTTGACAGAGGTGAATGAATCTGAAGTGTTTTTAGCTCCATAGAGCTCTCATAAAATTTGAGGGATGAATGTGAAATGTTTTATGAAACAATTTCAATTAGTTTTATATAATTTTCCAGTGAGATGTATTATATACAAAAAAGTGTTTTAATAACAGTTATAGTGTCTCTAAATTTCCTCAAGTCTTCTTTTTGAATTTTTAAGAATATCTGAATAAATCATCTGTTTAAAAAAAGTTCTATACAAGCAAGGGTTCAATTGGCAGAATGAACTGAAATAAAAACTTAAGGCTTTTGTCAGCGTCTTCCCTCTGTGAAAATTGTAAAAGCACATTAAAAAGACAACCTGTTTTAGTCTATTTATTGTTAAAATACAAAATCAACTAAATACATAGAATAAATTTTGTTGTTTGTTTGTTGTGGGGTTGTTTTTTTTCAATATTTAAATATATGTACCATTTGTAATTCCATTTTTATTTATTGGAAAAACTGTATTTCAGGTCAATGGGAAACCCTATGTTTTTCAATACAGTTTGGAAATTTAATGTTGAACTTTTAGGTCAAATGAAATGTGTTTGTAATGGTAAAATTAAAAATTATTAATATACTGAATGACTTCAGTTCCACAGGACTTCTCAACAAGGATTTAGTAGGAATGGATCCAAAATGTTCTGTATAATGGTAATGGAAATTACTTTAAATTCTTTGTTGTGTAACAGGAAATATGCTCCTTTTCTAACACTTTGTGGCTGTTGAATAAATTTTTAAGAATTTATACTAGAAATACAATTTTGTAAATTCTGGGACAGGGTAATATTTTTTCCTTCACTGTAAGGACTGAAAAACCTTACAGGACAGAGAAGTAAAACCCTGAAGGAATGCACTACACAGTAGAACAAATTCTCCTCAATTCCTGGAAAGGAACTAAGCTTATTATCTTGTGGTGTTGTGGTGGTGGTTATTATTATTATTATTATTATTAATTTTTTTCCCAAGTGATTTTAAGATGCCTTATTGATTTGTGAGAAAACAGAAAGCACATTTTGAAGCAACTTCTGAATGCTTCAGGATAAATGAAAGAACAGCCTGGTTCTGTGCTTCCTTTTGAAACTTAAACTTGGACAAAAGTGTTTTTGCGTTTGTTCAGATGCCTTTTTTCTTCTTGCTTTCAAAGGACTGTAATTGAGTAGGGATTTGTTTTGATAAGAACTAATAGAAGTGTAATTATAAAAGGGTGAGTAGAGATTACAAAAGATTGTGTTGTTTCAGGTTTTCTAGATTATTCAATCATTTTTTTAAATGTTTTTGCTCTCCTTATGCCAATGTAAAAAACAAGGGTGTGAGTAATGCAGTACTTAGAAGGTTAAAGTGAATTTTCAGGCTGAATGCAAAAGCAATAAAAAGTATAACAGGAAACTTCATATTGCTTTACATTACTGTTCAGGGCCAGACCATAACTGTGTGAAGGATAACACAGTGTGAAATAATTTGCTATCTGAGCTTATGTGGTTTTTCTGAAAGACACAACATAGTATCCTTTTAGGCATTAACAGGGATGAAGTTAAAAAGAAAAAATTCCTTGCTTTGTCAACTAATGCAATTTATTTGCTTGATTTTTTTACACCTTTTCCAACGTTTCTTCCTGTGCAGGTTGAGATGGTAAAGAACAGAGGTGGCTAATTATTCACATAGTTTTATGGAAGATAACCCTCCCTATTTTTCAGCCCTTTGTCCCTTACATCTCTTACTGTTGCAAGTTCCTATTTTGATACCTAGTTAGAGCCAAACAAATACAGGAGAGATCTCCATATTGCCACTGTTCTTGGCTTTATACTGTCATATTTGTTTTCTTGGTGTGTGAGTGGAAGGTAGCAGCAATTTAATCAAGTCAGTATGTGATGGGCTCTGGGAGGTTTTGGCTTTTCACTTATTCCTTGAAAAGATGGACCAATCCCATACCTGCAGCATCTGGAGACAAAAGGAATGAGAATACTCATCTCTTGGGTGAGATTTCAAACCAGTGGCAACCTGTTCAGGCCAGAAGGGAAGAGACTCTCTGTGTGGAGCTTTGGAGTGACCTTAACACTCCAGGAGAGCGAGAGGATGGTTTTGGTGAATAGGTAGGAAGCCAGGGCAGGAGAAATTCCAAGGTGTTTGCCTAGCTATGAGGAGGACTTTGTTTTTAGTGATAAGAATGAGACAACAAAAGAGGAAGGATTCAGGCATTTGTTTTCTCTGGAGTCTGAGTAGTACCAGGAAGGTGTTCCTGTTTTGTATGCAATGTCAGGAACAGAATAAATGTATTTGGCATAAGAATGTCACTAGTAGCTTGGCTGTAGAGAAAGATGTTTTTTAAAAAACTGCATGTTGTGGATAAAATTAGTTTTAAATTGATTTGTTTTCAAATTAGTTTAGCCATTCAGATTCAATTTTATCTAAGACTTTGAGGGGTTTGTAGACAACTCTTTCCTGAATAACACTATGGAGCTTTTTGGCATTCTACCCAAATTAACAGCATGCTGCGTCATTAAAAAATAAGAGAGCTGCAATTTTTTCTTGGCGTAGATTTCTGCAAACAATAAAAGACTCCCTATGTTGATTACAAATATTGTAAAGTGTTTACTTTGCTCCATAAACTTGGAGCATTTCATGTTTGGATATATTGTATTTGGCCTCTTAAGACCTTTTCCATTTTTCTGCTTGTTTCTTGTTCGATGAAGGTTTCGGGTTCCATGCAAAAAAGATTTTTGAAGGATCAAACCAGTGTGCCCTGCAGGAGAAGCAAAGGCAATGAAGGCATTTGCAGGCAGAGTACACGTGTTAGGAATCTTGCCTTTGGTTAATACCTATTGTTTGAGTGATGGAAAATTGCAGTTTTCCAGTCCCCTCATTTCTCCATATTTTAAAAAGGACTAAAATTGACCAGGCATGCAAACAAGTAGTGCTGTTCTTTATTGTTACAGTGAAATACTAGAATTTATTTGCTATTAGAGATTTGCTCATTATTAGACCAAACACAAGTTTCTCTTTTTCAGTTTCTAAGGCTTCTAAAAAGAAATCTCCAAGCTCCATGCATTCTAGGTGTTCCCATGTCTCAAAATTATAAACTGAAGAACCACACACAGCTTTCCAGTGAGGTCTGTTCACACCAAATCGCCTCCTGCATAATCTCATATGAGCATGAAACTTTCCCAATCAGAAACTTCAGGTCTTAGGAATTGTAAAAACTGTTTACAGCTGGCTAAAAGCTTCACAGAAGTATTGATAAAAATGCCTTTTGCTGGCTGGTAATAAAGGAAAAGTCAAGGATGGACTATCCCTGCCTTGGGCTGGAGAAGGCTGGCCCTGGACTTGTTCTATGGGGCAGTGCAGGGAGTGCATTTCTCAAGAATTTGATTTCAGTCACTCAATATTGATTGCAGGCCATGTCCTAACCATTAGAGTTGTCTGAAAGCCAAGAATTTAGTTTCACAAAATATTTTTGTGCTGTTTGATTTTGCTTTTCTATTTTATTGCAACAGGAGCAAGGTTTCCTCAAGCCTTTTGGCTTAGCACATGGATAAATGGTGCACCATATGGGAATAGGAGAAGCCATCCTGGAATAGCTGGTGGACTGGAATCCCATCCTGTTCATGCCTTTTACTGTGCATGGCCAGGGCAGGGATGCAGATCTGAATCACCAGTTTTGTTTTCTGTTGTGAAAATTAAGAAGTTCTACCTTATAAAATACATTCTTATGAAATGTTCATATTTTCACTTGTTTAACTAATTTTTTACTGGTTCATTGTTGGTAGCATTCAGTGGATCACTTTTATGCAATATCCTACTGCTATGCAGGATTATTTTCCAGATATCTTTCATGTTGAATAATACACAATGTCAGACAGAATTGACATTCATGAAAAATAGAAATATGAGTGCTAATGTTCTTACTGTGAAATTCTGGAGGCTGTTAGTAAGAAAGTTTAATCAACCATTAAATAATCAATGGTTGCTAGTTCACAGAAGGTTTATAAAAATTTTAATTTCTCTGGTTCCAGGATATTGGAAGATATCATTTTCAACAGCCTTAAGGAGTTAGAAGTCTCACTCCCATAGAATTTAAAAGTAATTTGAACATTTTTATACCTCAGGCTTCCTTGAAAATCCCAGCATGCGTGAGTTGGATCTGTTGTTCTTTTATCACTGAAAGCAGTGAATTGTGGATTCTAAATTCCTAGTTCTTCAGAAATACATGGAGCTGGACAACAAGAAATGAAACATTCATAGGTAAACTTCGAATTCTTACAAAAACTTTGTGGAGGAACTTTTAAGTATCTCATAATGAGTAAATTCTGTTTCATTTTTCTTCTTGCTTGTCTTTAGGTTCCATCTAATTCTGTGAAAAAAGAATGTGTTAAGTATTTCATAACCTTTTTCTTTTTGCTAGTTGCACAATTTAGATAAGAGAACTCCTTTTACTGGGAAATATTTGTGATGTGAAGACTCTTTACTAAAAACATTTTATTTCTATTCATAGTGCTAACAGAAAAAATACTTGCCATCTCTGTTTCACTCTTGATATCTAAAATTATCTTTGGACTGTTATCTTGAATTACTCTGGAAAATATTCAGGCTAACTTAAGAGTTAGTTACTATTATATTTCATTATATTCAGTTACTCAGTCTAAATTTACTGGGAAAAATATTTTCAGTGAATAATTTTTTTAAGTTTATTTGTTACCTTTGCTTTTACTATCATTTGACCAATAATTCAGCCACCTTTCTCAACTCCTTGACTCGTAGGGCTTTTGGGTTATCCATAGTCTTTCTCAACTTCAGAAGTATTTCATATGGATCCATGAGAAACACACTTGCAGGAAAAAATAATATGTTATTGTGCTTTGGATATTGAAGCATGTGAACTGCGTTTATTTCAGATGAGACAAATGGGGGAGATGCTCCCCAGCCAGGCATTCAAACCACAGAGGCAAACTAGAGTCGAAATGCTCCCAGCATGGGCATCAGCTCCTTGGTACCAAGATGTAGCCTGGCAGTTGGAGCATTTTTTTGGAAAGGGGCTTGTGTGTATTGACCCTTTCACACACAGAAAAGGAATGGCTTAACCATCATACAGCCTGAACTGGTCTATTTCTGTATTTAAAATAAGAAAAAAAAAGAGTTGTAGGAATGAGCCAACAGCATTGCCCTTCCTCTTCCATGGTTAGCATGACTTTTAAAGCAAAAATGCTAAGGTGGGAGGAAACACTGCTGAAATCTGGCTCCTCTACATCATCTCCTGGATAAAGGTGCCCTCCTACAGTTCTGAGGGAAACAGTTCTGAGAGGGAGGATTAAATCATGGCCTTAGTATTCCCTATTGCCTAACTGGAGACAGAGATCTGATAAACATGCCAAGGACTTTTGTACTGTCTTCTTCCCTCCCTCCCTCCCTTCCTTCCCATCTCCCTCTCTTCCTTCCTCCCTCTGTCCCATCCAACCTTTATTTCTGTTAGAGTATTGCTGAAGGACAGAAGGGAGAAGGAGGAGGAGTCCTCACCCTTTTCCTTGAGCTGATACAAGCTCTTCCATCCCTGGCCGTGGGAGCATTACCTCCCACTTGCTGTACAGCCACATCCCATCTCTAGCTTGCTTGACCTCCTGGGAATCTGACTGGCAGGAGTGAGGTAGCTCAGCCTGCTGTGCCATCCCGAGGTTTCAGGTTGTTTGTGCTGCGTCGTTCCTATGGAATGAGTGGGAGGTGAGTTGAGGGTCAAACTCCAGATTTAGAAATGTGCAGTCCTAGTCAGAAAACAGCCTCGGTCCCTGTAGAGTGTAAACACTCCTGAGTAATGGTAAAATAGGAATAGCCCATCATTACCAAGCAGTAGGATGAGATCTGCGGGGAGGACGGTTTTCTCCCATCAGGAGATGGGATGTATTTACTGTATGGATAGGGAACAACTGTGCCAGGCTGTGAATCTGCTGTGGTAAGCCAGAAGTTCCATCACCAGATTCTATCATGTGGAAACTCTTAAAAAATTCCTAAGTGTCCTTCCCATTTGCTCTGCTCCACAGTTCAAACTAAAATATGCTGCAGAAAACTGTTCATCTTGTCAGAAGTTGGCATTTTTATAAGCAAAAAGTAGTAGTGAAAGAATGATTTGTCTCTCAAGAAACGTTTCCTTTTGATGATTAGATAACAGTAGAATAATCTTTCAAAGCATTTATGCGAAGAGGCTTGTTATTATGCCCCAAATATAGTCTAGATTCAAAAGAGAAGATCAGGGTGCTTTAACTTCCTCTGTTTGTGCTGTGGTTTGTGTATCACAAGACAACAGCTGTAGATCAGAGGACAGACATGCTCCTGGCAAGTGATGGGTGTTTGTGAGCAGGAACTTCCTGGGAGATATTGACCTGGTCACAGGCAGCTACTCGGAAATTTGTTAAGTAATCTGTCTAATATGTCCAAGGAGTAGCACATCTGAATCAATCCATCCAAATGCCTCAGGAATATCAATAAATAGATAATAAATCTGATAATTCTCTGTGATCTGCTCTGGTGTGAAGCTACTGGGGAAGCCTTGTACAATATGAAGATTAATTCTAGTACACATTAGTTAGGGTGACAAATGCTTCATGCCAGAAATGTGGCTGGTGAAAAATTCATTTCAAATTAATTTCAAACTTTATTTTCTGCAATAATGTGCTGTCATAAAACTGAAAGGCAACAAATGCCAATTGCTGAGGATGTTTTCAAAAGGGAAATAGATCCCAGGTTTTCAGAATGAGTTTTCTAGCTTTTTTTTTCTTTTGTGAATCTCCCACTTAATTTCTGTTCAGCAGAAAACCATTTCTTTCTTTGCTATTGTTCTACATTTTAAACCATAGTAACAATAACATTAAACCATTAAGTATAACATGGTAAATACAAAGGCTAAAGAGATAATAAATATATTTAAGTAGATAATATCCTCCTCCAATTAGGTACATTAGTTTTAAGTCCTTTGTGAGAAGGGGGGAAAAAAGTCCCATCAGGCACAGTCCTGAAAGTCAATATTTTTTTTGTTTCCTTCAACTGTGGTAGGTATAAAATTAAATACATAGTCTAGAATTATGCCATATATAATTAGTTAACTATTTTTTCCATTTGTCACAATATCTTTAGGAAACACCTTTAGGAAAGAATCCCAGCACTTCTGCTTCTGACTTAATGATGTGAGAGAAGTGACCTCTCTCAGGGCAAACTGGCACATCTAGGAATTCTTTTTTTAATGTTTGAAAAACTCAGAATTCTATTTGTGAGCTTCATGCCAAAAATTACTGAGTATTTGGGACTACCAGCATCTTTTCAAATTACCTCCAGATCCATTGAAGTTCAAGACTAGTATTTTAGCCATCTATATCTTGGTCAGTGAAAGAAATTGGTATTTATTTTAAAAACAAAGAGGAGAAAGGAGGAGTTGAAGTTTCAATTTACAAAAATAAAAGTGAGAAGCTATTAATTCACACAAAATGCTAGTTTCACAATCTGAGTCTGCTAAATTGCAGCATCTGGATTGTAGACTTCTTAAAACTTTATAGATTACAATTTTTTTTCTACATTACTAAAATTTTACTGGACAAAAATCTGATTGTGCCTTAAAATCAAACAGAACACTCTTTGTCCTCTTTGTTCATACCACCACCTTATCATAGTATATGCCTGTTGTAAACCTAGACAAAAAAAAAGTTGTGCTGAAAGCAAAGTAGATGATGGAATCGAAGCATCCCGCTACCCTCTGTCAGTGAAATCTTGTTCCTCAGAAACTCAAACTCTGCTGATGCCACTTTGTAGGCTCTTTGGCACTGACTCTTGGAAAAGAGCAAGAGCCCTATAATGCCTGTTCAGCCAGTGGTGGCTGTTCAGAGCTGCACCAAATGTATTTTTCAGAATATCCAGTTTTCCCCATTTTATACACAATTTTTTGGACAGACCTGTGATCCTCCTTTCTTTCCTGCACACTTTGGAAAAATCCCAGCCTCTATCCCTCAGGTGCTGCTCTGGGGACTGGCTCAGAAGTTGCAGCCCAGAGAACATGGTGTTGAGGGTTCACCTCTCCAAGAGACAAATACAGGATGGGGTCACAAGGTGGTTTGAAGCCAGGCTGTGGTTGGGAGCAGAACCTTCCTACCTCTTTCCTTTAGCAAATGGTTCAATCCATGGAATTCTTGAGCAGAGCTTGAAGATTTTATTTAACTTTTATCTTAGTGTGGAAGGCAGCAGGCCATGGCTATTTCATGGCAGTTTGTTCCTATTACCTTAAATAAGATGTTCTTCTCATTCCCTATCCAAGGGAAGAACTGTGACAGCATGTAGCATTTAATGTCTTAGTATCAAAATTTTGTTTTGGTATTTTTTTCCATCCCATGAGCTCTGTTGTCTCTCACAGAATTTGCTTTTGTTTTGCTTCAGGAACAAAAATTTTGATTCCCATTGTAGCTCTTCTGATGCACCACAAGATGTTAATTTCTGAGAGGTATTTTAGAACCCCTTATTAAAGACTTACACTTTACAGTTTTGAACTTATAACATCTTATTCTATGAACTTTAATCCATCTTCATCATTTATATATTAAATGCCAAGTTTGCTCAGATATTAAGTAGAAGGTGCTGGTGGGAACTCATTTCAGCATTTTCTAAGTGGATTTGACCAAAGTTCCTTGACTCAGATGAATTTGTATCAAGTATTCTTCATAACTGCTTTTCTCCTGAAATATCTGATTTATTTTAGGGCAGAAGTACATGTTTCAGGTTATTCTGTGCCTGTTATTAAGAGTGAATATCACCATGAATGTGAATAGGGACATCAGGAGATGAAGGAGAGTGTCCTACTGTGCTACAACCATCGAGTTTTCTATTAAATGGCTACCAGTTGAGGGACAGAAATGTCCATCTATTTCTTAAGCTACATAGCAAAAACAAAACCAGTGGCTGATGACATTAAAATATGTATTTCAAAGGTTAGCAATGTTAGGCAAAAAGTAGTTGAAACCCAAGAATCTGACTTATGCATATGGAGATATCTGTGTATATTAATAAGGAAATCTAATTGGAAGCATGTCAGGCTTGTTTTTGTCTTTGGATCTCATCTTCAGTGTGTCCATGTCTGACAGTTTGAACCATGAGTCTTGCATCCATGTAAGTAGATACCCAGACATGACAAACACGTTGGGACCAGTATTATTTAATATCTTCATAAATGACAAAGATAAAGGCATCAAGTGCACCCTCGGCCAGTTTTGCAGATCTGAGCACCAAGCTGAGTGGTGTGGGTGACACACCTGAAGGATGGGATGCAATCCAGAGGGCTCTGGACGAGCTCAAGTGGCCCATGGAAATCTCAACGAGGTTTAACAGACCAAATCCAAGGTGCTGCACCTGGGTCAGGGCAACCCCCAGCACCAATCCAGGCTGGGGATGAACAGATCCAGAGCAGCCCTGGCAGAAGGACTTGTGGGTGCTGTGGGTGAGAGGCTGGACATGCCCTGGCTGTGTGCACTGGGAGCTCAGAACCCCCGTGTGCTGGGCTGCAGCCAAAGCCCCGTGGGCAGCAGGGCAGGGAGGAGATTCTGCCCCTCTGCCCTGCTCTGCTGAGAGCCCACCTGCAGTGCTGCATCAGCTCTGGGCTCCCAGCACAGCAAGGACAGGGAGCTGCTGGAGCCAGGCCAGAGGAGGCACCTAGGTGATCAGAGGGATGGAGCAGCTCTGCTGGGAGGAAAGGCTGGGAGAACTGGGATTGTTCAGCCTGGAAAAGAGAAGGCTTCAGGGAGACCTCATTACAGGTGTTACAGTATCTGAAGGGAGCCTACAAAAAAGCTGGAGACAGGGACTATTTACAAGGGCCTGAATTGACAGGACAAGGGGGAACGGCATCAAATTGACAGAGAGTAGGTTTAGATTAGAGATTAGGAAGAAATTCTTTACTAGGAGGGTGTTGAGGCACTGGCACAGGTTGCTCAGAGAAGCTGTGGCTGCCCCATCCCTGGAAGTGTTCAAGGCCAGGTTGGATGGAGCTCTGAGCAACCTGGTCTGGTGGAAGGTGCCACTGCCCATGGCAGGAGGATTGGAACGAGATGAGCTTTAAGGTCCTTTGAACGCAGGCCATTCTATGATTCTATGATAATTCAACACTTGAGATTCATGAAAGTGATGTGTATTATATTGGGATCATTTGCTTTGTGTTTATGCATACTAAAATATGTATTATTTTCAAATGAAAAAGAAATTTATCTTGTAGAAATAATTATTTAATCTCAGATACATCAATTATAAGGAAAAATATTATTTTTCTATTCTGCCAGTAGGCACTTGGTTCACAAACTTCTTCTAATAGATTATTGGAAAATATTTATTTTCTGTCTTCAGTCATGGGAAGAACTTCAAACTCAGAAAGACAGTTTCTGCAAGATATTTTTTTTTGTCTTAAAATGATATAATTCAGCTGTGGTCTACATACCTTTAATTAAAACAAAGTGCTAGTCGGCTTCTGCTACTCCAGAAAAAGAGGATAAGACAGATACAAAGTAATTTGTACTTAATACAATAAAGTTAGTGTCTTGTAAACTTGATTGTCACTCTATTGAAATTATGCATGTTTACAAATTATCTTGAATTTGGCTGAAAATCTTGTGAAAAGGGAATGCCTGAAGGTAATGTTTATACCTTTTGTATATTATTTTAAACTGGGTTTGTATTTCTTGTTGTCTCAGCTTGCACTAAAATAATCAGCTCCTCCCTCTCCAGTTTCCCTTTCTGTGTGTGTCCATATTGATTGTATACAAGTCTGAGTGGATTTAGGAGTAGAAGTCAGTTTCCACTATGGTTAATGCATTATCAGAAAAATTAATGAAATTCCAGTTACATGACCAGCGATTTGACCAACATAGATCTCTTTAGTTCACTTTTGTCTAGTCTTACAGTGCTTATCTTCACACTTCTGCAATTAGGTGGTGGAGTCACCATCCCTAGATCTGTACAAGATGCCACTGGACGTGGCACTCGGTGCCATGGTCTAGTTGACAAGGCGGTGATTAGTTTTTCAGCATAAATGGTTCTGTGGGTATTTTGAAACTGTTAACATGGCATGCAACATTCTACTGTATACTGGATACTTGGCAAATACAAGAAAGCTTATAAATCTTTACTTCTCTTTACTATTTACTTCTAAACTGTTATAAACTCTCTACTTCTAAATGGTGAAAAACAGTTTTTCAAAGAAAGGGACTTCATAATATTTATAGATAAAAGCCATGAAAACATGGCTTGAACTCTAGAAGTCGAGTTTACCAGCTTGAGGGGGGAGGTTTTTTGTTTGTTTAAACATTTGTTTTTGTTGTTGTTTTTCTAATTATTTTTTTTCCTTGTGAAACATCAGACTTAACAAGGATGACCTGAACTAAGATAATCTCGGAACTATACAGTGCAGTGTTTTTACAGAGACTTTGTTTCTGAAAGAACTGTGATTTGGTTTTATTTTACAGGACTGGAAAGTAACATTTTCCATCAATGTCAGCTTCTGCCTGCCTTGATTCTGCACTCTGAGTGATGCCACATGCAGCACTGAAGAGCACTGGCAAAGGGAAGAGGCTTCTTGGAATAAGGTAGGTTCCATTCTTTTCCACAAAATCTGATGAAGTTCTTAATAGTTACTTTTCTGTTTAATATAAGTGATGCCAAACAGGTTTTCCAAGTCTTTCACTTCACCTTGATTTTCATTGGTTTTGTTGGCTTCCTCTGTGTTGGTATTTACCCAACAGAGTTAATAATGAGTCCAGGTGTTGTAGTGGGCTACAATGTTCCATGAGCTTTCATTCATCTCACAGTTTTGTTGCAAAGCATTCTTGGGATTTTGTGACTGTTAACCTGTGACTACAGGTATAATCTGTAGTCCCTGTCATCAGAAAGAGCATATCTTAGTTAGCATTCCATAGCCAAGGCTGTTTCCTAACAGAATGGCTTAATGAGAGTGATTTGAGAAAGGTTTGCATACTGTTTACAATATTATTATTATTATTATTAATGGACGTAATCTCTGGCCAAAGAGCAGTGCAATGAATAGATACTGCCTAATGGCCTTGGTTCTCCTTTACTATTTTCTCACTGAAGCTAAAAGACATATTGAGGTGAGAGTTTGTTACTTAAACATGGGACTGGTAAATATGACACAAAACCTGCAATAGACCCACAGCCATCTGGAATGGCAGCTGAGCTCTTGGCAGGATACTGTAGGGCATGCAAAATGCACGAGTTGCCTACGCTTAGCAGTCCTGTCCTATATGTTAGATTTCTCTTTCAGGAAACTTTAAAAACTTGTAAAACCAGTTTGGATTGTGATAGATTGTAATCCCAGGTTCAGAGGTGATGCTGGGATTCAGGGGTACCTGGAGACCTGCAAGGCAAGGAGGGTTGAAATGAAGCAAGGCAGAAACTAGGAAGGTGTTGGACAGTAAGGGGGTGCTTAATTTATGTTATTTTCAGTGGAATCTTTTTCCTACTTAAACTCTTCATGGGCTAGCAACTCACCACCTTCAAGTGAGTGACAACTTTTCTGAGTTGTTCTGCCATGCTTTATTTCACAAAAAGAAATGTATTAATGGCTGTATGCTGTACTGCATCCCCTCATTGTGTACCAAGCGTAAGGGAAAATATTACAGTCAGTATCTGACATGTGGAACTAATTTGCCTCTGTTGGAGTTCAGGGAGAGGTCTTGGCTATTACAGTAGATGAAAACATTAGGAATTATAGGCACCTCACCTCATGATGCTTCATTTGGAGTTTACATTTGTGATGATATACTATGGATAAAATATGGGGACCATATCCTGGCCCCATTGAAATCAGTAGGGGTTTTTCTCTTAATTTCAACTAGGCCATGACCCTGGGAATCTCTACTGGCTCCTGGTGAAAGATTTGTTCTATTCATGCCCCTAACTAGACCTCCTCTAAGGACTTCATTTTTAATATTGCCCCTAAATCTGCTTCTTAGGTAATAATTCTCTCTTATTGAAATTTGTTTGTACTTGATTTGGAGGATCCTTAAAGGAAAACATGTTTCTATACCTATATTTTTCTATCCTTAAATATGACAGTATTGTTAGGGGTAATTATAGACTGACTCTCAGGAAATAGTATCTGATGTAAAGAGAAAGGACTTCAGAACAATTTACCAAAGGATAGGGTGGCAATCCTAGAGGTAGGAAACTATTATACAAGAACTGCAAGAAACAAGGCTTAACTCTGAGAGGAAAGACTAGATCACTTAATTGCTCTTTAATGTCATCAGTTTCTATGATTGTGAATTCTTTCCTTGCGCATATTGTGGATTTTTCCCCTTACTAACAGTTTGGAATTGATAAGCTTATCTTTGTCCATGGGTAAAAAAATGTAGTTTAGTATTATTCTTGTTTTAGTAAGACACTTTCACACTCCCACTGTCATAGCATGCATTGCCCACAGGTCATTCATAATTTACAAACCCTTATTTTCTACATAATATTTCTTTTCTATCAGCTGATCAGTGGAGCTCTTTGCTCTGATGTATTCCAGTTATTGTATATAGCAGTCATAAGAGTGTATTAAAATTGTTGTGTGACATATGAAGCTAAATTTTGATTGTCAAAAACATGAATGCTGCACCTAAGTGATTTCTGACTCTGAGATATTTTCTTTATGCAAGTATTAATTGCTTCTGAAAAAGGGACAGATATGAAATGCTGAGTGTGCTCTCATTTGATATCTGATTTATCTCCTTCAGTATCTCAGGTTCATCAGCTCCTATTGGAAGTTTCATTCCATTGGTGGACCTTATTTTAGGAATTTTACAATTTTTTTTCATTCGAAATCTCTCCCAGTTTGGGTTGGGTTATAAGAACCAGTTTATATGTCCATATGCATCTGTATGCTCAAGTACTTGTCTCTGTTGGAGGTTTGAAGCTGAGTGGTAGAGATTTTAAAAATCTTCTCGTCTGCATGTTTAGGCCTGAGTGTCCATATGAATGTTCTGTTATGCTTTGTTACATAAAGTTATGCCAGGAAGGAGGGCCCTAAAGGTATCAAGCCATTTATTGCTTAGTCCCATGCTGCTAATTTACCATTTTATGCTCTCTGCATTTTGCATAATTCCTTTAAAAGTGTGTAAACCCCTTATTTTCCATCTTGAATTCCCTTGCCTTAACTCCCTTAGATAAGTATCCTGTTTCTGACATTGCCTCATGTCTAAGATGGTTAACATTGCAGAGGGAATGGGGGTAAGGTATTTTCTCCAGGGAAGAAACATGATGTGTGTCTGCCATGGGTGTTGCTGCATTTAGTTCCCTGTGCTCTTCCTGGTATCATTGTCACCTTCTCTCCTGAACTGTGAGAGCTGTTTAGGGCAGTCGTGTTGAGTACATGTATGTTATGCATGTAATGAACCAAAATATTCAATCTTGATAGTTCCTGTTACTTTTGGATCAACTGACTGAACCAGTATTAATCCTTTGCTTTGTTAATTAACTTGCCAAAGCAAACCACTTATTCACCTGAAAGAGTACCAAGAAAACAAGGCTTTCATGTTCTTCTCATCACAGTTGTCCCAGATGTTCAAGTATTTGAAGTATGCTGTAGGTAGAACCTTAAACTAATTTGTAATGAATGTAGTATAAATAAATCCATTTTTTTATACACGATTTCATAGTGATAAGAATGTTTGATGGAGGGAAAATGATTCTGTGCAATTTGTAACTTGGAGAACACAATACATTTGACTCCTTTTTCTGTATAATACAAAGAGTTCATCTGTTGCACAATGTTCATTTTTAATTAAACATTTTATCATTCCACAGCCTTTTATTGACATTCCTCATAATAGAGCTGATAAGCTCTTGACCTACTCTTCAATACCGCAATGTATAACTCAATATTCTGAAACACACTGTTCCCTTCAGAATTAAACACATGATTTTCTGATTTAATTTTAAAATCCTGTGTACTTTTAGTCCCATTTATTTACTTTAACTTCCTGGATTTATGCCCTTTTTGACTTATGCATTTTGGATGCAATAATTTCTTGGCCTATCACTCCTGATTGTTTGAGCTTTTAGCTAGCTGTAACACTTTATTGAATTTTTTTTCTCCTTTCTTTCATTTCTTTTTAAAAATTTGCCATAGGAGGTGATTTATCACCTAATCTTGTTTCCTACTGTACCTTTTGAGTCCAATTTTGATTAGGTGTGCTAACTTTACTCACTAGTGCCTTAATCGCAGGTTTATAGAATCTCTGCTAGCACAGAAATTCCTTAAAATACGTCATGAGAAAGATTCCTGAAGATGTCCCCAAAGCTGAATAACAAAGCTGATCGCTGCCAGTAACCTTCAAGAACCCTGTGATACAAATCTTCCCTGGATCATGTGTTTAGCCATGCTGATAAGCATCCCTGTAGCTTGGCAGGATTATGTCACCTCCCGTGGATCTGCACCAGGGGAGTGGGAATCAGTCCCTTCCCTTGGTGGTCACTGCTGGGGTGCTGCTGACACAGGAGAGATCTGGAGACAAGCTGGACACAAAGCAGCATTCAGAGGGAGTAAGCCTACATTACATCTCCAGGGTTTGCTGTCTCCTACTTTGGATTTGAGTATTCCTCTAGATGTGAAAAACAGAATTCTCTAACATTTTGCTGCAGCAAATCACTCCTTCTGAGTTTAGCACACACCATGCACATCTAAATATTTGAAGACCAGTCAGGTGTTGCAAGACCCAATTTCTCAGTCATCTCCTCACCTCTTGCTGTATCAGCTGTCTCAGATGATAATCCTTCAACTACCCTGTGCTTCTCTTTCATACTTTGTAAAGCCAGCTCTGCTGTTCATCCTTCTCTTCATGCTCCAGGCCTGCCACTTTTCACTGTAAATATATATTGATTTGAGCTGATAATTTTGAGATAATTTAATGAACCCATTTGAAATTACTTCATGTAATAAATCACAGAAAATTCAGAACTGCTTTGCACTTAGGAAGAGCTTTAAAGACGGGAGAATACTTAACTATTGAGGATGTTTTCCTTACACCGTGGCAGATTTTTTCATCTTTCTTGGTCAGCATAGTAGAAGGTAAAAATCACACAGGACCTCTGACCCTATGAAATTACAATGTACGAGATGTGTATCTTTCAAAGTTAAACCTTCCAAGCTCTTTGGTCTTCAACAAGCTCCAGATCTTCATGGATAAATAGATATGCAATAAATTTAAATAAGTACTTATTGAATGTCTGAACTAAACCTAGATTTCTGATTTACTTTTCTCTTTGGTTTTTTTTTCCACGTTCTTTCTCCAAACCGACAAGAAAATATATCTCCGTATTATTGGAAACATAGATGAGTGTGTGACTTGAAAGAGACAGCACATTTGGCTTCATTAATTGTTCTAAAAGGGACCTGTTTATGAAAAAGGAGGAAATCCAACACCAAATGTATGGATTTTATGGCCTTCTACACCTAGCTGAGCTGGCGAACTGTGAAAACACAACTAAGGTGTGCCTGGGCACCTAGGACATTGTCAGCACAGGTGCCACAAGCCACAGGTGCCTCTGTCTTGGTCACCTCTGCAATCCATGCTGGATAGATTAAGGCAAACCAGGGAAATGCCAGCAGAGGCTAGGACATTGTTTGCTGAGCAAACACAACTGATACATCACAGATGCAGGGCCTCACCATCCCCAAGAGAGATAATGGAAAAGCAATGAAATTGTTGTATCTATCCCTGAAAGCTCACTTGTTTAAACCAGACCTAAGTCATAGCAAATGAAACTTCCAGTTTCATTAGAGACACTGGACATCACCACTGAAATAAAGATACTGAATCTTGATCAGGTGGTGGAGTAGAGAGACTCAATTTATGCATATCCTGCATAAATTCTGCCTCTATCCTTTAGATGCAGTGGTGAGGCTGCTCATGAACTTGTTTGCTCTCCCTTGCTCTTCCACCCTGGGCAGTCCTGCAGCTGACATGGAGAACAGGGAGGAGTAACATTGGTATTTTGCTTTCTCACTTGGTTTTATTGGGTTTTCTTGGTTTATACCTCTGCAACTTCAGGCTGGCTCACAGTGCTTGAGCTTGCAGAAGAAAATGTGGAAGCTAGTATGGTGACTGCCTGCTCCACAGATGGATTGGTATTGGTTTTCCCCAGCTTTTCACCACAGGCAGTCCTCTAGGTATTCTCTAGAATAAATAAAAAAGATCCTGGGTTTAAAACCTACTTAAAACATGTTAGAAAAAAAAAAAGTTGTATTTGCTGGTGAACATTTGTATATGTTCCCTTGTTTGTAGGGGACTAATAGGAAGATAATTTCCCCCCATCTTTATACAGGAAGTAAAGTAAAATATTTATAGGAAAATAAAACCCCCTAACATCTACTTGTAACATCATCAGTGTAAATTCTGATAAGTATTTTCAAATGTTCATGTTTTCATAAACACCATTTTAAAAGCAAAAGTTAGATTGTGTTTTCACTAACAGAACTCAAAGAAATGTGGATGTTATTTCTCCAATAAGACATATTTTATAGAGTTTTAAAGAAAAGTAAAGCTAGCCTAGCTGTGGTTTTCTTATTCAAAGATACACCCTGACCGTAGGGAAGGTGAAAATGGGATTTAACTAAGTCTGTAATCTCATTTCAAGAGATGTGTTCAAACTTATGTCAATTAGTATTTTAAAGCCACGTCCTTGGTCCCACTGTTTACATTCCCTGCGCAGTGTAGAGTCTGGCACAGGCAGAAAAACCATGGAAAGGTGTCCACAATGGGCCACACCAGCCAAGATCAGGATGACCTACATAGGTGGCTCTGGCTTTGCTGTTGCCAAATTATCAGCTTTCTAAAACTCATGAAAATTCACACCTACTTCATGTAAAGTCTAATTTGCTTCTTTATACACTCAAGATGGGAAAAAAGTATGTTTTAAGAGAGGAGTTGGGTAGCATTGTCGTTTTTGTGTATATTTGTTTAGTGCTTTAGATTTTGTTGAAAGACAAAGTCTGTTGACCGTGTGCTTTGGTTATATTCTGTTCCTTAAGGATGGATGTGTTTCATTTATCAATTTATTAGCTGACAAAATAGCAGTCAATGTTAATTTTAGAGAACATTATTGGAATATTACAAGTACATAAATTAAAATGAGTGGCTAAGCCTTATTTTGTTGATGTTTTATTGGGGTGTACCCACTGTAAATCTCACTATTTTATAGAAAACAGTTTAATGATTCATGAAGTACCAAAGTTAATTGCTTAGATGCTGATATCAAACTCCTGTAAAAATAAATCTACTAACTCTAATAATTTAATTCTAATACATTATTATTATAGACATTTAGAATATTCTCTTACATTAAAAAACAAAAAAAAAACAACAAAAAACCCCAAAACAAATCAAACAAAAAAACCAACCAACCAAAAAAAAAAAAACCCACCAAAAAACCCAAACCAACCCACGTCAGTATTTGGACCTTTTAAGTTCACAGATGATCAACAGATGATCATGTAGGGAATACATACCTACCTAGAGCATGTATAGGAAATAGGAAGATATTGCAGAAAACTTGCTGTTTAGTTAAGGCCTTTATCTATAACTTGGAAGGTGTGAGTTAATTTACTGAATTCCACTGTGAAAAATTTAACATTTTTCATGATTTCCCCATGCAAGGTGGATACTTTAATCTCCTGGGAGAAAATAAGTGAGAATTTTAACAGACTGTTTTGCAGAGCCTGCATTTTAGTCCACCTGCCTTTTTTTTATAGGATGAGGTTAATTTTCTGCCCTTTTTTTTCTTCACCCTTCCTCTTAGCTTAACTTTATGGCAAAAGCCTATTAGAACTATTAAATTTGTTGTTTCAAATTGGGTAAAGACAACAGATTTTAGCCCTGAATTGTATATGTGAGTCGCATAATTTCTATGCAACTTCCTGCTAGGATGTTCTCCACCTCCCTGCATCCACATGCACTCTGAATTGCTGTTTTTGGTCTGGATTTAATGAAAGGACATTCTGTTCTGCAGTTGCTCTCAGTTGTTGTATTTAGTGGTCTGATATGGCAGCTTTCTCTGTATCCGTAAAATATAGGTAAGCATCAATATCCTATCCAAGAAAAAGGAGTTTTAAGGAAGTATTTGAATGAGGAGAGGGTAACCTTAGAAAAAAACAGAAGGGAAGTTCTCTCAGTTTATGCTTAGGTAAAAGAGCAAGAGGTCATTTTTGGCAAGAAGGCCTTTAAACATCCTGTCACAGGAGTAGATGATGTCTTGAAATTGTGAATTCCATAAGGCATTTGGTGTGTTTTGTGAGTGTGCATCTATTGGCATAAGGAAGCTCATCCTCTGTTTGCTCTGCAGCTCTGCTGGGATTTGTAGCATGAAGTCATAACCATGTTCACCGGCCATGAGATTGTGTGGGGAAAAAACAACCTGCAACAAGTATTTGCTAGAAAGTCCCATTTGAATAAAGCATTTCAACTGACTCCTTAGGCAGTTGCAAGCATTTGTGGAGAATTAACACACAGAAAAGGCCTTCTTTTCTCCCCAGCCAGGAAAAGAGCACAGTTTTGTGCTTTAAGTGACCAGTCACGCATCGCGAATAACGCATAGTGATTGTTCCTATCGGTCAGTTAAAAATTTTGTCACAGGGTCAAATTTGTTTGCATACACTGCTCAAGGACTTGTGGCTAACGAAGTAATTAATAACACCCGTGACCTCTTTGCAGACACCTGGTGAACAGATTTAAGGGCTCAGTCCATTGGCTATGTTTCCCAAGGAGCAACTCCACTGCCCTAGCTAAAAATGTGTAAAATCTAGACTAGAACAAAACCAGTTTCATCATGTAACAGCAATGTCCAACCTCAGCACCTGCTGTGATAAATCCTTTATTGATAGCAATATTACAGATGATAGATTCTGGTTTTGTGAGCACACTCAGTCCAAACCAGGAGACCCACAGGCCTCCAGAACCTTTAAATACCTGTATTATTTTTAAATCAGCTTTTGAGTATAAGATACTGTCACAATAATGATACTCTTTCATTAACGCTATGCAGTAATGATTCAGACAAGCACTGCTCAGAGACAGGCAAAGGTCTAATCTGCTTTTCCAGGAGTTTGTACTTACTGCAAGGATCAAGTTGTTTGTGGTCGCCAGGAAGAAAAGGAAGCCTTGGTGAGTGAAATGATGAGCAGTATTGGTCCCAGAGACACAGCTTCAGCCTTAAAACTTTCCTCATTCCAGTGATTACTGCAAGCAGAAATATCTTCCCAAATGAGTGTGAGGAAAAGGAGGGAGTAGAGGCCAGGGCTGGGAGCATGCAAAATTCAGAACCATAAGATTTTAAATTCCATTGTATATTTAGTACAGTTATTGTTTTTCTGGGGCTGATGTGCTGCTCAAAAGAGCAAGTGAAAACTGCATCAATCTCTGTGTCATTGCATTTCCCACAGATTTTACTTTAATACTCTATTATACTTTGTACCTTCAAAAAGAAAAAAAAACTGGTTTGAAGAAGGAGTAAAGAGAGTGTTTCGGTTAGAAAACAGCATGTAAACTTTATGACATCTAGTTTGTAAAATTTTTAGTGTTTCTTTTGCTTTTTGTTCTGTAATTGATTACTAGCACCCCCTTTAACCCACCTTAAAGGGCAAGCAGGAAATTCATGTTTTCCTTCATCAGCCCATCCCTCTGAAAAGCATTCAATATTAAACCAGTTTGCAAGGAGCAAAGGCAGAAGAAAAAAGAGGCCCAGTTAGACCGTGGCAAGGTTAGGAGATGCATGCCTGGTGCCTGCAGCAAATATCGGCTCTTGTTCCTGTACAATTTTTGCATGGGGAGACTAAGTTAATTGGGGTATGGCTCTGTACTTTCCTTTATGTGTGACCTTTTATTATCTCTGTGGTCCTGTAGTTCATGCAGTGTCATAAAGCTGTGGGAAAGTCTTGCAGCTGGTGTTATCAGCTGTTGGAAATTAACTTAAAAACTGAAACATTTGTGTTTCCTTTTGCCTAAAGGTGTCTGGGAGTCTTTAAACTGCTACGAAGGTGCTGTTATCGTGGTTGTGATTTTGCTGAGCATTGCTTGTGCATCTTTTTCCTTTCTTTCTCTCCCCTTCTTTTCCCCACTGCTTTTTAGTGTAAGCTGTGGGCTGGCAGTCAGGTGTTGTGCTGGGGGAGGGAGGTTACTTTAGGAGGGGGGGGTTACGTGGCATAATTCCCACAAATGTAGGAGGAGGATGAAAAAGATAAAGAAATTTTGTTTTTCTGAGCTAGAGGATTCTCTGCATGACTTCCCCACTGATGGGATCATGTGCTTTCAGGCTGAGATTTTATTAACAATTCAAATGGAAATTGAGGGCACAGGAGGAGCAGATTCTCACATAAACTTGATCTGTCCATGAATGCAGTTCTCTGTTTGCCCTGACCCTGCATGGCTTAAGACACTGCCTGTGAGGCCTGAGTGCCAGACACAAAGACCGAAATGAAAAGCAAGCACATTCCAGTAGTCTGCACAAAGGCAATGGAGCAGTTTCTAGCCATCTCCCCAGGGAGAGATCTTATCTCCTTGCAGCTAAAACCCTTTAGAGTGTTTATTTGTACTCTAGCACCCGAGGTTTATGAATTGATATGGATGCTGATTAAACTGTAAGTTTCCTCGGTGGATCTTTTTGGGAGACACGGAGGTGTTCTGCGTGTATTTTCTTTCCCAAATACCTATCGATATTTATCAAAAGGTTGCTTTGCTTCCCTGAAGAGCGGACGCACACAAGTGCTGAGGTAAAAGGGAGTCCAGAAAGTACATTCGTTAATAAAAGTCAGCCCCAGCCTGAGGAGAGTTTAGCAGAACTTTGGCTTGAGGACCCATCACCTGTTTTTGGCGTTTCAAGCAGCACAGAGGGTCAGTGCTCCCGGGTGTTTGTGCGTGGCAGAGCTCAGGAGGCTGTCCCTGAGCAGCTGGAGCAATGAAGCGTTGTGTGCAGCTGGGTGGCCTTGTGCTGCCGAGGCAGAGGGAGGACGAGAGGCCAGGCTGCTGTGGCCACATCTGCACGGCCATCGCTTTCCGCCAATGGCAGCCAGTGCGTGATGCTGCCTGCCGGGAATTCTGCTGGGCAGCAGAGCCAGGGGGTGGATGACCAGCTCATCCCAATGCAAGAATATAATTCATCCTCCCTGTCACCTCTTGATGTTAATATTGTGTCGGTAAATTGTTAATAGTGCCAGTAAGTACTGGAGTTTCCTTAATCAAACTATTAAATGCTGATATTTCTGGCTCTCCTAAACAGACTTTCTTTTATGAAAGCTCCCTAAAACAGTAGGAAAACTGTAAATAACCAAATGTTTTGACTGTGTTAATTCCAAATAATCACAATATTAATTGCTCTAGTTTTCCTTATTTTTAGCCAAAAAAAAAAAAAAAAAAAAAAAGGAAAGGAAAATAGCCCCAATGAAAAAGCCAGCAACTTTTAGGTAGGAGTTCATAACCATATGTTTTTCCATCTTTCTTACGGTGTTTAAAAGTTTCAAACATTTTGAGACTCCTGAAACTATTTAAATTACTGGGAAGAGATTAACAAAGGATATTGATTCAAATAGTTTTGGTCCCTTAATTTTATGGGTTTATATTATCCAAAATTAATGGTCGTACTTAGGCAAATTGTCAGTAATTGGTGACAAAATTGCTTTATTGCTTTTCTTTCATTTCATGCTAATTAATGGCCCTACATTATTAAGTTCAAGCCTCTTCTGTATTTCTCCTTCTCCATAAATATTCTTAATGGTGATGTGTTGGGCTAAACTTTTTCTTCAGTGTATGCAATAATTGCCTTATAGAAATGTGGTAACAAACAGATTTTTGGCATAATTCTTCCTGAAAGAATGTAAATGTTGTTTGTTCAAGAGCGTGAAGTCATTTTGATATGAAGGAAACATTAGTAACATAATGTGTTAATTGATTCATATGGTTTTAGAAAACAATAGTTTTTCATATCTAAGTACTTCTTGGTATCTCACCCGGCAGTTACTTTACAAAATCTGGACTTTACTTTGTTTTACCAGTCAAAACCGCCTTACCCCTCTCATGCTATTTTAGAATGTGTTTGACAAAAAATGGTTCTATTTCAGTGGTCTGGAATAACACCACAGAATTTGTCATCATATTTTCCACCTGTTAATGTAACTGGTATTTGGTACAGAGCAGTGTTTATCAATGTTTTTCCAAACTAAATTATCTTAATGATACATAAATACTTTAGAGTCTAGAACAGATGCAGTAAAAAAAAAAAAAGTCACAAAATTCGATATTTTTAACATCGTATACCAAAGCAGAATAGTGAAGATAAATATCAAATGACTATTAAAAGGGAGTTCTGGTGTCCTTGTAAGAATAAATTAGTAAAAATTATTAAAAACCAAAAAGTTTTCAAAACATAGGAGGAAATATTCTTTAAGCTTTTATAGTTCCACAAACTATATTAATTTCTCTGCTGTCTAATCCAGTAGTACCTAACTGAGAGAATGGTATCTTTCACTGGTAAAGGATTACACCAATGATAAAATATTGTCTCTGTGATTGCTGGCCAAGTTCTATTTATCTTTAATATTAGGTATACTCAGAAATTTCTCAAAATTGTGATTTACTAATCTTTGAAGTGTTTTTTCATGTTTTGTCATGAGTTACGCTTAAAACTTTTTCTATTTATATATTAATGACTATATATTAATATTTGTTAATATTTCAGTCAAGGTGGTATTTAAATAAATCTTTACAATCACTGAATTTTATAAACAAATTGTTACCTCTTTTTGACATGATTTTTTAAAATGTGTTCCCCCCAAAAAGAAGTTTTGAGAAAAAGGAGAGAGAAAATTTACATTTAGTTTTGCTTGAATGTGAAGAAGATGGCATTGCTGGACTTCAAACTGCTATGTTTGTGTGGTCTGAGTTTGAGCTCTGGAGGGAAGTGGGTACTCCGTTGCAATGCCTACACAGAGACTTTATGTCCTAAGCTTAGGTATTTTGAGTTTCATCATAGATAATAAGTTAACCTCAGGTAAACAGTATGACTTCTCCACACAAGTAAAAGGAAAAGGAGAATAACTAGAGCCGCTAGAATTAGGCAGAACAGTGGCAGTCTGTGGTGTAAAAATGTGAATTTAATCTTGCCAGAGAATCTGCCCACACCATTCACTTGTCAGAGCCTGAAGTAATGTGGTCTTTCTCAGGCTGCCATTTGAGCAGCCATTTATGCTGCTTTGCTGAACTCACCACACTGAAAGCCAATTAAAAGAAAGGGATAGCTCTTTGAGGAGGGGGATAGCCTTCATGACCAAGATGACCTTTGAATGATAGCTGAACTCGTTTATGTGGGTTATTAGAAAGCAAAACAACACCTCTGTAAATTGATGTTGATGAGGGATTAGATTAGAAGACATATGTTTGTTTATGTGTTATGATGAAATACAGACTCAGTTGATAAAACATTTTATTGTAAGCCACTGAGAAATTTACCACATGGATGGAATGGATTGAGGAGAAGGCTCTGTCTTCATATGGAAACCTGTGAAATTTGCAAGTGTTCTTGGAAATCCCAAATCTTCTAAATGTAACTGAAAGATGAAGTAAAATGGATTTAGCTAGAATTTCCTTAGAATTGCCTTCCATTTCTTTTGGCATCCTTGGGAGCTATCTTGAGTGATTCATATTGCACTTGTCACAAATGGTGTCTAGTTTGTACTTGGTGTGTTTCTTCTTCTTTTGTCTATGTTTCTTGTCCACTGGTGTGAGCAAGGGAAGAGGAAGGAAAGAAGCCCATTGCCCTCAGCCCCCAGTTTGCACTGCCCCTTTTGTCCATGAAAAATTCCATGTTTTCCCTGACTTCAAAGAGTGGGCAGCAGGGTAAAATATGTGCTGTCAGATCAGTTTGCTCCTCACAGCAATGCAAGTGCTCCAGAGGGGCAACCACACCACCCCTCTTCAGTGACCCAGATTGAGTACCTAAGCTGGGCTTTTTCCAAGATAGTCTGGGCATCCTTCATTTGACTTTCCCTTTTAGAGTAGCCATTTTTTTCTCACTGACTGTGTAGGCTCACTGAAGCCGTGGTGTTATTGCTTCCATGGAACTGTGGCATTAGGACTTTCCAGCTTACGTCCTTTCAATGAATGTTGTCAGCTTTTCTGGCAAATTCTGTGACATTGATGTCTAGTGTTTAATATTGACCATATCCTAATAAGGCATTATCTACTCTGTGTGTAAGATATTTAATTTCTGATTTCTGTGATTGGAAGTTTTCAATGACACTAGTTATTTTTGGCTTTTCAGCTGCAATTTTTAAGGAAAATGAATTAATCTTAACAAGTCCTGGTCAATCTGGGTAAGTGTAACCTGAGGGGACTGTCATAAAATTAAAAAAATCCCTTTTATTTTAATTTTTCTATTGATAATTCAGGTTTAGATACTGTTCTGAAAGATGAGAAGTGTATACAAACATTTTTTCAGTGTACTTTCAATAATACCACCTATTTAGTGATCATTAATATAATTTTGTTGCAAATTAGGTATATTATTGAAAATTATTTCCTTTTGGGTCTGCTGTGTAAATATAATTTCTAAAACTAATAAGAAGAATGAACTGAAACTAAAGTTGTCATATGCTTAAATTTGTTAAAAAGGGGTGCCTTGAGGAATCTTTCTACTTTGAGAAGTCATGACTGTCTCAGTCATGACTACCTCCAGCCAAGTCATATTTGATTGTTGGTACATGAAGAAAAGATAGAGAGAAAAAAAGACTAAGCATGGACATAATAATGAAGAAACAACGCAACGTAGTCAACCAGGCATGAAGAATTATGTATTGAAGTTAAGAGGCCAAGTGTCTCATCAGCTGGATTTTAATAATGCCTGGCAGAAATGCTTGTACTTGTGCAGCAATTGTTTTAATATCTAATTGAGTTTCAAGCTGAAATATGACAGTCTGTCTTGAAACATGAAGAGAACATTTTCTGTGATGCAATGTCTGAACATTTCTTAACTTACTAAACTGAGACCAGAAAATTGGTGAACCTTCTGTTTTCAGATTCCAAGAGCTTTCTAATTATGCATAACTAAAGCTGTATCCTGAGCAGTTTTACTATTGTTAACTCTTTCCTCTTCCTGTCTTTATAAGTCATCTTGTTTACTGTATTCAGCTGGTTCCTTTTGTTGATGTAGGGGTTTTTTTTTAATACCGTTAGCTGCTTCATTTGCTTGTTAGCAGAATACCTAGTTCTGCTTGGGGAGTTTAGCTACAAAAGCAATGTAGACTTTAAATATAAATGTGACTCCAAAGCTGACATCTGAATTATGCTCCTGATAATCTAGCATTACCCTTACAAGGTCAGGAGTAAAAGATCATCATAATTGAAAGTTAGGGGGAAAAAGAGGAACTGGAAAAAAGCTTAAATTTTTACTTAGCATGCCTACTGAAATGGATGCAATACTCAAAGTGTAGCCTGGTTTTGAAATGGGCTTTTTTCATTTTATTTCTCATGATCGATTGGTATGTGAAGCTGGAGCTTTTCAGGAAAAGTCTGGGATTATGAATGCGTCAGCCTCTGCTTTTAGCACAGCAACGAGGTTATCAATAATGCATTGGAGATCTCAGAATCCTTGAACATAGGGAAATCACAGCTGGTGTGGGTTTATTGTTGAAATTGCAGATTTGCGCCAAGAGGTCACGACAACTGCATGTCAGACCGTCACACACACGCACACAGACATGTCTTGAGGGAATGAGGGGAATAATATCTGAAGAATTGCCAGTGCCCATGTTATTTAGAAACTCTTCATATGTTTCCATAGTTCAGCTTTAAAAGCAGCATATTTAATGCTGCTTGCAGCGGCCTTTTGACGTTTTGGCCTTTCCCAGTATTGCAAGTTTTATTGTTTTCCTGACGAGTTTATTCATATACTAACAGCTTGCTTGGCAGCAACGTTCAGACTCAATACTTAGGCTTTCTGGTCACGGTGATGGCTGGCAGTAATAGAGAGGGAGAATAAGTGAGTGTGGAAATGCAAAGCTGTCTCTTGTTACATTTTATCGATCTCATTCTGGTGTCATTCAATTAAGACAGAAATGTGATGGATAGTGTCTGCATAGATCCCTACTTTGCTTTCCAGCCACTCTATATAAAGCTTTTCAGGGGGAGGGAGAAGGAAAGGGAGTGTGAGGGAAGGAGGGGGTAGCAAATCAAAGATACAGTGTGATTTGAATTACAGATCAAACTTATCTTTTAAAAAAATCATTATTCTAAAGCTATGCTGAAAAGCAATATTAGCAGAGCTAGCATTCTCTGTTGTCTTGCTAATAAGTATCTGTAAATGTCCAAGCACATTGTTCATTGCAGTTGAAGTAATGTTGGGTTTTCTTTTTTGTCCAGATCTTGTCTGTGGTTTATGAATAAACACATGATTCTTCTGAATTTAATACACAGATAGAAATGAAAGGACTTACTTGCCTAAGAGAGTTCCCTGCATGCTGTAGGGCAGTAATTCCAGATAAACATCTGAAGATAAGAGTTGTTCATTTCAGCCCATTGTTTACTTTAAATATGGTGAAAAAAAAAATCGTTGAGAAGCTCTGTCAGTGCAGTACAAAAACATAGAGATTAGCTCCATGGACTTAAGCAGACCTACATCAATTCCCAACCAAGCCTCTCACCCACTCTTCACACAGTGGTAACTTCAGAACTAATAAATTACTTTCAATCTAACTCACAGTTTTCTGTCTAAAAGTGAATGAAACAATGCTAGAATGCATGGGTGATTTCCAGACATGTTTTTTGTCATCAGACTTGGGACAGGCTCTTTAGATGTTCTTTAGAATGTACAGGCTCCTTAGCTCCCTGTGAGGAAAGCCTTTATAGATCTCATCTACTGGTTTTCCTTCCCATCCTCTCTGTTTGGAGGTAGAAGGGCTGTGTGTCCAGCGCTTCTTTGTTCCCAGGGAACTTACAGGGGAGGTTTGCAATTCAAAAACTGATGTCCAGGGCAGGTCTGGGATCCTCTGCTGTCCATTACCTGGGCAAAAGCCAATTAACCACAACCAAAGTACTTCATAGATGTGTCTTGGCTGTTCCAACTCTCACAAGCAAGAGAAACCAACCACAACAAAAGAGCAAACCAAGCTGGTTTGTTGAACTTCTGGGAAACCTGGATTTCTAAGGTCTGCAGCTGTGCCACATGCAGCATGTAGGGTTGGTAATCCTGGCTTTCCAGCCATTGTGGCTGCTGACAATGCAACACCATTCATGTCTCCCATGGCTGGGTCTCCCAAAGTCCCTTTTCTTGCCCTGGGGAGCAAAGAAGCCCTAGGAGCCACGTTTTAACTAAGAGCCCTGGGGCTTTGATATTCAGGGCTGTATTTTCCTTGCAACTGCCATTATTGAATCCACAATTACCACTGTGGAAGGCATTAATTACTAAGAAATAATTATGTTTTAAGGTTTTGATGTTTTAAGGCATTTAACATATAAATATGTGACAAGATAAAGATTTTAGAAATGAAAGCACACTTTTGTTACCCATCAGATAAGTATTCTGAGGGCTTGTTTATGATCAATCACGATGTGCCTCAGATTAACAGTAGTTACTTGTTGCTCTGTAGAGTTAATAGAGTTATGGGCCTCAGTTCTGGATTCGTGGGTTTGAAGGTCAAACATCAACTGGGGTTTGAGTTTTCAGAACTACAGGATTTCAGATGAGAGGTTAGGGCTGTGATAAACTAAGGTTTCTTAGGATAATTTGATTTTGTGCTATTAACTAGATGCTTCTGCTAAATCGATCAGCAACATTTATACTGCCATGAGTTTAGTGTCTTTCCTTTGTGCAGGAGTTTTACCAGGGATCTGTAACTTGTCTTCTGAGGACTCTTGGAAAGGAACCATGTGAGCAAAGTACGGCCTCCCAGACATGAGGATGCAAGAAAGGCCTCAGGCCTTTCTAGTAATTTCTGGGTTTTTTACCGAAAAACAAAAATAGGACTCAGGACTCTAAATAATTGCTGGACCTACCCTTTGAGGGCTGATCTAGAGTGGGGTTGCTGCTTAGGTGAATGATGAATGTTTAATTCCCACTGTAGTTCTTGAAGTCTGAGGGATATTGAGTATATACAGCTTGAGTACTTGCTCCATTGCCTGTATCTTTGGAAATTACTTTTCATAAAAGACAGAGAGGTAAAATGTTGTTTTGTTTCTATCCCCTCCTCAAAGTGACTTTGTTTTTATTATTAAAGTTAAATCATGGTAGAACGTGTTGCAGCAAAGACATTGTTAGTGCAACATCTCCTCTTTGTTGAGGAGATGTCCAGTGCTGGACCATTTGATAAATCATGCCTTTTGCATTTGCCACTCAGGTATGAAATAAAAAATATTAGTATTCATTTAAGGCAAAGAATGTTTCTCAGATTTTTATGGGCAAACTCACAGCCAGTGCTATTGGTATAACTTCTTAACATAAAGCAGATAAAGTGATTTCCTCGTTTAACATCCTGACTCAGCACAGGCTTCTCTTTCTTTCTTACTCCAAACAGAGGGTTTGCTTTGCTCTTTCCTGGCTTTATGGGCTCACATAATGTAACATATAGAATAGTTTTGTATTTTTAATTAGTTTAATTTCATTTTCCTTCCTGCAGTTCATTTCACTGCTGGAAGGAAAATATTTGTGGTATAAAAAAAAAGAAGAAAATATATTTTAAAATAATGTGACTTTGAGGGGAGGAGACTAAGTGGCCTTGCAATGCCAATCTAAAAAATTTGTGACCAATGTAAAATTTGACCATGATTTGTAAAATTTGACCATCTAGATTTTTTTCAGTGGTTCGCTGGAGTATATCAGGCTCTAACAGCCATACATAAAATGACATTAGGAAAAAGAAAGACAACCAGTCTCTAAAATAAGCACTACTAATAAGGTCTACAAGGCAACTTTTAAGGTAATTCTTCCACCACAAACTTCTGTTTTCCCTGACCTGAAGAAAGTTCATTGAGGTGTACTTTTGGATAAATTCAGTGCACTGGCAGCTGTCTCTGGAGCTGAAATTGAACAGGCACTAAGTTTATAAAATTTGAGTAAGATGGTTTCATGTCAGTGTCACACTTTCTGTAGATGTCTGCATTTTGTAGCTCCAGAAGCAGTACCACAAGAACCACTTGTTTTGTATAGTATTTTAATCTCAGAAGTGAACAGCTATAACAACATGAAACAAATCTGCTGTTTGAAGGCATACACTTGATTTTCCAGTTTTGTTTCTGGACCTCAGAAATTCACAGAAGATTGAGCAGAGGAGGGAGGGAGGTTTCCTAGGCATAAGCACGCAAGTGGTTATGGCCTATTGTACTTTTTTAGAATTGAAATATTTCAATAGCTTGAAAATGAGCCAGACAGCTTGTGTGTTATGAACAGGGAAAAAAAAAAAAGGATAAAAATAAATAAAGAGCAGCTGCAGTTCTGTTAGCAGTGCAACAGAGTTAAAAGGGACCTGAAAAATTATAGCTGACATTATGTATACAAATCTAGGAGAAAAGAACCCTTAAGTATATCAAATCTTGTCATATTCTGTTCTGCTCTGAAGACTTAGGGTTCAGTGTTTAATTTATTAGCAACAAATTTTTTTCTTTTTCAAGTGCTTATAAAGAATTAGGATTAAACATATAAGACACAAGGCAGAGCTTTAAACAGCTTGCTTGAAAACAGAAAAAAGCCACTAACTCAATATCTGAGTCAGATATGTTTTTGACTCTTATCAGCTGTAGCAGGAATTTACAAGTAATTGTCTACAACATAGGGGTAGAAAAACTTAGTGTTGTTTAAGAAAAATTACTTTTTGTTTTGGAATTATTTTTGGGATTCTCAAATTCCTGAGTTTTACTCCTTCTTGATATTTAACTGCTGGTGGGGTGGACAATCACATTTTTCCCATGTGGAATTCACTTTTATCGCTTCAATGTGTGGAGAATATCTAAGTATTGTTACATTATTTGGTAATTAGAACACTTAAGTGAGAAAAAGAAATGCTCATAGTGTGCTTGAATTTGAGACATGGCTCCAGAGTATGGCAAACATTCATTCAATCTCTTTGGAAGGTTGAATAAATAAATACCATTTTTCTTTCATGCACGTTATCCAGGAAACTAAAAACAGTAGAAAACTTTGTCTAGCCTTGTATTTTGATTTTTCATAATTAAGTATTCTTGTCCATTAATCAGAAACTGGACAGTCTTTCACAGACAGTGTTCCAACTGAAGAGGAATAAATGGTGTTTATATTTCTATTCCACCTGAAGTTCAGTGTTTAACACATATAATGATGCTGATTGTCAGAAAATGTCAGATGGTAGACATAAAAAGAACCATATGCTAGAAAAGAGTAAACTGAGTTTAATCTAGAAAAGCATCAGTAAATAAAAGTGGAATGCATTATGAATTTAGTCCTAATAATGGTTAGATATGTTATTGGTGATTATTAAGATTTTGGAAGTAAATTCAGGAATACAGTCATGTTAACATGCTATAAGAAAGACAAACACATACCTCCCTTTCATCGGTTTTTGGGTTGGAACAATTGGCAAAACTCTTCCTATTGCTTTTGTATGTGCAATTATAAAAATCGGTTTTCATAATTCTGGCTAATTGGAAATAGAGAAAGTAGTGGGGCAAGTCATGTTAGCAATCATTGAATCATCATAGAATCAGAATGGTTTGGTTGGAAGGAATCTTAAAGATCATCTTTTTCCAACCCTCCTTCCATGGGCAGGGACACCTTCCACTATCTCAGGTTGCTCAGAGCTCATCCAACCTGGTCTTGAACAATTCCAGAGATGGGGAGTCCACAGCTTCTCTGGGTAACCTGTGCCAGTGCCTCACTCCACTCACAGTAAAGAATTCCTTCTTAATAGCTAATCTAAGTCTATCTACTTCTAACTTAAAACTATTCCCCTTCTATTACTATGTGCCCTTGCAAAAAGTTCCTCTCTCCAGCTTTTTTGTAGGCTCCCCTCAGGTACTGTAAGGGGCTCTAAAGACTTCCTGGCAGCCTTCTTTTCTTTGGGCTGAGAATCCCAGTTCTCCCAGCCTTTCCTCCCAGCAGAGCTGCTCCATCCCTCTGATTACCTAGGTGCCTCCTCTGGCCTGGCTCCAGCAGCTCCCTGTCCTTGCTGTGCTGGGAGCCCAGAGCTGATGCAGCACTGCAGGTGGGCTCTCAGCAGAGCAGGGCAGAGGGGCAGAATCTCCTCCCTGCCCTGCTGCCCACGGGGCTTTGGCTGCAGCCCAGCACACGGGGGTTCTGAGCTCCCAGTGCACACAGCCAGGGCATGTTGAGCTTCTGTGGATATTATTAGTGATTATGGAAAATATATCTGTGATCAATGTACCCATTCCATATCTTTATATTCTAGTAGGGCCAGGAGTTGGACTTTATGATCCTGATGTGTCCCTTCCATCTCACTCTATTCTGTGATTCTATGATTTTACCACAAACATGGTAGTGTGGTGCTATTTTGATTTAAGGTGGTGTCCGCTTTGGAAACTACAGTAAAAATCTCCCTTTTAAAGGCAGGATAGACTTTTTTAGGTTCTCTGGTTTTTTTGGCAGCTCTCTCCTAGCAGTAGGGATTCCAAAATCTGAATAATATCTTTCCAGAAAATGTCAGATGCTGACACCAAGTTTAAAACCAAAATAAATTATTTATTTTTATGGATAAATAAAGTCTAGTTCCTACTATAATGGGTGAAAATTTTCCTGTAAGCATCCATCTTCTTGATTCAAAGGAAAAGCTTTGAAGGATACATGCTGAAAGTATGCATCACTATGAATATTTCTGCTTATGTAATATGGAAACTCTTGAAGCTCTTTTTAGTTTGGGGTCTCTTCTCCCAGGCAAGGACAAGAGAACACAGCCTCAAGCTGCACCACGGGAGGTTCAGGTTGGACATCAGGAAGAATTTCTTCATGGAAAGAGTTGTTAAACATGGGAATGGACTTCCCAGGGTGGTAGAGTCACCATCCCTGGAGGTGTTCAAGGAATGGTTGGCTGTGGCACTTAGTTCCGTGGTCTGGTTGACAAGGTGGCTGGAGATCGGTCAAAGGTTGGACTTGATGATCTTGGGGGTCTTTTCCAACTGAAATGATTCTGTGATTCAGTGCAGTTTAGGATGGTTTCTAATGATCACTATCCTGTACGCTTCCCAGAAAGAAAGAATTTTTGGATTTCAGTTTTGTAAAGGAGTCCTTAAATCATTGCTTTCAAGATGGATTAGTGGACAGCGGGCTGGTGATTGTATATATTGAAATCACTTGTAGAGGGACCACAAATAAAAAATAAAATTAAAAAATAGAGCACAGTACAATTTTAAACCTTTCCCTGACCAGCAAACACCTTGTTTGTTCTTGAAGGAGACAAAGAGATGAAGGCTTATTTGTCCAGTTGGAGAAAGGTCAAATATTTCTTTAATTTTCTCCAGAGAAGAGAATTTGTAATTGACTTTTTTTGAACTCAGAGCAGACTTTGCAGATTACACTTTGATCTTGCATGAGCCCTGCTTGGTTCTTGGTATTTAATCTTTCTTGAGCTGCTACATTCTCTTACACTGTGTAATGTCAGTCCCTTAGGAACTCAGGGTGACTTTGTAAGAAGAAGATATTACAAAGCTCTGATGAGGTGTCCAAAATTATCAGGAAGTTTTGCCCATGATGCTTAATTCACAGAAAAGCAGATACTTAAGAATAAATTGTAGGCAACCTTAATGTCTGTTGCTCAAGAGGACTGCATTTCATTTTCCCAATAGCACTGCTGTCTCCTAAATAATTTAATGAATTCCACACCATAAGGCACACAGAAAATGCAATGGGGCAGCCAGACTGCAGTCTCTTGTATATTTACCATTTCAGAGTGTATGTATATATATACAGCCAGCCAGCAGAAGGGCACCTGAACCTCACCAGGTCCTCCTGAAAGAGTATTGTCTGTGCAGAAATTTGGGGATAAGTGCTAGAAGAAAAATACAGCTGTTTCCCTGTTGTCAAGAATGAGATGTTTAGTTAAAAGCTTCTCTGAGGAGGAGAGAGGGTTTTGTTTTTTTCTTTTTAATTTCATTTTCTGCTACTCTGACTTGGTTTCTGTCACTGTGCTACGTGGCCTGTTTGTAAACTGGTGTGAAGCTTCTGCAGTTGTAAGGTGTTGGGGCATGCTCTTTTTCATTGGTTTGTTTTTCTGAAATTCAGACTATGTTTTGAACATTTTATTTCCAGAATAGTGTCATCTCCCCACAATAAAATAAATTATTCTTGCTAGTTTTATAGTTGTAGAGGAAAAAAAAAAATCTATGACCTTTTACTTTTTCTACATTCCTGTTTGGCGATGTTACAAGCAAAATCCAAAGAATCCAAGATCATCTTCCGAGAATTAAAAAGAAAAAGAGATTCTGTTTTGAATATTCATCTCATAATTGGAACATTTTCCTTGAAATTGCTGAGAGGAGAGATTTAAGTTGCTTTTAAGACTTTAAGATGATGTCGAACTGCTAAGATAGGTAGGGAAATATATTATCATAGACTCATAGGCACCTTCAGTTTGGAAAAGAGCTTTAGGATGATAAAGTCCAACCATTAACCCAGCACTGCCAAGGCCACCACTAAACCACGTCCCTCAGTGCCACATCTACATATCTAAATACCTCCAGGGATGGTGACTCCACCACTTCCCTGGGCAGCCTATTTCAATACTTGATAACCCTTTTGGTGAAGAAACTTTTCCTATTATCCAATCTAAATATTCCCTGGTGCAATCAGAGGCCACTTTCTTGTATCTTGTTGCTTCTTACCTGGGAGAAGAGTCCAAGCCCCACCTGGCTACACTCTCCTTTCAGGGAGTTGTAGAGAGTGATTAAGGTCTCCTCTGAGCCTCCTTTTCTTGAGGTTGACACCCCCTCCCTTTTTCTTCAGCTGCTCCTCACCAGACTTGTGCTCCAGACCCTTCCCCAGCTCCCTTGCCCTTCTCTCGACATGCTCCAGCCTTTCAATGCTCTTCTTGCAGTGAGTGGCCCAGAACTGGACACAGGATTCCAGGTGTGACCTCGCCAGTGCTGAGTACAGTGAGTTGATAATGGATACAGGCCAGGAGCTGTTGGCTTCTTGGCCACCTGGGCACTGCTGGCTCATGTTCAGCTGCTGTTGACCAGCTCCCCCAGGTCCTTTACTACCAAGAATCATTTGAACCTCATGCAGTTGTCCTCAGCCCATGGGTACAGCATTTCCAGATCCTTCTGCAGGACCTTCCTGTCCTCCAGCATTTTTGCCCAGCTTGGTGTCCTCTGCGAACTGACTGAGGGTGCACTTGATCCCCTCGTCCAGATCATTGATGAAGATATTCAATATCAACAGCCTTTCCTTCATCTGCTGTGTTAGTCAAGCAGGACCTGCCTTTCATTAACCCATGTCCTGCTCCTGCCACATCATGGCACTCGCTACTGAAAACCTCACATTTTAGTCCTGTACTGGATAATTTTTTTCTGTCTCTAAGTATGTTCTAAATACTTCTAAGGAAACATGGAAAACAAGCCAAAGTACTAAGGGCTGTGCATTTTTTAAAGAAATGAAAACATGGAAGCACACTTTGTGCTTTGTTCTTTGTGCTTCCTTGACTTACATGTTGTTCCGACTATGTACATTAGGTGTCTTTCAAATATCTTGGAGTGGTGGACAGATGGATGGATGGATAGATTGGTGGGCCTGTGGATACAAATATGTGTTTATAGGATTGTAGTCAACATTTCTGGTGATTAGCATAATACTATTTCGTATTAGTGTGTTATCTATACCTGATTCTATTTTATGCAGAGGCAAAATATTAATATGTCCAACTTAAAAAAGTAGTCCTAAGTTTATTTCTGTATGTATATGAGAAAATATTATTTCCTTCAAATTAAAGAAATACTTGATGTCTGTTTAACAGTAAAATTTACATTAGTCAACTACAGGGATGACAGAGGTTAAGTTGTGCATTTCCAAGTGAAGGAGAGCTTGGATCAATTTATTTCCATTATTACAGGTACCAAGATTCAGTCTTCTTAGA
Source organism: Entomyzon cyanotis (assembly GCA_024500445.1). Lineage (NCBI taxonomy): Eukaryota > Metazoa > Chordata > Aves > Passeriformes > Meliphagidae > Entomyzon > Entomyzon cyanotis. Next base: position 5,990,411 of record JAKEPQ010000756.1, read on the forward strand.
CCTTTCCTCCTCTTTACTTTCTTTATATACTTTAGATGTTTATATCTAATTGATGGTTGACCTTCTTTCTTGACAAACCAGAAAATCCTTAACTCGTTATATTTAAATGTAAAATGATGGGATGAACAATCTCTTTCTTACAGAGCGGGTGGTCTGTAGATGTCCGACTTGAAAACTGTTTATTCGTCTTCTTGGGAAAAGGGGGGGAGGTTGAGTTCTATATAGCAATGAAATAAAATTTGTGGAGAGTCCTAGAAGTTGGATAGTGGCATGTAAATACAGATCCAGATATCATCAGGTACTCTAAATGACATGGATATCAGAGCTCTGGTGCCCTGGTCTGGTGAAGGCAAATTTAAGTCTGAGACTCATGAATGTTGATCCATTTTGCTTCTTTTGTTGATTATTTATCTTTTTTGATTAATTTTATGTATGAAATCTTGACTCACACCGTAGGTCCAAAAATTATGAATGAAAAAAGGTGTGGGTAGGAGTTTTCTAGATTATCACACTATAGTATCATTTAATATTTGTGGTCTGGGAATGTAATACCTTATCACTGAGTTTAATCACATGAGCATTAGCAATTCATTTTCTAAAAAATAATTCCCTGCTTGCATGGAGTTTTGAAATGGCTGTATATAATCAAAGAGCAGTAACATATCTCTAGGAAACCAAGCCATTCTGGAAAGCAAATAATAAATGACAGAGCACTGCATGAATAATAGCAATATAATACTGTCCTTAATTGTCTAAGGAAATAGCATGTGACTAGATGAGTTCAGGACACTAGTTTAAAGGCCCAGGGTTCTAGGAAGTGCCTTTATCATTGTGGATTTCTGCCTGAATTCAGAGTTGGCTGAATGAATGTAGAAATATGCAATCAGATGCTGCACTGCAGCTGCTCTGTTTAGGGGACTCCAGGGCACATGTTTTCTGAATTTTGGTGGGCAGCAAATTATTTTCTATAATTCCATCTCCTGGTGCTTCCATAAGTAGTTGAGGAGAAATTTGTAATTATTTGATCAATTTTTACCTGTTTAGGTAAGCCATTGATCAGTGGCCTGTGCTACATGACTTTTTGTTAAATATAAAAGTAAAGTGGACTTTAATATCCTTGTGGTGGTGGTAAAGAGGATTTCTTCTACTGTAGTAGTTTTATGACTGCTATAAACTCATTTTTTTCCTGAGGTTCCAATTTCACTTGCATGCTGTTTTTTTTCTGGAGTATCTTAATAAAGTTAATGATTTTAAGGATATGATGACACAAAATTATTTCTTAGAAGAGGATTTTGGACTGTTTCTATCATGTTGGACCATCAAAATAAAGCAGGAAGTTATCAAATTACTATTGTTTGCTTTGTTCAAGGGTTGATACGTATCAATCTTGCTGCCTGTTGATATGTGTTTTGTTGTCTTACCACAACAAGCTTTCCTGAAAAATTGACCATATTCTGCAATAAATGAATTACTTGGTGTGCATAAAGAGAAAGGGCTATAATGATTTCAAGACGGTTTTTAACCTGGAAGGATAACTAATGGACGTAGAATAGAATGGAATTTTCTTTCACATTTATTTTTAAAATACTTCAGAGTGCATTAGAATAATGAGCTAGTTACTGGTAATGGAATGAGAATAAACAAGGCCATTGTTATGGTATGGCAAATTAGACATCAATTATGTGGCCAAGCAGCACTGAAGGATGTAGCAGACTGGGAATTAAGCTGTAGTGTTAATTGATTATGAAATCGTTTGATAGCCTTTGGTTTTATTGAAATGATTCTTAGAGTGCATCATAAACTTAAAATCCATTATAGGAGAGGCACCACATTCTGTACTGAGGGTAATATCAATAGTGGGCCAACTTTTGACAGCAGTGGAAAACTTTGATTTTTGCAGCTATTTTGTATAAAGTGATTAGGGGATTGTGCATATTTCTGGCCATGGTCATTGCACAAGTACAATTTGGATCTACATCCTTTAGTTTTACATCAAGAATAACTTTTTTTCAGCTGATGGTATATCTAGTTAAATGATATGTGCTCTCCATCTTTTATGTATATATTACTTCCTTAAATTAGAGGTAAGTATGCCAAGTACTTCTACTTGAAGAGGCAAGATGATACAGCATTAGCTGATTAATATTGCCTAGCCTCTGTGCTAGGTGAGAGCTCCCAGTTTCTTTTGTATTTGGAGAACATTGCACTTTTGGGTCTATTTTTATACCACTCCCAAGGCTTTTGCCCTTGGACCCTGTGGGAGAACAACAGATGGCAAGGTGGGCCACTGGCAACCTACTGTGGCTTTGGATGTTTTAATACCTGTTCTTAGGCCAGATTTGGTGCCTGCTTTTCCAGGCTGCCCACTCCATTGTTTTTTGTATTGTATTTTGGTTAGTCTTGCTTTGTCTTCTTCTCCAGTTCAGCCTCCCAAAGCAGCTGCATGCTTTTCATTTCAAAGTTAGATTGCCATAAATTCATAACATTTAAGTTCCATGTGTTTTATAACCTTCTAACAGCTTCCTCTGTTGCTGCTCCTAATGCAGGAGTCCCTGCCTTTCGCTCATGGAAGGTCTGGCCAGTTTGACAGTCACACCCACTTTGACTGCCTCACCTCTGCCTTGCACACTTCTCTTTTTGCTGCTTTCCACTTTCTTCTGCTAAGGGCAGGGGACCTAGGGCTGTGGAGAAGTCAGAAGATAAAGATAAAAGGAAGATGAAATGGGGAAAACAGAGTAGTCTGAAGTGCAAAAAGCATGAAGGGGCAGACTATAAATCTGCAGCACAGGTTGGGGAAGACAGAGGTGAGTTACATGGCCATTCAGGATAGCTGCACAGTTGTGCTCCGTGCAGTCAGAGTTTTGCTCTCTCAGGTGACCTTTGACATTCAGTTTTGCTTCTTTTTGAGAACAAATGTTGTCCTAGACAGCAGGGATAATGCCCATTTTGCTGAGATGTAACAAGAGGTTTCAAGTTCTGCTCAGGCAACTGCTGGAAATTGGCAAAAGGGATCTCATTTTATTGATTAACCTGAAGAAAAAAAAGAAAGAAACCCTAGCAAAAAACCCACCACCAGAAACTTTTGTCCCCCATAATTCTACTGAACAAGGTTACCTCTTCATATGAACTTGTACTGAGCAATAAGACTTCTGGGTATGGGATGAGGTAGAAGGCAATTGAACCAGTCTGACATTATTTGGTCACTAGTGCATATAAATATTGTTCTAGTGCCACTTATATATAGAGACCATACATATCTTTAATGGTATTTAATTGAGATTAAAAAAGCTGTTGGAGTGGATGCTGTGAATGCATATTAGGAATATTACTTAAAACCGTAAGCCTTGATATGATAAACCATAACAAGTCTGAAGGACTCATAATGGCTTATCATGTCAATAAAATGCACTTAAAAATCCCCAAGTGATTAGAAGGAGCCATTTCAGTCTATTATATCAATTGTTATATGCTGAGAGCATGAGAGATTTATTTTTCTTTTCCATCCTCTGTTTAAAAAAAAGAAAGGAGGAAATTAAATCATAATAAGCTATGTTCAAATAGAATCAAGGTACTAAAATAAACCCACAAAAGGCGATTTACAAATTAAGGAAGGCAGTAAAAAGTTCTTTCCAAGCAGAGAACACTCTCATGTTACACTTGGTCTCTCATTTTTAAGCACCACAGGATGGCTGATGGGTAGAGTGTGTGCTTGCACCAATGATGTTCCTGTTGAACTGGCAAAAGTGTAAATTAAATGTGTTGTCACAAGAAATCAGAATAATTTTGGCACTTACACCAGTGATGACCTCCAGCACTTGCACACAGGGAAAACTGAATTGACTTTACTACCCCGTGTGGTAGTAAATGCTTGGCAAAGTCTGTAGCAGAAGGGGGCGGTGATATTTTCCTAACCTCACACTTTCCCTGACTGATTTTTCCAGGCATCTTCTTCAGGGGATGGGCAAAGGTTAAGGATGTAGCCCCCAAGCTCTTGAGGGTGACATGGGCCCTGGTGTTTGTTGCTACCACTCTGACAGCTTCATTCAGGGGCAATGGCTCTGAAGCAGCTGCTTGGGGGTACATTTCCATCCTGGAGAGGGTCTGTCAGACTGTGTTTCCCCATGTGTTACTCTGCCTGTTGTCCATTTGGTTTTGTCACATGGACTGGCCTCTGAGGCTCACCCAGATCCAGCAGGCTTTGGGAGATGGCAGGAGGGGTTGTCCTAACAAATGACCTTTGGTGAGAGGGACAAGCCGATTTTGGAGGTGGTTACTGCGCTGGTCCAGTGTGCATTTTAGCCAGGGGAAAGCCTTGTGGTTTATTTACACAGCTGAGTCAGGAAAGTTTGGAGTTGTTTTCTGCTAATAAATAAAGATCCCTTAGAGCACTTATTTGCGAGCTCTGAACTGGACTACATAGCCAGTCTGTAGCATTTCAAACAGATCTGAGCTGGCTCTCTGGGGCCAGTTTTGCAGATGGGTCTGGGACAGTCTAAAATAGCCCCTGGGGGCAGATTGCTGGTGAAATTGGTGTCATGGCTCCCCAGGCTGGCACAGTAGTCAGAGGGAGAGGCGAGGGCTGCTGAGTGGCTCCGTGTCCTGCTCTCAGCTGACAAGCTTAACCTCTGTGGCGCACACGTTTCAGCTGTTTAATGTCTGGATAGATGGAGAGCATTCTGGGAAAGTGAATTTTTCTCTCCCGACAGTATCCCCGCTATCTCACTTGCAGATATTACATCTTACATTTAATGCAATCCTTCCAAACTGTCCAGCTTTGTATTCTCCAAGCCTGAGCCGTGCCTCTTGCTGCCTGTACAGAATTAACCTGTTCAGTCCTGTACCCCACCCACATGCTCAGGGGGCCCGTGGGACAGGGATGTGAAGGGCTGCAAATTTTGGGGCATCCTTCAGGGCTATCTGCTGGCAGATAGGCAGGAGAGAGAAAATAAACAGGTTCAGGAGGTGGAGAAAAATGAGCTGGTGGAAGCCAGGGGAGGGAAGCAGTGGCAAGTAAACACAGCTGAGCAAGAGGAAAAAGATGTTTATGTATGCTTGTTTAAGGTTTGCAGTGGGGATAACTGCAAGTTTGTCAGGACAGTTTCTCCCCTCACAGTGCTGTGAACCCTTCGCCTATTTACATGCTATATGTGAGTAAGAAATTTGACATTATGCGATTTTCTTTATGACGGAATTGTATCCAGTGAGGTTTGGCAGAGATAAATGTAAATGGTTCACGAGAGCCCCAGTTGGAGACTCAGCTGAAATAACAAGGCAGAGCAGGCACGTTCCCAGCAATACGTGCACACGTGTGTACATACGTGTGTGCAGTGCTGGCTTTTACCCAGGAGAGGAGGCTGCTCTTTGAATGACCACTCGGCAGGGACAGAAATTTAAGAGCGACTTAAAAACATAGAATGGATTAAAAAAGGAGATGGTGCCCTAAGAAACACCCAGAGATTGCATATCTCAAAATATCAAAGCTGAGGAAATCTTGGGCATGGAAACACAGCCTCTGTGTTGTTAGCAGACATCGGGCTGCACATTCTGGAGCAATATTCCAAGATTCATTTTTCATTTTCTCAGATATCTTGTTGGGGAGGGAGACGTAGTTGAACAAAGTGATCAATAAAAGAACAAATAAGGAACAAATGCTAAGAATATTCAAGATAAGGTTTTATTGTGCAGAAATCTCTGAACAGAACATTTTTCAATGTGTTCTGTTATTTTTACAATATTTATTTGACAGGCTTATGTTTCAGGTGGTCAGAAAGATAAAATAATGTTTTAAAACCCCAACAAATACTAGGATGCCGGAGAAAATAAGTTGAGAAAGTAGGCTGGGAACAAAAGGAAACCAGCAAAATAAACATAAATTAAATAAATAAAAATTACCATAAATAAAAGTACTGTTTGGAGTTTTACAATTTAAAAATCTGATAGTATGTCTCGATTTTAATATGTTGAACTAGAAATGTTAAAGTAATTACAAACATTTAAAACATTTATAAAAATGGCTAAATTGCATCTGTCCAAATGATCATAGCAAATTCTTTGGGAATGTAGGCAAAGACATTTATAATATTTTACGGTTTTTAAATACCTTGCCTTTGTGTCCCCGAGGAACTTCAAAAGAGCCTTATGAGGGAGAGAAAAATGAGAGGAGCATGTTTACAAGCATTTGTAAGGTGATAAAAAATAGTTGTTTAATACAGAGTGTGTAAATACATCATCTACATTCATCACATGTGTCTGCATATGGGATGTCATAGGGTTTATGTAGCACATAGTCCTGTCTTACTGCAGTTGTAGAAATATTCGTGGCTCAGTGTGACTTAGGCAGTATTTTCCATAAAGCTGTTCTTTAATAGATAATTTGTATTATTTACTGAAGAGCAATACTTACACTACAGCGTAGTATCAGTAAATTAGTATTTCCTTTGTTTTGGTTTATGCTTTGGGCTCAAAACAGAGGAAGCCGGGATAAGTTTGTTTGTGAAAGCTTGGTGAATACTAATGAGAAGAAAAATCATCCCAGTCAAACTGAATAAATTCTGTGGATAGTATGAAGGATTTTCAGTGATCCATATTGTCCTTGGACTTGGCTCTTGCATTGTACTTTAAATGGAATTGATTGTGTGGTTGTAATGAAAGTAACAGATTGATTTCTATACAGAGTTACACAGAGTAAATAGAAAAATGTTCTTGTCTTGACCTGCATTCATAAACTAAAAATCAGTGGCTTTTGACCTAATCCTTAATAAAAAATGCAAATGTAATATAGGAAATAGGAAGGTTTCTTTAATTCTTAGAAAAATCTACTGTTTATTGTGTTTTGCTTGTGTGCTCTCCTGGATTTTAATTCATTTTGTTTAGAAAATCTGGTAAGTGTAGTCTATTTTCTGTTTAAGAAACTTGTACTTTTTGCTGTTCACATATTTTTGGAAAATATATTTGACTGTTCCCTTTCTTATTATTCCTTTTGCCTTAACTACATGGCACTTTTCTTTATCTAGGTAGAATATTTATGATTTTTAGTACCTTCCCTGCTGAACAGTGTTAACATAGCATTTTTCTGTATGACCCATACATTTTTGGGTTGCTACTACATGTACTGTCACTGATTATTTTTAAAAGATAGTGCTTTCTGAACTGAATATGCAGATTAACAGCTTTATGTTGTAATAAAAGGAGGAAAGCTGTTGATTGAATTAAGGTGCCACATTCTTTCTATTTGAATAAGCCTAACAAAATGTTTCTATTATTGCAGTGATTATCTCAGTAAAAGGGCATAGAGATATTTATGAGCAACACCTACTACTCTTTTTTTTTTTTTTTTTTTCCTTTTCTCATGTGCGAGATTGTGGTTCAGGCCCCAGTAAAATGCATAATCCAGCTAGTAAATTCTCTCATTGAGCTGTAAACCAGGGCTACAATAAGCAAGATCCAAGTAACTGCATTCATCAGTTTCTCGGTGAATTTTGTGACTTTATTTTTGGTGCTTAGAGTTTTAATTTGTCGCTGAAGTAGAGCAGCGCATTGTGGCGCCACACAAACAAGAAGAGCAAAACAATAGAAACCCCAACGCACCGACGGCCACCGCTACTCCATTGTAGCTTCCAAAGGCACTCTATTCTTCCTAGCCCACTTGATATCCTGCAGGTTGTGGCAGTACAATTCACAGGAAAAGCTTAGACATTGAGCTTGCACGCTTCTTGACTCCATTTTAAACCCTTTGTTCACACCGGGGTGGCATTTTTTCACACCACATGTGGCAGCTTTGACTCCTATCCAGCTTGTCGTATAGAATCAAAGTCTGTGATTTCTTACATTCCCAGTGTTGTCTCCTGAGTTGCTGTATTCTTTGTAGCTCCCAAAATATTACAAATCTTAATTTCAGTTGTAAGTTTTTAAAGCTTTATAGGCTGTGGGATGAGACAACTGTACATGAACACTTAGATTTGGTTAAAATCAAAGCTGTTTGCAGGGGAGGGGAAGAGCGTTTTCCCTCCCTCCTCTTTTTTAAAAAAACCTCAACACTGGCAATTAAAAACTATGTGGTGGATTTGATATCTATTCATTTAGCCTGATGTATGTGTTGCAGAAAAGAATTAAACTAATGTGTAATACTATATATTTTTTGATTTGCAAATTACATGAGTGCTCGTAGCTTGGTCCAGTATTAAAACATTATTCATCTTAAGAGATTCTTTTGTTGCACACAGGCATCGTCTGTTGTGCTCTTTTTCCCTACTTTTCCAAAGACAACCTTCATCTGCAATTTTGCTGAATGTTTTATGTGCCGTGCCAATAATAAATTGTACTTCAAACTATTTTGAAAACAATAAAACAAGTCTACAGATATGAATGCCACTAAAATATACATTTTTTTAAAGTTTATTAAGAGAAGATGTATTGCTTAAGTTAATGTTGTTCAGTGTAGCTAAAATGCCGCTTGACTCCTGAAACAAATGCTAAAGTATATATCTTGCTAAGAAACTTTACGATGGATTGCAAGTGCAAAGTGACAGGGCAAAAATAACATTTGGATAAAAATTGTCACAGGAATTAATGTAACTTGTACTTCACACTTTTTCATATATATTTAAAATTATTAATGAAAATTAAATGGTTGTATGATTTGAAAGAACATTCTCAGTTCCTTGTATATTTACAAATCTGTACGTTCTTTGTTGCTGGTTCACTCAGCTGAAGATAATAGAATAATTTCTCCTTGGCACATATGCTAGCCTGTACATTGACATGACACCCTAATAAATATTTTGACTCGAGAGCAGTTGTTTGTTGCTGTTTGTCAGGTGGTTAGAATGGTCTTTTGGCTGCCGCACCCTCGCGAACTAAAATATTAAAATGTACGCTTTCAATCTAGCAGCTTTCCTATTGCATTTTATACATTTTCTGACTGCTCATTCTTTCTTCAAAATGTAATACTGTGGTGTGCTTAATGCATACTACTTATTCACCAAAATCCACCTAATTGCTTATGGTGTTTATTAAATACTTACATTGGTTTTATGTTTGCTTTTAAGAATGACATGAAATTGTATTATGTAAGAGAATAGTTCAGTAATAGTCTCTAGAAAGACAAAATGGCAGTGGTTTTTTCTAGTTTAAAAAATATAATAAATAATAATTTCATGTGCTTGCTTTTATGTCATTTCCTTGCTGTTTATGGAACATTTGATATTAAGTTGTTGAATCGTCTTAGCTGGTCTGACATGTAGCAGCACTGAATAACAGAAAGTCTGTTCCAATTATACTTTATTTTATATTTCAGTCCAAACTCTCAAATATATAAACTAACCCCTACTGATAATTAATTTTCAATTAGAACCACATTTTTATTAGCTTTGCTTCTAAGCAGTTATTGTGTATTAAAAAAATCCAAACTATATGAAAATAAACATTTAACTCATGACTGTTTGAGAGCTTTTGTCTGTGATTTTTCAAAAAAGATGAACACTCAAAGAACACATTTAGAATCCATATCTAAAAATAGTTTTATTTTGCATACTATATTGTACAAAATTTATAGAAATGTTCTTTGAGAAGATCAATGAATAATTTAGTAAAATTACATTAAGATGGATTTTAAAAAGTTGCCTATTACTTAAAAAAGTAATTAATCTAAATTAACATTTCTATAGGCAAAATGAGACATTGTTTATTTCTTTCTTGCCAAACAGCTTAGCTGCTTCTGCAGTTTAACTAGCTAACAAGTCCAGGCATTCTGAATATAACTTTAGATCATAAAAAAAGAGTTGTTTCATGAAAAATAAAATTATAAAAAGATGAAACCTTTCAGAATGCAATACAGTAATTTGTGCTAGGCACTTATTTTCCAAAGCACGCTATAAGGAAACAAACATATAAAACACTCATGCAAGCTTACCCATTTACTGTTTAAATATTAAAACAGTGACTCAGAAAAGCAAAGTACACACACTTAGCAGAAAGCTATTTTACTATCACAGTTATCTACATCTAAACTTGACATCACACAGCATTTTTAGAAAACTCAAGTATGAATTTCTCGGAAGCAAGACAAGTTCAGCAAGTGTATCAAAATTAGTTTACCTACTTTCCCAGCGCATAATTACTGAAGAAAAGGCATGATCTTATTTCATGTAAGTGTCATGAAGCAGAAATATAGAATAAGCATTTGCCAATATCCATTCCAGAAAATCCCCACTTTTATTTCTTGGCATTTCTTACTTTTCCCCATGTTTCTTCAGACCCTCTTCATGTTAATATTTCTTCTATTTCCAGAAAAGAAAAGGGGTGGGGGGGGGGGGAAACCCCAACAACAAAACCCCACAAACAATCAGCAAAAGCATAATTGGTTTATATTGCCTTTCAGCTTGTGGCCTGTCCACGTATTATTAAATCAGATCATACATACTCCCCTAAAATTCGGCTTGGAGTAATCCTCTGCTACTTAAGGCTGGATGAAAAGAGTACTCATTGTGAATTATGTTTCATCTGTCACAATAACCTTCTTTTATTCTTTAGTGCACCTCCCCTTTGCCTGCGGCAATTAGAGAAAATAGGTATGCCTTGAAGTATGAGATAGTGGTATCTCAAAAATATATATACTGATGTCATATACAGACAACGCTGGGTGAGCAGCACCCTGAAGATTATATAAGCCCTTTTTGATGCAATCCAAATTTTTTTTAGAACAGAGTAGAGGCTGGCATATTGTGCAATGAGTAGGTGCTGATGGCTTTCACTAGATTATTGTTTTTTTGATAAACAGTGATCAGAGATTTTGCCATTCCGTTAAAAGAAGAGTAAAAACTTGCTTACCAACTGATACCATTTTCCACGTTAGCTACAATTCTGTTTGTTTGTTTGTTTTTTTTAATTCGAAGGTGTTAGAGAATCTTTTTCTTCACTCCTCCCTGAAATTCCCGGAGTTCTGTTGAACTCTTTGGCTGGACATTTCAGCTACATTTTCTCAGTGGTTTAGCATGATTTTCATAATTTCTTGCAGTGGCGTGGACATTTAACTGTTTCATCTTTAAAATAAAGTGCATATTAAAAAAAAAAAAAGTTGACCAGTGAATATCAAAAATTTTTTTTCACTAGTAGAAAAGAGCAAAAACCCATGTTATCAGATATTAATTTTCCAAATTATTTGTCTTTCTGTATCAAGGGAAAAAAAGAAGAAAAATTCTTTTAGGGTTCTAGTTACCACTGTCAGGTTACTTTATCTATTAGAATATCTGTCTTTTCCTTAAGACTGTCTACTTTATTGTATTTAACAAACAAACAAAAAGCAATTTTTTTTTTATTTTTTACTTTTTGAATTTGTCTTGGAAGCTTTCCAAGTTCTCATTTGTTTTTCTCCAATGTTATTTTTAAAACCTTATGGTAGCAAACCTCCAGTCAGTATCTAGTTTTGAAACCCCTCACGATTCTGGGCTGCTCATACCGATTCCAAATCAGCCTCCCTTGCACTTTAAGAGGGCTGATGTTCAATTGAGAATGACTAAAAGAGAAAGCACCTTTAGAAAAAAAAAATTAAGTGCTAAATGAAGCAGATTAAAACAAAGAGATTCTTCTGTGAGGCTGGTCTAACATTAGGACACTGTTATTAAAGTTCCTAAGAAATTACTATACTACAAAATCCAATAATACTTGTGAATAAAGGAAGAGAGTTTGGCCCACTGCACAGGTTTGGGCACAAAAGTGCTTGCTAAGCTATCTATTTCACACATGCAACGACAGAAGGTTCGATATTCATTCGATCGATGACTGAAAAGGCACAATGGCAAAATCGGACGGACTTCTTTTCAAATACAGATCTCCGATGTCCCCCTACAGTCTGCAGTCGCACGGCTGGTGGTGTGGCACAGACGGAGCAAGGGTTACATCAAGGCTGTTCTCTGGACCGTGCAAACAGTCTAGACCAATGACCTGCAGCATCGTGCCCTTTGAAGAAGAGGCAAGTTCAGTCACGACGAAGAAAAATCAAGGCGTACCCCTTTTAACAATAGGGAGCAGCTCGTGGCTGCAAAGAGGTAAGCAGGGGTAAGCAAAAAAGGCATCTGCTTCCATGGTTACAGGCCAAGCATGGGAACCTTGCTTTTGAAGAGGGACGGTTCTCAGGCTCCCTCACAGGCTATGTCATGCATTATAAGCAAAGGCAGGTTGAGCTGAAATCCGCAGAGTTATTTCAGAGTAAAATGATACGCGAGCACATGGCTGTTAGCAAAAAAAAAGTCACATGACTGTTTAGAAGCAGCCTTGCACTGTTTCTGAATCGAGCCTTTCGTTTGGGGCAGTTTCTTCTTCTTTTCTTTTTTTATTACCTTTTTATTTTTTTTCTTCCGCTTTTGCAGCAAAGCAAGAAAACTGGGAGAAGGTTTATACAAAACAAGCATTTGTTTGATGCACAAGATTCTGGCTATTCTCCTTCTCTAAACTGAAAAAAGGTCAAGGGTCAATGTTTTTTCGTGACAGGGCCACAAATCCTTTTGTTAGCGTAGCTTTAGCAAATGCCATTTAAAATAAGATTTTGCTTTTCTTTCCAAGTGCATATTATTATAAGTTTGGCAGAGTATGAAAGTAATGAATTTCTGTCTCTCTGCAATAACTTTTTTTTCCAATATTTTGCCAGTTATTTTTCTTCGTTTTTTGGCTCTACAATGCTAATTTTCAAGATTTGCACTTCTAGACAAGACAACTAAAAATGCACACAAAATCAACACGTAATAGTCCTGTCTTCTTCAGGGGAAAGAAAAAAAGAGAATTATCTGCAGGCATAGGTAGTAAAAATGTGATCAGTGGCTATAAGCCTGTGGAGTAACCATTAACCTTTGAGAATCATTATGTTTGTACTTTGTTTCTTTTTGCTTTGTTATTCCTGTAGTTTTTCCTCCTGAAAAATTAAAATGTACAGTTTATTTGCATTGGCATAGGTGTGCCTGTTTTTTTAATTGTGTTTATTACATCTGTTCTGAGACATTTTAACTGGTTGTGGTAGTTTGTAAATTTTGATGGGTTACTATTTTATTAGAATTTTACAGTTAAAGAATTTGCTCGAGTAGCTTCTGTTACATACTTACTATATGATGGTCTGTATTAATACAAGCTACATCATTTGTGATCAGTATGAGTATTATCAGGAATCAGTATAAGATTAATCTTATTCCAGCTATTCTTGTTAAAATTGCAGAGGGGGGTGGCAGTGGAAGGGAAGTGTCTGGCTGAACTGTGGAACAGAATTTAAAGTTCCAGAAACATTAATAATTACTCACATAATTTCTATCAGTATTTTTTTTTCTGCTCTTTAATAACTGCAGGGACCTGTGGTACTTGGTAGAATTTGTATTGTTACCCTATAAATGTAATTAATATTTATGAATGTATCAAGGGCAGCATTTTCTCAGGGTGTATTCTGAACTTTCGTTGATCTTTAGGATGGTTTAACTTCAGACTGAGGACTGTGTATTTGAAATGGAAGGATGTATGTGAACTAACTGTATGTTGCCCTCAAACAATAACAGGTTTTTTTGAAAAAATGTCTTTGGCCTACCCTGCATATTTATGGGCCAAAATTATCCAAGAAAAAAACCAAAAAATTGCATAGGTAAATATAAACATGCATAGGAAAATATAAATATACAATATAAGCAATTAAATGCTAATAACAAAAGTAGGAAGCATGTTAAAATGGTCATGACCTGGATTAATTGGATTCATTCTGGATAATTTATACCCAGCATATTAATTCAGTTTGCAGCTGGACTTGGACATGATTGCAAGCTGTACCTTTTCTCCAGACTGTCCATTGACCAGTCCCATTAGCTTAAGGGAAGAATCTGTTTGCTGATCTTTTGTGTAGGCTGTTAGATGTAATAAGACATTTAGATATTCCTCCTGAACTATAGATGCATGTTAATGATGACAAACATTTACATATACTCACTGGAGTTTACAAATTCATGCACTGTGTGGAAATGTTGTGCCTTCAGCTATATTTAGGGTATGTGAAATTCTCTCGATTTTTATAACTTGCAATGATAAATTAAAAGACAAGATAATATGTCTTGTATGTATGGCATAAACAGTGCAAACGTCAGTGCTGTTGTATTTGGTATTCAAACACTGCTTGAAATTATTCCCATGATAATAAAATATTCAGGGATTTGGGGTTTTTTTTGTAAGAGAGAGATTTGCTACTGGAAGGAAGATTTTTTTTTTGAGTGAAAGACTTTCCTCTTGTCCATTTTAATGTAATTGATAAGAAAATAATTTCTAGATTCACAGCTGTCTGCAGAGTGTAGCAAGGGGAGGATCTGATCTTAATTATATTCATGATAATTTCTTGAAATAATTAGACTTCTGTAAGGAGCTGAGGAGAGAGCATTGCAATGAAAGATGTGTAAGACTTGGTGTTGAAGGGAAAAGTTGCACCTCCATGAGCAATGAAAACAAGATTGTGAAACCATTAAGTTTTATTTCTGTTGGTGTTGTTTTAGGGTGGTTTTTACCATGTGTTGATGTGTTACTCCAAAGTGCATGTGGTCCTGTCCCTCTTGTGTGGTTGACACTGAGATTCTGAAAAAACATGGGGCTGTTGCTTGAGCCATGTGCCAGCTTTGCACCTGGTTCATTCAAGCTAAAGTTCAGGCTGCCAGTTTCAGGCCTTTTACTCCATTTCAGCCTGTGCTGACTAAGAGCCAGAGATTTCCCTTTACTTTTCCCTTTTGGGCCATTCATTTAAATGAAGGAGTAAATCATATAAAGATCTTATTCCCCTTTTTCCCCTTATTAAATACCTTAAAGGGCCTCAAGAAGCACCACTGTTTTCTAACCTGCATTGAGAGACAGAAGCCAATTCCACTTCTCTGAACCAAGGTGGTGCATCACTGAAAACAGGGAGAAGGAGGGGTTTGTTTTGTTGTTTTTTATGCTGAAGATGTCTCCTGGTTGTTTAAAAGTTCTGTGGTTTGCACAGAAAGGATTGTCAGGCACAATTTCTTTCATAATCAACGCAATTTATGCTACTGTTAGTCTCCAGAACAAATACCTTTTTCTTTTTTTTTCTTTTTTTTTCACAAGAGAGGTAGACAAAGATTTAACACACTTTGCTCTAGGCAAGGTTCGCTGTGGCATCAGTTTATTTTAGGGAGTTTTAGACTGAATTGCTCACTTGAATAATAAAAAATTAAAAAAAAAAAAAGTGTCAGCTCTGTCATAGTATGCCAAACCAGGACAAAGAGACCATGATCCTCTTGCTCAGTGGAGATGAGTGTTGGGCAGTTTGGGACCATCTTTAAGCAATTTGCACTCTGGCTTTAAGAAATTTAGATGCTGTACTGTTTTATGATATGCAACAATGCTGTAAATCATCATTTCAAGGACAGTAGTTTGTCGTGTTGCACATCCTAATAATCTACAGGACAAAGTAGAGGCAGCAAAAACCAGATGAAACCCCAGGTGATACAACATGAATTACAGTTGACTGAAATTTAATGAAAAGGCACCTTTTTAACCCAAGGTTTCTAAATATGCTGCCAGGTTAATCCCCACCAAAAAATCCTTTGATTTTCTTCTCCAGATAATCCTTTTCTACATTACATTAATGACACAGAATATTCAAACCTGACTGTGGACTTGCTAAGAGCAAGCACATGGAGAAGCCCATGGAGCAAAGAATCATCAAAGCTTAAAACTGTTGTTCGAATTTTGGTAGCATGTGAAAACCTCTAGACTTTCCTCCTCAAAACCAAGAGCCCTGATAGATCAGTCAAGTCAGCAAAAGTGCTTTTGGTGCTGTACATGGATTTGCTTTGTTATGAACTTGGGAATGACTAACTGCATTGGCTTTGATTTAAGTTACAAAACAAATTAAGTCTCTCTGGCTCTTGACTATTTTTCTTGGTCTATAATCCCCACCACAAAAAACCTTAGAAAGTCTGATTAAGTTGTTGCCCCTTATTCAAGTCTCCTTCCAAATGCATTGAATATAAATAACAGATGGCAAGATGAGCTCTCAGATGACCAGAAAGTCACATTTTCTCACTCAATGTCATAGTTCTGTGATGTTTTGTAATGGAAGTTAGTCTGATTCCAGGAAGTTAGTCTGATTCCACATCTTAAGTGTATGAGGTTCTTTTCAGGGCTGTAATTTTCTGAGCCTCTGTTATTGACAAGAAGTCCCTTTAATGCTTATATCCTGTTCACAGAAAAGGAAGCTTTAGCATTACTGAAATAATGTTCATCCAAAATAACCTGATATTTCTGGTAGCGTTTTAATAGAGACCTGCAAAACAACAGCAGTAACAGCTTTGTTCTTGTGTAGAGCCTGGCTAAATTAAGATAAAAATCACTGATATTATCTCAGGGCAAAAGTATGTATTGCAAAGAGCAAATAGAATAGTTTTGGTTGGAGGGGACTTGAAAGGTCACAGAATTACAGAATACTCTGAGTTAGAAGATGCCCACAAGGACCAAATCCACCTCTAAAGTGAACAGGCCATGCAGGGATCAAACCATGGCCTTGGCATTATTAACACCATGCTGTGAACAACTGAGCTCATCTCAGGGTCAAGATCATCTCATTCCAACCCCGTGCCATGAGCAGGGACACCTTCCACTAGACCAGGTTGCTCAGAGATCCATCCAGCCTGGCCTTGGATGTGGTCAGGGAGAGAGCATCCACAACTTCTCTGGGCCACCTGTGCCAGTGTCTGACCACCCTCATAGTGAAGATATTCTTCCTAATATCTAACTAAAATGTATTCTCTTTTAGCTTAAAGTCATTCTCCCCGTCCTATCATTACAAGACCTTGTAAAAATTTGCTTCCAGCTTTCTAAACCTCTTCAAGTATCAAAGGTTTCCACAAAGCCTTCTCTCCTCCAGGCCTGACAAATGCAACTCTCTCAGCTTGCCTTCCTAGGAGAGTTGCTTCAGCCCTCTGATCATCTTCGCAGCCTCCTCTGGTCTCTCTCCAACAAATCCATGTCTGTGTTGTTCTGAGAGCCCCAGAGCTGCACACAATACTCCAGGTGGGGTGTCGTGAGAGTCACCTGCTGGCCATGCTGCTTTGGATGCAGCCCAGAATATGATTTGCTTTCTGGTCTGCAAGAAGATGCATTTTTCCATAAAGAAGAAAACAATAGAACAAGTAGAACATTGTTGCTTTCGCCTTTCTAATATTTTCAGAAGATCATCACAACAATTCTTCTTATTCCAAACATTCCTTTTACTCAGCATTTGCCCCTTTCTGTTTTTAATTTTTTTTTCATATTTGACTTCTCCATAACTAAAGAGTTAGTGATAAAAGAGGGAGTTTTAAGGATAAATGTTGTCTATTTTATATGTAGATGTGCCTTTGATAGAATTATTACATCCTGTTTCAGAATCAGGGTGAAAATTTGCCTTGTATTTGTATCCATTGAAGAGCTCTGGAAGTTATACGTTACTGACAAGAATTATTTGTAAAGAAATCTTGTAATACTTGTACGCCTGTGAGTAGGGTACTTTTCAAACCGGAGCAATTATCCAGAACTTGTGCTTAGCAGCTTGTGAAAGAATACATAACAGACTGCAAAATGAGACCAGTCAATTCAGAAAAGAGAAACTTTGAAAAAGTCAGCATATATGCTTAATAATACCACTGTCAAGGATATGTTTATGAGAGCTTTGGCCTAAGAAAATAGAATTTTCAAAGAGAATGAAAAATCTCATGATTTTTGGTTTATGAGGGACATGATGGTTGATATTCTGAAATTAAAGAAGTATCTGAAATTACATTATTAAAAAAAACTTTCATATTTCTGTGAAATTACATCCTTTTGAACCTGCTGTGACTGGGATTTTGGGTCTAAATGGTCATCCATTTCCCTTGTACTCGCTTGGCATCCATCAGTTTTGGATATGTCATGCTACAGGGGACAATCCCTACTTGTACCCTTCAGTATAAGGATGTCCTGGCCGTGAATTTGTCCTTGAGCATGAATTATCTGAAATGTAATCATTCTGGTATTGTGGTTCAAGGAGTGAAGCTGTTCAGTGTTTGCCCATCTGAGACCTGTTCTGACTTGTGGTTTCTGAGCACCAACTAGGATAACAACTGTTCATAATAACTTCTGTTTTGGTAAATAACTCCACTTTGAATTGTTCGTGCTTGTGTTCAGCAATCTTCCAAATATTCTGTAATTTGATTTATAGTGGTTTTCATGAAAACTTTCCTCAGTTATCCTCTCTAATAAGGAATTTTTTCCTAACACTTGTGTCACATGAAAAATAGTTTAATGGCTTGCATGTAGGAAGGATTGGTGAGTTGTAAAGAAAACCTTAATGACTTTGTATTGGCCAAATCAAACTCCTGAGATATTCAGTCCAACCTGTTACTTGCTGCAAAACCTGTTTATCTGTAAAACTTCTTTATCTATACTAGCACTTCTTTGACAAAGCAAAGAAAAAGTAGTATAGCGGTCACACTTTTTTTCTGTTTTATAGCTTATATTTGAAGGATTTCAGGTAAATTCTTAAGATTCAGCAGTAGTCAATTTTTAAATATTAATCCACTGTGAGATCATATAGTACAGTAACTGCCTTGATTTGTCTATGGAGGTGAGGGAAAGTACCAAATTCCTTGTGATTTTAATCCATTCTTTATGCAGAAAAAATTTATAATCATTCCATTGGAGAAGATAATGATAGAAATATATATTTGGGGTTGTTTGTATTTTTGTATTTTTTTCAATCTTAATGTTTATCTTTTAATATTCAAATATTTCAAGCTTTTTGCTTAGCAGATCTAGTTAATGAGGTTTAATAGAGATGGCAAAAAGCATCCTGCCTACTTGCCCAACTCTACATCCTTTTATTTACGATTGATCAAAATTCAGCATTTTTAAAAATATGTGTTCCTCTCTCTCATATGGTAGTCTAGAGTATCAACTGTCAAACTGTAATTCTGTCAAATCATTACATAAGCACTTGATTTCTGAGGGGAAATTTTGCTACCTCTAGTTACTGTGGTTTTAAAGGCATGCTAGAAGAGCCATTTTCAATATGCCATTCAAAATTACCATCAATGAATAATCCAGAGAAAACTTCACAACTGAGAGACTGTGAGGAACAGAAACAGGATGAAGTCTGAAAACGTGGTTATGTATGTGGTCATGATTGCTTCTGCTATTATCTGCTATCTCAAGATTTTTAAAAGGAAATGAAGGAGCTGATTATATTAATAAACCACAAAATAAGCTCTTCAGTTGATTCAGTCTAGCTCTCTCCAACTGAGGTATTTGTGTAGGAATGGCCAGTGAAGAGTATTTCTAGGGCACAACAGATTTCATCCAGTCAGAATCTCTAAAAATAGATCAGATGAATCATGCTGTGAAGTGTCTCTCTGATTCTAAAGGACCTGCAGTGACTAGCTCAGAGATGCTGCTTAAAACTAGGTAAGAGGAATTTCATCCAAAATACCTGCAACCCCAGTGATCTGATGTGTCCATGAGCAAGGTTTATTCCATTTGAAATAGTATCAAGTTAGACTGTTCAGGTAATGAAATAAAATTATTAATGCTTCCATGTGAGGCACTGCAGCAACCTCCCCAGGAATGCTGCCAAGCATTCAGAGTGCCCAGGTGGAGGAAGCATGAACTGAGGTGTAGCAAACAGGGAAAGAAATGGGGCTGAAACAAAGGGTAGGAAGGGAAAGGTTATTGTGAGGATACTGAAAGCTTTATTTCTCTTCAGTAAAATAAAGGCTAAGAGAAAAGGTACACTGTGGGGAGAGGACAACTGTGAGAGAAGGAGAACAATCATTTAATCTGAAGAACAATGCTGGGACAGAAATAATTGGCAGAAAACCAGAGTGGAAGGTGGAAGATTTCTAGCCATCAAAGCAGTGGTGTTCTGGAGGAGATTCCCAATACTGCAGTCAGGTTTTGTTTTTCCACACATGTCTAACTGTTAGCTAGGTGGAAAATGATACATTTATGAAAGGGAATGTGAAACACAGTTGCCTCTGATAGCAGGAGCTTGGACTGGATGTGCCACCACTTTGATCCTAGAAGGGGATGTGTATGCATGACTGCACTTATTGAAGTGAGAGTAATTATGCTGTAGATATGCCTATACTATCAATGTGAATATGTTGTGGTGCTTCTTTAAACTTGTAATTAATACTAATTGAGCTCTCAGAAACTGAAGTGTTCCCTGTTTAAAAATTCTGTTCTTTCTCTGAGTGTAACAGTTTGCGAACTTATCCCACTTCTTGAAAAACTCCATGCTAATGAAAGGAAGGCACTAAATATTATCTGTGGATAACAAACAGCTCAGAGGATTTCTTAGTGTGTAAGCTAAATATCTTTTGCCAGCATTGTGTTCTGCTACATGTGTTTTCCCTTGGTATTGTATTTATTGTACTAGACATGTGATTGTAGATTAAGACTTTCTCTATATATTCTGCTAAACACAACTTTTTGTTTGCTGTAAAGATGTTAGTATGAATGAGAAAAAATATAGGTTTTGTGCAAAAACTCAAGCTATATGTTTTCTAACAATCCACAAAGAGAAAAAAGTATTTTCAGGTGTTACAGCTCAATCTAAGAAATGAACTTGGCTGGCACTTTATGAAAGTAATAAAATCATTAATTTATTTGCATGCATACCTCAGCACACAACTAAATGTTCATTCAGCAAGAGAGTGCACCAAGTCTGAGATGTGCTGAAAGGTTGTGGGGCCTGCAAGACAGAAGATGCTGTACCACCTTATTTTGTTTTTTCATCTACTGGTATATGGCAATTCCCTTAAATTTGCTAACCTGTTGAAGTTCATCAAGTCTTGTAAAAAAAAAAAAGCTTCCTCTTTTTTGTCTTTATATTGTGTAATTATGGGACATAACACTATGTCTTTCTGAAACAGGTTTCCTTTTGAAATAACAGGTGAAACTCAGGTAGTTTATTGCATGTGTCCTATATCCCTGTTCTGATGTGCTGTGTCTCCTCCAGATGTCCAGCTGCCATTCCAGGTGTCCAGCTGCCACCCCATCTCACAGCAGGACTGGTTTGCTGCTCCACAAGCTGCAGGTAAGCCCTGACAGCACTCCCCAAAGTTTGTGTCCCTGTCCCCATGACCACCCCTGGCACAAGGAGCGGTGAGGAGTGCAGCTGCTCTCCATCCCACAGCAGCTTTCCCAAGGCAGTGAGGGGATGCTCCCTCTGTGTTTCCAGTGGCTCCCAAGGAGCTCAGTCATGGTGCTTCTCCCCACAGCACAGGGCTGAGTTCCAAATCAGAATGGGCCAATGGACCATGTAGTTTAAACTCTCAAGTTTTTGCATTTTGTGCTGTTACTCCCTTGTATTTTGTCTTTGAAGCAGGAAATCATTTTTATTTAATCCGCTATTTATCTTCATTGCAAGAGTGATTATTTAATGAAACAAAGTGTCAAAATTTGTGCCTTTTACCTGATTTAAATTTGACCAGCTTCAGCTTTCAGCCATTGTTCCATTGTTTTCTGTTGGCACTTATAGGTGGTATTTGCTTTCCTGTAATCACTGCTACATGTTTGCTCAGGTCAGCTGAAATATATCTGAGATCTCTTAAGACTTTCACTGTAATGTGTGTTCTCCAGTATTCAGTATTTGTGTCTCTTCCTTCACCTCTATTTTTCCCATATACTTTTCAAAATACACAGAATTCTCTAAATGTAACTGTAGGATTATTACTGATCCTGCACTTGGAGGAAAAAGCAGTTGTCTGTCACTTCTACTTCAGCTGCCCTCTGAACATCACAGGGCTGTGTTAAACTTTTTATGCTGGGACTTCATGTTGAATGGTGAATGCCTGTGTTTACTCTGTGTTTATTCTGTCCCCTTCAACAGTGACTCTCTCAGTTTCTCCTTCCAAGCCAAAGATGGATTTTGAGTTCATGGTTTTTCACAAAGGTTTGCATTCTCCACTTCAAATAATTTTGGTTAGGTTCATACTAAAAATTGCTTGATACCTTTACTTTTCCTTCAGGAAGAGGAAATGACATGACTTATTTTTATGGTGGATTCTGCTCATATTTCTAGCTGATGTGAATATGTAATCTCAGAAGGATATCAAGCCATAATGAAAAGTTTATGGACAGGTCTTTTGAATTAAAATGTATCTTGAGAACATCTTCAGTTCAAATGTCACTGATTTGGGATACTACTCATCCAGTACACATGCATGTAAATAGGATTTGCATTTTCATATTAAAGTGAAATGTTCAGGAATATTACCCATGAGTGTGAAAGACAAGTATGACCAGATACTTAATGTTTAATTAGTAGAATTAGTAGTCATATCAATTTTTGCTTTATTCTTGTGGTCCTTTATTTCCATTACCGCACTTATTTATTTTGTATATCTAGAGAAAATTTAGCTCTATTTTCTGCTGAAAAAAGTACACAGAAAGAAAAAAAGGGATCTGAATCCTGGCTTGTAGGATAGTGGAAGCCAGCTGTCCAAACAGACTGCATATTTGGTCATAAATTTATTGGAAGAAGAGTGTGTTTTATTAATAAGAATGTGCACTTTTGATGTTATCTTTGCAATCAGAACAGAGCTGAATATAAAACCATTTAATCACACTGAATACTACTATTAGTAGAATGGGAGAGAAGTTCTCTTTTTATAATACAGGTTATTTTCTTCTGGAAAATATCTTTCAAAAAATAAGAAGTTAAAGAAATAAAAAGGGGACAATGATCCTTGGTTAGAATCTATGGATGAGTTGCTCCTAGAGCTGGATATCCCACAGAGCAGTCCCCATCCACCAGATTAAATTATTTTTATGGTGCCTGGACTATGTTGACAAAAATTTACTTCCTTTTAAGAGAACCTGCTTTTAACAGTAGAAGAAATTTTCGGCTCCCACATTAATGGCAATTTAGCCTGTGTGTAACATAGTATGTGCTGGCTGCAATATTTTTGCTGTAGATGTTACCCTGTGCTTTTATAAATCAAGAAATCTGCACACTGAATACTTTTGTCAAACAATTATGCAAAAGGTATTTACCATTTCCCCTCCTCCTTCAGACTCCTTTAGTCTTCTTAATCATCAGCATATATTGTAAAAGTTTGTTTATTATGCAGTTGAAAGTTACCCAGTTATTTCTGTTGGGGAATTATTCTTGGACAAAGAAAATGATTGGAAATAATACCCCTACTGGTCCAATTTGACAAAATTACAGCCTAATGAAAAAAATATAATACAGAATTATATGTGTTTAAAAAAACAAAACAAAACAAAAAAACCCTTGTAGGATATGCAGATCAGTGTTGAGCTTAGCTATTAGTAGAAATTTTTTTCATTAAATGGAAGGAAACTGGAATAACTCTACATGTGTAAAAGACCAGCATTCCCTCTTAAGGAAAATCCCAAATATAAAGTATGGCATTGTTTGCTGTGCATGTGGTGACCAGTCCGGGTTATATTAAGTTGAAGTTACTGCCATCTGGTGGGGAAAATAGTGTTATATCCCAACAATTGGAAGCAATTCTGTCAGGATTACATCCCCTGCACCTGTGCGAATGCTGAGGGGTGCATGTGTCTGTGTGTATACACACACCTATACAGAGATAGATAGTATAGGATAGATATAGATATAGATATAGATATAGATATAGATATAGATATAGATATAGATATAGATTAGATATAGATATAGATATAGATATAGATAATATTGGCACTTGGTTGCTGATTTTAAAAGAAATTTCAAATATTCAGTGATACAGAAAGGCCTGCTGAATCAGAGACCAATCAAGGGTAGAGAAATGTAGGAAAGAAAAAAAGGAAAATGCCATAGGTAGAAAAGCTAGATATGCAATATGTGTGCTGTGGTCCTGCCAGTGTGCCCACACTCCTGGACTAGATTAACACTGATAATCACATACAAGCCTTGTTCCTGGAATATTTCTTCACAGGCAGAGATTTTATACTTTTTGCAGTGTTTCATGTAGCACTTTCTATCGTCATTTCATAGAATCATAGAGTGGCCTGGGTTGGAAGGGAACATAAAGATCGTTCAGTTCCAACCCCCTGCCATGAACAGGGACACCTTCCACCAGACCAGGTGTCCCAGAGCTCCATCCAGCCTGGCCTTGAGCACTTTTAGGCATGGGGCAGCCACAGCTTCTCTGGACAGCCTGAGCCAGTGCCTCACCACCCTTACAGGAAAGAATTGCTTCCTAATCTCTGATCTAAACCTCCTCTCCGTCAGTTTTAAGACACTGCCCCTTGTCCTGTAGCTACATGGTCTTGTCTCTCTCCAACTTTCCTGCAGACTCCCTTCAGGTGCTGGAAGGCTGCAACTAGATGACCCCAAAGTCTTTTCTTTTCCAGGCTAAACAACTTCAATTGCCTCAGCCTTTCCTCACAGGAGAGGTGCTCCATCCCTTCAATCAACTTGGTGGCCTCCTCTGGACTCTGTGTTGGAAATGAACACTAATTATTGGTGCAAAAACATCTGTGCTAATTCTCTCTCCATTCTTTGCTTAGGCTTTCTCTTTGGCACAGTGAGTTTGGTCCTCCTTGAGTCTTGACATATACCTGTGTTAACTATTGCCTGATTCTTGAATGATCACCCCAATAGGAATGGAATTGTGTGAGTAGAACATCAGGGGAGTCTGGGGAGCATTTTACGCATGTTAAATTAATTAGGTTTTCTCAAGGAGCTGAAACTCTTCCATAGGATGTAACAGTCAGTGAAGTAAATTATAAGTGAAGTGGTAATAGAAGTGAGATTCAGTTGTGGGAGACAGTGTCAGATGTCTACCTGTATTAATAAATTTCTCAATAACCATATGGGAATAATAACTGGTGTCCAGAATTTAGTCTTATTTCATCATTATGGTGTCTGAAGACTCCAAACAAGATTAGGTCTGCTTTATGTACAAATATTAAATAGGTTTTGTCCTTGTTGTATGCTTTGTTTTCTTCCAGTGGAGAACTGTACAAGTGGTTGCTTGCCCTTAACAGGCAGAATAAATTGCCATTTTCTCTATTATGTTTGTATCAAAAGGATACTTTTAACAGGCATCTTTGAAGAGTGAAGGAAAAGTTAGAGCAATCCAAGAGTCCCATGGGGTGCATAGTGACGCAGTCAAACCCCAGGGGCAGAGTAACATTAGATTCCTCTTTAAAGTGATAATTAATGTTGCCACCCTATACTTCTCATCTCTCATAATTCTTGTTTATTTTGTTAAAAATTGTTTTTCACATGGTTGATCTTTGCTGCCTATTGTCATTTTTTGTCTCCTTTTTGTCTTTTTCCTTTCTCTGAACTCTCTAGAAGCCAGAATCCTGCCCAGATAACATCTGTCAAAAGAAAAACCATTGACCTTGTAATCCTGTCATTCTGCTTTTAAGACTACATTGTACATGCAGGTGTCTGATTTCTTCATAGGTTTTAGAGGAAGTACTTTTTCATGACTTTGCAATGTAATTGCCTAATAGTTTTTCAAGGAGACAGACACTTTTCACATAGAAAGGCTCTTACTGGGAAGGTTTAACAGTGAGAGTGCTGGGTGGTTACATGAGCACATATTAAGTACGTGCTTCTAACCAAAGCCCACAGCTTGAACCATCCAGTGCAAAGAACTCTCTCTGGCTCAGTCTAGTTTGTACAAGACAGAAAAGTGAACACCTTTCAGAAGGAAGATGGTCCCTGGTTCTCTCTTCCAGCCTTCAACTCAACATAAAGTTTACTTTGAGCTGTGTGAAAGGAGCACCTAAGTTGATTAGCTGTTGATTACAAAACTGGCTGCTTTTTATTTTCACTGCTGCTGGTAAAATGACCAGAAGTGAAATGGGCTTTGAAATTCTGGTGATACTGAGATGCAAGCTTTCTGGAATATCATGTTTTGGGGTTTTTTGGGTTTTTTTGGTTTGTTTTGTTGGTTTTTTTTTTCATTTTGCCCTCTTTTTCCAGTTTTCCCCCCTGCTCTTGGATAGCTTCACATATTTATTTAAAATCACCAGAGATTAAGCAATTTGATAGCTAGATGGTAATTGCTCTCTGAGCTGAGGAGAGCTGAACTGTAAAGGAAAGGTTTTGTAGGAAAAGATGAAATAATGTGAAACAAAGTTAGGAGGATGTATCTTCTGAACCAAAAATGACCATCTTTTATAGTGTCTGTTGGGGTGGGATAGAGTTTAAGGTTATATGATATGTGTTATAAAGTCAGAGTGTGGAATGCATTGAAGTATCTCAAATTTCACTTCTTTAAATCAAAACTGATTATAGACATGTCCTTACTCAATGGGAAGTTGATACAGAAACGAGTCCAGCTCTTTGAATTCATTATGGAGGAAATCAGAACAGAGCCCCACAGTGATCACAGTTACCTTTGAAAATCTATGAGGAAGTGGATACATTTTTCCAGGAATACTGTGATAGATATGATATTTGTATTTGATAATTGCATCTCCATTCTTGGAAGTGTTCAGGACATGTCTCGACAAGCTGCTGAGAAACCAGCTCTCAGACCTGCTTCAGATGTCTCTTAGATCTTCATTAATGACAAAGATAAAGGCATTGAGTGCACTCTCAGCAAGTTTGCAGATGACACAAAGCTGAGTGGTGTGAGTGACACACCTGAAGGATGGGATGCAATCCAGAGGGACCTGGACTAGCTCAAGTGGCCCATGGGAATCTCAGGAGGTTTAACAGACCAAATCTAAGGTGCTGCACCTGGGTCAGGGCAACCCCCAGCACCAATCCAGGCTATGGATGAGCAGATCCAGAGCAGCCCTGGCAGAAGGACTTGCTGTGGGTGAGAGGCTGGACATGCCCTGGCTGTGTGCACTGGGAGCTCAGAACCCCCGTGTGCTGGGCTGCAGCCAAAGCCCCGTGGGCAGCAGGGCAGGGAGGAGATTCTGCCCCTCTGCCCTGCTCTGCTGAGAGCCCACCTGCAGTGCTGCATCAGCTCTGGGCTCCCAGCACAGCAAGGACAGGGAGCTGCTGGAGCCAGGCCAGAGGAGGCACCTAGGTGATCAGAGGGATGGAGCAGCTCTGCTGGGAGGAAAGGCTGGGAGAACTGGGATTTTCAGCCCAAAGAGAAGAAGGCTGCAGGAAGTCTTTAGAGCCCCTTACAGTACCTGAGGGGAGCCTACAAAAAAGCTGGAGAGAGGGACTTTTTGCAAGGTCATATAGTAATAGACGATGAGGAATAGTTTTAAGTTAGAAGTAGATAGATTTAGATTAGCTATTAAGAAGGAATTCTTTACTGTGAGTGAAGTGAGGTGCTGTCACAGGTTACCCAGAGAAGCTGTGGACTCCCCATCTCTGGAACTGTTCAAGACCAGGTTGGATGAGCTCTGAGCAACCTGAGATAGTGGAAGGTGTCCCTGCCTATGACAGGTGTTTTGGAATGAGATGATCTTTCAAGTCCCTTCCAACCCAGGCTATTCTATGCTATGACTTCAGTATCCCTTCCAAGCTGATTTATTCTGTGATTCTATGATATGAAAACTAGTCTTCTAAAGACAAGATTTTCCCAAAGAATAAAGATTTCAGTATGAGACCACACTTCTTATCTTGAAGGTGGTAAGCAGCTGAATCTACTTTTAAAAAATTACCGTAACTTTGAGGTAGAAAATCACAGTAATGAACTCAATTTATGACACTGGGACTTTTTAGGTCCTTAATACAGCTTGTCTCCTCAGCCTTTTGAAGGACTGTTTGGGGTGGTGACAGCCACTTCCTATGGAAATTCAAGTGTAAGGCACAGTTCTTTTACATAGGTTTGTCTCTGACAGAAGCATAGAAGTATATACATACATTCACTAAAATAATAAAAGAGAAGAAACCTTATTGAAACATGATATTTTATGCTTGGTTTTGCCCTTAGGGAAAGAGGAAATGAACCAACTGTGACAGACACTAGTTCTTAATAGACTACTGAGGGTACCTTGATAACCTCGTGCTAAAGGCAGTAAAAAGACTGTACATCTAATAGAACATGAAATATTTTTAACAGTGCTGTATTTGTTTTTTAAAGAAGATGAATTTAAATGCCTTAGAGCTTTCAGACTACCAGGGCTTAATTTTAAAATTCTGTGTGTTAGCAATCTGAAGATCAGCAAAATGAAAACAATAGTTTCTGAAATCCTTGTATCATCATCTCTGGTTTAGAGGGAACACCCTCTCTCTGGGGTAGAAAAGTAATTTAGTGTAGGACACTAAGCAATTTTGGCTGCTCTTGAACAAATATCTCAAGTAAAACAAACTTTTCTGTATTTCATGCTGTTCTTCCTGTAATACTCAGGGTACTTCACATCTTAAGTTGTTCAGGTTAATCAAATCCAAGAAACGCTTTATATTGTCATCTCGTTTTCTACAGATGGGGTTAGATTATGTTCTGGGGAAAATCGGTTTCATTAATGTGTCACCATGATGATATTCCTTTCCCTAGTGTGTTGTCCTTCCATTTAGAGAGGGGCGCACAAATGATCCGACTTCAATTTTGCTTGATTTTTAGTGTTCCATCTTAATCTAGAACGGTCTTTATGCTTCAAATCAGTACTTCATTCATGTTCTGCTTTAAAATTGCTGAACAGAAGAGATAGGATTGATATATTTTATACAGTTTAAGTTTTTGTTTTTCATGTCTTTCCCTTCACTCAGAATCACAGAGTATTTTGAGTTGGAAGGGATCCACAAGGATCATCAAGTCCAACTCTCAAGTGAGTAGCCCACACAGTTCCTTATTTCCAGAGTACTTAAGGGAGGTACTTGTAGTAACCAGTGCAACACCTGAGAACTCTCACAACTCAAGCAAAACAAAACAGGGAGAATGTGTTTTCAATGTACAGAAATAGGTACTCTGAGAAACATCAGTCCATAAGAGGTTTGATTTAGGTGCCCAGAATGAAGTAACCTTGATAATTTCCTGCCAGATAAACTGACAGGAGGGTGCTTTCCCATGCAATGGTTGCATGTATGGATGTGCTGCATTCTTCTGTCTAAAGTGAAGAAGGTTTGTGGAGTGCTTGGGTAGGACAATATTTTCCAAAGAAACAACTTTCAGAAACTGATAATTGTATGTGAAGATTCAAGTCATTTGAAAAGTATCTTTAGTAAAGGAGTAATAAGACGATAAAAATGTGCTGAAAAGGTATTTAGGGTTTCTGAACATCTGTTCAGATTGTGAATTATGTATTGTCCTGGAAAGGCTGTTTTGCAATAAGAATATAAAACAAGACTTCCCATTCAGGTTTTTTTTTGTCTGTTCGTTTTGGTTGGGTTTTTTGATGTGTTTTCATAGCAAAATACGTGTATGTATTATGTATTAAATATGTATTAATGTGTCTGCATATCAAACAGCAAAACATCATGTTTTGAAGCTACTTTGAGGTTACAAAGTTGGGCACCAGAAAATAGCCTATAAATAGGCACACCTGGAAATTACCCTGTATTATAATTTAATTTTTTTTTAATATATTGAATCTTCAATGCATAATTTTTCTCCTCATGGGTCTTATAATGACATTCAGGCTTGGATATATGTTCTAAATTTTCTCAGTAAATAAATACTTTTCCAAGATCTTTTGGAATCTGTGGCTCTCATCAGCTTTACTACAGGCTTTATTTTGAGAATCTTCTTAGAAATGATGGTTGAATATGATATCAAATGAAAATTTGGAAGAAAACAAGTTTGTTTGTTGGGGTTTTTTAGAGCTTTCAAGCCTCCCAGGAAGTTTATGTTCCTTACTGGAAAGTTTAGTATTTTGATTTCTGACTAGTCTTTAAAATTTTGTGAATTAATTCAGCTCAGCATAGTTGTAGTGATGTGGTTGTCAGTAGAATAATTTTTAAGGTATGATTTCAAAGTCAACATGTTTATGCATATATAGGCTCTAACATCAGCACACTATTAGATCTCTACAAAGATAAGCCTCATCATTTTTATTGGTTTTTGCTTTATTCAGTGGTATATACAGAGATATCATTGTCTTATTCCGTAGTGATCTGTCTAATTATTATTGACATGACATTCCCACTTTGCAAAACCAGAATGAAGACTGACTCATGAAGTAGGTCATGGAGCAAAATGAGGAACCTTTAAGAGAGTAGGACATTAGGTGAAAAATGGAGAGATTTTATAACCAAAATTAGGTGCTTTTCCTCCTTCATTTCACTCACAAAAAGGTCATAGTGCAGAAAGAATGAGGAAGTTTAACTGTCTGATTTTGCTAAAGAGCTCTTTTCATGGAAGACTACTGAATTTAGAGCTCTGAAAATGCACAGACCTAAATGTAATCTAAATAATAATTAAATGTAGGTGGAAGAGGACACACAGCTGGCCATGGGCTAGTGTTGTAACCAGTCTGAGCATCCAGTTGGCAGAGCTGTTCTCTCAATTTTTGTAGTTACGGTAAATAAAAATGTTAAAACCCCAGCACATTTGCTGAGAGAATCTCTGGTGGGAGGCTGAGAAAGTGAGAGCAGGCCAAAACACAGGTAGAGGTGCTTTCACAGTTGTAGCTCCCTAGCACAATGGGAAGCATCTGAACTAATAGAGAAAAAAAACCTCAGATGGGTTTGAGCATAAAGGTTTGTCCAAACCAGAGAAGGATGGTATGACGTAATTGACACATAATATTTTGGTTGAGGATATAGATGGGAAAGGCCATACTTACAACTGATGACATAGAGTATCCTACTTATAAAAACAGAAGGAAATTCATTAGTCCTGTCAGTGAAGGCCAGCTGTTAAAGGTTTTAGAAAAATTGGAAAGGATTTTATGAAGGGGACTTGTGTGGGACCAAGTTTTAGATTTTTGTTTTAGTGATGCACAGCTTGAGTTGATGGCCAGATGTTAATAGAGAGATAACTGAAAAGTAGTGTGTTTAATTTGGATAGAGGAATGCTCCTTCTAAAAGAATAAATAGGATGGGGGATGAGTGTGTGAGTTGCAAGCTGGCTGTCTCCATGTATACTTTACAGACTTGAAGTGTTGCATATGTTTGCTTTTCCACTGATGTGAGTGACATCTAGTTCATTTTTTGATTGATCTTCTTGGAAGCCAGGTGGAGTTTGAGAGACATCTAATAAAAATGAATTCATCAATACTTGCTCTATAAAAAATATTTATAGAGACTAAAAAAAAAGTCCCCTTATTAATGTTAGGAAGACTAGACAAGGGTTTTCTAGAGGACAGTAGATGCTTTTACAAAGTCCTGAATAATAGTTAATGAGAAAACATGTGAGGTAGCTTGCTTTTAAACCTTGTGGGATTCACTTAACACCCATCTTCATTCTGAGCTGTTGGGGAGTGACACAGACAGTGAGATGTGGGTCAGGACTGGGTGGCAGTTTGAAGGAAGAACAGAGCAGATAAGTAGCCATCTGATTTACCAGCAATTTTGTGTTTGCATGTAGATAGCCAGTGCTGGCCAGAATGGGAAAAAGGCCTGGTGCTGACATTTATTCATCTTTTCAAATGGAGTACAGAAGATTGCTGGGTTTGGTTTTTTTTCTCCTTTTTCCAAAAGATGTTAGTGTAAATGTTAGGGAAGAGTTGCTTGTCTATTTTCAGCAAAGCTAATTTTCCAGATCTGAGCTCTGTTGGCTTCAGTTATTGGAAGTGAATACCAGATAACCACAAAAAGCACAAGAATTCAGTGTTTTATAAGAAATCAGTTCGAATTCATTTAACTGCATTTGGTTTCATTTAACTATATTTGAAAACTTTGAGGCTGAGGCTAATAGAGCAATACCAAAGTCTGAGTCCTGTTCATCTATATTAAACATGTATAAACTATATATAAACAATTGGGTTCACTTTTTTCCCCCTTTTCCCCTCTCTCCCCTCCACCCAATATGCCAAAATATCCAGTCCTGGCAAGACTAAGATTACTTTGTTTCTTGTTATTGCTTGGCTATCCAAATTCACTCTTAGCATCCAAGCAAGTCATTCCACTGTGGCAAAGCAAAAACAGTCTCAGCTGCTTCATTGATGTTTTTGTGTTCCTTAAATTTAAGCAGATTTTCAGTATAGTTCCATAGAAATAACTGGATTTAATTCCTGTATCCTTGTGTGACTGTTCAGAAGGTAATTGAAGGTAGCTAAGGCCATGAACTGCTTTTGCAGCCTCCATTTCATTTACAGAGGTTTGTTGGAAGCGTAGGCAGTACCAATATTCAGTGATTTTCGGGAGGTTTGCTCTCTAAGGGCAGTAGTGTAAGGACAGTGCTAAAGAGAAAGTACAAACTGTGAAAAGCCAATATAAGATGTTAATTGTACGTAAATATTTTTTAGTTTGTTGTGTCACTGTGCTGTGATATACTTTTGAGCAGGCTCACATCCTAGAAACTGGTCTTGGCGTTAGTTTCTGCAGGACTCAGCCAGCTGCAATCACCTCCAGTAAGAAAGAGGAAAGGACTCTTGGCTGTTCTGCATGGGGGCATTGAGGACATAAATGCAGAGACTGACTGACTGAGTGGCAGATGTATTCTGGATCACTGCATTTTTTGAATATTGTATTGTTCCAGTGTTAGTTGTCATCTGTTCCCTATCCGTTGTCTGCTCAGTGTTTTCATTGATGACATACATTGTCCAGAGGGACTTTGGAAACATATCTCACCTTTGAACTTTGTGTTGAGTGGAAGATGGTCATCTGAAGCTGAGTGTGTTAAGCTTTGAGGATACAATGTTTAAAAAGTGTAGATAGGAACAGTGCTGAAGAAGCAGAACTAATATAGAAAATAGGATACTTCACTCAAGCGTAGTGAAAACTTGAAACAGCAATAAAGGACAATCATGGGGGAAGCTGCTGTTTAAAATGAGTAGCATCAGCCTGGATAAGTGCATGAGACTGGGAGCAAGGAGTCCTTTTCTAGGGGAAAAAGATAGAATGGCAGAAATTCATTGTCTGAGGGAAACAAGTGGAAGAAACCATTGACTACTGATACAAATGTTTAAAAACCTTCTCAGAGTGCCCTGGCAATTTACTGTATGCTTTCTCTTCCATACTTTCAGTGAAGGCTGAGTGTTGTCTATTTTGCATTAATGAAGCTATTTATGGATCTTTTCCACCTCTATTTATGTTAACTTATAGGACAGGATTTTTAGGGTTTGGGGGAATATAGAGCAACTTTGCCACAACTTTATTTTCTGTACGAGGCACACTTTAAACTGAATACCTGAAAAACTGCATCCACTTTAAATTCAGATGGACCTCTTTGCAATAACAATGCCTTGATATTTTAAGTTTCCTAGGGCAATTTTACCTGAATTGTGACCTATATCCAATATTATGGATAATAATGATAATTATGATATTTGTTATATTAGAAACACTAGCTTGTTGTATGTAATGGTTATTAAAATATCTTCTGTAGTATAGGTGAATTATAAGGATGAGTGGCATAACAAGCCTAATAGCTATTTAATGGCATTTCCTAAGAGGAGATGTAACTACCTGAAAAGGAATAGTAGAATCTAGTTTCCTTTGTTCATAAAGTTTGTTTCTTAGAGCAAGACAGCAGAATATCTACAGTGGTACCAATGCTATACTGCATTCCA
This sequence comes from Entomyzon cyanotis, assembly GCA_024500445.1. Lineage (NCBI taxonomy): Eukaryota > Metazoa > Chordata > Aves > Passeriformes > Meliphagidae > Entomyzon > Entomyzon cyanotis. The sequence goes on from JAKEPQ010000756.1 coordinate 6,023,969, forward strand.
ATTACTGTCTTTAATGAGGAGAAAAGGAAGGAATGAGGCAGTGTGATGAGATTTGCTGTTGCAGCAGGCACTATTAACTTCTGAGACTTTTATCTAACACTTTTATCTTCATTCTCAAGCCTCAAACCTTCATAGCCATCTCTGGACTGCAGTGCTTCAAGCAGATATCTGAACTTCAGGTCTTCATCCAAACATAGTGCAGAGCCACAACCAGGTGCAATTATATCAAATGCATGCTTTTCATTCAAATGTACATTTCCGAAACCATCCAGTGGAGACTGGTATGTGTACCTCCTTTACTGTGGAGCATCTCTAATAGAATAATACATTATATAATGTCTGTATGACTGCACTGCACAGAAGATGAGTTTTGCTTTCAGATGTGTTCATTTGGCTTGTGTAATGTAAGAAAATATCTTCTCAAGACAAATATGCCAATGCTTGCCTTTTGAAAAATACTCATGGAAGGCCTGAAAGGGTACAGAGAACATTTTCCCAGCACAAACAAAATTCTTGTTATGTAATTTCTTTGGCTTCAAAAATCAAGCAAGCTGTTTGGTTCTATACTGGGATTTTGAACCTGCCAACTCTGACAGCTTCACATAATCATGTAGCTGTTGTTTGGTGGTGTTACAGCAAACCTCTCTGCGTAGTTTGCTTTAACCTTGTCCTTCACGTGAGATTCAAACAATGCCTTCTCTTCAAAGGTGTATCTGTCAGCAAGTAATGTGAAAGTCAGATCATCTGTGCTCTCATAGAACAGGTTACATATGGCTTTTGTTACAAGTGAAAAGTGGGTAAGATTTTGTGATTATGAATAAAAAGAACAAAAGGAGAAGAGAATTTCAGGCTCTTTTGTGTAGAGACTTGTGAGCTTTTGTTTTGTCAATATTGAATACAAAAATATTACTAAAGGCTACATATAAATTTATAGGTTTTTTGTAAGGGAATTCAGATATTTTTATGGCAATTAGTAATGTTTTTTTGTTTTGAATCATGTAGGTACCATCCTTTCAAAACAAGGGCTTCATTAAAATACTTATGTGTGCTGTTGGGTGGGTGAAGGAGGAATTTTTTATATTTTCAAAGTTTCCTTTTTTTTACTTTTATCTTTAAAAGGTGCTGTAAACAGCGGTTGTTGTTATATACAATCATAATATTATTCTAGGCACCCCGCTAGAGATTTCAAATAAATGTCTCCTTATTAAATACCTTTTCCAACATCCTGAAGTGTGATTTACTTTCAGCTCTTATAAAATATATAAGCATGCTAAACATAAATCCAAACAGTATTGCTTAAACTTTTCTAATTTTGTAATTAGCATGTTATTCTCAGTAATTTTATTTCTTCTAGATTATTTTATTTAATAATGGTCAGTATCCTCATCAGCACTGTTCAATATCTCAGGAGACCAAGTCTTTGGACTTACTTTACAATAAACACAGGGAAAAGACCTTATCAGCCAAAAGTTTTTTTGTTGGTTTGTTGCTTTTTTCTTTTTCCAGTTTTAAACTGACCAGACTCTTCCCACATGGGTGTGCCTCTAAATCCCTTCCAAATTAAACACAGAGATATAAAACCAGTATACAAACAATAGCAATAGAAGTGCATCTTATTCATCCCTTCTTGCTTTTCTTTATGAGGATCTTTAAGTGTGGCCTTCAAATATTCTAGGAGAGAGAAATGCACTTAGATCCACATCCTGCTTTCTCATGTGACCTGGATTGATTAGAGTTTTAACTGTAATCATTTAACAGTAGAATACTGCTTCCTAATCCTCCTCAAAACTGTCATCTTTGGAGAGTCTTCATTAGAAATGTATTTTAATCCATCAATTTTTTTCCTTATTTCTGAGGGAAAAATATAAATGATGATTCAACCTGCTTTTAGAGCTACATATGTGGTTATGTAGCTTTTTCCCATGCTCCAAACTGGTTCTTTAAACCTGTTCCTCACCCATCCAGAGACTGTGTTGCCTATCCTGTAATTATGTTATTAAATAAAAATAATTTTCTAATAGTAATGATAGAAATGAAAATAAAACCTATTCCAAACCCTATAGAGCTGAACACATCATACAGCTTTTTATGTACAAGTATCATCCATGAAATTGTTAATTAACTTCAGGAGTATTAGTTTAATCTAGCTATGAATTCTCATTGCAGCTAACATCAAAGGCATGATGTTAGTTGTAGTATTTCTACTATATATACATGTGTGTGTTTGTCTGTAGGCATAAATACATGGCAACTGAAGGTTTCCAAGGCTTGAATTACTGTTTTGGGGGCTTTTTCCTCCTCAAATGTGATGTGATCAGATCCTGTAATACTGAAGAACAGCAGCAAAAACCAGAAGCCTTTAAAAATGTTGATAAACAAATAACAGAACAGGCAGGATTTACTTCCTTACTCTGACCACAATGATTTCCCAGGCTGGTATATAAGTGGAGTTTTGGAAGACTCTTGGATAGTTGCCACTAGTTAAGAATAAAATCATTCAAGATGTGGAATAGTCACAAATATTATGCTAAACCTTTCAAATTATCTAGCCATAGGATGCTGGAAGGAGAAGGTGACTGTGCATTATAATATTGCAAATTTTTAACAGAAAGCGCCTGGAGCTGACAAACCAGATTGGTGGTTTTTAATGAAAGCGAATACAGTTAATCTGTGTATACTTTCATTGACAAGGTTCTGCACTTAGGAGTACAGCACAGATGGTATAAGCAATGAATACTTATGTCTGACTGTAATTGATCCTATCAACAATGACATACCTTTAACTGGGTTGTATCACTTTACGTCACATATGGTTAATTAAGTAAGAAGGGCCCAAATACACTAAGGAGATTTTTATGTTTATACTTAGGAAAACAGTCTAGACAGGTGTTAATGTAAATGAAGTTAGTACTTGTCAAAGGTGAAATTCTCCATATGTAGCCCTGCTTCAGTCTCCAAATAAATATAATTTGGCTATGTCTACATTAGCAAGCAGTGAGGAGCAATAGGACCTGATCTGCAGAGACAAACAGTTGGTGCTGAGGATCTGGCTTTCCCCACTGTAGGGATCAGTGGGAGAAGGGAGATTGCTTCAGTCTGGCTCTTTCCTGGTCCCACTGAGTGCCCAGACTGGATATCAGGACTGGGTGCAGTCTTGGAGGGACTCATTTGGTTTAATTAATTCCCTGTATTTAGTACCTTATGTGTATCTTGGGCAGCTACATTTTTTTATCTGTAAAACAAAGCTTACCCTTAATTTCCAACATCTTTCAACCTCAGTAAGAAGAACTTTGCTTCCTGAAGTAACACCTCCTAGTGTGCTTCCTGATTTGCCATCACATACATGAATTTTCTTTCATTATGTGTAGATGCCTGCCCCCTGATGATGTAGTACAACATCATGTAGTAAAGTTTGTGTTATATCATTTTTCTGCATGTGCATATATTTGGATTGGTCCTTAGTTGGGTAGTCTGTCTCTTGTAGAGATACTGTTGGAAAAATTACATATCCTAAATTCTTTCCTTTTATTGACCTTATTTTCCACTGCCAAGCACACCTTCCCTTTGCTTTGTCCAAAATGGAAATTGATATGACAAAACAGAACTTGATGTGTTCCATTTTGTTCCTGTAGGTCTCCACAGGTACAAATTCTTTATAGCAGCTCTAATCTCTGTATTCACCTTATTTCTACATTTGAAATGTCCTGCAGTTGTTTTACCTTCAAGTCACTGAATGTGTAGTTCAACTTACACATCAGAATCCATTGACCATAATTGGGTGTCCCAGAAGAAAATCTCAACCATTTTCTGAAATGCACCTGCAGTAGATGCTCTTGGTGTTTACATGACTGCTGAACCACATATGATTATTTTCTTTATTTAAAAAGAAAGGAAGAAAGGAAGGAAGGAAGGAAGGAAGGAAGAAAGAAAGAAAGAAAGAAAGAAAGAAAGAAAGAAAGATAGATTAATCAAACTCTTTCGGGCCTTACATGTGCTGTTCTAGAAAGAGCAATGTTTTATGCCACCCACTCCTTCTTTTTAATATCACGGTAGATTTTTGTTTTACTTTTTTCTGCTGAACATACTTTTTACTTTTGTTTTTCTCTGGTAGGATCCCTTTCCCTTCAGAGCAAAGTCCTGTTTCTGGCACTCTTCATCCTCAGCCCAATTATGTGTTCTGAAAAAAATCTCTTCTTCATCTCATGTGATTTTTATCAGCTTTTCCCACTTGAAAACATTGCAGCTGCTTGAAAACCTTTATTTGTCACTCCTGAAACACATACTTTGTGGATGTCACGCCTAAACTTTCCCATCCGTCCCAGGTGGCTTTGTAATTTCCACATTTTGATTAGCATCATCAGTTTTGGAAACAGAAACATTAATGTCATTCTTAAGCTGACATTAACTTAGCTGTGATAACCATTAGCTGATTGCCAGCATTTGACTGATCCAATGTTTCTTTGAACATTGTCAAAGTTATAAATTGATATGAAAAAGTTGTGCTAAAAACTCTTTTACTGACACCTTGAATTTAGCAGTCTCTTCTTATTTATAAGGTGAAAACATGCATAGTTCCCTTGGTTAGGATTGCACTCAGTTTTAAAATATATAACATCAAAACTTGATGTGTTAGGAGACACAAGACTATTGTGGAACATGGGATCTTGTGTATACTAGAGAACATCAAACAGTAATTGAATAAAAAGTCCAAACTCCTTCCACCCTTTAAGAAACTGAGATCAAGTAATTATGATACTTAGTCCTGTCATAGAAAGGGTTTTTTTTCCCAAAAGAATATAATTTAATATGTTGAAAAGTAGTTGGCTGTGTATTTCTCTTTAACTTGAAGACTAGCTTAAACATCACAGAACATCGGCGCAGAAATTAGAAGTAAAAGAAGTAAGCCCTAAAAAGGGAATAGTATCCTAAAGGCACATTTTCATTCCTGCTTATTTTAGACTGTTTTAGATTTAGCTCTTTTATTTCCATTTGTGTTTTTATGCTTAAAATTAAAGCAAAAGCTCTATTTTTCTTCTTCTCTGTAAAAATAGCTGGCATTTTGTCAAAGCTTGTTGTAGTGTTGCTTGTACATAGTAAAAGAATAGCAGGCCTAACAACCTAAAACGAATGGACTAAAGTAAATTAATTCCAGGATGTTTTGATATACAGCCTGGAAAAGAAAATGTTTTGGGGTGACTTAACTGTGGCCTTCAAGTACCTGAAGGGAGCCCATGAGAAAGATGGGGAGAGACTATTTACAGAGCCATGGAGTGACAGGACAAGGGCGAATGGCTTCAGACTGGAAGAGTTCTACGATATTGTTATTTTTTCAGATATTTTTCAGACAGCTTCTATTAATTTTTAAATTGGACCGCTTGCATACTATAAAACATCCACTAAATTATCTTGATAAATAAGAATTTAAATTGAAAGGTTTGGGAAGCCCCTTAGTAGTGCTTGATCTCTAAGTATTTCAAACCAACAACAACAACTCCTATATTCTAGAAAACTCTTCTTTATGTTGTGTTACTGTGGGGTTGATCCTTCTGTGCCTTGTTCCCATCCAAGCAGTGTATCCACTGTAAGTTTCCAAGTAACTTCAGCAAGAATATCAACCGGAACTCTTAGTAAAGTGTAACGCAATTTCTGAAGGAATTCATGTATGCTTATTAGAGGCTGATATTGGGGTGGGAGGAGAAAATTATTCTGATATCATTTTTCTTCCATAGGAGGTAATTTTATTCTCTTAAAGATGACCACATGATTGACAAATTCTTGTGAGTTATAATCTTTGATACAAAAAGCAGGTTTGTAGATAGAGGAGCAGAGATGTGGGACAAGTTTCATGTTTATATGATAAGCTTATTCTGTAAAATATTTTGTTGTTCATGAGCAGCAAAATCACTCCCTATGTATATGTTATTAGATGATGCAAAGAAACTATGAGAATGCTATCAAATTTGAAACCAAACATTATCAGCCATGCTGTAAGATTTTCTTTGCAGTACTTTTGAATATGAAAATGGTGCAATTCAATGCAAAAGGACATTTCAGAAAAAGAGCAGCAGCTTTGGAATTGAAAGATAAGTCTGTGGAGGTCATTAACAAGTAGAAGACCAACAACAAGCATATTTGTCTATTAAGCATTTATGATGATTTATTTGGTGCAATATGATACTTGTGTTCCTAAGACTCAAGTTAGAAAGAACGGAAATCTGGGAATTACATCTATTAAAAAAAAAGGTGGTATCAAGTAGTCTGGCTAATCTTAAATACTATTCCATGTATCTGTTAAAGATATTGTTGATCTGACATTTACGAAATCATGAATTTCTCGTGATTTCTCATTTTATCCATTCTATTCTAGTAAAAAATAGAAATATTTTATATTTTTCAGTATTGTATGTGTGTGTTTATAAGTAAATAACTGGTAGAAAAATAGGGAAGATTTTATATATTCTCATGAAGTTGCATGCGCAGTTTGCTTTTATATATGTTTGTATAAAAATGTCTTCCACTGAATTGTTAAGGGATTCACACTGTTCAAAGTGAGAAGATTCTTTAAAGAACTGATAAAGAAAAGAAATAAGTAAATAGAAACAATACTAAGAAGAAATATATATTAGGGCATTTAACATTTGTAGTTATTGCTTGCCAATTCTGTCTAGAAAAAAAAGAAACTGACTGCACATGGAAATCTAAACCATTTGGTTAAATATGAAATATTAACTGCTTAGCAGGCCAAGGGAAGGGCAATAGAAAATTTCAAACTAAAATAACATTTCCAAACATCTTATCTGTATTCCACCAAAAAATATTGTAAGGTCATTTTAATGTCAATTTAAAGGAAAAAAATAAAACAAACCTCAAAATCTCCAAAATTTTCAAATATATAAAATGCTAAATAATAGGAACTGGTAAAAACAAGATTTTCTCAGAACTCAAACATGAAATTTCATAATTTCTTAGGAAATAATTTATTTTAAGTTGATGCCTTAACTGAGTCTCCACATCCACAGGCTTCTTCACCATTCTAGCTTCTCTCCATCATGAGTCATTTTACCTTGCTTACATTTTTTGCCTTGTTGCTGCAAAAATCATCACCTCTTGTTCTGCCAGTGCCTTCTACCCTCTGCTTGATTTCCTTCCATTAACAAGAATTTTACTCTTATGCAGCAAGAACCTACAACCTCTTCTTTGAAATACTTTTAAGCTAAGCTGTAGCACAGCCTCCACCAAAATGCATAATCTCATTGCAACCATGGAACTGCCATTTACTGTAACATTGGGCAATAATTTGTGTTATTAGTTCTAAAGTGGTCAGTTTTAAAGCTTTGTGATTCTCAAGGAATAAAGTTAAATTTCATTAGTAAACTGAAGAGCCAAACAAACTAAATCTTTTTGCATCTCATGTTAACCACTAAAATTTGACATTACTTGGTTTTGTTGGTCTTGATTATATTCTGTGACTTAGTGATCACAAACAGCTCTGGATCCTGCTTGACTGTGGTCTCCAGAACAGTCCTCCAGGTTCTTAATTTCCAGGACAATTTCTGTGTGTCTGCCATCATGCTGAAAGAGTACATCTTCTGATGAGTAATAGCCTCTCACCCCATGTTCATAAGATTTAGTCAGGAATACATCAATCCTGGCAATGCCCCTTTTATATATTTACCAAATGGTGAAATGACGAAGTTTGGCCTATAGCAATGAAAAAGGACTTCTATAAAAATGAATACTAGGGTATTAATAAATGAGCAAACCCCTCCCCTGCATCTCTAGTTTGAGAAGTAGTTGTTTGTGGACTCTTTCATTAAAAAAAAAGTAGCTCATAAATCATATACAGTTGACTAAATCACTAAAGTTACAGCCTCAGGACTTTCTTTTATGTATGAAGAGAAGTAATTTCAGCTATTATGTTCATATTTCAGTCATATGTGACTCATATTCTTTAGGTTTACCTGAAATAACATTTTTCAAGTCCTTGTTCATGCTTTGTTCTAATATGAAAACGAAGACTAATATAATGCAGCACTCAGTGCAGGAGGGATCACAGTAATGGTACATTTGGAAATTGAATTTACAGTTGCTACTTTTTGTCCCATTTCCTCCCTTCCTCTCTATTCACCCTCCCAGTCCCAGTTATAGTAAACTGTTTATTGTTAGGTATAAAATAAAAGAGTGTTTATAGCTCAAATATAAATTTAGGTGAAATAAAACATCAAGAAAAATTAGAAAATCACATTAAATACATTAAGGTTCACATAAAACCTAAAAAATATATTTTCAAGATACTGTTGGAAGAATGGTCCCAGTACTGATTGGTATCGTTATTATTGTATGTTGAACCCTGTTTGATAACACTATCAGAGAACTACTTTCTTAATTTTTTTTATGATAATTCTTTTCATGAAGAGTGGTTTTGGTGGAAGAAGAGCAGGAAATACTTTTTAATTTCTTTCTCCAAAGTTTTCTGGAAATTCCTAGGACATTTATCTAATTTTAAAACTCAAGTACAACTGAACTATTGAGACTATTCCAAATGAATGTTGTGATTCAAAAAAGTAATGAGAAATGTAACATTAGTTTTAGATCTAAAACATTGCTTCTGTTTGTTATTCTGCACTTCACGAACTTTCTGTTTCTATTGTAAACCATATTTGCAGAGGTTTAAGAACTTGATCAAAAGAAATGGCTTACAAACTAACATTCCAAACTCGAGTGCTTGGAATGAAGTTAACCAAATTTTGAAAACTTTTGTGGGTATTAATTCTGCATTAGCTCAGGTTGTTATTTTGTGTTTCTATAACTAAAAATATATTTATGAACATTGATTTTTTTTTTGTTAGTTTTACCAATTGAAAAATTTCTTCCTCTTTCACTCAGTATGTTGAATAATCATTAATGGTGATAGAAATTCCAGTCATAAATCAAGAGAATGACAGGATTTAGTCTTAAGCAGTTGCCTAACTCTGAAAAGGCTGGAATAAGAGAGCTGTCTTTTCTTCACTAGATAGGTGTTTAGTACTGCAAACAAATGTTTCCAGCAAATCAAATGTAGAATTATGTTCCTCACAGAGTTGTCTCTGCAGCTGCATTATTGCACTATGTTATTGACCAATGCTGTCAATACGCAGCCATGATGTCTTGGGGATGATGTTTTCAAACCAGTGGAAAAATGCCTGAAGTTGGGTGTGATCCCATCTGGACATCTTGGGAGGCAAAGGCAGATCCTAACCAGTGGTTCACTTTCCACACAGGGATCTAGACCTTCCTATTTCCAGCTGAAACAGTCTGGGTCTGCTCTCCAGGCTGAAGCAAACAGATGAGTAAGTCAGGAGAAGAAGAGAAACCTTTGAACTTGACCTTTATCCTTCCATGAGCTGCTTTTCCTCTTATATCAAACTTCTTTGGCTGTGTCTGTTGACCAAAGAATGTGGATTATCTTGATGGCAGGAAGTGTAAAGCACTCTCACAGTTATATGCTGCAGAATTAATACTGTGCTAGTAGCACAAGTGTCATATATTTTTATTAAATCTTATTTTTAAATTTTAAAAGTGCCCATGAACTCTTTCTTAGTAAATCCTCATTGAATTCTTTTAGTTTGTTTCTTCCCAAACAAATTAACCCTGTGTTATGCTAGAATGAATATCAAATTCATAAAGGGTATTAAAAGTGTTTCATATATAGATTTTAAAGGAATAATCTTTATAGCAACATTTCTGAAGTTTAAAATTCATTATTGTAATGGGTTTACTTATTGATTTAGTTGCTAACCTTAAAAAATATCATTAAAAAGAGTTCTGTTGGGAGAGTAATACTCTGAAGTAATCAAAGTATCATTTGGGTTGGCTTCTTGATGCTATTGGAGGGTTTTCTTTAGAGATTTAACTTCAGAGGCAAATCTTTTTATACATGACACTGCCATCAAGTGGCTATTGAGTAGAACCTCTGTGTTACCCATCTCTAAGTTAAATGTTTTTCTTCTTTTTAATTAAGAGCTTGGTTTGAAAGAAGGAAATATCCTATACTTGCTAACCGAAAGGAAAAAGAAAATAAGACACTAATCTGAGTGTCTTTTTGCATTTTCAGGCACCTTAATATGCAGTTAAATCTTCTCTTTTATGGTCTCATTTTAATCCACTCCATCAAAACTCTGAAATACAGATGTAGTCTATAGACTTGTGCAAGGATTTTAAGGTGGTAGATCTAAAAGGCCAGAATTAACATGCATCCTAAACGTCAAGAAATCTTCCCTTGAATCAAGAACAATACGTGTATACAGCCATATCTTTATAACTGTCCAACAATAGCAGCTCCTAAAGTAGAAAAAAAACCTTTAGATTTTCAAGTTTTGGGGAGGTAAAGACAGCATCCCAGCCCCAAATGACCATTTGCAGTTCATCAGAGCCCAAATACTGGTGTTCACCAACTACTCCAGCAGTATGGGGCTGTTAACCAATTTTAGGCAAGTAATGATAAGCATCCCCATTCTCCTGAAGATCATTTGCCTTCTTTCACCCTCTAGAAATAATAATAGAAAATCATGTGCACATTTGCATTTGTATTTACTGTGTTTGAATTAAAGCTGCAAACAGCTCTGATTCACTAATAACTGATGAAAGTGTCTCATTATTGAGCTACAAAACCTCCAACAAATTAATGAAAATTGCAAATCACCTTGAAAATTGCAGGCTCTTTAGTCCTATATTGAGTGCTGAGAAAACTGCATAAAGAGCTTTGTTGTTTAACTCTTTCTTTTGAAAAAATAGGTTTTTTATTACATTTTTAAAAAAGCATGGATTAATAATTAGGGCATGGCTAAACAACATCTTTTTTTTGTTGTGTTTTGTTTTGTGTAGATGAACTTTAAACAATATATTATTGCTAAATATTACTATATTTGGTTCCTTCTCTTTCAGATAATATTTAGAACCATGGATTCTCTGCTTCTAATGCAAAGCAAATATTTTGGCCAATTTTCTCTCATGACCCAAATTAAAGTACAGGATTTTGCATGTTCTAATGTTTTTCTGTACATAAGGGATTTTTAAATATATACACCCATGATGTTTTCCTACAAAATTAAAGCTTAATTAGAAAAAACTATTTCATGAGCAGGAAAAAAAAGTCATGTCGCGCATTTCTTTGTTCGCTCTTTATTTGATTTTTATTTCTGCCTAACTCTGAATCTAAAACCAATATATGTCCCTTGTTAGGAGAAAATAACGTATGGGAGATGATCTCCATCTGGTGTAAAATTTTGTAGCCTCATAGTCATGGAAATTTCCTTCAACAGAGTATCAGCTGCATTTCTCTAAAAGAAAGAATGATTTCTGCAAAGTTCTAGATTCTCTTATATTCCCCCACCCCCCCCCCCAATTCCACATTACATCTGAATACCTGAAATAAATCTATTTAATTACAAGGCACATATTTCAGTTTAACACAGATTCAAAATAAAAAATCAGCAGTTTGTAATTTTGACCATTTTTGCAAATCTGCGAGTCATCATTAAGCTTGTGAAGAGTAATTTGTCATTTTTTTTCCCCAAACAACAGAGATAGAAAAAAATTTAATATGGCACAGCAGGCAATTTTTTTGTATGCAAAGGTTCATATAACAATTGTGCTAGTGTAATGTAACTATGGAGGTACAGAATGGGCACTTAAAGACTATTTTTTTCTGTATTTGAGAAAATGACTTGTCTTAGTGGAATTCTAAAAGTGTTGTGTGCTGAAGCACCCTCTAGTTATTGCTAAGAGAAACTCCAAAATTTAACAAAATCTTTGAACCTTCAGGGACGCAACTGCAGATGCCTTTTACTAGGAAAGCTTTTCTGTGACTTTCCAAATTGGTTCATTCCTAGGGCTGAATGACCTGTGAGATGTCCATCATTAGCTCTGTCCAACAATGGAACTTGAAGTAGCAAAGAATTGAGGTTCCTGTTTTTCCTGCCTCATTGTTGCAGGCTTGATGAGTTAGGGAAAAAAAAGGCCCTTTTCATTTTTTCTTCCTCTTTTTATTCTTTCTAAACCACCACCTTCTGTTTTTCCTTTTTATACTTTCTTGGTATTATTAGTAATGTATCCACAATTCTGTCTTATCATTTTCATTCTGCTCCACCACCCCAATTTTGGTCCTTTTGCCCTTGGGCACTATGCTTATGCTTGATAGCAGCTTGCTGGACTTTTGCACCAAATGATGAAAGATGAAGTATTACTCCATTTTAGCTTCTTCATGTCCAATCTGGGGACTCAATTACTACCTCCCAAAAGCTGTGAAAACATTAATATTCTTTTGTTTGAAGCCAAGAAAAGAGTTTTGCTTTGTTCTATTTCCTCTCTTCTGACTGTGTTCTCTGCACAGCTTAGTCAGATGAGCAGTGGATGCTTGAAGCTTTTAAAACACCCTTTAACTGAAGAAAATTAGTCAGCTTGCTATCCAGGTCTTTGCATGCACTTGTCACAGTTTTGAAGTAGTTTTTGTTAAATATGCTGAACATATGTAGAAACCACATGCACCTGGAGGTGCCATCATTTCCAGCATCAATCTGAGTGCAAGTGAATTCAAACTGAGCAGCCTGCTGTCTTTCTTCTTTTCTTACTGTGTTCTCAGGTTTTTTGGTTTTTTTAGAGAACGCAGTGTTTGAGAAAGATTTGGCATGTCTGGAAGTTTGTGAAACCCATTCCTCAAATATTGCCTCCTCAAATATTGTGATGTCATAGGGATTGTTATATACAGAGATTCTACATTACAAGTGTATGCAGAGTAATAAACAAAAACTCTACATTCGATTGTTCATGATTTGTGATTACTCAGGAGATTCTAAGTAATAAGCATGTGTTCCCCATCAGGGCTTGCATACAGCTTTCTAATACTGATGCAAACTGTATGTATTGAACAGATGGGACAGACCATGCTCACAACCTGGAAAAGGCTTTGCAAGATCTTCTTCATAAGTGAATTCCAGTTTTCTGGGTTTCACGTTGGAATGGTAATTTAACTTCACATAGAGTAAATGTAAACCAACTTGTGATGATGTGACTAACTGCAAATTACTTTTCATCACTGCTACTTTTTCAGCTGGGTTGCAGAAGTTGCCTTAGATTAAACTTGAAACTTCTCCAGTGACAGTAAAGTGCTGTCTAAAATACCTAATAAAATGCAGATGGGAGTGGAGTAAAAGCTGGGTTTATACATAAGGAGGCATTGTATCAGGAAGGGTAGTCTCTATGCAGAGGTTAATATTTCTAAAAATAACCGAAAATTATTGAATACAAAGTACCTAATTCAATCTATGCAAGTCATTGTATTTCATGGAACTGTCACTTGACAGTTAATGGCAGTCTTGAAAATCTAGAACACCAAAACACAAAACTCATTAAGTACATTTTCTAACATAGTATTTTATTGCTGTTGTTTTGATGAATGATCAATTACATTGCTTTCCTCTACTTTGTGTCCTTGTAAAATCCATTCTGCTGTACCACAGACCTAACAAAAAGCATGTAATGTTATGATTTTTTTAACCTAGTCAAGAGGCTGGAGCTGGTGGTCTTTTCTCTTGGGCCTTCATGCATATGCAATTATAGCAGGTAATAGCTAAACTTCATTATTGTTTAGGTAGTTGGCAAAGACTAAAGGATTCTAGAGATATACCATTCGTCTTTTGTTAGTTTTGGAGGGAGAAAACTCTAGACAGCCAGTTTTGCATGAAGGGTACAATAATAGTATTGTATATGCTGTTTCAGTTGCATGTTTTGTTTCATCTACAGGCAATTTATAGGTCGATTTAAAATATGCAAATAAGGGCTTTATTTCCAAACCCTCTGATGTAATATTTTGGAAACCCAGCTATGTTGGTGTAGGATGCACATGAAGACCAGCTACTTTGATGTGGGATATCTGAAGAATTTATCTTGTATTGCCAGGTTTGATTTTGGTTGTGTCTAAGTATGCAGCAGTGGAAATGCCTGCTAAGCAGGATTTTGAAATCATCAATGTATGCAAATTCCAGGTCCATTTTTTCCTCTCCAGTGGTTGATACAGAACCCAAGACACAGGTTTTTTTCAGTCTCTTGGTGTAGCTGATAGGCTCTTCTGCTTGATATTAATAATCAGTACCATCATGATTCCTAAATGAGGTGATATCTTCTGGAAGTTGTTAAAAGGCTGATAAAGAGGCCCTTCCCCAGACAAGAGCATCCATCTGTGCTGTGTCAGCTGTACTTAAACAGGTGAGACTGGAAAACCAGGAAGTGGTAACTTCTCTCCATTTTGGTTGTGTAGGGTCCTTGTTCTCTAAGAGAAATTTTTGTCTGAAAAGTTTATATTAAAAAGTGAAAATATTTAAAGAGTCAACACAACATTGACTTAAAGGCATAGGCATTGGCAGAGTGATTGGTTATTTAAGCTTTGCACTGAAGCAGGTAGTATAAAACTCTAGACATTAGTGCTTAGGACTATCTTTGTGAAGCATCCAGCAAAAAACCAAATCTGATGTCCTTTCTGTCCAATTTACACAAAAACAGCACTTCAGCCAACCACAAAGTTATTCTGGATATTCAACTGAACCTTGTTTAATATTCATTTCTACTCTAGATGAACATTACAGGCAATGAAAAGTTGAGAAAAATTACAGGCTCAGGCATTGAGTTCAGTTTACATTAATTTATGATCAAATGCTGTCTTTGAGTGCTGCAAAGGTGGATCTTAAGCCATTTAGCAAGAATTAATATTGTTCATATTAATACACTATTAATTAAGAATTAGTATGAATATTGTCTGTCACAATTTTAGAGAAATTAAGATGTAGACAACCAAAGGCTTGACTTTGCAAGTCCTTTCATATGCCTTTTGAGCCTTGTGCATTTTCATCAGGTGAAATGTGGAGCAGAGGAGGTTAAATTATATCCCCAGGGGTACCCATTGATGCAGAAGTGGGGTCAGAAATAAGTACCAATAATTCAGATCTCTAGTCACCTTGAGCTGCTGTATCACACTCCCTCTAGAACTGCTCGCATCTCAGTACTGTGCAATGCTGTAAATAGTAGTGTTTGGAGGTGTTCATTACAAAAAATCTTCATTATTTTATTTTCCTTGCTTTTTTTTTCCTGCATCCTGTTTAATCTCTTGTTAGAGAAAGTAATAAAAAGTAAGTCTATACAAGATATTTACCCACAGAGGAAAATGTGTGAAATGTCTCCCTTTTTCAGAAGTCATAACCACAAAAGAAATTATGGGGGTGGGAGGACAGAGCTAAGCTCGTGTATGAGCTCAGGGATCTTATGTGCCAACGCTCAACTTGACTGACAAAATGGTGGGATGATGTTTGAGACAAGAACTGCCTTTTTGTCTGGCAACACAATAGGATCTTCTTCCTTGATGGATTCTCAGCACTACTCAGTATAATAACATGATAATTGGTCCCAAAGAAGGAATGAGTAAGATTGGATGGTGGTCTTTGGGGGCCCAGTTGTGTTATATCTAATCTAATTATGTTTGATACTGACTTTTTAATACATATGGTAGCTATTTCCTTGGCTTGGAACTAAGGCTTATATGCAGGCTTGATGTTTGCTTGGTCTCAGTTCTAAAAGCACACAATTTTTTTTCTTGGGAGAAACCCCAGCTATATCTGTCTCATGTCATGCTGTATTCTAATTCAAAACTAAAACTGATTTGTTCCAGAAGATGTCTTGAAGCATAAATATGTTGTGGCTTGTGGAAATGTGGGAGGTGTGATGGAAAGAGCAAATGTCTATAGATTGTACTTCAAAAAACCACTGCAACTTGCTACAGAAAAGACATAGTAAGTTATTGCTGCCTTGGAGCAACAATCCGCAGCAGGCATTCACCCTTTTGCATGGGACAATATAAACATTTTAGTGGATTTATGAGCATAAAGGAGCATCTGGAGATGATGAGATTGTGTAAGACTAATTTTAGAGTCTGAATTAAACTAACTCCATAGCTACAAAACTCCCTGCCATGTTTGCAGCTCTTGTTCAAAAGATGTCTATGGTCCACGGCAAGCCCAGATTTCTTAACCAAATGGAACAGAAAAGTCTAGTGCACTACTGTTGGTGATGGTGTGGTGGGCACTGGCTTACTGAGAGGATTATGAAAATCCTTTATGAAGAATAGTTGTGCAATCAAATTTCTGAGGCAAATTTCTTCTCATCTGTTAGCATGTGGGTTCCATTTTGCCATGAATAGGTGACCGTCCCTTGGATTTTTTTATGTTTCTCACTTTTTAATGCAAAGTATAGCATGTATTCCTGGTTTCTAGGGGACAGCTGTTATTTCTTTTTTCTTTTTCCTCTTGTATTAACCATTGTCTTCCAGTTTCAAATAAGCATATTACAAATGAAACATAATAATAAAATTAGTGCTGTATGATGTGCTAATGCAGTACGTAGGGAAATAAAGTTGTTTGAAGTCAGTTTCGGTTTTGGAAGTTTGACTTGCTCTCCTGAAGTATCTGAAATACTGAAATGCAAGTTCTGTTTTGTGTTTAATTTCTTTTTTTCCTCTTTCCCCAGTGATTCGTACTAGTGAAAGGCTTCCAGCCTAGCAGTGACGGTTATTGAAAGTTCAAATAATAGAAGGCTCAGTGTGTGAACAAATGCACAGCCTTTTGGGAGCTCAGAGTCTCCAGTGCCACTGACTTACAGCGTTATGTCATAGTTTTGGCCATCATCTCTTCCAGAAGTGGCTAATACACAAGTGGAAGGTGGAAGTTACTGATCACAGTGATTAATGAATAGATCACAACCTGCACAGTGCTCTACATGCATTATTTTCTGGGGCCCCCTCTCAGTATACTTATGGCCTGGGGATGGAAAGGATAAAATCAAAAACAAACAAACAAACAAGAAAAGCCTTTGGAAGATATGTTCAATATGCTTTCTACCTTCTCCCCTGTAAAACAAAGGTAGCTCATGACCAGTGAAGCCTTTTTTCCTGTGAATCCATTTTTTGAGGTTAACTGAACTTTGATATTTAAAACAGTATGTGAGTCTGATTGAAGTTTTCTCCATGAAGTAATGAAGCGGTTAGGTCTTTTTCTTCTACAGATTTTTCCGTATTTGCTTATGGGAATGCCAACAAAATTTCACTCCTCTATTCATTTGACTTATATTTTTTATGGAATGGAGATCTCAGTACTACTGAGTTTCTAAAAACTACACCTGAAACCTCCGATCATAAATTTGACCAATATTGGCCAACAGTTTGAAGAGGTTTTAGTTGGAATAGATGCCCATGGTGTAATCACATACACACTTAGCTCCCTAACCTCAACATCATGGAAAAAAAATGAATGTGTTATTTCTAACAGAGAACCCTTTTAAGAGCAACCAAAGATTTTATACAACAGGAACTACAAATATTCTTAGCTGTACTGATGCTTCATTTATTAGATAATAAGAATACTAAACAGTTTTCTAGAAGGAAAGAGATCTGTAGTTTTTAGCAAAGCTCTACTAGTTTCTGGTTCCAGTGCTTTCCTACGTTTTTAAATGCATTGCCCAAAGCTAAAAAAAAAATTTTGCTTAAAAGTGAAAGAAATGCCAGATACTACCTTCCTCTCCTGCAGCCACCCTGGAGCAATTCTGACAATAGGACCTATCCTTACAAACTGAAACAGGAATACATTTTCAATGGACTCTTCAAGGAGAAGGTTGCTCAAGCTTTCTGCAAATTATATTGTGTTTGATGAAAAGCATTTGTGTTCCATGCTTGTGTATAGTCTTGTCTTGTTTATGACAGTGTTTAAAGTGTCTATCCAACACAGTTTATCTGCATTCTGATCTTGTCCTGTCTTGGATAGGTTCCTTGCTGGCTTCACTGAGAACATCCTGCCATTCCTGTCATCTTCAAATTTTGTCTGTTGATTTGGCCATATTACCTTCTCTTCTGCCTCAAGGAGCTGGCAAAGCTTCACTCCAGCCTGTATTTTGTTTTTTATCTTGTGCTTCTGCTCTTTTCCAGCCATGCTAAGTTCAGTGTTGTTGTCTTTCTAGAGCTATTGCTGTGGTTTTACCTTTCTAATGCAGGGCAACATGCGAGTTCACAGGACAAACACCCTCCTTGCTGAGCAATCACATTTTCATTAGAGGGCCTGCAAATTCATCTTGTGATAAAAGTTTGTGTGTAGAGAAACAAGAGGGACAGCAGAAACTGTTGTGTTTGCCTTGCCTATCTGCTATTTTAAGATTTCAGACTTCTCAGGTGTAGGTAGCTGCATTTCTTGTAGTAATTGCACATTCCTTCATGGCGTTTTAGACATAATGCAGGTCTGCTCTTCCATTTCAGTTCTCATGTTAGATAGGAACATTGACATTTGTTGTGCTAGCCATTAGTCATTTCATTTGTGGCCCATATTCATTTTATGGTGGGTTATTTAAGATCTTTTCCAGGACCTTTTCTTAAACTGTTAATGTACTTGAGGACCAGTGAGAGGGGAGTGTAGTTAGTGAGATTTGAGGTTGTGCGATATGAATGACTTCCACTGGTTTTTGGTAGGAGACTGCTGCACAGCTTGTGGTAATCTGTTGGTGCCAACAGCCTGTGATAGAGCAACAGACTCAGCTTTTACAGAATAGATTTTTTGGTGTGTTTTTTCTTTTTTTTTTTTTTTTTTTTTAAATTCTTGTTTGTTTATTTTTTCCATTTCCATTTAGTAGTTTTATTCTCTGTTATCTCTGTTGAGTATACCTGTTGAACTGGAGATACCTAGCCGTGCTTACTGAAGGCATTCACATGTCAGGAGCCAACCTTCCACACACTTTTATATTAACTATGAAGGGTGGGGTTCATTCTCTGTGCCTTTTGCTTTTAGGTGGGTGTATTCTTCTGATTTCTTTTTTTACTGATTGAGTAAGTTATCATGACATGCAGTGTTTGAGACGAGCCAGGAACCTTCTGTGGCAGGGTGGGAGGAAATAAAGTTTTGGCCCAAGTCTGAGTCTAGGTGTAAATGCTGCAAGCCCATAGGTGCCATGTTGAATTATGCCACATTCCCAGTGCTTCAGAAGCCTCCTTTGGAGTTTCAATGTGTATGTGCTTTGTTTCTGTTGCTGCAACTCTTCCTTGACTTTTTTTGAATTAGAAAATACATGCCAACCTCCATGCCATACGCCTGTTACTACTAATGCCTATGGTTTTTTCAGTCTCATATGCTTTCATATGTAAATTGGCTATCGAATTCCATCCTCAGTTTTAACCTGTAATAACTTCATTGCTAACAGTGCAATTTGCACTGCTGTAATTTGGATCAGAATCTGGATGCATATGTAAATGTGTGCACGTATGCACAGACCTAATGCCTACTTCTTAGCATACACACACACACACACACACACATATATATATATATACCCATGCACTTTCTTTTTACAGTTTAAAATGAGAGGGAGAATCTGTTGATTAATTATATACTGATGAATTTTAGAGCAACTAGCAAGAGGAAAATAAATCATTCGAAGTAGTAGGTGGATTTTGGAGTCATGCACGCACACACACATCCTTACAATATATTCTGATTCTTGTCAGTTCCGAGCAGGAACTTTTCTTCTTCCCCTGACTTGCAATTCTGAATTTTCTGTGAACCTCAATTCTCATTTTTAGTTGAATTTGGGGAAAATGGAGGCAGAGAAATAATAAAATTAAAAAAATAAAAAAGGGAAGAAAGAAACCCCCAAAACTGCTACCTCAGCCCCCACTTCTATACCACCAGCACAAACATGGAACATATTTTAGCAGAAGTGCCCCAGCTCTATCATATGTGCTGTGCAGAGTCATCATGGCCATGGTGCATAGCTCAGAGCCGGAAAGCAAACAGCTGCTGTAGCCTGATTTGAGTTAAAATAGTGTCAGTGTTTAGTCTGGCGCAGTGCTTCAGGAGAGATTGGCAGCTGGGTCAAACAAAGTCATTCCATTGGCTCCCTTCCCAGTAAGCTTCTGCTAGTATTTAGGTACTAGTGCAGCCTAGGCCCCTTTTCTCAGGGATAGCCTAACATCTGACCGCACCCTCTTTGCTTTTTAAAAAATGCCTTTTCACTCTTTAAGATAAATCCTCTATTATACAATCTGCCACTAATTGTGTGTTAAGACTGTTTTTCTCTCGAAAGCTGACGCATCCTGCTCTCAACGTGGTATAGAAAGCGGGCTGTTACAGTGCTGGATTAATAAAAGGGGCCTTTATGGTTTGTGAAAGAATATCTCTGTGCTTAGGCAGGAAACTTTTTGATCCACAGAAAAGCCAGACGACATCTAGGTAAGGCTGTGTATCAAATCTGCTTTTATGGGAGAGTGGGGCAGCGAGCACTGTTAATTGAGATTGCTTCAAGTTTGCATGCCCGTTTTGATAAGCTTTTTAGAAAGTTTAGGAAATAGCTGCCCCTGCGTCTCAAGCCTTTTCTCTCCTCCCTCCTCCTCACTCCTCCTATGCCTTTACTGCTCGCAAAAGCTTGTAATGATCTGCTGAGTTTTCTCTGGAATACGCGCGGACGCCTCGCTTCTTTTTGGAGAGGGGTTTCTTGCAGGGACGCAGAGCAAAAAAGTTCTGCTGTCGGACCCAAATGTTGTTAGAAGTGGAGTGGCTGGGGAGAATTTACAGGGAAAGCTTTCCACTGTTACAGACTGCCTGTGCAATCATTTAAAAGTAGTTGAAAACTGCTTTGAACTAACAAGGGTTTAATTACGGAAAAGTTTAACGTGGCGATGGAAGGAATATTAAGTAAGTTGTCTTTGTCTCATACTTTTTAATTTTAGTTGTTGCTTTAGCCTGTTGGGTCACATTTTTTGTCAGCGCTGAAGGCTGCCATGAATTGGTAATGAGGGCCCCTTTTTTTTTTTTTTTTTTTTTTTTTTTTTTCACATGATTTTGGCACTTGGCCAAAATCAACTTCCCAAGGCAAGCTTTCTCTAAAAGAACCTGAAGCATTTTTTTGTGATTAGGAATCATGTCTGAAAGCTGCCACAACCAGTTGTGTAGGCATGTCAAAATGACTTTATACAGTATATCTGGAGCATTCGGGGGGGAGGGTCTGTTTTTTCCTTGTGCACCAAATTGTTGCTATTATCATTCTAAATTTCCGCAGCTTACGCACCTCCAAAAACCAGGCTACAGAGAGCTAAGGCATAATGAGGATCGTTGGTATCTTTGTATTTTTCAACATGCCAAAGCAGTACTAATTGTCACATTTAAGCAAGATACAGTATTAGGGCTTGCTTAAAACACTTGTGGATGTAAAGCAGATGAATCTTTAAACTTTTAATCTCAGTAAATTATGCTCAGTGAACAGTAAGTAATGATATTTTTGAGAAGTTTCTTTGTTTGAATTGTATGAGTGGAGCTTTTTGATATATCTCTTGTTAAAATACATGCTTGGATCCACTGGGGGGAAATTTGCGAGGAAAATCTCGGATGTGCCTTTGGATTTTTCCCATTTCCTTGAAATGTGGGTATGGGTCTGATCTGCAAGACAGGGAACAGGAGCTGGGTAGTCCTTTGTTGTTAAAAAGGGGGAAAGGGAGTTAGTCTAAACATTAATAAGGAGCTGCAAAAGTTCACGTTTCAAGTGTGCTCGGAGTTCTGAAATTTGTGGAGATCATCAGTGCAATAAATGGGTGATTATTCCTCGCTGATATTATATAAACAAGTTTGGCACTGTAAGTGAATACATTATTATTGTACACTTGAACGTTCTGTGAATTTAATCTGTATTTAACAAAGCAACCCAGCAACTGGAAATCAGGGACCTCCTATTATATGCTGTGTATGCTCTACCTCAGTGTCGTTTCCACGTGTGTTCAATGTAAAGGCAAAATGCGTGAGCCAGCAATTTTGTCAGGTATTTTTATTTTACATTTCTGCACTTGTGGCTGTAGCTGAGGAGTTGCTCGTGCCTTCCTGTGTGTGTTGTTTATTTATTAGCAACACCATCTTTCGGCAGCAATATCGACATGGAACAGCCTTTTCGCACCTTCCCCTGCCCCCTGCCCCAGCCTTGATCCCTTTTTGCTGCTGTTAAAATGGGCTTTACAGGTATTGTCTTTCTTCTGTTAAACTGTACGTTTTCTGTAAGGTGTTGGGGGTGTGTGTGTGTGTTGCCTTTATTACATAATGCAAGACACAGCTACACTGGGAAAAAGCTCGAGCTTTACAGACTCCTCAGAATCGGTACTTTCATGTAACTTGCCTGGGAGAGTTTGTTCATTGTTACATTGCAGCAGACTGAGTTACAGCACTCAAAAGTCTCCTACAAGTTTAACTATAACACGTTGTATTTGCAGTGAAAATAAGCAGACAAGATGAACATGTTGCAATAGAATAGATGGAGAACATTAGTAAAAGAAAACTCATATAACTTAATTGCATTTTTCTGAGGCTTTTGAAAAGTTTTACAACAGGGAAAAAATACGTCACTGTTGAATCCTATTTTAATGTAAAGCATTGCCAGAAAATGATCATACTGGGTGCAAATGTAAATGTGATAGTAGAATTTTTGCAAATCGTTATGGAATTTATTTGCCGGTGCGTGGAAGTAATTTCTTGAGTTACTGAATTAGGTACTGTTAATTTAAAATATGCACATACCCACCTTGTTACTGCAAAACTAACTTTAAAATGTTTTACTGGGATATTCCTAGTTTTGCCTAGAATGTTACTGTGAAATAAGGAACACATGCTAGCGTACTGTTTCTAGAGGTTTTCTTTTCTATTTTGGTTGGTGAAGCGTCGTGTTATAAATCACAGCAAGTTATGCTCCAAAAACTTTTACACAGTTTTTAAACCCAGAATAAAATGTTTTTCTGATAGCATGTCTGAAATGTAAAATCTAATATATGAAGTAACAAAGTTTTTCTTAAAAACGTAAAGCATTATAAATTTGGCTTTTGATTGCAGACACTAAATTAACATTTTCCTTCATCAAGAAATCTATTGTCTGTATGAACAGACGAAAAAGTCATGTTTTCATCAGATAAATAAGCATTTTGTATTCATAACTTTAAAGTTCATAGATACTGCATTCTATTTTTAAATCCCAAACCAGTGATAAATGTTTCTTCTTTATAAATAGGTTGATAAATAACTGGTTAGTTACTTTTCCTAACATTACAAAAGATGAAGATTACAAAGTATTATCCATTGTGCCATTTTTAACAGCCCTCAGGAATAATGTGTCTCTAATCTTCCTGCTTGGAGGGCTTTATGTTTTCTATTTGTTTGCAAACATATAATGAAAGAGTGCAATTATAAAGCTTAAGTTAGATGTAATTTTGTGTCTTAGATTTTGCTCCATAGAACTATTGAACTCTCAGTTACCCAATTCAGTGCAGCAAATCAATTTATTTTCCATTCAAAAAACAAATTCTTTCCTTTTAGTTGGCACTTTTATTGATCATTAGACATTAATATTTCATATTTTAGTAGTGCAGTATAAGTGGTACATATTGTTGTGCTTTTGAATAAAAGTTATAAATGTATTTATAAAATACTTTCACTTATATGAAAGAAAAAGAACCCTAAACATCGTGGAACACTTTCAGTTTATCAAGAAAACATTGGTCTTGTAAAAATAGCTTTATTCTTCAGTAGATTCTGCAGCGTGTTTTAAAACCTTAGAAATGAAACAGGGCTGTTTTGTTGTGTCTTATGGGTTTGTTGGTTTTTGGTTTTTTTTAGCAAGGATTTCATTCATATAAACTAAGCACTTTGTTTTATATGTTCTAAATTCCAGCAATGAGATAAATAAATTGCTGGATTGGATGGAACATAATTATTGAATTTTGGCAGAACTTCAGTGAACTCTGCCATGAAAGATTAATGTGCACAGTGCGCTCTTAGATTCTAAAGTAACAGAGTAAGATAAGGGGAGTGCAAAACAGACTCCAACCTTTGTGCTTTAGAGAAAATAGAAAACCATGGGCAAATGTTAACTTTTGGTATAAACTGCTAATGATAATGTTTTGTCATCTGGGTGATAAAAACTACAGGAGGAGACAAGAAAATCCAATTTAACACAAATTCTCTCCACTTCTTTCTTGCTCTGCCTCCCATTTTTCAGTATTAGAATAGCCACAGTTTCTCTATGTTCTCAGAGAAAGGAGAACAGAGCAGGCAGGGTACTTGCAGTATCCAGTAATGTAATGTCCTGATGGAATCCCTCCACATCCGCACGTGTCGTATGTGGGTTTTCACTATGGCCACGATTTTGGTTTGTGATTATGGTGCACTGATTTCAGAATACAAGTAAAATTGTACTGGCTGGATGAAGGCTACATGTAGTCACAGTAGTGGCTGTTATTATTCCCTCGTCTTTCTCTACCAAACCTTGACTCCTCAAAACATATGCTTCAATCGACAAATTATGGTTACAATCACAAAATCTTATTCCTCTTGGCTTTTAAATAATAACTGCACCCAAATAATGTTTTTAATTGGGAACAAAGATGCATTGTCCTGCCAGTCAGGCTCCCTTGGCAGGACCAATAGGATTGTAAAGACTTTTTAGTATTTTCAGTCAGTTCGCTATAGGGGAGAACAGGCACGACATCCACCCTGCTCTGGGGAAAGTGCTGCTGCTTTGCCGACTGCTCCCTGCTCCTGGGAGCAATCTCTCTGCCTGCTCAGCCTCTCCAGCACCCTGTACCTAAGCCCACGTGCTTTCCCTTCCTCAGCTATGTGCAGTCCCAAGCACCAGCCCCAAGCACCAGTCCCTGGCCGTGGCGCTGGTTTCCAGTAGGGCTCAGGAACGGCAGCATGACGAGCAGGCTCCAGCGTGGCTGCGGGCGTGGGGGCTGCCTGACTGCCTGGCCATGGGGCTACGGCTCAGTGCACCCAAAATGCCTGGAATCAGAAGGAGTGAGGCAGGAAGGATGCACCCATGATGGGATTTTTCTTCTCTTTGCTCCTTGCTTCCAGACTGTTAACCTGCTGCTGAGGCTGAGTGTGCTCGGCTCAGTGTTTTAAGATGGCAGGTATCCAGAATCTTGGATATATTTCATGACTTCAAAGACATTTCTTCTCTCCTTCCCTGTCACATCCTTAAGCTCATGATGACAGCGTTATGAGTGGGATAGTTAGAGAGGTGTAAGGGCAAGGGACTGATCCAGTGCCCATTGCAGTCAGCAGAGAGAATCCCCCTGACTACGTGTCTTTGGATCCCACAGCCTGTGACCTGGCTGCTCTTCCCCCTTAGTTCCTGATGGCACCAGCATGACTGGCATTGCCATCCTACTCAAGCAGCTTCCTTGTCTTCATTGGCACTCCTCAAAGAGGAAGGTTTACTGAGTAAAAGGCTTGAATGTGCTTTCCTTGTGTTGTAAAGAAGCCGAGACTGAGTGCTTATTTTGCCCATTTGCAGTCCTTGTCCTTCTCTCCTGCTAGAAATGACTCTTGTTCCTGACCTTGATTTATGAATTCATATCACCATTTCAAGTGGAGTTCAGTATGTGCAGCTACATGTCTTCTAGTGTATACCCATTAAAATGCTGCATTTGTGTAGGTCCAAGATGAAACAAATTTACATTCTAGGCCTGTTGTTTTGATAATCAGGCACAATTTTCTTTCAATAAGGTTGATTCCAGGGTACCTTCATCTTCAAACAAAAAAAGGATATTTTTATCTTTTTTAGAGTACCGTAGAGTGCTTCGGTCTTTGTTTGCCCTATAAATGTTTTTAGTTGGAAAACCTTTAACACGTTACATGCAGAGTGTGTCTGTGTTTTAAAGCAGACAACGATCCTTTTTGCTTTTAAGTAATTCACAGATATAAGAATTGTTTTTAGCAATGTAAATATGTTACTGCAGCTAGCTAAAGAATAGTAGTAGGAATATTGTGCCTTCTTTGCATGGGTAATAAATGTATTTGCACATGAAATCAAGTTATGCTTTTACAGTAGTGGGGTTATGGACTGCTGAAATACTCAATCTTAGAATATTATAGATATTTTTGCAAAAGTTGTATATGTGACCCAGCGAACACCCCCATATAATTTGAACGCCTAATAGCTGGGTGGATGTCGAAATGCCTACCAGGTGTCACATGTGAGGCTCTGAGATGAGCGAACAAAAAGGTGCATGAAAGCAAAGCCTGCTGCTGGCTCTGTGCTGACCCGGCGAGCCCTGCCTGCTCCCAGGGGTGCTGAGCTGGGGGCACTGGGCCCCGCGGCCTCGGAGCAGCTGTGCGGAGCAGAGAGCAGAGCCAAGGCACTTGTGAGTGCACAGAGCATTTGTTCTGCCCGGGAGAGAGGGAGCACAGCGGCTGGGCTGGGATCTGAGCTCTGCCCTGAGCCTTTCTCAGAGTGGGGAGAGTGCCTTTCAGCTGCGATCCCAGAGCCCCTGGCAGAGTGCGGAAAAGTTTTGCAGGCAGGGCACTGGGAGAGTGAGGGATCAGCCCTGCCTGGGGCTTCATGAGTTACAGCAAAGTTTAAAACCTGAATTATAGGCAGAAAATATGAGACAGGTGAATGTGGGTTCTTAGATGTATAACTATGTGGAAGACTTTCTTTCAATCATATTAATGGATTATTAAGGAGAATAAATTATACTGATGGGATGTTTGAGTGCTTTTTATGTTACTTGCACATTGTGCAGGTCAGCAGAGCAAATTAACCTAAAACATAGTCTGTAAAATGAGGTACTTCATGTTTTACAAATTTGCACATCCTGGTGTCCATTTCTGAGACGTCTGTCCCTGGGTATGCCACATCTCCCAGTGGCTGAGTGTTACAAATGTTTGACCCTTCCCTTCCACTGGGACATACAAAATCTTGCATGTCAACATTACAATCTTCCAAAACATAGAAAGAGTGTTGTGAAGAAGAGTTTTGCAGATGTCTGAAACTTTATTTTAATTGTGAGAAATGAGGAGCAGTGATGTATAAAAGCTATTACACTTGAGTGGGGCAAGTAGGGGAGGAAGGTTTGAGTTTTGAAAACCCAACCTTGTTGTGTAACTCCCAATGTTTGGAACCTATGAAAATATTGATGATGGAACTGAAATCATGTTATGCTGGCAGATCACAGCTGAAAGTGCTTTTTGTGATCTCAGAACATGACCGAAGCAGCAGAGTATTTGACTAAAATACTGCTGTATTAATAGTAGAAACAAAACAAATACCGGAAAGAAATTCCAAATACTTACAAGGTATCTCATTTGGGGACATACATTAGTTTGGTAAATTCCAATTCCCAGACTGGCACTAATGATTGTTAATGTATACCTTTTATGACTTTCAGAGCGAGAGAAGCCAACTTGAGGAGCATTCATACTGTGATACCCTCAGTGGTAAGTACCCTAACTGTGATCAAGTTTATTACATTTTTGTAGAGTAGAGGCCTTTTCAAGACCACACTTGATGCAGCTTAGTCACACAACAGCTTCAAATGGCATTCTGGAATAATAGGGCAGTAATGTGATACAGTCTATAATGAAAATCAGTGTAAAGCACAGGTGGTTGCAAGCATTTGTGTGGTCAGATATAAAACCTTTACCATGGGTACAAGCTACTGCTTTCCCACTTGAGGAAAGTGTAATTAAAAGTGGTTTCCAGATGTGCTGGCACACATCTGCCATTTTAAAAGGGGAATTTTGCAAATACAAACTGAACTGTATTGCATTAGTTGTTATAAAGCTGTTGATGGTTTTTCAGGTAATAAAAAGGTTGGAGGCATCAACACCCCCACTGTAAAATCGAGGTGTCTTTAGACAACAGGCAGTAGGATTTTGTGTTCACATTGTGTTCTTAGGTTTTTTGTGAGTAGTTCATAGCTGAGCTGTGGCAAATATGCAAAATTTATCTGGACAAATATTAACACTTATTTAATGAAAACACGAGAGGTCATTCCTTGCTAGTGATTTCATTTTTTACCAGGTTGATGTAGCAAAGTTGTGTGGGTTTGTTTGTTTGTTTTCAGTGCAATGAAATAAATGATATTGTAAAACATTAGGATTCAGTTCCTTTAAACAAATTTTCAAGATGTGTAAGTAATCAGGAAACAAGAAAAATATGATATGTTGAAAATAGACCTTTAATTTGGCTTCACACAGAAAGCAGAAAAAACTCTGCTTATAGTAAATCAGAACAAAATAAGAAAAGGTGCTAGGCTTTAAAATATTTCTGAAAGAAGATTATAGATCGTTTGTTTTAGCTAAATAAACACCCTGTTTATCCTAATATCCCCTTGATTTTGTTAAAGCTCATATTTGCCCTGGAAATGGTACTATTAAAATAGAATCCTGGTTTTAGAAGTAAGTTTTTGTAGTTCCAGAAGTTTTAGTTACTGCTGCTGCTTGGAACAAGCAGAAGGGAAGAATGTTGTGCCTGCCATGTTCTTACTGGCTCTTCTTATTGCACTGCACCAGTTACTCACAACTATGACTTTGAGTTGGTTTTGAAAAAAATAAAAGATGTGATCTATTAGTCTGAGGGTCTTGGACTGTTGGCCAAGCTGCTAAATGATAAGAGAGATTTTTTAGGATGTCCTGTGTAATATTGCCTGATCTTCACACATATTTTCTTTACTTACTTCCACAGATGTGATTTGTAGCCTTCCTTTTCAAGTGAGAGTCTAATCCGTAGCATTTTATTTTAGGGAAATACTGACACGGAGTAAATCAAATGGATTTCTGTATATTTCCTCTTAGTTGGACTCTTTCACATAGATAGAGGTTGCTTTTTCCATTTAAGTATTTCTTTCTTGACTAAGCAGAATCTAAACCCTTTTTGAAGTGTGTAAATATCAAAATAATTTGCAGATTTAGTCAGAAAAACGGCTGCTGGGATCAAATAATTTTTAATATAAAACTTAACATGTAGTCTGTACTTAAGTTTTTGCATTACCTTTTCTGTCTTATACCTTGTAAGTTCTTACAAAGGCATTGATGGATTCAGTGAGGGATGCAAAAATCAACCTCAGTGGCAAATTGCCTTGTGTGTTTGATTTTTCTGGAATGACATAATAACTTGCTGTGATCCTGGTGCTTCTAAGCAAGAGTGCTCTGGTTTTAGCAATTTCATGCCTCTGAGACAAAGGGTCCAGAGCAGCTCATTGCATCTGCTCTGTGAACGGGGGCATCTTGAGGATACAATGAAATGGATGATAATCAATAAGAAGGATATTAATAACGTCATAATGAAGATGCTGTTTCATCAATATTTTCATCAATACTGGCTGCTAGTACATCTGACCTTTTTTTTAATGTATATACATTGTGATGGCTATGGTATATTATAAATGTTTTATTGTGACATAAACTCTTCAAATTTGTTCTTCCAGTGACTGCTTTACAAGGATGTATTTACTAACACATGCACATACATTTAATATTAAACCACATTTAAATCACTGTTTGCCCAGAAGGTAGGATTTTTAGCACTGAGCCATTATAAGTTTTGGTATTTTTATGGCAAAATGCCATTTGGCATCAAACTTAGAAAGGTCTAAAAGAATTCAGATGTGAAAATGTGCAAAATGAATGCAACCTGGCACTTAAATCACACTCTTCTGCAATTAAGACTTGTTAATAGTCACTCCTTTAAACTGGCTGCTCCCATCAGAGACCAGCCCTGGCCAGACCCTTGCAACTACCTTGCTCACAGTTTTGAACATAACCATTTGGTATAAAGGGTCAGTTTCCATAGAAGGTCAGGTGGTTTAGACAAAAGAAGTAGCTTACTGAAAAAATAAATTACTGGGGAGGTTGCATCCTTGGCATCTGCAGAATTTTGAGTGCTTTTTGATGATCACATTCCAGTTACTTGAAAAGTAAAACGCTGCCCTGAGTGGGGAAGATGTTGCAAAGTGTTTTGGGGCTGTGCATCAAGAGGCATGGAAAAGGCACTTTATGGGGTGGCGAAGATCTTGCCCTGACCGATAGATGCAGGAAACAACCCATCAAAGATACATCACCCCTCGAGGGCAGCAAACCTGTCCAGTGTAGCTCAAACAGCTCAGCACTGCTCCTCTGGGGTGGAAACCTCTGCCAGACATACAGTGCAATTCTATAAGAGGCTAGTGAGTTGATGACTGTGAGTGCAGAAACTGTTACATATATATGATACCATTGCTCCTTTGTATTGCCAATTTTGCAAGGATTTCCTCTTCTGAACATATATATCCTGGTTTTTTGGGTAGTATTCCACATTCAACAAGTGCAGTGCTCCATATTTCTTCCAGAAAAAGAATTGAGAGTCCCTGCTTGATGCTGCATTTTATCTCTATTTAGAACATTTTTTTTTTGTCTTGGGCTCTGAATTGTTGATTTTAATATTTTCTTCTAAATCAGGAGCACTGCCAGCACTTTTTATGCCTCCCAGATACACATTCTCCACCTTAAAGACTTCTGGTTGGGGCTTCACAATCAGTTGCTATAAGAATGCGTTAGAAATCATTGTCTAAAACCTTGAGAAGACTAACCTACAGGACAAAAAAAAGGGAATACTCTTTAATATTAAGACTGTTTTTTAAAATGTATATCCCCATGATGAAAAAATTCAGAAAGGAAAGATACATTCAAAATATTGCTAAAAATATTCTTCAAGTATTTCAATGGAATCACTTAATAGAACTTGAAGACAGATCAAAAGTAGTTATCAAGTGTGTCAGGATTTTTTTGACGTTCCAGAACTTTCTGCTCTCTGAAATAGAAAAAAGAAACGATCATTTATCTTATAAATAAAGGTCAAGAAGAAAATTAATCAAATTAAGTTACATATTTGCTATCAGCATATATTGAAATATTTCATTTTGGCTTGTTTTTCTACATCTATGTTAGTCTTTGGGAGCAAGAAAACCAAAAAGATAATTTTGAATGTTAAACCAGAACTTTTTAATCTTGAAAATATCTAAATAGAATATTTGAGCGATTTCAAAACACTCACTGTTTTTTTAAATGGCAAGCAACTTGACACATTTCCTTGCAAATAACTTTATTTTTACAGAAACAGCCTTTTTTAGAGGCAAAATTGTCTAAAATATTTCCAGCTTACTCTATCATGTGACAAACATATATTTTGCACTTCTTCAATTGTTGTGCTTGTGTTTTTGTATAATGTGAAGCATTAATTATTATTTTAATCTGTGAGTTCTTATGTTCATTCTTAGAGAGAATGAAGTACATGATAGCGGAAATATATGGAAAATCTAGTTTCAAACCCTTTGGCTGTGGATAAGCCTCATATACTCATGGAAATAAGACCACTGAAACCACCAGAAATTGTGTGCTCAGTGATTTGCTGGAGGTCAGTATGTGTTACACCATTACAAATAGATTACATGAGACCTGCACACAGATAGTTACACTGCAAATAATCTTGAGTACAGCCATGCTGTAATTGCTGCCCTGAGCTTTCACCTCCTTTGGGTTTTCCCCCAGTGCCTGGGAAACCTGTGCAGTGCATGTCTGTAGCCAGGGCAGCATGAACAGCAGCAAGACAGAGTCCTTGGGACACCAAAGGTGTTGTCCAAGGAGCCTCCATATTCTGCTATCCAGCTGGGCAACTCTGATCACTTGCCCTCTCCCAGCATCAGCCCTCCATTTCACTGGGCTGACATCCCTTGGTATTTTACTTCTTCCTAATATCATCCTGTTGAAATGTTTCAGTGCTGTTTAAGGGAGGCTTAAAGACACAGCTCTTAATAGGGTTGTCATTCAAAGTGATTATACCCTTGCTTTTTACAGTTCTTGTGAAGGAATATCTGCTTTCAGCCAGAAATGTGAGCACTGTGCCTTCTATTCTTGTCCAGGGTCATCAGTTGTGGCAGTAGCACTAAAGACAAATATATCCCCTCCTCTCCTGTCTTGCATAACTATTTCTATTGTTTGCTAATCAAGTTCTTCAGAATTGAGGTTGTTTCTGATCAGTGCTGGTTCAACTACTAGAGGTTCAGAGGAGCAAATATGTTCTGAATATTATTTTCACTTTTCTGTGAGGCAACTAGGAGGGGTTTTTATTTTGAGCTATCCAGTCTCTTGTTAGAACTGCCTTCCAAGTTCAGATGATTAAAGGGATATTGTATATCTCTGAGAATAGAGCTTTGGCTGTTCAGAGGCAGAACATGAGTTTCTCTTTCTGTCAGTAGCTCAGTTAAAATGCATGTCTGTGCAGTGTGTGCAGTTGCTGTTGACAGACACTCCCTGTTAGCTGGGACTGTGTTGGTAGTCTGGAGCATGATATCCCATTTTGGGCACTGGACAGCAAGAAGGAGGCAGAGTACAGTGACAATAATCAGAGATCCTGAAGGTCTGGTTTACAAGGAATGTTTGAATCAAGTGGAGTCATTAGCAAAATGTGTTAGGAAGGACAAGAATAACTGGTGGTGCCTTGTGCACACACAGAGGATCCCTTGTGTTCTCTTCAGCCTGTCTTCCCATTCCCTCCACCATTTTCCACATTCTCCTATTACTTCACCCTGTCCACCCCAACACACACACTTTTCTAACATTTCAGGGGCAATTTATGCACAGTGCTTCTTGTTCTTAAGCTTGTAAAGAGTTGGTCAGGAAAATTTAACTTTATTGTCTCATGTTTGGAAAACTGATTTATATGGCAAGAACTACTTTAGTGGATGACATTATTAAAAGAAGTCTTTTCACCCTTTATCTTTGCTCCTGCTTCCAGCTGTATTTCCTGGTGTAGTGCCTGAATACTTCCATTGCTTTCTGAAATAACAAGGAACAACCTTCCTGGAGTTCTTGGTCTAGAAGCAAATTCTCTCTGCTCTACTTTTTCTCTCTCCGTTGCTCCCAAGGATATCCGAAATGTTCCACTGAAAATTCAATGTGAAAATCTTGCTTCAGAAAAGCTTAAATAATGGGAAGTTCTTATCTAACAAATTCTGGATAGATGAGGGAAAAAAAACCAAAATACAACCAATTCAAAACCCCCCAAACAATGCAAACCCCCAAATGCTAACCAATTATAAATATTTCAGCTTCAGCATAGCAGCTTCCTAAATGGCGAAGTGCCCATGGGAAGATCCTGTACTTATAGAATAGTTGAAGATAAATTGGGATTTGAATATTGTGGTAATTTTGTTTGGATTTTACTTTAGCCTTTTCTTACCACTAAGTGAAACAGACATGCACAATGCTAAGAGTGTGTGTCTAATGCTAAACAAATCCCTTTGTACATAAACCATGAGTATATGGAGTCTATGTTTTGCCAATGGATTCAGTAACATACTATAATTAAGCTTTGAGAGCACATAAATCACAAACCCTTGATAAAAATGGTAAGCTGCAAAATCTTACTGTGTAAGCTAGAGGAGCACTAAGACACTGTATCTTCCTTTAAAATATGAAGGACATTGGACACTGAGAAATTAATCAAATGTCATCAAAGTTATGTAGGTAATTTCTCATCAAAAGTGTTCAAAGTAATGTTCAGATTTTCTCTTTTGATGTGAACTGGAGAGTTGGCAAGGCAGAATATGTCCCATAATGTGATAAAAACCACCTGTTCCTCCTGAGCAACCAGGTGTCTTCCTCACTAAGTGTGACTGTTGGCCTCATTGCTCTACAAAGCAAATTTACGCACCCTGTCTGCCTGGAAGTTCTCAACCTGGAAAGCAAACATAGGATGGAGACAAAATACACTGGGGCATCCAAACAAAGTCTGGTAGAGCAAATAGAAAACATCAACAAAAATAGATGGAGTGAGGGAGCAAAGGGTGTGTTGGAGATGTTTGTTTTCTTGAAGAAATTTCCAATTTGCGGTGTTTTTATTACAAGCGATAAAAAAAGGAAGAAAAAGAAAACCCAACTCTGTGAAACACAGGAAAGAAGGTGCTGAAGTAAAACAATAAAAATTCCTGGTGGAGTGAAGACCATGCGATCTTAAAATATAACAAGAATATGGGCAAGATCTAGAAAGCAAATTTATGTAGAAGCAGGTTTTATATTACCTACAGATCACTAGGAACTATGAGATTACTGAGTAGAAGGTGCACTAAAATCTCTGTGTGCACTGAAAAATGGAGTTTTCAAAGTCAAGTGTAACTCTTTGCAGTTAAAGACATACCTGGATAACATTGAAACATGACCAACTGATCACCAGATCCTGGTTCATAGTTGGAGATAAATTTGGTAAAATTTGTCTTGTTGCAACTGTATAGAAGTACCACAGTATGTCAAAAAGAATGAGGAGTGCAATCCACCTGAGTGGTGTGGACTTTGAAAATTATTTTTTCTTTTTATCTTCTCAGGTAGAAAATTTTCTGTTTCCTTGGGGTTTCAAAAAAAAACCCAAAACCTATTTCTGTCCATAAACTGTTTATAAACTATTTGATTCCTTATCAGCTATAGTCCTCCCAAGTTTTCCCAGATTTTTACTGCTGAATTCAGCACAGGTGTGGTTTTTTTCAGGTGTAAGACAACACATTTGATATTGTCTGCACCCTGATTGTTCCTTGTGTGTGGTTGGTCTGCCAAGGTGCTGAAAATGTCTATTTGAACATCTTAAAGATGACAAATGAGGTCAAAAATATGATACAGCCAGTGCAGGAATGAGGCAGTATCTGGTCTTTCTGCTGCCCTTTCATGCTGGGCTTGCATTCAAAGTATCATTCATCTTCTGAGCACAAAAAACCTGGGGTTTTTTGTGGCAAACTCTTATTTTTATATTGCTTTTAAAAATCAAGAAAAATTTGAGAAGAATTTTTATTGCTGAAAAAAAATCTCACAAAGGATCAGTATCAGAGGAATCAGAATTTAGAAATCTGAGTTTACAGTGGGAATTGAAGGAAACTCAAGGGTGTCTCTACAATAGATGTCAGGCTTGTGATGAGATTGTAGAAATCAAGGTCCAGAGAAGGAAACAAATAGGGTCTGTTGTGAGCAAAGTTATGAAAAAGGGAGGAGGAAGGGACACCACAAGGAGGTGGATAGTCCTGGGTAAGGTTTCAAAGTTTCCAGAGCACACCCAAATCAAATCTCTGTGGTCCCTGACATTTTCCCTGTTACAAAGCAGTGCAGCATTCCATCTGAGGAGTACATGTTGAAAAATGTGTTTTAAACTGGAATATGTTGTTAGAGTGTGTTCCTGAGTAATGAGCCAGTGAGGGGTGAGGAATCTATGACACAGCCTAGGAAGTGATTATGGTGGCATGGGAGACTGATGATGTACAGCTCTCAGACCAGAATAACTGGCAAATGAAATTAGAAGTGAAATTGTTGCTTTACTCTGTCTCTGAGGTGGCATTTCTGCTAAACAATATAAACCAAGATTTTCGGTGCTAAGAACCTGAAATATGCTTCCCCCCAAATCTCAAGTTAAATGTCAATATTGCTTTCAGAGAGACAATTATTTTAAATGTCCTGCAGTGAATCATGTGTCATCTCACAGAACATCTTCCAGCCAGACCAAAGTCAATTTCCACCTTATGCACCATATGGGTAATGAGACGCAACTGAGAACAGGAAAACAGCTTTCAATGGGAAATACAGGAAATACTTGAAAAAATATTTACAAAACAGAAGGGGAAGCATCAAGCCCATTATCCTAGAATTACAGTACTAGTTCAGCAGTCTTCTGTTTATTTTCTAGTCATGCACATTCATTTCTGTTTTTCTTCTTGCTAGCTACACATACCCAAAGTCTCAGTTAAAACAAAAAAGCAGACTGTTTTTTTATTTTGTTCTGTTGGCTGTGTAACAACTGTTCTCAGCAGTTTAATTTTATATCACAGTAGTTAGCAAAATGTCCTATATAAGATTGTGCACCATACCCTGGTGGAAAATACAGCAGAATAAATTTGAAAGGATTTATTTCCAATGCACTACTTGAGAAAAAGTTAAGAAGGAATAGTGGTCTTTTTAATGCAGATGATTTTCATTTATTTGGGTCTACTGATGGACAAGCACTTCAGGCTTTACCTGTGAGAGCAAAAAGTGGTAACAAAGTGATTTTCACTGCCTTATTAGCAACAGGCAAGCAAAAGACTTTGGTCTCAAATTAAGAATTCAGTTTTGAAATAAAAGATTTCTGTGTATAATTCCCATGGCTTTTTAATGAGATTTGTTTTCTGTTTTTCTCTGCCACTCACTGGTTTAGTTACTGCTCTTACTTTTGTTTTTCTTTAGAGCTCTTCCTCCAAAAGGACAGTACATTTAAAATTCAGCAATATAGGCCTGTCACACTAGAAATCTGTAGTGGCATCACACATGCGTTGTCGCTGTTGAGCTGCTAGCAGAGAAAGAAGATCCAGGTTCAAAGTGTGGCATCCAGAAGAAAATTTTATTATTTAATTCCAACTTATATAGACTTTTTAAAGGTCATCCGGATTGGTCAGTTCAAAGCCTCCCCCTAGGCCTGATTGGCCAGGCCTGAACTGTCCATATTTTGAGAAACTGTTTCAACAAACATCCAAACTTTATCTTTGTTTATAAAACACAGGAAGAAGAGAGAAAGAATTCTCCCAGGAAAGATTTGTGCTAGCCACAATGCGTTTTTATTGTTGGCCACATCTTCATTTCAAAATCCAGTCGTGAAGTTGTTTTTCTGGAGTTTGAAACTGTCCAGTTCTCCCTGTGATACCACTTTGGGGCATCTCATTTTTGTCCTGCTTCCATCTTGGTCTGTTCTGCTCAATCCCTTCCTGTTGCTCATTCCCAGTGGTGCTCCTGCCTCTTTTTCCTTGATGGAAACACAGGCTAACCTTTGCATCACACATAAGCTGGGCATTTCTCTCTTTCTTTGCTGACCTTTGGATTGCTGCTTTTGCAAAGCTTTTGCTGGTAGTGGTTATGAGGTATAGTTTTAGGTGTTTTTTTGTTTTTTTTTTTAAATAAAAAATTGGCATCCTGTCATAAGGCTTTTAGGTACAATTAAGTTATTGCAAGCTTATGTTTATGGAGGTAATTAAACGAGATCCTTGTGTGTTTTTCTTACAGTGCTTCAGCTCACCTGGATCTGCCTTTACTCATGCAGCACAGTATTTTCTAAGAGTCTGAATTCATTCCTTACTCTTATAATTCAGTTGTAGCTTTTGAAAAATTTCCTATGGTTTCTAGGATAAAAAGTTTGCTTACTGTGCCCTCAGTGGAGACAAAGAAGTAGAAATTAATAATCATTCATTGAAATCTTTTAACTTGTGATATGGTTTTTGGGCATCCATTCTTGGAGAGTTTAGGGAATGTTTCCATAATCTGATGCTAAAAGACAGTTCAAAACACAAGGCAGTTGGAATTTCCCCTTGGAAGAGCCTCTCTCTGTCCATTGATGGGCATGGAAAAGTCCTTTCTTAAATGAATAAGTTAGGTACCAGAATCCGAGCTATAGGAAAATCGTTGCCCTTTGTTTTGAGCTCTTGTAACATGTGTTATTAAGCTTGAGGAAAATTAGAGAAGGATTCTCATAACTGGCCTGAAGTGAATTTTGAAGTTCCCACCTCATTGTCTTCTCCAGGAGTTGATGTATTTCATAGTCTTCTTATGCTTTGAAATCTGCACTGCTTTTTATTTAGGGACAGTCCTTTATGACTCCAAGCAATGACCTTCTGTATTTTAATCTGGGAAGAACAAGCTCTGTGTCCCAGAGAACATACTGTCTCATGATATTTGCTGAAAGTTTGTACATTGCAAGATTCTCATTTATGTATCTTGACATACATTTTAGTCAGTTTTATTCCTGGAGATCAACGCCTACATAATTTCTAAATCTTAGAAAATGTCAGTATTCCATCTGAAGGACGAAGGGTTGTGCCTTCACACATACAGTGCTTATCATATGAAGGATGCAAAAGCTTCCATTTTTGTGTCTTTCAAAAAATAACCCAAGCATATAAAATGAGAGTTGAAAAGGAGATTTGTACTCAAGGGATTGTCCTTTGCTCTTCCCACTGAAAGTTCATTCCTGCTTTTTCTGCTCGTTATGAATACACAAATGGCATCCTGCAAAACCTTCTGTAATGCATTTTTTTCTGAATGCCAGTCAGATAATACATGATGAGCTCTACTTCATATCAGAGGTAGGACTGGAGGTGAAAACCAGACATGGTTGGAATTGGTCTTGTGCAGCTGAAGAATGGAATTTCAGAGCAAGTTGGCCTCATCAGAAACTGGGAGCATATTTACAGTGTCTTTAGGCATCAGCTCTCTCCAGGAACAGTGATTTTATGTTTCTTTGAAAGAAGCTGCTGTATTATTTGTAAATAATTTCTAGTATTTCATTACTGTGATATAAAAAACAAGTAATTTTTCTTTAGATCTGAAGGTAGAAGGTGAAGCTAAACAAAACTCTACCAGGTGCAGGTTTGGGTAAATAATACATTATAAACTGTAATTTGCAATTGCTAAATCATCAAGCAAACCATATAAAAATTTGGAAGTGGCAGGTAAATTGTATTCTCAGAAAATTATTGAGCCACTGGAGTATGTGTGTGTATATATACACACATTTCAGCAGTGTTTCCTCGATTTTTTTCTCCTATAAAAATAATGGTTATCCTGAAATTATATGGACTCTTGGAAGTGAAATCAGCACACATTTTGGGACTTGAATTTTTAAATTATAATGTCATGCTGTATGTGATGACTTTCAAGTTGTGCAGAGCTTATACTCAATGGTACAGGTAGGGCAGTAGATGGAGTTGTAGCTGTGCTAAGTTTTCATAAATCCTGTAGTAATTATTAAAGCTGATCTGTTTTTTCATGGCTAAACATGGTTCTGGGATTTCAGTATGTTGTGAAACGTTGGCTTCATAAGCATTCATGTGTTTCTAATTCAGCAGTTTGAATTACAGGAAATTTAATGGTAATGAATAACAAAAAATAAAATATAAAGGAAAAAAGACAAAAGAGAACTTAGTTTCCGTCCCAAGAAAAGAAGCATTTCCGTAATAAACTGGTGTCTTTACATAGGAAAATCCATTTGTTGTACTTAGAGCATATACGCTAACTGTTAGCAGTAGTGCTTTATTTTGGTTTTGCTTTCCTTTTTATTTCTTCTTTGGTTCCCTTTTTATGGATACAAATATCTATTTAATAATTGAGAAAACATGATGGTAAGGTGTGATCCCAAACAGGAAGGCAGCTGGTGCATTAGGACTTTGGTAATAGGATATCAGATTTTGTCACTGCTATAAAATCAGTAATAAACTGAGGCAAGATTTTGGCCCTGCTGAACAAGAGTTTTGCCATTGATTTCATTAGAGTCAAAATTTTGTTGCTGGGCTGTGATAAGGAATAGCCTAGTCAGAGTCTGTGGCAAGCAGAGGAAAGCTGCCTCTTTGGCTTGCCTTGGCTGAAATGTTTGTAGTCCCTGTGTCTGTATCAGTGGGATCCAACCTCTGCCACTTGTGCCTTTCCCAGCAGGTTATCTGATGATGGAACAGGCAAAAAGGTATGTAGTCTTCTCTTGGGTTGGTTTCCTTTTGTTCTCCAGAAGTGGTGGAAAAGCAGTTTGGAGGAGTTGCTGATGCTGTGTCCTTTCTGCTTTAACTTTTAGAAAAGAAGACTTCAGTATCCCAGTTTTGTAGGATGTCAAAGAATGAAATAACTAAGAAAGAAACCTTCAGCAATCAACAGCAAATTAAGCATAAGGATGATAATATGTAGGATCCTAAGCCTGGAAAGATAGTCAGCTAAAATACCAAATGATCCAACAAATAAAAGACAAATTCATACTACTGTTGGGAAACTGTGGAGGTCATTAGTTCATGGTGATTCATTTGGCCAAGAGCAGCGGCAGCCTACATTAGACAGATTTCATTCCAAATTATCTTTGATGGAGAGCATAATCAATTAACTATGGTGATCCTCCTGTCCAATGCTATAGCTAATGAATTAGCTTTACCTAGTCCTGTTGGTAGATTTATTTATGGGATGCATATCCTGGCAACATACATAGATTAAAAAAACAAGTGAACTGCTTAGTGATGTAGCAGCTTGTCTGGTAGCTACTTTTTTGCAAATAGAATTAATCAAGTTTCAAAAATACAAACTTTCAAAAGACTGCAAATTCCAAGTAGTGTCTGGCAGTCACATTCCTAATTTTCCACACCTTTATTAAAAACATCTATTGAATTAATTTTGAAATTGACTGAAACTTCCTTTTAACTTCAGTGTAATTATACTTCCAATTTAAGAGATATTTCTTCATAGCCCTTCTCATGGAAGGTTCAGTAGCGACAAATATGTTAGAAACTTTAAATACAGTAAAATTTTGAAACCTATTTTGTAGTCCACAGTGTTGTTTGAAGAACAAACAAAAGCCTAAAGGGCTTGCTTTTCACACCTGAAATGCCTTAGGTTTTAAAGAAATCTCAGTGCTTTCCTTTGAAACTTAAAAACACCTGGTGTTTTTAAACCCCAAGGATCTAAACTGAATCTCACCCAGTCATTTCTGGTTTCTCTGTGCATACTTATGAGCAGAAATCAGGAGACTAAGATAATAAGAATTTCTGCCATCTTTTTAAGTTAGAACATCTTGATTTGTTTCCTTATTTTGTTGTTCTTGGTGTCATGCCCCCAAATGCATGCTAAAAATTAACTAGAAAGATGGGAAGGCATGTTTGCAAGCTAATGAACTTTAGCCATTTTAGTTTCTAATGTTTGAATACAGCACATTATGTGCATGATATGTGTACAATACTAATGTGATACAGCACAGAAGATGGGGCCATGCTCTTCTCAGTGGTATTCAGTGAAAAGCTGAGAAGCAATTCTATTTAAAGGTGATTTGAAAAAATCACAGCTTTTTACCAGGGGGTGGTCAGCACTGAAGCTGGATGCTTAGAGAGAATGTGGAGACTCCATCCTTGGAGATATCCAAAATCCAATGGACCCTGAGCAACCTGCTCTGACTGATCCTGCTCTGATCTGAGCTGGCTCAGGCAATCTCCACAGGTGCCTTCCTGCCTCAGTTTTCTGTGTGAATCTGTAATATGGTCTTGTCTAATGTAGTAACTTTAAAAAACATACAAGATTTTGAACTAATAATCTTACAGAAACACAAATCAACCAGATTCTGAAATTGTATTATTTGCACTTAAATTATATAAAATATATAGATAATATGTATTTAGGCTAGTATTCAAAGCCAACTTTAAGACAGAAGTTGGTAGCTCTGTTACTAAATTAAAAATCAAAGTATTTTTTATTGTCTTCATAAACAAGAGGATTCTGAAGAGTAAAACCATAAAATTGAAAAAGCAGAAAAGTCATAATATTAATTCTGTGTTTAAAATCATGTCC
Source organism: Entomyzon cyanotis (assembly GCA_024500445.1). NCBI lineage: Eukaryota > Metazoa > Chordata > Aves > Passeriformes > Meliphagidae > Entomyzon > Entomyzon cyanotis. The sequence continues at coordinate 6,065,182 of JAKEPQ010000756.1, forward strand.
TGGAGGCAGACATTAACTAGCTGAAAAGCATGTAAATTAGGATCTTTTAAAATGCCGAGTTGCACAAATCATTCATAAAATTGCTGTATGTTGACTTTCCACCTTTTTTTTTTTTTTTTTAATCCTTCTATCAAAAGTGTGTTTTCCCCTTGAAGCTTCCCTACTCTTCTAGGAGCTGTGTTCTGTCCCTGATCCTGGAAACTTTGGTGTGCATTTATGTGGAGAGCTAAAAATTTCCATGAGGTCCAAGTGCAATATGATGATGTTGTTAACAGATTTATTTCTTGTACTGGGATGGCATTCAGAGCCTGAGCCCAGAGCACCTCACTGTGTTAGGTGTCCTCAGCACGGAGCAGGAAACTTTCCTGCCCAAGGAGCTTCTCCTCAAGAACACAGTCGGGGTGAACTCCCCAACAGCTTCCATGTGTGATGTTGGTATCCTCCACCTTTCCCCGGCTTTCTAAGGGGCATTTTGGGGTATATCTTTCCTTGGATTAATTATAATCTTTTAGGGAAACTGTTCTTGAAGGTAAAGTGGACACAGAAGAGAGGAAAATAAATAAAGGAATGGAGTTATGACACATTTGGAGCATTGGAATGGGCAGGTGAAGTGTGTCTGATGTCTAACATTTGGATAGTGTATTTGCATGCCAAAAGCTGTTTTAAAAAAGATTAACTCTTATGTACTTGCAGTAGTTGATAATGCAAAAATTCATCGCTTCTTTTCTTTTTCTTTCTTTTTTTTTTTAAATTCATAGGCACTGTATGCCAATAGCTGTGTGAGACATGGCTTCTAAAATGGTGCCCTTGTGCTACATCATTATCTAATGTCCTCTTCAGTAAACAAAGAAAAAAATCCCAGATCTATAAACAGTTCTTTTGCCTTTAAATTAGCATTGCATTTTTAGTACGTGTTTGTTTACCTATTTTCTTTTCTTTTCCTTTTTTTTTTTTTAATTATAGTTTAAAACAATAAACCAAAGCTTTGAATAGCATGCATGGACATGTTTTAATATATTCATGAGTGATCAAAATACAGTACAGAAATCACATATGCTGCTCTGCTGCAACTTTCAAGGTTCAATCCATCATTCGGGAACCCAGGGGGCTGAGATTTGACATCCTGCCTAGAAACCATACTTCAGATTGGCTGGAACTGTGCCATCTTATGTTCAGGTTAAAAGAGCAGCTGTAATTTGTCTGGGTAGCACTTTAACTATGCACAGCAAATCGTAAAACCCATTTTCAGTAATAAACTAGAAGATAAAATAGGTCCATTTGCTTCATTTCCTGATCTGTACAAGATTTTCATCATTTTGATACAATACCACTTGGAGTTTGATCTTATAATGATGTAGATTTCTGTAACAATCTTTTTCAGATTAGCAGTTTTATTTAGCCTACATACACTATGTAGAAGATTTCTCTTTTGGCATTTAGTGGAAGCCTTTTTCTATTGTTCTTTGGAACTGAAAATATGACAATAATTTCATAGTAGGAGTTAAGTTTATATGTGATTGCTACAATAAATAAACCCCGATTGTAGTATTTTTCAATTGTAAATACCAGATGTGAAAATACTCTATCCTGTTCTCTTTTCCCCTTTTATGTCTTAGTATAGCTTGCTTGCAAGGGAGTAGCAAAAGCAAGTATTCCCAGCAACACAGTGACATGATTTATATTATATATATATATATGTATATATAATTTTTATTTATGGCTTTGGTTTATAATGATTATATATTTCAAGGTTTAGCATTTGTAAGTGTGACTTTATCTGAGCAGCAAGAAGGGAAGGGAAGGGAAGGGAAGGGAAGGGAAGGGAAGGGAAGGGAAGGGAAGGGAAGGGAAGGGAAGGGAAGGGAAGGGAAGGGAAGGGAAGGGAAGGGAAGGGAAGGGAAGGGAAGGGAAGGGAAGGGAAGGGAAGGGAAGGGAAGGGAAGGGAAGGGAAGGGAAGGGAAGGGAAGGGAAGGTTTCTGTGTAATTTAGGGACCCAAGAGAACTTCTCCTAGGATAGACTTTCCTCAAGAGATTTGCCAGTGAGCCCAGTTGTGGGGAGCCTGACCAGAGGCAGCCCCACTCATCGGTACATTGAGGCTGTGGCTTTTGTTTCAATTCCTTTTGGATGTTGCACAGTCTGTGTTCCAGTTTTTGGTTTTGATACAGGTCTGCAGAAGGTTTGTGTGCTCACAGACCTTAAGAAACAGCTTTAAATACCGTTTTACTTCAGTAGACAAGTAATGGCTTGACCGTTAAATAGATTAGCCAGTCCCCTCTGAATCCTTGGTGCATTTATTTCACCAACCTTCCTAAAAGTGCCAGATTGATGGGTTTTCTTTTTCACTGAGCCATTCCTCTACATGCATTTCTACTTGGACTTCTCTCTTTCAGCTCCAAAGGCCTCTCTCTTTTTGAGAATGTTTTCTTAGAGTTTGCTGAAACAGAAGGAAAGCTCCATGTCACTTTTCCTAACCCCCGTGCCCCACCTCTGAGCTGAGGAGTCCCACTCACAGACACATCTCTGGGTGCTGCCCATGCATCACCTTTAGCACCAGGGAAGGCTCTTTCCCTTCCCTCAATACCACAGTGCTTTTTGACCCTGTTGGTAAGATGCTTGTCTCCATTACTCCATTGTTGTAGCTTAGCCTAGCCTACTGAAAAAACATCCTTTCAAGATGTTTGTTTCCTTTAGCCCTTTGAAAATGCCTCTGGATTAAGAATTTATGCAACTACAGTGTACTTGTATTAGGCATGTAATTTGCTGGGGTAGCCAAGCAAGGGAAAATGAAATGTGTTCCTGCATATTCCATCTTCCCCTACCACAGAGAAGCGAGAGAGCAGGCTGCAGGATAGCATTGTGTGTCTTGGTGACCACACAAGCACTCGGTATTCACTGGAGACTTGGAGGTACGACAGCTGCATATAAATATGCATAGTTGGAGAGATTCGTGCTTGTGCCTCGTTCTAGGGCTGATTGGCTGTGGCGCTGCCACTGCAAATCAATGAGCGTTTCCCTCGTCTATCAGCTGCTCCCTTGCTTGGAAGCAGACAAAATGGTTAAAACACCAACAGCCCACAGAGGGCTCCTGAGTGAGGGAGACTTGTTTGCTACAGCACTCAAAACATTTCCCTGAATGTACAGTAGCTCTCAGTAGATGAATTTAGCACTCAGCAGATTAATTTAGCTCCCAGTGTGCTGGATTTAGAAAGAAAAACTAATATAGATGAATACATTCTGTTCAGCCAGCATATTTTGTTTTGCAACAATACACATGTCTTATTTGAACTGCAATCTGGTTGGAAAGCATTTTGCGAATGGTGCATTGGTCATAAAAATGAGTCATGCTTGCTCATTTTTAAAAAGCTCTCATCTGCTGCAGATTGAGGAAAAAGGTATTGAGCAATTCACTGGAGAAAGTATTGGAATTTCAGCCATCTCTGGTGAGCTCTGTGCAGATTTTAAGGTAGACTTTCATATTGTGTTGCAAAAAAAGCAGCAGCTGGTTTTCCCTTTGTTACCTGCATATCTCAATATGTGATGTGCACCACCCTGCTCATTGTGGCTTGGCTCATCTGCCTTGTGGGCAGGGTTTCCTTGGAAGGATTTGCAGACTGGAAGCTGAAGGTATGTCTAATGGCTGTTGGGAAGAGCTCTTGAGTAGGAAAAAATCAAGATTAAAAAATCCATTGTTTCATGACTTCATTATAACCTCTAGCTTTTTTCCTTAACCTGGAACATGTCACAAGGAAAGTGGGACTAGATTGCTTATGCATGATAACAGGGTGACTAACTTGCTGATGATTACAGTAATATTATTCCAGGAGCTGGGAAACTGAATAAAAAGATAGAGATAAAAATTAAAGATATCAAAAAACCCAGGAGCTGATGAGATCATTCAAACAATTTTATTTGAACATAAAATGGTCAAGGAAATGAACAGAAAAATGCTGTGATATGACAAGCTGGCTTTATAAAACAGTATCCTCAGTAAATGAGTATCTTATAAGTCTAGCTCCCAACACATCTTCCAGAGCTTTTCTTGACAAGTATTTCCACTACCAGAAGCAGAATGATGGTTATAAAACATTCTTTTAGTCTCTCAACATTTTTAAAAGGCATAAACCCCACATTAAAGAATGGGTTGAAGAGCAAATAGCTCCTTTCAATTGAGATGATACTGTACAGTGCAGATCCAATTTGGTCTGGAGGTTCTCTGCTGCTACAGTGATGACTACTCTATAGTAGCGATTCCCAACCCTATTTAATCAAAGAACTACTGAACCTTTTGGAGAACACAAACCAAAGTCCTTCCTCTAAATGATACTGCAGTGGTTTTCATTTATCAATAGATAAAAATGATGCAAAACTTTGGAAGCTCTTATGAGGTTTGTTTTCCCCACTTGTTTGTGTACTGGCTTGCATGTGCAGAGATATGCATACATTTTCTTTTCTCAGTTTTTAAATCCTACAGCGTTTTTGGAGTTTATCTTGTCATATCCTACAGGCTACCAGCAGCTTTTAGTCAGTATGTCGAGAAGTGCTGCAAGGAAGACCACAGAAGGCTGGAGGCCTGGTTCCTACGTTTGCCAGGAGCCTTGCCCACCAAACCACAAAACATTCTGTGCACAGTTGCTCTCTTTCTTCTAGATGGTAAATACTGCTTTCAGTAAGAGACTGCAAAGTGGAAATCTCTCAGGTATCATGTGGGATTTTAACAGTTCTCCTGTGTGGAGGATGAGGCAAAGTGGTGCATCCGGATGGCGTGCAGGTAGCCAGTGGTGACTCACCATGCCTTCTGGCTCCTCTCTTCCAGGAGGAGTGGGAATGTGTTAGGAGTAAATCCTCGTACTGGAAGAGAAGAGTGAGCAACCAGTATCCTACATGGACCTCACTAGGAGCTGCAGGAAGAGGCCAGAGGGGGATTGGTGCCACACTGCCCTGGTAACCCCTTGTCCCTGGCTTTGCCCCTGCAGCCCCCAGCCCCAGTGAATGAGGGATGCAGAAGACAGTTCCTCAGTGCAGCAACGTTTGGGTCACACTGGAAATGAGGGGAGATGTCTGCTGACTGAGGTCCAGCTTTTTCTTGGTGCTAGTTTTGAATCACCCAATCTTTTCTTATCCTTGGCTGCATTAAAGTGGTTTTGTAGAGAAATAAGAATCATGGAAAGCTAATGGTAAGTCACAAAGGTGCAACTGAACTTCTACAAGGGCATTGTGAGTGCTGCAAGGCTGAGTACCCTATAGCACTAACCTATACAAATATATTGAGAGAATAACTAGTAGTTAGCTTTACTTTCAGTAGTATGAGATTTTTGCATAGACCCAACTTCAGCATCTTCTCCTCTGCCATGGGGCAACACCAGAGTATCCTGCTGCTGCAAATCCTTACCTTCCACAACCCACTTCATTCATCTTCTTTCAGGATTTTTTGTGTTCTTGTCAATAGCTACAGAGGAAATTAAAGGCTTTATTTCCAGAGTAGCTTCAAATATGGAGGCCAGTTTCTGTAAATCCTGTTCTAAAAGCTTCAGGTTTTATTGTTTTCTGTGCTTCCCTGCCAAGATCTTCTCCCTGCTGTGGCAAAATACTGCCATCTGTAAGATATATCAAACTAGATATATCTTAGTGTGTTGGTACTTGAGAATGCCATATGTTCATTCATGCCTGGTTATGGTTCAAGATTGGGCCAGATTTCATGGCATGCAGGACCTTGTTTTAAATGGTTGGTTGGTCAGTTGGTTGGTTGTGTTTTTTCCCCTTTTGCTTCAATGTGGCCAAGTTTAAAAGTTTCAGCTTAGGACACATCCATAAGTTGTGGTAATTTCATGTAGATCTATTATACATAAACCAGACATTGTGCCTCTGATGTGTACATGGAAACAAGGGATAACATTTATTGGTAGAACTGACTTGTCTGTACATTGTAAAAGTATAACATGTCCCTTGCAGTGCAGCAGTAGTGCTTCTATAGATTCTCATAAAGAATATTTGCTGCTATAGTATTTATAGAAGTTAATCGATCTCAAAACTTGCTCTTGATCATTGCAGTAATATCTATACTTTTATACAAAAACAGTTTCATGACCATATTAAATGAGTTAAGAACATAATTAGTTATTTCTTCGCTGGAGCACAACTGGCCATTTCTTCCTATTCCTGTAATATGATTTTAAGCTTCTATTTTCAACATTCTTGATATTGTCTAGTAGGTTATAAATGATAAAGTGAACTAGACAGGAAATGTTCCACCTGTGCACAAACCATGCTTTGTTATGGGAACAGGACCAACCAACCAATATAAGTGCAGTCTAAGTTGCTTAAATGGACTCCCCATCACCAGGTATTATTTTCATCTTACCTTGAGGAACTTAGAGAATAAACAATAGACCAAGGCTGACTAGCTCGATTAATGGGATGTGGAAAGTATTTAGTATCAGTGAAGCAGATATCCTGTTCAATAATGTAGCTGCTATTTGGAAAGAATATTTGGTTTGTTTTGAAATCCATATCAACTTGGATATAGAGGTTTCACAGTTTTAGTCCTGGGAAACAGAAATTTTGTTTAATGAGAAACAAAAACATTTTACCTCCTGAAGTTTTACTTGTTCACTGGAAATCATATTTATTTATGATTTTGTCTGCATTAGGCACATGATTTGCAAGCAGTGTTTACCTTCATCACCTTTTCCTCTTCATTCTCCTGTCTCTGCCCCTCACTTCAGCAGACTTACCTGTCTGATAGAGATAATAATTTGTAATAACTCTGTATCTGAGGAGTTATACTGGCAAAGTCATAGTGGCTACCTCTGGCTGCTATCTCTGTGTAGGCAGTATTTCTACATGATATAGTGGAGTTATCTCATTTAAACAGACTCAGGAGATGCGTGGTGCATGGAGAAAATCCCAGTTTTCAGTAAAGAAAGTGGATACCATTGTCCCAAATAGAGCAATGCTTAGAATTTTTATTTTTTGCTCCATATTTGATGACAGCTTTGACAAAGGGTGCTGAGCAGTATGGTGTGATGGGACATAATTCCCCAAGGAATTAAGAAGGAATAAGATGGAACTGAAAATAGCATGTATTTCACAGTTGCTTTGGAATTTTGTACAGAAACCACACATAACATGTTCCTTTCTTCTCTCCTTTCTTCTGTTTTTAGTTTTTGCTTTTTTTAACTGCATATGTTAATAGCTATAGTAATATCAATCTTTATGTCAAAGCTTACAATTATAAGTGCTGCACACAGCAAAATACTACTGGCTAAGCAGTTTCTGGCTAAAGGTATACAGAGTGAGGAAAAGACACTCCATTTTTTGCTTTCAAGCCAGCCAAGATAGCTCATCTGTGCACAGAACATTGCAAGGGCAGCAGGGAAAAATCCACATACATAAGATTTGCTGTGCCCTTATCACTCAGGAAGTGGAGGAGTGGTCTTTAGATTGGCATTCTAGTCTGGGTTATCAGAGACTTAGCTGTGGTTCCTGAGTTATCGCAGATATCCCGATGTTAAGTAGCATAAGTAGTTTTCCTATGCCTTGGTTCCTCATCAGGTAAAAATAGGGATCTCTTAAAGGGCTGCTGTGAGGATAAATACCTAGAGGTTGTTAAGTGTTTGGATTATTCAGTAATGAAGCTTGTCTAAGGACCTTGAAGCACTGTTTAGGCTGGAATGTGTATGTGCTGTATCCATGCACCAAGGACTTCCTTAATAGCTTGGAAAACAGACCAATGCACCTTAGAGGATGGAAAGATCAGCAATGCACTGAACTGCTCTTGTACAAGAGCAAGTTCCACCAAGAGACATTTCTTGGTGGAAGGTGGTTCTTTGAGCTGTGGCTGGGCATGACCTAAGTAGAAAATAATTGAATTTCTTGGTCCAAGGAGATGCCAGGGGAAAGGAGAAAGCTCTTATGAAATTCTCCATTGAGAGAGGAGGAAGTGGAGGAGCAACACAAGCAAGTACTTTATAAGAGGGAATATTTCCAGAATTTGCTTCTGGTTTTGCTGGTTTTTTTCTAGAATGTCTTTTTTTTTTCAGACTCAGGCATGCGGGAACAAAAAATTGAGGGAAATCAAGCAATAAGATATAAAAACAGAAGGATTTTTTCTTCTGTTTGACTATACAGCTCGAGACATAACTGGGGAGTTGGAAAAGGAGAAGGAGAATATGTTGGAGAAGAGGGAGAGAGTAACAGTAGCAGCTACTGAAATACTGATGTCAATTTATTGTATTTGACTAGTGAAACAATAGTTTTGTGGATGAAGTTGTGCAGAGTGGGACATCACAGAAGGATCAGAAATCAGAGGATTTATAGTTTGCAGCAAAGAAAAGCATTTTGTGCGAGAAGATTTTTTTATTAGAGTAGTCAGAAGAAGAATAATTATTGAAATACTGCTCTCCAGCTGACAAACCTCTGCAAGGAATCTGTCTGTTTTAGCAGAGGGAAGAAGGGTGCTCTGGAGATAACAGAGCTTTTTCAAGGTTAAAGGCAGAGGTCACGGTGGTGCTGTAAATTCCACCAGCTCCAGCTGTCTGAGCCGGGCCCCAGGAGGAGACCTGGGAGGGAGGGAGGGAAGGAAGAAGCCAGGCTCTCCATGGGCGACAGAACCACGGCTTGCTCCCGAGTCAGGAGAGTGCAAAGTGCATCCTAAGTAAGTGTTTGGCCATGGAGGCAACAGGTTCCTGATGTAAAAATAGTTATGGGTGGGGGATGTGACTTATGTGGAAAAATACTGAGAGATGAGGCAGTCAACAAAAGGGAAAGCAGTGGGAATGCTGAAGCGGTACCGGGAAAGATGAGCCGGAATTCTTCTAGGAAGAGATACCAAAATTTTAAGGTAGAGAATAGTCTTTAGGACAAAGTGTAAGTACAGAGAGTGTCTGACTGGATTTTGAAGATGAAATTTTCAAGATGAAATATTCAATATTGAGATTCTCAATTATCTTTGAGGATCTCAGGAGTCAGAGGTTTTTTTCCTTTGTTTTGTGCTTTTATTTACTTTGCTTTGCTAAGACAATTAAGTTTCAGAAGAAAAAAACAAAGTATGGAGTGACATGACATGTCATCTCATCTCACCTCCTGTAAAACACTATATTTGGATAGATTTGTTAGCTGAGGTTTTTGTTTGCTTTGTTTGAGGGGGTGAGCAGCAAACAGAATATAAATTTCTTCTGTTTATTCACAGTAGTGAAAAAATGAGCAATTTGGCATTTAGCTGTCAGGTCTATGTACTGTTCCTGTACAAACCTTGTTTAAGAAGAATTTAAGTAAATACAAATGAAGTACTGAAAGCATAAAACATCTGGAACATTTTAAAGATGCTCTGAAACATAATGTGATTATTTTCTATCAAGCTAATTATACCTATTATGAATTTAAAAATGTTCCACTTTGCAGCCATTGTTATGTAACTTGTGGCTTTTCTGTTCTTTGAAATTCAGCTTTTCATTCATGTGGTATATTAAAAAATGTTACAAGACAAATTACAAAGCTCAACTGAAATAATGCCAAAAATCTTAACCAAGTTACTCTACTAGATAAATAGCTAATATAGGGCTTACTGTTCTGCTTTTTTTCTCTTTTAATCAAAAAGAAATGGTAATTTAGTAAGCCAGGGCTGAGCAGGATATGTTTTGTTTTTTCTGGTGTATGGTTTAATGGAGTTGCTCTGCACCTATAGTGAGGTGTTTAAGATCAGTTTGTGAGCTACTCTTCCAGGGTAGTATTTCATATTCACCAGTGTGGAACAGGCATGTAGGATATTTCTGCCTCCTGCATTTGGATGAGGGGGCTCTTCTCCATGGGGATACACTTGGGATCCTGGAGGAGCTGCAGGGAACAACAGGAAAGCACAAATCTGCTGTTTGCTGGCTGAAGGGAAATGAAGAGGGTGATTTCCAGAGGAGCTGCCTGGCTGTAGATCTGCTCCAGGTGCCATGGGGAGTGAGCTGCAGGGGATGGTGACTCTGTGGGAGGTGTGGATGTGTCTTCCAGTCCTCCTCCAAACACAGCAGAACTTATACTTCTCTTTTTCTGCTATAATAGGCTTATAGTGCAATCCAACCCCTAGCAAATATATTAAAATCAATATTCGTTTAAATATTTTAGGAGTAAAAAATACTTAAGACTTTGTCCTTTCTTACTTTAGCAGTGAATGAAACTACTACCAAGAAAATGAAAACAGCTATATAAAGTTTGTGTTGATAAATTGGTCATTGATTTGGTATTGTTGTAGGAATCTGACTGCAATTAGCAGAGCCAATGTTTGAGCCAAGTTTCACCCCTAATTTGAGAACTGAACTGAACTTGAAGCCTTAAAAAGGAGAATAGATCTCACGGAGGAAAGAAGGGTTAGGTTCTCACCCCCAAATCGGTCATCATTTGCAAAAAACTAGAAGAACTCAAATTCACTTAATAAAATGTTTGATTCATTTTTCTGTATTATGCTTCTGAGACACAACCATTCACAAAAAGAAATTTTTAAAAAGAAATTAAAATTTCATATAATGAAAATCCCTCTAAATAGTTTGTGGATTTTTTTCACGCAGATGCATGAGAAAGAAAGTTTGTTTTTTCTCATACCTTAGTATTTACCTGAAATGAAAAAAATACCATGAACACCTTTTTTCCCCCTCAAAGCAATCCAGTCCAGGTTTATTGGTATCTGAGGTATTGGTAGGTGACTTCTTCAGGATTTTTGAATTAAATATGACTTCTCAGTCTTTTCAGATTGACCCTGTTCAGCTGGAAACATGCATTACAAAAAGGGGTAATTTTTAAACACTAAAATTCAAAGATTATCAGCATTTTTGTTGAAATTTAGAGGGTTCTGTTAGCTATCTGTGCATGCACTTCTTACCATCTCCAATATTAGTAGTCTTTTCCTCCTTAAATGTGTCTGTTTTTCAAAAAATGCACATAGTTTTATTTGGAATATCACTTTTTTAGGCTGTTTTGTACTGTTGAGTTCTATGCCATGTACTACAACTTTCATTTTTTGTAGTTCCCTTGTGGGGTCAGAACTTGTTTGACAAATATTCTGTCATTCAGTTGGGAGAGTGGGAGTGTCCTGCTTGTTAGGTGCTGCTGCTTGTGTTCTAGGACAGAGCTGTGGGTAAAAATGGGGAAAATAAACATCATGGCCCCAAGAGTGATGTGTCATGGTATATCTGAATCCACCTTGAGAACAGGAACCCCATTCCAAGATGGAAAGCTGTGGGTAGCTGACGCAGGGGTTAAGACAATTGCATGCTGAAAGGCAGGAATTTGCAGCTTGCAAAGTTCACTGGACATATTTGTTCTTGTGTTTGTAACCAGCCAAGCATTTTGATGGTGTGAGATGGTGTATGAAGCCCATTGCAGTATTATACAAAAAAAGGGCCTTTAAAACTCTGTGCAATGGAATCTGTGCTGCCCTGAAATGCCTTGATGCTCCCACAAAGGTATTCAACTGGGATTCTTCCTGTTTCTGCAGCTTTTTTCAGCAGACATAGAAACTGATAGATTTCTTTTATCCATGGATAGGTGGAGGGTTTACAAAGCCATTTTTTATAGGAAGACTTGAGTTCATAATAAAAAAATAAGGTTGATTTTAATACTTCAAAAAGCCCATACTTCAGTTATTCTGCTGTGCATTTCCGCTGGCCCTCTGTTCTTAGTTCTTTTGCTTTTTTTGCATAAAGGGGTGTGGAATAGGATGGAAGAAGTTCAGGCATTATAATGTGCACATTATAATGTGCATTCCAGGACTGTTTGTGCTGAGCTGACTTTAATGTCTACAGGACTAGGGTCAGAAAAGCTGATTCAATTATGTATAAACATCCAAGAGCTATAGACAAGAACTCCAGTGGTTGGTAGGAGTAACCCCAGCACTGATGAGTGTTGCAAAATAAAGATCCCCCAGAAACCTGGTTAATGGTCTCTTTGTTCCTAACCTGTGACTTTGTAGAAGTCCTGATACTTTGGGTTTAAAAATTAACGATGTAGACCTGAAGTGAAAATAATACTTTGGAAGTGGGGATGAAACAAACTTTTCCCTTTTCATCTTTCCCCAGTGATTTGCGGGCAAACAGCACCCCAGGCAACTTCCGAACTTCCATAATTGCATTGAATTCCTTTTTAATTGGGCTTTTCTCTTGCTTTTGAGTTCTTTCTTGAGTAATGCCTGCTTTATAATGATTTGTGTGCAGACAATAAATGTGGAGATTTAATAGGATGAAGGCTGTGGCTCCATATAAAGATATTTAGCCCTTAACTCCCATTGAAACCAATACCTTTCCAAATCTCGTTATGACTTAAAATTAATATGCATAAAATAGGATTATTATTATTAGTAGAAAATGTTTGAAGGATAAAAAGAGAAAAAAACCACTGTTCTCCCCTAAAGGGATTGTGAAAATTATATCTTTAGCATTGCATGATAATTGTCCAAGTAACTTGATGCTTTTTACATCATATGTGCTCTGTTTAAAAATAAGAAGTTGGTGACTGTGTCTGCAAACTAGAAGGGAAAGTTGCTTTATTTCTTGCTTGGACTTCATCACATGTTAAAAAACTCTGCCTTTCATCAGACTCTTTATGATGCCTGTTCCTCCAGAGAGACAGGGGATAACAGTTTTTTTGAGGTTTACTAGAAGGTGAAGAATCCAAATTATTTTCTCTAAGCAATGCAGGTGAGTTGACTAAGGAGCAGTAAGCAGTATCTTTGGCTCTGAAAGAGGTTGTGACACAATTCATGAAGGAAGTGGAGCTGCTGCTTTTTTTCCCAGAGCAGAGTCATAGGTTTGGGGCTTTTGGCTGGTTCAGGAGTGCTGGCAGCAATGCCTGCAGCAGCAGGGATGGGTGACCATCACAGTTCTGAGACCTGGCCTAGATCAGCAAATTGAACCCCATCTCTCATCAATGCATTTACCCTTTCAAGTTTCCATGTTCATCATGTTGTTACTGAAAGGAACAGCAAAAGCACCCAGAAGTCTAACAGGGAAATACAGTTTGCTCTCTAATGCTTAACAAGTGTCATCATCAGGAGCATCCATGCTTGGTTGTGGAGTCTAACCATGAGTGATGAGTTGGTGAGACATAACTGGTGACCTAACAACACTGTCAGGAAAAAAGGGAGACGAACAGTCATTGGCAAGGCTGTTGTCTCTTAGTACACATAGTGATTGTCCTTCTCAGGCAAACGTGGCTTTCTTAAACAGACAGATTCAGAACAGTACAGATTCTGGTTATGTTTTCTGTTTGGTTTAGGTTTGCAGTTTTTTTGGTTGTTTTCTCATAGCAAAACTCATTCCACCCCCATGTGGGACCTCAGAATAAAGGATTATGTACAGAAAATCTTACAAAAGCATAGTCACCAGTTTAATTTATCCTTTATCCTGTCATCAGGCATCTTTTCACTGGTTTTGCATTTGCTCAAACTCTATTGCTGTTAGACTGCTTCCCTGCTATTGGATCTGAGCAGAGAAACTGTTTTATCTAAAGTTACATGCTGTCCAGTGGTGCAAACACACTAACAGGGCTGTAGTTAGGACTCACATGATCAGTCTTTCTGAAATGAGATAGATGATCTCAAAAGTCATAAACAGGTGGCTAAGAAAATGATGAAGGGCATAACCCTTTCTGCTTAAAGTTGTTTGACCCAAATCCCAGCTTTTAAATTAGGATAAACTAGCCTGACTGCATCAGAAGGATGCTAAAGTTGCAAGAGGAACCTTTATTTTAAGCAGGATACACTCTAGGGTTTGCTGAATACTGGACTGATTTGACAGGGTTTGCACTTTTTACTTTTTCTTTTTGTTTATTGGTCCATTCCAAAGTCTTCAGCATCATGGTCAGTGATTTTAGTGAAAAATGAAAATGTGATGCCCAATATACACACATGGAATGGTGTTCCATATGCCAGAAACTGCTGTCTCAGATGACTGGAAGAGAAGGGATAGAACTGGCTTTCTGTGTCATCATAGTCTTTTATTAGAGTTTTTTAATGACATTGTTTTTGACACTTCCAATTGTAAGACTCAGTTTCCAGAGTCCAGGATTGAATCTGTGTTTCTTTCTTGGGGGTCAATAAGTGTTTAGTGAAACACTCCCAAACAACCCTTCTGTTGTACCAGTTTGCAGAAAGGATGGAATGTACAGTAAGTTATTCCCTGACCTCAAGGAGGATCATCTACATCTTCCAGCACTGGAGTGGTGAGAGTGGTGGCAGACATCATTCTTCCAAAAAAATTTCCAAAGATTTTATCCAATCCAAACACAATGATTAGGCATTTACTTATCAAGAAAATTATTTGCAATGTGCTTGGTGTTTGTTTGCAACTGAAATATTTGAGCAGGGCCTTGAATTTGTAAAGTCTGGTGTAATGCTGAGTCCTCTGTAAAAAATGAGCCCATGTGACCCAAATTAAGTATTCACTTTTCAGCTTGATCTCTTGGCACTGAGGAGCTCATCTGGGACAATGTTATTCCTGCAAAGGAATTTGCTGAACTTGAGTTGTGCGGTGTTTGCAACACAGTCAAAGCAATCAGGATTAGAATATATGGACCATAGCAAAAATAACACCTTTTTTTTCTGTGAGGATTTGAATACTACTTGTTTAATGTCCATCCAGACCACAGGTTAATCAATGAAATTTACACAAAATATCAGTGCTTGAACTTCTTGAATATCTGTTTGTGTGTGGGCTGAGGAGGAATTCCCGTGGAAATACTGTGTGGCTAAGGAATTAACAACTGTAGCATATTCTGTACTCATTGAAGAAATAAAAGTTGCTCAGGAAAGCTAATACTTGGCATTTTCTGATGTTAATATTCATCACATTACAATCTTAATAATATTCTTTTGACATAGTGTTTATTTGAAATGGTATAGACAGTAAATGAACTCTGTGTATTTCAATTCCCTGAAGAACATTTAATGAGAAATAAATGCCTTTTTTTTCACCAGCTGAACATCTGAGTATCCTTTATAATGATAGTTATCCATCTGGATTTGAATAAATATACACAAAAGTTGATACCACCTAAATAACAGATACCCCTAAACCTTTCTTTGAATAGCATGGTTTGGTATGTCTGTTGGGTTTAGTACTGTTGTTTATAAATGTAATCCTGCCACATGGTTGGGAATCTTTTGAGAAAACAGAGACCTGCTAGATCTTAAGAGGCTTTTCATTTAGAATGATTTTGCTGCTTGCAATTTCTATATAATAGTAACCACTAATTACTAAACTTTCTTCATCAAAAATATGACAGAGATAAATAAATTATAACGAAATTTTTCTTTCCTCTTTGCAGGTTTCTTTTACAATGTGTTCTGTTCAGGCCAGTGAATTTTGTTTAACTAACCAGGTAAGCAAATATGCATAGTCATATTTTTTTTTCAGATAAATGTTTTCCAGACATTTGAGAACTAATGAGAAGTTGGTGTTCTGAAATTTTGGAGAAAATTTGCAAAATCTGTCATAATATGTTCAAAATGCTTTTGTTGGTTTGAAATTTAAAAAAACCCAAACCCAAAACAGTTGAAATTTGAAGAGTTCTACCCTTTTCAATTAGAAAATTTTCCACATTTTTCACATGTTTGTATTTTTATTCTTTCTCTCTTTTTTTTTTGTCCTTGTTTCCACACATTTTACGTTGATACTTATGGACTCTTTTGGTTTTTTCAAAGTTTACAAGTGGAGGTTTTTTGGGTTTTTTTGCCATCAATCTCCCTCGACTTACCAGTATTTCAGCATTGCAAACAAAACTATCTGCTGAGAGCTGTAGGGATGGTATTTTAATACCATGGGAATGGCAAAACAATGCTGCAGTGACTGTTGGTAAGTAGAGATGACTTTGGAAATTTATAAACACCATTTCTGAAATTAACAAAATGCAATTATGATATGAATGAAATTGCAGCTTATGATCTGCTTTGGTACCAAAAAAACCCAAAGGTAAAGCACCAAATTACACTCTTACTCTGCCAGGTTTTTTGGCTGAATTCTGTGTTTCATCTATGGAAATTCAGTTTGCTTGGCTGTTGTTGTAGGCAATTTGCAGAAAACACCTTTTTTGTCTATCTCATTTATAATTATGAGTTTTAATGAGGGAGTTGGGCAATATCATTTACATGCAGTGCAGCTTTAATGTTGCCTACACCAATTTGATCACTTTTTGATGCTTTTTATAGAGTGATGTGGACAAAATGAACTAAAGTTGCTATTTTGGATGGAATATTATGTTCATATATATGGATTGCCTTAGATCAAAATTTTTTGTCCTTTTTGATAGGCTTTGCTTAGCCCTGGCTAGAATAACCAAATACAGCCAAAATAGTAAATAAGATCATGGTGTGCCTTTACAAGTCTTTCTCTTATTTCATGTTAAAGTGTTCCATAGCTATAGCTTTTTATCAGTACTGTTAATCTCACCTTTAATTTGGATAAACTGTTCTTTGATCATCTTATCATTCTAAATTCTTGACATTGGGTTTTTCTGTGGTGCTGCCAACACTTAGAAAGCTTTCTCACTCTGAGTTCACCAAGGAAAATTTTCTTCCCTGTGGATCTTCTCTCTTGAAAATTTCTTTCAGACCTATTGCTCCCAATACCTTGTATTTCCTTTAAAAAATGGATGTCTGCTACAGCTAGTGCTGCCTTTTGGGTTCCCCTAGTGTGATATTTCTGGGTTTTCTTTGCAAATTAGTCTTTAATCACTCTGCAAGGAAGGAAGAAATCTTGGTTTAAAAACACCTAGTGATTTCAAATGTTGGTCTTGAGAACTTCTCAACTGCATTTCATATTAAGAGTTGGACAACAGATCAAAGAACAAAAAAAAAACCAAACCAAAAAACCCAACAAAACAAACAAAAAAACCCCCAACAAAACCCAAAAAACCAAAAAAAATTCCCCCCCCCCCAGCATCTGTGCCCACTTTTTCTGGGTCTTTGGAATGTCCAAATTAATAATTTCTTCAAGATTCATTATTCTGCAGGCTTAAGACTTTCTTTATGGTATTTTGTTCAAAACATTGCAAGACATAACTATTAAGAGTAAATTAATCCATTAATAATATATTAATGTCGCTGTTGAGCCGCTAGCAGAGAAAAAGACCAGGATTCTCAGAGTGGCATGAAAAGAGAGCTTTATTATTTTGATTCCAACTTATATAGATTTTTCAGAGGTCACCCAGATTGGTCAGTCAGAAACCTCCCCCTAGGCCTGATTGGCCAGGCCTGAACTGTCCAAATCTCGAGACACTGTTTTTAATAACATCCAAACTTCATCTTTGTTTATAAAACACAAGAGAAAATTCTCATGGGAAAGACCTGTGCTAGCCATGTATTAACAGCTCTAGCTAAAAGATGGCTGTTGACATTGTCTGACCATTTTCTTCTTACATCAAGGTGTCTCCTGCAGAGCTTTTCACGGTGTTTGCCTTGGAGATATAAATTGTAATGAAATCGTAATGCTTTGATTGATTCGGAATAATAATTGGTTTATTCATCAATATAAGACATCTGAGAAAACAAATCATTGTGTCTCAAATAGCTAATTTAATTTTTTAACAGTCTTTTTCTTTAAATACCATGAATCATTTTTCCAGAAAAAAAATCAGTATGTTCAGTTAGATTTCTATGAAAATGTCTTTAACGGGACAATTTTTTAAAATTGTGAGTGGGGAGGCACTGGCACAGGTTTCCCAGAGAAGCTGCAGATGCCCCATCCATGGAAGTGTTCAAAGCCAGGTTGGTTGGGGCTTTGAGAAACCTGGTCCAGTGGAAGGTGCCCCTGCCCATGGCAGGGGAGTTGGAATGAGGTAATCTTTGAGATCTCTTCCAACCCAGACCATTCTATGATTCTATGATTCTATGATTCTATGATTCTACGATTCTACGATTCTATGAATGGTTTGCTCTCCTTACTGGATTCATTTATGGCCTTCTTCACCCTTAATGGTGATGATTGTAGACTTTATGAAGTAGAAAACATGAGCTACAGTAGATAATTCTGCTCCATGGGTGTAATATATCTTTGCATGTATTCTGTACATTTCCATCAATTAATTGTATCCCAGGTAATGAACATGTCTATGATGAAGTAACTGGCTTGGCTGAATACGGGTGATGATCAGCAGCTTAACATGGAGGGCAGTCTTTAATAATGGTATTGAAATGGAAGCTGATTTGGAACCTTTCATATCTCTTTGCCAACTTCAAATGTGACTCAAAGTATTTTAAAGATTATTCATGCTTTTGATGAGCCCTCTATTCTGTTGGCATTTGTGGGGTATGATGCTCTGAGCCTGCATGACTGCCTGATGACTGAGATATCGGGCTGTTGTTGCAATACCGTGCAAGAGCAGAATTTTCCATAGATATGTGATCAACAATCCTTACAAGAGTTAACTCTCTGGCAAAAAGCTGTATTTTAAAGTTTGCAAGACTACTGGTATTCTCAGAGGCTTTGAAAGCCTGCAAAAAGTGTGGTTGTGTTGTTATGATACAATTTCTATGCACTACACAAATTGTGAACCAGAAATTTTCTATATGGACATAGAAAATGCAATAGGAAAAGGCTTATTTTTAATTTTTTCATTTTAAACCTTTTGAGCAAATGGTGATATCTTGTATTTTCATTACAATGAGTAAATTTGGGTTCTGTATGAAATAATAAAAGCTCTAAATAACTATTTTGAGGGAAAAAATCCTAGAACTGTGTTCCATAAGAGCTGTGGTAAATGGCATGGCAATTCATTCAGAAGTTTTTGTACTCCAACAGTGCCTCTTTGAAATGTTCAGAAGTTTTAGCAAGTTAGGACTATTGTAGCACGTCAGGTTATTGAGAGAGACAGAACAAACTGTAAGGAACAGCCGTTGGGAGTGAAAATTGGATTCACAGTTTTCACACAGGGAATCTGGTTGCCAGTGTTACGCTTGAACAAAAATAGAGGATTCAGCTAATTTACTCTCCACTCAGGTCTCAGATACATAGGGAGATCTATTCACAAACTATAAACCAAAAGGTATACAAGCTGGAATTAAACAAATCAGTGGCTCTCTTTTAACTGTGCTTCACTTAAACCTCCTTGGAAACACCTGGTCCTGGCTCTTTCAGAAAGCCAGTACTGGACATATGAGCCCCAGGTTTCATCTCATGTGGTGGTTCCTATATTGTTGTTATTTTGGAGTCTTGTATGGCATAAAACTGTGTGTTTGTTTCTGTGCACAGGGATGATTTTTATAAAGAATCAGTACAAATGAAATCATTTCAGTTTGCCCCTGAAAGATTGACAACCATAAGCAAAACAAGTGTAGTTTCTTCTACAGTTGTCTACACTAAGTCAAAGGCTTTGCATATATTTGTACTCAGAATTCCATGAATCTCTGGGTGTGTGAAAAAAGTCCTTTAAAAGGAAGTGTTTTCATTTAAAAAATGCAATTTCATTCTTGTGCTAAAAATTTGAACTATTGAAAATAATTCAGAGAAATTTTCAAAATGCCCAGCAGTAAATAATTGCTCTTCTAGGCCCTTTGCTTCAATTGGCAACAGGAACATAGGAATGTGTGCATTTTTGAGAGAAGTTTAATTTGTTAGAAGGTCTGTGTCTTTTTCAGCTTAGGTGTGCAAGAACTTTAGTACAAGTGATTATAAAGAGGTCTCTTGTGGATGTTGCTGTTGTGGCATTTTGGTTTGCTAAGAGGGTGTTTCTCCTCAGTTTATATCAGTAATGGAAGACCCCAGAACTCACATTAATTTTACATGTTTTCATTTGTGGTACTTTTATTTAACTAGTCCTAAATTCACTTGCATTGTTCCTTCATATGTAGTAAGATGTGCTGGTAGGCTATGCTAAATCCTGGGGATGGCAAATCTCTCCAAGCTTTTCCTACAACTGAGTGACTTTTTTAAGGGTGTTAGCACATATATCTGCCTTTTCCCAGCAGGAGGTAATCACCAGAGATTGTCCCTTGCTTTAATCACACGTTTGATGTGTGCTGAGTCAGAGCCTGCACCCACACAGTTAAAACACAGCTCTAGTTCTGTGCCTGTCCTGTGCAGATCTCACCTTGGCAGGGAGAGGAGTCACCCCTGAAGAATAAAGGCAGTGTGTGCTTCAGTCCTTGGGAGAGAGCTGATGAGGGGAGGGAAATCCAGCCTTCGTTCCTGGATCAGGACTGTCACCCTGGCCCGCTGCGTAAGTTTGAGAAGTCAGGATCCTGTTTCCCTTCAAGTAGCTCTGCCACTTACTTTTCTTAGAGGAAAATGAGATTACTTTGAGATAATTTTAAATTATTTCAAGCCTTGGGACAATAGGTTCTAATGGGTGTGGAATACACAGTATTTCTTTTTGTGCCATGTCTGTAGACCTGGGAAAGCCTAACCATAGAAGATTAAGCTAACTAACCAATTAAAATATTTTTAATATTTCTTATGCAAAGCTCCCGTACAAAGTTGTTAGCATATGCATATATGGGGTCTACTCTTGGAGCTACATCCAGACAGAGCAAGCCCTTGTTTTCAGAAAAGACAGATTTTGACAGATCTTTGTACAAGTACAGGAGGCCACTTGCAGGGTCAGGTTCTCAGCAAACTTGGCAACTCTTTTTCTCCTGCCATCAATCTTGCAAAGTTTGATAATTTCATTAATGCTTCAGTGGTTGGGTGTGAATATGAAAGAACTCCTCCTTTCCAGCTCCCTTTAACTTTGTACCCTTAGTAGTTACAGGGGATGTTTTCAAAGACTCATTCTAGCTTCAGGCTTCGAACAGTGTTTTTAAAAGAAAGAATATCCGAGACTCAAAAATAAGTCTTCTTCTTCTTCTTTTTTCTTTTTTTTTTTTTTAATGTTGTCATCTATGTAGTATTCTTACAATCATTACTACAAGGAGAAGGAAGGCTGAAAAAATAATTTCATACCTTTTAGACATTTCTAAAGCAAGTATTTAAGGCTTGTTATGCCTTTTTCTGCATTCGATATTTTCTTATTTTCATAAGGAAGTGGCAAATGAAACATAAATTATTGGTTACCTGAAGTGTTAAAAATATTTCAGCAGAAACATCTCATTGATTTCATTCTGTAGAGCTTCCAATTTACTTTTAGAAATTGGTCAGACGTAAAAATAGGATAGTGTATGTGGTTTTTTTTATCTCAAATATCTCCAGGCAGTAATATGTCAGAAGTTACAGGAGCTGAGAGCTACAAGCCTCATCTTGGAACAGTAGAGATATAACTATTGTGGCTTTGGCATTTTCTCAAAGTGAATAACTGGATGAGATACTAACTTGCTTCATTTTTACATCTTAAAAAAACTGTCATATGTCCAAAGGCTTAGTTTGAAGTAGTTTTTCCTGGAACATTTAAGGGAAATTTCATCTAAATATACTAGCAGTATTATTTTGTAGTTTGAACTGGTATCTTCAGGATGCTATTTTTGTTATTACATCTTTTATATCTGAAGTTTTTTTTGTTAATTCTATAGCAAAAATGAACAGCTGTTCAACAATTTTCTCATGATTTCTCAACAGTTTCATTTTTCTAACCCTCTCTAGGGATGGTTTTTACATGGTATTGACAACTTTGTTTTCTGTTCTACTTGAATGCTAGTAAGCAAATAATCAGGAAGAAAATTCTAGAAAGGATGAGGAGGGATGGCTTGATAAAAATTACTTAAATTATTTTCCAACCCTTTTACAGCTGCCCTGTTGGAAAGACCAACAGCTATAATAAATGAAAGAAGTGAGATTATAGAGTTTTTTCTGCCAATTTTCTTTTAAAATGTTAATACATCCGAAAGATTTTGTATCCCATTAGCTTACAATGGTTTTAAAACAAAACAAAAAGGTTTTTTAGCAGGCGCATCTAATTCTTCTTAAATAGAAACTACAGTGTGAAGAAATTACATTCTAAGGAAGTTGCTTGTGTTACAAAGGGAAACATATGAAAGCCTGTGAATGGCAGATTTACAGGTCTAAATCTGCTCCCCATGTGTCACTCTGAAGACCTAAAGTGGCAGGGACCTGCTAGAAAAGGATGGTGGTCAAATTCATACTCATATGTGTGTCTTAGTCCCCTTAAGTCTCAGTGACTGTGATGTTCTCTTCAGGCTTTTAAGAGAAAAGAGAGTAGAAACCTTATATGTTGCAGGGTGTGGTTGCCTTTAATGGTGTGGCATGTATCACGAGAAAAACATTGTGGATTTGTCAGCCTGAGCTTACAGGATCTGTGGTAAAATTCCTGCTTCCCATTGCAAATGGGTATCAAACTAAAGTCCAAAATGCCAACATCTGGAAGAAAAGACTTTGTTCAGATTGATAAGGAGATCAGACACATACAGCTCTGGTTTGGGGTTTTTTTTTTCTACTTCTATTGAACATTGAACTGTCTGGACACAATCCTGTGCCATGTGCTCTGGGATGACCCTGCTTGAGCAGGGAGATTGGACCAGATGACACTCTGTGGGCCCTTCCAACCTGACCCATTCTCTGAATAAAAAGCATAATAGCTTTAAAACTGGAGAAAAAAAAAATAATGCCACATTTCACATGCATGTAATGATGTACTTCCTAGGGAAAAGTAGAGAGTGCAGGATCGAAGAGGTAAAAAATCTGCTAGGAATTATATAACACCAAGCACTAAGAGCATATATGGAGCATTATGTGTTGCTTTATTGTTCTTTGTCACTGATGTTTTGTGTTTGTTTTTTTTTTTAAACTTCCCAGTCCTATTTCTAAATTTTTCTGTACTCCGTTTCTTTCTCACCTCTTCTGCAGGTTGAAACAGACTTTGGAATTTGAGTAGTTAGATAACACGCATTATCCAGAGGAAGAGGAGTAATTTAAGAAACAATATATTTGAGGAAGGGGCAGAAGGTGGCTTGGAACAGCCCTTCACATGGCAAGACATGGTTTCCTAGAACAGGATGTGTTTGGGGGCTTTCAGTTTTTCCCAAAAATCTTCATGCCTGTCTGTGTTGTCTTGCTTTTGAGCCACTTGTTAAATTGGTACTCCAAATGTCTGTGATAAAGAGATGCAAGTATGCTAGACTGGGCCCATTGAATGTACAGATGCCAGACTTATTGGGAGTGACACTGTGAAATTAATATGTACACACTGCAATTTAAAGGATAATATTATGCAAATATTCCTAAGCATGACATGTTAAAAAGTAGTTACATTTTAGACACATCCATTAATATTTTCCCTTGAATATCAAGTACTTCCTCCCACCTGCCATCTCTTCCATGTTTTCACATGCTATGATGGTTAAATGTCATAAAGCTGTCATAACGCTGTGACTAGGCTTTTTGGTTAGTAGAATCTAGCACAATCTGCATTTATATTGTGCTCAGCACTTTAAAAACAGATTATACATTTCAAGCAGTACCAAAAGGACGTATTTTTAATAACTATTTCTTCCTAAGGGGCAGGTTCTGAATTGCTTTTGCTGTTTCTAGCACATAGCACTACTATGTTTTGCAGCATACCAAAAAAAAAAAAAAGAAAAAAATAGGGCTAGTGGCTTATTCTGAGTACTGCTTGTAGTCCCACTTCTGACTTGCATTTATGCACGTGCTGGTGTCACTCACTTTGGAAAAGAAGTGGCAATTTTAAGTGCTCAGGGCTGGGCCATACCTTCCTACTCCCCACCCCAACCAGCTTCACACAATCACTTTGTATTCATCTTCATTTGTGAACTGTGTTTAACACCTGGATTTAAACGCCAGAATTCTACACCACAAGTAAGCAAGTAAAAAAAAAAAAAAAAAAAAGAATTGCCAAAGTCTTTAAGCAATCACAGATTTTGTAGAATCTTGGTAGCATTTGAAAGTCAGTGTTTTATTTTTCTGGTCATGGCTGTCCATTAAGAGCAGTGGTGTACCTGTGCCCAGAACTACTAGGATTTCTTTTCCCCCATTTGTTAACCTATTTTTATCATGAAGTACTGCAGAATATTGTTCATGTTCTGTTCACATGGACATTCTAGGCTTCAATTCATGTGTATTTTTTTGACAAATTATATGAAAGTAATTGTACTTTAAAAACACCACATTGACATTGATTTGAATTGGAAAATCTACTGACAGTGAAGAAGTATTACTTGGAGACTTAACAAATTAACCAATAGACTTGGCAATAAGCATGTAGTTGTAATGGCAATATTATGAAAATATCACCAGAAATATCATGGTTAGGTATATTAGGATTTGCAGTTTCAGCAGGATGAATATCCTCTAACACACTTAAAGTGATTGAATTTTATCTCTGAATGAAACAAAATATATTATCTGGAGAATTTTATTTTCTAATGTTTCTCTATCTAAATTTGTTTAAAATGTACTGCTTACAAACTTGCTCATTCCTCTAGAAAAAAAAAAGAGGTACACTGAAAAAAGCACAGTTCTGAATACAATCAAATAAAGTTATTCTTTGTAAACATCTTCAAAATATTTATTCAAGTTTATTGCAATTATGTAAAAATTTAATAAGTTTATACATGTAGGATATAGATAAAATATTATTACTGATGTTTAAACTTTATCATCTATTATCTTAATTTAAAAAATGGAAAAAAATGTTTTGTTATACATATACTGAGATTTCTTGTTTTGTACGCCAATTAGATAGTAGGACTCTTGAGGGACTGGTATCAGAAGTTAAAGTCTGATAGAAATCTTGATCATTAAGTACATTTGACACTCTGAAGTGAGAAAAGCAAAAAGGAGGAAGAAAATATTTAGATTTATATTACAACAAAAAAAGAAAGGTAAACTGAAGTAAGAAAAGCAAATGGAGAGGTCTAATCCAAATAAAACATTTTAACAATGAGAAATTATGACACAACAGACCACATGGATTATGGAGCAATTTTTTTTCCTTGCACATAACTTTTTAGCAGTAACAAGGAGATTAATTACACCTTGTCTTAGAATAAAGAGTAGGTATTTTTGTGGTTAAGTGTTTCAATGGAAATCAAATATTCCTAGAAGTTATCAATATCATAGACTAGATTATACAGAGGAAAAGAATTTCTGTTAACAATGCTGTAACTTAGATAGTACACCACAGGTGTACTTCCAAGAAGTAAGTTCCCTCACAGCACAGAAATCCAAACTGGGAGAGAAAATCAGAATGAACAGTGATTTCCTTTATTCCACAGAGGTTATTACACTGTTCTTATCATCATAATATCTGATTACTTTCTGGTAGTGCATTCCACTGTGGGATTAGCATTTGTTGCTCAGCACTCTGCCATGGCAGGGTGAGACCTGTAGGCTCGGGGGAAGGAGGAGTAGGAAAGATGTGAAAAGTTGTTTAAATATTAACAAATTCTGCATCTGGCAGTACTAAATAAGAGGAGGAAAGAGCACTAGTGGAAAAGGTATCTAATTGAGTGAAAGAAAGCACATTGACACATGCTGGCTAACACGGCAAAGACTTTTGGAAGTTTAAGCTAACAAGAGGTTGATGTTTGATCCATGAAGGTTGGTATCTGTTTCAAGAGTAGTTCAGAAATTTCTGAGAGATTATTCAAAGGTATTACAACCTACAGAAAACACCAGAATTTTCAACTCTTGGATTTGAATCAACTCAGTATTTTATTTGGAAAGGAACAAAGTTTCCAGAATATAGTATCCTTGCAGCTCTTCTGTGAGATTATTCTCAGGGCAGACAAAGTTTTGGAGATCCTTCCCTTTGGTAAATGCTCCTGTGCCCAGCAAGGATTGTACATGGGAAACCTGTGACCTTGTGACGCTGGAGAGATACCCAGACAAACTGCAATCAGAATATACTCAAAAAGGAAATACAATTAAGCTAAAAAAAATTAAAATCAATAATAAGTTAGAGGAAAGAAAAATAAAAAGCCAAAAACAACCAACCAAACCAAAACAAAACAAAAAATAAAACAAAGAAAAAACAAACAAACAAACCTGACAAAAATAAAACTGTGTTCAGTGCCCAGAAAAAAAAAAACCTGAAAATATGTATACAGCCAGGCTGAGAGATAGAGTAAATAATCAAACACAAGCTAGAAAACTATGGGTTAAAATATATTAAACAATTGAACACTATCATATATAAAATGAGATTTATGATATTTAATAAAAACCCTGCATTACTGATGTATTTTTGTGTTAGTTTCTGGAGGAAGGTCCAAGTAAATTTTGTGTTTACAGTAATTGTTTAAATGAACAAAACTTCTGAAGAATTTCTAAATGTATATATAATTAAAATACCCATGCACATTACGTGTGAAAGAAATGCCCAACTAATTAAACTGATAATTCTTCATCAATATCAGACTTCAAGATTTGTTGATCAGTTAATTTTAATCCATGTCTAACTGCTTACAAACCTTTTATTTGCAAAGTGAATTTGAAGCGTGTTGAGAACAGGATGTCCTTGCATTGTTTTTCTTTTGTGTCACAGGTTATTTTGTAAATGTTGCAACTGTCTTTCTCATGGCCATTACCGAGTTCAGAGTTATGTCAAATATTAAATGGATGTTTCATTTTCAGAAATTCTTTAACCAGAAAGAACACAGCACCTGAAGTACCAGTGTTCACCCTGCCATAGGTTTAATTCAGAAAATAATGCATGGCTTGGATTTTTTTTTGGCCCAGATATCATATAAAAATTGTGCTGGATTTTTACCTAAATCAGTTTGTGAATAATCTTGTTTTCACAAATCCTGAAAAGGCAAAGCTACATATTTTCTTAGTTGTAATATGCATTATTTACTGCTTTGAGGTGGCTTGAGCTATTTGAGGGGTCAGATAAGAGTAGTTTAGCTCAGACTAAAATAGGTAGAAAAGGCATTAACATCTGGGCATGTTATCAACAGGCAGATGCATCTCTTGTTAAGCATCATATGTGAATATGAACTCTAGGAACTCTCAGTTTGACCTTACCTGAAGCTGCAATGGTTTCTGTGTAAATATTTTTGCAGGCTTTATGATTTACATTGCACAATATGATATCAGTAGTAGAATCTGCTTTCTCAACTGCAGCAGCTTATCAAGTACCCTTCCTCTCCAGAAGTGAGTTTTCTTAGTTGCAGTTTCTCACAGTACTGTGGGGACAATGCCAAAAGCAGAAAAAGGATTACTTATCTGTAAAGACCTTTAATTTTTTATAGCACCCACAAATCCATACCAGTCCCTCTGGTGTTCTTTGCTCCAGAAGTTAATTCCAAAGAGGAACTCATGAGAGACAGGGTGTGTGTGAGAGGTGAAGTATTTATTCTGTCATGCACTGTACTCACGAGAGCAATACATGTATTTCACTGCCAAACAATATTTTCACAAGGGTTCTTTGACTACACACGTGTCTGAGTGTACACAGACACACTGCAGTATCTACAGAGTAGCTCAGGATGGGCCAGACACCTGTAGAACAGAAGTCACTCTTGGCAAGTAACTCCCTAATATTCAAAGTAAATGGGGACTTGGTCACATCACATCCACTCAAAAGGTACTGACCTTTTGGCAGGAGTTGCCAAAATAAAGAAGGGAAATAGTTTATTATGTACAAGATTGCAATGCATAATTTGTCTCCTATAGGAAAAAAATAAAAAGAGATTTTCAGAACGAAAATCACAAAAAGAGGTTAAAACAAAATAGCGCTGTGGTAGAAAGTCTTTTTTGATAAAAATGGTATTTCTTGTAATGAGTTGACAAACACATCGAGATTAGGATTTACATTATGACTGAAAATGTATACAAATACTATATTAATTTTATTTCTCATTATTAGGTATTTCTATTATATTGCCAAATCCTTTCAAAGCAAAGCACTACTTGGGCTTATTTAGATTGTTGTTGTATCTCAGGCTTCTCATTAGACATCCAGATATACAGTTATGTCCTGAACAAGAAAAATTGCTGATACTTTTGAAGACAGATAGAAATGGAGGAGGAAATTCAAGCAGACATTGCTCATGTCAAAAGAAATGTTTTGCCATGTAGATAAGGAGGTAATTTATTAGGAGATCCTCCACATATATAGGAGAAGCCATTTGACTAGTTATTTTCAACTTCTACAAGCTGTCAGTGGATACCAGCAGAAGATAATGATCTGAGCTAGGCAATGACATATTGATGGATATTTTGGTTCATCTTAATGTTATATGTTGCTGTTTAGATCATCCCAAGAGACCTCAATAAAGTATAGGAACTTTACTGCACTAATTCTTTGTTTACATAATTAAATGTGATATCTGCTGTAGGTGGCTTTGTCTTCAAGGCCCCCATACTCAACAAAGCTCTGCAGACTTACTCACAGTGATATGGATGGTTCTTCTAATTTCAGTGAGCAGGCTAATTGTACAGATTAATACAAGCGTAAGAGTTTGCATGATTGAGGCCTAGAGACATTATACAGACCCACTCCTCTCCCAGAGCACGGAAATGAAAGGTTCATCATGGATGAACCAGTTGGATGAAGATAAGGTTTCTTCATGCTCTGTGCATAGCATGGCATTCTATCAGGTTTATATTGTTCAAATTGATATAGGATGTTTGCGTTCCTTGTGAAAGTTTATTTCTCTTTAATTAGGAAAGAATTTCTTTACTGTGAGGGTGGTGAGGCACTGGAACATGTTGTTGAGAGAAGCTGTGGCTGCCCCATGCCTGGCAGTGTTCAAGGCCAGGTTGGATGGAGCTCTGAGCAGCCTGGGATAGAGGAAGGTGTCCCTGTTCATGGCAGGGGGTTGGAACAAGATGAGCTTTAAGGTCCCTTCCAACCCAAACCATTCTATGAGTGTATGATTCTGTGAATTCACTATCCCATGACTGTTATTAATCTTCTGAGCACAGAACTAGATTCTGCTTGCAGAACTAAACTGCATTTTAGCTAAGGGGACTGTTGCCTACATGTTGCGTTCTGCTTCTTTCTCATTAGATAAAAGCTATCCAGAAATGCATTCCAGAAATCTGGTTGCTTGGTTTCATGCTCTGCAAGCACTCGTTACCATAGTGTTGTAGAAAAATACCTTTTCAGAAGGCAGAAGTGTAATCAAATATAGTCCACTGGAGTTGTGGTGAATGAACCATCTGTTAACAAATTGAAAGCAATGCATTTATAGATTTAATGATTAGTAACCATAAATTTCCTGTTACAGTCAGAAAAATATAAAAAAGGTGGCATGTCAGTTGGTCCAGAAGTATCCCTTTAGGTAACCTGCAGCTGCCAACCCTTTGAATATATCTTGTTACGATTGCTGTGACTGCTATAAACTGAGTCTCTTCAGCAACAAGTCTTTCTGGAAAGCAAACCAATTTCATCCACCCAAACTGTAGACATTTCTGTAAATGCTTATCTCTGAGCCACTGGAACAATCTCTGCCTCCCAGGTTTTTAAGCCAGGATATACCTGGTACTGATCAAAAATTTAGATTCATACTGGATTCCTCTTGTCCAAATTTTACTTCACATGTTTTTTGTTGTAATAAAAATACTAAAATTCTTGCCTTTGATCCCAAAGACCTAGGTGATGTGCAAGTTTAAAGTAAAAACCCTTTAATGTTCTTAAGTCCATGCAGTCTGTGTAAACTACCGGTTCAGAATTCCAGGCAGAAACTGAAAGAGGACTGGCAACTCTTGTCACAATCTGAAATAAGAAATGAAGGTCTTCTACTTATTACTAGGAAAGAAAAAAACATCATTTAGAGGACCCTTTCTGGTCCTCTGAAATTTTCTTTGTGGTGATCAGTCATCCAGTACTGAAAATTTCAAACCAATGACTAACATACTGTGCTGTCTGGTTTTGGTTAATGGTTCAGCATATTTCAGGTTCTTCAATAATCATTCTGTGGTTATTTATAATTTGTCACCCTTTGTCCTAGTCTGCAGCTCTTAAAGTCTGATATGTTTTCAACTACACTATGGTAATGTTGGCTATGATGAGTCTCCTGTCTTTCCACCAAGAGGAAAATTTGGATATTAACATGAAATTCACAGTGTGTGAATATATCTGGGGCAGCAGAAATATGTAATATCATGAAATTCAATGAGCTGTGGAGTCACAAGCTAAGTGAATTCATGTATCACTACTGAATCTCTGTGTTGCTGAATTCATTTATTAAATATGTACGTCTGGTATTTATTTTTATGTACTTATTCAGGATTTTCTGAGTAAAAGTTTTTAACTGATTGACCAAATCAAAACCTGAGGACAATAATTCTTTCTTTTTAGAAAAATGTAATTAGAAATATTTTGTCCAGTACAGAGCTTAATTCTGATAGAGAGGGATAATGATCAAGTAACCAAGGAACGCTCATCCCAGTGCTGATTTGAGTATCCTGTATTGGAATATGTGAAAACTTTTGTGGAAGGAAGTCTGGTTGTACACAGGAATATTACCAAAATGTGTGAGACAAAAGCTAAAGAAATGCCCTGATGTGATTGCACAATGTGAATTTCACATAGATGCATACACATTCCACAGTGTGTAACTAATTTGATAAAGAAATAAAAATTTTCCTATGAGAAAAGGCTGAGAGAATTGGAGTTGTTCAGCCTGGAAAAGAGAAGGCTTTGGGGTGACCTAATTGTGGCCTTCCAGTACCTGAAGGGAACCTGCAAGAAAGATGGAGAGAAACAATTTACAGGGGCCTGGAGTGACAGGACAAGGGGGAATGGCTTCAAACTGACCAAGAGTAGGGTTAGATCAGATATTAGAAAGATATTCTTCCCTGTGAGGGTGGTGAGGCCCTGGCACAGGTTGTCCAGAGAAGCTGTGGATGCCACATCCATGGAAGTGTTCAAGGCCAGGCTGGATGGAGCTCTGAGCAACCTGGTCTAATGGAAGGTATTCCTGCCCATGCCAGGAGTTTGGAATAAGATCCCTTTGGAATGAGATCCCTTCCTCCCCAAACCATTCTATGATTCTGTGATTTTGAGATGTTGTGCTACGTTTTCCCAAAAGTAAGCTAATATAATTAGTGTATCTTTACTCAAATGTGGGTTTTCCATTATTCCTGGGAACTATCACTTCCAAACAACACAATATCTTCTCTGTGATGACACATCCAGCCCCAGTGTGTCTTTTTATTTGTTTGATTTTGTCAGAAAGTGCCAGTTCATTGAAAAGAAAGCTGCTTGTATTAACACCATTACCTATTGGAAAAGGTAATTTTAAATGATACTGCCTAGATGTTTTCAACAACCAAAGTTAATTTTTGTATTTCAAATAACTTTTCAGGCCTGTAAACTATATTTAGTGTATAAAGTTTCTCTCTCTGCAAGTCAATAACCTGTAAATTATACATGTATAGTGGAAATAGGAGTTAAGATCCAGAGTCCTCTCTTCCCTGCCTTTGATCACTCATAGCCTGCTCAATCTTACAAGAAGGCTCTGTGCCTTTGATCTCCTCTGCCTCCATCTCTATGTTGTTCAGGTTATCTGGGGATGTTGATTATTTTGAAGTGTAGGTTTTCCTCACAAAATTAAGTCAATTCAAACTGAAAAATGAAAATGTCACTAAAAACACTGAAGAAGTTAAAATCTAGCATGAATATTTAAAACATTTTAAGGTACAAAGTGTTAATTTCTTCAAAATAAAAGTGCTTTAAAATCTATAGTTGAGGGATTATGCTGTTTAGAGTGAGATTATTTTACAGAATCAAGAATTCACAGTCGGGAAATTGAAAAGTGCTATATTAAAAACTGTTCTAATAATTTTTAATTCAAAACTACTTGATCCTTTGGTCTGCTGAATCAAAAACACACCTTGCATTAAACTATAACACACATGTTCTTTCTTTTCAAGTAAGAGTTATGACCTGACCAGGTTTTTTCAGGCGAATAGAACTCAACCTGCTGGGAATGTAACCCAGCAAAGTGCATGCACAGGTCCAGGTTTTTTTGTAATTAAAATAAGAAAATATGTGGGATATTTTTGGACATATATGCATATATATCCAACTGCAAAGCATTTTGATGTTTTGGAAAATACTGTCCAGAATTGTAGGAATATAAGAACCTAAAGATGCATGTAATTTGCTTCCTGAAATCAGTTATGTTTCAAAAATGCTTGTTTTCTCTTTTTGCCAATGAACTCTGCCATACTGAGGTGTAAGACTGTGTCATTTGTAGCAGCCAGGGGATAGGTGACACACAGCTTGTGTTCTACTTTTTGCTCAAGCCAGCCAAGCAAAATGCCTCTCTTAAATAACACTTTATAAGATTTTAAGGTATTTGCAACCAGGATGCATAAATGTTCATAGGGGAAAAGTGTTCAGTAAAAACATAAAAATTGTTTATCATGGATTGATGAATCAATGGTACAAAGAGTGCCCTTCCAGCACCCTTTATATTACCAGTCTCTATTCAGGTCAACAATGAGTCCTAGGAAAAATAAGTGTCCCTGGTGGACCCTTGCTACATAACCTGCCAGGCAGTAGGGAGCAAATCACCTAGGTTTCTGCTGAGTTCCATCTCTGCCATCCCAGGCCCCCGAGGATTTTTCCTTCTCAAGCTTGGGAGAGGATTGTTGTTGTGATGGCGTTCTCTATGCTCGGATGTGACCTCAACAAAGCATTGCTGCAGTTTTTGAA
Source organism: Entomyzon cyanotis (assembly GCA_024500445.1). Classification (NCBI taxonomy): domain Eukaryota; kingdom Metazoa; phylum Chordata; class Aves; order Passeriformes; family Meliphagidae; genus Entomyzon; species Entomyzon cyanotis. Next base: position 6,097,733 of record JAKEPQ010000756.1, read on the forward strand.
GGGGATTATTGGGATGGGAGTTACACTGGGACAGCTCTAGGCACAAGGCATGCTGCTAAGTCAGGAATCAGTAAAGTTTCTGGCTTCAATTCTGGCTATACTTATCCTTGTTTTGAAGAGATGTTAGGAAAATAAGCAGATGTTGCTTTGTTTATCACAAGTAGAAGGCACGTACAGAGTTATTTGTTGTTTACCCTCTTTGCTAGCTGATTCTCTGTGTGCACTATCCTCCTACTCTAATGACCAGGAACGATAGCAAAGTATCTTCAGATTTTAATTTTCAAAGGTTGTGGTCAAGCTGGTGCAAACTGTGTGGGTGGTATTTAGAAATTATCTAATTCAACGTAGTACGTATGATTCAGTACAGTGTACTTAACAGTGAGCAATGTCAGGTATTCTCTGCTCAGTACAGTAATGTTATTTCTGAAAACAAGTTAATATTTAGTTCCTTTGGCTCTAGAACTAGTAAAAACATTTAACTGCCATCCTACCTAGGAATTTTGAAGAGTGATATGCTAAAAGCTTTTAAATTTAGGGAAAAAATGATGCTTCAGATTTTTTCATCCACTGAATGGTGATGATAATGCTGTCATATTTGCACTTAGACCAGAAGACACAAACAAGGCAAAGAGAATATAAGAAGTGTTATATCTAAACACTTGGTGTTTAGATATATGTATGTGTATGTGAGGGAATCGAATGTTGTAGCTCTTGCTGTGCACTTATTTAATGTTTCTGGAGTGACAGCAGTGAAATAAATGGGACCTGAAACAAGTGTGTTGAAGGAAATATCTGTGGCAATGATCTTCCTAGCGTCTGGTTACATTTGATAGAACGCCATGGCGTTTTTACCTGTCTGAGTCACTGTGTTCCTTGTGGAGAAAGGGCCATTTCTCTTTGAATGGTGCCTGAATCATCACCTGTAAAAGGCTAAGTTTTTCTGAGGCATGGGGAACAGTGATAGAGCCTGGCTTTTGCTTGGGCCTTGCTATGGACTCCTCTCCAAACCATTCTCTCCTGCAGCCAAGCTGTTTATTCTACCACAACCGTGCTTCCCTGTGAAGAAGAGAAGGGTGTCTCCTGTTTGCTCCTGGTACTTTATTCTGTGCAAGAGTTACTGAAAAAGGCTCATCTGAATTTTCAGTAGCAGTTGCAACCTGTTTTATTTGTATCCTTTGCTATTTATGAATATCTGCACACTTAAGGAAAGAGCTAATCTTAAAAAATCCATGAGCAAGGATTTTCTTACATGAACAAGAGTATTGGATGTGCATTATTCAGTTTGTAATTGCTATGTATTTCTAAAGACTTTCCTAACCCAGCAGCAAAGCAGAAGGAAGGTTATGAAGATCAGGTAGCCAGCCATACAGCTAAAGGCCAAAAGTAAAATAAGTTTCATATAACACAGTGAAAAGTTTCACCGAGAGGAGTTTAAAACAAAATGGTTAGTGGAAATTTCAGAAAGGGGGAAATTATGCTTAAATTTATGAGGAATGACATCTCTGGCCCTTAGCATAGAGCATCTTGCTTAAGTATCTTAATTCAGTGCTGTTAACCTTAAGGCAGAAAAAACCAGAAGGCATACTGCCATTTGGGGATAAAATTAAAGTAGCAAGCAGATGATAACTTTTAATTTGCATGCATTTTACAAATAATTTTTGTCACCTCTATAAACTAGGGCCTTTGAGAATGTGATCTGCAGAGCAAGACCATTTAGTTCTAAAGTGTTATGCTGTGCAATATAGTATGTTAAAGTCATCCAGAAATGTGCAGTATATGCAGCACTTGCATATCCTCTTCATTTTGTGTATTTTCAACTTTTAACTTGTAGTTCTAAAGTTTTAAACTTGCTAGTTTTGTTTTAATGCTCAAGAGCAGCCATGTAAAAGAGCAGATTCCCTTCATCCCTCTCCCTTCACACCAGCACTATTGCTGTGTTTCCTTCCCATTCTCTCCCAGATTTTCTGTCTTATCTTGTGTGGGTTTCCATTGCCCAGGGAAGACTCTGATTTGTCCTTTCCCGTTGTTTTGCCTTTTAACCTAAGGAGGTTGGGTGATGGTTGTTCTGTGGGAGCTGATTACAGACATGAAAACATTTGTCTGTGACTAGAAACCCTCAGCCCAGCCCAGGTTTCCTGTCCTCTTTGCCTTACCCTCGCTGTCTCCTGAGTAGAGGAAGGATCAATGCCCTCTTCTCCCATGGAGAGGTTGTTCCTGTGCAGCTTCCCTCCACCAGGCCTCCCTGCCTCCTGCAGCTGTGGATGAACAGGGCCAGACATCCCCACAGACACATCTTTTCAGTTCCCTTGGTGTTGCCCGTGTGCACTCTGAGGTTCATCTACATCTCTAATTGTTGTCAGGCATATATGCAAGCGATATTTTAACAGCTTTTTAACATCCTTCTTGAATATTGGTGAAGTCAGTACTCATTACTGAGGGCTAGCCACATGTTGAAGTGTTTTCCCACACATGGAAAATAAAAAAGACTGTAGGATGCTGTGCCTGTCATCCCTCAAATGCTGCTGTTCAGATTTTCCCAGTTCAGCCTATTATTTGTAATTAGTGACATTTACCCTTCTGAAATCTGAAAGTCAGACTCTTGTCCTTTTCACATATCACCACTGATGATAACCATAGTAAATTTAAACAGGATATTAATTAATTGTTTAGTTGAAGATTTCTACTCAAATCTAAGGAAACCCTTATTTTTCATCATGGTGCAAAATGCACCTGGGTATGTGGGTGGTTCCCTTAGAGATGTATTATGGACTAAACATTTTTATGGTTAATGGTAAAATGTACGGTGGGATGAGTTGAACTTGAGTCCCAGGTGTCCTGTTAGAAAAAAAAAAAGTAAAAATCTGGTTTGATTTTTGCTCAAATCAATAAGAAAACTACTAAAATTATGTAAATGGAATCTCAAGTTTCAGTTTCTACATAGTTGTTAAGTAAAGACATTTGACTGTCTGCGTTTTCTGTGCCTGGAGAAATTAATTTACTTCTAAATAATCTCAAAGATAAATTATTAAATCTCAAAGATGTTTTTGGAAGGATCCCCTCATGCATCGTTCTTATGGCTGAGGCATAATGACATGCAGAGTGTGTTTGGGGTCCTTGGAGCTCAGTGTGATCCTTGTGGCCCAAGCCATGGGTCTTGTGGCAAGTAGCTGGACTCATAAACAGCATTTCCACTTACTGGTAGCACCTACTCAGCCATCTTTATCTCACAGGGAAAAGAAAAGGCATCACACTATGAACACCATTTGAGAGAGCTTACACCATGTCCCTACCTCAGAGGGCTTTCTTCCAGCTGCTGGCTCTTAGACACCTCCAAAGCTGGAAAAGAGGCAAACTAAGCTGTGGACTGATTTTCTGGGGCTGTAGCAAGTTTCTCTTTTTCCAGACAGCTCCCATGAGCTGACCAGAGCAGGGCTGACCTCAGGTGCACTGGCTCAGCAGACGGGGCAGGGTCACTTCCACCCCTGGCGCTGTACCCAGCACCTCCTCCCAGCCCCTCACACCTGCTGGGCCGCAGTGATTGTACCTTCTCCCCATTCTCTAGGTCCTACCAGCATCATTGTCATCTGTAGAGGCTGCCCTGAGCTTTCTCCTCCTCCCAGTCATTCCTGCCCTCCCAGAAACCCAGGATGTGCCAGGAGCAAGGCAGGGTGTGACCTGTACTGCCAGGCTGCCCCTTGCACTGTCCCCATCCCAGCTTGGGGACAGCCAGGGGACCTTCCTTTGAGGGCTGTGCCACCATCAGAACATCCTCTACTTCAAAGCCTCTGTTCTCACACTTCCTTCCTTTGGTAATGAACCTTCAATTTCCTCCAGGTAAATAAAGTGAAACTGGAAAGAACAGTAAAACAACACATAAAAGTAGCCAAGCTGGAGAGTTATGGCCTGCAGTGTCCCTGGGAATGGGTTTTCATGTCCTTCTGCTGCAGTTCCTAGCCTGTTGTCTCCCGCTTTGTTTGCCCTTTCTCCACAGATTTTAGCTGTAAACTCTCTAGCATGTAAACTCTCATGCTCTCTGCTTCACAGGAGCATTTGGAAACATGATAATAGGTAGAGAGACTCCTCCCATTGCTCCATTTTTATTAATGGGAGGATCAGAGAAATTGCCACATTTTTAACATTGCTTTTTGCAGTAGCTATTAAGCTTCATGGTGTAGAAACAGTGAGCTCATTTGTTCACAACACAGAACTCTGAGGTCAATTCTTCTGTATGAGGTTTTCAGGTGCTGGGAGAGCATGTGTTTGTTGCTCAGTAGGTTACGTGGTATTTTCATTTGGAAGTGACATTTTATGTGACATTTTACTTTAGAACAATAGCTGGGCAAAATGGAAATTTCAGGTCTGTAGCAGAAGAGTAATGTCTATTACTTAGTCTATTTAGTGACTTGCATCGTTTATAAATTCTGCCTGATTGCATCTCTTTTCACAAAATCCAGTTAAAATGCATTTTGCAGAAGGGAGGGTGCTGACTGGTTTCAAAGGTGCTGGTTTGCAAACTTGCAGACCAGTTGTCCTACTCACTGGTGAAGATAAGAGAGCTCAGATGAAGGGTTTTGTGCTGCTGGAAACACAAGCAATTTTCTCAAGAGACTGCTTTGAGGGAGATCGCAGCAATATTGCAGCCCCACTGTTACTGGTGGGTATTGCCACGTGCATGTATAATTTGTGTTAGATGAAAATCAGGAGGTAATAAAGACAGGTAAAAAGAAGGGATGAGAGATATGCTGGGTAGGTTTTTTCCTTTCTTTTTCCTTTTTTTTGTAGGGAGGAAAATATGTCCCGGGGATGCCACATTAACTTGGGGAGAAGCAAGTGCTGCTTTAAATCAGAAAACCTGTGTTATACCAAGTGCTTTATTTTGGGAACCATTTCAGTATGTTATGAAGGAAAGTTGCAGACTAGGCATGTTTACTAGACCTTTAATTGCTACATTTAGGAGAAAGGCGCCTTTTTTTTTTTTTTTTTTTTCTTCTACCCTTCCCCCTCCCCTTTTTAACGACAAGAAGCCAGAGTTTGCTGTGCAAATGAAGCAGGCTTTGCAAGAATCAGATTCACTTTGGACGACTCTTCACATTCCTCGTCATCATTACATTAGGCAGCACAATTCCATCTCTGGTTGATGGGCAGAAAAAGTGGGCAGCCTGCCAGGTAGACGTTTCCATGGCTCCCAACCCCCAAAGGTGATGCGTTTTTCAGCTAATTCAATGAAGAGTGGGCTGAACTTTGGGTATAAACTAGACAATAGCTGCCTTCGCAGTATCAGCAGAATGGTTTATGGGAATGCACTCCACATTTGGCAGAGCATCATGTGACCTTACGGCTGAGATTTTGTGATGGTGCCAACGGAGACTTGGAAAGCGGTGCCCGTTCTGACTTTTTTCCTCTTTTCTTACATGGCTCAGAAAATGGTGGATCTTAATACTTGACTTTAGCCAGACTCAGCAAGCGATTGAGCTTTGAAGCACAACTTTGCCTTTATTCTGGCTTTTTTGGCACACCACCAGGAGGCTGTCCCTTTCACGCCTGATAAATTCTGCTTCTTATCTCCAGATAGAAAAAAAGAAAGAAAGAAAATATAAGCAGAATAATTATACTTCATAACTGCATTTTAGAACTACATGTTTTATTTTTTTATTTGTTGATGAGTACTTTAGAACAGCCCTCCTGAGTGTCTGAAGGATAAAAGTTTTGGTTTTTATTATTTTTCTGGGGTTTTTTTGTTGGTTTTTTTTTTCCTTCCTCCGGTTTAATGAACAGGCATTTGAACTGGGCAAACGGGGCGACAGCATTGAACATGAGATCATTGCAGCCTAGTGTAGCAAACTGGCACCCTGCCTTTTCACCCCTTTGCTCCGGCACATTTGTGCAATCCCCATTTATAAAACCGGCGCAGGGGAGAGGTGAATTTTCTGGTCTCTCCCCACCTCTTGTCCTGGGCAGGCAGTTGCGGCAAGGATTGGTGCAGCTTTTGCGCAGTGCTTTGTGCCTGGAATTCCGAGAAGAGCGAGAGAGAGAGAGAAGACAGGCGTCCTGGTCTTCTTCCGAGAAAGAACAGGAGCCCTAAGAAGAAGAAACAAATCTGAGTTTGTCCTACATACAAGAGTGCAGAAAAAAAGTGATTCTCCTGCTACCAAAAAAAAAAAATCTGGCATGTTTCACTACAGAGGCATCAGGACGTGTTAGAGCTTCTTAAAACAGTGTAACAAAATGAGCATAAGAGATTGTTTCTTTACGTTAAAAACAAAAAAAAGAAAAAAGAAAGATGGAATTAATTTTTTGTTTGCTCGGTTTTTTTACTATTGCTCACATAGCAGTATTTGGCACTGGGTGAAAACGTACCTTTCATATCAGGTATAGCTTCTGTTTCTTTTTTTCTCTTTTTCTTTTTTTTTAAGCCGTTTTAAACATGTTGTTTTACAACTGAGTTCTTGTGTATTGATTTTAACGTAGTCATCTCTTCACACTTTTTAAAACTAACTTTTTGGGGGTGTGTTTGATCTAATGCTGCTAAAAATAGAAAGTAAACAAAAAATCGAGGGTCTATAGGAATAAGTGGTTAGGCACATTTTGTCTTAGCTAAGCACTGGAGTTATGCAAAGACCTTAATGTTACATTTACTCGAAGCTTTGGTTATCTCTAAGAAAGTTGTGGGTATTTAGATCTGGTTGCTAAGGAAATTAAATTCTTTTTTTACAGTGTGACTCATGCTTTCAGTTTCTAAAGAGGAGAAGTGAAAAAAAAACCCGTGTTAAGCTGCAGGAAAGGATCGCTCTTGTAGCCTGTATATTAAAGTTGTTACTGAGTTAATTCATATATGAGTTTCTTACAGTTTGTATCTAAATCCATTACAAAGAAATCAGTGTGATAAGCACCGGAATAAAAGGCACATTATTGGGACATTCATGAAGCACGCCTGGTTTGCAGCCAGTAACAGTAACTATTTTAAGATATTTGGAAAAGCAGCCAGGAATAGCTGAAAACAGTATTTAAGATACCCATTCAGGATGTTTGTGATAAGTGCATGTACAGTTAAAGTAAGTTTTGAGCATATGACGCTTTTGTGCAGCCTTTTTCTTCAGGCGTTTGTCTGTCTGTTGTAACATATTCCTAGGCAGTTAGAAGAGTGTGTAACAAAATTCTTCTGACTGACAGATTTTGTAAAGCTTGGCCAAATCAGTGGTTTTGTAGTTTGGATTTTTTTTAAAATATTTTCATAGTCTTTTAAATTTATGTTAAAAATACAGATGTCCTCAGGTAGAAATTACTTTAAAATTGCAGTGTCTCTTTCATCAGAAAAACTTACATTTGTTTTTTTTATCAAAATGTTCATGATATGCGTATGTCTAATAAAAGGCTTTATTAATATGACTTTACAAAATAGAATTGTTTTAACATGATCTCTACCTTTTATACATTACTGATTAGAGAATCATTTCTGAAATTACATGCTAATTTTGCTACTTTATATTTTTGTTGCTCTGCAATGAACTCTGGGAAATTGCTGAATGGCGACCTTATATATATATATGACACCTATACCTCCATACACTCATTTTGGACCAGAAAGTGTTTCTCAGATTTTTGGTGATACTGCCCTCCCCAACAGTTTTGTTGGAATAGTTTTGTCATTGATACCTAAGCCTGTTGAGAAACCAAGGCTTGCATTAGTGAAAATGACTTTTCAAATTTCTCTATCTGGTCAGACTAATCACATCTTTTTCCCCCCATAAATTTTGGCAAACGTTTCTTGATTTAAGTCACTTAGTTTATCCCAGTATTTTTATGAAGTTCCATAGCAAATTATCTCATTGTGTTCACTACTTGATAAAAAATACTCCCTTTTGTTAAGTTTGCTCTTTCTCTTCTGAAATTCCTAATAGAAATTAAGGATTTGTAGTTTGAAAAAAAGGCTAGAAAATAGTGAAAGAAAGAGTCCCTTTGCCAAAGTGTGCGTGTTCACAGCATGTCTTCCCATGGCCCTGAGGAGGGGCATCAGCAGTGTCGGGTTTGTATCTTAAAAGCATAATTACTAATTTGTGTGTGTTTCATGTTCAGAAAATGCTTCATATAAAACAGATATTTCAAAATATTTCACTTTTTTTTATTTTAGTGAAAGAAAAATTAAACTGAAAAAGGAAAATGAAGAAGTTAATTATGCCAGAATTCACCGAAGGTAATACAGTGCTCTTAAATTTTTTTTTTTTTTTTTTTGGTTATACAATGAAACTATTGGCAAGAAACTATGAAGCAATTTAACTTTAAAAAAACCATTTCCTTAAGGCAGCCTACAAAGATAATTTCAGAGATGTGTATTAAACTTTTGTTCTCATTCCTTTCTGTTGGGAATGTTGCAGTTTGTGTAGCTGTAGCTGCATAAAGCTGTAGCTTTATAGTGTATGTTTGCATGAAGGTTAAGAATTAACTGAAGAATCAAAACAGAATTTGTTCTTCGGTTGCTCCTAGCAAATATGTAAGATATGTAATATATATAAGACATAAATTTACTAGTATATTCATATTACTAATAGATTTGTAGTACATATATCTACTTGTTAGTAGGTAACTATAATGCAGTGACCAATTGTTTTTCAAATGTGGAATATATCTTCTATTCACAAAAAGAAAAAAGAAAGAATAACGGAAAAACAATTTTATAACACTTATAATTATTCAGCAAGTTGTATATGCAGTCTGCATACTTATTTCTGATACTAGGATAACTATTCTAGTTTGAGGGCTTCTCTCTACATATTCTCTTCAGTGTCAGCAGAAAGCAGTTATAAAAATATAGTTCCTTCTGAATGCTGAAGTGTTGCCTATAAAAGGAAGCAGTTAAAAGTGAAAGCAAGTTTAAAAGAGACTTTTCTAGAAAATAAAATAGAATTATTTTAAAATGCAAGGCATTATGAATATGCAAGATTTAATCCACTAAATTAAAAAAGAAAAGGGAAGGAAAAGGTAATTCACTAATGCTCAGCTGTCATTACTGAACGCAAAATACATGTTGAAGTCTGCAAGAAAATGAAGCATTGCCCTGATGAAAAACCTTTGCTATTGACAAGCATCTATTCTCTTGAAAGGAGTTTTGCCCAACTAACAATGGCAGAATTAGGACTATGGTGGGAACTAGGGGAAGGAAGGCATTAAAATTTTATTCAGATACAGATTTCAGTAACCTGCTCAAATCAAGACAATTTCTATACCACCTGGTTTATAAATTATGCCTACATCTCATGGCTGTATTTTTCAAATGCCTTTGCAGTTGTATTGTTGCAAGTTATTCTGATGTGTCAGGTGTTGTGCTTAAAGGCACAGTGTTTATCAATGCTTTTGGTTAGAGTATGAAAGTTATAAAACTGTGTCTGTGTGTCACCTTTCTGAATTACTGGTTCTTGCCCCAAAGGAGCTGTTTCTGGTCTGTTGTGTAGGGTACCCTATATTCAGTGTGAGATAATTTTTATTGGATTGCTTGCCGATCAGAAGAAGGATGGATTTGTTGTAGGCGTTAACCCCAAAGTTTTGCACGATTGTGTTTCCACTTGCATTCTTATTACTAGGGAATCACATTGATGGTATGGTTGGTGAATAAAATATACAAATTAACTTGTTTGCTTTGATTAGAGGCTGTTGTTTAATCAACAAGTTCTTGTCAAGCAGTACTTAGCTGTGGTGTAATGTGAAGAAATAGCTACGTGTTTTTCACAATGTTGTATGGGAGCAGCACTCGACTGTGCCTTGCTGCCTCTCAGACTTGAGGTGAATTTTATTTTGAGTTGTAGCTCTAGATTTCATCTCAGACACAAAGGAAAACCTGTATTGTTCACTGCTATGTCATGTCCAGTAATTGATTCCAGTCAAGCACACCATAGTCAGATGCAAGTTGAGAACTGGGGGTTCATCGGTAAGGCAAAGAGTGCTCAAAAGGATGTTAATTCCTGCTGAAGACATAACAATTTTTTACTGTTAATCCGTAAAAAAAAAAAATAAAAATCTTCCGTTTTCAAAAAGAAACTAGTCACAAATCTTTGGCTTGTTTGTTGCCTCCACCATTTATGCAGTTAAGCTTGGAGGAGCCTTCTTTGCAATAGATGGTAATGTTTTCTCTCTTGAATTCTCGTTCTCACATCGCATCGTATGTTTGTTTGTTTAAAGTCTTCTGCACTCCCTGTAAAAGGAAAATCCTACCCAGCGATGCCAATTGGCATAAACCCGTAGATCCGATCTTGTGTTGAAACGCACTGCACAAGCTCGCTTCTATGGGTCTGTGTCAGTGTGGTGATCTGGCAAAACTTCATGCAGCACCCACTGCAGTGGTGTTTGACAACAAGCCCAAATGAATGTACAAAACCATGTACTTGCTTGGAATGCTTCCCCTGTCCATTGCCTTGTCTTCCAACTTGTTTAAGGGATTTGTTCTTTTATCGGTTGCTTTAAGCACCTTTGGCTTAATATCTTATTAAAATGTAGAAAGAGGTGTGAGGGAATTGTAGGGTTTCCAATGAGGGAGTGTAGGGTACACAGTTTCCTGGCTTTATTAAATATGCCATTCCATGGTATTACACTCAAAAAGAAAGAAGATATTCATATTTTATTCTTATTGTAAAATAAGACCAAATACCCATTTCTTTCCAGAAATGTAGCTGGGCTTGCACCATTCCTATCAAATATGTATGTATATATATACGCACGCAACACACGTATATATCTTTATACATATGTAAACAGGATAGAAGTTCTACCTCTGCAGTAGAAAACTCTATCTAAGAATATGCCTTATTGTCTGAAAAGTGGGAAATAACTGCAGTTGAAAGCCTACCCCCATGGGAAATATGTAGGCCAGTGGCTGCTGTCACATTTCAAAGAAAGGCTGAAGAAATGAAGAAGACTTTATGGTCACCGTCGGAAGCTGTGTGCATCCGGGTTGAGGTAGTAGGTTGTATGGTTTAGAGTTACACCCTGGGAGTTAACTGTACAACCTTCTAGCTTTCCTTGGAGCACACTTGAGCCATCGAGGAATTCATCACCACTTTAATCTGATCAGGGAAAGTATGCAAAAAGGTATTGTTTCATGGCTGTACATAATGATCACTCTGAGGCTTTATTGATGTTGAAATAGTCCTGATGACTTGATTATTTCATTTCAATCCTGTTATGAACAATGCTGACATGTTGCCTTAATGGACTGTGACTATGTACTGCAGACACTTAAGGAAAGAATGATGATTATTTTAATTCCATTAACAGAAAAGCTTTAAAAGTTATTTTGGTTTATAAACTCAGGAAAATACCAAGTATTTAATGCTTTATTCTTTAGGGAATAGCTTATCCTATACAGTTGATTTCTGTTGCTGGCATTATATAGGTCTGCATTTTCTCAAAAAGTAAAAGATTGATTTTTTTTGTCCTTAAAATATTTTCCAGAAAATATTGTATGCTGCTTCTTGGATAGAAGTGGCAATGTCACAAGTTGCTCCTGGTCTTCCCTGGATTTATGATATTCTTTCTTTGTGCCTGAACAAGTCAGTGTTATGAACACAGATCCAAATGACCTGCAGGCCCACCTGTGATTCACTCTCTCAGCCCAGCACCACTCTGGGGTCTCAGCACCTGTGTCCTTACACAGCATGTCAGGCTGAACCTGACCCATGATGCCCTTGTCTTTTTTGACCCTTTTTTGACCGCTGATTCATCTTTCTAACTCAGCAGGACTTGGAGGAGTCACACTCCCTGTGCACATGGCTTCCAAAGCAGTGGAAACTGCTGCCAGTGTCAGGCCCCAGTACCAGGTGCCTCCACCCATGTGGGATGGGTGCCATAGAGAAAATTATCCCTCCTCAGTCCCAGTGTTCTCTAAAAGCCTGCATGCTTTTTTTTTTTTTTTTTTTTTAAAGGCAATACCAGAATGCACCAAAAGGGAAAAAAAAACCCCAAAAACAAAATAACAAAGCAAAACAAAAAATCTGTATTTGATCCCAATCTGATTTTTGGAGACAAAGTTGGGCTTGTGGATGTTTATGCCCCAAGTTTTGTGACCCCATTTCATTCTGGTTAGCAGTCTTCTTCATCCTGTCTGAAAAACCGGGATGAAGGTATCCCATGAGCAGGTCTCCTAACAAAAGAGTAAAAAAGAGTGAGTGTTTCCACTCCTAGAAGTAGCTATGAAGCAAGAGAGAAAAGGACTGTGTCTGCCTATTCACCATGATTTCTTAAGTGAGGGCTACTTCTGGAAGTCACCTCAATGATCAGAGAGGCCTCTCCAGTGAGATGGAACACACATTACTGCCAAAGTCAGAGCATCTGGACCAGACAATGATGCTCATTCCAAAATAGTTGGGAAAAACTGATACTGTCTTTTTCCACATACATTTCCATAAAAAGTGAAAAGGAGTATTATTTTCAAGAATGATAATTTATCATTAAAGACAGCAGAAGTGATAATTTGCTGGAAAGTTATTTAAGTTTGTTGATGTAAAGTGGAAGACAGGAGCAGCACCCCTGTAGTGCTCTGGTCAGGGGCAGATCATAGTCCTGTGGGATGAGGAGAGGGTGAAACGTGGCTGTTCCACATTGGGGTGAGGACTCTGTTCCTGGAGCTCCCAAGTTACCATCAAACAGTTCTTTCTTCAGGGTATTTTGAAGCTTTGAATTTCTGACTTTACTTTTGCTGGAAGTTAACATAACAAGACATTTGATATTTCCAGTGTTTAGCTGTTTTATATTTTGCATCAGCAAGGAAAGCTAATGTTTATTTTCAGTGGATTTGAAGGTTGATTGTGTTTTGGTTATTGTTTTCTTTCCCTGTCTGTCTATGCAAAAAATCACTTGCTTACAGGTCCCTATGTTTGACTGCTATCTGAGTTATGGTTTACCTAACACTTTCCTAGATAAGGAATCACAGGAGGAGGTGAAAATGGATTTAGTTTATCTTTTTAACAGCACTTATTTTCAGTGATAAGTGTTTGTGATAGGAAGTTGATAAAGAGGATCTACATGACAGGTGGATCCAGACTGAATTTTAAGCCTGTCTTAAAGTGTATGGGACAGAGGAGAGATGAGGTTGAGTGAATCAGAATTACTCCAAGCTAATGGAAAATGCTTAAGTGGCTAAGTGGGAGGATAGAGGGGAGACCTCCATCAACCAATGAAGCCTAACAGGGACCACTCACAATCTGAGTAAAACCTGCAATATCCTCAGTGGATTCAAAAGGACTCTGGTCACCAGTACGTTTTCTTTTGCTATTTGAATTTTTTTCTTTTGTAGTTTAAGTTCACTGGAAAGAAACATTGTAATTGCTGGTTTCTGCCAACAGAGCAACAGGTGTTCAATCCTTTTATACTAATTCTTCAATTAGTTGCAAAATAAGGGGAATTGTTTATACTAAGCTGAACTGAATAGAAATGACTGATGCAGAAAATGTGGGAATGTTTCATCTGTCCTTCAAAGGCATGGTAAATTTGTAATTCTATCAGGCCTAGTTGCAGGTTGCAATGCAAATTTTCATTGCAGCATCACCAGCTTTAATGAATATACATTTTCTCTATTTCTTTCTCTGCTCTTTAATTTGGGATTTTTGCCCTGTAATGTGCAATACATTGTTTTGGTACGAGTTATCAAGTTACAAGCAAAAATGAATGAGACTGTGAGGTAATTTTGAAGCGGATTAAGGTAGAGAATGAAAAACAAAGGGGGAAAAGAAGCTCTATTAAGAACAGCTGGATGGAGTTACGTCTCCTGTGATTTCATTTTAAAGTCATAAAACATATTGTCTGTTTTAGGTGAAGTCTGCCATTTTTTACCTTTGCAGTGTGGTTGGAATATTAGTGTGTCTCTTAGACTCAGCATTACACTGCTGTGATGCTTCTGTAGGAAATAAATGCACTTTGTGACATGGCTAAATGTGGATTGGTTCCAACCTGGGGCCCGTGTGAGAGTGTTTGCTCCTGTAAGTAAGCCAGAACATTGTCATTCTTTTGCCTTTACTTTGCTTCTTGTATTTGGAAGAAATCTCCACTAGGTTATTTGGGGAAAATATTGAGATCCAATGGATCTGCAGCTTCCAGTGATTCTTTTGGGAAACAGGTCCTCCGTGTTTTACAAGTTTGATCCTAAAGAAAAACTGCAGAAGCACTGACCTGCCCAGCACCTTTTTGCTTGCCACAATTTCCTTGGTAAAGATTTAATCTGATGCATGGTTAGCCCTGGTTCCCAACAGAGGAATTACAGCATGGCAAAAACCCACTGCAGTGCCAGATCCTGCCTGTCTTAAGAGCTAAGTCACTTCAGACAGCTGGCGAGAGTTTGTATTTCCTTCTGCAGCCCAACAGTGTCTCTGTGTAGAGGCACATCCAAAGAAAACAGAGTTAAAAGGACATTTCTGAGTTAACAACCATGATTTGGAAGCACTGATAGAACTTGGGTGTTTTGGGCACAGCCATTTTGAGACCTTTCCCTGTACCAAAGCTGCCATCAATCCTGTTTACCAGAGGACATAAAGCAAGTTATTAGTCTTTTTGTGCTGTTGAAATAGCACAGAATAGTAAAAAATAGATGAGCAAATTTCTAGTTTTGTTATTCTACTCAGCAAAAGAAAATGCTGAGTTTCACTTGGTCTCATCCTTTGTTTAACTTCCTTGTCTTCAAAACAATTGAGATGCTTCAGAGATTTTTAGGTAAAGAATGTGTTAAAATATTTAAAAGCAATCGCAGAAAAGGTTTTGCTTGCAAATATTTCTGTTAAACATGACAAACAGCCTTTAGTAATCTACAAAACTTGTTTATTGAAACTCTTCAGCAAGAGACCTGGGATAGGTTGCTTTAACTGATAAAGTTGGAATAGAAGTGCACTTGCACTTGAAATTTTTCCAATTTTTTGCATGTGGTTTCATGTGACATTCATTTATCTATTAGGAGTAGCTTCTGGTATTTTTAATAAAACTAACATTAAATCTGGCAGGCCCTGTTTAAATGTGAGTATTACTTTTATAGCACAGTTAAATACAAGTTTGAAAAGCTAATGCTTTTGTATTACACAGTACAGAAGAATGAAATGGTTTCAGATTTGGCCATCACATAGCAAAAATATTTACATCAGAGTGATCTCTTTGATAAAGTTCAATTTTGCATAGGGCTTCTGGATATTTCAGTTGTACTCCATTGTAAAATATATAACTCATATGAAAATTTCAGGCAAATTTTGTTGGTTTTTTTTCCCTCCACCTCTTCTTTCATGCCACTTCTAGAAACAGTAAGAGCAAGCCTCACGTTGATGAAGTCTTTTCAAGAATACTTGCAAAATCTGAGTAAAAAGTGAAAGATCAGGCCTTTTTTTTTTTTCCTAGAATGACATCCTCGTATTCAGGAATGCCTATCTCCTGTCTCCTTATCCCTTCTTTTACAAATGTGTGTGTGGTATTTGATCTTACAGCAAAATAGGCATGGATGCCTTTGTTCTCTATGGGCTTTGTTGTACCTCCTTTTGAATAGAAAAATCTTCCCCCTAAGCACCTGTAGTTGGAGGTTTTCTGGATAATGTAGTTTTCTGGCTTGAATAAGACTAGCACAGATATGCACCAGCCATTGCACCAAGAGCCTCAGTGAAAGGTCACAAACAGGGATCAGCAGACTAATCATTTTTCTAAGAGTCACAACAGCCTTGTGTGCTCCTTTACTTTCATGGCTGGGAGAAAAGGGAGTGGTGTACACTTTTATTTTTTTGCATGTGGTTAATATATATATATATTATGCTTGTATTGTCTTTATCTGAATGTTATGAGTCACCTCAGCTAAACTTTATCTCCATGGTTGAAAGTGATTTATCTGGGTTAATCTGTGGTTTTTCTGGGAAATGCATCTCCCTTCCTTTTACTTTTGGTCTCCACATATTTTTGCACTGGTCGTTTTGTGATTCTTCATTTCCTGACATCATGAGAATCCTGGCAATAAATGTAGAGCATTGCAGATATACTGGCAACAGGGATGGATTGAGAAAGCCCTGATGGCTGGAGAGAATGGGATTGCTGTCATGTTTATAAGGTTAGCAGAAACCGAAGTTTACTCAAACCAAAATCTCCATGAGTTCTTTCTGTCATGACTCATCAGCTTGGTAAGGAAAGTAAAGCTGTCTGGTACTATCACCTTTGTAGGTCTGGCTTGAGACCATGGGGTTGAATTTGCTCAAACTCTTTGTGACTCTTATTTTTCAAAGCCCCTGGACAAGAAGAGCGGTCTAAGTCTCACTTTCCCCTGACAAACACCCAGCCTTGTGGTTACTCCAATATCAAAGCAGATTTGCCTGTCTGAGAGAAGACGACTGTCAGTTGCATGTGTCTTTATGTATGTTTGCTGTCAGGCATTTTTGCTTGGCACTACACTGAAGTGAACAAAAGAGCACAATACCAAAATTCTCCATCTCATCTGTTGCAACTAGCTTGCTGAGACAAATTTGTTCATTTCCCATGTTAGGAAGAAATCATCAGATGGGAACTTGACCATGATAATTTCACTGTTGCTTGAAAGATCTTCCGCTTTAGACTATGGATAGCATTTGGACATGGCTTGAAAGTGCCCCTGGTGTTCAGGTGTCCTGAGCTGAGGATCATTGGCTGTTACTCTCTATCACGGCTCCTCTCGCAAATCTTGCACTTTTAGGCAGTATTTCCATCTCCACCTCCTCAAAAGCCTAAGTGCATGTAGTTTGCACAACTGAAGAGAATTTATTCTGTAAGTTCCTTGCACCCCTGATTCACCTGTGTCAACTGAGCCTTTTATTGGGAGGAGAATTTTTGGAGTGTAGAATTTTTAATAAGGAATGATTGATAGCATGTTGAACTAAGTTGTTTGAGGGCTGCTGCTGAGGCTGATGTCACCATGTGAGGACTTCTTTGTGAGCTGGGGAACGGGGAGCAGTGGAGCAATGTAGCTGTTCAGCTCTATGCTAAGTAATGTTCTTTTCTCCTTTGTCCAAATGTTAACAACTTTTGATCCTTAGGCTAACTTTTCCTGACAGTATGCATTTTACCATATTCACTTCTGATTCCTTCAGTTCTACTGCCCAAATATGTATTTCCAGGCTGTGTATTGTAAAGAACTAAGCTCAGATCACCTAATGCAGGTATTGCACTTGTGTCTCATCACTGCCTGGATCGGAAGGCAGTGTCTGAAAATTCCCATCCTCTGCTGTTTAAGGCCCACACACACTTGGAGATGAGACTGGAGGCTCAAGTCCATCTGAGGCACCACAGCTGGCAGTTTGGCTACAGCCCTAGAGAGGTTCTTGCTTGAAAAAGTATTTTTGTCTTTAGATGGCATTTACTCAGGATGTGACTTGTGAAGTACATGATTCCTGTGGTGATAAAGGCATTTTTGGGAGTCATTATTAAACACTGTAAAGTCTATTGTTTTTCTGAAATGTTTATCTTCTGATACAGGAAGAATTTAGCGGTATTCTTATCATTATTTCAGTTTTGAATTGTAACTGTAACAGAATGGCCAAAATGTAAATTTTAATGATGAGTATAGGAACCTAACTCATACTTAGTGTAACATTTTGAAGCAATTCTGCTTTTTTCCCCAAAATATCTTGGGCATTTAGGAGCCTGCATCCTGTTGATTTTCAACATCTGGGCAAGTTTTAAAAGAGAAACCTCAGGTGCAGAGGCATTTTTACAGCTTTTTGACCCAATGACAGGATGTTAAATCTATAAAGTGGTTGGAGCTGCCTCTAGGTTGTTCTTCTGTGTGTGAGACACTTAAACATGGAGTGCCAATACATTCTTAACCACTTTTATGAGATAATAGTGCCTTAATTTCTCTCCTCTGGCTGTTGTAAAGAAAGGCAATACAAACAATGCAGTCAGAGAAAATATGTGCAGCTTGCACACCTGACACTCCTATTGATGCTGCTGCCAGCCGTGCAGGTGCTCCAAGGGGACATAGGATTCCTTTCCTCCCCTTGCCCTGCGCTGCGGGAGGAGTTGTCTGCTGTGGGAGACCGTGTTGTCCCCAGCCTCCTGTTTTTAGGGCAATGCTGTCAGGGAATGCTGCCAGGCACTCCTTCCTCCATCCTGAGCACCAGCAGGCACCGTCCTGCCAGGGCACCCGCAGCCCTCATGCACTGTTGGGGTGGCTGTCACTGCATGGGGCTGCTGCTACCCCACCAAAGACTGGGACAGGCAGTGTCGTGCCCAAAAGGAAGGAACTGAGTGTAGCACTGAGTCAGGTTGGGGTTTTTTTTGGCTAAAGAAGTCCAAGTGTTGGTCTGTGGAAGTAAACACGCAGTGTGCCTAATGAATGTACTATTTATTAGCTGTGTGAGCTGCTGGAAATACCAAAGCGGATAAGGGCTGTGATTCAAGGCCACGGGGCTGAGCCCACACAGCTCCCTGAGCCAGGAGCCAAGGACGTGGGAATCCTCACCAAGGGGCGACCCTGGAAGTCGGGAGAGTGTCAGGCTGTGCTCATCTCCAGGCAAGAGGAGGTTTGTGTTAAGGGTCCTTCTCATACGTGAGGAGTGGCTGCTGTTTGTTATTGCATAATTTGATTTGACTCTAATTTAATGGCAGTTCTTAGTAGGCAACATGATTTGCAAGGCTGATTTCCATTTTTATTGATTGGGCCTTTAATTTACTTGGACTTGCACTCAGAAGCTTCATCGGAGATTTAATGAAAGTCTGCAAAACCAGCTTGGTAAGGAATTTTTTGATGGAACTTGAACTCCAATGCTTCAATAACAAGTCAGTGAGGTGCAGTGTGAAAATATTTTAAGAAAGAAAATTCTTAGTTAAACTTCACTTTTTAAATAATGGATTGGCTAATCCATTATTTAAAATCCACCTTTCTTGTGGATTTTTTTTTCCCCAAACTCTCACACTCAACATCTATTCAAAGGTAAATTAAAGATTTCATTTTTAGAGTTTTGCATAATGGTCTTGTAAAGGGGAGATCTTGGAGGTTATAGTTACAAAATTTTACTGAAAATAAGTAACTTATAACTCCTGGAAATCTATTATTTTATTCATTAGTAAGAAATTTACCAAATACAGAATAAATACTGTAGAGGCAGCTGCAACAATCTCCTAGTTATTTTCAAGCTGCAAGTATTTTACAAAGCATAAAAAATAGATTGTACGATTTTGAAGTCTGTCAGTAATTTTATAAAAGCAAGCTTTCTTTATTTTTAGTATTTACAAATAATTAATCATAAGTTTTAGAAATGAATGCTCCAAACAGGAAGAAGCTTGGAAGAGGTTAATTAATGATAATTTTTGTTACCTTTTCCATACCCAAACCTTAGCACTTGAACTAATGAATGAAGAAAGCAGCAGGAGACACAAAGTATATCTGTATGGGAGGAAGGAAGGAATGGGGAGGGAGGATGAATTATTATGTGATAAGAAGTATAAGAGGATGTAAGAGAAGGAAGGAAATCGAAGCTGCACGTGGAATAAGGGAGAGGCTACAAGGAATGGAACTGCAGTTGTGCATTTGCACTTGGAGGGGCTCTGGGCATGTAGGCACAGGAGTTCAGGAAGGTGGAAGAAACAAAGAAACTTGAAAGATGTGGGGAAAGGACATGAGGATGTTGTAGCTTCACATTGTTGTGCTTCATCCACCTTGGTACATCTTGGTAACTATTGGTAACTGGTGAAATATTTAAAGAAAGAAATATTTATTGTCAAAGCTTCATATTTTAAATAAAGAGCCTATATGTTTATATAAGGAAATAAGGAAAACTTATTTCCTCCTGGGACTAAGTTTTTGTATGTCCTGGTCAATTCCTATTTTATAGGCAGCAAACCCCCTTATAATATATAAATTTGGAGGGTGGTAACTCTGAAAGGTGGTAGTACACATTTCAGACATATTGAAACCATCTCAAAATTATCTCCTGCTTTTGAGAATTAGGAACCCAAAAACTCAAATCTAAAGATAGACTGAAAATCCAGAGCAAGGGCACACAGATAGCCATGACACTGACTAATACCGACATAGGCAATGTATCTAATAATGATTCTGGTTAGTTCAGTTTAGTCTAAGACAACAAACACTAAATGTGATTATATTATGGCCATATTATAACTGCACAGTGTCATCCTAAGGGAGAATTAACTCACGTGTGTGCCCTTCCCTTGGCATCTGCTCAGTTTATTTGCATGAATAAGAAATATAAAACTCTCAAAATCCTGAATCAAAGAGAATAAGATAACCCCAGCATTTATATGAACTGTAATTAATTTGCAGTCCGTTGCCACAAAACTTAATTTAGGGAAATTCCTAGTTAGAATCAAGAATGTTAAACATTTGTGTGAATAAGAACAGTATGTGCAGTGGCGCTAGAAGTAGCAATATTTCTGATTCAAACCATGCACTGAAGCGTTGTTGAGGTTACAGAACTTCTTTCCTTTTAAAATTATGAGAGAATGAAGTTATTGACTGCTGATCACTTCCAGACACAGAACGGTGGTCTATTAGTCCCTTTCAGAGTGTAATAGCAGTTCCACATGACACAAATTAATGGAATATCTCATTAATTCCCTAAATGTCACTAAAATGGTCAAGTCATTATAAGTTTCCATCTCCTTGAAGTAAATTTAGCTGCGTCCAATTTTTCAGTTCTGTGAAAACATCTGCAGAATATGGAATCTGTTAAAACAGCAGAGTCTACATTGGGAGATATCAAGATCTTAACCTGAGCTTTTTCTGTGATGGAGATCAGCTTATTCAGCATCCAAAAGGAGCTTGAAGATTTGCATTCAAGCTTGTTTTGAGGAGAATACGTGCCTCTCTGTTCTATACATGAACACTAATTTCTCTATCCAATAAAAAGGAAAAAAAGTGAATATTTATGGTATGAGTTATGAAATAATATTATTATGTTTTTTCAAATTTGAGTTTTGCATTTCAAGGTTATTTACTTTTTAAGTTAAATGGCTAACCAGTAAAACAGGCTTTTGATATGGTTATGAAATGGTGATTTGTTCTTAATCTTCACATAAGTTATCCTCAAAGCTTTTGTTTTATGCGAAAAGTAGCATAAGAAAGAGTGAAGTAAATCATATTCATAGGCAGTTTTGAGAGTGAAAATAAAAATAAATTTAAACAATATTGTCTTCTAAAAGAAAATCCTGATTTACCAGATAGTAATTTCTCATTAGAGGGAATTACAGTAATTTTATGATGTTTTTAATGTTGCCTTAGAGGATTCTACTAACTAGTCTGATCAACATCAGTTGTTTCTCTTCTTTCGATTTGATGGAAATATACTATACCCATCAGATCCCAGTTTACTGTTGCTTTCTGTCAGTGCATTTTATATACTGCATCCCTAACACAGCTTCCCAAATGTGATGCTACATTTTTAAGACCTGGTAGTAAATTTCTCCCTGAGTGAAGTCTTGAGTGAAGATTTATTTCAGAACCAGTGATAATGAAAACAGGATCCATGCAAAAAGAGAAGTAAGTGTTCACTAATGTGAGTGTATAGTTCAATTTACATATAAGAATTTAGGAAGTGCTGAGAAAGTCAAATTCTCTAAAGTGTATTGAGTACATTGCTTTCATTTATGTAATTTTTCACTCACAGCTTTTCTTTTCAAATGTGAGTGGATCCTCAATAATACCTTAAAATAGCTTAAAAACTAGAAAACATCACTATAAGAAGAAATACATAAAAGCCTTGCTGAAATATGTTGAAATATTCAAATAAATTCAGTCCCAGTTACTTTTATCAGCAGTGTCCATAGCATGGTAGGGGAAGTACTGGAAATGTAACTATCTTTGTTAAGTGCAACAGCATTGAAAATATTTGTTCTAAAAATTGCGTTGTGGCTTCAGAGATGCAGAAGACTTCAGAAACTTTAAAGCTGCTTTAAACTTTAAATCTGTGCATTGAGGAAAATGTATATTAATATATTTGATAAATACTTAGGAGTGTTTATTAATGAAAGCATTCAATTCTAATTCTGTGGAAGGTAAGGGAGCAAGAACATTTCCTAATATATAGGTGTGGGGATTTTGTTTGGGTTTTGGGTTTTTTGGGGGGAGGTGGTTGGGGTTTTTTTGGCTTTTTCTTTGGGTTTTTTTCCCCACAGCCTCATTCTCAAAGGTTTGCTAAAGAATATAAAAATATTTTTTAAAATTATGATAAGAGATGTAACCTTAGAGTCATCCTTGTAACCTCTCAGTTACAAGGATGCAAATTCATGTAATTTATGTTATATTTTAGAATCTTCATGTTTCTTATGGATTTAAATCTATTTAATAAAAAACAATGTTTTTGTTCTAGGGTGAAATTTTCATTACTGTAGTTCCACCAGTTCATTACTTTGTTAGTATAAAAGTTTCTTCATTTATTCTTAGATAAGAACAAGGCATATGATAAATGACTGAGGGAACATGGCGAATTCTTGTCCCTTCTTTAGCTGTAAGAGCTTTTCTGTAAACCTGGGGGTAGGACTTCACCCAGCTATCAAGAAACAGTTGCATACAGACAGACAATAGTTCTGTGCTACACTTAAATAGTTAAGTGAAGACTAAAGAACTTTTATTGAAGAAAATATTGAAGTATAGAAAGTGTACAAAAGAAGTCAACAATGTCAAGTTCTTTCAGGAACAAAAGAATTGTTCAATTTAACTTTTAAAAAAAGTAAATGGAAAACAGAGTATTTACAAAAAAAACCAACAGGCTGCCAAGAGAAATGGGCCTTGTTGCTAGCAGTAGGAGTAGCCAAGGGGAAAAAAGAAATGAATCATTAATGACCATCTATTAGACAAAGAAATTTATCCTACAATATTTGAATCAGTAATCCTAAAAGTCCTTGTACTTACGTGTCTTAGCATCTTCTGAATAACATAGCTCAGGTAGTGTAAATATTAGTGTTCATTTGAAACTGCACAAAATCAGTTCAAAATTATTCAACAGAAGAACATGAATGAAAAGGGAATAAATATAAAATGAAAAGAAAAATGAAAACCACCTTTTAATTGTTCACCAGATGATGTTTGCTGACTAGTAGTCTGAAGTGTTGCCTTTTTGCTAATCTGTATATTTTGTGGGATGAAATCTACTCTCTAAAGGTAAACCAGCTTTATATACAGCAGTTCAATGACATCCACTTAAAAGTAGTGCTGTCATCAGTATATGGGGGGAAAGTAAATCTATTTACTACAAGGACTACATGCTGAAGTATTTTGAAAAACTCAATCTATTCACAAATTTCAGTGGAATAAATGTGATGCACATTTAAGTGTTGTACATCCATGAATAAGGCATTGCAATTGTATTCATCAAGTGTTAGGGAATAGTTAGAAAAACAGGGAAATACACAATCTTTCAGAAGTCTCTCTTCGTCCATGGTAATCTCACTGAGGTCCTTAAGGGCATTTGGACTCAGGAAAGCATTCAGATTTGCTTTGAAAACAAAGGTCCTTGTGATCTTCTCCATTTATATACCTCTATTTCATAATTTTCAACAGACAGCTTCTAACAAACAGGATGTATCTAGTAGTCTGACGTCCTTTTGGGACATGATACCCAAGGTGAAAAGCAGGAGCTCTGGACAATTTAATAGCTTGTCCAAGTTCATGCTAGATGTCATTGTCAGCATTGGGATCAAGGGACAAGCCTGCTAATTTGCCAAAATGATAACTAGTCCAAAATACATATTTATGGAAGCTTTTCCTGGGCAGTACATTAAAGGCCTAGCCCTTGTGTTCTAAGTTAAAAAGCACCATCTCACAGTTTGAAGGCTGTGTATCACATTGGAATGTGTTTTCTCTGTCAGTGTGATGTTTTCACATTGTGTTTTATAATGTAGTAATTACACAGCTTGCCCCACAGTTCTTCTTGAAATTAATGCATCCCTTGTATTTAATAATAACACACATTTAATAAAACTATTTCATTGTCATAAATATTAAAAGCTACATAATATATGCACATATGAAGACTGCAGTAATGAAGGTGTTTAAAATAAACAACACTGATTGAAATTCAAGTGCTGAAGCTCAGTGGATCCTGAAAGTAAAAGTGGCTGTACAAATAAAACTAAAATTGCCTTTCTTGATCTTCATTGTCTAAGAGGAGAGGAATATGGCATATGAACAAGGAGGGCAAACAGTGATGGGAAGTTCAAACCTTTTTCTTTAAATAATCTGCAGCATTGACTTTCCATTAAGGAAGGCGAAGAAATGCCCTTGCCAACAGCATGTAACTTCACCTGTTCTGTATCCTCAGTACCTTGGGTCTTTTTCCATGAAAGGACCTCTAGATCTGCCAGACATGGCCCTAAGAGCTCCAGGTCCATCTAGAGGAGAGCTCTGCTGTGGAGGGAAGCAAGGAAATGGCCATTAGGCTGTTTCCCAGGCAAACCCTGAGGCTGCAGGAACTCTGAGTGTGCCTGGACAAACCTCAGCCATCACTACTGGAGCTCATAGGCAGCTGAGCATTCCCTGCTCAAACCTAGGCAGACACAAAGAGACAACTGAATTATGTGAGGAGATACAGAACAGCCCAGGATAAAGAAGGATCAAAACTGGATTAAATCCATTTTACTTCCACTTGCCACAAGGTGTGAACTGTATGTTCTGCACCTTAGGAACAACAAGTCTAAAGTATTTATTTGAGCATTGTTTTCTTAACTCTGTAAAGTATATTGCAAAAAACCCTATGTAATCTCAAATTGCAATATTCAGATTCAAATTTCAAGAATCCCACAGCTGTGAGGTCAATGTTTGACACTTGAGTGGGAAAGGGTTTAGCTGTAAAATTCTCAGTTCAAGATTATAAAAGTAGAAGTTCAGAAAGGTTAACATCAAAAACGTGTCTAGGCCTGTGGATTTTTATTCCAGTTGGAGTGGCTTTGCTTGTTATATGTAGGTGCTAATGTAATTAAAAGGTCTCAATCTCTCTGGTCTGTGAAAGTGAGAATACCTCTCACTTCTTGCATTAAAGAAATTTACTTTTTGGAATAATGTGATGAAGTATATAAACATTACTTATTTTATGTGGCCATGTTTTAGTTTCTCTATTGACAAATCGAAGAGTAAAGGTTTTTCAGTACTGAAGAATTGAATAGTACCATGACAAGTTTTCAGAAAACTGTTAGAGAATAATCTAGTGAAGTATGTTTCTGCACAATAGGAAGAAATAGAGACTGGGAATTAGAGGAGGCTCTATTTTGAGTAAGATGCTGAAATGCTAATATCATAGTTACCAGGTGTTTTTGGAAAAGAAATTAATTCCTCACTATTCTATCAGCTCTTTTATTTGTGCCTTTTCTTTTTTTTTAACCAATTATTAGAAAAGAAGGGCAAAATGAATGAGTCAACATAATATTTGTACTTCAAAAATTTTCTCCACAGGAGCCACTGTTAAGGAAGCTAAGTAGTCACTGGGGGAGAGGAAAATCCTCATCATGGGGTGAAAATGGCAGGATAGCAAAGTCTAGGATGAAAATATATAATCGTCCTCCTCTGTGACTGAAAGATTAGAGTGGGCTGCTCCAGTGCTTCATGTTATGATGTTTGTTATTTAATACATGGAAATAATGGAAAGAAAGTTAGGCAATGAGATGGCAGCATCTGCAAATGTCACAATTAGCTGGATTACTCAAATTCAAAACACACTATGTGGGGAACTTCAAAAGGGAGCCCTGAGATCTACAGCAGTGGATGACACAACGTCAGACAAAATTAAACAGTATGAAAGTTAGCAGGCGGTGAAAGAAGTAATTTGAACTATTTATGACCTCTCTTGGTTTCTAAATTAATTTAGAAATACCAGAAAAAGAGATCAAATCATTGTGGACAACTCAATAAAACCTGTGATCTCTGTTAAGGTTTCAGTGGCCTTTCCTCTCCCCTTATAAATTCTCCAGATAAAAAAATCCCTTCACCACAAAACAAGAACCAATGGCAACAAGATCCTGTCTGTGCACTAAACTGCATCCAGTACAGCTGATAACATATAATGCAGCATCATTATTATTCTGATTGCTGTAGAGAAGAAATGAGAAATAAGAGGAAGAAAACAACCTCTTTATTAATAAATTTGTTGTGCCTCTTTCTAACATAGAATGAGTGAAGATCTGGCAAAAATGAGGAGACAAATTTTACATATACATTTGTGAAATAATGCATTTTTTCAATAAGTAAGTAACTAAACACTAGTCAAAGCCAGAAGGTTCCAAACTTCTAGGTGATTACAATTTAATAGGCAATTTAGATCTGTAAAGCCAAACTGGGATAAAAGTGCTTGTAGTATCAACCATTACAGGGTGCTGAGTATCCCATAGAGACTCTTCTTTCTCAGAAATCCAAAGAGGGGACGTGTCAGTGAAGGTCTTAATTGAGCCCTTCTGTCCTGCTGTTCCCTCTGTGGCACAAGATTTGCCCTGTCTTTGCCCCTGTTAAAAGAGCTGAGGGATTTCTGCGGACAGTCCTTGTTCCTTGATTGTATTTTACTTATTACTTAGCACAGCTAAGGTTTACAGAGTTACACCTGTAATTAACCAGACTACATCCTCTACACCTGCTGGGCACATGCTACATGAGTCTCCCTCCCATCCAAAGGTAAGGTTAATAGTAAATCTCATATGCTATAAAAAATTAACCACAAATTGTACAAGAACTGTGCCAGTGTTCCCATGGCCAGTCACACAAGTACAGCAGGGATCTTTACACAGTGTACTTCCAAGAATAACACATGGGAGGAGAGGAAGGAAAAAGTAAAATGAGCATCCTTTTTTTTTTAGTATTATGTGCAAAACTGATTAAAATAGATTTTAAGGAGAAAAGTTCATTATGCAGTTTCTCAAACAAGTGTGCTTTTAAAAATATTTGGAAAAGAGTGGATTTGTGGAAATCCATTAAAAAGTGTTCATTAAGGTGGCTGTGATTCATTCCAATGCTGGGACTTCTGGTGCAAAGGATTTCATGGGGCCAGGAGGCAGGAGGTCAGATGCTGCCCAGGGAAGTTGAGTATTCCTGGAGGTATTTACAAGATGTGGAGATGTGGCATGGAAGGACTTAGGCAGTGCTGGGTTAGCAGTTGGACCTGATGATCTTAAAAGTCTTTTCCAACCTAAATTATCCTCTGATTATATGATTCTATCATCTTATTAAATTGGTTTGAGCTTTGTATGAGTTGAACATGCTGACATACATCTATTGTTCAGCATAAAGAAGAGGTCCAGATTTTACCTGCAGTTACATTGGTGTCTCACCTTTTGCCACAGTGTTCCATATCACAATTGCAGCAAAGAATCTCAGGAAAACCCCAAACCAAAGAAATTAATTGAAGTCTTTTAATAGTTACTCTTAACTCCAAGGCAAATCACTGCACCACTCTATTTGTCTTCTTTGCTTCTTTCTGGGAGTTTTGTCTTGTCCTATATTCTTTCATATACTTGAAAATTTCTCTAAATTACTAAATATTTTTCATGATCAAAAGGTTTTCACCATTGTTTTGTCCTTGACTAGTCCTCTTAATCTGTAACTACTTCCTGTTCTCTTCTACAGTTTACAGTATTTTCATATCCTCATTAAAAAGTTAATTCCCTAGAAGGGCAGAATTCTCATTGTGCTGCTGTTGTGATCATCTCTCAGTCCCTATCGAGGCAGAGGAAACCTTGAACTTCTGCCATGCTCTGAAGTACCTCCTCTCTGTTGATTCTCATCACTGATGTCACTCTTTGACTTCCTCATTTTCGTATGAAAGCCCATAAGAACTCGAGCTAAAAATGATCCATTATGCTTTCTGAGCCAGTGAAGGATTAGTCCATAGTCGTGTTTGCTGTAAGCTAGTTTTGGACACGTTAGCCATTATCTTGAAATAGTTTCACTGTGAAAAAGAATTCCTTCCTACACAAATAGAAATTCTTATTTCCATCTCACTTCTACATAGGACTCTTTATGGAAAACCTCTGCACTTTTTCTGTGGAGGTATTCCCCAAAAAATACTTGTAGTTTGTTGTGCAAATGTTTAAAATATTCACTTCTCTTGACAGTACTTCTCCAGACTATGTTGACCTAATTTTTTTTCTGAAATCCCTCTACATGATCAAAGTGTTTCTGATAACAGAATGGCCAGAATGGGATGAGAATTGAAATGAAAATTCATTTGACTGGTACGTCTCATTTTAGGCTAATTTTGGCTGTACACCAGTAGCAACAGTAAATGAAAAAAATATTCTCCTGCACTTTGGTTGCATATAGGTTACATCAGTGGAGAAAATTCATATAGGAAAAATGTGTAGTGCAAGCTTTCTCTTCAATGCCAGTTTGGGTAAATCCTGACTGTAGTCCTGAAGCAGAAGGAGTCAGTAGACCTTAATGAATTACATGATTGGGTTTATATGGAAAAACCTTTTCCTTGACATCCCTGTACTTGATTTATTTTGAAGTGAAAGGGTGGTCTGTGAAAGAAATGTTATTGTTCCATCAAGTCTATTTTAACCCTTTAGGTAATAAGCTGAAATGTTGCATAGGTTTTGTGGATTTCACTCCCACAACAAACAAAATCATATATGAAATTCTAACAAATCAAAATAAAATGCCTGTATTCAGATAAGACAATGAGTCAAATAAATTTTGCCTGTTAAGGGCATAATACAACCTGGAGGAACCTAGAATGAGAGGATTCTAGAGTTCACAATCATGAGCACTAATAATCATACCAAGAGTCCAAATGAATGAATGAATGTGGTGTCATTTGATACTGTTTTGTTTGGCTTGGGGTTTTTTTTCCGTCAAATGGATGTTGGTTTTAAAGGAATGTAAGGTACTATGTTTTTCTTTTCCCAAAAATGATAGCAAAATGATAGAAAAATAATTAATTAGATTAATAATGGACAGAATATTTTTTGTGCTTTTTTTATCCAAGCAATCTGGGAATGCAAGAGTATGAGTCCTAAGACATTTTGAGAAGCAATTTTCCCTGTGGAAAAGGGAAACTGTGTGCTGACGTAATATAACTTGCTACACATTTATTGAGGTGTGAATGCCTGGTATTTAAAATTAAAAGCTGCTGCTATGAGTTCACTAGCTAAAGTAGTGACAGGAGTGCAGAAGACAATTTTAAACAACAAAAAACTGTAAGAATTTATGGAGAAGTAGAAGTTATAAACCTGTCCTCATGTATTGTTTGCCTCATCCTTTCTGATACTCCTCACTGCATAATGAAAATGACTCTTGACTTATTTGCTGAATTCTAAGAATGAAGCAAGTGCAAAGGCACTGTTTGGCAGGCTGAAAAAACACTGTGCTTCAACTTGCTTTTAAAGAACTCTGATATCATCAAAGCTTAAGTGGACCACTTTTCTAAGGAAAAGGATCACATGGCACTTCTCTTGCAGGTGGATTTAGGAAAGCAGCCTTCCACTTCTGCATTGCATTGAACCACTTCATAAATCTGGGGACTTGGACATTAGGCTAGATCACACGTTTTTGTTTGCAGCCCAGGAAAGCTGCAGTTATCTGACTAAAATACACAGAAAATTTTGGTAATTAATTTTTCAAATAACTATTCTTATGGCATCTGTATGTACCGTGTCCAGAGGTATAATGTTTCTGTCTAATAAAGGAAACACTATAAGAACTCAGACTATAACACTCTCAGTTGTTGGCTTAAGGCTTTATGAAGAACTTTTATGCCTCAGAAGTGTAATACAGTAGTAAATTTACTTTGCTCCTGTACATTTTATTAGTGGAGTACCTCTCTTTAAACTTGTCAGTTGTGTATTTGATGACATGTAGGGCACAGTAGCTTTTACCTATGTTTATCAGACTCAGAGACAGTATCTTCAAAATGACTTTCTGAACTTTCCAAGATGTAGCTGAAGTATGTGATCTTGTCATTAGGAGTTTATTTATGGCTTTTCCTTCTTTGAAAATCTCCCAAGATGGAGTCCAAAAGATCCCTGGATTGAGAGAAAAAAACCCAAAAGTAATTATTAAAAATTATTTATATTGGTTAGCTGTTGTTGTTGGGTTTTGCTGGCTTTGCTTCTTTGTCATGTGGGTACCTGCACTCAGCAGACTCCAGGGTCTGACTATATGAAGCAGTTCTCGTTTTGGTAACAACAGATTCCTTGCACCAGAGAGCTGATGTTCAAAGGCAGTGCAGTTACCACTGCTCATGTTGAACAGAGTGTGGAATTTGACCTTTATGAAAGAATTGCAAAGAGGCTTTGAAATCACTGTAATGATATCCATGGAAAACAGAGAGGAGCTGGGAACAGGGAAGTTTTAGTGAGTTTCAGAGAACAGCATGTTATCCCCCTCCCTGTCCTATGTACCCTCTGCACCCTTCAGTTCCTGAAAAGATGTAACTACACAATTCTGTGATATTTCATTTTTCCCACTTGGAGTCTCTCTTAATAATATACAAACCTGTTCTCTTTCCTTATAGTCACCTCACAGTCCTTTGTTAGAAGGATCATCTGTGCTTGTCTGATTCAAAGGAAGACCTTTGGCATCTATTTATATGCAGTGTTGGAGACAGGATGCTGAGCAAGAAGGCTCTTGGATTTAACCCCTTATGACCATTTTTATGCTACATAAGGGATTGAGAGTTACATTCCTTCTGGTGCTGGTTATCCTACAGGCCTCTCTCCTACTGGCATGGGAGCATGTGTTTTCAAAGTGTAATATGGCTTTCTGCTCTTCATGGAGAAAACTGGTGTATTAAGAAGGATTTGCTCAGTGTCCTTGTATTGCTGTCCTGAGCTGCAGTTTTGGACCCTAGGAAGGCAAGACTTTGTACAGACAGATTTCACACAGGGAACTATGCCTTTTGAGGTGCCATTGCAATCTAATAATCAAAAATGAAGAAAAGATACTTGTTTTCTTTGATGCCTACATCTCCCTGGGACTATACTAGAGGCTGTATTCTCTTGAGGATATGCAGGTGAAGGGCTTTGTGCCAGAATTGTGTGTCAAATTTACTTTATTAAAAAAGAAGTTATATTTTGGGGTATTTTAAATGTAAATGAGCGTAGACTTGGGAAGTTTATTTTCTCTTTGTGCAACAACTCTTTAAGCTGTCTGGTTGTACATGTTGCTGGTCTCTTCCAGCCAGCTGGTGGGCTCCCAGGCAGAGTCTGTCACACACTCACATCACATGGAATCCCCAAGCACTTGCAAATGCTGTGATCCCTGGAGAGGCATGGTCCTTTGGGGGCTAAAACGCTCAGTCGTTGAGCTGAGATGTTCTGCTTAGGAATTCAGGGCACAATGTAAACCTAGCTGTGGATTGTGCCATTCCACCTCTTTTCTTTTTTTTTTTTTCTTTTTCATAAGTCCTGGATGTGATATGTTTCACAATGATATGTTTTGTCTTATGTTGTTGCTCTCAGATTGCACGTGTGAGAACACAGCATCTCGGAAATGATTTACAAACATGGGTGAGGTGGCTGATGGCACTTTGTTTGTGAAGGAAAAGGCATATGCTTGCCTTGTGGTGTGTGCCTGTGGATCAAAATCCAATGGAAAGTGAACTGACTACATCAGTAATAGGCGTGTTACTTACCCCCCCGCAAAAAAAAAAGAAAAAAAAAGGCAGGAAAATGCTGAACACTTTGTGGAGATATCATACAATTTATTGATTCTCTCTGTATGCTTTATGGCTATAATGGACTTTATGAAAACCCTAAGCCTGTCCATTTTATCTTTGTAAATAATTGACTGAGAACAGTGCTCTAAATTGGATAAGTGCAATGAGATACATGAAAGGAGAAGACTGTACAAGTAATTATATGTATATGATATGTTTCAGCCCATTTTGGCTAAGTTCAAATAAATTTCTTCATAGTGTCTGAAAATTAGAAATCTAATTTTTGGCTCAAGTCTGTTGTCACAACTACCCTTAGCTCTACTGTAATTTGCATTTCAAGTGTACTGGAATCTCTGAGCACCTCCTATGTGTGTTGTATGATTACTGTTAATACCTGATTTCACAGTTATTTATAGCCTTGATGTATTGCTTGACTGTTGCTAATATCTCATTTACTATTCTGACCACCCTGAACAGCCCTTCTACATGATACTTCCTGGAGTGTCTAGTCTTTTATCCCCTGGCTGTAACTTCTAATTTCTCTCTGGCTGTAAAACAGTCTTGTACCTTTGCATCAGAAAGTATTTTTAATTTTGTGTTGCAGGGCTCAACATGGATGCCAGGGAGTGTAGCAACATGAATTCATAGTCAGAAGATGAGGACATTTAGTGTCCTGAGGAGTTGACTTGGAGAGGCCACGGTTCATAAAGCTCCTGGTTCCAACTAGGTGTAGGGCCACGTATATTCTACTTAAGTTCAGCTTGGCACTGAAAGAACTCCATCCTCTTGCCAATGGCATTCATTTCCACGTGGCGTTTTGTGCTGGCACTTAGTTTATGTGACTGCTAAATGAGCCAGATGAAGGATTGATCTTGCTACAAACTAATCTTACATTTCTTCCGGTTTGCTTTTTGGGACAGTTCCCTAACCTGCTTTAGGATGCAGCTGTGAGAGGCAAGTGTCAGCACAAAAAAGGTGGAGGAACAACTGACCATGCTCAGGAGAGAGAGCAGAAAGGATCACCCCTTCTGGTAGCTGTCCTGATTTATGCTACAGGTCCTGAGCTGCACACTCACTGGGAACTGGCAAACGGGGATTTCTACCTTGCACAGGAGCAGGAGTCTGCCAAAAAGGTCATTGTCAACACCACTCATCTTTAAATGGCACCGGCTTCTGTCCCCCTGCTCAGTTCCTATTGACAAGCTCTGTCTTTAGTGCAGGAGATGTACGTGAAGTCTGGCACTCCAGGCTCTGTAAGCTGTTCATCCCTGCTATGAGCACCCAGTGGTACAGGTTACATAAAGTACTCTCTGCAGTGTAAACTGGCATGAGTAAGTGCCTTATAGAAGATAAGCATAATAACCCAAACCCCTAGGTAGAAGCACCCATAACGTCTGCCAAACAAAAATTCAGCTAATTGGAGTACCTGGCTTAGCACATTCTGAAATTGGCCTTTGGGATCTCAAAATCTCTGCTTCGGTCTTCCTAGTGTGGTGAGCTGGATTTCCAGTTGGGAGATTCTTTCAGCAGAGCTTCGGTTTTAAACCAGACATATATGAAAACCTCCAAAGCCTTTGCCTCAAGATCTGCCATGGGAGTTATATTCCTAGATAAATCAGAATACCATCTGTAATGCCAACTGCAATGTGAGAGAGTTAAGCAAGGTCTTTTAAACAGCCAAAGGCACCTAACAAAAATAGGTAATACCTCCCTCCAGGCTCAGCTACTTTTCTTAGACCGTCACAGGCCTCCAAAGGGTCTGTTTCAGATTTTGACTCAAGCTTACCCAAATCTAACTTACCTGAAACCCAAGGCAGGCAGGGAACAGGCAATGTCACATCATGGACCATAGATGATGTCTGAATTGGATAATAAATCCTGATAGAGAGTTATTATCCATTTGCCTATTGAGTCAAATAGTTTTGACAAGATGGAATCTGAACTATGGAGGGCTGCTGCTGGTGAAACAAAAGAACTGGGTGACTGGATGGTAAATGAAGTTTATGCTGTTGAATCATCCTGATGATTTTGGCAAAGTTGATCATGGCAAGCCCTGCAGAGCCTCACTCCCTAAGCACTGATGGCTTCTCTTCTGACAAAATTCACTTCCTTTTATGATACTTACATTGGTTATCGAGCAAAAACTCAACCATAATTACAGGTAAATACACATCAGGAACTGAAGTGAGAAAGCTTTCCAGAAATATTGTAATTAAGTAAAAACTAGATACTTTTAATTTTAGGATGTTTACGTAAATCTATACATGTTAATGGACAGAAATGCATGTGTAAATACTCTGAAATTTGCCCTGGAGTGATGGGGTAATTAACTGGTTATGAGTTGTGCATGTTAATTTCTGCAGGTGATTTATCTGGTTTATCTGGCTTTTAGAGACATTATATTTTCCTTCTTTATTTTTTTTAATGCTCCTATTTTCACAACAGAGCAGAGATAGCATTGCTATAATTATGAGCAAAGGGGGGAAGTGCAGGCAAGAGTTGACAAGGAGAAGCAAGAGCTGAAGGTGAGGTAGCTACTCAGTTAATCTGTGAGGAGACATAACTGGCAGTAACACGAAGCCAGAGCAGAGATGTGGCCAGAGAGGCAAGCAGAAAGGATACTTTAATCAGCATTGTTTCAAAGCAGCTATTACAGTAAGTACTAAAAGAGGAAAAGAAGGAATTGCTGTAGTGAAACCTAACTGAATTTTGAAATGCCTTTTAATAATGGGCAGGACAGGAGCTACATCTTTACCTGAGCAGCTGGGGCATGTTCTGGATGTGTCTTGCTTGCCTGCTTTCAAGAGAAAAACAGATAGAGAGACAAATCTTAGTTGAATTTGCAACTGAGAGCACGTGCTTATGAATTTGTAAATAATACCTAACATCAGGACTTTCAGTGTTGCAAATGTTTTTAATTGTGGGGCCTGGGCTAGACACAAGCCCCTTCCATTGTAGATGTGTTTGAGTGCTTGTTTTGTCTGAAAAGTAATCAAAGATACAGATTATATCAGCCTTTAATATTCATTGTTATTTGCCTCTGAAAGATTCAGCTGGTTTGCTTTGTGATTGCTTTTCTAAAAGAAATGCTGCATTGTAATCAATTTGCTGTGTGCAGTTTCAAATGTCAGGGACATTTTTGTTATTTAACCTGCAGACTCATGCAGTAAGGGATGAGGCAGACTTTTTGTAGTAAGGCTATTTTAAGGACTAACTTCTAAGAGACTTCAGGTTCAGCATATCCAAGTACAGTGTATGCTTTCTTATTGTTTGCTTTCCTTTTAATTTAAAGTCAAGCTGCATTTCAGGCAGCAGCTAAGATGCATTAATTGAGGTGTATATATATATGTATATTTAATTCCATTGCTATTTGTCTGGTCATTCTTTTAAATGTGATAAATACACATACTTTTGACTGTGATCACTTTTGAGTATTGACATTGTTTGAAAGTTCTTAGGAAATACTAAATATTTCTATATTATCAAAATACATATTTGAGTGTAGAATTCAATTAAAATGTCATAATCAAAAGATAGTTACAGAAGCAAACTGCTGTATGCACTAATTTGAAGAAAAACTTTTAAATGGAACTCCATGGAGCTTTTGTAGATACTTAGGCCTCTCTTCACTGTTGGTTGAGTTTATTTAAAGAGCTTTTCTAGTCACCTTTGAACCCAAATGATTTCTCCAGATGTACAGAAGTGAACAATGTAAAAATCTTGCTGCTTCAGCAGAACAGGATCCAGCTGGCAGGGAACTGGATCTGCAAGTCATTGGTTACAGCTGTGTTTCGATTTATATGATGGTTGAAAAAATAAATTACTGGATTAAATGGCCAGAAAGAGGACTCTTTGTTTAGCCCTTGTGTGGGGACTGAAAGTGTTTATGGTGCTGTTTTCTTCAGAGCCTTTGCAAAGTAAGCCAGACAAATAGACTTATTCAAAACTTCTCTGAAATGTTGTGCATTCAGCTTTATTTCTTTACAGAAGAAACTGTATGTTTTTGTATAATGCTGTCAGCCAGCAACCATTTTTAAGGTCTCTTGGCCTTTGAGAGTGGCAGTAGCATTTTAGCAATGTCTTGCAGGCACTGCAGTTTATCACTGGAAGGCAGTTTCCTTTTGTTAAAGGTTTTCAAATGCATTTCTTGGCATGAGCACAAACATATGAGAGACTCTGTCAAACTCATAACTTTTTAATGGGTTTAATATTTCAGCTTTGTATACCACTTACCTTTGGCTCTACATAATAGTGCTGATGTAATTGTAAATTGGGTGCACAATAATTTACAGAGCAGGCACAATGAAATCAGAAACTAATGCCAAGTGTTTGAATTATCACATATCTTATTTTAATGTTCTAGCGATGGTGATTATGTCTTATTACCTGATATCCTGATTCTGCAAAGATTTACATGCTTAATTTTACTGAACAGTTCCACCCACTGTGCTTGATAGGACTGAGTGATGCATAGATCTCATCACCGCTTTGTAAGCTATTTTGATAAGAAATATGTTGTTTTGGTTTTTTTGTTTGTTTTTTTTTTAATCCTCATCCATTATGGTCCTTTGAAATTTCACAAATTGCCTTTTCTACTGGTGGTAGCTTCGGTTGAAGGAGTTGAGATGTAACATCTTCCAGTGAAGTCCCACCTCCACTGAAGTCATTGGGCATTTTGACACTGGCTTCTCTTTGGCTACAATTTCACTTTTAGAACTGAATTTTAATTTTTTTACTTATAACCAATATCCCAAGACCCACAAGTGATTTTTCTTAAGTAGTGAAACTGCTAGTGAAGTGATGGGCTACCAAATATGAACAAAAGATTTGACATTAGACCAACAGGAGGTTTGAAGGCTTCTTGCAGGAGCTATGGAGAGCTAAATAATAGCATAGAACTTTCACGCACAGCAGACAGTGAGCATATAGTGTATTTTTTTAAGCTTTAGCTGGCTTTCAGCATAATAGTTTGCAAAGCGAGGGGCTTTTCAGCACTTATATCTGTTTATTCAGCAATATTTCCTTGTAATTATTTTAGGCTGACCATTAGTTTCATTTTACAGTCATAAAGCAGCCTGTAGTTGTAGCCGAGTATCAGTTACATCCTATTTATTAAAACATTTCTAAAACAGTGCATAAACGTGGAAAATTATGGTTGGGATTAGGTCATAATTGTTGTCCTATCAAGATCTAATTACTTTTCTCAAAACAGTTTGCACAAATCGTTTTCAAAGGATCGCCTTTATAAAATCCTACAAAATGCTGACCAAGGAGAGTTAAATACCAGAACAGGACTTCCAAGGCAAAAATGAAATCAAACAAGTTGGCCACGTTCCATCATAAGCCACCCTCAGAAATACCAGAGAGAGGCTTAAAATATTTTAAATAGAATATTTCTCCTTGCCCCCCTTTTTTTACTGTTGTCCCCGAGCAGCATTATTACATTAAGAGCCATGCGACAGAAAGTCGTGGTGATGCAGAATAAATAACCATAATGTATCAAAAGCAGACAAAGGTGTGATTGATCTGTCTGGAATTGGCAGACTCTTTCGCTGTGTCAGGCTGTTTCTTTGATCAATGAAGGTATAGCCTCTGACCTTTAAAAAAATCAATGAGATTGATTGAAAGGAGAGAGAGAACTGTGAGAATGCAGGATAGCTTTAACCTTCACTGCCTAGAAAATTTAAAATATTCCGGTTTTGCAGGCATTGAACCTGCTATTTTGTATTTTCTTCTTAAAATGCTTTGCTTTTCCCCCAGCTGCTTCTGAAACCTCTAAAAACAAGGCAGAAATGGCTGTCTGTTTCTCACAAATGTTTATCTTCAGATTGCATGGTTAAGAAAATAAGAGTGTTTTGTCCTATAGCAGCATTCTGTACATTCTCATAGTGCTTGCAGCATGTACCAAATACCCTTAATTTCCTTTTACAAACTTGGATTTTTATGTGGCAAATACACATCCAAGAATCAGTGCTCAGGGAAATGGTTCAGGTAATTTCAGAGACATTATCCACACCCAAATAAAGGGACTTGTATTGCCCTATTTCAGGATCAGGCCCACTGGTAAATGCAACAATAATGTGTAACCTGCACGGAGGGGTGGCTTCTGGGAATAGACAGCATATTTTGGTGATCTACTTCTATGTAATCTTGTGGTTTTGTCAATTATATATTTGTGTGTATGTGTGTGTGTGTATGCAGGTAGACCTACATGTAAGGAAACAGTAAAAATGTCATACAGGAAAATTTATGAAGCGGGATTTTTAAAATAGTGCTTGGCACTTTACGTCTTCCTTATTGAACAGACTGCAAATGCAGACTCGACTGTTTAGTCAAAAACAGGTTTTTGAACAGTTGGAAATTCATTTTAGTACCAGGCCCTTCCTTTCTTCACATTGTGCTGATGCTGTATTAAGTAGTAACACAAAGAAATTAGTGAAGTATAAAAAGCGTTCATAAATAGAAAAGTTAATTCATTCATTATTTCATGCTCTCACAGCTCAAGGAAACACAGGTCAAAAAAAGCATACATATCATAGTGTTTTGTTTTCATAAATAATTACTTTTTTAATTGAAAGTGTCAGTAAAATCAAGGTCTATTGAATAGTATTCACACAGTTACAAAGTAATTCAAACTGCAATAATTTCTGCTGTCATATGTCTGTGTTTTAATAAAGGGCAGGTAAATTGACAAGTCAGCAAGGAGATGGTATAATAGCATTTCATGAGTAAGATGGAGCTTGCGTAGGAAGAGAAGGATATTGCTGTTTCTCTGTAATTTTATTTCTGTGATTTCCTTTCTGCAATAGTTTGTGTAGGCTATACATATTTTTAATACTTCATGATCAGGTGGGAATTTCAGATAAGTTAAAAAAAGGTACTCTTACTAAATTGCAATAGGAATTCTGGATATAGCATTTCTAAACAAGAAAATAGAAGCGTAGATTTTTTTTGGTGGTTGGTCTGGGACTACATAGCTGTGGGAATTTTCTGAAGTCTTTATCCTCTTGCTGTTCATCAGTGAGGTGAGAAGGTGCTAGGGACAATCATGCAGAACTATGCAGTAAGTAATTTTGACTAGACACAGATCATTCTAACCGTGTCGTTCTTCAAAGTCGTTTAAATGCTACATTAAGAGAATCTAAACCTTTTATTTTATTAATATCCTTTCCATGTGTTCTGTGATGAGGAAACTTTTGCTTTTAAGAAAAGAAAAGGGATGAGTTCATTTTGTCCCAGCTGGAGTACACTGAGGATATGAAAATGAGAACTGTAAAATCAGAATAATATTTGATATTAGTGCATTTCTCCCTTCCTGTAAGATACTTTCTGATTTTGTTCCAATGGTATCTAATCCTTGTCATCACATTCTCTTAACATTGCTATCTGTTATTCCAGAGAGTCCTTATCTGTCACACAAAGTTTGCATTAAGATTGCAAATCACCTTACTCTTGCTGTTTAAGAAACAAAAGGCTCATCCTGTATTTGAGTGGATTCTGATACCTGACATGCATGTCCAGCCTCACCTCTCGTCCCCCTCCGTCCAGAAGCAATAATCCAGGAAACGCCTTCTTTTTTCTTCTTTCTTTCTTCTTTTATTTATTTATTTTTAAAATTTTTTTGGGTGCTTTCAGCAATGGCTGCTCCCCTTTCTGTTCCTCGCAGACACAAACTGCATCTTTCCAGTGTGGATGTGGATGCTGTCCCCTTGTGGATGATGCTCACAGTCTGAGCTGCTGCCTGCAAAACTGAGCAGTGCCCTTCAGCCAGTTTAAGGTGGTGTCTGGTGCAGTGCATTCATTTAGCATTACTAAAGGACAAAATTAAGGTTCTTTTTGTTTCTCATCCCCCTGCCAGCTAAAGCTTTCCCAGAAAAGAGGCAAAGCTGAGGTCATTTTTTTTCCATCTGTGAGGGGTCAGTGACTGCAACCAAGCTGTTCCTGGCTGAGGTATAAGCCTGTTAAAAAGCACCTATGCTAGCAGCTAGCAGCTGAATAATTTTCAAGACCAATTCTTTTAATTTCTGCTAATGAAAACAGTGAGGTCATTAAATCCAGCAATCGACCTGCAATTATAACCTGTGTTGGACAGCTTGGAGCCCTGCCCAGACAGACCCCCGACCTCGGCCTCTACCTCTACACTGAGACCCTTATTTGCTGCCCCTGTCCCATACCCACTGCTAGCATCTCTAGGAGCACAAATTCCTTCCCAAAATACCATTGCCACAGGTAACTCTGCTATTTGGCATTCTCAGTTCTGCCTGGACTGGGGCTGTGCGCTCGGTCTTACCAGCTGAGAAGCAGATCCATGGTTAAAAAAGGTGTGGTTCTGCTTGGGAACAGAGGCAGTGTGTACAGGCAGTGATGTAAGTGTAAATGTACCATGGTTTTCTTTCACTATTACTATTTAAGTCTAACAGAATAAATCAGACTTAAGAGACCTAAATTCTGGATACCTGCTACCTGGATTCTTTCTTTCCTCTTGAGAAAGCGAGAGAAGGATATGTGAGAATTGCTGGAGCATTTTTATGAAAAGCTCTTAGATCTTTCCCTGCACAGGAATAAAAAAAAAAAGTTTAATGGTTGACATTTAATCTTCATACAGCAAATAATGATTACAGGCAAGAATTTAAAGTGGTTCTGCTCATAGTCAAGCCTGATGGTTCTTTTCTCCTTGCATTGCAAGAGGATTTACTGTACTGTGGATGCAAAATGTAAATGATGGGCAATTCCGTGAAATTCAGACATGCACACAAAACTGTCTTTCCAACTTTTTCACACTTACCTTCAAACTGAAAATGGATTTTCCTGGTGGCTGATTAACCAGAAATGAGTTGTTTCTAACTAGGTTGATGGGAGGAGGGTTCTGTAATATTGGATTAGTGAAAGGAGTGAACAGCTTCAGTTTAATTCAACTAGTCTTCTATTTTTAATCTCCAAGGAAACAGCTGAGTTGAATGTTAATTAAACAGCAGTCTTTGATCCACCCAGCCACTCCCGGAGGCATAATAATAATATATAAGTGCACAGCAGCACATATATAATAGGTACACTTAAAGGAGTGCATCTAATCTCACCATATTCACATTTAAAACATTTCTTGCTGACCCAGTCTTATACCATTTAAATAGGGAAAGGAAAAAACAGGGGAAAATGCTAAGTTAAACTTTGACGGTCTGAAGGTAGGGCAGCAGAGTAAGCATGAGTTCCTATTATGAGGATGTATAAGGGTTAATGATTAGAAGAGTGGAATCAGGAAAGACCTTAAGCCCAGATCTATGACAGTGGTAATTGAGCTGATTGATTACGACATCTCGTTTCAGACGACTATT
Organism: Entomyzon cyanotis; assembly: GCA_024500445.1. NCBI lineage: Eukaryota > Metazoa > Chordata > Aves > Passeriformes > Meliphagidae > Entomyzon > Entomyzon cyanotis. Next base: position 6,138,633 of record JAKEPQ010000756.1, read on the forward strand.
GATTTAATCTAGTCTGCAGTCCCATTGGCCCCAGAGGTGCTCCCGAGTGAGGCTCAGCACTTGAACCTGGGTACTCTTCCCTACTCACTGTCTGGATATAAATTTCCAGAATCTGCAACCATTTATAATTTTCACTCATCTCCATCCTTTTATTCAGAAGCTTCTAATTTCATCAGGCTAATGTTTTTAACCATTGAGGGTACAGGCACAGGGAAATTGAAGTGGCACAGACTGAAAAGGGTGGGTTTTAAAAAAAAAAAGGCAAGGCAGAGAGCCGGGGCTCTGTGGCCAGTATTTGCATCTGTTGTCTCTGATTCGCAGAGCTAGCAAAGGCTGCTCTTGGAGGCAGTCCACAAAGCTGGGCTATCAGTAGGCAGTTTGCTGTAAGCGCACGTTCAATTATTAAAATAGTAGACTTCTTTTCTGTCTGATAGCCATAGCGAGGTCATGACATTAATTTATCCAGGGTATTGTGGGTAACTATACAGAAAAAAAGCATAAAGGGCACAGATGCTGGAGCAGCAAAAAATGGATGGGTCTGAGCAAAAGGAGATTAAGAGGCGATGACCAATCTAATGTACGTATAGCAGTAAGAAGCCGGCATCCGTCACAGACTGTTGATGGCAATAAGTATTTTAAGCCATGCTGTGCATGTGGTAATTTTTTTTTTTGTATATACCTCAGTAAATGCTAAGCTGAATGCTGCAATCATGTATTTTTTCAGTTTCCCAAATCTGATTTTGGTCTTGTTTTTGTTGTCTCATGCTTGGCGTTCATCACTCGCTCTCTGTCTGTGGGTGTGTGTCTGTCTCTGTTTCTCCCTTTCTCCAAGATTACAAACTTAACTGTTTCCTAATTGTCTGCTTTCCTCCGTCCTTTTCCTAAGAAATTAATCACCATCACCACGACTGGTCCCAAGCGCGCACTAACTGGGCTTAGGGCGTGTACCTGGCGTTTTGGCTCCCTTCCTTTACTCTGGGGCTGCGTGGCATTTTCTTTTGGACCTTCCCTGCAAGTGGATGCCCTTCCCATCCGCTGCTGCTGCCGTGAGGTTGCCAAAAGGCTACCTGAGCTGGGACTGCAGCGCTGCATCCTGGGACCTGCCTGCCCAGCTACGCCGAGGGCTTCCACGGCACCAGGCAGCTCTGAGAATTGGCTGCTGAATTGCGTATCACCTGTCCCCCCCTCCCCGGTAAATAATTTCTATACCGCGAATCACAGTGGTGTGGTATTGTCTGGAAAAGTAATTCCCAAATACTGTTGGCGTAAAAAAGGGGAAAGCCGAAAGACTGTCAACACCGTAAGCCATTAAAGTCCCTTGCCTTAAGAACAAAGGAACAAGGTAAAAATGCACACAATAATTATGCTCTGTGGATTTTCATAGCCTGTCAGACAACTTGTGCCTGTGTTTCAGTTATCAGCCTTTGTGCTTTGTTTTGTGTTGTGTATTTTCTATACGTGTCTTGAGTTTCTCTGTGTGTGTATTAGGTGTACGTGTGTGTGCTCAGACTTCTCTATCAAAATGGAGCAAATACCATACAGAAAAATACACAAGTGGAGCTCAAACATGGGTTTTCAGTACTCAGTGTGGTGGTGCGGGTGTATTGCCATTGTTCTCTTGCAGTGCTCCCTCTGACGCAAACAGCTTCTATTTCTTATTTTATTTTAACCAAGGAGTCTAAAATAAAAGAAAAAAAAAAAAGGAAAAAAATTTGCTTAGTCCAGTTAAATGCCAATTGAAGCCCAGAAACTCACGATTTCAGCACAGTGAATTGTGATTCAGACCCTGGCAGGGTTTTGGCCATGAGACAATTCCTACTTATAAAGAGTACAATGAAGGAGGGGGGAAGATAGCAATAATTTTGAGGAAGATTAATATTAGTCTTTTAACGTTCATTATTTTCTGAAGAAGTGAATCCTTGTAGCTTTTGAGAGCTAGTGTGTCCTTCCCTCTGGTATTTATTCGAGCAAAGGAAAAAATGAAGAAGGCGTAGAATAAACTCCTAAGACTGTTCAAGAATTACTGGCATTATTTCTCTCTACATCACGTGTGAGCCTGGGTTGCCTGCTATTCCTGAGGCAGAGGATCGAGGATGAAAGTCTGTGTGTCAGAGCCTGTTTTCACAACTGCATTTGGAGATCTGTCTTATTGATTAGGAAAAAAAGGGGGTGGGAATAGGAGTGTGAGGTGAGGGGAGGACCGACTGACTACTGGCTTATTGCAGCTCAAGACATTTTCTTCCGGAAAGATGTCAAACAACTGAGACACAGCAACAGAGGAAGTAGAAAGGTGGAAAAATAAGAAGAGGGACCCTTTGGAAGAAATGAAGGCATTCCTTATGAGAGCCTTGAGGTTTTTTGTTTTTTTTTTTCTTCTAACATCTGACCCACAAGGGCTAGAGTGACAGCGTCATGCAAATGCTGCAGTCCAGCAGGTCTGAGAGAGGGTGGATGCTAGAGAGTGAGTTAATGTTAATGATGAGTGCAGTGAAAATACCAGCCGATACCACCCCCTCCACACACAACTGCTCTGAGTCAGCATCCGCTGCTTTGCCGTGCCTTTCTGTGCGTGTGTGTGTGTGTGTGTGCGCATGTGTGTGTGTGCGTGTGTGTGCTGTGACCGTGTGTGTGCATGGAAGGTAAAGACAGTCAGTCAGTGAGAAGCAAAGGTACGTTTGAGAGCAACTAAAATCTGACTGATTTCCATCTTCAGAGCATCAGATGTATTCCCTAAAGAGGATGGGTCTATGCGATGGGGGTGGTATAATTATGTTAATGTCATATTTATAGAGGGGAGAGATTTTTCATTCTAATTATTGATTTGAAAGCTGTGGTCAAAATTGTTTGTTAAATCATGATCAGCTTTAAAAAAAGAAATTGAATGAAATCTAGGGACTGCTATACATATATATCTCTCTCATATATATATTTTGTTTCATTTAACTATTTTGTGTCTGAGGCATAACTGATTGAATGGTGCACAGTGACAAAGAAACGGCTCTTATATAATGTTGCATTATATCATCAGCTGAAATAATATTTTAAATAATCCAAAATGTTCTGAAATCTGAAGTATCAGTCTGGAGGGGAGGGTGAAGGGCAGGGGTGGGGGTGGGGGGCACTGGCAAATCTTTTCTTCGGCACAGCGCTCTGTACAGCTTTCTTGTAAATGGATGGTTCACCTGTTCGACCAGCAGAGATTCTAATTCTTCCCCCCCTCTTCTCTTTTTTTTTTTCCTTTTTAAAGCTGAACGGCTTCCCGAAGAGCACTGAGTTTTCTATGCCAGATTCTGCTCCAGTGGCTAGGACCTTTATGGCTGCTGTTTCTTTTGCTCTGGGATCTGATGGAGGAAAAAAAAAAAGCCACGATGGATCCTGTCCCTAAAGTAGAAATTTTCTTTTTCATTCGGCAAACAAGGCTAAAGATCGGAGGAGAATGAATGCAAAAGTAATTCAGGATTGTGGTCGTGCCATTAAAAGTGTTCGGCTTCAGAACAAAATTATTTGGGAAATCCGAGCATTTCTTCTTACTGTATCGACAGTATTTGAAAGTTATGTGTGCTTTGAGTAATCTGGTTCAAGTGACAACAATCTCTGCATGTCAGTGTTTTCTGCAGCTTACGGAGTGAAAGCTAGTTTTGCCATTGGAAAGGAAGAAGCTTTTTCTAGCAGTCTGTAGAAGGATTAAATGTTGAACGTGGGGAAGAGGCAAAAAGTGAATACACGCCCAAAGGTTATCCTTGCATCGTGAATGGGTTTAAAGTACTCTGCAACCCAGGGCCCACCTGAACAGTAGGACTAAAAGTGTAATGGGGAAATATTTCAATTAGAAGCCCCTTAACAACCATTTAATCCTTCTTTCAGGCATTAAGGAAATAGAATAAAATTGTTACTGTACAGACCTGCTGGAAGCAGATTTTAACCCATTTGTAGATGCTTCCCTCTGATGCATTATAGTAAAATGGCTACTTTCGAGACAAGGCAGTGAAGATTTTTTTCCGTGCTCTTTGTTTCTTCTTTTCAAAAGTTAAGGACTATACTCTCAGAAAAGTCTGTTCGGTCAGCTGATACATTGTTTGAATGTATGTATGCATCTTGCCTGCTTATTTGATCTTTTCTGCCCCCTACTTGAAACTGTGGTTTGTTTATTTGGGGGGAAGGAGGTGTTGTTGATTTGGGGGGGGAACGGTGTTTTTAGGGTTTCTTTTGGGTTTGGTTTTTTTTTCCTATTTAACATTAGCAGTGAAAGTTTTGCTGACAGCGATTATGACTACTAAACAATTCAGTTTATTGGAAGACGAATTCTACTGGATCATATCGGACTTTTCCTAGTCCCTGAGACCCTAACTTGTGAGGTTTTTTAGCAACAATCACAAGTCAGGCTCTTGGGACCTAGGCGGAGGGGAACCAGCAGCTTTGGATTGTGATTGTTTCTCTGCAGAATTTAGAGACCCAAAGGAGATTCCCTTGCCTGGAAGGGTGAAAAGGAAAATATACATATTTCAAATGTTAAGCATCAGAACTGTTCCTAAAAGAAAAAAAACAAAAAAAAATCTAAACAACTGTCACCCATTGTGCAACATTAGGATGTTACATATTTATATGTTTAGAAAACTGCACTAGATGTCATGTAACATTTAGAATGAAAATTTAACCTGAATGCTAGTTTGCACCAAAACCTCTCCCCCAAACAACAAAACCAACAAAACCCCCACTCAAAACAGATGCTAAAATATACAAAACACTTCCGACCATAATATTACTATTATTATTATTATTATTGTAGACAATTCTGATAGATAAATACCACAAAGTATATATTCATCCTTACTGTTACAGTATTAATTGACTTTTAAACATAAAACATAAACACTGATGTTTGAGGCCTAGAAAACATTCATTCTATTGTTTGAATAATGATTTCAGTCTACAGGAAAACTGTTGCTTAGCTTTTCCTGTAACATGGGACAAAGAGTATTTTGTAGTTATTTGTCATCCTTTTTCTTTGTCCAAGTGAAAACACAATATGGCATTTAAAATATTCTCTCATTTAATTTACATTTTAGTCTGAAGGAGAATATTGGTTTAAAAATTACATTACAGCATTAACATCCCTTTGCACTCAGAATCATATTTCTTGTATCTGCTCAATTTAAAGTGAGCCCACAATACTCTAAGCACCAGACCCAACTTCTAACTTCTCCATTACTTCTTGTATATTTTACCCCCTGAAAAAAAAACTAGTGTGAGCTTTAATTTTTCCCTCATGTGTTAAGTAGTTCACTGACTTTGCATAAGAATATTCACAACCACATGAGTTATTCTGCACTGCTTATTTTTCTCGAACTTCTGATCTACAACACATCATTTGATTTGTATTTCTTAATATTTTATAGGTGAGTTAGTTCTGAGTAATTTTTCTCTGTTTCCTGTGTCTAACCAAGATGCTGCAGGACCTTGTTGATACATCAGACTTCACTGAAACAAAGGCTTCACAGAGATCAGGCATCTAAACTATTTGTTCATTTCAAAAGTGGTATTTTGGCTGCAGTATATTTTTTCCACTTGTGTGGGAGGAATTGTGTTTTATTGTAAGCATCAACACTATTGTTTAAATAAATTGTTCTTATCTGTTAGTATAATACTTTTTCTTCTTGTCTTGTTTTCTTAAGAGACTGAAACTATGCGCAGTACATAGTTTTCAAGTTGCTCAAGATATAATTAGTCTTTAAATAGTCATAAAAAATATTGCCTTAGCAATTACAATGATGATACAGTTCCTGTAAATATGTAATTCTTTTCTTCGTAAACTGTCAATCCCACATGCTAAGAACACCCAAAAGAGCTACTTGCAAAAATTTAGATACAGAGGTAACTTTTTTAACACAGACAGGATATTCAATGTTGAGTTCTATTTAGGCAATATTGGAAAAGTAGATCTGAATGTGTGCAGGAAAGACAAATGCACTCGTGAAGTACTTCATTAGCAATTTACCCATACTCTGTAGCAGTTTTCAATACTGAAAACAGGTTATTTGAGATACTGATCAGGTGAACACATTTGGTTCATTCAAGCTGTATAATGAGATAAAACTGTATTGTGTGTTGGTATATACATGTCAATATACAATTTAAATTATGCTTAGTATTTATCAAAATAAAAATCCTTAAAGATTCAATCAGCTGTACTATGCACCCATCTGTGCATATCAAAATTGTCATTGTATTTATTTTTCAATCAGCAAAATTTACTTGAATGAGGATAGTTCACGTTCAGCACTCTGAATTCATTTTGCATATAACACCGTATGTACAATGAAGGTGAAACTCTGGTGTGAAACATTTTATCTCTGTCAGTCTGAAGATTTCAACTATGCTCTGCTCTGCATTGAGAGTGAGAAGAGAATGAATCATTAGAAACCCCTGTCTGGCTTGTTTGGTGCTCCAGCAAAAGTCGTAAATATGCAGTCCTGTCTCTGCATTCCTGCTTGAACTGGGATGACTCCAGTGGCTCCACTCTGCCCATCATACTCGCTGCTGCCCCTTGCCATAGCCATGGGAAAGTTGGTGCACTGCCTTTCTCTTTTCCTGCTCCCTCTTCTTCCCCAGTCCCAACACAGCCAACCCAGCCTCAGGTACACAGGTTGGGCAGAGGCGGATGGAGGGGAGGGAGAAGCAGGGTCTTCACGCAGGCAGAATTTCCACCAAGATCAACAAGGTGTTTCTGTGTCCTGGGACTACGTGACAATGCTTACAGAGGCCATGCAGGAAGCAGTGCCATTTAGCCAGTGACAGTATGTGAAAGCTGTCTCTATTAGCACAAATAAATAGAAAGCATCATCTTCATCTTCGGTATGCTACACTTAGATATCTGTACAGAATTTCAATATATTTCTATATATAGGAATCATATATTTCTATATGACTTGATGTTGTTTCGGTTCAAAATGCATTTAAATGCTCTTTAATATGTGATTTCAGAGTAATCAGCTTGTGCTACAACAAAAACAAAAAACCAAAACACAAGCTCTTGCAAAGGGGGAGGAAGAGAGAGAGAGAGAGTGAAAAAGATGTGTGGTGCATACAAAAAAGGACTGATATTAACAATTCGATGGGTTCCTAGTTGGTAGAGCAGACTGAGCCAGACGCATATATTAGCGGCTGTCTGCTGCTGATGGGAGCCTGCTCAATGCGGTGGAAATGAAGGATCACCTAGGCTCTGACACCAGCTTATTTGTACGTTTTAATTTTAAAAAGGAAAATCACTGTTTTACATAAACACCTTAACCCCTACATGATTTTTTTTTTTCTTTTTTCCTGCCTCATATTGTTTGCTAATTTACTGTCAACTTAAAGTGCTGTTTAGCTACAGCCCAACAAAACATCAGTCAAAAAGCGCAGGGAAGTATTAGCTTCTCTTTTGTCTGCCATGTACAATTGAGTTATTATTATGATAATTGTCTACTTTAATTTTTAGTCTTCATGGGAGATGCAACAATTTTCTGGAGCTTCATTTTTGAGGCATTTTAAGTTTCAACAATATACCACTTCATATTTAACTCAAACAATGCAAAAAAAAAAAAAAACCTCATTGCTCAAGCTGGCATGATTTGATCAATTCTTTTTTCACTAACCTGAAAATCTTTAGCACCTTCATATAGTATTACATATATGGGACAAGATTCCTTTTCAAACCGTATAAACTCTAGGATCCATTAATACAGTGCTGAAGACTGTTACATGAGTCAAGGGAATTCCAATCCAAGTTAATTACTGCTGGAATTAGAGGGAAGAATATTTTACTCAAAGTTGTATAACAAGAATCTACAATTATCACATTTCAGGGCATTGCTCTATTCATTTGATGAAAAATGTCAATGAGGTTTAACAGAAGATGTTCTGCATTTCCATGGGTAATGAAAATCGGCACATCCACAATAAGCTAACACAACATTTTCAGAGTGTTAATATGCAGTGCAGCAGAAATTTCTGTAGGCAGTAAATGTAGCCATCATTTCAATTCGCCCGTGTGATGATTATGCTCAATTCCTGACTGGGTACATAATTTCACACTGAAAAGCAGTCATCTCCTCTTAGGGACCAACTATAGCCTACAGAAAAAAAGAAAGAAAAAAAAAATGACTGCCATCTGAGGTCTATAACTAGCTAGATAGTCACACAATAGAAAAAAAATATATCTGGAATACTATAAAAATGCCAGCTGAAACTGTATCACTCAATTAAAAGTAGATTTATTTTATTATGCTCATTTGAAGTGGTTTTGTCCAAACAATGTATCTGAGGCATTCATCACCTTATTAAGTTTTTCACTGTTTGATGATTATAATAGGCATCTTCAGAGTTTGTTGAATGCTGCGTTGTTGCACTCCTTGGCAACACTAGAGTGATTCTTACGATGAGTTATATTCTGACCAGAATCCAGCTCTATGGATTGATGTGCTTCACTTGCAGAGCCTGAGTAGCAACAAGTGGATGCAGTATGGAAGCCTTAGAGAGTAAGTGAACGTCAGATTAATAAGATCAACACTGATAAAATTATTTCATCTTTAAAAACATCTTTAACCTATTAAGTAGGATTTAAAATTAATCACAGAATCTTCCTGTTGATTATAGAGTGAAGTTTAACTAGTAGGCTTTCCGAAGTGTGATCTTTATGCTTGTTCCTACTTATTTAGGAGTTAAGGATTAGTCGTAATTGTGGGATAAACTAGATATGGTAATGATAGTTTGAGCATTATGATTATCCTATAGGGAACAAGGCAGATAATATTCTGTAGTTTTCTTTTACTCGTTAGCTGTTGCACAGGGGCTGTGATTCTCTACGAGGAGCATGTTCACTTATTTAAATGACCAAGCAAATCAACAAGGTTGTGCTGAGTAGTTTAGGGCTGGTAATTTTGGTTTTGGTTTTGGGTGGTTTTCTTCCACCACCACCACCCCCAACTTCTTTTCTTGGATGTGTGCGTGTCATGCATGGGAAGGTATGAAGTAAAAACAGCTATTCAGCAGAGACACGTCCCACCCCTTTAATTAAGCTTTTCCTGGACTATGTAAAAACACTGGCAATGTGTAAATCCCATTTGTGTGTTTGTTATTATTATTTTAACAGATTCCGAAATATTATATTAAGATACCTAAGTGATGAAATACATATGAAAATAGTTGCCTTAATAAGTCACTGGATACCGAATGAGTTGGATGGCATGGGCACAGAGCCAACTGGAAGATTTTTTTCATTTAATTCCTTTCACCTAGTAGGCTCCCTAAGCATTAGACAGAACCCAGTATGTGGCTAAGTTATTGCTCTAGTGTTCATCACACAAAAAGCACAGTCTTAGCATTTGTAAATTTTCTTCAGGGAGGTTTCTAATCTAGACAGCATTTGCGTTTGGGGATTACACCACAGTCTGTTCCCCACCACCTCCCCCTCTAACATGTAGCCCTTTCAACTTCTTCAAAGAAGTGGGGAAAAGTAGGTTCTTTTATTAATAGCAGAAAACAAACCGACTGCTGGACTTCCGTGGCAGAGCTCACATAATGCGGCAGGGTGGGAACTGTAACAAAGAATGCTTGAATGCACTAAACGTATAGTGAAACCCCATTTACATTCACTGATGGGGCTTAAAGTACAATAAATGAGAAGTTTAAAGTAGAAATAAGCAGGGCCATGAAAAGACTTCAGTGAAGGTAGATACTTCTTGAAAAGTTTAGCACAGGATTTAATTTCAAACTCAAGCCTTTCCTAGTAGAATACATTTCTTCATAGTGCAACACTTTACTCAAAGCATTTTCATTGGATAACAGTAAATCAGATGAAGTGAGTGTCTTCAACGCAAAAAGAAATAGATTCTGTTTATCCATTTTATATACTGATTTTCGTACAAGTGAGACGGTTGGTGGAAAAGTCTTCATGGTTCACTGTCTGTTTCTCTACAGTCTCTCTCCTCTGCAAACTGCCTTTGAAGTGCAAGGGAAAACTTTTTGTCTAGAAACTAAAGTTTGATTGTGGGCTCTTCAGTCGCTCTCTACTTTTAATTCTGTCCATGTGGGTGTGGATATGCCAGAGAATTGGACAAGGTGGTTGTTTTTTTCTGCTAAAGTTATTCTGTGAAATAGAATCACCATATTACTAGTGAGGATCTTTCACCTCTCCGCTTCTCGTCCATTAAGGTGATGATCTCTTTGTTTCAGCCCCTTCCACAGCCCCAGTGCAAGGCCCTGCAAGATGCCAGCTTTGTTCTCCTAAGAGTTTAAATTACCCTTCCTCCCATTTTTTGCCTTTCTCTCCACAGTGGTTCTTCATCCTGAACATGAATGATGTATAAATTGCCACTACTTGTAAATTTTTGTTAGAATCTTCATCTTCTCCCTTGGCCCTGTTCAGAAACAACCAGCAGTCAGACGTTATGTATCAGGTTGCCGGTTGCAGTTTTCCAGATAAATGTCTTCTTGCTCCTTTCTTTTTGAAGAATGGCATAATAGTCCTGGCCTCTGAACAACCAGAATGGAGGTTCATTTGCAGAACATGAGATTTAATAACAGTGATTTGAGAAAGGGAGGCTGTGGGATAATTTCCTTCTGCTATCTTCAGCAGAGGTAGTTTCTGCCGGCAATGTGCATGAAACTTTTGCTACCAGCATTTAGCCAGATTCCTATTTCCAGAAGTTTTGACAGTCAGTCCTTGCCCTCAAGGAGCCTAATTCTGCTTTGGGCATACAGGAGGCAAGTCCACAGATTTTCACAGTGCTGCCATCCTGCAGCAGCTGGCATGAGCCTAATCCAGACACAGCACCTTTCCATCCCGACGGCACGGTGTCCCAACGGCACAGGAATCAGCGTTCAGCAAGCCCAGGGTGTGAAATGGCCGGCACAGCCATTTTGTGGTGGGATTTATAGCTTTCCACTGCAAGCACAGGGTTCATCCCTCTGTTGGGAAGATTTGTCACAAGTCTAAGGGTACACAGTGCTTATAGCTCTTGCTGATGTTATTTATATACACACGCTGGAGAATTCAGGGAGTTAGATTTACTGTTAGATTTTAAATAAACCTAGAAGACCGTGCTTTTCTGGTGTTTATTATGTTGGCATATTATTTTGGATATTAATTCTCAAACTTATGTCTCCTTCCGAAATAGAGGACTATGGTAAAAATATTGATATTTTCGGAGGCATTGAGGCACCCAGTTTTTAAACAATGGCTGGATATTTAGAAGTGAAGCAGGTTAACAGTGTTAACACTGGAAACCTCTCCTGGCTGACTCAGAGGGTTAGATTTCTTGTGGGTGTTGCTGGTATCTGAATGTTGAGGTTTGGTAAGCTTTTATGAGTTAATAAATTCCAAAGGCTGCAGCTTGGCTTTCTGAAATTTGGTAATCATTCCCTAAATGCTAGTGGGAAATCAAAATTACTACATGCAATAACTAACACTTTTAAACCCCTTTGCAATGTTTCCAAACTGCTGCCTACGTGCTCTTCTTTGCTGCATTGATGGCTAAAGATTTAGGGTCGCTTCCTGGCACCCAGCATGAATACAGAAAAGTTCCCTTGAGCTTTTACTTTCCTTCCCTGCCATTTTCCCAGTGTTGTCCAAGCAGACCGTGGGCTCTTTCATGTGGGGAGCGCCACTCACTAATGGGAGCACAGTGACTGTCACAGGGGGACCTTGACTTTGATTAGAGCTCTGAGACCTCAGTCTGAAGCAAATATTAGCAAGGCAGGAGGTCATGATTTTGTGTGGCAGTGTGAGGGAATGTTTTATCCATTTCTTTTACCATCTTCTTTCTGCTGTTTGTCCTTCAGTTGTTCACAGTAACTTAGTGCAGTGGTTGGAAAGAGAAAGAGCTGCATTTGAACAAGCTGTGGGACCTCAGATCCCAATATTCAACTAGTCTCCATCGAAACTTTCAGATTTGTTTTGACATGCACATCTACTTTTTTCAGATTAGTATTTTTAATGGTCCCAGTGATCTTCTGCAATAGTAAGTAAGAAAAAATATGCAAAGGAGAGCTCCACAGAGAGTCCCTGGCTCATCATTTTTATATAAAGCAGTCTAACACGTGTGTCTCAATTCTGGGTGATTTTACCATGGAGAAAAAACATCCTTCAGCGTGGATTATGAAATGACAGCAGAACTGAATACCTGCAGTAGTTTTCTGAGAGGACTTGCAGACTCTTCTGCCTGTGGTAAAACCTGTGGCTGAATGCCATCCATGAATGCCGTGGATGCCATCCTATATTCTCTCTGCTTCCAGGTGCCGTTCACTGAACCAGGAAACTTGGTACCACACAGGACTTGCACCTTACATAGACTAGGCAAGAAATACAGCTGGGCATCTCCTCCTTTATTTCTTTCTTTCTTTCCCTCCTTTTCCCTCCCCCTTGCTCTTCTCCCTTGTGTCTCCCACACACAGCAGAAATATCCTGGCCGCTGCCAAGGCAAACTCAATCATCCAGTCTGACTTCCTCCATAAAACATGCCAAAGCATTCACCAAGCAACTCCCACGTCAACACCAACAATTTCTGTTTGGTTAGCATGTATATTTAGGATTTGGGATGGCAGAGGATCCATAATAACCCCCTGGAACAATCTCCCAGTAGTCTATTACATCAATATTAAAAACATAGGCTTTACTTCTAATTAGAACTTGTTTAGCATCAGTTTCCAGCTACTAAAAATTTCCCTGACAATTTAAATGGTTGTTTGCTTCCTCCTCCCCTGTAGGATTTTCATTGAAAAACTAATGAGATTGTCTTCACTGTCTTACTCTAAGTTTTTAGGAAGATCAGATGATGTTGCTTGCTCTTGTTTGAATCTTTCCCATTTTGTCAATATCCTCTGCAAATACTAATACCCGAATGAGCGAAATAATGTCAGGAATGGTATTATTAGCTTGCTAGTAATTACTCCTTTCTTTTGTTTGACTCACTTACTCATGTATCTTGTTTATTCTCTTCTTCACTTCATTATACTGAGACCACAAGTATAGCGAAAGGAATAAAGAGAGAAAACGATTTGGAAAAGTCTTCTCTGAGGTATTTGAAGGTGCCCAATTCCAGCTAAAATTAGCAGGTGTTTATCACCTAAACTGTTAACAACTTCTGTTGCCTTTATTTAAGCACAGCCTTATGTCAATGGGAGAAATAACGGAATTAGCTTATCAGTCTTTGATTCATTATTAGCCAAGTAGTTTTTGACGTCCATTAATCTATTTTTTGAATAAATTGTGTTTAATTTCAGAAGGAAATGGCAGCATCTGTATTATTCTTACTATTTGAAAGCTTACTTGGTTCAGCATTTTCTGTATTTCTTGTAGGCTCGAGTTACAGAAATAGATCCTACAGATGGATTAAAACATACCCATGTGTTGAAACCAGGCAATCAGTCTCACATTTTACAGGTATCCATCCAAACAGCTAGGATATAGCTAGCTAAAAGATTATTTTTAATGTGCTTCTCCAAAGTTCTGTAACCTAGTCCCTTCATGAGGCTTATTTGTCTGATCTCAGTAAATCTGCAAGCCTATATGTTTTATCATTTTCCTATCAAGTGTTTTGGGAGGAGGGACAGGGGGAAGGCTGATCTCAGATAAGCAATGCAAGTTGGTTAAGAAAGAAGGAAGCTGTCATCTGTAGCCTTTCCAGACACAGCAGTACAGCTCCAGACAGTCACCTGAGTATTATCGCTCTGCCTCAACTATAAATCACAGTCTGGTAATGGCCAAGGCTGACACCCTGACATTTTCAAGAAGAGTAAAAGACCTGATTTGAATGGAAATCAATTTCATTTCACAAATCTTGGGATACTCCAAACATGGTCTTGTACTTTCTTTTTTTTTTTGTGTGTGTGTGTCTTATTCAGAATTTACACGATTTTTTGGAAACATTAGTTGTGCTGTACAATGACTCTGATTTCCTACATACAGCTTAAAATTACAGAAATATGTGTGTGTGCAGAAAAAAACTCCCTGTTCTGACATCCTGCTGAAGGTGATAAGCCCAGCTCCTGTACCTGCCTTCCTTACTCCCACCTCCACAGTCAGTAGCTGTCCTGCACTGGAAGGATGAAAAGGTAGGCTCAGAGCATTTGATCCCACAGCCCTGCTCTCCTGCATGCGAATTCTTGTGGGGTGCTCCAAAGGGGTGGCAGTGTTGGCACACCAGCACTTCCCATTGTGCAATGAAATGTCATGCTTTTACTGCCTTCCTGTACCTAAAATGGCCAAGAAATTCTAAAAATTTCAGCTGCACTTTTTATTATTTGAGGAGACAAAAAGAAACCCCAAGCAAATGGAATTAAATTTGCTTTTTATGTATTACTTTTATCTTATTTAATTATTTTCTTTTGCCTCATCTATAAGAATGTACTGTAAAGACAAGATATTCCCCATTCAAGGAGGGAGGGGAATGAGCTTAGTGACTACAGTGCCCATGGAACTGTTGCACAACAAGTGTGAGTAAATACTATCCCAAACTTCCTTTACTCCGACTGCTCTGACATGTAGCACAAAATCCCTTTTGGAGCAAAGCCACTGCCCCAGGTGAAGGCTTTGAGATGGCATCAGACCTCCAGTGACTGGAAGTCCAAAACCAACCCTGAAATATTCTTTCCAATAGTCTCGTGAGGAGCTATCACGCTCTGCAAAATTTCAGTTTTCTTACTTGGCAAAACAAAACCATCTAGAGGACACTGGTTAAAAAAAGGAAGGTGGCATAAGGTAATGCATGTATGAGAATCTAAGCCAATGAGTAAGCTGTGCCTAAATTTGCCAACAGATACATTCCTGTGTGAAACTGAGAAAGGAAAAGCATCCTTGGCATACAGAGGATTAAAAATATCTGATGGCCATTCCATGTTTAAGCCCCTTAAACAGGATAGTGTGAAACATGTCGTGGTGTCTATAGCAACACGTGTGAAATCAAAGGTAAGGATTTTTCTCTCTTTGTGTGTCTCTTGCCTGCTGCACAGTGCTCCTGGAAAACCTGTGAGAAGCTCATTAAAACCATGCATGTGTAACACAGCCCCAGTGCATCAAAAGGCTCACAAAGGCCGTAGCTATGTGCTGTGTCTAGACACTGTCCCTGGGCTTTATCGCAGCACATCTTAAGGAGCAGTAAAACACTTCTGGTGGGGAAAGAAATGCTAACAGTCGAGCAAATTGCTTGCATCTAGCCCAGAATCCTTTCTCTCTGACAATAGCCACTAGGACATGCCTAGGGAAAAGGATAAGATCAGGACAAGTAAAGTGATACTTCTCTGTTGTGGGGTTTTTTTCCTGTCTCCTGGGGAATTCAATGCAGTGACTAATAGTTGGTACCAACCTGTTTAAGCACCCTTGGCAGAGTTTTCTCTTTCTTTTGTGCATGTGTTTAATTACTTGTGCTTTAATTTTCTGAACCCTTTCGGTGTGATAACAATGGTATGTTTTCTCGATCACAAATATCTCCATGTTCTGCAGATTCATTTGCATCCAAGGAAGACTGAGAAAATGCTGGAGCTGTGCGTAAGTGGTTTGCATGGATTTCCAAGGTGCAGTGCCTCTGTGTAACCTGCATCATTATGCTCACTTAATTTGTTTTCTCTAAGTGTTTTCTTGGCAGGAAAATTTGTAATGTTCAGTTATAGAACAGATTTTACCTGGGGCCAATGTTTTTTACTGATACATGTAGTTATTGGCAAACTTTGCCAGCCACACACTGTTCTGTTCAATGGAGAGACTTCAAGGTGGATTAGATCAGAAGTGTGACATTTGGCACTGTGATGTTCTTATGACTGTTTTTATCAGTACAAAGCATGCCCTGGAAGACAGAGGCTTCTTGCAGCCTTGCAGTTTCCATAAATGAATGCTTTGGCCTTGTTAAAGTCAAGGGGAGCCTTTGGCTTCAGCTGCTAAGATGTCACCATCAAATTTAAACATTTTGAAGAGCAGCCACCATGCTTACAAAACACTTGCTTAAACTATTTCCACTCTCAAAAAGCTCCATACTACAAGCTGGATCCTTTTGTACTTAACATATCCCCAGATTACATGGGGGACAGCGTAGGGAACCCTGGAAAGCATTTTCCTTGTCCGAACATCATTCCTACTGAGTTGTGGGCTTCAAGAACAAGATGAGAAGTTTACATTGAAGACTGCATCAAAGTAGAATGCTAGCTCTGGGAAAAAAAAAAAAGTTTAAATTGTCTATATTCCAAGACTAAAAGGTTCTGTTTAGATTCAAGCAAAGAAATATAATATTTAGCTGGTTTGCTCAGGATCTAAAAACTGCAACAAAAATAGAAACAAATCAAGTGGCCTCACTGTGTATCATTTAACATGATGCAAAGCTATCCTGGCATATTTTTAATGGAACATGAGTTTAAATATTAACTGCTTAGTTTAAACAGAGATTTTAGCTTTTAATATAGCAGCTTTATTGGATGATTCATGTTGACTGTATGTGACTTTTTTAAAGTAACTATAGCATCACCATTTGTAAATTGTATATTACCAAAGGCTCTATCCGAAGTAATTCACAATCCCCAATTTTTAACACAGTGATTGAGTTATTCCTTGACCAAAATTTAACATCTAATCAATAATAAGTGCTGATTTTAGGAGGATTAGATCAAGTAAAGCCACTCTGCAGTATAATGACAGTTTATTAGGACATAGTACAACTCAATTGATGAGACAAATCAAAATGGATTCTTGTGGTTACTTGGTATTCCTTTCAGAACTGACTGAAATTTAGTGCTTGGGACTTTGGAGGAGCCAGAAGTCATTAGAAATGTTTAGAAAATGTAAAGAAGTTATAGTTGCCATTTGCCTTAGGGCATCCTGCTGGTGCTAGTCCCAGAGATGGCAAGTCCACTGGGACTGTGTGACATGTCTGCCACCCTCATATTGATGTCTCAGATGCTTGAAGTCATCACAAAAGGCAACAGACCCTTAATGCATAGGAAACTGAGTCCTGTGTTACCTGTCTTGTTCCATTGTACTCTTGAGAACTTCACAAATGATGTATCTTGTTCATAAAATTAAAATATTGCCCTAAAATACTCCATTGTGACTATTACAACCAGCTTCATTTTTTGAGTGTGTATTTTCAGGAGACTGGATAAAAGCACAGATTAGTAAAATATTTCAGTGGATACTTGGTGTAGCTCAGGCTTATGAAAGCTGGAGTTTCATATGGGGACAAAAGACAGCATTTGACCACAGTTACTGCCATAGTGCTCAGGTCATAGTTTCTCTTTCTTAATTTCTTCTTTAGTTGTTTTTTAATGCTCCTATTAAAAGGCAGACTTTTTAACCAATAGCTGGCTGTAATGTTTCTGCTATTACAAAATGGTGCTCTCATTTTTCATTAATTGGTCTGTTCTTGGTCTGTTTTCAACAAATGTCAGAACACCAACTGAGGCACACGTTTGGATTTCAGCTGTGTAAACATATCAGTATTCTAGCTTACTCCTTTCATAGCTGCAATGAGCAGTTTAAAGATACAGTCCAGGGATTTGTCAGTGATAAATGTGCTGCCAACATCACAGGTGAGGATGGGTGCTTCTTTTCCCAAGAAACTTCCAGCCGTAACAGTGACCCTGTCAGACTCAGAGTGAGCAGAGGCAGCTCTGTTTCACAGAGGTTCTGCAGACCCACTCTGGGACTTTCCTTTGCTTCATCCCCAGGATGAGCCTGTCTCTCCTCAGCAGATCCATGTAAGTGAGAGGGAAAGGCCAGGCCACTATTTTTGGAAGTGCTGTCTCAGAGTGTCTGCAGGCTCAGATGGAAACAGACACATTTGACTAGCAAAGTTCCATTTTTTTTTCCTTTTACCATGTGTGAAGACCAGGGTCTTTTTCAGTTTAGTTTTTTTTTAATGGAAGCAGAATTTCTGTTCCCTGTGCTGAAGTTGTTACCTTTCCCCAATAATTTTTCTTTTCTTCTGCATTATTTGCGTGCATCTGTATTTCCTGTGAGAGTGACCCTCATAGAAAAGATTCAGAGGCCTTGTTGGGAAATTTCTCTCAAAATAATTTTATGTGGATTCCTTGAAGGCTGAAAACCAATGTATTAAAGCCAATTTTCAGGAGTTACAGGAGACATTTTCCTAAAAATCCTTTACACAATTTGAAGAGACTAAGCACATTCTCAGACTGGTAGAAAAGCAAGTTGCTAACATTTCAGAAACTCAGAGATCAATGAAAGAAAAGCACGAGGTCATTCATATTTCCCCTTATGAAAATCAGGCCAAATTAATGATGACCATAATCAGGCTTAGACCCACAGACCTTAGGAGACCTCATGAATGCAAGTGTCAGGCTGGCTCACTGAAAATATTGCCATGGACATCCTTTGATGTGCATTGCTGCTGACAACAGCTGGGCAGGTGTAGGAAGGTCATGCTCCACTTCTCTGTAGATACCAGACACCTCTTCTGTCTCAACTGAGCTACTCATCCGAGTGGGTACTAATGGTAAGTGTTTACAAGATCAGGATGCTGGTCTCAAACTATGGACATATGAAGATCTACGTGAGATGTTGCCTGTGGAGTTTTGTGGGGGTTGGGTTGCTTTCTTGGTTGTTTTATTTTTTTACATTTTTTATTTAAAAAGCTAAAATGACAATAACATACTGCTGAATTAATTTTCCTTTTTTTTCATTACATGTACACAGCACTGTGCAGTAGTGATTGATACATAGCCTTCTTCAGAATGCACTCTACTTAAATGAGTGTTTTTTATTCAGACAGCATTATTAATAAAATTAGAGCATTTTTTTGAAAAATAACCCTGCCAAATCTGGACTTCAGTCACCCAGTCAGAAGAAAGCAAGCCTGTGCAGGGTGAAAACATGAGGGCAATAACATTTCCTGATCATATTCTCAGGTTGGAAATGATTTTGCTATCGTAGCCACCTGAAATACTGCATTTTTTTCAGAAGTCTCTTATGCAATTAGCAATGGCAAGAACATTTTGAGTCGAATAGCATGCTTATGTGAGTCTGAAACCATGCAGTTTCCAGCATCTGGGAGTGAAGTCTCACTGTTCAGCAAGCTGCTCTGAATAGCACAGATAGCTCTGGCAGCAAGCTGGAAACACCGATACAGAAGTGCAAAACAAGTGGCTTACTTGCTTTAATTCTACTGTTCTAACCATGATGTTTCACTTGCAATCTGTCTTTAATACACATAAACAGATATATATTCTTTCACAGAATCACTGCTGATCTTTTAGGCATCAAATCCGCATCTCTGACCAAAATGAAGAGATTGGTTTTGTGGTCCTCATAGCAGTAAGCAATATGTGCACGTATATATGTATAGATATATATGACTTTTTGAATATATATTTCAAAGCACAATCAATTTGGTGTTTGGTGCATGCTTTTGTCTGTAGTAAACAATTTTTCAGCTGTGCTGAGGAGCCCAGCAGAGCAGGGTGCTGGTGGTCCACAGCCAAGGTGCTGCTCTGTGCCTGTGCTCCTGGCTGGCTCAGCCATCCATCCAAGGATGATGTCCTTTGTTTTGTGACCTGGGGGGTTTCAGCTGGGAAAGGCCCCACATCCAGCACCAGCACTGCTGGAGAATGCTGTGCTCAGCTCCCAACAGGAGCATGGTTGGAGGATGGGATCCCTCACCCCTGGCCCCCAGGATCATGGGTCCATCGTGGTGTGCTCTGACTTATTGTGTGTCTGCTGTAAGGGACCACGCTCAGGACGTTTTCCTGCAGGCTGTAAACACGTGTCACCCTGAACTTCACACAGTTCAGACATTGCAGTCCACAAAGTGAGATCTTTAGTGCTTTGCTCTGCTGAACTTTTCCCTTGTCTGTAATGGATTGTGGATGGAAGAGGGAGGAGGGGAAGGTGATAGGGAGAAGCAAGGGTTTGATTGGCATGCAGTGATTTTGGACTAGCAGGAAGCAGGCGTCTCTGCTCTCCAGCCCCCATATACTTCTCAGTCCATGTGTGTTGAGAGGGGAAAGAAACTGATATTGTTCTCTCTAAAATTAATTCCCAGTTAGCCAGTTACTCCTGGTTTTTAGCTCAGAGCACACTGTAATTGCATTTTTCATTTCAGTAATTATAAAGGATATTAAAGTGGATAGACAGTTGTAGCAATCTGGCTCTTTAGAGGTATCCACTTGTCCAAGATCAAATGGCTACAGCATATTTAGGGTTACAGTCTCCTTCTTTTCCTTCTTGTTCTCTACTGCAGTGGATTTTTTTTTCGGCGTTACCATGACAACACTATATCTGGCTGCCAGCTCTGTCGTAAGTTATTGAACTGAGACTGGCTTTTGGTTTAGCAGATAATTAGGTTCTGTCTCACAGGTTCATTTTCCTGTGACTGGGACATGAATATGACCTACAGCTGGCCTCAATTTCAGTGTCACAGACAAAACTTTAACCCTTCCTAGTCCCGCCACTACTGTACCCACTGCAGCAGTTGGCCACAATTCCAAACCCTTTCCCGGGGTTGCTGGACACAGCACACCCTCCCAGGTGCTCAGGGCTGGTTGCCCAGGCTGTGTTAATCCCCAGGGAGGAGGAGGACAGTCCAGCTTGCCCCCCATGCAGGGCGGGCGGGGAAAGGGTATCGCTAGCACCAGATGAATATTGATTGTCTGGTATGGAGATTTGTCGGAAAGGTAAGTTCACTGCTTGATTAGTGACCCTTTCAATAATAGAAATGCACAGGGTGGTGACAGGCCTTTTTGGCTTGTCTCAGGAACATGAAATATTTACGGGAGGTCTGTTTTAGCACACGGTGCCCCATCTTAGGCTGGTACCCGAGGTGAGAGAGCAAAGCTTGGAGGAACTGACATATTGATTCTCTAGGTGCCTCCCTGATTTTCCTTTTCTCCTTGGGAACAAGGGGGCCCAGCCTGGAGTTCCTGGGCAGCTGCCCTGGGACCCATCAGGGCCCAGCACCTCACCAGATGGACCTTTGAGTTCACAAAATCAGGCTGGAGAAGGAGGAAGATCCACCATTTCCTTCAGCCTAGTTTTCAAATGTGCTCTTTCCCAACATTTATATGCAGTGTAATGTGGTCTTGCAGTTTTAGTGATTTCAAGCCAGGACATAAACCTGTCTATGAAAAACTCACAATTAAAGCTACTGGTGGAAGGGATAGTCCATGAGATTTTGCTAACAGATATTTGCTTAATTTGTCGATTGGATGGGGCAGGTTTTTCATACCCTTAAAAGAGCAAGGGAGATTTCTCTCCCAAAGCTGGCAGTTCCCAGAGGGTGTTCCAGAGAAGCACAGGACCACTGGTATAGGAGCTGTGGATCTTCTTTTCAGAGGCTGCAGATTTTTGGCATCTGGCAGTGCACACCATAGTGCTGCTGGGACTCATCCCACCTGTGTTTCCCATTGGCACTATTCTTTCTTGGGAATCTCACAATTAAAAAAAAAGAAAGAACAAGGTTGGCTGTAAAAATTGATGGGCTTGCACCATTATCCATCAATCACAGGGCTCTTGCACACAGGGTATTCTCTGTTCATGGTATGGGTATGTGGATGGAGATTCGGGCAGGGTGGGCACTCCTTCTCAGCTTCCCTCCCCTCTCCCCACCAAATTATTCTGTCTTGATCAGAAGGTCAAAATCTTGAAGGAGCATCCATCTTGCTGCTATGGAACGTGTTCTTCTGAGCTAATCTCCCAGCCTGTGTTTGTTGATAATGTTTGACACCTGTCTATTATGCAGGACAAAGAAAATGGCATTTCATGAACCAGACATGGTGACTTCTCACCCAAGGTAACGCCAAAAGCTGCAGATTTAGCATATATGTAAAACCAAACTGATCAAAAAAGGCCCTTGAGGTATTTCTTGATTAGCATATTTAGTGTGGATTAGACATCCTTGCAATGATAGTGTAAAAGTTTTACTGTGGGGTAAAACTCGGAGTGGAAGTGGGCTGGAGGGGAAGGTCCCCCTTGAATTACACAAGAGGGATGTAAAGATCCACGTGCTGGTTAGCTGATAAATTATCCAGCTGCTGGGTGTTAATGAACATTGCCCCATCTGGGACCCCACAGCTCTGCTCTGGGATGAGGGTTGATACCATGTCAGCAGCATGTTGCAATAAATCAGTGGTATATTGCTATATAATAAATGTATTTATTTATATAAGCAACTTTTCTGGAGTTTTTAGGGTTATTCTCCCCCCACCCTTTTTTTTTTTTTTCAGCTATTATAATGGATATACAGACTACATAGTTTCAGTTTTTGTTTAGAGTTGGTTTCTGGTGCCTGGCCCTCATATCTTGGCATAGTCCTGTAATGTTTCATCTGTGATCACAGTTTAAAGCCAAATGAAACACTGTTTTCATTGGAACCATTAGAGAAATCAAGCCAATATTGCCAGTGGGATTAAATTTTGTAAAAATAGATAACAAATCTCATTGTTTGGCCTAAAGCAACCTGACATTGTCTCAACAATATTTGCAAATGAGGACATGTAAACCAGATCACAGGGAAAGCAGGGAGGGGCTGGGGGGGTGGATGATGACTAAGAAAGAGAAAATTATTTCATGATTTCCAGTTTGAGTACTTAAACCGAAAACCTTTATTGTAATGGAGCTCCCTACCCACCCCAGTATATATTGTTTTCTGGAAAAAAATTAGTCCCTTCCAGAAGATGCAAAGCTGTCAAGTCCTTATGAGTCCCCAAAGTCTTTCCATAGCTGATCCTCTCTAATGTGAAAAAGCACTTGCAGGATCTCTCCTGCTCCCAGGTGCTGAGACCAACACACTTGCTTCTCTTTATTCCCAGAACAATTGCTAAAAATGGAACAGCAGAAGTTCAGGCTACAAAGGGTAAATTACAGCATTTCTTGCATTCTAGCAATCAGTAAATGCCCTGTAAATTTATCTTGAATGCAAGACATTCTTTGCTGTTTAGAACTAATTAATGTTCTTTACTGCCCTCTGACAGAACCTGCCTTTACACATTATTGCCTCTGTGGTGAATGTTGGCTGCTAAACTTAGTTACATGGAATCATGTCTGAGTTATGTACCTTGAGGAGGCTGTGAGAATACTTCCTCAAGTGTGCCTCATCCTTTTGGTTTCTTATCATATTTTACCCGTATGAGGTACTTGAACAGAGGAGCAAAAATAAGTCTCTTAATTTAAATATTTCATTGTGGCAGCAAAGTCAAAAGTGCTTCAGATACTCTGATCAGTAGCTCAGAGCCATAACAGACTAACAGCAGTACAAAATATTCTAGTTTGAAATCAGGAACCACTTTTCTTTTCCTTTAGTTCTTTAAATTTTAAACAAACTTTTTTTTTCACTTAGGTTATCAGGCAAATAAAAATAAAATAATATCATGGAATTAAAAAACATAAAATGACATAAGTAAGGAATAAAATATTTTTCAGTCTATAGTATGGTCAAATTACGACTTTTACCAAGAATGAGAGTAGGATGTCATCTTTAGAGATGAAACCTTAGATTAATGATATAACTTTAAAAATTGGCTACGGCTCAATTCTTTTCAAAAGAAAAAGGATACATTTTTTTCCAAAATCAAAATGGTGTTTTCATTCAGTACTTAATGATTTGCTGAGTAGAACCCATGAGATGATGCCTCAGCAAATGGAACAGTAGCTTGTTATCCATGTAATGAAAGATTTTTTTAATTTTACATTTTTGCAGGTTTTCTGATACCTCTTTTTTATTAAATATGAAATCTGCACAAACAAGACACCATTTTGTTTCAACCCTGAAGAATAGAAGTGATTTTTCACAGTAAAAGAAACAAAATGGTGATAAAAGCTCCCACAAACTAATAATAAAATTTGAAGTATCTCCTCCTAACCCAAACAGATGTTTGACCCAGAAACCACTTTTGTCTCTTGTCTATATATATGTTTACTTCTTTGGCATTCCTAAACCCAGGAAGACTGTGGCAGAGGAATCACTCAGAGGAAGGGGAAATAAACACTTCCCAAAGGTGATGCTTGTTTTGGGTTTGGTCAAATGTCACCCTGAAAATCTCCTGAGGTGGCTACAGCAGCTCAAACATTGTTTTCCCAGCTTGGCCAAGGTGGAACTTCACCTGAGCAAGGAGGGCCTTTTTAATTTTTAAAATTTACTCTTTATTTTAAAAAGCGTGATGGGAGAACTTATTTATTAAAAAGTGGATTACAAACGGTATGGTTGCCACCTTAATCACTCAAATCTACTCATTCTCACTAGCTCCATGGGTGTGACCTTTTCTAAAAGATTTCTCATGCTATAATAGCAATAAGATACTTTAGGCAGTGCATTTCTGGGAATCATTGCACTTCTCAGGTGACTGAAGTCACTCATTCTTCATCCTCATGCTTCACAACACATCTGAGGCATGAAATTATTCCCTTCCAATGTGATGCCTTCTCCTACTCTTATTGCTTAAGTGATTCTTAAGGATTAGTGTGTTAAAAGCATTCTGAGAAATTCAGAGGCAGAAAAAAAGGGAGAAGATAATATTTTACATTAGAGTTATCAACCTGATCCACATTTCAGTGATTTTTATTCCAATCAGGAGAGTTTGGATTCAATACACATCCATGCTATGGGCTAGCAAAAATATGGAGGATATAGTAACTTCATTGACAGTGTGCTGTGAACAAAAACTGTCACATATAGCAGAAACTACCAGAATTTAGAAGGTTTTGTATTTGCAAGAATAAAGAGAATTGCATTCCCTGTCCACTGATGGGTATTGCCAGCTGTCTCCCGTATGCAGGTACCATTCTTTGTTCCCAGGATTTATGCATTCAGCTGTGATTTCTCTCTAAATCCTTTTACCATATCTTGATTGGTTTGCAGACAGAATACAAATTCTCTTGAGACAAATGTACCATTACCATTTTAAATTGTAATCTTTTTCAGAAAATGTTGTTGGTTTTTTTGTCATTAACATTTGAGAACAAAAGACTGGAATTTCAACATTTGTTGCCACCCATGGGGCTTTTCCTCGTATAAGGTTGTAGTTGCAATATGGGGAAACAGCATTAGTTTCATGTCCTTGGCAAATCAATGCGTAGACAATCACAGAAACTTACCTTCTGTGCATTTATTTTACTGTGAGCAAGGACTGTAAAACACTAGCATGTGTTTTAGCTAGAGGACTACAGAAGTAATCTCTGAAGCCAATGTTGGGGAAATGGTATATTTACTAAGTCATTACTTTGTGAAGTCCTTATTTACAAAGCTCTGGTGAGCACTAATCTCAAGCTTAAAGTTATAAATGCAGCTGCATGCTCTGATGAATCAAAATTTTAGCTGTTTCCATTTCTGCCTCAGTGACAAACTACTGCAAGAAAATGCTAGAGATATTAATAAAAACAAAAGATCGGTTTGATACTTAAGGCTGCATCACAGAGCTGGCTGTCCCTCCATTTGAAATTGTGTATGTATGGAATCAAATATTTACCAGTAAAACCTTACAGCATCAAATGCAGCAAAAATTATTTTATGCTTTTATCTGCTCCAACATTCACATACACATAGGAAATGCCATGTGATAGGTAATATACAGTATATGATGTACACAGGTTGTGTTTAAAACATATTTTTTTCCTAAAATTATCTTTTTCCTCTCTATTTATTCTCTTCTCCCTCCTGCTGATCTGACTCTAAAACACTTTAATATAGCAGGTAAAGTGGCAAAAAGCATTGAGAAAACATGATTGTTTTTCTATTTCACTAAATAAGGGCCTTTGGTTAAAATCGTCTCCCCCCCTTTATTTGACGAAATGTGCAAATCTTTATAACTTATATTTTATATATCTGGTGTGTGTAGGGCATGATCACTGCTTATGGCATTTTTCCTCACAAGAGAGATGAATATGTAGTCCTCAATATCAGCAAAAACCAGTCTCTTGCTTTTCACAGGTGAGAGGCAACATCCCAGGAAAGTCAGGCTCACCCAAATTACATGTGCTGTAAGTCTTATGCATGGGCCATGTCTTATGTAGATAGTGTGATAATGATGTCTTGTAGAATGAAATATTTGGTCAAAGAAGGAAGAATTGTCAAAGTTCTTTTAAGCCTGTTCTTCAAGTCATTGCATTACATTCCTTTCTGGAAGCCTCACTGAAAAGTTTGTGATGGTTTGTTTGAGACAGCTCCTGTGTCAGTTCTGGTCCCAGTGGGCACATACATTGCCTTTTGCAAATACTGAAGGGATTGGGAAACAAAAAGGCTCTCAAGAAGCAGAAAAGAGTTCTAGGATAGATCTGGGAAGGGCCACTGAGGTATTTGCAACATAATTTCCACATTTTCTGATTAATATTTTAAGTAATACATAAGTTATAGGCATATAAGGCAGCCTGTCAGTGAATAGCAGACTCACTGGATTTCAAGCAAATTTTACTGTTTTGTCTTTCAGAAATTTTCATCCTTTTTAACCTTCTGGTACTGAAAAGGAATTCATCCTGATTATGGTTCAGAAAGGGAAAGGAGCTGCTGCCAGAAAATATTCATCTGATGTGCTCAGCCTGAATATTGGAAGTAGTAGTAAGAAACTTCATAAGCTCTCTTGTCCCACTCTGCTGACCTTAACAGTTTAGACAGCTTGGAAAGGACTTTCATCTCCTAGGTCCAAGCTGAGTGGCAATTCTAAGCCCTATGAATCCAAATTCTTTGCCTCTCACTTCTCTGAATGACCTTAGTATTTAATATGGTGTGTGTTGCAGCATTATGAAATGAATGCAATCCCATATAACTCAGTAGTTTGATTCTGTGCACACCTGGGAGAGGTTTGGGAGAGATATACATGTGTTTCACATCTGCTGGTTTCTGGAATTTTGATGCAGTGGTCTTTGGCTTGTTCTGTGCCCATTCATATTGTACCTATTTAAACTCCAGATGTGAACAAGTAAAATTAATTTCTTCCTATCCCATCTTTTTATACTGTCAGATGGATATGAATCTCTGCTCTCTGGAATATAATACACAGAATTTTCATTTTGTTTAATGATTATTAATACTTCTATAACTGTGAACCAAGGCATATTTCTGTTTTAGGCTTTACACAGCACATTACATCTCCTGGGATGTGAATTTTCTCCATGTCATTTTATAATCAATAGCAGTTGTTATTTACATTTTCTTTCTGACCATTTTTGTATAATATGCTTATCCTTTTTATTATTCCTAGCAAGAAAATGCCAGCATAATTTTATTTGCAACAACTGACATTTTGATAGGAAAAAAGTACTTAGCTAAGTATTTTTAAATTATTCTTGGTTTGTTTTTCTTTCCTTCGTAATACCAGATATCACCTTTGATTAATAACAATCATATATAGGCTTTGTTCCTCTTATCTGGGTGTCAGCAGTAATTGGAATCCATATCCATATCCTACCTTGCAATCATGCTGCAAAAGGCCAATAAATTCCCGCTGAGTGTGTTACTTGTTAAATTTAGTGCATTACATTCAGGGTAATGAATAAAAGCACTGGGCCGTTACTGTCTGGTTGGCAGAGGAGGAGTAGGAGCAGCCAGACTCCCCTGAGGCCCTGAGCAGGCTTAAAACTGTGACAGGCAGAATCAAGGGACTCCCTGAGCATCACAGTTCAGTTTGTCTCCCTTAATTTCCTCTTCTACCAAGATTTTTAGGGGAAATGGAGGTGAGATAATCTTGCACTGAAGTACAAAATGCACTGTGCTCGTATGCCAGTACTCCCTGGTAGCTTCTCTTCTAGGCAAATAAGGCATCTGCATGAAACACTCAGCTGATGAGAGGTTTGACCTTGCTTTAAGAGATTCATGTATCATAAAGACATATATTGTAATATTCTCATATATATAGATAGAGAAATACATATAGATATACATATAAAATATACATAAAAATATAGGATTCTAACCAATCCATGTAAACGCTCTGTTGGACTGCTGACTGATAAAAATAAACTCTCAGACTTTTGGATGTCTGAGCACTGCTTTGGCTGACACAGGAGCAGATGTGTGTCTCTGACTGCAGGAAGAAACAATATGTACTTCAGTTCTGAACCTGGGCCTGGGAAGTTCATGAATTTCTGTTCCTCCTGGTTGGCACGCAAATTTACTGTGTTCAAATGATGAAAATCTGATAAATAATGTTACGGAAGAACTGAAGTAAGAAGACAGAATCTCAGTGAAAGAATACACAAATCTATTTTGGGGAGGCTGGGAAGGAGTTTCTCACTTTGTCTGCAACCTCCTTTTTGGTTTTTCTGTGCCTTTGAGCAGTGGGATCCTAGGAGTGAACTCCCTGTCTTTACGAGGGACTGGCTCAGGCTCCTCCTGTGCTTCTGCAGGCACGAAAGTTAAGAGTGTGGAGAATCTAATGTGCCCTCAGATGGCCCTGCAGGAGGGAAGGAGCATGTCCAGCTACAGCAGGAAAGATGCTC
Organism: Entomyzon cyanotis; assembly: GCA_024500445.1. NCBI lineage: Eukaryota > Metazoa > Chordata > Aves > Passeriformes > Meliphagidae > Entomyzon > Entomyzon cyanotis. The sequence continues at coordinate 6,167,035 of JAKEPQ010000756.1, forward strand.
TGGAGCCTTTGCCTCTCATTCCCATGCCAGTTCTCTATCCTTTTGGAGACCACGAAAGGGAGACTAGGATGATCACATTCAGACTCAGTATTTTCTGCAGCTACGAAATGATTTTTGTCAAGATTTGGATTTTTGCACTAGTTGCACTTCTTTCAGGGACACCTGCCATAGCCAAAATTCTTCTGAATTGGAAATACTGGTATTAGGTAAACGTGTATCATGTAGATTCCACCTATATGTTATATTTTCAAGTGAATTAAAATCCACCAAACAAAACAAAGTTACAATGGAGATCTGATCTCTGCTGCAGTCAGAGGCAAAGGTTCTACTTCTTCAGGATATTGTCAGTTTGGAGATGCTTTATTGAGTCCTTCTGAAGTAGTACTTATTTTTGTTGTATTTTGTCACTACAGCAAAAGTCTTCCTCTTATCCTTCAAGAGCAGGTTTTCAAAACTGAAGAGGAAGCATAGGCTCTTTGGGCTGAACCCACCACAGGATTCAAGTTATTCAACTCTTCTAACTCTCCCCAGTGGCTTTTTTTTGTTTTTCATTTTTGTATGTTTGGTATTAGTGTAGTTTAATATTGGCTGAAATAATTTATTCAATGGTGACAAAAATATTTTATAAGATGAAAACTGGAAGGAAGAAGATAAACCATGCAGCCTCCATATCTGCCCGTCAGATGTCCCAGGGTGTTCTTTTCTTTCAGGGTTTTGAAGAGTCTAAGTTTAAAGTAAAATTTAATTTGTTGTATAAAATGACAGATATGGGATAGTTGTAGTCTGGAATTGGACTGTATATTCAATTCCAGAAGCAACTGTGTCTGGCAGTTCACAATTAAGGAAGGCCTCCCTTACCCGAGTGGAAAACAAGATCCTCACAGTACAAGGCACTGCATCAACTGTGTCAAACAACTGCTCCAGGTTGTTAGAGTTTAACATAAACCTTTCCCAACATGAAAAGCAGTATTTTCTTTTAGAAAACAGTAATGTTTTGGTCTGGGTGATCTCATACAAAATGAAATATTTGGTGTTGCCCTGTTTTAAATAAGAACATGGATCATGCTGCTGCTAGGAAAAGCTCTTTCCTGAAATTGCCCTGTTCATTATCTTAGCCTTATAATAGATCATGGTTCTGTCTGGCAATTGTATTAGAACTTAAAATGACAAATAAACATTTCTAAAACACAGACACGTGTGTCTATGGAGGATACCCATAGAGAGGTTTTAAGATCACTTCATTGGGTAGACAGTTCTGGCTTCTGATGCGGTCTTGTGGGAAGTCTCCTAAGTAGTTGGCATTTCATTAGGGAATGCAAACAGGTCCTTGATTCTCTCCTTGCTGAACTGGAAAATACTGCACATGAGCCCAGATCCTCCAAAGAAATCCTTCTGAGTCATCACCAAAGGGAGGCTGGGAATATTTGCTACATTCTGGAAAGCTCCACATGCCTGAGGGCTCCAGTCCTGATCTCAGGTCAGGCAGTGGTTTTGCTCTGTGCCAACCATTGACACTTGTTGTTGATGGATTTTTATTTCATATTCTCATGTTCAGCATTCCTTTCAGCTGGAACATTTAGTTTAGGCTATCTGGATGCCATGGATAAAATCACCTTTAATCTTCTTACCATCAGAAATTGTGCAGGAGCAGATCCAGGTGCAATGGCTGTTGACTGGCTAGACGTGTTTTATATCAACCCATTAATTTTTGCAGATGGTTTGTGGGTTTTGTTTTTCTTTTAAAACGTGCTAGTTCGTGCTCTTCTCATCTCTACCTTTTTTTTCCCATTGCTCTGGGGGCAAAATAAACTATGACAATGATGTTGAACATAACAGCTCTATGAAAACACTTTGATTGTTTTAAAGGTTTGTTATCTGACATGAGGACCTCATGTTTCCCAAGTATTTACTTACTTTCTGGACGATGTGTGCCACTTAAGTCTGTATAAGTAGAGCCAAACCAATATATCTGGAGAAGTAATCAAGCACAGTACTGTATTTGTGTCCTTTCCAAAAAAACTAGTCTGTTGCCTCTACTGCCAAGATCTGGCAGGTAGCTCTGAGGAGATTAATGGTCCTGGTGATTGTTACTATTTGTGCCTTTTTTTCCCTTCCTACACTTAAATTATTACATTCCAAATGCTTATTTACTGAATAGCGGGAATGTGCTGGAAAAAACCCCCAAACAGTCTAGCATACAGCATGTTGTGATCTGACTATGTCTTTGTTTATAAATTTAAGATCTTCAAGGTACTAGAGGAACAAAGCCCTCTGAAGTGCTTGAGGGATCAAAATCAGCTGTCCTTTCAGAGGCAGTCTATCAGTCATGTAAAGGTTATTCCAGTCCTGCCAGTATGGAAATGGATTTGCTGGACATTGACTCGCCACTGACAAAGATGGAGTTGAAATTACTGGCAAATCTTATGTGTTAGTTTTTCGTGTCTAACTTGCTCTGATCAACCAACATTGCCGCCAGGATGAGGTAAGATTGTACTTATCATCATCTTTGCTTCTTAATTTGGTGGTTGGCTACCATTTCTATTTTCGATAGGCTGGAGTATTTTCTCCTGTGAAGATTTTTGTGTGGTAAGTTCATCATGTGGGAAAAAAATTAAATAAAGTCATATTATTTGGATCACAGTTGAAAAAATACCCAGTGACCTGTGTCCTGCTTCTTGTCAAAAGCTACCATGAACAAATTTGCAGTGAACCAGTAAATAAGTCTGTGCAAGTACTAGGAATTTCTTTTCTATTTCAGCATGCTTTTTTGCATGGCTTTTTGATGTGGTGGAAAAAGACTTTGGTCTTCTGGAAGCCTTTCTACAAGCATATTTCCTAGCCCACATGAAGATGTGTCTGTGGCTGCTGGCTGAATAATTTAAAGAACAGAGTACCAAAACAGGTGGAGAGATACACTCTGTGTTCTTGGGGGTTTATTTTATAATGAATGCTTTTTTCTGGGTGCTTTTCTTTTCCTACAAGCTTTAGGTATTCAAATCAGTAAAGGATAACCTTCAGAACTTCACTTAATAGTTCTCAAAACATGGTATCTTACCCAGGAATCTTCTTCAAGCAGTTCTCTTGAAATTCATGTAAAGTGAGTAATATATCTTTTTTTTAATTACTATTATTTCTGAATCTGTCTGGATTCTCAATTTTCTGACTATTTACTCTATAGTAGGGTATTGAGTAGGTGTTAATGGCTCTGACCAGCCCCACCTGAAGCCCTCACCCACACCCCATCTGTGCACCCACCAGTTCAGTCTGAACTCATGCTCCTGCTCTGGAGGACTCTTGCAGTCCGGAAAACTTACTTTTGGTGCTGAGTTTTGGCCATCAAAGGGATGCTAAGGGAAGCACTATCTTCCTCAGAGAATGGTGGGCACAGCTTCATGTGGGAGTTCTTTATCAAGGTGCTCTTGCCAACAGCCTGTTCAGAGGCCTTGTCTGAGGAGCACTTTTGTCTCTAAAAGGTTCTCTCCAGAAAATAGTTGTTTTCACTATAGGTGGTTTTTTTTTAAGATCTATAGAAGTGTCATATTGCACAATATATTAATCTTTGACTCTTCTATTGGGGGCAAAACCAGAAGGAAAATATCCTCCTATTTAATTTAGCTTTTTTCCGCATTCTTCCTTCAAGTGGAAGTTCAGGATAGCATAGGGAATTGATAGTGGCACACCCTGTTTTAAATAGCTTGCTCTTCTGTTCAAGATTTATTTATTCCATTAAATACAGAATTTGAGATATTTTAGAAAACTAGTAAAATAATAATGAGCTTTGTTTATGAGACTATCTGATAGAAGTAAAATAGAAGGAATCAAAAAGGGAACAAATGAAGAGAGACATCTTCATAAATGTGCTTAAACATCTTCATAAAACTGCTTTTACCTTGGGAGAAGTTGAATTCTCTTGATAAATTTAGATACACTCTAGTGTAGTGATGAGCTTGTTGGCCTTTACTAAGTCTGAGTTTTGCAGATGAAAATAATACAGTCAAGGGTTAGGAAATGACTCTCAATTATGGACCTTCTACATAGTCATGGTCTGTGATGTCAGATGACAAAATATGAAAACCTTCCCCTTAAAGAAGGAAGAACCAAAACATCCTGCATGAATAAACAGGGGAAGAAAAATGAGAGTCTTGTGAAAACTTGTGCGTAGAAGACTACTGGACTCTATCTCTGCACGCTAATTCAATCTATAGCTGCAGAGGTAGAGCTGGAGAGTTCTCATACAGGTTTTGCTGGACAGGAAAACTTGAGGTGTTGAATTTCTGACCTAGCTGAGAAAGCACAAAAATGATCACTGGTTACCTGTAAAATTATTATCTAATAATTTTATTCAGGCTTGTGAGGAAAAGCCAGAACACAGCACAGTAAGAGATTGTTAGGGGTTTTTTATGCCATCTCAAAAGGAAGTAGGATGCTTTAGCAAGACAAGGAAAAGAACTAAAATCAGCTTTTCTGAAAAAAATATAAATATAGAATAATAAAAAAGAATCACTATGGAAATACTTTTTGTGAGAAAGTCGTGTTAAAAGATGGATTCATCTAAGCTCAGGTCTCATACTAGGCTTATTTTCAAAATAGAGATGCATGTCCAAAAGGAGGAGCAAGTGTGGCAGAGACTCTTCAGTTCCCTTGGGTGTGCCAGGCATCATCCCCCTGAGTGGGTGAGTGGTATTTTAATGAGTTGGTGGGTTGTGTCAGCAATGTCCCTAACACAATGCTACAAGCAAATGAACATCAGTACAAGCCTAGATGGAATGTGTGCTTGCAGCTTATTTATATTATCAATCACTGCAATGCTGGTTTATGTATATATAAAGGAAGCTATGCCTCAAAGATAATGGTATAAAGTGAGTTTAGAGGATAAGAACAAGGTTAACTTGGGGAGAGAAAGAACAATACAGATACCAAGTTTTGATTTGTGATTCCAAAGGTTTGTTTATAATGGGAAATACCATGATAGAGTTGGCTTAACCTAGGACAGCTTTTTGGCTTCATTTCTTTTTTACTTTTGTCTGTAGAGGTTGCTGAAAGAGGGAAACAGTACTGAACTGAAAAACAGTCTTGGAACAGTAAGCGCAGAGTTTTTGCAAGAGCTCTACAAACTTCATAACAGATGAGGAGCTGAGTTGTTTGATTACTTGGTTGTTAGTGTGGTTGATTTATATTTGCTTCTTAAGCTATGACTGGCCTTGTTATGGAAATCCTTGAGTGAGGCTACCTACCAACTTGACATGTGGAGATTATGCCTTCAGAAATATCAAACCCTTATATCAAAAACACCTGGCAGAAATTATCTGCCAGAAATGATTTTATTATCCTGCCATTTTAAATTATCACAGAATTGTTTGGGTTGGAAAAGTTCTTTAAGGTCATTGAGCCCAACCATTACCCTAGCACTGCCAAGCCCACCACTGAACCATGTCCCCAAGTGCCACATCTACACAACTGTTAAACCCCTCCAGGGATGGTGGCTCCACCACTTCCCTGGGCAGCCCGTTCCAAAGTTTGACAACCATTTCTATTAAGAATTTCTTTTAATATCCAATCTAAATATTTCCTGGTTCAAACCTGAGGCTGTTTGTTTTTTTTTTAATTATCCTATCAATTACTACTTAGGAAAACTGACTCCCACCTGGTACACCCTCCTTTCAGGGAGTTGTAGAGAGTCATAAAGTCCCCTCTGAGCATCCTTCTTCTGCAGGCTGAGCTACCCCAGCTCCCTCAGCTGCTCCTCGTCAGACTTGTGCTCCAGACGCTTCCCCAGCTCTGTTGCCCTTCTCTGGACATGCTCCAGACCCTCATTGTCCTCCTTTTAGGATGGGGCCCAAAACTAAACACAGCATTTGAGCTGCACCAAATTCTGTACCAAGAACAGGGGAACAATCACAAAATATGCTCAGCTGCAGATCTGTACTCATAAAATGGCAAGTTCAAATGTTTTCCAGTATTTTTTCCATGATGAAAATATCTAAACCTATGACTGATAGTACTGGGGAAGCCTAGATGACATCTCAGATGTATGTAGTAGTTGCTGTTTGCTACCAAAACCATGAATGTGGCACTGCAAATGTAACTGAAAGCTTTGCTCTGATGTGGCACGAAGGAGAGGCTGGATCTTTCTCCCAAGATTATGCTGAAATCCAGAGAGACAAATTTCCTGTGCAATTGCTGTATATACAGATAGAGCTGTGTGATCATGCAGTGAAGGCTTGCTCCCATTTTCCAGCTCCTGAGGAACATTTAAGCACAGCTAAAACCGTATGGAATATGTTGCTCAAGTTCCCATTGGGCTGTGTGGTCTCATTTGGGAGAGTACCCCATCCATGAGAATATTTCCTTTAAGCTGTGCTGCCTACTGCTGGTGTTTGAGGATCCTGCCCCGTTAGAAGGGGCTGGACAATTATGGAGAATATCCATATTCAAAGGAAAGACTCTTCTTCAAGTAACATTTGTGATTTGATGAAAGGCAGAAAGGACATGCATAAATCTCTTAGAATCCACACTGAAGTGAGAAACAACATTTCAGTTGGAACCTATTCAGCTGGCAATGAATTTATAAGGTAGTTTGGCTGATAAAGTCCAGACTCTACAACCGAATTGTGAGAAATATCAAGAGAATGGTCCTGAACCCAAAGTTTACTGCCAATATCTTGCATTGTCAGCAAAAAACAGTCATGAAACAGATCTTGAGACAAATATTTGAGTTAAATAAGAAATATAGAAGGGTGTAACCAAGCATCACAGTGTCATATTTTCAAAACTGGTGGACGAGTTGATGAAAACAGTTTGTAATGAACATGTGGGTGTGGTGAGCAAAAAGGAGAGCAGAAATGGACATGTTTTAAAGGAGATATAATCAGGTAGTCATATTGGAGGGGAATAATGGAGAGTTTAAGAAAACAAAAGAAGAGGAAATCATAAAAGAACAAAACATTAGAAGTAGACTTCCATTTGCTGACTATTACAGCAAAGCTAGAAGCAGATCTGAAATGTGTAACTCACAGTATATGCCAATAAAGAGAATTAAGAAAAAAAAAGTAAATGCTAAGGCTCTGCTGAGGATACAATTCTAGCTTTTTCGCATTTGCAGATGGAAACCACCTCTCCTGAGCAGAGCTGCTTCCCATCCCACAGGTTAGCGCTCCAGAAGTCTAAATGCCTTCCACAGGCCATATGTGAGCAGGAGACACTCCTTTTGAAGTACTTTAGAAATGCAAGCATATGGAAATGTGTGTGAAGACCACTTCCATTACTGGTTTGAACTTGGCGACACTCTAGCAAATGGGATTTACAAATGTTACCACAGAATTATACAGCTCTGACAAGTTCTTTAGAGGAATACCACCCCCCAGCATGTGTTGGGAACTTCTGAAGTTCACTAGGGAAAACCTCCACTTCAGATTTCGAGCTTTACTTTCCTGTTTCAGTAACTGCTCCACATTTTCAAGGAATATGACAGAATGAGGTAGGACAAAATGTTCTGATGGTGTTTAAGTCAAGGGCATGACACAGGTGTAAACAAAATTTATTCAAATATTTCAAGTTAAATTGAAAGACTGGTCAAGGCTCCCCAGTAACCATTATCTTGTTCCTTCTCTTTTTCTAGTATATTTTTTTTTGTACATTCTTTCACAAGGAGTCATAAAATATGTGTAACTGACTTAATATTATAGATATTATTATTTGTTTGTTTATTTATGTGATTTCTTGAGCAAAGTTTAATTGTTGGGGTTTAAACTGTTTAACCTGTTCTGCTCTATTCCACAGAATCACTGTAGCTGTTTGCATTGAAAGCTGTTTTTTGACATGACAGCCTACCTTGTATCATCAAGGTCACAAGATCAACACTTAAGTTTATGGAAAAAAAATCTTACAAAAAAGTGGTACTGAACTGCATAAATCCTCATTTCATATTAGTGTGTGTGGAGCGAGTATGGTACAACAAAAATTGATATGATTTTTTTTTCCAACCAATAATGCACTTCTTAGTACTTATTTCTTCTGAGGAGTTAAAGGTTGCATGGGACAGCTGGTGAAATTAAAGAGGAGTTAAAAGCATATGTTACATCTTCATTTGCATCTAGGAGCAGAACAATGAGATCTGGAATGTCTTAAGATTTTTTCATAAATGCTCTCTTTTTTAAGTTGGATGCTACCTGTTTGGGGTTTTTAACCATACCGTTTTCTGAATTTCACTTTTCTCTGCCCAGGGAAAGTGATTCATAAATTACACCTTAGCACCTGTAGAAAGTTCATTGTCTTTGATGCTGTTAAAGCACATTTTAAAAAGGATAGTGAGCATCATTATGTCCATCATGTAGGCAGAAAATCTGCAGCAGAAAAAGGTTAAATGACTTGCCAGAAGGCACACAGAAAAGCAGAAGTAGCAGACAACCACCCACAAGTCCAAGGATAATTCTGTTCCTTAGTACTATAGTTCTGGAAGGTAGGAATAAGTACTACACAGCCTCTTCTCTACAAGATGTCTTTTCACAACATGGCTAAGTTTGGCTCTCACTGCTCTTTCCTGCTTAGCTGATACAGTTTCAGCTTTTACAGCCATATGTGATAAGAGCTAACCTTAAAATCTATAGAAATTGGTGCTTAAAGGACCTTGTGCTGATGTTATTAATAGAAGAATTTGGAAGATCCCGCTGTTGAGTGTCATCTTTGCTAGATAAAGTTTCTTCCTAAACTTAACTGCCATGGGAGTGAATCAAGAGACTGGGAAAACTATTTTACCATACAATTAATGATTTAAATGAAATTTTGCAGGCACCTAGAAGACAGCATCAAAACAAAACAATAAGCAGAGATTTTTATTCAAAAGAAATTTAACTGATTTCTGTAACGTAGTGATATAAGGTGTTATGTATACTGATTTTCAAGGTGGTTTTAGTAGCATTTTATGTTCTGCTAAACTGTAGCACATAACAAATTAAAGAAGAGGGACCTAGATGAAAAAATTAAAGGGCAAGACAAACTACTCGGGAAGCCATAGTTCATAACACTATCAAGATGGAAAGATCTTTCAAAGTTTCTGCAGTTGCCTATTCAGCTCCAGGTAGGGAGGGATTGCCAGAGTGGTGGAAGACAGTCTTGGAGCTTAAAATTATTTCAAAAATTGGAAAAATGGTCTTGGATGTGAGTGGGGATAGGATGAATGTCAGCAGGGACAACTGCAAGACGCAAAGTGTAGGTAGGGATAATCAGAGTGGAATAAGGAAATTAGGAAGTCCATATAACTTCATTTGCAAGGTAAAATTATTTAGTTTAAATATGAGAAATCTGATGAGAAACATGTCATTAATCTTTAAGAATGCTCAGAGGAAAGGAATGATCTGTTCCCTATCTTCAGGACAGATTGCCAAGAAGGAAGTAATAGACTTCATTTTCAGTAAGGAACCTAAAAGTTAAACATTAGATAATCTTTCTATCAGGAAGAAAAGTAAAACACTGCAGCAGCTGGTTTAAGGATGCTCCATTGCCGAATGTGTCTTGGGAAATGTTAGTAATGCACTGTGACCCTCTCTGAGGCTGAGAGGGGCCTGGGTAAATCCTAGGATTCTGCTCTGTCCCTAGCCAGTGGTTTTGGCATGAGGCATTCCAAACACAAAAGCCTTGAGGCCCAAATAGTGCTATCCCCCACAGAGCATAGGATCTGGGGCTTCAAGATTCCTATAATCTCATTAAAGTACAAAATATTTGTAGCTGTCACAACTTTAACAAAAAGCATAAACCTTCCAGCTGTTTTTGTTAGTGCTTTGCTGGGTCTGCAGACATCATGCAGCAATGCAGAGGTGTGACCAGTGCATTTCATCCTGACGACAGAAATCTGTGGTCACTCACAGATGGGTGTAAAAGACATGGGAGTATCATCTGAGGCATGCTTAGGTCTTGCCTTTGCAAATAACAAAAGTGGGTGAACAGGTTCTTTCTGCACCTGTTTATGGTTAGCTTGGCTACAGTGTTTATTCTGTACACCTTTAGCTTAACTAAAATTTAGCCAAGCGTGTGTTAGAATCAAGAGCAGGTAAATTAAAGTGTTGCTGGTGGAAAGCCTACTGAAGCAAGTGTACATTTCATATTCTCTCTGTGCTGCCATGTGTCTATGTGGGCACACACTGAAGCAGGTACATGGGTAACTTTCAGAAGCATCTGTGAGCTGGGTTGGGTACTCTGGCTTATTCCCTGCTTTCTTTGAACTTCAGTGTAATCAGGCTGATTTATGTCAGCTGAAAATCTGATGCTTTATTTTTAGCATTTAAACACACAGAAAGAATTCATGTTCTTGGTTTAATCCGCTGGAGCACTGGGATTTAGTGAAAAGCTTGTGTAGAGATGACAGGACTACTGGCTACATAAGCAGTGGAAGGTGAGGGGGAGGAACGTGCAAAGAACGCTTTTGAGGAGTAGATTAACTTTGGAATTTTAACATGCAGTTATTATGGAATAAATAAACGAGGAGGTTCTTTCTGTTCAGAAGGGAAGATTTTGTTCATTTTCACAGATAATCAGTCTGCTTCTGTAAAGTTAAGAGGATGCTGTCAGGGCTTGCTTTCTCGCATGGTTTGTTGGTATGCTTTAATTTCTTCAGTGAAACAGGGGAATTATCTAAGGGAGGACGGAAAAGAAGCTGGTTCTGAGTAAAATTTCTCAAATGAGCTTAGTGAACTGAGCTGCATAGCTAAAATACAATTTATAGCACATATACCTGACAGAATATTGTTTGTTCCATACTTATGTTTCAAAGTGCAGTAAATTAGACAGTGTGGAGTTAATCATGAACAAAATTGGCTTATCCCACATAGTATTTTGGCACCCCTTTGCTGTTACTTCACACTGGTTTACCTCCCCACTAGGACAGTCAGTCTCTTTCTTCTTACTTGTCTTGTTCTTTCTGTTCAAGTTTGACCAGGACCATTCAATTTTCAGCTAGGCTCAGATGCAAGGACAGCAAAATCAGGTGGTTGGAAGCCTTGAATTTCCTTAGGCTAGCCTATTTCTAGTGAGACAGGTGCTCAGAAAAATCTGCAGCAGAAACATTTGTTATGTGAGAGTGTGCAGGTGCCAACAGGTGCATGTGGTTCCCCACTGGCCATTGCACTCAGATTGACCACTGGCTTCAGGTGAACAGCAAGAATCTGAGAATTCAGCTTGCAAGGATTGCCAAGAAGCAGCCCTCCACTGTACCTTTGCAGAGAGCCTATTTCAGGAAAAGAGTATGGCTTGTGTTTGTTTCCAGTTGTAAGAAGGGCTCCCTTTGAGCAGCATTTTGTCCTGTGGCACCAATCCTGGACTATGGGTCATGGAAGGGCAGCAAGTTGGCTGCAGATGGCCTGGATTATCTCTCAGATCAATTCTTGCAACAAAAGCCTGATCTGAGGCAATAGGAGGCTGAGAGGGCTGAAAAGAAACAGGTGCCTAAAAGCCCTTTTTTGGGACTCCAAATATCATAGCGTGTTATGAAGTGCATTTCGGAGCACCAGTGAGGCAGCATGCAAGGTATTCCCTGGAGCATTTAGTCACATGTAGATTAGATCATTACAGCTGTACAAAGGCATTTCAGTTTTTGCCCTCAAACAAAACCTAGTGTTGCTCTTCGGCAATGAAGTCTAAGGAAGAAAAAAATATTTTGTGGAATAATTCCATGAAAATACATATCAGTATGAAGACATTGTCAGCAATCATTTCAAAACTCCATTTATTTCACAGTGAACTTTGTGCATGTCTTCAGGGGGTATGAAATGGAAAGATAGGGAAAGCAATTTACTAAATCCGAGCTGTGCCAAGCGTAGATGCCTTGTCACCCATCCCTCAGTGGGGAGCTTTGCCCTTCCACTAACTCCAAATGTCACCGTCCTGGTGAATGACATAATATATACAGTGCTGAGCTCACCCCAGTCTGCCTAAAGAAACTTTCTCTGCTCCCTCTTCTCATTTCTTCTGCTCAAAGGGATGCTTGCACGAGTGCAGATATAACTGCCAAGTGGCCTGATAATTGGTCCTACTTCTCCCCCAGCCCAAAGTGAACGCATCCCTTTACTTGTAAAAGTAATTTGCTGTTTTCTCAGACCTTCAAGGTGCCTACAGACAGTCAGGGACAGTGGATCCTCAGGAGTGCAGGAGTGAGACAGCACAGGTGGGATCCATCTCACCTAGTTTAGATCATTGTATTTTCATAGTAAGATTTCTGTGCAGTAGTTGCTAATCCTGTATGTTAACTCATACTTAATTTTCCTCCTTTATCAGTAGAAAAAGCTTGAAAAAAGGAGTAATAAGAAAATTTTCTTACTCAAATAGGCGAGAACTTTTGCTGGCATTCCAGGGAAAAAAGCCTTGAAATATTCATGTTGTGTCAAGTAGACTGCTCATGAAATATGCGTGAAAAATTATACAAGGTGCAAGAAAAAACACATACCACTGGAAACTGGATTCTTTAATTTAAAAGACAAGTCTTTATCTAGCAAGAAAAGCAAGAATATAGTAAGAGCTGGACACGTCCCTAGTAGCTGTCATCTTGGAGAAGGCTGGCTGCTGTCTCTGTAAAGTTGACTGAACCTGTGCCTCCCAGCCAGCAGAGAGCTGCTTTCTCATGCTTCCACAGATGTTATGTAACACATAACATGCTCTTAAAATACCAGGTGGAGACACTGCTTAGCAAGCACTAACCTAGCTGTGAAACAGCATCAACTTCACTTCCTTCAGCCACATGTAATTGCTCTGATGGTGGTTGAACCGTTTTGTTGAATATCCAGTTGTCCAATAAAAGTCATTATCAGTCAGGTTTGCACCTGGCAGGTGGCTTCCCTGGGAATAATGGGTATAATATCCATACCTTTGCCATGCTCTCAAAACAAACCTCATAGAAAAAATTACCCTGCACACTTAAGACAGGTTCCTCCCACAGCTGCAGGAACAGCAAATAAAGAGCACAAGTTATCCCTTGCTCACTGGAAATCGTGTAGCTGCTTTTACCCCAAAATTCCATCCTAGTTATTAGTCATTAGCCTACAAATATGATGGGGGCAGATCCATTGAAAAGAAAGATGTGTTTTCATTAAGAAAATCATATAAGCCACATGATAAAACCTGCCAATCTCTAGGACACTAATGGGGTGTCTGCACAGAAAGTAGTTCCCAAATTGGACTGAGGCAACTAATGGTATCTATGATCATATTCTTTCTACAGTTGTTCTCCATGCTCTGAGCTCACACATTTTCTAACATACTGGTTGATCTGGAAAGGCCCACAGTGACAGAGTGGTTTCAACGCTCTTTTGTTTAATTAAGAAAGCCCAAATTTTCTCACCTGTGTAGTACCATAGACAATAGTGGTGATCTCATTACAGATGTCCCAAGCTGACATGTCCTGATCTTTCCTCACTTCTACTACCCTGCCTGACAGATGAGTCTCTGTGTTTTGTTAAGTGCTGCCAAACAGAGCAGCTTAGCTGACCATCTGCATCTGCTCCTGAATTTTGGGCAGTGGCTTGGGGAGACATTATCCCAAGGAAGTTCCTTCCAGCTATGTTTGTGCCTCGTCCCCTTGTCGTGGCTGCAGATGGGTCAATCACTGCTCTGTGACCAGGCTCTGGCTTGGCTTTGGCAGGCTGGCATTCTGCAGCTGCCCTGGGCGCTGGCAAAATCCCAAATGTACCTCCAGATGCCCTTGTGCTGGTAACCACAAATGCAGCACCAGTTCCACTTGGGTGGCTGGTCTGGGTGAGGGTATTGCCAGAATGGGAGGAGGAGACGGATTATTGCATGGCAGGAGAGAGATCAGGGGGCTGGTAAATGTGCTTTGTTTGTCTGTTGCTGTGGTTTGAAGCGTACAGCAGGTGAAATTCTGCAATGCTGGTGGGCTAATAGGGGGGAAAGGAGCATGGACTATGGTCATGTAGTGCTTAATATTGAGAAAATCCCCCCAAATATGAAAGCAGCTCTTTGCACTGTAGATATCAGCCAGCTGGCTGCGTGGCCATGGCTGCAGTGGAACATTAAATATGCAGGAGTTACTGAACTGCAGCTCGCTGGGAATGATACACCTCCACATTATCCCTCCTTGTGTCGACAAGCCCAGAAACAACAACAAAAAAAGGATAAAAAAAGCTGAGTTGAGTCTTCAGGTCTACTTAAATGCTTTCAAAAGAGTGCGTGCCAGTCTGTTTTGGGCTTCAAAAATTTTTGATTTAAAGGTTAGATTTTTTTTTCTCTCTCTTATGTTTCAATCAAGAAAAATTATATTAGGGTGAGTCACATGCAGGCAACTACAGGCTCCCTTCTAGATGTCTTGAGATACATACATACAACACAATATGAAAGTTTACCATGTTTAGGTGTAAGTTAAAGTCCTTTGTACATAATAAAAGTATTTTTCTTATCATAAAGAAAATTGAGTACTGAATATACATCTCTCATTCTACTTAATTGATTTCTTTGCAGACCAAGATACCACGTTGGTTAAAAAAATGATTTATTAAATTTATCTTACAATCTGTTTACGGGAAAAAACAATTTTTTTAAAGATTTTATAGTGCAGTGTCATGGTTTTATATAGTGCTATTATAGTTATACTCACTGTGAATATAGAGTTGTAGTCATGGGAGAAAAGAGTAAGAAAAAGAGAGGAAAAGGGAGGAGATTATACGAGTTTGCTGGGAAATTTTGTGCATATTGTTGTTTTGCTTTCACTCTTTGCAATAAGTTTAACTGTTATAATGCATCATGGTGATGGTACTTCATGAAATTTCTAAAATATTAGTAAATGTTAAGATCACAATAGACTTCATGTGACACATATGTTTGAAATGCTTTCCTCCTCTCTTGACAAAAGTAATGGTTAAATTTAAGAAGGGGAAGAACTCTATTTTTCTCTTTTTTCTACCATTTTATATATTGCCAGTTTCAACGGCTTCCTATCTGTGTTTTCCTCTGCGGTCTTTTTGTGTCTACTGTTTCTTGTTTTGGGATTTTTTTTTTTTAAATTTTGAATTACTTCTATTACTTTTTTTGGCTGTAATAGGGAATATATATACCTATAACAGTATCTTTATTAACAAAAAATTCACAGATCTCAAAAGCATATGTCATCATTGAAACTACAGGGAAAGTTTCAGTTGGAAATAAGTAAATGTTTGTGGAGGGATTTCTGTATCAGCTGATAGTTATTATCCTCTTACACCAAAATTTTAAAAATTTATTCAAATATATTTAAATTGCATGAGGGCAGGGATATTAATAACCTGATTAACCCATGCTGCTGCATGCAGACCTGGGCCAGTGCATTTCCTATGGCAAAACTGGGTGACTTCTTTTGGGGCATGGGATGAGTCAAATTTCAGGTTGGAGATTAAACACTACTTAATTAAACAGTAGTTTTTCTAAAATGCAGTATGTTCTCATACATATATGCTGCTCTTAAAATGTGACAATGAGTTTCCTCAGTGCTTGGTTGTTTCTTGCTATCATTGCTGTGTAATATCTGAGTTATGGCAGGGCAAGTGCTGGCAACAAAATCTTGTTTCCACTTGCACAATTGTGAAAGTCATAAATTGGTGGAAAGACTTTTTTTTTTTTCTCTCAAGGGAGGTTCTTTCCTAATGTCCCATCTAAAACAATCTATGGAAGGATCTTAATGATTTCAGAGGAAGCTAGATGGGGACCTTACGATCCTCTTGAAAAATTCCTTTATAATGTTTATAATGTGATTCTATTTCAGTAGTGCCTCCTCTGTCAGCTTTTGTCTTGACTGGAAATAAATATTTTAAATTACTTTGCATGAAATTAAGGTTAGACAAATAGAAATTGGATAGTTTAATCTTTCTTTTGTCAATAGGTATGTCCTTCTTCATAGGTGTGTATTTTTTTTTAAATCTGTCCCTCTATCTCTCCTAGCTCACTCTCTTTTTTCTTTTCTTTTGTTGGACTGAATACTTATTTCCTCACAATTTTTTCTGCATGTGCCCTATGAAAACTCACCTCATTCCAAAATTGCAAGTAAGAAAAACAACTGAATCTGTGACTTTTATATCAGGTAAATAGAAAGAGATGTATAATCTGAAGGCTGGAATTGGGTCTCCATCCTGTAGTTTAACATTGAGGCAATAATTTGGTCAGGGCTTGGGAGGAATATGTGAATCTGGGATATTGTGAGGCATGGCTGTATATTCCATGTACCTGGAGCAGGTAAAGGCTTAATGGAGCCCTCAATTACTCTCCCATCTCTTGCTCCACACTAACAGCAGCAGTTTTAAAAGACAACAGCTATGACTGTAGGAAAGGAAAGTCTGGAAATAAACAACGATGTAGGTAAGGAGAAGAGGCTAATTCTAGGCAGTTTAACATGGGTCTTGTGGCCTGCTGAAAAACATGGGCCTTGTTCTCTTATTTTTCTTGTATGAAGTAGTTACAATAAGAGCTGGAAATATAATTTCTTCCAGCCTGGGATTTACAAAGCCAATATATATATATATGGTTTTCTGGGCTTTGAGTGTGAGTATAAAGGTTTTTTGTTAACCTGAGACAGGTAAATCCAGTAACTACATAGAAAGAAGAAAATTATAGGCAGTGAAACATGAAATGCAAAAAACTGACTTGTAGATTGGACTAAAAGATAGTTGAATGCTCTTTGAAATACGTCTACCAGGTGCCATGTTTAAGGCATTAAACTGGATGCTGTACTGGGTGAATTGATCATTTTCTGTATGTTAAAATCAGTCAGAAGAGGGCATTAATTCTGCTGCAACCCTGGGTCACTTGCCAGGGGAGCATCTTGTGCCAAATATGTCTGAGCATGGGATCCTTCAGAAAGTCCTAGGCAGCAGGTACTTCCTCTGATGGTGCCTGTGCTGTGGGCAGAGACATGTAGAATGTTGGATTGTTGAATTCTGGGAACTGGTTCTATCAGAGAGTTTTGAAGGAACCTAGCCAGGTTTGATGGTCCATAACTTGGGGGCTGAGGGTCAAGCCCTGTTTTTGATTACAATGAAATAAATTCAGTCCAAAACCACCGCAGTGTAAACACTAATTATATTCTTGCTCTCTGATACTTTCTGTAAATTACTTAGGTCTTTATCTCCTTTGTTTGTTGCTTTCTGACTGAATTTTTCTTGTCTTTGTTTTTCTTGGATATGTAGTGCACTAGGACAGAGAAATGATTTATAGAATTAGGTACTGAATCTGCATGGTTTTGATTCTTTCTAATTTGTTTGGTTGGTTTTTCAGTACTGAAGTGTCCAGACATGAATTCAGTGTTCTACACACAAAATTATGAACTTCAAACACATTTCTGCAGTTCAAGTCAAGTGAATGTTACATTTGCGTGACTATTAAAACAAATGATAAATGTAATATTTAATAGTTATAGATCTGCTAATGTTTAATTCTTTACTGTATGCCTCCACAAGAAACCTCTACTAGATTTTAGTAAGATCACTTCTAATTTGGTTTTAATGCATTGAAAATAAAAACTGGAGCAGCTAATATCTCCATTCATGGTTTCCCACTGTATTCCATGGTGGCATGGAAGAAGGACCAGCTTAGAGGAAAAGTGAGGTTTGTTGATGGTGGGAATAACAACCTGGTCACAAATTATTTTTAAAAAAGAAAAAAAAAGACAAAGAAGAGTGCCAAATTCTGTGCTGAGGTGATTAAGTGGGTGCCCTTGTGTTGTTCAGAGGGTTTAAGGGAGGGTGATTGACCCATACAGCTCAACAGGGCTTCATGCAAGTACAACTGTGCCCCCACGTGGAGATAACAGAGCTCAGGGCTCACACTGCCTCTCCCAGAGGTGCCCACACCCCAAAAGTCCTGCTGGTTTCTGTGAAGGTGGAGCTATGTCAGGAAATGTTGGCTTTGAAGAGCCCTTCAGTCATGGACTTTGCTGTGCATTCTGGTTGCAGCTAAAAAACAAAAGACTGTTATACCATGACAAATAGGGGTTTGCTGCTTTTTTTTTTTCTTTATAATGGCTGTTCTTGCTTTCCAGTGTAAATGCAGATGCTGGTGCTTCTTATTTAACAAATTTGCTTTTTTCCTCTAGCTCACACCCTATATTTTCCACTACTTCTGCTTCATTTCTTAATAATAGCCCAGCTGCCTCTTGTTTTTCTGTGTCTTTGTTGATGCATTACCTAGTTATACCTCCTGAGAGTTTGCTTGCTGAGCCTTTATAATACCCGATGGAAACAGTTTTAAGGAATATATCGTTTTACAGAGCAACACCTATTTAGCTTCCATTCCATAGCATTGAAAGCGCCTTTTGAACAACTTCAGCTTGAGAATAAATTTAGAAGCAGAGGGTGTGACATTAAGTTAAAGAGTGAAACAGGATCATGGCCTGGAATTTAAAAATATGCATGAAGAGGAATTCAGTGTGTGCTGTGACAGTCTCTGTTAACAACAAAGTGAGGATGAGATGGCCCCTCTTACATCCTTGATGATGTGCATGACTCCAGTATCAAGTACCAAACTGTGCTCTGCTTATCTTGACATCTACGGCTGGATGAAAATAGCAGCTGAGGTTTTGACCAAAACCCCCTCCAAACTGGAGTAGTGTAGGAATGTTGTTAGAAAAATCTCAAATCGATGATGAACCATCCTACACTGTTGTCTTTTGAAGGCCTTTTACATAAGTGAAGGGCAAAGTTGTGGGCATTTGGAAAAATCTGCCTGAAGAGCAATTTATATTTGTACTACAAAGAAGGGGAGAGAGAAACCCCCTTCCCTTCAGCCTTGTGAGCCTAAAGGGAGCTTAATTAAAGTAAATCAAAAGGAGACATATGAAAAAGTGGTAGTGAAATTAAATATTTCTCTACTCCTAAGAGAACAAGCGTCTTCATTTTTGGTTTGCCAAGCTTTCCCCCCTGAATAGACTTGAGTTCATATAAAACTATTGAATTTCCAAATATAAATAGATAACTATTGGCAGGGTTCTGGTATGATATTTTTTTAACCTGGGCCAAGCAAGTGAGTGGCACTGAATATGTGAGTTTTTCTCAGAGAGCCCAGAGAGACTGCTTTGCCAAAGTTTCAAACTCAGCAGCTTTGTTGACTTTCCACCAAAGAGGGCCATTTAAAGTACCAAAGGACCCATGGATTCATCTTAGGACAGAATTGATAATGTCTTATATTTCCACCTCCCAGCTTCAAACGGAGTATTTCTGAGATAATGAAAACTAAACACAGTAACTGTTTAAAATTCAAAGACAGAAACCTCTTTACCATGTGAAGGCTAGGAAAAACATGCCAGGTGAAATGATGTAAAATAACACTGGTGCTCTGGCTTGAGGTGAAATTGATTTTATTTTTTTTTCAGCCCAAAAAATCAGTACAAGTGGAATTGTGAACATGCCAACCAGATGATTACATTTAGGTGTGTAGGCATATTTCTTCTTAGATCTCACTTGATGGTCAAATAGTTACACAACTATTTTTTTTCTTGTCCAGAGCAGCACAGAGTACTCTACCAGGCCATCTCAAAACTGTGACAAAAATGGTTACAAATCAATGTATATGACTCATCCATATTTTCCATTTCCTTCGGTTGTTGCTAACTACCCCAGAAAACAATGATCTGAGGTAGCATCTGGAATACAATGAGAATTTCTTTGATGCTAAAGTTTTGGTTACATTTGTGGAAAGACTGGTTGAATATGTCATTACTTAGACTGTTAAGGGTAAATCACTTCTGCAGTGGGGGCTGCTTAATGAAAGTAAGCCTGAGATAAGGATTGCACCCTCCAGGGTATGATGATAACACAGATATCTTAAAATTCTTTTATTTCAATGTCTTATGCCACAGACTTTGAAATACAATGATTTTTGCTTGAGTTTTGGGTTTCTTCTAGAATAGAAAACAGAAGCACCCACTTCTGGTTGTCCCATGATAGCACCATGAAAAATAGTAATTTCCTTCCACTACTTTCTATTATACTGGCAAATTTAACTGGAAGTCTTGTCCTCAAGGACCATACAGGATTCCAGTTGTTGCTCAGCAGATATGCTTTGTGTAAATTATGTAGGCTTTCCTTTATGCTCTTTTCTTCCCCATTCAGGGAATGCACCCTATCTGGTCCTTCTCAAGAGCACTGGTGAGCAGTTTTGTATGTGTTATGAAGCAGCCTGATGTATGTCTATGAAAGATGGAGGACTGGGGAAAGAAGGTGTGAAGGTTGCTTTCACATTCTCTCCTTTTCTTTTCATGCCTTTTTTTCCCCTTTCCATTCTCTTTTCCAGTACTGTCTCTCAGCTGAGGAACCTGCCAGAGATGTTGTGTCTTGAGGTGCTGTCACTGTAGCCCTGCAGCATGCAACTGGTTGCACAGGTGCTGAGAGACCTGCACAAAGGTAACGGGCATGCAGCTTTCTTCCCCAGATGTAACTATAGTTATTAACAACTCCAGATAATTAAGCTGATACAGAATATTAAATGCTTTTAGGTATCCTGCTGTTGGACTCCCAGATGAAGCGCTTTGCAGTGCACACCTGCACATGTCCAGTGGTGGAGATGCAAAACAGTTTTGAGCCTTTGGTATCTTCAGTCTGGTTATCCTAGGTTCTGGAATTCACGTGTTTCATTGGAAACTTGGATCTTCTCTGAGAAACACCGAACTTGCCACTTCCTCCCTTCTTTGTGTAAGGGTGTCACCTATTTATTCACAGGGAACTTCTGGTTGTCCAAGGAAAGGTTCTCATTGTGACAGCATGGTTTCTTTTATGGTATCTCTTAATTTTTTTTTATCTTGTTGCAGATGTAAGTTTAGTTTAGGAATATTAAAGCAAATCCTAAGACATTGAATCATTCAATATCTTATTTTCTGCAGAAAGGAAAAGTGAGCAAAACTTTCAATAGTGTCGCTCTGGAATTCAACAGAGTGTACCAAAATCTGTAGCTCTTTAAAATCTCCATGTTTTATTATTTTAAAAACATTTTCTGATTGTCTTTTGGGTTAAGGATTATGAGGTCCAGCTGGGACATACCTGATCTGTATTTTACTGCTAAGTGTCCAGTACACTGCTCGTCAAATGAGAGTCACTGTGAAATGCATTTTCACGGGATGCATTCAGGGAAAGAAGGCTCTAACTGCAGTGACTCCCAATAAGGCTGCCTTGGAAAAGGGAGAATACTAATCTAGAATAGTCATAGCCATACTTTTTCCAGCCATTGTAATCCAACAGTTAGCATACTTTGTGTCAGGGCAGCCTTTCCTTCACTATTTTCCCAGGAAGTTCTTTCTCCATTTGGTTCATACTTTAACAAATATAACAATTTCACAGTAGCACTGTTCCCTTTTCTTACCTCTTCCCTTGATTTTCTTTCAATTCCTCTGTGCCTTCTGATCTTCTTTTACATAAAGGTGCAGAATTACCCAGACATCATGTGGTTACAAAAAAATGCTTTTAGCGCTGGAAGCTTCTCTTTTAAGTTCCTAACAAAAGCAAGAAATATGCTGATCCAACCACCCTATTTGAATAACCATGTTCACTTCCTGGAAGTGATTTGGCAGAAGCTTTGATAACCTATCTTTGACTGGGCATGCCCTTCCTCTGCCTCTCACATATTTTGTTTCACCCTTTTTTTGTCTGTGCCATGAGTAGCTGTATCTACTGTAGCATGTGCATCCTATGTAGCACAGAACAAGTGTTATTTGGAGGAAATGGCATATCCTAGTCCAGGGGTTTGCTAAAACTATAGCAAACCTCTTTGAGTTTTGAGGGCCTTCTGGGCTTTTAGTGCAGCCAAACCTTCCAAACTCTTTTTTAACTTATGGATAGTAAAATCACATCTTTGTAACATATTCCTTTGCTACTTACAAATACGCACATCACTTTGCTTAAGTAGATAATATTTCCTGTGTGTTGGATTTTTGTATTGTGTAAATTTGCATCAAGAGTGTGTCAGCATCATACAAATCACGAGATGGCTGGGTTTCTACAGCCCTTCTGTTATGTCTTGTGAGTTTCTGTTTTTTAAGGATGACATCTCTAAACTCCTTAGTTCTAGTTTGCTACCTCTTTTTGAATGCAATCTTGTTGCAGTTGAGAATGTTTTTATTGATTCATAATTGTTAACTAAATGGTTTATCAGTGTAATTGATGAATTGTTCTCTTCTGATAAAATTATCTTTCTGTCTGGTTATTTGTGTACCGACTTGCAGACTTAAATCCAGAAGAGAAAAATGGCTAAACATTATAAGCCCTGAATTTTATCTATTTATTTGACTGAACCACAAGATAATACTAGCAACAGCAGATTTATTTGGGAACTTGTGTTCAGACTGTGGCTAGCACAGGTTCTTCCCGTGGGAACATTTTGCTATATTTCATAAACAAGATAAAGTTTGGATGTTTTGCAAACAGTTTCTCCGGATTGAGTGAGTTCGGGCTTGGCCAATTGGGCCTAGGGGGAGGTCTCGGGCTGACCAATCTGGGGCACTTCTGTAGACTCTATATATATGGAATTCAAAACAATAAAGTTCCTCTTCTCCTCTCTTTCCTTGTCTGAGAACTTGGGTCAGTCCTCAGCTAGCCGCTCAACAGCGACATTCAGAATAAAATCCATAAAGAACCTCTGCCTTTTTTTTGGCTGATGATGAGCCCACCTTAGCTGGTGTGCCTACAATCTCATGTACCTACACCATACACATGATGGCCCTTTCAGCTGTCATCCACTGCATCTTGGCTTGTGGTGTTGCCTTGGCTTGTGCTGCTCTGTCGCTGTTGAGCGGCTAGCTGAGGAATGACCCAAGGTCTCAGACAAGGAAAGAGAGAAGAAGAGAGCTTTATTGTTTTGATTTCCATATATATAGAGTTTACAGAGGTGCCCCAGATTGGTCAGCCCGAGACCTCCCCCTAGGCCCAATTGGCCAAGCCCGAACTGACCTAATCCGGAGAAGTTGTTTGCAAAACATCCAAACTTTATCTTGTTTATGAAATATAGCAAAATGTTCCCACGGGAAGAACCTGTGCTAGCCACACTGCTCCACGTGTGGAAATGTAGCACCTTGTGTGCTTTCTGCTTTTGACTTATTTCACTGAAACTGAGAGGAAATCAAAATTCAGAAAGAAGTATTTCTAAAACACATTATTTATTTTCCATGAATACTGGTCTGAATGCATGGATTACTTTGAGGAATGGTTAAATATGGGTCTTCCAGTAGTTTGCAGTAGCCTTTTCCCATGTTCTAGGCATAACATCAGATATTGTTGATAGTATCACCTTTTGCCAGGACATGCTCTTACAGGTCCAAATCTGGACTTATTTGCACTTCATAACTGTAGTAATATTCTTGATTGATCATTTCACTAATTGTAATGGTTGATTATCCTATTTTTTACTGTATCATTTCTGCAGGGATCACCCAGTGTCTAAAATGCATGGCAAAATCATGCTAAAGCGTGAGGCTAAAATGATGCAACTTTCAGTGATTTGAGTATTTTTGCAAAATAGGTTGTGCAGACTGACATAACATCATTGGCAGTTACATGAAGGGACCTATTGATTGTTAACAAGGGATTTAAGCAAAAGAATAGCTTTCTAACTTTTGGTTGAAAAACATGTCTTTTTGCAGATATTTTTGGTTTTGGGGTTTACTGGTTTGGGGGGTTTTTGGTGGGTTTTTCTGTTTATTTGGGTTTTGTTATTTATATTTTAGGGGGACAAGAATGTTTGTTTGTTTGTTTTTGAGGGGGGTTGATTCCTTTTTTTTTTTTAAGAAAGTAAAATTATTACATTTTTGTAAGACAGTTTGCACTGCATGTTGGAAGCTCTGAGGTTCGTCTGTCTGATTTTGCTGGTAGCAATTATTGATGAGGCTTCACTGGCAGCATCTCTGACCTCTGGTAGAGCATAGAGACCTTCATGTTTTTGTAAATACCTCCTTGGGGTCTCCTGCAGTGGTTTGATATTGTCCTGTCAGAACTATATAATCCAAGATTTAAGACAATGGTAAAAAAGTGCATTGGGAATAGGAAGAAATGAGGTTTACCTGGGGCGTTTCTCAGTCCCCTGTCAAATCTTGTCCACCTTTCAATTTTTCTGGGTTTTTTTTTTTGGGTTTTTTGGTTTGTTTTTTTTTTTTTCCTTTGGTTTTTTTGTTTTTGTTTTTGGGGTTTTTTGGGTTTTTTTTTGCTGGCATGTTGATTTTGTATTTAGAGGAAGGAAAAGGAGAATAGGACCAAATAAGCCTCAGTAATTATTTAGGGTCACCCTTGCTCTGCCCCTAATCCTGATGATAGTGGTAAACATTGCAACTCTTTTTCCCTAATTATTTTTTCTTCATTTTGGGGTGTATTAGAATTATTATTCCAATCACCTAGAATCCAATTCCTGCTTATTTTTTGTAGCATGTTTGTTGGGGTTTTTTTAGCCCATGGCTTGAATGTTTACTCAAAGGAAAAAACCATTCTGTCCAGGAGAATCTTTAGTTCAGCTTTGAGAATTCCTCCTTGGGTTTGGCTGATCAGGTTCATGACTTATCAGCATCTTGTACACAAATGCAGGTCTGGGACATTAACTATTTACAGAAGGACTTGAGAGATCCACTTCATTTAAAAAAGACAATTTCACACACTTTATATTATCAATTTTTTTTTCTCTAACTTTTTCTTTATCCCAGGGTATATTTTTCTGGTTTCCTATGCAACATTGATTTCTTTTCTATTGATCTTGTTTATGTCTATATTTCATTTGTTCCAGCCTACATTTTTCGGCTGCTTCATTGGAAACTGCAGCCATTTCAGTGTTGTAATTATGTGATGGTTATTTTACTGTTGTTAACAGCCACAGAAGTGAGGTGGTAAAGTCAAGTTAAAGATGGGAGATAAAGGGGACAGACCAGAAAAGTGTGGTCCATATGGTTTACCAGAATCCCAATCACTCTTCAGAGTATTTTCCTTGTGCTAAGAGGAGCTTTATCTAGTTTTAGCTTAATTGTCATCTTGTATGTTAGTTTACTGCTTTGATCCCATTTTCAGTCTTTCATAAGAAATAGATGGAACTTTCATCAGTAGTACCTAATCTTACAGAGGAGCCACAACCCAAAACTTTCCAGTGGAGAAACAGAGTTCCTTTAGTAATTTTATGTTTGCTGAATATAGGCTTGCTCTCTTAGTTCTTGCAGGCAGGTGTAGTCTGCTGGTTTCTGGGAGCTCAGAGTTAGAAGCCAAGAACTACTTGTTATTCACCATCTAATGCTGTGGAGTAGTAAACAGTAAATTTGTGCACATCTGCAATTTCAGGTGCCTATATTTATTGGTAATCTAGGCATATTTTGCACATATTTTCATATCCTCCAGCATTTGGAGTGCACTATGTGCTCATCTTCTTGAGAGGTTCTGCTGCTCCTGTGGAAATCAATACATAGGCAGTAAAGAGCATCGGGTCTGCTATTTTCAACATCAGTTTGCCTGTGAATTGTATGCCTAAATTACTCATTAGCCGTGTGGTCAGAACTACAAAACCTTCAAGTACTGTAGTCTGAAAACATTGAATTTTTTCTCTATCCACTGGTAGCAGAGATCTGTTTGAAGATGATAGATAGATAGATAGATAGATAGATAGATAGATAGATATAATTTCTCTTGTTTCTTGGAAGCCTTTCTGCTGTTTTGTGCAGTGCACAAAGGATATCCAGGTAGGTGCTTCATGACTTTGTCCTGGAAATCACCCCTTTATGTTAAGGAAATAATGCAGTCTGAAAAATTGATTCTTGCTTTCTTGAATAAAATCTGAGGTAGAGAGATTTTTCTTGGTAAAAGAGATAGTTCTTGTCTGGCTATCATGTTCCATGAGATACATTAAATGGGTATCCCAATTTGAGTTCAGAAACACAACTTTTTAAAAAACATCTGCCAGCTGGTTTTTCAATATATAGTCATTTCACAGTAGGAATCAATGTGTACATTCTACTTTTTCATGAAGCAAAACCTATCTGAAGTCTAGCTTTCAACAGCACAACGAGAAATCTAAATTTTGGGTTTGTTTTGTTCGGTGGGTTTTCTAACAAAGTAAATGGCATAGAGATTTGGCCAGTCTGGGTCCATGGGGCAAACATGGTCCATATCTCTTCTTAAGTTGCTTATCTGCTTTGTGCTTTCATTTTATTTCCAACCAGGAAGGATCCTGAGGGAGAGAGGTGTGGAGAGCCCTGCAGGGTGTCAGGGGCTCCCACTAGACATGTGCAGGGTACAGTCAGGGTGAGGTGAGAGGGTAGCCTTTGCACTCAGTTGTCAAAACTACCTTGCTCCTGGCCTCAGAAAATACCATTAGTTTTCATCCCTTCTTTGTGTAGCTAGTTTTTATGGATAACAATTTATCCATGTAGGCAGTTTATACAGAAAAATTTGGGCAGGGAGAGTGTTCAGTTTCTCTGCTAGGACACCTGATTAGGCTTGGCATCTGTTATTAGCCTTCAGCTCCTAAACTAAGCAAAATACTGAATTTGGGATAGCCTGTTTTTACCAAATCCACATTTATTTCTCTGACTTCACCAGTTAAACGCAGCAGATATGAGAATGCAGTTTTGGTGTACATAAGGTTCTTCAGTCCATAGCAGACCTCAGGTTCTTTTCACAACTTAATACGTACAGATTCAGTAATAGGGTTTTGTCTTTAACAGCTGCAGTGTGCAGGTGGTGAACAGAGGTTTTTCTAAACTGGTGTTTGAGAAGTGTTAAAAAATTTGCTTGCATTTTCCATCTTTTTTTTTTTTTTTGTAGGAGCATATTATACAGGTTTTTATATCTGCACAACACTCTTTTGAATTACTAGATTCACTAGAATTACTAGTCTGGAACACTAATACAGCAATTCCTCTTTTTCAAATTTTTTTAATGAAAAATATTTTCTTTTTTCTTTTTCTTTTTCTTTTTTTTAAGACAGCAGCTGTGTGCTTTGTCCTTGACATTTTCTTGAATTTGTTACTAAGCAAAACTTTCTGGTGCTGAGCAATTCATTCCCCAAGCTTGCGAATCAGGTCTATGAACCTTTCATTTTATTTATGATCAAGCATATCATCCAAAGGTGGATAATATTATTTATCAAAATACCACTTAGAACCTTTATCCTAAACTAAAATAGAAAGAACAGTACATAAACCCTGTGTAACAGTGTAATAAACTTTCTTGCACATCAAGTATATATTGAATTAACTTGAGATGATCATCAAGATGTATTGAACCAAGTGGTAAATATTGATTGAGTCAAGACTGAGATTAATATTTACCTCAAGGGTCAATAAATTTTGATGTTGACTGAAATGTGAAGTCAATATATATATATTGTTAATACATTCTGAATGCATTCAGCAGAAATATCTTGAAATCTTTTCTATAAGCCTGGGGATCCCCAGGGACACCTTCCTTTTATATATGGTACTGCTAAGGAAAAGTAAGAGACTGAAGAAAATGATCCAGTTTTAATTGGTAACCCAAATACATGTGTGCACACACACAGACACTTCATATCTAGTGATCAGACAAGTGGAGCAAGAACTTTCTAAAGAATAGGTGCAAATCAATTCAACACCTCTGCAAATCCCTAGAGATCACTAGCCTCCCCAGTCCGCTTTGGTTTCATGGACAAAGTACATTTATTTGGCTGGGCTTTATGTGTCATAAATATAAATGAATAAATGCTAAAAAAAAATCCAGAGATCCCCTGCCCTTCCTCCTTAATACTAAGGAATATATTGGCATCTCTGGAGAGAGAAGAATAGGACAGTTTTATATCAGGAAGAGCTGTTTTGAGCAGGGCCAGAAGATGTTCTTAGTGCTGGAGCTCCTTTTCTGCAAGGACAGGTTGATAGACCTGGGGTCATTCAGAGGAAGAGAAGAGAGGCAAAGCTCTGTGAAGACCTCATTGTTGCCTTCCAGAACCTAGAAGGGACTTCTGAAAAATAGGGAGAGTGACTTTTTACACAGGCAGATAATGATAGGATAAGAGGGTAAATGGTATTAAACTAAAAGAGGGGAGATTCAGATTAGACATTAGGAAGATGTTCTTTGCTCAGAAGGAAATGAGGCCCTGGCACAGGTTGCCCAGAGAAGTTGTGGATGCCTCATCCTTGGATGTGTTCAAGGCTGGATTAGGTGGGACCTTGAGTAAACTGGTTTAGTAGAAGATTGATGTTGGGACTCAATGATCTTTGAGGTCCCTTCCAACTCAAGCCATTCTATGATTTTTATGTTACTCAGCATATTAATGGCAGTTGAACAAGCAGAACTACTATGAATGTTATTCTTGCCAAACTCTCATTCAGCCAATCAAGACAGTTTTAGCCCTTTGTTTCACACAAATAACTAGGGAGAGGCCTTCATGGGGCTGATTTGAATGACACCAAAGACATATTCATGTGGAAAGAGAAAAGAATTATACCTTCTCTCTCCATCTGTAAAAAGAGTTGTCAAGTCTGAATTTTTCTGAGTCTGTTTATGTGTGACATCCTTTGTGTGCCATTTTTTTCTCCATACATCTGTTTAGTTGTTACTAAACTAGAAAAAAAATCACCTTTCATAAAACATGTTCAATCTTCTGTTGGAAATGGGCATCTGTCTTATGCAGGGCTTTGGAAAACTCCCAATCTGTTACACAGAGTAGCTGGGTTTTTTCTCTAGACTCATGGTTTTGATCAAGTCGTGGCACTAAGAAAATTTTTAAAATTTTATAGAACAACACTTCTTATGTGAGGTTTAAGATACTGATGAAAAGAAATTGAGGTTACGTCTTTGCTGACCCATCTGTCTAGTTCTTGCAATCGTTTGCTCTGTCTGTTTACCAATGGGGTGTGACAGTTGCAGTGTGCAGGCACAAATGAAAGAAAAACTCAGCTTTGGCTTTGAATTGCCCTCCTTCTAAGGTTAAGTCTCACACGAATGGTATTTTAATGAGCAGTTTGTATCTAATACAGTTTCATTTGAATGAGCAATGTAGCGATGTTATTGCAACATTGCTGAACATTCCTGCTATTTCCATCTCTCATTAAAATAATAAAATATAGTAATAAACTGTTGCTAAGGATAGAAGTTGGCTCAGAATGAGGTACTCATTCAGCATCTTTTAAGTTATGCTGCAGCAGAATGGCATCACATTCCTTGCAAAAGCCAGAAGAATAAGCAAAGGAAACCTTTGAATGTTGCTTGTGTGGTGTGGGAGGAGTAACATGAGAAATAAGTGCAGTTGAAAGACTCAATGGGACACAAAGCCCAGCCTGCTTTAGCACAGTGAGGCATTAGAAAAAAATTTCAGTAACAGGAGTCTTGTTAATTTTTTGCTTTGTGTCCATAAACCTTCTTGAAATAAATTTAAAGGAGCTGGAACTCCCAATTTTTATGTTGTTCTTTTTAAGGACTTTTTTTGCTTAATTTTCCTTTATTGCCATTTGCTTTCCCCCTTATGTGTGCATTCACATTAACCTTTAAAAGATACCTCATGCTTTTTGAAGACTATGTCTTGAGCTATGCAGCCAAACCTTCTTCTATTAAAACACCCAAGGATTTCTTTACAGACTTAGCTGCAGATATCAAAACCAGATTTTTTCTTCCACTTACTGTTTTACGCTTATTCAGCCACTTTACTGGAGGTTCATGTGTAGGACAGATGAGAATTTGTCTAAAGAGTTTGACCAGTAGAAACAAAGCCAAACCCATCTGAGTTACATATGTTAAAAATGGTTAAAAATTTCCTCCTATGGTGAAGTTGTTTGATTACCATTCCGAAGATAGTAAGTTTAGTAACGCAAGAACTTCGTGGCACAAAGGTGAACAAGTGAACTTGTTTGAAAAGCACATTTGCAGGACCTTTGCTGTTCATCCCACTTTGTCATCTTGCTGTGTCATTTTCCTTCTCCAAAGCATTCCTTTATTTTATGGAAGAGCAGGTATTATGGCTGCTTACTACATCTAGAAAGTCAATTTTTTTCCCGCTCTCCTTCCTTAATTTTTGTTTGTTCGTTTTTAAGTTAATGGGAGTATTGTAGTTCAGCATCAACTTGCCATTTTGTACATATTTTTTTAAAGGAAGCCTGTTAAGATACCACTGCTCTAAGTTAGAAATATTTTTGGTTACAGTCAAAAATAACTGGTAACTAGAGAGACTGAATTTCACCTGTTATGCAGAGAGCATTCAGTGGTTTGATCCCTAGTTCTTCGTTGCTGAGCAATCTCTTTAAGGTTTTTCTGGTTGAGATGAGTTGTTAGACATAGATCACACTGTCAGGTTGTCATGGTTTACTTGGAGTCAGAGCTCATAAGAATGTAAGATAAAGCAATCTATGAACAGAAAGAGCAGTGGTTTTCCCTTATTTTTTTCAGCTAAAATCCTGCAAGCTTTGCTTTCAGAGTTCATTATTTGAAGGTGGGAAGTGGACCTGCTCTCTTCACATACAGTCTACTCAAATATGTGCCTCCTAGGACCAATAACCCCTTTACTTTCATGTAGTTTTTAAGTACTTCTGTCTTTTTTAATTCTTGCAATTTGCCTGTTATTTGACTGATGACAACATAACTCAGTCAGCAGCCTTTGGACCCACGCTGCCAACCTGTGAGGTTTAGATGACTTTGAAGAGTAATGTGTTAATGCAAATTTGATTTCAACAAATGCATCTTTACTTAGATCAGAATCTGACTTCTGTTTCATTCTATTTCTTAAGTAGTCAGGTTGACAGTTCCCAGAGACAAACTTTGGTAGTGTGTTTTCAGCTCAGACATAAAGGGAAGATGAAAAGTTTGAATCTTGAAAGCAATTTCTTCCTAATTCCCAGGGGATGAATCTGTTGATGTAACTTGTTCAGCTGCTAACTTTTACAGCCACCCTACTAGATCCATGGGACAATTATCCTAACCGACTAGTTTTTCCAAGGAAAAATATCAGCATTAGGAAGGCACACTAAGACATCCCTATGACAGTTAGAAGTTTTCTAGAGGCTTAACAATATAGTACAGATACCTTTTGCTATAGGTGAAGCTGGCTGTTTACTTTCTGCTTTCAGCTGGTCCTCTGTTTTAAATCTAAACAATGATTTTGGGAAGAACTGAAGCTGCAGAGAAACACTCAGACCATCTGTAAGACATAGTTTAAAATTCATTTTCCTTTCTGCAAGAGACAAAGTTCAGGAGAAAATTCTAGATGAAAAAAAAGCTTTTATTGAAGACCTTGAGGTGTTATCCCTGGCATCACTTTGAAAGAAAATAATAAAATGAGATCCTATAATAAAATAATAGAGGTAACATTCCAGTTTCAAGGTTAAGCTTTAGCAATTTGAATGCAGCTTTTTTTCTTATTCTTTGCCCTCAAATAATGAAGAATTACACTGAATTTATGTTACTTATTTTAGATTGGCTAGGCTAGTTTCAACCTTCTACAGATGTATTGTTGCTGTGGAGTAGGTCTGTGTGTGTGATATAATGTATTTTGATTGATTGAGAAGGAGGACAGAATGGCTTGTGTTTATGCAGACAAAAACCTGCATTTGCACCTGATGCTGTGTATATGATGTACTGGTGTTCAGTCGTTCATAAACTAATTTTTCCTTCTAGTGAAACACAACCTCATAAAAAATTGCTTGT
Organism: Entomyzon cyanotis; assembly: GCA_024500445.1. Lineage (NCBI taxonomy): Eukaryota > Metazoa > Chordata > Aves > Passeriformes > Meliphagidae > Entomyzon > Entomyzon cyanotis. The sequence continues at coordinate 6,198,612 of JAKEPQ010000756.1, forward strand.
GCAGAGGTTACCAAGGCAAGCATGAATCCAAATACAGTCTCCTAGAAAGCCATGGCAGCTAGTTTCCAAAGACATCTCTCCAAAGGCATTATCAATATTGTTTGGTCCAGAAGCACCAGACAGTATCAAATGCCTTTGGGATCCATAGTGAAATTACAGAACATCAACAGTGTTTACATAACAGAAGTAACTGTATTAACTACTAATGCAATGTATACCCTGAGGCAATACAGTCAGACTTGGAATGACTTGTAGAAGCAGCTTTTCATACCCTTTGGAGGACAGGGGCAGCCAAAAATAATCTCAGTGACAGTGTGAGTCTGTCACTGATTTTCAAATGTATCAAGTTGTCTCTACTGTTCAAGCCTGTCTCTAAAATAAGGTCACTGAAGACTTTTGAATGTGTCGTTCTGGTTATTGCTTTCCAAGATATGCAGAATCTGCAGTCATGAGAAATACTGTGGGTTGTGCAATATGTCTGGATGTAGTTCAAGCTTGGTCTCCAGCAGCAAGAAGGAAAGAGAGCATGAAACACCTACAGAAACAAGGACAATTTGAAAACTAAAATATTATATTGGTGTTGAAATGCAAAATAAGGTGATAAATGAAACCACTGTGTTGTCTGAGTTTTAGAAGCTCCTGGACTCTGTCTTGGTTGAGATGAGCCAAGAAGTACAATTTAGACCATGAGACCATTTCTGCAAATCTTTAGGAGTGTTTCTTTATTGTACTGCCTGGATTATGTATCTTCAAATGTGATGATTCAGGATGGATAAACATTATTTGAAAATCAAGCATAAGGGTAAAACCGGAAATATTTTATGAGCTACATCTCTGATAATAAATCACATATAGGTGTTTCTCTTCCTAATAACTTGTTCTGATATAGGGAATTGCATAGGGTTAGCATGCAATGAACATGCAGTGAGATACATGTATAGCACTACAGTAGACACAGTCTATTGCATTATTAAGATTTTCTTTAATATTATTCTCTCCAACTCAGGACTATGAAAGGGAGAACTGGTGTAGAACCAGAGAGTTATTTTTTTCTTGTTTTTAAAAACTTAGCCTTTATAGTGCACGTATAGAGATTAATTGAACAGTCCTAAAATCCCTTGTGTTATTCCAGCCTTTTCAGTTGTATTGCAGTGACCAGAGCCCTGTACTCTTCCAGATGGTATTTTAAACCCCAAAACCCATTGGGGTTTAAGGATGGGTGAAAAGTGCTCCCAATGCACCACTGTAGCCATTTCTCAGAAGAAGTCACACTGCAGTTTTTAAAAACTGCTGGTGCAATAAGTTCTGCTAATTGTGACTTTACAAAGGAGAAACTAGTGGTAAAACAAACTTACCTGTAAGGATTTTAGCTAGATGTTTCCATTCTGCAATTAGTCCAGGGCCCAATAGTGTGAGCAGTAGGTGATATTCAACTGCAGGTAGGTGTGTGCTATCAGATTTAATTAAGTTTTTCCTTTCATCTGCATTTACTGCTGTATTCAAGGTAGAACGCATATTGGAGTCTTTAAATTTCCTAAAGATAAATTTTAGGTAATAACTTAAAAAGACCAAATCAACCTCAAAAGGACAACGTCGTTTCCCATACAACAACCTTCAAAAATTGCAAAGTATGAACTCCACATGTTTAGTATCTTTCTGGCTTTGCCCAGATCTCAATTTATAGCAGTGAAGGTCCAAGTTTAGCAATTTTAGTGTAAAAATAGTGTGCAGCTCCTCTTTGTGTGATTTTTTGTTTCTGCTTCATCCTGGTACTAGTGACTGAAATTTCCAGGCAGTTCATTGTTTCTTTTAATGCATACTATATATAAATTTCAGCTAAGCTGTGAACTGCTGCACCAATATTTTTAACAAGACAGAAGGAGATGAGATTAATCAGTTTATTTCATTATGGTTTTTTCTGCATTGGTGCTCATACCTCAGTTAGTGTAAGCAAGTATACTAATCCATTTATTTTTAGTTTCTATGTGATCTGCCTAAAGACCCTGAAAAGGAATTAATAATTTTTTTTTTTTTTAATTTACATCTAAAGCAAACCACACCAAAAATTACAATTGCATTGCTCTTCCAGTATTTTGAGCTTTATAGTTTAAAATAAAGAGTAAACATGCTATTTGCCAAACGTGTAAAAAGGATATGGTTTTCTTTAATTTTGTTATCTCACACTACTAAATGTTTGCAATGTGCCATAATAAGGGCACTTAAAAATATACGTATTTGCTGTTCTAATTCAATGACACAAAATTCAAGTTCCCCGAGGTAAGGTTAAGCAGGAGCTCGTGTAGTCAGCGTTGAAATTCAGACACTGCAGATATAATCCATCTCCCTGACACATGCAGTGCCTCATTGTGAGACTGCCAGACACAGTCTGCTGAGATGGGAATGTCACAGAATACCAAAACAGGGGGAGACGCAGTTTTGTTCATCATTGCTTTTATCTGCGAATATCCATCTAGCAGTCTACATGCATAGCTATTGCCAGACAGAGAAATATGAATGCACCATGGAGATGCAGCAGCTAACATTTAGAGAAGTATATGGAGCATATGCTAGGAGCTCAGAATTACCTGAAGATAATTTGGGCAGTTAATCAGGTTAATTTTCTATCTCTAAGGCAATATTTCGGTACAGACTGAGTCACCACCTCAGTTGTCTAGCACAGATCAATGAAAGGCCTGGTTGTCTGCATCTTCTAGTGAATTCTGAACCTAAATGACAAAAGGGACCCTGGAGGCAAAGAAACTGCACTGTCATCACTGGGGATGCAGGCAGGCAGGCGCAGAAAGAGCTGCAGTGGCAGAAAGAAAAAAAAAGCTTTTTCAAAAATATCAAGCACTACTGGTTTTACAATTACTTCTCAGTTATTCCCACTCCATTATACACTTGAAATTTCCATTTTGGGAACAAATGAAGGAAACCTCTGAACCAGTTTAGAGAGAATTAAGGTTCCAAAATGAGAGATAAAGGTGTATGTGAATCACATGTGTAAGTCAGTTTTATGCAAAAAGCAAAGAAACTTGGTTGTATTTTTCAGTCATACAGATTTCAGTGGATTTTCAAATACCCATGTCAGGCAACAAAATACTAAAAGTGTTTGAGTGCCTGGCCTGTAGTGGTTTCAACCTGGCATGAGCACAGGCAGTTCTTCTGTAAACTGTTGGGATCCCTGGATAATTATGGCTCTAATCCGAAAGGAGGAAAGATGCCAGGGCCCTGGAAAAACACACTCTTGCCACAGACTTGGCAGAAACCAGGTTGACCATATGACCAACAGGGCTGGAGGGACATGACTGTCTGGGTTTATGTCTGGACATATGGCAAGATTTGCATAGTGATTAAATATTGTTGACTCTAGCTTTAAAAGTGTGTTTTTATTTGAAATAGTGCATCCTGTTCTAGGTATACTGAGCAATGTCTCCGTGCAGGCATTTTTCTGCCCAGTTGTAAAAGGCAGCCTTTAGCTAAAAGCACCATCTGTGACATGAATCAGCAGTTCAGTGACGCAGCTGAGGAGCTTGGAGCAGTGGGATGGATGAAAGCAAAGGGCAGGTTTCAAAGCTAGAATGTAACTATTGTAGGGATGCTAATAGTTCCCAGGCTCGCGGCAGAAGTTGCATGAAGAACCTGCAAGCAATTAAAGGTTTTGGAGAAGCTGCAGCAGGTGGGCTGCCTGTGGGGGAAGAGGGAGCTAAAAGTTGGGTTAGAAATTTTGGCATTGGTTTAGTGACACACACATATATCCCCTCCAGCTCAGTTCCTGTAATCAGTCATTGAACTCTGTTTGCATTGTGATGGTTTTCAGTGCATCTCTGAATCCCCTCCCTCGGGCCCAATACAAAGCCCTGATCTCTTCAAAGTGCTTTTCACCACCATGGAGAAAACCCAGGGCAGGAAAACTTGCTGTTCCATTTTTTTTCCTAGCATTTCTACTTTTGCTTGGGTAAGATTTCTGTTTACACTATCTCTCTCTGGATTCCTTGCTCACCTATTATTGCCAAAGTTTTGTGGCTGGAGGGAAACACCATCACCCCACCTCAGTTTTCTGTATCAGTTCTGACAAGAGTAGTCAGCATTGCACCAAGTTGCACCAACAGTGTAAGGTTGTGCAGCTATTTGTCTTAATTCCTCTACCTGCACTAATCTCACATAGGCCTCGAAACTCCAGTGATAAGAAGTTCCCAGGAGCTTCTTCTTGTATCTCTTCAATTTCCTACTGCTGCACATTTTCTCCAAAATATAGTGGTACATTGAATTACTGGGCATAAAAGCAAACTTGCTGCTGTCACTTAGAAATGTTTTAGACCTATCTGTGGTCTTATGAAGCAAAGTTGAATATGTCATTTGGTCTTCATCTCACAGCTGCATATTTTGGGTGAGTCTGAATTTTTTTAGGCATGGAAAAAATAATATATTTCTCCATATCTTGCATTTTTATTTCCATATCTAGTAAAAAATGCATAAAAAGTCGGCATGATATTTCTAAGCAGCCGACAATGAGAAATACAGTTATGGTAGGAGTTTTGCTTTTCTTTTTTCAATCTATTATTTCAGGGAATCAGAGAAAAATGTTTTAATCAGATACAAGCATTATTACCATCAGTTTTTACTTATTTGATCTATGAAAAGTTCATTTTGTAGTTTTGCCTCCTGGAAGAGAGTGAGCATGTAGCAAAGATAATACGTATTTTTTATTTTTTACATATCACATAGGAAAAAAGAATTCTCCATTTTGAAAACTTCCAGTAAGAAATGGGATACATTTCTTCACAAATAAATGTATAAGAGGTTCTGTTCTACTAGTTCTGTTAAGTGATTGTTTTTTAACCACTGAAACTCAAATAAGATAAGATCCCACTGCAGTTTTTCAAACTTAGCCCCAAATTCAGCTTGCCTTTTTTTTTTTTTTTTTTCATTTTATCCTAAAACTGGACTAAAAGCCCCTGGGGTTTGTCATTATAAATAAGAATTAAATTTATGTTAAAGTTGTCCTCTAGGGATTTCATTTTTTATACTTCAGCTTCTTCATTAACAAAGGATATCATGCACAGAACATTTTGAGCTTTCATTCTTTAAACATCCTGTCTACCTGTTACACTTCTGACAGTAAATAGATACTTACTGCCTTGTTTTGCTTCAACATCGTTAAAGAACGACCTTGCTGTAGTAGCAATGTCTTTTCCCTTGTTGCTTGATTATCTGGAAGAAGGGAACCAGATTTACCTACCTATATATGCACATAAAATCATACATATGAGCCCATAATGAAGTCCAGTTAACACAGGATTCACTGTGATTTCTTAATATATTTGAACATGCATTCTAGAAACCCACTGAGATTAGAAGTTCTTAAGGAAAAATCAGGCAGCAAAGATACTGCCCAACTGGATATCTTACACAAGGGCAGAATCAGCAATTCCAGAGTCCATTTAATAATTTATGTAAGCACTCTGTCAAAGATCTATACTAGTTCTTGGTTCACATTGTCTAAAGTGTTTCAGAAGTTTAAATAGTGCTGTTAATGGTCAAAACTTTGTAGTTTCTGCTCTATGATCCATAGCTCCTAGAAATGCCTTCTAGGAGGTGCAGGGATTTCAAGTGCCTTTGAACTTGAGGGAGCTAAGTGCACTTGTGGTGTTATACTTTCCCTTGGTTGTTTTTGATTCATAGTATTGCTGTTACACCCAAATGGGCATCAAAAATTTCAAAAGGCTCCTTTTTGTTATTACATTCTCTAATGAGAATATATATAAAGAAAATCTCATGCATCAAAAAGGGAGTGTGGTGGTGGGTCACTGGTTGCCTTGGAAAGTTGGGGCCTAAATGTGATGTGTCAGGTGTGTCACCTTTCTGAAAAAAACATATTTGAAGCACCAGTAAGATTACTGCTTGTTCAAGGCTCCTGTTTAGTCACCATAAAGCTGTGGAAAAGCCAAGAGATTGAAACTGTCGTGGAGAATGTTTTGCTCTAATTTTCACCATGCATGAAACGTTGGATGTTTCTAATATATTTTTGCAGATATCCATACATTTTTGTCTTCTCTGTCATAAGCAGGTTTTCTGTTGAAGGAGCTTTTACATAAAGAGAGACTGAAAATAACACCAGTCAAACAATTTATAGTGCTCTAAAAAAGCTCTTTAAAATAGTCTTGTCTGCAAAAAAAAAAGAAAGAGTTGGGAAGGCAGACTAGAAACACATTTCTATTTGTCTTGACTAGCAGTTGATGCTGTTATTTTTGGTATGAATATTGACATGCTTTATTGGTAGGGTGTTGTTTGGGTTTTGTCTGCAGTGTTGCTGCCTTGCAGGTAGAATGAATATGTACCTTTCTTTTGGGGTGGCCCCATATTGTTGGGGTTTTCACTCAGGCAAGAACTTGTATGTAAATGAAAATACTCAAAGGCTTGACTTTTTCCTGCAAATTGTTTTTCTTCAGATTCCTTTTGACAATTAATAGCCTCATGAAATTACATGGCACAATATATTTTAAATTAATAATAAAAAAGGGGAAACTACTTGGGAAAGGGATTCCTTAATAGATATAAAGTTTGGAAAACAGTGGAAAGTCAAATACAAAGCATCAGTCTCCTTGTTCTGCAGCAGCTGCTGTGTCACATGTGCCAGCAGCCACCAAGGCCTTCCACTTGGAGGAATTCTGCCATAATTATCCTGACTCATTACAAACTTCACCTGGCATTAATTCACCAACATAACCTACTGAATATTTTTCCATTGAGATGTCCGGAGCGTGTAAGCACAGCAGGGATTCATTTGGGGAATCTGACTTTTTTTTCCCCTTTCCTACACTTTTCCCTCTTTTCTTACACTGAAGGGCAACAAAGCTCCTGCCACATGTGAGCGTAACCATCACATGAATGCCAAAAGAATACAGCATGTTGTTTTAAAAACAAATGCTGGGTAAAGCAATTTGCTGCTTATTATAAAGCTTTGCCAATTTAGCTATTTGTTATGCTCTGAAGATTTACGTGGGCTCCTCACCAAGACTTTAGAAAGACTATCAGCAGTGTGGCATGTTCATCCCTTCCTCTGTCTATGCATCCCTGACTGTTGCACATGGTTGCCATATGCAGTTGCCTAAAGTACACTATTTGTGGGGATTTCAGCTGGTCTGAGCAACTGTAGCTAGTCTCTAATGCTGGTTTTGGAACGTGATATAAAACTGTGAGGTATTTTATGCTGCAGCATCACTGTTATATTAATTTTTAACAAAGATGCTAACCATCTCTTAGTCAAACATCTTTATTTCTTATTTCGCTTTTCCACTGCTTCTGGTAGCTTATTTTGATTTCAGACCTGAATTTTGTAGAAATGAAAAAGAATTGTTTTATTTTTCTTGACGTATATCTCAACACAAAGTTTTATTTATTTCATAGTTCCAGCACAAACAGAACTGAAGTTTGAACTGACAGCTTAGATTTAAGCTCTCCTGCAGAGGGACTTGGGATATAGGTATTTGGCACAACAATTTATGAGAGAGATTTTAAGGGAAGTGTTACTTACATTAAATGGATTTTGTTGTTGTTTCAAGAGGTCTGAAGGGTTTTAGTTGTTGAATTTAGTTGTTGAATTTAATGGGGCTTTTTGTGTTGTTTGATTTTGGGTTGCATTTTTTGGTGTTCTATTAGGTTTAGATGTTCTATTTTTTGTTTGGTTGGTTGGATTGGGTTTTTTATCCAGCTGAGGATAACTGTGTATGGGTGCCTAAGGAAACAAATAATAACAACATTAAAAATATATTGTTTACTGCTGACAACTATCTTGAAACATTCTGTGCCTCTCAAATTAGAAATGTCTGCACTGATCCTTCCAGCTAACACTAGGAGCCAATGGTAGCTCAGAATGGTAGTGCAGAGAGAGTAACAGTGTTTATATTTGCACCTCTGCTATTTCTATTTGTGGCTCTTTGTTGCATGTATCAGAGCCATTAAATTCTATTTGAGACAATTTCATTAGGTTCCTTTAATTAGTTATTTAGTAGTTTTACAAATTTAAGTGTTGGGTGTATTTCTTTCATGTGTTTGTGGGCCTGATTCATTGAATCACGGGACCATTTAGATTGGAAAATATTTCTAAGATTATTGAGTCCAACCTGTGACCATCTTGTCAACCAGACCATGGCACCAACTGCCACATCCAGGTGTTTCTTGGAGTCACCATCCCTTGAGATGTTCACCACCTCCCTGAGCAGTCCATTCCAAAGTTTAACAGCCCTTTCCATGAAGAAATTCTTCCTGATGTCTGCCCATCCTGACCCTCCCCTGGTACAGCTTGAGGCCATTTCCTCTTGTCCTGTTGCTAGCTCCTGGGGGAAGAGGCCAACCCCCAAAGCTCACTGGCATCAGGAGAAAGACCTCACAGATCTTTCCTCCCTTGTTTTGGGGTTTGAATTTTTTCCCCACACTGAATGGATCATGAAAGCAACAAGGTTTTGCTCACAAGTAATGAGATGATTCATGCAAAATTGACAGAAACAACAGAGACTGGCCCTTGTACTTTGTACCTGATATTTGAGGCAGCAAAAGCACACAAGAATTGAGCCATAAGCAGAAAAGTGCAAGCAAAATCATGATGACAAGCTGCAGAACAGGTCTGAGGAGCTGCACAGGAGCTGCAGGTCCTTAGCACCTCTCCAGCCAGGTCCCAAAGATGAACATCCTTTTCTTGGGCTGGCACACTTGGCTGCTTAGGAAGGGTTTGTTAATTCGCCAATACCAAACCAAAACTGGCCAAATGAGGGAATGCTGAAGGTAATCAGCTTGCCAAAAGGTTCTGATTTCAAATATATGTCTCTAGAGTGGTGTGGACTTTATCAGGAGGTGGTACAGCTGAAACACCAGCACCAGGTCTGTGTCTGCTTCTTGTTCTTCCTCTCTGCTGCCCTTGTTTTATGTTTTATGCTCAGCAGTTGCCATTAAAATCTTTCCTGTTGCTGTCGGCCTTGTACTAATTCACTGTGGCATCAAAGCTGGAGAATACTGGAATACAACTAATTAGGCTGAAGAAAGAATAGTGAAGATTTTCATAGTTGCTATTGCAAATGGCTGCTGCAGATAGAAGCAATCTTTAAGCTGCAAAAATGGTTAGGGCATATTCTGACCTCTTTCTACTCCCTCTCCTAATGTGAAAATTGCCATTTTTGTATTCACACTTTACATGAAGCAGTTTGGTTTAAATATAGTTGTATTTATCAGATAAATATATCTATAAATGTTTGTTTAAAATGTTCACAATTATTTCAAGTTATTCTCTAATAGAAATATGGGGTTACCTGAAACAACTATGAACAGTGGTATTTTGTGTGCTTTTCTTGAAATATTTTGATAATAATCTGCTACGAGCAGTGAGAGATTGAAGAAATTTAAGAAAAATATAAAAATATTTTAGAATTGATTTTTTTCTAAATTTCTATTTTCAAAACCAGATAATAGTTCGTTGAGATGGTTCTGATGGTGGTCACCTGTGAGGAGGGTAGCTGTGGGGAAAAATGGATTTGCATACAGGTTAATACTTATACTAAAAGGAATTTTGAAAGGTATTTCTGTGTACATTTTGGTGCCTTATTCCTAAAATGGGCTAGATGCTATCATATCATATATATTCCTGTTATTTTCCCAATTAAAATAAGTATTAATTTAAAAAATCATGTTTCTGCGACTGTTTTTGAGAAAATAATATTTCTTTAATATATCATGATGCAGCACAAATTCCTCAGAGGCAATGCTCTGTTTCTCCTGAAGAACAGGTAGAAGCAAATGCTGCTCTTAACCTCCAAATTTAACAGACCTTTGGCTGGTTCCTTCTGTTCTGTGGGACAGAGACACCTTGGAAAGATTGAAGAGGAATCATGGGGGTGAGCATGATGGATTAATATATATTTTCTGGTTCCTCTTTGTTCAGGGCTGTTCATTAGAAGCAGGAGCATGAAAGACTGTTCAGGGCTGTTTGCAGGAGATGCTGAAAATTAGGTAGAGACTGACACTGCAGAAAATGAAGAAAAGGTGGGGACGGAGTCATGTTAAAAGGCAACCTGCAAAAGTAAGCATGTGGCTTGAATACATTTCATTCCATATCCTAGTTACTGCTGGATTGTCTTGGAAAACCATCAGGTCACAGAAATAAGTCAATGGGGAGTTAAAATTTGCTCCAACCTCCATCAGCAAGAACTAATAAATAAAAAATAATAAGTAAATAAATAAATAAATAAATATTTTTAAAAGAAAGTTCAGCTTTTTTAGGCATTTAGTTTGTTTTGCTTAGGGAAAGAAGGCAACCAGGAACAAAGGCACTGCAGGTTAGTGGCATAAGCTCACTTTGTGGAAGTGCACAGCTATAAAAGTGACAATTGGGAAAGCCATTTGAAGAGGGAGAAAAAACCGAAACTGCTTAGGAAATAAATATATCTATAGCAGGTAGGGACTGTGCTTATGACATCCCAGCTGTTAGTTATACCCAAGAGCAGAAATAAAAACACATTTTATGCATTAATAAAAGGTTTAGTTAACAGCACTGGCGTTCTTATATTTAATCTTATGTGCACCAACTAGATCCAGTTCCCAGATAGTCTTAAAAGTATAAAAACCATCTTGCTACTCCCCTTCTGGCACTTGCAGATTTCAGGAGAGTTAAGCAGAGGACACACACCCTGGGGTCTGTCAAGACTCTCTGAAAGTATTTTTGTGCTTTTTCCTGTGTGTAATGGTACATGCTCCCAGACATTTCCTTTAATCAATGTTTCTCTGAGAATAATGCTTGAATAAGGGCAGAATTAATGACCTTTTTCTTTTTTCTTTTGTTTCTAGGGGTCTTTTTCTTCTCATCAGTTATTATATTCTTCATTATTTGTAAAATTAGCAAACAGGCAGTGCAATAGACAAAAATGTCTATTAACGTCATGAACTGAGAAAGTCACCACCAGCTTATATAATTTCTGCTCATTCTGTTGGATATTTGTTTTATTCTGAATTACTTGTCAGTTTTTAGAACTAACAACATGGACAAATGCTTGCAACTATGCAAGAAGACCCCACATTTTTTCCGTAAGGTTTTTTTTTTGTTCCTTGTCCCAGTTCCTACTTTCCCTGAAGTTAATGAAAGTTACATGCAGAGTATATCCCCAAAGGACTTACTGGAAAATTTGACAATGCTAAAATAAACAGAGGGTTGTGGCAACCTGCTCTGGTGAAAATAAATGCTGTCTCTGTTAGCTCAGCTGCTCGAGTGCAGAAGAGCAGTTTTCTTCCAGAGGCTCTTGTCAGATGCCTGTAGGACTTCGGCTCATTTGCCATTTAACCTTTCCACTGTGCTTGGCAGAAAATCCACACAACTGCCAGAATGTGATCAGATGTTGAGGAAGTCCAGGTCCCCTCCAACCTCTTGCCTTCACTTGAGGAGTCTGAATCAGGGCAAGCTCGATGTGGATTTAAGGCACTTGCAGAGAAGAGAAGGTTGAGTTGGGACTGTGGTTATGTATAGAACACACGTTTAGCTTATTTTTTCTGATCATTTATAGTGACTTTGCTTTTCTCCAGAGACCAGCAACTGTACAGTAGTCCATAAGATCCTGGTGAGGGGAGCAGAGATTGAACCTTCCTGGTTTTCATTCAGATGCACCTGGGTTGCTCAGTGTTCCCACAGAACAGCTGAATAAAGCAGTGGAATTGGGCGTTTGCTCTGAGCATGCTTCCTGCACAGATGGCATAAAAGTGCTACCTCACAAAGGTTACCTCTTTGCCCTAATGCAGTCATTCCAGACTGAAACTCTGGGCTTCTTTTATTTTCATTTTCAAGCCATAAAAAGCGTGGGTGTTGGAGGCTGAAATGGTGAAAAGTGAAAAAAGAAAGAGAAAATAATGAAGAAAAGTATTGTTTTGCCATTTTCAAAGAGATTATTCTCCTTCTTTATTTTCCTTCTACCTGCAACACTAATGTATAATGAATATACTATTTTGATGAAATAGATTTTCTTTACCTACTCAAATATACTGAATAAGTCAGAGTTGAAGCTGATATAGTAAGACTGGGGTTTTTTGGTTTGTTTTTTATTAATCTGAGATATACAATATTGTCCTTGGAATATTCTTGGCATTTTTTTTTTGCATTTACAGAAAAAATGGATCCTCTTCTGTTTCAGTAGCGTTACTGGGGTTTTGTTGTAGTATTGCTGCCACAGTACTGAGTGCTCATATCTAGCTCAGTAGATATCAGGAGAAAAACCAGTGTGCTCATGGAAACAGTGCTTCCTCAGACAAGTGATAATCAGCCTAATGTCAGTGTCATGCTGCAATCAGACTCTGGCAAGGTTTGCAAATATCTTGAACAGGAACTACTCATCATCAAAAGCTGTAGCTCAAAGCCCAAGTGGAACAAACCCCAAGTTTGCTGCACGTCAGCTGCAAAATTTTGTTGATGAGCACAGCATGTATAACCAGAGGCCACTGCTATCATCACCAGCAGGAACAGCCAGATGCACTAGGCTGGTCGACTACTTAAAATCTTGCTGCATAACCACAAAAACTAAAAATGGAGCTTAAAAACCCATTACACATCTCCAGAGCCATAGACTGTCTTTTTAAAGCTTCAAGGCCATTTTTAATCAGTGCCAAAGACTTTTTCAGACATGTCTGTTCTCAGGAGCTTCAGTCTGGTTTTTATCATTCTTGAGAAGAGAATGAGTCCTGGGGAGGGATAGGGCATAGGACAGTAGTTCAAGCAGAGGGATAGTCCATGAACCCTCCCAGCTCTGCAACTGGGAAAATCATTTTCTCTCTTTGTGCACTTGTATTTCCAACTGTGAATGGGAGCAATACCTCATCTACAACTGCAACACAAGGCCTTGTTCATTAATGGGTTCCCAGTGCATTTTAAGCTCTCTGGGATGAATAGTGAGCACCCTGCAGGAAAAAAACAGCCAGAAGGAGAAAATATAGTTTATTATGCGCTGGGCTAACCCTCTGAATACTGTGGTTTTGAGGAAAAGCAATTTGCTCTTTTCTGCTGTAGTGTGTCCTGTCTTTGAGAATTAAGGGTTTGGGGAAGGCTAAAGCAGGATTGTCCACGTGTTGGCAGCTCTGCCACCACTGTGACACAGTGAAGCCAGCCTGCAGTGGGAGGGCCATGTCATGTGTATTGCACCTGCTTTCTGTGAGTCTAAAATGTCTTTCATGATGGGCCATAGTGGAATTAAAACATGGCATAGCCAGAAAAGACCTAATTTGGTGTTGTCTGCACCTAAGGCTACAGAATCTCTCTCAGTGGTGTCGTGCAAAAATCCAGAAGCCTGTGTTAGATGTAAATTTACTTCCCTGGCATGGAGAGGGGCAGTGGCAGCCTGTCTGGCATGTAGGGCAGGGAAGCCTTTGTCTTAGTCTATGAAACCTGGTAGGTATTGCAGTTTGAGATGACAGACTGTAATGCCACTATTTGACAATTTTAGGCAATTAGTTTATTCAGGTCAAATCCAAAAGACTAAGTAAGAGTCCAACTAAAATTTTGCAAGCAGGTTTGATGTTCTGCCTTTTTTTTCTTTTAAGACAGTGTTTTTCCTTTGCTCTATACTCCCCTTGCAATGTTCAATATGGAAGAAAAACATAAATCATCTAAGAATCACACAGAGAGAAACCTCTAAACCAATGGGGTTTTTGTTCTCCAAGCTAATTCATAGCTTTTTATCTTACAGTGAGCCCTGTGGGGCTGCAGTTGGTGCATATTTCCATTTGGGCACATTCACAGGTGGAAGACCCTCCTGGAGCTTGCCAGGTTCCCAGCTGAATCCCCCAGAGCCTTGCTCTTGTGGAGCAATATGATGAGAGAGGGAGTGCTTTTGTTACCTCAGTTACAGCTGTGCTCTCACACACCATCAGTCCCCAGGGTCTGAAAGGACCAGAGATTTCATGGAAGCTTCCAAGCTTCCCTTCCAGACAGAGAAGAGAAGCACTCTCCAAGCACAGTGTGGATGTCCAGAGCCCCATGGTCACTCACAGAGATCACAGCAGGTGCAGAATCCATCCTCACGTTCTGCTTTGTGACTTAAAAACCTGTATTTAAAATGTTGCCTGGTGCTTTCTGTTCGTTTCAGGGCAAACAGCACTCAGTGTCAGGAGGTCTTGGAAAGAGGTTAGCAGACCATATCCCAGGACTTCATTGCCAGATCCTGGGAAGTCTGAATTTTCATCCCCTTGCAGGTCACACTGATTTTTAGTAATTGTGGGGATTTTAGTATCATTATGAATATTTTACCTATAGGAACAAAAAGTAAAAACTGACATATGGAGTCTGGTTCAAATGAACTTGAAATTTTCTCCTGGAGACCTCTCTCTGAAATAATTGCATGGCACAATATTCTGCTTTACAATTTCCAGCTTTGTTTACGTTCATGAATTACGGTGAGACTGCAGCTCCAGCTCTTTATGGCAAAACAGATCAAATTTAATTCTAAAATAAGAGACTACATAAAGATCTGGAATAGAATTCATTTAAAGGAAAGAAGTGGTACCCTAGAAGGGTTAAAGGGTATAGTTAAGACTAATTAAATTCAAATAAGCTTTACCTATATATTTCTCTGATTTCTACATTTAAGTAAATTTAGCTTTTTATATATTTGTGCTGAAAAATACAGTGTTTCTTTCTAAAGAATTGAACAGCATGGAATATTGGCCGTGATTAAATTAAGCTTTTTTCACTAATTTATCCCTGCTAGGACAGTACCATAACAGGAGACCTCAGCTTTTGTGCATGCTGTGAACCTTGTCTGGCTCAGGAGAGCAGGTTAAACATCTTTGTTTTACCTGTGTTATCTCCCTGAAGCCTGAAGGACTACTTAGTTATAAATATGCAGGGAAAATCTGTTCCAGTACATATATACCTACTCTGCATTATATCTCCAACAGAAAATGATTGGGAACTGACATACACTGACCTCCAGCGGATAATTATCTGATAAAATTGATACTTCACTTCAAAATGCCTAAAAAATTATACTGTCAGATTGATGTTTATTCCTAAAAGCATTCTGGAGAACTTCCCCTTGATCTTAGATCAGTCCATTGTCAAATTCCTTAAAGGCCACATCATTTATAAATTATATGAACTGCAGATGTATAATTCATGTGGAGCATAAAATAAGGTTTAAAACATTTGTATTAAAAAGGTAAGGTGATCCTATATTAAATCACATTTATGGCCTAATTTTAAAGTATGGAATCCTTCTGACTGAAGTTTAGCACTTCTTACTTTTTATTTTTTAGAATTTATTAAAAAAAGAAGTAACTGTGACAATGATGTTGGCAGACAAGTGGTCTCTTTCTAAAACAGTCCTTGTGTTGATCTGTCATATTATTTTCCATTAGCTCCCCCTATGCTTTCTGCAGATTGCTTTCAGCCATATTTTTACTAAATGTTTTTGGAAGTGCAAACTGCAGATTTCCCCATCATTGTTTTGACATTCGCAGGCTCAAGGTTAATGGAATTTCTTAGTGGATAAAAAGAAAAATAACTACATTTTAAGTTAAATCATCTTGTGGGTATAGCCAAATTGCAGGAATCTCAGAAACCATTGCCATTATAAACCATATATTTTTAAAAAGACATTTAAAATTCTGGATGCATTTTGCTATTTTTTTTTCTTCCTTCTTATTAAGATCTAAAAAACTCCTAAAAATTTGCGTTTCTTTTCCTACTGTGTAAACCCAACTTTTGGTTATCATCTCTTCTCAAACATATTTTAATCAATTCTGAAAAGTATAATAATGTTGTTTTATATAATTATAATGTTCTTACTTTTAAAACCTTAGCTTTGATCTCATTATTACACTTTTACCAATAGAAATAGAAAGTAAAAATTGACATATAGAGCCTGGTTCAAATGAATGTGAAGTTTGCTCCTGGAGACCTTTCTCTAGCAAAATATAAAGATTCACCCCTGTCTAAGTTCATAAATGACCTTCTTTGTTTAACAACCTTGTCTTTAACTGCTCCTTTGAAGATCTGCAAGCATTTACTAATATGACACTGAAGCAGTGTTTTGCAGTATTCTCTCTGAGATTTCTTTTCTTTGAAGAGTTAGCTGGAGTTACACAGTCTTTGCTTTAATAGAGAAGCAAAATAGCCACAGTAAATGTTTTCTTGTAATACATTGTGGACTTTTCTTTCCACTTTGCCTCAGTAATGGGAATTGTGCTGAAGTTTGCTTTTATAGTTCATGGGTGCTAGAAGTTAATGAACTTTAAATGAAAACAGGCAAGCTTTTGGGTGCTTCAGAAATGTCTTACCTGATAAACTTTTGATGCAATTATTTGATCCCTCTTTAGGTACTTGCTCTCTCCACATGCAAGTGGGCACAGAGCAGCCACATCACTGGCAGGCAGCTCTCACAGCAAGGGAAAAGCCAAGCTGCTGCTTCAACTCCAAAACAGAGAGTACAATTCCTTTAGACCAGGAGGGATTTTGTCCCTAAAAAAATTTACCTTCCTTCTTTTCCCCCTTGTTTTCCCTTGTTCCCAAAACAAGCAAGCACCTAATTGTCATACTCTGCTTTTCCACACCACGCCCAATATGCTGTTGTCTTGCTTTCCTCCTCCTTTCCTCCTTTGCCACCTGTTGCATTTCCTTACTCATAAGCAGTGGCTATGGAGTGCTGTTTTGTCATTAGGATGCATTGCAGAAGTGCTTCCCAGGTGGCAATATCAATAATAACAACCCTAATTTTAAGGCTGAATGTTTAGTATTTTAACAATTTATCTTTCTTTTCCTAAGTGTCTTTACTGAATTCGTAATTTGACTGTGCTACCCAGTAATAATACCTGGGTTAGAAAAATATGCAATATGTGGAAGAACTAACAATAGAATTGCCATGACCTAGCTTTTTTAGGTGTGGGTTTTCTACCATTCCTCTTTAGAAAATTCTTCTTTTCTCATTGATTGTCCCTAGTTTAAGATGGGAAGCCAAAAGTTTTGAAGTTACTTTGTTCAACTTCACCCATCAAATTCTTAATCTGCCTCAGTAATTTCCCTCAATAAGATTATTTCTTGAAAGAGTAACTGAAATATGACAGCAAATTTAAAAAATGGGATATATCACTGCATGTGTTTATTAAAATGCAATCACATCCGATAACCTGATATTTTCATTAAATTAGGATTTTAAGTAACTAATTTCATAGGCAAGGAAAATATTAGATTTTAGTCTATGTGGACTTTTGTAATGAATTTGAAATTGTACTGCACAGAAAATTAACTTTGTTTGAGGAGATATTAAGTAGAAATTTGAGATCAATAACAAATTGTCAAAAGCTTTGGTCTTGGAGCTGAAAAAGTTTGCAAATGAAGTTCTCTTAGTATCACTCCTGAGGTTTTTCTTACTATTTCATTAATATTTTTCACATAGGGAGCTACTGACAACTGTTCATGATGTTCAGTGGTGTTGGCTGTATACAGGAGAGCAAAGATTTCATACTGGAAGAACTGGATAATCCCAAGGAATGGTAATGCAAGGGAAGAGTGGAATTTCTTATTACAACATGAAAGCTGTCTTTTTGGGGCCAATATAAAAATCATTCCCATTTTCAGGTAGGAGTGAACCATCTAGAAGTGGTGAAAAGTATGTGTCCATTAATTTTGGGGACAATTATGTGCTGCCCTTGTAGTACAACTACAAAAAAGGAAAATGGGAATCCAAAGGTTACAAAGTGAAGGGTTTGCTGCTGTGCCTGGAAAAATTTAACTCCACTGTTCAAAGACCTGTGAAATCTTACTTAAAGTAGCATTGAATAGTCCAAAACAGTTAGAATTTTGCTCTGTAATTTACAGAGAGGACACAAGCACTGGCAGTCTTTTTATTTTGTTTATTTTTGGCAAATGGTTGAAAAAAAAAAGAAAGTGATTTACAAGAAGCAAAACAGGTAGTTTCCTGTAATGCTTGTGAAAGGCACCAGATGAGCTGAGCAGATTTCTATGGAATTGCCCTGTCAGGACAGAGATGAAGTGGTGCACACTGGTTTGGTGCTGCTCACCACAGAGGCTTCACTCACCTCTGTTACCATGCCCTGGCCATTCCTGCTCTCAGAGAACAGGAATGCTCTTCTCCAGTCTGCTGAGCCCAGGTCTTGCCACAGGGTTTTATGAACCTCTTTCTGAACTGTTACCTCATGCCTGCAGAACGAGACTATCTTTTAATAAAGGGTTTAATTACAGAGATGTGGTAATGCTATTTTTCCATGTAAAACAATACAGACTTATATTCTGGTGCTCCTACAAAGGTGTTCTTTGTTTCTGCCTTTAGACACGTGACTATACAGACTGTAGGAATGTGAAAATAATTTAATTTTCAAGTCCATTCTTCTCCTTCTGATCTCTACTGCAAAAACTGTGATCAGTGATGCTTTGTGTAGTAATTTTCTACTGGGAGAAACAAACAGGTAACCCAGAAGATAATTTTGTACTAGAGCCTGATTCAACACTACAAATCCATTTATTTTAGGCTGCCAATCTTTATTGCTGTAATTCACTATGACCTTACAACTTTCATGTGGTTTGAACAGAACTATTGCTCTCCACAGCCCCTGTTTACCATTTATCTATTCAAACCTCTCATAGCCACCTCCATGCCATCTAGTGTGTTTTAATTTAAAATAATTGTGCATACAGAGAGCATAAATACAAGTGTTTTCCCAGTTCAAATGAAGCTATTATCAGTTACATTATGTACTTAAACCCATTGTAGTTTGTACTTTCTTGAATGATACTTTTTACATTGTGGGAGATGTTGCATCATGAGCAGCCTTACGTGTCTTACCCCTCAGTGATGAAATTGAGCAAAATGCAAACCATGAGGGGAAATGAGCAGCTGGAGTTTGAAACAATTTCAGTGTCAGTTCACAAGGGGGTCACTTGCTGTCCTGTTCTTTTGAATGTGCAAGGGGAAAAGTTGAAGAAAAATGATGTATTCTCTTCCCCCCCCCCCACCCCGCTCTCCTTCAAATGGTAAGAGAGGAATAATCAGTTTCTCTAGAATCAGCCTTATTTCAGTATTAAATAAATTGGCTCTTTACCCTGGAGTGGGCAGGGAGGCCTTCCAGTGCTGCCAAGAATAAATCATAGATAGTGATAATATGATTAATATTATATTGCCTTAGTAAAGAGTGCATTCTAAAGAGCAGCAGCATTTGGGTTTGCATCACCACCAAGAGACAGCATGTCAAGTTGGCTTTTATGGAACATTCCTTCAAAGGAAGCTATATCAGGAAATACTCCATGGGTGTGGGAAAGACCACACTGGATGAAGTGAAGTAAATAAAACTATTTTTCTGAAGTATTCATGACTTGAATAAGCATGTGTTTGGAAGAGACAAACAGATGGGCAAAGTAACAATTGTTTTCAATGCAGGTTTGAATCTGCTTATGGTTTATGCTTCTTGGATTAATGTTAAATGAGCAAAGACTCTATCTTTACCATCATAATTATTATCCTTTGTCATCGTTCTGCACTTCCTTCTCTGCATCTAACAAGACCTAAGTTTTAGAGGGAAAGGGACCTTTTCCCTATCTCTTTATATGGAGAGGAAAATCTGGCAAATTCTCCTAAGAGTAGCTTAAAGGAAAGGAATTTTGATAGAGATTAAATGGGTAAGAACATTAACATAAAAATAACCTCTTTGCAGCAAGCTCTGTAATAATGAAAAAACAAAATCTACAGATAAAATGCTTTGATAATGCAGGACCTGGGCTAAAACCAAACTGACATTATCATCATCATCAAGAAGAGCTCATCCTGCTATTGCTGTACAGTACAAAGAAAGTTAGGAATGTTAAACATATCCTATGTTTTCAAATCAATTACTTAAATTAAATTCCTTTGTATGTCTTCACTTTTGTTCTCACCTCTTTTTATTTATCAACCTTTTTTCCATATGTGTGTTAGCAGAGCATGTGTATCTTTTTTTTTTCCCCGGTAAGGCTCGATTTCATTGGAGAAGCAATCCCCTGGATGGATTCAGCCTTCATAGACTGGATATTTCCATACTTGATAACAGATTAATTGGAGCCAAAGTGCTTTCTTTCCCATTCTCTCAAGCATACACATGACACGACATTTTTAAAAATTATTTTAAATATTGCTTTCATATTTTAAGGTCTGAATTATGCTAACTTTATCTGTGCCTGGAAAAAGGCATTTCTGTGAACCTGTGGAGGAACCAACAGTGACACTTCCAAGATTTTTCCTCTCCTTTGCTTTCTCCTCCTCCTTCTACTCCTTCTGGTAGAGGCCAGTCAAGGAGGAAGGGGAAGACCAAGAGAAGAGGGGTTCTGAGAGGAAAAGTTGGCTTGTATCAGGATATACTACGGTTACTGTTCCTTAATTCAATTGATGAAGTGGGAGCTGAATTCATTAGGACATTTAGCCTCTACCATATGTGGAATAAAAATCCTTTTCCCCAGTCTTTGTATGACTGAGCTCTTAAAATTTTAATCTTCTACTTCATGTATACATGCAGTGTGCACTGTTACAACGACAGACTCTCTTTTTTTTTATTTTTCACCATTAGATTGGTTTTATATCTGCTCTGTTCAAACATTCCTTTGAAGCTTCTGCAATCAATATGAAATTGTTTTTTATTAACTGAAACAAATATATATATGAAATTAGTATAATCTGGGCACAATATATTACTCTAAGCAGCAGCAGCAGTGAAAAGGCAAAGTGTGGTTTACTGCAGCACAATAGAAGTGGTTAGTGCCTGTGGTATCCATTCAGCTTGTATTTACTCAAATGGTGTTAAGAACAGTTTAGCCAAAAGCAAATTTGACAGACCAAACAGGACAGTAGGAGTGAATAAAAGACATGGGGGAAGGAGGGAAGAGGAAAGGCTGACAAAAGCCAGGGAAGTGAAATGGATGGACTTGTGGAAAGGAGAAGAAGGAAGAAGAAGATGGTTGGCAAGGAAAAGGAAAATGGATGGGAAGAAAGAAGAGAGGTTTTAGATGTATGTTTGAAATAATGTTTGATGTCATGGTTATTTTTGATACTACTCTCTGTACATATGCATAGACAGGCTTATACTACGCAAAAGTGAAAATGATGCAGTGAATGCCTAAAAATATCAGTTAATGTAATTTTTGCTATAAATTTACAGAATGCTAAACCTTACATAGAGAAAATGAGGTGACACAGAGCCTGTGAGAATTAATTGGAAGGAATTAATGTGGAGGCTGCGTTTTTTGAGACATTTTTATTTCAAGATGCCAAATTATTCTCATAATATAATGTTCTCCTCCATCGCTTTGCTCACCCAGCCCCAGAATTTTGACACTGTTTCACTGCCTCCTCACAGGCTACTGTTTTCTCTCTGCTTCTGACAGCTAGACCCAGTTCTTCCCATGAACTCCCTTAGAATGATGGAATGAGAGAATCCACATTCTCTGCTTTCATACTTATGGAAGCTTGCACTTTATGTGAAGATTTAAAGAGCCCTTTGTATGTGCTAGTCATTAATTCAATCCATCAGAAAATAAACATGCATGTGGACTCAATCTTATTACATTCTGTGGGGATTTTAGTCAGAAATATATTGGAAAAATCTATTTGTATCTTTGAAATTACAGTGAAAATCCTCTCTCTTGCTTAATTGGTAGCACCATTTATCAATTATTTAATGAAATAGGTACTTAAATCATAGCAGCTAACAAATTTTGTGACTTTTGTAAGGTTTGTCCTAGTTATGTCCTTTTTGAAGATAGTAAGTAGGGCTTATATCAGCCCACAAATCCTGGAAATTAATTTTGTGAAAGAAACATGATTTTTTCTTTTTTTAACACCACGCTTAGAAACTGCCAGCATTATAGGAGTTAAATAATATTCTGATCATCAATAAAGCTTTCACTTTTTATTGTACAAGGTCTACACACTAATAAATAATGGCCTTTGAAAAGACAAACCTGTTCATGTGAATTGGGGACTTGGTGCAGAATTATCTCAGAACATGTTGTGCCACCTATTTTTACCCTCACTTCCGTAAGCAAGTTCAGCCAAGACCTAACTAGGTGGCTTTTGTTAGCTTGTGTGTCTTGCTATTTGCATTTAGGGCTGTGGGTATTTTTTAACTGTCCTGCAAAGTGATGATCCCATGGTGATGGGTCATGGGAATCTTGTTTGTGCAGGGCTGGGAGAAACCACCAGCTGATTCATGAAACACTCACAGAAGTTCTTGATCAGTTGCTAAGACTGTGGAGAGTGAAAACTTGGTTTGGCCCTACTGGAAAGCTTGACTTATTTTTATTTTAGTTAGTTTTTGTGGCCATGTAAACCCTCAGACAAAATAACGAAAGAAAAGGAGACAGTATCTGAAATTTACATCTCGAAAAGCAATTTACTTGAAAAAATTGTTAATTCAGTGCCAGGACTGAGGTTCTGAGAGGGGAGCAATTGGCCTCCATATGCACATGTAAAACATAGGGGTTTGGGGATGTAATTTTTTTCCTTAATAGATCCACGTTCAGTAAAACACCGGTTTAATAAATGGAGAATTGTAGATAATTATATCTTTAGAGCTTCACAAAGTTTTTAGGTTGAGTCTGAAGGTCAGAAATAATTGTGATAAATAGGAACAGGTTGGATTTCTTTTTTTCCCTTGCTGGTGTTACTTCTTGGGCTTACCTAAATATTCCCAGCCTGACTCTTACCCTGCTCTCAACTGAACAAAAACTGCTTGTAAACCAAATATGTCAGGTACATCATGTAAAAATACGTAATATTTGAAATGCTGTGGTTTTAAGAACAGTAAAGAACAGAGGGTGGGAATGAAAGCAAGGTCATGGCCTGGATTAACCATACTTTTGATAAATGAAGTTTAGTTTAGCAGTCTGGGCCTCTCTGGAATGAAGACTGGAGAAATTCACTGGGTTTTTTTTTCAAAAGGTCCTATTTTCTGCAACTTCATTCTGGTCTGCTTTCTTCCTGTCATCATCTCCTTGGTCTCGAGAAAGACTACCTGACTTGTTTATGTAAACCTGATGACAGAACTTGGACAAACAGGAAAGTAAGGAAAACACTATGTTCTCAATTCTAGGAGCAAGGCAAATATATTCCGTACTTCAAGCAACATTTGGCTTTAATAACATTCTACAAAGGGAAGAGATGTTGCCCAGACAAAAAGCAGCATTCACGGGGAGAGAATCAGAAAAGTGGAGAAGGTATACTCAATCCTTTGAGATTTATTTTTGCAAAAGTTAGCTTAAATGGAAAACAGAAACTACATATTGCTGTATAATTTTTTAATAGTCGTAGCTTAGCCAAATCCCTAAGGTTAAAATGTTTAAAGAAAATAAGCAACAAAAGAAATAAAATTAAAACAAAATAGTCTCAAGCGCTCTGTAAAACAATCTTGATGGCTATCCAGAAAGTACATCTGTTGTTGGATGATGGAAAAGTACATGACAAACAATGAAAGAGCAGAGCCACTGGCAAGGAAGGATACATTTTCAGATAGTCAAGATAAAGTTGGGAAACATAATAATACCTACCTCTCATGTGTGTAGAATTTAGTGCTTTACAGGATAAAACCAAGAAAAAATAAAATCCCTTTAAAGGTGGAGGAAACCAGTGCACAGACACAATTTACTTAAGATTGTGTATTAGAGCCCTAACACAGCTGGAAATTGAACCAAAGTCTCCTATGCCCAGACTGGTGCTTCATTTGATAGGTAATATCTCTCCACAGCATAGTGGGGCAAAGCTCTGTCAATTTTTCTGTAAGTGCATTTATTTATCTCCCTTTTCTTGACAATTAGAGAGCTCCTGGAGAGAGAATGCAGAAGTGTTTTGCTTTCTGCCACCATGTGCGACGTTATTAGGGTTGTAGTTGTACTCAGCTGGTAATATCAGTTTAGTATTTTCTAGGTATTTGCAAAGAGTCCAATACCTGTTTCAGGTTTTTTTGCATAGCGGCAGCAATATTAGCCCAATGTGCAAGTGTAGGATGTTTAAACCTGGGAATTCAACTGGTGGAAGTGTATCATGGGAAACTAAGTTGGTGTTTGCTTTCAAACGGGGTAAGAGCAATTTCCATTTCAGTAGCATATAACTGTGTAATATTCAGACAGGCATAGTTAACTCGCAAAGCCAGAATGTTGCATGTCAAGGTTTAATTCTCTGCTGTACAATAGAACATCTAGACAACTTGCCAAACCTCACAGAGGAAGAGAGCTGTAAAGCTCCTCTAGTCAACAATTTAGATTTGGAGTGACAATGCCAGGAGTCTGCTAAGTGTTAAGGTTTCCTGTGAGATGCATGGATTCAGCAACCATTGTCTTCAGTTCCTTACTTCAGCCAGGCTTTTGTAACTGGAGAGAAGATACAAGTAGTCTATTCCTGACTCATAATTTGGATTCAACTTATAGCCTACCCAACAGGTAGAGAAGGAAGGATCCAGATTTAAGCACTTTCTTCCCTGGATCCATTTTTATCTCATGTGCCTGTGAGAGTGTGAGGGTGTCTGCCAGCAGTAACTATTTGATCTCTCACTTTGAAGATGTTTCTTTGCATGCACTCACTAAAACATGACTAGATGCTGGCCTCCTGGGAGAATGCCTTCAGCAGTGGTCAGGAAGAGACTCCTCTTTAGTTTTGCTTCAGATATTTCTGTGCTTTAGACAGAACTGAACAGGAAAGATTAGGAGCAAATGTGAAAGTTGTTGAAGTATGAGCACTGAGCATCAGGAGCAAAGTACCTCTGTGTGCACATCACAAAGGAAATTTGAACACATCAGCCCTGTTGATGGAGGCTTAACTCTGCAGGGACGTTATGTGCCTATGGATAAGGAAATGTCTGAACCAGAATATAAAGGTTTGGATACATAAATATATGGACATCAAATTGAGACTCTTTAGTTGTTGGTTTTTTCCCCTCCACAGGTGAAATTGTTGGATAAATATATCTCCAAAAGTTGGATTATTTCACTTTGACAAGTCACAGATATATTGTAACTGTCTTCTGCCTGTGATCCTACTGGTCTGTTCTTTTAGTACTACTTTTAATGTTTTGCACACTGGGTAGTACATTTTTCTGATTCAAAGGAGGGAGGCTATGCAGCTGGGAATTTTTGCAGTTTGTGACTGAAGAGACCAATATTTCCAAAATTCCTTGGAAAGTATTTACCTTCTGCTGGTAATGATGTGCTAATATTCAATGGTAATGTATCCTCACATATTTACTGATTCAATACTGCCAAACATGTGCTCAAAAAAAAAAAAATAAACTGCCTGTTAGGATTGAAGGCAGGCAATGATCAGGTTGTATTGCTATGAATAACAAAAGCTGAGTGATTTGGTTCGCTGACAATCTGGTCATCCAGAATTTTTAGCATGTTGGTAGGAATTAGTGGCTTTTAGTATTTCTCTGTGTTTAAAATGAGAAGAATAATACCTCCATATTCAGTGAAGTTACTCATTCAGGAGATTATGCTGCAGTAAATTGAAACAGCAAGGAAAATGGTCATAGACAAATTCTGCTGGTTCATTGGAGACTTGAGATACATAAAACAGGTAAAAAAGAATTAGTTAAGAGGAAACCCAATGTTGAATTTTAAATAAGTATCTTGGAATGAAACTTCTTTTGTTTTTAAAATTCCTGTGAATACCTTATTTCCTCCTTTTCAGCTGGGTTTTTTGTTTTATGAACGAAGACCAATCCCTTCTTCAAAGGGATAGGGGAAAGAACAAGAACCCTGTCGCCTTGTGTGGAGTCAAAGCTATGGCCCAGAAAACTGGCTGTATAGACTTACAGTTTCACTTAGTGATAGTATATTTGTGATTTGAAAAGAGATTTGCAAATTACTTAGTAGAGGAGATTATGTTATTCAAATAATTGCTTAGCAATAGGAGACAAAAAAAATGTATTAGAAGTATTTAGAAGAAAGAGCAGGCAATGAAGTAAATGTGATGGGGTGGTTATGACCCTGGTTTCTGGATATCTGAGTTGAATGTGTGAGCCATCAAATATGTTTAAAACTGTAAAAGATATAAGTTGGTATGTTTTCTAATTTTATTGTGGTTTTTGGATACTCTGATAGGTTCTCTGTTTTGTTAGCAAGAAGAACACTTAATTTTGTTAGGATATTACTGCTACTGAGACATAAGTGCTGATGGATAATGGCAAACCAAAAAGGAAGTATATTTGGAATATTTTTTCATGGTTTCTAGAGCTCTTGCACTTCCCCCCCCCCCCCCCCATTGTCCTGTGTCTCTCTGGAGCCTTCAATAACTGAAGGGAAAAGCTGAAGAGCTGCTTATGAGCTACTTCAAAAAGAGCAGTAGTAGAAATCAACAAGCTGAAACTTCCACCAGATAAATGAACTGTTTATAGGTTAAATAATAATGAGATTTTATTTTCCTTTGATATTTCCAAATACTGTCAGACACCCTGACCCTTCCAAAAAGAAACCCAAAAAACCAGAATTACGTCGTTGTACTCTGACATCACTTGAATTCATGGGTTCTGTAATTAACTCACAAGAAGTTTTATACATAAACATGGAAATTGTCGTGATTTATTCTGAACTGACACTGCTTCCTACTCTTACAGAGTTGCTGCAGCTATTCCAGAATAACAGTTTTGGGAAGGGGTGAAAGAGGGCTGTTTGCAGCTATTTCTGATCTCTCTGGACAACAAAAGTGTGAGAATAAAAAAGGAACTAAAAAAAGATGGAATTCTTGTATTTATGCTTTACTGGCAGTGTAGAGTTTTAACTCTGTGTAAAAGTACAAAAGATGTGTCAGTGTCAAAAGGAAGGAAATGCCAGTAGACTCATCAGTGCAGCTGCTTTCAATAAACTAAAAGTTAAAATGATTTTATTCTATGCTGCATTGTATAGCTATACAGGTTTTTATACAAGGAAAATCCTTACCTAGAATTAGAAAACAGGTTTAGGAGAAATAATTGCTTGTAAAGAGAGAACCATGAGGTTGGGAAAAAGGCAGAAATGGATTATAACAAAATATTGACATTTGGTTAGTCTGTGACGTCATAGACCTGCTGAAGTTGACAGCGAGTGTCTATCCCTTGAAGAAAAACAAATCTGAATTTGAACTCAAGGCATTAGGAAAACCAGTAAAATTGAAAGTAATGAGAAGCTTTTATTTGTCTAAGACAGCATCAGTTAGGGATCTTAAAAGGGGGTAATAAAAGTTTAAGGCATCTTTTAAAACTATGAAACAAATCAAACTGCTGGTAGAAAAACAAATTTGTGGAGCTGAAAAAGAATAATGGGGAAAAACAGTGAGAGAAACATCTCAAAAGAAAAATGAAAATAAAGGGTCCAATAGAAACATGTACAGTGTAATGGGTTTGTCAGCAGCAGAGTTAGCATAACAGATACAGCCATTGTCATGCCATGCAGGACGGTGCCTTCTTCTAGGAGAGGAAGCCTTTAATGCCAGCTGTAAACTGGCCTGGCAAGCATGGGAATTTCTGTAAAAACAAAAACTCTTTTAAGAGAAAGTTGGGGAGTTTGGGTTTTTTGTTTCTTTGGTTGGTTTTTGTTGGACTTTTTTTTGGAGGGGTGTCCTTCTTGTGGTTTTTTGGCTTTTTTTGTTGTTGTTGTTTGCTTCTGTTTGGGTTTTTTGTTTCTTTGGTTGGTTTTTGTTGGACTTTTTTTTGGAGGGGTGTCCTTCTTGTGGTTTTTTTGGGTTTTTTTGTTGTTGTTGTTTGCTTCTGTTTGGGTTTTTTGTTTCTTTGGTTGGTTTTTGTTGGACTTTTTTTTGGAGGGGTGTCCTTCTTGTGGTTTTTTTGGGTTTTTTTGTTGTTGTTGTTTGCTTCTGTTTGGGTTTTTTGTTTCTTTGTGTTTGTTATTGTTTTTGTTTTTATCTTTGTGTTTAAATTTTTATTCCTTTTATGTGTCTAGAACAGGAAATACAAAATATCATTTAAAAGGTATAATTAACCATGCTTCTGGATAATAAAAGTAAGAGTGAGGGTAAATTTTTCAAGTGCTTTAACCAGTTCCTTTACAAGTCAAAATGTTTTTCAGAACCACTGACCCTTTTTGTCTAGAATTGACTCATTACCATTGCTTTAAATACCTTTCTTTCTGCAATGATTTTCTTTAAATCTTGATCTCCTTCTCAACCCTGAGCAAACCTCAAGATAACATGATATGCTTGTTCTCTGCGTGTACTCATCATTCTTTTGCGTATCTTAGCTCCAGTGCATGAGAGAGAGAGAACTTATTTACAGAAAGTACATTGACATTTGATTTCTCTGTCAATGTTGTATGTCAATATTAAGACAAGACACTTGAATTCAGTTCTCAGCTATTCAGATTGTAATTCTAATGCCCTAGTTTTAAGTTCTATGCATAATATTAAAATAATTTTCTTGACATTTATTTATGAACAAATTATTGATGTTTATATTATCTGTATCTGGAGAAATCCAAATTAGTCAATCAGGAATGTTGGTCAATTTTGGTTTCAATGATTCAATCATGTTATTGTTATTTGGTAGAGGTTTAATTTTAACATGCATGTTAGCTGTAGCTTGAGAAGCACATCCATATGACAGCCTTACATCTACACCCTAGTCCCAGTATGGTTTGTTTGAGCAACTTTAGCAAGTAATATTACACGTATATTGTGCTTAAGAGCTGTATTTGTAATAACTGAAATGCATGATGTACAGCTGCATCTATGGAGCTCTAATTATAGAAGAAGCAGAAATGAAAATAATGGATTTTTATTGTCAGTCAGATGTAGATTTTTCTACTGAGAAAGTTAATCATCATCCTCTTTCCAATTCCCCAATCACCCACAAGATATTTTTCAGTCCTTCTCAGTCCTCAGGTTTCTGTCTTTGCTCTAGTGAGTGGTGAAGGAGAGAAGCCAGAGAAGGGTAAGAAGGGACACTGTCTTCTTAACTGAAGAGAGTTCAGTGGGATCATCTGAGAGGAATGTAATATTATGTGAATATAACCTGCAGATGTGAAAACTGCTTAAAGAGTAGTAAGTTTCTGGTGACATCATCAGTGACAGGTAGAGCATTTCTAGAGAGAGATACCTTTGGGATTCAACCTTGATGCAGATGAAGGGAATTTATCTGCCTTTTGTTGCTTATATCTTTATGTAACCTTGTAAGTCTGTGGCTCCGGATGTGCTTCATTTGCTGTTGTGTCATGCTACAGCAGAGTTTCTTGCCTGTAAATGTTTTATATGTATCATCTCTGCTTTGCACAGCAGCTTCAGAGCTGCTGATTTAGTGCTACAAGACATGTGAGTTTCCAAAGGGAACAGGATGAAGCGTCAACCTGATGTGTGGAGGTGCTCAGTGGATCCCACCATATCTGCCACCCATGGCTAATCCCACGTCCTGGGCCACTTTTCCTCCATGGAGCTGGCCTTCACAAGTGTCTTCAGGAGCTCCCACAGCCTGTCTCACCACCCCAAACCCTGCAGTGAAACTGCACCAGTCCAGCTCTGAAAGCGACATAGAGACCTGCATTTAAACAGCAGTATTTAGACTTAACTAAATAACCATTCATTTAAATACCCTCTGTCATCCTGGGGACTTTTTACAGACCAGCTCCACTCAAGACAATAGCATGGATTACATGATTGTAAAATCAGTGTGAATGGGATCAGAAGCAGATCCATTAACTCTAATTAGGGAATGTGGTGTGGTCTTATTTCACTGCACTGTATACAACCTTTGTGGCTGTTATTTCAAGTGACAGACGTTTGTTTTCCAGCACTTAATTTGCACATAGAATTAATGGTAATGCATCCAAGAACTGATATTGCTAATAGGCAGCATTAGCATAGCTTGCTCTTTCCCAAGCTTCTGCTCAGAAAAGGATTCCAAAAAAAGAGAAAAAGAGCTCAGATGCAGTGGAATAATGACATTTTCTGTCTTCTATAGTGAACCATTTCAGCCCAATGAGTGTTGAAAATAGAGACTATTATTTACTTTTCATGGTAGTGGAAACCATTTTCAGTGGATTGCACATTTCTATCAGGGCATAACATTTGCTCCTCCTAGAAGCAAGAAAATTCTGCAGACAGATTTTTGCCTGTCTTTAAATGTCTGACCAGCTGACTAACCCCCAAGGTTTAATAGCTGGTAGGCGTCTGTAGGCAAAGGTAAGAGAAACGAGTTCATCAAGGAACTATATCATGCTTCCAACATGTGGCAACATGAGTGCCTCTTCACCATCTGTTATTTGTGTGAGGATTTTATTATGTAAATGACGGTACACACTGCGCTCTAAACAAAGGAAAATGATTCCCCTTACAGTATGTTGCGACTGCCAGGCTTCTGTGTCAGCCCTGAAACAAATAATGAAAGCAGCAGAGCCATGGCAGGCAGAATAGCTTGGGTTCTTCTACTTCTTCTCTCAAAAGGGCGAAAATATCTTGATGAATAATTTGGTTTCTGCATGTGTTGTGACTCATAAAGACAGTCAATGAAACACTGAACAGTAGACAGATGAAACTAAATTGAGGTGAGGTTTGCAGACTTAAAACAGATTGAAGACACAATCCTGCAAAGCTATGGAGAGTTCTAAACTCTGGTCTTGCTGAGAGCCAAAAATAGGAAACTGGGCCCCTAAATCATCTGCAACAGATAAAAGGTGTTGTAGGATAGGGTTGGAAGTACAAATCCTGCCCTAAATCCTGGTTTAAAATTTTCCATTAAATTACCAATTTAAATTGAAACGTAATTATCTTAACTGGCATATTTTTGGCAGTTGTAATGAAAAAAAAAAAAGAAGCAAAAAGTCCCTGTGCTACAGTGGATCAACTAAAAGCCCATAGGAGTTCTAGCACTGGCCCTTGATCAAAGTCTGCAAAGACACAAAAGCTTTGAGCTAATCTATGCCAAGCCATGTTGGACAGTATGGCACTGCCTAGAGCATCCTTCTGGTGGCATTTAAAGCACCTGGTGCCCTAGGAAAAGAAATCATATCCAAAGCTGTAAATTCTCTGTTTTACTTATACCCATCTACCGACCAACAGGGGTTGCTGTGATAGCAGGACAATATTGCATGGGAAAGAAAACATACCACTATTTTGATTACATTAATTCATTTAATGTGTTGCATGCAAGTAGTTAACCTGCACACACACTCTTCCTTACTGGGTGTTTCAAGTGCTTTAATATAATTAAAACACTGCTGCATTTATTGGTTTAACTCAAATCTTAATTTGATAATTGGAAAATATATGCATTAGGGATTAATTTTTATTCCAGATGAATTTAGGAGTAACTGAAAGCAGTATCAGAATTGACCAAATTGATGATTCAAGGGTGCTTGGCTACTTCCTGCATTGTTTTTGTGTGATTTCTTACACTTGTATTTGTCAGCTTTTCCTGACTTAATTATGATTAAGTGTTGAACTTTACAGATGGCCAACTGCTGGTACTGCTGCATCGATCAGTTGGTTTTATTAATGTGTTAAATTTTGTGGTTGCAGCAGGATCATATTTTGTGATAGAACAGGTAATAGCTGAAGAACTCTGCCATGAAAGTCCCAAGCAGCCCAGCCTTAGCAGATATTCGTTTTTTTTAAATTTATCTTTTTTTAAAAATTATTTATTCATCAACATCTAACTTCATTAAGGATATGTCTGGAATGTTTTCATGCTAAAGGACAAACCAGTGTTGCTTTTAAACAGGTAGCAGTGAAAGAACAACGTGTACAGGAAGAATACAGCTGCCACTGACACCTGGAAGAACAAGTACAATTGGCTTTTTTTTTTTTTTCTGAGGTCCTCAAAATCAAATTCTATACTTTCTGTGAGAGCCTGTTGTCATGGTTTTTTTTTAAAATTCTAAATCAATGGCAGCTCTAATCTAATTCCTCAAGTCAAACAATCTGGTTCAACTTTGCAAATGTGAAATAAGCTTGCTTTCATCATTGCAGGTGTCAGAAACAGTTCAAAATAAATTAAGATATTGATAAATATTTCTGTGTCCTAATCTTTTCCTCTGATAATGCATGTCAAAAATTCAGATTTCACTTGAAGATAAATTTTTACATAGATGGCCATCAAAACAGCCTACAACATCTTTGTGATGTGGAATGGTACTGAAAATTAGGACAAAATGTGAAATATATATAGACCTTTTCATCACCATCTTTAAATCACTCTACTTCCTACATGTTTCTGAAACTGTCTTCCTCTTATTCTATGAAGAGTAATACTTTCATAAGTATCATGGATTATGTTTAATTTTGTGTCTAATTTGCTGCTGTTTGAAGTTATGCTTTCCACAATGTCCTGTGCAGACAGACTCCTTCCTTATAGCATAAAACTGAATTAAACTGTAACTGTAGAGTTTCTGTCTTTTATCCAACAAATGCTGGTTTATGCATCACATGTACCTATACGAAATTGGTAAGTGTTTTATATTCTGAAACTTAGAAGTGATCCTACAAACAGGAATGCCAATATTATTTTTCTTGAGATACAACATGTTGCATGGAACTATAATTATACATTCCTGTGTAAATGTTTTTTCTCTGCCAGTTGGTATACATATAAACTAATGGGGAGCAGTTACATAATAAACACTCTGTAGGGCTGAAGTCTTCATAAACTTAGAAGCCTGGAAGTAACATTATTAATATCCCATACAATATTTTACTCAGTCATCTGTTTTCTGTTTCTCAGAGCTCTTTGGCACAGGGGAAGGAGCCCAACTTGCGTACAACTCACTGATTTGAACACGAGCTGAAACACATGGGAGAAAAATCATCCCACTCTGGCCATGGTCACAGCAGTAGAACTTCAGTCCAAGGCAGTTTATGCCCTGAAGCTGCCCCTGAAGGTCAGCAGAGAGAGGGCACAACCACCACTCCATGGGAGTGAAGGGTTTGCCACAGCCCCCTGGCATCTCTGGGATGCCAGCAGACTTCTCTGCAAAGTGCTAAGCTCAACACCAGCTGTCAGAAATGTTTTCCAAGTCCTTTGGTCAAGCAACAGGGGGTCCTAGGAGGTGTTAAAAGTATTGGCCTGCCTTCTGACCTAGGCTTGTGGAACAGCATCTCAGAAGAAAATATTCCAGTCCTGGTTTTTGAACTCCAGGGAAAACAGGGAATGAAGTTGTGGCTCGGATTGAGTAGCTGGTTCTGTTATTTGCACATGCAAAACCCCAGAGAAAGAACCATGAGCAAAATGAGAACAGAAAGTGGTAAAGGCAAGGCCTTTCCACTCATTTTTCGTGAACAATGCCACAAGAAGGTAGAACAACATAATAATTACACAGTTTGAATAATTGTTCTATCTTTATTTCCTGTAAATTCAAGCTGACACTCACACCTCACCTAAATTCTGGTACATGTCTCCTCTTGATTTACAGGTGCCTGGTTTTGCAAAGGAAATTTAATTCCTAATTGCTGTTGATACTGCTATCTCTTGGTGTTTCTTCTCTTACTTTCTGACACCTGTTTGTGTTGCTTCCCAGACTTCTCTTTTCTCATGTGACCAATAATTTCAACTGTCGTTTTAACACTTTGTCTAATTTATAATTTTTTTCACAGTGCTTTCTTTTCTTTCTTTCTGTTGTATTAGTGTACAACCTCCAAGGTATCTATCAGCTCTTGGAATAACTCAAATAGAGCATGGTGGACTGGATGTCTGAGAGTTAATATTCATTGTAGCTGCCAATAGCTTTGAGAATGTCAGTTTGTCATTCAATATTTTTCTTTTTTCTCTCCTCATTTCCAGTAATGCAGATAGAGTTATCCCCCTTCTGGGAAAATGCCATGATGTTCACAAGAGCTGTGTAGATAGAAAACAGTATTGGTAGGAGCAAAAGAGGAAAGTTTTCATCATCAGAACAAGATGCACCTAAAGGTTTTGTAAACTAAAGGCCAATTATTCCCTGAGGTGCATAGGGGGGCCACTTCCACTGCAATCAGTCTTATGAATGTGAAGGCAGAAGAGGACCTTGATTGTCTGTATCTGGACTTTGTCAGGCCATTTGTTTGTGACCAGAGTTGTATTGTTACTGTGGTTTTCAATAAAGGGATGTTCACTGAGGCATTACATTGATATTTTTGAAGTATGTTCCACGTTTTCAAAGGAACAAATTTATCAGCATAGAATTGAAATGTCTAGCTGCTTCAGTATGCTATTGAGATTCCACATCACTGACATGCAAGGGCATTCATTTTTTACCTTCTCTATTTAATGGGAATGAGACTCCCGCTTAGATTGCTGCATCCAGGCCTGGAGTTCCCAGCACAGGGAGGACATGGACCTGTTGGACTGAGGCCACTAAGATGATCAGAGGGATGGAGCAGCACTCCTATAAGGAATGGCTGAGAGATTTCAGATTCTTCAGCCTGAAAAAGAGAAGTCTTTGGGCTGACTTAATTTCAGCCTTCCAGTACTTGAAAGGGCCCACAGGAAAGATGGAGAGAGACTGTTTACAAAGGCCTGGAGTGACAGGACAAGGGTGAATGGCTTCAAACTGGAAGAGTAGGTTTAGATTAGATGCTAGGGGAGTGAGGAGGCCCTGGCACAGGTTCTCTAGAGAAGCTGTGGCTGCCCCAATCCTGGAAGTCTTCCTGGACAGGTTGGATGGGGCTCTGAGCAGCCTGGTCTAGCAGAAGGTGTCCCTGTCTCCATCTGGGGGATGATCTAGATGGTCTTTGAGTGCCTTCCAACACAAATCATTCTGTGATTCTATGCTTTTGAACAAGTGAGGGCATGCTAACAAGGATATGGTTTGGCGAAACCGTGTTCCTTTTTCCAAAAAAATTTTGTAGAAAATCTTGTCAGGCTTTCGTCTCTGAGTCCTGTACTAGGGCAACACTTTTCAGGTATTTTAAGTCTTTTGGTGATTTGTAAAATATGGCCTTTAGCAACAACCTTTGGACCTTCCATTGAGTATGTTCACAATATCTGAAGAGGGATCCTGTTCTGGCTGACACATGATTCACAGGCCTGAGAACTGAAGAGGTTCCTGCAGGACCATGCAGCCAACCAAGCTGTTTCCTTGGCCACTGAATCTCTGGCATCAGTTGCAAAATATGCTACAGAAAACAATGGCTGAAGGTGTGTAGTTACTCTGCAACATCGGTTCTTCTTCTGGGATCTGTGGAAAATGGGTGAGTGAGCCCAGTCTGGTTCTTTGCTGTCAGGCCAATTGGAATAATTGTTGTCTTTTTTTGCAGCATTTCTTAGTAAAAAAAAGCAAGGCTGGAGCTGAAAGGTGGAAAAATCTCTTCATGGAGTGTTTTATGTCTAGGATCAAGACCTTTTTAAGGATTTAAGTCCCAAATACAAATGAAATATCCAACCAGCTATAATAACTATTGGGAGATGGAGAAAAAAAGTAGAGGGGAGGGAAAGGGAAACACTTCCAGGGAAGGTGATGCTGTTTGGAAAAAATGCGTCTTACAGTTTGGCAACTGGCTGTTAACATGCCGTTGCCAACCTGCGAGTTCATTTGAGGTTTATAGCAAGTTACAGGAAGAATAAAAAGTTAATCATGTGCAGAGCCTTGCTGTTGTATTCTTGCCATCTATTTCAATAGCAGTAATAACATACAGGCTACAAAGTGATTAAAGAATGGCACAAGTCTGCTTTCTACTTAAGTTTGCAAATGTATTTCCATTGAAAGCTTAATTTTTGTGTTTTTCATCCAAATTTAAAAAGAAGATGATGTGAGGTCTAAGAACATTATATATGGTTTGGGTCTGGGGTCAGATTCTTCTATCAGTTTTTACGCATTATAGACATGGGGACTTTTCTCCTGTTATCTAAAAACATAACAATATTTTATTGAGGCTCAAACCCACAAAGAGAAATAAAGGAAAAGTGGGAGAACTCAATGATGAACGTGGTTGTGCCACAGAAGGCTTAACTACATGTTGTAGCCTGTATCTTCTTAACAAATCCCAAAAGTTCCTATTAAATATTCTGGGGATTTGATGCCGAGGAAATCTATTGAAATACTGTCTGGGCCTGGATTAGCACTCCAGACTAAAGATTAATTTAATTTTCCTTTTAGGATTTGTAATTTTTTTTTCTTTCTTTTAAATATGTAACTATGAACTTTACTGTCATCAGCTGAAATAAAAGTTATTAATGCATCTAAAATTATCATTGCTACTTACATGAGGAAATAAGCTTCTCAATAATAAACCATGGACTAGGAGGGCTTTTCAGTGGAATGAAATTTTTCCTTTCTGTTTCTGAAATATTTTTGAGTGGTAATCACCTCTCTGAAAATCTGCCTTTTTTTTTTTTTATGTTGTATATGGCTGCACACTGGACAGAGGTTCTTTTGTTCTTTGCTCTCACACCATACAAATGGAATGGCAAGTTTTACCCATGGCATATATGTGCCTTTAGCTACATTTAGCATCTTTATTAGCATATTAGCATGCATCTGAGTTATCCTGATACATTATAAACGCACTGGAGCTGAGGTATACCAACAGCATATAAAGATGTATTATTCTATTTAAAGGACTTAAAACAGCAGAAGTTTGCTGTAGGTGAGTGATCCTACTTATTAGGGATGACTTTTAACAACTTTACTCCACAAATATATGCTGTCCTTTGGGGGAAATAAAGAAATTGATTTTAGAAAAAAATGTTGTCTTTGCATTCCTTTACTTCTTGTCATTTTTTCTTTCTTTGATATATCAGTTTCTTGGACACTGCTTTCTCCCCTTGTTTATCAAAGTTATTCATTTATGGTCTATTGATGCACAACGCCTCCTTAAGCTTAGAGTTAGTACTTGGCTGTCAGTAAGAAAGACGAGAAGCAAAAGTGTGAAGGATTTTCCCAGGGTAGAGCAAGAGTTACAGCCACGTCTTTAAGTGGAAAATTTAGGCAGGTGAAAAAAGTTGGACTGCAGAAAAGTAGGACAAGGCTATCACTTTTTCTTGGGAGATAATATAGTTAGATTTATGTGTTTAAAATAGTTATTAAGATTGGTTTATATTCAACTACTTTGAATTGTCCAACACTTTCACTACATAAAATAGCGAGGCTTTTCAATTTATGTGAGTTTTGTCTTGCCAACTGGCCTGCCTCCTTCCCCTCCCACTTTCTCCTCTTGCCTCCTTTGCAGTGTTATGCTAGATATGAGAGTGAAAATTTTCCATTTATCCTGATTGGAAGAGTTCTCTCAAAAGGCGAGTTCTTTCGCTTTTAACTTTGAGTTATGTCTGGTCTAACCTCAGTTTACCAAGATTTCTGGACACATATAATATCTTTTGGGTGTATCTACCCTATTTATCAGCATGGAGATTAAACTGGCTCTGCTACAGTACTGATTTGCACTAGAAATTTGTTGCCTGTAGGTACCAGCATGCTCAGGTTCCAAAAGAGTTGGTTTCTAATTTGAGTTGCAACAGGAAAGACGCGGGAGAACATTAAAACTTTGTGTAATAACTTTTCTTCAGTGTTGTCACTTAAAGTTTAAAACTTGAATCTTGATGCTTCTTTTCATTCTCCCAAGAAAATTTTATACTTCAAAAAGGGCCTAAAGGCTTAGTAGAAGTTTAGTAAGAATGCAGGAAGGTCACCATCTTTCTTGATGAAGGCTTATCTCATTAAATTCTGCCATGTTCTTTAAAATGAGGAGGAAGTTTCTCTCTCTAGGTCTGTGATTTACACCTACATTGATTTTACATTCATCTAAACTACAGCTCCACGCCTGTCAGTTGGTTCCTTGATGCCAGTGTGGTTATATTCCTGTCCTGAAGGGGAGGCATGTGGATTCCTTGTGTCTCCAGCACTGCAGGTAGGAATATTAGGGGCATGATTTCACTTATTTGAAGTTATCAAAAATGCTGGAAGAAGAGGTCAATGCCAAACAGATAGGCTGATTATTTACATATATTTTCTCTCCTAGAAGATTGGTTATATCAATAAGAAACATTGAAAACCTGCCTTTAAAAGAAGTAATTGTTAGGGAGCCAGAAAAACGTAAATTGCAGATTGTCTGGTTCTCTGAAACCTTGACTGATAGATAAATATGAAGTGAGCTGCAGTGACTGGCAAGAAAGTAGTTTCAGAAATAAAACACACTAGACTATTGTTTCAGTGGTAGAGGAATGTCTACATTTTTCTCATAAATTGCTAGGGGGAAAAAACATCTTCTGCATGCTGTCCTCAGTTTGAATTTATACAACTAAATTTATAAAATTTGATAAATTAAAAAATAATATTTCTATGCTAGAATGTTGCCATGACAGTATTGCTCCTGATATATATCTGAATAAAATAATCATAATACTGTGCAGTGCTGTATATTTATACATTATACATATTCATTTTTTCTACGTTGACTAAGTATGTCTAATATTTCAGCTTATATAATTTATTTTGCTAAAAGATACACTAGTTTTATATCTATTAATGGAAGTTCATACAATTGATAAATTTAAAATGCTAAAACTATTCATTTCTGATTTTTAACTTCTGTTGGAACTGTAGTGAATGATGGTATGTACAAAGTAATATCCTTGCACTTCCTGAGGCCTTAGCTGGCAGAGTTGTCAAATTAAACTGGAACATTTTGTAAGTGTATCTTTAATAAATACATATGTCTGTCATGCTTCCCTACTCAGTCTTATAAATCAGACTGTATCTAGCTGTCAGATACTCTCAACCTGCTTGTCCTAATCTGTCAAGTAAAAATTATAGCATCTAGGCTCCCATCCTTCTCTGAAAATATTTATTTATACCAGTGACATGTCAAGGACACACCATTTTTTGAATTTATTTTTTTCCCCAGCAACAAAACCACTAACAGCTGGCTCAAGTCCCTGCCAGGAGGGCAGTGGTTAATACATAAAGGGAATTTATAATGTAGGAACACCCCAGCCAAGCAACATAAATGCTGCATAGCATTTTAAAAAAATCTTGCAACATGCCAGTTATGTAGCATTCAGCCTTGTTTTACTCAGAGTACAATAGTAATTTTATGCCATTCATCATCCTCACCCCCATTCATCTCCAGATAAGCCTCCACTCCTGTGTTGCAAAGAGGTTGTCTCCAGATTTTGTGTCTCTGCAATGCCTGGTAATTAACCATTACAGTTCTAATGACGTATCAGACACATCATAAACTATTGCTGTAGCTTGAGAAAAAGATTTAAACCAGCCATGGAGAGTAAAAAACCTATTGGTTATTCTGGTTCCAACAGCTCTCCCTGAACAGAGAGTACAACCTAAGAAGTTGAAAGCTGGGGGAGATGGAGGTGTAGGAAAAGGATGAAGGAATCCTTGGTATTTTTAAAAGAATGTCTTTTTATTCCATATGCATGAACAGATGTTAAAGAACATTGCTTGTCACTTGTCTTTTTTAGAAATTTTAGACTGCACTCTATTTAAAATAATTATTGAACCTCACCTGTCTTCAGTCTAGAACAGGAAGAAAATGATCCTTAACTCTTTGAAATCTTGTGCCCAAATAATTAAAGAATTAAAAATCCCAGTTTATTTCAAACTTGAAACTCATTCTAGTAATCCTAACAATACTTTTTTCTTTTAATTTTTTATCTCTGAGCAAATTCTCAATCCTTTTTTTAAAGTGTGATACATTCACCTTTATTTTGAGCCTATATATTCATTTTATCTAGTTTCTGTGGTGATCTGAATTGTTTTGACAAAGGATTTATTCTTGCAATGTCCCATAAAATAAGAAAATACAATTTCCTCCCTTTTTGCTGCACTGAAATAGAGACACTTGCCAACTGCTCAAAATGAAGTTATAAAAATCTATAGATAAAGTTGGATTCTAGTTTGACATAGTATGTAAAGTTACTGAAGTTTCAGACTTCTTATACTGGATATGCTAGAGGAAGTATTGACAAGAGGGAAGAAGACCTTCTCCAGAAATCAAGAGGTCTGTTCTTTCATGAGCCTAGGATGAGCAGGACAGGACACAACACGTACATGAGTATTGGGACATTCTCTAGAAATCTGCCATAACTTGGCTTGATCACTGTGTAAAGCATGACCACAGCTCTGCTTTCTACAGGACTAATTGCTCAAGGAATTTCTTTCGAAGGGTGATACTTACTCAGTAGTAATGCCTGTTGCCTCAGTGCCAGAAATGAGTGGAACTTGAGTCAATGTGCGACACCAGGGAAAACAGTGGGAATAGCCTGCGGAGGAAGCACATTGCCTTGCAATCTTGAAAAGGAGTTAAGCACTTTGGAATCCCCCCATGTGTATGACAGGGAATTGAACTTATCACAAATGAAATCTTTACTCAGTGGCATTTAACTAGTTGTCTCCTTCTCTGACAGGCTGTCTTGTTTAACAGAAAATAGAGTCCTTTTTTTAAAGTCCATTACAGTTGTTTTAATAATATCATTTATAATGAGCTTTTGGAGAATTGAAACATGATAGATGAAGTGAAAAAATCATTCTGAAAGTAAAGCATTTTTAAAAACCAGAGCCCCAAAACTATATAATGAAGTTTGGTTTGGCTTCCCCAGTATGGGTAACTTTTATACTGAGATAGCTGTTTGGTTGCTTTTCCTAAAAGCCCCAGGCTAGTTCAAGCATAACCATTCAATTTAAGCAGAGTCTGATGAAGAGCAGTCTTATGGACTGTGCTAGACTGTGATGGATGTTCACTGTGATCCTTTCTGCCCTTGAGATCTGAATGTATCTGAATGAGCCACAAACTGCACACGAGTTTTGAAACCAGATAATTAAATGACTGCACTGAGCGGTGGTAGGTACCAAATAGCAAAAATATGGATGCAAAGCTAAGGAATATGGGACAAAAACAGTGCTACATCTTCAATCTCTCAAGATAAAAGTTTGAGAAATTTAAATTAAAAATATGAGACTGATAAGAGATAAGATCTTAGATTTCAATCTGATGAAATCTGTATGAAAAACAACAGCAACAGCAATGAAGTTTGGATTACTTTCATGTTTAGAAAATGGCAGATAAGATAAAAACCCCTTTCTTGAAATCTGGATAGTAATAAAGCATTGAAGTACTTTAATTTAAAATGGTTTAGGTCAAATGTTACTTGATTTGTCCCCGCGTGTGAACTTAACGATTTTAAAAGGAAACAAAACAAAAGTGTGCTTAAGAAAGGCTAACTGTAGATCCAGACATATAAGGAAGCAAGAAGGGAAGGATCAACTTGGGGAATTCTACTGTTTTTCTTGTGGTAACAGCATTCCTCTTCTGGTTTTAAGAAATCTAATTCCTTTCTGTTATACTCTCATAAATGTGTGGTAATAGTAACTTTAAAGGGCACTGTATGGATTTACACTCTTGAACCTTTTCCACAATGTTTTATACAAGAATTTTTGCCAAATAAACCGTTGATGTTCTTACGTAGAATTAATTTGGTGATTAAACTGAAGGTATTAGTTGCAGCAAATTCACCATTAACCTTCTTTAGAGAAGGGTGCAGTTCTTAAATACACATCGTGAATTAATCATGTGCTTGTTTATCCGAACAAAAGCAGTATTTAAAAGAATGTATTGTGAAAGAAGTTTTATCATCCATAATGAAGTGTTATAAAAGTCCTGAATGATTTCAAGTGACTAACCCCACATTAGGCTCTGGGAACTTTGTGCTTGGAACAGCTCGAGGAAAGTACAGAGGGCCTGATGTAAAGCATGTTGAAGTTGATGACTATTTTCCGTTGTCTGCAGTGGACATAAGGTTGTTCAATTCCATGGGATGGAAAAAATTTATTTTATGGAACACACATGCACAAAGAAACACAACTCATTCCCTAAATACGTGTGCTTGCTTCCTGATGTTTTTTAATGGGAAACATGTGTGCAATGTGAGGTGAGCACGTTGAATTATCCAGCTTTTTGTAGGGAATTAGTCACTTTTGCAGGGGAATCAATATCCAATAACAGGAATTGATCAACAGTGCTTGAGTTCAGTTGAACATGCCAAAAAGGTGTTGTGAGATATGAGCTTTCATTGGTTTTCTTACTTTAAAAACTAGGGGCTGAAGGAGCTAGACTGTCTCAGAATCAAGCAGTTAATTCATGTCTTAT
Organism: Entomyzon cyanotis; assembly: GCA_024500445.1. NCBI lineage: Eukaryota > Metazoa > Chordata > Aves > Passeriformes > Meliphagidae > Entomyzon > Entomyzon cyanotis. Next base: position 6,240,653 of record JAKEPQ010000756.1, read on the forward strand.
TTTTCTAAATCAGGAAATGGGACAGTGAAAAGCATTTCTATATAGTTAACGTATATTCCTTCAGCTGCTGATGTAGCAGGAAAAAAAATTTAAAATTGTTGCAACCTGCATAAGGCTTTAGCAATGAGAAAGAGCTCTAGCCAACTCATGACTGTATACAACACAATAAAATATTAAAATTCACTAGTTTTTATGTCCTTAGGAACTGTTTATTCCTCCAGACTATTAATCCCATTATGGAGATCAGCCTCAGTAAGAGAAATATTAAAGAAAGAATTTCAACATTCACTTCCTAGGTATAATGATTGTTTTAAGCATATTCTTTATGATGGAAAGAAACCATGCCTTACCACAGTATGTTATCCACAAAGGGAGCATCTTTAACAACCAGCTAATCCTCCAGTTCTGTTTCATGAATTATTGAAAAACTGCTGTTGCAATTGTCCTCTTGCACAGATTGCAGTTTTCCAAAGGGCTTTTAAAAATGTATATCTAGAATCATGACTCCTAAATATATCTGTGTTAATAATAATCTTGCATATATTTCTAGCTAATGAAAAGTGTTATTTAAAATAGAGACATTTCTGTCCATACACTTAGTGTCCGTATATTTTGGGGCTTTTTATGTGAGTGTCTTCGAAGTCCACACTGGATTCTCACATTTTATTTTAAGTGTCTTTGCAAATTTTGTGGAGAACTAAGCAGCCAAGGGATACACCATACTTTCTCTTCACATAAAATTATTTTTAAATGAACACTGTAATTAATAATCATCTCCTCTTTCAGGCTATTTAATATTATTACAAAGCAAGATGAAGAAGTTAAAAACAAGTAAGAGACTACAAGTGGAAAAAGCAAGACAAGAGAACGCAAAAGGCAACACTGAATTTGAAATAGGGTGAAGAAAAAACCATACACATTCTTTTTCTCTCTTGTATTGCTTTTCTTACAGCATTTAAACAGCCCTATAATGTAGCCTTCTTTTACAATGTATCTTACAAATTGAGAGGATTTGCTTTTAATTCTTCTAAATGGTGTGGGAGAAGAGTAGCAACTTCAGTAATTCATTTCCGGACCCTATAAACATTTATGGATTTTGCTTGCTTTCAAGTGTGAAGGCCCACTGATACGCAGAGGGACTACTCAGAGGCTTAAATTTAAGCAGGTATGTAAGTGCTTGTGGAACTAGGGCTTTTTTATATTTATTGACTGACAGGTTCATTGCCCTACAGGGAGTACTTCACAAGAGTACTTGCAGTGACTTTTTTTCCTTTTGGAAAGCTCACTTTTGGTCTAGCCCTAGTTACAGCTCCACAGATTTACGCTGTGGGAAGACCTGGAGCAGTGCCACCAAAGGTAGGCTTTGGGCAAGGCTGTTGGATCAGCCATGGCCTGGTGAGGGCTTGCAGGCTGCAGGGAGGGATTCCTTGTGCTGTCAAAATGTGTGTTGCATGTATTGCACGGCATCCGCAGCCCACCCTGCAAAATACACTCCTGTCTGTGTTGGGAGAGGAGCTGCTGGGAGAGCTTTGGAGACACCAGACAGAAGAGAAGTATGACAATGGCTAGAGCAGATGATGCTAATAATTGCATTGGTTATAGTTTTTTGGGGGAGAGAACTTTAGGGCTGCAAGGGTTGCCCCAGCTTTAGCTTTGCAGGGAGGCTGACCTGCGTGCTGGGTCTGGGGGATCTTCACCACCACAACTCCTTCTCCAGAGCTACATTTTCTGGCTTTATGCTGATACAAGTGAGGAAGGAAACACATCCTGGTTTTTGCACAGGATTTGCTTTTGTGATCTGTAGAAAAATCCCAGATTTATTCTTAGGATTACTTAATCTTTTGAGGGGATTTTCCCTCTCTTTTGTGAAACCAGAATTTGTTGTCTATTTAATGGCTTCTAGAAGGCCATCTTCATTCTGCTTTCCAACTGACATGCATTAAAAAAATCTGTAGTTTATTGAATTTGCATGTACAGTTCCTCTTATTAATATTATGCCATTAGTCCACTCACTACCATTGATGGAATTTATTAATCTATTGAATTCTGTTCCTAAACTTCTTTCAAGTAAAAATGACTCCATGAAAGGCATCAGCTATTAAAGTTAATGAAGACTTAAACAAGTCTGATTTATGGAAGAAGATGTTGTATTTCTCTTTGGTAAAAATCTAAAATCAGATGGTCTACAAGAAATTGTATGCTAAATAGACTGCTCTTATGATTTACTCTTTGATATTTTGGCATGAATATTTGTGTTAAATTGTACATTCACCTTGTAAAGTTCATTCTTTCCTAACTACATTAGACTGCTATTAGAAGCACTCCTGTTAAAATCACACGTTTTTATTATAGAATGGTCTGCTAATATAGCTACAGCAAAAAATAGTCAACCTTTCCATTATAAATATATATCCCTATTCTCAGGGACTTTAAACTCTGCTATAAATACTCATTCCAGACTAACATTTGGCATGTAAAGCCGCATCCAAACAACAAATCTATTTATTATTAAATTACTTTAGCCACTTGAATACATCTCAAAGCAGACAAAGTAGAAATAGTTGCATGCGAATTTTTTGTTGCTTTTATTTTTTCACTCTGATGTATTCCAAGAGTTTGAGAAGCTGCAAAGGGAGGAAGGTGCTGGGGCAGGAGGGCTGGGTAGTGTTTCCTGCTAGTGGCAAGCCACTTCTCTTCACTGTCTGGTCCTGCTCAGGCCAGTCTGAGTTCAAGGGGCATTTTTCCTTTGGATTTTTAGGGTTTGGAGGCTTTTTCAACCACTGGATTTCTCGTATAGTCTTCCCAAGGCACATTAATGTCATACTTGAAAAATTACTTCTGACACGTTGTCAAATGTTTCTTATGAAATGGAAAGTTGTTAAGCCCCTTCTGCTCCCATGAGCTCCTCAGAGATCTGAACTCTGGAACTTAAGTGTGTGTGAGGTCCTTACTGGTAAAGTTTGAGATGGGATAATCTCGACATCAGACTAGTAAGACTGCCCAGGCTCACCATGTTGTTTGGCCATATTCAGTGCTGAAACTCAACATCTTTCTGAGCATTAGTTCAATTTCCTCACTCCTACCAGAAAAAAAAAAAAAAAAAAAAAAAAAAAAAAAAGGCGGTTTCAGACGTTTTTCAGGTTGCGTTTCATGATCATTTTAGATCATGCCCTGGGTAGCAGCTCTTGCTGAAAGCAGTTAGTTGTGTCATTTCTCCTTCCTGTCCTGGGAGCTTCTGCAGTTCCTGTGTTTGCATGGTCAGCCAAGAAGACCCAGAAATAGGCATGGGTGTGAGCTGGGTTTGGGACAGACAAGCTCCCTGTCCACCACATCAAGTGGCCCACAGGGACAATGTGCATGCTCAGCAGGGCATTGGGAAAGTCAAACTGTCCCCCTGACACCTGTCCCAGCTTCTTTCACAGGAAACAATGAAACTGCAGCAAATGATGCTTAAATGACTCTTTGAAAACCTTCCAGAGTGCGATTGCCATTCCTTGCAGACTGCTTGAAAGGATTTTCTGAAGTTTTCGTTTCCTTGGAGTGTCCACAGCAATAAAACGCCTTGAGGTCCAGGTGCCCATATGAAAAGAGAGCCCCATCACCAGGACAACATGCAGCAAATTGCAAATCTTTAGTCTAGGAGCAGCAAAGGCTTGATGGCAGCGGGCCTGCCTGTGTTTGACAGCACTGCAGACAGCCTTGGTCAGCCGAGATGAGCAGGTGCTCCTGATCACTCATAGCCTGGAAACACATGAGCTGAGAGGAGACCAAGGGCAGACAAACCCCTCAGAGTGCAAACCAAGCCACGAGTGGGTGGGTTCATGGGCTTTGTTGCTTTCTAATGACGATGTGCTGGGCCTGGCGGTGGCAAACAGTTCGTGCATGTGGTTGGCAGCAGCAGCAGAAAAGAGCATGTGGGGGATTTCTGTGGTTGCTAAGAGCAACCCACTCTAGAGGAAATATTTTACTATGCTCAAAGCTTTATTATGAAAGCCCCAGGGTTTGTAAATTAAAAAGCAAAACAGCACAAGAAAAGCCCCTGTGCCCTCTCACAGTTTGCTGTGGAGTTTCTGAGGCCTTGCTTTCACCGTGTGCCTGCCGAGATGGTCTCACTGGGCCTTGGCATCACCTCAGGGTCTGACCATGCCTCGGCTCTGCCAGCACACTTCTCACACCCAGGTATCAGCCCTTATACCTTCCTAATTTTACTATGTTTTTCTCTTCAGCTTCTTCTTGAGATTCTAATACTTGTTTTTCTCCCTGAAAGCTGTGTGTGTTCTTGTTCCTCTGTCTCCTCCCCACTCGCTCGCTGTGTCCGTGTGCCTCCGCTATCATGTTCTCCTAACTTTTTTATCTGGAGTCCAATTTTATCAGGATTTCTTCAGTGGAAACTGCAAACTCCTTCCTGGATTCTGCCAAGGTGCCAAAAAAGAAAGTGACAATGGTTAATTCAGAAATGAGAGATATTGAGGTTGCAGGGCCTTGAATATGTGAGTGTGGTGACAATTGGTGGAGAAGTAACGGTTAGGTTAAATAAACCTGAGATATTTTAAAGATTTGAGGGTTGTTTTTTTCCTCACTCCTCTTTTTTTTTTCTTCTCAGTTATTGAAAAAAGCTTCATATGGAAATATAGATAAGCTAGAGAAGATTTATTGTATTTTGAAAAAAAAAGCAACTATAAAACAATTGTTAACAAAAAAAAATTTACACCATCACTGTAGTTTTGCCCAAAATTATGTTCTGTTTGATAGTTTTAAAAAAAGAGAAAGTGAGAATACTTCATGAAGGGTAAGCATTCTGTTTTTCAAACTTGCTAGTGTATGCACCTTTATGATCAGCCCAGCTCACATGGACTTGTGTTACATAGGGGTAAGGCTTATTATGTTATTATTTGAGTTTATCATCAAGTAAGTGAGACAGGGAGCTATTCATGGGACCACCCTGTTCAGGCCATTTCTCGTCTTAAGGAAACCAAACCAATGTATTCCCACAAGTATTGAATGAACGCTGCTGCTTTGACTGCAGTAAAAGACCACCTCTGTTAAGCAGTGATTTATTTTTTCTGTCAGTCTCTTGGGTGACCACCGATGGCAGATTTTCCTCTGTTCCCTACGGTAGAAGCAATATGTTCTGATATATTTTGATTATGTTTAAAGTGTATGTATGAAAATGTGATATATGGCAAAGTAATGTGTGGCAAAAAATAATATTGATATGCGTATTGGATATATCAAGAGGAAATGTGGAAGATATTTTCATAAGCATATGTTCTAGTTTATTTGGGAGAGGAATATTGGAAGGCATGGGAGCACTTATGAAAATGTATAGAAGCCTTTTATAGAGTGTTGAAGCAATTTTTTCTGATAAATGTTTGGAAAATATCCAAAAGTGTTATGGTACATAAAGAAAGCAATATGTAACTTTTTTTTAATTATTCTTAATATGGTTAATTTATGTTCATTTACTTTAGAATATATTGGAACCATATTTCATAAATAATAAATGTATTTTGTGCTGCCTACACACACTATTGAAATTCACTTTATTTTGTAATGCTCTTCATGAAGTGCATAAATGTATTTATTCAAATCTATAAATGTATATAAAATATGCAGCACATATATTTGGGGAGAAAAGGACACATTTATACAGATTTTTACTAGTCTATCTTGTGCTCAGGACAACACTTACAGAGTAAATCCTGCTTTAATATGCCCACGGAAGCTTTACATGTTTATGCATTTACCTGCATTCCTCTACACAGGCCATAGTTATGAGCAGTATTTTCACAAATTATATCTGTTCTTTTTTGGCTTTGTAAGAATCTTGGAGAAAATTTACTGAAGAGATAAATATCTTCCTTCTAAGCAAGGACACAAGAAAATAAAAGTTGGTATCTCTTCAAAATTATTCCTTAAAATTTCTTTTTCATTTCTACGAGCACCTCAAAGGTAGACCTTCTCTGTTGACAGATCAATGCCAAATTTCATCTGTGGTACCAAGGGCAGAAATGATGATGATTTTTTGACACATCTCCCATTCAAAAAGTGTGCTGACGGCTGTGGATTAGTACTTGTTCTTCTTCCTTACATTTCTAGAAACCTTCTCCATGCTGCCATTTTGGTTTGCACTGCTTTATGAAATTTATTGTTAAATTTAGATGGGGTTTCCCTCTGTTAAGCTTGAGAAATTTTTTTGGTTTTTTCTATAAGAGACATTGTTCTAGGACCAATAGAAAATGGCAGTGGCAACTTTCCAGAGCCTGAGGAAGACATCTCATTTTATACTAATTTTCACAATGTATTCATGCCTTTCTGTTAGAGTGCTTTAGATTAGGACATTTAAAAGACTAAAATACACTAACAAATGAAAGAATTAGGCTTAGGTCTGCTTTCTTCTCCTTTTTTCTCATTTTTTCTGTCCATACACCTCTTATTTTTCTCTTACTTTGTATCTCTTAATTTTCTATTTTCAAATTATGACACACTTTCATCCTTTACAAATCCAGAAAGAGCAACTTGAAAGAAGTGTTAGTAGGAAAGACTTGCAAGAAATTCAGGGGTTTGGCCTTTGCTAATAACCTGATATTAGCATATGAACTCTCTATTTGGGAAACTGCAAATTAATGGGAAAGGGAAAGGAAGAGGAAGGGTCCTTACTTTAGCTTTCAGTACTTCCAAAAGATACATCTTATAGTTTCCTGGGTGATGTCCCAGGAAGTTTTCTGAGAGTTACTAAAACAGCACCTTTAGGACCCTTGATTTCCTAATCTGATGGAAGCTCTTTTAGAAATTTGTTTCATCCCAGGAATGTCAACCTTTCTTGAAACTTGAAAGTGCTGCTGAGAATGGAGAAGTGCCAGAGATGCTCAGGAGGGGTATCCTCAAAGCCCAGCTTCTGCCTAGAAAGGCCAGTCTTCTCCTTACCCTCTTCTGCCCATGGAGTGACTAAGAGTCTCCTCCAGCGAGGATGCAGAGAGCGTGGGATTGATATTCTCTCTTAGCCCTTGGAGGACACTCCTGTCTGTAGTTACAGCAGGAGGAAACTTAGCACAATAGCACCTTCCAAGTCTATGTGATTCCTTTTTTGGCATACATGGAGACAAGGACTTCAAAGGCTCTGAAAAAATGGTTAAAAAAGAGATCATTTTCCAGTGCTAAGTGGAAGTTTAAGTTTATTTAACTAGTCACAGGGGACTTTTTTTCCTTCATTTGTCAAGTGAAGCATAATTGCTGGTATCAAGATGGGGGTTTTTTCTTGTTTCATGAAGTATTATTGCAAATTATATTTCAGGTTAGTGTTTGAACCTAAGAAATAGCTGAAGACAATTTAATCATGATGAGTCTTATCCAAATTAAAAAGGAGAGGTTTTCTCTAAATTAGCAAGGTAAAGATCAATATTCTTGAGAGCAGGCCTATAAAAGGATGATGTTTCTAAAAAGGTGTGTTTGATTATTATCATAATCAAATTTCCTCGATCATAACAAGTACACAGTGCCTCTGGAAATCTGAATGGATTTGAATATCTTTTAAATTTCATTTGAAGATATTTTCCATGTCCAGAGAAGGGCAATGGAACTGGGGAAGTGTCTGGAGCACAAGTCTGGTGAGGAGCAACCAAGGGAGATGAGGAAGCTCAACCTGGAGAAAAGGAGGCTCAGGGATGATTTTGCCACTCTTTATAACTCTCTGAAAGGAGGGTGTGGCCAGGTTGGTCCCTTCTCCCAGGTAACAAGTGACAGGACAAGAGCAAAAATTATCAAATTGCACCAGGGGAGGTTTAGACTGTATAGTAAAAATTTCTTCCCAGAAAGGTGTGTCAAGCACTGGAACAGGCTGCCCAGGGAAGAGGTGAAGTCACCAACTCCAGAGGGATTTAAAAGATGTGTAGATGAAGCAATTAGGGACATGGTTTAGTGATGAGCACAGTGGTGGTGCTGGGTTGATGGTTGGACTTGATGATCTCAGAGGTCTTTTCCAGCCCTAATGGTTCTATGATTCCACTGACTTTTCTTTTATTGCTTTGGTTTTTATATTAAATAATAAAATTAATTTCTCCATCTAACCACCTATCCGGGGTTATAGCAAGACAAATAACAGTGTTGCAGCCTTTTTATCTGGCTCCCAAGGATGTATAGTCTTGAACCTTATTTCAGATGTGCTGGTAAAAGAGAGGGTTAAATGTCCAGAGCTAAATCACTGAGCCACTTCAGTTCCTGGGGACTGTAAGAATGGGCTGGACAGACATTTTCTGTCACCACTTTTACCTGAAAAGATGAAGATGCTCTTTAACTACAAAAGTCACTGCAATTTCTTGTTGCACCATAAACTCAGCCTGGCACAAGTATCTGACTTGCAGTGTTTGTTAAAAATGGCATCTCTGACTGTGAGAGGCTCATCCAAGATCTCAGGCCACAAAAGTAACTTCTAAGTCTTCCTTCATTATGGAGGAACTTTCTGTTCTAACTGCAGTCCTTGGGATCCTAGGAATGCCTCTGCTCTTCAGCTTCAATAACACACATCTATATTTTCATATGCTTCCCCAGACTATGAATTATGCTGCCCTTTGTCATAAGCCTGAGGCATTGTCTGGTCTTGCATTCTGGCTTTTCCATAGTGCCAGAGGCTTTATAAAGATCTCAATAACTTTTTTTTTTCTTTTTTTTTTTTCCAGAAGAGAATTCATGTATATTCTGATTTGAATTGTAGTTCCCTAATGGAGAAATAAACCCAGAGGCAGACAGCTAGGAGAGACAGAGAAAAAATTTACAGGTAAGACAAGAAGACAGAAAAGGTGTTGTAATACAGCTGGATGAAGAAGTGACAGACAAGGTGCTCTTGGCACGTTACATTTCCCATGGAAAAAAATATTGCCCTTTAGAAACTTTTGAATGTCTTTTAGAACATTTGTAACCTTACAGGGCAGTGACACTATTAGAAATGCCATAAATGTTGTACACCACCTTCTCAAGCTATTCGTTACTATAGCGGCATTACTTGGCAGGCAAATGATGACAGATCTACTTTGTAGTGGATCAGTGAGCCAAACCCCTCCTTTAAGGTGCCTTACCAGTGTTCAATATCTTGATCCTTTGTGTTCTTATTAACAAATGACAGCAATACTTTTATACATTCAATATTTTCTATGAAATAATGGAAAAATGATATTGAATTTTTAATCTCTTGATGAATTCATGTGTTTTATTAAGCCTTTTGGTGCTTATGGCTCTGGAAGCCTATGGACAGGAATCAATTATGCTTTTGAAAAGCCAAACTGAAAGTTGTATTTGTTTTTATAACAGGAAAAAGGTCAGTCAAACTGCTGATATTGGAACAAAGTAAGTGTTCAAAATAAGCTTTGTAGGATGGTCAGCACTTTCTAATGAACTTATAAAAGCAGTTGACTTAGTATTCAGTATACTTAGTCAGTTTTTAATATTTTTAATTACAGAATAGCAGTATTCTAGGATTAGACTTACACAAAATTAGTGAAGCCAGGCTATGTTTCTTTAAGATATTTCCATCACATTAGCAGAATCATGTTTTGTTATCACCATAAAATAAAATTAATATAAATGTAATGTTGACTTCTAAAATGAGGTGCACAAAGCATGACATGAAACATGATGAAAGTGGCTGGTAAGTGTTTATGAGAAGGAAACAGCTCAGCAAGAAAAAGGGCAGGATTAAAAGTTAATTAAGAGGAGTTGTTTTTCTGACACAAGAATATTCTTTTTTTCAAACCAAGGGAATTATAAATGCAGTAAATTACTAGACTGCTTGTTAGAATGCTCATGTTAGCAATAGAAGATTGACCTTTCATTTTGTAGGTTTTTTCATACAAACAGCAATATTTCCTGTAAAAAAGTAAGCAGTGTTCGTCTGGAAGTTTTAAAGAGCATACCAAGTTAAAAAACTGATATTTAATTTGTTTGGTTTTGTTTCTGTTCCTTTCTAATTATAACCAGAGAATAAATGATATTACAACTACTTGAATCAAAAATAGATTGTGAAACACTTGATTTGAATGGTATGAAGGCTCACTTTTGCCCCCATTAGGTTTTTGATCATCTTCCTCAGCAGTGGGAAGGAGTTAATCATCCGTTAGTGTGACAGCATATTACCTCTTCATGGACCCTTTCATAGATGCAGGATTTGTACATGGAAAAGTTGTCCATTACTTCCATGGAATGAGACTTCGACTCCCCATAAATTGTTGGAACTGGCTGTAGCTTTATTCCTGCCGTAGGATATACTAATACTGCCTGCTTTTGCAAATTCCCACCTAATTAAAATCGTCAGGCATGTCCTTCATGGTGCATTGAATTTGTAACCTCATCAGATGTGATTGTGCCAGGGTAAGTATTGCACTTACTTTGGAGGTGTGTGAGCTGAGACCACTGATACAAGTAGTGTCTGTTCATGGAGATGGGCTGGAATATGCTGGAGACAGACCTTCAGAAACATATTTTAAAGGCATCAGGTGTAGATGAACCCAGCACTTTTCCAGAATGCTTCTTTAGGCTGAGGAGCAATGAGAGAGAAGAAGAGTTAAGGGAAATTTAGCTGCTTGAAGGTTTAATTTAAATGATCTCCAAAGTGAGGGAAAGAAGATGAGCAAAGAGAGGAAATAGCCAGCTGTCACCTGTAATTTATGAGGTTTCTTCTCTGACTCTATTCCTTGGCTGATGCAACTCAGAGTAGCTCATTTGCAGTTGTTACAATTACAGCAATGGGATTTGGTTCTGGACCTTTTTGCAAAAAGGGTTTGATGGGTTTCATTCATCAGGAAACTTTTCAAGCTCATAGCCAAGAAGAAGAGACATTTGCAGATGACTGATCAAACCACCCCTGGAAGAGGTCACGGACCCATTCAAAGCCCTGCTCTGGGCTATCAGTATGGAGAAGATTTCCAGCCTCAGATGAGAGCCCTGGTCAGCCAAGCTGTTGAATTATTTCTGTGTTTTGGAGCATTCTTTCAATGAAATTGATTTAGTTTTATTTCAAAGTGTAGTATGAAAAAGAGAGTATTTTGAAATGTTTCATAAAACACAGTAACCTTCTGATCGGCATTAGTATCAATACAACCACTTCCTCTTGTTTTCTTGCTCTGTAATGTGCCTTTGTCATCTTCTGTGTTTCTTTTCACTTTGTACCTCCTATTTGATTGTTCTGGCAATCTTTTTTCACTCTTTTTCTGTAACTCTTCATGTGTCTTTAGTAAGAGAATGTAAGAACTGATTGATTTGCCACAATCCTCATTGGCATTGCACTGTATTTTTTTTCAAGTCTGTAAAAAGGACCAGGGAATTCCTTTGTGCCTAAATAATTTATATGAAACCAAATAGGATACAGTGGAGGTATAATCTTTTATTAATAAACCTCTTAGATACTGGCCCTGCTGCAGATGAATTCTGCTAGAGAGGAAATGCCTGTGACAGCCTAGGAATGGCAAGTACCAGAAGTAGTGTTCTGGGAGATGAAGCCTTCAGCATGACTGATGTTTTCTAATGCCACACATGACTGAGGGCAGGACCTTTGGAAACATCGCCTACTAGAATTTCTCCTTTCAAATGTTTTCAAATGAGGCTACTTGAAAAGCAGCAGTACATTTTGTTAATGGTAGAGAACTAAAAAAATAGAACTCAGTCCTCTCTCTAATGCTGCTCAACATTTTTCATTTCAAAATGTTGTGTATTTTCTCATTCATAACCTTGAAAATGAATAGGCATATACAGTGTTTGCCTCACTCTCAAGCATCCACACTGCAGCAGCACAGAACATAGAGTCACAGAATTATAATATCATGGAATCATTGAATGGCTTGGGTTGTAAAGGACCTTAAAGACCACCTCATTCCAACCCCCTGCCATGGGCAGGGACACCTTCCACTAGACTAGGTTGGTCAGAGCCCCACCCAACCTGGCTTCAAACACTTTGAGGGATGGAGCATCCATACGTCCCTGGGGAGGTTGTTCCAGTGAGTGATAGTTATTCCTGTAAAAAAATTTCTTTACTATTTCAAGATGAATCCTCTCTCAGTGAAACTTGTGCCATTTACTCCTTGTCTTCTTCATGTGGCACCTCGTGTGGAGACATCCTCTCCACCTTTTTTTGTATTCACTTAAATAGAGAATGATTATTCTCTAGAATAAAATCAGGTTGCTGTAGGTACTAATTATGCCAGTTAATCTCCTATTAAGATTGGTGACTAAAGGAAAAGTTGTGATTCAGACTCGATAGGATTAATTTCCAAAATGACCTTTTATTTTTTTTCCCTGGCTAAATATAAATCATCAGTAATTAAATTATACTTTGAAGTGATTCTGGACAAGAAATCTAGGTACCTCTAATTTCAGCAAAAAGTACTTCCTTTTTTTCTTTTTTTTTTTTTTAATTTCTTTGGTTATATGGCCCAGATCACCCAATCATACACTCCTCAATATAGTTTTTTCATTTTGAGGTATTTTAGAGAGTAGAGAAAATCTGTTTTTATTTCAACTTCTCCTTTCCCCTGGAAGATAAGTTCCGTTCAAAATATCTGATATTTCTTCACATCTGGACACTTTAAACCCCAATGCTAGAATGTTGCATATAAAGTAATTTGTGGTTTTAAACTTTGGTTTCCCCTCTCCCATATAAATGCAAATAAAATGTTTTCCATTAGAATAACTCTGCCTCGTGCTTTTTTAATGGAGGCATTGGAGACTACAAAGTAGAGTAGAATCCATTTTGATAATACTATATCTCCTCTCTGAGCTCCAATCTAAATATTTCCATCTGTCAGATTTTTTATTTAATATTCTGAATAATGGAAGTTGCAGGAAAAAGGGAGCAGTCATTTTTATTTCACTTTCTTTTGCCAGGCTTTGGTGGTCTTAGAGTTTCTTCTTGGATTGCAGAAATGTGTGTATGAAGATTTATAGTCCTTTCCTCTGCCACGGTATCTCTTAGAATTCCAAAGATGTCATTTTCAAATGTTCATAAACAAACATATTTTCTAAAATTATTTTTAAAAAAAAATCCAGCTTTCCCCAAACACAAACTCAAATCTCTGCTGAAGTGGAAGGAAATTTATAAAAACAATCTTGGGAATATGAGAGTAAAAACTAGAGGGGATCTTTCTCTTTGTGTAAATGAATGAAACACTTTCATCATGGAATTTGTTGTCTTGACATTAGCCTGGAATGCTGCTGCCGCCTCTGACATTGTCTAAGTGAATATGGAGCATACAACGACTCCCAGGTTAGCCAGCATACTGCTGAATTCCTGTGGCATTTGCTGGGAAAGAGAGGAAAATTATGATCAAGCAGTTCCGAGAAACTGAAAGGTCAAAATATCACATGAAAAAGCAAGTTTCAATTTTTAAAACTCTACTTTCTAGTGAACCTTGCTAAAGTAGATCTTGGTGAAGATCCACCTTTATGAACTGTTTTATAGTTTCATGTGATTCAGCCATGAGCAATTGCCTGAGTTAAAGACTTGATGTGCAAGGTTACACTTGAGTGGTTTGGGGTGGCTGGTTTTTTTAAAAAAAGTCCTCACATCCAGAAGACGAAAACAAAATATCTGTGCTTTTATTGTTTCATTCCAATTTTCATATCATAAAATATCTTCTACATTTTCTTATTATTTTGTCTCTCCTCTTTAAGTCAGATGTTCCAAGTGCCAAGTAATGCAATATCTAATACACAATGGAATATCAAATGTCCACAAATCAAAGCCTGCCCTCTCATCCAAGGTCTGCTTAGGAGTAAAGGTTAGGAAAATACAGAGAAATATCCCAGCATGTCCTATATGAGAGTCCAAACTCCATGAAATCTATAATGAAAAGTAAATAAATGACTCTGTCCTTCACTGCCAAGCTGTTAATCCATAATGTGGAGTTGGCCTCTGTTGTTGTCAACAGTGATATATAAATCATATCAGACAAAACAAGAACCAAGCTCACCCTTTACCCCTTCCTTAAGCGAAATGCAAACATTTATAATGCCTAAAAACTTTCCCCCCTGTTTTCTTCCCCCTTTTCACATGTCTCTCAATTGCTGGTTTCTGCTGAGTTGAGAAGAGTAGAAAAGTGTGTGGGAGCCTGTTTGAAGTGTCCTGCAGAAATTTCAACCCGATTTCCTAAGCCAAAGACATCTCAATGACACCAAGCCACCTACAATCTAGTCCTTCACAAAACCATGGCTGGCTGCTCCTACTCAGGACTTCAGGAAAGAGGAATGCATGGAGAAAGCAGCTCTGCAAAAGAGGGATCAAATATCCAGGGATGACACAGAAGAAAAGCTACACTGGATGGGGAAAGGGAGAGGGATAGGTGGCCTTTCAGGAAGATCCAGAGAGCCCAAACCAAGGAGATAAGGAAAGGAAACGCTGGCTGAAAGAGTTCAGGGGGAAGACTGATGGAAATGTATGAAGTCTGAGCCTTTAATAAGTCTCAGAGTAAAACACTTTAAAGTCAAAAGAAAGAGTGCAGCTGGTTTAGGTAGCAATGAAAGAGGTTCCTTTATGTCTTACCTAAATTTAATTTAAGTCAATGAGCAAAATATTCAGTGACTTTTGTGTTAGTTGGACAGGGCCCTAAGTGAAAAAGGGCATGAAATTAGCTGAATTTTGACGCTTGTAAAGCTCCTGCAGAGCTCATTTCAGGATCAAAGCCTAGAGCTATAATTGTGTTGCTCATTAAAATAATGGAACAAATATTGAGAGAAAAATAACTATATCCGGGGCAGTAATGCCAAGAGCAATAAATGACATGAGTTTATGAAGAACAGATCTTGCCTGATAAACCCTATTGCTTTTTTTCTAATAGAATTGCAAAGGATCAAATTCTGATATGTTTGTGAGGGCTGACTTGCTGAAGAAACCCCTGAAGTCTATTCCTGGCAGGAATTACGTGTGTCAATAACAGTCCTAAATGCTGATCTGTAACTAGCAGATGAAGGGAGAGTAGCAGTTTGATGTGACCTGCAACATTTTAGTGATAAAAGGTAAATTTCCAGAGAAGTGTTGTGGTGTAGGAGCCAGGGTATCACTTGGAGATTTCCAGTTTGGTTTGTACATGGTATTGTCACATGAACTACTGTCCTGGGTGAAGCACCATAACCAAAAAAGGCACCAATGGCAAAGTGCAGCTCCCTGCATGGAGCTTGGAGTGTTGTGTCAGCAGTGTGACTTTGTTCAGTCAGGACTGCTAAAACATAGGAAACTGCTTAAGGGAAAGTCCTGGAAACCCTTAGACTGAATTATAAGGTATTGGGAATGAGATAATTGTGTTGTGAAAGTGGGAAAGCTGAAAAGGTGTTACTAGGTGAGGTGGGGAAGTGGTTTGAGGATAGGATTTAAGTGTGCAAGAACCAAAACTGTTGGTTTGCACTTAGAAGGTGAAAAGGAGTGGGAAATACTGACTCAAATACACAAGAGGAGCAAGAAAATCCTTTCATTTCACAAACCAGGCTGGTCAATAGACCACCTAAAAATGTAAAGCTCCAGTGGACACTTACTTGGAGAAGCATATAAAACTTTTGAAGAGATGTATCAAATTGGAGGGAGAAGGACAAAGCAATCAGATCCAGGGAGAAATGTATCAGGTTTATCATGGTAGGTAAAGGGGAGAATACCTATAGCAATATATCTGTATCCATACCTATCCACAAGTGTTTGATGAAGGGACAGCCCAGAAATCCACCAGGAATATGTCATGCAATTGAGAGAAGGGAAAATGTAAGACAGTGTCTGAAAGTAGCTCTGAAATGGAGCAGTTTGCTGGGTGGAAGAGGTTATTTTATGCATGACAGCTGACTTGGCCTGGAATAAAGGTAATGCAGGTGACACCTCATCTGAGGATAGCAGAGATCCTGCTGCAGCATCCAACATCCATAATCCCTGACTCAGCCTGGAGATCCTCATATTGCTTAGTCCTTCTTTATGCCTGGCTAGTGCAACAAATGGTTTAGGGACTGAGTTAGGAATGGATTATTCTGGTGTTAACTGTTGACAACTGCCGAAAAGTATTGGGGGGTTTTCTGTGATAACTTTTTCAGGGCTTTTAAGGATTAATAAATCCTTATTTAGTCAGGAAGTCCAGGAGGGAATCAACAGAAATATTTGCATATTTTTCCCATGTCAGTGCATTATAGCTCCAGAGTTTTGATTTTCTCCTTGCTCTTCAGCTGGTCTAAATTATCACTGTACTGTTGAAATCAATTGTATTTAAACACCTGCCACTTCCAGATGTCCAATATTTGCCAGATTTTTTCTTGTTGCCAGTGCCAAGAAAGAAAAATGGATCATTTGCTAGTCTTTTTGATGACATGGAGTGAGAAAAGGAAGAAACCCCCTACGTACTGCCTTACAAGACCTCTAAAACTCAGGTATGGAGGAGAGATCAACTATTTATAGTGTGAAAAATAAACTTCCATCAGGAGTTCTCTGATAAGCCAGAACACATCCTGGACAGAAAGAAAGTGAGCAGGAGCCTCCATCCCCTCCATACAGCCATTGTGTTTGGCCTGCAACACTTAGAATCAAGTGGAAAGCCAGGCTGGAGTGGACAAAAGTATCACCTACCCATATCCTTTTAAAGTGATGTGTTGTAGCAAATTGCTTTCTGTTTAATTTGGCTTATGCAAACAACACTGCCCTTGGTGAGGCAGCATGACTCCTGAAATCTTCAGCACAAGCAGGATCAGCTTGTACACTTCCTTGTTGCCATGGAGTATCTGGAATGCTGTCCTTTATGGATAGTCCTTATGCATGAATCTAATTACCCTCTCAACCAATGGAGAATTTACATTGATAGACTGAACTTTTTTCTGAGCAGCTTCCTTGGAACACTGAAATAAAAGTAATTTTGTCTGAATTTTATTGCTGCACCTACAAAGCAAGAAGGTAACAATTGTTGTTAATCTTTCACAAACTCCAGCTTTTTCATCATCTTAACTGCATTGAATTTCAGAAATATTATGATCTGTAGAGTGTAAGATCACATTTAACAAAAGGAAAGAAAAAAAACCTCTTTGTGTGTAGAGTGTATTGTCTTGTGTTAAGATTTGGTGAGTACGACATAACCAAAATGATTGTTCAATTATATCTTACATTAGCTCATTCAGTAATGAGATAAACAAGCTGTCTGGCAGAATGGGTTTTGGTTGATGAGGAAATAGGTGAATACAAAAAATAGGCTTTAATCACATTTATTTACTGGGTCACAGTGAAGGATTAATGTTATATTCTAGACCAATCAGTCACACTGATTTTGTGGTCACATGTTAATGAACATGCAAAAGAACCCAAAGAATTCTTAGAATCAAGCAATAAAAACTTGTGAATTTAAATATCTGGAAAAAAAAAAATTCATTTGTTTCTATACAATTTGCAACCATAGCTTTGAAACAACAAGGGTTTTAAATTGCTGGAAAGTTTTCTGGATTATTAAAAACCATAATTCTATACCCAGCAGATATCAGCCCTTACTCTGTGAATAAAAGTCTCCCCTCAGCTGTAGTTTTTAGTGTATCTTGTATGAGCCTTCACACCTAACTGAATTTCATGCAGTGACTTTACAGAGAGCAAAGTGCTGGCCTCTGAAGGGAGTGGAAAAGTTCCTGAACATTTCAGCAGCATCAGAAATAGCCTTGCAAAGAGCACATGTAAGAAAATCTTTTCAGGAGTTGTGACAGCTATGTATGGATCCCATGGCCATCTTGCAGCAAACACATAGTGCTGGAAGACCTTCAGGGAGCTTGGAAAGGTAAGAGGTGGTGAGCTACACCCCCAAGGAGTTCTGGATACTTGCTCCAGCTGTTTCAGATCTGCTTTGGCTGTGCTCTGCCTTTGCTGAGTGCATAAAGCCTGGCTCTGCATGTTCCAGGAGGTATCAGGTAACTGGAATATCAAATACATGCTCATCTGTAAAAATAAACCAAGTGTGTCTCTTTGATGGCTCTTACTTGTCATCAACAAATGTATGCAGGGTTATCAGGAGGACTCATCCCAAACCTTTCTCTGATGTTCCCTGCTGTGCTAAGCCAGCAGGAATGTCCCTCTGGGAAGGATGAAAGTGCATATGTCTGGATACTTATATATATACATCAAGGGTCAAACTCAAGGTTTAATCTTGCTATTCCCTCACCTCAGCTCTGTAAAGGAAGCAGGAAGGTGTGGCAGCAAGGGGATCATCCCCCGGGCACCAGAGTTGCAATGTCATTCCCATCACCTCTCTGCACTGACTACACCCCTAGTCATGATGCCAAAACTGTGACCACCACTTTTGGGGTCATGGCAAGGTGTCTCAGATACAGACCAATACTTGCTTCCCCTTTTCCCAGTATTGTTAGCAAACACTTTCCAAAAGAGGTCACCTATTCCATTTGTATTGATTTTCACTGAACAAAGAGATGCTAATTCATCTATGTGCAAAGAACTAGCACTTGTTCCAGCCTAAGTACCATCGAGGTGTTGTAAGGAATTTACAATGCTTGGCTGAGTCATTAATTTTTATGCTCAGTTTCAGACCAAAGCATTTTGAAATAACTGCATCGCAAATGCCTGAGAATCCCTTTTTGTACTGAAGGTATATCCTTTGCTTTAATCAAATCATACCTGGTGGTACCAATGTAACACCTTTATCACCTTTAGCTGTTGTCTTGGAGATACGATAAATCTTTTCTGTAAAATTTTGCTTCTGAGGCTGTGCTTCTAAAGAAAAACGTAAGTGCTATTGAAACATCTGTGAGAATTCAAGGGAGATTTTCATGAGGAGGGAGACTGTTGCCAAGACCCTTAAGCTGAGAATCTTCTGTAGTTGAGCACTGCTAAATACTACACAGATAACGGAAGGCAGTAGAAAGTCTTCACATTCAGAAACTGGTTGATGAATTATTTTACGTGGAGACATAGCCAAAGTCCATAGAGCCTAGAAGAACACCACAACCCCATCAATGGATGTATCCTACCTGTTGAGTTTTCATATCTTCAGCTCCAAGAAAGAAAAATATAAGAGAAAATATTCCTGTTTGTATCAACAGCCTATTCAGAGATTTAAAAATTTATGTACCCTCTGTAGAGCCCTGAAAGCTGCTGCTTCTGGTCTCTTTAACATGTACATTAGTGATCCAAAACAGCAATGGGTTTGTGAGGTGGTTGCCCATCACATGACAACTGTGCTCAGGCTGCTCAAGGATAAGCTGCTAAAGACTAAAAATACCCAGAATCATTTGCCATTTTTAAATTTCTGACTTCTAATGATAAGTTCTTTATGTTTTTAGATTGTTATATACCTCCGTGATAACCCATATGATTGTACTGGGATGTTTTTCAGCTTTTATTCTATGGTAAAAAGTACGTTTTCCTCTGTTGTTGATATCCTCTTGTTGACCTTGAATTACCTTTCTATGAAAAAATATTCAGAGAAATATCTAAGAATTTTTTTTGCTAGTAGGCAAGGCTTCTTATGGCTGTCAAAGTTTTCATGTGGCAAGAGGAACTTCAAACATAAAAATATAATAAATGCTTAACGGTTTTTTGCTAGTAACAGTGGCAGTTCTAATGCCACAACACGTCAGTGAGACAACAGAATAATATTGAAACTTTTGCTGTCCCACTGTACAATAAAATATGACACAAAGTCAAAATATGTGTTATATTGTAATGACATGATACAAGATGAAAATGAATTTCAAAAGATAATATTATTTTAGGCTTTTTTTTCCCCAATCTCATGTCATATTGGGGAAAAAAAAAAGGAAAGACAGAAAGCCCATCTCAATGAAAATTACATCCTAAACAAAATTTCAGAATTTGTTAAAGGAAAACTTTACTGAATAGTTTGGCTTTGCAAAACTGTGGAAAACTCTTCCATTACCAACTCTTGCACCAGTGATTTGCAGTCATAATGACCATGCCCAGGAAAGGGCTCTGAATTCCTGCTTAAAGGCCCATTTGCTGCTTCAATAAAGCTCCCTAAAATATCTTGTAGAGGATCTTACAGATTCAAAGTCACTGTTTCATTGGTTCCCATGGCTGGGGGAGGCAGAAGATTCCCCTCTTTTACCTGAGAGGGATGTAACAGAAAGTCCTGGGCTCTCACTCTCAAGCGGGGACAAACTTGTCCTTGGAGCAGAGTCAGAAGTGCCTGGGAGAGGTTTCTTTCCCAAGGGTTCGGAGGTGTGAGAAAGCAAAGCCATCAGAAAGCAAAATTGCAACAGGAGCAAGGCATTTGGAATTCAGTTCTGACTGAAAAAGACTTGAAAGTGAGATTAAACACTGCCTTTCCTTATGTTTCTCTGTGCTTGATAAGTAATTTTTGAGAAAAATGAACTGAATCAGTGAAACTCTTGACTCCACTACTACTTTTCCTCCTGACATGAAGCAACTCCTCATTGTTTGCTGACTTTTCAGATTAAAGAGTATCAATGTCTTTTATGGTTCAAGTGAAAAATTGTTTCCCTGTAGGATCTCTCCTAATTGAGCACCTGTATACAAACAAAAGGGACCTGGATTTTATTTTAGCCTTGTAAATAAGAAGCCTTCTTGGATGTGATCCAGCCGTTCAGTGAGGGAGCCAAATAATTGACAGTCTGGTCACAGCTGGCAGCCACACCAGTAGGGTTCCAAAATATGAGGGGAGGAGGGAGAACACATATAAAATATATACTTTTTACAGGATAGGTTCTCACTAAAACAACATACTAATTCTTCAGCTGCAAATCTCAGAACTCTGTGGCTAAAAGAAATAACTCTCTATATAGTTCTAATTCCTGCCTAATGCTGCCCTTTCAGTAGGGACATCTCAAAGTAAACCTTTTCTCTCTGGCAGAGGTTGCTGATTTTTACCTTCAGCCAGATGGCAGAATCTGATCCTTACTCACTTAGAATTTGACTCCCAAAAATGCCTATTTTGATGAAATACTTTATCAATAAACTCTTGAGTCTCCACAGAACTTTAAAATTTAGAAATCTACTGACAAACTGAATGTCAAAATGACATGGCCAGGAAGTTCACAGGACCTTTAAAAAGTGTGAATTGTGTTTCTCCAACAGGTATTCTGTTGAGCTCCATCTTTCTCTCCTCACATTTCCTTGAGTTCATGCAAATATTTGAGATCCCCACTGTGCTGTCTGCTTAGTCAGAACGCTTCCTGAGTTGCATTAATAATATTTGGCTTGGCTCCAAATAACCTTGAAAGGGTTATGATGGAGTACAAAAGCATTCAGAAGCTTTTATCAGGTGTAGTTGCAGGGTTTATTTTCAAGTAAATGCTTAATATAGTTTCAGTTTCAAAGAGTCTTTTTGGGTGCTGGTTTTATTCAGTATGTAATAGTCAAGTCTTGCAATGTCTAAACTTCTCTAAGATGTTCATAAATGGTCTTACAGAATCTTTTTGTGCTTTTCAAACAAATGTATCCATTCAAAAGATAAATGTACTAGATCTGCTGATATTCAGTGGAATGCTTCAGTCTGGCTTTGTTTTGTACATATAAAAGTTTGTGTCTGGCCTTTTTCACGAGTCATTTTTTCTCCATCTGCTTGAGCCTAGATTATAATGTCCCCCATATGAACGTACACCAAAAAACTTTAAAGAGGTACAATCTATAAGTTTTATTACTATAAGAGGAGTTAGTCTGTAAAAAATTTGGAGCAGGGATAGTAAGAAATAAGCATTATTTCAGTTTCTGCATCTTCCTTTGGATTTCTTGTGCCTGTTTTTATAGTGATATGAATACATTTTGACTTTTTAAAAAATGTTACTTTGCTTTTGCTTAAGAATCTCACCACACTTTAGATGTATGTGAATAATAAGGCAAATCCACAAGATGGGATTTGGGGGTTGAAATGAGAAGAGGAAAAAAAGTTATGTAGATTTCTTGCTGGCTTTGAGAAAAATTATTAACAGTACTCAGAGGTCTGTCACATTTACAAACTAATGCAAAAGAAGAGAGAACTGTGCTTTTTTCTCATCTTTCTAGTCTAATAATTTAATACATGAGCTGTACAGTAATTGCCACAGGTTTTGATAATTAAATATCTCATCCTGTTTCACATTAAATTTTCAGAAGTCTGAGAGTAGAGAGAAATTGATGGATTTCAGCTTAAATGAAAAAATTATCCTAAAATAAAGATCTATTCACAATGAAAAAAAATGGTTTAGCCCTTGCAAATGTTGAAGAGACTAGATATAGTACTGAAACTGTAAAACAGAAAAATAGTGGGTGATGGAAAGGCCAGAATAGGGCTGTCAAATTTTAAATTTTAACATATGGACTGCTCACTCCCTGCTCTGGTTGCTAGTCGTTCCCAGATGGTGTCTTTAGTGAGTGATGGTGAGGGGAAAGGAGCAGGTGGCAATGGCAATTTTTTGGGTTGGTTTGTTGTTGTTTTTTGGTTTGGTTTTTTTACATATATCTACTTAAAATTCTGGGTTCTATATTTAAAAAAAAAAAAATTAAAAAAGAGAGAAGAAAATACAGGAAGTATAGGGAAAAGTCATACATAACCTGGAATCTGAGGCTGAAATTAAGGAAATCCTATTGTTGTGGGCTGATGAGTCAGGATTATGATTTGGATCCAGATCTGAGCTCCCTCCTAAGAGGTGAATAATAGCTTTCATGTAGGGCCTTGTTCAGCCCAAGGCATGGCCTGGCCCAGCAACTGCAGGAAGAAAGTGCCCTCCAGAATGGGGTTAGCTTCTCCTTGGGTGCACAGAGCATCAAAGCTCTCCAGCACATGCTCAAAGAGAGGTTTGCATACATGTTTAAATGTGCTTGTCTAGATGGAAACCGTATGCCAAAGACATGGCATTTGTGGGTTTAGTGCTGAACACAGAGTTTATGATGTCAGGGATGATACTGATCTCTTTAAGCCTAAGGAATTTTTTTGCATGAGGTTTCTTCTTATGAGAAACATCCTTACACTCCTCCTCATTAACTCTTTCTTGGCAACTGCTGCTGGAGTGTGCCATGTCCTGATTTAGAGAGTGATTGTACCAGTGCTGACTCCAGGCTTTTTCTTACAGTGAGCTCCATTGCTCCTTCACATCTGGCAGTAAGAGCTCCTACTCCGCAGTACAAGTCTCTCTTGTTCCTTCTCATTGTTCCTTCGTGTCCACGTGTGGCACTAGTTTGTTGTTTTTTTCTAGAATATAAGTAACATTTCTTAATATGCTATAATGAACCTGAAACTTGGTTATATTTTCTTATAATTTTCAGTAATGCCTTGCTGTTTTTCCTAGTCTTTCCAGCCTAAATGATTGAGAATATGATCTTATAACTAAAAAAGAAAAAAAGGAAGCAAATTAAATGTGTGTCTCTGCTACAGACATAGCCTCTTGGTATGTAAACCCTAATAAATGTATGAATCTGATGAGTACTTCTTTTGTTATTGTCACAAATCCTGGATGTCATGGCTGCCTTTAATCTTCCAGCCTTGAGAGTAAAATCTCTCACCTAAATCAAAGCTGAGGGGAACAGTATGGTGTTAAGAGGCAGCTCATAATGGAGCGAGTTAAATTTCTACTAAAATATCATCATACTCAAAATGTTTCTATTTTGCAATTTTGGACAAGACTCAATGGCACAATTAAAAATGTCAAAATGAAGTTCAGAGCTTTGTAAAAACCAGCATTGCATAATATACGTCATGATCATTCCAAATCACTACCACACAGTGGGTAAAAGCTCTATCTTTTCTGAATCCAAGGCAACTTAGAGGAGTATTGATTTTCCCTTTACTGAGAAATGAGAATCACATATTAGGAGTGAAAGCTGCAGACACGATATAATGACCTTTCTCCTTGGCTTCTCTTTTCTAGCACAAACAGAACCATTTTCATGGCTAGAGTGGATATTAAACAGTATATCTTGTAGCAATGAGTTTGCAACTGTCTGTGCTTGTTTTATCCAATTAGCATACTTACCACAAGAGCAAAAAAAAATGACTAGATACAGCTTTTAATTTCTGGAGATATCAGTTCCATCCAGAAAAACATTGAAATGGCTCCAGCTGGAGGTCTATTCCATCTGTCTCAGTACTGGAGGGAGGAGGGGTGCTTTCTTCCTGCAATTTTAATGCTGATGCATGATTTAGAGTAAGCAGGCAATTTCACTGAGAGCAGAGGACCTTGGCTGACCTCTGGCTTATCCTATGTGTGTTTTTCATAGCACAGTCCCACATATTCTTATCTATTAAATGGTGTTTCAGGTCACAGACATGTCAGTATTCTATTTACTGCTTTAATTATATAGAATTTAAAACAAACTTATCAATACCTGACACATTACCTCAGGGGAAAATATCCTCACCATGAACCAGCATGAGAGCTATACTAAACCTACCTCAAACAAAAGCTGGTTTCCAACACAGCCATTAAGGGCAGATTTTGTTTTTACATCTGCTGTGTTTCCATCTAACCACCTTGTGTGAGAGTGTGTGAAACAATGGCTTGAAGCTGCATGGGCTTCAAACTTTTTTATATTTAATTCCTTCCCCCCCAGTTTAAACCAACTTCAACTTCCCCCTGGTTATCACTTCTGTTAAAGCTGCTCCTGAGTCAGCAGTGTGTGTGTGTGCTGTGTGTGTGTGTGTGTGTGTGTGTGTGTGAAATGACATCCTTGACCTGCTTTCTCTGGCTGCTGGGGGGAAAATATGGTGGAATTCTTATGGTGGAATATTTGAAATGCAACTCAGTGCCACTGTCCTCTTAGTCCAGCCGCAAGTGTGAGCTGTGGAATAGCACTAAGAAAAGTGGAAGCATCACAAGTCATTTGACCCTTACTTCTGTGTTGTTTATACAATTGTAAACTCGATCATGGTTTTGAAAATCCAGGAGATGCCTGGCAATGCACAGTGGTGGCAAAAACACACAGTGGCTGGCAGTTTGAATTAATTTGAATGAGTTGATTTTAAACTCCTTCTTGGTGTCTTCAGTGCTTCAAACAATGTCCCATCTTTGTAAGAAGGATAAATAGACAGGGAGGATCAATATCTGATACCTTTGAACAAGGAATTTCATTAGAATGGAAAAAAATTAATTGTAAGCGATTTTGTCATTCTGTACAACTCTTCACTGTGCTTAAAAGCTTTTGACTATGATCTAGGCTTCCTACTACAACCCTGGTCACTGTCCAGAATGGAGGAGCAGTCAGGTCTGAGCAACTTGTTCTTCTGGATTATCAAAACATGACCATGCAGGCTCCTGCTCAGGCCCAGAAGAGTTTTCACTCTCTAAAGATCCTGGTCCTTTATCACGTTGTCTAGAGTGGTTTAGCAATCCAAGTGAGCTGAGGACTATCTGGAAAGTGTGCTGGCATCAGCCAACTCTTGACACTGTGCAACACGCACTGATGTTTTCTGCTATTAGAAATTCATTTTCCTGGTCAGTTTTATTAATACATCATGTTTTCAGACAGGCTAGTTTATAAGAAGTCAGAGATCAGAAAACTGCAGAGTTTCTGGACATTCAGGGGGTTGAGGCACAAGCATGTTCCATCTGCAGGTGATATGGCTTTGGAATGTCTAGAGAGAACATGGATTCACTGATGACTTACATGTAATGTCACTCTATCAGGTGAGTTCCACTTCATTGTCTTTTGGGGCTTGCAGATTTTTATTAACCTATGTTATTTTTCTCATTCATTATATATAAGTGTATTTTCCCACTTATTATACATGATATATACCATAAGTTTGATGTGAAATGCCCAAAGTACAATAAAGTTTGCAATTTGCACAAACTATCACCCCTAATCTGTCTAAAGTGTTATATCAGGAAAGATAACTTCCTTTCTTCATGATTGGGTGTCTGGATCTTATAAAAATAAACATACAGGAATCTAAAGAATATACACAATAACCACGAAAATATTAGTAAACAAGTATCGGACTTTTTTCTCTGTACATTTTCTTCGAGAGTCTCATATATAATAGACCGGGAGGCTCATGATTCTTTTTCAACTTCCTGATGATGTTATTTGCTTTTATACATTGAAACAGATACATGATTGTAAAAAACATAGTAAAATAGTGGGAATGTGGCCACTAAACTTTTCATATTATTCCTTCTGTGTTGTGTGACTGTCCTTGGCAACTCTTGCTCCAAAGTTGCCTTGCTTTGTTTTCCTTTTCCAAATGAGTGTTTTGGTGTTTTCTTTACCCAACCCACAGATACCTGAGTTTTTTCTTTTCAGAATGAAAAAAAGGTGAATGAAAGTCGAAAAAAAAGTGTCCACTAGCCCAAAGCAGCCACACAGGACATGGAATCTAAAGTAGCAGTAAAAGCAGAATGCAGAGAAATCTAAGGCTGAGAAATGTTCACGTAAAGAACAATCTGAGTGTACCTAATGGAATCCACAGAAATCAGTGATTATTCTCTCAACTGGAAGAAGAATTAGAAGGGTTACCTTTATCAACAAAATTATTTGGGAAAAGCTTTAGGAAAAGTGCCTCATGAAGGGGAGCCTAAAAGAAAAAGGAGCAGAAGTGTGGGGAGAGGAGACACAGGTTGAGAACACAAAGATTTTAGCAAAAAGCTCCCATGGGATGGCAGTAATGTTGAACATGAGTGGTTATGGGAGAACTTGTGGAAGCACCTCTAGCTGGGGGCTTGGAGTGAGAGCCAAGCTGCAAAGGTTTGGCTGACTGGAGCAGTAAAGCCAAGGAAAGAGCCTTGGGGCCAGATCAACAGGAAAGGAATGGAGCTGCTGCTGCTGCCTCATCACCTGGGCCTGTGGCACAGACTCTCAAGAGGGAATTCCCCTTTGGCTGCAAGGGGAATATTGCATTACCCTCTGATCCTGGAGGGACTGAGCATGCCCCTTGCAGTAGAAGCCAAGGCAATGAACATTGTGCTGACATAGAATAAATTTAATTTCATCTTAATTGCAAGTTCAGCCACGGCTTTTGAGGAATTTTCTTGGGGTTTTTTTGTCTGCCACCATCTGATGAGTATCACATCTTTCTCAGATTCTTCTGAGCCTTAAGAATCACATTAGTTACAAATGTAATTTGTACCTAATGATCTATTTGTATATTTCAGTGCCTTTTAATCCTGTTACCAGGAGATTGTATCGGCTAATACAGAAAGGTAAATATAAATGAGAGTGCAAACTACTGTTACAGCCATCAAGATGAAAATTATAGACTTTCTTCATATTTCACAGCACAAGCAGGGTAGCTGAGGTCAGGAGAAACTCACCTTCCGACCCTACATAATCCACAATTAGAGTGTGTGTCATTAGGGGTTTGATTATTCATCCTATGCATCTTGTGTATATCACTGGTAGAAAAGCAAACCTTGGCATTATTCCTTGGTCTTCCTCAGCGTGGTAGTCCCAGTGCTCCTTTGGTGCCCAATTATTTGAACTATTTCTAATATTAGAAATAGTCTCTATTTTGTTCTCTCTAGGACAAAATTCCAGGCCTTTATTTAATCTCCATTTCTCTTGTTCCATTACAACATCCATTGCTTGTTAGTCCTCCCAGGAGCAGCTCAACACCACATCCATCAGTTTCATTTCCCATTTTAGTATTTTCTGTCAATACAATACAATAATACCGAAGTGCATTATAGGCAGTTTTACATTGCAGAGCTAACAATTATAATTCAAGATAATAAGCTCCCACTAAATGTTTGGAAAACTAAGTCTGCCTGAAGCCAGGGCATATTAGAACTTCTAAGACGTACAGCTTTTGTCTGACAAGCTGCAGATAAGAGTAAGACATACATTTTCTAGAAAGTGCAGAGTCCTTGGAATGGAATAAAAGGTAGTTTTCTGCTATTTTTGGGCAAGCATTGAAACAGCCTTTAGTCTGGCATTACTGGATGCTTTTGAAGATTGTACTTACATTGCCATTAACAGCCTAAGATGTGGAGTGATGGATAATTTGTTGTGGTTAAAGCTGAGTGTGGTTATGCTTACAGTAATCAAGTGAGTGTCATCCATTTTGAAGAAAAGCATAACACTCAGGGTTTTTTAATTAAGGGTTGAGGAGGAACGTTTGTACTTATCTTACTTTAAATAGTAGAACATGAGATACCTGCAGATAATTTGTTACTGTTGTTTGAAGTGATAACATTTACCTTAAGGGAATATTGTACAGCAGCCCCCTTAACTCATTTCATAGTGAATAATTCCTAAGTGTCTTTGTTTTGCTCTCATTAGGAGCTCTCGTGAGGCCACACAGATTGGTGACACAGGGCATCCAGCAGAAGACATGACAAGACAAAAATTCTCTGTGAACCTAGAAGGAAACATCATGTCTGCCTCCAGGGGTTGGAGTGAGGTTGCACAGACAACCTTGGGGTTTCTATTTTTTTTGGACTTTTAAGTCTGTGACATAGTAATTCCTCTATGTACTTCTAAATGTAATTTGTTATAGTTTTCAAATCTGCATAAAAGTAAACACAAAATTGTTTCTTTTTGGACTATAGTGATCTCCATATCTGTCTTTAACCAGACAGAGGCTTTTATACTCATTGCTCATGGTGCTACTACTCATGGAGCCATCAAAATGTATTTTTCATGGAACATGTTCTTCAGCTTAGCAATTCAGTTCCAGAACTGCAGATCCTTCCTGCTCTGCTTTATCTTCCCTTTTGCAGCAGTTTTCCCTGTGTTACAACTCTTGTTTCTATCTTGCCCCTCTTTCCCTTGTCTTATCATGGGAATGACCTTTGCTTTTCTTGCTGTCCTGCCCCTTCTCTCACATATGGATTTATTCCCCATTAGGTGCCCAAGGACTGTCCTCAATCCCCAGGGAGACTGAATCTGGCCTAAGGGAGGTGGAATCTTTGTAGAATCTGCAAAAAGCACCAAAGGTGGTGTTTAATCCTTGCTTAGATCTCTCATTCAGACTTGCCTGCTTGGACATGCCCAGGAGACACTCAACAGCAGTTGGGTGCTGTGCCTGCAGTGAGTGTCACTTGTCCCTTGTGCAGAAACATGGCAGTGTTCCCTGCTGCTCCTTCTCTTCAGCACATCTGCTTATCGCCTCTCATCACTAAATTAATTACGAACTCTCTTGGGCACAGAAAGTCTCTTTGTTGTGTAGGGCCTGGCAGAAGCACCACAGCAGCAACAGGGAGGGCAATAGTCTTTCAAAAAGCATGCCATCATCACAAACATGTAATCCTAAAATCCCAGGGATAAGAAACTCAAGAATGGAGCTTTGGAGCACGTTATTACCTGTCATATGACACCTCATCACTTTCTGAAACCCACCTTCCCCAAAGTATTCACCAAAATAGTCTTTCAGTCTGGTCCTCCAATACATTCAAGAGGACTGAGGGCTGGAAGTCATCCTAAATCACTCCCACAGTTCTGTAAGTATGTAAAAATGAACCTACTCTCTGTCGTCTTCCATGTAGTCTTTAAGCATCCACAGAAACACCAAGTATTAAAGGCTGAACTGCTCAGATGGTTTTGTTTTCCTTGCAATTGCAAAAAGTAATTGATGAAAACTGGCTTTTCAGAAGTAGTGGGAGTATCTATAGATAAGTCTCAGCCTTTTTTAAATGTGTGGTTTTTTTCCACTGGTAACCATGTTTACAATAAGTAGATTTGAAATATAATTTTCTATTTTCACCAAAACAAATTAAGCAGAGCTGGCTTCAACAATCTTTATTTTAGATACCATAAAATAATTACATTTTTAAACTTCCTATTCTCACTTTCCATTCTTCTATGTATTCTACTCATTTCTCTATGTTGTACTCCCCGAGGACCAATTATATTCTGGTGAAGTTGGATAACCAATATTGTGAATAGTAGATTTTTTACTCTTGGGGTTTAGTGCTATTCCTGTATTGAGCATGCAGACATGAACACACAGAATCAATCACAGTTCTTCATGTTTTATTTTTGTTGTATTAATTACATTCAAAAGCATGCTGCCAATCAAATTGCTATAATTTTTATGGCTGTAGGTTTTGGAAACTCTACATGCAGCGACTTAGATGACTTCAAATAAATTTGACACTTAACTTGTGGCAAAACAGCAAACGCAAAAAGTCAGGCTTTTATTTAGTATTGCTCTAAAGGAACCCTAATTTTTTATAAATTTCAAAATCACACAGCATTAACACATTGGCAAAAGTTATGTATGTGTCTGCAGTTCTAAGTATTTTTTGCAGTTAGCATTAAAGAGCACATCTTTCTCAGATTCTTCATTCTTGTATATGCTGTGATTTCTACAGCAGATGAAGGGCATGAAGCTGGAGGGGAAAGAAAGGTGAAGAATTTTATCAGTGTTATTAAAATTTCTTTTGGATTTTAGCAGCTGATTTTTTCTGGAATTATGTTCCATCCCAAAACTTGCATCTACCTTGCACATGGCAGTTGTGCAGCATGGCTCAAGCCCAAGGGAATACACCACTCATTTCTCCTTTTCTGAGAAGGGGGCTATGTTTGTGTGAGGGATATTTTTCTTTTTGAAAACTGAAGTCAATAATATTTAGATAGGCACTCACCTGTCCAGACATATAT
Source organism: Entomyzon cyanotis (assembly GCA_024500445.1). Lineage (NCBI taxonomy): Eukaryota > Metazoa > Chordata > Aves > Passeriformes > Meliphagidae > Entomyzon > Entomyzon cyanotis. The sequence continues at coordinate 6,271,137 of JAKEPQ010000756.1, forward strand.
GAGTTGCGAAAATGATGAAGGAATTTTATCCAGTAGTTCTGCACAAACATGTGAGCAGCAAGAATTACAGAGTTTGAGCTTTGCACATCTACTTTATTTGTGGAGCAGAAACTACTCAGGGAACAGAAATGACAAGGTTTTTTTAAAGCTCACTAAGACACTCTCCATCATTTATCATCAGTTCTGGCTAAATGGTGAGGCTCCAGATTACTGGAAGATGGCCAATGTGACATCCATCCACAAGAAGGGCTGGAAGGAAGATCTGGAAAACTCCAGGCCTGTCAGCCTGACCTCAGAGCCCTGCAAGATTATGGAATAGATCATCTTGAGTACAATAACACCGCCCCCACAGGATGGCCAAGGGATCAGACCCAGACAGCATGGGTTTTAGGAGGTGCAGGTCCTGCCTTACCAACCTGATTTCCTTTTATGACCAGGTGACCCACCTTGTGGATAAGAGGAAGGCCATGTTTGTGTCTACCTGGACTTCAGCAAGGCTTTTGACATCATCTCACATAGCATTCTCCTGGAACATCTGGCAGCTCATGGCTTGGACAGGTGCACTCCGCACTGGGTCAACAACTGGCTGGATGGCAGGGCCCAGAGAGCGGTGGTGACTGGTGCCACATCCAGTTGTTGGCCAGTCACCAGTGGTGTCCCCCATGGATCAGTGTCAGGCCCCCTTCTGTTTAATATCTTCACTGATTATCTGGATGAGGAGATTGAGTCCACCATCAGTAAATTTGCAGATGACACCAAGCTGGGAGTGAGTGTCGATCTGCTGGAGGGCAGGAGAGCTCTGAGAGGGACCTGGACAGGCTAGATAGATGCGCTGAACCCAACAATATGAGGTTTAACAAGCCCAAGTGCCATGTCCTGCACTTTGGCCACAACAGCCCCCTGCAGGGGACAGGCTGGGGACAGAGTGGCTGGACAGTGGCCAGGCAGAAAGGGGCCTGGGGATGCTGGTTGATAGCTGACTGAATGTGAGCCAGCAGTGTGCCCAGGTGCTCAAAAAGGCCAATGGCATCCTGGCCTGTATCAGGAATAGTGTGGCCAGCAGGACCAGGAAATTCATTCTTCCCCTGAACTGAGCACCTTGAGTGCTGTGTCCAGCTCTGGGCCCCGCAGTGTAGGAAGGACACTGAGGTGCTGGAGTGAGTCCAGAGAAGGGCAACAAGGTTGGCAAAGAGTCTGGAGCACAAGTCTGATGAGGAGCAGTTGAGGGAGCTGGGTTTGTTTAGCCTGGAGAGAAGGAGGCTCAGGGGAGACCTTATCGCTCTCTCCAGCTGCCTGAAAGGAGCTTGTATCCAGGTGGGAGTCAGTGTCTTCTCCTGGGCAACCACTGGCAGAATGTGAGGACACAGCCTTAAGCTGCACCAGGGGAGGTTTAGGTTGGACATTAGGAAGAATTTCTTCACAGAAGGAGTGACTGGGCATTAGAAAGGGGTGCTCAGGGAGGTAGTGGAATCACCGTACCTGGACGTGTTTAAGAAAAGACTGGATGTGGCACTCAGTGCCATGGTCTGGTTGACAAGGTGATCTTAGGTCATAGGTTGGACTTGATGACCTCAAAGGTCTTTTTCAATATAGCTGATTCTGTGATTCTGTGATTATGTGACTTCCTGTATCCTTTCCCATCACTGAGGACACTGACTCCAACAGAAAAGGAGAAAAGAATATATTCTAAGAAAAACCCATAGGCCCAAATCTTTAAACCTGCCCAATTTCTCCCCCTCCTGCCGCTGTGCTCTGGCTTTGCCCAGCCCTGCAGTTTGCAGAGGCACCTCCGCCAGCAGCTATCCCAGGATCCGCCAGCGCATCCCCCCGAGAGCAAATCCCGGCCAGCACAGGCACTGAACCACTGACATCTGCCAGTTCAGTGCACTTTCTCTCCCTCTTTTTAATCACTGTGACATGTTCAGGAGCACCGTGTGCCAAAGCATGTATTGAAAAAAGCAGTTTTTCCCAGTTCCATATGCCTTGGCACATCTCCATCAAGAAATGAGCACCTCTTGCACCGCAGCTGGATGGTTTGAATGCGGACAGGTTTGAACCGCATTTGAAGCTGGAACCACTCATGGAAAGTTCAGTGCTTCCAATCCATGCAGAAAGCACTTTCTCCTGTCTCTGATGACCTAGATGTCAGTAGTTTCTGTCTTATCAGAGCATCTTACACCACAGTATTAGAATAAAAAATTTGCATTTTTAAAGTATTTTTCGGGTCTGAAGGGTCACTGGTGCATTGAAACACTGGTTAGATTGAAACAAATAAAAACCTGGAGGAAAATTACTAGTTTTATTTCAGTAGCCTGTTTTTATCCTCAGTTTTTTCTAAGAAATGAGAAAAGGGATTTGTTTTTGTGCCCAAGTATGTGGGTTCCAAGGCTTTAAATATTTTGATTCCATTCTGTTTGGTGACGTGCAAAACTCCAACTCCTGGTGCCTAAGTAGTCCTTTCTATGCTCTCTGCCACCAGGTGTGCCCATGAGCATTTAAATCTGCTTGTGAGCATATTGAACTTCATAGAAATATAAATATTTTTATGTAGCCATTGCTTGCTAAAAATGTGGTGTGGCTATAAAGAAAACAGAACAAAATGACCACTTGAAATACTCCCATAAAACTGCAGTTTTTAACCTGTGAGGACAGAAAAGTGAACCTGCTATAGCCAACAGGTTTGCAAATAGGCACCTCTTTTGCTTGCTCTGCTCTAATTTACACTTTGTATTTATTCTTTGTAAACAGTCCATTGGAAAAGTGAATCTATTAACAGGAATATTTGCAGAAACAGCTATTTTTAAGAAAATATTGCAAAATATTTGCAGGTGGCAAATTAAATCTTGGAGTTTTGACCACTTGTAAGCAGAGCTGGATTCTGTAAGTTGTTTTCATCCAGCCAGGGAGCAGATATCCACTCCTGCTTCAGAGAGGCTTTACATTACTTTGAGGATGTGATAGTCTAAGATCACTTTGATGGTCTGAGAGTCTTCCTTGCCTAGAAACACCCTGCTAATGGGAAAGGAACTTCAGTGACTCTTACCTTCTTCTTTCACCTTCGAGAAATACATAGTGCCCAATAAGAAAAATACAAGTGGATGTCTGTCTGTCTCTACCTTTTTAATCAAAAACAGCTGCATTTTGAACTCATGTGAAGAGTCTGAAGAGATAGAATTATCTGCAGAAATGATGCAGTAATTTTTTAAATAATTAATAAAAAAATACTAGATTCAAGGAGTGTGCTAAACTCTTCTTGCTCTTTTTTTTTTTACATAGATCTTAAAATTAGTTAGCATTTATAGCTTCATACTTAAGAATGAAAGAGTTAAATTTCTTTTTAAAGCTTCTTTCCTGAGACCTTGCAAGCCATATTTCAGAGACTTTCCACATCTGAGCTATATAATCCCTGTAAATAGGGGATTTAAAAAGGAAAAGCTGTCAGACCTTTATCTATATGTAGCACCAATAGTTTCCATGGTAAAAGAATATTTTTCTCTTTCACTTTTTTTTTCTCTGTTCTTACCCATAATTTTAGTCTGTTTGTTTATTTGTTTATAGCCACTATTTTTGTTAAGCTTTTCCATTTTTTCTAGTCTCAACCTTAACATTTTCCATTGCCTTGGCTCTGCAGGCGTCAGATGACTCAAATGCCCTCAATGGTGCCGTCAGATTGTCCCTCAAAGCTCCAAAGGCTCTGGAGATGCCACGTGTGGTGTTACACTCAGCAACACAGCTTTTTCACCATAGGTAGGAATAGAATATGGTTATGGGGATTTACATGGAGGAGAGATGGAAAATGCTTGGTGAGTGTTGATAAGAACACAAACCTCTGGAAAATGGTACAGTGGGAGACAATGGGAGACACAGCTGCAGGAGACCTGCAGGAACACACTGGGTTGCAGATTAAAAAACAAACAAACAGACAAACAAAACAAACAAACAACAAACAAACAAAAAACAACAACAAAAAAAACCCCAAACAAACTGGAAAAAAACCCCCAAAAATTAGTTGAGAGAAGAATTGTATTGCTTTTCTTGCTCTTCAGACTTGGGGATATTGTGAGCTTGCCATTGTTGAAATCTGCCATAGCTTTTCTATCAGCTCTGAGAAGCAGTGTTAAGCTACAGAGGAGTGACTTAGGATGGGACACGCTGTTTGTATGAATTCCCACTTTCCCAGCATCTTCCTGCAGCCGAGCTCCAAGATGGCTGTGGCTCTTTGTCTCCCAGCCCTTTCATTTCACGAGCACAAGCAGCAGCACAAGATCAGATGTGCCAGCAGGCAGCCAGCTTAAGGCTGGAAAATATCGTTCAATTACTAAGGGTAAGCGGCTTGTTGCTTGCCAAAAATTGTAACAATATATGACAGGAAGAGAGTAAAGGTATATCACAAAAAATAGTCACAGAAATATAACCCCCCTTCTGTTTTCTAGCGGAGCATTTCAAGCTGAATACTGCATTGCAATATTGCTTTGGTATTTAATTTTTTTTTTCAGTCCTGAAGTCGACAAAAAACATTTACAGATATGAAATTAAAACTCTGAGACTTAAGCTAGCACAGTGTTATTTGGGATTTATGCTTTTCAAGCCTGTCCTGAGATGGTCTGCGTCCAAGATTTCTATTAACCAAATGGCTAAAGTTCACAGGGGTCTCAGTATTCTGAGAATCCATTTTGGTCCTTCCTTGGCATTACTTGATTTTATTTCTATTTTCAGCTGAGCACAATAAGTCTGTATAGCTGATAGAGTGAGGCTACATTTATTATCAGTCTCAGTTATCAGTTCACAGCAGGGACAGCTCAGTGGTTGCTGGCTGAAACATAAGCCTGGTGTATGGGTTTTATTCTTCCTTTTTTTTCCTCTCTAGCCCAAAGGAAAAATCAAACTGTTCCTCTTTCTAGCTCATTTCTCCGTAGGCCAGTTGCAGATTTTACTGTGCTCCTGATTACTGAAGGTAATGATGGATGTTAAGGGCATCTCTCACAGTGCAGGTTGGTGCCATGCCCATTCAGAAACTTTGTACAATTTCTGCCAGGGTATGGGTAATTGGCCTCCATCTCGATTAAGTACTTGTTTGGGTTTGAACATTGAAATCTCCTTTTCTCAAATCACAGCATTACAAGGAGGTGTGGTGCCCTCTTTATTCCCAGATCTTTGCTACTCTCAGGTACTGAGCAGCTGTATATTTTCTTTCTGAAATGGGTAAAGTGTTTGCTTCATTTACAAAATTGTAAAAGCCTTTGGACTGCTAGGATGAAATAGGAGATACAAATATAGAATACTGCAAAAATAACAAAGAGAGAGCACCTTTCATCTTCTCTTTAAACCCAACCTCATATGTTCTGAACCTGCAAGTGCTATTGATTGGGAGATCAAGATGCTGAGTCCACCTGTGATTAAGCACTTTGTGTTTACTGGTATCCCACTAGCTAATCAATTCTCCCTACCCTCCACACTCATTCCTGTTGCCAGTTAGGGTTATTACACTTCACAGCCTTATGTCATCATTTTAATAACAGCCAGTCCAGTCTTTGGACTGTCCTGGGTGTGTGGTGACTTTGGTAACCAGAAAGCATCACCTTAGCATAGAATGAAAATCCAATAGCATTCCCGAATAAGTTTAGATCATAATTCCGCTCTTGAAGCATTCTCATAAATAACTGCTGAATGCACATGTACATCCACTGGAGTCAGTCTCTGACTTTGTCCCAGTGACTGACTTCTCTTGTTTGTCAGCAGCTGTCCTTGCTTCAAGAGAAAAAAAATACAACTACACTACACCTCAATTTCAAAACAGGTGATACTGAGGGAGTTGCACCTTCCAAGGAACTTGTCGGGTTTAATTCAGAATGAGACCCAGTGTCTGTGCTTTACAAAGCAGAGCTCGTCTTACCAAATCTGGCAGATGGTCAATTCAGACACTCAGAAGTATCTGAGAAAAACTAATCTCTGTGTTTGTTTATTCTTTGCTTATCTAGGGCTTGAACAGGATGCTGGGCATTGATTGCTCATTTATGAGAGATGTTCTGGTAGCCTTAGGTATACAGCTAACAAAGTCTACAAAGTTCAAAGGTGTTACTGAATAAACCTCAACAATTTTGCTGAACCCAGTAACCAGCAGTATTGGAATTGCTGAGATGTGCACAAGGAGATGGCCTCAAGGAAAGTTCTGCAGAAAAGCAACTATGAACCTGCTTCTTTCTCCATCACTGCTGGAGTCTTGGAAGAGTGACTTGGAAAAGTGACTTCTGCTACCGTAGGTCAGGGCATGCAGGATCACTTTAGTTAGAGAGGCAGGGATGAGCAGCAATCCCCAGCAAGGCAGCAAGCCTACCTGTTCTAGTTTAATTTATTTTATTCTTGGTCTCAGGACAACAATTTTTGCTGCTCTGGTGAACATCCTTGAGCTGGGTTCAGAGGTTCTGTCCTTTTTATTTAGCAGGTTCTCATTGTTGGAGCCAGCCAGAGACAAGGTGTTCAGCTGAGCTCTAACCAACATTAAAGCTCAAAGCAGCAAAGGGGACCACTTGGCAGAAAAGCAACCACTAACACAGCAGTTCTGGATCTGAAATTAATAATAACTTAGCTGGATGATACCTTGTGCTTAGTTGAATGGGCAGACCAGAGAGACGAGAGGTGGTGAAGCTCTGTGATAGCTTTTTCTTTTGAGGACAGTAAAAAAATTGCATAGTGCAGTGATTTGGTGGACTCAATTTTACAAACACAGGATATAGGATTGGATACAGGATTGGATATTTACTTTTTCCTGGGTTTGATGTATGGGGCATACACAAACTGTTCTGAAATTTTACAGTTAGGCTTTGAACTCAGTCTTTGTTACTGACACTATCTGGTAGAATAATTACAGCCAAGTTCAGAGGAAAATGAGGGAGGGGGTCATTCCATGGCATCAGTTTCACCTAAGTATTTACACACCTTCTTTGGGCACCAATCTGACCAATTATGTGGGACACCGGTTAAGGTAGAAGCTACTGGATATATTTTTCTGTTTATGCAAGCTTTGTGCATAAAACACTGGTAGTGCCCTTCTCAATTATGTTCAAAACAAGGACTTAACATTTGTTCTACTCTGTCACACATGGTTTCTATAATCTGTTCAAAATGAATCTCTTCCTTTTTAGTGCATCCGTTGTCTGAGTGCTTCCAAGTCAAAGTCCAAATATTCTTCGAACATAAGTCAAGTGTCATTCATGTAAAGAGCTGCTTGTCACCTTTTGGGATATTTAAGTACAACCCTGAACGAGATACATTTGTCTTTTAGCATATAGACGCAAAATACAAGCAGCCTAGATTTTCTTTTTTTCTTTATGGAACTGAATTAATTAAACACTTGACCATGAACCACACGTATGTGCAGGCTGCAGGTGTTTATCCTTGGATATTTCATTTTGATGCAAAGCCTAAGAAAACATGTGGCCCAGCAGCTCCCTCTAGAAAAGGGTGTGGTGAATGAATTAGTTTCTTCAAGGACTAAAAAAATATATGCTCCTGAAACCTCAGAACAGCCAATAAAACCTGTATGAGCACATCTCTGTGCAAAAAGTAATTCTTGTAGCCAAGTCATGTTCTCTGTTGAACTGCAGGTAGCAGATGGCTCTGGAAATGCACATATTGGGCAGCCTGCCACAGGGATTATTAAGATCTTCAGCCCACAAGAGGACTCACATGAATTATTTTTCCCCACTCAGGCCATACAAACTGCAGTGCATAGAGTGAGACACAAGGAAACTGAGCTGAAAATTCTGGGGCCATCAGATAAATAGTAATAGCTTCTAGGAAAACAGGTGGTTGTTAGCACTATGCCATCCAATTGATTCGGTGTCACACTTCAAAAAAATATGGAAATATCTCCTTAAAAATTTGTATTGTATTTAAATACATTGTGAAAAAAAATACTGAAACCTTATTTATAAAACATTTCGGGGTTTCTTAGAAAGTTGTATGCGTTACAAGGAGGAAGACCTTTTAAAGTGTAGTGGGACAATAATTTGGATATGTTAATTTGTTGGTGAGCTTCAACTTTCCACCAGAATGAAACTCGAAAACCTTAGAATCACCTCTGAGCTCAGATGCATGGGGTCAGACTTGATCTGCCCCACAAGCCTGACCTTTTTCTTGCTGCATAGATCAGCCCAGAGAGCTGACTCACTTGGACCATGTCAGACTCTGTTTGTAGTCACTCTTTTCAATGACATCTATTTATTTCACTGGAACTTCATTTTACCTCTTAAAAATTCTGCCATTTTTGTCCTTGTAAAAAACTCACTGAGGATCTGACAGATCTTCACAGTTTCACTCTCCTGTTAGCAAATAATTGAAGAAAATGGTTCTGTTTTTTTTCTAAATTGTTACAGGAATAGATCACACTTTTATGCGTCTCAGCGTCCGTGTCACAGATTAATTCCTATTCACATCTCCATGTAGTTAAGCTTGTCTGACAGCATTGTAACTTCTTATTTTCCCAATCACTTCTGAGAAATTGCTGCAGGTCTTGCAACCTGTGCTACTGCTTAGGCAAAAATCTATTTTATGAACTTCACAACCTTTCCTGTTTCAATCAGACCTAATAATGTTGTCTAGTGACATGGGCAGAAAGAAAAAGGAGGGGAAAGCAAACAAAACAAACAAATCAACAAAAAAGGAAAATATTATTAAGAAGCAAAGCATCAAATTTAGAAAGAAACCATGTGCAGGGACTGCTTCTCTCAACCCTGGCTGTGACACGTTGTAATGTGGAAAACTCTGCTCTTCTACTGAGAAGCATTTTCTGAGAACGAGTTCTTTCATTCAGTTCTGTGCCAACAGATTAAAAGTAGTGTCTAAAATAAAATCTTCAAGAAGATGTAGTCTGACTTTTTTATATATATACAAAACCTGAGAGCTTTTAGCAAAAAAAACTTGAAGTTCTGCCTAAATTAGAAAAAAAAATCTGTTCAGACCTCTTCAAACTATTTAGGGATTGTTTTAAGCCTACATCTTAATTAAGGTATTTATGCTCTGGAAGGAACATATGGTCTTAAAACTAATGTCTGAAACATTGGAACGATGAGACAGAGGAAAATTACATGAAAATACAATTGAAATTCTCGTGTGTTTGTTGCCTGAAGCCAACAAGCAGAAAAGGAACAGACAGTCACGTTGCAGAGTAGAGAACTCCCATGTCTGCAGCTTGGTATAGAAATAGCAAAAGTTTTGCAATTAAAAAGTCATTTTTGTGAAGTTAGTACCATACAGGAGGAAAAGTTGAGGGTGAAAGCAACCTCATCCTAAAGAATGGGCCTTCAAGCTCCAAGAAAAAGTATAAAATGAAAGCTCTGAAACTATAATAATATTCATTCAAAATAATCACACTCAAGTTGAAGGAAAAGACAAGAAAGCTGAGAGGAAACGTAGGGGGGAGTCACAGCACTATAAAAGTATTGCAAAAAGAAAAAAAGATGGGAACACACTCAACTGATAAATGCATATGTTTGAGTTTTCCTAGGATAAACAGCTCCATTCTCTGCCTTAATACTGTAATGAACTCAGGAGCATACTTGCAGAAAGAGTTCATAAAAGTTGACACAGAAGTGTCATCTGTTATTATGCAGCAGATACACTCAAACTATGGGTGCATTTGATCACAAAACATTACAGTTTGAGGAAGGGCCCTGCTTAGCATTCTCCCCGATTAAAAAGACATTTCAAATTAATAAACACCTAAAAATGAAGCTGATCCCACTATTGGAGACCCCCAAGCACAGAATTACACTGATTCTAGTGGGAACTCTGCAAAAAGAGCTGACAGTCATGCAGAGAAGGAGAAGATAGGAAGGATCACCAGTTCCGTAGGGAGGGCACAGGTAATCATGTTTTATCTGACACATTAGATGCAGGTACAAACATCTCAGCAAAATAGCTCCACTGGAATAAATATTTACCTGTACAATTCTGTGGCCTTTCCTTCAAAACACAAAGTCTCTAAGATGGGGATTGTGCAATTTATACTCTGTACCCTTCACTCATCACCCTGCCTGAAGGCACAGTCTGAGTGCTGGGATATTATGGTAATGCTGACGTTGAATAAGGATTAAATTTCCTTCAAATACTTTGTCTGCAATATCTTTTTTCTGGGAATAAACAGAAAGCATTAGGCAAATTTGACCAAGACAGATTCAACAGTCACTGCTTTAAGAGCTCTGGAGAGCTTGAGCATCATCCATCACTTGGTCAACCTCCTCCTCACTAGGTCCTCTCCCATGCTGCCATCAGTCCTTGCAATCTGTACTTCCCTTCCCACAATTCAAGATTTCTCAAGGTGCCAGGTTTGATACCTCTAATGTTTTTAATTCAGATGTTTCAGAATTTTGTTTTCCTTCTGCAAACACTGCAGAATGAGTCTGTATAACCAATCTGGCTCTTAGGATTAAGGGAATTTACTGAGAGTACAATTACAGCAGGCCAGTAATACACCAGTTCTGATGGTCTGACACTTGTCCTATATAGACATGTAATTGGGAATTTGGGTGATTATATTATGTTCTGTTTGGTACATAACAGAGAATAAGATAATATGTATGAAAATCCAATTAATAAAGACAACTTCTTACTGGAGAAAAAGCCTAGATCAGAAGTTTCAAATCTAGATATTCCTTCTGGAGGTAATAAATTGAAAACTCAGAAACCTGAAGCTTCTGAAGGCAGCTAGATGTGGTGACTGTTAGGTGTAGGAGTGAAGTCAAGATGAGAAGCTTGTGCATGGAAATATCTGCTTTTTTACCCATTGTTTCTTATCCCTTTCCATGCTCTTTGGCTCTCTCATCAATTTTTATCAGTTTCTTACAATCCCATGTTCCAACTCTTTCCAATGTTTCCTTCCATCTCCTGAATGTTATGACCGTAGAGGAATAAAAAATGAGGAGGAAAGCTTTATGAATACAGGTGTGGTGCACTAGTATCTGCAGACATGCTGTCCATTTTCCCTGTAAGAAAATGTTGTCCATTTCCCCTGTAAGTTCTAAAATTATGTAGGGGGTCACTCTATTGCATCTGAAATTTGGAATGTTGTGTAAGTGGGAAATTTAAAATTAAAAACTGAAAATTAAAGTAATTAGAACTGACTTAATTGTAACTTGGACAAGTAGTCCACCTGAATCCTTTGAGTATGGTAGAAATCCTTGCATATACCATTAGATGCATTTCTGCTCTTCCATTGTATTCTCAGTTTCCTGTTGCCACTATTTTCCATGTCTCTTGTATATTTAATATCCTTTGTGGTTTAAAAATTTGCTTTTAAAAATATTTACATGCTTGATGTTTTGTACTTTACAGATTGAAAACCTCAAACTGTTTAGCAACCCTCTATCCCTTTGAAAGGTCTCATCAGATGAAATGTAATACACACTATTGGTTATAGGCTTGAGAATGTTGAAAAGTGCCATGGGAGGAACTGGTTTGCAGTAATTCTCTTTGAATCCAGGAACCAGCTTAGATATATTTTTAACTGTTTAAAATACTTTTTGGTTTGGTTTGGTTTGGTTTGGTTTTGTTTCTTGTATGTTTGTGTGTTTGCTTCCTATCCAAAGAAATAAAATTGACTGCAGAAAATTCCATACTTTCACTTGAAAATGTATGACAGACTCTTTGCAACCCTCTGTTTCTCCATGTGAGCATCACCATAGGACTGGATTTGGGATGTATTTGGCCAGCTGAGAATTCCAGAGAAGATATTTCCATTAGTGTGATGCTCTAAGCCTCTCTGTACCAATCTTTATTTAAGGCCACATCCAGTGCTGAAGTTGGAAAAGTCTGTGACAAGTCAGAGACCCTGCCAAGTGATTGCCCTCCAGAGACATGCTGACCTCAGTATGCTGCCTCAGGGATGAAACACAAGCTCTAAGACAGCTTCTGAAAGCATCCCAGCAAGGAGGGTACTATGCCAGTTGGCTCATGGGGCACAGTGCATCCCTTTGGAGTGACACTTGTGCTGGTGCTGAGGTCACAGCGTGCTGCTTGGGCTATTCTTTCACTTTGAAAAGACAAGGAAGAGTGAGAGGGCAGAAGGATGTCCCCCTAGCTAAGGACAGACAACAGAAGAGAATTTGATTCAGGCTGCTCTTCAGCTTTGGAGGTTTTTGGAGGTGCAGAGGCTGCAGCAGGTCTGGAAACTCATATACTGTGAATTTCTACTTGCTAAACCACACAGACACATCATTTTGCTCTCTGGGGGCAGACTAGAAAGCAGTCAGTGTCTCTGAGAGGCACCCTGCTGTGGTGGAAGAGGAACATAGCATATATTAACCCAGGCAGAATGGCTGTAGCTCGGCTCACTCTTCAGCAGTGTGACAGAAACAGAAGATTTTTGATGTATAACAGACAAGCAGAATGCAACATCTGCAAAGTCAGGCAAATTCTTCTCATTTTTGCAAGCAGGAGACAACCTGTGTGGGGAATATACCTCTGCCTATGCTGTTGTTTTCAAACGTACAACCCCAAAACACAAACAAGGTATTACTGCAAGGACCAGCTCAGGCAAAATATGGGAGCAATCACAGCACTTCAGAGAACTTCATTTTCTGTCATCTACTGCCAGTTTATAGACTTTTTCTTTGAAAAGCAAATAGCACAGGGTGTTTCGTGAAAATAGGAGCAATACTGGCAAGTAAAATAATCTCTGACTTCAGTGGATGCTTCTTGAAGCCTCACCTGGTGCTCAATGTCAGTTCTGACACTAGTGCAGTCTGGAAGAAAACAGCTTTAAGAAAGATGTGAAGGCAGCCCTGGAATATCTAAAAAGGCTGCAGCAAACAGGGAAAGAATAAATTGTCAAGACCTTCCAGGGAAAGGGCATTGAATAATGGCTTTAAGTTGCAACAGGGAGAGTAACAAAGTGGCTGCTGGGGGGATTGTGGGATCATCGCTGCTGCCAGAGCTTGTGAGCAGCATCAGCACACATTCCCCAGCAGCCATGGGACATTCTTCTCAGAGTGGGAGCAGAAACCTCCCAAAGACCCCTTCCTACTCCTGGCTTCAATTTCACTGGCTAGGTTTGAAGCACTGAGCCTGAATTCAGTTGCAGACTTCTTTTGAAGTACATACACGTGTAAGAATTTCATTATTCATGGATGGTGGTGAAGAGTGAGGATGAAATATGGTGTGTTCTTTGAGACGTCAGTTCTAAACCAAGTATCAAATTGCATAAAGAAGCTTTGTTTAGGACATTTTAGTAATATTTTCTTTTATAATGCTACTGTTATTAAATTGTTTTATTTGGATTTTAGTAAAAAAAACTATTCTGAGAACTCAGAGTCCCTTGACAGATCCTCTGCTGGGACTGCATATGTCATGCAACTTAATGCATAAAGACCAGCCACTATATTACAAGAGGAGTTTGAAAGTATTCCCCAGTATCTCTAACTCTACCCAAACTTGTGCATACTGCAGTGTTTGACATATAATCAGGCTTTTATGATGGCAGCAAATATTATATAGAATTAACCTGTTGCTCCAAGCATGAACTGTGTTTCTACATATGCCTCTCTTTCAGGGTTTGGCTGTAACAGCTAATGCTGTTATATCAGGCTTATGGTGTCAGAGCTGAGGATGTTCTGGAGCTGAAGGAAGTGTGGTAGGTAGTTGGGAGCATCTCAAAGCTTGGGATGGCTGCATCCCTGCAGGAGCAGCAATAGCCCAAGCAAGAGCCTTGCTCAGCCACCAAGTTTCTCCAAGGAGGGGGAGCCAGACTGCCCTGATGAAAGGCAGATAGCAGGACACCAAGGAGGCCATGTTCCTGGCCAAGGACATTAGCCATATTGCAAGCAAGAACCCTGAACTAGCAGAACAATATACATATAGTCCATGCTCTTCACTTTTTAGGAAGATTTCTGTGCCTGCTAAACATCTGTTTCTATCCATTTTCTAAACTAGTATTATGTGTTGCTGTAAAATAATTCAGGCTAGACGTTATTTCTAAAGATCAACTTTTAACAAAACACAGGAGTGTTTATATTAAAAGACATAGCAAAGACCTTTTAAAGGTAGAGATAAAAGTTTGGGATAACAAAAGCATATTATTTTGTGCCAGAAGCTCAGTTGTAGAGTTGCTAATTTGGAACAAAATTACAGTATGGGACGGAGGAAAAACAGATTTATGGCATTAGGTATGGGCTTTGTGTTCTGAAAAGGTTTTGTAACTTGTCAAAGAAAGATTGTCTCTAGGATAATATCTGATCTGGGAAGACAGAGGAAAAAAATCTACTGTTATCGTGAGTTTATACATGTGAATCAAGCCAAGCATATACTTAAGTCTTTTTCTCAGTCAGGGCTCCTGGCCTTTTGATTTCTTGAAATATATGCAAAGATGTAAAAGCAAAGAAAAAGAAAAGGTACTCAGAAAAAAGGATCTGTTATCATTTATACCAATTAATGATGTAATCCAATTAGATTCATTATGCCCTGATACAACTGAAGTCAAGGAAGTATTACACTGGGATGAATTAAGTTTAATTGACTTAAAGAAAAAGCTTCTGAGTATTCGATTCATAATTAGCACCTGACTCTGTAAATGTCTTTCCTTCTCCTACAGAATAATAAGTCTTTTGATTCCATTTATAGCTTCTTATTTGGTAGACTCTCTCTACTACATATGTTCAATAAGGCATAATACTTATTAATTTAATTTTATGTATTTGTTGTATATTTATGAATTTTTTGATGGATTTATTCCACATTGAGTGGAATCTCCCATACATGTGTTTTTTCATGTTGTACGTGAAGTGAATCTTCATTATCCATTATCAAAGCACAGCAAGAGTACTGAGACACTAGTATAGCAGAAGAAAAGAAATTAAGAGCAGAAATGGTTACATTTTGGGAGACAGTGTACAGTGTTATGAAACACCAATGCACCGTGTTTCCTAACAATAAGAAACCTTATGTTGCAAGAACATGTTTTCTTTTTTCTTAGATCACAGATTGAAAGACTCAGTTCAGACTGAGCAGTATTAAGTTGTGCTCCCAGTGTTGATAGATTGCATAGAAATAATGTCATTCAAGACTTCTGTTCATGTCCTGTGGCTGGGTTTTTTCCTCATTATTTAGTGGACTGCTAATTTCTCATGCTTTATTCAATTACCTGCTTCACCAGCCTTGTCTAGATGTGACTTTTGCAAAACTGCATTCTAACTCCCCCAGCCTGGGGATCGACAGCCCATAACTTGCCCTGTCTGTGCCCAAATTCCCCTGCAGAAGGCCTCTTTGAGGGCTTTGACTCCTTGCCCAGGGTTTGTGGATCTCCAACAGCCCGACAGCTACAGGCAGGCTGCGGAGATGTCACAGCTCTTGCGCAGACCACCAAAGGAGCACGTAGCTGCGGAGCTCAGGACTTGCTGGCCCCACAGCACACGTGCTGAAATGGGGCTCTCTGCATGCACTCAGAGCCTCCTGGGCTCCACAATCCTGGGCTTAATGGAACATGTGCTGCAGGCCTGACTTTCCTCACAAACAGGTTATCTGTATTTCATGTGTGCAGTTGCTCTGAGGTATCCCAGATGCATCAATTTCCCTGCGTTTGCATTATCTGGGCAGAAATCCTGGACAGAAATATGGGAATCCTGCCTTTAATATGAACAGCACTAGGGGAAGAGGAAATGAGTATGACACTACATTAGAATGCAGTACATTTACACTAAATTGGCTGGTGTAATCCAGGTTGAAGTCATTATTCCTGTACTGCCTGGGCATCGCTCTATGCATTATAATGTTATTTTAATTCTGCAGGTTATGTCAGCTTGCTTTTTTTTCTCCACTTTCCAGCTGTGAGATGTGTTGCAATTGGATTTTCATGTCATTCCCAGCTTTCCACCCCTCTAAAGCGAGAGATTATTGAACGTATGCCCCCTTTCCAATTTCTAGATGTCTATGCAAGGTGAAAGACAGCATAAACAGGAACTATAATTTGTACTTCCTTATTAATACTGTATCTCTGCTATCATTTGTCACCTCCTTTGTTACTGTAAGTGCTGTGCAGAATCTCATTAGTGGTCATGCTTTCTGGTTTCTGTTCTCTGTTTTAAATCTGTTTCTCATTTCCTGGCTGTTAGTTTTTGCTTCAGGGTTGTTTTAATTTATGGCATTGTCATTCTGACTCCTATTTGTGGTGTGAGATGATGGTCTGTGTGCATTTCTAACAGTTCTTGTAGCTTCTCACACTCATGTAATTCTTTCAAGTACCCCCAAGTTCATGTTATTTTGCATAATGTCATTGCTGTCTGGATAAAAATTATTGCACTTTAAGCATCCGTAAAGACGATTATCATCTGATTTAGAGTATTTTGAAGTTTGCATTTTAGATGGAATTTTTTGGCACAGGGCTTTTCCCATGCTGGCAAATGAGCAATTAAACATCTGCACAGATGTTATTGAGGGTCTTTCAAGAACATTTCATTCCAGTCTGCGGGGCAGGGTATTTGCAGTGAGAGATCAGAACACTCAAGTTCTGCTGGGACAAAAGAAATAAATGGCTCTTCTCTATGGCATCAAGAAATAGAATGTTTGCCATGAAGTAAGAGAAATTATTTTAATAAATTGGCACAAACCTTCTTTTTATCTCTTGTTATTATAATTTAGTAGCTCTAGTATTAACTGATCATAAATTCCTCTTCCCCAGCACAGAAGTGTCTTGAGGTCAGGAGGTCTTGTGAAACACTGGGAGGGGGAAGACATATTTCCTGTTTAGCTTCCCTGCTTTTGGGGCTTATATTCACATAATCATATTCTGTTCCACAATCACATGGGATGAACATATACTCCAGTTTAATGATGTGGATACATAGTTTTAAGGGCTCTGGATGTAAGAGGAGTCTGACATTTGTAAGACTTCAGTAATTTGGTGATGCTGACAGGTCTGGTTTTTTTCATTTCTTCATCAGTTTAAGAAAACTGTGTTTTCATCCTGGTTTACAGAGTGAAGTTCATGAATGTAGTGTTTTCTAGCACATGTCCACTTACCTTGGGTGTTTTCTTAGGCAACACAAAAGCTGTCAGAATTTGCATCCCAGGTGTATTTCCAAAGAGGAGTGTCTCAAATCAGCCACTTCAGGCAACAATTCTGAGAGCATTACAGGTAAAATCCAAGACATTTCTTATGAGCAAGCTGAAGAGATGCAGATTGGTACAAGAAGTGCTCTTTTAAGGTTGATGTATGAGATCATGCAACGATATACATATTTAAGTAAGTTTGATATGACCTTAGCTTTGATGATGTTCAGAGGGGGTAATGTTAGGTTTGATCGGTTATTCTGAAAGTTGGGCTATTTTTATTTGGGCCTTTAAGCACTTTTGCTGAGAAGGCCCATGACTTTTTTTGATTGGTCCAGGAAGCAGATAGTTTTTCTGGTGTTGCTTTGGCTCTGTGAGCATTAATAAGAGTATCTTGCATTGGTTTTGGATAGAATAATCATTTTAGGCTTTATCTAGTTATTAAATATTTCCTCCATGCTGATGTTCATTTCTACTTTTCCTAAATTTTTTCTCAGGACCAGTATTTTCCAGCTTAAGGATCTAATCCACTCTTTATCTGCTCTGTTCTGATTTTTTGTTCCTTTCACTTGAGTCTGAATAAAATATTTTGCTCCTTTATGCTGTCTGAGGCAAACATGGGCCCAGGGGGAATACAGGAGGTGTTCCCCCTAATCCCTTCTCTTTCAGGGCAGAAACTGGAACCTGGCAATCAGGAGTTACTAATGGGGAAGCCACCAAAGGAAAAGCTGCCAGAAATTTTAAGAAGAGTAAGATGAAATTATGTAACCACTAATCTTCTCAGAAGAGGAAGCTGTGTGTGGTCTTGTGTCTATTTGTTTGGGGTTTTTTCCTGGAGTTTGCTCCACTGTCTTTCCCACAAAACAAGCAAATAAAAATCTTACAACAGAATGCCAACGTGGGAAGTATTATCCTGATTGTGTAAAAATTGATAGTTGTGAACAGCTGGCAAACCTATGCAATGAGCAATGTCTGGTTTCCTTGGCAACAGTGGAAGAAACTGTTCAGCATATAACTATGCATTTATCTATTGTACAGGACCTGATGAAGGTGTTGGCTGGAATTGTGGTCTCCCTGATACCAGTGGAAATTGGATATTGAAGCATGATTCCATTCTCTATTGAGATAAGTTACTACTTCATACATAAATATTGGGTTCAGAAATGGTTGTGACTAATTAAAAACTCCGTGTCAGAGGTATCTAAGGAGACAGTCACAGATGAACAGTGAACAAATGTCAACTTGTTAGAATCAAAAATCTAAACATTTTAGATCAAGCAAGCCTAGGCTGTGTTGACAGATCATTGTAGCTAGGCAGCTCCTCAAACAAAACCTGACAAGTTCAATTTTGTTCACAAATTATTTTACACCAAAGTAATCTGCAAAACATTGAGAACTCAGCCTTCTTTTGATTTTGGTGATCACTGGGCATTTCACATACTCAGGCCAATGCAATCCAATTAAGTAATCCTTTATTTGCATTATTTGAGAATTTCATAAATGAGGAGGAGAGAGCAATATTACAAATCATGAAACCCCTGGGAATACAAGTGCAAAGGCATGAAGTTATTTAATTAAAGAGGAGAAAAAAATGGGACTCCACTGCTGACACTTTCTCTTTGGACTTGAACAACTAAGAAAATTTGCTGCATGAGATGGCAGACCATAGTTAAAGCTGCTAATGGGAAATCCTGGAAACCTTCAATGCTGGAGTTCTCTGCAGAGTTACTTGGACAGTCTGACAGCAGGCACTCAGCACAGAAAGGACAGATTTATTGCAGAAGTCACGAAAGGGTTCTCAGGGAATAACGGAGTTACTGACCAAAGAAAATATTCAGTTCATATGTGCTCTTCAGAGGGTTGTTTCTCCTCCTGGCTTGAAATGTTTTATTGCAGGTATCTGGCAATTCTGCTGTAATGACAGTGATACAGTGCTGAAGCAAAAAAAAAAGAAAAAAACATTAAAAGGATGGCAATCTAAAAAAACTTGAGTGGGACCATGAGCTACAAAGCAGTTAGAAGGGAAGAAATGATATCAAGAAAGATTATTTTCAAAGTCCATTAAAAATTCTGATATTAAACTATCGGCAAGAGAATTCAGATTCATTTCTGCTGTGGATACTCTCAAAGAACAGAGTCTGACCTCTCCTTTTATTATTATTATTTTTTTTGGAACTACTGAGCATTTGCTTCTCCTGCTGACTTTAAATAGAAGCCTTGGGGACTCCATGCTGTTAAGAATGAGGCCTGTGATCATTAGCTGAAGGACCTGATCATAAAAGGAATTCTTATCTGAGTCCTAGGGCCTCTTTGCATGGGGCTTTTCTTGGAAGAGAAAGGAAATAGATGAGAAAAGAGACAGTCCAGATGCTAAATTTTTACTACTTCATCAGTCCCCGACTAGACCTGATGGTTTCCATGACCATCGTTCTGATCTCTTCTTTCCAGTCTTTCTCTTATCTCCACCATCTGAGACATATTCTGTATCTGACTTTTTGTTCTTTACCTCACTTTCTTGTCTTTCCCACCAGTCCTTTCCCATGAATTTCACTTGCCATTTCTCTCATAATTATTCTGCTTCTTCCCTATCCATTTCTGCCCCTCTGCCAAGATTAAAAGAGGGGGGAAATGTCTAGCAATACCTCCCATACCCTGGGAATTACAATTATATTTGCTGCCATTCATTGCTAGCTGTTCTGGACAAAGGGATGGCCAGAATCCAACCTTGCATCCACTAGGTTAACATGGATTGGAATCCTGCTGGAGAGGCACATATCCAGCTGGTTGTTTGCATCCAGACTAGCACAAAGAGAGTCACAAACATGTTTGGTTGCTCACTAGGTGCTATCACAACAACCATAGCTAATACCATGCTGAACCAGTTGACCATAATTTTTTGGCTTGTGTAGCTCACAAAGATGAGTGCATTCAAAATTCAGAAAATTAATTATTAAATTGGTCCATGATTACTTTGAATTTGTAATTTCTTTCTAAGACATGAAGATTTAAATAATCCATTTAGTCACCGTTGTTCCATATTAATTCAGTGTTTGGTTAGACTCTGGGCAGACTACAGTGCTAAGGTCATTTTAACTCCTGTTTTCATTAACCATTATTATATCTGCTCATGAAGTGTATGCAAATGAAGGGTGGTATGAATTTGTCAGAATTCTTGTAACTTCATTCCATTTGTCAGGCATAGCAGGCTCCTCTCTAGCTCATTGTTTTGGGAAGGCTGTTCTGCACTTGTCTCTTTAATTATATTTTGCATGCAGGCTGGTGGTTTCTGCACTGTGGCCCGTGCTTCTTCCCATGGGGGTTTTGTTTGCTCGTGGAATTACCCCTGATGATAACACCACACTTCAGGCCTGCCTAGGTATTCCCTTGTGCCATTGTGCACTTCCCATGCATCTACCCTACATTGCTGCATTCCTTTAAGAAAATAGTATTATTTATTATGACAATAACTAAAATTCACTGTGCAAGTTGTGGGGCAGAAAATGTTGTCTCTCTCCAGAGGATGCCAGTTTGCACAGAAAGTAGAGTTGATATAGAGTCAAGAAAATCTCAATGGATTTTTTAATTCCTTTTTACATAAATACATGATAAAGAGAAGCATTAATTAGGGCAACACAGTTGTTCCTTGTAGCTACATAAAAATACTAGAAATAACTAAGCAGTATTTTGTGTTTTATTGCACACACAGAAATTTTTATCTTGCTTACTGATTAATAGGCTACAGAGAGGCTGATGGTACCAGAATGACTCTTGGTCTGTAATGTTAGTTTATGTGCTTCCCCCAGCTCTTCCTTACTGTTGGGTTGATTGAATAGAAGAAAAACAATGGATTTTACCCTGGTTATAGTGTTGCAGGTACCTTCCCCCCTTCTTCCCTCTCCCCATCTCCTGACAAAAAATGGTAAACCAACACTAAGGCAAAGAGGCCATTATGAAGGCAGAAATGTCAATGCACCTGACTTCTTGTTGGCAGACCTCAAATGCTCTATTTTTCTTTCAGGCTTTTACAGTCATTAACTTCACTGATGTTTCTCCTAATTTCTTTATACAGAGATAAGTTAAAGCTGAGTGATACATTCCTCCATATGTTTGACCCAAAATATTGGGAAAGAGAAGTAAAAAGCCCTAATCCATTAGCTATTGATAGAAAAAGGGAATGTGGGGTATGAGTTTAAAGAAAGCTATCAAGGCAGCAGGGAAAGCAGCAGGAAAAGCAGGCAAGAACACCTTTGCTGACTGGGGATTTCATTCATTTCCTGGTCTGTCCTTGATGGAGGATTTCTGCTGCCTGGGCAGGCAGGCACTGTACCCAAGTGGAGCAAGGGAAGAGAGAGTCTTCCCTCTATCCACATTCTCTTCAGGGATCCATGTCCTATCAGGATTCTTCTGATACACTTCAGAAGAAGGCTGGCTTTTTTCCCCCCCCCTCAAGATTATTTAAAAACTCTACTGTATGGGTTGACAAATTTTCACATAAATTATGTAGCAATTGATTTACAGTTGTTTTTACTAAAATTAAAAGACCCAAACCAGCTTGTTCTTTTTGCTTTAAGATAGCTAAGTTTTAAACAATCAATGTTTTATAAACCCATAATGGACCAGGTCAAAAAAGCTTTATGCACTCAAAAAAATCGAAGGGATTCTACTGCAGTCTTCCATTTAGGTTGTATTTTCCTGCTGTTTCCACCTTCAGTGTCATGCATAAAGAAGTTTCCCATAAGTAGGAACTGTTTCCTTCTGAAGTGTAATATGGTTGGAAGTTATATCATCCAGTCTGAAAATGTTCATATAAGAAACTCCATTTTGAAACAAATCAGAAACATAAATTTCTTGTTCAGTGTGCTTATTATCACTATCATAGGTAGTCTAATAAATATTCAGTTTTAGTCTCATAGGATACCAAACTAAAGCCTGATGGGTTGTTTTTGGTTTTGTTTGGTTTGTTTCTTTTTGTTAGTAGAAGGTATGGATTTCTTTTTCTAAAAATGAAGCAAAGAGCAGGTGTACACTATTGCCTCTTTCTTCAACAGTTCACACACCTTTTAGCTTGACTAATAATGTGTTTAAATAAAGAATTTAAAATATCTGAAGAACAGATATTCAGCTTTTAGAGAAATTCAGTGATATTCTGTTTTCTGCCTTTGAAAAGTGTTCCTCTCATAATTTCACCGTGGTTTAAATGGCAGATTTTATTTTTTTCCTAGAAGGAAACGCAGCAATACAAACACTGTAAAAAGCTTCCCAGTTTGCTGCCAGTTAATCTTATTCCAACCATCCCATTTCCAAACTTCCTACAGGCTGAAAGGAAGGAAAAAATGGGTCTTGAAATACAAATGGAGGCTGTTTCCATGCAAAACAGCATTAATTTCACCTAATTCCAGACATGTAGAAATGGTCTGGATGTGCTGTCACTAAAGCAAAGAAAGAAGAGCATGTCCTGGACAATCCATCAGAGCAGTGCAGGAGCAGCTTGTCCTGAGGACTTGATGTGGTGCCTTTGGAGAACGGGGAGGAGGTTTTGGACTGGTCTGAGTCTAGCCAAGAGCCCATTTGCTGTTGGGTGCTTTAGATGCACACCTGGAATGCACAGCTGGGTCCTGCTCTGCCTCATCAGATGGCACTGCCCATGGCTGCTCCACAGGGTCAACCAAAGGTGACCCAAGTTTCTCAAGGGCCTCCCTAGAATTGTGCTAATGTGGTGTGAATTTCCCCACAGGTACTTTTCTGCTTCCATTTTAAAATATTCCTAGGAATGTATCTTGACGTCAAAGTTTCAGGTAGTTAAAATTAGGTGCAAAATGAATCTCTGAAGTATGAAAGCCATTCTCAAATATTTTTGATTCTGAAGAAGTTCATTGTGCAAGCATGTCTTGAACCCAAAGAGCTTCAGAAGTACCCATTTCTCCCTCTCAGAATGTCAGAACCATATAAAATGCAGATTGTCAAATGAATAGCAAAGGGCTGCATCCAGCGGCCAAATCAGCTGCCCAAAATGTTAACTGAGCCCTGAAATGAGCTCTGAAATTACTGGTGCTGTCCTAGGCTACAGGGACCTGCACAGAGAGGAAGAGCAGAGCCTCTGATTCTCACTGAGGGCATAAATCCTGAAAGAACCCTTGGGGAAGTTTTCATCTTCTCTGAGTTTAAAAATAAAGAAATACGATACAATAACTGGTGAACAAGACTCAGTGTTCAAAGTTCAGCCCTTACTGTGTATACCTGCAGTTTTCAGAATAGCAGAGGATCTAATTTTTCTTCTTTTGTGCAATAAGTAGCAAGGTTATTTCGATTTTATCATTCTCATAGTGGCTTTTTGATTTTACTGTATTTCCCCATTGAATGTGAGACATAAAATTTACTTCTTCTAAATATTATCCAGATGAATTGTCTGTCTCACCAATTGGTGAGGTGAGATATTTATGCCAAAGGTTCTTTTTGTAACCTTTCTCCTCTAAGAAATCCTAGTCTGAAAGGTAGAAAAGCTCTACAATGTGTTTTGTACAGGTTTTGCTTCACCTTCTTCATTCTTTTCCATTTCTTCTTCTCTCCTCTTCTTTCCAGTGCTGCTACATTTTTAATGCATCCAAAACAGAAGAAAGCTTCTCAAGCCAAGAAATGCACTTACTTCAAAAAGTAAAATAAAATAATGAAGAAAAGTTTTCTAAAAATTAAACTGCCCTGTGCTGTTCAGTAGACTGAAAGTTTAGAGAGTGAAGACATGGTTTAAGTACTTAAAGTAAATTTAAGATTCTAATTCCTGAATTATAAAACCAATGTCTTTTAAAATACAGTGGACATAAAGAATGAGGAGCTTGTGGAACCATAGGTGTATATACACATACATATACATATATATATATATATATATATATATATATATACACAACTAATGCAAATCATGAATGCATTTTGCAGAACCAGGACATAAAACTTTCACTTGTGTCAATACACAAAAGTCTGAGGATTCATTGCCCTCTCTTCCTTTCACATTGAGTTGCATTTAATTTCATGCTAAAGGTGATGCATTTGGTATTTACAGACGAAACCAAGAATTTGTCACCATGCTTTCTCAGTTGCATTTAACTTTCTTAATACTCACTGCACACTCTGAAATCATGCATGCAAAGTCTTAGAAAAGCTATTTTGACAGCTTTTCTAATAGGCTCTAATTTGAAAATGTGGGTTTGTCATGAAAAATAAGCTCTAGAAATTAAACAGGGCTTGATGAGCACCTGTAACTGAAACCCAGCTGATTCAGTGTTTCAGTTGTGAAGATTATACTTAAACCTTCATCTCCTGACTTTCCATGTCAACTTCTGTTCAAGTCAATTCTGTGTCTGTCCTAGTTGCTAACTAAATGCTTATAACCTTAAACATAGTGATCATGCTTGCACAAAAAACACCCTCTTTTTTCTATTTCAAAGTGACATTTTTCCAAAGTGTTTTAAATTCCATTTTAGGTACACCGAGGTGTTTCAGATCACATCTTAAACACTGCAAGGAACTGGTTGTTCACCTTCAAAGACAAATATGCAGAGATGTCTGCTTGAGAGAAACTTCTCAGAGGTAGTCTGAGAGGAAAAAATTCCTTCTGCTTGTTCATTTTAGGAAAAGGGAAAAAATAAGATTCCTTTCCTGGGAGAAAGGAAGAAAATCCTTCAAATCTACTTCCTCTTTTGGTTTTCCCTTTACAAGAATTTGTTTTACTTTTGCAAATACGTCCCTACAAATCAGTTTGTTCTTTTTAACTTATACTGGGAGTGTGAATTAAATCCCAGACTTTAACAAAAAACTTCATTCACTGTTAAAAGTTCAACCCTTTCTCATCGATTTTTTCCCTATCTTTTTAGTAAAAGCCCTTTTCCTTGTTTAAATATCCATTGGAACTTTTAGTGGGTGCCTTTTCAGACCATGAATGTCCACAAATCAGCAATAACTTGTATTTCGTGAGCTTTGAAATTCTGTATGCCATGCAATGCCCTTTTCATATGGAATTTTCCACTGCAGCCCAAATGCAGATTTGCTGTCTGGGATATCTTTCTGTCACTAATGTTTCTGCCAGGTATCAGGCAGATTTATCAAAACTGTAGGTTTCTGAAAATCTTTGCTTTCTTGATGCTTGGAATTTCTCTGATGTCAAAATCACTGCAGCAGCTGCAAACTGTGTGAGCTTCCAAAGTTGTCTTCCACTTTTGTGCATTGGCTCTGACAGATTTGGACCTCAAGAATGTGAAATTGTCCATGCTACTAGAAGGCAGAAAGATTACAACTTGCAGGTTTTACATGGGCACAAAAAAGTTTTTGTAGGACTGATTTATAACATTTTATTTTTTTAAGGAGGAACAAAGTTTTGTGATCCCAATAGTGACAGAAGAGATCATTTTAAAGCAAATATGCTGCCAGTTCAATCCCCTTTGACCCAGATTATTCAGTAATATCACTGAATGTTAATTGCAAACAGAAGCATTAATTGCCTCGCTGCATGCATGACTGGATTATTTTTAGATTAATGAGAGATGGTTTAAATTAGAGAAACTGGATCTAAGTGGAATTTAATAAGCAAAAATGTTGGTGGATTTAGCCAGGATTTTGTTTTGGACTGTTAGAGAGAAAGGACATTTATGAGCCTGTTATTAAGGTCTTGCTATACTTTCCCAGAGGCTGAAGAAGCTGCATTTGGAGCCCAAACCAGCTCAGTGTCCTGGAGCAGTTGCTGCTGGGAGCCTGGGTCTGCCTGCACTCATTATCCCAGGAGTCTCATGAGAGGCCAGTGGCACTCAGGACTCCCTAAGAAAGTGTCATTTTGCTCCAACTTTACTTTCTCTTACTCAGGGGATGGGTCACTCCTGGGAGGAAGGCAGGGCTGTGGAACCCTGCAGTTCTGCATTCCCCAGGTTTCTGTGCTCCAACAAACTCTTGGCAGGGCACACAGTGCCAGCAGCCTGGGTCGGTGTAATACTATGATTCAGGGGAAGCAAGCCTTGAGGAGTGAGGCAAAGAAATGGTGACCTAGAGATCACTGAGCAAAAATCAACTTTAAATGCTTCTCCTCAATTTTCAGAAACAGAAGATACTTCAGAAGTAATGAAAAAGCACGCTGCTGGAGAAAAAAAATCATATAAACCTGAAATACAAAAGCTCATCTTGAAAAGCTTTTTGTATTTTACAGAACAATTTGCATTAAAATATCTCCTCTTAAAAAAAAAAAAAAAAAAAAGAAAGGAAAAAAAAGGTTATTTGGGTATTCTTAACCTGCTTTTCAATCTTATTTTCAGTCCCTTTAATTCTGGTGATCTCAGCAAATAAGCATTCACTGTGCTCCATCCACATCTTTTTTATTCAGTTTTTGTTTCCTACCCTCTCAGATTAACTAGTGGAATGGATAATATAAACATCCCTGAATACTTCAGTACCAGATTAATTCAAGACCCCCACCCCACTGGCAAGTTGCACTAATTTCCCAACTGCTAAAAAGGTTATTGCAGAACTGTTCAGTTTTTGGGTTGTCACCAATGAAAATGAATTGCCCCTTTGCCCCTTTGTCTCATGGCATTACAAACCAAACCTGTACAATTCAGGGGTTTTCTCTGGACGAGTTGCTAAGAGATTTCTCCCTTATGAACCAGGTTTTATTTGGACTTTTATAATTGCCAGTGATTTGAATTCTCTCCCCTACAGCTCCTTCTGCGAAGACTAATCAATAGAGTGAAATGATTTATTTGTAGCACATTAGTTATTCTTGAGGTTTTTTCTTGCTTATACATCTGCATGCTGGGGATGACTGCAAGACAGACACAGTAAAATCTTTAAATGTAATGAAGCACCAACATTTCTTTTAAGCTGGTTACATAGCAAAAATGCAGGTTTTAAAGGCCTTAATATCTCAGTTTGGTCTGTAACATTAAAAATAACTATATTACATTCTCTTCCTTTGGTTCATGATCCAGTCTGTTGCTAAGAAACCCTTCCTCAGGTGGCTTTGAACTTCCTCAGCATTTTCATCTGTAGCTATACTACCTTGTCGAGCCATAGCATCCTGCTGCTGTCTTGCTGGAATTTACATTCCTTGCTGCAAGTGGTGCAGCCATTGTGCAGATAATCAGCTAATTCATTGGCGTGTCAAAGCATTACGCTTTCCTCTTCAATATTTCTTGTCTCGTGGTTTTTAAGTGTATTATTTAAGGTTCTGTGTAGTGGAAAAGGGTGCACAAGACAGAGCCAGTCATGAAACACTCAGATCTGCTCTGGACCTTCCCTTTTTGTGGCTTGGGTTTGTGCCATAAACAAATGAGCCTCTTCATATCCCCAGCTCTGTGCCTTCCATGGAGCTATCGGAGACTCCAACACGACAGTCCATTTCCTTGCTGTAAATCAAAATGTTTGGAGGGGGTTTTTCCTTCCTCTTTTTCATGCTTCAAATAAAGCACGTTTCAGGATAGTGGCAGTGACACAAAGAGCAGCCAGACTGTCGGAGGGAATGGTTTCTTTTAAATATCATTCCACAGAATTTAAGTGCACTGTGTTCAAACTGGGAGCTGTTGATTGACAGCCTCAGAAATAGGTTATGCTGAACACTGTGTTCTTAACTGCACATGGAATACTATATACAGTAACCTATATACACATCCATATGCATTTAGGTGAATGCATAGTATGTTTATTTATTCAGAAATCACATTCATTGTGTGTGTGATGCCATCATCGCTTTAATCATGGCTTTTTTTATCAATTTAAACATCTGATAGACATTGTAAAGTTCAGCACATATTGAACTAGAAATAACTCTGAGGGAATATTTATGAATTGTCAAGTTAGGGTTTGTTTTTCAAATTAGTGAACTTCAAATCAGTTCCAAAAGAAAGCAGCATGAAGGAAAAGCTCTCCACTAGGAAAAATTAAGTCAGCCCAGAACTGGAGGATAAATTAATAGGAAAAATAAATCTGACCATTATATTATGAAGTTGTCTTATTAACTGTGTTTGTGTTCTGAGATTTTCCTATTTCCTTCTCCATTGTCTCAATAAATGTCTTTTCTTCTAGCATTTTATAATTTAATATGGATGTATGTTTATACTGCCATATTCTTAACAGAATCATATTCTCATCTAAACCTGTTTGCATCTGAAGATTAACCTTTTCATGTTTTGTATTTGTTAATATTGGGTCATAGCCTCAGCAGGTGGAAGATGCCATGTCTTCTTTGACTTCAAGAGAGCTGTGCCAGGTGATGTTTCTTTTCCATTGTTTCATTTCACCTGGGTTTTGAATACTTCCAAAATACATACCAATCTGTGAACGTGGTTTCCAAAAGCACAGACAAAGGAATCACTCTTTCAAAAGTATGCCAATTTCTGAAAATGCCAAAGAAATCTCAGAACTGTAAGCCCTAATATTCTCTGCTCCTGCAAACTATAAGTTATACAACTTTGTTGTGCTGCCTGACAGTTCTTTGTCTGAAAGCCTAAGGTGGGCTTTAAAATGTGCTTAGCTTGCTGTATTGTGTTTTTATTTTCAGAGAGCTAATGTGGATAAAGAAAAGAAACCAAAGTGTAGAACAAAGTTAGCTTGGATTTCCTGTGACCTTGGGGTGTTTGGTGAAAATGTCTTTGATTTAAAAATTTAATAACAGACAAATAATTTGGGTTTGATCTAATAGCTGTAATTAATACTAGGAAAAGGTCAAAACTTTATGAAATTTAGCCATGAAAGTCTCACTTTCTTCATTTGCAAAAAAAAATTGTTGCCAGAGGTAATTCAGTATCTACAAACATTCAAATTAAAAGATGGCTGAAGTTTTAAAACTGAGATTTCCTCTTTGCTGAATAGCTAAAGAATATTGTTTAAAGGATGGAAAAATTGGTTAATCTGAGCAGTGGGTTGAGGCATTGACTTCAGCTAGAAATCTATATCTGAAACCAAACTTTGCAAGGCATTTCTGGATATTGTGGATCAGCTAATTATTCAGAATTTAGACTTCTCTCATGAAAGTTAAATCTAAATGAATGTTATCCCAAAGCTTTTGAGAGCACAAAAAATATGGAAGTGGAGCAGAATCTGACTCAGCTTTTTGTATTTTCTCTACCAATCAAGCATTTTGATAGAGTCAACAGTTCCTCTGTTGCATTCTATAGAAGTTTTCTATTAAAAGAAAAACATTTAGCAAATACTTTTCTTCTTTAGCAGGGAGGAAATGTTTTACCGTACTCTCCAGCTATTGCTTCTTTTTTGCTGAAGTGTGTGCTAACATTATACTCTGCTTGATTATCTATTCACCATTTCTCAATAGGATTTCCTATCTCAGACACAAACACAGTTGAGGCAGGAACACACATCAGGAGATGACCTGGTCCAACTCCCTGCCCAGAGCAGGGTCAGCCAGACCAGGCTGCTCAGGGATGAGTCCAGCAAGTTTTGAGTAACTCCAGAAGTGGAGATTCCACAGCCCCTCTGGGCAATCTCTACCAATGTTTGATCACCCTTAAGCTGGGTCTGGCTGAGATGGAGTTAATTTTCCCAAAGCAGTGCTGGGCTTTGCCCTGGCAGCAAGAAAGGTGTTGAGAAGCTGTCAGTGTTTGGGTACTGCTGGGCAGTGCTCCCACAGCACCAAGGCCATCAGACATTGCCTGCTGATGGGAAGCAGAGAATGAATCTTTTGTTTGCCTTTGCTTCCATGTGTGGCCTTTGCTTTTACTCCATTAAACTGCATTTCACTTGATTGACAAGTTCTTTTTCATGTGATTTTCTTCCCCCCATCCTGCTGAGGAGGGAAATGATGGAGTGAATTGGTGGGTACCTGATATGTAGCCAAGGTCAACCCACTACATACCCTCTCTGTAAAAGCGTTTTCTTTAGTTTCCTGTATTTCAATTTGTTCCAATTGCCTCTTCTCCTGGGAGCTTAGTGACAGGACAGGATTCTGGCTCCATCTTCTTTGCACTCCACATCAGTTATTTATACACATTGATAAGAGTCCCCTGAGCCTTCTCTGCTCCAGGCTGGAGAGTCCCTGCTCTGTCTATATTCATTCTGACTCCTCCCAGTGACCTTCTCGACTTTCATATGTTTAGAAACGGTTTCCAGGATTGTTTGCCCCATCACTTTCCCAGGAATCAAGGAGAGGCTGACCAGCCTGTAGTGCTCTGGATGCTCCACCTGGCTCTTCTTGAAAATAGGGTGGCATTTGCTTTTGTCCAGTCCTCAGGAACTTTCTCCAGTTGCCACAACTTTTCACAGATGATTGGCAGGGGTCTCACAGTGACATGGAGCAGTTCCCTCAGCAGTCATGGGATGCATCTGATCTGGTCCCAGGAACTTGTGTCACCTGACCTTTTTCCACCTTAGTCCTTCTTTTTTATGTTTAGGTTTTGTCAGCAGCTCCTTGTTCACCCATAAGACTTTTCCTGCCACTTTGGCTTGGCTTCCTCCTGCATGTGCAGAGGCACCATTCTTGAGCTTAGTGAAGCTGGTACTTGCAAATCAAAAACTCC
The DNA here is from genome assembly GCA_024500445.1 of Entomyzon cyanotis. NCBI lineage: Eukaryota > Metazoa > Chordata > Aves > Passeriformes > Meliphagidae > Entomyzon > Entomyzon cyanotis. The sequence goes on from JAKEPQ010000756.1 coordinate 6,301,679, forward strand.
TCCTCGTCTATACTCTCCATATCCCATTGTATACTTTAAAGTCAGCCCCAGTGTCTGGTTTCCTGAGGTCCAGGCTTGCAGTACTAATTTTTGCCATTCTCCCTTCTCTCAGGATCCAAAACTCTGGCATCTCATGGTCACTGCAGCAGATGTTGTCTTTGTGAGAAACCATCGCCCTCTGATCTATTAAGTGAGAAAGTAGGACTGAAATCTGACCTATCTCTGTGACAGAATATGTATAAGTTTTTTGAAAATAATTGTGACAATGCATTTGGTCTTTTAAAACCATAAGAATTAATCCTTTGGGGCCAACATTATAATGTTTCTGGAATTTTTTTAAAATCAATTATTTCAGGGCAGGAGATGAGGGCGAATGGGGAGGGAATGGTTTCAGTGAAGTCATAGGGGAGCCATAAAAATCTGTGTGTGAAGGCCAAACCACAGACCAGGTCCTGGGTGGGCCAGCTCTCTGCTCTCCAAGGTCCTCACAGGGAAGAAATTATCCCAGTAACAGGTAGTTCCCACCCATTCTTTCAGTTGGTTCACAAAAACCAGATTCCCAAGGAGTGCAACAAGATTAGGACAAGACCAATAGGGAAACAGTGGCCTCTGCAGTCTAGCCTTTCCCCACATTAAGGCCAAGAAAGATGCAACCACTGACAGGTCTGTACTAAACTTTCTGTTCTTTTGTTTCAATTTTTTAGCAGCTTATTGACAGAACCAGTCTGAGGAATACCTGAACAAATTTTAATGGAGATTTGGTTATAGCAGGACTGCTTTTCTGAAAGGAAAGGTGCAATTTACTTTCTATTTACGTGCTATTGAGAAGTCTTGGTATGGTGTAATACCATAATTCATTTGTAGATGGAAGAATTTGTGCTAAAAATCTTCCTTGGTTTTGGTTTATGTAGCAGGTTCTTTATAACACATTGACAAGTAATTTTCCACTTAGAGTAAATGCTGTATTTCAAATCAGAAAGATAGTCTTGAGAACAGAAAGCAAAATTTTAAGTGGGGCATATAAAAATGATGTTAAAACTAACAGTATCAATGCAGAAAAAAAATGCTAAGGGATTTTGCAAGGAGATTTTGCAAAGAGATATGTCCATGAATAACTTTTTCTGTTTTGTTTTTGTAACACTCTTGCCAAAAACAACATCAAAAAGTGCTGGAAAAGCCTTGTCAAATCATTTAGCCCATTCCTCAAATCCCTGCCAGTGCAGCATTATCCCTCAGAGTGCATTCTCCACTGTCTTGTCCAAGCTCAACTGCATATGACTCAAACAATGGACTTCCACCACTTCTCTTGGGAGATATTTCTACACTATAATAGATCACATTGTTAGGAAATTTTGCTAAATGTTCCTTCAGTCAGTTTTAATCCGTTAATTTTACTGCCATGCTACTGGGTCACCATAACCAACACATCTTTCTTGCTGGTTTTCTAGTCTTCAGTTATTTGTAGATGACCAGAGCACACTCTTTGCTCGGTAAGCTTAGATAGCATAACAGGGTTTAGAACATTTCTTTTTTCAGTGTTTTTACAGGATAGTTTCTGCACTTATTTTCATTGCTTTGCCAGTTCATTGACTTTCTTTGATATTCAGGTACTTTTCCTTCCTGTTTCTGATCTTGTATCATTTCACTTTGAAGGGACTAACATCAGATTTGAATTACAGCAATGAGTATTTCTGATTAGTTCAGTCAACTTTTCTCCTTCCTGATGATGGAGGTTGTTAAGACATCTATAATATATCCTGAAAGACTGAGCCGTGTTGGTATTTTGCTTGCAAAATATTCCATGCCGTTGGCAGAAATAAGGGTTATTATTAAAAATAACGTCATTTAATATTTTACATTTCATTATTTCACATTTCAAGTGTCTTTGATTTTCTGTTGCAGGAGACATTAAAACTATGAATAAAACCTTCCTTCTACCTGGATCTAAAATGTTCCCTCCACACTTAATTATTTGTTCATGGTGTGCAGCCAATCCTACATGGGAACCCTTCCATGGTCTTTGTCAGGCTTGGTGAGCTAAGAAGAGACCATATTAATTTGGCAATAATTTGTTTCTTTTCTGTTTTAAAATGTGCTGCACTCTCAGGTGACATGTTCAAAGACCTGTTCCTTGAATGATGGCTCAAGTTTTCTCAGACATTTGTTTGTCCAAAGGTCTTTTGCATGTTCCAGAATTAATCCAGCTGTGTTCAGGATTCAGTAACCAGTTCAACCACTGTAAAGAGTGGGCACGACTTACACTTTCATAGAATTTTTTCATTCACCCCTTATAAATCGTATAAATGAGGTAACTAATAATGAATCTGTCCTCTCGCTTTTTTGTCAGCCACCATCCACTGCAAATCTCATATGAAAGGTATTTTATTCCTTTGTAAGAAGCTGTGAAAATCGACCCTAATTTTAAACTAAGAATATGTTTGATTTTGGAGTTCTTATGTGTAAAAAGTAATAACAAATTGAATGTCAGCAACTTTCATATAAAAATGCACAATGGATCATGTAATTCCACGTGTAGCTAATTCATTACTGAATTTAAAAATGTTAGCTTTTTTGCTTTTAATGGATAGAAATATGGAAAGACATAGTCTTATTTTCTGCATATGGGTTAATCAAGTTGCATAGTGAAAGATGTCCTGTCCATGGCAGGGGCATTGGAACTAGATGATTTTTAAAGTCCCTTCCAACCTGGCCACTGTAAGAATCTATGAAGTGAACACTTTCTAATTCATACAGGGCTTCTTTTCTTTTCTTTTCTTTTCTTTTCTTTTCTTTTCTTTTCTTTTCTTTTCTTTTCTTTTCTTTTCTTTTCTTTTCTTTTCTTTTCTTTTCTTTTCTTTTCTTTTCTTTTCTTTTCTTTTCTTTTCTTTTCTTTTTCTTTTCTTCTCTTTTCTCTCTCTCTCTTCTCTTCTCTTCTCTTCTCTTCTCTTCTCTTCTCTTCTCTTCTCTTCTCTTCTCTTCTCTTCTCTTCTCTTCTCTTCTCTTCTCTTCCCTTCCCTTCCCTTCCCTTCCCTTCCCTTCCCTTTTCCTTTTCCTTTCCTTTTCCTTTTCCTTTTCCTTTTCCTTTTCCTTTTCCTTTTCCTTTTCCTTTTCCTTTTCCTTTTCCTTTTCATTCCGTTCTTCTTCTTCTTCTTCTTCTTCTTCTTCTTCTTCTTCTTTTTTTCTTTTCTTTCTTGCATTTTTCTTTCCTTTTTTCTTTTCTAATGTAAAAGGCTCCCCAGAAAAGAGTGGAGCCAAGCAAAGGAGAAGCAGTGACCTACCATTTCTCAGCAAAATGTAAAGAAATAACACTTGAGTGATGGCGTTTGGGTGGAGAATGCAATCAGTTCTGTCTCACACAACACTTGAAAGCTTTGCCATGTGGTGATCATCACCAAAGCTCAAGAGTCACTGAGAAGGGTCATCCTCAGTTATCTTCTTTATGAGCCATGCCTTGCAATCCAGAGACAATGCTTTCCATATACTGTGCTTTCCTTTTGTTTCTGACTACTACCTGTCCTTTCATCAGTGTGTTCACAAGGATAGAGCTGCAGGCTCAGAACCCTGACTGTAAGATTTTTTGGGCAATGTCCTTGTCTTTTGTTGAATAACAGTATTAAGCACACATACATTGCTTTATAAACAGGAAAAAAGTGTTGAGAATCCTTAATCAGAACTGTTAATCACAGCTTTATAAATGTGTTTAAACAGAAATGCTAGGCCACTTTCCACACTAATTTAAATCTCTTGCACCCTCACTAGTTTTAACAGAAAAAGGCAAGAGTAGGGTATGAATAAAAAGAGGTTGGAATTTGTCTCCAGAGAAAAAAATCCAGGTCTGGCATGTAAAGCTATGCTATAAAACACTTACTCAGTTAAGACTGACAAACTTCCTGAAGATTTACACTGTAAAATTTACAAAGAGGAAGAGGTGCTAGAAACATAAGCAGTTTTTCACAGCTGTCAGTCTCAAAAGCAGCATCACTGACACAGCCACTGAGAGATGTGTCAAAGTGAAGAACAGGTGAAAGAAGAGCATCTGTGGTTTGACAAAGTACTTGACTAATCAAGCCAAAGATGGGAGCAATTTCAATTGCTGCTTGTTATTATGATACAGAAGATTTCCGCAGATGCTAGAGACCTGCAGGTCCTGTTTTTATTAGGCACTTTACAAAGTTTTACAGAGACACTGAATGGATAAACCTCACAAATTGTGTATAATTGCTGGAAAGGAAAAAATATGTCCCTGGACTACGTGCAATCATGTCATGATTACTGGGGCTGCAGTATATTCACTTTGATAACTTGGACTCAGTAAATCCTGCTAAATCTACTTTTTGCTCTACTGGAGTAACAATTCCATAGATTTCCTTAGTGTTTGCCACTTCCATTAACCTCAGTGACAACAGGCAAGCTGACTTTTTTCTAACAGATTTACATAGGTTGGTATCACTCTTTTCATCTCCTGTAGCTGAGCAGAATCAGTGAATTACCATCTCCAATGTCATAACAATATGTAACCAACTATGGTCTTTATATATTCTCCTTATCAATTATTCTGAATTACGATGCTCTCTCCTCTCCCCAGATTTTGAAAGAGACTTTCATAAAAGCAGCAAGCTACTGGAATATGTAGCTCCCAGAATTTTAAAACAGATGATTGGAGTGTTATTATCTTCTGAAGATATGTGGGTGATGTGGAAGGAAAGTATCCTGGATCTAAATATTGGTGTACATACTATTTTAAGGGAGATAAGAATGACAAGGAGTCACAGTATTTGCTCTATTCAAGGCAAAACAGTAGTGGTTTCACTTCAGTTTCATTATCTCTGGTTTCTTATGCAAGGAAGCATAGTTTTACCTAACATTTGAAGTTCTTAAAATTATTTTTCTCATGTAATTGATCTCTTCTTTTTTTGTCCTACTGATAGGTTTGGATTACTTTATCTGCCACAGATATTTATGGCTCAGCTCTGACTTCAAATGAACAGGCACCATTCCCAGTGAAGCCAATGGGAGCTGCACTTGGGTATTTGAGAGAGATTTTGGGGCCCTGTAGCCTTAACACAACCAAATAGGTTATAAATTATTTTTAAATTATATTAGCAGAGAACTAGCATTTCCCTGGTGCAGCTGATTCTGTTTGCTCTGTATCTATCACAATTTTTTCAGGAAATGTTTACAAGTGGAGTCACCTATCAAATCTGATTAGCTGAATTGTAACTATGAAAGATAACTGGGTTAGAATTAGGTAGCAGAGACTGAAAGTGCCTTTAGGAATTCAATAAAATTTATGCTTTGTTCGTGGAGAGCAATTTAGCTTTAAATTTTGTACCACATGTAATAAATCCAATCTAATTTTCAAAGACCCCTTTGTTTAGCATTGGGTTTAAATATAGCATAAGCTATTTCTCCCTCTACCTATAAAAAATGTAAATTATTCATGTTACCTGTATTCAGTGACCTCTAGATGAACCTATCCAAACCACAAATGACCTGCTACAGTGCAAGTTCATTCCTAGGCTGTGTGCACAGTGTCTAAATTAATCTTTCAAAGCTGCAATTACAGGTTATGTTACATTTCATTTGGCTGCAGCAGATGATCAGTTGGTAAACATGATATTTTGATTGCTCTGAGAAAAATCCTTAAATTAGGGCTTTCTGATATTAGATAATCAAAAGCTTTATAAGTCATTTTTGTATGCCTTGGGTCAGATTCTGAGAAAGTTCTGTAGTACTCAGCTCTGATGTGTAGGATCTATTTTAGTTACTGTCTTAAGATTCTTCTTCTGTTTTTCATAACACACAATACTAATACATTCCCAGAGGTTCAAATAATTTTCTCCTACTTGCCACTTAACTCCTTAAAAGATATTTCTCTTTTATCCTTTAAGTTCTTCAATTTTCACAACTAGTTCCTGAAAAAAGAAAGTAAAATCCCTCCTGTGTTTGATTTCTTTATGGGGCAAAAGGAAACTTGGTTGTTTTCATTTCTTTGACTTGCATGTGTATGAAAAAAAATGCACAGAGAGACTAAATTGGAAAAACTGTGGAACTTTATTGAAAAATACGACAAAATTTTTATCTGATTGGCTGTGTTGCAGTTGCATTCAGGAAAAATACAAATTACTTTGATTTAATGATAAAAACTTAAGTTAGACTGTACAAAACTGGGAATCAGCTAGTGTAACTTACTGATTTTATCCTTGCAACCAATTCTCCTATTTCTAATTCAACCATTTGACATGGTCTGGGCCCCCTTCACTCTGCCATAGCAGCTCAAGGCTCAGACATGAGTAGGACTGTGGTCATAACCATAACATGTGGTCATGTCCTCAGTTTCCAGTCTACTGCAGCAACATTTCTTCACCAATCTGCATCTCTCCACCTCATCTTCTTCTTTAGCCTCAGCTTCAGACAGCTCATCCCCTGACTTCCCCATACAGAGCCTGGACCTTGTCCAGGTCCCACTGGATGGCACCCAATCCTTCAGGTGTGAAGTAGTACTTCAGTGCTCTAGTATTGATAATTTTTTTTCATCTTGTTAGGAGACATGAGTAGATTCCCTTCCCTCCCCTTTCCTTTTGGCTAAACCTTTTTTAGTCAGTGGGCTGCCTAAACGAACATCGACCACATAAAAAAAAGTACAAACTATTAAATTCCCTAAATAGTGGAAAGTGACATAATTGAAAGGAATCAAATTGATGGATTCATCAGAAGTTAGTAAGAGAAAAATTCTTCTGCCTTGTTTGTCTTCCCTTTTTCTCTGAATATTAATATGCTTTTTTAAATGGCAGGAAAAACAATGTAGAAAGGATAAGAATCAATCCATGCATCAAAACAAAACAGCCAGGGTAACTACAGGTTTCTGGGATCTGGCAAAAGATCCAAGATTTCTACAGGCTTCTGGGGTCTGAACGGATGCCTGGAGCATTTTGTACTAATATATTTGGAAGATAGTCAAGTCACATAGGTGGCCCAACGACTGTGAGCTGTATTGAGTGCATTATAAATCCTTGTGCTCAGACTCAGCTGTTAGTTTCTTTTATCCTGTAGGTTTTTGGGGCTCTAATAAATGCTGCAGATTGACTGTGGCCTGAGAATTCTGTATAGGTGTCTCAGTCTGCCATTAAAACAAGCCAACTGAATGAAGGCTGGGCTTTTTTGGCTAGTGGTAGAATATTTGCTTTTTTTTTTTTGGGGGCATTAATTAGCATTAAATTAGCACAGCTAATTCAGTACAATTGTCAGTAGAAGGGTGACTGTCCTCATAAGCCGTCTGACCGGCACATATATATCACTTTGTCCTAAGAGACACAAAGGAGTGGCTGTAGATATTATCCTTACTGATGGGGTGCCAAGATATGTAAAAAAATAAGTTATGGTAGCTCTCTGGATCCTTAGTATTAGATTTCAAAAACCACAATTCAGGCAATTCAAACAGCCCTCTGAGAGCAGGGGATTTTTTAGTTCCTTAAGATATCCATTACCTTTTGGGTTTGTGTAGCTGTATAGCTGCCCAAGGAACTATAAAATGAAGCCAAAGGACCCAGTAAGTCAAAAATATCATCTAAGTGCTGTCACAACTCACCTTAATTTGTTGTATAAAGTACAGGTAGTGACTTATTCCACCACTGGAAACTTTAATTTAAGATCAAAAATTTAGAGCTATGCCTTTCCAAAGCCATCAGCACTTGACCTAAGACCTCTCCAGTTAAGAAAAATCAGAGTGGCAGATCTGAGCTACCTTCCTTGGATATCAGAAGTCAGGACCCTAAGGTCTGTTTCGACATCCAGGTGGCTCAGTTTGAAGAAGTGCCAAGCAGCCTTCCAGGGCAAGCTTTGGACCAGGCTTCAGTGCAGGGCTTTGATTCAAGAGTTTTAGTGCCTACAAGAAAGATGTAGAGGGACTTTTTGTGAGAGGGTGTAGTGATAAGACAAGGAGCAATGGCTTCAAACAAAAAGAGAGTAGAGTTAGATTAGATATTAGGAAAAAAGTCTTTCCTGTGAGAGTGGTAAGGTTCTGGCACAGGTTGACCAGAGAAATTTTAGATGCCTCATCCCTGAAAGTGTTCAAGTCCAGGATGGATAGAGCTCTGGACAATGTGTTCTAGTGGAAGGTGTCCCTGCTCATGGCAAGGGGGTTGGAATGAGATGGTTTTTAGGGCCCCTTCCTGACTCAAAACATTCTGTGATTCTATGAAATTATCAGCTGAGCAGAAGTCAGCAGCAGCCACTGACAGTCCTGCCTTGCAGCCACTGCTCAGGGAGAGCCATGGGGCCATGAAGCTGCTTTGCCAAAACTGCAGCTGCAGAAACACTGTAGATCCTTGACCTTGGACTGACAGAGCTGCTCTGGAGTTCCTTGAGGAGCTGAGCCTGCTGGGAGGTGAAACTGTAATACAAAGAGACTGGTAGTTACAAAAAAAAAAAAAAAAAAAAAAAAGATTACTACCAGAACACCTATTGATGAAATACTGTTAAAGGGACGCTGGCAGCTTTTGAAAAGTGTTCCCGGTTGTGTTTTTAATAACACTGGCCTAGAGAATGAGAATGTGTACTCTGCTGAGTTGTAATAACACTGAGGAATGTACTAGACCACAAAGTGAGTGTCGTAAAACTGTTGTTTTCACATTTTCCTAATAAAATGCCATGGCATTGTAAATCTGTTTTTATTTTATTTGTAATGGCAGAAATGTGTTTATCATAAAATCAAACCTATTTCAAACTGTAGGCCATAAGACAGTGATATAATTCATCCTGTTCAGGATCATGGTTTTCATCGCTCCAGTCTGAACAAAAAATTGCAATATACTACTTAAAATCCCATACTTTAAAAATGCATCATAACACTAAGTGCACGTTCAGGTCTGTGCTGACACTGCAGCTGGTGGCAAAGTGAATCAGAAAGGTAAAAAGCAGTTAAATGACAACATGTGGAGTAAAGTGTGACTATCTAGGGTGCTTGTGACAGAGGCCAGGTGTGAAATGGCAAACTGAACTGATAAGTCATGGCATAATTAAACATGCTCAAGTTTCAGCTTATCGAATATTCCTTTCCTCCAAAGTGCCAAACACCCAAGTACCTATTAATTAAATTCAAAATTATGCCTCAGCCTGCAAGTCATGAGGTTGTAACAATTGAGTACCTTTTAAACCAGACCATTTTGTTTTGTGATATGAGTATGTATGAGCACTGCATCTCCACAGAAATACAAATGTATGTAAATTTGCAAGGAAGAAATTAAAGTGACTAGATGTAAAAGAGCACTCTTCAATGGCTCAGTTGTAACAAAAATTCCCACACAGATAGAACATTTAGAAATAGAGCATACCAAATTAAAAAAAAAAAAGAACTACAAATTCATCATGAATTGCAACATAAATGTTGTTCTTTAATAAATTATGACAAAGAAAGATTTTTAGATGATAATGGGATTCACTGTCACATCCAAATAGAAGATACCATGCAATAAACTATTATTTTCTCATTTTCATCCTCTTGGTATGATGCCTGAAGTAAAAATTGCAGGTCTTTGTGGATATATTGTAAATTATGAATGGGGCATTCTGTAATTGTAAAAAATAGAGCCACAAATGTCTGTATTAATAGACCATTTTGATCTGTACACTTGATTTTTCACTTGAGAGGGCAGCAGCTTCATCTTATTCCACTTGAGAGGCCTGATCCCTTCATAATAAGTACCCACTCCACTGTGAGGCATTGAATACCAAGATCAAGCACTCACTCTTTGTGGCTCTGTTGTTCCCTTCTGGGAACCACCTAAATCAATATGAATGGAGAGGTGGAAGTGAGAGAATCCTCCCAAAGACAAGAGGAAAAACCAAACACACTTGAGGAGATCAGAAAAGGAAAAGCTTAACTAGGCTCTGAGCTGAGGCAGCCTCTCATGTTTTCATTGCCTTCTATTCATCTCCTACAGTTCTGCCAGAAAGATGATGCTGCAGGATTTTATTTAGAATAAGAGGGACTCTGGTGAGATTGCCTCAACCCATTTAAGAAGCCAAGCACACAAAATATGATTTAGAATGCAAACTGAAACATGCTATGGATACAAAATTTATGATAAAATTACATTGCAGCAGCTCAATATGAAAGGACCTATGTTCCTCCTTTGTATAAACATATTGTACCAGACTCCCAGTGGGGATATGTTTTCAGACCTCATTCACTTTCACAGAGCTACACAAATCTACACCAGGTGAGGATCTTGCCTAATATTGATTTTCTTCATAACATTTCAGCAAGGGATTTAATTCAGGATTAAATGTGTATTTCCTCTCTTCCTGCTCATATTGCATTCTCTGTGTGTTCTTAGGATATCTATAGACAATTGAAACAGATGCATTGATCAATACTAGAAAGGGAAAAAAAGTGAACAAATCTAGTCAGACAAGGTCAATCAAGGTAGTAGATGCAGCTCTGAGTAATGACATGTTTCAAGTGAGTACAAAATAGTGAGAAAGGCCTGTGGACATCTATGATTTCTAAATCTCTGGGAATGTTTATTTTGAATCATCTTTAAAATGGGGCATTTCACTGTTGAAGGTCCCTAAGCTGAGAATACAAAGAGGCAGATAGTCCTGAGATGAAGAAGATTGCTAAAGAATAAATTTACAATTTGTTGTAAAAGCAATTGAAAGTGTATCCTTCAAAGTATGAGGGTTTTTTCAAAAAAATTCTTCAGTCTTCATGTTATAAAAATATCCTGAGGATGTTTCTAAAGGGCACTAGGAATACAAGCAGCTACTGGAGAAGGCTGGCAGAAGCTACAAAGGTGGTGAGGGGTCTGGAGCATCTCTCTTATGAGGAAAGACTGCAGAAGCTGAGCCTGGTTAGTCTGGAGAAGACTGAGAGGGATCTCATTACCACATACAAATATCTCACAGGCAGGTGATCAGAGGAGGGTGCCAGGCTCTTTGCAGTGCTGCCCAGTGACAGAGCAAGGAGCAATGGCCATAAACTGAAACACAAGAAGTTCCACCTCAACCTGAGAAAGAACTTCTTTACACTGAGGTAGGCAGAGCACTGAACAGCTGCCCAGGGAGGGCATGGAGTCTCCCTCCCTGGAGACACTCCAAACCCACTTGGACACGTTCCTGTCACCTGCTCCAGGTGACCCTGCCTTGGCAAGGGGCTGGAGTGGGTGATCTCCAGACATCCCTCCAGCCCGAACTATCCTGTCACTCTGTGAAATCTACTTCTCTTACTCAAGCAGCTTGGAATATACAATTTATTCATTTTTCTATGGAAACTACTGGAGGCCTGCCATGGGTAAATTCAGACTGCTGCTTGGGAATAGTGTACCCATGTGGGTGCTAGAATTAAGAGTTTTAGAAAAACATCTATATCAAATATCTCACAAATATCTATAACTACTTGCAAAATCAACAAGGCTGCTTAAATTCCCAATAAACTTCCAACATCTCCCTGGATATGGTGCAGATTTGGACCTCTCATCATGCACTAGAGTAGCTTAGCGAGGGTTTAAAGGGAAGATGTACCATAGGGGGTACAATCCAGCTAGGGAATTTATCCCATGGAGGAAAGAGAGTCCTTATCTCTCAGAACTGGAGTTACCAGGAGGTATATCAAGACACTTTCAGGTCTGTTTTAAAGTTTTCAAAAGAATATTTTCTTTATTTAGCTTTCAGGGGAAAAAAATCCCATTTTAAAGCAGAAAGCTTTTAGAGAAACTATTTTTATTCAGTCAAAACTGCTTATGTCATAGTCTATATTCTAGTCTGCTCTATAAGAGGTGAACCTGATGCAGTCAGAGGATTTCTCTGTTCAGTGTCACAGAATTGCAATGGAAACAAGTGGTACACTTTCACAAATAAAAGAATGGAGATGAAGAGAATACCCTTCATTTTCCCTCTGCAGGGCTAGAAAAGAGAAATGGGCTCCTATTTATCACACAGTGAATGACTGATGCTGGATGAGAAAGACAAAGATCTCTTCAACAATTAAAAACGCAGTGGTTATAATCCTAAGTCTGACTAAGTATGATAATATTTAATACCTAGCATAGCATGTTGCTGTTAGTGACATAAAAAACAAAGATAGTTAACAAGTAAAAGTAATTGTTCAGTTTTAGCAACTTTTGATGATTCTGATGGTTCATTTCAATTCAAGTCAGTCTATCATTCTACAACATTGCACCTCACATGCACTTCCATATGTAGATGACATGTCTTTCCTTCTCCCTTTTTTAACTCTCTGAGCATTCAGATCTTATTTTTTATTCCTTACTGAAAAACTAATTACCATGTTTTTGACAACTGTGGCTATACAGGAATTTGCCAGCTCTTAAAGGTCTCTCTTTGATTTATTATTTAAGTTTTTTTCTGTGTCCAACACAAAAGCACTTTCCCATCTCACCTGTTGAACTGAATGGGAAAGCAGCCTCCTCTGGGAAGTCCTTCAGAAGTTCCTCAGTGAAACTGATGCAATCTGCAAACTTCCCAACAGCCCCTATGCATTCTATCAATTGCAAGGTTCCCTTTTGAGGACAGCAGCTGTAGACTGTTGTAGAGAATTTTCAGTATGAAAAGCTATACAGGGCACCTTTCAGTCTCTTCTTCAGCAGAATATACACCTTTATTTTGAAAACGTTGCCTTGGCTTTTCCTCATGTCTCTGTCATGGAGTTGAATGCTTTGGCTGTGTTTATTCATTATTGTCCCTTGGGAAAACACACAATAGGATGCTTGCTTTACTTCTAGTTTTGGGGGAAAACTTCTGTTGTTCCATGGGATGACTGCACGTTGTCCTCTCCTGCTGGATGCAACGACTTCCCCATCCATTACTGAATCTCCAGGGACTACTGCTGTATAAATAATATATAAATTCTATCATTAAATCCTTCTCTTCTGAGAAAGATCTGCCAATAAAGTGTTTCCTTGTCACACTAGGTAAATTTAGATGAATACACTTCAAATTACAAGAGCTTAATTTAGCTAAAACCAAATATATGCAGGAGGGTACCATCCTCAGAGTTTCTCTGCCTCTTTTAAACTTATCTGTATGGTTTGGGTTTGGGAAGGAAACTCCTGTTAAGTTTCATGTGTTGTCTCCTAATATTTACAAGAAAATATGGCCGAGGGGTGTGATTTTGCTGGATGTACACTGCCCTTAATATATGGTCAATGGAGGTAATGGAAGGGTGTTAGGAAGCCTGCACTTAAGCACTTTCCTTAATATGCATTATACAGTGCTATGGCAGTCTAAACTATTAAAAATATATTTCAAATGAATCTTAATTGCTGTGTTTTATTTTGGCTCAAAAAAGAGAATTATTAAAGGAGATGCTTCTGTGATCTGACATTCCTCAAATTAAAAAGAGAGAGAGACAGAAAGAAAGAAAGAGAATGAGAGAGAGAAAGCAGGAAATCAATAAAGCAAAGAATAAAAAAGGCAAGCAAGCAAGCAAACAAGAACTGCCTGTTAGCCCAGAAATAAAGATTTTCTGCAAGATAGAATCATAAATGAAGAGCCTGTTAAGGAAAAATATTTATAGCCAAAGAAAATGTCTCACGGTTTTTCTAATATGAGTGCGCATGAACTAAACAGGGATTAAAATATTAAGAGTTCTGATACAGAAAGAAAGCCAAGAGTAATTAATTTTTTGTCAAAAAAATAATAGAATAGCTAAAAGATAAGGAAATCTGGGGCTTTCTGCCTTCCTAGGGCTAGCCTGAAGTTTAGTATTTTGAAAGAATTTAATAAAGAAATCTAAATTGTAAAAGCAGCTGTAAATAAAAAGAGATTTTGAAAAGGGAGTAAATTTAAAACTGTAGATGGATCCACAACAGAGATGTCCTCTCTTAACTTATGGGTCTGAACTGCTTCATTCAAGAACATACACAGGAGAGTAGTTTTCAGACTTTAAAAATGTAGATCATACCTTAGGAAACCACTTGCACCTCACTTTTTGTTTTGACACAGAATGCTGAATTTTCATCATTTCTGTGAACTTTGTACTCCTCCCATTGGCTAACTTCCCACCTCATCATCTTACTATCATTTTTTCCTACCCTTCATTTAGACTTGATTCAAAGTGCAGTTTGATACATGCAGACACAGACTCATATCCACAAAGGTCATGGTGCACGTGCAACTGAATTAGTGTTGGGGGTTAAGTGAAGTGTTTTGAAATGGGAAGGACTCTGCCTAAAAGACAGCCCTTATTGCTCTGTAAAGAGCAACAATTTCCATACCCTGGGGGGAATTCCAAGTGCAAAAGCCCCTGAACTCAGAGTCCAGCCTAGTTTTGTAGTGGTGCCCCTTTGTGCCTTGGGTTCAAGAGGATCTGGACCATTGGACCCCACATTTTCCTAAACTGTTCAGAGTGGCACACTCAGATCAGGGTACTGTTATTTTGTGCTTTTGACCCAGCTTCTCTATATACATTTAAATTTCATTAGGCTACAGTCTGTTTGAAGGAGGAGAAATCTGGGTTGTATTTCAAATTTTGTTGGCTGACACTTCATTGCTATAATGGAACATGACTCATGGCAGGCTTCAGCCAGCAGCTTTAACTATATACATGAAAGCTGTCTTTCACACATGTTGTGCCCACTATGTCTTTCAGGATCTTATATTTTCTGAGCTGACTATTATGTTTCTTTATACTTAACAAACTGAAGAGATAAAAGAAGATAACTACACTGCAAACACATTATGCAAGATGCTGTATAGGCTTCTGCTCATTCCCACCCAATGCCCACATTTTCCTGTGCACAACGTGCTTTATAACTTGAATCGTGATGAAACACATGATGCAAATACAAGGGAAAGTCTGGAGAAATAATGGCCTTCTATTATTAGACCTTGACTTCATATTGCAAGCAAGGACTGAGAGAACCATTTACCTCTTTCACTGAGAGAACTTTAAATTAATAGACACTAGTCAAACTGTTTGAAAGCTGCAGAATCGCAACCTTTTCCAATAAAGTTTATTATTTTGAACATAGCTTTCCATAAATCAGCAAAATGTGTAAATAATGTAAATAATTTGACATTTCACAGAAATGCAGAAATCTTTTCAAGAAAATTAGAAAAAATTGTCTCTGTGGTATTAGGATTTCTCCATTTATTCACATGTTGTTGCTTGTGATTCATCTATTTCAGGTTGGGTTTTTTTTGGTTTTTTATTTTTTTGGCAGGGGGGATTGGTTGTTGTTGTTTGGTTTTTTTGTTTGGTTTTGTTTTTCCTTTTTCTTTGTGTTTTTGTTTGTTTGTTTGTTTTGGGATTTTTCCTCTGTCCTGGTTGTCCTCTTATAATTTTCCACCAATAATTTCACTGCCTTTGTAGGTCAGTGCAAAAACTTATTTTGAAGAATTCTTTGCTCCTGGTGTGATTGTGAGTAGCTTACACAATTTGCTAAACCATTTTGATTTTAAATGAGTCACATGAGATGAATCTCCATATTGATTAGACACAAATAACTCATAAAAATTTATTTTAATAGGATCATAGAACATTTTGGTTTGGAAGAAACCTCTGTAGGTCACTTGGTCCCTACCCATACTCAATGATTTTTATGCACAAGCACTCCTGATCACTAATTCAAAATGCAGCTTTCATGACTATGCATTTTAAACTCTTCTATAAACATATCTGCAATACATTCCTGGTGATGACACATGTGCTGATGTACATATTGGCAGTATCAAATTTCAAAAAATTTAATTTAAACAACCAGATAAATGTAAATGTTTGTGTAAAATAGCTCTTTCTGTCTGTTTAGTTCTAGTTACAGCCTTGTTTTTCTTTTCTTTAAAATGTGTAACCTTTTGTTAAAAATAAAAAAAAATTCAGGAGGGTGAGATTTGTGTCAGAAGAGTGAAATTATTTTTGCTTGAAAAGTGAGATTAAAAATGTATCAAAATATGGAAAGGCTGTGCTGACCTGAGCAGTAATAAGTACAAAACAACTGATTAGTTCATTTCTGGTTATGCTCCATTTAACTGTTTTCTGCTTGAACCAGCTTTGAAGAACTGCACGAACATGAAAATTCCTAAGACAAGATGGTCATTCACTTAACTCACTGTGTCTTCTCCATTTTGAGAGTGCCCTTGTGCCCCTCTGCCCTCATTTTACTTCACTGCTCCCTCCCTGACCTCTGCTTTTCATGCCATTTTGCATGGACTGCTAGGAACACGGGAGGGAATGAGAGATAGGAATGATTATCTTCAGAGCAGAATGTTTATCTGTGTCTTTGGGACAGAATTCCCTGTTCAGTGTTCCTTTTTGACTTCAGTTTTGTTCAGTGAATTTATTTGCAGTGGAAGAAGCTGAGTGGCAGGTTGATTGAATAAACTCAAATTTGCAATGCGCAGTAGGTAATCAAAAACCATTTTCAACCCACCAAGATTTTCAGCCTTTGAGAAAACACATTTGTAGAAAGTTAGTACTACCTATTGGTATAAAAAGGCCAAGCAATTTCTACAAAAAGAAATTAAAAAACCTGTTTTACTGCAGCAAGGTACAAAATCCATCATTATTATCCATCATCATTATTATTTTTTATTTTCACGTTTGAGATATTTTAGATATTTATTTTAGCTTTTTGCCTTAGTCAAATGTTGGTTGATACATCTCTTTATTCACCCAGTAATTATTTCAGGTTTAAAAATTTAAAACTTATTTAAATTAATATAAGTGATTTTCTAAAAAATGAGACACTTGATGATACAAGCAATATGGGATTATCCTCTTTCAGAAGACAGTAATTTGAAAAATTATTTGAAAAATTATTTCAAGTTCCAATTACTTAGACTCAGCATCAGCATCAGTATCAGTTTTTTGGGCTTTGTTTCCAGAAGTTACCCAGGCTTGAGGCTTTTCAAAGTAAACAAGCTGTCTGAGCTGAAAGCTCTTCTCACACCTAATAAAATGCATTCACTTCTTTTAGTTTTGGTAATTTCATCTGAGTTCACTGAGTCCTTGTGAAGGATGATTGTCTGTCAAAATGGTTTTTCCCAGGAACAAAGAGTCACAGAACTCATGAAACTCCTGGTAGCTTAATGAAAAAATTCCCAAGTCATTAATTAAAACTCATTTCACTGACTTTTCTTTCTCTCAGCTCTAGTGCATCTGATACAACTCCCCGAGCATGTGATACATCAGCCTGTTCTCTGATTACTTTTCTTCATTTTTTTGTACAATAGGGCCCAAAGGACCTGAGTTCAGAACCACTTAGTCATGAGAGCTCTATGTCCCCACACACACAACCTCTACCAAAAAATCTTCCATTGCAAGTGATAAAGGCAGCCCATTTTAACTCCCATGTTACTCACGCAGAAAGGAGTAGAGGAAGATTAAATGATTTGGCCAAGACTTGCCAGGAAATCTGAGTCCAGAAGTCCTCAGCTTTAATCCACAAGACTATCTTTGCTCTGCTAGGAAACAGATGTTAAATTGGAAGTTAATTTTGCCATGAAACGTTTTTTAAGAACTGTGAAAGGCAAATAGTCTCCAAGAATGATTACTTAGCAAGCTACCAGCTCTGCAGTCTTGCATCTTAGAAGTAATTCATTCCATCTTTGCTGGCAGGCTTTAAAAGGCCTTTTGTTTTCACTCACTGATTAGTATAACAATCTATTTTGAAAGATATGTGGGCTGATAGGGGGTATCATTTATTTGCTTCAGTGGTAGATTTTTGCAACAAAATGTATGAAGCTTTTAAGTGTTGCAGATTGAAGCCTCTGATGTCAAAGATAAATGTTGGGATTATAAATACAGATTTTCTAAAGTACTGTAAGTACTGTAATCAGTAACAGAAACTCACATCATTCACTGGCCTCCCTTAAAGTGCTGAAGGCTTTTCCTTTTAAAAACCACTGGCACATATATTATCAGACAATATTAACAACTGAGGCAAACGTAACCTGAGTTAATTCTATCATTTCTGTTGCTTTATATAAAATTCCCATTTAATGCTAGACTGCAGCACATCATGGGTTAACTTAGAATTCCACTTGGCCTTCCTCTCCTCCTCTTTTCTGCTATTCAAATCAGTCTTCTGGAAAATTGGCCTCAGTACCAGTGACGTGCTGCTGAACTTACAAGATCTCAAGAATATCCTACCAGATTTCATTCTTTTGTTGTAGAATTGTTTCCATCTGGGGCCTAGATATAAACTTGGAAAATGTAAAGACTTTTCCCTCTCACCCTGCCTGCCTTCAAAACATTGGCAAATAACTCTCCTTGTCAATGCAGCTCATATTGGATTAAAACATTGGAGTAAATTATATTTCTGTGGGTGCAGGAATTAGTGGCATTTATTGAAAGTTTAATGTACTGCCTAACAATCCAAGAAGCAACTATATACTTTAAAATCAAGTGAAAATTAACATTGAACATAACAGAATACAAGAGAATAGTAGAATCTGGAAGGAAATATTGGTCACACGAGACCAGATCTGCTAAATAGCACAGTTACACACATTTGCAAATGCATCATTTCTGTAGAGTCTTGGTGTGTGAGCATAACTCCCTGGCTCCAGTCCACATAGCTGTTTCACTAAGCTGGAGCAGCTAAGCTGGGAACATAACCACTATTTGCTCCTCTACACCCAGCAAAGGCAATGCTAACTATATTATGAGCTGTGCCCCATGCAAAATTAAATTCATGTTCTTTTATTTGCACTGTTCTACCATGTCAAGTGAAAATGATTCTGATCGGAATGTCATCTATAAAAACAGTGGTACAAAGCTTATACTGTGGAACTAAGCAAGAAAAGACATAGTTTGCTGGAGGGGAGGGAGCAAGTTACTTCAGTTTTCAAAGTGTCTGCTTGGCTTGTGTTGCCTGGTGTATACAGCAAGCTTTCAGTGTTCATCATTTGACAGCACTGTCACTGCCTCCAGCCTTTGTGCTAGACATTTGCACATAAAATTTTGTGTGGGTGTGTGTTTCTGTGCCTTCACTACTGTTAGTGCACCAAGAAACATTCTTATGGCTTCTACAATGAAAACACATTTAAGACTGAGAGGCCTTTTACAGTGATAACCAGAATTTGAAACATGCTGTCCCAGGCACTCTGAGCTAATAGTCTTCCTTTTTTTCTCCCCATCTCCACAGAGCAGCAGTAACTCTGCAAGTTAGGACCAGTTTTTCTGCTTTTTATTTATATATATAGGCATATATACATACATACTCATATACATACATATAAACATATATATATAATCTGTCTGTATAATGTTCCCAGTATCCACACCATTTTAAAATGAAAATGTAATCTCTGCATTCCTGACTGGCAGATATTTGTTGTCCTCCCTTTGTCAGCAGCACTGATAGGTTCATGACCAAAAAAGCCTGCTAAGAAAGAGCACAAAGACTCCTTCTGTACTCGAGCACACTGACATCTAGTTCCATTAGTGTCCACAACTTACAAGTAAGCACTCTGCGGGTGAAGAGCAGCTGTGCTGGGACTCTTTTCAGAGACACCAGTGATGTTGTCTGCATTACTGAGCAGTGCAAAGCAACAAGGGTGTGTCTGCTTGTCAGGGCTGAGGACATGACATCCACACATTTCCCTGTGTGGGAAATGGCCTTCCAGGGCAGTCTGCTCCCACAGGCTGAAAGCCACTCGTAGCTGCAGTGCTCTGGGTTCTTACCCAGTTCACCATTTTCAAGAATTTGGGTTCACAGGTGTAGGCACATTGTTGATGGTCTGAACCATGCTATAAGGTATGGCTAATATTTTCCAAGGTGTAAGCATAGGCCAACTATGGCCTCAAAAAGCTGTTTGTGGCCTCTGATGTTACTCGTCTACACTTTTCCTTCCAGATGTAACAGCTTCCATCTTTTATCTTCCCAAATAATATTTACTTTGCCTTTGTATGCCTTGCATGTGAAGTGAGAAGTATGATTTGTTTTTCCAAAATGTGCATTCCAGAACCATCATCATTTTTTAAAAAGTAAGAGGTATCAATTTTTCTGATTTACTTACTGATACAGTAAATCTCATATTCCCTCAGTATGGATAACCTTACAGCTCTGCGTTTTATTCTTTGTATTCTATGTACTTCTTCCTTCCATGTTCATTTTGTTGATTTTGGAACTGTTGCAGCCACTTCTACTTACTAGTTGTCTCGTTTGCTTTTACAATGATAAAATGGACTCTTATTCATCTCCTGCCAGAGGGTTCTCTGCTGGCTGTGTGGAGAGTGCCTCTGGCTTGTGATGTTGTTGTTTTCCTCTGTGCCAGTGGTGTGTGACCCAGCTGGGCCTGGCATTGACCATCAGGTAGCACAGCTTATTCCATGTCTCTGCACTGACTTACAGCCTTTAGCAAGGCAGGCACTGCCCACTCTGGATGGTCACGGGCTGTGACTCTTGAGGGCTGAGTGAATCACTGCATAATTTTGGTTGGAAGGGACTTCTGGAGGTCACCTGTCCAGCTTTCCACTAGCACTACAGTTTATTTTTTGTGGATCAAGTGGTTTCTTTTGCTCAACAATTTGTTTTCCATTGTTTGGGGTTCACTTCTGGAGGTGTGAGATTCCAGAAATTAACCTCCTCCTAGGAATTTGAGGGGTATAGGCACCTAAAATTTAAAGACTGATTCTTCATTTTCAAATCAATCTGAAAATTTTTTGTGCCTTTCTCGTTTTCTAAGAAAAATAATATTTAGATTTTTAGTGCAGCTTTAGTACCAGATTCTGTAATAATTTCATAGTTAGCTGTACAAATCTGGGGGGGGAATAAAAACAATCAAATTATTCTTCAAATAAAACACTGATATTACTCACTGAAACTAAGCTAACTTTTTTCTGTCTTCCTTTTTTGAAATTTCTGGTTTAAAAACACAGATCATTAAGATAATTAAATTATCTGGTAATTTTATGCATTTTGATAACAACACTGATGAGACTTTTAACTGCTCAATTCTTTCACTGAGGGCATAACTTTAATTCATCTTGCTTGCTTGTTCAAAGTTCACTCCTGGACAAAAATTCTGACAGAGATGAGCTTCATTCAGTGTATAAATACAATGAGCACATACAATGTAATGTAAGACCTCTTAATAATACCTAATTTTCTGTGAGTACATTGGGGTTTTTTGAAGTCACAATTACTCTGAAGGCTTGTTCTTGCTTGCTAAATAATTGAGCTGATAGATAGTACTGCAGAAGGGAAACTGACCCATCCACCTGAGAATATCACCAAAACAACCAAAGAAAATAAAGGCAAAGAATGCCTTATCAAAGAACCATAAAATCATAGAATAGTTTGGGTTGAAAGGGACCTTAAAGACCATCTCATTGCAACCCACTACCACGAGCAGGGACATCATCCACTAGAAGGTTGTGGAAGCTCGGTTGCTCCAAGCCTCATCCATTATGGCATAGAACACTTCCAGGGTTGGGGCATCCACAGCTTCTCTGGGAAACCTGTGCCAGAGATTTACCACCCTCACAGGAAAGAATTTCTTCCAGTATCTAATCTAAACCTACTCTCTTTCAATTTGCAGCCATTTGCCCTTTGTCCTGTCACTCCATCTTGAAAATAGTCTCTCTCCATCTTTCCTGTAGGCTCCCTTCAGCTACTGGAAGGTCACCATTAGGTCACCCCAAAGCCTTCCCTTCTCCAGGCTGAACAATCCCAGTTCTCCCAGCCTTTCCTCCCAGCAGAGCTGCTCCATCCCTCTGATCACCTAGGTTCCTCCTCTGGCCTGGCTCCAGCAGCTCCCTGTCCTTGCTGTGCTGGGAGCCCAGAGCTGATGCAGCACTGCAGGTGGGCTCTCAGCAGAGCAGGGCAGAGGGGCAGAATCTCCTCCCTGCCCTGCTGCCCACGGGGCTTTGGCTGCAGCCCAGCACACGGGGGAATGATCTACACTGTGCTCTGCTGTGGGAAGTGAGGGAAGTCCTAGAAAGATGACAGTGACACCTGCCTGCTCACTGCCAGCAGCGAGCTGAGGATCCAGGGCAGAATAGAAGGACCCAGATGTTTGCAAGGGAACTTTTGTCTGTAGGCATCTACTTAGCAGGAAATACCAAGTGGCAAGAAAAAAATTAGTTGTCTATGTCTAACACTGAATAGAAATGAGAAATCATTCATGTTATTTTGGACAGATCTAGACAGTAAAGTGGAACCAGTGAAGAATTCTGTTGTGGCTTCTGAGGTAGGACAAAGTGGCTTGTGGCAGCTCAAGAATGACAGAATCGCAGAAAATTCATATTGGAGTAGCTCCATGCCAGAAGCAGGGCCAACATCCAAGTAGGCTCTGCTCATTTTTCCTTCTGGTTTCTGTGAAGGGATCTTTGAGGGTGGAGCCATCCCTCTGGGAATCTTTCCAGAATTTTCCACCATTATAGTAATATTTTTTCCTTATTTCCAGCTGCAGCTTTCTTCACTGCAATCTATGACCATTGTGTCATCTGTACTGTGCACCTCTGAGAAAGATTTTGCTCTGTTTTCAGTCATCTGAAGAAAAAGCAGGCTGTGATTTTTCCGTTGTGCAGAGCTCCTGCTGGTATAGAGACCTAGGCAAATTCCACAAAACAAATGGCAAAAAACTGGAGCACTTCCTGTTTCCCTGCTCAGACTGAACTTGGAAGAGGGGTATGGTGCTGTCACCATAACTGTATAAACCCATACAGCAGTTGTGGTATCCAACAGCAGGAATCTCACAGGAAGGAGATGGGGGATGTTGGGAGAGAATGTTCCATCCTCACTGTCTTTGGTGATGCTGGAATTTCACCCACAGAAGTGATTACCCAGGCTTGCATCATTTAGGATTGAATGAAAGACTGTGTTGCAAACAGTGGTTGACAGACACTGCACAATGGTCCACAAGTAATTGTAGGTGACACCAGGCCATACTGGGGAAAGTTATAAAGATAAGCAGTTTTCCACACTGCTGACAAGACAGCTTCTCCAGAGCTGAAATTACACATCTGGGGTTTACTATCCTAGCAGCAGCAACACAATTACTAGTAGGTAATTCTTCCTTATTAACATTTCACTGTTTCTCCTGTGTGTCTCAAGAGTGCATCAAAAGGTTGTAAAGTCTTCTTACTTGAAGAAGGACTCTTTCCTGTCTAGATGAAAGTTTGAATCTTCAGTGGAATGTAGAAAATTACTCTGTAGTATGTCCGTTACATTGCATATTGTCAAAACTATACAAGCTTGAGAAATTGTCCATAGGAATCTTGTATAGTTTAACAAGACAAAGTGTTGGTGCTGCACCTGGGTCAGGGCAACCCCCAGCACCAATCCAGGCTGGGGATGAGCAGATCCAGAGCAGAAGGACTTGTGGGTGCTGTGGGTGAGAGGCTGGACATGCCCTGGCTGTGTGCACTGGGAGCTCAGAACCCCCGTGTGCTGGGCTGCAGCCAAAGCCCCGTGGGCAGCAGGGCAGGGAGGAGATTCTGCCCCTCTGCCCTGCTCTGCTGAGAGCCCACCTGCAGTGCTGCATCAGCTCTGGGCTCCCAGCACAGCAAGGACAGGGAGCTGCTGGAGCCAGGCCAGAGGAGGCACCTAGGTGATCAGAGGGATGGAGCAGCTCTGCTGGGAGGAAAGGCTGGGAGAACTGGGGCTGTTCAGCCTGGAAAAGAGAAGGCTCTGGGGTTACCTAATTGTGACCTTCCAGTAGCTGAAGGGAGCCTACAGGAAAGATGGAGAGAGACTATTTATAAGGGCCTCGAGTGACAGGACAAGGGGGAATGGCATCAAATTGACAGAGAGTAGGTTTAGTTTAGATGTTAGGAAGAAGTTCTTGACTGTGAGGGTGAGGCACTGGCACAGGTTGCCCAAAGAAGAGGTGGCTGCCCCATCCTTGGAAATGTTCAAGGCCAGGTGGGATGGGGCTTTGAACAACCTAGTCTAGTGGAAAGTGCCCCTGAAAAAGATGATCTTTCAGGTCCCCTCCAATCCAGGCAATTCTAAGCTTCTTTGAAAACTAGAATGGAAGAAAAATAGATATTCAACCTAAAATTTAGACCAAAATGTAGTTAATATAATTTTTAAGAGGTGGCATCTCTGGAAGTGTTTTTACTTTTAAATCCCAATCTAATCACATCTCAAAAATAGCCAATAATTTAGAGACCTTCTTATAATAACATCAAAGGCTATTTTGATCATTCGTTATTACGAACTTTTAAAGAAACATCTCCCTCCAAGACCAAATGCAATAAATATATATACACTTTGCCATTATGTGAATGTCAAAATCTTTGTTTCCATTGCAAAAGAGGAGAGAAAGAGTTCCAGGTATTACTGATAAAACCTGCCTTGATTTATCTCAACCACAGCAGTGGAACAAACAGTAATTGAAGAAGTCTGTAAGGAAGCCAACAAGCATTTGCCGTGAACATTCCTGTTTAACTTTTTCTTTTAAAATGGGATTTTAAATGCATGTTATTTTAACTGCTTGGAATGCTGAAATTTTACAGTCTCAGTTGCGCTGTGGATTTAACACATATTAAAAACAGAATCACAAGTAGTTCTTTTATCCCCTTATGTAATGCTTTAAAAAGGTTTACAATATTACCTACATAAGCACCTGCAGAGTTACTTGGGATTCTTTACACTTTAGAGCATTATCTGGAAAATCTTTTTCAATGTGAAACACGAGCTAACAGAAATTATATTTGGTTCTCAAGACCCTGTCAAATTTGCAGAACTTTTTTCCCTATTTTTCCAGGTTTAAGATACTAATGAAAAATAAAGTGCTGGAGTGAAGGATATACAAGTGCAAAACCAGATCAATGGCAGCATTTTTTATAATCATTTTTGATGGGATGCAGGACTTTGTGCTTTAGAGCC
This sequence comes from Entomyzon cyanotis, assembly GCA_024500445.1. Taxonomy (NCBI): domain Eukaryota; kingdom Metazoa; phylum Chordata; class Aves; order Passeriformes; family Meliphagidae; genus Entomyzon; species Entomyzon cyanotis. The sequence continues at coordinate 6,326,482 of JAKEPQ010000756.1, forward strand.
TATACTCTTTCCACAAATTAAAACCATTCCACTAAGTTAATCTCGAAACTTCTGAAAAAGTTCTTTTCAGAACTAAAATGTAAGAATCAAATAAGCATTTCTCTAACTATTGAGTCAGCAATTACTTCTACAAAATCCATACCTTGGAATCAGTATAATGCAGAAGTCAATACATCAAAGCTGCTGCCTATGGTTATAGACAAGTGTGCCTTTTGTGTGATGAATCATTGAGTTGTTTGTTGGAAATATTTTCTTCTGGTGAAAAGAAGACACTCTTTTTCCACTCAGGATTGAGAACATTTTGAAAATGACAGCTGAAATACATTTTGGGTTGGGTTGTCTGAGGTTTTTTTTTGGAAACATACTTGCTGATATTTTTAAAATTAGATTGTAAAATGAGAAATAATTGATAACTCTGTAAATCTTACTTAGATTAAACCTGGACAGAAATAGTAACAGGACCCAGAAACTCATACTATTTCTAATCATCTGTTGGAATTTTCCCAGGTTAGCTCAAATGAAAACTGAACCAACACAAACATTAACCTGATCTGAAACGAATACACTGAAAAATTTCAGGATGTATTCCCAGAAAACTGACAGATCAGTTTCTGAGACAAAATAGCTTCTGAAGAGACAAAGAGATATTCATTAGTGTGAACACTTCCCTGAAGCAAAGCCCTGAATCCATCAAAAGTTGTCTACTCTGCATTTCTATTTATGGGACGCTCGCACCATTAAGCATTTCAAACCTCAAGCAGGAGGTTGTCTCAGCAGAAGGTGAAGAGATTTCCCATTACTTGTGCTACAGACCTTGCATAATTTATTGCTGCTTTGTGTTATTATTAGGAGCACATGCCTGGGAAGAACTATGTGGATTATTTAATGCAGTTCCTTTAGTCATGTACAGTGAGCCTCCTTCAGAAGTTCCTTGTTAGAAGCAGTTAGTTTACTGCTCATCACTATTCTGTTTGAAAGGTCATCTGAAATCCTTCTTCTTTTGTAGGTTAGGAATCTTCTCATCTCCAGGCTAACTTGAGTTGGGAAGACTGTCTTATCCTGATGTTCTGCTTTGGCTTGAATAGCTCTGTCTCTTTCTGTTCATTCTGACATACTTCAAACATCCTGAGACTTGCCTAAAGAATAGTCAGCATTCATTAGCCTTCCCAGCCGTGCCAGGGAGGCAGCTAAACATGGACAGAGTTTGCTGTGAAGGCTCTGACATGGAGCTGCACTCCTGTGGCTTTTGGATAAGATTTGGTGTGCATCCAGTCAGCTTGGTGAGGGCAGAGGTGGCTTGGGGCTCTCTGTGAAAGACAGGTAAAAGTGTGGTACACACATGTGTATGTTCAGGCATATTTCTAGCCCAGAAAAACACCTTTCTTAAGGAATGATCTCCACTCCCCGGTTTTTCTAGTATACCTTTCACTCTACCTATTCCATTTTGCATTATTCTCTTGCAAGTGCATGTCATACATAATATTAATGGTCTTGATAATCATATTTTAACATTACAGGGTTGTTACTTTTAGCCACAGTGCCTCATTGCAATGTCACTGCATCATAAAAAATTCATATCACTAGTTTGAGAACAGGGATGTGATTGGATAAGTGGAGCTCCACATATTACTGCTAAATATGAAACAAAAAAAAATGGTATGGATTAAGGAACAAGTAGATTCTAAAAGCAATTTCCTGTCTAAGCTCTAGGATAAATGGTAAAATCAACTCTTGGGCAGCTATTAGACAAAACCTATGAAAGTTCTACACTTTTGTTCAGAATATCATTGTGATTCTTTACTCCAGACTGGAAAGCTACAACTGTTATGAAATAGTGTATTAAGGAGTATTAGAATACTAAAAGAAAGTGAGTGACCAATCTGCAGGTTCTGCAGCATCTCTGATGCCAGTTTTAATGCTATTTGAACAGGCTGCTTTGATTTAGTACAGACCTTTACCTGGCTCTGTGTGTTGGAAGTGGGAAGGGCATAGAATGTTTTCATTAGTGGGAAATAGTCCTTAAAGAAAAAACACTGCCAGTTCCTAGATACCCATAACTTCTTTCTATTGGATACTATTTCACTTTCTTTTAAGTTGATGGGAATTTTGTTCAGTAGAAACAGAACTGAACCTCTGGTCAAGCATTCACATGTGTGTAGAAAACATAAATATTCTCTGAGGAAACTCAAGTGCTATTGTTCTTTGGTAAATCCTCATGTGACTAGGAAAGGAACTTAGGAAAAAAATCCCAATATATTTTATTATATTTATTTTAAACCTGATTTATCTGTGACTAATGGCTCTTCAAGTTTCTCTTTAATATGTTATGCTTTGAAGTTTAATTTACTGTATATTTTATACTTTGTTTCTGTGGTTTATATTGTAAGACTTTAAAATAAAAGAGTAACAAACTGTAGAATAGTTGATCATGCTGAAGTTACACTGCAGTTCATGATATGAAAATCTGTAAATAGTGAAATTCTGATTAATATTTAAATGCTAATTAAGCACAGTGATTTTAAAATGGCCCTTTGGTATTGAAATACAGAAGAAGGTCTTCATATTTCAGAACACATACAAAGACTACTAAAAACAATGAAAATCAGGCAACTTTTCTTATTCCCTGAGGAAGTGGTAAATTACTTGAATCAAACATGTATAATAAACTGCAAAAATGTTTATTCAAAAATTTTTAGGACTGACTGGGAAAAATATTTTTGCAAGTGATTCACATTCCAGTCCTATTGGCAAGGTTTCTCTAAAAATGGAAATCAACAAAAGTCACTAGAAATAGAGTCAGTCTTTATTTTGATTTATGAAGATGGAAAGCAAGTTTTGTTTGGGCAAGCACACCCTGTTAAATTTAATTTAAGATATATGTTCTTAAATCTTCATTGCAATCACTATCCTGGGTAAGGAGCCATAGAAACTGACACATTTCCAATTAAACCAGTCAGAGGTAGAAGCCAAACCATGGCCTGTACTTAGCTAGATCAGGACATGCAGGAGTGGCAGACAGGGATTTAAGAAGCAGGCTACCATTTTATTAATTAAATTCCATGGGGAACCATCCATTCATCCTTTCTCACATACCAGATGTTTACCTGGGCCCACTGTGTGTTTGCTTGGTTCCCATTCTTGGTCTCCTAGATGGAGGTAGACTCTCTCCATGCTCATCTCCAGGAATTGGGTGATGGAGACCCATGCAGCTGTAACTGAAGGGAGGATGAACATTGAGCCAAGGGGAATATCTGCTTTGGGAAACCTCCATGTTTCCCTTCTCTCCTCAAGCATAAGATCTCATTTGACATTTGGGCTGCCTCTTTCAGTCTTTGTCTCCTCTGAACACAGTCAGAAACTGTGGAAAAGCATTTCTATTTTTCTTCTGTTTTTCCTTTGAGCTCTTGCTTTTTTCTAACCTGCACCTTCATAAAAAAAAAAAAAAGGTGAAAGTAGTCTGGCACTTTGACTCACTTGAACTCAGATCTTACCTTATAGCAAGAAACTAATCAGAAAAATAGCAAGTGTGAAGCAAAAGGTTTCCTGAAAGGTTTTCTGAAAGCCAGATCAGATATTAGAGTTTGAGTGATACAAATCTCTCTAACCTGTGTGAATAGAGAAAAATATTTACTATATTTATATGAATGCTTCTCTAAACACTCCATTATAAAACAAGACTATTTCAGTTTGCCAGCTGCCCACCACTTAAAAGTCTATTCCACATTTCTCCACTTCACTCTAGGAAGACACAAGAGACAGGTTAAATCATTCTTAGTTGTCCATCAAGGATGATACTTTAACTTTCTTTGCTTCTGTGGTCACCCGACAATATGATGGGATAATCCAATGTTATAAGCTGCTTTAGCTTTCATGTGTCTCTCACCTACACCTAAAGCTCATTCCAAATTAGATTTTGAGCAATGCAGTTTATGTGGGAATTCAAAAGTAGTTGTAGTTCACCAACTGCATCTTTGTAGCTGAAAACTTAGCAGCAGTTCTGGATACTTTACATAATTTTACATATCTTTATATTTTCTCTTGACTACTGCAATACATTTGAGTCTGGCAAGTTTGCAGTTGGACATGTCAGGTGAAGTTTTAACAACTGCATATTTATAGTCCCTCACAATAAATGTAACGTTTGATTTGGTATCCATTTACTATTTCATGTTCTCTTAGCCTTCATCTATTTCAGACCATAAATTAGTCATATTACAGCACGTCAGGTTTGTCTGCTCAGAACAGATTTTCTCCTGACCCTGAAAGGTGCAGGTGAGTACTCCCTGTTTCTGCACCCCAAACTGTCAGCAGGGTCAGTTGTTTAATGCTGTGCCTGTCAGATTATTTCCTCATAATCTTCTATCCCCTACAGCAGGAAATATGACTGCAGGTGAAATCATTGAGCATGTCTTAAAATTCAAACTACAGCATTTAACTCTCCTTAGCAAGGATCACAGCAAGTGGGGACACCCTGCCACCTACATCAAACTTCACCTTTTGATTTTTGAAAAGACAGGGATTTGGGCCATCTGGAAAGAAGATCAGCTCAGCAATATTTTCCTCCCGTAAGATTTTGGCGTGATTCATGGACCATTTAGGGAAAAAAAAATTAAGAGCCTGGAACACTTAGTCCTGGAACACCCTACAAACCACACATTCTGGTTATTTTCTGAATCTGCAAGAAAGAAAAAGCTGGATTAAATGGTAACTTTATGTAGCCTTGTTTTTGTGATGGGACACTGTTTCAGAACTTGAGAAAAAGTTCTTGTTTCAGGGTTCCCCAAAGGACAAAACTATCCTTTGGGAGTGTTTTTTCTCCTTCTGAATACCTCTAGTTTGTTGTGTTGGTTTTTCATGGCCTGGTGTTTGGTAGCAGGGGGTCACTGAGGTGGCTTCTGTGAGAAGCTGCTAGAAGCTTCCCCCATGTCCAGCAGAGCCAATCCCTGATGGCTCTGAAGATGGACATGCCGCTGGCCAAGGCTGGGCCAGTTAGAGATGTTGGTTACACCTCTGTGATAACATTTAAGAAGAAAACCACAACAAAGTGGGGCACAGTTTTTTCTAGCCAGAGAAGGAGGAGGAGGTGAGAACATGTGAGGGAAACAACATGGAGACACCAAAGTCAGTGGAGAAGGAGGGGGAGGAGGTGCTTCAGACACCAGAGCCAAATTTCCTCTGCTGGCCATGGTGAGGACCATGGTGGAGCAGGCTGTCCCCTGCAGCCCATGGGGTCCACGGGGGATGCAGAGATCCACCCACAGCCTGTGGGGGAGGTGGCCATGCCAGAGAGGGTGGATGTCTGGAGGAGGCTGTGGTCCAGTGGGAGTCCCAGTGGAGAGAGAGGACCCTTGCTTCCAGGCTGGAACAGCTTATTCTTGGAGGTCTGCACCCCATGGATGAGGGACCCACACCACAGCAGTTTTAGGAGCATTGCTGCTCTTGAGATTGGAACCACACTGGAGAAGTTCAGAAAAGTGTCTCCCATGGAAGGGATCCTATGGCACAGCAGGGGAAGGACTGCTCTCCCTGAGCTGTGGAAGAAGATCTCAGGTGATGAACTAATACCCCACACCTTGTCTCCCTGCGCTGTCGGAGGGAATGACAGAGAGGTTGGCCAAAAATATATATTTAAGGGCTTCTTTTATTTCTTATTTTCCTCCTCTGACTTTGTTAGTAATAAACTCACTTTCCATTTCTAAGTTGAGCCTGTTTTGCCCTTGGAGTGTTTTCTCCAGGTCCTTATCTCGACTCATGAACCCTTTGTTAAATTTTTCTCTCCTCTGCCCAGTTGTGGCAGGGGAGGGAGAGTGTGTGGCTTTCGTGGGTGCCTGGCCAGTGTCAAACCACAACAGTTATCAGGTATGTGGGCATAGAAATGTCATCTTTTTATATGTGTTGTGAACTTCAGAGAAATAAAAGTAATAACAATCCATATCTGGATTAAGAAAATAAAGAAGGTTTTACATCTGATTATTCATTGTGAAGATGTAATGATGAAAAACATTACTGTGGCACATCGTGCTGTTCCATCAAGGCATGTGCTTAGCAGAGGGCCAGTTGTGCTCTTGCTGTGCCCTTCACCCACTGCTTTTACCACACTGCTGACCCTGACATTATCAGGGCCCAGGAACGCATGGTCTGTGTAACAAAAATGTACAATCACATTGCCAGCTGGTGGATTATCCATGTTGGGTATTGATTACTGTTAGCAACAGGGATGATATGAGGTGAATTCCTGATTCCTGTTCTTTTCTTTCCTGGGATGGGTGAAGAAATGAGTGTAGTGCCTCTTTTATCATATTGCCCATCAATTGTGCCCAGAGAAGGTGCTGCTCAGAAAAATGGTGCCACTGAGCATGTCCATGTCACACTTAGGGCTGGTTCCTTGGTATTAGTGACAATAGCTTTTGATTAACCTCTTCGATTTAATTATATTTATTTGCTGTAATTTTCAAGAATGACCATTCCCCCTTGCTGCCAAACTAATACAGACCTTGTCTGGGTGTGTGGGAGGGATGAATGACTGAAGAAGATTTTAACAGGAACAAAAAGTTGCTGGTAGAAGAGTGTGCTTCCTTTCCAAATGCATTACATTTTCAGATTAGCATATCTCATTTCATCTGTGACAAATCCCCCAAATCTGTAAAGCTTTACAGGGGTTTATTATAGCTGTTTTCAGTCAAGCCTATTCTAATTGTTACTATTATTCATGCAAAAATTATGAACTGGGTTACTTTGCCACCTGTAAAATGCTAGTAATCTAAAAGATATTTTGCAACAACCTGCTAGTTTTTGAGGTAAAACATTTACTGACTGTAATAAGAGGTCAGGCCTGTGTTAAGCACATTTGGAAGTGGCTCTTTAATATTGTGATGAGAAGAAATTAAAATACTAAAATGTGGCATTCTAATCTTAAGTAGTTCTTTTGAAACAAAACACTTTTGTTGTATCCAGATCATGTAGTTAAAGCAGAGCTGTATGAAAAGAGACTTATTTCTCATTGTTTACACAAAAAGCCTGGGGAGGAAAGAAAAGATAATAAATACACTGAAACTCAAATATCTTCTAATAATATTTATATATATACCTGTGTGTATATATATGTATATATAGTATATATAAACCCATATTGATATTCATGGAAAGGTTGATCAGGAGCTTTAGGAGCAGGAATAATCTTTCCATCATATCTCTTTCTAATACTTAGAAATTTAATGAAAACTCAATACTCCAGGTCAACAAAACCAAGGATATATTAGAGTTTTTAATTAGCAGGATGATAGCAGCTATAAGAACTTGCTGTGGGATTATGGACAGATTTTCTCCTGGAGCATTCTCTTGTCTTTGCTTACAAAACTGAAGTTACTGCTAAAGAGACTTTTGTCATCTTAGTGAGTAACTTATGCCAGCTGAAACCATTGAAACTTTTCCATCTGATAAGAGTAAGTTACTAAGTTGGGTAGCAGAAAGTCCTAGAGTGCCTCATGATTTCCTCCCTCCATACCTACTACAGAATTAGGAAAAAGTTTTTGGTTTGTTGTATTTAACAATTTGACATTGTTTAGTTTTTGATTAAAATAATTTTACTGACAGAATATCATGTTGCTGTTTAGGTCAAGCAGGCCAAATTTTTTGCTAAATTCCTAGACAGTGATTCTTATTTTCAGGTGACAAGATAAAGGAAACGTGGCAAGAGAAAACTACTTAGCAAGTTTTCAGCAACCTGGGTAACCATCTGTTAAGAAATAAATTATATTGATATATTTAGGAAGTGCTATACCAGAGTGTTTTCCTTTCTCTTTTCCTTTCCTTTCCTTTCTCTCTGGTACGCAATAGCAGTTTGTCAGTGTGGTGCACTCTCTACATAAACTGTCCCAGACCTTCAGGTTTTGTTGCTACCACAGACATTATATAGATATATACAAACTGAGGAGAGCACATCAGGAGAGAATTTCTTGGGTTTAGAATGACCCACAAGTAAATGGTGTCCTTAGTGTCACCTTTGACAGGGCAGCCCATGGCTCAGAGCAGCATCTTCCTTCTCAGCTCTGAGGTGGCTTTGATCTCCTCTGCCCGCCAAAGCCTGCAAGACCCCAACTCTCATCACACAACAGCAAAGCCCTCACTGCAGGTCAGACAGACAGAGAAGAGAACTTGGCCTGCCTTCTCACTGGCACTGGCTGCTGCAAACCCTCTGGCTGACGCCCAGGGATTCCACTGCAGAGCAGACACCTGAGTGGCTTCAAGGTCTTCCACTGCTGCAGCTGAAGTTTGGCAAAGCTGGCACCAGGGAAGGCATTATTTGTTTGGTTTGTAGGTTTGCTTGGTGGTTCTTTAAGTTTGTGTGTGCATGAGAACTAATCAGAAAAGAAGAACCAACAACTGTCTCTGATAGAGGAGCACTTCAGTGTTCTGGTGCCATATTTTCATGCAGAAACTGGGGGGACACTGACTTGTGAGAGAGCGAAGCAAGAGCCAAGGTGTGGCACAGGGAAGGAGGTGTCACCAAGCCATACTTGGCTAAAGCTCAGGCTGCAACTCTGCATCTGCAAAAGCTAATGGGCAGAAATCTGCAAACAGATGACACCTGGCCTCCAGTGTGATTTGCAAAAGAAGATTTCCCCATATTTTTATGTCAGAAGGGTACTCAGTGAGATTAGGATCTCAGAAATCTCTGGGCTAAATGTACCCGTAATGAGATGTTATCGCCTTATCCAGCAGTTTAGCTGGATATACAAGAGGAAATACAAATATCTGGAAATACAAGAGGCATGCAAAGGCAGTCTTTTATCCTTGTTTAATAGATTAGGAAATGAGATGATCAAATAGTTTTCACCAGAGTCTTTAAGAGCTTTCAGGGAAAGAAAAGAGCTGAACCCAACTCATCTCAAACATCTAAATTCAGTTCCTTGACTCTAGGGTCATCCTTCCTTTCCTCTTCCCTCCTAGATTTTTATTACAAAGCCTTCAGTCACAAAACCTATCAGTCTTTACCTTTTGGTGTAAGTACTCCTCCAACTGAAAGCAGAGCAACTGCTTGATAAGCACAGTCCATTTTTGCAAGGAGGCTCCAGACTCGGTGTCCCCTGCAGGCAGCTTTGTTGTGGTGTGTGAAGCTGCAGCATTCCCAGGCAGGATTATACTGGCAGGAAGGAGAGCCTCCCTGCTGCAGCTGGGACTGAAATCATTTACTCATGGTAATGTTTTTAGAGCTGATAAAACTCATAGTCATGCATGCATTGGGAAAGAGAGGGTTTCGAAGTCAGGAAATACTCAGAAAGTATGATTGTTAAAAGCTATATAACCCCAAGGTTTTTGGGTGGATTCTCAGCTTTGGAGCTTGGCAATACACAGAGATACAGCATCTTTCACTCATTTAATCACGAAATTCTATCACTTTTTTCCTTTTTTTTTTTTTTTTTTTTTTTTTTAGTTTTTAATAGTTACATTTGGCTGGTGTATTAACTTTGTAACAGCTTGCAAGGTGTCCCTTTTTAGTGAAATATTTTAAAGTCCCTTAATTACTGAAATTCTTGTATTTACATTTGCAGATCCAATGATTAAGGACTGAGGGATTTGTTTTTAAATTAGATGGTACCAAATTTACCTCAAATACACGTACAATTAACTTTGCCTAATGAGATACAGCCACCAAATTTTGAACAAATCCAAACAAGATACCTTTTTATCTGATACGGTAAAGGTGCTTTTTATAAAGCTGTTACAGTACTTATTTGTATGAAATCTATTTTGTTCTACACATAGTATAAATCAGTTTCATTCTATTACAGTGCAGAAAAGTAAGTTTTTCAGATTCCAGCAATAACAAAAGTGTGTCAAGGTTTGAGTGGGCATTACCTCTTCATACTGAAATGGCTTCCTTTGCCCGAATGTAACAAATAATATCCATTCTGTGTATGTGCTATAAATGCATCAAATGTACAGCAGTAGTTTTATGTGTGTGAGTGAGCCAGGGAATGTGTGATTAGCAAGCCATTGTGAGGTGCTGGGAGAATACGTTTCATGAAATGGATACCTCAACACAGTTGCCAAAAGCCCCAGATGATCATTTTAAAAGTGTTTTCAAATATTTATGGGTCTTTGGGGGACCTATAAAGACTATTCACTTTCCAGAAAAAAGACCAATGTAATCTGAAGAAAAAATTATTTTTCTGGCCACCCAGCTTCACCAGTTAGGTGAGATATGTTGATATTATTTGCACGTAGGTATGTCAAAGAATGGTTCTCTTAATGCATGAGGTTTGCAAATTTGTAGTGGAATATATCAAAAGTGAAATTCAGTACTGGAAAGTTACATTTGTTTAGAAGTCCTGTAGTCACTGAGGAGACACAGCCTTCCTTGAAGCAGAGATAAAAAACTTCAGTCTCAAAGTCTCTTGAGCCCCCTTTTCTTTCTCCAAATGAAGAAGTCAAACACCTATATATCTCAAATATGAGCAAAACCTACTATGAATCAACAGTGTCTCTTTCATAGAGAGTAGTTGTTCTTGAATATAGTAAATTCCAAGCTACACATAATGATCTTCAGAATTGTTAGTGTGGGAATACACTTTGGTACTAGTTATGAAAATAATTAGGACCAATAATTAGGTTTCAACAGCTGCATGTAAACACTACATTTCTGGGGCAGCCTGAAAGGAGAATAACAGGTATTTTAGTGTTTGAAACTAAATTTAAAGATGTTTTAATATGCTCAGAGCTGTAAATCTGGTAAACAGCTTTCTTGTCCATCACATAATAAAAAGTATAAGCAATTCTAGATACAGATGGAGAAACCCCAACATCAAAGTACTTTATTGGCCACCAACCATTTTTTTGCCTGCTACTGTGATAATGAATGATGTCACAGCAGTTTACTGCCCCAGTCTGATTTTCTCCATAGACTACCAAAGGTATTAAATTTCTACTTCCAGGATTTCTTTTTTCTCATTCTTTCCAATAAGTTGTTGCAATAATTTATACATAGATTTAACTCTTCAGTGGCACCACATCAATTGAATTGGGTTTAGTTTTGCAAACAAAGCATAAAATAATTTCTTCCTGTATCCTAGCAGCTGCTCTGCTACCTGATTCCAGTGACCATATCTTTTCCTTCCTCTTCTGTTAGGCTTAAACATCTCCTGTTCTTTAGCACTTTTTATTTCTTACTGAGATAAATACGTTCTACCTGAATCATAGAAAATGTGTGTCATCAGGTTTGCTCTCTGATCTCATTTCTGTTGACCTCTATCCATCAAAGTTCTGCCTACATTCATTTCTCTGAAAGCTCTTTTGGCTGTTTTAGCAAATTTATTGTTTTTTCCTTTTAGAAAAATTGGAGCACCATGAATTCATGTATGAAAATATTCCTTTTCTGAACTAAAAGAACAAGTACACAGGATAGATTTCTTCTTTTTTGCTCAATCAGCTGTTTGCCTACTTCCAGCAAGATAAAATGGCTATATGAAAAAACATAAATGCAGAAATATAGCTGTTTTCTCTGAACGTTAACTTTTTTATCACTATGGCAGCAGAAATGATCAAATTATTAATTTCTACATACTATATAGGGGTTTTTGAGCAGAGGGGAAGAGAATTTGGACAAAACTTAAAACAGTCATCAGTAAATGTGAGATAACTTGTTAAAGTAAACATAATAAAGGTGTAGTCTGAGCATTTTAAAACAAATCACTATTGAATTTTGCAAGTTTTACTCAGGCACTGCTAAAGTATCCATTTTCCTTACAGAATAAAAAAAAACCCACGAGGGAAAAGAAAACCAAGAGAAAAATAGTTTTTACATCTCAGTTCCAGAAAAAGGGGAATCCATTATTGTCTACATGCTGCCAATTTATGTGGATCATTTCTATCATTTTCATGCTCATAAGATGTTATTTTAGCCAATTATATTGAAGTTATATTCTGGATAATTTGACACCTCCCAGCTCTCACCTGTCAGCTCTCAGCAGCTTCCCTTTGCATTTGTGATCCACACACTGAGCACCTGAAGAAGGTGCTAACTCCAGATGAATTCCCAAACAGAAGTCCCAGCCTCTGTGATAAAAATCTGTGTGTGCACAGAGCTGGGTGATGTTTAGTTAAATTCACTAAGCTGTTCACAGAAGTCTGAGCAAGGTGAGGGCAAGAAATTTGCACTGGAGAAGGTGGGTGCCAAGGGGATTGTGTGATAGGGTTGTCAGGAAGCAGAATTCAATGACCAAGGAGGTTTTTTAACCTTCTGCTCTCACAATAAGTGTCAAATAGATTTAAGCAAGTGTTAGGGACTACTGTATTTGATCTTACCTTGCCTGTCATGTCAGTACTACCAAGAGGTAAGTTGGTCCTATTCTGTGTATTGCATGGTGCTTCATAGGTCACATATCACAGCAGATTACTCAGCCTACAGATTTACAGACACTCCAAAACCCAGAAATTAGAATTTACCCTACTTCCCATCCGAATCTCACCATCCGCTTGCTCACAGTGAACCTCTGGAAACTGTGCAGGAAAGACAAGAAATAACTCACCAACAGCAAACAGAAACACATATCTAACTGTACTTACAATTCCAGGAACATATTGTAACTGCATTCAAGACTGATTAAAAAGGGAAGCAACTTTGAAATTCTGCCAGATATTTTCCAGCATGAATGACTCCCTTTCTGTCTCTCACACAGAACACACCAAGAAACTCTGTTGCATACTGCAGCAATCTCCTATTTCAGCATGAAGAAACTGTCAGAGATAAGGCAAGAGATATGTAATATTATAACCATTATTTATTCTAGATTAATGAAAGGGGAAAATAGCCCTTTTAGTTGCAGCTTGCACGCAGAAAAAACATTAATCTTACAGAGCCCAGACTGTCTATTGTATTCACAATATATTAGCAGTTAGCTGATCTATCAGCTGAGATGAATTATTACATTGGCTTACAGTGATACCAGTTTTCATTATAGGGCAGTCATCCAAGTCCTTTCCTATTCCGTTTGCACATCCTTATTTCTTTGCTTTTCCTTTACCCTTTGAATCCTCTCTGGCCAGGAGGTTGGTGGGCTGAATATGTTGGGGATTTTTTAATGTCTGAAGTGCATGAAGAATTAGAAGATGCAACTAATCAAGTAAATGGTTTTCCAGAAAATCTGTCAATTTTGTACCACACGTTCTTCTTTTCATTGGCCAAACTTCCTTCTCAGAATAAAACATACAGAAAGGAGGGTTGGGGGTGTTAGTTTGGTAGGCTGTTCTTTGTTTGTTGTTGTTGTTGTTTGGAGTTATCTTGTTATTTTGTTTTAATTGTTTTGAATTTTTTTTATTCCATGTTACAAAATATTGGATCTTCTAGCTAAATAAAGGAAGACATTCCAGAGAGAAATTTGCAGCCCTGGATTTATATAGTGCAGGATTTCAGGACAAAAAGAGAAAAATGGTAGAGGAGGGACAGAATGGCAGGCTACTGTCTAGTAGAGATGGCTCATAAAATGTCATCAAGGACATTTTCTAGCCTTTGACATTGCAAGTCGGCAAGCATGGCTTTGGACAGTCTGAGCAAATCCAGGACCCTCATGATCGAGTTCACTTCAGTATCTCAGCAGCTCTCCTCCAGGATGTCCCTGGGGCTTCTCTTTCTGCTCCAAAGCTTCAGGTTTTGGGACAGGAAGGCATGGGGTGTGTGGGGGGCGTTCATATATCTCTGAACTATATTTTCCTGCTAAATTGGCAATAGCATTTGACTTGCAGCAGCAGCAGTCCCTCCCTGATGTAGCTTAGTGTCAACCCACGGGCAGCATCTGTACTTGTGTTGGATAATGCTGCTTTTTTAGTGAGACTCTTGCAGGTATGCAGTCCTGAGACTGCAATTGTCACTGCAGTCACCTCCCTGCGGGTTTCCTCAGCTGCCATGAGGCTTCTGTGTGGCTGCCAAGTACAACTGGGGGGAACTCCTTCCTGATCAGGGTGCTTTTCCATATGACAGAGAGGCTGAGTCTTTAAAGCATAAGTCTGTGTATATTTATACATAGACATACATATATGTGCACATGTGTTTTGGGAAGGAACTTTGGCAGGTTTTTTCCTTACCTAAGGGATTTATTTCACCCCTCCACTGTCCTCTTGCTCCCCTGAGAAACCACTGTCTCTCTCTGACAGCTTGTCTGCTTCAAGCTGTATTGTATGATTTTTGGGGAAGGGTTTCTTGTACCTTGCCTATGTTTGATGCAGAAGCTGCAAGCACCACTTGAAATCTAAATAATGACAGTAATCATTTCCAGCAGACAGACAATCTCTTCCTGGCTGGCTATAGTCTTCAGCCAGACTCTTCAGCCAATGTAACTGGCAGCCCTGATATTTCCTCTGAGCCTGGCATGGAGTTAGGATGCTTAGTAGTGTTCTAGATGCCAATTTATCAATTTATTCCCTAAAGCAGTTTGATTTTGTTGCATGTGAAAATATATACTTATCTATTAAAGCAAATACAAGTGGAATAAACCAGGAAATATTAAAACACAGCAGGATGCAGTGAGATATGGTGTTTCTTAAACAGTAGCAGTAATCCTAATAAAGTGCAGATGCAATCATGTTGAGGGAGCAGTGTGGTAATAAAAAGTGAAGAAAGGAGCAAGGTGCATAAAAAGAAGGGGCAGCCCTCGGGTGGAAGAATGACTCTGAATTTAGCAAAGACATAATGTGGTGCCTGTTACAATTGAACAGATTTGCTTTCAAAATGTAAAGTCAGTGGGTGGACTGCTTTCATGCCTGGTGTAACTCCACTGAATGCAGTGGAATTATACCAGTTCTGAATGTAGCTCGGCACAAGAAATATAATAAACTGTAGATGTGAATAAAGTCAGATGGACAGTATTGAAAAAAAGCATTCATGTGCATTTCATTAAACGTATTTGAAATTCATGACCCTTTTTGTTCACTTTCCAAGAATATTCACAGCCATCGTATTTTGATCACAGAAAACAAATATCTAAGAAATGCTTATTCTTTCAAGTTTTGTAGCTCTCCAGGAAATTTATTTGGTTTCTGTCTTATGTCAGTTTTCCTACTGGGGAGCTGAAACAACACCATGTGACACAAGAAACCAGTTCCCAAACAGTGCCAGCCTTTTATTCTCTCTTTGTGCAGTACCTAACACAATGAGAAATCTGTTACAATGCATAGGGTTGTGTCTGTAATAATAATAATAATAATAATAATAATAACAATAATAATAATAAAAAATAGCCAAATAGGAATACATATATTTTAAATGTGAGGCATTTAAAGAATAATGCAACTATCAGGCACAGTCAACATGAAAAAGCCCTATTTTAACTAATTTGATATCTTTCTGTGATAAGGTCACCTGCCTAGTGGATGAAGGGAAGGCAGTCAATGCAGTTTTTCTGGATTTTAGTTAGGCTTTTGATAGTCTCCCTCACAGCATCCTTTTGGACAAGTTGTCCAGCTGTGGGGTGAGGGGGTTGGGGGTGAGGGACTGGCTGAACAGCAGGGCTCAGAGGGTGAATTGGGACATACCTGGCTGGAGACTGGTCCAGTGCTGCTCCTCAGGGCTCAGTTCTAGGGCCAGTTCTGTGCAATGTCTTTATCAATGATCTCGGTGCAGGAGTTGAATGCACCATTAGCAGGTTTGCTGTTGATACTGAGCTGGGAGGTGCTGCTGGCTCTCCTGAGGGACAAGATGCATTGCAGAGGGATCTTGATAGATTGGGTCATTGGGCTGTGATTAATTGGATGGAATTTAACAAGTCAAAATTCTGGATTCTGCACCTGGGATCATGTAATGATAGACACAGTATAAATCGGGAGAGGAGTGGCTGGAGGGCAGCACTGCAGGAAGGGATTTGGGGGTGCAGGTCAGCAGCAGGCTGTCTGAGTTAGCAGAGCAGGCCTGAGCAAACCCCACCCTGGGGGATATCAAACCAGCTGGTCAAAAGAGGGGATTGTCCCACTGTATTTTGTGAGGTTGCAGCCTCACCTCAGGTGCTGTTTGCAGTTCTGGGCCCCACAGTTCAATAGGAATGTTAAAGTTCTTTCCTCCCACACGAGGAAAGGCTGAGAGAACTGGGTTTGTTCAGCCTGGACAAAAGAAGGCTTAGGGGAGACCTTATCATCATGTTCCTGTATTTAAAGGGTGGCTACAAAGAAGAGGGAGACCCGTTTTACAAAGAGTCACATGAAAAAGATGAGGGGTAGTGGGCAGAAATTACTCCTGCAGAGATTCTGACTGGACAAAAGAGGAAATTTTTTCACACTGAGAACAATAAGCCATTGAAATAATCTTCCCAGAATGGATTCTCCAATGTAAGAGAATTTTGGCATTTGACTGGACAGGGGACTGCACAGTCTTGGCTTTTGCCAAGAAAGGTTGGACCAGATGCTCCTTAAGACACTTTCCAGTCTGGGATGCCATTATTCTGCAAATGAATCCAGAGGAAGACAACAAGGCTGGTGAACAGGCTGTAACGAATGTCCCATGAAGAACAGCAGTCCCCAGAAGAGAGCTAAGGACTTTGGGTTCATTTAGTTTGGAGAAAAGGGGACAACTTCATAACCGTCTGGGGAAGTGTAGAGGGAAGTGCTCAGCTCTTCTCCCAAGGATCCAGAGACAAGAATAGTTCAAAGATTCACCTGAGGAGTTTTAGACTGGACATTATGAAACATGTGTTTACTGACAGGGTGATCAAACCCTGGAACAGGTTTTCTGGAGAGCTCAATGCCCCAAGTCTGTCAGTGTTTAAGAGGTGTTTGTACAATGCCCTTAATAAGATGATTGTACTTTTCGTAAGCCTGGAATTAGTCAGGAAGTTGGACTAGATGATCATTGTAAGTCCCCTCCAACTGAAATAGTCTAGACATGAGTCTAAACATTTCCTATTTGTGCTCAGAAACAGTGCTTATCAATAATTGAAGCAAGGGTGCAACATAGAATAATCTGAAAAAAATCAAAATAATCTTTTGATAGTGATGAGAAATTGAGTGGAAATATTTTGCACACCGTTTTACATAACAAAGCATGTCAGCATTGCAAGAAAAAAAAGGAAGAGATGCTTTTCTTTATGTATTGAGTACCATTACTTATTACTAATAGAAAAAATTGGGTTTCTCATAATCAGTACATTGTACAAATATATATGTGATTCTCCCTTCCTGGTGTAAGGGGTTTTATTAGCCCACTCGCTGTCTAGGTTTAATATGTATTGATAGTCTTCAGGCTTGTCTGAAGTTAGATCTTGATTGTTCTGCTCAGGTCCTTGGCAACTTATTTTGGTTTCCAAGCATTTCAAAAGGTCAGTATTTCTGGAAAACTCTCAGTTGTCTATGCATTTCTTCACCTGCCAGTGGAGATAATGATCCAGGGTTCATGAGGTAGCTTTGCTATTTCAGGAACACACAAGTGGAGGATGACAGAACCACACTTCTTCAGGGTGGCAAAAAGAATGCTTAACAGTGGTCAATAGCAGTCACTGGCTTCTTTAGAGGCAGTTACAAAGATGAAAAAGCCAAACTGTTTTTGGTATTGGCCCAATAATGGAACAAGAAGCAAAAAAACATAAATTCCAGCTTGGAAGGTTCAAAATGGGCATTAGGAAAATCCTCCTCACTGAAAGGTGGTGCTGCCAAGGAACAGGTTACACTGGGACCCTGTGAAATCTCCGTGCTCAGAGCCAGACAAAGCCATGGCTGACCTGATCTAATGCTGGCAATAATCCTGATTAAAGCAGAGGTTGTGACTAAAGGCCTCCAGAGGCCCCTTCCAACCAACACTATGATTCTATCATTCTAGCATCTTTTGGGTTTGGTTTGGGGTTTTCTGCTTGTTTTTCATTTCTCTGGGCCCCTTTGGCTGACTTTGGGCCCTAAGGAGTCCTCTTCCACACTCTGCTCTTAAAATGCTATGGCTTCACATTTCGGCACATTTTAACTCTCTGGAAAACTGACCGCAAAATGAAACAAAAGGTTTCCCTGCTCATTGACTCATCCTGTGTCTGTAAGAATTTCTCCCAAATATCAGCTGGGTACAAATATAAACCAGAAGGCCTAAATGGCAAGCCTGAGGAGGCACTGTCTTCAGTTGTGCAGCGGTTTACATGTTATGTATAAACACCCAAAAATCTCAAGTAATGTTTTTGTTTTTCATCCTGGAAGAGGGACAGAAAAAGAGAGAAAGGGTAGTAATGCAAACCATGCTCTCAAATTACTTCCAAAGCTATTAAATTTAACACTGGGGTATAATAAAGAAATAGTCATATGATTTATGTATATAAGGACGCTAATTTATAAAAGGTCTGAATCAGATTCTGGATGAGACGTGTGGATTTGAATTTCTAGTGGTACAAGAAATAGGCATTTTGGTGGAATCCTATAGTTGTCCCTTTTGTACATGTACAGGTCATGATATATTACAATTTTAAAAGGAACTACAGCACTTGTCTTTATTTTGCTTGTGTCAATGATACAAAGTCAAGACTTCCTCAAACACATCCATATGTGCAATTGATGTTTTACAGGATGTGTATTACTGTTATTCTCTTGAAATATTCCTAGGAGGAAATTTAGCACGCTGAATAACAATGCTGTTCCCATTTAGCATGAAGAAAGAGGTTTTTCTTGAAAAGAAACTCCCTTCTGAAAAGAGATCCGTAATTGTCTGATATGGTCCTAATAGAACTCACATTTAATTACCCTTCATCCCCCTCCTCTTTGAAGACAGCACTATTATTACCCAGCTCAAACCTATGAAAAGGTGAATGACGCAAGAGATTCTCTTCAGGAAACCAAAAGCCTCTGTGTTCTTGCTTGATGTTCTTCCTCAGCCAACTGTATCTTGTTTTATTGAGGCTCTGTGGAATCTTCTATGTTCTCTTCTGATATTAACTGTCTTTCCTTTGGCTTTGCATCCTTCAAAAATGAGTAGCATGTTCAGGTATCTTTATCATGCACTCATTATTCTGTTTTCACTGAGAATGGTTCAGCTTTTGCACATTTCTCTGTCCAGTGAGCAACCTTTTGGAACTGCTTCTTCCAATGTAGGTCAGCCAGGCTTCAGCCTGTTCATGTTGTTCAGACTGGATGTTACTGACAAATTTCTACAGACTAGAAGATTCAAAAATAGGCTCCCTATGCCTTCAGGCTTCAATGCCATAAAGGTGATGTTTTTTCCTGCACTCCTACAAAAACCAAAGTTTTGCAATGGAATTCAGCACTATGCAGGATCAGACATCTATATAGATTGTCAAATTCTTCAAAAATGCCATTAACACTCAGACTTAAGATGAAATTTTCTATAATTAGATGAAAGGATGTGTATATTCAATACATTAATTTCAGTTTCCCATCCCAAAATTTCTTTGTCATTCAGCACAGGGTGTAACACAAACCAGGCTTGAATCAGAGTCATATTTTAACACTCTGATTTTCTCCATAGCCTCATATGAGCAGTTGTAGTCACCTAAGCCATTCTTCTGATTTATAACTTTCTCACTCAGACCCTTGCTCATGTAAAAGCTAGAAAAATCTACAGTGACTTTATCATTAGAAATAGACACCACTCTTTTCTTGTTCTAGGCATGAGCTCATCACTGCTGGATATGAAGAACTTTCTTTTTCCTATTTATATATCTGTTTTTACTTGGTTGTCTCATAACAATGACATTTCCAATTATTCTCACATGTAAGTTTTGATACTGTAGCAAATTCTCTCAAAATAAAGACACTAGACCCAGGAAAATCTGGTCTGTGTCTACTTAGCCTGCTGAGATTTGTAGTGATGTGAAGGAATGATCTCAAATTCCCTTGGCTTTTCGCATGCTACTGAGCATAACTGTAGGAATGCACATTGGTCTGCAAAATAAGAACTCAGATAATGCAAAAGAATAAAAAATTTGGGTGATGCAAAAAATCTTCTCTGACTGGGATCTGTCCTAGCAGCAGAAAACCAGATTTGCCTGTTAACATCAACAACATATACCTACATCCCCAGAAATCAATTCTGCAGCTGATTTTCTTTGTTGTTGGAGATGGGGGGAATTTAAAGATGTGGGAGGGAAAGTGGAAGGTGAAAAGGAATCTGTAGTTTGTTGGCAAAACTGACCATTTGCCTATAATTCCTCTGTAAACAGGCAAATATGTTTGGGGGTGGTTTTCTTGTGCACTTGCACCCAGAAATGGATAGAAGTGCACAATATTTTTAACATCAAACATTAAAAGGGCTGTCTGACAACAGTCAACAGTGACTGAGATGCAATGAAATGCATTCAGTGTAAAGCAAATGTTATTTGCGTTATCTATCACTCACAAAAATATAATAAAAAAGCCACACACACCAAAATCTAACATTGACCTTATGGTTACACATGGATCTGTATCAAAATCATCAGTCTGAATGCTCCATCTTTGGGAAAGTTCAGTGTGGATTTAAAGTTTGTGGTCTCCCACTGTCTCCATAAAGAGATTCAGCCAAAGTTTTGGTTCCAGGCACTCTTAAACACTGTCTTTAAAAAGTATTTTAAGCATTTATTATATGGCATAAAGAAACAAACAATAAAAAAGCCATATTTTAGATTTCATTTAATTTTTAACTCTACTGGCTGTTCTGAAAGATTCCAAGCACATATAGGTAGACTTACTGGAGCCCCTTTTACAAGTGCAGAACTGGTATTTTGGTGCTCATATTGGTTTGATAATTGAGAATCCTTTTGGTGCCAATCTCTACAAAGAGGACTGATAATTGGGTCAAATATTTGGTTATTTGAGGTGCCTGAATTTTAGACACCAGGTGAATGGTGACTGGCCACAATTCAAATGTCCCCTCTCATAATATCAGCAGTTTTGATGCTCTTTTAAAAATATTTCTATTTCCACCCTGTCTCTACCCACCTCATTGCTCCCAAGAAATTCAGTAAGATCCTCTGTCTGCTTTTGCAAAGGATGAACATGAGCTCCTCAGAGTACAGTAAGGGCTGATAGAGGTTTTGCTGCCCCAGCTACGGGGAGCTCAGGGCAGGCTGGGGTAGGGTTGCTTTACCAAAGGAAAAGGAATGAAGGAGAAGTGAGTGATGCAGCAGCATGCTGAGGAGAGCCCTGGAGAGACAGATTTTCTGCCCATTTAGCACTTTTTGAGATAAGAGGGTTTGTGAAATCACCACTGCTCATAGGAGGGACTACTGTCATCCCACATCATGGCTGCTGCTACTTCAGCTTGGCAGCAGGTCTGTGGGAATAAAGGCTGGTGGTTCTGCCACTCCTGGAGCCTGTTACCCTGGAAATTGCTCTGCTTTCACTGTGCCTAAAGCCTGTCCTTGCTGGTGGGCCAGGAGCCTGTTAGTGCTGGATTTGCAGAGTTTGGTCTAAAGGCACAGGGAAAAGTGTGCTCACACAACCCGTGCAGTTCCCAACACAGCCCTCCTTCACTTGTCTGGGTGGAGCTGGGCAAGTCTGGCAACTTGATGGTCTCCATCCTCAGTAGCTTTGCTTTTTTGGTAGCAAAAGCCCTTTGAACAAACCCTTGTGCTCCTACATGGAAAGACAGTGGCCCAACCTCCTGGCTCTTTGAGCTGTAGTGACAAAGGTTATGCAGGATGTCCTGCAAGGGCACTGTTGTGCTGAAACACTGAATATATTGCTGCATAAAATTATATGCAAATTATGAACCCAGCAGTGACTATTTTCCCTCTAAAATTACTTCAAGAGCCCATAATTTCTCCTCTTTATGCTTTTCTCGTATTTACTGTAACATTATAATTTCATCTAATAGCTGCGCAACCCTTTGGCAAAACCTCACTCTTCCGCTCATCCTCTGGTTTGAGATGCCCCTGTTTGACTCACTGTCCATCCCTCAAATGCATCTTTCACCGTTTTTATTGGGTTTTATTGGAAGACCAGGATGCTTAAAAGAGAGATGCAAGATCCAAGTCCTTTTGTATCTCTTAGGCTGCAATAGATCTGTTGTTTCCAAAGCCTCTTGAAGAGCAGCTAGAGAGTGCCACTTCAGTTTCCAGCTTTGAGGCAAGAAAGCTGGAGGTTCTTGCTGAACAGATCTCAGTTAAAGCACCAGCAGTCCTCAGTTTAAAAAAAAAAATATTGACAAGCTCTGTTGTAGAGTCATCAAAATGCAATGCAAATGCACAAGTGTCTGAATCTGCTTGTTTTGGCATCTCAACCTGCAAATCAAATTGTCACATGAAAGTGATCTTTTCGGATGTCCTGCCTTCCAGATGGCACCTTTCCCATGTGCTCCTGACAGGCACTAGCTCCATCATACCTGAGCAGTACTCTGAATGTAGGTACCTAAACTGGCAATATTAATTGGAGGCTTATTTCCTGCTTCAGTAATGTCCTGACTGTAACTTAGAATATATCCCAGGGGTTGTTGATTTGCCATTTAGTGAGGAAGGGTTTTTTCAGTCGTCCCCAGACAGCCGTGCTGCTTAGGGATTTCTAGACTGCCAGGGTAGACATGATCTGAGAAGCTGCTCAACACAAGCTCCAGAGTGCAGCACCCCAGAACCATGAGAAATCACTGATTAGTTGAAAGGATACTTGGGCCACACTGCCTTTTTCCTAAGCTGAGCTCTTGTGCTGCGATACAGTAGAGGAAGGGAAAAGCATAAATTTGCAGAACCCTTTCTAGGTTTCTTGAGGGTCTCTTGAGGCCAACTAAGCCTGTTTCGTAGCTTCTGCTTGACTTAATGGAAGGGAATGGTCCAGCTGTCATCCCCTGCATTTGATTTTTCTGAGTTTAGGGAAATGTAGTCTGGAAGGCACTTGATTCACAAAATTCAAGGTGCCTTCACATGAGCAGGTCCTCTAGGCTTCCTTTGCTAGTTAAGAGAGAGCAGGAGACTTCCTCTCATGCTAGGCAAACACCTATGGGGGGTTAGTGGAAGTGTGCTGGTTTCTTTCCATTCAGTACACGAGGAACTCCAGATTTCTACACTGTGGGTATGTGACACCAGACGAGGTGAATCCTTCCTGCACACCTATGTAATACAGGGTTATTCTTTGAGACAACCTTCATGCTAATAGTTACATTACTATGAGGTTCAATTACTTCCAGCTACATCACCAAACCCTTTCTGTCCCCTTTTTTATATTTCATATTGATGCCACTTTTAAAGAACTGACGGTCGCTCAGGGAAACATATATCTTGTTGGTGATGGACTGATAAATGTATATTCCATATTAGCAACACTAGGAGCTAATCAGCTTTGTGCTGAGAAGGAAAGCTACCACAGCATTCACCTCATGGCCATTTAAAGTGATTACCTGTGGGCTGAAAATTATTATGTCATTATTCTCTTCAACGAGAAGAAACTGTTCTTAAAATCATAGGTAATCTGTTCTTAAGGATCTACAAATAACAAGAAGCTGACAAGTGAAATCCCCTCACTTCTTCCCCAGACTCACCTTTGTTAAACATTTGGATCTCTGCTACTTTTCTGATTACGTGGCTTATTTAAAAATGCCCTACTGTGTTATCTGTTTTCTTCAGACATCAATAGGTATGCTTGGTGTTTAAATAGGTCTGAATAACAGAGAAACCAGTTTTCTGATGTAAAAACAGAAGGAGCTTACATTTATGGTGGTAGCAATAATGATGGTACAACATCACACAATGATTCCTGGAGCAGACAAATGTCAAAACAGCATGAAAAGCTCCTCTTTCACACTGTTAGGACTGCCCAGAATTCTCCCAGAAAAACATATACAACCATTTTGATGAATTCAAAGCTAATACCCATGTCAGTCCCTCACAAAGACAGCTAGTTTCAGGCAGGAGCTAATTGCTCTTTCTTGATTAAAAATAGAGAAATCATCCTTTGTTTTAGCAGATTTTCTCTCTGGCATTTGCTGTTCTTGTCTGAAAACATGCTGTGTGTAAAATGGTTGCGTGAAAGGGTTAGCAATCCGAGACACAGTAGTGGACATTGTTGAGGATAGAACAGCACTTTTGGATATCCAAGAGCAGGGTGTGGGTGATGATCTTTGGAGAGCTAGCACACCTCAGTGGAAACTGCATGAACTGCAATGAACAGCGTTTTTTAATAAAATAACTCTGCGTTGCCTTAACACAGTCCTGCATTTTACCTGGCTACTAAGGTTTTGATCTGTTTTTTCTGCTTTGGTTTTGTTGTTGTTGTTTTAAGTTCTCAGGGTTTCCATAATTCTCCATTTTCATGATAAGTGAAATTTGTAAACAGATTTCTTTTTAACTCACTGTGGACAGTCTCCTTAGGAGGATAATACCTAAGGCAATAGCACTGGGCTTTCTGCACAGCCTGCACTCTACTCAGACATCTTTCAAAAGCAATCACTGACCTTGGAATACTGATAGTAGTTACAGATTTAATTTTTCAGAGCTGTGCAGTCCCTAACACTCCAGATTAATTCAGTGGGAACTGTGGATGGATACCCCTTCCATGACTCAGGCCTTGAGTGTATTGGAAATAGAAGTGAGCCCTCAGAGTCTGCTTATGCTGCTGCTACAGATCCTGTGCCTTGCAAGGCTGCAACCTCCATGTTCTCCACTGCTGGTTCAAGCAAAGATTTTTTTTTAATGGAATGAAAAGGAAATGCACACACAAAATAACCTTGTGAATTGGGGGAAAATTCCGTTCCTGACCAAAACCACTCTTACTAGGAATGCACATGGTATTGTGTTTGTGTTTTATCACCTTACACTGCACATCTGTGCTATCATGAGGATAGATTCTGTAAAGATAGTAATGATTATGATATGATAAAGATAATTGTAATGGTCTTCAGTATAAATGGAGAGTCATTTCTTCCTTCCACTTTTCACAATAAGTAGGGCAAGGAACCAACATGTGAAAAGAGATTTTTTTATAAGTTCACGCATACAATAATTATATTGGTAGAAGCTTTGCTAGCAAATATTTATCCTTTACTTTTTCATCTGACTACATTGCTCTGCTGTGTGTCTGGTTTTCAGTTCAACTTCAGCCTTCATTAAGAATTCTATGCTATTACCTTCTCATAGTAATATGTTCCATGAAGTCCTGAATGACTGGGAGTTTAGTTCACTTGCCATTGAAATCCCACAGAAGCCTTCAGAAGACTTCCCCTTCCCAATAAACTTAACACATTACTTATCCTAGTGTACACAGAGAGTTACTTTGACTAGTGGATGGCTTTTTTAAATTTTCCCAGATTTGAAATTCTAACTGGCCAGTTAAGGTACAGAAATGAATTGTGTGTGTGTTTGAGGGACTCTTGTTCTGCTGCTCCTGGACCTGTTCTGCAGGGAAATGTGAGGCTGTGTGGCAGTGATGTTGGAGTACACATCTCAACGAGGTTCAGAAAAATGTGGTTTCCTAAGGTGCCTAAGTACTTTTGAAAGTTCAAACTGTAATTAGTCAACAGGACACAATCACTGCTGTGGGTGATTTTATTGCTGCTTTTTAAATTTGTTGTGAAGAAACCGATTCATGGCATAAGCGCTTTTCCTGACACACACACAAACACACCCCACAATGAAACTAGGAACAGCAGGGAATACAGAGAGACAATGAGACTTGTAACAATGCAGAAAGATGTGAAAATAATGATCATCTGTAGCACAATATGCAGGAACATCAGGTTGAATGTCTTTGCTTCCTCTAAAGTTTCAAAATCTATTATTGAAGAACAGAACCAACATCTTTCTCGTTTGTTTTAATAGCATAAATCCATTATATTCTCCCTTCCAATTTAATCACCTTTAAGCCAATTCCAGCTTTGAAACCATTAATGCATTGAAACAGATGAGGTACACTTAGTCCTAAAAATGGCCACAATAAGGCCAAGGTCTGCAGTTTCTTGTGCTTCTATAAATGAGGCCCCAAAATGCAGGTATCCTTGTAAGATACCTCTTCCTTCTTATTTTTTGAGACATCTATAAATGCCCTTTTAGAAAAAACTGAAGAATGTGAAAGGTGTGATTTTGCTGCACATAGTATGCAGATTTCATTACTGATTCCCAAAACTTGGAATAAAACATGGTCAATTTCTTCCTAACACCCAATTGTTCTCTCTGGCACAATGACTACTTGACTGTTTCTTGTAGTAATAATTATTGACAAAGGGACAAAGCATGGAGCAGTCAGATTTTGCCCCACTGTTAGTTCCCATAATTTGGAGCTCTGATGTCTTTGAAATAGTAAAAGATATCCATAATAGATGTGATTTCTAAGATCTTCTGTAGGAGTTCTTTTCAAAAGCTGCATTGTTTCCATGGATGCTGCCGTATAATCTAATTATTCCTGATGGGTTCCCTATTGTACCACAGGATTCTTCAAAGGGAAGGAAAACAGCAAGGTAGACCATTTGAGCAAAAAATCTTTTATTTGTTTAGGACAATGTTTCACAAAAGCTCTATCTGGGAAGGAAAAGAAATCTCTTCTGAGCCTCCTTTCTTTCAGAATTGAAGTTGCTATAATCATATAAAGCGGCTCTGTGTACTGTATGTTTTATCCTTTCCTTTCATTGGATGATAGAAGACATTTCAGCCCCATGTTGGGATGGGGTTTTTTCCCACTGAAAAATTAAATCATTTATATTGTAGGATCTACTGTAGACAACTAGGGAAAAGCAGCCCCAAGCAGTCAGAGAATACAAGCCAGGCTCAACACCTGCAGCTTGTCAAAGGAATTATTCCACTCAACTCAGTTGGAATCTTTTTGTGGTAAGATACACAGTGGTGCAAAGGAGTTGATATTTACATCCACCTCATTAAAGTGAATCAGTTTCCTATTATCACAGAGTCACAAGTTCCTAGAGCACATGATGAATCTCACTTGGTCTGTGGTGTGTGCAACTGAACTGGTTTTGACCTTGAGCATTGTGCTAACAAGTCCCATTGCATGTGCTGTTTCTCAGGACACCTTTGCACCTGCATGACTAGGCTCCAGCCAGCTTTTCCCAGGGAAAAGCCTGAAAACGTACTTTATCATGTCAAATAACAATATCCTGATCACATGAGCATGATCTTGTCTTGCTGTGAATGAGTAAATAAATGAATGCTCCCCTTACACACACCGTCATCCAAGCTACCACTCTGTAACAATATGGCTGTGTGGGAGACTAATGAGTGGATAGAGTGGGAAAAGGATGGAAGCTCAGAATTGTTTCTCCCCATCATCCACTCCTGTCTTAGAGCTGTCACCATGGTACTACTATTTTGCATAGATAGTTTCTGTGTTTTGGAGTTTTGCCATCCTTTCATGTATACTTGAAAAGATTTACTGCAATTTAAGAGTTGTCTTCATTTTGTGTAGTCTAAAAATAAGAAAAATCGATATGGATTTTCTTTTACATGGCCTTTCAAGAGCAATTATATTTTCAAAAATTACCTGTATCGCTCCTATGTTATCATTATTCCTATAAGACACAAAGGTTCTGCGAACACCCTGCTTAGGGCTTATTTTTTCCTTATGTGACATCTATCCTTAACAGGTGATGATAATCTGCATTGATAAATGGTATTCAAATAGTAAACTTCTGCTTTTAAGCAGAGGCAGCTCAGCTTTGTTTCCTCCAATGTTTACCAACAGAGAATTCAGAGCTCTAGTTTTAAAATCTGTTCAGGGTCAGCAAGGAGCAGCAACAAATTTCCAGCCTATGGGGTTCCTGAGGGAAGAACTCTCTGAGCAACATAGAACTGAACTTCTGGAGGAGGGAGGGGGAAAAGTGAGGGGTGGAACCAAAGCTGAGTATATCTTGAGAAAATTAATGGAAAATTTTGAAGTCGGTGGCAGTGGAGCTGAAGGGAAGGCCACATTCTTGGGCTTCCCTACACGGCCCCAAGAGAAGGTGATATTCTGTCCCCTATTCCTTCCTTCTTGATTTCCTACTATTTATTCATCTGAGATACAAGGTAACGGTATTATACTACTTAAACATGTCTATTTCAAGTCTGGCTCCTCACAAACAAACTATATTCTTCAGTCAAATTGCAGATAAATTGTTTGTTTTAAATTAAGTGGTTGCATTTCCCTTTGGCTACGGCCTGAGTAATTGCAGGGATGGAAAAGTACTGATGCAGTGAAAAAGCAATGTGCATTCAGCTCCTGACAGATGCAATCTGCAGGGCTGAGTCCCAAAGCCCACCTCCTTTGAAGTTTCTCTCTCCCTTGTAGACAGAAACTGCATTCTTTCCTCTAGTTCAGCAGTTTCCTCTCGTGTGAAACCACATGAAAAGGCAGTGACGATGCCTTTCCAGATAGCAGCTGTTATCACAGAGAGATTCCATTCAGACTGGAGAACCAGGACAATAGGACACCATTCCCAAGGTGAGTTTGTTTCCAGGCAGGAGGGCTACCCTCTACAGCTACATCTTCTTCCAGCATATGGATCTCTCATGCACATATTTAACCCATGGAGACTGAAAGCAGCAAATATCTGGAACAACATCACTGAATCCAGTACAATGAAATATTGCAATATTTTTCATAATACAACTACTTTGTAATCTCCTCAGCTTTACTACCCCAAATTGGTGGTCCAATACAGATAAATAATGTTTAGATATAATAGATTTAGAGCCAGATCTGAATCCAGTACAATGAAAAACTCCAGCTCTAAATCTAGGCTGGGAGGAACCTCTGTAGAACTTGAGGTCAATTGAGGTTTTCAAAGAAGGGTCGAAGTCAAGCTAGGCTGCTCTGAGGTTTCTTTGTCCAGCTGGGTTTTACATACCTCCACAGAAGGTGATTCCAGAGCCTCCCTGAGTACTTGTCCCAGTGTCTGACCCATTGTCATTGTGAATAATTTTTTTTCATTATTCATTACCCTTCATTACCCTTCCTCAGTTTCCCCTGTTCCAGCTAGTCTGTGCTGTCCTTTCTCTGGGCACTCATGAGAGTACTCTAGTCCATCTCTACCCATTAAGTGTCTGCAGAGAGCAGTTTGATCTCTTGCTTGGCCCTCTGAGTTGAACAAATACAGCTCTCCCAGCCTTCCCTCATACCTCACATACAACAAAATATTTTTATGGAAGTAGAGGACAAAATGGTGACAATTTGAAAAGCACAGGAGGACGAAAGAGAGAGGGAGAGGAAGAAATATTTAGAGGTAAAACAGTGACATGAAGACTGACTTGGTGTTGGCAGAAGATGAGAAAATTGCTGAGGGAATCCTGAAGCAGAAGAAAAAAGAAAAAAAAAGAGAGAGAGAAAGGAGGACATGAAGCTAAAAATGCGATATGAAGAAGAGGCTTTGGAAGTTGAAGAATTGTAGAGGTGAGAAATGGGTAGGAAACAGAGTGGCCACTCCTTTACCAGTGTAGGAGAGAGGAAGGGATGTGCCTTCTGAAAAAGATGTTTCTGTAAGTGAACTTAGAGTTTCATTTTGACCAAGAAGCTCATTTCTGCCTTAGAAAGAAGAGGATGAAGGAAGGTTTTCTGCATAAAGATGTTTTACAAAGTAAGATGACATGACTGGTGCAAAAAATGAATGAGCACTAGAGCCTGCAAAGCAGACAGCTCCTTCTTAGTTTCTGTTCCACTTACAAAGTCTACAGAAGACTTTCTCTTTTTTCTTTTCACTTGCAAAATCTACAGAAGGTTTTCTTTGTCTCTTTCAGGTCTTTGTCCTGCTCTAGAAATAATCACGTCTACATGACAGCAGCATTAAGTGCCAAGCTCGGCACCTTTGTTTCAGGGTAATAGCAAGAAAGTTCTAAAGAACACCATCTTCCCATCACCCTAGGCTGAGGTTTATGCAATTTGATATCAAATCAAAAAGGGCTGCAAATGTACTGGAACGAGGTTAGAATTCAAAGTGCTCTTGACATAATGTACAGAGCCAGAAAATAGCAGGCTACTAACTTTTCTAACCTTAAGACTATTCTTCTACTCTCCACCCCTTCACAAATTTTATGATAGTTTAACTCTATTCATTAGTGAAATTGCCCTGGATAGATACTAAAGTGAAAGTACAAATAGCCCTGTGGATTCTGAATTTTACAGCTTCTATTTTTAATTCTTTATCCAGCTGAATATTCATGTTTCTTACAAAAAATTATAGAATGTAAAGCTGAAGAATATAGAAGTTAAACTACAAAAGACATTCTTGCAATCAGGTAATATAATGTAGATTCTTTTGTATCTTTTTAGAGGTACCATTATTCCCATACATTTGAAAGGAATGGAAATATAGCAATTCTAAGTATTTGACCTTGAAGAGTAGATTCAAGCCCATTAACAGTTCTTAAGTTATGTTGCTCCATGCTGCTACTTTTATTCTGCAACAATACATGTAGGAATATCAAATACACTCTGACATTCAGCAAATGCCATTGGAAAAGTTGGGCTGTTTTTTCAGCAGCAAATCTGACTCACTACTGAAAAACTGAATAATCTGAATAACTCCCAACCTTTCCATTTGGATGCTCTAGTTATTATTTGGAACAATTTATGAAGTATATTATCTTGTTCATTTATTTTTAATTCTCACTATTAACTCTGAATGTTTTAATGAGGTGAAAATGGTTATGGCTATGTGAAGAAATCAGTGTAGTTTTTCCAAAGATTTTCCTGTGATAAGTAAATGCTTGTCCCCACTGGTGTGGATGAGCAACAGTACCAACCATGTGTATTTGGCCATGAAGTGGCAAAAATAATTCTTAGCTAAATTCTTGATTGTTTTCATTAGTTTAGTATGTTAAGCACTATCTTAAGTGGGAGAGCAAAAGAATGGTTGAAGGGAGCCACTGAAAAGAAAATTGTGCTAGTCAGTCCCCATGTAACTATTTGATCAAAATATTGTTATAGTCATCTCTGAAATTATTGCTGGATAATGGAATTTCTATATTGGATACTGTGCAAACCTTTGCCAGGGCTGATGTAGTTTGTAAATTCTTGGTAATGATCCAGTTACTTTGATAGTGTGCATCAAAGTGCAGCACCACTCTCTGGGTTAAACCGAGTATAAAAAAAGTCATTAACAAATAATTCATCATGCTGTGCCAAACCACTGATCACATGTTTGATGATGCAAATATATTTCCTTTGCTCATTCCTGTTCTTCCATTAGAGGACTTCTTCCATTTGAAGGAATGCAGCCTGGTAGCAATCCTCGGACAATGGCAATTTTTGAAGACAGAATCCTATTTTGAACCACCGGCACCTGGCTGGAAAAGATTATTCTTTTCAACAGGAAGGAAAGCCTCGCAACCCAGTGTCTTGGGGGCAGTTGAGAGGCAGCCCCCAGGAAGCCAAGGCCAGCCAGGGCCATCAGTCCAGCTTTCATCTGGGAGAAATCCAAAAATGTTCTCAGTTTTAGGAGTCAGAATCCCACTTTCAGCCCTGGGCGCCTGGATGGAAATGACAGCTCTTTTCCACAGGATGAAAGCCCAGCACCACAGTGTCTCATAGGCAGGGGAGAAGCTCCCCTCAAAAAACCAAGACCATTCATTTTAGGATGAATTTTAACAAAATGTAGGTGGGGAAAAACATTCCAAGTTTAAAGAAGGTGAGAGCAGGTTGAAGAAAATTTTGATGAATTAAACATATTTAAGTTGGCAGAAGTTAGTAAAATGTACTCAAGTACTTTGGAAACTAACCCTAAGCATTTCTCAATCTTCTTTAGGGATTTTCTAGTGGACTGGGAAAATATAACTGTGGCATATGAAATGAAATATGGGAAATGGGCAGACTTGGGGCATTATTGAACATGCATCCATGATAGGACAGTTGAGGGAAGAAATGCAGCTAGCTCTCAGGTTGAAAGGATCTGTCAGAGCATGGCCTCTGTTCAATCTTGCATTAAATTGTGGATGACAAAAGGGGAAAAGGCACAAATTCAGCAAGGAAGGAACTGAAATTTTAGAGAAAATGATCAGAATTCAAAACTTATGACAACTAAGGTGATGTTCACTCAGAAGGACTAGGATGGAGACAGCAAGTACAGATGTACAAATGGAAAATAAGCAAGAAGCAGAAGAGCACAAAAGTTTCAAAAACACAGTTCAGTGCAAGCTGGCCACACAGTTCATTCCCCAAACACCTCATCCTAAGATGTCATCCTACTCTGTCAGTAGATGCCACATCAATTAAAAGTTGGTGATGATCAGCATCTGTTTATCACCACTACATATGGAGCACTGTCCTCAGCATGGCACTTAGATCCAATGTGGGCAAACCAGAGAAGATACCACAGCACAAGAAGAACGAATTATTGTCATCACACCCATGGGAAGGGATACAAAACTGCACTATTTATTCCTAGAAGAAGAGCATGGGCAGTGGCTGTGAAAGCAATAATGTGCAGGTGTGAATACAGTGTGTGACCATAATTTTCTCTTCCACAAAATTTTGATGGAAACAATGACAAGTCATTCCATTGGAGAAGAAACAGTTATCTTGCCTCCAATTATCAAGATTTTTTGTGTGGGAAAAAAACCCCAAAATCGAAACAGCTATGGAGATAAAAGTTCCAGATTCCTTTTTTTTAATTAAAAACCCAGAGTGTAAGAGATGCTCAGTGGCATTAGAGCAATAACTCAAGGTAGGAGAAAGACTCATGTGGCCATGCTGCACAAAATCCTTGTACACTGTGAGCCACTACAAGGGATTCACTCCAGCTGATGGAGAAGGTTTGGAGTAGCTGCCTGTGTGTCAGGTGAGATGTAGGACTCCTGCCACCTCAGCTTGCAATTACTGTGTCCAGGGTTTCCTGTCTTATGCCTTCCAGAATTGCACAACCTAGAACTGAGATCACAGCTCTAGAAATTATCATTCACAGCCTCTCCTTCAATTGTTTATTCAACTGTATATATTTAAAAGGTTGCTGATTAGACAGCTGAACAGTGGGAACTACTCCAGTAGAACAGGAGTGATTCCAGAGAGCAAAAATATTGTTATTGTCTTCCTGGGAAAACAGGGATGTTAATTTAATGGCAATTAATACACAGTGAAACTGTGGGACATTCTCTACAAGAATTGCATGAAAATTACAAAAAAATCCAGATCAACAACAAAAATAATCAGCCAGTGGCAATTTTCACTTTTATACTTTTATTTTCTTTAATTATTAAATTAGTGGTTTGTGGATTTTTTTAATATTGTGCTTGAATTGGCATTTTATTTAGATAAATTATCAAATCTCGCTAGATCACCAAAAACCACAGCATTGCTCTGCTCCAGAATAAAGAGCTGACCCACAGCCAGCCAGAGTTTCACTCCCAAACCAGCCAATGGGATCACCTTGCCTAGCTGGCCAGGCAAAGCAGCTTGCCCTGGCCAGACTCTGTTTCTCCAGCCACTCAGCCCTAGCCAGAGATCCATCCCAATCCAGAGCCACGTTCCCCAGCTGGCCTGTGAGATCCTCCTGCCATCCAGACCCACTCAGCCCTGTCTGGCTCACTGGAGTCTCTCTTCCCTGGACAGCTAAAGCCCTTCTCCCCAGGCAGCCAGAGCCTGCTTGTTCAACTGGTCAGCCTGAGCCACTCAGCCCCAGCCAGCCTGCAAGAGATCCAGCCTGCCTGGCCAGTCAGTCACCCTGGCCAGCCAGCCAGATTATCCTGCCTGGCCAGCCAAGCACAGAGCTCACCCTGGCCAGCCAGCTGGAACACCCAGCCTGTCCTGCCAGCCAGAGCTCCTCTCTGCAGCCAGGCAGCCAGCCAGAGCAGCGCTTTTCACAGCACAGCATTAGTGTGGGAAACCAGTCACAAACCCTACTAAAGTCTATCCAGACAGCACTGTCTCACCTTCTGCAGTGATTCATCTTTTTTAGCACTGAAGCCAATCAGATTGGTCAAGCATCATTTAACCTTAATGAATCCATATTGACTATTCTTGCTTATCTTGTTTTCACTCATTTTGCCCCCAGAGAGCTCCAAAGAAGGCGTGTTTTGTCATTTTCTCAGCAACTGAGGTGAAGCTGACATGCCTGTGGGTCCCCAAATTGTCCTTCTTCCATTTCTTTCTGTAGATGCAACAGGTATCATTCTCCTGGTATGTGTTCTTCCCCCATCTCTGGTATGGGCAAGTTCACTGTCCTAAGTTCCCAGCTCTGTATTCCACTGCTGCCTCCTCCAGACCCCTCAGGATCTCGATCCCCCACTATGCCATGGTCTGAACAGCCATGGTTTCCATTAAGATCCCTCACCAGATCCTTGAGAATGGTTATCACTCCATATCTCCCCATCAAAAACCTCTGGTACTTGTGCTGCTCAGGGCCCTTAGTGCAGCAAGTGGCATTGTTAGAATTCAGCTGCACTTTGCATTGTTACAGCTTTCTCTGGACCTGCTGAGCCAGTATTTCCCAAAGCCTCTGCAATATTTCCCCTTCAGTTTTCTTATGCCATTATTTTCACCCCTTTTTTCTCAGGGCTGTGTGCCTGTAAACCCCAGCCATGCTGTTATGGGAAGTTTTCATGGGAGTGAACAACTGGTTTTGGAGTGTGGGGACAACAAGGACAAGGACAAAGCCTCCCCTTCATTATCTTGTTTTGCACATCTCAGTTTATGCTGGCAAAATCCAACCACACTGCACAACAGAATAGATAAGCTATTTAATTATTATTTAACTGTTTTTTAATTTTGTGTATTTGTTTAGCACTATTTAACTTCTTATTTTATCACTATTTAATTCCTTGTTAAATTCATTATATATAATTACTTTTTAATTTTTAATTTTTATTATGATTATTATAATTTTATCATTGGATTATTGTTTTCCAATAACATGCACAGTTGGAACTCAACTGATGTGCAGTATTTGCACCTGATCACCACGTTTAAGTCATCAGTAAAAGCATAATGAACAGCCAAAAGGGAGATTAAATGAATATTTATGAATACAGCATAACTGTGTCATCCTGCCAGATTGCCCATGGAGGGAGTCTGCAGCTCACTGAGGGCTAAGTGTCCCAGTGTCTCAAGAGTTCTACATAGATGGAGTCATAGAATCATAAAATCATTAAACCTGGGAAATACCCCCAAGATCATCAAGTCCAGCTTTTTCTTGAACGCCACCGTATCAGCTAAAACATAGCACTAAGTGCCACACTGAGTAATTTCTTAAACAATTCCAGGGATGGTGACTCCACCTGGGCACCCCAATTCCCAATTCCAATGCTTGACCAAAGCAGAGCAGAGCTTTGAGGCGTCTTCACATTCCCATGGATATTATAGATTGGTGCTACTAAAAGGAAATGGCTGAGGTGGTGACAGCTCACACCAGCTGGAATTCAAATGAGTTTCCTTACTGCCCTTCAGCAGTGAGACCCTGTTAACTGCAACTGCCTGTTATCCCTTGTTCACTGTTAGGTTCACTTCTCAATCTTCTGTATTTCACATCTTTTGTGGATAATTACTTCTTTGGTTTGTTCACTCATTTTTAATTCCCATGCAGATGGAGCTCTGCATTAGTTTGTGGTCCCCCTGATTTCTGTACCACTCCTCTGCTCTTTGAACTATCATGTCATGCACATTAATGTGTATAGATTGATAAACGGGATTTTTGCTGTCAAATAGAGAGAACTCATTCTAATAACTTACATTTTTTTTCCCAAGGTAAATAACTATTCAGGGTATCTTGGTTTTCCAGTGTTCTCTAGATATTCTTATTTATATCTCCCCTTGGAAAATCCAGCTACTTTATCTTATAGCCCACGAGAAGTAGAAGTGTCATTTTTGCAGCACCCTCACCCTGCAATACGTTTGCAGCTGGCCAGCTGATGACCATCAAATGCTGAAAAGTGCAACCAGCAAAGATATACTTCTGAGCTTTTGATGTGTTTCTCAGCTGGCTGAAGCAGCCCAGTGAGCTGCTTTGCCGTTCTTGGAGTGACCTGTTCTGTCTCACAGACTTGTGTTTCTCAGTTGCCAGCCTCCAGTTTCCAGCCTAAATCCTGATCCTGTCTCCTGGTCACTCAGCCCCAGCCGCCTGTTTCTCGCTCTGGTTCTACCAACATCCTCAGGCTCCTCCTCCCAGCTCCTGCCTCCTGCAGTCCCTGCACAGCTCCTGCTCCCAGACCACCAGCCTCAGAGGGGCAAAAGCAGTGTCTTGCCCTTCAATTGCCTGGTTTCTTCAAGATCCTTTATCCCAGGTCTTTAGCTCTGTACAACTAGCCTTCTCTGAGGTATGATCATGATTCACCGTTTCAGCATCTGACTCCTCCCTCCCAGCCAGCTGGAACTGTTGGACTCAGCAGTTAGTTGGTCTCCCAGCCACAGCCCACCTTGTAGGTCTGGTCCCAAATCCATTTTCAATTCTTAACATCTAAGTCGGTAGATCTTCCTTATTTAGAGTTGCTGTGCACTAACTTAGCAATTCAGAGATGTCATTATTTTATCAACCCTATCCATAACCTAGCTCACAAAGGCAAGCTCTGGTAGGCTGGGTTATTACATTTTTCTGAATCAATACATTGATTTTTTTTTTAACACAGGGTTGTGGCAAGATCAAACAGGAAAACAACACAAGCTTTCCATTTAGGATTTATGCTTAAATGTCAAGATACATATCTCTCATTATCCAAGAGCTTTCCCTCTTAGCAATTGTTCTAAATTATGTTCTTTCTTTCACAAAGGGCATTTGAGATGCTTAGTACATCTGTACTTAGAGAAGCAAAACTGCAAGACCTTAACAAAGCATAAGGGTGTGATATATAACCAGGAGAAAGCAATCTAGGGTGCAATCCCTTTATCAGATGGTAGAATGGGACTGCAGCCTCTACATTAAATTCCAGACAGGACATGACACAACTGTTAAGGTGTATTGGTAAAGATATGGACCCAGGAGATAACTGCAGCCATGTGAAATGCATAAACCAGGTCTTGTCCACGTGTAACACACTCAGC
Organism: Entomyzon cyanotis; assembly: GCA_024500445.1. Taxonomy (NCBI): domain Eukaryota; kingdom Metazoa; phylum Chordata; class Aves; order Passeriformes; family Meliphagidae; genus Entomyzon; species Entomyzon cyanotis. The sequence continues at coordinate 6,363,298 of JAKEPQ010000756.1, forward strand.
ACTCCTACAGGGGTTCAATAATCCAGCTACCATTGAAACAGGATGAGTTGGGATAGAAGAAAAATACCTTAGATGAGGCTGTTACAGGACTCAGAGCAGTTGGTGGTTGAAGGGAAACTGTTATCAGTTTTACCTGGAGAAATGTTATTTGATCAATGCTACCATCTTGAAAGGAGAGATGTGATAAGGGGATTGGAAATACATCTTGGAAAATATGCCTGCTTTCCTCCTATTTTAGATAAGCATTCCTTGTTTTGGGGTTTTGGGTTTGTTTTTGTTTGTTTGTTTAATATTAAACTAACACCAGCTATACTGAAGGGTCAAAAATTTCTTCATTTATGTTGTTCCAGCATTGAAGTATATCTACCTTGAAAACACTTTGTCCAGGCTTCAGAATGTGACCAGGTAAAATATATGGAGATAGAACCTAATATGCAGAACACAGATCAGAGCTCGTTTATTCAAAGACAGATGGAAGTAATTCCTAAAAAAACCCAAGAGTTCAGGAAGTGTTCCATTTGAAGACTGTATTTGCCCTGAAAAACAGAGAGCAAGCTGGATTAGACAGCAATAAAATGATTACTCTTTGACATTTTTTTAGCAGACAGAAGGTGGTAATTTCTTAGATATTTTTTGTGTCAGTTTTCCGAGATTTTCCAAAAGCTTTCCTGATATGCTTTTGGTAAAATCTTCACTTAAGAACATAAGGAGTTACCATATTGGATCAGATTTGTGATCCATCTGGTCTGGTAGTCTGTCTACAATAACGAACAGTACCAGACATGTCAGAAGAAGTTGCAAAAACCACACAGTTGACAGAGGTTGTTTCATGCCTCCTCTAATAGTCAGGGTGTAGTAAAAGGATTCTTAAACCCTTAAAATAATTTGTCTGCATTAAATAATTCTGGATATCTTTATTATTGCCGAAAATGGTCGTTCCTTTCACATCCTTCTAAATTCTTAGCCAGAATGGCTTCCACTGTCAGTATGTTTAACAGCCAAGCAATATTGGAAAAACTACTTTCTTTTTTAATCTTACATTTTTGGCCTTCTATTTTCATTAACTGGTGGTTATATCAGTCAGTGTCTCACTGCATCATTGAATAGCTTAAAACACATCGACTCATTGTCTTCCTTTGTACTCCAGGCATTGCTTTGTGCTCATTTCTCTCACTCATCCTCTTTTTACCTTTCCAGAGGAGAAAACCCCAGTCCTTTCTGCCCCTTTTGGTGTGAGATTTTTCCCTGTGTCTGATAATTGCATCCCTACTCTCAGGAAGCAGATTGCAGCAGGAGATCCATTTGACTCAAAATGCAGCTCAAAAAGACAGGACAGGAGCAGAGAGGTCACATTAGAGCACAAGGTTTTGTTTTGCAGGAGGTTGGGTGAGAGGAATAGGACATGAACTCAATTCTGTCCTGCAGAAAGTAGAAAAAAGTTAAGGTGAGAAGGTGAACAGTCTCCAAGAGGGGCTACATGAGGTATCCTAACCTCTACTGCTTTGTCATCTGCCTTGGCTAGAAACATTGTGAAACCAACTCAAATGATTTCAGGAATGCAGAACTTTTCCAGCAGTACTGACCAAGGATTGAAAGGAAAATATGAATATCATCTCAATAATGAGAGAGTCTAAAAACCAAAAGCTTGTGTTACAGGCTGCTCAGAATGAGCAAGTTCTGAATCTTATTCTTGGCTGTGATTACTGCTGTGTGCTTATTAATGTATTTTCTGACCAGAGGGATAAATTCTTAGATTCAGAACTCTTAAATAAGTTCTGCCATTGAGAGTAAAAATCCAAATCTCCAGATTTTACCAACTTCACTGTATTTCTGCCAGCTCAGACAAATTCTTCCAAGCTGTTGCCAGTACCACTGCTCAGCACTCACATACTGAAAATAACTTTAAATAATGTCACAAGGCTGTGCAGAGAAGAAGTACCATTGCAAAATAATTTCTGGAGGAAAATTTGCATATCTCTCTCCATTTCTTCTTAAACTGAAGAATGAGACTAAATTTTTGAAAGAAGACTCCAATGTTCCCTATGAGACTGATTGTTCCTTTGGCAGAGAGATGTAGGAAATGTTGCCACTTTTGTTTCTATAGAGTTTTCACAAGTGTAACCAAAGGACTTTGGTAGCATAAATTGAGCAAATGTATTACAAAGCACAGAAGAGAAAGAGTCCCATTCCTATGTGTATTTGCTTGTTGAAAAGTAAAATGACACAAGAAAATGAAGATCCACAAAATATTAATTAATTCATTGAGAGGGAGGACTGTAGAATGAATAATGGATACTGGATAGCAGAAAGACTGAGGATATCTGTAAAATGTCATCTTTTGATTGTACGATTCTGAACAGTCATTATTTTTAATTATAGGATTTAATGCATATGAGTTAATTGAAATACAACACAGGGAAAGAAACAAAAGTCCTTCTTCAATCAGTGCATATTAACAGTACAGTTTATATGTCTACATTCAGGCTTTTGAATTAAACTATGTCAAAAAATCCAGCTTAAATGCCTTAGTTGTTGAGATGCTAGTGAGATGTGAGTTTAGCAGGATCCTGGAAGGTTATCAACACTGATGTAGATAAAATCCATTACAAGGGCTTTATAGTATGGCTAGACAGTTGGGTTCTAAAAAGTGTCAAACCTAAGGATTCCAAAAGTTTTTGAAAAACACGCTTTTGCTTCTGAGACAAACTTAGAAGTTGAATAAAAAATTAGTTTGTTTTTTTTATTCTGTTGTATAAAAGATTCAAGTTAGCAACACTGAAAATCACCTTTATTGATCCTTTATTTTCCTTCCATCCATGAATGTAGATGCGAGCTGGAACTTTTTTGAATGTAGTAAGTACTGTGTTTGTAGTTGATCATTTACCAATATAGAATTATAAATGATGCTCAGTTTCATTATTGTTTTAATAACTGGTAAGACTTGTTTTGCCATTGCTCACTGGTAGATCTAATCAGTTACCTGCAATTTAGTCAGCACTTTAGTGCAAAGTTCCTTAAAACAAAGGAGAGGGGGAAAAACACTGAAATAATGTAAAATGTAATGTGGTGGCGGACTAACACGAACACTACATGTTTATGTCTATAGGTAGTAGAGAGTAAGAAAAGAAGAGTGGTAACTTCTGTGAGTGTGAAGGATAAAGATGCCTAAACACTGCACACACAAAATGAATATTTACATGTGACACTGTATTGGTTTGAAAACAAACCAGTGGGAGATCACAAGTCAAGACTGAAATTAAAAATAAATGAAATAATTCAAGGAAAAGCACTGACAAAGTCAGATACAACCTAACACCCTGTTAGGGTGGTAGTAGCAGTCCAACTGAAGTAGTCCAGTTGAAGCGGTGATCCTGTGAAGGTCTAGTCTCCAGCTGAAGGTCCAGTGGTAGCTCTTGTCCTCTGGGAACCCAGTAGACCGGGCTAGCTCAGGCAGTTCCAAGGCCAGGTTATATCCAGGTGGGAACACCTGGCTCCTCCCTCCTGGGCAGAGCATCCCACAATGGGATAAGTCCATGAGTCACATGGTGGGTCCCTGATGGCCCATTGCCGGTCATCGGGAGTGGGTCATTAGCAGGTGATAGCAGGTAACGGCCCACAGCTGGTGGTAATAGAATACTTAAATACATCTATATTGCAACCTAGGACAGACACGGGCGACTTCATCTGAGAAATTATCTACAAGATTTCAGTATCAGGAAAGGTGTGTGATGCCCATTTGTGCAATCACTGGGGGCTTGTTTGCTTTTTTTAGTACTTGACCTTACTTGTTCAGTTCACAGACTACCTGGGACTGGCCAAATTCTCCACTATTTGAGGTTTTGTCTTCTCACTAAGTTTACAATGAGATCTTCATTATATACTCTTTTCAAACTCTCCCCTAAAACACAAAGCAAGGCTCGTTTTTATTAATTTAATTATTAATTAACCTGTGGTCTTGTTTCAATGCACTAGCTCTTCTGTCTGTCAGCGTTCACAGTAATTTTAAATCCATTTTTACAATACCTCTCTGAGCTGACAGACGGGGGTCTTATGTCCATTTTACAGATGGTCACTGAGTCACTGAGAACTTAAAGTTCCCACTCATTTTTGATGCCCTAAGGCTTTATTTTGTGGAGTATTTAGCATTATGTTAAACATTATACCTAGAGTTATAGTTAATATTAAAGTTCAGCTTTCACCAACTTTATTTTACTGCTATGTGCCCTTTGTATCTGCAGGTTGAATTTCAAGAAGTCAGACAGACCAGAAACGGAAAAAACACAACTAGTGTGACAAATTGAAAATACTAGGCAAAAAATTAATTTCTTCTTTAAAATAATTTTCCACTCTCACTCTGAACTTCCCCAGATGAAAACCTTTCCACTCAAATGCCTGGGCACAAACTCATGTAACAGGACATGCTGGGCAACTTGAATAGCACAGAGTTTCCTGCCCTTGCCATAACATGCATTCATTAATATCAGCATTCTTGACAGGTTTCTGCAGTCAGGGGATGTTGCTGCAGTGTCAGGGATTTTGTTAGGTGGAAGGTACTGAATACAAAAGGTTAATTCTAGCAATTAGTTGATGATAGATTAGGACCATGAAAAGCTGCAGAGAACATCAATATGAACATTGAAGAATGTCCCCAGGGCCATTTAATCTAATTCAGGAATCAGAGTAATAGCTGAAGTAAAGGAAAGCCTGGCACCAAAAGTCAACAGAGACAGCAGAGCCAAGGTCTGATGGGCTGGTTTGGTCTGCAGATTGACAGTGACTGAACCAAAGCCAGCAACACTAGCAGATTGTAAAATATTAAACCAAACTATGCTACAGGACAAATCTATGAGGAAATGACACTAGATGTTGATGAAAAGCTCTTGCATAATTAGGTTATGTAGCGTGCTGTATAGATTGGCTCTGGAGCACCATCCTGCCTGCCTTCCATCTGTGTTTCGTTCAGTACTGATGGAGTTGAGTTGGATTTTGATTTCATCAATCTAATCTGTATTGTGCTTTAGTTTTGGCTTTCCTGCCATTGATCTTATTGCCTTTGCATCACACAGAACATCTTTTTTCAGGTTGAAGCCCAATGGTACAACCGTGAATGTGCTGCTGCAGAGACTTTTCTGACTGATAGAACCTCATATATGTCACTTCAGGAACAAAAATAACTTCTGCTCAGATATTATTTGGGGCAGGGGCCTCTACTTGAATGAATTCACATTTATGTAAATATTTTAAAGTACCAATTCAAATAATCTAGTGTAAGAAGAGGGAACTGAAACATTTTTGTTTACCAAATTATTTTATTGGTTTTTATGTAAATTACATCTTTGCTCAGAAATTGTAATTTCTCTGCCTGTTTCAATAATTTTTTTTTTTAATATTGGCTATGTTTTATAGGTTCCAGATATAAGGCTATGATTTTTTAATAAGCATTCTTTCTGTCCTCTTATGCTTCTGTTTTACTTTAATTACTTTCCTCAGCTCTATTTATTCCCCTCTTTTTGTATTTTCTCTGTTCTTGGGGTTGTTTGGGCACAGAAATTATGCATGAATATAGATAAATTAGGGGAAAATATTTTGTGTTCTTTAAGTATGCTGGACTAGAATTTAGAAACTGATACAAATTTCTTACTCTGGTTAGGGCAATGTATGAACTGGGGGCAACAACCAAGAATTGTCTATATTCCAGTCAGTAATTCCTCATCTTCCTTTTTGGTTGCAGCCGGGTGGGGCTTGGCCTCTGCTCCCAGGCAAGTGGGGACAGGACAAGAGGATATGTCCTCAAGCTGTACCAGGGGAGGTTGAGGCTGGATATCAGAAGGAATTTCTTCATGGAAAGTTTTTAAACATGGGAACAGGCTGCCCAGAGAGGTGGAGTCACCATCCCTGGAGGATACCTCCAAGAAATGACTGGGCGTGGCACTTTGCGCCATGGTCTGTTTGACAAGGGCTGATCGGTCAAAGGTTGGATTTGATGATCCCAGAGGAGTTTTCCAACCCAAATGATTCTGCGATTCTGTCAAATATCCGTTCAGGATGCCGAAGAGGGATGCACAGGAGTACGATGTGGCTGTGCTTTTCCCTATGGGATGAGCAGCCAGCTAACACACGGCGGCGAGGGGATGGGCTGGCAGTGCCATCTCTCTCCCCCCGGCCCCATCGGACCCGAACCGCCTGACGGGGCCCCGCCGCATTCCCGGGTGGGAGACCACAGGGAGCCCGCCTGCACTGCGGATCATTCCCGGCGCTCCACGGCATCTCCTCCGCTTATCCCCTGCGGGTCACCCCCGGCGTCCGCTTCCATCCATGTCATCCTCCGCCTCACCATCCCGGCACTCCATCCCCACCCACACCCTTCTCCGACACTCCATCCCCACCCCGGCACTCCATCCCCATCCCTGCGCTCGATCCCCACCCCGGCACTCCATCCCCACGCCGGCACTCCATCCCCATCCCTGCGCTCGATCCCCACCCCGGCACTCCATCCCCACCCCTGCACTCCATCCCCACCCCGGCACTCCATCCCCACCCCTGCACTCCATCCCCATCCCGGCACTCCATCCCCACGCCGGCACCCCATCCCCACCCCTGCACTCCATCCCCACCCCGGCACTCCATCCCCACCCCTGCACTCCATCCCCATCCCGGCACTCCATCCCCACGCCGGCACTCCATCCCCACCCCTGCACTCCATCCCCACCCCGGCACTCCATCCCCACCCCGGCACTCCATCCCCACCCCTGCACTCCATCCCCACGCCGGCACCCCATCCCCACCCCTGCACTCCATCCCCATCCCTGCACTCCATCCCCACCCCTGCACTCCATCCCCGTCCCGGCACTCCCTCCCCATCCACACCCTCCTCCGGCACTCCATCCCCATCCCTGCACTCCATCCCCACGCCGGCACTCCATGCCCACCCCTGCACTCCATCCCCACCCCTGCGCTCCATCCCCACCCACGCCGCAGAGCACGGCGGCTCCCGTAGCGTCGCTCCGCCGCCGGGGCGCGCTCCGAGCCCGTCCGGGAGCGCTGGGCACGCCGGCGGCTCCGCTCCGCCCCGCTCCTCGCTGCTGCGGCAGTGGATGGCAGGAGCGGCTTTGCTGCCGTGCCAGGCTGTGCAGACACGCTCGCACACGTTCCGCGGGTACTGCTGTTCCTTCTGGCGGCACCGGGCGCTCTAATTACACTGGAACAGTTGAGCTAACCTGAGTTTAGCTCTGAGGCTTTGGTGCTTTTGGTTCAAAGCTGGGAAGGCATTTGCCTACAGAAAGTTTTGGATTTTCTTGGGGCCACTAACTGCTCTAATCACACCTCTGCCTAGAGACTTGCTTCTGCTTTTCCCGGAGAGACAGACCTCAGCCCAGCTGGTTCCTGGAGTAAAAAGCATGCACTGCAAGGGCGGATATAGGTGAAGAGATTATAGCTGCCCTGCCAGTCAGAGGGAGAAGGTTGTCTGCCTGCCCACCTTGGCAACAGCAGCCGTGGTGTCCTTGGGCAATTTCTCAGAGTTCATATCTCTGTAAAGCTGCCTCAATTGAAATTAAAAGCGACTCTATCTTTAGTGGGGAATTTTAGCTTGGGATCTGCAGCATTGGAACTAGATGGTTGAGCCAGACAGGTGCAAACTCCTCACATAGGCAAGATCATAAAAAAAAAAATTGTGTATGCAACTGACCTTGATAATCACAGCCAAATGGTTTGTGCCTTTGGTGTCACTTAGCCCTTGCAGCTTTCAGCTTGATTGTCTAAGAAAATTAGGATTAAGTGATAGGGCTGTGTGCTTATGTGTGTGTATATGTATATAAACACCTGTCTGTCTCTTCCACCCTCTGTCCAATTCTAATCAATTCAGGTAATTGGTCAGAGATGTCAACGATAATCATTTTAGGCATGTTTTGTGGAGATAGATAGTCTAAGGCTGCACTAGTCTACAGCTCAGGAAAAGCCTGCAGCTGCCATCCCTCTTACTGTCTTGTCACACAACAGAGAACCCACACCTTGCAACATTAATCCATAGAAAACCAGGCTGCGTTGGTCCTGCTGCTCTCATCAACATTATTTGGTTGTTTTTCCTTCTTTTCATCTATGAGAAAGCTTAGAAACTCAGAACTCAAATACTTGAGAGAAGAAACACCTCAGAAGCAAGAGCACTGTGACTCTTGTGCTTACCTGCAGATCAGGAGGTGTATCTGGCTCCAGACGCAGCTTGAACTGAGCAAGGCAGGAGAGAGGTTAGCTCAGAAACACAGTGGGAACTAACAAGAGGAAAATATTTCATATCTTGCCACTTGTCAAAGACTGCTCTGTCTGAACTTGGAGAAATGATAGAGCTAAGAGAGCTGATCACTGAAAAAGATTGTGACTTCCATCACTTCCTATAGTAAAAATGCTTAGTTCTCTCTGTGACTATAAAGTGAGGCTAGATTAGCTCTGATTATACATATATGGAGACCTTTTGGTCCATATATGGAGCTCATATATACATATAAAGAGACCTTTCGTTCAGTTGAAGCAATCTGCCTTCTTTTATCATAAGTGATAACAATTTGGAAGATTTAGAAAATTAAACTTGCAAGATTAAAGATGTTAAAGATTAAATAATTTACTATTAAATGAAATTGACTGTAAAGAATATGCTAAAATACAGGAGAAAAAATAGAAGCTCTCAAAACACCAAACTGTGTTTCAAGACTTGATGCATTTAGGCATGACAGAGCTAGCAATAAAGATCATTTTCTCAAGAGGTCTTAAATGACACGGATTTTCTATTTTAAACACTACTTTAGTGTGGGTTTATTTTTTTCTATTTTTTTAATTTAATTTTATTTTATTTTAAATACTTTCTCTCTGCCTGTACAGGGTAGAGGGAAGATCCCTTTCTCCAGGTCTCAGGGAGAAGGCAGATCCCATTCTCCATGCTGGGGAATGATCTGTCATGTGTGGGTTCACTGTGCTGGGAAGGGGCACATCAGGTTCCCTGAGGCTCTTTGGGCATTGTGGACTAATTCCTAGCAAGATTTTGTTATTAAGATTCCCACTCTGTTATTAGCAGGGTTTGCTAGGTAGAACTTCTTGGTAGTCTTGTAATTCCAGGCTTTTCTGTGGTAGAATATCCATACCCAGGGAGCAGCAGCTGCCAGCAGCAATGACAGCTACAGAGCCTGCCTCACACCAGCTGTGAGCTGATGCTGTCTGCTGCTGCAGAACAGCCTTTGGTTTCCAGCCACATTCCATGCAGAGACAAGGCTTGTGCAGCCTCACTGTCATCATCACCTTTCCAAATCCTTTAAGCCCTGACAGAGAAATGTCACAAATAGAGTTACACCTTGAAAATCTTGTGTCCCACAGGTTTCCTGGAAACTGGTGAGCAGATATTGTTTTATTGCTCAGTGAAATGAAGCTGTTTCTCTTTCTGGTAGACATGCCAGGCTGCTGAGTGAGTAGCATGCCTAGACTTTGAATGAGACACAGAATATAAGGTATCTTGCCCAGCTATCATGTAAAACACTCGGAATAGGAATATTACAAGAGAGATACAGAAGGCATGAAATCAGAGATGAGTGTAGTAGGAGGCTTCAGGCAACACACGAGGGAGCTATGTGTCTTAGTTCACTTAGGAGAGCACAGGAGAAAATGGAGTATAGAAATGCTTATTAGGGGGGAAAGAGAACCTGGGAACACTGCAGCATTGGCTTTATTGGGTAAGGACAGGAAACCAATACAAAAAACAGAGAAGATCCATAAAACGTAGGGGGGGTGGGAATGGAAGAGGACTGGCTTTCTATGTCTTGCTACTCACAGAACTATCTTGTGCAGATCACCTGTAGTAGAGGATCAGTGGGGCACTTACAAGAAATGTGGGGATACCTGATGAAGCACCAAAGAACAGACAGTTAACTCCTGTAAAGGAAAACAATTGAGTACACCTCAGGAGAGTGGGAGTGTCTGTGGATGATAGGAATAGACACTGCTCACTTGTGTACATAAAGTCTTAACAGATGTTTGGTTGCTATGGATTTTATGCAGGTGATCTACTTCCTTCTCCATTTTTGCTCACATTGCAGCTTTACTGTGACAGACACTGCAGAAAGAAATGCTGCTCTACTTAAGGAGCACCAGAATGCAAGGGCAGAGTACAATGATACCAGTGTCCTACAGCAGCCTTCTGGTAGGAACCCATTTTTGGCTTCCATGCCATCAGATGGCATGGTTCCCCTTTGCTCTGACCACCAAATGCTGGCATAGGGGAGTGCAGGGGGAGAGGCAGGATCACTTGGCTGCTTCTGCTGGTGATGTGTCAGCAAATCCCACATAGTTCAGGAGCTCACACAGAACAAGCTGGTACCTGAGGGCTTCCCATCTCATGCTAGTGATAGTCTTGGCAGCCTGTGGCTTCTCCACTATGTAAGTGGTAGCAGTGAAAGCACAAGCACCTTTGTTTGGACAACTTGAACACAGGTTCTCATAAAGGGGCTCATCTGAGCAAGGCTGTGAGGAAGGGAGCAAAGGGCTTTGCACAGTGGTTTTGTATGTTCATACAGTGCTCTGAAATCCTCAGGGATGAAGCATTGCACTCCTCAACCTGAATCACCACAGTGCAGAAATATATGTGTTTCTTATATGAAACAATTAAGAAATACAAATACATTTTCTGCCTAATGAGTAAGACATAAGATCATAGAACTATAGGACATGCTGAGCTGGAAGGGGCCCACGAGGATAATCAGTACAGCTCCTCACCCTGCACAGGACAGCCCCAAATGCACACCACATACCTGACAGGGTTGTCCAAACACTTGTTTGGTGTGGCCATGATTTTTTTAATATTAATGTCACAGAGGTTTTTTACTACTAATGTAATGATTAAAGGCAAAGAAGCTGTTTAATACAGGCAAAGGTGTCTTGGGGTTTGGCTTGCAATAGTTTGTGATTAGCATTTTTTCCCCAAGGCTGCTTCTGTGAAGGCAAGCCAAAGGCACTGTGGCAAACCTCAGACTGTCTAAGGACACGTCAATACTGCTCTGTTGAATCCCGGGATCCGGCGTTTCAAGTCACACTTCGGGAGAGAATGAGGAATCCCAGCCCTGCTGAAATGGTTGATGCAACTGCAGGCAGGAGTGTGGCAATCCAGCCTGTAATTGGGAAAGGCACCGGTGGAGGTCAGTGTCTCCCCGGGACAGGCTCTCCCAGCCCCGCAGCACACTGTGCCCGCCGCAGCCCTTCCTGCTCCTCCTGGAGATGTGCTGCGGCTCCCACCCGCCTGCTTCTCTCTGCTTGAACTCATCTCGTTTCTCCTCATCGTTTCAGGGATGTGAGCATGAGCTGTTCAGCCTCGATATGCAGCCTTGCCACAGCAAAAGTGCTGCTGGATCTGACCAGGAACAAAACTTTCCAGAACCTTTGGGAAGGAATGAAGGTGTCAAGCGTCTCCAGAGTCAGGCAGCACATGAGTGTGGTCGTTTCGGGTTAACTCTATGCCTTTCGTTCTGTGTGAATGCAACGAAGATCAGCTCCTTTGCATGATACTCTTTAGGCAAAGACTGTGTGTTTTAAGATTCCACCACAAGCCAGAACGGTTTTACAAAGGACATAAGCCAAGGTCGTGTTGTAACACTGAAACCAAGCCAGAATCCCAGATCTTTGGTTAGGAGGGAAAATCACATGGTTAAAACCTAATTGGTGTTTTATCTGGTTTGCCAAATGCCTGTCAATATTCATTCCATTTCTCCTGCGTGTGTTTTTGGCTGCTGTATCAGTAGTGCCAGGAGAGATGGACTTTCAGTTTCACATGGGCTTTGAGTGAAAGGGAGAAAAAGTCTCTGCTTTTGTACACACTAGAAGCACAAGCTGTCCCCTCAAACGTACACAGCAGGGTACTAAAATATGTAAAGGTAATTGCCAGCAGAGTCTGGCTGCCTGGTTGGGGACAGCTGCATTGGAGACAAATAAACTCTCACAAGCACATGGAGAGCCCAGAGGAGAAGGAAGTGGATGGCAGCATCTGGATGTAACATGGCCAAGAAGGGAAAGGCTGAAAGATTCAGGCTGTTGAGCCCTGAGAGGAGGTGTGTGAGGAGAGACACTGCTGCAAAGGGGGAAATGAGCCTTTTCTTCTGCATGGACTCAGTAACAGGCTTGAACTGCAAGAAAAATTGAGTGCTAGAAAATGTTTTCCCTGGAAAGCAAGACATGCTGGGATCTACTGAAGGACTATAAAAAAATCTAGGGCTCAACCTAAAAAATAACTGGTTAGGCAAATATTTGATGGGAATGGTTATTGGAGAACTGATCCTACTTTGGCCAGTAGGAGGGCAACAGACCCTCTCAAAGTCCTTCCTGGCCTGTTTCTACCATCCACTGATAAGCCATAAATCCAATGAGTTTCATACCTCAGGATCTATTGACAGCAAAAATAGTTTTAATCAATGTAGCTTTGTGTTTTGTTTTGTTTCTTGCTTAGATGGGTGTCTTTTAAGGTTTAAACTTTCTAAAGTATTCAGGCAATTTATCTCCTATCCAAGTAGATGGAATTCTTCATCCATCTACCTGTTGGTGGGAATTCCTCATTATGTGCAGCTGAGGTGTGTTTCCACATTTATTTTGAAAGATTGTCTTAAAGGTAAGAACAAACCTAAAGTCTTCCTTTCTGTCCCCACAACTTACACCTATATTCCAAAGAAGTCAAAGAGATTGGGAAATAATATTATGACATAAAGCCTGTGTCATTCCTTTTTCTTCTATAAGGGATGCCCACTGTTCTAGTTAATTTTCCTTGGCTACCTCTTGAGCAGGGTTGGATGATGGGAAAGCTGTAGAGCACAGACTTATTACATGCTACTGAGTTGAAATCCAGCACAGCTGCAGCATGAGAGCTTTGGGGTCACAGTTATTCATTTTTTTGACCATTTTTCTTGTCCTGCTCTGTACAGAAGTTGGTTAGGCAGGGATTAGGTAGAATAATCCTCCTTATCTACATGCCTCAAAGTTTTGTGTGTCACAGACACAAGATCCTGACACTGCTGTAATGAAAAGAGAGGCTCTTCTTCTTCTCTCTTCCTGCACTTACCTGCTGATTGGAAATAAGGCAGCTTCTAGGTGACCAAGATTAAATTTTCCAAGTTTCCACCACAAAATTCTTACACTTATTTTATTACTCTAGAAATATGAGATTCACTGAGAATGTTTTCCATATCCTCTTCACAGACAAGTGAGATCCCTTAGATGGGAAAAACCCCAACATTATTTTTGGGAAAAAAAAAAAAACCAAAAATGTGAGACTGGGTGTTTAGTTGAAATCTACCAGGCCAACAGATGCTCATCCCAGCACAGATAGAGTGAACTGCCATGCACAGGTATGGGAAACAGATTAGGAGAACCCTAGATGGGAATGAGAGGCAGAATCATTTCCCTTGTGGGTAAAAGTCAGAGCTGTCTTTGACTACCTTGAAACTGGTGATATGAGAATTCTTTCATTCCTCCCTCCCTAATCAAGAAATGTGTAATAAGTAAATTTTTAATGCATTGGATTAATTGTTCTGCTCTCCTTGCAAAGTGCTGCGAGTGCCATTGCACTGCAAAATCCTAGATAAAAAAATATGAGGAATGGCTACATTTTATTAGGAAAAAAATGTCTGTTCACTTGGTATCATGTAAGGCAAAAAGACAAGGAGGCAGAGGGTTTCTGATTTGTGTCTGGGCTTTTGATTAGAGGTTACTAAGCAACACTAGGCCTGATCTTACCCCCGCATTCCTTCTTGGAATGCAGTGTCTGTTAACACTCAGGTCAAAGCTGGACTTATGTATACATTCAGCTGACATCAAAGGCATGCATTGGTGCAAATGAAACAGTGATTCCCTGATTTTCAGGGAGAGGTCAACCCCAAATACATACTTTATTGAGCATGTTTGGTGCATGCAGATATCACTCTGCCCAATACTGGCATGCATTTTGTTTCAATTGGGTTATTTCCCTGGTTTTGTTGTTCTTCCTTGCCTGCTTCCTCCCATCTCATGCCCAGCAGCCTCTGTGCTCCTGTTAGGGATGTACATTCCTGTTCATTCCTCAGTGACAAGGCCTACTAGGATATGTCCTCGTGGAAATACTAATGCAAGAATTACTTGGGTGAATTACACTGAAATAACGTGAGACTTACTCAGGTGTTTTCCCTAAACACTTTTCCCAGGCAATTTTCCATCACCTGAATGATGCTGCACTCAGCCCCAGCTCACTAACCTGCCCTGAGGCCAGGCAAAAAAGCTCCAATCAGCACAGCAAGGTGTCCCTTTGGGATTTTGAAGAGCTCAAACAACTTCAGTGCAGTCTTCTAGAGTTGTTCAGAAGAAAACATCTTCCCACAGTTCTTTGGGATCCCAGGGTAATTCAGCTTAATGGAGTGAAATAGCCATGGGATATATCCCCAGAAATCCCAGCAAGTGCTGACATGGTAACTCCTGTAGCGCTTTTGGAGTGGCTGCCTTCACCAATTACATAAATTAACTCAGCAAAGACTGCTCATATATAGAGAAAATCCTTCCTGACAGGATTCCTATTGCCATTTACATCATTGCTCAGGACCCACCTTACACAATATACCCCTGTAAAATGAACTGCTGAGAAGATGAGAAGATATACTTTATCTGTTTGTGATAAATCACAAATGTCAATGTGTTTATTATGACAGAAGTGGCTGGTGGTGACTTCTCTTTCCTATGCCAAGTGTGTGCTGGTCTTGACTTATATAAAACACACTGAATTGAAAACAATGCATAAACATTTCATAAAGTTCTATTGCCATCGGTATAACAGCTCTTTGCAATTTAACAAAGAGAAAGCCCATGGGCTAGAAAAGTGCCCCCTCACTGCTAATAAACTTGGATTAAATGCATACGATTTAATTAACTCAATTTCATAAACCTGCATTCTGGTTTTGCTTGTGCAGCTTGCATGCCAGAGAAGCAAACTGGCAGGCTCCCAAATAATAAACAAATACACAATATTCCAGGTTGGGCTTGTGCCACCACCAGAGCAGGGACAGCCAAATCTGAAATAGAAATGTCTGCAAACTGCTGGAGGAGACAAGCAGTGCCAGGGCATAACCCTTTAAGTAAAATCCCAGGCTCACAGGTCCCACTGCAGGGCTGTGGCTTGAGAGGTGGGAGAGACGAAGAGAGTATTCAGCTGTCTGGACAATGAAAAAAAAAAACCAGGGCTTTTCAACAAATCTGTTATCTTCTTACATACAGAAAATAAGATTTTACAGAAAGCTTATTTTCTTCTAATATTGTTCCCAGGACAGCTGTATTTGTCAATATGTCAATGAATTAGTCAATTTGTTTTTCCTCATTTGCTTGTAATTCAACCTGAAGTATATATCCAGTATGGAAAAATTAGGAATGGAAAAGTCAGAACTTTGATAACTTATATCTGGTAAACTTAGACAAAACAATAATCTGGAATTTGCAGGGTAATTGTGAATAACCTTAACTAAACTTAACCATGACTGCTTCTGCCTGTAACAGCATTCTTTTCTGGTAGTTTTTTAGTAAACTGGTTTTCATTTACAAATTTTAAACACTGAAATAATTACCGAGGAAAATCTTTTAGACCAACTGCAGCTACACTTTCAGGTAAAAGTACAGTGAGGTAGTATTTAGTATTTAGTCTTTGCTCTGAAAACAGCTATTCTGGTATAAACCTTTCTTATACTAATTGTGAATTCAGATTGGGAATATGTGCTGGTTTAATTATACCATAATTAGATGTGCTAAATATATATCATAGTAAATACACTATAACTGGGAAGAGATCACTCTTTTAATTACATTGATATTTGCATTTTTCTAGCACAAAAAGAGGATCATACACACATTCCATGGTGTCAGCTGAGGGACTTGGGTCTGATTGCAGCAAATGCAAGGTACTGTCTTGTGTTTAAAGCTACACCAAGTCATATCACTTCAGCTTTACCGTGAACTAAAAGCATTCATGTGGATTGTTTTCATGGCTCACTTGGTCCATAGTAACTTGCTAAGCCATGATGATTCAGTTATGAATTTGAGCTTGAAGGGAAATGTTTCAGAGTACCCTAATGATGCTGCTGCAGCTGTGAGAATACAAGGATAGGTTTTACATTAACACAGACCCTAACAAAATAGCACCATCATCTAGACCAGGCCCGAAAGAGAATTGAACAATGAGTTTTAAGTACTGCTCAAATAAATGAGGATTCTAAAGAGAATCAGAGCTGGTTAAGACACAGCTGATGATCAGCCTGGAACGCAGCACTGTTCCTTCATGCTCACATGAATGTTTCACTTTAATCCAGAGAAAGATGGGTTTTGGTTGAGGAAAGAGCCCTCATAAGGGAATGCCCTTCAGCATGTACTTGAATTTCACTACGAGCACTAGGATTCAAGTTTGAGCTTAAAACTAAACATACGCCTACATCCTTTCCTGCATGGGGGACACTGATTTAGATGCTGCAAACTATGCAAATTAACCTCTTTTGAAATCTAGCAAGGTAGTGTTGAAGAAGGAAATAAAATTAAAACTTCAAAACCAAGGAAGTCTTTGGATCATTATCCAAAGTTTCAAGTTGAAAACTGTGGTCCTCAAAGTGGAGAATCACAGCGAGATAACACAAGAATGACAGAAATTCCCTAATGTCAACAAAGATGAATCACCTCTGGACCAGGAGGTGGGGGAGAAAGGAGCAGGATTGCCCAAAGGTAACCTAACACTGATAAGCATGGCAGAAATCACACCCCTGGGAGGGGACCAAATGATACCAAACTGCTTTTGCGTGATGGAATAGGCACTAATCAGAGCCCATGCAGAAATGCATTGGTTATATAATTGAAAGCCGGCTAATGAGCAAGTTATTGTGCAGCTACAAACTCCCCAAAAAGGGGTGCTAACTTTGGGAGCTATGGCCTAGCACCCCTCTCTGTGCAGAGCAGCATTAAAGCTGGAAGGTGGATCTCAGCTCCGTGTGCTTGTTGGCTCCTACACTCCAAGAACAGACCTCACTCCTCTTTGAGGGTCAACAAAGTGGTGTCACAGAGATCTGCTGCAGCACAAGGAAAATATATTAATTGTATTAATTAATCCCAAGGTATTTTTGATGATACAGTTTGTTTACTGCTTGTTGTGTTTTTTAACCTGGGAACTGGATAAGTCCAATAAATTGTTTTATTTGGGATTGGAAGATCTGATGCAAATGGAATTTTGCTAGTGCTCTGAGCAGCTTACTTTCCCCATTGAACTTCACGTGTAAATTATCCTGGCTACTCTAGATGTGTAAGTAAATAGACATGGGAAGGGCAGCATCAGCTCCAGGAGTCTGTCTGCTCAGTCCTCCTGTTAAAGCTGTAACATACTGGGATGTGTTCACATGTAGGGTGAACACTTACAGTCAATTACACTCAATTTATTAGATTAGGTATGCAGAGGAATGGAATAATAGCACAGTCATATGGCAGAGGAGGTTTGCCATCTGTTATCTGCCTTTAGCAATGGACCAGTTCTCACTGTGGACAACAAGAAATAGGAGTAGTGAAAAAAATAAACTGAATATATGCTTTTAAATTCCCAGCTGGGAATTTGATTCCGAATTCTCCATTTACAATCACGCCATTTTGTAAGCTAACTGCATTATTTTCCAGTATTTTACAGCTGAAAAGATTTGCTATCAGGCTCTTATTAATTACATTTAATAGTCTTCTGTAAGAAGCCTGTGCAGAGTGTGCCAAAGGGTACAGGCTAAGGGAAGAGATCCAGATAATGCAATTGACAGCAGCAGAATTGTGCCGAGTTCATTTTGGCAACCATTCATGTGTATACTCTGAGATTTTTGTATTTAAAAAAATGTATCTGTGCATAAATAATAACCCCCGAAACAGAGCTGAGGAGAGACATATGTGACAAAAGATTTCCAGGCAGCATAAGTCAGGCATCTAAACCTGAAACTGGGGGACTAAAACTTCTATACTGGAATTTTTTTCAACTATTAGTTAACAGTCCTACCCTGGATGAGGTGAGGTTCCTCAAGAACCAAAATGCCACTTCTTTGCAACCACAGCACCTTATTCTTCCAAAAAAGGTACAATTTAGCCTGATGTCAAACCCACCATAAAGCCTCATCTGCTTTTAGAAACCAGAAATATCTCCACATGCTTCCCTAATGGCCATCTGCAGTTTTCCACATTGTGGCTTTTTTTTAAACCTCTGTAAATGAAATTTGCCTCCTCAAATCTCAGGCCTTTCTGCCTCTTTGATGCAACCAGCAAAGTTTGATTTCTTTATGGAAACAAGCAGTTCGGAGTAATTCTGTGAGAGCTTGTGAGTTCTGTGACACAACAAAATAAATACAGCATTGGTACTGCTGCAGCTGTTTTGGGAGACTGAGTTTCTGGGCTCAATTGACATCCCTTACTCCTGCTTTTCCTCCCACACTTCACTGGAGATTGGTATGGGGTGGGGAGAAGTTGTTTGCAAAACAGACCTTGACCTCAGCAGCAGCAAACAAAGGGTGCTGAATAAGCAATTAAAAGCCATTTCTGTGAGGTTTTTTTCAAGAATTTTAGATTGGGATTGCATTTGCCGTCTCATTTGCTACCATGACTATTCCAAGAGTTTATACACCAGATTTTCAAACTCAATCAACATACTGATAGTTCAAGTTTTCCAATTCCTGTTTCTGACCTCCATTAAAAACCCCACATATTTAGAACTACAAACTTTAAAATTTTAATATTAACAGCTGAAGTAATGATTTAGAGGGGCTAGAAGTTACTGATTTAGGGGGGCTAGAAGTTGGATAATAACCTTCTGGAACTGATTTAAGAAGCTAGAGGTTGGATAATGATTTACTAGGAGTTGCCTGCTGAAAATAATCTATCATTTGCTTAATGATTTACTAGGAGTTGCCTGCTGAAAATAATCTATCATTTGCTTAATGATTTTGTGCCTGCCTAGCAAAAGGGAGGATACAGAAAAGAAAGCCAAATAATTGATAAAAATTACACACTGTGACCGAACGTCCTGCTCTCAGATGTTCACCATACTTACCCTTTAAAACTTTATACTTGTAAAAAAAAAGAAAAATTACACACTATTTTAATCAAGAGATGGGATCATAGAATGGTTTTGAAGTGAAATATTTTGTAAATCTATTTGATAAACTGAATGATACTAAAAGATTTTGCGTTTGCCTTGCTTTTAACTTGATAATCTCAATCCCACAGGTAAGCAAAGATAAATTAATTCCTCCAAACTGATCATGAGAGAATGAAATTCCTAGTAATACATCCATTTTATAAAATGTGTGTGCATAAAATGTAAAGTTATATTATTTCACATTTATTTGTGTGGGGCATTTTCAAATTTGTGTGAGTCTGTTTTTAACCACATTATTTGAGTGTCATTTCAGAACAAAGATTTATTTGCTGTTGCATCAAAGTCATGGGAAGTTCTGAGCTTGCCAAAAACATCCTTCCCTCCATTTGACCTCACCAACATGTACATTGGGACAGCTCGGTGGTTTTGGCATCTCTTTGCCATAAAAAGGGACTTGGACTCAGGGACTTACTGACTTACTTGCCCATTTTTAGCTGTTTTTCTACTGAAACCACCCTTTAATGTTTATATTTAAAACTTCTGTATATTTCTACCTGTGAGTCCTCCCTGTTCCTGAGCAGCTCAGGGCATGCTGGCCAGTTTAACTTCACAGATACACATAGAGGTCTCAAAAGCAAAACATGTAGTTCAAATGTCATTACAGCATATAGAAACTTTAATAATTACCTTCTGAGGCTGCTGTGTGACCTCAGGCCTTACAATACACCTAGATTTACCTGGGAAAGAAGAGAGACAAAGGGCAGGACCCTCCAGCAGCAGGAGAAGCACCCAAGTCAGTCATGCATATGACAAATATGCAGGAATACAAGTTCCCCTAGTTCTGGTGCTCCTTGAGTGGCCTGTAGGTGTACATGATGCTCTTTCTGGTCCCAGTGCTGCCTAGAAACCAGTGCCTGTCAAATAGGATTAAAGACTTGTCTGACTTTGCTATTGTTTAGTGGCCATAGGCAGTGGTCTCATATCTGGACCAGGACTCTGCCCTGGACTTCTCCGAGTGATTCTTCGGTCTTGCACAAAGCTGAGTAGAACAAAGTTTATTAGTGGATACAGTATAAATTCACTGGAGTAACCTAGCTGGTAATACCTGGGATTTTTGTCCTTGAACTTGCTCTGATAGTGGGCTGAGAACAACAGAATATATTGTATTGTGTGTGTTTATAGGCTGTTAAATCAATAAGCTGCTGGAGGGGAATCTTCCACATCATTTATAAATAATGGTGAGAAATGGGCTCTCAGCAGCACAACTGCACATGCAAAGTGCCTCCATTGACTTCTGCACTGTTACACATTTTGCTGCATGATTAATTTAACTTGTTCCCTCTCGTGAACTGCCCACACCGACATTTACTGCTCTAACCAGAGACATAGCTGTTGCAAAGAACTACCATCCCAAATCAGCCTTTCTAATAACTGGGAAACAAAAGAAACAATGAAAATCAGAAGATATTAACATCAGAGAGCTTCTTGTCCACAGGCACCTACACTGGACTCTCCAGGAACAGATGCTCTCTGCTGATACAAAATGTTGATTTGCACTCCTGCTCTTTCACAGTTCATCAGGTTTCAGATCCATCACAGGTCTCCTCCCCTAGCTTTGTACTTTGGCGTTGAGCACTGTAAATGTCAAGTCCTGTACTCCACACTCATCTAACTTTCTGACCCTGAGATTTATTATTATTATTATGGGAAATTATGGCCTACAGATGAACTCTGCTAAAAGCCATCATAGAGCTGATGCAAGAAATTAAACCTGTCAAAAGCATGGGTGTGGGCATATGTACTGCAGTATTACTTCAGTACACAATGAGAGGAGGAAATATGGGTGATCACAGACAACCAAGAAATCCTAGTCAGAATAATGAGCAAATTAATGACAAAATAATATCAGCCTGGTCAAATCTAAAAAGAAGTCTGCAACAATGATGATATATTCATTAATTACTCAGGTGTTTTGATGAATGAAGTAAAACTATGTTGCAATAGATGAATGACAAAAGTATTTAACTTATCAAAGTAGTGAAGTTTTATGGAGCAGTTTTTCCAGGTAAGAGTTTTTCTGTTCAGACCCTCACCACCTTCACAGTAAAGAATTTCTTCCTAATCACTAATCCAAACCTACTCTGTTTCACTTTGAAGCCATTCCCCCTTGTCCTGTCCCTCCAGGCCCCCATAAATATTCTCCATCTTTCTTGTAGGCTCCCTACTGGTACTGGAAGGTCACCCCAGAGCTTTCTCTTCTCCAGGCTGAACGATCCCAATTGTCTCAGCCTTTCCTCACAGCAGAGGTGCTCTGTCCCTCTCCTACCCACTGATTAATGTCTTGAATAAAGAAAACAAGTTGTAACGTCAACTCAGTGAGACACATTCTTTTCCTTTGCACCTGAAGTTCAGTTGTACCTTATTCCCACTTTTCTGACATGGTACAGAAGCTACACTGGGCAGGTCTAAATGTCAGTCAGTAAGTTTGTATATTTTCCTAATAGAATGAGTTCTTATTCTGTCCTTCTACTGAGTGGGAATTAGCCACGTCCTGGAACTCATGAAAAAAAACAGGAGGTTTTGGGCAAAAATTAGTTTAATTGGTCGTTTCAACTATCTCTGCCCAAACATTAGCACTCATTTCCTCATAGCAAGTCCTTTTGTAATCGAAGTTACTTTGACAATAGAGAGAAATGTTCCTTGTTGATCTAGTGACCCAATAAACCACAACAAACAAGGAGCTGTGAAACACCACCAGCAGCCATCTCTCCTCCAGCATTTTTTCCCAACATCAAAAGACTGTTTCGTGTAAAACAAACAAGCCTGTAAGATTCCGTGCTTAATAAGATGTATCTATGCAGACCTACTTGAGCACCCTCTTAATAGATAATCCCACTACCCAATAAAGGTCCACACTCCTCTTGATCTGCTCTGTGTCTTCCTTGTCCCAATCAGTGCCTTTGGCTGGCAGGGCCAGCACTAGTAGCCCAGCAGAACTGCACTTGGCTGTGCTTCATACCTGGTTCTGACTCATCAAGGTTGTCTGGGAAAGTTTGTAAACATGAGAAATAGCCATTAGACATGTCTGACAAATCAAGGAAGTTCTTGCCGGGTTAGGATGAATAACAAAGGGCATCGAGGTATATTTAGAAAGTCAATGCCAATGTATGATGAGCTGCATACATTTCACAAGCAGCAAAACTGAAAAGTTTGTGAAAGAACCAGTTCTCACAGGACTCCACCCAGACAAAGACAGCAAATAAGCAGCAACATATGATGAAGCAGGTAAATTAAATCAAGGCATACACACCCAGCCTGGGTTACTTTCAGCATTTATATGATCATACATAACCTAAATGTATTAAATCAGTTTATGGCACTGTGAAATATGAATCGAACTAATAAGACTATTTCATAATTGTTTTTTGAGACAGGAGTATTTTTCAGTGCAGCAGCTTTCCACTGGGAGAGAGGGGTGCATGTAGGCAATACATATAATTTTTCTAGGTAGGCTCATACAGTAGGTATGAAGTGCCATTTTATTTTTTATTATTTTAACTTTTCATGGCACCTCCTCCTCTGTCTCTTTGTCTCTTCTTTTGTTTTCTTCCTGTACATTTGGTTTGCCAACCTCTCTTCACTTTATCACGTTTTGATTCCTTCTTCTCCTGATATTCTGGGCAGTACCGCCAGAAAGAAGGGGAGAAAGCAGGGAGGAAGAGAAGATAGGGAAAAAAAAAAAAAAAAAAGAGAAGGGCGGGGAAAGACAAAAACAACCCAACCCTGGCTCTGCTCCTGTTATCTGGTGCTAATGATGCTGTAAAGAGCAAATGCTTGGAGTTCCTGTTATTGCCAACAGCCCAGCTGCGTGGAAGAGGCTGGTAGGAGCAGCCTCTCTTGTGATGATGCTTATTTTAGCAGGATCGCGGGGCCGGGTACCTGAGTGGGAAAGCCAATATAGCTGCTACCAATGACGGCGAGGGGCTCAAGGGTGTGTTGCTAGCGACAAACCTTGAGTGGCAGTCTGAAAGCACGCTGCTCCCCGTTAATACATGGAAAATAATGCGCGGCAGGTACTTTTTTCCCCGTGTTAACAGACCAAGGCTGCATTTTTAACCTTCCAGTCACGCCGCTGACCTCCTTTTCCGTAGCGAGGGGAGGAGGGACAGGGAGCAGAGAGCTGATGGATGGTGATGAGGTGCTGGGTTACCCCTAGTGTCACTATTCCGCTGCGGTTTACTGTGACACGTGGTGAGGGAACCACCCCATGCGCTTTTAGCGGATTATTTTTAGCCCATGTAGATTTATGAAAGCACAGCAGAGACTGTCCTTTTCTTTTTAGATCAGCTGGTTCGTGGATGAATCGCTGAGGTGGGAGTATCATTGTTTACCCCGATCGGAAATCAGAATTCCCAGAAAGCCTCCCATCTCATTATCAGCACCAGAGGCAAATAGCGGCATTGTTATTCCATGGGATTGCACCTTTTCAAAGGCTGAACTGCCAGCCCCGGGCAGTGTCTGGTGTGCAGGGGCTGGGGGAGGGAGGGATTTGCTTCAAGTCCTTTGGTTTCAGGCTGTTCCATTTGTTTCCTTAGAGGATGATAGTGCCTTGGCAGGCTGCTGGAGTTTTTTTTTGTCTGTCAAGCTCTATCTGTATATTGAGCCCCGTGTAGCCACTGCACGTTGAGCTCTCAACGAGCTGGTTTTGTGTATGTGGGAAAAAAGAAAAAAAAAAAAAAAAGGTGGGAAAATGTGCAGAATTGCTTAATAAATTCACGTGGTCCACATGGATATTTTATCTTCATTCTGTTCTTCTGCACTAAGCTGCTAGTTACAAGCCTTTGTTGTGGGTTTTCTTTTTTTTTTCCTCGCCCCTGAACCCTGCACAATGAAATGTGATTCAGAGTTCATTTTGCTAATCAGTCCTCCTTTGACCAAAAAGTGCTTTTCGGAGGCTTCATCCAGCTTGGTGGTATCAGATTTCAGTGTGAAAGTGCTACATTCCTGACTGCCCTGCACTCTCTTTGTGTTTGATTTTGCCTGGGAAAATAAATGGAATACTTAGAAAGACTAATCCCGTTCAGAAAAAAGAGAAACAAAAAAACAAAAAAAAGGGGGGGGGGGGGGGAATATATCAAATAAATATGAATTTCAGCTGGCTTTCTTTTTCATGCTTGATTCGACTTTTCCATCCATTATTTTAGTTTTCTTTTACTGTTGCTGCCCTATTTTTTTTTTAACCTTTGAGTTATTTCAGGTTTGATTTTACTTCTTGACTTCTGGTTTTAGCTGAAAAAAGCCTTTCTCTATGTCTGTGAAAAATCATAAAACCTTTTTTTTTTTTCATTTATATAAAAGTTACTCTGGAAGACAGATGTAACTTTCACCTTTCACTTCTTGCTGTAGTTCATGACAGAAGTGGCTCATGCTGAAAACGCTGCTTGAATCATTTAAGAATCTTAAAAGCACTCTGGATTTTTATATTTATTTATTTATTTATTTCTCTTTTATAGCATCTAGCTAAAGCCTGCATTTTTACATATATCTTTTATTTTAAATGCTGCTTTCCCCCTGCCTTTAGTCTTCTCTGTAATTGTCTTTTTCTGAAGGCACTCGAGGGGGAGGAAAATCATTTGCATCACTGTAGCTTTTCGTCTGAATGCAGTTATACTGGCGCAAGATAGTATAATTAGAGTGCCACTCTAAAGTGACAAAAATGTTGACTAATTCTTACAAGAAAAACGACTTTAAAACAGTATTTGCTGTGAACTCCTGACATACATTTGAAAATCTGAAGGAGTCTTTTTTGTAGACAGTGAATTCTTAACATAAAAAAAACCAACACAGAAACATTTTTAACTAAAAAAAATCACTCTGCCCATGTTAGGATGATAACAACAACAAAAAAGGTCAAAACGTTAGATCATCCCTCTGTATCAAAAGTTACATTTATAAAATAAGTAGAACCACATTTTGATTAGTGTATCAGAGAATGTCTTTGTTTTGCATGCAATAGAACATTTGTGTTAGCTGTTTGTTGATTTGTTTTGTTCTTCTTGGAAGGATGGGCTTCTTTTACATTTTTAAAGGCTGTATTTTTATTATATTTGTTTTCTCTGCTTTTGCCTCTTAAATTTTCATTAAACAGCCTCACTTGCTTTAGAGACACAATTAAGAACCTGAAGACCTTCAGAAAAAAGAGTTTTTAAACTAATTATTCTGAATATTATCATATTTTAAAAAAGAAAAGTTTGCATTTCTAAGCATCCCTCCTGGTCTTTCAAAACTGAAGCTGGCATCTGTGTTGGCTTGAATTTAAATGGTCCCTGCAGGCTCTTTAACTCAAAGAGTTATTTTATTCATTTGGTTGTTTCTTATTTCTTCCCGTAGGGCAGCTACAAACCTAGCTCTTGTATTTGTTTACTTGCCTCACTTTGTTAAAAGATTATGTCTTCACCAGCGCTTACGAATTTATTAGTGCTTAAAATGCACTCAAATTGTCGAACAGTTTGCCTTTATCACTGTATTTTACCTGGAGCATTTTGTGCTGTGATTGTTCCCCGCGTATCCCTAACAATAAGCTCTCTGAATGGAGAAATGCACCCAGTGAGCTGAGCAGAGGATGCAGGGAAGTGTCAAACATTATTTGTCTGGCTTTATTTGCTCCTATTAATATAGCCTTCATTTGTATCGCCTGCAGTCAGCATTTCCAAATACAAGGGAATCTGACTGGGTACCTGACCTCCACATCTACTGAAATCTGTTACTGACACTTTGTTCAACGGGGACAAATCCCTCTCCCATGCTGCATTTCCTCCTGTCCTCTCCCTAATTCCCCCCATGCCCAATCCGATGTATTCCTCCCGGTGCAATGGAAGGACACACTGCATTCCCCAGTCGAGCCCCAAGAACCTCACATTCCATCCGCCCCCTTCCCTCTGGCTGAGTGCTACTCACGATGTCCAGCACTGTCCCCACTCCCCACGGTGGTGCCTGCACGTTTTTGAGGGGTTGTGCTGAAACAGAACTCCCTGAGAAGACCTGAGCCAGAGAAGAGGGAGATGTGGTGCAGAGTAAGACCAGGAGGGCCCTGAGTGTTTGTTCAGCATCGCTGGACTGCACCTTCCCCTGTCACACCCAAAGAGAACAACCTCCAGAGAGCAAAGTCTGTCTCTTCTAAAATATCTTCCTAAATCCTATGCCTCTAGTTACAGTGGCCAGAGAGGGAGAAGGGGTGAGAAAACCATCACTGGGCATGGTGGAAATCCTGGGATGAGCTTTGCTCTGGTTCTTCAGCCTGCCCTCTCCAAGAGCTGCCCTCAGCTAGTGGCACAGCAGCCACACAGGCAGTTTAATCCATCCAGGATGTTTCACAGGGTCATAGTGCATTTCCAATGCATATAAAACAAGTGCTGTGATCTCCTAGTCCCTGTTTCCAGCCTGATCAGCCTTTGATGTTTATAACATGGCTGTGCTCTGCCCAGCGTTAAAGTATTCGACAGTTTTATAACCATTATTATAAGAGATAGCAAATATAAGAGACAAGCAGTGGAAATATGAGAGTCAGCATCTGACTCAACCTTTTCCCTCTGACAAGAAAGAATAGCATTTGAAAGTTTTTCTTTGGTTTTTTTTTTTGTTTTTTTTTTTTTGCTACATTTGTATCCCACCAGTGATATTGAAGAAACAACTGGGAAAATTTAAAAAAAAAAAAAGAGGGTTGTATTTGTGACAGTGTAGGCAGGTTTGAAGTATTCCTGGGATGAGTCTTGAACTAGATCCTGAGAAAAAAAAAATCTTTCCTTTCCATAAAGGTAACACTCCCAGTGGCAGCAACAGAATGTTATCAGAGGAGGAACTGAAGGTTGGTGAGAGGAACTGCTGTGCTTGGAACGTACATAAATAGTGTAATATTCAAAATAGGCCACCCAGTTCCCATTTGTATGTGAGAAAAGAGACAGTGGAACAATACAGGGGCAGAAATACCTGAATGTGAATTGGTGAGAGGAAGATTTTGTGGTCTTCACTTTAAATCCATGATGCAAAACACAAGTCCATTAAAACACAGGGGTTGTTTTGGCTGTCTGAAGAGACACTAAGCACTTCTAAACTGCCCTGAGAGATTGACATCAACTGAGTAATGCAATTGATTTTATTAGATTTATTTTTTAAGTATGTTTATTTTATTTTAAATAATTGTTGTGGAACTTCATGGTAAAGTTTTAAATTGCAAAGTGTTTGCTTCTTATGTTGCAGCAAAGCCTTGTAGATAAGCTGCTGCCATCTTTTTTTTCCCAGCTCTACAGATACAATCTTGTTCTCTAAATTCAAGTATTCACACATCTTACTTCCAGCTTCATCACTTTGACCGCAGCACATTTGCTTTTGTGTCATTCCATTACTTTCTTTTTCTCAGCATGTCATAAATACTACTTGTTTTGTCCTGTGTTGGTCAAAACTCTATCTATATTTTTTTTTTACATTCTTTCAATCTCTTCATCTTCTTGGCCTCTGTCTTTTCAGGTGGCATCATCTTTTATTGCACATAACACCTTTTTGCTGTCTCTTTTGATTATCAAAGGACATTATTTGATTATCAAAGTAGCATCAAAGGACACCTACTACCACCACCCCACCACCCCCCAAAAAAAAAAAAGTAAGGCCTCTAAGTTAATTTAGTCTACATCCTTTCATAAAGGCTGTCTCTCCCAGGAAACATGTCAGTGTGCTAGTAAGTAGGCAGTTATGTGTTATTACTTGGATCATAACCATCTCCTTCCATCTGCTTCATACTCACCTTGGAGGCACTTAGTTCCCTCACTAGACATCATTTAATTTTTTGCATGCATTGTCTGAATGACAAACCTGTGCCATACCTTTGGTTGTATTGGCTTTTGGTTTTTTTCCCAAAAAAAGGTATTCTCTATTTGTAGGGAGAAGTATAGTGTCCATATTTCTGGTCAAGACTTAAAAATACTTAGATCTGATTTGTCTGTGTTGCTAAAGGATAGTATGTATAAAATACTTAGCTTCAGGACAGCTAAAGTGAATTAAAAACCATTGCTTACCAAAAAAAAGGAAAGAAAAAGGATAGTTTATAGAGCATCCTGCCCTGCTCACCCTGCTTTAGCCTTCAGCCACCAAAAGTTACAACACAAAGAACAAGCAGGCATAAAAAGAAGTGTTGTTCTCCTTCCTTCCTTCCCTTTTTTTGTCACATCTGTTCACTCTGAAGTACCCTGATGAGATGAGAGCACTTTGATTTTGGAGATTTCAAGGTGTAAACCACAGAAGCTGAGCTGTGGGTACACTTCCTATTTTGCTGTTTCTGCTATTGGAGTAGTAACCTCCAACAGAGAGAAAAGAAAGACATTCAGAATAGCACCATCTTAAATGACACACAAAAAACATACCAGGAGGCTACACCCTTAAGAAGGGCCTATTATGAAATAAAGTCACACTTGAAATGAATTGTGTTTGACCTGCTATGAGGTTGCAATGCTAGTCAATTATTGGAGTAATGTTACTTTGTGGTAAAATGAAAATGCCATATCTCCACCAAGACAATTCATCTTGATGAGTTTACCTTTACCTAGTTGGGTTAATGATGACAGATTAATTGTACACCTTTAGGAGTGCTAAAAGGAAACACTTGCTTTGGAACAGAGTAGATGTTACTTAGGGCATAGATCAATATTTTGTTATGCATATGTATTGGATGAAACAGAGCTCTGACTCATTTTTAGACTGCGCTGTAGCACAAACAGACAATAGTATTCATAATTTTGACAGTCTTTTAATCGTAGATTTAGCTGAAATCATAAAATTGTTAAGGAAAAGATGTCTAAGATCAAGTCCAGCTGTCAATGTAGTACCACCACCACGCTCACCACTTAACCATCAAGTGTTCTCAAGGGCCATATCCACGTTTTTTGAATACTTTCAGGGATGGTGACTCCATCCCTTCCCTGGGCAGCCTTTTCCAGTGCTTAACAACCCTTTCTGTCAAGAAATGTTTCCTAATACCTGATCTAAACCTTCCCTGCTGCAACTTGAGGCCACTTCTTCTTTTCCTATTGCTTACTGATTGGGAGAAGAGGCTGACTCCCACCTGGCTCCACCCTCCTGTTAGGGAGTTGTAGAGAGTGGTAAGGTCTCCCCTGAGCCTCCTTTTCTCCAGGCTGAGTCTCCCCAGCTCCCTCAGCTGCTCCTCACCAGGCTTGTGCTCCAGACCCTTCCCCAGCTCCATTCCCTTCTCTGGACACACTCCAGCCTTCCTGGGCCCAAAACTGAACACAGGATTTGAGCTGTGGCCTCACCAGTGCCCAGCACAGGGGAATGATGATATTCACTTTAGCTGATGTAATAATCATAACCACATTGCCATCCTGACCTTTTTGGGGGCTGTGTCACAGCTGCCTGAGCCACCACAAGTTGCTGCCTGGGGGATGACAGGAAGGTACACCTTGCAAGGGGAACTTCTGACCTATCTGAGCCCGGTGGGAGCTGGGCCCTTCATTCCAGTGGTGCCAGGATTTCTCCTTCAGCCTGTGCTTTGGGGAAGTACTGCTTAGGTGAAGTATCAAGAGCCCTCATCGAAACCGACGACATAAAAGTTTGCTCATGCACCTGAAAGGGGCAGGTCCCAACCCTCATCTGTCCTGTATTTATCATTCTTTTTTTCTTCCTAAATTTTGGGATTTACCCAATCTCATCTCCGCAGCAGCTGCAGGGCAGTGAGCACTGCCCAAGCACAAAGGAGTAGCTGGGAGTAGTGAGAGCACAGGGGAAGGGAAGGGAAGGGAAGGGAAGGGAAGGGAAGGGAAGGGAAGGAAGGAAGGGAAGGGAAGGGAAGGGAAGGGAAGGGAAGGGAAGGGAAGGGAAGGGAAGGGAAGGGAAGGGAAGGGAAGGGAAGGGAAGGGAAGGGAAGGGAAGGGAAGGGAAGGGAAGGGAAGGGAAGGGAAGGGAAGGGAAGGGAAGGGAAGGGAAGGGAAGGGAAGGGTCAGAACTGCTGCTTTTCATGTCACTGCAGATGAAGCATCAGCCTTTGCCACGTTGTACTGTGAACAGATCTCTGAACTTCCAGGGAGAGGTCATAAAATGCATTAAATTGTCCTCCGAAATGGACCTTAGAGCTCCTATAACTTTTCTTGCACTTCAGTATTTCCCGTATGAGGGGGGTAGAACAATGTTTTGGCAAGTGTGTTATTGATTTTCATAGTTTCTCATACTGTCCCTTTCAGACAAGCAAAAGTTTAATCATACAATTATTCAGATGAAGCAAATGAGGAACAGATGAAGCAAATTGTCCAGAGATTTCAACAAACAGCAAAACTAAGACTCTGGCTGTCCTGCCTCTCCTCTCTCCTCTCCGTGTCAGCCCATTTAGCTTTGAACTCCTGAATACATTTTGCTCATCCTTCTGGAGCATTTCACTAATTGATGAAAGATTAAAATATAATTCAGGATGACATTCATCACTGAAATCTGACTTAACAAGAGGCAATAAGCTGAAAGCATGGGAAAAAAGGGGAAAAACGCTTTCAGAAAAAAAAAAAAAAAGGAAGTACATAATTTGGAAAGTAGTTTCATTCTTTGGTAGAGGACTACTGGCAGAATGTCCCCAGATACACCACAATGCTGCAAAAGGTGCCACACGAAATAAGCAGTGACATTGTTCTAGTTTGCCATTAGGTTAACAGTGCTAGACTTCCAGCTAGGTGCTACTTCCCCTGGGTGAGCACTTTCCACAGGCTCTCTGGGGAGCCATTCGAAACAGGTTTCATTATAAACAGTTACACAAGACTTCACAAAGTTTGTTAGCAGTAAAAATATGTATTCCATACACTGTCAGCATTTTTTTTCCTGGGCTAATGTAATTACAAAGCACTATTGAAACCAACCCAACCTGTTTATTGAGTAGGAAGGGAAATTACATAATCCTACATAAAAAAACAAAATAAACCACAAAACCCAACCAACCAAGAAAAAAGAAACCAAACCAACCAAGTGAGATTTTCACAATGATGTGATGTTAAAAGATCCAGCAACTGAAAATGCATCAAAGTCAACCTGGAACTCAAACTGGAACTCTCCCTTACAACGGGAGGCTTTTTAAATGCACTGGACAGGGAAGGAAAATCTCCACAAAGGACACCTGCACCTATGAGATGAGAGGGCTTCTCTTTGGGTCAGCAAGCGACACACACTGCTATCTCAAGCAGCCACATCATACACTCCCTTCCAGAAACTGGTGAAGTACTGCACTGAAAGTTGTTCCACCTTTATTTTTACCTCCATGGGGGAAGGGTCCTCAATAACATCCAATTCAGACAACCAGAAACATGACCCTGAAACACGCGTGTGGGTTCCCTGTGCCAAGGTCCCTGCCGTACCCAGCAGGGTGTGGCTGTAATGAGGGACAATGTAAATAAAGGGCAAAGGGTGGTTTCTGTCACACTCGTCAGTGCAGCAGTACAATGAACCTGCTCTGAGGGTACATGATCAGTAGCCAGGGTACAGGAAATGGAGGAGGAAGTGGCATCCACCTCAGAATGGGCTAGGAAAATTATGTAGTACAGCCAACCAAAAACTTATGAGTAAACCTTTCTCCACACACCCCAAATACTTAGGTTGCACTAAAAAAAAAAACCCAAACCCTTCTTGAAACAAAGTTAAGAGTATTTTATTTGGGTTGTTTTTGTGATATTTGCAGGTCTTCTTCCCAGTCTATCAGCTGCAAACAGGTTCTGATATTCTTTAATTTTCAATGAAGGTTCTGTTTTTTATGACAGTAGAAGCTGATGCAGACGACTGAGCAGCACAAGGCTTCAATCAGATTGGAGAAAATTATAATTCTTCAGTGGCCTTATGTGTAGCAACCACAGGTATTCAGTGGAAGGTACTGTCAGCATCTCTGTAACTGTGGGACACAACATACAGGGACTCCATGTTATTTAATTATTTTGTTGGAAACAACAGCATTTAACACTGAGCTACCTTTAAGGAGCTTGTCTGTATGAACTGTTGCAGTTACCTTAAAACACCTAAGCTCTTGTGACAAGCAGATTTTACAGCCCTGAGCTATCCATCCAGGCTTTCCCGGGAAACAGGAGTCCCAGACACTTACACAAGAAACATCAGAAAGCAGCCAGCTGAGCACAGAGTGTCTCACACTGGTCAAGAGTGAGAGGTGAAGTGTGCAACAAGGAGTGGAGTGAAGGCATCTCAGCTACTGACTCCACAGAAAAGCTGACAGACCTGAAATGGCACCTTCCTGTCTGTTCTTGAGCTCTCCTCTCACGCATGCTTCAGGCTGGGTAAGAAAAGGTAGTTTCCACAGATCACAGAGAATCTTGCCTCAGGGGCTCTGGAATTTCATCCCAGGAAAGGGCTTTGAGTAGGTTGCTAGAGACCAGGCAATGTCAGCAGTGCCAACCAGGAGAAATTTGGCTGCCTATCAGGACAGTGGCAGCTGAGTAGCAGTTCAGGAAATGTCACTGGAGTCTTAAGTGGTAGGTACAGGCACCAAAGAGACTGCTAAGTCCTAAAGAACCATTCATAAATGCCTTGCACAAATAAAATAATCTGGAAGTTCATAATGCAGTCCAAGCTAATGTCAGTTACCAGTTCTGCACTATTAAAACTGACCTCAGTTAATAGTAGGATTAAGTATGAATGTTCATTGCTTTGCCATGTCTGTTGTTATCTTCCTGTCTAATTGTTCTCCCCAAAGGGTTCCTTCCAGTGTCTGAGGGGCCCTACAAGGAAGATGGAGAGGGACTCTTCATCAACCAGTGTAATGACAGGACAAGGAGTAATGGGTTCAAGCCGAAAATCTTCAGCTCAGCTGCTAATGATATGCTTCCTCATCCTTTTTTTTTTTCCTTTTAAGAAAATCATCACCGTGGTGAATATAAGCTCAGAAAAATAGTTTGCAGGAGTACAGGTCTGTACTGTCTATTGCATTAGTGTTCCAGCCAACAGACATTGCACTTTTACTGCCATCTGCATAGCCAATGAAAGTTTGAATACAAATAAATCTCCAATATATAACTAAGAAAAGATAGCACTCATATTTCTATAGAGATGAATCACATGATGTACTCCTCTTCTGGACTTCAAACAAAGCAAATATATTTCATATGACATAGATTTTGTTTCCTTTTTGCAGCATATATATAAAGCTTTAAGCCTGTGTTAACTCTAACCACCATTGGTAGGGGACTGTTCTCCCTTCTTTCTGCTTTCTCTTTTTCAAAATGATGCAAACATCCAAATAACGGCT
Organism: Entomyzon cyanotis; assembly: GCA_024500445.1. Lineage (NCBI taxonomy): Eukaryota > Metazoa > Chordata > Aves > Passeriformes > Meliphagidae > Entomyzon > Entomyzon cyanotis. The sequence goes on from JAKEPQ010000756.1 coordinate 6,396,714, forward strand.
TAGAGAAAATTATTCAAGGCAAATTATTGTGCTAAGCTTTAATATTACATAGAGACAAAGGTGTAAATTGCTGCCCTCTCAGAATGTCTTTGCTAAAAATTGGCTCTCCAAAAAGAGGAGCACGGCAAGGTGTGAATTTTACCCTGAGAGCAACTGTCACTTGACTGAGGTGTTAAATGGGAAAGCTGTTATTTAAACTCGAAAAGAGACTGGCTCTCAAAAACATTAACTCGAATTAAAGACAATTAAACCTCAGCTACCGTTGCATAATTTTTCCTTTACTCCTTATTTTCCCCAGTAATGGATTTGGTTTAGTTATCATTATAGAAAGGTAACATTATAAAAAGGTAATAAGCGCATGATAGCTTATCTGGAAACAGCCCGAGGTTGTTAAAGAAAAGGCAAACCCCGGTCGCGGGGTGCACTCTCGGGGGAAGCTGAGGTCAGGACGGGGGTGGTGATCCCTCCTGGACCTGTTCCAGCGGGGAGGCAGGAAAGCTGCTCTCAGGACAGTGCTCCGGGCTCTGCCGGCTGGGACATAACACGAGAGCTGCACGCCAAGCTTTATGATTAAATACTCAGCGCTCCGTAACTTTGCCTGCTCAGATCCTTTGCTGTAACCATCCCAAGCTGATGAGAACTTAATGTAGACTATCTCTTGACTCTGGCAGCTATTTTCAGCATATCAGCCTGACTTGCCCCGGGCTGGTTTAACTAATGCTGATAAGGACATTTAGTGCCAAAAAGCTTAGTAGGACAAGTGCCCGTTCCTCGCATAGGGCACGGATGCCATGACCAGCAATGACAAAATTAATTTTGGGAAAAATGTTTGCACAAGTTAGACCTTCTCGTTCACACAGCTCTAGATGTGATGCCAACTTAAACTGATCCCTGTTGACTCTCAGTCCTTCCCTTTCCCCGCCTGCCACCCAGCCCCTCCGTTTTTTTATGTTGGCTGGCATGCAGGCAACTAAGCAGGAAAACACTTGAGAGAGCTCAGCTGACTGGAAACAAAAGGTCTTCATCTTTGGGCAGTCTGGCTTCCCAAGCTATCTTGTCCTCTGGTGTCCTGAGCTCCAGTGCCAGCACAAGTACGCACAGGGGAGTTTGGGGCTTGGGAGGAGACCAGGACTGTGGCACCTCCAATTTAAGGACCAACCTCCACGGGGATTCACACCGAACACCAACAGCCTGCAACAGAAATGGTCCTGTCCTCCTACCTCACTTTCCAGTCCTGGCCGAACACACCTATGCCCTCCCTTATGCCTACTCTGGCCTGAATTACAGAGTACAGTGATGGAGTTTGGTGATCCAGAAGAAAATGTATCCCCCCAAAAATTGCAATGACCCCCTCTTATAAGTAGAAATCGAGACCCAAAGTCCCAAGGGTACTATTTTCTCCTTCTCTTTATTTTTCCTCTTCATTTTTTTCCCTCTTGCCCTTCTTGAGAGATGTTCCTATCCATGTTAGAAACTATATGGTCCTTTGGGAAATTTTGTCTCAGGTATTGTAGTGGCTGATGACAGCAGCTCCTCTTGTACAGGACAGAAACTGAAACAGAAAATAAGCCTGTTTTCCTTGTATGGCACGGACATGTCCTATGTGACCTGTGTAACACAAGCATGGATGAATTCCATTTCACTACTTCTGTATGTCAAGCCTGTGAGTAACTTCACTTGGTGCTCTTTCACCCATCCCCTCAAAAAACTAAACCCATAGTAATTTTATGTTGTGGAAAGTCAGGAAGATAAGGAATTATATAAAATTTAGAGAAGATTATATTGATTTAACATTTTATTTCAAGCTATCTATAAGTTTAGGCTGACACTGATGTAGGGATGGTACTGAAGTTTTTTTTAACATTAAACACACAAAATGGGGTTTTCAGATTTAACATAAAACATAAGATTTGTGAACATGGGACAGCATTTTCCATAAGAGAGATGAGGAAAAAATTTCCATTTGCAAACTGTGTGTGGGTCTGGACTGCAGACCTTTGCTCTCGTGGATATATTTTCCTTTTTGACAGGATTCTGCCTTCATCCTGAAGCCTTTTTTGGGCTTGATCCAAAATGTTGGCTCTAGTAGAAATCTGCTCAAAAAGTTTTGAACCTGACCTTTTCTTTTGTGAGCGGTCATTTTCACAGTTATCTCTTTCCCTCATTGTGTTCAGTGTTCTAGGAAGTAGAGGTCACTCAAAATCTACAGAATGTCACATCCTCTAATAAACCTGCTAGTTTTATGTCTTTTTACCTGGACCAATGTTTGCAGTGGGGAAGCAGGGATTTCTTTTTGCTTTTTAAAAATAATTACTAAACACTGTACTATTCATTTGCAGGAGTGTGAACAATTCTCAGGAGTGTGAACACGACTGCATCAGTGCTGCTTTTGATTTAAATGAGACCAGGAATAGGTCTGTCTAGGATAGTCGAAATGTGGAGCTCATGTTTTCTAGATGCAGTACAGTATTAATTTAATTACTAGCTAGGATTTATTTCACAGGAGGGTGAGCATCTCCATTCTAATGACGAATCATTTTCTCTTTCTGTAATGACTGTGATTGCCCCATTACACTTTCCATGGTATATAATTTCTGTGTTGACACAAGTGGATGCACAGCAAAAAACCTCACTCATCCAGTCAGCCTGGGATAGTCGACTCAGATTACCCTTTAAAGCACATGTCTGCAGCACATATGAAAAAAACAGAACAGAGCAAAATCTTAATACCCCTACTAAAGGAGGTTCTGGCACCTTTAGCTTCAGCTTATATGAATATTTTCTTTCCCTCACAGAAAGAAAAGACAGTTCTATTCTGTCATTAAATAAAGCACTTGAAATCTCCCAAACTGAAATTCTATGCTTTATGTATAGTATCCAGCATCTTATTGGGTAGATTTGTTTTTAAAAGGAGATCTAACAGACACTGTGAATTGTCATGTCCCTACAAGATGTAAGCAGTACTTATCTTAACCTTCATGGAAAATGACAATGCATTTGCCCTACTTATCAAAAAACTAATTCTGAGCTGGCAGGTAAAAGCTGCTGCTTTACTCAGAGAAACCAACCATTTTCAAAGACTTCAGTGCATGTTCACATAATCATAATTCCAGCAGAAATGGAGACACTGCTGATTTCAGCACTAGGAACCCCTTATTGAATGAAAGGTGTAGCACCTCCTTTCTAGCTACGTGTATCCAAAAAAACTCCCTCTATGATACTTAATCCAATGTTTTCAACAAGGGCAGAAAGAAATTTGGTTTTTAAACTCTCACATCACACATACAGAACATAATCATATAAAATGAACTTTATTTATTATGGACATCACAGAAAAACAACAAACGGTAACACTTTCAAAATTTGTGTGGAATGCAAATCTGGATTGCACAGCTTTTGTGTAAATATTTGATTATGGGGACGCTTTCCCAATCGAGACAGAGCTGTGGACATAACAAAGGACATGGTACCAATACTACTGAACCCTTTACAAGTGTCAGAAACTTGTATTTATTGAACAATAATTTGCTATTGCAGTATGTGGCAATAAATTCATGGAATGCATTCATTTATGGAAAATAAACCTCGTCGAGTGCACTTTGTCTTCTGATAAATGTAAGTGATGGTTTTGCTCTATAAGGAGCACGAACCGGGATTTTCTGGAACCGGCGGGGACTGCAGTTTTGGGCACCATGCTACAGAACCAAAGTCTGATTTGTATCCTTCCGCAAACGCTCTCGTCTTCCTTTTGTCTCCTGAGCTGGCTTTCCGCAGTTCCAGATCTTTCACCGGCAAGGCGTGTGCGCTGCACAGGGAGCGCACAAGGCACTCCAGCCGCGTTGCCATGGGGACCGAGACAAGTGCGCTGGGCGCTCGCAGTAATCGCAAGGGACAGGCGCTCCCGACGGGAGCGGAGCGCTGCCCGCCGCACCCCGGGCGTGCCCCCGGCTCCCGCGGGCAGCCTCCGCCCGCCCGCTCGCTCGGCCCCGTTCCGGGCGCTGCGGCCGCCGCGCCGCCCCGTCCACGCTGCCGGCCGGCCGGGCGGTCGGGGGAGCGGCGGCAGCGCCGGGCGGTGCGCGGGGAGCCCCGGCGGTCCCGGCGGCGCGGCGGGCACCCGTGGCGGGCTGCCCCGGGCCGGCAGGTGCCGCGGGCGGGGCGGGCGCTGCGGAGCCGCGGCCGGGGGCGCGGCGGGGCGGGGAGCGGCCGGAAGTGACGGGCCGGGCTGATTCACCTGCTGGGCGGTGCGCGGCGCGGGAGGGGCCCGCCGGCCGCCGGGGGACGGAGCCGCCGCCGCTGGGTGCCCGCAGCGCCATGGAGCCGCCGCCGCTGCCGCCGCTGCTCGGGGTGTCCCTCGTGCTACTCTGCTTCGCAGGTGGGCGCAGGTGGAAGGGACGGGACGGGACGGGACCGACGGGAGGGGAAGGGACGGGAGAGAGGGGGAGAGGGAAGGAGGGAGGGAGGCGGCGGTTCTGTGGGGCTGGGAGAAAGCGCGGCGGGCGTGAGGGGCTGCTGGCCGCGCGGTGTCCGCCCCGGGGCTGCGGGGCGCCGCACCTCCGCCGTGCGTGTGTGGGGTCCCCGCCGTGTGTGTGTGGGCTGGGGGTGTCTCCACCCCGTGTGCGTGTGCCTCGGCTGTGTGCGGATCTCTGTGGCTCGGGTATTTCCCCGTCCCTGCCAGCCCCTCTGCCCTGCCCGCCCTCAGCGCGGGGCGCGGAGCCCCGGCGGGCGCTGGTGGCGGGGCCGCGCCGCGGAGCAGACCTGGGCTTTGTTCGCCCTCAGCGCGGCTGCCGAGCTTTATCTGTCGCCTCCCCCTCCCCTTCCCCCGCCGCCCTCCCGGGCAGCCCCCGGCGCGGCCGGGGCCGCTCTGCCGCGCTGCTCCCCGCTGTCTCCCGGCCGGAGCGGCCCCCGCCGCGGAGCCGGCGCCACGCGGGAAAACCGACGTGGAAAGAGCAAAAGGAAAAAATAAATAAATAAATCAAAACCCCAGCCTTTCGTGTGTAACACCTCCAGCGTGCAGGCTGGCTGTGGTTTAGAGGGGTGGAAGGGCCGGGTGGCTCCCGGAGAGCGCTCGGAGCGCGGCTGGCCAGAGCCGATGGACACGATGGAGCCCTGCGGAGGGAACGGGAGAGCATGGGAGGGTGGGAGGAAAGGAGTTGAACTGGATGGACCTAAACGCGTTTGGTTTTTGTGATGAAAGAAAACAAAGGAGTAGATATTCTCAAACAAAAAAAGCAGCCAAGCGTACCCAAAATCCACAAATGCCAAATCAAACGTGCCTGGGCTACAAAACGTAGGCAGATGTTTTTAATCTCAAATACTAGATGTTGTTGTATTCCTGTAATGAACTAGGCTGCCATATCAATGTTTCCTAAGCATATCTCTAAAAAAAACTCCTAAAGTTGACCGAAACTTACATGAAACTACAAAAGGTGACAAAACACGTATGGAGGTTCAGGTTCACAGTAAAATGTGTATGAGTGGTGTCAGGAGGTCAGTTTTTATTTCCTATTGAAATGTTAATGCCTGTGTTGTTGTCACTGCTGTTTTGGGAAATTAGTCATGGGATCAAAATTCTGTGTCTGTAACGGAATGGTGAACTCTGATCTCATGATGAAAGGGAATAGGTAGTTCTGCCTTACATGTGTTTCCCAAAGCAGAGTTAGAATCAAGATAGATGCTGTATAAGAACTATGAGTTACTGGTATTTACTAGACAAGATTAGTTATCAAGATTTATATTGAAACACTTCATCTAACGAAAACTGCAAAAAAAACTCTTGGGAGTAGAATTTTATGTACTGCATTTGGACTGGATCACTGCTAGGTTATCAAAGGCCATGATTCCAAAATATTGGGAATAATTAATATATGAGGAAATGTCACGCCAGAACAGAATTTTATGCTTTAGTTCTACTGAAGGATACAGGTGTCTTCAGACCTCAGTGTGAAATTGGATGACTTTCTAAATAAAGTAATATTCCTAATCAAAACACTCATACCTCTTTTGTACAATTATTTGGATGACTGTGCCCTAGAACACATATATTTCACAGTCCTCTGAAGGAAATAATGGAATAATCTGTGTATCATAGCAGTTGATATATCCTCTGACCTGGCTTGTGTTTTTTCCCATCAGACTGAGTTAATATTTCTGGGTCTGTGCTGCAGATAGACATCACTTCCTTCACTGAAGGAATGGATGTCAGTAAGTTGCTATTCTCCATATGGATCAAACTTAGAGGAAGCTATTTTTTGTGCAGTTGAGTGAAAGCTGCTGTCAGTGAAGGATTGCCTAGGTGCTGAAGTTACTTGAGTTTGTGGTGGTTGTGGTTTAACCCCAGCAAGAAACTAATTATCACCCACGTGGTCACTTCTTCCCCTTGCATTGAGACATGAGGGAGAGAATTGGAAGGGTAAAGTGAGAAAACTTGTGGGTGGAGATGAAGACAGTTTAATGGGGAAAGCAAAATCCACACATGCAAGCAGAGCAAAACAAGGAATTCACTCACCACTTCCCATGGGCAGGGAGATGCTCAGCCATCCTCAGGAAAACTGGGCTCTGTCACACATAAAGGTGACTTGGGAAGATAAACACTGTCACTCTGAACATCCTCACTTCTTCACCCAGCTGTGTATGGTGATCGTGACATCCTGTGGTGTGGCACCATCTCCCTGGGGGGGGGAAATACAGTGTTGGGGAAATAATCTCATTCCATTTGGCACAAATTCAAATTTGTGTAGAGTTTTAGATGGCTAAAAATAAATACAGGTGCTGAACTTGTGATCCCAATTTAACAAATAAGATAATAATTTACAGCTTTTAAACTTCTGAAAATGTGTAATGTCAGAACACAGATTTTCAATAATTGAAATATTAACATAGCCAGACTAGCATCTATCTTTGTATAGGTATAAAAGAACATATTACATGCATAGCGATCCATTTAACCTTTGGAAGACATGTTTTACAAAACAGTAATGCTGGGCATACAAATAATCCAGTTAAAGATAAGAGTTTAAGTAGAGTTTTAAGATAAATAATGGGGCAGGAATTTCTTTAGTCTTGTAATGGTATCTCTTATTGCTGCTACTGCAGTGGGTTTTAGGTGCATTTTGGGGGTTTTTTTGCAATGGTAATAGTAGGTAATTTTGTTCTCTGTTAAAATTCTGCAACGGGTGATGATTTATTAATAGAATTGTAAGTTTTTAAATAAAATTGAAGTTCTGGTAAACTTCAGGAAAAGTCTGTGGTTATTGCCCTGTTATTAAACTTCCAAAAGTAATTCCAGTATCGTGCATGTAGGAGGAGTAAAGCTTAATGCAGGCAGGGTAAGTCAGCATTTGGTGGCTAATACACTTTGTCAAGTAAGTGTAATAAGGAACTTAAACCTTTTCATGTTTTTATGCATGCAATAGGATCTTGCAGAAGCTTAAATTAGAATTTTGAGTACCACAGGAGTTGAATGATGACTTCTATCCCAATCTTAATTGCTAAACCTGGTACACTTTGTCTATTGGGTAGTAATTGTAACAAGATAAAGGGTTCAAGTTCTTCTAAAGTGTCCATTGACATGAAAAGTTACCTGAAGTTCAGGACTCATTTCCTGGATCTTAGAGTTTTAAGATGTATGAAAATCTTTAACCAGATTTAACCATTTGTCAACTGCTTTGACATCGACCATGACATTTGAATCAATGATTTTGCCTTGGCTAATCTGTGTTTCTCAGAAGGTATTTTATGTGTTCAGAATTCTTCTGCAGGGATTATTATAGCTCATCACTTTGGTCTCTTCTGACTGCCCCCCTGTGTTGCATCAAACTTCAGCTGCCTCTCTGTCTTCACTTCCAGCTCTTGCCTCTTCCACAGCCAAGCCCACTTAATAGACAAATGAAATTACCCCTCCTGAATGTCTGGTTTAGCTTCAATTGCTGCTTTACAAAAATACATGTGCCCATATTTTGATATGAGTACATGTATGCTTTGCTACTGATTCCATTCACACTTCAAGAAATTAATTTTGAATATCTTTGAATCTGCCTCAGTATTAGAGCATGTTAAAACTCCTTTGCCACAGTGCCTACAGAGATTTGTACAGACTAGGAAGTTTGTTTTTGGTGCCAGTATTGTTTCAACATACTTCCACACTAATTTAATCAATTGTTACTTGCATCCTTTCGTAAGCTAGTAATGACAGGGATTCTTTTTACTCTTGTTGCAGCCTCTCATTGATTTAATGAAACTTTTAGATACTGTGTGACACATTATAAATTTGGGGAAACTTCAACAACTGTGTGGTTCACCAGCCTGGAAGAATGTGGGTGGTCCCCATCCTTCTATTACATCGATTTAGTTACACTTTCTTTTTTTCAGTTTCTTTTTTTTCCCCCTTCAGTTTTAGGGAATTCCTCTTTTGACTCCTTTGCACCTTTCAGGGGATGGCTCAAAGAAAAGCCCCTTCAGCCAGTTGCCATGGGAGTAAGTGGCAGGGAAATCATAGTTCTGTATAATCCTGTTTCAGTAGCAGCTGTAATATAAGCAGCCCCTGCATCCTTGCTGCTCCTTTCCTTTACTGCAGATGTAAATGGGTCTCAGTTGTGGAAAACTGAAATTTTTTAACTGGTTAGGTCACATGATTTGAAACAAGAAAGTGTTTTGCCACCAACTTGTCCTGAACAAGGAATGAGTGATAGGAAGGATGGGAGAAGAGCATTAGGAGGAAAATCTGTTCTGTTTGATCAGTATTTTCCCATTGTAGGAAATATCTGTAAAACCTTGGCCTGGAGGGAGCTTAGTTGAGGAGTAAGACTGCATGGCTAAATCAGGCAATCAGTCAAATGTCTAGATGTCGCCTCAAAGATTATTTTTGCATTTTGAAGTTGTACCTGGCATTCATCTGGCTCCACGGTGAGCCAGTTCAGGGAGTTTAAAAGTTATAAAAAGAGTAAATTTTTGTGAGGTTAGTTTTCTACCTGTTCCTTTTCCTGATCTGACTCAATGAGATAAGTCTGAATTATAACAAAAGAGTGTCAGCTGGAACGTCAAATGCACATGGGTGGACTATATTATTACTATTGTTTATTAATCTATTTAAATGTCACCTACCTACTGGATCATGTGTTCAAAACGTGCTAAAGAGGCAAGATTTCAAGCTTTATTGTATTTACACTGGAGCTGTTCACTGGTGCTGTGATGTCCTTTAGCTGCTGTCAGGAAGCATCTGAGGTACTTGATGGTTGCAAGTTTTGCAGTTCCACTTGCTGCTACATTTTTTTAATAGATGTTTTTCATGCCCTACAGCTAAAGCCTATATGCTCAGTATGCTGAAAAGTGATTAATCAACAAAAACTATGTGGTGTGTTGGAGGGAAGGATGAGGATTTGATACTTTCTCAACTGTTTGAACTTGTGCAGAATTAGTTTGCATGAGGAATTGGAATTTCCTGTATTCACTTATCCAGCATCTTCAGTGCTTCAGTTTAGGTGTATTAACAGTATAAACTACAAGGAATATTAATCTCAGCTGTTTTAAGCCATGTAAAAATAACCTGTGATATATATATATATATATATATATATGTATGTATATAAAAGTTTTACTAAATTTTTAAATGTTAACTTTGTGGCTAATTAGGGTGGATAGTCTAATTTTTTGAGCTTATTCCTTTCTGTCTGTTTCTGGCAGAAACAGGGGCAGGGATGGAAAAAAAATTGGCAGACAAGACATTTTTCTCTGTCATTGTGATGTGTCACCTTTATATTTAAACAAAACCCAAAAACCAGCAACAAGAAAGAGCCCAAAATCAACTCTGTGCTACTGAATGAAGTAGTTATCAATCTTAATGCAAAAATTGCATGTAGTGGGAAAAAAGCATTGCTTGTTCAGTAGCTTGGAAGAGCTAAAGCCCCTTTACTCAAGTGAAAATAATATGGCTGCTCAGTTAAGTGTTAGATTGTTGTGAACTCCCTGATGCATTGACTGACAGATGTGCCCAACGCATTCACACTGCCACTGAGCTGCTTCATTCAGCTCCCTTTTAAATGCCATCAAATTGGCAGGAAAAAGATCGAATCATGTGGCTTGATTGCTTAGTGACTGTGTAAGCCTCCAATATCCGTCCCTAATGGGAAAGTGACTTGCAGAGCCAAAGGCAAAACAACCTGTGCAGTTGGTATAGACTTGGTAGAGGAGGGGAGGGGCAGGATTTTGGGTAAGTTGCGTCAGGATTTGGGCTTGGATCTTTTTTTTTGTGCTTGCTGGAAAAGGTCTTTGTAATGGTTTGTCTTCATTTCATTTTACACTTCTGAGTGCTGTTTCTGTTTCTCAAAGGCTCTGACGCGCAGTCTGAACGTACAGTTTCACATTACACCTGCCCCCATCACGGATGTGATGTGGTTGCATTTTGTGTCTGCCGAGGTTGTTGCCCCTTCCAGCGGTGGCATTGGATTCCTTCTGCCCTCCCTTGTGTCACAGCAGCCTCGTGCAGCTGCTGCCAAAGCCCATCCAGCTGATACCACAGAAAGGTTGGAACTCGTCGTGATCTTCTGTAGATACTGGGCTAAACACTACTCCTCTGCTTAAAACTAATCTTAATCCCAGTTTGTGTTACACTATCCCCTCCCCCTTTCAGTTACCCTCCGAAAGCTTATCCTTCCCTTCAGTAAGGAGATCTGAATGCCCCCTCTCTCCACTTGATAAGCACATCCCTCTCAGGAAGGTCATCAGCCAGCAGTTGCTAGGATACAGGCTGGTGGCTTTGGGTTTAGCGACCCAAAAGCTTCAGGAATGTGCTGAACAAGTAAGGAGCACAAGGACAGTTGCAAAAGTAAAGGGATGTTGGAGAGAATCTGAAGGCAAAGGGAGTGTTGAGGAAAAAACAAAGTTGTGGGGAAATAAAAAAGTAAAAGATAATTTAAGTTTTAGCCTGTGAATTTTAGGTTTTCATAGTTGCATAACTATTTCAGCTGATCTCAGTGAACTGTGGTTGGGAGTGAAATGAAGCTCATGCTATGTATTTGCAGAGGTGGGGTTATTGGTAGTTCCATTTATATGAGCCTTAAAGTTAAGAATTTTTTATTAGACTGGGAGGATGTGTAACTTGTAGCTTAGTTGTACAGTACATTTTAAACTGGGGCAGGTATATGCAACACTACATGAGTTGGAGCTATTTATTAATTTAATGCTGTCTGAAGACATCTAGACTGAAAGAAATTTTTTTGGTGTCTTTGAAGAAGTGTGCATAGTCAGTTTCCTGTCTAGTTTGTTTTTTTTTTAAACTCGTGTGATTTGACAGAGGATTTGTGGATTCAAGTAAATGTGCCTCAGAAAAGTGGTGCTTCTCCCCCACCCTGCTCAGAGGAAGTGAAGTTTGGAAACACAAGCCCACTATTTTGAGACCCAGCAGCAGAGTTGACTATCCAGGTGGTAGAACTTTCCCAGGCTTATTTTTATCTGTAGAGGGTTTTTTTTTTTGGGTGTGTTTCATTTTGGTGGGGTTTTTTTAATATATAATTTTTTTATAAGTGCCCTGTTGTTTCATTAGCCTTCTTTTTGTAGCTTGTGGCAAGACCTTATTTCATGCACATAAGTCTCCTATCTGCACCATCTGCGGAAAAAGTGCTCTGAAAACTTAACCAGAACAGAATTCTGGGAATTTGGTCACTACGCCTCTCTGAGCTATTGGTGAGGTAGCTGAGATGAAATATGCAAGAGAGGGTTTTAAAATCTTGCCTCTTCTAACAGGAAATGTATAAAACTCTAGCTCTTTTCTACAAAAAATGTGGTGTGGATTTAGTTTCCTGAACTGTTTCTATATTTAGTCTGGGACTAAATGAACTAGGAAGGAGAAGACAGTGTGTGGAGCCAAATCTCTTCTGGGTGAGTGCTTTAATTCCTGGGCTGTCCTTACTTTCTCTGACTCTATAAACTGTATCTTCTCTGCACAGTAGGAGAGTTTCACTAAGACCTTGTGACTCCAGTTTAGAGAGCACTGACCTGGGAGGTCTTAATTGCAGCTGTGAACATCTTTTATCTTAATTTTACTCTGCCTTTGAGGATCAACCAGTGTTCTGCCTAGTGGACTTAGTCTAGCCTAGAGAGGCAACTTTTTATCTTCTCTCTAACCTTTTTGCATTGGGCCTTTTTGAGGTTTAAGTAGAAAAAGACGTGGTATGTTAATGTCACTACCCCTGGAAATACCCCTTAAATAGGCTTGTTGCTTTTGATAAGATGTTTTGTTGGGATGTTTTTACCACTTACAATGAACTGTGCTTATCTCTGAAATTTGTATCATTGCATTGTATGATAACACTTAGGGTGTGAAGCATGGGAAAAATGTGGTCTGTGAAGCATGTTAAACAGTAACTTTAACACTTGATAGCAGGACAGTACTTTCTTTGTTAGGAAAAGCTTTGTGATTTGCCTTTATCAGTATGGGATTATCCTAAAAATCTGAATTCTTTGCGGAGTTCTAAAATTAGAAGTACTAAAACCAAACTTCTTTGGGTACGTGGATTCAGATGCAGTAATGCTGTGTGACTTTTTCTTCCCTTGTTTTGTTTACCGCTGCATTATTATGTAGCTTTTGTTAGTTCCTTACCAATTGCTTGCTTGTTCCTGTCCTTCATCTCTTGCTTGTTTTTACCTCCGTTGAGGTTACTGTGATACTTAAGTGTTCTTTGGGACATAGGTACCTGGCTAAATTAATAGGATGTGTATTCAGCCAACATGTATTTTGGAATCTGTCATGAAACATTTTGGGTTTCATTCTCACATCAAAAATCTGTAAATCTATTGATTTTGCTTTCTAAGGGGAAGATAACTAATTTTTTTATGGTTCTATTAAACTTCTTATTTTATTGGCAGTGTTCCTTAATGTTTAGTAGGTTAAAGGAGACTGTTTAGGGACTGTTCTTTGAGTTGTAGAGTTTATGACATGTGAAGAGTTAGATTCAGCAAAGCTGCATAGTGTTTTGGGCCCAAGCTTCTGAAGGCTGGAGCTGTACTGGGTCGTTTTGCTCTTGAAGGTAAGATATAGAAACTGAGAACCCAAATCTGTAGCTGGGTCTTTTTGTTAGGGTTTTTTTTACCTGTTGGGGAGGGGAAGTGTCTCACTGCTAAATTTAGAATGTGGTTTGTTTTTTCACTTTTGATAAACCATGGCAAAACTGCATAACTCTGCAGCTCTGTGACCATCTCAGCTGTGCTGATGACTCAGCTCCTGGGTGCTACAAAAATCACTAAAATAAGTAATGTTGAATATTTGCTTGCCTTTACTCTTTTTTGAAGACAGCTTTTAATCTAGTTACTGGATCAGCAGGACCTTACCTTGCAGATGCTCCCTTTGGCTGCTGAGGATGCTCATGGTGGGTATTGTGGGGAAGCAGGAGATGACTGTGGGATGGTGGCTGCTTGTGGGGGTTTCAGCCATGTTAAATTGTGCCAGTAAACACCAGTAAGTCTCCTCAGCCAGGCACTCCTCAGTGTGTACATTCCTCCCTGCATCCTCCCTGCTTACTAAGGGTGTAAATTTGACTCACTCATTTCCACGGGGCCTTAGTTCAGAAGTGCAGGTTTGAAATAAGGTGTTGTAGAACTTCTGTCCAAGTGAAGATGGGGAAGGGGAGAGGTGACGAACTTTGCTTTGTAAAATCATTACAGCTACCTGAAAAAAATAGGAGATGAACCGTGGAGAAGAGGCATATTCAGAAGTAAAATGGGGATGGTGGGGAGGTAGTTTCTGAGACTGAAATCTGCCCAGGGGAAATATTTGATCACAGGTACATCTCTAATCTGCATTTGAAAGAAAACTCGAAGCTGAAGTATCTCTTAAGTGAAATTTATAGCTTGTAGTTCTCAAAGCACTGACATGCATTTTTGGTTGTGATCATTAGTTGCTACTAAAGGCCTTGTTCTGTGCAAAAAAGCATTTATATATTTAGAACCTCTCCTTGTTTGCAGTCAGGTATTGGCAAACAAGACTGCCTTTGGAGAGCCTAATGGTAAACTACTCTGAAGATGCAGTTGCAGGTGGATCACACTAGAGTACAGCAGCATTTCTGAACTCAACTCTTACCCTGTGTGGAAACAGTCCTGTTACCCATCTAGTGAAGGACTGTGTCTGTTGGGTTACATAACCCTTCCGTGGCATAGCCCTATCTGCTGCCAGAACCATTCATGCCAAATTTAGATACGTTTGTGTAAGCCAGCAATGCAGTTTTGATGTATCCAGATTAAATAAGAAAATACTAAATGCATAAGTAATTAATCTAATAATTTGCTTTCTGTTATTTATTAGTATATATCACAGCTCTGATTATGTCTGTGTTGGAATGAACAAAGCTTTTCTCCATTTTAATTTTTTGTCTGCTTTCTCTTTTGAAGATTCTTTTATACTAGAAAATGGCTTCCATTATATTCCATAAAATATTTCATTTTTCCTAGATTATTCTTAATGATAGCATAGTTTGCTAAGCTGTGTTCTACTTGAGTGATATTAAAAGGTAGGTTCAGATATTCAGAAGAAAAGAGTTTTTCTAAAGATCGTCTACTGGTTTGCACCTCTTCAGAAATCATGTGAAAAACTTGTTCATTCATACAGATATAGTTTGCAATGCTCTGTAGGGTCAGTTTCCCAGAAAAAGAGTATTTTATTCCACATTAAGAAACTTAAATCCAAATGTTCAGAATCCAGATTGTGTATTGATCTCTTACTTCTTCTAATCCAAACTTTGTAAGGGGTAATACTTATTTTCTTCATCAAGGAAGGGTGCTTGTCTCTTCTCAGCCAGTCACATTCTTTTGTTTGCCACAGCCAAATATGGCACATATTCTCCTTGCAAAATACGTTGAGAAAAATATACAAACATTTGGATCAAGTGCACTTCAGTGTTTAACTTGCAGGGGATTTTTTTAAGAGTCTGTTGCATGCTTCTGAGTCTATGCTTTGCAGTGGTTTATTTGCTGCAGTAAGAAATTAGGTATTTTAACGCTAAGCATATTTGAATAAGTGGGATAAGTGACTTGAGTCACTTACTTATCTGGTGTGTTAAAACCAGAAAAGGTGTCTGAAAAGGGTCTGAAATTTCATCTGTGAAACCATGCTAACCAAAACAAATACAAGTCTTCCTTCAGCTTGATAAAATGTCTGCCTATCATGTACTAGCAGTTAGATGCCACAGTGGATCCACCCATGTTTTGAGGTGCATACTACAGGAATGAAATAAATAGAATCTCCCTTATTTGAGTGGGAACTGAAGGGGTAAAACTTGGGGAAAAATTGGAGAAAATGTCATCTTGTCACCGTGTGTGTGCTGGCTTCCTGTAGATCTTTAATGCAGTTGCAGAATTGTTTGTGTTGGATGTGACCTCAGTCACGTCCAACCTTTTACTCCAAACAGCATCAACACTGAGTACTTTGGTCTTCTCTGTATCAGCTATCACCTGTCCTGTTTTTCTTTCTGATTCTTTACTGCTCATGTAATAGTAGAAGATTTTCATGTGGCATTGAAGTCCCATGCTGCTTTCAGCTTTGGTTGTGTTTTGACTTCCCTGGCAGGGGTGCTGCATGCCTGGGCAATATTTGTGTATTCTTCCCTTGGTAGGCTGTTCTTGCTTCTTTCTTAGGCCAAGCCACTGATTGATCTGTTTATTTTGCTGGGTGCTTGGATGTGCTCCTTGTGTGGTTAGCATTTGTCCTTAAATAGCCCCCAGTTTTCTTGAGCTCTCTTGCTTTTCAGACCTGGATCCCACAGAATTCCAGCTACTGGGTAAGTCAGTCTGCCCATATGAAGTGCAGGTTCTGTGCTGGATTTGCTTTCCTCCACTCAGGATTTTAAACTTCACTATTTCATCATCACTGCAGTCAAGGCTGCTGTTGATCCCAATCCCCAGCAAATTCTTACTGGTTTTTTTTCTTGTAAGCAATTTCAAGAAAGTATCAAATGGGGATTGACTAATTTCTGTGTGTTTCTGTGCTGTTTCCCCCTGAAATCTTTCAGAAACCTCTTAGATTTTGTGTCCTGCTGGGTATCCCTTCTAGTAGATGTCACAGAGGTGAAAATGTCCCACAATAACCAGTCTCTGTCACTTTTTGAGGCTTTCTGGAACTGATGAAATAGCCTTCATCAGCTTCCTTACCCTGATCAGGTGATTTGTAACAAACTTTGACTGTGACATTGTCCTTACGGTCGGCCCTTTCCTTTAATCCTGACTCACAACTCTTAGCCAGCCTGTTGTCTGTCCTGTAGAACAGCTTTTTGTGTTCTGGCTGCTCCTTCAGGTAGAGGGCAGGTTATCTGCTGTTCTTCCCTTCCTGGCTTTCTAAAGTAGCTTGTGTGCAGCCATGACAAAGTGCCAGTCGTGCAGGCTATCCCACACGTCTCCCTGTAGTGTCAGTTCTGTGTACAGGTGCTGTAGGTGATCTCCCTTTTAACATGCTTTATCCTCACCAGGGTCTCTGTTCCTCCCACCAGCCTGGCCCAGGTACTTCCCGTGGCTAGATCTCTGTTCCCTCCCCTGACTGCAGAGTTCAGCTACCATTCCCTGGTAGATCTCTCATTTAGAGTGCTTGTCAGCAGCTCGTAACCCACTTCCTGGAGTGGATCCCATCTCTTACTTGGCAGCCCTGGTTTGTCAGGGGTACTTGTGGCCATAAAAATTAAACTGCTCCTTGCAGTGCCAGTCCTGTAGGGAGTTCTTAACTTGAAGGATGTGTCTCTACAAGCCTTTTCCTTCTCACAGGAAAAGAGCAAGGACAGCAAATGTCACCTGGGGTCCCATGTCCTCCTTTGCCCCTGGAGTTTTCTAGTAATGCTTGATTTGCTCCAGGTCTCCTTTGTTAATAGCAGGTAATAATTAGCAAGAAAAGAAAAAAAAAAAAAAGAGAAAAAAAAAGCAATTTTGGTGATGATAATAAGGGTCGGAGGACCCCTGACAATCTCTGACATGTTGAATTTGGCCAAGCCTCCTTCATCAGCATGTCTGGCAGCAGATGTGTGCCTTTTCTGCAGAAGGGAATCTCCAGCTAGTATTACCTGCCCCTCCCTTGTGTTGCTAATGCTCAGTCCAAGCCCAGCTAGCTCTGACATGTACCTTAATTGAGGTGCTTGGTGCTTCTGCATGCCGATGTTGACCTAGAAAAAAAAGAGAAAGTGGAAAAAAAGGCTTTGTGTTTGCAGCCTGAGTGTAAGAACAAGACTGTGGAACACTGGTATAATAAAAAGAGGTGTTGGGAGATGTGCAATAAGAAAGGAATCAAGATTTATGGAAAAGCGCTGATAATTAGAAGGCTCAGACTAATGTTTGAGTACCTCTTAGCTAGCTAGTGCTTAGCTAGCTAGTGTGTTCTGGAAGCTTCACGTGCAGGAATAATTGTTGAGTGTTATCCTGAGGATTGTGTGCTTTAGCTTTCATTGACATGTTTGCGTGCAGTCAATGTGAATGAAAATACTACTTGGACTTCAAAAGTATCCAAAATTGAAACTTTAAAAAGTTTTTTGTGACAATCTTCTATTTTGGGTGAGGCACTTCAGACTGTTGGTTCTCCTTTTATTCAGCACATGGTTACTATGTTGAATTTGTATGTTTTGGATCAGAGAAATGAGTGCTGTAGTAGAAACTAAAACATCTGCTGTTCCTGGCTTTTAAAGCACTTTGACCAAGCTGTCAGGCAGTGATAGGCAGAACTACTGGAGTCTGGTTTCCTAGGACTGTGCCTCTGAAATATAGTACTTCCAGCTTTTAACATAATTTTTTCTTCCTGTTGCTGGTGTCCCTTTCTCAGTGTTCTGCCATGAAACAATTTGTGTAACATCCACTTTGAAATTATACTCACATGGAGTTGTCTGGCAATGAAAAGGCAAGAGATGGTTGAAGAATCTAATGCTTCTTAGCTATGTCACTACAAATGACTACTTCAGGCATTTCTGGTTGTTCTGCACTGTTAGTTCTGCTTTTATATTTGTTTGAAATTGTCAAAGATATGAACAAGTAACAGCTGAAGAGGGAGAGAAATAAAACATTGATTGTACAAGTCCCATTTATTTTGAAAAGTAGTCAAAAAAATCAGCATATGAATATTCATCTGTCCAGTTTGTTTTGGCAATGTTGTGTTTCTACAGGTATCAACTCTAAGAGTCAGAGGTTTTATACTTTTTAGTTGTAGGGATGTGTCACAGTGTCCCCAGAGTATGAATTCTATTACCCCTATCTGCTGTGAAAAGGCAGAATGTTTCTCTTACCTGAATCATTGTCCAGTTTGTGAAATTCTCAGCAGGTTCTCTCGTGGGGAGGGGGAAGCAAATGTGTCTGCTGTGGTCCTTAGTTGTGGAACTTCAGATGGCAAAGATGCCTAGAGATGCTGCCACAGAGCAGGAGTTCTGCTTCAGTGATCTACTTGAGAATGAAAGCTTTTAATTTCCCAGGTTATAGATTTGAGGCTTTTAAGGAAATAACATCATAATGTATTTCATTATCAGTCACTTAAACTGTACTTGAGTTCACATCCCTTTTCTTTAATATAGTAACATTGAAGATGCAGAAATGCCATTTGGAGATGAACTCGAGAATGTTGTGTTACAGCTCCCTAATGAGGCTGTGGGGGAAAGGGAAACAGAGGAGTATGGAAGTCCCTGAAAAAACAGTTCAGGAACTTACATTAATAATGTAAATGCTACTGTGTGTTATGGAAACATGAATATACTCTAAAACTACCTGTAAATAGAGATGATGTGTAGAAGTAGTGTTATCTTTGTTTATACAGAGGTTTAGAATGGCTAGTTTTACCCTTGGAAATCTGAAAGGATCCTTTAGGAGGGGGTAGGATTTGTGACAAGTCAATGGTATTGACGCAGATCAGTATTATTTAGGAAACAGTATTAATTCAGCCTAATAACAGAGAAGTAGTTGTTCAGATCTGTTTACTGTGGTCAAAAAGATGTGGTACAAACCTATTAGAATTGTCTTTGAAAAGGTGCATGTTGTTGGTAAGAGACATTGCATGTAAATCTCTTTCTTACCTCAAATTGATCCAGGGGTTTTTTTTTGGTGGTGTTTCTTTCTTCCTTTTTTTTCCCATTCCCGGCGGACTGAAGGTAATGTTATGAAAAGTAATACCATGAATGGTAGGAAACAAAATAATCCTACCTGCATTTTCAGTAATTAGCAATTGTGAAGGCCTTTTCTTGCAGGGTGTTGTCTGCAATTTAATATGTCAAGTGATTTCTCTTTCTAAAGGATTGTTTTTAAAATAGCTGTTAAAGATCCCATTGTTTTGGCATCAGGAAGAGAATGCAAAGACTTTCTAGAGAGCAAAATTGTAGTAAAGCAGAAGGATTTCTGTTGGGTCCCTTCCAACTCACCATATTCTATGATCTACTGCAAAAATGCACTGGAGCTTCCCTACTCTATGGAGAAGTGCAAGTTAGAGCATAAATGCACTGTGTTTATTGATTTTAAACTTCATTTCATCTGAGGCTGTTACTTTACAGATGCACCAGAGCCATCTCTCCTCCTCACATTGTCCTCTCTCCTTGTGGCTGTGGTCACATCTATGTGTCTAGGAACCTGCACACATAAAATGACTGAAAATCTGAGCATGGCTTCCAGCAAGGTGGACAAAGCAGCGGATGTACCAGTGCCAAACCTGTTTCCATCACGATCAAAGGGTGTGCTTTCCACATCCTGGCTGTGATGTGCAAGCCTGTACACTTGATACAAGGGAAGCCTGTGTTTGTTGTGAAGTAGGGGGAATCTTGCTCCAGGCCTTTTGAGTAGCTCTTTTTGTGTCACTATATGGATTCTTTTTCAGGGCTGAATTGAGGAAAATTTGTTGTTTGGAAGCATGTTTGCCTAGAGGCATGCAGATAAAGATTGCATGGCCTTTCTAGAGGAGTAAGACAAGCATAAAAGACAAACAAATGCAAAAAACTCATTGAGATTTTTGGAAAATATTAATTTGTCCTCTATCTCCTTGTAGATAGAGGAGCCCTTATAACTCAAGGCAGAGTAACTTATTTCCGACCCAGGACTTCTCAAGAATTCTGTCTCTCCTGGCAGACTTTATTGCTGTTCCATAATTTCATTTAACAGTGAGAGAGCATTGGTACGGTGATTATCTAGTGACTTGAAGACCTGCTGCTGGAAATGTTTGGTTTAGATTTGTGTGGGATTTGAATTGTGCAAAAAACAAAATGATATTGCTTGAAAGATGTGGCTGCCTGTTGGATGTAATTCCAAATGATCAGCATGTGACTTTGCACTGTGTTGAATAACAGGGTCTGCACAGGCTCTCTTCAGCGGTGACAAGTCTGACTAATGGCATGAATTCTTTACAGGAAAAATTATGTTATTGGACACTTACAGTGAAAAACTGTGTGTGACTTGTTTTTAAAACATAAAAATATATTTTTATAGGTCTAACAAGAAGCCTAACTATAACTTCATCTGACCAGTCAATGTTTGAAAAAGCACAAGGAGAGAAAGTTACATTGCCATGTACTTTTGAACTCTCGGAAGAAGATGAAGGCCCACTAGATATTGAGTGGGTATTGATACCTGCAGATAATCAAAAGAGGGAACAAATAGTAAGTAGAGACTTCTTTTTAGACAGTGTTAATTGTTTGAGTAGGTCAGTGTATGAGTTTTGTTACTGACTTTTTAAACTTCCACCTTTTCAGGCTGGGATGCTTGTGATCTTAAATTGCTTTGAAGCACCAGTCATATGAAATCTAGTGGAAGTTTTGAAATAGCAGATTAAGGATGAAATATCAAGACTTTTTTCACTATAAACTTGTCTTCTAATGAAGAACTCCCAAATTAAATATACTTCAGTTCCAAAAAGCAAACTTGGCTTTTGTACCTGCATTATCTTCCTTATTGAAAACAGATTTATGAGGATTTAATTTTAAGTATATTAACTCTTTTAGTTATTAGCGCTTTCCTGGTTTTGGAAGCCTTATCAGTAAGATGATTCATATTAGTATGCAGGTTTTGCAGAATTAAATTAGAGCAATTCTAAACAGTTTTCTTTCAGTAAGAAGTCAGAATTAATATTGGTATTGCTCAGGTGTTTGGTTGGAGTATTCACTGTAATGCTGCATGTGGTGATTTTTGAAGATGGAGACTACGTCATATTTCTGGAATTAAAACTACAGAAAGAAATTTGAGAATCCAAAGAGATCAAATTATTTTAAATGTTTGCATGCTAAGTGGATTTCTGAAACATATTTCTTTTTTTTTAATAGATAATTATGTATGCTGTAGACAGAATTTACAATCATTATTATGCTGCTATGAATGGGCGAATGCAGTTTACTAATCTTGATCCCAAATCTGGTGATGGTTCATTGGATATCCTGAATTTAAAGGCTGCAGACACTGGCACATACCAGTGCAAAGTGAAGAAGGCTCCTGGAGTTCAAAGCAGAAAAATACAGTTGACTGTACTTGGTAAGATAATTTATTTTCTTAAATTTTCTGTGATTTTTATAATGTGCTTATTCTGTCCTATTTTCAGTATCGGAAATGAAAACTTAGGTTTGGCAGTGTTGTACTGAATCTGCAGTGATTGTGGTCATTATCAAGGCATTGGGAAGAATGGGCATAATTCTGTTCTGGGAAACAAAGGGAATAATATTTAGAATAATGAGCATTTTTAGAAGTTCTGTGCCTAGCTTGTATTTCATAGAAAATCTTTCCATGTATAGAAATGGTTTGAGGCACAAACTTTATCATTCACAAAATGGACTGACTAATAGAACACAACACATTTGATTGTGACTGTTACTAATTCACATGATGTTTTGTTTATTAGTAAAGCCAGCAAGGACTAAATGTTCCATTGAAGGATCGCAGGAGATTGGAAAAGATGTTACCTTGAAATGTGTGTCACAAGAAGGATCCCCACTTTTGTCTTACGACTGGAGGAGAGTATCTGGCACACAGGAACTTCCTGCCACTTCCATGCTGAGTACTGTCAAACTTCATTTATCGCTCTGAAATACTTAAAAACGTTGCAATAGTGTTTTTGGCTTGTCTAGACTTGTGAGCATCTCAGGGTTAACATTACTATAGTGTAGTCAAGATTAATTGTGACTTCCACTCTGTAACAGAACTAACTTTGAAACAAGCTGGAGTTGATTTTGGTTTTTAATTCATGCTGAGAGGTGGTTCAAGCTTCAAGTTGAGATTCTTACCATTAGGCTGCAGTATCATGCTCACCTGTGCTCAAGTGTTGTGAGTTCTCCTGTTTGCTGATGTTTTTGCTTGTGGAAAAAGTAGGGAATTAATTGTAGCTTCAGTTTGATTTAGAACAAGCAAAAAATACCAAGTTTTTTGTGTACTTCTGTTCTCTATTAGAGTATGTAATATCTTAAAACACAAATCCCTAAAAATCAGCTACAAAGGAAGAACCTAATACTACTCTTCATTTTGAACATGGCTCCTGGTAGTGCTATTTGATGTCTCTTATTCCTTGTTTTGACAGTGAATGGTTGATCATTAATGTCCTTCTGTGTACCACTCAAGACTTTAGGCTACTGCTCTTATGCCCTTCTTTGTCCACCTCCCAGATTTGGCTCATGATAACAAAAAGATCAATTGACAATATCAATGCTGGACAAGAATGAGTGGGAAATTGTGCAAGAGTGACTTGTAACTCACTAAAACAACATTAGTTTTGGGCTTGTGAATGAAAGTTTGGGGACACTGAGAGTGTTCTCAAGGATAAAGACACTACCTAACTTGTTCAGCAGGTAGAGCAAATCATGCTCTAGATGCTGTGGATTACATTTCTAACAGAGTAAAACTTTTACAAACAATAGTGTTTTACAGCATGATAGAACTTTGTTTTAATCTGGATGTTTTTAATATAGCATTATTAAGTTAAGATTTTATGTATGTGCTGGATTAATAATTCTGTGATGTTGAATACAGAATTATACTTAAGAAAATGGTAAACCTCTGCCTTCTGTTGTTTGTAGATAAAAATACAGGGGAACTTCTTCTGAAAAATGCCTCTCGAGAGTATTCTGGTACATACAACTGTGTGGCCTCAAACAGAGTTGGCATGGATGAATGTTCTGTTGAGCTGAATGTCACCCCCCGTAAGTGTTTGCTGTGTAATAGTCACATAATGTTCTGTGTATTAAAACTGAGCAGTTTTTTCCTCTAAACTCCTAAAAGGTTAAAAACCCTAACACTGTTATGTAACTTGTGGGTGCCACTTCAAGTCTTACTGTTTTAAATGCACATGATTGAACACTCCCCCTCTGATTCAGTGATGTATTATTGATGTGCATCATGTGAAACATACTGTGCTTAATGATAAAAGAAAGTTGGTCTTATAACTTTGACATTTAACAAACAGTATTGTTATTTGTCTGTTCTAGCCGTAAATACAGCTGGTATAATTGCTGGAGCTATTATAGGAACACTGCTGGGGCTTTCTGTACTGTGTTTTCTCATCTTCTGTTGCTGTAAAAAGCACAGAGAGAAGAAATACGAGAAAGAAGTTCATCATGATATCAGGTAACAACATGTCTCTAGTTTCTGAGCAGTATTATTGGAAGATTAACTTTTAAATGTGTTTCTGCAAATAAGTTACTTAACAGTTGAGATTTCTGTCCTAATCTGGAAAGCTTATTATAACATACTAATGGCTTGTCAGAGAACTTTTTGTGGTTTGTCTAATTTTGGTAAATATTTTAAAGGCAATGAATATTGAGGGTTTGGAGTTTTTTGTTACTTTAAAGGAAGATGTAAGGGTTTTTTTGGCTACTGCATCAGAATAGAAAGAAACAAACTGAATATTTGCTTTACAGTAATGATGACTGAACTCTTGTTCTGCAACTATTTTCTTTTTGGTTTTTGTCTATTTCAGAGAAGATGTTCCACCTCCAAAAAGTCGCAGTTCAACAGCTCGCAGCTACATCGGCAGCAATCGTTCTTCCCTGGGCTCAATGTCTCCCTCCAACATGGAAGGATATACCAAAACTCCATATAGCCAAGTCCCAAGCGAAGACTTTGAACGTGCTCCTCCTCAAAACCCAACCTTTGCACCTTCAAAGGTAGCTGCGCCTAATTTAAGTAGAATGGGAGCTGTTCCTGTGATGATTCCAGCACAAAGCAAAGATGGGTCAATAGTATAAAATATTATTAATTTAAAAGCTGTTTTTTAAAGTGTTCATTGTAAGTATTAGAGAAAACTACTGTGTCCCATCCCTCATTTAAACACTGGCATGAAATTTTCCTTGAAGAAAATGAACAAGTTAGTTTGAAAAGCCACCAATTCTCTTATTTAATTTTAAACTTATTAGGATGTGACAGTTGAACTATTTGCTAAAAGCATTGAAGTTCCTAAGTAAATATCGGACACTGAAGGTATTTGGACCTCTGGTAGGTTGCTGAGGAGGCACTGACACTATCAGCTGATGTGCAGTTCTGAATGTGTAACAGTGAGACACAAGTGAGAAGTAACAAAAGCATTTCATATGTAGACCATGAAGTTTCTCAGATTTCCTGAAACTTTATTCTCTGTTGTGGAATTACAGAAATATTTTAACTTGGCCACTGTCTGGTGTAGTTGCAGCAGGCTAAAATACCAAGGATGACTTTGAATTCTGTTCCAGTTGAGTATTTATGTGGTTCTTCAATCTGGTAATGTTTGTTTGAAGTTCTTGAGCTCTTATTTCAGGGGCAGCCAGTTATTTGATTGGTTCAATTAATTTAATTAATCTGTTCTGAATTTAAAATGGCAGCGAGTGGAAGTGTGACAGGAGACCTTGCAAGCTCTTTGAAACACAAATTTTTCTACAATAACTAGTTCTGGTGATGTCAGATAACTTAATACTTACGTTATCTGATGCAAGAGGTCCTATCAGGTTGTTGGTAGTGCTATCTAAGCTCTAAAATCTACACATCAACTGTTACTGTCACAGTAAGAATGAATTAATGTATCTTTATGCAGGTCTTTAAGTTAATTGTACCTTGCATTTTCCAATGCCTGTTTAGATACTAAAGGCAGTGCTCTTAGGTTTTTTCCAAAGCAATTTCCTAGAAGCTCCACAGGGATTTAATGAAAGCTGTTAAGTAACTGGTATTTGATGTCTGTCCTCTAACCACTGTGGAAACAGCTTTTCCCATATGCAACTAAGCAATAGTCAGCCCTTGTTCAAGATGCTAAATTCTGACTGTTTGAATTTGCAAGGAGTTCAAAGTGCATTTCTCCTGCCTCTTCAACAGCCCTAAATATTCTGAACACAGGTTCAGGCTGTGGAGAGCAAGAGCTTCATGTAGCTGAGAGGAAATAGTTATCCAGAACTGTTAATGTAAATCTCATGTTGCAAGATTAAAAATGCTTCTTCCTGATTTTGCAAACTTAAAGCAGTACAGGAGAAATACAGCAATTCCTTGTCTTACTTTCACATGTATTTAAGGACTTCCAGTAGCTTCTGGTGACTGTTGTTACATACTTGCAAAAGCTCCTTTTAAAACTCAGTGCAGTTTGAATCTGTGATTTTTTTTCTTCCTTCCTGTTTTCTACCTTCTTTATCCTGTGCTGGGGAGCAGGTTCCTTCAGTGTATTCTAGCTAGAGATGTTGAACGGCAAGGTATTTTGGAAAATTGTAAAAACATTATAGTATGTGCGCTGATGTTAATGAAGGAAATATCTGAATAGCCTGTTGAAAGATGTTAGGATTATTTGTGTGTAGCAACAGTGAGAGAAAACAACATTCCCCCGAACTTCTAGGTTTAATATCTGCTTCTCTGTAGCTGCTTATAGACCTGTGATGAATTCTTTGGCTTACTAAGTGTTTGTCCTATCTGTAAATAGGTGCACAATTTTTGGCTGGCACTATTAATGTAAAGAAATCCCCCTGCCCATGGCAGTGGCTGGTAAAAGGTCATCTTTAAGCTCCTTACAACCCAAACAATTTCATGATTTTAACATACCCTTCATACTGAATTTAGAAACTTGAATAGCTACTAAGTAATATAGAGTTAGTTTTACACATTTGGGACTTTTTTAGATTGTAAACTGATACTGTTAGAGATCAGATTTTTTATCTTTCATGTGTGCCTTGTCAATAAACTTTGCCTGATTGTAACTTCAGTTTTTATGAAATTTCTGGTGCCTAAACATACTGTATGAACAGGTGCTTAGATGATGGTACAGTTCTTAAAACATGACACTGTGATCTGATTTCTTGATTCTTATGTACTATTTATACCTCTTCATGCCTATTTTTGGATGTGAACTTCAGTGTCTCTCTCTGTATTGTTCTGTATTTCAAAATGTCACTTACTCCTTCAATTGCTAATTATGATCTGAGTGTTTGTGTTCCTGAAAACTCTTCAGTTGTACCAGTGAGAGGGATGATTGACTTTTATTTATGTGGTAAATAATAGGTTTAGGAAATGTGCCAAACATAGCTTCTGAAGAACAATAGATGAGGAGACATCTTTTTGCATCCAATTATTGTGATAGAAGAGACTTCCAAGATATTAATCATACACTGATTGTTTACCTTAAAACTGAAGCCTTCCTTAATGAAAAGGGTATAGTTACTATAAATACAAGTTGAGTGCAAGACTAAATTGAATCACAGACAGAGAGAGAGAGAGCTATAAACCTAAGGAACCAGGCAGCAAAACTACTAAATTTGGTTCTAAGCCATCTGTGGACCTATGTGTTTTTCGGTGGTTTGGGTTTTTTTTTAAATTAATTTTTTGTTTGTTGGTTGATTTTGGTTTGTTTTCGGTTTGGCCTGAGACCCTGTAACTTACAGTCAGGTAGGCCCTAGGACACTCAAACCCAGAAACCCGTCTCAGTAAAGCACACACATGCTTGATGCTCTGTCAGCTTGTGCAAAATAATAAATGGACAGAAGGACAGCCTGATGTGCCCTCAGAGCCTGGCTGTTAGGCTTAGCAGCCTTGACAGTGTCTGTCTATTTATGTAATTGCATGGAAAAATGAAAGAAATGGAATCTGACACAGTCCTTATCTGAAATATAGAACCTCTGACTTGGGGTAAAACTCTGCCTCAAGTTGCTATCATCCTGCCGTTTTGGGTGGATACAGCACTACTATGAAAGCATAATACTGCTATTATAAATTATACTTATTTCTTTTGTCACTAGATTGTTCACTTACACTGGATTATGATTCTCAAAAGCAGCTACTGTATTTTAACAATAATTTCCAGCTGTGTGGGAGATGAACTGGTTAAACATGTGAGGTGTCTGATGTGACAGAGAGCTCTGCTGACAGAACACTTTTAGGAAGTAATGGCAGCTGATATACCAGTTAGGAGGTGGCGTTTTTAACGTTTCATTTTATTAAAAAAAAAAAAAAGGAGGGGGAAGGGGAGGGAGGGTGGTACCATTGTGTAAATACTCTAAGTGAGCTCAAGAAACCTCTAGTTAATGTCATGACTGTAAACTTGCCTGTTGAGGACTACTATATATAGAAAGAAACCCCTCAATTTTAGCA
Source organism: Entomyzon cyanotis (assembly GCA_024500445.1). Taxonomy (NCBI): domain Eukaryota; kingdom Metazoa; phylum Chordata; class Aves; order Passeriformes; family Meliphagidae; genus Entomyzon; species Entomyzon cyanotis. The sequence goes on from JAKEPQ010000756.1 coordinate 6,424,200, forward strand.
TGGTGTGAATAAAGTGTTAGACTTGTAATACTGTAGAGGTTACGTAACACTTGTCCATACATTACAAGAGTTTTCATCGACTTTCTGCAGTGGATATTTAAAGATACTTGTGTGAAACTTCCTTCCCTTAAAACGAATACTTCTTCCAAAACTGTGTGGTGCACAGAAATGCCTTGTTGGAGGGGTAAAACATGAATTTTGAAAGAAATGTATGATGCATACGTCTTTCTCAGCTCTTGATAGTCTCATTCGTATTAGATGTATGCTTCCTGTTTAATAGTGCAAGTAAGACTTCTGAATTGCAAGTTTTTCTGTAATGCTGAATATTGTATATTACTGATTTCCATGACAAGCTTTCAGTTTTGTTCTGAGCAGTGTATATATTCTGGATCACTCTAGGTCTTTGTTCCAGTCTAAAGATACTATGCTATTTGTGTCACTTAAACCTTGTTTTATACACTTGATAGGTGCTTTATGGGGCCCTTTGTTTAATAGTCCCCTAGCATTGAGGCATAGCTCAGCTGAAATCGGAGCAATAACAACTTCCTGGGATCCAAAATGTTACGATGTTACATTACACTTCTCATGCACAAAGCATGGACTTTGACTATGAATATGAATTTCAGTATAAGGTTTTTTTATTCACACTTTTGGGGGAATGGTATTTTAAAATACAGGTATTGTGAGTGAATTTGTAAAAAAACAAAATCCAAAATTTTAAAATGCTGTAGTTCCATGACAGACTTGTGTACTTTTTGAAATAAAACTGTTGGAGAAAACAGTAGTCTGTCTTTATTTTAAAGCAGCACTTGTGTATGGCTTCAGCTTTCTCTTTATGTAATTGGAAGTGAACTAATAAATATGGCTGTGTATACCACGCTGGCATGAATAATTTTATTTATTGCTTCCCCCCCTTGATTTCCAAGGCAAGTAAAACTGTAGATATTTTAAAATACGCACTTTTATGTGGGGTTTCTCATTGTAGATATTAACAGTTATTCTGAAACATAAGGCTGGAAAGGAACTTTATATTAAATTTCATCCCTCTTTATTTTAGGTAGAACCAAAGATTCCTGAAACTGAGTAATCTTTGTCTTTTGAAATTCAAACAAGCAGGTTGACAGCACTGAAAGTACATTGATGAAATGCTCAGGTTTTATATTGTTAGTGTGTTAATGTGCATCTTTTTCAATTTCAGTGAAGCTGACTCGATACTTTGCACCCCTTGGCGTTGCAAACCAACTGATTATTGTCCTTGTAATTTTACATGAGATTAATGTAATTTCTCCAGTGTCATCTTGGGTGTATATACAAAGTCTGGCATGGCCTCTATTTGCATTAATGGCATGTATTATATTCGTATCATTGGAGGCATAATTAGCTTGCATTTGCTTATAATGTATGCATGTTCTTATAATGCATGCCTCTCTTTGTATATTAGTGTGTTCTGGGCCAGGCCAGGTGTTCCAGTCACTTCTTTGTATATATAAAAAAAACAATACACGTGTGCACAATACATGTGTGCACAAGCGTGTGAAGTTAAATGCAGTACTGTTGGATAAACCTCTAGGAATTTTTTCTATTTCAAATTAAGACTCATGCTTAAATACAAAGGAAACCTAAGAAAAATGGAAGCTCAGATTTGTCTCTTTTTATAGAGTTCTAAGAAACCTTTCTTACACTCTTTTAAACATTCATGTGAAGGCTTGGGGAAGGATGGAAGTGTTGAACTTACAGGGGCAGTTTTGTCACAGGTGGCTCTTGCATGCTTCAGCTGCTCCTCAGGTCTTTTATTTGGAGGACAGGTGACCGTGAACCAGAAACTGAGTGCCTCCAGCTTGTCTGTGGAATTCCAGCAAAGCAGCTAGAACTTTCCTGAGTGTCCTGACAGAACAGAGGGCACTCAGCACCTGGTAGTTCTACAGAACCTCTGTGCTCCTTTATTATGTGTATTAGACAATGCCTTGGATAAGCTTTCATAAAAGGTCTGTCTGGCGGTTTATTTCTCTGAACATCTTGGCTGGGGCCTTTGAGCTTACTTTTAAATTTGTTTCCCCGATGGAGCAGCCTGAGTTGTTTCAAATCTCTATGATAATATTGATAGGCAATTAATTGCTAGGCTGTTTTAGAAAGCAGGTAATGACAACAGCTTTAGCCTTGTTTCCCATCTTTAAAATTCATGAAGCAGAATAGTTTGTAAAGAAAATTGCTGATCAGGGAGCACAAACAAGAGTAGGATGAAACAAAGCTATGAATGTTGCCTAACTTTCTAAATCTCAGCCTATTCTAAAATTATCTTTCACTTGTGTATGACTGTAGGTGATTGTTCAAAATGTGAAAACTTCAATCTTAATATAAAAATAATGTGTATACTTGAGCTATGATGATTCTGTTGCTTTTCTTAATTTGCTTTAGGCTTTTTGCAGAATGGTGCAGGCACAGCTATCAGGAGAAGAGTATGAACCTTTAATTTTATAAGATAACCACTCTGGCAGAAAACTGGCCTGGCGGATTGTGTTGTCCCTGCTTCTGACTTCCATTCAAAGTCAAGTTTCTGGAAATAGGGAGCCTTTAAAGATCTTTTGATTTTTCATATCATTGGAAATCAAAGTTAGCGTCAGCCTTGTAAGCTGGCATTTTGAAGACTTCAGCTATTGAAGTACTGGTCAGGTTGCTTTGGATATGCAAAGTCAGCAGCATTTAGTGGCAGCACCTGCTATTTGGGTCCTCATTTTTAATGAAGTTTCTTTTGATCAATGCTCTCTAGAGAAACGGATGAAGGGCAATTGTCCCATCTTATTTGGGAAACAAAGCAATGCAATTTGTACAGGATGATGCCAGGGTTGATTGATGGATGGAGGGAGGGGAGCAGCTTTGCAAGGAAGTTGAGCATGTTGGTTACACAACTTGATTATGTAACAGTTTTAAAAAGTGGCAATATTAGAAGAGACATTAGCATCTGAAAGCACATCATTTTATCTTTGGTAATCTAATTTTTTCTTAGGGGAAAAACCTCTGGAGGCAGTGTGTCCGCTGGGAAGCGCAGGGAGCTGTGTGATGCCTTGACAGTTGTTCCACTTCCAGGGCTGGATGCTGTGGCTCTGGGAGCTGCAGGCAGGGCAGAAGCTGAGTACTGTACCTGAAGGGTATTGTACTCTCTTTCCCGTGTATTTTTCCTAATTACAAAATGGAGAGAGGAAAGCAGTGAGTCTGATCAGTTTCTGGGGAGCTTTGTACCAGGGATGTGGATTCTGGAAGCATGCATGAGCTTTCCAACTTCTTGAAGCCTTTCCCTACTCTGGTTTCCAGCAACATCTGGCTTAGGAATTTTCAGTCTGCAAAACTTTTTTTGCATTTAGAATTGCTTTTATAGCGAGCATACCTTCACTTCTTATATTGCAGAGCCTTGTACTGTTCCTATGATCCATAGTTTCTGTGTGAGATGGCTTTGGTTCTGTTGTTACTAATAGTATTTTATAAAGAAACAGAAGAAAGTGTAGACTCTCTTGAGCACCCCAGAGAGGGCAAATGGTGACAGCTCAGCTTTTTGGTGCTCTGGGTACAAACATCTCCCGGGATGCAGTGGTCTCTTGGGTTAGAACTTACTATTAAGGAGTACTAAATCAGATGGTAAAGAGCTATAGAAGTAATTCAGTACCATTAGTTAATGGCTTCCAATTATGTTAAGTTCTGTGTGAGTAAGAAAGAAACTTGAACTTTTGTTTCTTGGCAGTTACTGCTGTATAAGCGAAGTAACAGCTCTTTACAGCTTGTGACTTGTCCTGCTCAGCAATTGGTAATTGAAACTATTATCCCATACAGGGATCTGAATCTCCCTATTTCATGTCACTTGGTAATATTTTACCTGTGAAACAGCAGTGAGGATTAGTCAGATTTCAAGGAAGTTAAAGTGTGCAGGAGAGCATTTGTTCCCGATGTTTGTTTAAGGGCTCTGATTGCAGCCCCAGCCACTCACAGATGGCTCCTCAGGCAGGTGAGTGGGTGGTGTTTCGAAGAAACTATATGCTGAAGTCAAAACACTTGTGCTGTGCCTTACTTAGCTGTAGGAGATCAAGATAAAATTAATTTCAGATTTCTGTTTCCTGGTACAATAGCTCAGGTGGGAGGGAAGCCAATACCTTACATCAGGAATAAAGGCAACTGGTGGGAATACATAAAACTACTGAATTGTTTTGACTGCTAAAGAAGATGCCAATTCTGGGGCACAGCTGGTGGTTTGTGGAACCTGTCAAAAAGCTTATGTTGTGGCTGCTAGCACTGCACTTCTTCTCCAGATAAATAAAATGCCCTTCCATGTCACTTCCAATCCTGTAACTGTCAAGCCCAGAAACAGTTCATCCCAGCTGTAAAATACAACAATAAAGCTTGCAATTAGTTTATTTTCTGATATTCTTCCCTCTTTCTTGTTGGACATGAGAAAAATTCAGACTTACAAAAAGGACACAGCTTGAAATGAACTGTTTGGTCTTGCCCTGGTTTCATCCTTGTACTCTGTAATTCAAGATGAAGTTGCTTAGGCATTGCAATATCTTTTGCTTCGGACTTGAGTTGTGGTTTGGGTGACCTCTTTAGGTAACCTATTTAATTTAATGACCTTGCATCCCTATTTAAGATGAGAAAACTCATTGTGTTTAAAACACGGAACTTCAAAAAACAAAAAAATGCTGTGGATTCCCTTACTGTCTCCTGCCCACTTGGAAAAAAAAAAAAAAAGGCTAAATATGAGTGCTTTGTATGGAATCCAAGTAATAGATGTTGTGTTTGGGAATTATGAGCGTCCCCCACAGCTGATGCTTTGGCAGCCTCTGTGCCTAAATGTGACTGACCATACGGTGCTCTGCAGTGACTTGCTAAGAATGTTTTCCAGCAGAAAGCTGAGAAACCTTCTAAGGTGCCAGATGGTTATTTTCTTGCTGTTTACTCAGGAAAAGAATTCAGGTGAGAAATCTGCATCAGTTAGACTTTCGTTCTAACAAAAAGTTAGACTTAGTTCTAATAAAAAGCTGTAGTAACGTGCAGCTCAGGTACTAATATAGTTTTTGATAGGTTTTAGCAGTTGAAATGAGAAATGCTGTCTTTATAGCATCTGTACACACACTGTTGCCAGGATTGAAGTACATACTTCTACGCCTTTTATTTTAAGGGACAATAATTTATTATCCCTTTTTTTACCAAAAAACAGCTGTAACTATAGCCCAATTGACTAATATGGACTAGACCTGAGAGCTACTCATTAAAATATCAATATTCTTCAGACTGAAGTTAAGGTCACCAACAATGTCTCTTCATTTGCAACTCATTTAGGGAAAAAAAATTCCTCAGCCTGATCATAAATGTGTCTGTTGGAATTTGCTTAGTAGCAAGACGATGAAAATTGTGATTCTTGTACAGATAACCTACAGCTCTGATCTTTCTAGACTTGCATACTTGAAAGGCATCGAAGTTTGAAACATCAATTATATGTTTTTAAAATTCAGGTTATGTTGCTACTTGAAGTATTTTAGGTGTGTTATTTTAAGTGTGATCTATGCACATCTGAACTGGGTGGGCAAGCAGGAATCTCAACCAGCCCACCAAAATCCTTTATTCCTAGATGAAAGGGCTGGAAGGAGGGTTAGAGCCTTTATGCTCAACAGTCCCTTTTGTTGCCTATTAGAAATTAGCATAATTTCCCTGCCCCATGTGTTACCTGAGCAAGCTGGGATTTCAACTGACAGTGAAAATTGGGTCGTTGCGTTATACATGTGAATTTAATTCTGACAACATCTCATGTCTGTGCCAACCATATGAGCTAGTTAATTTGCTGCTGGCTTTATGGTTTGTATATGGGGGGAAAAATGCTGAATGTACAAAGAGGCTGAGGACATCCTTAATGCCTGACATGGCTAACAGGAGCTCAGGCACCAGCAACAAAAAACAACAAAAGAATCCCAAGGCAGAGGACTCTGATTAATGAGGTGGAAGATTAGTGTTGATGGCTCTGTCATGACTTAGTTGCGTGGTGGAGTTTTTAAAATTTTTTTATTTTCTATTGATATTTGCGTTTCCTCTTTGCATCACCTCTGATAGCTGTTAAAATGGAGTGTTCTGTTGACTCTTTGTGACTTTTGGAACCAGAGTTTCCCATTGCACTGTCATTTGTTTTTAAAGCTATCCTTGGTGAATCTTTTCAGTCTTCACCAGATCTTGGAATAGATGTATTTAAAGATAGTTATCTTGATGAGACCATCTGTGATTGTCTCTGTCCCCTGCTGCTTCCTGTTTTTTAATTCTGTCCTGACAGCAGTCACACTTCCAGTACTTCTGGTGCTCCTTGAGTATTTCTTGGCGTCCTTGGCCCTTCCAGTAACAAGTTATCTGTTTGGTGTTTTATACACTTTCCCTCTGCTTACAGCTTCCCACTGACATTGGTGCCTGACCTTCGTCTTTCTATCACACGCTGCCTTTTTATTCCTGACTGGGTATGGATTTCACTACTGGAGCAGGACAGAGTTTTAGGCAGGTTTTTCCTTCTTTCTGAGTGTGGCATGTTGCTTTTGTTCATGCTTTTGTAGAGGGTCCTTCTTTTTACTGTCGCTTTCTATCATATTTTTGTTCCTAACCAGTTTCACTTACTTCCGTCTGCTTTAGGCATTAGGCACATTAAACTACATTTCATACAGTGTATTTCAGACTGGCCCCTGGTTTTCCAGCTTAAACGTAATGGAGTTGTGATTGCAAGTACCTGGGCAGACAGTAGTTTCTTATTAACTGATAGTTTTCTTTGCACGATCCAAATGACTTACCACATCTTGTTTATAAGTTACAACACAGGGGGGTGGACATTTTCATTTGTTTTTATTATTATTTATTCATTCTTTATCACAGCTGCATGAACAGCCTCTAGCTGCATGGTAAGGTTCACTTGCCAGACCGCATTTTTCTTTAATACTTTTTTTTTTTATTGCTAGGTATTTGCTTGGATGAGAAGGAAAGGAAAAGAAAAGCAAGACTGAAAGTATCAGGGCAGTGCAGGCAAGGGAGAACAGATTATGTTGTATTTGTTCTGGTTTGCCTTTCTAGCTCATTTAAGCATCAGATTTAAAAAAAACATTTGCTTTTCCAAACAATTGTGGTATCAAGAAGTCTCCCCTCATCCCAGCTCGTCTCTGTGTGCCACACAGCAGAATTTTCTCCATAAGCAGGGTATGTTGATTGTCTCTGGACTCATTCATGAAATGGAGCAAAGAGGATGTGCTTGATGGAGAGATGTTATTACGTGAACCCCTGCTTGCACACCTGCCCTATCCCTGAGAAAAGCTGGGTGTATAAATGTTTTGGAGTCTAAGAGCACCGTTTCTTCAGGCTCTTCCAGTAGAATGGGATAGGATGAACTGCCTGGGGAGCAGCCTGAATTTTATTTAGAAGGTCTATATCTGCTAATTATTAACTTGAGAACTATTAATGTGAGAGGTGGTGAATAAGGAGCATTGTTCAATCCATGGTGCAAAGACAGGAATACAGACAGAAAGGACACTTCTGGCCTCAGCGTTCAGTCCCAATTAATGCACTTCTTAATACTCTCTGAAAGAATAATTATGTCAACAGTAGCCAGAATGAAGTTGTACAGCAGGTTCTCACGCCAGGTAATAGCTTGAAATAGAAAGAAGCCAAAGGTCATGATTTCATGCCAAGCAGAACTTGGTGCTGATGGAGTTAGGCTTCCAAGCAAAGTTTTGGGAAGGCACTCAGTTCATTTTACTGTCACGTGCAACTGGCAGACTCCATTTGATGTGTAATTCTAATTGCCGTGTGACAGTGTGCGAGGAAGAAAGTGAGATGTTGCAGAAATAGCCTGAGTCGGTTGTTTTAATTACTGGTCTTACAGAGAAACTATTGTGGCATTGAGGCACGTCTTAAAAATCTGTGAGGATGGGTGTAATTGTACAAAGGCCTGTAATAAGCTGAAATTAGGCAAGAAAATGAGATGTTTCCAGTGAACATGATACATCCATATACATTTGTGGATTATTAGTTAGGAAGAGTTGTCTTCTGGTGTATTATCATATTTGTAGAGTTAATATTGGTGACTGTCAACAGCGTTTAGGTACAGGCAGAATGCAGAAAGTACATTTTGTAGCATGGAGTTGTGGCAAAAATGCTGAGTTATCATTTCTCTTACAATACCAGTCTTAGAATATAAAGTCAAAAAATACAGGGCTGATAGAAAACTGTAACTAGAACAAAGAATTATTTTTTATTATCTTTGTACAAAACACTATCCCCAGCAAAGTCAGTAACAATAGTCAAAGAAATAGAACTCACTTCTAAGGAAATGGTGAAATGAGCAAGTGTGCAGATTGGAATGAGGCACTTTGAGAAAACTCAGTGTTCATAGCAGTAAGCAACAAAACTGTGTGGTTCTTTGACAATTCAAGTTACTGGTATGAAACTGAAGTAAGAGACATTTAGTGGATTTTGATGGGTATTTTAAAAGTGCATTGGAGTAGGTATGCACTGGGAAATCCATGAGATGCTGAAAATTTCTTGTCAAGTTAAACTTACTTCATTATTTATAGTCCACTGATAAATGCAGTTTCAATTCATGGCACCACTGCATCTTTTTGCTGTCAGACACTGGTAAAAACCCTAATCAGAATGACCACAAGCTGGGTGATGATCTGAACAGTGCATTTAATTACTGTATATTACAGTAGCCTCTTGTTGATATAGATTAATGATATTCTTTCTTTTTGTAGTATGACATCGCACACGAGATTGGTGACATAACAGTGGTATAAACATGAAGAAACAGGCATCAATTTTTGCATGACTTTCCAGTATGGTGAAACTGAAGTACATAATGAAATGAAGTGCTGGGGTTTTTTACTTGATCTCACTTTAGATTCAAGATTTTTAAGTAGGCTGTATTCAGTTTTGTAAGTACTAAATTTTTTCTTTTTCATATTTTTGATGCAAAGTTTACAAAGCCAATCCTGACATTTTTCTTTTTACTTTTGTGTTTTGAAAACTGTGCACCATCACTCCTCTCTGCTTCCCTCACCCCATTTCCTGGACACGCAAAAAATTGTGAACTTAACAAAATCATCTCAGGTGGCAGAAATATAGCCTTAAGCACTGGGGTGTTAAAGAGATTGTAATGTGAAATAGAGTAGTTTTGGGTTTTCCTAGCTTTCTGGTCTGCTAATTTCATAGGAAGTGTGTCATCTATTGAATGCTGTAGTGATACCCATTGGGGTCTTACAAACTGTGTGCAAAATGCACTGTGTTTTGAGATTGTATATATTTTATAACACTTAATAAAATATGCTTGAATGTTACAGTTAACACGTGCTTCAGCATAATCTGTTAATGCAGGTGGTGTGGTAATTCATGTCTGTGCACTTCCTTATTCCTCCTGCTCCCCAGCTTACCATGCAAGAGTCCAGAGGGAAGAAGAGTGTGCTCTGTGCTCTTTAAACCAGGCTGGTTAAGGGGCTCTGTTGCCTCCTGCAGCATGGAAACTTTGGGTATTGGTTTCATAATGAAAATATTAATTTACCTAACCACGCAAGGGTGAGATCATTGTAATCTGATCTAATGGACAGGAATTTACTAAATTAATTTTTGGAGCGTTGTACCCCGCTGGTACTTGGGGGCATTTTTGCTAACTCATTGCAGGTTACAGTCCACCTAAATCAGAGCACACTGAAGGACACCTGGAATTTAGGCAGTAGCAGTGAGCATATGCAGACTCAAACCTGTCTTTAACTGCATCTGTCTGTGCTCTTGAGAAATACTGGTGCTGGTTTCTAACTACTGTAAATACTTAGATATTAATTTAAACCCCAATCTAGGGCCATGTTTTACACTGTGGTCTGAAGCCAATCACATAATCCCTTGTGAAACTGGTGGTTATAATGTGGAAAAGTGTGTTACTTATTAAATTATTTTTGTTTCTGTTTTTGAGATGAGAGCAGCTAATTTTAGAATAAACTCAGATGCTATCAAGCAAAAGTTCCATAGAAGTAGTTCTGTCATGGCACATGAATACTCAAGTAAAACCATCTAAGGAAGTAGGAATAATTTCCTGAGAAAAATGGAAGCATGGAGGATTTCTAAGTATCACAGGTTCAAGTAGACAATTAAAAAATAAAATTGTTCCAAATCTAAGTTCAATGTTGTAATTACAGAAAAGATACTCTGCCTTTAAGAAGCATTTGTTTTTATGCCAAAATATTTCATTCCTCATTCTTCCCTTTGACTCCATACTGCCTAAACTTGTCTCTGAGTGAATCTGGCAAGTAATTAATCAGGGTAAAATTCCACTGGGATCAGTATGAAAGTTGTCTTGTCAAGAAGCAGCAACTGCCTGTTCTGTTTAATATGTTCCGTAATGTGATGATTTGTGGACAGAATTTACCTTTTTTGCTACAGTATGCTCCATATAAGATGTCAGTGTCTTTTCCTGCCCTCAGAGATCACCATCATCTAAGTGTTTAATTGCTGGTGATTAAGAAGGTAGGAGAAAGGTAGGAGTAACTGTGCAAGCTTATAGTTTTGTTTCAAAAGTGAATTTCATAGAACTCTTATTCTGAAGAAAAATTTGCAAATCTTGCTTCACCAAAGTATGTTCTTAAAGGAATAAGTGATATAAACTTTTTTGTACTTAAATTCCTATCTAAATTAACAGGTATATATTGTCAGTAAAAGATAACATACAACTGCTGTCATCGAAGATAAATATGTGTCAATTTTGCAAAGAAATTTGCATTTTCTTTTCCCCAAGAAATTAGTAACTGTAAAACTTCCTTGTCATCTCTCTAAGGAGTTGCGTGGCTAATCCCCATGTTCTCAGCAGATGTCCAGATACTCAGTTTTTTGGAAGGTACTGTGTGTTGCATTGTTAGTCCAGAATTCAACCCTGCATGAGGTCACTGAGTAAGTGCTGTTAACTTTATATTGCTGTGGTGTGAGCAGGACACAAGTTTGAAAGCTTGTCTGATGCCACGCAGAAATCTGAAGATTTATTATCATCCTCACTCTGTTCTCTGCCACCTTCCTCAGGCTTGGAAGATTCGGTGATGAAGCCTGGGGGTTGTGCCTTTGTAGATTATTGTGACTAGGTGGCTGTTTAGGACTGGTTAGAGATGTCAGGGGGAATTTTTACGTGGTATAGATTACTTTTTCAACCATTTATCCTTTGTAATACACAGAACAGCTTGGTCACGCATGGTCAGCAAGTGGAAAACTCCCTGACTTTTGTGCCAACACTATGAAATGAGGAAAAGTAGTGCATTTCACATACTTCTTGCCAGGGCTTGCTTGTTACAGGAGAGTTTAAGCATGTGTTTGTTTGGCAGCTGTGCTCTTCTCCACACCCAAAAGAATCTCATTTGATGTTTTGCATGCAAGTCAGCTGGCCTGGGCCTGAAGAGTCACAAAGCCTGAATGTCACCTATAGCAGCTGCATCTTTGCTGCAAAGCAGATTAACTTGCAGTGCTTCCCCTCCATCACTGCAATATGACATTGTTCTATCAGATGGGAGTAGTGAGATCGAGCTGATCCTTCTCTCTGTTTAGGTCAGACCACTCCAGTTCTGTTTCTCCAAAAGCCATTATAATTACAGGTGTCTGAGGAGCAGGGCCATGCTCAGCCAGTCTCATACTTCCCAGGATCTTCCCAAGGTGGCCAAGCCTTGCAGGCATGTGGAACTTTGGAAAAAATGTGTGGTTGGTTGGTTCTGTGGGCTCAGTCTGCCTTGGTGTCATCTTGCCTGTTCCATAAGGTGTAGGGCGAGCCAGGCAGTTCACCATTTGAACTGTCCCATGGTTGAGGGGGAATTTGGATTCAAACAGTGCCCTGCAGGTAGTATGGCTACAACAGGCTCAGAAGCTGTGCCAGTGCAAGGCAGTTTCACATTGCTACAGCTGCATCCATGTCTGAAGTGGTATCGTTGTAAGTATTTGCATAAAATTAAGCAACCTCAAACCGTGACTCTGGCGTGTGCATTTTGAACGGCAGCATTCAGCAGGCTGCAGAAAGATTTGGCCCAGCCTGTCTTGACTCTTCTTTCCTGGCCTTGGGCTTCCTCCTATCTCGTCAGCATGAGCTCTGGTGCAGCTGCCGTGAGCCACATCAGAGACACGATATGGTTTAAAATTGCTTACATATGGTGAAGTGTAGTTTGAACTCGAGTGCATTCGTCACTCAGTTCAGCAGGCAGCTGCACTGGTATTTGTGCTGACAACAGGGGAAGGAGGCAGTGTGAAAGTGGAAAGAAGGATCAAAGTACAAGAAAAAGGCAGACAACAAACAACTTTCATCAGCAGGGCTAAAAGGGCTCAAGGCACTCAACTGCCCTGCTCTGCACAAGGACTTGGCCCAGGCAAACTCCAGAGGAGCTTTCCAGCTTCAGTGCTCCGTGATCCTGCAAAAAAGACGCACGTAGCCAAATTCTCTCTGCATTCAAAAAAGGGTGATTCTCAGCTGCGGTGCTCAAAGGCTAGAGACTCCTCAGCTTTTGGCACTGGTGTTTTCAGGCACCTCTATCCTCCTACATGTGCAGAAACCCTTTATTGTGAGTAGAATGCACAGCTTTTATTGTGCATCCTGATGCCTGCCACACATATGGACCTTCCTGGGTGTTCATAGGTATCCACAGCACGTTCCCAGGGCACCCTGCTCCAGTCAGTGCTGGGACAAAGCAGGCTGGCAGCATTGCCACTTTCCTTTTAAGACTTAAAGGAGATGGTAGTTGATAATGCTGATGTTGTCATCAACTATGAGCTTGCAAAAATGTATGCAGTTATTTCATGTGACTCTGAAGTAATTCCGAGTTTCTCCCTAAGGCATCTTGTGGAACATTCACATGGGCAAACCACCTTTGGCTTCAGCAGCCGTGCAGTGGGTGAGTGGCACTGCAGTTCCCTCTGCAGGCTCCAGGTCTCTTGTGTTACTGACAAAAGTAGGTGGGTCAAATACAAACAAAAGGGAATAACTTGCTTCAATCTCAACTCCAGTAGCATGTGGAAGGTAAAGAGGGAAATCATTCCTTAAAGGGAAACACCAGCGTCTTTCACTATAATTCAATGCCACGTTCAAGATTGCTTGCTGAAATCTGCACACCGGAGACCCAGCTCACTGGATTTTAACAATACTGTTAACATAATGTAGCTGCAACTTTAGTGTCGTTCATTCCAGTTCATTTCAATTCCTCACATGACTTTCATTGTCTACAGGAAAACGGGAGACATTAAAAATCTCAAGTAATTTATTTTGAATGGCTTGCTTATGCAATATAATGCAGGCTGCATTAATGTTCAGGAGGCAGCTAGACGTGAGGTGACACTGAATATGCAAAAATATTTACAATGCACTGTATGTATCATGTTCTTTATAAATAATTTACTTGTTACAAAGTAAATGACATTAATTACAATTATCACAACATAAGCCATGAAAGTTTGGGCTGGCAAAAATATAATGGGATTACTGCCTTTTTCATTAACACTGGGTCACTTCTGCATTTTGCCATCTCTGAGTATCTAACTTGACAATGTCTTCTCTCTGTCCTCATGACTGAGTCATTATTAATGCAATATGAATTTGCTGTCCTTACAGAAAAATTGCATTCCCTTCACATGTGTTTTTCTGACCTTTTTCCTCTTGTCAGAAATCAAACTTTTCCAAAAGCTCCAATAGTCCTACTTCTGAGGTTAACAGAAAAGAGGGTGGTAATTCTAATAAACCTCACATTATGCACTAACATGGAGATGAGATGCATGGAAGCCTTGCAGGACTCCTCAAAGCAGTGAGTCGCTGAAACTGGGAAAGGGAGCACCAACACACCAACTCCTGTCCTGTGACAGACAAAAAAGTTTCATACTTTGAAATCCAAATTTTTATACATGTTTTTGTAATTTAAATTGGCAAATAAGCATTTCTATGATGGGTGTACTTAGAATAGCTAGGCTAGTTTCAAACCTTAGAGCAAAATTTTAAAAGATTAACTGTCTTTAACAGTAAGCATTGCCTGTCATAATCCCTCCACATGCAAAACATTGGTGTGTAGCAGTTTTATCCTGGATTAGCTTCCAGCATGCAGTCCCAAACCACAGACACCATGCCCTGTAGTACTGGCTGCCATCCCAGGTGGTTTTAGTCCTAAAGGTGAAGGTGCAGTGGCTTGAAAGCTCTTGGGCAGAGAAACCAGAGCTGAGGGGCAACTTCTGTTCCCTGCCTCTCCCCCAGATCAAAATCTTGGCCTTTTGTGAGAAGTTTGAGTTGGCACACAGTTCTAGACTCTTGGTCTCTTGGCCTGGACTATGTGCTGCAGGAGGCTGGGAAGGTGGGGTGGTTACTTTCCTAGGACACAGCAGATGTCCTGTGTTTTTTTCAGGTTTTTTGGGGGTTGCATTTTGAGGGTTTTTTTCCTTAAAGAAAGAGGAATCCTGTGTCATCTCTCAATGCCATATTTCAATGACCCATGTTGGAGTGTCTGATGGCTGTTTATCATTCTAGCACCTCTGCTTTGGCTTCAGTGCAAAAAGCTAATGGGGATGGATTAAATGAGCTTTGGGTAGGCTTTTGCTGGGGTTAATTTGATGTGTGTGAACAGTTCCTACTGTGCCAGCAGAACTGTCTGTCAGCAGAAAGGTGGGTAAGTAATACCTTTAGCTGCTCCATCTGGATACAGAAGAGGAGGAGATGCTGTTGGGAAGTACCTGGGTTGAACAAAGGTGTGGTAAGCAATGGGTCTGTCTTGATGTCACGAGACACATTCTAATGATTGCTGTGCAGATCTCTGCAGAGCTGCTCTTGGCCTAGTTTGTATGGTAATAAGAAATGGAAATGCTAATGTAAAAAAAAGATCTGTTTTTGTAGTATGAAGAGTTACTTTTCTACATTGCTGATGAGAAGAGAAAATGGTAATAGTTCAGTCATTCTTTAAAAATTTTTGAGACATGTAAGAAACTACCTTGAGTCCTGTGTGCAGTTTTGGGCACCACAATATAAAAAAAGACGTTAAGCTGTTGGAGAGTGTCCAAAGGAGGGTCACGAGGAAGGTGAAGGCCTTGAGAGGAAGCCATGTGAGGAGTGGCTGAGGGCACTTGGTCTGTTCAGCCTGGAGTAGAGGAGACTGAGGGGGAGACCTCACTGCAGTAGCAACTTCCTTGTGAGGGGAAGAGGAGGAGCAGACACTGCTCACTTCTCTGATGACGGTGACAGGACCCAAGAGAACAGCTGGAGCTGTGTCAAGAGAGATTTAGTTTGGATATCAGGAAAAGGTTCTTCACCCAAAGGGTGGCTGGGCACTGAACAGGCTCCCCAGGGAAGTGGTCACAGCACCAAATCTGACAACTCTGCTGTAAAGAGGAATCAAAGTGCACAAGCTGAAGTCCAGGTACTGGACCTTTGCCCTCTCAGAAGTTTGTGTATAGCCTTGCTATCTGGCAATCTCATTTGCCTTCTGGCTAGTTGATCATGAGCTTTTTGAGAATGCCAGAAGAGGCAGGAAGGCAGGTGGGTGCATTGGGCTCCTCTGCCACCCACAGCCAGGGGACAGTGGTGGTATGGGCCAGGGAGGGATCCTGGAGGGTTTTGAATGCACTGTGGTGTCAGAGTTGCCTGCAAAAGTGAGGTTTTTCGCCTTTCTCAGACTGCCTGACTACCACTGTTGTGGATGGAGAACTCATGTTTTGCTTTTTTAACTTTTAGTACCAGGATAATGGCTACACAGCATGGAGCTCCAGGGGACCAAGGGGAAAATGGGATTCAGAACCACTTTCCCTGACTCCTAGGGATCAGAATCCACTCAGGATCAACTCCACTGATCTTTTTAGTTGGAGAGTTAGCCTGACTGTTACTTGACCTAAAACATTGCTATTACTATTCATAAAATGCACTGTACGCAAGTAAATTGTTGTCCTGTTGTATTACACTAAAAAGCTGTATTTTGGCATGTCAGTGAGTTGCCTGAAGCAAGAAAATGTATGGAAGAGGCTAGAGGATGAGAGTGGTACACTGAGAGTGGTGTCGGGTTCTCTTCCGCTGCGTCCCCCGAATGTTCTGGCTCGGCACTGCGCTGCCATGCGGAAGAATAAGGATTAGGTTTGTCCTGCTGTGAGATGATTCATGTGTGGGGAATGTGCGTGCTCAGGAACAGAGAGGTTTCAGGAGTGCATCACTGAAGAGAGGTTTGTAATAAGAATCAGCGATAAAACAGTAGCTAACCAGGGAAAAATGTGTTTGGTAAAAGGAATTTAAAGTTGAAATCTTAAGTGGTTAGGATTGCTTGTCTGACCATTTCTGCTAACGTTGTTGTTCTTCATTCTATTTTTAAGATGTCCTTAAATACACCATTTATTCTTTTATTTTAGATGTTCTATACATATTTGTGCATATTTATAGTACATATTTTATGTGTATATATTTTTATAATATGCACTCTCTGAGGTGTTTTTCCAATTTTACTACATGATTTTGCTTTAATACCATGTTAACACTTACATTATACTAGAATAGGGCTGGATATTTAAAGTTAATGTAACAGCAACTAGATGTCAAACTGTTATTTCCTTTATCTAAAGTGTGAAGGATGTGAACTAATATTTAGCAAAATAAAAGTGTTTTCCAACTTGGATATTATTCATGCTTTCCCAGAGATGTTAACATAACCTTGTAATTGGCATGAATTCTATCCAGCAATGAGCACTGTGGGAAATGCACTTTATGTTTGTTGCTTGTTTTTAAGGCACAGTGGAAATTCATAGGCTATAACAAGCCGTGCATTTGAGTGTGGCTGATTTTCTCTCTGTACAATTAATTTATTCTGATGGGAAAGGTAACATCAAGCTTAACGTATTTCTCAGTAGAGAGCTTTCTCTGAAAGACTCTCATTGGGGTATAAGTGCCTAATTTCTAAACAGCATGTTGTGTTAAACAGACACTTTTAGATAATCTGCATTTGAACTCTTCCCTCCAGAAAAAGAAAAAAAAACCCCAGTCCTTTTGCTCAGATTCCAGTTCTTGTCTTCATTGTGAACAGCCGAGGCATGACAACATGGTTCTGGTATACAAGCCCTGAAAAATAAGATTTATAAAGCAAAACCACAACTCAGACTGGGGATGTCTTTAGCTTGTCAGTTTGACTGCTGTCTGAGCAGAGGAAAGGCTCCTGCCACGGGAGAACTGCTTGGAAACCCTGTGTGAAACTTGTTTATGCCACTCATCTCAGTCCCCCCTGGCCAGGTAACCTCACCAGAGAGGCCCTTTCTACCATGCACTGCAGACCCAGACATTTTTGTTTCTGTTGGGGCACAGTTTAGGTAGGCAGTGAATCTATGGGAGATGGGGCTAGAAAAGCACAGGACTATTTGCTGAGTGCCATGCTGCTGGTGAGACTTTTTTTTCTTTCCCCATTTAATTTGACTAGAATTCAGAAACAAAGAAAGCCAAATCCAAATCCAAACCATTGTTGCTCAGGCAACAAGATGTAGCTGAGAATGAAAACTGCAACGTCATTAAAAGCGATGCAAAGGATGTGATGGGGTTGCCTGTGGAAATTTCTGTCAATCAAACCTGGGTGCTTTATGAAAACATCAATTTCAGTCAGATTCACTACGTAAGCAGCTCAACCTGCCGTGAGTAGTTTGCATTTGTTTATATTCATTGGAACTGTTGCGCTTTGGAAGTTACAATGTTTTTGGCAGGCACCAAAGAGAGAAATGTGGTTCATAGCCTCTTGCCAATTATCAGTTCTGCTGGATATATCATACAGCTACCTAAGAAATCTGACAGGCTTCATAAAATCAGCCTCAAGCTAATTAGTAATGCCAGTGTTTTTCAAATGGCTGTTGATATTATTGCTGTACCTCATCCAGGGACCATCACCCTGTGTATTCATGAGATATGGCAAAGTGTCATAGCCATGAATGCAAAACTTTCTGAAATCTGAATGTATTTCTGTCCTTTTATCTCTGCTGTACTCCTCTATTCCCAGTTTGTAATCCTGGTTTATCTTATGGATTTAGTTAATGTTAACTTAATCTATGTAAAAGAAGAGAAAAAAACAGGTGGCAAAACTTTCTTCCTTAATGACTTGATATTATACATTCATGATAATGAAGTGGAACATACAACTACGAAGAAAGTGCTATATTCTGCAGTCTTACTTGATTTTGTTTCATTTTAGTCTTGGACTGCTGGAATTATTTAATGAAAGGGCAATTTTGGGGGAAATATTTGATTAAGAATATGGAACAATCATAGAAAAGTTTAAAAAACCCAATAAAAACAAAAAAACCCCACAGCATTTTCTATACAAAACCCCATCACACATACATATTAATAAGTGAATTGTTGTTAATCTTTATGGTGTAGTTAGAAAATAGGAATGTAGTAAGGCAGAAATCCAATAATGTTCTTCTCTCAGGTGTCAATTTGGTTAAAATATTAAACACACTTATCACTAGCAAATAATGTCATATTGCTATTTTTGTGGTAGGCTTGAGTCGAATGTTCTGACCCAGACTGGCCTCACTGTGTTAGACACTACAGGCAAACAGCAAGAAACCTGTCCTACCACATAGATCTTGTAGTCTAAATAATAAATACAACCAAATGCTGAGAGATGAAGGAGTGGGCAGATGGCTGTCTTTATTTTACAGAGGTGGAACCAAATCAGCAATTAGTTCAGTGAGATATCACAGATCAAAGAGGGGCCCTGCAACAGAAAAGAAAAAACCAAAAAACCCAAACCAGGTTTCCTGTATCTTGGCATGTGCAATTATTTCTTATAAAATAAAAAATTTGCTTATGAAATCTTCCTGTCCCTGCACATCATTCCGAGTCCAGTATCAAAGTCCAGAGCATTCACCAGGTCAGAATACTTCCAGCAATGACAGCTGTAGGAGCAAAAGAAGAGAAAGTATACCTAGGCATTAGTGGGAAATGTTGACAGAATTGTGAGTCATTAGGTAAAAAGAGGAAATGGGAAGCTGAAGGATAGGATTATGGAAAAGCTAAAAGCAAAGCTTTTAATCTACAAACCTTCCCTTCACAGACAGTTGAGGTATGACTGCCAAAATAAGATGTTTATTTTAGGTTTATTCCCCTTAGGGAACTTTGTAAAAATGTGTGGATCATATTTTTTTTCAGTTTTATTTCATCAGCTGTTGGAAAGACTGTACTGTCTCTTAGTTTCTGGAGATCAAAGTGTAGGCAGTGAAAAATAATCTAATCTGCCACTTTGGAATAATTTGCCACAGCAGGCATTCCCAGTGCAAATCAGAGTACAAATCAGATGGTGAATTCGTGATCTCAAAAGAGGATTACTTTGGATTAGTTGTCCAGTGAAGCAGGCACTTTGTACAATGCAGCAGACAGCTCCAACATGAGCCAATTTATTGCTTGTTTTGCCTTTCCCTTTTTTTTTTAAAGGAATATTAGTTTACCAAATGGATTCTCATACACTAATTAACAGTATTTTGACAGCATTTGTGTCTAGAAGACAGATTATGTGACATATTACTAAGCAACTAAAACTTAATGTCCAGACTTTCAGGAGGGAGGAGACTTGGTAGGAAGCAGCCCAAGCTGCATTTTGGTTGACAGCAAGCACAGGTTTAAGCAGTGCTTTGAAGGTTCTGTCCTGAATGGCCATTTCAGCTTAGAGCTTGATTTGTGAGACAGGGAGGAGACAATTGCATCTGGCCATGGTTCAGTCCTACTGCTTCTCTAGTTTAAGGATGTCATGTTTTAGTGATGCTTGAATTATAGAATCATAGAATGGCCTGGGTTGGAAAGAGACCTTAAAGATCATCTTGTTCCCACCCAGGGACAGGGACAGTTTCCAGCAGACCAGGTTGCTCAGATATCTATCCAACCAGGCCTTGAACATTTCCAGGCATGGGGCATCCACAGCTTCTCTGAGCAACCTGTGCCAGTGCCTCAACCCCCTCAGAGGAAAGAATTTACTCCTAATACCTAATATAAACCTACTCTCTTTGGTTAGAAGCCATTCCCCTTTGTCCTGTCACTCCAGGCACTTGTAAATAGGCTCTCTCCATCTTTCCTGTGGGATCCCACAGGCCACAATTAGGTCACCCCAGAGCCTTCTCTTCTCCAGGCTGAACAATCCCAGTTCTCCCAGCCTTTCCTCCCAGCAGAGCTGCTCCATCCCTCTGATCACCTAGGTGTCTCCTCTGGCCTGGCTCCAGCAGCTCCCTGTCCTTGCTGTGCTGGGAGCCCAGAGCTGATGCAGCACTGCAGGTGGGCTCTCAGCAGAGCAGGGCAGAGGGGCAGAATCTCCTCCCTGCCCTGCTGCCCACGGGGCTTTGGCTGCAGCCCAGCACACGGGGGTTCTGAGCTCCCAGTGCACACAGCCAGGGCATGTCCAGCCTCTCACCCACAGCACCCACAAGTCCTTCTCCCAGGGCTGCTCTCGAAGAGCTTTCATGTCATTTTACTGATAGCACACATCGCTAAATTAATCTGCTTCTCAGTTTCATGGGACTGTTATAAGTAACAAGGTTGTAAACACTACTTATCCTTTTATGAACAGTGCAATGCCCTGTTTCTTCAGGTTAATGTTTTACTCCATCGTGCTGCAGCTGTGAGATCATTATTGTACACAATCGTTTTGCTGCCTCCCTGTTGACGCGGGTTCTGGACATTTATTAGTAGAGATAAAACCATTCTTGGCCATGTTTCCCATGTCACAAAGTTGGCTTGGATTTCCTTGGATTTCCAAAGCTCAAATTTCCTGGGCAATATAAAATCCCTGTGGAAGAAGAGAAGAAGTAGCCAACTGTTACTGTGAGGGTGGAAATAAACCTGTGCTAAAGCTTGAGATCCAGGCAGCTTTACATTAAGGCAACTCCAGATCCAGCAGCACTATTGTCTCCTCTGTTTAGACAGCAACAGCTCTAGACCACAATCCTGGCTCTGCCCCCACTGCTTGACAGATGGGGAGAGATGTAAGCAGCTAAAATTTCAGGAGTCACTGGTGAAGGGTGACTTTGCACCATTGTTTCTGCATTCAGAGCAAGCCTGAACAAGCGCTGGGAATTTAGACCCCCGCTCCAGACAAAGGCCAGCCCATTGCTTCTGATTCAGTCCCAAATTGGTTGTTCTGTCACAGGTTTCCTACCCCATATCCTCAGCTCGCTCTCTCCTCTGGACTCTGCGGCAGGCTAGAAGTAAGCCAGAAGAAGAAAATATTGCAATCACTCTTGAATCTTCTTTTGAAATGGGTAAAAATGTTATTTCCCTGGTGCCCACTGTCCTAGGTGCGACACTGGTCTCAGCAAAGAACAAAGTGCTATGAAAAGTGACAAGGGAGACTTACACCTCTAAACTGCTGGGATGGAATGAGGTCAAGTTTGGCACAGTGCATTACATCAGCTGGAGGAATCCTCCTTTCAAAGACAGCCCTTGCTGGCCACACCAGATAAATGTTCTACCCTGCCTGTGCAAAAACCACCACTGAAAGCCTCTTTGTCCACCAGGGCTGTGACAAGGATGTTCAGGTATGTTTCTGCAAGAAGCAGTATAAATAGTTACTGTCTTATGTATTTTTGTAATACAGCTCTGTGTGCTCTCAGTCATCCACAGCATGCTGCTTCTAGAACACACCAATGATCCTCTGCCATAAAGCAGAGGATCTGCCTTTTTAATAAAGAAATACTTCTTCAAACACATGGATATTCAGGCTTGCAAGAATTGTTAGGACTATGATACAAGACACAAGTTTCTTGGTTTCTTTAGGAGTGTTGTAAGTCCACCTGTACTTAGAACACATTGTTACTTAACAGGAATGGCAAACTTTAGAAGGATAACAAATAAGACTTCATGAGTTTCTCTCATGTGGCAGACTGGAAACCTGTCTATGTGTCCATGACACAGACAGAATCAACACCAGATTCTTATAAAATATATTTGTCTTAAAATTCTTCCAAAACATGACAAAGTGCTAAAGACACTTTAATCTTGGCATGTGCAATTATTTCTTATGAAATAAAAAAATTGGTCATGAAATCTTCCTGTCCCTGCACATCATTTCTAGGTGCCTAGGTGAGTGTAAACCTAACCCCAACCTTAACCCTAACCAAGAACCTAAGCAAATGTTTCATTTGTACCTATGAACAGTTCTGAAGTCACAGGTCTGAAATTCTGCATGTGATTTTCCCAGTCCTGTGTTAGTTCATTTCACAGAAAGCAAAAATATGTATATGTAGATATATAGATATGTATATGTAGATATATATGTATATGTATATGTATATATATGTAGATATGTATATGTATATGTATATGTATCTACATATACATATGTATATTGCCTTATAATTTATTGCTAGCTGCACTAATACCATCCTTATTAAACATAAATCTTCTACTGATGTGAACTGTACTTGGAGAAATCAGCAGCATATGATACAAGCTATGGCTATTCTGCCTCCTTTCATTCCCAGGGCATTAACTTACTTGTTATGTTTCCGCCTTGGAAGTGGCAAGCGAATTTAGAGTGATAGCTGCTCAGCAGTCAGCACTAAACACAGAAATTGGATTTGAACATAAGCGTGTCTGCTGCTCCAAGCACTCTTCTGGGGCTGAAAAGGCAGACAGATTATATTTTGCTGTGGTAAGAAATTGTACCTGTAAGAATAAGTAAATCATTAAAAGCTGAGGCAGATTCTGTTTCCTGAGCTCCTGGATGTGTTTGGGGTTAATGATATGGATGAAGCACTCATGAATGACAATATATGGGAATTTTCTGACCTCACAGCTTTAGATATAGTTTCCAGCTCACCACCTATACTCTCTTGTCTTACCCCAAGTGTGTTCAGCTCTGTTCAAACAGGACGATGTGCTACTCCCCGTTTGCTCCAGCTCCTGGTACACCTTGGGGTGGGTCCATCAGGTAAGGGAGGGACAGCGCCGGGCTGCTGGGACCGCTGGGAATGGGAGGGACAGGAAAATGCAATGACTGAAATGCACCACCAGAGAGAGCCTTTGTCTTGCTGAGGTTATTAGGGACGCTGCACACACACATCCGTACTGCGGCTCTCGGCTCGCAGGGGAAGTTTTGCAAGTGTTTAATTGTCAGGTGGAGAGCAAGAACCGAAACTCACAGCACTGATGGGAAATATAAATGCTCTGTGTGCGTGCACGAGCACAAGTCATTTTAACTGCACACTTGGCCCTTTGGAGAGATCAGGACAGGTGGAAAAACTGATGCCAGACAGGGGAAAACTGATAGGAACTGAATGTCTCACATCTGCAAAGGCCCTGGTCTGATGCTGGTTCCTCTGATTTTGGCTGGTACAATCTAGAGAGCGTGGGGCACTCTGGCAGTGATGGAGCTGCCCTTGGAGTTGAGGGGGGACCTGTGCTCCACGTCTCTCCTTTGCCATGTAATCATAGATTCACAGCATCATAGAATCACACAGGTTGGTAAAGATCTCCAAGATCATCAAGTCCAACATTTGATCAATCAAGCCCAGGGGTAATCTTGCTCTGTGAGTATCACTTTTGGTTTCCACAACTGACATGTTATACAACTGTAAAATATTTGTCAATATTTGTATGTGATCAGACCTTCACTGAGATTTGAAAGAGTCTTTTCGATCACACTGGATTTCTTAAGTGGACAAAACATTTAATATTCTATGAAATGGATACAACTTCACAGATACTTGTGTTTCATTCTTCACTTGTCTGTGTGGTAGAGCTTGGAATGGATTTTATCTGGTGTTGTTTGTGGCAAAATACCAGTGTTGGCTCAGGAGCAACATTGGGTAGGTCGAAGCTCTGAAGCTGTTTCTGGGAGCTGTCAGGACATGTTTTCAGGCTTCCTGGCTTCTTTCTGGGTATGCAGTGCTGCAAAGAGGATACCAGGCAAAACGGGTGATAATTGTGATCCAGCATCTCCACCAACCTTGTGGTTCAAGAGGAATCATATCCCTCTCTGCCCTCCCTCACTTCCAGTATCCCTTCTCCACTTTTATTGCAGAAGTGTATTTGCAGTTTTGAAGGTGAACAATGCCATCATCATCACATAAGCCTCCTGAGACCTTTGTGAAAATGGATGGAAATCTTCACTGAGACAACGATGTCCTTTGTTCTCACAGGAAGATGATTGTTATCATTTGGATCTTTCACTTAACTGGGCCATACCAGTCCTTCCCACACTAAAACTTCAGGGACTGCTGGGGAATAGGCATGTTCAGGCCTGTAAAGAAGCAGTTCTCACTGCAGGTAGAATAATTGCAGCTGGCTCTGCTCTCTTCCAGAAACCTTCTAATCCTAGGAATGCCTGACCTAGGAATTTCTTCGTGTCTTTTAAATACTCCTCATTGCAATGTCCCAGTGTACTCAACTTTTTGGAAAGAGATCAAAGAGCATATTAAATAGCCACCAAAGCAACACATATCCTTTGAGTGAGCCAGACACATGACCATACTCCACACAATCTAACTGTATGTAGACATGAACATCGAGAAGCCCTGGAGAAAAAGACCATACCACAGGTCACGTGGATTATTCTGGCATGGTGTGTCAAGCCAGCTTAATTATAGGTTGTCTTCAATGCCATGATCCAGGCTTTTATTTTCCATGTGTGTGTGTCACTAAATAAATAGCAACACTGACGGCCTTAATCTTTGGTGAAGTCCTAAAAAAACTAAGCTATTGAATTGGTTTGGGATTCATCTAGACAAGGCTTCAAACTTCAGTGGTTCCTCCTAGGAATGGGTGACTATGCTCAAGTATCCTAGTACAGAAGCAGGCTCTAGTTTATTTGTGAGCTCAAAAAAACCATTGTGTGTAGATGTACTCAAATGTAGTTTGCAAAAATTTATTTTAACAAAAATGGGCCTCTTAAATTTATTCCACATGAATTTTCACCCCAGAGAAATTTTCACTCCTATTTGTGATCATTGCACAAGCTGCTTGCTGAGAACCCTGTAGTATTTCAGGCCCTGACATCAATGAGGACAGACACATTGCTGCACTAATTGATTGACCAGGTATGCAATCAGGGCTGATCATATTAAAAATTCATCATCTCCAAATGAGGTTTTAGAGTTGCTACAGTTTGAGACTTTGCTCTAGAGGAAAGTCAAAAACTTGTCATAAATAATACAGGATTCAACCCTGCCAGACATTGTGCACTTTTGCTAATATGTGAAGCTCACCTCTCAGCCATCTTCACCCTTCAGAATGAATGATAATAAAATAAGTCTTTGGACAGACTGGACTGATGGGCTGAGGCCAATGGTCTGAAGTTCAACAAGGCCAAGTGCCAGGTCCTGCCTTGGGTCACAACAAGGCAGTGCTATAGGCTGAGGCAGAGTGGCTGCAAAGCTGTCCTGGGGAAAAGGACTTGGAGATGGTGGTACAGCTGAACATGAGCCAGCTGTGCCCAGGTGGCCAAGAAGGCCAATGGCACCTGGTCTGTACCAGCAGTAGTGTGGCAGCAGGACCAGGACAGGGGTTGTCCCCCTGTGCTGGGCACTGGTGAGGCCACAGCTCAGATCCTGTGTCCAGTTTTGGGTTCCTCACTGCAAGAAGAGCATTGAAGTGCTGGAGTGTGTCCAGAGAAGGGAATGGAGGTGAGGAAGGGTCTGGAGCACAAGTCTGGTGAGGGATCTGGGGGTGTTTAATCTGGAAAAAATGAGGCTCCGGGGGAACCTTCACACTCTCTACAACTCCCTGAGAGGAGGGTGTAGCCAGGTGGGGCTGGGCTCTTCTCCTAGCTGACAAGTGACAGCACAAGAGGAACTGCAGCATCTCTTAGCTGCACCAGGGAAAGTCTAGATTGCACATTAGGGAAAATTTCTTCCCTTAAAGGCATCAGAATAGAGTGTCCAGGGAGTCACCATCTCTGGAGATATTTAAAAGGTGTGTAGAGGTGGCACTGAGGAACCACTTGGTATTATGGGGGACTTGGCAATGCTGGGCTAACAGTTGGACTTGATGATGTCAAAGGTATTTTCCAACCTAAATGATTCTATATTCTGATTTTGAAACTTTAAACTGACTGCCTGGCTGTGTCTGTGGAGCAGTTTGGCTCTTTTGCTGTTGCTCTACAACCTATTCCCACACACAAAGGGTAAGGGAATGCTCCCATACTGGAGCAGGGCATTGCCTAGAGCAGGGTCCTTCCCTCTGCCCAGCAGTGCATGTTCCCAGGACCAGCCCTGTGAAACAGCATCAACTCAACCATTTCTCAGACCACACTGTGAGTCAGCTCAGGGAGCTGCTTTGGGTGGAAACAAGGCAGCAAAACACAGTGCCCAGGGACCTGTGCCTGCCCACCTGTAAAGCAGGGGAGGCTGCAAAAGGAAAGGGAGAAACTCAGGAAGGCACAAAGCCAGTGACAGCACTCTGACCCTCTGGCTGTGTCTCGGTAAGAATGAGGTTATGGCTGTTTCCCTTCACGTAGGGAGGGCAGGGTGTGAGCTGGCAGGCAGCACACACCTCCTCAGCCCACTTCACACCAACCAGCTGAACAAACACACCGACTCTTGTCTGTCCTGTCTGACTGTCCTCCACCCTGCCCAGCCGTGGGTGCTGCTTGGGAGCCAGTGGGACTGAGCAAAGGCTGCAGCTGGTTTTGTGCCTCTTTAAGGAGCAGCTCCCGGAAGGGTCTGGAAAAGGCCAGGGCTGGCTCAGTGGCTGCAGTGGAGACACAGCACTCCGGTGCTGAACGAGGGGAGATGGGGCACTGGGGATGCCTTTGCTTGGCTCAGCTGGCTGGGAAAGCACTGCACCAGCACAAGGCTACCAACTTCTAGAGCTGCTGCACCTGGAGTCTGGATTGCCTGGAGAGCAGGTATTGGTAGAGTTCCATCACTGCTGACTGAAGGCTTCTGGACTTGGGCAAGAATAGTAGAATGGCCTGGGTTGGAAAGGGACGTTAAAGATCATCTTCCAACCCCCTGCCATGGGCAGGGACACCTTCCACTAGTCCAGGTTGCTCAGAGATCCATCCAGCCTGGCCCTGAACACTTCTAGGGATGGGACAGCCACAACTTCTCTGGACAACCTGTGCCAGTGCCTCACCACTCTCACAGTAAAGAATTTTTTCTTATTATTTCTTCTAAACATACTCTCTGTCAATTTACATCCATCCCACTTGTCCTGTCACTCCAAGCCCTTGTAAAAAGTCCCTCTCTGACTTTCCCATAGGCTCCCTTCAGGTACACAATTAAGTCACCCCAAAGCCTTCTCTTTTCCAGGCTGATCAACCCTAATTCTCCCAGCCTTTCCTCTCAAGAGAGGTGCTCCATCCCCCTTGGACTCACTCCAATACATCCACGTTTTTCTTGTGCTGAGGCCCCCAGAGCTGGATGCAGTACTCCAGGAGGGTCAAGCATACTCCATTTGATAGTGGGGAAGACAAGCCCTGCAAACAACAGGGACTCTATGTTGTCTTTTCAATTACAGTCATCCCCCAGTGTGCCTGATCTGTCTTGATAGATCTCAACACTTCCCTGAAAATGACTCTTCATCCTTTCTGAGTGTACCTTTGCAAAGTTTATAAAGGGAAAGTGACACAACAGATGAGTTGCTCTGCACTGCTTTCATAAATGCCAATGCTAGGCTGAGAGTTTATGCTGGAATTTGGAAGCAGGGGACTGCAAATATTACCCTTCCTCCTCTTCTATCAGCGTTCTAGCCCAAGGCTTCCAATTTCAGTGCATTTCTTTGCACAGGACATACCACGAGGTAAAATGTGGCTCCAAAGCTCAGCAGTTCCAAAAGGAAGTGGCATACAACCTTGTGATATAAAACAGCTGACTCAAAGCAAAAATAAAGGAATAAGGAACATTTACAACTAATTTCATGCAGCAGTTGTGGAGGGAGAGGGTGGTTATCTTTATCTACAGGGCAACACAAGCAGATATCCCTCTGCAAGGCAGTGAAAAAGCCACCCTGTTGCAGGTGACCTGGCATCACACTTGTTTACCAATGACTTGTCCAGCGGGACTGCTTTAAATCATGGGCAACAGAAGTAGTTCCCAGTGGATCTCAGGCAATTTTGAATTTACCAGAGCAAGGACTGTTCTGTACAAAACACCTTCTGTTTGTGTTTTGGGCTCTTTATTTTTAAAATAAGTCTGAAGGGCCCTGCAGTCCATTTCAGACAACTTTTGGAAGGATTAATCCTCCCAAAAAGTAGTGAAGCAGCGACTAGTGGCACTAGTGCATTACATGCAGCTGTACTTTTTTCTGTAATTTTCTCCTGTGATGGTGTTTATCTTCTGGAAGAGGACACTCAGAGAAGATGTGGAGCATCCAACCTTTGAGATATTGAAAACCCATCTGGACATGGTCCTGAGCAACCTGCTCTGGCTGGTCTTGCTTTGGGCAGGGTTTGGACGAAGTGATCTCCCAAGGTGCATTCCTGCCTCAGCTGATCCCTGATAGTGTGCGTGTGTGTGCCTGAGAGAGAACAACAGTGAGTGCAAGAGCTGCTCAGTGGCCTGCAGTCAGTGCATGCTATTCATTTCCAGATTATCATTCAGTCCTCGTTTGTTGGGCAAACCTCAAGCCTGGTTAGGGAATGAAAGAGCTCAAGTGTAAGCAAAGATATTAACATGACGTGTTTCTGGACAGATCTGATCTTGCATCTGAATATGACGCAAGAAGGGAATATCTTTAGTTTTTCCTGTTTCAGTTCAAAATTTTGAAAAGTGTCTTAAAACCAGCAATAAGGCACTGCAGAAAATGCAGCCTGTGGAGCTCAGTTTGCAAAATGAAGCGTTCTGGTTTGCCATGCTGCAGTTAAAGTTAGCAGCTCAGTGTGGTTTGTCCCTTTGTGGTTAGTCATGATGAGACAGTCTTTGCTCAGACCATCACATATGGTTTTTCTCTGTGCTTTCTTCCTCCTCCCCCTCATTCCCACAGTAGATGGAACCCGCTGAACGAGCAACCAGAGATACTGTCTTTTAACCTTGCTTGGTGGTTGACCAGCCTGTCTGCTCCCGCACTGAGAAACAACATGGACACACAGGGGCCCAACAAGCTCTGTTCATCCTGACCAACTTACAACCTCATTTTGGGGTAATTCCCATCTGTGGTTCCCCCTCAGCCTGACTCTAGTGCTCACTGTGCTTGGCCGCTCAGGGGAAGGGTTTTGCCAGCACGAACCTCTTGGGGAAGCTGGATCCATTGGCTGGGTTCTCAGGGATCTGGTGCCGAGGGCTCCCACTCCCACTGAGCAGGGTGCACAGGAACTCATCAGAGCTGCAGCTGCCAGCAGTGAGAAAGGAAGCAGACACCTCATCCTGGGGAGTGTACGTCAGCAGTGCCAAACTAGCAACCGAGGGACACATTGTGATCAGAGGAGTCTGAAATCTGCATTGCTGGGCAATGATATTTTCCCTGCTTATATCAGCTGTGTAAAACGTGTATTTTTTTTCTCAAGAGATAACATGCAACTGCAAACAAGTTTTCAGAAAAGATTAGTCTTGCCTCAATCACACCTTTAAAAAGGCCTATGATCAGCAAATGGAACTGAAATGTTCACAAAGCCCTATAGAAAATGGCACTGTGCTGAAGAATTGACGCAATGAAGTAGAAGGTTAATATAAATAATATAAATGATGACTAAGCCGTGTGCTTTCAGCGGGGTGAAAAGCTGCATTTCACAGTTAGCTACGCAGTGTCTAGGATCTGCCTCTCTGATAACAACACGAAGAATATCAAAGCTAAATTGGCAAAGCCTTGAGCTGATTTTCACCATGAAGTAACATCCCTATGGTGACCTCCTTTGGAAGTGCCTGCTCAGGTCTTGTTGAAGATGACAAAAAATGGGGAAAAACTTTTTTTAGCTGTGCTTGGGCTAGGACAAAGAGTAATGGTTTTAAAGTAAAGCAGGCTCTAGTTAGATTAGGTATCAAGAAGAAATCTTTTGCAATGAGGGTGATGAGGCACCAGCACAGGCTGCCCAGAGAGAGGGTGGATGCCCCAGCCCTGGAAACATTCAAGGTCAGGCTGGATGGCACTTGGAGCAACCTGGTCTAGTGAAAGTGTCACTGCTCACTGCTCATGCTCATGGGGTTGGAATGAGATGAGTTTTGAGGTCCCTTCCAACCCAAACTAATCTGTGATTCCATGACACTGAACCAGGTGTCTCACTGTCACTGCTGGATCTGCTTTAAAACTCTTTGGCCAGATAGAACAATGAATATACTTGTGACTGAGATTCATAGACACACAGGTGTTGTTTTTACAAATAAATGCTAACTATTACTGTGTGTAAATTACCTGTTTTAGAAGAATATTTTTGTCATCTGACTTTTCCTCTGTGGAAAACCTCAGCTGCTAAACAATATGCAGTATGAAACCAGAGCTAGAAAAGAGATTACATTGACCATGATGCAGCACCAAACTCTAAAATGTTGAATTTAAACATTAGGCACTTAATTTTGATCAATGCAGTTAATTAACAGATTTGTTGTGGCTGTTGAATAGGGTGGCACAGAAGTAAGGGAATGGATGGAAGCATCTGGCCACTAGTTTTATTTTTCTGGCACTGAAAGATACCATCTCATTACTGGGAGCAATAACTGGTCTGCTTTCCCTGTTGGATCAATGCCTTTCTTTGACCCACACACCAAAACTCCAAGGCTTCTCTCAGTGCTGTGTTATTTCAACATGCACAAAAACAAGCACAAGCCAACGACCTTGGCCATTTGTCACACTGAAAGAAAACAATGGCAATTGTTCACGAGCAACAGGCCAGGCTTGTGTCTGTGGTCGAGCCCAAAGCCTTGTGGCAACTCTGCTGTGGGTCACTGTCACCCAGCAGAAAAACACACCCTGGGGACAAGCTGTTCTTTGCCCCCAGCCTCTCCCTGTAAGCCCAAGGACGGGTGGAGGTGCTGGGAGACGGCACAAGGACAAGGCCAGCTCAGCCCTGCTCCTCTCGCAGCAGAGGCTGGAGGGAAACAGAGATAGGCTTGCTGCAAGAAACCCAGCTCTTGGGGCCTGGATGGGGCTGTCTCAAACCACAGAATTACAGCTTAGTTTGGGGAGAGCTGGAAAAGATGTGTTTTCCTCCTACTCATCCTCATCCCCCACATCTCGGGGTGAAGTCTCCGTGGAGTCAGCTGCAGAGGTAGCTGGTGCTGAGTGAGACTCACTGAAAGCCTTGTGTGGATGCTGACTGCCTCCTCCAAGGGCAGGATCCTGTTAGTTACTGCTGTGAGAAATCTCATTATCTTTATTTAAAAAGCTAAAAAAAGAGAAAAAAGGCCATGCCTTTTCCTTCCTGTTCCTTTGGCTCTCAGTATAAAGCACCAGCACCTTGCCTTCAAAAATTACCCTCCTTCCCTTGTCAAGAGTTGATTATGAGGAGAAAATACAATTTTTGAGACCTGGCCAATTTAGATGAAGCTGCTGTAAAAGAAACCTTCATAAGTACATACAGTAATAAAAGAAATAAGTGCTCATTTGCTGCTGGGAAAAACATTTACAAGAGGATTTCAGGCTAATGAAGATGAGTTTGACCTGCCTGCTGGTTAGTGGTGTAGGTGAGTGCATCATTCCCATGACTGTATTGAACACTTTTTAAAGGCCTTGCCTTGCCATCCTTTCCTGTAGAATCCCTTCAGGTACTGGAAAGCCACAATTAGGTCACCCCAAAGCCTTCTCGTTCCCCAGGCTGAACAATCCCAGTTCTCCCAGCCTTTCCTCCCAGCAGAGCTGCTCCATCCCTCTGATCACCTAGGTTCCTCCTCTGGCCTGGCTCCAGCAGCTCCCTGTCCTTGCTGTGCTGGGAGCCCAGAGCTGATGCAGCACTGCAGGTGGGCTCTCAGCAGAGCAGGGCAGAGGGGCAGAATCTCCTCCCTGCCCTGCTGCCCACGGGGCTTTGGCTGCATTTTTGGAGGTGCAAACTCTTTGAAGCCTGTACTGTGCTGAAGGAGGGGAAATACTGCATGTTCCAAAGTTATGTGCAGATTGACACTGTATTATCCCTTCACTGTTCTCCACACTGAAGAACCAATTTTCCTTAAATACAGTCACCTGTACAAAGGCCTTGCTCAAGATTAACTACACAAAGAACTTAAAGTGATGGCACTTCAAACAAAGCTCTAGGCAGAAAGGAGCACAACTGATTTTCAGAAGTGCACCCTACATAAACATCTATTCAGGATCTCCTTTTAAAGCCATCTGGGGAGAGAAGTCCATAATTGTTTATTTCAATTCACAGCTCTAAACAGAATAATTTGCAGTCTATGATCTTCTCACTTTGAAGGCTGGCTGCCTTGGATTTTGAATTCTAATTACTTTACCTACTGGTTACAAAACCACTACTTCTCCTGCCCCAGTCCCCTTAAACTGACTTCCCACAGTAGGTTTTTTTTTTGTTTTTTTTTTTAACAGATTAGCAAAAAACATTGAAAAGGTGAAAACCCTGAAACTATTTTTTGATAATTTCATCTTGCTTTAAGCGGATTAAAGAAGTCCTATCATTTAAAGCTGGTATTTGGCTTCACAGAGTACTTTTTTTTTCTGCTTTGTCAGGAAAAAAAAATATTTGAAAGAGGAATTGCTGGAAATGGTCTGCTCAGGACCCTGGACCAAACTGGTGTTACTAAATAAGACAAGAAGTTAGGCTACCCTTGGCTAATAAACTCAGTCTTTAGCCATGTTTCTTCACTTATGTAACACAGTAATCTATGCTTTGTAACATACACACACATATATATGTTATGTACAGATATATTTTTTATCCTTAACAGAAGTCAACGAAGGCTGCTATGTGCTTGAGTGACCATGGAACCAACACACTGGCTTGAAAGTATTCAGAGTACACAGAAAAGCACAATAAATTTTCAGATAAGAGGCAGGAAGAATTCTCACCCAAGTTCTCATTACGGCTAGATGTGAATGTACCTCATCAATTTTGTGAGTATGGCCACACAGATGGCCCACGTGATTTAGACTGCACAAGCCACCTCTATCCCATAACCTATTTCTGCTTTGTCTCAGCATTGCACTCTGCTTTTGAAATAAGGATGAAGATGACGATGAAGATCCTAGAGTTGTTGCAATAGAGGTTCAGATATGAGTTGTTCCAGGATCAGTCTCTGTAGGCCTCTTGTTGTGGAGTCAATATAGCACCTCAGGAAATAAGGTACTTGCCTTCATTTCTTAGTTGTTCTGAGTAAAACTAAATGCTACAATGAGGTTTTCTTAATGCTAGCCTAATGCCAAGACTACGCTTTAAAGAATTGGAAAAGGCACTGTTTGATTCTTGAGTTACTAATGTGGATGGAGAGAACAGGACAGAACAGCATAAGCCTTCCATTGTTAGCCATTAGGTGATTATTAATAATCATGCACATTTTTCATCAGTTCTAAGTAGTATCTCCCTCAAAACAGTTTTTGATCATTTTTTAGTACGCAGGTAGGCACTTTTTCTGCCACCTCTGGATTTGACACCCAATTTCTTCCTGATTTTCTACCTTCTCATGTCTATGCTTTACTCTTGACTCCTTGAGCTACCAATAAATTGCTCTACCAACAATCCCACTTCAGCTTGCAATTTTGCCTCTCTCTGTCATGGCACTGTCTCATGTGGCAGCACCTTTTGTGACACCTGAGCTGGGGTTAAACATCTGAGGTGAGAGAGGAAGGAACTGGGTGGTTACCAAGGGTGTTGGAGGGGAAGAGAGCAAATTTTCAGGTGTTACCAGTACGGAGACAGGAAACAGAGAAAGATGCTCCTGCAGGCAAGGACTGGGAGGTGTCTGATGTGGCTACCTTAGGAAAGGCCTATGGAAAAGAATTAATTACATAACTACAACCAGCAAATTAATTTGTTCTCAGTAATTGAGAAAAAACAGTCCTTTAAATAAACATTCAAGCAGATGGTACATAAACAAGTGATTGCAAGATATTCCTGGAGGTTTAAGGATTTTATGGCAATGGGAACCGTATGGGACACAAATTAAATGGAGGTGACAAACCAAATAAAGTTCTGTCTTTCATTTCACCACAGGATATGGCACTGACTTGTGATATTATTACACTACCAAACAATAGTAATTTAGTAGCATCTTTGGTTTTTTCCACTATACTGCAGAATTTAATCTACTTTGAGAGCTATGGCCACTGGCACTCCTAGTTCCCTTTATTCCAACACACTGTCTTAACATACCATCCTTATGAAATCATTTTTTTAGAACTTGAATCCAAGCGATGCTAGCACATTTAATATTGCAAACCAAAAGTGAACAGAGGGCTGTTTCACACAATACAATAAAAAAGCACTTTTTAAAAAACAGACTTCCTTGCAGACTTTAGGAATTTAAACCCATTCTTTCGCCAGAAGCATTGTGATTTTGAGATGTTTTAGAACCACAGCTATTGTGTGGAAGTTTCCTTAACATAAAACCCAACCAACTTTAATAACTTTAATGCTGTTTCTACAGACACAGCTTCCTTAGTGTAGTTGCAGTTACACATCATCAATTTTAAATCCAGTAAAAACCAGAAACAACATTTTAATCCTTCTCAGAACCAAAAATCCTGGGAGACAAAAAACCCAAGCAATCTGCAAATCTAAAAAATTGAAAGTAGCAGATTCCTTTATCACTTTTCCCTCAAAACTGACTACAGTATTTAAATATGTATATCTAGATCTCGTAGATGCAAAGAAAATTTATATGCACCTATGTAATCTATTACATGTCAGCCACATGTAATTAGCATTTCCCATTTTGACAGTAACAGTTGCATCACCTAGACAGTGTTATCATAGAATCACAGAAAGTTTTGGCTTGGAAAGGACCTTAAAGATCATCTCATTCCAACACTCCTGCCATGGACAGCGACACCTTCCACTATCCCAGGTTGCTCAGAGCTCCATCCAACGTGGCATTGAACATTTCCAGGGATGGGGCAGCCACAGCTTCTCTGGGAAACCTGTGCCAGTGCCTCACCGCCTTCACAAGGAAGAATTTCCTCTTACTATCTATCTAAACCTACTCTCAGTTTGAAGCCATTCCCCCTTGTCCTGTCACTCCAGGCACTTGTAAATAGTCTCTCTCCATCTTTCCTGTAGGCTCCCTTCAGGTACTGGAAGGCCACAATCAGGTCACCCCAAAGCCTTCTCATTTCCAGGCTGAACAATCCCAGTTCTCTCAGCCTTTCCTCATAGGAGAGGTGCTCCATCCCTCTGATCATCTTGTGCTCGCTCCAACAGGTTGATCTGATAGCTGTTCACAGCCTCAAACACCACTTTTGCAAATCCAAGCCTTCTCCCCTTGGCCTCGTCAAAGCCTGTGCAGTACTTACTCTCAGAATACATCCACCTCTGACCTCAATACCCTAAGATTCAATGTTTCATATACAGAAGCAACTCAAATTTCATGCAAGATCTAGACAAACAGCTCACATTTCACTCAATATTTACACCTCACAGATTTCCCAGTGAAAGTCAGGAAAGCAATGAGGAAAGAAATCCTCAATGTATGTGACGGTTTGCACATTTTCCTATAGCCATGTTTGTCCTCTTGAACTCCTCTGGGCTACAGAGATGTGCTGCAGCACACAGAGTTCAGAGCTGACAGACATTGGGGTGGGTACACGTTGACCCCCTCTGGAACTTGAGCTTGACAAATAAAAGCTATATAGGTAATTTTTCAGCACGTATGCCAGGTGTATGCTTTCCTTTCCAAGTCACAATTGTATTGAGGCAAAGCACAAAAAAAATTGCTTCTCCATGGCTTACGTGTCCCCAAAGTCAGCATTCCTAATTATAATTCCCCTTAAAAACCAAAGAACCCCCTTCAACCTTACCTGAACCAATAACCTATCTAATGTAACAAAAACAAAACACCTCAAATCATAGTGAGGACTTCAAAGTGTAGATGTTCTGCATTTAATTCCCACAAAAGCAAACAGTAGAAGTGTTAAGGATAATTTAATTCTCCTCACTATCCAGTTGAACTGAAATTGACCCTCATCAGTCTGATCAGGGATTGTTTGTTCTCCAGGACCCTCAAGTCCTTCTTAGTGACTTCTCTCACCCGACCTTTACATTGCTACTGAATCAACAAGGTTTATAGACTGACTTGCACAGGGAAATTAATCCATCTTCTGACAACCAGAATTAGGGATTTTCTAATGCCCACTTACTCACAGGCCCAGTTGCATACACAAGCAATGTTTTTCCCCTCCTGAACCACAAAATACTCAGACAAGCTCAAGTCCCTCATGCATTTATGGAGGGGCTTTGGAACAGCTGGAGGATATGGAAGAAAACAATAAAAAAATAATAAAGACACAAATAAAACCAAACTGTCCTACGTCACCCAGTTATCATTATACATAGGCTAATCAATAAACCTACTCTGAACTTTGGCTTGCTTCTCAGCTTGAGTTTAAAATCAAACCTAAACCCTTCATGTTAGTCATGCATTCAGCTCAGCTATACACTCCATCAGTCACTCCATTTTCACTTAAAGAGCTAAAAGCACAGAGACTTCTAACTTTTTAGTGTGTATGTGTGTATCTTCTATTCATCCCATCCTCCCCCTGATTTTTTCAGTGCAACTCAGCAACTTTCAGCTACTAAAATGCAGCCCTGCAGTATTTTTGGCAAAGACTAAGATTTCTTGTCATGGTAGACTGATACAAGTTTAAAAAATGCAAAGGCTGTTATGATTTATAATGTATTATTACTGCTTGCATCTCAGAATTAAAACACTTTATCAGTCTGATCCAAGTTTACAAAGAAATCATAACAAGGCAGTGTAGTATTACAAATTTATTGAGTTTCGTCAAAGTAATTTTTAAGCATTGAAAATTTCACACATATAAAACAACTTCAACTTCTACGCATTAAAACCAAAGTATGGATTCTTTTTTTAGTTTAAAGCAAGTGCTGTGCTTTTTTCAAACATCTCATGAACCAAATTCTTCGGTTATAAAGCTGATTAAAAATAAGTGATACACCACTAGAGTTTTTTCTTCAACATGTGAAATTCATCTCTTTGGGAAACAATACTTTTTAAAATTGTATCATGAAAGATACAGACCTGAAAAAGGATAAACAATCATACACAAGGCATAAACATTACACAGAGTAATTCAGACATTTTATAAAGAGATCTGGAAAAGTACCTAAAATAGTGATATTTATTTAGTATAAAATTTCAATAATAAAATATTGCTCATAATAAATAAGAAAACATGAGTTTCATTAATACTGTTCTCCCATTAAAGCTCTCTTGGATGTAACAGGATCAGACCTGATCAAAACTCAAATTTTTAATTGTCCTCTGTATGAAGGAGGCAGGTTTACAGGCTTCAGGTCATTCTTTGCTAGAAACAATTTTATAATAAACAAAACACAGAATTCAGTTCAAGGCTCATGCGTAGTTATGGGAAAAAAAAAATCCCCAAATGTGAATAAACCTTATTACAGTAGACTTTAATACCCAAAATATTTGCCCTTTTTGTTAAACCCAAAATGGAATAAGACTTCCAGTGGATTATGAACACGAAGAGAAAGCTACCCAAGTTTTCTCAAAAGCTTCTACATATGGGTGCAGCTGTACTTAATGGTTACCAACGCTGTTAGGGACAGTTTGCTCTAGGTGGGGATGGAAGCTCTCTCCCTTCATATGGGGACATTGGATCTCATCCCCGCTCTTCCCATCTGCAGGCAGGGCAGCTTGGAGCAGTTCTTCAGCAGCTGCTCGATGGCGATGTGGCGCACGTTGAGCTCAGAGGCCAGCGAGTCCTTCTCCTGCACCTGCTGCGTCAGCTCCTCAAACACATCTGCAACAGCAGCAAAGGGTCAGTGCTCTTGGTCCCTGGGCTGACACAGCCTTAGGAAGCAGTGACAAACAACACTGGGGAAGAGGCACGGACATTTAAGTGGGATCATAAACTGAAACTCT
The DNA here is from genome assembly GCA_024500445.1 of Entomyzon cyanotis. NCBI lineage: Eukaryota > Metazoa > Chordata > Aves > Passeriformes > Meliphagidae > Entomyzon > Entomyzon cyanotis. The sequence goes on from JAKEPQ010000756.1 coordinate 6,462,135, forward strand.
GCTTTTCCTGGTTCCAGCACCGCTTTGCATGCATTGCAAACTCAACAGGATCACTTAGTTTCTAGTTACAGGTGACCTGAGCCAAGGTGGAGCAGTTTGGAACTGAAAACAACTCTGACTCTGGCTTGGATCAGCAATAGTGTGGCAGCAGGACCAGGGCAGGGATTGTTCCCCTGTGCTGGGCACTGGTGAGGCCACAGCTCAGATCCTGTGTTCATTCAGTTTTGGGCTCCTCACTGCAAGAAGGACATTGAGAGGCTGGAGTGTGTCCAGAGAAGGGCAGTGGAACTGGGAAGGGTCTGGAACACAAGTATGGTGAAGAGCAGCTGAGGGACCTGGGAGGGCTCAGCCTGGAGAACATTATCACTCTCTACAACTCCCTGACAGGAGAGTGTAGCCAGGTTGGGCCAGGCTCTTCTCCAAAGTAACAAGTGACAGAGGAAATGCCATTAGGTTGCACCAGGGGAAGTGTAGATTGGATATTAGGAAACCTTTTTTCATGGAAAGGGTTGTCATGCACTGCAACAGGCTGCCCAGGGAAGTGGTGGAGTCACCATGCCTGGAGGGATTTAACAGACATGGAGATGTGGCATTTAGGAACCACTTGGTTTTGTGGGGGACTTAGCAGTGCTGGGTTAATGGTTGGACTTGCTGATCTTAAGGGTAATTTTCAACCTTCACAATTCTATGGTTCTAGTCAAATCCCTAAAGAAAATACTGTGCCAGTTTGCAGCATCAAAGCAGATTACACCTCAAATGTCTCTATCACACATTTCCATGTAAAACAACAGACTTCAGTTCAAAACTTAATTGACAGAAAGGCAATCAAAATTTCTTTTTTAAAAACAGACTTTTTTTTTTTACTACAAAGCACCAGAAACCCAAAACAAAGAATATTGAAAAATTCTCACCCTGGATTTGCTTGAGCAGTTTTTCATTAAGTTGCTTTAATTCTCCTAGAGTCATTGTAGTCACTGCAACAACAAAATCTGTTATTACTACTATCAAAGTCACACAAGCATCCCTAAGCAGACTCCTGTTTTCTCAAGAAATCTTCCATTTGCATCCTAATAATGTAGCAGTAAATCAGAGACAACATTATTTATCAGTCATTTGAGAAAAGTTTGAAAATTTTCTTTTTAATGTTGACACAGACAAGGATTTACTCCATTGGAAAGCCCTCTCTTCAACGTCAAAAAGGTGGAAAATCAAGCCCTGAAAACAATAGCCTCCAGAATCAGAACTGCTTCGCACATTTAAATACTTCACCCTCCTCTGACTGCAAAACGTGACTTCCCTAGTGTAATCCCTGCAAGCACATCTGTTCAATTGTGGGCAAGTGGACAATTCTGAGGTAAGTCCCGCTGTGTTTCCCAGCCTGCAGAAAGCAGCTTCCTGAGGGAAGTTTCAGCACATGGCTCCCTGTTTTAGCTATCAAGGTTTGTGCTTTATGCATATAGGAATAACACACAGTTTCCACTGAGTACCTCAGTGACAAATGATGAAGAACAATCCTGGCTTGATATGAAGACCAGCATATAACAATAAGTTTCCTTGTGTGACCCTGGTGAGAACTAAAAGATCCTCTGTATCATTTAAAAGCCCTTCTGTATCTCAGGTTGTGTGCACTGATCATCCTCACAGAAAATACACACTAAGCCTCAAAGGAGGGCACTGTGAAAGTATTCTTTGCTGCCCTTGATCAACAGCAGGGAAGCACTGGCCTGCTTCCTAGGAGTCCCTCAACCCTGCAGTGGTGAACACAAGTGGTGCCATGCCTGCTGCTGTGATGCCCTTGTCACAGTGGTGAAAAGTGACAATCTGAACACCACAGGGGGGACAGGGCACTGGCACAAGCTTTAAGACCTTGAAATTTCAAAATACTGTTTTTAAACTCCAGCTAAGCTGTTTCTGCTGCAGCTTAGCAGAGCTCTCACTGTGTACTTGAGAAAAAACGATGCTGCAGCTTTTTTCCAGGGATTTCTCTGTGCAAAAGGTTTCTACATGGCAAATTTAAACTCTGAAGTTCTGAAAAAGATGGGTTTTACCTACCCACTGGATTATTTGATTATCCTAAGCCTTCCCTTTCAAACTTTCTCACAGCTGGCAGTTGTGGGATGTTAAATTGCTGACAGTACTGCCAAGCCAAAGAAGCTGGCAATAGCTAAGCCTTGGTACTCAAGACATAATCCCAGCTAAGAGTGAATCATATTCACCTTTCTCCTCCATCAGCCAGGTAAAATGGTGCTCCTTCCTACCTTCAGCTAACAATACCCCTGAAAAGTCCCTTCTTGTATCTTACCACTCTTTAAGCACCATGAAAACCCTGACCAAACTTATTACAGTAATTGACAGCTAAAAATTTCAAGATTTTTCCCTTCTTTTATAACCAGTGGTAGGATATTACTTCCCCTTTTTCCAATGTTTTCATCAACATTTTGTCATCTGGAAGACAGGCTGGTTCACATAATTCATGTGTGTTTTGGGACAGGACTGTTCCATGTCACATTATTCTGGTACAGAAGGGAAAGGGAGAAGGAACAGAACGCTGAATTTAAATGGTAAAATATTATTCTATCCACAGCTGAAGTAAATTATAAAGACATTGGCCAAGCTATTTACAGTTCCATTAATACTTTTTTTCAGAAGACAGCTATATTGTTAGAGTGAATGAAAGTATTGCAGTAAGAAGGTAGCTAATTCTGGCAATCTAAGTTTTCATCTAACATACAAACTTTATATAATCATAGCGTCTCCAAATGAATGTCTTTTAAAGGTAAATACTGCAAAATACAAGCAAAAATGCCTCAAAGCTCCATTATGTAGTCATAACAGCAGAAAAACCTGTTATTGTGCTCAATGCAGCTTTATGTTTCCCTGTCCCAAAATCAAAGATTGACAATAAATTCCAAGTCACTAACTTCAGTTAGACAACCCCATAAACCAGGTCAAGCTTTCATAATTCCTCTGTTAACTGCGGTCCTGATTTATGTAATCCCAATTTATGACTCCAGCAGACAGGTGGTCAAACAGCCCAGTGTATCTGTTTTGATTTATGGCTTTAAGGCTACTAATTTACCACAAATGCAACATGACACATCATGCAGCAGTTAAGTAAAATCCTTTCATAAAGAATGAGAAATGACTCAGCTTTGCAAGGACAGATTTGTCAGTTTGTCAAAAAAACCACGGGAGCCTAAAGAAGCCAATTCCAACTTTTCACAATACCTCTTTCTCTGACTCTTCTGACATTCTGAATTCCATTATTACCTTGTTTTCCATCACCTGTTTTTTCCATGGAATATTTTATCAGTGTTTTTGTTTTCTTTCTTGGGTCTTTTGAAATTCAGAAGCTCTCTCCAATTACTCTCCTCACCCACAGAAGTAAGAGTGGACATACACCAGTTCAGGACCACGTACTGCCTAAAAGCAGGATGGTTAACAGCAGGTACCTCCAGGAACCTATTCCTAACACATTTCATGCAGCCTGATCCCAGAGGCACTGCAATATCCTAGATTTTTCTGAAGGTTTCTTCTACTGATTTTCTTAAACAACAGGAAAACAATTTTTCTGTTATTTTCACTATCACCACAGTCATCAAAAGATGGCTCATGTCTTCTGCTACAGCCTTTATGCCATGGTGGCATAAGGGCCTTCCCATTTTCTTATGCTCAATAAACACAAGGGAAAAACAAATCCAGTAAAATGCACAAGAAAAGTCTGATACTATTGTTTCATAAGTTTGCTCTGCTACCTGAACTCTAATTTCCCCTGTTGCTTAGGGCAGCCCTCTGTAAAACATAACTCAGGGCACTGTACAGGTTCAGTAAGAGAGAAATTTACAGGAGCTCAGTAACCTCTACCTCCACAAGCAAGGCTGTGCAACTCCCAGGAATGACATATTGATGTGACTTTTTTTTGGCTTAAATTATGCATGTCCTGTATCACATTGAGCTATAGCTAAAACTAAAATTAAAAAAAGAAACCACCTGCCAAACCACCCTACTTTCTTAGCCATGTAGCCTTTTTTCCTTATAGATTTTTCAACCTGGACTTCAGGATGAGAACAAATGCCCTGTAGGGGCATGAAGTGGTCAAGAGGTATTTGCAAGAATGCCCTTGCTTGCTAGGCTGTGTGTAAAGAGATGTATACTCACATTCCTCCCTGCTGTGTTGAGGATGTCTCCTGTGAACACTGGCAAGTGAATCACTTTCAGCTTTTTCAGCTTTCTGGACTTGGCTGCGGTTGGACCACAAAACGCTGCTGCAGCAGAAAGTAGCACCAAGTCTGAAATCAGTGGATTCTCTTGGTTCCAGAAGAGTCTGTGAGCAGCTTGAGATGCCTCCAGATTTCCCATCTATCCATTTTGCAGAGTATCTAGGTACTGGGGAGTCAAACTGTGGGAGTAATTTTCTATCAGTCTGATGTCTGAAGCTAAAAAGCTGGTGTTGGGATGGTTTTGAGCTTTCAGAATCAGAGTCTAAATCCTTGTTTTGTGCGTACTGTATGATCCAGTTAATTTTTTTGCTCAAGATATTTTTTACTTCTGCATATGGACTTTTAGAGAGCTTTGATCGTGGACAGTCCTGATTTGCTATTAAGTGGAATTTTTCAAAGCAGTCTCTGTGCCCCCTTAAAGATCTGGTATGTAGAAGATCCGACTTTGGTACTCCTGTAAAGACACAACAGAAAGAAGTTCACTTACTGTATTATCTGCGTATTTTTAAAAATCTTTACTCACAAGCAACCAGGAAAACACAAACTTAGTGATGCTTTCCTACTAACAGTCTTATCACCGAAGCAAACAAGGGTACCTCACAGTCCAAAATTCGTGAAATTCCCCTTAGGCTCGAGTCCTTGGCATGCAAAGTGTTTTGCACACCACAATCTCTAGTGCAGGGCTTCAGTGTGTGCCTCCTGGATGGTGACAGAGATGAAGCAAACTGACAACTCCACACACATCGCATCACCCCTACACACAAATGTATAAGCTGCAGAAATAAAATAAACTCAACTATGTATCAGCAAGTTCTATAGAACAATCCTGAAGAGCATTTTGACAGCACTCATACAAGCTCCCATTTTCTATGCATAATGTTATGAGCCATCTGCTCAAATACTGCAGGGTGCAGGCTTGCCTCATTCAAGTGGTCAAACACAATAAACTACAACTGAAATCTGAGTCATTTTGCACTGGCAGAAGCCTGCAGCCTAGCTAGAGGAGCAAGCTCTAATACTATTGACACTTGCCAACATTAAAACTGTCCTGAAATTCATTTGAGGTGTGTTGGTTTTGGGTGGGATAGTTAATTTTTATCACAGTCTAATGTGGAGCCATGCTTTGGATTTGTGCTGCAGTGTTTTCATCATCACTGAGCAGGGCTTACACACACAGTCAAGGCCCTTTATGCCTCTCACATCACCCTGACAGTGAGTGGGCTGGGGGCATGCAAGGAGCTGGGAAAGGACACAGCTGGAACAGCTGATCCCAGCTGACCCTAGGGATACTCCACACCACAGCAGCATGCTCAGTGTATAAAGCCAGAGGAAGGAGGTGGAAGGGAGGAATGTTTGGAGTGATGGCATTTGTCTTCCCAAGTCACCGTTATGCATGACAGAGCCCTGCTCTCCCACGGATGGCTGAACACCTGCCTGACCATGGGAAGCAGTGAATGAATTCCTTATTTTGCTTTCCTCGTATGGGCAGCTTTTGCATTCCCTCTCACCCTGGCTTTGTCTGAATCCACAAGCTGAGATTCTCTCCCCATCCCACTGGGGTTAAACCATGACATCACACAAGATGGATGTTTATTCTCCTCCTTGCTCATCCTCCCTCAAAGACTGTTCAAATAGCTACAGCAGGTAACTTAAACCTCTAAGTAACTGCTACTGATTGACAGGTTAAAAAGGAACACAATCTGTGAAGATCTACAGTTGGTGAGTGAACACAGATGGTATGAGAAATGACTATTCCAGAAAGTTAATAGTGCCCCAGTACAAAATTACTTTCTGCAACTTCAGTGGATATTTATTTTTCTTCAGATTCACCTACACAGTAGATTGAGAATTGAAGTCCAAAGTAATGAACAGTTTGCCATTTATCTCAATACCAAGTATACTACTTGAGATGTTCCCAATATAATGAAAAACAATTCTGTCTAACGAGTTTGTCACTGCAAATAACAATAATATACCTGTGAACCACTGGTTGAAAGTGCTCAATGCCAAAGTATTCAAACCAACAAACAATAACATAATTGGATCTTTGAATCTAGGCAACATGAACCAAGCCACAGCCATCTTACCTTTTAGCACACGAAAAGTGATTGAAGTAAAAGAAAAAACATGAAAGGCAACAGGTAACAAATACTGGTCACAGAGACATTACAAGGTGATTACAAAAAGCTACGTGTTACAGCAATTCTCAGTTCTATCTGATTTATCCTCTTAAATTCTTGTGGTAAACTTTAACCTCCCCATCCTAAACTATCAACAAATGATACAGTGGTTTTTTTCAGTTACTGAATGCCACAAAATCCCACACTACTCTCAAAACTGCTCTGAAAAGGTAAAATTCTTAACATGAAACTGGTGAAAACAAATCTAAGCACTTCATTTTGATTATCTCACTTGTTGGCAATTGCTGTTTGGAGCTGGGGTGTTCAAGCATCAAGAGTAGCCATTATAAATTGTTGATTTTCCACTCTTTGGGCAGCACTGAAACTTTAATGCATTATTTTCTGGTTGAGTTTCTGAGAGTGCACACAATTTACAGGGCAAAATGTCTAAAAAGTGGAAAATGAAAGAAAACAACAGTGGAATTAATTTTGTTCTTAGCAGCAGGGGAAAAAAGGTAAAGTCATGAAAACAGATGTTCCTTCTATTCAAGAGACAACTATTAGAAGAAACAAAACCCACCTACTAACCAGAGGAACCTTTCAAGAATGAAATTTTGGAGTAAAGCACATGCTGTGCCCCCTTTCAGTGGGCAGTCAAGATTCTCACTCTACACCTCAAAATACTTTTCAACCTCTTTCAGCTAACAGATATTCACCAACTTTTCTTAAGATCTGCATGATCTACTGCCTACTAGCAATGCTATTTCCCTGTCTTCACAGAGACTTAGAAAACCCCAATAAACATTTCCAGTGAAAACAAGGAAAGACAAGGCATATGTTTCGTGACTTATCAGCACCATTTAAATAGAGCAAGCCTGCTTAACTGAAGTAGCTTGATGGAAACCTTAAATCTTTAAGCCATCAAGGGAAAGCAAACGCTGTCAATAGAAGTTATAAGGCAAACATATTCACAACATGACACACCCTACAAAACCAGAGTGATTTGTTCAAAGTTATTTGCTTTACCCAAGTGATTCTCCAACATTCTACTCAGCTGCTGCTCAGTTCTATCTTTTACTTACAGAAAACAATCAGATAGGCAGAAAAACATGTTTTGCTCAATTTTCCATACAACAATGCTCAGGAACCCACCTAATAAAGAGACACCTGCACAACAAATGACAGAATAATGTGGCACCACTTTAAAAAAGAAACTCCTTTGAGGCTGCCTCATTATTTCAATAAGAATAAATGTTACTTGTCCAGTAGACGGAAAGTGTGAGACCACATAAAACAGCCAACACCCAAGTTGTTACACAAAAAAAGAACAAGTGCAGCATGACTTTACGAAGCCCCAACTGAATTATGCCCAAGTCTTAAGCTCAAGGTTATTCAAGTCTTTCCTTCTGATGTATTTATCTTTTAAGAGTTCTGAACATGGCTAACTTCCCCATTTTAGAGGCATGCTGCTCAAAGAAAAGTGTTTTATCAGAACTCAGTAATAGTGCCTGAAATGAGCAATTATTACAGAAGAAAAGACCACATTACTTCAAGAGTTTAAGCTTTGCTATTTATATGCCACAAATTGGCCACAATGTCCCTGTTTCTGAGCACAGGGCAGTTATTGCAGAACACTTCCAGTATACAAGACCAGCATTTGCATCCTACCCCTTTCTCTTACTCCACTGAAAAAAAACAACAGGGGTCTTATCTAAAGAATCTTGCATGAAGTAAGGAACTGAAAATGTGCAAAACCAAACTGCTTTTGTACTGAACTGCTAACAGACATCCTTCAGCTCTCACGTAACTGGCTTGGGCTTTTACTGTAACAAACACACACAAAACTAAAACCATCAATCTCTCTTTTGTCCTAAGGTGACAATTAGTCCTTTCCTATGCAGAGAACATCAGCCATAACCTTCTGGAAGAGCTGAGCAGGGACAGCAGCTGCTGTGCCAGCACAAACTAGCAATCACATATCAGAATTACAGCAAGTAAGGGTATGGTTCTTTGGAACAAATCCTTCTGTTGTGGGCAATACCATCAGCTTTATGAGGCAGAAAAGATGTCCATTTCTTCTCAGAAAGACTTCATACTCCACTCAGATTACTTCATGTTTTTCCCCTCATCACAACTGCAGAAAAAGCTACAATCTGGTGAGCTGGCATGGACCAAGTGATATATAAAGATGATGCATTTTCAGAATACACATTACTTTATTCAACACTATACACAAAGGGATGAATAAAGCATGGTAAGACTTCTGTACAAAAGAAGAAGCAATACTGTAATTTTGAAAAACAGCTACTGTGAGTTTCGGGGACTTCACAGCGTTTCAGTTCCATCTCCAAGTTTCTGTTTGCCAATATCAACCTCAATCTTTCTTACTTGTTGTCTGGTTCTTCAAGTCTGAAATCATAAAGCCACCAACTTTCCCCCTCCCCGACATTTGCAGATATGTGTATTTTTGCCCCTTGTCTCACTTTTCAAGAACAGGATTGCAGACTATGTCCAAGTACATCCTACACTTCATATTTATTTTCTTCAGAGATGGAACAAAACCCTCAAAAAGCAACAAAAACCCCACAACCACCCTGAATAGAAAAGTTTAATCTGCAGGAACAAAAAAAATCCCACAGAACTCACTAATATCTAGAAGACCATATCTAACAAACTTAAGACAGCACAGATGCTATTAGGAAACAAACTCATGCCAGAGATCATTCCTCAAGTGCACATGATTCACAGGCTGATGCCAAACCTCCAGACAAATCATAAAACAATGTAAGTGCTTACAATCTGTGATTTGTTTCTGGTTCTAGTAACTCATGTATCCTCGATGAAATGTGAATGTATCACCTCACTCAACAATATCTTTGTATATTGACTTTACCAGGACTTCCTATTTAAGTGCCTAATGTTGAGGCAAAAAAAACCTCATTCCAAAACCTGACTATTTCAATTTGTAAGGTATGCAAGGAAGGCAGTCAACATTACTCCCACGAAGTAATTTTGTAAACGCATGACTGGCAATCAGATGTTTTAATACACATTTTTGTAACTTCTATTTATTTATAACTGTAAAGTAGCTGGGAGCAGAGAGAATATTTACTAGACAACCAGGTGTGCAAACACATCCCAACAAATTTTACCCCATTTTAAGGCATTTGTACTTGAAAGTAAATGAGTTTCCATCATATTAAAGTTTTTTGCTTTTTGGTTTCTTTGAGGGTAAAAAACCTACAAAGACTTTATTTCTGCCGTTGAAAGTGATTCACTGAGAACTATGTATAACTCTTCATTATAAAGATACAAAAATAAATTGAAATGTTTGCTCATGTTTGTATAAAGATGGCAAGAATAGTTGTCTTATTTGGAGATTATAATAGTAATCAACAAGCCCAATTCAAAAGGAATGTTCCTGAATACCAAGATTATTCCACATCCCTTCACAAATGTTTCCAAAGAAAAAAACCAAAACAGTGATCATTAGCCTGCTTGTTTATCCACAACAGTGGAGATGTTTTCATTTGTTTGCTATTATCTTTAAAAAAACAAACCCCTGAACTTCTTATCTGGTCTTTCAGCTCCAGCAGCTGGAAATAACATTAAAGAAAACCTGCACTCCCTTCTTAGCAATTTCTAATGCAATGCTGGAAACTAACTGTTTTTGCAATGGTGAATAGCAGCTGAGGTAGAAAATTCCCCTGAATTTAAGATGAACTAAAAGCAACAAGAATACTTTTAGACACATCAATAGTCAATTTTAAGTTTGTATTATGCCATTAGTTAATTAAAGCCCCTTTAAAGAATTTACAAATACTTATGGATACGATTTATACCCTACCATATTTTCTGTCTCCAGTTTAAGTTAGTTGTGGAGACCTGCCTTTGCAGCCAGCGAAGAAATGCTTCTCAGGCACAATTCACCTTCATCTGAAATAGTTAACTCCAGAGAGATTTGTGACAGACACCTCTGCCCTTCTCCTTTAATCCTAGATTAAGCAAGAACCCTTGTCTGTGGCTGCCCACTTGAGCAGCCCTGGTCTTCACTGTGTGTTGTGAAATGTCCCAGCTGCTGCTCCCCTCAGCTGTGCACCTCAGGAGCACTCTGTAAACAGGGATGTTCAGCCAGCTCATGGAACAGCTCCTGGACAGCTGCAAGTGTCCACTAGGAACACAGCGATGGGATCAGCTCCAGTGTGGTTTACCTGGAGTGCAGGGCCAAGACCTGCAGCAGACAGAGAGCTGCTTCTCAAGACATTAAATGTTCATGTCCATCTATTTTAGGCATTGCTGCATAGGCTGTTTACCAAGAGTGCTCAAGAAGGGGTGTTCCCAGAAAAGCAGATCCCAAGACCTGTTTGAAATACCTTAAATGAAAGCAGCCCATGATAACCTAAGACAGTAAGTTATTATCCACATGTCTAAAAGACAGGCGGTGGGGAAAAGTGATACACTTCAGCTGTACAATTCTGCCAACACTGAAAAGCAGGACCATTAGAGATGTGTATCTCCAGTACATCTGCCTGACGAGACGTAAAGCCAACTGCTATTTTTAAGGGTATACAAGCAATCTCATTTGAGAGTTAAATCTTGTGATTTATTAGACAGGCTAGAAGGAAAATGCCAGTGCCATTCATTAACTTCTAAAACCAGACACTTTGTAAAGACTTGATGTTATCTTGTTCGTGAATTAATGTTCTCTCCTTGCTTTCCTACGATAATGCCAGTACATTCCATACATGAAATGTGCACACAAATCACCTCCCACTTCATTTCTATCCGCTCATTTGTATTTTAGCACAGAGCAAAGACATATTCTATCACACAGAACAGAGATCCAGTTGGACCTTTGAATATATTTTCCAAAATCATGTTCCTTATAAACTGCTTTACTAAGAAGAGTTTGCTTCTGTATTAAACAAAGCAATGCATTCTGATGAAAATTTTACTACCGAAAATATTATGTGACATACTTGGTAAGAAAAATCAGTTAAACAGACCTAGAAGAGAGTGGAAGTCATGAGGCAGTATTTCTGTAGTCTGGATGATGCCAGGTAACATAAATACTCAATTATCTTGTTTGCATGGACAATCTTTCTGAATTTACACATTAAGAACGCAAAAATATACTTACAGAACCAGCCCCACAGCTTGACATTACTCAGTGGTATTCATACTGCATTTAGGGTAAGAATAATATCTCCAACCATGTTCAGACTTGAATATGTAGTTAAGAGCTTCAGTGGAAACTGCAGCTAATTTCACATGTCCATTCAAGTTTGCAGAAATGAGTCATACCCCTGGCCTGTAAATGCTACCTTTAAACATTTCTTAAACAAGTGCTCATCTGTCTAGTCTAAAGGGCAATGATGAAAATTTTTAGCTTTTGTTGCCAGAATAATCTATTTTACTGTTGTATCATTTCATCAACACTGAAAGAATAAGGATGTGTAATATTCTGGAACAGAATTAAACTAAACAGCAGTTTCCAATTCTTTAAACTACACCTTACAAAACATTTTAATTCAGTGTGACATTCTTCTCCCGGGTGTAAGAAGGAAGAAAGTGAAATTCAAGTGCTTACAGTTCACAACAACTAAACCCACTCCCTCCTTTTTTTTTTCCCTTTTTTTTGAACACAGAATGAGGATATTATACAAGATTTTATAGACCTTAAGAGGAAAGAAGCTATGTGGTAAGACAGACTTATTTATAATATCCTTGTCTGAGCCTGGAGACTAAGATGTACTAACCTGATGCTGAAATTGCCTCAAATGCTGAGTCTATCAGCACTTTAAAGGGCAATGGAAACCTAACTATCCCAACATAAATCAGGGGAATGGATGCCCAGGATTTTCACTGTCTCTTATATTACAAGACCTGGGATGGAAACTGTCATTTGCAATTCAGCTGTTCAGCTCTAAACAGAAATGGAAGTGAGCCAGTTTGCCTGTCAGCCAGCATTTTCCAAGATGTTATTGAAGTTAGCAGCCCCAGATAAGCAAAAGAATAAAAAATCAGCTCAAACAATCAGATTTCTCACTTCTATTACTGTTTGTCTGCATTACAACCCTTGAATGTGAGGAAACTCGGATTTTTCAAGAGTTCTGCATTAAGAAATACCAGCATAAACCCAGTTAAAGACAGAAATACTATGAAAAACAATGTAAAGATAAGTTGTAATCATTACAGACTTCCAAGTCTGACACCTTCAGAGATGACTCTGATGTAGGAACACAAATACACTTAAGATATTGAAGCTGGGATTTCCACAGGTGCCCAGAGGATCCCAGGACACAGCTGCTGCATGCAATGCCTTCCCACGGGAAGAAACCTGAGCACCTCTAAGCAGCACAGTAGGCAGGACAACCACTCACCCCTCTGGCTGTGGCTGTGTGAGGGTGAGACATGGGATACATGGAGCCACAGACTGGTTTGGGTTGGGAGGGACCTTAAACATCATCTCATTCCAACCTCCTGCCCTGGGCAGGAACACTTTCGAGGTTGCTCAGAGCTTCATCTAACCTGTCCTTAAAACACTTCCAGGGATGGAGCATCCACAACTTGGAAACCCAACAACTGGAGTTTCAAAACATGATATTCAGGCAAAGGACTCTGTTTTGTTGATGTATACCATTTACAGACAGTTTTTATACACATACATGTGTGTATTTTTGAGTGCTCATGCATTTCTCCCCACCCTTGAGGTATCACTGCAGATCTGTTGTTAGTACTGTATCTCTACTGGCAGAGTTCTGTTAATCATTTTCTCATATTCTAATGAAATTAAAAAGAAGAACTTCTTCCCAACTAACACACAACACGTGATTTCCTGGCTTATGCAAACCAGTCACATACGAATTTAAAACGTTTCCTGTTTCAATCCACTGATTACTACTGTGACACCTACTCAGAAAAACAAACAATGCTCAATCCCTGATATTCACTTCCTCTGCACAGGCAAACAAAAGCCAACATGAAACTCCAGCAGATCCACCCCACCAGGATATTCTAAACCCCATCTAGAACTTTTAAAACACTTTCCAGAATCAGCTTCATTTCTCAAAATGTTTAGTATTTCACATGTAAGTACTTTGCATATTTTAAACTTTAAGAAGCACATCACTATTCTGTTATATTAAATCATCTGACAGTGATCCTTCAGACACAAAAGCTAGTTTGGCAACAAAAGTATTTGTGTGTAGCTTAGTCCACTCAGATTCCCTGAGAGTGAATCCTCAAACTATGTGAGCTGGATGAGCCAGTGCAACAGGAAGAAATAATACTGTCCTTTCCAGAGACAACACTTCTCAACACTTCTTTCAGACTGAAGACCAGAACCACTCAACTCTCCTGAGTGTATTGCTCTTTCCTCGTTCAAAGAAGGCTGATGACATTTAATAGGGTTAAGTTTAAACCTACATATTGGCTTTAGTAATTCTAATGCCCACATTCTCTTTTCTGATATGCTTGCCACCACTCTTTCAGTCAGCTTCAGAGAAATAGATACTATAATCCTTATATCTCATTCCTGAATAAATTCTGGGACAGACACCACAGCTGATCTCCCAATTACACTCAAACCAGCAGTTTCTGTGAATTAACTGAACTTAATAAGAAGCATAATCACAGTTTAGGCTAAGCTATCATTTTATTTCACTAAAAGACTAAAAATCCACTATTAAAAAAAATCATGATGGAGACCTGATATCTCATAAAAAGTAAAGGTTTTATGACACAGTCACTGACTTCCTTATTCAGAAATTCAACTGTTATTCAACCAAGGTAGACCACAGATTAAGCTTTCTGTAGAGCTGTACTCTCTATAAAAGACGACAAGAAAAACTCAATTTTTCCCACCCAATTATGAAATGTTACCAAGCTACTGTCCAAACATAATAAACACCCCAACGTCAGGAGAGTTAGGGCTGAGCCATGTCACAACACTAATCCAGAAAGAAGTCATTATTACGGATGGGGATGGCCTCCAAATCACTCATTTCTAATTCCTCCTCTCACTGACCCAAGACAATCAATAACGTCACCATCGAGACACAGGCAAACCTGCACAGCTGCTGAACTCACAGATGCCAAGAGATGCAAAGATCCACCGTCACTAAATTAAGTGCACACTGTAATTAAGTGCAGCTAGGTAAATTATATTTCTGTTTCTGTAAGTAAATTATATTTCTGTAGTGTTTTGTTCACATACACTTGAGAAAGTCTGCTTCACGGTGGGTTCAGCTGCATCAGTTCCCAGCACATGGATTTGCCATGCTTTGAGCAGTCAGATGCTGCTGGCATGAGAGGAAACAGAATTGTCCTCATCAGTTTTGTTAAAGCATTAGAATATGGCACCCTGCTAAAAAAAAGAGAATTGGGAAACCTACTTCCAGAATTTCATACCTAGAATCACAAATAAGAATTATTTAGGTTGGAAAAGACCTTTAAGATCACTGAGTCCAGCTGCAAACCTAAGATTGCCAAGGCCACTGCTGGCCCTTGCAAATCCATCTGTAATGCTCCTTTCTATCCTGACCCAGCTCCTTAGTGCAGACTGCACGGTCAGGAAAGATGGAAGAGGTGCCATACATTCCAATTAAGTCAGACAGCACTTAACACATGGAAGTTAACAGGGTGCTGCAAACAGTGGGAGTGCTCAAGCATCCTGCAAGATGCTGAGCTGTGACTAGTAGCTTGCCTGCTCTCCAACAGCAGCTATTTCCTGCTTCTCTGAGAGATCAGTTCCACATGCACACCAACACCAAAAATGAGCAAGCCTGTCCTAGCTGTTGCATGAATATCTTTTTAGAATAGCCTAGTTCACTTCCTGAAATACTTAATATATGTACGGGTTTTAATTGCTGACAGTTTTAAATATGATGCTAAATAAAAAGGCAAACTATCAGCGAGATCGACACTTATTTGTAAGTGTGGGATAACACATCTACAGGGTTGATGCAACTTGCAGCTGATTCTCTTCAACAAGTTATAATGCATCTGAACACCATTAAACATAACCAGGAGGTCAGTATGAAAACTTCCAGTATAACACAGTGCTTTAGTGAATTATCCAACTCATGCTGCACTCTGGGCTGCCAAAAGACTTATTTTAGACGTATAAAAATCAATCTTTGTCACAAAAAAATACAGGAATGCAGAGATATGTCAAAAGTAGGAAAAGCGTGACCACAGGTATGGTAAAGAGCTGACTCATGCAGTAATTCAGCTAAAAAGTCTTACACTGACTCTTTATAAAAACGTCACTGGCACGGTCTCTGACCCCTTTAAGCCTCCTCTCCCTATGAGGGGTAACAGTACATCTTTTCAAAGTGGCACACAAAAGACAGACTATCGGAAATTGAGGCATTTTGATGCTACAATGATCAAAGATATGCATACTTTTATTATGCAAAATAAAAGAATTGCAATGGCCCAGGTAACTTCAGGGGAGCTCTCATCACTATTCTATTCCAAGTAGCCTCATTTTAAAATTAACTGAAAATTTAGAAGATTATGCAAAGTAGTCTGCTTTGCACAGATTAAGTCTTTCCTACTATCAAGGCTATTTAGAGCTAAAAAACCCCAAAAACTATTCCACTTAAAACACACAATCATTTTGTAAAGTCACAGCCGTAACAAGTAGCTTTGACAAATCCACAGCTTATCTCAAACAACAGAGCACAGGAACCATCCAGCAATTTTTTAATGTGCTCTATCACTTTCAACACTTTCAAAACAAAACTAGATTAGTAATGTAATGAAAATACTTAATTCTCATTGTGTTGGTAACGTTTTAAAGCCTAGAGAGAGAAACATCCTCTCTCCATATTGAGAAGTCTAAACCTAACATTCTAAAGCAATAAGAGAACTCAGACTGACAGGTTGTCTTAGGTTAGACAACTACTCTTGAGTTGTAATAAAAAATGTAAGTATAAAGGCATGTCTCTACTAAACAAAAGCATAAAGCACGGCAATTACTACTGAAGTATCAAAATACTGTTCAGATTAACATACACTGCCTCTACTAGCAACAAAAGTCTACTATCTGTTATCAAGAAATGGGACTAATCACATAACACTGTTGAGACCTTCACATTCAACTGCCTCACAGCAACATAAATTACGCTAGGTAGTCATATCCACGTACAAGTGACAAAGAACACTCTACGTAAGTGGAGCAAATTACTTTGTTGCTCCAAAGCCAAGCACTTTGACTTAGAAAAGTGTCAGAGATAATCCACTGCTCATTCATGCATGAAGAAAAGCAATAAGATGGGTAAATTCTTTACCAAGAAGAAGTTTAAAATTTTAGAAATACTATTCTGGAGGCCAAAATGGTTTTATTAGGCTTTTAAAAGATGGCCATAAGTCCTACTCTACAATTTGCAGACTTTAAGAAGCTTGGATAATGAACCCCGTTTTATCATTTTACACATATTAACATTTTATGGAAAGAAAAATAATCCCATGTACTTCTAGTGAGAGCAAAGTGATCTGCTTCCAAAACCCCCAAATGCTTTAAAATTTGCAATTTAAGTTTGTTTTATACACAGACCCCCTCTAATTACCGAGCAAACCCGCTGAATAAAGACAGAGCACGATTCAGATCCCGAGTTCAACATCAGAGGTCTAACGCCAGAAGATGGAATAAACACCAGGGCATTCCAGAGCCTCTGGAAAGGGGGGGCTCACCTTCCCATCCGGAGGAGCAGCACTCACCTTTACTGGAAACGAGCTAGGAAACAAACCGGTTCAAAACTTTCTACAGAGAAACGTTTCCAACCCTCCGGCTGGACGGAAGGCTCCGGAGGAGCTGGCTGTGCCCTCAGCCCCCGTCCGGGGCTGGCCCGGCATCTGCTCCCACCTCACCTTCGATGTTGAGCTCGAAACAGACGTGGCAGAAGGACAGCGTTTCCTTCTCGGTGCCCAGCTTGCAGACGCTGCAGATGTTGTCATCGTCCAAGTCGATGCTCACGAACTGCTCCTCGTTCATAGTGCCCTGGGGAGGGGACGGCGGCACAAGGGACGGCAGGGTTATTCCGGGAGCCGCCGGGCGCAGCTCCGCGCCGCCGAGGGAGAGCGCGGGGGCGGAACGAGGGCGGGAGCGTCCCGGCAAAGTTTTCCCTTCAGAGAAACCGAGGCCAGGCCGCACAGCGGGGCCGGCAGGAACAGAGACCTCCCCTTCCCTCCCCTGGCGGCTGCCCCGTCCCATCCCGTCCCGCTCCCCCGCAACTCCATCACCAGCTCCATCACCGCTGCCCCCTCCATCCATCCCTGCCTCCCTCTCTCCCCTAGCGCGCCAGCGGCGCGGACGCCCCGCCATCGCCAGTACCGCGACACCCCCGGCTCTGCCCCATCCCCTATCCTAATCCTACCCCGATCCGACCCCCGGCCCGTCCCCGCTCACCGCCCGCCCCGGCCGCGCTCCGCTTTGTCCGCCCGCCCGCGCCGCCGCCGCCGGAGCTCTCGGCGCCGGGCACCGCCCGCCGCTTCCGGCCGCCACCACGGCCCGCCGGGACGGGGGGCACCGTGGGACCCGAGCCGCGCCCCGCCGCACCCGGGCGGCTGGAGTCGGCTCGGAGCAGGGCAGTGAGGTGGCAAGAGCGAGAAGCTCCGGTTTTGCCGGCCCTCCGAGCGGTGCCGGCGGTGATGAGAGGCCGCGCTCCCCCCGCGGCAGTTGGTCTGTGCCGCGCGGGCGGGGTGTGCGCGGGGCGGTGCGCGGGCGGGCGCTGTCGCGGCGCTGCTCCTGTCGCTGCTCCTGTCGCGACTGTGGTGCTCGCCGTGACTCACCCACAGCGCGGCTACACCTGGTGACAGCGGGGATGCTGAGCGCAGAGCACGCCTGGCGCCCGGGCCGAGCAGGCTCTGTTGAGGTGGGGGGTTTAAGTGTGCAGTGATGGAATATCGATTCCTGAAGCCGGCCAGGGCTCTGCTGGCGCCCCGAAGGTGAACAGGTCACAGAATCACAGATTATGGGGACAGCTGGAAGAGACCACAGCAGGTCATCTAGTCCCTCCTTCCTGCCCAAGCTGGGTCATCCCAGAGCACAGGGAACGGGATTGCGTGCAGACGGCTCTGGAATATCTCCAGGGAGGGACACTGCACACCCTCTCTGGGTGATCTGCCCTGTGTTTAGTAAAGTTGTTCCTTGGGTTTAGGTGGAAGTTCCTGGGCATCAGTTTCTGCCCTTTGCCTCCTTTTTGTGTTGGTTGGCACCACCGGGAAGAGGTCAATCATATCATCTGGGGTATTTCCACAATTGGTGGAAATTACGTACAGCACATTCCTACATGTCAGAATGGGATTATTTATGGGAGAGCTAAGTAATCTTCCAGAAGTAACCTTCCAGATATGTCGAAACACATCTCAGCAGTTTTGATTGTTTCTTTCATTGTGTTTTCTTGGGGCGTTTTCTTTGATTTTATCAAAAAAGACAAAAGGATGGGATGCCATCCAGAGGGACCTGGACAAGCTCAAGTGGCCCATGGGAATCTCAGGAGGTTTAACAGACCAAATCCAAGGTGCTGCAGCTGGGTCAGGGCAACCCCCAGCACCAATCCAGGCTGGGGATGAACAGATCCAGAGCAGCCCTGGGAGAAGGACTTGTGGGTGCTGTGGGTGAGAGGCTGGACATGCCCTGGCTGTGTGCACTGGGAGCTCAGAACCCCCGTGTGCTGGGCTGCAGCCAAAGCCCCGTGGGCAGCAGGGCAGGGAGGAGATTCTGCCCCTCTGCCCTGCTCTGCTGAGACCCCACCTGCAGTGCTGCATCAGCTCTGGGCTCCCAGCACAGCAAGGACAGGGAGCTGCTGGAGCCAGGCCAGAGGAGGCACCTAGGTGATCAGAGGGATGGAGCAGCTCTGCTGGGAGGAAAGGCTGGGAGAACTGGGATTGTTCAGCCTGGAAATGAGAAGGCTTTGGGGTGAACTAATTGTGGCCTTCCAGTACCTGATGGGAGCCTACAGGAAAGATGGAGAGAGACTTTTTACAAGGGCCTGGGGTGACAGGACAAGGGGGAATGGCTTCAAATTCACAAAGTAGATTTATATTAAATTTTAGGAGTAAATTCATCTGTGAGAGTGGTGAGGAACTGGCACAAGTTTCCCAGAAAAGTTGTTCCATCCCTGGAAGTGTTCAAGGCCAGTTTGGATTGGGGTTTGAGCAATCTGGTCTGCTGGAAGGTGTCCCTGCCATGGGGACTAGCATATCTTTAAGGTCCCTTCCAACTCAGGCCATTGTATGATTCTATGATTTTCTGAAGGAAAGAAATCCCATCCTGTGCTAGCATGGTGTCCTTTACCACTTTTAGGTAGCAAGTTGGCTTTAGAATTGCTTCTATTGAGGGGCGATGGAGCATATTTCATCACAGAGCTCACTGGAATCTTCCTCAAATTGTTTCTGCCACAAGCTGAGAACTGGATCTGGGAGAGGGGATTTCCTTCTCCCCTCATCATCTGTTTTTTGATATATATGAAGGGTAGCAAAGAAGCAGCACCTTGACTTCATTGCAGAAGAAATATTAAGAGAGAAAAAAGGACATCAGCCTGGGGTGGAAGATTTAGAAATAGAAAGGAGAGACTGGACAAATGATGGTAGAGCTTTATAAAATCTATAATTATTGAAGTATTTTCCCCTCCAGAATCTGATGTCTATTGAGTCTCTGCAGCCCATCGCCACAGTGCAGCAGCAGCTGCTGTGAAATCCAAGGGCAAAAAAGTCATGAATCTTGTTAATAAATGACATGTGGGAGACAGTATGGCTCTCAGTAACTGAGCTGCTTTTCTTGTCAAATATTGCTCTAAAATATAGAGGTCATTGCAGGAAAAATAGTGAAGGAGAACTGATGTTTCGGGCACAAATTTCTGAAAGAAGCTAGCAAATACCAAGATGAAGATTGTGCAATGGTGACTCCTGCCCATGGTGTGGTTTATATGTATTCATACACATTTATATTTCCTCCCTTGGTTTATCAGTGCATGTGATTCTAGCTAACAGTTTACTTACATAGGAAAATTATTTCAGTAGGGAACAAATCTGTTCTGTCTTTCTATGTTTCTTTTTCCCTACTGAGTTTACATTTTCTTTTCAGGGAGGCTTTGGCAGTGATCATGTTTCAGTAATTCCCATTGCTGCACCTTCCCCCAGCTGCTTGGTCATGTTCCCACACTGTTTTCTCTCTGTGTTGCTGTGTTTTTGAAGTGATACAAGGGACTGGATTGCTGATTTAAAGGAAGAGAGTTAATTCTACCTCAGATTGATTCACTGGGGTTCACAGTGTAGCCTTATAAATGCTGGGGGAAGGCAGCTGAAGGGGTAATGCATAGATGAAAATGAGTACTCTGGATTCTGTATCATAAAATCAGGCCTTGAGCTTCATCAGGATCTTCCCTCCATATACTGAAATGTTGGAAATCAAAGCTTGTGGTAGTGTTTTATGGACATACTTAGTTGCAGTTCCCTGAACAAAGGTTTAGGAGTTCCAAAGCTAAAAGGCATTTTTGCTGAAAAATACAGTGCTAAACAGGAGTCCAGGGGGTGGTGGGGTTTCCTGGGCATTATCAAAAATGCTGCAGTGGAGATCCGCAGTGGAGAACATGAATAATACTGACACTGCCCAAATGAATGTATCTGTGTAGGATTGTGTATTAAAAGAGACATAAGAAATGAGAAAAGTTTGTAAAAAATTTGAATTTTAAACTCAGGCTAGGTGAAGTAGGTCTGCTTCCCAGAAAATTAAAAAGTGACATATTGAAATCAGCCTAACTTCTTTTCTTCCCTCTGCTCTCTTCCTTCTGCTCTCCCCTGGGCTTGGGGATATTTTTCCCCTCGGTAGGTCAGGCGACTCTGGCTTTTCCAGGCACTTTGGCAGATCTTCATGTTCCTCAGGCTGTTCTCTGTCTGCAGTTAATAAGCACATGCATTTTCTCCAATTCTTCGGGTGTTTTTTTGGTTGGCTGATTGTTCATTTTCTCCTAATTTTTTGGGGGTTTTTGGGTTTAAGGTTTTTTTTGTTGTTTGTTTTGTTTTGTTTTTTGGGTTTTGTGGTTGTCTGGTGGTTTTTTTCCTAGTTTCTTTTAGTTGTTGGTGTCCATTTTTTACAGATCTTTTGTTCTTGGGTTCTCTAACCTTTTCCAGTTTATTTTATCTTTCACCCCTGGAAGACAAGTATAGATAGGAATCATTTGCTGTACTCCCTATCCTGTACCCACTCCTCTATTTTGTGACCTGCTACCTCTTCTTATTCTCCCAGTCCTCTTTCAACTTCACTCAGAGTGTGCAACCTTTACTATAATGTCCTATTTAAAATCTTTGTTGACTGGTCTTTGCCCCTTTAGTGTGTGGCATAAAACCTAATTGGAAAGGGGTAGTTCCAGTTTCCCTGTCCCTGCTGTTTCCTTTGTGTTGGATGTGGTGAACCCATGGCTGCTTCAAGGTGAAATGAGTCACTGAGGTGATACAAAAGGGAAGAAAACAAAATTAAAAGAAAAAGAAAAGCCTTTCTTCATCAGCTCATTGAAATGGCTGTATATTTCGCTGTATCCCTGCTAAGGACGTAAGGGTTTTTGGGGTGGGAATGCAACTGACCTTTCAGCAGCCTGAAATTGCATCAAACTTGATGTAACCACTAGTTTTATCTCTTACTCCTAGTCCCTCTGTTCCTTTATCCAGTCCCTTTGCTTCATCTTCCCTCCAGGCTATGATCCCATGATCCTCTTTTTGGCAGCAGTGCCAGCTGAAGAATTCCCTGCTTCTACCCATTTCTCACCCTGGTTTTTTAGGTTTTTTGTAGGGATGTGTGCTGAAAAGTAACCAGCATGTCAGATTCCGGTCCAGTTTTCTGCATGATTGCCCAGACCCTCAAGAGAGCAGTAGTAGAGTCAATTTAAGCCAACTGCCTGAATACCTGGGAAAAGACAGCCCAAGTCTTTCTTCTCTTGCCTTTTTCTGGTTTTCTCTTCTTCCCCTTGAGACTCTTTTTCTCCTGTCCCTTTCCTTCATGTCCCTGTTCTGCCATATGAAACCACAAAGTTTCTCTGTTGCTCTTTTTGTAAAACATCCCTGTCTGTGCTGTGGCACACCACCAGACTTTCTCATCTTTTCTTTTTCTTCTCGAGCTCACTGAACTGCATGCCTTTATTAAAAGGAGATCTCCTGTGAAAGTTTAGTTTTGTTCATTAATCAGTGGCAGAAGGTACAGGGCTCTTCAGAACTCAGAAAATTTCAAAAGCTTACAATAATACCACTGGTCTAATTCACAGATGTCATCTCAGCAAAGCAGCGAGAAAAGGATGGGTTACTCATTGGTTTTTGGCTTCATGATTGACCTCTGAAATGAAATACCAAGCTAGTGTGAAAAAGTATTCCTGGGAAAGTCATGTCCTGTATTTTTTGGGGTTAGAAAAACAGATCTGCCACTCATCTAATAGGCCACAAAACGAAGGAAGCTGAGCCAACCTAAAATTACACCTGAGTCACAGCACACAAGGGTGGGGCAACAATTTGTGTCTTATAAACAAAGGCTTGTAGCAGGTTGCTGGCTACATTGGATCAGAGACATGGTGGATGAGTATCTGGGTAGTCAAACAAGTCATGAATGAGAGACAGAGGAGGGGAGTTCCTTCTCTGCCTTCACACTCTGGTAAAAGACTTTCTAGTAACTAATTTATCCGGATTTTCTGTTCAATACACAAGATTTTGTAATCCTAACAAGATCTCATTGATTAATTGTAATGATGAAATAGCACTTAATTTCTACGTGTTTATGCATTCCTTTTACATCCATAGATTGAAATATCCTTTACAATGCCTCTTGCCCCTTTAACGATCAACAATGCTCCTTTAAAGCTCTTCACACTTCTTTTTCCAAGGTTAATGGAATGTGTTGTCCACTGCCTCAGCCTTGTTTCTGGCACAGCCTCATTTTCCCTCTTGATCATCTCAACAAAAAGTTGTGGATGTCTACAAGTCACAGAAAGTGCTGTCCCAAGCTGAGTATGCCTTCCTCCCACCCAAACCTCAGCCTCTAAGTCCATCTGGGTCTCCTTGACCTCTCAGTATCATCTGACAATGCAAGTCATTCCATCATTTCCAAAATCAAGTTTTCGTATTGGCTTTTGTGTTTTGTCCAGTGTGCCTTCTAATTCTTGCCTATTTCTCTTAAAGCAGCTGATTCTTGTTACTGAGCTTTTAATCAGGATCTGTAATACATCCCCGAAGTCCTCATGGCTGTGAGCCCTGTCTCTAGGTCTCTTATCCATGAATTTGGCTTTGACTAATATCTTACTGTGGTGATTCACTGCTCTTCCCTCTGTTGCTGGCCTGCCTTTTCACACCCAGTTAAAATCAGTACCTTTTTGCCACCTCCTTTAGGGCAGCTGCCACAGTTTATACTTGGCACTTTATACTTTTCTGCCACAAACTTCTCTTTCTCCATCTGTCAAAGCCTCGCTGCCCTTCCAACCTTTTAGGTCTTTAAATGGAATACTGCTTGCAGTCTCTGTGGAGCTATACATGAGCAATGTGCCTATCGTGTCTTGTTTCTTCCTACATGTCAATTAAGATTCAGCCTTGTTGACTGTCCCAGTGCCCCTGTCACTTCACACCTCAGCTATTACCAACTTCTCTGTGTGTCTCCTGCGACTTCCACTGTGTTCTCCGAAAGCTCATTCAGAATTGCACTGTGAGGATTATCTTCCTTGCTGACATAATGTCTATGTCTCTCCTCTGGCTTTCTGGTTCATCAGCATGAAAGGCAAACTCATTGTCCTCTTCAAAGTTTCTGATCAATTGACACTGCACTGACTCAGCGTTATTGTTGCATTGAGCACAGCCCTCACTGCTCTCTGTCAGTAACACTTGTCTTCACTGTCTCATTAGTTATTTCTCACACAGCCACCTTTGGCCTTTTTACAAAGTACCTCCTCCTTTGCTGGAAGTTCCTTGCAAACTTCAAAGGAATTAGTCGGTGCTGTTATCTCACCCAAGACTTATTTCTGCATTGTTGCCCAGAGCCGAACATGTAAAATGCAGTCATTGTGCTCTGTACTCTGCATTCTCTTCACCAGTGCTATTTATCCAGTTCTACTCCTGTTTCTGCAACCTACAAACTTTAATCTTCTTTTTATGACAAATAACAATGCAGTTAACAAGCCTTACAGCCACCAAACTGTGGTCTTCTGAAAATCATCTTAGGTAGTCTGCCAGTCTCTCATTTTGCAAGAGTAAAAGTTTTGTGAAAGTTTTGGCTGATTGGGAAATAATACTACGTGAGACACTTTGGGAAGAGCCAAAGTGCCACTGGCTCCTCAGATGTGAGGGCCACTGAGTAGCACAGAAAGCCCTGATTTTTGATAAGGAGAATCTTTGTAATAATATGTTTTAACAACATCAACACAGTGTTATGAAACCTCCATATACACCTACAGTAATTATGAAATTTCTGTGGTCTTTAATGGCTTTCCACATGTTGAAATATCAACCTGAAAAGTACACAATAAGATAGCTACCCATCCAAGAGAGCAGAGATGTGTATCACTATCTACTGTACATATTAAGGAGCAGCATCTGAAGCATGTTGGTGTTTCAGTATCTTGGCAAATGCTTTGTACTTTCCTAGAGAACCAACAGCATTAGTTGTGCTGTCAGAATACAGAGTGTGCTGTCCTTGTACTACAGTCTTCTGTAGCAGCAAATGCAAGAAAAACAGCATCCTCATACTACTGTCCTCACAATTTCTTTTTAATCCTAAACTGCTCTTTAACAGGATATCAGAAGGGGCTGATCCATTAAGTGGTTCCTTCCCCCATTTACTTCTCACAGTAAAAATTGAATTGATTAAAAGAAATAAAAAAAAGAAAAATCAGATGTCTGTGTAAAATTGTACAACAAACTAAAAACCTTTAGTGAAGGCTGTCAAAAATGAATATCGCTTTCTCTTTTGAATGACATTGAATTGTTTCTTCTGTATCCTCTGTATTTTGATAATAATAATCCTCCAAGTGGTAGGATTCCTCTGTGATGGTAATGCTTGCCTCAAGAAACACATACCTGCTTAAGTGCCTGAATTTTTCACTGCAGCACTAACTCCAGTTACAGCTGCAACACAATCATCCTCTGGAAACTCATTTAACCAGTGACACTGCTGCTGCTTGTGCCTCTTGTTGCTGTCATTGTTTATGTGTTTATACACACACACACGTTTAAAAGTTATTGCTTCAATGCAAAGAGTCAGTAGGGCATCAGAGGGGATGTACTTGCAGAAGCAAGCAGCACTTTGCAGCAATATGAATTTGCACTTGTGTAGATTGTGAACCACCATAATACTTTGCCTATTGCAAAGCTTTTCCTGTGTGTTTGTCTGGAGACGGTTTCACTGTAGTATGGCTGTTAGCATCCCTGTGTCCAGGTTGTTAGCTCAGCCCTGCCTTCCAGCTCTGGTGGGTGTATTTGGGTGTGTTTGCACCAGCTGCACATCCAGAAACTGCCTACATCAGCAGGAGGAAGAGTTAGTGCCACACCACAGTGTTAGAAGAGACCATTACTAATCCAGCCTAGATGTCCAAACATTAGAGAAAATGAAAAATGTGGGCTGTCGATTTTAGAATCACCTGGGCATGACGCACTCTGCAATATTTCTAATCACACATGCAGCTGGGGACTGGCTGAGGCAGGAAGGTATCTCAGGAGATTGCCTGGTCCAACCCCTGCCCAGAGCAGGTCAGTCAGAGCAGATTGCTCAGGGCTGTCTGCCTGGTTTTCAATGCCTGCAAGGCTGCAGACTCCTTGGCCTCTCTGGCCACCCTGTGCCAGTGTCTGACCACTCTCACACTAAACAGGTTTTCCTTATGTTTCAGTGAAATCTCCTGTATTTCACTTAGTACCCATTGCCTCTTGTCTTCTTGCTGGATACTAGCTTGAATAGCTTGGCTCTCTCCTCTTTAGTCCCCTCATCAGGTATTTTACACACTGAGATCCCTCTGAGCCTTCTCTGCTCCAGGCTGGACATTCTCAGCTCTCTGTGTCTCCCAGTAGGACAAATGCCTTCAGTCATCCTGGCACTGCCTGGCTGTCTCCAGGGACACTGCGTCTCTCTTGGATAGAGAGCCCAGTGCTCGGCCCAGCCCTGAAGGGTGTTTATATTCTCCCCAGGGCTGAGCAGAGGGGAAGGATTGCCTCCCTTGACCTGCTGGCAACACTCTGCTTAATCCAGATCAGGAGGCTGCTGGCCTTCCAAACAGCAAGGGGACTTGGCTGGATTATGTCCCACGTCTTGCCCACTAGAAACCTCCTCTCCTTTTCTACAAAGCTGCTTTCCATACAGCTGATTCCAGCTGTGCTGTTGCATGGGGTTATTCCTCTGGGCAGGACTTTGCACTTCTGTGTCAAACTTTGTGAGGTTCTTACCAGCTCATTTCTCCAGCCTGTAGAGGACCATCTGAAGGGCAGCACACCTGTCCCTGTTTCGTGCCAACAACAGACTG
Organism: Entomyzon cyanotis; assembly: GCA_024500445.1. Classification (NCBI taxonomy): domain Eukaryota; kingdom Metazoa; phylum Chordata; class Aves; order Passeriformes; family Meliphagidae; genus Entomyzon; species Entomyzon cyanotis. The sequence goes on from JAKEPQ010000756.1 coordinate 6,488,961, forward strand.
GCTGAAGACACACTGTGCCATCATCCAGGTGGCTATTGAAGGTGTTAAACAGTCTTGGCTCAGCATCAGCCCCTGGGCAGCACCTTTAGGGATTGGTTTCCAACTGAACTAACTGAGGCTGATCACAACCTTTTGAGCTCAGTTCCATCAGTTTTCAATCCACCTCATACTTTTATCTAGTCCTTGTGCCACTAGTTTCTCTATGAGAATGTTATCAGAGACAGTGTTGAGAGCCTTGTTAAAGTCAAGGTAAAGAACATCACTGCTTGTACCTCATCCTCTGAACTAGTTAAATTCTAGAAGAAGGCTTTCAGGTCCTGAGGCATGATTTTTCTTTCATAAATCCCTGCTGGTCCTAGTCATCTTCTTGTCCTTCATGTGTTTGGAAATGATTTCCAGGATTATATGTCCCATCCTCTTCACAGGGATCAAGGGAAGGCTAACCGTCTTCTAGTTCTGCTTCATGCACCTTGTGGCCCTTCTTGAAGTCAGGGGTGATGTTTGCTTTCTTCCAGTCCTCAGAAGCTCCTCCTGGCTGCCACAACCTTTCAAAGATGATGTTACTTCACAGTAACATTGTCCTGCTCCCTCAGCAGTCATGGGTGCATCCCATCAGGGCTTTGAGTATGTCCAGGTTGTTTCTAAGCTCCCTGACCTATTCTCCTCCAATGAGGGTTAAGCCCTCCTTGCTCCAGACTTTCTCACTAGTCTTATGGGCCTGGAATTTCTGCAGGCTGGTTTTTACTGGTGGTCAAAAACATTCCATACCATGGCCTTTTTCATGTCCTGTGTCACCAGATCCCTTGCCCCATTAAGTAGTGAGTGAGTCACATTTTTCCTGGTCTTCTTTTTGCTGCTGATGTACCTGTAGGAGCTCTTCTTCTTGCCTTTCACATCCCTCCCCAGACTCAACAACCCTTTGGCTGTTGGGTTTCCTGACCCTATCCCTGTACATACCAGATTCCTGACTATCTTATTGATTCCATTTATCAACCTCTGAAAAGTGCAGGTGGTGCCCCATGCAGCTGCCCAACATACATGTTGTCTCTAATAAACTTAATGAGAAGCAAAGGCTGTGTTTAGTTGTGTCTTTTTACTTAATTAAAATTAAAATGACACATCACTGTATGTGCTGGCCGAGCCTTAATCTGCAAAGAGTGCCAGTTGGTATTAGGCTCATTATTGACAGTGGCCTAGTTTCCCTTGATGGAGTCATTAAAAGTTTTAGTCTGCAAAGTCAGGAAAAAGTAGTGGCTGGTAGTCCTGGTCTGAAATAAGGGGAAAAAAAAGAAAGCTCAAACCCAGCCTGTTTTGTTAATCCATCCATGTACATGAAAACAGCACAGCAGGATTGGGGAACTAATCCCATTTCAGATCGAATGCCTGCTGGTTCTATTTAATGAGCATTATGTTTCTTTTTTAACCCTAAAATATCTTAATTCATATATCAGCGTTCTGCTTTTTAAAAATTATTATATTTTTTATAAATTCTGCTAAGCTACCTGCTTCTATAACTGGACGAAAGATGGATTGCTAACTACCATCTTTACTGCTAAACCACATGCTGAACTTCATTCATATGGAAATACCTGAAAATGGAATTAGCACAGAGTCCTTTGAGCAGTGGTACTAATGAAATTTCCTACAGATTTATACTTTGTGAGTAAACTGGTGTGTAGAAAGAAATAAAGTTATGGGAGATTGAGTTGAGACATTAAAAACATCTCTCTTCACACATCTTTAGTAGTCAATAAATATTTTATACACTCACACTGCGCTCTTTTCTTGTGTAGGTGCTGTCAATATTTCTCTACCCTATGTGCCCACTCTCATTAAATTTGCCAAAAATTGTTGGGACTTTTGTCTCACTGCCAAATAAGGGCTAAAATTGGAGAAAGACCTAAAAACTATTAACAGAGGTTAAGGAGGGGCATTTTTCATTACCCTGTGCCAAAGGCCATGTCAGCAGACTGAGTGAGTTTGTCATGTACCATTTTAATTTAGCAATGTTTATATCCCTTGATAGCAATGCTTTCACAGAGTCCAGGATAATGAAGAAATAAATAGTGATCCAATTCTATTGATTTCTCCCTATCAGTATTATCTTGATATTATTCTGATAGCTATTTAATGATATTAGGGGGAAAATATATTTATGTAAATTTTATTATTCAGTGTAGACATAAGAGATTATCCTAGTACCGTTTATTCTCTCAGCATCTTCTATATTAATTCTCTGTCTGCTTCAGAATTCCTGGGAAAAAAAATCCCCATTTCCCAAAATGTTTTTATCTTAGATGATGTCTAGAAATTTGTTAAAATGGGTAGAGACTTAATTTAAAAATACATGTCCATATACAGGTGCCTATGTAAGGGAGTGCCTGCAGTAATAATTTGTTCAACATCCTCTTCAGCCTAGACATCCTCATCATCCTCTGTTGGATTATTTGTTTAGTGTTCAAGCCAGGCCAGCCTGTTCATGTATACAAGCAGCCCAAAGAGTTCCATCAATAGCAAAATATTTGCAGTAGCATATTTGTAAAAGACGTGATGTCCTAATAAGACCTGATGTAATGAAAACAAAATTTGTAACATTAAAGTTCAGGTAAATAAGGCCAGTGTGTTCAGACACTTCACCATATAGACCAATTTTTATATTTTTCATGGATTTCAGACTTTGCATCTGGGGATCAGTGACTAGTGTAAAGGTATTTTTCATCATCCCAAATCTTTGCTAATTTCCCATGTAATTTGAATGATTCTTCCTTCTTCTGTGCAACAGCTTAGAAGGCAAAATGTTTTTTTGATGGATGCAACAGAAGCATAGCAATTCTCCATATTACTGTGATATGAATCATGACTGAAAAAAGACTAAAAGTTTGCAAATGATGGGTTGTCATGATTATCAGAAGACTTATAAGTGGCTGGAACTACAGGACATTTCCATCTGTAAATATCTGTCAGGTATAAATTCCTGTTTCAGCAGACAAAAGCTGTGCTCCATGGAGCAGAGCAGTGAAAGGACAGACACGCCACAGTGGCAGCACAGCAGTGCTGACCTACTTGAGCAAGCTGTGCAGGAACCAGCATGCAGCTCTGGCTCTATTTCAGCAAAACAGTGGGTGACCTCCCAAACTGGAATGTAATTTGAAACATTAAATGACCAGACATATCTTTTGGCAATGCAGTTATTAACTTTTGGCTTTATCTCCAGCCCACAAGGCCACCTCTTACATCAGAGTGATGCAACGCCTACTAATTGAAAGTCAATTTTTGCCAGCCAAGGACATTGGCTGCAAAAAGCAGACATAAATGTGTGCAGAGGGGAGATATTTTCATTATTTCTTCCTCTGACTCCCTCACTCTACCTCTATCTCTCTTTGCTACTCTTTTTCTCTCTCCCATCTGCCCACACATCAAAAATCCTTAAAGCATAGCTTCATTGGGAAGGAAAAGAAAAAAGTGGGATGATATATTCTGGCCATAAGGAATGGTCTTACTAAGAGAAACTATTCCAAATTTATTCCTTAGGATGTTTCTTGGCAAAGTAAACTAGTGAACAGGTGTATCAAATAGCACTGCTACTCTTTTTGGAGGGAAAGGTAACAACTGTCTTGATGAAATCTGGAACAAAGTCTGAATGAAACTTCTCTTGCTTTTCAATGCAGGTTTGCCTAGAGGCTGTTTATATTCCCAAGACATACAGGGTTTAGAACTAACATTTCACAAGTCTGCCAAATTCTCTGTCAGCTTTTAATATTTCTGGTTAGTGCTTTTTAAAAAATCTGGTTCACTCATTCTCTATCCTTCCTGATATATTTATCTAAGGCACATTTTTGTACCAGCTATAAAAATCCTAGCAGGGAAAGATTGTTGACCTGGAGGTTTTCTGGATCTTAAGCATTTAAAAATCTCTTTCATAAGTAGAATTAAATTATTGCTGAGTGTAGGAGAGGCCAAGGTAGGATGTTTCTCTTTTGAATTGCTTCAGGTTTTGCACATAGCAGGACCCCAAATGCAGCTGTTTCTCACTGCTCACATTGAGAAAAGCACCCAAGAAACATTAATGCCAAAATCTGGAGGTAACTGCCTGGCTGAATAGAGGCAGGAGCAACCAATACTATTAGAACATGGTTGGGAGGACGCATGAGATATAGCTGGAAGAAAGTGAAAATTACAGTCTGTTATTGGGAAATGACTTCTGTCATGAGTGTCCCAAATTTTGGTGCTACCATGTACTTATAAAGCTCACTGACATAAAACTTCATTGATTCAATGGAAGGATTCCTACTCATTCCAGTGGCTTTTGGCCCAAAGGGTAGATGGCCATTCAGTTGTTGTCTTTCTCAGTTTTCTATATGCTCTCTCACTTTGATGCATAGTAACTTCCTGTTTCTTGCTGCAAATTAGTTGGCTCCTTGACCAGTGTGTTAATAGAGAAAATTTGACCAAATCCAGAAAATTGAAATGGTTTATTGTACAAAATGCAATGAATAATGATATCCACATCTGCTTTATAGCTTTAGGAGACACAAAACTGATCAGTAAGTTTTCTAAGTTGTGGAGAGCTCCAGACCCTCTTCCAAGCATCTCAGTAGTGTGATTTTGGTTTATCTTTACATTTAAGAGCATGAGTGAGGCTTGAGGGTATTTTATATGTCATCACTTTCTCATCTCATAACTATATTTTACCTCTTTACTTTTTTTAGGCTTGTCACAGAACACCTGATGCTGAAGTTCAGCAAGCGAAGTGTTAACGTCCGAGGGAGCCTGCCTGACTTGCATGCTGATGTTAATGAAGCTGTGAATTGTGTCATATTAGCCTCATTTGCTTCCCATATGCTTACTCTCATTTTCCCCTCAGAAGCTGCAACTCCACTTTTTGTCTTCATTTGTATGCCCAAAATGCAGCAAGCTTAATTACCAATTATAACCTTGCTCATTTAAAGGCTAAATCAACTGGAAACAATGCTAAAAAGTGTCTCCCTTGAGGAGAACCGAAGACTTTGTGCTAATTTTCTTCACATATTTTGATTAGTATAAAGCACTTTGTAACTTACAAGTTCATCTCCCCAAATGATGTTAATTTTAAATCGAGATGACACGTGCACACTCATGGGATGGCAGCCTGAGAAACCTGCCTTGTCTTCCTCCTTCAACTCTGACCTACTGTGCAAAATTACCTCTCCCTGGGAAACTCTCAGTGAAGCACTAGAGCACCCAGGTCTGCCAGCAGCTTTTTATTTATGGCCACCTTTTCCTGCTTTATTTCTTAACTGCCTGACTTGTGCTATTTCCTCGAGTTTGGAAGTCCCTTGTGAGATTCTTCTAAATGCAATTTCTTCCATCTTAGGAAATGAGAACTCTATAAACTTCCAGGTAGGTTTCATGGGGGACCCATGGAAGGCATAATAGCTGTTTGGGTTGATATAGTAGTGATTGCCACATAACATGCCTCCAATCAATACTGCAAAACTCTCAGACACTCTTTAGCTCCTGAGTGAATTTACACTTCCTAGTGACAATCTCCATTACTGCAATAAAGACCAGAGGAACTAGAGGAAAACTAGATTTGGAAAGCTGCCATTATTATTTATGGAGTATTTGCATGCTGTAATTTATCAGCTATTTGGAGCGTGCCACCCTCTGTTTATGGCATATGCAAGACATGTGTTTCAGCTGTCCTTTTTTTTTTTCCCGCAAACCAAAAACTATAAAGGTATTGAAAATTCTGTGCTTTTAAAATAAAAATAATAGAAAATAAAGGAAATGTTTGGAACTGGTGATGAACTCAGTACATTTACATTGTCTGTAGCTCAAGCTTGAGAAGAACCTAAGACTGAGGTGGCTGTTGTGTGCCCCACACATGTTGGCAACCCATGTTCTCCATACAGAGCCACCTCCACCCATCCCTTATCTTCTTTTGAAAATGAAGGGTCCCAACCCTTCTTCCATCCTGGGAAAAAACTTATGCAAAGCATTCACAGCCCCTTGTCATATATGGCTCATAAAGATTTAGCCTCTGACTTAGCAGAAAAGACCTCTTTCATATACCTGGGAAAAAACTTATGCAAAGCATTCACAGCCCCTTGTCATATATGGCTCATAAAGATTTAGCCTCTGACTTAGCAGAAAAGACCTCTTTCATATACCTAGAAAAAACTAAACACCACCTCCTAATAAGATTAAGATGTTACTCTGCATTTAACACTCTTTCTGGTTTGCCCCTCTTTGATTATATGACCTATAAGTGTTTTATGGACCACATCTCTGGCTCTGATGGATAAATAAGCTATAATTTTGACATTATTCCAGGCAGAACTGGGATTTTTCCCTATATGTCTCTTTTCCTGTTAATTATACCATCCTTCCTCTAACAGTATGAAGGTAAGGTTTAGTTCTGTTCAGCTTGCAGCAGGAAAGCCTGAAGGGATTTGATTGCTCTTTTTTAGTACACTGAGCAGGTGAACAGGATGGAAAAAGCTGACACTGAGGAATGCTGGGGATATAGAAACAAATGTATGTAAGCTGGCACAGTTCATCTTGAAACCTGGCATAATGTTCTAATAATCAGGAAAAACGGGTTCTTGAAGCAGTGTGATGAGAAACCTAGGCAGCTTTCAGATGGGTGCTTCTAAAGTTAATGCAAGAAATAATAATGTCTGTGAGAGCAGCATGTTGGACTAAGTGACAGGATTTTTCCATTCTTGTTATATTTCTGAGGTCCTTTGTCCTTAATATCATCATGGAAAGAAAGGGATCTGTTGGAGGAGATCAGAGGAGGCCACCAAGGTGATCAGAGGGATGGAACACTTCTACTATGAAGAAAGGCTGAGGGAACTGGGATTGTTCAACCTGGAAAAGAGAAGGCTTTGGGGTGCCCTAATTGTGGACTTCCAGTACCTGAAGGGAACCCATAGGAAAGATGGAGAGACTATTTACCAGGGCCTGTAGTGACATGACAAGGGGAAATGGCTTCAAAGTGACAGAGAAAAGGTTTAGATTAGAGATTAAGAAGAAATTCTTCCCTGTGAGGGAGGTGAGGCACTGGCACAGGCTGTGGCTGTCCCATCCCTGGCAGTGTTCAAGGCCAGGTTGGATGGAGCTCTGAGCAACCTGGTCTAGTGGAAGGTATTCCTGCCCATGGCCTGGGTTGGAATGGGATCATTTTTGGTGTCCCTTCCAACCCAGGCCACTCTATGATTCTATGATTCTATGATCATGTTGTACGCAAAGAAAACACACAAATGGAGATGAAGCTACGGTGCAGGCAATATATTTCCCTTTCTCCCATTTTTCACATTTCAACCTCCCTTTTTTCACACCACCTGACTTTTTTTATTTAATTCCAAATTCCTGGGATATATATGACATTGTTTTATCTTTTAGCTAAAGGACAGTCCCACAAATCTCTGTTAAGAGCATGAGTGCACTGTACTGGTTCAAAAACCGCAGGCAAGGAAAGAAGATTTGTAACTTCTGAAGGTACCTAGATGGGGATTTTTCCCCAGCAATCCACATAGTGGCTTTAAATGTTGGTTTTGAGGGAATTTCCTCCCTGGAAGTTACCAAGGGATCTTACTCTTGGGAAAAGCTGGTGTTTTTGGAAGCACTGTGGGAGAAATTCACATTTATGCACCTCTTACATTACACTGGAGATGATGGTGTGGCTCATTAGTCTCTTCTGGTCTTTTATTTTTTTAGCATGTATCCCTGCCATGAAAGTTCTGCACACCATGTTTCAATATGCTTTGAAATAATACATTATGAGGGTTTTGCAGCAGCACTGGCAGTGCTGTCACCCATGCCCCACTCTGCAGTGGATGGATCATCTTAATGCCTAGTGATTTCTATAAGCTTTCTGCTTCACGGTGCTCAGCACCTTGTGCGAGGATTAAATTCTGAGAGCACAGCAGGTGTTTCCCTAAGTTTAGCTGCTCTATTTATAGTGTTTTCCTGTAAGCATAACACTGCAATTGTCACTCACACTGTCTTCCTCCAATTCTGCATGGCACCAGGCTGCGGACGTAATAAAAATCCTTTTATGAATATGGCCTTCTTGCAGGAATGAAAATTAATTGCCTAAACAGCATCACATATAATTAAACAGAAAAAGCTTATGATGAAGGGAATTTAAAGTAAACGGTCATCAGGAAATTCTGAGCTGAATTTTAGTATAGCAATACATTTTATTTGTTAATTTCTACTTCACAGTGGTAAATTTAAATCAAATTGCCTGTGAAAATGATGTACAAATTCACATAGACATATTTTCTGCACAACATAGTGAATAAAAATACGAACATGGGAGAAGTGATTATTGCATTTCAAAATTGGTCATTAACTTCCACTTAACTGCCCTGTTAATTGGTAGCATAAGTTACAAGAGTAGACAGACCAATGCAATCATTTATTTTGTCCTGAAGCTGATGAAGTGCAGACTGTGGTCAATAGTTTTGGGGTAAAGAACTGAAGCAAGAGACAAGAACATCCAAATCTTCTTTCAATTAATGTTTTAAATACAGGAAATGTTAACAGCGGTATGGTTGGTGACATCTATTTGCTAAAGGAATTTTCCTGGACCCCTGGGAGCAGCTTTGTTGTTGTGCAATGTTCCTCAGTTCTGCAGCAGACACAGGTGTGGGAGGGAAAGTCAGCTGAAAATAGCAGAGGTCAAAACAGGAAATCACCTGTGAACAGGCTATGTCCTTGCCCTTTGAGGAACCTTTACAACACCTCAGCAGTGTGAAAAAACATCACTAAAACTGGAAATAGGGTTTGTTTTTTCAAATCATTTGCTGCATAAGGAGAGTCTATTGGTTCAGATAAGGTGACATTTTGAAGCTTTTCTTCACAGCAGAGGTGCGGAAACATAATCTGCTGGTTTAAATAAAAGCTTAGATTTTGGAGTACCACTTTATAAGAGGGAATTAAGATTGCAACTAATTTTACTGCAGCTAAATTAAAGAAAATGTGAGGCTCTGTCTTTTAAAACAGAAGTTCACTCCATTATTCCCCCTGTAGTGGTGACATAACATTTACATTTCCACAGATAATGAACTAGATCTTTCAGCAGCCCAGCCCCACAGGGGACTCATTCCCAAATCTAAAGTATTATTTTTCTTTCCATCTGCTCCACATGGAGCTTGAGGTAAGCTATTCTTAATGTCTTAGGAGGATCACCATTTCTTGAAAGCAAATGCACTTTTCATTTTCTTCTTTAAACACAAAAGATCTTATTACTACCTGTCATGGCCTCTTTGCTGCAGTTGCCATTACTGCTTTTAATTGGTAATTCACTAGTTTTGGAGATGAGGTTTTAGAGCCCATAAAACTGCAGGGAGCTCACTCTTAGTCTAAATGGATCTTCCGAGGATATGGGAAGACTTGACAATGTTACTCACATCTCACAAAGGGCCACAGAAAGCAGTGTCTATTACTTTAAAACAGTTAAAGTAATTGACAACTGCTCCTTCCCATAACTATGTTTATTTCCTATTAGTCCTTAAATACATTCCAGGTAGGAAATTAAATAAATGCCAAGGGAACACACCGCTTTCTTCTGCCAGGGACCTCTCCCAGATCAGTTACCTTGCCCTCATCTTCCTAAAGTGTTTGTGCAACAGCCTTAGTCTTTGTGAAGGATTACCATAAAAATCCATATTAAGGGCCCACAGATCTGTCTTTCACTTGTGGAAATGGGATCAGTAGGATGCAGTTACCATGCCCAATTCACATGTCTCTTCAAGGGCTGAGCTTCTGGGGAGCATTTTGTCCATGGCTTTTCCATGGCGGTGCCTCCCTTTGGAATACCCACCTGGCAGTTCCCGAGGTGCTGCACCATGACATGGAGAGGGATTTTTTACAAGGACAAGGGGGACAGGACAAGGGGAAGTGGCTTCAAGCTGAAAGAGAGTAGTTTTAGATTAGATATGAGGAACAAATTTTTTACAGTGGGGGTGGTGAGGCACTGGCACAGGTTTCCCAGAGAGAGGGTGGCTGCCCCATCCCTGGCAGTGTTCAAGGCCAGGTGGGATGGGGCTCTAACCAACCTGGTCTAGTGGAAGGTGTCACTTTATGTAAGTGGGGCTGTAACTAGTTGAACTTTTAGGTCCCTTCCAGCTGAGGCCGTTCTAGGATTCTCTGTGTCAAAGGGAAGATCCCGGTGCCCGATGTGGAGCAGAAAGCAGCCAGCAAGTGCAGTGGGTCAGCCACAGAATGACTCAACACAGCGCAGGCAGTGGCATCTCAAGCTGCATGTTCGGGTGTGAAAAAAAGCCAGGCTTGCTGTCTGTGCAAGTTATGGGCATTGGCACACTGGAAGAGGAATGTCAGCTGCTGTTTCCACTGACTCCGTAGAGCATGTTTGTGGGATGCACATGCTGTTACATGCTGGAGTATTTTCCTGTGTTTCGAAACACCTCTAGGCACACCTGAGCCCCACAGCCTTTTCTGGGCTGCACTAGCCTGCCTGCAGTCCTGAAGCAATTCAGGGATGGCTCACAGCTTTTCCTGCTGTCCCTTCCCTGGGCATCCTGTATCCCTCTGGAATGTAGGCCATTTGTCAGGCTTGGACATGACCTATGTGGTCTGGGTTATAAAGGAACATGTGAAAAAACGGGATCATATGAATCATAGAATATCCTGAGTTGGAAGGGGTCCACAGCAATCACCAAAGTTCAGCTACTGGCCCTGCACAGGACAACCCAAGAATCACACCATGTGCTGAGAGCGCTGTGCAAAGGCATCTTAACTCTGTCAGGTTTGGTGCTGTGGCCACTTCCCTGTGAGTCTGTTCCAGTGCCCAGCCACCCTCTGGATGAAAAACCTTTTCCTGATATCCAACCTGAACCTCCCCTGGCACACCTTCAGGCCATTTCCTTGGGTCCTGTCACTGTCACCACAGAGAAGAGATTAGTGCCTGCTCCTCCTCTTCCTCTGGTGAGGAAGCTGCCAACCCCAATGAGGTCTCCCCTCAGTCTGCTCATCTTCAGGCCAAGCAAACCAAGACACCTCAGCTGCTCCTATAGATCTAGGAAGTTAGCCTGAGTGGTGGCCCAGTGAGTTCTGCAGCTCCCAGGGGGGAAGTCCCCAGTGTTTGGTGGCACCTCTGTGAAACCAGGAGCAGCACCTGCAGGTGAAACAGAGGAGCATGGCTGAATGAACCTGCAAAAACTAAATGTAAGGAAAAGTCAGGAGAATGGCTGCAGTGACTTTTCTAACTGTTCTGTCTCATTTCCATGCCTCTGAGACCTCTGTTAAGCATTGCTCTCTCTTTTGTACTCAGGCTGGCTTCCTACCTGTGCCAGTATTTTGCATGCTGGTTTTTTTTCCACAGAAAGATACTTTCAGATCAAATATATATATATATATATAAAAATATATATAAAACTATGGTAAAGAAAACGGACAATTTACAAAGGAAATTGACTACTTTCCTTTCGCCACATTACCTTGTTTTCTAATGACAAAAGGTTTCAGTGACTTTAACATAGCATAGTAGCTTGGCAAAAACTATTGCTAGTAATTGGCTACAGAATTTGTACTGATTTTGCAAGACCTCAGGATGAAGACTTGTCAGATTTGTTTAGTTTAAACTTGTCTTGGCCTGCCTGGAGCTTAGTCTACGTGTATTTTAAATGCAAGAGCCTTTTTAATGACCAGGTGTCTATGCCCATGCTTTGTGTCCTTGCTTGTTTTTGTATGGCATGACTGTAATTTTACCTACATTGCAGAATCATAGAATATCCTGAGTTGGAAGGAACCTGTCAGGATCATCGAGTCCAACACCTGGCCCTGTGCAGGACAACCTAAGGATCCCACCACGTGCCTGAGAGTGTTCTCCAAAGCTCAAACATACTTTTCCTGTACAACATCAACTATTTGGATTTAATTTTACGTAATCCCTTGCTGTTTCTTTCCTTAAGATCAAGGACTTTTCAATATGACAGAGTCATTGACTTGTATCCTTTGATTTCAGTGACTTCATACTCGTGCCATTATATTTGTTTAGGATTCATTTCTAAAGAAGACTAATGATGGGGGGCAGACATTTCTTTAGGAAATCTGAAAGTACATTTCAGCAAGGATGCTAAAGAAAAGAATATCCTTTGAAGTGCAGGCGAATGCTCCAATTAGTATAATTTTTATAATTACTTTTTTCTCTTTTGAAGTATATTAATTGCAATTTCTCCTCACTGAAACAGTGGGAAGAGAAAAATTTCATACTGAGGATAACCCCTGCTCATACAGCCTCAGCATGACCCTTTAGCCTAAAAGTCTGAGGGCAGGATTTTCCTGTGGCATTGGAAATACCACTAGAAGAGGCTTGCAATGCTATGCTGTGCAGGAATGAAAGTCACTTACGAGGACATTTAGGTCTTAGTGCTGATGAGAAGCCTTCTGCAGGACTGTAGAAGTGGTCCTTAATCTCCTGCAAGGATAATGAGCCTGATCTATCTGATGAGTTCAACAGCAGCAGGCTTAGGCCCAGAGTCCCTTGGCAGAGAGAGATACCAAATTGATTTCTGTACTTATGTCAAATAGCCTCGTTTGATTCCAGTAGGGATAATTTTTCATTCAAGCAAAGATCTTGGCTCGAATGCAAATGTTCCTTCATGGGCATTTGATGAATGAAAGCACAATGATCATGCACAGGCTTAGTTTGTTTATTGCTAATCAGGTCATGGAAGATACGTGAATCTGTTCTGACTTGTTCTCATGCAAGGATGTCACCACTGAAAAATGATGCAAATGCAAGCAGAGCTTGATCCAAGCTGTCCACAGAATTATTTTATACTGTATAGTACATTTGGAGCATGCTACTCTTGGGGTTGAACATTGCTCACTTGCTGTAGACATAACTAAATTACATCTGAGCCATTCAGGTACATTATTTCTGCACTGTGAGTTACCTTGCAGCATATTTCAATTAATGGTGATCAATCTGGGGAGAAATGCAAGACCTCTGTAGAAAGGATTAACTATTGTATACCTGACAGCAAAAGCAAAGTGCTTTTTCTCCAGTATCAGATCCCATAAGAGGGAATATGTTACAGCATCCAGGAATGTGATAAAGCTATGTGCTAAGGGAGAACCTGTCTGTGTCCAGCTTGCTTAAAAAAGAATGACAAATGCCTTCTTTTAGAGCCATTCCAAATCTCCTGGTAAAAATGCACTATTGCCAAGAATAGATTTGTCAATATTTATAAAGAGCAGGAATATGTTAGACTGGGAAAGCTTACGGATCTGGAATTTTCGCCTTTTTTCCCCTAGCCATATAAGTTCATGTAATTAAACCTGGCTTCTTCTTTGTGTCATTATTATTATTATTATTAGTAGTAGTAGTAGTAGTATTTTTACTGTGGCTTCAAGAAAGTTAAAAGCTAGAAATAAAAAAGTGCATCTGATTGTACAGTCTGTAGTAGTACTACATATAACCTTGAGGGCACCTGGTCTCTCACAGAAAATTCACAGAGCTGGGATTTTCAGTTTCCTCTGTAATGCATGAGAAGAATTAGACACCCAAGGTGATACCAATGAATGCAGAGTTGGAAATGGACTCAGAATATACTTAAAAACAAGCAGGTCGGCTCTTATCTTGGCCTTAAGCAATTTGTTCTGTGTTTCATGGGTCTGATTCTTCCTGTTCAAGCTCTCTCCAAGGTCTCTATTTTATGAAGAAGAGACTATTATATAAAGTGCATGTAAGGAGACAGATAAAATTAATTTTCTTCTGTCTAGTAGCCCAATAACATGTCACTGGCTCGCGTTTGGTGTGGGATGTTTATTTGCACAATGCTGCCAAACCTTAGGCAGTTGCAGGCCCAGGTGTGGCTTAGGTACCTTTGGAACTAGGTGCCTTGGTACTTCAAAAGGATATTGACTAGAGAATGTAAATTTTATTCTTATGTAATATTTCCCTTTGGTGTCAACACATCTCATCTACTTGTATCATCTCTTGAGCCACAGTCGATGTTGCAGTTTCTTCAGCATCCTCATCCAAAGTGTCAAATCCTTGCTCTGCTGATTTGCAAAATTCCTTTGATTTTAATTGGGCTGAAAATTTATCTCTGAAGCAAAAAGAACGAGGACTAGAGAGTAAGAAAGAATGGTCATCAATCTGAGGAACAAGAATAAGAGCAGCAGTGAAGACAGACTAGGCCTTTTATTCTTTCAGAACAGCTAAATTATAAAATTTATCTCCATCTGTAAGTTAGCTCTATATATAGATCTATGGTCTTCATCATTTCTGCATAAGCCATCCCAAGTGTTCTTCTGACTTCTAGTCACATTGTCAAAATCCAAACAAACGTAGCAAGTGGAATATTCAAAATAAAAATACGAAGAATTACATCAAACTTGATCAAGATGCTTAATTATTTAACAACAGTTTTTTCAGGGAGGGAAAGAACAGGTCAGATGTTTCACACTACACAGGAAATGTGAGAAGGCTGGACAAAGGTGTAATGCATAGTAAAGAATGGCATATAGGATGTACAAAGCACAGAGAAACTTCCCCTCCCCTAAAATAAAACACGACGGTTTAAAATTAGCCAGCTGATCACACACAAAGAGTGTTATAAGGAACTCCTTGCCCAAAGATATAGTACTGTGCAGACATTTTATGCACCTTACTAAAAAACAAGAGAACAAAGTGAACCACAAGTTACATTAAAGGAGATTAAAAGAACCAGCAAACCTCAAACTCCTTCTGTGTCTGAGCCATATGGACTCATCCTCATCCACGGTTAGTCCCTCATGCACAAGCAGTCACGGAATGCCTGGTGCTCAGGAGAAGCCCTTGCTGGAGAGGCTCCTGGTGATGCTCACCACAGAGGCTCTGGTGCCAGGTGGTGCCAGGGAGAGGCTGCTGGACCAGGCAGGCTGATGTGTTTGATGTGCTGTGGCAGCTCCTGCACACTTGGAGCCAAGCACTGACATTGTGACATGAAAGGCCCGTGGGGACTCGAGTTGGCTGTTCTGACAGAGGTACCAGCTTTTAGATATGTCAGAGCGTGCGTTTGGGACCTGGACAAACAATGTTTGACATCCTTGAGGGCTCATTAAAAGGGCTCAGCGCTTTCTGAGTTAAACTTTTTGTACTTCCCACTGACAATGCAGCCTCAAATGCTGCTGTCTAAACTGAGAAATATCAATCCAAGCACAGCAAATATGTGCTCTTTTGTTGCTTGGCAGTGATTCGGGGATCCAGGCTAAGTCATTAACAACCAGAAAAAAACCCACATGTCCTGCTGCTTTTCTTCCAGTGTACAGAAAAACTTGTTAAAAAACAGGTTAGGTATTTGTTTGGGTATAGAATGATAGAAAAAAGAAACCTAACACTACAGGGTGATGTAACCCAGAGGTGAAGATGGTAGATGTTCAGATGTAAAATGTCCAACCATGCTTGCCAGAGTGAAATTTCTATGTCAACACCTGCAAAATTAATTATAAGCAATGTGCATGTTCCAAAAATAAATAAATAAATAAATAAATAAATAGTGTCCCTTATGTGCCTCTATGTCAGTCTATTATCACTAACAAGGAAAACTGAGGTGATAGCAGAGTCACAGAATCACTGAGGTTGGAAAAGTCATCTCAGATCATTAAGTCCAACATTTGACTGGTCACAACCTTTGCCAACTAGACCATGGTACTGAGTGTCACGTGCAGTTGTCTCTTGAAGACTTCCAGGGTGGTGACTCCACCATGTCCCAGGGCAGCCCCTTCCAATGCTTGACAACCCTTTCAGTGAAGAAATTCTTCCTGATGTACAACCTGAACCTCCCCTGGTGCAACTTTAGGCCATGTCCTCTTGTCCTGTCACTGGTCGCCTGGGAGAGGAGCCCAACCTCCACCTGGCTGCACCCTCTGATCAGAGAGTTGTAGAGAGTGACAAGGTCTCCCCTGAGCCTCCTTTTCTCCAGGCTGAGCCACCCTAGCTCCCTCAGCTGCTCCTCACAGGACTTGTGATCCAAATCCTTCCTGAATTCCATTGCCCTTCTCTGAACACACTCCCAGCCCCTCAATGTCCTTCTTGTAGTGATGGTTTTTTTTCTGATGGCTTCCCAAAGCCAAATTTTATCTTTGGATTATTTAACAAAATTGATCCCAAATGCTAGAAGGACAGGAAGATGGTTTGCCACCAAAAGGAGATGTGCAATGGAGCAGAGTGAAGAACTGGAATATTACTTCAATGAAAACAATGCACACAGCACTGTATTGTCCTGTAGGATGGCTTCAGGCACCACATTAAGCAATTCACAGGGAGAAGCTAACTACTAAACAATGTCATTTTGTTTGAGAACCCTTCCACCAAGTCTGTGCTGTCAGCCCGAGCTGAAGGCCAAACCACAGCTTTCTACAGTGAACAGAGAAGCTCATGAATAGATGGAAATGTTTTCCACATCTCTGAGTAGCGTGATAAGGGGGCAGTTCAAATTAGAGCTGAAATATTACAGGGCTAGACTCATAAGGACTGACTTGGACACATAATAATTTGGAATACATGGTGAGGTCTCTGCTGTGCTGACCACACTCCAGAATAGAGCTGGTGAGGGCTTTAAAACCTGTTATATGAAAGAAAGACCTGTAAGATACAGAAAGAGTCCCTCCTGTTCAAGCAGATGAATCAATACAGTTTGTGAATTTTCTGAAGATCAGCAGCCAAACAGAAAAACTGATTCTTAAAGTGGTATAGGAATTACACCTCAGTTTCTACCATCCTTATTTGAGGAGTGATCTCATTTCCATTGCAATTCACGGAATATTTGTTTGGATAATAGGGAAGACTATACAAACCCTAGCCCTCTCTAACTTGTGTACTTATTGACTGAATAAGTGATTTGATAGCACTCTGAAATATTTATGATGTGGATTTCGATTCTGAAAAGTCACCAGTGTTCCTTTAAGTTTATCCTAAGTTACTTTGCCTCAACTTACTGACTGTGGTGGTTTTGATTGGCCTAAAACATCAGTGAAGTGTTTTTAACATCTAGGAGAAATTTGGACCCCTCAGAAGCTGTTGTGGTAAGCCTGGGGAGGTGTCTGAGGGGTGGGGTGTGGCACAAAGATGGCTCCTGTGTGTCCTGAGTGCAAGTTCTGGAAGATTTTACATCAAGTCCAGCAGAGCCAATCTCTGATGGCTCTGAAGGTGATGGACATGCTGCCGGCCAAGTTTGGGCCAATTGGAGGTGCTGGTTACGCCTCTTTGAAAACATATTTAAGAAGAAATCAAAACAAAGCAGGCACGCACTTCTTTCACTTCTTTGTAGTCAGAGGAGGAGGAGGTGGAGGTGCAAATATGTAGAGGGAGAACAGCATGGAGACGTGAAGGTCAGTGAAGAAGGTGGGGGAGGAGGGGCTCCCAGTGCCAGAGCTGAAAACTCTCTGCTAGCCATAGTGAAAGCCATGGGGGGGAGCAGGAGGTCCCCCTGCAGCCCATGGAATCCACAGGAGTGCAGAAATCCACCCACAGCTCACTCCAGAGGAGCAGGTGTGTGGCTAGCACAGGTCTTTCCCATGAGAACATTCTCCTGTGTTTTATAAACAAAGATAAAGTTTGGATGTTGTTGAGGCAGTGTCTCGAGATTTGGACAGTTCAGGCCTGGCCAATCAGGCCTAGTGGAAGGTTTCTGACTGACCAATCTGGGTGACCTCTGAAAAGTCTATATATATGTTGGATTCAAAATTATAAAGCGCTTTTTCTATGCCACGCTGGGAATCCAGGATCTCTTCTCTGCTAGCGGCTCAACAGCGACACAGGTGGATGCCTGGAAAAGACTGTGAACCAGTGGGAGTCTCATCTAAGAGTTAAAACTGCAAAGGCCTTGCAAGGGAGAGAAAGGCCTTTTCCTTGCTCCTGGGATGGAAGCAGCCTGGCCTCAGCTTGGGAGAGTCTGCACAGCACCCTAGGGACAAAGAGACTCATGTTGCAGCAGAATTCGGGTGAGATGTTGCTCGTGAGATTGGACCCACACCAAAGAATTTCCCAGAGGACTGTCTCTCGTGGGAAGGACCCCTGGCTAAGTAGAGAACCTCTTTTCCTGATTGGACTGAGCAGAGGACCCCTCACCCTGCCCCCTGTCTGTGTTACTGGTTTGGAAAGAGGGAAGGGGGGAGGGTGAGTGGAGACTGCTTCTTAAGAGGGTGAGGGGTGAGAGCAGGAGAACTGTCTGGAGAGAGAGAGAGATAAGTAGAGACAAAGAGTATTTGTAGTAGAAGAATTGTAGTGATGAATAGATTTAAGAACCTGCTCTGTGGACTGAGAGAATGCCCCACACCCTGCCTCCCTACCTGGGCTTGTTGGTCATAAAGAGGAAAGGGGGTGAATACTATGGGTTTGTAAGGGGGCGGGGGAGTGAATAAAATAATGTATGAAAAGTTTATTTTTGCCTTGCATTTATCCTCCAACTCTGTTAGGTAATTAAATCACCTTTTTTTGCAACTTTAAGCTTGGAGCCTGGTTGCCCACTTTTCGTGCGTCCTCCTGGCAATGTCCTATCTCAAACCCTGACACTGACAAAAATAAGAAGCACCAATGGTAAGAAGCTGAGCTAGACTGAGCTGTGCCTTGACTGAGCTATAGCACGATCTATAATTTCTGATTTACCAGAAGCAGTAAAGCAAATATTCTTTCATTAACAATACCACATAAACCCAAAGTAGTTAGATGCAAATAAAAATTGTAGTCTAAGCCATTTGCACAATCCCCTGTCAGTCTAGTTTTCCTTAAAAATCATGTGTATATAGCTGAGGATGTTTTATAATCCTGAGTGGATTAAACCTTTTCTCTCAGCATGCCATAATGTCTCAATTTCTTCCTTTACATTAGTACGACAGTATGAATAGGAATTATTAATGAACATTTATTAAAATAAACCTGTACATCAATGATGACAGCCTTTGCAAAGCACAGCTAGCTGAATATTGGTGAAAGCCATCTTCTATAATGGACACCTTGAGGAATTTCATGTATTTGTATTTTTCAATGGGCAGGACACTTTTCACTGATTGAAACTTTCTTTAAGGAACATTTGTATTTTTCTTTCATTTTTAAATTGCTTCTCAAGACAATAATGATATATTGGAACAGACTGAACTAAGATATTTTTGATTCTCAGATATTTTTTAATGAAACATTTTGTGCTACCTGATGAAATTCATTGAGAAAGGCAGGCCTGTGTTCCTGTGCTTCTGTTGGCCTTTGTGATCTAGCTGTGGGATGGTCTTACCTGCACTGGTTGCATATCTAATTAAAACACCATGGAACTAAAACTCAGAATATCTATTCCAAATGGAAGACTGACTCCAAGCACTCAGACTATGATGTGCTCAGGGTGAAACTGTTGCACCAAGGCAGAATATAATGTGTCAACATTTTAAAACTCAGTTTTCTCAAGGAAGAAAAAAAATTCAGGAATAATGATGTTTTTGATTCCTCATGATGTTTTGGAATCAAAAGAAGATTTTAAAATGAATTTTTCCTTGCAATGTAACTTGGAAATTTGACTAGCTCCCTGCAACAGCACAAGTACGCAACAAATGGGATTTTAAACTTCTTGCTGCCCTCCTGTGGGTGAAAGGAACAATTACTTCAGCAACAATGTGAAGAAAAAAAATAAAACAGGGAATTAACTGTCATAGTAGAAAGTAAATTCCACATAAATTAATGGGATTGTCTTTCTTGAGATACAAATGTGGATTTCACTCCTCAAGAAAACTGTTGGAATCAGGCAAATCAGATTTAATCTCTGTCACACTTTTCTGTTTAATGTTGGCAACTTTTCATTGTGAAGATAAAAGCAATATTAAAATCTGTAGAATAAAGCCAGACAGAAATACAAAACACTTTTATGGAGCACATTGTTGCCTATGGTCAACCAGTATGTTCCAGGATGACAGAAAACATGGGGCTTAAGTGCAATAGTCCCTAAAACTGCGCCCATACAGAGTGGGGCCACCATCCAGGAAGATGAATAATTTTCAGTTCTCCTTTTCTGTCACCACAGAGGAGGATGGATGGGTCAATTACAAAGCCGTCATGAACCCTTTGATCCAGGGAATTTCTGGATTTAGAGCTCCTGAAAAATTGCTTTGTCACAAGAAGATGAAGAGAAATGACAAAAGAAGTTATATGTGAAATTAACAACACAGAAAAAAAAAGGGAGAAGCAAAACCAAACCAGAAAGAAGGTCTTCACCACAGGAAGCAAAGCTGTTGTGAAAAACATCTTCTCCTTTCTCTCTTTATTATTTAACAGCCTAAGCCTCCTTTCCTCAAACAATTCAGTTCTACATTTGTTTTTTCCAGTCCAAAAAGTCCTTTTGAGAGGCAGCATCACTCATAACACCAGCAGGCAAAAGGATGGGACTTTTTCACCATGGCACTATCTACCAGAATATCTCACATTGTAATTCAAAACAGCACCTATGAAACAGAGTAAAGGCTTCATGTAACTTTTTGTCTGAAATGGTAAATTTTTTTTTAAGGCAGATTGTGTGATTTAGAACCCAAACCCTTTGTGCAAGCCTGTAGGTCTTGTGTTTCCAACCTCTTTGACACTGCCCACCACATGAGCTGTGTCCTCTTTGATCTGCTCGAAGGCCTGGCTTTGCTCAATGCCCCACTCAAAATCTTTCTGCTTTGAGATTACTGGATAGAAAGGGTTCACAAGGCAGCTTTAACTTGGAATATGCTTTCTCTGGAATCCTGTAAGGCCTAGGAAAGCCTGGGTTTCTTTTTAGTTTATCATGCAGAGGCAAGGTTGATACTTTTTTAATCTCATCCATAGAGAGATGGCAACGTCCATCCTGCCAGTTTATCCCCTGAAAACTGAATCTGTTGTGTAGGTTCCTTGACCTTGCTTCTTTTTATGGTGTTGGGCATTGAATCCACATGGTCCAGTACACCCAGGCATCCCTTTCCTCCTCCTGGCTGAATGCAGGGACTTTCAATTCCTGTTCCTGGCTGCAGTATTCACTGTGTAAGCCTTTCAGTGCCTGACCAGATCCTCACTGACATCCAAAGCAGGATACTGAGAACGCTGAAAAAAAAATCTTAAAAGCTCTTCCCCCCACTCCTCCCTTCTTCCCAGGCTTAGCTTCACTCCAGATTTTCCTACCTCCACTCCTGAGTGGTGCAGGGGGATGGGGAATGGGGTTGTGGTCACCTGATCACGTCTCTGCTCTCCTCATGCTCTTCCCCTGCTCCAGTGTTGGTTCACTCCCATGGGAGACAGTCCTCCACAAACTTCTCCAGTGTGAGTTCTTCCCATGGGCTGTGCCTCCTCATGAACTGTTCCAGTGTGGTCCCTTCCATGGGGTGCAGTCCTTCAGGCACAGGCTGCTGCAGCGTGGCTCCTCCAAGGGGTCACAAGCCCTACCAGGAAAGCTTCTCCAGCCTGGGCTCCTCTCTCCAGGGGTCTGTCAGGAGCCTGGTTCAGCATGGGTTTCCCACGGGGTCACAGCCTCCTTCAGGCCTCTATCTGCTCCTCCATGGGCTGCACCATGGAATGCAGGGGGATCTCAGCTCTGGCTCTTGGCCTCCTGCCCCTCCTTCTGCACTGGCTTTGGGGTCTGCAGGGCTGTTCCCCTCACATACTCTCACTCCTCACTCCGGCTGCCAGTGACCAAGCTTTTCCCCCTCTTCTTAACTTCATTTTCCCAGAAGTTCTGCCACTGTCCCTCATGTGCTTAGCCTTGGCCAGGGCAGGTCCAGCTTGGAGCCAGCTGGAGTTGGCTCTGTCGGACATGGGAGAAGCTTCTGGCAGCTTCTCACAGCAGCCACCCCTGCAGCCCCTCTGCTGCCAGAATCTGGCCACAAAAACCCAATACAGGCAGTCTAGTAGTCTGAAATAATTGTTTCAATTTTCCTGTACCTTTTGGGAGGATCATTTCTTTTCAGTTATATATTGATTTGTTTTTCTTTTAAAAAGTTTTAGTTCTGCAGATTTCTGTTTAAATTTCTTCTGAATACTATAATTCAACACAACCATAAATTAGTTCCAGTTGATCAGGAAAAAAACCTAATTGAAATTAACTCAGTAATTAAATAGTAACTTGAGCTTAATTAAGTCATTGTTTAGAATACAATCTGATCAATATTACTTCAACTAAATCATTGGGACAATCAGTGGCAAGTTTCCTCCTTCACTTAATGAATTTCAATATTTTTAAACACATGCAGTCTATGTTCATTCCATATTGAATCATAATAAGATTGAGATTGTATTAATAAAAAACAATGTTGAAAGTCAAAAGAAAAACAAGTAGAATTTAAATCCACAATAATAACAACTCCTGAATGCTACAATATTAAAGCAATTTTGTTGAGTCTTAGTTCTCTTCTGTGCTTTGCAGGATATGCTCTGCCCTCTGCTGATTAGAGGGGTAAGAAGATCAGTTACTTATTTCATTCCAGTAAAAGAATAAATTGCATTGAGGTAGTTCTTTGACACTACAGCAACCCACTTCTGCTATTTTAAGTTAATGTAAAGGATCCAAACAGTTTACTCAGTGAACAGAACCATCTGAGAAATACTTATAATTATATATTAATGACAAATGAAATTTAATACTACTCATTATTTCTTCCTCAGTAGTAGCCAGGAGCATCATGTGCCAAGCAGCACATATTCCTGCTCCCAGTTTTAGCAGGAATGCATTTCTTGCAAATTCACACCATCGGTACCTATGTAAGTAACATTAATTATCTGAGAATTTCATGCTCTCTAATATCCTATATATTGAAACATTTGTGTGAACTAAGGAAACCCTACTGTTTCACACCCATAAAGAGAGATGTGGAATGAATAAATTTAGTGAGACATGTACCTAATAAGAACAAAGCAGTAGGCTAATCCACTAACCACTGCACAGCTTTCCTCTTCATCCAGGACAGACTGTTTAAATCTGCTCTGTTAGCAGTTCCTTTGCTCCTTCTGCTCTTTATCAACTGGTTCACTTCCTCAGGACATCCCAGCTGTAAAATGCCATGTGGGTTCTCAAATAGGTGTGAAGCTCCTGTGTCTGGCTCATCGAGAGAGTGACAGTGGTTTATTTGCATGAAGTTAAAAATCAGGGTGGGCTTGGAATAAACTGGTTGCTTACCCAGACTTCTTTAGCCTAAGAAACAGCTCAAACCCAAGATTTTCTTAGTCTGTTTCCAGTGAAACTCTATGTCAGCCAGGCCAGGGAAACCTTCCCATGCTATTTCAGATCTGTATTTCTCCAGAACAGGAAATGTAATCATATAAGGAAACTGAAAGAAAACCAAAGTAAACTTTTTTGTTTACACATTTGTTGCAATGTGATCCTTACCTCAGCTCAAGTAGTTCAAATGTTAGAGGTATAAAGGTATAGAAGTTCCCAGAGTTAAAACTGGATTAAATATTTTGGGATGAGATGTCTGCACTACAATCTGTTTCTGGAACCTTTACAGGTCAGGTACCTGTGGAAACCCAGGGAATTTTGCTCCTTTGAACAAAACTTACAGAAGGATACAGCACTGGGTTGGCTCCATGGGCTGAGGCCAATGGTCTGAGGTTCAACAAGGTGAGGTGCCAGGTCCTGCCTTGGGTCACACCAACCCCAGGCAGTGCTACAGCCTTGCGGAAGAGCGGGCAAAGCTGCTGGGCAGGAAAGGACCTGGGGGTGCTGGTCACAGCTGAACATGAGCCAGTGTGTGCCCAGGTGGCCAAGAAGGCCAATGGAATTCTGGCTTGGATCAGCAATAGTGTTGCAGGGATTGTCCCCCTGTGCTGGGCACTGGTGAGGCCATACCTCAGATCCTGTGTTCATTCAGTTTTGGGCTCCTCACTGCAAGAAGGACATTGAGGGGCTGGAGTGTGTCCAGAGAAGGGCAGTGGAGCTGGGGAAGGGTCTGGAGCACAAGTCTGGTGAGGAGCAGCTGAGGGAGCTGGGGTAGCTCAGCCTGCAGAAAAGGAGGCTCAGGGGAGACCTTGTCACGCTCTACAACTGACAGGAGGGTGCAGCCTGGTGGGAGTTGAGCTCTTCTCTCAGGCAACAAGTTGTAGGACAAGAGGAAACGGCCTCAAGTTGAATGTTTCTGAGATGGGAGCACAGCTAAAACACTTTTTTTGTTTGGTTGGGGTTTTGGGGGTTGTTTTGTTTGGCTTTGTCTGTTTCACACAGCAAGCCCACTTTTTGTATGCGGATGATATCATGCGAAGGAGAGCCACAACAGAGCAGAGAGCGCTTCCCAAGACGGGGTATGTCCTGCGGGGAGGGTTTCCCCATGAAAATGTGTCTTCCTGGGTGTTTTTCCCGGGGATTTAGCCCGGTGGCAGCAGCGGGAGGCTCGGCCCGCAGGGGGGCAGCAGGACACCGCGCTCGGCAGCTGCCTCCCGGCGGGAAGAGCATCCCTGCTCCCGAGCATACCGAAAATATTGGCATTTTTCAGGCGCTTTTATGAATTCTGCTGGGTCCATATAGCTTTTGTGTCCGGATCTTTCAGCGCAGCATTGCGATAGTCCTGGGTAGTGATGGGCTCCGTGGATGGGGGTGGATTTAGGTCAATCTGGGCATGTTTGGGCATATGCTTTCTTACACATAAAGCCAACACGTTTCTGCAAAATCTGCTGTTTAGGTGGCTTTAAAAGGACTTCGGGGGAAAACTCTTCCCATGTGTCTCTAATATTGTTGCAAAAAAACCCCAAAACCAACAAATTAATCAAACTAATATTGAATCAGCAGAAATCGTGATGATAGACATAGGAGGCAATGATAGAAGGTCATGAGAACTGATTTACAGGTGATCCTTGCTCTTCTCCAAAATGCCCGGTACTGATGACTGTCACATCAGATAGATGATGTGAGATCTGGTTTACTGGGGCAAATTCAGCATTCCTGTTCCCAGGCCCGTTTTATAATCTGATTTAAGGTGTTGCTGTAGTTCACGGAAGTGAAACAGTCCATAGGAATCAGGCTGAGTCATCCTGAAGTTTCTAGACAGTGTTGTACCTGTGCCAGTCAAAGAAAGGAATCCCCTAAAGCATGGGGCACGTTCCAGGATGCTGACATTGTTTCTGCCTGGACAGCAGTGACCATAGGGAGGGTGGCTCTGGGGCTTTTCTTTCCTCTGTTCACATTCACTTCCTCCATTTTGAGCTACCAGGTCATCCTTGCTGGAAACGTAGCTTATTTTCTAGCACCAGACTGCTGTGCTTTGAGACAAAAATCATATTTGA
Organism: Entomyzon cyanotis; assembly: GCA_024500445.1. Lineage (NCBI taxonomy): Eukaryota > Metazoa > Chordata > Aves > Passeriformes > Meliphagidae > Entomyzon > Entomyzon cyanotis. Next base: position 6,514,171 of record JAKEPQ010000756.1, read on the forward strand.
AAAATGACCCACAAATCTTCCCTCCACCTCCCCCCCTCCTTTTTTTTTTTTTCTAAGTGCACATACACCGGACAATATTTAATGTTATTGCCACATTTAATATGTTTACCAGGAAAAAAATCCTGAGCTTTTCCAGCAAGTACATTGAACATAGTGTTCCTGGCTGCTCCCCCCTCAGTGTCTGGAAATCAGCTACAGACCCTGACTGTAGCCCTTCAGGTGAACTTCGCAGTAGTATTAACATATCTAATTAAAAAAAAAAAAAAAATTAGATGCTTTACTTGCACAACGTTACCAAACAGGAATGAAACATCTAAATGCATTTCAGGATGTAGATTTTAAGGTGTATCTGGGCAGAATTTAAGAGCTGTGCACAGATCATCAAACTGGTAATGATCAAGCTAATCTTGAAGCAGGAAACAATCTAAGTGAGTTCCTTAGACTAAATACTTGCCCTAATGGATGCAATTAAAGAGCTTGCAAGCCAGGCTAATACATCTGGCTGGCATTGTGTGGGGCACAGCCTGTGGAAGTGTCTTTGAAGGTAGAGGTCAGAGTTCTGAGACTCCTCATGTCTGTGCCCCATTGCATCAAGTAGATGGATCCTTGATTCCAGGCTTGAGGATCCTGATTTTAACATTCTTGTTTTACAGTTCAGCTCCCATGCGTGATAAAAACTTCAGCCATTACAACACGGTTGCCATTCATTATAAAACAGCCTTTCTAGTTGGGTAATTGGAAATCACCTAAAACCTGAACTTTTAAATTAGTATTTTTTTGTGTTTTGGTGAGCAGACAACATGAACAAGAATGAAAATGGGAGGAAACATATGTTTGTGGCACTGGTGGGTGGCACTGGGGCAAAGTTAACACTACAATGAGTTGTGATTAGGAGTTTTGTTATGTGCAATAGTATTTCAGAGAGACAGTGATGGAAAATAAATGTTGCTGAGCTGCCATGTAGTCTTTCTTTTTAACACCAAAACTTAATTGATGCCAAATTGATGCCTTCTGATCAGAAAAGTAAGATCTTAGAAGTCAGTTCATGTCTGAGATAATGCAAGTTAAGAAACTACACATAGAGCTATATAAACCTGTTTGTTCTTTTATATAAAAGCACTCCTAATGTGAATAGGTGCTTGAAAGTCACAGGCTGTTGATTAGGGGTGTAAATGATTCTGGGGAAGGAAATGCCAAAAAAATATTCCAGAAGGCCTGTGCATGTCAGGTTCTGAAGGGTAGCTCAGCAGCAAGACAAAAGGAGCTGCAAATGAAGCCTGAATCCCTCTCTGCCCACCTGCCTGCCAGGCTGGGACTGGGCTGAGGTGCTAATTGACTGTGAGCCTCCTGCCTGACGTGCTGCCACCACAAAGGGGGAGATGTACTACACAGATGTGTTTTGGGCTTCATTCAGCCTTCCTATTATTTTATGAGTTATGAGGGAGCATCGTCATTTTTAATCTAAGGGAAAAATCCTCTCATATCTGCTCGGCATTTGTCAGACGAATGAGAAAAGACAAATCTTTTCTTAGCAATAGCGTGAAATCGCTTCCCCAGATTCCCTCTAGCTTTAAAAATAGCTTTGTGCTACAAACACCGTCACATCAGACTCGGCATCAGCAAAATTCTATAAGAAAGGAAGGAAGATTTGGTCAAAAAAGGGTCACTTTTACCCCAAAGCACAGTTTTCTTCATATTCTTTCTACTTTTAGTTAGCAAAAATAGGGAGAGGATAATCTTTTTCTATGAGATAAAGCCTGCTCAGAACTGTAAAAAGAACAGGAGGATGTTTAAAAAATGAAAATCCTTTTAATATTTAATGTTCATCAAGTGAACACTGTGTGATACCTTTAAATATGTTCATATTGGTCATGCTAGATTGTAGAAACAGTTGTCCTTCACAATAGTGCATAGATATTCCAAAAGATTCAGTTGTCAGCTATTTAAATGATTCTCCAAAAACATGCACCCCAGAAAACAAGTGCCACTGTGAGGCACAATGAATAACCTTCTACATGCTTGTTTTTGTTCAGAACCAATGTACCTATAAACAATTCACATTTTCACCTCAAATTTAATAAATGTTTTTTGGCAAATATTGGTGAGTACTATGCTCTTTTTGCAGTGGGATTGTTTTTATCATTGCTTTGCAGCGTGATTTTCACAGTCTAATTCAGATATACAATTTATCTGATAACGTTTTGGGATTTTAGGTTAGACTTCTAAATAACAGAATCATAGAATTATAGAACTGCCCAGGTTGGAAGGGACTCTGAAATTTCTTCTGGTCCAAACTTTCAAGGGAAAGGGAGCTTCAATGAGAATGTCTAGCACCCTGTGCAGTCACATCTTTGGAAACCTGCAGTAATGAGGATTCTACCATGTTTTTGGGGAGACTGTCCCAGTGACTGACAGTTTACACTGTATAAAAAAATGTGATATCATCTTCACTCCTTTGAACCCTCTCCAGTCTGTCCCTGTCTATTATAACTTGTGGGGACAGGAGCTGGACAGAGTGCTCCAGGTGTGACCTGGCAGGTGCTGAGTGGAGTGGGATGATCCCATCTCCATCTCTGCTGGCAGTGCCCCTGTGGATGAGCCCAGGACATGTTTCACCTTTGCTGCTGCAGTGCTGCCCTGCTGACTCAGCTACAGCTTGTTCTCCACCAGGACCCCACATCTCTTTTAGCAAGGCTCCTCCCCAGCCACAGATCCTAAAGGGGAATGCTATTGACACCAGTGGGCTACACTCATTGCCCAAGACAGACCATTAGACCCACCAAGACTCATTTTTCTGTCAATTCCAATTTTACATTGATAAATAGCAATCATTCAGCCAGGCCTTGCCAACTAATGTTAATTACATTTAAGTATCATGAACCATTATTTTATTTTAATTATAACTTTAATGGAAAAATTGTGCTGGTGATTTTATTGCCTTTATTATTTAGTTTAAGTCACTAACTTAGATATACATTGCAGCTGTCTGTTTCATTTATTAATTTCCCCATGTTCCTTTCTTTTATGCCTTTTTTACATTTTTGGTTATCAGCTTCACTAACTGTTATAATCAAAAAGAGTATGTACCACAAAATGGTACTGGGGTTCTGATGCTTGATGGACATCTGACTGTTCTGATGTCCTCAAAAAAATTCATGGCTGTGAGACAAAATTTGACTGACCTTTAAAAGGCTTGTGAAGATTAACTCATCTGGTTGGGGATGCTCAGATGAGTGAGTCTTTCTCTTCTCCTCAGCCTAGCTGTGGAACTCTGGATGAACAGACAGATATGCCTTCAGTTGCAATATTCTTCCCTTGGAACATGCTCTTAAATTTTTAATCATTTGATGTTGTCCTTCCTCTGGCAGGATCAAAATTTCAGAGATATATCATATTTGCTTTAAAATTTGACCTCTTCTTGAGATCTGAGTTTGTTTTGTTTTGGTCTTTTTTCTTTAACTAAGGAGTAGAAAAGGCATAATAAAGATAATTAATCCAAATATTTGTCAATATATACTATTAATTTTAAATTGCAAGTGAATTGACTGCAGCAGGCTTGCAAGTCATAAATTATCTTGCTCTCAAGAGTACAAAAGTGTAATTATGGACGTAGAGAATTACAATCCATAATGTACCAAATATTCTGCAAGAAAAATGCTGCTCTTTTATTTACAATTACAATATAAAAGGCATACTTTAGCCTATTTCTTATTTCAACAATGATATATTTATATACTTTAACCTAAAAATACTTCTGTTGAAGTACATATCAGAAAAGGAGACAGTTTCTTGCTGAAAATTAAGAGTCATCTAATAGTTTCATTTCATCACTTGTGTCTGGAGATATACACATTATTTTCATACTCTTTTAATAATATTGAATAGATAAAAATTATAACCAGGTGGGAATCATTGTCCTGCTTCCATCTGGAAAGCATAAGATATGATTTAATTTAAGAAACTTACTGATATATACTTTTATTCTTTACTTCCTTCCTGCCACTCTGGATATACTCACTTTTACAATGCAACATTTTATTGAGCTTGGATTTGAATTTACAGTCATAGCTTACAAATTTCCTACAATAAAAAATAAGATCTGAGATAATATTTAGGAACCTATTAAAAGTGTGCATTTGTATGGCACAAAATGAGCAGCAATGTTCTTGGCATCCAGGTTTTCCATTAAATAGTTTCATGTAACAATAGCGACGGGTAACAAGTTGTCTTCTGCTTTTCAGCTGAAGCAGGTGCTGAATAAAGCCATTTACTTGCCTTTATAGCTTTGCCTGACCAGTGAAGGAAAGGGGCCCTAAAAAGATATTTCCATGTTGTACAGAACGGCACAGGAAGAGCCTTGCTAGGACCCTTTTCCAGAGGTGGCACAGAGCCACAGTCTTCACTTGTGGACACATGACTTTAACTATCAGAGAATGCTGGATCCTTTCCTGTTAGAAGACTCTTTCATTGCCAGTGTAAATATTAAGTGAGCAGTACAAGAATTTTTTTGGATCTCACACTCTTCAATTAGCTTAACAATGAGAGAGCAAATATTAGTGTAAATATCAAAGATGGGAATGTTAGCTTGGTATTTACATAACTTTAAAATGAAACTAAGAGGATTCAACTCAGATATATTACGTCAAAGTCGTATAACTGCTTAATTAATGAACTTGAGAAGCTAAGAGTTATGCTAAAGCAGGCCCCTTAGCTACAGTATAATGTTATTTTTTCATCCTGAAGTGTCTGGAATAACACAGGGCTGTGTTGTTGCACGATGCTAATAAAATTTGTCTGCCATTGGACAAAACAAAAGGGCAAGTAAAAGGTGCAAAGCCTAATGGGATGATGTTGAAGAGTTGCAGTGGATGGAGGGACCCAAATCAGGTGTACCTGGTGCTTTGTATTGGAAATAGCCCTTGGGGTGTGCATTTCCCAAACATCCCCCCCACTGTCATCAGGCAAAGGCTGGGCTGGGGAGCACACAGACAGGGAGCAGTCTGGATAATCTGGATAATTGCAGGCCAGAGCTTCCACCTGGGCCTGTGTCTTTATTTACTAGTACAGACATAGCCTAAGGGCCTGATTAGCTCAAAATAAATCTCTCTGGTGTGTCGAATTTTCTAGGTGAAGGAGGCCAGATGACTTTAAGAAATGCTGTGCTGGCACAGAAATGTAAGTGATATCTAGGGTATCTCCTGTATATTCAGTTGTTTGTTAGTTTTGCTGCTTTGTACCATTAAGTTTTAGTTTACATCCTCAGGGATGCTGCAAAATACAAGGTATGCATGCAGTAGATGCTCTTGCAGCTTGATTGTGTGTTGTGTTGTGGTGGAGAAGGGATTTGATAATGCAAATGGCTTTCCCAGTCTTGAGCCTCTAAACACTCCTATTGTCTGATCCAGAGCAGGCCCTTGAACCTAAATCCTAATTCCCTTTTCTTGCCATTTGGCCATTGGGCACAGCATACGTGCATGACAGAACTGTCACTTTTGTCTTGAGTCTGATCTGTGACAATTTCTTAGAAATCTGGGAGCTCTGATGCTGCTTCTTTTTCTTGGGAGATGGCGTGAGGGAGCAATTTGAGAAAGTGTCAATAAAGAGGTATATTTGGAACAAACTAATTCTGGGTAAAAGAAAGGATTAGAGAAAATGATCTGAATGATTTTCAGGCTGATGATCACACGAAACTACCCTGTTCTGTCTCAGCCATCTCACTTCAATTTTTTATGGGAATAGAAGCGACAATAGAAAGAGAGTAAATTGCAAGAACCAATTTTTCTGAATACTTTAAGAGCAAACAGAAATGTCTGCAGTAATGCTTATTGCAGAGAGGAAGGGGAAAGAAAACTAAAAAGCATGTCTATAAAAGTGTGGAAGAATGGTCCACATTTAGTGGTGAATGTATTGAATTGGTATCACAGTCTAATTTTCACTGCCTTGAAAGTAATTAACCTGTAAACTCATTGTGGTTATAGAGACAAGAAGAGCTAAGACTTGTAAGTACATCCAATTCTTAGTGCCTTTTATTTCATTTTCATGCCCATCTTTTGATTTTATCTGCAAGGCACTTAAAAGCTTGTCTGCAAAGCATTTAAGAGCCTCTATTCCAAAGGCTTAAGTAGCCTTTCACCGGCTCTGTGCTGAGACTGAATTCATTTGCTGTTGGTACCAGGCCCAGAGATGTGCAGAACTTCTTGATGCTGAGGAAACTTACTGCCTGCAAGAAAAATCAAATGGAAAACCCCTCCAATCCCAGCTTCCACGGTAAGAGAAGCCCTCAGCTGCAAGAAAACCCAGCCCTTTGCATCTAAATATCATTCATTATTTTTAGCAGCTCTGCCTCTGTGATAATTTGAGTCACATTCTTTCTTGTGCATGTCCTTTAGTACAAGTCACAGCATCCAGCAGCATTTGGAACGTGCAGATGGTGGATCTGGAAGGCACTGAGTGGTGCCCAGGCCTCTGCAAGCAGTGAGTAGATGGAAGCATGAGGAACAGCACTGCATGCTTTTGCTCAGTCAGTAATACTAAAAAGGACAAATCATATTTGCTTTGACTTAGCATTAAAGTCAATGTCTCTGACTCTATTAATTTTATTCAAAAAGTAAAAATTGATTTAGCGGGACAATCATATTGATTATAGACAAGAAGGTTTCGTTCTTCATCATTTCATGAAAAGAAATCTCTCCAAGCAGCCATCCCAACTCCTGCATCACCAGGATTCAATTTTACATCCTAACAGCATTTCCTCGTTCTAATGAAGGTATATTGCTTCTGTTGTCTTGCCCTAAGAGACAGGGAGCTGCAGTTTTCAAACAAAACCAGCTGAGTCTGGGTCTCAGAAAGTTTTTGACTTTGCAAGAATTTAGTCACTGAACCTGACTGAGCAAAAGACCACCAAATCTAAATGTATGGAATGAAATTCAGACATTCTATAAACACCCCATAACTCTTACATCTTTTAAATAATGAGAATTTTCTACTTGATTAAGTCAGAATCTTGCCATTAAGCCTCTATAATGGTTATGTTTTTTGCATTTCTTTTGTATTACATATAAATGAAAAAAGGTCTGCATTTGTGTTTGGATGTTTTATAAATTAAATATTAAGTCTTGAGTCTCATGTTCCTTTTTCATGTTCTATTCTCAACAGATCCTTTCAATGAAGCCCTTGTTTTATATGTTCTTTAAGTGCTCGTTTACTCTGTCTTTTGTTTTTCCTCCACCCATATTAAGACCAAGAAAAAAAGGGAATTACTGCTAAACAGCATACTTAAAATTTGATTGTCTGTAATTTTGTTCCTTGTCTTTTGGGTACAGTGGAATTATATGAACCTTTTTGCTAAATGCCTGCTGTTACTGCACACATCTAATATATCTACCAAAAATTATACATTTATGCATAAGAGCATTCTTTGTTCCACTACAAGGCAGTGGAACTCACATCAAAGCTATGAAATATGGCAAGAGAAAACAAAGCCGTTTTAAGCTAATTTGACTATCATAACAAACTTCAGCTACATTTGTAGGATCATATGCTGTACAACATCCAGCTGAATGGGATTACTGTCAGAGGCAGCTTGAGGCCCTGTCTCAGACCCCTTCCTTATTGTAAAGGTACAATATTTATGTCCCCTGGGCCTCTGTGTCATCCTCCTCATCCAAGCACCATTAATAGAAGTGGGTAAATATATAACTTGCACATCAAATGAAGTCACCAGGGACAACGGCCAGACTGGGTCTCACTGAATAAACTCTCCTTCTCCTCTGACTCGAAATAAAGCAAAATAAACAGCAAAGGCTACTTAGAGCTTTCAGATGGGAGTCATCAAACTTACTTTAGCTTGTCCAAAAGTTAAACACCTGGTTGTAGATAGTTTTTCAGCCTGCTCAGGGCTAAAATGAATCACTGTCAAGAGGTACATGCACCTCTGGCAGGTGATTCATCCCTTGCCAAGGTAAGTATGTGATACAGATGTGATGAAGTGCTGCTGAGAGGTTCCTGACTTTCCACAGGCTCTCAAGGGAACCCAGAGAACTCATGTTCTCTCATTTTCAGTGCACCTTTAGATGTCTGAAGTTAGTGAGATGAATCTCTGCCAAACTGGCTTAAGAAAAGTGCAGTAATGATGTTAAATTGCACGGGCTAACTCTTTTCTTATGAAACCCAGAGGTAACAAGAAAATGTGATGTTCACCAAGGTTTGTCTTTCGCAAAGATGCTGGGCTCTGCAGGGAGTTGTTAAGCACCTCCAGTCTCAGGGTTTCCAGGATCAAGCCCAAATGAGCCAGAAATAAGCACAGCCTCAGAATCAAAATGATTCATCTATACAATGTTTGCAATGGACAGTAGGGTTAATGTCAGGAAATCTCTCTGATTGTTGAAATGAGAAATCTCTGTCTGTGTATTTCAGCCCCATTTATTCCTCATTCACAATCCTTTAAAGTACTTTTATTCTACTTTTATTCTACTATCCCATGCTTAAGCAGAATGTAAAAGCAGTGTCTTATGAAAAAAAATTGCTGAAATTTGACTAAGGGTATGATTTGCTACAGTGCACCAGAGCCAGGAAATGTGGAATTAAGGTTGAAACTACATACTTGATGCACTATGTTCTGCTCAGGTACTCAGTCTGCCTTGAGGGTGGTTCCCTGATTGGCCACAACGGCTGTAAAGAGAGAGAAATAACGAAAATTAACAACCAGTTTCACATATGAAGTCCTCATTTGACTTTCAGATACCTGTTTTTTGTTTCAAACCTTCACAATTATTTTTGCATGCTGTAAGTTTTGGTACATATCCTTTAATAAATAAATAAATAAATAAAAGGTCATCCTACATTGCCACAGATTTCCCAAGCCCAGACTACATGGAAGTTCAGATAACTTTGAAAAAGTATTGTTTATGCAACAAACCAAGATTTATTGTACCCATGAAGTTGAAAAGACCTGCTGCATTCTCCTGTGGTGTCAAGCAGAGGTTAGATTTGTCCAGCATTCTGCTGTCAAACATGTAGTCCAGCAGTATAATACAGAAAGTGATGGTTTTGTTGCTGGAACAGAACCAAAAGCTCTGGCTCTTCACCAGTACAGAGAGAACAGAGATTGAATTCCTGTGAAAGACAATGGTTGCTTCTTGTGACATTTGGGTGAAAAAGCCAGTTGACATTTTAAAAAATAATATTTTCATTTTGGAAAATGGTATTTTATCTAGCTCCGTTAATCATCCTCTGGAAAATGTGTCTTTTGAGGGGCACCCCCTAATTGTTTGACTCAGCATATTTTCTCTAAACATTTTCATTTACTTTTGAATTTTTTTTTTACAAAACAGAAAATGGTTTGTCATTAGTATCTGTAACACTGCTATCATAACATTTGGAATGGCTGCTAACACATATCTCCTTTCTTCACTGTGTGGTGTAGTTTTTCTTTTCTCTCTAGCTCCTGGATTTCATGGCATTCTTACATGGACACATTCCTTCACCTCTACACTTGTTGGGACAAAGCAACCCATCCTTCTGGAGAATGAATCTTCTCCTGAGCAGCTGACACCAGCTTACAGCCTGTCTAGTGTTTCCAGCAAACATAATCTGAGCAAGCCTCTTTGAAACTGCAGCATTTTATGATCCTAATAATTTAATCATATGTTTTAAGCTCGAGTGTATCTGGAGCTGATAAATTGGAACGAACAAATTGCTCCACTGTTTCTGAAAGGACAACAGGGCACAAGTATGAGACAAATCCAAGCAAATCAGCTGGGTATGTTCACTTGCATACTGACAGGCCAAAACACACTCAGACCATTTGCTGTCACCTAGAGAGGGAGGTTGGTGTGCCCTTTGCATTCTGTTCCTCAAGCCTTGTCCTCTGTGTGGTCTCCAGTGACCTGAGTGCATCCATCAGATCCCTGACAGCTCAGCATCGTTAGCCTCTACATCAGTGTGCTGCTGCATCCCTTACTAACAGAACTACTTAAAATACAAACCATAAAATAACTCAAACTGTAAACATAAACTTGCTCTTTAAGTGTAAAATCCTTATTCTTCTTTATGTTTTCAGACCAAAGATGGTGGGGGGCAATGTCCTTTACAGCAATATTTTCCTACCTTGCATTTCCCTGTAGAGGCTTTTTATCAGTACAAACTATTTACAATATCTTCATGCTGGCTCATGTCAAGTGACAGTTGCTTAGAAATGTTTTCTATGCTCCTATTTGAAATAAAAGTGGCACATCCATGTAACATCCATGGCCTGACCAAGTGGCTGCTGCAGGACACAGGCTGACAGCTCTCCTTGTTTCCATTTCATCTCTCTGTAACACTGTGGCTAGCACAGGTCTTTCCCATGAGAACTTCTTCTGTGTTTTATAAACAAAGATAAAGTTTGGATGTTATTAAAAACAGTGTCTCGAGATTTGGACAGTTCAGGCCTGGCCAATCAGGCCTAGGGGGAGGTTTCTGACTGACCAATCTGGGTGACCTCTGAAAAGTCTCTATATATGTTGGATTCAAAATAATAAAGCGCTTTTTCTATGCCACGCTGGGAATCCGGGATCTCTTCTCTGCTAGCGGCTCAACAGTGACATAACACCAGCCTGAATGTTACTGATCACACTCGGGGCTGGCAGAAGATCCTCTCACCCAGGTGCTTTGGGTGAACTGCAGCCTACAGCTTCTCATCCTCCTTCCCTCCCTGGATGCACACGTGGCCTTGGCCAGGGACATGGACACTGCATGCTGTGGATCTGGCTTCAGTGGATTTTCTCCTAACACCTCAACCTCTCTAAAAACAACAATAAAAGGCTAATGTTGGCCATCTCTTGGAAATCGTTACTGTTTTAACCGTTGCTTGTCTAATTGTACATGAAGTGAGGTGAAATTCTGTTTTTTCGTGTATATTATTCCTCACAGGCTCTCATTATATGTTGTTTTTCTCATTCTTTGTTGACCCACCCAGAAGCCTTTTAGACAGCAAGAGTAGGATGTATGTTAAGGAGAAAAACCACCCAGACAGACACAGACACTGTTTTGGTGAATAAAAAGTAATGTCCTTTAGCTTTTTCAGAGCTAAAAGAAACATGCTTTTGTTTCACTAAAGAGTTTTAGTTCCAGAAGTCTTATCCATTTATTCAAATATTTACCATCTATGGGTACCCTTTAATTTTTTTTGTATTTTATTTCCAGTCTGATCTTCAGATTTGAGTCATAAAGATTATGTAAAAGGTAGGAATGACAAAGTTGATTAATGTCAAAGTCCAATTATAAAAGGATGTACTTCCCTGAGAGGAACAAGACACCCATTATTTTGTGGATTTCTCCAGTTTATTTGATTTGGATATCTGATAGCAATAAATTCATTTTTGTTACTTCTTTTTTTTTTCCATACAAGCAGACCAGAAATGTTACAATAGCCCCTTGTCAAGTATATCCAGGCCTCTGCTCACAAGCAATCCTGAAAACAGGATTTCAGAGGCTACAGCCATATAAGATTCATTCCGTGACACCAATGTTGAAGGATTTTTATTGTTGAAGGAGTCTTATTGCAATTAATTTTCTTCTTGCAGAAGAGAGTCTGAAGTCATGTGACTAGATGAGTTTTCTATTTTCTTTTTTCTTCTCTCTCTTTTTTTATAAAAAAGCTTCCAACCTTAATAATTATTATCGACAGCTTGACCAAAATGAACCTCAAAAATACAAGGAGCAATGGCCAATCTTATGTCTTTGTGACCTGATTTCTGGTTTTTGGTTGCTAAAGATGAGCAAGAAGGGAAGCTAACTGAAGACCAGCTATAATATCATCTAATCAAAACTAATCTTGCAGACCTGGCACAGTCTGAATTTGGGCCAGAACACAAGAAATAAAAAGCTTTACTGGCAGTGATGGATGACCTCAACTGTCAGTGTGCAGAGGGTAGACATTTCCTCTCATAATTTTTGATTTCTTGAATCATTTCTTTCTGGTGGCCATTAGATAATGCCATTTCACCCAAGAGGAGTGACAGGGCCCCTGACTACAGCAGAAAATGGATGAAAACCTATTGAGAATGTAACATTTAAGAAGTAGTGAAGGGTAACCAAGTCCACACTACTGACCTTTTGTTACCTGAGTCTCAGAAATGAGATTTTATATAGTTTGGATGAAAACTGTCCATGGATGAACTGAAGTCCATCACCATGATTGAGATGATGCTCAGTGGGTCAAGAGAAAGATGTAGAAGGGTTTTAAAAAATGTTGAAATTTGCTTTGTTATGAAAGCCACTCCATTTTCACAGCTGGTATTAAGGCCTCACTAGCACTATCTATGAGTATCTATGAGCAATGCTTTCTCTGATCTTTATTGGTTTCAGAAATTCAGTTCCATTCTGAAACAGTGTATCTAGATGAAATAACATATTTATTTATTTATTAGTTTTGTGGGGTCTAGAATTATGAAAAATTTATATACAATATGCCTCCAATACTGCATGAGACTGTGATCAGTGTGGAATGTTTTAGTGTTTCTTTTTAATACCTTGTGTTGCTCCCCACAAATGCAATATGCAAAATCTGCCAAAATTCAAGGTGCTGTTTGTGACGTGACAGGCTCCTGTCACCAGAGCATGTCCTACAAAAGGAGTAATCCACCTTTTCAGGATACGAAATTCTTTTAGAGGGCCAGCTCAGGCCTGTGGACTGAACTTCTCCAGGGCATAAGCATAATCATCATCTTCAGCAAAACTCCTTTCTGCAGCTTCATTTCTTTGGCGCATAAAAGAGACTGACAAAGATGTGACAAGAAAGCATTCCATCACTGAATACCATACTGAAAATACAGATATAAAGAAGAGTCTTGTGGTTTTGATCACCAGTTTTTAACTTCCTAATTAATATTTAAACAAGGTTTTATATAGACCTTCACTTCTATCACAGTGCTCCATTCCTTCCTTTTAAAATAAGTGCTAGCAAGATGAGAATGAGATTTTCATTTTTTTCAGAGTTAAAATAACTGCAAAGTATTTGAACTGAAGTACAAAATGCTGGCTGAGCTAGAAAAGCTATTAATTTATTTGGCATGCTGGCTGAACGAATCTTTGATGAAGCCTATGAGCTGACATCTGAGGTGAATTTGGACCATTCCCTTTTAGGAAAACACTTTTTTTTTTTTTTTTTTTGCAAAATAATGGGCGCTTTCAAATCTGATGAGGAGTTAATAGCAGATACTTAAGGTCTTGGCAGTGGATTGGTATTGTTTTCTTCCTAAGAGGTTTTGTGCAATTGTTGATCTCATTCAGGAGGGCATTTCCCAGCTCTGAGCAACAATTGAAGTCCATGAACATAAAAAGAATAAAATTTATTGGTACTGTATTAAGGATGTGTTAAAGTGCAGGACCAAACAAGTGTTTGACTGAGGTCAACTACAGCTTGAAACAGCAGTTTGGTATTATGGAGTCTAGAAGATGGAGACTTATACATTTAAATTGAGGTGGTTTTAATATTTAGCTCTATAAATGTAGCCTCAAAGCTTCACCTTTTAAGATAAAAAATGTAAAGAAAAGACTGGCTTATTTTCTTGTGCTGCAACTACTTAAATAAGCCTGGAGAAGGCTCTGGGAAGACCTTTCAGAAGCCTTCCCCTTCGTGAAGAGAGTGTACAGGAAAGATGGAGAGAGATTATTTGCAAGGTTCTGGAGTGACATGGCAAGGGGAATGGCTTGAAACTGACAGAGAGTAGTTTTAGATTGGATATTAGGAAAAATTCTTTCCTGTGAAGGTGGTGAGGCACTGGCACAGGTTGCCCAGAGAAGCTGTGGATGTCCCATCCCTGGAAGTGTTCAAGGCCAGGTTGGATGTGGCTCTGAGTAACCTGGGATAGTGAAAGGTGTCCCTGCCCATAGCAGAGGAGTTGGAATGAGATGATCTTTAAGGTCCCTTCCAGCCCAGGCCATTCTAGGATTCTATGAGTCACATTAAGAGAAGGCACATGATTCATGAGGTCAGAATGGCATGTTCAATAACTGTTGAATCATAGCTGGAGTCGTATATATATCTCTCCCAACAGAAAATAAAACCAAAGCAAAACAAAAAAACTGCAAACAAACAAGGAAAGGAATCTGTAATTGGTTGCAAATATACATTTCATTATTGACCTCACTTACAGGGTTTGTTGTCCCAGAATATTGGCCTTGGATGCCTTTATTGCATGTTTAGTATGAAGCCTAGTGTGAATTCTGCTATAACCTGCTGATTGACAACTGGAACTCTGGGAAATTGTCTTTAAAATAATTTTTTAAATCACCACAAAATTTCAATTCAGGAATAATTCCTATTTGGCTGAAAACAGAAATTAATGTTTTTTTACAATATTGAAGTTACTTTCTTTCTTCCCCCCCATTTTTTTTCAGCTGTACTGCACCAGTGCAGCCTGAGACATTTTATTAATTTTCTGAGATATTTTAATGACAGTGAAAAGTTGATTTTAGGGTGGTATGAAAAAATATTATTTACTTCATTAGAATATTCTGAACATAAGAATATCATATGGGGAAAACTGTGCTTTAATAAGATGACCATGTTCTTAAGTAATTACAGTTTTTAACTTCTAAATTTTTGCAAAGAATTTTTTTCCCCCATACTTTTACTTTTTTGATCAGTCCTGGACATATTTTTAGTCTTCTCTCCATGTATTGAAAAGAAATATTACATGGGAAAAATTACAGTATAACACATTTTTGAAAATGGAAATGACAAGCATTAAAATTTTATCAGAGCTGTGACAAATGGTAGGCGTGCCCCATAGCCAGTGGTTGGATGGGTAAGGCAAGAAGTGTAATCAAAACTGAAGTGTATTTAATCTCTGTGGCTGATCACTGCACAGCTTTAGCCTGTTTTCATCAAACTAATTGATGGCAAATGGAGCAGATGCATGATGAGATTATATCCCCAATTTATGGCACAGTTATAAGAAAATATGACTCTTTTTTTTTTTTTTCCATTACAAGTATTGGAAATTTAGAAAATGCACTGGGTTGGAATTGAAGCAATCTCTCCTGCCTGTCTAATGCACCGCAGATTTTTCTTATTATTATTCTAAGCACTTAATTTATCATAATCCATTTCAGAAAAAAAAAATTCAAAATAGTTTTGTTTGATGTGTTTTATAATTAAATCCTTGGCATTGACACTTCTTATGTTTGTTTCTAGGCTATGATTATACATTTAGCATATCTGAGTCACTATAACTAGAGCAGAAACAGCAGACCCAGAATATTGCTCACATTGGGAAAGGGAAATTTTGCAAGGGAAAACTATCCAGAATTGTGACAATGTCCACTATATTCAATCTTTCATTATAATACTAATTTGCATGTACCCTTGTTTTGACATCTGAAATAATGACAATACCTTTTACATTTTTACATTTCTCATGAAAACAAGTTATTTTCAGGCAATATGCCTTCAGCGTTTTTGAGCCTTGAGAGGGAAATGTGTTTGCAGTGTGTCCATGGCAACCAGCTCCAAACAAAACATTGAAAGTGGACAAAATTTTACTTCTGCAACAGCAGGGGATTGATTTGTGAACAACTGTAGCCTCAGGGGAGGTGGGGAGTGTTAGAGCAGGAATACCTGAGATGAAAACTTGTGAGGGATCAGGACTGCTCTCTGCAGAGGGAAACATCTGAACGGGAACAAACAAAGCAACTCCAGAACAAGGAGCTCCCATCAGGAATGAACTAGCCTGGGGAAGAAGGAGACATGACCAAGGATAAGAAACTGGCCAGAGAGTAAGTTTGTGGTGAGGATGAGTGTTAAATGGGAATGGGGAACAGTTGTGCTGGGAACTTGGAATATAGCAGGGGAATCCAGGAGGGATGCTCATGAGGAGCTGAGATGAGCAAGAATGTGCTGTGACACAGCTGGGAAAAGAACATAGGCTGAACTGGCTGAGCTGAACCTGCCTGAAATTAGGGTTGGGATGATGAGCAGGGCAGGGAGACTGAGGCTACAGGAAAGAAATAGTATTAAAGACTAGAAAAGGAAGCTGAATCTTTGAAGCACAGAGTTAGGTGAGGAGCAGAATGGTGGTCTGGAAGGAAAAATCAAGAAGTGATCAAGTCCAGGAAGGCAGGAACTTGGAAAAGCAGGTCTGTTCACTGAAAAAACAGATTTATCAGAAAATTAAATATGTGCTCTTCTTTCATATGATGTATATCCTTCCTTCACTTTATAATTCTTCAAGCCAGCTGCATTTTAGCACATTCCCCAACTGTATTCAGCAGGCAGGAATACAAAATTCCCATATCTCAGCCACTTTCAGATCCCAGGGAGTATCAGTAAAACCCACTGTTGAAGTAAATGTTTACTCACAGGATAAACAGCCTACTGCTACTGTCTCTGCTGTGTAAGTGGTATAAACCTGTGCATGAGAAGATTCCAGTGCTGCTTAATATTCAGGTATTAAAGTGCTGCTCAAAAGTGGAATTTGTTTTTAATTTGCCATTAATAACAAGCTGTTACTCTCACACACAGGCACATATGTTACACTGCAGAGAAATTCTAATCTTGCAAATTCAGTTCTGAAAACATACATAAACTTCAGCACTGAAATTACCCACAACATATGAAAAGCCTCTAGAAAGTGACTATAGTGGTGCAAAAGTACTTGGCATATCTCTATTCAGTGCCACTGAAATGGCTAGAACTATTAATCAAAAAAACCCAACTTCATAGCTTATTGATTGAGGTGTATTAATAGGCACTTGGTGAAAGACAGACATAGTCCAGATTGAAAATATAGGATATTACACTTTTAATAAGGTTACATTCACTAGTGATTTCACATTTTTCCCATTCTCCATGGAACCTGTCAGCTCCTGCTCTCAAAGCCCTTATCCTTTCACACATTGTTATCTTTATAAAGGGGATAAGACAATATATAAAATCCACTTTAGCAAAGGTCTCCCTTCATCCAGCATTACTGTTGAGATCCTTACACTGGCAGCAGTTTACCAAAGCAGAGGAAAAAATCAATTTTAATTAGTATTTTTGGCTTTAATGAAAAGTGATTACAGAACTGGCATTTTAGTTAATACTGTTGAGATTTATAGTGGGCTGATGCTAATTAATTTTCTGTTGAATTGCTGTGGGCAATGAATAACTGCAATAAAATGGCAGATTTGCTGATAGCAAAACTATATCAGCACTTCAGAGCTTCTTAACAAAAGGGAGCTTAATGGGTTGCAGGTATAATTTACATTACTTCTCATAAACTGCACATTATTGCTTCTTTGTAAAAGTGTTATGAAGAGCCAATTTTTTGTATTTTATAATGAGAGCAATGTCTTTTCCCACAATTTGGTGTCAGCATATGCAAGCCTTCTGTAGAGTAAGATAATATTTTAAGAACCTCTGGGTAGGAAAGATTTTATCGAGTCAGAAAATTAATCTTCCCCCAAACCCTTTCCTGTTATATATTGTTGTTATTCTATCATTAATTTTAGTGTTTTTTCTCTGCAGAAAGATACAATTGAATAAGGCACTTGCCTTCAGACTTTGAGCAGTGTCAGAAGTACTATAATGTATTGTGTGATTGAACAATGCCTAGTTCCAGAGGGATCTGATTCCACTTCAAGCCTCCAGGTGCTATCCTAGAGCCTACTGGCTTGGGGAGTGCTGGGCTCCATCTGATTTTTTCCAAACCACAGCAGAACCAGCACAGCTTCCCTGACTTCAGAGCAGTCATCATTTGTGAAATGTACACACATCCCACCTGAGTCAGGAGAGAGCTTTGCATCAAATTCCAGCTGCCCAGCGGCACTCGTGCAAACATGGAAACCCTGTTTATTCCCTGGGGCTGGAGCAGGGGAGCCAGTGCTGTGGGATGAGTGACATTGATGGAGCACTTGTGTGACTGACCTCCAGGAGAGGCTGACCCACGGTGGGTTGGCGTTGTGAGCAATGGGGGATGCATTGGCTTGTGAGTGCAGGACAAAATAATTGCTCAGGAAGGAAGGAATGGCTTCTACTCCAGACTTTATGGAGTTATTATGACACCAGCATCTGTCCCTGCTGAAGGAAGTGCTGCCAAAAGTATTAAGAAATTAATGAGTTCCTCAAATAGTGAAAGCAGCTGTCTTTGTTTTCCTGGTCAAAAACACAGGCAAATTCCTCTTTTACATTTATACTACCGTTAAGCCCTTTTTGGTAGGTATGAGGAATGGAAACTTGCAGAATTTCAAACAAAATCCCGAATTCTCCTTTGAATTTTTTGGCTCTAGTGTCTGAGACCTTACAAAATGCACTCATAAAGAAAAGTTTCAGAGGGAAATCATGGGCATTGCCACCATTTAGAAAGAATTAGTGCCTCTCCTTCGAAGGCAGGTCCAGCTGCAAATGCCAATCCCAGCCACCATTTAACCGTTCTAACACATATGAAGGAAAATAATGAAATGGCATCCTTTAGTGCTTGCCGCAAACTGTTTCAGACAGGAACAATGGACGCTTTTCACATCTAACAAACTAGCAAATATGGTTGCATCTTGTCTAAGGAAGGTAGATGTTTGTTAGTGGTAGTTGAAGTTTTAATTTAAACAATATATGATTTAATTATGATAATTATAAGGACATCTTAAATGTATTTCCTCATTCTTTGTTGAAAATATCAGAAAAAATACCGTAATACAAGCAAAAATGTCTTCTATTGTGATAAGGTGTAGCTTTAGGTATTGCAATAAGTGTGATGGTAAATTCTTGAGAGCGTAAGTACACTAAATATTGACATCAAATAGAATTAGGAAGGTATCTAAACACAGTGAAAAATCTTTCTGCAAGCCCTAGATTTGAAACAGAAACAGATGAGATATATCTGACATGCAGAGTTTTTTATGGTGATGACTGGTTTTATTCTGGTTTAATAAGGAAATGACATTTATGTGATTACTCTATGGATGCAGGCATATGAGTGTCTATTGCTACTCTCCTTTTAAATATCTTTAGGATCTCCTGTCCAATTTTGATCAAATCTGACAGACGAGAAGATATTAAGCTATTAAGTTCCTACAAGTGGCTGAATAGGGGCAAGAGAAGCTACTTGTCTAAAATCAGTAATGTTACTGAGGAAAAGGCTCAAGCATGAGCTCATCCTTCAACAGGCATCACAGCATCATAGCAGAGAGACTTTGAGATAAAAACCCGTCAGGCATCATTAGTTTTAATGCTCACAGACTGACTTGGTTCCCCCCTCCTCCCTCCCTGCCCAAATACGTGAAAATTTGCTGTGGGCTGTTTTCTGCTTTGTTTAAATAATACCCATTTGCAGGCCAGATGACACATTAGGCGCTACATTAGTCTCCATGACTGCCACTCTAATCTTGAGGGCCAGATTGTTGCTAGCTCAGGAGGGATGCACAAATGGAGAAAGGTTGTGTGTGCCACTCTTCCAGTATGTCTCTTGCTCCAGAGAGGTAGCAAAACAGCTTTTATGTGGTCATGCAAAGCTGCTCATTGCTATCACACACATGGACAAAAAAGAAGGAAGAAGCTAAATCCAAATTCCCAGCCATACTGGCTCGATTCAGATTATTCACATTATTAAGGCTGTTGTGAAATTAAACAGTTTTGTCTTTCATCTAAACAATACCATCAAGGCACTTGTGTTCAGCAGTTGAGAATCCTGCAGTGGCACAAAATACAAACAGTCTAAAGGCTGTGATGATCCTTGTGATGCAGGGATAGTCAGTCATCTTTTTCACAGGAAAAAGGCATTCACTATCATATTAGTGGGCTTTAGTAAGAAGTGTTAGACTAAGAAAGGTGTGAAAACTGGAGTCTTCCTTAGAGCCTGAGTAACAAGCAACTCAAAGTATTCAAATTGTCGCATAAACCTGAAAATGAAAGACTCAGCCCACAGAAACATTGTCACTGGGGGGCATCAGGCACAGTATTGTGAGGTGGGTGAGGGAGGGGATTGTCCTGCTCTGCTCTGGGCTGGGGCAGCCTCACCAGACACTATTGGAGAGTGTCCAAAGGAGGGACACAAGAATGGTGAAGGACTTTGAGGGGAAGCCGTGTGAGCAGCGGCTGAGGGCACTTGGAGAAGATTGAGGGGAGACCTCACTGCAATAGCAACTTCCTGCTGAGGGGAAGAGGAGGGGCAGACACCGATCTCTTCTCTGTGATGATCAGTGACAGGACCCAAGGGAATGGCCTGAAGTTGTGTCAGGGGAGGTTTAGTTTGGATATTAGGAAAAGGTTCTTCACCCAGAGTGTGGTTGGGCACTGAATAGCTTCCTAGGGCAGTGGTCACAGCACCAAACCTGACAGAGCTCAAGAAGTATTTGGACAATGCTCTCAGGCACGTGGTGGGATTCTTGTCCTGTGCAGGACTAAGAGTTGGACACAACGATCTTTGTAAGTCCCTTCCAACTCAACAGATTCTGTGACTTTGTGATCTAGAGTTTCAGACATGCAGCACTCAGGAAGCTATTTAGTTTACCTCAAATTGTTTTAACTCTCTGGTGGGTATTGGTCCTCCAGCAAACACATTGTGCTTGTTTTGGCTGGGATAGAGTTAATTTTCTTCATAGTGGCTGGTATGGGGCTATGTTTTAGATTTGTGCTGAAACAGTTTTGATAACACTGGGTTGTTTTTGTTATCACTGAGCAGTGCTTGCACAGCACGAAGTAATTTTCTGCCTCTTACACCACCCCACTATCAAGGATTTGTGACAGCTGACCCCAGCTGATTGAAGGGATATTCCACACCATATGCTGGCATGCTCAGCATGTAAAACTGGGGGAAGAAGAAGGAGCTGGGTTACTCATGATGGAGCCCTGCTTTTCTGGAGATGGATGAACACATGCTCATCTGTAGGAAGTGGTGAATAAATTCCTTGTTTTGTTTTGCTCTTTTTTTAAAATCCAGAAATGACAAATGCTTGACTTCTTTTTGAGCTGCTTTTCCATTTGGTCAGCAAACGGTTTTATGTGCCTAACTTCCCAAAAAAATCAGATTGTGTGGAGCAGCTCTCCATCAAACCCTAAATAGTCACTGGGCTGGAATTCACAGCAGGCTCAAAATCATCCACTCCACATCCCTGTGAAACAGGCTGGAGAAGAAAATAACTGCTGGGTGCTCGCCTCACACAAAGCTGTTGAGGTTGCCAGCTGCTTTACAGCAGACTCCACCTGAAGAGACTTTAAATTGTACTCCTAAAAGATGTTGATTTTAAGCACAGCTTTGTGTTCAGCCCGTACAAGAGGTTGCTTCCACTGCCACAAGTCCACAATTTAAAAAGACAACTCTGACCAGCCGTGCCTCTCTGTGGTTTTCTAGTGGCTCTTTAGCCACTCCTCCTCTGGTGGCATTTTCCTAGCTCTGAAAAACAACATTATGTTCCAATATATTTTCTGCTTGAGAAAATGCCACCCCATTTGCCAGTTTTGCTGCCCTCCAGCTGGCCATGTTTCTTCATGCTTGTCACTGTCTACTGTTGTACAGGAAAGGCCGGATCTGAAGAGGAGGGAGAAACATTTGGCATTAGCTTTCACTCCAACTCCCCATTTTTCTGATGAGCGAGTCTGTGAGAGCAGCCTTTTGCTCCCCTCTAATGTGCAGCATGGACCACAACACTCAGATGACAGAGATAGAAAAAAGCCTTGGAAATGGAATTTCATTAAGCATATGCTCAAAGTGAAGCTGATGAGAGCGGCAGCACCTTGTTCTGGGCTTTTGTGAGTTGGAACTGGTGAGTTTCTTCTCACTTCTTTATGGTTTCACAGCTTAATTTAGTACCTTCCCTGAAGTCCCTGAGTGAATGTTTTTTTTAAAAAGTAAATAGTGGCTCTGGAGTTGAACCCTGGAGCTGTACAAAGAGGAAAACCCCTTCACTCTCTACTTTACATTCAGCACGATGATTTCTCATACACACTCCTTTGTTTATAGCCCTTTAGCTAATTCTTGACCTATATGATTGTGTTCCTATCTAAGGCAATTAAAATAATTCTTAGAACAGGATATCAGGACACACTGATTAAATGCTTCTCTTCAGCTGAAAAAGCCACACTTTGCCTTCCCTACTAATTTCATAATTCTGGCAAAGAAAGCAATCAAGATTTCCTGGCAAGATTGGAGCTTTACAGATTGACATGAATGTTTCCAGCAGTCCTGTTATCCTGTTACATATGGGGCCAACCTGAATCCAATATAAATGTTTTGCATGGATAGCAAGTAGCTGTGCAAAACACACTGGAGCGCCTTAGGAGAGGAACCAACTCTCAAGTGGAAATGTTCACTTCTGGTGGTAGCAGACGGTTGGTTTCACCATGTGCCATCTGCACAGTTTGGATGAGTGCACTGGAAGATAAAGAAGTTGAAACTAATCCTCTATCCATGTTTTCCTCTGGCTCACCTGTCTCAGAGAGAGGATCAGCAGTGCCCATGACTCTTGCCAGTGTCAGAAACTGCTGTTCAAAGAGGGTGGCAATATCACCACTGGCAAAGGGCAAAAGTGACAGCAAATTGTCCAGATACAGAGGGAAAGAAAATGTCGTCTCTCTTCAGGAACTCAATAGGAATCAAAAATCATTAATGAAATGTGTAAAAATATCACTACACCCAAGAAATTCTCCCACCTCTCAATGGCCCACAGCAGATGGCCAGGTACTGTCTGAGGAACTGCATGCTTGAAGCAGTGGCCTGGCTGGTAGCAGAACCAAACATGGACTGGCTCTTCCTCCCCAGGCTGACACCAGGAAATGCTGATGTTGGGTGCCAGCAGCATTTAGAAACACCGAACTTGGTGCAGTGCCATCAGAATATTTGGCCTCCATGCTGGTCCTAAGCACTGAGCTCATATTGCTGCTCAATCTTCGTGCTGCTATCAAAGCTACATCACTGTCCATTTCTGAGTCTGAATTTATGCAAATGCTTTATGTATTTCTTACTATCCTTCCCCATATATGTCAGTTCTATCTCACAGACTTCAGTTCACTGACCTCCAGTTGCCCCAAATCGATTTTTTTTTATTGACCTATTAAGCATGTCAGGTCATGGAAGTGAATTTCACGTAAAAATGAAGCACAACCAGCATGTTGGAACATGCTAGGTAAAGTAAAAATGGTGTGGTCATCTTCTAAGTCTGTAAATTCCCCAGTCTCGGGTATTTATCTGATTCCAGCAGCTGGAAGCAAATATTATTTGTGTTAATGACTTAACTTACCTTTAAATATATTACTAATTTATAGCAAGAAAACAGTAGAGCATGAACAGATCTCAAATAACTTTGAAACGCAAAAAACAAAATAAGTAAATTAGACATGTAGATTGTCTAAGGAAAAAATACAATTTTTAATTTTTAGTTTACACCTTGAGATTTTAGCAAGTCTGGGGCAGACAGCATGTGAATATTTATGCAAAATAATTAATAAGGGACTTAATTAAATGAGTTCTGATTTTACCTGTGGTGTTTGCAGACCTGCTATCTGTAACTCTTGGAAGACACAGGGACAGTAAAGAAGCAATAGATGGATCAACATGGCAGGGTTTAGTGGCATTATTGAACCTGAATTAACTCTGAATTAGTTATGTCAGGTGCAGAAAGAAGCCCAGCAGTTCTCCTGGTCCAGATACTCTCCTTGCTGAGAGTGTCAGTCTGCTTCAGGACCCCAGTGCCTTCATGGGGCATTGTGAAACATTCTACACATAGAGCCAGAAACGAAATTTTTGTGAAAGGATTCTCTGGCTACTATTTCTCAACTGCAGGCCATGAATACCACCATGCACCTCCTGTAGGTCAGGAAGGAAGAAGTGTTGGCCAGATTTTTATTATTACTGTAATACAGATTTTTTTTGTGTTGAATAAGAAAATAAGATTGGATTGCATAGGCCCTATGTGCTTACCTTTGATCTGAAACTGCTCATAGTCCTCCCAGTTAAAAATATTTTGGTGGATATGTTTATAAGTAGTCCAAAATGAAGCGGTTGTTTATAACTCTTCCAAATTTTGTATTTGCATTATAATACTGTAATAAACATGACCCAGGTTTGAACTATGCAAAACACCTAATGAGAGCTCCCTTAAATTTTTATTTATAAACTTAAAAGGGGTGAAAACTAAATTCTTAGCTTTGAAGAGCCTCAAGCTTTGCTGTATTTCCAATGGAGATTTAAATTTTGCAGCAGCATACAAAATAAATGAGAAAGTAATCTGCTACTAACCTGCTCTGTTTTATCTTTTCAACTTTCTATCTACCTTAGAAAGAAAGTTCAATTAAAATGTGTGTGTCTAGGTATATATAGTGGTGGAGATGGCAGAATACCTTGTATTTCCATGACATATGAAAGTAATTTCATTATTTAAAAATTAATGTCATGTTTTAAAGTGCATTTCTACCCTCAGCAAGCTGAAATGGCCATTGTTCAATTTTTGGTAGTAAAACGGGTTTTATAGAGGAAAAGAGGCTTTTCAGTGCAAATGACCCTTTCTGCTCACAACAGCGCTGTGAAACTGCCTTAATACAATTATTCATGGACTTCTGGCAACAGAAAAAATTCTGGATGTAGAAGAGAGGGGGATTTATTAATCCCAATGCCAACATTTTAAACTGATAGAGGGTGTTTCATATAAGCAAGTGCTGACTTTTAAACAATACCCGGCAAATGTTAGAGAGGGAGCATCAAATTAGCTCACTGAGACGGCACAGATCCTGGTGGAGCAGTGTCACATCACAAAACAGCACAGCACTCCAACTTCTCCACAACAAATCTAAAATCTAATGGGCCTATCCATCAGCTCTGGCTGTGTGTGGACTGGCACTCAGCCATGGTGCTGCTTTGCTCCTGCTTGGCACAGGAACAAGGCTCACAGGTGCTGCATTTCCCAAGCAGGTCCACAAAGCTGCTCATTCTCCCTGTGCAACTGCTGCTTTATGCAGGTTTAAATATGCAGATCTGTAGCTTCCATCTGTGGGATTTTTCCTAGCCCTCCCAAAGAAAAATCTTCTTTTGCTCCTCTCCTGTTTGTCCCACGTGGTCTGTATTCCTGCTTTATCACTTCCTGACCCTCCAGATAAGAAACAGAGGTGACAGATATTTTTGCTTAGCTCTATTATTCCCTCCCTCACTCCCTCTTGCCTCTCCTATCTTCCATGTATAAGGTGAGAGTCTGGATCTGCTGAAATTCATTGTGCTGTGAAGTTCATTGAACTTTGAATTTTATACTCATGGAAATCAACACAGCCAAGGTACCATTCCAGGATAAGCTGCCCATGGTACACCTGCTGTTATTAGCTATTTCTGACAAATATTCCTTTTATTACAAAATCCCTGCACAATGGGAACATAAATTACATAAAAATAGGCAAACCTGAAATACAAATTGACCTTCACTACCATATCAACCATCATTAAAGCCTGAAATTTTAACGTAGTGTACTGGCAAAATTAAATTTTAGTTGCAGTGTGTTTGTCATGATTTCAGATTTTCTCTGCATGCACTACACCTGTTTGAATATATTTCTAATCGTCTCACTAAGATGTTGGGAGATAGTCTCCAGATCTAACTAAATGGTACATGTTTAAATAGTAAATTTCAATAGTTAATAGTAACATCTGACAAATGGAAAGGGTGATCTATAATAAGGACAAGATAAGTTTCAGTCAGAAGTTGACTGAGGGGGAGGAAATCTTTCTCCAACATCTGTTTGGCTCATTTAGATTAGCCCTCTCCAATTATTCTGTACAGTCCCTCCAGGGAGCATGGAGGAGTGGAGAAGTATGTTCCAAAATCAAAGTGATTGATCTCATGTATGCAGGAGTTTGGAAGGTCAGCTCGGTGAAAGGGAGAATCACGAGAATATGACTAACTGAGCTAGATATTGGGTGTGCTGAGTTGGGAGAAAAAAATATGTCAGGTCCTTCATCTTTCCTTGGCCACAGTAGGTGACACAATCACAGTAAGTGATGGAGTGAGGGAATATTCCCTCCCAAATCCTCATTATCTCCAGAGTAGTGCACTGAATGGGCACATGGCAGCCAAACAGACCTCCCAGAGACTTTCTATAACTCACACACCATCCTAAAGGTTCTTGCTGTCTCTTCACATCTTTATTAAGCTAATGCTTAAAGGGTCTGGGTTGATACATCTCAGCCACGTGGGCAGGAGATTTTAAAAATCCATAGGACAATCCCTGATCTAGGATTTATTGATGACATTCCCTTTCTCCCAATAAAAGCATCTAACTGTGCTCTCTGGAAATCTCACAGAGGAGCCAGCTGAATTTAACTCTGATCTAAATTAACTGATAATTGAGTGAAAATTGTATTATTTGCCTTTTGCTTCTTAGCGACTCCAGAAGAGTTTAAAGTAATCCATAGTCTGTATAATCCAAACACATTTTTACATTAAGTCCTGGTCCAAAGCCTTGTAATTTAATCAGATGCAAAAGGCCTTTTCCACCTGTGCCATAAGCTTCTCTCAACAGAGTCCTTTGGCAGTGAATGGAGTGCCTTGTGGGATTTCCAAACCAGCAGCTTTTCTAGCACACCCTCCTTCACAGAAAATGGAACACTCCTTGGATACATCAGCTCCAGGGTCACATATTTGGAAATATCCACAAGCCATTAAGGTAAAGAAGCCATTTATGGACTCTGTCTGGCCTGAGTGTACTGTGGGAAGCCTCCCACTACCTGTGCAAATGCCCAGCACTGATGTGAATGGGAATCACCATTTCTGGTATGCCAGATCTCGCCATACAAGAACCGGGACCTGAGAGATGTTCAGTGTAATCCAGGGTAGCACCACAATAATTAATGAGTCAAAACCTCCTTTAGTTTCCAATTGCTTTGCTTTGAACCTACCAAAACTCTTAGGGTCTGATTTTGCCTGATTTTGTCTGATTTTGACTTGTCTCTGACAAGATTTGTAACAAGTTCTTGATTACTTTGTATTTTCATATTCAGCCACTTGATTTTTTAGAAATCTGTCTAAATTCTGGGAGTGATAATTATTATGAGAAATTATTTCTTCAAAATGGAGGTAATATATTTGTTTGAAAGTATGGATGCCTGCAGGGTGTTTGGTTTGGTTTTTTTGTTGCTTGGCCTCTAAGTTTTAGAGATTTTTTTAAATTGAAGAGTCATGGTGCAATAGACTGGATGTTTTATGAGAATGTCAAAATCTTAAGCACTGGCAGCAGTTCCATTTATTGAACAAAACATAAAGATGTATTCAATTTTCTACTGCCATAGTTCTCAGAGAACTGAGAAATAGTAGCAATATGTAATTAATCTTTTGTGCTACAGTTTAAAATAGGCTATGCAATTTAATTTTTATTTTGTTTGTTTGCTTTCTCTCTCTCTTTTTTTTTTTTAAGTGTATATTTGCACATCACCTAAGTAAATGTAAAGTTTGTTTACATGAGGGGTTTTATCAGCTGGAGGGGTTATTGATATTTCATTATTGAAATAATAATCAACCTTCAAAATGTTTTATCATTTTGAAGCCTTACAACCTTCAAAATGTTTTATCATTCTATTTCAGTAAATCAAAGCATGTTATTTCTGGAAACATCACTTTGTGGAGCAAAGGAGGAAAATACCTCTCTGCTTCTGCCTTTGTATTTTCCATCCCAATCTTCTGGCAGGTGAGGTTTGCTCTCTGCAGAGCCTGTCAGTGCTAACTCAGCTGGACAGATGGCTGCAGTGCTATGTGAAAATTCCCTTTTTCCTAGAATTTCTAGTCCTTGCTGGCTGAAAAATTGAGGAAGCTGTGACAGGATGACCATGCCAAGAGATTGGGAGCTTATGCATGTACAGCTAAATCTGATTGCTAGCAAACCCATATGAAATAAGTGAAGGCAGAGACTGAGCAGTCTTTTGCATGGTGCTGTGAGAGCCATACAGAGAGCTGCACTTGAAGTAAATGGGCTTTCTGGGAGTTAAATGGCACAGTGGACAAGATGAACACTATTCACCTAATTGTATCCTCTGCACACTTGGAGGTAAATTCTACAGATTGCAGCTGAAAGCTACTTTCCAAACCTTAGCATTTTCATGTTGGGAACAGGATTAAATCATAGTGTAATTGCATTAAAGTTACTCTTTAGTTATTTTACAGTTTTTCAACAAATTTATGGGGAATGGGTAAAATCCAAGTCAATACCTACTATGGTAGAACAAAGAGATCACTCAGAAGAGGATATACAATTAAGAATAATATCTGAGCCAAGAGTATCTGGAATGCATTAGTAAGTACTGCTGATATTCCCTTCCATCTCCATTGCCTGGCCTCTTAATCCATAGCCCCATATTTTTATTGATTTTATAGGAGACCTAATTGGTTCTGTAATAAAGGGTGACAGTATGAGCTCCTGCTGCCCAGAATGGCCAGAAAACAGGTGAGTAGCAACCCAGTTGGAACTCTCAGCAGCAGACCAGCCAAAGCTGCCTGGAGAAGGTCAGAAGAGCACCAAACACCACCCCGAGTCACACAGGAGCTGGCACTAAGAACAGCACAGCACTGTGACTTGCGAGTGAAAAGCTGCTGTAGGCTGAGGAGGCTGTGGATGAGTGGGAAACTTACATCCTGGAGCAAAACCAGCCAGGAGAATATGCACAGGAGATGTTCTCTCTGCAGAGCAGGATGAGGATCTGATGCTGGGAAGCATTTAGATGTGCATGTGTGTGTGTGTGTACAACTGTGTATTAGGACAGAGGAAGTGAACAAAAGCCAAGACAGCTACGGATACAAAAAGGATCCAATTTTAGAGGTGCTGAGCACACAGACATATATTTCCAACTGCGGTGGTTGTATTCACTTGGTGTTTCTTTGTGCCTATACAAGGCACTGTCTCCTACCAGAAATGCTGATTTGAGAGGCTAAGAGAATTAGAAATAACACAACAGGGGCAAAGAGGGAGAGGAAGACCAGGTGCACTTAATGCTCCTCACCTTCCATCTCTGCTCAGCTGAATATAACACCAGTAGGATGTGGCTGGATGCAGGTCAATGAAGGTGACAATGACAAAGCTAACTCAATCATACAGGAAAATACCAATGTATTTATGAGAACTATCTTATACATAGATCTTCCAGTGATTTAATTATTGCTCCAGCTTTAGGGACCAGTCACACAGAAAGGAACATTGGTGCTGCAGAATGCAGTAATTTCTGTAACAGGCTATCATTTGTCCTTTTAATGCTGTCTGAGAAGCTCATCTTTAGTCAACATTTGAGTAGGAAAACAGCTGTGGTAACTGTGTGGTTTATATTGGCAAGGAGTTGCTTCTTAATGCTGACGAGGGTAGAGGTTAAAACTGAAACATCTATTCAAATTCCAACCATCTATTAGGAGACAGAACTTATTGCTCCTATATACTGTGAAATTTGGCTTGGCAGAAATCACAAAAAAAAAAAAAGTCAAGAACTGCTGTAAAGTTGTGCCAACTCTCCTATAAGGAGAGAAGTATCATTTGTGGAAAATACACCTACCAGAATGTATAGTAAAATTGATGGAAAGGTTACTTAAGCTGCCAGTTATAAAACAGCTCCCCTCTGCCTGGAACTGTCCATGCCAAAAATGGCATACCTGGAAAGAAATCCCCAGGAAGGATACTTTACTAGAAAGGACCAAAAGAAATGGCAAAGGAAGAGTTGCTTTCACTTGTTCTTCTCAAATGTCTCTGCTATGAAAAATAAAAACAATTTAATTTTCATAAAAGCACACACAGAGCAGAGAGAGGGGCACCTTTAGGAAGAAGGGGGAGAAGCATCCTGCATTCCCAGGGTCCCACTGGGGACATCTAAGGAGGGGGAGCTGTCCAGAACCTGCTCCATTGCTTCTCTTCCCCGGAAGTGGGTCTGCACCTGTAAAAGCCTTACAAGAACAAAAAGCCTCAAGTTAGGTGAAAAAGCCTCAAGTTAGCAGAGCCATCCCAACACCCATTCCCACAGCTTCCTACCTGCAAATATTATTGTCTTCTTTAAATAATTGTAGACCTTGTTATCCAGAAGATCCTAAATGCAAGTCAAACAGGAACACCAAAACTAAAGCAATCTTTCTCATCACTAATTTTAGCTTCAGTTCTGGGTGTCACCATTGATATAATTTCTTTTATTTTGGGGAGTGTTTCACAGCTGTTAATAAACTTTAATTTTACTCATGTGAGAAAAGGGGCTCCTATTAGTCTATTTTGTTTTAGACAAGACAATTGAGACCGAAGAGGAAACTGATTATCTATTAATTTTAGTTTTCAGTATGAGATACATAACCTGACTTTTCAAGGAACTTGGCCCTTTGTGTATAGGTCCGTATAGCATCCTGAGGTACGCCCAGGTTTAGGAATCTAGCTGCACATTGCTGTCAGCATGTCATGGTCCATTAACATTTAAGATATGTATCCCACAGATTTCACTGTACATTGACATTAAAATTATGTATCCCACCATCTCTAGTTGCAAAAGTGAGTGTTCAGCACTTTGCAAAGCTGATATCCACACTGCAAGCCAACCAGCCGGAAAATGAGAAGGTCTCAACTGGTCAAGGCTTGTAAAAATGCTCCTTGGAGTACTGCACAGAACATCATGCAGAAACACTTAGGGCGGATATTGTTCATTCCCTTCCTGAAGTCTGCTCTGTTTATTATACTCCTTTCAACAGATGCAGAAAGATTGTTCAGTATTTTGTAGACAGAACTGCATATCACTTTGTTACTCAGAGGAAATCTATTCTGCACAATTTAAAGGGAAAACTACCTAAGGAAAAAGGTTCTGACTGAGCAACTGGAACATATGGACAATGAGTGAATTAAGGTTGCATGAGCAAACTTAATTGTAGCATTCTCTGACTTGCATCCTTGATTCTCCAGCTGCTTTCAAATTTGGGCTGAGATAATTTCTGTTTTGTCCTTCCTTTAATCCCTTCATTCCCTTGGGGTATTCAACAAGGGAGGATTATGCTGGCATCAATCATGTCTTCCTATAAGCTTACATATGATAAGCAGCAAGTGGCCTTGATCATGTCCATACCTCCCAGTGCCACACCAGAGAAATGCTGTGCTGGTGTGGACTCTGCCAGGTGTTGGATCATGGATGAGGGCACCTTGGCTGTCACAGTCATCATTTCTATCTTCTTTTAATACTCATTCACCCCACATGCCAACTAACTGGGAAAAGGTTGGTGCCCAGTCAATTTGTTTACATTTTATGTGGAATATTTGCTGATGTGGGAAGCCCTGCCCTTTTGAGGACAGCAAACAGCAGTGGTCTTTAAAATACAAAAGATTTTCTTGTTTGTTATGACCTGCCTCTGAGGCAGGGCAGCTGAGCTTCCTGTTAATAAATCCCTTGAGGTGAAACACCAATGATTGACTGGTGTATATATGAGGCAGATTTATTTTAAAACAACTTGGTTGCAATGGAAATGAGGTATGTGGCTGTTTTGGTTCTTTTGTAGAAAAGTATAAGAATACCATGAAGAAGATATGCAAATTAAAAAAGGAAAGAGAAGGAAAGGATAAAGATAGGTAGTGGAGGGTAAGGATATCACCAACCATGGATAAAAAGATAAGACGGGATCACTGCAATTTTGATGTCTATGGTCAGGCAAATGGTCACAGTCCTGATTTGCTGGGGGTGGAGGCCCATGAAAAAAAGAGTTCACCAGGTTGTTTATATTCAATTATCATGGGAACATCTAGATGCCTCCCCAGGAAGGGGATTCGTCATGTCTTGTGCAACACAATGGGGCATATGCGGTCTTCTGGCGGAGAGTGCCCAAAAGAGTTGGGGAGTGCTTTGGGGTCCTTGGTGGTCCACAGTCCCCTCTAGAAATACGACTGCCATTGGATCTTGCTTTTCTGCAGCTGTGTCTTATGGGGAAAGGGGGAAGTTGGTCCCAAAAACCATTAAACCACCTCTGTAGGATCTGCTTCTTACCAGATGCTCCCCTTCATTGGTTTGAAACATCTTGTTTAAGACATCATGTTCCCAATTGTCCTGGATGCAATCAAACCTGGAGCAAATCAAACCTGGATAATGGTTAGGATGCCACTTGTGAAATTGCTTTCCCAAAATCCAGGGTTAGGCACAAATTAACTTATAGTTGAGAAAATTTTTCCTCCCACGCTCCCACAGGCTTGAGTATCTACCACACTGACCAGGAATTTCAGAGGACAATAGTGACAACAAAACCTGGGATGTACTAAAAAATACACACGTAGAACTGTGATTTTGTGAAGAATAATAGAATATGCCCCATACAATGAATTGCCAGAGATCTCAGCCTCATATTCTATTATGTGAAAAGAGATGTGCCTCTTAAAAATATATATGGCTTGTTAGAAGGAGAGAGATGGATACCAAAATTTCAGCAGAGTTAAAAGATATTTAGCACAGAAACTCACCTGATGGAGAGGAGAATTGAGCAATGTTTGCAGACAGATTTAATCAGATGCAGGACTTAATTATACTTGGAGTTCTTTGGATTGAAAATGAGACAGGCATTGGTAAGTTGTTTCAAAGGAATCTAATTTTTAACTGGAGCACAGTAGTAACTTTTTAAAATAGATGCAAGGTAGTGCTTTGCAAAGACATGCTGTTGTTTCATTTTGGTCATTCTGTGGCTTCATTTAATCTGACAGAGATGTGTTCAAGAAAACTGCTGCAAATTTCAGTACAGGAAGCAAGAGGTGTTCATTCTGTAAAGAAACTATGAAGGCTTTACCAACCACTAAACAAGACCTTTAAATGAAGAATTTTGGCTTTGATTTTTAGGTTTTGGGCTTCTGTTGTTAAAGAAAGCTATGACAACAAGAAGCTGTGATGGGTAAAGCAAAATCCAAGCCAATTAGAAACATTCAGAGGCTTTCATGCTAGTGTAAAAAAATCCCTCACAACCTGAACGGGACTGTTTTTATTCCTAAATCACAGCTGATCTCACTGTGTGAAAATGTTACAAATCTTGGACGTGGAGAAGTATCATGGCCTGAGGATTTCCAGATGTTTTCCTGGTCTTCATCAGTTATTTTCAAAATCCAGAAATGACTTGTTTACTAGGTTGCAAAACTCTTTTTGTCTGTACTGTGCACATCTCTAGCACAGACCAACACAATACCAGCAGATATCAGACAAAATTGCAACAGGGCAAAGAGATCACAGGTTTCTGGGGAATTTCAGCATTTCTTTTCTGAAGCAGATGACTGGCAGATGATTTCTTGCCCCTGCTCTCTCTATGTCAAGACAAGAAGTGTAGACACTTGGTGCTGCACAGATTTGACTTCTCTAGAACTCACACAGCCCAATAGATTTATTACCTCTTGCTATCAATAGAGCAATTTCTATTGAACCTCCACTGAGTTGAGTCTCAGCAGCCAGTAATTTTAGGAAAATTTTTCTTGGGCTTGCTTTTATCTTCCCTGTCACTGGCACTGTCTGTACTGGGGGTTGGTTTCTAGAGGAGTGCAAGGAATTTCCACCTGTCAAGATTTGTGAGGGATTTTAACTGCAGCCCTGAAAAGGCCAGGAGGAGTGGATGACAGCAGCTGTCAGACCAGAGAGTAACATTGAAATGTGGCTTAACTGTGTACTGCTAGAACTTGAAGAATTTTTAGGAAGAAGAATTGTATTGCAGCATTTTCCTAACACTGTGTTACAAAAAGGAAATGGGATTACAACCAAGAAGGAAATTCTGAGCAAACCTGTTCGGATACAATGGGATCTTTAACAAACAGGGCAATTAGTGCTTTAAGCTGATATTCAGTCAAAAGGTTTATTTTCAGCTCATTGGCCCCTAGAATGAGGCACTGGAACAGACTCAGGAGAATCACTACTTGTTGTGGCACTTTGAGAGAGCCCAGGTCAGCCTTAATTTTCCCTACTCTGCATTTGAGGTTTGGTAATATGTTTTGGTAGGGTTAGAGTCTAGACAGATTGAGCTATTTCTGCTGTAATGTTTTTTCTAAATGAGTGCAGAAGAAAGTTCAGTAAAAAAAAAAAAAATCCAGCTGAGCGGAAATGCTGAACTATACCAAAAGATAAGTCATTGTTATATTGACTTTAAAAAGTGAGGAAGGTGGAGATTTCTCTGCATTAAGAATCAGATTACCAAGGCAGTAAAATGAGGAATTAGGAACAGAATAGATAAGAGTTGAAGAGACTATTAAGAGATTACAGAGTCTAGAAACTGATAGAATAGAACAATGACTGCTCAACCTATATTTCACACTCCTAAAGCAAACCAGGAAAACATGCAAGAAACCTTTCATGGATGTACCAGTATTAGACTATTCAATGAAATAAAATTTAAAAAAACCCTATTAATCTGCTTGAAAACACTTTGCACTCCCGGAACAAAAGTTCTAAATACAGTCTTTAGGCTATGAATGAGAGAATTGCACTTCAAGAAAACAAGTGTGCACTCCCAATGTCCAATGAACAAGGGCAATCATTAGTCATTCATATATGTATGAAAACATGTTCCTGTCCACATATAAATGTGTGTGATTTTCACAGCATTCAAAAAATATTAATTTGTACAAAGCCTTAAAAAAATCCCTCAATTTTATTATGTGCCCTGTGATGCAGCACATCTTTCTTAAGACCCAGGTTATGGGGTCAAATATTGCATAAAATAACAGCATAAGAGGAAGAAAAAAGGATTCTAACCCCCTTGGCTGTAAGTGAAAAGTTGAAAGCATGAAAGGAATGCAGAGTAAAAGCTCAGAATGTCAAAATGATCCTCCTTAAATACAAATATCTCATCACTTCAGTTCTAATATGATTATTTTTGCAGGGTTTGCCCTACTTTTTTTTTTTTTTTTAACTTTTAGGATTAGTTATAGTGCAATCTGTTCACCCTTAGAGCCATTTTGATGACATAAAATGCAAATGAGATTAAAGTGCTTTTGTGTTTTGCCTCTGTGTGACCTACTGAGGGCTCAACCACGTGGTGACTGTTTCGTTCTTGCTGTAGACACTTCCTGAGTTGACAGGTACTTGTTTCTCCTGAGATGAGGGAACAGGAAAAGGATGATGCTCAGGCCAGAGCAGGCTGAGCCATCTTTTTGACTGGAGGGCTTTGGGAAACATCAGTGCCTCCAGGCACAGGATGTGTTGTCACACTGGGTAACCACAGGCAATCTATACCCACCACATCCAGCACATTCCTGCTAGCTACTGACTAAAATTTAGCTATTAAAGTAAAATTTTTTCTATTTTATCCTTTTAGGATATGGCATTTATTTGTGAATATTATGATATTTTTTGGCATTGAAATTTTAGCATTTCCACCCTATTTTTTCAAAGAGATTCAAGAAAAGATTTTGAGATATCCCTCATGATAAGCACATTTGGGGCACCAGCATTGTAGGCCATGCCCAAGATCATGAGTGCTATTCATGAGCTGCACAACCTCACCAGAGAATCACAGAATATTCTGAGTTGGAAGGGACCCACAAGGATCATTGAAGTCCAGCTCTTGGCTTCTTTACAGAACAGCCCCAAGAATCATACCATGTCTGGCACTTTTGAGAGTTTTTTTTAAAAAACGCAGCATTTTGCTAGTTCTTGTTAAAACATAGCCTGGTCTGAGATCCCAATTTTCAGAATAAACAAACCATCTACTGGCATAAATTAATGACACATATTTGTAACAAATTTTTCTCTGATATATTGAGTAGGACTAGCCTGCTGGTTTCTCTTGCTATACTAGGATTCTCATGAACTATGTTTAAGTACCTCTTGTGCAAATGGTCCACAGTTCATGTTTTTCTGTGCAACACAAAAATACCTACTAGGACTGGAAAATTTCAAAACAATTGTAACAGTAATGCTAAACCATCGGCTATGAAATGTAGGGAAAAAACCAGGAATAATTAATGACTTAAAGAAAGAAGAGAAGGAAATCTTAAAATCAATAGAAATATGAAGGAATCCTGAAAATATGAAACCTGCTTAACTGCATGTTTCATTTGAAATACCATTAAGGTGAAATGCATAGTACTTACAGAAAGCCCTGTTACTTTCCTTGCTGCTGCACTGGGGAGGGGCAAGGAGTGGGTGCAGAGAGCTCTTAAATAGAGTATCTTAATGGATCAGGGTCTAATTGCTAAGCCCCTGGGCTAAGCCATCGTTTTCGAAGCTGACACCTCCAGATGCTGAATAAGCAAAGCTTTCCAGCAGGCACAAAGCCTGGAAAAGGATATTTAACTACTCTACAAAGTTTCTATGGGACATTCTTCAGGGATCATGGATCTTGACTCCTATCCCCAAGGAGTCTGTTCATTACAGGCTGTACCAGTAACATGTCTCAGATGATGCAAATCATCAGGCAACCCTCTGTCTCTGTGGTGAATCACTACTTAAGTTCTAGGCATTTACTTTTTCTCCAAGGGTGTACTTCACTCTAAACCTCTCTCCTCAACCCAGGAAATTATTCAGGCTTGTTATTCAACAAAACAGATTAGTGCTTCCTTCACTTTAATACATAATTTTTATTAAAACTATGCGCAACAATTGCATGCTGAAGAGAGAGCTAGGCTTCAACACATGCTTAGGGTCAGTCATGTCTGCAGCCCTGACTGGACCTCATGGAAGAGAATGGATATGCCCTGGTTTGTTGGAGTAGGTGTAGAGCTGTGGTATCCTACCACTGCTAGTAAACCCCCTGGGTAAGATGTGTGGGCTTATGGGCTCACATCCCAACTCATCACATTGTCCATTCCACAGCTCAAGGGCACTGAACCTGTCCTGGGCACAACTCACTTGAATTTGGTAAGATCCTACTTAGAGCCCAATCCCCAAGCATGGCTGATGCTATTTTCCATAGCCTCCTGCTCCCACTCTCCCCACTCTCCCTTCCCTGCCTACTGAGCTCTGCACAGGCCTTACAGAGATAAAGTCAAGCTGAGAGAGAGGAACTCACCTGAATTACACAGGGTGTGTTGCACATATGTGGATACGGATACGCATGTATATGCATGTACTTTTTCAGCTATGAGCTTGAAAATCAGCGAATCACAAAAAGATTTGGATTGGAAGGGACCTTAAAGATCATCTCATTCCACCCCCCTGCCATGGACAGGGACACCTTCCACTATCC
Organism: Entomyzon cyanotis; assembly: GCA_024500445.1. Lineage (NCBI taxonomy): Eukaryota > Metazoa > Chordata > Aves > Passeriformes > Meliphagidae > Entomyzon > Entomyzon cyanotis. The sequence continues at coordinate 6,551,242 of JAKEPQ010000756.1, forward strand.
CAGGTTGCTCAGGGCTCAATCCAGCCTGGCCTTGAACACTTCCAGGGATGGGACATCCACAGCTTCTCTGGGCAACATGTGCCAGTGCCTCACGTCCCTCACAGTGAAGAATTTCTGCATAATATCTGATCTAGACCTATTTTATGTCAGTTTGAAGCTATTCCTCCTTGTCCTGCCACTCCAGGCCCTTGTAAATAGTCCCTCTTCCTTGTGGGCTCCCTGTAGGCACTGGAAGGCCACAGTCAGGTCACCCTGAAGCCTTCTCTTTTCCAGGCTGAACAATCCCCATTCTCTCAGCCTTTCCTCCCAGCAGAGCTGCTCCATCCCTCTGATTGTCTTGCTGGCCTCGTCTGGCCTCACTCAAAGACGTCTATGTTTTTCCTGTGCCAAGATCCCAGTGCCCAGCTCAGAGGGAGGCAGGTCTGGCTGACAGCTGTGCTCCCACTACTAACACCCTGTACCTAACCAAAAGAGGACTTTAGGCGACAGGACAGCTCACCATTCATAGCTTAGGGATTAAAGGGAAGGCATAGGGAAAACAAGGACACTGACAGAGCCATGAGAAGGATGGAGATGAGGTGTTTCTCTGGCAGTGCACTGAGGAGATGAAGCGAGCCCCAGGTGGCTGCAGCAGAGAACAAGAGCTAAGAGATTTTGAAATGGCGTGATCCCTTTTTGGGAGAAGCTGCACAGCTTAGCACGCACAGGGTGAGTGGGTGTCCTGTAATCTTTTTTAAAAGAAAAAGCAACACCACCTCCCCATTACTGTCAACTGTTACATTTTAATGCAATAAGTACTCTGGAAAGCAGCTCTAGGCAATTATAGTATGGAGGTTCCACCTCCCCAAATGTGCTATGATGCTTGTTTTTTTGTTGCTAATTAATTTTATTAGATTTCACAGCCTTATCAGAATGGAAATCAGGGAATTAAGCCAGATGTTACTGTTCCTCCAGTGAATTCTTACTGTAAATAATTTCTTCATTGATAATTAATTTTCAGTAACAACTCTTTGGCATTGTGGAATTACTTATTAAAAATTTAAATGTTAATACTGGTAAGTTATTCCGTACTGTTTAAATATTAAGATTTTTAATTATTCTATGACAACACTACTGCACTAAACACTATATGGATTTTGTAATGGTAAATATAAAAGACAGACAAAAAAGGAGACAGACTTATTTTCTCCATAGTTATATTAAAACCTCACAGTAAATCTTGGAAAAGTAAGCCAAAGCTCCTGTGAACATAATACACTGTCTTTGCAAGTGATTTAATTTGGGATAAATCCTGCACTGCTATAGAGCACTACCAAAAAGGGAATCAGTGAGAGCACAGGAGGGAACAGTTTCGCTAAAACACTGATCAGACAAGAATAAGGAGGAAGGGTTTCAAGCCACTGGAAGAGGTATTGAAAGTAATAATTTCTTACTTTGATTTTAGAAAAAACAACACTTCAACATCTCATCACCCTCCCTGGGTATTTCCAAAATATTTTGGGTTTACCCAGAGTGTCTTAACTGCTCTTCTTATGCTTTCCCTTTTTTTTTGCTACATAAACCAAAATACTCTTCCAGGAAGAAGGCAAATCTCCTGCCAGCACTGACATTCATCTATTTCAAATTTTGACAAGCTCAATCTAAGAGGGCCCCATATATTACAAAGTTATCTGACATCATTCCCTTAAAGGTCTGTTAAGGTGATCTAACTCAAAATAATTCTACATTTTAGGAATATGCTGATTCTAAGTGTGCCAAACATCACAATCAAATAGACAACCATAACAGACTTGAATACAGCAATAAACTCAGTTCCCAGAAAGAGGGATGCAGAAGTTCCTTTGTTCTTTCATTCTCAATAAGTGTTAAGAAGTCATATTTTTCCTGTTGATGATCATTGTTAGGTGCTTTGCAAAACTCCTGTCTGCTTCTACACAGCAAAATACTCTCTCAAAATGGTTTATGTAGATACAGAGACTCATGGAAAAGGCTGACAGTCACTGTCAGAAGACCAGGATTTGAGATGTTTAAATGAGAAACTTCAAGCTGTATCAAATACCTGTGCTCTTTGTAAATACCAGATGCCGTAGACTAAATAATGCTGTGGATTTATAGGTGTAATAACTAATTTGGGCACCTCAGCTGCAAGGTCCTGCTCCTTGCTCTCACACTCGTGTGCCTGCTGGGCTTAAAGAAATCACTTCAGCCTCAAAGAGATTGTGTGTGTCTAGGACATACCTTTATGTTCATGGCTGTGTTGTGGAGTAACTCTGACTGCTGCCTTTGCAAAGCATTTTGACATCTAATGATACAGAAAGGGGTCAGGTTAGTTGGGTCCCCAGTTCCTAATGTTTTTCTGTATGTTCAAAGGTTGTGGACTGAAGACTTCAGTGTGGAGCACAGAAATAGCAGAGGAAGCTTCTAGTCCTTTTGGGTAGGAATGGAAGAACGCAGCCCGCAGTGATTGCTTTCTGTAACAGAATTACAGACACAAGCACAGAGCGTTTATCTTGCTCCTATTCCCATCCACAGGAGCCTGTGGAAAGAATACTTGTGTTTTTATCTACAGATAATGCCTTGCCATTTGCTCCAGCCTTTCATTGGAGGCACTATACATCAGGGACTTCATCTCCAGCCCTGTTTTTTCTTAAGAAGCATTAAGGGGAGTTGATGAGGAGCAGAGAGGTTTCTGATGGGCCACTGGGGAAAGGAGTTACTGAGTGAAAATGTCAAGGTAGAAATTCTTGGCACAGTAATCAAGACGGGCTCTCAGGACTTTTTAAAATATGTCTTTAAATCTACTTACAGTCTGGCTGAAACCAGATTTACAGTCTATTTTTGCAGCTGCCAGTCTGCACTTAGAAAGGCTTTAGTGCTGGATATGGATAGTGCACTTCAAAAGGTAGACAGAAACCTTTGAAGTGCACATAGCCTGATGTGAAGGGCTGCTCAAAAGTGTAGGTTTCCTCCGACAACAAAGGTATTTAGAAATGTTAGGATCCCAAAGGTGTTGAGGATTTCATGTGTGTAGGTGGAAAAAGCCTTAGATTTTACATCTAAGCATGTTTGGGTGTTTAGAATTTGTATATTTATCTTGTTTGTGTATGTGCATAGGTGAGGGAAAGAAGCCACCTACTTATATTGTGATACCTTTCCATTTAAGAATTTGTTACCAATATCTTTGAATTTACTGGAACACACTTGAAAAATATCTGTAAGGGCCAAGTCCTGAACCAGCATAAATCAGTTGTGTTTAACAAAGCACATCTTTTAAAATTCAGATTTTGAAAATGTGCAAATCTGGAATTTCATTATCTTCTTTTGAATAACTTTTTAGAATTTTTATAGTATTTATCAAAGTATGCACATTGAACCTAAAATTTTCAATGGAATATGTTATTTTGTAAAATATTTATGTATAATAATCCCTCTGAAAATGATAAAAAGATCCCATTCAAACTACCCATTGAAAAAACCCACTTCTTGTATTTATAGAGGGGCATTTTTTGTCACTTAGGTCAAATAACTATGACTAAAATAAATCCAGGTACAAGCAAATCCCCTTGCCCACAATAATTAATGGTAGAATTTTATTTCAGGAGAGTTTATCTAGAAATGTATGAAGGCAGCTAACTGAATGGTTTTAAGCACTATTTATACTGTAGAGTAGTTCTGTACTGTTGGCTATTGTATGTCTACTAAAAATGAGAATGTGAAATAAAAAATTACAGTATAGCTAAAATTACAAAACAGCACAAAAATACATCTTTACTCACTTTTTTTTTTTTTTTTTGCCAGAGGTCTAGCAACATACATAATATACAAGTTTGAGAAAAAAAGGCAAAAAAGTGGTTTTTTTTGGAGGTCTGCGGAAGGTTTATTGCAAAAAGATTAAATTTGGACAAACATGTTTTGAAACAATTTCACCCACCTTAACTACAATAGTGTAATTTATCAGGTGATTCACTAAGAATCTGCTTATGTAGATAGAACTGCCTGTTTAAATTTTGTTCTTGTGCAAGTCTGCTGTTAATTGTTGTATTGATCTATAGCCACTTTGTAACATCTTTTAATGTGAGAATTCCAGTTTTACTGATAAGTGGAAGTTCATGGAAAACAACATTGGAGTAAGTGAGCCTATAACACTAAAAGAGAGGCTTTTTATTTTCACTCCAAAGTGTGATCACTCCAAAGTGATCCAAACAAAAAAACACTTTGACCCTTAAAATAACCTCATACATTGTTTAAAAAGCACTACAAGTACTGTTACTGCCTTTATTTCCTGGATTAAAAAGAGGAAGTGAAGTACATACAAAGAAAACAAACAAATTTTTAGTTAATTTGATTTTAGAAGGTAAACAAATATATTGGAGGCTTTTTTTTTTCCTTACAGCCAAATGCTTTTTGCTTCTGATATAACTAGATAAGAGAAAAAGAAGCTCACACACATGGAGCTAGATCCACCAAACCAGGAGGACAGTTTTGCACCAGTTTTCTGGCTCAAAGCTTAAAACGAGTGGCTGGCAGCTGCTGGGTTTCTGCCCCATTTGAGGAATCTCTGAGCAGTTGCTGCAGTGGTTTGTGCACCTTCTTCCCCTGCCATCAGCACAGGGGCTGGTGGCCAGAGCCACTTTACTCCTGGCTGGTCTCCAGCTGCTAAAGCAGCTGGCCCCTTGAGGCTGCTGGCAATCAGTGAAAATCAAATCAGCCCTGTGCTGTGGACTGGTGTTGCAGTGAACTGATGCTGGGAAAGCACAGAGTTGGTAAATTGTTCCTTCTTGGCCAGAAATGTAGATCAGCATTTTCAGACTACTGCTTTCTGTCTTGAGAGGTGTTTCAGTCTGCTTTAGTGCTTTAGAAATTTCACACTTATACACACAAATTTAGGCTTATTATAATGAAACTGGAGAGATTAAAAACTTGCAAGAGAAAGGTCAAAGTTTTTGGCAGCTTGATTCCAGTAAAATTGTTTTGAATCAAAATTTAACATAAGGATGTACAAAGGCAGCAATATTTACATGGCAGGATGAAACACCTCCTGGAACAAGTTTTGTAGGGGGATGCAGAGGAGAATGTAGCCCTGCATACATGTTCTTGTTCTAGTGCTGGTCAAGTTTGGTTTCTTTTTCACGTGAACAATAATAGAACAGATATGAGGTCCTAGTGTCAGACCACACACATAGGACTTTGCTCATAAAGCCAATTCTGATTTGACTTTCACTTACCTGGAAAGTCTGTCAGAATCCAGTTGAGTGGCAGAGCTGATCACAACCTGGTTAATAGGTAAGAATTCCAGATTTGTCTCACTGTCTCCCAGGGCACTTGACAGATGAGAGATTCCCTTTTCCCCTGTCGGTCTTTTTCCCTCTGCCAGACTTGAAGAATAGGGAAAGAGAAAAAGAGTGTTTTGTATCAGTCTTCTAACTCCATCCCTTCCTGTTGTGCTAAGCCCTGCTGCTCTCTCTGCTCTGTGGCAGCTTTTGTTGGTTCCCTGTCCTATCTCTGTAAACCTAAGTCAACATTTCCAAAGAAAATGCTGCTTAATAACTTCAAAGAGTTATTGCTTCTGTCTTTGTCTGTGCATGGTACAGCAGAGTAAAGAATAAAGAACAGGCTCAGAATGACTCGACCCCTCTATTTGTATTGAGGACTATAAAGCGATGCTTGTCCAAGAAAATGCAGTTTCTTTGGCAAGCATGCTGATGCCAGGAATACATGTGAATATTAAAATCCCTAGGGAGACAGGGCACTTTCTAAGGAACAATTTTCTGTATCAGGTTTCAGGAGGTGAGAACCTGGTTCTTTTTCTCCTGGATGAGCTAGGAGTGCAAATTCACAGTGAATTGATTTAGTGGTCTGTCAGCAAATATAACTAGAGCAGCACCAATTTCATTGCACCTCCACAACTTGTTTCATTTTCCATCTTCTGAGCTTCCCAGGTATTTCCTCCCTGGCCCTTGCTGCTATGAGATTCATCTTTAGCATCCCCAATTCCTCCTCTCTGGTTTAAGGTTTCTCAGTTGAGGTAAGCAGGCATTCCACACATGGTGCTGTATTTTTGGGGATTGATTGGTGTGACGAAGTATTGAAATGCGAAACAGTAATTTCTTCTTAACTGGTTAAGTTCAAAGGGAATTGCAGGTACTTCACCTCTGGTTTCATTCCTCTAGAATTTGTGAGATTGGTTACAATTCTCTAGAAAGGCAAACAAAAAGGTTTGCCAAGATGACATGCGCAGAATTAACACATGCCACTGGATCCAAATGGAGAATTCTTCTTAAGATAATCCTAAAGCAGTCCTGTGCCTCTTGCCTAAGCAGATCTAATGTCTGGGGATGCTGACTCAGTGACTGAAAGGGGACCTCATCCCTGTCTGTCAGTGTCTGCAGGGAAGGGTCAGAGCATGGACCAGGCTCTGCTCCATGGTGCCCTGCAGTAGGACAAGGGGCCATGGGCAGGAACTTCCTGGTGCACAGGAAGTTCCACCTGAACATGAGGAAGAACTTCACTGTGCAGTAACCAAACACTGGACAGGTTGTCCAGAGTGAGTGTGGAGTCTCCCTCACTGGAGATATTCCAGAACCATCTGGACACAATGCTGTGCCATGTGCTCTGGGATGACCCTGCCTGAGCTGGTGGATTGGACCAGATGACCCTCTGTGGTCCCATTCAACCTGACCCATTGTGGGATTTTGTGATCATCATAGCAGGTGATTGTGGCATGTTTGGTTTGTGCACAGGGTCTACCTTTTCAATTCTATCCTCTGTTTGAAAAAATTAAAGGGCTTGAATCTGTCCTCTAAAAGCTCCCATTGCACATGTGATGGCTCAATGACCTTCCACAGTTTCCCCAGTTTCTTCTCCATCTACAACTAACTGAACTCCCAAATGTTTTCCGTTCATCTGCCTTCCTTCAATACTGTCCATGCTGCCCTGGCAACCAGTGCCACCTTCTCTGATCTGAGCCACAAGGGTCCCATTCTGACCATTTGCTGCTGATTTAGAAGTTGGCCTTTGAGCAAGCACTGAAGAGAGCTTTGCCACTTGTGTCAGGTTTTATACATACTGGCATGGTGCACCTCATTGCAATGAAGCAAATGTTATTGTCACAGAGTTCAACAGGTGTTTTCCCTTTGAGAGAGCTGCTGTCCTTGTTAACATGCTTTTAACTGCTGGAATTAAAACACTAGGAGCAGAAACAGGGCCTTAGTAGTTCTGCAGAAATGGGTAAATTTTCCCTGTCTCAGCATTTAGCTCAGGCCAAAGAGAAATAAAGTATTTGGACGGGATTCCTAATCAGTTACTTGCATAATCCAATAGCTTTAATACATTTCTACTTCTCATCATCACATCTACCTTATCCACAGATGCATCACATTGAGAATTTTCCAACAGATAAATTTGAGACATGAGAAAAGGAGAGACAGAGACAGAGAGAGAGCCCTCAGCCTCATCTTACCCCTGCCCAGAAAATTCAATGCAAACATTGCATTTGGATTGTCTTGCCTTGACTGCTGATTGATTGCTAAATTCACTACTGGCATCTCTACCTAAACACATGCAGGAAAGACTCTGGCCCTCTATTTTGAAGGTTCACCCAACTGTGCATCCATAAAATTGGAACAGCAGCAGTAATTTGGCTTCCTCTGGCTCCTTCAGTTTCTTTCTGGGTAGACCCCAACTGTCTCTTAGAGAGATTTGCTGCTGCTAATTTTTTCTAACAGACCATCTGCCTCATTTTGTATTCTAGAACATTCTTCCCCTTTTCTTGTCACGCTTCCAGCAGAGTGAGAAGTTAGTTGGACTGCTTGTGCTGTAGATGGTTACCAGACTGCTGTTCTGTTGCTGCTGCAGCAGAAAACAGGAGAGCCCACCCTCTCTATATTCCCTTTTGCTGGGCACAAAGTCCTCCATCCTCTCAGCAGGGAAGGGTCTTGGCACCTTCATGGCTCCCCCAACCATTCTACACTGAAGACATTGCAAACCCTCCTGTAAAGCCTTAGGACCAGCAAAAGGGGCCAGGGGCTTCCCCTCTCCAGGGAGAATGTATCTCTTACTGTTGTCTTGCCCAGTGAGCTGGACCACATCAAGAGCAACCTATTTGCTGCAGAGCTCTTAGAACCATAGATTAGGTTTAGAGAATGGCCTGGATTTGAAGGGACCTTACAGGTAATCTAGTTCTTCCCTCCTGCCATGGACAGGGACACCTTCCAGTATCCCAGGTTGCTCAGAGCTCCATCCAACCTGGCCTTGGACACTTCCAGGAATGAGGCATCCACAGCTTTTCTGAGCAACCTGTGCCAGGGCCTCACCACCCTCACAGGGAAGAATTTCTTCATAATATCTGATCTAAACCTACTTTCCATCAGTTTGAAGCCATTCCACTTACACTGTCACTCTATGCTCTTGTAAAGAGTCTTCCTCCCTCTTCCTTGTGGGCTCCCTTCAGTTGCTGGAAGGCCACAATTAGGTAACCACCAAGCTTTTTCTTTTCCTGGCTGATCACTGAACACCAGGGATAGGAGGGATACAACAGAACACTCTCTGAAGTGTGAAGCACAGCTGGAGAGGTTTTAAACAGTGCTCCATGTTGCCCCTTCAAGATGCAGGCCTCATCAAAAGAGAAGATAGGCAGAAAATGATTTTATTTCTCTGTGTATCTGGTCCTGACACTCATATGTTTGACTGTTGTTGGCTAAAGTGGGTAGGAAAGATGCTTATAATACAAACCCCATGGATTCTGCATTCCATATAAAAAAATTGAAACATACAAACCTTGAGAGAAGTGAAAATATGAAAGACTGTACTACTGATATAAGACTATATGGAATATTTTTCTGTGAGTCCTTCACAGAAATCTGGGAGGATTTAAAAGCTATTGGTAATCTACATTTGGTTTGGGATACCAAGGGTGTTGCTGTTTCCCTGAACAACTTGTATGGACTCTTCTATAGCCACTGGAGAGAAGGATGACTTTCTGGAATATGAACAATTTATTTAAGAAATCCACTTTAGAGTAAGTTGAAGTACACACTAAAAGTGTGTTTTTTCTGTAATTGCACAGTCTAAATCACTAACACTGTTGCAGATATCTTTGCTGCAGTGTTCTCATTTGACCAGATAAGTCCCCCCTAAAGAAACTGTTGGAAGAGTTCAGGAATAATCACTTAGGAAGCCATTAGAATTTGGCAAGAAAAGGAAGGCACACTGATGCTAATGGCAGTGATTAGTGCTCTAATTCATTGGGCAACAGGATTATCACATCTGAGATATCTACTTTGGAGACAGGGCTCCATCACCAGGTCACCACCCCCTGACCTGGACCCTGTTTTCTGAACTCCAGCCTCATAGAATCATAGAATCTTGGAATGGCCTGGGTTGGAAGGGACCTTAAAGATCATCTCATTCCAACCCTTGCCGTGGACAGGGACAACCTCCTTTAGACCAGGCTCTCAGAGCCCTGTCCATCATCATGTTGAACACTTCCAGGGATGGGGCATCCACAACTTCTCTGGGTAACCTGTTGCAGTTCCTCACCACTCTCACAGAAAAGATTTTTTCCCTAACATGTAATCTAAACCTACTCTCAGTCAGTTTGAATCCACTCCCTCTTTTCCTGTCACTATTTGCTCTTACTCACTGAGGAAATTCTGAACTCACCTGGCCAGTCCAGAGCCTCACAAGGCTTTGGAAAACCACAACTAACAGGACTCAAGACAACTACAAATAAAGGAGGCATGTGGCAGCAAGGATGAAAACGAGTCCTACAGAGGACTGTAGAAAACCCTATTCACAGCAAAAGTCAGGCCTGTGTGCATTACATGAATAAAGATGCCAAAACAAGAACTATAGCTCACTGCTCTGCAAATGTTTGCAAACAGTGTAGGATGCACAGACAATGACTGAGGGATTCTTCACAGGAGCAATGGAAAGTCTTTCTGTTGGGCAGTTTAGCCTGAAGAAAAGGAGGCTCAAGGGAGATCATATCACTCTCTACAGCTCCCTGACAGGAGGCTGTAGCCAGGTGAGTGTTGGGCTCTTCTCCCAGGCAACAAGTGACAGGAAAAGAGGAAATGGCCTCATGTTGCACCAGGGGAGGTTCAGGTTGGACATCAGGAGGAATTTCTTCACAGAAAGTCTTGTTAAACGTTGGAACTGTCAGGCAAGTGGGGCAGTCATCAACCCTGGAGGTGTTCAAGACTGGATGTGACACATAGGTCTAGTTGACAAGGAGGTGATCGGTCAAATTTTGGACTTGATCATCTTGGAGCCTTTTCCAACCTGAATGATTATGTGACTTTGTGATCATAGGAATATTAAAATTAAAAAAAAGTGAAACATTCACTGATTTACACTGAGCACAGAAAAAGGCATATGGTGTCAAAAATGATGCTTACAAATAATTTATTTTTATTGCAGGGTCACAAGATGAAACATTGTCTTGTTTCTCTGAAATATAGGCAATGGGACAAAAGTCCTGGAGAGACATTAAACTGGAACTTATTGTGAGAGAAGCTGGACATCAACAGGCTCAAGAGTAACTGTCTGCTCTTTCTGATCAGAAGGTGTACTTCTGGAAGGACAATTTATGCTTTTCAGGACACAGGTGAATTTTCAATGGACTAAATACCAGAGAAACTATAGTCCTAACCCAGGTTTGTATTTTGGGCCTTATTTTCTTTTTTTCTAGGAAAGATGACATGTTCCTAATGCTGGGATTGGACCATATAAGCTCCAAACCCAAGTAACCTTACAATTTAATGTATCCTATATTTCTACACTCCTTACAGGGGAAAAATTACTGGGGAGTTAGCTTGTTCCACTTTAGCTGCCGCAAATTATTGCCAGTACTCTGAAAGCAGAGCACAAGTCAAGTTATGTTTTTTCAATCTTTTTGGAAAGCATCTTTTCAAGGAACTACCATTTGGGCTATTTTATTTCACTGAGAAACTTAACAACTTGATAGCATGGATTGAACGTGATCAACATAGAAATAACCTGCTTTCCTGTCTGGTAAATGTAGTGAAAACATAGCAACTGGTAGCTTTGAAAATGTGAGTGATACTGAGAAGCCAGCTCTAAAACTATCAGACCCATAAGTGAATAAACATGTTTAAATACTGTGTAGTGGAAATTAGATGCCACAGGAGAGAAATGAAGCCAGCAAGTTATTTCTCTGTGATGCAGCTAACCACAGTACCTTAAAAGCATTGATGTGTAAAACTGTTCAGCTTTCATGGGTTTTAAGTCTTAATAGACAGCTTGGGGTTTTAACTCTGTTGAGGTTCTGTAGCAGAAAGCAGAGAATTAAACTGGCTGAAAACAATTCAGGGGGCAGTTTGGAGTCAATGCCTTAACAAAATAAGGTTAACATTGCAGACTGGTGGCTTGTATTTCAGTGGGTGTGAGCAAAACCAAAATGCCACTTGCCCAGAGAAAGGAGGCAGTTTTGGCCTTCATCCATTTATATAAAAACTGTATAACTTTATCTGTGGGAGGCCTGCCTTTGCTGAAACTTCCCATAAACTGATTAGTGCCATGGTCAAATGGCACCTGGCACACTTATCATCTACTGAAAATACAGAGATAACTTTTTCTTCGGCTACAAATGGATGCAAATTGAATGTTAAACTGGAAGAGTCACTGGGGACTTGCAGAATGAAAAATAGATAAGAGAAACAAAAATAAAAGTGTCTGACAGGATTTTTCATTTCTGAGAGCCAACAGTACTTCATGATGGGCAACAAAGGAACAGATGTGTTGTAATAGGTTGCTTCATGGTTGCAAGACATTGAGCTCTTGGCTGGACACACTAGAGAGGAGCTGGCAGCATTTCTTGCAATGTTAAGAAAGAAGAGTCAAAAGCAGCATTGAATCAAAGGGGCCACAAGAGCTGGGACAGCCAGAGCCAATGAAGTGGTCCTCATAGCTAATGGTCTGGTCAGAGCTCTGGGCACTGGTAGGTAAAACCAGCACACACCCCAAAAATTACCTGATCACCACAGGGAGCTTTTTGATAGCATTACATAGAAAGGTGTTCCATGGAAGCATAACTGACTTTGGGCTTGGAAAAATGGGGCAAGTGTCCAGTTTACAAGGGCTAAGCTTCTCCTGCAGAAAACGTGGGCCATGGGCAGTAAAGCTGCAGCTCTTTGGCTGAGTGCTGAGCTTGGGGTGCAGAGCTGAGCTCAGACAGATCCACTCTCTTGTAGCAGGGGATAACTCAGGACAGCATAAATCCAGACACTTCTGCCCACAGCTGCAACCAGTGGTGACTGCCTGTGACCCTGCTCATGCATAGCTTTGTAGGCCTTTTTTCATATATGGCAAAAATATAATCAACATAACAGCACTAAAATGCATTTAGAAGACACCAAAATGATAAAAGCAAAATCCTCTCTTAATAGTAAATGACCATAGATTGGTTTGGACTTAAAAGATCATCTATTTCCAACCCATGATAAAGTATTTATTTTCAAAGGTTTGTTGTTTTCTTTCAAGTTAAATGTGGCCATGGGGACATAATTGCCAATATAGAGGCACGTATTTTATTAAGGCGTTATTAGTTTAATTTTGCCTGCTTTTTATCAAATTTATAACCAAGGAGATATAGTACACATTTTATTTACAGAAACATATTGATTTTGTTGGTTCCTAAAAGGCACTTGGAAGACATGGTAAAGGAATGGGAGCTGCTTTTTCTTGCAGATCAATTAGCATGAATTTCATGGACTGTATAAAATGGACACATTTACAAAGCTCAGCATATTCCTCTGGCTTCTCATGCAGCAGCAGCAGCCCCCGAGCCACTTAGCACTAGTGACACACTTGCTAGAAATGCTGGTGAAGAAGTGAACCATCAGGCATGGCTTTTTGGCAGGCTCTGACACAGTCTAACTGAATTAATTCTGCTGGTTATACCACCTGCAGTATTTATTTGATGAAATACAAGTGGCGAGGGCTGCTGCACGTATCCCTCTTCTGAAGGCGGTGCTCACAGGAATGGGTGCCCAGGTTTAGCCACTGCCATAGGTCAGCAAGCACTGCAGAGGTGGGGATTCATTTGCCTAATTGTTCTTCCTCATTTTCTCCAGCCTTACCTTTATTCTGTGCATAAACTGCCTGAACTCTTACTGTGAAATACTAGCTAAGAAGTTGATATCCCTTTTTTTTGTTGTTTGCCAGATTGTCTGACCAGATTGGTTCACACAAATCAATTGCATCTCTTGTTTGTTCAATGAATGTTAATTTCCATGACCTTTATGATGACTCTGTGTTACCATCTTGTGACTGATCATTAAAATTCCATGGTAACATTTTGGATGTTTGGCTAACAGACTTCGATGACTTTGTGACCAAAAATTATAAAAAAGGAGATTTTACCATTCAATTATTCAACTTGAGGGCTGCTAAATATTTTTAAACATTGATCACAGCAAAACTTTTGGCATTGCCATTAGATTTTCTACTGAATCAGTTATTTTCAGATGTTTCTAATATTCTTAGATTTTTGAATGAAATAAAAATATAAGACAAATTCTTTTCTACACTTAAATAAAGAAAAAAGGGAAAATAAAATCTCCAGTGCCAATAATTCTGGTTCAGGAATGAAACCCTGCAGCTTCATGAAAATTGTGGTTCATTCTGCTGCCTGTCCTGTGGTCACCTCAAACTGTATCTCTTTTCATGCACTATGAACAGGACTTGAACACCAGCTCAGCAAATGGGAGGATTCCAATATTTGATAGGAAATAAGAGACAGACAGGGAGCCCAGCACAAGAAAAGAAAATGGCAGTGTTGGGAAAACAAACAGGAAAAGTTAAAGCAGAATTTTCTAGAATAAATTGTGTATTTACACTTCAACATTTCCTAAACTGTCAATATTTTATTATTACTTTCACTTTTTGAGCATCTCTGTGTTATTAGTTATATTATTATTATTAGTTATTATATCTTATTATATGTTATATTAGTTATCTCTGAGTTATATTGGTTGCATATTTTGCTTTCACACTCCTGTGACAAGCATTTGGCAAATGAGGTGGTCTAATTTTAATAGTGCTTATTGACTACAGCTCAGACCTGAGAAGAAAAGAGAAGATCTAAGTCTGTTTGGATATGTATAAATTTCTTGAAATAGCAGCTGAGAGATTTATGTCGTGCTGCCACACCTGTGTGTTTTTTTCATTCACGTGGACAATCTTCAGGTGCTTGTTGCTGGGGCATTTGAGCCACATCCATGACCTTCTCCATGTAGCACAGAATTTCTCGTCCTACCTGTCTGGTGCTTCAGTTTGTGTTGGGACATGACTACTGTACAAATGCAGTTATGACAAGAATCATGGAATCATAGAATCATGGAATCAGGAAAAAAAAAACATAGAATCATGGAATCACAGAATCATAGAAGCATAGAATCATAGAATCACAGAATCACAGAAGCATAGAATCATGGAATGGGCATGGGTTGGAAGGAACCTTTAAGATCACCCTGTTGCCGGAGCAACAGCAAACATACAGGGCTACCTGTCTAAATTCCCTTTCTCTGGGCAGGAAGTCTTCCACTCCCCTCAGCAGGGAAGGGTCTTGGCACCTTCATAGCTCCCCCAACAATTCTCCTACACTGAAGGCATTGCAAACCCTTCTTGTAAAGCCTTAGGACCAGACTGGAAAGAGCACAGGTAGGCAGAAGGGGCCAGGGACTATTTTTCACCCCAGGGAGAGTGTAGCTCTTATTGTTGTCTTGCCCAGTGAGCTGGACCACATCAGGAACAACCTATTTGCTGCAAAACTCTTAGAATCAATAGAATCCTGATGAGAATAGCCTGGGTTGGAAGGGACTTTTAAGGTCATCTAGTTCTGCCCTCCTGCCATGGACAGGGACACATTCCACTGTCCCAGGTTGCTCAGAGCTCCATCCAACCTGGCCTTGGACACTTCCAGGGATGGGACACCCACAACTTCTCTCGGAAGGGCCTCACCACCCTCACAGGAAAGAATTTCTCCATAATATCTGATCTAAACCTACTCTCTGTCAGTCTGAAGCCATTTCCCTTTGTCCTGTCACTCCACGCCCTTGTAAATTGTCTCTTGACATACTTCCTGTAGGCTCCCTTCAGTTGCTGGAAGGCTGCAATCAGGTCACCCTGAAGCCTTCTCTTTTCCAGGCTGAACAATCCCAATTCTCTCAGCCTTTCCTCATAGGTGAGGCACTCCAGGCCTTTGTTCATCTTGGTGGCTTGTAAGTTTAATATCATATTTAAATAATATTATGACATATAGTTTAATTACTTAACAGTTATTATATTAACAGGTTTGATTTATTTTTCTGAGAAACAATAGAGTGGAAAAGTTTGATAATGTATTTTTGTAACATTTTTTGTCTATAAAAGTCAGAGATTGCTCATATATCACAGTGATGCTTTATTCATTATTATTTTTTAACATTTTCAAATTGCTGGAATTATGTACAGACCTATTTGGTCTTGATATTATCAGATCAAGAAGATGAGTGCTTTTGAAGAGAAGATAATCCTAAAATGCACTTGTTTTTCCCAATTATATTTATGTGCATTTGGCTTTTCAAATTGTGCATGAGCAATATGCAGAATTGTTGTTATCTAACCTAAACATATTTCATAGAATTAAAAAGTAATTTATAATCATTCTGAGGTACATATGGCTTTTTAAGGTATATCTACCACAATTCTGCTCAACATAATAATCTGCCCCGATTTTTGAGGACGTGAATTTGGAAAAAACATTTTAAATCCAAATTTTACTTTACCCTGTTTAACTGAAGGTGTTTTCCTTTCCTTCTTCCTCTTCCTCATCTCATTCACATGATCTTAACAATCCATTTTTTGCAAGGCTTTCTCAAGAAATATTCTTAGCCTCAGCCTATATAAACTACTTGTTAGAATAATGGTGTGATGGGAAACATTGAATTAGAAATTAAGGAGATTGAGATGAATATGTTTCTTTAGAATTTATCAAAGCTTTGCACTCCTAGACCCAAGAGAATTTTTACCCTTTTTGTAATCGATCTCTCCCTTTGCTTTGCCAGAGCAGTGCAGAATGTCTGCTAATGTTGTTTATGAAATAGCTGTCAGAGAAACATTTCTCTTCTGGAATTCTGTTGATTAGTTTGGCAAAAATACTTCCTTAATATAAGAATACACCTAGAAAGTTTTGTCTGAGGCAAGTCAAACAAGATTTTTTGTACTTGTTGCCATTTGACTGGGGAGGCAAATGCTTCAATTTAAGGAGACACCTTTGTGTCTAGTTTACTATTTCATGTATTTTAATTTCACTGACTTACAAGTTAATATTTTTAAAGGATTGGTTACTCGTTTAGTTTTTTTAAACCACCTTTGATACTTTTAAAAGTACCAGATATATCTGGTATATGAGTCACTAAACTCAGTTTTCTTCCTTTGTGTTTCTTCAAAGTGAGCAATCCTATGGTCTTTCAAACTAAAATTTTTCTGAGAAAGGGAAAAAAATTCAAAAAGCTCTTGTTCTTTTGTCTCATGGACTTACAGGCAAGATAGCAGGTGTCTAACAAAAGGTCCAAGTAAAATGCTGGAAGTGCACCTGGACAGCTTACTATATGTAATAATATCTTTTCTATAATTATAATAATATTGGAGGAAAATCAATGAGTTTAATATACTAATTTTATTCTTGTCCAAAGCAGAGCTTCTCTGATAATAAATTAGCACAAGCTCACTGTAGTTAAAAAGTAACTGGATATTTCAGGATGTGCTCTGTTTTTTGAATTCTATTCTACTCTTACATTATTTCAGTTGGTATGATAGAGGATTAGCAGAAGAATTCCAAAGAAAACACTTAAGCTTTCTCTATCTACTTAAAGTTTCACAATGCTGCATTTTAAGGAGATTATTTCATATTAGTGGAATAAATATTATTCAGATTTATATTGTAATGAAAATACTTAGTTTATGCATGGAGGGAAATACCTAATATTAAAATACTGAAAGCTGGTTCTTATGATGGGATTGGGGCAGAGAAAAGGAAGGAAAACTCTTGCTTCTAATGACTTAAAATAAACTTGGATGTTTAGATATTCCTTGTCCTGGTCCTTGTGCTGTGATTAAGTTAGGTCACTCTGAAGTGGTTCTTTGGGAGAATGTTTAAAAAGGAGTTAATTGTCACATCGATTGCTGTACAATGTCTTGCATGTGATTTGTTTTCTTTTAAATTCTGTCCAAATATGCACACGTGGGTGAAATAATTACAGCTAGAAAGGAAAGTAGTTCAGTGAGAATAGCAAATCAGAATAATTGTTTGCCCTTGAAATTTAGAGAAATCCCAATACTTATTTACTTCCTCTATTACTTTTCTTACAAAACTGATTGGTGCATGTACCTGATTTTATAGGTGTATCATTAATGTACTGCTCTTAATTTATGCCCTCCATCTTCTCTCCCATTTTGCACCACAAGTTTGTTTAGGAGAACTATAAAATTGATACTTAGATTGTTTTGAGGTGCTGAGTTAACCCAGTCTAAGGAGACTCTGGATCCCATTATTCAACTTTGGATAGCACAGCACAGCTGTCAACCTTAGACTGACAGCCTAATTTGCTGATTTAAGGTCAGCTGCTTCTTAATCTGAAGGCAAAAAAAAAAAAAGCAAACCATGATTTTTCTTGTTTCTTTCCACTTATATTGTTCAGTCTCAGCCTGTTCTACTTGACACAGGCCAGCCTAAGCCCTACTCAGTGACTACAGAATAGTCCCTACTTTGTTATGTATTTGGGCAAAAAATATCATCCCTTCTTTGTTAGTACTGCTCTTGTCTCAGTGCCTTCACTTGCTTAGAAAGTGCTGGAATGCAGACAAGTAAAGCTTTATGCATCTCTGGCTGCTCCCACCTGTGGACAACACTCTTAGCCCCATCTGGCTGGAAGCCAGAGAAGTCAACCAGTGTGATTCCTGATGATCCGGGAAGTGAGGCAGAAAGCACACAATTTTCCCTGCCTGCACTCTTTGATGGAATGTTGTACCCCAGGAGAGAGAGTGTACATTTATAACTCTTTTGATTTTGTGGCCTTACTTTCAGGTCTTCCTGTTTTCTGACATGTGACTTGAAGCAGGCACTGGCTAGGAAACAGAACTCCTCCTCCTCTGTGAATCTACCTATAATTCTATCCAAAATGAGAAATTCCAAATACTCTGTCATTCTGCTTTCCACCCAAACACCTGTGATCTCAACTTGAACTTCACAGTAATTCCAGGGGTCCAAAGGAGCGTATATCATGAATTTTATTTTCATCTAAAACTGTGCCAGTTCCTCCCAGCTCCTTAACAGAGCAGGAAACAAAAGGAGCATAAGAAGGTGGAAGGAAATATCTGAAGAGAACCTCTCTCCTCCAAAGGACTCCATCAGTCTGAGCCCCCAGAGCCATTGAAGCAAAACTGCACCCAGATTTTCAGTGTCAGATCTTGAACTCAAAGACCTGGGCCCAGATTTTCAGAAGTATTCAATAACTCTGAAAGTGCTAGAAAGGGCCTGGGTTTCTACAAAGTGCTGAGTGCTATTCCTCTGAAAATCAATTGCCTCTACAGTGCTTCAAGCCAGGCATATAAAACATAAGAACTCCAAATCACTAGTTGGTCTTAAAAAGTCTTGCCTCTGAAGCCTGCCAAGTCAGCACCTTCTTTGCCTGCTTGTAAAAGCAGCCAAAGAAAGGAAATAGATGAGCCATCAGCTCTGAGCATAATTTCTACTGATTCAGTTCTTAGTTCATGAGTTAGCTGGAAGGAAAAAAGGGAAGCATGTGAAGAGAATGTTTTAGTTCTCATAAGACGATATCCAAATACCTTTAAAACAATAAATAAAGCACTTGTTAGAGGACTATTTACCCCTTCTGTACACTTATGAGGAAAATGAATCAATTAAATTTTCATTACTAAACACATAAAACCAGTCTATTAATTAAGTGGTTTCCAGTTGCAGTAAATGATGCATCAGCATTTTTTTCCTATGTCTTATTTCACTGATGACAGCCAGTAATGGGCTTTCAGGCTCGGTGTGGGCTCCAAGCACTGGGAGCAGCAGGTTGGGAAAAGCAGCCAAGAAATCTTTTCACATTAAAAAGCAGAGCTCTGCCACTAATTACGTTAAAAGTCAAGTTTGCAATTGTGAGTAGATTGTCCAGGCAGCAAAGTGAATGTGGCAAAAACCATAACCCAAGACACTGGGGACTGAGACTCTGCCATAAACCAGAACATAATCCCAGTCTTCCTTGGACTAAAACAGGTGCTCAAAATTGAAGTTGTAGTGTCTAGCTGAGAGGGGTTTGATGGAGGCTTAGCTTGCTCAGGCTCACAGGGCACAAGGAAGTGATTCAAGCTGGATGCAAAACCCAAAGGGCACGCTGCTTTTCATGTCAGAACATCCCCACCTCTGCACAGACAAAAATTCCTCTGTAACTCTGCATACTCTGGCCTGTTTGAGGATGGTGGATTTCTCTGGTTATATTATAACTGTAGTTCACAAAGGAGATTTGTCTCTCTAACATGTGGTACAATTACTTTTTAAAACTTTTTAGAAATTTTCCTTCGGCAAGGAATCTTCCTTTTGTTCTTTTTCCCATACACCGTTTTTCTTTGTCTGCAGCCCAAGTAAACCCTTAAAAGATGTTCTCCAAGAAACTCATTAGCTGACATTGAACCCAGACATCAAGTGGAATTCTTTCCCAACTCGCCTCCACAAGGATTTGGAGTTACCCAGGCATAGTAAAAGCAAACTCCTGACCACACAGAAATGTGTTAGTTCAATTGCCATACCTCAGCCTGGAGACACATCAGGGCATCACAGACCTCACTCAACTTCTGCTTAGTCCTGACATGCTGCTCCAAATCACAGCTTTGATCCCTACATCTCTAGAGAGTTTGGATTTTCAAACTTCCATTTTGTGTCCAGTCTGTCAGTTACACTTACCTGGAACCCCAGCAAAAAGCTCATCCTTTTACTGTGCCTGAGTACTGACAGATGGACACTTCTTGAATTTCTTTATTCTCTTGCTGTTTCACCAGAATTTAGGACCACTGGGGAATTCCGGCCTGAAAGTGTCCAACTTTCCTCACTTGTGCACAAGTAGAGTCTGGCTGCCTCATGCAGGCAAATGGGTCTGCTGAGCAGACACTGTTCAGACACTTGGGACTGAAATCCACAGCAGCAGGATGACTGAGTAAGGAGACATCTAATTAAATTAAGCAATAATGCTTGGAAGGAGCAGTATTTGAATTCCAATTCCATTTGAGGGGCATGTGACTTGGAGCTCCTGGGTCATAAATACATCTGCAGCTGGTGACAGCACTTACAGTGACTATTTTTTACAAAATATCTTAGTCATTGGCACATTTGTTCTTTTGCCAGAAGTAATTTAAACCTACAGATTTCAGGAGAGTAGACTGGACAATACCAAAAGAGTAGCTCTGTGGGGTCACTCTGTCAGCTGTCCCTGTTTATTGATCTGCTGTCTTTTTTGCCAGTTGACTTTTTTCATTGCACAGTCAAAAAGCTGATACCAATTTTTCTGGAAACAAGAAAAAGAATTAAAACTAATCATAACTGCAGCTCCATAGTAGAAACAGCTGCTAGGAGGTGGCAGGTAACTGGGTTGTGGCCATCATTCCTCTGGTGGGGAAGATGTTTTTACAGAAACAGGAATCAGATTTTTGAATATTGCCCAGGGATGTCAATTAGACCACAATAAAATGTAAATTCTGTCTTCCCCTTGTTCCTTCAGCATCTTATCTAACAATGGTCCCAGTAGGTTTTTCTTCTTTCTGCTCTGTGTATACTTCTTAAAATAATTCAGACAGTGAAAATCTAGACTCGCTGAGCTAATAGCTTTCTCTCTCTCTGCATTCTACAATCTGACATGTGCCAGAAACCCCTCAATTAAATATAGAAGCTGAACTATGTAATTATGTTGTAACAACAAAGCACATTTTATATGGATAGGGAGATCAATCAATTTGAATAGTAAACAGAAATTTTATCTTTAACTCATGGTCTTGATTTTATAAAATGTAATTTTGGAAAGAGAGGACATTTCCTGAGTTTTCTAAAAAAAGCCCCAAAAGTTTCAAAGCTGGAGTCTGCCACCTGCTCCTTGTGGCAATGGCCAATCCACATTAGCCAGCTTATACTTGGATCCAAACTTGTGCCCACATCACCTGCTGGGGGGTGCAACTGTGTATGGGATCTCTGGACAGGTGGCACAAACCTAACATTGGTCATGTGCCAAATTTCCTCCCAGCCATGCAATACCTGCAACAACAGGTGAGGAACATGTGGCTGCCCTCAGCAAAGATCCTGGGTACCTGTGCACAGATGAGGTTTAGCCGTCACTCCAAAAAGTCCCCAAGGCTTTAAAGTATCCAGTGCACAGCTTTCTGAGGAGGTCTTGTAGCCTGTACAGTGCATGATATCAGGCACTCTTTTACCTCCCTTTCCTCTTGTAGTTGAAATATGTATTCAGTAAGGCACTGGCAAGGATGTGCTGCTATGTTGTCCTTCTTTCCCCTACACCTTCCAGGAAAGTGAGAAGTCTGTGTAAGGTCTCTGAAAGAAACCCCACCATCAAGCACTGGATAGGAATTAGACCTTTTATAGAAACAAAGCTTCTACAGTGTGCTAGTTTCAGTGTAGCTGTAAAAGTCTGAAAGGCTAGAGAGTCTGATGGCAGAGAAATACAACAGCTGAGACGATTGATCCACCTGCTGCTGTGTGAACACCTCACCATCATGCCACACTTTGCTGCATATTTTCCTGGTGTATGAGGGGGAATAATAAAACAGAGCTTCTGCTAACATCCAACTCTCTAGAAATGAGACTACAATTAGTGTGGGGCTTCTCCACTCCTGAGGGAAAGCTGGATTTGAAAGGAAATCTGGAAATAGGCCAAAGATATGTTAAGGTAATGTATTATTAGAAGAAAGTGGTTGTCTTTCCAACACACTCATTACCCTATTCTGACTTATTCAGAAAAGGTGAAGAGACTTGTCCATCTCTAATCAATACCATACCCCTCAGTGGCTTGAATGGATTGGACTATATTTAGAATTTCTGTATGGGGCCCACACTATCTCTCTTCAGAAACACTATCCCCTATATCAACAAGCAACATGTCAACTGAAAGCACAGGGTATGTGATAAACCTCTTTGTCTGGCATGCCTGGCAAGGCTCCAGGTGCATAATACACTAAATATGGTACTGCTTTGTTCTCAGGAGTCTGTGACCACAAAGCTCCTGGGGCAAAGAAGAACATTATCAGCTTAACAAGTGATGCTTATCACTGATGAAGCTGCTGCTAGAATTTTTAGGTCACATTTTCAAGTGCTTTTCCTTTCAGATGAAGCACAAAATATTAAAATACACATCAAAGAGTTGTTTCCATCCCTCACTTTAAACAATGGGTAAATCCTGCTCCTCTTTTCCTGGAATTCCTGTGTTTCTAACCTGGTCCTTACTTGCTTTATCTTGTCATTGGGACTCAACAGAGAAATCAAATGGAGCTGACCACTAAATCCCTCAGAGGGCTTGTTAGTGGCATGAAGTGAAATGGTCTTCCAGAAGAAAGAGCTTCTTGAAGAGACTCTATGAAGAGTGTGACCATCAGTGCTGGGCAAAAGGAGCTAGAATTATGGACTGTTGTCTTAATGTTGTAATAAAGGAGCATCATCTGCTTTCAGTGCTCTTCACTAATAGAGGTGTGCCAGGGAATTCCCAGAGAAACAAAGATGTGAATTCTCCAATAGGATATTGATTGACACTGCTTAGCTGGTGTGAATTTGTAGATCAGAAGGGGAACAAACATCCTGCAGAAGTGCACATGGGTAGGACTTTCATTCTTTCTCTGAGAGGCACAGTGAGTCCTGTGCTTTCCCTGGTGGGCTCAGGGAAGCTATCAAGGAGAATGCAGTGCTTTAGAATTTACTTTCACTGCATTCAATTTCTTTCTCACTTGGGAAACCTAAGTAAAAGGCACAGGTGAGTGTCCTTCAGGAGGCAGGATACCCTCAAGTATCTTAGCTTCTCCTGCAGGCAATATTTTCCAAGTAGTTATCAATTTCTTTCTTCAGGATTGGAAATCACTGGCAGTATATGCAGCTTTGGCCAATCCAGTAATTCCTGAGAAGTCACTCACTATGTATTCTACTGTACCTGCGGGACTACCTCATATAATAAAGGATGCAGAGCAAGTCCAATGGCCTTCAAGCACATTTCAGTTCAATGATGTCTCACCCTCAGCTGGACACTGTGGTGGGCATCACTCTCATGGAACGCAACTACAACTTCATTTCTAGCCTCTGCAAGGATTTAGGGCTCTGTGGGCTTGCAGAGAAGATAAATGTGATCTATTCAAACAGTACTGAAAAAACCCTGTTGATAAATTACAGGAGCCTTCAGACACGATTGTCCCAAATTGGTGAACAAATTAGATATAGCAATTTGGATAACTATGTCCACCTGGTCGCATGACCATGGTCTGTGTCACCAGGGAAGGTCATGCTTCATGCTGGAGGTGATGTTAAGCCTTTCCACAATAAAAACACATTCTCTTCATTGCATGAAAACCCTAAATACACTGCTGTTGTTCCCGTTTCCATGAATCCCCAGCCCACCACACTGCATAGAGAATGATCTCTTCTCTTTCCTCCTCAGAGAATGAAGCCAAAACATGGTCTATCATATTCTGGATGTAATATTCATTTGTTTGAAGTGAATTGCCTGGCTTGTATCAATTCCGGCATTTTCCATGTTTGTTATCCATAGTAAGATCCAAACTTTAACATCAGCTGAAATGGAAGCTGAAATCTGAACTAAACTACCTCAGGAAACCCCATTATTTCTATGTACTTTTTGTAATTTTTGTGTGTTTTTAATGGATTTTTTCCCATGTTTTGCCCATTTTAATCTTGAACCCATCTGCAATTTTAAGAAACAAGTTATTCAAAGACAAAGCCATCCACAAACATACCGGTTACTAAACAAAGATAATCTCATTTTGAGCACACTGAAACTAAAAATGGCTTCATAGCAATGCTCCAACACCTGATGAAGCTTTCTAAATATTACTTGGTCCATTTACAATCTAAATTTCTTTTTCTTCCTTGTTATTAGTCAGTATCACAGGTTTATCTATAATTTATTTTAAAAGTTTCATCCTCAAGGGAAATTTTCTTTTTAGAGCCTCAATTCCTATATTTTTTAGAGGACTCTGATTGGATGGAAACACCTGAGCAGAGAGTGAAACACTGAACATCGTTAATGTCATTGCAGCCATGAGAACGATGCTTCAGTCACCTATGTGACTCACTGCTTTTTGTAAAGGCATGAATGATTTGAATATACCGTTGGCTGAGCTTTAGACTGATCAGCTTGTGGGTTACATATGTATACAGGAGAAAAAAGATCCTTTGGAATAGTATGACTGAAAGGGAAGGAATGAAACTGTACCAATTTACATACGATGAATACCTGATTTATGCACAGTACTTGGTTCAAATCCAGCTTTGATTTTCAGCCCAGACAGGAAATTGATTTGCATCAGTTTTACATATGTTGGAATTTGACTCTATTTGTTTTCTGCTGGAAAATTTCAATGCTCATTCACCACGATGCTGCACTAGGTATACTTACGAACAATGTCGCAAATGTTTTTTAAATGCTACAAATATAAAAGCTAATGTTTTACTCTCAAATAGGAGACCCCATAATGCAAAGTGCATTCCTGAATCTAGTTCTTTCAGCTATTTTGTTTGTTTGTTTTACTTTTACTGCATTATTTCTGTATTAAACCCTGAAAATTTTAGTAAAAGCAAAATGCTGTGAGAATGTTTTCAGATTCTAATTTGATAACAGATGTTAAAACAAATATTTTCAAATCCATAAAATTGTATTAAACAGCATCTTCTTTTTATTTACTTTTTTTAATATGGTGCAAAATTTGTTTTGGTAGCTGAAACTATTGCCAATAGTATTCTGAACTTAGAACCCTACAGTCAGAATTTCCAGTTCTGTAGTGATCTATCAATAAACCTCTTTTTTAAGCCAGCAGTGACTTTTAAAATAAGTGTACCCACAACGTAGCCCTGATATCTTATTAAACTTTCTAGATTCAGCTGAATAACACTTAGGATAACATATCCCCATCTTCTTGGATCCTGCGTTCTGGGTGTAGTAGGGCTACAACTTTCTCTCTCTCCCTGTGAGATTTAAACTAAAAGAAAATTCTAAAAAGTCAGGCCTCTTCAGTTTTCCACTAAACCTCATCTGCTTTCTTCCAGTTACTTAATGTCTGCAAAGTAACTAAAAGTGGTCATTTGAAACTAACAGACACAGCACTGCAACTGCCGCTGATGAGACATTTTCCCAGTGTTATCTGAGTTTCAGGGGAAAAAGAAGGTATTTTTGTGCCTTTTTTCCTCTAATACAATATACCACTTTTTTTTTTTTTTTTTTTTTTTTTGGTCTGGTTACTGCAGCATACATCTATGTTGCTTAAGATCCTTAAATTAATTTATAAAGCAATTTTCTGTCTTTAGATGGGACCTTCCCTTTGATACTATCACTTCCTCTCTGAAAAGACTGATTTTCATTCATATCTATTTTAACTCCACTACTGACCCAGATATTAGATGATGTTTTCTGAAAAGATCATTCTATATTAGCTTGTTGCAGGGAACTTCTGGGAATCTGGTGCTCAGAGCTGTATTGTGTAAGAACCTGGAATGAGATGAATGTTGGAAGTTCTATGTTCCTAAAACAGTGATGGAAATAGCACTCTGAACCAGAGCTTTGGCCACTTCCTCATGGCAATCACTGCATAAATGCATAAAATATGTATTCACATTCTCAGGGATTCTGCAGTCTTTCTTTGTACTACCTCCTTTTCTGTACTTCCCCTTTGGTTTCTTTCCCTGCCTCACTCTGCACTGTGGCAACTTCTCTCCCCGAATCATCACTGGCTCCTGCCAGGGATGGAACAATCAGCTCCTGCTGAGAGAATCATCTCAGCCAGTGTACAAGGAAGGGACTGGGGGAAGAGGCAGAGTTCCCTGTTCCCAAACAGTCCCCTTCATAAAACATGCAGCAAGAAGAGCAACAACACAGGCTTTGTCCAGCACAGATGTATGGTTCTGCAGTTCCAAATGGTATTCCTCACCTGCCCTCTCTGCCGAGACCTCTGCACAAACAGTTTTTCTTTCAAATACAGATTCATCAATATTTAACAGCCAGGCTACTGCCAAAGCAAACCTTGAAATGAAGTTTAGCCAGATGATCCAATTGCCTTAAGTTAGCAGTGAGCTCAAACACACAGCTGTTCAAAAACTAAAAGGTATTTTCAGCAAGGCTATAATTTAGGCAGCATTATCTTTAGGGATTTCTAAGCTCAAGAGAAGCATGATTTGTGTTCATAACTCAAGGGATTTGCATAGATAACACATAAATCTATTAGAAAGCAGCAATAGCTGCAGCACTCACAGCCAACCATGCACTGCCCTAAAAGCTGGGTAGCAGGGACCACAGTATTCATATTTTGGCTGGTGAGGGGTGACTTCATGGGGAAAGGTGGAAAAAGTATAAATCAGTCAGTTATTCTCTGATCTGCTTGGAGAAATGAGGGTACCAAGATGTGATAAAATTTCTTTTCTTCATTTTCATCTAGCAAGGTTTTATTTCAATATCTTGCAAGTTTGTGTGGTAATTAAGTTGAAGTAGAGCCTGGCACATCTAGCTGGCAGAAACAGATTATTTGTTTGGAAGATGCATTCACAAAATCAATACGAATCCATTTGTGAAAGTGGAATAATTTAGAGAAATACCAGCTATCCTCATTTCAGTTCTGCCTGTTTACTGAAAACAGTGTGAAAAGAGCTGGAAAGGCAAAGTACACTTAAACACCTATATTTAAGGACTTGCCAGACAAAAGATTGTGTAGTTATTAAGCACATTTTTTCCTGGATCCAAAAACTTCCCTGTTTTGTAACAATAAAGACTTTCAAGGAGTCTAAGCAAAAATACTTTATGTGAACTCCTGTCGTAAATCTTTTGATGGGTTAAAGTTTATTCTTTAAACTTTTATTCCTCCAATTTTAACTCTCTTTTTGGGGGACATCTGACTTCAAGTCTGTTGCCTAGCTCATCTTAGAAGTTTTCAGAACAGTGAATTAAATAAAAAAAAAACCAATCCAGAAACCTTTTCAAGAGCCACACATTTACAAATGCAAATTAGCATTGTGCAAAGTTTCATTTGGATATATAAACATACTCTTTAGGCATGGTTGTAGCCAGCACAAAGGGAAAGAGCCTGAAGTTGTAGCAGGGAAGGTTTAGATTGGATGTTAGCAAAAACTCCTTCATTGATATCCCTGTCAAGCATTTGAACAGGCTGTCCAGGGGATTTGTGGAGTCACCACCTTTGGATGTATTTAGATGTGTAGATGTGTCACTGGGGGACATGGTTTAGTGGTGGGCTTGGCAGTCCTGGGTTAATGGTTTGACCTGATGATCTTAGAATTCTTTTCCAATCCAAGTGATTTTGTGATTTTGATTCAAACCCTTCAGGTATTGCCTCTTAACCATGGCTTAACTTTGTTGTTTCACAGCAACTTGTTTTCATCTATGAAATCATCTTAAGAAGCTTCTATTTTCAGGTTTTTTACCTAGTTTTCCTCTGCCTTTCTTGGTTGTACACCCAGACAACTGCATTAGTGGCCCTCATATAAATCCACGATGGTGAACTGACCTGAGCACTGAATCAAAAGTAACCTGTGCTGCTAAGTCAGTAATTTTTCACAGAGGTCTGTGAGTCAGTTCACTCTGTGGACATTAGAGCTACAGTGAGAGAACACACAACACAGAAAAGCAACTGGACAAATCCATGCTTTGACTGTGTGCTCCAGTTGCTTCCTTCCTGTGTTTGGGAAGGATTATCCCATTAAGGTTTAGTTGGAGTAACAGGAATCCACCAGGGATAATGTGAAGGTTTAGTAATTCCCTAATATGCAGATATGTTACTTTTCCTTTAGCACCACAACCCTCCCAAGCAGGGCTTTTTGACTACACACCTCCCATGGTTTTGAAATACATTCCCTGAGCAAGTAGATAGTAGATGTTTGAGCTATGACTGATAGGTTGTTGCTACAACTTCTGTGTCAGAGGTTGTGAACAATTCCAGGGATGGGACAGCCAGGTTCTCTGGAAAACTTGTTCCAGTGCCTCACCAACCTCTCAGGAAAGATTTTCTTCCTAATATCCAGTCTAAACTTACTCTCTTTCAGTTTTGAAGCCATTCCACCCTTGTTCTGTCACTACATGGTCTTGTCAGTAGTCCATGAAAGGAGTTTTCAGCTGCTTTTTTTTTTTTTTTTTTTTTTTTTTTTGACAGTTTAAACAAGACAAGTGGAGCATGTAGTGAAAGGCCATAGTTAATGTTCTCACATTTTATATGAACTCACATAAATGACCATGTCAGGAATGTACCAGCCTTTTCTTTTAGGTTCTGGAGTTCAAAAGTTTTAAACTATTCTGAAGTGTACTGCCTTCATTGAAGTGAGCATGGAGACTTGGAAGCAAGGATATGTGGGGAAAACAAATCCTCTTGGATCTCTTTCAGCTACATACACTTTGTGAGGCACTTCAGCTCTCAGGATAACCTGGACCTTGGCAAGCTCACACACTGATCTAAAGACTGAGAAGTTTTCTTTACTGCTTCAAAAACTGCGTGTAAAGCAATGGTAATAAGTTGTACATTTGTTCAAGTTCTTATCCCATATGGGCAGTAAATGAGACAATTCTTTCAGCCCCATCACTAAGAGACAAATGATGTGGAAAGTAATTTCTTGTGTACCCTTCAAGAGTTGTCTGAGCTGTGACCTCTTCTCTTGCCATTCTATCTTGCAACTTGTAAATAAACCAGAGCTTTCCTAAGCAATTAACATTGCAGCACATTCTGTGCATTGTCCTTAACTTATCCCTCTGTGGAACAAGCGCCTGAAATGGGATATTCCCGCTGGGGGAATCACAGAGGAGACCTGAACATCTCAGTTTTGAAATAATGTTTTTGCCTTCCTTTTTCTTGTGGTTGTGATTGATCTGTTGAAACTTCATTTTATCTGAAAAATATTTTGGTTTAGTCCTATTAACATTACCTTGACATCACACATTTCTTCATTGTTGATACGTTATTCCTTTATCTAAAAATGATAATCAATATGATTCTGAAAAATTAATTTGATCAAGCTTTTAGTATTCATAAAGCATCTTTGGTAATGCAGCCGATCACAAATTGTTCAGCTGCTGATCACAGGTAACTGTAAGACAGTTCCTGTCAAAGGAATCAAGCTTAAGTTTTCAGCTTACACACACCTGACTTTTCCATGAGATAGTCCTCTGATTAGTCTAATAACTATATGCACGTTACTGGCCTAGAGCAAAACCAACAACCCTTACCACTAAGGTTAAGGACCAAAGCTGACTTTGTTCTTTGACAAAAGACGTCTAGAGGAACAAACAGATTCATCAGCAGTGCATAGATTTAAAGAAATCTAAACTGCAGAGTAATTTTGGCAAGGTAAAAACAGTGGAATTAAATCCAGAACAATTTTGACAAAATATCTCATTTACTTACTCTTTTACTCTTTTGGAGCTCTACTCAGTAGTGCAAAGATGAGTGGAGTAGCTACTTATTGAAGCCCAGGACATTGCCTTTGCATTTGATGCTCTGCTCTCCTATTGCTCTGTGAGACAAATATGGGCTACTCTCTCATCTTTCTGTGATCCAGCTTCTCCCTCATCATCTCCATTTTGAAAAGATTACCTCCTTTATATGGATTATGGATATTCTACATGTATGCACCTTGAATTTTGATCTTCATTT
This sequence comes from Entomyzon cyanotis, assembly GCA_024500445.1. NCBI lineage: Eukaryota > Metazoa > Chordata > Aves > Passeriformes > Meliphagidae > Entomyzon > Entomyzon cyanotis. Next base: position 6,581,170 of record JAKEPQ010000756.1, read on the forward strand.
CTGCTTGATTGCTTTTAATCTATTTTATCATAGAAGTACAACTACTTTACTGTTAAAATAGAAGGACATATTATTACCTCATAAAGAATGGGATTATGAATGACACCTGAGTTCCTCAGTGGATTTTTGGAGAGATTTCTATGAAATAAGACCTAAAAGTAAAGCAATGCTACTTTTGTTATTAATTCAGAATTATACTTCCTATATATTAAAACAAGAGTTGCTCCCACAAAAAATACCACCAATTGAAAATTAATCTATTATTTGTTCAGAAATTAGCAAAAACTAAGTAATTAGTGTAAATGAAACTCAAGATAAATACAGGAATATAATTTAAACCTCATGGATTATTTGAGTAGGATTATTGGAATTTTAAGAAAAATTCCACTCCGATGATGTAGAAAGCCACTCTGAGATGCATAATGCAGTTGAATGGGTGTGATGAGAATTGGATGTGATCACTTGTGGATGAGGAAGGTGTGGTTAAATGAAGAAGAAAGGCAGGATCTTGCCTGGGGGAAGAGGCTATAGATTAGCATGTGGTTTAGACGGTATAAAGTGGTTGATAAAAAGTCTAGATGAGTAGAAATATCTGCCAGGGAAAAAGAAGAAATTAAAATTGTAGGAGTACTAGCTCATCTTTACCTTACAAAGATGCTTTTCAAATCAATTAATTATCAGCAAAATAGTCCACAGAGAACTTTATAGAAAAATTGCAGATGAAGTTTCTTTTTCTTGTGCTGCAAAATCATTTATACAGTAAATGTCATTTCTGTTGGCCACTCAGAGAGGAACTAAATAAACACTATTCCTTCGATTTTCTTTGCTAAAGTGAAATGGATTACTATCTTGCATTCTGCTTTCAAACAGAAACTTAGCAATAAACACATCTGAAAAATAAAGACATTGCCTTAGACTACTGCAAAAATATATTCTGATTAACTCAAGGCTTAAATGAAAAAAGTATATACTTCAATTGTAAATAAAATTGATGTATCAAAATAGATAAAGACTGAAAATTAATACTAAGAAATAGCTTGGAATGAGCTGATCACAAGACTCCATAAAATCCAAATGGATCTGTCTTGTTTAATGCATCTTTGGCCAATGTGTTACTTGAATTGTTTGTAAAAACCATACATTTGCTTTAAAATGTTAAACTTGGCCAGTGTTTAATTCATCCCAAAGCTGTGCTATTTTCACCTGTGGCTTCCTTAGCTATAAAGCAAATATTCTGTCATACTACAGTGAGACTAAAAAACTGATCCTTGGTTTCCAAACTTGGGTGTCTTTTATCAAGCATAAGCCAAATGAATTTTTAATGTATGAACACCATAAGGTTTCTAAAGATGAGTTTAAATGCGCAATTAAAATTCAGCTTTACTAAGCAGAAGAGCTGAAAAAGAGGGCAGTGGATTTTATGCTTCCAAAGATTTACAGGGACATCCACACTGAGCAAGGGAGAGTTCAGAAAACCTATTAATTGGTACCAAATGGGACAGGGAAGTCATCTAGTGCAGACTGATGCTATCCAGAGGCACATGCTTCCCTAAGCATCCTGCCATATTGCTTTGCTCTTGGATGGACTGAGCACCTATGGCTCACTGCTATATTGCTCCTGGCTCTGCTGGGGGATGGAAATGATCCCACCTCCTGTCACTGTAATTCCTGTCAGATTGCCAGCCCCTTCTTCAGTGCATGGAATTGCTATCCCCATCTCTTCTGAAAGACTGAAACTAGGACTTGTGGGAATCAGCAATAACATTTATGAAATGCAGGATACAGAAATTCTTATAATTGAGACATGAGAAAATTCCCTGAAAATATAAGGTAAATGGTGTAAAATTAAGCAATATGGGTATTTATCATATTTATGCTAGAACTTATTCCATCAGGAAGTCAAGAATTTGTTAACTTTTAAAAAGGTTATTCTGTTTCTGCTTAAGTCATTAGCATAGACCATGCTATTCTAATCACCTTTGGCAGAATGCAAATAAAACATGCGGTTTCCTATTCTCTCTCTCAAGTTCCACCAATACCGATTTGCTAATTCGCTCTGGCAGAATACCAGGTGTCCCATTGTGTAAAAATGCTTTTAGTCATAAGCTGAATGAGAAGTTCAATTTCCCATTACTATTTTTCCCATCGTTTGTTTGTAGTACCGTATTTAGCTTTACGCTGCTCTTTCCCACAGCAATAGCCCATCTGCAATGCATAACTAAGCACAGGCAAGGTGTTTCATTAGAATGTGCCTTAGTTAGAATATCCCTGCTTAGGAAACAGAAATGCTCTGTTTTATCAGTTGCTTTACTGATACTGATTGCTTCCTTACAAGATACAAAAAATGGAAGATACAATCTCCTGTGTCCCTCTTATAGAAGACACCAGTTTTGTGATAGCTGAAAGATTGCTCAATACTGTGCAGTAAAAGGTAAGTGCAGTAAGCAGTGATTATACTCCCTTCCAAGTTCTTAGATATCCACCTCATGTCACAAGATCACACAGTGTCTGGTGGAGAGTGCTGATTTCCTTTCTGTGAATATTCTGTTTGTCTTCTTGTCCCCCTCCAGAACAGCTTCCCCTCTATAAACAGCATTGCTACAATAAAAATGTTTTTACAATAACAATGTTGTTACCGGGTAATATTAGCAATGTTGTTAACCAGGTCCACTAACAATAGTAGTTAACAGGTTAACCAGGCTTTGAGTTATGCTTATTAAAATTTTGTAATAAAACTCTTCTGTGGAAAAGCTCTCCCAAAGTCAAGCACAGACAAAATTTCCTTTCTGTCTCTTGCTTTCACTGTATTCAACCACATTGTGTGAAGGAAGGAAATAGATTTTAAATTACAAACTTCAACACTTTTCTTTGAGACAGAGATGCCCAAGGCTTTAGTTAACGTGTTCATTCACTTTGCAGTTTGTCAGACTGAAAAGAATGGCTTTGGCCCCCAAGTTGAGCTCATTACATCTAGAGGAGAGAAGGGATGTGAAGTGCAGATTGAGCCACAAGGTGACATTTCTCTCATCCTGTACCTCTTGCCCTTCTACAAGCATGGTACAAATCACAAAAGACCAAAACCTTATTGCATACTTACATATAATATATAGAGTGGCAATACCTATGATATCTACCATCATCAAAGATTTTATGAATACAGTGATAGGAATTACATTCAGTGAAAGTATTTCATAGCCCTAGGAAGTGAACCTTGATCTTTTATGCCACATGGGACAACAAATGCCCTGACCATGTTTTTTGATCTAAATGTTTATGAAAACTTCTCTTACTGATGCATTCTTATGCATTCATAGGTTGAAAAACAGTGGAGGAACAGGGCCACTGCCTGTATTTATGCAGATACTGCTTGGGTCTTTGCAACTGGAAAAGCATTTGCATAGCTGCAGTGTTATTAATAGTGCAAGGAGACCTCACTACTCAGGTTTCCATGAACAGGGAATGCTAGATGGATAGTCATGGAAAGGACAAGCACAGTTTTCCCAGGCTGCACAGTCCAGGAACCAGGGTGCCTGGCTCCATCATGCACCTGCCCAGCAGAAGTCATGAATCATCCTTCTTCTGGATGTCTTCCAATGCACAGTTCTCCTCTTCCTTTCACTAACTGGGAAGAAAAAACCCAACAAACTAAACTATGCTGTCACTTCTCTGTTTCCAATACTTTTTATTTGTTTTTCGGCCCCTGGGTTGCTAAAGCTTCCTTTCCATTTCTCTACAATTTCTTAGACAGAAATGCCAATAGAAATCTGTGCTTATTTTTACAGAAGTTTTATTGATCTCTGCTCAGGCAATGCTAGGAAACTATTTAGGAGTCAGCTGGGAATGGTGGAACATGGCATCACAGTGGCTGTTTTGGCCTGCTCTAAACTTCCCATCCAACCATCCAGCCAACATAAGGGGGAAAAGGGGGACAGAGAACACAGTGCAAAGGTTCCTCATCCAAATCATATCTGTGTCCAAAGACAGCAACTTGCTTTCTCTCTTGTTCAGCATCAGGCATTTTGCTAAGTGTATTTCAACATGACAAGCATCTCAAGAGACTCAAAACACACATCATCATCTTGCTCTGTGAATCCAGCTACCTTACTCTTGCATCTGTAAGGGTGGATGGATGACTTTTCCAGTATTTTTCCTTGTGGGATGAAGACAAAAGGCATATTAGAAGTCTTAGGGACATTACATACAATCTGTAAGATGAGAAATGTGTATAAAAATGAATCAGGTTAGTAGTCACTCCAGGCAGCATCATTCCCATGGACTGTCAGGGATTAAATGATAGAAAAAACATGATCAGAAAGAGTTCCAGTCTCACACCATGGGCTATTGCAATACACTCATTAGAAAGGCTGTTTAATACTAGAAACTTGTTCAAATTTACATCACTTATTATGAATATTGTTATTAACATTATTATTAATACTGCATTTTATATTGTCTGTCTGGCTTGGCTTGCTTATCCCTAATAATTAGCAAAGTGACCTGGCTTTTATTTCATAAAGACCAGGCACTGAAGAGCCTTGACTGTCAATTTCTGAAGTGACTGAGTAACAAAATTGCACAGTAAGTGTGTGCACTGAAATGGTGGTGATTTTCACAGCTTGCAAGTCACACAGGCAAAAAAACCCCAAAAAAACCAACAACCAGAAAACCCACGAAAAACCACCAAACAAACAAAACAAAATAAAAAGGGGAAAACAGAAAAAGAGACTAACAATCCATCAGTTTTTCCATCAATTGAGGATGAGGAACTCAGATTTGACCTACAGCTTGTCTGAATTTATATACTTCATCCCATAACTAAAATTTTGCAAGCACAAAATGGATTTGGTAGAGTGTCAGAAATTGTCTTTCAGGTGAGAGGTCAAAGAAGCAGAATGATTATATCAAGACGACTTAGTTAATGAAAAGTGTTATTATGTCATTAACTGAGGAAAAAGTGTTATTATGTCATTAACTGAGGACATTCTTTATTTGAGAGCAGCAAACAATGTGTTTCAGAGGCAATGGATGAAAGAAACTGCCTGAGCAATTAAAAGAACTTAAAAGTCCTTTGGGGCCAGTTTAAGTTCATCACATTTTTGTTTCAGATGTTGTTTACTTTGGCATGTTAAGCTATCCAGAATACTCCAGTAGCTTGAAAGTACGCCTTAGCAACCTTAACATCTTGGTTCTTGTCTGATCCAAAGGAAGGCTGATGGTACTGCATATGATAGTGCTCCAGAAATGGCCCCATTTCTGCACCAAATGCTGCCAAAAAGAGCAGCAAACATCTACTCAGTCCTCAAGTGCTGATATCTTACACAGTTCTGGATGAAGTAATTACTATTCCATTGGAGAGGATAAAGGCTACTATGCCAAATCCAGCTAACACTTTCATTCATAATATATTCTTGCAACCTGCTCTTGACAGTGACATTACCCTCTATAGTTTACTGCAGAGCTTCAGCATGTGGAAAGAACACAAACCCTGTTTGAAATATTCTGCTATTCATATGGAAATCCTTTTCAGAGTCAAATTCACCCCTTTCCAAACAGGGTTCATTCTGTACAAGCCAGAATTATACCCACAGTCCATTCACTGAGCAGGTACAGTGCTGTTGAGTGCCTTCAGCACATCTTCCCAGGCTCAGACCTTGTCTGGATCAAAAACCATGTAAATGATCCCATCCGTGGCAAATACACAAAAGCAAACCTTACCTCCTACATTTAAGAAATTGTGTTTTCTGCAGTCTTCACTATTCATCAGTATTTATACACTGTTGTGGCTGTCGTGTCACATAGTTGTTTTTTCAGTCACTATCATGACTCATTTGTTAGGTAGTTCATAATTTTGGAAGCCTAATACTGTAAAAACCTACTGTGGGATTAGGATTAATTTCATACCACTTGTGGGAAACAAAATTGGTCTTTCAGGCTTCTGATGTTAGGTCACATATTGCTCATCACCAAAGATTTTCCCTGCATAAAGGAGAAAAGACTCACCTGACTGAGCGAAGAGCAGATCAGCATGACTGAGGAGGGGAATGAATGTGCCAGAGAAATTCAGGTACTGTGAAGCAAATGAGCAAATCAGTGCAGAATGGAGGACTGGAGCAAAACAGCCACCCCGTTACCTTGGAGAACAGGTGGCTCTTTAGAAAGAAAGAAAAAGGACATAAATGATCTTCAGCAAGGAAGGAATATAGGGAACAGGTGTAACTGCAACACAAAATACCTAAGCGGAATTGTAAGCAGAGTAAAAGCTGGAAAGGTCTATGAACTGAGAGACAAGAAACACAATATTTCCACAGGAGACTAACAGCTAAAACCAGATCTGTCAACAGAAAAGTTATGAACAGAAAAGGTTTGGAGGGAGAGAAGTTTTACAGTGAGTTTAGTTGGAACACAGGGAACTAAATTTTGGTGATTTGAATTACTACTTCTTGTGGAAGATTTCATCTTGTGTGTATAAATACAAAGAAAAACCTTCCAATCAGGTCTCAGACATGATATTTTAACACAGTGCCCACATCAATATATATATGGAAATAACTGGAAATAATGTCCAATACCTATTACTTTACCTAAGAAATTAAAAATCATCAGTACTTATGAAAGATGTATACCATTTATCCTGGGACAACACAGAATTAAAAAGGCCTGTCCTCTTGTCAGTAGAAGTGATGCTAACCAGGCATCATTTATCAAATCACCAAACTAATGCTGAAGTGAAGAAACCCTCCTTCATTTAATTTCAAGGTAAACAGGATAGAGGAAATATGACCTGCAAATGGAAAAAAATTGTAATTGTTGGAAAAGAATTATCATCACAATGTTTCTGAAATTACCTTGAGAACAAAGTACCTTTAAAAAACAGAAGCCAAGACATTTAGCTCATGGAAACAATGTTGATTTACAGCACCTGAGAATCTGCACTGTCCACAAGACAGCAATCAGACTCTTTCTTCCAAACACTGAATAGTTCTGTCTACAGTACTGTTATATTATAATATGACTAGGAAATGCTGCAAATGGATCTAATTATTATTATAATCTTAACAATATAATCTTGAAGTCCTTGTCAAATGTTATTTCCAAGACATAGAGAGATGTCCTACAGGCAGAAGAATTAAAATAAATAGATTAAATAATTTCCTACTGGCGAGATATTCTAAAAAGCTAATAGGTTTAGATTCTGGATTGGATTCTGTAGCAAAGATATTTGATTTGCTTGTCAAAATTTAAAGATCTTACGGTGCTCCATCAATCACTATGCATAAGATAGGTTAATTAGAAAAACCAAACTTACCAATTGCAATTCAGACAAAATTTTGGCAATGTGTATTAGCTGGAGGTCAAGTAGGACTGTGCCTTCAGTCTAATGTTTTGCATCTAGCTAGTATTAGTCCATGTGCTCCACTGTTTCAGACACACAGTATTAATTACTACACAGCAGGAATTCGGGGTTTTTTTTAGAAAAGGTGGCTTCCAGATCTGGTGAACACTGTGATCCTCCAAAACTTGGATGACTGGATTTTATTTGTGGCTGCTTGAGTGATAAATATTGAAACCAAGACAGGCAAAATAAGTGGATCCATGTCTGAACCAATAGGATTTTCCCAACCATGTCAGCTTGCTTCCACCTGATTTTAGAAGACTATCCTAATAATTCTTAATCAAAAATCTACTTCCTCTCTCAGAAAAGGTTCAGGATTGCTTCAGCTGTGGAGGGATCTTATGGTTTGGAATATATCAGTCTGGAAATAAGGCAGGACATTTAATTTGACCTGTATGTTATTTGAATAGTGTCCAGATGAGTTCCAGACAACAACAGTGCCTCTTTGGAAGTACCTCTTGCCTGATAAAGGGAATCAAGTTATTAAAAATGGGAAAAAAAGTCTCCAAGTGCATAAATATTATCAATCAGGTCAGTAGTGTTCCAGTATGAGCCAATGTCCCTTATCTTACATTATGTTGATAGTGCTGCCATCTGTTACACTTAAAAGCTTTCAAGCTGAAAGAGAAGCAGTATTTTATTAGCAAATAGTTTCTGCTAGTGTACCATCTTCACCTCTGCTTGTGAGGCCTGTAGAAAATCACCTTTGATGCCCTTTATCTTGCAAATGTTTCTCTAGAGTCTTTGGTGGTGCTAAAGAGACAGTGATTCCTCTGTAATCTGTTCTATTCCCTGCCAGGGCACCTCTCACTGTGAGGGGGAAGAGCAGGAAATCTCCCTCTCCTCTCTGTGCCATTGGGAGAGATGCAGTGAAAAACAGATGGAGAGTGGCCGTGGGAGCTGTGGAGCTGGACCCTGTCAGCTGGGAAGTCTGGCACAGCCACCACAGATCTTGTCAGAGAGAGGATGTGGTGGTCTCTTATCAACAAGGATTTAACACTTCTGTGCATGCTGGACATCTTTGCAGCTCTGTAGAGCACTAACTACAAAACCTGCTCTCGTTCAGGGCACAAAACCCTACTGCCCAGAGGCAGATGGATCTCAGGACATGAACCATCACATCTGAGGTCCTGAAGATATATCTTGAGTTTGTAAATCACCAGATACAGATCCAGACCATGAGCTCCCCTGAGCAACCAGCAATCTGAAAGTAAGATCCTTTCAAGGCTTTGAGCTGTCTCTGCTCCTCTCCACAGCTCCTGGTCAGTGTTTTGGTCACTCACACTGTTAGGAATGGGTAACATCACAGATGAGCTTTGCTGTTAGTGACAATAGGTACCTGAACCCTGAGCCTTGCAGTGCCAAAGTTTAATTCCCCACTCTGCTACAAACCACTGTTAAATCTTCGTTTCTGTGTCTTAGGCAGTAAGTTATTCAAGAGTTTTCCTGTTTCTCAAGTACTTAACAAGGATATATGTCCTGGAGTCAGTGAGAAAGTCAGGTATTTGAGATGCTGGACAGAAATACAGCCTGCTGCAGTTCATATGAAATGAGAACAGGCAGCAAATTATGTCTGAACAGTCCTTCATGCACAAATTAACTGGGGGACAAGGTTGCTTTAAGTATTTATCATACAAAGGGAAAAGTTAATCATTTGTGCACTTGCTGGTGCAATTTTTAAAACAAATTAATTTTTAGTTATACTAATTAGCATCCAACATAAATTAGAAGTATTGCCTGTGGTAAATACTCTTACACTCCAAATACTGTTATGGGAAAAGGCAGTATGCCCTTTATTGCTTGTTCAATTAGCATTTTCAGTCAAATAATCCAGATTATTTAATGCAAAAAAGCCTTATTATAAGGCAGTCAAAGTCATTACATGCCCAAAACCACCTTCCTAGTATTGACCCCTTGCCTGTGGTGGTGTCCTCAATCTTGTGTCTTACTCTACTTCATTCCACAGCTTCTCCACCCAGCTTTCTTGCTACCCTCTGCTCTCAGGGAATGGGTCAAAGCTGCCCCACAGTCCCACAGTTTTTCACAAGGACTGCCTGGGTCTGCCAGCCCTGGGGCTGCCAGCCCTACTTCCCTGGCAGCATTTCCAGAGCTGGAGTTGGGCACTCTGATAACCCAGTTCAGCCCTGCTCTGGCTGAGGGCAGCTCAGACACCCCTGGGACCCACTGACCCCTGGGACACCTGCCCCAGCAGTGACAAAGGTAAGACACTTCCTGGGTGACAACATAATATTCTTAATTTCACAAAAAGGAAAGGCAGCTGCACTGAGTATGACTATTCTGTACTTAATTTACACTGAGGAAAACTGACAAAACTGATGGAAAACAGTTTTGTAAAATAATATAGTCTGTTGAAATAATTGACTTCCTTCTAATTCCTTTTTTGAGAAAATGAACATTACGCATATTCTCATAATGTATTTCATAAAAGATGAGTGATTTATGAAAGACCTGCCTGTGATGAAGAATTAAAAACATGCAGCCACAGATTCAGATCTTAATTGTATTCTTTGTGTTTCCTAGTAATTTGATAATAAATCCTTCATCTTTTAGTGGTATAGGCTAATGTTAACAGAAAAATCATTTGGTTTTCAATAAAGAGGTCAGCTACTCTTCTGCTTCATTTCACCACATCCTATGCTACACAAAAAATAGATAGAAAATATTTATCACTTTTCTGCAGGTCTGCAGCTGGTCTCTCTAATTTCAATGTTCAGATCTGAAAATGGGCATTACATATGCTTGAAAAGAACTCACCAAATAAAAAATTCCTCTAGTATTAGAGATTCACGAGCTATACAATAATTTGATCTGAGAAATACTAATTTCTTTTCTGTATTTTAAATTTCAACCTTATTTTGCCCAAGCAAGCCATTCCCATTGACCTGACCACGAGTCACCTGTTAAAGTCAGTTCAGGCCAGGGCCTGTGGCCTTTCAGTAGCAAGAACAAAATCACATGTATTGGGTAACAAACTACATTTGTCTTTCTGACATCAGTGGGGTGTAGCCTGAGAGGTGCAGCATTTGCCAAGACAAGGGAAAGCAGCACTACAGAAACCAAGGGGCAGCAGGGGAGGCTCTGTGCCACAGTGCTGCACTGAGGCATGGCAGAGAGATTGTTACAGAAATGCTCTCGCATGCAAAAATTAAAATATTTCTCATCCTTGTCATGAGGTTCCCGGTTGCTATACTGTTTGATGTGCCTGCTACTCATCATCACAATACTTTTCCCTAGCAAAACAAAAAAAACCCTCACTCACACAAACACTGTCTTCATCCAAGGGAAAAAGTAGCAATCTATTCTTTGTTCTTTGAATTAAAACCCCTCCTTTTGTTTAAATCTTTGAGCTGCTTTGCTTATTCTATGACAATTCAATAACAATTTGCATAACATTGATTTTCTTCTAAAGCTAAAGTCATTAGACCTTTGGATCTCAGCCAGCTTTTCCAAACCTTGATGGATAGAAACCACTGCATAATTTTTAATGGCAGCTAGATTCTGACTCTGAGATTTTCTTCAGTTGTTGGATTGTCAGAATAAATGCTGAACAAACACTCATGTCTCGTATCATTGTATTTATTGTTCAAAATTGCTGGTCGATATTTGCTTGCACATTAACTAATAGCACTGACTATTTCACTGCCCATACAATAGTATAGTTAATAGCAATTGTGATGCCTCGCACCACAATAAAAATTGGCTTCAAAAAAATCAATAGATTCCTTGTTTTGTATCAGGGAAGAGAGACAAACAATATATCATGAATTCCAAGTTGATCATTTAGGCTGACAACATGGTATTCAGGATTTCTTTGAATGATAGTTATGATTTGCTGTAAGAGTCAAATTCTAATCTGAAATGCATTTCTGAGTGCCTTTGCTGCTTCTTTTTGGGGACAAGTCACTGTAATTGTGTCTCTACAGATTTTCTGAGGCAAAATGTGTAATACAAGTTTGAGGTTCACAGCACCAGTTTTGCCTGCCTAATGTCATTTGTGGATTGTTCAAGTTAGAGCAACATGAATTTGACTCATGGTACAGAATGAATAGGATATCTTACCCTGGTTTGAGACAAATAGAATATACATACAGAAAAATAGAAAAGTGATTTACCTAAATGAATATCCCTAAGTTTCACATATATGCATTCTGAAGTTCTCTCAGATAGAGGACAATCACGAAGTAAAAAAGACATGCAGCAGCACAAATAACCAAGCAGGTATGGCATGCAGTCTATAACAGTAATCTAACATAAACACAGCAAAATGGAGTGGCTTTTTGGAGGCTGTTTGGACTGAAAAATATTGCTGCTTTTAAGGGAAGAGTTCTCTCAGTTTTATCATAATGATCTGATACAGGGTTTCTTTGATAATTCAAACCCATTTTTTTTCCGAGCAGGTATATTAAGGATGCAGCATCAATGATGTTTTAGCATGACAAATTATCTTCATTCATACTCATGGCAGAATAATCTCTTATCTTTTTCTATCTGAACAAATAATGGCTCACTGTAAGACTAAAGCATTGGTTACATTGTGCAGAGGTTTAATACATCAAAAATTCAGTCTGGATAATTGCAGAATATTCATGATTGGTAAGCTCCTCAGAACCTCCTCATCAAAGACAGTGTCTCTCCTACTTATGCATGTTCATGTCTGCATTGGTACTTTGCTTTAAACTCACTCCCTCTATTCCAGAAACCTGTGCTCCAGAATCACTTGCTGGAGTTTTGTACCAGCAAATAATACCTGAAGGATAAATCTAGGCCTGAAATATTACAGTCTCTGCTTTGTTGCTTTTTTTTTTTTTACTACTTTTTTTTATATTGTGCAATTTGCATATAATTTTTTCCCACATAGCCCTAAAAGATCTGAAGAAACATCAGAGACCATGTGTGATGAACTGACCACAGCCTACATTCCCAGTTCCCTTGTGCTGTGCAGGGGGAAGAGGTAGACAATCAGGAAAAATTTAAGGCTGCTAAGGGTGGAGGGCTGCTTGGAAGGTGTTTTCAGGACTTGGTTTTACTCCTTATTGTCCTACTATTATTTGATTGATAAAAAATCAAACTCGTTTCCCCACGTGAAGCCTGTTTTGCCCATGTTGGTAGCTAGTGAGTGACACTCCCTGTCCTCATCTTGACTGACAAGCCTTTTGCTGTACCTTCTCTCCCCTGTCCAGCTGAAAAGGGAGGGATAGAGCAGTTTTGGTGGGCACTTGATGTCCAGCCAGGGTCAAATCCCCACAACTAGTTACATTATTCAGCCTCCTTATTTCTTTATTTTTCTTTCAGATAGAAGACCATGGGCACCTTGAGGTATCAAAGTAAAGTAAGAGAAATTACATACACAATGCCATTGAAAAAGCATGTATAAAAAACATGCTCAAAAATCAAAGCACTAATAAAATTGAACAATGTGTGTCAAAGGACTATAATGCTTTTATTTTAAATCTTGAGATGATACTGGTGAGAAAAAGTATCAGGGTAGGATGCTGATGAGGAGAAAGAATTGAATGACAGAAGTGAATTTGATGGAGAAATGTTAAAATATGAGAATTGGGACAATGGAAAAATGAGGTGTTAAAGTAGTGTTTGTGTAAGTGTCTTAGATGAGTTAGAGATTTATATGCAGAGAGAAGGAGACAAAAAATGGACACATGGAGTTATGAAGGAGAATGAAGTGCTAGGATACTGAGAAAGGGTAAAGAATCTGACAAATGGGATGAGCAGAGACACGACAGGTCCCTTTTCTGCCTGTGGATTTCCTGATAAGCACAGCACTGTGAGCCACACATCCCAGCTGCATGGCCATTGTTCAGATAGAAGTTGCTGTTATTGAAAGCAATGGATTTCATTAACTTGAGGACAGCAGTAAAACAGATTCTCATCCCTGTGGTAAAACAGCTTTTGGTGAAGGCTTGAATCGCTTCACCACACCAGTTTCTAATTGTCTCACTGCTACCACTTAGCCAACATTTTGAACATTTTGTCTCATCATTATTTCTTTAATATCATTGCCAGAGTCACTAATTGGATGCTTTGAATCCGCATTTACTTTGCCCTCAGGTCATTTTATCATACATTTACATTTTTCATCACAACTGATGAAAACAAGCAGAATTTTTAATCTTCACTTCTTTCATGGCATTTCTTTTGCACTGGTGTCAAATAAGTAACTTCATCATTTTGAATTACAGAACAGTGTGGCCTGTGATTTCTTACTAATTTTCTTAACAAAAAAATATTGAATCGTCAATTGGAATTGCTCAAATTGTAAACAGATAAAATCTGCTTTATTTTGCTATTTCATCCTCTAACAAAAACTAATAAAAGGGGGAAGCAATTTTCAGGAAAACAAGCGTGGACTCCTCCTATTACTTCTTACTAAACAGACCCTGAAATATAAGCCACTTCCCTGATGATATTCTCCAGACTTTTCACTTTATCCCCATGGTCCAGAATCTGGAACTACTAGGAAACAGCTGTGCTATCAAAGCATTCCTGTACAGAGGTCTCAAACACATCAAAAATACCAAACTGAACTCAATGTTCAGGAAAATTATTCTGAGCAAGTACACCTCAAGCAACACTTAAAACGCATTTTTTAATGGAAATGAGAAAATATTCCTATTTTAAGGGACCCAAAAAATTACTGAAAAGTCAACAAATTGGGAAGAGCTGGTAGGTAGCAGCAAATCCCTAAGAAGGCACTGCATACTACTGGTAGCAACTGGACTCACATGGAATGAAAATAAATAAAAATTGAAAAATAGAATTTATTCAGTTATTAAGGACATCAATTTTATCTTAATGACATTAATTTTTACTGTAGGCTTCTGGTGATGGTGATTAGCAGCAATTCCTTTTACCCCAATGTGCAGGAAAATGTGTGTTTTTCTAGAGGTCAAATTGTACAGGGTTAAGGAATCTGGCTTCAAGAAGCCAAATAGATTTTTTTTTCTTAATCCGGGATGTCCAAAGCACTAAGAAATCAGAAAAAAAAAAAAAAGAACTGGAATCAAATCAACTTTTTGAGACTCTGTTAGTGTGTTTGCCACATCTTTCTATCCTTATGCACATGTTCTAGAGAAATAAGTGACTTGAAATTAAAAAAAAACCAACAAATCAAGGTCACAGAAAAGGAGAATTTAATGGATTTTGACTATTAACAGATTATTTGGCCAGTAATTTCCTGTAACTGAGCATCCCAAAATCCCTATTTAAGTTCACAATTTGAAAAGGACCTCTGGAGGTCTGTTATTAATCCTCCCACTCAAAGCAGTGTCACCTACAAGGTCATAGAGGTGACTCAGAGATTTATCCACGTTGGTCTTGAAAACCTCAGGGATGGGGTCTGTGAAGTCACTCTGCACAACCTGCTCCATTGTCTACCTGTCTCAGGTGTCAGGTCCAGTCAAGCAAGACAGATCCCAGGATGGCCCTCAGCAATATTCTGATGGCCCTCATCAACATTCCAATTGTTATTGGCCTGCGGTTAGGGTAGGACTAACTGCATCACTCTCTGAGTTGAACCATCAAGTCAGTTTTGGATGACCATCTGGGCCACAAAACTGTGATTTGAACATAAAAATATTGTGGAAGAAAGTGTCAAAAGCTTTGATAAAACCAAGGGAAATGGTATTTTATTGAGCATCTCTCCTGTGAGGAAAGGCTGAGGGATTTGGAATTGTCCAGCCTGGAACAGGGAAGGCTTAGGGGTGACCTAATTGCAGCCTTCCAGCACCTGAAGGGAGCTCACAATAAAAATGGAGAGAGACTATTTAGGAGGGTCTGGAGTGACAGGACAAGGGAGGAATGGCTTCAAACTGACAGAGGGTAGGTTTACATTAGAGATTAGGAAGAAATTCTTCCCTGTAAAGGTGGTGAGGAACTGGCACAGGTTCCCTGGAGCTGTGGCTGCCCCATCCCTGGAAGTGTTCAAGGCCAGGCTTGATGGGGCTCAGAGCAACCTGGGATAGTGGAAGGTGTCCCTGTTCATGGCAGGGAGTTGAAACTAATCTTTAAGGTCCCTTCCAACCCAGGCCATTCTGGTTCTGTACCTGCTACATCCTTAACTCACAGACCAAGGCGTTTTAACTCAGAAGGCAATCAGATGGGTTAGGCATGACTTATCCTTGGCAAATCCATGATGACTGTTCCTCATCACCACATTCTACTCTATATATGGAAAAATACATTCCAAAACAGACTCCTTCATGGGACTGAAGTGCAGCTGACCAGCCTGTGGTTCCCTGGGTGGATTACTTGGCCATTTTTTGAAATGCATATGACATTTACCTTCCCCCATCCATCAAAGGTGTCCCTGGGATTTCCATGCCCTTTCAAATACAACAGTGGCTTTGAAAGGACCTTGACCAGCTCTATCATCACCTTTGGATGATTCCATGGATTTGTGCTGGTCAAGTTATCCCGGACTTCATGTTCACTCACTGCTATTTCACAGCTGCCCAACAATAATTTTACTGTACTAAAGTCTCCCTGGATTTCAATGGGACACATGAAACAATTCAACCTTTAACACTCCAGTATTTCATGCATCTTCTTCTTGTAGCATCACTGGCCATAAGCAGGTATCCCCCTAATCACTGAGCTGTGAGTAGGCAGGGGGAGGGTTTAACTACACATGCTAGGAGAAAGCTGATAAACTTTTTTAAATAATAGAATTTGTGTAGAAAAAAAGTGTTAAAATGTCCTTCTCAACAACACGGTGCATTTAAGCAGGCTTTCAGAGAGCAAGAACCCGAGAATTCAAGCATTCTTAGTAAACAACACGTGCACACAAACACTGGAATAAATTAAAAAGAAGAGAAATAACTGTTCAGTACTGTTCTATGATAGGAAGAACAATATGAACAATTTAACACCAAATTAACTACTAGGAGAACCCAGTAGTTAATTCCTTAGAGAGCAAACAAGAGGGGAGATGTAGCAATTATTCTATAGAGTCATCTTTAAATAGATCTGAAAAGCATTACTAATGTCTAAAGTGATTTTATTTTTCATTTTTGTGTAAAGACATCTTGTGTAAGAAATTACATTTCTTAGCAGACTGAGATGAATTGTAGAACCTTAAAGAAAGCTAGGACAGAATAAGACTCTTTTTATACCACTAAGCTCAAGAACAAGAACAGGTCAAGCTGGCAACCTTCAGAGCCCCCTGACAGTCACTACTGCTTCAGAATCTGGAGCTAAGTCAGGAAATTGTTCAGATGGCATAACAATCCAAATATTTCCACTCTGCTCAACACTTCAGATGATGCATTTTTTGTCTAGAATAAAATAAAAATACACAAAGTGAAAAAGTTTTCTTTTAATGTCATGTTACATTTAATAATTCTACACCCTTTCCGACACATTAATCTGTGTGATTTATTATGGTAGGGAAGACAAATTCAGAGAAATGGAAAGAAATCCCAACAGAAAATTTGTGCTAAGTCCACTGTTATCATACAAAGATAAGAGCTTTTCCTAAGGAGTATGTCTACAGTGAGATAGGTTTGCTTTAAAATTTAATATCAGCTTTTATGACTGAAAGAAAAAACTGAAATAAAACATGAGCATAAATGAAAGAAATTATACAAAAATTACTATAATTATGAACATCAAAGTTATTTATCAAAACTCCATCTTCTTTATGCTAATTATTTTCCCAACAGATTATTCTGAATAGGATGAAGCTATCTCAGTCATGAAAGAAAACTAGTGTTTTCCTGTTCCCTGATAATTAGTCATTCATATTTAGATAGCCTTCATTCACTGCTGCACAGGTGCCTCAACCTTTGCCACACAATGTCGAGCTGTATTTAAAGAAATACTCTTTGACTACTTCCATAGGAATAATAGAAAAACTGTATTAACAGCTCAATCGCCCTGCTCTCTCCAAACAAGAGATGTCATGCGAAATTCATCTTTTTTTTTTTTTTGTCAGAAACATGCACAAAACAGTTCTGACACTAAAATATGACAACGTTGTATCAGCAAGCCTGCTTCAGCAGCCCTGCTAATTTAACACCCTATTCAGCAGATATTCAATTTCCGTGGCTGTTGGCCATGAAGTTTCAGTGAACTTCTATGGGTTGGCACCTGCAAAGCTTAATTCCAATTCCATAAACATAAATTCCTGCTTTCCTCATTGCAGATATGTTAACTGCTGACTCTGGCTATGACTCTCCAGCATGTCCTATTCCCATGACTATATATAGCAGTCAGCATTACATGCCCATCAGAATTATGAATTTATGTTTGGATAGACCACAAGTAATGACATATTAGTGGGAGGAAAATCTATTAAGAATAATGGAAATACAGGTGTGCTCAGAGATGTTAAAACTGAAAAGGTTCCCTGATCAATGTATTCTGAAAAGGTTATTTACTTAATGCTATAGTAGGTGGATATTAGAAAAAAATTCTTTTCTCTGAGGGATGTTGCATCCTTGGAAGTGTTCAAGGCCAGGTGTGACAGTGTTCTGAAAAACCTGGTCTTCTGGAAGGTGTTCCTCCCCATGGCAGGGGCTTGGAACTAAATAATCTTTAAGGTCCCTTCCAACCCAGGCCATTCTGTGATTATGATTGTTCCGTGAGCCAGGACCTTCTAGGGGAGAGGTACTATTAGGGTGCTACACTGCCTCAGTAATAATGCACTTTACACTCCCACTGACATTGATTGGTGCATCAAGAGTGGTTTAGGCTAGACAAAGAGGTTACAAAAGATTCAATAAAGGAAGAATGCTTCTGAGTGCCAGGGTGTCTGGTTTTGCCATCTCAGCCACAAAACTCAAAATCTCAAATCTGAGTGATTTTAATCAGAAATAGCCAAACAGCACAATTCAATGTTCCCATGGAAAATGGTCATAAAATATCTTATTCATAAGATAAATATATCATTATTTTCAGTATTTTGTCTAACTCGGGATTAAAAGGAAATTAAATATCCAGTGAGATAGAAATCTGATATTTCAATAAGCTTCTTACTTAAATAAGTATCATCCACCAATAGAAGACTGTCATTTGTTATCATTACTTTCAGTTAAAAAAAAAAAGCATAATCTCTATCATTGCAAATACATAACATGAATGAGCAGATCAGGCCAATTTTCAAGGCTTTGGGAAGAGTTACATGAGATTATCACCAGGTCACATTTGACTGACCTACAGGGGTTCTCTTAGTTCAGTGCTCCAGTTCTTTGCATTGTTGAAGGCCATTAAAAATACCACATTTTACCATTTAAAATGGTAAAATAATAAAACAAATATATTTGTTTTGTTGCTGGAATGGGTAGAAAGAATTTCTACTGTCCATTCGATCTGGATTCACAGGCTTGCACAGCAGACTTCTTACACAGTGAGGGAAGGTAGGAGTTAAATAAGCACAGTGTGTAAGGTATGGGGAGAACAATCAAGTTTAAAACAGAAAATTCAAGACACTTCATGGTTTTGACTAATAGTATAGGTATAATTGAAACAGATATCCCCAGATAAAACAGAATTTGAGGTTCGTTGTTCTAAATCACTAATGTCTAGAAATTGAAAACTGTAACATTAAGTCATATTAGCTTTAATTGGCAACTCAAATTTCCCCAAACCTGCCAATCTTCTTGTCTATAAGCACTAGCTTGCCTTTATTTCAGATCTCAGCAAGAAAGATCAAACTGCCCTTGCACTGGTTAGCATGGAAGAATATTGTAGGACGCTGTGATCCCCATAATGGTTAATCTAAGTGAATGCCTCTGTATGATGGATGTCATGTGATTGCTATTTAGTCAATATCTGTGCAGTCATAGTTTGTAGATTTACCTAGAGTCAAAGTACACTAATCTTGAGACTGTGTATAGGATATTGTCTTGTTCCATTGAAATATTATATGCACCTGTTCAGGAATTGCAGCTTTATTAATGAGAATATTAAAGTGCATGTCCAAGGGACTCTTCAAAGCTAAGTGCATATTCCAGTCCTGACTACTGTCATTGACTGAGAAATCTGTATTTTGACCAAGGCCCTGTCAGAATTCCACGGATCTTTGAGCTGGTGAACCTCACTGTGTCTGGGTTCTGCGCAGTGAGCTGTGCCTTGACCATAGATCCATCTCATACTGCATCACCTCGGGGTTCCTAGCACCAGAAATAAGATTTTACAACTGCTATTACCTTTCTTAGGGCCACTAATGAATAGTTATCTGCATTGTGAGAGTAAATCTTATTGGATCTGAAAAGAACTGGCACTTCCTCAGGGCAAAACAGCCCTCACTGTGCATTCAAGATTGGACCTCTGCCTCTGTGTTAGTAACCTGAACTAACCTACCTACAACACAAATGTCTTGCATTTTTTTTCCAGCCCTCCTACACAGCATGATGAACTCTGACAGTGAATTCCATCTCCATAGCACACTTCTGAGCAGTACCCACAGCAATAAGGAACTGTGGCAAGGAGCGCAGTGGGATATTTTTGGAATCGGGAAAACCCCTCCATCTTCCATAAGGCAATAAAATACACTACTGCTGCACTTCAGTGAAAAATTCACAACCAGGCCTTCAGTCTTTCTTTTTTTTTTTTTAAACTATTGGAAAATGAACAGCATGCTGAATCTCCATTTTAACTGGTTTTCCTCATTAATTTGGCCTCATTTCACAAATGCGGACTGCTTGTGCCAAGCTTTTATACACTGCTTTTACTTTCTCTCTCCAGTGTGCCAATAAAAGTGTTTTTCATCTGAAGTCTTATATTTATCACTTTCGGTGTCACTTAAAGGAATAAATCTATCATAGAGCAAAGTGCAAGTCAATAAAGTAATGTACATATATCAGAAAAACTTTTTACCAGCTAAGGTAGCTAGTATGTTACAGAAAACAGAACTCTTTTAAATATACTGTAAGGCAATATTCTTAACTGTAGCTGTAAATTCTGTAGTGAACCAATAAAAATGTGCTTTTATGTTCTAATAAATGTCAGGTTTAAATATCTTAGGAGGCCTTAGCCTGTTTTAACCTCATTCCTATAGAACTGCTCCTTGGAATTAAATGGAAAATACATTTTATCAATTTTTCCTTCAAAAACACATCTTTTAAAAATCTGTATTTTCAGTAGGGCTTCCACAGAAAATACGTAATGAAGACCTCTGTATCCTAAGAGCTCCAGACTCACTCAAATATATGACTGCATAAAATAATGACCTGGAGGGGAGCTATAGAAGTAAAATAGATACCTACAGCCACTTAAGCTGTGTATCTTCTGTTCTTCGGGTGGCTCAGCATGAGCCAGAATGATCTGTGCTCAGGCCAGAGCCTCACCTTAATGGAGCCATCCTTTGACTACCTAATGCAACTGGCAGGAAGGTTTCACTCTATTTTTTTCCAAATGTTTTGCTGGGAATTTGAAAAAAACAGACAGTAAAGGGATCCATTTGGTGGACTTATCTCTCAGTGTGTGGGCTGAGCTGTTGGCTAGACAACCTTCAGGCTGGCTTCTGTCAAAAATTTTGACGGAACCATGAAGCTGTCCATGGGAACAAAATACCATCTGTAGTGGGCATTATGAGCGCACTAAAAAATAGGCAGACAAACAGGCATACATGTATATTTGTGAAGTAAACTGCATGGCAGCATGAAAAGCAGAAAAGGCCTTGGCTCTGTGCAAGCCCTGCTCAGCAATAACAAAAACATCTCTATATTATCCATGCTGTGTTCAGCACAAACCCAAAACACAGCCCCACACCAGCCTCTGGAGAAAATTAACTCTACCCCAGCCAAAACCAGCACAAAGCCTTAGAGTTTTCTTTAAGATAAGGAATGGTATGCAAGACTTGGGTATTGCAAATAGGTTCTCTCAGACAGGCCATATGGCCCTGCCACACCACACTGATTTCAGGATTCTGGGTACGCTGTGAATCGGTAACTTTCAGATTACATTTGCTCAGTTCACATGCAAAACAGTGTTTTGTTTGGATTTTATTACTAGCAGTTCTGTCAGAGCACGCTTAAATCTGAAAGCCAAGCTACTTTTTCTTCCCAGCTCATGAATTTTCCAGTAGAAATGAGGTCTCTGGTGGCCTAATTTCACCCCTGCTCAAACTGGTACTAGTCTTGTCCTTAATAAGGGCTTCAATCTGTGCAATTTTACAGAAGGTGCAAGAGATGAAGAGATTACACATATAAAGACAAATATGTTAGGGCAAAAGAACTAACAACCAGATGTAAACCATTCTCTTTTGGGATTGGCACAACAACAGGAAAGAAAGAAGAAATCACATACCTGGCAACACTTGCTCCCTTTAGATGTGCAACAGGAATACTCAGATAAAGCAAAATCAGAAGTCTTTTTCCCTAATCACTTTTCTGACAATTTCAGAATTACACCAATTTTGTGTAGTTTTTTCTAGAGTGTTTAACACAGCACCTCTTTTAGTACAAAATGTGTTTTTTGCTGTTATCACTTCTAGTTCTTCTGAACCCTCAATTTTTTTCAGATTGAGCTTGTTTTTGCAAATGGCATGCTGCACATGGTCTGTAAGTACAGTATATAATTCTTTAGAAAAAAAATAAAATTCTTTTCACTGGTTAGCATGATGGTAAAAATTGGGATACTGAAGTGACTACACGTGTAAATATTTAGCATATAACTTATGAATATTAAACATTGAGATTTCATAACACTGAAGACAACAGAAAAACAGAACTGTTTTTACTGCCTTATCTACCAGCTGAAGAAGTTGTCAAGACTTCCAAGTGCCTGATGATGTCCAGTGACACAGCTCAGAAGACTAATTACCAGCCAACCCAAGCGGCAGAAGAAAGATGTTTTTCTCTTTGAGAAGAAATGAGGCTGACTAATTTGCAGAAGAAATTTATCAGCAGAGAGTACTCTGCTCTGATGTTCTGCTTCGACTGTGGCAGTGAAGCACAATGCCCTAGCAAAAACAATATAGACAAACCACTACTGATAAAATAGAAGCAAAAAGATCCTCTATGCAAGCAGATACTCATCGGCTCTTCGCTGGAATGATTTGTGCTCAGCATTATTGTTTGTGCTGCTCAGCTGCCCAGAAGCTCTGATTGTTATTGTTACCACCTTTGCTAGGACAACCCAGAAAGAAATCCTGCCTGCCCCAAATCACATGCTTCTTTTAAAAGAAAACACTGGTAACTGATATAAGAGCAGTCCAGTCAACCTTACTTTGCTGATTGGGATTTGAAGTACTGCTAGATGCATACCAGGATGCTGGAAAAGCTAGAAATTAAGTCCATCTCAAAGCTTGGCCACAGTGGCCAAACTACCTTTTCTTGTCATTGTAGTGACAGGACAAGGGGGAATTTTTTCAACCTCAAACAGAGTAGGTTAAGATTAAATATTAGGAAAAAATTATTTCCTGTGAGGGTGGTGAGGTGCTGGCACAGGTTGCCCAGAGAAGCTGTGGCTGGCCCACCCCTGGGCATTCAAGGACAGATTGGATGGGCCTTGAAGCAACCTGGGATAGTGAAAAATGTCTCTACCCACAGCAGAGAGGCAGAACTAGATGATCTTTAAAGTCCCTTCCAACCCAGGCAATTATGAGTAATTATGGTGGGTTGAAATGAAATAGGAGCTTTGGGCAGTATCTCTGAGCAAATTTGAAACAGAAGAAGAGAGAAGAGAAGAGAAAGAAGAGAAGAGAAGAGAAGAGAGAAGAGAAGAGAAGAGAAGAGAAGAGAAGAGAAGAGAAGAGAAGAGAAGAGAAGAGAGAAGAGAAGAGAGAAGGTCAAAATCTCTCTGCTGAGCACAACAAAGATGTCCAACAGACTTTCAGGACATCAGCATGTGCTGTGGTTTCAGGGCACACCTGGAAGGGAAGTGAGAAGTACAGTCTGACTCAACCCCAGCAATGGGCCATTCTGCCCTTTGGCTGGGAAGCTTCTGAAGAGCTGCAGCACAGATCTCTGAGAAGCAGAGAGACACATTCCTACTCTCCATTTCACCCCCTAAGTTCCTGGCTGTGTTCCCCCAGAAACAAACTGAAGGCTAAAAGTCTTCCAGAAAAGGATTACATATGCTATTTAGCAATCTCAGTGTAATTTTAGTTTCATACAGGATTTGTCCCTTACCACCTTCCTGCAGCTGTCTTTGTGTTTAGTCTTTGTCAAACTGTTGTCATCTGAAATTTGCCACTGGCAAGAACAGAGGCTCAGAAATGTTCATTCTGGGAGCAAAAAATTCATTTGTTTTGATTTGCACAGTAGGTGACTCCATTGCAGTGTTCAGTTTCAGGTTAAATACTTTGCTTTCATTATGAAATAGAAATAAGACATTACTGAGCTGATCTGAAATGAAAACAAACCTCTGAATTTATACATTTGCAATGCTCTTGCTGCAATTATTGGTCTTGAGTCTTCTCATTTACCTTTCATTTCAGGAGTTGTTGGTAGAAAAATTAGACAATTCCTCCAGAGGGAAAACTGCTTTCTGATCAAGTCTATTTAAATTTTCAAAATTAAATCCACAGCATGCAGAGAAGTCTGTGTTCCAGAAAAGCCCCTTCCCTAACTCAAGTACTTTTTATGACCATTTAGTTCACCTTTGTTCTCTTCCTCTGTTTCACAAAGATGACGTGACTAATGATTATTACATTAGCTGCGGTACCATGAATGCTACAGCAGACTTGCAGCATACTTCTCTTCCTCCTTAGGGAATTGACATTTTTATTCACAGCACAAGAAACCTAGTTTGTGGCCAGAATATTTTTTCCCCTCTTTCTGTTTCTTTATTTGGTGTTTTGATGCAATAAATTGATTAGATAGACTAGCCAGTAGTTTCATAATCCTGTTCTGAGCCGACCAGAATTAATTACTGTTCACATAATACTATTCAGGAAGTATGTTTTAAGAAAGCAGAATACTCATAATGATATAATTTTCAAGGATTCCATCCACATGGTATAATTGCCAGCAGTTATGGGCATGGATACTTGTATATTACAAAAGGGCAGCACAGCTCTCTGGTGAGGAAGTGTCCAGAAACGCCACTTGGTGCAATGTGTGGTCCTGTGTGAGGTTCTTCCCCCTCATCAGATCGGATTTTACTTGCCCTGGCTGCAAGCATCACTGTGATGTCAGGGAGTGCAGAGGATGTTAAACAGCTACAAAAAAGATCCGGGTCCAGTGCAATGGGTAAGAGCATTAACACCATGACACCACGTGTCAGGTGTGCTCAGTGTCCAATCCCAACACAGTCTGGTCTTCAACACAGTCCTTTGCAAAAGACTTGAGACAGTTTGGATCCTGTCCAAATAATTTTGCCTCAAATAATCCAAAGTTAATTAAAAAAAAAAAAAAGTGAAAGTGTATCCATCTGGAGACCTCTTTAGCAGCTTGTTTGCTGTTTGTTAAACATTTCTCAGCATCCACAACAGACGTAACTCGATAGCTGCATTTACAGACTGCAAAACTGGGCTTTATATCCATCTTGTCCACTTTACTTTTGATACTGCACTTTTACCTGGTCTGTCCCTCCATTAAAGAAGAGGAAAACTTCAGATTTTATTAGTGCACGAAGACAAGCAGCTTTCATAAAGAACTTACTAGCACACCCAAAATTTCTTTAGGATGGTTAAATTTATTGCCGAGATCAGTGGTGAAGGGTTTTCTCTCTAATCTCTCTAAGCCCTAAAAGTCAGCCAGAGATCACTCAAGTCCTTTTTATAACAACAGCCTCACTGAGCTTCTTAAGGTTATCAGTGAATCAAAGCGAGTTAGAACAAGATGTTATTTAAGGTCCCTTATAACCACTCCATGATTCTATGGTGATTCTATGGTATGGGGGTGACAATTAGAAAAGGATATTTTAATTTGTCAAAATACAGAGTCTTGAAGTGCTGAAAGCAGCATTGAAGTAAACCAACATTTCCATTCCTTTGCCACTTTTTTTTTCACCTTGCCTCTGCAGTGGTACATGTGAATACTGCAGCCCTGAAGAGCTCTGTAGCTCTGAATGACTGAGACACATTAACAGCATTGGAAGGGGTGAGGCATACAAATCATTGTTAAAGGAGAAATGGTTGCTCCAGCACTGGGATGGGGCTAAACGTGATCTTCAAAGGCTATTAAGTTAATGCTGTATCATATCGAACAAAGTAAAGTTAGCCAGTGATGATTCATGTCCTTTCCACCACAGCTTAATAAATGGATACAGAAGTTATATTGATTTTCATGGACGAGCAAGTAGATTTGAAATCTGAAAACCTGATGAAATATAAATTATGGAATGTGGACCACATGTGATGATCTCATAACCGAGTGAGAAGTCTGTCACTTGAAGAAAGTGTGCTAAACTGCAAAGAGTTGTTTTGATACACTATCACAATAAGATTGGATTTTTTTTTCTTTTGTTTCAATACAGTTTGTCAAACTTTTCCTTGTGCCCATTAGGATTCTCTAAAGCCTTGACTCTTGCTGCAGAAAGCTCTAATGTGGAATGCCTAGTTTGTCATAAAGTGGGAAGTATTATCGGGAAAGTAGCAATGTGAAAAGGGCAACTTCAGTCAATAGCATAGAATGAAGAAATATAAAGAAAAAGGAAGATTTTGCATTTTTTTTTAAATGAGAACTTGACAATCAGTTTCCAGATTCATTGTAATTAGAATCATTAGGTAAAAATTCATTTTACCAGAGATTTTCTACATAATAGTGTCCTCTGGATTTACTTTGTGGGGGATTTCAATCATTATGCTTCCACAGATTAATGGTTCCAATGAAGATTTATTCCTATAAAATCAATTTTCTTTTTCATAGCGCAGATAGGAAACCTTTCAAACTTGTAACTCAAATAGGTTTTAACCAAAATGAAGAACCTTTCCAAAATAACTTTTGTACTGGAACTGTGAAAATATTTGGTTTAGTAAAGACTTGAAGATGGAAACAGACCCTCTTGGTTATTTTTTCTGTGCTCTATATGGTCAGAAAAAAATATTAAACAGAGGAGTACTGAATCATCAGAAATGTTACTGTACAGGTAAATCAGAGGTCAAGAAGGTGCAAAAGGGAGTTTAGCAGTCCTTGTGTTTCCTGATGTCTGCAAATAAGTTTGAAAAGTCAATGAGGAGCTTTTTGAGCCTTTTCAAACAGAGTGTGTTCTCCTTAAGCTCCTCATTACTCACCTTTCACTGTTCTAGTTCTTGTGTCTTCATGCCCCTGGAAGATGGCAGTGTAGGGACACTGTAGGAAGCAGTAGTGGGGCAACAGAGTTTTTATCAGCAATGTTTTTTAACTATTAGTATTATCTTTTAAATAAAATATTGTCCATGACCTTATTCACATTGACTGCAGAGGAATCCACCCCTCTCCAGAAGCACCTCACATGGCTCGAAACAATCCCAGATAGAGCTCCAGGGGGTCATGGCTGCCTGGGAAAATGTGCTACATGTTTGGGAAAAGTTCTGTGACATCATGTCAGTCAAGATCAATAAAGCCCCCAAAGAGATACTGAGTTGGTATTATTTGTGGAAAGAGGATTCCAAAGTCTTTGGTCATTCAAGTCAGCAGCAAGCACCTCATCAGCCTCAAGGCAAGAAGGGCAAGGTCTGTGACATACATGTGATGAGAACAGGATGCTTTGAGATTTTTAGTTTTTGTTTATAACATCCAGATCAGAAAAACTAGATTTAAGGTGTTCAGATACTCAAAACTTCCAAAATGCAGCTCCTATAACAGACAGCAGAACCTCTCACTACTTGCTTCTGTGTTTGAAGATGACATAATTTTCATTTGAATGGAAAAACTGAGGAAGAACATTTCACAAGAGACAAGAAAACCAGAATTTAAAGTAAAAATTAATTTCTACTCATATTCCTACAGCAAACAGTTGCAAGCTCTCAAAGATGCCCTGTAATTATTTTATTTTCCTTAACATGCTTAGGGGACTGTTAGAAATAAAGTTCCCTACAGCATATGTAATTTATCTCCTTTTTCTGATGTTTTTAACAACTAGACAAGAACAATTATTTCCTGAGTTAATTCAACACCACAACATATCCATAGCCAGCTAAGACCACTAATTCTATCACAGTTCCCATGCATCTACTTGGCTACAATTCTGTAGTCCATCTTACTAAAAAACACTCTCAGGTTTTGCATAGTAGGCAGCTGGAACAGCCACAAACACTAAGATGTTTTGCATTTAATGATTTAATCAATTTTGCTCCCTGCTCTCTCTCTCCAGAGAGGAATTGCATGCAACAAACATCGGTGGAGTAGAAGCTGGGGCAACAAAGAGGGATAAAAGGGAGAAAAAGCAGCATCCAAAGAAAAAGATTCAACTAGTGAGAGACCATGATGCACTGGAGTTATCTTCATGAATGGGAAATTTACTTCTAACTTGAAGAATAACAAATATTTAAACAGGAAAGCAAGAAAAATTGAGGATAAAACCGGATGGTTCTACTGAGTTCGATTGTTCAGTTTGAGTGCAAGATAGGAGACTAGCCTCATGCAAAAAACTAGGAAGAAGGGAAAGGAGAATCTACAAAGAAAAAAGAGGAAAATAGGCTGATATTCATATTTTTGGGAAAATAATTATAAGGAGAATAAGAAAGTAGTAATTTTGCGTCTACAGGTGCAAAGACACTTTCCTGCCACCACCCCCTGGGCCCAGCAAGCAGACTCTTAATTTTTTAATTACTTGTTTAGCTTTATTTCCCCCCAAAAAGACCCAACTCAATGCAGGCAAACAATCCAAACACTTTAAAAAGGCACAACTACCTAACCATGATCACATGGCTAAAGTTAATCTAGGAAGATATGGCAATCTAACATTCCTGATTGTACCAGATATGCCTCTAGAACTCTTTAAATTCCAGCAAAAAGATGGATACATGCATCAAATAACATGATTGATGCTCTTTTCAGTTTTATGGCTGAAGTACCTTGTACAAAACACAGGAATTACTAGGTTTTTGCATTACTTTGTGACAGATAAACTCATAGCTTACAGCTCATGTTTGATTATTTTATAGATATCATCACCCTACCTCAGTTGTGGGGAATATTGAACTCTAATATATACACACATGTAGAACATGGACCAACATATATTACTATGTAACTACATATATATGTTTATTTAATATATATATGTTTATGTAACATATATTCCCTGATACTTGATACATTTGCATCTCTCTGAAATGAAAAGCTAAAAAAAATAATTTTCAAGCTTTTTCTCCTATTGAAATAATCCTAGTTAAGCAACAACTCCTAAAGAACAGATATTTTGTCCGTAATGGGATCTTTCAAAGATGAATGAAAAGGTTTTCTGGTGCTGCTTATAGGTATAATTTAAATTTTCATTGAGCAGTTCTTCTACTCTGATGCTTCTAAATTTCTAACCTGTATGAAGCTAAAAGGCCAAAGGCTGACTCTATACTACCATTTAGTAGTATACCACCTTTTTCCTTCTGTTTTACTGTTATTACTTTTTAATATTATTTCACTGATCAATGAAAAGTGACTAGCTGTTATTGTTAGTTAAGTAGTATATTTACCTCTCAAAAGTCCTTGTTAGCAGGATTTTGATAAAAAAGAAAGTCCAAATCCAGAGAGAGTGGCCTTTGCTTGGGAAGATGATCCAAAAAGATTAAGAGCAATCCTTTATTTTCTCACCTGTGGACTGGCCATATGGTGGAAGCTTTGTTGGCAGCACTAAGTCTGCAGTTTCACTACATCCAGTCACTCATATTGGACTTGTACAGCTTGATTGCAAAACCGAAGGCAAGGGTTTACACCACATACAGAAGAATGGCCTGGTGACTCCAAAAGAAACAACAAACATTGAAATCAGTTTTCTGCAGTAAATTTCCTCAGAGAGGACATTAAGTAATTTCCATCCCATCCCCTCCTAGATACTACCTGTCATTTGATGTTCAACTCTGGAGAGCTGAAAGGCATTCCAAGTTTGGAAACTCATGAAGCCATGGGTCAGTTTGTGCAATATAGTGTTTGACAAGAATCATTTTAATGAGCAGATATCCTTAAGGTATGCTACATCTTTAAGGTCAGAGGATGTATTGCACAAGCTTATTGCATGGAGCTTTTGTTGTACCAAGTGCAGCCAGCACTCTTGACATGCCAGTGTCTGTTTTTACTTAGGTTTACTTAGGATAAAGTCCCTCAGATGTTTATTTTTGAAGTAGTATCCTGGGTAGAATATCTTCTTGCAATAAAAATAACCTTTGTCAAATATTCTTAAGGAACAGAATCTTCTATAAAGGTATACATTCTTTTCCAGGCTTTTACTGATCTAACTTTTCATATTGGAATTCTTATGTCTTTAATTTCTAGATGTCTTTTTGTGATACAGATGCCATCAATTCTCTTTCTTTGAACAAAACCTTCCATCTTTGAAAGAATTGAAGCTTTAATTCAACAGTGTAGTCTCATGAGATTATTCAGTCTTCTCTGTAAAGATGAAGTAAAATTGACTGATTAGACTTCCTAGAGAGGGTGATATTTTTAAAAATTTCATTCATTTTATCCATTAAAGTAGCTGATGAAGGATGTGGATTAACTTCCCCCTCCCCAAGTACACTTCAAGAAGTTGCAGGGATAAGGGGAAGTAAGGCAAGGAGGAAAACAGAGCAATTTAAGAGCAGTAGCATGTTCAGATAGTGTCAGTTGCCAAAGTTTAGTTTTGGACAGAAGCAGGAAAGCTAAGTCTTCAGAGTTCTTGGCATCCCTAACATTGATTAAACCTCATTGGGAATGCAAGAACAGTAGTTATAACTGGCATTCCTGCTTCTGCAAGGTAGGGAGGATCACAAATAGCTTAGGTCATGAAAAGAGATACCAGTATGAGTCTAGAAGAAAATTAATTCTGTCCTGCTGAATCAGCCACCTTATTGCTGCAGAGCTGAATTAGCAACAATTGACATCTGCAACTGAATTAGTCCCAGCTCTCCAGGAATTAGAATCCTGAAACACCAAGGAGTTGCTGTCACCCTGTTACCACCATCTGAAATACTTAAAGTTAGAAGGCCATGGTAGTTCTCCCTCTTGAAAGCAGATCTGTGATGGAGCAATCCCCTGAGGTGTAGCTAGTGTGGCATCTGGAAAACCCCACCATTTGTTCAAGACAGCAAATCCATGGAGGTCACTGGTTTAGTGTTTCATGTTGGATTAGAATGGCAATATGGCATTTGGGACAGTGTCTTCCAGAGCTTCAGCATCACTGCTCATTTGCTTCCAGTCAGAGAACTAGATCATGCTAATGAGCCATGATGTCTAGTCTTTCAAATGAAACACTGAAAGGCCAGTAAATAAGGCAATGTAGGATATGAATGAAGGGCAATGATCTTGCTATGCTGAGAATTTTCCACAATTGGAATATTAAAGGTTACATGTTCTTGATCTAACAAGTCTGTGCTTTTAGATTTTGCCTAATTTGCATCTAGCTAGCAGTTGGACTCTAGTTTTTCTCCACCCCATTCTCTTCCTCTTTCTCAAGATGTATTCACATAAGCAACCCATCTTCATTATAGAAACCTTTTGCTTTTAAACTGTACTGAGACACAAAAAAGCCCAAATGTACACAAGTCTGAGACACTCAGGCAGAAAGGCTGAGATCCAGCTGCTCTGGGATGCAGTCATCAGCAGCTGAACCAGAAAGAGCAGGGCAGCAATCTGGAGTTTTACAGGAGCACCACCACTCATGACCTCCTATGCTTCCAGCAAGAGGCAGCTTTGGGGAGCCTCTGATTTGCAGGACTTGTGGTTAGAACAAAGCCAGAGCTGTGAAGGACTGTTTTGTGCAAGAAAGGTGTTTGTGTGTGGGGATGAAGAAGAAAAAGGTGGGTGTCGCTCTTGAGCGGCTAGCTGAGGAATGACCAAGTTCTCAGACAAGGAAAGAGAGGAGAACTTATTGTTTTGAATTCCATATATATAGAGTTTACAGAGGTGCCCCAGATTGGTCAGCCCGAGACCTCCCCTAGGCCCAATTGGCCAAGCCCGAACTGACTCAATCCGGAGAAACTGTTTGCAAAACATCCAAACTTATCTTGTTTATGAAATATAGCAAAATGTTCCCACGGGAAGAACCTGTGCACCACAGGTAGGAAGGGCAGCAGGCCCTAACCATTACTCTTCAGCATTGAAGCCTAAGGATTAGGATGATTCCTTCTCATAGAAAGGAATTAAAAAGCTAAGCCACTGGATGTAAAATCCTTAGTTATCCTCCAGTGTCCTGAAGCTTTAGCCTCCTGTTACCCTACAGACACCTATAGGGTCTCTGATCTTGGCCTCTCTCCCATCTAATTTGGGCTGAAGAAGTTACACACCAGACCATAATCTGTGTTGCCATCTCCCAGGCCTAAATGAAGCTCCTTCTTAATGGAAACCTGGTCTTAAGTGGCAGAATTGATCAGGTGTTGTGTCTGCACACAATGATGTTATGAGCTGGGAGTCAGTATAAAAATTCCAAACTATGAGCCTTTTGCAAGGACAGCAAGGAAATGCAGTCAGAGATCCAGGGATTTCTTACTTCAGTTACTTTCCTGGGCAGATAGGCCTTGCCAGCCTGGAAGTTCACACAAGGTTAGGAAGTACTGACGACACAGTGCTAATGTAAGCTAACCTCCTTGCCTCAGGCCCCTTGCATGGAATTTTGGTGTGGCTCTTCAAGAAGGATAATGATTTTCTTCCAGGAACCATATTTCTCCATGATATATCTTAAATAATGTTGTTATGGCTGGGAAGAGTGGATCAGAAGGGCAGCAGGAAAAACTTGAATCATTCAGCTGCTGACATCCAAGTAGAACAGCCTCTGGAGATGCAGAAGATCATCTTGCTCCTCTGGATTTCTGGTGTCTATATCGATTTGCTCTTGGATTTCTGCCTCAGTTGGTCCTGCCTCCATTAACTCACAGTCACACAGCTCAGGCAGCAGAGGTGTCAGAAGTCACTCTGCACACATGTTCATGCCTTGCACGTCGAGTGTATCCAGCCTGACACTGAGCATGGTTTGGTTTGCTTCGACACAACACACAAGATACCCTCTGTCACTCCCTCTGCATCATAAACAAACCCATCAAGCAGGCTGGCTAAGAGATGTGAGAGCTGACCTATCCTGGCTGGGAGGAACAGACTCAAGCAGCTCTTTCTGTAAAGAGGACTTTGAGTAATGCTGCCAGCATCAACATTGCCCCTTCTGCTGCTTGGAAGACAGAGGAGCACATGCACCACAAACTCTTAACACAAAGCTTGGTGAGAGTTCTTGCAAGCAAATTGCATAATTTGATCAGAATACATCAGAAAACAGGACAAGGTTGTGAAACAAAGGTGTTTTGATTTTTTATTTTCTCTGCTACTTGAATGCTGATTTTAGCTTAGGTTGTTAAAAAGTTAAGACATCGACAAAAACAAAGACAGAGTGACAAGCAGGACTCCTTGTTCTACCTAAGAAACATTAAATTCTTTCCAGAGAAGAAGAGAGAGAAGACATCCCTCCCACTCTACAGCTACCTGAGTACTCTCACCTCTTCACCTGATAGGAGATCCTGTGTCTCAGCATCAGGACTCAACAGAGCCTGAAAATGAAAACAACTGTGTGGCAGGGAACAAAGAAGGTTCTGCATATGCCCATATCCTTGCTGTTTAGGAGATCAGGACTAAACAGCACTGCAGAGTTGCTTTCATGACATTATGGGGCTTGCAGACCCTGGTGCAGACTTATCAGGAGGAGCAAGAATGAGCTGCAGTTTTATCAACATCAGCAGAGTTCAGGAAACCTAGTGCTGAGGGAAGAGGTTTGGGACAGGGTAACATTGCAGGATACTTGCAGAAACACACACAGAATTATCACACAGAGTGAGGAGTGAGGAGTAGAGGAGCAGAATAAGCATTTGTAGAGCCAAGAAAAAGAGAAGCTTTGCAATGAAGCACTTGAAAGAAAACATCACCCCCAAAGCAATACATGACGCTCCTTTTGTCTCCACAGCCTCATTGAACCCTTTGTTTGGTAGATACAAATGCCTCCAGGGCAAAGAAGAAACAGCAAAACGCAACCACAGCTCAGTTCCATATGGAAAGAAAAGATCCTGAGACTGTCAGGTAATCTGAGCAGATCTGATTCACCAATCTTTACTGGTCTCCTTTAAATCACATTTTCTTTTCAAGTGCCTGAAAGCATTTGAGAAGGAAAGAATGGGTGTGTTGGCATGGTAGCCATGCTTTAAGGGACATAGAAAGTTTTTAGGAGAAAATAAGCACAAAATCAGATTAAACAATCACAAGGGTCAGAGCAAGAAGGAAATGTGCAGTGCATCTTTCATGCAGCATACAGTGGCAAGGCTTATGTAAATACTGTTCGTAGGTGTAATACATAGAGACCCCAGCAGCCAAAGGAGGCCCTGTCATCATCTCTGGCATGCAGGGGAAACAGGATAACACTGTGAGAGAGGAATACTAACCTTAATACTTCTACTCTCACAGATTTGCCACGTGGTGTTTGACAAACACCAATAACAAGGAGCTTAAGCTCTCATTCAAATCAAGTAAAGGCAAATCAAATAAAGATATACACGTTTGTTCTCATCCAAAGATAGAACTTAAACCTCCTCCAGCAGAGACCACCTGGACTTTGAAGCTGGGCATATGTCTTAAGAGAATATTGCCACACACTTTTTGCTTCCACTGAGAAGACAGAAAAAGAGAGGGCTAGAAATTTGGCTCAGCAGTGAATTCTAGTGAACCTGTACTTTTACCCAGAAAGATAAATTTTTGAACAACATTTGTTTTCATTTACCCTCCTTGCCTTGAATATGTTCGCATAACAAAGCTGTAAAGGTGTCAAAATACTCATCTTGGCAGTTTGAAGCACAGCTTACTATCTTAGTCTGGGACAGAACTGCTGCTCACTTAGTCAGTAGTTGGCATCTAGCTGGAGAATCAGGCTTAATTAACATGCAGAGTTCCATTACTGATTAGTCTGATCCAAGCCCAAGAAATATTAATAAGCTGGGTCTCTAGCTACAAAGATTTTGCTGAGAAACTAGATTTAATGGGATTTTAAGGGGGGGAAAACAGCATATTATTTTATTAAATGCAGGATATCACAGTTTAAGAATGCTTAAAAAAATTTCTGAACTTAAAATTTTTGTGCTGATAAGTAAAAATAGTCCTGTGGCCTTTAAGAAATCCTGTTTATCTAAACAGCTTTGTTAATTTTTTTTAAAGCTACTTCTGCTATATGTTACATCTAAATGGATTGTAATAGAAGGAAATTCAATTACTTTGGTCCTCCTTGGCAGAAGTTGGTGTAGCTGTCAGTCCTGCTGCATTGCACGTCCAGCCACAGTGGCATTTTGTGCTGTGCAATGCAGCACTCTGCAGAAACACCCAAGTTAGTGCTGAATTAGCTGGCTTGGGAGCTGGACAGGCTGAGGTGGGAACACTGCCATGGGAGCTGGGGGACCGCTGGCCCCAGCTATGCAAACCACTAATTCACACGTAGTTTGGGGGTTCTAAGCTGCACTGTATTGTGCAGGCTGCACAGAAATTTTTAAGACACTTGAACTCTGAATAATGGAACACTTCCTTTCTTCTCTCCTGCTCCCCCTTTTGCTTTTGACCTGCATCAAATTTATGGGTGGATGGTACCTAGGTTATGGCTAAAAGGGATGAAGGAAGCTTAAAATTTTTGCCATCCCCTTCCCTCCTCTAGTACATATTTTCTCAAATGTTTTTAACATCAGCACTGAATTCTTTTCCATAACTACAGAATAAAAAAACCATTAAAAATATAATGCCATTATAGCCCCAAGAAACTTGGCAGGAGAAGCTAAGTAGCTTAAACCATTTTTGTAAGCCAATGAGATATCAAATTGATGGAATTCTAGCAAAGTTATATAATAAATTACCCATGTGCAAGCTACTGCTTTCTCCTCCTACTTTCAGTTGTGTGCTAGGGCAGCTCCAAAGACTAAGCTCATGGGCAAATGACAGAAGAATTTTACATATGAGTGGGGTAACTAAAAAGAAAATAGTCATGGCTGAGAAATGAACTCAGAAAACAGCTGTAACTCAGATTTTAAACAGCATTTCATGAATGCAAAGTATAGAGCACTACTACATTGGGAAATCACAAAGTAGAGGAATTCTGAAGTTGCTGCAAAGTTATTCCAACTTAATTTACTTTCTTTCCCTTCTAGGTTTATTTGAAAATTGATTAGTGATACTGAATAGTAGTAGTCTTTTAAAATTGGACAAATCTGGTCTTTCAAGTGTTCAAAACTCAACGTGAAGAAACACATTAGCATTTAGTGATCATATTTATTAAAAAATTCGTGGGCTGAATACAGCCAAATTATCTGATGATTAACCAACCTTATGGATCAACACTGCTCAAGTTTATCTATTTTCTTCTTTGATTTGTTAAATAATTTCACTTAGACTAAAAGTTACCTTAGAAGAGTACCTAGCTCTGGTTTGAAGATCACATTTTGAAAGCTTTATGGTCAGCTAAGCCATTCTCTTTCCAATTTCTTAATCTCTTGATCAGGAAATAAAACTTTGCCATATGGCAAATTAATGATTCCAGAGAAAACACAGTCCTCCTTCAAAAAGTCATTTCATGGACATATGAGTTTCTCGGGTTTAGCCATAAGAAACTCTTAATGCCCTGGATGTTATTCATATTCTGGGTACCAGAACCTTGAAATGTGCATTTTTTGGCTTTAGGATTAGAATGAAATTACTGTATTTGCCAAATTTCTAGGTTGCCTGGTCACTTCACAGTGCTGTCAGTGTATATACAAATTTGGCTAATAAATCAGCATAGAGCATGTCAAAAAGGTGATGCATAATTTACTAAAGACAGAATTTGTTCTGCTTCCCTCTGCATCCTGCACATTTCATTGAAAAAGAGGTGGTGTGGATGCCTGGAGACCTTCTTTAGCTGTGCAAATATACAACCACTGCATTTCAAAATTGCTTTTAGGGGCTGGCAAGCTAAGAAAGTTTGCAAAGGTGTAAGAAAAAGATAGAAGACCTTTTCAGATCTATGGGTGGTATTCAACATAAGATTCCCACCAATTTGGAGAGGTTTTTCACTTACTATCCATACATCTTTTCTGAGAAAGTAGGAGAGTTTACACTCTGGAAAACTTGTAACACCTAAGTTTTTCCATCTCCTGTGGTTGGACATCACTTGAGATCCAAGATAAATTGAAGAAACTTGAATTCCCTCATATTAGCAACACAGGAGTAGGCTAAAAACATATTGATTAACAAAAATGTTTTAAAATTCACATTTTATTCATCCTAGGTATTGATTGGGCTCTTCTCTTTTTGTATACCAACAGATTTACATGAAGAAAAGGTTGAATCTCAGATGCCATGGAGATCCAAGGTAACTTCTCCATTTCAAAATGCATTGTTCAGCATGATCACAGCTCAACTTACCTATAGATGCAGAGAAAAATTAGTTATTGCCTGGAAGCATAAATCCACTTGGAAAAAATCTGTATCAGTCAAAAAACCAAATAACTCTGCTATTAAATCGAAAAAGTTGGTAGCAAAACACAGCAGTGCTTGAAATAATTTCCCAACATTTCTTATGAACCTCAAGGGTTTTGGGTTTTTTTTAGTAAAAAACTGATCCCAGGTAGCTTTAAAGCAGCTAGGAATCCATCAAGTGTTTTAAAATCCATAATAATTTGAGATGTATTGACTTCAAAACTTGGTCATAAACATCCAAAGGGAAAATATCAATATGCCATCTATGATCTCTGAGTTCTGAGAAAGATGAAGTTAACTGGCAAACCATCAAGTAATTTGCATACAAGATGTTCCTTAAACACATCTGTAGTGATCTATCCCATTTAAAGGCAAAGAACATGAAGTACACAAGTAATCACAGAAATCTATGAACTGTATTTGTAGAGAAAAACTCAACACGACTCTGAACAACAAACAAGTCTTGAAAGTGGTCCTTTGAAGAGATCCAGAGAATTACCAGTGCGTTTTTTGAGTGACAGCAATGTGAATTCAACTACAGTATCTTCCAGGGCAGTGAGAAAAGAGGACTTTCTAGTATATATACTTCTTGTCTAGTACACATATCTGCTTTCCAGGTATATACCTGTATATATGGATATATATTCCCGCACTTTCAAGTTGGCAACAGGACATTTTTATTCTTAGGGAAAACACAGACCAGGAAGGTCTACAAAACCTGTAACAGATATGAAACCCCGACAGACCTGGGTTTGGATCACTCACAAGCCACTGGGACAGTGACTAAGCCCGAGTGGCCCGGCCAGGGGGCTGGGAGGGACCCGCAGCCTCCCGCCAGGAGCAGGGAGAGACTGCACAGCGGGCACCTGCGCCCCGGAGAAGGGGCTGGGACAGGAAGGGCTGGGGCTGGGACAGGATCAGGAGGGACTGGGGCTGAGACGGGCTGAGCAGGGGTTGGGGTAGGGGCTGGAGCAGGCGATGGGGATGGAAATGGGGCTGGGGCTGGGGGCGGCGCGGGGGCGGTGCCTCGGCGAGGGGAGCCCATAAAGGCAGGGCGGCGGGCAGCGGCGGAGCTCGGTGCGTGTTCCTCGCTCACCGGCCGGCATCGCCCTGCCCTGAGCGCTTCTCGGAGCCAGCCGGCAGCGGGGCAGCGCCATGCGGGCCGGAGGAGGGCTGGGGCTGGCGGCCGTGCTGGCGGCAGCGGTGCTGTGCGGGCCCGGGGCGCTGGCCGGGCGCGTCCTGAGCGGTGAGTGCGCGGTGCGGGGCAGTGCGGGAATGCAGCGCTCCGGGAGCGGAGCGGTGCGGGGCAGACCCGGGACAGAGCCCGCTCATCGAGCCACAACGCATTGGCGACGAGCGCTGGGAACTCCTCCCGGGCGCACCTGCCCCGGCGCGGAGCGGGGATGCTCCGGAGAGCGCGGGGATGCTCCGGCGCGAGCGAGGGGCTGCTCTCCCCACCGGGCAGGCGGCACCTCCGGCTGTGGGGCTGCGGGCTCCTGCGGCAGCCTCCAGTCCTGTCCTGCCCCGGCTTGTTCGAGCTCGTTCATTGCCGGCGCGCTCCTGCTCCGTTTGAATTGTTTGAAAAGATCCAGCATCTTCCCGGGGAAGGTCTGTGCGCTTTTTGTTGGCAGCCGTACGGGGATATTTCTTCTTTGTCTGTGATATTAGTAGGAGGAGAAGGCAAACTTTTAGGAGCGTGTGGTGTAAATAGTTTTGTTTTGTGTGGGTGCATCCACAACTCTCAATACCAAAAGGAAGACAATACTTCAGGCATATATTTAACATTAAAGCTTAGGTTTACTTTAAAAGCTGTAGACTCGCACTGTGTATTTCCAATATACAGGTGCACGTGCTCAGAAGGGGCTAAATTTAATGAAAAAGCCCTTTTTAAGGGCTTTGGTTCAGACCTTCCAAACTGAAGCTGACAGGCTCTCGGAGGCGTGTTGCACGTGCCAGTACTTCCATGCTTTTGCCTGGAAACCACGATTTACACACTCGACTCTGCTTGCTAACAAGTTATGTGTGTGTATGGGGTAAGAACATGTCTCTTTGCAAACCGTTTCCAGAACAATGCAAATTATTTGTGTACAGTTGTTCCAGAGGCTGTAACAGTAGCATGTAAACAAAACTTTTTCATAGGTTTTTTTTTTTGTTTCAAGCATCTGATTGCTGAATTCAGATAACTTTCTTAGTTGCTGAGGGAGGGCAGTCACTGGACCTTTTTGATCATGCTTTATTTGAATGCTACAACTAAGATGTGCTGATGGGGTTTTGGTAAAATAGTATCTCCAGGAAACAATAGCTAAGTTGCAGTACTTCCAACGCTTTGAAAAAGCTTGCTTGCCTCAACAGTAACCTGAATTGTTTCATCTACCTCTGTTATAATGTGAATTGTACTGGCTTATACGATACATCAAAGCTCTTAATATGACAATTTATATGACTGCTATGTAACACTGCTACTTTTAAGAAATAGTGAAGATTAATTATCCACGAGATATCTTTGGCATTAGCAGTGTCAGTGCAGGAGTGCCTGTGTGCTGAGGAAACCCAGTCCCTTAATCTTCGAGCTGAAGCTTCTGTTTAACTGAGATGTGGCAAACTGAGGTCCAGCTTTTAAAACAATGTGTAATATGTGTATACTGCCTTGTCAAACTGTTCCTAGATGCACATAAGGCTTTGGGGGCTTTGAAAGAATGCAGACTCTGCCCCATATTTCCCTCAAGCGTTTCAAAGCATATAATGAGCTTCATTTTGCTGTGTTATACTGCTAATACTTGGCTGGTAGAATACAGGAGAGGGTTTGAAGCCACTTACAGAAGGAACCATTTATGTACTATTAGTTTATTTGTTGAAATTGTGTTCATTAGATAAAGGTTTCCTAGACAATAACATCCAAAGATATTATTTATTTATTTGTGTTTATTCCAGATGTTCTGATGTATAGAAAGAACTTTTTCTGTTTTTTTCCCCTCCTTTCTTTCTCTCAAGGACCACACCCGTATTCTGGCACATGCACATGCATAGCTGTAGTACT
The DNA here is from genome assembly GCA_024500445.1 of Entomyzon cyanotis. NCBI lineage: Eukaryota > Metazoa > Chordata > Aves > Passeriformes > Meliphagidae > Entomyzon > Entomyzon cyanotis. The sequence continues at coordinate 6,621,104 of JAKEPQ010000756.1, forward strand.
AGAAGTAGTTGACATTATTTCAGGCAAGAAATAGTGCTATTGAATAATTGGGCCAGTGTGAGCTGTCACCTGACTTCCGTCTAGCTGACCTCTCTTGCACAAGAACCAGCAGTTTGGACTTAAGCAAGCTTATATTTGAAATCATACTTCTATATCTTAAATAGACCTATTCCTAAAAAAAAAAAAAGTTTACTTATGCTTCAGTCATGATAAATAATCTGGCATAGTAGGAAATTTCACTGCTCTCAATCCAAATAAATATCAGTCACATAAGCTGTTTGTGAAAGTGCTTGTGTGCTGGATGGACCTTATGGAAAGAGTCCCACTGACTGCAGTAAGTTTGCAGCAGACTTAGCAATAATAGAAAATTTGCTACTGTGTTGGCCACAGTGTCAAGGGGACAGAGAAGGAGGGGCCTGTCTTTTCAAAATGCCATTTTCTTAAGTAAAGGGTTTCTCTTACTTTTTCCAAATATATTAATCTTCCTAGGATATAATTGAAACTATTGTTGGCATAAACCAGTTTGCATTTAGGTATTTCTTTGTCATCTTTAATTTGGGAAGTTTTGAACTGTGATGAAAAATTCTTTGCAAATTTTAGTATAGCTAGACAGATGTTTTGTGAGCAGTGCTCACAGTCTCTATATCAGACTATCTAGTGTTGCCAGAGAATTGATTCTTACAAGAAAAAAAATCAAAGTAGGCTCAGGAGAAAGTGCTGAGTCTGCCTTGCTGTCCCATGACATCATAAAGAACATGAAGTGATGATAATGCAGTTTGCAAAGATGCAATTACTTTAAGTATCTATTGGGCAGGAGAGATGCAAGCTAATCTTATTACTAATCATTTAACAGCCTATGTATTAATCATGGATGTTACAGTTTAATGACTGCTGTTTGTCTAGTTGTATTTCTATGGCTTTTTAAGTTTTGCTCTTTGCTATTACTACGCATCAATAACAAATTAAACAGCGATGCAGTATTTTAAAGCAGTATGTATCTATTCTGGTGCAGAAGTATTTGGATATATAAAACACAAAATGAAGAAAAACACTTGGTGGGTCAGGCAAATACAAGAGTTGCCCCTGAAATACAGACTTTGTTGCTTCAGATGCCTTTCAGGGAGTGGATATGTTCATTCTCATGGCTTTTGATTAGATTTGAGTTCTACATAAAGTACTGCAAAGTAAGATAATTAAAGCAGTGTCTTCATGGATACTGAATTGACTAGAGATAACAAACCCTTCCTCAGAAGGTACATAATTTAATTTAATTGGATTGGCCTGGCCTGCTTATTACACCTGAATTTTGTCTGTCAAGCTGTAAGTATTTTCTCTAGATGAAGCCTTCTACTGTAAATTTGTGGGGTTTTTTTTCCATGAACTGTTAATTTTATGATCTATTTGTAGTTCAGAATTTGAAAAGGTATAACCTGATAAAAACACTTCCATCTCATCTACATGTGCAACAGGTGTGTCTCGAACACATCTTATTGTAAATATCCAGCCTTTAGTTCAATACTAGACAAGTTTTTATTGGATAGGCATCCCCACATAGCACAAGATCCTTTTGCTCATTTATCATATCACTATCATCATAGTGATCCTTTTTAGTAATCACTAAAGCTGAGGTTTGGAGACCTGTAGGAGAAGTTGGGCATTTAATTCCCGAGGTGTCCTTTTATATTTCCTCTCCTTATCCACCTATACTGAGCAGTGTTTCCCTGGGGACAATGAATGCTCCTGAAGTGAGGTGAGATGATGAATTTGGGATGTAATACATGTTTCTACTAAACACAACTTGCCCCTAACCAAGAAATCCCACAATACCCCATGGAATGAAAATGCAGTTTTGATGAGACCTGTGATGGTGGAGGAGTCCTTCTAGAGCAGGGTAGAAATACCAAAGCACTTAAATCAGTTTCAGGAGTCAGATTTCTGTATTAGAGGTGATCCCCCTTTGTCAACCCTGTAAAGCTTGTGCTTCCTGTGTGGGAGGGCTGTGCAGGTTGGCCAGACTGCAGCTCTGTTCAGGGTTAAGGAAAGACACATGGAAAATCCTAGTGCTGTGTCTCAGGCCAGCATGCTACTCTCCCAGGAATACAACTTTTCCATCACAGTACCTTGTTCAAAAATAGAGGAAGGTATTGCAAATCTCAGACTTATGGTTGTCAATTCACAGTATTCCACTTAGCTAAAGAGCCCAAGAGGAAACACCTACCATGGAGGGAGCTATGGGAAAAACCATGTGAAATAGAGTGGAGAGTCTGCTTGTCTTTCAAATGGCTTTTCTTGCTCCCAGAGAGAGCAGGATGGTCTCTTCCCTTGTTGAACTCATGTTCTGTACCTTGACTTTAATTCTGTGTAGTTCAGGCCTGATTCTATATAGATCAAACTTCTTGGTTATAAGATGTTTGCAAGGGAACAAGCTTTGGTTCATAAAGGGTTCTGTACAGCATTATTTTTCTGAAACTAATTCCCATAATGGCTTTCTCTTTGCAAATCCCTGATGGATCTGAAAAGACTGTAGATGCTAATATGAGATAGGTGAGGTGAAACAATCATTTGATAGTAATTGCTCCAATCTAATCTCATACTCATACCTGTCACTCGCTAGCTGGAAGTTGAGTCTCTTGCTGACTCAGTCCCTGCTCCCACCACTGACAAACAGTGGGACCTTCAGTTCCAAGCAATCTTAAGAACTATTGCGTCCTAACTAAACAGTTGGCATGGATCTGACTAAATCTGAATGTAGCTTCAGTATCCAACTAATGATTCTGGGCTCACTTTATAAGAAGTGAAGGAAAAGGTTAATATTTTAGACTGGGAATAATTTAATTTAAATTTAGATTTTGGAAATACTACACCAACAATACCTTTTCATCCAATTTTGCACACAATGAGGTCAGCAAACCAGTTTAGCTATGGACAGGTGTATTGGGAAAAACCAACATTTGGTGAGATGAATCCCACTATGTATCTCAAGGAATGCATACATGTAATGTGAATTAACCAGTCATGCTTTACTTCTAATTTTTCTCTTAGTGTAAATTATCCTTTTTTAATCTAAAATATTTCTCCTTCCCTCAAAATTTCCCTCTAGTTTTAAGTGAACTGTCACCAATTTTAAGATTCCATGTAGATTGGCTTTCCCCACTTTCTTAGGAGAAGATGAATGAGGGATGATTTGCCCATTGCTTTCTCTTTTAATTTAGGAACTGCTGCAAAAAGAAAACACTCTACACTCTTGTACTGAAATGCATATTGAGTATTCCATGCTAGGAAGCTCTTAAGTCCACAAAACAAGGAAATTAATATAATTTTGCACCCATCTATATTACTTAAATCTGTGTAAATACAGGCATTTTGGGAAAAAAAATCCATGAGAATACATTTACTTGGAAAAAAGACATTCAGTTTTCATTAGAGAAGACTGAAAATGGGTGATGATTGCTCTGAAAAATAATTGAGAGAGTAAATTTTCTCTTTTTCCTCTTTTTCTTCATTTAATTGGCATAAGATGGATCTGTTGACCAGGGGAGGATTAGGCTGGATATTAAGAAAAGGTTCTTCCCCCAGAGGTGGTTGGGCACTGGAACAGGCTCCCTAGGGAAGTGGTCGAGCGCCAAGGCTGACAGAGGAAGAGTTTGGACAACACTCTTGGGCAAATGGTGCATTCTGGGGGCTCTCCTGTGCAGAGCTAGGAGTTGGACTTGATGATCCTTGGTGGTCCTTCCAACTGAATGATTTTCTGTGATTCCATGACCAAATATTTATGAACTATTTCCTTCTATAGGCAAAAATAAGAAATGAGCCATCAGCAGAAACTGTCAGAAGTGCCTAAATTTATGCCCAGCAGAAAAGCTGTTGAGGAAACCTACCAATGTATGTAAAATTGGGTATTTGTGAAAATGTCTGCTGGTTTGGGATAGGAGAATGAAATTATTCCCTGCTCCCCTAGGCTGGCACACATATTTGAGGCATTCAGACTCTACAGTTTTTGTCATGTCTATTCCACACCAAGTTAACAACAACTTCTTAGCTGCCAGAGTATGTCTGTCATTAAAATTTCTGTGAATTCTGTTCTGGATTTCATGGCTACACAGAAATCTATTGCTGAATGGGCTTAATTTGAGTAATATAATTGTCTGGGTTGAAAAGAACCTTAAATATCATTTAGTTCCAAACTCCTGCTATGGACAGGGACACCTTCCACTATCCAGTGTTGCTCAGAGCCCTGTCCAACCTGACCTTGAACACTTCCAAGGATGGGGCAGCCACATTCTCTGGGCCAGTCTTGACAGTGTTTATGGTTTTTTAATAAACAGCTTAATTGTGGAATACTTGTCTTTAGGCTAAGATATATCTAAAAAAATTGTATTACTGTGTTTATGAGAATTAACCTGTTTGTTACTGTGTTTATAAGAATAAAAAGTAAACCAAACAACCAAACCAAACCCACTGCCAACAGCTTCAGCAATAAGGGTGTTGATTATTTTTTGTTGGCTTTTTTCTTTTTTGGTTGGTTGTTTTTTGTTTGGGTTTTTTTGTGTGTGTTTTTATTGTTTTTGTTTTTTGGTGATTTTTTTTTTAAAGAAAATAATCCACATCCCAGAGCAGACATAGATGTGTAGATCTTTCCAACACATTGTATTTTCTCTTATTTTCAACAGTTTCAAATAGATGCCATTGACACTTGGATGTTATCACTGGCCTGCTTGTGTCCATGAAATGGGGTTCTTTGTTCCCAGGAAGAGTGTTAGAGTTATTATTTGTGTAGATGTGTATTTTAATTTTTTTTTTTCCCTAAAAAAGGGAAGGTAACTGGCAGTTTTAGGGGGTCATTTCAGCAGCTATGTTGACACTTACTGTGAACCCCCAGGCTGGTGCAGCTGTGAGCTGTGACCCTTAGAGAATGGAGTGGCTGTCTGCTGTGGCCAGCTGTGTGATATACACCTGTAAAGTTCACATGAGCAGAAGAAAGGAAAATAGTTATTACCGGAAAAGCTAAGTGGATCTCATGGTTTAAATTTATGACGTGTTAGATAGCTGAAACCAGAACTGATGCCAAAATGAAGGTATGTTTCACTTAGAAGAAAGCAAAGCTGTCAGGGCTTTAATGATTTCACCTGGGGGAAAAAAAGAAATAATTTTTGGGAAGTACTTTATAGATTTTTTTTTTTACACTGAGTTATGACCTGAATCAGTGACTTTTCATAAAAATGGATATTAATTTTCTAGTTGAGGACACTTACCCTGTATTGATTTACATAATTGTAATCGTATGTTTTCCTGCAATGGTAATGATGGAAGGTGAAGTGTTGATTAGCTTCTAATGAGATTTAGACATCAAGCTACTTATTTACAGCTCTTTTATCAATGGCCTGAGATCCCTGCTCTGTGTGCCAGGGTTGAGAAGCTAAATATAAGAAATAAATGTGTGTGTTCACCCATTTCTTTGGGAAATGAGTGAACAAGCCTCTCATTGCTGTTTGCAGATGGCAGCTTTCATGCAGGCTGGAATTCCAGTTCCCAGTACATCAACAAGCTTGAAACATCACATCAGTGATTTTGAAAATCCAGACAAACTTTTAATCTGTTCTGGAAAAGACAAATTCTCCAAGAATTTATTCAACACAATGAAGAACATTTTGCAGGATAAGGAATCCTCTTGCATCTTCCCAAGACCTAGAACAGTGCTCTTTCTGAGCACACAGAGGCTTTGACAAACCTCCCCAAAAATAACCTGCTTAGATCAATACTTGTCATTAGTGGTCCTATGTAGACTTTTAACAACCTATTTTAGTGACCAGCAATCTTGCTGCCTTGTGCAGGGAAGCTCTCAGATGGAATTTTAATTGTATTTGTGTTCAGCTGGATGGAATAATCCAGGTGTTAGGGATAAGTAGTATTTAATATGTAAATCAGCACTGCCAGGTGCTCCTTTGCAAATGGACTGCCTGCTTTTTGATTGCTTGATTTTTTTTTTTTTTTTTTTTTTAAAGTGTAGCTGTTATGGGTGTATTGAGGACAGTTGTCATTCAGAAATAAGTCTGCTCCCTGTCCCTAAAAGTGCTCAGAAACACAATAGCTTAACTAAGGCTAACATAGAAGTGAAAACCCATTTTCAGTTATAAGTAAACTGAAAATCACTTTCCATGGCAAAAGACAAAATAAAGAAAACAGGGACTGGACTGGGACAAATGCATCTTGTGTATCTTCATATTCTGTATAACTGTACTAAAGCTCTGTATGAATGGTATAATGCAGTAATTTTATTTTACTTAAAACTTCATAATCCCTGTTTTTTTCCTTTTTGAAAAAGTTGCATTAATCCTAGAAACAGCTGTTTGCCTGGTGTCTGAGGACCTCTTGCTTCATATTTGCTAAATCAGAAAATACAGGATGGTTAATGGCTAAAGTTACATTATATGGCCTGTGTTTGAGAGAATTGAAAAAAAATCCTATTTATCATTTTAGACTTGCTATCTATGTATACATCTATTACTTTTACTTGCCCAAGAATTTAGCAAGAAATGTAGTCCATTACAAGCAGTATTTTAAGAATGGCTGATAAATGAGTTTTGCAGGGGAGGTTGGGGCAGCCTCCCTTAAACCACCTTAGACATTGCCTCTTCGTGACACTGATATGATGCATAGGAACCTTCTGCTGTGCACATCTACCTGAAGCACAGCTGCTGGATAGGCAAATGTGGACCTCAGACTTTTTTATATCAGCCATTAAAAGAGACTTGGAACCTTTGAAAGTTTTTCATGCTGGGAAATCGCTTAAGAACAACTGTATGATGACAATTGAGGTGCAATCCTTAATCCAGAATAAATCAATAATGAATTTCTTTTCTCTCAGAAGTCTTGGTTATTAGGAGGGTTGGAGGAAAAAGTAGGAAGAGATGGCTATGAAGGTGTCAATACAGACACAGGCTGGCATGTGAGCAGTTTGTATTTAAATGTCAAATTTGAGTACATGGAATTCCTTAAGCTGCTCAGGACTGTGAGCTGAGAAACAGCAGTGGTCTGAACGCTGACTCAGCTAGAAAATGATGTGTTTTCAGTGTTGTAAACTTTGGGAGAGAAGATGGCAGCTTGCTTTTATTTAAAATGAAGACATAATGTAATTATGAAATTTTATCACAGTATTTTTAAAAAAAGTAATATGAATCATAAAAAAAATTATATCTGGTGGATGGACACAAACATGATTCAGTAAAACATCAACAGCAGTAACGTAATAGAGCAAAACATGACCATGAGCTGAACTCACTCAAAATCTGACTGGATGATACAAAGATCATCTGACAAGAAGCATCAGCTTTGAAACAAAATGTGATTAAGAAAATTTAATACCACTTAGTCTCTTACTGGTCACATTCTGAAGTGCATCACTGGCACTTGGTGTGGAATGCCCTGTGACATGGGGACAGCTGAAAACAAGTTGTGCCCAGTTTCCTTCATGCTGGTTACCCATCCCTCAGGTCACTGTGCTCATGCAAGCTCAAGACCAGTTTTCATAACACAGGCAGAGAATATTTTGTTTAATTAATGTAGATTTCTGTTTTGCTATTTCATTCTCACTTTCATTTAAGTCCTTGTGTTTTTATTTGTCACTTCCTTTTCAGTGACAAGTAACACTTCTTCTAACACTGCTTGGTTAATGTTAAATATTTCACATTGCTTGTTACCAAGTGCTCTTCCTTGTTTTCTGCTGAATCCATTATCTTGGGAAGAAAAAAAGTCAAAACACAAAAATTTATTGGACTTTAGTACACCAGGCTTTGTGCAATCATTTTTGTCTCGTTTCACATATGCTGTGCCCACACAGTGTCTGACCTAATCTAGGTGGATGTTAATGGTATCAAACCCTGGACTGTAGGTTGGTTTTTAAGGTTCAAGAGGAAGGGGAATGGGATTTATCAGCAGGGAGCTTATCTTCTACCTGACATCTTCAAAGACTCCAGCTAAGTGAGGGCTGTCTCTCAAAATGACCTTTGTGCCTCTCATGGACCATGGGGGTTTAGTTTAGTACTAAGCCTGATGTTCTTAGGGAGAAGAGTCTCTGACCTGGGTATTTTATCAGCAGTTTTGCTTCTAAATGACACTTCTCTGTAACTTCTGTCATGACAGAAATCAAGGAACCTATTACTTGTTTAATGAAGCATGATTATTAAAACATAATGGAGACACAACTGATTGAAATAACAGCTGGAAATTTGCTTGTTTCTCCTTTTCTTGGAGGAGATTGGTTTCTTTCCCCCATGCAATTATCTGCAGAAATGTTTTTAAGGAGTAGTTAAGTTAAAAAATATCTGTTCTGAGGCTGATATCTAAACATTCTACTATGGAGCTGCTGTGAGACCCCTAAAGATGAAAACTGATCCATATGGATGGTAACTAGCACTTCCCAGAGTAAGAACTGTTCACTTGCTTTTATCAGCTAATGGTGACACAAAAAAAAGATTATTCACGTTGCATAGTATCTTAGTGTGATTCATTCCAATAGGCTTGCTTACAAATCTAGGTTCTATTCAATTGTGACAGAAAAATTGGAATTCAATTTATACAGCTGAAATAGCAAAATGTTGCTTTAAAACTAACAGTGAAGCCTGCTGAAAGATGTTATAATAAGGTAAAATAGCACATAGTTAATATTTCCGTACTTATCTTGTCTCCTGTACAATGTGGTCCATTCTGTCATTTTTCAGTGGTAAATTATTTCTGCTTTGTAGTTCAGAAATTAGTAGTGAGAGGAGAAAATGAAGCTTTAAAAACTTGACATCTCAGCGTGTTCCAAGAAGAGCACTAAAATGTTAACTGATTTGCCAGCTATTAAGGCACAACTGCAGATTTCCATTAACACATTTATCTGCCGTAGTAGAGCTAGTTCAAAGTCCGCTTCAAAAGAAGAAAGGAAAGATTCAGAGTAGGTCACTGCTTAAACACAGGGATTAAATTAACTAGAACAAGAGAAATTCACAGCTTCTTCCAGAAAGCTTATTGCTCTGCCTCACATACTTCATTCACACTGTTTGGGTCTATGGGTCTTAATGCCAAGTATTTCTTGGTTTCTTGCTGTTTGCTCTGTTGGTTTCTGGAGGCATATTCTTGCAGAAATGATCAGCCTGTGAGGAGGAAATTATTTCTTTTGCCACAGGTGGAGAGAGCAATAAATGAAAGAGCAGTAATTTAGGAGTTGGATTTCATGCAAATTTTCACTTGTTCAATTCTTTCACTTCATAAGACTTGATTTTAGAGTTCCTTAACCCTGCCCAAACATCTGCAATAACAATGGTGTCCTTAAAAGTTATTCAGGTCAGTTTAAGGGAAGAAAGAAAAGGGCTTCACACAAAGCTTCAAGATTTTAACTTGCTAACCCTTTCAGATAAACCCTTGGGTACAGACTGGGCCTTCACATCTGTATTCTGATGGCTCCAAGAGGGCTCCCTGCTTCGAGTGCCCAGTGGTGGCAAGCTGGGCACATATTAGGGGCTGCAGTAGCTCTTTGCCATTGTGCATCACAAATGCCTGTCATCCTCCTTGCTGCTCCAGACAGTCCCACATGGTTTCCTCAGTGTGGGTGATGGAGCTCAGCATTGATATAACTTCTGCATGGGATCAGAATACAGCACAGCTTATGGATACAAGCCTTGGAGCAGCTCAGAAACAGCACTTGCCATGACTCAATGGTCTTCAAGGTCTTTTCCAACCTAAAAGATTCTGTGATTCTACTTGGCAGGCGAGTCTCCATGCAGCAGCTGACTGGCAGATCAGCATCCTGAAGAAACTCAGTAGGTAGCCAGCAAGGATCCATTTCTCCTGCCAGGAGGTCATTTGATTCAGATTTTGGGAGAGTCAGAGAAGCGCAGAGACTGTGCATGAGAGCAGAGAGTGAGGGGAGTACTTCAGGCACCTGAGAAACATGGAGGGATGGGGAATGTATTGTGTTTATAAAAGAAAGGTTAGCTATTTTCCCGTGAAAGGGAGGCACAGCACAGGAATTATGATCCGCGGTGGTCAGCCTGCTCCTCTCAGTTGTACATTCCTGCATGACTGAAATTGTGACCAGGATATTTGGTACCTGAATGTGCTCATAATATGCTACTTGATGTCAAGGAGGAGAATGTGCAGAGAATGAAAGGAATCATGGAAGAGTTTTTATTTCAAAGATTGTCTGGCAAAATAAAAAGAACAAGACGGTGGACAAGGTACTCTCCCTAAATGTGCATATTCATCTTGAATTAATGCTTTGAATACAATCTTCAGCTACAGAGAAAGGTGTGGTCACTTTTCCTTGGAAGTGCTTAGTGTCCTGTATCATTCAGTGCTAGGCTTTGGATGTTTGTGCTGTTATATATACATGTGTACTCTGGCACTAAGCCATTGCCACTCACCCAGCAGTGAGGGTCAAAATGTCGATCAGCTCCTCCTTCCCTGTGCACTCTATCCTGTCAGTGAGACAGTGGGGAAAATTGATCATGTTAACAAAATTGGAATTTCAGCATTGTAGATGAAGGGAATGAGCTGGGATTTCACATGGAGCTTTTGTTCTTGCACTACCCACTTTGCAGCATTTAGAGTTATCACTTTGTTACTTTGATAATAGCAGTTCTTTTGTTCAAAGAAGTCTTAGGAAGAAACCCATTATTTCATATACATCTCTGTCAATAGGCCTGTCTCTTGGTTCTTCACCACCATTGCCCAGCCAGGACTATGGCTCTTGCTACATTTATTGGGAGCAAGGCTCTTAACCTATATGAATAACGGGAAATGTCAGGATGTTATAAAAAAAAGTCCCAATAGGCACTCTTCCTGATCTTGGAGCCTGGCTTTTTCCATGGGTATCTCTGCCACAAGTTTGTCCTTTTGTTAGACTGTTCTTGTTCTTATATTATTTTGGTGGATTAGTTACTAATAACTGAAATTTCGGAAGTCTGTCTGCCAAGGAGGAATGAGACTGCAAAGATGCTGCTCTTGCTGATAGTCCTTCTCCAGGTGAACTTCATAGGGTATTATAAAGTGAAGGTTTCAGAGTTTTTTTGTTTGGGATTTTTTTTTTTTTGAGAGAGATTACAAGAATTGTAGGAAACCCTTGAAATCAAAGCATAGTATAGCCCTACTGCCCCCCTAATTTAGCTTTCTACAACAGAAATGATCCCAAAAAATAAGAACTACTTTCAGATTTAGCTAAAAGGCAAGAGCTGACCCTGTTTTTCTGTTCCTATATTACTGCAGCTTTGATACAGTCTGCTTGTTGTCTACAAATACTTTTAACTATTCTCTGTACAAACACAGAGATGTCTTCAGTGCTGTCTGCTATTGGAAGTATCCTACTTAGTAAATACAAAAATGAAGCAACAGTAATGCAAAAAGAATGAACTTCATTGTAGCTCTTAAGCTTTTTTGTTTACTTTTATGTTTACTTTTTGTGTATAGAAAAATATTGCCTGGGAAAACTCAAAGACAGCTGAAGTTATAGGAGGATGTTGCTGTTTCCCAGTGACAAATTACAATTTTTTTAAAGGTGAAACAGGATTAATCTTGTTCAAAGTTTATTTATGTGAGTCATGTATCTGGGTTTGCTTAAAAGTGAGACTAAATACAGGATTTTCAAATGCAAATCTGATATGGTATGATAAACTACTATACTTTGTGCTGCTGTGGCTTCACCTCGAGTGCTGTGAGCAGTTTTGGGTGTCTCAGTATAAGAAGGATATAAAGCTATTAAAGAGTGTCCAAAGGAGAGCTATAAAGATGGTGAAAGGCCTTGAGGGGGAAGCTGTGTGAGGACCCCCTGAGGGCACTTCGTTCAGCCTGGAGGAGACTGAGGGGAGACCTCATTGTGGTGACAATAGCAGGACCTGAGGGAATGGCCTCAAGCTGAGTCAGGAAAAGATTTTTCACCCAGAGGATGGTTAGGTACTGGAACAGGCTCCTCAGAGAAGTGGTCACAGCACCAAGCCTGACAGAGTTAAGAAGTGTTTGGACAATGCTCTCAGGCACATGGTGGGACTCTTGGGCTGTTCTGCACAGGGCCAGGAGTTGGACTCTATGATCCTCAATGATCCCTTCAAGCTCAGCATGTTGTATGGTTATCAAATTTTCCAGCAAAATGATGAATTTTGTTGATTTCTAAACAATCTAGATAATTCCTGGTGGTTTTTGTTACTTCAGTATCCTTCGGTAATTCCTACTTAACAAAATAAACTTTCCTACTTTTCTTCTCCGGTGATAAATTTCTATACTTGGAAAACTTGGTTTAATGTTTTTAAGAGATGGTTGTATTTAGAAGCCTTCTCCTGTCCCTAAATAAACATATTGGAGTTCAGTTGCAGCTGACAAGTGAGTGTGTTGATTCCTCATCTTGTATATGTTGAATAAAGTCTAGAGGGTCTTAGTAGTTGAAAATAATAATTATTTTTACTTTTTAGGAAAGACATGTAACTTACTTAGACAGGGATCTGCAAGGAGCAGACTCTTCCCATACAACCTTATATGCTGTACAAAGGCACATTGTAGTGAAGAGTGGCTATGAGTTCCTCTCACATGAAGCCTCTCAACTAGCAGGATAAAAAATTTCCAGCTGCTTCTTGCCACTAAAAATGAGAATTTGAAACACTTTGTTTTAAAAAAAATCAAATAGCTCTGATTACAAAATAAAAGTGAAGTTGGTCCATTGGTATTAAATAGTTAAGAAAATACCCTCCATACAGATCCTGGCTTTAACAGAGAGGCCTGATGGTACAGCCATTAAAGTAGAGAATATTTTCTAGATGCTATTGGGAATCTTCAGTGTTTTGGAGAGTTTCACAGGCCAAGGGAAGATGGCATAGATTCCCATGGACTGTGTGATACTTGTAATTTAAATTAGAGCAAAGGATTTCAGTGGTGCCAATGTCCTCACTATGAATCCTCTCAGACAAAAATCTCCTGTCCTCCATCAGCGTATGTATGACGTGCTGTATTCTTCTCTTTGATGCTCATCACCGTACTCTGAACACTCTCATGTCTTTATTTTTCAGGCCAGAAGGTGTGCTATGGTGCCTTCAAGCGCTCGTGTTACAAATTAGCCTATTTCCAGGACTTGTCTAGACGCGTGGGCTTCCAGGAGGCCCGCCAGGCCTGTGAAATCGACGGCGGGGCTCTGCTGAGCTTGGAAAGTGAAGCTGAGCAGCAGCTAATAGAAAACATGCTGCAAAACCTCACCAAATCAGGCTCTGGGATTTCTGATGGCGATTTCTGGATTGGGCTGTGGAGAAGTGGTGATGGGCTGGCCACATCGAGTGCTTGCCCTGACCTCTACCAGTGGGCTGATGGAAGTATGTCACCATTCAGGTAAGTGTGTGAAACTGCTTACTGAGAAGGTTTCATGGAAAGAAATGGAGATCAAAATGCCAAGTCTTGAAGGCTTGCTGCTCCATGAAGTCTAGCATCTCCCCCTTGACTTCTCCAAATAAAGGGTAGCTGGCAATCAGGGTTTTGAATTTGAAGCTCTGACAGGATGGCATTACGTGGCTTCAGCCTACAAATTTCTTTGCTTCCACTCGCAGAATTTGCCTCTGCATGCCTTTTGGAGGTGGTTCTGCCACAGGTGGAATCTTTAGGGTGTGGTCTGAAAGCAGGCAGGCAAATTCTGCAAGGCTCTGGTCACCTCAGATCAGGGAGATGCCACCAAATAAATTATTGTGAGGTGCTTAGTGTAAAAGGTTCTGGGTTTACCTTTTTGAAAAGCCTTTAATTTCCTGATTAAGTCAAAGGCCAGAATAGCAGCAACTCATGGAACTCAGCACAAGGGGACAGGTAAGAGTCAAATAGGAAGGAAAGCAGAGCCAGTAGGGTGTTATTTCTGCAGAGGTGCTTTGATCAGAATTTTTTTAAGATTCAGAGATGTGGAGCTTGGACGTTAAACTCCTTTCACAGAAGGGTTGTGAGAAATGCAGGATGTCTTTGAAGAGGATGGGACTGTTGGGGTTGATATTTCTTCATTAATGCAAACCCTTTTATCCTTTTATTTGGAAATTTTCTTTGGCGTCCTGATGAACCTTATCTTCAAAAACTAGAAATTGGTACACAGATGAGCCTTCCTGTGGAAGTGAAGCCTGTGTGGTGATGTATCATCAGCCAACTGCAAACCCTGGTCTGGGAGGGCCATACCTTTATCAATGGAATGATGACAGATGCAACATGAAGCACAATTTTATCTGCAAATATGCCCCAGGTAGGTGAAACTAACGTTATATTTCACAGGTGGGGCCTTGTCTTAGAGAAACAATTGCCTCTTGGTTTATGAGGGAATTTTCAAGTGTGTTTTGGCCTGTGGTACTGGTTTCTTTGATGTCTGCCTGAGCTGGCATTAACAGGGGATGTAATATGTCAATAACAAGTATTAAATGAAATTTTTAATACATTTAAATAAACCTGCTTATATCTAATAAGAATGTTTTCAAAGTTTGCTATACTATCATGCATTCCCACATTTACCTTGGTTTAATTGATTCCCTAGCTACTTTTTCTTCCTAAAGTGTTTGAAGTGGACATTTTCTACTTTCCATGTAGGATGACCAAGACATCCCTTGGTCCTCCTGTAAAAAATACTGCTCTCTCCTTGTAGTTGCAGCCCTGCCATTTTATACCAACTTAGGTGTGGTGGTTTTTCAAAAAGTTACGGCTTGAAGAATGAAGTCCAGAACAGCAGGAAAAAGTTCTGCATTCATGCATGAGGACTTATAGATATGAAAAGCAGATGCATGCTAGTTGAGATGGTGACAGAAAAAACAGATCTTAGGCAATTTGGCTGTATTTCCAGACATGACATAAGTTCTGTATATGTCAATAGAGGAAAAGTGAACTATAAACTAGAACATGGTGCAGAACCAGAGAGGACGTGAAAAGTAAACTTTCCAGTTTGAGCCTGCAACACTTTCTATTCTTGGCGGTACTTACAGTAAATGAAAACGTGTTTTTCAGCAGGATCTTGCAAATGTTTTCAAATAATTTTTGGTGTGTCTGCTTTTCAAAAACTAAGCTGAAAGTCAGAATGCATATGAACTTATGGATTGATTTCATTTATTAGTTAATAAAAACTCAAGAAGTTGCCCATGGGAATCTCGTAATGTTTAACAAGACCAATTGCCAGGGCAACCCCAAGGACTAATCCAGGCTGGGGATGAACAGATCCAGAGCAGCCCTGGCAGAAGGACTTGTGGGTGCTGTGGGTGAGAGGCTGGACATGCCCTGGCTGTGTGCACTGGGAGCTCAGAACCCCCGTATGCTGGGCTGCAGCCAAAGCCCCGTGGGCAGCAGGGCAGGGAGGAGATTCTGCCCCTCTGCCCTGCTCTGCTGAGACCCCACCTGCAGTGCTGCATCAGCTCTGGGCTCCCAGCACAGCAAGGACAGGGAGCTGCTGGAGCCAGGCCAGAGGAGGAACCTAGGTGATCAGAGGGATGGAGCAGCTCTGCTGGGAGGAAAGGCTGGGAGAACTGGGATTGTTCAGCCTGGAAAAGAGAAGGCTTTGGGGTGACCTAATGGTGACCTTCCAGTAGCTGAATGAAGCCTACAGGAAAGGATGGAGAGAGACTTTTTACAAGGGCCTGGAGTGACAAGACAAGGGGGAATGGCTTCACACTGACTGTGGGAAGTTTATATTAGATTTTAGGAAGAAATTCTTTCTTTTGAAGGTGCTAAGGCCCTGGCACAAGTTTCCCAGAGATATTGTGGATACCCCATCCCTGGCAGTGTTCAAGGCTGGGTTGGATGGACCTCTGAGCAACCTGGTCTAGTGAAGGTGTCCCTGCCTATGGAAGGGGGTTGGGAAAAAAAATTATATAAGGCCCCTTCCCGTCGAAACCATTCTATGAAATCTTTGCAGCTATTTGACCTACCTAATTCTGCAGTTTCCTACCTGCTTTCTCTATGCTGATGATCAAGCAATAATTGCTCTCTTTATAGAGGTCTTTCTATCTGTAGAGATCCAGGCTATTTTGTTAGTCTGGTTTTTGTGAATACAAGCTTTTTCACTTTCTGGTCTCTTAATGAGGATATTAATGGCAATTATTATTGCAATCAAATATTAAATATTTGGAAGAGTTTATATATGAGCATATTTTACCCTTTTACCCCCACCTCCTAAATCTGTTTCTGCTTTTAGAATTGCTAGTGGATATCACTTCATGATAATCAGTGATCATCACAGGCCCTTCAAGGAAATGCAACATATACAATTTTATTACTTTTAAAACTGGTAGAATTATTTTGAAATAATGGAACAAAGTAAAAGTGTTTTATGTTGTTAAGATACCTACATTTTATTGTCAGAAATATGCAGGCTTTATTAAAAAGGTTAGGTTTCAGGTAAATTTCACAGCTTTAAAAGGAAATGAAGTGAGATAATTATTCTGTAGTAGTGAACTACTTACCATTCTTGTTGAGATGTTATAAAAAATTGCTTTTTCTATTGCTTTCACCATCTGAAAAAATGCTAGATATTTTGGATTGGCAGAAAACAAAGCGGTAACAGTAACAATGAAAATACACTTACATTTTTGTTCTCTAGGTAGAAATGGGTTGCTAGTGTATAATGAGGCATATAAGGCAAACAATGTATAGGTAGATTATTGTTAGTATGGACATTGTTATGCAGCTAAATACAGCACTACTGAATTGTAGCTATTTATTTTTCAAGCTGTTGGAATTGTGCTCTTTAGCAAGACAGGCTATTCTCCAGAAATGTATTTTTCTGTCACATAGAGGAAAGGAGTAGATGCATAAATGTATATAAATAGATAGATGACATTTCTTTCACTGCCTGAAGTACCACAATGTTTGTAAGAAAATTACATTTGTTATCTCAAACTGAGGGAGATACAAACAACCTTTTTTCCCCCCTCAAATCACCTTAATGGCTTCAATGTCAGCTCTTAGCAATACAAAATACATCCATTTCGCCAAGAGTATGAAAGTGCCACATGCATATTGAATTTCAGTTTGTTATCTGAGTATGTTGTTTTTCACAGCTTTCCTGTCCGTATTGAATGTATGGTGTGTGAGAGCAGCCACAGGTCAAAGCAGGTTGTAGATGACTGTGATGAAGTTGCATTTAATTGGATCAGCAGCAAGTCCAGGGCACTGCTCATTAGGCAGCCTTGCTCAAGCAGCAGCTACATTTCTGGTGGACACTTTTATTTTTCGAAACCCTTTTTATAGTGCCTCCCTTCACAGCATTTACTGTTGCAATGTTCAGTCTGGCTTTAGATCATATTGATCATTCAGTGATCTTAAATTTAATTATAGGTTGGTAATTGCAACCACATTTAGTTCCTGTCCGGCTCCTGTAGGTTTGATTATGCAATCAAACTTAAAACTCGTCTCCTCTTCTGCTGTCAAGAGACAACAGCTCAGTTCTTTGGGGTATCTTGGCATCTTTCTTTATATAAGGCCAAATGTAGCTATTTTTTACCAGAGTAGGTGAAATTATTGCCTTTTTCTAGTAGGGTTTATCACTGCTCTGATTTCTCCCAGCAGTTTGCATTTATCAAGATACTCAGAACAGTAGTCTCATAGCACTATGAAGTTAGTATAACCTTATGATAAAAAGAACTTATGTAATTTTAGAATTGTCTGCACAAATGAAAATTTGAACGTGTTAGGAGCTTTATTTAGCACAAGAAGTTAAGGTGTTCAGTGGCTTAGCCATGAACCATTAGCTGTTAAGTCAGAGGCCACCAAGAACTGGAATTAGAGTAAACTATTGCCTTCTTCTAAGAAACAAAATGTATTAACTAGAAATGATCTGACACTAGGTTGCAAATAGTCTTTGGTAAGGAGATGAAATGATGAAGAATTAAGCAATTATTGTTTGGGGGAATGTATCTATTTCTGTGATACTGCATGAAAAATAATGAAAACATCTGTTTTATTGCACAAGTTTTTCATTCCTCAACAATCGATTTCAAATATTGATTTAACAGATAATGTCTTAGAGAAAGAATTAGGAGACAGAGCAGAGCCAGAATACGGTAAGAAATTTTGATGCATTAAATTCAGTTGCATTGCTAAATACATAATTATAAGGATCCCTTATAAGAACCTCCAAAATTACTCAAGTTTAACAGGCACGGTTAGAGAACTGGAACATAGGAAAAATGTATCCTCCAGAGAGCAACAGCTACAAATATATGGCTGTTGTTCAGAATAGCACTGCTTGTAATTCTTGTACCAGATATAATTCCAATTTTGTAATAAAATCCTGTTTACATGTATATTTAATGATTCATAAAAATGTTCATTTCCCCAATATAAATTAAAATATAATTACTATTAATTTATTTAATAACATAATGGCCATATTTTTTACTCATTATTTTCCTAAAATGTCTGATTTCCTTTTCAGATATTTTTCCAACTGTGCCAGCAGGAAATCCTTATGACACAAGCAAACCAGAAGATCAGTATCATATTATTGCTACTGAAACAGGTAATGTGTTCATATGAATTTAGTGTTCTGCTAAAAATATTAACAGCAGAATTAAATTAATATTTCAGTTTCCATTTTTGTTAATGGGAAGAAACAGTCTGTTTCCCTGGGAAGTGCCCTGAAAATACATATATTTGAATAACATTTCAAGAGTCTTAGTTCTCTTAGTAACTGTGGGAACAAATTATTTCCTTGTCTCCCCAAACTCAGAATAAACACTGTGTTCATAGCCCCCCCAAGTACACTGTGTTTTAAGGAAATCCACATGCTAGGAGGAGTTCAGTGCCTTGCTGAGGTTCCTAGCAGAGATGACATTTGATATTTGGGAATTGGTGCTGTAATGTCCCTGGCTGCTTCATTCAGCAATTTATCTTCTGAACGGCATCCTAAGGCTAGTGAAGAGTTGCAGCATGGCCTTAGTTCAAAGAACTGAACATCTCCAAGGAACAACTCTGGATTTTACAGGATTGCACCATGGGATTATGGAAAGTGGGTGCTCTGTTTCCCCACTGGTTGTCTGGACATGAGCAAGCTTCCTAACTGGTGTTTCCATTATTTGTAACTCCAGAGGAATTAATATACTGATGAACTGTGTTTTGTAATCAACAATACCATGTAATATAAACTATGCGAATACTCTCTCTCTAAAACTCAAACACAATCTGAATATTCACATTTATTCTTGCTAGTGAAAAATATTTTTAAAATAGGACAATGGGGAAGAAACTCCTCACAATTTGTACATTAAATGTGTACTAGTATAAAGCATGGGCATATAGTTACTGGAAAACAGTGCCCTTCTGGAAGTTGCAGACCCCATCCCCTGTTGTAGACAGATAATAGTCTCAGCTTGAAAATATCATTTTCCACTGCTTTTGTCCAGGGACCCGCAGGGAATCACCTGTAGCTCTCCTGATTAGTCAAGGAGAGGGTCTATGTATTTTTTAAGGGGTAAAGGAAAACAAGAGCCAGGCTTGTTCCTCCTGTGGTCTTGCATGGACAGGGAATCCAACACACAAAGACAACTGAGTCTTCAGTTAAAATGGCCTGTAAAAATAATAAGCTGTGAAATGTACTCCATTAAAATACTTGAATTTTGAATTATGAAATTGGAAAATATCAGAATGGAAGACCTTAAGATACATTTTGCACATCACTCAGGTGCTGTTTTATTCTTGATACTGCTGAGTTCTCTTTGGAGCTCTCCCTATAGAAGGAATATATAAGTATTCTTTTGTGTAAGTGAATGGATTTCTGATATTTTACTTCAGGTTTTTACTCACATGCTTAAAAGCATTTCAACATGGGAGACATTAATGAGAACTTTTGTCTTGTAGGTATAATTCCGAATCTAATTTATGTTGTAATACCCACTATACCACTACTTCTGTTGATACTGGTGGCTTTTGGGACTTGCTGTTTCCAGATGCTTCATAAAAGGTAAAATATACTCATCCATAATGATTTTATAATGCAGAATTCATATTTCCATTGGCAAGCTATTCCTACTGAAAGACTGCTTACATCTGTCCTCAAATATGCAAATAAATGTCTTTTCATCCATTAAAATCCAAGTTGTTTACAGCTGTTACAGCTGAACATTCACCTTCAGGCTTTTCCACAACATGCTGAAGTAATTCCAGGTCTCAAAGTATGTTGCTGTTGGGACTCCACCTGTTTCTGAAGGTCTCTTTGCAGACCACTTGATAGGCAGGGCTGCTGTCAGCACTTTTATTTCACCTCTTTCATTGTGCTTACTACCTATAAAGCATCTGGGCTGTGGGAAATAATAGAGGGTATTACCTTCACAGGTACAGGCTAAACTCAAAGACTCACTTTCTGACCTAAAGTGCAGTTTTTTCCAAGGATAAACCTAAGGGCCAGCAGCTGTGTAATGCTGTTCCACTGTACATACCATACAAACAACAGATGGACCACTGGAGCAGAGAAGTTGAAAATGAGAAGCAAAAGCATTGAGCCACACAGCGGTGTGACATCCTCTGTGCATCATGTATGTGCTGAGGAGGGTGCATGAAGTAAATAGATATGTGAACATGGCTGTGGTATCAACCAGATGTATTGTTATGCAAAGAGGAAACATTACAGCCTGTGAAATTCTTTAGACATTCCTTTTTTCTCAAAATATGATATAGATACATCAAGATATGACAGTGTAGAATTTTTTTTTTCTGAATTAGTCTTTCTGAAACTTTCAAATATAATTTTCATCCTTTTATTCAGGAAGCGTTTTCAAGTTAATGTAATCCAGAAGAGTTTAAACCGAAATAGGTTTTATAGATAAATGCTATTTTGGTAAAATATCAAGATAATAAACCGATTCATAAGGTGGTATCCCTCTTGAAGAGCAGGAATACTTAAAAAGAATATGAAATCAGAATAAACAATTCTCCTTATTCTTAGCCTTCATTTTTCCTTATGTTTTTTACTTAATATTTCCAGCCAATAGCTGCCATACCTTATTTCAGGTGGGAAAACCACTTCAAATATGAAGAGTGTTTCTGTCTGTATGAGGGAGTGTACAGTGGTATTTGCAGTACTCCGTGGTACCACATCTCACTGAAACAAGCAGCTGTAAAGAACACGTTATGAGGTCGGCATAACAAACTAGATTGTTTTTGTTTTATGCATTTTCTATAAAGGAAAGAAAAATGTGCATTTTTTTAGCCAGTCTTAAGACTGGCAAATACAAATCTGTGAATGGTTATGTACAAACCTCAGCGCTGGGGCTGCAGAGGTTTGGAAGTTCACAGTAAAAAGAGTAGTAAAAGAAAAATATGTGCAACAATAGCAATTACATAGTAATTGAATTCTGGAGCCCTTATTACAATGGCCATGGATCTCTTGGTAAGTATAGTACATGTTTGTACCTTTTCTGGCAGGTCTTTCTCTTCTGAGAAAAGTTTTGGCCCTTGAATACTCCTGGGAAAACAATGACATTCATGGCCCACTGAAATCAATAGAAATAGCAGTGTTGACTTCAGTGGGCTTTGATCAGGCCTTTGATGCTAAAGCAGTTCATCCAGAAGTAATTCATCTGAACTTCCAAGAATTCAAAATTGCATGATGCAGATATTGGAAATTCACCTTGGAAGATTGCCCTTTTTCTGTTAGCTGATTAGTTTGATAATGAAATGATACAAAAATCAAGGACAAAATGGTTTTGATGCAAAACAGAGTTGTCTTTTTTATTGTTTGGTTAATTTGCTTTTTTTCTTCCCCCAGAATGTCCATTTTGAGTTGCATCAAAAGTTTTAATTAAAGAAATTAAACAAATTAAAAAAAAATATTTAAATCACAAAAGCCATCACCAAAAATGAAGTATATAATTTATCTGTTGAAACAAAACTTTGTTTTTAGAAAAATATTTTCCTATCTATTTTCAATTATGTTTCTACTTATGACCCATCTTGCAAATAATTTTAGTCCATCACAGATATGCAGTTCTTGGGCAAAGAAAGAGACAATGGCTTGAACTGATCATCTGGACACTGCAGAGCTTTAGGAAAGGGATTCTGTCCTGCTGGGGAAGGAGGGATCCCCAACTTTCCGCATGAACCTGACTTCTCATTCTTTTTTAGGCTTCCACAACATGGTGACCTTTCCTCTGAAAGCCACAACCCATGGCCAACCAGGACATGCCTAGCTTGAAAGGTCATGATTAATTTTGCCTGGCATTGGGCTCTTGAAGGGTAGTAATGAGGCAAAGCAACACCTTGTCCCTGAAGCTAGCAGAAATGATCAGCTCATTCATGCTTAGATGCTCTCCCTTTCATTTCTTCCAGGGAAGCAAGGAGAAACTGCTTCAAAGACCCATCTCCATTATCATCTGAATGCCTTGCAGAAAGTTTAAATTCCAACCTGGTATATTTCTCAGTTTCTATGATTATATTTGATGGTGAAAACACCAATATGCTCAAGCTATTTATTGCATCTTACCATTGTCACTAAAACCTGTTTCCTGAACCAGCTGAGAAAATCAGCGTTAGGTTTGCTGAAGATAAATTCATTTTATACAGCTCGAGTTCTGATCCAAGGTATTTAGAAATTGTTCCTGCTTTGTGGCAAGGACTCTCCATTGAAAGCTTTTCATCATTAATTTATGAAATATGCCTGCTTTTGCCAGATTAATCCGGAAGGTAGCAGTGACTTTGTTTCTTTAAGAAGGAAGCACTGGAACTACTGGATTCATTGCAATTGCTTTGTTTATAGCATTGTGGCCTGATCTAAAGTCCACTGAAGCCAAAAGGAGTCTTTTGAATTACTCCAATGGGCTCAGGTACATAATGCATTACTTTGTAGGACTTCAGAGGTAAGTCTGGAGGGATTAAAAACTACTGTAGCATTCAGCACCCTTGAAGCACATTTTAAATCAACTCAGACTTGCTTGCACTTATACACCAGGAAAAGAGTAAAACTGAATGTATAGGACTGTTGGGACTCTTAGGTTTCCACCTTATAGAGTTATGTAGGTCTGCTTGTCCTCCTCTGGTTTTTACTTAATTGGGAAAAAAACCCATCAGTGTGAAATATTCTATCCAGAGACTGAAACATTTTCATTGAAATGCAGCTGCAGTGGCTCCTGAAGTGACTCCTCTTTTCAATAGACTGCAGTGCACTGTCTGCCAATCTCAGTGAGCAAAGGCAGTGTGTTGTGGCATTTGTTGCCATGAGGAAAGGCTGCCATAAACTTGAAGGTTTTTTCAGAGCTCCCTGAAAAAATCAGAGTGAACATTTTAGCAGTATTGCAGAGCAAATGCATTTGGAACCAGTTTTATTTTTTTTTTTAACTGAAAAAACACCGAACAAAAAACCTACTATTGACAGGTTTGACTGAAAACTAGTCCTAAGGAAGCTTTCTACCAGTCATTCATTGCTAGGAGTCTGATTCATGTGCCATCACTTCATTAGATATCAGGAAGGGAAGAGGCTTTCTGGCGCGTGGATGCGCAGTGGCCCTGTTGGTGTACCCAGGGTGGGCAGGAGTGTGGTACCCTCTGGGGTGGGTGGGCTGCACCCTGAGCACCCTGGGCATGGATTTAGTGGTCTGTGTGCTCTGGTCCCCACCAGGCAAGGGAAGCGCTCAGCTCCCACCAGCCCTGGTCAAACTGAGTACACGCCCTTCTCTGAAATGACCACTCTGTATAAGAGGTGTGGTTGGATGGGAACTGGAAAAAAATAAAATCCATACAGGCCAACCCAGTACAGTTCTTGGGAGTAGCACTGGTGAGCAGGGTGGTCTGGTAACTTTGGTAACACTGCCATTGTGGATGGGGAACCCACACTGTGAAAGCACCAAAGGTGGTCTTGAGATCTGGGAATGAAACCTTCAGGTCTGATGACAAAGTTGAATCAGGACTGCCAAAGCACACATGCACTGAAAATGGTTTGCATTTTTATTTTTCAGTAAAGGAAGAACAAAAACCAGTCCAAACCAGTCCACACTATGGATTTCAAAGACGCCTAGGAAGGACAGTAGCATGGAGGTATAATGATTTACTGACTGAAAACAAAGCAAAAATAACATTTTGCAGTGAGGCTGTATTATAATGTCGTCAAAGAACATTAGCTTGGAATGGCTTGAAAATGCAAAGGATCTACAAGAATGAACTGTAAGCTCCCCCTTGAGGCAAATGTTCAGATCATTTTTATATAATGTTTGTTTATTAATTCAGTAACAAAATATGCCATGCTAAATAAAGGGTATGTGTTTATTTTGCTAAGAGATGTAAGTTAGCTAGTTGTGAGCAATGAAATGAACAGAGCATTTGAAGTTTTTATGGGGAAATATCCACAATGTATGTCAGTTTTAAAACTGTTTGTAGTTAAACAAACCTTCTCTGTTTCTTTTAGTCTTTCATGCATTGTAATGTAGTCAATGTACAGTAAATGGAACTGACAATTTTACAGTGTAACAATTATTTATCTTTGCATAAAAGTTTGATACAAAATATTTGTTTAGTATTTATTTGCACACAACACAGTTTTTGAATCTCAGGAACAAATATTATTTTATTAAATATTAACATGGCTGCTGACAGAGACAGCCACCATATTGTGACATCAACCTGATGTAGCAAAATTCAAGGATTCATCAAAGTCATTTGCTGTGACAGAAAGAATTAATTTTGCCAGGGAACATCTGTAACTTTTTGTCATACTGGCCCAAGGTCAACATCAATAACTTGCGAAGTGATGCTTCATTCAGGGTGTGTCCTTTAAAGGCAGCTATTAGTTATTACTTAAGTAAAATATTTTTCTGATGGAAAAAAATCACAGTGGGCAAGAGTTTAAGATTAAAATTACAATTTCAATAAGTCTATGTAAAAAGACTTTAAAGGTCATTTAAATGTAGCTAATAGTTTGTTAGGAATAATGTAACGTTGGAACAAAGAGAAGACAAAGGTTTTTTCTTGGAAGTGGCACTAATAGATTGATCCCAACATTACTCAGACTATTATCTAGAAAAGCATTAATTATATTAATTGGTGGATAGATTTAGAGGTAATTGTGATGCATTTAAAGTCGTCTTTTAGAGTTATGATTAACATCATTAATGCCCATTCTCTTTGATTCTTTAAGAGCTTTCTGTGCCTTAAGAGTGGTCGTGCCAGTCATTAGGAGCAATCTGGGGTGGTGGCAGTAGCACTCTGGCTGATTTGTTGGTGGCAATCTGATGTTAGAGCAAAAAGTTAAGGGGTTTTACTGCAGTTGCAGCAAGAGTTCAAGAGCCTGAGTTCAACCTTGTTGGCTTTAACACAGATTCAAAACTCCCACTGGATGTTGGGTAGAGACCAACGAAGCAGAACTGATGGGTTGCCTACACTGTGCTGAATGATGTTCACCACATCACTTCAGAGACAAATGTGCCTCAATTTTTCTGAGTAAAGAAAAAATATTTGAAAGTTCAATACCATTAATACTTTTTGTGCAATTAGTTGCTGAAGCACTTCTGGAAGCATCTTAAAGCTGCTGTTATGCAGAGGTTTTGCTTCCTTTCAAAGAAACCTTATGCAGTTCAGGTTAAATATTTTTCTTCCTAATTAAAATTTTCTATAGTTTTTCCAGTCAGTAGCAACTACTTACTTTGTTCAATCTCCTACTTCGGTTTCCTTTGCAGTGAGAAAATACTATGATCCTGCATGATCATTAAGACTGGAATTGTTTTACTACTGACCCAAGTATTGCTTTACTCAGCTGAGGGGAAGAGAGATCTCTTTCTTGGGAAAAGTTGTGGTCAAAAGAACTTAGTTCGTTATTATGGTCTTGAAGGATTGACTCCATTTAACTTAAGGATTTCTTCATTCTTCATACTTCCAAAGGACATGTAAAGTTGTCACTATCAATATCATGTTTAAAAGCAGCAGAAGTGATTTCGAAGCAGCCATTAGGAGAATGCAAATTCCTTCAGGAGTGCTTCTCACAGAGTGAAAGTGATGGCTGGGCAAGAATCAGCACAGACTTATCTCAAACTCTGTGTGAGGGCAGGAGGGGAAGTGGCATCCAATGCTTCTATTGTAGTGTACTCAGATTTTATGTAGATACAAGAAATGTTGGTTATGGGGGCAAAGTATTTCCATATTTATCACCGTATCTATCCCTCTGTTTAAAGCACCTTGGAACTTTGACTCAATTGCAAATAATCCGTTCTGCTCAGGTGTTTTAACATAGTATTGACAGGTTTCTCCACAGGGTAATTTGCAGGCCACTGAAGCCATGGATTTTGACCAAAGGCTAGAATCTGATTGGTTAAGGTTATGTTAGTTTTAGCTAGACATAATTAGTTGAAATAAAACGACTTTTTAAATTAAAATAGTTTATATATCTTTTTGTGCCAGAATTTATAATAGAACTTTTTTCAGTCTGATGAGGTGGTTTACCAGTATATATCTCCAAAAACATCTGTGTTTTGCATTCTGGGAAGCAAGAAAATGCCCAAAAATAAAAGTATGTAATTGTATTCCTGGAAAGCACATTTTCTAGTGACTGGATTTGCTTTCAGGTGGCTTTTGTATTTCATTAACAGACTGAAACACGATGTATAATAGTGATGTATGGTAAATAATGCAGAAATCTGGTAATATTTTAATTAAGCTTTTTAATGTAATTGCTTCACCCAAATCAATTTATACTAAGAGCGAGATGTTCTACTTTTCAGAGAAATTTGAGAAACAATCATCCACTATGAAAGATAGAATTTGCAATTTTAAAAGATTATATGTTAAAAACTGTGTTTTATATGGGCGAATGTGTCTAAAACACCTTTTTACCTTCTCTCTGTCATAAATATGTGTATCTGTGTTCTTTGTGATCACAGATGTCTTGATAAAGCTACCTATTTTGGTCTGGACCTAGTTCTCTAATGCTTACAAAGACCTGAAAACAGTTTGGGACTTGGTTTTTCACTTTGACTGCCAGCCTGTGTTTGCAAGCGAGCCTTGTACTTTGACCATTTCCTACCTGCATTTAGTGTTGCAAGAACCAAACTCAGGAGCTTCTTACAACAATCATACACCTGTGTGTATATGTGTAGATAACACTCACACAGTAAGTGAGAATGCATTTTGTACTTTTGGTACTGTGGAATGATAAATACACCAAATTCCTATACTAGTCTGAAATCAGAAATAAAGAATTGCATCATGTTACACTAGGACACCATAGAATTTAAGGCATTTGAACAAGTAGGTAATTATATTTTAATAAAAACCTATTTATAAAAGAGCTCAAGAAGCTTAACCCCTTATTTTGGTTTTCATATTCTTTCCCCTTTAGAATGCTGTAATGGGATACCCTGCTAGTTTATATACAAAGGACAAAATCTGTATTTGAAATAACCAGAACAGGAAAAGCATGTAATGTAAGAACACTATTATTCACGAGGAAGAGCTGGTACTCATTATTGTCAAATGTTTTTAAAAACATAGCTTTTTATGAGAGGAAGTTGCAGTATTGAGTCTGTGGTTGGGTGTGGACAAGCACATCTCTATAATTGTTTGAGTAATTGCCAAACACTTGCCTAGAAAGAAAACTAAAAAGCTCTATTCAATCCTTTTTTAACTCTATTAATTCCAAACACATTACACAAGAGAGAACTTTTGGCTGACATTCAGTTTATTCATTAGAAAGCAGCATGATCCATGGTCAGCCTTTCTGCACAATCCATAAACCTCTTTCCAGGGCTTTTTGTAATAGGCAAGGCAGAGGAACTCCCATGAGCCCAGTTTAAAGGGATAACACACACCTTCATTTGGATCGGCAGACAGATTACAGGGAAGAGTTGACTATGCATTGCTATGAAATTGCACATTGAAAAACAGAACGTAAAAACATAAACCAAATAATATTTCACCTGAGATTAATAATTTTGATTCTTTTCCACTGAAGCAGTTGCAGTTTGCAAACTCTTTTTTTTTACTACCCATGTTTTGTAAAGCCCTCCACTGTGCAGTTCATGTGCTGGTGTTCCAATAAACCATTTTCCTAATATCTTATATAAAAGAAAAAGTAAAATTACAAAACTATTTATTAACAAAACCATGCCATCTCTTTTGAAATATTGTGCTCAGTTTCTCTGTGAGATTGAAATGGCAGCCTAGTTCACATCATTATGCGATGGCTTACTTTCAACATTTAAATTCCATTTCTATGATTAAAAAATATCAAGCTAATAGATGATGTTTTTTATCCAGTCCACAAACATGGTGACTCGAACATACACTCCTGGTCGTTGGGGAAGTGCACACCCTTCTCCAAATGATATTACACCAACCAAAAACCACTTGTGGTTATCTTCAAATGTCAGAGGGCCACCTGAGTCGCCCTGCAATAAGAAATTAAAAAGTTAAAAGTAAACAGTGTCAACCCTAAAGCACAGCCTGTTTATGATGTTTGTTCATTTTGTTCCTTAATCATTGGTGCTGTACCCTTGTATGTCCTGGGCACCAAGAAGTGAGATCAATATGAATATTTCCATGTGAAAAAAACCTCTTGAAATGATAAATTTCTTTTTTTATTTATTTTTCAAATGACACTATCTTAAGCTCTCATCAGTCTTCCAATACAGGACTGGGCTTCAAGTGATTTTTTTTTCTTTTTTTTTAATCTTATTCCATTTATGTTCAGCCCTTTGTATTTCACAGAGCCTGGGTAAATGTAGAGGGGTTCTTTTCAGTTTAATATATTCAGCCAAAACACAGTTCTATTTTCAGTCACCCCAGAGTTTCTGCGGTTTCAAATTTAGAGAACAAAATAACAAGATTGCCAGAAGAGAAGGTGTCCTTTTCTCTCCCCTCCTTTTCAATAGTTTAGCCAATGTAGCATTACAATAGAGACTGAGTTTAATTCAGCCTGAGTGCAGATGAGTCAGCCATGGGTGTCTCGTTTTGATGAGAAAGAAAACAATGACTATTTTTCATTGTCTGTTGAGTTAGTTGAACCAGCATTAATTGTGTCTTCTCCAGGCCCTGTGAATGGATCTTTACCAGAGAATTCTGCAAAGACTTAGCCATTAAAATACTTCTGCTGATAACTCTAGGGCATCCCAGAACATTAGAGGCTGTGACAGCAGCCTAGAGGGGGATGTGCTATCAGGACTTACTTGTTCCTCTTTGCTCATGGCTGACTGGTCATTGATCACAGTGCTGGTCACTTGTACTCTGTGTCAGCCTGTGGTGCTACACTGATTTTGGGGTTTTTTTTCATTATCAGGTTCAGAAGGAAAAAGGGGAAGAGGAAAGTCACGAGGGGAAAGGACACCAGATTGAACACAGTCCTCATTCTGGACTAAGCTGGGCAAAGTCAAGGCACCTGGTCAATGCTTAGGTTGGGAGGGCAAAGCAACAGGAATTATGTGACAGTGCTCCTCATCAGGCTTAGGAAAGCCAGCCAGTCTCCATGCCACAGAGTCCATGTTGCTGGAAGAAAAATCATGTGGCAGCCAACTCTGAGTACATCCTCATAGAGAAACAGTGAGTTATGAGGGGAGGTGGAATGGATGTGGACCAAATCCACAGGAAGCAACGTATATCAGTGCAGAAAGTCATCCACTCTGATACACTGTGGTGTCCACTTAGGAAAGATCTCCAGAGTCTACAGATTCTGGGGAAAAGCAGTTTTTCTCTCTCTGCTCTCTCTCTTTTTCCCTTAAAGAAGCATTTCTGACACTTCAGTCTATTTGATATTTGTTTCTCTGCTCTCTGCATTTCCCTAAGCATGTGCCTCTCTCCTTCAAGGAATTACTCAGCAGGAATTATTCAAAGCCTAGTGCAGGAAACTTCCAGTCCTCACATATATCCACAGTTGTTTATGGTGAGACGACACACACACACAAAATTTTAAACTTTTATCCTGATAAATTACTAAATGGGCAAAATAGTGTGGGTAGAAATTACCTTCATGGATAGGGATTGTCCTGGTTTTCATGAGTGGAGGATCAGGAAACATTTTATTCGGTAGCTAGGGGTGGTCTGTGCCAGCAGTGCAAACGAGTTGCGTCTACTTACCTGGCAGGAATCTATTCCTCCCATGTCATATCCTGCACAGAGCATATTCTCAGTAATGTTATATTTTGGCATCCATTGTTGGCATTCTTCATTGGAAATGAGAGGGACCTCTGCTTCTTGCAATATATTTGAAGGGGGACCTGGTGAAAATACAAAGTACATTTACCTGCAGCATTAAATATGTACATCCCGCTGGGAACACTGATGGTTTTGTTCCTGTTCCAGCATGCTCAGCACGCTCCTGAGCAGCAGGAATCCCTGCCTTACTGCTGTACTATTCAGGCTTATGCCCCTGTAACACAGTCTCTGATTAAACAGGGCTCGTTAACTGAATCCTGTCTTTCATTTGTGTAATGGGACTGAATTTGGTTATAATTAAATCAAGATTACTAAAATCAATGGCCATGAACTCACTGTGGGGATATCTAAGGGATGACTAAGGCTTAGGAACGTGGGTTGTCCAGTGTTTCCTCACTATTCCTTGTGTAACTTTGGTTCTTTAAAGTTTTTATAAAATTTTCTTCTACTAATTCCTACCCAAATTTTTAAATGCAATTTTGTTCTTAAAATGTAGAACTCAATGTATTCAACTGTGGAAGTGAAATGGCATGTTTATTATTTCAGAGAGGTTCCAAATCTGGAGCATATGACATACAAACAGAACATACATTTCACACTGCAGTCAGTTTGCTTGACTTCTGGGGAAAATCATTTGCACATTGTCAGAAAGACTAATCTTCCTCCTCCCCCACCCAATATCTGGAAATAAGATGTGCATATTTCATGTTGAGAAAAGTAGTCATCATAACTTCTAAGTGGAGGTAGTAAGCTTTCCTCATAGCTTAATGAACTTAGATATGCATGTTTTTTCCAGTAAATATGTTATAACTATTATTTTGCTTCAGAGAAGGAATAGTGGAATGGGATAGTTCCTAAATTTTTATACAGAAGAGTATCTCTCTAAACTATTTGACCTTAACAACTGCTGTGGAATCAGGAACAAGTTTCCCCTCACAGCTGCATGCCTATCAGTTTTCCAGGCAGATGACCCACCTTCATTCCTAATATCTCCCCAGCCAGCAATGGAGCAGTTAATTCCTGGTAAAAACTGTTGATTTTTTCCTGGTAAGCAGATAGGTTGTATGTAATCTGTGAATGAGAAACACGCAATCAATCTCAGCCTCTTCCCTGTACTCAGGGTTTTATGAAGTCACATCAGAAAACGTCCATTAATTCAAGTCCACTTTTTGGCCAAAACATGCAGGAAGTACTGAGCTGACTCCCTGCTACCCTCATATGCTTAGCACAGTTTTGCATAATAGAATAAATGTGTTTTGTGGGAAAATAAAAACTCACCTGTATATTGCACTTTGTGTTGAAGGTGCATCAGAGCAATATCGCTGTCTTTTGTTTCCTTTGTGTAGTGAGGATTTATAATTATTCTGTCGATGTCTCGAACCACTGTTGAAGGCTGTGCCAGATCTGATTGAGAGTACAAGCCAAGAACCGCTCGCCAGCGGGATGGTTTTAATTGTCTCCTAGAAGTTGCAAGGAGTATTCACAATTAGGAATCATTAATGAAAGTTTTGAAAAAATATGTATTAGATGAGATGCTGATATTTAGCCTCATGGTAATCCCTAGCACATTTTGTCAAATTAATAGAGCATAGTAGATGTGTGTATAATTCCACGACAGTATTGCTGTCTTAAACATCCATACTGCAGATATACATTGCTGGTGTTTTCATGGTGAGCTTATAATGCATTATTTATAATGAATTAATCAGACAGTGGTGCAGAGGAGGAAAATACATTAACTAAATTACTGTGTCTTTTTAAACACTATGAAGAATACTGCTGACTGCCCACCAGGCAATTAATATTGGTCCGAGTTAGAAAATGGTAATGGAATGCCTAAAGAATAATAGGTCTGGGATGTTGTTGGAAATGCTGCAGCTCATAGAATCAGAAAACTGGTCTCTTATTTTTTAAATCTAAATCAAAAAAGATATGCTAAGAGAAAATACGGCATAATCTGAATTTTTTTTCCCCTGATCTACAAATGCTGGTTTTAAGGCTGTATTTGCCAGAGAATATAAGTATTTGCTGCTTTTTAATCAATCAGTTTATGGTTTAAAAAGTAATTTTTCAGCCTGATTGTTGGACTGCATTGGTTTCTACTCATCTTTTGGTTTGATATCAAGAGGTGTTTTTTGTTCTAAACTTGGAGTGTTTAAGTTAAATGTTTGGAAGGTGTGAAACTGCAAGCTTCAATTTAGGAAAATTCTAGCAAAGGCAAGGTGATAAAATTGAATTTAGATGAAAATAGAATGGTGATTCAAGTGAAAAGGAACTATCAAGACAGATGTGGATTTATTTTGTGGAAACTCAGAGGGCTTGATCCTTTTCATTTCAGTGTCTTTGTGTGGGATAGCTCCTGTGATTCCATGAGGCAGCATTAATGTTCTAGCACAGTCTCCACTCCCTTCTTATTTAGCTATTTGTAGTGAAAGCTCTGCTGTAATTTTGAGTATTAATTTTTTTTTTTTCCCATTCCAGTTTCTATATGTCTTTTGTAACATTCATTTTTATGGTAGATATTATGAAAGCAAACACTAGAAAACATTGAAATATGCATCACTTCTTTGAATGGTACAAATAACACCATTGAGAGGATATCCAATATTGCCTAATCAATGCACATAAATCAAGATCTATTCCAGTGATGCACAGTAAATCTTGATCAATCCATGATAATGTATAGGAGAAACACTGGGTTAACTTTATGGGGTATGATGTCATCCTTTATACCACTGTCAGAGATTAATCTAATTTATGGAGGCCCACCATAATTATGGATTAAGTACCAATGCTCAGTATTAATACCATGCATTTAAAGTGCAGTTCCTTATGGCTTAGGAAATGCTGCTTAGTTTCCATGATTCTCTGCATTAAAGGAAAAACTGAAGATTTACCAAAAAGTAAAGGAGCTTTCAGCTGAGCCCACAAGTGATTCAAAACATGGTAATTGAACTATGAGTTAGTTGTTAATTTTTAATATCAGTGCCATAATTTGTTCTTAATCTGATGCCTCCTTAGCAAATTTGCACATAGAAGAACATTACCCATATACACAGTGCGCTGCTGTCACCAGCCACTCATCACTGACAAGGGAAGCTCCACAAATGGGTTGGAAATTAAAATGGAGTGAAACTATCCAAGGCCAAGCCCCTCTTCTGGCATCACTTCCACCTACAATTCTTGTCCTGTTATTCTGAGTTACCAGGTGTTTTCCACAAGCTAAGATAAAGCAAAATTAAATTAAATTAAATTAAAAATTAGGGGAATATAACACATTTTATTAGACTAGTTGATTTTCTTGGAAAAAATAGGCTTTGTAGAATCTGAACTGCTTTTCAAAACACTGTGGAAAAAGGTTTACGTTTTTATAGCTGAAATCAAGATGCAGCTGTATAATTTGGATTTAGATGTTTTCTTTCCTTGGCCCTTCTGGAGTTTTTATATGTTTATTTTATATATGTTTTCACTACAGATCCATCTCTAGTGTATACTTAACACTGAAAACAAGTGAAGACTAAACTTTCCTCTGTTTATATCATTATGAGAACAACATTTATAGTCCATTCCCTAACCTTTCCATTCAAGCTGTAAACATCAGGCTTTATGGTCTGAACAATTTGATCTCTCTGTGAAATATTTCTGTGAAATATTTTATGTACTTACATTGAATGTTACATTGCAGATGTACCACCAGGTTGTCCAAACAGTGTTCTCTAGAATGAAAGTACAGTTAAATCACAAGTATCTGCACACCAGATAACTCTGACTGTCAAATATATATACATACACATACACACAGGAAAATTTATATAATCATATATATAAAAGTACATTACTTCAGCAGTATCAACCTAAGTATAATAACTAATGCTACATGTTTAAATTGTGTTTTAATTATAAATATAAAACATTATATACTATACAACCTTAAACATACATATTCCTCTTCAATGGGCACTTAATTGTTTCGCAATGGAAACAAAAACAGACTCTTGTATTTTAGGAAAATGAGTCATCTGTCTGCGACAGATTTGTAATGAAATTATAACTGCTTATGGTATTTTTTCCCAGCTTTTGAGATGTTTTCAGTACCTTACCACTAGAGATCAGTGTGGCCAAAGAATTTAAGAGGTTAGTTTGATATCCCTCTGTCATTTTACTAAGATAATAATGCAACTGTAAAATATATAGTTGCATATGCAAGATTAGAAATTATTTAGCAGAGCTATAAAGCCAGAGTCTGAAGAGCACAAGGTCACAAATCAAAACTACTCAAGTATTTCTGATACCCCGAGGTTTTTAGATTATGTTCATAGCCCATAATGAATGAAACACTTGGGCCAGTGTATGTGCTAGCAATTCAAATCTGACACACACAGTAATACAAATGAGAGGAAAATAGAAAACCAAACTCTGCCAAAGGTTTGCTTCTGGTGTTCATTTCCTCATTTAATTTTTAAACCAAAAAGGTGAAGGACACTTTAAATATGATAGGAAAAGATGTATCCCTCACTATGTTTGCTCTAAAATTTGGTATCTGCTGTGAGTCAGATGTGACCCAGTAACTTCCCAATGGCATAGTGGTACAACAAATAAAGTGGGAACTGTAACCACCCTCCATCTCCCCAATTAAACCTTCACTCTAGGGGGGTACAGGTGAGATATTCCTCCAGCCCTGAATTGTCCCACACTGCCATTTTCCACCTCAAGGTAAGTGCCTAATTTTAAAGTTGTAATTTAAAAACTGGAAACCAATTTCTGTGACTTGTATTCAAATCTGTATTGAATTCATAAGGGTGTCCCTTCATAACCAGAAACTTATCAAGGACAACCAGAAATGCATCAACCCATGGGAAACAAATACCTTCTTCTGCATAAACTTTATGGCAGTGAAATACCCTTTTCCATGATGCTTCCAGAGGCTCTCAAAGGGTGTTCAGTGGTGCTGTATATTAGTTACTTTATCTGATCCTACACTTTCTCAAAGGCAGATGCATAAACTGCACCCAAACTGCACCTGAACTAACACCCAACATGTCAGATTTGTCCCTACAATTTTACATTTCCAGTTTAAAGGGAGTTGCCTGTACTACCACCAGTACTTACTGGTTGCTTTAGTAGAAATTACTTCGTTGGCCTCTGCTTTTTCTTCTTTGGGAAGCTAGCTCCCAGTAAGAAAAACACTTCCTTGCCTGCACTTCAGCCCAACAGTTCTCAGCTGCCTCTTGGTCAGCACAGGAGAGGCCAAAAAGCATCAGAGGCATGTGTTGAGCATCCTCCTCTGTGCCTCTCTGAGTGTCAGCTGTCGAGCAGCACGCCAGGCAGAAATCTGGAGTACTTAGGATATCTGTGAGCATGATCTTCACTTAGAACTGGCAAAAAGACTTGTTCCCGTGGAATCTGCTCACATATATCTAAAAGGCAGGATTTTGGGCTGTTACAAAGCTATCCTGCCAAAAATCACATTACCTAAGGGCACCAGTGAACACTTTTGCTGTCTCTGTCACTGCAGCTTTCAAGTCCTATTATATGTGCCTCCTTTTGTTTCAATGGTGGATGCACTTGAATAGAAACCAAAGGCAATGTGAGAAATACAGAATATAATTAGATTACCAGTTAATGAATTCAGCTGCTTAAATTATCAAATCTGTGTGATCTTTCTATCATTCATTATATGAACAATAAAACGTGTGTGAATCTGCAATGGTGTCACTCTGCAAAATGGTTCCTATCAGCTGTTCAAATGAAACATGGAAGAAGACACCTATATCTGCAACAGAAATACAACTAAGATAAATGGATTTATTCCATTTCCTCCTGCTTTAATCACTTTTTAGTGTTTAATAGATTTTAACAGAAGACATCTTTAAATTACTACTGCTCTTCAAGGTGTCTTGTGGCAATGCTGGTTTAGCTATTCACTCAGGAAAAAAAATAGCCCCCAATGGTATTCCATTTATTTAAGTTACTTTCACCACCAATGAAAATGACAAATGTTTGGGCTTAACAGAATGTAATTAGAACATAAAGTGTAACTTTTTTTTTTTTCTGTAGACGAAATAATGGACCATAGAAAATTAAGGAGTCTCTCCTGCTTTATTACAATGTGGTATGTTTATAAAGGGAAACTGAAAGAACTTGTACTTTTGCTGTCCTCAACATGGTTTCAGCATTTTAGCAATTAGACAGTAATTTTCTAGCTCAGTTCTTCTGGTAGAATTCCAGAACAATGTATGCAGTAAACCCTCTTATAAGCAGAAAAAACCAGTAATTGAATAATTACTTTTTTTTTTAAATACATATATTTAAATTGATGATGGCAAGCCTTTCCCCTTGGGAGTTGTACTGTAAATCCCAGAATTTCCTGAGGATATAATCCTGGGCTAATATCACATTTTCACTTAATCTACAAGAAGCTACCAGTTCATAGCAACCTTCACAATCACTGCAGCTCTTATTTGGACTGAGAAAGGTTAGAATAGAATCAAATGTATTCTGAGGATCATGCCATCTAAAAATTCCCTTTTAAATGTGGAGACAAATCCAGAAGCCATTTTTGAGTGAGGATTCTTTGTTTAAATATAGATACCTGTCTGTGGATGGTTTACCTTAGCAATCCTCACTGTGTCCAAAGTCTGTACAATAAAGTCAAAAGATTATAGAGTTTTACTCATCATATTTCTAGATGCCTTGATGGATCACATTTTGGAGTGCTTATTTTTCTCTGCTCATTACAGAGAACCTGCTGTGACAACTACTCCATAAATATGGGTGAATGTCACTCCATCTTAATTCTTCTGTATTATATATATGTAGTCTTAATTCTACTATAATATGCAGTCATGATTCAGAGATTTCTATATAAGAAATATTTTGCTAAGAGAGAAGTATTTATCATTTCCACAGTGAATGGATAAAGACTTCAATTGAGATTTGAGCTATATACTAGTGCATAAATACCACCATACTTAAAGCCATCACTTGTATGAGGAAGAAACCTCACTGTACCCACCTTTTTGTAAAAATCAGGCTGTTGTTACCTCCTTTGGTGGTGGTGACAAATGGACCATCCCCAGTGAATAATACAGTTGATGACATATTTGCATCCCTGGGACAAAAAGACACATGTACATTTTTAGATATTTACCCTGTTCTACCAATGGAGCAATATTGGGGAAATGATTATGAATAAACACCAGCTTTTTTTTTTTTTTTTTCCTGAAATAATGACTCTTTAGCAGGAGATTGTTGAGGCTTGAAACTCATTTGGATTAAAATGTGATTCCACTTACTTCCAGTCTTACATCTTATTTTAAGATTTCTAATGCTACAATAATATTGAAAGAGACAGAAATTAATTACTTTGACAGCAGTAAATATTAACCTTGTGTTTTCTGTGCCACAATGAAGGGTTTGCAATACCAGTTCTTAAATGTATGGTGTTAAAACTTAACATGCCAAACAGGGCAGTAACAGCTGAACCATGGGATAGCACAGTCTTGCTTTTCTGAGGGGGTGAAATTACACTTATACTACACTGTCTAGAAAAGAAATGGAACTATATTTTATATCATGGAGAATGTAATGGAGTAAAAAAAAAAAAAAAGTTACATTTCACCTCATAGATCTGCTAAAATCAAAGTAGCTGTGGAATAAGTCAAGAGTGTCATGTTTGCTATTGAGCAGGGTAGTTCCTCTGAAGTGGTGTGTGTTCATAGAATCACAGAATAGTTTGGGTTGGAAGGGACCTTTAAAGGTCATTTAGTTAATTTAAAGGTCATCAATTAGTCTATTCTTCGACTAACTTTTTTGGTTTTTGGTAGCAATGGCTTTTTGGACACCAAGAATTCTGTGTGCTATTGGTGGGATAAATTGTTTTGACATTTAGAACCTACATCCAGATTTACTTTATAGCCCATTCTGCATCCTATACTTTGTGATACTTCATGTGACCAGCTTGGAACATATATCCATGAAACATTTGCTTTCCCTTGAGGAAGTGTGGGGAAAAAAGATAGCTGTGGTTATACAACATAATTTTTTGGGGGGTGACAGCCTACTCCCATCTGGCCCTTTTTGCCTTATATGTCTCAGGAGCAAGAAGAGAACCATTTGTGCAGGTTTAATACACGGGGTGTGCCTGCACCACCTCTTCTCTTCAAGTGCAGAAAATCTCATTCTCCTGGGAAGGATGAAGTATAGAATCTGCCTGCAGATCTGCTGTGCATGGAGAAAAGAGGTTTTCCACAACTCTCCTGCTGTGCCACCAGGAGAGTTGTGTGATCTGCCTGCTGGGAAAGTCACTACTGCTGCGTTTCTCATTCTGAAAGTGCCTTTTAGACAGCCTGAGAGAGAAGTAAAGTGCCAAGCTGGGTAGGCAGAGTCAAATTTTATGATGAACTTTGCTGAGACCAGCAAAGTATTCCCAGGAACTCATTTTCTTCTAAAAAATATTGCAAGTTCATGAAGAAAATAAAATGAAGCTGTTTAGAGTAAAGCCTAAACTCTCACTCTTGCTCATTTTGGGTGTGACAAAATTACCAGGTCTACCCCCATTCCTGGGTACAATTCAGCAAAGACCCAGCTGGCTCTGGTCCCAGGGAAATAGGATTGTTTTGCACCTGACCAGTGGAATGGTGAAATGCTCAGTGTCTGATTTTCTTGGTTCCAGGCAATAAGATGCTAATAAAGCTCGGATTTTAGCAGTGCTGTCAGATGCACACAGCTGCAAGTGCAAGCTGAACAAAGGATTATTTTTTCAGGTTTCTCCAGAGCATCAATTTGTTCATCTTGCACTCCAGACTCATTATGAAGATTTGTAAATTATTTGCCTAAGGTGTATTCTGTAGATGCACAGATAGGCATGTCTCCAGATTGCCTTCCTGTTTGATAAAAATCACAAATGCAACAGTAACATATTTGAAAAATGGAGGCAAAAGGATTCACACGTGTGATTTATTAAAACCTGGGAGGAACGTTGCACTTTCTAGCCCAGCTGCATCAATAATACAGGACTCCTGTCAGCTCAGTCCTTTTCATAAATTAAACGGCAAATGAGACTAGCAAATGTATGAGCAATTAACAGTAAAAGTAAATTGTTCTAGATGAACTTTAGCCTGTCTTTCTAGTAAAGCATGATTCTAGGCTGTAATTCAGTGTAGGAGCATGAGCTAGAGCTTACTCGGGACCTGCTATTGCAAACATCCATTTAGCAACAAATATGGTGACACTTACTAATAAATATGCTGCTACAGGGGGGTTCAAGGAAAGCAGAATAGTGCAATACTCATGGGAGTTACGTATGTATATATATATATATATATATATATATATATATATATATACACACACCCCTATTCATATGCAAATACATAGATACATATACATACACACATGTATGAGAATTTTATCCTGTTCTGTAGGACCTGTAATAGCAGTAGCACCCAGGTTACGAATATGTGATACAATTTAGGTTTAAAGATACTTTTTCTTGACAGTGGGAATATGTAATAAACTGAGAAATAGAATTAATAAGAAATAACTAGGAAGCTTAATAGGAACTCTTTTAGCAAGTGCATCTGCCTAGTTTATAGAGACAATTTGAAAGATATTGCCGCAGAATGTTATGGGGACAAAAGCATGAATTAATTTTTAAAAGGTTTAGTACCATGGAAGACAAAGTTTGTTGAAGCCTATCAAATAGAAAAATGTCAATTAATTTAATAGGCCAAAAAAATTACTCCTGTCCAGAAGTTATGGGAAAGGAGGCAGGAGAGGGGCAGAAAGAATCAGAGAAAGAAGCCACTGGATACTCTAAAGAACAAGGTATTTGACCAGAAGCACATTTAAAGATAGTTTTTTACATTCTCACATGCATGCATACATAAACTACAGTCAGGATTTGTGCATGTAGCTACTTGATATTGGTGCAAACTCATTACCTACCCAAAGGAATAAAAGTAAAAAAAAAAAAAACCAACAAAAAACCAAACAAACCCACACACGTTCATCCAATTAGAAGCATTTTTGAAATAAACACTATTTTTCTAAGTAATTTGAACTCTGTCATTGCTGCAATTAATTTATCAGGAGGGCATTTGTAGGCATCTTTCTTTGGTCAGAGACCAAAATAATGAATTGCAAGCTTAGAATTTAATTTGATTATTAGTTGAGTGAGAGACATTCCCTAAAATCCTCAGCGCTGCAGGAAAGTTAATTATTATTCAGTGGATGGCAGTGTAACAGCACATGATATAAGCAAGGCCAGAATTTAGGCCATAAATTTTACCATAGATTGAAAAAAGCAACACCCTGCCTTCAACAATTCCCACCATTTCCCTGAAAATTCTTCTGAACAGTGACTAAAGTCAAATCTTTTTCAGTCATATACTTCCCTCCTCCCTTCCCTGCTCTAAGTCTGCCTCAAGAGAAATTCGATTTCCTCTTCCATGAGCTCAGATCTAATGATTGGTGTGAAATGCATTGGGAGCCCAGTAGCAGAATATCCAAGGGATTATCTTTACTTGGAATGCCCAGCAGCAGTAGGAAAGCAGAGCAGCCAAGACTGCTGTTTGCTTCTGCTTTACTCTTGAGCCATCCTTACGAAAGTGAAGATGTAAATGAGGGCATAAAGTGATAAAAAGGCTGATGCACTCACATCCCTCTCCCAGTGTTCTCCAATATGTATCCTCATGCCCAACCTGCCTTGTTCAGAGTCATCAATCCTGTGCTGAATGCCATCTAAACAGGGTTTGCCACACTTTCAAATTCATTGGCACACCAAGCATTCCACTTGACAGAGACAGATACATTTGCCTTTTTTTTGGGAGAGTAAAAACACCAGTAAAATGAGGAGGAAAATGCCAACATACACTCAACAAATCTGCAAACAGGTTACAAGGACACTGAATATTTATCACTCACCCCAACCCCAACAGCTGGCAAACACTGTCTGAAATCTCTCCATTCCAATCATCTGCACATGCCAGATGCCACATCTTCCCAATCCTGGCCTGTACCAGCCCTTCAGTGCTCAGAGAACCATTCAGTAATCTCACTGGAGAAAAAAATGTGCAGAAGCATTTTAGATAGGTGGCAAACCACATTCCTCCCCCACCCCAAGCAAACAGAAATGCAGTATAAAGAGATTTATAATTGCCAATGAAGAACCAAGATAATAATAAACCAAGATTGATTATTGCCAAAAAAGTTAAAATGCCTTACAGAGGTAATAAACCCAACATCTTCAAGATGTTGTGTTCTCACAGGAAGGTAATGCTATTGTTACCTCCTGTGTTTCTGCCACAGGAGAATTTCATACCTTGTATTTTGCAAATATCTCAGAAACAGACAATAAACAGTACATTTTCCATCAACTCTAGCCAATGCTTTTTTTCCTAGTCAGCATTATATAATTCCAAATAGTGTGTGAATCTTTAGCTCCATGATGCTCAGTAATACTGACTGGAAGTAAGGTTAAAATGAGAGTTGACAGAAAAGAATAGACTTCCTGGTTCCAATTGCTATGAGTTTTTACTGCTTTCACTGCAGTTTTAGTTAAAATACTCACAATAATAATAATAGCTCACTGAAAACCAGTCAATCAAAAAATTTCCTAAACCAAAATATTCAGGAGAAAAATTCAGAAACTCATACAGTTTTTTGTTAAAAAATATTATACTGTAGTCATAGTCGCTAAGGAAGTTGGACCATAAAGTCAACAGTATTTCATATATACACATGTATATAAAGTAAGAATTTTACTGTATAATATTAAAAATGTATATATAATAAAAAGGTCAACAGAGTCCCATATTTGTCTTAGTAGCTACAGCTGCATTTCAGGCAGATAACAGATATTACCATCATGAAGTAGCGAAAAGCATGCAATGTACTGAAATTTACTGGTAGCCAAAAAAACCCCACAACCCCTCACCCCAAAAAAAAAAAACCACCCCAAAAAAAGTACTTGTCCAGAAAACATTTTTCCACCAAAATGATCTCATAAAGTGCACAAACTACAGCAAATACAAAAATTTAGATTTTTATAAATGCTTCTGTGACACCTGGAGTGCACGAATGAAAGAAGTGATATACAGTGACAAATTAATAGTAAATCTCAGACTAAGTTTAATTAAATTCTCGAGTGGTCTTAAAGATGTCAGAATTGTATGCACTACAAGATTTCTCCAAAATCCAAAATCTCCAAAATTTCTACAAAATTACTTTTGACATCTCTCTTTTATTTAAGCTATAATTCCTTTTCCTTTTTATCAGATCCATGTTTTCTCTCCAAAAACATTGGTAAGGAATAAGAGAGTCATTGGCATTCAAAAACTGCTTAATTCAAATATATATTTTAGAATTCTCCCTTTTCTTTGCAGTCCCTGGAATTTTCAGAAGCTGGGGGTATTTAAAAAGACGGTTTGTCTAGTTCAAATTGCCACTTCTGATAAGAAATTGAAATTGGTTTCAGGAAAATGAGCAAGGCTTTTGGACACTGGAAAGACTCAATGAGAGTTTCTAATTGAATTTCCATTTAAAGACATAGATTGATTCGGCCAAAGTTTTGATTAAATGGGTTTTGGAAACAAATCTCCCAGGCTTTTCATGTGAGGTAGCTTGTTTTGAAGTAATAGACAATCAGTGGCAAAATAAATCTTTGGGAA
Organism: Entomyzon cyanotis; assembly: GCA_024500445.1. NCBI lineage: Eukaryota > Metazoa > Chordata > Aves > Passeriformes > Meliphagidae > Entomyzon > Entomyzon cyanotis. The sequence continues at coordinate 6,663,856 of JAKEPQ010000756.1, forward strand.
AATGTACATCATGTTAATGTAGGTGATGATTACCTCGTTCAGATCTTCTTTAACAATGACTAGGAAAAAAAATCAAGTTCTTTTTGCTTAAGAAGAAATGGAAGTGAATTTTATTCTATACATTTTAAAGGAAGAATATGTTTGCTACAAAATAGCCAATGGCACTAATTTGAAGAGTGAATCCGTGTCTTCAGATATCTATCTATCTATCTATCTATCTGTCAATCATCTATCTATCTATCTATCATCTATCTATCATCTATCTATCTATCCACATGTATTTATGTATGCCATGTATATTTATATATATATATAAATATATAAAATATGTTGAAATCAATGAGGACTGTCAGCACACATCCAAGAACATGTCTGATCCACAGTAGATCTCTATAAAACAAAGGAATTTGTGCTGACCTTAAAGACTACTTTTAAATCTTCCATTAGTGCTCCAAAGTAGATTGTCAGAAAGAGCAGTTTAACTTCTGTGCTAGGCCAAACAGGATTTTAGCTTTTTTTTATTATTACATTTAAATTATTGGTTTAGAGAATCTTATCTTCCTGCTATGTGAAATGAATTAATATACTGTACATTTTGGAAAGAACCACTTTATCAGAGGACTAAGGAATAGGAGTGAACAATGGATGCTGCTTTTGAAGCTGTACCATCTGTTCCTGCTACAGAATCCAGGTGGGCTGGAGGGTGCCATGTATTTGGCTCCAAGCCCACAAAACTATTTGGGAATTTCCATCAAGAACACATTTATTCTCTGCCCTACACTGCAGAATTTATACTGCTGTGACACTCAAATTAATTACAGCAAAAAATGGTAGAATTTGGAAATACAAAATGGATACAGAAGAAAAGCATATGTTGAGTTTTCATTTAATTTTGAGGCCATTGTAAGCACAGAGGAACTTCCTACATTTTCCACAGTTCCTCACCAGATTCCACACACTATCTCAGAAAAGTCACTGTTTTCCTGGTCCTGATAATCTCAATGAAATACTGCTGTGTAAACTGGCATGGCCTGCGTGTTAGCTGAGGTTTTGTGGCTGTGTTCCTGGGCAACTCCTGCCAAATGTGGATGGCTTAGGTTGGATACTAGGAAGAATTTTTGCACCAAAAGAGTTGTCAAGCATTAGGACAGGCTACCTAGCGAAGTGGTGGGTAGTCACCACCCCTGCAGGGATTTAAAAGGTGTGTAGATGTGACACTGAGGGACAGGATTTAGTGGTGAACTTGGCAGTGCTGGGTTAATGGCTGGACTCAGTGATTAAGGATCTTTCCCAAACCAAATGATTCCGTGATTTCTTTGTATGAAGGAAACCTTACTGCACTTTGCTTCATCAGAGCCATCTTCACACTGAGGTACATGGTCACACAGGTTGTGCAATGGGATGCATTTCCCACTGCCACACTGGTGCTCATCAACTGTGCAAGCCCCTGAAGGAAAACAAGAGAGGAAAATTAATCTATAGCTATGAAGATTGATTTTCACAGGAGAGCTTACAGTTCACCTGAAAAGATTTGAGTAGATATGATGCAGAACCTTTGACTTCCTTTTCTTTTTCTTTCCATTTACATCCATCTCTCTTCAAAATAAAGATAATTTTCAGATAAACAGAAGCCAATTAAGAATAAAATCTGTGGTACTCTGCCTTGCAACTTCTGGTCTAGGTAGCATTGCTCAGTTACTAGTGTTCTTCTATTGGAAGTGCTAAACCTGGGAGTGAAAAGTTAAATCTTGTCAAAAGTGACTAATGATTTAAATTTCCAAATGTTGAGCACTTTCACAAATTTTAGAGACATTAAAGTGTGTCAAGTCAAGCATACAAGCAAACAGGCAAGGAGGGCCAAGAGTGTCCTTCTGAAACCTGTGAGGAAAGGTGGAAGAGACAAAAGTAAAAGGAATGAATGAGGAAAGCATTCTTGAAAGTAGGATTAAGCTTCTTCAGAATCAGTTAAGCAAATGAGGGAGAGAGTAAATGTAAAGTTGTGATTCTTTCTATGGCAAAAGTGTAGTTTGAATGGCTCCATTCATTTACAGGAAATATACAGTCATAAACTTAAATTCTATAAAAAAATGGTTTATCTTCCTGGACTTACTGACTGAAACATTTAATTATCTAGAAGTCTTACTTAAAGCAAGATAATTGCTTTACTTATGAATGTCTAATATTCTTATGAAATGGTGCATTCATCAATCAGTGTGGCCTGTATCAAATGGAAGAATATGGTTTATAAAAGGCCTGAACCAAATATTCACACATTCAATTTCTGTAACTGACAGATATTTCGTAGAACTTAGTTCTTAATTAGACAGGGTCTTAACAATATGGACACTGCCAAAAATTATTCCTACTTTTTTAAAAAAACATATTTCATGTAAAAAAATACAAAGAAAACTCTGCTTTTCTTCTAAAGTTAATTTATTTACTGACAATCCTTTTATCCTTAGGCCTGCATGCTAATGATATTAGTCTCTGTCCTTTGGCTGCAAAGATCATGAATAAGCATAACTCTTTTTGCAAATGGAACCTTTTTAATATATTTAACCAGAACTGGCAATGGCCACTCTGATAATTCTGCCTTGCTAAGCTTAATTTTCATTTTACAGAATATGGGCAAAGCTGGCTCAGCAAAGATGCTGAACCAGCTAAAAAAAGGGCAGAGCATTGTTGGACTGAGCAAACGTGATAGACAAGGCAGAACAAGAAGCAGTAAAATTGTCCTAAGTACATGTAAGCCAACCTCTCAGTCCTGCACAAGAGCATAAAACAGAGTTAATTTTATAAATGTAGAGCAATTGTGAATATTGTCTAAAATATTAAGGAAAGTACTATTATTATTGCTGTAAATCCATAAAAAATCTGCAGCTGGCTAACTAAGCTGGGAGACACTTGCCTTTTCTGATTGCTAAAATAAGAACAAGAGCCCAGATCCTTGTTGACTTTCTGTTCATGTAAGCAAATGGTACTTCACACATCTCTCAATACATACTGCTTTTTCTTTTTCTCTTCTTCTCCTGTCAGACTGCCACAGAAGTAACACAGTCTCTAATTAATTCAGCCAAGACTTGGCCTAGAGTTAGTGTAATTATTTGTCCTGCTAAGCATATTACTGCTCCATGTAATTTGCATTAGGCTTCATTTTGCATATTTTTGGAGAGTTGATTGCTGAATTATGAGTGACAAGTCTAATTGCAATCCCCAAGAAAATCAAGAGCCTTTTAGAAGGGATCTGGCTGGGACCAGAAACACTGCTGTCCAAATACTTAAGAGACTAGTTCTTCTCAGATTATTCACACACTAAAGACCAAATTTTAAAGATGCAAGAACCATATTGCAAATACTGATCAGAGTGACCATATACAGTTTTCTCTTCTAGTGGATGTTATCAATAATAAATATTTTACAAATGCATTTAAACACACGTTAATGACGCCCTGAAATAAGTCACAAAGGGATGTTCTTTCCTGGAGCTTAGGGAATAGTTAGCATTTGCCTTTTAACATCTGAAAAGATTTTGATCAAAATACTGAGTCAATTTTTTACATAATACCACAGAAATTCACATGATACAGACATTGCTCCAATTACACTAAAGAAACAAACCCATCACTTTTCATGCCAGGAAATATAAAGTACAGATGAGTAACCAGCCTTTTTCTCTTCAACATTTACATATTTCTACTGAGCAAGCACTGAGAGTCACTTTGCACACTCCATGTTTTTCTGAAATATATTAGGCCAGTGGTAAAACATCTTAAATACAAAAAGGTTCAAATGCTTACTGAGGTGGTATCCAGTAGTAAAGTTTGCAAGAAATCCCTTCCTTGTTGCAGACTTGTCTGTCCGGAGGATCACTGTCATCTGGTTTGCTGTAGAGAAGACATCTGGCAATGGGCCTTGCTCTGTGTAGATGGCTATTCTCCAGGAAAACATGAGCACAGTCATGTTATTTTGTTCAGATGTATTTCAGAACGTTTTGGGTTCAAAAGCAAATAGTGCACCACAGGGATGTTGCTGCTCCTCCAAACCTAACTGTGGTCAGACTGCACTGGTCAGAGCCCAACACCAGATTTGCCTGATCAGCACAGAACAATAAGGCTCAACTACAAGATTAATCCTTCTGTTTGTCCACACACATAAACATAAATTTGATTTACTGAGAAGTTAATTTCACACGGTTTTGTGGAGAACTTAATGTGTGGAAATGTTTTGGAAACATGATGTCACATACAGAATGCTTTCTTGATTTTTCCTTGAAATTTCTGAGGAGCCAAAAATGCAAATGAAACGAAAGGAATTTAATTTCCTTTATATTATATCCATCAGTGTGCTCCTGGTGTCTGATTACATTCACTTTAGTACCCACTGCTGCTACTTGCCCAAAAGTAAGGAATCTGGTCCTCTGCCATCTCTGATTTCAACCACATCATGAATACTTTCCAAATCAAAAACCTGAAAATGAAGTTGGATGTTTTTTCCATTTTCAGCATTCAAGTACCACACACCTAGAAAACAGTAACACACAAATCACCTTTTCAGTAGTTACATTTGCTGTGTCATTTTCATGTTGAAGGGCTTTGGGGGAAAAAATATTCTCTCCTAAACTATTAATCACCCAAGAGATTAAGAAGTTTAAGTCATATATTTAAAGCTGTCAAGATCCAAAATTCAATAGATTCTCATTCTTAAAACACTTTTGAAAACTAATTTTAGGCTTCTACACCATATACATGTGTTTTTAATCATTCATGTCAGCTGTGAGTTTCCCTAATGTAGTAAAGCTCATTCTTTTCTGACTGTGACAATGTGACAAATAGTCTCGTCACTTTAGTCTCATTTGATAGAAAGATAATTTTTATAATCAGTCACAGAAGCCTGTCTTTCAAGTTAAAATAGTTCTTTGCTTCTGTTTAGCCTATATTTTCTCATATTTAAGCGAACTAAGTGTGGATACTATGGAAACTTGTAAAGGAAGATAAAAAAAAAAAAAGCAACAAATTTAAAATATTTTTATGGAGTGAAAAGTATTTTCTCACTAGTAGGAGTCTCATTTGGGAACTTGTGAAATGAATACTGGAAATGTGAGCCACATCTCAAGCAGAACAGAAACACAAAATGACAACTCTTATGATTACCATGCCAACACAATTCCCCAGGATTGAAGGAATAAATAATTAAAATTTCATTAAGAATCTCTCTTCCTTGCTTTATCCATCAACAGTACATCGTGGACCACCTTGAAGCATTCACTTTTGCCAGCTCTAGCTTAATCTAAATCAAACAACATCAGTAGAATAACAATGCCTTCTCACTTGGGTGTTAAGAAACATGCAATAAAGAGAAGATCCCTTACAAAATGCATGAACATATACTCTACCTCTAGAAAACCTGAGCTATTTAATAACAGAAGTGATGATATTAACCTGGAAAATACACCAGGTTATGGTAAAATGGGGATTTTCATCACCTTATGTGTCTCTGGGTTGACATAAAGACATCTGACATAATGAGCAGGATGGAATTGGCCTGTCTGGACCCATTCCATTGGATTATGCTTGTCTTCATCCCTTTTTAATCAACCGTCACATTTCCTTAGTTTCTGCTCAGTGCCATATCGAATGCAATTAAAAGATCCCACTCTATATAGCTTAGATCTTTTTTTGTTGTTTGTCAGTGTCTGAGTTGGAAAAGCAGTTTTAGTATCTCTATTTTTACATGGTTAAATTCCTCCTGAAGATTTGGAAAAGAATGACTTACAAGAAGCTAAGTTAGGGTAATTGTCTGGAAAGTTTGCAGAGCTGAATGTACTGTTTGGCTCCCAGAGTTCAACTGGCCCTCCACAGTCAGCTGAAAAAGAAAACATTTCAAGAACATAATTAACCTACTGTCTTACTTTTTCAATCTGCGGTAACAACGATAATTTGTAAAAGTAATTTTCATTGTTATTGCTCTGCAAGCTGTGCACATGACAGAAATATGAAGACAAGACTGTGATACAGTCATGTGTCTCATTTACTAGAACAGTAGTAAAAAAGCTAGGAAATGTCAAGAGTAAGAGGCCCCAGAATATAACTAATTTATGCACTTTGCATGTATGCCTTTCTCGTTATCTGATCAATCTTAGAATTACAGAGTCACTAAGGTTGGAAAAAACCTCTGAGATCATTGAGTCCAACGTTTGATCAACAAGACCTTGTCAGCCTTGTCAACTGACCATTCACTGAGTGCCATGTCCAGCAGTTTCCAGAACACCTCCAGGGACAGTGACTCCACACCTCCCTGGTCAGCCCCTTCCAATGCCTGACCACCCTTTTGGTGGAGAAATTATTCTTGCAACACCAGCAGAAATCCTCAAGTCTAAAGCTCTTTTTGTCATCTAGCAAGTAAACTTACAGCAAAACCCCCCAAACCCCTTATACAGTTACTTTGTTTTCATCAGGACCCCAAAAACTTTTACAGATGAACCTTGTAAATGGTAAAAACAGCCATTTGCTTTTTCCTTGACTGTTCTAATAGGAAATGTCTTCGTCAAAAAGATGTATATGTACTTATAGGTAAAAATTAATAAAATTTCTTTAAAAGCAAATATTGTAGATATGTGTACACACATATACATGCACTCACATGCACAGACACAGCTAACTCTACTTTATAAATTCAACAATCTATTTCAATATACAATTCTGATGGTGGTTTACATCCCCAGTATGTCAGCTTCATCTTCAAAAGCTTTACTTGATATTGAGAAATATTATTTATTTTCATTTTAGCCATCAGAATGGCTGAATGAACCATCAGAATGAACTTTGGTGTTTTCTCACTTTTTTCTTGCTATTAATTTATTCAAAAATGAACAGTGCTCCTCCGCTTGCTTACTTGCTTCAGGAAATAGCAAGTAAGGCAAAACAGCTTTACAGTCTTTTTAAAAATTTTTCTTTCATATAATTCTTTCAATTAAAATTGATTTTTTTTAAAAGTTCCCAGGCTTTGGCTAAACTTTAACTCTCTCCTCCCCACCTCTTTTGGCTCAAATTTTGCATACCATGATGTCTGACAATATCTCACACTGAGCTACTTGGTTGGAGACTGCATAATCTACAATTCCTACCAAGTTTGAGCACTGAATCACACTGGCAGGAAGTTCAAATAAACAAATAAATACCAGAGAAACTTGAACTTCCTCACAACAGCCATCTTCTAGAACTTTCAATTTCACCAAATCACTCCTGGCACAAGTAGCCGAACTCTCAAAAAGGAAAATTAACTGTTAATAATCCCATTCCAAACTAATAAGTATATTATATATATATAGGTGTCTTCAGCCATATGGCTCACAATAAGGATTATTTTCTATAAATACCATGAAAAACAGATAAAGTTGGCTTATTTTAATGGAATATTATGACATGTGAAATGTGATCTGGTCTTGACTAGTAATGATCTTTTTCTTCCAGGGAAAAATGAGAGAAGAAATTAAATTTACTCATGTCTTGAAAAAATTTTTTTAAAATTTCCAGTGTTCATTAAACACAAATTCATATGGAATTATTCATACAGATGTTACTCATTAGAGAACCAAACAGTAATCAGAACCAACAATCTCGACTGAGCACAACAGATGATTTTCTCAACCCTTTAGAAATTATACATGACCTATTCATAAGTAAATTCCTCTGTGCTCTGGCCAAAACTTCAGTCTACATTGACACACACATGTTAAGTGTGGAACCTCCACTGTCATTTCCACACTGTCATTTGTGTAAAAAGACAGGTTCTAAATTCACATGAAGATGAAAGCAATCTTTGTTTTAGATGAAAGTGTAAGCTGACAGTCTCGTGCCAAAGACAAAAGCAAATCTGACTCCCCTATGACACCATCAAAAACATTTTTTACGTTTCAAGGAGCTTTTGTGGCACTGTGAATGATGCCAGTGACTTGTACTGAAGCTCTAATTCTAGTAAAAGGAGTTGACTCAGCTCAAATTCTTTTATGTCTTCTTTACGGACATGACTTCTGTAGTGAAACCATTAGTGTTAGTAAGCTTGTACACATTCATCAAAGTAATTTCATACCTCTTTGAAGATGATTGATAATATTCACTTTTTTCATCAGGTTACAGATAGCATGTAGTAGCATGTCCCCACAAAGTTATGAAAACAAGTTATTTTTTCCCCAGCAACAGCTTAGACTGTCCTTTTGTATCACGGATCTCTGTAATCTCTGTCATAAGGAGTTATAAGCCATGATACCATGTCCTTTTTTTGAATATTAAAATCTTATCACCATATTTTGGGTCGAGATCTATAGCTTGATATTTCTTTGATGTTTTTCAGAATCACTCAGCTACCATTTATCACAGGGTTGTTCTACCACAAATGAACAGACTGGTTCTAACTGGTGAGGTGTGTTAGCCCACAGTACCTGAATCAGGATAGCTGGAGGGGGCAGACAGCAGCATCTCTCCACAAAATTACTTTAATAAAAACTACAATTAAATTCCAAAACTCATTTTGGGAAACTATGACTGCAGTTACTATTGTTGTCAAAATTTAATTTTAACTGACAGACACACCTTATTGAACTTTACCTCCCTGTGTCTCATGATGGAGCTCTAAAACTTCATTTTACTTTTACATTTAGAAGGTTTTGTTCCCTTACCTGTCCTGATGCAGTAGACTTGGAGATGGCAGATTTTATAGAATGACAATATTAGTATACAGTGTTTCAACATGAATACAATTAAAACAGTGTCTTACTATTATTTTAATTTAGGCCCTTTTTATTTGCTATATGCTCTCAAGAGAGCAACCAGCTGTGCTTTGAAAGGTACAATAAATCTACCAAGAGGCAGTCCTGGAACATTTTCTGTGCTTGTTTTAATGACTTGAAGCCATGTGAGAATAGGTCTTTATAGAAATTTTTTTCCCAATTTTTCCAAAAATTCATCCACTTTCAAAATAAATTTCAGAATAAAACAAAGCAAGCTCCATCAGATATATTTTAATGATTTTTCCACAAGCTCTATTTATATTTGTATTGGTTTCTACTTTGAATATGCTTGGACTTGTTAAACATCATATACAATCTTTCTTCTCTCTTTTATACAAGTTTTCCAGATTTATAATGATGCATACAGGTATTTTCTCATATTTTTCTCTGTGAGATCTTCCTGGCTAGCTCTGTGAAACTGGAATATTTTGAGGAAGCTTAAACCTCTGTACTTTCCTCTAAAAGACTCTGCATTTGGGGGGGGTCTGGATCAAGGTGTACCACCTGTCTGGAGAGGCATGGACTGGATCTTAGTATGTTCTCCTGAAGATAATTGTATAATGCTGAAATGAGGTTTTTGTAAAATTTTAGGTTGAAAATTTGGGCTCAGTCATACACAAATAGAGTAATAGGAAATCAACTGTGATTTAGTGTTTACTTACTAGGAACTAAAGGGGTGGTACCGACAGTTGGCATCACAGTTGGCTCTATATAATTATTTTCATCACACTTTCCCTTTGTCAGGCCAATGTCATCCACTGCAATATCGCTGGGACCACGTCTTTTAAAAGCATCAAAAATAACCTGGAGTACAGGAAAAAGGAAATAAATTAGAATTTTATAATTTAATGAACCATTTTCAGCTTCCTACATGGTACCATTCTGTCTTTTCTTGAATGCTCTTTTTTCAACCTACAGTGGTGCTACACTCAGGGGAAGACATCAGGGAGGAGACAGAATTCCTCACAAAACAAAGCAGAACACTGCAAACTGAGTGGGTTACTCTAAGGAATGTAGTGGCTTCTTCATATAAATGATGAACATGATTGAAAAATATTAAATACCTTTGATTTTTATATATAAATCCATGTAATTTTCAAAACAAATTCTGCATTGCTTATCAGCCCAAACTTCTCCTGAACTAATGGCATGAAAAACTGAAATTAATCTAATTTTTCCTTTACCGTGCTTTAATATCCACATATTTAAAGTAATTCTGCAAACAAGGAATTGGTGCTGGTGGAATAAAGTTAGGTATAGCAATCTTCTTGAGATCAAATGTGGTTACATATATCCTGGAAACCTGAGGCAGGCAGGTCACAGAAACATTCATTTTCTCAGATGTTAAATGCTTCTTTCTGGCAGTGTTTGCCAGAAATCAATCAAAACTACTGTAGCAGGGCAAACCATCCCAAACACCTATAAAAAGAAATTGTTTTCAAAAGAGAGGTGCTGCAAGAATTGTCTGGAATAAATCTCCTCCTTTTGTTTACAGATAAGTCAGGTCAGTTGTTAACCATGTGGTGTCAAAACACAATTTCAGTGGATTAATCAATAAGTAATTAGTGAAAACACTAATTCAGAGTCAGAAGCAATTTAAATTTAAATCCTCTCATGGCTAAGTGCTTCACATCACCCTCACTGCTGAGATTTTCTATTCCACAGCAGATTTTGATAAGCTTTGAACACTTGTTTTGTAGAAAGCTCCCTTGATAACATTCTTTGTTCCTTGACAATTATCAGGTTTTCTCTTTTCTGAAAATTAATACTTTAAATTCCAGGGTAGGGAAAAAGGGGCTGTGAGAATTCAAATGGGGATTCCAGTCTCCTGCATGCTAATATTTATTTGATGGCATTGCACTGTTAAATGATACTAAAGTATTATCTTTGGAGCTGTGGAACTTTGGGCTCATTTCACAGAAAACTCTGATATTAGTTTAGCTAAAATAAATGAAAAAAACCCAGCAGTTTAACAAACCTTAAAATCAGATGTTTCGTTTAAAGTTACTTGTCCATAATTCCAGCTGTTTCCATAGTTTCCTTCTTTCTTGAAAATGATTTTTTCCTGACCATGCTCATCACTTACACTAACTCTTAAAAGGTAAACATTATTGCCATACATGAAATACCTAGAGGGGGAAAAGCAATTTTGGTATTATTAGAACAAAATTAAATTCCGTGAAAAACAGTCACTCTTTTTGTTTTATGATGTTCTTGGAAATTAGGATTAATTTGAAGCGAGCATGAAAATAAAACTAATTGTATGTTTAGATTACAGCTGGCATTGTAGAAGCCTAGTTAAGCTTCATGACAATAAACATTTCAGGGATTCTTAGTATTGTTTTTGTATAGAAATGAATATTGGATACAATGTGAAAAAAAACCAAAACCAACCAACATTAAAGCTAACTGCAAGAGTCAAAGCTGTAAAGGACTTAAACTTCAGGCCTGGAGTTGAAACTAAACTTGGAAATAAAAACAGAGCCAGGCTGGTGTTGCTGGTATGCTGACTTGGATTAATATTCTACATGAAAGAAAGCTCTTTGGGTATATTCTTGAACAAAGTATAGGTTTAGGAATGATGTAACAGTACCAAAAGCTCAGACAATACATATCTGAAGGGACCAAAGGCAAACTCAGAATCCGGACTCGCTCTTCTATGAATCCAGGTCCGATGGGTGTTGAAATATAAAATCCTGCAAGATAATGAACACACTTTAGCCAGGAGAGAAGTAATGGTTTTTAATTAGTGTAGAAGAGTTTTTACATTTAATATAATATCAGGCACAGGTAGTGTTGCATGATTTGGAAGATTCATGACACAGTAAATGTGAATTATTCTCTCTAGTTATATTCATCAGTCAATGACAAATTGAGATTTTAAGCTTCTTGGATGCTCCTCCAAACTAGATAAGGAGCACAGGTCCTTTTCAGGTCAGTGGGGAATGTGTCTTATATTTAGTGAAGGCAGCAATTGTATTCAGTTTTTAAAAATGTCTTCCTGTTTGATATTGCTTGTGATTTTGCAGAATTTCCTGACATTTTCATAATTTGTATCCACATAATAATGGGAAGTATGGATTGTGTGTTGAGAGTGTGACAGGCTGACTATGTGAATATTTTATAGGAAGGTGAAGCATTATAAACAAAACCCTCCCTTATTTGTGAAATTGAGTTTGTAGCTTTCTCTGAGATAATTTGTTGCAGCTGGGAATTTGGACCTCTTGTTGCCTCATGAGGCCAGGCCACAGAAGCATTGGGATTTGTTACAAGAAATGCAAACTTAGACAACTCTAAAATAAAATTCTTGCTTTATTCAAATCATGGGTGTAATCTCAGATTTTCTTCTTCTATCTAATACACATGTATGCAAATACTACATTAATAGAATTTTCAAATTATTTCAAATATGCATTTCAAATAAATCTAATGATATAAGTTAAATTATATACACTCTGTTCTGTTATTTATACTTCCAGATTATCTAGCTATTTCATGTGGGAAGGTAAAATACCTGAAAATTTGTCTGAAACCTGAACCAGGCTTTTCATTTCATGTGTTGTCTTAAAAAGCAGGCATTAAAATACACATGGTGTGTAACTTTAAGAAAAAGGTCTTCCTTTTGTCAAAGTGGCAGCTCTCTATCTTTGTTTCATCAATGCTCTGACCATTCAGACTCAACTGTTGAGTGTGCATTAAGAGCAGAAAACAAAGAATAGAATTTTGCTGAAGCTTTGTAATAGCTCGATATTAATGATGCAATTCACATTTTTACTCAAAATATAGGCTAGAGAAATAGAAACATGCAACTACTAGCAACATTACATATAGGGACATGACATATGTCAGCTTGGACTTGGCACAGGGAGAAAGAGAGCACCTAAGATAGATTAACATTTTCAAGACAGAGAGAAAAAATTGTCAAGTGTTTTATTAAACACATTTTGCATTCTATCATCTGATTTACGTCTGGGCACCAAGTGGGAAAGCAAATCAGTGTCCTGAAGATTGCGCAGAAAATGTGCATTTACTCAGAGAGGGGTGAATAATTTCTATCTGATAAAGTGAAAATTACTATTTTTCTTTTCCCAGGGGTAACTCCTTTCAGAATAATTTGTAATTTTCCCAGCTATTTGTCACTGAATAATTTTTATGTAAGTCTTGCATAGAATAGATATAACCACTGCAAAATACAATTTATGTTTTATCTGGTTTTAGCTGGACTGACAAATCAGCTGAGAAAGTGATTGGTTTTATTGTTGAGGTAGAAAAAAACCTCACGGAGTCTAATTCTGGGATAAGGATTTGTGATACACACAAAATCTGATCCCTATCAGTACTGTCTCTTTAAATAAACTCCACTTCTGATATGATCACCATCCCAATTAAATTATTTAACTGTAAAAGTTACTGGGGTGTTTGTGTGTTTGGCACAGTTGGTCTGTTTGCTGTGCAGTAACTGGGGACACAGATGCCTCAGGTACACTGCAAGTCAACATTTTTTACATCAAAATTGCTTTGTGACAACCATGTGAATGTCAGCAATAGAGAGGGATGAAAGGAAAATGATTTCCCTAATATGCAATTGTATTTTTTTTCCCCTCAAGTTTAACATGCAGATTTTGACCTACAACATTCTTGCATAATAGATATTCCTTTTCCAGATAAGGTATTTTGGTGTAATAATAGCATTGAAAATTTCAGTACCTCACACTTCAATAATTTTACTTATTCCTTTATTTCTTCTTTTAGTTTTGGTATATTTCCACAAGATGGCAATCAGCAACATAAAATATTTTGTCTGGTAGCCCTGACTCATTTTTATGGCAGAAGAAAATGACAACCTAGTAATACCACTATGAAGAATCCATTATGCAGTGATATAAACTAAATCAAGTTTTTCCTTTAATCTTTGAAGCACTATTTTTTGATCTTACCTGACAAGTTGCCAAGTGTATGATCATATTCAGGACCACTCATCAAGGGAAATGTAGGACCCTGAACTCTGTCCCAGTCTGAATCATCATCTAAATCTTGTATCCAGTAACAAAAGCCATCTTCAAAAGTGCAATTGATTTTCTCATAATCTGTGAATAAGAATTTCTAGTAAATAAAAAATGACAGAGATGGTAAGCATTTTCTCAGAATTACACAAGAATGAGTGATGAACAATGTAAATCTTTAAATGTTTGTAAACCAGCCCACAGTGACTCAATTTCTGCTTTATGCAATGCAGCAGGATTACTCAAATAAATGTGTTACTTATACTTGTGAACAAAACACTGCTTTCCAAGGTTCTCCCTACATACTCTTTCACCCATTCACCAATCTTTACTTTTGATCCTTCTTTTCCTCTTTTCTTTGCCAAGGCCTGGATTGCTCCAGCAGAAAGAGCTCACCATTGGAGCTGAGTGCTGTGCTCCATGCCCCTGGGATGCCCCTGTCCTTCTTCTCATTTGCTCCTTCTTTACTCACATGTCTTTGTTGCAGCCTCCTCATCATATTGAAATCATTTATTTGATATTAAAAACAGTATGAAATTTTTTAAAGTGGATCTAGTTAATGGACTGAGGGACAGAAAATGCTGCTTCCCTTTCCACCACCGTTTTGTCAAACTGAAAATGTAGATTCACATTTTTGGGATAACAAACAAACACGCACACACAAAGAACACTTACTGTTTAGTTCACTCGCATTAAATGCAGTGTACATTGCATTGAAGCCATTATAATTCTCTGAATAATCGGACATAAACTCTGCCGTAGCCTCATGAGAAAAAATGTAAATTGTTTCAAGATTGGTCCCTGACAGAGAAGCTGAAAACAAGTGAAAAAACCATCTAGTCAGAGAGAAGACAATCCCATACACATTTTCCAGTGGTGGAAATCTCCAATGGTGTCAGAAGAGCACAGTGGATTAGTTTATTGAATCTTAAGGAATGCTTTCCCTGTGGTACTGTGATCCTGCTACAATAGCTTCAACCCCCTGAAGCATTTAGCTGTTTGGCTGACATATAAATGTTCTGCATATTCTAGCTCTCTTATCTATCAACACTGATATCAGCTAGTCTTTTACTGTTTTGCATTCCCATTCTCCACCTGCTTCCAAAAATAAAGATAAATAATAACATATCTTCCTGACTTATCTCTCTATATTCTATCTTCCATAAACGTCTTCTACCTCTGATGGAATTCAGCTGTATGGCCTGAGTCTTGTGTAAAATGGGTACAACCCTGAGTTCTCAGGGTGGAGTATAGAGACAGAGATAAGGTATCATCAGTATTTCAAGATCTGAGGAAAGCAATGCCATTGTAATGATTTTTGGGGAGTTTCATAGCATTTCTCCCAACAGTTCAGTTTAGATGCTTTCATTTTATATTACTGTGTGTGATATTACAGGAACCTCTGACAATATATTTCCAATGAAACACAGACCCCACAAGACTATGAGACTGATGAAGTTATCATTTAAATAAGATCTTAAAAAAAAAAAGTAGAAATTTCATAAAATATAAGGGAAGCATTTATCTGGTCAAATTTGAGGGCAGACCTGTATATTGAGATTAATTTTCTAAAAGGGTAACTTGAAGCAGATCCAATCTTCCTCTTAAACATATATGTGCAACTTTTTATACCTCAAAATGCTTATTTTACCACTTAGATTTATTAATGGAAACATATTGTTATTGAAAAACAAACTTACCTCGTAAAACCTTGTTTTGTCCTAATCCTTCAAAAATACTCAATGTGTCTGCATAAGGCTGTGTTTCAAAAGAAGTGAAGTTCAGTTTAATGGATAACCCTTGAGGCACTCTAAGGACACAAGAGAAAAATAAACTCAAAACTGAAAATCAATTTTTTGACTGTAGTAAAGTCACTGAAGTCATTGAGTGCTTGAATGATGCTGAATTCAGAAGCAACATGGAATTGTATTAATCAGGATTATTAATCAAGATGACATGTATGACTAACTTTTAGCTTGTAATATTGTCAAAGGAATGGAGCATAAAACTTTTGTAACAGTGGATGTACACCTTTACTCACTGGAGTTAAATATATTCTAGAACCTGAATGTTCTGAACTCTAGAATGTGATAATCATTTCTACAAGGGGTTTTTTGGTTGGTTTTGGTTGAGTTTTTTTGTTCTCTGCATCTCATTGAATTACAATCACTTTTCCATACATGTTACTCTTAGATATCATCTCACTGCTCAGGTAACCTTCCCAAGGCCAGAGGAACAGTATCAAGATATCAATATGAATAGCAAGATATCAAAAATCTCTCGCCTGAAAGCCTTAAATATTGTCTCTTATGACAAAACCAGGATTTGTACTCAGATTTAATGATGTCAAACACACTCTTTGGGAAATTGTTATAAATCTAAACCATCACCTAGAAAGTTTAATAACAAAAGTCACTTGAAGGGTAAAAAA
Source organism: Entomyzon cyanotis (assembly GCA_024500445.1). Classification (NCBI taxonomy): domain Eukaryota; kingdom Metazoa; phylum Chordata; class Aves; order Passeriformes; family Meliphagidae; genus Entomyzon; species Entomyzon cyanotis. Next base: position 6,680,075 of record JAKEPQ010000756.1, read on the forward strand.
ATTCTTGGCTTTATTTTGCTAGTGTTATGTTCTTTGAGTAATCTACATTTAGTTAGTTCTCTCATTTCCTTTCCACTAGATAGATAGGGTAGTCCAAATTCTGAAACACTACTATCACAATCAGCTCAACTACCACTATTTGATTTTTTTCTGGAATTGAGAGACTCAATGAAAATAGGCTCTCAATAGCAATCTGCTGGTACTTATCAGTAATGATTAGTAGAGAAGTGTGAAGTAAATACTTGAATATTTTTGCCTTTTTAAATTTCTTTGTTGTTGTTGTTGTTGTTTTGTATTTCTCCAGAGGGAAGGAACAGCCTTGATAAGAAAAGAGTAAAACATATATTTGAAAGTTTCAGGAAGCTAAACTTTCAGGGAAATATTGAGCACACTGCTCTTTTAGGAGAGGAGATTGGATCTTCATTTGGAGCTAAGTGGCATGAAAGTGTAAAAGCTCTTCTTATAGGTAATGGGGAAATATTTCTAGACAAAGGCAGGCACAAGAAAAATCCAATCTTAGATGTATTATAGGTTGCCTTTAAAGCCCATTTTTATAGGGATAATAAAAACCATAGGTTACTGGAAAACCCAGAAGGTTCCATCATAGAAACAACTCTGAAAGAAAGCCAAAATCTGAGTACTGCATTGAATTTCTTAGGCCTTTTCTGTCAGTGTTGCCAGATTTTTTTAAAGCAGACCAGTGAAAAATAAATTCAGATGGTTGTTTTTGTCATTGTTCAATTGGTAATTACACATATCTGCAGAAACTCTACTATATTTGCATTTGCTCATGATTTTTTCCAAAATGAAGCTTTTATTAGCTACATGCCTGGTATAGATATCTACCTAACACAATGCTTCTTGCAGCTACAGCAGCACTTGGAGCAATATTAACAGTTTAGAAGGAAGGAGGGCACTTGAGTTGTGTTTATTTACTGTGCTCAATTTCTGCCACACCATGCAATAAGGAACAAGTCAGACTTATATTCTGAAGGACAAAACCTTGTTCTTTTCCTGGGACACACCTGTATTTTAAAGGCAGGTGCTGCCAGTAATTATTGGAGAAGGATACTGCTAAAGATGAGAAAGAAAAAATATACTAAACAGAAGGAAAACCAGGACTTCAAGGTGAAGATGAAAGTTCTGAACAAAATCAATGCCTAGCACTTTCAAAGGAGGCTTTGGAATGAAAAGTCCAACCCTTTTCCAATTTTAAAAACAATTCCTTAACGTCCTTTGAAACTCTTCCACAAAATTAATACTTCTCAGAATCAAGGGACAGCTGTTATTACAAAACCAAAATAAGAATTACTGCCTTTCAAAGCCATAACTTCTGAATTGGCAGTTGTGGGAGGGATTTTTAGGACTGTCTAACTTGTGACCATCTAACTTTTTTTTAGATATGCACTTTAGGATGAGATTTATTATATAGTGTGGCTATCTTTTTTTCCTCCCTGGCCTAAGAAGTGGACCTAGAGAGTGAAAATCAAATAGTTGTCCCTGTCTGTAGGTAGATATCCTTGATAAAAAAAAAATCTGTTTAATGTACCTAAGGCTTAAAAGGCATTTGGTTCTATTATATCAAATGCTAGCTATGCAATTGTAAAACATATTGCTAAATTACATAGGAACATGTGTACTCTTAAGTCCCAGATGAAGCCTGTACCCCTAAATGACAAGGGAATTCTTGAAAATTCCTTCTGTTAACAACAGTTACATCATACAAAACCATTGTCTGAAGACTACTATTTAATGTAATGCTTTGGAAAAAAAAATCTTGCAATTATTTTGAGTTACGTGATTTATTTTGAGCTTACACGTATGTTCCTCTGGATGTATATAACACAAAAGATTTCTCAAAATCATACTGAGAACTTTTGTAAGTGGGAAAATTATTGATATAGTTATGGAGCTTATGCATGAAGGTTTTAAAAGAAAAATTACATAAATACAAAGGAGAAAATTGTATTAAATATTTTCTATGCTGGAGCATTTGGGAATAAAAGCAAATGGCAGAAGACTATGGTGCAGGAAACAGCATCACCTCATAATCAAAAAAATGTTAGGTATAAAATTACTGGAAAATGGCTTACACTATTATCCACTGGCAAATGATGTTTGCATTATATGGCTTTGGATAATTCATAGAGTGAAAAAACCCAGAGGAGCCAGTCAACATGAATTTTCCATCACAAACTGCAGCTGTAAAGATATAATGAAGAACATTTGTCAGGATGACATTTGAAAAACAGAATTAGAGCCAAGATGAGGGAGACCTTGGATATTGGTTTACATGGATTTCCTTCGAAATACCTTGTAAGCAACAATAGGAAAACAAAGTAAAATACACTATCAACTTACTCCCATTTCTAATTCTTATCACTATTTGATCTCAGAGAACTATAGGAGAAGAAAAGCAGTACAGAAAATTCACTTTTAAATTAGACACAATCCAACAAATCCAAATTAGTCTAAACCAATCCAAATAGTTCAAACCTAACAACTGGATTTAGTTAATCCAAATCTTTCCTTCATTTTATTTTATACTTTTATAAGGAAACAGTATCTTGCCTTACCAGTTCCTATCTACAGTTACTTTAAATCAGAAAATTGTTTGCACTACCTGAGACAACTTGATATCATGTGAATAAAAGCAAAGAGGGGTAAGGTTGACTATTATTATCTCTACTTTTATGAGCTTCCTAGTTCCTTGCCTTATATATTACTGAGTACTCAAAGAGATAAGTGGATCTCCCAAGTTTCCTGCCAGCTATCAAATTCATTCAGCTGAGGTAAATGTCATCCATTATCATCTACTTTTTCAAAAGGCTTTTATTAGTTTTGTTTCCTTGGTGCTGCTATTCCATTCTGTGAAAGTTCTTCACTTTAAAAACCAGTTACTTTTTAGCCTCAACAAGATAAAAAATGGTAATTCATGTAGAGTTGTTTTATTTCAGCAGACTGAAGAACTGCTGAACCTTTTGCTGCCTCTCTTGAACATTGTGTTAGGAGTCTGTCTAATGATGTTTTTTCTTCAGTTGTTAAAAAAGTATCATAGAGCTTTCACCTAAGGATAAAATCAGCACCACACATGATTCTCTGGAGAGGTAAGAAGAAGTTCATAGATTTGAGGCAGATGATCAGAAATTAGGTAGAGCTTTTCATTAATTTCAGAAATGGAATCATACCTATAATGACTGTCCAAATTATGAATAATCAATCGTATTGAAAATTAAATGGGAATTTTATTGAGCACATTCTTCCTCTGGGAAATTATATACAAAGTAATAAATTGGGGCTCCTTGTGTGTTCCTTTTATAAGAGTAAAATTCTTTGTGCCTACCACTGTAGCAAACACAACATAAAAATTAAGCTTTTTCTCAGCCAGCTATACTCTGTTATTAAAGACTGGGCAGAATTAACTTTGCCAACATGCCTAATGCATGAGCTGAAATAAAAACATATTCCCTTTTGCAATCTGTGAGAGGAAAACAGAACACATAAGATTTTAAATACATGGAGACAAAAGGTTCATGAATGATAGTTATTATTCTATATTAGCATTAGAGCTGGATATTGGTACAGAAGTACTTTTTCTCTCCACTTTAATTCAGGTATTTCCTGTCCTTAGCAATGAGAAGAAGAAAATCAGTATAAAAAGGAAAGCACCCAGCTTATTATCAATGAAGAGTACAAACAAGTGGCACTGTTAACAAGTAAGACTTTGTCTACAAAGAGTCTTCTAATACTGATAATCATAAAAAAAATAAGCATACTCTTCTAATAAAATCAATGACAAGTGTTTGTTCATTCGTTTCTGTTAGAATCACAGAATGGGTCAGGTGGGAAAAGACCACAGTGGGTCATATGGCCCAACCTTCCTGCTCAGGCAGGGTCATCCCAGAGCACATGGCACAGGATTGCATCCAGATGGTTCTGGAATATATCCAGTGAGGGAGACTCCACACCCTCTCTGGGTGATCTGTTCCAGTGCCCAGTCACTATACAGGAAAATTCTTCCTCATATTTAGATGGAACTTCCTGGCTTTGCCCATTGCCTCTCATCCCATTGCTGGGCACAACTGAGCAGAGCCTGGTCCATGTTCTGACCTCTCCCTGCAGACACTGACAGACATTGATGAGTTCCCTTCTCAGTCGTCTCTTTTGAAGGCTGAACAGCCCCAGATCCCTCAGCCTTTCCTCATAAGAGAGATGCTCCAGTCCCTTATTATTATTATTATTATTATTATTATTGTTCTTATCTTCTTATTGTTCCCTTTTCTTTGTTTCTTATCTCTTAAGAGATAGTGAGTAAATTGAAACTGAACAGAAAGATTCTGGATAAAGTCCTAAGGCAGCTCATCCACAGCCTAGCAATAGTCAGCGCTTAGCATCTCAGGAAGGACTAAGAAGAAAGAAGGGACTGGTCCTGTTTCCCTAGAGAACCTCCCAGTGCTTCCTCCTTGCAGAGGAAGGAGGCAGCTGTGGTCAAAGACGGGAAGGGGCATGGAAGTCATGACAATTTTGCCCCTTCCTGGAGCCCAAAGACAAGCTGCAGCTGTTCTTCTAAGGTATCCTTTGTAGGAGCCACTTCCACTGCTTCCCCAGCCTGTACCTTACTGTCCATTTCTATTTACTAATTTTCCATACACAGGGCGTTAAGAGGGCTTCGTCCTGTTACCCTTGAATTTCAGGGAGAAGCTCCCCAAACTGGTCAAATCAAGCCCACATATTTCATTTGACAGGACCTTTCTCTGCCAAGGGCAGTTCATTACTTTCTGATTAATCTCTCAGCGCTGTAGAGATACTGTGTGGGGGGTAATCACAAAATGATAGTCTAGACATATAATAACTGCAAAGAGTCTGCAGAAGCCCCTCCTGGGATCAGCCTCCAGCCTCCCTTTCCTTACCCCTACGTGCTACATGGCTGCTTTGCAGCAATGTCAGTCATTATTAGTAGCTGCTGTTCAGATGTTACATTTCTCTAGAGACCCTTTCACTGAAATTGCTAGCTGTACCTTTGTGAAGCCTTTTGTTACTGCACTGCATTGCAGAGACAGAGAGAAACCTTTCAAGATAATTTTAATCAATAAAACGAGAAGAAAAGGTGTTCGGTTGCCTGAATCTCTGCTGAGAATCTGAGATTTTACTGAGCTCTGTCTAATCTAAGAGATGACTAAAATTCACTTTTTAATCCTATTTTTTAAGCCATTAACATATTATAAAATCAGAAATACTAGAGGGAATAACAATCAAGATGAAAACCAAACCAAATTTTTTAAAGGACAACTCTTGTGTATGCAAGACCACTTGCAGCATGAATAATTAATTGATCATAAATCTCACTGTGAAACTCTGAAGGTCTTTTGAAATTCTATACAATTTTAGCTTTCTTTTGACCAAATTAAGTTTGTCTAGGAATGGGACAAGACTGAAAAATTAAAGAATTGGAAAAATTGGCAGGTATCCCAAATGTGCATCCGGATTCTTACCACTCATTCAGCTGGTTTTGCAAAATCTGCTAAGAAACGTAAATACATAAAATTAGAGAAGCTCCGAAGTTTTGGATAGAAAAGACTGAAAATGTAACATAAGAGACATGGATCAGCAATTTGTCCTCCAGCCAGAATTGTACTTCTGTAAGGTTATGAGCCAAAACTTCTGCCCTAAGGGTAGCTGACCAAATTGCTTGGAAATACCAGGCATCAGTGAAGATGAAGAGGGGGAAATCATCCAGCTCTCTGAAGTGGACTGTAACTACAGCTGGTTTCCCTGTGACATTCTATTTTTACTTGTATGCACATTCCTGCCATTTTCAGCTCAGTTGTGCCCATTCTTTAGTGATGGGTAGGTAATGTGCTGGTTGAGGAATAATATCCTCAGTTGCAAAGGGGCAGAGCTTTCACGACTTATGTTTGGTGGAGATTTAGGGAGATATATGCAAATCAGATCCGAAAGCCATGTGCATAAGAGTCTATGCTGTAACTGAAAAACTCTGCCCAAGCACAATTCATAACTTAAACCACTGTGTAGCCTTCAAGGCACTGCTGAGTCATGTCTACACAGCTTTGACTTCAAGTATTTGAGCTTATTTTTGTTTGTATCTACCAATATATAACATCAATTAAATCCTGTCATATATAACAGTTATGAATGTAATATCTTCAATAAAATGTGGATGAAACTTGTAAATTCAGACCTAGTCGGGACATGAACATGCTGGAGTGAGTTCAGAGAAGGCCACCAAGGTGATCATTGGCATAGAGCTCTTCTGCTATGAGGAAAGGCTGAGAGAACTGGAATTATTCAACTTGAAGAAAAGAAGGCTTTGGGGTTACCTAATTGTGTTCTTTCTCTCAAGGGACCCTACAAGAGAGGAAGTGAAACACTATTTAAAAGGCCCTGGAGTGACAGGACAAGGGGGAATGGATTCAAACTGAGAGAGAGTAAGTTTAGATCAGATATTAGGAAAAAATTCTGAAACAGGTTGCTCAGAGACTGTATGGATGTCCCATCCCTGGAAGTGTTCAAGGCCAGGTTAGATGGAGCTCTGAGAAAACTGGTCTAATGGAAGGTGTCCCTGTCCATGGCCTGGGGTGGAATGAGATAATCTTTAAGGTCCCTTCCAACCCAAAGCTTTCTGTGATTTTATGATAGTAAGGAAAAACCATTCATTTCATGAGATGTATAATACTACTTACGAATGCAAGGATCTTCACTTTTCTTTTTTAGCAATACTTAAAATTAAAAAACGACCAAAACCAAACCAAAATAAAACAAAACAAATACCCCCAATAAGATCCCTGTGTCAAAAAAAGTATGATGGTAGAAATGAATGACTGAATAACTTCTTGGGGGTTATATAATCTAGTGTTTTCCATGGAACTAAGGTCTAGCTGAGCCTTAGGAACTTCTGATTTCATCAACTGTAAAAGGACCAACTCAGAGCCAATAATTATTATGATCTAGTTAGATGCAGCTGTTATGATAAATAGACATTTTGCTGTATTTTAGTGGATATACCAATGAAGTATTTCGATGGATATTTTCCCCAAAATGTTCAACCAAGTCTCACTTCTGAGCTGACTGCACTCAGAAAAAAATGCAGGCTATGGGCAGGCCTGCAATTCTCTTTTCTTTTTTTCTGAAGAAAGTTACACTTATGACAGAAGGGGTCAGCCAGTCACAAACCTTCAGGATCAAGCTTTCAGATTCTTTAAAATCATAATTGGTCTTTACTTGCTTGTTTGTTCTTAGAGCACAGCATTTCACATGTTTCTGAAAGCTCAAAGCAGACTACCCTCACTGTTTTCCTCTTCTTACAGCAGAATGGAAAGAATCTTTCCAGGTTTCTAGCACCAAATTCTCTATTTAAATAAACAACCAAGCAAAAAAACCACTCAGGGAGTTAATTGCTCCCACTTCTCCTAAAACATTTGCAATGTTCTCTTTGCAAGACAACTTGACAGACTTTTAACTGAGAGCTGAGGCTGTGGAGGGAAATGCAGGCAGAGCAGTAACCCATGTGCCTCCCCAGCAAAATGCTAAACAACAGTTTGGTAACTCCTTGGTACAATTTCACAGCATTCATTTCTACATAGAGGCCTGACTGCTCTGCACAAAAAGTTACTTGGGGAAGCTAGGAAGTCAGATGGAATTATAGAATAGAATAATTTAGGTTAGAAAAGACCTCCAAGGTCATTGAATTCAGCCTTTTGATCACCACCTTGTCAACCAGGCCGTGTCCAGTCGATTCTTGAACACCTCCAGGGATGGTAACTCCAGCACCTCCCTGGGCAGCCTGTTTCAATGCTGGACAAACCTTTCTGTGAAGAAATTCTTCCTGAATGTCCAGCCCGAATCTGTCCTGGCACAGCCTGAGGTAACTTCCTCTTTTCCTGTCACTTGTTACTTGGGAGAACTCGACCCTCACCTGGCTATGCCCTTCTGTCAGGCAGTTGCAGAGAGTGATAGGTTCCCCTGAGCCTCCTCTTCTCCAGGCTGAACTACCCCAGCTCCCTCAGCCTCTCCTCATGATTTGTTCTCCAACTTCATTGCCCTTCTCTGGTCTCTCTCCAGCCCCTCAACATCCTTCTTGTAGTGAGTGGCCCAGAAACAAACACAATATTGAAGCTAAGATAAAGGCAAACAAGTGGACTGGCACAACAGGATAAAAACAGGATAGAACTGTTAGAAACCAATGGGGTTTTAGGTCTGTAAGAGTTTCATAGAATCACAGATGGGCTGAGGTTGCATGGGACCTGTGGAGGTCATCTGGTCCTGACACTGTTTGATGTCACTGATGCACAACTTCATAATGAATTTCTGTATTATTTTATAATTTACATAGTATTTATGTTATTAATATTTCTATAGTAAGCAAAAATTTATATAATTTTATATTACAATAGACAGTCTAATATTTCATTATTGCATATTTTTCATTAGTAAGAATTTTAAAGAAAATTGTTTCCACTTCCAAGATAAAGATTTTAAAAATCATTCTTGTTATGATTTTTAGTAGAACTGATTTAGATTTCACTGTGCATTTTATTGCCCATAAACTATTTACAAACTACTGACAGGTTTAAGCATGTTTTAAAAGACTGATTTACAGGGGTTTACATGCTTACCACATCTTATTTCAGCTTCGTCTGAACCATCTGGACAGTTCAAGACTCCATCACAAAAGAAATCTTTGCTAATGCAGGTTACACCATCAGCACAGAGTTCAGCAGGTGGCAGACACTCAGCTGGAATAATAAAGATGAGAGCAGTAACAGCACAGCAATAATGCAGTCTCACTACAAAGGAAAATTGACTTCCCTCTGGTGGCTTTACCACAAATCAAATCAACCACTCTATTGTGTTTTACAAAATTGCATTTTTAGAAGCTTGGAATGAAATATCACATCCTAAAAAGATAAATTTGGCATAGAATGGAGAAAGGTCTCAGAAGTGAAAATTTTTTTTGAAACTAAGCTTGAAGTAGGGCTGGAAGAAAATGTCTATGAATTTCCTTTTTTTTTCCTTTATACAAATGTACCACTTTATGCATTATAAAAAATTACATTTTCCAATTTCTTGTGTTCGAATAATGTGAGAAACCTGTACTTGTATTTAAATAACAGTGAAAAATCTCTGGGTTTAAGTAAATACAATTTAATTTAATTTCTTCAACACATCACAATGTTGCACTTCATCATGCTAAGGAATCTGATTTTTTAACCAGCATATCTTAAGAAACAAGAAACTTTAAGATTAGATTCTGAAACACCAGAATGATCAGAAACCACATTATTTTTGGATTTGCAAATAAAATACATAAGTTAAGAGTAAATTTCTGCAAGAAGAATACATGGGCAGATCCTTAAAATGGTAGATCTTACTAACAGTCTTTTCTTAGAGCACAAATACTCATCTGCTGCAAACACGCTCTTTTAGTCTTTAGAGGGTTTTGGTTTTAGACATTTGTAGAATTCAAGCAGGTTCTAGTAAAGTGAACAGAACCATTCAGCTAAAATAAGCTTTGGTTAACTATTAATTTCAAAATTCTTAAAATTGCATGGAATTCTATAGAACTATTCACACAGTTCCTTGTCTCTACTTCAATAAATGCTTACAAGAAAAGGTCAAAATTTCTGATGCAAGCAGGAAGAAAAGTAATCTGTAAAATTTCATCTTTTTAATCTTTTTTTTTTTAATAAAGCTGTTAGTTTTGTAATCTGATTAAGTATGATATTGTACTGTGTGTCACAGACTAACATTGGTTTGTAGCATTTCAAAGTGCTTTACAAAACACTCTCAATGTTGGCAATGTAAATGTTACAAAGCCAAAGCATTTGCTATCTTGCATCCAACTGGTAATTAAAATGAACCAAACATACTCCAGTCAAATGTTGGAGGTGACACAGTGCCAGTGAATGAATTTCCAGAGATGAGCAGAGGTAAAAGTCTGCACTCTAGACCCAGAACAAAAATTCCAACCAATAACTAAGAATAGGTTTTGCACAAGCCCAACAGGCAAGAAAACGTTGTTTACATGCAACATGATAAATTCTGGATTTATTCAACTCAGAAAACTAAACGGCACTGCCACCTCCTGGATAGAAAGAAATCAACTTTTCCTACTAAAACTTTCCGACCTCTCTTTTAAATAGCAAATAACCCTAAATTGCACTGTAAGTGCTATATTCAACTAAATAAGGGCAATAAACAACTAAGACTTGAACACATTAGACTGCTTGTAGGTGTCATATATATTTTCACGGTGTAAGAAGGCTAGAGGATGTTTTCAAAGATTCAAACATCTTCAGCTTTCTGTCCATTGGAAATCATAGTTTGCTAACAGTTTGCTTTTAAATTTTTTAAAATTTTTAAATTTTCTTTATAAATGTCGAGAAATAATAAGAAAAGAAAGAAATAATAGGAAAAAAAGAGCAGCCAGTATTAGTGTCAATGTGTACATCAACATATGTAACACATACAGCATTCTAGGAGCAGGTATGGTCTTAGAAGTCGCTTCTCTTTGAAAAGGTCTCCTTAGTCCAAGGTAAACCTGCATATCCTGCATTTGCAGGGGTGGAATATGAGGATTGAATGCTGTGAGGAGAGGGTGTACATGAGCAGGTCAATTCTGCTATCTCAGACTGTTCCATGTATCCTCCTTGCTCCTCCACAGGTAACTCACCTACAGTTCTTGAGGACTCGCTTGTGGTGAGTTGTCCTGAACCTGGACAAACACAGCTCAAGGTTAGGACTCAACTTCTTTCTCTCTGGGAACACCTCTGCAGTTGCTTGGGCAAATTATCAGCAGTTAATCTCCTTTTATGTCTGCATTATTTGCCCCCCATACTCCAGGTAATGATATCATAGTCCCAGCTTGAGTGGCTTGGTCCTGAAGCTCAAGTATCACAATAAACGTAAGAAAAAATTATGTGCAGCACAAGTGTTTCAATAACCTCAAAAGATTTCTGTCCTCCTTCCACCTTCCCCCACTGAAATAAGAGAAATACTTTCTCTCTTCCCCCAGGTATGCAAAAGTTCTGACCTGAAGCTGGCGTCAGGGAACTTGTAATTAAACTCGTGGGATCTGTTGAAACAAGACAAGACACCTCTGCAGTTGCTTGGGCAAATTATCAGCAGTTAATCTGCTTTTATGTCTGCATTATTTCCCCCACACTCCAGGTAATGATATCATAGTGCCAGCTTGAGTGGCTTGGTCCTGAAGCTCAAGTGTCACAATAAACATAGGAAAAAAATTATGTGAAGCCCAAATGTTTCAATACCTTCAAAAGATTTCTGTCCTCCTTCCACCTTCCCCCCACTAAAAATAAGAGAAATGCTTTCTCTCTTCCCCAGTATGCAACAGTTCTGACCTGGAGTTGGTGTCAGTGAACTTGTAATTAAACTGGGATCTGTTGAAACAAGACAAGTTATGGCAACTTTATCATTAGTACTAAAAGGTGTATATATATACATTTTCTCACAAATAACAATGCTCAGCAAATCAATTGGGAGCCTCAAACCTATCTAGCATTTGTCTCTTTATGTAGATATATACAGATAGATATATATATGTATATATATGTATATATATACACACGCATACCTGTGTGTGTACATATTTACACATGAACAAATGCGTAGGTAAATAAGCAGGTTTGTATTACTGATAGTAAAGTGCAAAATAGTCTGGAAAAATGGAATGTGCATTCGTGATTGCTCCAAGAGAAGTTCTGCACCATTGAGGGTAGATGCTTTCTATCTTCCCCTGGGTATGTAAAAGTTCTGACCTGGAGCTGGTGTCATGGAACTTGTAATTAAACTCGTGGGATCTGTTAAAACAAGACAATTTTAACATTAGTATTAAAAGGTATATATATATATATACATTTTCTCACAAATAACATTGCTCAGCAAATCAACTGGGAGCCTCAAACCTATCTAGCATTATTCTCTTTACATAAAGATATATATATATATATATATACATACCTGTGTGTGTACATATTTACCCATGAACAAATGCCTAGGTAAATAAGCAGGTTTGTATTAGTGATAGTAAACTGCAAAACAGTCTATAAAAATGGAATGTACATTCGTGATTGCTCCAACAGAAGTTCCACTTCATTGAGGATGCACTTGGTGTTTCCAGCTCCCAAATAGTCTTTTCTCTTTTCCTCTTTGGATTTGCATTAACATCCCTGTTTACTACATTCACTTTCTAAATTAAGATTCAGATATGTGATTGGGATTGCATCTTCAGCTGTAAACAATCCCCATGTCACTACAGGTAATGCATCCTGTATTTACATGTTTATAAACATCCTCATATAACATCCTTTATAAGATGAAGGGCCAGAAGGAATAAAATTAGAGATGTAGTAAGGCTTTCTCTATAGTTTGCCATCCATCAGTTTTGTGGCAGAAGTTGCTGACCAGTGGCCATCACCAATGGTCATCATACTTTTGTTAGATGTTCCTGCTTTCCCAGACCTGGTGGACAAACTTGAAGGAGGATTTCCTACCAATTTTTGATCAAAACATTCTTATTTAGCAAATACTGTTAAGCTAAACTAAGCCATTCTTGTTATGGTGCATTCTGTGTCAGCAAATTTAAGGACACAGTTTCTGTGGCAGAGAGAGAGAAGAGCAGGGAGGGTGCAGCTGGATGGACTGTTCTCACACAGCTACTGCAGAGAAAGAAGCTTAATTCATACCTTCACAGGTTTCCAAAGAGTTATACACCTATATTTGTCTACCAACATATCTGTCTATACATTTACTACAGGATAACTAATTTAGAAGGAATTAAGCATTCCAAGACCTTAAATGTAGATGCATGCACGAGCAAACAGTTCTAGAAAAAAAGTTATCAAGGAGCTACGTCTTGAAGACTGAAAAAATTGTGGTTGTTACAGACATTCTCAAAAGTGCATGCACAGGTTGACAGCAAAATCGCTAAGGGAAAACACATTACAGTGACAGAGCTGGTAGTGATATAAGCACAATTATTACAAAATGTCACTAAAGTAACATGTTGAGAAGGCGAAGGATGGTTTTAGGGTCAGCAGAACCGTAACCCTGCATCCAGCAGATGTACATGTACCACATGTGGTAAGAGTTGGGTATATCATGACGTTTGGATTGAAACAGAAAGAATGAGGAAGCAGACAATATTAACAAACATAGAAAAATCACCTCAAGCAGACCCGAGACCAAAGGAGAAGAAATTCACACCAGGAATATTGCTGCCATTCCAGCATGGGGTGCTAACAGTTCCCTTCCCTTTCCTCTGGAACCTTCCCCCATCTCCAAATTTTTTTGCTTGAGGATGATTAGCAACATTGAGTTTGGGACTCATGGGAGCATTGACATAGCATACCAGAGGAAGGGACAGATAGGAGAAAAAAATTGCGTGTTAGCAGTTTAAACTGTATCTTTGGGAATAAACTATAGTGCTTGCACACTTTGGACTACACACATTAATAGATGTGTAACCAGAATAATAATAACTCTTTCACTATGGCTATAATTAGAATATCAATAAATACTTGTCTCCTATATTCTTAGGGGGCATAGTTTAGGTCCTGGTTTGGTAGCCTGCCCTGGAGAGCTTGTATGGGATAATTTGTGTGCTGTTTGCATGTGACTACCTGCACGTAGTGCTACAAAGCACCTGCTGTACTATTCAGCTCTCTGCCTGACTTTTGATTTGTGAGACCAAGGAGCTTTGTCTGCTTCGTATCCTATCATTGTAAAGCTTCCAGGGATAGTGGAAGGAAAGTCTGTCAGTCAGCATTGCTCAGTAAATCAGTAACCACAGAATGAGAGTAGGACTCCCCAACCTCATCCACCTCCCTAAATCTGCAAAATCTTTAGCTTGCACCTCAGTTGGTTAATGGAGACTCAGCTTTTGGTTTGATGCACTAATAAAGCTCTTACGGCTTTTGTAAAGACTTGAGATCACTCACTGCGTTCTCAAATGGTCAGAAATGGTGAAAATTATCACTGAATGCACCCTGGCAGTCGAGCCCCAGCTACAGCCAGGGCAGCTTTACTAAGCCATATGAGCTGAACAGCAAGTCTTATTTTCCTTCCTGTTGTATTGGTAACAAAAATTAGTCCCTGTTTTGTGAAAGATACTGACCTGATGACGTTAAAGGCATCATTGTAGTAAGATTTTCAGCAGCTACTGGAAGAAAGCAAGTTCATGATAAGCTTCTTTTATATAAGCACAGTGTCTAGTTTTAGATGACAGAAATAAAGATTAAAAAGGAATCAGCTGTGACTATTTCTCATTGAATCACTATCAGTGTCCTGCTTCCCTCCTTTTGTCTACCTCACCCCATTCCCAATCTTTTCTCAAACTCCATGGTTTTCCCAAGGAGGAAAGTCCAAAATATGAGTTGGAGTTACATGGTTTCATAGCCACTGCATTTCTTTTCAACCCTCAACCCCTATTCATTGCATTTAAAATGTGTTCACCTGGGAAACCTTTCTCTTGAGGCTTTTTATTCTACAGAGATTTTCAGAGCACCTGTGTCTTATAGAGCAGTATTTAGAAGGGATGAATGAGTTAAAATTAACCTGGGATAGTTTACAAGAGGGAAAGTTACTTTTAATCACTGTGAAAACGGATTTTAAGCAAGTCACACCTGTATGACACCTCTCTCCCTCTCTGAAATAGGAATGTCTCTGACAGAACATATTGATATACACAATACAAAAGTTCCGCACAAGATTATAATTATTAATTAGTTACAATTATTTTACTGACACCCTCCTAGTGGAATGGACAGGTGATATCTCATGTGAAAAAAGGCATTTTAATGATCCACAGCAGTACAAGTTTGACTACTTCAAAGTTCATCAATGGATATAGAACCTTTTAAGAGGCTCTTCATAATTTTCTTTGGTGGCATTTTTGAAGTATAATGCAAAATCAATTTTCACAGTGTTGTGCAGGTATTTGGAATAAAGAGGTAGTAAAGAGAATTAAATATGCCAAGACTCTGAATTTAGCCCTTGAATACTTGAAGTACTTAACAGAAAATGCACCTTTTATTATAGAGACATGGCACACCAGATTCCCACTCCTCAGTTGCTACTTAATAGTAACTCCAGCAGGTCTTCAAATGTCAGCTAATCAACTTCTACTTCAAGGAATTCAGATTGTTTCTAAAACTCATCCCCAGTGAAGGGCTGTTTTGAAGCTTTATTCAGGTTAAAAAAAGGTGCCCATTGATCTTGATAAGCTTCCATTTAGGCTTCGATAAATTTCCTAGTACTTACATAAAGTAACTATATCTATATATTTGCAGCATCTAAAGCTACCTAATCCTTAAAACCCTATTCATTTTTCCCCCCCACTTACATTTACCTAAGCTCACCAGGAATATGGAGCCAGTTCCCTGGGTGTACTTCTACAAAAGCAGTTTGTTTTTCTTCCTGACATCTTTTCAATAAATGAGTCTTTACCCTCCACAAGTCTGAACCCTTATTCTTTAGCAGAACAAAATTATAACTGTACTGTATGTAACTTATGAAACAGAACAGTTGGGGCTTAATTGCTTTAATTAGAGGGCTAAGAATATTGCAAATATTATGCTTAATAAAAGAGGTGAAATTGAGTGTTTTTCCCTGGGAAATCATTACTTTGCCCTTTAATCCCTCCTTAGTGAATGTACATAATGCTGGCTCTTACTCTCCAGTAGAAAAGGTTGTAAATTGTTCTCTTGGCTGCTACTGAATGTTCTGTAATGGGGGAGGAGGGCACCCAAGACAAAAAATAACAATCTGATTGCTCTTTGGGAGCCAAAGCTTTCATTCCTGATACCTGTAGTTCTTAAGTATTTATAGAACCAAAAAAAAAAAAAAAAAAAAAAAAAAAAAAGAAAATAATAAAACTTACTAAGACTAATATTACCTGTGATTTGTATGCTGTTCACATCAATTTTCAAAGTCTTGGTAGGATTAGGGTTATTTGCAATGACACCAAAAACCAGTACATTTTTTACTTTCTCAGCTGTTACCATCTGGGTAAAATAAAGGCTGAGGATCACAACAACACTAGCAATACAAAACAGAGGAGTTAATTAGTTATTCAAGCTGATTAAATAAATCTGCTATACAACCTATCATCTGGACAATATTTCATTCTAACACTGGTTCCATTTGCAGAGGCAGATTGCTTTTTAAGTATTGGCTAGCAAAGATGGCAAATAAAGAAACACCTCTTAATTATCAGGTAAGCTTGAACCTTGCAGAAACTTTGTTCATTCTTTATCTACTCTTACTTGCACTGTTGGGAAAAAAAACAAGACGACGTTTATATCAATTTCTGCAGTGGAGCTGAACTTGAGAAAAACTAAAGAAGTAGGTTTACTGTCATTCAACAGGTCTATTAGTTTTAGCCCTGAAATATTGAGGGTGAACCTTGAAGTATTACGCAAATTGTATAATAGATTCATGTGGCAAAATATTATACAATAGTGATATTATACAAAATATTATACAAAAGTGACCACTTCTATGAAGCAAATAACATCTGTGGATTCTGCATTTGTACAGATCAGCTGTCTGATTGCCTGGATTCTCACAAGGAAACAGTGATGGCTGAAAACAGAGATATTCAGAAATTGTGGTTAAATTGCATTTAACTTCTGTGGTGTCTGAATCTTATCCAGAGTGTTTTTGGCTTGTCCTCTCCCATCCCTTCTAGACACTATTATGAGGTTTTATATTTGTAGCTAGAGTAAGGTAATGTTGAAATATGAAACCTGCCAAAGATAAAGGATTTCTCCTTTTACTTAAATTTATGTATAAACTTTTTTATCCTCAAACTTTTGTGCTACCCATTTGCAACTGACTCGGTAGTGCTCTTTGTAAGGAGTGATTCATCCTGTCGTTTTGCTGAGCATAGTTTGTAGTTTGCAATATGTAAAAAAACTCCTTCTTGCATATTTCTGATAACCTCTAGGCCATGCTGAGCAAACAAAAGCTTTTATTGCTGTCCTTATGACTCAGCAGCAGGGTTTCAAGGGTGAAATACCAAGCAGATTGCCTGAAGGGGTAAACACTTTTTAAATTAAAAGAAAGTAATGTCTGAGACAAAGTTATTCAAAGCAGAAATGAAGACAGATCCTTACTGATGTGTTAAAAGCCTGATTCAACATTCACACACACCTGATTTTCTGTGATTTCTGTGATTGCTGTGTCAAGACACAGGGGCGGAATTAGTTTTGCCCAACACAGTTATTTACAGTGCAAATATCTAGATTCCCATTGTGGCTGGTAGAAAGAAATAAGCTGCTTTTTAGCATAATTGATCTTCTCCTAAAAAAAGGCACCTAAATTGACCAGATGAGAAAATTAAAAACTCAGCACTTACAAAGACAGTCTTGAGCAAACTGCTCAGAGATGTCTCCATCTTTGATGCTCAAATTTTGATAAGAATAATCCCTTTTTTTGTGCAGAAACCAAAATTCCTGACTGGATCTACCTTCACAAGGACAACACCTTGGAAGTGGCCTTCTCCTGCTACTGTGTAGTCCCTGCCCTCAGTGTTATATAATCCTTCATAAAGTGATCATACTCCACTTTCTAGCTAATTATGGCTATGTCCTCACTATTCCAATCAAAAGATTGCTCTAATTCAAATCTGTTTCCCACTACTTACTGATATTCATTGTCAGCTAATATCCTAATATCTTGTTTGTTTTTTTTTTCAAGGACAACTGTTCAAATAAACCAATCTCCTCTGCATATTTATCAACTTTATGTATTTACATTGCTATCACAAGAACATGTGGTAGCACAGAACTATTGATCTGCTGTAATGTAATGTGTACTTTAATTTTCTGGGCTCACCTACTAGTCAGCCAATTATACCATTCATGTCTCAAGGTTCTTCAGCTCTGCTGGAGTCTTAATCTTTTGTCCTCCGTTTTGTTCTTGCCTATCACAGTGTGTTTTCAGACTTTTCTTGAATTAAAACTTGAGTTACTAGTAATAACATGAGATCTGACCCCAGTTAAAGCAGTTTTACACAAGCAAACTCAGCACAAACTGAAATGCTTTCCTTTCTAGCTAATTTCTTACATGCTTCTCTCACTGTCCTAAATTGACAGTTCCAGGGACCAACACTTTTTTCTTCATCTAATCCTAAAAGAATTTTTTAGAGAAAAGATATGTCTTGAAACTTCATCCTCTTTAGAGGGCCTTATCCAATGTCTAAAAATGTTTGAGTTTTGTTTTGTTTTGTTTTAATCTACTCACTGTCCACAGAAGAACTTTCTAAATTAGCAGCATCACTGTCTCTTGCCCATATTTTAAGTAAACTTTGTTATATCCAATTACCCAGTCTCTGACTTCAATCTGTCATGGTCATCTTCAGATTTCCTGTCGAAAAAAACAAAACAAAACAACAATAATAAAATAAAAGGAAAAACTACAACCAACATTACATGGTTCCCATTGACGTTATAACATTTTGGATAGGATGGAAGCAGGTTCTGGAATTGTTTAATAATGGGAAATAGTATTACATGTGTTTTTCTGAATCAGGGCCTTAGTAAGAATAGTCCAGATGGAATTAACACTACAGACCTGGCTGCATAACCTGGAAGTTTTTGTCAGCTGGCTTTCAGTAGAACAACTATCACCCCAGGATACTGAAAATGAGGTCAAACAAGCTTTACTAAATGAAGCAGATGTTATTGTATGGATTTTATGGAATCTTTAGGGCACACAGGCTGCTGGTTTTCGTGGTGTAAAATGTCAGCCTCACTTGCTAATGCCTTAAGGAATATGAAATAAGTAGATCCACATCCATAGGGACATATGAATGCCTGAGCTTCCAGGCTTGTGCCAGGAGATCTCTAACCTGAAATTTCTCCTAGATGACAAGGATCAGCAACCCTGCAAACAGCACCTTGGAAAAAAAAAAAATTTAGCAGTTCTTTAAAATACAGAATTTTTGTATGTGGGTCTGTCTTAGGGCTCAGCCTTGCTGGTTTGGTCAAGGCATGGAAACACATCAGCCTGAGAAGGAAGTTTGCCCAAGGAAACACATTAGTGTCAACCTCATCACAGCATTGCACTAGGAAGATGTAAGACGTGAAAGGGATAACATAGGATGTTCCCAAACATGTCTTGAAAATCAAAGTATTGGTAAGAATTTCTGAGAGAAATATCTAAGTGAGGACTTTTGACATTTATTTTTAAAGTTAAATTAAGCTGTACCTACTTGAACTGGGAAATTTCACATCTCTCAAATCTGTATTTCAGATCACTTTCTTGAAAGATGTTTTGTATCTATATGAAAAAGAGAAACCTTGAACCAATACAGTAATTAAAAATACACCCAGTCCCACACTACAGGCATGGTTTTGATACTAAATAAGTTTTCATAGACTATATAAGCAAAGTTTTACTTTGATGATTCACTGATTTTCACAAATAAGGAATATATTGAGTTCTGACCAGGTTTAAGATCTGAAATATCTCTTTTTTGAAAAGAAGAAAAAACCATCAACAGCAGGTAATGTTAGGGAATTAATGTACCCATAAGTACTCTTGAATTAACCAGAAACTGATAAGTTCTTACCAATTTTTCAACATCAAAGGCAAGGACTTTGAAATCAGCTGAGGAACTGTTTTGCAAAGCAGGAGTGAATGATGTGCCAGAGATTATTTTAAATATTCCCATGTAGCCATGAGTATTCACATCTGTCTCAGCTGGATAATTAAAAATAAAGGGGGTTTAATATATAGAAATAAATGAAATATGTTGCATTAGATTGTATTCCACACAGGCCATCAATACAAAAACTTCTATATTTTTGTTTTGCTTTGCAGAGATGTTCTGCCTAGTGCTGAGTTTAAAAAAACCCCAACCTTTTTCAATGTTTACAATAATTGCAATTGTAATAATATTTTTATGAATTCTATTTGTACTTGGTTCTCATTACTTTCAATTTTGTTTTAGGTGCTGTTCTCCAGCAGCACTGTGAGTGGATAAAGGATACAATGATATGCCCAGTTATGTCTAACACAAGGGACTGAGATTCATGGGAATGCAAATAGTGAATTATGAGGTTTTTGTGTGTTCTGGATTAAAAATATTATGAATTATTGAGTTACACTTTCTGTATTTGTACTATGCTAAACTTTTATTTTGTGTGTAAGCTGGTTTTGATGATAGTACTGGAAACATCCAGTGTCAGAATAGTTAAACTATTTTTGACTCAACCTTTCTAACCAATACATACATGAAATTCTGTGAGAATTTATAAAGAAACTAGATACCTGGTTTTGTTGCAAATTTAATCTTGATTTTAATATGCTACAGCACATGAGGTATACATAAAGCAATTAATTATACATTAAAAACATATTTCTTCACTGTGTAACACACTGGAAATTCTCAGAAAATACCTGAATTAAAGTAAAAGGGGAGACACCTGGGCATTCCCACCTGGCCCAAATGTGTATTCATGCACTGGATTCTGCACTTTTCAGGGGACCCTCACCACCAAGAAGAACAACAAGATCATCAGGATGCCATTGGTATCCATGGAGTGGTGATATTTTCTACTTTATCTCCACCTTACTCTCTCCCCCACCCAACATCCTCTCTCCTATTTCTGCCTTTTTCTCTCTCTCTGTCATTTACTGTTAAAAAAAATCCATACTATTGACTTTGGCTTATGGTCTCATTTGCACCTTAATTTGGGCAGAGGCATTTCTAATAATTTTAATAACTGAATTGTAGCAGCAGATAAGCAATAAATACTACAATGAATAGCTTATGATGGAAGGCAGAGCATAGTGAAATATCTATCAAGTTAATTTCAACTAGTAACAGCAGATTTTTTGAGCTTCTTTGAAGGGCATTTGTCCTTAAAACAATTGCAAATCTGTTTAAAAAATATTTCTAAATAACAGAGGCCTTCTTTAATTCTATATCAACTATAATAACAAAAATGAAATTTTAGTTATATTTGTACATGGGTAAATTATTGCCTATTTTTCTTCTAAAAACAAAGTCATTAAATTAAAGACTCTCTAGATTCAATGATATCCCTTTTTATTTTACTGGATTGTGATAGCATTCTGGTAAGAAGGTAAGAAAATCACTAGGTGAAGCAGTTTTTAAAATCTGGAAATAAAAACAATGCAACTGAAGGAATGAACATGATGTTCTGACAAAATGGTTTTGTTTGGGTTTTTTTTATTTTTTTATATAAGTCTTACCAAAATTTTAGTCTTCATGAAGTTCAGGATTAAATAGTATAGATTTTTGGTTAATGAAAGCACCAAAATCATTAAAGTAGCAGAATATTTTTTGAGCTACGAAAATCTCGATGAGTCTCTCTCCAGTATCTCCATATGGCTCATGTGTTTTGGAGCCCTGAACTGGACAGTCCCCCAGGTGTGGCCTTCCCAGTTAACTTATATCCACAAGAGTTCTTAACCAAAATTTCAATTCCATTTGAAAATAATGGTATATTGATATTGTAACTGAATTTGGTTTGGGTTATCAGTAACTTATTTCGCCACATTCTGAGCATTGGATGAAGACTAAGAATGACTTTACCTGACCTTTACATGGGGCTGGCAGCTGACTGTCTGGTGTAGGATCTCTCTCACACCAATAAATGACTTGAAAATACTTTTTTCATTAAAAAAATTAAGAGATTCCAAGAGATGGGGAGCACCCAAAGCTCCCCACAAACTCCAGCGGATTATCAATCTTTTGGTGGATTATTTGTTTTCTGAGTCAAACCTCATATATGGAGAAACAGGCAAAATGTCACCTTTTTCAATATTACCTTCTCTAGTTGATAAATATTGTGGGATAACCAAAGCTTTATAGATTGGATTGCATTTCAGGGACCTGTCTCAAAGCCCAAACCTTGAAAATTATTTTATATGGCTCCAGAGCATGATTCCAGTGCTTGTTTTTTCCTCCTATTTTGTTCACATCAATTTTCAGGGGAGGAAAACTCATATAACAAACCCTAAAACACCGCTTCCCCTGCCCCCAGCATTAAAAGCATAGCATGAAATAAAAAATACTATTACAACTGTAACAGCAGTGGCTTCAAAGTCTGAAGAATTCCTAAAGGTCTGCAGGTAAAGGTTAGCTAAACTTACCTCGTTTCAGCTCCTGGATTGATAACCAAGAAAGTACAATCAGTCCAACACAAACACACACAAAAATTGCAAGCAGAGAAGCGAACAAAATCTCATAGCTACTAAGAGGAACATATTTCTTATCAGATGACTTTTTCAGCTTCATTTCTGTCTGAAAAGCTTGTTTGAATTAAGGACTGAGAAAAGAAACAGCCTGAAAAGGAGGGTGATAATCCACACAAACAGATATTTATAGGAGATGCTTGTAAAATAATTATGCCATAAAACTTCATTGACATAGGTTTTTATGACATTCCTGAACAGTCATATTCATGCACTGGATATGCAAATAGGAAGAAAAGAAAATCCCTCAGAAGGGGAGCACTAAAAATATGTCTCAGATAAAGAACAAGCAAAACCACAGAAACGCAAGGTTAGTCACTGGATTTACACTATTTCTAGTAATTTTATATTTTTAAGTGACAATATAAAATATTGCTGCTAAATTTATTGCTTATACAGTTTTGTTTTGCTAATTCCTCACATGTACAATTATGAGGATAACAGTAAAAGCTGTATCTTTCCTCATTCTGCTTAAAATGTTCCTTTAAAACTAATATTATTTATAAAGGAAATGCTGAGAAATGAATTGTTTAGTAATGTGCCATAGCTCAGCAACGTGTTCAGCACTGAACAGTAATTCAGCAGCACAAATTTAATCTGTGTAAGGCATGGTTCTTTGACCACAGAACTGGAGAACTAATCAGAGAAGACATTATGAAATGCATGCTTGTTTTGTATTTTCTTGCCAGGCATAAATGTGCCATGGGATGCAAGTCCTTGATAAAGTTAAAGCACTGTGGATGGCCAGAGCTGCAGCCTCAGTAGAGCAAGATGAAATGAAACAGGCAGTGTAGCAACCAGTATAACCATTTTGTTATAAATTTAATCTGTCAAAAGTTTTGAGCTTCAGAAAAGTAAAGTCATACTGAATCTATGCTTCGTGCTCTGTGAGTTACTGTTTTTGACTCTCAACCAGAGTCCTAAATCTGGATTTGTGGTATGACATTCTTTCTTGTGCAGAATCTGAGCACACCAGCCATATTCTTGCCTGTCAAAGGGAAGGGAAACTTCTGAGTCAATCTTTGGAAGAGAGAAGCTCTACCTGTCCATAAACTGGCAGAAATGGTGATACTGTAAGTGGGGAAGAAATTAGAAAGTCTCAAAATTACACTTTTGGATGACATTGCAATTCTCTGCCCAGTCTTTGGGACCTGGGGCATTTGAAAGGATCTGTAACACAACTGATTGAATATTAAGCACTAAATCACAATCAAAACCTTGGCCTAACAGTAGGATCCTAGATTTACTGCAATATAATACCATAATGAGAGCAATATAGTAATATTCCACATTATTAAAAAGAAATAATGATTTTCTTAAACCCAAAGTTTTTAAAACAAAATTCAGTGCAGCTTAATCATATTGCCTTTACAGTGCAAAAGTAAACTCAGTCTGGATCCTGCAAATGGATGAGATCTCTGGGTCATCATGCTAGATAGAGTAGGAATTGCTTTTGTATATATTGTCTATCACAGGCACACACATATATGAATACAAATGTGTGCAGATATATATGTATACTTATGACCAGATTATATTTGTAGTGCTGAGCACTGCTGAACTGTGGCACAGCAGTGTCTTTGTAACTTTTTGTGCTTATTCTGCAATAATTTTAATACCCTTCATTTCAAGGGGTTTAAGTTTCTACATTTTTCTGAACACTAACTCTATCACACTAGTTCAGGATGCCTCTAAATAATTCACTTTGCTCAGTTACACATATTGGCTTATCCCACACCTAGCAGAGCTATGCAGTTATTACAGAAATCTAAGCTGGAGCAGGGGAATAATATGAGGAGAATGGAGCAACAGAGAGGAGCTGTTATGGACTGACCATAACCCCTCAGTCCCCATCTCCCTGCACCACTTGGGGTTGGCAATAAATCACTTTTCCCCAAGCCAAATGTGTTTTAGCTGTGATGGTAACTGCTGAGTGACCTCCCCATCTTCACCTTGACCCAGGATCTTTTCCTTCCTGCCCTGCACTGTGAGGAGGGCTTGTGGAAGCAGCTGGGTGGGTATCTGGCAGCTAGGCAAGGTTGTCACTGCAACAGTCCATTCTGGCTGAAACAATACTAATTTAGTCCTGTCTTGTTCCTAATCAAACATTTTTATCACAAATCTGAGGAGTTTTGTTCTGATGGACTTTGTATTCCTGTCATATTTTGCACAGTTTCACTATTTGTATCATTGACATTTTATATCACTAGTAAAAGAAAAACATTATTTCCCATAGATGTCACCGCATTTTAAAATCTTAATCTATGCCCTAAAGGTGAAGAGATTATCCCAGAGAAGTAAAAACTGTGGCCACTTACAGGTTGCTGACATTGATTACAGTCTGGCTGAGGACATAACTTATCATGGGTAGTGTCAAGCTGGAGTTGTGACTCCTACAAATGAACTCATTTGCTAAACAATTTTAGCTGTCAACAAGGTCATGGCAGTCATAATTAATAGGCAAGCCCTGGACACTGAGCTGATGGTAATTAAAAGTGAGGTTTTGCATTAATTTGTTTGCAAAATGTTATAGTCTGTACTAATATGAGCTGGTTATAAAACAGTAAAAGGATCCATGAGTCCCACATTTTCATTTGTAAACCTTCAAAATGAGGGGAGCAAACGTCAACAGTGTGCCAATGCTCACTTGCCATCAGTCAGGAATTACAGAAGCAGGGTGGTTTATGCTGGAAGGGGCCTATGACAACCACCTCCTGCTAGAGCCAGGCTTAACTGAAATAAGATTAGGCTGTTCAGGACTGTGTCAAGGCAAGATCTGAATAGCTCTAAGGTGGAAGACCCCATAAACACCATGGGAAAACTGCCTGTGCCAGCACTGACTCCCTGCATAGTGATTCTCTTCCCCCTTCTGAGTCTTACTGGAATAGCAGTTGGTGCAATTAGTGTTCATTGGCTCTTGAGCTTTCCCTTTGCAATTCTGAGAAGAGTCCATCTACCTTCTTTGCAATCATCCTTTAGATATCTGAAGGCAGCAATTAGACTATCAGCTTGTCAGTCCCAGCCAGTACTGGGACATTGGGTTATTCCATCCCGTATTCTTTGCACTTTGCACTTGTTGAACTTGGTTGAATATTATGAAGTTTATTCCAGGCCATTCCTGTGCCTCTTAGTGACAAACATATCCTGTGACTTCAAACTTCCCTCTAGACATTGACTTCACTTGCTCCCACTTTTATTCCTCATTTAACTACTTGTCTTGTTCATTCTTCTTCTGCAGTCTTGTATATTTTTCTTTATTTTATTTTTGGCATAATTCTAAAGTTTGCTTTTCACTTTAATTTCCTCTGTGGATTGACAGGACTCTGGAAAGTTGGATTTAGTTGGTTTGCTACATGACTAAACTGATGAAATTGTGTGATCCATTCAGGAAAAGAGTGAGAATTAACCACTGTTACTACCAGACTGCTACCATCTACTGCAAGTTGTGAGTATCCACAGGTCATGTACAGCCTTCAATGAAGAAATTATTCACCTGAGATAATAATGTGAAATTAAAAATAACAAATCAGATTACTCAGTTATTTTGGAAATCAATTTGCAAATAGGAAACTAATGAAATCAGTTGCATGTTATTTTCTAAACTCTAGTTTTATGACACTATTTTTGAACTATATTATAGAATAGTACAACATGATTTTAAAATACTTTAAATGATATAAAGACAAATACTCTATGAATGCTATAAAACCCAGAGAAATATGACAAATTATTTAACGTAGATAAGAGTTGGTTTTGTTTTTTTTGTTACTATAGCCATACTGGTAAAACATCAGGTTAGGTAATTTTTAAAGAAATAGGCCATTGACAGGGTAGAAATCTAACAGTTCACAATTTAGGTCATTTATACTGCATCCACATCTGCAGCTCCACAGGTTTTGTAGCCTTATTGGGCTGCTTTTATTTCCTTGTTTGATCAGTCTCCAGCACAGGGTGAAAAGACTGCTGACATAGAAAGGAGGGGATGTTCTGCTCAGATAATTCCTCTAATACCCAGACTATCACAAATATACTTAAAGCCTGACATTGCATTAATAACTAGTGAAAAGTAAATAACTAGTGAAATTAAAGTGAAAAGCAAACTATCTGTGGGAAAATGTTTGGCACCCACTCTGACTTGCCCTCCCCTATCAAAAAGAAATGAAAATCATCTTTCTTATGACAGCTTTTTTCAGACATTTAAAGTGCTTTGTCCCATTCCTTATGCAGACTTCCAGAGAAGGAGCTGGAAAACCAAAGCAAAAGACCTGCTGAGAAAGTGCAGAAATAGACTGTGAGCTATTTTCACCACTACATCTAAAGGAGAAGTTTAAAAGGGAGATCATATGGAAGTACATGTTCTCAGTAATCACAGAATTGTAGAACAGCCTGGGTTGGAAGGGAGCATAAAGATTATCTTATTCCGACCTTTCTGCCATGGGCTGGGACACCTTCTGCTAGACTAGGTTGATCAGAGCTCCATCCAACCTGTGCCAGGGCCTCACCCCCACAAAGTAAAGAATTTCTTCCTAATATCTAATATAAACTTACTCTCAATGTAAAGCTATTCTTCCTTGCCCTGTCACTCCAGGCCCTGGTAAATAGTCTCTCTCCATCTTTCCTTTACCTTCAGGTACTGAAAGGCTGCAATAAGGTCACCCCTAAGCCTTCTCTTTTCCAGGCTGAATAATCCCAATTCTCTCAGCCTTTCCTCACAGGATAGGTGCTCCATCCCTCTGATCAGCTTCATGGCCCTTCTTTGGATGTGCTCCAACAGGTCAATGTTCTTCCTGTGCTGGGGACCCCAGAGCTGGATGCAGTAATGCCATATTAAAAAACAAAACAAAAAAAACAAACAAAAAAAAACCCCAAACAAACAAAAAAAAGGAGGATGAAAAGCATCCATTGTAGTCATCATCCAGCTGTGAAACTTTACATGAAATTAAAAACATGGACCTCATTTACTAAACAAGAATTATCAGAATTTTTAGTAATAAGAAATATTTAATTCTTTACTTAACTCATCAATAAATGTTGCCTGACTAAAAGTCACATAATATACATCACTAATATGCTATTCTCTCTTCAAAAATCTTCTCATGCACGTTTGACCCAGAAAGACTTAACTTGGCAGAGCAGTCGTGGCAGCAGACTACACAGTCTTTGTATTCACCCTCTTTTCACGTGTTTCCGGAATAACCCAACTTGGAGGACTTGTTGACTCTTCAGTTTTCTGGAATGGTGTTTCTTATCCTGAGGTTCTTAGATGTGATCACAAAATTTGAGAATTGCATATGGTATTAAAGATGTCAGAAATGAGTAATATTATTCTCTTTAAATTGGACTAGAGATGGTGAGAAAACTATGCTGCAAAACACAAAAATGTTGAACAAATTTGGGAATACCTGTCTTTTAGTCAAGGGAAAGCCATGAAGGAGCAGTGTCTCCCTCTAGAAGTCATGCTGTTTATGATGATTAAAAATCCAACCAATTGACTACGCCAAGCCCACCAAAACCAAACTGAAAAATACCCAACCTGCTTTCAAGGCCGTGGAACAAGTGAAAGTGTTTCAAAGTCTAGGTCATGTAGATCTCCATTTGGCTGTGGTATGTAAAAGGTGGGAAGATAGAGAAAGGAGCTGGAAACTGATACCTGCCTTCAGTCCCTAAGCAGTCCCCAAATGCTAGGTCTATTGAGCTAGCAATTATTGAAATCTCTGAGCTGGTGTCAGGCGGCCTCATCCCCTTGGAAGAGTTACTGCAGTGGGAAGATCTTCTCATGGAGTTGTCTGAGTGTTTGCTCTAAGACACAGCCCAAGAACTTTCATAGGCACACCTGACAAGAAATCAGTTTCCTGGGGGTAATCACTAAGCAGAGGCAATGTGTCATGTGCAAAATAATATAGTAATGGATAAAGGAATGAGATTAACTGACCTATATTTTGTGTGGAAGGCCATACTGAAACTCTGACAAAGGGTTCTGAATTTTATATTCCTATCACGTGAGCAAAGGTCTACATTGTTTGGTGCATTCACAGTTTAAATTTTGACTTCCAGTAAGACCATAACAAAAAGAAAGGAAAAAAGTATAAATCCCCCACAAATTTTATACATCCCTTGAAGAGTGTTCAGAAATATGGATTAAGGTGAATTATTCAATTAAATGATCCAAATGAATTGCTGGGGGCTAATCTGTCTTCATGTTAACCAATCCATATCAGGCAAGTAATTAAAAAGGCATTGCTGTCATTAGCAATACTTCTTCAGACTGTCTTGGAAAAAGAAATTGCACAGAAAGCAAAACTGGAATGCATCACCTTTCCCTCAATTTGGAGGAAGGCCTTTTTAAAGAAATCAAAACCAAAACAAACAAAAAAAAAGTAACAACAAGAACAAGATTCTGGTCCACCCCCCTGCCCACCAAAAAAAATGAGAAAATCCAAAAAACCCCCACAAATCAAACAAAATCATAGCTTTCCTTGTTTAAGCACATTTAGAAAGATCTCACAGGACAGCACTGAGGTTCCCTTCTGGGTCAATCTGTATCTTGTCTTACTGGTTAGCTGCAGTTCAACATTCACTTCCTTTTCCCAGCAGTGTCCAACAGAAATCAAAGAATCCTAATTTAGGTCAGAATCAGAGAAATATGTTTCTGAATATATTATGATAAAAAGTGGGGTAAATGAAAAGTATCCAGAAAGGAAATCTGTGATGAATCTAGTTGACCTCAGCAGAAGTGATAACAGAGCCAGCAGCAAGCACTGAGAATAAAGAAAGATTTTCACCTGATATTAGAGACCCAATTGTGAGAGCAAGAATTTGCTTCTGAGGGCAATCAATCCCTTTTCATTGATTAAACATAATAGAGAAATACTTTATCATAAATGCCCAATTTTTAGTAAATTAAAATTAGATAAACTGAGAATAACATGATTCCTTGTATTCAGAAAATAAATTATTAGGCCACAGTGAATCAATTAGCTGAGTTTAAACCACTACATGCACGTACTTCATTATATTCTCCCTTACTATTAGGGGAAAAAATGTGTGGACCATGGGCACAAAGTAGTGATGATAGCAATCAATAAGATAACAGAAAGCAGCATGAACCACCTGAGCAATGACAAGAACGTGTCAATGCAAAGTTCTCTGTGGCAAGTAAATGAGATGAGTCAGGAACAGATAAGGCACATGAGGGGGAGAATCAGAATCCTAACTCAGCTGATAACACTGCATGGCAAAACAGGCAGGTAAAAGACAAAGGTCAAGAGGAAGTAGCAACATTATGGCTTCTCTGAATTCTCTGATTAACTGCTGTGAAAGCCAGTGTGGAGCAGTCACTGAAGACAGCAGTAAAGTTGCCACAATTCAGTGGTTTCTATGAATAAATGCAGTTACAGGAACATTGCTGTGTATAGACGTTTATGCCTTGCAGGCTAATATGGAAGCATTGAAAAGAAAATTTAAGTGCCAGGGGAATGTTCCTCCTCTTTCATCCTTAGCTTTTATTCAGAATGATAGAATAAATGCAAACTAAATTTTCTATACTACACATCACAGGGTTTTGTCAGTATATATCTGTTTCCAAAGAAGCTTTGAAATAAAATCTTCATATATCTTTGCAGGTCAAAGGGCCACAAAGCACAGAAGAGGAAAAGATCTGAAACAAAGACTTAGATGTGGGGTAGTTTAGCCTCTTTCTCTCCTATGTAAACCATTTCAGGGTATCTACAACCTCTGCAAAATATGGGGAAAAATACTGGGGAAAAGGTTTGCTGTCATTAAAATGCATCTTTGTCTTTTGTGTAGTCTCCAGTAGTCTTTCCCAAGTTTGTCCATGCTACTTAGAAAACTGTTATTCTTAATGAACATTCAGAAATTTTTGTCTCAAAAATATGAAATATGGGAAATTCCAAGTCCCAGTATTAATTAAACCTTTAAGATCTATATTTCATGAGTGTTACTTCAACTGTTCAATGAACACTCTTGACTCCAGATCTTGATAAGCGTTGCTATGCTCTGTTCTACAGATCAGCTTGCTGCAGGTACTTAAAAGGTCATTAAATTTTAACTATTAAAAATGTGAATAGCACCAGTTTCTCTGAAATTTAAGTACTTTAAAATTCCTAGGTCATCTTGCTAAATATCCACCTCTTTTAGGCCAACTCATAATTTAAACTGATCTCTTTTCTTATGACCCTGAAAAACCCTAACCATAGGTATCTCCATAACAGGAGGAGTAAGAAGTGCTTAAGGAGCAATAATTATCTCTATTGTTATCTTATACAATCAATTATACAAAGATGTCTTGTCAATAAGTCTTTGGAATGATTTTGTAAATCTGTACGTGAAATCTAACCTGGTTTTATGAAACATTTGTATCCTGTGTAGCTATGTTATGGATGTAACACTCTTAACTGCCTGAAATTCTGAAGGGCAGACCTTAAGAAACAAACCCTCAAATTTCTCCATTATTATACCTTTTGTTATCACCTACTGCAGTTACTTTTTTGTTGTCCACATCAGGCAGAGCAAAGGAAAATCAGATATTTGGGTCAGAAAGAGAATACTCAAATAAAAGGAGAAGACAGGAAGAAGTAAATCTGAAATCCTTGCAGTTCACTCCCAAATAGCACATGAAATGAGGTGAAAGCTGAGGCCAGAGAAGCTGTAAAAGAGAACTGATAAGCATTTACCTAGTTCTCAGTGTGTCGAGTAAGCATAAGCTCACTTTCTAAACACTCATATTACAAAGCATTTTGACAGCATGATATTTTTTTAATGTTACAGATAATCCACACATCCTTCCAAAAACATTTGGCCTCAGCCTTGCTCTTTTCCTTTTGAAATTTGTGGTGCAGCTTTCAGTAGAAGCTGAGCTTGACTTGTAAAAGGAATTTTATATCAGTGCAGAATCCTTTGAAAAACCCCACCTGGCATGACAGCAGGACAACAGTTGTCGGTTGGTTTTGGAGGAGAGACATGACAAGTAAACTAAAGCACTCCATCTTTCAAGATTCCCCAAGTAGGTAACACAGATCTCAAGTTAGAGCACTTAATGATTTGGTCATTCTTATTTTCTTGTCATCTGTACTTGACCCTAAAAATAACTACTGAGCAAAAGATAATTTATATTCTTTTAGACACATATGGAGAGACATTCAGGTTAGACCTCTATGATAATTGGTTTAACTTCTTGCACCAAATTAACTTTTCATGTTGGATGTTTGGCAAGATGATAAATAAACAAAATGATGTACAATTGGTTTCTTATTTTTATTTTTATCACTATAATTATTTTAGTTGTTGCCAACAGATAACACATAAGGATGAGGAAAATGCTGCTGGATTTTGAAAATGAGGTCAACTAAGCATGTAATTACTTTCTCAAAGATTCATATACCTGGACTCATCTATTTGAACAGGAGTTCAAATTTTGGTCATTGTGTTCAAATTGTTCCCCATTACCCATTGTAGGTGCTACAAAGAGAACACTTTTTGTCTCAAAGTTCTTTAAATGCTCCCAAGATAATGAATGGTAACATGTTTTATAACTCTCTGTTGTTAAAACTATCGACAAGTTCTTTATTTTAATGCCTATCTAAATTGGGAAAAAATACCTGATATAAAACATAGCAGCACACATGAAACAATGATATTTGAAATTATATAGCTTTTTTCTATTGCAAGCTTTTGGCCTCAATTTGTCTTCATTTAAAAGTCAGAATTGCCACTGAAAAAACAATGAGAACTGGACAATTGAGACACAGGACTATTCTGCATGGAAGGCTTTACATCCCAATGTAAATCAACTGTGACAGATTTCATATGCTTTGGAGGAAAAGAAACAAACTAAAACAAAAAGAGAAAAACAGTTGCTCTTTTAAGTCAGTCTGAAACATTGCAAAAAGCATAAAAATCATTAGAAACAGATCAATGCAATGATGCCAAAAATCAGGCCTTACCAAACCCTTATAAAAGGGACCAATATTTCAGAATTCATACATTTTTTCCCTTGTGGGAAGGAAGGGACAGGGAATGGGAAGGGAATGCTTCAGTGAAATCTACAAAAAGTATTTTAAAGTTTGGAAATATATCTGCATTTTAGCATGTCGTTATCTATCAGTATACATACACAAGAGTTTTAGCATTTCCAGGTAACACACATATCAATTATTTCAATAGAAAAGTCAAAACACTGCTATCATTATATCACCTATAAATCCTCTGATTTCCTCCCAACTTTGCAGAAACAACACATTTCAAATCAATTTACCTTTAAAAATTTGTATTGTTAGTTACAAGCCAAGCAGATGGGTTTGAGATCTCTGTTCTTTTTCATTTACATATACAAGTGATGAAAGATTACAGAAGTGGAACCAAGCTGGAAATTCTGTTGCTAAAAAAGAATGTAGTTCCTTCTCTCATACCTCTGTCAATTCTTTAAACTATAAATGGAAAATTAAATTGTTTTCAGTCGCAGAAGAGTAAACTTGAAATTAAAATTGTAATATTAGATTGAGCTGAACATATATTCTAGGGAATCATTCTTAGTGTACAACTATATTGCAAAATTTTCCTGTCACCACCAACTGAAAAAATCCATATATATTTAGAGTTATTACACTTATTGTCTTGGGGACAAAAGCTTTTAGCACAGTCTGCTATAAACTGGCCTCCAAGTCTCTGCTCTGGAGGAATAAGGACTCTTAAGTCTAACAAGTTTTTAGAGGTTTAAGTTGATAAAGCAACAGAGATGGAACATTCAGAATCTGTAAATGCTGAATTACTAGAGATATTAGGCTTCTACTTCTTTTCCAGAAGTAACAAAGAATAATCATGATAGATGACTGCTTCTAAAAGAACAGGCATGGCAGATTAAGCTGGTTTATTTAAACTTGTTTGTTTTTTCTCATTTCTTAAATAAAATCTTTTCCTACACTGTAGCACACATCTGACTTTCTTCCATGAGCTTAAAGTTTCATTCAGGGCACTAATGTCCTTCATTTTCCTTTTCACCCCGGTAATATTTGTTCTTGCTGGTTATCTTTGAGATTTTATCTTTGAGATCAAGTTTATCCAGAGAAAAAGGAGGCCATAAAAAATAAAGTCACATTGTGTTGCCAACATGTATTTTTGCAGCATTAAAAAAACCAACACAACAAACAAAGAATATGTGGAGGCTGAAAACAGCACAATCTCCCACAAAAATGATTTTCCCAGCAGTCAAATGTGAACACAGGAACAATCAAATACAAAGAAAATGGGTAACTTTTCAGGGGAAGTAGGCTAGTAAAATGCCCATTAAATGACGGAATATTACAACTGTACAAACCATAATATTTATACAATTTTTAACAATTGAGAAATAAAAGGAAAATGGAATTATAAATAGAATTTCTTGCTATTGTATTATTTCAGATGTTCTCTATTGGCTAGGAATTATGTGAAACAAAATATTTAGATTTATTTTTGATTAAAATATTTTTAAATTTTCTTCTATAAATACATGAAAACCAGGAACTTTTGAAACAGATGAGATAGTTAATAGCATTTACAACACCGTTGGGAAAATCAGCAAAATATACTTGCTCATTGAAAAAATCACAGAAATGGAGACAAAGCATTCATTAAATAAAGGACAAAAGCTGAATCTTCACCTAATTTCTAATAACTGATATCCTGAGAAATGACCAATGATCAGTAAAAAAAAATCAAAACAGAGGTGTTAGAAGGCTGTGTCAAAAAACTAGAAGAGAAATAAAATCCAGGTAATAAAACAGCAGAAATAATAGAAAAGGTAACATAATAAACATAAAAAACCCAAAAAACCAAACCAAAACAAAACAAAAACCCAAGGTAATGAATTTTGAAAACACCACAATGCATAAACTAAACTATGACATAATGTTTAAAAAAAAAAAAGTGTAAAAATAAATCTGTCACCTATGAGTAATTCAAGTATTAATTATTATTTTTTTCTTTCTTAAAGGAACTCATTGTTTACTCTTCTCTACAGTAATGTGAAATTTTGCATGTAACAGTGAAGAATGTATTTGGTAAACACTATTTAAGCTGTTGAAAGAAACTGTGAGTATTTACTGGGAAGCAGAGGAGGGACTTTTCATCAGGAACTGTAGTGATAAGAGAGAGAGTAATGGGTACAAATCGAAAGAGGGGAAACTCAGGTGAGATATTAGGAAGAAATTTTTCCCTGTGAGGGTGGTGAGGCACTGGCACAGGTTGCCCAGAGAAGCTGTGGCTGCCCCATCCCTGGAAGTGTTCAAGGCCAGGTTGGATGGAGCTCTGTGCAGCCTGGTCTAGAGGAAGGTGTCCCTGCCTATGGCAGGGCCTTGGAACAACATGGTCTTTAAGGTTCCTTCCAACCCTTTAACATTCTGTAATTCTATTCTGACTTGCTGAAGAATGAGGAACATATTCACCTCTATAATTTTGTATAGAAATCTGACTACTGAACGTGTCAGAGCACTGCCTTTGCCTGCAATGCTGGAGCCTGGTTCCAGTGATCTGGGAAAAGGTGCTCTAAATTTCCCTTCCTGGATGTGGCTTTGTTGACATTAATGCTGTATCTGCAATGCAGCTGGATAGGGACAAACACCCTCACACCTAGTGACCCTACAGAGGTGCCATAGCTCTTGTGTTGCCACCCCAATTCCAAATCACAGCAAGCAATTACAGGAGTTCAATGAAATCTCTGTGACAAGATTATCTGCAAGTGTTTACAGTGTTTTTCATTGCTAAGCATGATGTTATATGGCATGGAATATCCTTTGACCTGGCTTTGTCCCAGCTTAATATCCTGCCAAGCCCCACCCTGCTCACCTTGGGAGTCAGAATGGGAAATACGGAAAACCTTGGCACTGCTCAGCCATAGCCAAAGTATGGGAGAGTTAGAAACCTAATTTCAGACACAAATGGAAAACACAGTGTTATACAGGCTCTTGTGAAGAAAATTAACTCCACCCCACCTGGACCCAGTACAGCAGATAAAAAGAATATTACTTAATCTAATGATGTAATTTAGTGAGTAAATAAATATTAATTAAGTGGATATGATAACCACTACATCTGTTTCAATGATATGAAGCTTTCACTTTGGTGACAGTTGGCGACACTAAATGACAAAGTCAAAAGAGGAAAAAAAGAAAAGGTAAAGGTGATTTTTGTAATACTTACCACTATTTAGGTAGTAGGGAATTTTAACCTCCTGGGGTTTGAAGAAGATAATGAATCCATGCATTAACAAATCTCAGACAGACCAATGCTGTTAAAAAAATCACACTCCTTGCTTGATCTGCCACCCTTTTGGAAACAATATATTCAATATCAGGAGGAAGCCACTATCATTTAATCTTATTGTCTGCACATATTCTTATTTTAACTCAGACAAATAAAACACAGTTTTCTTATTCCATGTTAGAAAACAAGAGTTTTTGTTCTCGCTGATGAGGTTTTATAACACTGCATGAACCACTGGGATTTCTGCTTTATGCTACAAGGATTTACACTAACCATCTCTTCTGTTTAACTTTCACATTGATGCTTTACTGTGCACTGAAGTCAATACTACAACTTTTAAAAAGACAATTGACTGTAGCATATCCACTAGGCTCACTCAACAACATAGCAGTAGTGATGATTTTGGGACCTGCTGGACAGCAGACTATTTTGAGACACTTTAAAATGCATCTTTCTAAAAGCCTTCTTTCATAAGGAGTGGTTAATGTACACAGATTTTAGGCTCCTGGTACATCAAAGGAACTTTTTAAAGAACTTCTGAAAGTTTTTGAATTATAGAAAGGTGTCCCTGTCCACAGCAAGGGGGTTTGAACTAGGTGATCTGTAAGCTCCCTTCCAAGCCACGCCATTCTATGATTCTGTGATGATGTGTAGCAGAATATTTGTATGGCAATGTAAGTGGGAAATAGCTGGTTTTCAGTTGTATGACATCCTTCTGTTGGTTACGTGCACATTTAGGCAAAGCCCATATGGTCTGTAGCCCCAACAGATTTCTCTGAGTCACACAACCTTTTATGCTTTCCGAGCACTTTCTGAGCTCTCTATAGGAGACCTTTTTTTGCCATTGGGTTATATCAGATTAAAAGTGTGCTCCTTGAGCTGGCTCAGCTAAAGCAGACATGACTGAAGAGGGGTCAGAGAGCATTAACCCTTCACTCCATACCACTGAACTGCTCACAGAACCCACCGTGTGGCCTCCTCATGCTACCTAATACCATCAAAGCTATTCCAGACAGATGATCCAGGAGATCGTGGTGCTGATGAAGAGACACATAGGTTAAGTAGCATGGATAAAGGAGACAAATTCAGGATCTATATTCAGGCTTAATTCACTGGGCTACATGTGGAACCAGAGTCTGGCAGCCCTGCAAAAACCCTGAGTCATCTGCTGCTTCCTTGACCTTAGACATCAGAGTAGGCAAAGTGACTAAACTAATTATAGATTTTATCTTCCATCCACAGTAAAAGAGGGCTTTTAAGCTAAGAACTGAAGCTTTCAGTTCTTAAAAGAGGGGGTTTTGGAAAGAGTCAGTCTTTCCTGCTTTGGAGTCAATACAAAATTCTAGCTAAATGAAAAGCTGAGGGAAAAAAACCTTGCTGATTTTTTTTTTTTTTTTTTTTTTTTTGGTCTCTGTGTCGATTTCGTTCAGACTTGGCTTTTTGCCTGGTCATTTCCTAGTGCCCAATGGGAAACATCAAGGAGGCTGATGCATCAACTTTCACTATCTGCAAACTAAGAAGGAAAAAAAGAAAAAGGACCAATTTCATCGCACAAAGAGTCTAAAGTAATAGTGTAGGGAAAATGTTCCAAATGCCACTACCTGCTGTCCAAAATGGATCTTTAATGGAAGATAAAAGCTGATTATGTCCCTAAAGTAAAATAAACCAGAGGATGACAGCAGAAGATATTCATAGGGAGTGAAAGAAAAGTGCTTTGCTTTGGAATCAGGCCATAAGGAAAAGTGCAGCTAAGGATAATTCATTTTACAATCTTCCCCAGGCTGTATTAGTCCTCTTGTAATTTTGGAGAATAATAGAACTAAAACGTTCTTTCCTGGAGATGTGAGTTCAGCTTCATTAGGTCTTTTTACTGTATATTGGCATTTAGATAGCAGGGAGATATGTCCCTTTCATCACCCAAAATGGACAGATACAGATCATTAAGTTGCCTGTTCTAATATTGAGAGGGATCAGCTAAGCTTAGGGATGTAGTGGATGTTTCTCCAGAAACAGCCCACCAGTTTTCTAGGAATTAAGTCAACTAACTCTTATAAATCCAGCTGGTCATAGCTGGAAGTTGTTGTTAACAGGCCTGACCTAAAGCCCACTCAAATTGAGAGACTCTCACTGGCATCACCACTGCAGCCATCACTGCTTGTAGAGCAAGCCCCAGGACATCACAGAATAGTGATTATATTTTTAAAAAATATAAAAAAATCATACTTGAAATTTAATCTTACTGCACCACATATTTACAGTGGTTAATTAAAATTGAAATTCAATGTGAATACCTCAGATTTCAGTTGTATTTTAAATATACATTCAAATACAGCTTCTTTAAAATATATTTAATTAAGAAACAATATTTAAAAGTAATTTTCTAGCAAACTGTAATGCATAAAATTCAGTTATTGCATTTATAAAAGTGTCAGCTTAGTTTTAAACTCCTCTCAGCATATAAAAAGAAGCTAAGACACATTAAAAATCTCCACATTATTTCAACTAATAGCTGTACTAGAAAACCAGTGAAATTAACCCCACATTTTAACATGTGTTTAGGTGAGATGAGACGGTGATCATCTTGAGAATAGTTTTAAAATAACTTGCATGCTCATGAATACTAAACAAATTAATTGTTGATGGAAACATATTGCTGCAGCAGTTGGAAAATCAACAAGAGAAAATTAAACCTGATTCATAATTTTAGCTTTGATTCAGTAAAGCATGGAAATACATACTTAAAGCTAACACAGAACTGGTAACTCAAGCCAGCCTCAAAGTGAAGAAAAAAAGTCTTCCCACTGAGGAATGTGTATTGAGCCAGAGAGATTATCCAAAGGTAGAAAATTAGTTAGAGCGTGAAAAAATACACTTCTAAGGGAAGTTGTGCCAATAAAACCAGCAGAGGAGAAAATGTTATTTCTTTATTAGAAATTTCAGCCATTTTCATATGGCTAGAGAAGTGAATATTGCAAGAGTGGGTCAAGGCCCTAGCTCAAAGTATGGGTGAAAAAGTCCTGGTTAGAGAGTACTTAGTATTAAACACAGGTTTTCAGCTAACTGGATCTGAGGAAATTTTTCTTAAGGTACTTAAAAGCCCCCAAACGTCTCTCTAAAGGTCTCTAGAAGGATTTTCACCATGTAACATATTTAGGGGAAAAAAAAAAAAAAAAAAAAAAAAAAAAAGGGAAGAGCTAGCTGAAACCCCCAAATCTACCAGTGCAGGTTCAATTCCCAGGCCAAATGTCTGAAAAACAACAGAAAAAAATACTCCAACTCATTGTAAGCATCCCAAATGACACAGAGATGTTACGAAAAGAGAGACATTAGAACGTGGACCTTTTACAAACAATTCACTCAGAACAATCTCATTCAATTGTCTTTCCCTAGGACAGGAAGAGGGCAGGTTTAGACTAGATATTATAATTTTAAAAAAAAAAAATCTTCCCTGTGAGGGTGGTGAGGCACTGGCACAGGTTGTCCAGAGAAGCTGTGGCTACCCCATCCCTGGAAGTGTTCAAGGCCAGGCTGGATGGAGCTCTGAGCAACCTGGTCTAGAGGAAGGTGCCCCTGCCCATGGCAGGGAGGTTGGAATGAGATATCTTTAAGGTCCTTTCCAACCCAAACCATTCTAGAATTCTATGATAGCAAAGATTTTATATTGGCTCAGTCAGACGTTTTGACTTAAGTAGACTTCTGATTCTGTTTTATATGCAAATTTATCATAATGAAACTTTGCAAGGTGAATGCAAATATTTTGAAAACCTATTCTCAGAAAGCTGCCCTCAGTGGTTTGGTACCTAGAAAAAGCCCTGTGAAAGTGTTTCACGAGAATTATATTTAGGCAGAAGAAACTGCTTAACAACATATGTAAATATACTTGTGTATATGCAAATTTAAAGCATATGCATTTTATTCCTTTGTTGCTTCTGATTACCTTCAAATAGAAATATTTTTGCTATTGATTTGAGTTAGTCTTTGCTTTGTTCAGTCCAATAACAAAAAGATTTTTGCTCTTGATTTGAGTCTTTATTGTGCTTTGTCCAATAACAAAAAGATTAAGATCTCCAAAAGCAGAAAATTTTATTCTAATGAGATTAATGACAAGTGCTCATTCGGGGTTGAAAACATGTGAAACAGTGAATGAAACATGAAGGAAGTGAACTCACCCTTACTGATACTGTAGTGGTTTTAGATTATCAAAGAAAAATTGTACTCCCCTTCTATTTTACAGTGATTTCTCCTCTTGCATAGAAGTATTTTACCGATTTCTAAAAAAAAAAAAAAAAAAAAAAAAGCCAAAAGCAAAACAACAAAAAGCAAAATACAGCACATCCCCCCTAACCCTAACCCTCCAAAAATAAAAGACCTTTCATTATTTATATTCAAACCTTACTTGAAAGTTTCAATCCAAGCACATAGGTTTTGCTGGGAGTACAGTTCTAGGCGCTGCTTTTTAAATATTCCAAGAGCCGAGAGCAAAGCAAGGCTTCCCTCTGTGGAGGATCCATCTGCCCACCGGAGGGCAGTGCTGCTCTTTCCAAATCCCGTATTTTTCTTCCTTTATTTGGAAGGAAAAAAGAACAAGCGTTAGAAGCCTGGGTTTCAGGGTACATCTCTGCAAAGTGCAGCTGTACTGCTGCTCTTAGTGTTGCACTGACAGCTTAGGATAGGAAAAACACAGACAGACTTTCCCAAAGTGATATTCTGGATGGAATTAATTAACCAGCGTAACCACGTACACGTGAATGCTCTGTGTTGATGCTTCCACAATTTACATGATTTGACAATACTCAGCCTATGCAAATTTGATAGAAATAATAGGTCTCAGTTTAAATTACATAAAATAGAAAGAATATAACAATAAACTCTATTTCTGAAAATGACGACCTTGATTTCCTGCTCCAGAGAGATATTTTTGCTGATTTGTTGTTATGGTTACAGTTACCAAATTTTAGAAAACTACTGCAAATGAACTTTGTTTCTGAGAAAAACTTCAGTTACCAGAAGTTGTTCTACTTGTTCTTCAATCATTATATTTTGGTCTCGGAGTAATTACCAAAATAATTTTGTTCTTTCATTCACTCAGAAACTGATGATCACGCAGAGTATGCTAGAACAATTCTGCTTCTTGATAAAAGGATTGCCTCTTCCTAAAAAGATCAGGAAAATCAATGCATTCCAGATGGCCATGCGAGCTCCTTAGGCATGGATGTACCAGCAACACACCTGCTTTTGTATCTGCAAGAGTAATTTCTTATTCAAATCCTCAAAAACAAAGTAACATACCAAAAAAAATTAATTCAGAATATTTTCATTGAAAAACTTTCAGCTTAAGGAGTAAAAGCTGTTGCATTCTTTTATTCAGAAAAATAGATCTGCTTTTTTATTAGCATTTGTTATCATCCTCAGTATTGCACTCATTAAGATGAGACAAGCATTTTGTGGGTTCTACTTTACCAGTACCAATGTAAACATTGCTATTTAATCAACTTCGAATGTATGAAGGGCTACAGTGATTTATAATCACTCAGGATTTCAGCACTGAAAAATAAATCTTCAAAAATTTGTCTTCATGGAAACCTTGTGTACAAACCACAGAAATATCCCACAAGGATTTCTAAGGTGGTACATCTCCAGCATGCTGGTGATTTTATACACAAAATAATGTAGTCTTTTTTAGAGTATTTTTAACAAAGCCTGTCCAAGCTCAACAACAGCTATAGATGGGAAATAAGATTGAATATGTCCAAGGAGATTTATGTATGTATCATTATTTCTAGGCAGAAGAGAATGACAGCTGTCCTGGGGAAAGAGTTATGGTCCTGAAACTCTTATCCAGTCACATGGGTTTCAAAAAATATATCAATCTACAAGAATGAGGATGCCCTGTTTGCAAAATGATATCCTGTTTAGTTAGTTTCTTTAGTTTAATTGCCAAATTACATTGCTTCTTGAAAAATCATTTCTAGGGAGCATTTTGTCAAATAAAGATCGATGAACCCAGTTTTACTCTGATTACTTCTCTTTGTTTCTTGTTTTCCACTCACTCTTTCTCATATCACCATTTTTTAAAGGATTTGGATACTGAATCTGTAACTGAATAGGATAACTGAATAGGAACAATAGGAGAACTGAAAGGGTCCTTCTAGATTCATTGACTCTGTATTGACACCACTTGCACTTCTGACAACTGCAGAGGCAGATCTGATCTGATATCAAATTAGGACAAGTTTTGCATGGTAATGACTAGGCTCAAAATTCAACTTGGTGCAGAAGTTTTATATTGCCACCTTCCAGCCCTGTCTCCACATCCCCAGCTTGCTTCTAAAAAGATCACTGTGTCTTCAAATTCACTGATTTTTAGCTCCACAACAAATTCCATTTGGATGTTTACATAAGGCTGGACCATAATCTGAAGCTATGAGGAGAAAGATAGTTCATAAAGGATGATTCTATTTAATTTTCTTACTGCTGAAGGATTTTAAGCTGACAGGCTGCAAATAATCAGTAAATAAGGAAACTCAGCTCACTTCTCTTAACCTTTGAACAAGAAGCATAGAGAGCTAAATAACCACAAATCACCTGCAAAATGACCTTGATGTCTCAGATGCTCTTGACATGGTCAACAAGGACATTTGAAGAAAAACAAGAGGGAAAATAGCTGTCAGCTTATAAAGAGCATCTCTGTAACTCATGTATCTACTTGCATCTTCTCCTAACTCTTCATTTAAATTATGGTTTAATTTTTCTTGTAATGGAGGCTGCTGGAATCTGCTATTATAGCTGTAGGTTCCACATGTAAACTTTAGAAAAGTTTCATATGAGCTCATCTTTCCATCTTCATCACTTATTGTGTATTTTGTACTAGGCCTTGATTTTGCCTCAGTTTGCTGAGACTTAAAATAGATGTGTAAATCATTTCTGTTTGTTGCCTTGCACAGAGCTACAGTATGAATAGCACTGAACACCATTAAAAATAAGGTGATGGGTGGAGGGGATCACACATTAAACATGGAGCCAAGAATTTCTTGTCAGCCTAATAAAAATCTTAACATAAATGCAAATGAAGCAGTAGTTATTACAGTTACAAAACACTAACACATAGTTCACACTAGTAAATAAATAAACTCACTGACTATAAAAACTTGAGAGCTTTACAGGAAGACTTACAAGTTATCTGTGCCCCTAACACATTATGATCACCTTTTCTCTGGCTACTACAGTCAATGGTGACAATTTTCTTGAAGCAGAGAGGTCTAGAGTGGCATCAGCATCCCAAAGACTTTTCAGGAGAATGATGCTGATGGTGGAGTTTCTTGTTTTTCACTTGCTCCCTTTCCTCTGCTCCCAGGGAAGGAATGAAAGTTTCCCTACAGCTCCCCAATATCAGCCAGGAGCTGCCTGGGCCTGTCAGGCACTTTCCTGGTGGCACTTCCAGAGCTGGAGCTCAGACAGGCTGGGAAGTGGGAACCCAGCTCAGCCCCTCTCAGGCCGAGGGCACTCCATGGACAGAGCAGTGCAAACAACACCCAGAGCAAAAACATTTTACTGATAGCCCTAAACTGGTCACGTGAGGCTCTCCTAAGAAACTTTTCTTGGCCTAAGAAAATAGTCCATTCCACATATAAATTATGTCTATTTTAGTTACTGGGATAATGGTTAGAATGCCAACTCACTCTGATATTTTCTAGAAA
Source organism: Entomyzon cyanotis (assembly GCA_024500445.1). NCBI lineage: Eukaryota > Metazoa > Chordata > Aves > Passeriformes > Meliphagidae > Entomyzon > Entomyzon cyanotis. The sequence continues at coordinate 6,723,295 of JAKEPQ010000756.1, forward strand.
CCAGAAGACAAACTGAAGAAACTCCAGAGACACTGGAATTTATATTGAAAGTTGAGTTTTGCTAAAGTTAATAGCTAAAATTAGAATGAAAAATTTATCCTTTAACCACACTGTAACTTTTACAAAGCAGCAGGAACAATTTCCACAATCAGCCTACTGCTGACTAAGTGGATCCAAAAGATGTACATATAGAAAATGACAGGTTATATTATCTTTTTGAAGAAAGTCTTTGGGAGAGAAGATTTAGCACATAGAGACAATAATGAATCTAGAAAAATAAACTACCTCAGATTGGAAAAAAAAAATATTCATTTTAATTTCTCTTATTTAACTTGGGAAAATGTTCTCTCCCTTTTCTTTTTTCCTCCCACCAAAATCATCCCATGAAAGAAGCCAAGTCATCTATGAAGGAATCCTTCACTGATAGGAAGATCACTTGCTGGGCTACCATTAATTATGCAAAAAAGTATTTACTTTGTTCAGCATGTGTCAATTGCAGGAAAAAATAACAATCTTTCATCCATGTAAATGCAAACAGGTGAAAACTGTCTGCAGTAAATATTACTTTCTGAGAGAATCTTCCAAATACAGTCAGGAATTAAGAAAGTCTTTTCTTATAAAGATAAGTAATCAGTCTGTGAAGAAAATCCATGTTGGCATTGCCCATGGCAGCAGACACCTGCAGCTCCTCTCACAGACCTTCCGAGCAGTCATCTACCAGCTGTCATTCCAGCTTTCCTGGGTCAGTCATGATATCTCAGTTACAGAGTAGTGTATTTGAACATCTTTGACCCTGATGAGGGTGGTGACCACGTTGCATTCCTTTAGACACTTCCAAAGCATTTGAGGCTAGTACACTCCATACAGACCCTCCAACATGGTCTAGAGAAGAACAGAAAGTCCTTCTGAATTCTCCTTTGAATAAAGATAACATTATAATACCCAACAATTAATTTGGCTATTTTGGAACTTTTAAATTAATTTTGTTTTGTTTCAATCCATAGGAGCAGAAAAAGGAATCATGGAAGTGTGCTACTTAAACTGAGACGTTACTGGAAGATAAAAAGTGTACGTCTATCACTGTAATAAAACCAGGAATGTTATTTCAAGCACTCATAAAGAATGGTTGAACTACCTTTTGATTTTCTCCTCCAAAGACTATTAACAACACAAAGTTCACATGAGGTGACAAAATTCACAAACAGCCATCTACATTTTTCATACAAAATCCTGGAGGATAAGATACACCTGCTGAGCTACACCCTCACTAGCTATCTGAAAAGCCAAAGGTTGACAGATGGACATTTCCACAATAATTACAAATTTTGCACAGTCTATCTGTTTACAGAAGTTCAGTTATTTATCCCCAGTTGCCCCACGAATCCTTTCTGTACTGTGTAAATACAAGTGCACTAATGGTGTAAAATCTGATGAGTCTCTTTGGATAGTGATTATTTAGGGACATCTTGGTATGCAGAGCATTCAAGTTAGCACACAGGTGTTTGAATAATCTGGTGATCTTCAGTGCCAGTTGCCTCTATGTTCATAGAAATTAGGTCTCATCAAACTACCTTGCTATATTTCTTTGGTGGATGGATAATATTAGTAGCATGAAAGACAGGCTTTAGTGTTGCTGAACAAAATAAACAAAATTTAGGTTTTTGCAGAACTATTTAAGTTCATGTTGGATGTGCACATCTATCTATCTATCTATCTATTATTATCTATCATCTATCTATCTATCTATCTATCTATCTATCTATCTATCTATCTATCCTAATCAGAGACATTTTAAGCTAGTGTTTTTGAAAATATTCTGGGTTTCCAGGAATTTCCCATTCTTCCCTATCACTCTGCTAATGCCAGTGAGAGATGAGACTATGAAAAAATACCCTTTGCCAACTGTACAAAATTGCACCAAACACACAGTAATCTATGCACCAAAGACACAATAACCCATAGTACAAGAGGAATATTTTTTACCTTTTCAAAATCCCTGAGCATTGTGATGTCCCCTAGTCACTTAAAAAAAAAAAAAATCCTTTAATTTAAATTGAAGCTTCTAGACCATGACATGACTATTGAGGAAGACAGACAGGCAAAATCCTGATTTGATGTCATCAAACTTCAGTTAACATTATTTTTTTTCCTCCATGGTACTACAGCTAAGCACAAAGGAATTGGATCACACATCAAAAATGTGCAATAATGAACAGAAAAAAAACAAGAAGGTTCCTTCTCAGTAGTATTGAATCAAAATGTGTTTGTTGGGAATGAGCTGTGTGATTTGATATGACTTCTGTAAAAGGTCAATGCTATCTTCACATTGCAGTCAGGTTTTCAGCATGACAAGACCCTGAACTAACTTTTCCACTTAAATATTTTCAGTTTTCACCAGATATTGACTACCATTGTTTCCATTAAAATTCAAGATGATTTTCCCAAAGAAATCTGGTTTTTTGGGTTTTTTTTTTATTATTATAATTTTTTCCTTTGCTTAATCTATTTTCCTGACTGGTTTTGCCCCTTCTGTATAGACACTGCTTTGCATCAGGCTGTATTCAAAACCAACCTGTGAACACCTGAAGTTCTCTCTTTCCAGGACCTGGGCTATTGAAACACCTCATGGCTGCTTAACTCTGACTGTTGACTCAAATCCTGCTCCAGTTTTGGCCTGACACGTTCCCCATGCTAAGACCTGATGGATGCTCTGGTCAAAGCCAGAACAACACGTTGGGATGCAATGCATGGGAAGGGGTAGTGGGCCACTCTGCAGCCATTACCACCCTCAGCTTGCCCTCTCTGGAGGATATCACCTCCTGCACTCTTGCATAGCAATTGTCTGGAAGTTTCTTCAGAATCCAGTAACTAATGGATGTGGTACAGACCAAACTTCCGAGATGGAAGATAAAAATAAATTGGCTTACCTCAAGTTTATCCTTAGACTGCACCAGAGGAGATTCAGGTTGGACATCAGGAGGAACTTCTTCACAGAAGGGGTTGTTAAACATGGGAATGGGCTGCCCAGGGAGGTGACAGAGTCCCTATTCCCTGAAGGTGTTCAAGAAATGACTGAACCTGGCACTTGGTGATGTGGTCTAGTTGACAAGGTGGTGACCAGTCAAAGGCTGGACTTGATGATCTCAGAGCTCTTTTCCAAACTTAAAAATTCTGTGATTCTTTGAAAAAAGCTTTGGAAGCAGATCCAGAAGCAGCTGGATTGCTGAGGGTTTTGTGCTTCCCGAATGATGCAGGCAAGGGAGGAAGATGAAGAATGAATGCTCTCACCATTTTCTAGGGAACCATTTTGCTCATAGATACGCGAGTCTGTACAAAGGGAATTGAGGCAATATTTGTCTTGTTTGGTTTTATTTTTGCTAATGAGTTCATAAAATAAAGCTTAATTTACAGTGACCATTGTTGTCTAAATTTGAGATATTCAAATGGAGCATGACAATGATGTTCACTGAAGAAAGACCTCACATTCCTCTGGTGCACACATGGCATTGAGATTAGAACAAATAACAATGCTATGAATGTTCATATTAAATTGATTATTAGTTCTCATTTCTAGCCATGGGGTCAGTCAAGCTGTTAATGATTGCTGCATTCATAGACCAGCTGGAAAAACAAGATAAGAAGCCCTTGGAACAGCTGCATACAGGCTGCTATTGCACAAGTTTGAGCAAAGGTTGTCACATCATGTTATAAAAGTCTGAGATGGTTCCCAAGCAACCTGTTAAACATGCTTATAATGCACCATGCTCTGTACAGCCATTTACTGCTTTTAGACTAAATAAATCTGTTCTTGACCTAGTGGGCTTTTTTCCCCCCCCCCCTTTTCTTGCTCATTTACTTGGCTTTAAAGCCTGTGAACAAAGCTGGCAATCCCTTGCAGCCTTCAACCATCTTGCAGCAGTCCCTGCCCTTACTTCAGAGAACTCAGTGGGTTCAATGGGCACATCTCCCCTGTCAGGTTTGGAAAGGTCAGTTTTGAAGATTAGCTCTCAAGTGAGAACTTCCAAAAGTGATCAGCACTTCTGCTCCTTAATGCTGCGAGTTGTCTTGAAAAAGAGGTCTGAGCAAATCATACCTCCTCCACCATTTGCAATCTGTTTCCAGTCAAGAGTAGCAGTTCAGAGTAAATTTGATATTTTTAGGCCAGGCCTGAGATATGTATTTGAAACAAACCGAGTTTCTTGCAGATTTGGGTCTGGAAGAATAAGGCTGCAGAGGGTGTAGGTAGAAACAATCAGACATGATGAGTCACTAGACTAGTGAGCAAATATTATAGAGATATTTCAAGGAAAAATAAGAAGCTGCAAAATATTTGAAGCTCAGACACAATACTTTAAACTGTTGAGATATCTTTTTCTCCACACTTTTGGATTTTTCTCCATTTTTTTCAGTGAACTTTATAGAGATTAATGCCATAAACAAAGAACGCCCATGATACCAGAACTTACTCTCCATGAGAAATGAGGAAGGGAGAATAACCCTGAAGTGATGCATTATTTAAGCACTGACCTGTGCAATGGTAACCAGCAGTTTGACAAATAAAAATAGCATAAATTTCTGGGTCATACTTTTCAGGAAGGATATTCTGAAATACAGTTTTGTGCATTAACATTATGAGTCCAATAGGAATACCTTCTCCATTCTTGCCTAGTAAACGGATATGAAAACACAGTTCCTGCAGTTGCAGCTGGGAATCCGACTGTCTGGACTGTATATTCCTACATAAGTCCTAGTAACTGTGTTTCTAAATGTATGTAGAGCTGCACTTAAATAATCCCATCCCATTCCGTGTTACTTTCAGCTGACAGCACAGAAGGTTAATTAATCATGGCAGGTTAATTTTGCAAGCTATACTGGGCATCTGATGTCCATTGGTCTTTATTGGTCTTTAGCTTCCCTGGCATAGCTTTCTCAAAAATATCAAATCAAACCCAATCTTTTCTTAAAGCAAAATGATATCTGGATGATAATCACTTTAGCTTTGGAACCTTTTGGAACATATTTTATGGGCTGGAAAGAAAACATACTGTGCTTGACCCAACTACACAAAAAGCATAGAGTATGGTAAAAGTTCGGACAGCAGGGAGATAATTACATTTATTGTGTTAGCAATTGTATCAAGATAAAGTACATTCATGGTCAAAGAAATTAACAGATTCAGAGGGTTTTGACTTGAGGTCATTCATCATTTTTTCATACACACATCAGAGCAACACAGCCTTGTGTTTAGCGGGGACAGGAAAGGCAGTAGAACAGACAAATGGCACAGAGGGGAGGAAAGAAAGTGTGTTGGAGTGAGTTGGCAAATCACAATAGGCATAGGAAACAGTACTGAGGGGATAGAGAATAGGGAAAGGAAAAGACAAGGAAAATTTTTCCTGCAAATAAGTAGACCTTGAGCAGCTGTCCATCTTTGTTTCATTGCAACTAATGTCAGAAGGCTCACAAAAATTTCAGGCCAGCAATTCCAGAACTATGGTACACGTACCCCTGATGGAACAGGACTACAAAAATAATTTATGATTCCCTACCAAAGCCTGATTTTGTCACTGTGATTACTAACAATGGCCAAAGATATCATAAAGCTTTCAATGGTTTCTCATTGTGAAAATATTGTAGTTTTAAGTAATTTCTGTATGTGGACTCACAGTAAGAAAGTATTCAAGGAAATAATAACTCATGTATTTTGAAAGATGTGACAGAGGATTTACAATTTTATAGTTTCTGTGCAGTTACCTTTTAATAAGCATACTCCTGTCTAGTTGCAGATTCCCTTCTGCTTGAGAGGGGAATTTTTTCCTCCTACATATTACAAAATCCCCATAATTTCTTCATTCTCATGATAGTTTCTCAAGGCAGTGTCAGATTCAATAATAGAATATACACGAAGAAACATTTTCTATTTAAGAGGTTATTTCTGAGAATATCACCTTAGTTTGGGAAATTGGCTCTATATGCTATCATCTGAGCTAGAAAACCCAGACCTGCACAACTTCCTGGTTTTATCATCTAATGAGCTGTCTTTGGGCAAAAGGATATTTCCCCTAATGATTTCAATGAATACAGAAGAAATGTGTTCTTTGTCAGCATCATAGGACAGTCTTAAAAAAACCCCCAAACTATAGCTAAGTTATATTTGTATCATTAATTTTTTATAAACTATTAGAAGTCAATTATCAACTATCTAAACAGCCATATCATATATTTTCCTGTCAGTCAATTCCAGCAGAAAGAGAAAAAAGTTTTCCTATTTGGTTACAGTGTAAATGTTTAAGTGATATCAAAAGTAAATTGCTGATTTTTCTTCTTTTTTTAAAAACTATTTTTTTCCAACTAAAGTATCAAAGACATTGTGGAGTAAAAATATGAATTTCATCCTGTGGATGGCACTCCTGGACTGTCAGAAAACTAGTGACTTTTGAGAACTGTGCCTTTGATGAAATTTTAAAGGGAATTCAGATTTGTTTGTTCCATACCCACAATATTCAGCAGTCAAGACTTAAATAGCCAAGATACCTGTAAAATGACTGCAAATGCTATTTATTAAGTGCAGGTAAGCAGTTTTTATAACCTCAACACCCAGTCAAACAGTCACAGGTAAGTTCAACAAATACAGTATTTCATCAAATGAATGAGAAACTAAATCTGCTTGGTAAGCAGCAGCAAAATATTACTACAATCCCAGAAAGGTTTATGTTGTATATGATTAAAGCAAGGGTCCTGGAGCCAGATCCAGTTCCAGCAGAAAAAAGTGAGTATATTGTCCTTTTAGAGGCTGATAGTTTGACCATGCCTTTTGCTTTCTCTCCCTGGACATCCTGAGACAATTCTCTGTCTCTGGTGTGGGAAGGATAATGATGATAAAAAGCTTTGGGGTTAATGTCCAGTGATGCATCTTTTATGATGGAGAAGGGAGACACAAGGAATGCAAGAAAAAATACATGAGAGAGGCACTAAATTTGCTCTTTTGTCTGGCCTAGAACAAAATTCCCTCTTCCTTGGGGCTGGCCAGGGTCCCTAGCTTCTTGTTGTTGAAAAACTAGCACTTAGGGCCAAGAAAAGTGAAAAGAAGCAAGAGACATTTCCACTAGTGAAAATAAGCAATGAATTTGTGAAAGAGTAATATAAAGGTTACAGAGAGAAAACTATTGAACAGAACTGTTTGATTTTGACCAGAAGAGGGGCAATAGTGACTTCATCCCTGCCTAGTTTGCTAAGCAGGACTCTCAGAGTAAGGAGTGCAGGAAACACTGGCCAACAAGCAAAATTCAATATATATTTCATGCAAATGTATTTTTCAAGCCTCCTATGCTTGCAAACACCTTGCAAAACACAGCTAGGGTTAAAAGAAACCCACATCTACCCATAATTCCTCCTCCCTTTCCTTTTTTTCTAACACAAACAACATCACACTAAACAGCTGCTGGAGATTACTGCTGTTTCTACATCCATTCAGGGCAGGCAAAAGCAGGTAGTTTTGTTCTTTTAACAGGTTTTCCTATGGAAAGCATGTGGCATCCAGGGGTTATATCCCCCCAGCTCAATCTAACTGCTGTGACAAATGGGATCATTTACAGGACAGTAAACAGCCACACACTTGTAGCTATTTGCTGCACCTAAGTGATAAATTTTACTGCCTTAAACAGAGACAGTCTGTGGTGTATATAAGCAACCTGTAAATCAAGATAATAAGTAGCCAAATAAAATTGTTTGTCCTTTAGAGAGAAATATCTTACAAAGAAGGAAAGCAGAGCAATTAATGATTTAAGTGTCATCTCTGCAAGGAATAGTATAAAACAAATTAATAATTAAGAATTCAAGGTCATGCTGGCAGTAATTTGATCAGGAGTTACATTTTTCTGAGAACACCATGAATGAGTATGTTAAATTTCCTTTCTGCACAAATCAAATAAAGCTCTTTCTATCTAGAAGACATTAAGCTCAAAGTGGTGTGCATCCTAGGTGTTACTCCAGAAAATCCATGTTCAGATTCATGGTTAGTACTAGCCAAATGTACTTACCAGTGGTTATTTGCTTTAGATAAGTATCAGTTTATAAGAATGACCAGATACATTATAGGAATAACAGTATTTCCTCCAAATTAGGGGATGCAGTTAAAATACTTGTGCCATACTGCATGTTCATTCTTGAAATATAACTTAGCTTCAAATGGGGTATTAAGTGTCACGTCTTCAACAAAACATATTTATTACTCCTATAAATTCAATTAACTCAAGTATGCTGAAGAAAAGATCTCAAAAGGCAAGATATTTGTGAAGATTGGAAAACATCTTTAAGTAGATATTTTTTCTTCACAGCTAACTTAGCAACCAATTTAAATATATATAGCTCAGCTAGAATTGCTTTACTTAAACACCAAACTCCATTTCACAAGCCATTAATGGCATCATATGAGACAGTTTCTCTCAATACCTCTGAGAAATTTTCAGCATGCTTCCTTCCCTATTACTGCCTGCTTCAAACAGGTCTTTACTACAGCATTCAAGGAACCCATGTGGGTGTACCAGAAAAATTATTGCCTTGCAAGAAATGTTTACCAAAGCCCTATTCCCTTCAGTGCCTCAGCCTGCCATCACTCATTTCAGACACAGAATTCAATGCCTGTCCTTCAAACGAATGATACCAAATATTTTCTTGAATGTCAGCATCTCATTCTGAGCATAGCACTCCCTAGTGAAAGGGCCAACAAGAAACTGGCTTAAATAATTTGTTCTGGGGCGGATCTTCAGAGAATCTGGTTGTCACACTGTAGAAGCTACAAGGCTCTCCTGGAAAAATGGCAGCTGCATCCATTCGTGAATATTCTGGTGAATAGTATCTGCTCTACAAAAACTGTATTCAAGTGCATTTCAATGCACTGCTTGCAAGATACCAGATTCTGAGTGAGACTCAGCTGCTTCAGCAGAATAAAACAGCTAGAAAGATGGTATAAAGTATTGTGAACCTTTTTCTTCATCAGGTCTGTCCATTGTTGAACATCAGCACCCTCGGGAGTAATGAAACTCTCTTGTCACTATTTTTTCCATGGCATGAAAACAGCACAAGGCAGTCCACAATATATATTTTTTTTAATCTAAAAGGTCTTGCTCCATACTGAGTTCATGCCCTGAGGTGCCTCCTCTCTCAGGGATGAAGTTGAGGCAGTCCAGGGCTTTTGTGCTTTCTCAGGAAAGACAGAAACAGCTGCCATTGTCAGGATTATTGTCCATAGCCCATGGCTATTATAGACAACTCACACCAAGAAAAAGGTAAATCCAGTCAATGCCTTTATATAATGCCTGTGCATGAGAAGGAGATTTCTCAGGAAAAGGGGACTGTTTGAGGTAGAGAACATTGCTGATCATTACAGTGAATAGGGAGTTCATATTTGCCAACCTTTGCTCAGAAAAGCCCTGCTCTCACTTCGAAGGTGCTTTCACAGATGTGTTCTTCACCACATGTGCAGTCCAGAGCCCTTACAAAGAAAATAGATCCTCAGAAACTGCAGATTATCTCTTACTGAGAAAGAAAGGAATAAAATGGTGCATGCAGCTAACAGCACAAGGAAGGTGGCATTTGAAAACAGCCAGGTGTGTGATAAGCAGCAGCAAGGTCCGAGTTTGAAGAGAGAGAGGGAACTTATTTCTGTGTGATAAACTGTAAATATCTTAATCCATTAAAGGTTTGAGACTGTTTGAGAGGGAGCATCAAATAGGTCTGTGATATAGCACAGCAGTAAATGGAGATACTGAGACCCTTATGGAATTTTATGCGGACTAAGTTCTTACTCTTTTTCCAGGAAGAAAATTTTCCCAGAACAGCCCAGGCCACACATATTTGGAAAAGAAGTCTAATGACTTTCAGGAATGAATGTGTCTCCTCTCTGACACTGTGAACAGTGTCACCACTTCTAATCAGATCAAGCTGTGCTGTCAGTGGGATGGCAAACCTGCACTTTGTGGTACCCACATTTCTGGGGCAATTCTTCCTGATGCTACCTTAAGACACCAAGCTGTTAAAGGAAAATGATGGTGAAATACTATTTAACTCCAATTCACTTAAACTGACTAACATTGCTGGATTCCCACAGCTTGCTATGCAAGTTAGATGCAGCTGTGAATTACCATGCTAAATCTTCCTAAATTCAAGATTTTTCCTCCTTCATTGTTTCATCCATTTGAAGTAGATTTCTTTCCTTGCTCACTTTTCTATATTTTGACCAACTACTTCTACTTCTCTTCGTAGTGTAGAACAATTTCCCCCTTACTGATTAAATTAAATCTCAATTAAATTGAGATTCGTGACAATGTCAGAGAGTGTGGCCTGGATCTGGTGGCTTTGTACTTTATTCTGAGGCTATTTTTCTAACTACTACTGGATGGAAACCTACTTTTGTGTCAGATGTCTTCTGAATTTTGAATGGCACACATAATTCTAAGAGAAAGGGAGAATTCCACACTTAAAATCAATTTTGGGATTAGAGGACTTCATTCCATACACTACTATAGTCCTACATTTGCAGAGTAGAAATACTGCATTTTCAATTAAGCCTGATGGTTGGATCCTAAAAGAAAATAACAGAAGATTTTCAGAGACCATAGACAGCTCTGTGAATTTGTGATAGATAGAAAGGAAGATAAAAGAAAACAACTGGTGAAATGCAACCTCTTTTAACATGTCCTATTTTATGGTGTTTGGTAGCTACTGAAAAGAGAGTACACAGCTAACCAGAGAAATGTCTGGAGCTGTAAGGGTATAGGAAAATACAGGCCAGCTCACAACTCTAATTCTGAGGTAAATGCTCACCTTAAGCAGCAGTTCTGTAGTGCTGTGGATGTAAATTATGTGCTTCAGAAAAAAAGAAAAGTGGGATATTTTACTTCAGAGCTCCCAGGAAAGCAGTGGTAGTTAGATTAGTGATGTTGAATAGGCTTTGTCAGCCCCCAGCAATGTTTATATTAAAAAATATGTATTAACAGAAATTATTAGTAAAACTGCATTGGCCAGAATAGGTCACCAAACAAGCAACAATAAGGGAAGGGGCAGCAAGGAACAACTGTTGGAGTAGGGAGTGGCTAGCCAAGCATGATAGAAGGGCAGGAAGTAAGGAACAGGTGACAGAGGAGAAACAGCTCAAACATAGGATCAGCTGCTGCTTAGATAAGGGCTTGGTACTTGGCAGCACCTTGAGAAGATCAAACTATGAGTGAGGTGAATTTTCCATTTTAGAAAAAAAGCAACCAGCTGATGTAGCAGCTGCCTCATAATCTCATTAGAGAAGTGAACTGTGAAATAGTTACAGCTACAGTGTGTAAGATAGCTATATTATCTGTCTACTTTTGGGTATTCTTTTCTTTTTCTATGTTTAATAAAATAAAGTTAACTGGTTGATATTAGCAAGCAGAGAAAATCAGTTCAGTGAACCCAAAAAGTGTAATTAAATTTCCCTGAACTTTCAAGATGTGGCCCGAGATGCCATTAACTATGACTTAACACAGCATCCTTGTCCTTTTTCCTGCATATCAGTCCTGACAGGATAGGCTTGTTCACAAATGAGTGAGTGATTGGGATGGGAGTTAAAAATGTGATGCATTTTAGGGAAAGTTTAAACTGCAGCAAATATGCTCCAGCACTGTAGGAACAGAAACTACATAAGAACTAGAACAAAAGAGAGCTGTTGCACCCAGCCTTTCTATCATATGGAGTACAAAGCCTTTAGGATCTGAAGTACTCTTGTTCTGGGCAACAATTTCTTCAGCCTACTCCTGGTCACCTTTTTTTCCCCTTTAAACATTTCAGGAAATGATGAGGAGAGGAATGGATGAGCTCTGCTAGTGATAACAGCTGGTGCTTAGTTGTCATCCTTCCAAAGGGCCCAGTAGCCTCTCAGTTCTGTGACCAGCTGTTTGTTCTCAGCATGACAGAAGAGGGGCTGCCAAGCATCCACAAAGGACAGGGACAGCAGCTGTGAGAAACTATGATCTTTTGGGGGGAAAAAAGCTATTAGCAGAGCATAAGGTATCTTGGACAAAGGCAGAAAACAATATCAAAATGCCCTGATGACAGTCAGTCTATGGAGAACATGGGTTAGGCACCCAAAAATGAAGAAGGCAGACTGAAAGGAAGCTTTTCCCACTTCACTGTTCAGTGATTTTACAGCCATTCACAATTCCTTTGTGAAAAAGGGGGTAATCTAGACCATTCTAGAAAATTTTTCTTTGTTGCACAGAAATGAAGGCAGAAGTATATCTTCAAGGTTGTTTCCCTACTTGGTTACTGATCATTTGTGCTTTCCTAAGTAGCACAGTCCAGGTTTCAGGTTTCAGAATGAGTATTACTGATATTTTTGAACCGTAACTCCAAAACTATGGAACACTTCCCTCACCCACAATGTAGTTTTCCATTTTCCTGTGATCTTTGGTCTTCCACATGGAGAAATAGTAGACACTTCATCCTTTACTATGTTGTCCCTGTTCTGCTTGAACTAGTATGGGTTTAAATCACTTGCTTTGAAAGTGTAATGCTGTTTTACTCTCACCAGGAGTTAACACTGCTTGGCTTTGTATTTGTGATTTTTACAAAGAAAGACTGCAGTCTGAGGACATATTTATGCCTGAAATATGTGAAATTTTAAGTGCATCCATAAGCATATCATAGCAATTCCATCTTTACTGTTCACGTTTTTCTAGTGATCTCTTCTGCGTGTGCCTCTCTTGCCATCATGGGTGTCACTTCATGGGTCATTGTCACACACACAGACAGGAGGGAGATATTTCCACAACTATATTACTGGTTGGTGGTGGAAGAGAAATCTCAATTAAAGCCCCCACTTTAAAATATGGAAAATCTACTGCTCTGACTGCTCTTAAAATTGCTGGAGCCCTGGAGGTCCCTCATCGCAGTGACTGTCATGCAATTATATATGCAAATTCAGACAAAGAAAGCAAAATACACACCCAGAACATTCAAACTAGTCTCATTGCTGTTAGTTCATTGCTATCTGATTGATTACAAACTTATTATAATATCTATTTTATTGAAATACCTTTAGACATCTTTTTTTAACCAGCAAAAACAATTTTGAAATTGTGTAGCCTTAATTCTCACTCACAAAAACTTGGCCTTGTTTTTCATTGTGTGAAAATTTGTTAATAACCAAACCCTGTCTCAGAAGGGTCTTTCATTTGTACCAAGGAACTCCACTACTGCACTGCTTTGAAACCACAGTGAGAAGTTGCTGTTCACGCTTTGGTCTCCCAAAATTCTAGGAACACCCCGAAATACCCATTACACAGACGGAATATAAGCAGCACAATGTCTGTTCAACTGTTTGGTCAAGTAGGAAAACACTCTCAGGAGGAAATCAATGAGCCATCAAAATTATTTTTACATTTAGCTTAATTGTTTGACTAGCCTCAGATCCTCATCAGCAAATGAAAATACCTGAGTGTGGACAGCTAAAGCAATGGCATTTGAGCCATGACCCTGCATGCCCAGGAAGAGCCACAGCTCTATAATACAGTGTGAAACAGACAAGAGTCCAGAGTCTCCTTTGAAACATTGAAGCCAAGAAAAGAACTGCTAACAATGACTGCTAGTAGTTCAAAGTCATTTATGGCCACAGGAAAAGATTTAAGAGTCAGGCCATAAAAATAGGTCATTCTATTGTTTGTACTTTCCATACAGATAAGATATGCAATATCTGGCACTGGTTTCCAACCAAACTGCAGTTAGTCAGGCTCTGTTTTATCTACCTCTTGGACTTAGTTTACTTCAAATCCTTTCATGGTTTTCTACTTATTCAGGAACAGGAGAAAAAAGGGAACCTACTTTTGCAAAAAAAAAAAAAAAAAAAAAAAAGCTTATAATATTTTCTACCCTTTTTCTTTGTTACTTTAAATCTCAACAGTGCTGTAAGGAGAAAAGTCGCCTGGAAATGCTTTGAAAGACACTGCCAATGTAACCTTAAAACAAGGTAGACAGAAATCAATTACCAAACCAGGAGATTATCCATAAATCTGGAAACACTCCTTGATGTATATTCATTATGTGAAATGGAAAAAGGGCAGGACAACAATCATGTCTAAATGGTCTCAAACAAGCTCTGGAAGCTTTGTGTACAGATGTGAGCCAGAAAAATAAACGAGCTGCTCATTTTTTTTCCTTTTCTAATTTGAGGAAGAGAATGGATTTTCTCTCAGGGGTATGCCATAAACAATTGGAGACACTAACAATAACACAAAGTAGGCATAGAATTTGTGTCTGAACATAAGCTATCACTTCTTCCAGGGTTTTGGCTTTTGTTGTTGTAATTCTGTTTGTTTTGGTTTTAGAAGAAAGTGGAAATTTGCCCTGTTTTCTGAGCAACCTCAACTTTATCCATTTAGGACTGGAACAACATTTTAACGAAAATCAACTTAAGTGTAGAGAATCCAGTCAAAGGAAAATTCGTATTTTATACCATTGCACTGAGCATGAAACTGTCCAAGGATTGAGCCTATCACTACAAGAGTCAGAGCATGGGGAAGAGAACCGAAGAGTAGAAAACAATTGAACAACAGAGGAAAAAGTTGCTGTTTTCAATTACAAGAGAGTTATCCTGACAGAATAATGTAATGGAAACTTGTGGACTTCAGAGTCACAGATAATTTTGCAGAACTCAGCCTATAATCTACAAATACCTTAGTAATTTCAGTCTAAACCAATCCTAGGACTAAAGTCTGCCTAAAGTATCTCAAGAAGACACTGTGCTATGTAAAAGATCCATTGACTGGTTTTTGGGTTCTTTTAAAAAGCTGAAAGTCTGATTTATTCCCACTACAGAAATAAAAATGAAAACACAAGACTTGCAAATAAACAAATATTTTAAATTAAGACAGATATTCCCACAGTACTACAAGCTAAATTAATAAATAAATACAAATTCTCACTCCACAAATACCTTCATTTCATCTCTGTATATATAAAGACAAGCTTTATTTATTTCCATGGATACTCAGCACTGCTTGGAAGTCATCATTTAATTACCACTACAAATCTTCAGCAAAATAAACACTGAGGTGGTAACAAAAAACTATTCATAATCCACCTTGTTTTCACCTAAATTGAAAACAGCATTCTTCTGAATTTAAACCTCGTCTCTCTTGGGGTTCACTTCTGTTTGAGCTCTTAAGATATTTGCTCTTCTAATAGCTATATGATTGCAGTGGATAGACATGTCTTCTTTCTATTAATCTATATTTAAACATTCAACAGTAATGGCAGGGACCTGACAAGTTAAGGAGATTAAGATTTAAGGCTAATAATCAGAGAGAGCCTTTATTCCAAGCTTTTTGCTGATTAAGGGAAATGTCTGAAAAAAGTACATTACCTTTTGTTTGGTATATGGGAAACAGTGACAGTGGCACAGAACAGCTTTTACTGCATTTGAAAGAAGTAATTTTTTTTATATTTTCAAGTTTTGCCAGAGCATAGTCTGACTTACATATAATAGAGCAAAATATAATATAAAAGTTTTTCAAACTTTCTCAGTAGAAACTCTTTTGTCCAAAGCTATTCCAGCCTGTAAGTTAAACAGATTCCATGTCTTTGCATCTGTTTACCTGTAAAAACTTTGGGTCATGAATTTTAAGAATCCCTGTGATGCTCTGCAAGGTGTAAAATAGATGTGTGTTAACAAAAGCTGAGGGGAAGTTTAAACACGCCCATTCAAGTTTCTTCTGCACTTCCAAAATATCTCGTAAAGTTTGGAAGACAGGAAAAGTCCTCCCCATCTTCTAACAATTTCTCCAACAGCAGAAGACTCTTTCTCCTATTACCTTCACTCTCCGCTTTCTGGAGCAGCCCTTTCCCTACAACTTCATGGAGTAGCTGCTCTGCAGTGAGTAAGATCAACAAGAAGGGGTTTCCTAGAATCACAGAATTGCCTGGGCTGGGAGGGACCTTAAAAATTCTCTCATTTCAACCCCCCTGCCATGGGCAGGGACCTGGCTGCTCAGAGCCCCATCCAGTCTGGCCTGAAACACTTCCAGGGATGGGGCAGTCACAGCTTCTCTGGGCAACCTGTGCCAGTGCCCTACCATCTTCACTGGGAAGAATTTCTTCCTAATGACTGATCTAAAACTACTCTCAGTTAGAAGTCATTCCCCCTTGTCCTGCCACTCCAGACCCTTGTAAGTAGTCTCTCTCCATCTCTCTTGTGGGGTCCCTTCAGCTACTGGAAGGCTGCAGTTAAATTATCCCAAAGCCTTCTCTTTTCCAGGCTGAACAATCCCCATGCTCTCAGCCTTTCCTCTTCTGATTTCTTTCAACAAAAATATGACAGGAAAAGATTTTTTTTTTTCTGAAATAAGAAGAATCTCTTCTGTAAGACGTTGCCTATAAAACACATGAATACAGAAATCTTAAAAAAGCAAACATTTCTCACCTACTCTGTTCTAGTGGACACCAAGGTCTTCTTATTTTCAAGGTTTCAGCTTCTGAGTAGTTGAGCTTCTACATTGCCATGGTCTAAAGCCTGAAAATCTTTCAGCCACTCTCAGCTGTTGCAGAGTGAAGTCCTTTACACACAGTGTGTGGTGTGTGCCAAGAGCTCTCACTGATTTCTTCTTGCAGGCAGATCTCTGTGAATATACTCAGTTCTGGACATTTTGGATATATGTTGTGTGGCTCAAAAGAAAGAAAAAAAAGAAAAGAAAAGGTGAATATTTTTTATTCCATTCAGGGATAATCCAGTTTTCCCTTTCACTTCCCTAACTTCCTTACCAAGCAGGGGCTTTCTTTTATATTCCACATTTCAGATATTCAAGCTACTTACAGTCTTTTACAAAGTTGCTTGTCAATTTAAGAAGTTTCATTTTGATGGCTGAAAGGACTTAATTTGCTTGATGTTCAAGTTGCTGTCTATTCAAAAAGAGGGGTAGATCACTGTAGTGATCAATACAGCTTTCCTTGTGCAGGCACATGCCCAGGAAAATGACAGAAGAGGCATTTGAGCCATAAATCTCGAGTTCACCTTCTAACAAGCTGGTAATTTTTGTGGTGGGAGACAGGCAAAGGCTTCACACTAGTCATAAGGGAAATGAATATGTTACTGTTTTTAATGTTGTACAAGGTATTGTCAAGAAATTATTTGGAAGTTTCTTTATGCTCCCTTTAAGGCTTATACCATACATGCTGGGAAGAAAGAAAAATGTCTTCCCTTTTGTCAGCAGATTTCTTGATGGGCTGGGAGGAAGCAAAACCAACTAGAAACAGTAAAGCATAAACTCGATATTTAGCTAACAAAAAAAATGCATCTAATGGGGCAGCATAGCTAATTCTTTATTTTTATTGACCTTGGAGTTACTTAGATTTTTTCCCTTTATTTGTTTTCATAAAAATAACTCCACTCACCTTTTGGAGCTCTAGATGCTAATGTACTTCCACCCCCTTTAGCCTTGAGATAAAATACCCAAGAACACAACCAACACAAGACAAAGGCTGCACAGCTCCCCAGATCTACAGCATTTGACTCAGACTGCAAAATTGAAAGTGGAGGAATTTACCAGCCCTAGTGGACAAACAGTCATATTTCTTGGGAGGACACATAACTTATTTGCCTGTGGCATTTCTTGAGACTGTTCCTGAGTAAGGGTTTTCCTGCTGAAAGCATAGTCCATTTTCATTTCTTTGCCCCATGAGATCCTATGACTGCTTACTAGTTTCATTTACAATAGTGGTGCTGTCACTGTAGTGCTGCAGGAACCTCAGTAGATTTGATCACAGGAGGAACTTCTACTCAAGCTATTCTAACGCATTGCTCGAGGCTCTTCTCTTTCAAGCTTGTTTCCTCAGTTCTTGAGCTTCTATGAAGTGCCGATACCACTTAAATAAAATGATTGCACATATCTGAATAAGACTTTTCACTGACACAAACTACACTAGGCAACACCCTGTCCCATCCGGTGCCTGAAGAAGGCCTACAAGGAAGCCAGAGAAGGACTTTTCATCAGAAACTGTAGTGATAGGACAAGGAGGAATGAGTACGAATTTACAGAGAGAAGGGTTAGATCAGATGTCAGGAAGGAACTCTTCTGTGAGGGGGGAGACTCTCTGGCACAGGTTGCCCAGAGAAGTTGTGGGTGCCCCATCCCTGGAAATATTCTAGGCCAGGTTGGATGGAGCTCTGAGAAACCTGGTCTTCTGGAAGGTATCCCTGCTCATGGCATGGGGTTGGAACTTGATGATCTTTAATGGCCCTTCCCACCCAAACCATTCTATGATCTCACAGTATCTCCACATCATATGATCCTCACTAGACATATCCTAGAATCATAGACTGGAGATGAGTTGAGGCACATGAACTCAGAAATAAAAAGAACTATATCAAGAGGATAGGAAAGAATCTATTCAACTGAAAATTGCTGTTATGTTTTCCTTAAATTTCAGGCAGAGAAATGCAAGCACACTCTGGAGATCATTTGTAATAAATCCATTGGTTCCAGGCATGCTCCACTTGTTCAGTCCTGTATCTGTGCCTGCACATTGCAGACACAACCAAAACCCTCAGAGGGATATCAAGATGAACTGCACAGCAGCTATCATATAGGAAGTCCCCTATCACCATACAAAGTCCTTCCATGTGCATTTTTCTGTCAGAAAGTAATTTGAGTGTTATAGACAAACTGGAAGCCTGTGACACCTATAAATTATAAATAGGTTTCTAATTTATATTACCTTGCACTGAGTTAAAATCTAATCATACTAAAATGGCATAAGAGATATTAGTGTATAAATTCTGTGTAAACATTTTACCTAAGTGTGTGAGCAACAGCTTAAGGCACACAAAGGACAGGCACAATCACCTATCAGAAACAACTAAACTAATAGGAAAAGAATTGTCACAAGAAGGACAAGTTAAGCATAAAGGACTATTAAAAGGCAGAACTTACTCCCAAACACACCAGAATAATGACTAGAAATGCCAAAAAAAAGATAAGCAGTAGAAGAAGGAAAGGAGACACCACCTCTTTGGAAGGGAGATAACAAAAGAAAAACATGAGTCAGAGTAAGGAAAATTAGAGAAGAAAGGATAGAAACTCACTTTGCTTTCAACTTCACTTAGTGAAATTTTACCAAAAAACCAAATTAATTAAAAGCCAAATTTCATCTCATAAAAAAAGTACTTAATGTAAAGAACTTAAGATGTACCAAAATATGTCTGCAGATTCAACTTGAGTTACCTTATGTGCTCAAGGATGGTGAGACATTTTGAAATTTCTTTTTCTTTTGATTAATCATATTTTTCAAGAACTCCTCAGTGTTTTAATTGGGCTTTATATGCATTCTCCATCATAATGAGTAGTAGCATCAACCTGTACTATTCAAAATTTATTTGACTTTATAAATTAGAAAGAGCTGCACATTAAAATAGGGAATGTAGACATTTTCTAGTAGCTGACAATATCCAGAAGGAAATGCAAGATGTCCCATTTAGAGATGTTACCATCATTATTGTTTATTACATTCATCAGTGAACAGGTTGCTCCAGTCACTGTGGAATCCCATGGGTGCAATTCCATTTCATGATAGACTATATTTAAACATTTTGCTTACTGGTATGGTCTTCCTCTCACATAAATTCAGTGTTTCCTACACCAAACTAGACACAGGATCTGCCTGTGGGGAAACTATAAAATTGGTCTCTAAATACATTGAACAGAAAATCAGGGAAATATAAACTCAGAGTGTGCCAAAATATTTTGTCCCTTGAAGGTAGCAATGATTTATGCAAGCCAGTTTACTCTTTGTGTTGCAGGCATTAAGCAAAGCCTGGGCTCACTAATGAGTTATCAGGAGAATGGGAGAACAAGCTAAATGGGGAATCCTTTTAGTGCTGTCAGTGGTAAATTAGGTCTATGAAGACCACAATAAGAATACACAGAGTAGCCAGTATTAGGTTAATTCCCTTTGTTGACATGAAAGGCTGGAATTTAGCTGGAAACAAAATAAGGAAAGCTTTTCAGTCTCGATCAGTTTAGCATTTGCAGGCATCTATCACATATTTAAAGTACAGGATGCCTTTTCTTTCCACTTCTAAAAGAGAAGCCAAAAGGAAGTGTAATATCAGTGCCTATATTATCAAGGCATTCTCATATGGAACATAAGGAACAGATCGGCAAGGGAAGTTTCATCTGCAACCTTTCTTCAGTTTAATTTGAACTACATTAGTAAAAGTATGTTTTTCTTAATACTTGGAAATATTTTCATCATCCTATCCCTTAAACTGAAGATTTAGAAGTTGGTTGAGCTCAAAAGCACACCTTTTGTTGTGTCAGCTGATTGCAGCATTTGTGTAAAGTAAAATCATTCGTTATCTTCTGTCAAAAAAACCTCAAGAACTAATTTTCCCATATCAGCCTTCCTGCTACATCCATGATATGCATATGACAAAGACCCAAAGACCCAAAAGAAATTTAGAAACATTCATTATATGGTAATTTTTCCTCATTATATGGTAATTTTTCCTTGGCTTAGATGCTTGGTCAGTGGTGGTGTCTTTATTTTATTTGAGCTTATTTTGCATCTCTTACAGCATGAGCACAACCAAACAATCCTATAGTAGGGATTTAAGTCAACAGAAGCCAAATCTGAGCTTTGAAATTTTCTAATATAGTTTTTTCTCACTCCTGAGACCTTTTATTATGTGGCACAGCTGAGTCAGACCTGGCAACAATTTTTTAGTTGAGCAGGGAATGTCTCAATCTGTTATGCCAAAGCCAGATGGCTACTTTTTGCAAGTGCTTTCCAGCTTGAAAATGGAAAATCAGGATTCTGTGCCAAAGACTCAGCCCTTCAAATCCATGGGTTAGGGTCAGAGTCAGAGTTGCACAAAAGCACCAACAGGGGACTGGGCAACAGGCTATGATTCCCAGAGCTCATTTGTTGCCTATAATTTAGGATACTCAGAGAGGATAATGGTTGGGGGATCATTCACATTGAAAAAATGATAATAATCTAACAAGTAACAGATGACTGCTGGGAAATACATAAAGGCATGTTTGTGTATTGTGTGGGCAATAATCTTGTTTACAATCACACTGCCGCAGATTTATTATGTGTCAATGCAATGTTATATAAAACCATACTTTAAAATATTATCTTGCATTCAGTATTTGCCACCACATCAATTGCTAAAATTATGTGCTTGCTTCAAGGTATTTTTTTTCTTAAAACATCTGTGCATGTGTGATATCAGCAGCGACTTTGCTGCTAGTTCCAATCACCCTTGCATAAACTCATGTAAAATATTTTCTCCACCCCCCCACAGAACCAAGTGCGAATTTTGCTGAAGCATTTAGTTGACAGGAGTGAACAGAAAATATATTTGGCAAGCCACAGTAAAGGCTCAAACCCCTGTGGAGCTTTCTGGGAATTTATCTTAAGCAGTGTCCAAAATGGAATGCAGAAAAGCTGTTTAGTATGTCCAATCCCTCATTTAATCTACATATGTTTGCACAATTATTGCTAGAATAAAAAAAATAATGATAAAATGAAATACTGTTGGGGGTTACTACTGACAGCTGGAGGTCAGAGAGTAAAAAGCTTTTAGAAGTTCTATTAAGAAGAAAAAAGATGAATGTATAAATACTGGCAGGAAATAACTTATCACTGAGCCGCTACAGCATTCTGACATCTTTGCAATGCAATTTCAGTTCAGGTCACTTCCTATTCTACATGCCTTTTTTACTGTTTACTTTTCTAAAGTATAATCATTTATCAGATGTGATTTCAAGTGTAACTTTTGAGACACAGTGAAGAAAACATTATACTGAACTACTTTATCTGCAGCACCACATTCTACACGCAGTGACAGAATCATAGATGCAGCTATTGTGTATTTGCCATGCAGGAGCATAATCAGCTCTCATGCTTTTGGCATAACCCAGGAGACTGAGGGAATGGGAGCTTTCAATTAAAACCAGCATTTTCCAGTGTGAACTCAGCTGGAAAGGACTAAAGATTTAGAAACCAGAGGCTATGGTAAAAAACAAACATCACCCTTGTCATTCTAATTTAACAGATATAAAATTTAAAGGTATTAATTTTTTTTTAAAATGAAATCATTATTTTTTTCCTCTGTTAAACCACATCACAGGTTATACCACACCAGGTTGAATCCTGTACTCTGTGCTAGCAGAGAAACCTCATTAGAGGGTATCACTTCCAGAGTTGTTCTTTGGAAGAAAAGACATCTTTTAGAAGAAAAGTCATCTTTTGGATAACTCAAAAAAGATCAAACAGCCGGCAGGGCAGTTGTCCAGATGAACCAATAAAACCTTTTCCTTAGCTGCAAGAAAGATGCTGGAAAGTCACTATGTCTTCAACCATTCCTTGTTTTCCCTCATTTACTTCTCAGGTCCCAGTCACAATCCAAACAGAAATTTTAACGAGACTGAAGACAGATCGTCATTAATTAACCCCTACAGGAGAGAATTGAATCTTCAAAGAATAAACTGCACTTTCTCAAGCCTTTTCCAGACCAATTTTTCTTTAGAGATGCTTCTGCCTTCAGAGAAATGAAGCCCTTTTCACTAATGAACCCAAACTTGGTTTGATTTTCATCAGTGCTGCAATACAAAGCTGTGTAGTACAGAGAGGAGTAAAGTTTAAGTCAAAGACTCATGTTCAGGGGAGAAGGAAACAATTTTGACTGTCAGATTTCTGGTGTCATGTACAGCTGTCATGATTTCCCAGTCAAGGTGTACACATAGGAGTAGCTTTATCCTTGACAGGACATTCAGTTACAATACAGCCCTCTGAGATCAACATTTTCACAGCCATGGCAATGGTCATTCAGAGATTTTGCTTCCCAATGTATGTCCTCAAGCACAGGTGAAAATAAAAACATTTACAGTAGTCATTCTACCAGATGTGATATGCCCAGGTTTCATCTTTTTCTTACATCTATAAAAAGATCTGCCACTAGAGCAGATTCCATGGATCCTTTGAAACAAAACATCCTTTAAATCATGTCCTGTAGTTGTGACACTTGCCTAAAATACCTGCACAGATCCATTCAAATTTGTATCCATTCCCATTCAATCAACAATTCAGAAAAATTGAAGGAATGGAAGCCTCTGAAGTACAAAAGTCAACAGAAGTATAAGGGGAAATAAATGGAAAATTTTTCAGGATTTGAACTTTTCAGAATTCAGAAACCAGGATCCTTAGTCTTTCTCATATTGCAGATTACACAGATGTACTTCATATTAAATATAATTTGATAAAAGGTGGCACAGAATTTAACTTCAGTTAAATTAATTAATCAGGTGTGATAAACATATTATATATACTTAAAATATCCAAACAAATGTAAATAATTATTTCAAAAAATGTTTTGAATAAGACCAGTCTAGTTTACAGGATAATTTAAACTTAGAACAAGAAGGTATAACCATGGTATCTTCTGCTTTTATAAAACATGGTAGCTCTTATCAGCTACTGTATCACGGTAGAATTCCAACAATATTTATTTTATTTTAGTTTATAAAAAATTATTCAAGTTTTTAATTTCTTGCATCACTGATGTATAAATTCTTTCCCACAGAAAGACTTTGCCCTTGACAGTGCAGTGCCAAGTTTGTCCTGCATATTATTATTATTATCAAGTTAGCTATCTCAAAGCTCACAACAACACAAATGCAATTTCCTTCTCCAATACAAAAATATTGTGATGGCCCTTCCCATCTTCTCTCTACTTTTAACCTCTACTAGAACAGTTTAAGAAGGAGATTTCTATCCTAACATGCCACTCATACACTGAAAAAACGAGACATCTGAATTGGCTAAGGTGCGCTCTAAAATGTTGCACTTGGCCAAGGCAGTTTGTGCACATGGCCTGACTTACACTCATGGGTATAATGTGCCTGGGGAATTAAGACATCACCCCATTTTGCTACTTCTCTTAGTTGCCCACTCTCTGTTGCCATGAATCTGATATAAAGGTCACATGACTCAAGTTCCAGCATTATTGTTACCTTACAGATTCTTATTGAAGTGTAAAAAAAAAAAAGAGTTTGGAAATGTGTTTTCTAAAATAAGCAAGAGCAGATAAGACAAATCTTCAAATTAATTTAAAATGTTTCATAATTTGTCCATGATCCTTTTATTTTGCTAGTGTATTTTAAGCATTCAAATTTAATAATACTGAAATTTTAAGCTCTTCCAATCATGCCACTTATCTTGCTTTATTTGACCAGCACTTTTCATGGTGGTGTTCTAACATTAGTTAAG
Organism: Entomyzon cyanotis; assembly: GCA_024500445.1. Lineage (NCBI taxonomy): Eukaryota > Metazoa > Chordata > Aves > Passeriformes > Meliphagidae > Entomyzon > Entomyzon cyanotis. Next base: position 6,747,589 of record JAKEPQ010000756.1, read on the forward strand.
GCTTCGAAATATTTTACTTAGTACTTGAAAAATGTGCTGCCTAAAATCAGGGCAAAAGCACAAAAACAGTATATAAATGGTCTTTTCAATCTAGCACAACCTCAGATTAGGTTTATCTGTGGCTCAATCAAAGATATATTAAAAGAAATAAAACACATATTTTGTTTCCATTGATCTACTTTAAAGGATGCTTTTTCAGTGTCCTTACGATGTTTATACAAGCATGGAAATATTCCATAACCAGGCACTAAATTCAACAGCCAATTCACCTATATTTCCCTTTCTTTTTTAATAATATATGCTCCCTAAAATTATTAATTAATGTTAAAAATGAAAAATAACTACCATTATGCCATGGATGTGACTGGATTCTATTCAAAGCTACTTAGCAATAATTAGGACACCAAGACAGCTGTTAACATTGAAAATGGATAGTTGCAGTTATTATTAGTTCAATAAAATTTGATGGATAGAAATAAACTCTTGGTCTCAAATGTGTTTGGGAAAAAGAACCTCATGCTAATATAGAAGCTAAATATTTCAATAACTATAAGAGTGACTCAAGTAGGGCTTTTTCCCTGTGATTCCTAATAATTCAGGTTTTTCCATTGTTACAGCAAAGTAGATGGGAAGTAATGCTTCAGATTGATAACAAAACCAGAGCAAAACTCTGATAATTAAAAAAACAAACAAAACCTGCAAACCTTTTGTTTGCAAGACTTCTATTGCACTCACAGATAATGATTTCTGTTGGTTCTATAATGAATATTACTTGAAAATTACAAGCCAAAGAAACTAAGGAATGTTTAAGGCTTTTATGTTTGCCAGCACAACAATATCTCAGATAAATGCTCACAATTTTCTGGCTTGTGTACCTGTATCACTTTCCAGTCTGGTCTTCCTGGAAAATGATGAACCAAGAGCCTTAGTTATCCAACTTCTACATCTGGCTGCCTGGAATTTCAAAGTTGCTAATATAGGTTAAAAACTCAAGGAGAAACTTATCTTGTGTGTACTACATATCTTATTTAAACTTAAAAACAAGTTTTATATAGGGGTGAAAAGCAAAAATAGATTTCAAAAAGTCCCTATGGACACATATGGATTTAAATCATCCAAACCTCTTGATATTAAAAAGAAATAAATTATTAAAAAATTAGCACTCATTTATGAGAAATTGCCAAAACTTGTATGAAGTCTATCTTCTGCTCAGGTGTGAAGGAAACAAACTCTGGTCAGGGAACTGGTCTGCCCCAGAGTAACAACCCCTGCTTCTATTTTCCCTGGCTCACCTCCCTGAACAGATGTTTGCTAATGCCAGAAGCATCAGAACTGGAGCACGTGTGCTCCTGAGACTTGCACTTTCCATGGACATACATGCATGGATATTCATGAAGATGAAATAAAATGGCCTTGAACACTGAAAGTTATTTCATATCTACAATTTTAGGGCTTATTCAGAAGATATAATTGTTTTGTCATGATTATAGTCGAAGTGTAGGAGCTGTCAAGGGGAACAGTTGGTCAAAATAACATTAAAAAGACAAAGATTGATGGCGGTGAAGGTTATTGTTGCAGTGATTATTGTATTTTGAGCAGGTATTTTACATTCAAAGTGCTTTGCAGCCTTGGAAACCTGATGAAATACAGGATATAAACATTGAGTGGTGCTTCTATCAAGGCAACTGGTAATGGAAAGAGATTTTATATAGTTACTGATGAAATGTCTCACTTTTATACCATCAGTGTTGAACTGTTGGCAGATAGCTAGCATTAGGGATGTTTATTTTGAAGAGGCAGGAGTCTTTCCCGTCTCTTCTTTTTCTAAGCAAGAAAATGTGAACCCATCTTTAAACAATTTCATCCTTTTCTCTATTCCTTTTGAGGAGAGTCAAATACACTTCTCTCTGCTGACATTGAAAAATAGACAAGGAGAAGGACAGTAAAAACCTTTTTACCTTCATCAGAAAGGAGCACTGCAGTTTCTACACTATTTAAAAACTTTGTGAAGTCCCTTTACAGTCTCAGGGAAGTCCCAGATTGATGTAATGTCACAAGGGAAGCAGAGACTGATCATAGTTTAGTATCTTCTATGTCCTCTGCTGGGTGAATGTATGTTGCCCTGGCAAGAGAATGGGATTTTATGATCTAGTAATGGGCCTCTTCCATCTCTAATTACTACCTCACAGGGGCACTGTGAAGATTATTTAGTTAATGTTTGCACAGTTTTCTGACCATGTAAAGTACTGTTAAAGTGCTAGGCATTACTATTATCATCCAATTATACAATCAATCCAAATTTGAGTAGCACTAAAGTAAGTTCCAGTTCCAATTATGCTAATTAAACTGCAAAGGCACTGTACATCCAGAAGTTCCTACCATACCCAGTATGCTATTGCAGTACCTTTGAGAATCCTCATTACAGCAACTTCCCCCAGCATACATTAAACACATATTTACCTGACTGTGAACTTCAGGTATGCTCCTGAACAGGAACAATGTCAACCTGTACAGCCCTGACAGACAGATGGTGAGGACTAAGGAGCTCAACTGATGGAATTTACACTGGGGTCTGCAATACCGAAGCAGTGCTATACCAAATATACTCCAAATGAACACAAAGTTCAGGCTAATTAATCTCCTGTTTAGACTGGTAATGTCTTCATTGAAGAATCAGCAAAGCCCTGGGGCAGACTTCAGGTGGTGGGAACAGCTTGCCTCTGTTTTGGAATTTAAGCAGTATTGAAGTGATAGACAAGATTTCCTATCTGCCTTTCACTGTCAGCTGTGGAAGTTTGTCAGGGAAAAGAATGGAGGGTGAAGTCAAATCCCTGTGCAGACCTGGGCTCCAGCACCACCCTGAATGGCAAATATCTGCAAGCAGATGAATAAAGAGGAGGGGTTTTTTTTTGCCCTTCATTTCTGTGCTCCAGCTTTACGCTCAGATCACCTGTGGTACTGACAGGTACAAAATTAGTGTGGCTTATGGCCAGCAGCAGTGCTTGAGATCAGAGCTTGGGCCCACATGAGCTGTATGGGACTGGACTGAAGAAATCCAGAGCCTCTACCTGAATGCTAGTTCCACTACAGTTAAGAATTGGTGTATAAAAAGAAAAAATCCCCCAAACCATAACCTCTGCCCACTCAGCTCTATCAGTAGAAGCTTCTCTACTCAACAAAAGCTCTAGGGAGCTCTCCCCTATCTCACATCAATTACACAGTAAGGAAACGTGAGCTCTTTCAACCTGCCCCTTTTCTATCTTAGCTGGTCATTGAAGATCAGGATAGGATATATCTTCACTTCTGGGGTTTATGGATGGTGCCCCATCTCCCTGTGCATTTCTTTATAGCATAGCTGGTGGCCTGTTTCCTGGGATTGTTATCACTACCTAGCAGATTTCCTGACTCAGCAGGCAGCTGGCATATTGGGTACTGCTCTTGATTTCTCCTGATGCTTTCCTTTATTTGTGTAGCTGTAGATGATACCCTTGACCAAGGAGTTTACATGTGTTTGAGGGTCCTGGGACAACAACTGCAGTGCATTTTCCTGGAACTCTCCAGAAGTAGGAGCCTGCCATGTGATTATGGGAAGTGATGCCATTCAGGAGGGGTTTTCAGTCCTGGGTTTGCAATATCACTGTTAATGCCCAAATAAACAAGATATTGAGCTGTCTGTGTTGAAGAGACGTAGTAAACAGCAACTAAAGGGAAGAAAATCTCTTTCAACTTATGAGATTCCTTTTCACATCTCCTCAAACTCTCTCCTGTAACAGATTTAGAAAGAAAAGAAGATGGGGGAAATGACACATTCAAACCTCTGCTCGACTTGTGTGTCACACAGTCTACTTTGCACCCAAGGAGTATCCTGGGCTGCAAACATTTTGAGCACAGCCTCAAAGTCTGTAAGGAAACCAAGGGCAACTGTTCCATCTGCATTATTTTACACTCTTCCTTACAGACACCAGAGAAGGAAGATGTGACTGGAACTATGATCAGCTGTGACAGTCTCAAAGAAAACCAGCAGTCACTAATTCTGAATCAGAGCCCTCAGTTATCCATCCAAAAATGTATGTATCACCTTAAGAGTTTCTGTATGGCAGTACTACAAAAGAAGATTTATTTATTTTATTCTTACCAATAATATTATCTTATTCTTTCAGAGACTTTAAAGCCTTATTCATACCTAAGGAATCTTAGACTGCTTATTTCTGCCTTTATCTGTATTTTTAACACATTAAAATTTCAATTTATTTAACTCATAGAAGTCAAAACTGCTTCCCATTTACATAATCCTAGCAATCATGTGAAGGCAGTAGAAGTAAAAAGGAAAACATGAATAAAGGGATTAAATTTTCATCATGAAAACATGATTATTCAAAACATAATTATTCAAGAGTACAAAATACTACAACGTATCATAACAACTTCAAAATAAAACAAAATGCTGTGTCAAGACAGAGAAAACTGAACCTGAGCAAAACTTTGGGGCACCTGGGCATAGATATGAAGATACATATATCTTGACAAGAGTGTGTAATGAAAGCATTATCTTTAAATCTTGGGCCCCAATTATGAAGCTGTACAAACAAAGAGACAAACCGACTGTGGAATGAAATAGAAAGAAACCTCTTGGAAACATTTTGATAGATATGTGATTTAATTTTATTTCTGGATGCTTACAGTTAAGGCTGTTAATTACTTTGTTTGTATAAAAGTGACAGTAACTGACCAACACATTACTCCCAAAATCCAGATGTCCCATTTCTGGATATGAAAATTCTCACACCTTTAAAATTCTCACACCTTTAAGCAATGCTTCCACCACGAGACAAAAAATAAGAAATATTATGGCTACTATTTCATTAAACTATATGTGCTTGTTGATTATGCAGAGCATTATTATGGAAAGAAATCTTTCAGCACATTATTCAGAATCTTACAGAAATTTCTTGCCAGTGCCTTACAACATGGATTATCAAAGGTTATCTTATATAATATGGAAATTTTTTGAGTGTGCTGAAAATTACTGTGTAACCACAAAAAAAGTAATGTGCACAGAATTATATTCCTTAATTTAATACAAATAAGTAATAATATGATTAGGGTATCAAATAAGTTCTTTTGTGATGACACTAGGTTGTCCCAAGAACTTTTTACCTACATGTGATTTTCCTTGAAGGAAAACACAGGACATATTCTATCTGTACTTTTTTTGCTTATATTTCTGCAATATTTTTATGTGATTTATGATCTTTTGATTTTAGCTTATGTGTGTCTGTGTTTATGTATATGTATCTGTTCTGGTTTGGTTTTGGGAAGAGATTACCTTTGTTCTGGTTTACTTTTTCAATTTAAAAAACCCCAGCAAAACAAAACCAGATTCACTATTTTCTTTTATGATCTGATATAACATAATGCAAATTTCCAGATGAAAAAGTATAACACAGATTTCTATTACAGAAATTAAAAATAATAACAGTCACAGATTCTGCATGTGGCTCTTGAGTAGAAAGGTTATACTCACCTCTGTGAAATACTGGATTCATCCCAGATAAAGTGAGAATGGTGTTTTATCCTGTGATGGATTAACCTTGGCTGCCTGCCAGAAGCCCTCACAGTCACTCTCTTCCCCATCCCAAAAGGACAGGGAGGGGAATAAGATGAGAACCACTTGGGTGAACCTCATCCCAATGAGGAACCACTTGGGTGAGCCTTTGTTATCACCGTGGGTTACACCGAGTCCCTTCACTGCAGGAATGGGGTTGTGGCCAGTCCTGCTCTTCCTCATTCATTTCTTCTGCTCCACCATGGCCTTCCCAGGGGCTGCAGGGGACACCTGCTTGGAGTCCTGTCTCTCACACTTTCCCCTCACCCTTCACCTCCTGGCAGGCTCTTTCTTTCAGACTTTTCTTGAGGTGCTGCCATTGGCAGAGGGGTTCCACTGTGCCCTGCACCAGGTCTGCCTTAGTTTCTAGCACAAGAAATCCTGCAACATTTCCTTTCCTCTTATTAAGAATCAGAGACCCTGCCTCAGCTGTAAGAAAAGCTTGATTACAGCTCCTACCTTGTTAGAGTCATAAAAGCATAAAATATCCTGAGTTGGAAGGGGCCTACAAGGATCATCTAAGTCCAACTCCTTGCTTTGCACAGGACAACCACAAGAACCCCACCCTGTGCCTGAGAGTGTTGTCCAAATGCTTCTTGAACTCTGTCAGGTTTGGTGCTGTGACCACTGCCCTGGGGAGCCTGTTCAGTGCCCAACCACCCTCTGGGTGAAGAACCTTGTCCTAATATTCAACTTGAACCTCACCTAAATTCAGGCCATTTCCTTGGGTCCTGTCACAGGTCAAGGGAGTTAAGAGATCAGTGTTTGCCCCTCCTCTTCCCCTCACAAGGAAGTTGTAACTGCAATGAGGTTTCTCCTCAGTCTCTTCCAGGCTAATCAGACCAAGTGTCCTCAGCTGATTCTCACATGGCTTCCCCTCAAGGCCTTCACCACCCTCATGACCCTTCTTTGAACACTCTCTAATGTCTTTATGTCTTTCTTGGATGGTGGTGCCTAAAACTGCACACAAGACTCAAGGTGAGGCCTCACCAGCCCAAAGCAGAGCGAGATAATCCCCTCTCTTATTAGGTGCCAAAAATTCAAAGTATATTTTTTTATTTTCCGCTCTGTCAGCTGACCTCTTCATCTCCACATAATTCAGTCCATTCCAGTGTCAGTGGAGAAATTTTGAGAGTTTTCTTAGGACAGAAGTCCCAGGAACCCTCCCTGCCACCACAAGAGACATCTTAGATACACCAGATACCTCCTCGACTTCTGTCAGGCCAAACCAGACAGTTCTCAAAAATAACTGTTATAAAGGATCATTGCATTCCCCCATCCCTGGCCACTGGGGATGAATTTGCAGAGGCAAAGCCTTCCTGCTGAGCCAGCTCAGTGGTGGTTGGCCAAATGAGAGGCACCACAGAGAAGATTAAGCAACTTGGGTCTATGCCATTGCGTCTGTGTGTTTGACTGGAGGGGAATCTTATGTTCTCACACACAACAAATCCAATCTCCAGCTGAGATGGCTGCAATTTCAATTCACACTTGCTCTTGCAGATCCAAACCCTCAAGATAAATATTCAGGAAAGTGGAATATTATACCAAGTAGGTTTTCTCAGCCTCCTTCTGTGCTGTCATGAGATTTATGCATAAGTGAATCTCACTGTATACAAACTGTGTGTGGGGGTGGAGAAAAACATAGTTCAGGGCAAAGTTTCTGACCCATCTGCCCTTTGTTTGTCCAACTTCTCAATGTTCTTTTCGTGCCTCCTGACATATCCTCACATTACCACTACAGCTCATGGTGGATGTATCAGCCAACACTACTGGCAAGCAGAGTGCTCTGAGGCAGTGTAAATCAACAGAAACAGCTTTGTACCAGGGCAGATATTAGGAATAAACTGGAAGGTCTGGCTATGCAACAGAAAAGAGGAAGGAACATTGCTAGGCCTGGAAAAATTTATCATCTTCAATATGTTAAGTCCAGTGCCATGATTTCTGCTGTCTGTCATTTATTGTCCCCAGCTCTGCCAAAATCTGATGGAAAATACTGATTTAAGGGGTTACATTTTCCTTGGTTGTTTGTTTTCTTTCTGGCTCTACAAAGCTTTTGCCTTCTGGTTTGGGAAGCTCTCTGGTGTTTTTTTAAAAATCCACTTGAAAAAAAAGATTTCTGACAAATTTTCACACACTCTCCAGATAAAAAATGGGGTTGATTCTAGATTTCACATTTTGATTTCTTTCAAATTAATTTTAAAACAATGGTCCTTCTCTCATTAACTAAAGAGATTTCTCCAAAATCCAATCTCAGTTAATCTATAGAACATTGCTAATATTTCCTGTTATCATCATCTTTTAATGTTCATAAATTTATCCTATTTTTATACGACTTGTTCTCTAACAAATTTAGAGATGGCAGTCATTCCCAATAAGACATTGTCAGAGTTTATTAAACACTGCAAAGTCACAAACAATGGATTGATGGATCAATATTTTTTTTAAACAAAATGGCATATTTTCTACTTTTGTGTCTTTTATGTTTAACTAAGAAATTACAGCAAGTGAAAGGAAGAAATCTAAAGGAATTATTCTAACAACATAGTATTTGAAATAACTTTCTCAAGTGCTTTGCAAATTTGTGGAAGACTTTTTTTCATTCATTTTTTGGAGATCCTTCATATGTATTTGTATGGAGAGGTAAGACACTGTGTAGTTGAGCTGACTGTAGTTGAGACAGTGAGACCTCTTTTCAAAAAAAGGAGATAAATTCTTGTATGTGTTTATTAGAGGGATTTGAATAAATTGAAGTTTGTCAAGATTTGTTTTTAGATCACCTAAGATATAATATATATTATTATATAAATATTTTTCTATTTGAATTAAGGACATTCGAGGCTGAGCCAACATTATGGACAGCAACAGAAACACATGCAAATATATGACTTCATGAAATACTAAAAAGTCCTCTCTTTCCCCAAATGCTTTGCAGAAATGGCTCAAAATCAAGTTGCATATTGTCTCTTCCAAAGTTTACCCTGAACTAGCAATAAATTCACATTATTCTTTACCTCTTTGGCAAAATTGCTTTGAACCTTTTGCTTGTGTCTCAAAAATCAAGAACCAATCTTTCAATTTCCAGGCTACTATCAAGTGAACCTAAAACCCCTTTGAAACCTAATTTCATTACAAGTCATACCTAAGAAAAACACACAGTCAAGCATTTCTCAGACTTGCTATTACATCAATGGATAGAACAAAATAGTCTCATCCACATGCTTTCAGAGAAAGCAAAGTGGAGCTCCTTGGAGGTTGAGGACTTTTTTTATCCTCTGAAATATTACATCTATTGCTTATATTTTTTCCCCTGAAATTTCAATGATCCTTTGCTAAATAACTCCCCCCCCCCCCAAACCACACTCAAAAGCAAAACAAGTCTCTTCCTCAAATTCCAAGGAAAATGCTGACAAACTCTGACTTTTTCTCTTTTGATATAATTCTGGATTGTCTATTTATTTCAGGGAAGCGTGGAAGAAGAGAAAATGACTGAAAACCAAACAAACCTGGGAAAAATACTGTCCAAAAAAAAAGTCTTTCTGGTTTTTAAGCAGTTCAGAGTCAGGACAGAAAGTTCTTCTAGACACTAAGACAGATCTAGTGGATGTTTCTACAATCACAGGGCCACAATCATGTGGTGTGCTGTGGAGGAGTGCACCAAATCAGGAAATTTTTGTGAGATGGCTTGGTGATATTAACCGTCAAAAGCAAGGCAAAATCTGTGAGTGAGAGTTGAACATTTTGAAAATAACGAATGCAGAGTTCAAGACTCCAAAGTCTACAACAAAGGGTTAGAAAGGGTGGTAATATGGGGAAAGTGAACAGCCCTTCAGCTGACAGTCAGAAAACTTGCTCTTTTTCAGAAAACTTCAGCCTACCAAAATACATGTTTAAGAAATCAACCTCAAATTTAAGAGTTTCTCATTTATGCAAACAACCACGAAGATGAAGAGACATGAAGAACTTTGTAACTTAGCAGTAAAACAGAAGTAACAAAAAGTATTAAGCTCGAGGATATATAGTGATGAATATAGATCATGCCTGTTCATGGAAAAAAAATTAAACACCAGAAGGAAACAAAAATATTGAAATAAGTTCCACTGGATTTAGAAAAGTGATGGTTGGCATTCATGCTAGAGGAATACATAAGCCCTCTTTCTTTAGATAGGCTTAAAAATATATATTAATACAGAAGGGTTCATTAAACTACAAACATAACAATACATCATCTTTAGATGACTGAGCTTCCATTAAGTACTAGTGACACATGAAATGGAATATGCATTAATTTAAAGAAAGCGATTTTCCGAGGATTCAGAAAATACTGAATTATCACTGTCTTCTGAAAATTTTCCCTACAACAAACCCCAAATTTGTTTAGGGAACCTCAGTGCTGAATGCTGTGTCTATTCTTTTGCTGGTTCCACAGTCCCAGTTTTAAGGTGCAGATGGTGAAATCGGCTATAACGGTGGTTTACTACTCGTGCTCTCTCTAGAGTTTTAAGTTCAAATTGCACCTATAAAAAGGGGTAATTAGTCCTTTCTGGTTTATTGCTGTTAGGGGAAAGGAAGCAGTTTCAGTTAAATATCGACTAGACACCACTCCAGATTAAATATCCTGGATGCAGTACCTTATCCTGGCTTTCAAATACCAAACTGAGAGTTCAAAGAATGTAGGAAATGTCACCTTCCCAAACATTATGGACTATTAATTATGTCTTTGCAGTGAACTTTCTCAGTGCAATTAGTCTACAGACATGAAGATCATTCTTTATAAAAGACTATAGGCTGTAACAAGGTTAATTCCAATTTAAACTGTGTTAATAACAAGAATGACTGCATTCAGACAGCTGAATAATTATCTGATAAGCATATCTGTGTAATGAAGCAGAAAAAAATTGACTAATTTTAAAACAAGCATGGGTATGCAACAGTGTATATGTTTTTCTTTCCTAACTGTTGTTTTCCTACACTACTCTTTAACTATCTAGTTCTCCATGTAGAGGGATTCTTAAAGCAAATTACATTTAGATATAACTGTAAGTAAATATGTAGTTGCATTTGACAGAAATTTGACAGCAGCTTTGAAATGTGTGTCCTTTGGGGTCTGCAGTTCAAAGAACACACACTCTACTCGTCAATAAAGCTGGGAGACAACTGCCCTCTTGGTGGGTGGTAACTCAGGGTGGGCAGGAGATCCCAGGGTGGAATTTCATGTCACAGTTTCCCTGGTGGCCAACCTCGTTTAAAAGATTTCTGAGCACCTTTTTTCCAGACCTTGCTTTTTTTCTCAGTGAGTTTATCACACACTAGATAATACTCTATAAAATGAGTAAGTGACAAGTTCCTGTGCAGAAGGTGCCACAGAGAGAGCTGTGCTGATTCAGCTGGAAGGAGTTTGTATTTCACCTGAAAAGGAAAGCTAAAAAATAAAAAGCCTTAATACAGTATATTCAAGCATAATCAACAGGACAGACCCACCCCACAACTTAAAGTATTTTAGAAACACAGGACTGAGCTTTTACATTTCAGCATCTTTTAAGAGATATAAAAATAACACTCACTGAAATGCTAATAAAATAACAGCCAAAATGTTTTGCTTTACAAACAACTGTAGAAAATGTTATTTTCTTATGGTGTGGAGAAAACTGGGCTGTGATTTCTTTCATTTTTTACTTAAGAATAACCTAATTTCATGTGTTTGAATTCCTCATGTAGAAAGGAAAAAAAAAAAAGACTCTTTACTGTTCTGAGATTCAAAACCCACTTCTGACAGAAATTCAGACAACCACTCTAAAGTGATAGTCAATTATTCTGGAACACCCAAGACAAAAATAAACTTTTCAATGTTACTGTGCAGAATAATACCTTAAACTGTGGTGGGTTGAGCTTGGCTGGACACCAGGTGATTACTGAGATGTTCTATCACTCCCTCCCCTCAACTGGACACGGGGACAATGTGCAATGAAAAGCTCTTGGCTTGAGATAAGGACAGGAGATTACTTACGTTTTACTGTCACGGGCAAATGGACTCAGTTTGGGGAAAGTAATTTAATGTATTTCCGACCATCTGTGAGAGATTAGGATGGTGAGAATGAGAACAAAATGCCTTCTGCCCTCCCTCCCTTCTTATCAGGTTCAGCTTCACCCTTGACTCCTGGGTGGTGCAGGGGGATGGGGAATTTGAGTGCCACAGGCAGTCTGTAGTGCCTCATCTCTGCTCTCTTTCCTCCTCACACTCTCCTGCTCCCACAGGGGGAGTCTCTCCCAGGAAACCATCGTTTATGAACTTCTCCAGCATGAGTTCTTTTCCCAAAGGCTGCAGTCCTTCCAGAATGGCTCCAGTGTGGGTCCTTTCCACAAAGCAGTCCTTCAGGAGCAGGTTGCTCCAGCAGGGGACCCCCACATGGCACAGTCCCTGACAGAAACCCTGCTCCTGCCAAGAGCATTTCCTTCCCTAAATTTGTTATCACAATGCTGATACCAGCATCACTGCTGGTTACAGCAGGTTTGACTTGGGCCTGAGTGAACTTGGCTCTTTCAGGCATAGGGGCAGCTCCTGGTGCATTCTTGCAGAAGCTATTCCAGCAGCCCAAACATTGCCACATAAACCCAATACAGCCTCCACTAGGAATTTCTGTGGAAAGAAAAAGACCTGAAGAGTGAAAAAACACTGATTTCATCATAAATATGGATAGTCATAAATATGGATAGTCATCTCACATGCGCACAGTTGCATTTGTTTGCATTTCCAAACATTTAATTGGAACTGAAAAAAAATTACAATGAAATTATGAAATGTGATCCATCAGACAAATACTCTGCAACTTGAAGTGCCTCATAAAAATAGATAGATAGATAGATGACAGATAAAACCCTTATAATGCATAATTTTTATTAATGACAGTCAGACTGACCCTGGAGTATGGTCATGAGGTGTTCCCAAATTTTATAATTCTACTTTTTGGATAGAAATAAACTTGAAAAAGACTGCTCAGTTTTACAGCAGTATATTTACTGCCCCAGCAGTGTGCATTGATCCTGCATGAACACAAGGGTGTATTTCTACTGGACTGGTCAAAGCCAAAGATAGAGTTTTTATGCTGACAAAGCATCATAAACCATGACCATTTGGCACAATTTAAGATTCAGGACATAAAGGGGATAGCAGTGGCACTACAAACAGCCCTTTGCATGAACACAGTTGAGAGACAGGGCAACAAATATTGGCAAAAATAACTATATTAACATCCTCAAATAAAACTTAAGAGTATGATTTAAGGCTTACCATCCCCCCCATGCTTTTTTCTCCCTTTCACTAATTTTTAATTTTTTTCGTGTGATTTTCCAACTTGCATTCTTTCCCTTTGCATCTCCTAGCCTTTCATTTATAAACCTCAATTCCTCATTAAGTTCTCTCTTCTACGTGATAAGTCAGCATGTACTTTATTCAATCATCGCTAAAGCATTTGCATTCAAATGGCTTCCCTGGCCAAAGACACTCAGAGGCCATTGTTACCTCTCAGTTCAAACAATTTTACAGGTCCATTACTTCTTTTCTTTCAAGAAACTGGGCATTGGATATACTGATAGTTAATACTACTAATATTGATAAAAATAACATGAGAAAAGGCTACTTACATAGTTTGTATTAATGCACTTTAAAAATATTGTTCACATTGATCTCTTCTAAATATCAGTGTTAGAATGAACAAAAGTATTAGTATTTATTAATATTAGTGTTAGTTTTAAAGAGTGACTAAAAAGGGAATCCATTCAGGTAGCACAAGGTGGATATTTGCCCTGGTGAATTCCACTCTAGGTTAATCTTATGTGTCTATCTACTCTAGATTTGATTTATTTAAGATTTTGTTGAAATATTCTATTTTTTCTTCTGTTTTCACCCATTACATTGCTATACACAGCATGAAAATTATGGGCATGTTTCTAGTAAATCTATGAATAATTACTGTGCCAGGTAATCATGACCAATTTGTGTCATGGAAATGAATTGAGAAATGAGATAAACTTTAAACTGACTGCATTTTCCAGGAGGCAGAAGTTGGACAAGTAGTATCTGTGGGCATGAAAAAAGAATATTATTTTCATGCCAGAATCAAAGGATTTTTTTTTCAGAGCAGAGTGGGAAAAAGGAAAAAAAAAAGGAAATGAATTACCATATGTCACCAAAAAAAAAAAAAAAAAGTGTTGCATTTGGATGGTTTTTGATTAGTTTTTCTATTAATGGTGTGAGGTTTGACTTCTATAATGCAGCCCAAGCAAAAGCTCAGTCCTTATTCAGATGGGACTTGTACTGCTGCCTGAGTTAGCCCAAATGTTCTCCCAGAGAATGTGGATGGAGTTGTTTTTCCTCCAGTGTGAGAGTTCTGCTGTAGATGTTTCATCTCCTGTGGTTTAGAAGCCTCACACATACACTGTTCACCCTAAGCCTCAAAAAATCTTGCCTCCCCTCTCTGGAAGTACAGAAAGGAAATACTGCTAAGGGATAGGATTTGTGAATCTTAGTAATGGATCTGCAACATTCTAATTCTTAATTAAATAATGTGTTCCTAATCGTTAATTTTAATCCAATGTTTCATACACCAGAGGAATGCACAAGATGAGTGGTGAAATTTCTAAGGCATTCTTGGTTGGAGCCTTTTCTCATCTGAGTGCAGGGAAATTCAAATGCATATCACCATGGATTCCTTTCCTTGTCTATCTCTTTCAGACTGCTAAGAAGCAGTTTTCCTATCTGAAAAATAATTATTTAGTAGTGCAATATCTGATTTTCATAATGACTGACCTTCTCATTCCTCAGTACCACGGTGAGCTAGGAATCAGTGGTGTTTTTCTTTGGCATAGAAATAAAGAATTGCAAACAAAAATTATGCAACCAATACCCTGCACTAAAGGTATATTAAAGTCGATCAGATGAACACTTTGTAAAAAGAAAAAATCAGATTGTTGTATTTTTATCAAAACTAATTGAACTCCCTCATGCATTTACAATATGGTGTTTTGGTCAACTAGTCCATGCATTGCTTCATACAGTGAAGATCACCCACTTTGGGCCTGTAGCTGGAGTTTATTTTTTTTTCTGTCACACTGGAGCCCCAGAACACCCCTGTGGTGTCCTGGTCAGCTCTCTTTGGCTGATTCCCTTGTGGCAGCAGATAAGTCTGTGCCTGTGTAGTGAGTGGCTGCTTCTCATGGAGGACACAGCACAGCAAAGATCTTTCTTTCTGCCATCACAGCTCACAGGGGGAGCTCCCTGCAGAAGGCACATTTGGTATTTCTGATAGTAATTGGGGCCCTGATAGTGCAAGTGATGAACCCAGGCTCCTGATTGCCTCATCTGTACAGCACAGAGCCCTCCTTGTGGGGAGCTGATCTCTGGTCAGCCTGTGGCAGAGTACATCAGCAGCCACCTAGAAAGAGTTTCACTGTTTTCCCCCCTGAAGTGTTTCTACTCCAGCTGAGCAAGGCAAATTGCTTTGTGTGTCTGCTTTCTATCTCCTGCACTAGCAGTGGGCTTGTTTCCTCTGCCATCGCTCCAGTGCTTAACTCCATTCTGTTTGACATAAGTTTTGAGTTCCTTTGATAGAAATGGGCCCTCATTGTCACTCACTAAATACTTCTAGAAGTTTTAGTGCTGTAAATATGTGTTTAGGGCAGCTCTGATTGCTGTATCCCTGGTAGCCAGCAGTGCATCTGCAGTTTTTGTTGTGGTGTTTACAGCAAGATATGAATTCTGTCCTGACCTTGTTAAAATTTATTTTCCTCCTGCATGTCTCTAAGCAGTTATTTAATTTTCCTTGTTTCCTGTCAGTTTCTAGGAAGGTTTCATTCTCTGTGCCATAATGAAAATGTTTTGTCCCTGTAAAGACAGATTTACTTGTTATTCACAGCATTAAAAGGTGGTATTTCTGTCATTTTCAAAAGCTTGTTTATAAATCTGGTATAACAGCGCCCCTGTAAATGCTGACTCCAGCTCACAGATTCTGCTGCTTTTTGAAGCTAGCTTGCCCTCTCACGTTTCCTTTTTTGTCAGATGACATTTGCCCTGAGTCTCAGAAGCTAATCTAGTACTCATATCATAGCTGATGCTCTAAAAGCATGCTCTCTGCAGTTAGCATGTGAGATCTAGCTACTGCCCCTCTATCAGTTTATATTTTGTAAATAATCCCATTTTAATAAAACTATATCACAAAAATACTGACTTTTAACTTTCACCTTGCACAAACGTTTCTGCTAAATCTCAGTAAAACAGGATGCAAACTCCCCAAGTTAAGTGCACCACATCATAGTCATCTTTACAATATTTACGAAACCCATACTCCACCCATGCTTGCTAAAAGCAAACTGAAAATGGAACATACTTTTCTCCACAAAATGCACAAGCTTTCTGTTAAATCCATTGCAAAAATAACCCAGTGTACCACTTTCACATTGCTGCAGCAGCAGTAACAGATATTCAGAAAGCAGATGGCTAACCTTCTGAATGACATTATTCATGTTTCTATAATAACATTCTAAAAACCGCAATGCTGCACCTGCTCTAAATTCTTCCTTTTTAAGGATAAAGTACTGTCAACTTTCAAATATGCAGCTCTAGATATAGGACTAACTGTGATTTTAATGGAAGAAAACTTGTTTTATCATGTAGTAACACTTTTTTTTTAAATGCAACTTTCAAGTCTGGAAATAGTAAATTATTACAATAAAAAAGTAAATTTCTGTTTCTTCTTCTCCCAGTCAGTTCTGTGGCTGTGGAACAGACTCTGAATAGCCTAATGACTGAAGTTACTTTCCCTTAGAGCAGGTCCCTCAGTGCATTCTGTCATGTTTCTGCAATATGAGCATGCAAAGATGCTTAATTGCTACTCTGCAGTATTCTCATCAATGATATAGGATGCTTTCAGAGCAGGGTAAAATCAACTAGTAAGTTTGGCTCACTGCAGGGGTCACAGTGAGCTACCTTGGTTCCTCAGGGAGGAGTTAGGAATATGGAATTGCTGTACCGCATCAAAGTCAGGGTTCACTGAACCCTCCATTCTGCGTAGGATGCTGAGAGTAGCTCAAGTGCTTCAGAAGTCTCTATATGACTCCTGTGGGACATATGGATTAATTTCCATCTTAAATCTTGAAGTGAAATGATTGCCTGGATGCCCATATAAATTTCCAGTTTCTTTTAGAACCTTGTTAAAGTCTTGGCTTCGAAAATAGAGTCTGTGACACGATGACAAGTGTGCTCTACCCCTTCAGGTGACAGGTCTTGTACAGCCCAAACCAGAGGTCAAACTACAGCCATAGCTCTTTTCCTGGCTGGGAATGAAGGAAGAATGGGACCCAGTGCAAGTGATCTGCTCCCAGCTGTACGCCCAGCAGAGCTACTCCTCTGCAGTACAAAGTGCTTGACTCTCTCAGCTGTGGGGCTGTTCAAACTGCTTGCTTTAAGGTCTGACCACTTCTGAAATTTTTATTAAATACCATCTTACTCTGCAAAGTATACTTCCACTCAAAAGTTTCTGGGGAATTGAATCATTTCCTTGTGCAGGTGAAAGAAATATTAACCAAGGAGGGAAATAGATAAAATCAGATGTTCATTAGGGGCTCTTGTATTTACTATAAAATTATCTAATTCCATAGGTTGTTTTAACTTTCATGTGAACCTCTAAGTGTAAGATACAGTTGTATATCTCATAAACATAAAACAAATAACTGTGTAGAAAAGACATAACTTAAAGAATGCAGTATCTTGTAAGGATAAGGATAAATAGGGCAGAACAGATCCTTGAGTCTTCATAAACTGTCTCATGAGATGTTTTCCAATTACTTTATCTGCCGTTAATAATTACTGTGGTAAGTGCTAGATTGAAAAATCAATCTCCTAACTAGGCCATGTTTAATAAATTCAGCCCAAAAGCATATGTTAGATAAAATTTATATAACTGAGAGCTAAACCACCCTCACTGGACATATGGGGAGTGAATATGGCTAACATACATATGAGTGTAATCTGTCAGACAAGACTGAGTTTGTATCCTATTTTGTAAGAAGAAAGATATTTTTAATTTGATTTTTTTAAGACTTTCTGCTCCCTGGGTTGCTTATATGTGCACTGGGAAATAAATATCACATCAGACACAGCATGAATTATCATATCTTGTCCCTCCAGAAAAAGAGGAATGGAACAAAGGCTCCCAATTATTTCCACTGCCACAGCATCATTTGGAAGTCCAACTGTGAATTCAGTCTCAAGAAAATGTACTACTTTTTGCTAGTGAGAGATAGGTAGAGACGAGGTAGGAAGAATTTTGATGTGGTATGTTTTTTTAATAAAGCTGGGAAATCTAAAGAGAGTCAGAAGATGACAACTTCATCATTATTTGAGAGCAGTATTGCTTTTAAATTAAATATATATAAAACCCACATTGTTCAACTGTCATACACATTCAAAAAAGCACTTAAAGAATACTTACTTTTTATGTAAAGGTAAATGGAAAACTGCCAGTAGTCATAACATGGGGATAGAATCAAGGAGGTTTACTCGAAGAGGTGACCATGTTACCTGAAGTACAGTCTCCTAGTTAATTTTCAGTGGCTGATATGTGACATTATCTGACATTTGAAGACCTTCAGGTGTATTTATGAGACTATGTTTGAAAGTAAAATGAAAAATTCCGGTTTGAAAGGTATGAAGAAATAGCATCACACAGGATGCTATCCTTTTTATAATCTTTTCCTTGACAATTTTGACATAATAATTTTTTTTTTGTGTGTGTGCGTGTCATGCAAGAATTGTGGTTTTGTTTGCTTTACCTGTCTGTGCTGCAGTAACTGGAGTCAGGGTGGGTGTGCAAGCATTTAATGGGTAACAAAGACAAACCAGATGAGTTGACAAGCCACAGAGACCATCCACTACAGATCTGTCTAGACTGTGATGATTTCCACAGCACCATAATCGCATAAGGTGCCAGACAGGATGAGACTGGGTCACTGTGGCTATAAACAAAGTATTCTTCAGGGACATTTGGAGATTCCAGAGGTTGCTCTAAATTGAGTCATGCATCAAAAGGGGATGCCCACTGCTATCCCTGAGGATGAACTTATAAAGGAAGAGGTTTTTTGAGATTAGAAGATAATATAAGTAGGACAGGTTAAAGCACCAGTCTAGTCAATCATTATCTCAAGTACTGATTTATCCCAATTAAGTTAAAGTTAAGAATTAGTTTTTCTGGTTTCACATTCTCCTCCATGGAGAAAAAAAAAATCCAGAGAGCAATTCAGCTGAGAACAATGAATTTTCCCTTTTTTTTGGTTTTGTTTATTTTTCACTTTGAGGGTGGAATGATACAAGTTATGCAATTACAGTCTCTGTCTGAGCTCTAATTTCTAGACCTAGTCTCTTCAAAAGCTTTAAACACTATGGTTAAAATAGACAGGAATAAGGGAAGATGCACTTGCAGTTTTAGCATAGATTGAAACAATGGAAGTGCAAGTTTCTTTCTTTTTCCTGCTTGTGTCTACAGTAGGAATGAAATTTCATGTTTCCATCCAGTCAGATTGACAATTGGATGTACATCTCAGTCACAGAGCCAGAGAGTCATACTTTACATTTAAGGGTAGTTTTGGACTAAGGCAGCCTCTGTCTGTCTCTAAAATCTGATCTGTTTGGGTGGGAGTATGGAGCACTCCTCTCAAAGGATAGGGCAGGACTTAGGAATCCATGCCAGCATTCCTCTTAGTAAAAAGGATTCTAAAGTGCATAGGTGAGCATAAGCTACAGCTGAATGCATAACTGCTGATACCTTTACTTACACATTTAGTGCACTATCGATATTTAATTTGCAGCTTTATGAAGTGCTTTGTAATACTCTAAAGATAATAGGTGAGGTATCAAGGTAAAACATTCCATATTCAATGCAAGCAATCAGCCACATCTAAACTAGAAAGGTCAGGGAAAATGCATTGCAAAAGCATAACATGAATTTTCCAGGGCTTTTGGTATCCCTCTTGGAGTGCAGATAATTTTTAGCCAGTAAGGAGATCTCCAAAAATATGCCTTTTTTTTGTTGAGTTTTCTCAATAGATATCTCTGCAATTCACCACAATGGTTCCATACAACTCACAAGTCCCTCGATTTTTGTGCTTCTAAACCACAACAAAATCAGCTTCACTTGTAAAAAAAAACAAAACCAAAGGAAAATGAACCCTCACTTTGCTGTTTCTGAACTTCTGCCTAAAACACTGCCTTAGAAGTGTTCAAGATTCTCTAAATATTTAGGAGGACTAGATCAATACCTGCAATATTGGAAGAACACAATGAACAGAGATGGCAAAACAGAGCAGAGAAAATGTCATTGTAGATTATTGTGTGATTTAAGAAAGTCAGTCAATAACGAGGCATCACCCTCCTGGTACTGCATTGAGTGAGAAGTAAAGCAGAAGGAAAAATATGTTAATGAAATAATCAGCTGGCTACAGGTAAGTTCTTGACACATGTTTGCACATGACTGCAATTTTCAAAGATAGATTTTGATAGATTTCAAAGTGGAAGTGTAGCTTTAAACAACAGAACAAAGAGTTGAGAAATTGCTAGCCTAGAATACTTAACATTTGTTCAGCCTTTCATTTCAGAATGCACCCTGGAATTACAAAACTTACACATTACTCACAAAATTGTTTCCAGTATACATTAACCTATATAAATCAATGGCATTTTCATTGAAGTCAAAGGTGTTACATTAGCTTTACAGAAGTCTGAAGAAAAAAGCATGCTTATAACACAGAGAAAATATGGAATAATTTACAGAGGTTTTAGCTGTGTGCTAACACAGCAGTTTTGGAGAAGGAAAAACAAAATTAACCCAGATTATATCTGAATATTTTCTCAAAAAATGAAGCGGCCATTGATGCAAAAAATTAATCACTTTCAAATTTTTGTGTTTTGTTTTTTCTTGAGGTCTAATAAAAGATACTCTGCCATCATAAGTCGCCTCTTTTGAGAAAATAAATGGGTTTGGACTTAATTCTCTTCCTTTAACATTGCTGCTTGTAAAAAGCAATGTCGAAGAGGTTAAAACACCTTGTGGGAAAAACCCCCAAACCCTTTATTTAAATAATTCCTGCACATGACTGCAAAAAAAGACAAGTACTTTAGATTAAGCATAAATTCCAGATTTATTTGAAGACTTACTTTTTGTCAGAGAAATGAGACTTCTTTTGGGCACAGGACAGTGAGCCACTCATCTGAAGAGAATAAATGCTTGTCAAGGAAACAAAGTCTCATGAATATTTCCAATTCTTTGTTGATACCCTGAATGCAAAAAAGAGGCAGAAGTCTATCAGAAAATAGATAAATAAGTTGTCAAGGAAACTACATGCTTAGAAAAGTCTTGCTAGAAACCTGGAAAACTCAGAAAATGTGTGCAAAAAATGAAGTGATGATACCACAAACTCAGATAATATGAGGCACAGCATCCCCATGATGTGCTCAAAAACCAGCTCAGCTATGAACTAATTACTTGGAAAATTCAAGGTTTTGGATTCAGTCCCTTGCCTGGGCAGAAATGACTGAGATGGATCATTCCTGAGCTGTTTTGACTGTGCTCCAGGCCTCCCTGTCTCCTATTTGGCAGCAGCTTAGCTCCAGAGTGCTATGGAGGCCTTGTAGCAAAAGGGTTCCAGGCTTCACGAGCTCTTAAAGGGTGTCTGCAGGGTTTGGGCAGGCAGGGAGAGGATATCTTGGGGCTGCCACCAGCTCTGCGGCACCAGCACAGCCTTGACTCCATCCCATCCTGCACCACCCTGGTGGCTCTGGACCTTGTTCCACAGCCCTCAGCAGGATGTACCAGGAGGATTTATTTCACTGGGATCCTCCCTTCTTTACAGCTCCACCCAGGCCCCATGCCTTCACCGCTGTCTGTTCAGGAATCTGGGTTAGCAATTTTGAAGGGAAAGGATTAATGTAGCCCGAGTCCCATCACCCAAGATTAGATGTGCACTGCCAGAGTGCTGTGATGGCCAGAGAGATTTGTTATGCCTAAACCATCAAAGATTTCCTGGCTTCAAACTGGGCGTGAGGCATTCCTACAAAGTATTTGAATCCTTTCATTTCTTTACAGTTGTTCTCTCAGCAGAAGTTGCTGGTCTCCAAGGTAAATAGAAAGGTCTTACTCTGTGTACTGCGTGATGTTGAAAGAATGCATCTGCACAGGATGAGATGCAATTTGTAAGCAGGTCGTGTTTCCTACATGGCCCTGCTACCTGCTGATAGCTTATCTAAGGGGACTGAGTAAAAGAGATGTGAAATGATAGCAAGCAGAAGGGAAAATAAGTAAAGAAATCTGCAAACCAAGGCAATCTACAGCTGCTGTTGCCATGAATATAGAGCTTCCTTCTCCACTAGTAAATGCTTATGGAAAGGGTACACCTAAATCATCCTGAACACATACCAAATAACCCCCAAACATGATTTCTGAATATAAATTGCTTTCTCAACTGGAATGAAATATTCTTTTACAGAAAGGTATTAGGTGACCCAACATCCAACAGCCCCTCTTTGCATTTCTACATTTTTATTCAGTCTTTGGATGAAGACTTGGGCATATATATTTATCTGATGGGCAGGGACTTGGAATGACACCCAGGTGCTTCCAGCAGACTATTGAGCCTGTCAAGTGATTGAGCTTGAACAGCACAAGAAACCATTAAACCCATTTAGTAATAGATCTAGGAAAATGGATCTTGATGTGACTCAGTGGAGCTGAAATACTTGGCTGGCTTTAATACTCGAATTATTCGAGTTAGACCTTTGGGCATATGATTTCCAAGTGTGCTTTCTTATAAGGAAGTTGTACTAGTAACTTAAAGTTTAATCTAGTCTAGAATACCAAGGAGCAAGAGGTGGGTTCTGAGGACAAACCAACCAAGTCCCATAGACTTGAAAAAGAAAAGGAAAGAGTGGAATGAAACAAAAAACTGTGGTTCATAAAAAGAATGCTCCTAGACTCTAGCTGAGTTGTATCTTTGGATTTAAACGTGCCATCTCAG
The DNA here is from genome assembly GCA_024500445.1 of Entomyzon cyanotis. NCBI lineage: Eukaryota > Metazoa > Chordata > Aves > Passeriformes > Meliphagidae > Entomyzon > Entomyzon cyanotis. Next base: position 6,770,249 of record JAKEPQ010000756.1, read on the forward strand.
CCCTTTCTAACAGTATAAGACAGTATCAATGTTGACTCTATCAGCATTTTACAGAAATCCACCAAGAGCTAAAGTCATTAAAGCATAATACCCTAAATGTGTGCAGTGCTGGTTTCTGAGCTGGTGTTACAGAGTCAGGCAGCTCAAAGATGCTGAGGCACACACAGCACAATGATGGCATATCAGTGCCAGACAAGCTGGAGAGTCTTAGGCTGAAATGGATTGTCATGATCGCAGACTAAGTCTCCCATGCAGCGCTGAATTTGAAGTTTCAGTCAGTAACTTTGGCAGTAGAGGAAATCATCCCTGAATTATGTAGAAGTGAACAGTTTTTGAAAATCTGCTACTGAGTTTTGAGGGAGAACTTATACACATGTACATGGAAATATACCATTAGCTGCTGTCACTGCACAGTGAAACGAAAAAGAAAATATACTCCAGTTATCCTAGCTTTACCTTGTAATACAAAAAAAAATTTGAAAAGTTATCTTTTTTCTCCATGCAATTTAGCTCCAGTTGAAGATGGCTTAGTTATGGCTAGTTTGCTATTATTTCAGGTGGGAAAAATAAGATTTTAAGAATTGGCTCCAATTTCAGCTCTATGCTATTGGGAATATTCTGCAGCAGTACACTAACATTATATCTGAATAAAATAATAGGGAGATATTCCAGCAAACAGACTTATTTTATTATCCTGCACTTTAAACTTTTCTGCTGCCTTATAAATGTTCCAGGGCTCTGAATTACACTGCAGAGCTATTTAACATGAGTAATCCCTGGCCAATTGAAATTCATCCAGAAAGGTACACAGTGCAACAGGCCATGACTCAGGTAGAAAGGCTGCTCTGTGCTGAATGGGAATTTAGGATATATGAGCATATATTCACAGAATCACAAAATATCCTGAGTTGGAAATGACACACAAGGATTGAGTCCAACTCTGGGCCCTGCACAGGACACCCCAAGAATCCCACCATGTGCCTGAGAGTGTTGTCCAAACACTTGAGCTCTGTCAGGTTTGGTGCTGTGACCACTGCCCTGGGGAGCCTGTTCAGTGCCCAACCAGCCTCTGGGGGAAGAACATTTTCCTGATATCCAAACTAAATCTCACCTTACACGAATTCAGGCCTTTGCCTTGGGTCCTGACACTGCTCACTACAGAGAAGAGATCAGTGCTCCTCCTCCCCTCATGAAATATCTGCTTTTAAGTTGTAATTCGGAACAAGAATATACTAAATGTATCTGAGCACCTCTCCCTGCAACCTAATCAGACTCTGCATCTGCACATAAACTTATCAGTGAACTTCTAAACAAACTAATTTTGCACGGGTTTCTTTCATTTGCGTAGGTTGTTATTCTCATTTTCTGATGCTGAAGCTATACAAGGTTTAGGAGGCATCAAGACTGGAGTTTTGTCCTTTTTTGACAGTATGTTTATATTGTGAAAATTTTAAACACACAAAGCATGCATGCTTTGCACAATCAGCCATACTGGGTTTCTTACATTACTTTTCTGAGCAATACATGACTGACCAAAGTCCCTTATCCCTAAGCTTCATCTAAAACCAAACAAAACCTTTAAACATCTGGGACAAGTCACAAGAATGAATTAGACCAGTTGAAAATGAAGGCTCCAGTAAGATGGAGCTGGGCTTGCTCTCAAGACAACCCTGCAAAGTCATCTTTAATAATAAAGATATAATTCTTTGGCCAACAACTGATAACTGAGAATGCCCAGAAAGCCTTCCATTGCAGTCCCATTGCTGGTGCTGTGCAGAAACCTCAGCTTAAGATTCCATTTGCATACCTGTGGAGCTACAGTCTGGAGGCTGCAGAATCAAACATGGGACTAAATGTGTTTATGAGAAGTTCAAAAATGAGAAACTACTGGGTTTAAAGCTATTTATACTGCTATTGCCTTGTGTTCTGATCATTATTGTGGTAGCACTCTAATAGAAACTGAGGCCAATTCCAAACATAGTTTGTCAGGAAAATCAAAGAAAGATGAGGCTGTGCATCAGCAGCATCACTAATGGCAACTGAGATACACATATTAGTACAGCCAGATGTTAGTGACCTTCTCTAGATGACTTCCAAAGCAATAAGTAATAAGTAGATCCATGTAAAGCAAGTTGTTACAAGATTTTCCCAGCAAGATGCATACTTGTACTGGAGTATGTAGTTTCCTGAAAAATCCCTTCTGCAACATTTCTTAGTACTCTGAGGATGAGTTTCAACCCAATACAGAATTTCAGTTTTCATCCTTGGAATTTTTTAAAAGGTGTTTTAGAACAGGTTTTTCCAAAACTGATTGTTATCAACAGCTGGGTCCAAGGGGAGAGCTCTTCAGGTATGCACATTTATTTCTTGTTAAAGGTCAAGCTTACCGAATTAATATTGAGAATCCTAATAGAGGAGGGATCAGTTAGGAAAATCCTAGCTGTAACTTTCTGAATAACTGCTGTGCCTGTACAGCTTGGACTGGGAATCCTCTTCTCTGGGAATGCCTCCTGTTCTCACATTTGCTTTCACCATGTATCAGGGCAGAAACTGAAGCACCAAGAGTTATAATGAAACCCCACTATATTTCTTATCAAAAGCAAGTATTTCTGCATTTGTTGATTAAAGTACTGGCTTCATGCCAATTTTTGTTCATCTAAACTGGCACCATCTCCCCCATGTGACTGTCGATGTACCTCCCTGTTCCTTTGTTCTAGTGTCTCACTGTTTTCTGTAGATCTATTCTCAAAGTTTGCAGTCTAGATTGGTGTGTCCTATTAACAATTTAAAGCAAACTGTTAATCCTATGAAGACAGGCTGAGAGAGTTGTGCTTGCTCAGCCTGGAGAAGAGAAGGCTCCAGGGAGATCTCAGAGCACCTTGCAGTACCTGAAGGAGGCCAACAAGAAAGCTGGAAATGGACTTTTTACGAGGGCTTTGAATAGTCTTGTCTTTTAAGGAGAGTAGCCCTCTCCTGCCTTTAGTATAGACATTTCCAAACAGTTCTGGAAGTTAGTAGAGCTCTTAAATTCTGCCCCTCCCAAAAGTGTTGCAAAACACTTGGAAAATGTCATGACCAAAACAAAGGAGGATTTCTATTTCACAGCCACATGAAAGGTGCCGTACAATAGATTTACATCAGTATGCTGGCCAGCTCTTCCCTCATGCTGCTTGAAGTGTAGATCTTCTTGACAGGTACTTTGACTGCAGAAAAGTCCCTACCTGACCTCAAATCAGAGAGAAGCAATGGCCAATGGGTACCACGGGAAAAACTTATTTCTCTGTCTTCATTCCAGCCTCAGTGCCAGCTGCCTTCAAAGTCACTCCTGTACCTGCAGCTGCACAATAAAGGAGCCTCTATCAAAACAGGTGGCTGAGTCCCTAGCTCCTTACTTTACAGTAGCTGGAGTCTTTTAGATGTTTTAAAATGAGATTTCTTTTTAAGATGCAGATTTTAAAAACAGCGATGAAAATTTCACAAAACAGCTTTAAATTTCACAATATCAGCTTTAAAATTGAAGATGGTTTATGACATGAGGATTTTCAAAAGTGTTTCCTCTGTTCATAACAATGGTAAATATTAATGAACAGCTTTATTATTACCTCTACTTTATTACTGTCATATATTTCTCATGTCTCCAACATTTGCTAAGAAACTTTCTTTATTGTCTCTGGAGTCAGAACACACTGCAGGACAAGGTTTGTCTCAGAGGTATTCCTCCTGTATTTAGTTAACCTGCTCATACATTTAATTCCACCATTTCCTTTATGAAAATTTAATTAAACATCTAAACTTACCATTTGACATCTAGAAGTGATGCTGCTACCTGGAGGTTTGGTATTTTGCACTGCTTCTCAGGTCAGGTCACCAGAAGCCTTGGTAGTACTGCCCCTTCTCATAGGTCAAGTAAAACAGGTTTAATCTCAATTTAAACCCTGAGACCCCCGAGGGGAGGGGGGCAGGAGGTGATCCATGTTCCCCAGCAAGAAAGTCTGGCAGTAGTGAATTTCCATGCAAGGCAGTTTAACTAATGTGTGTTCCCACTCAGCTCTGCTGGAATAATTCCTCAAACATATAATTCAAATACATTCTGTTTGATAAGAGAATTCTTTTCTGACAGTGATTTTAGGACTTATATAGCAAGACTTTTCATCAAAAATGGACACCAAAACATGGACTTTAACAGTCTGAACCTCTCCATTCCCATTTACTTTGATTTCATTTGATCAGCATTTCTAAAGTGCAATCCTACCTGTGGTCTATCTGTTCACCAAGATTTCAGGAATGCTTTGCCTCCATTTCCTATCTCACTTTATTAAATTTCTTAAAAATTGTTCTGCTCTCCAAATCCCCTTTATATATCATAAGAAACAAGAAACACTTACTCAATTTTCTCTTTCCCTTTGCTGATCTTTACAGTTACAGATCGTTTTCCTGTGCTGCTTTGAATGGAGTTAAGAATAATAACAAAAAAAAAAGTGCAGCAGAAAAAAACAGGATTCGATTTAGCAGAGTGAAACAGCCAATAAACTCTCAAAACAGACAGTCAAATAATTAGATTCTAGCAGGAAATCACAGAATTGCCACTGCTATAAATATTCAGAGGCTATGCAGGCTGGGTATGAACATCCATCACAGATGATTTAGAAATAATGAAACAGCTCTGGACAGAAGATAGCCTAGGTAACAGAGCAGAGGATTCTCTAGTTCAATTGACATTTTTGTGACATTTTCTGGAAAATGAGCAACCCATTGCAGCTGGCAAAAAAGGTATGACCTACAAAGTTTTCCTACAAACAGTAAATTTGATTCCGTGACACAGCTAGCTTGGATATCATCCCTATTAATTTTGTCAGCAGCTCCTTTTTAGATTAAATGTGTTAACTCAGATTCTCTCTTCTCTCTTTTATTAGACTGGGAAGAGATGAGCCTGTATCAACTGCTTCAATCATGGCAGTAATCTCAGAACAACGCCTTTAAATTCCATATACAATTTTATAGCCACATGAAACCTGCCCTTAAAGGAGATTAACAATTTTTAGATTAAGCTTCTTTCTCAATTATTATTCCTCAGTAGCCTGTTTTCAGCTGAGGAGAATTCAAGAGTAATGTAAAACTTAACAGCATACACATCCAACCATCATTGATTAGTGTTAGCATTTTAAAAAGAAATAGAATCTTTTGCAAAACGAGATATCAGGATACTTCTGCAAACTTAATTTAATTTTAAATTTGTTCATCATTCACTCTTGATTGCAATTAGAGTCTACTTAGTAAATACCATCTGTTTTCGAAACATCAAGGAGTAGCCTGAAAAGATTTTTCTATAGGAAAAAACACACAAAAAGCCTCAATAAAACCTTGTTGACCAAGAAGATAATTACTGAATATGCTAAAATGATGAAAATGTAATGAATAATAAATTTTTTCAGAAAAATGTGAGTTTACACGTGCTTATCCTTTACCTGCATTTACCTCAACACTGCAGAATTCTAGAAAAAAAAGTTGTGGAAAATAATGTTTTTTCTACCTAATTTCTTACTTATTTATTTTTATTACCTTTTAGTAAGCTTATTAATGTTTTCATGCAAATCTTCTTACTAGAATAAATTCTTTGGATATTCTGTTTATTATTTTTTTACTTATTTTCCATTTTCTGGAATCACCTCTGTCGTGAACCAAATAACTTATGTTTCATTATTCTATATATTATTTTGATAAAACTGTGTCTTCTGTAAAGGTACATTATTGTGATCTGAAAACACTGAAGATGTGGAAACCCCACTATTTATCTTGGAAATTTGTTTTCAATGTGACTGTTTTCATTAATTTGTTTTTGGAGACTGATAACATACAATCTCTTATGCTGAAAGCCTTGTTATAGGCAGAAATAAGACATCTGAAATATAAAGCTGAGGATTTGCTGTATTATTGTTATCTTGGTAATCTAATCACAGAATTACTTAATCACAGAATTACTTAGTCTAATCACAGTCTAATCACAGAATTACTTAGTATTAGACATAAAAAGAGGTAAGAATCAAAATACCACAATAATATATTTAAAAGTACTGTGCAAAAACTCTCTGGTACCTGCCCCTTCTTTACACTTACTCTGCCCCCTGTGTCCCAAAGCACTGGATTCAGTCTTCTACAAGCCATACCGACCAGGAGTCTATATGGTCTGTGAAAGATCATCCAGAAGACCAATATGGTCTTCTTCTGGGAGGAATATTATGTTGAAATTAATGCTCTCATATCCCAGGGTGAGGAAGAAGCTTTTTGGGGTGTTAAGGGTTTTTTTTGGTTTTTTTTCTTTTTCTCTTTTTTTTTTTTTTTTTTGCTTGGTAACACCATGATCTTCTGCAACCTGCAACTCCCAGTAACATCCAATCTTACTACATATAGAGTGTTTTTACTTATGTCAAGCACATTATTGTTGTTCTCTTTGTCCCCTGAAGCTAGATTTTCCCAGCTCCAGCTCTGTGTTTCCTTCTGTGATCATTCCCTTTTGGATGGCTCTCTACAGCCATGTGTCTTCCAGTGCCAGCCCTGGCTCCCAACCACCCCATTCCTGTTCTCCTTTGTGCTGTATCCTGTGCTTCCACTTCTGAGACCTGTCCTACCAAGCATGGGCTCCTCTGCCCCATACCATTAAGTTAGAGATTTCCACTGCTTTGTAAAATGCTTAAATCTTCATAGAATAACTATGTTCACTTGGCTTCTTGGGCCAGAGATTTTGTCTGGGGTAAATATGCACCATTCCATTAATTCAACTGCGGCCGTGAAGATTCACACAACCCATGTCAGGGGTCTGACATGGAAGAAAGTCTATGAATATTAAGCTTTGTTTTTGACAGTTCTTTTATATTTTTTCCTCTATATTTAGTTTTCTTTATATGAACAGGAAGATTTTTAATCAATTTTGCACCTAAAAAGTTGTTGTCATTTCTCCTTTACTTTGTGTCCCTTAATCTACCTGATAATATTTCCAGTTTACTGTGGGAACAGTTAGAATAGCCTGAAGTGATACCCTTCTGTACTGTTCTAAAAGTTACTGAAAGAAAGCCTTTTGTATGATTCTGCTCAAATATCTAGCCAGTCACAAGCTGAATAAGTGAGTTTTTACAAGTGTTTAAGTTGCAGCAGAGATTCAATCAAGAAAGAAAGAAAAGCAATCCTATATATTTGTGAAACAAAGAAAATCCAGGTTTCAGAAATTACTGCATTTAGAGGTCATTAAACTTGAATTCCTGATATTTCTGCCTGTTACATTCTAATCCTCCTGGCCTGCCCTGTAGATTTCCCAGAGGCTTGGTGTTATGCTAGGGCATTTATAACCAGATTGTGTTCACCTTCTCAGGGCAAATGATGTGATATCTCTGCTGATGCACAAAGAATAGGCGTATATTTTTAATTTTTTGCTCTAGTTTAATGAAAGAAACTATTATTTAAAATTCAGAGAAATTAAAATTTTGCTGTTAACAACAGTGATGTTTCTTTTTCAATCTGACACACTAGTGCTATGAAATAGATTTATCAAAACTGTCTGTGTAGGTTTGTATGGTAAGATATTATCAGAAAAGAAGTAATCACTTGATTAATTTCATATTTCCACTATTTAAGTCTGCAAGTATTTAAATTACCTGGTACATTAATTGCTTCAAAAATTTATCTAGACTGGAGCTTTCTGAAACTGTAATCCAGGAGGGATGACAAAAGAGCTAAGAAAATGAGGAATGAGGGCAGCATCTATAGAAAAAGATAAAAATGGTCAGGATCTTGCTGATTAGGAGACCCACAGAGAGAACGGCCAGGTGAATTCAAGAGTTATTTAAAAGACTAGTCACTTCATGGAGCAGGAAAAAAGATCATTGGTAGGTGATTTCTTCAGAATGAAGAAAACCACATGTTGTGGTTTTGGCTCCAAGGCTCTTTCTTTAAAGGCTGGCAGAGCATTTCCTTCCTACACAAGCATCTCGGAGTTCAAAGATGGCAGTAGTAGTTTGATGCCACTCTTCTAAAACAAAACAGAAACACCATCAGCACTCACCTGGTCTCCTGCAAGAGGTGTGGAACTAGAAAAGAAAAGAAAACCCATCAAACCCAGAAATATAGCCTAACCTATGAAGTGTACTCTGAATTATTAGGGTTAATCAATAAAATGGACTGACACATCTTTATCTGGTTCCAATGTGCTGTTTGGTAGGAGGAGATTCTCTGTCACACAGACCTGGTACAATGACAGTGAGGACCATACCCTGATTATAGGACAGAAGCTGAATTCTGTTTTGAATTCTCTGCTTTTACACCCCAAAGAACAACTCAAACTTCAGAAATTTAAAAAAAAAAAAAATCAAAAGCAACCACATTAGCAAAATACCTCAACACCCAAGGCCACAAAATAAAGAACATCATGGTTTATTACCCATTCTTCAATCATTTAAAAATGTGAGTGGCTTTACTACCCCACCTGCATTTCAGGTAAAGCACCTTGTCCAAGACCATTTGCTCTTTGATTTTAAAGTTGTACAAGTGTGTATGTGAGAGTGCATGGGTGTGTGAATAGGTGAGTGTGAGAGCATGAGTGCAAGAGAGGAACAGACGGGTGTTTAGGAGACTCAAATTTTAATGTAAATCTCAAAATTGGGCTACCTACTCTGAATTTTTCAGATTTTGTAGCTCGTCACAAGATATTTGCAACACGATCATGCAAGATAATTGTGCCTGCATTTAGAAGGGCTTTTTTTTTATTACAATAAAGAATTATTTTATTTGAAGTTTAATTCTAAAAGGTTTTATTGCAGTACTCTTCCACAACATTGCTAATAAGACGCCTTGCCTAAACTCTCATGGTTAGGGGTTGAGAACTGAATGACAGGAAGAAAAACAACCGTGAAAAATGTTCCAGTGAAAGGATATGGCATTATTTTGATCCCAAATGCAAATGATAACAGCAGCGGAGACACCTCTGTGAAATAAATACCCAAGGCCAATCTCTGCTCTCAGTTTCATCATTGAGTCCTCTCTTGTGTGCTGAATGAGTAAAAACACTGAAAATACATGAGAGATGTATTTTGAAAGTGAGAGCAAAACCAGGTAATGGGCAGGATATATGCACTTTATTTTTGCGTGCTACCTGCTTATTAAATGGATATGGTCATGCTAAAACAAGGAAGTGAAAACAGGAACACATGAGGAATCATTTTTGTGGGAATTAAAAATATTAATAGTAGTGATTTAGAATAATTTAGGTCTCTTTTCTGAATATAGACTTGTTTTTCTTTCAAGCTCTGAATATTTACTTCTAGGATGAAGTTTTAGTGAAGCATAACCTTGTGTCCTGAAATACACAACAACATTTCAGTCTCCAGAATTTCACAGACAGAAGTGGCCTTTTGATCCTGGGAACAATATCTGAGGCACCAGAAATGGCTTATGCATTTCACTGGTCACCTATGAGTGAGTGGGGGTGAGGAACAGGGTTTAGAATTTTCCTAAAGAAATGTCAAAAATATTCCCACTGGACTAACTCCAAGATATGAAAATTCTTATCAAGCCCTGACTGTTCCCAGCAGAATAAAAATCAGCTGGCTTTTTCAACCTGGCTGAAAGAAAGAATTTACTTTTAGATATTGTATTTTTTTTTTATTATAAACTACTGCTTAATAATTTAGTTAACACAGCTCTAAATTTGAGCAAAGGTCAAGCAGATAATCTACAAGATGCACTTCAGTCCTTATTGAATTCAGATTTGTAAAAGACATTTGTAGCAAACTTTGGTACCATACTGAAACAGACATCTGTGGACTAGTTAAGGAATTAAAATATGTGAAAAACTTTATGGAAAAAAGGATACTCTGGGCTTTGTACATAGCCTGTCTCTTCAACCTTATTAAATTTCTTAGGTATCATGACTTAAGCCTGGTTTGCTAAAACTACTGAAGTGGTGTCCTTCTAAACTGAAACACTGGTGTATTTTCAAAGCTGGTTTAACTGGAGACTCATGTTTTCCTCCACCTGCCTCACAAACCTTAGAAATAATACCTGGACATCTGTTTTCTCTGCTGTCCTTCTTTCCTACACAACAGCCAAGCACTTAGCAAACAGTCTGGCTTGCACCTGGATTCCCCATTTCTTTATTGTCATGTTATGATTTGCCCCTCATTTGAACAGTGAACCCGATGAAGAATGTCTCCTTTTCCTTTTTTACTGGTAGGAAAAAAAAAAAAAAGGCTGATTCCTTTAAGTCATCTGATGCAAAGTAAAGAATGGAAGTAGAAAACCCATAGGAACTGGAAACACTTGGTTTCATTCATATGAAATCTAGGTTTTTTGCAATGAAATTGATAGAACAGGTGTACAAAAACTCTGTAGAAACCAGAAATAATCAAGTAATACAATAGAATTTTCAAAAAGGTAAATAGTTGCAATTTTTTAAAGTGTGTTGTGTCATTTACATAATATTAAATTTATAAAAAAGTCTGACTTTAGACTTGAATCTGGATAATTAAGCACACTGGGTTTTTTTACTTCAATACCATCCATATCATTTATTTAGCTTCTCCTATTCCCTTTTCTCTTCATTAGCTGTTTTTGGCATGGAGTTCAGCTATTCTACCAAAAAAAAAAGGTTTGTAAATATTTTCAATTGATGTGTTAGTGCATAGTAGCCAAAGTCCAAATCTTTGAATTCGTACTGTGCCTCCAGTATTAAAATTAGCTTTAAAGCACTTGTGACAAGAGGCAAATTTCCTAATTTTACAACTATCTCAATGTAGTATTGATCCTATAAATAGAAAAAATATTGATATTATATAAAATGTAATAATATTTCCTGCATTTATTTTCACACATAATTATCTGGGCTTTTGTTCAACATACCAAATAAAACCTACTATGTATCTTTTTTTGCCACAAACAAGGAATGTATTATATATGGAACCTCAGCATCCATAGATTGTTTTCTACAGCTCTCTCCAGATGATATTTACTGTCCTATTTTTAAAATTTCATTTTAAGGACAGTTAATAATGACTATGACTGACAAATATTAGAGTTGGTATTGGAGGTACCATCAATAAGTATTGGAGTCTTACCATCAATGGTGGAAAAACCAGAAAATTGACACATAACCCGAGATAGTTCATGGGACATGAACCAGCACTGAGAACCTGGATCTGTTTTTATCCCATCAGAATGGCTGGTTTTAGCTGTGTATGTTGTACTAAACAGCTGGATGTATACCACATTTTAATTTTATTTATGATGTTTATATCTTTCTACTAATATGCGATTTGGAAATATTGTCACACTTTAGTTATAAATATAATTACTTACAGTAAATAGGATATGTGGGTGTTTTTCAGCAAAAAATGGCAAAGATTCTTTTCAAGAGACTTCTCAAATTTCTTTCATTAAAAGTAACATTAAAAAACAAATTGAAGAATTATATAATTTTATGCTGAAAATTAAAAGGACACCACAGGGAACTTTTTTCTTTCCCTTCCCTTTTGGAGGTTGTTTTTCCCCCCTGTTATTTCTAACAGTGTACAAAGAGTGAAATAGCTTTCACCATTTCTTTTAGTACCTGCAGCTAACCCTCAGGACACATGGCACCATTCCAGATGGCAGCTCTCCACATCAGAATCAAACTAGTAGTGGAAGAAAATACTACACAACATAGAACTGAAAGTATTTCTCTCTCCACCCTCCCTTTCTTCAGCATCCTGCCTGTCTTAAGCTTTAAAAAAATTGGTGGATTTGTTTTTTAAAATTAGTATCAGCATTTTAAATTTTTACATGGGAGGAGAAGTGACACCAATTAGACTTTAAATTAATCTTTAAAACGTACAGTACTGAAACATTCAAATGGCTGAAACATTTAGGAAATCCAAAGATAAAAACTTCTTACCCTTATTTTGCAGCAGCTATAAAATCTTCAGAGTTGAAAGTCTATATGATTTTATTCCTCTCATGTGGGCTGCAAAGATGACCAAGAACCGTAGGAGAAAGATACAACAGACATGGACAAATGTCAGTTTTAGAGTGTGTGCATTGCTAAATGGCTTAGAAACTTTCGAGTATTTTGTTAGAGATGCAGTTTTGTTATATTTATTAAATCAGTAACACAAATAAGAGCTCCTTTCTGAGATGAAGGAAAAAAAGACAGCACATTTAAATGCAATAGCAATGTGGGGGTAAATTTTATTGCAATTTTTCTCTATGGCTTTCACCAGTAGCCAACATGAAACGTGACCTTAGCAAGCATATTTTGTTGCGTTTCTAAGCAGTTTTTCAATAACATAACTGTATCTTTCTTTGTGGTGATGTAGATAAAGTTAACAGGGGCCTTACATTGGTTGACTCCTAAATGAATGGAGTTTATTATCCAAATTGTGGTGAGCCTGTTACTAAAATACAACTTTTTCTGATGGAACCAATATAAAATATGTCAATGGAATGCTCAGAATTTAAAAGTAGTTGTATAAGAGTGACTTGGATTATTAAAACCTGTTTGTAGTTACAAACCATAGCTTGATTTGTATGTAAAATATGCCTTGCTTTACATCTACAAGTATTTATATATTAAAAAACCTAAGTGGGTGGATATTTCCTGTAAGAGGTAAGAGCAACATAATACTAGAAAGTAGCTACAGTAATAACAAGGGCAATTCCATTACTCCACCAGGTACCAAGGAATAGATTCTTTCCATGTTAAGAATTCAAAGCAGGGCTAGATGCCTTCCAGAAAGGTCCATAGCATAGGGTCATGAGCAACACACAGGCTCTAGGGCCAACCCCTTCAACCCTTTTTCTATGCTATTTAATCAGACTTGGAAAAAAGGGAATAAAGAAATGACAAAACCTTTATGCAAGTCAGGCAGCCCTACATCCATATTCACAATATAAATTTAACCTTGATCAACCCCATTTAATTATTGCTTCTTTTTTGTGGTCATTTTTTTGTTTTTCACTTTACTCAATTCCAAAAAGCTGCCTATTTCCCTTATTCTTCCATAAGATAAATAATCAAATGGACAAAAGATAAACATTGAAAAAGAACAAATTGCACAGCGCTGGCAAAATGTTCTCCTTAGGAAAAATTCCCACTGATTACAAGAGACAAGAGATTTCAATTGGAGCTTTGCCTGAAGAAATAACTGAGAATTAAACCCAAATAAAATAATCACATAATACAAGTTCACAAAAGTGGAGAAATTAAATTCTCTTTCATTTCTCACATGGACAGAAAAGTCTTTGTCCCACTGATGGGAAATAGGAGTTTTGCCATTGATTTTCAATGAAGCCAAGATTTCACCTCAGGGTATTTTTTTCTCATATACTATTTATTATGTCTTTACTCTAACACATCACATAAAGATCAGCTAATACTTGCAGATTAATGAATAATCATGTATTCCAAGACCGGATATTATCATCCATTGTAAGCTTGAATAAAAACTTGACTGTGCTCTTTGTTTCTAGAGAAATTGTGATATTTTGAAGAGGGAAAAAACCCCCAAACTAAACCAAACCAAAAATCCCAGTTTAATTGAGGCATTGAAATGAAAGGGAACAAATATTGACTGTCGAATCTTTTCCAGGAAAAGAAATCACTGCATATGGTCTGCTGCTGTCTGTCATTTCCTAACTTTTCAATTTATGAGAGACTAAAAATGCATCTAGTTGACAAATTAAGAGCTAAATTAATCCAAATGGTTTAATGGAGTATAATATCCATCTCAGGCAAATGAAAATTATGGAGCTTTAGGAATATGTCGCAATTGATGACTTGCAGTGTTAAAAGAAATTGTCACAGACATCGGGGTTTATTATGGCAGTAGCAAGTCAGTGCTTCCTTGCTGCATGTCAGAATTCTGTTCAAAACTGATTGAAGAAGGTAACAAAACTGAACATTTTTGGGAACATACTTCTGGACACTCAGACGAAAGCAGTTTCTGATCCACAGATGGCTGAAAACCTGTTAGTAAGTACTCATACTGTAAGTAGAAAGCAGCTGCAAACCTCTACCTATAAGCTAAGATGAAATATTTTGAGATCTGCAGGTGTGTCTGGGGAAACTCAGTTTCCATAACAACAATTTTTGGTGTCATGATTTTGAGGCTGCCTGTACCTCTTGATTTCTGTAGCTGTTCACTTGGGGCTGCCAGTATTGTACTGTTATTTTGTTCAGCACTGCATCCTTTACTTGTGTATTTGCACAACCAGGGTATTATTGGTGATTTTAGAAGGTAAATATCACAGTCACTAATGTACCTGAAATATGTGGCACAGTTACACAAGAAGCAGGATTCTGCCTCAGTATTTTACTGATTAATGAAGTTGGAACACTCCAGTGCCACTGGAGATATTACAGTAACATAAATATTTATGTGCTTAAAATATCAAGCAGTCAGGAAGTAACTATAGAATCCAGAAAACAAAGGGTTTTTTTCCCAAGGTTCTTACTCAAATCAAACCAAAGAACTCAGCTACTGAAGGAACATACTTGAAAGAGAGAAGTGAGATATATAAGAAAATACAAAATTCTAAATTGTTCTGAACACTAATGAAAAAACAAATCAGACTCAGACCTTTCTCTTGGCAAAACAAGTCCAAGGCAATACCTATAAGCATTTCCCTTTTGAATACCATCTCCAGCAGGCACAGACCTTCTAATGTTTTAAGGAGAATAATTAAGGTCTTTAGACCTTATCACCTCAAGCAACACATGACCCCATCTGAGATTATAACGCCAGCACCTCTAATATAGTGCAGCAATTCCCTTGCATGGCTTCTCAGGGCAAAGTATGCCTGGCCCAAAGTACAACTGTTAACTGATAATTTTATTTCAATTTGGAAGATTTAACATAGTCTGGCTGCTTTCTTTGCCAGGTTTGCTCTTAAATGTGTTCCAGTGCAGTTAGCTGACTAAATCTTCTACTGCTTTCTTCAACTCATGTTTTTTCCCTCTTTTTTTACATAGACTTCATGAATTCCTCCTTTTTGATCTCCTATTTTCTCCTTGTTGTTCCATCTTCTGCTTTTATCTTCCTCTTCTCCGAGTAGCAGGTGATTTTGCATATGTGTATTCCTACCCTGTTAGTTTTTTTTCCCACTTTTATCCTTAGGAGTTAACTGTTATGCCGTCTTTTCTTCATAAAAATCACTCTCATTTTCTAGTTCCTTATACTATTTAATGCCTCTCTTCAATACCAAGATAAATAAATGAATAAGCAGTAAAATTTTTTTGCAAAGTAAGTGCACTAAACTACATCAGAAGAATATTTTTTGGGACTTACTTTCTGCTGTGTGTCTATAACTGAACTGAAAGGGGGAACTGACCCTAGGGAGCAAACCTGGAGAACTGCTTGACCAGAGCTCATATTTAGTGAAAAACAGCTCAGAGGTGAAAGAAATACAATAACTTACATGGTAGTAATATTTCTTGACAAATTTATTAATTACTCTCACAGACTAATCTTTTTTTTAAAAGAGAAGGAGCTCTCTGGGTTCTCCCAGCCATGGAATATTAGATGAACTTCAGACTAGAAAAGCATATTTACAGAGTACAATGCTTGTGTGCTCTATAAAATTGCTCTCAAGCTAAATGTATTTGAGGGAAAAACCTTAAAATTCAACCAAGAAGAATTACAAAGGAAAACAAGAACTGGATTTTAATAGAAAATTGCCTTCAAGACTGTTTGTCACATCATTTAATTCTCTCTTGGGGGCCTATAGACACTAATGCAGTGTATTTGATGCAAGACTTGAAAGCATAACAAAACTATAAAAAAAAAAAAAGTAATTTTGTCAGCCTTGAGCTGAGGGTAATGGAAAGGAAACAGATTCAATGAAATGAGGAGCAATAATGGGTGTGAGATGAAGTTTCACCATTCCTGCCATGTTTCCATTTCTAACGTTCTACTATTTAATGCAAATATTTTGCTTTTGCTTTGAGCCCACATTGAAGAAAAAAGATGAACATCGAAAACAGTAGGAAGTTCAAACTGTTTAAACAGAGGCAGGTCAAGTGGTATTTCAAATGGGAAACCATCTCACGCCACGATTTTCTCTTTCTGAATCCACATGCCCATCCTGGGAAATAAAAACTGATGTATCACTGAGGTTATTAAATTGTGGTTTGGAAAGGAATGAGAAACCAATAATCTTTCTACATATTTCCTTGGTTGTAGAGGGCTTGTTTTGTGTTTGCATATAAGTAAAGAAGTAGTCCAGGATAATTTTTTTTTTTTTTTTTTTTTTTTACTATATATAGGGTGAAATTGGTGCCCTGAGGAACCTTATTTCCACACTGGGGTGCATTTGGGAGTTCAACACACTTTATTTTCTCTGTGATTAAAAGTAAAAGATTTTTGGAATCTCCAATGATCGTGAATACAGTAGAACCCAGGACAAGTGTATTTTTATGATTTGGAAGCTACATAAGAGAGAGATTTAGGCCAAAAGCACTGAATTTGGTCAAAGTTATTGCTCTTTCCTTTTTCAGTCAGCCATCCACAGGTAAAAGTACTATGCTTCCCCTTGTCAATACTTTGGCTGAAACAGTTCATACAGAGATTCAATCTTAACACTTTGCAAACGAAAGTTAAACTTATATATTTTTCAAATATTGGAGATAATTTTTAAGGAACTATTAATATATCAGATGCCTTCTTACTTCTTTTCCATAGTGTTGACAATAGACTAGACGGATATTCCCTACAAATTTTTAAAAGAACCCCAAACTTTCATAAATAAAATGTGCAGAAAGTGCAAACTCTCTTCTAGGATAAAAGGAGAGCTCTTTTTAGAAGTCCTAGCTAGCAGTTTGAAAATGTGCAATTAAAATTCTTTCTCTTCCCTAATTATGGAACACTTAAGTTAAATGGTCTTAATAGATATATAATGATGGCTTTATAAACCTATAGTTACTTATAATCTAAAGTAATTTCTACTTCAGTTTTAAAAGCATCCATTAAATGCCTATTATGGTCTTCATGTAATTTAGCAAGACATTTAATGAGTGTTTTATAAAACTAAACAGCAATTATTACCAAAAACAAATGTTGAGTATACAGATTAACATGCTATTAATTTGAATTAGCTTTTTCAGATTAAATAGTGAAACTTGTACTTAAAGTCTATTGGGATGAATGTAGATCAAAATGTTATACGTGTTTGTAATGGAAACTTTAAGGATACCTAAAAGGAGAAGAAATTGCTTTATGCATTAGGCTATCTATTTATTGAAATGCTGACCAAGCTGCAGACAACTTATAAAGAAGCCTCTAAACAATGTGTATTTTTCTAAAAAGAATTTTGTCATTTTGATGAATTTGATCTTCAACTCTATGAATACCTTGGATATTTCCATATAATTATAGAAATCTGACTTACTGAAATTTCATTATATTTTATTATAAGCTTTAATATTCTCAAGACTACATAATTATTTTAAAGTTAATAGAAATGTCCAGGTAGAGGACACTTCTACCACTTCATTGGAATGAATAGTGATCATGTCAATAACTGAAGATTACAGAAATGAAAAAGCAGAATGTGGCATCCAGAATACCATCTTAAATTTCAGTCCTGTGCCATGTATGTTGCTGTCTCTGCTTCTCCTGTCCACACTCTATCCACTAAAAATAATTTGAAATTACTGTGTTTAAAAATATCTGTGAATAATTAGGCCATTTTCTTCCAGCTATATCTAGAACCAGGGTGTTTTATTTTAAAATAAGCCAGTAACACTTGAACTACTGGAAATACTTGAGCAAGAAATTCTCTCATGGAAACCACATTTTTCATTGAAATCAACAAAGAATAATATCAGCACATGTACTACATCATCCATGGAACATATTTTAAACCAACTTATTTTTACAAAAAAATAACTTTGGTAATGAAAGTATGATAGGGGAATTAATTTGATTGTTTTGATAGTGCATTGATATTACTCGTGAGTTGTTTTCCTTTTAAAAGTTCACAAAATTCAACTATCTTAATTCATGGAAAATTTGAAAATGTTTGAATTTACTGTGAGATTAACATTCTGTTTAACAAGTCCTGTTTTTACCACTTTGATTGATTATTTTTCATAACATAACATGAGAAAAGCTCAAAATAACAGAACCCTTGTTTATTATCACTAAGCACACCAGGCATCCTACTTTAGCTAAAAAACCCCTTCCAAAACTCTGAATTCTATTTCAGGCTTTACCTTCTGTCTTGGAGAAAGTCCTTTCAACATCCATCCTGATTTGTGAGAATCTTATATATAACAACCAAAGACAGAGCTGATACTTCATAACTTTTAGGAAGTTTTGACATATACATTTTAAAATAATACGGCCACAAAGCAGGGATGGATGATATTGACTCACCTACTGACAAATCAAATACCATGGATCTAGATTTATGTTTGATTTATGTCATAACCAGAGTTATGAGAGGACTGGATCTGATGCCCTGACTTTGAAAGTTTACTGACATCTATTTTGGAGAAAACATTGAGGGGAGGAAAAGGAAGGAAAAAATACAAATTATATGGAGAATAAAGAGCATTTATGTGATTGAGGGGGAAAACTGAAATCAAGAAACTGGAGTGACAGATAAAGGTAATAAACATTTCAGATAAATAGCAGCTCTAAATGATGCACTTTCTACCTATTGAGTTTATACCCTGAGAAAGAATCTGGCCATAACATTGATAGAAAAAACAAAGACATTTTGGGCACTAAATCACGCTACAAAAAATTTATCAAATTAAACCCTAATATACCATTCAACAGCATCCACAACATCATTAATTAAACAAAAAAACGCTACCAAAAAAAAATTCTGTTAAAAGAACATTTTTTTTAAGGAACGAAGAATGGACCAGATCATATCCTTGAAACAAAATGAGCTTTTGCCTTGGTTAAAAGTACAATATTTTTTTTTAATTGAAGACTTAGAAAGGAGCACTTTTTTCCTTTAGGAGTTAAAAATATTGAGGACCTTGAACCAATTGACAAAGAATATTTTTGAGCATTCTAGTGCCAGTAAATTATCTCAGGCATAACTTACACCAGGTATGTTCTATCTGGCTGCTCTATTCCAACTGGTAACTTGATTACTGTATTTTTTAGCCAATAAAACCTAAATTGAAATGGACAACTGTAATAAAAAGATGCAACTGCACACTTAAAATTAGTTCAAACTATAAGGTACTTAATTATGAGGATGCCCACACTTCCTAATAAATGTGTTAAGGCAGAATAATTAAGACATTTTATCCAATGAGGAATGTGGATGACCTGGCTTCCAGGGCAGACTGTCAATGTGCCCTTAATATAGCTGACAGTTCCTGAAGGAAGCCTTCAGGGCAATATCCTATCACTTAGTTTAATTTTAAGCGTTAGATTTTCCATTCCTCCACATATTCTCAGGAGCAGGAAGGAAGGCAAAGGCTGAGTCAGTTTTGACCTCTCTTCTAGTTCCCACAACATCCTTAGCACCTCTTGGCTCTAATGTCAGTTTAATGTTGACTCTTCAGTGAAGGGGACTTTTTTTTTTTTTTTGCTTGACGTGGAATATTTTTTAACTTGTTCTAGGAAGAAATAGAATATGGCTCCTGGCTAACAATTTCTATGACAGGGACATTATAGTTGGACATTTAAAGAATCTCTCCAACTCCATCTATTTGTTATTAATAAAAACATGTTTGTTGCATCCTCTTGCATGCTTTTTTTTTTTTAATGGAGTAATTAAAGACATGATTACTGCAGGGTAATTGTTCTTGTTTTCAAGAGAAATAAATAAATAAATGTGCCTAGAGAGCTGCCTTATTTTAGATAAATGTTTTCTCCTTCATGAACTATACATATGTAAAATGGAATGCTGAAATGGATCAGCTGCAGTATCTAAGTAAAAAAAAAGCAATGTATATCCCACTTTGTGGTGGAGCATGTCCAATGAACCCCAGTAGAAACTGTATTCTATTTGGAGGAACAGGAAAGAGTCCACACTCAGCAGGCTGGGAAAACCTTATAATTACAGATAATTTCTTCAAAATTATTAACTAATGAAAAATAAATCTTTATGTGACATTTAAGTGTAATTAGTCTCCTAAGAAATAATAACTGAATAAATATTGTTCATTTGCAAACCAACATTTCTGAAGCCATTGACCTTACACATTAAGCATTTTGCTAATCAAATTCTCCTGAGCTTCATTTAATTTCATTATATATAGCACTTTGATTTTACCAGTGTATTTTCAGTACTATACAATTTTCAGCATTATATATATTCCCTGTAAAAACTAGAAGACATTGTATGAAACTGCTGTATGCTAAGAATGGCTATTTTGTTATTGATCGGAAATAAATTCTTGACTATAGCTAATACAATGTTTTTGTGACCACTTAAATACAGGGGATCATAATTTATTTATTAAGAGAAATTTAATATTGCACCTTGATGATGATTTTTTAAAGATTTCTTTATAAGACAATTTTATCATGTAATGATATTTAATTAAATGTAGAAGTGTAAACAATATTATTATTGAGTTCATTCTGAGAAACAAAATTTACCTAGCTGGGCTACACAGGCTTTTATCTGCAGTGAGAACCTGGTTTAGCTAAAAGGTTTTTGAATGCAATATTTGGATCTGTTTCACTGGAATTTATAAAATATTATGCAGCTTTAATACAAATATGAAGAAATAAGTAAGATTAGAGGACAAATTTACCAGCCATTTCCTGACTTTACTAAACTGTTTCTTTTGGCTGCCTTTGGCAAAGAAATTGATGGAAAGCATCACCACCCATGCTAGAATCCAGATTTTCCATATCAGTTGGTCACACCTTCTTCTAACCAAGGCATGACTTATTAACACAGTTGTCTAGAGGAAAGCAAGCTCAAACTCAAGCAGGAATATTTATAACTGATACAATCCAAATTCTCTTTCCTTTTTGTCTTTTTCATGCTTGAATGACCGTTACTTTTCTTTTCAGAAATCCTGTACCTGTGTGCTCTGTATGGCCAAGGCAGAGGCATCTCATAGCTGGGATAGCTCCTGGCAAATTTCCTGAGGGACTGAGGCAAGTTGAACTGCAACTGCTTTAAGCCCAGAAAAAGCCAGTAAAGACCTTCACACTGAAAAATCTGGATCTTGTTTTGAGAGTTCAATGTTGTGATACACTAATTTTTCAGGTCTTGGCATTTATCTGATATTAATTCCCGCTGAAGAGAACTGGTGAACTGGGAGAATTTTTCCAAACAGTGCAGCCTGCATTTGTACTGCTTCAAATTCCCTCCAAGTTGTCAAGGACCTGCCCAGTCCTAGGTGTTTTCTAAAACATCCCTGTGTTTAGCAGGATTCTTTCCTTTTCTCATACTCCTGAAGGAGTTTCTCAGAAAAAAACCCCAAAATACTGACGCATAAATAAGAGCACAAGACCTCTACAGCTTTGATTTTAGGTGACCTAGTCTGCTAAAGGCCAAATAGATGCCACCACAACAGCTGTCTCATGGACATCTGTAACAATTCCATTGTCCTTGCATTTGAAAGTGTTTCTCACTCAAACCCTTGGAGGTGTTAGTACCTCTGATTAGGGGGAAAAGAGCAAAAGTACTGAAACAGATTCATAATGCACCAAGCTGTTTACCAGGTTTTATAGCCAGCTGTAAAGGGGTCAGTATAATTCCACACAATCCGCTGATTTTTTAAAATTTCTACCGCAAGTTCTTAGACTACCATAAAAAGTTTTAGATATCTTTACAGACATGTTAAAATTTCTCCTCAACTTATTTTAAATGCAAGCCAATTTTAATGTTGGTAGTATGTGCAAAGTGAAAAAAAACCCCACAGTTTTGAACTTTGGCAGTAGAGAAGAACAAAAATATTCACCAGAAATGTCGTAAGTATATTGTGCTGTCTATACTACGTGTTTTGGGGTCTGCCTGCTTTGAAGTGTAACACAGACCAGAGCTACTGTGCAACAAGGAGAGACAGCCTTAAATGTCCTGAATCATCATCTTCCTTAAAACTTTACTGAGGTATCTGAAACTCCCCCAGCCTGGCAAGGAAGTAACTTCTAAGACTGCATTTACATTTAAAAGTGCATTTATATATTGCAAGAATGAATAAATGAATCCTTTTATCACTGGAAGAGATGGTGACCCCAGTGAAGAAATAGACATAGCTGCTGCATTAAGGTCAGAGAAGAAACAATGGTCTGCTTCATATCCAGGGGTTCTGGGGGAATAATTCATAGTTAAGGGGGACCTGAATATATAACACATTAAGTGGCAATCTCTTTGTTTTACACAACTGAGGTGTTAAAAATGATAGATCTATTGACAGCACAATGAGGCCTTAAATTTGAAGAGGCTTTCCCATTTATTTAATCTACTGAGCTTGAGAAAAAAACAGCCTTTTTTCTACGTCTTAGACACATCTCTTTTAGCGTCTTCATTTGCAAAAGTACCACCTCCTTAAGGAGATCCTTCCTAAACAAATTTTTCTTTTTTAAAGAAAGTGATTTAGGAAGTTAGATTTTCTTTAGAGGTAGGAGATAACAAAAGCTTGCAACAGGCAAAACTGTCTGATCATCTTAGACACTGATAGGAGAAAAAGAATAACCAGTCAGTGCAATAGAAAGCAATAAGCGCGATAAAGTAGAAAACCTTATCCATGAAAAAAGAAATTCTGCACATCTCTCACTTGCATGATGGTGTAGAAACAATCAGCTTTCAAGTTTTCCTTGACAGCAGGATGGATTTGAACTCCTTCTAAAATCAATATTAATTAAATTATATATTTAGCATTTTTAACTGCAGCAATTTGAAACAACCCACACAGAGTATGTTTCTGGGTCAGGAGTGACAAGATTAATTAGCAAAGCACTCAGATAGCTTCTTTCATGTCAAAAGATATAATTAAGGTGGCACAGAACAATATAATTTATCCCTTGATATATACCAAATTATTCTAATCTGCATAATTTAAATATAACATTAGGCAATCTCGTGCTGCTAATAATAGGAGATTGTAGATGGTATTACCTATTCATGTATTTTCATTAAAGGCTTATTCATAATTTATAGTTCCCTTGGCTTGGGAAAATATTTACTAAATGAAAAATGTATTGTGGCCCTGCAGTTAACAGGTTGATAGCATTAGGAGGCTTCAAATATAGGCAAAAAAGCATTTCTCTTAAACAATACATCTACTGAAATAAAATGTGGTATTTTTTTTCAGTTTTGTGATTTTAGCGAGTTATTTCCTCCTTTGTACAAAGTTAACTGCAATAACCTAACTTTTGCTCTATTCAGCATTAGTCAGAAGAACCCATCTCATTAATTTCTGGGAATCTGTGGTTTGAAAGCAGAGCCTGAAGAGGATCATGGTTTCCCAGAGGAATGGAATGAAGTACCCAAATAAATACAGTTCCCCTCTTCCACATTCTTCTATTCCTGCCCTTAAAAAACACAGGAAACCTACTGAAGACAGAACCAAATCTCCTATAGCAACTTCAGCACTACGTGAGATTTTCACAGCACCAATTCCCCAAGAGAAAATGTAACCAGCTTTAAGGACCTTTTGGCCACAGGAAATTTGAATTACAGATAGGT
Organism: Entomyzon cyanotis; assembly: GCA_024500445.1. NCBI lineage: Eukaryota > Metazoa > Chordata > Aves > Passeriformes > Meliphagidae > Entomyzon > Entomyzon cyanotis. The sequence continues at coordinate 6,793,883 of JAKEPQ010000756.1, forward strand.
TTGAATGTGTTTTCCATGAGCAGCACCAGTTCCAGGTAAAGAGATGTGTGCTTTTACTTACGTTGATTACAAGAACTCTAATGCTCACTTTTTTTCCAGCAGTGATCAGGCTTTATGCAGAATAAGGCAGGGCTCCCAAGCTGACATGGCTGTGGAGCAGGAATTATACCTCTTACAATCCAATTTCTCAGCACTTTCTAAATTTACTCACTGTTGCAGGTGTAATGACCATGTTTAAGGACTGTGAAGTTAGCAAGCCTATCTCTCTCAGGATCACTAAACTCCTAAAGTGTCTTGTAGAGTCGATTTACAGGTACATTTTCTCCCTTTGAAATTTTCAATTTTTGTCCCTGTTAACTATGGCAGGACTGATGTAGATGAGAAAGAATTCAGGGTGAAAAATCCCAGATTTGGGACAACCAGACTGCTGTGGGATCTTTTCATTAGTACTGCATTAATCTACTAAAGAAGAAACAAGGTCTTTATCGATGAGAAACGTTTGTTAAGCATGTTGACTATAATTGTACCTGAACACAATTTTCTTTAAAGGCACTTAAAGGCAGTCAAAAAATCCTTTAACTTGTTTTGAACAATAATACCCAAGTAACATGGGGATATGGTTAAGCTTTTTATTGGCAAGTCATAAGCCTTCTCATTCAACATATGTCATTGTATGGCCAATGTCACTCCCTCAAGCATTTCTTCAAATCAATACCTTTTTCTCCCTGCTCGCCTGGCTGATCAGATAGAGTCTGCATATCAGTGCTGACTCCGGTTCCATTAGAAGATAACAGAGCATGCCACTGCAATCCTCTAGGAAGCTCTTCTACAACAAAACCTCTCAATGTGAACAAGCCACAAGGTTATTCTGACAAATCATGAACCACACAGAAATGGTGGATGCACTCTTGTGTGAATGAAGTGAGATTTCTTCCTAGCTGTCCATTCCTACATGTACTAAAAGATATATTTGCAAATATGTAAAGTACAAAAAAGCTTTTTCTCAAGATCATCTCGGCTAATGTTTTTAAAACACATTTTTACTAGAGGCTGTATGGAGGAAATAAATACACAACAGTGCTTGTTTTATTAAGCTTAGCAAAATACTACTTTGAGCAAGCCATTAAAGATAAACTATCAACTTGATACTTTATTTTCTTTTTTAAGCTTTCTAATAACTGCCTAATTGCTTTCAGGAAAAGGCTTCCAGCACGAATTACATACTATACTGAGGATATTTTAAATATTCAATATTTTTTTGAGACGTATCGTAATACATAAGTGATCTGCATGAATAAAACATTTTTTCCTTTAAGCAGAGTTTAGCAAAAGCAAGAGCTAACTGTTAAAAACCTAGAGAGCTCAAACTTCATATACAGGCTTTTTCTTATATATAAAAGTTTTCTTAACTTTAAAAATGAATGCAATGAAGTAAGAAAGAGCTCAGTTTGGAACAAATATTCATTTGAAAACAAAAAGTTCTGCAGAGATTTGGGAAGCGGACTTTACGCAATGCATGCGACAAATACGGACATGGTTTTGATTCTCATTTTTTGCCTACATTATATTTCTGGGGCCTGCAGCAAAAGTCCCCTTCAGTTCAGCATGTGCTCCAGCCGCATGGTGGGCAGATTGAGGCAAGTGATTAAATGCCAAATCCCCAAATACACAGCTGTGGCTTTGGCCACCACGAGCAATCTCACAGAAACAGCTCGGTGGGAGTACACAGAAAAGCACGTATTTATTATTTCCATTCCAGGAGCACTGAGAGCCCCCAGCTAAGAACAAGATGAGCAGTAACTCAGCAGAGAGATAAAAAAGATCCCCAGGACAGTGGCTATTTCAAGGAAAGCATACAGACAGAAGATTCCTGCACTTCAGTGTGGCACAAGCCATATTGCTGCTTATATTCCCCCATCCCAGTCTCATTTCCTATCTGTCTTTGGGAACATATTACAAGTGTTAGTAGATCTTTGATATATAGTCTTACCTGGGTGTGTTCTTGGGGATTGGGCAGGGTTGAGACAAACAGTTCAAACAAAGAATGGTAAGATTTTTGCAGCTGGCGTTTATTTGGAAACTGTTTTGCACCCATAATTGCATGGCTCCAAGTTCTGAAGAGTCATCAAGGAAAAAGTGAAGGAATTTGGCTGTACAGCTCCTTGAAGGTCTTCTGCTTGACTCATGCCCTGTTTCTGAATGTGAGGAAGAACAAAAATGGGACTAGGATCTGTTTCCTGAACTGCCACTAAAAATTCAATGCCAGCATCCTAGACATTCACTATCACTCCAACGCCTCTATACAGTTTTTGAAGTCTGCCACTTGCAGTTTTCTCACATCATTATTTTTTAAACATTCAACATTTAACCATTCCCAGTTCCTCATCAATTTCCTTACAGCACACACTGGCAGCACAAAAATGGCAGGATGAGAAATGCTACGAAATTTACAGCTACTGAAATCAAGACAAACTTTTTCTAGCTAATTAGCTGTGGGAAGATAAAAGGTCTCATCGAGCTTGTTTCATCAGCACTGAAAAAAAGGTGTGAAGGGAAAAGTCAAAAGGTGTCAATAGATGTACCTGGTCAGAAGTTATTAGCGCAAAATTATTTGTAGATAAGCTGTGTAGTAGAGTCCAGGGATGCTCACACTGTACCTCACTGGAACCAAACCCAAAAGAAGACAGAACTGACCCAAGAGGGGAGGAAGGTCTGCAGTGTCAGCATGTCACTAAACATTCGGGGAGAATGGGGGCAGGGTAAATGTTTTTCTACCATCAGTGTGTCATTTTTCCCTAGCCATGCTGGAGAGAGTGCCTTTGCTAGGAGAAAATGAGCCACAGGTATGGGTGTAGTTCTCACAGTGAGAGACAATGATTGCACGATGGGAACAACAGACACACGACACCAGAGGGACATGGACTCAGGGAGAACCAACAGGAAACCCTCGAAAAATATAAGAATTTTTCTCATCACATTAAGGAACAGAGGACTGAGGTGTAGTTATTAGAATTATGGTAAAAATACGACTGTACTACCACAAAAAAACCGCCTGAAACATCTCTTTTCCTCCCCATGTGCTTTTTTAGCACCAAGACTCTTATACAATTACTTGTGTGAGCTTGCTTGTTTCTTCCACATATATCATAATTGAAATTTAGTCAGATTTGTTCCTTCCTTTTTCTTGTTATATCAAAAATGCAGAAAAAGCAAGTGAGTTATGGAACAAACATGGGGTATTTGTGCATAATTTTGGCAGCTCTGTAATTTTTTCTGGCTACAGGGTGATTGGCTTTGTTTCTCTGTTCTTATTTTTGTTCAGGAGATAAGGGAGCACCACTCAAGTGATATCACTTAACACCTGCAATATAGTGAAACACAACACATCTGGCCATGTACCAAGTTTTATACAACCTTTTAAGTATTTCTTAACAGAAACAGATGATTTGGAGGTGTACATATGAAAAGCAAGAAATAAAAGCACTGCTTGTTGATCTGTTTTACACAAATGATGATAAGTGATAATTATTCACACATTTATTTTAACAAAATAAAATGAAAAGCCCTTATGTTTTGTTCTAAATAAGTCAGTTGGTTTTCTACTTTCTGAAGTAAGTTGAACAGTAGTATTCTAAAATACAAATTTCAACCTCTGACAGCTAATATCTATTTTGCAGAGTATATGCTTTGGTTAAGCAGAAAATCCATTAAAATGCATGTTCTGGCGGAAATTCATTTGCAGCTCACTTGTCATTTTTACTGACTTTACCCAATGTCTTTCACAGGTCACACACAGACAAATCCCCCATGAACTGGTGTTTCTGCTATCACTGTCACATCCTCCCTCCGTCCAGTAGTTAAATATTTTGCAGAGATCCTGCCTCAAACTGATTTTTTTCTCAAGGTGTACAGGTGATTAGTTTTGAATCTTGTGGTCCCATGGTATTTAAAGCCTGATTTTTCCAACACGGAATGAAAGCAAACTGTCATTAAATTAAATGCAAGCTGTACTGCCCTGAGACCCAATTAGGTATTAGCAAGTACAACACAGATCCAGTCAATAGGACACAGAAAAGAGCTGGTTTGCATCACTAGTTAATCAATATACACAGTTCTACAATATTAACTGGCAGGAAAAGCAACATAACACCATTTATGTTAGATATTCTGTGGGATTTATCAAGTAGATTATCTTGCCTTTTACAGGTAAAGACTTCGCCTCTCCCTTTTCCTCAAGCATTTAAAGCATAAATAGATTCCTTATTTAAAAGTAAAGAGAAAAATGCATGATAAGATTAATGGGCAGTCACTGCATATCATGTTTAGGAGAACAGCAAATTTCCAGAGGACTAAACAGTGTTCCTTTCTGAATAAATATCTCTGATTGTTATTTGCTGTGGTAGAGCAGCTATAAAAAACCCCCAAACCTCATGATTAGGTCTGATGCTCTGCTGATGTATTGCAGGCTGAAGGAAAGTTAATGGTATAGTTAGCCCGAGCCTGGCTGCCTTTCTTTTCTCATTTGCTAAGCTGCAGTGTGGCATAGCCTTTAGCCAACACAGCAACTCCCGACTGAGAATGCATTAAACTGAGCAGATGAATGGCAGCATTTTAAAGCTAATCTGATATCCCAGACATGCTTGTGGGTTTTAAAGAGTCCACATCAGATAAAAAGAACTACTGGACACTTGAGAGCTGACATATTCTTCTAAAGAGAGAGGATGCTGAGAATTCAATTGGGCCACAGAGAATATTCTAAAAAAAAAAAAAAAAAAAAAAGATCAAAAAGGGCATACACAGTTTTTATATCACCAAAAACATAGAGATATACAAAACCAAGCCACTCAGAAAATACACTCAGCTGAAAAGACACTTACAAATAATTGTATGGAGAGACCTAATACTGAAATAATTAATTCATTACAGGCTTTTCTCAATTAATAACTAATGTCTTTTACATCTCAGAGATGCAAAGGGAAATTAAGCTTCAGTCCTTCGTGAGTAAAATTAGTGTGTTGCAGACTTTGACTAAATTGAGGAAAGCTGACTCAAATTTCACTTTCATGTCTCATGCACACACTTTTATCCCAGACTTAGTGGAAAAGGAAGGATTTTTATGAATTGGTTGCAAAGGAGGAAACATGGTTAATGCTATGCTTTCATGCTGCTATTTCTAAGCTAAAAAAAGTACAGTTACATCCCTGTTTTTTGGATCCAATGTGTCTGAACATTCTTTTATAGAATTAACCTAAACTCGATATTTAATGAAAATTTTGCAAAAGCCACAGCTAAGGTTAAATACACTGATAATTATTTAACTGTTCCTCCATTAGAGAAAAGAAAATTGAGGTGTTCAGAAAAACTGTGTGGGCTTGAGTTAGTGTTTGAGCCAGCTGCTGTAGGCAGGCACACACACATTTGGAAAGATATCAAACTGACATGAATGGCATTATTCCACATTTCATTTGGGGGCACAAGCCTTAGACTGGAAAACCCAATTGTAAAATTATACACATCAAAGGGTTCTGCAACATATAAAGTACCAGAACAAACAGCAATGTCTTCCTATTGCAAGATGCACTCCCAAGGGTGAAAGTGCTTCTGGCCAAAGTCTGGTAGAAAAAACCACAAATTGAAGTGTTTTCTGTATCCATGGGAATACTGTAGATCCACATGCCTCAGGTGAAAAACCCAGATCTCTCACGACTAGCAACTCTGCCTACTGTAACTTACGGATGCATTTGTAATTCTTTTCCACAATTCTTAGTTTACAGGTAATTTCCTCTGGGTTGAGAGGACAAATAAGGCTGAGAACATGCTGTGCCCAGGAATGTTTTTTTTCTCAGTTACAACCTTAGGAAGATGGATAACTTCCTGTGAGACATGGCACCAAAAGTCTGTTCACACAGCTTTAGAGAAGGGAATCCCTCATGCAGGAGAAGTTTCTTGTGCTCTCCTTGGATAGCAAAAGGTTTCTAAAATTCACATGAACCCTTTGTTTTCTACATTCTACAGCACTGATTCTGCAGCACACACCCCTAGGCCTAGGACCCTGGTACTGGTCTGTTATCAATATCTGTAACACAACTGCTGAATAGCACATGTGCTTTTATAACTGTTCATATAATGATGAACTGATGATGGGAAAGGAAGAGAAAAAATATAGAAAAGCCCTTAGCAGATGTATCATGTGATAGCAATTTTTCTTGATTATATCTTCTCACTTTAAAAAAAGTGATTGCTAAACCAGTTTCTATAATTTAGAAAGTATCAGCACAACAGACCCAGACAGAAATGGAATGGAATCTCTTGGAAATGCTAGGATGTCTTTGAACCGTTATTAGCTAGGTAACCCAATTTCTGAAATAGCCATTAATAGGTACTTTCAAGGACTTTTGCTTCTATAGAGAAGCAGAGACTTTTGCAGAGACTTTTTCTTCTTGTAGAGGAAGTAATAATTTTTAATGTAAGTTGCAGAATGCTACCCTACAGATCTTGAAAACATTCTGAAATATGTCGTATACCCTTGATAATGTGGGAATTATTTTCAATTTAATTTCAATTTTTTTTTGCCTTTCTTATCACTGTTTTAAGTCTTTTCATTTTTCTATTCCATTATCATAATAGACTATTGTAAAATCCTTGTAATCATTTTGTTTAAATAATTAATTTTGTTTCTTGATGTCTTTAGGCTTTCCATTAAGACAAAATGTCAATAAAACCTTCCACAAAATAAAGGATATTCCAATAAAGTTCCAATAAAGCAGAACAAGAAGTGCATTTCCACAGTTCTGAAAAACTATCTTGCCTTATATTTGGCTTGGCTGAAGACATGACTAAGAGCTCTATTAGCAGAGTTCCAAAATCTAGAAAAGAAGTATCAGAAAATACCAGTTAAGCTCTTATTGTCACCCACATATATATTGTCCTTGTAGAGACAAACATAGTTGCATACAAGATTCAATGGCTGCATGAGTTAAAGAATAAACAAATAAATCGGGAAGTAAAAAAGCCAAAACAACACAGAGAAAAGCCCCAGAGTTCCACAAAAGTTCAGTCATGACTGTGAGGAAATTAACCCTAAAAAAAGTCAGTGAATTAAGAAAATCATTAATAACAGCCTTAAATATACAGGACTTTCTAAGAATCCTAAATTAATTGCAATCGCTTTTCCATTTAGTGATGACTTTTGTTGTGGTTGCTGTTGTGATTGGTGGGGTTTTGGGGTTGTGGGATATTTTTATTTTTTTTCTCAATGTTCATTAAAAACATTTTTGTGCTTGTGTCTATATTTTTATAGCATGTCATAGGTGCTATGATTCAGGTATATACCACAAATATATTCCTATATTTCATTCCTGTACTATAAGAAACTACTTTTGTCCTTTTCTAAGAGTCTTGAATTGCGTCCAAGATATTAAGAAATTGGGCTATCAATCACCTCTGTTCTCACGGAGAATTGTGTAATTTAATTCACCCATGAAAAAAGCCATACTGAGGTGAAAAACAGGTTTCAAATAAATGTAGTACACTCAGAAGCTTACAAAAAAAATTCAGACATCATGTTTTAATTATAAATTTGAAAGAAGTGAAGATGTATTTTTTATTGTTATTTTCATTGTAATTTCTCCAATGAGAGGATGTAAGTGCAAGGTGATATAAGTGCACGATGTGGAAGTTCACATTTCCAAAGGAAATTTCCTAATTCATAAAAAATATCTCATTGTAAGGATCAGTTTTATCCAAATACATAAATTCACACTAAAATTTTATTTCCAGAAAAAAAAATACCAAAAGTCAACTTCATGAGAAATATAACTAATTTCCAAATGAAATTTCAGTGTCAGGATTCATTTCAGATCTTCATGTTCTCAATGGGACTATGCCAACCATTCTTTTTTAAAATCTTTTTGTATAATTCTTTGTGCAAAGTACACTAAAAAGTGAGAAGGAAAAAAAATAATGAGATTATCAGCTTATTCTACAAAATATTCAGAAACAAAATTGGATCAAATTATACTTCTAACATAACAACACATTCAAAATGGTGGAAGAATTTGTAGCAATGAATAGACAAGAAAGACATACTTCTGCCATTTAGGTATTAAAAAAAAGTGATAATCATGGGTTTAGTAGTTGAACAAAGTGATAATTATTTTCAATTTCATGCAGACTAGTTCTTTTGACCACCACGATTTAACCCTGCTATCTAATCAATCATCTCACCATGTTCCCACATATCAAAAACTACTTTTGATTCTGACAAAGGGAAGTTATATTTGAAATATCCTCGCTCCCCCAGTGTGCATGTTCTTTCAGGTATGTGAATATCAAACCCTGGCTCCTGCGTGGTAATTTTGCCTTTGAAATCAAATCCTCTCAGAAGTCCACACCAGAGGAAACCCTTGTGCCTCATGCAGCCATGAGCTTGCCCAGCTCCAAAAGAGCTCCATAAAGCCAGTTCTCCACCTCAGTACTCATGCAATGGAGTATTGATCAAAATAATTTTTCTCTGTGAGCACAGATGGGCAGACAAATCCATTTGTCCTTTGGAGCCTCCATGCTGCCCGGGTTTATCAGCCATAGGCTCACCCATGCAGTTCCCAGACTCACCTATATTCTAGTACATATATTTTACTGCAGGAGCTGCCTGCTCATATGCCCTGCTGACTGTAGTTCTGTGCAGCAGCTACAGAAAATACAAAGCTTGCTCGGTCAGTTCTGTGTAACTAAAGCTCCTGGAGCTATCAACAATTATATCCAAGCCTGTACAACACATAAATTAGGAAGTTTTTTCCTATATCCTTTAAACCTCCCTCCTTTAAATGCAAAACTTTAGAAAAATGAAAAGAAAGCAAAAAAACCCAAGCTATTATTTGAGACTTCACAAAGTAAAGTCACATGGAGACTTAAGGCAAAGAGTTTATCAGTCATCCAAAACTCATACTGAAATGTCACGGAGTTCCTGAATGCAACAAGAAGAAGTTCTGCATTATGGATTGTTGAGGTGAAAATGAATACCATTTCCTATAGACTTTTTTTTTTTAGATTTATTCATACGTACATTTAGAGCAAACCTTGGGCTATGTTTAAATAAAAAAGACATTTTAAGATCTTCAGCAGCTGTTATGGTTAGATAGTTTTTCTGATCTATTGCTACATTTGGACCAGGATGGTTTATTACTCTGCACCTTTCACTGGCTTTTGGCATATTGCAAAGTTTTTTTTTTTATCATCTTCCTTATTACAAGCACCAACTTAAATGATGCAAGTGTTGAAGTGAAGAGCTGAGATTTTTCTGGTAATATGGTTTCCTGAGACTGCACAGTGTTGATATTAATAACAGTACAGCGAAATTATACAACATACTGTTCATTATATAGAGTAGTGACAGAAGCTGTGATGTTCTTGTCAAATTTCTTTACTTGAAAAGGGGCAGAAGGTACAAGTTCTTCACTTCTTTGTTCTATGCCAAGGTAGAATCTGGTCTAGGAGAATATGACCCACAATAATAGTACTACAGTTTATTTTGAAAGGGCATAGTCAGGGTGAAACTAAAAATATATGTTCTCTTACATATTTAAGATCCCTCAGCAACTTAGATGTACTAGAATTTGGAAAATATAAAAAGCTGTCACTTAAAAAATTAGATTTATGCATTTGCTCTGTGAGCTTAGACAAGTAAGTTTTTCTATGATTCCAATTTGTATTGAGATCGTCTTCATTCCATAGAATTAATCACTTTTTCCCTTCAATTTTTGTGATAGATTCCGATAACACTTTTTTCAGTTTTATCTGAATTCTTCGTTCTACTAATTCAACAATAGTTTCTTTTATTGACATGTCTCCTTAAGAGGCTTTTAATCAACAACTTTGACCACTTGTCTCAAATTCATTCAAAACCCTCCACAAGTGCATGAAGGGGAAAGTACATCTAATCATCAAAATCAGGACTATGAGACCATTTCCTATTTTCTTTAATCATGCTAATTCTTCCATAAAGAAAAAAAACTTTGCTGGTAATTTCTGGAAATGTGTAATAGAATACACCATTTTTGATTCAGAAATACAGGAACTGGGGATCCTAAAACTCAGGGAAATACTGCAATGTTGAACACAGGGATAGATAAGAGGCAGGAAGCCCTTTATATTTTATATCTGTGTAAATATAGTATAGAATTAGTTTGTATAATTCATTAAGATTGTCAATATTAGTTAATTCCAGTTTTATATTGCTAAATCATTTACTTAACTAACAATGATATTTTAGCTCCAAAAACATATGTAAAATATTTTCCCTTTTCCCCAGAATGAGATTATGGTTCTGTACCATCTTTTCTGGGAATCTCAACCCAATCCAAGCCTGGGAGCTTTAGAACTGACAAGAAATTTTAACCTCATTTGCTTGAGAACCAAACAACACTTTCTGTAGAGATGCTACGAAAAGTGGTTGAATTTTTCTTTTTTGAATTTTGCACTCCTTCATTACCTAGTAAATTATCAATCTACAACTAGAAAAGTAAAACAGAAAGAAAGGGGGTAGCTTGGCTGTATCAGAGAAAAACATTGAATTGGCAATCATGACTAAACTAAGTCACCAGGAATTGTCTCCACACAGCCTGGGAAAGCAGAGGTGATTTTTTGAAGTCTTCTACAAGAAATTGGAAGCTAGAGGACAGAAAATGCTAATAAACAGTTTAAAAAAAACCCTCAAAAATCCCACCCAAAAGATGAAGTTAATACCCTATAAGCATGCATAAAACACAGACCAGCTGGCCCAGATGCATATAGCTTCACATCTGATGCTGGGGATCCAAATACCAAACAGCTGAAATCTAGGGGCAACACTTCAGGCTAATCAGAGTCTGGTCCCATGATCTGAATGTGCCTTGGCAGCCAAATGAGAGAAGATGAGTGAGGAAAGGAGCTAAAATTAAAATAAAACATAAATAAAACAAGCAGCCTTGGATAAGGGTTGCAGTTTTTGAAACAGAATTAATTGCACTGATTGATGTCACTTGTTTTCAGGTTGCAAAACAGCATTGACGTGGTGACTGCTGATGAATGTACAAAAATTTAAAACATTAACCCCCACCAGAGCTGCAATATCTGCTCATTTTTGCACCTATGTGAATTGCTGCAGCCAGACAAAAAATTTCTTCATTCGTCCTGTATTAACTTTACTAACCAAAGTCAGTGCACTTACCTTGAGCACAACTGAACGTGCCTAATTCTTTCTAAATGGAACTGCTCTTTTTTTGGACTACTAAGAGCAAAGCACTGCAGAGTGCACTCCAGTCATATGGGAGAGATGTCTGTCAATAGCATCTCTGGAGAGAATTTTTCACAGTATCACATAAGAAATTATTTCACTACATTTTTTTTTTTTTTCCCCAGAGATCAGCCCTCAGCCAGAGGACAACTAGGAAATTTAGGCATCATCTACTGCCCTAAACTTGCCCCTGCATGGACAGGTAGTTGAGGTGCCAAACAAAAGAAATAATTAGAAATAAAATCTCTGTAAGCAGCATAGTCCATCAGTAACAGTATTAGAAGGCTGTTACTGGTTTACTGATAGTCCTGTTCTGGTTTGCAGGCAGAATTACTGGTTGTAGCCTAAAATCAAATGTAGATACAGACACATTTCTAGAGATGATCTTGCTCTCTTCTGCCTCTGAAACTATCACCACCCTGCCTGAGCTGCTTGCTGAAACCAAGTCCAACAAAAACTTTCTCTTGGATTTAAGGATAGCATAAGAAGGACAATAATTAGCTGCAGATGCTGCTGCTGTGAAATGCAAAGTATTTTCATAACTGTCATGGTTTAAGCAATTAAGCACCACACAGGCACTCAATCCTTCCCCAGGTGTTAGGAATCAGAGGGGTAAAAATGAGAAAACTCGTGGGTTGACACAAAGGCAGTTTAATGGGGAAAGCAAAAACCACACACGCAAACAAAGCAAAACAAGGAATTAATTCACCCCTTCCCATGAGGGAAGGTGTTCAGCAGCAGCAGGCAGGTGTTCAGCATCCCCAGGAGAGCTGGGCTCTGTCACCCATAAGGGTGACTTGGGAAGTGACTTGGGAAGACAAATGCCATCACTCCAAATATTCCTGCTCCTTCTTCCCCCAAATTTATATACTGAGCATGATGCCATATATTATGGAATATCCCTTTGGACAGTCAGGGTCAGCTGTCCTGGCTGTGTCTCCTCCCAGCTCCCTGTGCACCCCAGCCCACCTGCTGGTGGGGCAATGTGAGAGGGATTGTCTGCAAGCACTGCTCAGTGATCACTACAACATCCCTGGAAAACATCTGCAGTTTCCAGGACAAATCTAAAACACGGCCCTGTGCAAGCTACCATGAAGAAAATGAGCTCTACCCAGTCAAAACCAGCACAATAAAGTCCTCAGAATACCCTGTCTGTGGTTGTATTTTTCTCTAGCTCTGTCTCTGTTTTGCCATGTCTTAAATGCTTTTCTTATACAGATATATTTACCATGTTCTCTAACTATTTCCAGAAATCAAAGATATCACAGCTGAACTAATTATGTTTCAAGAAAAATTTAATTATACTCTTGGGCTTAGCTTTGCCAACATTTAAGTGGAATTGGTACAGCAGTAGGAAAAAAAAAAAGGAGAGAAAAAAAATAAGGCTGCTTACTGAGTACACACAATATATTAATACACTTTTTATTATGGACATAACTCCTTATGAAGTCCTTATCTACATTTGCAGATCCATGAGTAAAGCATGATGGAATGCAGCTGATAAAAATCTAAAAGAAAATTAAAATCTGTTTATAAATTGCTATTATTTTTATTTCCAGACTGTTCAATGCTTATTCATCCAGTAAACCATTAATTTCAAATGAAGCTATAATAGACAAAACCGACAGGATTTTACCCAAGTCCTTAAAAATACTGTACTTTTCTGGGAATTTTTTCTAAGGGAAGTTTTGTATATATTTTCTAGTTTCTGAGTTGCTCCTGATTGAAATATTTCTGATTACTAGCACAAGAATTAAAGCAAGAAGGAGAAAACTCAGAGGTCTTGAACAGGACTGGATAAACCCTAGCAGGAAAAACATGAGAAAGTATTTAGTAAGTGAAATGCTTCATTTACTTAAAGGTAGGATCGCTCTGAAACCTCCTGCCAGCTCACCCTGGGATAGTTGTACTACCTCTGCTCTGGGACAGAATATACCTTCAGTATTCACTTCAATTATCCATCTAGTTGTTTACATACCACCCAAAATACATCCATGTGGACGTATAAAAAAGTAATATATAATGTATTAATATCAAGTTCTCCTCATGCTTTACCCCTTGCCCTGAGCAGGGCTGAGCTGGGTTCCCCAGGTGCCCCATGGCTGAGTGTCCATTGCCCAGCCTGTCTGAGCTCAGCTCTGGGAAAGCTGCTGGAGGAGGGGCTGGCAGCCCCAAGCAGTCCTTGGGCAATACTAGGGGACTGTGGGGAAGCTTTCACCACTTCCCTGGAAGCAGAGAGAAGGCAGGGATGTGAGGAAGGAATAATAAATCTGAGACACAAAGTTCAGGAGGAAGAAAGCATCAACATAATTGTTTCTCCTACCACTCTTACATTGAGAATCATCCTTGTCATCCGAGTGAAAAACTCAAATTGCTATATGGAGAAATAATTTTAACTTCCCTCTCTCAGATTTTGCCCAGGGAGGACTGTGGCATCACCTTTAAAGATCAAGGAAGCATTAAAAGGGTGATAATAACATAAGAATAAAAGGGGAGGCAGTAGGTATGATTTTTTTTTTTTTACATTATGTTTTTTAGCATACAATGGGTGAGGCTTTTGCTTTCTCACTATTCAGTCTGGACTATTGGAGTTATTACAGTTCATTGGAATAACAGTAAAATCTTGAACTCTACCCACATTTCCTGTTGTGCATATCCCAGTTCAGTGTAACTCAAATTCTAAACATTCAAAATAATAGTTCTATAGTTAGAAAAAACATAGATTTGTTTCTTACACAGTGCAAAGTGCAAGAGCATTATCAATTTAGCGATGCCAAGGTGCTCTATGTGCAGAGCTCCAGTGAAAGCTCTGAGGGCTGCCTAGAGCATGGAAACTTTTGGGAGGATAGATGCTGTTTCTTTGTGAAGGAGTTTGCTTTGGCCCATTAAAACAGATGTGGGAAATATAGTCAGGAGGACAAAACTCAAAGCAGCATTTCAGCTACAATTCTGAACCGTGTGCTTTGATGGTGAGGAAGGAGGTTAGTGTTACCACAAATCAAAGGTACTTCATTAGCTCCTGCTTTTATGAGGTTTCTGAGGCAAATTTTGCAATAGAGTTTTAAACATCATTAACTTTGTGACCTTACCATTAATGTGTTGATACACAATCCAAATTGCATTAGTGAGCTGAGCAGCTCCTACTGTGGAAGTCTATCTTCTCCCCGCTTCCCCCCAAAGTCATTATAAAAGAAAACATGAAGGTAAGGAGGGTTCATGCAAAACTAAGTTTACCTCTGATTTATACCACACTTTTAATGTTTCCTTTATGCCATAAAAAAGCATTTGATACAAATTGGTTCAGGCTAGTGTTTCTGAAACATTACAGTACATCTAAAGAGGAGATAATGCAGCCATGGGGAATTGCCTTTCATTTATGAATGTAAACTTTTAAGAACACAGCTACTATATTCAAGAGTTTCAAAGGAAATAATTTGATAGCAGTGTGCATTTTAATTGCAATATTCCCACAGAAGTACTAATTTTGCAACCTAAATGACCTGCCAGCAGCACTGCAAGGGAAAAATAATTATAAGAAAAAATTATTATAATAATGATAGACACACACCTGTTATTTTACACTGCCAGGCAACCAGTTTCATTAAAACAAAAGAAAAGCAGTACCAGTGGGGAAAGAGATGAAAGTGAAGGTGGTGGATTGATGGCTTGAGGCTTGATGATCCATTTAGAGGGTTACAGCGCTTTATCATGGAAGGGAATTAGTCATTTGGCTAATGCATGGAGGATTTCAGCACACTCTGTTCAACTGCTCATGTGCTTTGAATACCTATGTGTCAAAAAACTGTGGTTCCTTAATCAGTTTTGGCCAGATCTTGCAGTTTGAATGATAATTTTCCATTATTTTCAAAATTTATTCTAGCTTCAATATAACACCTCTCTTTTAAGATATGAATGGGACAATGTTGGCCAGTCAAAACCTGTCACCTTGCCATGGGGTTTGGAAAGGGTAGAAAGGCAATAATCAAAGGAATAGGAATACACATTGTGTGTTTGTGAAGTCTACCCTTGTTTCTTCAATTTGTAAATTGGGAAAGAAGACATAGGTCATGCTCTGGAAAATTAGTTTGTCTTCTGATCTGTCAGATTTGTTTTGGCAAGGCAGAGAACACTAAATAATTGTATTAAAGAGAAGAGAGAGACAACCTCATACAAGTAGAAGCTGTTTTCATTTTGTGATAATAAAACACATAAGCACATTTTTACTTGTCTTCCTTCACCTTACCTATACACTATTTTTCTCCTAATTCTTTCAGCATGTCAATAATCTTTAAAAGCATTTAAAAAGTTGTTATATGATTTTTGTAATTAAAAAAGAGATTTTAAATACTGCTGTGGTAAAATATTAAAACCAGTGCTGATGCCAATTGTAAAGAAGTCATCACAGAGCCCAAGAAATAGAGCAGAGTGAACTGTAGGAGAGGAGATATTTTTACTTCTGTGGGCTGTCATCTTCCTTTCCCATGACTACTCTGGTATTAGGAACCATTCCTGATTAATACCTTCACTAGATAAAGGAAGGGATAGTTGTATGTATTATCAGAGAATAAATGCAATCACAGGGTTCATATCAAAGTCTACTAGAGTGCTCTTCTAAACCTTCTTTTAAGAACTTTCAATGAACATTAACTAAAGTTAATGATATGATTCCTAATATGATGGAAACAGCTAAAAATCATGTTAGTATAATTTCAATTTTTTAGGATAAAAGTGAAAAAAAAGATGAAGATCATTATAGAATAAAACACTGTCCTCCATGATCCACTATTAAATGTTCACAAGCATACCAGTTCTCCACAGACCAGTTCTTGAAAATCTATGTTCGGGGAAAACCACCCATGGATCAACCTGAAATGTTTCTCAATCAGAAAGTGACAACTCTACAGCCATGGATTCAGGACATGTGTAAGATTTTATGTCTTCAGTTATCACATTTACTTCTTGATTTGTTAATCTGAAACCAACCAGTGAAGTTCTTGACCAAGAACTCTGATCTTCTCAGCACTCACTACCTGAGCCTGGGATTTTGCTTCTGGCTTAGTCAAGCTATTTACTCCCCCTTGCTTCTCTGACATCTGACATCTTATCATAGGAAAGTTTCCATGGCAGCCAGCATAAGGCACAATTGAGCCTTGCCATTATATTTGATGGGCTTTTTCTTTGGAGCTTCGATCCAGACTGAAATATAATTTGTCAGGAAACTAACCAAGAGATCAAAAAGAGTTTTGGGCATTTGGAATAGAATTGTGCTTTAGCAATCCTCCTCAATCAAAAGGACAAAATTTAAAAAAACCCAGCAACAAACAAATGCCAAACGAAACACAAACAAAACCCCCAAACAAAAACACTCCAAAACACACAGCAAACTATGTGATTGCTGTATATGGCTATAAAATCCTTATTTATGAACAACACACTAGTACATTATATTTACCTGGGCTACGGGTGTTTAAGAAAAAAAATGTTCTTTCATCCAAAGGCTTGGAAGTGATAAACTTAAGATACTAAGCCATCTTTATGAGTTCAAAACTGACTAATTGAAGAAAAAAAAAGAAAAACAAAAGAGGCAATACATCTGCAATATAATCCCTTTGTAAAATAGTGAGAGGAGGAAGGTATCTCCTGCTGTGGTGAATACCAATAATTGCAAAACACACCTCCCCAAATGCAAAACACAAACCCCCACAGACCAATTGCCCACCTTGGCAAAATCTTTTTGTGCATGGAGACAACAATTTGCTTAGAATAATGAGATAACTGGCCAATAAGCAATTTATTCTGTTAAAACTTTGATACCTGGAGGGTTTTGTGATCACACTATTGTACAGAATGCTGTACATATCACTGGACATATATAAAAACAGCTGTGAGTTTCTTTCCCCTCTCCCCCACATTAAAAAATAAAAAAAATAAATCCTACAACTCCCAACTTGATCAAAAACTTTGGCAAGGCAGAGAAGATAGATATGAAATACTGGACTCCATGAAGAAAAAACAAAACACTTGCATAAAGATGAGACTTATTTCCTCTTCTACATGTATTTTTTTCCTCCTAGGCTCACAAAAGTAGTTTGTCCACAGATTACCCTCAAGTTTATTACCCATATAAAGTTTTCTTATTGATCATCTCAACAATTCATCTGCTGCATGAATATACCAAATAAAAATACAACTAGCAATGATTCTTATGCTGCAGGAATCAAATTTACTCAAGAAATATATTTCCCTGAAGCAAAAATCACAGAATCAACCACAGAATTGTTGAGGTGGGAAGTGAGCCCTGGAGCTCCTGCTCAAGCAGGGCATTCTAGAGTTTACTACTTAGAATTGTGCTCAGGTGGATTTGAGTATCTTTGGAGGAGGAGACTCCACATCCTCTCTGGGCAATCTCTTCCAGTGCTCCATCACCCTCACAATAAAGTTCTTCCTCATGTTCAGGTGGAACTTTCTGTGTTACAGTTTTT
The DNA here is from genome assembly GCA_024500445.1 of Entomyzon cyanotis. Taxonomy (NCBI): domain Eukaryota; kingdom Metazoa; phylum Chordata; class Aves; order Passeriformes; family Meliphagidae; genus Entomyzon; species Entomyzon cyanotis. The sequence goes on from JAKEPQ010000756.1 coordinate 6,811,637, forward strand.
CCCATTGCATCTCATTCTCCCATTGTTGGGCACCACTGAGCAGAGCCTGGCTCCATCCTCTTGGCACCTCCCTTCAGATATTTGAAGACACTAAATCCCCTCTCAGTCACCTTTTCTTGAGGCTCAACCATTCCTTTTAAGTGAACTCCATCTCCTTAGTCATGTTCGTAGTCTTCCGCTAGACTTGCTCCAGGATCTCCATGTTTCTCTTCTAGTGAGGAGCCCAGAACTGGACATATATAAGGAACTCCTATGGAATTAATCTGTGCACGTTCTCTGGAAGCCACAAAGACTACACTGCTATTCAAGGTTTGACCAGAAAAGGAAATTAAGCTGACACCGTTGCCTTCAGCATTTTCCCTTCTTTGAATAACAATAAGTACACTCCTAGAGTCTCATTATTCCCTTGGCAGGGCTTCCACTACCATTTACACATGAATAACTTCTTTTTTATAGACCCAATATTGTTTTGTTCAAAACACATTTATCATTACAGAATGTGATACAGTAGGAGCAAACTGCAAGTGCTTCTCATCAGCCCTGCCTTTGCAAAACAACGCCACATGAAAAACAGCCAGTAAGGAACCTGAAAAGGCTTGTTTTACTATTCATTGCAGTTGTCAGGGGCTTGTCCATGATGAACTTACTTGCTCATGCAGTTGAGTACTGGGTACAGAGTCTTGTAAGGAAATACTGAAGGTTTGGGTTGAACTGATGTCTAAAATTGAGATAAAATTATTCCTAATATAAGCTGGCTCTGAGGAGCCCTTAATAGATCTTATTAACTAAGAGCCAAAGTATTCTCTTACATAAATCAGAACTTTTGGGGTGGTTTATACCCAATTCCCCAGTTTCATACTCACACTTTTGTGGAGGACACACACCCATACATACTTTTGCACAACTTTTTGACGAAGGCAGATTTAAACTTGGATGCAACCTTTCAGCTGGGACTAAATCTGTCTTTATCCTCACTTACGATGGTGCAATTCCCCCAAGTAGGTAAAAAGAAAATAAAAACGGTAGTAATGTCACAAAGGAACAGATACAGATATTCTACATACATCCTTGCCTGCAAATCTGATTTCTGATGAAAGCAATTCTAAAAAAAAAACCTGTAGAAAGTTAGGCAAAGAGATTAGCCACAGCCCCAGTGCACTCTGTGTCCTATAAGCACTGGCAAAAATGTGTTATGAGCCAGAAGAGCCACAGTTATTCCTCACCTGGCCTCTGGCATGTTAAAACCACGATTCTTTTGGCTCATCCCCATTGGGAGCTGGAGAGCTGGGCTGGTACTCACTGGGAGCAGTGTTCTGCAGGAATGCTCCTCTGCAGCTTGGGTAAGGAGCATGTGCTGCACTTGGCATTGCCAGGAGCAGAGACACAGGCTGCTCAGCCCCCTCACCCATCCACCCACCAATCCATCCCCACTGCCCCCCAGCACAGTCTGGCTGTTGTTCAAATGCTGAACAAGAAGTGTGTCAAGAAATGTCCAGGCTCTTCTTGGGGGTGCCCAGCAGTCGGACAACAGGCAAAAGAAAGACACTGATGCACAGGATGCTCCACTGGAACATGGGGAAGAACTTCACTGTGCTGTCACCGAGCACTGGAACAGATCAGCCAGAGAAGGTGTGGAGTCTCCCTCACTGGAGATATTCCAGAACCATCTGAACACAATCATCCCATGTGCTCTGGGATGACCCTGCTTGAGCAGGGAGGTTGAACCAGACGACCCACTGTGATCCCTTCCAACTCGACCCATTCTGGGATTCTGTGAAATGACGACTATTCTTATATCAAATTCTTTACATGCCAGCAAGACTTGTTTCCTCACTTTGCTTTGACTTCTTTATCAATTATCAACCAAAGTAGAATAATCAGAAGTAGTAGGAAGCAGAGAGATAGCTTAAGAAGGGAAAAAATAAGGAAGTAATGTAACAACCAACTGACATGCATAAACCTATGAAGTATTTGTCCTCAGGGTGCACTTGTTCCAGAACTCTGATTTCCTAGAAGACAACAGCTTATAATTTGAATTTTAGTTTTCAGGAATCCTTGCTGGACAAAGCATTTTGAAATGTTCATGCTCTTGGCATCAGGTGTTGGCAGTCATATCCAGAGCTGCCATTATACTTCATACATCAAGCTGCCCTTTCTCCACAGGTGACCAAAACTTCCAACAGCAAGGCACTAATCATGGTGAAGAAACCATAGCACAAAGAATTCACATCAAAAACCTGGTAATCCTGAGTGATGATCCAGCAATAGCCAGAAGAAGCAGTTTACATCTTGGAGAGAAGGAACTTGAGTAACTTTGATCCAGTCCAATACATAAAGAAATCAGAGTCTTGACTCAGGCTCCTAAAATAAACCAAAGGAACAGAGTGTCCAAGACCACTGTTTTTTTCAAAATGTGGTATTTAAATAACCTTATGTGAATGGTGTGCGTACAAAGAAAACTTGTAGTTTGGAGGGTGAAAATAGGAGAACATTGCCTGTTGACATTAAGAGCATTTACTAAACCCCTATTTCTCATTATTTCTGTTTTTATTTCTCCCACATGTGCTCATCCTGACTTGAAATTCATTTAGTTCATGCAGTTGGAAGCTTGTCTTTCTAAAGAACCATTTCTGCAGCATTCATACACGCCAATGGATGTTCATAAACAGTCTTTCAGGCAGTTCAAGTCTTTAATGAAATGTTCACATGCAGAAACCCTGTGCCACAGAGGCTTTGTGGAGGAGTCATAGAGAAGGGAACACCCAGTTTCTGACTCTTGTAAGAGTTTAGATTTATACAAAGAGGAGTGGTGCAGGCAGAGCAGCAGATCCCTGGGGATGTTTGAATTCAGCTATTCAAATTCTGGATAATTAAAATATCTCACTTCAAAGGCTCAACAACGTATTCTCAATACCAATGTAATGTAACACACTACTTAAAAACCAAATCCAATTGCAATGTTGCAAAACAAGAGGAAAAGCAGATCATAGAAATTCCATACAAAAATCAGTTTGAAATTACATCGCAGTGACTCCTCCCTTCCCATTAAGACTAAAGCTGGCAGTCCTCTATGCCATTATTCTGTGAAAAAATAAGTTATAGGACTTGAACACCTAAACAGGTTACCTGAGCACATGGTCAACTAGACTGTTTCAATGTAGGAATCAGGTTTGTGAACTTCTGATAAGTCTGTAATAAAAGCATCCTTATATCAAGTTTAGGTTTACAGCTGCCTTTTTTCTTGTAAGAAAAGACTCAGAAGGGCAAGAAACTCTGAGAAGCGGAACATCTTCCCATGCAGATATGATCATCCATAAACACTGTCAGGCACCTCAAAGAATTGATAACACTGATATGTAGAGGCCAAGGTAATACTGCCAGCTGAATAATCTTCTACTATCTATTATGAAAAAGTCAGCCCAAAATAGATCATTCCTGGGAAGAATAAGCAGTTGACTTTAATCAAGAAAGTCCAAGAAACAAAATAAGAAACTTAACAAGTGAAGAAAGATGCTATCAAAACAAGGCAGATTAAAAGAGTTTCCTGGGTTTTATCACCTACATAAAGGCTGTGTACAATCTCACGTGTGCAAGAAATGAAAAGCTGCCCACAAGTAAAGAGAGCACAGAAAGGCTTCTGGGCATCCACAGAAAAGCATTTCTCATTTAAGATGGGTATTGTCATAACCACCTTCTGTAGCCCACTGTTGACATAAATTGGATGCACAAAATATTAATAAATGCTCATTCAAATAACAGACTATACCTGCTTATGGGGAAAAAGTACAGTTTTGTAAGAGCTTCCTCATTCTTTCCTTCATCCAGTGAGGAGTATTTTCTGATCAAAATAGGAGATATCAAAAGCTTACAATCCAATATTTTCAAAAAAATTACTTCCACTAAAGTATTATAAAAAGGAAACCAATATTAAGAAAACTAGAATTACAATCTCCAAATAAAAACCAATATCTTATATCTATAAAATAATTTTGTTTCTCATTTTGCTGGGAAAACCAGGGGAATTATGTTTCTAATTCAGTCCACATAAAGTAAAATATATACAAATATATGGATTTCCATAACTAGTGTGCCAGACTGGAAATGAGGCATTTGATATCACTGAAAGTGAACATTTATGTCTGGGTGATCTGTAAAAGATAATTTAAATACACAATTTTAGCAAAGTAAGTATGAGAATTCAGTCACAACAGCTGCATTTACTGATACAAATTTGTGTCCATTGTGTTAATTACTTATTAACTAGGGTTGAAGTACTGTGCAACAAATCCCTATTTGTCTGCTGTTTATCAGCACCTGTTTGACAAAGCCATTGTTCCTGTGATACTCCAAATCCATTCATCTGAAATTATGTGGTCTTGCAAAGTAGTGAATCGGTAGTTTAAAATATAAATTTTTAAAGGACTAGCCTAATATTGTAACAAGATTTGTATAGAAACGTGGTTTTGAAGGCCATACCAGTGAAGGAAACCACGGTTTGGTGATTTCTGGAATTCAGTAGGATGCAAGGTTTGCACAGGAGCTCAACTCCCTCATCTCTCTACCAACAAAGATTTACCCAGGCGATCCATGCTAGATTTTCATCTGAGCCTTATGAGGGTCATATAATATTCCCCATGACTTTTCTTCCACTTATGGCTTTGAATCATTTACCAAACTACTGATTTCCAGAACTGGAAGGACTGCTCTTCTTGCAGCCTGAACTCTTCAGTGTTATCAAGCAATGCAGAGTGCTCCCAAATCAATAGGTGTGTTTTGCTATCAGTATGCACATTGGCTGAAGATTCCTAGGCAGTGCATGCAGGAAACAAGATGACTATTTTAATTTAGTTCATCTTTTCTGCTAAAATTGGGGTATGGTATGATGATTCAAAGATGAATTGAAACCTGTGGAATCATCACTGATATGCTAATGAACAAGAGCTGTTTTCTTTGTTTTTTGAAATAAAGAAAAATATCTGACACCTTAAGCTATTTTAAGATGATTTAATGAAGAAATGGCCTATGTTGCATACTTCCCCATGCTGAAGAAATATCTTTACGCAAACAATTTAAAAGTGAAAAAAAGACTCAAAAAAAAATTTACCTCCTCTTAGAGAGATAGGATAGATCACTACCCTATGATTAGCCATTAAATGAAATAGTGCCTTTTATTGTTTTATTATTTTTGAAACTTTCTATTGAAGATAAAAGCTGTAATAGATACCTCTCTCTTCTGAGAACATTTACTGTAAGGCCTCTTTATAAATCCAGAATTATGAGGATACTTACCAAACACTGAAGTGTTAGAAAACATTTCTGATGGAATGAACCAGTGGCACATTAATTACCTAGAAAATACAGTTCTGAACTACAATAATGTTACATGGTCAGATTAATTGCATTACTTAGGAATTACAAAGAAACATACTGAACTTTTTATTAAATTAGGTTTTAAAGCTTAGCTAATTAGGGAAACAATTCAGATGACATTTTTATTAGCTAATGATACAAACATTAATGACATTTTGCAATGGGTATGTTAGGTTGTTTTAACTGAATTTACCATGTTTCTGTCATTCTGATTGAGTTAGTTGTTGCTCTTAATATTTAATACTTATCAATGTGATTACCCATTGTGATATCTGGCACATTTTTTTTTTGTTGTTGGTGGTTTTAATTTCAACCAAGAAGGAATGCACTTAAGGTACAAATAAGATTAAAATTAGAAAGGCAATATATCACTAAGATTTATTTCCTAAAAGCAAAAACTTCAAGTGGGCAAATGAATGAAGCAACTAAACATATTACTGAATTAAGCAGTTCATTCCTTACCTCTTGTAGTTATTTGTTCTCAGAAATGTGCACTTTCAGATTAATACCACAAAACCAAAAGCATATTAAAAAAAAACCAAACAAACCCATAAAGGATCACTTTCAAAGCATGTTTTGCTTCTGGATTAAGTACAAAAGCATAACAAAATAGCTGTAGAATAAGTCAGGCATTTAGTTTTCCAGAAATTAAGTATTTTATATTACATTGGAGTTAAAACAGCAGAATATTAAACCCATCCTTTTTCTGAGTTTGTATTCAATTCTTTAGTGCAAGGCCATAGAGCACACATGATAATGTGTTTAAAGTTCTGGTAATCACTCAGTGGAAATTAGAAGTAAAACAAATGATGATATTTCCTCTGTGATCTTTTCAGCTTGACATTTGGAAAACGCAACTCATATACGCAAGATAAATCTGAAACAGGAATGTCATGTGAATGGCGCCAAGACATCTTTTTGTTCAACTATGCTCCAAGAATCTCTTATTTCTTGTTTCAGTCTTTTGTTGAAAAGTTATGTCCACCAGAGGTCGCTGATACCAAATTAGAAACAACATCAAAAATAAATATAGATATTGTTTTTAAATAAGGAAAATGTATTCTGATCATATAGGGGCTGATGGATGCTCAGCTGGCTGAACAGGAGCCAGTTTGTGCCAAGGTGGACAATGTCACCTGGTTTATATCAGCCATAGTGTGGGCAGCAGGACTGGGGAAGTGAAAATCCCCCTGTACTGGGCACTGATGAGGCCACAATTCAAATCCTGTGTTCAGTTTTGGGCTCCTCACTGCAAAAAAGCCATCGAGGGGCTGGAGTGTGTCCAGAGAAGGGAATGGAGCTGGGGAAGGGTCTGGAGCACAAGTCTGGTGAGGAGCAGCTGAGGGAGCTGGGGTAGCTCAGCCTGCAGAGAAGGAGGCTCAGGGGAGACCTTGTCACTCTCTACAACTACCTGACAGGAGGGTAAAACCAGGTGAGAGGATGGGCTCTAGTCCCAGGTAACAAGTGACAGGACAAGAGGCAATGGTGCCGGGGGAGGCTCAAGCTGGACATCAGAAAGAGTTTCTTCATGGAGATGGTTTTCAAAGTTTGTAACAGGCTGTCCAGGGAGGTGTTGGAGTCACCATTCCTGGAGCTGTTCAAGAGGCAATTGGATGTGGCACTTGGTGCCACGCTCTGGTTAACAGACTGCTGATCTGGCAAGAGCTGAATTTGATCTTGGACATCTTTTCCACTGTGAATGATTCTGTGATCACATCTGGCTGATGGCACTAGTCTGAGTTGCAGATATGACAGCTTTCCAAGTCAGACTTCCAGTCTAGACACTTCACAAATACTAAAGTGGTGTTCTTATTGAGCTTTTTGATAAAATTAGAGCAAGTCTCCTATAACTGCTGAGATAATGAATTTAACTAGAAATCTTAGGGGAAAAAAAACCAAAACAACCCAAAACATCAGGTCAGACCCATTTGTATCTAGTTTATTGCTGAGTAAAAGGATCACACTTTAAGTCTACCATGCCTATCTGTGTTTGCATTTCTGTGCCCTTACCTGGTTCACTTCTATACTCTAATACAGTGAAACTTGTATTCTTTTTACACTGATTCCTGCTCCCCTTTTCAGCAGAAATGGTAACGTGTCCCTGACCCATGTGAGTGCTATAAAGAACATACTTTAAAAACATGGTAAGTAATACCATACAGACAGGTTAGATAGAAAAAAAATTAAAGAAACCATTCTCCCTGTACAAAAAACAAAACAACAACAAAAAGAAAAACAAAAAAAACCCGCTAAAACCCCCAAAAAAACAAAACAAAAAAAAAACCCCACACCACCAAAAACCCTCTAATTTTTGTACTTGGAATTCACATTTTCTGAAGTTTTAAAAGCAGACCATCTTGAAGACTGCTCATGTAATATTACTCATCATTAAACTGGGAGTAATTATTTTTTAAATGTACAAACCATGGAATCACCTCAAGATGTCTTAGTAAGTTTACATTCCCTGACTAGACAAATCATATTGCAAATACCTATGTCTCCAGACAAGCAAATTTAAAAAGACTATTCCAACAGAAGGTTCAAAGTCAGTTAGTTTCTTCTATTTTGGATCTGTGGAAAAAAAAAAAAAGAAAGAGGACAAGAGGGTAGCCAGAGACCAATTGAAAACAGTAAATATCAGACTGTTCATAGAACCCTACCAGTTCTTTACAACTTTTGAGTGGGATGACAGAGCTTATTCTACTCATATGTAAGTGCCCAAAATGACAATTCTAAAAACTTTAATGAGTCACTGAGAAGAGGAATAGTGAAGACTTGTGAGAGAGATTTGACCAAGGACAGAGAAAAAGAGTCTAGACAACCTCTTTTATTAAACATTATTATTCAGTAGTACTTCAAGGCCAGAAAACAGCATGAACTCCTCTGTGTCATGTATTATAAATAACAAACTTTCTGAAAAGGAAAAAAATCATCTAAAAGACTCAAGAAAATAACCGTGTGCAGTTTCTTTGGTTTGCAAAGGCGAAGGGGAAAAAAACCCAACAAAACAATGCAGCAGCTGCAACTCAAGAGCACCTTTAAGAATTCCTGTTACTACTCAAAATAGAATTCTGTAGTAGTTCTCTGTAAAAGCATTATTATATTTTGAAATGCATTAAGTAGTTCTGTGTGTTGCTCTCCTCTTTTCCTATGACAACAGCTGAAAAAACTCAGGCCAATTCAGGCAAAAGATGCCACAGATTTGATGCAAGTAAACACCATTCACTCCAGACCTACAGCTACCTAGTGCCTCTATTATTCCCCATGTTTTATCACGGAGAACTCAGTCCCTGAAAAACTTATTTTGAAGAGCTTAGCACATAATTAAGAAGCAGTGAATAAAGGTCACCTAGAAGTAGTCCCACTGATGCTGCAGCTGTAAACACTGATGAAAACCCGTATAACACTTCCTGCAGCAAGCCAGGAATGAGCTCCAGATCAAACAAAGACAAAACCCCACCTCCTAACCACACACATCAACCCTACAACTTCAGCCATGTGAGAGTAAAAGGTGGGGTGGTGTACATGCTGGGTTGAAAAGCATCTCATGAGTGAAAGAATAGGAATTTTTGTGGTCAAAGAAAAGAAAACTGTGATTTGTTTCCTAAGTATCAGCCCGAAGTGTTGATATAATATTTCTCCTTAGCTAGTTGAGTCTCCTTTCTTTGTTACATTAACTACCATTTTAAGTGAACTATACATCTCCACTAAATTACTCACAAATGAAGTATATTGCAGATCCCATCAAACCCAAGCTACTGGAACAAACCCTTGAGGAAAAAAAAAAAATGGGTTTGCTTTGAAATGCTTAAAAAAGGAAGAAATCCCATGCAGTGAAAAAACCTAACATTATATGGCTGACTGATATCACCAACCTCAGGAACAGCTGCTGAAGAATCATATAGGAAGAAATGGATATAGTTAAGAGAAGCTACAATTTCAGTCCATCAGAACAACAATCCTTGTACTCTCCTGAGGAAAGGTACATGACAGATCCTGCCTCTTTCACTTGCTGGAATCTCAACTGAGCATTTCTTGACAGATTAATCATTGTCCTGCTAGGCACTGGAAAAAAGACACCTTTGTGGGAGAAGAGAAATCTGAGTGGGAACCAAATATTACCTTGAAGAAGATGGACAAAAAGACTCCAGCAAAAGTTAGAAAACCTTTCCAAGAATGTCAGCTGCTGGTACCTTGGAACAAGAGACATGGGGCAGAGGGGAAGCAGTATGAAATGTGATTGACCACAAATTAATATTTTCATCTACTTGAAGGATTATTTCAACCATCACAGGATGACCCTATTGGCCAACATACATCAGTACTCTCAAAAAAAGAAAGCTGTGACACCATTGTTCTGCTGAGTTGCTAAAACTATCATTATTTATTATAAAAAGGGGAAAAAAAGAAAAAGAGAGGGAAAAAAAAAGAGTAAAACTGATAAGGAGGTTGGGAAAAAGGAAAGTGCCCAAGTTGCTCATTAAAGCACATTCTGGTGAATGATACAAAGCTATTGCTGGCAATGGGCATTCAGTCACTCACTGATCAATATCAAATAGTTGTGTCAGAGTCTTTCAATCAAACATTTAAAGAGCTTGGGGGAAGAAAATTGTCACCTTTTAGAGACAAACGGTGCTGATATCACAATGGCAACCAAAGTCATCTGTCATGTGTGACATTGAGGATTGTTACTGACTATCCCATGAAGCCTATTGCCACTGTATTAGATCAGTTTTTGTCTTTATTTGTCAAGGAATGGTCAGACATACCAGAAGGGTACACATAAATGGTACAAAAGGGCTTCAAATGACAATGCTGAGCAATAACTTCTTACATCAGCCCAGTGACAGGTCATTTCCTAGCTGAAAGTGTTAACAAAAAGTAAATAATTCTACAGTAAATGATGTTGCCCAGTACTGGTAATTAAGACCATGGCAATGCAGAATACCTGACAGCAACAAAATTTAAATACAAGGAGTAGGAGTGTTGAGAAGGAAGGAAGGAAGGAAGGAAGGAAGGAAGGAAGGAATTTCCAGTCTTACTGTTTATGGTGAAAATATTTATCACAGGTATTCATTTCTATAAATTCTCCAAATAAAATAATGAAAAGAGCAAATACAAAATACTCCCTGAAGCACATGGTCTGTCATTGCAGACCTTGAAACAGCAACAACAATTTCTCCTCTTCTAAATATTTTTTTTTTACCTGTAGTGTAATGAAATGGCCTACAGAGAAAGAGCAGCACCCAGGCAGGTCACAAAAGGAAGCTGTAATGAGCATTTACTTGCAACAGAGTCCACTTGGATTCTGATTTTTGGCAGCCTGAAGTTTTAAGTATTAGAAGCCATCATCACATTAAGATATTTCCTGGAAATATGACTTAAGAGGGAGTAATGTGTTGACTGTTTCTTCATATACTGAAACTTCTGACTAAATTTCTTTCCCAATATAAGTTAAACAAGTAAGAGTCATAACACAGAGGGACATGCAGAATTTATTTATGTAAAGTTACTTGGGTGGACACACTTGGCGTGTCTAAAATGCGTATCTACCAAGACAATGGAAACCATCAGTTTTGAGGTAACAGTTATTACACTTCTTGCACATCTCCAAAAGAGCCAACTGGCTGATTTTCAAGATTTCTACATTAAAATTCTCTGTAGTACAAGTTGTGATATCACAAATATTATACAAACAACTGGTAGTTTTGAGCTGTAAGAACTGTCTGCTTACATTTCTTGCACGAGGAAGCAGCATGTTGGGTGAAATAAACTACCACTTGTAACATTTACATAGCTCAAATCTGTTTAAGTATTCAGTGCTTCCCCAAGCCATTCCCCCTCCACTTCCTCATAAACAGCTAAAGTAAATCCTTTCGGCTCATCTGTCAGATTAAAAAAAAAAATAAATTCAAACCCAGGCTTCTCAGAGGCTAAATTTGCACATGCTGTTGCGTTAATTAAGGGACACTCCTCAAATGCTTCTCTAGATCTGGGTGGCTTGGAAGCACAACAGGCCCTTCAGGCAAGCTCTTTCAACAGTTATCTCCCTCTCTCACCATGGCAGTATATCCTCTGTCGCATAAATGCTCCTTTTCCTCCCTGTAGTGGATTAGAAACTTATCTCTGTGGAACAATGCTACAAGATTGCTTAAACAGCCTAACATCTCTCCTCACCCCCTTCCCAAACACAAAGACAGAAAAACATTTGTTGCTATGGATTTAGAGGGTAGTGATGTAGCTGGTCATCTTTTACTAACCCAGAAAATGAGTGTAAATTTGGGGGTCTGAAGTAAAGAGCAAAAAACCTCAAGTGCTTAATGTAGCTGACACTGCAGAGGTTTGAGATGGAGAGAGACAAGATCAGTATGCAGTGCCAATAACTGAGACAGAAAGGAGAATACTTTGCTTTCTACTCCTATTGCTATCAAGTTGCCAGTTTGAATGTCAAAAATGTCCTTATTTTTTGTAACATTTCTATAATGTGAAAGTATCCCATTTCTGCCATACTTTCCTTCAAAAGTAATTAATCAATTTGTTTTCTCAGTGTTTCAAAATGAAAGGATGGGTTTTGCGCTATTTCTTAAGAATAAGAAAATGTCTTTTTCACAGTAACTTAATTTTCATAACATTTAATAACTACACTGTCACTAGCCCAGAGGACTGTCATTTGTGAATGTCTTCACTCAGAGGCAGGGAGTCCTGCTTGTTCTTAGGCTGCTCTTTTCCTTAGGTCTCAACACAGAGCTTATTTGTGCATCTTGGGGAAGAATTAGTCTATAAGCTTAGAAATTGTACAGCACATCCTAAAAAAAGCAATCCTTTCAGCTACATAAGAGGTCTGCTTTACAAAAAAAAAATACAGAGCTGTAAAACCTGAGTGCTTTTTCCTCAGTCATTATGATAGAAAAAGAGCTTCAAATCACATTTCGTCTAAGATAAAACAAGCTTTTGCATACCACGCATATTTTAAGACTGACATTTAAAAGACACCTACTGATACTGGCACTTTCCTATTTCCTTCTTCGCTTTCACATCAGAAAATAAAACAAAAAACAACCCAGCATAATTTCCTAACTTAGAACCGATCACAAAGGGAATCACAGCATTTTCAATAACAACCAAGGTGTTTGGCATCTCATGAGACAAGATTCTTTACCTCTTATTGCACTATTTACTTTTTAGTGATACTGGCTAGGGAAAAGAAACCGGCAGAGACTTAATTCCATCAAACAGGGAGTAAACACCCATTCTGAAACTCTCCTCACTGCAACTCCTGGAGGACAGAGCCAATATTAATCACTACATCTAGCACTAAAACACAGCTCTAATCCAGACCACTTGCACTGTAACAGATAAACCAAAACTAGGATAAGCAAACAGCTAAAAATTTAGGGCTTTGTAGCCCTAAATGGAAGGATAATCTCAAAGTCACCTAGGGTTTGACTTGCCCCATACCTGCATACTCCTCATACTTTACTCCTTCTCCAGTTACACTGTAAGCCAAAACAGCAAACAGGCAGCAGTCACAAGCTTATCTGCCTCCTAAGGCAGAGCCTTATTAGCACAGTAGGACTACTTAACCCCCAGTTCCTTGCTCAGGGAGATACTCTTGGCTGCAGTTACAATCAGGGAAGGCTAACGAGCAGAGTCTGCCAAAGCTGTCAGTGTGAATCAATTAACATCTGCCTCTGGATTTGCAGCACCTGCTAACAGGCTGGATTACTGGAGGAAGCCAGCTCTGCTCTCCCAGGATACTCAGAAGTGTCAGGGCACATTAGTGTTTTAAAGCTAGCTTCAGCAGTAGGTACAGGTGGGGAAGGGGGTTGTGTATCCCCTCTTGGCAAGTGTCTGGGAATGTGCATTATTTTCTGTAATAAAGTAGCATGCCAAAAAAAAAGGAGCTAATTAATGTCCTTCTCTTTTCATGCAGGAGCAGGATAACTGGCACTACTGCTCTCACCTCGCTGTCAATAAGCTTTCAGATGCTCAGTGCAAAGCCAGTCAGAGGCACTGGAATTCCTCTGGTTTTGCAAATCTATATATGTTAGTGCAGGTGCTAAAAGTCTGTGGGTTTCTGTTCAGCTGTTGATCAGTCTGTGAGCCAGTGTCATAAAGTGCTGTTTTGCCAGGCTTGTTATCACTTGGAGCAGGTTGAAATGGGTATGTTGACAATGGAATTAGCATATCAGGCCTGCTGCAGATTATCACGAAGATCAAGTGATCTGTAAGGTGACCCTGCATAACTAGAGGACACAGCATTATTTCTTCCTAAGATTCTTACATCTTCTGTCTGATAAGTATAGCCCCAGGTCATCTGAGAGATACATATAAAATATTATGCAATATAATTTCCTTCCTTACTAATTCACCTTTAACAATGATGTGTTTGTGCTGTATTCCATTATTCAAAATTTCTTTTTATTTTCAAGTTTTCTTTTTTCCTCCTCTTTTATGTCCAAGTTTCATGTGGCTGGTGTGCCTATGTGAGATTACTGAGTCTAAGGTGATTCTATCAAGATTTTCTGTTACCTATCACTGAAGCCTGATCACCTGCTGCTCTGGGAAAGTTTTCTATTTCCCCATACCACAAAACTCAGAGACACACTGAAATCACATCTGATGCATTAGTCGTAAATTCTGCAACTTGATTTCAGGCATTACTCTTGGTAAGATTGCCAGTGATACATAGTGAAAATGAAAATGGCTTAAAATTGCTAGGTATATTATGCAATGTCAAATGCTCATGCTGCAGTAAATTGATTGGAAGTATGAAAGGGTTTTTTTCTGTTTTTTGTGAGGTTTCTTTGTTATTATCACCAGGAGTCACAAATTCTGCACAGATGCCCTCAGACAGGTATATTCCCCCAGACAAAAAATAAATGTCCCCATAGCAATATATATATACATTTCTCTGTACATGCAATATGAGAGCTATGAGAACAAGCAAAATGAATTCTATTTGTCTAAGGGATTCATTCCTAGTCTCATGCTCAGTTGGTGATGTTTCTGAGTTATACAATCATGTCTGCAGTTTTCCTATGTCTGAACGTTATCTCTTCACAAAAAGCACACAGAATTCAGAGGAAGAAGAATGGCTGAAAGTAATTAAATCAGTCATGGAATGTGTTTGTTAATATGAAATATAATGAATTTATTAGGAAGGAGAAAAAACCCACTAAGTTGTGCTTCTTTGTCCAGATATGAGGTTTTAAAATATTTCTATGGGATATCACATCCTTGAAGGAGAGACTTGTGTCAACAGCTGTTAATTGCAAGGTTTTTCAACACCAAGGTGAAAATACCAGCTCTCACTTTAGTGACTCTCCATATCAGTAGGGAAATGTTGATAAAGTTTCCTCAGCTGTGCGAATTATAATTTTGCTGCCATGTGTACAGATAACACATGATATTTTTAGTGGAAGCTTGTCAGATTCTCTCAAGTTCTTGTTACCATATTTTAATTAATCCCTTTCTTTTGTTCAAGTCTTCACTTAGTCCTCTGGGGCTTTTTGTGCCAATGTTGGCTGCCTTTGAGAATATCTTCATGTGTTCTGGATAATGTTGGTCCTGAAGTTGAAAGGATTATAGGTGCCTTGGTCTGATATTTTTTTCATTCTATATATATTCTAAACTCAGATTCAGCATTTCATCCCTGGATTCTTTCCAGACCTTTATAAACATACAATTATTTCTCCATTCTGTGCCATTTTTGATATTTCAATGACACATGAAAACCATGAGTTTTAATTTAATTTCTAAAGACCTGTTTACATTCAAGAGGTCTTTGATTTTGTTGGGGTTTTTTACATATCAAATTTTTGTCCCAAGATCTAGGCTGTGCTTAGAATGTTTTAGTCAAAAAGAGACGTAAATAATTTCTGCCTGTATCTTTTGGTGGTGAATGGTGCTATATCCAGCCTGGATAAAAGGAGGCTAGGGGATGACCTGATCACTCTCTACAACTCCCTGACAGGAGGGTGGAGCCAGGTGGCATTGATTTCTTCTCTCACACAGCTAATAACAGGATGAGAGGATATAACCCCAAGATTTACCAGGGGAGGTTCAGGTTGGACATCAAAAAGGATTTTTTTCAGTGAAAGAATGGTTTGGCGTTGGAATGGGCAGCTCAGAGAGGTGGTACAGTGACCATCCCTGGAGGTGTTCAAGAAATGACTGGACATGGCACTTTGTTCTGTGCTTTAACTGGCATAATAGAGGTGGGCCAAACATTGGACTTGATTATCTTGGATGTCTTTTCCAACCCTTAATGATCTTATGACTATATTAACCTTCTCAGGAGTGCCTTAGTATAAAAAAGATTCCTTGATCTTTCATCAGCCAGGTTCGGGGCACCTTAGAGCTACTGCCCTTCCTATTCAGCCTACACACCCATTTTCTTTCTCTGAAAAATGGGTTTCGAGACTAAATATCAGAATTGAGCATTACCCAGATCTTTTCCCTTTGTCATGGTTGTCCCTCTGGCTGGCAACTTAGCATTGCAGCCACTGGCTCACTCCCACACAGTAGGGTAGAATTGGAAGACTAAAAGTGGGAAAACTCATGGCTTGAGATAAAGACAGTTTAATAGGGAAAGTCAAAACTGCACACTCAAGCAAAGCAAAACAAGGAATTCATTCACTGCTTCCCATGGGCAGGGAGGTGTTCAGCCATTCCCAGGGGAGCAGGGCCCCATCACACATAATGGTGACTTGGGAAGACAAATGTCATCACTCCAAATGTCCCCTCTTCCTTCTTCACCCCCCATTTTATGTTGAGCTTGATGATATACGGAATATCCCTTTGGTCAGTTGGTGCCACCTGTCCTGGCTGTGTCCCCTTCCAACTCCCTGTGCAGCCCCAGGCTACTGGATGGTGGGTGGCATGAGAGGCAGAAAAGGCCTTGACCCTCTGATGAAATCTCAGCAACAACAAAAACATCCCTGTGATATCAACACTGTTCTCAGCACAAATCCAAAACACAGTGCCATTCAAGTTACTGTGAAGAAAATGAACCCTACTCCAGTGAAAACCAGCCCACCCTCATAAGGATTTGGAAGCATATCTTTGGATCCAAGCATTTGATGAGACAAACTTTACTGGTAGCAGAAACACAATTTTTTCCCTAATTTTTAAAATTCTTGCTTCATCACTGATCATAAGTGCTGGCAATGGCAGAGCTTGATGTGTCAGTGTTAAGGGGCAAGTCCTACAATCACTGTTGCTATTTCTCCGCACAGCAGAGAGGTTTTACTGCAGTGGAACACACAGCATCCCCTCTGTGAGCAGGAAGGCTGTTAGATTTCGAGGCTGTATTAGGGTAGTCTTTCTTCACATCAAAATCAGCTGAGGTCAAGAGGGCAGAAAAAGAGCTATTAGCAAGATCATTGTAGCTTCTTGTTCCTGTGCTGTGTAGAAGCAATTTTTTCTGTGTCTAAGTTTTCCTTGTTACTGGTGGGTTTGCTGCCCTCCCTCTTCACAGGCATTGCAGCCCCTGATACAACCCTTGATTGCTCAGACAAAGAATCCACTCTTTGGCTGCAAACGCTGAAAGTCTTTGATATCAAGCAAGCCAAGAAAACTAATGCCTAACGGAATCAATCGCTCAGCTGCAAAATGAAAAGCAGACTAGATTAGAATGGAAAATAGGAGTAGAGGTGACTTTAGAGCCATGACTCCCCTCCCCCTCCTGCTTTTGTCAGTGAAAAAACTATAATTTCCCTTTATGTTCTCCAATGACAAAACATGATTTATGGCCATTTTTTTTAAAGTGTATTTATAGATGTGCTCATGAAAGGTGCCACACTGACAGCTTGCTACGCTCTGCTCTTCTATTAAAGTACTGTTAGAGCAGAGGCAATGATGAGACCCCCCCTTTTTTCTTTATTTTTTTTCTTTTTTGCCTGCTTCCCCACTCTTTGTTCCAATATCTGTTCAGTGCTGTACAAAGTCCCTTCATTCCAGCATAAAGAGATATTTAATAAAATTCAAAGGATTTTCAGAAAGAGATTACCCTAATAATCCTGAGGTAATTGGAAGTTTTCTCTGCAAGCATGTTCATATTTTATTACACAACCACAATAGGTTGGAGGAAATGGTCTTTCATGCAAGAAAACTCCAAGAATATCTGCAGTGTAGGGAGATATTTAAATTCTGCAGCATTTACCACTGTTACAGGAATAGCAGTTTCTGTGTTCCAAATATTCCTAATAGCCAGTATATTCCATTTTCAGTGCTTAAAAATAGGAATCTGGATTCCAAATGTTGACTACAAAAATGTGTTGAAACATGTAGAGGTAGGCATTTGGCCCTCAGTCTTAAGATAAAACAAAACTTCTTTCCCTTATTTTGTTATTCTGGGACTAAATTTTCTCATGCTACCTAAGCACTTCAAAGAAACAAAGCAAGTCACTGTAAATTATTCGAGCAATTAGGACAATTATGTGTTCTTAAGTGTTTTCCAGTCTACCTCTCGTAGTTGTGTGATTTCACAGCTCTATGATATCTCTATCTGAGTACTTGGTAGTGTTGATATCAAAGGAAAGAAACTACATTCAAAGAAATCCCTTGCATAACTTTGAAGCTATGGGCACTAAAATATTTATGCTCTTCCAATCATGGGAAATTATAGTATTTTCCTTTCTTTAAGCTAGTTTTTGAAATGGTAGGAATAAACCAGGCAGCCTGATTTGATATTGCTATACCACTGGCAAAATATATCAAAACTTGTGAAAATACGTAAGACTAAAATCAGATGGGTTTAGAGAAGAGAAGATTTAGAACTCACAGATTTAGAACTTATTTAAATGTGTTTCAAGCTAAAATCCTACAAGTTTCACGTGCTCTAACTACTTCTCAAAGTAGGGACAATAGGATGCTATTTGTGGCTACTTGGCTTCAGTCATGTGAAACACATAGTAAGTGGCACAGTTTTCAGGAGAATGAATTCATGTTGGGAATTGTATAAATAATGAACACTGATAGAACTCATGAATGCCAATTTCTGCGTGAGAAGATTGCAGTCAGGAAAAACAGACATATCCTACAGAATGTGCATCCTCCTCACCCAATTTTCCCCAGCCACAGTCTGTACCCAGTCTTCTATTCTCTGCAAAAGAATGGAAAAACCCAATGGGATAGAATTAATATGATATAGGGGAAAAAATGTAGACATTGTTACTTAGAAGAAATTGAAAAATGCTAAGAACCAAACCTACAGATATCATAACTAAGATGCCATTTTTCCTGTGCTGTATATAAAATACGTATTTGACTGTCCTACATTGTGTTCTGAGAATAACAGACTGTCCCCAAGAACCCGAATTCATAAATATGCAGACACCACTTCAGATGCCCACAATGCAAGTCGTTGCAGAGTTCTGAGGAAGTACCACTGGCAGAGCACACACTGAAATACTCTCACAGATTTGTTGCACAGATGCTTCTGCATGAGCAGAAGGGGTAGTTAAGCTGTGCCTGAAGGAACTTGGCTCAGATTAAACAACATGTGGGTATAATAGCTGTTAAATGCAACTGTTCCCAGAGTTTTTGTATAATATAATATGCTGAACACATTTGTGAAATATTCCGTCTTAAAAGTGATATACTTAATGAAAGTTCTGGAGTGGCTTAAAGTCACAGGTAATCAATCGAGAAAGACACAGAGAGCAATTTTATAAAATTTTAATTACTGTAGATGGATTAAAGTCTAAGATATTTATGTACCTAGCTGACTTTTAATATTAATGATGATACTTAACAGGAAGGATATCTTTGCAGCATTTGCAAGGAATAAGAAAAAGTAGGTTTTAAAGATGGTTGCCATTTTTGTCTACAAGGAGTAAAATATCAGCAACACATTAAGGTAATGATGTAAGAACTATTAGGAAAATAATTCTGACACATTTGCGACTTCTTGAATACAGACTTTAAAAACACAATGAGCATGAATTACTGTAGTGATAAAAGGTCATGTATGTATCACTGAAGTTCGCATGCTGGGAAGAAACAACTTCATTGAAACCTGTTCATCTGTGGAACACTGATTCTGGTCTCACTTCATTGCTAAGGGTTAATTCAGCAGAACTCAGCTCAATGACACTTAAATATCACCCTTTAATTTAAGAAGGTTAAGGTTAAGAAGTCAGAACCTTTTGGTGCTACTATATGATCTGAACTTGAAGGGGATGAGGTCCATCTGATTAACTACATGTAAAAATAAGAGTTGCAGATAGATTAGTGACAGAGATCCCAATACACCGAAAATGTTTAGTCTGATGCTGTTTGCATGGCACTATGCTCTCTTGGGAATATGGCTGTAAATGACAGTTTTATGGAAAAATATAGAAATTCTTGGGATCTGCCTGACTTTTGATTGTCACCCAAGAGATCATGCAAAAGCAGGACACAGTTAACACATGTGCAGCTGCCAGACCCAAATATTCTTAACACTGCGGGTTACAACTGACTCCCAGTTACAGCTTGTCCTGTAAAGGGTAAAAGGATTTTGGTGCATTAGAGGCAGGGAAAGAATAAACTGGAATTCTCTGTGCTCCTCTGGGTTTAACAGAAAAATTCAGGACCAGATATGATGCGCTGCAGCCTATGGAAGCAGTCATATGCTGCCTACATTTCAGTGGTTTTGGTAATTACAGTTAATCGTTTGGACCATCTGCAATATGTTATAAAAATAGGGAGAACAAAGTGGCCCAAACAAAAAAGTCCATTATTGTACAATTATTTTGTCCCCACAATACCACATGAAATTAAATGTCCCACAAGAAGCCATAAAGACAAAAGTAATGTTATCAAAAAGTGCAGAAGGAAATAAGCAGTATGATTGTTATCAGGCCTTCACTGCAGCCATATTTTCTGATTCAGGAAGTGATCTTGGCCAATTCACAGATAATTGTTGGTTTTGTTAGGATTTATTCATTGTCAAAACAAAAAAATAACACTTTGCTTAGATAGCTCCTTGTGATATTAATAGATTCAAAAATATTCAGCCTGTGTTTTGTCAGAGCTTCGTTATTAAAATTTCAATGGGACTTACTCTTTCCTAAGGACCATAATAAATGTTGATATAACATTCCAATGTCTAAAGCAACATAATTTATTAAATTCCATCTATATGACAATAAGATTGTTAGGATCATTCAAAAACTTCCTCTTTTATTTTACACTCAATAGGGAAGGCTCCTGCATCAAACTGAGGGCCTGACTCACACCATGTGATGAATAACTCTGGCTTTCAGGCATCAGTCTGTACTACACGGTCACAAGACCTTCCAAACACTGCCCCTATCCAACTAATGACACTTCTGATGAAGTCTGCAGTCAAATTCTGTCTCCTATTTAAGCTTTCCAGAAGACCTTACATAATTAAACTGGCTGAACAAGTGAAAAAAAAAGAAACCTGGACGTTCATGATTGCATTTTATCCAACTTCATTATAACTTTTATCGTGATGCACCTGTGTTCAAACTTGCAATTAGCAGCAAAATGAAAAGGATCACAAACAGAGGCAAAGAAAAGGGGTGTTAAAAATATCATGGAAAAAGGAGATGCAGATAGACCATGTTCAATAAAAATAGAGTCAGTAAATATATGCTGCTGTTCTGTTCAAATATAATCAAGTAGTTCAAATGTCTGTCTGAAACTAAATTTTTATTGAATACATTCTGACTTCAAGGTCCTAATGCCACTGTCTATAAGAGACTGAAGCACTGTATCTACTTGAATAAAATCTGGGACAAGGAAGCCCAAAAGGGAAGCAGTCGTGAATGGATGAAAAATTATCCACAATATGAAAGAATTTGAGAATTACTTTGATGAATAATTTCACAGAACAGTTTAGCAACAATAACACAATATTTTATTAAGGCTTTTTGTGTGCACCTTCCTTGTGTTAGGAGGTTATACTTATCTCTGAGCAGAATTCCCCGAGTTTCAAAGATTAAAAAATTTCATAAGGCAACACTAGGGTCATCCTGATTGATATTCTGTAATATTGACCAATAGTCAATATTATGTGATGGACAGGGCAAAACTGCTCCGAATTTGTGTCCAAAACTCATTTTTTTAATTGTAAATTGTATCCTAAACATAAAGAGAATATTACCAGAGATGATGGGTGCTGGTGAAATAAAATACATTCAAGGTCATGGTGCAGGATAGCAAAAATTTTCTCAGTATTTTCTGGAGAGGAAAATTAAAACATCATGTTATGTCAGCTCCTAAAGCCTAGTCTCTTAACAAGTCATATACGGTCTTCACACAATATCGTGAATTCTACTCTGGTAATTCAGGTTGTTCAGGAATTTCTAATTGTCACTGTAGAATATTGATCACCTAATACTTCACCCTATAACTCCAAGAGAAAGACCTGAGGATGCTATGGAAGAAATGCTTTAATCCTTGCTGAGAATGCCTAAGATGTTGTTACAGCCTCATGCCAAACTGATCGTTTCTGTTAATGGAATAGCTCTCACTGTCCCATATTCACAAGTACTTTGGGGATTTGTTTGTTTGTTTTAACATTATAATTAGTTGCCTTTCTATCTCATCTGTTGATTTTCCATTGTTTGAAGTTTTATGTATTACTGATAAATCTTTTTGCCCAAAGTTGTATATTTCAAATACAAAGAACATGTTCTTTTTATTCTCTTTTCAAGTCAAGAGCACTTGATGAGCCTAATTTGATTTGTATGGTTTATCAGTTAGAGTAATCAGCATGAGTAGTCTCTTATCCATTAGATCACATGTTCCTTTTTACTTGTGAAGTACAATTTCTCTGTGTTAGGACTCCAGGCTTTGGAAAGCTTTTGTGATTTTTGTCAAGGACAATTATGTTCATTTATTTATTTATTTTACATTGTCGTTTACACTACAAAAAAGATTGTGTTATTTTATATTTCAGGGAAAGGTGTTATCTATATGCAGAATCAAACCAGTTTTAAGGCAGCACTATCAGAAATACTTTGGCATTGACAGCAGATTTAATAAATGATGGTTTTTTTTGTCTTGTTGGAAACTTAGGCTAATTTTCTACAAAATCCCAAGCTTGCTGGTAGTTCCTGCAGTACTGTATACTGATTTTTGTTTGTTTATTAATTAAAATAGATTAATCAATCCATGTAGTTATTATAGAATAGCATTGATACTTGTTCTGAAACAAGTCCCATGGACGGATTTACTGTAATCCAGCTGCATTTAACTGAACTCTGGGATGATTTTCTCATTCTATTAAGAATAATTAATTAAAAATCACCAACCTTTTCTTACTAATAGATAGAAAAAAAATCTTATGATCATACATTCCCTAAGGAAACCTAGTAAGAAGGATTAGGAAGAATCTTTTTGGTTCTTCTGCTGGGAAAGTATATTTCTTTAAATGACATCAACAATAGGAATATGAATGGGATAAATTAAAAGTTATATTTACCAATAAGTTTATATTTATATTTTCTTATGTCACATTTTTAAAAAAGCTAATTCATAACAATGTTCATGAAAATGTGAACAACATGACTGTTGCTCACAGCAAATGCAACACTTGAAAACAAATTTGTAAATTATTTTGCTTTATTGCATAGGTAAGAGCACAAATACATGCTCCAAGTACCCTTATGGTAAGAAGCAACATAAATACTTAACATGCTCACCTACAATTAAGATTTTAAAGTTAATTTCTTTTTACGATTCCTATTTTTTTACCCTCTAAATATATAATTATGGAGTCAACTATTCTAGCTGTTCAGCAATGGGATGTGTCATATATTTAAATTTCCACTTAATTTTTTAGGGAAAACATGTGACTTCAAAAAGGCAAAATTTTATAACAAGAAACCAAAAATTGGGTTAACTCATTTATCTACTTGGAATCAGCTGGGAATTTATGCTTACAGATAGGTTAGCAAAACTATTAAGTCAAAAGGAGTCATTTAATATTAACTTAAAAAAAAACCAAACAAAAACCAATGATCAAAAGGTGTGGTTTTTAGGTTAATATGAGTACATACAAGAAAGACAAAAGATGAATGATGCTTTATATTATATATGAATAAGAACATAGAAAGCCCTGAGAGTTCCACTGATGGCTCATAGCCCTTGACTGTACTTTACATATCTTACATTTTATACTAACAGGAAGAATGGTCAATAGTATTTTTAGAACCTGTAATATCTGCAGCATATTTTTCATTTGGAAAAAAATAAACCCCACCTGTTCACGAAAGAAACAATAACACTGAATTATCTGCCTCAGTAAGTATTAAATATGTCTTGCAGTCCTCAGTGTAAAATGTCCTTTATTAATGATAATCCTTATGGTTATTTAACTCCTCTAAAGTAAACAAACAAACAAACAAACAAGCAAACATATATCAGAGCTGTTTTGAAGTTATTTATCACCACAGCAAAGGCCCTAAGGTAAAAGAACTAGGATTCATTTTGTAAAGAGAGTGAAGAACTAAAATAGGGGGAAGTGTTTAAGGAATGAAATGAAAATTTAAATTCCATCCTAATAATACATTGAAATGGTGTAGTGTATTTTTGGATGCAGATTTTGGTATTTCAATTTTTATGAGAAATCAAATTTTTATGGACTTGTAAAGGGAGCAGAACTTGTATATAAGGCACATGATATATGGACTTAAAACAACAGAGGCTGATTATAGAGCTAATAATTTATTTATTTTATGTATTTTAGATTGTGAAACTCTGCAATGGTGAAAGACAAAAAGATGCAAGCAATGCCCTGGGGCAGATTAATTGTTCATCATCATGTATATGCTCCCTCCCATAGTGAGGTCAGGAGATCACAGAGCTCTGGGCAAGGTGGAGTTAGGGATGTTGGCTTGTGGCCAGCAGGACCAGGGCAGTGATTGTCCCCCTGTGCTGGGCACTGGTGAGGCCACAGCTCAAATCCTGTGTCCTGTTTTGGGCTCCTCAGTGCAAGAAAGACTTCGAGGGTCTGGAGTGTGTCCAGAGAAGGGCAATGGCGCTGAGGAAGGGAAGGACACAAGTCTGATGAGGAGCAGATGAGGGAGCTGTGGGGACACAGCCTGGAGAAAAGGGGGCTAAGGGGGAAGATTATCACTCCCTACAATTTCCTGGCAGGAGGGTGGAACCAGCTGAGGGTTGGTTTCTTCTCCCAAGCAAAAAGTGTCAGAACGTGAGGAAATGGCTTCAAGGTGTGCAAAGGGAGGTGTAGACTGGATGTTAGGAAAAATTTCTTCATGGAAAGGGTTGTGGAGCATTGGAACAGGCTGCCTAGGGAAGTGAGGAAGTCGCCATTCCTGGAAGTGTTCCAAAAAGTTGTGGATATGGCACTTGAGAACAAGATTATGTGGTGAACATGGTGGTGGTGATACATTAACTGTTGGACTCGAGGTTTTAGATGTCTTTTCCAGCCTTAACAATTCTATGATCCTATTATTCCTACCAAGACAGTTTTCAGATGTGTTAAAGTGAAGCTGCTTCCTAGGAATGCTCCCAGGCCCTTTCTGCCCCTGCTGCTACAGCTCTGCCCTGTATCAACAGGTCCCAAAAAGTTTGCAACTGGCTGCAGAAAATTACTTCTTTTTATGGAAGACAACTGCTTTAACATACACGGATTATCCCCAGCACTGGAGTCTACTGTATAAATAAAGTCATTTTCTTTAGAGACATCAGCACTAAAGGGGGAAAAATATTCTTCTAAGGTTCCCTAGAGGGAAAAATATAAGCTGTGAAATTTCCAAGAAGGATCAGATGAATCATGGTTAAATACACTCCACTGGACTAGGGTTCCTGCTTTCATGAGACAAATTTTCCCCAGAATTTTCTGTTCTCTTCAACAGGGGCACGTTGCTGATAATGATTAAGGCTTAGCAAATACCAGCAAATCCAAGGTCATGGAAAGTAGAGGAAAAGCTGGCCTGGCTACTGCTTGTAGAGCTCAGCCAACCTCTTGCCAATCCACGTACAGCCCTACTACTTTTTGGGGAGAGCAAGACTTCACCCAGGTTGACAATGAAGAACAGATCAGTGCACTGAGTGTTTACACTGATACTTGGACAATTAGCAAATAAGTTCATCAGAGGATTTGGATCAAGTTTGCATGGAACATCAAATAATGAAATAGTCATAAACAAATTATTATATAACTGTCACCAAGTCATCTGAGTGATAATGACACTCATAACTGCTTACAGGCACAACATGCTTACATAAATATAATTGTCTGATTGCTATTGATCTGATAATATACAAGTATGAATACTGCCCAGAAATAATTTATTTTAATTCAGATAGAATTTAAAAACCTACTGACAGGGAAATGACAACATTAATTTGTATTTCTTTATCCTAACTATTTCATGGAGTTATTTTATTGTCCCTCTCTCCTTAAACTAAATTTGCTAAGTTTTTCATTTTCATTCCTCTTTCCTTATCTGTTTTGCTCTTTTTTTCCCCCAGTAAATATTTTATCCAAGGCCATTTCATTTTCCTTTCATTGTTCTTTGCCATTCCCACCCCTTCACTATCTACTGATAAGAGAGATAATACAAAAAACCACAGAAATGGGTTGGAGGCAGCAGGGAACAGCGCACCTTGTGAACAAGCAGACAGAAAGAGGGATACCAAAGGGATGTAAATTTATGTATCTGGAAGTGTTCAAAAGGACTCTGTGACCCAGGCTTTTAATGGAAACATTCTGCCCTCTCCTCTGTCATGTGCTGCTCTGAAATCTGTCTGTCTGTGTCTCTCATTTAAACTAGAAATTTCCACATTTAGGGTAACATTACTGATCAAAATTTAATTGAAGCTCGCAGTGAAAGTGTCAAGATATTTCAAGCTTTCCACAATGAAAGCTCTTAGTCAAAAATTTCTCAGCGTCTCGACTGCAAATATACAAGTTGTTGCACTTCACGTTTGATAAAGAATGCAGCAAATTATTTAGGGGAAGGGAGGGAGGACAAAAAGGTTAATGACAGACTTGGTTTTGAAGATGAACTATGAATTAATGGATTCAGCTCAGATCCTGTTGGTCACGGTCCAATGGTAATTCATTTATAAAGACAGTTATCTCATCATCAGCTTTAAACACGAGACTACCAGGAGATAGCTTCTTTAAATTAAAACTTGGATGCATTGCATTAAGATTAAATTATTGTTTAAAAGGCATCATAAACTTAATGAAAATATGACAGGAGACATTGTAATTTATGCAAATGCAAGCAACGACTACATCATGCTTTCTGAGGCTTTCATTTTTTGCATCCTGCATTATTCACAGAAGATATTTTTACATCATGTTGTTCAAGAATCCTAATTGTAGAGGTGGAGAGGACAGCTTATCAGCAGTAGATAAAAAACGTGCTATTCTTAGCTTTACTAGGTTAGCATGTGGAATGCGAATGTCTGCATCCAGACTTCTACTCACAGAAGGTTTCCCACCCCTGTCATTCTTGTATTGTCTCATGGTAAAGTGAAAGGACGACAAAAAGGAGTGTAAAACCCCTATAGAATTGATAAAAAAGAATGTGTGTTAAAGGCAAACATGACAATTTTTTAAAATTCATTCATGGAGATGAAATCTCAGGTACACAGCAAAGGACAAAAAATATGTAGTAAAAAAATTCAGTTCACAAGTTTGGTAATATTTTCATTATTTTTTCTATGGCTTTTTGCCTTGTTGGCCATAAGAAGTACTTCCCATTCTTAATAATGCACCCCCACTGGATGTTTTTCCATTATAAGATACACTCCACTACTGCATGCTATGCCTTCCCTCCCTCCTAGCAATATTTTGTCATATTCCTTAGGAAATAGGAGATATGCTGTTTTGAGCATGGCTTCTGATGAGAGTTTATTTTGATGTCCAGTCCCTCCTATGCACAGAGAGGCTGAAACCATCTGCAGACAGGAGAGCTCTGTGAGGAGCTGGGCTCCTCATCCTCTGCCATAACTTTGAAGCTTCTGCATGAACTCCAGCTGGTTCTGTTGAGCAGCCGACATATTCACTGAGGCATAAATTTGGCAGAAATACTAATATTCCTCTGTCTCTCTAATTAAAGTGCACGTGCTAATGGTTACACAGGAAATGCAGTTTTAAAACTTGTGCATACCAGCTTTGTGATTTAAATACCAGTCTGTTATTCGGAGTTCCATGATTTGGTTGGTGGTGGATGGGCAGAGGCAGGCAGGGCTGGCAGAACCCTCAAGGCCCTGACAAAGGAGACAAGAAGGTTCAAAAATGCCATTGGACACAGC
Organism: Entomyzon cyanotis; assembly: GCA_024500445.1. NCBI lineage: Eukaryota > Metazoa > Chordata > Aves > Passeriformes > Meliphagidae > Entomyzon > Entomyzon cyanotis. The sequence goes on from JAKEPQ010000756.1 coordinate 6,839,264, forward strand.
AAGTGACAATTTGGAAAAAGGGACTTCCTCATCTGCCCACCAAGTCTTGTCCCATGTCCTTATGCATTGTTACAAAGAGATAAAAACTGCTAATCTTCCCCGGCACTCAGCAGAGCCACATTTTTCCTCGTGGTGGCAGTCTGGTCCTCACAGCTCAGACACTGTTTAGGCAAGATGCCACAGTTTCCTTGGAGAAGAAAAGTGTGTAAGAGGAGCAGCAGTATTTAAGGTAGTGTGTGTCAGCAGCAGCAAGAGCAGTGGGGCAGGGAAAAGTCAGACAATGCTTCTGCAGCCCGGGCAGTGTCAGCTGAGGCTGCAAATAACGAAGATGTCACCGAAAGAATAATTTTGTTCAAGAAAAGGTTACAGGAATTTTTCATGAGACAAGTTGATAGGTAATTTGCTAATGATATCTTTCAACTGCACTGATGAGACACAAGTTTTATTTCATTCTTTTCTTGGCAACAGTGTCAGTAAGACTACTTTGGTAACAGCAAGACCATATTATTCTATATTTTCCATATTTCAATTTGTGGTAGCATAATTTCTTTTCTCAATTGCCACCAAACTGAGCTGCCCCACTCTGACAATAGTTTTTTGTTATATATCCAAGTAAGCCACCAGCTGCAAAAAATATATCTGGATTTACAAAACCCACAGAAAAAACAGATGAGTTTAACTTTTTTTTAAACAAAGTTTTGCTCAGCAATTTGCAATGAATTATGCCTATTTCCTCAAGATATTAGAAGCACAGGTAATCTGCTACAACTTGTCAAGTACCACATTGATCTTGAAGGGCATGCATTACCTAATGCTTAAACACTGTAAATTAAGATTCAATTAAGTTGAAATAAAACTATGACTGTACCAAAAAAAAAAAAAAAAGTAAGTATATAGATATTTATTCTCTTCTGGAGACTAAAGTTTTCTTAATTACCTGACATGATATACATAAAATACTATAATGAACAAAATTTAATTAAATAAGAAACTCTTCTATTGACAGAGCAACAAAACTTGCCTAGAGCCTGTGATAAACATTTAGAGTCAAGCTCTAACTTGCCTCTAGGGAAAAATGCACAAGCAATAAAACTAGATTCAAATGTAAGTTGTTCTAACAACCTAATGACCTAATGTAACTGGCCAGATTCTACAGGTCCTAAAAAAGAAACCCATGCATGTGGTGTCACACTTAAAATTACTGAAGTTGCAACAACTGGTACTGTTATCAGAACTGCAGTCAAATTATAAATTAATTAAGACAATGCTGTTTGCATCTTCTTAAAACAGCATAATAAACACATGTAAATGTAGGTCATGTAGAGTTGTCCAAGAAGGTTGCAAAGAATAAAGTGACACATAATGTGTATGGGCTGTGTGTGAAAAGTAACTCTGTGTGTAACTCTGTGGTAACTCTGTGTGTAACAGGCCACCAGCACCCTCATAGGGAAAAATTTCTTCCTACTATCTAATCTAAACCTGCTCTTGATCAGTTTGAAGCCATTCCTGCTTGTGCTGTCACTCCATGTCTCTGTAAATTGTCTCTCTCCATATTTCCTGTAGGCTCCCTTCAGGTACTGAAAGGCCACAATTAGGTCACCCCAAAGCCTTCTCCAGGCTGAACAATCCCAGTTCTCTCAGCCTTTCCTCATAGGAGAGGAGCTCCATCCCTCTGATTACCTTGGCGAGCTCCTCTGAATTTGCTCCAATGGGTGGGTATAACATCTAAGATATGGTGGGGAAGCTCGTTTGGCATTGATCCCCCATTCTGTTTTGTAAGGCTGCACCTATTTCCATAAGGGAATGCACCTTGTAAAAGAGATCCAGTGTTGTACCTCTCTGTTTTTTACAGAAGGAATAACATCTCCAGGTGCACTAAGCACTTGTATTTAAATATAACTGAACGGTACCCAAGCTGCCATCTCCTGGGCTGAAACAATCAAAACCAATAAATATTTTAAATTATTTTTCTTATCCAAGAGGAAATATGAAAATAACACCATACCTCAGAAATACCTGTTTTTCTGCAGAGACTGTAAAGTCATGAAAAAAACTCTTTGCAGGGCTAAATCCTATCCTAGGTAATAATAGAAATTTCAGTTGAAATAGACAGCCAAATATTTTTCTTATTACCGTGATTCTCTCTATCATCAGTGGCCTTCACAAAGTATGAGGTTTTACAGAAAAAACTGCAAGATGTTTACCCAGACTTCACTCAGCAAACCAACAGCTGAGCAAACAGATTCAAACATTGCATCTCTCTTTCCCCTTTACCATCCATTTTTAATAAACTAGAAACACTTGCCTAAATAGAGATGCCCTTGGAGGATGTGGAAGACTGTTTGCAACATGCTGAATGACCTATCTGTGTTTGGGTGCTCTGACCAAGTCACAGAAATCTCCAGCTAATACCACATGCACCAAACAGAGCTTTTTGGCTTCGGACACAAGTTGATAATAGCAATGGTAATAAAATGGCTTTTTAGCATCTTAACACTTTCAGTCTTTTAACAATTTTTTTTAATATTTCAAAAAATAATTCAGATACTTAAATAAGAAAGTAATAAAACATGAAGACATCCAGATTTTTTCCCTTTCCCCTCCCTCTTTTAATATAAATGGGAGATCAAATTTTTACATGAATGGTGACAAATAATTTTTTTTCAACAGCTGTCTAGTTCAAATTTCATTTTTTACACCATTTGCTGAGAAACTTGATTCCCTTGCCACCACATCTTAACTGTATCACCAAACAGATTAACATCATGGCAGGATAGCATGTCATGTAATGATTTTAATAACATTTATTCATAAGATTGTTACTCCTCCCAGCTTCTGCCTCAGGATCTGCCACAATGCCATGTAGTTCATTAGCAAACACACTGAGAAGTCAATGAGGCAGATACAATGTGTAGATTAAAAAACCCACAACATTAAGTTTAACTCTTCTGTAACCTTGTAAAACCCATTTATAGGCTTATTTAATACTAAAATTCAATAACGGTGCATATTGTTTCAAATTATGCATATTTATGAAGAGAGAAATATAAACAAGTTCTGTATCATACGAGGTTATTCTGAGACTGGGAAATTTAGCAAAGAAAAAACCACCAACAACCAAAAATTAGGAAGAAATAAAAGGAAAATATTACATGAATGTTCATAGAAAATTATTAAAATGTCTCATGAGATTTTGTCAAAATATTAACGTAAAATAAACGGATAAATATTTATTCAGAATGATTATATAGTGTTTTCTGAGTTGTTACATCAAGACATATTTTCAAAAAGAGTAACATGGGTAGCAAAAATGCAAAAAAAAAGTAAAAAAAGGAAAAAAACCCTGGGCTTATATTGCCTACTTTTGCTGTGGAAGAATATGTATTTATCTGTAAGAATTGCTTTCTTTTCTGAAGACAGCTAATATTACATGTCTTATGCATAATCAAGCTGTCCCATATAAACTTAAATGTGGTTTATATATACAGGTACACCTCATGCATATATTACCATAAGCATTATTTTACTGTGGTAATGTATTTTCCAAACTAAGGAGCAAGGAAATATCTCCAAGATGAACGCTTGTCTATGTCCTCGTAACAAAATTCTCAGAGCCATGACTCTGTATCAGCCAATTTGACCTAGTCAAGGATTCTTTTTTCTAGGAGTTATGCAAAGCAGCCTTTCATAAATTTACAGAAATACTGTTCAGATCTCGTTTCTTGGGAAAACAGGCTGTGTAATGAGCTTTTGGGGAACTGAATCAGAATCAGAAACAAAGAAAATTCTATACTTCTCTGCCAACCCAGTTTCTTCATCCAGCATGAGACAAATTAGTTGCCCAGGTTTTACATGATAATTTAACCATACTTTTTTTTTCACAAGCTTATGCACCTCTTTCTGTAGCAAATTAAGAAATTGTTCATAGAACTCTATTTGCTTTGTGGTTTGATCAAAATAATTTTTCCATGCATGTAGTTTCCTTTTTTCCTTGCTTTAGGCTGGGTTGCACCTGTTAGAGTTCCATTTGCAGGAACTGGAAACAAAGGATTCCTGTGTTTCTGTTCATGAGAATAGCAAAGCAAATTTCTTCTGGCATTTTTTAGTGAAAAGGAATCTGATTCTTGAGGGAATGGTCCATGGATGGCTATTTCTGAATATGCAAGGTGCTGAAGGATATTCCACTTCCCCTACAAAGACAGGCTGAGAAAGTGGAAATTGATCAGTCTGGAGAAGGTTGCTTGGAGACCTCAGAGCTCCTTCCAGTATCTGAAGGAGCCTCAGGGAAGCTGGAGGGGGACTCTTATCAGGAACTGTAGTGATAGGACAAGGGGGAATGGCTTCAGAATGAAAGAGGGATATTTAGGTTAGGGATAAAGAAGAAATTTACTGTGGGGATGATGAGGCATGGGTTGCCCAGAGAAGCTGTGGATGCCCCATCCCTGCATGTGTTCAAGACCAGGTTGGATGGGGCTCTGAGCAACCTGCTCTAGCGGAAGATGTCCCTGTCCATGGCTAGGAAGTCAGAATTAGATGGTTTTTAAGGTTCTTTCCAGCACAAACCACTCTATGATTCCCACCCTAAATACTGAAACATCTGATGGCAGTGCTTGGATGTGGAAGACAGCAGCTGATGCCATCTGGTGTGTAATGTTATGGTTACCTCATCTATCTGAGTGAGTAGATCATGTTTCTTTACCAGCCATTTGGTGAGCAAGGCTTGTGTCAAATGCAAACCAGGTGTAGTGATGGTGACCATCAGCCATATTAGAATTATTTAAATAAAGACAACAAATTCTAAAATGAGAATAAAGCCAGGCACCAGAAAGGGGTTCCAGCATAGGATTTAGCTTTAGTTTCAAAGCTTTCATGTGCCAAAAGCTGAATTCAAATCTATAAACAACAACATAAATAAAAACACAACATTTGGCAAATATAATTTAGGTTTTGACTTGGCCTGGAAAGCGGTGGCAAAACACAAAGATAGAAAACAAAGAGTGAAACAGAGCCAGTGTTGCATCTGCCAAAGTACCACATTAACTGCTATGGCTAGCCTGCACCATTACTGTGCTTTAGTGGAAACTAGCTGGAATATTTTGGACTCTAGTAGTAGTAAAGTGTTACCAAACACATCAAGATATTTGTGAGATACATTGCTATGAGCTATGCATAACATGATGCAGATCCTCTCAGGGAAAGTGAGATCTGTCTTGCCTTTGACTCAAAAGGATCAACTCTCTTGCTGAGGACATCTCAGAAACATTCTTCAGAAGAAACGTAGATTTATAAAGCAAACAAATGAGTCAATTGGATGTAATAATCTAGGGAAAAAAAAGTCCTAAGCTCATCCAGGTTGTGTAAGTTTGATAGAAGATCTCAAAATTTTACATCAAATTTATTTTACTGATTATGACTACAATGCTATATTTTCCTGTGGATTCATAGCAGGTAAAAAAACCCCAACAACCCAAAACAACCCATAAGCAAGTCTTTCCCTCCATTTTTCCCAATTAATATGGTGCCAAAGTACTTCAAAGCCACTGGCTCATATAAGCATTCCTTTGTGTCAGTGTCATTTTTGTTGCTTCATTTGGTTTGCATTTGTATGAACAAACACAAAACTCCTGTATTTCTTCATATAGATGTCATAATCTGGAATGCAACAATGTGAGGAAAAAACCACTTATTATTCTCCTGTGTTAGCCTAGAAAGTTTACAGAGGATGCAGACATAGACAGCATTTGGAGCTGGTCTTATTGAGCTCAGTGATAAATACATAAATAAATAGAAAAAGCCAGTTCTTTTCCTCTATTAAATATAACTCAACAAAAGCAATGAAGAGCCAAAGCAGCCAGCATCCATCCACAGCTTGAAGCTTTTCATCCGGGAGACTTCAGATCTAGTGTCAAGTGTTTTTCTGGGAAATGACAAACTTTCTCTTCTCTTTGTACAAAGCCAGATGATGACTCTAAAAATTTCCTCCTACCCATCTGTTCTTTCAGCTGGTATGTGGCATCCTTCTCCCCATTTTTTTGCTCCTTTACAAAATGCAAATTTTCAGGTCAGGAACCTGCAATATTTAGAACGAAAAAAAATCCCTTAGGCTTGACAAAAACTCCTGACTCTCAGCAAAGGAGTGTTCCTCATTTAGGTTCTCAGAGATATAAGCAGAGTAAATTATTGTGCCATCCATGATGAATTACTGAAAACATCAGCAAAGGGCAATTACTGCATGTCTGATCTTAACTTGGCTTCCAGTTAGAAATAACGATATCCTGTGTAAACTACCTCAAGGAACAGATGCCATCAAAGAGCAATGAAAAATGTTAAATATTCTGCAGATAGAATTCACTGCTATAGCAGCTTCCCATGAGAGCAGATGCAAGTTTTCAGGCATTTTCTGAACATTAAGGACTTCGCAGTGTTTTCAAACCCCGCCATGAGAATGCTTATCTTCCTCATCATTAGCTTAACATCATGTTATATTGCAGTGCCCATCTCCACAGAGTGGAGAAGTCTGGCTGCTTCCTTGGACTGCAATAAACATGGTTTTATTGTGCATCCTACTTATTGTATGGAAGGAATATTTCTTCAGCTAAGCTATTAAAAACATACTTAAAATATTCCTAACTGCAGCAAAACAGGCAGCAGGGAATTTGATAAAAATATGCAGTTCTCTTGAGCTGTGAAAGTGGTTGTTTTGGAAAATGCTTGGTTATGTGAGAACTAATGTACAAAATGAAAACATTTCTTCAAGTCAGTAGAGCTTCTGGCTCTATAATTTTTCTTATACTTTATTTTTGTTTCCTGCATAAGATACATTTTTAGCAATGATGAGCACTTTTCACATGTGTGATTTGGACAGATAGAAAGAAAGAAGGTGGAAGGACCTTCATGTTGGTCTTGTTGTTCTGAGTTTCACAATTTTTTAAAAGATTCAATTTTTCAGAAATGACCCCACAACAACAAAAAAACCCAGGAATCCAGATTTGTCTTGCAGTAACAGAGGTTTGACCAAAGGCTGCAATGATTTTGAAAGAGTCATAATTCAGTGGTTTACAATGTATCATAAACTGTATTGATCAAGTAAAAAGAAATAAATCCTATATTCTCCATAACATTGTTATTTCCTTTTCTTCTTTCAAGAACACCTTTGGAAAAAACATCCCACTTTTGTTTCCATTAAACAATTCATCTTTTTCGATCTTCCCTACACCAAAGCCAAGATCAAATAAAACCCACACGTAGCAAAGTGTTTAGTGTTGTGAGGGCTGGTGTTGTGCTCTGATGTTGGCAAATTACAACTGATACATCTGGTGCTCCACTTCAAAGGCAAGATTGGTCATGCTCTGTGTTCTGGGTAATTGCATGCTCTGCTGTACATAATAATGTTTTTCAATTGGGCTTGTTCTGCATAACATAGATTCAATTATTATATAATTCCTACCTCTGCAAGTGAGCATATTTCTATTTTCTGGTTGATTTAGGAGCAAAACTTCTTACAAGTTGCACAGGAAATCTGGGGTAACTTGTGTATCAATTCCTCCCTCATGGATTACTCAGACATTGAGAATGTCTGTTTTCTCTACAGCCTACAGATGAAGAGACCAAGTTGCTGAAGTTTGCCACAGAACTTCTCCCAAATACTGCCCTGCAGAACTGGAAGTAGATGTTGAACTGCTCACCATTTCTAATGCAAAAGTTCTTTGTTGAATAAAATATCATATATCTTTTTGTTGTTTGGTTTCCCCCTCACCCCCCACCTCACCGTGGCTGCATAAAAACTGGACAAATTTAAGTAGATCATTATTATTGTTTCTAAGACCTTTTAAAATAAATTTTTTTAATTAGAGGCATTTCTGAAAGCTTTTTACTTAATGCACTGCATAATTAAAAGTCCACTACCCTCCAACATACACACACAGTCAAGTACAAAATTGTACATTTATCATCCCATTAAAGAATTATTTTGTATTAGTTTCCAGTCTCTTCCACTTTAGCACCCTGTTTCTAGCAGAACAGTTTCAGCTGAAATACACTGAAAGCTTAGTGAAATATCTTCGTTATGTTGCAAAATGCAGATAGATCTTCCTCTTATTTTAAAAATCTCATTCAGGCAAAGAAGCACTTGTTAGCCATCAGAAGATATAATCTAGACCTAATATTTCTTTAGACGTGTCAAATAAACATTGTGATGATAGGCTGTATTAACTCAGTGCATCAGAATATATCGATCAAGCATTCATTGATTACAGCATTCAAGAGTTACCAGATTTCCTTGGGAAGGAAAGATGTTCATATGATGAATTAGGGAGAAAAAGAAGTTCAATCCAATTAGTAAAGCACAATTGAATAAACTATCTATAGCTCTATATCTTCTGTTATTAGAGTTTTCTGGAATAACACAATGCATCTTTCCTATGAAGTATTTATTAATCTGTTAACTTTATTTCACAGAAAGGAGAAAAACATTTTTGTGCAGCGTAGAAAATGGGAGGACAAACCTATTGTTCGTAAAAGCTGTAGTGAATGAGAACTGCAAGAAAGAAACCATTCTTTTTATGGTGTGGAGATACTATTTAAGAGCAAATGCTTTGATCCTTCTAATGTTGTTGAAGACAAATATGGTTTCTATAGAACATATCTTAGCAATGAAGATGAATATTTTATTTAGTACAATTTTGTTCCACTAGACAGATGAATCAAGATGAAATTAAATAGTTTCACTTGCCTGTTTAAAATAAGTCCCAAAAAATCATCATGGCTAAATATATTAGATAGGAAGCATTTGAAAAATTAAAATTTACAATATGACAGGAATTTATTGAAATAAGGAGAACATATGACACATATAAGGCTTGTTGGTGCCATCTGTATTTGAAAGTTCAGCATTTTTAGCTGCACATGTTGGAAATAGAAGAAAGGTTAAAAGGACAGTCCTGGAAGGGAAGAAAAGCCAAACAAATATTTTAAAAACAAATGCTATTGCTAAAAGAATCTGTCAAGAAATAGAACGCTATGGCAGACAATCCAACTGATATATCAAGTACTCAGGGCTAGTCTTAAGACTCCAACTTTATGATCAAATACCTCCATGAAAAAACTTTCTTTCACCACAAAAATAAAATATAATCGATTTTCACACTCTGTGTGCTTTTAAGTTAAAAGACAAAAAGGTTGACTTAATGGAATTTGGCAAATAAAACTAATTTTAACAAGGTAGAGTTGTCTATGATTAGGTTCTGATGGTTAATTAGGATGTACTGAACTGGGAAATCCACTTGCAGATGAAGCATTCCCCTAAGATCTGATTACACACAGTAATCAAGTGCAGTGGCTGCTGCTTAGTAAGGTTAGCAGCAGCCAGAATTAAAATCTGATGGAAGAGAAGAGATCCTTGGAGATGCAGAGATACACTACAAAGAAAATATGGCTGAATCACAGGAAAACTTCACCCTAAAGGTTGCAGAGCCTACAGGAAAGATGGAGAGAGACTATTTACAGAGCATGGAGTGACCGGACAAGGGTGAATGCCTTCAAATTGACAGAGAGTGGGTTTAGATCAGATATTAGGGGGATATTTTATACTGTGAGGGTGGTGAGTCTCTGGCACAGGTTGGTCCAAGAAGCTGTGGCTGCCCAGGCCCTGGAAGTGTTCAAGGCCAGGCTGGATGGGGCTCTGAGCAACCTGCTCTAGAGGAAGGTGTCCCTGCCCATGGCAGAGGGGTTGGAATGAGATGATCTTCAATGTCCCTTCTGACCCAAGCCGTTCTATGACTCTAGGTCCTTCTAAAAATAAAAAGGTTATGGAGTGTTTTCATTGTTTCCTGTTGCTTGGCTCTGCAAACCATCCCTGTACCATGTGCTGTGAGGTGTGATGAGTATCCCATTGAACCAGTGCTTAACACAAGGCAGTTCCTCCCTCTCTGAACCAGGACAGGCACATCAAGCATATGTTCAGGGGAAAGCATTAATATTTAGTTATTAAGTTCTTCTGAGCAGGAATTTTGAATAATCAAACTGAACAGCCATCTTCATCAACAAATCTCTACAGTATACAGTATATAAGAGAAAAGAAGCCATTTAAGCAAAAATAAAACCTAGGAAGTCAATAGCAATGTAGGATATCAGCTGACTTCAGTATTTCTGCTGAAAGCCCAAGTTGCTGCTGTCCAAATTCCAGGCTCACTGAAGAGAGTCAAACAAGAGTAATGCCTCTGAGAGTTGTGACATTTGAAGCTGAGGTGCAGGCAGGAGAGGGAAAATGTTCCTTAATTTTATTATCTGACTATTTGAATGTTGACATTATCTTCATATCAGAGACTTTCATATATGAAATTGACTTTATGAAATTAGTGGGGCAGATTTCTCCATCTGATTTCTGTCAGGTAGAGATTTAGCAGAAACAAATGATAGGTTATACGTTAGGTAAAGCTATATATTGTGTTTTAAAATCTTTGGGTAGGGGTTCATCTGCTGAAACTAACATGTAAAAGACATGTTAGAAAATTTAATATATGAGCAAATATCGTTTACAGAATGAAAAAGGAAATAAAATATTAAATAAATTATTAAATATTCATTTTATGCTTCTATAAGTGTACTGTGCTTTCTGCAGTGGCTTTGCTGGTGGGAATGCAAATAATGAAGCCTGTATTTATCCACATGTAATCCTTTCCCTCTTAATAATCTAAACTGAGATGGAGTTGAATAAATTACATACTACAGGCATAGACAGAGCAAAACTCTCATCTTTTCCTTCTACCCCATGTAATGGATGGATTTCCAGCCAGGGTTTGCTAGATGATCTATTATTTGCATGAAGGCAGAAAGGATTCAAATGAAGCAATTATTAGACAAGAACACTTGATAAATTGCAGCAATATGTTCAGTAAAATGCACCTGACACAGTTATTTCTAGACAAACACCTCAATAGTCCTAAAAAATTATTGGTATGAGAGTTTAAGAGACAATGCCTTCATTTTAAGCCAAGAAGAATGAAGTGACACAAATATTTCCTTAAATGCTCAACAGCAGATGTTTCAACAGAGGCAAAGCCATGGTGCAGGTACTCAGCTGAGTGTTCCCCTCTAATGTTGATCAGGCTTTGCTTTTGCACTCAGACCCTTACAAATGTAATAGCTAAAATATGTGTATATGCCTTGAAATACTATTAATCTTTAATTAAAAAATAGCATAGATATAGCAGCCCCAGTGACCTGCTTTCCTACAGCTCAAGTGCCAAGTTGGCTCTTTACAAGCTGGGTAATTCTGCTGCTCTCAGAGCAGTATTGACAGCGAAAAACAATAAATTTAGAAATTAAGTCAGCCATTCAAACACCAGCCAGGGAAATCCAACTAATTAGTTTCCATTAATTTCCCAGTGGAACACCTGTGGTCCATGTGGGTGTTATGAACACCTCCTGCTTTTGGGAAATCCACCTTTCCTTCACCTGCAGCCAAAAGAACTGATTCCCAACTCAATCACTGCTGGTGAAGAACATCTGCAGTAGAGAATTCACTGTAAATTTTCATCCTTTCTTTTCAGCTCACTGGAGATAGTAATCACAGGAGCTTATTAATCCCCTAGAACTTTCTTCACCAGCTGCAAAAAACTGTGACTACTTAAATCTCTGTTAATCTTGTTGGCGGTTACTCAGATGACAGTTTGTGTCATGGTCTAAGTTAAAATGGGAAGAACATCAGGAGGAGAGACAAAAATCTCAGAGCAACAGGTGGTATTAACAAAATGTACATATTTTGAGGGGTTTTTCTGTGCCCCAATGGGGATCTTCACTAACAAGAATGAGCTTGTGTCACACTGGTGACAGAGAAACCCAATCTTTAAGTGTGATTATCCTACTTTCTCTCTGTAATTTCATCAGGCAGAAGAGAAGTTGTGTCAGCTTTAAGAATCCAGTTTCAGGTTACACCAGGAGAATGGAGGAATCATTTTGACTTGTAATGTACAGCCCTTGACCGAGGTCCCAGTCAGTGTTTGTGTTAGCTCTGTCATCACTGCTGTTTTCCCTGTCATTTGCACTAAAGAAAAATATAGTTATTCTACTGTGTAACAAATTGTAAATTTGATGAAAAATGAAGTTTGGCTCATTCCAAATCTATCAGGAATTTCAGAAAAAGGTCAAATGCTTGTGCTGGTAAAGAAGAAATGGGAAGATAGAGAAAAAAACTGTGATAGCTTTCTTTCATCAGCCAACCAAATATTGCAACGTTTAGTCGACCTTGGGTTCCCGCTAGAGAAAGTCAGCTATACTTCCCACTTCCTGTGAAAGAGACATACAAGGATACATATTTATAAGACAAAACATAATATAGTTTTAACAAAAAAGATGGAATTTCACTGTTTAATTATATCTACTGAAACAATTCAAATTTTGAGTCAGTGTGATCCCAAACAGGCCTTTTTCCAGTTCAGCGCCAAACAACCAAATGGAAAAGTTAATACAGAAATAGTTATCATGACACCTGACAGAGAATGATGAAGAATATTTGACTTCTCTGTTGAAAAGGTTGCTCACTACTCTCATAGATGGAATAATTTCTTTCTTTTTTTTTTTTTAATTAAAGTAAGGCCTGTGGAGTCATACCAGTAATTCTTGCTTTTGTCCAAATAAGTAGCTGATTCTTTAATTATCAGATTCAGTGGGCACAGTGCCTCCACCCCCAGCCCGGCAGGTTTCCTTTTAACCTCAAGGATGCAAAAGGAATATGGCAAGCCACCACTTTCAGAGGCAGAATTAATAAATCTATCAAGCCAAAGAGTGTTGTGCCATCTGCCTCGTGTACAGCAGCAGCATTAATCACAGCAGACTTCTCAGCTGGGTCCATCTGTCCTTAACCAGATCCATGAATCAGCGGGGTGGGGACTGGGGGAAAGCATTAAACTGGACAAGTGGCACAAGTTTGCTAGTGTTGACCAGGGTGGGTTCATGTATGTGAAATCCCCAAAATGGGAGATGAAAGCTGGCTCTTCCTGCTTGTTTCATCAATGCAATTGACACTATGAGGGGAAATACCTCATTTTGTACACATGCAGTAAGGGTCAATGCTACTCATAAACTGACCCCAGCTCAGGATGAGAACTATCCACATATTCAAGGTAAAGTTTGGGCAATGAATTACAGTTTCATGGAATCCTTTCCACTATATCATTCATTTTTCAGACAGAAAATCATGAGTCAACTCATCCACAGGTACAGGTTAAATGGATCAGTGGCTTCCTAAAATGTTCCATAGCACTAGGATGTAATGAGTTTTTTTCAACAGAATAAGAAACAGGTATGTTTTTATTGTTTTGTCACTTCATCATCCTCCTAGTTACCACAAGCTAGTCACTCACAGGTGTTTTCTAGTTCTCTTTCTCTCACATTAAATATCTCTGTTAGACTAAGCAAGCCTCATAGAAGACATTAAGTCCCTTAGGCAAAGAAGAGGTATATTCCCAACTGAAATATCACTAACTTTGTGAGTTTCTCAAGAATACTAATGCTCTTACTTCAGTTCCCTCTCTGTGAAAATGCAAGGCTGTATCCTTTGGTAATCTAAGTGCCATGAAGCCAGACAGAAAAAAAATAATGCGATAACAGTAGGTCTTATCAGATAATTAGTATGCAAAAGCAGGAAATTTATAAAGAACATTGTTTACAAAATCAAAGTGATTTCATGTTTCACTCTGATAAAGTTTACTTGGAGAAATAAAAATACTTTATTTTAACTTTATCACTTTGTTGGTCTTTTAGATAAAATCAAAATGATTTCTAGACTGGACTGCAAACCTCTCTTCTTGAACCTCAGCAAAATTATTTTGGAAAGCTCCTATGGCTCATATTTCTTGATGGCATTTCTTCTTCCCTTTTTAAAGCATCTGGCAATCTGGGTATAGCAGTACTTGTATATCCCTACTTTTCTGATATTTCTGGGCTATTTCTGTTCAACTGATCACATTTACTAGGGAATTACTTTATTATGGATGTTTAGAGTTTTTAAAGTAGCATTTTAGCATTTCAAAATTTCAAATGAGAGTTTGAAATTTTGCTGAGTTACAGCATGAGACTTTCAAGGGTATTATAAATCAAAACTTATTAGCTAAAAGTATGCACCAAGGCAGACAAAATAGATGCTCAATGGCACATAAATCCTGCCTGATGTTCAGTGACAAAGGAAAATAGAGATACAGGGAAGTTCATTTCCCTTTTTTCATGACCACAGCTGATGAGCATTGCTTTCCCACATGCACTATGGCAGCCAATAGCACCTAATATTTTTCTGCCTATTCTGTTTTTATTGCCTATGCAGTTCTTATTCATTTGCAGTGTGTAAATATTTTCTTATTCCTGCTCAGCTATTTGCATCAATAACATAATTTAACAGTAAATTTCACAGTCTAATTATTTATTATATTAAAATACATTTCTATTTATTAATTTGAAACTGTTTGCCTGGTAATTTTAACAAATACCCATGTGCTCATTTCATGAGCCAGTCTTATTTGCATTCTTTTGAGCAACAATTTTAATTATTTTCCCTTTTTCCCCTAAGACAAAGCAGAAAAATCTGGAGTTCCTGATCTACTCTCCTACTAATGTGGGATAAGCAGGTGCCTGACTTCAATGGGGATTAGTCACATGGCTGCACCTGCAAGATTACAGCAGCCTTAGTGAATGATAGCTGTCATTTCTACAGTGAAGGTTTTGCACCTGTAACTGCAAAGTCTGTGCACAATTAGCTGAAAGAAGGAGGCTTCTACTTTTGAAATCTCTGACTATAGGTTTCAGGTTATAATGGTCACTAGTATTTTCTTCATTTTTTTTATATAACTAATATTTTATGTTGCCCATTTGTTATTTTTCTTGTTTCATGGCCAAGTAATATTTATTGAAGAAATAACTAGATCATACCCTAGCTTTTCCCCTTCATGCTGCAATCCAAACTGAGAGAAACTTCTGCTTTGTGAAGGCACCTGACAATAGAATATTTCTTTTCATGCTTTGCAAAAATTTTTACAGTTGCTGTGCAATACCCATTTTATTCATATCAGGTCTGGGCCTCTGTGGCTGGGAAATGAGGAAGGCAAGGGCAGACTCACTCCCAGCATATGCAGCTCCAGCCTGGCTGGAAAGGGGAAGCCTGGCCCTGCTGTCAGTAAATGGTGTTTTTAATCTCACATGCTCTGGGATGCTCTGGGACACAGAATTCAGACCCTGTTGTTATTTTGGGAGGGTTTTCTTGGCATAAAGAAAATTGAGGTAAGTCCCAATCCCTCTACTTTCTTTCATGCAATACACAAATTATAATTCTTTAGGGAATAAGACAAACATGTTTTGTACAATGCTAGGGCAGCAACCTGCTTCCTAAATCCCTCCCAATCTCTCTTACTCTTCCCTCCATCTTTCTTAAAGTGTGATATAGATTTGTATTATGCAGTCTTTAAACAGTGGTGAGAACTAATAGTTGATCTGAATAAATGCAGATGAATTCATTGTTTCAGGATGCTGATTTAATAGCTAGATCAACTACACATATTAAATAAATAATATTCTTCAGCATGATGAGGAAAAAAGAGAAAAGCTCTTTAGCAGAAGACGAGTGTGAAGAACCTTCAAATACTTCACAAGGATGCCAATACATCAATCCCAGGGAGCTTTCAGGCATATATGAAATATAATGAAATACCTGCATGCTAACACAAGAAGCTTGAAGGACAAACAAGGAGAAATTGGAAGCTGTGACTAACGGGGAAAAATTATGTAGGAGACTTGACAGAAACATGGTGGATGTATGACCTCAGTAGCTCGTAAACAGTGAGTTAAAGCCCAGCAGTACTAGTTGAGGGGGAAATACAAATGTATGTATTTAAACAATTGGGAAAATTGTGTTGGGACATAAGAAACAAAGTAAAATTTCAAAGGATTTGTGTGAAGCCATTCTAAAAAATCCTTACATTGATTGTGACAGATCCCAGTGCTTCTGCTAAAAAAACAGCATCAAATTTGAGGACCAATTTGTAAAGAACTAAATCGAAGGGCTGGAATTATACGAAGTAAACAAGAATGGATAGATGTGAAAGCAAAGGTGGTCAGCAACCTGCAGTGATCACTGTGGTTCAAAGAGGAGGAGAAAAAAACCCTAATCTGCAGATAAAGTTCCATACTGACATTCCAATGCTGCCAGAATTCTTGTCTGTAAATATTATGCAGGAGTTAGTACTTGGCACAGCTTTCTATGGAGAACTACCACACAACTATCCTGTTAATTACCTCCTGTAACTGGCATTCTTGTATAGCACGGAGTAAGAACAGACTTAACAGGTTAAAAACATGTCAAGACTCCCCCAGATGATGTTGAGCCGTATATGTAACAAATAATAGAAGATATACTCATTTCTATGAAATATTTTTAAACCAGTTTATCTTGCTTTTTTTTCAATAAAATTAAAAAAAACCCCAAAAATTCATTTTTATGAATACAGAAGTAGTGAGAAGTTTAGTCAATATATACATAAAAATTATTGTCAAATAGTGGTGCAAGAACTTAAAAAAAATCTAATCCTTTAATGGAAAACCGCTATCATGAGTACAGATTTTTTGGCAAATCTGTGCCAAAGTTCAGATTCAGATGCCTATAGAAAAAAATCTATTAGCACAGCTAGTTGAAACACTAAAGCTGTTCATACTTTATACATACAGTAATACAAATATGTTTTTGTGGTTATAATATTTCCTGCTTTTATTCTTAATTAAAACATTTTAGCAGAACTGTGTCAATTTTCCCTCTTCAATTTTACCCAGCTGCCACTTCTTTTGAAATGAACAATTTTTGAAATGGTAACACAAGAAAAGGCAAGAAATAGAAAAATCCAAATATAAGATATTTATGAACTTGAAAAATATAAATTAGACACATTTTTACTCAAGTGACAAGAGTTAAATCAAAAGGATGAAAACTCAAAAACTGAGAATTAATAAAGAGCAAAACAAAATAAATAGTTTTTCATAAAATTTGTAGAATTTAAATATTACATGTATTGGAAATTGTTTCTCATTAAGATACATATTTTCAGAAGATCTGAGAGTCTTTCATAACCTTTTAAAAAGCAAAATTTTTAAAACAGGATAGTATTGAAATCAACCTATTCTTCACACATCCTTCAGGGGACTGAGAAATTCCACATTATGCTAATACTAGAATCACAGGAGTATTTTTAATATGCAGTTGAATTATAGCGAGACTAAATCTAGGTAACAGCACAAATGCTGAACATTGACATATCTGTAGAAAATCTAGAGCCAATAATATTCTATATGTTCCATTTAGAAATGTACATTTCTTAACCTGCAGATAAGAAGAAAATATACACTCCAGCGGGGAAAAGAGAGTTTTGGGACAATAAGTTGTGAGTTAACAAGGCAAATACAATCTTATCTTGTAAAGAAACATTTGCACATCAATCTTATCCTATAAAGAGACATTTGTACATAGCTAGGAAATGTAACATTAAAAGGTCTCTTTAATTAAGAAAAATATCCACACAGTATCTTCTGGATAACAATACAATAGAGTGAACTTCCAGGGGAAACGTTATATCTGTCTGGATTGCCTGAAAATAATAAAAAGAGAAATATCTACAGAAGCTGACATACTCCACTGAAAGGAAATCAATGTATGGCCTCGAACACAGGCTCTGTGCACATGATCTTCTCCTGACAGGGGGACAGAGCAGAGAGGAGTGGACAAGGGACAGCAAATCTTTGAGACAAGACACACTTCTCTAAGCCATCTGCATACACAAAACCAACCCTGTCCTTGCTCACCAGAGCAATCCTGCTCTCTTCCTCCTTCCTTCTAGTGCCACAGCCCTTCCCTCACTCCAGCCCTGGTGGCATGTGGGAAGAGGATGCAGGTGGATGAGTCACTTCACTCTGCTGTCAGGCACAAAGTTAATCTCTGAAGGACCAGGCAAGTCAAGCCAGCAGGATTTGCTCATAGATGTAGTGCAGTCTTGGATGACTCATCACTCTGTGGGGCAGGGCTCAGCCATTTGCATTTCCCACAGATGTGCAGCACCTGCAACTCAAAATGATCACAGGAAAGACATGGACCTGTAGGGGTGAGTCCAGAGGAGGCCACCATGGTGATCAGAGGGATGGAGCACCTCTCCTATGAGGAAAGGCTGAGAGAATTGGGATTGTTCAGCCTGGAAAAGAGAAGGCTTTTGGTTGACCTAATTGTGGACTTCCAGTACCTGAAGGAAGCCTACAGGAAAGATGGAGAGAGACTATTTACAAGGGCCTGGAGTGACAGGACAAGGGGACTGGCTTCAGAGTGAAAGGGAGTAGGGTTAAATTGGATATTATGAAAACATATTTACTCTGAGGGCAGTGATGCACTGACACAGGTTGTCCAGAGAAGCTGTGGCTGCCCCACCCCTGGAAGTGTTCAAGGCCAGGTTGGATGGAGCACTGAGCAACCTGGTCTAGTGAAAGATGTTGCTGCCCATGGCAGGGAGGTTGGAACAAGACAACTTTTAAGATCCCTTCCAAGCAAAACCATTCTAGGATTCAATGATTATAGAGTGTTAACTACATTGTTTTGCCTGAGAACCTGACTGACTCTTGCACTGCTTACATCCCACTGTCAAGAAGAGCACAACCCCTCACCCAGCCAGATGACAAATTCAAGTATGTCTTCATTAGTGGAAATAGATTTTGTTTTGACTGAACTGACTTACAAATCGAGTGAAAAAGAAAGCAAAACACACCATTGGGAACCCTTTAGGAAAAAACTATGCAGGACAGGCCCTTCTGATATAAATTATCATGTGAATTAAACCCTGCTATTTCACAATGAGAAAGAACAAGATATAACAATAAGAAAGAACATCAAACACTTATTGAAACAGTAGTAAAGGTAGTAACAAGCTATTACTAAAATTACAAATCAAATGAGCAACAGGATAATATTCATAGAGAATACAGACAATATAAGATAATAAAGATCTTAATAGCAAATGCTTGACAGCACTTTTCAACACAACATCCCCAAGCAAATCCACTCACAATCTGGCCTCAGTGGGGTGTAAGGCATGGAATGAAATCAAAATACGCTATGAAAAGCTAAGTTTTTAATTCATTGTTTTGAAATGTTACCTACAGCATTTTCATAAGTGTTTTTTGGAATGGAACAGAGCTCATTTTCTTAAGAATTTGCAGGTTTGAACAAGTCTAAACTTGTATGGATCCTATTATATTATTCCAAAAAATGGTTTCATTGAGGGCTGCAGTAGCAAAAAAACTTTCTTTCATTTGGTTTGTTAGGAAAACTTATCATGACAAGATTTTAAGATAGTGGAGACCTGAATCCAGTGTGGATTGCCTTCTGACCCACTCTTTATTAGATCCATACAGTTCTCAGGCAGGCATCATCCAGATCTGGAAAATGCTCAATACTAGCCCAACTGGGAGTAGATTAAAGCAATGACCTAACAGGAAGTCAAGAACACCTTGTATTATGATAGGAACTTCAGGAAAAACAACTACAAATTCATGCTATGCTCATAAAAATGTTTCTTTGACTAAATTCTCTTGCAGAAAGCAGAATATTTCAATGATTTCTCATTTTCAAATTACCTATTTACTTATTAAAATAAAATGTTATATGTTGTCAATTTAGGTGGGGAAAGAAACAAAATACAAGGTCAAAACCATTGTACTTGAATTACCAAGGTGATATATATTGACCATATCTATATCTTCATTCTGTTTTTGAAAAATAATCTCTATCTCACTTTTCACAGCTAGGTACTGCTTTTAATGCATATATTTACATATCCTAGTTATTTTTTAAATGTCATATTAAAAATATAGGTTTTCATTTCCATCCTGAGAGAAAACATACTTTGCTATAGTTTACTAATAATTGCTCTCTAAAAAAGTTAGGTTATATAAAATCTTTCTGTTCTTTAATATACTTTATTTTTTAAATGAATTGGTACAGGAAGCAAAATCAACAGTTGTAAATCTAATACCATAAAATAGATCTCTTTGGATATCAGGCTGTGGAATTCAGTGTACGTGATTGTCTTGTGGCAAGATGATTCCTGACACTAAAAGATGAGTTATACTAAAATGAAGGATGTTGAATTCAGTCATCACTGGACAGGAATTATGGTATGAATTCTAAATTATCCTGCAAACATTTTCAACAGTGTCCTTGTCAATCACTTGTTTCTGCCCAAACATTTCGGGGAGATACTGGACTATAGGAATTAGTTGTCTGATGAAGTACAAGAATTTTCTGTTCATAAAATAAAATTAACTGCGCTTTTTGTTTCACTATATTACAATGTGTACTTGGAGGAAAGGTTGAATATGGATATATACTTTATGTTAATTGCTTGCTTGTTTTCTTTTTTTGCTAGTAGCAGCACTGTTCCTTAAATGGAATCTAATTTTTTTTCTGTCTTGAGAAAATTGCACTGGCTATATTTAAATGGTTCTTCACTATTGTTCCCTGTTCAACAAAAGTAATAAAATTACACAAAGCAGCCACACTTAATACCTTCAGCTGAGATAATATAAAGTTTAATTTTTTTTTTCTCACCTCAATAGGAAAAAATTGAGGTGAGAAATTTTAGAATTAGTTTTTTTTACAGTAGTTACAATGCCATATATTACGAACCCACTGACTGACACACACACAAAAAAATCCATATAATCTCTTTTCCTATCTAACCATGTAGTGAATTAGAGATTCTGTAATTAAGGTCATCAGCTGTCTGAAGTA
Organism: Entomyzon cyanotis; assembly: GCA_024500445.1. Lineage (NCBI taxonomy): Eukaryota > Metazoa > Chordata > Aves > Passeriformes > Meliphagidae > Entomyzon > Entomyzon cyanotis. Next base: position 6,860,067 of record JAKEPQ010000756.1, read on the forward strand.
CCACATGGACCAATATGTCACCAGAGGGAAATGCCATTTACAGGTGATTTAAGCCACAGCAGATCAAAGAAACACTGCAGTGAAATGCCTGAAATCACAACTTCACATTCACATTATTTGAGTTAAAAATTTTGAGGCAAATTCTGTAACCAATTCTGAAACAAAAGGAGTTAGGTAACTCTCAATGTAAGGAAGCAGATACTTCCATTTTCTTTCATGGTTTAAACAAAAGCAAATCTAAGACTTGCAGGATACAGATTCTAATGTAGTGTTAGTACAATCTAACCTCTGCAGGAAAAAAAAAGTGTGTCTTCATCCTTATTTTTTATTTGAAAGGCACCTTAGTCTGTTTCTCTAAGGCGGCGTGCCATGAATTTTATGTATGTACATAATTTTGTCTTTCATTCCTTTTTAATTTCTGAAGTTACCACTGATCTATGTCACACAGATCTGACAGAGAATACCATTCTCACAAATGTCATGGAAATAGGCTGCTGAAGAGAGCAAACCCTTCTATATTTAATGATGGAATAAAACACAGCACTATGAGATTGTTTCTTTTTTTAGCATCACAGAACTTTCTGCAAGACATGAATTTTTCAGCTGGGTAGGAGTTTACTGAGACCAGTCATAACATTTCCTTCCTACACACATATTCAGAAGGCTTGCTATAATTCAATCAAAAAGATAGTTAAGGACAAGATACAGGAAGAAATATTAAGAGACAGTAATACATGTGATATGAATTCATCTGAATAAGAAGTCTCTATTAATTAAAAATATATGCTCTCAGCCTTTTGGGGAGTACAAAATCCATATTGGTCCCCTACATTCCTCCAGCACGTAATTTCATCTCTATCTGCAAGAATTGCTAAATGCAAAAGATATTCACAGAATTAGTTTGAGAATAAATTTTAAAAGTGGTAACCATGCTAGTCTAATGTTCTTCTGTTCATAACTTTTAGAATTCTCAATCAGCTGTTCTTCCTGCTTATCTTTTCTCCATTCTGTTTTATAAAATTCTTTCATCCATTCCTTCACCTAGTTTCTGAGCACATGGCACAACTATTTTTATGACTAACATTCATGTTTAGCACAATTTTCTTCAAGTAGACTGAAAATAATGCAGAAGACAACTCTGAGCAGCTCAATTAATTTCACCCATTCTAGAGAAATGTCCATCAATTTCACACTGTTTGGAGTTCTGAAAGAAATTTTGTAACTTACCAAAAAAATAAGAAAACAAAATACTGAAGATACTCATGTACTAAAAAATCCTGACAGTGGGTTTTAATTCAGAGAATTCGTATCCACCTGCTGACAGCACCTCTCTCTGCCCCATGAAGTCTCAGTGGGAATGAAGCTGAAGGCAATTACTTCTAGAGGTTAATATTTGAATTTCCTTCTTCCATGACTGTTTACCTTCTGCCTAACACTTTCTCTAATGAGCTAGGAAAGTCTAACAGCATAAACAAAGGAATCTAGGGATGTTTTACTAGGACATGCATTTATGATATCTGACAGATACAATGTATTTTTGGGATAAGTCTTCCCTGACCATTAATAAGAAGCTGAATCAGGGTCCACATGGCCTCTGTCTCCTAGCTAACAATAACTGTGCCTATGTTCTCTGTGCATCACTGGTCAAAGTACATTTTAAAACTATTTTACAAACATTAAATAACATCTAAAGTTTATTGGTAAACTATTCTTACAGGGCTTTATATCAGAAAATACTTTTTTATTATTTTACTCAAAGTGTTCTCCTTGGAAAAAAAACCAAAAAACAACTAATTTTCTTATTTTTCACCAGACTATACAAGGAGCTGGAGTATTTTGGTCAATATTATCTCAAAGATTAGTAATCACAGGATTGATGTAATTATTAACACCTCTTGTTTTAATGAATCCAAAATAAATTTTATAACACTTTATATCCACTTTATTACAAGCACACAAATCAAGAAATGACCTAGTGATCTTCTTTCTTTGGTACCAGTGGGTAGTACAAGAATATGCTAACAGTTGTACAAGGTGTGAAACATACAGAAATAGTCCTTTTTACTTCTCTAAAGAGCTTGACAAAATAATTTTTTTTTTCTGAAGAAGTAGAAGTTTTACAGAAAAATAACACTCTAGCACTTCAGTTTATGGTCTCTGATGGGTCAATAACTTTCTTTAACCATATGAGATAAGGAAGTACTTTCTGACCTATTACCTCATAATGAAGCATAAATGTATAAAATAGTTTTGGGAATGGTTATAAGTGAAGAGAAATTGAATCTACCTGTAATTCATGCTAAACTCAAATATAGTCAGACACCATAGTAAAATAAACTGAAAATGAAAACATGAACTACTTCAAATAATCTGTGAAATTTGTAAAAACCTAGAAAAATTCCACTTCAAGGTATTTTCAAATGTATTTCATTCCGTATTGAAAAAAATTTTCCAAAATGACTGAAGCTTAGAAAGATTGAGGGATTAGCTGCTAGAGTTGAGGAGGTGGTCAGCTGACTTTAATGACTGCCTGGCTGGGGTCACATTGTGTGTTTGATGTCAGTCAGTCCTTCCTAATGCAATGTGGTTTTGTTATTTCTTTGGAATAACTTGAATTTATGTTAGTCAGAAGCCAGAGGATTATTACATGAATTTGTCTTACTTGCTTATATTTTCCAGGGTGTGGCTGTAAAGACTTCAAGTCTCTGTTTTGTTTGGTCCATGTATCTCTGTTGAATCTCCACCATCTTATACTTCTGCAAATTCATGACCTTTATACTTTCTGCATAAATTTTTTAACACTTTTTTTCTCAAAGGAACTTCTGTTCTGACAATATGTTTTGATCTTCTGCTCTGATGTGTATCTTTTCAGCTGGGCAAGTCTTTATTTGTGAAATAATGAGTTAGTCTCGTTACATTTTCCATGGTAGGATAAAGCACTACAATATATTATTGATAACACTCATAGGCCTACTTATATAAAAAGAAGACAAAAAACGTGTGAGAGGAGAATGAACACTTGAAATGGAAAGATAGGAGTGTAAATGGAAAGCAAATGAAAGGAATGATAAGAGAATTCAGCCTGAGGATAGAGATGAACATATTTGAATTCTGGTGGGGTTTCATGCTCACACACAATCCGCTTGTTGAGACTCATTTGCATTGCATTTTACTGTTGTACAAGAGACTTCTATACCCATATTTTTCTATCCCTGTAGTTTTAACATTACTTTTCTCATTCTTTTCAGCCTTTAGATGTGTTCTTATGGATGCATTTTATGTAGTTATTTTAAACTCACTGTGGGTTTTCTAAATTATTTATTTGCTAGAATGCACTTACTCATTGTTACATTTACATTACAGATGAGCTTTTTTTTTTTAGATATCCAATAGTTGAATAATAGGAAGAGTAATGAAACTTTTAAGAGAAGTAAACATTCCATACAAAAGAATAACTTTTGCTTACTGGTACAAAAAGAGGAGAAAACAGTTTAGATATTTATAAAGATAAACTCTGTAGTGTACAGGCAAAGTCATTGCTCAATTTTTCTGTGTAGAATTTTATATTTATGGGGAAAGTTCCTGCATATTTGCAAATGCAAGAAGTCTGTAATTTTGATTTGTTCTCAGTTGCAATATTGGAAAAGATATGGTGCTGGATTATGTCAGTCAGTGAAAGAAAAATACCAAACCTTGATTTTCCTTCTGAGAGAACTGTGAGGAATTGATTGTAAAATCATCTGTTCATGGCCATGAGCTTATTTGCTGACACATGAAGGTAAGAATTTGACAGTCTACATAGTCATGAGAAAAAAAAGAAATCCTAAATTTACTCATCCTTTAGTGAGGAAATAAACATATTTTAAACATCTGTGTTTTGTAACCAGATTATATAGACACTTCTCTCTCCCTGCAATACACAACCCTATACAAACCCAAATGGGCAGAAAAGATGAAATCACTCAAATTACAAAAAAAAACCACCTCCAAAGACACAAAATTAACTATGCTTAAATGACTAAGATTCTCAAAGTTGCCAACTGATAGAAGCACAATTGCTTCTGAGAGTTAAAAAATGCTCTTTGAATGTTTTTGCAGTAAGTGGCTTTGGCCCACACAGACAAAAAACACCCAAAACCAAAACCAAACCCGAAACTAAACCAAACCCCAAACAAAACCAAACCAAACCATGTGTGTGATACAGTGTTCCTGGATTCAATTCAACACCATGATTGTATGAATAATACCAAAGAGTATCAAATACTTTGGAAAAAAAGTGCCTATTTAGTTATGTGTATAATATTCCAACGGCCATAGATCAAACCCAGAGAATTATGCAATCCAATAAATTTAAATGTGGACCTGAAAGTTCTATAATTCAAAACATCAGTCACCGAGTCAATAACATGTAAACAGAAATACACATATAAATGTTGACATATAGAGGTGCTTGTGCCACTCTCTAGATCTACACAGGCAGTGAAGAAACAGGAATGGCTTTGGCAGTGCACATTAAATACTTCAGTAAGTGCCAGCAAGAATGCTGAGTTATTCCCCTTGTACCAGCTCTGGAATCTGCTCTGCTTTTAATATTCCTATGACACAGGAGGATGCTTTGCCATGGAAAGGACATACAATGTAATTTTTTTAAGGAGCATCTATTTGGGAGACAACAGAGTTGTAAAAACTAAACAGAGTAAACAGACTGTGCCTTCCAAGTGCTGCTTGTTCTCCAAAGTGTGGGAGGAGATCCAATGTAGCTGATCTCATAGGAGCTGTAAGACAAGACTTCTACACTGCATCTATCATCTTTTTTCCAAGAGAGCTAGAAAAGGTAGCCTATAGTGAAATAGCTTATTTAATTCCAGATCACAGTCACTGGGACATCAGAGATTTTTGTCACACTATCTATTGTTTAGGACAAGCATAGCAAAGGAAACTCCTGGTTTCTTCCTCCTCTAGTGCAGCTCTGGTATAGAAAAGTAATCAGAACTCTACCTTAAGTGGCTTTTACCAGAAAAATGAGATGTATTGCAATAGCAATTATAATAATTGTGATTATATAAGAATATACATGTTACAATAATCATAAAGTATGTGCATGTGCAGCCAAGTCTCCTAATAGATCCATTTGACAAGACAGGATTGAGTACAAACCATCTGTATTGATTTACCTTTTGAGGCTAGGAGTGGTGTGTGTTCGCCTGATTTTTGTATTTCATTATATTTTGCTCATGTATTTCCTCACCATCAAAGATAAATTTTGGTTTTTGTTAAAAGAAGGAGAATTACACCCGCTCGATATTTTGTAAGAAGTGAGATAAGGGCAATAGGAGGCATTATTGTTTATTAAAGAATGGAAACCACTATCTTTCCACTGTTATCACACCTCCTTTCCTGTGTGCCTTGTGATCAGTCTCAACACCATCATAGTGAGCTTGGCACTGATTTTCCTTTTTGCCTTAGTTTTCAGTCACTAATTGTGTGATTAAATGCTTTCTCTATTCAAATGATTCCTTGCTAATTTACCACTGCCTGTCACTTTCCAGTTTAAAGCCTCTCTCAACTGCTTCTCTGTGTTTTTTTAATTTTCGTATACTGATATTTCTTCTTTGATCTCTTTTCAAGAAAAGCAGATTTTCCATGATTCCGTCCTTTTTTTTTCATAGCAAAACCAATTCTGAGAAGCCTAGGGCAATGTTAGGCAATGGCTCAACTTATCTGCAGGAAGGATTAGGTCCTCAAATACATACTATGTCAATGCTAAAAAGCAGTGTAGCTCTCAAGCCTTATACTACTCTGAGTCTCCCAGGAGCAGTATTTGTTCTTGTTCTTGCAAAGAATTGGAGAGCTATGAGAAGAAGAAAAATATGTCAGTGGAAAGAACTTCTGGCAATTATTTCTTTAACAGCTGCTTTGTAGCCCTACCTTCCCAGAGCTCAGGGTTTATTCAAAACCCATTTTTTGCATTGTGGTGGGTTGACCTTGAGTGTGTGCAAGGTGCTCTATCCCTGTCCTGCTCCAGGGAGATCTATATAATCTCCCTTTCCTCATCAGGACAGTGCCTAGGGAGAAAATAAATAGAAAAAAAAATCTCATGTGTAGAGATAAAGGCAGTTTAATATAGCAAAAGCAAAGATCATGGGTGTAGAAGCAAACAAATAAAAAGAGTTTATTCTCTGCTTCCCATCAACAGGCAATGTCTGACACTTTACAGGAAGCAGGGCTTCAGTACATGACGGAAAATGCCCCAGAAGACAGATGCCGTAAAAAACCAAGTGCCTCCCAACCTCTGCCTTAGCTTTTATTACTGAACAGATGCCATATGGAATGGAACATGCCTTTGGATGCCCTGGGTCAATTGTCCTGGCTGTTGTCTCCCCCAAAACTCCTGCCCAGCCCCAGCCTAATGTCCTTTTGGGGCTGGTGGATGTTGATTTGGGAAGATGGCCTTAGTGCTGAGGGAGCACTGCCCAGCAGCACCCGAACACTGCTGGGTTCTCAACACCTTTCTGGCTGCCCAGCACTGAGAGGGCTTCTATGGGAAATCAACTCCATCTCAGCCACACCTTCCTACAGGTCTGGTTTTGTTTCCCCCAGTACCAAGCAATGCCTAGAATACAGCTTGTAGACATTCTCTTATCTAAAGCTCAAATTTTGACTTTACTTGGAGTATGTAGGGGAGAAAATTTGCCTGCCATTGTGCCAAAGTTATTAAAATTCATTTCCCCTCTCCATTAAATTAATGAAGATTTCTTTCCTCAGGAGACAGTGCTATGCAAGAAATATTAATGTGATGGCACTGCTTTGCTGAGGGGTTTTTCTTCAGTTTTCCTTCTTGAAGATGGTGTGCTGACTGCTGTGCTGAGTGAGGAGGGAATTTTGCTAAGTGAGAATCACAAACAAGGAAGATCATGCTCAGAGCCTGATCATTACCTTTATTAATAGAGAACATCAGGAGAAATCTGACATCTACCACCACAGAGCTGTGGCAAATACCTTCCAGTTAAGGGAATATTCATACATTCTTATACTCACAATATTAAATAAAAATCTTTGGAAAGGTAAAAGATACTTGGAAAGGCACAATCTACATGCCATTAGAGCACAGACATTTCAGTTGTATCACATTTTGTTTTTCAATTTGTTTTTACCTCCACACTGTCTAAAAATTAGGAAATAAGGAGAATTTAAACTAGTAAATGATTCACTGATGCTAAGACTACTCAGAAGACAATACAGTAATTTCTCTGATGTCAGATCTGTGCTTGAATTGTTATTTATGAATCACTGCCAAGAGCTGAAAACAACCAGTTTTTTCAGGTTTTTTTCTTGGGTATGGTCAGTTTTACTGATGTATTTGAAGTTGAGGTTCTACCTCACAGAGACCACAGAAAATGGAACTATCAGATATGCAATTTATTGCCAAAGAATGCTGTTTACACAAGTACCTGCTGTGTTGCAGGGGAGTCATTGTCATGGTTACAACTTTAAAAAATTTTAAAAATTAAAAAAAGTTATCTATAAGCTATCTATAAGTTTGTATTGCCTCTGTGCTATTTCAGTAGATTCTTCTCCAATTAACATGGAGTAGCCTGTGATTGACATACCTATTTACTCCAGTACTAAGGAATTAGGACTAAAGTATCAGAAAAAAAAAGGTTTTTCAGCTTCTGGGCATGGAGAAGAATAGAGAGCAAGGAGCTGAGCTTTTCTGCTACTCTGTACTTTCAGAAGAATGCGTAAGAGAATCATATTCTCTCAGTTTCACTCACCCACACAGCATTTTCCCAAGCTTCCAGGACTTTCCTGTGTCTCCTGAAATCCAACAGGTTGTTTTTCCTAAACTCATGCAGAAAGGAGTTCTCCTTCCAGGCTAGCAAAACATTTGCCTTCCAGCCATCACAGATTTAATTCTTCTTATAATATAAAGTCGGCTGTAGTAACACTTGGTTAAGAAAATAAATGCATTTATTATGAAAAAAACCAAAAAAACCAAAAAACCAAAAAACCAAAGATCTGTACATACTTATGCTATTGCTTCTTGGCATAGCAATTTTTTAAAAAAAGATAAAAAATGCCAAGATGAAAGAAAAACCAGGAAAGCTGTTAGCTGCTTTTAACTTTGTTATATATTGTGTTATATATAATTTTACTTTATCTTTGTTCTGCATGTGTTTATTAAAAGAGCTGTTGTGAAGAAATCCTACTTCAACTTTCAGTGATTACTGCTATCTTTACCTTTTTAATGGTGACAAGAGCTCTTACCTCCAAAAAAAGTCTCCATTTCTGAAAATATGTAGAAAAATAATTTCACCAATATGTGTGTTTTCATCCCCCATCACCTACTCTTGACCTGATTATGCCTTTGAAGATTATTCCTGTTCCTGAAATAGATGTGTGGCCACATCCATGGGCAGTGCATTCACAATTCTGTTACAGAACCACTGAATCATTTAGGTTGGAAGAGACTTCTGAGATCATCGAGTCCATCCTTTAACCAATCTCCACCTTGTCAATGAGACAATGGCACTGAGTGTCACATCCAGTCATTCCTTGAACATGAACTGACACCATCAGAGCCATACACTGTAGCAGTGTGGGGTTTTAGGATTCCATGTGCTCTCTTTGTTACCCCGCTCGGTGTACCATTGGTTCATTTTGAAATATGCTCTGCTGTACCTGAAATCTATTGGTGGGTTCCCTATGCCTGTCTTCCCTTCAGACTCCCCGGGACTGGCTCTAGGGGAGACAGTCCCTCCCCTTCCTTTCCCTTTATAAGTTGATGTCTGGATCAGCTCAAGGTCTTCTCTCTGAGCTGGCAGCCCTTATCCTGTCCCTGCTCTTCCTCCCCTCTTCTCCTCCCCTGCAACCCCCTTTTCCCCATACCCCAAATAAACCTCCCTGCCAGAACAGAGATGGAATCCAGTTCTTTCCTTCGTCTCACGATATTCCTGCTGAATTGACGTGGTTTGAAGCTGACACCATGCCACAGAACCTTGGGGGCCGCCCGCCCCAGATCCAGTGGGATTACACAGACCAGGGACCCCCATCCGGGGGGGAGCCAGCTCGTGCAGCCCTCCCGGACCGTGATACATCAATACACACTGCCCTGAGCGTGAACTTTGGGCCAACACAAGCACATACAGAGCTATTGCAATTAGTCACCACATTTTATACACATATGTGTTTGTACCTCGTTAAAGCATTTTGCATTCTTGAAAAGAGGCAGCTAAATTTCTTCTTTGAAACATAACCAGTGTTATTGCTGATGTTACAAGAGATGTTCAAGTCCTTTTATTTTCTCTGAAATGACCTATTTTCATAAAGGGGATTTTATTTTCTTAGGATACTGGGGCAGGATGTAAGAAGGTATTTAGCTTCTGTTTGTCTGCCTTGTCCCTATAGTTTCATAGTTGTCTTTTCCCCTGATATTACTCATATGAGCTTGAACAGGGAGTTCACAATCTAATTTCAGAAAATGGGAATGAAACCCTCCCAGTTTTCTAACCTGTTCTATTGCTGACCCATTAAATATTTTCTGGTAAGGGAAATGGTATTAAAAACATCTAGACTGAACACCCAGAAGTGTAAATTTATAAACTCTGAATATATTCTACTTTACTGTAAACCCATTGTCATGGTTTCATTTTTATATAGTTCAAATTTTGTCCTCCATAATCAACACAAACACATTTTAATTGGATATCTATTTTTATAAATACTTAAATAGATACATAGCTGAGATAAAAGGTTGCTGTGCTTAGATCAACATATTTATTTTAAAAAAAGAAGTAACAGCTTGAGGTTTTGCTTTTAATAACTGAAGCAGTACTTTTATAAATGCACATAAAAGTAACATTTAATCTCTTGCAGTGGCCCAAAAAATATTGGAAAGATCACTGTTCCTCTCTATAATGCAAGTTCAGAAGCTCTTCAGAGCACTCAAACTGTTAATTGTGTTAAAGTACATGCAGTAAATGGTTATTGTGTGCTATTTTGTTTTTATTGAAGACTAAGTGGAGTTTAAATTACCTCTTCAGACAGATAACTTTGTTATGTTTTATTATATTTTTATATAAATCACAGCAATTCTGTTTCTAAGGTGAGGATAAAGGAATTTTTATCTGTTTAGAATGCTGCAAAGAAGCCAATTCCTGCACATATTTAAGTGACAATAAATGAGGCATTGCAGAATCACAGCAAAAACTCAAGCACTTGGTGATTTTGAGCACAACTGAAATGGAAATGACACTCACGCCCTCCAGTTTTTGAAAGATGAAGATGTGTGTACAAGAGGGACACTTGAAAGGCCTTGCAAGTGACACTGTGGTCAAGGCAGACACCTGAAGAGCAAAACACCTGTGCAAAAGCCCCTTTCTTTTCCTGTTTCAGCTCAGAGCTTGATCCCTCACTAATGCTCATGACTGGTGGCTTCCCAGCCTATGGTTCTTCTGAGACAGTTCTCTTTCAGTTTCTTGTCTGGAAGATATTTGCCTGTGCTTACTGACATTGAAGAGCTGTACTCCAGCCATTTCTTGCTCAGGTGAATCCCTGAAATATAGAGCCTAAGAGCCAAGAAACTGTTTATCTTTTTGTCTTTACCTAACTGCTCAGAAGGGAGCAGCTTTAAAGATGATATAAAAAGAAAGGTGTCTGTGCTGTAGCCACAGAGGCACCTGAAGTGGAGGGCTGGACTTGGTCTCATAACAAGGTCTGTGTTCATGTGACTGTGCTCCAGGGCTGTGCCAAAAGTAACTGATAACCCAAAATATATCAATAATATGCTTCCAGCTGGCTGGTGAGAGGTGGTTCAGGGACCTCCTCCTGGTGCTGTCCCATAGTGATGGGACACTCCAGCTGGGAGCACAGTCCCAGGATGCCACCTTGTTATGATCCATAGAGACATGCCTCTGCTCCAATTAAGGTTCAAACAAGACCATATGCTGAAGTTAATAGTATGGATTTTATTTAACAGGAAGTGTGGGGGAGAAAGAGAGAGAGAGAGAGAGAGAGAAAGAAATAGGAAAAGGAAAAGGGGGACAGGGAGAGAAAGAGTGTCAGAGAGACACCTTGGATCCTGACAGCATCCTGTTGGTCCCCTTCTTTTGTTCTCCCTGGTGGTGAGGGCCCTGTGAGACACAGAGTTCAATGGGTTAATACATTCCAGCATCTGTAGGGATGCCTGGCACCTCCCATGGGGAGTGGGCAAGTTTTACTCTGTCCTCTGCAACAGACTCTGGATCTGTTGCAACACTTGTGGATCTCACGCAGTCCTCTGGTGAAAGGCCTAGGGAATGAGTAGAGGGAGGTTCTTTGGGAGTCTTTGATGGTTTATGGGACCTTCTGGGACATGGCAGCTGCCTCTCACATGAATGCTCCAGGAGAATGTGGCCTTCTGCTGGAGAAGACAGTTTGTGTAAGGGAGGACTTTCTGCAGGGTCTGCTTCTTTATTTGTGTTGTAACCTCTGGTCATGGGTGTTCACCCACTCTGTACCTGAGGTTTTGCTGTCACACTGTCAAAAATTCTCTTTCTTCCCCTCAGCTGAGGGGGTGAGTGTGTGCAAACCTGGCCTCAGCAAATGAATCTGGGGACTGTGGCCTCCCCTGAGTCCCAGATGGGTAATTTTCAGTACAGCTTCTGGCTTTGGCTTTCCCTGTGGATACATTCTTCTCCCTCAGCCTTGTTTACTTCTCCCTAGACCTGAGATAATTGGAAAATAGTGTCACCTTTATCTTATCTCAAGTTCCTGTCAGGTGGCTTAATTCACAGTCCAAATTCCTCTCAGGGGGCATTTTGAGGAGGCTGGGCTTCAGTGATCACAACTGATCATACATCAACCTTCAGGTTGCCCCAAGTTCTTTGTCAATCTTAACACTGCTTAAGGCAATTTTTTTCAAGTCTCTTACACATTTCACCACCAGCATCATGCTGGTACAACTGGACTCAGCTGGTAAGTGGCTTGTTGCCATCAAAAGGGAGATGTCTTCTTTTTACTTCTGCCTGTGTTTTCTGGCATTTCTTTCCTACTGAGTTTTTGTTCTCAAATGATCAGATAACAAAATCCTTTCAGTTACTAAATGGCAAAAAAAAAAAAAAAAATCTGAGCTGGGAAGAAAAGAAAAAACAAAACAAAACAAAAGAAAAGCATTTGTTTCCATGTTAGTAAACTGAATTAGATGAACAAATAGTCACCAAGCATGGGACAAGAGAAGGTATAGCATGGCTTGAGAAACAAGTAGTAGAAAGGAAGTTAGTTTTTCCTCTTTTCCTCAGCAGAAGATTACTAGCTTGTTTTAAGATGTAGTTTGATTCAGCCATAATATGAAACAGCCCAGCTGACTTTATCATCGTTTGGCTGCTCTCCACATTTTCGGCAGATGTTCAGCATAGATACCTTTTGCAAAATTTTTCACTCTTGTTAAAGAAACTAAAGGTCCAAAGACTGCATCCTGCAAGGATTTGCTTGATATTTAAAGAGACTTTAAATAAATTTCTCACAAAATCAGCCTCTTTTAGTCAATGGTGTCCAAACCCAGCCATCCTTGGCACAAGCTAAACCATCAGTGTATTTCTGATAGTTTTATAGATAAACACAAAATGAATTAAATTATTTTTGCCTTACTTCCCTCTTCTTTTTGCCTTACTTCCCTCTTCTTTTTATTCTGAAACATTCCAAGGTCTTCTTTGCTGTTATTTCAGGTAAGGTCAAAAAGAAGTTCATGGCTACGTCAAAATCAGAGATTGCATTTGCTGTGCTAATCACAACTGCAATCAAACATCATCACTTAAATTCTGAAGGTACAGGCTAGAGAATTCCATCCTACTTTCTTTGAATATTAGATTAAAAACTGTTTTTCATTTTGCTTAGACAGATAGGAGGTGAATTAATCATGGATGAAACAGTAAGTAATGCTGATAGGTGAATTTTGAACATTGTGAATTCCTGGTTAATTTCTTTTGTTGTGCTTTATGAATTAAATTTATGGAAAAGGTAACTGATCTCAGAAGTATCTACAGTGCTGTGTTTAGTTTTTTTAATCATATTTTTTCAATTTTTATAAAGACATGTAGACAACTTTATTAGATTGTGAAATTGTCTACCTCAGCTGGTGCCATAGATATAATCTAGGGAATGGATATGAAGCAGATTAAACATCTCAAACTATTTTTCACACAGTGACACCACAAAAAAAAACTTCTTTACTGCACAGACCTGAAAATACACAATCATTAATCCATAAAAGGTTTTTTTCTGGATTATTTTGTTTGTTTGTTTGGGGTTTTTATGGCCTGAGTTGGGAGGAATCTTAAAGATTACATAGTTTCAATCCCCTGCTGTGGGCAACAGCACCCTCCACTAGACCAAAGCTCCATCTGACCTGGTCTTGAACGCTTCCAGGGATGGGGCAGCCACAACTTCTCTGGGCAACCTGTGCCAGTGCCTAACCACCCTCACAGTAAAATGTTATCCTAGTATCCAATCTAAACCTACTCTCTGCCAGTCTGAAGCCATTCCCTCTTGTTTTGTCACTCCAGACCCTTTTAAATAGTGTCTCCCCATCTTCCTTGCAGGCTCTGTTCAGGTACTGGAAGGACACAATTAGATCACCCCAAAGTCTATGAAGTGTACAGTTCAAAGTGAATGACCTTGGTTTCAAAATTGTTTCATTTTCAGAAAAACACAAACTTCCTTTATTTAAAAAAATAACAGCTATGAAAAAAATGAAATACAGAGGAAAAAAAAAAAGAAAGAGAAGAAAAAACAAACAAACAAAAAGACCAAAAAATCCCCCCAAAAATCCAACAAAAAATCCACCAAACATAAAAACCACCTAAAATTAATATGTTAAAAAAAATTATTTTTTCCAAAGCTCACTATTATGTTGAAAAATCATCCTTATATTGCATAGAGATTTTCAGGGGCTGAGAAAGCATCTGCTTGACTCTCCTCTGCTACACTTGCTGCAGGCATAGCAAGAAGCATCATGAGCTAGCTAAGCTCCTGTGTGTCTCAGGGGAAAAAGTGTGTGTGCAATTAGCATGGTTACCTTCTCTGAAGGTAAATTAAGGGTGGTAATCAGGAAAAGACAACATGTAGCTGGATTATGTAGACAGTCAGTGAACACTTTCCAGTGGTTGTTCAGTCAGCAGCAAAAAAGGGTGGGAGCAGGCAGGGTCCATCCCAGAAGACAGTGAGAGTGTCTCTGCGTGTGTGTACATGTTTGTGGGGCTCTGGAGTGGTTAATTACACAGGGACACTCTTTCCCTCTGTCTCATCTGTAGTCTGGGAGCATTGTTTGGAAAAGCAGACCGATCCTGAAATCATTTGTGCTGTCCTACAAAAAACTCCCTCCTTACAAGTGTCTCCCACATGTATTTTAACAACTGATATCTCACAAACGCTGGAGTGAAAGGTTAATATTCTATGTTAGCTTGGAAACGGAAATTCCAAGCTTACTTGTGGAATTAAAAAAGACTTTTCTAGTTCTAACACTTCAGAAGGTAACGCATCTTCAGGCTATGATGGTTTTCTAAGTATTGTTAGTTTCTACTGTTGGTTTTGAACCACCTTATTCCCAAATCACGTCAGAAAAAGAGGAGAAAAGATAACAAAACCAGAAAGCAATCATAATACAATTATCTTCAGGTCTGATCTCGAGTCTTTCTGACATAAAAAATAACTGTTTAAAGCTAAAAATGTCATCCTCACTGGGTAGGAAAAAATTCCATTCATTGCAGTTTTCAGGATATTAGATCAGAACAAATAATAGCTTTGTGGTTTCTCAGTACTTTTTGCCATTATAAAAGCAGGAAATACAGCATGAACTGTCTTTAAGACCCAAGATTTTTTCCCATTCCCACAACAATGAAATAAAACAGAAAGGAAAGCACTTTCTATTGAAAACAACCTCTGAGCTTCTGCCTGAAATGCTGTAGCTCCTGCAGGGTGTCTGGGGCAGGCAGGGAGGGCTGCACCCCTCCAAGGGGGAACCAGAAGCCACCAGCACTCCTTTCTCCAGGCAGCTGGGCACATGGGGACCAGGTGGGTCTGGTGCCTTGTTTGCTGGCAAGCAGTGAGATCCCATCCTGGCTCAGCACAAGAGGCTAATAAAGCAATTTATAGCTTGTCATTTTTCATGGCTTTTAGTAGTATCTTCCAAAAACAAAGTGGTGTTTCTTGTTTATCTCTGTATTAGACAGCTAGACGCAGCAATATTGCTTTCTTCTGGCACAGAGGGATGAGCTGCTTTACAAACATTAATGGCATGACAAATGTTACTAAATAAGGACTGAAAAATGCTATCCAGACATAGAATTCTTCTTCATCTATTTTTTTCCCTCACTACTAAATCAGCTTCAGAGTGGCCCAAGCAACTTCCAAATTTTTGTCAAATGCATTGACTAATTTGCGTGAACCACAGAGTCACAGAATCATTAAGTCTGGAAAAGACCTCCAAGTTCATCAAGACCAATATTAGATCACCACTGTCAACTGGACCATGGCAATAAGTGCCACATCCAGTTGTTTCTCGAGCCCCTCTAGGAATGGAAACTCCACCACCTCCCTGGGCAGCCCATCCAAAGTCTGACAACCCTTGCTGTGAAGAAATTCCTCCTGGTGTCCAACCTGAATCTCCCCTGGTGGAGTCTGAGGCTGTTTCCTCTTGTCCAGTCTCTGGTTGCCTGGGAGAAGATGTCAAAACCCACCTGGCTACAATTCTCTTCCAGGTAGTTGTAGGAGGGTGAGGAGAACATGAAAACATGTTTCGGATATTTCATGCTGAAATATTCTATTTCAGATTCTGCTGATGTCTGAAATAAATTATAATAGAAAAAGAAAATAAAATGTCACAGAGGATGAAACAGACCATTTTCTTTGGCATAAAATATTTTTATGTGGGCTCTTAAATGACCATACTGACAAATTAAAGAAATAATTTCATATTAATAACCATCTACCCTTCCACTCCAAAATATTCTGCTGTGAGAAGGAACAGGATAGAGAGAGAAATCAATGTAATTCAGCCCTCACCCTGGTGCATCTCACCTCAGAGGGTCATGACTATTGCACAGTTTGAGATGTGCAGGCACTTTAGGTTTTCTGTCTTCTTCTCCTGCCCTGGCACAGCTGTGAAATCTAATGGTGCAGGGGTATTTGCCAGCATGGCTTCCACACATCACTAAACTTCACCTGTAAATGAATGCTTTCAGATCAAGAGAGAAAGAGATGTGCTTTGAAGAAACCAGCCCTCCCTAGGACTCCTGAGGGGAGATAGGCACCTCAAGCAGAATTTCACCATGGGAGCAGGATTTTATGTTCTCCCCAGAGGGTCCATGTCTTTATGTAAGCTGTAAAAGAAAGCCAGGGAGGCTATTCTATTTAGACTGCAGCTACCACTTATAACTTCCTGAAGTTTTCTCTTTTCCCACCGGGAAAGTATATTTATATATCACACATGTTTGAAAAATGTTCATATTTTTCAATTCAAGGATTTAAAAAAACAAACAACAAACAGCAAAAGCTCAAGAAGCAAAAAATTGCATCCTCTGTGGAGACTTACACTAAGTAAAGAGCAGAAGTGTCCTTTCCAAGTACAGTATATTCATGAGAAGGGAGAGACTATGCATGTGGAATAATATAATACATAATTCTTTTCTTTACGTTCTAGCCTGCATCCTGTCCCCCTTTTTATCATCACTCCTGATGTTTGCTCTGGCTGGAAGTGTCCACTCCATGTGAGGTTGACAGGACTCCATCCAAGTCCTTCACTGGCTCACAGTTCTTCAGAACCTTGACAAGAAATGGACAGAGGAACACCTAATAAATCTCAGGGCACAGCTTTGGCTTTGGTGATCCAGGCACAGAGTGAGTTCCATTAATGACTGAAGGTCCAAATTCTCTTTAAATTTCAGTTGTCCCACCATAGTTTGTTTGGATAGCCAGGATGGAGGAGTGGCACTGCAGGATTGCTTCCAAGTTCACACTCAGGTGTCTGCACACTGCTGGCTCTCACCTGAGCAGTCCTCATGCAGCAGAGGTTCTTTGGAAGAAGTTTGCTCCCGTTTGGCACAGGAGACCTGGCAGCAGCACTTGCTGATATCAGCTGCTGCCCTTTCAGAGCCAAGCAGATGGCATGTGAATTTCCTGAACTTCACAAATGGGTTTGATAAGAACTCCAAGCTTAAGAAAAGCTCTGTTGATCATTGTGCTGTATTTGAATAGGTTTTAGAACTCTCACTTTCCCAGGGCAGCAAAATCAGTAACAAAGATGCATTTGAGAAAAGCACAAGCAGGACAGTGCTGTGTGTGCATTAGCCCAAAGAGCTCTTGATTAATGCTAATGAGTCTGACTTGGGTCTGTTCCAGCTCACATTGAGTGAGGTGGTATATTGCTTAACCCAAGGCTAAACTTAAAGATACCTGTGCCTTCTGCAGTGATTATAGCTGATTTGTGTCTGTCATTTAATGCACAGGAATAATGAAAAATGGCACCTGTGTCTGTCTCTATATTAGATAACTTGCAAAGGTCAGCTTCTTCTCAGTGGTCATTACCTAATTTGAGACAGAAAGGACAAAGGTAGTGTGGGTCTTAAATCTGTGATTTCTTATTCTTAACTTAATAACTCAGTGAAATTTTAGTTATAGACAAGGCTATGCAAATTGCTCATCCTTATTTTCTCGCGTGACCTACAGCTACGTTCTTGAAATGAATGTTTGTGTTGGATTCATTGCTGCAGCCCTCAGCACTTCTTACAGCCATATCCTGGTTACAGTGCAGCATTCAATCAGTTCCATGACCCTCTGCTGCTCTAATGACAGGCAGATGTCCCCTTGACTCCTATAATTCCTTGGATCAGCTCCATCTGCCTCACAAAGTGACCTACAAATATCAAAATGAACCCCACAAGGGCTCCATGTTTTTCCAAACCCCCTGACATTTTTCTCTTTCTGAAATACATAGAAAAGGGCCATCACAAAGCCATGAACACGCTTGTATTTCTAAATTTGACAACACTATATATGTAGTGCCATAGATATTAAACAGAATTTTCCTGTTTCTTTCTTTTAGCACATTTTAATAACACTAAACTTCATAAGGGACATTGCATAGCAAACAAGAAAAGAATCATAAGATGTATTTTTTTAAAAGTTTTAGATTTTTAGCCTTCCTCAGAGACTAGTGCCTGCACCCTCCTCTTCCTCTCATGAAGTGGATATGAAAATATCCTCCTGAGATGTATTAAACAGTTATATATCACCCTTAGTGACTGTGTTTGGGAAGAGATAAGCAGAAAAATAAAAATATAAGAATAAAAAAAAAAAGTGGTGATATATTCTGCTACAGATATCTCCATAATGTATTGCTCAACTGTCTAAAGATTCAGAGGTCAGAGCCTTAGCCAAGGAAAACAGGCATAGCTCTTAGTAGGCAAATATTTACATCTTGTCAGACACTTTTTCCTGTTAATGCAGGTTTGCTTTTCTTTCTTAGTATTGCACCTCTGTATTTTTCTTCAGTATTGTAAATAGACTGCTTCAAAAAAAATGGATAAAGATTGTTGCTTTTGTTGTTTTACAACATCCTATGTAAATCTTAAAATAATTTTTCTCTCCTTAAAGAGTTTGCTGAACTCTGTAATGTAAATCTGTAAACTTTGCTATGAAACTAGTAAAGTAAAAGTGCATAGAATACGATAACTCTCTTATAAAGTGCCAGAAGAAAGAAATAACAACCTTCCTGGGTTTGTAATCTAATATTTTTTATTGTAAATAATTTTAAATTTGTTAATTAACTTTTCTGGCCTGAGTTTTGTTTGGCATGGTTATTGCTAGCTTGCAATTTACAGTGCAAAAGTTTCTATTTTTATTGAAGAGGAGCTGCCATGGCATCTTACTTCAGCATCCTGTTTAGAAATTGCTTACTGGAAAGACAAAGATAAAATCTATCCTGCTGCTTTCCCCATATCAAAATATGTTTTTTGCATAGTGACAAGTGAAAAAATCACAGCAGAATTCAAAGGCTTTTTTTATTTTTTCACCTGCTGATCTAGTAACTGATGATTTTTGTTACCTTTTTTCTTTATTTAGAAGAAGTGCCTAAAATTAAGTAGGCATTCAGAGATGGTGATAGTCATAAACCACAAAAATCTCATCTTCTTCTTGACCTGCTTTATGTTCTGTGAGCTGAACTCCTCCCCCTGTGGTTGCATTTCACAAACACACTATTTCCTATGTCCTCCCACAGAGCTGTGGTTTCTTATTTGAGATCTGCTATTGCCCTCTGTCAAGTACCTTGGCCCATTCTCCCCACACCACCTCCATCTAATAACAAGTCAACAGAAATAAATAACACTTACTGCAGTATTAGCAACAAAAAATCTGTACATTCATGCCATAGGTTCAGGATCAGATCCTGATGAGAAGTATCGGAAGAGTCTCTTTGAATTGTGATTCTATTTGCTTGTTTTTATGTTTTTGGGGTTTTTGTTTTTTTTTTTTAAATTTCATTAAACAGAGTGAGAAATTTTATTTTCTAGTTATAATGCATTAAAACACATTAGATATAGCAAAAACTGGCCTCAACAACAGCTGTTCTGCATTTTGGTCACCTGTCACTCATTCTGGTTCCTTCTGTCATAATCTGGCAGGTGAAATCACTGAGAGTTGTGTTCAGTCCATGTGGACTGAGTATGTAAATGCACAGAAGAGACACAGCATTCAGGAATATGTTCTCCTTAGATGCTATTCCAGGCATGAAAATAAGGAAAACCACAGAACGCATAGAAAAATTGCACTGCTGCACATAGTGTAAGAAGATAAATTTTCCACTAAACTAGTTAGAAAAAAATGAATAAGTGGAACTACTATCAGAGTTGCTCAGGAAATGCTATTTGCATTTAAACATTAAAAATCCTGAAAAGTTTATTTATAATATTTAATTTAAAGTGTTGTTTGGTTTCTTTTTTTTTTAATGTTCAAGTCCTTGAATATATTGATGATTTTTTAAAAAGCCAATTTTTGCTTTTAAAATTAATGAAGAACACTTTGTAAGTACTAATTTGCACTTAGATTCAATTTAGATGTAAAGAGTGGCCAGGAAATGCATGGAAAAGTTTTCAGCAGGCGTATATAAAGGACATGAGGTAGTTACCAAAAAAAACCCAACAAAAAAACCCAAAAGGATGTAACATTCCCTTGTTCTTCATTGGTAGTTTCTGCTTGTTAATAAAAGAGGACAACTTTCTTCAGCTGCATGGAGGTGAGAGGGATGGAGCCCTTCATGCACATTGCTGAAAGACGTGGAGGGTTTTTGCTGCCTACATTTTACCTCAATCTCCTGTGTTACAGGGAGATTGCCTTTAATGCCTGCTAATCACCTGCTTACATCTGAAATAAGGCCTTTACTGGCAAACATGAATATGAGCCAGCAGTGCCCTGGCAGCCAGGAGGGACATCCCTGTCCTAGGGGACATCAGGGACAGCATGGCCAGCTGGGCAAGGGAGGGGATTGTCCTGCTCTGCTCTGCACTGGGGCAGCCTCACCTCCAGTCCTGGGGGCAGTTTTGGGTGCCACAATATAAAAAAGATATAAAGATGTTAGAGAACATCCAAAGGAGGCTCACAAGGATGGTGAAGGCCTTGAGGGGAAGCCATGTGAGGAGCGGCTGAGGGCACTTGGTCTGTTCAGCCTGCAGCAGAGACTGAGGGGAGATCTCATTGCAGTTACAACTTCCTCATGAGGGGAAGAGGAGGGGGAGACACTGATCTCTGCTCTGTGATGAGAGTGACAGGACCTGAGGGAATGGCCTGAAGCTGAGCCAGGGGAGGTTTAGGTTCAATATCAGGAAAAGGTTCTTCACCCAAAGGGTATCTGGGCACTGGAACAGGCTCACAGGGCAGTGGTCACAGCACCAAACCTGACAGAGCTCAAGAAGCACCTGGACAATGCTCTAAGCACAGGGTGAGATTGTTGGGGTGTCCTGTGCAGTGCCAGGGTT
The DNA here is from genome assembly GCA_024500445.1 of Entomyzon cyanotis. Classification (NCBI taxonomy): domain Eukaryota; kingdom Metazoa; phylum Chordata; class Aves; order Passeriformes; family Meliphagidae; genus Entomyzon; species Entomyzon cyanotis. The sequence continues at coordinate 6,881,072 of JAKEPQ010000756.1, forward strand.
GGACCTGTCTTACATCCCTTTATCTGTCACTAGTCATGCTCCACCTTTCCCAATGTCCTCTAACAGGACAAACTTACATGACTGCACAGCTGCAGTCAGGCTGCAATGCCCTCTTGGACCTTCTCCTTCCTTCTCCTCCCATTAAGTATTACCTGAAAACTGAAAGTAGATATAAGGGTTTGTGTCTGCTCTCATGTGTCCTGACTTGATACACAGCATGGGAAATCCCTAAGGCTTACCTAAAAAAGAGATTGGAATGGCTCAGTACCTGATCCTCAAAGAATGTACAATTATTAAGGTGTAAAACCTGCTTTCATAGTAGTGCTCTTGACAAAATTTGCACTGACAAGTTAAACATGTTTCAGCCTGTGTGAGAAAATTGAAAACAGATTTCAAGAGTGGTGCTTGCTTCCTTGACCAGAAGGCTCTAGTGGATGTGGTCAGTGTATCACACACGTGGTGACCAGGGATTCTAGGGTGAATCACCACCCCGGGTTTTTTGAGGTTGTGGTCCATCTTTCTGGGGCTTTGGTACTTTAATTTTAGAATCTTTCTCTAAGACTAAGCCTTGGTTTTGAGGACAGAATAATTATTTTATTACACAGTAGTCGAGTTATTTGTGACAAATTGAAATAATTAGTTACTCAACTGGCAAATTGAAGATAATCATACAGTTGTAACTCACTAATAGTTTAAAGAAATGCTAGGTACTCAAATATTGCTAAGAAGGAACAAGAGTGATTTTCTGTTCTGAAAAGGACCTGATTTTGTTTATTTTCTTGTTAAAGTCTTAGTGTTTAGGTAATTTCTAAATATTTCACATCTGTATGGTATATTTCATCACAAGTGCTTTAAGAAAAAAACACCAAACAGACCAAAGCCCAAAACCCTAAAAGTTCATTCTCTGGAAAAGTGTGTATAATGTTAAGAAAAACAAACAAACAAGCAAACAAACAAAACCCCCAAAAACTCCAAAATCCCCCAGTTTTATATGTTTCAATTTGGGGTCAAAAGTAGCGAATAGAGGAGAGGAGGAAAACTGAAGGGCTTTTCAGCAGTTCTAACATACATTGGAAAGGATTGTCTATTTAGTGAAAGGCACAATAAGATAAATAAATTTCTCCCACGCCATAAAGAAAATGTCATTAAAAGTTTGACAGAGAATCAGTCAGCTGCTAGATAATACTGAATTCAAATAACTATAATTTTCTTCAGTTTTCATTATAGGTGGTTGGGACCTCCTAATTATAATGGAAAGAATTGACACAAATACTTTTCTCATTTTGATAAATTAAGGAAATGTGCTAGGAGATACCACTGAGAAAACTGAAGAAAAAATTTCCATTCCAAAAATGGTATCATCCATAGATGCTCATTTTTCTCATGGTATTTAATGTTGCTGGAGATCAGACATTAGACTACATTGTCTACTACAAAGTGAAAATCACTCTGCATTTCCTTGATTCATTTGTAGAACTAGTTGTTTATCCTTTTCTTTTTAAGTTATTGACTGATGTCTATCTTCACTTTTAGTCTCCTTTTGTGATGAAAGAGTACATGACACTTTCAATTTGATAAAATGTAATGAATTAATGTTCACAACAGAGAAGTATCTGTTGTGTTAGACCTTTGATAAGGCCCTGGTAAAGGTGTAGAACACATTACAGCTGCTATAATATGCTGTCTGAAATAAAAACCTTTCAGCTTCTTACACTGCTCCCAGTTTTTCCTCATTCTTCCCAGTCTGGTTGCAATGCTCTTGTTAAACCATGCAGTGCACTATTTAGGTGTTTCACCAAAAAACTAAGGTTAGGTGTCTATCTGCCACCAGAGCATCACCAGTCAGAAAGGACTGGTCACAACCTGCTCTGAAGAAGGTCAGCAAACCACTCAACCACCAAAAGGAAGTTAAGACCTCTCCAAGGAAAGAGACAAAGACATCTACCATGTAAAGAGGAATTTGCTTTCTGCAATCACAGCAAAGGCTCAGATGGTGCTGCAATATGAGTTTTTCTTTTGGAAGTGCTGTGTGCAAGGTCGAGGACAGACACTCAGGGATAACATTTGGCTGTGCGTTTCCAGTCTGAGAGCAGGTATGTGCTTGATGGCTGAGGGCCAGTTGACATTGTCCACACATCTGTGACTTATCCAGCCTGCAGTGGGAAGTGGAGCCAAAGGCTGGAGTGAAATTTGAGCCTGGCAAGGCCAGCATTTGCTGAAAATAAAGCAGAGGCATATTCTGGGACCTGGTGGCCAAAAAATCATTCAGAGGTTTGGAGCAATTTTTTTTTTAGCATGGTGGAAGGGAGGGGTTTTACCAGAGAAGAGAGTTTCTCTTATCTGTCGGGGAAAAATATATTTACTGCAAATTATAACAGCAGACATTGTAAATTACCAAAACTAGCAAAAGGGCTCCCCAAAAGAATAACAATTGCACTGTAGCACAAAGGCAGATGCTATTTGTGAAAACAGATGCCAACTAAAAAATCACTAATAGGAAGCACTTTTTCTTCTCTACTTGCCCTTCAGCTTGAGCAATACCTAAGATTGTGTTGTTTTCAGCTAGATCACTTGAGAAATAAAGAGCAATTTATGTAATTCATCCTTTATTGACATAGATTGTGTAATCAGCAGACCTATATTAAGAAATCGTTTTCCACATTACATTTATACGCAAATAAAATTAGACCAACTAAAACAAAGACAAGCAAATAAAAATTAATTAATTCTGTCAGTGAAATGACAAAATAGACAACCTTCTTTGTAAAATTGCAGCCGTAGGCGATATTTTAATAGAATTAAAAGACAATTTAACAAAATCATTTTGCTTTGTCTGAAGAAACAAGAACAGCTAGCATATTCTCACTTCCATTTTCCACTGCATATCTAGAGGCTGTCTTAAAAAAAGGAGGGGAAAAAATATGATGTTTAATTGTTTTTTTGTAGAGTTGGAAAGGGAAGGTTGTTCAAAATTAAAGATATGTATATTATGTCTAGAGTGACAAACATATTTTTTTTCCCAAAATAAAATGCCATTTGCTGCAATGAAAGTCATGTTTATTCGATATAATATGAAAGTTTTTTTTAAAAAAAAGCAGAGTAGCTTTTTTCTCACAGACTGCAAAATAAGTTTTGCACAAATGTGTTTTCTGTCTCTGAAATATAAGCATGTGAAAATAAGAGAAAGTACTGAAGAAGAGAAAGCACTCCCTGAACAACTATTATCTGGAGGTATAAAAATAAGAAGTGCCTTATAATGTGTTTGAGTGTTTGGGAAGCATTTTATTGTGATTAAATTTAATCTAAGCAAAAAGAAAACATTAAAAAGTGTCTGCAGGCTTTTTTATCTCTTTAAATCTACTTTGCACACTAATGGGCATGCAACTTTGCCATTTCCTAATGTGCATACTGTTTTTGGATACCCTTAGTTGTTCAATACAGCTAAGCATCACTTCATATTAGTTTCAATTGCTGAATACAAATATTATGGCTAAATGCCTGTGCTTTTAGAAACGGGGCTGGGAGACCAATAATTGCTGTTCCTGTTTCTGGTGTATTTCAGCTCTCATATGTCAACTGTGTAAATCTTAGAACAGTTTCTTTTCCCTTCTTTTTCCTCCATAAAGTAAGAATATAATTGCCATTTTTATTCCCTGCTCCGTAATAACTGTCATTGGATAATGGAAGAATCAATCAAACATCTTTTTTTCATGTCCCTGCAGCAACAGAACTTTATTATTTTTTACTTCACTGACACTGAGAAGCCTGAATCAATATTGGCAAAATATCAAATCGTTTTGAAAAGTTTAGCTATGATGTTTCTCTCAACTTAACCATTTCACATCTGTCACAAATATGAAGAGTGAAGTCCCAGTCTTGCTTTCAGACATGAGAGTCCTTAATCCAACTCACATTCTGGAGAAGTATCTGCAGTGAGAACAAGGTAATGAAACAATGTCAAGCTTTTACTTCATTTCACTCATTAATAATAGAGCTATTTAGTGTGTTTTCAGTCTCCTTTCCCCTCCTCTCCACTCAACACACTCCCTCCCCTCAGCTGTATCAGTTGTATCACTAATGTGGCAATGCCTACCTGCAATTATCATACTGGGGGGATTAATAAATCAAATTGCCTTTTCTGGTGATTGACTTAGCTAATCTCTACCTGAAACATCCTACACAAGCCCCACCTGTTTTACTAAATAAGCTCTATAAGAATCAGGTGAGCAAACTCATAAAATATTGGAGTACATATCTTGGAAGTGTGTAACGTTATGATATCTACTACTATGTCCATAATTTCTTTTTCCGTAGGCTCCTAAAGTTGAAAACATCAATCAGAAAAAGATAGTCTTTCCCTCACTTAGGACTGTCTAAACAACAGATGTGCTCCAAGCAGGATGGTGTATTGTTTCAGGTATGTGCAGATGTACATAAATTAGCATTCAAGGGACAACACTAATATTTCCCTACAAAAACATCCTCTCTCCTTTTACCAGGCAGAGTGTCCCCAGAGTTCTTTCTTGTACTTGCAATACAGATCAAGAGCTGCTCTCATACCACGGATGCCAACCAAGTTCCATGCAGTTTCATTCAGCTCTCTAGAACAAGTCCCAGATGTTTTGAAGGACTGTTCCTGAACCTGTCAAACCCTTGCCTTTCTGGCAAAGATGCTCTGAATCCATACTGCTTCAGTCTCAAAGGCTAAATAAAGGAGTTTCTGTGAAGCCAGCATTCACTTATTAAAATTAATGCTGCAAAGGCAGCTTAGTAACCTGTATTTTATGTTTTTGACTGGGCAGCACAAGAATACGCTTTTAAGCATTCTTTAAATTGCTCTCTCAGGTCGTTTTGACTGCTGTGTGGCATACTTATTCTTGGTTGAGGTGATTTCATCCACTGCCGATTATTTTCTCTACTGGTTGTTATTGAACTTATATTTACTGTGGTAGTATAAAGGTACAAGTTTCACTTGCTTAAAATGCAGTATCATACACTATGAGTTAATAAAAGCTACTTTCCCCCTTATCTTGTATGTCCTAAACCAGTACAAAAATAAGACCACTAGTGACTGAAATTGTAGTGATGTTTGTTATACTTTTAAAAATATAGGAAATAGTGCTGACAAGCAAGACCTTACCCAGAAGCAGAAAATTTTGCTCTAAGTCACAACAACATTTGTGTCACTCCTTTACTGCATTATGATTACAATATTTAAACATTACCAAATAATGTTTTTAAGCCTTAGGATCATTTAATAGAGATGCCTTGCAGGGATTATTTTGCTTTTTCTTTACTATTGAGATAATGGAACTCATGCAGTTGCTTGTGCTGTCTACATATATATATTGCTTATTTAGTACATTTAAGAAATCTTATTGTGTGTCTAAACATGATTCAATAAGTGACAAAGATTCTTGGCTTAAAACATTTGACTTGATTCTTGTTTTTAATAGACATTCTGAGTATCAATATACAGAAAAGTGAGCTGGAGAGTTATACAGCACTGTGCTTGAGAGTTGTATGCTAGAGCTGCAAAAAGATTCCTCTGTTTGATAAGTCCACAAGTTTTCCGTGGTAAAGTCAACAAGCTCATATTACAGGTAAAGCATTTAAAGGCAAAGTGGTTCTCAGGAGGGTCACATGGCCTTGGAGAAATAACTTAGGAGGTTCTGTAGTTTTCCAACTTCAGAATGAAGGATAATTGACTTTATTTCTTCCATCCTCGTCTGCATTCTGAGGTAGAGAATGTATTTGATTAATATTTGTAGGAAAAAACCACAAGATTTTGTTCTTGGCTGCATCTCACCAAGGCTACAATCATTTAATTACTACTCAAGGGAAAAAAATGTATAAAGGCATTAATTTTTAAAATAACAAGTTAAAACTGCTGTTGCAAACACTAGCTAAAAATATGTTACAATTTGCACTAATGTTTCTGTCTGAAAGGTCAGTCATTAAAAAGGAAACTCTCGAAAGGCATACCAAACCATGCAATTCACAAGTAATTAACAGTAACAGTGATGTAGATAGGACTCCCTGTAATAAATACAGCTATAATGTGAAAAAGAGTTTTGAAAGACAATAAAAAAGATTAAAACAAACAGGGATATAAATAAAGAGCATGTAAAAAGAGATACCACAATTAACAGATTTTGATGCCATTATGTTTGTGAGTCTGAAAACATAAATTGTTTCATAAATGGAGGAAGTAGCATGATTTAAGCACTTCTGAAGCAGAAAACTCATTTAGCTATTTTATGAGGTAAAGACTCTTACTGTAAATCATTTCCACACTTGTAGGAGGGCAATATAAATTGCCTTGATAAGATACGACTGATTTAAAATACACTTCTTGAATAACACTGACTGAATATAAAGCATCTTATAACTGGATGTGCTCTGAATTCTGAAACTGGGAGTTCATCAATGTGTATAAGTGCTTGAAAACTTTTTATTGGTGAAACCAAGAGAGAGAAAAAGTGAAGCACGCTTCTAGAATCACTTTCTCATTATCATAATCATTGGACAAAGCTGTAGAAAGTAATTTCAAATAAACCTAAAACGATTCAAAATATTCTTCAGCATGATGTTTTAACATATTATGCCTCTTTCCAGCATATATGTATCCAAAATAGATAGCAGTAAATTATGACTATACTCATGAGAATGGCTTATTTTGAACCTGAATATAATAGTACTGGGGAAATTGAGCAAACCATGTTGTGTATTTTGCACCACTGTGATGGCAACGTCACTCATAAACGCGTCACATAAGCATGTGAGCAATGTGACCCCTGGAGGAGCAAACAAGGATGGGTGTTGTGGCAAGTATGAGGTGTCCAAGGAATCAAAAGCTGCATTGTAGAGTAGAAGATAAGCATGAGGGACGAATGGGAAGGAAATGTTGCTGAAAGCTGGCATCAAAAAAGAATAGAAGATACAGGGAGCAGATGGCATCTCTTTTGATAGTATCAAACATCAGATATCAGGAAGCAATCACACCTAGGTTTTGACTTCTCCCACCAAAGAGGTCTCTAGCAAACTTGAACTCAACAAATAAGAACCAACAAGGACCCCAACCATCAGTGATAATAATGTGGTTTTGTGGTAGTGTGTCCTCATAGCTAATTTAAAATTTAATGGCTAAAGGCAAACAATTTTGTTCAGATCATGATGATAACAACATGTCAAATGACAACTAGCAAGTAAAATGTTGATTACAAATTAATTTAGCAAAATTTTACAGTTTAAAATACAGTTTTACCAGTCTTCAAAACATTCCCATCACAGCAACTGCAAATTTTCTGCTACATGTGTGTATATCTATCCAGATACAACATATGCCAATAAATGTGTCTCCCTTCTATGAATAATTTAATTTTTGAAACTCGTTTTGGTTTTCTGGGTTTGATTTTTTGGGTTTGGATTTTTTTCCCTTACATGATATCCATATCTTTGATGAAATCTCTCAGAGTTAGATATTTGTTGCTCTTTTCAGATGACATATAGCAATAAGAAGGGCGAGATCGGATAGTGTCATTAAAGTTTGCTTATACCTCAAAGCAGAATTACCTTTCAGTCACCCTCTTCATTGACACCAGTGCTTGATTTTGTACTCCAATGCTTGAATCTTACCCTCAGTCACAGGTACAAAATTCATATACTTTCACTGACTTTGGTAGAACTACACTCATTTATCTCATCTAAAATACTGGCTTATTTTTACTGATAAGAACAATAGGCTATTCAGTTAGACTTCTAAACACTCCTTATCAGTCTTCACTATAGAAATCATTTCAGATATGGACCCTGAAGCATTAGTTGAATACTGAAGCTTGAACAAGTCTCAGAAAAACAAGCTTATTATCTAAAATGTCATATCAATATAGAAATAACATTCCAATTCATTGTATAGTATTGAAGATAATAGAATAAACTGCTGAAGAATACAGTAAGACTAGATTTAATGAGAAGTGTAACAGCAGAAAGGGAGGAAATAGATCACAGAGACTTTTTAAAACAAACAAATAAAAATTATGTAAAAGATCTATGCAATACTTTTGTATGGACTTTGCTTGCTGAAAGGACACAGGCTTCATCAAATAGTTATTATTCATAGTATGCCTGCCCACAAATAAACAAATATGATTGTTCTCATTTTGGAGAATGGAAGGTATCCAAAGGGAAAAGTTCTATATAAAGAGAAAGTTAATGTGTCCTTAAATGATAAAGAGAGGAGCCCAATAGCTAAGAACACTGAGCAGATTTTCTCCCCCTTTCCAAGATAATTAAATACCTGTCCCTTGCTACCTACCCCCTTCACAGAGGAATGGCTCTTTGTAATTAGGTGAGACTTTTCAGGCCTGTTTGTTTCAAACCTGTCTGTTTCTGCAGGTTCCACAAAAGGCCTGACTGTGCCACACAGAGAATCAGCAACTATTTCCCCATTGCAGGATTTCTAGAGAATGAGGACATACTACATGTGCCACATCTTCCTTCTGATCAAGTATGATGTGACACTGCAAAACTTTTCCTATATTCTCCTGTCAATTCTGGTTTGGGATACTGCTGGAAATGAGAAAGTACAGACCTAGATAAAAAGGAGGCAATGCCCACGAATATTCAAAAAAATGTGTCAAAAAGAATAGTTTGAATTAGGCTTAAATTTCTGAAATGCAAAACAGATTTTATTCTGTTCTATTTGTATTTTGTTGTAGTTTGCGTTACTGGTGATGAATCCTGAGAAGCAAAGGGATGAGAGCACTAAAAATACTACAAAACAGTCGTATTATTACTATACTTTCATGAAAAAAAAAAAGTATGGGATGGATCTTGGCTTTGTTTTTGTGTAAACTCACTGTGAATAATTGCTTGTATTTGACTTTCGTGTAAGCTGATTAATGCATTCCAGAGAGCAATTTTATGGAAAAAATATGTGTTACTGAAAACATCGGATGCTCCTCCTGCCTAATAAATCAAAAACTACAGCATTTAAGTTGGAAACAATTATAAAAAATAATTAAAAAATATCAAAGATGAGTACTTTTGTGAAGGACCAGCTATGAAAAAACAGGCAGACACCTCTTACCAATGGAATCCTGAACCACTTTGCTTTGCTTTAATTATACAACAGATAGTGTCTGAGTTTTGGGACATTTTACTTACAGTAACAGACAACCTCAAAGTTAAAGGGGTTATTTATTAGCTTTAGAAACATAACATTCATATATACAAACCATGTACAAAACCTCTTGCATTGCATGCTTTATGTTCAGAACTTGATTTCTCAAGGTTGCTTTTGAAAATCCTCCCCGGATCATCTGCTTTTGATCATTTTGCTTACTGTCCCATGAGAAAGTCAACTACATAAGGCTTCTGCTCCCCTTCCTGAGCCCACTTTCTTCTCCATAGTGACTTACTTCGAACTGTGAAACCCCAGTTGTGTTTGATGCCCTATGCAAAATAGACTGATCTGCTCAACTGCACTCTGCACAAAAATCTCCTAGGAAACTTACTGAAAATAGTCATCCATTAAGTTAAAATGAGAAAGAATAAATGGATATAACTCTTTAGAGGTCTGAAGGTCTTCTGGTGCAGCTTGTATCTGATTTGTACCATTTATTTTGACTGCTTATGACAAGATCAGGTTTTCCACACTGCATAAGACCAGGCACTTTACAAAAACAAACACAAAGATTGCTTTAAAGTCCATGCTTTGGAAGAAGAAAGAGAATGCTACCAATAAAGTTACAACCTATCATTGGGTTATATTCAGATTATTAGGGTTGGTTGAAGCAGAAGATGAAACAGAAAAATAATTCCAATAGTAGTCTTATAATGGCTTGTTGAAATTAGTTTCTAATTGTGGCTTAAAAGATCCTTGCTCTTCTGGATGTGGTAACAAGAAATTAAGAATCTCTTTCAGTCTCTTCAGAGTCATGAATATGAGATCATCCTATAAAGAAATATCTTACTTTACTAGGTTTTTTTAATTCAATTTTGGTTTTTTGGTTTCGGTCTGTTTTTTCTTTTTTTACAAATTTGCCGAAATTTTAGCATCTTCAGGATTTTCTTTGAGGTTTTATAAAAGAAATTAACTTTAAAATATATCGAAAAATCTACGTAACAATAATGTCAACAAGTTTTCCTAGAAAATTGATTTTTTAATATGAGCCAAAATTGAAAATTAAAATATCAGAAACAGACTGATTAACCTGAATATATACATTCTAGAGCATGAGGTATCTGAAATCTAAAATTACCTATCTAGAAACCAAATGGAGGATAAAACTAAATTAAAAATCTGTCATCAGTCAGTTCCTGTATGGAACTGGCAGAATAAATGCATCAGCATAGCTGCATCTTCTTTTGTGTAACCTGGGTTTAGTCCAGAGACAGAAAAATTTATCCTGTTTGGTCTCTGTAAAACCCTGTGAGGTCCCTGCTTTTAAAAAAAAAAAAAAAATCATCTATCTATCTATCGATAGATAGATACATATATAGATATATATCTGTATATAAGATCATGAAATTAGATGCCAGTACAGTAAGCAAAACAAATCCTTTCTCAGTGGTCTTGAAAAGCAGAGCACAGGATTCATATAAGTAATACAAAGATTTCTGAAATTACTGTATCATAAGTATACATTCATCAGCATATAATAAAAGATTCAAAGATAAACTTTTTCCTATTTGTTTGATGGCAGATAAGGTAATTGCATCTGTATAGCCTATTTTTAAAAAATATTATAAGGGGTAAAGATTTTGAAACACATATTTTCATAACTTTAGTCTATGGCATGCCTTATTTTAACTTGTCTCCTGGATTGTATTTTTGATCATGCAATGTATGCAGAGTGGAATTTCAATGCATCCTCTTTATTTGAGCCACTTCTATTTCAATTACTAGTTTTCAATACCTGCTGCCTAGTTTTGAATCTTGGTTTATTCAATAAACTCTCAAAGAGTTTAGAAACAGAAACATGACTTGACAGCTGATTTTTTTTTTTTTTTTTTTTTTTTTAGAATCTGTATTTAATGAGTTTTTTGTTGAACTGTCTTGAAGTCTTTTTATTACATGATGTGAAGTAAATCTCCACTGGTGTAAAGTATCTCTCCCATATTAAAACAGAGCAAATGAGAAGATAAAACTTGCCTGTTGTTTTTTATTCCCATATTTTATGATGCATTGAGGGAAGTGTGTGCTGGGGCACCTCTGAACTGGGTAAGTGCCAGAATGGGAAAGCAGTTATGGAACAGCTTTTAGGAGACATTGCTGATACATCATTGGAGAGGGGAGGCCATTGGGAATGGGGAAGAGCAGATCCTGTTCATGAGGCAAAAGAGCAACATAAAGAAAAAGCTGCAAAACCTGGTAAGAGCAGAAACAGAGAACTAGATAACAAGAGAGCAGATTACAAACTTCTTGGGTAACAATCTTGAGTTTCAAATCTGTGACAGAATTTTTTTTTAACGCCTGTCTTGATGCAGACTTCAATGATTCATGTTTTACTGATGTTGTTTTCTATTTTCTGTTTTCACATGAGAAAATACTGAAGGAGCCTTTAAAATACACTATAAACGGAGCCTCGCATACTATATGTCGATATTTCAGATGAGAAGAATGAAAGGCCAGGAAAAGATAGAAAAGTTCTGACTTTTATTTTCTAATTCATGATGTTTCAATTTAATGCACTTTCAGTTTTCTATTCTTTTGATATTTTATGTGCATCCCAAAGGGCAATACATGTGTCTCTGTTGTGTTTTATTCAGAAACTTCCTTGGGGGAAGGTTCAATACTTTCCCATTCACAAGAAAATTACTAAACACAGTATAAAAAACAGTTGCATTTTTAAGAAAGGAAACACAAAATGGCTGAAGTGTATTGAGAAATCAAATCAGGAAATTTTAAAACAATATTTCTCTTGGTTTTGCAAATAAATAACCACATTTTGCTATAGAAAACATATATTAGAATCACTGAATCCTTAAGGCTGGAAAAGACCTCTAAAACCATCGAGTTGAGCTGCTAAATTAGCAGCTCCATGTCCACCCATAAACCATGTCCTCAAGACTTTATATGCCTGTGCCAATGGCAGCAGAATTTATCTTCTTTTCCCACGAAGATCCCCTGAGCTATGATGTCTGTTTTCTATAAACTGCCCTGGGGTCAGCAAGAGATGTCACATACAAGCACTTCTTTGATACCCAGGCTGGTCACAAGTGATGTGGCTTCTCCCTGGTACAGGAGCTATATCTGTTGCAAACTAGAAAATACAGAGAGAAACTTCTTTAAGCAGTATTTCTAACTAAAATGCCTAAAATAGGAGCTTGATTCTGCTTTCAGAGTTGCCTCCCTTTGACCACATCTCAGTTCCACCAGGAAGTTAGGGAGAGACATATGGAAGGCCCTTCTGGAGCTTTCTTTCCCCAGAACATGTGCTCTAGGTTTTACTGCAAATAATTCTGACCCTATAGTAAAAATTTTTGATAATTCTACAATTCTGTTCCTTTGGTGGGCTTCAGTATGAACAGTTTAAAATAATATTGATCTGAGGCAATATTTTTATTGCTCACAGAAGTACAGAATTCACCAAGGTTCAGATCCAAGGCCAGGTTTGGATGGTTGCTCTGAGGAACATGGTCTAGGGGAAAGTGTCCCTGACCATGGTAGGGAGCTTGGAACTGGATGTTCTTTTAGGTCCATTCTAACCCAAACCATCCTATGATTCTATAAATGTAATCACTCTTAAAGGGACAAGATCCAAACTCTTCACCCTCTCAAGGAATTCTTCCTATAATTTATGGAAAGGGTATCAAGAAAGACTGAAGTGTTCATAACCCCTACTCAGTGTTAACATTTTTGGACCATCCCTTTCTCCCTCTTCTCAACCAAAATGCTGTAGTCTGTAATTAAGAACATTCTCACCTGGGCTGATTTTGCCTGGGATAGAGTTAATTTTCATCATGGTAGTTAACAACCTCTTAAGACAGAATCCCTCCTTCAGGAACAGCATTGTGTCCTTCCAGCACCTGAAGAAAGCCTACAGGAAAGAAGGAGAGAAATTGTTTACAAGGGCCTGGAGTGACAGGACAAGGGGGAATGGCTTCAAACTGTCAGACTGGGTTTAGGTGCAGGCTGCCCAGAGAAGCTGTGGCTGCCCCATCCCTGGAAGTGTTCAAGGCCAGGTTGGATGTGGCTCTGAGCAAGCTGGGATAGTGGAAGGTGTCCCTGTCCATGGCAGGGGATTGGAATGAGATGATCTTCGGGGTTCCTTCCAGCCTTGGTAGTTCTATGATTCCATGACTTCATGATTTTCAATAAACTGCTGATAATGCATATATAAATGCACATTGTTTCTCCATTGGTTTTTCACTATGTAGCCCAAGCTCACCAAAGAAGTGATCTCGGCAATCAACAGGGTGACACATCTGGGAAATAGATAGAATTCAAATTTCTGAACTGGGAGCAATTAAAGAGTCTGGAAGCTGGGCTGAATTAATCCTTCAATGCAATTCTTTAAAGCAGATATATTTTATGATGTATCTAAGCAAGTTAATCCAACAAAACAGTGGGGAACATATGAAGTTGAGTGAGAAAAGGGAAGTATGTGGAAGGTTCAAAGTGAAGATGAATCCGAGGAAATTGCAGACGTATTTCTAATCATCTATTTACTATTATTTTTTTTGCAAAAACCCAAGACTTCTTTCTGCCTGGAATCTGCAGCTCTGTGCTGATATATACCATTGTCAGGTGAATTAAAGGTTTCATTTTGCATGTCTTACTCTTTCTGGGAACACAAACTCATTTTGGAAGGACACATGTAGATGTTGACTTTTAAAAATAATCTAAGTTATCACCTCTAAAAAAATATTCATCAGCTGGTGTGAGATTTATTATTTGAAAATGAGTGCTGAAAACTTTTAATACAAAATTTGATTTTACTCCAGAGAGAATAAACTTCTTTGAAGTATACTTTTTGCTATCAATGAGCTAGACTATAACATTTAGATTATATGTGGAATATATTAGTACAACCCCATGCTCTTACAATGGAAGTATTAACAGGAAAAACTCCAGAGAAGAAAGAGGAAAAAGACATTAAGTTATCACTAATTGCTAATGTAATGCTGTAAGAAGCAAGAGACATATTTTATAAGGGAAAAAAAGGAAAAAGTTATATTCATTAAGTACTAGACTGTTCAAGATCAGATAAGCATTATTAAAATTATTTGTTCTCAAGTTTCTCAGTCCCTTCATCTTTCCTAATGAAGACAAGTGTGTGTGGAAAGTAAAAAGCAACGGTGACAGGATGAGCTCTAGGGATTGAATTGAAATGAATTTGCAAAGCTACTCAGAGATGAAAGAGAAGCTAAAAACTTTAATGTTTTTTTCCAACAGATCTCCTCATGCTGGATTTTTCATTCAGGTAGATGAGGGCAAGCAGAAAGAAACAATGTTCTTACTGACCTTGTTCTGCAATAGAATGATGAGCCAAGGAACGTGGTTTTATCAACTATTGAAATTAATTGCCACAGAATTGGAAGTTCAGTAGTACCTATGCCATATCTGTGTGCTGTCTTTCTGGAGATCATCACAGTTATTTCTCCTCTTTGCCCAGCCTCCTCAACCACCCATCTGTAGTACCAAACTTTTTTTCTAAGATCCACCTGTTCCTCCTGGCCCATCCTATTCAGAAAGGGTTGACTTCAGAAATGGATGCTCACTTGGCTCAGAAATTAGCAAGATCTCTGTAGGCAAACATCAAAGATCCATCCATTTACTCAGTTTTCAAAGGCTCATTTCATCCCTTTAAAACTCCCCCAGGAAAATCTTTACAAACAGAATGTGTTCCACATACTTTGCAGTCACCAATTATCAAACACTGTCTTATTCTTGCTAAGAAAAGTAGTATTAAAACCCCATCAATCAGCGTATCTGGGCAGGATTTTGAGATGTACATAACGGTTTAGTTTGGAATGGCACTTTAGTGTTCCTAAAAATTCTCAGCAGAAAACAGCTTTAAAAAATGAGAAAGTATTAATTCCAAAGAATTGGAATTAAATTAGTATATATAATTACCATTTTTGCAGGAAGATGATTAAAAATTGAAGTATAAATTTGAATAATGGTATTTGCACAAACACAAATGAAACCAAAACAAAAACAGATTAAAGAATGACTTTTTTATTGAGGGAAAAGGATTTTGGTTTTTTTAATGGAGATTGCTGGCTTCTGTGATTTCTAAGCATTAGAGTTATAGAAAAAATCTATAGTTTATTTTATATTGTAATTTCCAACATGATCTTATATTTCCTATAGTTTGGAGAACATGTTATTTTTCCTGAGTTTTACATCCATTCATTTGAATGAAGACCACATTTTTTTCTGCTTCTGGATTTTACAAATAGAAGAACATGGGGAATTTTATCCTCTCCTTTTGTTTTCATTGCAATTCAATTAAAAACTTCCTGTGCTGTTCTGTTAGCGTCTTATGCAAAGTTAATTCAGATTACTCACTGTTTTCACCGATATTATATAAAGTTCACCAATTATTTTATAAAGTAGACTTTTTTTTTATTTAGAAGCTAAGACATGATGCATTAGAACTTTTCCTGTTGTTACTGTCATATATTCTTTTCTTTTTTTTTTTTTTTTTGGTGGCTATCAGATTTTAAAAACATTCCTGAATCGCAAATGAATAATGCAACCTGTTAAGCTTTTTTTCATTCTCCATGTTATTTTTTAGATTACGTCTCACTTTGAACCAAATAACAGGCAATATGGAGTGGAAACTTCTGAAAAATTAAAAAATTAAATATTTTGTTTCCCTGGCATCGTAGCACATCATTCAGAAACTGAAAACCTATACTTATTCATGGTGATCACAACAGGACTTTTAAGCTCACCATAGAAAAAATTTAAAATACCACGAGCTAATCAGAATTAATTTCAGACATTGATTATCCTCTAGTGAATTTAAGAAGAAAAAAATTGAAAATTATCTTAGGTCAGTTCCTGTGCACGACAAAAAATAATAAATAAAAATTAATTACTGCACTGAGCTAAAAGTGCAAACATTTTAGAGGAGCAAATTTACTGTCTGCTAAAATGAAGAGCTGCGTCTTTTTCAGATCAGCTGGAATGGCTTAGCTATATTTCTTAAGGCTGGTGTGTAGATTTTGTGCTGGAAACCTTATATTTTGATAAATGGTTTGTTTATCTACTTGCATATTTGGCATCATACACAGTCATTGCCTAAATAGATGGTGATACTAAATCCTCTCCTCTCTCCTGACTTCAATCAAACATTGCACTTCACCATTACAGACTGAATAATCTTTTGCTACCTTGCTATAATGAATATAGGAAATCTGGTAAGATTTGATTAAGGAAAAAAAAAAAACCCAAAAAGAAACCCCAAAAAAAAACCCCAAACCAAAACAAAAATACAAAAAAACCCCACCTTTTCTGAGCATCTCAGTAGTTTTTGCTCTGATAGTTACAGAGGTTGGAAGCACATACCCTGTCTGGTGAAACCACTTGAGCAGACACTAAGGGCAATTATATGCCTGATGGTGACCAACTGCTGTTTCTCCCAAAGAAAAATCCACTCAATGAAAACATTTCAGGAGAAATTGAGTTTGTCAAGCTGTAATGAGTTCCCTGACATTTGAGGAGTTTACCATGATTCATGTGATCCTTTTATAGCTGTTTCATTGGTGGTAATAGAGCTATCAGATAATAAAAACCCCACATGTTGTGCAATTCAAATTTGAAAACCCAAAAATTGACTCCACCAGAAGCCAAAACTACTTAGCTACGGCATTGAGTGTTAACTTAGATTTCCCATAAATTTTGCTTCTGAAATAATAAAACTGCTCTATTTGGCTCTTATTGCAAGTGTTTAAACACTGTCAAGGTCTGTTGTCATAGGATTCATGACTGATTTATTCCCTTTCTATAAATCAGCCAAGAGTAAAGCTTTGTGTTCAAACTGAATAAAGAAAACCCTACAATAATCTTCTGTTCTTCCACTCCACTCCACTCCCCAAGAATATATTTGGGAAACATAAGTAAAAAATGAAAAGACAGAAGGAAAAACAATAAAAAAGAGGAGTGTGAAAGTCTCATAATTACATTTATAGACTATGAGCTCTTGGTGCAGGAGATGTTCTTTACTCTGGGGTAATATTTTACCTAATACAATAGCTCATTATTAGAGTACCAAAACACTGCTATCACCAAAGAGTAAAACAATACATTAACAAGTCCTCAGGAAGAGGAACAGATAGGAATTAATATCAGAAGAGACCATTAAATCAAGTGGTAAATTCATTGGAGTCACCTGTCATCGATACAAAATATCATACAAATACTAGGAAGGCATACTCAGTATAAAGCAATTGTTCATAATTTACTAGAGAAAGACAGCTATTCAAGCAAAAGGCATGTGTATATAAGCAAGAATTTACTTTGTTTAGCAGCCAAAAATAAAAGCAAAAATTGCCATCTAGTCCTAACAGTTGCTCAAATACCTATGGAAGATTCAAATGTGACCTTATGTGATTAGAACATATATTTTAAGTGATTTTTAACATAAATTACTTCTGGCATAAGAAAATAAAGCTGTGTTTTTACATCCTATAGAAGAGTGATTTTTCCTAGACTTTTATTTTTAGAATGATTTTTTTCTAACTTTTATTTTTACTTTAGAGATTTTTGTATCTATTACCTTATGCAACTCTCATGTTGCTAGTAATAGTCTCTAAATCTTCTTGTATTTTGACTAAAGGACACCATTTGTTGAAAACTCTATTTCATGTATATCTTTGGTCTACTAAGATTTCTAAAAGATTGGGGTTTGGGGTTTCATTGTTTGTTGTGGGTTTTTTTGGTGTTTTTGCTTTTCTTCATTTTTCCTGTAGCATATACTTATTTATATATCCTAGGAATTTGGCTCATTTGGGGGAGAGCATGGAATAACTCAGGTGTGCCTGCTGTAATATCTTCATTTTTATTAGAACTTAGTCTGTCATTCCTTTCACTTATTATTTCTATCAAGATGAAGAAATATAACTGTACATCACATTTTTCCCCACAATGACCTTCCATTTGCCTAGAGAACTTTCAGTTTGATTTCTGTTCCCTGATGGGTTTATGTCTTATTCTGTCCTGCCATTATCTGAAAAATATAAATATTGAGATTGAAAATAGATACATTAAATTGTAATCATAGTCAGTCTAGAACACAGAATAAAATCACACAATATTTCTCTACAAACAGTGGAGAACAAACAACACTCCAAAACCACAATGCTAATCAGGCAAACAGCTGTTGACTGCTCCATATAAAGACAAAAATCCCATGTCCTTATTTCCATTTTATTTCATTTGAAATTGTTTCTAAAATCAGTCCAAACTCATAAATAGTCATGCTTTTAATAATGGATCTTTCATGAATAAATAAATATTTCAAAGATAAATAACTATGTTTACAATGACAACTCAGTCTACTGAATGAAACATTAGTTGTCACTTATTCATCCATCATCAACATCAAAATTTGTTATTTGTTCCTTGCCTCTTTAGCTAGTGTAAAAAATATTTATAGTAATCTGGTGGCTATAATGAAAAATTCCTACAAAAACTGCCATTTTTAATCAAATGTGTCTCTTTTATGCATGAAACATTGTCTATTAAAATATGGAAATTTACAGAGATCATTGTTATCATAATAGAGACCAACAGTAAAGTTCAAGCTTTGCACTAACAGCAAGTATTTTAAATAAGTTTTGATCCAATTAAGATGATCAAAATACCCTTTCACCTCTTTTCTCAGAAAAGATTACTTCAGATCTGAAACCAAATAAATATTTTATTACACCAAATAAAATTGAGAACCATCACTACTGCACATTAGGAAACAAATGCAGAATTATTTGCCCCAAGAAGAAAAATTCTGTGAAAACACAGAAGTACATTAAACTATTGTGTACATATGTGAAAAACAAATTATAAGAGCAGAGAATTGTACATATATGAATAATTATTGAAAGATTAAACAATTAGACTGTCTTTTGAGGTAAGTTAACTTTTCAATAACAGTCAGGACCACATTAAGAACTCAGATTACAGACCAGCCAAGATTATAGCACTCTAGTTCTAGGTACAAAGGAGGAGATCTAAAGAAATTTTAGGGGGAAAATAGATCAGTTTAGGTGACAATGCTCTGAAAGCCTCTTTCCTAATGAGAGCCAAAAGAATGAGAGATGGGGAAAAAATTCCATTGTTGGTCTTTAGCCCCCACTTAAAGGCTTTCAAATGATTTACGTGTTCTTAACAACTAGCTCTTCAGATTTTATTTTCTTAAGATATCAGATTCAGTCTCTTAAAAATTTCAGGGAAAGCTGCTTTGATTTTAGCTTCAGAATAGTGTAGCATTCCAATCCTAAGATACATTTATTTTGAAAATGTTTCTAAAACATGTTGGTTATGATTATTCTTTCTCTTCAGTGACAGAGTACTTTACTAAGAAAGCATGGTGCAATAGTGAACAGAATTCAGAGACCCAGTACAGTAGTTTAAAATTCCCTACATGACACCAAACAAAGTTTTGTTGCAAATACATGAGGTAGTCACTTCCTTGACTCTTATTCTGTATAAACTGAATAATTCAGCCAACATTTAACTGCATGAGAAGGGAGATTAAAATATACTATTAAAATGTAATCTATTCCAGTGCCAGCACACTCTCTTGATATATTTCATCTTCCTCAGTTTCTATGATTTTGACTAGAGTACAACCTGATAAACTGTATCTGAGCCTTTTGATTAGATTTTGGAAATCAGTTACAATATTTGTTCCTGAGTATAGTACTCAAGCAGCAAATTCCAAACCCCTCTCCATTATGCTCCTTTTTGGAACAAGTTAGAAGGGTTTAATTCCCTCTTACATCTAAAAAGTTGACTGTATATGAGATAAAGATTTGGCTTCTGCAGAACATCATGCAGAAAATAAATATGTTTAAAATTATTATTGTGAAATCAATTATTATTGTGCACTAGAAATACATTTTTCTTGAGTTTTTGTTTCTTCATTCCCTATTTGCACAACCTATTGCCAGTGCTCCATCCCTGAGTTCCTTTCCAACCTGGTAGTCTCTGATTACAGGATTCCATCATTATTTTTATATTATTTAATTGTTTTACCACATTTTAGAGATTAGACTGATGGAACAGTAATTTTCTATGCTAATTGAAGTTCAATTTACTTTGAAACAACTGTAGTAGGCTATTATATTTCTACCTTTAATATTGCTATAACTCTCTCACAAATTAACAGTTTTGAAAACCAAAGTGATAATTTAGAATGTTTTCAGTTTACTTATGCTTTCTTACTTGAACAACAACTTCTTACGGAAAATAGTCCCAACTGGCAGAAAAACACAATTTGTTTTGCTAAAGGAACTGAGAGTAATTTGTGTGTATGTGCTTTGGTAAATATCATGAAGAACCATAATTACATCTGGTCTTGAATACTTTCATAACAGCAATACAAATCCTGTCACATTAACTAAGTCCTAAATTTTGATGACTCCCTAAAGTGAAGATTAAAAATGTCATATTCTTAATATATTACGAAGCATTGCACAGATTTGCATTGCTACAGGGCTTTGAAATAACCTGAGAAAAATTAATCAGAAAATTGGCTCATCCCTCCTATCAACATAAGATTATAAATCACAGAATACTTTGTCAAATTCTTTAATGTACTTATTGCACATATTTATTTAGAAGTAGTTCCCTTGATTCCTACCATATGGAGCTGCAGTGCTGAAGCTTCACAGTTTAATGCTAACTGAAGAACACCATGCTAACCTAATATCCCTCAGATGCAGATATCCTCAGTGTGTTTTTAAGATCATGGATGAACTAATTTTAGAAGTCAGATATCAGTAGAGAATAATTCTTTAGATACACAAATTTGTGAAATATTTGGTTAAAATCTGCTGGATAATACCTGCTGTGCTGAGCTCCAAGGCCTTACAGAGGAAAACACCAGCACATTAATTAAACAATCTCTACATAAAACAGCTCTTGGAATATCAGAGGAAAACAGAAGGCTATAAGACAGCCATAATTTTAACAAAAAGAAAAAAGGGAACTTGAAATGCTGCCAAGAGGAAATTAAAATCTTTGATGACCAAATATTTAAATCACTGCCTGTAATTTGGAAAACAAATATTGGGTTCTTTTCCAATATTTCAGTTATCTCTACTCTCTTAGATGAATTTAAGCTTCCAAAACACTCCAAAAATTTGTAAATAATATTTTTTCAAAACACATAGGTGGATCAAATAACAATCAGTTTAAGGACTTCAAATTATATTCTATACCTGTTGTATCCCTGAATAACTCTGCAACAACTCCTTATTAAATAATTTACTAACTGAAATTCTTTCCATTGGTATCATATTTTTATTGAATAGTTTAAATACTGATGCACCAATTCGGGGGAATTTGTGCCTATTTAGCTATGATTTGACTTTCAAGTCTATCTGATTTAGAGCACAATGGAAACACCACAAGGACCCTTTGTCTTACATAGATTTGGTGTCTCCTTCCTCAGCATGAGAGTGGGTGCAATATTTTAAGATGGATTGCATGACAAACATTGAGCTGATTGATTTTGGTTTAAATAGCAATTCTATGCCTGAATGACTCCTTCTCACATCATTGATTTGGCTTCGGTCAAAGCTTTCAAACCTATGCTTTTCTCATTTTTTTAAGGAGTACTTCAAAATGAAAATCACAGCCAGAAAGGAGTGAGACAGTGTAGACTGTAGTGATTTTGAAGTCTTAGCTAAATCTGAATAGTCAAAATCATCTGTTTCAAATGTTTTGAAGACCACTATATATTTGCTTGAGAAGTCCAAAAAGAACAGGATTCTCTTAAAACTCCCTGGCCATACATGAACACACAGATATTTTGATAAACACATGCAGATTAGGCACATTTCTCTAAGAACCTGCACATCTTCTTCTATTGCACATGCTGCAAAGTTTATGATGTGTGCATCATTCATGAGGTAGGAAAGATACACGTTATTCTTATATCTGAAAATATCAGGAAAGAAGTACATCTAAAACTTGTTTCTGGTTGCTTCAAAGCAAGCAACAACATTTTGCTGCAGTACATTATTCCCATGCCTGCTTGTCTCTTGGTTGTCTGTAAAATGAACTGCAGTGAACTTTAAAATGAAAAATATTGGATTTTATTTGCCGTCCTTTCTATTTGTTCCTGTTCCTTTATGGCCTGCGAATGTTCCTGTGCCTAAATGAAAATGGATCTTTTTTTGACAGGTGCAGAACTTGCAGAACTTAGCCCACACATCTCAGATCTGGGGTATGCTCGTTCTATTTTACTTTTGGTGTGATGAAAATCCCAGTGTTTCCTTTAAATTTTCTAACACTAAATTTATAGATATATGAAATTCTCTTGCTAGGCAAAAGCATACCAACAAAAACCAACCAATCAACCAATCAACCAAATGAAGAAAGACTAATTTCTTTAAAAGAAAATTGTATTTCAGCCTCTCATTCCTTTTTTATTATATTTCTGCCTTACATTCAATTTTTATTGCAACCATGAAATTAAAAGATTATTTTTTTCAGACATGAAAGTGACATTTAACTGAGAAAATCTATAATCCTATGCTCATTCTGGGAAGATATTTTTCAAATTTTAAATGAATGGGCTGGAGCTATAGTGCCACAAACACTATTATCATCACCATCAATCATTACTATTATTATCCAGTGTTCTAAGAGTTCTATTTTTGCTTTGTTTTTAATGCAGTTATAATTTTCAAATGGAAGATAAAATAAAATTAAATATTTGTTAACATAAGAAAAAAAAAAGCAAAAAACCCCAAAACCTTTGTTATGAGAGAAAATTCATATTTCAAGTCACCAGAGGAGATATTACATCAAGCTAGCAATTACATTTAGAAACTTAGTTAAAGTTTTGCTAGAAAACTCATGACACATCTGAAACAGGAAACAGTGAGCATGTTTCTACTGTAAACCAGTCTTTTATTCTAACCAAGTATATGAAAGCCTATAAGTCTGTGGACCTTAATAATGTCTCAGTCCTCCACACGAAGCTAGTAGATCTTAGCTCATTATAACTTGTCCTGTTTAAGCACACTTTCACTCTCTGCACTCAGTGTCACCACCAGTTTCTATATCCAATGCCTAGTTTAGAATCAAAAGCTTCTTTTTCCCTTCAAAATTTGTGGGAGCTTTTCTCCCTGTAACTCTAGTCAAAAATGATTCCTAGTGATCTTTTACTCACATCCTTCCTCTGTGTATTCACCACAGACTCTAAGTACACTCTCCATCCATACAATTACAAATCCGTTCATTTCATCACCTTTCCTGTTTAATTGCATGTTTCTTGTTTTTTGTTTTCACACTCAAATCCCTTTCAGTGATACCTCTCCCATGCATGTGCCCACCTCTCATCACGTTTCCTTCCAGCACTGAGCTCCACCCCACCTAGATTTTTCTGACTATTTCTTACTTATTCTTATTTAGACATCTCAGTATTTTGTTGCCTATTTTTTTCACTACCTAGGCTATTCAATGAATCCATATTTCAGCTGTCTTCTTTTTTACATCAGCTGTCAACAGATAGAAGAGGGATGAGCTGGAACACCTGGCATGTTTCTCTGCGAGACAACATTTTCTTTACAGGTGTTTTTATGTTTGTGGCACATCAAATCCAGCACTGAGGAAATGGATGGGTACAACAGCTTCAAAACTGTTTCTACCTACAATATTCAGGGGCTTCAAATCAGTGATCCCAGAAATTCATATGTTGCTTTCAGAATTTTGTAAAAGAATAAATTATTGTTATGTTGTCTGTGTTGTTTGGGTTTTTTTTAATAGTAAGAGTGTATAAGCCCAGAAGTAAGTAAAAAATAAAAATTCCTTTTTTTTCTTGTACCTTGCATATTTTTCAGTGTTTCTCTCAACATTGAAGGGCTAAGCAATAAATACCCATTTTTTATTTTCTTGCTTTACATTCTGTACGAATTTACTTTATTCAATACAGGCAATTTAGTACATAATGATGTTGAGATCTTAATCCACAATGTCCTCTGCTTATTATAGAGAAGCTTTAGCATGAAAGACATTGCAAATACAAGTGGGTAAATAGAATTACAAGATAAAAGGGAGACTAATTGTTTATATGGAGTATGTCAGAAATGCTATTTATTCAACAGAACTGGTGAAGGTAGAACAGATATGTAAATGGAAATTAAGTAATTGTTTAAAATTTAAGATGTGTTTTGACACTTCTTAGTCAGTAAGCAGACAACAATAATAATGTGACTTTGAAATCAGTCATTCAACGTCAGAATGCTGTGATTTTTACATACATTTTGTAATTCATGGCTGGCATAACTTATGTTGGTTTACACTGATTAAGTTTACACTAAAAATAGACATAATATATCAGCAACTTAAATTCCTCATACTCAGTTTGAAAAGTTATATCTGTTATTATTTATTTGCACAGCAATGTTCTCCTGATACTGAGGTCCATAAATATTCTCCTGCAGTATTCTATACTGCTTCCTTATCCAGTGTTTTTTTTCCTGTGTTGGAGATCTGATGAAAAATCAAGTCTTTTAAAAGGGTGGCAACACTTTGATTCTAAAAGCTATACTGGTACATTCAGCTATTTCAAAGGAAAGCTACAGTACAAACACAACAGCAATAATGGCTGTTTTCATGTTTAACAATATCCTTAGCAGCAAAAAAAGACAGACTAGCACAGCTTTTATTGCATTTAAAAATAAATTCTAAGAAAAAGAAATTGTATTTTTTGTCTCATCTTCCTCAGGAATAGAAAAAAAAGAAAAAGTATTCCTTTACTGTGCCTGGGATTTAAAAAAAAAAAGAAAAAGGAGAAAAATATGGATCATTGAGTCTGTTTTTCAGCAAATGGAGACTATTTTGCTGGCTCTATCCATTTCACAACAGCTTAAGGCAATGTGCACTCAGAAAGGGACTTCACCAGCATGAAATGAATGAAAAAGAGGGAAGCAGCCTCTGGAGCCAGAGTGAAAGCATATCAAAGAATAGCTTGCTAAAGATAAGTGGAGGTGAAAACTCAGTTTAGTTGGTCAAAAGATTCAAAGAAAAAACTCTTATGCCTACTGAGCTTTCAAAGAGAATTTAAGAAGGATCAATAGGAAAGTTTTTAAACAGAAAACAAGTATCCCAAACAGAGAGAAAACTTGAAAGCCCAGAAAATAGCCAAAGCATGAGAACAGAAGTTCAAAGTAGTAGAAAACCAAGGCAAACTTAATACTTGATCCTGACAAGCACTGAGCATCTGCAACCCTCAGTGGGCTGGGCCTGCAAGTTTGCTTACAGATTGCAAGTCTCATGCCTGAGAGCAAATTTTAGCAAGATCTAAATTCTTGAAAGGGCGAAAATCTCTTAAACTCTCCAGTCAATGTTAACTCTTACTGCATGACATGTCAAAGTAATTTTTATATTCTTTGCTATCTTATCCACATGAAATAAAAAAAAGAAGCAAATCACCTCCTCCCCCCCAAAAAGCCCTCCCAGCTGTCCATACTATCACCAGGAACCCTCTGCAGAAACAGAATTGTTGTTAGAGGACAAAAAGTGTAAGATCTTACAGCCTTGGTTCTGCCATTAAACATTCATCAATAGCAAATCATAATATCCATCTCTGTGCTTTTATCTTACATGAAGCTATGACAGCTCTCAACCCTGTTTGTGTAGCAGCAGCACATACTTCTTTTTCTTCATCTTTATTTTTCCTTCCAGTAACATCAAGTATGAGCTCTCTCAGTGAGTCCACAGGACAAGTTATACCTACTACTGTGCTACAAAATGTACCTCAAGAAAATTTCTGAGCTCAGCCATATTCTTCATCTGGTGGATCTCACTTTTTCATTCATTGAGAGAAATTAAAGAAGTGGCATAAATAGTAAAGCCAAATACCTCTCTTGCTAAACGCAGTCAGTGTACCTGTCTCTATTACTTGAGATAGTGCATTATAAATAAATATACCCTTTGGGGTTTAAGTTTTGTAAACAGGAAAGGTCCTAAACCCTTTTATTTCTGAACACTTTTGCGATTTGAGTAATGGGAGTACCTACCTGCTGAAATCAAGGTTATTTTCTTCATATCAACTTTATATGTAAAGGGTTTGCTTCATGGTTTATTAAATATGAATTCACTTTAAAAGCCTGTGAAAGTTTTTGAATCCAAGAAAAACAGAAAGAAGATAAGTGGAGAAAGGAAGTGGTTCTCCACCAAAATTAATTAAGGTCATTTGTTCAATGGAGAAGTACTGAGTGGCATTCTTCACTATCTCACCCATAAAGTAGCTGAGACACCACTGGGAACAATCTGAGTTATAAAGTCTAAAATGTTTCTTTTAGTTTTATTATTATTTGTTATTTTACTGCACTGCTTTACACAAGATAATATTAAACAATCCTTTTTGACAGAATTGCCCTGATTCCTTCACAACAGCACCAACCTGATCTACTGGGACCTTTGAGAGGATGACCTGAGGTCAGCAGAACTCAGACTCACCCCAGTGGTACTGCTGCATGGCAACACATAGGTACTGTCTAAGCCTGACTGTAGACACTCACAGAGTAGGATGATTTAACAGGACCAAGGTGAATACTCATGCTCTTAGTCATGTTTTTATCAAGAAAATAGTGCTGATCAGGGAATTATATATTGAATACAGATTTAGCTATCTGCTGAGCATCAATTTTGAGCTTTCTTACTATTCTCTGTATATTAAAAATGCCAGTTGTGCACTTATTGGACCTTTAGGGATAATAACTATATGTAAACTCAAAAAGAGAATAAACTATTTTTTCTAACATAGAGTGAAGATGAAAGTCATTATTTTCTTTGTGTTTCCGCAGACACAGATGTGCTTGAGTGGCTAAAATTGCAAGGTTGGGGAGTACTGAATCAGATCTGAAAGTACTCAATCTTACTTAAACATTTTGTGTTTTCAAAAGAACACCATTAAAGAGTATTCTGAGATAAAATAAAATTGAATATGACTCACAGTCAGTGGGAAAAAAATTGATTTAGCTAGTAACTACAGAAGGTTTGATGGCTGGCCTGCAAATGACCTTTGAGATGCAAGGGGTTTGATATGGAGCATAACAAGGGAGGGAAGAGAACATGAAAGGTAGAAATCAACATATAAAGTTGAAGACCTGTTGCTTATCTGAACTGATTGCAGTAGAGGAGACAGGAGATAAGGAGTGTATAGATCTGTGTTGGAGCTCAGCAGGAATTAAGTCAGTGTCAGAATTTCTCTTGTACCTTTGCTCAGGAGCTGCGATAGAAGAGAGATCCTCCTGTTACAGATGGTAATGCTAAAATACGTTCAGTTTTACAAAGTGCTGATAAAATGTGGTGCTGCTTTGCAATGTCAGACTCGAAGCCACAATTTCATTCTTCAATTATTTCATGCTGCAAAGCATGGAGTTGCTCAAAAGAATTATTTGTACTATAGAAAAAAGAATGAACATTGTGTGGTTTCTCATCTCTAGTTCTCACTCTCTGTAGAATTGCATTGGGTGAAAAAGTGCACAAGAAAATAACTTAATGGCATTTGCACAGAAATATACTCTGTTAATCTGATTTTCCCTTATATGTCTAATATGTACATGTAATTTGTCAAGCAGTATCTAATTTGATCAGGGAGGAACAATGGCTTTCATATTGTCCCAGTGGGATCTGTTCAGGACTTTCTAACCTTCATGAGTTTCTCTGTGTTACCTTTGTTTTGTACTAAGTGTGGACAGTGCAGAAGCGCCACAGCACAAGGGGACAAGTGGAACACAACAGGACAGAAGGACCACAGGACAGAAATACATAAGGATAAAGTTCTGGCACACTGCCCCTCAGTGAGGTCATTGCCTTTTAGTCCAATGCTTGAAGAGACTGGCAGAGGGTAGCTAGGGCTGACTGCACACAGGACAATATGTACAGTCCTACATATTCTCCATATATGCATAAGCAACCAAGCACATATCTCTTGTATGCTACTGTGTGTGTTTCCATTAACCTTCTATAGTGCTTGAGTTTGGCAAAATTTGAGCTATAATTTGTCATAATTTAAGCCAACACTGTTAATTAACTGAGGTTGAATATTTCATGTCGTGAAGTTTGGCAGTTGCTATTTTTCTGACTGGCTCAACAAATCCACCCTGCTATAACCAGTGTTCTTTCCCGAGGTGATAGCCCATGTCCCATTGAAATAATTATGTTGCACCATTATTTGAGGACACAATCTCAAACTGCCACATAAAATATTACAATACAAATCAGTGTTAGTCCAATTAATTTCACAGTGAATTGTTATATCCCAATTAGCCTCCTGCACAGTTCCTGTGCAAGCATTATTTCTCCCTTCACACCCTTCTGCTGACTGCAGGTGGGAAGAGGAGGTTGTTTTCATTTTCTCTATTTATAATTATCGTCCTTCCTCCCAGATCCCCACATTGCTCACCACATATATCACCTTGACTTGGATAGACCATTCCCATCATTGGAACTTTGTTTGCTGTGCTGCTGGAGTGAGAGAGGAGTAAACAAACCTAAAGACTACCTTGCCTCTAGTCATTTGCTCTGAAATGAAAAACACATCCAAACAAGAGCAAACTGCGCTGCAGCATAAGGACAAAACAAACTTTTGGGTGTCTGGTGTGTGCAACTTGTCATGATGCTTCTAAAACTCTGCTTAAAACCATCACTGCAGAGGTGAAGATATATTTGTCTTGTACAGCATAAAACTTGGATGTTTTTAATTAAAAAACAGCATGATTTCAATTTGCCATTTGGAGTGATCACTTTCAAAACTCTTTATGAAAAAGGAACTCCACAATTTATTTTCTCCATTTCTTTTTTAGATCAGTACAAGCACAGGATTGCAGAAAACATGCTAAAATGCTTGAAAATAAACCAGGCTGCCTATACACCTGAGATAGATTCCCAATATCTCTTGAATGTCATAAGTCATGACTTTCATATATGCACTTTCTGTTTTCTGAGGCTGAATTACACTGCACTGTACATAGAAATGAAAACATTAGCCTTATATTTTTTTATGCCAGGATTCAGCAATTTATCTATTTAATAATGTAGGTGGATAAAAATCTAGCTGCAGGATACATATTCTGAAGAGAAATTTACAGGATTAACCATAAAAAGGCACAAATATGCCACCATGAGAAGGGCAAAGGAGAAAGATGACAGAAAACCCTAAATGTATATTGGTGTTCTTACACGTCGTTCAAATTTGAAAATAACATCCAATAATTCATGCTCATTTCCCTATTATTCCATTTTCTTCTCTTAATTTGAAGACTGTCTCCAGTAAAGTCTTTCACAACAAATCATTCTTCCTCCATTTTGAAAATATAAAATTCCATAGCTTACATATCATCTTTAAATAATTATAAATCCATATGCTTAATATCTCCTAACAACTTCTTTTTACTGGGAATTTTTGGAGCAACATACTTATAAAATACTTTTTTAAAATATTTACATTTATATATACTTGCATACTTTATGTATAATTTATATATATATATATAAACTTATATTTAAGTATATTTATATACTTATATACTTGCATTTTAAGCAATTTACTTGTGAAAACTCAGGAAATTGTTTAGCAAATATCATAATTTTAACTTCATAGGTTTCAGCCATTCTTTAAATTAATATGGAATATGTGTTTTCCCTTTAATATATCCTGGTGAACTCTTTCAAAAAACACATTCAATGTTCCTAATGGAGAGTTCAGAGTTTTTAAAGGAACGGACCACAAAATTTAGGCAGCTTCCCATGCCCTCATTTGACACTTAAAATGTGATATATAGGGCCAAATCGTTCTCAGTTCACTTCCAGTAGGATGTGACTGGCAAAATGGCTTCAGTGGCTCTCTGGAAGAGAGAGGAAAATCAGATTTTCTGTTCCATTTGGAAAGAGAAGACCACTATTCCTGGAACTCAGACTCTTCCTCAGCTCTTTTGGGCAGTGTTTTCTTCCTGTTAACCCTGTAAAATATAGATGATAAGAAATCTACACTTCTTTCCAGTTCTTTGTTTCCCCTACACATTTTTTTCAGGAGAAGGGAATGGATACAATTTTGTCTCTAAATCTCTCTCTTTATAAAATGAGGATCAGTGACAGCGGATAAAACAAGGACATAATATTGACGTAAATTCCATTAAAAAGTGCTAACTGATAAATATATATTAATGTTATTGTAATGAATGGAGAGCACAGGGAAGCAATACAAAGCACTATTATTTCACAGTCAGCCCTCTTAACCTGAAACTAATAAAACCTCTGTCACCAGTAGAGTTTACAGAATAATTCTGAGAATGTGCCCACAGACACCTCCTGCTGTTAAATGACTTTGAATTTTTTTTTCACCTTTTATTTTAGGATTTCAGATATGTTTATTTATCATTTCCCATTCAAAATCTAAATGATGCAAACTCCTTGTTCTACATACAAAGATCATATTTTATAACCTTGTTAGACTAAGCAATTATTTTTCAGCTTGGTGAGAATTAACATAATATATAAAAAACATACACTCTATATAGAATCTGATTCAGGAAAATATCTATACATAAACGTGTCATAAGGTATACCCTAAGTTAAGCCTATATTCAAGAATTCTGTCTACTAAGAGAGATTAGCAATTTTTTTTACTGTATATATCTAACAATATTTACAGCCCATTTTCTTTAACTCAGTTTATATATCAGCAAAAAACCCATAAATGTTTTTTTAGGATTTTGAAGAAATCATGATACTGCTTTGATTTGCTATGCCAATGCTATGCTGCTAAGAGGACTTTTGTATACAACACATTTGTCACAATATTTAGTAATTACCAGTAAGAAGTCAATTTTTTCTCATTATATACTGTAGCATAAACTCTTAATTGATAATGATTTATGATTTACTATTTTTGGCTTTAAGTACATTCCAGATATAGATATTTGTATGTTGTAAATCAAGACAAAACAGCCATAATTAGAACTGCCCACTAGAATAAGTGATATAATTAAGAGGAAAATACAGCCTGGGGAGACAAAGAAAATTCTGGAATAAATTGACAGCCACACAGGTTTGATTCATTCACTAAAAATAATATCCATTCTACTTTCAAAACTCTGTCATTGACTCAATTAATGGATTCTTTTTTCAGCCACAAAACAACTTTTTTGATTATGACCCGAATAACTAAAATAATAAAAACTGCACTAAAATTTTTTCAGAAGAATAACAAATAATAAGGATAGTAAAGATATTTTTAAAGGTATGTTTTTGTAGAATTATAATTTTGGCAAATTAGAAGGAAATTGAAGGGTGAATTGTTAATTAAGAAAGCTGAAATAAAGAAATTATTAACCTAATATATTGTACTGGGGTGAAAAAATCAATCTAAATATAATCTTCACAGTAAAAATGCAATATACAAAGATTTAAAAAGCAAAAATGAAAATATTTTTTGTCTTTCATGTTCCTAAATCAAAGAATTCCCTGTGTTGGGAGGGACCTTAGAAATCATCTAGTTCCAACCCTTCTACGGACTGGGACTAATTTCAATAAAGTTATGGATTCAGTGAGATTTTAGGTATAAGAACAGTTAAAAGAGAATAGAGTCCCTGAATTTTGAGACATCAACACAGCAGATACTGATTTAACCCTGAATAAATATGACAAACTAAGGTAAAATAAGATTTCTTTATATGTGAGTTGCAAAGCAACATGGCATGTTTACATTCAGGTTTGTTTCCTTTAACACAACATAAATAGAAGATGTTTTTCCAGAGAAACACCTTGGAAGGGAAAGCTTTATGAGACCACTTATGACAGGGCTTGAGGCACTCTTCATAGCAATATGTCTGAGACTGTCATTCATAACTGTTTCTTAAAGAGAAAACTGCTGCTACTGGGAGGCTTTTCATACTTTTTGCGTTAATTCATCTCTTCGGTATGACAAAGCAGCAGCACAGCTGAGATATGAAACTTATGTTTGTGCAGCTCTATCCCTTCCACCCCAACTATGTGGGTTTTTTTTCTCTATTGTTGCCCTTCTAAAATGGTGAAAACCTCTATTAGTCTTACAGAATAGTCTCCATTAACTTCAGCTAAATTTGGGTCTGTATTTCATAAAATTTTCCAGGTGTTTTAAAGAATTCCATTTTACTGACTTGGAGAAGATAGTGGCTTCCAAGTTTTCCTGTGTGTACTATTTGTTCAGGTGACACACAGAAATGGCTTGATTCAAGCAAACATTTTCCAACAATATGCAAGGTGAACATAGCAATATGTACCAGAGCTCAACATTGGTAATTTTTTTCCCCCTCATTTTAGCTTAGATTTCTCAGTCTTTTAAGACTACAAGCTGTCCCTAGGGTACTATTCTTAGGATGAAGCAGAGCAATGGTGTTGCTTATTAGTTTCTCCAATCATTTACTGCTTTCATTGGTGAAAAAAGAGCAGTGGTCTTTAGAGCATTACATGGCACTCACCTGATGAAGAAACATGGAAAAAACCAGGATCATGATGTAATTAAGATTTTTTTCAGTGAAATAACAGACCCAAGTGAAAACCAAAAAGGGCATGCAGCCTATTTGGATGCGTCTGAGAGTTACATGAAAAACAAGAAAGAATTAAAGGTGAAAAAGAAGGGGATGTGGTAAATCTGTAAGGTCGTCTATGCCACTCTAGAGAGAATTATGAAAAACTTGTATGACAAAACAGCCAGACCATATGTATAATTGAATGTCAGGTCCCAGAAGCAGTAATACTGTGTCATTCCATGCAGACTAATTAGCACTGCTTCCCTATAAGGCTAATTAGCATACTTGAGCTGAGGAGTTCATGTGTTGCTGGGGTACCTCAGTGCCTGTACAGCTATTTTGTTCCCAGAACCACAGTTAATCCTTTCAGAGCCAGCTCAGGCATCACTGCAGAGCCCTGCAATTATTTCGAAAGCCTTTCTAGCTGGTTACATACCAGAGCAAAAAAAAGCATCACAGAACAGGTCTGTGGTTTCACAAGTCACAGTAGAGGAGCAAGGGCCAAGCTGTGCAAAGATGAGCAGATGGAAAGAGCAGATGATGTCTCTTGAGAACTGTGACAGAATTTTCTCCACAACAAATGATTGTCTTATGTTTCTTGGTCTTGTAGTGAATTTTAACAGTCTTTGATGTGTCTAACAGGTTTTTCTTCCAACCCTCCTTGGAACTTTGCTTAGAACTATTTTTATTTTTTCCCCTGGGTTAAAGCAAGGAAAATGGTGTGGGAGGATTTGTTATTTTCCAGAGATATGCTTTAAAATTATAATTTGATCATTATGAACTATGAATAAGTACTAAATGCCTTTATATTTAATTACAATATATTGTAAAGTCTTCCCCAGTGAGAAAAATACCACTTCAAAGCACGGAAGTGGCACAATATACAAAATTTAATAAATATTTTACCCACAAAGAGAAAACCTGCAGGAATGCTATTAGCATCTCAGTATGACACCCATTATACTAATATGTGTATCATTCAGAAAGCCTAAGTAAAGAAAAAATATTACTTTCCATAGATTGGACAGACTAAGTACACACAAAGCATATAATTAATTCAAAGGTGTGAGGTTATATTGTTTCAGCATTTTTTTTCACTCTAATATTCAGAATTATGCTTAATTAAGCTTATTGGATGAGGAATTAATATTTAGATATTTTCTGCATTATATTTAGAGGCACTAACACTCATAAGTTGTTCTAAATATATCACATTAGGTAAGTAATTTGCTAGTGCAAATATATCTTCAGTTAATATAAATAAAAAGCAAATTTAAAAAGTCAAAATGCAGTGAAATATACTTGAAGCAGAAGTTATTTAATACAATATACCTCTCTCACTTTTTAACTTTTTTTTCCTACGAATAAAAAGTATTTTTTCCAACTGCATCACTTGTGCAAAATAAATTGGGTTTGGTTATGTTGATGAAAGCAGGAAATAAAACCCTATCTAAACCCTCTGAATATGTCTGTTCAGTTCAATAACATATATAGCTCTTAAATAAATATCCCTTTGAAAATCTATCAATCCCAGGCATGCACAGAGATGATCAGCTGTTGACTCAGCACTAATAGGCGTTACAAGAGCTTTCACATAAAAATGTAATCCCATCCCTCTGCAATTTCCGGAGCCACAAGTTTTAAGTAAACAAATCTAGAGGGGAATTCACTGCTGAAATTAGTAATGATTCTTTGAAAACTGTAAACACAAGTTGGTCCAAACAAGTTAACTGGGTAGACAAAAGACACAGTCTGAGGGAGTGCTGGAAAGTCAAACCTACGCTGAGTAACAAAAAGTGAAGAGAAACAATCACTGATGTAATCCTGTCTTCCAGAGACACTACCCACAAAGAAACACCACGTTGCTCTATGAAGAATGCTGTTGCTCACAGAAACCTAAGATAGGATCACAAAATGACCAGCAGCTAGAGGATTAATTTGGAAATTCCTCTTAAATCAATAAATTCTATTCAAGCTCTAATAGTGAATTCACAACTACACCCTTATTGGGTGTATTGGCAGGTGTCTGTCCTGGATTTGACTGGGTAGGAGTTGGGTTTTTTTTAGTAGCTGGTGCAGTGTTGTGTTTAGGATTCAGTGTCAGAATAATGTTAATAACCCAGGGGTGTTTTGGCTGTTGCTACATTGTGCTTACCCTAAGTCAAGGACTTCTGTGTCTCACACTCTGCTAGTGAGAAAGTGCACAAAAAGCTGATGGACAGCATAGCTGGGACAGCTGAGCCAAACAAGCTAAAGAGATATTCCACATCGCAGGACATCATGCCCAACATATAAACTCAGAGGAATCACCTGGAAAGGGGCTGGTTGCTGTTTTATCCTTTCTTTCTAGTTCTCTCCACAAGAGGAGTGGTGGTGGGCAGAGACTGAGCGGCTGTGTGGTGCTTAATTCCTGTCTGGGGTTAAACCTCTACAGTGTCTTGATATACTTTACTAAAATCTCCATGCAGGGGTTACAATAATACGCAGAGGCAAGGACTGGATCTGCAGGGGCTTCTTACCCTGCAAAAACCTGCTACTTGAATATTATGTCTTAAAGAGTTGGAGGCTCAGTATGAAAAACTCGCTAATGCTAAGCAGCAAGAGAAGTACCTAGGTAGTCAAGAGGGAAAAGGAATTACTGTCATCCATGTAATTCATAGTCCCAATTCTCTTTGCCTCAGACTTAAGCCCCATATATTATTGGTATCCTTAAGGAACATCTTTCTTTCTCTTTCCACAGCATTGATTAAACATAGACTGAAATCACTGCACAGTAAACATTGTTCCTAATCATAAGACATTTCCATCAGTCAAATATGAACATAGTTTCATCAGGCTTTATTCACAGACTATTTCCCCATCTGACATGCATGCAGTGATAAAGTAGTGTTAATTTTGTGTTGATTTAGTTTTACTCATCAAAATCTTTTGTCATAGTCTCTTTAGCTGGACCTCTTTTCTGCTCTGTGTCTACACTGACAAGGACAATATTATTATTATTGTCCTAATTATTGGGATTGAAGGCTTGTGGGTTTTAGGTGTGGGGTATTTTTTCCTCTTAAAAATGTTGTATTTAAGAGAGCAGTGCAAAAACTTTCCAAAAAACAGAGAACAAGCCACATGCAAGCTAGAAAACCAAACACTTTGACAAAGGTGGTTGTGGGGGTTTTTTTTGTTTTTTTTTTTTTTGCTTAATACTGCATGAGAGATATCAAATAGACTCTCTCATATCAGTTACATAACTTTTTATTTTCTTTGTCAAACATGATAAATGCACACTAGTTATGTCCCATGAGTGAATTAGGTTGTCAAACACCAACCAAAGCTGTAATAATGCCCAGGATGTCAAGGTGCTGAGATTTGCTTGTATTAGTACACGTTTCTTGCAAAGTATTTCTAAAATACTACATTCCTGTGTCTTCAGCATATTGGGTCCTGCTCCACTGAAAATGATGTGTTAAAGTTGGTTGAGTTTCCCAATAACATGGACTAGTTCAGGTATATCCAAAAGTGCAGAGAAGCTGTGGAATCTCCGTCCTTGGGGATGCATGGAATTTCACTGTGCATGTCCCTGAAGAACCTGTTGCAATATCAAAGCTGACCCTGCTCTGAGAGGGGAGTTGTGTCTGCCAACCTCCATGGTTTCTTTCATTACCAGTGTTTCTGTGATTCTAAAATGTTTCCACCACAGTTGTTATCCTTGTCACTTCATTGTGCACAAAATTTGCAAGTTTTGCAAAGAAAATTTGATGGTTTGAGAGATGAGATTGGGTTACAGGACCACAAGTCAGGGATGTTTGATTCCACTTACTTGGATTCCACTCATGGAGATTTGCGGTCTTCCATCCTCATTTTCCTCTCTCTTTGTTCAGAGTCTATACAGATTAATTAAATCAAATCAGAAAGTCATCACAGTTCCTGAAACTCACTTTAGAGCTCATTCTATTCTCTACATCGAGACTTGTCTCATTTGTTCTGCAAACCATAACTGAGAAGAACAAAAAAATTTTCTAAGTTTGTGTTTATTTTAAATAATTTGAAAACATAGCCTTCCAAATTATTGCTTTAAGCATTTTTTGAAAACTTTAATTTTTATATAGAAATTAAAACAAAAAAGCTGTTAAAAAATTCAGCATTCTGTTTACTAACAGCCTGTAAGTATAATGACTTACAATTCTGACGTCCCTAACAACAACCTCTGAAGAAGAAAATGTTATTTTTAGACCTTTGCATCATTATAGAAAATAGCAGCCAAATTACATAATAATTTGCTGAATTACAAACAAATGGTACTCTGAGAACTTTATGCTCTCTTCCACAATAAATTGATCTCAAGGAAATTTAACATAATTTCCTAAGGTAATGCTCATTGTGTCATTTAGGAAAGAAATTATCCTATAAATCAGTCTGAAATTACAATACACAATTTTAAGAGAACTTTATATGCAAATAAATTTACTGTGCCCATTGTTTTTATCCTGTCTCTGCACAACAAAACCTGCCATTTTGACGCAGCAAAGAAATCACATTAGCTCTGGGAGTTCATATTTAAATATGCTCTTCACATCTACTGAGGGAAAAAATGTTCAGATTTAAAATATTTTTGATTGAATACTTCATAAGAAAAGCACACACTCCCTGAGGGATTATGCCACTATTTCCATTTAATTAAGTTGATTAAATTAAAATGAATGGTGGTCTAACCTCAAAAGGAAAATATATTTCATTTATGAAAAATGTTGCCATTCATTCTGCTATATTGCATGTACAACACATAATGTCTTCAGTACGAGATTCCAGCTTTTCTAACAAGCAATTTTTTACATAAGTTTTGAGGTGATCTTGAACATTTGAAAAACTTCTCTATGTCTCAATGTATTACCTTAAAAATAGCAGAGTCTCTTTCTCCTACCCGCTGGTTACATCTACACCTAGCAGCTGGGGTAGTGAGCATGTCAAGATACCTTTCAAAAATGCTACATTTCTGTACAGTTGCTGTGCATCCATTTAGCCAAAGAAAAAAACTCTTGTCAGAGTTCCTCTGCTCCCCTCAGGACCAACAAGAATCTCAGAGGATGTGCTACAGCATCCCTCAAGGGATATAATGTCACATACTAGAATAAAAGAAACGTGTTTAAAGATGACTGGTCTAGATCCCATAGATCATTATACTGTTACAAAAAGGTTTATTTTGCTGATATTTCTTGCAATGGTCACCTTTAAATAGCTACAAGCCCAGGAACTGATGGGTTTTTTCTGTTGTTTTTTTTGTTTGGATTTTTTCCCGATTTGTTTTTGTTTTGCATGGGTTTTTGGTTGGTTAGTTAGTTAGTTAGTTAGTTTGTTTTTAATGATTCTATGGCTTTTACCCAAAGGAAAATAAACAAGGTTAATACCAAATTCTGGGCTGATGAGGTAGAAGGGGCAAACAGAATCACTGAAACTGAAGGGATCTCTTGAGATCAGCTGGTCCAAGCAGACTTCATGGTGAGGAAGAAGATAATCCTAATTCTTCAGTTGCAGGCTTCACCTCCATTAAAAAATATAAAATTCAAGGTGTCTTTTTTATTAGTTTGTCTTTGCAGCATCAACAATTAACCATGAGTAATGACAATAATAACAATGAAAAGCATGTCTTGCATTCAAAGCCAATATGTACTTTTGTAAAGAAAAAGAAAAGGGTTATCTTAAAGGGAAGTTTTCTTTAAAAACAGATTTAAAAAATGATTACAATTGGAATATATAATAATGAGCATCTGAAAATCAATATGAACAGTCTCCCTCAAAAAATAAATCCTGCTTGATAGACCACTCTTCATATATTCTTTCAAGCAATACATTAGAAAATATTGGTTTATGGTATTATTAAATTGGAGGGAAATCAAATAACATACCTGCTTGTTAAAATCGATTTTCTATAGATTTTTTTAGTCTGGACCTCTAGTTTATTTTCCTGTCCAAAACTTTATGTCAAAATAAAAAATGCTGTGTTTAGCACCAGTGTGACCTCACCTTGAGTGTTGTGGACACTCTGGAGCCACCATTTCAGAAGGATGTGACAATCCTTGGGTGTGTCCAGAGGAGGGCTGGAAGGCAGGTCCTGTGAGGAGCTGCTAGAGGACTATGAGTTTGTCTAGTTTGGAGAAAAGGAGACTGAGGGACAGCCTCCTTGCTCCTTTCTACAGCTTGCAAAGGAGGGGAAGTGGACAGGGAGGAGCTGAGCTCTTCTCCTGGCTACCCTGGGATAGGATGTGGCTTCAAAGGTGCATCAGGGGATGGGCAGAACTGACATGAGCTTTTTTTTTACCAGGAGGTGGTGTAACCCTGGAATAGACTTTCTGGAGAGATGATCAGTATCCCAAGCCTGCCAGTGTTTAAGAAACATTTGGACAATGTCCTTAATTAAATGCTGAACTTTTGGTCAGCTCTGAAGCGGACAGGGAGTTGGACAAGATGATTGCTGTAGGTAATTTCCAATAGAAAAAAGTATATTCTACTCTTTTCTGTTCAATTCCATCCCATTCTAAATATTGAGTTCTATTTTCAGATATCACCAGTGAACATTCCACTGATTCCAAATTCATATTGACAGACCACTTAGTCAAAGTATAATTATTTTATTCCATAAACCATGTAGAAGAGTTGAAGAAAATTACTAACACTATCATAAGTTGTTTTGGTTTTTTTCTCTGTAATTTTGGTCTATTTTAATTTGAAGTAATATGAATAAAATCCTCTTTCATGATATACCTTACATATAGCAAGAAAAATATATAAAGTATGAGTATGAAAAGAAGTAAAGGAATACTACATTTAAAGCAAAACTTCCCATGAGAAACAAACTTTGATGTGGCTAAACATATGTCCTAAATCTTCATTAAAAAAAAATATGTCTCAAAGAAATTAAAGAAAATTCAGATGCAAAAGATAAGATATTGAACAGAAGAAAGATCACCGACTAGAGCTAGGAGTTTGTTCCCATAACATTTCTCTTCCTGGATATAAAAATCTTTAGGGCAACATCAAAAAAGGAAAATCTGCTCCAATTACTGAATTATGACATTTGCAAGAAGGAAAGAATAATGTGAGGAAAGAAAGAAGGAAAATTCTTTCTTTCTGTGCATTTCACTTGTGCCACAGAGCACACACAGTGTCTTCAGGAACTGTCTATGAACATGTATTTTAAGCTATTTCTAGTGATTTGGAATGACCCTTGGCTGTTATGCATTCTGCGCTTCCTGGAACAGAAACACTTTTTACTTTAATGCACTTCCATGAGTCAGGCAGATTCCAAAGAAAACTAATTTTGAATTATTTAAAAGGGAATTTTAATAGATAATGAAAAAATAATCGTTGAACAATACATATAAAAGTGACATAAAGCTTGAATTTGATGTTTTCTTTCCTATATCAATGTATAACTATTCAAGTAACTTGCTTGATTTGTGGCACACATTTCAAGATGCAGACATCTGGAGTCAACAGTTATTTGACTGTGTTCTTGAATGACAATCTACATTTTGAAACAAATTTTACAATTAAAAACTTCCTTGAAATGGATCTAGAGCTGTAAATATTTAGCATCAACCATTGATCTTGCACTGACACCTAGAAGAATAAGCTTTTCTAAGCTAGAGATACATGAGGTATATTCTCCCCTCAGTGCTTCTTCTAGGAACCCTAGAATTCAATAAGGTGAGACAAAGAGCTATAAACATTTTGTTTCACCTTTGTCCACCTTTTAGAACATATTCATAATTTTTCCTTTAAATTATTCAAATAACAAAAAAGATATTTTCTAAGAGGTATGTGATATTAAAGTGTGTGATTGAAGGCTCTCCAAGCCTAAGACATTGAAGTCTATAGCTGAGAAGAATTTTTTGAGTTATTCACTTTATCTGGATAGCTGCAGGCTGAGGAAGTTGGGCCTCTTCAGCCTTAAGAGGACAAATCTCAGACAGACCTTCCTTATCAATGTCTGACCAGAGGATACAGAGGCAGATTCTCTTCAGAGGTGAACAGAAATAGGATAAGAATCAACAAACATGAGCTGAAATATGGGAATTTAGGATTAAATATAAGGAGTAAAAATTTTCCAGCATGAGGTGAAATATTCATAGAAAAGTGTTTCCTTCCAGAAAAAATATGGGAGAGGGAGGGGTTAAAATAAATAAAGAATGCTTTTCATTTAGAGAGAAAAATTTTACACACCTTACATTTCATAGTGACAGTGTAATCTGTTTCAAAAATCTTCCATTGTGCATAGGAGTGACTAGTCTGATTTAAAATTCACTTTACATCCAGTTTGCATCCTGACAACTGATGCATACACAATATTAGATAAAAATCTGGAAATGTAGCAGGCATGTAATCACGTAATAACTCCTACCAGTCAGGCTGAGATAGGAGATAGGAGCTGGGAATCAAACCCATCAGAGCAGCAGGCACAGAGGGTTGGGCTGATAAGATGCAGGCAGTAATGTGGTGCAGGGTGGAGGAGAGAGGACTGGCAGCCAAAGTCAGGCAGTGCTGAGTACAGAGAACACATTTATTTGGCCAGAGACCCTGAGAGGATCCTGCTCAGGACACAGTCACAGTCAACATTATCTCAGCCTCCCTCGAATAGCAGCAAATCTGTAAACTACCCAAAGAATGCAAGTAACTTCACTAGGCAATTACCATTTTCTCTAGTGGATGACTGCTGAACAGAGTGTTGTATAAATATAGAGCACATTTTCTGAATTTAAAGGATAGTCTCCATCTATTTTCTTTCTCCTCTTCCTCCTAAGAGACTGTTGTTTACTTAAACTCAAAAACGTGTTCAGGTTTATTTTGATTTTAACTTTTTAAACCCAAAGGTGCCTGAGGCTGTATTGAAGTTTGTTTTATGAAACTTCAGTAATATTTGGAAGAAAAGGTTTTCTCAGTAAACTATCAATATTTCCCTTATAACGGGGGAAAAAATAAATGGAGAAATGCTGCAGGAATTTACGAAAAAATAGAAAATTGCTCTGGATTTACCAAGTACAAGTTAACTTTTCTCTTAGGAAAACAGCAAATATGAATTTATTAAGACACTTTATTTTATATGCAATGATAGCACAGACTAATATGCAGACATGAAGGAGTTAGGTTTAGTCATTTAGTAGGAGAATACTGTGTACTGTGAAAGGGAAAAGTTTGAGAGGAAAAGGTGTTAGTTGGGC
Organism: Entomyzon cyanotis; assembly: GCA_024500445.1. Lineage (NCBI taxonomy): Eukaryota > Metazoa > Chordata > Aves > Passeriformes > Meliphagidae > Entomyzon > Entomyzon cyanotis. The sequence goes on from JAKEPQ010000756.1 coordinate 6,922,990, forward strand.
ATAATCAGTATATTTAATTAATAGTGAGTTGTAGACTAGATATTTCCAGCCCTGTGGTAGTGGTTTCACAGACCAGTTGGAAGGTCTTTTGAGACAAGTGTCTGAAACAGATGTTTCTTAGATGTTTTTTCCACCAACAGAAAACACAACCATTTACAATGTCTTTATGCTTGTTTGCAGGTCTGTTGCCTAATTCACATCCATGAATTTTCTGAATGAAGCAAATATTCCTTATCCATCTTTTAAAAATATAATTACAGTAATTAAAATCTCAAGCACATTTTACTCTTTGATTTTACTGGATGAAAGATTAGGAAGGTTTGAATCCCTCAAAAAAAATCTAGAAAACTCTGTGCTGCCCTTACATTTTCCCAAAGTTACAGAAAAGGCTAGAAAAGTCCTTCATTTGTATTTTAAACAATGTCACTTTGTATTGTGTGTTTCTTGTTGTTCTTTATGTCTGAACTACATTTTAAATGAACTCCCTGTCTCATATAAAATGCTGGAATTGCTTCATAATATGTGTTCTTCCATTCACAACCTTTTTAAAATGAAAATTCAGACCTATTATTTTGTCGGTGTACTCCTGATAACTTCTATCTTTGCTTGAGTTATCAGTAGTTTATGGATGGGCACAGAAAAGCTATAAAAAATTACTGCCCTATATATACACACCCAGAGAGAATATATGTCTACATATAAAATACTGAAGAAAAAACCCATTCAAAGTGTGTAATACTCTCATGCTCTGGCAATGGAGTCATAGACACCCTATACTTCAAACCTTACAACACATTAAACCAGGAAAATACAGTCCCACCTTTGCTCTACAAGCAGCAGAATAAAGACATGTGAAAGGCAAATATCTTTTGAAGTGCAAGCTCAAACTCTATATGGTGATACAAGGAAAGATTGTACCTTGTGTTATCGGTTCCTTTTTCATTAGAAAAGCCTTTTCTTAAAAATCAAAGAGAATATTTGTAGCTCTTTTCTCCCTCTACAATGAATTTTGTGTTTCTGAGACAAGAATAGACATGCTGGCTCTTTTGTGTTTTAGGTTTGTGCCAGAAGTGCCAGTGGAATCAACATCTCCTATTAGAGAGACAAATACTCTGAAGAGTTGAGTCTGTCAAAATAGATGGAAAAAGAACCTTCTGCTCTGTGTTCAAATAACAGATGCAGCATTCAAAAGTAATACTCCAGAACAGCCCCAATAATTCTTACACTGAAATTAAGTTTTATAGCAAACAAGTGGACTTCTGAAAAGCAATATTTCTTATACTGGACAGAAGAAAAGCATTAAGAACTACAAATATTAGAGTTCTTATTGCTATGACAAGAAGTTTTTTGTGCTGAATAATAAGAGGACTACTGATGAGAAGAAGGTTAATGAATGTACTGAACTGCAGTTGCCATGGGAACAAGCAATGCCTTTTACCTAAGATTAGATACGGAGATAAATCAGGTGAGTGTTTGTATCTGTATGCTTGTGGGAGGAAGGTTATTTAACTGGAGGAAATGAATTCATGAGAGACAGACAAGAAAATGCACTATTTCATATTCCATTTACATCCTGAATTGTCCACCCTTAAAGGCGTTCCAGCAATTTAGCTGTTGCAGTGAAATAGCTTTGGGTTGGGAAAATCAACAGCTGTTTTTCTCCAAGGTCAGTTGACTCAGCAGAGTAAAATCTCCTCAGAAATAAACTAACTTTAATGAATGAACTCTATTTAAGAAAAGAACCTACAGGCACTGACTGAGTTTAATGTACACCTGGCCACAAATGCTTCCAAATCCATAAGCAGTACATGTATTCAGATACTCTAAATTTGCCCTAGATCTCGGAATGCATGTCTTATTGATAATATAAATCTCAATGAAAAGTTAGGAATGTACTTTTATCAGTACAGTCCTTTGGCACACAATCTCAAAAGCACTGTAAAAGTTCTGCTAACCCTTTATCTGTTATCTCTACTAAATGAAGGAAAAAAGTACTTTGAAAGTAAGTAAGAAAGTAACTCACTTTCTAGGAGAGAACTTCTGCAACTTTTTCATCAAATATAATGTATCCAAATTCAAGATCACAGTGCCTTTGTATGCATTAAAAACAATCAATAAATCCTCCTTCTTCTATCAGCATGCTAATGACAGATGATTTGATATTGAGTCAATTTTATCATCCAGGTTTTGCTTTTTATCTTATTATTTCAAGGATAGTTTCATTACTTGTAACATTATTCTAATACCCATACTCGCAGGTGATGGAGAATTTCCATTACACTTTTAATTTATTATGCCATTTTCTTTTCTTCAGATTTTGGCACAGAAAAATTGCAGTAATTAACTTAAATCTATTGTAAAATGGACTGTAATAATGATGAAATCAGAATTTGAAATGAAAAACAAAGCACAAAGACCTGTAGAGCAGATCCTGGTCTAAATGTTGCTTCTAGTATGCTATTAGCCACCTATGAGAAGTAAAACGCAGTTGTGAGGAAGACTGCATGTGAGGAAACAGAAAGCATATTGAATGCCAGAATCATCTGAAAATTCTTTTTTTTTTTTTCCTTTACCACTGAAATAGTTCCTTTTGCTGTCTACCTAGGTAGTATTCCTTTATGAGACTACACAGGAGGATCTCAGCTATGGACAATCACAACCACCTTTTTATTGCTGGTGTTTGCTTCCTGGGCTTTTTTTTTTTTTTTTCCCCCAGTGTGATGACAGAGTTCACTGTGGAAAGTATTAGGTTTTGCCTGACCAGTTTGAGATACACCAATTCTGTGTAACATAGGATGAAATGGAGAAAAAGTGAACTACAACATGGAATGGGCACACAGAGCTTCAAAATGTGCTCTCAAAAGGGAAATGAAAAAACTGAAAAAGGTTTTTTTTCTTCTGGTGGTGGTATATTGAGAAAATATCAGGAATAAATAATGAGCATATAATTACATTATTGTCCTCTAGCCCATGTCCCTAATAACACAAATCAACCAGTGCTGTAAACATAAGGAACTGCCTTGTTAATTTGCTTCACCTTTTTAAGGGTGCAGGTCATTGTTTACACCACATGGTTTTGGAAACCCAGAAATTTCTTCTATATTTTACATGCTAGAAATCATTTAATAATGTCTCTACCTGTAAGATTGGTCAATTCAGCTGAAGAAATTAGATAAACTTCATTATTTTACTTTAGGATTATAATTAATTTGTTTCTAAAGCAAGTTCTCTTGGATTCAGAACTTTTTAAAAAAGGATTAACTTAATAAAAACATACAATCAGCATTTGTTCTAGGTGAATCAAACAAAATTTTTAATACTTTGCTTATTAAAGATCTGTAAGCATTCGAATGACCGTGTTATTGAAATAATCTCATAAATTAGTTTTGTACATGAAGAATATAACCTAGAGCAGGAATCAGAAAGGAGGAATGTCAAAACCATCCTTTCTATTTATCTTATTTACCTTATGACATTAACAAAATAAATCATATGCCACATGAGAGATTCTAACAATGGGACACATGCAGAGTTCCATAATCCATTCTGTACTGTTTGTACGTTGCAAAGAATATCTTGTCTAATGCTTTATTTCAAACTATTAAAAATCAAAGTACAGAGTGTCTGAAATTACAACTACTGTTTTAGGAATGAAAAAACAAACAAAAAATAAACATATAAGATGCTTTCAGTCATCAATCCTAAAATAATTTAATATAACCTGTCTGTCCATCTCCAAAATTCAGCCAGATACTAAGATCAAATGAAACTCACTATATATCACACTACATCACTGCACATCTGCTAGCTCCTGTTGTGATGATTTTTGAATAGAGAGTTAATTTGGAATTTTTTGATTTTTGAATAGAGAGTTAAGCTTTCAAGCTTTAGGGGGCCTGATGATGGCAATACATTACAGCAGCATCTAGGAATGTTTGCATACATGTTAATGTAGAAACACCATTCTGAAGCCTAATAAAGCAAAGGAAACTTACCAACATATCCATAAAACAGCCCAATAAAGTTTTCATTGATGCATCCATCTATTCTATTACATCTAAAAAATATGTTTTAAGAAACTTAAATGTTCATAGTCTATTTTCATTCAGCAATTAGAGCCAGAGCTAGAAGCCGTAAGTGTCTTTAGAAGTTCCTCCAATGCCCGTCAGTTGCAGGGTGGTAGAAGAGAGCTTTCTAGTGACTGCTATTATTTGAATTCTTTAAAATAAAATCTGATTCATTCATGTGATTTTCACACTAGAGGGTGACATGATAAGGAGAGCTAAGTACCTCTATGTAATGGAAAGCAATTATTTTTTAAGTGCCTCTTGTAAGAGATTTTTAAAATCCTTTGTTATTCCCATGAATGTATTTTCTTAATGTAATTTTACACTATATTCTAGTCCTCTGATTTGCTAGCACTCCACAAAATGCTTTCACCCCTCCCCCCTTTTTGTACCTAAATTTTGAGCTTAGAAAGTGCTTTGAGTGGAATCTTTAAAGCCAAAAAAAAAAAAAGTATTCTGACAAACAAAGTGAGTTTTCATAGCAGAATAATAAAAATATTACAAAAATAATAAAGAAATAAAAAGTTTGTCCTCTCCTACATATTTAAAGAGAACATCATTCAGGTGACTGCTTCTTCTTGCATGTATTTTTTTGATTGTTGTCATAAGTTTTAATGACTACCCTGCCTTGCATTGTGTTTTCCCTTCAACCAGAAACACTTCGAAGATGAGAGGAATTAAATGGTTATGTGTTATAATTTTAGTTTACTTAATACCTTTACACATTTCTTTTCCTCCTTCCTACAGACAAGGGGAGCTCTGAAGCCTAAAATGAAAGCTGAGCTGATAAGGTTTGTTTTCTCCTAAGTACGATGCAATCTAATCCTCTGATATAATGTTATAATGGTGAGATTGATTACAGCTGGAAGAAATGTTTTCATATCTGTACTTTCATTTTTAAAGGCATTTGTGTTCACTTACATGCTTAGGTTTTGCTGGGATAAAGTTAATTTTTCTCATAATATCTACTGTGGGGCTGAGTTTTGGGTCTGTGCTGGAAGCTGTGCTGATACCACAGAGATGTTATCAGTATTTGTGGTGAGCTCTCTGGCATTCCTGGCAGCCATGGTCACCTCTCAAACAGCCCTTTCTATGCTCTGCAGGGTCCTCCCAGCTCCACCTTTCCCACTCACTGCCTCCAAGATAAATTTTCTCAAGTGTTTTCCAGCTCAGACTCCTGAGGTGAACAGAGGATCAAAACCTCGAAAATTTATAACCCACGAGCTATTAAGAATATGTGCAATACTCAAAAGCAACCAAGGAGATAATGGCGTTTGGCCTTAACTTGCCAAACAGGAAAAGCAGGCACACTTTCATGCTTGAATTGTTCTTATATTTTCATTTTGTTTCGTATTTTCAAACAGCCAAGAACAGTAGGAAAAGTACAGAAACATAGTTAATATTTATAGTTCTCTTGAAAATCTTTTCCTTTTATGACAGCACACCGAGTAAAACAAAAGCATTTAAAATGCTAAAATAAGTCAATTCATTGGAGGTTTTAGCAATTCTGCCACTCCCCTGGATCTTTCTTCCTGCAGTGAGATTAGAGGGGCAGAGGAGGAAAAGCATATATATATATTGGTTGGCTAGTCCTGCCAGCTTTATCAACATCTTCACTCTACAAGCAAATTTCAGATTTATGAAGTTATTCTACTTCAGAAACTACAGGAACTGATATTTTATATTTGCCTACTTGCAGGGAACTGTACAGAAAATTTATACTTTGAGTGCATGAACATTCAGGATACATAAAAATGAGTAAGCATCCTCTTTGCCTTGTATTTTTGTTTTAATTGAGAATCAAAGCTAAGCTGGGGAAACATATCATTGTTTATACAACCACTCAGCTTGACAAGGCAGATGGAAAATTGGGTTAAAAATAGAAAACATTGGAAAAGCAGTTCTTGCTGGGTGAATTTCAAATACAGAGGTAAGTTAGAGGTGTATGAACCAAGCACAGCACGCAGAGAACCGCTGGCTAACAAATACACAGCTTGAGCAGGAAAATTTATTGGCAACCTTCAAACAAGCACAAGTGATAAAAAAGGAATGACAGTCTGCAATGCGTGATTTCTTGCTGAGTAAATCCTCAAGATACATTAATAAGATGTGGTTTACATGAATCATCTCTTAAATACCTCAATTTTTGTTTTCCTAAGCAACATGGTAAAAAAAAAAATAGAGAAGATAAATACCAAATACTTGGAATACAAAAATATCCTCTTCTGTAGTTTTTGTTCCACACATATGTCTAGTGAACTGCTGCTTCTTTTGTCCAATTAATGAGGTTTCCTAGAGATTTCTATACAAAAGGACTGACCTTAATCACTCAATATTTTTCTCTGCAACAGAAGAGACATCTTTTACAGTATAGCTTTTTTTCAGGAAATTCACTATGAAATAATATGAATTGATATATTCAAAGATTGGAGATAAGAGACATGGCTCAGTTTAGCCTGAAGCAAGCTGTGAAGGGAAGCACTTTACAGACAGCAGGTAGTTTTCTGGGAACATCTACCCTACACCTCAACTCACCACATGCCACAAATTACTTCCCAACCCTCTTTAACACAGATACATTCACAACAAAAGCCACATCTCCTGCCTTTCCAAGGAAGGTAAAAGTTATCTTAATGCCATAGATTTCTGAAGTACTAGGAAATATCACTATTTAATTGCAAAGTATCTGTCATTTTGACTGTAAAACAAAGTGACAGTTTGTCAAAAGAGAGAGATAGATTACAGAGAATGGAAACTGTATTTTATAGATATTACATGTAGAGGTCCTTAGAGAGGAATGCACATTTGCACACACCCTTAACTAATATGTCTTACATCCCATGGAGTTGCTCACTTTCCGGGTATCAAGTTGAGAAAAGCACTTCCAATGCTAAAATTACAATGGCAGGGCCATCCAGCTCTCTGAAGGTTTTTTTCCCCTCATTTCAGTGTGTAGATGAATGCATATTAAGTAAGATTGGTAAAAGGTAGTCTAAAGAAGACAATAAAGAAAATCCTGAAAGAGCTGTTAGCTCATTAAAGAGTCTGTAGGCAGTCAGAGATTCTCACAGCAGTGGTTGTTTTATAGCAGGTGATGTGATGTCTGAAAAAGAAGGATCCAGTTGTCTGATTGTTGACAAATAGAACAGAAATTGTGGGGTTTTTTTCCTAATTTACTGACAAGGTATTGAATATATAAAATATGATGTCAATTCTTTGGTATCACCAGTCATTTTTTATGTGTTTATAGTACCCACATAGCAATACAAAATTTCTTTTTGTGCTTCACTTAAAAATTCCCTTTTGCCTTAGTTATCTTCAGTTTACCTCCTGTCTGTCAGATAATCGCTTAAAAAGGCCACCACTTGTTGTCAAGTCACAAGTTCCCACCCATCAGCTCAGACATGAAGACACAGTGATGCTTAAAACAGAACAGAGCAAAATTTGGAAGTAGCATGAGTTTCTTGCTACTAAAAGTACTAAACATCTGTATTTAGAAAATGAAAAAGAAAAATAGGTTTGCCAACAGGTGAAGAGAGCTTTAAACTAAAGTTGCTGGGGGAGAGGAACCTCAGTGCATCCTGCTTCTACCAGTTTGATGCCAGGGACACATGGATGCCCAGACCCCAGAGAGGGATCCCAGCTCAGCAGCAGAGCACCTGAAGAATGGAACAAAGGAGTTCCAGCCACTCCAGCTGCTAAGTGAGCTCCATCAGGGCCCTAATTAAATACAAATACCTGTAGGATGGGGAATGACCTGGAGCAGTAGGAAAAGATTCCTCCCTGTGAATGTGGAGAGGCACTGGCACAGGTTTCCCAGAGAAACTGTGGATGTCCCATCCCTGGAAGTGTTCAAGGCCAGGTTGGATGGAGCTCTGAGCAATCTGGTTTGATAGAAGGTGTTGGTAAAATTTTGACATTTAAGCTTCCTTCCAACCCAAACCACTCTATAATTCTATGACTTAAGTAAATAATTCTGCAACTTAAGTAAATAAATATTTTGTACAGCAAAATATATTACAGCTTTTCAAGACCTAAGCTACACAGTCAGTACTTTTCACTTTTTTTACTTACTTTTTCTCTGTTGACTTTTCAGACAGAAGTGAACATTCAAACATTATATCAAAGCATATTATTACTGCCACATGAGTTCACTGTGTGAATAGAACAATTTTGTCCGGGTAATTTTGATAATAATAGTTATTAAATCAGTCCAGAAATAAAGTGAATCTCCCCAATTAAGCAGGTACACAGGCTACAACAGCTGTGATGCTTCAAAGCTATTTAAGGGTGGACTACTATTTCTTTTGAATAAATAGATTGTAAATAATTTTCCTCTCCACACATGTGAGCAGAATCTGATAAAAACAGTATTTAACAAAAGTATATTTAAATGGACAGTCAATAAAATTAGAAAAGCTAAGAGGGCACATTAAATTGAAAAGTTAAAAATATGTAACACACAGTGTTATAGAAATGTTCAGGGTAATACAATAGAAACAACTTAAGCACACTTGTAGGGCAAATTCTATTTGTAGTAGTATTTCATTAAATACAAAAAAATCTGTTAAACCAGTAGTAAGAAAGAGCAATGACCCCTTCATTGGAACATTATTAAAAAATGCTGAGGGAATTAAATATATCATATATTGGTGGAATTTAAGAATTGATTCTTGTTCTTAATTCTTAAATTTTATTTAAATTTGATTTTGTAATATTATTTTTGTTATGCTTACCATGTAGATAATAATGTTGTGTTAATAAACTTTGAATATAGCAATGAATTATATAATTTCTCATGAAAAAGTGGTCACTTATTGCAGGTATTTCAAAGAATATGAATCAGTTTACTGTGATTGAACTAGTTATCATTACTGATTCTTTGTGTTTTATAATATTGAAATTAGCTTTATATAAGCAGTCTACATAAGATGAAGTTTGTGTGGGGGAGAGGCAGAATTCCAGGGGTGAAATAGGATTGGGATGAGGAACGACTGCCTTTGCACATCAGCCAAAGCAGGCTGCTCTTCCCAAGAATGCTTAGAGGAAAAACAACCCAAAACCATAAAATTTCTGCTGATCAAACAGCTAAGATTGAGAGAGGTTGCACATAATAGGCAGAGCAAGCAACGAATGCTTTCATTACAAGTTCTACATTTCACAAAAAATGGCTAAAATCATGGAATGCAGACTGCCACAAACCTGTAAATAGACGTTTTCCATACTCAATCCACAGCCCACCCAAGAGTTTGAAAATCTGCCAAAAAAAAAGTTCTTATTGAAATAAATAGGGTGTGTTTCAAAATAGTAATTTATTTCCATAAAAATAGAACCTCAATTGTCCACAAATCTGGGGCAAATGTGGCAAAAAGGGATTTTCAGAGAGAAAGATGAAAGGTGAAACATTCAATTTTGGCATTTTGAAGGTGAATTGTCCTGATTTTCTTTCTTTGCTAGCTAAAAATTGTATCTGCAGGAGAAAAAACATGAAAATCTTTGCATTTCAAAAGACTTTTCACAAAAAATTGTATGCATTTTATCTGGGCTACATACTTCTTAGTTTTGCGTGATTAAAAAAAAAATATTCTTCTCAATAAATCCCTACCAGCACACTAAACACAATCCATAATTAATAGTCTAGAAGCATTAGTAACCCCCATGTAGGAAGAAAATGTCAGATAAACAACTTTTCAAACAATTAATTAAAAAATCCATGCAGAACACTAGAGTATAACAAAGATATAACAGAGAATTACAGTGAAATTTGCACCCATATTCCCTTTGCCCCCACTCTACCTTCCTACAATGAGTCAAAAATTTACTGCAATATTTTGGCAAAAAACTCTGGGTGATTTTGAGTTCTGGGGTATTTAAAATGTGTGATCAAATGTATTGGTTTGTCTGATGCAGAGGACAAACTCCTTTGAAGGGGAGAGGTAAAAGGCAGCAGCAACATCTCTCTCTGTGAGGAAAGCATTCTGGAAGTGGTGCCTTAGGGTTGCAGAAAGATGGTGATCACAGGTACACAGAAAAGACTTCTGGAGTTTCCACTACAGGAGGAATATGATATTGGCTACCTTTGGTGCCAGTTCCATCCTCTCCCAGGAAAGCATTGCTCAAAAAAGCCAAAAAATATGTGAGAGAAAAAGGGTGTAGGGAGTATGTTTATTGCTCCCAAATAATGACTCTAATAAACTCTTTCCTTCATTTCAAAGATAAAATTTGCATTTCAAGAATTTTTATCTTCTTTCTCTAATAGTATTTTCCAACCATGATAACAAGAAATTTAATGTCAATGCCCATTGTGAACATACATTGGATATTAACAGTTCTGGAGAATTTATTCAGGGTCCTCCCAACAGAGCATTGCCACTGTTTGCAGGTAGTTTGAAATGTTTAGCTGACTGTCCTTAAATTCAGAGAAAGCATCTCTTCATTTTTAAGATTTATCTTATAATTCCTATGGCTTTGCAAATGAGATTCTAGCTTACTTCAGACTCAAAAGTCAAGCCTGCCATTTCTACCTTCATTACCTGATATAAATAAAATGGAAAACAGAAAAAAATTAAAAGGAATGTTTCAAAGCTTTTCAAAGGGTTTCACTGAAAAAATGAAGTTCTTATAATTGTTTCATCTCCTTTGACTGGCACAGTTTCAGTATTTATCTTTCAATCCTTGACTCAGCAGACAGTGAATAAAAGCTATGAACTGTCATCATCTTACCACCTATATTTTTAAATGCTTTTAATGATACGGAACTCTCTGCTACAAGGATTGTGTAACATCTGCTGTGTTAGACCTTCCACAGCCTCTCCCCTGCTTTAATCCATCCTTTAGCAGAAACAGCATCACCCCTGATCTCAAGACTCTTCACTAGTTTCTACCACCTTTCTAGGTACAATTCAAGACACTTATAGTTCAAATACCTCTTTTTCTGTGGACTGTTGCTAAGTCAAAGCTTCATTTCTTCTGTAGTAATAAAGATGTACTGAAATACATAACCCAAGGTGCACTTTATTTCAACAGGAAGAAGCTGACAGAATACTGGTAATCTTTAGTAAGGCATCCCCAGGGCATAATAAACTTTCTTCTTTGATCTCAATACGTGGACATTTTGACCAGTAAAGTATCCATGAAAGTGGATAAGTACTTTCTCTCACCTACTTTTGAATGAGGCCATTTAAGAAGACATTGAAAATCTAAATTTACTCCATATCTTTATGTCCTACTGTTTACATGGTGAGAAGAAAACTGTATTTGTGAGTCAAAATGAGAAAAATGAAAGCAGAAGTCACATAGATCCTCCTAAGTAATACTACACTCAGAAAACAGAGCATAAATTTACTCTTTTTTCATTGCAGCAAAACCACTAAAATTGCAACCCTACAGTACGCTTTTATGTAGAGGTGGTAAAAAACTTGCACTGAAAGCTAAGGGAAGGGCTACAGTATGGGCAATTCAAATTATCTGCATAAACAACAGAGTAGAAAATACATGTTAGAAAACCTTCTAAAATAAACACAGCTAAATGACATTTTCGGAGTGTGTGACATTTCAGTTTACACCATGGAAAATTTTCTCTCCTGCAAATGTTTTTGTTCTCCGGACTTAAACTTCACTTTCTGAGGGTAAATTTTTCTCCCTTTATCTGCACTGTAAAAGACAGGAGCTGAAAAGGAAAAGATGCAATTAAGATTTAGTGATCTTGTGAAAGATGACACAGAGCATTCTGGAAGAAGCAGAAAGAACAGGGGAAGCAGATTCAGGAAAGAAATATGAAAGGGTAGAGAAGTTGAGTTTGGTGACAGAGTCATGACATGAGTGGAACAACAAAACAACGTGAATGAAAAGGAAGAAGATGGGAAGGAAAAGGCAGAGGGAATTGAAATGAAGATTTCTGAGATAGGTGGAAGGTAGAATCTCTTTGAATGAGAACAAAGGAGGTGCTTTGTTGAAACAGCAGACATGAAGCAGAGAAAACTGTGTAGGATCAAAACTATCAACAAAGGGAAGAGAGAATGAGTAGGGTGCGGAGACAGAGGGAAAAAAAAAGAGGGAATTACAGATTTACAAAGGCAGAAAGGTATTGTAACAAGAAGCAAGCAAAAAATGGGCAAGACAGAAACTGTATATGTTTATTTTAATACCCAAACCTTACTGAACTGAATGCATGCTACTCCAAACAGAACTAACTGGCATTATCTCAGACATTATTGGCTCCAAGAGAACTTGAGGGCTCTGTTGTCTTCCACATTCAGACAGGAGACCTTGCAGGCTGGAAATAGGCAAAACAGCCTACCTGCAGCCTTGAGAGCTGCAGTGGGACAGAGCAGAAGGAGTCTTGAGGCAAAGTTTATGGTTTATTTATATTCCCTTTGATGTGCCTTTTCAAGAAAATAATAGCCTGTTACATAGGCCACTTCTAACAGGTTTATTTCTATAAAACAAATATATTGACTTTATTGACCACACTCTCCCAACCACTTTACAAATGATGTAAGGATGTAAAGCTGTAAAGTGTTAAGTGGTCAGGTTACATCTCCTCATCTACAGCAGACAGGTAGCTCAAGACAGATGGGGTAAAATGGGAAATTTCCTTTATTGTGTATGTACTCCTCTACCCCAACACCTCTTCAATCATGTGCTCAGCTCTGAGTTAGTAGAAGACACTGGTATGTCCTGAGAAAACAAATCATGCATGGATTCTTTTGGGGGCAGTTTAGACAAAAGCTCTGGCCCATATCTGCCCTGCTCTAAGATGGTATGTGCAAACAGAAAAAAACAAAACAGAGAAGCACAACTGAACTGTTAACTGGTTCTTCATCCTCCATGAATAAATTTGTGGGATGAAGGAGGTCCAAAAGGGAAACAGTACCTAGTCAACAACTACTAATTGGCTTTGGAAATGGAGCAAGAGTCAACCATCTGATTGAGAGCAATAGGCAAGGTGACAACACTGAGGGGGAATCTCCATGCCCAGGGCTTGCCATGGTAGAGAGGCTGAGCATTTGGAGAGATGTCAATGTGTGGAGGCTTTGGTTGAGGCACACCAAAGGACAGCAGGCAGTGTCCCCTTTCCTTGTGTCCATGGCATAAGGGAACACTGGAACAGAGGATCACATTCCTTTGAGTATACACTAAATACAGGACATGCAAGCACATTGCAAAATAGTATTTGCTGTTTACCTGGTGTTCCCATCCCTCTTCACAGATACATTGAAAACGTTGAGTCTCTGAGCAGTACGTCTCTGTCCTTGTGGTTAGCTCACTCTAAGTTCCCCTGTCATATCTATATTTGCATAAAATATCAAAGAACAGGCGATAAATGACAGAGAATACCTCATGTATTTGTTATGACAATTTTAAAACTGCAAAATGCAGCAGATTGCTGCATTTGAATATATACTTGTGATAAAAATACATTTTACCACAGCAGCGTCCAGAAGCCTTTCCATCACATGAGGGAATGTGTTGTTTGCTGCACCAAGATTAGTAATTTGATACTGACCTCAACCAGTTTGATGTCAAGCCCCTTTGATCCATGCAACTTTTGTTTACAGAAGTGCCCAGAAGAAACAATCTGCTTCAAAAGTAATTTGAGAATAATTTAAAAAAAAAAGTGAAATAAAAGAGATTATAAAGGGCAAGTTTGATCTGAAAGGTAATTATTCACCAAGGCCTCTGAGAGTGAGATAAGGTTCATCTACATTAATAGCCTTCATGCAGCTGTGGGCAAAGGGTACAAGGGGAGATTTTACTGCTATTATTTGCTAATGCAGAAACTATGAAATTTGACTGCAGAGAAATTTAGGATGTCTTATTTCCAGTGACTGCTCTAAAAACCTTGAAAAAAAGTGACAGAATACGAATGATAACCCATGATTATAATCTTTCAGGAAGATGTAGTGTGACCAAGACTGGCAAATGTGTCTCAGAGGTGGTTTTTTTGTAGCTTCAAGCAAAGAAAGAGAGAACAAAACACTTCACTAATAATATCCCCCAAATACCTTTACTGCAACCTCCCAGTGTTCTGTTCTGTATCACATCACATCCATCTGGCAACAAGAAAAAATGGCCAGCTGTTCCAGGAACTAGCTGGCATGCAGTTGCCTTGAATAATATATGATGTTAAATAGGATTAAGAAGAAGAAGAAAATTATAAAATTAGCAAGAAAACACCACAGAGACTTAAGGCAGTAAGATTTTTTTTTCTGGAATATTTGAGGTATTAAGGGGAAAAAATAAGCCAGAAAAACATCTTGAGAAAATTCTTCAGAGACCTTATTGAAACCTTTCAGTACTTGAAATGAGGCTTATAAAAGAGAGGGACATTTTCACATAGGCAGATAGTGATAGGACAAAGAGAAACAGTTTTATTGAGAAAAAGGACCAGTTTAGATTAGATGCTAGAAAGAAATTCTTTCCCATGAGGGTGGTGAGGCCCTGGCACAGGTTGCCCAGAGAAGCTGTGGGTGCTTCATTCCTCGAAGTGTTCAAGGCCAGGTTGGATGGAGCTCTGAGTGACATGGGATAGTGAAGGTGCTCCTGTCAATGGCAGTGGCAAGGCAACAAGATGATCTTTATGGCCCCTTTCCAACCCAACCGATTCAGTCATTCTATGAACTTGAAAAATACTCTAAAAATATGTTAACATAAAATAAATAGCTTGTACTGGGCAAAGGTGTTTGCACTTGTTTAAATAAACACATTTTCATGAGGATCATTTACTTTTCTACTAAGCCTTCTATTTTTTTCTGATTGTTTTCTTTTTTCTTTTTTAAAGGAAAAAAATCTGGACCGAATTTCACCACTGGAAGAAATAATGTAGATTTCAAGAAGTGTTTGTCAGATTAATGTATCACAAAAAAATTAAACCCTATATTATCACTGTCATACACAGCAAATGCCATAACAAATCTGGGTTTTGAAAGGTAATACTGTGTTATTTATGCATCCTTGGCTGCTCCTTAGTTATTGTTTTGATCCTTCTATCTTCTTTACTTGTTGCTGTCACAAAAAATTCTCCCTGCCAACAAATTTTCTTTCTGGTTTTAATATTAGTGTTTCTGCACTGACGGATTCATGCTGATGGTAAATCATCTTAGTAAGACATTTGGCTGAAAATAAAGGAAAATATTTTGCACAGGTGAAAATACACTGAATATATGGCATTCAGCTTGAGAAATGGTTTGAAAACTAGCAGTTCTTGGACTAAGAAAGGGGTCGTGTGATAAGCAGCTCCACTGCTGCCACGGTAGCTCAGAACTTTTAGAGGGTGGCTTAGCACATCTCAGCTGTGTGAGTACCTGCAGAAGTGCACTGCAGAGGAAAAGTCCTGACTTGTTACCTCCCATTGACATCAAAAATGTAAATTTGATGTGACTGTGATGAACAGTTGTGAGAACATGTAACTGCCAACCTGCTCTTAGATCAGAGGGAGTTTGTGCCCAGTGACGTCAGCCTGGAGGTCTCTGCTCTGTTCAGGGTAGAGAGAGCAGCTCTGCAGGGAAGGACCCGGCAGCCTTGGTGGATGCCAGGTTGACAATGAGCTGGCAGTATGTCCTTGTGTCCAGGAGGGACAATGGGATCCTGGGGTGGATCAGAAAGAGTGTGGTCAACAGGTCAAGGGAGGTGATCTTACCCCTCTACTCAGCCCTAGTGAGGCCATATCTGGAGTGCTGCGTCCAGTTTTGGGCTCCTCAATACCAGAAAGACAAGGAGCTACTGGAGATGGCCAAGTAGAGTCCATGAAGGTGATTAGGGGAGCATCTCTATTATGAGCAGAGACTGAGGGAACTGAGCCTGTTTAATCTGGAAAAGGCTGAGAGTGATCTCATTAATGCATACAAATATCCTAAAGGTGGGTGCCAAGAGGATGGTGCCAGACTCTTTTCAGTAGGGCCCAGTGACAGGGCAAGGAGCAATGGCCACAAAATAAGACACGAGAAGATCCACCACTACACGAGGAACAATTTTATCTTGGTGGTGGCAGAGCACTGGAACAGCTGCCCAGGAAAGTCCTGGATTCTCCCTCTCTGGACACATTCCACCTGAACACGTTCCTGTTCACCTGCTCTGGCTGACCCTGCCTTGGCAGGGGAGTTGGACTGGATGATCACCAACCCCACCCTTCCAACCCCACCGTCCTGTGATTCTGTGATTCTAGGGAATGGAGATGTTCTTGGTCCCTTTTTCAGCAAAAGCATTAGCTGGGACTCTTCATGCTGTATGGATACAGGTGCTTAAATTTCCAGAGGAGCCAAACCATTAAACTTCCTGACTGAGTAGGTGTAGGCTGGAATATTCACCAAAGAATCCTTTTAATTTTTAGTACCTTTCGATCTTCTCTTTCTCTTCTGGCAGATCTATTATCTCCAAGTTCTTATACTGATTCTTAGCAAAGTTGATAATTCAGTCAAAAATTGTGAGCTTCTATCAGCTGAAAATAATTCACATAATATCTGTGCAACTATAATAAAAATAATTGAAACCTTAATGGAGGATAAAAAAAAGACGTATTAAAAGTTCAAAACTAGTTTTGGTGTAACACAAAGATTTACAACATTGGATTATGAAGTATGGTAATATGAATTTGTGTAATATATATTTGATAGAGTTGTGTTTTGCATTTGGTAGGAGTTAATGAATACATATAGTTGATTGAATAGCATGTTATAGATCTAGTCTGCTTTCTCATTTCATGAGAATTCCATTTTAAAGTGCAATAACCTAAAGGTCAGCCACAGAGAATAGCTATGTTAGTTGCGATTGCACCAAATTATTAATTCAAATTTACTACAGCTTTTAGAGTTTGTTTTAATGTGAAGCATAGTGCTCGAGAACTAATAATACTAATTGAATTATGGTTCTAAAGTAATTAGAATTTCAAGATAAACAACATTATTTTGTGTATGCGTATGACTGTGGTGCTGGAGCCTGTAAGCTCTACTTCATTAATTAATAAAGAACCATATGTTCTGGGTTTAGTGGTGCTGGAGGCTGAAGTATTTTGTTTATCAAGGGATAAATCTCTTATAATGGTTTACATCTGAAAGCTGATGAAGGATATGCATCACTTTTTCAATTCCTTCATCTGCAAGACATGTTTTAATTATAATTCCACATCAGCATTTGTGTATAATGTCTAACACAAAATGTGAATGGAAAGTAGCTTAAACTATTTCAGCAAGCTGAGTCTTTCAGCAATATTTGGGGTGGTTCTTGAGTTAAATTAAGACGTGGAGGTCAAATAATCAGTCAATTTCAATTGCTTCTCCATCTCTATAAGGTTTTACACTTTGTGATTCGGAGATACTGCACTTGGAGAGGGACTGGACAGAATTAATGACTAACAAATGCCCCCTCTTTAAATTATTTTTGTTGTCACTGAAATCTGTGTCTGAGTCTATCTGTCTGAATCTGGCTGAAAGCTTTCATGAGAATACATTGGCTCTTGCTTAGTTTTTGTGATTTTTAAATATTCAAATAAAGCTTACACCGTGACACACTGTACACATAGGGGTCTGCTTATCTTTGTAACTACTAAAGTTGAAAATAGCAATAAATATTTTTCCTAGCCCTGTAAGTAGACTGGTGCTATTCTCTTTCCCAAATGTGTCAGAACACGTAATTTTATCCTTCTCAGTGAAGTAAGAGTAGAAAAAAGGCATGCCAATAATCTAGAAAAGCATACCTTCAAAACAAAGTCAAGAATACTGCAGCCACCCTCAGTCTCCAGACAAAAGAATTCCTTCTGATTTCTCCTTCCTTTGGCTGGGTGTCTCTTCACTATCCTTGGACATTTTGCCTGTCAGCTCTGCTTGGGAAGCTTCTGGCACCCCACCTTCTCAGTAACCTTTTTTCAATTTGCACTACAGTCCAAGATGATCTCTATCCCTCTTCTGACCCCAGATAAAAATTTGAAGCATTTTAGATTCCTGTGGATCTCAGTATCCAACAGTTTGAGCTGTTGTTTTATATAGGAAACACACAGTATTTATTTGGAAAGTGATTGTGTAACTTCTGTGTTCCATTTTTAACAGTTATTAAATTAATATATTATGGAATATGGCAATACTCTGTGATCTCACCATTGATTGCAGTATTCTGATATAATCTTAATCTAATAATAAGTTATTGTTTATATACCACAGTAACTTTTGTCATATTCTTTTTTCCTAAAATCACATCATTTTTGTGAGTGGAAGGATTGTCTAGGAATGTAAGCACTTTAAATTGCAATGATATAAAAACTTTCATACTTTTCCAAAGTATTGGGGAATTTTTGGGGTTTTTTGGTGAGGTTTTTTTTGTTTGTTTGTTTGTTTCGTTTATTTTTGGGGTTTTTTTTGTTTGGGTTTTTTCTGTATTTTTATTTGGTTGGATTTTGGTTTGGTTTCACTTGTTTGTTTGGTTTGGTTTGGTCTTTGTTTGGTTTTTTTTTCCCTGTGGATTTACTAAATATTAGAAACATTGGGCCTAAACAATGGGCTTTCTTTGCAATGATGAACAAATTTGTGCATTTTCACACTAAACTGAGTAGGATATGTTAAATCCTTTTCCCCTTGAATCCTAAATCTCCCTTTTCTTTGTATGTGTATACACTTATCCATCCATTTCTTACCACTAGTTAGTCTTTTCTTGTAACTTTTGAAAAAATGATATGTTTAAAACATTCACCACAGATGGACATAAAATTATCTTGACATCCTGGCCTGCTGCAGTTCAAAGCTGTTGTGGTATCAACAGACTCTTGTGTGAGTGTTCCCAAGTACTGTCATAATTCCACTCCAGATGTGTGCTAACACACGTGGTTTGTTTTCATCAATTACAAAAAAGATGGAGATGTTCAGAATGGCCTTTGACAAGAACTTCAGGATATTGACAGAAGATGAAGACGATTCTAAAGAGCATTATGAACCAGGAGCTCTATATCAAAAATTATATCAATGAAACATTTAGAAAACTATTGCAATTACCCACATTTAAATTTGGAATTTAGGCAGGCTTTCAGTAATAAATATTCCAGCTGCAAAATATGTATAGACTTTTATAATTTCCTTTATTTAGTGTAATTAAAAAGAACCAAAAGGTGGACACTGCAATTTTTGCAATTATTCAATAATTTTTAGGCAATATGCTGTTCACTGAGCGTGGAAATTATGCTGAATACTAACATAATGCTCAGCTGAATTGCTGTCAGCTCCAGCTATACTGGAAATGGCTTTGACCTGTCTATAATTGCTATGTGTGTTTGGACAGATTATGTTCCTCATATTCTATTGTCTGTACACTCTGCTTATTCATATGGAATGATTATATTGGTAGCAGTGATACTTATGCATTATTTATTTCTTCACAGGAAGAGAAACTTCATAAAATATGGCAGATGTACTTTTTCATTTGAAGTTAATGAAGTAGGTGGCACTAGATTTTAAACCCATCCTGGAGACTTTAGAAACATTTTTACATAGCTGTTTTTCTAAATTCAGATAATGGGTCATCCTTCAGAAGTCCTGCTTGCTGTAGCCTAGGACACATGTTGGAGGGTACCCTTCATTAAAGTTCTCAAGGAAAAGTGGGGTAGGGTTGAGCTCCCCCTTTCCAAAATTTGCTTTTTTCCTTCATTCTCTTAGAAAAACTATAAATATTAACTGAAACTATCAAGTCCTATATCCAAACCCAGAAAAATTACAAATTTTTTATAACACACATCCCTAACAAAACTATTAATCCAGGGCAACAGGAACTGTCACTGATCCTGAGGGCAGTGTCACATCTGGGAGGTCACTGCCATGCTGACAGCCAGGATTTCTGACACTTTGTCACCTCTCCAGCCACTTTCCCTGTTGCCACATTCTCAAATGCCTTTCCAATCTGTTAGTACTGCTGATGAAGGTAACTGCTACATCATGTCAATGAACTCAGCCAAAGGGAAGATAAAACTAAGCAGACATTATAAAAGTTCTCACTGTAGTTGTGTTGGTGGTGGTTATACCCAAGTACTTTATCACAGAGTTCACACATTTCAGAAAATAATGTATTTTTCTCACAAAGGGATATTCTATGGGGGTTTTTTTGTATGTAGAAAATCTAATATCTTGAAATTGAGAGAACACTTGTGAGTAGCCATAAGTTTTGATGTCATTGACAAAAACCCTTCTGAGTAACTCCTTATTGCCATTTATAATTTTTCAGGAGATGCTCTCTTTGTTAGGAACTACTAAAAGCTGATATGTATTTAAAAAGCACATGGCCTATGGCGCTAAACCTGCATTCCATAACATACTTATATTCTCCAAAGGCAATGCTGGACAAAGCCTTCAGTTTCAAGCTAGCATCAAACATTTTTGGACTTTATCACAAGGTGAACGCTTCCTAAACTGTTGTATAAACCAAATCTTTAAAATGATCATGCAGAGAAATGTATAGCTAGTATAAACATGCATACATACACAAACTCATGAGACTCTTGTAGTGCCAAAAGCTGTGCATTTAATTTCATTAAGACAGCTTTATCTTAGCACAATTCCAGCTCTCCTGGTAGCATTTATGTGGAGATTTTCTGTGACAAGTAATATAGAACAAGTGTTTAAAACATTTTTCTTAGCATTACTACTATCAGCTTCCAAAATTATTTCAGTAGAGAAGACTTACACATTGATAATCAGGATGTATTTTCTTGTTTATCTCAGGATTTGTTTTCTTGTAGGTCAGAAAACCTATAGGTACAATTGCTCAATTACAGCCCAAAGGTTATCCCTAATTTTGGCCCCCAGGAACTAGATAAAATCCAGAGTAGGACCACAGGGTAGTACTGACTTGGTAGTATCCAGTTAATAACTACCTCCTTAGCAGTGGCATTGTGACTTGCAGTTGCATGATTAGTGAGACCAATCTCAATTTTTCCATGTGATTTTTGCTTTGAAGAAACCATCTGAAGCATTTTTAAAGTTTAAAAACACGCCAACCATCACAGACAATTTTTCACACAAATACTTCAGAGGACATGTGAAGAAAATATTTTTTTCTTTATAATACACAAAATTCTTTTAACATTTATTTAGATCTAAACATCAAAATAATCAGTAGCAGACATTACTTTCAGCTGCAGTATAAACCTTTAAGTTTAAAAAGAAGTGTGTTTACAGAATTGTACTTAATTAATATATATTGGTTTAACTGAAATATACTGAAACTTCAAAAAGTCATAGAATTTTAAGTCTTGGAAGGGACCTCTAGTCCTGACCCTCCTGCCATGGGCAGGAACACCTCCCACTAGACCTGGCTGCTCAAGGCTTTATCCCCACCCTGATCTTGAACACTTCCAGGGATGCGACATCCATAACCTCCCTTCTTGGCTATCTTGTCTTCTGCACCACACAGAGGAAAAAACTCAGCTGGTACTTTCTGTACACTCAGCCTCTTATCTCAAAACATGAACCTGAAGCCTCACCTGCTAATCTTTAATATTGTCACATCCAACACCTACTTTTAGTTCCAAGAAGATTGCTGTAATTAAAATATTGTGAACACAGGTTGTTCCCACCAGTTGCAAGCTCTTTGCTTGATAAGGGTTCTTATCATTATTACTTGGCACCTACTATACTATCAGAAATAAAATCGACATAATTTTTAACACCCAATTAAGCACTGTTTAATTAGATGGTATTAGTCATAGTGGTCCCTGCTAAAAATAAAAACGAAGTGAGGGATTTATGATAATAGCGTTCCAATTAAGCCTCAGCCACTGCTATTCCCTATCACTCACTGGACTCCCTGGGAGACATCCCAATAAAGCAGCTAGTCTAATTAAGTGGAATATGGTATATATTGTCTTATATGGTAATGAGAAGATTAAATATTGTCTCTCTGCATGCTGGCTCTTGATGCACAGTGATTCACTGAGGTCATGTTCACTGAGGACGTGGCTGGACCAGCCAGTCTTTCTGTCTCGTTGTAATGAGAAGCAGTACAGGTGTTCTTCTACCATCTGGTTTCTGGCATTGCTCCCTAATAATAGTCATGACATCATGAGGCATGAATGACATGAAACCAGACAGACTTGCCTGAATTTAGACAAAGTATACAAATAACATGGGAGAAATTAGTAAAAATTAGGACTATTCAGAAATGCAAGACGTGAAGGGAATGACAAGGAGCCATGAAACCATAGACCAAAACTGCCGTTCAAACAACTAGAAAGTGTCTGCTATGAAAGAAGAAATTTTGAAGAAACACCAGAAATTTTCATCAGGACCTGTAGTGGTAGGACAAGGGGGAATGGCTTCACACTGACAGAGAAATGTTTAAGCTAAAAAATGAAAGGGTTTTTATTTCCAATAGCTTTAAAGAATGTCCTTGGCTCTTTCTCTTAGAATATATTAACAATTCTTAGGAGTCTAATATTAAATAAATATACGTATTTACCAAGTGATATCCTACCATTATATATTTTATTAAGAGAGGAATTTTCACCAAGCTTAAAAATAAGAGATATTTTCCAACCATATATATTGAGAAACAGCTCCCATTCAAAGTCCAGTTTTATATACAATTCCAAACAAAAAATAAGGTAGCTAAATTCAACTTTGAATATTAGGCAACCTAAAACTGTAGAACCTATTAGCAAGTTTCAGAATTTTATATATAGAAGTGTGCTGATGTTAATATTTGTTTTCCTCATACTGACTTTAAAGCTTCATCTTTAACTTGCAAACTAGGGTTTCATTTTTACATTTTGCCAGCTACTTACCAAAGTACTGAGATGAATTATCTATTTTGCACTATCTACACTTCTGCAGGTCTAACAGTGCAAAACTCTTCCAGAACTTTAGCAAGAAGAACATTTTAATCTTGTCAATTCCAGGATTACATGGCAGGTTTTATAATTGTCCTCAAAATATAACAACATGGCAGGCATTTAGAAGGAGTCAATTTTTCCATGAAGGACTCATCACAATCTCTCTGTATAATAACACGGTGCTTAAAATGGTAGGAGTGACACTAAAGGGCATAAAAAGTCCTTGTAGCAGTCACCATATCAAGAGAGAAAAATGCTGTGGGTGCAGTGTGGAGGAGCAGACTGTCTGGTTAAGATAACTTCTCTCAATAGCTGATGCAAGGGGTTTCTGCTTGATCAGAAATCACTTTGGGAGTTTTCTGAAATAGCAAAAGCCTGAGTAAATACATCTAGCTGCAAACAGGGCAAGTACATATCACACTGGTTTCTATTCACTAAATTAAATTTTGTTTTTCTTTCAGGTCATCCGAAGAACAGAAGTGACAATCTCAATTACATGTATTCAAGAGAGCCTTTAGACAACGTAATGAAAACTGTAGCCAAGGAAATAGTGTTTAGATCTGGATCTGAACTGAATTAGAAACATGCCATAAATTCAGAATAAGACTACATGAATTCCTGTGTGGGCACCCAATTTTTGAGGGCTATTTCGTGAAAAAGTGTCAGTATTTCTGATAGCAACATTTACACATTTTCTGAACAGCTGACCTTATGTATTTCTGTCGGATAGAAACTGTACCCAAAAGCTAATATCAAAGAATTTAACTGCTATAGGTCAAATTTTCTCATGTTGAGCTATCTGAAGATTTTACACTTTACTAAGGAAGACTTGGTTATTTTGTAATAAAAAACCCAAAACTTAAATTAGTGCTTGAAAGAAAAGAAAATAATGTAAAGATTTATTTTTATAGATCTAAAATCCAAAAGTATAGCAGAACTACTCAGGGTGAAAAAGAAAAATAACAATATTACTTTCTGACTACATTTGTTGCCACCAAAATAATTTTCCTACTTCAATTACTGATAAACTTTTGAGGTGTTAAGAGTAGTTTACAAGCTACAACTGATCAATGCACAACAGTATGTTTATAGCACCTGTTATTTAAAGTGGTTTAACAGGGAAATAAATTTATGTGTACAGCTTGGAACTTTGATTCTAACAAAATTGCTGCTTCTTGGATACGAAAAGAATAAAGTGAAATTAATGTACTTGTACTTTATAGTTTTTATCCAAATCTGTTATTCTGAGAGATGAGAAAATCCATACTTGAAATGAAAACTTCTATTTGCTTTTTCAAACAATCCATCTCTTTGTTTGAGTTGAGCTCTTTATCCATAGGGGTAAGTTTATTTTGGAAATGAAGGATATGATGCAAAAGAACTTCTATTTAATAGTTGCTCAGTATTGATCTTCATGATGATCTTGTGTAAAATTCAATAAAATATATCCAAGAACAAGGTAAATTTTAACACACAGAAATATTGTGTTTAGCCTGTGTTCCTCTTATTATAAATAATAATGTTGCACTATTTGCAAGGAAAAAACCAATCTGAGAGTACTGTAATTGCTTTATTACCTGTCTTTAAAAATGGAAGGGTATCTGTGCCCTTTAAAATTGTACATTTAAGCTGTAAATATGTTTTAAAACCAACTAAGATTAAAATGGACGCAAAGTATGGCTACTGAAGTACCAGCAACATCAATTAGAAAACCCCAAACTGAACAACAAACATGCTGACCACATGTCATTTCTAAAGGGCTTATAGAATATGCCTGGTTTTGAGAAGTCCATACGCATAATTGCAATTTTATAATTTTCACTTAATGATGTTCAAACCCTATGATCTATTGTTATGTAATGGAAATTGAACTAACATGTAATTCGTAATGTTTTTCAAGAGGTTGATCCACTTGTATGACCACACATCTCACTGCCAAGGTATTACAGATAAAAAAATAAGAATTATTGTATCATTATATGTAAAAATAGCTTCTCCCCATTTGTTTCAGGGGAAAAGAGGAGTTAGAGTCCACATACTGAGAGACTATAATTATATATTACAAACATTTTAATTGGGCTGCAATTGCTACTAGATTACACAATAGAGATTGTAAAAAATAGAACATATTTGCATAATTTTTCCAGTATTTATAATCACAATGATTTCTTTAGTTACATTTATTACCCATGTCTGCTTCTGAACCCCTGTGTTTCAGACAGTTGGTCAGTAGCATTACTGCAACAGTTTAAGAATCCAGACATAAATATGTTAAGGGCATGAATATGAACTAAAAAAGTTAATAATCTATTCATTAGGCTGTGACTGACTGAAAGAAAAATAAAATAGAATGCACGTTCATTTTCCAGTTAGCCTGGCTTTAAAAAAATCAATTTGCATCAGAAACATTGCTAGTTCAGTCTTTTTTTTTCCCCAAAGAAATAGTAGTTCGTTGAGGTGCAACTTGCACTCAAAATATGAAAATAAATATTCTTGTTTTCTTTGAGAACTGAATTTGCCAGCAACAAATTCTGAAATTATTTATGAACACAGGTCTATTATAACCACATTCTCATTAAGGAATCCTTAACAGACAAATAATGTGGGAAAGGTTAATTATTTCATATTTTATTTCTCTACCTCAAAAACAATTTCTATAGAACCAGGTATATTTCATCAGAACATTACTTAGTAACTTTCAAATGGCACAACTGAATTTCTTCTGTATCACTTTTTTTTATAGCACAAACACAAAAAATGAAACAATAAGATCCTTGCATGTGTACAATTTTTGGCACCACGACATAAGATATAAAACTATTAGAGAGTGTCCACAGGAGGACAGCACATGGTGGGATTCCTGACCTGTCCTGTGCAGGGCCAGGAGCTTTGCTTTGATGATGACTGCCAGCTCCTTCCAACTCAGGATATCCTATGATTCTACGTTAAGAGAATTAGAGAACACTGTAAAATTAGACCCAAAAATTCTATATCCTCAAGGTGTGACCACCCCTTGCTGGCCATGTGCTCTAGACTTTATTGACAATATCTTTAGGAAAGAAGTGAGAGAATTTTGCACCAATCAATAACAAAGGTATGTGTGACTTGAGACACTCAGGCTACACCTAAACACAAAAAGCTAGTGTAAAAGTGGGTTGAGAACAGGGTAAAGATAGGATAACTACAGTTGAAGTGCTAAATATGTCTTCTCCCCCATAAGCACACCTGTTGGGTAAGAAGTGTAGCCAGTGTGTGCTGAATAATTTTATTTGGGATTAGAGCTTGTCTGTGTATTGCTTTTTTTGCAGTCAGGTACTATCACTGGCCTTAATCTGTTACAGTTTTATATTAATAAAGAGCATCATTTGTAAACTGATAGTATGAGGACTGGCATTCATGGGCACTGGCAGTTGCTTGTAGTGGGGAACATGAACAAAGAGACCTGCTGAGGGACCATGGAGTGGGAACACCCTCTGAGGAGTCTCCCTTATGCTGTTTGTGTGTGTCCTTCAACAAATCAGTCAAACCACCCTCTGCTCCAGCAGGACTGCTCAGTGAAGGGTATCCATAACAGGACACTGGCTGGGCATAAGGGGCCTGGCCTGGCTTTCCCCAGGCACTGACAGACAAGAACAGGGCTGGTGGAATCTCCCCTTTTCACAAGTCCATGCTACTTCATCGCATCTGAGTGCTAGACTGGCTTTGAGAAATTGCCTTCACCCCATATATATTCCTCGCAGATTCTTCAGACCTGCCTGAATGTACCCTGTGCTCATTACAAACTGGATTCCATGGTTTTGGGGGGGTTTCCTTTGCAGTGTTACATCTCCTTACATATCCATATTCCATTGTGGAAGCTCTTGCTCTCCCAGCTTGTTATTTGCAGCTACACCTATCCACATTTTACCCAGCTCAAGGCCAGTTTCTGCAGACACATTTTAGGTTCCCAGTCCCTCCCATCC
This sequence comes from Entomyzon cyanotis, assembly GCA_024500445.1. NCBI lineage: Eukaryota > Metazoa > Chordata > Aves > Passeriformes > Meliphagidae > Entomyzon > Entomyzon cyanotis. The sequence continues at coordinate 6,949,821 of JAKEPQ010000756.1, forward strand.
TAGATTTCCATTGCTTTTAATGTTTTCAAGTGCTGAGTTACCTTTGAGACAGAAAAGGTTCAACACAGAGTTTAATTCACCACAGATGCATGCCTGGGTTTTTTCTGTTGGTTTTGTTTATTTGGTGTTGATTTGGGAATTTTTTTAATCTATATGATGTTTGCAGAGGGTTTTTGTATAAAATCCTCTGATGCAGAAGTAGGATGACCTGCATATTAAATCCAGGAATTTGGAGGCTGCAGACACACATACCAGCTCATGATCAGAGAAATATAATGCAGTGCTGACATTTAATTGCTGCACAGGCTGCTGGAATTGTGAGCAGCCAAAAAAAACCAAACCAACTACCCAAACCCACAGATCCCCAGAAGCAATAGGAAAGCACCTGCAAAATGCAAACTTAAAGGAGATTTTTATCTGTTTTACAACTTCACATAATTTCCTTAGCTGATAAAACATATCTACCTTGTCTTCTGATGTAATTTAATACAATAATAAAATAATACAATAATACAATTAATAAAATGTCATGCAGAATGGATATTTAGCTATAGAAAGTATAGTTAGTGAAGGAAGCATATGCTGATCTATGGACAAAGATATAAAAAAAATAAGTCCTTATGTAGAAAGCACAACTTAAACTCATATCTTACTTTTCAAGGTACAAGTATGTTTCTGATATTAAAATAAAAAAAAAAATCTTTCTTTACAATAAATTAAGCCATAGCCTTAAGGAAGTGTGGAGGTTGCTATTATCAGGAATAGGGAAAGGCAGAGAATCCAGCTATTGAAAGAACAGTATGCAAGTTCAAAAGTCATACGCTGTAGGGTGGATTGCTGGGTTTCAGTCTTTGTTTGGGTGGTGGGTTTTTTATAGGTTTTTTGTTTGTTTGTTTGTTTTTGGGTTTTTTTGTTGGTTGGTTGTTTGTTTTGGTTTTTTTTGCATTGGAGCTTTTTATTTCCCTAGACACCCCCTTATAATATTGCCCATAACTATACTGTGTTATCTGATCGCTTTAAAGGAACCAGGACCCTTGTCTAACTAAAATTTTTTCCGTTTTCTTAGGTTTTTTATCCTCCCTCCTCAGGGCTCATAGTGTCCAGTAATTAAAGCAGTTACTCCCCAGGATTTTTCCCTCTCATAGTTTTTTCCTTAAAAAAACCATGCTGAATATGTATTAATACCAAAAGCAAAATAATTCCCATAAAAATAATTTGTAAAATCATCACGAATATTGCATGCAGTGAGATATTTAAATAGGTTCAATTCAAAAAACTCACTTAGAAACAAAAGGACAGTGACCATGCTATAATACATTATGCTGCTGGGGGAGAGTGGTATTTTTAAGCTAATAAGGCAGAGGCTGAAGGGGTATGTGATTACATGCTCTAAATACAAAGCAAAAGCCCAAAGTCATCGGTGGGAATAAACAAGTAAAGTTAAGGGACTGCTGGCACAAGGACAAATGTCAGTACAATTATTCTCAACATAAGAAGCCAGAAATTGGAGTGAGAACGTCCACTGTGGGAGCATGACTTAAACTCAGATTCATCAAGACATGGTTTAACATTAATCATTGATTACATGACACAGCTGCTTTGACAACAAAGATGTCAAACCCCTGACCCAGTCCATCAAAACCTGTGTTTCTATGGACGAAGAGAAAGCAAAACAATGGCAAGGAAAAACAGAAAGAAAAACATTATAGCAGAAAGCATTACCACTTGGAAGAATAAATCCTTAACTAATGCAGTATTTTGGATGGTTTTAAAGAAATAAATCCACTTGGAATTTTCACTTGAACTCATAGTGTTCTAAACACATTCCTTGATATGCTGACTGCCCAAGTCCAATCTAAAAACTTTATTCCCCTTTTGACTTCAAAGAGGCCACTGGTGTGAAACTGCAATTTACATGTTAATAGGGGTCTGCTTCAAGCAATGTGTGACCTCGAACAACCAGCCAAGTTTATGACTATATTTCAAAATATTACAACCGAAATTTAATGAAAAAGATATTAATGCCTTCAGAGATAAAAAAAGGTGCCATGCAAGTGAAAGCACAACAAAAAAACCCTCTTTATACAGTGTTCTTGTAAATTCTTTGTTTTAAGCTCGACAAAACCAGAGGGAGAACAGTGGAAGAAAAAGAACACAGAAGAAAACAGCTGAATATCAGTCTAGATAAGCAATTTGTCAGAGGAATTGCTAATCATGATTTGCTACTGATTTTCCATTTAGGAAATACAATTTTAATACATGCAATAGATATTTTCAGGTTACTGAGGAATTTCGATGCCGATGACTATTCAAGGCTGATGGTCAAGCTCTGATTATATGCCACTCTGTGGAGGGCTGAGTGGCCAACCTGGTTGTTACAGCTAAAAAATTTCACAATTGGAGTTTTTAAAATTTCCTGAAAAACCTATCTCTTCTTCAAACATTATTGCAACATCCAAATAGCTCCATCAACATAAAAATATTTGTTTCTCTGTCAAACTGAAATTTGGTCTGGGGCATGGACCACATCTCCAGGATGTCTGTTCCAGGGTTTGACCTTCCTCTCCGTAAACAGATGTTTCCTCATATCCAGACTGTTCTTCCCTAGCTACAGTTTTGAACCCTTATTGGCAGATCTGTTTTATCAGTGCCCAGACAGCTTGCACATTTCAGCATAGGTTGTGTCCAGAAAAGGTATTTTTATACCATATCCCAGAATGTTTCAAGCATGGCAGTAATACAGCCCAAGAGAGAAAATAAAACTCATTGCTTCATCCCAAATAGCGTGCAGGATCTGAACCAGAATAATTTACTTAAATTATTCTGTACCACCAAACACAGTGTATTATAACTTGATATCCCCATGGAACCAAACTAAAACCTCTGTGACTACACTTAACCCGAAAGATGGAATTACAAAAACATTAAAAAGAAGATGAGAGGGATAACTAAAATATAATCCTTTTAAGCATGAGGAGAACACTGCAGAGCACACCACTGTTAGTGAGGCATCAGTGTACATTACTTATTAAGACAGAATAAATAATTGATGTGATTAAGTAGAATAGTGAGGAAAAGTATTAGAAAGAAGCAGCATACTCCAGAAATGGGAAGTTGCACTTAGATAAAAAAAATAGAATCAAATTCTGGGAGGAAAAATGAAAAAAATTCTGGATAAACACTGTCTGCAAATCTAAATGGAGTAAAAGTACTGCAGCCTGTACAGAAAGTCAGCTGATGACTAGCATAAAATGAGCCTTTAAAGAGGAAAAACTACTGAAGAAAGGTAGTGATTTTTTTAAAAATTTATATTCACTGAGGAGAAAAATCCAGAGATCCATACTGGAACTCCTTGTGAGAGGGTCAGCAGGTCTGCCTGAAGCTTCAGTGAGTATGAATTAAGTTAGAAAATGAAGCTTTAATTGAAGGATCTTGAACATCGTACTTAGCACCACTTTTGTGTTGACAAAGGTTGCACCAAACAAAAAGGAAATAGGAATGAAGGATCCAGGTGCTATACAGATACTCTGAGGTCAATAAACCAAATGTCTATGAAAAGGAAAAACATGTAAAAGAAAATCTTGAAATAAAAGAAGTCAAGACATATTGGGTTGTTGAAAAAGAAAACCTGCTTACAAGCCTCTCGAATTTCTTTACAAGGTTGAAAACCTAGTTGACTTACTTTTCAAGAGGCTTTCTCTAAAAAAAGTAAAAGCTTTAAAGAAAACAAGTAATCTTAGGCGGAGAAAAATGTTGTGTACAGCTACGTAATTGCTTTAAATAAAACGGGAAACTGATAACAGTATATACTCATTTATCAAAATAAAAAACCAAAACATGAATGGTTAATAAGGAAATATTTCTAATCATATCAAGTTACTGATAATGATGAAGACAACAGAAACAAATATACTCCAAAAGGAAATTTTAATCCTAAATGCTAGTAAAACAACTAATAAAATTTGTCATAGACAGACACATTAATTAAAGGTGCATAAGTAATAATTCCTAAGCTACGTAATTCATGAAGGATGTAACAGCATCTTGGGACTGTAATAATTCTATGAAGACTTGATCTCAAAACTCATTAGATGACAAAAGTAAATCTACTGTTAGAAGCTACTAAGCAACCATAAAAACACCTCTGAAAAAACATTATAATACCACATAAGTTCACTTTTCTTTGCAGCACTGGCTTCCCTAACTTAAAATGGATTAATAAATTGGGGGGGAAATTTTTTTTAGGAAAGCCTAATCAGAAAGCAGAGCTTAGCATGGTATGAGAGATTTATAAAATTCAGGAGCACAGATTATTTGTCACATCTTCCAACACAAGCACTAGGAGCCTAGTGGTGAAAGGATGAAAGTAGGTGGAACAAGGCTGAAAACAGTAAGATAAGGCAGCTTTTCACACAGACAGAAACCTGAGGGTAGTGTAGATACTGACAGCTCACATGGATTTGATGGAAGACTTGACAAGCTCGACAAGCATTGAAAGTTTTTAAGTAGAAAGAGCACAGCAGGTTCAAGAAACCTCCAAAGCTAAAACAATGGCCAGCAGAACGTGTTGGGTGAAGGATCATTTCTCAGTATTACTTGATCTATTTTCTCTCTTCCTCACACACCTGCCTGCAGCTGCTGCAGCAGGCAGGTTTCTGTGTGGCACAGACCCTGCCTTGGCCAGAGCCAGGGCTGTTGTTCTTTGTTGGGTCTCTGCAACCACTTGCACTAACTAGGGCAGGGATGGCCTCCCATAGTTTCTGTTTCACTTTTGCAGCATGAGGTTAAATCACTCAAATAGGATTTGATTAAGGTAATTATTAAATTATACAGGTGAGGAGAAAGAGGGTGAGAGAAAGGAAGGTGTTGCACTCTCACCTCAGCCTCTCAGAAGCCTTGCGATTCTTTAATAAGTTCACTCTTACTGCTGGGGAGGAGAAGGACGAGGAATAAAATCCTTAGTGTTTCTTTAAATATACTCCTGATATTGCCTTATGTTAGCAACTATTTTATATGCTTGGTCACCTCAGGGACCAATTAGACAAAAATCTCTAGAGCAAAATCCCAGGGTAACTTTTCCTCCTGATACGACATTCCCAGAATTTCAACATGGACCAGATGCACTGGGTGCTTTTGAAGCACTATAGGAAAGTAAGGAAATATATTAAATAATATATTATAGAGAGAACTTCTGAGTCTCCTCTGTGCCAGAAGGCAGGAAAGAGCCAAATAAAAAGAAGATGGACAATCCCACAATGCTTTGTCCTTACCTTTATACATTTGCTGTAGGAGTTCTTATTTCCTTTGCAACTATTCTCCTTCATGAAAGTCCTCCTGCCATATGTCAGCCCAAATATTAGGGAAAAACTATATTTTTTTCCTAAAAATTGCATTTGACACAACCATAATCCATCATCAGAATGCTTTTGAAAAGGGAAAATTGGGACTGAATGATTAACATATTAGACTAAATTTCTTATATAGTTTTAGTTTACTTCAGACTTCAAGAGTAAACAATAGAAAAAAAAACCTTCTGGACATGCTCTGATTATACTTCATATACTCTAGGTAGACTGCACATTCCTGAAGAAAACAGAATGTACTCAGATAGCTTTTGGGGAATTATGATGAATAATTATTTCTAATTTTGTTTTCATCTCACTAACAAGAAATAATTTATTGTCACCAAGAGAAAATAATTTATTGTCACCAAGAGAAAATATTTACTGCTCAAAGGCTTTTAGGGAAGGGAATCAGCCAATTATACTAGATTAACATGCTAACTTAAATTGTCACATACACGTGTTTTCATGCAAGGCAACACTCCTTAGCTGCTTTAGTGAATACAACTGACATTCTTAAATAGATACACATAGACCCTGCTTGCAGAAATAAACTCCATCCATGTTGCTGTTGCTGCCACTGCTGGAGCAATTCGTACAAATTCTTTTCTGCCATTTCTTCCCCAAGAATTCCTCAACAGAGAAGCAAAATTTAAAAGCTTTTGCACTAAAATTCTTTCCAACTAACACTGCCTGATAAGAGGACTTGAAATCCTTTCTTCTCTTATGGCTGGACATCATACATGCTGAGACCCAGGGGACTCTTCCTTCCTCCAGAATAGCTGTTGGTCATCAGCTTCCTGATAGAAATTGACTAATCCAGGAAATACAGAGTCCAGTGAAGTTTTAGTGGGAACAGGCATTGTAATTATTACTGTTGAAAGAAACACTTAACAGGAGTTTTTAAAATGCTACCCCTAATGGACTGCACAATTAAAACTTTATCATGAAACAGATAAATTATATAATTTCAGTGTATATTAAATATTAATGTTTGTTTGTCTTTCATCTTAATACCTTTTACAATCAATTTAACAGATTTTGTACAAGATTTCAAAACAGTTTAAAATATAATCTATTGTGTTTTTCTCTGCTTTCTTATTAGTGGAGGTTTTTACACATATATTTACTGAATTTATCCTTATTTCTTGCTTTCTTAAAAAAGAACTTCTGACATTATCAACATATTTTGTACTTTGTCACCTGTATTTTGCTAAAATGTTAATCATTATGCATTTTTAAAAGTCATACACAAATGATTTCCCCACTTCTCTCTATCCCACCTTTCCTCTCATCATGCCAATGAAAAGTGCTGAGTGCAAACAAGACCATATATACCTCCAGTCCATTAGAACATTCTACAACTTGATCTGCTTATCTATGATGCTCATAGTCTGTGTCTGGCAGATGCATCCAGCAGCAACAGTTTTTAAAAAAAATCCTTCTTTTGCTTTTGCGCATTTTTATTGGCATAATTAGCATCTAACCAATGGAAAAAATATACAGGTAGAATAACCTGGTGCATCTAAAATATGATATTGGAGGGGTTTTATTTATTTATTTTTATGATATTATTAAGGTGACTGAAAAAATTAAGTTTTTATTTCTGCCAAAACTCACAAACAGAAAGCAATAATAGGAATTCTAGCATTTTTTTCTATCTTCAAATTTACCCAAGGGACAGTATGAACTTCATACTAATATGTCCAGCTTCAAGAGGTCAGGTATGCTCAGAGATAATCACAGGTTTTGAAGTGTAGAAGTATTTAGGGTAGCCGGGAATTATTTTCAAGTCTATATTAAGAATTAAAATAAGAAAAAAAAAAACCAAAAACAAAACCAGAAAAACTAATTTAATGTGTTCTGGAGCACATTTTGCACGATCTAAGTTGTGATAGCCTGACTGGTGCTGAGAAAATGGGCATTTCCATAGAAACACACAAGGAATGAAACAACCACATAAGATCCTCTAGCAGGGGAAGTGTAACAAGGCTGTGCTGGCTGTGAATCTTCACAGACACGAAGTGTTGGCCCTTACTGTTGCCTCCTTTTCTACAACAGATTTCTAAACTGCAGGAGCAATGCCTGCTACTTCTGCACATTAAAATTACTCTATCTAATGAGAGATTAAAAGGGATTTTAAAGAGAGAACACTGCCCAGTCTTTATCTATTAACCTTTCAAAGAAAAGTGCATCACAGGAAAGATCTATTACCAAAGCCAGAGGGTCAGCACCTCTGCTAAGCGTAAATACAAGAAAGTGCCCCTGGCTGCTATTTCAGTTTGGGCATTTTAAATCAGCCCAACACCCAAACTGCCTTTTCTTTTCCCTGCATTCTGTTTTCTCTCCATTTTTACTGCCACGATTACAGCAACTCCTCTTGGCACCACTCTACTTTATGTGCAGAGAGTGGTACTATTATACACCCTCTTCCCAGCACTTTAAAATTGTCCCAGGAATCTCTTTCTTTCATCTGAAGCATGTCACATGAGCACTTTTTGCTATTAAATGAAGAAATAGTATAGCTTGCAAGAGAAATTTTGTTCAAACTTTGAATCAAATTTGAGTAGAGATTGATTGTCCAAAGACAAACAATTTTGTTTAATTATATCAAGATATCAAAAGTTTACGATGTTATTTTACCACAATAAAAAGCCCTTTTTTTACTAGTAGTTTAAAAAAAACCCAAACAAAATAAAATCAAACATTTAGATATACATGTTACACTGCAACTACTTTCAGTTTATTTGTTCTATCAGTTTTATTGTCAATAGGTCAAAACGAGGGAGAAAAAAATATTTTTTAATAACAAAACAACAACAACAATAACAATAATAAATAACAACAGTATCTGGCTTCCTAATTTTTGCTATTGCTTTCTACATTTTGAGAGCTATCTATCCTCTTAGCTACATGAAAGTAAGATAAAAAGTAAAAGGATTTCTGGACTCTTTTTGGATTGGCAGGAACAGGTATGTACCACAACTCCATGGCTTTTTCCATTGCTTCTTTTTTCTTTGTTTTTCATCTTAGTCAGAATTTGAAATAACTGGAACATGATTTTTGCATTCAGTTGTGATGCATAATTTGTCATCAGGCTGCAGCTTAGGAGGGACTCTGGGAAAATTTCTGCAACAGGAAGTTATCTTCCATGGCAAATTATGTTAACATTTGACTTGGATTATATCTCTAAATGTTCTTAGTCACTTTGAATTTGTTTCTCTGAGAGAGTTTAAAACTTAGAATATGTTGAGAGAAGTCCCTGACTGAATATATAGCTGGCAATAATTTGTGAAGTAAAGCAGCAAAGAGCCAAACAGCTTTGCTATTGTCCTGGTAACATATTTAATCTGCATAATGTGGTAGAATTTGGTTCCCATCAAAAGTCAGTCCGTTGCCCATTGAAGATACACCAGGAATCCCTGAGATTTATGACTTCTCACTAAGCCTGGTATTTATGTTTCTTCTCTATACAATGATGGTACGACATCATTTTCTCAAGGAGAACTATTCATCAAAAGAGAAGCAGGCCAGTGCCCAAAATGGACAGCTCCTCTCTGTTTCCTATTTAAAATAAAATTGATGATATACCTTGCACAGCAAGCTGCATTTTTTTTTTTCTTAATGATGATAATAGAGAGAACAAAAACTCCGGCAATTATCTACTTAGATGTAAGTACTGAAGCACCTGCACTGTTAATCGTCTTTATGTGACAATTATGTAAACAGAATCCCATGATAAGGACTTGGGTGAGGAACTAAACCTGGTGCTCAAACCAAAATAATGCTTGGAATGTGTTTAATGGTGGCAAATGTAAGGTCTCTGTCTTGCTGTACCGTCATTAAATGCCACATGAAGAAAGAAAAGCAGCATGACAAGCAGTGACAAAACATACAGTGAATAGCTGAGTAAGATGACAGAAAGCAAGACATATATGTAGTCTCTTGAACAGAATATCATTTTAGATTTTCCAGTAAGAAGAATTAGGTAGAGAAACTAAGAATTGCTCCTGTACAGCTAATTAAGCTCATTGTCTGGTGTATATACATAGTTTTTATTTATTTACATATTTATATATTTTATTTACATTTTTATTTATATTGTATTATTTTTATTTTTATATATTATAAACTTTCTAATGCTATCACTGGACTTTTGTTGCATGGATAACAGAGGTAAGAACCAACTCTATAGTTAAGCCAAGTCCAATTAACTGACCAAGAAAATTCCTTGTGTTTACTGGGAGATGGATGAACTAGTAAATGACTAGTGACCACATTAGTATTTAATTCAGAAGATTTATTATCTACTAGTTATAGAGACACATTAAACGGAGAACAGTACAAAACATTATGTGGGAGGTTGGAGTGGCTGACTGAAAAAGGGCAAGGGAACTAAGCATATATACCTAGTTAAATGACATTCAAGGAAACATTCAGCAAGAAGTCTAAGATGAAGACACAGAGAAGGAAGAAAGTCATACAGAAATCCACAGGAATTATTAGGAATAATAATAATAAAGAAAACCCCACAAACTTTTGAAAGGAAAATTCAACAAAATATCAAAATTGACCAACAGTAACCATTATTAAACCACAGAAGAAGTTTTCTCAAGCAATTCAGAGGAAAGCCATTCAATTGCTATTAAAGAAAATATCTATATGACATGGTATATTGCAATATGACATGGAAAAATTTGGCACTGAAAAGAAATTAGGCTAGCTTTACTAGGGTAATTTTTCATCTTTACTGCTGATATAGAAGTAGTGCTATCTATAATTCTGTTGCACTCCAAACATCTTTTCCAAAAGCAGGAAGAAAACAGACAATTTAATTTAATGAGATCTGTGCAATGAGATTCAGTTAAGAGTTCCAAATAGTTTAATGTACTTCTGTACTTTTGGATTTCCCTCACTTGTTCTAGATAGTAAAGTACTGTAAAATTTCACCTCTGAGCTTTTTATTGTTTTTTTGGAAGTGGATATTCCTCTACCTTTCTCTAAAGCATTGTATGTTACAGCAGCCAGAAATCAAATGCTTTTGTGCAGTAGTGCCACTGAACTTTCAGCTGTTTGTTTAGAGGGCTTTACTCACTTTCTGGAGATAAATGAATTTGCCAGTAGGGCAGGGCCAGGAGGGAATTTTCCTTTCATTGAGGATGGATGTAATTGCTTTTTTGTTTTGCTTCTTTTTTTCTTTTTTTTTTTTTGTCTCTTTGTTTTACTTGCACTTTTGTAAATTGCACCCTTCCTAACCATCACAGAGGAATTTAGGCTTCCTTTTAGGTCCTGGCAAAGAATAGCTCTTCCTCCATCATTCTTGCTCTCAACTAGTGGCACATTGAGGTTGTTTTGTTTTGTGTTGTGTGGGGTTTTTTTAAATGGGGTACTAAATGATTTTCTGTAGTGCGCAGAGCGACTCTTCTGAGCTCATGCTTCAGCTTCCTTTAGGTCTTCTGGGACAAGCAGAGGGCCACAGCCATGGTTTTCTCCTATTTTCTATTCCTGATTCTTTAAAATGCTGCCAGCAAATTGCAGCAGCACTGTAAACTGCCTGTAGACAGCAACATTACCTAAGCAGATTGTTCTAGATTTCTGCTCATTCTGACAGTTCATTGCTCCCAGAAGAATGAAATGCCTGGGAAGTGAAAAGTTATGTACACAAGGGAGCTAATGGATGTGTACATAATGTCCTGGATTGTTTTAGATTTCAAGGTTCTTGGAGTTAGCGCTGTTTTTCTGTACAGCTCTTGAGTTGATGAAACATTTGCATCGTAATTCTGACATGGGTAAACATGCAGATATAGTTCCTTTTCCTTTGCTATTTCTTTTCCCATGGCAATGTCCAGACAAAGAAGAGCTGGATACAGAACTGCAAGATTTAAAAGAATAGAGCATCATATCCAGGGATTTTGGACAGTGCAGATTTTAATCACATCAAAATGGGGTCCCATGTTAAGGAACAATTTGAACAAGAGAATTGTACTGCAATGAGTCCCCATGTCACAGCAGTACACTGTCTGCAATATGGCTTCTGATTATATATATATATTTTTTTTTATATATATCCTGACAAGCTGGTGCTTGCTAAAACAGTACAAGCTCTTAAAAATCCTTGCATCAACAGCTCACACTAAAGAAACAAAGCACAGAACACTAAGCAATAACCACTGTGATAAAAGTTTAGGACCAGGAATCGGAGCAAACAGTACTGGTTTATGTTGTTTTTTTTTTTCCTCCAAGAGTGGTTAGATTTAATCCTGTAATCTACATACTCAACTAACAAACTTTTAACACTGGAAATAGGCAAAATTTAGTATTTAAATCACATTTGGGAGACCAACATTGGAATCTGTTACATTAGTCAGAAACACAACATCTTGAATGGAGGGAGGGAGGTCTTGCATCCCAGATGGGTTGAAGATTCTATTGTCTGATCAATTAGGTTTTTTAATAGTATAATAGGCTATAATCAAGACAAAAGCAACAAACCTTTTCAGGGTCACAGAAACTGCTGGTGCTTATTAGTTTTAACACCTCATGTATGTACTTCTTGAGAATAACTTTCACTTCACATTGGATTTTTTTTTTCATGTATCATAGCTCCTTCCTCCACTCATATTTTACATTACATTTCTCATGTAATTATAGGAAGATAACTTGATGTACCATTCTTTGACATATCTCACTGAGCTGTGCACATTAAAAATCTCTGCAGCTTAGTGGAGAGCAAAGAGGAAAATAAGAGAGTAAGTCACGTGCTAAAGTCTTTGCTCATGTATTGAAATAAAATGATTTTGAGCTATATGTAATACTTTAGCATATGTCATTAGTTTATTTGGCTACAGATCTCCTTTGTGCATTGCTTTTTTTCATATAGAACCTTTTGTCACATACATATTTGTTCTTTGAAGAGGAAGAGTCCTTTTTATCTGAAAATTCTTACCAACATATATTTTCTCCTCCTCCTCACATCTCTTATGGAAGGAAAAAAAACAAAAGCTCATCTTTTTGGAAAGTAAGTGTGAAACATAGAAAAAAATCCCATCAGTAAAATACAAAGAAGTCATTATGAAATGATGCAAATGATCCATCAGAGGTTATCTTTTTAGGCACTTAGGCTACCAGAAGCTCCATTTCATCAAAGCACTTGGGATCAGTACAGAGTGTGCTGAGAACTGGGATTTGTGCAAGGTTAGGTGTGCATAAAAGTGGGAGGGACTGAAGCACGTGCTTGGGAAATGAAGACACACAGGGAGAGGCAGTAAGCTCGTCTTCTTTCATGCATGTGCATGTATTTGCACCCAGGGCTTGTCCTCGAGTGAAGCTCTGCTCTCACATCGCCCATGAGCTCCCACAGGGTAGTGCTGGTGTTGGATTCTGCACCTGGGATGGAGCAATCCTGGTTGTGTCTATAGACTGAGGAATGAGAGGCTGGAAACATGCTGCAGAAAGGGACCTGGGGATCCTTGTCCATGGCCAATTGAACGTGAGCCAGCAGTGCCCTGACAGCCAGGAGGGATATCTGTGTCCTGGGGGGACATCAGGGACAGCATCGCCAGCTGGGCAAGGGAGGGGATTGTCCCGCTTTGCTCTGCACTGGGGCAGCCTCACCTCAAGTGCTGGGGGCAGTTTTGGGTGCCACAATATGAAAAAATATAAAGATGTTAGAGAACATCCAAAGGACGGTCGCAAGGATGGTGAAGGCCTTGAGGGGAAGCCAAATGAGGAGTGGCTGAGGGCACTTGGTCTGTTCAGCCTGGAGCAGAGACTGAGGGGAGACCTCATTGCAGTTACAACTTCCTCATGAGGGGAAGAGGAAGGGCAGACACTGATCTCTGCTCTGTGGTGACAGTGACAGGACCTGAGGGAATGGCCTGAAGTTGCGCCAGTGGAGGATTAAGTTGGATGTTAGAAAAAGGTCCTTCACCCAAAGGATATCTGGGCACTGAACAGGCTCACAGGGCAGTGGTCACAACACCAAACCTGACAGAGCTCAAGAAGCTCTCGGGCACAAGATGTGACTCTTGGGAATGGTGAGGTGCAGGGCTAGGATATGGACTTCATGATCCCAATGAATCCCTTCCAACTCAGGATATTCTGTGATTTGGTGATACTGTGTATGCAGCAGCTCTTGCCTGCAGCTGAAATGGGTGCTGGATATTGAAGGTGTGGTTTGATTGGATGTACAAGGAGGGGCAGAAGGTGCTTTACACCATCTTCAGCTCTATTGCAATCCAAGCCCATGTACTGAAGCTCCAGGGTGTTTGTCTTGTCATTTTAGAAGTGCACTTCAGCCTGTGGAGGGTTTCTGTGCAATTTTCACAGGGGCAGCAAAGTGTGACCCCTAACTCCTTGTTCCTAGGGCTCATGTTCAAAAATGATCTGAAAGTGTTTCTTTTCCCCTGCTCATTATTGTGCTCATCACATTTATGATGTGCACCACTTAGATTGTAATAAAACGTCCCATTATTTCCCTCTTCTAGAAACTTTGTGCAACTGACCCTTATTGCATTCTGCTTAAATAGAGTTGTTGAACACAGCAAAATGACTGTCATTTGGCAGAGACATTATGTTATCTTAGATTTTGCTTCTGATTTATGTACAGCAACAGATTCGACAACTAACAGAAATCAGTGTTCAATGGCCAGCTCAATCAAAATATTTGAAGAAAATCTTCACTTTCCTGTCAGCTTTTGATATTTTCTTTTATAGATATTTATCCATCCTTCTTCCTGCATTTATTTCTCAGCTGTTCATGCACTAGCTTAGAAAAAGGGTTCTGTTTTGAATTTATTTCCACCGTTATGAGCAATTACCTTTCCTTTTAACTTTAGCTCTTTCACATGTGAAAGAAAGTTGACACATCAATAACACACGTAACTGAATTCTGACATTTTCATTCTGCAGAGATATGAAAAGAGGTTTCTAACATTGCTTTTCCTGATCAAATACCTAAGACAAAATTTGATAGGCAAGTAGCCACTTTGGAAACCACAGAGGTTTTGAAGAATTAGGCCATTTAAAGTTGATTTGCACAACAAACCTTCAAAGATAAGTTAAAAAGAAAATAAGAAAAAAGAAAAAATAGTCAAATTCTTTACATTTACAGAAAGAGAAAAATATCTTGGATTCAAAAAAAAAAAAAAAAAAAGAGGTTTGTGATTCAGTATTTCTTTCTATGGTTCAGCCATTAAGATATGTCCACAGACACGGTAATCTTAATCCTGTAGTCCAAGTCAATAGAAAAGATCTTGAATTTCAATCTCCAGGTCAGCTCAGGGGTGTAAAACAATTTATGTTATCTGACTTAAAAGAAAACCAATACAGGCAGGAGTTTGAGGAGTGTAAGTTTTGTATTTGCACCCTCCCATGTGACAAAGATGCTCCAGGTACCAGCAAGTACTGCCTTTCTCCTTCAGCCTTTTTCCCTTGATTTCTACTGGTTTATCAAATTTCTTCTGGATTATCTGTTTTCCTCAGTCTTGACCCCATGACCTAACAAAATGTCATTTTATTAAAGATTTTCTTCTTGCGCCTTTTTTTCTTTTTAATTCTTAAGCTCAACTCCTCTCTTCTTTTCAAACACTTTCCCTTCTGTTCCTTTTTTCATTTGTGTGTACATTTCTGAGTTTATTAATTTTCCCAGATCCTCTTGCAGTGCTGACTACAGATCACAGCTTTCAGCAAGTTAGATTGTTGAGTTATTATGATTGCATTCTGGCAAGCAGTACATCAGGTTGCACAGAAATAATTAGAGATTTTCATTTATACAACAGCATGCCAAGAAGTTTCTAGGCATTATCAAAAGATGAATTGAAGTATAGCTTAGTATGAAAAGAAAGCTAATTAATTTCCAAAATAGTCAAGAAATTGAAAATATTTGAAAAACAGTACTGAGGAAGAACAATAATTTTAATTTCTAGAAAACTTGGAGAAGAACTTGGCCACTTGGGTTACTAATGTTCTAATGTTACAGAATTGCCTATTAAAATTGTTTCTTCAATTGCAAAAATAAAAGTAGCTTTTGTTCATGTCTGTTAAATCAATTCTGTCTAAATCAATTTCAGGTTCTGTTTTTAAACTTATAATACCCTTTGTATACATCAATGGTGGTAATCTCTCTTCTACTTCTCTCGGCATATTTATTTTACAGAAAAAGATTCTCATTTGGTTTTCATATACCTATCTATGTCAGCCAGTAGTCATGGGGTTTTTTTCCTCCATGTGATTTACTTGTTTTGGCTTTTTTTTTTTTTTTTTAGGCATAATTTGAAAATTCCCTGCTCCCCCCACCCTGGTTCTATTGCCATTTCCTTCTCTCCTCACTGATATTTTCTATTCTATTTCTAAACCATTTCATAGCACCTCCTCTGTAATTCCTATTTGCTCTTCCAGTTTTCCCCTCTGCTACATCCTTAGTTCAGTGGAGACTTTTTACAGTTCCCCTGAATCATAACAGCCAAGAACAGATGGATAGAGACGAACCATTAAATAATGAAACCAGACTTGCTTAGGCTGATTACTCTGTACTCTCTCTGACCTTAGTTTTTAAAATGGAGAATTCCCTCAATGTCTTATTCTGAAAAACTAACTCAGTATAAAAGGTCATCCTGAACTGATTGCAGGATCAAGAGTCCTAGGAGATTTGCACTGAGAAAAATATCTAGCTTATTTCCATCTCCAAATTTCATTTTAAAAAAGAGAATATAAACATATTTGTTGTCACTTTCATAAAGTTTCAGATACCCTCTTTCAGTCACTTAGGTTTCCTTATATATTTTTTTTAAATCCAGTAAATCAGAATACTAACTATAGTTTGCAATGAAATATAACTGAAACAAGCAATCTTCTGACTTATCAGAAAATGTATCAGTAAAATAATGTAACAAAAAGCAAGCTAAAGAAGTGAGAAGACCATGGTTTCCCTGTAGCCATTCTGTTGTAAGCTGTGCTTATTCTATTCCAGTGGAACTCAAGCTGTAATAAATCATGGCATCACCCAATGACAGTTTCAAATGAACATATTTATTGGGACAGACAAGTACATCACTAAGAGTGTTATTTACTTCAGGTGTTGATATAGAGTACCAGCTGTTGGGTTTAAACACTGACTCAGTCACTTCAGCTGAAAACTAACTGTGGGAATTTTCCAAATCATGCACCAATATGAGAAAAACAGGGGCATCATGGCATAACATAGGTAATGTAGACTGTTTTTCTAACAGCAGAAAAGCTATGAAGTTTGAGTGAAAATTGTCCAACAAAACCACGTAAAAATTCCAGTCTAAAAACAAAAGCCTAATACATTGAGATTAAATTCTGTAATCATGGTTTTTAAGAAAGTTTAAAGAAAACTTAACTTTGAAAAATCAAAAGAACAGGAAAAAAACCAGCAAACCAAAAACTCATAGCAGAGCACAAACAGGTAATGGGAACAGAGTATGAAATGTACTCTGAAGTGGAATACCTCAGAACGACAGGATACCCATGGACATTCTGGGGGCTCCAGTGTCAAGAAGAGTTGGGATTTTATCAAATAGGGATGTTTAGCATGAAAAAAATATCAAGAGGATATTAGTAGACTTGTGGGACAAAACCACCAGTTCTACAGAAAGGAAAGGAGGCAATAGCTACCTCATACATAAGAGGACTGTTCAGTAGTCTCATCCATGTCCCTTATCCTTCAAGATTAAGATCTGTTGTGTTGTGCTGAGACCAAATAAAAAACAATGACCAGAACAACCAGATGAGAGAGACTTTATGTCCTGATAGTGTTTTTTTTTGTTATTCCAACATCAGGAAAGGAAGAATGGGATGGTTGAAGGTCCCCTTCTGAGGGAGTGTATCCTGTCTGACCACCAGTCCAGGAAGAATGAAGCCTCACTGGAACCAAGTCAAAGATCTTAAAGATATATTGTCAATACTAATGCTGCCTTTGGGCCATGCTTTATTTTATCTTCACTATAAGCTGCTTTGCTAATTACTCTGGCCAGTCATTTATCTTCCTCATAGAAGACTGACATGATGGCATTCATCTACTAGTGCAAGTCAAGGAGAGGACTATAAAAAAGGAGCATAAAGTGTTATTAGACTTTCAGCTCCAGCATACAAGATTTGGCAGGGAGCTACAAATACTGCAAGATTAATCTGCAACTCCATAAGTGGTTGAAACATGAAAACCTTTTTAAAATTCCAGTTTGTTTTTATAGATGACATTCCATGAAGCAACACCTCTGGCAAGACAAGAAATTCCAAGCAAAAAAGCCAACTCCCAATCCAAAAATCCCTACAGTGTTGTTCTGTTTGTGGTGGGGTGGCTCAACCCTTTCTGCCTGTCAGATCCCCACCAAAATGCTGTCTCACCCATCTCCTCAGCAGGAGAGGGAGAGGAAATATGAAGAAAACCTCATGGGCTGTGGTAAGGACAGGCTGATGGTTCACCCATTAGGACAATTATTATCATGAACAAAACAGATTCGGCTTGGGAAAATCAATTTAGCATACAGTCCTTAATGTTCTTCTTCAGTTGTTTACAAATTTCTCCAGCATGGGTCCTTTCCATGGAGTCCAGTCCTTCAGGAACAGTCTGCTGCAGCATGGGTCCTCCCTGAGGTCACAGGTCCCCCACAGCCCCTGCTCCTGCACGGGCTCCTCTGTGGAGGCCACAGCTCCTGCCAGGAGCCAGCTCCAGCATTAGTTCTCCATGGCATTCAGGGTATATCCATGTCCTCCACATATACAAACTCTGGGGTACTACACTCTGGTACTCAAAATCAAATGTAAAATAATAGCTCACTTATAGTGTCTTTGGTTTCTAAATCAAAACGTGAAAATAATTTGCATGGAAGCAATTGTAGAATTATATTTTTTATTCCTGGGCAAAGGACACACCACATCATCGGAGTAAGGGCAGCAACTTTCACAGATAAAGAACCTAATTTGAGGGGGTGGGTAGGTGAGCAATCTATAAATGTATTTTATAGACATGAAAGTATTATTTATACCTATTAAGTTGTACTACAGGAGAACTGGCAGATCTTGAAAGTTAGAGTATTAAAAGGACAGCAATCAGACTAGTGTAATTCAAAAGAAAGACAGTTAATTCAATAAACTACCAATCTAATCAGACATGCATCCATGTTAAGGGGAAAAAACAGGGAGAAATTGCCAGCTGACACAAATGCTGTTGCCAAAGGGTGTGTATGATGGAGTGACAGAAGAATGAACATGAAAATAATCAAAAGGCTAGCTACAAAATAAGATACAAGAAGAAGAGGTTTTTTAACACAATGGAAAACGAAATCAAAAGGAAGTAAAATCTCTTATTCAATAGGAAAGGAGAACAAAAAAGAGATTATGCATAACAGATTAAATTCAATACTTTCTTTCATTTTTTTATTATAAAAGAAAGAAAGAAAAAGGTAGTTTTGACCAGATACTTCACAAAATGAGTTTTATCACAAGGATAAGTATGTCAAGGAGAATTTGAAAAAGCAGGGTGAAGAATATTTAGATAAGTGAATAGAATATAAATTTATCTTTAAATACTTTTAAAAAATCTAACCAAAGAGATTTATAAAACTTCAGTGGTTTTATTCAAGAGATCATAGAAGACAGAAGACTTGGAAAAGGGGAAAAATGTGAAATTCTGTATCAGCTATTAAGAAGTGAGTGGGAAAGAATGTAAAATAATTACAGGACAGAAAGAATTATCAATCTATTCATGTTGAAAGAGAATAAAATAAAAAAGTCAGACAGTGTGCTTTAGTTGAAGTTCAGATAGTGCCCAAACAACCTTATTTTCTCCAAGACAGAACATGTATCAGCTTGAAACTGAATATGTAACAGACTTTAATAAGGTTTTTCCTACTGCCCTAAGAGATAGTCTCAAAAGAAAACCAAGGAACCAGAATCCAAATAAAAACACAGATGAGCACTCATTGCTTTCTAAACTACAGGTTAAGTACTTATAATGATTCCTTCATTAAAAGAAGATATTTCATCAATAGAGCACCTGGAATAAAAGGAGAGCATGGCAATAAGGTGTCAATGCCATAAAATGCAATGTCATTGGGAAAAAAATGCATGGTGGAATAGTAAAAAGGCTGCATGGGGGAAAAGTGAGCCTGAATGGTTAAAGGAGAATTCATATGAAAAGTCAGACTAGGAAAGATGAAAAACTACTCCAGATATAAGGATAATGCTCACTCTACACAGATAATGTAAGAGGTCATGGATACAAACATTGTGCTGTGATGTTGACTGAATCTGTCAGTTTGATGCCTAATCCAATAAATTGTGAAGAGTGTGGCTTTCAGATGTTTACTCTCTATATATCTAATTGCTTAAATTTGGTGAGGGGACACTGTAGCACAAGCCTCATATGCAGCCTGTTAACGGAGCTGCTACTAGCATTAAATATTCTGCTCTTCATCCCTGCCATCAATTTCTTACATCTCTCTCGGATTCATCTGGAAGCAGACTGCTTAAAAGTAAAGTGATATAAAGTGTTTCCAGCAACTACTTCATCACTTCCAGTGACCTTCAAATTACATTTAACATTTGTCTTGGACAAAACTATAAGGCTGCTCAGTGTTGTAGACAGGAAGATTCATCTGGTACTGTTAACCTGATCAATAGTGAAATAAAAAGTCAACTGAGCTTACATTTTTACAACCCCAGGAGAAAGTTAAAAAACACATTAGTTGGTTTAACAAAATGATAGCAGACAGAGAATCAGTATCCAAGGTTATAAATTATGGTAGCTCTGTAAGCCCTGTACATCATATACAGTCATAAACTACTCACAGAGAATTAGTTTAAGGACAATCTCACTTTTGTTCCTTTTACTTCAATATTTTCTGTACTTTATCCCCCAGAAAGAAAAAAAAAAGAGGCTGTGGGGGTCTAAAGTACACAAATTATAATGAAGTTCAGATAAAGAAAAGGTGCCATGTGGTGGGGAGACTGTTTCTATGAGCTTTAATTATCCAAACTACTTGTCCATTAGTAAGTTTGGTGCAGCAGAAGTATATCAGGAGTCTGAAACAGATGCTCCTAAAGCGCCTGAGCTTTATTTCATTTCTTCTTTATGCCTTTTCAAGAAAAGAAGAAAAAAAGTATTTGCACCAGGACTGCTTTACCCATGGTCAGCTATGGGTGTTCTGAGCACATGAGATTAATAATATTCTTTCAGGACACAAGGACTGCTTTGCCCTCTATGCTGTTTTTGACCTCCCCTAAATATTAGTACCTGCCTTTGACTGCTGCCTCCCTTGATCCTCAGAAAACCTCACAGACCTAAACTTGAGCAGGCTGCTGGAGAGAATATACTGGACAAGTGTTGCATTGTGGAGTTTGGAAGAAATGTTGCGAGGAATATGCTGGCAAGGGAAGATATTATTTACTGCTTCACTGGATAGCAGAAGATAAATGGGGAAAGAGATTGTAAGTGATTGCTGCTGCTCAGTGGGGGCAGCCTTCATCAGGGCTGGGGAAGCAGCAGGAAGAGCTGACTGCATAGTTTCTGGTGACAAGGGGCTTGCTTTATGTCTGAGAAATCCTTCTTTTTTCCTTCAAATGATATTTTAAGTTCTGTCACATCCACCCAACTTCCTCCCTTTACAGCTTTCCACAGCAATTAGCTAACAGTCCTGAGCCAAAGTATTTGAAGCCATTGAGGGAATGACAACACACCCAACCATGAACCAACAGCACCTGAATACTGTAATCCTTTTCCAGACAGTCAACAGAACCAGACTTCAGCCTCAGAAGCCACCTCTGTCCTTCTCCTGGAGTAACCTGGGAGTCACTGTGGGCCTATTGCCACGGAGAGCAAAGGAAACTTGTCTTTGCAGCCTCTCTCCCTTGCACAGACTGAAGACAGACTGACCACAGCCCTTGGGATAAGGATGGGACACCCAGACACTACAGCACAGGGTTTCTGCCCCATCTGTTCACTACCAAACCTCAGGGGACACATGTAACGATGAGGCAGGCACAGGAGGAACAATTGAATAAGATGAACACGTGAGGCTAAAGAGGAAGGGGTTCTAGTAGCAAAAGCGTGTTTCCTAGGAAGGCAAATCTGATCCATTACCTGCACAAATACTGTCTCTTAGGATCTAAATGTGACCTAGACTTTCACAGACTCACGTGATGTTAGTTATAGAAATTCTAGCAAGATAACATGGCCTTTCAGGGACTGACATAAACAGAGTAGCCATCATATTACACCCAAAATCTTGTTACAGACAAATCAAAACATTCTTAGGACTAAGGATTTTTCATTAACCCAATTAGTATTTTCACACTCTAATAGTCCAAGTAATCTAATAAAGAAAAACATTTCCATTTAAATTGTTCCATGAAAACGTCTTAATATCTTCCCCTTTTATCTGTTGTTACAATTGTCTCTCTACCTTTATTTGAGCCCATCTGTGTAACACAAGTAAACAGAGTAAAACATTTAGGTATGCCCAGAGGAAGAACACAGATATCTGATTTGTATTGGTTATTGGCCTGGGCAGAATATTTCCACTGAAAACAAAATAGAAACTAAATTAACATTGGAAGTAACATGGTGCTGCTCTAGTGAATTAATAATATTTTGTGTTCAAAGTGATACTTTCGAGTTATTACACTCAATATATAAAATCATGGAATGGTTTGGGTTGGAAGGGACCTTAAAAATCATCCAGTTCCAGCCTCCTCTGTGGACAGGTACAACACTGTGTTTTCTTCTGAAAAAGAGAATGGAGTGAGGTTGACTCTCTTCCACCAAGCCCAACAAACTGGAGAGGTGTCACCTGGTATTAACTATATGCCAGCAGATAATTACTCTCAGTGTCAAACAGGACCATTTTTCTGATACAAACCAGAAAAGATACTACAGCCTAGTTAAATCTTCTCAGAGTAGTTCCAGTGAGTCTGAAAGGAAAAGGTGCAGCTCACCATGTGAACTTTTCATGCCTGTAAACTGCTACAAAGATGGGGTTTTTTGAGACCCTTCTCTCTGTCCTCTCACCTGGTGTGTCTTAGGGGACAAGAAAAAGAGATTTCTCTCGATATTTATCTGTTAAACCTTCTAAATTTCATTAATCTGAAATGCTTTTAGGGAAGACTTTTGAGTTATTTGGAACAATTTGCTAACCTACAAGTGTTATTTAATCACAGGCAAACTGAATGTAAAAAGCCTGACTGGTAATTTGAAGTTTTCCATCCTGATTGTCATGTCTAATACAAGGCACTATTAGCAGTTTCAACAGTACTAAGTCATCATTAAAGCTCTGAGTGGCTGTTACAATGTTATTTTATTTTTTATTGTCAAAAACAGTATGAATACCAGTAATAAAACCATTTTAGCATCCCACGGTGACAGTACACAATCTAAATATGGCATTATTACAGGAGAGCAGAAATTGCCCTGTCCTGGTACATAACCACGAGTGTGCGCAGCATGAATTTATAAATAATCAAAGGAAAAATCAAATACAGAGTAACCACTAGTAGTTGTTTGTTGGAAAACACAGTTTTCCAGCAAAGTTTGTGTTAGTTGAGCAGGCCTGAACAATGCCTCAGCATAAGCAGGCCTCAGTAAAAATCCTAGTAAAGTGTCATAAGAAGCTAAAACCTGAGAACACAGCTGCGTTTCTAAGCTGTGGGAAAAATGTTGTGAGAACAGATAAGGAGTCAGAAGTGTTATGAGAAAAGAATAGGGAGTCACCAGGAGGATCCCCCTGAATAGGTGAGAACAGACTGCAGATACGTGTGTAACTATAATTAGAAACATCTGTAACAGTATATAAGTTTCTCGTTTGGTGAAAT
Organism: Entomyzon cyanotis; assembly: GCA_024500445.1. Taxonomy (NCBI): domain Eukaryota; kingdom Metazoa; phylum Chordata; class Aves; order Passeriformes; family Meliphagidae; genus Entomyzon; species Entomyzon cyanotis. Next base: position 6,972,992 of record JAKEPQ010000756.1, read on the forward strand.
AAAATGGACCTTGCTTTATGACCCACATTGGGCCGTGTCGCTTGCTCTCTCTTGCCCTTCATCAGTTGTTAAACTGCAAAAAATGTTATTAAACTAGATAATCGAATTAATTTAAAAAATGGCAATAAAAATTCAGTAAAAATCCTGATGATACTACCTAAATCTTTCCTGGGTTTTCTCAGTCATAAATTATGTTGACTGGTTCTATGGTCATTATAACATGACTGTTGGTGTTTTTGTGGTCCTTTTTTGGGAACTAATAACATGGTTTGTTAGATTCAGATATCTGGGAATTAGTCTTTTTTTTTTAAGATATAGGAAAGGAAGGAGATTTTTCCCCTTGTTTTCCCTCAAGAAAATGTTCCTTACAAGCAAAAACGTTTATCACAATTGTGTTTTCCCTTGTACAATGGTGGAATGGGAAAAAAACATCTTAAAGCTTCTGAGGCATTTTTTCCACAACATTTTGACAAATAAGACAAGGATTACAGGAATCTACATATGCTTTTGGACTTGAATACCTCGATACAAGCTCACCATTAAAGCTAGAAAAAAAATTTTGGAATTGCTTATGAGTTTTATTGAGTTCACCAGCTAAGGGGGATGGATGATCAAGCATCATAAGATGTTATTTCTGCTCATTAAACTGGCAAAATTATTCTGGATGGTGTCATGCCCTTCCATCCCAGACGACTCTACGGAACAGCAGACACTTAGTAGAAAAGAAGCTGATTCTTAGTTCTCAGCACAGAATACTTTTACCTTTTTTTTTCCATGTGTGCTTAAGTGGATAGCTGAGTTGAAACATGTAAAGTTTTTGGTTCTCGGTCTCACACTGAATATTGCACAGCACAGACAGCAGTGGAATTAGAATTCACTTAGAAGCCCTTTTTATTCTAGTCCAACTGACTATCTCCATTCCATGGTTTATATTTTGTTTTGGTTCTCATGGAAAGAAAACCTCCTTTCCTACAGTGTTTTCACAAATATATAGATTGGCCAAGCCCGTGCCTCTCTGATTGACCAGAACAAAGCTGAATATTTTGCATATTCTCCTGCCATTGTCTACACAACAAGATATTATCATACTTTACTGTAAACTTTGGCATAACAACACACTTCTTCAGAAACTCTGCAAAAGCATCCCAGGAATGATTCAGTGATTTTCACAAGTTACCAGTTACATGCTCAACAGATGATTCTTCAGCAGAATTTAGTCAAACATTTTGAGACTTAATACCAATTTTACTTAGTTAAAAAATAGCTTTGGACACGTACAGACATCTCATACAAGTACAGACATACTCATCATTATGAGTTCACCATCAAATCAGATACCTGAACAAGTATACATTTCTCATTATGGTCCCAGATATCGATGAACTTTCTGTTGTGCATATATATGTAGTCAAAGCATATATTTCAGGTTTCATCCTCAAAAATAAAATGTATTTTTCAAAGCCTAAGTGCGACTTCCTCGCTCTTCAGTGCTTACAACTTCAGTCACTTACATGGCATCCAAAATATGCTCTGGGCAGTGTAATTTGAGTTTTGGTTTAAAAAACCAATACTTTATTTCGTATCATATTTTCACATTTCATTTTATAGCTGAAAATAAATTTCTGAGGTTTAATTTACATATTTGAATACCCTTCTATGATTTAACATAACTTTTATTTTAAAATGTGATGTTGGAAAATCTGGTTTATGATCATATACCATGATTTTTCACAACTTTGGGGCATTTCCCACATTGATATAAGTAGGGAAATATCTATATTATTTTGTTCATAGTGAAGTTGATATGATTTCTTTTTTTAAGAGTTTTTCTCCATCTATTTTTTTCCTTTTTTTCACTTTTTTTTTATCCACTGCAGGGTATTTCTCTAGAGATGTGTAGCAATATCAGATGTTTTTAAGATATGTGTGTGGTCATCACTTTAACTTTTTCTCTTTGTTTTCCTCTCAAAATAAAAGTTTTCCTTTCAGTCCATGCTGCACCTCCATAAAACTATAATGAACAGCCTATTGTGAGCAATCTTGCATCACATTCACTCTGCCAGGGCCATTTACAGAGCTGATGTAATGGATCAAAGGAAAAATGCTTCAGAAACTATATGTGTGGATTCCAGTTCTGGCTTTATTGCATGCTAGATGATGGCCAAGTATTTAAAATTCACAGAGCTATTATATCTCATCCTTCCTTATCCCTACAGAAAGGGAAGCCTGGAACAAAAATTAAAAATTTCCTTTTTATTTTTTTTAGTACTTTCAGAGATGGAAATTGCTTGCAGCTTCCCTTGCATGTGGAAAAATTGCTCACCGTCTGTATCTGTTAATAAATAATGAAGTAATAGCTAATTTGAGCAGAATTTTACACAACTTTCCTCCAAGGAGCTGAAGGTAGGAACTTCTGTAGATTCTTATCATTATGACATTTCCCTTTCACAAATTCATATGATTTTAAACATCCAGCTTTTAAAAGCTGACAGGAATTTATGATCTATCTGCTGAGCAGCCATGAATGACTAAATAGTTGCTGTTAGGCCTGTTCAGCTGTTAGGTAGAATTCATAAAGGTACTTTTATGGCTATTTAAATTGAAATGTTTTGCCTCAGTTGTGGTAAGCTAACTGTACATATATAGCTTTGGTAGCTCTGTCACTGGGAAATAACTTAGAGCTGCTGCAACTTGATTGTTCTACATTATGTTCCCATATTCCTTTATTACTACTACTCTCAATTTTTTTTTGCTGTACTTTTCTTCATATCCAATAAAAATATTGCTTTCAAATTATTTCTAGTACAAAGACATAATATTTCAGCAAAACAATAAGACAAGTATATTGATGTTTTTCACCTGTGTCATAAATTATTGTAATTGGTAAGAGTCACATTAAGCAACAGAAGTATGAGTCATGGTCAAATCTGTGTGATAAATAAAGTAGGTTCACTTCTAACTGCTATAATAGTAAATTGACTGGTCTAAAGAGACATTAAAAAAAAAGTATAAACACTGCATAAAATTTACATTCTTAAGAGGCTGAAACAGACATTTCATCTCACTTCTGCCCAAAGATGATAATGTCCCATCCCACTCAGGTTAAAGCCAAACTGGTGATTCTGGACTCTTCCTGCACTTAACTGCAAGTTTCTGCTTCCCATCTGTGGTAGCTGTGGTATTTCTAGGGATGGCTTCATGGGTTTTTGTGTTCTTGTTTGGTTTGATTTGGTTGGGATTTGTTTGTTTGTTTGTTTGTTTGTTTGTTTTTCAGATGGATTAGGAAATTTATCCAGCTAAAAATTATCCAACTACCCATGTGGCATCATAAGCACTAGTGCTGGCACAAAATAGGAAAGGAAAGCAATGGAAATATAGACATAATTTATAGGGTGCAGAAATACTCCCTTGCTGCCATTCCACCTTTAGGATTGTTGAAAGTAATTGTGAAATCACAGTCTTTCCATAATCCTTCAATTGCTGTAGACACAACCACTTAAATTTTATACACATTTCTTCAACAACAGGAAAAATACAAGTTGTTCTATGATCTGTCAAAAACCTTGAGATGAACCTCAAGGTTTCACGTAATGTTATTCTATCACGTTTAATCTTCTTTTCATAGTCAGCAGTTGTTTAGCAAAAGCAGTTTTCCAAGCCTCTCAGTCCACTGCTGGGAAATCCAAAAGGTCTCCATAATCTGATGGGGCCTCCTAATTTCAGAGTCATTAAGCTTCTCTTCAATAAAGGGGTGCAAAAGCAGACTGGGATCCTATTTCTCCTTTTCAGTTTTTACCCAGAGCTGGCAACAGTTAACAGGGTATAAAATGCTCTACGTTCCTCACTGCAGTGAACAATTACCTCAAATGAAAAACAAGTTGTCACTGTGTTCAAATCAGTGTTATTTCTGTTTTTCAGCAAGCGAAGAACATAAGGCTGGCAGCACAAGTAAATGGAAGAGTCAGTTTTCCCTGGGACTTGCCTCCTTTCAGTTCCTGTCAGCCAAAACCCAGTTATTTGCAGAGGAAGGAAAAGAGCACAAGTATAAACAGGCCCTGAGGTAAACAAGGCTTTGGCAGGAATAGGAACTTTACAAAGCCATTCAGGAAGCCTTAAGGAAGTGTGTTCATGCCGAATTAATTATGTTTTTATTGCTTATGAAAAGACTGTGGAAAGACACATTGTCCTCACTGTAAGAAAGGAGAAGTTGTTAATTTGCATTCATCTAGCTGAATAACACAGCTGAAAGGAGGAAAATGCAGGAATCTGTCACTGTCATCCTTATACAGCATTCCTGATTTCTGGTATATTCTAGTTAAAAAGTGAAAGCATATTGACATTTGAGAGCAGGCAGAGAAATCTAGCCATGTGTTGAGCTGCAGCCACAGCCCCGTGGGCAGCAGGGCAGGGAGGAGATTCTGCCCCTCTGCCCTGCTCTGCTGAGAGCCCACCTGCAGTGCTGCATCAGCTCTGGGCTCCCAGCACAGCAAGGACAGGGAGCTGCTGGAGCCAGGCCAGAGGAGGAACCTAGGTGATCAGAGGGATGGAGCAGCTCTGCTGGGAGGAAAGGCTGGGAGAATTGGGATTGTTGTCTGGAAAAGAGAAGTTGAAAGCTTTTTCCCCACTTTGCAAGACATTGTGCTTGAGTATGTCTTACCTGACCACTCCTAATGGGTGCAGAAATATCATCCTCCCTGTTGTAAAGAGAATATTAGAGATATTTACAGATAAAAGAAGACCCATGAATCTATATCAGATTATATAGCTGATATATTTTAGAGAAACTTCATCTAACACAGAGATTTGAACTGGTTTTTGGCAATATATGAAAAGTAGCTTAGAAATTTAATGAAATCACATAAAAGAATTAAGCCTCACTTATCTCACAAATATTTAAAACTCATGAGAGAGCATAAGATTTCCAGAAAGGGCTGTACAAAATATCACTAAATACAAATGCTTTTTACTTGAATGTTTTATAATTTTTGAAATCCTTTCAACTTTTTATGTGCTTCTCAGCACCCTTCTGAACATACTATTGCTATCTTCCAGTGCCCAGGTGTCTAGAACTTTAATATCCCATTTTTGCTTGCACTAGGGACAAAGAGAAGCAGATTATTTGGGTCTTTTTCCTGCTTGACATGACCTGCACAGATCAGAATTGTTCTGGAGTTTTATAAGTTATACCACATTGTAAGCAGGTCTAATTTGTGCCCTGATACCTTCCTTCAATCTGATTTAACTGTATTTCTTTCGGTAGTTTACATTTTTCTGTGTTTTCTGTCTCTGTTCCCAGGCGGGTATTATGCACTTTTTTAAAACTGCTTGCAGATTACTTGGCATAGAGTCCAACAATTTTAGAGTTGTGTGAAAGCATTAGTAACATTAACATTATTTTCACTGCCAGATTACTCAAACAAAAAAATAAAAGAAAGCAGCCAAGAAAACATTGTTTCTACAATACTTCCTGGCTTCTTTTCTTCATTTCTGCAGGGTGTCATATACCAACATCTTTTTTTTTTTTTTTTTGCAGAATAGCACTTCTCCTTCATGCAGGCAAGAGCCCAGTATATATCTGCTCCTCTTCTGTGGTGCCTCCCATTTCTCCTTAGTGCTTAACAAGTATTCATTTGCCCAAGGACTTTTCTCCTGCATTAAGGCCCTTTTTGCCATGAGTATCCTGTTTGTGTGATATGTGCTTTCAGCCTAAAAGGGTCCTGAATCCTTAGGAATCTCCATAATTGTTTGGAAAGGCATTGCTGGCTGGCACCCTTGCCAGGCTAAATCGTTGCCTAAACACATCAAGATAAACTTCCCGCATTTGCCGGTTAGTGGAATGTCTCTCATTTAGATTCACAAAACTGCGTATGCTATCTCCCCTTGCAGAAGCAGAATTAACATTCTGCTCATAAGGGAATTAAATGATCTCCTGGAAGGAAGAGGAAGGTAGAGCATAAACAGGCAGATAAGTCTCAGGAGCTTCTGGGAGAGGATGACTCTAAAAAGCAGTGGTGCAGTTGGGGTCAGGGGATAAATTCATATCATAAACATGCTGAGGGGGTACTGATAATGTCAGAGGCATCAGCTATCCCCCAGCTGGGGCAATGAAGGGCAACATACAAAGCAAAAGTCTGAGATCAGCTGTGGGGAGCTGTTTCATAACTGCTGGTGGAAGCCCTAAGTCAGATGAAATCCTTCAGAAGAGGATTTCTAGCTCACACTTTACAAAGCAGTGATGAACATGTCTGAGAGTTCATTGCTGTGCCACAGGCTAATAAAGCTAGAATCTCTGCCTCTTTTGTTTCTTGCTGCTCTGCAGCATCGACAAGCATTGTCTTATCAAAGAGTTTATTAAAAAGGAATATAAAAATATACTCCTACTACCATAAACTATCTCAATTGATAAACAAATAGGTACAAGGAGCTACGAGCTCTGATGTCTTTTCTGACAGAAAGGAACAAAATAAAGGAACAAATACAATGTTATGTTCCTTTATTGAATTTGTTAAAACAAGTACAGGCTCTACTGCCTGCCTTTCTTAAACATTTCAGGTTTGCTAAATGTAATTCTTCAAAGGCAAACCCTTTTAAACCTTATTCTTAGAATCCTGGGAAATGTCCAATAACATTTCTATATGGCAAGTTCTATATTATGTATAGATCACATTAATATTTCCTAATTATATAAATTTAGACTTTGTTACTGTAATGCTATTTAAATACAGTATTTTCTATAAATATGTATTTCCTCTTACTGTAAGAAAACATTTCTATTACTCTCACTATTTAATCCTCCTGTTTTTCTTGGTCAGTTAAAGAATATAAGATAGTGGAAAGTGTAGTATAAAACCACTTCAGGGAGATTAACAAAAACCTAACTAACTATATTCTGAGCACTTTTACACATCTGTAGTAATGTTGTAGGCTTATTATATGATGTGACCTGTAAAAGGGTCTGCAAAATCATCCTAGCTGAGGCCAACCAGATTTAAGCCAACTGAGAACTGAACTCCACAAATGTCAGCTTATTTCTGAATAAATTAACCTGGTTTAAAAAATAGAATCAAATTTCAAGCTACACAGCTAATGACACTATATCTGAAAGTCTTATACTGTGGCTCCAGCACAGAGAAAAATATTGTCTTATATAACCTAATCTAGTTTATTGTTTTACTTTAACAGGTGCTCCACATCTCTTTAAACATATTTAAAAGAGAATATGAGAGAAGAATTAAAGCATTAATTGTGTTGAAGCAGATAGAAAAACCTCCTGTTTTTCTCGTGAGCTGACACAGGGTGGGGAATAAAAGAATGTACTGCCAAAAAATGTATTTTTAACTCTATTACCAATCTTCCAGAACTCAAAGTTTAAAACTGTGCAGATTGATAAATATACAGCCAGCCATACATTTCTTCCTTAGGTGGCTTGTCTTAGAATAACATAGAAAATTCTACAACATCTGAAGAAATTGAAATAGTCCCTTCTTTCCTCTCCCCAGTTTTACTGCCAGCATGTGAGAAACTGAGACCATTTCAAATGCTTTCTGCAATGATATTTTTCTTTGGTCTCAGTTGAACCTGAACTGCAATCTGGACCCTCTAGGTGCAAATTAAATATTTGTGGTTTTAATTTAGAGTAGGAGGGTGCCTTTGGAATAAGGTTCTTGACCTTCAATGGCTACTGCAGCTCACATTGCAGAGCAGCCTCCTAGTATGTCAACAGGATCCTTTTGGCATGAAAACCCAGGAGAGATGTATGACAGATAAACTTCAGGACCTTGCTGAGTGCACTCATGTCCCAGAGATCTCCTGAAGTCAAAATGTCAAAGCTCAGGACCTTGAGAAAACTGTTCCTAGAGGCCTGAGTACTAGCAAATATATACATATTGTTTTGTCCAAACCTTGATATTTACTCTTACAAATGGGAAAAAGCATAAAAATCAATGTTTACAAGAGACTGGGCTCTTTTTGGAGTGTGGTAATTCTTTTGTAGCACAGAAATATATGACCTTTTATTTCCATAATCAAAAAAGTAATTGAGAAATAGTTATTTCTCTACATATTTTTCCCCTTCTACAGGCAGAAACAATAAAATGTAGTAAAGCAGTATTATTGCTCTGTTGGTTCAAATCCTAGAAAACCTAGTTATCTGAAATATAACGCTGTTAGCATATGTTGAAAGGTATAATTGAGAATGAAATATAAAGCCTGGAGGTCATGTTTTACAGCTACTGTTTTAAACTGCTTCATTCACCCCCAGAACCATCACAACTCAAGGCGACACAGAATTGACCTGTTATAAACTTTTTTCTATTGCTGTCCCTATGCTCTGGGGAAAGAAAGATGTTTTGCTTAAGTCAATTGTAGAACTTCAGAGGACAGTAAATTATTTTAACTATGTTAGTGTTTGGAAAAAGACACAAATTTCACATAACTGTCTTCTTTTATTTCTGCATAAAACATAACTTACAAGTGAAGATTAAAGGAATTACATTTATTTAGCTTAAAGAGGTGACACCTAGGGAGAAACAGGGTAACTGCATAAATAGTTAAAGGGCAATAATAGGAGAGAAAAGAAAGGCCAGTCACACTGAACATTAGTCATAAAACAAGGAGTCATGGGCTGAGTTAGAAGGATAAATTTACCTTGGTTATTACAAGAACTCCCTAAAAGAAAGGACAATCAGAGCAAGACTTCTCCTGTGAGATAGTTATTGCACAATCTTTGGAGACATTAGAGGTAGGATTAAAAACTATCTGTTAAAATATTATGAGTTTTCAGAGATTGAACTGGATGACCAAGAACAGTCTTCTCTGGGTTGACCTCGTCTGGATGCCAGATGCCAACCAAGCCACTCTATTACTCCCCATCTTCAACAGGTCAGGAGGAGGAAACACAGCAAAAAGCTCATGGACTCAGAGATCACTCACCCATTACCAGACTCAATTTGGGGAAACTAATTTAATTTATTGTTAATTAATATAAAAGTAAGATGATGAGGAATAGGAACAAATCTAAAAACACCCCCCACCACTCTCTTCTTCCCAGGCTCAGCTTTGCCCTCAACTCTTCTAATTTCTCCATCTGATCAGCACAGCGGGACAGAGGATAGAGGTTGGTGTCAGCTCATAAGGCTTGATCTCTGCTGCTCCTTCCTCCTCATACTCTTCCCCTGCTCCAGTGGAATGAGATCCCAACCACAGAGAAGAGTCCTTCATGACCTTCTCCAGTGTGGACTCTTCCAACAGGCTGCAGTTCTTCAAGAACTGCTTCGACATGTGTTCTTTCCACAGGTTACAGAGCTTCAGGAATGCTCTGCTCAAGCCTGCATCCTCCAAGGAGCCTACCAGAAATCTTCCCCTCCATGGAAGATTTAGATCCATGGGCTGAAGCTGTCTTCAGAATGTACTCACCTGCTCCAGTGTGGAATCCTTCATGAACTGCAGGGGGACAACCTGGTCTTCTCCAGGATTTGCAAGAGAATCTCTGCTCCAGCGCCTGGAGCTCCTCGCCCTGCTCCTCTTTCACTTACCTGAGTGTCTGCAGAGTTGTTTCTCTCATATATTTTCACTTCCCTCTCTCAAATCCTGTTGTGCATTATTTGGTTTTTTTTTTCCTGTTCTCAAATTTGTTATTGCAGACACATTACCAAAATCACTGTTTGGCTCAGCCAATAGCAGGTCCCTCTTGGAGCCACCAAAACTGACTGAGCTGGGCATAGGGGCAGCTTCTGGTGTCTTCTGACAGAATCCACCCTTGCAGCCCTCTGCTAACAAAACCTTGCCATGTAAACCCAAAGCAATACATTTTCAGTTTGATGAGGAAAAAAAGTGCATGCTTAAAAATACCTAGAGCTATAGGAGCACAAACTCCCTCTGATGAAATCAAGCTGTTCTAATAAGGTGAAAGAAAAATGGCACACTAAATGTAATAAATACTCTGACACTTTAATTTGTAATCTGCTCTAGCTATGATTAAAACTGTATTGACTGACTTCTAAGATACTTGCATCCAATTCTCCTGCACTAAGCAAATTTTCTACTAAAGGAAAAAGAATATAGGCAAGCCACAGGTTCAGAGTTCTCCCTGCTTGTCCCTTGTGTTTGTGGGAGATGAAAAGTTTAATAAGAAGCATTAAGACAGTTCTGTATGCAGCAGAGACAGTGAAGGTTTGCCCCTATATCCTTTCATCACCTTTAGACTTTCTCTGGTGGATCAGCAAGTCTTATCCCTGGACTTTTCTGGTACTAGGGATAAATACAAATCTCCAGGAACTTGCAAGACTGAACAGCTTCTCAACAAATAATACATAAAAAAGTGAAATTTCCTAGGAGCAAACACATAAATTAACAAAATGTCCTAAGAGCAAACACATAATAACAGAGTCTACTATTTTCTTAAGATAACAGCTTTGGTCTATGAAAGCAAAATGAAGCTTTAGACATTGGAGGGAATAAAGTAAGGATATAATGTCAGATATTAAAATTTGATTGACACCCCCTCGGTAAAATTTGCCTAGAAGTCTCTGACTGAGACAATAAACAGATGTCTGGACACATGATATGAAGGTGCCAGGGAAAATTTTTAAAAGTTTGGCTTGTGTTTGGTTTTGTTGAGGTTACAGATGCTAAAGATAAAACTTCACAGTTGCCATGGATGTTGAGAGTTTTCTTCTCCAGTTCACAATCTGCGAATTTTCAATTGTCTTGAAAAGCTGTGATTGACACGTGGTCACTGAGCCAAACTGACCTTGATGATACATGTCCCTGAGATGCAAAAAGGTTCATAAGAAAGGAGCAAGACAAAATTCCAATGTGTTTAGGTTCATCATTAGAGTGCTAGGTGTGACAGAGTTGCGTGTGCTTCAGCTACTTTGCCATTAGCAGTAGTTGTAAAACTTGGGCTGGGAAAGGCCTCCGGACCCAGTTTTGCAAATTCTTTGGAATTAGGGTGATGCCACTTCACCCCAAGTTCTTGTGTTTGCTCATTATGGCTTGTATCAGGTTTACATGGCAAGAAAAAAGAAGGATTGGGAAAGGTGTCTTAGCTTTTGTCTTTGCTTCTTACCATTTAAATCTCTTTTAATAGGCAATAAACTAAAATAACTTTCCCCAAGTTTAGTCTGGTTTGCTCTTTGTTGCCATTAGTAAGGGATGTCCCTGTCTTTCTCTCAGCTCATGAGCTTTTCCATCTTAGTTTCTCCCCTCACCCACTTGATGAAAGGAGTGAGAGTAGCTGGCTGGGCATCTGGCAGGCAGACAAGGTAAACCACTTTTAAACACATGATAAGCATAATTAACTAATGCTGTGGCATAAAATGTATGCACTAAGATATATTCACTGCACTCTGATGAATTCATTATATCCAATTTTTCTTACTGCCACCAGTAACAGTGGCAAAACTTGAATCCACCATGTTTCATATTCTGGTTTTGAGGGGGTTTCATCCTGCTGTGCTTCCTTTCCCTGTGCCTCTTTCATTGTAGTGTCAGTGTTCTCTCCACCTTGTCCTCAGGTCATGGAGTCCATCTAAAAGTGCTCTACAGTTCACTTGACAAAAGCAAGATGAGTGCAAACTGTTTTTCTCCTGGAATATTGTTTCTCTGTATTAACTAAAGCTTCAAATTCTATAATTTAGTAAAATCAAAAAATTTCCACCACCAACTATCACTGCTGGGATCTCCCTTGGCAATAAATTATGTAAAACGTGTTAGCAGATCCCATATTTTTTTTATATTTGCTCTGCCATTTTGCATTTCAGAGTGAGGATCAGAAACCTGATGGAATATGTTACTTCCCTGCTCTTTGTTCTGCTTTACAGAACTTTTATAAGTGGACTAATAACCTAAAAAGAATAAAATAGCTGTGTAAACAAAAATATTAAGTCAGTTAAACTGAAGCTTCACTTTTGAAAATTGATTGTTAAATTATTCATAAACTGTGCAGATGTTCTAGTTCCAAATTAGGCCTTAAACAAATTTCTAATGATTAAAAAAAAAAAAGAAATTGGAATACTGTCATTACAAAAGTTTATGTAATTTAATCGATGCACTAAATGACACTGAAGGTCCAGAGAAGTAGAAATAATGCTAAAGGTTTACTAATTTTTCAGGTCTAGCTTGAACTCTCCTCCTTGAATATTGCATTAATACTGTATTTATACTGAATATGTTTTTTCAGATCCATTTAATATACCAAAGTGCAGCCTCTATTTCATTCACTGTCAATCACAGTTGTCTTATTTTCCTCCAGGTGACTGGATCAGGTAGACCCTCTTCAAGAAAAAGTGAGATCATTCTTGCTGTGGGAGAGAACAGAGCCTGCCTAGAAAGAAAGATTCAAACTGTGCAGAGAGCTGGGGGGCTGAAGTCAAGAGCTGACCAGAGACTGTCAGACCTGATGGATGAAAAAGGAGCTTCCTGGGACCAGAAGGGACAACTAGTTAGAGACTGCTGCAATTCAAACTAATTTGGATAAAACTAAGCTTGAAAAGTAAAATTCTTACTCGTAGTGTGTGAAATAAGAGGCTTGCACATCTCTTCCAGAAGCAGTTTCCTGTACTTAAGGGGTTTGTTGTTGCTTTCTGTGGGTTTTTTTTTTTAATTCCCATTACTAATGTAATTCTTTTTCCATAACTCATTGTTTTTCTGAGCTGAAACGCCTTCTGATTGTCTGTGAGGAGCCTTGACCACACAATATCCACCTTGGGGCTGTCTCATAAGGAAATGGAAAAAAAATTACATATTTTAAAATTATTTATACTCTTAAATTTATTAAAAAATAATTGAAAACTTTGACATTGTAGCATAAACAGTGCTGATACTAATTTGTGCTTTTCAAATTTTATATCACTTAATGGTGCGGTTCTGCTCTTGAGACTTTGAATTCCTCTGAGTCAGGTGAAAGCTCCAGGTAGGGTAGCGTTTTTCTTTGCTGGTGATGATATTTTGCCAATCCTTTTTCTAAAAATGTTTAGTGTTTCATATAAGCCTCTGCAGCTTTCAATAACCTCAGTGCCATATTGCAGCACCCCACCATCACATTCTTTACAAGTATCCTCAGAAACCAAGTATTCTCAGAGACTCCATCTGCTCTCTATGATTTTTCTGTGGTGCTTCTTTATACTTCAGCTGATTTCATTAGTATTCTCTGCTGTAATCATCAATTTTGGCACAAAGTATTTTTATTATTTCATTATATTTACCTTTTTTTCTTTTCTTTTATTTTCCTATCTGCTCATTGTTATCAATCCCTTTGACTCTTTGCTTCACAGTTTAATTCCTGGAGTACATTATGAATTCTGATGGCTGGACAAGGAGAAAGTTGTTTTGTTTTGCTTGTATTGCCTCTTTTTAATAAAGATATATCTATAGTCTTTTATTTGAAGCTGGAGATAAGTTGAGAACTAATCTCAAATTTGAAAATGAAAAAAGTTTGTATATGTGGAGGCAATTATACAGTTTGTAGCAGGCTAGTTTCTGGTATGCATTCTTACTATAGACATTATAGTTCCACACCACTGGGCATTTTATACTAGAAATTTGTTTGGAAAAAACCACATTGGATCCATATTAGAACTTTGGAAAAAATGAAATGTTGTATTACATGATATAGCTGACAGCAGACTGTTTGTTAGGAGTGAAAATCCACTTTTTAATGATACATAAAGCTGAGGTATTTTTCATGCTTAATTTGTGAGTAAACTTTGGCTTGATACATGGGTCACCTCAGCTGCTTGTTTGCCAACTTAGAAGAATCATTCCTCGTTGTCTGCTTGAGCTAAAGCCCATATGGATTCATTTAATGTATTAGCTTGACCTTTAATCATATAATTTTCAAAGCATTTTTGCATAATTATCCCATCTGGGCTTATAAATTGGATGATTGGTGTTTTGCTGTGTTACCAGGCATCTGATAACTGACCAATTCACAGCTTAACTTGTAATAGTGCAGCCTCTCCAGTTAAGAGGTCACAATTTGTTGGGTTTTTCTTTTTTTACTAATATTGATAATATTTTGCTTCTGATACATGAGACAGACTAAACTGAGAACAGTGCAACCTGTTCATTCCCATTTTTTCCTTCAGCACTACTGTTTTTGTAAATAATACACTTTATTTTCTGGATGTGCAATGATTTACCTTTTTTTTAGTTTTGTCGAGGGGATTTTTTGTGACAAAATTCACAAAATCAATGCATTTGAAATAAGTACATGCTATTTGTACACACTTCTTAAAAAGTCATAGCTCTATATATTTCAGGTGAAGCTGTGACAGGATCCTAAGCTGAGCCTGCCTGTCAAATGTGGATCAATTGGCATTTTTCCCTTAAAGACTAGTGGATTAGTTTCATTGTCCATCCATTGATGTGTATATTCTTTTATCATTGTCATTTTATCGTTAATATTATTTTCCCTTCTTTTCTGCCCCATTTAACTGTCTTTATCTATTAACAATAATATTTAACAAATAATTATTAAAAAATTTAACTGTATGTATTATTATTTCAATATCCATGATATAGTTTTCTTCCTATTCTCTGCTCCATCCCACTGGGGAGAGTGAACAAATGGCTCTGTAGGGTATAAACATGAGAGTCCTTTTTGGCACCCAACATGGGGGCAAGAAGGGTAGAGATAATGTCAGATCTAACCAGACCATGTTAGAACAAATTGTTTTATAAACATTAATTATATTAGTTTAATAGTCTGTGGTCATAATGCTGATTTATTTGCTCCCAGAGTTGTGCTGGTTCTCAGAGTCATGTTATGTAAGCCCTTACTTGCTTTTTATCATCTCCAGGGGCTGGATTAGGGTTATCATTTTGCTGTGCTGTGTGTGTAACACTGGCTTACAGTGTGATAAAATTGCTAGTCATGAGACTAATCTGGTATTTGTGCTCAGCATGGATGCCATCCCCCTGCTTCAGAAACCAATTTATACAGGAGGCAAGGAGGGACACTATTTGCTGGTCCTTCCTCTTCCCCTTGTTCTCCTCCAGAAACAACTCTTAAGAATTTTGAATATCCTTGGGATGTTCCTATTGCTATGTTTCCTGAATTGGGTCGTTTCAGGTTAAGCAATAACACCCAGAGATCTGCCCTGAGGCTGGATAATTATAAGTGTCAGGGTGTGTGGTACAATATGGACGAGTACTTGCAACAGTGGGAACCTCTGGTGTTTTGAAATGTCACCCCTGAAAAAATGCAGAATCTGGAAAAAAACAGCAACTCTTTTTTTGAAATGATGCTGTCACCCAGTCAATTGCAGAAACACATAAATTTCTGCAAAATGCTGGGACCTGGCCCAGGCCTACTGAGCCTGTGGTTTTACCTGAGAGATCACAAAGAGATCATGAGGAAGTGGGATGGAAAACCTAACTCGATCCTGGAGTCACTGGTATGTTAGTTGCAAACAAAAATAATCACAAAAGGGGGCTCTTTCACAAAAGTTGCTGCTTCAGATCCCTGGGGACAGTTCTCCAGAGTAGAAGAGCTGATTTTACTTCTGATCTTAATAAAGGGAGTTCTTACTTGTATTTATAAGTGAGTAACAAATGTTATGATCAAGACTAAAGGAGTCTTGCTTCAGTCAATTGAGAAGGACAGCTGTGTTCTGGGCTGTGTGGATCCCATGGCCTGTCACAGCAGACCCACAGGAGCACAAGGCTCTGGTCAATACTGTTCCCATCAAGCTGGGCAGGGGCAGAGCATAATGGTATTTCTGGAGTGACAGGAGGATCCCAACAGGAGATTAAAATCAACCTGACCATAAATGAATAGCTGAAACATCTTATTGTGACTGGCCCACAGAATGTGTATCCTTGGAAAATAATACCTCAGGAGAGGGTGCTTCAAGGACCTAAAAGGGCATTATACCTGTAATTGACTGTGCCAGGGGGGGGAATACAGCTCTACCATCTCCCATGGCCTGATCTGGACTGCAGTGGAACAGGATGAATGTCCAGAACACCTGATTGACATCACTGTATGAGGCAACACAACAGAAATTTTTGAAAAAGAAAAAAAAAGTAGCTCAAATCCTTCTGGAAGCTGATTTTGCCATGAAACAAAAAAGGCAGGGAGGAAGCAGAGCCCGTACAGCCATCTAAAGGGATATGCCTGTACCACATAGCATCATGCCAAGCAATAAACCTGGAGAAGTTGGTAGGAGTTGGCAGCTCACTGTCTGGGGAAGGGCTGGGCATCAAAACACCAGTGGGGAGCAATTGCATTGTGTACCCTTTGGTTTGCATATTCCTTTACAATTATTATTATATTCCCTTCCTTTTCTGCCCTAATTACCTTATTTTCCTGATTCTCTCGTGCTCACACTGTGGGGAGTGAGCACAGGGTGTTCAGCTGCCTGCAGGGTTAAACCACAAAAGCACAGCTTCTTTTCCCCCAGCATTCTGCTGTTAGTAACACGGGATTTTCTGGGTTGAAGAAACTTTCAAAGACAGTGAATGTCTTTTTCTTTTTCTGCCTAGAGCCTAGTTGTGTGTCTGCTCTCTGCTATCGTGTCCCTTGTCAGGTCAGTGTTCTGTCCCTTCTCTTTAACTGTATATAGAAACTGCAGTTTGACACTTTTAAAAAATAATCCTTATTTTCCCCTCAGTTTTTCATTATACCTGCTAGCTACCTGCTGGTGTTTTTCCTGTTAATTTTATAAACATATCAGCTTATTCTCTTTGCTTTCTTTTTTTTTTTCTCTAACTAAAATAAAAGTTTAACAATACAAGCTAATTATGCTCTGAAAGAAATGGATTTATTTCCCACCACTAGCTCAATGACCAGAAGAAAAGAATCCCATGATTTTAAATAATTCTAGATTTATGTTAAAGGAAAATAATCAGTTATGCAGGGATACTTTTACTTTGTGTGCAGACAAGAAAAAAAAAAAATTTTTCATAAAAAATTTAACAGTCGATTTCAATTTATTTGATCAAATAAATTTAATTAATTTTTATATTAATTGCATTTTACACATCTTTGGCTTCTCCATGCACAATTTACAGAAAGAGACTAAGAACTGTTTCTATCATTGTTTGCAAACAGCACTGCCTGGGGTTTAGAAAAAATCCATTCATAGGTCACACTGTGCTGTTTAAGACTTTAATGGACTGTGCAACAGTATCTCTTGATGGAACAAGTTAAGGCTGTTCAGTGCTTGAGAATTTAATTTTAAAGCCTTTTTCTGGTGGACAGGAGTTTAACATCAATCACTTTTGGAAATTTATTTTGATATATTTTGTTGTTTGTTTATGAGCAACCATTTTATTTAGCCCCATGCTGTGCTTTGAGGAGCCTTCTGGTTTAGGAATACTTAACACAGAGAACAAGCAAGTATTGCACATGTTTCTACCATCTCTTTTACCTGGGCAATGATTTGGTTGTGCTGTACATATTTATGCATTCCCACCTTTTTTTCCAGTTATGGGATCAGAACGCTGGGCTATGTGAATCTCTCACTCACAAAACACAGGCCTTTCTGAACTGTAACTGGTAGTGTCATATCAGCCAAGGATTTAGCTCAGGATGCTTTCCATCGAGGCATGCTTGGAGCTTTTTCCCAGCTATTCACAAAGGGATACACCATGCAGTTCTGAGATTAGAGCATTCGAGATATAATATGATTTATTAACTGGTCTATTATCTAGTTTAACACATTTAGGAAGGGAAGCAAATAGAACTATTGGATTTTTTAATGCTTAAAAGTCCTTGGCTCAAATACTTTAATGCACAAGACAATTGTGTCACAGTTCTGTACAGATCCCACTCCATACCAACATTTTAATGATTCTCAGCATATGGATAACCACAACAGGGTGCAGAGCACAT
Source organism: Entomyzon cyanotis (assembly GCA_024500445.1). Classification (NCBI taxonomy): domain Eukaryota; kingdom Metazoa; phylum Chordata; class Aves; order Passeriformes; family Meliphagidae; genus Entomyzon; species Entomyzon cyanotis. Next base: position 6,990,831 of record JAKEPQ010000756.1, read on the forward strand.
GCCGCCTCCTGTAAGCTTATCCCCTTCCTCAAATTGTCTATCAAACAGCACAGGATGTACTGCAAAGGGTACCTTTGTTTGTTTAAAACCTCCAGTGGTTTTTATTCCAGACATTGTTACTATACTAAGTCTCCTGCTTCACTTCTACCGCCTCGTGAGAGATGGTGGTGTTGCTGCTGTCTCACATTTTACTGCAGTGCTGCATCAGCTCTGGGCTCCCAGCACAGCAAGGACAGGGAGCTGCTGGAGCCAGGCCAGAGGAGGAACCTAGGTGATCAGAGGGATGGAGCAGCTCTGCTGGGAGGAAAGGCTGGGAGAACTGGGAGTGTTTAATCTGGAACAGAGAGGGCTTTGGGGTGACCTAACTGTGGCCTTTCAGTGCCTGAAGGAAGCCTACAGGAAAGATGGAGAGAGACTATTTACAAAGGTGTGGAGTGACAGGACAAGGGCAAATGGTGTCAAACTGTTAGAGAGTAGGTTTAGGTCAAATATTAGGAAGAATTTCTTTCCTGTGCAGATGGTAAGGCCCTGGCACAGGTTGCCCAGAGAAGCTGTGGATGCCCCATCCCTGGAAGTATTCAAGGCCAGGTTGGATGGAGCTCTGAGCAACCTGGTCTGCTGGAAGGTGTCCCTGGCTATGATAGAGGGATGGAACTGGGTGATCTTTAAGATCCCTTTCTATCCAGGATCCAGGTTATTCTATGATTGCCTTATACAGGACAGAATATTTAAAAGCCTTATGCAGACTGTGGTCTGTGTGAAATGTAATATGCCTTTCTATTATTTTAAAAGTAACTCTATTTTTGTAGATATTTACTCAATATTTACTATATTTACTTAATATTTAACTGTGATTGTCATCTTAGGGTGCTAAAAAAAGTAATTTAAAGCAGTACCAGCAAATATGCTGTGACTTGACAAAAGGCACTTCTTAATAATATTACTGAAGTAGGGGCCATTGTTTCAGAAAAACATTAGTTTTAATACTCTCCTATATAATTTTAACAAAAAAATGTGGCATTGAGCTAATGGGTTGGTGATGATAAATTTATTCCTAAAACTTTTTCAGGGTATTTTTATGAACCTTTCTCTGTAATGTCCTGAAACCTTTAAAAAGATATATTGTTTATTGGAAGTTCAGGATTACTAAGTCTTCAAGATGGGTGAGTAATTACTGAAAATTTATAACAGCCTACATACTGCTGTGGAGACATTGGCACTACTTTTCCTTTAAAATTAACAACTCACATGCAGTAGCTTCAATTGCTCTGTTAGTAAGACATCAGTTTCAAAATACAAACGTGGTTTTTATCCATTCAATCATTTTTACGGGTAAACTTCAGGCCTGGTGCTGCAGAACCACGTGGTGGAGCTGTTGAATAAATTTGGGTTCTCACAGCATCATCCTGGGCGATCTCTGTGTTAGAGCTGCTGCCACTCCTGTTATCTCTGTGTGTGAACCTGCCTGCTCACATCTACTGGGGATAACAGGGGGGCCGAATGCAGAGATAGAGGTTGACAGTCCCTTCAGAAACAGGTTCAGAGGCAGAGAAACCCAAAATGAAATAAATGCAGTCCAGGCCAACCTGTCAGTCCAGAATGCAGCTTCCTATCAAATGTACAAAGTATGATGTTTTCATTGGTGATTTTAATTGTCTTTTTTCCCCCTTGGAAATCCTTTTTATAGCAAGTAGTAGTGCATCTCTCTTCAAAATACATTAATTTCGTTTTGAATGGAAACCTACAATATTAACACCCCTCACACAGACCTGTTCATCCTCTAATATGATAAGCATGTAATATAGTTCAGTAAGAGAAACACTTTTGGCTCATTTAGGATGGCCCAAATATTTTTCCTATTAATATTTCACTGTTTAGTTTACTACTTAGATTTGGCATATGCTTGGGTTATGTTTAGAGCTATTTTGGGGAGACTGCAAAGAAGCCTCAAGCACCCACAAGGCATTCACAATTTCCTGAATAATGATTGAACCTTTGAGCCTCTGAGATCACATGTGCTTTAGGAGAGATGAGTGAATAATAGCAATGCAGCCATCTGGCTGATGGAGGAAGCTTCAAGAGTCCCTGGGTTTGCACGATTTGTGTCTTTTCTTCGGAGTAATAAAAGGCAATATCAGAAGCAGTTTGCGTAGTCTGTCTCTTTTCAGTGTATTGGTTTGATGTATATTTGTGAGCTAGAACATGGAAGAATTCTCATAAAACAGTCAAAGGAGGCAAAGCTCGAAATTTATGTGTAAACACAGCATGGTGTGAAATTACCAATGGACTGCTCTGCCTGCAGCCAGAAATCTTTGTCTTGGATCAGTAAGAACTACAAACCTCATGTCCATTTGTCTCCTGCCAAATCAAATGCCTCTCTGTGAGACATTCTGAATAATGCTGCTGACAAGGATCTTTCTTCCTTCATTTTAAAATCACAGTAACGTATTTTTAATGAAAATATATTAAACCAGTAATATTTCTAGGAATTTTCCTTGCTGTATTACTGTTCCCTATGTTTCTATTTGCACACATCAGACTTCAGATTTTCCCTAAAATTGCCAGTTTGAAGAATGAACTATACTTATATTCCAGAGTTCTGACAGTACAATTGATAACAGATGATGTTACAACTTGAAGGTTTATAACAGATGTTGTGCACATACAAAAACACAGTTACTGACCCTTGAAATTTCATGTTCACTGTTAGAAAATAACTAAACCCAAACAAGAAACTGATCTTGTTTGGCCTACATTCTGATGCCAAATCAGTGTGACTCCATTTGTCTCCCTGGTATTGTTTAAGTTCCTGTTAACACAACCTGAGCTGACTTAACCTATTATTGTCATGGAACAATGGGCAGCTAATTTATTAGCAGTTCAAGACACAATACCCAAAACAAAATAATTTCTAGGAACTAGAACACCATTGCATTCTTTTACATGTCATTTTATATCCCTAAAGAAGGTGAAATGATTCTTCTACAAATAGGTTTACTATTCTGAAAGGATTTAAATTTTTTTAAAGCCACATACAGGCAAACACTGTACATATATCTTAATGCTGTATGAATTTTGATATATGTTAGTTGAAAGGTGATATACAAACCAATTTATGCCTCAAACCAGCTTATAACCTAAACTCAGAGCAGTTCATAGACCTGTAAATAAGGTTTTGCCACTGCCAGGGGCAGCTGTCAGGCTGTGGTGAGTCCCAGTGGAGAAGGAAGTGACAGCCCTGGCTTGTCCTAGCTGGACAAACAACCTGCAGGGATTTTGGGGATTTTTGTGGCTGCTTTCTTCTCTTCCCTGGAACCAGGGGGATGGAAGCTGGTGAGGATGGGAAAAAAAAAAAGAAAATAAATCCAAGGCAACCCCCTGGACACAGAAGAAAGGGAGCCCATTATCAGCACCACCTCATTCTAGTGAAGACCTTGGGGTACTGGTGATTTGTCTCCACTCTGTCCTGGTCCACATTTTGATAAGGATTTCAGCGTAGACTGTGAAATCCAAAGGGAGACTGAAGGAGTAACCCCAACATGAGGGGTAGATTGTAGGTTGAAGGCTCTTTTTGTGTATAACATTTAAGCTGTACTATTACTTAGTTGTCTTTTTTTTTTATTTTTTATTCAGATACTTTGGATTATGGAAGCAGTAACACAGTTGTATTAGCAAGATATTCTTGATTCTATACCCATGGTCTGTTACCTATTGACTGTAACAGAGTTTTGGTATAAGTTGAACCAAAACTTGCAATTTACTGCAAATTTCATTAATTTTTCCTCTCATGACAGAGTGCTGCAAATATTTGGTTTGCAACCCTCCCACTAAGACTATGGTACCTCCCTGGTAAAGTTTCAATATTTTCCAACATTTGCACAGGCCAAACTGAAGAACTTACTTGCCCATACAATTTTACTCTGTCCCTTAAAACTGACACCAAAATTTTGCAAGGATTTTTTTTCCCAAGCACCTTTCTTTCAGTTAGCATGTCAGTACAATTGTACAGGCACTATTGAATGACAAGATCCTGCAGAATACAACATCGTCATGAGAGTCAATCTGCAGGTATCTCACATGAGTGTTTAAGAAGCAGTCCACATATTTGTCTACCCACTTGTGATGACTTTCAGACCTCATCCAATAAAACTAATTTCCCTTATGGTGGCATATCTGCAACAGAAGGGAGCTGGAGAGGGACATCTTGTTAGATTTCTAGGCTGCTGAGCAACATATATATCCTCTCTGGTGAGATTTGGATATGGTTGCTTGGAAGGAGGCAATTTCAGATAGAAGTTCAATTCCAGATAGAATTTTAATTCCAAATAAAGGGCTTCTCCTTGGCAGATACATAAAACTCATATGTACACACGGCTGGCCACACAGATGGCCACAGACAGAAAACACAGCTCTTGTACAAGCACAAACTGCACCAGTGGCTTCACCCTGTGCTTTTCTCTGTCTGATGAGGATGAAGTTCCTTTGGTGGGAAATATATTCACACGTACAACAGGGTGTCTTCCTGTAGCTGGACTTACACACGTGGTCCATACAGTATCCTTAGTCCTCCTAAGAGGTGCCAGCAGAACTTAAAACCCCCCACAGTCCTGCAGCCCAACTCTGGCTGCTGGTGCAGACACTGCTTGCAAACCGACAGAGACAATGTGGATTCCTTCCTTAACTCAGCTTGGACACTCAGTACACCCAGGGACTGGCCCTGAATCTTGTCTCCAGTTGCTTTCTGCACCGTCAGGTACATGTACAGGTTTCCAGTCAACCTCTGGACTCCACAGCCTCTCTGGAGAGAGCCTGGAACTCTTAGTCCATCAAGTAGCTTATTTTTTCAGGCTTCATCTCTTTGCCAGGGACACACACAGCTGTCTCCTAAGCCTTTTGTCCCAGCTAACCTGGTTTGATACCGGCTGGTAAACACACAGACAGCTCCAGTCATTCCAGCTGCCAGCATCACATGCATCTGGGGCTCTGTGACACACAGAGCAGCTCCAGTTGTTGGGTCCCACACTGCCACACAGTACACACAAAGTAGAAAGCCTCTCAGGGAAATCCTTAGAAATGCCAGGATAGGACAGACTGCACTGATCAGGCACAGAGCATAGCCAGAAGAGTGAATTAACCAACATCCACTTACAGACAGTCCTTTGACCGCCTAATCCATCTATTTTCCCATTATTTTTCCTCCATGGGATACCTTGATCCCTCCTTGCTGTGGGTTGAGCTGGGCTGGAAAGCCCATGCCCACCAAGCCACTCTGTCACTCCCCTCTTCAGCAGGACAGGGTGGGGGAGAAAATAAGATGGAAAAGAGTTCATTGGTTGAGGGGAATAAATTTAGTAAAGCAAAAAGAAAGGCTGCACATGTGGAAGAAAAGGAAGATAAAAGAGTTTATTCTCTCCTTCCATTAGAAGGCAGTGTCCAGCCACTTCTCAGGAAGCAGGGCTTCAGCACACATACAAGTCGTTTGGAAGGCAAGCATTGTAAATAACAAATGCTCCCCTCTTCCCTCCCCCTTTCTTTTTGCTTTTATTTCCAAACAGGCATCATATGGTATGGAATATCCCTTCGGCCAGTTTTGGCCAGGTGTCCTGACTAGATTGCCTCCCAAGATCTTGCCCACAACTACTGGTGTGTGTACGGGGGAATGCTGGGGAGATGGCCTTGATGGGAGCACTGCCCAGCAGCAGCCAAGAAAATTGTGTGTTCTCAGCACCTTTTTACCTACTGATACAAAGCCCAGCACTGTGAGGGTTGCTACGGGGAAAATTATTTCCATTCAGCCAGAGCTACAAAAACCTTCCATTTCCCTGCCTTTGCTTTCTCCACTAAACACAGAATCATAAAGTGTTTTGGATTGCAAGTGACCTTTAAAGATCATCTATTCCAACCACCCTGCTGTGGATTTTTTTTCCAGCACAAGTGGAGCAAGAGGGCTTATTCTAAGTGACCATTGTTATCCAGCCTACTTCAGAATGGCATCGTGTCCTGCAATGTAAATAAGGTAAGGCTGATTCCCTAGGATATTCCCAAAAAAAAAAAAACAAGAAAAGGAAGCAAAGAACCTAATTCAACCATTTATGAGGTTGTTGGAGCTTTGTAGATTTCTGTCTCCCAGTATGAACTCGTGTTTGCAAGAATAAACTACTGCTTGTATTTTGTGAAAACCAGGAAAAAACGAAAGAATTTTTCAGTCATGGAGAGGCCTATTATTTTGTTGTTTTGGTTTGGGTTTTTTTTCCTTTTTAAATTAAAGTTTGGGGGATGTTGTTTTGTTCTGTTGAATTTGGGTTGTTTGGGTTTTTTAAGGCTTGCACAGTCAATTTCAAAACTGCAAATCAGTTTCTCATTAATTAGATATGTAATTAAACAGCAGTAGTATTACTTCAATTTGCTCATTTTCTGACTTTTCTTGCCAGTATTCAATGAAAACACAACTCTTAAAGGAGCAGAAATTACTTGTAGTTAACAAAACATAAATAACATTTGCAAAGCAATATAGAAAATGGAGGTAAAAGAGAGAGGCTGGAGATAAGGTCAGGCTTTCTGTGATTTGCTTTTTTAGGTAAACTGCACAGTGAAATGGGAGAGTCATCTTTTTAAATGGCCATGCTAAAACCAGTGAATGTCCGTGGAGCAAAAACCTAACGTATTAAATGAAGTTCTGAGAGAAGCAATAGAAAACTGGAGAGGCACAGCTCACGAGGAAAAACAAAAAATTAAATGTGACATTAACTTGGAAGGAGGTGGTAAGAAAAAGAAAAGTTAAGCTCTGTCTACTAGTCATCTGGTTGTGAAATTACTGGAGAATTTCTGTAAGCATTTGAAAAATAAGAATATTTGAAGAAAATAATAGAGAGTAATTTAGTTTAAATACATTTTAGTATTTTTATAGTTTATTTTATGATTTGATATTTTTGTTGTCTATGCTTATTAAAATAATACCTGCACCTTTCATCAGTTTTCATATAACAGCTCAAATTTTTTAATGGATGTTTATTTTTAAGACCTTTCTTTTTCTATGGTGTTTTTGTTTTGTTTTGTTTTTTTCCTTATAGTATGCTATTCCAGTTCAACATCTCATCTTTACTTTTCTGGGTTTTATTTAAAATCTCAGTCCACAACTCCACAACTATCTCCATTAGTTTTAATTGGCTTTAGATTGAAGAGCAAAACCAATGGAAACAGGTGTAGAAAGCTTGGGGTGGGTTTGGGTCTTTTTTTCGGTACTTGTGGTTAAAAGAAACATAGTCACTTTTTCTAAGATCATCTGTTCTTCATTGCAGGCACTTTGTAAGATCCTAAAAAGAAATTAAGGGCAAATAAGATGTAAACGTGGAAGTGCTCCAAAAAGGAACAGTCAGTTCACCTGTTGTGTGTTTCTCATCTTCCACAGTCAGACATCAAAATCAGTTCAACATTTCCACAACATTTTTAAGTGTCCTCTGAGGACAGACACCTTCTGCACTGCTTGTTTCTTGACAGAGATCAACCAAGAACATGTGTTGTAGCAAAAGAGATGAATTCATTACTGCCCCTTTACCTCTGCGGGAAAAATTACCATGTCTGAAACATTCAACTAAACAAATCAGATTAATTGTCTGGTGTTACAGAAGAATTCAATATAGGAAGAAATTCTGCATGAAATAGTTTTTTCTAACTCTAGTATTTCCTGGTTTCATATGTCTGCAAGCAAGGCTCCATGTTGTTGTTCTGTGTCATGTCTTCTGTATATGACCAAAGGTTCTGAATCCCTCTCATATTGGATAATGCCTTTAATTTTCCTAAGGGGCAAACAAGATTTTGATTAGAATTATTTATTTTATTGTTGCTTATTAATAAAAATTGCAATCATTAATAAAGCAACTCTTATGCCACTCTTAGTAAGTATCACCATATCTGATTTCCATTCTTGTTACAAATGTGGTGCACAACACGCAAAGTAATTTTAGTGCTGTCCAGGCAAAAAATGTTTCTTGTTGTAAACCAGAACAAAACAAAACTCCTCAGAATAACATAACTCTTAATCTAAAAATTCAAGGATGAGACAAACTGGCAGCAGATCAGTTTTAGAGGGTAATCTTGGTTATAATATAGAAATAACATGAAAATAATTGTGAGATTTTTCAAAATTGTTTTGTCTTTCTGAGTTCAAGAAGACAAAAGCTGTTTGATGACGCATAACTTCTAAATGACAGCTTTGAGAAACAGCATAAACAGTTGGGTTTCTTTTTTAATGTTAGTTTTGTACAGACTACACACACACACACAAACACACACACACTATTGTACAAAACACAGTCATACATTTACATTATTAGGGACTAACTTCTAAGAGACTATATACCGTTTGCTCTTGCAAAGTTGCATGTCATAGAAAGTATTTGACATAAGTTAAAAATCTGTCCTCAAACATACATAGGCTACATATTGACACCTGCACTAAATAACATTTCATTTAAAAAATAGGTCATAGTGGGTATGAATAAGGTCAGCATATGTAGTTCATATTAATTAACCTATTCCAACTGAAAAGAGTTTTCCATGTAATGCTCTAAAAGTATTTAGAAAAAGAAATGGACAAAACTGACAGGGTGATGATACAGAAACATAGGCTTGACAAGTAAGTCATAATGAAATGCAGGAAAGTTTCTGTAAAATTCTCTGATATATCAAATTAATTTAAAAATTGCACAAGGTGGAAATTAGCACCCAGAAACTGGAAATATTTTTTTTTATCCAAGATATGAACCTTCACAGAAACTTAGGGCAAGATGCTGGGAGGTTCTCCCACAATTCAATGGCACATTCCATTTTGCTTATTTGGACAAGATAAGTAAAACTGTGAGTGCAATTAATATTATAAATATTTTTAATACTTCTAAAAAAAAATCTACAGAAAATAATGATTTTTTTCTGGCTAAATAATCCAGTGAGTAGGCCTCAGTCATTCAATGGAGACTTACAGTACAACTATCTTTCTCTGCTTCCTCTAATGAGTCAGCTAACACTAACTGGCCCTTAGACTCACTTCTGTTGTGTTTTTCACTCTAAATGTGTTGAACACAGTTAATTTTCTTCTTATTGACTCTTTTTAAAAGTTTTATCATACTATATCATTTTCTGATAACAATTTGTATCTAATAAGATTTTTTTGTTTTCCCTGTTCATGCATGCATACAAGGAAAATGAAATATTATCTATTCATATCCTAATATAACAGCATTTGCTGTCACTTTTTACTACACTGTGCATTTTCCTCATAAAACTGAAGCTCTTGAATTTTCATTAAAATAAATAATGTATTTATTTTCACCTTGGCGTCCTCTCTATCCCCTAGCTCCATTTTTGGTTTTTCTTTCCATGAAAAAATTTTATGTGGAAATCTCTCTTCTATTTTATGACTCTGAGTTTCCACATTACTGTTTTGATATATTATAGAATGGTCTGGGTTGGCAGGGACCTTAAAGATCACCCAGTTCCATCCCCATGCCATGGGCAGGGACACCTTCCACCAGACCAGGTTGCTCAGAGCTCCATCCAAGCTGTCCTCGAACACTTCCAGGGATGGGACATCCACAGCTTCTCTGGGCAACATGTGCCAGTGCCTCACCACCCTCTCAGGAAAGCATTTTTTCCTAATGTCTAATCTAAACCTACTCTTTATCAGTTTAAAGCCATTCCCCCTTGTCCTGTCACTCCAGGCACTTTCTTCGGGCACCGGAAGGCTGCAATGAAGTTGCCCCAAAGCCTTCTCTTTTCCGGGCTGAACAATCCAAATTTCCTCAGCCTTTCCTCAGAGGAGAGGTGCTCCATCTGTCTGATCATCTTGCTGTCTTCCCCTGGACTTGCTCCAACTGCTCCACATCCCTCCTGTAATAACATTCATGATACCAAACATTGTGTTCATACATTTAAAAAGACAATGCAGTCTTGAAGATTGCTTGAATTTCATTGGTGAACTCGGTTAGCCACAAGTGAATGCTCCACCAGGGGCAAATGGATATAGATTGGTGTTAGTGTTTTTAACAATAGTCTTTTTACCAATAGTTCTAATATAATTTATCAGTACAGTAATTTTTCTGAATCTATGTTTGCCCAAAGCTGGTTACTTCCAATCAATTTCTCAAGATGCTTTTTAACATCAGGGGTTTGGTTTTACATAAAACTGTCAGCAAGCTCATCTCTTAAGAAACATTATGACATTTTTTTTCCCAAAGGGTCGACAAACCTTTTTTTTTTCAATGGAAGGACAATAAATTCAGGATCTGCTCCTCTGAGAATGATTATCCTAAGATCACTTTTCAGTACCTTTTGTGAAAGAACAGGAAAATAAGCAACAATAACCACAACCATTCTTCAGTTTGTAAAGGCTAATAGGTGGTTATATATCCAATTTTCCATTTCAAAGAACAGCAAAAGACATCTTTGACTGATTGTTTTAGAGGTTATGCAAAAACTTAAATAAAACTGTCAAAGGAAGGATCCCCATGCTCAGGGGTTTATGGGCAAGAATAAAAGCCTGAGTAAATTCCTACAAGAAACTCTCACTCACTGTATCCACACTTTTTCCTTTTTTTTTTGTTAGACAGAAAATACCACTCTTCAAATACAGTTAATATTATGAAAGCTGCAAAATGAGATCTTTCTTTATTAATAGAATAGCTTTGAAACAGAAAAGAAAAATTGCACATTACATCTGGATGGTGGACATTTGTATACAAGATATTTTTCTTTCTTTTGTGGTACTCTTACCTGTAATTTATATATGTTGTATTTCTCTAAATAATTAATTATGCTGATAAGACTGACATTAAGCTGAGATTTTTAAGGGTATTACTGTCCTACTGGGATAGACTTCTTGTACAAAGTCACATACCCACCAAAACTCTCTTCTCTCCTCCAGATATATCAAGCATTCCTTTTATATTAGCTCTCTCAAATCTCTTCTATAAACTCTTAAAAAATGATTAATCTTGTAATCCTCTATTTTCAAGAGTTACGGTATACAGTGACGATTCTTATGCATATTAAATTATGAAGCATATCTAGTTTGTAAAATTAACAAACTCTAATTCCTTTCTAAACAGTCTCATTCTGATTAATATAGTACAATCTATACCAAAATCTAATCAAGACTGAAGTGATTATATAATCATACACAGAAAAAATCTTTTTATTATATAGTAGTTAAACTTTTACTCGTTTATTAATCCACTTGTTTTTCCGATGATCGTTTCTTTCAGAAATCAGACAGATAACTGTTTCTGTGACACTTTTGCTTTTTGTCTAAATGACACTAAGTTCATGTAGACCTTCCATGTTTCCAGTAATTCTGTCTTTTTGCCTTCTACAGATAATGTCTGCTCTTCAAAGGCAATGTGCCTGAATGAGCCTGATAAGAATTACATGTTCAGGAAGTCTGAATATCAGTGTGTTGGTTTCTCATATTAAAAAATGAAAGAAATAGGACCTAGACAAATTTCTGTAACTCTCTCTATTTAACTCTCGTATAATAAGTTCCAAACTACAGCAAAGCCCAGCAATAATTTCTCTAGTTTTCCAATTGGTAATTGACATTAGCAAGTCATGAGTATTCACAGATATTTCTGTTCTGGAGTACCCAAATATCAAAGCAGCAATGTGCACGATTGCATTGGTCTTTAAAAATAAAAGACACTAGGAACTAAAAATATCTCAAGTATTGCTTACTCTGGAAAGTTAAGAGAATTTTAGTTTCTATCTCAGTCCTACTGTGTACAGAATAATACAATCAAACAATCTTAGAGTCATTTTAGTCCTCTTAGAGGTAAGAAATACCTACCCTGACAATTGCTAAATCAAATTAGGACATCACATGCTGCAGTGATGAATTTTCTGTTCAACAGATTTGCATTTATGAATATATGAATTGTGACCTATTTCATGTGTTTTGGTTTGGACTATATTTCTATTAAATTTTTTTATATTAAAGCACTATATAGCCAAATGTTTGAATAATACAAAGAACTGAGGGAAAAGGTAAAAATCCCAGACACCATGTGAAAGCAAACACACTAATAAAGGAATTTAAGCAGGAAAAAAATATTTAATTCTTTACTTAAAGTAAAAAAGATGTAGTACCACACTTTCCTATGAGTTCCATCCATCACATCATTCCTTTAGACAGAATTTCTTAAGAAACCTGTGGGGATTTATAGCTGGACATCAGAAATATAATGCAAATTATGTGCTGCATATCAGAGCTTTACAGAAACACAAAGGCATAACATACTCATAAAAGTAGTTGTATGAACTGCATAAAATATCCACATGAATAAAGCAGGCACAAAGGGTTTTTCTTACAGTACCAAATTTTGGTGGTGGACACCTAAGAAGGCTAACAAAATAGACTTTGTAAAGAGAAATATGGGTTTAAACCTGATTGAATCAGAATATATATGTGTGTGTATTTGTGAGAGTGCATATGTGTATATAGTTTTACATTCATAAACAAATTCAATAAAGGTCTGGTAGTTTTAAGTTATTGCATCTGGAAATAGATCTAAAAATAGGAGATGACAGAGTTATATGTTCAAGACATTCTGTTTGTTTTGTTGCAATGAGGTTCAAATTGAATTGAAATAAAATCCCTCCACCCTGAACATATTTTTAACCATTCCTAGTGGCTACACATATATCTTATGTTATAACTGATATTGTAAGATTGACAAGATATTATAGTTCACTTTTACTTACATTCATGGGCTAAACTTAGCAATGATTGCATAAGCATAATTAAAGGAAATTAGATCTGATCATACTAAAAGGGACTGATTGGTTTTATATAATTTTGAATTGCATTAAGAGAAAACATGCATTAAAAATTAAGACTTAAAAATCTCTGGAAGTGCTTTAAAACCTATCCAGTTAAGACACTTACAAACAGTCTTTTTGAGTGATGTGTGAAATTCAGAGAAGAGCATGGTATCAGTAGAAAATTAACCAACAACATAAAAGTTGATTTCAATTTCCATTTTATAGTCTCATTGGTTAAAATACCAAGTGATATAAAAGTTATTTGGATATATCTCGCCCTTTAGAAAGCCATCTGCTACATGGATCGCCTACTGTGAACCTCTTTTTTAAGACCTCATAAGCTGAAACATGTTGTTTCTTCAGAGACTTGTCACTGAAATGAAATCAAGTCATATGTTGGATCTATACAAGTATCTGCATAACACAAGGTTATATCCAAGAATACTCAAATAATGTGTTAAGGATTGAAAAATTAAGAAAAGAAGTGGTACAGAAAGAAAATAATTTTGGGGTCTTTAAGCGCACTCAGATAATTAGTCAGCCTAGACCTTTTAAAGAAAACTCGCAGATATTTCAGCAGCAACTTCCATAGTCAGGTATGATCAATAAAAAAGCCTGGCAGTAGTGTTTTCACATCTATGTTTGGCACAAAATAAGATTCCCTGGTTTTGTAAGGACTTCTGTGGAGTTGGTCTGTTTGGGACCTTGGCTCAATGTCTGTTTATAATTAGGACAATTGAGAACAGTCCTTGTCCTCTGGTGACTCTGGGGTGGCCTCTATATTTCTTGGACTGAAAGAAATACCTAATAAATGAACTAGGGGCTTTGGAACTGGTAACCTGGGAAATATACTTTAATTCAGAAAGTTCAGTCTCCTCAGCACTGGAATATTCTTTTTATGGTAGGACTGATATGTTTTACATTTTATAAAATCACAATGTCTGATCTACATGGTGGTTAGAATGGCAGTAAGCTTATCTCTGTAAAGGCTTACCTCATTTCTCTCTCTTTACTGACTTTATAGGGTTTTTTCAAGTTTCTCTTAATTTGTGAAGTAGCCTTTGAAAAGTATTTAGTTGGGGATTTGTTCTCCTCTCACATTCTTTCTGAAACAGGTTATTTTTCTGAAGCTAACCCTGACTGTGACAGACCCTATTGCTTTTGTTACAGGCCTTTGGTATCAGATTTCAGGGCCTTAATGGACACAAAAAGAGACTTTAATGAAAATCACAATGGGGTACATCTTACAGCCTTTCTGAAAGGTGATAGATGTCTATAAAGTCCAGGAACATTAGGGGTTTCTGAAAAAGTCCATCAAGATATTTTTCTAACAAGATGATCACACATTTTGATGCCTTTCATGTTCTGGAAGAGGTTATTCTATTGATATTTTTTACCTATGATCTCATCAATTAATTATCAGATACTTCATCGTAGTCCACACAATTGTTTGAAATATTATTCTTTAACTTATCATTCTGTAATAATACAGGTTCTTGGCAGTGCATTCCCTGAACTACTACACCTCTGTTCTGTTGTTGAAATGTTTCCTTGTGAAAATCTGCAGTGGCCCTCTCATAATTCCCACCATTTCTCTTAAAATCCAAACTTCAGCAGAGAGTCAACTTCAGCATAAGACTATCACAACTAACAGTATTTTCTTTCTTCCCCCCCAGTTTAGGGACCCGACCTCAGTAGCTAAACTCTGCAGTCTTCAGCCAGCTGGGAAAATAAATGTCATTTGCAGATAAGTAAAGATCCTTCCTTGTACTGATCGTTGCAGATATAAACTCTCCCTCTAGAGGAGGTCTGGTGGGTGATAGAAAACAAAATAAAACATTGTCAACTCCTTTTGGCCCCTGAAGTTGGAACAAACAATATAAAATTTTTAAAGTGTGAACTGTGTCCTCTCTTTCCTATCACTGATGTCCCTCCTTGATTAAACTGTAATTAGTTGTTATAGAGAGAGTCACATTATTTGAAAGCCCTCTCAGGGAAATTTTTTAGTAGTCAAAGGGAATAAAATCCCTTTCTAGCAACAATATTTCTGCTTTCTTTTTAATCCAGAGGAACTTTTTAAAGAAGGAATTTATCTAATTTGCAGTTAGTTTAAATAAAAAACCTTTGAGACTGAGTAAGAACATACCATACACCTAATTTTTTTGAAATGTGACTGAGAAACCTAGAAATGTAGATTGCTAAGACTAATTAGTCTTTTCTATATTTAGAGAACAATATGACCAGGCTTAGGAAACACTATTGTTGGAAATTTTATTGAAAAAGGCTTATTTCTGCTGGGAAAACAGTAACCTATGCAAAGCTGGATTTGGGATAATTTGTGAATATGCAATCTGGAGGAGAACATAAAGGCTTCATTTTACTATATTTCAATAAAGACCACTGGAGCTATGCAGCTGTGGTTCAAAATAATGGGTTTGATTTAGACCAGGGCTTGTGCCAAATTCCCTTAGCAAAGACCTCCTGGCAGAGGGAGTTCGTATGGTCAGTGAGCTCGTGCTCCTTATCATGCCAGATGCCAGCTGTGGCTGCTGCAGGGGAAGTGCCAGGAGCTGAGACATTCCACAGGAGAGGGAGATATTTCTTGCAGGCACATCTGACTGGAGCAGATATTATCTATATTTTATCATTATTAAGGAGCTCTGCAAACAACATCTGCCTTCCTCCAAGGCTGCGCATCTCCCAGTGCAGGAGGTAGTGCTGGGATCAGAGAAGGAGACTCCAGCAGAGGAGCTGTTATGTAGATAAGCAGGCAGCCTTAACTGTGCTGCTCCAACATCGTTACGATTGGGCTCTGAATAAAACCTGCAAGAGGCTGACAAGAACTTCTGAAAGGTACTTTGCTGTGACAGAGACGGGAAAATATATTCGACAATGTATTATGAAAGTGTCAGGATCAAGCTAATAAGATTTCCCTACTCTTTTGAATCAGTTTATTATTCTTCATAGAGAATAATCAAGTAATGTAAAATTCTACTGTGATTGAGAAAACAATTTTGATTACTTTTCAAGAGGATTTTTACCATGTGCTTTGTCATGGAGTAAAGCTAGCAGATTAATAAATCCTCTCCCAACGGTTGCTTTAGACTTAGCATTTATCTGACACTTGATCTGCAGCTCAGATGTGCAGTGAAAATATAAAGTTGTATCTTGTTGAGATAGAATCAGTAAGATTTTTAAACATTTTGAAATGTATTTGACTCATGTATTTCCTGAGGATTCTAATCCTTTGAATACAAACAATTACATTTTTTTCTCCCCTGCTTTTAACTTAAAGTTCCTACTAGGCTTCCATGACTTTTCTACCAGGGATCATGTCTATCCTAATTCTGAGTTGCAATTACTCAATGTTTTGATACAGTATCCTCAATAAAGCATAGAAAAATTATCAGACAACTAAACAACTTTAAAAAAAGTTCTTTCAGGTTTATAGAAACTAGTGGTTTTTCAACTGGGGGGGAAAAAAAAGTAACTTCTTTTCTCCTAATGTGCAACTGAGGCCTTCTCACAAGCAGAAATGGGGAAGAAAACCCAGATCCAATGAGATAAACAAAAGCAGAATTCTGTTTAGGAAATATACAAAGTCTCTTAAACAAACAGCAGTGCCAAATTGATATACTATGGTGTTCTTCTGATAAAAGAGCAGTGTGACTTATATAAAAAAGGGTAATGTGGCAAAGAACACTGTAAAAATATGGAGTCGACAGAGGATACTGACACATGTGATTTTAGAAATCCACCACATGAAGAGCAGAAAATTATGAAGTGCTTAAAGTCAGTTTCTTCTAAAAGCCTACTCATCATTTTATTTCTGAAAAATTCAGGCTGTATGTTCTTGCTTTAAAGAAAATGTCTTTAATGTGCTTTTAATGATCTATGTATGGTTTTACTCCTTGAATCTAAAAATTACTCAATATCTTGCATAACAAATTTCATAGTTTTATTATGAATAATTTAAAAAAGCCAGTAAAGCAAACCTATTTTTATTCCAAATAATTGTTACTCTCTGATTCGCCTTGTGTAATCAGGGAAATAGGCTAGAAGGTGTCTATTTCGCAAACCCCAAACTTCCTTCAAGCCATTCTATTATTTTATGTGAAATGTAGCTTTTTCTTTGGCTTCATGAGGAAGAAACTGAAAGAACATTTGTACATCTTTATTTTTTGAAATGGATTCTCTGCGCTACTTGAAGTGACTTATAGAACTGTATAAAATGAGAATGGAAACCCCACAGTGCAAATAGAACTTCCTTTTCAAAAATGTGCTTTCAAAGTCTTCATGCCAAATGCATCCCTGGTGTAAGTCAATTCCAGTAGCATTACATCAGGGAACAATTCAGATTTTCCCCTCCATGTCAGTGACCCACTGGTAATATCAATCTATCTGCCATGCTACTTTCAATTTTGTTTCACTCACATTTACAGAATTAGTCACACTTTATGGCAGGAAGTATCAAGATAGCCTTTTTTCCCCCAATACCTTCAGGAGTGAATGTAGTGTGAGTGAATTGCTCCTTCTATTTATTTTTTCTCCTGAGATGGAAGTAGCAGGTGTAAAAGATTTAATGAAGCAACTGGCAAATTGCAAGGGTCATTCGTGTGTAGAAAACTATAAATTAGCTGGTTCTTAGGGGAAATTACCTTCTACCTTTAAGGTGTTGCCTTTATAAATTATCACTAAGCTCCTGGGAAATAGCAGTTTGAAAGTTCAGAAAAGAAAATACTCAAATCCTTTTTTATTTGTAGATATGTCAGAAAAGAATGTCTGGAAGAACTTGTAATATAATAACAAACATTCAAGGGAAGCTTTATAACCATAAATTTTGTTTTCTTTTGCAAAAGGTGGCTGAAATATGCATACTAAAATCCTTTCTGTATAGGCAGGATAAGTCTGTGGTCATTGGAGACCAGTTTACTACCTGAGGTAGGTAAATCTGCCAAGTCATAATACTTTTTGTAAGATGCTTTCTTACTCTCCTTGAAACATTCTTTTTGTTTTAAAAAATATGTTTAAAAGTTTTTTTAACAGGTGGAATAGACAACCATTAAAATTTTAAAAATATGTTCTATAAATAATTTTAGGCTGCATAATTTTAAGCTTTTAGTTTGGTCTTTCCTCCCCCCTTAAATAGACACTTGACATAACACAAATGAAATAGAAAAACATGAAATTGTAAACAGGATAAAAATGCCCATTCTGTATTTTTGAAGTCAAAAGGAAGCTTGAGACTAGTTGTCCTATCCCTTTTTGGGAAAATCAATAAAATTAGAGACTGTTTCACGTATGTTTTGCAAAATGTAATTATTATTTAGGGGGAGAAGCTTGCAAATATTTGCCCCATTGCTACTTGTAAATATTCTATCAGAGCCTTCTCTTTTTGTTAGTAAGAAGCTTCTTGCTAATTTAGAATGATTTCAAGGCAGTTTATGGCCATTCTTTTTTGCCCTTTGGTTTAACAAGATTTTCCTTTTCTAGTGTGGATCTCCTCCTTGCTTCCACAATTGTATTTGTACTCCTTCCCTGGCACTGTATCACTGTGTTCCTGCAGTTAAATTCCTCTGCTCTCTATCCAGGATGGTAGAACACTCTTCCTTCTCATTGTAAAATTTTGCAGTTAGTTGCAAAAGTTCAGGTCTGGGGCAATTTGTGCTGAGTGTGTATGATCAGTAAAACATTTATGCCATCATTTTGTAGACGTCTTGTTTAACTATGAACACTTCTCTCTTAGGAATGCCTTGCTAGAGATAAAAATGTCAGTGCTGTGTTCAGAAGTAGTTTATGACTGCACCATACCGTGTTCAGTATGCAAGCCCTGCTCCTCTTCCCATAATTTCTGTTGAGGTTTTTAGCACAAATTCAGAAATCTTATTAAACTCTGTAATATGGTACTTTGTACTACTAAATGTTATCAGGTCTATTTTGTTCCCTTCCTTGAAAACTTCAGGTTCTTCCAGCATGACATTCTAATCCTCTTTTGTGTTGATGCATGTGACTTCGTGCCTTCAACACATTTTATTAACAAGCTACTCCTTTTTCCCTTGTCAATAACATCAGTTATGCTCTCTACATCTGATTTTCAGTTAACTGGTTTATACAACATAGATCTATGGTTTTATCCCATTTTATCTCCTTTTTCTGTTTATCCTTCTGCCTAATTTATTAGACATCTAAGAAATACTCATTTAGAATATTATCTAAAGCCACAGCAGTATCGTGGCATTTCAGGGTAGGCTGCAATAGATAATATCTTATCTGCAGTCACCAGTACTCCTAAATAGATATTCCTTTGACTACACTGCTATCAATCTAACAATATTGAAAGTTCGGTGTAGCAGCAAAAATAGTTTGTAATGATGGCAAACACAATAATCTTTAAACAGATTAAATTGAACAGAAATATCTCCCATCAGCTCAAGAAAGAAAAAAGATCCAGATATTGACTGTCATTAGATGTTTACAAAACTGCATCAAGCAGGGTCCTTCTGTCCTGAGGGATTAGACAATAAAGAACAAGCTCTAAAATGGTCTGTTTTTCACCAAATATACAGAACATACGTGATGCAACATTTTTTACTAGCTGGCATATAAATATAGATATATACATATTCATGTACCTTTTCAAGTGGACTGAATAGAGCTTTGAATTTTCTCTTTTGCAATTCTCTGATTAGTGAATTCTTCATTCAGTTCCTCTTGTCACCTTCTTTCTCATATTTTCCATTCAAAATGCCAAATATTATACGACATATATAGTCGCACTACGCATGGCCTCACTTTGCAGATAAAGACAAAGGATGCCACCACTATGTTATGTTGCATCTATTCTTGATAATCTTACTGAGATTTTTCACTGTGTCATAGCAATAACCCAGTAAAAGGGGATGACTGGGTCTTCTGTGAGTAGTTGGATAATGTGGTCTTCTGTGAATATTATTTGCTATGTCAATTATGGTCTCAATATTTTAAATTCAGTGAAAAAACATCCTCCCTACATGAGGTTTGAAGCATAATCTAATCATGTGCATGAGGCACCTCAGTGAGCCCTTCTTTTGGATCAGGTCTGTTTCATGCTGTATTCTTGCTATTAAGAAAGTTATTTTAGTAAAATGGGTCAGGTTAGTATGCTTTTGATTATGTCACAAAGAGTTACATTTCCCTAGCATACTAAAAATCTCTGAGAATTATTTTCCCTCCTTCAGGGGAAGCATAGAGTTGGATATTTTTTTAAGTATTATGTAGCTTCAGCTATCATTTCCTTTGTCTAGAGAAACTGCATTTTTCCAGTCCTGTTCTTCCAGAATTAAAAGCTGTGTGTCTTGGTGGATTAGATCATAGAATCATTGAATGGTTTGAGTTGGAAGAGACCTTAAATATCAGTTTTTTCCAACCCCCTGCTGTGGGCAGGGACACCTTTCACTAGACCAGGTTGCTCAGAGAGGTGTTCCCCTCAGATTTGTACATACCATATTTATAAAATCTCTCATCTCTTTTTAAAGTAGGTGATTCTAAATGCCTGAATGAAGCTTCCATACCACAAATAATAGCATGAATCTATTCAAAAGGTATCATAATCAGAGCAGATTAATTTACAGGTGTACGTTCATTGTTTTGAAGATCTTGAATACCAAGGGGCAGACTTGTGCATTTCAAAAGTACATTACAATGTAATGCTTCATTTCAGAGGACATAGAAAACATAAGAACACAGTAAGACCAAATAATTAACATTTTTGTCATATTGAATCACTACCTTTAGATAATTTTCAGGATAAAAATGCTGTTATAGATTTACATATAGACACTCTTTTATGTGAACTGAATTTGAGAATCAGAATAGATAAATAACTCAACCATAGTTTCAGAGTCACTGAATTGTGTAAAATAAATCATTCACCTATGAGTACAGAATTAAGGATTTGAACTTTATGTCATGATCTTCATAGTTGTAATAAATAACTTTATCCTAAACTTATATCTCTGATGTACCTATTCATTATTAGTCTTATGTTATATTTCCTTCCTCAATACAAGTTTTTCAGTGATATTTATGAAAAAAACTCATAACTTTGAAATATAGAAAGAGCAGTATAGTGCCCTGGCTATTTCTCAGTTGCAATAAGAGATTTTCACAATAGTGGCTGAATGTATTTCCATACTTCCTCTTTACTAAAACTGAAGTGTTATTAAAATTCTTTTCCTCAGATTGCAAACTAAAGAAACATCTGACAAAATAGTATTTTAAGAGCTTTATTAATGATTTTACAGATTTAACTATTTATGAAACATGGCATTTTCTTAATAGAAATTATAATAAAATCAATGAAAAAAATAAAATTCTGACTCTCAGATTATAGTGGGAGAATAGTTAAGATACTGGATAATTATATTTATTAAGCTGCTTCTATAAAACCTTTTTTCTTTAATTCAAAGTTTAAGATGAATAAGAATATAATATGCAAATTAAGTGTGAATGTAATTTTTTCTCAGTCGATCATGGTTTTTTCATTATATGGCTATATAAAGGTTTTTTCAAGTGCTTCTTTAGTTAAAAATTTAGTAGCACTTTTTACTCTTTAACTATTTCTTTCCTTCAAAAAATTGTTGTTTTCCTATTTATTTTAAAGGCTTGTCTTCATTCTAATATCTAACCTAAATTTTCCCTCTTCAAATTTGTACCCATTACTCCTTGTCCTATCACTACAGTTCCTGGTTAAGAGTCCCTCTTCAGCTTCTCTTCCCTTCAAAGTCTTTCAGGATATTTTGTAGGGAAACAAACAAACAAAACCCACAACCCTCTCTCCCCTGCCAAAAAACAACCCAAAGCCCTCCCAAGAGCCAAAAACTCCGATTACCAAAAATCCAAAACCCAAAGCCCTCCCGCTTTTATTCACTGAGGAGCCCTTTTCAAAACAACTTTTTGTTATATTTTACTCAAGCCACTTCTCCATTATAACTCGCCTTCTTCATTATTCATGGTTCGAACAGAACCACAATTGTCAAACGCTGGCAGTATCCAATACTTTATCTGACTTTGTGCTACTTGGCAGGTTATCTCGTGTTGGTGCGTATTTTCTTTTTTTAGAGGTATTTCTTTTTTTTTTCTAATGTCTAAAATTTTGGTTGAGTAATATGTTTGTCCCATTTCTCATGGTAGAAATTGTCCCTTCTCTCCCTTCTGAGCAATTTGCCATGGCTAGTGCCTCTCTAGATTTTCAGATAATAGCCTCAAAAGGCTATTATCTTTAGTAGTAATTGCTAAAAGAAAAATGCTTTGTCTGCCTTTCTGCACTTTTAGAAAGAAAAAACTGTGTGTCAGTCATAGTCAGGAATAGAGTAGCTTGATACCAAAAGTTCTAGAATTTGACTCTTCCTCTACCTATAGACAATTCTAGAATAAGCAGCATCAACTAAATATTCAAGAAAGGTGGGGGAAAAAAAGGTTGGGTTTAAGAGAACAAATTTCTTGCAACTTAGTGATTTAGGTAAATGATTTATACTCATAGAATACCAGGTTGGAAGGAACCCCAAAGATCATCTGGTCTAACCTTTCTTGGCAAAAGCACGGTCTAGACAAGATGGCCAAGCTCCCTGTTCAGGTGAATCTGAAAATTATCCAGTGTTGGAGAATCCACCACTTACTTCCCTGTGGAGATTATTCCAATGTCTGATTGTTCTCATTGTGAATTTTTTTTTTTTTTGTGTCCAATCATATGGTCCCCAGGAATAACTTGTACCCATCATCCCTCATCTTTTCCATGCAACTCCTTTAAAACAGAGAATCTCCATCTATTGTATCCACTCATGTCTCTTTTTTCCTCACATGTAGATTCCCACTGCCTCACACATACTACTACATATAACATTAATTTAATATGTAGGATGACATCTATCACCATCTTAAAGCATCTCAATATATTTTAATTTACCAGCTCAGTCTAATTATAAAATTCCTTACATGGACTACAATCCTTAAGTTTTTTTGAAGTTACGTCTTAACAGGATCAGCTGTAATGATTTTTACACAAAGAATAATAAAAAGAAAATATTATTTCTCTGGAAACATGACACTTTGCAAACCGCAACGCAATGGATTTTTGATCTTCTTATGAAAGATAACAGGAACATTTGTTCTCACATACCTAAAAGGTTCTTTGGCTTCACAACAAGCTACAAGCAAATGAGAAACAAATGCTGAAAATGAAGATTCACACCAGCAGTTGTTCTGGAAAAGACAATAGTCTATTTTTATTTATATGATTGTTTTCAAAGTCTTTAAGAAATAAGAAGTGAATGTGCCTGACTGTGAAAATTGTGCTCATTAAATGTAACTTCCCTTTGAACTATGTTTCCAAATGGGATCTTGGGAGAATATGTGTAGGAAGCTTCCTTTCACAGAAGCATCTGAATAAACCTGCATTAATGGGTATCTGGAGGAATGTCTTGGTCTGTCCAAGGAACAGACCAAGAACTGAAAGCCCAACATCCACCTTTCTGGTTGCAGTGGACAGCAATTCAGTCAGATAAAAAGGAGAGACAACTTCCAGTTTAGCTTGGTATAAATAGATTGTGTGCTGCATTTTGCTAGTATCCTCTGTCATTATCTGTCGCTGTTGAGCCGCTAGCTGAGGAATGACCCAAGTTCTCAGACAAGGAAAGAGAGAAGAGAGCTTTATTGTTTTGATTTCCATATGTATAGAGTTTACAGAGGTGCCCCAGATTGGTCAGCCCGAGACCTCCCCCTAGGCCCAATTGGCCAAGCCCAAACTGACCTAATCCAGAGACGTTGTTTGCAAAACATCCAAACTTTATCTTTGTTTATGAAATGTAGCAAAATGTTCCCACGGGAAGGACCTGTGCTAGCCACAATTATCTTTGTTTTTGACATCTGAAATATTTTTATTTTTAGCTGCATATTTCTTTCCTCCAGCTTCGGTAGTATTGTAAAGTACCTGGATAATAAAAAAGCATTTGTTACTGAAAGACACAGCAGGGTTTGCTAATTATATTAATAAATATTCAAATTTCACAGGATATTTCTTGGCCAGAGGCTAAGAGTGTGTATCAGTTTCAGGTGTCTGAGACAAAAGGAAATGTTGCACTGCAGAGGCTAGGAGAATCAAAGTGCCACATCATAATCTAGGCTACTGTCTGGAGAGTTGGATGTGTCCTTCCCTGAAGGTTAGTATGGAGACTATCTTTTCTGAATTCTGTGATTCCAAATTGTCTAGACTTGGAGGATCAAAACTTCTAAGCATATGCTCACTAGCCATGAAAAATGCCTTTTTGGATTCATGATGTATTTGTTTAATAATGCAATTTGGAATGGGCTGAAAGTATTTGCATAGCTATGGTGAATTGGAATGTCAGCAATACAAATGCAATATGCCTCATAATTTTGATAATTTTTAACATTGAATTGGATTGGAATTTTTATCAAAGAGTTAAATATTAGGTAAAGAAAAATGAAACAAACCCAAGTATTTAAAACAAAACATTGAACTCTGTTTTGGGTTTTTTCAGTATTTTCATTCATTGGCAAAAATTTCAAATTCAAGCAAGGAGTCAAAGATGAAGATGAAAAAATTTTTAACCCCAGCAAAACTAGTAAGACACAATCACCATAGGATCCTCAATTCATTTTATTTAAATACCAAAGCCCAAAGGTTTCTGCAGCCTAAAGACTGAGGTAGACCCTGAGGCTGTAGCAGAGTTTTAAAACAGAGTTCAGGAAACTATTCTCCACAGGAGAGCAGTGGAAGTCTGCATATACATAGATACACAATTGTGAATCTAAGTTGCTTGAAGGAACCCAAGATAATCTCTGCCAGCTTTTGAATCGCAATTTCAGGATGAGCTGTTCTTGATAAGTTATTTATATTCTTCTTATTTTCACACAAATTGGGCTGAGGACTGATCCCTTGCTGTAAAACAAAGTGTTGATATGCCAGGATAGGAAGATACAATCATTGTCACTTCACTGTTGAAGTCCTAACTTCCCTGAAAAACAATGAACTGTGCAGCTGGTGATAACAGCAGTACAACACATCTTCAGTTGCTTTTTTGCCCATTTTGTCAATATTCAAAGCAACAAAGCTCATATTCAAGTTTATACAAAAGCAGTTTTGTACCATTCATGTGTTATAATTTTTATTTTTCAGCAGTAACTGTTATTAAAAGTTTCCTATGCCCTTTATGTTTTCTCTTCATTTCATGGATATTTTCTGAAGTCAGCACTCTTATAAAGATGAAATTTGCTAGAAGTTAGCACTTCAAAAAACTTGCACAATGCTGTGAGGTAGAAACAGAGTGGTAAATAAGACTTTTTGATTTTAAGGATTGCTGTGCTTTTTTCTTATGCCTCTATATATTTTTGCAAAGCAAGGTTTGGAACAATTGTAGCTCCAAGTTGTTGCTTAATATTGTTATTATTCAATAGTGCTCAGCATCAAAAAAACCTTCATAAAATCAGTGCACTTTTAGTTACTTATTTCTTTATTTCTTTAATCTTTTTTTAAATTGGATTTTGCTATACCCACATGCTGATAGTGCTTAATATCATATCCCACAAGTTCTATTGGCAGTGGAATTATTTCAGTATAGGAAACAATTTTCTATTTTGGGATAGACATGAACTAAAAATCTCTGATCCCCATAAGTTAGTTCTAAGCTCTTGAGCAGTCTGGAATTATAAGACACATATTCACATATATAACATATTGATAATTATGTGGACATATAGCTGTATCTTCCCCTTTATTGATCTAAAACTATAGAAATATTGAATATATTATACAACAAAATAAGGCTTTGTAGGAGAAATACATTATGGCACTTGGCTGCTTTTTTGCATTTTCTTGAGACAAGTTGTTTTCTCTCAAATCATGACAATTCTGTTACAAATTTGGAAAAAGATTGAATTAATAGGAAAACTGTTTTAAAGATGTATTTTTGTATCCCTTAGTCATATTTATGTGGAGGAATTTATCTGGCAGATCTTTTCATGCAATAAGTATCTCTTAATTTAATGTGAAACACTACCTATTGCATCTTTCCCTCTCTGAATATTTTTCTACTTCCAAACCCTGGTATTTCTATACAAAATTACTTAATTAAAACATTTCAAAGCTTCTTTGGACTGTGATGCAGTGATGGGACCTTTTAAATACCAGATTAACACAAGTGGACTGTTTTATAGATATTATATGCTGAAACACATAACAAATAATTGTTAGCCAGTTTCTCTCTTTTCATTTACAAGAAAGAGAGAAGTATCTTATGGATTGTTCATGGTGCCATTTTCTTTAAAAGATACACCTCATTAAGAGAAAAAAGTTTTTTAATTGATGGGCAGAATGTGGAATAAAGTCATACTAACATTTACTCTTTGGTAACAGAACCACAAGAAAAATTAAATAATAAGAGTATTTGTGAATGAGATAGCAATTATTGTTCTTTTGTTTTTCTTTGCAGCTCAGGGAAACACAGCTCTGTGAAGCTTTCACTCTTGTGCTGGTTCTGCACAGGATAAAGTTAATTTCCTTCATAGTATCTGGCATGGGGCTGTATTTTAATTTGTGATAGAAACAGTGTTGATAACAGAGGGATGTTTTTGTAATCACTGAGCAGTGTTTGCACAGAGCCAAGGCCTTTTCTGCCTCTCACCCCACCCCACCAGCAATTAGATGGGCGGTGCTCAAGGAGCTGGGAGGGGACACAACTGGATAGCTGAGCCCAACTGGCCTAAGGGATATTTCATAATATATGGTATCAGGTTCAGCATATCAATAAAATTGAGGGAAGAAGTGCAGGGATATTGGGAGTGATGGCATTTTTCCTCCCAAGCCACCACTATATGTGACGAAGCCCTGCTCTCCTGGGGATGGCTGAACACCTACCCAAGCATGGGAAGCAGTGAATGAATTCCTTGTTTTGCTTTGTTTGTGTGACCAGCTTTTGTTTTCCCTATTAAACTGCCTTTGTCTCAACACACAAGTTTTCTCACTTTTACTCTTTCAATTCTCTCCCCATCCCAAGCGGCTGCGCAGATCTTCCTTGCCAGCTGGAGTTAAGCCACATGTGTTTATGGCATAAAGTATGTGACAAAACCTGGCTTTGTTCTCATGACTGCCATTCTGATCTAGCTAAATCCTGAGCACATTGGTTAGAGCATGATGTTGGTGTTAATAAGGCTAAGGTCATGGGCTTGATCCCTGTGTGAACCATTCACTTAAGATTTGGGCTTGATGACCCTTCTGGGTCCCTTCCAACCCAGGCTATTCTGATTTTGTAATTATGTGCTTAAGTATCTGCTGTCTGCAACACAACGGACTCACAACTAAAAAGAAGGTTGGCTAGTATGAGCAACAAAATCAAAAGTAGAATAAAATTAAGAGTGAAAATTAGGGATAGCCTTCTTGAAATGAGAAAAATGAAAATACAAGTCAAAGTAGTTTGTGCTTGTGTGAAAATCAAATACTTATTTGCCATACCAGTCTACAGACTATCTAGGAACTATCCAAGATACTCTGTATGGACACATTTTCTAAATAAGTCCATCAAAATCATATATAAGAAATGTTCTCATGTTTAACACAGGAACTACCTTGTAAAGAAAACAAAGGGTTTCTCACCACAGTCCTGAGGTCACAGTCTGTAGCATCCTCTGTTCTCCAATCAGCTTTGGCTCCTGGGGGTCAAGTTTGTCCTGGCTTCCTGCTGCAGGGATCCTTAACCAGCTGGGATTATGCTATGCTTCAAATTTAAGTCTCTAGTGTTAGTATGCTACTTATTGCCAATGTCTGTATCTTTTTAATCTTCCTTCTGTTGGGTGAAATTAAAAGAGAAAGAGCAGGCACTTAAAGACGTTTCCAGCTTTTGGCAATATGCCTCTATTCGTCTTAGGAGGTGACAAATCTATTGCCTGCAGAGAAGTTTTTTAATGATTCCACATTTATCTGGATCTGTCAAATAAAAACTGCAGGGTTTTTAGGAAAAACCCAACTAAGCAAGAGCAAAATCTGATACCAAGATGAAGAATATCCTCTCCTTCACTTTACACTGCCTAATTCCTTCATGGAATTTATTTGTTTTTCCATACAGATATTTAATGAATCTCTTCCACTTCAACCTCAGTTTTCCATAAAATACCTGTGTTCAGACTTTCTGGCTGACTTTATTCAGTGGTATGTGTCGTGTTGTGTTATTTCAGTAAAGGCAAGGTGACTGAAGCCAAGCAATGTACCACATTAACTACTAAAGATTTCAGCAGCAAACATTGAAATCCAAATTTCACTGGCTTCTTGAAAGTTATTGCTTTTTCTTCATGGAAATAGTGTTTCCCCACCTGTTTTTTTATAAAAGCAGATTGTTTTCGAATGCCTTGGCACAGGATGCGGATGGCTCTGATTTGGTTTTGTTTTGAAATGCTTAGCACATCTCTAATTGCATGGAAACATTATCTGAATGTCTGACTCTGCAAATTTATTTTGTTTTGGCATGAAGTACAGTAGAGGCTTTAGTAGCTTGTGATGGTGGAAAAGAAATTTGAAAGTAAATGTTTCTATGTTAATAAGGAAGAACAGCTTCTCATCACAAAGCATGACTTCAAAAGTGTTTTTCAACTAGAGGCACTATCAAAAGAAACAGGGAAAGCAGCAGAAAAAAATGAACCCTGACCATAACATCTAATTTAATTAGAAATAAACTGGGCAACAATTGCCAGAGGAAAAACTGCTTTTAGATTATACATTGTTCAGAAATATCTCAGTGTGAATAAAACATATATATGTATATAGATAAGCATGTTTTAATGTTGTGCACAAAATGAAGTAGTTTGCCTGTTTTCAGTAAACAATTTAGGACTTGTAAAATTTCAGTTCATCTGATTTTTTCTTTTATTACAGATGCAGTCATATTTTTTTCCAGGTGTAGCTGAACCAGTTGAAGAGATTGCTCTTCTCAGCTACTCTTCAGAACCTTCTGGCTGGAAGTTGCTTTCCCTCCTCTCAGCCTTCAAGTGTAGACAATTTTATTTCACTTCTGTTAAAATGACCCAATTCAACATTAGTGATAACACATTCAGACTTGACTGTCTCTGGGCTAATGTTGCACATATTCATATTTGCACTCTGACAAGTGAGAAGGAAGCAACCTCTGGTGTGGAAAGTTTAGTTGAAAATAGCACTGAGTAGGACCACGTTATTTTTGGAAATCTGAATTTCTGTGATATTTCTATAGATTAAATTCACAGCAAATGAATACAAAAGAAGGAAAGCCCTGCTATGTGACATCTTAACACTTAAAATTAAATTATTATCTGTCCTTATTATATCAGAGCAGTCATATACCTTTCCTGTCAGAAGCTTGATTCCTTTTTCTGTGTTTCCTCAGGCTTAACACAGGTTTTTCAAATCATATTATTATATCATTTAAGTTTTTTTTTTTCTGCTCCAAATGAGGCAGATGCAAAAAGAGGACTAGCATTAGCTGGTACTCTCAAACAATCTATTATTATAATAGGAAGCTGTGCAGATATACTTGAACTTTGCTATTATTCATTTCAAGTTGGATCTTAATAAAGAAGGACTAAATCAACTAACTCCTTGAGTAAGACACTGAAAAAAAGACAAAAACAACTTTACTTTTTTTTTTTAAAAGTCTCAAAATGACAGCAAGAATTATTTTTGTTCCAGAATATGTTTTTCTGTAAGAGCAAAAAATAGACAACTTGAGAAAGCAGAAAGAACATAGGAAAAGCTAAGTATATTGCAAGATACTGCATTGGGAAGAAAAAATCAAACGTAGGAAGAACATGAGGAGGACTAATGTTGGATTGTCAATATATTTGAGGTAAAAAGCATCAGTTTTCTTTTCTTGTAAACATATTTATTTCACTGAAAGGGAGAAAAAATAAGCCTTTATCGAAGATCTAAATAATATTTCATATAACTAAATAAAGTTTCACTCTGCTTTGTACTACGTGAATTAGGAGGTGAAGCTGACTGAAGATGGATGGTAGTATGTCTCCTTTGGTATTTAGTGTAGCTTTTCCATGTTACTTCAAATTAAAAAAAAAAAAGTTAGGTTTTTTGGGGACGACTTGTTTTTGTTGGATTTTTGTTTGGGTTTTTTGTTTGTTTGTTTTTGTTTGGTTTTTTTGTTTGTTTGTTTTTGGGGGGGGCCTGTTTGATTTGATTTTTTTGCTTTGTTTTTGTTGTTTTTTTCTCATTTTATGGGGTTTTTCTGGGGGGGGGTGTTTTGATTTTTTTTTTTTCTGTTTGTTTGTTTGTTTGTTTTGGTTTTTTTGTCTGGATCTTTTAGTTTCACATTCATTCTAGGCTGCTTGGCAACCAAGAGAATATCACAATGTGACAGATTGCATAAGTGAGATCACTGCGTAGTTGTACCTAAGGGAAATTTCTTTGCTGTAGTTGGTTTAAATTAAAAAATACTATGAACTCAATTTATCAAGACATTGTGGATACTTCAGTCTTCTGAATGGTCTTGCTGACCTCAGCTGACACCCTTGTCTCACTGTCATCCTTTCCCACAGGGGAATGATTTTCCTTGTAAAGAACTCTAAGATATAATGGCATGTAGCACTTTAGATCCTCCTAGTGTGCCTCTGGAATATTTTGTAGTGATTCTTCCCTCCCATTGAAAACACACCAGTCTATTGTACAAATTTGGAGTCTCAGTCTTGCATCTTAATATGTGTGTTGAAGAAAGACGTATGTGAAAAAAAATTATAACTGCATGTACACTACATAAATAATTTAAAGAAAAAAATGCAGAATATTCTATAATGCCAAAAAAACCCCCGGAGCTTTAATTTCTAAAGTGTTTTTTCATCTTAAATCACCCAGGCTCAGAAGTACTGCCACATGTATTCATGTGCACAAGAAACCAAGTGCAGAGAGATAGTGTTGCTTGAATCATGCTACATATGAGGTTTAATTCTGAGATGGGGAAAAACAAGGTGGAGGATTGGTAATCAAGCTGATATCTGGCACTGCAAAGAAAGCAAGCATTTTTTAAAAAGTTACTCCTGCAATATATGTAAGGATGTTTATGCCAGAAACTGGCCACTAGGAAATCCATGAGCATGGATATATGAACAAGATATCACAGATGCCATCACTTCTATCACTGTACACAGAAATGAGTTCACCTGGTTTCTAGAGAGGAGATAAGTGGAAAGTCCCATTGTTCCTGCACACTGCAAAGTGAGACCTGGGATGAGACGGTATCATGTAAAAAACATGTCAGGGGGAAAAAAAAAAATTAACATATTTGATGAAAGCGCATTAATGTCTTCAGATCATGCGTTCATACATCCCTGATGTATCATGGTCTGGGAGGACTGCACAGGCCAGCTACCCCCACGGACCGGGGTCCCTGGTCCGTGTTATTCCAGCGGAACTGGGGCGGGCGGCCCCCGAGGTTCTGCGGCATTGTGTGAGTCTTCAAACCACGTCAATTCAAGGAGGAATATAGTGATGCTAAAGAAAGAACTGGACTCCATCTCTGTTCTGGCAGGGAAGTTTATTTGGGGTAACAGGGACAAGGGGGTTGCAGGGGAGGAGAAGGGGGGAGGAAAGGCTGGGAGAGGACAAGGGGCTGCCAGCCCAGAGATGCAGAGACCTCGAGCTGATCCAGACATCGACTTATAAAGGGAAAGGAAGAGGGAGGGACTGTCTCCCCCAGAGCCAGTCCGGGGGAGTCTGAAGGGAAGACAGGCATAGGGAGCCCACCAATAGATTTTGGGGTACAGCAGAGCATATTTCAACATGAACCAATGGTATACAAAGCAGAGGGACAAAGGAGCACATGGAATCCTAAAACCCCACATTGCTATAATTCCCCGTTTCCATATATATAAAAGAAAAATGAAGCAGTTGTTGAGATACTATCCAAATTATATACAGTTAAATCTATTGGTTTGAACCCAGAGGATTGTTTAAGGGGGTTACAAAATCAAAAAATGAAGTCATTAGAGTCCATGTATGTTGGTATGCATTTCCCTTGGCTGCTGAAAAGTTTCTTCTAGTTGGAATGTCTTTGCAGCAAATTGGCAAAGCTGGATAGCAGTTCTTGGATAGCTGTTGCTTCTGTTGCTGATTGGAACACAGACTGCTGCTTGAGCCAATAGGGAAAGGTTCTTTTGCTTGGGAAATAAAACTCAGAACAAAATTATTACTTTTTGAACAGCTGTCAGTGTCTGATGGAAAACACTGGCTACTCACAATTTACAAAAACATTTCTCACCCACCCTTCATTCTTCTTGCCAGCCTGCGAGGCCAGGCCGGCTGTGCTCTTCCCCTCCCCAGCACTTCTGGTTTTGGCGTGGGAACCTAGGGGTGGGATTTTCCCACGCTTCTCCACCCTGTGATGTAAGGGGGTGGAGCGTGCTGACACGTGAGAAGGGGTGGAGCCTACACAGCCGGGAAGGACTGAGCATGCTGGGTAGAAGAAGGTCTCGGAAGCATGGCCTCTGCCATCTTGAAAGTGAGCCCTGGTGTTATGAGGCTGTTTAGGGAAAGAGAGGGTAGGAAAAGAGGGTGAGGAAGAGAGTTTAGGGTGAGGGCTAGCAGGAGGTGATTAGTCTCCCTCTAGCAGGGACAGAGAAGCTAGCAAAAAGCCTGGGAAAACGGAAGTAACCCAGTGTTTTAGAGAAACAGTTTGCAGTTTGCTAGGAACTCTCCTGAGGGTTAGAGGGAAGAAGGAAGGTGGGGAAAGGAAAGTGAAAAACGGAGGTCAGGAAAGGGACTGATAAGGGAACACCTTGCAGCCCCCCAAAGGTTGAAATAAAATATTTTAACTCAAAAAGAGGGGATAGAAGTTCGTTCCTTTTTGAGGAGGAGATACCTAGGGGCCTCCCACCTCCCCATGGTACCTGCCCTTCAAAGCTCACCTCTACCTAACTGCGTAATGGAAAACACAAAAATAATTGGCTGGGAAATAAGGGAGATTTGCTGACTGCTTAAAACCCTGGGAAAATAAAAACGCGACATGCGCTAAAATCCTTAACTAAAATTTGACGCGAAAAGAATAAGGGGGTCCCTTACAGCCTCAGCTGGTCACCCAACTCAAAATTACGAGCAAAATCAGCAAATCTGCCCACCCCCCGTGGCCCTCTCCACAGGCAGAACGGGTCAACCTGGTCCCCACGGTTCACAGTCTGGCCCGCGCTCTCACCTAGCGCCTACGGTTCCCTGTAACCCGGTTACCCAGTCCCATGTTGAGTCTTATTCCTCTCAGCAACTAAATCCAGCTTCAGCAGAGATTCCTGGGAATTGCAGGGACTTTCTTATAAAAGTCTCTCCTGGGTGGTTAAAAGACTGCCACCACTGAAATCGCAGTTCCTCGGAGGCAGTAGATGTGAAAAATCCCGGTGTAAAACAGTGGAGCGGCTCCGGCTGCTGCATCGGTCCAGGCGCGGCTCCGCCCACCGTCCTGCCGTGTGGCGACCTAAGATGTCTGCCGCCACGTGGCTCCCACCACCAAAATGGCAGGTGCCGCGTGGTCTCGCCGTGGCTTGGTCTTGCCACCGTGTGGGTCCGGGGCTGCCTGTGCCGCACCGGGCGGCGTTTCACCGGCGGGACTGACGGTGGTCGGTGGCCCCTGTCGTCTCCGGGCAGCAGCAGCGGCTCGGCGCCCGCCCCCACCCCGCCCCGGGCCCCCGGGGCCGCGGGACGGGGAAGGCAGCGGCGACGGGCACCCAGTACCCACGGCTCAGCGGTGGCGCCAGCTCCAGCACGGTGGTTTCGGCAGCGGCGGCAGCGGGTGAGCAGCCCGGCCTCGCTGTGTCCGCCCCACCCCGCACGCGGCGCCGGGCCACCCTGGGGTCTCTGCTGCCCAGGGTGGTCCGTCGCCGCCACAGGCGAACCGGCGTCAGCGGCTTCCTTCAGCGCGGCAGGAATCCAGCGGCATGCAGAAAGCGGCGAGGAGCGGCAGGAAAGCGGCGAGATGGTTCTTTCACAGTAAAGCAAGCTGATTCGATGGAATTTTTCCGGGGTCTTGGCACCATTTGATGTATCACGGTCCGGGAGGACTGCACAGGCCAGCTCCCCCACGGACCGGGGTCCCTGGTCCGTGTTATTCCAGCGGAACTGGGGCGGGCGGCCCCCGAGGTTCTGCGGCATGGTGTGAGTCTTCAAACCACGTCAATTCAAGCAGGAATATAGTGATGCTAAAGAAAGAACTGGACTCCATCTCTGTTCTGGCAGGGAAGTTTATTTGGGGTAACAGGGACAAGGGGGTTGCAGGGGAGGAGAAGGGGGAGGAAAGGCTGGGAGAGGACAAGGGGCTGCCAGCCCAGAGATGCAGAGACCTCGAGCTGATCCGGACATCGACTTATAAAGGGAAAGGAAGGGGAGGGACTGTCTCCCCCAGAACCAGTCTGGGGAGTCTGAAGGGAAGACAGGCATAGGGAACCCACCAATAGATTTCAGGGTACAGCAGAGCATATTTCAAAATGAACCAATGGTATACAAAGCAGAGGGACAAAGGAGCACATGGAATCCTAAACCCCCACGTTGCTACACATCCCCTCCCTGTCCCTCAAGGCTGAGTTTTAAAAAGATATTCTCTTCAACCTTTCTGAGCATATCTCAGTCAAACAAGATGATTTCAGGAGGTCACTACCATCCAATTATTGATCTAATTAAGAAAAAAAAAAGGAATCAGCAACTTCATTTTATTGACGAATATTGGACAGACAAACCCCTACCTACTGCCATAATAAGAATAGAATTTCTCTATGCCTTAATTTGCACAAGATATTGTGTTAAAAAAAAAAAAAAAAGCAATGCACAACAAGATGGCTCATTTTGCTGGGCTAAAAATTGATTCATCATTACCAATGACAGGCAGACACTACCAAATTCAGTAACAGAAGTGTCTGGAATTACAAGCCTGAGTGTCAATAGTGCTTCTAAAATTCTAGAGGTTTGGCCCTTGTGTTCCCCTGTTGGGTTAATCATTCTAGTCACGAAGGAGTAGTAGCACAGAGGCATCATGGGACTAAGGCCTCAGGTAGCCTGCTCAAAACCTTCTTACAGGTATTATGTAGGTGTGAGGAGAGTAGGTTTAAAGAAGTTTTTTCCAATAAGACGTACTTTTCCCGACGTTCTGCAGGAAGGGGGAAGAGCTAACTCCAGCACAGGTTGCACAGTCAATTTGACAGTTAACTGCTGTTTGAAAAGTAAGCATGACATGTATGCTTGATGGCTTCAAAGTGCTGTAAATTGCTTATAGTTTCAGACTTTCTGTCCTTCTTCAGTCATTTTGATTCAGACTGGAAAAAAAAATAAAAAGAAGAAAGTATTCAAGGTTTTAAAATCGAAAACAGCAGTGTTTTACCTGTCTCTAAAGCACTTGAAACTGAAATGCTCCTAAACTGTGCTGAACTTAAATAATTCAAGAGTCACTTATACACAACTCTTGCAATATCCAGCCTTAGGAACATAGAAATAGTCTCTGCAGTGACAATTAAATACTTTACCCTGAGGAATCACAACATATTTTCCAAAACCATCTAACAGATAAGGGGAATATAAAATGTCTTAGTCTGGAGATTCTAAGCCATGCCATGCCAAAGGTACAAAAGGATCTTACCTCTTGAACACAGCATGATTACAGACTAGCAGTGAGCAAGCACAGGAACCACAGTGGTGTCAGTTGTTGAGCAGGATTGTAGGACATGGAACAGAAAAACTCCTGAGGTGTTTTGACATGTTTCCTCATTTCATTTCACTTGTACAGTGTTGCTCTAATCAAGTGCAGTAAACAGTTCTGGCTGAAGGACTGTGACACCAGTTTGTCATTCTGTTGGTATGTAGATAACAGAGATTTCAGTCTGAACATGTTCTTGATGACAATAACAAAAGAAATGGATAACAGCAAACAAATAGAAACCAAATCCACTAAATCACTTCCCATATAATGACAGATTTTAATCACACTGATGATTTTATAGATTTTCTGAAATATAGTGACATCTACACCTCTCAAAAATTTCTCAAATCTGAACCCTTTTTTTTGTTGATGTTGAGGGAAATGTTTGTTAACAATGTGTTTTAGGCAAAGTTAATGAGATTTAATTCTAAGATACCTTCACCCCAGTGTGACACTACCCTTATGTAGGCAAAGGGCAACTATTTCTTGTATGATCCTCCTTAAATAGACACCTGAAGCTAGAAGGAGAGTAATTACGAGGTACAATAGAAATTATGTTCAAAGATTGAAGAGATAGAAGAAAAGATTTTTTCCTGCTCTGGAAGCAAGGGTGACTGTGATTTCAACTACTTTTTTTTTTCACAGGAAGAATTTAGAAACATTTTTTCAAAAAGAAAGTAAATTATACAAAACATCTTAGTTTCTGATGATACATTTTCCCCATATCCTATATAGAGAAATGTTCACTGTGGTCATTAAGATCCTAGAGATTGAAGCCAAGATGCTGAAGCAGGTAGGAAGAATCTTTTCTGTTAGTTTAAATTTTGAAAACTGTAGGATATATTTTTAGTTGTTTGGGGTTTTTTTAAATTTTATATTTTTTAATGGAAATGTCTTCTTCAAATACTAAAACTTATTTATTAAAAAATTTAACTGCAGAACTGACACCAAGAACTAGAAGTGAAATGTGTCAAAAAACATCCAATACTGAAACATTTTCACAAGCTCCTTGTTTTCCATAGTGTACCATCAGATTATCTAGGAGATTGTAAATTATGTTACCATATGAGCAGTATAAGCCAATTGTCAAAGCAGATTTAAAAAAAAAAAAGTCAATACCCTCCAGAGACTTGTCATTACAGCAGCAAAGAAAGAAAACATTTCTGAACTCTAACAGAATTTTTGATGTGAGGCTGCATGAGGCTTTGTTACTCATTTTCATAGCCTGATGTGGTACATCCAGAGTAATGGTGATAATTTTTAGTGCTGTGATTACATTCATCAGCTGCCACTGTCCAAGTAAATATTCTACATCCCTGGAAATCAGCAGCAAACACTGGGGTATTCTGTATGTGCCTAACTTTTGATGTAGTAAGTTGGTGATTTCTTCTGTGACTGTACTCATCTGGGTAGCCCTCACTGAAGTCACAACTAACTCTTGTCATTAATGTCTTTCCAAAAGTGATAGTTATTCTTTCGTTCAGTGGGAATAAATTATTTTCTGACATCCTTCAGAGATGTGATACAAAAAGAGAGTCTTTGTTTCCACAGAACTTTTTACATCTCTGGGAAGTCATCCCATATATATGAACTGCTTGCAAGCAACCTCTGAAAATAATTGCCTGAACATGACCCCAGCTCTTTCTCCTTAGTTTTCCTTCACTCATTCTTATTATGTTTATTATAGGAAATCCAACTCAGAGCCACTGGCTTTGAAGTTTGCAACCAATTTTGAGTTCTGAATATTCTTCTCGTACAATGTCTGGACTTTGTGTGTGTGAGTGCTAACAAGAGTCAACACTGAGATTTTCCTCCTTACTTTCTCCTTAAATCCAGCTTAACATGTTCTTAAATAAATGTCAGAGAAAAGAAGTTCTAGGACCAAACTGTAGAATAATAGCTGCTTTTAAAGTTTTGTATGTCTTCTTGACACATTAAATCTGGTTGGGCATCAGTGTCGCTTTTCAGTTATTAGCATTGAAATTATACTTAAATGACACAACTACTTCTATTTTTCTATTCCTTCATGTGTTAACAGGGTTGCAGAGGAAATTGTAATTAAAATAGTTGCTCATATTGATGAGAAATTATGACAGGAACTTCTAAGGATAACACCAGTTTCCCTTGAAATGGGTTTAGTTATGGACATAATTTTAATACATCTTTACTCACAGTCTCTCTGCAATGCTTATTAGTTCAGACAGTTCTGCACTGCTATGGTTGTCTAAATCACAGTTACATCCATCCTACATCATATACAGACAGAAATCACCTACAGTGGAGGCTGCATTGCTAGGTTTTAGGTGACTTGGAATGGAATTCTGACTAGAATGGGATTAATGTTCTCATTCAGTTACCACAGAAAATTTGGATAACAGGTTAAGGGTATAAACAGTCTGCACAGTGACATGGAAAATGCTGCAGTGACAGAAATATTTTAAAATGTATGCCTAAATCTCCATCTTTGGATACATAAGAGATTTTCCACTTCTTTCATCATCATTGTCATTTGCCAGTACCTTGATCACACAAAGTCAGAGTGGCCCACAGGAGTGGTTTTTAGCAACAATACCAAAAAAATTAGGCTCCTCTTTTTGTTCACCTTGGGAAGGTCACTTAAATTTTCCAACTGATTATGTAGGTAGCTATTCTACATACCTGGGGAATTATTATCTAATTGAGAATTACATTTTCCCTTTTACTAAGGGGATAATTGGAAAAAAATCTACAGTGCTGAATTTCCTCATCTATCTGAATGCTTCATCATTAGCATTTTTAAAAACCCTTCAGATATTAAAGGAAAACTGAGTGTACTCTATTTGATTTTTAGCTTCCTTCTCCTGTGAAGGAAACACGTGGTAGAAAATATGAAGTACTGCTTAGTCAGCTTTCAGTCTAATTGCAAGAATGCCTTGTGAAGAGTAAAACTTCAGCAGTGTCATTTCTATAGTGTACTTAATACTTCTCTTCTGTGCTCCCTTGATCAGGATGCTCTCTCCATCCCTTGCCTCCACTCCAGTTTTACTTAGAAACCAAAACCGTCCATTGGAACAAAACTATTAAATGTAATATTAAAGCTGTTTTCCTTTGGAACCATTGAAACTGATACTCAGAAGTTAGAGATGTTTAGCCCATGCACTTTTAATAATGGGATTTCAGCTGAGGAGGGGAGATTCTCTCAAATCTTTGTGTTTGATCAGTCTGTCAGTGGAAGAGCCAAGCCCCTTGTGCCTGATCAGGCTGTCAGAGTCCCATTTTGGGGACCCTGCACTGAGCAGTCCTGCTGGATCAGAGAGTGGTTCAGCTGACTTGTTCAGGGTCACATGCAAACAGGAAAAATCCTCCTCCCGAGTCTCCACACCTTTAATTCATCTGTCAGCACCCCAAGGAAGATACAGTCCACACACCAACAGCATGAGACATCCCCTCCCAGGCCTCCCCCAGTCAATATGTTTCCTGCTGCCAGCCACTGTTAGTGCCCTTGAAGGATCCACACTAAACAGTTTATGGAATAACACTCAATATAACGTAAAAATGTGACAGGTTAAGGTTCAGAGATTGCCTGTGAAAGTATCTGGCTGCAAAAATGCACTCAAAGCAATATATGGACAAGCTGTAATTCCTAACAAAAGCGGTCTCCACGTAATCAATCAGCTTGCATGAGATACAGTTCTTAGGCTTCCCTATGGGGGAGAGAAGAAAAGTTCAGCCCATTGACTGATCCCAGAAGCTAAGATGGAGTCTTCCCTCACTTAACCCTGTTTTTAACTTACTTTTATACTATTTTTACATTTAGGTGGAGCTTGAGTGACTCTAATCATACCTCAGTGGGGTGGTTGTACCTTAGAGATGGATAAGGTCACTGGTTTATCTGAGCTGTGCATTTGTGATATCAGCACAGCTGCCGGTTCAACAGCAAGAATTCTTTTCCCCCCTTGCTTGACAGGTTTATCATCTCCTATGTGGTTTATCATCTGTTAGGTACCACTGAGTTCCCTCTCTTGCAGGGATTTTGACAGAGCCTGACCACAATATCTCCACTCCGCTCCATGCTCTGTTTAGTCTCCCTAAGCATGTACTGTGTGGGAACTCAGGCATGCTGACCTCATCCAATCCAGGCAGTGGCAACTGCATTTCAACCTGTTATATCCATACTGTTATAACTTCTGTTAGAGTGTGAACAAAAAAATCTAATTTTCCTTTACTTCTACCCCCAAGGCATTTTCCCACAGATGTTCAATAAAATGCATCCTAAACCAAAGCAAACTTGCTGCTAGCTATGCAGATAGATTTGGATTAAGCAAAACCTGAAAAGCACTGAAAGTTTTTTAAAGAAGTGCTAAATGAGACACTGAAGTATTCATTACAGCTACACAAACACAGTTATTCAGTTCCTAGAGAGTATCATAGATCGAAAAGGGTAAAAAAAAAGGAGACAAGTAAAACACTTTTATAAAATAAAGTGGGTATTTTACTATATTCAAATTGTTTGCAATAGAATTATAGAAACATGAAATATACTGAGTTAGAAGGGACCCACAAGGATCATTGAAGTCCACAAAAATCCTGCCCCTGCATGGGACATCTCAAGGGTTACACCATGTGCCTGAGGTCCCTGTCCAAATGCTTCTTGAGCTCTGTCTGGTTTGATGCTGTGACCACTGCCCTGTGAGTCTGTTCCAGTGTCCTGCCACCCTCTGGGTGAAGAACCTTTTCCTGATATTCAACCTAAACCTCCCCTGACACACCTTCAGGCCATTCCTTTGGGTCCCTTCACTGGTCAATGGAGAAAAGAGATAAGTTCTTGACCCTCCTCTTCCTCTCTAAGATATTTAGAATATTTGGAATGAGTGTTGGTTTGGTCCAAAATACTTAGCAATTGGTGCTCTATGGTTTGAATAGAATAACACAGGTAGGTTTCAAAATATGACTTATGTAGGGATTAATTGGTTAAAGACATTTTCTCAAGTGGGATCTTACATTTATTTCCAGTACAGTTAACTTGCACGTGTGAGCTGTGATCTATGACTTGGAAGAAAATAGAAACACTTTTTTGTTGTTGTTTTGAAGAGATAAGACCATCACTCTCTTATCATTGAGGAATAAATGTTACCTTAAATCAAGCATTAGAATAGCAAATATTGATTATTGATATTTATTATGCAAAATAAGCTGCTTCACTTGGGAAGTTGTGTATAACCAAAAATTCAATTTTTAAGAACGTGCTTTGATGGTGGGCGAAAAGTCTTTACATTAAGGATACGGAGAAGATCTATTGCACATTTATCTGCTAATTTCGTAACAGGGATTAAGCTCCTGTCCCTTCCAGGGTAGTGTCAAAAGAGTAGCACTAAATGGTCTCTCTATAGACATGTTTACAAGTATGTCTAACAACTTAGTAGAAAGTGAAATGAGATATGTGGCTGTGATATGCATATGAACAACTTTTTAAACGGGGAAGAAAGAAATATCCAGAATAGGATATCCAGGATATCCAGGAACAGGAATATCCAGACAACAAAATCATGTAAGATTTAGAAAACTCTCTCCACTAAGTGAGACTTCAAGGGCTGAGTCATTTTAACTCCTTTAAAATAAAACTGCTTGATCATAGTCTAAAAGTGCCTGCAGCAGTAGGAAAACATGTGATACTATAGAGCCCTTAAATGTTTCAGACAAAGCCATAAAAAAATGCTGGAAGCTAAGGCTTTTGAAAGTCCTAACTATTAAAAATTATTTTACTGCTAACCATTTGTTCTGGTTTCAGCTGGGGTGGAGTTGATTTTCTTCACAGTGGCTGGTATGGGGTTGTGTTTTGGGTTTGTATAATATATTCATTATAAAAATACTTAGCAAGGGCTGTGTCATTTACTTGAGAGAGTTTCTCAGCTACTCAGCCAAGAGCTCCTTGTGCTTTTGCATGCCCACATGGCCCACTCTCACAGTGACCCATGCATGTAGTCAGGAAGAATCCTGTGATTTCCAGACATGCCAGAAAAATCTTTCAGTGGAGGAACCCAAAACCCCACGCACAAATATTTGGTCATAGGCGGCAGACAAAACTGACAGAACAGGGAAATATATGATAAAGTGCCTCTCTTACAAACTCCCTTTGTAGATTCATCTTGCAGGAAGTAAGTGATTCTCACCTCCCACCATAGCAGACTTGGTGTCTTTCTGCATGTCTCGGGTGTCTGGGTTGCAATTAAAAGAAATTTATCTTTAAGGGGATGTTAGGATAACTCCTGTACTCTGCTTGCATTCTTTTGTTCCCAGTTTGTACTATTTTTTCTCTCCCATGGCATCCCCCACTGCCAGAGTAATTCAGGAATTGCTGTGGTTTATTAACTTACTCAGAAAACATTTTCAAAAATCTCCCCCTGTATTATTGACTTCTGTCACTTTTTTGAAGATGCTACTCCCCTGGAATACAACTTCTTCTTTTTTAATTTGAATAAACACTTAACAAAATATTAACCCCCTGTAGAAAAATGTTCTCCTCCCTTTCTCAAGAAGCAAAGGGTACATCTAGGAATAGAACTTTTTAATTCACTGAGCTTTTATTTTATATCACACAACCATTACACAAATTATCAGCTTGGTGTAGAGATTATTAAAAATCTCTCCTAATCAGGTTGCCATAATGGCTATTAACTGACACCAACATTGATGGTAATGAACCAAGGGTTATTTGAGACTTGCTCGTTTACCATCCAAAAGTTTTAAGTTTAGGACCTTAATTTGCCTTAAAATCCCTTCTAAATTTTCTCTATTTTAAAATTGATCTGGTAATTTAATTATTTCTCTCTGGTTCCCAGTACAAATAACTTCAGAGAACAACCAGTTAGCTTGATCAAATATCCCTGTTCAGCTGAATTGAGTCTTTCCTTTGGCCTTGCTGAGAGGATTGGCTTATTATTTCTATGTTCTACATCTCTTAGTTGTAGAACAAGACCAGCTAATTATGATATATATTTGATCAACATGAAAGTCACATTTGCTAATAACTGATTTTGTTATTGCTTAAGGGGAAAGTAAAGAACCATTTTTTTAAAATCAGTCATGGGTTTTGTATCAGTCACTGAGGGTTTTTTTCAATATATTTCATAAGTAGAATAATAAGTTCCCTTAGAGGAAAGAGAAGAAAGAAAATTGCTCAGACCCACATATTAATATAGCTGCAATAGAAAGACAAGAACATGAGAGGTACATCCTTATAATAAAACACACAGAGGTAATTTTCAGAATAATTCTGCATTACCTGTGTGTCTTAAACAAATACAGTATAAATCCAGCAATCACTGAGC
Organism: Entomyzon cyanotis; assembly: GCA_024500445.1. Taxonomy (NCBI): domain Eukaryota; kingdom Metazoa; phylum Chordata; class Aves; order Passeriformes; family Meliphagidae; genus Entomyzon; species Entomyzon cyanotis. The sequence continues at coordinate 7,033,642 of JAKEPQ010000756.1, forward strand.
AATTAGAATGTTAGCCTGCATTATTTGTGTGTATATTAATATAAATTAATAGCCTGTCAAAGCTCTTGAAAGATCTTAGTGAGTTACAACATAAAATGGTAATAAAAATAGATTTTATGTTTTCAAGTAAAACAAAATAAAACAGAACTAACTCATAAATGTGATAGATACAATAAACTAGAACATGGCAATGTATCTATCAATATACTATGAGATAACAAATATTTATGTCCTGACAACCTCAACTCAGATATTTAGGAGACACACTATATAATTAGGATTTCTGCGTAAATAGCTAATTTTCAGCAAGAAAAAAAATGATAAAATTTCATTAACACTGACTTTTAATTTATTATGAGAATATAGCTTTCTAGTTGGATTTGAGTAGATTTACATAGAGTTGTCAACTGTAAGCCTACAGAGTGATTATGAATCACAAAGAATGGGTTTTTTTGGTGATGAAAGCAGAGATGGGGAAAGTGAGAGAGGAAATTGATTTTGTTTTGATTACTTAATAAATTTTAGTGTGCAAAATTGTGTTCCTGAATGTTTTTTTCCAAAAAGAAATTTTCAGTGACTATGTCAAACTATTAAAAAAATTACATAAAGAGTTCAAAGTTGATTTTTTTTTGTAGATTCATCTTATTGTTTTAATGTTAATAATTCAATTACTCAGTAATCACTCAGACTGTGGGAGTTGACAGAAGTCTACTGCACTCATTTTGTGATTGCTTATGTCACACATCACTATGCAAAACAACAGGCCATTTCATGTTATCCTTATGAGATAATAAGGATAAAAGTGTAACTTCTCCAACCATATATAACACAAATAATATTTAAGCAGCCAATTTTGATGTACTAAAGAGTAATTCCACCAGTTCTGATTGCAGATTGCAACAAAAGCTTGGGCTCAGACTTGGCCCGATGGGATTTTTTTGCTGGCAAAAGGCCCTAGTGGTGCCTTTCTTAACTCACATCCTCATGGGGTTTAAAGAAAATGCTATGATTCCCTTCAGGATATGCATTTAGTTGAGCTGAAAAAATGATGTGATTCCAAATGATCCAAATGAGTGGTGACACAACTGGGTGTGATCATTAACTCCCAGTGAGACACAGAGTGATATTTTCTGTTTGAGACTAGTGTCCAATATTCAGGATTATGAATTAGGTGTTTCTGATGTTTCTTACAAAATTACAATAACTAGCGTGAGTGAATTCAATACAATTACAGCTACAGTGCTGTTAAATAAGATATTAAAAGATGACAAAGTAGAGGTTGTTGGTATTGTTCTTGCACTTTAAAGCAGTAGATCTGGAACAAATTCTGATATCAACATCCTATTTTCAGGATGTAATGATTTCCCAGAATCAGAGAACACCAGAATGGCCTGGGTTTAACAGAACCTTAAACATCATTTAGTTTCCTTAAAGATCATTCTAGATCCCTGCCATGGGCAGCGACGTTTGTCTATCACCAATTTATTGTTTAGCAGAGTGTAGAGAGAGTAAAAATAGCAGAAGGGATTCAGTTTGTTTAGTGTCAGACATTGTGTTGGAGTTACTCACCCTGGACTCAAAGCACAGTTAAAGAAGCAAATAGCTTCTAGGGAACAATTAATCAGACACTTTAGGGAACATACGATATTTTCTTATATTAGGAATGCATGGAAATATCTATTTCTTTCCACTGACAATGTCTAGTTTTATAGTTCTGTTTTACTCCCCATTTCTGTCTTCCTTCATTCTGGGGCACCAAGGAGGAGACTCAGGCATTTTTTCCCCTGGCTTTGGGTGAGCACTATGGTGTCTACAGTATGGATATTTCCATCCAACATCATTCTTCAACACACTCTAGCGAGGTCACTGGGTGCCAAATGCCCACAGCTTCCTGCAGCCTCACAGCATAAGGTTGTAAAGTTAATTTTTCAAGGTCTTTCAACTACTAATAACATTATAAATAGTATTTGTGTCTCATGTTAACAAGGATAATTCTTGGATACAGCAGAAAACTGCTGTGCTGCAAAGCAACCACTGCGGAGAAGGTTAGTCTGCTCCTGAGGATAGTTTTGCACAAATTATCTCAGTAGCCAGGATTCTGCCTCAGGCGTAATTCAGAAAAGAAAGTATAGTTGAAGTGTATGGTGACTTGTTCAGATGAAAATACCTCCTACGTAGAGCATCCATTTGGCAAGATGAATCCCAAAATGTATTTCTGAATTGTACAGAAATTATTTTACAATGTCACCTACCCAGTTGTGGTCCATTACCATCCTGAATGTAATATGGAGCAAAAATAAAGTTGCTCTGCATAAATGAGAAGGTATTTCCACTCGTACTTTTTGGGACTATTTCAGAAGATTTTATTCTCCTCAGAGATGTCTTTAGACTGTTTAATTTTTTGCTCCCCTTAAACCTGAGCCTTTAAAATTAATGATGGTAGCATCAAAAAATCCTGAAACCTGTGTCTGCAGGACTTATTTTCTTTTTGGCTGCTGATACTGGCTGCTAGATCAGACTATGATTATGTGAAAATTATGGGTTTTAACTCTATTGTAAATGTCTACCTCTTTCCATGGTTTCCAAAACCTTTTAATGGTATTCTTCTACTATTTTTCACTATTTTAAAATGTTATCTCCATTATGTATAGAACTTCTGGGAAGAAAAATAGAATAAAAATGAGGACTAAAGTATATAAAATCAAGCTCTATCTCTGCTTGAATGCTAAGTGCAGCTTTGGTTCTCCCATCACAAAGGGCTAAGCCTGGAATCTACTCATGAGAGAGTGAGAGAGTTGATCAAAGATTGGAAGGGTTTTGTATGTGAAAAATAGACTTCTAAACTAAGCTTGAAAAAGGAATAGCCAAAATATGATTAGATGGAGATCTCAAAAAATTGTCATTGGCAATTAGTAAGAGAATGAGGATCAATTAATTGCATTCTCTTCTAGTAGAAATTTAAGCTATTAGTCAAAAAATGCAAAACCTCCAAACAAACAAACAAAAAATTCCCTACCAAAGCCAGTAGTTCTTGTATAATAAAATACAATAAGTTGAGGAGTTCCCCAGGGTGTTGCAGACATTAAATTTCTCTTTAATTCAAAAGACAAGTTGATGAAGAAAATACACAGGGGCTCAGTATAAAAATGTCATTTCTGACTCAAAAAGCATCAAGCTGTTGAAGGCTGGGAGAGGACTCCATGTGATCATCATCGTAAAGTTTCTGTGCTCCTGTACTCTTCCTTAGGCAGCCACTCTTTCTGACTAGTGAAAAGACTACACTGATAAAAATGGACTTCTAAGCCTAATTCATTAACTCTCGATATTTAAAAAAGCATTAGCTTGTCAATAGCTAAACGACTTCTTACTTTCCTTTCCCAGGTTTAGATTTTTTAAACCAGGTTTAGGGTTTTATTTTTTATTTTGTTGGGGTTTTTTTCCACATTAGACTAAGATCTAATTATTTAAATCACAGATTTGTATTGTTCCAGGATTTGTATGACACATTTTTAGCCTTAATTCAACCACTTTCTTATTTTTCACTTTTCATTGTTCTTTCTTATTTAAAAGTATACAGATTCTATGCTTTGTATTTACATGGCATGCAGTGCTCTGCACTACAGCTCCATTCTCCAGATTCTTTTAGTTAAATAATTGAAATCTGTCAAAGCAGGTTTCATGAGGTCCTTCAGAATTAGTTATTGTCAAAATAAGGATTAAGTTCTTGTATGTAATGCAATGTTTATATTTTTCCTATGGGATCTTTAATTGCATTTATGGGAATTGTATCTGTTCTGCTTTCCCATTCATGACTTTTTTTTTTTCTTTAATCTCTCAACTAAGCACTGTTTAAAATAATTTCGAAACATGAAGACTGATGCACACACTGGAGCACAGCCTTTACATAGTACAAGCTTCAAGTTCCAGCATCTGAAGAGCACAGCTCCTCATGAGTACGTGGGACAATCTGTTATCCATTGTCTAATTATGCTAATACTTATAAAGAATGCTGCAACATCTCTGAATGTCTTCTTCTCTGAGGATGAGAGGTGGTGTGATAGGTACAATAAAAACCATACAATTCAGTGCAAGAAGAAAAAGATCGTTTAATGTTATGATATTCTGAATTATTTATGGCAAAGTCTGCTCAAAATCTCATTGCTTAAGCACCATTTTAGCAGACCAATTAAGACCTTATGAACATTATATGGTAGTCAGAATTTAGCTTAACCTTTCCACACATGAATATTTATACACACAGACAGGAATACTCATCTCTTTTATTGTTTCCTGATTACTGTCAATTTTTCTTCTCTTATCTTATAATTCTTCATACTTTGTAGACCAGCTTAGCCTTCATTACAATACTGATGATGCAAAGAAATGATTTTTCTTTTGTAGGAGCTCTTATTCCTTTTACGTGAAACTAATAATAATGTGCCACTTCTACTATTACATGATCACATGAGGACTGAGGACTCAATATGACAGAGACGTACATTTTAACTAAGGGAACACACCATGGAATAAGAATAACAAAGCAATTCAAGCAAATCTGCCAACGTACAGACAACTGTGGGAAATGAAATTGAGATTAACAAAGGCATATCAGCCTCATAAAAGTTTCTTTGCCAAAGGCACAAAAGTGTAGTATCACATACAGATGCTACTTATAAGGAGCAGCATTTCAAGAGCTCAAGTTCTTACTTTCTTTAGACATTGTAAGTGGAGAAATAAATGAAGTGAGAAGAACTCAAAAGTGAGCTATCTTTCGTCAAACAAGAAAAAAGAAAAAAATAATGACTTTACTCCTCCTGGTTCTGCTTGTTCTTTCTTTTTAAAGTTAAATATTCAGTTTTATCTAATGAGATTAAAAACCAAAAAAAAATCCAATTTGTAGATTTGGTTGAATAAGCTAACATTCCAAAAGTGATCAACTTTTCTTCAGTTTCAGAAGCTTTGTGTTATGTGTTAAGATTTAATGACCAACACTCCTCAGAAGTTTAAAGAAATGAGATTTAGTAGTCTTCTCTTTTCATGCTGTTTCTCAAGAGGTTGCTTGGTTTTCTATATATATGTTTTTATCACAACTGCCACTAAGGCTATCTATCTTTTAAAAAAGGGGGGGGGGGCGGTGTCCTTCTTAAATTTGTTCTTTAATCTCTTTCAGAATATGTTCTTGTATCTCAACAAAATTAAGCTTTTCTGAAGAGATTTAATCCTGTAATTAGTATATCTTTTGTTATATCCTGGGATTAGAGGAAGATATAGAGCTACAGAAGTTTGGAAAATATAATTTCACTACCAGTTTCTTTGAAGTAGGCTTTATCAGAAATTTCTGATTTTAACTGTCTATGTATAAAGAAAGTTAATTTCCAATAAAATGTTTAAATACGTATTCAAGACTTTTCAGTTATATCTTTTTCTACAAATATGTTGCCTTAAAAACAACCCTCTCTGATGGACTGAAAATTTGTAGTCCCTGAACAGGACAACCCAAAAATCATACCATGTACCTGAGAGCATTAACATAACAAATCTTCCCATCATACTGTTTGGGTGGTTGGTTTGTTGGTTTGTTTGTGTGGCGTTTTGTTTCTTTGGTTGTTTGTTTTCCCCCAATTCAAGGAGTTGAGCGAAATGAGTAATTTCTAATCTTACGTGATGGCAGGGAAAAAAGCTTTTGTCTTCTGGAGGTTCTTCCCCTGTGTGAGAAAAACTTGAATGCAGACATTACTAAGGCCATTTTGTTAGATATGATCTTGCTATTTTATCCCCAGGATTTAAACTCACAATATGTTTTTTCACAGAGCCTATCAGAGTATCATCAGTTAGTGGAATCTGCTGATTTGGTAAGTTGTATTACATGGTATAGTATGTCTAATGCCTTTGTATTAAACCACTGAGGCATGTCATTGCCTCTGGACGTCCTTCAATTCTCTTAGTTTTCTCTTGAAAAAAACCAAACAAATGACAAAAAACTTACCTTTTTTTAGAACAATTTATATTTTGCACTGAAGCAAAGTGAATTTGAAACTGTGAAAGTTCTAACAGAGTGACTCGATAAGAGCTCATGACAAAGCATGGATACAACACTGGTTTACTTTCAAACACTTCATACTAAAACAGAAGATAAGCAGCTGGGATCCCACTTTCATGTAATCTTGCCTTGTGCTCAAAATATTAATGCTTTTTTCACTCAAGTGTTCACTGTGCCTGAGGATTTTGTTTTGTCTTATGTGTTTCATTTTGCAGCCTGGAACTTACCCTGAAAAAGCATCTGTAGCTTCACTAACCTCTACGTGACTCTGTCTTCCTTTTGTATGATCCTCCCTCTCACAGATTGAAATTCCTTATGCCTACATCAATTCACTCTAAAAGGTTATGTCTTCACATAAGGTCTGACATATGTGTCTTTTTTGCATGAGTTTTTCTGACTTTAAAATGCAGTACCAACCACCTTTTTGTGAGGGAAGTTTGGAGTAAAAACAGACACAAACAAATATTTCTCTTTAAATTTGTATTCTATTGAAAGGAGTTATAAGGTAAAAAAAAACATGTACTTTACATATCGTCAAGTCTGTAGTTCAGGAAATGAAAAATTGTCTTGGCTGTTTGATTTAGTAGTAACAAAGCTTGTCAGCAATGATATCGATGTCTGAAAGAAAAAAAAAATTTGTTATCTTCTTTTTCATACATGGGATATCTTACTCATACCATCCCAAAATTCAGAGTTGGGAGTCCATGGGCATAGATGTGTAGAGAAAATTGGTGTTGGTGCCTTGACTTCTTGTAGCTTTAGTAATTTTGAGACTACATCTTGAAGCAGCAGAAGGAAAAGATTTTTTTTTTAAATTGATTTCTTCCCTTAAACAACATCTGGGTTGTCAATACTGTAACTCAGCCTGGCTCCCTTGCACTCGATCTGAGTGTTGTCCAAGGTACTGAAATTGTTCCAATGGCTCACTGTGTCCAGTGCTGCTTACACCCACACTGGGTTTGGACATGGTCTTTGTTTTGTCCACAAGCATGGGATTTTCCTGGCATGATTCCAGTTGTTGGGTTTTTATTTCAGAGATAGGGAATAGTTTCTTATATTTGCTGTATTTCCCACATAAATCACTTTCAAAATACTGGTTCATTTCAGAAAACCTGAAATAAGCTGGTTAAAAAGGTCTGTGATTACTGTGGAGGTCAAATTGTGCCCTCCTACAGACAAAATTCCAATAAAATCTCATATTATTTTCATATAGATTCACATGCATAATAGAAGGGAAAGCTGGCTCCGTGGCTTTGTATATTTTGTTAAAAAGAATAATCTTTTTATTTAAGCTTAGTTCTGTGAAGGAAAGTTTAATCAGGCAAAACAAAACAACCAACCAACCAAAAAATCCCCAAACACAGAAAATGCACTCTATCCACTTCTAACACACCATTCAAATGCTAAAGTTAAACCTATAGACATCGTGCCATATTAGCAATGTAGTGCATCTAGTTTATATATTACATAGTGTGGAAATACCTAGCCATCACCTTTGACCTGATACCTACAGTTTTGAGTGAGACACTAACAACTAAAATGAAATGTTTTAAGTGACAACCAAACAAAAGAAAACAGTGCAAAAAGAAAAACAAAAAGGAGTATCATAACTAAATTAGACTGGTATGATTGTTTTGTAATTTCCAAACAAGAAATATAGTCTTGGGTTTTGTGGGTTTTGTGGTTTTTTTGGGGTTTTTTTAATGCAGTTCATACATCTCGTATTCAAAATACAGAGACATTATTCCTAAAGAAATAGTATTAAAATTTCTAGAATACATTCTGCGCAGCTTACTCCGTCTTAATGCTAGAAAATAAATACATGTATGGCTGAGGTTTTCAGACCTTGTAGCATAGCTCGTTCTGTCAGTGGCCCAGTGTGGTTCATTTGTAAGTTAATGAACATACATATAACTATAGAAAAAGCACTGGAGCTTTAAAATTCCACCTGCCTGAAAGCAAATGTTACTTTGCTGTGAGAAAACAGTGTTTTTTAATAGAACTCATTCTCTCCATCAGGAATTTTTAGCACTTCATTATTACATATAGTGAAATCAGTGGTGTATTTACATATCAATGTGGATGGTGTAACTAAGTATTCGTATCAAATGTTCAACATTCAAAACACTTGTTTACTTTGCATTTGCCTCCCATTTCCAAATTCCTAGGGTTTGTGGTGTATTAAAGTTAACAACATTTTCTCCATATTTCAGTAAGGACCTGAAAATCACAACTTGTAAAGATCCTTAAACTGAATCCCAAAGCATGAAAGGAACATTCTGAATTATTAGAACAAAACAACAATTTTAGGAAGCAGCTTGCTTATACATAGAAGGTGACAGGAGTACCTTATTAAAGTGTAGATCCAAAATGATGGACCTTAACTGGGGTTTTGGAAACAACTGCAAGAGAAAATTATAGGATATAATTCAACAGAGCGGTGAAGTTTTTATCGTATGGCTTGGAACCAGCAAAAGGGTAATATTAGTCACTGCTCCCAAATGTGGCCTTGAAGTAAGCAGTGGAAAGCACCATAAACCTTGAATCAGAGTGTCTCCTTGAGGAATTTAAGCCAGAAGTGTGAGGAATATGCCAGAGTTACTGCTGAAGAACAGGGTGAAAAAGAATTGCTTTTTCACTAACTTCTTTTTTCGGTCATAAAATAGATAACAAACTTCATCAGCCACAGTAAGCCCAGTAAGCATATATGAAAAGTAATGGGAATCTCCTTATATAAACCTGTATTTAGAATTACCTAACTTACATACTTGTGGATAATTAATAGATCTCTACAGAAGAATAATTAATAGGGACAGTAGTTTAGGTTTATAATTGATCCAGTCTGCGTTCAAATTTTTCTCTCCTGCATGACATCATAACATTCAGCTGCCAAAGCAGTTGCATTGAGCCTGGAACTTACAGCCCTTGCACTTGGATATCACTCAAATGTCTGGGGATCTGTGGAGCACCAGTGAGCATTCTGCACTTGCTCCTGCATGTTCGTTGCTGTTATGATCCAATTATTAAGGTTCTTTGGAAATACCTCTGCCCAAATTAAGGTGCAAATGAGACCATATGCCAGTCAATAGTATGGGTTTTATTTGATTGCAAGTATGAGAGAGAGAGAGAGAAAAAAAGAGAGAAAAGGAGAAGTAGGAAAAGAGGTGGGGGGGACAGAAAGAGGGAGAAAGAAAATATCACCATCCATGGATCCCAATGATGTCGCTTTGATCATCTCCAGCTGGTCTTTTCTGTGGTGATGGTCCCTCCAGAAAGCACAGAATCCCACGGGTTAATATACACTCAGGCCAGGGGCAATGTCCAGGCATGTCCCCTCAGGGGAGGGGCAGTCTCTTGCAGCAGACTCTGCTCGCTTCACCTGCACTCCTGTGGTGCAAGGCCTAGCATTTGGGGGATCTGTGATGGATTGTGACTCCCCCTCAGCTGCCTCTCACGTGAAAGTCCTGTGGATGTGGCCTGTGGGGTTGGGGGTTCCACAGCTGGGCCAGTCTGTGTAAACCTGGCTTCTGTGAGCTGTGCTCTGCCCCCACCCCAAACTCAGCCAGGGATGATTCTCAGCACAGCTGGTGGCTTTGGCCTTTGTGGATGCATTCCTTTCCCTCAGCCTGAGATGATTGAACAATAGGTTTCCCTTTATTTAATCTCAGCAGTTTGACTCTCAGTCCAAAGTCCCAGTCAGGTATCTTCAGGGAGGCTTCTTTGATTGTAGCTTCTTTATACACTTTTTGTTATAATGAGCAAAACTTTATATCAATGTTTGAGGCATGAACTATTTCAGTCTCTGACAGTTGTCTAGAGCAAACTGGAATTGCTCCAGTAAAGCAAGAAAAACTAAGTACAAGTTCCCACAAGTTCAAAATGAGAGGAGGAGGATACCAGCAGCCATGATACAGAGCACTGGTTGTACTTAAGAAAACTGAAGTCCGTGCACTTGTACATGTCAAGGAATTATAAAAGCCAGCTGCCCCCTTAGGGTGGGGGGAAACAGGAACCAGAGCTGGGGCTCTCCATTTCAGGTGGCAATGTAGGGTCTGACATCCATGGCCCATCCACCGCTCCAACCAGGAGCAGGCAGCCAGGAGGCACCAGGTCATCCCCAACCCTTGGCACTGGGCACCTCTCTGGGGACGAAACCAGGCTGGGTGATGTGGACCCATCACAGCCAGATCCATGGCCAGGCAGGGCAAGGGGGAGCTGGAAACTGGTCTTGCTGCAGCATCACTGCAGGGACTGATGGTTTCAGGGGACTGACACCAGGTCCTGGGCTGTGGGCAGGGTGGGAGAGGCTGGGGGGCAGAAATGAGGTCCTTAGCCATGGTCACGAGGTGGAAGTCACAGGGAAATGGACAGGGACAGTCAGGGCTGATGGTGTCTGCAAGGTCCTAACAACAAGCCTGCAAGTACTTCTGCATTTGATCCATTGCAATTGAATCTCTCTTCAAAGATGATGGCACTATTTTTTATGCATAAACTTGTGCAATTGGGTACTTGAAGCTTAATCTAACATTTAAGCGCTGCTGTATTTTGAAATACAATGTTAGGTATTGAGGGAATTCTGTTTTATCCTACCAAATCACTCATCAGCAAGCAATCTGGAACTACTCAAGTCTCCCATTGGTGAATCCTACCATAAAGCAGCAGCAATGATGCATGCCAGATCCAAGTAATTTTGCTACTTCTCTGAAGAGCTGTTTATAAAGCAGTTTGCCTCTCCAATATATCTGCTTATATACATTATGGTTTTGTACATGCTGTTATCAATCACTTGAACAAGAACAATATTTGTACTTGACAGAATTTACTATTTTATTTTTGTTTTTGGTGGGGTGATGGATAATATACTTGAATTAAGCTCAAAGATCTTTCATCTTACGATACTCCAAGGAGAAAGATAACACCAGACTATAGAAGAAAGCAAGTGTTCTTGGCCAGGGCTTTGAATGGAATGAACTGGCAGAGAGTAATTCTATACCTAGTTGTCCTTAGCCCTTGTGGGCCACCTTGACAGCAGAGCACTGGTGTAGCACTGAGATTCTCCAATTGTTCACTGCTAAGCACAGAAGATGAAGAAAGAAGTACTTGGATTGTGGAAGCAACATATTTTTTGCAAATACTCTATATGATTTCATGAATCATTTGCTATAATTGGCTTTCTGCTTAATGATATTTTTTGCTGGTTTTGTTGGTTGTCATGCAGTTTTTTGGGTTTTGTTTGTTTGTGGGTTTTTTGTTTAGTTTGGTTTTGGTTTTTGTTGTGTATGTGTGTGAATGTGGTTTTTTTTTTTTTTTAATCTGTCAGAAAAGCTAAAATAGGCACACCCTGATGTACTGAGACAAAAACTGCTACGGTGGTGTTGGCTTTTTTCAGTGAAAGCTGAACCTCAGAAAAGGACAAGATTAGAGCAAAGGAAGTGACTAGCTGAGAACCAGATGTTACTACTACAAATTTAATTTTAGAACTGGCTGGACAACATCATTTGTGAAAATAAAGCTGGTACTGGAAGGAAGAGTGATTTAAAATCTGGAGAAGAGTAACCAAATGCGATTATACACTGCATCTACAGAAATTCACTCCAAATGAACTGATTTGCTCTACATCGCCTTTCAGGGTGACTTTGGCCAGATAGGGAAAATGTATTTGGGGACTGCAGAGCATTAGTATCCTGCTTTGAGTTTCGTTGTTGTACAAAATTAAATATGCGCTCTAACCCAAATTGATTCTCTGAGGGCTCTGTTCCAAAATATTTTCATAATCACTGTTGTGGGATTTTTTCAGTCTTCGCTCTAGTCTATTCTCTGTATAATACTTCTCAAGCAATGACTCCTTCATTAGCCCTATTCAACAAATCCCAAAGGGTCAAACCCTTTGTATCATATCAACAACACTAATTCTTTGAGAGGTGCTGCTCCTAGGATTCTGATAGAATAAACTCCATTAGGTATTCTCTCATCCTGGAAATTTCTTAAATTATTTAAGCGGAATTATTTGTTGGTACCTGTGTTGCTGTCAGTAAAATTCTGAAGTCAGTGAAGTTTTAGATATTCAGAATAAATTAATATTTTAAGTCATAATCCTAATGAGAAAAGGTAAAAAAAGTGTGAGGTCATTTGCTAAAGGTTTCTAAATAAGTGTTTTTCAAAAACTATTCTATTTTAATTTATGTATTATTATGCTGTGAGGTGAAAATATTTGCATTGACTTTGGGCTTCTTATGTATTATTTTTCTTTTTATTAAATTTATTCATTTTCTATTTTTTTTTCCTAAGTTTGTACTTTATTTTCCTTAAAATTTAGAATAGATTAGCAGAATCACTTTCTTTTTTCATACTGCTTTTTCCTTTTTTTATCTGTCACCCCAGATGTTTATGTCTATTTTGTTACATACATTTCTATCAGACGAAGCCTCAATTTTTACACTGGCAAGTTGTGAGTTGTCTATGATAATTGCCTGTACTCTAACATAATTGCATGGAATTAAAACTTTAAAAATGCACCATGATGCTGAAATAAGGGACATGGAATGAAAGAGCAAAACCTTTATTACTGCCCATATGACCTGGATTTCCCTCCTTCCTTGTACATAAGCTCTAAGCTATTGACAGGGTTGTCAGCAGCACCAACTGTCTCATTCACTGCAGCATTTATAAAGGAAGAAGCTAAAAGAACTTTGTTATACTTACAAATACAGATATGATAGCAAAAAGGATGCTTGTCCTTCATCCAAGAACAAAAATAGCAAGAGAATTCTTAATTCAATATAAACAAATCTGTCTTGAAATACTTGTATGATTCTTCCCTTGCCTTAGATTCTGACAACTTGCCTTCATGCTAGCTCTTCAAGACAGAGAAATACTTATGCACATGTAGACCAGAAGACTTACATTCTCAACGGAAATACAGTTCTTAAACCAAAAGTAGGCGTCAGTAAAAGATAGTGCTGTGGCTCCTCAGATGTTGTGTTTTATTCAAAATGGAGGCAGTGAAGGGCTTTGTTCATTCTCGCCAAGTTTTTGACCCCAGAATCTTGCCTTTTTCCCCACCAGTCAGGACACCTGGGTTACATCTCTGACTTAGCTGAGTATAGAGTAGACACACTGCTGACTTTCCTAATGAGGGATAAAGGCTAAATTCCCCCTTAAAACGTCTTCAGTACATTTTCAATTCAATTATGCTGGTTGTGCTCTGTTGGTTGCATTAATGTACTTCATCTACTCTAAAATATCAAGGGGCAAGAGCTAAAAGTACTTAAAGATATCCAAGCAGGAAGACACAATGAGATGTTTTGTGGGATTGTCAGATGTATCTTATCAGCTAACTTATAATGGATCAACAATGATTTAGCAAATTTGATAATGTTTGAAGGACCCTGGCTAAGCCTAGCAATTTTCATTTAAGAAAATGGTGGAGTCGTCTTCTACCAAGGAATTACATTTCTCCCAATAGCAGGAGATGTAGAGGACACTAAGAGGATACTGTTTACTCACTTAGTCATTTCTGAACCATTCCTTCATACGACTTTAAAAGGTTCTTTTCACTACAGTTAAAAATGTGCTGACAGCAGAGCAAATCTTAAAACAAGAAAAAGGTTCTGTTCCCAAAACAATCAAGTTGTACTACTTTTCTCCTGATATGTAAGTGGCAAATTACAATAAAAATAATTAAAATCAACGAGACTTTTATTAAAACTCACAGAGGTTGAAAAATGCAGTTTCTCAGTGGAAAAAAGATTCTGAAGTGCCTTGAACATGTGTTAAATTTCTGAAAGGCAGATAATAAAAATGGTTACCCTTTAATGTCACTTCTACTATTTTGCTGACAGAATGTCCAAATTTAAAAACAGCAGGAAATTTTTCTTTCTTTTCTTTGACTTCAAAATAGTCAACATTTTGAAAAGTTCTGAATCTGTCCTGACAGATCAATCTAACTGTGGGAAATGTAATATTTATTTTCTCCAATGAAGAAATAATAACAATAAAAATTGAAAGCTGATTTCCAGCTGGGCCTTTCAACAGATACTGTTCTTTGTAATTAATAAAGAAGACTAATAGACTGCCATTAACATTGCCAGTATTATTCAGAAATCAGTGTTTCACCGAGGCTTTGACATTCTGAAATTTCTTTATAGTATTCCAAGTTATTGGTCAGTTGAAATAAAGATCATCCAAAATCTTCAGGGGATTTCTTTGGACTTGAAACATATAATACATAGGATTATGTAATTTAATAATATAAACAATTTGATATGAACAATTTTATTGTATGAATTATATGGACATATGAACCATTTGGCAATGTGTTGTGGTTTCAGTATCTGAAAAATTGTGTTTATTGTGAAAAGACCTAGATGACCACAGAGCTCTATCTTGAGCCTTATAACAGAAACTAAAATTAAAACTATTAAGTACAAATCAGATACCACCAGCAAATCTGTTTAAATTATAATGGAAAATTATTCCAATGTAAGAAAGAAGGCAAAATGCAGAATCACATAAGCAGCAAGAGGATTTTGATATTTTCTTGGTATGCCAGAGGGATATATAAAGCAATTCATGCTTCCTGACCAACTGGTTGGAGATTGTGCTTTGCAAAATATCCACTTTTGCACCTTCAGCTCAAAACCTCAGGTGATGTATGTGATACCAGTTTTCAATAAAACACAAAAAATGGAGGAAGGACATTGGTATTTGAGGATTTTTGCACCAAGCATACAGCACTTAGGATAATTTTTTAATACTTATTTCATCTTTATTGAAAACAGATTCTTTAGCTTTACAGTAGTTCACAAGTTTGAATACATTTGTCTCAGAATTTTGTAGCATTCTGAGCAGCAGTGGCAGCCACAGAAGGAGTATGAAAATTCTTCTGACAGCATCTTATTTGTACTTTCTGAGAGAGCTTAGGCTCTATCCTTGGCATCTATCTATATGTTATAAATGTCTATTTTAGGTTTGTTTGGTTTTTTTTTTTAATTTTGTGTATGGTCTCTTCCACTACTAATATATGAATATGAGGATACTAAATTTGAAGCTTATATTTAAAGTGAATGAAGCAGCACAAAGATTAGCGTGTATATGTTAGCCCACATGAAATAGCTCATCAATCTAGGGGCTAGTGGTGTCCTTGTTTGCACCTTTTATTCTGAAAGAAAAAAGTATACTTTCTTTTTCCCAGAGTAGTGATTAAAAATAGACAAACCTCAGCAAAATACCTGTGAGATAAAAAAACCCCAAAGCCATAAAAATAGCCAAATTTGCCTGATTGAAACCATTTGTTTGAAGTAGGAAAAGTAGCTGGGTTTACACAGTGTTTCATGGATATTTTTTAATTAAATACTTCCACTAATCATAAAACAATTTGGTTCAAACACTAGACCTTCTCCATATTTGAGGTGAGATTCTGTTTAGTTCAGATTGGTTTACTTTGTAATAAAATTTTAATTGGTCTCTTTCGGAATCCTAAGCATTCTTTAAACAGCAGTCTCACATGTATAAGTATGTTTTGTTGTAATTGAAATTACAATTTTCCAGGAGTTGAAAACGTACTTTGCATGGTAAATGGGTTATAAAGATCTCATTTGTAATTTAGATGTTATCTCTAAGGTTACTAGACCTGCGTTGGGCAAGTAATTTTGCAGTTGAAAAGAGAGCTCTAGGGAATGTTAAAACTAAAAGAGGTTTAGAAAATCAGTTTGCATTCCCTTGGAATTTTTTAGCATCTCTTATTGTCTTGTTCTTCAGGGTGAAATGATGAAAATATTGCCCCCAAAAATTGTGTCTGAATGAAAGATTGAGAAAGACTCCTAGACAATCCCTCCTTGGACAAGCCAGACAGGCAGCAGGGATTTGAACTCTGTTATTGAACACCTTGGTTTCTCCTTTTTGCAGTTGTACACATGACTATGAGAGTTCCCTAGTTAGATCCCTCTTCCTGGCAGAAAAGAAATGCTCATATTCCAAAGTAGGCAGGTTTTGGATCCAATTTTGTCAAAAAATTCTTCCTTACCAAATGTCATAACGTATGTTAATGAAAATTTTCCTGATTAGAAGTTTAATTGAAGCATGTATCTCTCCATAAAAAAAGGAAAGTAAATCTGCAGCTCTGAGGGCAAGAAATAAAATATAAACTGAGTTCTAACCAGTAACTATCACTAGACTCAAATTTCTAAACTTATTAACAAATACGCTTTTGTAAAGGCTAATTCCAATTAATTCTTTGAATAGCCATTTACTTTACTGTGTCTTGGATAATCTTCAGACGTTTAAAAAAAAATTACATTTGGATATTATTTATTTATTTGAAGTTATAAGCTCACTTTTGAAAAAAGAGTTGTTTATTGTTAGGATTGATTATCAATATTCTTCAAGAAAAAAACTCCACAAAGAACACAACATTGGTAGATG
Source organism: Entomyzon cyanotis (assembly GCA_024500445.1). Lineage (NCBI taxonomy): Eukaryota > Metazoa > Chordata > Aves > Passeriformes > Meliphagidae > Entomyzon > Entomyzon cyanotis. The sequence continues at coordinate 7,050,104 of JAKEPQ010000756.1, forward strand.
TGTGAGGGTTTTTTTGTTTTTCTTTTTCTTCTCCATGCTTTCTGTATCTGCAGAATGCTTTAAAAGACAAATATAGTTTTGAAGGCATGCATCAGATATGGCCTTCAAGAATAAAATTAATAAATTATTCTAATTTTCAAATGCATCTAAGATATTTGTTTTTAAACTTGTGTTAATTAAATTAACAATGTTCATTCACAGTCTATCCATACACAAGTGTTAATGTGTTGTTCTTATATCTGGTAATATAAACAGTGGCAAAATAAAATAGGAACACTACTAATGACTTTGTGTAACCCTTCTTTTGTTTTAGGAACTTTTTGTGTTATTAAGTTTCATCAAGGCTTAGACCACTCTTCAAGTTAAGCTTTGCATTTAGAACTCTGGGTTAGAAAATAGATGCACTGTTTCTTGTGTGGTTTTCAAGCTTTCTCTTCATGGAAAGCCACAGACATTTTGAAAGGGATCAATGGCTTGTGCTGACTAACTGCGTGTTTTGTTGGTTTCATAGAATCATAGAATGGTTTGGGTTGGAAGGGAACCTTTCAATCATCTCATTCCAACCCTCTACCTTCTGCTTCCCCCGGAAAGAAATGGCAACATTTAAAAAATGGATCTTGCTAGCTTCAGCTTAAATCTGTTTTAAATCCTATGGATAGGGGTTCTGCATACATCAAACTTATTTTGTTGCAGTGTTCTAGTACAAGAATGTGCAGTTTGCAGAAATAGAATAAAGAAGCCTTGCTGCCATAATATGAAGAGTCTACATGCTTCTCCATGAGTAGATATAAATGCTGTCCTAAATCAAGCTATTAAAACCAAATACATTGGTCAAGGCAGACTTCCTGAATTTTTTCTCCACTTCTCTAAATAAGTATTTGATGAAAATTTGCTGAAACTTAGAATCCTTTAAAGAAAGCACTTTGTGGGGAAAAGAATCCAGCAAAACATCAGAAAAAATAACAAAAAATTTAAGTATTTTATACCTTCTAAATCCTACCTTTGCTTTCCCTCAAGAGAGTTGTAGTCATGGTCAGGAACATGTCAATTTTCAGTGATAAAATTGAATGCTTCTAGGGGAAGCAGTTTGTCAAGGGAGGCAAACAGGATGCTTACCGATTCAAAGCTGTTAAATTATTACTCAAAAAATGTGCTTCAAACCTTCTGTCTCTTCTTGGCAGCATTTCCCCCTTGCCCTGCATTTTTGTATATACACTATAAGCACAATATGCTCATTTATCTCGGATCTTGTAGTTGGTATTATTCCTGTGTGGTTTGCTGTCTTTAAACCAATCAAATGATTGCTCCATTTGGGTGGAATGTGTGTCCAACTCCTAATTTTTATCTCAGACATACATGCACTCTAACAGCTATGAGTAATTTTTTTAACCAGTATTCCCTTAATATCTGTCTCTCTCACTTAACAGTGTTCACATATTTCTGTTCTACTTAAGGGTGACTGAATATCCTTATTACATAAGGGTAATTCTGTCAAGATTTTTCTTTGTCTGCCACCCCTTTATGCCATTCTATCTTGTTGCTTTTTAAAAATTTTTTCTTGGTTATCTTCTTACAAAATGCCTCTACTCTTTTCTGCCCTAGGTCTCCCAAAAGAATCTCATACAGTTCTTTTGCATACAAGGGCTTAAAATAGCACAGAGTAGAGGTTCAAGCACTCAAAACAGACAGTCTTTGGATTTAGAATATTGAGAATAACGTCAGACCGAAAGGACTCCATTTGTTTCACATCCTTGTGAATTACTTGGCTCGTTCCGCCAGCAAATGTGTGGTTTAGTGGTAGGAAAAGACGAATGGTTACCATAGTAACTGCCATACAATCCAGTGTGGTGCTTATGTTACTGTACCTCTGAGACAATACAAAGCTGCCTTCTTAATCCCTTTAGTGCTCCTGGTTGAATGGTGTATGCCCAGTAAAGTGGCACTTGTAGGTCCCCTGGCTGTACGCTCTATTTTCCATCTCCTTCTCAGTCAAGTAATGGGCCTCCTACAAACAGTATGAAATAAAACCCCAAGCCCAACATTCAAAGGGAGAAACTTAGTGCTCTGCCTGAAAAACACACAACTTTCCCCCAGACTGTAATGACTGGGATTTTATGAGGTTTTTTACATCCTCCTAAAAATCTTTAAACACTAACCGATGTCAATAGACATACAATGAACCTTGTTCAAAGCATAGGAGATGCCTCAGCATAAATTAATTTTTCCTAAGATAATTGTATGTATTGAGTTCATTGCTTGCTAGAGCCAGTGAATTTTGGGGGACAAAATAAGACAAACCTCATAAAATTAAGGCGTAGTTGATTCTTAAGTTGTAAATTTTGACACATTTAGCATCTGCTAGGTTTCTTTTAATTCTGTGGAACAATTGAAAGTTGTGGCCCCAATGGAGTGGACAGCTTCAAATTAATACAGTATTTTGCAGTGGCTTTCTAATTAGATTTTTATGTCAATGCTATTTCATCAGTGCTTTGTATATAGCCATTAGAATTCCCACTAGAGAGGAGACTGGCATGTGTATCATAGGAAAATGCTCCGACAATTCAGGTGTAGGGAATTTTGTGGAAAAGTTAAGTGTCTTTTGTCATTGTGCATTGGTAACACATTCAAATATTTAGTCATAAAAAGGATAGATTAAAAAATTAATTAAGCTTGGCAACTATAACACTTGAAATGTGGGGCAAGGGAATATTTGCACTGCTGAAAATTTCAGGAATTTTCATTTTCCTCTTGTGTCTGAATTATGACATGTATTCAAATTTCTTCACTGCCTTTTATCTCAGGATTTTCCCTTTTAATTTTCTGGCATCTTAATTTAGGAAAGCACCGTAGCACAAACACAAATTCTCTCGAATGCCTTAAATTACAGCTTGACCCTGAAAAGTTTCAGTTTCCAGCAGTCTAAACTGAGAACTTTGTCCTTTTGTCCAGCCCTTGCACCTATATTGATTAAATAGCTGTGGGTCAAATGTCACCTGTAGGTATCTATGGAAATGCTTTTGTGAGATGTATGTTGATGCCTCTCTGAGCAGTGGCACAAGTGAAATGATACTGGCAGAATTTCAATGTTAGACTGTAAGTTATACATAATGTCTGAACAATCTACATACTATAGTATGTAATGATTTAAAATGTTGAACTTTCATATTTACATAAATGATGTGCATTTTAAAGGGAAAATGTGGTACTTGTGCACCATCAACAACACCTCAAAAACAGGTCACACAAATACTTGCTGTGTCCTTGCACAGCTTTCAACACCTCCTTTCGTTTATGAGTTTGTGATCATTGCCTTGACTTGCAGAAGAAAAAAACCCCACATTTGAATTAATCCATAAAAATGTAATAGAATCCACCAATATCTTTCAAAGTTAATGGGAGAAAAAAAACCATGATTAATAATTCACATTTCTGTTTGTTTGTTTGTTTTGTTCAATACTACAGTTTTAATGACTACTCTTTATGAAATTTATTATGAAAATAAAGGGAGGGAAAGGCCTTGCTCCAGACCAGGACTATGGTTTCATCCAGAAAGCAGGGCGGGCCACAGAAAAACTGCTGTTCCTGGTCTGAATCAGTGGCCAGGGTCAGTGGCAGAGAGGGGGAGAGGTTTTGGTGCTGGGCAGGTGGAATAATTATCAGCTGATTATTGCCCTTAGGGACTTGATACTTGTGTTCATTTAGGTTGCAGATACAAAGAACGTTGTTCATTATAAATTTCTCTTTGGTATTTTAGTATGGTTAGTTAATGATGTAACCCTGACATTTTAAAGAAGCATCTTTGAGAGCTTTCATCCCAAATTTGAGATATTATTGTATTCAGAGGTACTTCATCGACACCAAAATGTTAGTTTCTGTATTTGTCCAAAGATGTTTTCTTCTTCTCTTTACTAAATCATAAAGTAATAATAAAACACATATCTATGCCTGATTGAAAGTAATACCTTAATTATCAGTTTGACAATGTAAGTTCTGAGCAAAACATTTTATCTCAATATCTGAAGTGAATTTACTTTGAGAATACCAGTAATATTTAGCACGAAATAATAACTGTTTTCAGTGTGTAAGGATATATCAGTTTTTATTCATGAGCACAACCTACTTGCATGTGTACTTTTGCAGTCAGGAAACACAACTGAAAATATAAAGTATATCCCACATCTGAGTTCCAAACTTTTGTTGTCAAAGATGTTCTGTTCATCTATCTGGGTTAATAAAAGTCAAGAAGGAATCTGAGGTGTTGCTTTATTTCTTACTTCCTCAGAGTTGGTTGACTGGAGAAGTGATGGATTCATCCATGCAGAGGCACAGGCGTGGGGCAATTATTGTACTATATCATTGTAAAATGTTCTGTGTGCCACACTACTGTGAAATGATTGTAGCTGCTTCAGGTATGGCAAAGTTTTTGACATACCCAAGACTTCTAAAAATAATGTAAGAGGAATAAGAGGAATTGTGTGTGAGCGCAAATTAAGAATTCTCCACTATCATAACACAGCACCACTAAGATGACAAAGGGAAGTATTAACAGCACACAGAACACTATAAAAGTCTTTTGGCCAGGCAGAATATCTTGTTTTATAATCTGGAGATTTATAAGGAATAATATGAAAGCAGAATGGATTTGAATTGAAAGAAGAAATTTTTCTTATATCACTTAAAAAAATTAAATTATCATAAGCAGTGAGATTTATATATTAGGTGTCATCATGAAAGTATTTATCTGCAGGAGTATGATGTCACTAAAATCACGTGGGTTTTCCTGAGCACCAGCCCAGTGGAAAGAATTACAACTTTTTTACAACCCTGCAATTTACTGCAACATCTGGTATTTCTCTGGAAGTATTTTATATGGATTTGACCTGACCACCTACTATCAGCATTTCAGAAGGCTGATTACTACATTGCTAGTCAAAATATAATGATTCACTTTCATTTAGTGCACTACTGCTGAAATTTTATAACCCTGATATAAAATGTAATTGAATTTGTATAGAGCTAATTGTGGAACCTATTAGTAACTTCATACATGAATGATCTTGAAGATTTATATTTTCTATAAGAAAATGGATTTATTCAAACAATTGTTGATAAAATTCTTTTTGTGCCTACTTTAGTTTACATAGAATGTAGAATACTGGAAATGAAGTTATGGAAATTTAATTAATATTTTGCTAAAAGAGATTTTGAAACATCACCAAATAATATGATATGTATTGCTACTTTATCCCTCCTGTACTATGGCTTACGAGTATGAGGGTTTTTTAACTCTCTTCCAAGTTTTCATGTTTTTTCTCTCTGAGCAGTACTTGTGCCCAATTAATAGAATTTAAATTTTTGACAAATTATGTAAGAGTCCCCAGATATGTAGTCTCTCTGCATAGTAAGGGAAAAATGAATGCTATCTAAACCCAGAATTGTTTAAATTAGGTATTTGACAAGTTACATTTCATATACAATTATGTGCTCACCAATTTTCTTGGAATTATTTATTTCAAAATAGAAGGAAAATTTGGAAGAAGCAGAAAATCTTTAAATATTGCAAATATTTAAAATAAATAAAGGCTTTGATTCTCAATAGGATTTGAAAGTTCATAACAATTATCAAGTTATTTCTCCCAAAAAGGGCTTTTCATGGTATTATGCCTTTCAAAATGTTATTACATGCTAGTTAACATTGCTATGTTAAGACTCTGATTAGATTGTAGTTACTAATAGTTCTTATTCTTAATAACTTTTGCTGATGAACTTACACAAAAATAATACTAGTAGAATCTGTAACATAGCAATACCAAGTGATTCAATAGTAAATGTATTGAAATTGATAAAGTTACATTAAGGTACAAATTTTATGAGATTATGATAATTTTTTCTTGTTATGTTCTTAGTTGTTTCAGTTGCTAATATTCCATGGAGATATTTGTTTTGATTGTGATTGATTCTGTCTTTAAGCTGATGAAATTTTTAAAAAATGTCTTTATATCTCCCTTCATAAAAATTTCAGTTATAATAAATTAATATTATAACCATAAGGTCTGTTACAATAAAGAGAGGATGTAATCTGAGACAGAGGTGATAAAGGATAGATTACCTTGATCGTCTTAAAAGGATGCCTTCTAAAACACTTAATATAACTACAAAACCACTAGAAAAAATGTTATGTTCTTATTTTATTTTAAAAAAAATGAAAACATTAAAAGGCATTTAATGTTTTGGGGTTTTTTCACAACGAAATAAGCTAATATTTTGACTTTTTGGTCAATAATATTGAATTTTGAGGCTCCATGTAAATCAGAAACACTATTCAGTCCTTCAGCACTTTTCTCAGGTGTCACAGCTGTAATGAGAAGCAACCTCTTTCCCCATTTCCTCTTAGTTAAGCACCTTAAACGAAAAGTGAATGCAGATTTGGAAGAAGAAAGATGCCTGTGCCTATTCCTCAAAATTCTCTCGGTACAATACTCTCAAGTACTCATTTAACTAACAAGCTAAGGAGTGGTATGGAAGGACAGAAAATGACAGGTCTCTTAACTTCTCAAAGAAACCCTGGGATTATTTGACAGCGTTAGCAGCGGTTTGCAGCCAGTGCAGTTTGTAAACAATCTCAGAGCTCTCCAAAGACAGCAGCAACTTCTAATAGAGGCTGTAAACAGTGCAGCATTTAACCTTAGTGTACCTGGTTTAGAAGCAGAAATCAAGCCCTCGGGCTAATTGCCATGGGCAGTAGGATCCCAAAACCCAAGCATCAGCAATGGATACTCCAACAGCTCAAATATCTGCTCTCTTGGGAAGCTCCTTGTGCATTTACTTAGATCAATTTGGAACACACTTGTCCTGCTATTTACAGTCTTTTACAGATAATTGACCCCCAAGGGAACAAAGCAATTTTTACCTAAGACAAGTAACAGTCAGTAAAATATTGCAAAAGAATAAAACATTATTTTCCGTCCCAGTAGAAAGTGAAAAGTTACCTCGTATTAGTAAAGAGAAGAAATGAGAAAATAATTCATAAAAAATAAAATGAAATTATAAATAAGCCATGTGGCCATGAGGAATTAGGGAAAAATAAAAGCTGTGAACCACTGTATGGAAAATTACAAGCATGGAACTAACATAACTCAGACCACTTCATTTCTACAGCTGTATTTTACCTGGAAAATTAATTGTTTAGGGTTTTGTTTCTTCATTTAAATTTGAAACTTGCATAGTTTGAATAAAAAAAATGTTAGAGATACTGTTTTCAAATAATGTGGTCTTTAAATATTAATATGTGTTATTTGTTTTTACCCATATAGTTATTTGCAGTAAAATGCAGTGTTTACATTTTCACCCCAGTTTTGGCTACCTGTGCTCAGGGCCAGCTCTGACACTGTGCAGCCATAAAAATCTTCTATCAGACTTCTGTATAAACAGCTAAATTGTGAGATTTTGTTTTGTGCCCATCCTGCACCTTCAGCCAGTGCCTGCAGAGCCCTATTTATGTTCATGCTCAGCCTCAATAGCAGCCATGTCCATTCCCAGCCTCGTGCACCTGGCATCCTGGGCTCTCATTAAAATGCAGCCATTCTTTCAGCACTTAGCCTCATGGTGAATGAGAAGAATTAATAGTAAATGTATTTCTTCAAAGAGTTTTCTTTTGAGCATCCTTACAGATCTGTCTGCTTTGAAAGGTCTCCCATCCTTCTGTGGGCACAATCAATGTCTGTAAAAGCAGCTGTGATTATTACTCTGTTTGGCGTATGGGGATCATTATATTTGCTCCTACCACTACTTTTTAAGATTTTAAAGAAGCAATCCCTGGATAGCACTTCAATTCCCATGGCTTAATAGAACATTCATCTGTTCCGCCCATAGTGTTTAGTAGGAGACTGAAAACCTTCCCCAGTGCTATGTCCCCTTGGCATTTTGCTTTTCCAACTTAAGTTGAGAAGTGTAGTATCCAATTTATGAGAATCTGGTAAACCAAGGATTTCTTATATTGCTGGGCATTGGGGAAAGCACAAGTTGAAATTACTGAGTAGTTTGATTGACGTTCATATAAATACAAATATAATTCCACTAGGAACTTGGCTTGGAAATACATCTTGTCCATCAAAAAGAATTGAAGGAGTCCATTCTTCAAACCTAAGATAAACACAGGGGTCAATCTCAGTAAGAAGTATTTTCAAAGTGCTTGTAAAATAGCTTTGATGGAACCACTATGTATCTCCATACATTTTTGGATTATATTCAGAGTGAAAATATTGTATTTATAGCTGATTCTAATTTCAGCAGAAATATTTTATACACTGCATACATGTAAATACTTGAAGATATATATTCTAGAGTTTTATGTGAATGGTTTAGCACATATCTATCATTTCTACCTTTTTATACACATGAAAAATAAAATTCTTTCAGGAGAGCACATTCATGTGTTGAAGTTAGTGAATGAAATTCAGGGCATATAAAGAGTTACTTCACATGAACATCATTATTTCATGGACATTATGAGTGATGAGGGACAGCTTAGTATTTACAACTGAGGAGCTGTATGTTCTTGAGCAAAATATTATTTTAAACCATTTTTAATTCCAATAATTTGAATAGATTAATTTTGTTCAGTAAGCAGTAGCAATAGTGGTTATAGTCTCTCAGCAGAGCAAAAGGCACCCTGTACATTCTCTGTTTGGTTATTTTTTTTTCCTACTTGAATAGAAGACAGCATTACATACATGCTTTAATTGCTGTGAGCAATCCAGTGGCTGAGTACAAGTGGCTGGTACAAGTAGGACCATCATCTGCCAGCTCATTTAGAGAATTCAGCATTTAGGTGTTAAAAAAATGGGAATAACTTTTTTTCTTTTGTGGCTAAAAACTTACCCTATTATCCTGTCTCCCAGGAAGATGGATGCACATTGATGGATACTTGTACTAGAACATGACAAGCATATATAATATTTCTTCTTACATTCTTCCGGTCTCCAGGTTTTTTGTACTATTTTCTGGTCCTCTTGAGGCTTGTATGTTTCTAAAGTCCTTGAATCTCTCTGCCAACAATTCATCAAAGTGGCCCATGAAAGCACAGAAGATTTTTGTGCCAAAAAAAGTCCTTTAGTGGTGACTTCTGAAGGAATACTTCCTGTGGAAAAACCAACTCTTTTTTTTAAATTTATTTTTGTTCTGAACGTAGTATTTAGGTGCTTTGACTGAGCATTTGTTAAAATATTCAGCTCCACTTTAGCAAATGCTTAATTGCTTCCTCCATTTTGTTTCTAGGATTCAATTTTCTGTAACTGAAAACCAGGGACTTTATAATGAGTAATAGTAAAATGAGTAATAGTGGTATAGTAAATTGAGTAGATTAGCATCTGATGTATTATTATACAACAAAATGAAAAGCTAAGTGTGACCTGAAATAAAATCTGTCCACTAAAATGACAGTTCTTATTGAACATTAGGATAATTTATGTTGGAAAAGATCTTTAAGATCATCGAATCCAAACATTTACCCAGCACTGCCAAGTCCACCAGTAAACCATGTCCCTAAAGGTTGGTTTGTTTGTTTGTTTCCTGAATTTGAACTAACCAAAAAGAGGAAATGTCTGTAACATGAAGACAAAATGATGTCCCGGTGTTTCGCTGCTGATAAGAAAATTTCATTTTCATTGATAAGTATAGCCTACTGAAATAGAAGATTTTTAATGGAAAAAACCCAAAACTATTACTGTCAGATCTGTGGCAGTCGCAATGGTTGGCCCAAAATACAGCTATTCAAAAAAGTTGGTATCTAATAAATATGCATAGGGGTTTTCATCTCCATTCTTTTCTTCCTCAGTGAATAAATGAGTGAAAAGACAATACTATTTGCCTGTTGCCCTTGAGTAAAGCTATAGAAATACAACTTAATTAAAAAGACTTTTGGCAGTAAGACTCATTTACATAAGGGTTAGATAGCTTGGAAAGTCAGAAATAACAGCTGTTAAACAAGAGAAAATGAGCTGGCTTATAAAGAAAATCCACTCCATTACAAAACATTAAAAAACATGCCTCTATTGCAGGATGTGAGGGGGAAATGAAAGTACTCGTCCATACACTGCACAGAAAAAGTGTCTTTCCTAAATAAGTAGGAAGGATGTTCAATGAAACAGCCATTAAAGACAGGAGTAAATGAAATCTATAAGAAGAGAAGTGCCTCATGCAACAAGGACTCAATTATTTTAGTACCAGAAAATGATGGGAAAATTAAAAGACAGCTGTATATTTATTATTTTAACAACCAGCAATTTTAGAAATCACTAGAGTTTTTAAAAGTAATACTTTTTTTCTTCCACTCCTTTTCCCCTGTCAAATAGAGGATAAAGATATTTACTAAATATGATGAAAGCCGTCTTTGTCAAAATACATTAACAGTAATCATTCTGGTGATATACATTTGCTTTCATGTTATCAGAAGACAAAAAATAGAAAAGTTTCAGTCATCAAAAAACTTTACACTTTCTTAGCAACACTAAGGTGGCTACTACTGTTAAATAATCTAAAAATGTCAATAGTATAGCTATTCATGAATTTTAAAAACAACTGAAAAATAAAAAAAAAATTTCCAGGCTCTATTCCTACTCATTCCATAATCTTACAAGGTATTTAAGTTTGCAAGGTACTTCACTGATGTTAGTTTTTTGGTTTTTTTATTCCACTCCCTCTGAAAGCTTCTTGGACAAGCTATTTCCTTTATAAATGCCACTCTTTCTCTTGCATCAAGCTCAGAATCAAAAGAAAACCCAGGAAATAAGTGATATTACTTGAATTCTGTATTGAGGCATATGTTTAATGGTATATTCTCAAAGCTCTGTGTGACTTAAAGGAAGAAATGCTTAAAGGAAGAAACGTGGCCTGTATCATGCTACTGTCAAATTACTTTGAGCAGCGTACAGAGATAAAAAATCTTGCAAGTATTCAGTGATTGCTCTCTTAGTATTAAATGTGCACCTTAGGAAGAAGGAGGAAATCCTAGCATAAATTTGTAAGAAATATTTTAAACATTAGTTTATAAACTTGTCTGTCAGAACCCTAAGAGAACTGGATATGTTCATTAATTCCTAATTTCAAAGAACCATAGAATGGTTTGGGTTGGAAGGGACCATAAAGATTCTCTCATTGCAACTCCCTGCTGTGGGCAGGGACACCTTCCACTACCCCAGGTTGCTCAGAGCTCCATCCAGCCTGGCCTTGAACACTTCTAGGAATGGGGGCATCCACAACATCTCTGGGCAACTTGTGGTGCCAGTGCCTCACCACCCTCACAGGGAAGAATCTCTTCTTAATATCTGATCTAAACCTACTCTGTTTCAATTAGAAGTCATTCCCGCTTGTCTTGTCACTACATGCCTTTGTCAAAAGTCCTTCTCCTGCTCTGCTAGCCTCTTCAGGTACTTGAAGGCCTCTATAAGGTCTCTCCAGAGCCTCCTCTTCTCCAGGTAGAACAAGCCCAACTCTCTCAGCCTTTCCTCATAGAGGTGCTCCATCCCTCTGATCATCTTTGTGGCCTTCCTCTAGACTTGTTCCAACAGGTCCAGGTCTGTTTTGTGTTGGGAGCCCCAGAACTGGATGGAGCACTGCAGGGAGGGTGTCACAAAAGCAGAGGCACCTCCCTTGGCCTCCTGGTCAGACTCATTTTGGTACAGCCCACAACATGGCCTTCTGGGCTGCAAGAGCACATTGCTGGCTCATATTGAACTTTTCATCCAAAAACACCCCAAAGACCTGCTCCCCAAACCTGCTCTCAATCCATTTTTCACCCAGCCTGTATTTGTGCTTGGCATTGCCTCAATGTACTCTGCACTTGGCCTTGTTGAGGTTCACACACGTACACCTCTCCAGGCTGCTCAGGTCCCTCTGGATGCATCCTTTCCCTCCAGAGCTTGCAGTTGTCAGCAGATTTCCTGGGAACTCCTCTGTCCCTCTGATCCTACTGTCCATATCACCAACAAAAAAATTAAAACTTGCTGGTCTCAATACCAATCCCTGAGCAATGCCACTTGTCACTGGTCTCTAAATGGACATTCAAGAGATCCTAGACCAGAAATGATGATTTTTCAAAAAATATATACAAATCATAGAAAGACTATTACAGATAAAAGCCACACACATACAAAAAAACCCCACCAAACCTACATGATAAAAAAATCCAAGTGCATAAGTTTGGAGTAAAAAATAAACAAAACAGCCAGTCAGCAGACGGGAGTCAGACAGAGAGAAGTGCTAAAATGACTATTTATTTGGAAGCAAATTGGCCCCACAGTGAGACAGAAGAGTCCCAAATAGCAAAACATATACGAGGTGTTACAATTGGAGATTTTAATAAAGCCTTCTGAAATGGTACCATGACCCATCATTGTTACAATTTTTAGATAGGACACCTCAAATGTTATCAAGTCCTTAAGCCTTTATTGACAGTGATTGCAAGCTGAAATCTCAAAGTCAGTCTTGGTCTGTTTTCCTACAATATTTGGAACTTCTTCCTGTCACAAGAGATTTTGATAAACTGTACACATAGCCTGGAAGAGACAATTAAAAATGTTTATCTTATTATAGTGATGAAAACCCACAGAAGTGATGTAAATAGCAAGCCCAAATAATTGCTTCCATTCTTTTCATCTGGAGGGATTTCCAAGGCAGCTTACAGCCAGAGCTGAATACTGTGCTGAAGTGGCTGAGTGATTCCCAAGTGAGTCTGGGGAAAGCAAGCTCTGATATATCTGCAATTGTCTGCATGGATGTAGTGATAATAGAGACCTCTGACATTGTTTCTAGAAGGCTCATTATATCATACACAAAAGACTGAACAGCTGCATTGCCATAGTGATGTATATGGCTAGCAGCAGACTAGGAAAAAACAACTGTGAATGTAATAAGCCATCTCTTATAAAAGTAGGTATGATTAAGGATCACACTTAAATCCCTTCCTTTTTAATAATTCTGATCATTACTAAAACTCAGGGTTTGAATGAGCAAGATCCTTGATTTTCCTGAAATGTTATATTGTGCTGCCAAGACAATCTGTAGAGAGTTATATAGCCAGAACTCAAATATTGAGGAGCCTTGTCTCCTAATGATGCCATTCATATAAAAGCCATCTAGGAAGACAAACTTGTCCAGCCTAATTAATGACCTAAATTTCTCCTTGCCTTTTCATCTTCATGACTATTTCTGACTCTTCCCTTGGCAATAATTTCTTCTTTAGCTGTTCATGGAAAGCAGAAATTGAAATGCAGCAGTTACGTCATGTACACAAACAGTTTTTTTCCCTATGGCTAGATATATAAGACTTGAGATGGTAAATAGATTGTTATTGTCTTCTGTCACTGAGGTGCTGGGTAGATCGACTTATGATGCCCATAAAAACTGTATTTTAAAAACCCTCAGTGTACTTGTTTGTTTAATGTACTCTCTGATATCTGTGTATCAGTAGTGATTACTGCCCACAAAAAAGAAGTCTAATACACATAGGGCCAAGATACAGGTTATGAAAATTTAATCAGAAAGTATTCAGAATTAATTAAATTGATGTGAAATCAAGCAGCATACAGTAATCATGGAGATCTTGTCTCTGGTGCCCAGAAGAGATAGCAGTGATTGCTTACGTGTAGCATAACACAGGCAATGTCAACAAGATATAGTTATGACTAGCATTAAAAAATTATCTAACCTGCAGGCAGCTTCAGTAAAATAAATTTTAAGATATAGGTATAAAATTAAGCATTTTCTATGCAGAAATGCATATGTGTGATTATGAGTGAGTTGTGAGCTCAAGTACTGCACGTTTGAGCAAAGATCTGAAGAGGACAGGTGGCAGTGCAGTTTGTCCCTCTTTTTCGTGGGTATTTTTCTACACATATGGTAGGTTTTTGATAAGTATCCTCTATGGCCTAGACTGGTTGATGAATACAATTTGTTTTAAAAAATAAAAATCTTTCAAGCAGCTATTCATATTAATGTGGCAAGAATAATTGGTATGGAAGAGTGGTATTTGTTTTACAGTTCCTCCTTGAAGACTGTGAAGGGTGAAGATGAAATATTAGAGAGGAAAAGCAAAGAAATATGGGAATTGCAAAAGCTAATAAATAGCATACCAGTGGCAGTCCACTTCTAGTTGATCTTTTGATGGACATGTCTCTGCTGCGTAATCAGTTATCGTCAATACTTCAAACATCTTGCACTTTGTATAACCTCATGACTTACTGTCTGTGACAGAAATAATTAATAGTAGGAAAAAAGAGGTTGTAAAACAGAGAGGAAAGGACAAAGCAACTGATTTAAAAGCAAACTCTGCTTTAGAAGCAATTCTTTAGAAGTTTTCATGAAAACTTAGGCTCTGAAAATACAACATTCTGGTATCACTGTGTGGTGAAAAGAGAAGAACATCAGTGTAATGAAATGGGTTAGCACAATTTATCCAAGTGGCCTTTGTGACTTTCTACAGAACTGAATTTAAATTGCTTCAGAAAGTGGCTTTAACTTTTTTTTTTTCTTTTTCTCTTTCAACCAGTTATAACTTAAAGGAAAAATTTCAGCTTCAGAGTTGGGTAACCAGAGCACTGATACAAGCAAGAGTAGAAAAAAGTTAGAAAGAGCTGTGAAAGTCTTTTAAATGGGGAAATTAGTTAAAAGACCTGAGGTGTAAAAAGCAAGGTAGCAATTTTTGTAAAATAATGCTTTAAAAATATTCAATCATCATTAGGAAACTTAAACATACACCTAATATTGGTTCAAACTCTAATATTTTGTTGCTGTTGTTTAAGAGACTGATGTTTAGAGATGTTTTCTTTTGATAATGGCAATTTTCTTTTACATGTTATGCATCCCTAGCTCTTTTTTCCAGTTTTTCAAAATAATATGAATAGTAAGAGGCTGAGAAAACAGGCCTTTTGAAAAGCATTTTCCCAGTCATACTTTGTCTGAGAACTACCATCAAACTTTAATATTCCTGTAAAATATTAAAAGAAAAAAAAGTTGAAAAGCTCTGCCTGCATCTAAATTTTGTTTTCTTTATATTAAAATTATTCAGGTTGTATTTTGTTTGCATCAAACTTAAATAAAGCTAGACATCCAATTTTGGAGGTGTGAATCTGCTGCATTAAAATATCTACTTTCATTATAGTTTGAATCTTGAGTTTCATTGCCTGCATTTATTGTCTTTCCATACCATATATATTGTTTGTGTGTCACATTTTAAAGAGAAGTTCAGTGCTCTGAATAAATCTTTGTGAGACTCTTTTAGGTATTCAAAGACAAAATGTCTCGGATTTATGGAGTCACGGGGAAGATTTAGAAACTGGTCAGACATTGCAAGATGTACAACTTTCCTTTACACCATTTTCCAGAATGTCACCCCGTGTGCCATTTTAGACAGCATACAGTCTGCAAAAAAAGAGAGATTAGATTGCATTTTTGAAGCTCACTTTCTTTTCAATTTTCACTTTTGTATTTTGTTTCAATGCCCAAAAGAACAAACTTTGAATGGTCACTAAGTTGTTATATGCGGGCATATGTAAAGACAATTTCCTTTGAAGAAGGACTTTTCAATGTAAGTATTCACATTTTAAAATGTAGCAATGGAGTGCTTGTGTTGTCTGACATTGTGTTTGATCCCCTAACCTAGTGATTTCTTACATGTATTATTTAATGAGGTTACATGCTCACACGCTGCATCTGCAATTAGAGAGATATGTGAATTATCCCTGAGGTTATATCCCACCTGATGATGTGAATTCCTCTGCTTCACACTGAGATATACAACCAGAATGTCCCTATGATTTTGTACAAGAACGGTGTGGCTACCCCATCCCTGGAAGTGTTCAAGGCCGTGTTGAATGGTGCTTTGAGCAACCTGGTCTAGTGCAAGGTGTCCATGCCTGTGGCAGAGGGCTTGGAACTAAATGATCTTTAAGGTCTTTTCCAACCCAAAACATTCTGTGAATCTATGATTTTATGGAACTCTTCTACATAACAAAATCAGACTAATGTTACTGTGAAGTTTTACACTTAATTACTATCTTTTTTCCTTGGGTTAATGATATAAACTAGTAAGTTTATATCATTAACCCAAGGAAAAAAGATAGTTTGAAGGAAATAGTCTCTTACAATACTTCTTGTTTACATAGAGGAAACAATTTTAAAAACTAGTTTTAAAATATCCATTATTCCAGTATGTAACAATTCTAAGGTGCTCATTTGACTAATCTTTCATTGTCTTTAACAGGAAAGGATTAGGAGGACAGAAATATGGTTCAGCAGTAAGAATCGAGCTTCTGAAATGCCTTGTCTTTTCTTCATCATTGATGACATAAATCACAAAGTGTGGGCACAATATCACAGGGGATTCCTGTAGCATGAAAAGATTCTGTGGAGGCTGACTTCTTTTTCAAGCTTCCTGCATAAAATTGCCAAAAGAACAAAAGAAGCCTCTGGGAAACCATTGTTTATGATTTGTAGATATCATTGCTAGCTTCTCTGGATATTTTATTTGAAACTGAAGATGGCTGGGGACTTCGTAGTCGTACCATCAAGTTTTACATATGAATAAATTTGATTTTTTTCTTTTTTTTTTTAGTATTAAATACTGTACTAAGTGAGGATCATGTCTTCTTATCTGACCTGACATTTCATTCCTTTTTTAGCATTTCACTGGATCCTCTTCTGAAGATTAACAGATCATAAAGAAAAAGAGTTTTGGAGGAGTCGTGATGTTGTAATTGAATCTATCTGTCTGTCTGTCTCTATATCTGTCAGAGATTGATGTGATAGGATGTTTAAAATACTGACAAGACAGCTTTAAACTATAAAACTCAACTTTACTACCTTCATTTACTAAAAGCATTCTTTTTGCTAAGGTTTAATGCTTACATGTCATCATCCCTACCTATACAAAACTGTTAATATTTGACAATCATTTTCTGCTTTAACTGTGGCTCTCCTGGCGATGATGCTGCAGTCAGCACTGATGGTCGCTGTCTTTGCTGCTACTCACTAAGGTCAAGGTGATCAGTCTTGAGAGCTCCTCAGTGAGACAGGTCAAGCAAAATGGGTTTGTCCTCTGATTTTCTGCATTGATGTCTGATGCTTTTATCCTGTTGCCCTGCTGCCACTTCCAAAAGTGGGATTTTTTCTGCTCCCCACATTGCTTGCTTCTTGGGCTATGAACGTGATGAGGGGACTGGAGTATCTCTCTTTTGAGGAAAGGCTGAGGGAGCTGGGGCTGTTCAGCCTCGCGAAGAAACAACTGAGAGGGTGCTGCTTTGCTCCCTGAAAAGCCACTGGCCGCCAAAAAGCAGCAATGAAAAGGCAGACGGTTGCGCTGAACACTGACTGGATGAGCAGCTGCTGTGATGTGCACGAGCGAGTGCCCCTTCCAGGGGAACGGTAGCCAGTTAAGAAAGCAGTAAAAATGAAAGAGTCATAGACTTCTGGCTTGGGATTCCAGCAGGTTTATTGTAGGAACGCAGGGCGGAGAACAAGGTAAAGGATAGGGTTGCCCGGAATCCAAAGCTCAGACGTCCCAGACCTGGTTTTGCACGATGTTAAAAGGGCAGTGAGAACAGGGTGTGCCCAGCCCCAGAGGGCCTATCAGGAAAGGTCTTAGGGAGAAGAGCAGGGTTACAAACCTATAACAGTATTGCAGGGGAAGGTACATAATTTTTAACCAATGGGATGTTTTAGCTGGGGGAATATTCTGGAACAGAAATTATAAATTTAATAAAGGTGGGGTATTATATAGGACTAATCCACTGCAGCAAGAGGGGACCTCATCAATGTCTGTCAGTGTCTGCAGGGAGAGGTCAGACCAGGCTCTACTGGGTGGTGGCCAGCAATGGGACAAGAGGCAATGGGCAAAAACCGATGCACAAAAAGTTCTACCTGAACATGAAGAAGGGCTTCTTACCTGTACAGTGACACCGGAACAGATCACCCAGACAGGGCGTGGAGTCTCCCTCACTGGAGACATTCCAGAACCATGTGGATGCAATCTCATGGCATGTACTCTGGGATGACCCTGCTTGAACAGATCAGCCTGAGCCATTCTATGATTCTCTGATTCTGTTTTCCTCCATCTTGCCAAACGTCCTTGTAGTGTTTTTTAGCAGGATGTCCTGCCTTTTTCACCCATTCTTCCTATGTGGTGACTTTGTTGCTCAGGTGCCTTGGAACTGTGGTTATCCCACTTCCTCCTGTGTTTCTCACATGTCTCATACACTGATGTAAACCTTGTGTGTGGCTATGCCATCCCAGCACTGTAAAATGCTCACATATTGCTGTTGGCTACATCCCTTTAGCATGCTTACTTTCAAGTTCAAGGCAAGTCGATATGTTAATTCTGACCTAAACAGTACATTTATAATTGATGTGCATCATTGACCTCTGCATTGGCTACAATGACGAGGTCTGCCAATATTTATAGATTAAAACCATTGTTTGCATTTACAGTGTCAATGTAAACTAACTTCTTGGCGAGGAGACAGTTCAGTTTGGAAAAGTTTACGGAGGCCTCCTTTGTCAATATCCATGATGTGATATGAATTACAATTATCAGTTGACTTTGGCTGCTGCTGGTCTTTCTTTCTTCCCTGATTGTTGTGTTAACTTTTCGTATCTTTTATTTGGGTAAGTATTTCTCTTGAGAACAGCTGTTTCCTTTTCTTTCTGCCTTGATGGTGTAACTTGCATTTGTCTCTCCACACCTTTGCCAGGACACTGTCTTACTTTTCTTATGAATTCCAGCATTTCACTCTGTGCAAATACCTTAAGGTATTTCTAAGAGATAGTTCAGAATGTTTGACTAAATTCATTCTTCTGTCATTGATTTTCTAAATCTTCTGGTTGACTAGTCTTCCTTTTCCTTACTGAGCAGCTTCTCTTGCACAAAATTTCTAAAGGGAAGGACTTTTACAGCCTTTTATGACCTTCCACACAAAATTCCTCACATGTAAATTTTAAAGGTCCCCCTACTATAGTTCCCTATTTTTCAAAGTCCTCCAATTAGGAAATGGAAAAGGAAATAACACAAATAACATAGAGAAGTACTGTTTTTAAAAGACAACCATTGTATAAATCTTGTTCTTCTTTATGTTGTCAAATTCTTTTGAGAATTTATTAAGAGACTTTCAGTTTCTGAGGAACTGCCCCATCTGTGCTCCAAGTAGGAAATTGTTAATGGAATGCAATGGCTTCTCCTGATTCCTAAATATTAAAAAAAGGCAAAGAATAAAAAGAAATCATATTTTCAGAATGCTAAAATAAAAGTAGATTTTAATATAAACATATTATGTTTCTTAACATAAATTACTAAAATGCCTTCAAAAATTGTTTTATACCCATATAGAACTATTTTGGATGCATAAAATGGTCAGAAAATAGGCATGGGTGATACTGGTGATAATTTCATTATTCTGAAGATCAACAGGTGTTTGCACAGTGTAATGTTAGAGTTTGACAGCTGAGAGCTGCAGAGGTGAACAGAGCAACCAGAGTCCAGCCAGGGCAATGCAGAGGTTAATGACTTTTCCCAGATGATCCATTTTATTTGCACTTGCCCTGCTAATACCTATACTAGTATTATTAAAGGTAACCTTGAAATGGTGTACAAAATCATGAATCACATGAAAAATATAATCCAAATATTTTTTATATTATTTTTGTATTTTGAAATGTAAAATTTGAAGTGTTGCTTGCTTTCCTAAGACTTGCATACTCTACCTGACCAGGCAGCTCCATTTTAAGAGCTTTAATTTGTTTTCTATGTGTCTGCTGTGAGGTGCAGGACGTTCCTAAGGATGCAATAACAAAGAGAAACAAAATTAAAAATAAAAAGAAAACAAACAAACAAAAAACCAAAGCAAAACAAAAACTAACCAACCAACCAGCAAAAAAACCCCCAAACAACCAAGCAAAAAAAACCAAACAAAAAAAACCCCTAACAACAAAATACAAAACCGTCTTTAAGATATAATAACTAAAGCAATTAGTACTGCTTTTGTGAGTGAGGTTGATAAAAATGTAGCAAAAAAATGAGCAAAATCTCCCAAACCTCAGCTACTTCATCTGTTCTGTCTCTATGAACAGCAGCCTAGTTTGTTTTTTACAGTCATATTAATTTTGGAGTATTTTCTACCAGAGAATATTTAAGTTGAAAACAGACTTTAAAAGGACTATTCATCTAAAAGCACTATTCATTCAAACTAATTGTTTGCAGAATGCCCAGCATGTAATCAATATTTGAAATTACAGGCTAGAACAACTATTAAAGATCTTCAAATTCTTTTTAGACCTTCACAGAATATCAGATTCATGATATGCTTTGTTTGTCCTCTGGACAAGGGTGACCCATGACTGAGCTTTATCCCTTACTTGCCAAATCATACCCTGAGGTAAATTAGTAAGATTTCCAGCAGGTCCAGGAGTGATCCTGACCCGCTACTCATTACCCTGTGAGGCACATCTGGAGTGCTGTGTCCAGTTCTGAGCTCCTCAGGACAAGAGACACGTGGAGCTCCTGGAGTGGGTCCTGTGGACATTGCAAAGATGAGGAAGGGATAGAGCATCTCTCTTACAAGGAGCAGCTGGGGCTGGGACTGTGCAGCTTCAAGAAGAGACAAATGAGAGGGCACCTCATCCATGTCTGTCAGTGACTGCAGGGAGAGGTCAGAGCATGGACCAGGCTCTCCTCCATGGTGCCCAGCAATGGGACAGGAGGCCACATGATGTATCACGGGCCGGGGGGGCTGCACAGGGCGGCTCCCCCTGGACCGGGGTCCCTAGTCCGTGTTATTCCACCGGAACTGGGGGCGCCCGGCCCCCGAGGTTCCACGGCATGGCATGAGTCTTCAAACCACGTCAATTCAGCAGGAATATAGTGAGACTAAGAAAAGAACTGGACTCCATCTCTGTCCTGGCAGGGAGGTTTATTTGGGGTAACAGGGAAAAGGGTCACAGGGAAAGGAGAAGGGGAGGGAAGCAGGAGTGGGATAGGGGCTGCCAGCCCAGAGAGAAGACCTCGAGCTGATCCGGACATCGGCTTATAAAGGGAAAAGAAGGGGAGGGACTGTCTCCCCTAAAGCCAGTCCCGGGGAGTCTGAAGGGAAGACAGGCATAGGGAACCCACCAATAGATTTCGGGGTACAGCAGAGCATATTTCAAAATGAACCAATGGTATACAAAGCAGAGGGACAAAGGAGCACATGGAATCCCAAAACCCCACGTTGCTACAGCCACAGGCAGAAACAGATGCACAGGAAATTCCACCTGAACATGAGGAAGAATTTCTTTCCTGTATAGTGACCGAGCACTGGAACAGATCATCCAGAGAAGGTGTGGAGTCTCCCTCACTGGAGACATTCCAGAGCCATCTGGATGCAATCCTGTGCCATGTGCTCTGGGATGACCCTGCTTGAGAAGGGAGGTTGGGCCATATGACCCACTGTGGTCTTTTCCCACCTGACCCATTCTGTGATTGTGTAATTCTGTGATACAGACAGACTGTTGAAATTAGATCAGGAGTATCTTTGCTTACTTAGTCAAACTGAATTTTAACTGTTTTGTGAGGCTGTGAAGTAGGTGAAAATGATTAGTGGTACTGGGGATAGGCTTTATAAAGTGATTATATGAATTAATATTTGGTGTTTCAGGAAGATAAGTAGCTTGGCTTGGTACAGGATAATGTGGCAAAAGGATGTTAAAGTATTTTCATACTGTCTTCATTTGTTCATGTGAAGATCAATGCAGTCCTTGCAGTCTGTCCACATTCCCTTTAGCCCTAGTCTAGCACAGAAACAACAGGTCTGACACTTTGAGTTTTACAGTGTCTCATAACTCACACCCAGTTCTATTCTTGCATTTCTTTCACCTTCCTATATCTGACCCACACAGCCAGCTCTGGAAAGAAGCTGATGTGAGAATTTACTTGGGGAAATGCTGAAGCCTTGCCCAGGCTGCTGTAGAAGGACAATTCATAAAACATACATAAATTTTTCTAAAAATAAATGCTTTCCTTTCTCAGAAAAGGACAAGACATTTCTGGCAGAAGAGAGCAAAGGAGGAATAGTTCCTTATGAGGAACTACTTGCGAATTGTTTCCAATTTGCTGCAAGTATAGGTCTTCCATTCTATTATGTTACTGTAAAAGAAATGCCATTTGCTGCAGGATCAAGGACAAGATTTGTGTTGCAGTCCTCAATATTGTTATAGTATGAGTAATTTGCTGTATTTCTTATGGTTTGTGTTTCAAAAGATGATATTCAACCAAGTGCTGGACTATTTCAAATTCCAAGTAATTTACTTCTTTTCAAGTGAAATAGCCCAGTAGATAAAGTAGTCTAAACTCACATTCATTTAGTCAATGGTTTATAAAGTTCTTTTGAAGGTAGCATACTACCTAACGATTTGTTACTTGGAAAGAACTCTCCTGGCAATATGTCTCTTTATGAGCACTAGCATGCAACTAGTATCTAAAAGAAATCTGAATTTCAGTGCATAGCCCTTGTTAAAACAGATTTAACAGGCTTTATTCTTGTGTCTGTGATTCATGTGCAGCCATACTCAGTAATCAAATTTATTTCAGCCCCATCTTTACATTTTTTCTTTAGGTTGAGGAAAAAACCCTTAATAAGTGAATCTTCAGCCTGTGAATTTAAGATTTAAATGGAGAACATAATTTCTTTTGCTAGAGTATCTGACTTCAACAACCAATGTTAGTGTTTGTATTAAATAATAGTCTATGAGTACTTTTATACTTTTTAATATATTGCCTCCATTGACTTCAGATAGTGTTAAAGTAACAAAAGCAAAGGAGGAATACTAAAACAAAGAAAAAGCACAGTAAGACCTATTTTGCAAAAGCTGTTTGTCCTCAGCAGTCCTGTAGAAGCAGAATTTACCCCAAAATATTTCTGAGAGCTGAGGAACCCCATCACTAGTAAGTGACTAGGCAAACCCTGTTATTCTACAGGTGAGTACTTATGGGCATTTTATATGTGACAATGGATGCTTAGTAACTGACACTTTTCCTCATCCTCTCCCTTTAAAAAAGTATCTGGCTTTCATTTGGTTTAGAGCAACAATGCTACTAATGTTTGTTTTCTCTATGGGATCCATAGTTTCAATGCTACAGATTTTGTTTTGATTTAGATGTTCACATTATTCTACCTTTCAAAAGTAATATATATGAAAGTGTTACTATTTATAAAGGATCTTCTCAGAAAATTTACTGCAGTATGTAAAATTATTTTAAGTACTCAAAGTACTTGAGCAATATGTGGTGTCAAGATGTGCTTAAAATCTTTTAGACCTGCAGACACAAGGTGGTAGTATCAGCCTTTAGTAATAATTGTTTAGGGTGGCATTGCTTTTAGTTAATAGCCTTTGTTCCCTCTCCTTCCTAAACAAGGGGTGGAGAAAATCCTTTGATTTTGGTCCTGCTAACATCTGGTGTGTATCTTGAACTACTGATGCATCAATCAAATACTAAACTGGGAAACTATAGATATGCAAATGAAATAAAAGTAAGGATCTTCATCTCTCCCAGCAAGCTAGAGAAATTGTATATTTTTCTGGTTTTTTACATTTCTTCATAAGTTCCTAGAATACTGAGGAGAACAGTGAAAAATAAGGCATTTCAGACAAACAGATTGCCTTTTAAAGTCTATGTTTGCCATGAAATGTGAATCCCATATTTCTAGCATTCCGACAAAAGGTCAAGTAATGGATAAATTGTTACCAAACTGTGGGCATTTTATTCTATAGAAATCTTAAAAAAAACAGGGATCCTGACTGACAGATGTTGTTAACACCCATCTTTTGCTGACCACCTTCTTAAGGGAATAAAAATTCTTTCTTTATGCATGTAGTAAGAAAAATAATAAGTAAGAATCTGTAACTATTTAGCATTTGTCCCTTTTTCAGGAAGCATATTGTCATGCTTTTAAAATAATTCACCGATATTCTATTCCATTATACTCTATTTTTGAGCAAGATTTAAGGTCAAGGTATAGATTTGATGTTTAACTTGTTCTGAGGGATTGTCTGTAGTACAGTATCATATTCATAGAGTCACACCAAATTGTGACAGCTCATACCAGGGATTACTTAGTACTCTTGCACTGCCTCTAAGAAAGTCCAGGACTGCAGAACAATGATTTTTCCCCCCCACCAGTTTGTTGTGGTGGCTGCTCTTTCATCTCCAGTCCCCTCAACTCCAGTGTACCAAAATACCAATATATTACAGAAAGTTCCATTCATTCCTTTTCAGTCACAACCAATAGAAGGTGAAACAGTCAAGTCTTTGTTAAAACAGTAGGACGGCGGAATTGTCAGCTGGAGCAGGTTGCTTAGGAATGTGTGAAGTCAGGTTTTGGGCATCCCTGAGAATGCAGATTTCACAACCTCTGTGGGAAGAACTTGTTCCAGTGTTTGACTACTTTCTCAGGGAAAAAATTATTTGAATTTTGAATATTTCCAGTTTTTCAGTTTTGTGCTCATTGTTTCTTGCCCCGTCATCAGAAGGAGTCTGGCTCTCTTTGCTTTACTTCCACTGTCAGGTATTTATACAGATGGATATGATTCCAGAAAGTCTTTTGTAGTCCCTGCTGAACAGTTCCAGATCTTCCAGCCTCTCTTCATGAGATGGATAGTCCAAGACTATAGTCTGCTTTTTGCCCCTTTCCTGAACTTGTTGCAGTGCACGTCCCTGCCTGTCTCTTAGTGGAGAGCCCAGCACCAGACCCAGAATCCAGATGTGTTTCTCCAGGCCTAAGCAGAGGAGAAGGATCACCTCCCTTCATCTGCTGGCAAAGTTCTACCTAAGGCAGCCCAAGATGCTGTTGGCTCTTCGCCAAAAGGGCACTCTGCTGGCTATGGTGAGATTTCTGGGGTTTGCCCCAAGTACTTTTCTGCAAACCTGTCTTCCAGTCAATCAAATCCCAGACTCTATGGGTGTCTGGGGTTGCTCTTCCCCAAATGAAGACTTTGCATTATGAATTTCTGGATTTTACATCTATTTCTCAAGCCTGACCATGGCTTTCTGAAGTTCAGCGCAACCATCTGATCTACCAAACACTCCTTGCTCCCCTATGCAGTGCTCCTGCTGCCTTTGCTTGATTTCCTGGGATGGACAGCTCTGGAGCTTAGAGAAGGTGATCTTTGAAAACCAAAGAGATCCTCTTGTTTCTTTTTTTCCCCCAGGACCTTACCCCATGCATTTCTTCCAAGCAACTTCCTAAGCAGACCCGCTTTCCTGTAGTCCAGGACTTATTTGCTTCACTGACTCCTACTCAGACATCAACACTGCAGCCAAAGCTGCCCCCAACCTTCATATCTTCAGCCAGTTCTCCTTTGTTGATACAGTCTTTATTTTTCATGATTGAAATATCAGGACTGGCAATGGAAATTAATCTTGGGTTATAGAGATCTTTTACGTTGGACTTACCTTTCAGCATTGAAATGCTTCTAGCAATCTGATTTTATATGAAGATACACAGTCTAATAAACAGTATATAAAAGAAGGTTTATCTTGTTTCTATTTCAATTAGTTTTTCATGAATTTTTGATGCAGGTAATGTTTAGTCAGCCACTCCCCATGTGTGTTAGTGTGTAACATGGGATAATATGGCATAATTGCTTTTCTGGCATGAGTTTATGATTTCTTCATTACTCATATGACAAGGTGTGCTGCTTATGGCTGGGCAGAGTTAATTTTCTTCCCAGTGGCTGGTGTGGGGCTGTGTTTTGTATTTGTGCTGAACACAGGGTTGATAATACAGAGATGTTTTCATTGTTGCTGAGCAGGGATTGCACAGAGCCAAGGCCTCTTCTGCTTTTCGTGCTGTCAGGCTGGTGAGGAGGCTGGGAGTGCTTGGGAGGGTGGGAGGACACAGCCAGCACAGGTGACCAAAGGGATATTCCAGACTATATGGCACTGTGCTCAATATAGAAAGTGGATGAATAAAGGGGAAGTGGGGGCTGTTCAGAGTGATTATTTTTGTCTTTCCAAGTCACCATTACACATCATGTGCTCTCCTGGGAATGCTGAACACCTGCCTTCCTATAGGAAGCAGTGAATTAATTCCTTTTTTTCTTTGCTTACACCCATGGCTTTTGCTTTGCCTATTGAACTGTCTTTGTCTCAGTCGATGAGTTTTCTAGCTTTTTTAAGCTGCTGATTTTATCCCTGATCCCACTGATGGGGTAATGAGCTGCATGGTGCTTGACTGCTGGCTGGGGTTAAACCATGACAGAAGGGTAAAAATCAGAAGTGTCAGGTTCTCCTAAATGAATGTTATGAGTCTCAAGGATGGATTAACTGTGACAGGATGATTGAAGAATAGTCAGAGAATGGCTGAATAAGAATAGCTCCTGGAAAATCAGCTCATCAGTTTGATGACTGAGTTTTAATGAGGAATCCTGAGTGTTTTCTCCAGAACTTTGTTTCAACTATTTATAACTTGTATGACCTAATTCAATTAGGTGAGAATTAGAAAAAAATCTTATTTATCTCTATGTTAATTTTAGTTTAATTAGATATGAAGTAAGAGTATTAGAATGGTAAATATTATAAAATCTAGGTTATTCTATGATATAGGGTCTGAAAAAGACTTGGATTTGAATATTACAATATTTCAGTACTTATGGTGGAACTGCATTTCTTAAGTAGAAAATTCTGCTCTTAGAAGGTTTTTTGCATTCACTCCATGTAGGTTAAATCTGGATTTTAAGCAGCTCCCAAAATAAAACTGGAATCTGCAAAGTGTGAACACAGTGAGAACTAGAAATTCTAGAACACTGTGGAAATTTGGAGATCTAGGTCTCCTTGAGTTCTACATCCAAGCCTTTTGATTTAAACCATGTCTGAGCAAAGCAAAGCTGCAACAGCTTTAGCTTGCAGCACTAGTAGTGTGAGATGAAAGAAATGCTAAGATTATAGACAGACATTATTTCTCGCCATTCAGACTTAAATGAATCAATACTTTGTTCTTAAATCATATTTTCACTATAAGAGAGACACTGCCAATTTTCATCAAGTGCATTAATTCTGACTGCTCCCAAATTTCAGAATGAAATAATTATGTTACACTAATGTGTGACTGAAAATAGTTACAGTTATATTGATTTACACGGTAGATCTGAGAATGGAATTTGCAGGCTTGGCAGGTTTGTAAAATAGAACCTTTTAATAAATCTAGAAATATTAGTTATACTGTAAAGTTGAGCATTTAACTATTCCATATGGCATTTAGCTATTAAAGAAACAGAAGCACTGGCAGTTTAAAAATGATCTGATTTCATCAAGATATATTTCTCTAAATGCAGGCATATATTTCTAGGATAAAATTAGAACCAGTTAAATGATTTACTTTAAATCTGGATGTAGCAACTATATTGAATGTAAGAAGAAGAATTAAATCATGAATCCTGGAATATGTGTGCCCTTGTGAGTAGATTGGATGTGGGCACAGTAGAGTGGGACCACATCTGGATTGCATTTTTCAGCACCAATCATTATTTTCTCATGTAAGACAAATGCTTTTGACATAAAAAATTTGACCCAATGAGATCTTTTTTTCTTCCCCTTCCCTTGTCCTTTTCCTTTCTTACAACATGGTATGAAAAGGCATGTGCTATGGAGTATAAAGATTTTTGGTAGTTGGGATTTTGCTTTATTTTACACTAAAATTTACTACGGATCTCAGGGTTGCTCCACTTCTGTTTCATTATTTGGCTATCCCACACTCTAAGTAGTATAAATCTAGGATCAAGACTTTCCAGTACTAACATTTCAGGTGTTTAGGGAGATAATAAATCTACATTTAATTTAATTTACACCTGTTGTCTCATTGCACTATAAATTTATTATGTTGCCTCATAAAAGGAATTGTGCAATGGAGATCTTGGTTGTCATGAACGCTATCTATTCTTGAGCTTCACATATAACCATAGCTTCACATGGAACATCCTTTGTGCAGTCCTTGAAAGGGAGATTTGCTTATGGAAAGCCTTCTCATGATAATGCTAAAGGGTCTGGCCTGGTGGTTTCAAATTCAACAAAGTGTTCTAAGACTGAAATTCAGAGATCAGAGAAGCAAATATATGAATTGTAAATGAGCTGCATAGTCATTCAAGGCCACTGTTAGGGTTTTAACCACAAAAAAGCAATATTTCTTTGTTCAAAATAAATAACTCCAAATCAGATATGATATCATTTATAAAGGGGAATAGTCAAATGATAATATCTTTCCTATGTTCCATAGCTTCACTGATTTTCCATAGTTAATAAGCAAGGGAAACTACAGAATATTTTTTATTGCTGTAATGCATACACAATGGACACATGATTCCTCTTTCATTGATAAGGCAATAAGCAATCCAATCATCAGTAAATAGAGGTTAAGTATTTTAAAGAGACAAAATCTTGACTACATGCAACTTTTCAAAAACTCTAATCTGCTCTTCCCTACTACCATGGAAACATAGCAGGAGGTTAGCTTCTCTTATGGTTTTATACAGAGAGAAAATGTGTTCTCCTTCATTATTAAAAGTACAGTTGGATGGAAGCTTAAACGGAGGAATATTTCTGCACCTGATTTGCTCTTTTGTATTTCATAGAATCATAGAATGGCCTGAGTTGGAAGGGACCTTAGAGATCATCTCATCCCAGTCCCCTGCTGTGGGAAGGGACACCTTCCACTAGATGAGGTTGCTCAAAGCCCCATCCAACCTGGCCTTGAACACTGCTGGGGATGGGGCATCCACAGCTTTTCTGGACAGCCTGTGCCAGGGCTTCACCGTCCTCACAGCAAAAAAAAATTTCCCAATATCTAAACTAAAGCTTCTCTTTCAGTTTGAAGACATTCTCCCTTGTCCTGTCACTCCAGGCCCTGGTGAGAAATCTCTCTCTGTCTTTCCTGTAGGCTTCATTCAGGTACTGGAAGGCCACAATTAGGTCACCCCAAGCCTTCTCTTTTCCAGGCTGAACAGCCCCAGTTCTCCCAGCCTTTCCTCCCAGCAGAGCTGCTCCATCCCTCTGATCACCTAGGTGCCTCCTCTGGCCTGGCTCCAGCAGCTCCCTGTCCTTGCTGTGCTGGGAGCCCAGAGCTGATGCAGCACTGCAGGTGGGCTCTCAGCAGAGCAGGGCAGAGGGGCAGAATCTCCTCCCTGCCCTGCTGCCCACGGGGCTTTGGCTGCAGCCCAGCACACATTTGTCTTTCTGAGCTCCCAGTGCACAATGCAAGCTTTAAAATACTTCTAATATTTTTAGTAAATAATTTATATTTAGTAAATAATGAGAAATTTAAACTATATTAGATGTATAAATAAATACCTACCTATCTGGGTTCCCTTTTGAGAATAGAGAAGTTGTTTAAGAAAATGCCAGTCATATTCCTGATTTCCAATTATGCTTAATCATAGAAGAGTCCATTCCTGCAATGGATAAGATAGAAGAGGAAATTAGCTGAGGATTCCCTCATTATCTGTCTTACATTAAAAATATTGGGAAAGCATATGAAAAATTATAATTTTAGATGGCTTTTCCATTTGGTGTTTTCTATTGGTCTCCACTGTCTTGTACAAAAGGAAAACATCAGATCTTCTGCATGTGAACAGAGATTTTAAGTGCTTGGTATCATTCTGCCCAACTATGATCCATTAGGCTAATGTACATCAGGATTATTTTACACACAGACCAGTATTGTACAACTTCACAATCTAGTCTCAATGTGAAAAAAAATCCTGTATGGAAATATAAGAATAACATCTATTTGTACTGTCAAGTAGTACTTTAAGTATTAGAAAGGTAAATGTGCAGACCTTGGAACAGAGCAGAACAGAAAAAATAAATGGCATGAATTATTCTGGCAAAGTGAGATCTGAATGGAGGTCTCCAGGATACCTGTGACCATCTAGGCATAATTCCTGTGTATCTTTTATAATAGTGGACTCAAGAAATTCTTACATGTATTTATTTCCCTATAGAGGTGACCTAAATACTATTCCTCTGTCAAACAGTTGGCAGAGTAGCAGTCTTCACTGCATGATCTTTTTTATCCAAACAAGAAATTTTGAGATCTAAAAAAACCCCTGTAACCCTGTCAGCCCTGCTTAACCTCCATTAGAGGCTTCAATTTGGCTGTCTGTCTCCTCTGAAGCCTAAAAGCTGTTACTTGGCTGTCATAAACTGGGATGGCTGATGGTCATGGCTATTGCAGTGGATAAAGGCTGGAGCTGAGAGGTGAGGAGAATTAGAAAAACCATGCTGCTTGCCCTCTATAGTGAAGATGAAGTCTGAGCTTTTCCATATGTTCCCAATTTGTCAATTTTCATACATATGCCCTCAAAACATATAAGAAAGGAAGGATGATTCAAAAAAAGTCAGTTGCAGGTCTTCAAAACGTCAGGTTATTATTGAAAATATACAATTATAATTCCCCTCTATTTTTTAGAATAGCATGTTCAGATTATCTAATGTTTTTGAAAGGAAAGAATGTCATGAAATGCATACAGTAACTTGCTGAAAAGTGCTACAACAATAAAGAATTTAAGTGATTTTGGTGAATTCAGAGGAAATGGTTCTAATTACATGCATTCTGTTTGAAATTCAAATGTGAAAAAACACAAGAAATCAGGAGTACATTTTGGAACATATTTGACACATTAGAGAAAAAGAATAAAATTGTCTCTGAGGTAAAAGATTACTGAAACATTAACCAGAGTGACAAGTATATAGCTTTAGGCAAAAAAACCCCTCCCCTCTACTCCTATTCCCCTTGAGATCTTTTATTTTTTTAAAAGGAATTATATTAGAAATTATATGGGTAAAAGAAATGTTTCTCAATGTTCTAAATTTGGTTTGAAGTTCCAAGATAAAGGTACAAGGAATGAAAAAGAAATTTTTAGTTGAATGCATCATTTTAGTAGATTTCAGAAATTGCACTGAAATGGGAAAGCACTCAGCCTTCCTCTTGGTGTACAAAGAAGAAATTTCTTGTTTCATTTCCCTCTTCTCTATCAGCAATAGTGTGGCAGCAGGACCAGGGCAGGGATTGTCCCCCTGTGCTGGGCACTGGTGAGGCCACAGCTCAGATCCTGTGTTCGGTTCTGGGCTCCTCACTGCAAGAAGAGCATTAAAACACTGGAGTGTGTCCAGAGAAGGGAGTGGAGCTGGGGAAGGGTCTGGAGCACAAGTCTGGTGAGGAGCAGCTGAGGGAGCTGGGGGTGTTTAATCTGGAGAAAAGGAGGCTCCAGGGGAATATTATCAATCTCTTCAACTCCATGAGAGGAGGGTGGAACCAGGTGGGGATCAGTCTCTTCTCCCAAAGGACAGCTAGGTAGGACAAGACAGGACAAGAGGAAATGACCTTAGGCTGCACCAGGGGAAGTTTAGATCGGACACTAGGAATAATTTTTTCAATCAAATGATTTTCAAGTACTGGAACAGGCTGCCCAGGGAAGAGGTTGAGTCAATGTTCCTGGAGGTATTTCAAAGACATGTAGATGTGGCACTGAGGGACATGGTTAGTGGTGGGTGTGACAGTTCTGGGTTAATGGTTGGATTCAATGAACTTAAAGGTCTTTCCCAATATAAACTATTCTACGATTCTTTAATTTTAAAGGGAAATCTGTTTCACTCCAAGCTGCTCTGCCCTTGAGGGGATTGAATATCCTGTCTTCCTCTCTTCATCTAGGAGAGAAGAGGAACATTACACTTTATTCTCCAGATGGAATGTCCCAGCTCTCACTTTCTGAAAAGCCAATGAGGTACAAACTTTTACCCTGCCTCAGGGTAGCTCAGACTTTTTTCCATTTCTTCTATTTAAGCCAAGCACCCTGGTTTAATTAGTTTCCTGTCCATCTCAAAACAAGGAAGCTGAGACCACAGCTATTCCTCTTGTGCACACTCTTGCTTTTTCTTTTAATGGCACACACACATGGTTTCCTGGCAGTGCCATGGGAAAACATGGTGCTCTGAAAGTTTTTAAATTGAGTGTTTTTCTTTCAGGTATGTTCTTCATACCATGCACTGTCACAACATGAGGCACATCACCATGTAAAATCCTACAGTTCTAGTAGTACTAATTCACATAACTGAAGTATTTACCAGATGTCCCACAATCTTTCACTTTCAAAGTAGACTGTGGGACCAAATGCAAAAGGATAAATCAGGACAGCCAATAGTCAGGAGTCTTTCAAGGTAACTACTTCTCTGGTATTTCTTAGATTTGAGATCTTTCTAATCTTGGAAAAAGATGGAAGAAGAAAATTTTAAGCCAGTTTTGACGGTGTTCTAGTCTCATGGAGCTATGGAAAAAAAGTGGTTTTATTCCAATGTGGGATTAAAAAAACTTTGGTACCTCAAAACTCTATTATGCAGATACAGTTCTGATCTGGTCCCCTGAAGAACAGATAAAATAAAAAAAAGAGCAACATCTGCTTTTGGTTTTAAAGCACATCTTATTTTGAAACTAATAAATGAATTCTCATGGCCATTTCAGGTATAGGAACCAGAAAGAGTTATAGTCTAAGTAAAACCTAAATTAACAGCTCAGCAGTAACATCCTTGCTCCTGTTTCAGATGTGGCTGCTTTCTTCCGTTATTATTTACATTCTCTGCAGCTACTTTAAAGCTGGATAGTTGATGAGAGCTGTATTAATCACTTTTACTTCTTTGAAGCTGCTCACTGGAGAACAGGAAATAAAAAAACCTTACAGGGATTTTTTAAAAGGAAATATAACCTCTGTATTAAATGGCTATTCTGTTTTTGTTTTTCCCTTTTCTCCCAACACGTTAAAGTTGAGCTTTAAAAACTTAGCAAAGCAAGTACTTATGCTCTAGCAAAGAAGCATTAAATTTATTGAATTAGGGAACTGTGGCAGTTTGTCCTTCACACAGCTTTATATAGGATATTCTTAAATTTTAAGCAGAAAAAACAATGTTTTTATTTCACAGAATATAACATGGCATTTTATTTTGCCTCAAGAAAAAAATGCCGTCCCTTTTATGAGAGACAACATATGCCATATTTTGTATATTATTGTTACTAAATGACTATTAATTGTTCAAATTTTCTTTTCATGTTTTTATTTAAATGTGACTTTAAATCAAAATAATGTATAGAAGTGGTCCTTCTGGTAATATATATATAATGTGCAATTAACTACTTGCTGCCTCTTAATTGTGCTGAAAATTTCCTTTTACTGTTAGTTTAAAAGATCTTTTGTGGAGCATCTTCCCTTTCTACATACCTGTGCTATTTTTATAAAAAGTGTTCATTTTGAGACGGCTTTTTTTTGTCTTGGTGGATCTCAAGTATTCCACTTATGAGATGCTATATTAAGATACAGAATTCCAATTCCACATATGGTGTTAATCCAAATTAACAAAACGCAGCTGAGTGAAATCACTGGCTAAATATAGGAATCTATATAATTGAAGATACTTTTAATAAAGATAATTTTTAAATGCAGCTATTGGAACTTAGAAATGAAATTAATGTACCTCAAGCATTGTAAATAGATGGAAAAGTTCTGGAAGGTTATGCAAAGCTGGTATTCATTTAAGAGGTTTTTTCAAAGACATTTTGCTGCTTCAGACATTAACATAAATATTGCAGTACATTTCCTCTTTTGACTTTGCATGACATTGTAGAAATATAAGTTTTGCTCATAGTCACATGTTAAGAAAAAACCAAACCAAAACTAGCCAACCAAGCAATCCAAGCTTCAGCCTGTACTCATAAATGTCAGTCCACTCCTTTTTAAAATTGTTTTAATTTGCATTTACTCTCAATTCAGAGATGCTGTGCTGGGGGTCCACAAACTGGGTGTGATGCTTTTGCACAGAATCACTATTCACACATTATTTAGGAAATTATTCCCTCCTTAGAGAGAATCCCCTAATGGGGGAAATTAACAGAAACCATGACGAAATAGAAAATTTCAAAACAATTTTGGAATGAGGATATTTGGGAGTGGATCACCACTGTGAGGATCACTTGAAGGATAAAAGTGGTTGTCATAGCAGATTGCTGCAATCTAAGATCATAGACCTAAAATTAATCTACTGTCTTCACTAGAGATTCTAATTAAGATATTGCCAAAGAGTATCTGGTCAAAGTGTCATTAAATATAAAAATTTATGAAATATACATTATTAGTAACAAAGCCAAAGGGATGTGTGAGAGGAGGAAGATCAGAACACGAGTGTGCTGCCTGTGAGTGTGATATGTGCTGGCAGCTGCTCTAAGTGATGTAAGCTTCAATTTTAACTGCAGAACCTGTTTGAAGACAGCTAAAGGTGTCATTCAAAAGAGCAGCAATAAGCAACATTATTATTGCTATTGTTATTGTTATTGTTATTATTAATGAAGCTTCTTAAACACATGAAAAAACTCAGACTGCAAGGTCTACATCCAAGTCAATTTTTAGATCATAAGATTCCATCACTAATACTTAAATTAATGAAATTATATTGATTTTCCTTTTTTCCTCCTAGTTATAGAAAAATAATTTTATTATTTCAAGGATGATGTTTGAGTAGCGTGTTGAGCTGCAAACTGATTTAAATCACCAACACTTGGACTCAGTGTGTAATAATTGCTTGTTTTCATTTTTTTTAGGAAAAATTCCATAAATTGATGCTATGATATTGTTTTCTAGTTCTTGTGACACTGAATTCACTGTGTTGATGCATCTCTTTGCAGGTGATTATTTACCAGCTGCAAAATAATGCTACCTGTCCCTGATGCTACTTGTACACACGTTTCTTGAAAAATGTAATAGTAGGTATTGATCTCCTAATAACACTGGATATAAAAATTGTAGGAAAAATAGGAATTGAGAATGTGAAGTTAATATAAAATGTATAAACATTAATTTTAATAGCCACAGTTTGACTAAGAGAGTGATGGTGATCAATACCTTGCAGTAGAAATTCTATTATTGCTGCTTGCAAATAATTAATTGATTAATTATTAATCATGAAACCAACACATCTTAACATTTGATGTAGTTAAGGGACAGACTCCATGAACTTGGGCAGGAATGCTTATTAAAAGGTAATTGAGGAAAGTAAAGCTTTAAGTTTTTCTAGAATCTTGAACTTGTTATCACTGACTTTCTACACATGTGGGCTACAGGGATGTACAGCTGACAAGAAGGTTGGAATTTACAGCCCAGGGAAGAGTTTAGCCTCAGGCGTCAGTTTACAATCTACTGATCTTGTTAAAAGTGAGTAACATAGATGTTATTTGTTAAAAAAAAGATACAAGAAACAAAGTTATTTTTTCTATGTCTGACACTTAGATATGAGAGAATTTGGTGGATGCCTATTCCACCTGTATTTCATAGTTAGCACCAGTTAAAAGGCAGCTCCTAAAACCACAAAGTGCATGACATGACTCATCTATGGAAATTTCATTTGATATCTGAGATCAATGATGTATTTAATGCATCTAGAACCATAGATAGCATCATTTTAATTAAAAATCCTAGCAGAGTAATTACTTTTTAAGCATATGGCCGCAGATAAGAAAATTGAATGACACTTAAATTGAGTTTGTAAGAAAATGAATTTGCATTAAAAAGTAGCTATTAGCCATTTCAGTGACAATGTGGGAGATCAAGGTTACAGATCTTTGCTCTGTAGGTTGGGAAACCTGTTTTATTAAGGCTGATATATTTGGGCTTTAAGGAAAATGAGGTCTCAGTGATTTTTCTCATCTCAGTTTCAGTTTAATTAGTGTCATCACATGGAGCAGCATTTGTTCCTTTTAGGGAATAGCAGACAAATGGCCCCTTCAAAAATCGGGTGGAAATGTCATGGCTCTGTAATTGAGGAAAGTGGACAGTCAATATTGGGGGTGAGGGAACTCTTTAAACTGATTTATGCAATTTTATTTTTTTTTCAATGCAATATTAATCCAGTTAATTGTTCAGTATAGTCAGGTTTGAAGGGATGTAAACTGAATAAGACAGCATTCTTCCTGATGTTTCATTACCACCTTCCTGACTCAAGGTACCTTTTCTAATTGAGAGTTAACATCTTAGTAGCCCTAAAAATTAATTTGATGAAGTTTTTCTATATCCAAAAAATTAATTGAGTTTATTTTATTCATTTATTTCTCAGCTTATGTCTACTATTTCAGGGCAATTTTGTAAAGATAAATCCTTATGAGGGTGCCAGACAAAAAATGGATGTTACTTTTTAAAAATTAACAACTTCTATTAATTTCTACTTTCTGCAATGTCTTTTTAATATTTAACCTGCCAACAATAATAAGGGAGTAGGAGCTGCAGGTGCTTACTCTCTGCCCAAAATGTTTTTCTTGGTAGATTTCCTCAGCAGGGAATTATTTAAAAAGCCTGAATTACCCTGAATATCACACTCTTTTCTGGGCTCACTTTAGTTCATATTTTCATGTTGTGTATTGAGTCATATCTTGTACTCTTTGGCAAGGAGAAATAGCTGCCACTTTTCATTCTCAAAAACATCCCCAAAACAAAGCCCCAAAGCACCAGTGACAACAGGCAAACAAAACAATTACAACCCTCCACACCCCCCAAAAAAACCCCATCCCCCAGAAAAAAAGCAAACAAACAAAAAAATCTCCACAAAGCCATCTTTTAAAAAGTAGCAAAATAACCAAGTTGTACGTGTGGATGGTTTTTTGACATTTTCTAGCCTCTGACCTGTTCATTGAAAAACAGTCCCAAGAAAACGATTCTTCAAAACTTGTATGTATGACAACTGAACATCCCAGGTGGAATGCAAGATTTCAGGCGGCAAATATGTACACTACAATTTTTTTTTTTTTTTTTTGGTGGGTAATGGAGCACTTACATGTTAAGCTCCAAGTTTTTTAACGAGAAGGCTCTTCTTGGAGAATTGTGAATGCTATGCTGAAATTAAAATCAAAGTAATGCAGCACAAAGAGGATGCTTCTCACTCTGGAAAAGAGGTGATAGAACTGAGATGCTGGACAATTGTAAGCAATATTCAGTTTTAAAACTATATGTCTTGTGACAACCAGACCTATCTAGAATGTTACTGTAAACCTGTGCAGCCCAAAAGGTACACATAAAGTGCTAGCAGATTGGCTTGTGCTATGAATATGTCTGAGCAGAGGTAACCATTTTACTGGCAAATTTAAATGCCTGCAACTGTATATGTTTCTTCTTACTACCACATAGAAAATCAAGAAAACATAATTTATGCTTATGGTTAATTGCATATTGCTTCTAAGAATCATTAGAAACAAGTAAATCTATGAATAAAATTATGGGAGGGGGTTGTGAATAAAATGAAGAATAAAATGAAGAATAGAATTTTATTAATAAAATTTTTATTATTAAAATTAAGTGTTTTCCCAAGGTAATTACCAAAAATACTTTAAGTTTCTTGAAAAGTTTTCTACTCTCCTTATATCTTTTCAGTTTCTTACATTTTGCTCAGATTTGCTTTGCATATTCCACCATAAATATCCCTAAATGTTTATTATTGTGGAGCTGGCTTTCTCTAATGAGTAATGACACTCCTGGTGGTATCCCAATAAGCCTATGCATTTTTCTAATTCTTGCCAGAAAATTTACATTTTGCTTCCTAACAAATTTAAAGTTAATTAATGTGGAGTGTTAGTCAATGATATATGTGATAATTCGAATGGTTGCTAGTCCATGAGGGTTCTGCATTTCTTCTTGGATATGTTCTTGCCTTGTCTCTGCAAAGTTTCCTTCTACCTACCTGACCCCCAGCCTGCATGGTGCCATGGTATTATTCCATTACAGATGCAGGATTTACCATTGCCTTACTTCATTGAACTTCCTGGGGTTCCTGTGAACCTATTCAATCTGTCAAAGTCCCAATGTGCAACAACCCTGCCCTTCTTCCACCCTATTTTGGCACTGTCACTGGACGAATGTGCTCCAGGTATCTCTAAAAACTGGCTGCCAGATGGGTTTCACCCTGTTGATTCAAATCTGTGAGGATGGCAGGTCAGGTAAATTCATATATTGCCCACCCCGTTCATATCTGTCCACTTGGATTAAAATGTTTCACTGCTCTCTGTCTTCCCATACCAAACAATTAATCTCCTAGAGAACCATCAGACTGTTAAAGCATGATTTGTATCTTTAAGTTGGGTGTTTTGTTTTCCTGTAGTGCAGGACTTGAAAATTCTTTTACCCAATTGATATAAACTGCAATGAGCAGCTAGAGATAAAAATCCAAATATGTTATGAGGCTTCTCATTAGAGGATCTCCCTTGAAATGTTTCCCTTTGGCAAAGAGGGTTTGCTTTGCAACACACACATGGGAGTCTATCTCAGATTACTGGAGTAACACAAACACTTCAGAACCTCCTCCTCCAAGCTCAGCCTTTGTACTCATGGCAAAAAAATCTCAATTGAGCACAAAAGTATTAAAACAAATTTAAAATCATGGTCATCATGCATCACAGACCATGACATGAATGTTCAGAGCTCCTACTGTAGTACATGTCTGAAGTATCCTTCTGAACTGACAAATACAAAGTGAACCCAGCATTGCACTAAACACAGGTTTAGTCACTTAGGATAAAAGTGATGATAGATCTAGCAGCTTATTAAAAAAACCCAAAAAACCATGAAATGACCATTCCATTTTTTGCCTGGAATTAACCAGCATTTGATGACAACTGGAAGGTATTAAATTTCCCTTTAGAAAAGATTTCACTTCTCTTTTGAGTGAATTATTCACTCACATTTCACAGAATACCAGCTCAGCAGTCGTCTGTGCAATCATGCTGTGCAGTGATTTTTACTTAAATGGGACAAATAATAGATGGTCTAACCCCTAAGTACTGATTTTTGTTAGCATTGCCCTCCTTTTACATATTTTTATCACAGTTGGAAGAATGCAGCATAGTAGAAAGCTCTATTCAACATCTGTATTGTTCTGTATAACAATAATAATGCCAAGGGTGTGGGTTTGATCCCTGTAAGACTGATTCATTTAAGAGCTGGACTTGATGATCCTTGTGGGTGCCTTCCAACCCAAAATATTCTGTGATTCTCTGATTCTTACATTTGTCCACCCCCATGCTCCTTCATCTTATTTTTCTTCCTTTTCAGTTGCAAATATAAGACATTCTACCCTTCAGAGTCTCATGCTGCACCATGAAATTATGGCTGAATGCTACTAAACACCCAAAAATAAACATTTCTCAATTGAATTAGTCAGTGTTGCAGATTCCTTGTGTACAAGAAAAGACAATTTAAGTTTTTGTGTGGAAGGCTTAGTTTGCTTTTGGAGGAAGAAGGTATAATATTGTAATAAACTTGTTGTTCTAACAGTGTTCCCTCTTTTCTGATCTCCTTCATGTAGAAAGACCCATCTATGTTAATTTTTCCTAGCTGAAAGTGCACCTATGTCAATAAAAGTATGTCTTTTAAATCACATTATTACAGAAATGTCTGTGAAACATTACTGAGCAAGAAATTTTTTTTTTTCGAATTTTTTAAATTAGAAATTAATTTTAGCAGAGTAAATTAGAAGTTTTGACATTGACTGTTATATTTGCTGGTAATATTTTTGAGTCTAAAATAGTGTAAGAGTTTAAGATATAAAACAGCTTAAAATGAATATACAAAGATTTGCCACTTCATTTCCACAGTAATTGTGGTGACAATTATAAACAACATTTTTAGACAAAAGGCAAAATTCCAGATTATGATGTTACCTTTTCTAAAATGAGTTTTATATCTCAAGCATGAAGCAAAATTTTGGAAATCCCTTCAGAACTATTGTTTTGCTGAAAGCTATGAATTTGACTTTATTGTTTGAAGTACAGTTTTCTAAGCCTGAAATAGATAAGGATATAGCCATTTTCATGTGTTGAAAAGCAACTTTTAATTTTTTTTCTAGAGTATTTCACAATAATCACAGGTACAGAGAGCTTTGCTTGGCAATCTACAAAATATGTAAGTTGTTAATAGGCAAAATATGACTGATATATGAAAATAAAAGAGTAATTAATATCAAGTATCAGTTACTAAGAACCTTTTAAAGCCTAAAATAAGGCTTTCTCAGTGCAGGTGGTTTATTGACTAGAAACTAAACAATCTTCCCAAACCCTGATTCCTAAAGGTTTATATCTTGCTGATTGAAGCCCTTTAAGCTGGAGTTCAAATTATCTTCTTCCATAAAAGATGCCAAACCTGGTGGGTGTTTGTAACAGCATTAGACTTCCAACATAGAGTGTAGGTCAGGCACAGGTAAGCACAAGATCTCAAGCAGTTCTCTGCATGGTATGTTCAAAACGGTTTTGTTTGCTTTCCTTCCAGATGCAAAATATGAAGAGAATTTTCATCAGGAAGTAAATTGACTGTAGCATACTTCTTTTCAATGGAAACAACAAGTTGAAACATGTAAGAACTTAATACCTTTTGTAAATTGAAACTATTTACAGGGACTACAGAACTGACTGATATAGTTTCCAAGAATAAAGATCAGCCATCATAATCTTCTCCTTTTCCAAAATGACATTAACCCATTGATCACTCTGTCCTCTAACAAGGCCTGGTCTCTTATCTTTGATGATTGTTCCTATGGGACAGATGGATTTCTTTTAAGCCTGAAAAAATGATTCTCTGTATGTTTCAGTGACTACTGACACTGTACTTGTTTTCCTATAGGAGCTTATCCAGAATTTTGCTCAGACACGGAATCTCTGAGATAGACTGTTGGTGTTAAAGGCAGAGGCAAGAAGAAAAGACATATCATGTCCATCAGATACCTTCTCTTAACCTCAAGTTTTAAGTGGAGTAATACTGGAGTTTTCGAGTAAAGGGTGGGAAAAATACTGCACTTTTTCGCATGTCAAAAGGTGTGTTGGGTATAATCCTCTCACATCCCCACAAATTTTTGTGGGAGAAGACATGACTTACTTGGCCAACTTTTTTTCAACAGCATGTTGGCACCATTTTAACACCATGTCTTCTCTAATTTACTGCATACTGTTTCTTTGTTTTTCTTTGTTCTAATTTACTGCATTTACTGTGAAATTTACTTTAACTTTATTATCATATATTTATTTAATACTTAGCAGCTGTATTTTCTGGTCAGTAATAAATATATCCATTCCTGGATTTTCAAAAAAGAAATCTAACTGAACATTAAATTAATAGGATTTTAAATTGGGCTTTTGCAATATTTTACAAAAATCTATCAAAATAATTACTTCTATTCTTCTCTTATGAATTTTCTGTCTTTCAAACAGTAACTTTAGTCATTTCAACTTATTGCAAATTCCCTCTGAAAAGTTTCACACAATTTATTTGGCAATTCTAATAAAAAAATTAGAGCAAGGCAATACTTGGAATTTCTCTAATTTGCAATCACATTCACTGCCCAGAGCAACAATTTTGTAGTTCTTTACACTGGGGAAAATATCTAATCATTAGTTTCTTTAGCTAATTCAGAGACATTCAGCATTTCCTAAAATATAACTATTAAGTAGGTTAAGAATTCTCTCATTAAAATATTCACTATTTCTTTTATACACTATACTATTAAAAGAAGGATGTTTGCTTTAAATATCCAGGGCTTTTTCAGCCACTATCACCCCTTTCTTTTTATTAGTTATCATTTCACCAATGTACTTTGTGATTTAGTTGAGTTTTGAGTCAGAGGTTGTAGCTAAATTTAATTCTCTTGGTCTCAAATGCCATGTTTTAATATTCAGGTGTCTTATTGTTTTAATAAGAACCTTGTAGATAATCTCCTTTTTCTATATTGCCGGAGATGCATTCTCCAGGTGTCACAAGTGAGTGAAGATTTTTACATTTCTAAAAGAACTTGGTGTGGAAGGCTGTGAAGTCCAGAGAATTTATCACTAGACATAGGTGCGTCATGGCAGCTGTGCAACCTGTTGCTTTTACCAGGTTTTCTTGCATTGCTGAAAGCTGTGGGAAGTTCTCAGTTTATAGATCTGAGTTTTGCAATTAGGTAGGGAGACCAGATTGAAGTCACGCCTTTAGTTATATGGCCTTTTCTTTTTTTCCTTAATTCTTTTACTTCTTTTCCAAGAGGTATTTTGCTCTACTGGATTTTTTTCTTCATTTTTCTTTTGGTCCCCACTCTAGCATTTCTGTCTGATCTGTAAAATATCAAAGACTGTCATCAATAATAGCAGAGTATTAAAGATCTTTGTAGGCTCATGTAAGTGTTTTTATTATAATTTTATTAGTGAAATAGGTAATATTTTCCATCTCTAGGAATTGTGTTTCACTGTTAGTCATAACTAAATGGAAACCCTTCTGTTGCTGACAGAATGTGGTTTTATGTACCTTGCCTGTGGTCTATGGAATTGCAGTTTTTCTTTTTTTGACTTGCAGTCAAACATTACTAATTTTTTATCATCTCCCACGGTGTGCCACAGTGCATTTGGACAATATAAATCACAGGCAGCAGTCAGCCTTCTGGCTTGGTTTTGCGTCTCAGACATGAGGACTAACTAAGATTTTCTGTGATTATGTGAATCTCTAAAAGGTCAGTTTTACTGTTTTACCAATCATAGCCATAAAATGCCGTTATTCTTATCTTTTGGCTTCACCTGACTGCTGAATTTTTAAAGTTTACTAGAATCATAGAATATGTTGGTTTGGGAGTTTTCAAGGTAATGCAGTCCAACCACC
Organism: Entomyzon cyanotis; assembly: GCA_024500445.1. Taxonomy (NCBI): domain Eukaryota; kingdom Metazoa; phylum Chordata; class Aves; order Passeriformes; family Meliphagidae; genus Entomyzon; species Entomyzon cyanotis. Next base: position 7,092,809 of record JAKEPQ010000756.1, read on the forward strand.
CCCATACTGAGTAGGGACAGCTAGATCAGGTTGCTCAAAGCCCCATCCAACATGACCTTGAATGTTTCCAAGGACTGCATATCTACCAGCTCTCAGGGCACTCTAATGTTTTACCAAACCCATAATAAAAAATTTCTTCCTTGGATCTATTTTCAATCTACCCTCTTCTACTTTAAAACCCTTACCCTTTGTCCTATCACTACAGCCCTTTTGTTTGCTTGTTTAATTTGTTCAATTGTTTGGGTTTTTTTAAATTTAATATAATTTAATTTTTTATTTTACTTATTTTTAATTTTATTTTCTCAAAGAGTCTGAAATCTGAAGAAATAATGTGAGCCTCAGTTACTGTATAACTACTGAAACTTAATGTAACATTACTGTTTTGGAAAAAGGCAGAAGCTGTATGGGTGTGGCTGATCACACATTTTGCTGGCTCCTGTATCAATCATAAACAGGTAGAACAGACTTTCTTACAAACATATTTAAAAAAAGGCAGCTGTACATCACAGGGGAATAGTGGAAGCACCATTCACTTAGTGAGACTGCTTGCCGTGCCCATTTAGGGATCTTGGAATGTTGCCTGGAGACTCAGGATCCTGCCAGTGTGCTAAGAGGGCCCAATAGAAACCCCATTAGTGTCAGTAGAACAATCCCCACAGAATTACATGAACTTTAAATCAGGATAAGCAAGTGCTCATGTCAGCACTTTATCTGAGGCATGTGCAGGCCCACAAAGGAGAGCAGAGGTTTGCAAGCTGGAATAAAACACTTCCAGGTCCCTGCAGTAAATCTCACTAGGTATGATGTGATGGTCCTAAAATGCACTGGGCTTTGTTTTGTATTGGAATTAATTAACATTATGAGCTGATAACTTCTAGCAGACCTGCTGAAGTAAATTATGTGGACACAAAGACCCCTGTTTATCAAAATAAAGTAACTTGCAGGAGTTGCAAAAACTGTGCTTCCTTTCTAGAAGCTTTATAGTTTTCCTACATTTACAAACTTTCCTATATCAGAATTTAGTCACTGTTCTATAGCTGAGGCAGATTTTAACAATTTGTTTCCACAGTGTACATTTTAATGGTGTTGCAATCTCTTTCCTGTCAGTGAAACCCACATCCTTCTTGGAAGGAGATAAAAATACAATTGAACGGATGATGCAAAGTGCAGCTTGACAGATTGCCATTAGTAGTGCAGAAAGGACATGCATCTGCTCTAAATTGGAACCACCTTTAGTCTTCTCATTATCTAGATCTTCTTTGTACAGACTTTGGAATCTTTGAATAAAGTCCTTAGATACAGCTGGGAAACTCAGCTTTCAGAGCAATTGTCATGCAACAGGGCTTCATCCATGTCTATAAATATCTAAAGTGTGAGTGTCAAGAGGATGGACCAGGCTCTTTTTCATGGTCCCCAACAACAGGACAAGAGGCAATGGGCAGGAACAGATGCACAGGAATTTCCACCTCAACATGAGGAAGAACTTCTTTGTTGGGCAGTGACCGAGCACTGAAGCAGAACACCCAGAGAAGGTGTGGAGTCTCCCTCACTGGAAATATTCCAGAACCATCTGGATGTAATCCTGTGCCATGTGCTCTGAAATGACCCTGCTTGAGCAGGGAGGTGGGACAGGATGATCCTCTGTGGTCCCTTCCAATCTGACCTGCTCCAGGATCCTGGGATTCTGCAACAGCAGCTTCTGTCAGAAAGCAAGTCCCATCTAATGTAGAGTTTTTCAATAGTGGGTATAAGGTAAGAAGAGGGAGACAGGTCACGTGAAACAGTATATGTATTTGATTTATTGATAGATTTAGTGTTGAAATTCTTTTGTTGTATTGAAGACTGGAAGTTTATTGACAGTTTAGCCTATAATCTCTTTTTATTTGCCCCCAAACATTTTCTGAAAATTGAAATATTGAACAGATGAGATAAATGTCCTTAGAGAATCTCAGTGAGTGTATAAACTACAATTGTAAAATGCTCACAAACCAGAATATTATTAGCTTACAGATCTCTGAAACTGAATTAATACTTACAATGTAATCTAATACAAGAAAGGTACATAATTGGCTCAGTTTTAAGACTAATTGCACATCACATTGTGCTGTCAGATCTGCCAGTGTCCATCATGTTTGTGCATTATTATAGACAAAAAAAAGTGCCAAAAAATGAATAATGTACCTTACAATGGCATAAGTAATTAGGTTTGTGTGCTTACAGGAGATCAGAACACTTTGCAACATCAAAGAGATTAATTCAAGAGCTAGAATGTACAATGAGATCAAGAACAACTCTGGAATAAATTTCCACCTTTTCTTATTTAGAGTGAGATGTGAAATTTAAGAGTGGGTGCTATGTAATAGTAGCTGATATGTTCTGTGTCCCAGATGAACTCTACTGTCTCCAGGTGGGGTGAAAATTTATTCTCTTTTGTTGCATCTGTTCCATTTTGGAGTGGTCTTTCTTTATACAGTGAGCTGAAGGCGATGTGCATTTACATTGGAAACAAGTCCCAAAGAGATCTGATTATGGCTGCTCAGTTTGCCCACAATAAATGTATCCAGCCTTCAGATATATACAAAAGTCTTGCAAAAACCAAAACAAAAACCCCAATCAATCAAAAACAAAAAACAAAAAAATTAAAAAAACCCAAACCAGCTCTCCCCATAAACCAACTAACCAACCAACAACCTGCCCCCACCAATAGCAAAAAAACAAAAAGAAAAAAAAGAAAAAAAAGGAACAGAAAGGATTTTCCTTGACTGCCAAGTTAAATTATCTGCTGTTGTAGGTCACTCATGACATAATCTCGTTCATATATTCATATTTCCCTTCATTAGAGCTAGTCCATGCCTGCAGGGGTTTTTAGTCTTGCTTTTAGGTGCTGGGTCACAACTTCATTTTCTCATGGTTAGAAATAACCTTCTAATTTACAGTGCAATTTTCAGACCAAATTACATACCTTTGTTCTAGCACTGATATTGTCTTTTAGCTTTAATAGCTCTTTCCTCTCCCTTGTGTTTGTTCCCAGAGGTACTTGCAGAGAACAATCATCTGCCCTCTTATCTTGTGTTTTGCTAGGCTAAACAAGCCAAGCTCTTTCAGTCCGTTCATGTAAGATAGGCTTTGCTGTCTCTGCACTAATTGTCTTTCAAAAAAAATTTATCAGAAGGCACACTTACTGGAAAATAAAGTTTCAGTGTATGCTGCAGAGCATACAGAAAGACTTCCACATTTGTTTCAGACCTAAGCCTAAACATTTGCACAAGAAACTGGTTTAAAAGTACAACTAATTAAATCTGTAAATTGAAATTACAGGCAATCTAAGTTCAGTAATAATGATGCTACCTTATATACAGAAATTTCTAGAAAATTAAATTAGTCCAATTTACTGTTCAGCACAAATTCCATGCTAAGGTAGGGACGCATCTAAAGAGAGGGTGGACCATGGAGAAGTCCACACAGTAACTCTTGGCACAAACAAGAGAATCTGAGTCCAGGCAGGAGAAAAGGGAGGTGTTAAACAGGAGTTGAGTCTTTGAAACAAAAGGAAAGATATTTCCCTAAGTGTTGTTTAATTATTTGTTGTCTTTTTCTTTTGTTTTCTTCCCAGTCAAGAGCTGCATCAGTTATTAAAAAATTATTTTTGTTGGCCATTCAGGAAATAATTTTAAATTCTCTGCGGTGAAGCTTCTTTGTCTATATGACAATCCAACAATTATTGAGGATAGTCCTTGGGATCAAATTCCCGATTTAAATACAGAAGTATTATATTTAGAACCTCAGAATCTAAGCTTAACCATTGTCCTGCAGTGACCTTAAATCAGTTGCCATCCCATCCAAGTTTCCTGAAGTGTGTAAGCTCTTGGCTCCTGAAGGGCATGTCCACAAGGACCTGGATTCAGACACGCCCACCTCTGTGTATGAGGATCAGCAGCTGCAGCAGTCAAAAAGAATATAAAATAAGAAGTCAGTTCTGTCCTCTGAGTGAAGTTCAAAGAAAATCTGAGCTGGTTTCATTAATTTGTTAATTAATCTCCCTAACTTTATTGCTCTGCCTCTGCACGTCTTATCCTAGTTCGGCCAATGAAGAGAAATAGTTGTTTCTGGATTACAGACCATCCAGCCTGTTGAAGCTCTTTCAGTAATAAGGGTCTTTTATTTGCGTATGTTGGGAGTGGTGGTGTGGGAAGAGCCAGAAACAGAAATCTATATCTGAAAAGTCTTCTTCTGAAGTATGCTAAGGATACAAACAGGTGTAATACAACCACATGATAATTCTTTTGCAGAACTTTATGATAGCTATGACTAAGAGTTTCTGTATTTTTGAAGTGTTTTTTCCTGATTGAAAGAAAGTAGGTTTAAGTTAGATTTTGGAAAGAAATTATTTGCTGTGAGGATGGTGAGGCACTGGAAGAGGTTGCCCAGAGAAACTATGGATGCCCTATCAATGGAAGTGTCCAAGGCCAAGTTGGCTTAAGGGGTTCTGAGCAACATGGACTGGTGGAAGGTGTCCCTGCCCATGGCCAAGGGGCTGAAATGAGATCATCTTTAAGGTCCCTTCCCTCCCAAACCACTCTGTGATTCTGTGATTTCAAGGATATCATACTCTTAAATCTGTTCTTGGTAACATTTTTTAATCCATCTATGTATGTATATACTCACTATTTTACTAGTTACATATGCTACTGTTCTACTGACTCTCAAAATTTTGTAATTTCTTACAATGTTATTTGATGATACATATTCATTTAGCACAAAAAATAGTGGAGATGAAATAAGCAGTCATGATAATTTATGGTACCTGAGGATCTTAAAACTCAGCTCTTGAAGCCATGTGCTTATATGAGAATCTTTTTTTATTGCTATGAGACTTTCGTAGCCATCAGTGATATCTAGATGGAAGAACATTTTTCTTTATTTTTCTTTTTCTTTAGATTCTAATGAAATCAACTTACTAACAAAATGTAATCAAGGGTCCAATTTATGTATCTGATTTTAGAAAGTGTTTATACCATTACTAAAGTAGGAAAGGGGCTTAGTCACAGCTCAAATAAATCACAGTTTTCCTACAGCATTTATAATTTGTTATGCATATGCATATTCACACACACACACACACACATATATACACACACACACATATATATGTATAGCTTTTCCCAAAAACAAATAAGTAGAAAGTAAAATAAAATTGTCTTCTAATAGTGCTCTTATCTTGGATAAGTCACTCATTTTGTGTAGCTAAATGGGAGAATTTTAGGACTAATGAGGAAATTTTCCTTACTTCAATACAATACCTGCAGATGCCTCTAAACTTTTAACTGATTTCATGTCTCATAACGTATCTTATTAAAGGCCTGGAGATATGATGCCTTTTTAATTCCATATTTAACTCAAAAAATGGATTTATGCTATACCTCTGTACAAATGTCTGGTTCCATTTCCAACACCTAGCAGCTCTTAGAGCAGGCTAGGCCCCTTAATTGTCTGCACACATGTATTTCTGCTTACCATTAAACACGAAGACAGGGATGGAACAAAGCAACAAATGAAAGAACAATCAATGAAAAGGAGATAAGAAAAAAATCTTTAAAAGTCCCAAAACCCTTTAAGTTTAAACAGTCACAACTCCATAAGAAATTTATTCAAGTAGAGACACCTGTCATCTGAATAGTATCTGTAAGAAACAAGCAAAGAAACCAAAAGCCAACCAAAAAACAATTACTATAATGTTCTAAGCAAAATTTTCAGGCTAGACATTTATAATAACCCTCTGTGTAAGCTTCTGGAAACTACCTTGTGTTCAGTACTGTCAATATTTGTTTGTTCAGAGGGCAGGCTCTGTGCTAGAGTTAATACATCTTTCTACTCTGCTATTGAAATGGAAAACTAAAGTTATCCAGAAAAAGGTAAAAAGGTAAGAGGTAAGTTCTTGTTTTTGTGGGTTTTTCCCCCAAGAATGTCTTATCCTGACACCCCTTAAAGGACACATGTCATAGAATTAGAGAATCACAGAATGTTTGATGAGAAGTTCAACATGACCAGGTTCAGAAGTTCAATGTGTGCACTGGGAGCTCAGAACCCCCATGTGCTGGGCTGCAGCCAAAGCCCCGTGGGCAGCAGGGCAGGGAGGAGATTCTGCCCCTCTGCCCTGCTCTGCTGAGAGCCCACCTGCAGTGCTGCATCAGCTCTGGGCTCCCAGCACAGCAAGGACAGGGAGCTGCTAGAGCCAGGCCAGAGGAGGCCATGAAGATACTCAGATGGCTGGAGAACCTCTCATTTGAGGAAAAGCTGAGGACCCCAGGGCTGTCGAGACTGGAGAAGGGAAGGCTGCAGGAAGTCCTTACAGTGGCCTTCCAGTACCTGAAGGGGACTACAAGAGAGCTGGAGAGGGACTTTTTACAAGGGCCTGGAGTGACAGGACAAGGGGGAATGGCTTCAAACTGAAAGAGAGTATATTTAGATGTAATATTGGGAAGAAATTTTTTACTGTAAGGGTGATGAGGCCCTGGAAAAGGTTGCCCAGAGAATCTGTGGGTGTCCCATCTCTGGAACTGATCAAGGCCAGGAATTCTGGAATGCTGTGACTGTTAAGCAAGCAAACACAGACTTCTCAAGGCTCAAGTCACTATTGCCAGCCAAAGTGATCAATGACAAATACCACCCAAATTTTTTTGTCTGATTGCTTCTAGTCCAGTACTTGGTTGAATTTAAGTCACCTGAAGTCGCATATCAGTTGACTGCTTCAATAGTAAATGTAATATAGAATTTTCTTGATCCTAGAGAAACAAGTCATGTCACTACATAATTTTTTCTCTCCTTTCCCTTGTGATACTCTCCACACACAAGGCAGTTAATACATGAGGCAATTAGATAATCCCCCTCCCCACCAAAGCCTTCCTTCTCAATGCTGAGACAAAGAGGAGGAGGCAATATTAACCTTTGAACAAGTCAGCATCTTCCTTTATCACTGAACAAGAGTTTTCAGTCTGAAAAGCAGTCAGTGTATTACCCTGTATGATTTTAAAGCTATTTAACTTTGTAGACAATAACTTATTTAAACTTTATGCTTTGGACAGAGGAAGTACAGCAGGAGTCAGCATGGAAAAAGAAGGTAACTCTGAATGAAAAGCTGAAAGGCCAATGAAGCTGCAACCTATCCATGCTGCCTTTCCTACTGCAGCCATGCTGATATCCCCTGCCATGATGAAATAAAATTTAAGGTCTTCTTGCCTTACTAGAGTTACTTGCATTTTATCACCTACTGGTGATGACTGGCTGGTAATAGAGCTTCAGAGTTCATATCTCAGTAAAATTCGTCTTCCTGTGCTTTCTTCTGCTTCTGCAGGCCTAGGCATTCAGCCATCAATCTCCATAACTGGGCTTTCCTTCTGGATGAAAAAATGGGGAGGACCAAGACACTATTTTAATCTTGAATAAACTCTTTATTGTATTGATAAAATCCACTGGAAATTTTACAGGAAAATATCTATATAGAAAATATGAATCTTCTAAAAAAGGTGCAAATATGTTTACAAATTGATTTTAATCTTCTCAGATAGATATCTTCACAAAAATGAAAATTAGTGAGATTAGAAACAATATACAGTCTAATACTTTGCCTGAGGTACTATCATTGGTAGGAGACATTTAAATTGATCCTCTTGTTACTTTCTCTATGAATAGAAGAAATGTCATTTTAAAACAGTTCCAAAAAAATATTTTCAAAATATCTAAAAATTCTTCTGTTGATTATGTATGTAGATATAATATGAGGACTTGAACCGTCTTGCTAAAGTGGACTATAGAAGTGTTAGGATTTTCAGTTAAAATATTTATTCCTCTGTAAAAGATGTCACACTTTTGACAAAATTATCTTTATTAATTAAGAACTATAAGGATCTTCCTCCTAAATTGGAAGGCACCTTGAACAAAATGGCAGTTGGTTTTGTTTCTTTGTTTCTTTATTTATTTCTTTTTTGTTTTGATTACACAAATTGTAATCTGAAGATCCCTTATAAACACGTTATAGCAAAAGAAAGATACTTGAGAGAGAGAAATTTATATTATGCTCATGTAATTTGTAGCTGGACATAGTGAAATTCAATTAAAAACTGTAAGTTCAGTATATGATAAATGGAATCTTATAAGATGGACATGAAGTGAGGAACTAAATCATTTCACTATGGTAAAAAGTGGAAAAGTGGAAAAGTGAATGGTATTAAATGCCATAAAAATGATATAATAATAGACATTCAAAGATAAATTGTAGTAAGAGATGAGAAAATAATTCTTCAGAGACAAGACTTGACAAACCATATTTGCTTAATTTGATAATGAAAAGTATTCATGAGATTGGGTACCATTTTGGAAATGTCTAAAGGAGTAGCAGAACTAGCTTTGCTGATGTAAAAAATATTGTATGAAATGCTACAAGAGAATCCTTTAATAGTGAGGAAGGACTTATAGGAGAAACAAATATTAATGGTGAAGGATATATTTCTCTTGAGGGGACTAAATGCATGCAAGAGAAAAGACAAACAATAAAAAGAAGGCAAGTGAAAAAGGAAAACATAATTAGAAACAACAAAAAACCCACTCAAACCCTCACCAGAGACGTAGTGGGACATCAGTTATTTCTCTAAGTTTAATGCTATTCAGGGGATCTATAAAAGCAAATCACAAGGAGTTTTGATCATTGTCAATAAATGGGACCTGGAAAAGCTCCTTTTGAAGATTTTCAGCAAATATAAGGTGGAACTAACTAAACCAACAGACAGGTCTTTTCTAATGAAGCAGTCATGGATGATATAAAGGTTAGCTGGAAGTAGCAAAGAGAAAAATTTTGCACTATAGAATGTTCTTATACATTTGTAGACTGAAAGATAACTGATAATGACACAAGTTAGATTAAATGTTAAGATATGTTAAATAAAAACCTCTTACTCATCAGCGTGAAAAATTATGACAATTTAAAAAACAAAATAATGCTCCCATACATCTTCTAAGAAATAGGGATAATAGGAACACAACTTTTCTCATTTTGTGCAGAGTTATATTTTAGTCAATGTATTAAGGACAAAGAAAAAATATTCTCATTAATTATAAAGTAATTGCAATAATAATTTCAGATTTTTTTTTAATAAAACCCTCAATATCAGGCATAACTTATTTTTTTAAGAAAACTAAATGTCCTAAAGGATTAAATCCTCAAGAATAAAAGAGAAAGATTTACTGTAAAAATCAGAAGTGAGATCTGAAATAGAAGCCAGATGGTACAATTGTTCTTTAAAAAAAAAAAAAAAAAAAAAAGAAAGAATGTTGTTTCTTTTATATGGCATATAAGTTCAGTGTTTGCCATGGTACAGAAACTGTAGGAGGTGTTGCATTAAGTCCAAGAGTGAGTCAAGATCAGTTCTACCACTTTTTCCAAAAATATTACTTTTGGTAGATTTGGAATAATGTTGCAAAAAAACCAAAAAAAAGCAAAAACCCCCCAACCCCCCCAAAAAAAAACAGTCTGATAAATCACCCTTGCCAAAGACAGGGAACATATCTTAACAGATATCAGAGGGGTGCAGAGGAGGCATCATCACAAAAAAAAAATGTTCACATCTCTGAGAGTTTGCCATTTTCCCAAATGTGTGTTAGGTGTCAATTTAATAGATTGGATTTTCTGTACCATGCTCTGCACAGGCCTGCGATTGTATGTATAAATAAATAAACAAAGAACATTTCTAAAACTTTTAATTGTTCTATCTTTACAACTAAGTACCAAACACAGTTGTTTGAGTGATTTTTTCCTGGTCTTGTTCTGTTAACATGTTCATTTCACTGTGATGAAAAAGGATGGCAACTGAACAGCAGGAGAAGCTGGAGGGTGAGGGAGAGGAAAATACCGATTTTCTGGAAAATCCCTTGTGCAACTCATTCTTTTTGCTTGCCCTCCAGTCACCCATTTGTTTGCTCCATCTCCTTTTGTGTAAATGTAGCACTCCAGTGGTTGTGGTGTGCCAGCTAACAAGGTTTTTCCCAGCATTTGTGGGATGAGGGACTAACAACTGCAACACCTGCAGGACAGCTAGCAACCTTGGTAGACAGATATGTTTGACTCCCAGTGAAAAGGAAGGCACTGAAAATTAAATTCATCTGCAAAGCTGCCTCTCATTTTGGAAGTAAATCAATACTGTTTGTACATTGAAAGTTAAGAGATGCATTTTTTGTAGTGTCAGGGAAGTGCTACTATTCAAAAAGCACATTAGAAGTAATGTAATCCTGTTTGGCAAAAATGTGTTTTATGTAGTGAAAGTCAAATTACATTAAGAGCATTCAGTCACCATTGAAGTTATCCCTTTATTTGAACAATGTGGAGTGTTTTTATCTACACAGTCAGAAATGATGGAGTTTAAACTCCAGCAAAGAATGAAATAATGCACCCTAAGGTTTAGAAAAATCAGTTAATTGAAATAAAAAGGGATAATTCTTACTTATTTGATTGTTTATTTAATACCAGAGACTTTGTGTCGGAAATATAACACATTAAGGAAATTTGATCTTAATAAAAATGTCTACACGAAAGCAGTTAAATGAACAGATCTTAATGCAATTTCAGATTCATTCAGAATTCTTTGCCATATGTAGTCTTGAAGTTAGAATCCCTTACACGTCTGCGTTCTATTACTTACTTTTCTAAATCCAGACTAAATGCATGAGTAGGTCTGTGATAATTTGGGATTAATGAATTTGGTCTGACAGCCAACTAAAACCTACTGGTTTTTTAATGGATAGAGTTGTGCTTTGATTTTGCAGCATATGTGTTTTTTGATGTAGATCCTACTTTAGCAGGAATTCTCAGTAATGAAAGCTTAGATATGCATGGAGTAAGGACTGTTAAAAGAAATAATCTTGTTTTCTTTGTATGTTTGAGTCAGACTCTGTTCCCAGCAATTATTTTAGATGGGCTAAACCACTTACTTTTTCTGTGCTTTCTTTGCAACTGTCCTCTCAGAACATGTAGAAAGGTTGGCCCAAGCTTTCTTAAGTTGCATACAGAAAAGTTGAATGTGTTTTTAACTATTCCCATACACACCAACGCCAGATGACAGCTCAATTACTGTCATTTTTGGTCATTTTTTGTAACTAATTAACCATGTACAAAGATTTTTTTTTCCAGATGGTATTGCCAATTAGTGGAGGAAAAAAATATATGGTCTTATTTTTGATAGTTGGAGATATGGTATTTAATCAAATAGGTTGCCAGGAGATTGCTTGGTCCTGTAGCATTAAAATAGCTAGCAAAATTAATTTTGATTAGTTAAAAGAAATGTTCTGTTACTTCAATCAATACAAAATTTGTGAAATTTCCTAACAGTAACATGAAATCTATTTGTAAAGTAGATTTGTAAAAGAACTACAGTGGTTTGAGTGACATATGTCCAATAAGCAATGTAAGAGAGGAGCTTGATGTAAAATGGATAAACTGGCTTAAAAACATTGCAGAATTTTTCTTTTTACATTGAAGTGTGTGGCATTCAAACTATGCCAGGCATTCATGGGGATTTAATCTGTAATTATTTACAAGTGAACATAAAATATCTTATGATTTTTTCAGACTTTACTAATTTTGCAAGCATCTATGCGATGGTACATCATGCTTGCTTCCAGAGTTGGAATTGTATATTTAAGCTTTTTCGTAGGATGTGTTAGAATGAGAGAGGGCAGGACTGAAAGAGACTACTGGAGCATGCATCTAGATAGCCCCCTGAATTTTCCAAAATGAAATATTGTTTATTCTTAACTTAATTCTCTCTAATGATTGACTCTTCTTTGCTTCATTTGAAAACTCTTACCACTCAGGGTGAGGAAACAATGTTTCTTCAATTTACAGGTGACACCAAGGTAGGAAGCATTGAGAATACACTGAAGCAGGTTATCAGAGTTCAAAACAAGTGGTTAAATGATTTGGGAAAAGATGGGGTGAAGTATTGTAAGGAGAAAAGTATACTGGCACAATGAACAGTAGTGTTGTGGCACTTTCAACACTTTGCAGCCATCATATTTTTGTCATGAGTGTGTTTCATGCCTCGTTCCTGAGAATATAATGCAGGTGCTCCCCTTCTTCCAGGAATGTGCAAAACCTGCAGTGTCCTTCTGTGAAGGGCAGGTACCTCTGCACAGAATCACAAGTGGTGGTGTTGAGTACATAGAGCCTGAGGTGCCCCAAAAGATGCAGGAATTGTGCTGCAGGTTCCAAGGAGCTGAGCACATCATCATTTCTGAAAGTAAAAATATCTCAACACTGAATAAACTTCTGTTGAATCTCAGTATATTGTTCACTGTAAGAGCAATTTGTTTTGAATGCATCAAGAGAAAATTGTCCTTGAAAACAACACAAAATTTCATGTGCAGTTATATGGAATTATGGTCCTCAGGTAACAAAACAAATTTGTTTTCCACTGGGCCAAATGAGGAATTCAGTTATCCTGTGGATTTGTGTGTTCTAACACAGAAGACTAACCAAACTCTCACACTTTTGGGGGTGTCTGAAATGCCAGTTGCCCTGTAAGGGAATGCAGTCTCCTGTGTTTACATTCCTTTCTGCTGAAGTGTTCTGTTAAACAAAGTTCACCTAATTTTTTTGTGGATTAATCTTATGTGCATTCAAGTGTTGCACTATGGCAAGTAATGCAGTTTGATTTTTTCATCTGAAGCAAATGAGCCCACTGAGTTCACTACAACTTTTAAAGCAGTCTGTGATTGTACACACATTGTGTTTATCATATAAAACTGTCCCAGGCTTAATCTAACATCATATTCTAATCATGTCCTGACTGAATGTGTAAAACTTCTATTTCTGTGTTTCATACGGACAGAGTGGAGAAAAGAGACCAGTTGTCACTGCTCAAATTCCTATTTTCCTAGATCTATATACTTCAGGTTTCATTTGTTACAGCTCTTAAGAGTTCTAAAGGTAACATCCAAAGTACTGGCCTGGAAAATGTTTGTGACTATGACACAAGAAACAAGGAGATGCAAATTCATTTTGAATAATATATGACTTTTTTAAAAGGGAAAACTGTGGAGTATATTAAGCTAATGATATATTAAACAAATTATATGTGCTAATATATCAGTTAATGATACGTGAAATTTTACATTATCTTGCATACCTTGTAGCTGCCACTCATCTTTACCCTAAATTTCTCAAGGTCTCAATGGAAGATTGTGGATGTAATTATCTCACTGTCAAGAGGAGTAGATAGAATTTTTCCCTTGATAGAACCTGTAGGTTAATTAATAGGCTAATAAACGGAAATTATATTTACTAAAAATAACAAGGGAATATCTTCATATTGACAAGACTTTGAACATCACTCTTTATTTTTGTCACCATCACAATACAAAAAATAATTTCATTTAACTACACAGAGATAAAAGCCTGAAAATGGCTGGAAAATAGCTAAATAGGACATTGTCTTTTTGAAGAGATGTTAATACAAAATGTACAATTTTAATTCAACTTGCATCATTCAAATATACAAATAGAGTAGGGGCCACCTTAGATACTGTGCAATGAAAAAGTCCAGCAATTGATGTTCAGTTGCAGTTGGTTCTATTTTTATTATTACTATGCCAAAAGATTTCTTACAGAATACTGTGTAACATAGAAAGACTTGTTTATAAAAACATAGGTCAAAAATTAAGGGACTAGATATATTTAAAATGACAGGTTTTTACTCTAAGTAATTGTAACAAAGAAAGACTCAGTTCAATAGTTCACCCCTTGCCCCTCAGACTCTAATGGAAAATCATTGCAATAAAATCTATAAATTTCCTGTTTTCTTCCCACAAAAGATACCTCAAATATTACATGTATATTGAATGAAAATACCCACAATAATAGTAGCTTTGTGGGAAAAAAAATATTTAATATTTTTCCAACTCGTCTGTTTTGATGATCTTTTGTTGGTAGGTCAGACTTCTCTGAAGTCACTGAATGAAATCTCAGTCAAAAGAGAAGTCTATCAATGCTTGATTGTTTCTGATCTTTACCCTTGTTTGTATTTTACTTTTGCCCCACACAACTCAAAAGCATTTAATTATCTACATCGAAGGTGAAAATGAGAAATTCTAGCCTCAAAGAAGGAATTCTGTGTCCAAAGTGAATATATGGTTAAGGAGAAGGTACTTACACACTCATCTATAATGACTGTTTCAAGTTTCAAAGTAGACAGGAACACACTGACAATCTCCAAATAACTTTGGAATCTTTGTGGAGCTTGTGGTGAAAATTACAGTTAGCTGCTCATTTACCCCTTATAAGAGGTTGTTAAAACAATTAGCTATTTTCCGCATCTAAACAAGGATCAAGAAAAGCATTAAAGTATTTAAATCACATGTAGGAACTCTACAGAAGAATGACTTTAAATAGGAAATCCTATTTCAAAAGCCAAACTGGGGTTACATGGCTACAAGATAGTTGAGAAATTGTTGGGGGTAAACTGCCTGAACGTTTACAACCAAAGTCAGTACATATCTACAAAAAGGGGGTCTCAGTGAGCTCAGTTTGGAACAATAGTATTCACAACGTTCATCTGTGGAAAAGGGCTTTTTTGTTGAAGTATATTTCAAAATCAGCTGAAGTGTGTTCATATTTCAAATACAGACTACTTTTAAAATATTTTTTACATAAGTTTTGACTTCTACAAAGATCATTTAGATTAGTGTACTTTATACGTATTGCATGAAATAAATTGATTGATTTCTTGTTGTGAAAATGATGCTTTAATATTCCAGTGAAGTCACATTATAGAGATAACTGCAAACTAGGCTCTGTGCTTTTCTTTACTGATGTGGCTGGTCTGGCTAGTTTCTGTTAATCATAAGATTAAGAGAGAAGAAATTTTCCTTGCAAAATATGACTGTAGGAAAATATCAGATTTTCTGCATGATATAGACTTAATTCTTGTTATTGTACCCCAAACAACTGCATAAAACATTTCCATATAAATCCATTCTGGCTTGAGGTTTACCTGCTGATTTATGAGGTATGGCTGGATACAGGTGTCCCACAGCCAGAGCATGAGCTGCTCACAAAGAGTGTGTCTTCCCATGAACTACCAGTGGAGCATGTTTGTTTGCCTGACATTATAATGTTTGGGCTGCAAAAGCCACTCATTTCCCCAGGGACTCTTCAGTCATGATTCACACAGTTTTGAAGCCTAAGATGTGCATACTCTTTTATTTTTCCAGGGAATTTTCAATCTGGGTACTGTAATGAAGTCTAAAGATGTTCCCTAGATGACTCTTTGCTTTGACACCCACACATATATATATATACACACACATATATGTATATTGTCTTCCGAATTATTTTGAATTGAAAAGTCTAAGTTGTGGGTTTTTTTGATTTTAGCTTTGATGTATAAATTTCATTCAGCTGGATATTATTTGATATCACTTAATGTATTAAAACAATATCACATGGCAGTCCACTGAAATCACTATGAATGTGCTTGCTAAAAAAAAATGTTTTTCTATCTAACTAACATTGGTTATTCACAGAAGTGATGGAATGGGCTCACAGCTGCCAGGATGGCTGTTTTGGCTTTCCAGCCCTTAGGAGAAAGTTGTCCACTGGCTAAAATTGCTCTTCAACTTTGGAATAGCGCAGATTATCTCTCTAAAATATTATCAAATCCACCAACAACTAACAAATTCAGTGTAGGTTCAATTTCAAGGTAATTTTGTACCATCTCAATCATGACTTTTCACTGAAACACTAGCAGGGAAAAAAATCTGTATAAATACAAATCCATAAAAATATAATTCATGCAAGCAACCATACCCATGTTTAATTGTGATGTCTGTCATTGTTAAAATCACTTAAATTAACTGTGAGAAAGGTTAAAACATTCAAGGAAAACATTCATTAATTATATGTAATTTTTCAGCACTCTACTATGAAATTAAATGTACCTTCTTCCTTTCCAAAATTTTCAAAATAGTCTCACTTACCTGGCTGCAAATCTTTTCAAGGAAACATCTTTTATTTCTTCTATATTGCTTTGGGGGTTTATTTTAATATTTATTTAAATGAAATATTTATGTGCTCTAGACCCAGCTGGAAATGAAATTGCACATTAGAGCGTACACCTCTTCTCCTGAACAATACACAATCCAGACTAACAGTTACACACATTTGCAAGATTACAGGCATCAAAAGAACTGTTGAAATTTGTATAGTACTGCTTCTCCGCATTGAGATCCAGGAAGTCCCATATTACTTAGAAAAATATTTCCCCTTTGTTCCACACCAGACATTGCATGGCAGATGTGTACTGTGCACACCCGGAAAAGCCTTTGTGTTACTTCCCAGGAACTCAAAAGTATGATATTAATGTGTGAGAATGCCTTCAGAGTGTGAGACTTTGATCTGGAGCATGTCATTGTGGAGCCAGAGCAACAGGAAGGTTTTGATTCCATGCATTTCAACTCCTGGCAGCACAGTCACATGTTGTTCTTTACAGTATTAATATAATTGACAGTTAATAGAAAAGAAGTGCTAAACTCATTAAAGCTTTGGGGGGCAAGTACACTTAATGCAGAATCCTTTTTTAATGATTGAGACAATATTTGCGTGATCTCCTGAGCTCTGTCTCATCGTGACATTTTCTCAGGCTGTTAGAGTCACATTTCCCTATCCTCTCTAATACTTCTTGGCAGAGTACAAGGAATGCAACGTGATTTGAGTTGTCACAGTGCAATGTGTCCTCAAGACAACTTTGAAAACAAAACAACAAAGTGCCATGAAACAGACTGTGGCTTTTCAGTGGGAAATAGGAGGGTTTGTGGTGTGTTTAATAAGCAATGAAAGCATAAATTGAAATAACTTCTCGCTGTCTTCCTGACTTGTATATTTTTTTAAGATAAACAGTGGCATATTCTTTCAACTTCAATGAACCAGTAACAGTGCAGTCTAAAGGAGTATATGTAGTTCAAAAATAATCATAGGCAACCTCTTCAAATGGAGGAAAAAAAGAAATCTCCGCATGCAAATTTATTGCTGCTTATTGTTGGCTCCTGAGTAGTGAGCATGTGGAGGTGTTGAAAGAGCTCAGTGCTGTTGACAGTCAGTTGCAGCTGGGTGATTTTTCTCTACATGCCTTTTGAAATTTTAGCTTATAATGGTTATGGAAGCTGTGAAACAGAGAAACCTTGATGGTGAAGTCTCATTATCTCACAGGAGAGGCCATTCAGGTCTCCCCTTTCTGTCTTTGGTGCTTTGTAACTGGCACAAACATCTTTCTCCACAGGTCAGAGCTTATTTTCTCTATTTACACTCTTTCAACATTCTGTTGAAATGAAAATATGAAAATACATGAATATCAGGTAATAAAAAATACTAGTGTCTTCTGTCTTTTCTCTGTCAATTATCACTTGCTGCAGATACCCTAATTTCTTTAGCTTACTCACTAAGTGGTCACTCTCTGATGGTTGATGACACAGATCTTGTCTTGGGATAATAAGAATAAAATTAATTCAGGGATATTAATGTTTTATGAAAGAGGTCACTTTCATATAGAGTATGTTTGTTGTTATTTATTTTCCTATTGGCAAATTGCTTTAAAACTATAAGCTGAAGGGTGAAAAACTTTAGGTGTGATACGTGAATTATCTACAACGGTAAAAAAAATTCACATGGGAAGACAGGAAATACCAAAAAAGCTAAAATTAACCTTTTTAATTGTTAGGTTAGGACTGCCACTAGAGGCTTTCTGTTCTGAGAAAAGTAAAATTTGGTTTCAGGAAGACAAATGAATGCTTTGAGTCACCATCCTGAAATCTTTCCAAAACTCAGCAAATAGTTTCTTCTTAATTATCTGAGCTACAAGGTCTGTATTTCATTCTTATCACGGAAATACAGGCCCAATTATTTCACACTTTGATTGAGAGTTTCTTCATTGCATTTGGGATGAGATATCAGGAGAATGCACAGTAGGTGACAAAATGTGGTGGATAAAGAAAAGAAACTCTTATTTCCTGAAAGAGAAGGAAGTGCCTCCTATGTCTGATTTGCACAAAACAACAACAGAAAGAGAACCACTGAAGTTCTTGGAGCTTGTTTTTAAAAATTATGTATAAATATCTTTTGTTTCCCATGGAACAACCAAAAAAGGCCAGTAAAGTATAAAAATAAACACTATAAGTATGCTAATGTATGTATATAACAATCTATGGAAGCATCATGAAAACAGGGAAGCTTTACAACCTTGATATTTTAACTAGTAGAGAAACAATCTTACAGAACTAAAAATGTGACAGCCTCTCTTTGCTTATTTCTATAAAATAATTTTTAATGACTCATTTGGTATCATAATCATGTAGGAGTCACATTATTTGTCAGAACCATTTTACATGAAACACTCTTCCCTCCATCAGTGCATACCAAATTGATAAAAAAGGTCCTATTTTAAACAATCTTTAACTAGTTTTCACTGAATCAAAACATTTTTGAGCACTAAAATATTGCAGGAATTTTCACAGGTTTTATGTAACTTTTACGCAAAAAATAAGCATGGATTTTTTTAAAAGTTCTTTTACAGAATAACTGTGGTTTTCGGGGTGGTTTTGTGTGTTTGTTTGCTTGGTTTTTGGTTCTTTTTGTTTGCATTTTGAAACAATCCCATCTTTATCCACTAAAGACTAAACTAAATCATCGTCTTATGCACAGTCTGTTTTGCTGTCAATATATAATATTTTTGATTTTATCCAAATAATAGAGTTAGATTTGTGAAGGAAAAAAACCATAATATGTTAATTTTCTTTAGGCAAATAAACCTAATGTTGATAACCGTTATTCTGATTAACTCTTCCACAGATTGGATTAAAAATAAAATGTGCAGAGATTGGACAATATAAAATATAAGTGGACTGGGAGAGTCCAAAATTCTGTGCGGCTACCATTTAGGAAGCAAGTGAAAATATAGTGGGTTTTTATCTCACATGTAACATATTTCTGTTCTTCAAGAATATGTAACATAGTTATTGGAAATTAAAAAGTAAATGAGTTAATTTGTGAAATTAACATTGCTTTAGTTGGTCCCATTTAATTTTTGGATACTTGGCCTTGTTGGCAATGAGTAATCCTCATGTCAGATAAGATTTTAGTCTGGTGAAACTCACTGACCTTCTCCTCTCAAATAATAACTCACACTTAAAAAATTATCAAGCGTACAAAATAATTTTTAAAATTAGTTTTTTCCAAACTCATTGCTCTTTTCTTAAAACTGGCAGTCTCTTCATCCTTTAAAACAGCCATTGTCATACTGTGTCTGTAATAATAAGGATCTTATTTATTACCAATATACATTATTAAGAGTGCTTTCTCTTCTATTAACAGTATTCACCAAATGGAATTTAATCTGGGCTGTTAAAATTGACAAGAAAAAGAAAGAAGAAGGTACTCTCCAAATGACTGAGCTTGAAAACTCCATTCCAGAGATGCTTTCCTATTCAGGGAGCATAGTGAAGCCTTGGTAATTTAAATATTTGCTAAAAGTTGAGCGATTGCCAAAGTGTTTTCCCCTACTAGGGGAAGAAAGCCATATCCAGAAGGTTTGATAAAAAGAGTATTGATATCAAACTGAGTCTTTCACAGGGTTCAAAAGCTTGTCTCAAAGCCTACAGCCAAAGCTTTCAAGCTGCTTTCTTACAGCTTTGCTCCTCAGGTGCGTACACATTCCTTTTTAAAATTTAATGGTCTAAAGATCTAAAATAATTGTAGCTACATTATTGTTTCATGAGCACAGGCTGAAATGATCCACCATCTTATCCATTCAGAAAATCAGACCCCTAAAGGTATTTGACTTACAGATGAAATGTCTCTTGAAAAATGTCTGTGACAAAACTTGGTGGGCTACAATTGCTTCAGAGACATTTTCCTAGAAAAACCAATTTTTTCTGTTACGTCTGAAATTCTTTGGAATTTTAATGAGAGACAACCAGTGAATCTTACACGGATAACCAGGTGAAACCTCTTTTCTCAGTTTTTTTTAGGACAGAATTAAAACCATGAAATGAGGCCCTCCCATTTCCTCACGGATTGTTGAATCCATAGCTGTTACTTACTAGCCTGATAGTAGTTATCTTTATCATTATTATTACTACTATTATTAATAATAATAAATATTATGATAATGATTATAATAATTCAGTAGTGCCAAGTCTAAATTTTCAGAATGTATTAAGAACATAAAATAATTCAAAAATACATAAAAGCATCAGTTTCAGCTTTGCATTCCTCTTAATGAGAGTAGAACTTTGATTTTCATCATTTTCAAGGCAAACAAATTTCGAAAATGGTTTTCAGGCTGTGACTCAAAAATGGATATAGAATCAGTGCCCAGTTGAAGATGCATGACAAAAAACTAAAATCCGTAGGGTTGGAGTTACAGCATGGTTCACTCATATATTACTTCTGTGGTTTTAAGGTCTGTGGGATAATATTATTTAGTTATGATGAGGAGTAATTAAAGCATGTAAGTGCCAGAGATTAAGATCTCTGTTTAACTTTGATTACAGACCAAAACCACCAATATAACTTTTTTTAAAATGTACTGTTGTGATTTTTTTTCAGAGTCTATTTGCCTACAGTAGTCACTATATTATAAACAAAAGCTGGATAGTCCTTTCACACAATTCAAAATGTTTACATAAAATTTTTGAAATAATTGCACTGCCCTAATTTTTTTTTACCATTGATAATGTATCAGAGGTTCTGGTTTTTTTCCCCAGTGAATTTAATGGGATCAGGTAGTGAATATTTTTGAGAGTTGCGTCTGTTAAATGACAGCTCAAGGACATTTTCAAGTAAAATATGTAATCCTTAGAGAAGTCCGTCTCTACATGTGCACACAACCAAAAAGTAAATATAGTCTCTGCTTTAAAGAGGGAACTTTGACTACCTCAACCATTGCCTCAGGCAACATATTCAGATAATTTTCTTCTCTGATTTTTTGTGGGGTTTTTTCTATTTGTTTTTCTTTTTTTTCTGTGTGTGTATTTCCCATATCATAAAAGATTTAGCAGGTGGTGTTATTCTGTATTGATTTTCAAAAAGAAGCAATTGAATAGAACCAAGTCCTACTTTTCAAGGAGGTTTCACAAACAGCAGCATTTTTCTGAGTCAGACTTTTTCAATAACAGTAAGGTTTATTTCTTAAGCTTTCTTTTGGAATAATCTGATGGTGTATTATATAAATTGAAAAAAGGCAGTCCTTAAACTGAATATGATTTCACAAGGTTTTATATTATGTTTGAAAAATCTTATCAGAATGACAAACTCACATTGAAAAATCTCAGGAAAAGTGCTCAGTTAATATCTCTTTAGAAGTCATATGCCCTTTGTATGCCTTTGGTTTCTGAAGTTCCTAAGAGATATAAACATGAAGAAAAGAAGTAATGATTAGACTCAACATAAGTTAGAAATCAATCTTTCTAAAGCTTAACAAGAAGGTAGCAAATAATTTAAAGTTTCACTGTAATTTTATTAATTAATAGTAACTCCATTTCAATTACTGGGAGATTTTTTGAGGTTGATTGAGACCTTGATAATTGAGATCTTATGGTCTCTGACCTTTATCTTTACCTACAAAGCTTGAGAAGCATTGGCAGAGTAAATAGAACTGTTTACTTTGTTAAACTGTAGTGTCTGGAGGAGATGTGAAGTGCACTAGTAAGACATAATAATACATTCAAACTTTTCTTCTTTCTCTTGACATTTGAAATATCAAGAGTGCTACATTATCATTTCCGACTCCTTTTCCTGGGGGTTCTTGACATATCTCAAAAGTAGAAAAGGTAACAGTGTATGCAGTTCAAAACTGGAACCAAAACAACCCCAATGCGCTCCACGCCAGGTCTGTAAAAGATGGTTGCAGTTTGAACCAGTCTTTCAAAATATCATATTTTAGCTTGTTCAGAACTTTTAGGATTTTACAGTAAACCAGAGACATTGAGAATTTATTTTGCTTGAATTATTAAAAAAAAAAAAAAAAAAAAAATTGAAGAATACAGCAGGAATTTCTGTCGCTGTCACGATACCTGCTGTTACTGGAAAAAATCTATGTACCTGCTCTGGCACAGGCTGCCCAGAGAATGGGCTATCATTGGAATGCCCCATCACTGAAAACATTCAAGGATACTGAAAATGTTCAAGATGGGGCTTTGAGCAGCCTGGTCTAGTGAAAAGTATCCCTGTGCATAGCAAGGGACTTGGAACTGAATTATCTTTGAGGTCCCTTCCAGCCCAACAGACTCCATGATTCTGTGATTCTATACATGCAGGACTAAATACTTAATTACATGACTTGAAGGTTAAAGTTTGTGATGTCAATGATGGGCAGCATCCTGTCTTGCCTGAACTCTATCTTAACATTTCGTATGCTTAAAGAGAACAGAATTCTCAAATGCTACCTTGAAAGAAACCTGTGAAAGCACAAACTATCTTTGAATTCTGTTCTATGTTAAAATAAGTGTTTTGGAGCGGTGCTTGCTTTTTCCTTTTCAAATCTTGTTTAAACTTTCCCTCTCTCTCTGCCTATGTTGGTGATGAAATTCACAAAACTTCTTTGATTAGTACATAGGGGGAAGTGTTTCAGATGATAACATCAACTTCATTGAGAGAAAAAAACCCCAAAAATTATTGGGAGTGTCTGGAGAAATTTAGAAGAGTGCTCTGAGGCAATTGCGAAGTGATTTCCAGGGTAGACCATAAAAATTCTTTCTGTTTGGAAACATATATAGATAAGGAAAGGCAATGAGGATTCTAAGGCACATGCCTTGGAAATGAGATGGGTTTATCTCAAAAAAGTTGTCCATTTTGTTTTAAATAATGACACAAACATGACACAGTCATGCTCATGAGAATGAGGGGTTTCAATGATTTTCTCTACTTCTCTTTTTGAACTAACAAGCATATGAAATTTTTAACTGAAATATTTTGAGCATCTGCAGAGTTTGATATGGTTGCCTGAACTTGTTAGATGTGTTCAGTAGAGATATAATTTTTTCTCTTAATTTTTCTTGAAAGCTGTCACCAATTTTTAAAAAATCACCTTACAACTCTCTAGACTTCTGAATTTGTTAAGTGACTCTTAAACACAACTTTAAATGAACACTGAGTGGCGTGTGAGAAAAAAAAAATCCAAAATCCCCTCCTAAAGAATCTACTCTTTTCTCTAGTGTATATATCTGCATCTATAATCCATATATCCACAAATGTTGATACTTAATACTTCCAAACTCTTTATTTAAAAGGAACACACTATGGATTATCTGAGTGATGACTTTCATTCTATTGGCCACATAATGGGTGTAAAAGGATTGTAGTTGCAGAATCATAGTATCACAGACTGGTTTGGATTGGAAGGGACCTCAAAGATCATCTCATTCCAATCCCCCTGCCATGGGCAGGGACACCTAGATCAGGGTGCTCTGATCCCCATCCAACCTGGCCTTGAGCACTTCCAGGGATGAAGAGTAAACAACTTCTCTGGACAACCTGTGCCAGTGCCTCACCACCCTTACAGGGAAGAATATTCCCGATATCTAATCTAAACCTTCTCTCTTTCAGTTTGAAACCATTACCCCTTGTCCTGTCACTCCAGACCCTTGTAAATAGTCTCTCTCCATCTTTCCTGTAGGCTCCCTTCAGGCACTGAAAGGCCACAATGAGGTCATCCCAAAGCCTTCTCTTTTCCAGGCTGAACAGCCCCAGCTCTCCCAGCCTTTCCTCCCAGCAGAGCTGCTCCATCCCTCTGATCACCTAGGTTCCTCCTCTGGCCTGGCTCCAGCAGCTCCCTGTCCTTGCTGTGCTGGGAGCCCAGAGCTGATGCAGCACTGCAGGTGGGCTCTCAGCAGAGCAGGGCAGAGGGGCAGAATCTCCTCCCTGCCCTGCTGCCCATGGGGCTTTGGCTGCAGCCCAGCACACGGGGGTTCTGAGCTCCCAGTGCACACAGCCAGGGCATGTCCAGCCTCTCACCCACAGCACCCACAAGTCCTTCTGCCAGGGCTGCTCTGGATCTGTTCATCCCCAGCCTGTATTGGTCTTGGGGGTTGCCCTGACCCAGGTGCAGCACCTTGGATTTGGTCTCTCAAACCATGGGCAACTTCTTGATCTTGTCCAGGTCCTTCTGGATGGCCTCATACTTCAGGTGTGTTAACAGCACTGCTCCACTTGGTGTCATTTGCAAATTTCCTTAGGGTACATTTGATCCATTTGCCTGTGTCGTTAATGAAGACATTAAATAGTACTGATTCCATACAGACTCCTGAGAGAAACCACTGGTCACTGACGTCCTTTGGGGCTCTGAGCCATTGCCCATTACCCCTGTGGTGTGTAACACAAAGGAAAACACCTGGAAAGAAAAACAAGCAAGTTTTCCAGCATCATTTGAAGTAATACTGGGAGCAAGCCAGTCACTTGAGATGACATTTTGGATGTCACAGTTGAAGATAACACATATGTCACATGTATTTTCTAAGCAAAGAGTTCCTTTAAACCCATATTGTTTACAATACTGACATTTCCCTTTCTGACAGGTGCCATAGAAGCACACTTTGGGGTTTGTGTGTTGTTTGGTTTATTTTCTCCACTGCCTTGCAGCCTAAACACATCATATTCACACAAGATTAGCTCAGATGCTCAGAGCATGGTGCTAATTAACCCCAAGGTTGTGGGCTCAATCCCTGTATGGGCCATTCACTTACGAGTTGAACTCAGTGTGATAAGGACAGTAGAACAGAATAGCAAAAGGATAGTAGAACAAAACAACATTTTACTCTTGTCAGGGACAGTAGAACAGAACAGAACAGAATAGCCTTGTAGAAATAGATAAAGCGAGTAACTTAGGCAAACAAAAATGCAAAATGCAAGCAGCATGCCAGCTCAGCTCTGCAAGCCTGACAAAGCAGAAGTTATGCAAAACAATGATATTGTGCTTACTCAAAAAAGAAGGTCCAGGAACAGCTACCTAAAAAGGACACCAGACATTGAAGGCAGACCCCAGACAACCACATAAGAACACATAAGATCACCACACCCCTAATAAGGGGCGCAAATATGTCAAACAAAATCAGAGTGGGGATAGCTAATGTATATGTAATCTGTGTTTCTGATATAAACTCTGTTCACTCAATGCTCAGGGCACTTGAAGGAGGAATGATCCCCTGAGCTACCAGCATTCTGTAATAAGGAATATCTGCTTTCTAATATTCAAAACTGTGTTAGTAAGTTTCTATCCAGAACTCAAAATAGTCTGTGATATTCATTTTATGACTTCCACTGAACATCACTCTGCTTTGAACTTCAAATTTTCCCCAATGAAGTCAGCACCAAAAATGAATCTGTTCAAAATGCAAATAATTTTTTTACTTACACCTCAAAGTTTACATTTATATATTTATTTTAGAAAGTCATAAAATGAATATCACAGAATATTTTGATTTGGAAGGGACTGACAAGGACCATCTGATACCAAAATCAGCCAGACAGAAACTTTCTAACACAGCTAAGAAACATGTTAGTAAATATACAATAGCAGTATCAGTAGTCCCACTCAAAAAGGTTAAATTGAATGATCATAAAATTAATATCTTGTAATAGAAGGATTGAAATAAAGGTGGAGTTGTAACATGGTTGTGAGATTTTAATTTGTGATGTGAAATTGTGTGAACAGCTTCCATTTTTATTGGAAAAAATTCAGATGTATGAAAAGACCTGTAAAGTAATTACTAATATTATGTGCATATATTGAAGCATGAAAGTCTCAAGTAATGCATTTAGGATGTCTATAATCTTTTTTGTACCTTGAGCTAAAAGTAAAAAAAAAGCTTTGGGAGTGTTGGATACAGTGTCCCAAAAGGTAAAAATCAGCTAAACAGCTGGGACTGCTTAGGTCATAGAAAGGAAGGCTCAGGGGGATCTTACAAACATGTCCAAATTCCTGAAGGGACAGTGCAAAAGGAAAGAATCAGGCTGTTTTTGGTGAGCCCAGTGACAGGCAGTGAGCACAAACTGAAACACAGGAGGCTCCATATGAATTTCACTAAACATTTTTTACAGTGTGTGTGGCTGAGCACTTTCTGGGGTTGCCCAGGTAGGTTGTGGTCTCCATCCTTGGTGATACCCAAAAGCCATCTGGACACATTTAACTCCTGGTGTCAGGAGTTAAACAGTACAGTTGCTTGTTTCAAACATTGTCAAGGCCAAAGGAGAGATTTGCCATCAGGTAAGGCACCACAGAGGGAACTTGAGATAAGCACGGAAGGGATCAACAGGATGGAGCTAATTCCAGGTGAGATCTGGTTAGCCCTTCCTGATTAATTCTCGACAAAAGTTACTCTGTGGCAAGCTGTGGGAAAGGAAGCAACTGCTCATACACCTATCACTGGTCAAATAAGGCATTTGCAACCACCAATGACCACCAAAGTGCCCCCGGGCTCATTTCTGGGGCCTTGCACCGGAGCACTGTGGAAGATCCACAGTGTTGCATTGGACAATGTAAAACTTCCCCCCTGAGGGGAGGTACTTGGGCGTTCCCAGCTGAACCTGAACCCATGTGAACCCACTGAGCTATATATTTCAGGGACTTGCCCCTCCCCTGAAAAACCAAGACAAATCACTTTGACCAAAGGACATTGAAATTGCAACAAGCAAATCTTGTTGCTGTATCCGCAAATGGCGACATCATTCCTTTCCACAATCTGCTCTTATTTCTTATCCTTCTCTTCTCTTCTCTTCTTCTCTTCTCTTCTCTTCTCTTCTCTTCTCTTCTCTTCTCTTCTCTTTCTTCTCTTCTCTTCTCTTCTCTTCTCTTCTCTTCTCTTCTCTTCTCTTCTCTTCTCTTCTCTTCTTTCTCTTTCTTCTTCCTTCCTTCCTTCCTTCCTTCCTTCCTTCCTTCCTTCCTTCCTTCCTTCCTTCCTTCCTTCCTATATATGTATATATATGTATTTATGTATGTACTGATCATTGAGTGTCGTTTCACTCTAATCTACCCCAAAGGATCTATTAACTAGAACCTTGGTAAGCCCACCTCAGGGCAGGATGAAACAAAGGGACTGGAAAAGGCTCTACTTGAGCAGGGTATCAGACCAGATGACCTTCAAAAGTCCCTCCCAAGAACTCTTCTCTGACTGAAGCTCCGTGAATCAATATCAGCTATAGTTTAGCACTATAATGGTATTAACACAACATAATATATAGTATATATATAGTACTGTACTGTATAGTATTAACACAACAAATCATTATACAAAAAAAAAAAAAAACCTTTCATATTGAGAAAAAAAATACCTCTGAAAATACACAACCTGTAACCATGGAGAACATATTGTTTATATGTATTTATTTTTCATCCTCTAAACCAACCAAAAACTCAGAACCTGTCTCTCGAGTACCAGCTTGAGATACACTTCTGATCTCAACAGTTCGTGACTGAAGCCCACTCATGGTGTGAATTATGGCAATCTGTACCATTTGCTGAGCAATACATTGCAATGAAGGCTGCTTCCTGTTAAGAATGATTGAATGAAACAAAGCTGCCAAAAAACTATCTATGTGCCTAGAAATGATTGAGATGAAGACAAACATACATTTGTGTTCTGGCAATGCACAGAAAGGACATGAGCCCAGAACTTTTAGTAGCATACACTCTTAAATGAGACTCCAAAAGTCTAAGTCTTATTTTCCAGAATTCTGTGCTCATTCTTGAAATATTCTGAAATTCCAAAGAAAATTGAAACAACTTCATAAAATACATGAAATCAGCCTTCATTTTTTTCAAATATGATGATTAATAGAAATGTTCAAAGGCTTAAGATCAGGAAATGCACGCTCACCTTCTTCATCACTCCTAAAATTTAGATCTTTTTGTCAACTGCAAGAAAGCATACAATAATATTCGATCAGCATTAGACATCTAAAGAAATGGAGAAAAATATAGAAGAGGCAATATGTCAGGAAGGAGTAAGACAGTAGTCTTCAGCATTCTACATTAACACAAACAAACATAATTACCTACCTTACCTACCTTAACCCTTACTTTTTAACATGCTGAGAAAACAATAGGATATTGGGAAATTGTATTGTTACAATGTACTGCTACTGCCTGCAGAGTTCAGAGTACTTCTATCACTTTTGTGGTAATTTGTTTGAATTTGTTAATTACTTCATTTTCTTCCTTTATGAGGAGGACCAATTGAATTAAGACAGGAACTGATGTGCCTAAAAGTCTTCCCAAAGTTCATAGGAAAAGTTTATCAAGATAGTTGTTAGTGTTCAAATGTAAGTCTGCCAAATCTAATACAGTTTCCCTACCTCTCCTGCAGATCATTTTAGTGTGACATATGAGCAGTTAATAACTTCATTAAAGTATTAGTTTTCCATTGTCATAATCTCTCTGTCCTCTTTTTCAGGGCAGCATAAATTCAGCAAACATTGCCTTTCTGCTCTATCTAGAGGTAACATTTTAGTATTGAATTTAAGTACAGCGAAGAGAAGTTATACTAATTTGTTTATTCTTTCTTTTACATAGCAGAGCAACTATATGAAATTATTAGTTTAAAATAACAACAAGCTACCTTGAGGAATTCATATAGCATGAAAGAAAAGACTGACATGAGTAAAGAGGATACTTTGAGTTCTTTTTACACTGAATTTCTGGGACTCAAATTGAAAATCTAATTAATCTTCCATGCTTTTTGTTGCTGCTCTTTGATTGGATTTGCTGCACATTCTCAGCTAATGTATAACAAAATGTCAGACTATGAATACTCATGTAATTGAAATTGCATTCATTTTATGATTCTTCTCATGAGTATGTGGCAAATAGGTTCAATGTTATATTTGATTTTTTTGTATTTTAAAAACTAAATTAGTGCTTGTAGGTATCAATTCACTACCAATGAAACTACTGTAAAAAAGAAAAGAAAAATTTAATAAGTTGAATGGAACTTCTTTATCTTGATTTTTATAGTATCATTGATGTTTCCTGCTGCAGTCATGTATCTGAGTCTGAGTTCTGCTTGTCTTGTCAGTTACATGGTATTCATGGCAGTGTTGGTAGCATATACTCTGGATTCCTCAGTGAATAAACCTACTTAGTAGTTAAGTGTTTAGTTCCTAATTACTCATTGGACCAAGCCTACTAGTCCTAGTGAAGAGGACCTGATTTCTGCTTCAACTCTTCTTCTTCAATCTCATTAAAAGGTTTCTATCAGAGTTACTATAAGTATTTGTAAGAAATTATATATTTCCACATTTCTAATTACGGCTTAAAATTGATGCTGCCATTGCAACAGAACAGAATTTGAGGGAAGTTATTCTCCACTCTCCATGCAGTGCTGGTGAGGCTGCACTGGGGATGCTGCAGTTGGGCACATCTTCTTCAAGAAGAACCAGCGAGGGGCTGCAGGATGATCAGGGGCATAGAACACACCAGCCTTGAGGAGAAATGAAGGGATCTGGACTTGTTTCCTCTAACAAATGGCTCGACATTCCTTTGAAGGGGAATTTCAAAAATGATGGAGCCAAACTCTTCTCGGTAGCAGCAAATGCAGATGTAGTATGAGAAGTGGGTTGGAAACTCAAATACAGAAAAAATCTTGTCACCAGAAGGGCAGTGCAGTGCCGAGACGGTTTCCCACAGAAGTCATGGCTCTTCCACCCTGGAGGTTTTTGGTACTTGGCAGGTAAAATGCAAACATGACCCATCCAGTACAGGTCACAGTCCCAGTTTGTGTGTGGAGTTGAGCTACATTCAAACAGAGATTAGCAATGTTCTAAATAACATTTTATGGTGCTACGGTTCACTGATAGATAAAATTGACTAGTGGAAACAATCCTGAAAGCATGTTGGTGACTAAAATAATTTTTAAACAGGCGTCAAAAATATTTTCACTTTCCAAATTTGTATAGTATTACGTATGCAACTTTTAGTTGGAGTTGGTTTGTTTGTATGTTTTGGCATGTTGTTCTTAAGTCAAATTGAAAGCAATTTAAAGCAATTGTGGAAAACTGTGAACTGATATGAAAATAAAAATCACCTAAATCATGCAAACAAACATGCATGCAGTAACTATTTAGAAATATGCTTATTGAAAATTAAAAATCCTGATGCAGTTTCCAGGACCAGCATTCTATTTTAACAGTTCTATTCTACCATTCAGTGACTTGTAACAATATTTTTAAGTACTGGAAAGGCCAGGAGAGAGGAAAAGGATGACTCTCCCCTTGCTGCATTGGCAGATGTAAAATTAAGGAAGGCTAATTATTCCTTGGTGTTCTCAGAAGTGGTGAGTGACTAATACAAAGCAGAATTTTGGAAAACAGGATATCTGTTTTGTCACATGGGATTTCCATGAGGTCTGTCTGCAAGTATGTGAGATAATTTTAATGTTAAATCTTACCAGAGAGATATGCTATCTTTTAAGTTTGCACTACATGAGTGTAAATATTAAATAGCCATTGGACAGATATTCTAGGTTAAGACATAATTCTCATTCTTTTCACTTTTAATCTTCTATCTAGCTTACATTTTCTGACCTTGGGGAAGTCAGCTAACCTTTAACCTTGCAAAGCAACCAGTGTTTTGAAATCTTTTGCACAGAAGCTTCTTTTGATTTTCCATTGATATTTTTCTTCAACATAAACTGCAATTTCTATCTTCACGACTGCTGGACCCTGCCCTAAACTAGCTGTTTTGATTTGAAATTCACTTGAGGAGGTGGTTTTATCTTTATGACACAACATTCCCTTTAAAATTAATACTTGACTTAATTCCAGACTAGCACATACAGTTTGCAATTTCTGAACTCTAAGTCTTCATAGAAAATTACTTCCTTACTTCTATTTCTTCACAGAAACCTCCAAGCTAGTTTGAAATCTCTACATCTGGCATGTACCAAAGATTTTAGAAACCTGTCTTATAAAAATAAAAAGTACCTTTTTCTTGTCCAATTTATGTCAAATGAGCACAATGAAATATGCAACCGTATTGAAAATGTCTTTCACAGAATAAAACATCACAGAGAACAGATGAAAAAACCCTCTCACTAATAAGTAGGCAAATTTCTCTCTTACATTGTACATTTGCACTGATTGCTGAGGTGATGGTCTAAAGCAATGACATTTTCAGTCATAAACAGCCTCAGGCAAATGGAATAAACTATTTAAGTACAGCAACAAGATATCTTAGGCCACCTTTTCATGGAAAATGAAGATTAGGTGAGATTATCTAGCATCTTGTCCAGTCACATCTTGAAAAGCTCCGGTGATGAGGACTCTACATGTCTAGGGAGGTTGTTCCAGTGATTGACTGTTCTTACTGCAGAAAAATCTGATGTCAAGATGAAAGCTGTCATGGTGCAATCTGGACCGTTTGTGCCTCATTTTTCCTCATGTGATTCCTTGTGAAGAGAGAACCTTCACCCTCTTTGAAACCTCTCTTGAAGTACTGGAATACTGCATCCCTCCTGAGAAAAGGAGAAAATATTTCATGCCTTCAGTCTTTCCATGTAGGTAAGATGTCCAGCTCTTTGACCATCTTCATGGCTCTCCTTTTGATCAGCTCCAGCCTGTTCTTGTCTGCTTTGAGCTGTGGGGACAGGAGCTGGACAGAGTGCTCCAGGTGTGACCTGGCAGGTGCTGAGTGGAGTGGGATGATCCCATCTCCATCTCTGCTGGCAGTGCCCCTGTGGATGAGCCCAGGACATGTTTCACCTTTGCTGCTGCAGTGCTGCCCTGCTGACTCAGCTGCAGCTTGTTCTCCACCAGGACCCCCAGGTAGCTCTTTTCACGCATGTTAAACTTCATTCTGTTCTTGCTAGCTCACTTTTCCAACCTGCCTGGTTCTCCCTGTAAGATATCTCTCCCTTCTGAAATGTCCACCTCATCCCTCAGTTCAATGTCGCCAGTCAACTTGCTGAGAATATTTTCAGTTCCACCATGCCAATGATTTATGAAGATGTTAAATGCCATGGAGCCCCGTATTTATCCCTGAGGAATCACATCTGTGGCAGGTTGTCAGCCTGAGCAAACCCAATGATCATCACTCTCAGAGTACAACATTACCCAACTTCCTACTCAGCTCCCAGACTATCAATCCAGTCTTTACCTTATGAGTTTGACCAAGAGAAGATAGTGGGAAACAGTACCAAATGCTTTGCTAAAGAAGCTGTAACTTCTGTAGAACACTACTTCTGCTATTGTCTGCTGATTTATGAGATAACATTAAATTTGCACAGCTAAAGTAACTATACTTATTTTATTTCCTGACATTATAAATTGTACTTCTGCTCCCGTAATCAGTTATTAAATAGCTATAGCAGCTAAATTTGATTCAGGCTAAAATTAAGTAGGACTGATGAATGTTTTCTGCAGATCTTTTGATCTGTCCATCAAAGAGATGCTCATCAGTCATCAAGATTTAAGCAAATAAATATTTCAGTTTTTTAGGCCTTCAAATTACTGATGATGAAAGTGGCCAAAGTGAGGAGTAGGTTTTAGAAGGTATTCTAAGGAGATAAAAATCCTGCAGCCCTTGTCTCAACAAGAAGGAGTGTGTTTTCATTCATGAGCTGACTGAAGTAATTAGGAAGGAACACACTGCTCACTGAAGCATGCTGCTTGGAGTTAATGGCCTACAGAAAGACGAGCAGTGATCTAGGAGGCAATGAATTCCTGCTGCAGAGCTGTGGGGAGGGCTGCCTGTGCACAGATGGGTGGGTGACACTAAATCATCGATAAGCTGTGATGAAGAGTCACAGGAATGTTGACTGTTGGTGCATCCCTCAGAAGAAACATAGCACTGAAGGCTAAGTGCCTTCAGTTTCCCCCCAAATCCCTCAGAAGTACTACATGTCCTGAAGGCATTTGCCTTTGTATGAATGGTGCATTGGTTGTACATTCCAAGTGAAAAATTTCATCTTTCCAAGCTGTTTTATGATAATCTTAATATTATAGAATCGTTTGAGTTGGAGGGGACCTTTAAATGACACCTGGGACAACCTATTCGGGTGTTTGACCACCTTCACTGTAAAAGATTCTTCCTTTTAACTAGTGTGAATCTACCATCTTTTAGTTTAAAACCATTAACCCTTGTTTTGTAACTACAGTCCCTTCTAAATATTTGTCATCTTTCATGTAAGCCCCCTCTAAGTATTGAAAGGCTTCAATAAAGTCTGCCTGGAGCCCTCTCTTCTCCAGACTGAACAATCCCAATTTTCTTATTTTTTTCATAGGAGAGCCTGTCCTCATAAGAGATAGTATCTTCTACTATGATAACTTCTCTTATTAAAGTCATAAAGACAGTTTGGAGGGGTAAAAATACAGTTCTCTGCTGCTTCAGTACAGTAATTTTTTTAATTATCCCTCTTGCTAAGATGCTATTAGGATGGGGGAATAGGGATTCATTCTCCACAATTTCAAGACTCCATCTACATTTTCAAGTAGAAGCCCATCATGTGACTTTTTAATAAAAATTAAACCCTCTAATTCGTCACTTGTACTCAGCAATGACTTCAAAAAGATAAAAGAGACAAAGGTTACAACTGTGGGGAAAACGTGACACTATTTTCCTCCCCTCATTTAAGCTCTAATTTTTTTCTGTCACTCAGCTAGAAATGATGCTTTACTAAGTAATATGCGGGAATCTTGCTTTTAGTAGGATTCTCTGTACTCTAAAGACAAAGGTAAGAAAGGGCAGATATTTCTTTTCATTATAACGGGTTTAAAAAGATGTTTCCTTTGATCTGGCAGTCCTTGATCCTCCCCCTGGGAGCAAGATTGCTGAGGGGTACTTCCTTTTTCTCTGCAAACACAAGTCCTCTATTTTATATAACATAATCGGAGAATGACAGCTAAGGTCTCCATTTACTTTTGACAGAGAAAATACTTTTAGTCAGGTTTTAAGAGGAGGGACGAATTACGTGATCAGAGTTGATTCTGGTAACCTCCTCATTGAAGAAAAGAGCTCAAGAGTTAGAATACTCTGAGGGGGGTTCACTTTAGCCATCTGCTTACATATCTGAAATGAAACATTTCCTAAGCCAAAGAGAGGTTGACAATCCAGCCTTATGCTTAGGACACTCTCAGCTAGTCTGAATATTTCATCACAGGTGCAAAGCTGACAGACAGAGTCTAGATGAGAACATGATGTGGAATCAAATGTGTCCTTTAAAATAAACCGAGTCTATACCATTTTACATTTGATTAACACTTCCTTTGAGAGGTCAGAACTGATTTTTTTTCCTGTGTAAGGTAATAAGAATTACATCAATCTATTACTAAAGGTTACTAGGCCTAAAACGTTTTATTTTTGTCTGATTTGGATCAAATCTATTAATGACGTCTCTGAGCAATATTTGGATTTAGAATGTTTGGACCATTGTAGTCTGATCCCTGAAAAATATTCCTAGAATACTCTATACTCATTTACATAGGTAAGAAATTACATTTCATAGCCTCTTAATATGAGGAATAATGTAAACTTAGTTTTGAACTATGGATTAAATACAGATAACAGCAGAACCATCTTTAACAGAAAGTGTTGTTTGCTTGAGGTAGGTATTTTTATATCTAAATGTTCTTCCTCTGTGAACTTTGCTTCATTAAACTTCTCAATGATTTTTTACTCTGCTGGAAGTTTGAATTCTACACTCTTAACCAGAAAAATTCTTCCACTTCCTGTGAACCTGTAACTGAAAGAGAAGCTTTGCAAAGAGGAATCACACTGTTATTCAGCATATATGTTATTCAGTGAAATAGTCAGTATTCACTCAGTGTTTTGTCTTATTGAGGATCTTCATGTGTCAATTAAATAACCTTCTGAAATTTTCTAAGATAATAAACAGATTTATGCCATTTGATATATTGAAATTGAACCTGAATTCATTTGGAATTTCACATTATAAGAATTTGTTGGTTTCATTCTAAGATTTAAAAAGTTTATTACAGTGAAACTGTAAAAGTACACCTCAGTATAATATTACCTGATTGTAGAAAAGTGTGTCTTGAACACTTCCTGCATTTAAGAAGGGGAAAAAGTAAATTCTTGCACAGAACCAACTGATCCCAGAGAAGAGCAGAGTGAGAATCTGTGAGAGTAACACCTGTAGACACCAAGGTCAGGGAAGAAGGAGGAAGAGGAGGTGCTGGAGCAGAGATTCCCTGCAGCCCCTGGTGCAGCCCATGGAGAGGCAGCTGTGCCCTGCAGCCCATGGGGGACCATGGGGGTGCAGAGATGCAGCTGCAGCCCCTGGAGCTGACCCACATCGGAGCACAGAGATGCTTGAAGGAGGTTGGACCAGATTACCCACCCTGATCCCTTCCAACCTCACCCATTCTGTGGTTCTGTGATTTCTGAGACTACGTTATGTGTAGGAATGAAAGGACAAGAAAACACAAATATGAATTCACACCCATGGAAGCAGGAGGTTAAAAGGTACATGGCCCTGCCTTTGCTGGGAAAACTTCCCTTCACAAGTAGTAGGGTAAGTCTGAGACTGACATAGGGCAGTTATGGATACCATTCATAACCGAGTCATGTTTTGCTATTCATAAAGTTACTTACAGGTTGGTTACTTATATGTTGCTCCTTTTTGTTGTCTTCTAATGTTCTTATTTGGATTATGATTAACACAGGTGCTTTTATGGCTATTTGAGATGACTGCTATTCCCTAAGAATAATTGGAATAAGTGACATAGAAGGTTTATATGATTGGAATACAGAATGACACAACCAAAACCAGATGTAGCTTGAAAACCTCGAGGCTCAGCTTTTACACTGAAGTAAAGATAAGACATAAGTGTCCAACACTGCAATAATAAGCAACAGTAGAAAGAATATAATATACTTTATCATCACTTCAGAAAGGATATTTGACTTCTTATCAATGCCATGAAATGAACTCTGTATTATTAACATCTGATAGCCTGTCCACATGCAAGGAACCTGTTTTCTCAGTGTACTTTAGGACATGTGAATAAGACACAGTGAACAAACCCACAGTGAACAAACAGTGAAAGTGTTTTGTCAGAATTCAAGGTTGTAGTAAATGCTAGAAACTCTTTTGGTTTTTTCTCAGTTGATTTTTCATAGCTCTTTAGCCTCTTCATAAACTGATACATCTATCATGAAATTCAGTATCAGCAGTTAGAATTCACTAGAAGGGAATCACACTAATAACCAGATTACCTGCAAATGCATAGGCTGGCCTAATTAATATCACATAGAGTACTGATTTTTTGTTTTGTTTTTGGGGGTTTTTGGTTGTTTCTTTAATTCAATAATATAAAAGCCATTAAAATGTTTTCTCTTTTTAAAGCATCCAATTTGAGTATAAAACGGTTTAGTTAGAAGAGTAATACACTTCATGTCTTCATGAGTGTATGATGGAAAACTAATTAGAACAACATTTGCAAGTGAAGGTCAGAATTTGCAGAATACAGAAAAGATGCTTCAAAAAAGTAAAATTTTGACTGTTTTTGCTTTTATTCAACCAGGTGACACTAAACTGAAAACAGCTCTTTGTGGCTGAATTCAAGCTGCAAAATAAAAAAAAAATAAAAATTGTATGATACAGTATTAGATTGGTTTTCACTACATTCAAGAGATTTTGAAAGTAAAGGGTATTTACAGACATTTTCAAAATTCAGTGTAAACTTTTTTATGAATCTGAATAATTATCGAATCATAGAATTGTTAAGGTTGGGAAAGACCTCTAAGGTCTAGTCCAGCCCTTCACCCAGTGCATTCACCACTGAACCACATCCCTCAGTGCCACATCCATGTTTCTTGAACACTTCAAGGGATGGTGATTCTCCTCCTTCCCTGGGTAGACTGTTCCAGTGCCTGACCACTCTTTCACTGATATCTTTTTTCCCTAATATCCAATCTAAACATCCCCATATGCAATAATGCCTTTGTTTTCCTGTAAACTTAGCTGATCTTATTTCCAAGAAAATTATTTTTTAAACAGTGAAAATGGTTGTTCTTCACTGTTGTTCACTTGCAAAAATTAGCTGGGATTTGTTCTTCACAAGTTGTCAAGAGTATTATGCAGTGCCTTTATATGTGGGGTAAATAATGCCAAATAATCCAAGTAAGAGGATTTCATACTGAAATATTTCCTCTGCTTTCTACAGTGATAAGAGCAACCTGAGAATTTAATTTTCTTCTTATTTTTATATCAGCTGACTTCAGGGGGAAAAAAATAAATTCATGTACTGACACTGAAAATTGGAATGTTAAGGGAGCCCAGAGACTGAACACAAATGAAAAGGCATTTAAAAAGAGATGTACACATCAGCTGTAAGAGAATTTTTCCCTTTTTAAGGATAAATATATATATGGTTAAGATATAGTAATGTAGCAGTTATAAAAAATTTAGCTTTAGCCACTTTATAATCCAACCATATAAAAATCTTATGCATCTTAGCATACCAACAAAAAGAGGAACTCTATTATGTATTATATAAAAAAAATTTATACAAATTAAATTGTTCTACAACTGACTTTATTTTCATGTAATAATATTAAATTCTCATGCAAATGTAGATTTCACTGGTAATTATGCTATAGACATCAGATTGAATTTTTAAAGTTTGAAACCCACACCAGTGATTGATATTGCTGTGTCGTGGTCTGAAAAACCAGTGCAGATAACAGTCTAATTGTCAAATATTGCTAAACTGTAAACAAACTATCACTACTGTAAAAGGCAATGGGTTTAATAAGTTAAATATAAAAATAAGTTAAATAAGTGGACCCACTTTAAAATTGGCAGGGAATTTTTCATATGTTGAGTGTTGCCTCAATCTGTCTTGTGTAGATTTCACATGTGAAGGTGTCCTTCAGTAAGTTCTCTTTTTGTTTGGGATTTTTATAAATCTGAATTTTAAGAAATAGAATCACTATTTCACTATGATCACTATAATCAGAAACACTAAAGTTACAGTTCTCCACCTGTAAGTCTTGCTCATCTTACCCAAGAAACAGATCATAATAATTTTCATAGTCCTTCTTACTAGAGACTATCTCACCCTGTATATCATTAATAAATTACAATTGCAAGAGTTTGGGGTTTTAAAGCCTCCTATATTCTCCACAGCCACTGTTTTGAATTTCTTACAAATCTTATGCAAAAAACCACCATGTTCACAGCTAGAGCCAAGAATAAATAGATCAAGTTTCTCTCTGGGCTTTGTGATAAAGTAGGAACAAAATTAAAAGCATAGAAAATAGTATTTTAACTAGAAATATTGATAATTAATATTATTAAGCCTTCTCTTTTAAAATGTTTTTACAGTTCCCACCACCACATGCATTTATAGGCATATCCCTAAGGACTCTTTCCATACTGAGTTTATTCACTGAAGTTCTATGAAGGCCTTCAAAACTGAAACTGGAACCAAGGTCTCCTTTCTAGCTGATTAGATTGATTTCTTGTGTAATCTGTTTGTCCTTTCTGGTTCAGTGAGCCATTAACTCCTTTATGCAAAGTGAATTAGGACAGGACTAATGACACCTTGTTAGGAGAGTCTATGATCTGCTGGCCAGAGCAGCCACACATAGGCACTTTTCAATAATACTCTCAGGTGATAGGAGTGGTAAAGAGGGAGGAATAACACTCCTCAGTGTGTACTCACCAGTTGATTTCTCAAAGAAGATGGGATTGAGGAGGTGATAAGGTGTGAAAAGTGAAGAAGGACAACTTCTTTTCTTAGTGCTGTATTTTAGGGCAAGGTGTTGTTTGTGTTACTCTTAGATGCCTTTTTTTTTTTGGTTGGGGTTAAACATACAAACATATATATTTGTGTGTGTTTGTTTGGCTTTGGTTTTGTTTGCTTTTTTTTTAATTCAGAAAGTTTGGTACACAATGGCAATGAAATGAAAATAAAATAATTGTTTCAACATCAAGTCAGCTGATAGTTAAGAAATTCTGAAAATGTGCATTGATGAAGGTGAATGCAGCTCTTATTTTATATTCTCTGAATTTCACTATCTTTCTGCTAATTTCCTAACAAAATATGTTCTCTCCTAAGGAACAGGCATATAATATTTTTCTGTCAAAATAATATCAACCTTTGTTTTTATCCATAAGCCCAGAGAAAATAAACTCTCTTATGGACACAATCCACTGAAATTATTTGAAAAAGTGATTTCTGGAAAGTAGTGACATATTTTGAAATAAAACAATGCTTAAATTTGTTAGCATGTATGTTGTGTGTGAATGCACAATTCTATTGTGCCAAAGAATTTCTCTGTATGTTATATAAGCTAAAAAAAAAGTAGTTATGACTGTTTATTCCCTAGAGTCAGTGTTATCACATATTTTATTCTGGTTTTTTGTGTTGTTATGGTTATTTTTTCTTTAGGATTACCATCTTCTCTGTCCAACATGAAAAAATACCATTGAAATATTGATGTGTAAACCCTTTTTTATTATCCTATAGACTGAAATATTCTCAGCACCTTAGGGTTTTTATTGTGCCTCAAATCCATATGCATGTATGGCAAGCTTTTTATTATACTTTTTCTTCTACTGCATCTTCTCTGGCTGTTATCAGACATATTTTTCAATCAGATTTATCAAAGTGTGTTCTGAATATAAATGCATTTCTTTACAAATTGAAGATCTCCTCTTTATAAAAAAGATGGAACAATATATGCTTTTTTTTTCAGTTCATGTCCTTCCTTCCCAACTTCATTTTCACATAATTCATCCTGATGACTAAAGAAGAGCAGTACAATCTTGGTGGTTTTTCTTTGGATAATTCTTTTTCTTCTCTCATCTTTCAGAGTTATAAAATGTGTGTACGTATTTCAGGTTACTAGAAAACTGGATCTTTGCCCATAGCAAGAAAGTTGGAAATAAATGATCTTTAAGATTCCTTCCAGCACAGATAATTTCTATGATTTTATGATTAAATGGAGCTTAATCAAAGTTGACCTGGAAAATAGGCATTAAACTGCAGATATCTTAGCTCTTTAACTCGGTAGCTAAACCATATAAGTCACAAAAACCTCTAAATATATATCTTGAAATGACTTACAGGTATATCAGTATAGCCAAAAAAATTATTGAAGTTTCCATTTTTAAAATTTATTTAATTGCTAAAATATGAAAGCATATAGGAATAAGTAGATGCATATAAGAAGAAGAATTAGTATTTTGAAAACAGTAATGGTGTCTCCAGCTAACAGAGGGTGGAGCTGTGTCAATCTATTTCCTGAGTAAAGAAAGATTTTCATATATTGGGGTTTTTTTCACCTTTGAAATGGATACTCTACATAAGCTGGTTTTTCGTCATAGCTAATAAGCATAGCAAAGCCTCTGTTAAAAATATCCATGACTTACTGGCAATATAACACAACTGAAAGTATCACCAGATAGAATGAATAGAAATAGATTAAATGATGGAATTGCACGCCAGCAGTTCCACAAACCGAATTACTGGGAAGTAATAGTGTAACTTTGTATGCTAAAGTTCAAGCAACTTAATTGTTATTGAATCATTGTGTGCATTCACAGAATTGTGCATGTCAAAGACAAATATTTAGGAAACACAAAAGAAAAGGGGAGGAAAAGCATAGCAGAACTGAAGAATTACCTGTCCTGAAAGGGATTCCTTCTACTCACCCCTTCATGAAAGAAAACACATATATAAAACAACCCCAAAACAACCCCAGCAAAAAAGCATCAAAACAAAAAGGAATATAGAATCATATAGACACATAAAATGGTGCTTTAAGTTTCTGAAATATAGATTGACGCAAACTTTCCAATATACTTTCTATTTTCTAATATATTCACTCAACAAAAGACATGAGGAGTGTACTCATAGCTCTGGTGGTCTTTTTTTTTATCTTTCCTTGATTGCTTATCTGCTGGGAACTGGACTTCCCACTAAACTTATTTCTGAAAGGTCACAGCTCATCCTGAAAATTAGTTTGTTCCTATTTAAGTGACATTATTTCTCGGCGAAATTTGATTTCAATTTTAAGGATTTGAGTTTCATTGTAAAATTTGATTATAACTGTAAACCTTTTACATCCTTCTGAAATCTCTTGGCATAAGGCCACTGTTTCAAGGTAGAAATTCTGTTTGAATTTTTTACCTTCTTTTATTCGTCTGTAGAATCTTCTTGTTGGAAAGGTTATGCTTAGTGAGACTTGATGAAGTTATACTTGCTCTGACTTAATTTTACCTCACAGGGCTTTCTATTAATTTTTTGGATAAATTTTTGGTGAGATCTGGGGATTAGGGCATAAGGTTGCTAAACATTCTTTAGTACATTCATTTTGATTATTTGCAATATGTAGATTTGGAGGTAGAAAGACAGGTATGGGTATGCTTATGTTTTTGAAAAATCTAAGTTTTCAGACTTTTCTGCACTTCTATGGACAAAAAATACTGCATTCACCAAAAAAAATGCTGAAATGTTTTTATTATTCTGAATTTCATGATAATTTCATTATCTCTGCTTCTATTTGTTCATCCAATTTTTTTCAATCACTGTATTTGAAACTGAGTAAATTTAGAAAGTAAGATGAGAATTTGCAATTTGAGAATTCGCAATCTGAGAATTCAAATCCCTTAAAGTCCTTTAGGAGAGCTGGAGTAGCTCAGCCACAAATAAATGCTTCAGTCAACCCCTTTTGTAGCTGCTATTGAACACAGTATAAAACACTGTGAAGTACTAAGGTCAGCAAGTCAAAATGAGTTGATAAATGAAAGAATATCCAATTATAATTTCTGTGTTCTGGTCTCTGCTCAGTTATTCTTGTAAAAAAAAAAGAAAAAATATAACACATAAATGGAAAATAGATTCATAGGTTTATTGTTAAAAAGGAAGGAGTAATTTAAAAAAACCCTGATTTGTACAGGATTATTTATTGTACATTAAAATGCTAATTATACTAACTCAGTGTTAATGATGATGCCAGAAGGGCATGAGTTTGAATTAAACTAATTAAATATATCCTAAAGGAAAGAAGAAAAAAAAATTTGCTTCTCCAAAGCTTAATGTATATAATTAAAATGAGAAGTAATGGTAAAATGTAAATACAATATTATACTGATCTATAATGGGAAGATAGTGCTGCAAGACATTTAAGGTATTAGATTTATATTTTAGACAGTATAATAATCTTTTGTCTACTGCTCCAAGCATCAAAATTTACGTAATTTCACACCTAAGTACAAAATAGTCTGTGAACATTGCTAATATAGAAAGTAAATATAGACACACTACACAAAATTTTAGAGACAAAGTCCTTCTCTTGTACCCTGTTGTGAGACCCTCAGCAAAAATCCTTTCAATCCTCATTGTGGACAAAGCAAAGTTGGTTCCAGTATGGCCAAAACTCCCTATTAGATCAAATAAACTGTTCTTGTTTGAAAGGAACTTAGATAATTTCCTTATGATGAATGTGTGTAGACAATAGATTCATCTCCTCTTTTTTACAGTTTCCAGCAACTTAGAATGACTGCAATTTGGATTTTAGAAGTTAGTTGAAACTGAGAAATAGTGCAGAACATGAAACAAAGCTTCTATTCAGATTGGAAAAGGGATATGAGCTATTTTGCAAAAAAGTTTGTTATTTTTATTCCAAACAAATTCACTGCTAGTCCCTTCAAGTGTTTATAAATCTGCAAATTCACCATGGAGCAATATTTTGTTGTAATCATGTTCTGAATTTAAGGTGAAATTTTAATGGTAACCTAATTTATTTGGGGGAAAAATAGAATAAATCAGGACATGTAGAAAATATAGAATTACTTTTCAGACAAACATGCAAAATTGTTAAATTTTGCATGCCCTTGTATGTAACTTGTTGAAAAATTTCACACTAAGTTTTAAAATCTTGTCATTAGGATGGACCAGCAGAATTTGCTGTCCTTGCTATGCGCATTTAATTGTCATTGCCTGTCTTGTGATAGTCATGATGATACATTATCTGCAAAGAGAAACATTTGTCTTATTACTGAAGATTTAAGTGTTTCCACTTGCTTAACATCTGTGGAACTTTTTATGTAGAGGAATCAGCTGCAGGGTGGATTTAATTTTCCTCAAGTAGGGGGAGTAGGAAAATTAGACGTGTTGGCAGCATACTGAAGTCTTTGCCAGCAACACCCAGAGGCTCGTGGTTGGAACTTCTATTCTTTGCCACATGGAGCTGGATATTGGTGTCTTATACAGCGAGTCCATTTAAATTTTTTTTTTTTTTAAAATATTTTCCAGTTCCTGCCTGATTCCTTTCCTCTCCCTGTGGAAGGGGTGAAAGCTGTTTCACAGCCCTGATGTGCCCAGTGGCAGGGCTGAAGCTCAGTCCCCTGTGGGGACCCAGCCAGGGGGTGCCTGGGAACCCAACTCCATCCTGGGGCCAACCACAGCCCAAAACTCAGCTCAGGAATGGCAAATACTCCCACAGCTGCTGACCTGCAGGACAGCAAGGTATGTACAGTGGTGTGGAGGGATAATGACAGTGGGTGCTGGTTGGATCAGGCCATGAATTGTTTAATTTTTCCAGTTCAGGAAGGCAAGTTCCTTGTGCTTTTTCAAGGTTGTCGTTGACATGAGTAAGGTAATTTTTGTCACAGAGTTAATGTGATGCAGGTCAGGCAAGAACTAGCAAGGCATATGAGGCAACACATTCCTGTCCTATACATGCATCCTCAGAGAGGCATTCCAGGATTATTGCCCCAGGACCTGCAGCGTGCATACAGATGGCATTGTCAAGGTTTTAATAATAGTATGGGACTTCTCCAGTGAGGGGGTAAGTGCTCAGCAGTTGTGAACACAGCCATGAACCCCTGTTTTTATGTATTTTCAGAATAAAGATATTGGATATAATAAGACCCCAAGAGCATCTGCATGGAACAGTGCTGGACTTTATTTTCTCATCTAGATGGAAGTACTATTTATAATTAGCCTCTCCTGAGTTAGACAGACAGCTTTTGATTCATTTAATTGTATTCCTCTTCAAACCAATTTGACTTAATTTCCCCGTAGGATATGCTGTGACATAGCATCAAATACACTCTGAGAATCCAGGCAAATCTTCTGCATGTCTTTATTACAGTTCTGCAATTGTATCCACACCAGAAGAGCGATTGGGACGGCTTGGGACGTTTGGTTTCTATGGATTCATTGTGATTCCAAGTTGCAAATTGTTTCACCCTTTTCCAAGTAGCATCTATTAACATTATACATAATTAAGAAAGACAGTGATGTGAATGATAGTAGGTGCTAATATCACTCTCTCATTCACACTTTTATATTTTAAGACTACAACTTACTAGTGCTAAAGGCTCTAAACTTATTTCATGCTCTGCAACTTGGTTTCTGTGGTTCCTTCACTGTCTATATCCATCAGGTAAACAAGTCTTGAACAAAGGTAACCTTTGTGGAAGGTTTTTTGATTGTTTGTTTTTAATCTAAACTCTTTTTTGTTCCCTTCTGGTTTAGTTTCAAAGCTAATAATTTAACCTTGGATTGTGGAATACTCAAGTGATCTCCTTTTGGTCTGATCTTCCTCCTTATGATTTTCCATAACTGCGAGATGAACTCCATAATTTTCCTGCCCTTGAATATCTGGTATTTAGTTCTTTTGTTAGTCAATTGGCTTCAGACATGTAAGCCAGCTGCAATCCTCTTTTGTTTTTTTTTTCCTTCTCTATGCTTCCTCCATCCTTTAACAAATTTTAATTATATCAGTAACACCAAGAACATAAACTATGGCTCCTACATTAGATCAGACTAGAGAATCATCTTGCCTGGTCTCCCTCTCTGACAGAGCTCAATACCTACAACTTCTCAGAAAAATGCAAAATGATGAACCAAATTCTATTTCCAGGAAAGCAACCTTTGAAGGATTACAAAACCACTAATAAAATCAGAAGGAAGAAATAA
Organism: Entomyzon cyanotis; assembly: GCA_024500445.1. Classification (NCBI taxonomy): domain Eukaryota; kingdom Metazoa; phylum Chordata; class Aves; order Passeriformes; family Meliphagidae; genus Entomyzon; species Entomyzon cyanotis. The sequence continues at coordinate 7,137,789 of JAKEPQ010000756.1, forward strand.
TCCTTCATAATGTATTTCAGCTATTTCTCCCTCTTAATGAAAAAAGATGACATTATCTTATGATTTAGAATAATTAATTTTTAAGTGCTGATTCTTTGTAATAATTGATTGTGCCTGGCAGAAGCACCCTTGGATTTTTAAATGACCTTTGCAAGAAATTCAGCTGTTAATATGTGCAGACAAATGTTTAAAGAGGCACATAATTTATCTCCCTAAACAGATATGGGCCTAGACGCATCCAACATATCACAGAAGCTTCAAGTTTAGGATTAAAGTTATTTAAACTTGTTAAAGAATAAAGAAAAAAGAAGCCATATTTTCTGTAAGGTTTCCAGTAGTTTGAAAATTTCTGAAAGTGTTGAAAGTTTTTTTTCATCCTTTATATGCATATTTAAACTGTTTTATGGCATAGAAAGGGCCTAGTTCCTAATATTTGATTTGTTTAAGATAATAAAAAAGTTAAAAGCACTTAAAATTTTTGGTTCTTTAGCAAAATGTTGGAGAAGCCTAAACAGTTATATCTTGTATCTATATTTATATGTATATATGTCTATGTAAAGTGTTCATGAATAGTTCTACTTTCCAATAATGAAGCTGTAAGGAGTTTAATAAGCTGTCATGATTTAAATTTTAAATACTTTCAATAATAAACCTTGAAGAGGAAGCTGTATGTACATCCAAGAAATATTACATAGACAACGTCTTACAGGTATATGAAAAGCAGGAAAAATCTAATGGAAGCTCACTTCAGGACTGAAAAGCAATTCTGGGTGGCAAATAGTAATTTCTATGACTCCAGCTCAAAAGATAAGGGCTCTTTTTATAGCTTAGGGAATTAGTGGCATTGCTTGCTTGTTTGGTTGCTAGTTTTTAAGCGGGGCTGCTTTTGTACATTTAATTTCATTTTCCCATCATTTGAGGCTGTTACCGAAAGTGGTCCATGAACAGCAAAATACTAAACTTTCCCCTTACAAAGTTGCCATTGCCAAGATGGACCTTAATGTCAACTGAAAGAAACAAACAAATAAACAAAAAGCAGAAGCAAAGGCTTCTGGAAAAGGATTAGAAGTTGTCAGAGAGATGTGACTCACTGAAGTGGGTGCTGAATACAAAAAAATTAGGCCCAAAAAATCTAGGTGAGAACTTAATATAAAAGAGAGTTTGTGTGAGCCAGTTTTCTAATCCTCTTAAATAGTACAGTATAACTCACTATCAGGGTAAAGTACAAACTCTTTTGTAAGGACACCAGAAAGGTTTGGCTTTTGGACTAGCAATGTGATTTTTTGTTAATGGATTCAGAAGCTGAAGTTAATATCTGGGAATAGCAATTATTTTTCTGAAACAATCTGGGTTAGTTAAATATAGTCAGTGACAGCTGGGAGATAATGTTTAAGTCCCAAGTCTAGAACACAATAATTCTTGTGTATCCAAAATATTACCTGGTGAAAAGCAAGAATGGTAAATATTTACCATTTGTTTAATGGAATAAGAACATAAACAAATATCTATTTAAAATGACCCACGTGTAACTTGCTACTTAGGAAATGAATAAAGGAAATGAACAAAAAATTTAAAAGAAGGCTAATAAATCAATGTGAAGCTGGTTTTTTTCAAATAAGATGATTTATAAATATAATCTTCCATTTGGGTTTACAGTCTACACTTGCAAGTCCCCTGCAGAGTTGTGTTTGGTAACAATTCTGTGAAATTTCTTAGAGCTTTAGTTAACAAACAGGTGTTATTGCTGTAAGTGACTTAGTGACTTCCTTAGACAATTTGCAAAATATGTGCAAAATGGAGAATTTGGATATATTCTTGCCCCTCACTATCACTTTTGAGAGAATTTTTATATCAGTGATTAACTTCAGCTAAACATCTTCCTTTCATTGATTTCAGCTGGGCTGTTGATTTCTCAGTTGTGTCTCAAAATTGCAGATGGAAAAGTTTTTCCAGTTTTAGACTCTCAGTTAAATATATGAACACGGAGAACTTCTTGAGTTCTTGCAGTTTTTCTTTATTCTAATAATTTTAAACAAATGAAACTGAAATGTTCTTGTGTAAATTAAGCTCCTTTGTATGACTCAGAAAAATCACTTCTGCATCATGCCTCCTGCAAAATCAATAACACTTATGGATACCTTGAGAACATTCATCAAAACAATTACATTTTTATGCATTACACAAAAAATTTGGATAGGCTTAGTCGTACTAAATTATGATGAGCTACTCCATAAAAGCATAATAAATTAGAGGTTTGCATTTTATTTAGTTCTGACATTAATATGTTTGACCTTACTCCAGTCTGTAACCACTGGAAATATTTTTAAGATCATAGCAGTGGTTTTAAGGCAGCACTGTATATTGCAGTATTTTAGATACAGAATTGTATTTTCCGTTTTCTTGAAAAGCTATTTGAAGATATCCAACAACTTTGCTGCAAAGTTAGTATTTTTAGAAAAGAATCTTGTGAAAGAATAAAACTGCTTCTTTAGTAATATATGGATTTTTCCCTTGTGTCACTTATACCCACAGCAAAATAATGCCCAGTTCTGAAAACTGTTAAGATTGTATGGAGTAATGCTATTGCAAAATAAAAAATTCTCTAATAAAGCTTCATTAATGAATACTGTACCAGCTGAAAACACAATAGTAATCCTGAAAGTCTTCCTTTCCAAGAGGGAGGTTTTTGCAAAAAATTTGTGTTTATTAATGTCATATTGCAGGTACACTACTGTTTATTTGCAGAGATCAGACAAGAATAATTGAAGTTAAGAGCAAAAATAACTTGGCTGATGTGCTTCTGAATAGAAATTAACCATACCTGGACATAAGAGTTAGAGCAGATTGCATTCCTTCTTTTCTCCAAAGAGAAATGTCAAGTTGGTGATTTTTGTTCTACTTCTGATAGGGTTTGAAGATGAGACTTGAGACAGGCTTAAATTGACTCTGTCTAAAGAGCAACTTCAGTTGATTTATTTTTCTTTCTCTGTAATGTAGAGAGACCTCTGCTTTGCCTGCCATTTGGGAAACACATGTATGAAAGCAGAGGAAAAAATATTTTACATGAACACGGAAAATTTATTCCTGTTTTTTTCTACACTTGTAAGAGGTTGTATTGATTTATAGGTTTTGATCTTTCCTATAGGACATTTTTTTCTATAAGGCACTCAAAAACCCTTTTTACTTTGTGTGTGAATAGAATAGGCATTTGAGCAAGTGCTTTAGAAACCTTTCAAGGTTGGAGATCTTTGGAACAATCAGAAGTGCTCAGAGTCTGTATTCAATTCCTTGAGCTTCCTAAAGCTGGACCTGGGCTTTTTTGTTAGCCTGAAGAAGAGAAGGCTGTGGGAGAACTTAGTTTGCAGCCTTTCAGTATCTAATATTTGGATAGAGGAGATGGTATCAGACTCTTCTTAGAGGCGAACAGTGAGAGGATATAATGCAGCTCTCGCAAGTGGCTGCAAGAGAAACATAAAGGTAACAAAATCCTATAAAAGCTTCATTAGGCACCAGAACAGACTGTTTGGAGAATGTTGGTGTATATCTATTCTTGGAGTTTTCAGAATTTATTAGCCCTGAGCAAGACAAGCTAAGTTTTGGTTAGAGTTAAACTTCAAGCAGGAGAATGCATGAGGTGATTTCCAGAAATCCCTTCCAAATCCACAAAACTAATTATTCTTTGAATCTATGTAAAGAAACACTTAGTGAGATATGCAGACTTTTGTTAAGGTTTGTTTTATTATTTGCTTCTTTTGTACAAATAATGTACTACTTTGAAATGCATTGTCTATGTGTAGTGCTCAAATGCTGACAGTTTTCTTGTTATGGTCACACAAAATTTCATGTGTAGTTCTAATCATAGTGTATTCCCTCAGAAATATCTGATTTGGTTAATTGCTTTGTTATTAGGACTCTGATGAATAGCTGCAGTCACTGTATTAGTAAATAAGTGCAAAAACTTTGTCCTGTAGGTTGTGCTTTTTCTGTTGTGACCACTGCAGCTCACATGTGCTGACTGGCTCATGTCTGTGTGCTCATCAGGCTGAGCAGTTTCATCTGCATTCCAATCACAAAATCCATTTTTGAAAGCCCTGTGGAAAGCATCCATTGACCACAAAATAATTTAGGTTGGAGAAGACCTCTGAGATCAAGTCCAACCTTTGACTGATCACCACCATGTCAACTATACCACAGCTCTAAGTGCCACATCCAGTCATTTCACCTTCTGGGATGGGGACTCCACCACCTCCCTGGGCAGCCTGTTCCAGTGCCTTACAACCCTTTCCATGAAGAAATTCCTCCTGATGTCCAGTGTGAATTTCTACTGGAGCAAACTGAGGCTGTGTCCTCTTGTCCTATTGCTGGTTTCCTGGGAGCAGAACCCAACCCCCACCTGGATCCACTCCCCATTCAGGTTGTTATAGCATGACAAGGTCTCCCCTGAGCCTCCTTTTCTCCTGAGCTCCCCTGAGCCTCCTTTTCTCTAGGCTAAACACCCTCAGATCCCTCAGCTGCTCCTCCTAGGACTTCACCAGCCCTGTCTTTCTTTGCATTGACTCCAAAACCTCAATGTCCTTCTTGAAGTGAAGGGTCCAGAACTGGACACAGTCATAGAATCTCTTTCCTACATAGATTCTTGCTCCACTGCAGACAGAAAGTGTGTAATTTCAAATGTAAAGATTTTTGTATTTTTGCCTGATGTTAACAGTCTTCCAATGGCAACATCAATTGTGAACCCAGTGTGTAAAGTACTATATATTTTGTAATTTGTTTGATACGTTTCACACATACCTTTATCTAGAGTCTTATTTTAACTATTTCTGATGGCAAATAAAAAGAATACCATGCAAAACACATATAAAATGTGATTACAGTGGTCTTCACTTGTCATCAGCAGTAGTGGTCTGGTGTATGAGCATTCCGACACTTAAAAGCACATTCTGGAAGTGTGGTGTTGAGGGAGACAAAAAGGGAATTCAGCAGCAGTGAGCTATAAATTGGCTCACTTAGTGTAGTCATTACCTCACAAGTCTTGTAACACTGGTTCATTGAAATTCCCATCTATTGCCGTCAGTAGCTGTGGAAACTCTTTTCCAATACAAGTATTAAACCAATTCCTTCTAGGATTCCATTTTGACAGCCGAATTTAATTCTAGCAACTTGTCAAAACCAAGATGATATGCAAAGAATCCTCATCCTAGCATGATTTTATAGCTTTAAAATGCCACCACTGTTTTCTGTTTTCAAAGCAGGGGAGAAGGTAAAATCTCTTGTTTTAAGATTAATTCATATACAGAAGAATAAAACGAAGGGTAAATTTTAAACCTCCTTTTTATATCCTCTCATAAAAGTATTTTGAATGTTGTTCCACGGTTGGATTGTAGATTCAATTATCTTGGGACCGTTTTGCATATTATTGTTAGAAGTAAGCTGCAAGCTTACACATTTTTGGGGGTTTTGTCGGTTTGATTTGGACATTGTTGTGGATTTGGTGGTTTTGGTTTGGTTTGGTTTTGCTGCGGTTTATTTGAAAATCTGCACATGCCAGAAAAATAAAGTACTAAATTTTAGTGTTTTAGTTGCCATGTTCCATTTATCTAGCATCAGCCTGTCAGGCGTAATCTTATTATCTCTGAGCTTTTGTCTGAACAGTAAGCTTCATACTTTGCCAGTTAAGTTTGTCTCAAATTTATTCTCCTGCTGTTCTCAGTCTTAACTGAGCTACTGAAAGAAATCTTTGCTGGTTATTTTCTAATGTCATGTTTTCATTATTCTCTCTTGCATTCTTGCAAGTAGGCTGACAAGAATATATAGATCAGAAAGCCTCTCTCAGTTATCAAATCCCACAGTCTCATTCCTTTATGTACTTTCCAATTGCAGTGAAATAAAAAAAAAAATACAGTTATTAACTTACTCAATTTTTTAAATTGGCATTAAAGGAGAATAGGTAACAACGTTCTGTTTAAATATTTTATGCACATGCAGTTACCAGAATCACTGAGGAGAAATGAATGGTTTGTATGGCACTACATGAAACAGAAAACAGAGGAAAAGAGGTGTTGTAAGTACTTTTCTTTTTCTTTGTCGGTCAATTGGTCAGGGTTGATTATGTCCTTTGTAATATTTTAAATAAACTTGGGTACCAATCAATTTCAATTGGTTGTGGATTTTACATGACACATTTTGATGGAAATATTCTTTCCCTATGCCTTCAAAATTTACAGGTTGGTGATCTCAATTACCATTATCAGACAAATTGCACACTTAGCACAGTCACTCACTTCCATCACTGCCTGATGTCAGCCAGAGCTCACCCAAATCTTCCCAACAGAGCAAGTAAAAATCAGTTTTCTGTTCAGTGGATTTCAGGAAGATAAGAGGAAAATATTTAAAGGGATGGAAGCTATAGTTTGGAAAGGCCAGAAGGTAGGAGTAGGTGTAGCCTCAACTCTGAGCAGGACAGGAGTGTTGTGGACATCAGCAGGGCATGAGGGAGCTGTAGGGAGGCTATTTAACACTTTCTAACTGGATTAGGATCAGAAAGGGTTTGATTTTACTTTCAGTTTCCTGGGGATTTTAATTACCAATGGAACACAACATTTATTAATTAATTTCTTTATTGGGGATATCCAGAGCATAAAGACATTGAAACAGGAGTCCAGTTAGTCTGCAAATTTCCAAATCTCTATGCAGTATCTACTTCCCTTTTCCAGCATAGCATTTATGGGAAGCTAAAATCCCAAACATTTTCTGTATCCCAAACTCTTTCTGCAGTTTCCTTTTCTAACCCTTATTTACCATTCTGTTATCTCAACACATTTCTCTCCACTCTTTAATTTCCTGTTTTTCCCATCCTCCTAACCTGTGTCTTACTCCATAAATCATTGATGACAGAAACAAGCCCTGTACAGACTGAGGTCCTGGAAATGCTTGGTTTCCTGGAGAAATCACTAAGGGAAAAATGTTGAACAGACATAGACATGTGTCAGCTGGGAAGCTTCCTCCTGTGCAAGGCAATCATTTTTGTACAGATTTGTTTTACATGCATATTTCTTGCTGTTGAACTCGGAACAGGACTGATTTGGGCCTCAAGCTACATTAAGTCATCTGAACTGTCTGTGAGTTTCATCTTGGCTGCCTCTGCACAGATAATTTTCAGGGAAATCTTCCAGCATTTTCACGATTACCTGAAACAAACAGTTTTGTTTCTTTACTATCATTTGTGTAGCTCTTCCTACCAGCTGAGAAGCCCTCCCTAAATTAAACTTCAGTAATCAGGTTTATTTTCCTCCTTTTACTTTTCTTTTTGTTTTTGTTTTCAGAACATTTACTTTGTCATTAAACAGGGCAATTTTTTTTGTTTTGCAAGATATCTTCAGGCTGTTCTCAAGTAATTCACTGGTTACCTGAGGTATCAAGGCTATGAGTCCAAACAACATGGACAGTGAGAATGGAACTGGCATATTTATTTTAAACTTGCAAAGTTTATTAGTCTTCAAAAATCCTTCATCAGGAAGAATTTAACCATTGAAAATGTTGTTAATCACCTCAGCTGCCTAGGGAAGTGGAGCAGTCACCATCCCTGGAGGTGTTCAAGAAACAGCTGGACATGGCACTTGGTGTCACAGTCTGGTTGACAAGGTGGTGATCGGTCAAAGGTTGGACTTGATTATCTTGGAGGTCTTTTCCAGTCTTAGTGATTCTGTGATCCTGTGATTAACAGTTTCATTAGGTGAGTACCAGTGTGTACAATAGAAATAAATTGTTAATTTTTGTGCAACAATTTTGAATTCATCATTCAAATTAATTGTAGAGAAAAAGAAACATTGTGGAACCTTTTATTACTTCATGGCAGCAGCTTAGTTGTGCACTTGCACATGTAATTATATCTTCAAAGGTTGCTGTTTCATAACCTTTTCAACAGACTGGGGGCTAATTAATTCTTAAGGAATAGCTCTCTGGTCATAGTTGAAGGTGATCTGTCTTTTTTTGTACCTCAGACTGACTTGTGGTATTATGAAACACTGCATCTGGTTCTTAATAGTCATGTCATACTGCATTAATTCATACAATACTATCCTGAAAAGATTGATGCATTAATTTATCTCATGTCATATCTTGATGTGTCAGTCAAGGAAATAGAGCATATACAGATGGATGTTATCTGTAAAAATGGTTTTTATATAAGGAGTTTTAAAAAAAAAATTCATGAAAACCACAGAACTTGAGAAAAACTGCTTTTGTACTAAGTATAATGTTTAGAATTATCTGATAGACTGTCATATCCTTGATAAAATATGATAAATTTGTATTAAACAGGAAAGTAGGATATATATGACAAATAAAGAATCCTTGCTGTAAAAAGAACTGTTAGGGATCCATTTCCATTTTGAGCAATGCACAACAGGAATCTTCTTCATAGTAACATTTGAGGCCCTAATGGGGTCTAACATCTTAAAATTTAAGAAATAAATGCAGGTTTCAGTGGAGAATATTCAAGCCAAAACTGTCTTTTTGTATATTTCTTCTTGTTTGATATTCCTGGTGTCAATACCAAAAAAATATTCACAAAAAAACTGGGGACAAAACCTGAAAGCTTTCTCTTAAAATTACATTTTTGAGATAAGCAGTAGATGAAGTTACCTGAGCACAAACCAATTAAGAACTGTCTGTCAGGTCCTAGCTACTATAAATATATAGAATTTCATTTTTGTTGGTAGATAACAAATTTTTAGGCCCATTTTCATGGCTGATGAACTGTTCCTTCAATATGCCCAAGGATGTGAGCAATAAACACCGAAGGCATTTTTGATACAGATAGTTGGTAAAGATAGCCTTTGGCTCCTGAGCTGAAAGTTTTTATGGTAAGGATTCAGTCGTGGAGGTTGTCCACAGTGTTTGATGGTATCCATGACTTCCAGCTCCATTAGGAGCTTTTGAGGTCTCAAGAAATAACAACTGCTTAATGCAAATATGTAAAATTTTGTTTAGTACAAATATGGCTGTAAGACACTAAAGCTACAATTAGGTACTAACTATAATGCCATGTACTAGATTTTTGAAAGTCGTTGCTCAGCATGATTTTTTATTTCCATGTTCTAATACCATTTCTTCTAGTTATATTTTATTTTTTCTGTCATTACAGCATTTCTTAGAGAATAGTAACAGCTGCTTGTGCTCAAGGTAAACATATTCTCAATTGTATATTTTTTAGCAGATATTCTGAAGATAATAAAGGCTGAAGGCAATGATGCTGATGGATCTCCTGGTTAATGTGCCAATCTACTAATTAATTTAACTACATCACAGTAATTTGCAAGGAGCTTGTTATAAATGACTTATAATACAGATAAAAATTATGGAATTAAGAAGAAGAGACTCTTTGCAGGATTTTAGTCCTTTGTATGAAAACAAAATATCATTGATAATAAGGGGGAGATTTGCACATAAGAGGTGATAATTTTTATATACTTCTATAGAGGTAATGTGGCAATAGCACATTTTTCATATTTTCTGTCCCAGTTTTTTTTCCTGCCCTGGATTTTATAGATATCAAATAATTAAAAGATCACCCTTGTTTCCATGTTCTATTTTTACATCAAATGTAAATCAATTTCTTTTGTTGAAAGAAACATTAGAGAGAATGTTTTAGAACATCTTAGCTACAGTGACAAATGTGCTTTTAAAATACCTCAAGCTTTTTGATTTAATCATAATAAGGAAAAGTCACAGTGGTTGATTTCCTGAAGAAAAAGCACATGTCCTTCCCCTGCCCATTTAAATCTGTAGCTTCTAAATTTTCTTTGTCTACTATGGCCAGAAAATATTAAACAGATAAATATACTGTTTAATGTAGAAATCACTTTTTTTTTTTTTTTAATGATTAATTGAATTCATATCTTCTGGCAGTTACGGAGTTAGATGTACATTTGGCCCGTATTGAGATTTCAGGATGACCAACACATAGAGATTTTTTAATGCCATAAAATCAAGATGCTTTCAAGAAACACAGTGGTCAGTAGATAATAGTGAGACCAAAAGCCTAACAAAGTGATAAATACTAAATTAAACTATCATGGAACTAAATAAATAAGTGGAAGTGTTGTCCATACTCATTCAGTTCTTCAGAAATCAACAGCAGGTGGGCAGCAATGTAGGAACATTCTGAGTAACAGAGAGGATAGGTTGGATGGGGCTCTTGTTCAGCATCAGAATGAGCATGTTAAAAACCGAGTAACTTCCAGATTGGTATAAAAACCTTACTACTTTATTCTGGCTTTCTTATAATGGGCTTTTATTTTTTCCCAGAATGAACATATAAATCTTAATAACTTTTTTACCACATACTGTGGCACATCAACTTTCTAATAGCAAAAACTAAAAGTGATTATCTTTATGTGATTTCATGTTTCCCTTTGTTTATTTGGTATGGCTTTGATAATGGAGTTTATGAACTCCATTGTCTCTTGAGATTCCTACTAGGAAAATCTTATTGCTAGCTAACTAAATCTTACATTCTACCCTAAAAGCTGTTGCATGATCTAATATATATATATATATATGTATATATTTTTAAAAGAAAGATCTCAAATAAAACTTGATTTTGTAATTCTACTAACACTGAGTTGCACTTTCTTGGCCTTTACCTTAAGAGATGTAACATTTCATAGCAGTCTCAGTTTACCTTTTTTGACTTTGTACTCAAACGAGAAAGAATGTGTCACAGAAGCAATTAACAACTAATAAGGAATTTTTAAACTTGTTTTGGTTTGGGTTGAGTTGGGTTAATTTTTAATTTTTCTGTAGCAGATTTAGCTCCATTTCAGTCCTTGTTTTGATGACAGAAAAGCCAGTGTCATATATGGAAAGCTGATGTTTCATAGATTGAGGACAATTGCTCTACTTCCTTTGCTACTTCCCCTAGGAAGGCCTTTTGCCAAGATTCAAGAACAATGATATAATAGGTAACTCTTCATGATAAAGAGGAGTAGCATATAAAGCCAAGGAGTGTCATAAAGCCATGTCTGGTTATAAAGGCCCAAGAATCTTGTTGCCTCCAGTCAAGTGAGTTGAACTCAGAACTGTATTGCCCAACTAATAAAAAAGTTATCAATATCAGAAAATTTTGTGGTTTGTGGGTGAGCATTACAATTTAAGTTGTATGGTTATAGGAACAAAGGTAAAATCATTGGAACATAGGGAATAATGGCTTAACCCTTGTCCATGGCAGGAGACAGACCTTAGAGCTCAGTACTGCCAATTAGTCTTCAGCTGAATATCTGATCACTTCAGTGGAAGGTATTACTTTGTAATTTGCTTGATTATGAAGGAAATATCTTGGAAGGGAGGGAGTACCATGATATATTTGACCACTTTCTGCTCTAACATAGCTAGTTTCAGTGAACAGATAGCTGAAGTTTAGAGCAGAGTTTGCCACTGCAACTGGCACTAAAATATTCTTTGATTCTTTACATCTTAGAGCCTCTGATCTCTGAATTTCAGAGGGTGACAATGATTTTATTAAGTCTTGCAGACTAATTTATCCTATTCAAAGTCAAATATATCAGAATATTGTTTTCTCACCTCTCTGACATCAACAGTTGCATTGGCTTGTTATTTGTTTGAAGCTGCTGTGAGAGCATTTGCAAAAAAAAGGGACAGTAAAATATCTGCTCATTACAATTTCAAACTACTTGCCACTCTGACATTTGGAATATTAGCTTTTTTTTTACAAGTGTGAAAAAGAATGAAGATAAATACAACCTGTAACAATTACGAGAACTACATTTTGAAATTACTTTAGATAGCAATTTTTAGGCTACTCTGAATCAGGAAGAACAAATTTAGTGTCTGCTTATCTAAAGTAGAAGAAATCTACTTAAGAAACTGTCATATATATGTGGCCACACCTATTTTTGATATGTAGGCTTATATTCTCCCTGTGAACATTTCAAACTCCATCAGTAACTAATGATTGTAAAGCGTGAGTGTTGGCCCTTTTTGCTTCTTAAATTTCCCTACCAAAATATCTTTCTGTCTCTATCTTAAGCAATCTATTTGTACATCATTCTATTAGACTTTTCTTTGTAAATTTGGAACATGCTTGTGTTTTCAAACTCAAAGATTCATAAAGTGTCACTTATGAAAAGTTATATGGGATTTGAAGTGGCAAAATATATAATTCCTTTAAAAGTTTCTACATTTCTTCTTTTTTGTTCTTTTTTTTGTTCTTTCTTTTGTTCTTTTTTTGTTATTTTTTGTTCTTTTTCCTAACCTTAACTTCTATTCAACACTTAGGCAAAGAAGACCATCATGATCTTAATGTAATATGAATGTCAGGTTAAGGAAATAGATGATGGTATGGTAGCTCTGAATTCTCACAACCCTTTTTTAAAGAAACCTACTCAGTGAGCAGAATAAAGAGGCAACAAGTAGGTGAAGATACACAAGAATTGCCTGTAGGCTTCCAATATGTTTTCAGATGATATTCTTAAATTTTTAATGTGATCTGACTAAAATACTAGTGAATTTGTCTCCTGTGTTGTGTTAAATTTAGCCTGAAACCTTTCTACTAAGATCTTGAAGCCATATGGTCTTGTTAGTATTTAAATAAGAAACTTCCCAAGAAAACTCAGATGCGACAGCATAAGACTGTTTCAGCTTCATTCCCTTCTGTTTTTTCTCAAATTAATCCTTGTTTTGAACAAAGGTACTGGCAGTACTTCCTTCAATAATATTTCCATTGAGTTTCAAATGATTTGAGATTTAGACCTGTAGTAGAGTAATTTGTAACCTTAATGTTATTTCATTCTCTTATGGAAAAGTGACTGATTTTAATGGAATGGGGGTATTTTCTTGAAACTGCATTTTTGTTTGTTTGCTAATGACCTTAAGTCCATGTTGTTGGTTGCTAGGTACAGGTGATGAAGTATTTCTTTTCTGAGATAGTCAGTGTTCTTTGGCAAAATGTTTTTCTGAACATCAAGCAGAGGAGACCATAAAAGGAGGAAAAACTTACACAAATTAGGTAGAAATTATTGTAATAATTTTCTATATAATTGAGTAAAATATATTTACATGCTATATGTACTTTACAGTCATCTTCGGTAAAAGATTAATAATTTCTTATTAATATTTAAAAGATATAAGCTGCCCTGAGCAAAATCCTGACTCTTCACGAATTCTGAATTTGCTTAAAGTACTTTTCAAAACCCTTCAATAAAATGGACAAACCAAATAAAAAGCCTCATAAATTATTGGGGAGGGGTAGTGGAAAAGGAGGCAGTTGTGCATGTAAAATCTGTATAAATTTCAATTTTTTTTAATTGATGTTTACTAGTGGAAGACTGGTTTGGATGACACTTGGCTTTGAGAATTTAAAATTTGGCTTTAAGTGTTGCACTTTTGGCCTGAGCATCACTGGTGATACCAAAAAAGAAACTGGATTCCTGTTTAGAATAGAACTGCTGAGTCCATTAGCTCCTGTAGGTTTCAGACTCCTTTGAAATGTTGCTGAGGATCTTGCTTTTTCAATAAGTATGGAGGTGTTCAAAGAACTGGGTTTGGTTTTTTGTTTTTAAGCCTGCCACAAAATTATCTGCTAGTGGGAAAATCAGAAATTAGCAAAGAAATATTAGGATTGTGTAAGGGTTTAATATTTTGTATTTTAGAAACCATCAGTTATTTCAATCAAGCATTAATGATTTCAAGGCATGTAAAGACAGATGAAGGAGGTGGTTTGATCCTCCAGTTTAAAGATTTCAGATTACTGTATACTGATGACATTAAACATCTTAATCCTGTTTTAAAATAGAAATGTAATTTTCAATCACATTGAGATTAGATTAAATGAGACTGCTTTGCTTTCTCTGCCAATTTCCAATGCAAATAAAAGGTATTAACTGTGATCTCTCAGATTTATATGGAATATTTGCACACTGTGTAACAAATTGAAAAATCACTGGACTTCTAAGAGATCCATTTAAATGAGTCAGTGATTCAGCTTCTGAAGTAGGTAAGAATATTGATCTATTTTTTCCAAAGGTTAAACTTCCAAATGATCTGCCCGAGCATTATTGCCTATAGGAGATCAGATTCTTCTACACTGTGTGCATGAACAGAAGTCTACAAATCATAAAAGCATTCTTTTATGTTTGCTTTTATCTCCTATTACAGATACTATTAGCTACATCTTCATTAGTAGCCCCTATAATTTAATTTATTGAAGGTATCTTTAAAACAACATGAAAGGGAAGAGGGTAGTGTCTTTAGGATTCCTTCAGAAGGGTGAAAAACAGAAGAAAACCCTGCTGTAGCACAAGTCCTTCCCATGGCATACAGTTTCCCTCAGGAAATATCCACCTACACCAGGGAGTATCCTCCACAGGCTCCATCATTGTCCTCTCCATGGGTTGCAATGCAATACCTGCTCCTCCTTGATGTCTCCAGGGTCTGGGGGAGGGAAACTCTGCTCTGGCTCCTGGAGCACCTCTCCCCCTCCTCTTTCTCTTGCCTCATTTTAATTTCAGAATGAGCAAATAATTTCATTAGTTTCTTTCAATGATTTCATGATTAGTTAGGATGAACAAGCATATTATGAAATTTATCTTTCCATATCAGGAAATCAGAAATTCTGCAATCTTCCCCAGTGATATAGCTATATGGTCTCTGGAAACTGAAGATGCATAAATTCATAAAAAATATAATAACAAGATCAAATGAAAAATAATTTATGATTTATTTAGATTAGTCATTTATTTAAGGATCCAGACATTTTTGGCACAGTTATTGAGTATCTGAAGATATTTCCAGAAATTATTTTGCTGACAGAGCTCTGGCAGGTGAAAAAGTGAAGCCCTGTCTATCAAATATGACATTTCATGCAATTACTCTTTTAAATGCCATCTTTCCATAAAAAGCATTTCCCAATTTCTGTTTGTGCCGTGTCTACATTGTTTTTGAAAGGCATCCTTTGATCTTGTCTAATTTTTGAGAGGGTGATTGGCAGGGAGGCCAGGACATGCCCCCAGTGGTCAGTGACCTCCATGTGACTGATGAGGATTGGCAAGTCAGCAGCTGCCAGCACAGAGTTGTCTTGGAAGGATTTGGAGCACAAGCATCAAGTTAGCTGTAGTGGTTTGGTTTTTTAGGGTGTCCTCTCCTGCCCTGCTTTGGCCCCCTCCAGGGGAAAGATGTTGGGTACTGTCTCTCCAGCTGACTCATGGAGTCTGCCAAGTGAAGTGTACATTTCTGAAGCCTCTACAGTTTTCTGAGATGAATATTCTTCCTACTCTTTCTCAAATCAGCCATGTAAGTACAAAGCCTAACCCGGTATTTAATTAAATCATGTGCATGAGGTTCATTTTCTATTAGATTAGCATTTTCCCAGTTCTGAAGAGTCTGAATTGTAAGTCTGTATAAACAACAAGATTTGTCAAATGCTACTTTCTTTTACCTTCTCACCAGTTATTACTAGAATCAAAACAAAGCAAAAAGAAAACAAATAACCCTTAAAATAGGATATCCCAACTACTGATGTTTACCGAAATACTGCCTCTGATATTCAGTCTCTTAGAACTAGTTTAGGTATCTAAAAAATTAAAAAATTCTAGTGTTTCTGCCATTAATTTATATATTTCTAAATAATGGAATGCTCTAAAAAATTAAATTAATAATTTATTTTTCATTTGGTGGTGTTACTGTAATTTTTAGGGATATAATCTTGAAATAATTATGTTCCTCTTTAAACATTAAAGTGAGTAAGAATAAACAATAGTAAACAGTGTAAAATAATCATAGGAGTATGAGAAAAGGAAATAAAAAGTATAATTTGTCATTCTCTGTTTAAAAAAATAGAAAAGACATAGTAGATCTTTTTTAAAAAATAGGACAAAATGGACTCGAGATAATTTTAAGTTTCAGGTTGAGATTTTTAGCAGCCATAGGTTCTTTGCCCACATTAATTGCTTTGCTAATGCCGGCTCCTGTGTCTGCCTCTGGATCTCTGAATGATATCCACAAGGCATTTCTCTTTTTCCTCTATGTCTGCAAGTGGCAATAGTACTCTTTGGAAAACTTTATCACATCCTCTCCTTCAAAGCTCTTTGGCTGCCTTTATAGATTTCTCATTTTGCAGTATCTGAGATATTAAAATTGTGGCAAGTTGGGAGATGCTTTTCAAGACAAAATACTTACCTGTCAGAATACAAATGCAGAGGAAAACTGATGAAACAACATCAATCAAAAAAGTGTGAATGTTTTAGCCATTTTGCTTTTACTAGACTTCCACAAGAGTGAACTTCTTTAAAGGCATTTTAAACTTAGTAAAGTTATCCTTTGTTCTTCTTTCTAACTAATTAATATATTTTATGTCTCCTCACTAATAAAAGGCTGTTATTATTACAGGGCTAGTGGACCTACTTACTCTGCTGCTATCCCCTCAGCCATGCTCTTGTATTCTGGAATAGCTGGCATGAGAATAGGAAAATGTTTCCCAAAATGTTTTCCATTAAAAACTGTGGCACCAATCATGGTTGGTTACATGTGCCTGAGGTGATTCAAATCTGTGGAGATTCAAATCGCTGTACTGCTAAAATGACATGCATGATACTAGGAAATTTACAATAATGTATCCATCGGAAACGAGTAGAAAGTAATCAAATTTTTAAAATGTCTGGTCACACTGACACTTCATTCATATGATAGTTTTGTGTACTGCATGGGAAAAGGACAGAGCAATTTATATTCTAAAGGTATTACCAAATACCTTTATCATAGAAAAAAAAGACTTTTTCAACCTTAAAAATAGGGGCTTCTGTTAATCTTTTTTTAAAACAGATTACTAATTTTGGGAAAATGTTATTACAGTGAAATTAGAGGGTAGGGGACTTTTCTCTCGTGTTAGAAAATGGAACATAATTCTTACCCTAAACAGAAACAAACCATAATTTTTAGGGGAAAATCACGTACTATATGTCAACATTCAAAATAAATGTGCAGAGCTTCCAATTCTGTAATGCTGTGTGACAAACACTTTCAGAATATTAGCTTCCAACTTCCCACAGTCTGATTCATTGCCTTAATTTCAGCTTTAAAACTCAATGCTGGAAATGTTCAGATCCTTTCCTCACAGGAGTTTTCAGAAGTATTAATTAAAATATAATAAAATAAAGTCAGTGGTTGAATGGTTTTCAGAACTGCTTTGAATTTTCCTACAGAGAGGAGCCTGGCAGGGAGCACAGGAGGCATTCCAGGGAAGCAGCCGCAATGTAGGGCAGCTCTGCAGACAGAGCTAATTCATTCAGCTCCAGGAAGCCACACATCACAAGTCGTGTCGCTGGAGAACTTTGCCAGAATGATGATTGCTTCTTCTGAGACAAGGGAGTCACTTCAAAAACTTTTCACAAAACGTGTAGCACTCTGGGGTTTAAACCCAGGAGACCACATTCTGCACTACGATATTGAGTTCCCAGTGGTGAGGAGCACTTGAAAAAGTGAGGAGTTTTTTCTCTTGAATCATGAATTTGGGATGTCTAAATCTATTACGAGTCTTGCTTCTCAAAGAGACTATATATCCAGATTATATGGGCATATTTCTGTGGAAAGCAGGAAAGTTATCATTTACTTTACCCAAGCAAGGGTCTGGTCTATTATTCCAGGCCTCATTCAAGCAACTACTTTTTATCAGAAGTTATAGTAACAAAGAGTTACAGTCTTCAGATCAAAAGGCTGAAATACCTTAAATAACTGGTTAAAACATATCATATGGAAAGCTGTACCTCATGCATATAGGGATCAAACAAACTCATTATGCTGTTTCTGAGAATGCACTGTACAGGCACAGGAAAATAAATCAATATATACTGTATATGCTAGTAATATATAATTACTTTTTTATTTTCAAATTAGTCCAGTTTTGGACAAGCTTCAGGGTCAAGATTCTATCAACAAATGGAAAAAGCAAAATTAAAATAGAAATTAGTATTTTCTGGTTTTAATAGAAAGAGAATAGAAAATGGCAAAGATGATCAAAAAGGTTTAGGGAAACTTATGTTGCAGTTCTCAATAAATTCTTCTTGTTCTTTTTTGAATATATTTATGCTTCTAATTTTCACATCTTATGATAATAGGTTCAATGTTTACCTATGTGGTACCTGGGGAAAAATGTTCTTCTAGCTGCTAGTTTAGAATTACTTCCTGATTATTTAGCTGGGATTCCTTTGCTCCTTGCATTGGGAGCCAGTTCATTAGAAACAATTACTTACTGTTCTTCATAGCATCTGTGATTTTCTCTGCAGAGAAACTATTTTGGACATGTACTGGATTTCTTTCCATAGGATTTTGGGATTTTTTTTCTTGGATTCTCCATTCAATTCCCACTGTTCTGAGAAATGTCCCTAAATTATTTTCTCAAAAGAACAGGGTAAAATGTGATTTTTCTCTGAGAAGTCCAAGTGTGTGCATTTTTTTCCAACAGTTTCAAATTTTGCTGTGTTTCCTTTCAGGTTGAGTTGTGCCTATCTCCATTATTGCCCAGGAAATCTCACTAATGGGATGCATTAGAGTATTCACTTAACTCAAAGAATATTACATGTGAGTATGTGAAACATTGAAGAAGATTCTTTTATCCTAAATGCCTAATTTTTCTCCTTTAATGATTTATTCCCCGTGGAATAGTCTGGTGATTTCTCCCTTGAGGTGTTAAAACATGAGATTTCTGTTATAGTTTTGCTATATTTTGGATAAATCTCTGAAGGAAAACAAGAGGTCTTTCAGCAAGGCTGTCTCATTTCAGGCAACAAATAGGTGCTAAATAAACATTCCAAATGTATGCAGATGTATTTAAGCACAAGATTTCATGTTTGATAAGTTTATGTTGCTGTGTTTTATTTTATTTTCTTTTTGAAGATACTCAGTTTCACCTCAATTCACTAATATATCCTGAATACAAAAGTAGCACTTTCCATGTAGGAGGTAAGGTGCCTATAAAAGCTCTGAGAGCCAGAGGATAATGTTAAATCTCTTATTTTTTTGTTTGTTTGGTGGTTGTTTTTTTTTTTTTGCATAGAACACTTACTATAATCTGAGGCAGTCTTTTGTCTTTCTTTTTTCATAATCCTTAAGAAAGGAACATTGCTGTATTCCACTTGAATTTCAGCTTTATTCTTAACAGTATGTATTCTTTAAAAATAAGTTTATTTGAATTCATATAACTTGAGAATTAATTCTACTTTCTTCTTAATACTTCTGTTAGTTTCTTTTAGAAGCTTAGATTTACTTTAGATAAACTAAGTCTTCTAACATTCTGGAGCAAGAGAGACCAACCTAAAAATATATTCAATATTTTGCTTTGTTTTTTTTCTAACAGTTTCCAAAAGGAACAATATATAACCTGGGGAAGTTATCCATGTGCTGAATTGCTTTAGGAGATTCTCTTTTATCACTTAAAGTGCTCAGTGAATTTTACTTCATGCTGCAGTTAAGGACTGTAGCACACAGTTCTGAGTCATCTTTGAAGATAATTTCTCATTTTCTGTCTCATGAGGGGAGGAATGGTTCTTTCTTTGACCCTTACTTGGTATGTTTAAAGGGCTATCATGGAAGATTTTGCAGAGGTTGTTTTGGTTGTTTTTTTTTTTTTTTTAATGAGTAAGTAACAATGTCAGGAGTGATATCCAAAAAAGCAGGTGCTTTCATAGCACCCATTGTATTGCAGTACACCAAATGTAAATTAGCATAATGGAAATATTTTTGTTTGGAGATAACAGTGTGGAAGAAACCACACTTCTAACAATGGAATTACTTTTTCTTCCTTGCCCTACCTATCTTTGACCTGACAGTATTGATAGATACCTTTAACATCCTACTTCTTTGATGGTTTAGGATAATTCACAGATGAGTCTTCTTTTAGTGAACTGAGATCATCCACTCTTTCATCTTCTCTATCCTGTTTTTTGCACTCCCCCTCCCCTTCCTTCCCCACTCCGATTTTATTCTCAGAAAAACAAAACCTCTTGGCAATAAAGTGCACAATGTTTATTTTCTACCTCCTCAATAGACACTGTTTGTCTGAAACAAGCTTTCCTTAGCCACTGGCATCCTTAACTGACCCTTTGTCATGGTTTTAGCTGGTATAATTTCTGGAGGGTATCTTAGCAATACCTACAAATGTCTTAAGGACAGGTGTCAAGAGGAAAGGGCCACACTTTTTTTCAGTGGTATTCAGTGACTGGACAAGGGGCAACAGGCACAAAATTAACCATGGAAGGTTCCATCCAAAGAAGAGGAAAACTTCATTACCTGGGCAACAGGCACAAAGTTAACCACAGAAAATTCTATCCAAATATGAGAAAAACTTCTTTACCTGAGCAACAGGCACAAACTGTACAAGACAAGATTCCATCCAAATATGAGGAAAACTTCATTACTTATAGGGTGACGGAGCACTGGACCAGGCTGCCCAGAGCATTCTCTGGTGATATTCCAAACCTGAATGATCACAGTCCTGTGCAACCTGCTCCAGATCAACCTGCTTTAGTAGGGCAGTTGGACTAGTTGGTCTCCAGAGGTCCCTTCTAACCCGAAAGATTCTGTAGATATATTTATTTGTTTATTTATTTAAATTATTAAACTGTTGTTATTTATTCCCACAGAGTTTTGTCACTTTTACCTTTCCAATTCCCTTTCCCCCATCTGCTGAAGGGAGGAGTGAGTGAGTGGCTGCATGGGACTTAGTTGCTGTGTGGGGTTAAACCACAACAGAAGCCCATAGATCATGGAGAAACTTTTCTTTGGAAAGGGAAGATTTAGTTGCAAGAATGGAAAAAAAACCTTGTGGGTAGAAGATGAGAATGCTAGTGATAGATGAGGTGATAAAGCAGGGCACAGGAGAGACTAACAGGTTTAGTTCTCTTCAATAGATAGCAAATTCTTAAAATATCTCCATTTCTTGTCAAAACAAATCATAAATTCCTAACAGTCTTTTTCAGTTGGCAACATTAAATCTTCTCATCAATGTGGTTAAAATTTTTAAATAAGAAAGAAAATAAAGAAGATTAAAAAGAAATATTTGTTCTGCTAAAAATATCTATTTTATGTGTCCTCATATTTTATCCATTATTTCTTCTGGTTATTTCTTGGTCTCAGACTCAAAAGAATGCAGCTGCTTTAACAGTCATTAGTTACTCTTGATGTGAGAGCACTACACATTTCCAATATATTTTTTTCTCATTTTTTTCAGGAAGATTTGGCATTTGCAGCTGCTGACACTTCCCTAGAGCACTCTGAAGAAAAACCAAACAATGCCATCCTCAGGAACAGACTGGCACAAGGACAAATTCCTGGTGTCAACTCTCTACTAATTAGGTAAACGTACACTAGAGGTTACACTTAGACTATCCATTGGCATCAGTATCTCACATTTAATAGTGTAGTCACTATGTCTCATAGCTACTTCAAAAGCAATTATTTTGACAATTATTAGGAGACGTTGTAAATTATTCAGGACAGAATAATGCAAAATAAATCCATTAAGACAAAAGCCCTAGGGCAGAAAGCCTGGCTCTTGTGAAGTCATGAACAAAACACTTTCCCTGGAGACCAAGTATACTACCATGTGACTGTGTATAAAAATGGCCAAAACAGGTTACAAAATGTGTAACATTATAATTCTAACATTGTAAGTCCCATGCTTAACACTTACCTAATGCAAATAAGGAAACTGTGATTCCATCAACAACAAATAACAGAAATATTATCTTGAAAAATGCCAGGAAAAGTAGACAACATTACCATGTCAAGACTGAAGACTCAGCAAAGGTGGGAGGAAGGGCTGAGGGAGGCCTGGGTTATCCTCAGAACAGAGATGTTCAGTGTGCTGGAAGCAGGATGGTCCAGAGACCTCAGTCTGCTCTGCAACATGGAGCAGAGAGTGACAGTTTCCCAGATATATGTGGAGAGATCATTTAAATATTTTTTCAAGTAGCTTTAGGCTGTTGATTTTTAAATCCTCAAATAAAGATAATGAAGCTCAGGAGGATAAGCAGCTCCTGCAAAGCAACCCCCTGCATCCTGAATTGTTTTCGTTCAAAGCATTTTATGTGGTGATCAAGTCAGGCTCTATTTAATTCATAATCTGAAAGGATTCAGGGTAAAGCAGTATAGCTGTGCACAACAGACCACACAAGGAAAACTATTCTAAATGGAATCTGGTTTCCTAATAACAGCGAGCATGCTTGTTTATCTGTTTTAGGCAGCTTTATTGGGTACAATAGGGTTGAATGATACACTCAAAATGCATTTTAATTGTTTGAAAAATAGTTTGATTAATGTAATAGCCAAGGCTTAATGATATGTATAAGATGCACTGTGGTTTCCATGATGCCTACAAAATCTTTGTAGCCAAAATAGTACCATATGCTTTTCTTTCCTTCCCTATTTTTATGAACAAGCTTGTGTTGTTGCAATCCATCTGTGCCTCTTGGATCTTATCCAAAGGCTGTCCATGCTCCGTTGACAGTACCTATATGTCCTATCATAGAATTGAATAAATGGACACATACAGATACTTATAAATATGTGGCATTTTTCCATTATAATTATATCTTTGAGAGATACATCATCAAAGACTGGCAAGGCATGGTTTCTAAAGAACACAAACCAACCCACTAAAACAATTAATGCTGCTTTAAGGTACAATAAAAAATTAGTGCAGCACTTTCTACAGACATATTAAAAAGGCTGACTTTATTACAATTTGTCAATTTTGTATTGTCAAAAAGAGATGAGAAGTTCTGAGCAATTCTGATCAAGAATGATTAATTTAGCAGTTTTTAATTGTACATTTAGAATGGAGTTGCTAATTGGATTATTTGACTTTCTGAGCTTCAGTACCCACCATCAATTCTGCATGCTGAATGTTAAATATCGGATAAATCATTTGATCCTCTACCACATAAAAAGGTGAAAATGAATATTTTCAAATTGCATGTCACCAACAGTGTAAAAAAAGATGTGTATCATTGCTCATAACAGCTAGTACATAATATCTCATAGCTGGCCACATCTTTTTCCAGTGTATCTCCAGACACAGGAAGGATAAGAAGGTGTCTGAGCACTGCCAGGTGGATTTATCAAAAGTAAATTGTGTCTGGACAAGCCAGTTGCCTGTTTTAGTGAGGTGACTGGTTTTGTGGACAAGGACACAGCACAGGATGTTCCATGCTGCAGTGGGTTGACCCTGGCTGGATGCTAGGCACCCACCAAAACTGCTCTAACACTCCCTTCTGCAGCTGGACAGGGGAGAGAAAGTTCATGAGTTGAAATAAGGACAGAGAGGGATCACCCACCAAATATCATCATGGGCAAAACAGACTCAGCTTGGGAATATTGACTGACTTTATTTCTAACAAAATATGAGCAGGATAGGGAGAAATAACCAAATCTTAAACCAGCTTCCCCCCCCACCTCTCCCTCCTTCCCAGGATCTATTTCCTCCCCCTAGCAATGCAAGGAAATGGGAATGGGGGTTATGGTCAGTTCATCACCCGTGGTTTCTGCTGCTGCTCAGGGAGAGGAGTCCTTCCCCTGCTCCACCATGGGAGATAGCTCTCCACAAACTTCTGCAGTGTGAGTCCATCCCATGGGCTGCAGTTCTTCTTGAGCTGCTGCAGTGTGGGTCACTTCCACAGGGTCAGTCCTTCAGTCACAGACTGCTCCTGAGTGGGTCCCCCATGGGGTCACAAGTCTTGCCAGCAAACCTGCTCCAGCCTTGGCTCCTCTCTCCATGGTCTGCAGGTCCCTGCCAGGAGCCTGTTCCAGCATGGGCTTCCCACGGTGTCGCAAGGCTCCCCTCCTGCATCCACCTGCTCTGGTGTGCACCTTTTCCACAGGCTGCAGGTGGATTTCTGCTCCTCCATGGATCTCTGTGTGCTGCAGGGGCACAGCTGTCTCACCATGGTGTCTCCATGGGCTGCAGGGGAATCTCAGCTCCAGCACCTGGATCACCTCCTACTCCTCCTTCTGCACTGCCCTGGGTGTCTGTTGGGCTGTTCCTCTCACATATTCTCACTCCTCTCTTCTCTGGCCAGAATTGCATCCTTTTTTTCCTTAAATATGTTATTACAGAAGTCATAGTATTATTCCTGATTGGCTAAGCAGTGGGTTTATTCTAGAACTGTCTGGCATTGGCACTGCTGGGCATGGGGGAAGCTTCTGGCAATGTCTCAGAGCAACCACTCCTGTAGCCCCCCTGCTACCAAAACCTGGCCACACAAACACGTGTCGTGACTTTATCAAGACCATCAACAAGGTCTCCCACAACATTCTTATAGCCAGATTGGAGTCACTGGTTAAGTGGACAGCAAGGTGTGTGGAAAAATAACTGGACCACCAGGTTTAAAGGGTCAGGTGACTGGCACAACATCCAGCTGGTAGTTTGTGGCAAGTGGTGTCCCTCAGATATTAATAAAGGAGGCAGAGTGCCCACTTAGCCAGTCTGTGAGCAGTGCCAAATAGAGGGGGAGGACTTCTGCTCAGAGGGTGTCCAGGAGGCCAGAGAAATGAGCTAAAGAAAACCCTGTGAAGCTGAACAAAGCACAGGTGAAGTCTTGCAGCTGAGACGGAGTAAGGTCATGCAACAATAGGATCAGAGTTCCAACACAGTACTGAGTCCAGCTTTGGGCTTCTCATTACAAGAAAGAGGTGGACATAATGGCACAAGTAATTTTGAGGACCACTGAAGTTGTTAGAGGGCTGGAGCAAATGGCATATGTGGAGGGGCTAAAATAGTATGTCCATTCTCAAGTGAAAGCAAGGGGTGAAGACATTCTAATTGCAATATTTGTGCTGTCTCATGGGAAGATAGAAGCTTAATTCAGACTTTTACTAGAATTTCCAACCAAATATAAGTAAAAACTTGGTCACCATGTGTATTTGTATTGCATTATCCAGAGAGATTATGAGATCTCTCTACTTCGAGGCTTTTAAAATATGACTGGTAATTGGGCCAGATAACCTCAGGAAGGCCCTTCTAGTTTTCACAGTTTATACAGTTTTCACAGCACATTCTGAGTTCTTCAGGCCCCTTTAGGCCTATTATTTAAGCCACTTTAGCTCCTTTGTTCTGTGATTGTACCATTCTAGGATGCAGAAGCCAGAAAAGCGTGAAAACTCTTTCTCTCTAAGCTTCATTAGCAACATGAAATAGATGAAACACCAAAAATTCTTCATGCCAAACTTTATGCCTGTGTTCATCACACTGCTGAGCTCAAACAGTCTTGCTTACTTGGTAGGCAGCTAAGAGGGGTGACTCATTCAGTCTATTGCAATACTTGCTGCTATAACACTAAATGATAGGAAACTGTACTTTACAAATGATAAATTGCATCCTGTTTACATTTTTTCCCCCTTTCTACTATATTTATCAAAATCTTTCTCAAGATCCCAGTAGATGTCATTTGTTGGTATTCATACCTGGCATACCTTTACACGCCATAGTTCTCAAATCTATATTCTTTAACTCTTTGTTCTATCCAATCAGGAATTTTTCTTGGAATGTTAAGAGTTCCCCTCTTTGGAGGCCACAATAATTAACACTTATCAGTTTAGCAAGAACAGTTTGTTGCATACGCTGCCATTAAGTATCAAGTGATAATTCAAAATCAGGATTTAAGTTGTGCTCCAAAACCTAAAATTTTACATTGTCTATGTATAAAAACTTGTATTTTATTCACAACTATATAATGAACATAACAGTCTAAATTAAATTTTTAGAGCAAAATTTGTTCCAACTTTGAAGAAAGGAACACTGGAAAAGAAAGTAATCTTGCGCTGTTTAAAAATCTCTGTATTCCAGCAAATATCTGGGTAAGTGGTCAAAGATCTATTAAAATTAACAGAATGTTCTAATGGTCTTTTGTTCATTTAAAATGGAATTAATCCAAATTAAACTTGATTCTGGAGAGATTTAAAAATGAAATAAAATATCTAATGTCTTATTTAATTGGAGGCTATGAGTTATATACACTTCACTCTTACAAAGGAAAATAGGCACATACTACTTAATTTAAGGGATTTTAGCTTTTATTTATCTGTACTCAAGCATTCTATTTTGGTTGGAAAAAAAGAGCATCACAACTGTCCAGCAGATCTCAGAGGGATAGTTTGAAAGCATCAAAAAATGCTTTCATTTAAATTTAAATTCATGATCTGGGCCTATTCAACCTATGCTTGAACACTTGTTCATCCTTAGGCTCATAAGAATTTCTTATAGGAACGTTTTCTTAGTTGGTAGTCTTTAGCAAATGAAAAATATCTTTATAACTTCAGGGAAAAGCAATCCATGGACTACAAAGGAACAACTGACTAAGAACTGATAATTTGAAACAAATTTAAAAAGTTTAAGAAAGATTTTTTTTTTTTTTTTTTACTTTGCTAATAATTGAAAAAAAAATTCAATATTCTTTCCATATCAATTATTTTTCTCCCTTATGAATTGATTTCATAATGACACTGTATTTGGGGCCTTTCTGTCAAATAAATAGAGCTGAAAACCAACTAGGGTTACATTTTTAAATTGCTTCACAAAAAACTCTGAAGTAAGGAAATTTCTTGGGTGGGTTTAGGATGTATGTATGTATGTATAGCCTTTTATTGACACACAAGATTTTACAGCTGTACGTTACTCTGATGCTGAGATGTGTTTCTGCATGTACAGCAGACTCATGAACAATGAGTGATCTTGGTTCCCCTTCCATGGAAATGATGTTTGTTCTTAATTCTGCTGTGAAAATAGTGAATCACTTAATTTACATAGGTATGCAATGATGAACATGACCTCAGCAATTCATGTTTTTCCTAGCTAGATATTAAGTCAAGAGAGGCTTTTCCATTAACATAAATAGGTGCTGGACCTTGAGGCCTGAAGAAAGCTTTATATTTATGTCCCTATAAATCTGGAAAACAGAAAGTAAATGTATATCATATGCATTAAAACAATAACTTCAAATAAAGCTTGAAGCATTACTTTATTTATTGCTGCTGATAAAGTGTTTCTGCAAGAAACTGGCATTTATTTGCATGTTTCTTAGCAGCATGAGCAAGTTCCAAAATTATGGATTAAAATTCATGTTGACCTGTACTCATGCATTGCAAAACATTAAGGGGAAAACATATTCAAATTTGGCTAGACTAGGTCAAGTACTGAACTGAGAGTGTGCAATGTCATTTGCAATGCAAGTGATAAATGGGAATTGGAAGCTGGAAAACCTCTTCAGTCAAGTTATGGTTGCAAAATTTGCATTTGCATTTCTGATTTAAAATTATCCATGTTTGTTGGTATCTAAAATGAGGAGAAAATTGAGCATTATGCTAGAAAGGATCTTGCCAACCCCTAGTTTGAATTTTTATTAATTTAATCCAAAGGCTTTGTTTTCTATGACAAAACATTTGAAGAGGCCATTAACTTCTCAGTAATTGCAATGAAGGACTCAGGCTTCTGGGTTTCCTGGAGTTTCTGCCCATGTCCACGCTGGGACATTTCTCAGGCAGTGTGATGCCCACTCTTGCAGTTTGATGAAGACATTGCATTATAAATGTTGCATCCCACAGGAGCTGGTGCTGAACAGCAGATGTGAGAATGTTCTCCCTGAGCACTACTTCCACAACCCCTTATTTATGGAGAAGGGAGTCTCCATTGTTCTCTTGAGCTTTGCTGTCTCTGACTTTCTGTAGTTAATGGGCAACTGGGTTTTGTTCCTCAAATCCGTGGTGGAAAGAGTGTTGTGGCAGCCAGAGAAGTGAGAGCAGGGCTGTTGGTCCACAGGGAGTGTCAGCAGTATTTATTAGCCTCTAGCTGTCTTTGTTTGTTGCAGTCTCCCAAAGTGTATCACAGAGTTTGGTGTAATTTGAATACTTTCCAAGTCCTCTGTGAGTGCATCAGCAGCTCTCATTGCTTTCCATGAAACACCATGGACACAGCACACCACAGACACACAGCCATTGAGTGTGTCTGTCCTTCCCCAGAAATCCATAAGAGCATCCCATCCCTGACCATGGGTGTCCATGTCCATTTCCCTTGGGAAAGTGCCAATTCCCACTTACAACCCTGATTAAAATCAGAAGCATCAAGCTTTCTATTGTTGGGTCCTTCAGGATCTCATTGAAAACTGGATTAATCTGTGTGCCAGTATTCATGTCACCCCTCCTCAAGAGGCAGTCTTGGAATGTGATCTCCTGCAGTGCCATAAACTCCTTGTTCAAGGATACTGGAGAAAAATTTCAAAGTGATGTACCTTTTATTTCCCGCTGAATTAGACTTTCCAGCTCTCTTTCTACTTGTCAGAATTAATTCACTCTAAGCAATCTTTTATTTAAAACAAATGGTCCTAATCATTTCTTATCATATAAGACATTTTCAATGATTTCTAAGGTTAAATGTTGCAAGAGCAGGCATTTGGCCCAGGTCGACATATGTAAATATGTAAAACACTGAGGAACTTGGAAATTTAGATAACCAGTCCTGTTCTGGCCAGGCTATGAGACCAGAAAAGAAGAGAAAATACCTCATCCTACTCTTTGTCATTATTTTATATATTATGAATCACTTTTAGGAAATTATCACCTTAAATCACTGTACTTTTATCAAGTTGTATTTCCTTATGTGCTTATAAAAAGTACATTTTTTAAAATTGGCTCATTGCCAACTGCAATTTAAACCAAGTATTAGAAACCTATATGAAAGTGCTAACAATGAGCAGGGATAGAGAAGATGTTGAAAGGTCTAAAAATAAAAATAATGCAATTTTACTTGGAACACTTCATAAAAAGCTGCTCTTATGGCAGCAAAACTATTCAATTAAACAATTAAAAGTCTAACTGATAAATCTCAGAAATAAAGGGAACTTCTACCTCTATGTTCTTCTACAAGTTTTCAGTAAAATTTCTGGGAAAAGGATATATCAAATTTTGGTTTAAAATACCTGCTAAGAATAACAGACATAGAAAACAGATACCTGACAGTGATTCCAGTTATTAAAATATTTTGGTCTGTGAGCCTCAATGTTTTAAAAACAGTGAATTTTATACCAGTCATACATGTTTGACTCTTAAAGATCCCAAAAAATGGCAATTTGAAATGAAGCTGGCAATTTTAATAGGCAGCTGTTAAATTCATAACATATTGTATTAAGTAGCTTTTTTCATTTACTGTTCTCTAGATAACATTTCTTATAAGCATTTACAGACCATTAAACTAATAACGTATAAAAATAAATCAAAGCAGATATTTATGGTTTACTGGAAGATGACAAACTCCACATCCAGTTTATATAAGAGGACTTGAACTTCTGAAGCCAAATATTTTAAAATTCATCCTAGATTAATTTTTAAATTTTGGAAAGTTAAAAGCAGATAAATATTGGCTTTCCAGCAGACATAGAAGTCTCTGCATTCTAAAATTAAAAAAAAAAAATATAGGAAAAAGAAGGTAGGAAATCATGTGGGAATATGGACTTTCTAAACAATCTGAATATGAAGAATATTTCAAAATTATTACATTTCTGGCTTATTCAGTATTGACATGAATAGGTAAGTTGTGAGAAGGAAAGTTTAGACTGGATATTAAGAAAAAATTCTTCACCAAAAGGACTGTCAAATACTGTAACAGGCTGCAATGGTATTGCTGGAATTATCATCCCTGGAGGTATTTAAAAGATGGGTAGATGTGGCACTGAAGGACATGGTTTAGTGGTGGCTTTGGCAGTGCTGAGTTAATGGTTGGACTCGATGATCCTAAAGGTCCTTTCTTTTCCAAATGAAATAATTCCACTATTTATGATTCTGTGATTTGAAAATATCTGATCTCAGCCTGTCTGTCTGTCTGTGAACTCAAGAGTTCAGAGAGGAACTTGTTTTCCTGATCTGGCTTTCCCACAAAGTACGTTCACCTATCCCCTTTGGTATTTAAGGAAGAAAAAAAAATCTATAATTCTATATTATTATTATTGTTATATAACATTCCACAAAGCTATTTGTTATTCCAGTTTTTAATTTGCTTTCTTTTCTTTTCTTTTCTTGTACTATGATCTCTTTGTCATGCATTCAACTAAATTTTAATTCTAGGTAGGTTCATTTCCTTCATTTTTTAAGTGAACTTCAGTGCATACCATATTAGGCCAGTAAGGAATTCCCATCAATACTGGGAATAGGATTTCTGCAGAAAATTTTGTATTTAATATAATGAAAATTTAAATGAGTAGTAACTTTTGTCTTCAGAAAATACTTTATTGTTGGCATTGCAAAGAATAAAAGTCTTCAAACTAAAATAGTTTTTCAGAAAAAATACATTCTGAATTGCATAGGCTTCCATAGGAGTTTTAATTCAGTTGCCTTTATGCACTGTTTTTTCCTTGGGCTCATTTCCCAACCTGGACAATGCTTCCTAAAGTGTATCATTCTGATAATTGGCCACAACCTTCTTTCCAGGAGAAAATCTGAGAGCAACCTTTGGGAAATAGAATAAAATTTGAGTGTTTGGCCTGAAGGGGAATGTGAAAACAAAGCTCATCAAACTGCAATCCTCGTAAGGCATAGTAAAATCTTTTAGTCTTTTTTATTGTTATTAAAATAATTTTATACATGACATTTAGCCAAAAGAAACAGGGCTTTCTGAGGTGAAATTAGACAAAAAATATTATTTAGGTTTATTAAAAATATATATTTCCACTTATCTGTAGACATTTTCTCAAGGAAACAAACTTTATTAATTTAAATAGCACAGTGAATCCTAAACCATTGTTTTGTAAAGCTTAGAGGAAAGGCAGAAAAGGATCCAGATGTGCACAAAGAAGGCAGGAAAACTGAAACATTCTTGTTGTCTACCCATTTTTTTCCTTGGTGCATGATACGCAGAGGACTTATGTCAATTAAAGATGTTCCCAGAGGATGATGCGAGTCTAGACAGCAAAAATCCTGCCCTGGGAGTTCCTGTGCCATGAAAGTATTTGATGCCTCCCAGATTTTCTAATACAGTAAGCTTCAGGTATTTAACCTAATTAATTTTTTTTTGTGTGTTTTTTGGGGGGTTTGCTTGTTTGTTTGATGAAATACTTGCTCTTGTTGAAGATTAGAAGGAAATTAAACCTTTCACTTTTTTTTTTTTGTTTGTTCAGTTTTTTGTTTGCTTCTTTTTTGCTTCGTTTGTGGTTTTTTTGGTGGAGTTGTTAAAAATTTTCTTCAAATTAAATGAAGGTGTATTCTTATGTCAGTTTGCATTAAAAATATATTAAAAAAATTGATAGTATTTATCAGAATGGTTTGAATTTGCAATGTAATTTTTCTGTGAAATTCAGAATACCATGTTATACAATCCTACAAGTGTATGGGGATTAGATTTAGTCATCCACCTTTACCAGGTTGCTAGTGGTGACAAATGAGAAGGAAAGACTACAGCTTGATGCAGGCTGAGTTGAGTTTAAATTTCCTTTTTTTCTGTTATTGAGGCAGTAAAAACTGTTAGTTTTCAACTCTACCAAAACATTTAAAAAAAAACACCCAACATTTTGTCAAACTAGAAACATCCTATATTTGTATAAATGTATTTGTATAAATATGTTTGTAAACTCTGGACATTTTTTATTAGCCTGTAAATGGTATTCCATTTTAAATAGGGATAAAATCTCTGTGTGAGGTAGCCTACCATATCAATTCTATCTCATACCTTACTGATTTTTATAAAGAAACAAAAATGTGCACTGAGACTTGATGAGTCACTGTCTGGATTACTGTGTTTGATGTTCCATTGGCTTAGATTTAGCGGGAGAATGGGGACAGAAGGTAAACATGGCAATTGATGTTTCTGTAAAAAATAAATCGACTTATGCAAGTTAGTTTTCAGAAGTGAGATGCTATTCTGTATAAATGTATGTGTCCTGAAGTATATATGGAACACTTAATGATGTATTTCTTAATATTTTTCTTGAACATATTTCACAGAGCCTTTAGCTGTGCTTCAAGCTTTTCTTTTCAAGATTGTTTTTGAGCAATATTGATGTTTTTATCACTCTTTGTGTCATACTAGATTCTTTTCTTCTGTGCTCTGATTGGACTGGTGAACTGTCCAAATGATCCAAATGAGTGCAGAAGATACCAAATGCTTGAACTGGATTTTGACATAGGATCAACCAAAATTCCAGGAAGTGCATGTTTTTAAAAAGTGTGTTCTGATTTGTTCTTTCAGGAAACTGAGAAACTTGTAATTACAATTTTTTTCAGTAAAAACAAGCACTGACATCTTTCAGGTGGGGATATCTACAGAGGAAATACTCAAGGCATTAAAAGAAAATGACTCGTGAACATATGAAGTCTGCATTGTGCACAGCATTAGTCAAGGGGCTCCTGATCTTTGCTAAAATGTGTACATATTATAAAACCTTTAACAGTTCATTCATTGCTAAATTTATAGCACTAATGCAAAATTCAAACAAAGCAATATGCTTTAGAGAACATACTGCGTCTTCAAGATGATTATTTATTGTGTGACTTTCCCCAAGCTGGCCTCAATAATCAATCTTCTTGTATTTTCTCATTAAAAGTGTGGAGGGTTGTCTGCATTTTTTTATTGCTTTTGGGTCTGCGTCATTTTAATTTTGTTATTTGTACAATTTCATGTCTGAATCCAGGCATTTAAACTCTGTGGAATTAGAGCAGGCATACTACTGATTTGTTAGTTTTCCCTTAATGTCACTTACTGAAGCTGCTGTGTTTGCAGGAAAGATCAGACTTCTTTGAAACTATATTTGTATTGTTTTAAGAGATTTTGTTATTTCTACCATATAATGGAAATTTAATACAATAATAATAATAGTAATGATTTTGTGTGATCTGTTTTAAGTCATGGCTCTTGCAAGTAAAATATGTCATGAAGTTATAATAATGCTATAATTTGGAATCTAATGTGCCCAGAGGGGGTAAAATCTTCTTTTTTTTCTTCTTTAAGATCGTTATGATGCTGCTTTTCCCCTAGACTCCTAAATCTCCTATTCTTTATCTTGTTTAAATAATTAACAAATGTGACTGAGATAATTGTTTGAGGAAATGAAACCTATAAAAAAGAACTTTTCTGGAGCTGGCTTAGAAATATCAATATCTGTTTTCTGTTACTACTGAAAAACTTCACTAAGTATTATTTTGGAGGAGGGATGTTTAGAAAAAATACTCCAATTCTAATGACCCTTCATTGGCAAACCCCCAAAATTATTGACACCTAAAATTCAGCAGTGGACTTTTCAAGATGAAAAAGTATTTCCACTATTGGGGGTACTTCAATATAAAAGATATTTCTAAACTGGTACATGGTAAACTTCAACTTTTAAAATGTTGATATTTCTAATAAAAATGTTTTGCTTATGATAAGTTTTAATTATATTTTATTGTTTAAAGAACTTTGGTTCTTATGGTATTTCTTAAAAAAAAAATTAGAATTTCCTAAAAGTTAATTATTAACCAAGTTTTGCACAGAAATTGTAGAGAGCTTATAATGAATAAATACACTTCTTTTTAAAACCTAATCACCTTTTAATGAATCTGTCCAGAAATCTTTCTGAGTTTGAAAAGAAAAAATCCTGAACTGAAACTAAAAGGCAAAAATGCCTAAATGGTTTTTTTCCTAAAATGGAAAAAGTGCTTTGAAACTCTCAAGTGTTCATGGTTTTTTTCTTTATATACACTTTCAAATTGAAAAAGCTCTGCAAGGTGAAGATTAGATTGTTTCCTGATCTTTCTCTAATTTAAAAACTCCTGGAAGAATTATATGTGAATTTCACAAAGTTTAGACAATATTTCCCCATGGAAAATTTTCTTGATAGTTTTTTCAGCTGGTTATTTCCATTTGCATGCTTCACCTACAAGTAATTCCTAACCTGCATTAAGTTTAAATTCTTTTTCTACTACTGTATTTTAAAAAAAAATAAGAAATCTTTCTTACACTTCTACAGTTTTGATTGTTCTTTTGGCTTCTCACTCCCACACTTTAAGTCCTTCCTTCCTGTCCAAAGATACACTCCTTGGTTTTTTTTGTTTGATAGATTATCTAATTATTAGTTTCCATAAATAAATAATTTATTTAATTTAATTCAAATAATAAATAATTAGGAAACTTTAAACCTTCCTTCACCTTCATAAAGTCGATAGAGCACACACCAATTACAAACTTGTGGTAAATTAAGGAATATTTACTGGACTATCTTACCTCTGCAAGACAGACAAGTGTTTGTTAACACTAAGGTTTTTCAGTTTATTTCAGTAGTCTATGGCTGTCTCTTACTGTCTCCGTTGAAACTATTAGAAGACAAATAAAAAGGTGATAAAAATATTTGACTGTTGACATATGTTAGATGATGGTTTGTGAGCTGGTCTAGTGCCTGATGTCCTCAACTCAATCCAAACACACATTAAAAACCATAAAACCATTTACTCAGTCATTTTTCACAGAGAAAATGGGATAATAATTAGAACACTAGTCATGAATTTAAGAAAATAAGATTCAATTAAATAGTTACCATTTGTATATGACCTTAGATAAATTACTAAGGTTAAATTATTAGCAGTGTTTGGTAGTCAATGTGGAATTCATCTCACTTGAATTTAACTGTCAAAAACGGAAGTGTTTAACCTTAGTTGTATCAGATCTCTTTATAGGTAATGAAGGAGGAAGATATGTCCCCCTAGAACAAACGTCATCCTACTTCACTCTTTCTGCCTCAGAGACAACCTATATAATTAGCTTCAACTAAATGCTTTTCTCTTATGACTTTATCCAAAAGGAGCTGATGATTTCTGAGACCACTTTCTCTGGTGAGTGGAACTCTCCCAACACCAGCAACAACCTGAGGAAAACTATATTATATGAGATGGGTCAATGCCTTTGAATGAGGAGACATGTTGTCCTGAAAGAAAACTGCATTCTTAGCCTTCCAATATGTGAGACACCTACAGCATTCTGAAACTGGGCAAGTGATAGGTCACTGCAAGTAAACAAAATCTCCACTGGGGACAGATGGTAATGCATGTAATATGTATTTATGGAAATTATGAGCCTCTGTATGCATTTAGACACAAGAATGTGAACTAATGCAATACCTATGCACTCATTTTCATCTGGAGCACCTGCTGCACCGGCCTTCAGCTTTGCCATTGCAGGAGAAAGTCATTACAGGATGTTTTTCCTTAAGGATGTACCAAGACACTCTGAAAGTTATGTCTAAATATGTGCTTTAATACAAACATTTTAGACATTCAGTATGTGCACAATAGAACTAACAGCTACGTCGGTGAGGAGGAAGAATAAGGATTGTGGAGCCTTATATAACATAATTTGGCACTTGAAAAATTATATGTTAAGGATTTAATTATGCAAATAAAAACTCTGGAAGAATAGGATCACAAGACTCCCCAGAGTGCATATTAGAAAATGAAGAAAAGCACAATTAGAAATGCAATAGATACACCACTTACTATTAGAAATAGATCTCTTTTTTTCTGTCATTGAATCTTTTCTGTTTTACACTCAGTAAAATTTTTTTCATGAACATATGTCATGTCAATATTATTTCATTATTTATCTGCAAGCCATACTACTATATTGCCATTGCAATTTTGCCTTTGTTTTCTGCTGATTTTTTGTTCGTTTTCTGCAGAAGTATTGTTTATTCACTTGTGGCTTTGCTCAGTCTGGGGTCCGAGAAGCCACAACGAAGCCACAACGAAAGGGCAAGCTGCCGCGCTGTGCAAACACCGGGTGTGCCCTGGCAGCAAAGCTCACGGGCTGGTCTGCGGAGTCCCTGGGGGATGGAGGCAGGCAGGAACCGAGGTGGGATGGAAGAATGTACGGCATGCAGTCTGCAGTCTTCCAGGGATTTATTTGAGGGTCTTCGGGTGAGGGTCCAAGGACGGCGAGAAGGGCCGGAGAGACGAGGACGGGCAGAGGGCTGGAAGTCCAAAGGCTGCGAGCCCCAAACAGACAGTTGCAAGGGATTATAAGGGAAGGGAGAAGGGGAGGGGTTAGCTCCAAAGAGCCAACCAGGGAAGTCTGAGGGAAGAAGGAAAGGGGTACAAACCAATAGTCTCATGATGGGGGAGGGTACCAAATTCAAAAGAACCAATCACGTACAGTACCAAGTGTAGCAGTGTGTCTGATTGGCACTGCATATGTGCCTTCCCTTACCCCATATCTAGTTAACAGCTAGAAAGTTCTTTACCCGCAGTGTTATTTTTGGTTTTTAAAAGTTCTGTATCTTCCCTCCTTGTACCCCCATTCCCTGAAGCCCTTGTCAGTCTGTATCCCCTGCGTCCCGGTTGGCTATCCTCTCAAAACCCCTCCATCTTTCCATCCCTCTTAACCCGATGTTCGCTTCCGTTCGGGGCTCTTGGCTCTGTGGAATCCTACTGCCTCCTGCTCCCCTCGTTCCATCCCGGTCCCATCTGCCTTCTCCTCCCTGTCATCCCTACCAATAAACCCTGGATTCCCAAGGCTGAGAGACTGCATTTCCTTTATTCGCCAAGGCTCCTATTATCCTGTCTTCGAGAAGCCAGCCCTAGCACGGGTTCAGGTCCCGCAGGTCCCGGCTCCACCTCGCCCACGGCAGCGTGGTAAGCACAAGGGGGGGAACCTCTTTTGTGGGGTTTTGGGGTTCCCCTGCCTCTCCAGAGCAAGAAAACCTCAACTAAGGAGAACAAAGGAGAAACTTCTAGAACGTAATCCATATAGGGAAGGGGGCAGGGGAGAGTGCAGGGCCAATGATCTTCAGGTCCGGTGCACGCTTAATTTCTCCAACCGCAGGGGCTCATGGTTGGTTTCCACAGGTCTCCATGACCTGAACAGAGTAAGCTGCCACAGCCCCCTGTGGCTGGTTCTTCAGCAGCCACACACTGCGACATTCACTCACTTCAATCTAATTAATTATGATGGGAAAGTTTAAAGTGTAATAGAAAAATCAATTGTTTTGATTTTTATTACAAAAGTTTTTAGATTATTAAAGTCAGTATTTTGAGCTCCACTTGATTTTGGCAAGTAACCACTTTTCATCTTTTGTTTGAATGTGCAAGTATGTAAAATGTGTGTCTTGCAAAAATATCTCAAGTGTTTACAATGTAGTACAAAATACACTCGGCTTTTAATTTCCCTGGAAATGGGATTCTTACATCTGAAAGTTCCTAAATGAAAGTTAGAAAGCGTGCCTCTGGGAGGCAATTTCTTTATTTCCTTCATTTTTTCATTTTTTCAGTGGGGAAAATATGACTCAAATTGTGGCAAGGAACTCTGACTCATTGTTTTTAGCCATTTTGAGATTCTCTAGTTGCTCTGTAGAGCTGAATATTTGATCTGAAGCTTACTTAAACCTGTTGCAGCACTGAAAAGGTGTTGCCCTTACCCTTTTAGCAAAAAGGACAATGAAGAATCAGAGGGTGTTTGATCTAACGAAACAGCAGAATAGGATACAGATTATAGAAATCCCAAGTATTCATTCTTAATTCTTAATTTCAGCAGGTGAAAGTGGACAAAAATAAGTCAAGAAGGCAGGAGCCTTAAGCAACTTCCAGATGTATATTAACAGCAAATATGGTTTTTCTGTAGGTCTTGGCAGGCCGTGTTGGGGCCCAGACGTGTCTGGGCTGTCCTTGCCCAGGGCTGGGCTCCCCATTGCCAGCCTGGCTGAGCTCCAGCCCTGGGAATGACACCAGAGAAGGGGATGGCAGACCCTGGCAGCTCCAGGCAGGCAAACTGCCTCTGGAAGCACTGGGGGGCTGTGGAGCAGCTGTCACCTCATCCCTGGAAGCAGGGGGACAGGAGCAGTCTGGGGAAAAACCACTGTGTGAAAACATCCCCAAGCAGACCCATGACTGAGGAGGAATACACTACCTGCCACATGAATATCACACTCCTCTGGCAAAGACAGGATGCTGAATGCCAGTCTTGCTTTTCTTGAGAAAGACTGAAACAGCCAACTAAAGTGCCCAAGTCATCTTCTGGAAGACTGAGAGTAAAAGTAGTAAAAATAGGTATATAATAGTATGGGGATTTTTCATGTAAAAATTGTAAAACAATCTATAACTCTACTGTCAACTAGGGTTTTTTTCTGATTTAATTAAGTGGTTTGGACTGTAAAACAACTAAAACATTAGTTGGGCTGTCAGTAAATTCATGCATCTGTGGCTTTTGTGGTTTAACTCCAGGTGGCAACTAAGTACTGTGGAAGCACTTACTACTCCCTGCCACCTTCCATGCCTCAGGTGAGAAGGAGAATTGGAAAGAAAAGGTAAAACGCATTAGATTAGAACAATCTAATAAATGAAAATAATAATAACAATAGCAATAGTAATAAACAACATCTATATATTAGTAATCCTAATAGTACTAAACATGCTGATAATCATATTAATAAAGATAATGATAATTTTAATGATAAGAACTGAGAGACAGTAACTGAACTCAGCACAATTGCTCAGCACCCACTGAATGATGCCCTGCCTGTCCCTCAATAGTGATCAGGCAACTCCCAACTCCAGGCAACTCCCAAGTCCAGGTAACTCCCCCAGTTTATATATTGGGAATGATGTTCTACGGTGTGGAACACGCCTTTGACCAGTTCAGGTCACCTGTCCTGCTTGTGCTTCTTCCCAGCTTTTTGTGCACTTCCTCTCTGGCACAGATAGGAAAATAGGCCAAAAAGTCCTTCACTTAGGTTGAGCATGATTTAGCAACAGCCAAATCATCCACGTATTATCAACTTCATTCTCATGCTGAGATCAAAGCACAGCACCCTACTAGATACTACCAATAAAATTAATTCTGTCCCAGCCAAAACCAGGACAGTGACATGATCTCATTTTTCCATGCCAATATTTAAATACCAGTTCAATAATAAATGATATATAGTAGAACATTTCTTGAACTTATTACATTTCTTTCTGCTTTTATTTGGCACTCTACTGTGGGCAGAAAATGAATATTTTTGTAGTAAAATCTAAATAAAGCATCTTCCTAGTGCCACAAATTGAAGACATAATTCCATAGAGCATAAATGCAATAGCAGGGTTTTCCTGTATTGGTGTTCAGCTCACAAAAATTTAAAATAAGGTAAACACACATCACCTGTTAAAATGTGCACCTCCTTCAAATGCTGCATTCAGACACCACTGTAATGAAGGTGGTTTTTACTCATCTGCTGCTAACATTTTGATAACATAAAATAGTACATTTACTATGAAGACAGTAATATTTCCCCTAACATAAAATTTTATTAAAACTCCAAGTTTAAAATTTCACAAAAAAATTTGATTTTCAATGCTGAGTTCTGCATATACCAGAATTAAAATGCATTTGCTTTTAGCATCTTTGTATTCAATGCGTATTAAAATCTCTATAAAGTGCTTCCTATAAACACAGTACATCGGGTAAGTTTCACTGCAAAATACTCAGTCACAATCTGCTCAACTACAGAACACAGATTTGCCCCTTCCCTCTTGGTAATAGCCACAGACATAAAAGTTCATATGTTTTGGTTTCAGTTAAACGATGCAAGGGGTCTGGAGCACAAGTTGAGGAATAGCTGAGGGAGCTGGAGGAGCTCAGCCTGGAGAAAAGGAAGCTCAAGTAGGAAACTTATCACTCTCTACAACTCCCTGACAGGGGGGTGTAGCCAGGTGGGGATGGGGCTCTTCTCCCAGACAACAAGTGACAGAAGAAGAGGAAACAGCCTCCAGTTGCTCCAGGGTAGGTTTAGATTGTAGTTTAAGAAAAAATTCTTCAGAGAAATGTTTGTCAAGCGTCGGAACACGTTGCCCAGAGAAGTGGTGGAGTCACCATACCTGGAGCTATTTTTAAAGACGTGTAGATACGAAAATTAGCGACACGGTTTAGTGTTTGAATTGACAGTGCCAGGTTAACAGTTGGACTTGATGATTACAAAGCTCCTTTCCTACCTAATTCTATGATTCAATGTGTTGGAGTTTGAGGTTTTTTTGGGGGGGGGATGGAGGACTGTTTTGATTTGGTTTGATTTGGTTTCCCCCTGGTATTTCAAGTATTGAATATTTAGAAATGGAAGAAAAGAACATCCAAAGATGGTAAAACTTCAGGTACTGCTTTCAAAGAAATGTTCAAAGAAGATTTCAAAAAGTACAGTACAATGCTTGCTGCCGTAAGTCCTTTTCCAAGTTCACCTCTAATTTTTATGGCTATTATTTATTATTCTTTCTTTTAAGGATCTGAGCACTTATTAACTTTGTGATCAAAGCACTAAAGTCTTAGGATATGTCATAAAAATTTCTAAAAAAATTCTGCATTTTTGACACACGCTGTTTCAGTGGATAGAACTGCAATTTTTTATCATTATTAGCTAAAATTCACTTATTAAACAACAGGCTTTGGTTCAGTGATGAAAACAGTCTTTTCTTTATCTTTTACTTGTTAGTGTGTCTATTATTATAACTCACGCTGTGTAACTGAGTGTCACATCAATAAGCTCAAGATGATGCAGTGAAAAACTTTGAGGCTGCTTTGAATTTAACTCCGTAGGAGAAATACAAAGGATTTATAGTTGCATTTTTACAGAGATTACAGCCAGTCTTTTATGGTGTTATTATTTATGTAGGAGAGTATGTATAGGCAGCATGTTACCTATTATCAGTGTGACTGACCAGTGCAACCCCTCAGCAGAAGGCAGCTCAGAGAAGGGCACTAGTGATGTGCTGGTGAAATTTCCCATTTTGGAATGTTCTTTAATTTCCTGTTTCAGCCGATGCAATACAATTTTGTCTCAGTTACTTGATTTAGCTGCCTGTATATTGAGGTGAACAGTAGGTACAATTTGTGTCAGAGAGAGCTGTAATGCCTTTCTGTAGGTGGTGCTGTGTGGCCCTGTAGAGGCAAGGAAATACACTCCTGCCCTTCTTGTCCTCCCCAAATAAATCTCTGTGTTGTGTTTCATCTCTCACTTGTAATATATACTCTTCATCCTAGACTGGGACTTGTCGCTTGGTTGATGTGTTTATTTTTCTTTAGCAGGAAAAAGTCCAGGTCCCTTAAAAGAATCTTTGGGCAATTCTGTAATCAAAATGAAAGAGATTTTTGATGTGTTCAGTATTCTTATTAATTAATTTCAAGATACATATTTCTTAGTGACCATCAAAGGGGTTTTTAAGTGGCAACTTTGCATATTGATAAATTATTAAATTAGTCATTATATGTTAATGTGTCTAAGTTCCTTTCTTGCTTTCTCTTCATGTAGTTTTCTTTTACATGACTCTACCTTCAGTCTTGCATTCTTTGTTGTGCTGGTTTTTTAAATATCCTGTTCCTTGCAAGAACTGCAGAAAAGAAATTTACATTTTGCCCTACTAACAGTAGGTAGGGGAATACCTGTGGATAGACAGTTGTTTAAAAGCTTCTGAACTCGTTTGAGCCACTCTGAGAACCCACCTACCTCCCCTGCCTTCACCTTTTGGAAAGTAAGACAGAAGTTCTGAAAGCACCTGCCCTCTTAACTAGAGGAGGAATCTCAGCCAGTCAAGTGATTTATGCATTTTTGTGGTTTTGGAACATTGAATTACTTGAGCTGTTTGGGCTTCATTTTTGCTTATGTGTGTCTATTAATACTGTCAGAATCGTGTTTAATAATTTTATTTAATGATACTTTTTTTATTCTTGCTACACAAGTACAGGCTTTAATAACAGCTGGAGAGATAAGCATTAGGAACATGACATAAAAGCCCAATACAACAAGAACACTGAGAAGAAAACTTGTTCCTTCAGGTTCACAATAATTTCGTAATGGCTGAGCACAGATGACCTTAAATCAACTACTTTTCCATTACCTTGCTATGTGTTTTCATATTTAGATTATTTCTTCTCAATGATCATTAGCTAGTGAAAGAACAATTTCCTCCTCTATTAAGGAAATACAATCGTAACCTGACAGCATATTGAGATTTATTAAAGAATATTTTTCCTTTACATATTTAGCCTTGACAATTTGCATACTTAGCCTTGACAGCTTATTGTATTGGGCAGGAGGAAGTAAGTGTGGTGTACTTTAGGGAAATAAAACTGTTCTCCTACAGTCAACAAAATCAATGGGGACAGCATGATCTGAAGATTGCTATCATATAACCTTGGATTTCTTTATGTAGATGTACATTATTCTTTAAAGAATGTCTTTACTAGTCTTTCTAAAGTTTCCCACTTCATGTAAATTCACTTAATCTCTGAACAGCAGTACTTGGGACTTTTAAGTGGAATACAGATAATTCTTCATGTGTTCAGCAAAATGAAATGTTTTCTACTTTCCTTTTGTGATCAGATAATAGAATCATTAAGGTTGGAAAGGACCTTAATGCAAGAAAGATAAAATCATCATGGCCAACCAATCATATATTCAACCTGTGTAAATTGGAATTGTTTCTAAATGTGTGAAAGAGTATACCAAAAACAAAAAAAAAAAGAAGAAAGCAGAGAAAATAAATCTAAAGTGGTGTTGCACTGACTGAAGAAGAATTAGGTTGCTTTTAAGGTAAATTAACAGGAATTTCCCCATCTTAGAATTATTACTAACTTTTAGCTCTTCAGTGGTGCTCTTGTGCTTTGTATTAATCAAGTTTTAAATGATTAATCATTAATATATTTTAAAATTCTTTCACCTTCACATATAGGACAAGCCAAATGTTTTTGTTGATAATAAACAGTTCTGACTAGTTATGTCTGAGTTTAAATTTAGGGTATTATCTCATTACTGTTGTTACATTGTATGCTTGGGGAAAAGTGGGTTTCTTTTTAGACTCTCTTTCTAGAGGGAAGTAGTACAGGCTGTAAATGCACTGTCATACAGACTTTTTAATATGTGTGGTACATGAAAAGTTGATAGCTTGATTTATCCTGATTAAAGCAAATGAGTACTTCTCATTTTCAAACTTCTTACTTGTTCCTTCTTGCTTTTCTTTTTCTTCTTTTTTTTTTTTTTAATTAAATGAAGTTTCTCTATCTTCAGTTAGGATAATCAAATATTGTTTAATAGGATCCTGCAGATAGCAAATCAACTGCATGGTATATGGATAAATAATTTTCCTATCCTTTAGGAAGAGTATGAAATTAATTCCTGTTTATAACCTGTTTATAACTGTCCTAGTCAGATCAAGATTAGTGCTCTAATTATTGCAAGGATGCATTGATGGAAACACTAAGGAAAGCTTGCAGATCTCTGTTGGTGTGATTGCCTGGTAGAACTATCCATAATTCATATATGTAATGAAAAGATAACAACTAGAGTATGTTTCATCTGTTCCTTAAATGTTATTAAATAATGTGCTTGCATAAAAAAACCCCAATTTGTGTTATTTGTAAAGTGTGCTTTGACATAGTAAAGAACTGTTCAAGTTTTTAATAACCAATCTTTTCAGACATTTACACATTTGGGAAAACATACAGATTATATGGAAGGAAACAGGAGACAAAAATTACCCAGGTGTTTTCAACACAGTTTATCATTTTGTCTTTTCTGAATATGCCCACAGCTGGCAGCCTACAGGAATTTAAAATTATCAAAGTAATTAGAAACAGATTTAACAAGTTTCTTGTGAAAATTACTTGTAGTATTTGGAGTCTAAGTCATTGATGATGAAAAGGAAAAAAAGGAAAAGGC
Source organism: Entomyzon cyanotis (assembly GCA_024500445.1). Classification (NCBI taxonomy): domain Eukaryota; kingdom Metazoa; phylum Chordata; class Aves; order Passeriformes; family Meliphagidae; genus Entomyzon; species Entomyzon cyanotis. Next base: position 7,181,477 of record JAKEPQ010000756.1, read on the forward strand.
AGAGCATATAATGTAGAGTATTTAAGTCACCTGATGCTAGCAAAGAAATATAAAATTAGTTGAAATAAAATTAAACTACATTTTAAAAAACTTGTTTTGAAGAATGTTGAATTTTTGGGTCTGAAAAAATCTTAATGCAAATGTTTTGCTATAGGATAAAGCATTGCCCAGAATACCAAATCTTTCAATTTTATGGGTTTGGATTGGTTTGTCTCTAATGAAAATCCAGCTTTCCATAAGTGGAAAAAACCACTCTCATTCCTCAACAGACATACCTTCTGTATACAAAACTAAACTTTATGACAGTTATTGGTTGTGCAAATGAATCACATACTAAGAGAAGTCACATTTTAAGAAAAAATCACATATTAAGAAAAGGACAATGTATTTGAATCTGTTCTTTGGTCTGGGTTTGGTTTTTTGTTTGAATATTAATATTAAGTGTTCCTTGCAAAATGAAAATTAAAATTCCTTTATTTCATACTGATATATACATATATATATATATATATATATATGCACATATCTGCAAAATTGTACTTTCTTGGATTGTGTGCCAATTGTTTTTAATCTGTCTATGAACAGTTTTTAAAAGCTGCTGTTTTCAGCATCTTGCAGATGTACCAGAGAGCAGCAGCCTTCTTGCTTTCTCCCCTTCAACATTCATTTACTGTCTCTCTCAACACATATTCAGCTCATCTGTCAGCCTCAGCAATAGCTAAAATTATTTTCAGCTCTGTCTGTTGGGGACTCACAAGGCAAGAACAGCTTGGTCCTTGCCAAACAAAGTCCAGGCTTTCTTTGTAAAATGACATCTAATTAAATTGTGGACTTTATGTTTACTGACCTATTTTTGCAAATATTTGCTTCTGAGTCAATGCTCAAATACTTATTTTTATATCCTTGTTGGTAACACTTTATGCAATAGTTGCTTTAGTTAACGGATTTTCTTCATGAATGTCTATGTCAGTATGACCATCTAACCCTAACAATAGTAGTAGTTGGGTTGATTCAAATATATAAATTACTTTTGAAGGATCAGTTTGTACATGATTATTTCAAATGGTTTTCTAGACTACATGGATGAAAAGCTCTCATTCAAGATTTTTATTTCTGATTTCCATGCTGATAGAGGATAAAATTCTTGGGAAATGCACCTATTTTCTTTTTTTTTTTTTTTTTTCCCCACATCTCTCCAGGAAGACATTCTTGTTTGGGGAATGTTTTTGTCAGTGGAAACTCTTGTGGTGACATATAAAGGTCTTCCTATTGGTGTGATTCAGAGTCTTGAGAACTGTGCAGCAACATACAAAAGGTATCTCCAATATTTTCTCAGCTATGGAAGTCATGAAGGGAAAAAAATACTCTGACTGAGAGGTCTATTGCTCAGATGAAAGAAAGAGGAAAATTATAGGGTTTTTTCCCTGTTACTTAGTGGCACAATATATGGATATTTTATGTATTGATAGCTTTTAAATATTAGAGGAATTACTTTTGCTTAAGAAAAAAGAGCCTGCCATGACTAAATAGGTTCTTTTTTGGTTTTGTTTTGGGGATTTTTTTGGATTTTTTTTTTGTTTGTTTTTTGTTTTTGGAGTTTTGTTGTTGTTGTTGTTGGTTGGTTGGTTATTTTTTATTTGGTCTATTATTTTTTTTCTTATAAATTAGATGGCATTCTTCTACCAATTCATCTATGTGGGAGCAGGAAAAAGTGTAGGAGAAGATGAGTGTGAAGCAAACCAATGGTTCTTCTCTGCACAATATCTTCTGCAGGTTAAGTTGGCAAATGTTGCTGCCACTGCAAACAGTAATAACAGATTCAATACACTGCACCACTAAATTAAAATAAATGCTGCATTTTTCTAACCAGTACAGTGAGGTAGTGATACTGAGATGCAGAGTCATGACTTACTCTACACATTTTACTATTGCTGTCCCTTCTGACCTTCAGAAATAACAAACAAAAAGTACTCTGAGTATTTTCTCAGTGATTCTGCACAGATAAAAATCTCAAAATTTGAAATGGGAAAAATCATTATTAAATCATCATGTAAAACAGATATTTCCTTTCTCCTAAAAAATGTAACAGTGCTTAAATAATTGGAATTGGAATATCCATATTTGTTTCCCTGCCTGTTTTTATAGCCTATATTCCAAGACCATTAAAATTCATTATATGTGTAAAAATATTATAAATTAAATTAGAAACAACATGAATAATTATAATGTGCACACTGTTCTAATTACTAAAGTTCTGATAGGGAGTAAATCAATTGACTCTTTATTTCAACATTATTCAAAGTTACATTTTCTACTAAATGAGGACCAGAAGGGGATTTGCCTGCAATAATTGGTGTCACTGCAGCTGGCAGGAAAAGGGCTGGTTAGAGAGTTGGGTGGAAGGTTGTGAACTTGGTGGCTAATTTCCCCCTTGCTGTCCATTTTATAAAAATATGGGAGGAAAAAAGGATGGAAAGTATTTTCTTTACTCTAAAGTCTATTGGTATTAAATTTTGAGCCCATAATGAGGAGGTAATGTAAGCCAACATGTTCTCAGGCAACATGCAAAAATTACTAGCTGAAGTTGTCATCAAAACTGCTTTATTAGGACTGGTATTGCTATTGTATGAAATAAATTTTAAAAAATCAAACAAAAAAAGATTCACAAAACCAAAAAAAAAAGGCATAAAAAAGAAAGGCAAGGGAAAAGAACAAAATATTTGTTAGTTCTCTTCTTGCTGAGTTTTCATGTTTCTTGTAAACTGACAGTATAAACCAATAGGTCTTTCTGTTGTCAGACCATCACTAGTTCATCAAAAGGTAGATATACAAAGCCCTGTAAACATAAAAAGTATATGAATAACCATATATCCCATGACACACATCTTCATTGTGCAACAAGGGATTTGACAAAGCGTTGCCTTGAAGGAAGACATGGTAGTAGGATGAGAATTGAGGGCAAATTAGGTATATTTGCTCTCATATCTGATCATGAGTACTAGCTAACACTAAATAGCTACTTAATTTTCTTTCCCATGAAAAGATAGTTTAATTGCAGCAAAGCATTTTTTTCAATTAACAAATGGTGCAAGGTAAGTATCCATGTAAACATTCAATATCAGTATCTTCAGACAGAAATATTCAGCTCAAACAGGGCATTTTCAGGGCAGTCTGTAGCTGTTCTATTTTTAAAATATTGTAGCCTAGAAAACAAAAATAAATACAAACTACAAAAGTCTTCATTTTAGGAACATGAATGTTTTCCTTAAGAGTTTTAAAAAAATTTTTAGAAAAATCTTTTTTATTCTTTAACTGAAGTTTTGTGTGACAATCAATGTTTGTCACTTGTAAGAAAAGAGATGGATGCATAAATTCCATGCACAGATTTGAAGATATCGCCGATATTTTCACAGCCAACACAAGCTCAAACCCATTTAAGTACTGCCAAGAATACCTGATGCTATCTAGCAAGTGGGTTTCTTCTCTCTATTGGTTAGGATTATTTGATGTACTTCTCCCCAGATCCATCCCAGTGTATGAAGAGAGTTTATCTTCTTCATAGAAGGTGAATGAGCATTAAGCAAGTCTTAAATGTCACTTGTTTGTTTCACTGATTTTTATTATTTTCAATCTATTTTTCTGAAACAGGTTCAAAAATAAATAGAAAACCTGCTTCTATTTATCTTTTTGACAAGGTCTGTAGATTTTGGATAACAGTAGAAATTATAACTATATCCAGGCAGACACTAGTGGAAAGCGTTTAAAGACATACTTTTCTGCTCTTTTATTTCACTATTTGATTATTCATTTGCTTTCCTGACCTTTTGTCTTGAGAAAATGGATGAACTGCAGCTGTTGCTTACTTCCACATGGAGTCAGACTTCCACATCTGTCATGAATAGTTAATACTGTGTAATTTAAAATGCTCTTCTAGGCTGTCATGCATTGCACATAGCTTTAAGTGGGTCAAGTTGAATTTTGCCAAAAAGCAGAAAAGTAGTAGCACTGTTGTAGTACCAGAGTTAGTGAAGCAGACTTGATTTACTTCTCTGTGTCAAAACATTCACCACCCAGTCAGGAACAGATTATGTTATGCTTCGAAATAGAATAAGGAAAATAGTCAAGATAGGGGTGTATATACTCAGATGAACATAGTTGTCCTCATTAATCCAAAATTAAGAAAACCTCAGACATCTAGTTCTGTATCTTTTTCTTTTGTTTTCTTTTTTTGATAGTGGCCTACAATAGTTGCTTAGATAAAGATTAAAAGAATGAAGAAGCTACAGCATCGTCCCCTCCCTGACAGTATTCTGGTTATGATGATTTTTTGCATATCATTACTTGAGAAGGAAAGTTTATTTACAGATGTCTTCTGTGAATTTTTACTAATTTTTAATCAATATGTAGGTTCCATATTCAAAGTGTCCTCTTACAAGTTCAAACTCACTGTACATTGTGTGGCCATAACCAAACTCCCCTTGACTGTCACCTAATTGTACGTAACATTGTCTAATTTTTTAATTAGAAATAATAATAAAGACTATTTTTTTTATTAATATTGTCCTGCAACTCAACATCTGTCATGGACCAGTGCAGTTACCATGGTTTTAAACTGAAAGGTCCTGGTCTCTTTACCATATCACCATAAGGTATCTAATTATTATTTAATTATTAACTATGAGTTATTTCATACTCTTTTTTGCCCTTTTTTAGTTCCACAATTTCTTTTTGAGATGGTTAGAGGCATTGTGCAGTTTTCAAAATAACAGGCTACAATTTCTAGGATAATTATGCTTTTAATGTTGTTCCTTATTCCTCACTTTCTAGCAGTTCTAATTATCTTTTTCATCATATGAATGACCTGAGAGTCTTACTAAGTGACATTTTGGGTTTTTGAGTGTTATTTTACTAATGTTAGTTTGAATGTAACGTGTAACTAACGCTAGGCTGAATTGGTTCAATTTCAAGTGAAAAGCTTGGAAACTGAATCTAAACACATCTCAGAAAAACTTAAAAGGCAAAAAGAGCTGCAAAAAGAAAAAAGAAAAGCCAAAGCTTGTCAGAACCTGTTTACAAGATGAAATCTCATAAATTATTTGGCTGTTCCTATGATTATTTTTAGTTTGGTGTTGACACTGTTAAGATTTCCTTTCCCTTTTCTTTTTGTGTCACACGTTATCTACTCTCCATATTACCTAATCTGTTTTTCTTGAGTTTTAAAGTAACTTTGTTAGAAACTTTATTTTTAAATAAGGTTCCATGATTTTTAATGGAAAATTTTAAATGCCAGATATGATATTACACTGAAGATGAAAAAAACCCAGGCTACAAAAAGAGAGATTTATTGGAATGCTGTGAATACAATAGAAGCAATTTAAATAGTTTTTGGGGGTTTTGAAAAGGATACTTAATTTTCAGTGTTCGATATTTAATTTTCACTGCTAACCAATGTCACAGATTTATTTTAAATTTGTTAGTAAAGCAGGGTAAATGGGTAGAACCTGTGGATGACTTTGCAAAGAACTGAAAGTATGAAAATATTTATCTAGTTTTGGAAAGCTGCATTGACTAAAGCTAGAAATCATCCCAAAATCAGTCTCTCTCTCACACATACACACACAAAACCCAATTAAGTGTATAACAAAATGAACCTTTGTGCCTTTATTTACAAACCAATTCTTCAATAATTAGATTGCTTTCCTAATTTACAGTGACTGGTTGTCCATTCTTTCAGTGAAGTGTAGCTTAATTTGTTTTTACTGTAGAAATATTTAAAAATCTTTGCACTTTGCAGAGAACAATATAATATCTGGTATTTTTCTTTCTTTTTGAAGATATTATGTTTAAATTGAGTAAACCTTGACAATGAATGTCAAGATTTCAAAGAAGCAAGAGAAACAATCAAGAGAAGCAAGAGAAACATCAACAATGGCAATACATTATAAAATATCCTTCAAGTAGAATGTTAGGCAAATACATTATTTCATCATTCTTACCTTCTTAGACTTAAATACAATGACATTTGTATTTATGCTTTCCTTTTTCTTAATTCTTTTTTCTAGCTCTAGAAGTTCTCATGAAGGAAATTTCATGAATAAAATATTTCATCATCAGAACTTTCTCAGTGTAAAATTAGGATATCTTTGAGAGCACCCAGTGTGTAGCTGCTCATCCTTTATCTATTGACTGCTATTAAAAAGACTGAAAGAAGATTTATATTTATCCAGCATTGACTTCTTTTCAAAAGTTTCTGTGTAGTCCACATCAAATAGGATAACAAAAGCCCTGCATGATCATTAACTTTCAAGCCTACGTTATCCCGTTACTCACAGAGCCTCTTTGAGTATCCTGTAATAGAAGTTTATTGTGCTAGAGAAGGAAACTTGATTATGGTCTTCAGGGCTATGAACACCTCCACAGTTCTTACTTTCTGCTCAGATCCCAGGATGTCCGTATGGATTTCTTTTCCTACGGGTGGTCATTCTGACAAGAACGTGATTTGCTAAAGGTGGCCAAGTGAAGGTTTTGATAACCTTTTCACATTTTCTCTGATTTCAAAGAGAACATTTTGTCCATTATAATGAGAGAATTCTGTGGGAACAGAAGGCAGATCTTGAAAAGTGAGGCTATGGCAGTGATATTAAATAACTATTTAATGTCAAAGAAGTGCTTTACCAGAAGTTTATACAGGCTAGTGGTGTTTCATTTCTAATGAGATAGCAAGATACAGGAATTCTAAGTATTTGTTAAAAAAAAAAATCTATGACAGAAAAAGAACTGATTTTTCTTTTTCCTTTCTTAAAGCTTATATAATTTAATGATCGTCTGGGGAGAAAATGAAGCTTTGTATCCAATGTCATTTGTGTCCATGCCACAGAACTAAAGAACAGAGAATTTAAAGACTTAATAGAGGATATGGCTGCTATTCTACTTCATAATTAGGGAGGGGAGAGTGAGAATGAACAGGAAAATGATGACATGGCTGCATATCATGCTTATTAGAATGTCCTTCCAATGATCCCTATTTTGATTAGGGGTGGAATTTACTCCATCAAATATGATGACACTGCAGAGAACATCTTCACACTGTAGCATCAGAAAGTTCTGTACAATAATAAAACAATGCCAAGCAAACTGGGTAAAACCTATGTTTTCTGCATATGTTCGGTTTTCCAAAAAGTTTAAGAATGTATGTCTTAAAATACTGAGTATTTCCTGAACTCTTTGCCAAGGACTTCCTAAAAATTTGATGTGCTGAAGTAAGGACTAGGAGACCTTAAATGGCTTTGAATGTATGAATTACAGTTTCTAGCATATTTCTTTTTCACTGTGTTCAAACCTTGAAATCTATTGACGTCAATATTGACGTCTAACAGATTGGGATACACTTTGGATAAAACACGGAGAAATTTTCTTTCACTCATCACCCTATTTCTCTGAATTCTTCTGGTTCAGGTGGATTAGCATGGATAGCACTGTGGATAAGAAGGATGTAGCTTGTCCTGTGGAAACTGATCAAGTTCTCTCCAGCAACATAGACCATACAGACATGAAAACTCTCTGTTCCTATTTTTAACACTGCAGTGTGGCTTGGAGCTTGGAAAAAGCAGCACAAAAACAGAAGGATGAACATTTTTGTTCAGATTTCCAACAGCCATCTTGTTAAGATGTCTAGGTCATTCTACTTTCTGTTTTTTTATTACAAATATTTTGAACAAAAGTATTCAGAAAGTTCTCTGAAATTTTTTAATTGTACAAGCAAAAAATATTTTTCTTTTCTGATTCCAAACTTTTTATGCTCCAAAGTGTTAGGGGCATTATGCAAAAAAACCCAATAATTCCCAACTTCTGTTTTCTCACTGTGACTTCCTCTCTCACTGTGTCTAAGATGGTAAAAGAAGCTAGTAAAGATAAATGATGCAACTGTTAAAAAAATACTTTAGCTCAACACTCACTACAGAGATTGTTAGGCAGGGTTTTTTTTGCTTTTATCCATTATTATTATAAATTGCCCAAGAACTGTGAGATTCGACCTGGAGTGGGGTATCAGCTCTTCAACCCCAACATCTTTGCACATGCCAGTCTTCCTGTATGGTCTCCAAATAAAGTTTCCCTTTCTCCTTAAGCACATTGTAAAATCTCCTTTATTATCTACATCTTGAAGCAGCATTTTTACTGTTTTGTAAAGTGGTCATCATATTTTGGGAAGGTGGAAACATTCCCTCACTGACAGACTGAATATCTCTGGGTGAAATCTTTTCTACTTCATGATGATTTCTAATGCAGATTTATTAAATTAATTTTGACTCAGAGTTTTAAAATCCTGTAACTTTTCCACTTGCAGATTGTCATTTAAAAAAAAAATCTTTGTCCTCAAATTACCAGCCAGAGAGTTTTATGATTCATGTAGAGAATATGGAAAGAAGAAATATTAATTTCTATCTCACCTAAATTGTCAGTAGCTTGACTGGGCCTTAATGAATTGCATTGGCAACATAGTTTATTTACGATATCTGTCAAAAGTTCCCAGAGTACTGCAAAAGGTTTTGAGTATCAGAATAAAACATTAATGTTCCAGTGCTATATCAATATATTGGAAACAGCTTCTTTCATCACAGATCTAATCAATTACTTAATTTTAGTCAAGTGAATGTGACCAACAATGAGAATGAATGGAATGAAGTATTATCAACTTATATTTTCAATCATTGAAAAAGCATTATGTGTGAGGAATAATGATAGTACCATGACAGAACATTGGGTGCAATTCCCTTTCAGAAAATTCCTGAGACTTCCAAAGGAAAAAAAAGGGAAAGTAAATAAAATCTGGGTTTAGTTATTAGTGTTGTCTCCACAGTCATCTGCTTATCATTTAAAAATTATTTCTTAAGACATAACATTGCTCCAAATTAGAAACTTCACAGGGCCAGGGACCTCTCCATCCCTATAATGACACAGTTTTTCAGAATCTAAACTTTATCTTTTTCTCAGTCTACAAGAATTCCATTGAAGCTCATGGAAACCAAAGATAAACCAAGTTGCTAGTCTGGAGTGTTTTTCTCTGAATCCCCATTTCTCTGAATGATATACATTGCTCATTATTCCATTAGTAAATGTGACATAATCCAATATTCTTAGCTAGTAAGCAATTCTGCTTAAAAAAAAAAAAACAAACCAAATCCAAACCACATTGTTCATACCAGCTACTAAATATTTTCACCTCCTGGCCAAAATATTTCAAAATCTATGGCAGTATTTTAAGTATAGACTTGTGCCACTTTGGTGTCATGTCCATCATGTAGAAAACAATATTTAATTTTTTGTCATGTCAGCCAGAGACACTATTTCATGTATGAGATTATTCTACTTTCTTAACCACTGTACCATTTCCAATTTTGTGGCTGTCTTTATCTGAATTGTGCTGGTACTTTGAACTGAAAAACCTGATAAATTAATCCAATTCTTACTCTACCCAGCTATTTTGATTTCTCTGTAGTAAGTCTATTGCAGTAAAGGTGGTTGGATTTTTACATAAAATAAGTAATCCCCAAAGCATTTACATGTAAAGATATTTCACTGCTCCTGTGACATAGTACAGAAAGTTGTAATATATCTGATTCAGGTCCCATTTCTACACCTTCTATGTATATCTGCATTTAGCCAAGTACTAAACCTCTTTCCCTTAAAATGAAGACCATTTTAAAATGACATGCTGCAAAGATGTCCTGCCCTGCCTATTAAGATCTTATTGCAGCAATACAATCTTATTGCTCCCAGCCATTTCCACTGCTTATCATTTCAGTGTTAAAGTGTTTTGCCTCTCCAAATTCTTTCCTTGCCGAGAAAAGTCCCCAAGGCATTTAGCCTCATCCTCCTTACTGTAGTTAGATGGCAATGGAAAGTTTTCAGTCTTAGAATTGAAGGGGAAAAAGTTTTGCAGAATATTCCTTGTTATTTCCTTTTTGTGAAGAGATCAGATGGAAGAATGATTTTAAAAAATAAGTAAAAAAAAAAAAAAAAAAAGGAAGAAAGAAAAAAACCAAAGGAAAACAAAGTGAAGGGAGAGAAGAGAGGAGTGGACAGGAGAAGGAGAAGGAGAAGGAGAAGGAGAGGAGAAGGAGAAGGAGAAGGAGAAGGAGAAGGAGAAGGAGAAGGAGAAGGAGAAGGAGAAGGAGAAGGAGAAGGAGAAGGAGAAGGAGAAGGAGAAGGAGAAGGAGAAGGAGAGGGGGGGGGGGGGGGGGGGGGGGGGGGGGGGGGGGGGGGGGGGGGGGGGGGGGGGGGGGGGGGGGGGGGGGGGGGGGGGGGGGGGGGGGGGGGGGGGGGGGGGGGGGGGGGGGGGGGGGGGGGGGGGGGGGGGGGGGGGGGGGGGGGGGAGGGGGGGGGGGGGGGGGGGGGGGGAGGGGGGGGAGGGGAGAGGAGAGGAGAGGAGAGGAGAGGAGAGGAGAGGAGAGGAGAGGAGAGGAGAGGAGAGGAGAGGAGAGGAGAGGAGAGGAGAGGAGAGGAGAGGAGAGGAGAGGAGAGGAGAGGAGAGGAGAGGAGAGGAGAGGAGAGGAGAGAGGAGAGGAGAGGAGAGAGGAGAGGAGAGGAGAGGAGAGGAGAGGAGAGGAGAGGAGAGGAGAGGAGGGAGGGAGGGGAGGGGAGGGGAGGGGAGGGGAGGGGAGGGGAGGGGAGGGGAGGGGAGGGGAGGGGAGGAGAGGAGGGGAGGGGAGAGGAGAGGAGAGGAGAGGAGAGGATCATTTAATCTTTATCAATCAATTTTAATGTAAGATATGGGCCACTTTCATTGCCAGTCACATTACTTGACATAGTAAGTGACAGCTTTTGATGTGTTTTGCATGCCTAGCCAAAAGCATAAGGAAAGAGATTCTTCTGTATTCTTGGTTCAAAACTCCACAGCTGAATCCACACTGGTAATTGCATGTTCATGTGCAAGGGAGAAACTGCCTTATTGTAAAAAACATTGGATGCCTTTTTAATTTGTCCTCACAGCTACTTTACAAGCCACACAAAAGATCATTTGTGATGAATAACAGTAGTAAAGCACAGCCACAAAGGAAACTAAGAATATTTTTGACACAATGACTGTGTTGATGTGGAACTACCACTGTTCATTGGTGCAATATCTCATTACACCCACAATCAGAGCTAAGTTTCTATTTTTTTTAAATCAGATCATGTAATAAATTCATATTTCACCTCAGAGATCATGGAACAGGCAACAAGGTTTACATTTGTGATTGAAAAGAAACATAAGCAGCCAATGAACTGAAGAATACTTGGTCATGTAGATTACCTCATCTTGCTCTCATGGCGGGTCACCATGATGCCCTGTGCCTGGATTGAAAGGTTGCTGATGGCAGCAAGTGACAAATGCTATTGCATTTCATCCCTGGTTTTGTAGGTCCCTGCAGGGAAAGATACTGTGGCCTGGTCAAGTCTCCAGACCTATTTTCCTCAGGTCAGTTTCACTAACTAAACAGATAAAATGATGTGCAATGAGTTATTAAAAGCCTAGTTAATTTATTCCTTTTATTGAATTAATTTTTTTATGCAGACTCATGTATTAAAGCTTTGCATAATGCATTTAGCTCATTAACAGCTCATATCGTTATACTTCACTACATATAATGTGTATTTATGTCAATATGTGAAATTAATAAGTCGCTTTTGTATGACAATCAAATAAGAGTATGGATGAGTAAGGAGTCATTACTAGTACTTGTAGTAGAAAAATAGATAATGATCTGGTGTAAGAGAAGAAAATAGTGTTTAATTTTTCATTATAACGTCAATGGTCATTTATTAGACAGACTTGGATGGGTTTCCCATACTTTTTTGAATTTCCTTCCAATCTTTCTTTCAATGAGAAAGTGCATTTAGCCCCAAATGTCCTCTTTTAATTCCAGCACCAGCAGGCTGACTGACAGAAATTTCAGACATCTATTATTTACAGAAAATCCAAAAATTAGTGACTAAAAATATTTTTAAAATAAAAACATGCTTGTTTTATATATGTTTTGTAAAAATTTTGATCTGAATTTGAAGAAATCTGTTTTTATTTTTCTTCCTCAAGACTGAGACTTGGTTCAAACCCAAGTAGCCTATATCAGACACATATCTCTGGGGTTTTTTGTTATACATTGATAACATTAACTTAAAAGGAAAAAGGAGAAAATAAAAAGAAATATAATTTTCCAAAAGATCAGATACAAAGAATACATACACATCTCTGTTTAATTTGGAAAAAATATTCTGGAAATACAGAAGACTAGAAAAGGTGCACACAACTTAGATGACAATTGGTTCACTGAATATTTCACAAGACAGACACAATGGCATAGTAATTAACTCTGGTTTTCTAGCTCAAAACCATAAACCAAAATAAACTCTTCCAGCCTACTCATGTTTACTCAATTTAGGGTCTAATAAAGAAGTGGAGGGATCAATAGGTGGAGCTGGAAGGGAACAGTACAAATTCAGAACAACAATTTCTTTGAGCCTCATGAAGAATATCTACAAAAGTTGCCCATCTTTCATAAAGAAGATAAGGTAAAGAATAGGAAAAAATGTAATGAACCTGTTGTGCTTGTTGCAACACCAAACCATTGACAGTTCAGAATTTGAATACTGAGGTTGATGAAAGATATTTTATCCAGACCAAAATAAACAGATATCTACCGAGTACGAGTAAATTTTAAAAACAAATAGTGAAAATGTTCTAGTGTGTTTCCTAGGGGTATTCAGCAAGATGCACAGAACAGATAACATAATTTCTGTTCAGAATTTCACCTGGTTCCAGCATTTGTTTTTAAATGAGTTTGAACTAAAATTACCAAACTTCAAGTTAAAACTGAACACAGTGGTACCAAGGCTATTTCCTTATCTTGCAGAAATATCCATGTCACCCATGATCAGAGGACAACTGGAAAAGTAAGCAATATTGCTATATATAGAAAGTCAAATTTCCAGTAATTAGTAGTACCTATTAGTGAAGACACTACCTACAGTGTCAGATCCTCTTAGTCACCATATTTAGGAAATCTCAACACACTGCATGAGAATAAAAGCCAATAAAGATCCAAAGGGTTGGAAATCACTTTAATAATAGTATTAACTGCATAAGAAGTTAATCTGTCCATATTTTCATTCTTCTATGGTGAGGAAAACAATGGAAACATCAATGAAATTAAAAAGGAATATATTAACGATTTAGAAATGAGCATGTAGACTCAGGGACAGAATATGTTCCTGTGGTTAAAGAACGTCAGATTAAAAAAAAATAATCAAAATCTTTGTGGCCAGTAACAGAATTTGCAGCTGAATAAGGTGGTCACTTAACTTGAAGTAAATGTTTCTATGTTTTCTCAATGGGCAGTAACCTTGACAAAGTTTAAGAGGAACCTTCTGATATGGAAGCCATCTGAGTTCTTTCCGTGTTCTTCTGAAACAGCTGGTACTTGTCATTTTGGGAGTCTGAACACCTGACAAATTTTTGGCAGCTTTGAAGAAGTCTGGCAATTTTTATTAATTTATATTACTGTCAAAAATATTTCAAGGGCCCACAGCTCTGTTATCACAAGAGGGCACTCCAGGAATGCCTGCTACAAAGTACCCAAACATTCACCTGAAGTATGTTGATTATTTTTTCCTTTTTCATTTTCTCCTTACATTAAAGCAGAATAAAGGCAAAAATGCTAAAAGAATTGCCAAGATCTCACAGTTTGTTAACAGAAAATATTAATCTGGTGAAGATGTTCAAGAATTTATACAATATATTGTCAAAACACTATATTATCTTTTTTTAATGGTTATTATTCTTTACAGGGCTCTAAAACATTTCTTCCACCCCTATCTTGCCCTTATCATCTTTTTCATGCCCAAGTGTTCTCTGTATATGTTTTACAGTATGATCAATAGCCCAGCTGAGCTGCCTGTATAACAATATGCACAGAATAAGGGAACATGCAGGAGGAGCTGAAAGCCACAGTGCAGCCAGAAATCTCTAATCTAATTGCTGTTGCTGACACATGGTGGGATGAATCACTCAGTTGGAATGCTTCTCAGCAACAGGTGACTCTTGCTCCAAGGTTATCCTCCTCACATGGAGGATAATTTCTTCATCCAGGTGATAGACAACCCAACTAGAGGACAAGTGTCACTAGACCAGTTGCTTGTCATCATGGCTGAACTAGCAGAGATGTAAAGATTGGGGGCAGTCAGGACTTCAGTGATCACACCTTGGTGGAATTCACAATGATGAATAGAGTCAGGACATAGATTTTTGGAGAACAAACTTTCAGCTATTTAACTAATTGGTGTATGGGACTCCCCAGGAAACTGTCCTCAGGAACAAAAGAGTTGAGCAGACATGACAGCTTTTTAAGCGCATTTTTCTTAGAGTGAAAGAGATCTTGATTTCTATGTATAAAAAATCAGACAAAAATATCACGAGACCATCATGCTCAGTAAGGACCTTCTGACCACACTAAAGAGAGGAATGAAATGCACAGGCAGTGGAAGCAGGAACATGTCTCCCGAGAAGACTATAGGGATGCTGTCTAGATATGTAGGGATCAAACCAGGAAAGCTAAGACACAGCTGGAGCTGAACTAGGCAAGGGATGCAAAGCATAAAAAGAACTCTTACAGGTATGCTGTGTAGAAAAGGAAGATGAAAGAAAATGTACTCAGTCTTACAGAAGTAATGTCCCAACATGGAGAAGGCCTGAGGTACTTCACCAATTTTTTGCCTAAGTTTTCAATGGCAATTTCTCTTCCCACCTCTCTCAAGCCCCTGAACTTCAAGGATTGGGGAACAAAGTCCCTCTCATCATAGGAGAGGATCAGGTTCAAGGCTACATGAGGAATATACAAAAGTGCATAGCACAAAACAGGGTACATCCTAGTACTCTGAAGGAATTTTTTAATGTGGTTGTTAAGTTACCACTCTCTCTCATATTTGAAAAGTCATGACCAGTGAATGATGTCCCCAGTGACGGTAGAAAGGGAAACTACAGAGTCATTTTTAAAAAGAGTAGAAAGGAAGACCCTGGGAACTACCAAACTGTCAGCCTCATCTTTGTTCCTGGGAAGGTTATGGAGCAAATCCTTCTACAGGGCATGTTGAGAATAAGAAAGACAAGGAAGTGATTAGAGACAGCCAACATGGGCAAATCATGCCTGACTAAGCTAGAGGCCTTCTATAAGAGACTAACTGCATTAGTGGACAAGAGAAAAGCTATGGATGTCATCTACCTGGCCTTTGAAAGAGTGCCCACAACATTCTTACCTCTAAACTTGAGAAATTTGGGGTTGATGGGTGTGCTATTAGGTAGATAAGGAATTGTCTGGATGACCAGGAGTTACAGTCAATGACTGAGTGTCCACGTGGAAACCAGTACTGAGTGGTGTCCCTCAAGGATCTCAGCACCATTTAATGTCTTCATCAGTACCATCAGTGGGACTGAGTGCACCCTCAGCAAGCTTGCAGATGACACCAAACTGAGTGGTGCAGTTAATTTGCTGGAGGAAGGGGACATCACCCAGAGTGACCCTGACAGGCTTGAGGAGTGGGTCCATGCAAATCTCATGAAGATCAGCAAGGTCAAATGCAAGATTCTGCAGCTGAGCTGGGGCAAATCCCAACATCAGTACAGACTGGGAGATGAATGAATTGAGAGAAGCCCTGGGCAGAAAGGTGGATGTTATTGGTTGATGGAAAAGTGGATATGAACTACCATTGTGCATTTGCAGCCCAGAAAGCCCTGTGGGCAGCAGGGCAGGGAGGGGAGTTTGCCCTTCTACCCTGCTCTGCTGAGACCCCACCTGCAGTGCTGCATCAGCTCTGGGGCCCCCAGAAAGAAAAAGACATGTCAGAATGGGTCTAAAGAGGGACAGAAAAAACTACTAGGAAGATGGAACACCTCTGCTGTAAGGCCAGGCTGAGAGAGCTGGGATCACTGACTGTGTCCTTTCAACAGAGAAAAAGAGCTTATAAGAAAGATGGAGACAATAAGAAAGATGGAGTGAAACCTTTTACCAAGGTGTGTAGTGACAGGACAAGGGGCAATGGTTTTATACTGAGAGTAGATTTCAACGGGACATATGAAATACTTTTTGTGATGAGGATGGTAAGACACTGAAGCATGTCACCCAGAGAAGCTGTGGGTGCCCTGTCATTTGAAATGTTCAAGGTAAGATTGGGTGGGGCTTTGAACAACCTGAATTATTGAAAAATGTCCCTGGCCATGGCAGGGAGGCTGGACTACATGAACTTTAAAGCAACCCCTGCACTCTCCATCACAAAAACCATGCAACCCAATCCAGCCCCATAATCTTCAGAAAATAATCCTGACAAATTTATCTTTCATTTTCTGCTCATGGTGATTCCTGTTGCTGACAACCCCACTTTGCCAGGGAAAATCCTGTACTTTTTCTTTTGAAGGTACGCTTTGCAGTAGGTAAGGTATTCACGCAAGTAATTACAGCATATGCATACCTGTACTTTAAATAGCTCTTCTGTGTAGTAATGCAGTATTCAGATCTCCATGTGCTCTCTTTGTTTCCCCACTCGGTGTACTATTGGTTCATTTTAAAATATGCTCTGCTGTACCTCAAAACCTATTGGTGTGTAACCCTCCTGCCAATCTTCCCTTCATCCTCCTGGGACTGGCTCAGAGAAAGCCAGCCCCTGCCCCCTCTCCTTCCCTTTAAAAGGCAGAGCCTGGATCAGCTCGTGGTCTTTGCATCTCCGAGCTGCTAGCATCTCCTCCCTGCCCTGTCTCCCTTCCCCCTTCTCCTTCCCTGCACCCCTTTTCCCCATACCCTAAATAAACCTCTCTAGCAGAACAGAGATGGAGTCCAGTTCTTTCCTAGCATCACTATATTCCTGCTTGAATTGATGTGGTTGGAAGACTCACGCCATGCCGCGGAACCTCGGGGGCCGCCCGCCCCAGATCCGGTGGGATTTACACGAGCCAGGGACCCCGGTCCGGGGGGGAGCCGGCCTGTGCAGCCCTCCCAGACTGTGTTACTTCACTTCTGTTTTATTCTAAACAGACTATAGCAGATATATGATATGCTTCAGTGCACCAGCAAGGTTATGCTTTGGTTCTAAAGCTGGCTGGCTGATTGATATTTACTAACAGCATAGAGACATAGTCTTTTTTTCCAGTTAAATACACTCAATCTTTCTCAAAACAAACTATAAAATGCATCTTGAAACTAAACCCTGTACACATATATGGTTTTATGTCAATACTCATGCAGAGAGACAAAAGTTAGAAGACTTTTTTTTCCCAAACATAAAGTAAAGCCCATGACAAACAATCCCCTCATGAGACAAAACATTTTGAAATCAAGTCATTTTTATTTTTTCATATGATCGTAAAATTCTGGGGTTTTTTACATCCTTTCACTGCTCCAATATGTTTTCTATGATAGTAGTCTTAGTGTTGCTAAAACAATAAAGTCAAAATGAAAAATTCTGGTCACATAAATAGATTTTTAAAAAATTTTGTCATGTATTTTTATTCCACCAAACTGACATTCTAAAGAGGGAATATACTACATCAGAATTAATTTGACTAATTTTACTTACTAAGCTAACCTCACTAAAATAATTTAAAACATCCTGAGCCCTGTGAAATACAGGTTTTTTTCTGTATTTATTTTGCCTGTTTGTTACCTTCCCTTTGGCATGCCCTAACTGAACAGGGGCTATCTACATGGATAAGAACAACTTTTATTTTCTGTGGGTGAGCTGATGGCTTCTGGCTACTTTATGTTGCACAAGAAATACAGTCTATATCCCTCTGTTCTAGATATCACAAGAATTCAGGTATCTTACCAATATGAGCTAGCTAAAAAAGGCAAAATTGCCCTTCTGTGAATATAAAATAAAATTTAATCTGCCTTCAGCCTTACAAGTCCTTTTTTATTTTTTTTTTCAGTTTGTAACTTCAGGGCTTCTTCATAGCTAAGAAAAACCAAGACTTTGAAACTGGTTGACACTATTCTCTTAAAAACTTGATGTAAAGCAAGTATGTGTATCTCTCTGATACCAAACTAGGAACTATGGTTCAGGTTAAGCATATCAGTGCATTATTTTAAGGTGACTTTACTGTTTTCCAAAATGAGATAAGCAAAGATGGGTCATAACATGAAGTGCTGTTCTGGTAAGCTTCTTAAGAATAGTAAGGTTAAGCTAGATATAAGAAGCTGCTGGAAATTCACATCATAAAAATAATCTCTTGAAGGAAAGGAATCAGCAAGCCTGTGATTTCAAAATAGAATAAAAATCAAATTTCCTAGCAGTACATATTCATGAAGCATCTTTTTGTTTCTCTGTCAGCTGCAGCAGATGCGTAATATACATTGTCAATGCACATACTATTTTGCCAGAGCAGTGGTTAAAAAATGGCTTGCATTGTACTTAGATTCATCACACTTGAAGTGCACATTTGTCTTCCAGCGATGAAGGGGCATAATATACAGATTTTGATAAAATTGTCGCTTCGGCAAGTTTTGTTTCCTCCATAGGTCCTTTGAGGGCTAAAGGTCTTCCTGAGAAAAATTTTGTTAGCTGTGTTAGGATTTTGAAATGTGTGTTCGTCTCAATCCATAGGCAATTTTGCAACTGGGTGTATGCAATAATTAAATAGTTTGTATTACTACTGGGGAAATCTTGATATGCTGTGGTGGGTAAAGCTCTAGTTTGGCAAATATGCCTAGTCATTCACCAAAGTGGACTTGACATGAAAACTGGGCACTATCCTTTCAATTCTTTACAAATATTCACACACAAATATTTGATATCCTGAGAGCTGGAATTGATTTCCTCCTTTACAACCCATTTAAGAGGATTTGCTACATAAGCACTAACTGCATGGTAGACTGGTGTTGCTACAGCATTTTGCTGCCTGTCTGAATTCTGGTATTGAACTACTGTTTCAGCCACTGAGGTCTTTTCACTGATGGTTCAGATCTCAACAGCCTCCTAACAGTCATCTGACATGGAAATTATTTTTTTTTACTTGATGAGAATGTCACTTAAAAAAAACATTTTCTTTTGTGTGTTTAGAGCTAGGAAAAAAGCAGCATAACATCTGATAGACTCCTGTAAATTATACTTGATATTCTTGTACATGGAAAGCCAGCTGCTTTTCCACCATCACAGAAGGAAACACTCTGTGGTTCCTGAGACATGTAAGATGTGTTTCAAGTGAGAGCATTCAAGGTGAAAATTCCTCTTGAGTACTAATAGAAATCCTCTAATGAAGAAAGACAGAGAAAACAGACAGTTCACAAGACTGTGGAGGAAAATTCTGATCATTATGTTGCATGTTCTGGTGTAGACTACTTTTAACGGGTTTTTTTAATAACATTTTTTAAAAAATATAGGTCATGCAGAAATGGTTGCTAATACATACAAATCAGAGTGGCAACTGAGATTAGCCCAGTTGGTCAGAGTATGGTGTTAATAATGAGATGGTTGCAGGTTTAATCCCTCTACTGGGCCATTCTTTTATGAGTCAAACTCACTGATCCTTGTGTGAGCTCCTTCCAGCTCAGAATATTCTGTGATTCTGTAAATAAAATACATTCTCTAAATATGCTGCTGCTTTTCTTTGTAAATATTTTATTCACTAAACTGTGATAATGTTTCAAATGCTACTACACCTCCCAGAAGTACAACAGCCTAGTACTCCCAGAAAATGTTAAAAGTGGGAGTTGAGTAACAAAGAGAGTTTTATTACACGTTGTTTTTTATAAATTTTAATGTAGATGCAGAAAAAAGATATGTAAAGGATATTAGGAAGACTTGAATTCCTATCCTCTGGATCTCCTGCTCTGACAATAAAGACGAGGACATATATGACAATAAGTATTATAAAACTTATAGTTGATACCTTACAGCAAAAGTATTGGAACAGAGCATATATTATTAGAATTGTTCAAATATAATATAATTATCTTTAAAAATCATTAAGGTTTGGAATAGCCAGGACATATGATATTAAATACTTGAAGAAACTGTCAGGCTTTCTTGGCAAAGTTTTCTGCAAGATTAAAGGCAGTAAGAAACCTGCCAATACTGGCACTACACTACACCAATAAATAACACAGGAAATTTGTTTAAATCAACAGCTGGCACAGAGCTTACTTTTCTTCCTGCAAAGAAGTTTGACACTTTTTCCTATGCTGCAAAAAAGAAAAAAAAAAGGCTGTGCTATATTTTATTGCAACAGGTATTTGAGTTTGGACAAGTGTAAAACTTGTAACAGAGATTACAAAACTTGAATATTATATTACTGTTACATGCTGGTTTTACAGTTGCTTCTGACTTTCCCAGACTTTGACCATATGGGATTGATTTTTTTGTCAGACTTTTAGTACAAACTACTATCATTATCTTACGTTTTTTTTTAAAAAGTCAGTCCTGACTCTCCAACCCACTATCCCCAAAACTTGAAATAATTTGAAGCTGCCTTGTGTCCTTATAAGTAAAGTTTTAATATTTTGATTTTAAATATCTTGCAGATGTTCAGTAGCAATTTTTTAGAGCTTTGTTGCTTAATTCTTCAAAGATTTTTTTGCATTGGCCATTCTCTAAGAATATTCTCCTTGCAATTACTAATCTTTTGTGTCAAAGCAGTTTTAGCCTGAGGTCCAAAGCTGGCCAGTGGTCTGCTTGGCTCCCTGTTCTCTTTTTTCCACACTTCTCATTGGAACCAAGAGACTGAATAAAAATTTTGTCTACCAAATACAGATGATATCCGGTTGTCTGAGTGCAGGAAGACAGGTTAAAACAGGGAACTGGAACATAGACTTACAGCAATTTTAAAGGCTGAAATTGAGTGGGAAAATAGATTAGTTTGGGCAAAGGAGACTGACAGAGCTGACAAGACAAAAGGAATAAGAATGTGTGGTGTGGATGGCACGTTTGTATATTGTAAAGAAATAAAGCAAAACAAACCAAAACCCATTGTACAGTGTTGCCAGCAAAATAGTCTCAAGTAGGGTAATTTTATTTGACTTTATTTCTTGCCAGTGGACAAAAATTTCTGATCCCTGATTCAGGCAGAAAGAAAAAGAATAAAAAACTAAGGAAATACTTCTCTAACATCCATCCTCTTCCCTCCATAACCTCTATTTTGAATGTGTTCACTGTTGGGTACATCTTCTCCATCAAATTTATTTTAGAGTGGTGTTGGTTTGCTGAGGAGAGAGAGAGGTGATCTGCATAATTGTGTTTGGGTTTTTTCTTGACATGAGACGGTGTTTGGCCATGCTGGGCATATTGGTTCCTTTCTGTCACCCTACACTTACTGGCTCCTGGCACCTTGTTCTCCTGCCTGTGCATTGGTCCAGATTGCCCCCAGGCCATGGTGCCTCAGGGCTGTTCCCTCCCTGGCAGAGGTTGCAGTTTTTCAGGGGTGTCCCTACTCAAAGATGGTTCAACCAGAGGTTCTGGTAACCCAAGGGCCTCCCTACTCTGGTGTGAGTGACCCATGGGCTGCAGCTCTTCACAGCTGGCCCACCAGGTGTGCCACAGCCACAGTCCCTTGCACATGTCCCTGCTCAAGGCTGTGTCACCACCCCATGTCAGTTCATGGCCTTCTCCCACAAAGGGTATCACCATACCCATGTCCTGCCTACACCTTGTCACTTCTGGCCTATACATGGACTTGGCTGGTCATCTGACTGAAACCAGGAAATTGAACACTGAGATGGGATTAGGATCAGCAAAGTAAGACTGAAACGTGGGACTGAGTCAGTCAGGATGGAAGAATAAGAGGAGAAGCACATAAAAAAAATTCAGCGCAGCATCAGTGGGGACAACCGCAAGTGTCTGGTAAAAAGTCTGTTATGGATAGGATGAAGGAGCATGACATTGTGGTGGAGAGCTCAAAGACATTAAATTTAAAGTTACCAGGAAAGAAGGCTCTTTTCACCAACATATAGCATGTGTTTCAGGAAAGGATTCAGCCACTCACAATTCTTTGTGTGTGCTCTACTCCTCCTTTCCCAGACTCAGGAAATCTCTACATCAGTTGTATTTTCCTTGCACATGTTATAAAGCATACTTGATTGTTACCAGCCTGACACACAAGTGCAGTGATGTGTCTGCACAAATGCAAAATATGTGCAAAGATATTTCCCCCATCTTGCAGATGAAAGAGGCACACTACCCCTGGAATATCCCTAAAGAAAACAGGATGGAACTTCACAGTGTGAATCCCTGCAGTGAGCTGGATACAGAGAATATGTACTCAGGCTACTGAGGGAGATTGAGGTGGCATGGAGATATTCCAGGATGGATATTTCTTATTCTTTTGGTTTTCTACTTCCTTTCATCATTTCCCAGCAGCAGCAAGAATAGGAAAAAGAAGGAAAAAAAGAAAGCAACTGTCTGGAGATATTTGTTCATATGTGGTACTGATTTATGTTTTCACTTTAGTGTGTTCCACATTGTAAAAAACAATGGAAAAGCTTAGTCAGTTCTTTGTGTTTCTCTGAACCTTCAGGAAAAGTTCTCATTTGTATACACATTCTACCTGTTCAATCTCACAGAGCAAAGCCTCATTCTGCTGTAATTAAATCAGACAAAAAGCCCAGCCAAACAAGAACCAACAGATGGTGTGCATCATATGACAATCTTTAGGAGTCACTTTGAAGCAGTGTTCTTTGTAACAAGCCCTGTCACAACATGGTATACTAACAGCTCCTGATTTTCAGTTTTCGAAAGTCTTTTGTATGATGTGTTGAAGAAACAAATAAATATTTGCCTGCTTTTTTTATATATAATGTTCATTTATGTTGAGTATAGATCTACTACCTTTCACATAAAGAACTGAATACACAGAGCAAGAAAAAAATCTGGATAAAAGTATTGCTGAGTTCAGACCACACAAACATATTCAGAAATGTGTTTTCAAGTGTTTTCCAGAGTGCAGGACCTTAGAAGACTAAATTCAGAAAGAATCAGAGACTAGACTTTTTTTCATTAAAAAGGAAGTTACTGATGCATTTAGCTACACTCTGATTAAGAACACAATAATGTAATGGAATAAAAATTTTTCAGAGTAATGTTATGGTTTTCTGTTGGGAAAAAGAAAGTGAGAGTGCAGGAGATTCCCTTCTGGGCTTGTATATGTCTTGCCATCCCCATTACTTGTTTCTGACAGCTAACACCCACTTTTCATGCAAATCTTGCCTTGAACTTTTTGCTCCCAGGAAAATCTTACTTTTCTAAGACCACATTGTTATTATATTTGTCATTCTTGTCATATTCCTTAAATGTCACTCTGGAGAAAATAATACAGTAATTAGCAGTGATTTGTTCAGAATGTTTGCTCTGGGTCTAGTTCTTCAAAACAGCAGCCTTCTAACTTTTTTATTGGGTGATGATACTTCTTGCCTCCTGTAGCAGTCAACGATTTTCGCCTCTTCGCCACAGAATTGGTGAAGATTTGTCTGTGTGCCCAAATTCCTGGGCACACCTCTATGCATTCACAATCCCTACTCTGGTGTGCTGCAAACTGTCACCTGTCCACTTCCAGTACAGCACCGAGTGTGATGAAACGGCAGCACAGTAAAAATGTTGTTGCAGCCAACCTGCTTTGTCTTGTCTGCTCAGGATATTGCAGGGATTTTGTATACTGCCTTAAATCTAAAATAACACTGGCCATATTCTCTATCCAAAGTCCCCACATTGTAGAGGTTACTGTGAGCCACTCCCTTCCCTTTTGCTTAAGAATGTATTCTCCAGCAATAGACTTTATTCTGTAGAATATTTTAAAATGCCTTACTGTAAACAGGCACTGACTCTTGTGGGAGTTGACTTTAACAAAGCTAATGATTCTGATTTAAGGAATGAATTTTGAGCAGCATTGTGACTTGAGTAAAGTTCACCCCTTAGAAAAAGAGACAATAAAATAGAACAATAACAGGTATAAATGCATTTTGTTACCAGACAAAAATTGCAGCACATAATTTACATATTGAAGATGTTTAAAAGAATTATCCTGAAATCCCAGATGTGACTGAAATACAGATTATTAAAAAAAAAAAAAACCAAACGAACAAACCGGCATCACAGAATATGAAAAAAGGAACGATTTTTCTGTCCAAAATTTTATGGGCAATTTTTTTTATTTTTATGTAATTAGATATGAAATCATACTATAACACCCTATAATACAGGCTATTTCTGATGAATTTTTGTATTTCACTATCATATACAACTAATAAATACATGACCTTTTCATAGAGATTTTAGAAAAAAATTAAAGTTGTAAACCCATAGATGTAAAGGTTGGTGTCAGAATGAATCACATTTCTGTCATTTGAAGCTATGCATCACGTAATTTTATGTATTAGCAAAGAATTTTAGTGAAGTCTTTTGGTGGATTGTTATATTTTAGAGTTTCAAAAGTAGGCCGAAATCTGATTTTACCAGCATTTTAAGGATTAAAAACACATTTTGTGGAATATGAAATCATAAACACCTTTAACAGAAAGCAATACAATACAATGCTAGATGATAGTCGTGTCAAATTGCTCTTCTCAACACAAGTGAATGCATTTTGTTGTGTTTTCAAATGGCACTTTTCTTACATTTTCTGTTGTATGGAACCATCTATAAGAATTTTATTGCTGATATTTATTTTTCCATGGATCCATTTCTGAAGTGAAACAATTGATATTGATAGCTGACTGGAGTTTCTTCCTCTTTTTTTCCCCCCACGTCAAAATATGGATCTTATCCTTAATTTTTCTAGTCCCTTTTCGAAGCTCACTTCTCCCACTTTCAAGAATGTTCACGGAAAGTTCCATGAAAACCCTGTAATATCACATACTGGACAATTTTGCATTGCAGAAGTCTGACCTGGGAGAAAAATTAGGAAACAACATCTATTTCCTAAAAGTGTGGCTTTTTGCTGCTATGCTAAGAACATTTAGTTACACATTCCTTTCAAATCCCTTGACAGTGCTATGTTTGTAATTATTTCTCTGCTGCACTAGGATCTCTTTCTGGGGTTCAGTGTTCCCATATTGGGAAAAAGGTACTTGATTCCTGTGAGGTACTGTGTGAGATACACCATGAGATAGGTGGTGAAGGGATTCCCATGAGGTATGCCCTGAAATATGCGATGACAGGATTACAGTGGGCAGGAAGGTGCATTGGTGGCAGTGATAAGTTATCAGAAAGAGGCTGATACAAACATGTCACAGTTCTGTTCTGCCCTTACACAACACCCACAGCCTTTGCAATCTCTTTGTAACTCTTGATATGCCTCTTTCATATATAAAATGTGTGCATCCCTGCCCCCCCCCCCATATATGACAGCAACAGGATATTTTGAGTACAGTCCCACCTCCACTTCTCCCAAAAGTATAAATTGCTTTTTGAAATCCTCCATTTCAGAGGATCAGGATACAACCATCTTGCAGGCAAGTCAAGTGGCTTGCTCCCCTCTCCTTCCCAAAGCAGGGACAGCTCTTGGGTCAGATTTGTGCTTCTGACTGTGTTGGAGTGTGCCCAGGAACCTTTGTTCATAGTGTTGTACACTGCTATTATGTAGGCCTAGAGAATTCATCACTGGAAATCTAACAGGAATCCATAATCTGCTTCTTTAATAAGCTGCACTATTTGTGAATCTGTGATAGTGAAAGTTCTTATTGAACCCGGCCAGACTCACAAAGCTGAATTAGTAAATCACATTATTGGTGAGGCTGTGATCATAAATGAAACCGGACTTACGGTGTAACTCACACTATTTGCACATCTGGGATCTTATTGAATGCAGCCAAACTTACAGTTCCAAATCAATAGGACAGAAATAAGGTCCAGCTGCACCCAGCCCTCTGATCTCTGAGGAACAACTGGAAAGCAAGGGATTCATCTTTTACCTAATCTCAATACTCCTAACATGACAGTACTAACAGCATCATATTCCTGCACTTTTTCTCAAGGCCAATTTAGATGTTTTCCTCAATTTTTATACTTCAAGGAGAATTTCTATAGGAATTTCTTCACTGTGTATTATTTCTGTTCTTCACTGAGCCATTGCAACATTATAAATGTTTTCAGCCTTGCACCTTGTTCTTGCTCTTGCTACTAAACTTCTGCTCTAAGAAATTTACTTGACTCAAATAGGTTGAGTGTTCACAATGTTTTGAGTTTTCTTGCACAACTACTACAGAAGCCAGAACTTGTTGTGTTCTGAGGTTTTAATAAATTTTCTGCATAAATATTTGGATCTTCTCAAGCAGTGTCAAACTAGAACTCATGGCCCAGGATTGCATCCAGATGTTCCTGGAATATCTCTAGTGAATGAGCCTTCACTGCTTCTTTGGACAGCCTGTTTCAGTGCACAGTCACCTGCACAGTAAAAAGTTCTTCCTCATGTTCAGGTGGAACTTCCTGTGCATCAGTTTCTGCCCATTGCTTTTTGTCCTACTTGTAAGTGTTGGTCTTGGACATGTCCATAAATTTCACGAGAAAGCCATAACATCAGTGTGACCTTGTCTCTTTGTGTGAAAAAATTCTTGCTTGAATAAAAATAATGCTATTGGTTGGTTGAGGTATTATGGAGTGTACACAGACCATAAAATGGAGTATAATCTCATTCTTTCAGCTGCTATCTATACACATGCTCCTAGCATTAAAAGTGGTAAAGCAAGGCTTTTTTTCAGCTTAATGATAGAAATGAAAGCTCTGGAGAGGAGAAAAAATGCCAAGTGGTTGGAGCTGAAAAAAACTTTTTTGACAAAATGAAAAAACAGAATCTTCTCAAAACTTGACCTCCTCTTTTTTGGGTGAAAACTCTTTGTCACTTCAACCTGATTGTACAGATAGCTTTGCTTCCTCTGCATTTGTTTGTGTTTGCTTCCTCTGGCTTTGTTTGTAAGTTAATTTCTCATGTGTTAAAGAAAAGAAGGTAAAAAGGAAGGAAAAGAAGTACACAACCCAGGATCTTAACTACAACTGTCAGCAGGATCTTGGGCTTTTTACTGCCTGAAGTCCAGACTCAAGGCATACAGTCTTCAGTTTTCTTCTGTGCAGCAGATTACTGTGCACAGTCATCAGTACATTGCAGCATAGCTGCAAGTCAAGTTTTTTTCAGAGGGAAGCTGAGAGGATGAGAGAGAGGTTATGCCACTCTCTCAGAGAGGCTGAAATTTGGAAGATCTTTGGGAAATGAATTTCCCTTAAATGACATTGCTGCCACTCCTAGATCTTCAAGGCAAATTATTCATCCTTCTGTTTTACTAATCCAAATATTATATTTAGGCTGAAGGAATGTAATTAGCACTGGGTTATAATCAGTTGTTGACAATACTGAGCTTTAAAATAATTTCTTATTCAAACAATTATTCATGCTAATTTAAAGCATTTTAATGCGACATTAGTATAACAATTTGCATACAGAGGGAAGAGGATGTTCAAGCATTAGCTATTAATTCTGTACACCTTTACCGCACCTGATGGCCAAAGTTTTCACAGACAACAGTTAAAACTATTTTGTAACTCTTGAAAGTACTTATGCTTCAGCACATTCAAAGATCCTGGCCATTCTTTTGTCCTATCAGAGTATTTCAACATCCAGATTTGTTCTCTCAGTGTAATGATACATGTACATTTGCTCTAAAACAACACTCTAAACACAATTCACAAGCCAGAACCAGCCATCTGAGGCATTAGATAAATAGAGTGTGAGTAATGATGATTGTCCATATATGCCCAGTACAAGTTAATACACATGTTTTTATGACAAAATTGGTATAAATTCATCCACTGATGTCTCATTGCAACATTAATATGTGCTGTGATGAACATACATTTTCTCCACATTTGCATTTATGCACATATGCTTAAATATGATTCTTTATTACAGGTTCACACTCTGAGTAGTTGGCAAAGACTCAGTGAAATGTTGTGAAATGCTGACTGGACCCTTTTCTCCCTCCCCTCCTCCTCTGCAGGCTGTGTTGGATCTCGGAAGTGGAAACCCAGATTTTCTGTTTACTTTTAGGATGCAGTTAGTTAGATTCTGTCAGGGAGGAAGATATGTGTTCATGATAACCCTTTGGCTTTTGGGATTAGCTCAGACTGATTGTTGTAAACCATTTCTGCTGGATTTTGAAGAAATGGCTGAGAGGGGACCTCATCAGTGACTGCAGGGAGGGATCAGAGCATGGACCAGGCTCTGCTCAGTGGTGCCCAGCAAGAGGACAAGGGCAGGAACTGATGCCCAGGAAGTTCCACCTGATCACGAGGAAGAACTTCACTGTGCACTGACCAAACACTGAACAGATCACCCAGAGAGGGTGTGGAGTTTCCCTCACTGGAGATATTCCAAAACCATATGGATGCAATTCTGTGCCATGTGCTCTGGGATGGCTGAACCAGACCTGACACATTGTGTGGTTCTGTGATCTCACAATGCTCAAAGTTCACTATGACAGAACTTGGTGTTAATCAGTACAGTCATATATTGCTTTGTCCAAAGGCGGCATGTGTTCCCTCCACGGAATAATTAAGATGTTTAATTTATATAATAATTGATGAAAAAGGTAAGTTTTCTTTTACTGGGACAGATATGAAGCAATACTATTTTTCTCTGTTAGGCACCACTAGAAGGAAATAACATTTTGACCTGTGAATATTTTTTTGCATCTATGCATAGATGTATGTTCAAAGCCCAGCTGTTCTAAAATGGGTATTTCTTCCTTCTTTTATAAATTCTTTAGACAGGCAAAACATGACATTTCATGGTCATACAGACTCTTCAAAAATGTTAAAGAATTGAGAAATAGAATCTGGCATTTTATCTGTGTGAAAGATTCCCTTGGACAAAATAAAACGACAAACAAGAAATCAAGAGGTAAGGATGAGGAACTCCTTGGCGTAAGACCTTATTAATGACTGAAATAACTTCATCAAATTCAACCATTCAAGATAATATTGAATTAATGCTATATATTATTGGGACCCAACCCTTTGTTTTTATTTTTACCCTTTTCCTTATATTCTGAAAGGCTATTTTATTTATTTTTATATATATAGGCTTACATCAGACTGGCAGCCTGTCACTCAGTGAGTTTCCCAAGGGCTCAATTTTAGAGACAGCAGGGAAGCTTGTCAGAGTTCAAGGAGTGTCTGGACAGCACTCTGAGTCAGAGAATCTAGTTGTAGGTAATCCTGTGAGGAATAGCGAGTTGGATTCGCTGATCCTTATGGGTTCCTTCGAACTCGGTATATTCCATGATTCTGTGATTAAAAACAGGATGGAACCCAAGCTCGCCTGTATTTCTGATTAATTTGATATGTAGATGTATTTGGAACACTGGCTAAACTACTTTCATTAAAGAATTCTTTCACAAAAACTTTTATCCTGAAACCAGAGAAAAATTCAAACTGAATAATGGATGGCCACATTTTGGATCAGGTAAAGGCAAGAGGTTTACTATTCAGATAATTATCATAAACAATCAAAAAGTTCTGCACACTGCAGTTAAATATGCAACATTTTAATTCATTTGCTTTAAACAGAACAAGATTCTGGTTTATTCATAATACATTATATAACATAGTTGCTCTAGTAATATTGTGCTAGAATTTTCTGTGCTGGAATAATAAAATATTCATTGTTTATTGAAAAATGTCAATAATCCTGTGTTATTTTCCTAATATATTTAATTAATTAAATTAATTGTCTATTAGACATGTCACAGAGTGGAAAAAGAAAGGAAGGCAAGGTGCAAA
This sequence comes from Entomyzon cyanotis, assembly GCA_024500445.1. NCBI lineage: Eukaryota > Metazoa > Chordata > Aves > Passeriformes > Meliphagidae > Entomyzon > Entomyzon cyanotis. The sequence goes on from JAKEPQ010000756.1 coordinate 7,211,252, forward strand.
TATTTAATTGTTTTCTCACCCATTAGTATTCATTATAAGCCCATTTCTCTAGGCTCAACATAATATATTTAAGTAATCTGAGCAAAATTATTATTTAATTTCAGAATTTTGAGTTCTCTTTCCCCTTCTGTGAATCTATTGATATAAGACATAGATATTTTCCTTCTTTAAAGTACAATTACTAAAAGTATTTCTGAGTTTAGTTAAGATTTCTAGCCAATTCCTCCAGATTAATAACATTTTACATTATTTTTACAATGCAATTGTTCTGTAAAGTTTCCAAGTTAAATTTGGCTAATTTCTTTAAATTTTATTTTCTTTGCAATTCAATTATGGTTAATGATAATTCTGCTGTATATGAGAAACAGCCTAGGATAAACAGCTTTTCACATTTATTAAAGTAGTCTTATTCTGTGGCAGTGTTGCAAACTGCCCATTTTATTACAGACAGTTGAATATGATGGAAAAATGAAAGAGGCAAGACTTTGCCTCAAGGCATGGAGGTGCATTTGTATCAATCTTTTAAAATATCCCTATTTATGTATGTTTTTGTAGACTCTTGCTCTTCAACAGGTAAACTCCTGCCTGTTTCAGATTTGTTCCACCCTACCAGAAATACTGCGTATCATGAAGGCAGGGATGACTGCATATCCTGCTCAGAGTATAACAGCAACAACTCTCTTTCCAGCAACTGAAGAGATTAAGTAGTTTGCACGTGATCAAACATTCCAGTTGCCAGTGCAGCAGCAGTAGGACCAAAGTCCAGAGAGCTTTTGCCACCCATGTTTTTCAAACTTTACATAGGCAGAGAGAGTTTGGTCACTTTTTAGCTCTTCACTAGCATCCCTTGTGTTTTTCCCAGCTTCCTCTTTAATAAAACACTTTCAAAAGAAATTACAGCCTTATTCATTTTCTTTAGGGTGTTGGAGGTATTATGGTAAATTTAGCTAACACCCATATCACAGGATCACAGAATGACAGAATGACCTGGATAGGAAGGGACTTTAAAGACCATCCAGTTCCAAACCCCCTGCCATGGGCCAGGTTGCTCAGAGCCCCATCCAACCTGGCTTTGAACACTTTCAGGGATTGGGTAACCACAGCTTCTCTGGACAGCCTGTGCCAATGCTACACTACTCTCACAATGACAGATTTCTTCCTCAAATCCAGCCTAAATCAACCCTCTTCTACTTTAAAACCATTCCCCCTTGTCCTGTCACATCAGACTGTGCTAAAGAGTCTGTCCCCTTCTTTCTTGTCAGTTCTCTTTAGGTACTGAAAGGCTGCTCCAAGGTCACCCTAAAGCCTTCTCTTTTCCAGGCTGAACCACTGTCATTTTCTCAGCCTTCTCTCACAGAGGGAGTGCTCTAACCCTCTGACCCTTTTTGAGGTCCTCCTGTGGACCTGCTCTAATAGGTCCATGTCTTTCCCATATTCAAGACTTCAGAGCTGGAGGCAGCACTCAACACATAGGACAGATAGAACTAATTGATATGCATTTCCATTCAGTTCTCTGCAAAGCTAAAGATCTGATAAAGTGGCAAGGAAAGGAGAGCCTGCAATATTAATATCCTTTTGCTCATGTGTACAGAAGGGATTTAGTAAAAAAGTCTAATAATACACTTGTACTTTCAGTACCAAATTAATATTATTGTAAATTAATACTTTCCTGTAGTGTTTGTAGATACACTCAACATTCATGCATATATATAACAATCCTGTTTGTGTTTGTTTAGCATTCTACTTCACCAATTAATAATTTATTGAAATCCAGTTATTCGTTATAGAGATAATCTTTGCAGGAAATAAATAAAATCCCCTCAAACAATTTAACTTCATTCTGCCTTTGGGGAAAGGAGCAGCAGATGATGCCAAAACCTACATGTCAGTGCACAGATGCATGAAGGTTGTAAGGGTTGAATTCTGTTATTGAGGAAAAGGTATCTTGTTCAAATGGCATTAAGCTGATTACAGAAGGAACATCCTGAGTACAAATAGCTGTCCCAGCAAATGCAGGCTTTTCATAAGGCAGCTGTGATCCTAAACCCAATGTGATCAAATAGGTTAAATCACAAGTAATCCCTGGAGATACTGAAGAATCTCACAAAATTCATCATCAGCTTTTCATCTCCTATCGGCTAATTCATCTTACATATTGAAATGAATCAAAAGGAAGGAGTTCAAGTTTTGTTTCACAGTTAAAATAAATTACTGGACTCTTCATCTATTGTATAATCTTGATGCAATCAGAGAGCCATATTAATTAAGAGCCAAATCTGCTCTTTTGATAGGAAAAGCACTGCTCACCAGTGGTTTTCCTATCAGAAACAATTCCTTCAGTTTGAAGGGCTTTAAGTATCTTGTTCTCTGGAAGGATAAAGTGATTTTCTTGAATCTCCTTCTCAGCCAATGACCTAGTAACTCTACTCAATGTACTTGATCACAGCCATACCCCCAACACCTCTGCTGATCATATCACGATTTTATCATTGCAAATTTTTGAGCTTTGGCAAGCATTTTTGCCTTCAGTGCTAAAGAGAATGTCCTTCTTAAATTGCTAAGAGGTCTCATGTGAGAGGGGAAAATCCTATCTATCATTTATATTGAGTAAAAACTTTAAATCATCTGAATTTTCTTCCTCAGTAAGTGCTTGTTCCCTTTTAAAATTAGATGTTCTGGAAATGTAATTAGGATAGTATTTTTTCCCCTTCAATAAGAAGTACTAGTATAAGAGAGAAACATCAGTTTTCAAGCAATGCAGCAATCTGGAATCTGCATCTTAATTGAACACAAGCTTTTCTATTGTTCTTGCTTAGTCAGTTTTATAACTCTAGCTTTGATGTGCATCTTTCACAATAAGACTAAAGGAACAATTTAAAAGAAAATCTGCATATGGCAGAGTATAGTGGAATCTGGAAAAAAAATAGAGGTAGTTTATATAACAGGAAGACCACCCAAGGTGACAAAAAAGACTACATAAAATGTGTTGATTCTTGTGGAATGCAAATATTGCATCTGAGCACATACAAGGTAAATTTTTGTGTGTTTGTTGTTCGTTTTTTTTCCCCAGGATAAGAAGGAACCCAGCTGTATTGTAGCTTCATCTTCTATATACTCAAATATTCAGTGAGAACACAAACCTGTCATGGGTTTATACTGCTGCAAATTGGACTGGAAAGCCCAATCTAATGCTTGACATCTGTCTTACAAGAGCTCAGTGAAGTCTTACCGAAACGCAGTATATCACTGCAAAGCTGTAACTACTGTCTTGGGTATTTCTTCTCTTTCTCTGTCACTTCCACGCTACATCAGTACTTTAATTTATTTTGCAGCGATACCTCCAATTCTCCTTGAAAAGTTTCACTGCTACCTTTTGCTCATCCTTTGCTATAGAAAACCAGAGAAGACACATTTTGCTGGTAAAGAGCTAAATGAAAAGCAGAAAGACCACTTCCTTAATTCTCTTTTTCTTTCCTAAAAATGATTGTGAATTTTGTTGTTGTCGTTGCTGTTGTTGTTGTCATTGATTTAACACCCCTGACCCTCTGTCATGGTTTAAGCCCAGCTGGAAACTAAGCACAGCACAGTCACTCACTCACTCACTCACCCTTCCCTGGTGGGATAGGGGAGAATCAGAAAAGTACGACAAGTTGTTGGTTGAGATTGACAGTTTAACAGGGAAATCAAAATTCGTGCACACAAGCAAAACAAGGGATTCAATTCCCTAGTTCCCATGGGAAGGCAGCTTTTGAGCCATGTCCAGGAGAACAGGGCCCCATCACCCTCAACAATGACTTGAGAACACATATGGCATCACTCCAAACATCCCCTTTTCCTTCTTCTTCTCCCAGCTTAAAAGGCTGAGCATGACACCATATAGTATGGACATCTCTTGGGTCAGCTAGGATCAGCTGTCCCAGCCCTGTCCCCTCCCAGCTCCTTGAGCACCCCCGGCCCCCTTGCTGGTGGGGTGGGATGAAGGGCAGAAAAGGCCTTGGCTCTGTACCAGCAAAACCAAAAACCTCCTCCTGTTACCAGCACTGTACAAGCACAGCTCAGTGGTAGACACAACATCCTTGTGTTATCCATGCTGCTTCCATCACAAATCCAGAACACAACCCCATGCCAGCTAATGTGAAGAAAATGGACTCTTCCCCAGCCAAAATCAGCACAGTCTCCTAGATCCCAGGAGTGCCTGCTGCTTCTCACCAAACTCTTTTCCCTCCTGAGAGCTGCTCTATCCACTCATCACCTGGCAGCAAGCTTTGTCTCTCAGGCTCAGAGCACAAAGAACACTGCCCCAACACCAAACTGATACTAATTTCCCAATATTTCTCTGGCTGCATATTAATGCTCTCAAAGTTGTCTAGTCCCAGGAAAAATGCCTCTTTGACCACTTCCTTGTGACTTCAAATTCCAAATATGCACCTGCTCTCCAAAGAAGTTTTTGTCTATCACACTTTTTTGCTTGTAGTCCCTTCAAAAGGTGCTTTTTTGTGAAGTCAACTATTCTAATCCTGAGTAATTTATTACCATTCTGGAAAGAATACGTAGAATATTGACAGAAGATTTCTCCGTTTGAATGTCTTCCAGGCATGTAAACAGAAAAGATTTTTCTCTACTTCTTATGTCATAAAAACTTCCTCACAGTAAAATATTCCTCAGTTAATTGTATCCAATTCAATACACTTATTGAAAAGAAAATTTAATTTTTAAAGGAAATAATTTTAATAATAGTTATTAAACAAAAAAGTTTGGACATGAATTTTTCTTCCTGGCTTAGAGATAACCAATAGTAGAAACTAGTAGAGTATCCCAGGGGAATAATTCCTTTATATTCCTCTTGTTTTTTAACCATGTCTGAGCACTTGAACACTGTTAAAGACCAATGAATAGGCTCAATGGAAAACTGATTGAATGCCACAGAGTAGCTGTTATTTGTCTCCTGTGAGAAAATATCTATTTCTAAAAGCAGTGATAGACAAAACTGAAATTAAGTCTATGAAAAAATATTAAGTCTTCCTCTTTATTTCAGACTCTGTCTCAGGGATCCTGAGAGAGACACCAGCACCCTCTCCCTGAAAACAACAGTTCAGCTGTACAGGAAATAATTATGTCAGGTTACTGCAGACCTGTCAACAAGCACAAAAGGCAAATATCATTTTTACTTTGGTTTTAGGAATTGCAGTAACCCACTGAAGTTAAGTAGATATCATTGTAGACATTGTTGTCTAAGAATGAACACAAATGATGAATAAATGGGTATAAAATGCATATGATAGAATAAGTACAAACTTAATTGCTACATTAAGATATAGGAAAAAGAAAGGAAAATTAAAAATTTTATCAGGGATTTGCTGCTGGGATGCTTTCATAATGCGTTTCCAATTATTGTCTAACTTCCTGTTCCTTACTTGGGTTATTTTCATTATTGTTTTATTTTATTGTATTTATTTTCTACAGTTCAAATAAGTTGCTTTACCCCAAGTTTTGACTTTACAAATTTTTCTCCCAGACGATTTGAGCTAGAATTTGACTAATTCCTACCAGCATTCTAGCTATAAGTTTATTACTCCAAGCCAGTTTCTGCTCAAGCAGTGACAAACCACCTGTGGGAATAGATCAGACAAATATGAATCCCAGCCAGCTGTAACTACAGCAGGCAAATTGCTGGTTCATTGGAGTAGTCTACCTTTATTTATTTGTCTCTAATTATAAGACAAGGATTTTAGAAAATAAAATTATAGCTGTTTTCCACAAGGCCAATCTCTCCCAAAAGAATATGTTTGAACAATGTGGAAAAAGTTTATTTAAAATAATACTGTATCTTTAAAAATTAGCCTTCATCCGTGCCGATTGGCAATCAAACATTACTTAGAATTGTAATCCAAGTAGTATAAAAGGGAAAAAAAAATTCCCAGAGAAGAAAATGTTTGGACTTCTTCCTTTAAAATAAATGAACTGTACAGGAGAGAAAGTTTTGAATGCAAGAATAATGTACATTATATTCAATGAATTCTTACCATATGCAATCTCATGGATGAAAGGCTTATTTGAATAGTTTTGTTCAATTTGAAATAAGCCATTGTTACATTTTAATATTGTAAAAATGGGCTTTCACAGCGTTTGACACGTGTAAAATGAGTTGGCTCTTCAACATCTGTTCTGAAATATTTACAAAATTCCCCTATTAAATTTTAACATTGTGTTCTGAAGTATTCTGCACAGTGTAATCAGAAATCTTGATGTATTTTGTTTCGTTCGAATCTTAGATGTCCGTGGAGAGCTTTTGGATAAAAAAAATACTGCAGGTCTTTCTGCTGAAGATAGAAAATATTGTATTGACCTTCATATAAAGCAAATTATATTGGAAATCTCTAGTTGCATATAAATAAAGGCTTCTTAATTGGTTTTGACAGGTATTTAAGTTTCAGGTAAAATATTTAAAAAAATATATAAAAGCATTACTATTACCTTATAGAATAAATTGAAAACTGGAGAGCAGAATTTGGCTTCTTCAGGGTTCTGCATTGCAGAGCAGGGGAAAAAGCCCTGGAGGAGAAAGGAGCCCAAGAAAAGTGGCTAATATGCAATGATAGCTCCCAATAGCTCTGTAGAGATGCATCCCAGCAAAGAGGAAAAGGCAATGGCCTTTGTGGATGACCAAGGAGCTCCTGGACAAGCTCAGACACAAGGAAGCCCACAGAGTGTGGAAGCAAAGACAGTAGCCTGGGTGGAATACATAGGGATTGTCCAGGCAGCCAGGGATGAGGTTAAGAAGGATAAAACCCAAATTAAAGAACAAGTTAAACATGGACAGGGACATCAAGGGCAAAAACAAAAGGTTTTTTGGGTACATTGGTGATAAAAGGAAGACTAGGGAAAATGTGGGTTCTCTCTAGAAAGAAAGAGGAGCTTTGGTTGAGTGGGATATGGAGAAGGCTAAAGTAGCCTCACCTCTGTCATAATTTATTGTGGATTTTTTTCTGAACCACTAAGCAGTCTCTATCTCATTTTTTCAACTTGTGAATCTGTGATGATAATGTCATGTTTACCTGTCAATAAAATAATTTGCCCCTGAAAAAACTGGGTTATCTGAAACTGCAGCTTCTTAGGCAAAAAAATCTTGGTTGCAAGGAAAAACACTACTATCATGGCCCAAGATAGAGCTCAGGACTAGAAGAAGAGAGATGATGTGTAGAGTTAACATATTTCTTGTCCTTTTCGTACTTACTTAACTGGTGAAGGAAGTTGAGAAAAAAAGGAAAATTCAGTCACTCTAAGAGTTAGAGCAAAAAGGGAGAGAAGACCTAGATTCCTTGTACAGAACTTAAAGGTACTTGTGGAATTAGAAAACAAGATTGAACAGCAGAATTCTATGATTTTTATTAATCATTATCGTTTTGCCTGTAAGAGTTCTGAGAGTTCTTTTCTGGTCATTACCAAAAATCACATTTCATTAAGCAGAGTTTATTTAGCTGATATTGTTTTAACTCTACTACAGTACAAATTAAATCAAGACCATGAACTACTTACTGGGTTTCTTTTTTTAGTTGGTTGGCTGGTTGGTTGGCAGGGGTTTTTTTTGATTTTGTTTTAATTTACAACCCTATAAGGAAAATTAGAAAAGGAGGAATAAATTACTAGTTTAAGACAGTGAAGCACACTGCATTGTTAAATGATTGTGCCTATGTGTTCTGTAAATCTGTAGCAGTTCCACTGTCATGAACATTGGTTTAATACCCAATTAGTGCTTACCAGTACTAATGACTATAGATGCTAAAGAAGTTATATTTCTGCACTGTTGTGATGATTAGAAATTGTGCTTTAACAATGAAAAAATGAACAAAAGAAACTTTAATCTCCACAGATTGGAAGTTGTTACTTAACTAACCTATTTTAAACAGCAAATTTTCTGACTTAGTCAGTGATTTGTTTTATTGATTTGATTAGCTGTTTCTGTAATGAATTAATTCGCTTCACTGATGAAAAAAACGAAACAAACCAGTGCTGACATGTAGACAACATAATTTTCGATGCAAATTCAATTTGTTATTTTTCAGTTTAAAGATAATATTCCTGCAAATTTTTCATTTGTACCCATTGGCATTACATCAACATATAGGAATTTTTCGGTAAATGAACCTGGAAATTGAAAAAAAACAAAGATGAAACCCATAAAATTCTCCTTATTTACAGGAGGTTGTAAATAATTTTTCAGAATAAAAAATATGAGTTGTTAATTGACAGCTATTTAGACTGAACTTCTGTAAAAGGATTACATAAACTTTTCAGCAATGATTTAAAGAAACGCTACAAGCAATATATTAATAGGTGTGGTCACCAAGGTCTATGTGTGTTTTGTTAATAAATTCCAAATATTCCATAATTTTCCACAGAGAAATAGCTGTTCTATGACAGAAGATATTTTAAAAGTCATATGATCAGTTCTTATAGCCATTTAGTGCTGAAAACCTTTGTTTCATTCTTCCTGGTATTAGTAATAAAGAAATATTGTACTTTGTGATTTTGGTTCAAGTATCTCCTGTTGTACTTAATATTGGGAAAGTATTAAAAGTATATGTGTATGCTTTCCCTCTTCCTGCCCAGAAATCTCTGATTTGGTTATTACATCTTGCATGCTATTTGTAGTTGTATTTCCTGAACATAATCTAACTGGGCAGGTTCAGGCAAGGGCAAGCAGGATGAACAGGTATGGAAAGTGTGCTTCAAAATAAGAAAATAAGAAGGAGTCTTTAGTCTGGGGAAAAAAAAATCTGGGGGAAAGCAGAGGAACAAAGGGATTTTGAAAGGGATATAATGACATTATTAAAAAAGATAAATAAGGATGCATTTCTCAGTGGGTGTGGTTACATTACTGGTGTTGATCGAAAAAAGAGAGTATTTGATTGAATTTAAGATTGTGCCCCCTTAAGGCTTTGTGTTCAATTACACCACATTTCCTGCTCTGGGAAACTATGGTAGATGCTGGGAAACAAACAAAAAACAGAAAACAAAAAACAAAAAAAAAAAAAAAAACCCAAAAAACAAACAAAAAAAAAACCCAAAAAAACAAAACAGAGAGATGAAATGGACTCCTGCATCATTTGATTTAGCCTGGTATGGAGCAAAGAGTTTGTAGAGGAAGACCTGTGGAAATTAATGGTCTACACATTGGTGTTACTGACAGCAAGGATCCAATTGGGGATTATTTGCAGAATCAAGTAGCATAAGGTAGTCTGAATTTAAGTGAAGCAGTAAGTCCTAATTGAAGATGACAGTGCAGAGACTTTCCCAGGAGAGGGCAATTGTTTAAGGGAAGCCTAGAAACTGTGATATTAGAACAGAAGCATCAGCAAGTGCAGAGAAAGGGGACACCTCCCTTATTGATCTCTTTGTAGATAGACACTAATTCAGCTGACACTCAATACAGCCTTTCCAAATTATTTCAGTCCCAATCAGCCTACCTGTCATGTAGAGCTGCAGCTGATCCTTTGGGAAAAATGTCTATGTTTGTCTTCTAGCATGGAAAGAACTAGCTCTGTATTTCAAATATCAAACTGGAAGTGACCTACTCAGTTATTAGAAGCAAACTTTGGGCATGTTCTTCTGTGTTAAGTCCTACAGAATATCATGTCTAAAACAAAGATAAAATCTATCTTAACATTTACATTGATGGTTGAATTTTAAACTCAAGCACAAGTTAAAATGGCAGAGGCGATTAATGATTTTGCAGGTAAATTATATTAATTCTTTTCTTGTTATATTAAATAACCAAAATCTATTGAAAGTGTTTTCTTTTGGTCATTTGATAGCTTGGATTTCATCTGCTTTTTATATATATATATATATATATACACACACACATATATATATATATATATATATATATATATTTGGTTTTAGTATATACATACATAACGCACATTTTCATTTTACAGCTGATATTTCTGTGTTTTATTTTTGTTCCACAAGGAACTATTGCTTAATTATTATATTTAGATACCTCTTTTAGAGAAACCTACTGTACCTTTCTAAATGCTTTGAAAATGTACTGTAGCTTTTTAATGGATTATTTCTTTAGATGGATTTTAATGCACTCTGTTGCTTCTATGTCTCTGTTGTTGGGCATTTAATGTCAAACCTCCTGCTAACTCCAACACTGTGCAATCTGCTGCTCTTTTGTTTTCAGTGTTTTATAATTGGAAAGGGGCTGAATAACAGGGGCATCATTCTCCATGGGAACACTTATGAAAAGTGGGAATCAGAAGACAGGAATAGTTGAAGTGAAATTTTTTGTGTGCATGCAGTAAATAATGTTATTGATTGTTTGGATTATATTGCATTTGTGCATATTTTAATCATAGCTGACTCAGATTTTGGTTCTTCAATAATTTAAGTCCTGTTGTGGTGACAGGAAAAAAAGACAAAGAACTTAATGTTTTGTAATTGCAAGAGGTAACTCAAAATTGATTTTTCATGCGCTAATTGGACCACAGTAATAAACTTAAAAGACAACGATAAACATCTGTGGATTTCAGCTCATTTTAAACTAAACAAACAAACAATAATAGCATTAAGTAATATATGTCCTTGTACCTGCAATTTTTAAGTTGATTGTCATTATAGAATTTATGTTGAGGACCATTTCTTTATGGGGAAGTTCTTCTGCACCAGTTCATTTCAGTATGTGCCATAAACTGGAATTACATATTTGGCATTTATTAGACAAAAAAATATACCCAAAGTTGTCTTAGTAAAATTCCATGGAGACAAATCTAAGGATTCATACTGTAGTAATGATTCTACTTATATATCCTTCATCTTTACCAGGGTAAAATATTCAACTGTTATAAGATATCTCTAAGAAATAACAGTTGTGTCCATAGTCTACATATTCACACAAACTGCTGCTTATTTTAAATAGTTCCTGGTTTCTGTTTACTCATTTGTATATTTGAGAATTCTTTTGATCTAATCCCTTTGGCCTGATCTAATTATCCTTTTCAACTTTAAAATTACTTTGAGAGTAGTTGTTTCCTTTTTCCTTGGATATAAAAGGGTATATTCAACATTAATTTCTTTTTTTCCCATATTCATACTTACTTTTTCTTACCATTTTCTGAAAATCATCATAAAGTTGATATTGAATGCATTTTTCCTTGAAGCAACACTTTCTCGTCATTCAATTTTTTTCCCCTACATTTCACTTTAAACTAGATTGTTTTATTTAAACTTTTTTCACATTTCTGTTCTTTCAGTTGTTATTTTTAGAGGTTAAAGATTTTAGTCTTCAGTGTTATCCCACCCATAGAGTGGACTGTTCTACAGGATTTTTTGATCATCCATAATGGCTAAAATAATTTTTTTTTCTAATATTTGCAGAAATAATGGTTTCAGATATATTTAAAAGGTTATAGATTAAATGGAAAATAAACAGAAGAATTAGTAATGTTTAATAAATTCAATAAAGAGTCAAAATGAAAGATCCTTGCTAATAAATTATAGATACACAAAAAAATCCTAAGCAAACCCAAATTACATGTAAGTTGCATTAGGTCTCAGGCTATGATTGCAGAAGAACAGTATGAGTCCATTCTTTCATGAAAACCACTAAAGAAACACTTATCCTATTTGTGTGCATAAGGAATGTGTTGGTTTTTTTCCCTTCCACCCAAAGCTGATCAACTCTTAGTGTTGACATGTACCCAGAAATGCATGCAATTTTTCTATTCCTACACACAAGATGAAATGAACCTCGGATGTACTGTTGCGTCTGAACACAAAAGAGGCTGGAAAAAAGTAGAGAATACAAACCCCTTGTTCCAGTACTTAAGTAAGGTATTAAAAATGTAATGTTTAAAGGGTGATAAGCATTTCCCAGCAGTAAATATTTCATGCTCAACACAGTTTTCTCTAAGAAGTTGTGCAGCTATAGAATTTTATCACACTCTTCTATGCAGTACATTGACTTAAAGAGATGGAATATATCAACACAGTGATTCAGGTGTTATGACAAGGTGTCAATAAAAGGACAAACAAAACTAGGAGTTTGGTGTGTGAGAGGCTGGACATGCCCTGGCTGTGTGCACTGGGAGCTCAGAACCCCCGTGTGCTGGGCTGCAGCCAAAGCCCCGTGGGCAGCAGGGCAGGGAGGAGATTCTGCCCCTCTGCCCTGCTCTGCTGAGAGCCCACCTGCAGTGCTGCATCAGCTCTGGGCTCCCAGCACAGCAAGGACAGGGAGCTGCTGGAGCCAGGCCAGAGGAGGAACCTAGGTGATCAGAGGGATGGAACAGCTCTGCTGGGAGGAAAGGCTGGGAGAACTGGGGCTGTTCAGTCTGGAAAAGAGAAGGCTTTGGGGTGACTCTAACTGGCCTTCCAGTATCTGAAGGGAGCCTACAGGAAAGATGGAGAGAGACTATTTACAAGGGCCTGGAGTGACAGGACAAGGGGGAATGGCTACAAATTGAAAGAGAGTAGGTTTAGATTAGGTACTGGAAGAAATTCTTTTCTGTGAGGCACTGGCATGGCTTGCCCAGAGAAGCTGTGGCTGCCCCATCCCTGGAAGTGTTCAAGGTCAGGCTGGATGTGACGCTGAGCAACCTGGAATAGTGGAAGGTGTCCCTGTCCATGGCAGAGGGGTTGGAATGAAACGGTCTTTGAGGTCACCGCAAATGTATAATCAGGAATTTTTTTTTAAAAATTATTTCTATTATGATGGAATTATTTTATGTAGCTGTCAGTTAAAGAGGCCTTTGACATCCATAGCTTGAGGCTTGAATTCCATATCAGTATCTTCCAGGGTTTCCGTAGTATTTCTGATCATTTTCATACTGATGTTGTGATTGCAATCACCACTTGCTGGTGTGGCTGAAGGTTTAAATGCGATGAATCATAAACCTACCTTTTTCATGAAGCCTGAGAGTGTAACAAAAAGGCTCCAGACAGGTTAGATATGCTCAACAGTACCTAGAATTTGAATATTACTCAAACTGATTGCCTCTTCTAGTTTTCTCATTTTTCTGAGGCTCTTGAGGAATAAATGGCTGGTCAGATAAACTGTTGTGATACTTAAATTATTCTCTCATCCACTGCATTCCTTTGGACCCTGGAACCTTCCCTTTTTGTCCCAGAGTATTAAGATTAGTAACATCACTGAACAGCCTATATTCCAGCTCTTCTGCTTCCTCCAGGTGTCACAAACTAGGACATGAGACTCAGGAACCAACTTCTTTTTATGTCATTGACAAAAAACATCCTTTGAATAAACTTCTCTTTCCTACCCTCCTCTCCATCAGAAGAAGAGTCACCTGCTGAATGCCATTTTTTGAGTTGTTCTCTGTCCCTTTAGTTTAAGGAAAAATATGCAATACTTATTATTGACAGAATTTAAAAACTGTAATATGTCAGACATTTACACTTAGCTAGTGGCATTACATTTTCCATTAAAACTTCTAAATACAACTACTCAAAGATAATACACACTGTTCTATAAAACTCTTAAAAGAAAAAAATTCTCTGGAACCAAAGTTAATAGTTGTTCAGTTAAATCTGCAGGGAAAAAACCCAACACAATACATCTAAGTATCTAAATCCATAGATCATTATGAAACAGTAACTACTTAATCCTCATAAATGTTTTTCTGAGCCTAGGGATGTACCTCTAGGTTTCTTCAGACATATAAAATGGTATCTGAAATCTGTCACTAACTTATTTGAAGTATATTAACACTTTGAGAAAAAAATATAAAATGGAAAATTTAGTGTATTGTGACATTTGGGAAAAAAATGCAAAACTAAAAAAATGTTGTTGTTTGAATTACAGAAGACATATACATTTTTTAAAAAATCAGTTACAGTTTCCTGACGTTCCTACAAATCAAGTGCATGGTTTCTTATAAATGCATCATTAAAATGTTTCCTGTTGCTTACAGGTAAGCGTTGTGGAAGAAAAAGCACACTTGTGTAGAGTTTTAAATAAAAGACTAGTCTTACAAGTATGACAATTACCAAGGCTCTAACTTCTTATTGAAGCAGTGAGACATGGAATAAATATCTTGAGTCTGAAAGAACACCTGTTGAACTACTGAGCTATTAAAAGTTTCCTGTAAAACATCAGCAGGTGAAATGATGTCTTTCAAATGTGACTGAATTGAAGTGATTAAAGCACATATTCTGTTCAGAAAATCACAATAATGGGCAGAAATTGTTTGCTTCTCAAAAGAAAAATCAGCTATTAATAAAGCCAATATACTTTTCAGAAAATTTTTCTACTTTAGTGTAAGACAGGATTTACATACAAATTTGGAAAACTTGTTGTAATAAATAAATAAATAAAACGTTGCAGAAAGCTTATAATGAGAGGATAGACTGTATGTTTGGTTGCTTCTTTTTTCCCTTAGAAACCAAAACACAGCAAGTTAAGGGGATGAGAGAATGCAGTTTTTGTTAGGTACTGCTACAGTAGCATTTTCCACAACTAAAGGGTGTTTGGTGTTATCATTATCATTGCTATTCTGGTACATTTAGTATGTTTACCAGGCCAATTGTATAAGTATTTTGTTCAGCCTTAGCCTTTAAAGTTTCAATAAAAAATATATCGTTAAGCCTTTTTTAAAGATGAGCACTGAAAATAATTGAAATTCACACATTTTGTCCCTGGCAGCTCTCAGAATAATATTCTAGGCTTTTTTCTTATGGAAGTCATGATGCTCATCTTCTTCACCTTCAAATCTTAACTACAGAATGAGTGTTTTAATGAAAAAACACATCAGGAATAATTGCTTTAATTCTAAGATAACCCCAAGGTGTTCTGAAGACAGGGAACTCTGTTATGTTAAATGCCAAGGTATGTCACATATTTAGGAACATTCACTGTTTCACTTTGGCTGCAATCTTTATACGAAAAGAATCTTAAACAATAGAATCTTATATACATTCACTGAGTTTTAATCTTAAAATCAGTTAGAGCTGCTGTTGTCTTACCTTATTCATGAGGTAGTCAGCATGACCATGTAGCAGATAAAAGATAAATGTATTTCAACATGTATTCTCAAAGATTAATTTTAGTGAGCCTTCAGAAGACATGGCCTGCCCTTTCTCTTTCATAAAGGATCTTTTCAAGATGAGGGATTATGGCAAGCACCCTTTAAAAAGCTCTTATTTCTTCCCCTAACAGAAAATCAGGGTTTTGAATGGGAGAAGTCTTCAAGAGCTCATGTGAGTTCAGGTCTGTTTGGACTGTTGTTGTAAAAAAAGGTGGAATTGGCATGGGAGGAGGACAGCATTAAAGAATTCAACTTTCCAGCATTGAATGTCACCTCGTTTCTTTCCTGCTTTAATATCATGATCTCTTAATCCTCAAATTCCTTATGCAACTCTCCCTTTATGCTAATTTTTCCTCATTATCCTATCGCATGTCATTTTGCCTGAAAAACAGCATTTGCTGTAACTCATTTACCATTGTCATCTGGAACTCATTTAAAAAAAAACCACCAGAACAAACCAAAAAAATATTTTGCGTATTGTGCCAATTTGCTGAACACTCAGTTATAATTTTTTGACCAAAAAATAACTGTTGTCCATTCTATTGCACAAATGAGATTAGAGGAGATCAGAAAAATTGATCAGTAGACTCTTTGTAGGAAACCATAGAGTCAAATAGAGAAAGGCAAAAACATTTGGGTGAGTTTGGATAATGGAGAACAATTATTTTAGGAGTTTTCCACTTTAACATTTCATTAATTCATAGAAATTACTTTATATGTATATAAATGCACACATATTGAATAATTTCTTTTCTTATTCAACCATCGAATTGTTTATTCTTTTCATCTTCTCCTTGCCCTTCAATTACCCATCTGACTGATGTATATCAAGGTCTATCCTTGATAAAATAATTTTGAGGTAGTACTTCACAATTCTTTACTGATGATCATTAAGCAACAAAAGTGCCTTTTGAATCAGCAGGACCCCTTGAAACATATAGTACCCTTAAATAAATTAAGCTCTCCTTATAAAATTACAAACTATCTTAAAAATCAAAGATAATGGTATATCTGATTTATACAGGTCTGGATATTTCTTTAATCTCTTATATCTTTAAAATCACTGAGGTCTTCCTGAGTTTTAAAGCAGACTATGCTATATGTAATGAATGAGAAGGAAATGATGGCATTTACAGGAATTTGACATCACTCACAAGAGTTATCATTAACATGAGTCAGACGAAAAATAAGTTATCCTCCTGTCCAAGTAACTTATGATTCTTTGATTTTGTATAATATTCAAGTAAGTGTATTGCTACTTAAAACTAAGGTTGTCTGGGTGAATCTCTCTGGTGCTCAAGAAAGGTAGGCTATGAGTGAATAAAATGTTCATAGAACAGTAGAATATGCTGAAGTGGAAGGCATCCATCAGAATCATTGAGTCCAACTCCTGGCCCCGCACAGGACACCCCAACAACCCCACCATGCACCTGAGAGCATTGTCCAAATTCTTCTTGAGCTCTGTCAGGCTTGGCGATGTGACCACATCCCTGTGAGCCTGCTCAGTGCCCAGCCACCTCTGGGTGAAAAACCTTTTCCTGATATCCAACCTAAACCCCCCAAGCTCTACTTCCAGCCATTCCCTGGTGTCCTCTCACTGGTCACGAGTGAAGGGATCAGTGCCTGCCTCTCCACTTCCCCTCCTGAGGATGTTGAAGAGCACAACAAGGTCTCCCCTCAATGTTCTTCAGGCTGCAGAATAGCTGCAAGTAGCTTTCCCTGCTCTTTTGAACAAAACTCCCATGGTAAAATCTATGAAATTTAAGTCAGAAGTATGACATTCAAGTTTGTCCTACAATTTTGGTTCAGTTGAGTACATCAGATTTGTCTGTGCCTGTGCTCGTGCCCAGTGCATGTAAGTAGTTAATTTCCTGGGAGGTCAAGACACTCCCCATCGAATCTCTCATAGACTGATTTGAGACAACAAGGGAATGTCAGGCAAGGTGAATCACAGTGGCCTGACTAGGTCTGGCAGGAGTTTTCTGGGCAAGAATTTTGGACAATCCAGGAGATTCTTCCACCGGACTTCTGCTGTGCCTAGACAAACCTGTACCTTCTGGTTGATTAATTGATAGTGGATTGATATCCTGAGCAAAGAATCTGGCAATGCAAGGGACTCGTTTAGGTAAATACTGTTATGGGTGAAGAAACTGATCAAACTGAACATAGATTACTTTAAAAACTCTAAGCAAACTCTTCTCACAGATGCAGAAATGGTTCTGAAAGGTATTTTTTTTCCATGTAGTTAAGATAGGTAAAAGCTTTAGGATAATCAATAGCAATGGTCATGCATGTGTTAGAGGTATCATGTGCAACCATATTGAATCTGGACTGTAAAAATATAACATAACAGTCTGGGTGATCTGACCAGATGTGAGCATTTATATGCAGTTGCAAAAACATTCAACAGAGACTCGTGTCAGCATCTGGACAGCAGCTGACCACCCTGCGGGGAGATTCAGTTCCCCATGCATTACCCTTTGCGAAAGATTCCACACTTCATTCGTTTAAATGCTTTAAGCACAAATATATATGTGCTTTTGTAAAATATATATGTGCTTTTAAAAAATATATATTTTTTTTTGTAAAATATATATGTGCTTTTTACTACCCTTTTGTAAAAAACACCAACATGAAGACAATTAGCCTCACTCCAGTGAAATCTTGATGGCTATTCAGAATCATGCTATTTTTTGCCTCTCTTGTTCAGAGCCAGTAGTTCATACTGGTGATATATTAATATTATAAAAGATGTTTCATCTTGTTAAAAGTCAGAGAATGCTACAGAGAATGCAGAGATTTAATTCAAGTCACCTTGGAGACAGCATATTTTCTCATCTTCTCTTACAAGAATTTTTCTGGGAAGTATTTACTAACTCCTTAAATCTTAAGAACGAGTTACAGAAGAATCAAAAGAGAATTGGATTTTTCTCTGCTCTTCTGAGAGGTGAATCAAATTTGTGTGCCTCTGGAAGATTGAATTTAAAGAGTCCCCTTTTTATTTTTTTCTTGGTTTTTTTTCTGGTTTTGGTTTGTTGTTTTTTTTCCTTGAGATCTCTTCATTGTCTAATTGTTTAGTTCATTCATTTATAAGGCCTTGATAGCGTTGTGTGCCCAAATATTATAGGAACATACCATATTTTTAAATAGCTTCTTGGTTTATTCCTTAGCTAGCAATTTCCTCAAAGAATAAAAAGGCAGTGGCATAGAAACTCAGCTGAGAAACAGTGTATGCAGATGTTCCCATGCATTGATATCTCATTTTATTAAATATTTGATTGAGAACAGCAGCTTATATGTTTTGCTCAATTTTTGTTGAAAGAGTATTAGTGGAATTAAATTGAAATACACTGAGTAGAAACTATATCTATACTAGTAATAATATTCAGAGTCTTGTCTCATTTCTTAAACAAACCTGAGTTTTTGGAAAAAAAGAGGAAAAACCAGAAACATAAGATGGAAAACCTCTGATGAAGCCTGACATTTTAATTCACAATTTAATATGGAAATTTTTAAGAATATTAGGAAGCTTGGTATCTTAGGTGACACAACAAATACATAGTATTTATGTCAATAATGTAATTCCTTATTAGGGTGTGTATTTCATTAAAACATTTTATGAGCCTTGATTTGACAGAATTATTAAAAAAATTATTTTGTGATGTCAAACTTTAGTAGCCCTCCAGAAAGAATGAGACAGAGATACCATTGTAACCAGTGTTGCTAGCCTGGGTTCTGTTTGATGTTGATTTAGGTTGCAGTTTATTTTCCTTCTGAAGTAATTTGTAAAAATTCCTGTATTTTTAACTAAATCCTAGGTCAGAGGAAATATGCATCACACCTGATTCAGTTAGACTTCAGTGAGAAATCAGAGAAGATAATCTTCTCAAGGAGAACTGTCAGTATTTGGAGCTAAAAAGCCAAATATACACAAGAAAGGTAAAATTCTCTTACGAAAATGTACAAATGAAAATTTATACCTGTCTGTATTTGTATGACATACCCACTTACTGCAGCTCAAAAGGATCATACAGGTGCTGGCATTTGTGAAATCTTTTTCCATGAAAACTGAATTCTAAAGAAAACAACCAGGATAACTTTTTCCCTTTGTTTGTAGAAAATGGATACATTCACAGTCCTCTGGGGTTCAGTCTATTATTTCTCTTGTAAACCACTGTTCTGCTAAGAATTTTGTATTACTAACCCTTTCAAAATATTTTTGATTTCAACAGTACTCTACTAAAAATGATTGCTGAAATCTCTTGGAGAGAAAAAAATGATCAAATAGATCTGGGCTCAGGATGGTAGACATTTGACAGTTCTCAGCACTCCAATTCCTAAAATAGTGGATAAAAACAGTGCTCAATATTTGATATCCCAAGCACAGTTAGTTGTGTCAACATTTCTGATAAGAACATGGTTCTGTAGAAAAAAGTTTATTTTTTTCTTTTTGAAAAAAAAGTGAATAATTCTTAACAAAGTCCAAATTACTTGGGACATGGTAGTTTTATAGACCTAAAGATAATAATCTGTCTTATTTAATTTAACCTTCATGAAATATTTTCTTTGTGTGTAATTTCAGAATATTTTACCTCCAAAATAAACATTTAAAAACATTTAGGGCATTTAGATGTAAAAGAAGATGCTCATGCAAGTATGGATATTTTTCAGGAGAAAGATTTTCTGAGCAAGAACACTTAGGTTTTTCTAAGAATTTTTTTATTCTTAATGAGAGGCAGTCAAAGAAAACTTTTGTTACTTTTGCAATTTAGAAACTGATGACAGACTTCAGTGGCATTTCAAATGAAGGTTTTCAGAACTGAACTGAACCGAAGATGAAATCTTCTCCTGGGTAAAAAAGAAGCGGTTAGACGCCTCTGAGGAAGCACCAGCTCATATTGAATCCTATCCATTTTCACTTCTGATGCCCAGATAGTTTAGGGTTGACTTTTGCTCTCCTAGGCAAATACAATTTATCCTAATTTGTTGTTATTTCATGGTGTGAACTCCTAGTGAACTCAGCTGCTCCCATTCTAGACCTGTAGCTGTTTCTGCTGCTCTGTGCATTTTGGAATTATCCTTCTCTCTCCAGGTGCATCAGGGGCTTTCTCAGCTCGTCCCTCCTCCCGTGCCACAACAGCAGCTGAAATTCAGAGACAAAAGCAGCTCTTGAATCGCTGGCTACCACTACCCATCATGATAAAATATCACCAATTTTTGTTACTTCCTTTAAGAGCTTTCAACATCACCTCTTAAACAGGTCTGAACATATAAATGATTCATCTCTTCCATCTAAATCTGTGTACCCCTGGGTTTTTCAAATGTGTCCATAGGTTTTTACAAAGATTTATATTAAAACCTGTGTTTTTCTGAATATTTCTGTGCAGGTCAGTTGTGTCTTTTGTGTTTCTTGAGTCCATTAATTCTAATTAAATTTATAGAATCAGATAAGATACAACACAGTAAAATGTAGATGACTTATATACAAGAAACATTTTGTGCAGGGCATGATGATAGTGTTTTTCTTCTTTAAATGCCCATGAAACTAAAACACAAAAAAGTGCTTCTCATGTAGCTTTGACACCAGAATGGGCTCAGCTTGGTAACACAACTAATTTAAATCATGCAACATTAATTATGAGCCCTCTTGAATTTGTTTTTACTTTTCATGAAGCACATTTTGATAATTTTACTTTGAAAATGGCATCTTTTAAAACTTTTAAATCCCCTTCCTGGTGCTTAGCTTTACTGCTAAAAAAATCTCATTAAATATGTCCCTTTAACTGGGTGTTTGGAAGATCTTAACATACACACAGTTTTTGACTGTACTAATATTTATCATATGAAAAAAGCCCCATTCATTTGGAATGAGATTTAACCTGAATAATTGGCATTTGGCAGGGCTGGTGATGCTTCTGAATAAGAACAAAGTTACCTAATGATAAATAGTTTTGGTGGATGTTTATATTCTTGGATTTCCAGCATTTGTTAATTGCTCCTTAGGGAGACAACTTTTCTGGAGAGCTCAAAACCTCTTTTAGACACACAGGATAACTCAGACATGGAAGCATCTTGTAGCAAACCCCAACACAATTGCAAAATTATCAGCCAACAGTGCACAGGTCTAACATACGAATTAGTGTTCATGTGCAGAACAAAAGAAAAAATATTTTTAAAATGTGTATGCACACAGACAGGTGGACAATGCAAGGTTTACAGGTTCTGCATCAATCCTCTTCTATGTCAGCTGTCTGCTACAGTTTTCTCAGACTTCCCAAAAGAAAACTGAAAAAGGAAATTTTTTTTGGCTTTTTTTTTTTTTAATAACACATACATGGTCTCCATTTAATACTGTAGTAGCATATGGGCTAAAGAAATATTGAAATCATTTATTGGAGAAGGTTTTAGATAAGCTAATAAGTGAAACATGAAAGATTGGCTCAGTGGACAAGTAGAAATTTGCTATGAATGGATATATAAGGAATGTATGCTTTATATAATATAGATTGCTACTAAAAACACCAAAAAAAGCCTCATATTGTATTTTACAGTACCATACCATGCCATTTTGTCCCTTTTTCAGGTTAGGCTTTTGGTACATACCTATGAAATTTAACACAATACAAATACAAGTAATTATGTATCAGAATTCTTATTGTATGCCCTCTGTAAATTCAAAGAGCAGAACTACCTATAACAGATTATTATTTATGTACCATCTTATTTTACCGTAATTAGTTGTTACTGTTAATTACTATTGTTAGGTATCAGTCAAGGCAGGTTTTTCTACATGGGTGTGATGAAATAAAACTAAATAAGGTGAGAAGAAATATACATATGTATTTAAAGGCTACATAGCTGAGTATTGGAAAAGCTTGTACAGGACCTGCAAAACAGATCTCTAAGCATCAGTTTATGTGTTATAAATTGGCAATGGAAATCCTATTTGGAAGGAAGGAGGTTTTGCAGACTTTCCCAAAGTATCCTGGGAGCTGCAGGCTCATTGACTATTCATAGATGATTGTATCAATAATGATATTAGTATTTATATTTCCCTGAGTCATTTGATATATTTTCTGGGGAATCATTATATACAAAAGATAAATAATTCTCATTCCCGATCCTCTCTTTCAGATTGCATCCCTGAGGAAATAAAATTGACTTTTATTTGTTTGGAGGACAAGGTGAAGTAAATACCTTGCCTATCACAGTACTGCAAAGCCCCTTAAGTGGTGTAGGAGAATTTCTGATAAGGCACATGTTTGCATCCATTTGAATCCTATTATTAAACAGATGTTGGAAAACAGAGGAGCAAGGTGAAGGAAAGTGAAGGAATCGAAAGGTCTCACACCAGCTTTTCCAACAATTTCCAGTTTTTCCTCTCATCTCACCCTTGTCCTCTTGCTCCTTCCAGTCTTTGAATATGTTTAGACATATGTAAATACACATAATTGGTTTGAGAAAAGTTTTCGCCTTGATTATTTTTGCCATTCACTATTACCGCAATTTGTGAAAACAAGCAGTGGTTAACTATGTTATTAAATCTGTACTTTTATAAGTATTTTCCACTGTTCACATTATATCTTACTTAGAATTATTGCTCTGCCCATTATCTCCTTCTAGAAATGGATTAACTTTATTCTGCAGGGATGGTGTTGCTGAAGTGCAAAGGTTCTGAAGCCCTAAAAACTGATGCTAATGAAGACCTGTGTAAGCTTCCATCCCCAGGATAATGCCTCACAGAGATTCTAATGCGGCACCATAAGGGAAAATGTGTCACGACGGAGCTACAAAGCACTCCACCAGAAGTATTCCTAAGCACCTTTCTTCCTAAGCTGGCTGAATATTGATCAGGAACTGCTGACGGTTTCATTCTTTCCACTTAATATCAGATTGCCTTGGTGACAGATGCTGCTCTGTGAGGACTGTCACGTTCACATTCTAATTACTCAGGAAATCAGCAGGTTTCTTTTTCCTCACCAAAACATCTATCTTCCCTCTTCTTCCCAAGAAATTCTGCCAGATTAATCTATGTGCAGATATTACAACTTAGCAACATTTTGCTTGAAATTTTTACATCATGTTGGGAAGAAAGTATACTAGAAGTGTTTGGGAATGTTTTCTCTCTCTAATAGATACTTCTAATATAAATGTGGAAAATCTGTACAGTTTTCTGTGTTCCTAGCAATTAACGTGATAACTTAAAAAAGTATATGTAATAAATATTTTCTTCTATACAGAAGCTGAATATTTACAAATTGTCTTATCGCCAATATTTCATTAGAAAGATTAAATTTCAACAGACATATTATAAATGGGTTAATAATCACTAATATTCCAGGTTAGAGTTTCATCCTCTAAATTTTTACAGTATTATAGCCTTATTTATGGAGTCAATGCCTTGTTTACTCTGCTTTTGGCACCCTCATTTGGCAGATTTAAGATTTTAAATATATAAGTACATATTAAAAACTTTGATTTCTCTCAAGAATCTCGAGTAGAAATTAAAAAAATAGTTGACATGTAGTTCTGGTTGGTAGTGTTAGCTGCCAATGCCCACTTAGCTTGTAACCTTAAACTTATCACTCTTTTTTCCCCTAAACCTCATTTCCTAAGTACTGCATAAATGTGCACACCTTGAAAGATAAAGTTTGCAAGGAGATTTAAATAGAATTAGTGGATCAGTTCATATGTTGGACAAAGTAAATGGTTATTCTGATTAACTACAACCTTTACTCAAAAGCTGCATCTTTGAAAGTACCACCCCTGAAATACTAATGCTGATGGGATAAAACTAATGTTGCAAACAACAGAAATGTTTTATTGAATATTGAGTTAACTAAAAATAAAACAAACACACAACAATTCTTACTCAAGAAAATCTGTTAGCTTTTCTGCTCACAGGCAAATAAAATGAATGATGTCAAAGAAGGCAATTCTCAATTCTGCAACAGCAAGTGAACTTTTATTATTAAAAAAATTCAAGAATCATGGGATTTTTATTTCACAATATCTATAATGTTAAGCATCACCATAGCTAATAGTAACTTGATTCATTCTGCCTTTCTGCATACACATTTTGGAGCAAGACTCTTCAGCTCAATTTGCTGCCATTGTTTGGTTTTTACATCATCTGTCAGTGCTTTGGCACACTTTGAATGATTCTTTGGTACCTCGTTATCAGTTTATTTCCCCTTGCTTTATTATTTTAATTATTATTTTTCATATACCCTTTTTTAGACTTTTGGTTTAGTTATGGTTTCAAAGTTTTTTAGCGTTTCAAACTCTGTATGTGAAAAGGTTGCATTCAGCAATTTACAACAGACTTTGTTTCTCCTGTAAGAAATGGGTACTGTACATCATTCTAACTGGCCTTTTTCGTGGGTGAGACTGCTAAAAAAGGACTATGTGGCCCAGGTTTATGTTAATTACCAAGTACAAAGTAACTTCTGTATACTCAGAATATTTCTCCTTGCCACAGCTCTCCTTCAATTTTTTCAAAAGTTATGAAGATTCTAGTTTTATTCAATTGTCAGGTTCTTACAAGCCTCTAATCTTATAAAAATCAATTTTAAAGTTGACTTCTGTCTTCCTAATTCATAACTTTTGTCTCTTGTCATTTGATCCCTGAATGATGTAGATATCATTCTTTTCATCTGAATAAATTGCTGAACAGGAAAGCTTAGAATTATTGCTATTTCATTCTCTCCTTTCTGTAAATTCAGATAGACTTCCTAGGAGGGATGCTCTTTCTCTTCCCTTTGACATTTGTCTATTCTGTTCGCACATACATGCTTTTTCTATTTTTCTTTTATGCTTGATATTTTTTGATGATTTTAATTTTCACTTCAGTTTCAAGAGGACTGTGCCGTGTTGAGGCACATGCTGTAGCTATAGTACTTGTTAAAGCTTTCATGTAGTATTTCTCAAACTGAGTTTCACAAAATCAAGCAAAAGGGAAATAAATTGGCTGGCCTAAGTCAGCAGCCATTCAGAGCTGCCTGAGTCAGCAGCCACTTTAGAGGGGAAGTGAAGAGCAGAACTTTTGGCAGCAAATGGTTACATAAGCAGCCTACCATTAACTGTTGGCAACAGTGCAGTTTCACCAATAAAGTGGAGTGATCATAAACATCTGCATTCAGTGATTACAGTTTATTTCCACTTCAGCTACTTAGAAGGAAATCCATAACATTCCTCCAGAAAATGTAAGCTGCTGCCAGCTAAGGATTACATGGTAGGTGAGGATGAGAGTGTCAACATTTTAAAAAACTAGATTTAAAAGTACCTTTGCAATTAACACTGAGCTCATCAGATTATGACAGAGTTAGAAGAAATGGCCTACAAATCTGTTAGATTGAAGTAGCATCACAGACAGAAGTGCATTTACCACGCTTCATGCAGGAAATGTATTTTTTGCAGATGAAGGCCATATTTGCACGGAATAACGATGAAGACTAATGGTGGTCTCTTTTGCAAGGACAAGATGGCAATAAGATATGTCACCTGCCCATATTTTCTGAGTCAAGAGGTTTGGCTGGAACTGTGTTCAGAAGAAAGGGTTAGGATCCAGTGATGCTATTGACAATGCACATAAATGTCAACTAGATTTGACTTACAATTTAGATCAAGATCATGGAGATCCAGCTCTTCCTTAGAGTAAACCTTCAGGTAGCCACTCTTTAGTACTCATGACCTGCAGGCCCAGCTGAAGCCCCAACACAGGGGGAGAGCAGCTGTAGCTAAACTAATCTCACCTGAACTAGGCTTTGATTTGATGCTTACTTCAGCCTTCAGAAAATTAATCTGGCCATTTTTGGCAATTCTTTCCCAAACGTTTCTTACTTTCATGAAAAAAAGTGGATATGCTGCAGAGGAAAATACAGGAATCACAGGTGCAGTGAAAACAGGTAAGTAGTGAGCTAATGTGACTTCCTATTGCTGCTGGAATGGATTTGCAGTAGAACAGTTTAATTAAACTGAGGTATAGTAACGCATGAGAAGATATTTTATATTGAATCTTTATAACATGGAAAAAATATACTGTCAGAACAGCAAAGGAAGGGATACTCAAGGGAGAAAATGAAGTTATAAAGATTGTCATCTGTTATGGTAACAAAACCAGGCATTGGAGCCTTGGAACACCACACTTACCCTTTAGTTGTCGAAACCTGCACACCATCTACAGTGTTTTCCCTTCTGTCTAATTCAGACAAAGGAACGAGTGTTTTAGGGCTGTATCCCTTTAAGATAAACAGACTACAGGAATAAACAAATAAATCTGTTCCCTGTTCTCAGAGGAAGAAGAATGCAGGTCAGCTACAGCAAAAGGAAAGTAATTCATTTCAATTGTGGTAAACAAAAGCAAATACACAAGTTAAATACGAACCAAATCTTCTAATGTATGCTCACAAATGAGTTTGTTCTCCTTTCCCCATTTGGCAATACAATTTTAAAAGAGGATGCATTGAAATTTCTCCCTTTGGAAATATTCCATTATTCTGTTTCCCCAGTTTATATTCTAATTAACCCATTGGGAGGATAATGTTCTAATTAAGTAGCCTATATGTAGGCCTGTTTTATTCCTTTATGGACATATAAAATCCCCAAGCAAATTTTCTAGCTTTTGACAACCCTTTTATGCAGAAATCATTCCTAATATCCAATCTAAACCTCCCATGGTGCAATTTGAGGCCATTTCCTCTTTTCATGTTTGTTACTTGGGAGAAGCAAACAATGCCCACCTGGCTACAATCACAATAACTAAGGATCAACTGTAACCACTGGCACAGTTCAGATTATATGCTGTAAAATGTGAATGATTATGATATTTACTGAATATTTTATGGGAAGGAAGAATAATTCTAATTAGTCTTACTTTCATTAACTTTGTGGATAGCTTATTACATTGGTTTCCAGTTGTGTTTTGTTGCTTTTCCAACTGAGATGTTTACGGGTTTCCTTTAATGATACCTTCATGGTTCTCATAGAATGGAAGCTAAAAACTGAAAAATTACAGCACAACTAATTTGTTCCATTCACACTTCTCCTTGACCATACAAATAAAGGCAGTGGAGATTTTGTTTTCACATTCAGAGCCATAACTTGTTTAAAAAATACATACTATAACTTATGCAAAAGAATACATATTATGTTCAGAAGGCCAGAATATAGGAACAAATGGACACTCCTAATCTGTACTGTGTTGCCTTGTCAGACTTGATATTAGATTACAGCTGTGTTTCAATGAATCACAGATTGGTTTGGGTTGAAAGGGACCTTAAGGATCATCCAGTTCCAAGCCCTCTGCCATGGGCAGGGAAAATTTGAAGCCCAGTTCTAAGAATCACGTATTTGAAAGTTAGGACAGGACTGAAATTTATTCATATAAATGTCTTTATTAAAAATTAAAAACAAAATGTAAAATTCTGAGCCCTGTAAAAAATCCATTTTGGCTTCACCAGTGACTTAAGCAGAGCCAGGAATTTACCTTGGGTGTAAAAGACCTATATATTTTATTTGTGGGCTATTTTTTCCTGTGGAATTTTGTGGCCAGAGTCAGTAACTGAATTTTACTGTTTTTCTCTTGCTTTTACAAGAAAACTACCAGAAAACATTCCTGGGGTTTTGTACTCTTTGTAGTTAATAGCAAAAAGCAGCATGAGTAAGACCTGAGCCACAACACATTTATGTCAAAATAAACCCCACAAGTGAGAGGAATTTAGCGAGATGGCTAAATGCATTTCCAGATCAGAGGCCACCAGAAAACCTCAGCAGCGATCAAGGAAGTTCTAAACAAGGAAATTCAATAGCAATGCTGCTAGTGAAAACACTACCAAAGATTTACAGTTACAATGCCTTGTTCTGAACCTCTGCTTATCAACAACTACAGCCCAGGGAATCACTGATTCTGGAAGCAGAAATCTAAATTATTTCATGGTTTTTGCTTTTGACCCAGATCTTCTCTAATTATAGAACATGTCAAAGTATAATTTTTCCAGATCCCAGGAAAAGGATCCTATTGCTTGTCTCTTGCTGTGCAGAGACAACATTACTTAAAGTAATTTATAGTTGTAAGTCAAACTATTCAAAATACATTTTCCAGATTCTTATGATAAAATAAATGGATTAATTATGGGTATTTCATTTTGCATTACAGTGTCTAACTTTGATAAGAAAAGCCATATATACAATATACATGACCATATAAATTTTAATTCTCAATTGAAATTGTGAACTGGCCCTACCTTTATTTACTTTTACCAGACTAGAAGATGGGAAAGATTTATCTTAAATGTATAGTTTTCTCTCACAGTGTTTCTCATAGCTTTGCTGAATACTAGCAAGAATTCACTATAACTGTAATACCATCACCAAACACTTCTGAAACATAAGAGAGATAAATTGTGCTCTCAGTACAGTAACAAATTATGGAAGTCTAAAAGAAAATTGGTTGTATTTCACATACTTAAAATGAGAGTTGAAGGTAGAAAATCTTCCTTATCTACTTTTGTGTGTCTAGTTATTTAAGTTCTCCTTACATCAAGCCTGCTCCAAGCTCACTGAAGATCTTAGGAGTTTTGCCAGTGTGAATACCAAAAGACAAGACTCCTGTGGTGTGTTGTATGAGATTTTGCATTGCTTGGAAAACTCTTTTAAAGACCTATGAGAACATAAATCAATAATTCAGAACCACCTACAACTTTACTCCCTAAATCTAAAATGAATTAAAAAGAAGTCTGATATTTACTACTTCAGGTTCATTAGATTAATCCATGTGGAACTTCTTTAAACTCACACTATTTGCCCCTGTGGAGCTTTTACATTTTTGTAAATCAACATTGAGGTATGCTTTGACCCACCAGACAGAAAGAGCATTTTTGAACCTCTTGCAATCTATTCCACCAATGAGTATCAAGAGGGTCTTAAAGCTCTTGGTTATATGTCTCCTGAGAATACATACAAAGAGTTTGGCAAAGAGCTTGGAATTTATATGAAATGTTTACTGAAAAACAGTGCAAGTTTATTTGCAATACTTTTCTAAAGAAATAAGTTAACTATGAGTCTTTCTCTCTCACAAGTGTATATAAGCATTTAGCCATAGGGCACACCATGCACCCTGCAGTTCAGCTACATCCAGCTACGCCAACATTTTCCAGGAGAAAACTTGTGTTAAAAGAATCAGGTGGCAGTGAAGAGCTCATGCTTTACAGTACATTGTTTACTAACAATGTCTCTGTGGAATACAACTCTTAGCATTGTAGTTTCTTCTTTATGACTTACTGGATCCTTCCTCGCCTAAATTCAAGATTTAACATGCAACTCAAAACGAAAAAGAACAGAAGTGAAAGATAATCTTCACTCTGTCTTACTGCAATTTGTTGCAGCTGTTCTACTATATTTACATATTATCTTTTTTTATCATGGAAATTTGCATAAATACCTATTTCTTGTTCACTGTAGAAATGTACAAATGTGCAGATGTACAATGTGCATTCGGAATAACTGAACCTGACCCCTGTTAACTACTTACAGAAAAAGAATTTCATTTTGACTGCTAGGGTTAATCTATTTTCCCCATAACTTGGCATACAGCAATTTTATCTCATGCTCCAGAGAGAGAAAAATTTATATTGTCAATTACAGTTCTATTTTTATTTGTAAGTTTAAACATTAATACTTATTTTCCCTAATTTATATTTCTAAGAAGATATCTCTGAATCTTCTAGATATCAAATTAATGTTGAAGAAGCACCATTTTCACTATTAACCTGTTGCTATTATTCTTCTGTGACCCCATTTTTGTTCAGACAGCTTGAGGTACACCTTCAGACTGAAAAATTGTCTTTATGTACATCTTAACAGATCCATTTCTGAAATCAGATAACCTGCTTTTCCCTATAAGACTATCTCTGCCTCCGGTTATTAATATTTAAATATGAAAAGAGAGAGTAGTTGACACAATGCATCAGATTTATTTTCAATATTACATTATTACCAAACACAATGCATAACAGTCAGTTGTATTTCATCATTTTTCTACTGTAAAAACTATTTAAAGTCATGGCATTTTAACATATGATCTGATTTTCCTTGTTAACTAATTTAAAGCTATTTAATTTTCTACATTTTGATTTAAAATCTTAGAAGTTTTTAGTACTTTTATTTCAGCTACATAAGGTAAATAGCAAAGAAACCTATAATTTCTGCAACCTAACAACTGTTAGTTTTGATTGTAAATTGTCACTATTTCTTACAATGTTTTTTTTAAATTGTAAAAATTTAAAATTTTTACAGACTAAAAATAATATGACATTCTCAGTTTATTTTACATCAAAGTTTTTAGGCCTGTAATCAAGTCAGTAGTCAATACTATGTTTCTTGAATATACTGAATATATTTAACACAAATATATTTAAATCATAGAATCATAGAATGGCCTGGGTTGAAAAAGGACCTCAGAGATCATCTCCTTCCAACCTCCCTGCCATGGGCAGGGACACCTTTCACCAGACCAGGTTGCTCAGAGCTCCATCCAGCCTGGCCTTGAGCACCTCCAGGGATGGGACATCATATCTGTTGCTTTAAAACACCTTTACAAGGTAATTATGTGCAGTTTTCATAATATTTCCCATTATTAGAATATTCCTCTTTTCAATAGGAAAGCTAAAATCTCATCTGTTCTAGTCTTACCACCTTTGCATAGAGGTAAACTGGTTTTCTTAGCTTGTTTATTCTGCAAAGAAGTGTTATATAAGCAAAGAATTACTATGGGCTAAAATGAAGTGGCTACACAGGATAAAACACAGCTATATATTAAATTGCAATTCTTAGGGGATAATTTATGGTTATTTGATTAAGTGAATGGAGCCTGTGAGAAAAGAAATAGAGAATCTCAATTCAATGAATGAATGCTTTACCAGTGTTCTGAATTAAGGAAACTTTCCGACTGCTACCTTTAATATGTGGCAGCTGCACAAGACTTATTGGACTTGCATTGCTTTAGAGAAGGAACAGCCTTATTCAAGGTCTAAATAAAGATACTTGTATATCTGTGTGAAGACTAAAAATCACGCGCAAGTACAAGTTGTCTTCAATGACAGTTTGACAGATTTCTTATTATGAATATCAGAATCAAATTACTCTGAATCACATACATCTATGATTCTGAAGGGGGAATATGAAACTTTCAAACATTATTTTAATGGCACTCTTAATAAAGTTCTTCCATGGCAAAGGACCTCAGGTTTTAAAATTAGTATGGAACTTATTAAGAAATGTGTCATAAATTCTCAGTGAAGAGGGCACAGCAAATGAGTTTCTGTTTGCAAGCATAAACTACATAATTTAGTCTAGGTGTTTGTACAGAATGCCCAGAATCTCTAAAATTTTGCAGGTGATTTTCTCTGATACCTCTATGTTATAGCTCATATATTTGATTGTTTTTTGGGGTTTTTTTGCATAACTCTATTACATAGATTTAATATTCTAAGTTTTGCTAGTGAGCCAGGAAATATACAGAATCTCCATTTGAATGAGTGTTTACTATCTAGAATTGAATGCATGTTGGATATTTTGCAAACAGACCACACTATCTAACTGGAGCACTAATGTGAAGTTTTTTCTCATGACTGTAGTTTCATTTCCACTAATATTATACATGAATGTAAAATCATTAATGTGGTATTGAACATGGCCATGAAAGAAGATTTAGAAGTACACTAAACAGAGCTGGGTTTCTCAGTGCACTCTTATATCAAAATAAACAGAGGATTTGGTTTAGTTTACTCGTAATATTTTTAAGCTTATTTTTTGCATCCACAACATAGAATCATTGATGATTCAAGGTTGGAAAAGACCTCCAGAATTATCAAGTCCATCCTCTGAGAACACCACCTTGTCAACCAGACCAGAGCACTGAGCACCATATCCATGTTGTTGATTTAACAGCTCCAGGGAGGGTGACTCCACCACCTCCCTGGGCAGCCCCATCCAGTGTTTGACAACCCTTTCCATTCTTCCTGATGTGCAGCCTGAACCCCACCTGGCACAGCTTGAGGCTATGTCCTCGTGTCCTGTCAAAACATAAACCAACATGTTGTAGTTTTAGATTGTCATTCCAGTGTTATTATTAGTGTGGTTTTGGAAAGGAATAAAAATAGCAGGCTTGAATTTACGTAGGGTATAACAACAAACACACGTTTAAAAACCCATGTTCTTTGGAATGAAAAAATACTCAGCAACTAAACAATGGCAATTAAACTGAAGGAAATTCAGTGTCATGTTTGTCAGATGCATGAGCACATACTTCCTTACTTCACAATCATTTCTTATCAAACTTAGTGCAGTATCCAGGGATCATTGTAGTAAAACTGTCATAGTGCACACAGGCAGGGATATATTGCATCTGGAAATAAGGCAGACAGGATGCCAGAGTATATAGATGCAAGTTCTTTATATATATATAAACAGGGATGTGTATAGATATATATAGGTATACATACCTTTCTTCAAGGAACTACCAAGTTCTTGTGTATAATGTAGGCCTCAGCTTACTCTGTTTTCAGGATAGATAAATCTGAGACAGAAGAGGCGCAGAGAATGCTTAAGGGAATGCAAAATCCTTTTATGAGAAATGATTGAAAATTCTTGATTTGCTTAGACCAGCACACTGCAATCTTGCAAAAGATATGTTTTTTTCTCAATAAATATATGGGAGAAGAGTTGAATATAGAACAAAGGAAAATTGCTCCGGGATTGACAGGTGTTTTAGGTACAAAAGAAAATCACTGTAAAATTGTGCTCAATATAGGATTCAAAATTGTTGTACTTTATGATTTTGTCTTGTAGGGACAGTGCTCGTTACATTAAGTATTCTGCCCAACCTTATGGATTTCATGCTTTTATTCAAAAACACAATGTATAGGAATAAGTTTTTCTAAGTTTTTTTACCTCTATTGCTGTAATTCATAGCTGCTGTCTTCTCTTCTAAACAATAATTTGCCCCAGGTCTTGCTCATTTTGAGCCATTTCCCCTTTGCCTTTGATTTTTGTCTCTTGTCTACTCTTCATTCATCAAATGCTCATTTTAGTTCCTGGTCCCTCTGTATATCCATCTACCCATCAGTGCTTCCTCTTGATTCTCCAGTATCCTTCCCTCTCCTCCCACCCTTTCCTTTCTTCTGTTTCCTTGCATTACCTGCCTTGTGTCACAGGTCTCTTCACATTCCCACTGTTCAACTTTCAGCTTTCTGTATCACCAAGTTTCTGTTTAGCCCTTCTGCTCCCCAATTTGCTTGCAACTGGTCACCAGACATGGATGAAGAATCACTGCTGAGAACACAGAGAATGCCTTTCTGCTCTTCCCTGTGTCAAGTGTCATAACCAGTGAGAAGAACAAATCTCATCCACTCTTTTCAGCTCTGAATAGCCTATTCCTGAAGAATTCTTTAGATGATTTAGCTGCAAAACTTCAGAAGATGATGAATTCATATGAAGGTCCCTTTGTTTCTTTCTGGATTTTTTTCTGCTTAGAGTTTGGGTAGCATTAATGTGGAGTTTCACTGGTATGAACAAAATTATATCCTTGGTGTAAAATTACCCTAGGACCAGACACTCAAACTGGAAAACATGTCTGAGAAATCTGTTAGATGTGTTGGTGTCCTTCATGTAGAACACAATATCACCAAGGAACAGAAGTTTCAGGCAATGTGAAACACAAACACTGTTACCAGAAATTTGTATATCAGCAACAAAAATTATAACAGTGATATCACATATAGCATGCTTGAAGTTATGAATAAATTTTAAATTTCTCTTAAAACCATGAAGCTACAGGAAATGTCAGCAGTGGTCATAGAGGTTTTGATTTTGGCTTTTTGTCCCCATGGATGTCACTAAAAACCTCTCGGTCTAAACTTCTAACAGTTACCAGTTTAGACAGAGAGTTTCCTTTCAGAACCTGTAGGAGGAAAAAATGTGTTCAAGTATATCATGCATTAACAGAAGTCAATGTCTGGAGTGAACACAGCATATGTGAACACTAAAGATACATATCGTATAGCACTAAAATGTGAGTCACATTATTATATAATGGTACTTCAGTTGATCATTTTTATAGTCTAGGAAAATCTTAATTTACAGAATATTTTCATAGAAGAAAATAAGGTAAATCAATAATCAATATATATTTGAAGCAATGCAGAGGTTAATTGTACATAAATTTACTCAAATAATTGGGGAAAGTCACACATACTTTACTGTTACGGTATGATCTATATGAAAACAACATCACTTCTTTAAGTGAAAGATACTTAAAGCATTCTAACAGACACAAAACCCTGCCTTGAAATGAAAATTCTAGTCCTGACCTCATCAGGAAGATACAGCACACATTGATTATGTGGAAACCTATAGGAAGCAACAGTAATTAGACTGATTTGCATACCTAAATTAGCATAATTGTTTTTAAATACCAATGTCTTAAAACCCCAAACGAGTTTTGGACTGTAATTGTAATGAGTGTGATTTACAGGAAAAGGCAACAATTCAACTTCCCCAGTGATCCATCTTACTAAGGATATCATTTTAATTTTGCACCTAATTACAGCGTAAGGGATATGCCAGACAAGTGTCATTGTACATCTCTAGTTCTCTGAGGACTAAAGAGGTTTTATTTCTTTGGAAAGACTTTCTAAAATCTTTACTTGCCAGCTTCCCGAATGCAACAGATTATGTTTGTAAGGAGTGTGTGGTGCATTTGAACGTCTCCTTTAAATGGTTGGGAGGTTTTGTCAAGAAGAGTTTGGAATCTGGGTGATGTGATTGATTGGACATTCCTCACCTAACTTCAAACCTATGGAGCTGATCAAGTTTCCCTCAGCTTCCTGGGCAGAGAGTACAGAGAGAGAGGGCTGGAGGTTTCAAATCCTTGAGTAAAAAAATATTTTGCAGTTCAGTATCAAAACTCCTTTGCAAAGAACATCAGAGGTCAATTCTGTACTTGTTTCAGTAGATGGGAATTTTGGCATAGGCTTAAGTAGTATAGAAAATGTCCTCAGTTCTTAGTTTTTCATACCAATTAAAATTGTTATCTAGAGATTAAATATTGCTGGAACTTGTTTTTAAAGATAAACCTTGATGTTTTGAAAAGTTGCTTGATTTCTTAGATATGTTTAAGGATATTCTGTAATCTTCCTGATAATGGGAATTTTAAGAAAGCTGCAAAATGCTTCAAACATATAACAGTAAAGAAAAAGCCTATTCCTGGTTTTCTTAGCTACTTTTTCAAGGTCCTGCGACATATGCATTTAATGCTTCTTTAAAATTCCCTGGGAAAACAAAGAGATCATTTACAGGATAAGCAAAAGGAGTAAATTGCTATGTGCTTTCCCTGACCACAATGGTAGTTTTGAAACAAAGGAGAAAAGCAATTGGCTGCACCTAGCTGATAAACCCATAAAAGAATAATTTAACATAATTTTTAAACAAATTCTCTTTCACTTAAATTTCTGTAACATGATAGAATAGCAGATAGATTACAAGACTGTAATATACTTTCTTCAGTTCTAAATTCCACTTTATGCCAAGTAAACATCTTTGAATTTAGTAATTTGCATATTTCAAACACTGACTTAATTTGAGAGATGTTACAATTGAGCAGAACAATGAACTACTAATTATGACTTATTCTTTTTTTTTCCCTTTTGTCTTTTGTTCAATCATCAATGCTCTTTCTATGGACTGCATTAGATTGTATCAAATCATATCCTGCTTGTGTCAACAGACTAACCATTTTAATTCCTCTCTTTGGCTAATAACCTCTTGATTCATAGACACCTGCTATATTTTATTCTCTGTTTCCTCTTTTTCAAGAAGACTTTTCTTATTGTGTAGCTGGAAAGATTTCTTTATCCAATTTGTTCTGAGTTTCAGTTTCATGTCGTGTCTGTCTCAGAGTAAATGTTGTGGATGACAGCTGAGCAAAACTTTATGGATTCTTTTAATGTATCTTTTTTCCTTCTATTCCTTGCTATATTGAAGGGCGGCGGCCGGGGGGGCCCCGCCCCCCCGGGGGGGGGGGCCCCGGGGGGGGGGGCGCCCCCCCCCCGGGGGGGCGGGGCCCGGCGGCGCCCCGGGGGGGGGGGGGGCCCCCCCCCCCCCTACACCCCCTTGTTTTGTCCGAGGTTTATTAAGAAGAGGGGGGGGGGGGGGGGGGGGGGGGGGGGGAAAGACCCCCCCCCCCCCCCCCGGGGGGGGTGGGGGGGGGGGGGGGGGGGGGGGGGGAGGGGGGGGGCGGGGGGGGGGGGGGGGGAGGGGGGGGGGGCTATATCCCAAATTTTTGCTTAAAAAAATAGTTTTGTAGATTTTTGATCAACATCCAACTGTAGCAGTCGGTCCAAAGGAAAGGATTTTTATTGCTGACACTGATGCTTATCACTTTTGTAACAAAAGAAAACAGAGAATTATTCAGACAGTCACATATCCCGAGTGCATGTGAAATTCTAAAAGAAATCAGCACAACCAACTATTGCTTTCATATTCTAACATCTTAATGGAAGAAGAGTTTCAAATTTCAATGAAAAAA
The DNA here is from genome assembly GCA_024500445.1 of Entomyzon cyanotis. Taxonomy (NCBI): domain Eukaryota; kingdom Metazoa; phylum Chordata; class Aves; order Passeriformes; family Meliphagidae; genus Entomyzon; species Entomyzon cyanotis. The sequence goes on from JAKEPQ010000756.1 coordinate 7,247,882, forward strand.
GTAAAGTTTTCATGCTCCCTTGAACAGATAAGGATAATTTTCTATAACAATGAACCAGTGTGGTAGAACGAACTGTGACATCTAGGAAAAATGTTCACAAGGTCTGTTTCATTGCATACTATCAACTGGAAGCCCCATAGTTAATTTTACAAGACTTTTTCTTTTAAAATCCTGATTAAAATAATCTGATAAATTACAGAAGCATTCACAAGCTGGTCCCTGCAAAATGTATTTTTGAAAAGAATAATCCTTTAACAGTATTTTGAAAAAGTGTTTGTGATGCTAGGATTTTTTTCTTCAAACATTGAAAGATTTATCTTTTCATTAATTACATTAAAAGGAAAATGAAACTTAGGTTCATGCTGGCTTAGATTGCCAACATATTTTTCTAATTTTGACAGGTGAAAATGAGTAAGACAGAGATTTTTGCTGCAGAGGAGAAAAATCAAATAGGTGATTGAAATGTAGCAGTGATATTGTTTAGTATTTGCATCAAGGATAAGTCAAAACGTAGCTAATAATTTCAAGTCCTCTTTAGATTGTTATCATAGTCCAGAGTATACTTCTAAATCTTTAACTTGGAAGAATGATGTGATTGTTTGTTGTGAAAGTACCGTCACTACAACATGAAGAGATGCTGCATTGATGCCTTTGGTATGAATCTTTTTCCTTCCAACATTTCGCTTGATCTGAAAAAGGGATTCCAAAGTCGAAGAGTAAAAGCAGACACCCCTCATTGGCACTAAGAAAAATGACTGTCCCCACCAGCAGGCAGAAAGAGAGGGCCTGCAAGACACAGAAGTCTCAAGGTTACTTTCTCTCCCGAGTCTTAATTTACAAGGCAGACATGCACAGCTTCTCCAGACCACCAGGTAGGAAAAACAGCTTGATGTTTTAATGAAAGTGCAACAGTGGGTCTCTTACTGTCAAAGTCACTGTCAGCAAGATAAATGCTCACAGAAATATTGCTAATGTGATGAAAGAGTAAAATCCATCAATATACAGTCCACGCCAGCATTACCTATGACAGTTTTCCCACTGGAACTCCAAAGTGATATAAATTTTAACATAGTGTTCACAAGCCAGAAAGTATTCAATGATGGAAATCATATTCAGTCACTTGAAATCAGAGCTCCATAATACAAGTGGCCAACTCTCAGGTTTTTCTGTAATATATCCCCAGCTTTTGCTTATAAATCTTAACGAGTAAGGGAAAAAAATTCCAAGAAAATTGGAAAACTATCTCTACTTTTGGGCCAGATGCTGAAGTATTTTCAGTGAAGCATCATTGGCTTGCAACCTCTAACTAGCAGAGCCATTGAGAGGGAGTTGTGTAGATTGTTTGACTTCTTTATCTATTATGAATATCTCTTATGGGGCGTGAGTTGGATTTTGGGTTTTCTTTTTTTTTTCCCCTGCATTTACTGGCATATATCTTTACTAAATTTGTGATATTTCCTCCATCTCAATTACAATTATAATAGTCTCAGGACAAATTAGTTATGTAAGATGCCAACCACTTTCTAATTGCTTTAGAAAAATTAACCATTTAGAAATGCACACACAAACACAAACACACACACGCACATATATATCATTATTATTTCTAGTTGATGAAGAATTATCAAATAATAATATTTTTAATACATAAAACCTAGACTGAAATTTCTAATATCAAATATTCTTTGACATTTATATGCACCCTAGGAATTTAAAATAGAGGTATATCAGCATGAGAATTATTTCAAAATCATTTAAAAATATTACAGCTATGATTTAGGGCTGGGTTTAGTTAGGGCAGCAAAAATGCCAATACCAACACAGAAATTTGGAAACAAGCAAATAAATACAAATCTTCCATTTAAAGAAGGAAAGTCTGATTATTTTATTTCTTTTCTTATTGTTTTTTTTCCCCTGATTGAAGGTAAGATTGAGATTTTGCACCTATTCAGTTCAATTTTTTGACATTACACATAATATTACTCTAAAAGCAATAGAAACAAATGGTAGAAAGCTGAGGTCTGCTCAGAATTTTTATTTTGCTTCCCCTACATTTTCCAAAATCCCTGTCTTTTGCTCATGCAGACAGACAACTAAAAATGACAAAGCTGTCATCATGCTTGAATTCACTTGGAAAAAGAAACCCCTTTCCTTCACGAAATGTAACTTTATCACTCTCTCCCTGAGCCATGGCTTTGCAATCTGCTGTTACACCACTTCTAACTATTGCAAAATACAGTGCAACTTAACACTCCTTCCCTCAGATGTGCCTCTCAAAAACGTTTGTTTAATAACAAATTTCAGTGTTTTGTTATAAAAACAAATTAATTTGTAACTATCTATAAAGATATGACAGAGTAACTTAATGATGAAACTAAAGAAGTGCCCCCATCTTGACCTGAGATGACTTTTATACTGGCCCAAACGCTCTCTGTGACACAGATTGCATCTCTAGATGTGTTTAAAATTATTGGAAACACTCCAACTGTGCAGAAGAAGTTAATCCTCATATTTCAAAATAAATGAGAGATGAGTTAGGAAACATTTAAGCTAGTTAGCATGACACAAGTACTGGACAATGTTGATAAGGAATATAATTCGTAAAGAATTAAAGGATTGTAACTTAATTAATGCTAATGAAAATAGCTTTAAGGAAATTAGATATTTAAGACAAAACTCATAAATTATTTTAGGAGATTATAACTTGGTTACCATGGAAACCTAGTAAACTGCAGCCTTCTGAAAGACAATTTTCTTGATGCTGCATGATGATTGGAAGTTAGACTGCACGAAATCAAAGTGGTTTGTGTTGAGAGGTGGTCAGCTCCTCACAGAAAGGAAACTGACAGAACAATACCTTCACTAGTGAAATTGATACTGTTTCAATTGATACTGTTTTAATTTATCCTGTTTTAATTTATACTGTTTTATGCCACTTCCATAGAAAATTAGGATTGCCTGCTTTAGAAAATTAGGATTGCCTGCTTTATTACAGTGTAATAGGTGAAATGATTTGAGAAGCCCATCAATATAACTTTGACTAGCAGGACATCAGGGTGGACTATGATCCCCAGGCTCCCACTTGTATAATTTAAAGTTGAAAATACTTTGGTCTAGCACAGTTATCTCATTGGATGAGATCCAAATGGCTATAAGGTGGGACAAAATTAATTCAAACCCTATATTTCCAGCTAGACAAGCAATTCTTTGATGTAGCAACTCAGCTGTGGTCATCATTCCATTTTAGTCTGTTCTAAAAGCTTTCAAAGCAGCTATTTCATGCAAGGATTGCTGGTGAGCATTATATTGTTTTACCTACCACGATTAATATGGGGTGAAACAATATAGAATCTTCATTTGTGTGAAACAATATAGAATCTTAAAAGTTGTGCCTTTTTTCTTCCTTTTAATTTTCCACATTTTAGAAAGTTAAAAGGAAAAAAAAAATCCTGGCATTTTATGTGCTGGTTTGGGCTGGGATAGAATTAATTTTCATCATGGTAACTACTGTAGGGCTGTGTTTTGAGTTTGTGCTGGAAACAGTGCTGATAACCAGAGGATGTTTTTGTTATGACTTGTACAGAACTAAAGTATTTTCTGCCCCTCATCCCACCACAGCAGTGAGGGGTCTGGGGGTGCACAAGGAGTTAGGCAGTGACAGAGTTGGGACAGCTGAGCCTATCTGGCGTGCAGTGGATACCAAGTGATATACAAGCTAATGGAAGCTTTATAACACAGCCTAATTTTTAGTTTTGGTTGAAAAGCAGGATTTTCCTTTTTTTTTTTTTTAAATCAGATTATTTACCTGCCTATAAATAACTTATTGTAACATGGATCCAGAAGCATGTGTACTTAAGCAAAACTGTCTAATTTACACTCCAAGGATTTAAACTAGAAAATTATCCTCTGATGCATTATAAGATTAAATTCACCTATGTGTTGCTGCAATACTTTGGTAGTTTATAATCATTTTGGGATGAAGCAATATATTAAATCTCCTTTACCCTTCATTTCTACGTGATGAGTATTCATCATAGATCAGAAATTCTTGTTATTAGTTCCAGTGCATAAATGCACATCCTGGTCATTTACATGTAATTCCATTGCTGTTGCTCCAGGATTCAAGGTCCCAGAGTAACAGATTCCAGTGCCTTCTTGTCCTTTGATCCTGCAGGGAATCGATGATGCCTCCTATTGGCACATTTTGCCTTCCTGTACAGGGGATGGGAGAGACCAATTAGACACAAAACACACACATACACACACTCTGTACAAGTTTATTTTTTTGGCCAAGGACACTAAACAAAATCTCAAATAAATCAGGGAAGCTTCTTAGGGAACTGTGCTAGTAATCTCCATCTTTTACCAGAGATCTCCTGTCAACTTTCTGGCACTTTTTCCTGGCATCTTCTCCAACTTCTTATCAATTCCTATTTTCCCTTGTTTGTCTAATAATGTACTATGTATCATATTATTATATGAATCATTGACATTTAGAGTGGTTGTATAAACAGAATTTTGTATTTATAGAAAAAGAGGGCTTTGGTTTTGTAATGGTCTGGAACACTAACTTTTGTAAAATTTTGTGGCATATTTTTGTACTGTCCTTTATTTTCCCAAATATTCCTTGTTTTTGTTTTCCTGTCTGTAATTGTTCAAAATCTTACACTCATCTTAATCAAAGTTAATGTGACTTTCTCTCCTATCTTCAGTTCTATGCTTTTTCTTCCCCTCCAAAAAATGAGAACCAACTTTGCAGTAGTATTATGTCTCAGTTCTTCTCTTCTCTGAGCATTCTCTCTGCTCAGCATGCCAAAATTCAGTTATTTGAATTTTGTTTCCAATTCAAAGGTGTTAACTCTGGGCAGTCATTTAGTATCTGTGCCAAGGCTTGTTATTGTTAGTACATTTCAACCTCCTATGTAGACGCTCTATAAGCAATTTTTAATATTCTTTTATCTGAGAATAAATAGTTTTTCACTTTATGTTTACATTAATTTTGACTTTTATTTATATATATATATTTCTACAACAGATTTTCAAGCTAAGTCAGGTGCCTGGAATAGGATCATCACCATTTCTGATATTTCCTATTAAAGAATGCAGCAAAATACACATTATCTATGGTTTCCCAAGTAACAACAATGAATATTTAAACACATTCTCTTTGCAAGGTAACTTTCTGTACTGCATATGCAATGTGAATTTTCAAGAGCATGTAGTGACAGGACAAGGGGGAATGGCTTCAAACTAAAAGGGAGTCGGTTAGATTACATATGAGGAAAAAAAATTCTTTAGTGTGATGGTGATGAGGCCCTGACATAATTTACCCAGAGAAGCTGTGGCTGCTCCATCCCTGGCAGTGTTCAAAGCCAGGCTGGATGGAGCTCTGAGCAACCTGCTCTAGTGGAAGTTGTCCCTGCCCATGGCATGGGGGTTGGAATGTCACAGTCTTTGAGGTCCCTTCCAGCCTAGGCCATTCTGTGCTTCCATGATCTAGCACACTGTTCAGAAGAACATGACTCATCTTAACGTATTTACCAAATATATTTACCCACCAACTGTTATTTAAAACCAAATTATTTTTTAAGAAGCTGATTGGTGTTAATACATGCAAAAAGCAAATATGTCATGCTGAAAGGGAGCATAGCTACAGAATGCCAAAGCTGCCACAATGTGCCATTTGACACCTGAATTCAAAACCCAGCTATGGATTAGCAGGAATGACTAAACCAGTTATATATAAATCTAAATTTGTGAATGGCTTAATTATGAGTTAGGCTTACATCTGCAATGAATAGCACAAAGTCTATGTACCGATCAAGTCCTATTCAGTAGCTTAACTACAGTCTTCTAAAAAAAGACATCTCCGAAGGTCTTGTTGGGTTTTTTTTGTGTGTTTGTTTCTTTCTTTGTGGCAGATGTTCCTGTGATTTCAATCATGCCAGAACTATTTCCTCTTATCACTTGCACAATTGCACTGAAGTCATGCACACAATGATTATAACTAGCCTGTTAAGTACGGTTCATTTTCAGCCTGGTTTTGATAGCTCATAATTTACCCTACCTCTCTAATTTTGGTGAGTGTTGTGACTTTGTGTTCAACGTCCTTGGCCCTTACCAACAAAAGCCTTTTGTCTTTATAAGCACTGCCTTGATTAACACACAGTGGGCAGAAGCCCAGCACAGGCAGGAGGCTGATGTGACCATTAAACACCAGCAATCTTTTCTGTACTTATAAATCTTTTGTTTGGTTGTATTTTCTTCTCTTTTTTAGGTCCCAACGTTTGAGCATGTTGCTAATAGAGCTGATTTTAACTGAGGCTGAAAGTTGTCATGAAACTGGTTTATGCCAGCAGCCTTTTCTTTTTTACCTGCCACGTACAGATGTTTCAAAATATACTGAAGGTCAGGCATGAAGATAAAACATCAAACAGAAGAGAGAACAATTCTCCTAAGAACACAAAAACAGCAACTGTTTTGATTTGCTGAGTTAGGTGAAATTTGGATAAATTTCCTTTTTTTTTCCCCCACACTAGAATGTAACCTATATTCTTTGGAAAGACAGTGTCAATTTAAAAGTTAAGGAAACTATTGTTCTTAAAAATAAGGAAAAGTGGTTGAGAAGCAATTTTAAAATGCGTGTTTTTTTCTGTGATAAACAGTGAAATCTATCCAAGGATATATTTATTAAACTGATTTATTAGGTTAGTCCATTAGTAATCTCCTTGCAAATATCAGAACCACGTTTTTTTCACATGCTGCCAGGACATATACATATTTATTACTTTTTATTATGAATAATTGTCCACCTCCTATCACATATGACAAGAGAAGCACTTCTTTGGTTGAAAATGAAGAATCAGATTTAAATTTTAAAAAATGAAGTTCCAGTCTGCTCCAAAAATGAAACTGAAACATTAGAAAATTTCAAACAATAAGTTTTCAGAACAACTAATTTTTAAGCTGGCATTTTAAGTGAAAAACATTATGTAATAAACAATTAATATTTAGCTACTTCTAGCTCTCAGGGACTGGGGAATGCACATAGTGTCTTAGTTCCTGGCAATGTCCTGACTGCTGTTGCATTGGAAAATGGTCCATATTGAATTGGGTCTATCAGAGTCTGAATTCTGCTCATGATTTGAAAAAACACGTGGTGAAACTTAACTATTGAGAAAGAAAAAAACCCACACTCCTCTCCTGAGCAAGTAAGTTTAAGGAAAAATATAGTGTAAAGTATCTGAGTAATTCCTGTAATTTGCTTTGGGTCAAAATGAAGATAATTTTGTAACATTTTTAATTTTTCAATTATAAAAAATATCAAGTAACTGTGGTGGGCCATGATGATGGCCCCTGGTTCACAAAAGCCAAAAGTAGGAAAGCACTTGATAAGCATTTTCCCAGTCAAGAAAGGACTGAAATCAATGTCCTTCAGGCCCAAAGGCCTTGCTGTCTCTACAAGAAGTCACTTTCTGCTGGCAAAGTTTTTTTGCTTTCCAAATAAAAAGGAAAATAAGGAGGAAGCACGTCTGGCAATGTATTTGCTATTACTCTTTTTTTCGTTCAGTAATGGAGAGCTACACTGGGGAGAGTGTGGTCTGGCCATCAGAGTGGGAAGAGACGTGCTGGGGGTGAGAGCAGGGAGGAGAGATATTAAAGAGTGAGACCCTGTCCATGAAGGAAGCAGATAATGTAAGCTCTGAAAGATCTGCAGGGAAAAATAGTTTTGGGGAAAAAATAGATCTGAAAGTTCCAGAGTAGCTGTCTGCAAATCTTTCCCTGTCACACTCCAGTTTAACTTTAGTATTGTTTACAACATCAGCTGCTCATGAAATAATAACTTCTAATCAGGAGCAATCACTTAAACCAGTTGTCACAAGTAGGTGTAATTTGATCATATCTGACGTTTTTACATAACCTTTTCCCTTACATTGACATGCATATATTTGTAGATATGAAAATGGGTGTATGGATTTAAAATACTTATTGATATAAAGTACATCTTGACATAAATTTTATTTATTTACTTATAGACTTCAAACAAACTCAAAGCCCCTGACCCTCATCAAAAAAGCACATGTAACCAAGACCCAGCATATTTCAGTGATTGTGATACTTTAATGAAGATGAATATTCCCAAATTTGGTCCTTAGAAGCTCTCAGTTTAATGGTAAAAATAATCTTAGCAGAGCTCAAAGTCCTTTTCACAACCAGCTACGATTCTGAAGAGGAACTGAAAATTCTCAGAGAAGCTTTCACCTCCTGCAGGGCTTCTGTCTTCAGACTTGCTCCGTGTAATCTAGTTTTCAAGGCAATTGTTAAAACCAAATCAAAAACCTCCACAGTTCTTTCCCCCTAAAATTTACAAAAGAGCAAGAAAAGCCTGCAAACATTCTTCTCCAAACTGTAACACAATATGTGCTGCATGTGTTTTCATCCTATGAGATGTTAACAAGGAAGCTGCGTATTGAAGCCATCACCATTCTCCACAGAGGTGTTTTATGATATGTAGACTGAGGTTTCCTTCCTGCTAACACTGTAAATGCAAGTGCTACTCTCAGCCCTGAGCCATGGCAAATTAAATAGGATATAAGTAGTTAGACTGCCATGAAATATCCTTGAAGAATGTATAGAGCTATCTCTCTGAAAAGCTCTGTAGTGAATGCAGCACCAGGACATTAACTTTTATTGATCAGCAGCCACAGAGGTGAGAAGAGTTGGGAGTTTTTTCTAGTGCAGAATTCCAACAATCTCACAAGGCTTACTGCCTGTTGGTCCTGTTATTCTTGCTGATATTAACTGTGTCCTTTGATATTGATCAAATGAGTATAAGAACTCTGAATGCTGTAAATTAGTTCTGGATTAGTTTGCTAACCCAATTAAGAGCTGGATTTTTTAGCTGGAAATTGTTTAGATGAGCTTCTTGATTTTCTAATTTATTACTTTAAAACGAAGTCTCCTTCTAATTTATTACTTTAAAACGAAGTCTCCTTCTGTATGGAGTCAAGTTATGTTAGATTCCCCTTTGGGATAGAAAAGAAGAAATTATGTCACCCAAAGTCTTTGAAGTAGAAATGCCACCAAATTAGCCTGTAAAAAATACCTTAGGCTAAATTAAAGGCATATTCAATGGCATTGAATGGAGTCCTTAGCAAAACCTATAAGAATTAAACTGTCTTTATTCCAATATCTATATATAATGTATTGACAGGGAATAATACCACATGCTTATGGAGTAATTTCCAGATGTAGTGACCTGTAGCAACAAATTGTTACAGTATCCAATATTTTTTGACTGTGCTTTATTCTGTCACACTATTATAGCTTAAAGACAAAAGCCAAACAAAGGCACAACATTCTAATAAATTCTGTCTTTATTTAGACGTAGGCTGAGACTAAGCTAAAAAAATTAATTTCAAGTCTCAAGTGCTTTATGTAAGAAAATAAAATTTCCTAGGGGCCAGTATTTTATTATGCATGGTTTTCCTTTTATTTTCTTAAATTTTCAGCCTGTGATTATATTTTAAGATGAGCACATAAATCATGTGTAAAACATCAGCAGGAACTTTCATATATGAATATTCTGTATACGTAGAAATAAATCTTATCTACATACCCACAATATCTGTTGTTGACCAGTTGAATTTTTTTCTTTACTAATGGATATCACAGTACAAGTAATGAAATATTATATGTTCAAAGTGAAATGGCATCTATGATTGAAAGCAATATGAGTTTTGTAGTGCAAAGAATATAATTTTACATTTGAAACTTGTGTCAGGGATTTTACATAAAACCTTGACAGTCATAACAAGATTTTTATCCAAAATATTAAACTAATGAGGATGTGGCTTTAAATTTAGTCTTCAAATTATCATTTAAAGATTTTTTTAACTCAGTCACTTGTGTATAAATGCACTGCCACAGCAAGAATATATTATTCAGATTATTCATAATATGACTTGTAATTTTGGATTATATTGATTTTGAGTGTAATTTTGTTTTATTTTGGAAGTATTCATATTAGTAAACCAAGAAATAATTATATTTAATGTCTAACTCCTACATACAGGCTTAAATCTTTACAATAGGAACACCTGAATATCTTCCTTTAGAAATTCCTAACACACACCTGTGATGCAGGACAAGGTTCCTAAAACTTTTGCAAAAATTGTCATTAAGTTTTATGTGAATTTAGAAGGAGCATATAGACTCTGGGGGGAAAAAAAAAATCTCAGTGCTGAGTAAGAAAATTGTATACCTGAGGAAAAAGAGACCAACAGATGACAAATTTACCGGTCATGAAAATCCACACAAATACTAAGTTTGACCAGAAATGCAGATATTAACTTGCTTAACCAAAAAGGTACAAAAGTAAGAGTCTTGTCTTCCTGTTTAACAGCAAGGACTTTGCTTCAAAGGGTATTTTTTCCCCTTAGAGATATAAATACCTGATTTTCAAATGATGTACTTCATGATCCTCTGAAATTCTCATTATAACTTCTGCATCTAAACTGTTGATCATTTACCACAAGGAAAATTTGAACACAAACAAAGAAAATGTTTTTCATTTTCATTTTTATTTTTGCTATCAAACACTTGGTTCTCCCAAAAGACTGACTAATGCTGAATTTATTTTGTTGCATTGAGAAGAAAAGTACACTTTAGAATAAGTTTACAAACCATTTTCATTTCTACTTCCCATCACTCTTCAGTTACTTCCTTAATATTTTTACTAATTGAAGTTTTTCTGAGTAGAAGCTTTTTCAGCAACACTGAAAATGCTACCTCAGAAGAGGATGAAAACAAAAAATCACTATTCACAATGTACTGAATGTAGTTTCATTTTCTGATTTTGATTCAAATGTCATAGGTTCATCATCACTTCATTATACTATCAGTAGTTACATCTGTCCAAAAATTCAAATTTTCATTAGGTAACTATCAAGACTTCTTTATTTACAAAATTTTTTGGTGGAAAAATTAATTATTATAAAAATAATAATTAAAAATGTAAAAATATATATTACTGTGTAACTCACACTTTTATTGTGCTCCAGTAAAAATTCGATAAATATTGTTAGTAACAATTTCTTACTTTGTAATATTCATAACACCAGAAAGAAACACTAACAATATTAGAGTGAATTTAGAAAAAACCCTGACAAAATTATTAATGACTTGATGAAACTGACAATGACAAATTTAAAAACTTTATTTTGAAAAGCTTGGGTAAATACTTACTGTGTATAGGGAACAGTTTTTCAGATGCTTTTGGTGAGTAAACACTGAGTCAACTGGAAATTCTTTTACCACAAGGAAGTTTTCTCTTTTACTGATCTTAAAATGCAGCATACGATGAAGGGAAAGTAGTGTCCTACTGCTTCTTTCATTTTAAAGTAAATGTAATGAAGGCATATGAATGTGATCTGGACAACTTTAGAATAGTACCTATTCTCTGTAAAAAATTTAGGGATTGTTTTATCTATTTTTATATTGTTTCTGTCCCAGAAAACAAATAATTCCCTGAAATAGACATAATTGTCTTGTAGAGGATGTAAGAAATGATTTTATGTTTACAGCTCATTTTGCCCAGATAACCAGCATTATCTCCACCAAATTACTGGGGAGGCAGCATTTGCTGGTTGTTTCTGTTAAATTTATCATCACTGATGTAGTAACAGGCAATCTAGATAAAAATGAGGATTACCGATATCCAAAACATTCTTCCCTGGGAGGGTGGTGAGGCACTGGCACAGGTTTCCCAAAAAAACAGTGGCTGCTCCATCCTTGGCAGTGTTCAAGGCCAGGTGAGATGGGGTTTGGAGCAACCTAGACTAGTGGAAGGTGTCCCTGCCCATGGCAGGGGGGTTGGAACAAAATGGTTTTTGAAGTCACTTCCAATCTAAGCCATTCTATGGTTCTGTGATTTTATGCATTGAAAATATTATAGGGGGTTTTTTGTTGTTCTTTTGAACTTATGCTATTCAGGCGCTGAACATTGTGGGAATTCTCACAGACAGAAATTGGATTGCAGATTCTGACATATTTTGGCATTTGACATATTCCATATTTCTGTGCTAAATTTGGGATATAAGAGACTACCCACATAAGCTTGTTTGCTTTTTCATTAGATCTGAGGGTTTTCCTAGTGAATGATGAAAAAGATCAAAATTAGCACATCAAATGAACATTGATCAATTAGTAAACTCTGGAAAAAAATCCAACCTTTTTATTTATCACTGTTTCTTTCTAAGAAAGTAACTTCTTTTCTTTTTTGTCATGGAATAAGGTGATATATTAAAGGTTAGTTCTGCTTTCTGAGTTATACAATGATCCTAATGTTTTTGTAATGCTACCTGATTATAAAAATTGTATGACTCTAAATATATTCTATGCCATCAATTCTGTGTAAACTTTATTTCTCTAGATTAGTTCTCCCTGGTTCACATACTGGTTTACACAGTTGAATTTTGACTTCAGTCTTACGTCATAAAATATATAATAGTATGTCTTCCTCAGCTTTTAATTAATCATGTTGAAGACAATGTGACTTCCACAAAATTTCATTTTTTCCCATGTTTTCTTTGTTATGCTCTGCAGTGAGTTTAAGTAGCTGACTGCTGGTAGCTGGCCAAAAATATACTGACTGTAGGTTCGTGCAATTTTTCACATCTGCTTTTAGGAAATTGTCTTGTGATGCTCTTTGCCCTTCACTTGAAGAATTCTGTGACTTTTCTGTCTTACTCCCAGGGAGAAGGAAAATGTGCTTTCTCATATTATATTAACATTCCCACCCCCACTCCCACTAGAGGAACCCCAGGGAACTCTAGTAACTAGGAGTGTTGCAAAAGGGTGGATAATCAGAGCATGTCATGTTGGCCAGGGTGTGGGGGGACAGTTTCCATGGCAGTTGGGTGGGAAGGCAGCAACTTGGAAAATGTCGTGTTTGCAAAGCTATCAGTGGTGGGCTGAGAGGGGACACCATGTGCTGGTTTTGGTGCTGAATTATGCTAAAACTCAATTTGGCTCAGCAATCCCAAATAAACATCCTGGCAGTGAGGCAATGATTTGGCAGATAAGCTGCCAAGCAGACCTGGAGACACGATTGGCAGTCAATCACTTTACACTGTTCAGTCCAGTCCACTTCACATGGGCAGGTTCTTCTAACATATTCCTTCTTGGAGTGTGTGGAGACTCCTCCCTTGGGAAAGGACACACCCACCTAGGATACTCCTTGAGGCTGAGAGAAAGAGACCTGCCCATGACTGTTGGTGTGGGCGAGTTACAAAAACCTCTCCTCAATAATTGCTTCTTTTTGCTAGCTATAATATAATTGCTTTATTATAATTGTTTGATATAGTGCATTATCATATCATATCCTACACTAGTAGTAGTTTTAGCTTTTATACTGTGTGAAAAATAACTCTGTTTAAGACTTGTTGTCTAATCATGACATGTGCTGCTCACCAGAGCAAAAAAGTAAGGAAGCCACAGAGAGGCTACCAAAGCCTCATACACTGACACTTTTACTATAATGTAGAATTTAATTTCCTGTCTTTTATCAAAGACTATTTCTATAATTTACCTCCAAATAAAAGTACTGATGAAGTATATTTTTATACAAACTAGAACAGAAAACTGCACACAAACCCACACATAATACAGAGATCTCAACCCACTTAACTCCTTTACTTTAAATTCCTCTCTTACTCCAGCATCAGCACAAAACTGGTGACAGAATAAATAAAAATAAATAAAAAAATAAGGATGAAAGTTTTGATAGCATTTTCATTCACTTTTAGTCTTTCAAAGCTCCATAGCTGCAAGGTAAAGTGCTGGCTACAATATTTACAAAATTGTTGTTACAGCAAAATGCAGCACAAAGAGGATTACTGTTCCAACACAGTTGTAAGTGATGGGGCTTCTGCTGCCTGAGGCTTCCACTGAACCATCCAGTGTTTTATAAGTGGTAGGATCATCCTTATTTTTTTGTAGGCCAACAACAGCACAATAAAAAAAAAATCCAAAATCATGTATTAATATTACTCATGAAGTCTGATGGAAATCATGTGGACAATCATGGTCATTGTAGTCAATCACGCAGTGACATTTGACACTACTATTGATTTTCATTTCATGAGTCCATAGCTGGGGAGTCTCGATATTGTTCCCCTTTCTAATTTAGCACACGTACCAACAAAATGCTGGTGGATCGTTTTCTGTTTGCAGACCATCCCTTTTCACTGTGTGGAATAAAAAAAAATAAAAAAAGCTAGAGGACAGACTGAAATGCAAGCTTTTTCAGGGTTTGTTTAGTTTTTGTATTTTGGGGTCAGAGTTACAGGTAATCAAGGAATATTTCAAGTGAAAATGAACAGAGAAGATGTCTAGAAAATGTGAATGACACACTGAGATGTGAGGAGGGCAGAACACACCAGACTTTTTTGAAGATAGATCTAGAAATCAAGAAGTAATCTCTGGTGATTGTGCCAGTTGACATTCTATGTATTATTGACCACAGCTGTCCATGACTTTTCACTATGTAAAATTAACTTCTGTTTAAAGGCTGTTTAAAGGGATAGGGAATCTATTTAACTCCAAGTTTTCAGATTAATTGCCATGATAGTAATGAGGATCCAACTATTAGAGCTTCCCTTCCCTTCCCTTCCCTTCCCTTCCCTTCCCTTCCCTTCCCTTCCCTTCCTTCCCTTCCCTTCCTTCCCTTCCCTTCCCTTCCCTTCCTTCCCTTCCCTTCCCTTCCTTCCCTTCCCTTCCCTTCCTTCCCTTCCCTTCCCTTCCCTTCCCTTCCCTTCCCTTCCCTTCCCTTCCTTCCCTTCCCTTCCCTTCCCTTCCCTTCCCTTCCCTTCCCTTCCCTTCTAACAAATGAGTTTCTGAAATGAACATTATTTTTAATTATTTACCCATATTATAATTTTTCAGTTAAATGTTCTGTATTTTGTGTGTGTGTTTTGGTACCCTTATGCATTCCTTTCTTTGTTCTCAAGAATCAGTATAACTCTAAATGTTTCTAGTTTGAGAGTACCATAAGAGTTTTTTCATAAAGTACTCTTGAAGAAATAACATAGACTGCTCTATTTTAATTTTTCACAGCAGGTAGATTTTCCAGACCTTGGACCTCTCTTGCAGTCATATTTATGAATCAATTTAATATTTGAATATGTTTTAGGGTGTGTGAATACCATGCTGCTATTTGAATTATTCTTTCATAGTCTTACACAAGCATAAAGACCAGAGGGGATAACTTTATGAGAAGAGATTATATTATATATTCTTCTGTTATCCAAATAAGTTTTATGTTGTTTTCCCTGGTGACATGACTTTTTCAGTCTCTCTTTTTTTTTTTTTTTGGTGTGTGTGTGTCTGCAATGAATCCAGCTGAGAAACGGAAGTGATAGTTTTATTGCCAGCTCAAAAATTTAAAGCTTTAGAGGCCATTTAAAAATTTCGATCATTTTGCTGTGTTTCAGTATGGAAATTCAATAGAAATAGGTAAAACCTTGGAAAATTAATGTTTTGGTTCAGTAACTCTCTCAGCACCCAATATTGAAACTCCACAGGTCTTGTGAAAAAAGGAGCCCCGCCAAGGGATGCAGCCAGCTGAGCCTTGTCCTCACAGCCCTGCTGACCCTCCCTGCCCAGGATCCAGGAGCCTCACCTCAGCTCTGAGCTCATTGGCAGCCTGTGCCCAGATCTGGCCCTGACCCCAACCCTGGTCCAACCCCTTCTTAGTCCTGAGGTCACTGAGAGAATATTGCTGCCCTTGGCTCTGCCACAGGAACTTTAATAGAAGTCCAAGATTGCCCAAGTGGTGTTCTGAAAGTAACAAAATGGAGTATGGCTGAAGCAAAATGAGGTCCAGTGGGTCACTTATTTCTTTGACATAAGGCAAAGTCTGAGAAAACAAGGGATGAAGGTGGGTAGGGGAAGAAGAAGGACAAAATAATGGAGAGAATGGGGGACAGACAGGGATGGTGGCAAGTAAAAAAGCTATTGGGTGTATTTCTCTCTGGCTGAGTCCTGTGCCTGATCACCTCTGTTCAGCTCATCTCATTCAAATCTATTACTAAATGAAAGAGTCACAGAATGGGCTGGGTTGGAAGAGACTTTAAAGATCAGTCTTTAAATTAAGGTTCCAACTCCTCTGCCATGGGCCAGAGACACCTTCCACTATTCCAGGTTACTCAGAGCTCCATCCAACCTGGCCTTGAACACTTCCAGGAATGGGGCAGCCACAGCTTCTCTGGGCAACCTGTGCTAGGACCTCACCACCCTCACAGGAAAGAATTTCTTTCTAATGTCTAAGCTAAACCTACTTTGAGTCTGAAGCCAATCCCATTTGTCCTGACACTCCAGACTCCTGTATAAAGTGTCTCTCTGTCTTTCCTGTAGGCTTCCTTCAGGTACTGGAAGGCCACAATTAGGTCACCCCAAAGCCTTCTCTTCTCCAGGCTAAACAGCCCCAGTCCTCCCAGCAGAGCTGCTCCATCCCTCTGATCACCTAGGTGTCTCCTCTGGCCTGGCTCCAGCAGCTCCCTGTCCTTGCTGTGCTGGGAGCCCAGAGCTGATGCAGCACTGCAGGTGGGCTCTCAGCAGAGCAGGGCAGAGGGGCAGAATCTCCTCCCTGCCCTGCTGCCCATGGGGCTTTGGCTGCAGCCCAGGATATGTTTTAGTGTGATCTCCCTCTGTATTCAGGATATATGGGGACAGTTTTGTGTATATCCATTGGCTTTGACATAGACCAGCTGGTGAGTAGGACACATACACCTCGAAAGTGTAGAGTTTTGATCTAGTGACTAGATAAAGGTCCTGCAATTTGGGCACTGGTTATTAGGTAGGCATAAAGGCAATGCTAATAGTTGAGGGATTCATGAACGTGTGAGATTTTGTGAATCCACAGGATGGAGATGTATACACATCAGCAGTTAATTTTCAGTCTGATCACTTGGAAATGAGACACAGGGCTGAAACACCTCTTTTTTTCGTATTTATGTCAGTGTATATGTTTATCTGGATGTCAGTAAAGGCTCAGTTCTCTGTGCAGCTGGCTGTGTCTCTGCACTGGGAGTGTGTTCCCTGTAAATTTGAAAAAAAATCTGCATTTATTGCATCAGAAAGTGAGGAGTCACCTGGGATCCTAAAGCCACCAAATTTGGCTTTCTTCAAGTATCATCATTCCTTCTGGCAAGTCCCATTGCATTTTGCATCTGCATTATCCTTTCTTCTTCCTAGAGTGTATGCAGCAGGAGGAGAGACACAGGCACCATGATGCTGCTCAGCAGAAGAGAAAACAATGTATTCACTGCCAAAACTATGGGGTTTCTTTTCGTCCTTAACCCCTTCATCCAGGCAGAAAGGGCTCCAGACTGAAGAGGCAATGGTCAAGGAGAAGGAATGCTCCTTTACCTGTCAACAAAACCACATACCCCTTACCCAGGTTGCCTTTAGGAGCTTTATTTTCAGCATCTGGACTGAAGCACTTAAAGTAATAAGCTCTAGATGAAGATCTGAGACCTTAATTGCTCTGAAGTATTATTTCCCTATTGAAAATCATGGAAGTGAGGAATTACTTTGTTTCCTAGGTTTTTGTAAGACCATATTAAGGTTGATAGCTTTTGTTCTGAAATTAGTTTTCATATTTTGCTAGCTCTGCTGGACGTTATGTAATTATGTTAAGAGTTCCTGTGGTTCTCATTATTCTTTCATGCTTGCTGTTGGTGCACATGAATAAATTTCAGTCTTCCCTTGTGCCCTACCCTGTTTGCACTCAATACAGTCTTTGCATGCCTGTATTAGGGAGGATAGAAGGAGTCCTCTTCCAGTGAGGACATGCAGAAGACAGCTGTATTCTATTGGAATTTTTCAAGGGATGGCAAAAGGTGTGCTGGGCTCTACTTTCTGTGACTTCAGCAAGGCAAAAGGTGGGCATGGCATAAGTAGGACCTTGACTTTCTGTTGCTGTGATGCCAGAGTGGGATTTTGCCAGGACAATAACAAAAAGCACTGTAAAAATTATACATTACAAGGATTCCTGTTGGCACAAGGTGCTTCTCCTGGTCTTGGTAAGATTAGTATTACTAGTCATTGTGTCTCCACTTGCACAGCTCAACACAAGATTTTTCTCTTCACTAAACACTCCACTGTTCATCACTTAATTTTCTGTTATGAAGAGCAAGAAGGAAATATATCCACTTTAAATCCCAATGCAACTAACCATAGAGAATGGAGAGGGTTTGGTCTTGTGTCTAAGTATGAAAAGGGACTGGATTTTTTTTTTACTATTATTCTTTCTCATACACTAGAAATCTAAGCCCAAAAAAAGCACCTTGAAACAGTTTAACTTTTTTCAATGAACAGAAAGAGCTGCACCTGGCAGTAAATAGATTTCTTTAGGAGACATCTCTAGCCAAACATCTTTTGGGGTTTTGTTTGGGCTTTTTTTTTTTTGAATGATTGCAAAGCTAAGTGAGCAATGTGAAGAACAACAGAATAAAAAAAGTAACAAATTTGCATGTGAATGGAAGAAAAAGAGGACACAAATTCCCTTTAAGCCACTAAAATGACCATAACCTTACCTAGAAATCCACAGGGGCAAATCCCCCTAGGTCAGGGGCAAAACTTTGGGGATGTGTATAAAAAAGATTCTGTCACTTATCTCTACCATGTTAACATTAAGTATAAAATAGATGGAAGATGAAATAAAGGAAAGAAAGACCTGTGATAAAAACTAATCCATTAGCTCAGGCGAATGTTGTGCTGGATTGTATTACATATTAAATCTGACAACATTTTTATGGTATGAGAGTGTTACAGAATTAATTTTGGAATATTTTTTGCTCTTACATGGCTCAGTATGCAAATAAATGTTACTCTAAGTAACAGCTTAGTACAAGGCATACTCATTATATGTGGGATTATTCATGTTTGTAATGATAACATCAAGGTTATTATCATAGATATAATGAAAGAAATAGCATTTTAAACAATATTTTTACTATGAAATCTTTCTCTGGCTTGGACTGGGGTAGAGTCAATTTTCTTCATAGCAGCTTGCATGGGGCTGTGTTTTGGATTTGTGCTGAAAACACTGGTGATAACACAAGAATGTTTTATCCATCACTGAGTAGCGCTTGAACATCATCAAGGCTTTCTCTTTCTCACACTGGGGGAACACAAGAACCTCTGAGGGGACACAGCAACACAGCTGACCTCAACTGACCAAAGAGATGTCCCAGACCATATGGCATCATGCTCAGCATATAGAGCTGGGGGAAAACAGTGGAAGTGGAGGAACACTGGGAGTTACAGCATTTGTCTTTCCAAGTGACTGCTAGGTGTGATGAAGTGCTGCTTTCCTGGACATGGCTGAATACCTTCCTGCCAACAGAAAATAGTGAATCATTTTCTTATTTTGCTGCGTTTGTGTGGGCAGCTTTTGCTTTACCTATATTCTGTCTTTATCTCAACCCACAAGTCTTCTATGCTTCCAGTTCTCTCCTCCATCCTGTGAATGAGCAGCTGCTTGGGGCTTAGCTGCCTACCAGGATTAAACCACAAAAAATCTAAAACCAACAAGTTTAGAGTAGCTTTAACTTATTTATTTATTTATTTATTTATTTTAGTAGGAGACATTCTACTAGAGTTCTAAGACTTTGGAAAATAATTCATGTACGAGCATAAAGTCACCATTTATTCTTCCAAATTGCATTCATTTTCACCTTTAGAGATTCATAGGTTACTCCCATGAATGAGTCTTTTAAGTTTGCTTAAGGAGTTTACTTCTAAATAATTAAAATTTCATATGCATATTTATCTTTAATTACTATTTTAGCATATTTCTAATATGAAATTGAAGTTGCTGGTAAAGATAATGCAAGTAAAAATCCTTATCAATAAAGTAGCAGGGTTGATTTTCTTATTGTTGAACCTTCTTACTGTTCTTCCTCTTCCAAAATTGCTTGTTCTTTCTTGCCATATTTAAGTCTATTACTGGACAAAATAACCCCAAACCTTAACTTTCTTTTCCTCTTTACCCTCCCTGTCCTTTTTTTCCTTGCACATATTGTTTTAAGAAAACTGGAGTTTTCAGATGTTTCCAGATTTCTTTTCTGAAATAAAAATGTTACCTAAGAATAATTCTCAATGGAAAACATCAAGATGAAACTCACTGTAGTCTCATGGAAGTTCTATTTTCTAATATCAAATTGCTCACTAGACCAAGGATTTTCTAATTCACCCATTTCCATTCTAATTCCAGGACTTGTCAATACGGAATTTCCTCTAGAAACACTGAATTCAAATGAAAGTCAAAAGTGTAAATTTAATAATACTCCAAAATCAGTCATGCGTAAAGCCAAACATGAACCTAACAGGAATCCAACACTGCTCAATTTCATTTGCACATCTAAAAATTTATAAGTGTTAATTAATTATTGCTTAGGTATGATTAATAAATGTTATCTATGCAATCAAAACAAAAATACAAAATGCTAATCATGATTAATATAGAATTGACATGTAATGAACTTACAAAAGGTAAAGCGATTAATTTAAACACAAGTGAATAAATTACTTTGCTAATTATTAATTTATTGTAAAATGCTTTGTATTTTGAAAAATGTCATAGCTTGAGAAAGTTAATATGTTCCTAATCTTCTGGGTATATATTATAATTTAAAAATTAAACTGAAAACTCTCTTACTCTTGGGGAGGCCTTGTATTTTTATTTCTCTAGAAATGAAACACATTTTTCCTAAAAGACCCTTCCATTGTAGCACTATGGGATATGTTTTCCTGGAATATTAATTCCACATTAATTTTAAATAGGAAAAATTACAAAATAATAAGATTTCTGTGCATGTCTAATTACATATGTATGCTGACCCAGTAACATAGGAATAAGTCCATCAATGCACCTATTTTTCTATTCCTCTGGGCTCTCAAAGCAGCCATTGCCAAAATAAACCTAGAGTCATGGAATCTGAGTAGTCCGGGTTGGAAGGAACCCTTTAAGGTCACCTAGTGCACCTCCCTCTGCAATGAGCAGGGACATTTTCAACTCAAAGTCTCATCAAGCCTGACTTTAAATGTTGCCAGGAATGGAACATTTACTACCTCTCCAAGTGACCTGTTCCAGTGTTTCATCATCCTCACTGGAAAAAATCTCTTCTTTATATCTAATCAAAGTCAACCCTCACTTAGTTTAACCCTCATATTTATCCCTTATTTTATTGCTAGAGACCCTGCAAAAAGGTTTATCCCCATCTTTACTGCTATCCTTCTTTAGGCACATATTTGAAACTTTCACAACTTTCCAAGCACCTTGTCTGACTGACCTAATTTTTTTTTTCTTGCTTTTCTGTCTTAATTATGTATCAACTGACAGTTGTAAAATTCTTGTAAAAAACAAGCACTATTGCAGATATTTGATAATTAATTGCAATATATTTTATTATTATATCTTGTTTTTATCAGAGTAATGAATTAGCTGCACTTGTGCTAAATATTTACAAAGGTATTTTTTCTTCAGATATTTTTCTGTGACTGAAGGAAACATTGGGATACATTCTTTAAATGTCATTTTTCTCCATTTTCTTACGATGTTATTTCTAGTACCTGTCCACCTCCTGAATCTCTTGATTATTATGGTACCTTTCTTAAGTGAGCAACTTAAGTGACATTTAAAAGAGACTGGAAAAAACCTTATATTAGGAATCTCTGAAGAGAAAATTATATCTCTTTTTGTAAACATTTTGGAGATTAATAACTAAGTCCTTTACTATCTGAAAAGATCAGATTCCTTCATATGGCAAAACCCAACAAGAATTTCATTTCTCTGGAACCATACATGTATCTGAGTTTTAGATGCGCTTTTCACTGCTCTTTTTAAATTTTAAATGAAGCCCATTGTCACTGATACCTGAACCAGGCTTTGTCAATCTGGATTTAGGGTTCTTTGACTATACTGGCAGGAAGCAGAGTTCGGTTTTTGGAGTTTTTGTCCCAGTTGTGAACTACATTATTTAAATGATTATTAGAAAAAAAATAAAATTCCACATTTTTGTTTGTCACTGTTACCACATTTATATTAGCTCTGTGTGTTCAAATAATTGAAAAATATTTATCCTGAATTCCTAGCCAGCATGAAACTTGGCAAGTTTGTCTAATAATGAATCATTCTCATGGTTACATAAATATCTAAAATTGGGACTCTTTGTAAAACAGAAGCCTAGCAGTTGTCTTGGGACTACACTTGAGTAGTAAACCTGCACTGACCAGTCCTTATTTTGCAAATTTCTTATGCACTGAAACTACTTGAAGAAACTCTAGACTGAGACCAGCACTAGCTACATTTTAAACCAGGATGGAAACCTGCAGGATTCATTGCTGAGGTCTTTTAAATACATGTTTACCTTGCAGACACGTATGTGATGAGTAATGTGGGATGGTTTAAGTAGTTTGGGCTAGAACTTGGGGCATGAAGAAAACCAGAAATGGAATGTAAGGAAGTTAAAAGAGCTTCTTTTTGATAGTGGGATTCACAGGTACTGTAAAGAAGGGATTATTGTACCTTCAAGCACGTAGAGGATGTTGTTGTCACACTGTTGCTGCTTTCAAAGCCACCATATCCTTTTCCACTTTATGTTTACAGTTTTAGCATTCACCTTTCCTTATTTTTATTGTTTACAAAACAAATTATTTGCTTTTTGTTTTTCTTTGCTTTCTAAAAGCCACTTTATTATGGCTTCTGAGTGGCAGCTGAAGTAGTCCTCCAAAAGATATCATTTTGTTACTATCCTTTCCCATAATTGTTTTGCAGCCCAGCACCTGTACCTTTACTTTGAAACTAAGTACAATGTTTATCAGATACACAATTTCAGATCAAGAAGCTACCATGAGTTTTGTCTTTCTTCATACCCTCAGAGGTATGTTCTTTCATTGAGACTCAGAAAGGTTAAAGTCATACATCCTTCATCAGAGATATTGCCAGAGTTGTATTAGCATTGGAAGTGTTTTGTTTGGAAGACAGTAAGGAGAAATCACTCCTTCTCTTCAGTCATGCAGCCTACAGGTGTCCACATCTCACACTGACTCCACTTACTTCTGGATCTTCAACTCAATTTTTTCCCTACAGTTGCTAAAATATCATGTTAATCCTTTTGTAGTCATGTAACACTGACTGTTGAATCTGGCCTAAGTATGACAAAAATATTGAGTAAATACATTGTTTTCTGGTTTTAGGAGAGACAAAAACTTTGTTGTGGATGTCTGGAAGGAAAGCAATTGCTTACTCTCGTAATTTATTGATGCTTGGTTTCTGTCATGTCACCATATTTTCATCTCCCACTTCTTGTTAAGAATTTGAACAGGGCAAACTGTTGCTCTGCTTTTATAGAATTTCACCTGGAGCACCAGGAATCTGTACTCTTCTTTTACAGGCTCACAGTCTTTCAAAAATCTCATTAAAATCTGTCATTCAGCTTTGTGCGTGAAAGTATGAGCTTTCTTGTAATTTATAAATGCAATATCTTAAATGAACTGTACATAAAAAAGGCACTGGATATTTCATTGACTGCTTTAAGAAGACAGTTTTAGAGAAGCTGCTTTCAATACGGTGCTACAATACATCACGCAGCTGTTAAACCCACTTAATCTAAGTTGTACTAAGAGATGGTTCCCACTAATACAACTGAATCCTCAAAGTCTGGGCATCTGCAATTAACTCTGACACTAATCAGCTTGTGCTATTGCTGGAATCCTTTGAAAATCTCTGAATATTCCACCTGACCTCTTCCTTTTTGATTGCATAATCTAGGTAATGTTGCAAAATGCTTTTCATTGCCTGTTTTGATTTAAATATTAAGATATCTTTAAATAAAATTTAAAAGCTGTGTTAATTTTGCGACTGTGCTGTCTAACTGTGATGTTAATTTTGAAACTTTGGTTCTCATAGAATCATTAGAAACTCCTTTTCTTTTTTTAGTTGATGGAATTGTCTTCCATGTTCTTCATATTCCCAAGGCATTACATTTTGAGACTGTGCTTAGTTTCCTGATGTGCTGTGAAGCCTGGAAGTTCTCTACAAGATGGTTGTGTCTGATCAATCATCAGATCATGCCAATCACAATCGGCATGATTTCCATGCTGAGCAGAGCATAATTTTGCTTGTTCTTTAAACTCACCAGACACAGCTAAAAGGCAAAGAATAGTTTCTGAAAACTCCATAGGCAGCAAAGGATCATTAACTCAACGGATCCAATATCAAACCCAACTACAAATTTTTAATTGAAATGGACACTCTAGAAACAGACATATACATGCACATGCATATATAGAGTTATCAAAGTCCTAGTTTGTCAACAAAAACAGAAAAATAAATCTCTCAATGCCCGGAGGTAGCAACAATGAGAAAAAGGGCAAGAAAAAGATCTTTTTCTCTTTAAAAATGACAATCACTTGCTGTGCCCACGGAAAGAAATTAAAGCGGTGCATAGCATGAAAAACACAGCTAAGTACTAAGAACAAGTGTCTATTTTGGGTTGCAGATTTATTTCTCAGAGTCTTTTTTTGTGCTATAGAGAAGTCTTCAAAAATATGAATTATGTTTATTCAGAAATGTGTCCTCCTTTGGCCCTTGCCCTGCTGGTTTTGCAGTGGCTCTGCCTCACTTGACAAGTTTGATGTGGAATTCATGTAGTTCAGAAGTCAAAAGGTGGAATGGAATCAAATGAGACACTTGGACACTGGCAAAAATTTAAAATGGCCTCTTAAAGCTTAAAACCCCAATATCTGTAACACCTCCAGTTTCCTTTAGAACACTAAGGAACTTGAGAATATTATATGGTTTTGTAAGTGTTTATCAAGTTATCCCTATTGCAGAGTGTTAAAGACTCAAAATAGAAAATATGTTGTTCCCCTATAATTCCTGCTATTTTCGCACAAATTTCCTATATATTTATATTTTTACAGTGAGTTGAATGTTTTACAGATAAGTGATGTGGGATTTATTATCTAAAATCTGTTACTTAATGATAGATTTTGAGGATTTTTCTTTTTCTTTTTTTTTTTTTTTAGGACAAATGGAGGATAAGAAGAAATGAAAGAAAGGAAAGGAAATAAGAAAAGACAAAGAAAATGAAAGGGAAAGGAAAGGGAAGGTAAAAAAGGAAAGGAAGGCAAGGCAAGAAAAGAGAGAACAGAAGAAAAGAGAAGAAAATAAGAGAGAAGACAAGAGAAGAGAAGAGAAGAGAAGAGAAGAGAAGAGAAGAGAAGAGAAGAGAAGAGAAGAGAAGAGATGTATTTTCTTAAGGAAATTGTCCATAACATTGCAATTTTGATCAAAATAACAATTAACTGAACCCTAAAATTAGTTTTGCATGTAAACACTAGAAAGAGATTAAGTATTTCTTATTAAGATATTTTGAGAATAGAGCATTCAGCAAAGCATAAAACAGCAATTATATTAGTCAATAAAAGTGCGGAAGTATTCAGCTTAAGTATATTAAAATAAAATATATTCATTTCCAGTACTGTGGTTACAGGGTGATATAGTAAGAAACAATATATCATATGAAACATTCCAATTTTAAAGAATACCTGCAGTAGCTTGTTTTACACAATTAATATATAAAAAAACCTGAACCACATTTGAATTTAAGGTACATGCTTTGAAGAGTACCTGTTTTTCTGTTCATTAAATGAAATTCCTTTCAGCAAACAGTTAAGTCCAACTTTCATTCAGAGGGCAAGTGGAGAGTGCCAAAGGTTTCAGTCAAGCCATATGCAGTGTCAACCCATCACTGTACAGGAACAAGCACAATATTCTCAAAGCCTGTGCTCAGCAAAAGTAGGAGATATGTCAGTAAAAGACATTATTGGTACTATCTGTGTGGGGGAAATCAACAGAGTGTTTCAAATAATGTGGGCAAAACTTGGTTTTGTATGAAGTGTGTTTATTGACCGAATTCTGAGTGAGTTATTGAAAACTGGATAAGCCTCTTAAAAAAGACAGTCGGGTGCCTTTGTAAAAGCTCTTCATGGTATCATCAGTTCCCTCAGCTAAGCCCTCTTTGCTCTAAAGAAAACAGCAGAGCACGCAAAATAAAAACCTTTTGAGGAAAGGGGGACTATTGCTGATACGGAGTAAATTCCCAGAGGCCTGGCTGGCTGAGATTCAAAATGCACAATGGTGGTAACTTAGCTGAGTAGGAAAGTTATGGGTTATTTACTGCTGCTTAAAACTTCCTGGTCAAGTTTACATATTTTATGCTGGGTTCTACTGGTTAGTTATCTTGTATCTGCGGCCTGAAGCAGGCTTGGACTATTTTCCAATTAAATGAATGCTTTATCTGTCGCTGTTGGGCGGCTAGCTGAGGAATGACCCAACTTCTCACACAAGGAAAGAGAGGAGAGGGGGGGTTTTTTGTTTTTTATTTCATATATATAGAAGATACTGGAGGGGCCCCGGATGGGCCGGCCCCCCCCCCCCCCCCGAAACACCAGCCCAACCCCCACCACACCCAAAAAAGGGGGGTGTTTTCCAAAAAAAACAAATTTTTTTTTTTTTATTAAAAAAAAAAAAACCCCCCCAAAAACAAGGCCCCCCCCCACCTTTATCCACAGATTTTTCCAGTTAGTTTTATTGAACTAGTTCAATAATAAACCCCTTACACCAGCAACCAGGTTAAAATAGTATTTTAAAGACCATTAAAATCTAAGTGAAGTGTCTCACTAATATTGATAGATTTAGAATCAAGTATGTGATGATGTCTTCTCTAGACACCATTATAAACCAGTGTTTATAAATTATTATAGGATCACGGAATAATTCAGGTTGGAAGGGACCTTGAGAAATCTCCAGTCTAAACTCCTACAGGATCAGCTATGGGATAAGACCAGGTTGCTCAGGGCTATACCCTGTTTGATCTTGAAAACCTTCAAGAACAGATATTGCACAACCTGACCAGGCAACGTGCTCCACTGCTTGCCTGTCCTCACAGGGAAAAAAGATTTTATTTCTGTCCAGCCTGAGCCTCTCTTGTTTCAACTTACACAAATTTGGCAAGCAAGCACTCTGTCACCTCTTCCAGATAATGATCATAAACAAGACAGATGATAAATTAGACCTTTCAATACTGGACTTGTTACTGGCTTCCAGAACAGTATGACTCAGTACCCATTAATTGTCCAGTCAGTCTTTTTACCCGTCTAGTTTATGTGTGCATCAAGCCCATCTCCTTAACTTGAGACAAGGATATACCAAGAGATAGTACCAAAAGTCTTGTAAAAATCACAGTAAATGACATTTATTCCATCTCCCCTCATTCACAAACCCAGCCATTATATCCCAAAAAGCAATCAGGTTGGTTGGTCAGGAATGGCTTTTCCTGGGTCAATCCTTGTTGATTGTTGCCATTCAGTGCCTTCTACATGTGGTGAGAAATATTCCCAAGGGGATTCACTCTGTTTTTCTCAGGGACTGATGTGAAATTGACCAGGTTGCACTTCACTGGGCAACCATTTTGAACTTTTTTGAAAATGCATAATGATATGACTTTTTCCAGTCATTAGCTTTTCTCCTGTCATTCCCAGTTTTCCTGACATATCAAAGGTGATAATAGTGGCAAGTACATTGGCCCTTTGGCTGTAGTGCACTCTGGTCATTTCTAGGGACTTCTACAGATTGAGTTTGAGTTTCAAGGCCAGGTTGGATGGGGCTCTGAGCAGCCTGGTCCAGTGGAAGTTTTCCTGCCTATGGCAGAGGGATTGGAGCTGGATGATCTTTAAGGTCCCTTCCAACCCAAACCATTCTATGAATTCGCAAAAGCAGTTCTTGACTCGATCCTCATCCACTGCAGGTTATTCTCCTCCTACTCCAACATTGCCTCTAGGCACAGAGGACCTTATTGATGAAGACTAAGGCAAAGGCAGCCTTATATATGTCCGCACTTACCAAATCAGACATTGCTCCTAAATTCCTCCTTTTTACTTATTTCTGCTTCTGCCCTTTGTATGCTGTCTTTTTAGATTGGAGGTCTGACTTGAGTTGTGTGTTTTGCCAAGCCAGCATCCTGATATAGCTCCTTATTTTACTGCCTGTTGAGATGAGCTGCCATTGTAACTGGAGCACACAGTCCTTAAAGAGCTGCCAGTTTTCCTGAGTACTTTTGCACTTCAGAGCTGCTTCCCGTGAGATCCCACCTACCAGTTTCCTGATGATAATTGCAATTACATTTATGATTGACTAATATCAGAAACTAAGATGTGTAACAGATGTTTAGATGTAGAGACAGATGGAACCCTGTTGTAGTATTCCTATTTCTACTGTTTTAGAAATATCTGGGGTTTTTTCCTGTATTATAAGCTTAAATTTTCAGATGCACTTTTATCTTTCACAGTATTAATTATATTTTCAAAAGAGTGCTTCTTCTCCTAATAAAATAAATCTGTAAAATCCTTGGACATCAGCAAAAGTGCTCTGTTGTAGAGGGTAAGTGTTGATTTTACTCATATAAAGACCAGTGTCACCATTTATTTGAGTACAATTTGAAGACAAACACCTCAATCCAGAGAACAAATTGGTTTTTAGACCAATGGAAAGGGTTGATACAGTTGTTTTGTTCAGTCTTTGTTGTGGAGTGTAAAATTCTACTAATCCTAAAAAGACTTCTTCAGGGCTAGTCTTCATTTATTTCAGTGGGGAAAAAAACCACCACCCTCCATTTCAAAAATAAAAGGTAAGGATTTTAAAACTGGGGAGGGTTATATTTTCAAAACACAAGTAATGCATAAATGGAGACCTCAGTTAAGTCATAATGAACCTTCCCAAACCATGCCATGTATATGTATTACTGATAAAAGCAGGAGGGATGGGGAAATTGCTTTGTTCTGTCCTTTAAATTAGAATGTTGTGATACTCATAAAGAGGAAAGAATTATTCATTTGACAAATAAACATATTAAATCTCAATAACAGGAAATATTTGTCAACTATTTATGCACATAAATACAGAAAAAATTAAAGATGACCAGAAGACCACAACTCTTTTCTGCAGTGACTTGTACAATTTTTCATCAGGTCTCCATGGAATAGGTAACAATGCATTCGTGACCCTAGCATGAAAATATCTTGATAAGCAGTTTCCCAAATAAATGTTTCAAAATCTCAACTTCAGATTAAAAACTAGTTCACTAGGTACTGGTGGCACTTAAATATTCCTGTCAAAGCAGATTTACTAACCTTTAAACATCTTAGCATAGTGATGAACATGCTGAGATGGATATTCAGCAAACATGAAATGTTAGAAGTCCACATAAAGTAAAATCACTTCACTACCTGAAGGACTGTCTTTAGGAACAGCCATCAAATCTTTTGATATTCATCTTCTGTAGTATAAATCATGCAGATCCACTGTCTTAATTAATTTCCCCTCTGTTTCCATATCTGAATGTGAGTTATCCTTCCCTAGATAAAATATTCCTGCTTCATTTCATTGCTGGTTCTGCTCACCTACTTAATATTAAACATGTAATTAAAGAATATGCTAATAGGAAAGTTGTTGCATTTGGAAAGAAAATTAAAAATGTACAAAGCCATTTTTTATTCTTCTGTGCCAAAGGATGTACCTCATTCTTTTCCTAATTTTCTCCAAGGAGCTCTTGTTCTGAATGGAAAGTTACACTATTAATCTTTTTTTTTTTTTTCCCATGACCACTCATTATTTCTGTATCAACTATTCTTCTTATGGCAATCACACAACCACATGTGTGATCTCATCACGTTTCTCTAGGAATAAGCTGGGATTTCAGACTGAAATGACAGTCACCATCTAATACACTTAAGCTACAGCAAAATGGAGGTGGATGTGGAAGTCATCAAACATTGCATCTCACACCTCAAACTGGAAAACAATCCCATGATATTAACTCATGATATTGCAAATACATACCGTTAGAACTCTGCAACGCATAGTATCATAGCAGAAGAAAAACACAGATAAAGTAAGTCAAGCTCCTCAGAAAAATAGGGAAAAA
Source organism: Entomyzon cyanotis (assembly GCA_024500445.1). Lineage (NCBI taxonomy): Eukaryota > Metazoa > Chordata > Aves > Passeriformes > Meliphagidae > Entomyzon > Entomyzon cyanotis. The sequence continues at coordinate 7,277,938 of JAKEPQ010000756.1, forward strand.
TAGCTAAGGCTGAATGAACTTGGGCTTTAAGACTGTTTCAAAATGACCACTAAATTGAACATTATTATATAGTACTTTTGAAAATCAAGCTCTGAACTTGGCACAAAATCAATCATCACAACTCCTCGCCTATCTTACATGTTAACTATGTCCAGATGACAGGCAAGATTTCCAGTCTTCTTATCTCTATAACTGATTGCTGATATGTCTTCCTGATGGCCTTTTAAAGCAAAAGAAATCAAATACTTCATGCAGCTTTCTTGCTATGCAGTCTGTGACAACTGAGCATCAAAATTATCTGCAACAGATAATTTGCCTTGTATCCTTTTTTTCTAAAGAATGAAGTTATTCTTATTGTTTTATAGAGAAGAAAGGGATTTTTCTATGAGCACTTAATGTGTAAATTTTAAAAAATCAATAGTAATTTTGCTGACTTTCAGATGACCATAATACAGTGCAATACAGTCTGGCTCAAGACAGGTTTATTTTCACTTAAATTCTGAGATGTACACTACCAAAATTTTATTCCTGCTCATTGTTTCTAGCATTTTTGGACAGTTCAAGATCAAATGTTGAGCTTCAGACTCAAGAAAATTAGAGAGTTTTATCATACAAAACTTGCATCATTTTTTGCAATTTGAGAGTGTAAACTGGTTGTGTAGATACAGGTTACCTGATAAACTAAGCAGGAGGAAGTCACTTATTTTGTTGTGATCTTATGGAGTAGGAACTCCTTTGTGAATTAGGAAAAATAATTGACATGCAATGCTCAAAGCACCATTTCTATGAGTGAGCAGTATTTTTAGAAGTTGATGAAACTTCATGTTAACCCTGGCACACAAGTTTGCTAGTACATCTCCTTGTCCTTTAGACAGATGTGTCCAGGGAAAGCTTCAATTACTTGTACAAATGTGCCCAAAGCTGGAAGTGATTCAAATGAATGACACTAGAAGAAATAGACCCATGTACTTAAAGATAAATAGGTTTAAATATAGGACCAAACCAGCCTTTTGCCCAAATTATGTTAAAAACCATGAATTTTACTTGAATTTCCTAGGGTGTAAGGCTCCTCTTTTCTATTTATGTCACAAAACAACTTATTTTTCTGACTTAGAAACCACCATATTTAATGGCACTTTGTACCACACTGCTGAGTTCAGAATAATTCCAAGTAAGACAACTGGACTTAGCTCTTTGCAAGCAGCTAGATGAAGTTTCACTGCTACAAAAAGAGGAGAAATCACTGAAAAAGAAAAAAAAATTAAAATTACCTGACATAGTACCTTCTTTTTTATAAAGCCACTGAGTTTAAAGCATTTTCTAATGATAGACTGCTTGTACCAATGGGAACAATGTGGCCATGTAAAGTGCAATTTTGCATATTTATATCTAAACCTTATCAAATTGTTAAATTGCTCTTACTTATGAATAAATTTACACCTCTAATTCAAAACCAATAAAATAGTACACATTGTAAAGCAGGACAAGCTCAAGTGGGTAAACCATTAAAGACGCAATTTATGTTTCTGTCTGTTTTCACAGGATTTTATAAGGGTAGGTCTGCAGGCTCCTGTCTGCATTAAAGTCCAGCCAAATCCATAAAACGAAAACAACGTTAAACAACTTCCCAAAAGACAGAAATAGCCTTTTAAAGATTCACAGGAGTACTTTTTCTGTGTCTAATCCAAGCGGCCAGCAGGGTGAGATTGATGGGCACTGGCAGAGATGCATTTCATGAGGCGGCTGTCTGCTCGATGGCATTAGAATGGAGCTATCTGTCTTCATTGTGCTCCATTAACATGCCCCTCAGATCTATCAGGAAAATGTCTACAGCCCTGCTTTATAAATTATTACCTCTGACAGTTAAATATTTTAGACCATATTTAGGTATATTGCTCACGGATAGTTCTTCACTCACCTACACATTTTTACAGTTTAATTTCCATATATGCTTTAAAATACGATAAGAGAAGTTTTGGATTTCTTTTTCCTAATGTAAGGGTATTTCTAGTCTCTGTGTGCTAAAAATGATTATCCAATTACTTGACTTCAACAGTGCAATCCATAGAAATGTGTTCCATGTCAGAAGAAGATAGGTGTTCACTAACCAGGGTATATCTTCTTTAAAATATTAGATTTGCCTGCAACAATTCATTTAAAGATGAACAATCGGTGTATGGAAATTATTATCATGATTGCTTTCAGTGTTGAACATGAACCAGACATCGGACTCAGTCAGTTTATTTCCATTTGTTCAGCTTTGCGAGGTCTTTAATTCTGTTTTTCATTTTATTCCCATTGATTACGTTCTATTAATCAAGTTTGAGAAATACTAGTATTTTCCCGTCTTCATACAAAATAAATATTTTAAAGAAACCACATTATTTTACCTTGTTATCTTACACCCAAAGACCAGATAGTCTTTAATAAAATGAAATTTTATTCAATTTATGTTTAATTCAATGTCTTCCCGAGCTGCATAGACAGCAGTTTGCAGTGCATTTTTGAAGGGAGAAAAGAGAGGTAGAAGAGAGAGCTTGGTGTTTAATGATGACCAGGCTAATTTTAATTTGCCATCCAGGCCAAGTAGGTTTTAAACTGAAATGTTTTAGTCTGTGCTTCACTAAATAAATAAATCAATCCTTAGTTAAATAATGTTTTCTGCTAACGTCCCCCTGGGAAAAGCTTTCCTGTATGGAATAAAAAGAGTGTATTTAACAGCAAAACAGTAGTTTCTTTTATGAGTAAAGATGAACAAGAAGTATATATCAATTTTTGGTAAGGCAGTGGAGAAATTCAATTTCCAGAAGCTTTTCTGAAAGAGAACACTAACACTGTTACCACACTACCCCTTCTGTGTGACAGTGTCAGTGGTCCAGACGGAATTTCAAGAATACAATGTGTGTCCAAAGAAGTTTCACTTAGATAACCTAATTGTTCTTTTTGCTCTTTTTTTTCACTTTTTTTTTATTCTGCTTTCTAGGCCATTTCATGAAGCATGAAAGAAATGAGGAAAGAAGTAAACGATGAGATATAGATGAGTTCCAAACCAGAGGGTTATCAACTTAACTGCACTGATCAGAGACACAGGGGACAGTAACTAGGAGGGAGATATCTAATAAGCAAAAGGGTTTAAAAAATCAGTAGTATACATGGGAAAAATATAACTTGGTAACTTAGGGACCCATAACCAAAGAACTGAGTTTCAATGCAGCTGAAGAAAGAGAGCAGAGCAACCACAAAGCCTGTTCGACAATATGAGGAGATTTCTGTGAGATGTGCTTACAGGAGAAAACCTAGCCTAAGCTAACATGAAGGACTGAGTTTAAAACATAGGTGACTAGCTGGTTCTCCTCCAAGCTATAGACCATATCAATTGCAGCTGAGGGAGGACAAAAGGGTGAAAAAGAGAAAAGAATGTGGTACTTGAATGTGGAAGTGGGCTAAAATCTTGCATTTATAGCACCAATATATCTCACTAGTCACTTTGTTCCTGCATAAGAAGGGTATAAATTGAAGAAACTCTCCTCACCTCAAGTTTTAAGCTTTGAAGCCATAATCAGCTACCTCTGGTCTGGTTAGACCTCACCTGGACTCTACTCATCAGCTCTGGAGTCCTCAGCACTTGAAAGACATGGACCTGTTGGGTCATATCCAGAGGAGGCTACAAAAATGATCCAAGGTCTGCAGCACTTCCCCTATGAGGAAAGCTGGGATTGTTCAACCTGGAGAAGAGAAGGCTTCAGGGTGACCTTCTAGCAGCCTTCCAATACCTGAAGGAGGCCTATGATAAAGATGGGGACAAACCTTTTGGAAGGGCCTGTTGTGACAGGACAAGAAGTGATATTTTTAAACTAGAACAGGGTAGGTTTAGACGAGACAGAAGACAGAAATGCTCTGCAGTGAGCATGGAATGAGCATGATACAATACTCTAACAGGTTTCTCAGAGATGTGGTAGATGCCCCATCTCGGGAAACATTCACGGTCAGATTGCACAGGGATCTGAGCAACCCTGCTCATTGCACTGAGGTTGGACAGGATGACCTTTAAGGACCCTTCCAACCCAATCTATTCTGAGATTCTATGAATCTGTAAAATGTATCATCATACAGTTTAGATGGGTGCTGATGCACTAAGCCTTAAGTTTTTATTCTATGACGACAGCTTTTAAGGACATTGAAACACTAAAGTAAAAAACTATTTTTTCCCCTTCCATATATAGTAAGTTATATTGAAATTTAGTTCCTTCATAAGAAAAAGGGTTTTTGCTTCTGGAATAGCACCACTTGCAACATTAAACATAAAAAGCATTTAGAAAAGGTCTCACAGAAGTCGGTGCCTTCATATAACCAATCATCATTATGGAAACTCACATAGGCCAATGGAGATGATGATAAAATGCATAATATAACCCTGCTTAATTTGAGAGTGTAGCTGGTAAAAATGAACTGGCAGATGACCTTATTAACTTTTCAAAGAAAAGTGTGTTGCTTAATACTTTTTTTTTAGGCTAAATTCAAAGATATTTTTAAACTAATATTTTCAGGATGGGTAGGTGACTCTGAATCTGAATCTTTTCAGACTATAAAAAGAATGATATCCAAACTCTTTGCCACTTTGGGCTTTACAATTCCTTTTCTTCTCTCAACAGGCCTGTTGAAAAGGCACATGGAGTAGAATTGATCTGCATAAGGATTTAGCATTGACCATCTTGAAATAGGCTGCACCAAGCTCATCCAGCATCTTGCTTTAGAAATCAGACAGTACTGGGTCTAGCACTTCCAGGGAAATACCACCCTTCTCTCAGTCACACTTTACAAAGCTGATGCCTTCTTACTGTGTGAAATTTAGTGGAAATATAAAATTCAAACCCTTTATGGTTTTTCATTTTTTTTGGGTTTTTTTTTCCTAAAGAAAGCCTTGACAAATTACTGTAATAATTACTGGCCTCTGAGTGACCTTGAGTGCGACGGCAAGTAGGGCTGGGCTGTGGGCAGGTGGATTGTCCTCCTGGGTCACAGGGCAACCATTTGTCACAAAAAATCCCCAATAATATCTAACTAGCCACTTGATACAAAGGATTTAATTAAACTTAAAGCCACACTGGCAGAAGAACAGGATATTTAACTATGAGCAATGTTGATTGCGAATGGAGTGTTTGACTTGTGAAAATCAATGAGAAGTTGGAAGCCTAAAAAAGAGGTGTAGGTGTCTGAACACTTTAAACTATGCTTAAAGAAGCAACTGTAAGCAACTTTTCACATTTAGTGAATTGTGTCCTGTAAGATCTACAAGTCTTCAGTAAAATGAGGCTAATTTTATGTCCTGTTTGCCTAAATAAATAAGTGCATCAAGCAACCATGAGAAGACACTTTGGTGCTTCAACAAGACAGTGAAAATAATAAATTTCTAGCATGTGTCCTAGCTTCCAAATCAACATCAGAAAACTCCTAGCTGGTGAGAAATACTATTTCCTGTTCAAAAGGTATAGGAAGGAATTTAATTTTTCCTGTGATGACACAAAAGAATTGCAAGCCAGGTTTAGAGGCACATAATACTAAGGAGACTTCAAACACACAAAGAAAAAATAAAAACCAACTTCACCTTAGATGGCTTGCAATATGAATGCTAGAGCATGTACAGTGAGAGACTACACAACTACAGAGAAATTAAGGTAATAATTTAGCTGCATGAAGATAACATCCAGTTTGGGGAAACTGAATAACTAATACAGCAGAGGTGACATCTGTGTGTGAGTGTTGCTAAACCATATCCTCTGAAAAAGTAGGGGAGATAGTTTGGAGGTCTGGGCTTTCATATATTCTGATTCTACACATTATGGTCGTGAAAATCACTAATACCTGTGCTGGCAGAAAATATTTCCTTGAGCAGATCCCAGAGTTATGCGTTCTGAAATACCAGAGATATACCACATTTTTTTTTGAGGATGTAGGTGAAACAAGGCATTAAACTGTCAACAGAAAAGACTAATTGGAAAATCAAGAAGAGATAATGATAAACAAATACTGCAGTTTAGATGTTCAGAGTAGCAGGCAGCAGTCACAGGAGTTCTTTGCAGTTACACGATGAGGAGATGCAGAAAAAATGAAAGCAGGGTAAATATTGTTAGAAAAACTGTTTTAATTGCAAATGCAGTTACAAGCATCACTAGATGTTATAGGTATTTCTATTTTTAGAGTCCTATTCATATACTCGGGCAAGGCATGTATGCATTTAGATATTAAATTTCTGAGATAGTGTGAATGATAACAAGACTCCATGAATCACTGCCAACCAAACTCTACTCTCACATAGAAATGCTGAACGTGTGTTTGTCTGCTCAGCCAGCCCAGTCCAGAATTCTTCATTCTGCTCTTCTCACGCTAAAGAAAATCTCACCATATTTTCTTGAATGCAAATACAAGTGTTTCCCAATTGAGTAATTAATTGAAAACTCTCAGTTACTGATAGGATTCTTCAGAAGTGCAGTATGAACAAATACAAAATAATCTTTCACAGGCAGGACTCTTCTCTCTGCATTATGGCATATATTACTTTTCAGGGAGCAAAAGGAGCAAGTGAATACAAACTTGTGATAACTTGGGCAGCACAATTGTGTGTTAATGCTTCTTAAAGCTGATGCTGCAAGCTTGAGTACTTATGTACAAATCTGAAGGGAAAATGAAAAGGAAGAAAAAGGTCTTTTAAAATGAAGCAAAAAATGGGGGAAATTATTTCCCATTTTGGATGCATGTAAGTTTATATTTTCTGCCTGAAGACTCTGGGAAAGGATGATTATTATTTGCTAGTAATGTGATGCAACATATTTTTCTTGACCTGATATTTGCACACATCTATACCGCGTATACCACATATAGAAGCTTATTAAAATGCAAAGATACACATGCATACTTTTTGTGATGCTAAAAAGACTCTCTACCAGTGAAAAGATATGTTATTGCTTACTTCCCAGTGCATAAATGCTGCCTGCAGTTTTGATATTAACTGAGGACCACTACTTGGAGGTTTGGAGGTTCAAATCATTCTAAACAAGTGTTATTGAGACACCATATCCTTAATGTCTGTGTGCCTGTGTAATTAAGCATAAGGGAACTGGAAGAGAGTGGTGTAGTGGCCTGTGATACTACAAAGGTGGAAGGAGGAGGGAGAGGAGGTGCTCCAGGTGTTGGAGCAGAGATTCCCTTCCAACCCCTGAAAAGACTAAGCCGGAGCAAATATCCACATTGCAGCCCCTGGAGTACTCTAGGCCAGGGCAGGTTTATCCTGAAGGGTGGCAGCCACACTGGAAAGGGGAAGAGTGGCAAAGGAAGGAGTGGCAGAGAGGAGATGCTATGGATTGACCCCTTTCTCAGTCTTCCTTTACTGCTCAGGAAGGGAGGAGGAGTCAGAGGAAACAGGAATGAAGGAGTGAGCATGACCCTGGGAAAAGGCTCTTTTAACTGGCAAGAAATTAATTTCTCCCAAGCTGAATCTGCTTTGCCAGTGATGTTAATTAGTAGATCCTGTGTCTCACACTCAACCCACAGCTTTTCTATCATATTTTCCCCCACTGGCCTGCTGAGGAGGGGGTGAGAGAGTGATTGAGTGGGCGTTTGAGAACTGGCCAAGGGCAGCCCCCAAAAACAACCTGTTAGAAGTCAGTGACTCCAGACCTGTAGGTTATGAGGTGACTACAGGGAGTGACATACAGGAAAGACAGTAAAATTTAGACAGACCCTGGAAATTCTTTGCATATGGAAAGAAAGAAAGTAAGATAGATTCTGAGGATACTAAAGTAGAATTTTTTGTAATTTATTCTATTTATTTTTTTCTATATGAGACCAAACAGGAAAGTGCCAAAAGCAGGTAGCTAGGCAATCTGTCTTCTTCAAAGAACGCAAAAATAAAATTTCACATTTGTACATTTAAAAAGTAATCAGGGAAAGAAAGAACAAATTTCACTTGGTTCCTTTCATTGGAGGAATATTTTCAGTCTTTGTATTACAGTTCTAGTGTTACATCCCTACCAAAGAACTGTAATATTTAGAATTAAATCTTATCTTTATTTCAGTCCTGGTTGTATCAGAGTTGTCCACTTATTTTTTTTTGAATGTATATTTTCAAAACTGAAAGAGCTCATTTCTGAAAAGAAAGATCTTGGTTGGTTCAGGTAAAGGCAATTAAGGGAAACTTTTATCTTAGAGTTTTATGTCATAAAATATAGAAGATTGAAACATTTTGTTACATTCTCAGTAATAAACTTCACAAAACCATAACAAACATCTAACCATAAGCAGATAGTTAAAATCCTATTTGCTATAAAGGCACATTTTTAGTAACAGTATTTTTTTGGAAGTTTTATATGTTGCAGCCAGTCTAAAGAGAAGCAGATATGTGGACAGGTTAATAAAGAATGATCACATATAAAATTATGTCTAGGCAGGGAAAAAAAAGTATCAAAAGGAGATTTGGTCCAAAGGATTTCATTTTTCCCCAGCAGTGGAAATGACATGCTAGAATACCTAGAAATCGATAATTCTATTGATGGATGGTCAATCTTTTTAAATAGACGTTTTGTTTTATAAAATTTCTAGTTTTATAGACTTGTGCTTTATAAAACACATAGAAGATACAGGCTCAGTTTCATTTGGAATTTCTATCAGTACTTGAAAGTCTTCATGCTTAATTCATATTTAAATAATGGCAATTAGTATACAAATTTCCATTACGTTATTTGAGGATAAAAACATTACAGAACACCTTCAGTGTCAACTTAATTACTGCAGCATTAATTATGATTGCTACCTCGAGGTCTATTCTTTCTCTCAGAAAACCTGGAGTGCTAAACTTGAAAGTTAAAATTTCTTGTGATTCAAACAGACTGATATCTGTCAATTCTCAATTCCAGTATTTTCTATTTCATTTAAGGAATACACTTATATAATGAGAATTGGACAGAAGTTTCTTGAAAGTAGTAATTATCTTAGAAGCAATGTTTTTGGAGTTGTCTACTCTTTTAATTAAATGGAGAGTTGTTTGGTTTTTTTTGTTGTTGTTTGTTTTTACTGACCTCCAAGCTTCCTATGCTGCCAAACACATCATTTTCTTATCTCAAAAGAACAGAACAATGCAAAGTGGTGTTGGTGGTTTCCAGTGCTTTATGTTTGCACATACTGCTCCTGAGATACAGCTATGATGAAAACTAATTGAAAATTCTCTGGAGTTCCTTATTTACCCCTGAGTGCTTGAGATTTCATGCAGAAATTTCTTTCTGTTAGTCCCCTCGGGAAAATACAGAAGTATTGCAAACTATTCTTCCTAGCAAGCGGCCAACTTTTAAGCATCTCTAGGCAGTACTTACTGTGATCCTTTTTTCTCATCCATCATCTTCAATATTGCACAGCACTTCCTTAAATAATCATTAAAAATGTGCTTTATATCAGCAATGTACATGCAAATATCATTATTTTTACATCCTTATACAAATTCTTAATGGAAAAGAAAGGCTCCAAGCAAAACAGAGCAGTCATAAAATACTATACTTCTTAGAATCCCAGAATGGTTTGGGATTGGAAGAGACTTTAAAGATCATCTCATTCCAACAACCTTGCCATGGGCACCTTTCAATGGACCAGATTGCTCAAAATCCCATCCAACCTGGCCTTGAACACTTCCAGGGATGGGGCACCCACAGCTTCTCTGGACAGCCTGTGCCAGTGCCTCATCACCCTCACAGGAAAGAATGTCCTCCTAATAGCTCATATTCTGTCACCTTCTGTCAGTTTGAAGCCATTCTCCCTTGTCCTGTCACTCCAGGCCCGTGTAAATAGTCTCTCTCTATCTTTCTTGTAGGCTCCCATCAGGTACTGGAAGGCCACAATTAGGTCAGCCCAAAGCTTCTCTTTTCCAGGCTGAACAATCCCAACTCTCCCAGCCTTTCCTCCCAGCAGAGCTGCTCCATCCCTCTGATCACCTAGGTTCCTCCTCTGGCCTGGCTCCAGCAGCTCCCTGTCCTTGCTGTGCTGGGAGCCCAGAGCTGATGCAGCACTGCAGGGTGGGGTCTCATAAAAGTACCAAATATACAAACTTCATGACTGTATACATGTGCAAAATCTTTACAACAGTCATGGATTTTTCTTTTCCCAACCTATTCCTGAAGACAGGAATGGATGGCATTGTATTAGATAAAGATAACAGTAGAAGAGCCTGATTGCAATTTATGTTGATGATATACTCTCTCCCTTCACTTTCTTCCTCTTTCTCCCTGAATGTTTGTTACAAGCAATTAAACAGGTGATGGATGAACCCTCAGCTCTCAGATTTTACTGCAAACTACACAAAGTTTGAAAACACTGCTATGTGATATGAATTATGAGCCCTTATTGACTAGTTTGCATTTCAATTGGCCTTGAAGAGTTTTACATTTGTAAGCAATAAACAACCCACAACAATGGTTGAAACTGAAGAAAATTTTAAAAAAAATTATCAAGAGGTGAAAAATAGTAGCAACCTTATCATGTTTTTCTTTTGGTATATCCAAACACTGTGCAGTGTTTACAATATGTCTCCCTGCAAGGCAGAATGGCAAAACAGATTTACATGTTTCTCAACTTGAAATCGTTGGTACTGTGCTCAGGAACAGAACCAGATATCTTATATATAAGATATAAAATTCTGCAGAGAATTTTGTCATTCCATATATATGCTTTCCATATGATGAGGTGCACAGCTGTAAGAGCACGTGTGCAGTGTAATGGGTGCCTTGATTCACACCAGCAGTAAGTACATCTCTTACCACTCGTCTTGAAATCATGGCAGCACTTGCTGATGACAGGGTAAAAGAAGTCCATGAGTGTTTGCTGCTCTTTATGTCACCACAAAAAATACAGAGAGAAAATATCACATATACAAGAGAGAAGCTGAATTTTATTTGTTCCTTTTTAATTCCATGCTTTGGGGAAGTAAAACAAACTAAAATAAAAGCACCATAAAATTTGATGGGCAGTTGAGTTTCTTTCCTAAACTACAAAGATTAAAACTCTGTCTTCAGATTGCTCAGGGAACACTTTTACAAACCCTTAGCTTGTAATCTAACTCCTATTAAGAAACCCTGCTGATTTCCTGGAACAGTAGGGCTTCTATAAAACATTTAAAATTTCAGTGAAGATGGTTTTTCACTAAAAGACACAGGTCCCAAGGTCTTCTGGTCTGTGTCTGGGATTTGTGAACTCACAATATAACTGGCCTGTGATTTGAATTTTAATTGCTTGGGCTTTTAATCTAACTATTAAATTTATTCTAATCAACATATTGATGTTTTCCTTATTTTACTGTATTCTTAATGGTACTTATTAACAAGTAGAAGTTACAAAATAAAATCGCTGAAAAACATTATAAGAATAAAAGCATTTCATTGTTCTTTACTACTCATGAGCTATGTTCATGACTTGCAATTAAATCCATTCAAGAAGACAAATATTTCTTTACTACTAAGTTCTTGCTAACAACTGCGTTACATGAATATTTTTGTAATATTTATTTTTTCTCTCTAGTAAAGCATAGCAGGGGGATATAATGTAATGCTTTAATATACTTCAGAATGTCAACTGATATCCTTTAAAACTTAATTCCTGGTATTTTTTATATTCATTTATTTTTAAATGCCTTGCAAAAACATAATGTTGCTAGGATCCATAACAGAGAACAGAATAATTTTAGTAGTTATTTTATGTAAATATATCCAAAGAGTAATTCTTCCATGCATTCTAGTTGCTTTAGAGATTGTCATAAATTCTTTATTATTTTCTAAAACAAATGAAACAATTAATTAGCAGGGTAAATGACTCTCTGAATAAATCTGAAAGATGAATACAATCAAAATATGCACTGAAATCTTAATATTGTTGGAATTAAATATTTTTTAGAAGAAAACATGTTGAAACATTTTCCTGCAAAAATATATCTTCATTGTAAATATAAATATCTAAAAAAAAGTTCAAGTTTTTCCTGTGTTCTTAAAAAGAAACACTGGGCAGAATCCTGGCCCCATGGGAGGCAGAGAGGCATCCCTGATTGTCCTCAGTGGAACCATGGCTTAAGATTCCAAGACTGCCATATAACATATAAGCAAGTTCTGCCTCACAGTCAAAGGGGAACTCATTACTCAGTGTGAAGTGTGATTCTAGCATGGTCTCTTCTCTGTGCAGAAGTATTAATCATGTTCATCTTTGCTGTAATAAGATGCTAAACACTGTCATTTAACGCTGCAGAGGTATAAAATCAAACCTCTCTATGCATTGCTATGGCAAGACTACATTTCATAACAGCAGAGGGCTGGGCCCATTCACTCCCTTTGATGAGAATACTTTTTCCCATGATGCTAATAATTTCATTTTTATGGGTATAGTCCTTTGTGTAATCAAATATAGAGCTTGAGCCTTTGTTTATTGCAGGATTGAAGCCAAAGAAAATGGCTTTCTATTATTAGATTTCATTCTGGCATAATTCAATTGGTTACGGGTACAATTTTCTACAGAAACTGTTAATTTTCCAGTAAAACCAGTAATATGAAATAATGTGTAGAATTTGTCATATAGCAGTGCCTAAAGAAACATCTCTGCTGGCTTATATGCGTAGAAGAACAGCTGTGCCAATTTGAAGGAACTGTAGTGTGTTAACTATATCCATATAATTATATTGGTATTATTTTTGTATGGAAAATAAGGCTTAAAAGAGCTAACAGTTTGGCACAGGGAAAAGTTTATCAAGCTTCAGAGGAACGAGCTAATGGAGTGTGCCTGAAATGCACCAAGGGAAAAATTAGCAGGACATCAATTACAATACTGGTAAGAATATTAGTGATGACAGAGAACTTCAAGAATGTTTTCAGAAAGGTAGGAAAAAAACCAAAAACCTAAATGAAACAGACTTTGAAACCCGAGCCTACATTTTTCTTATAACAATTTGTAACCCAGATCTATGAGCAAATTCACTGCCATGAGTAAGGCTTGCAGAGAAGTTAGAGGAACCGAACTTAAATCTGCTTTTGGAAGAATAAAATTTCTTTGTAAGATTAATAGTATTCAAAATGAGTTTAAAAGGAAGTCATTGACTTTTTTGTTGTAATGTTGTACATGTCAGATCATGTACTTCTGTTCATTCTTCACATGACAGATCAATTTTGTTATAAGCTGTGCTTTCTCTCCAGTAAAACTGAATAAGAATTATATGAGAAGTCTCATAGATATGTATGTACATATATGTGTATAATGGTGACAGACATGGATACGTTCAGCTGCATCTCCAACAATGCTGACTTGTTTCATCACATCAGGCTATTTTGGAAATGTGGTGTAAAATAATCTGAAAGGAACTACATCTTATTAGAAAAAGGACTGCTGCAGGAATAAGTCAATAAAGTCAAGAAAATAAGTCAATATTAAACTTGTTGAAAAGGCATGACAGATCTAGAGGCAATTGAAAACATAGCAGAATCTTTTTTTTTTTTTTTTTTTTAGTTAAAAAATGCATACAAATATGTGAACGTGTCTGTGTGTGAACACATAGGCAGACACACTAAAAAAATAAAAAAATCCTTCTCCACCTGCAGTGCTGCATCAGCTCTGGGCTCCCAGCACAGCAAGGACAGGGAGCTGCTGGAGCCAGGCCAGAGGAGGAACCTCGGTGATCAGAGGGATGGAGCAGCTCTGCTGGGAGGAAAGGCTGGGAGAGTTGGGATTGTTCAGCCTGGAAAAGGTTTCAGGATGACCTAATTGTGGCCTTTCAGTACCTAAAGGGAAACCACAACAAAGGTGGAGAGAGACTATTTACAAGAGCATGAATTGATGGGACAGAATCAGAATAGGTTTAGATTAGCCATTTTGAAGAAATTTTTTACTTTGAAGGTGGTGAGGCACTGGCACAGGTTACCCAGAGAAGCTGTGGATGCCCCATCCATGGAAGTGTTCAAGACCAGGTTGGATGGAGCTCTGAGCAACCTGGGATAGTGGAAGGTGTCCCTTCCCACAGCAGAAGGGTTGGAATGGTATCTATAAGGTCCCTTTCAACCCAGGGATTTGATTTTATGATCTCTTTCCATGACAAATTCTTTTATAAGGCACTGTATGTCTTAGACCAAAAACTTTAGAAGAATGAATAGTTTCTTGCATTCAGGTTGGCTTGATCCATTAAATTAATAGCTTTCCCACTATTATATAGCACAAGAGAGAAAGTTTTGGAACTGTATGCTAGGAATACAGTGGATGGATTAAACAAAACTCACTCAAAATGCTCATTATGGATACACCTGGTGTGACAACATCCATGCAGGTATATTTTGTAGAAAAGACATTTGTAAGGGGAAATAGATGAGGGGCAAAGTCCTGATCAATGATGTGTGTGTCACATTCAACAGATAAAGCTTCATTTCTCACTACAACTGGATTGCAGCTATTAGCATAAGATAAATCAGTATCATCTTTCCAGTTGTACAATGAAAAGGCTTTAGGAAAAGTTTTACAAAAAGAACAAGCAGAAATCATTCATAAGACAATCATTGCACTAAAAATCTTATTAGCAAAATATAACAAATTCTATGTGTTGTCTGGAATTGATTTTTAGTGTGACCAATGTTTTAACAGAATAAGCAAATTATAAAAAAGTTATTATTGCTAGTCTAGGTACAAGGATGCCAACATTGGATGGTCAAAGCCCAAATCATCTCATTATTACAGAAAAGCTTCATTACACACTTGAAATCCCCATAACACTCTTAATGTTGTTATTCATTAACTTTGTAATATCTTTTGGGTGTTAAGATAATTCTTCTGGTGTTCCTCCAGATCCTAAGATTGACTTAGCTAGTTTTCTTCAATAAACTGGAAAAAGAAAAGACTTGGAAGCAGTTTACAATGAGTCATCAAGTATCTCATATTTTGCTAAAAGTATGATGCTAATGGTCTGAGGGTGACATGGCTCTATTTTTGCATTACTTCTTATTAGTTCATAATTTGCGTAGACCTATAATTTTCTTAAATTTGTGGTTTAGTCTTTCTTTATTAGTTTCCAAATCTATGTTGGGTATGTTTTTTCTCCTCTCTTTCTAATCTTTAAAGCTGCTTTTACCTGACCCTCAGGGTTAGACTTTTTTCACAACCAGCAACCATGTTGGTTTTTTTCAGCCTGAGGCTTCTATTGACATCTTTTATCTATATTTTTTTATACCACTCAGTTGAGCATGGATCATGAAATTACCTGGTGAAGCTCAGCCTCATTCAACCACTGTCAAAATGGGTCCTATGTCCTTTTATTGTCATGATTTAAATATGTTTGGATTGAGCAGCATGGACTCCAGCAGTTCAAAACAAAGATGTCTGGTTCTGAGTAGAAAAGAGATTGTAACAATTGTGGTTCTGCTATAATATATATATAATTATTTGAAATTCCTAAACCTAAAGAAAAAAAACTAATTTGCAATTTTCCATGAAAAAAAAACTATTAAAACTTACATATGAACATTAGCAAGGTCAGATTGTCTCAAATTTGCAACTACACTCTTGTTATTTATAATAATTAACAAGAGCAAAAAACTGAAGAAAAAACAAAACTCCAAATAAAACAGAAAATAGATTCAATTTATTCAGAAGTTGAAGCCATATAAAATAAATGCTGGTTTGGCTGCCTGAAGATGTTGGTTTTCCTGGAATCACCAAGAAAAACACACAGTTACTTGTTCTTCTATTTCCAGTGCACAATTTTTTCTCCATGACCCTGGAGAATTCTGCTATTGGCATTCAACTATAACTCAAACTATCTGACAAAGAATATTTTGCAGAAATCAATAATGTTGAATATATTAAAGATGCACTGAGATTGTTTTATGAGTAAGCTGGGAAGTTTCAAAGTACTCTAAAAATCCAGTAAAGCTCTCATTTTACAAGTGAAAACACATCTTTTGTACAGTTTTATGGCAATACTTAACGAGGAGTTAAGAGAAAAAAAAATACTTTTCTGTCTTTATACATTCCTTTTAAGAAAATAAATTCTTCTCCAAAGACTGTATATTTATTTTTTTACCAAATAGTTTATGGTGTTGTCACTTGGGTACTATTAGAAGCAAGGTTAGGTTTGATTCCAACAGTGGTGTGCAGTGTGATCACTGTACAGCAATCACTGGCTCTGCTGCAGCACAGATGTAACTTATATGTATAATTTTATATATAAATATATAAATTTGTATATTTTGCATATATATGCAGAGGCCTTGATGGCCTAAGAAAAGAAAAAAAGAAATGAAGAGTTAGAACTTCTAGTACTCTCAGCTTGACCAAGTCTATCAGAGCTCCAAGCAGGCTGAAAAGAGCAGAGCAATAAGAACAATTTTTAGTTTCTTTTTTTTTTTTTACCGTTCTTTTAAGTTCAATTTTACATTTCCTTTTTTTCTTGATGATGTCATTGCTGTTGAATTTTTATCTCTTTTTATATCTATAATTATCTGTTGAAGTTGTGCTCCTAAATAGAGATACCAGAATTGCTTTTACTTGTGTGCCTGGTGGCAGATTTGCCCTTCCCATCTTCATAGAATACATTGAAGTGTGTGTCCTGTCAGAATTGGCATTAAAATATCATTTTACAAATCAATGGAAATGAAAGAGTACTCAATATATTGTCATAGAAATTTTACATTTCTTTTCTTAACGTTTCATATTCTAAACAAGGGTTTTTAAAGGCATGTGGTTGTTTCCTGGTAGCCAGTCAAGAAGGCTGTCCTAGAAGTATTTACAATTGTGGTTTTTGCTGATTGCAACTGGGAATAATCCAAGAGATTGCTTTTTTTCAGGTGTATACAGAAAGGCTCACAATGCTCTGCTGGAAGGAAATGAGAAATCCATTTTTATTTCACTCTGCCCCTTCCAAAAGTGTTTGTACTCAGTTGTCTATACCAGAACATAATAGTCACGATGATGTATTTTTTAGAAGAATAAATCTTTTCCACTGTCTTCAATTAAGTTACCTCCCTTAAATCCAGCATACTTTTCAAAATTTGTGTTAAATTTTGGAAACAAAGCACTGAACCACAGCATCTCCTGTTACAACTAAGAAAAACCCTTGAGAAAAGCAAAATTTAATGAACTCTTTTAAAGGTTCAATTGTTGATTGTGCCATACACAAAGGTAGGCCTTAATTTCACTACTACATATGAGTACAGTGAATGATGCACTAATATGTTCATCACGTTGGACATTTAGTCCAGAAACTGTCTTTAGATATCCAGGTGATATGTAATGTCCTGATACCTGGCAACTGTATAGCTCTTCCTTCAGACAACTTTTGGATAAATATCTGAGGACTTTCAATTCTATTTGCAATGGTACAATTGAATACCTTGGTTCTTGTTAAGCTTGATTTAACTTGCACTAAACAGGTATATTTATTAAAAAATGCCACAGAAAGTAATGACTGTAAGCTCATGTCTCTCTAAAATTTTGTCCTTTTCCTTTATTTTTATTTCCAAATTTTTAAATTACGTGGTTCCTGTAAATAACATCAGCAAACATTTCACATTTTCATAAGTAAAAACTTCAAATAGTAACACGGTGACCAAACCCATATGAGAGATATCATGAAGTTCACAGTCCAAATGAATTACTCTAAATACTTTGATGTGATAATTTCACTCCATCTCACTTTCACTACATCTAGTCACCCAAGATTCTTCTGTGCTTAGGAGGGTATCTGCAGAGGATATTCTGCTTCACCTACAGTAGGTTGCTACACTAAAAATGTACCTGTTCCCTTTGACCAAAAAGGATGATTTGACCAGTTGTTAGTTAACCTAATGACCAGTTTTGAGCTTAGGTCTAGCTCTTAAACAGCTAAAGTTAGATAATGTAATTTCTACCTCCTATTTACATTAAAAATAAATTGCTTTTCAATCACATTTCCTTCTCCTTTCAGACATGGAGTGTTTTTCTGTTCTTAGTATTATTATTTCTGAAATAAATGAGATGACAGAAATGTTTTTCTCCATAAGTTCTTACAAGTCTTGTTATAAGACCTGAATAATAACCAGTTTTTCTATTCACATCACATATTTCCTCTTGATTCTGACAATATATAGGAGGAATAAACCACAAAAGGCACAGAAAACTTTAAATATTCTCTTTGATAGAAAGAAATTTAAGAATATTGGGACAGATTAAGAAATGATGAAGCCAAGTTAATATGACATTTTTTATAGATTTCAAGATATTGGAATAAACTTAGAAGTCTATCACGCAGCAGAAATTGTTTTGCAAGTAACTAGACATCTTAATTGATTTTCAATGGTACTTTATTGAATGTGTTTGACAAAAAATTAAGTGTTTTGCACTTGTTTGTAGGTCGTTTTCCTCATCTGAGTACAAAAGAAATAAAACCTCCACTCTTTAAAACCAAACAGAGAGCAATCTACACAGCATTTGGGTCTCTGAATCAATTTATTTCTATAGTATTTTCTTACCTCATAATATTTAATAGCTATCACTATTTTTATATGGGTTTTTTTAATGAAAGAAAAGAATCCACAGTTAAGAAAAAGCTCTCCTGGATTTATGGTTAGTTTTTATAATTATGAATTATATAATTCCTTGGATTTATGGTTAGTTTGCAATTCACTTCAGATGGTATAATGAAGTCAGACAAAAATCAGAGGTTGTTGGAGAGAACATGAGGACACAAAAAGCCAACAAAACAAAGCACAGACAAAACCCTAAACCTTTATATACAGGAACTACTTTCACCTGCAAGTGATTATGGTCTCAACAGAAGTGATTTGGCATGTGACCGAGGTGCAGGGTATAGCATTTGAAATGTTAAAAAACTCGTGTGCACCCTGTTCGAGTTGATCGAGATCTTCAAAAAGTCAATTCTAATTTCAACAACTGCAGTCAACCTGTGACATAAGATAAAGTGATTTTCCTTTCTGACAAGAAAGATTTTCTAACCAAGATGTTGTCAGGGGGGTTGTTGTTTGGTTGGGTGGAGTTTTTTGGGTTTTTTGGTTGTTTTGTTTTGTTTCGTACATTCTTATCTATTTAAAGAAATATTTGGATTAAATTCAGAAAAGAATTTGAACACTTTCAGAATTAAATCATAATTATCATTGTACCTTGATTTAAGAGACAGGTAAGTTTTCCTGTTGAAAGAAGGTAATAATTTTCCTGTGAATACAAAACAAATCTATGATTTATGAAACTTTACATTGTAAATTATGTCTTATTATTTATGCATTATATTTTGGTCTATACTATTAAGGCTCCATTCCATGGATATAGAAAGGGACTGGTGGGGAAAATGAGAAAATTTGGGGTTGGAAAAAGGGATATGTGAATAAGAATGAGCTACCTTTGCAGAAACAGAGTGATTGTTTTGACTTTTTTTTTTTTTTTAAGTGAGCAATAAACCTTGAAATGGGCATGTTTGGGGGATTGGAATATATTTAGACAAATGACAGTGAGTCTATTTTGGCTTTGTGTAATAAGGACACATTGAAATGATACCTGTGAGAATGCACAGTTTTTAACAAAGATTTTGATGTGCTAAAAATATGTTACATCTTCGGATGATACTCAGCATGTTACTCATTTTGTTCTGGCAGAACTTGAAAAATGTGGAGACATAAAGTGCTACAAATTCCTCATAGTGTTTCATTCATTGATTAACACCCCCGTAATTAATATTTTGATTGTCATCAAGATAAAAAGCAATTAATGTTAAATCTCATAAATTACTTAAGTATAACTTATCCCCTCTTTAATTTCAGTTTCATCTGATTTATTGTATTTTATAGCTCCTTTTATTCATGTTACATACAGTAACGGGGAGAATTCACAATGATTACAAAGTTTCAAGCCTATATGATACTTTCAATCACAGATGGTGTGATCTGAGAACTTCAATAACAACGCTTTAAATTTTAGAAATTTATGTCCAGGTCCTCCATGTCGGTGGCTAGCACAACCACCACACAACAAGGTGGGTGCTCAGGGCAGGGAGGAGGCCAGCACAGGGACACTGCAGGGAGCTGTGTGACAGAACCCACGGATGGCTCAGAGAAAGTCTGCCCTGCTGCAGGCCGAGACAGGCCCTCCCACAGACCCAGAAACCAGAAAGTGTTTTGACCTTATCCTTGAGTAGGTGACCAAATAAAAACCCAAGGGATTCTGCACACCTCCCTCTTTCCCTGGCCTGCTCCTACAGAGCAGTCCCAGCACCACGGCCTGCCGGCTGCAGGGCCTGGACACTCCGCACAGGCTGCCCAAGGGAAACACCAAGACCTGGCAGCAGTTCGCTCAGCTTCCCTTTCCAGAAACTGAACCATCTCCTTCCTTTCCCATCCTAGGAGAATTCAACCTCTACCCCTACCAAAGACCTTTTCCTACACATCACTGATCAGAAATGTTGCTGTGAGCTTCCTCCACCAGAAACTTCCTCGTCACAGCCCCGGAAGACATTCCGGGGGCATCATTAAAGCCTCCACAAACACTGCATGTGCACCCAGGATCATCAGCTTTCCGTCTCTGCAATTCAGGCTCCCTGTGCTGCTCCTGTTCCTTTTCTCCTCCTCTCCCCATAACTTTGGGAACCGCAGAGCTCCCAGCCTTTGGCCATTCCTAAGGCCAGCTCCTTCCCTGGGTTGTTTGTTGGACACCCCTGAAGCTGATGTCCCCTGGTGTTCCCAGGAAAGCTGCTGATGGCCACAGGAGGCCATGAAGCTGCTGAGGGCACCGGGGCACCTCCCCTGTGGGGAAAGGCTGACAAAGTCGGGGCTGTTGAGCCGGGAGAAGAGAAGGTTGTGTGGAGACCTCACAGCACCTTTCCAGTCTGTGAAGGGGTTACAGGGAAGCAGGAGAGAGACTCTTCCCTAGGAACTGTAGTGACAGGACAAGGAGTAATGGGATCAAACTGAGAGAGCGTTGCAAGATGATGGGAAGATGGATGATGGGAAGAAGCCTTTTTGGGTGAGGGTGGTGGTCCCTGGACAGGCTGTGCAGAGAGGCTGTGGATGCCCCAACCCTGGGAACATCCAGGTTGGACAGCATCCAGAGCAACCTGCTCAGGTTCAAGGTTGCTCAGGTTGGAACCACATCATCTTTACAGTCCCTTCCAAGCAAAACCATTCAAGGATTTGATCATTCTACGATTTGAGCTTTCATGCATTCTCCCATCTCCCATTGCTGAGTGGCCCTGAATCTTTTGTGACATCACAGCACCCACAGTGTTCCACATGGAGCGTCCAGGACCTGGAAACGACCTCAACACACCCTTCACCTGTTGCCAGCGGTCATTTCTCATTTGCTCTCCGTCAGTGCTGAGCTGTTCCTGCTGCCCGGACTTTTCGTGCTGCCTGCACGGAAGCACCGATCCCAGCAGAATGTGTTCTCCCGTCCCACTGAAGGTACAGTGCCATTCCACGGAGGTGGGCACCCCCCGACTGTCTGGGTGGGACAGAGCCCTGTGCAGATGCTGTGGGACAGGGACACCCCCTCTGAGGCTGTGCTCCCTGCTGCAGCTTGCCAGAGACACCGTAGAGGACATGGAAGTGGATATGGTAGTGGACACGGAAGAAATGATGGAGGTGGATGAGGAAGAGATTGTTGAAGAGATGGAGGTGGATGTGGAGGATGACATTGAGGAGATGGAGGTTGATGTCCAGGATGAGATCGAGGACATGGAGATTGATGAGAAAGATGAGGAGGAGCCCATGATCCTGGGATGAGGATGGAGCTCCACCAGTAGGACAGGCAGGTGCTCCCCATGCCCTGCCCACAGGCACAGCGGGTCCCCTGCCACCAGGCCGGAGCTGGGCTGGGTGGCACTGCTCAAGGACACGATTTCCTGGGGGCGGGCCCTGGATTCTGGTGGCGGGCCCTGGATTCTGGGGGCACAAGCACCAGCCCCGGCCTGCCCTGCTCTTGCTTTGGGCCCCACCAGCCCAGTCCCAGCTCCTGGGACCCGGATCCCAGCCCCAGCCGGGCTCAGTGCTGGTGGCAGAGGCCAGCTGTGCCAGCCTGTGCCAGCCTGGGGGCACAGGGAACAGCCCTCAGGGCTGCACTGGGGTGACTGTGCCATATCCTTCTCTTCCAGGACTGACGGACATGCTGGCCACGGATGTGACCCCTCTGTATATATGTTCTAGATGGTCTAGGTTTTCTGTAAATATGTTCTATGTTTTATAGGATTGCTGTAAATATGTTTTGAAGACTGTCATTGATAGGACCTCTTGTAAATATGTTTGTATGATTGTTAGTCTATAGTCTTCCATGTAAATATGTGTAAGGGTCGGTCAAAGGATCGATTTCTGTCTCAACATTTCTCATCAAGTGCTAAGCCTCAGAAACCACAGATGCAGGCCCTACGAAAACGGCCAAAGCTGGTATGCAAAGAATGCTTTGTACCTGTGGCAGCTGGTACAGTACGAATGCTTTGTACCTGTCTTCCAGTCCCTACTATTGGGAAAGATCCATGAAGCAAAACAGGAAAATTAATGATGGGACTTCCCACAGACCCATACCCCCCCAGCAAAATGCGTGCACAGACCGGTTCATCTCAATTCAAGGTAATGATTACTGCCGGCCTTCCTCAAAGACCCCAAGTCGACCGCCACGACTAGGAGGAGCACACACGCAAGGTGAGGGGACCTGCCTCCAAAGCCAACCACGCCTCAGACACTCCTCCCTTAGCAGGTGTGGCCTGCCAGGTGGAGTTTGGCATATCTCCACAGGATTAAGGAGGAGCAGAGGCGGGTGGCAAGGAGGAACCGGGCGTATTGACTAGCATAAAAAACAGCTCTGGAACAAGTAAATTTTGCAGATCTTCCCCACCGTGAGATCACATTGATCGAAGACAGAGGCAGAGGAAAGCCATGTGGACCGGGACCCCAGGGACCATGGATGTCTGTGGACCCGTGGCGGTAGATATAAACCCTTTTTTCTTCCCTTTCCTCCCTATCTTTTCCCTTATTCTCTCTCTCTATTTCTATCGCAAGCTGCTTTACAGGCACAATTAATAAAGTTCCTGTTTGGATTGAAATTTAACTCCCTTGAGTGTTTAATTATTTACTTTACTTTCTTTTTGCACTCTGAGATCATAGCTGAAACTAAGCATTACGCGTCCCCTTATGAGTGGACCATGACAATATGTTCTATAGGTTGTTCTTGCTGTTGTTACAAAGATTTTTATAATAAGTGGCATTCTGTAAGTCGTATGATTTGCTGATCTTCCATAAGTAAACACTGCTTCTTTTTAAAACCCCACTTCTCTTTGCAATTCCTTTGGGCACTGGCAGCCTTTGAGAACAGTTGTGGCTTCCACTTGCTCTGGGCTCCCAGGACTGGAGGTCCCTGGGGCTGCTGGCACAGCCACCACAGGGCTGGGGGTCCCTGTGCACAGAGGGCTCTCACTGACGTCGCTCCTGGCACTGGTCCCTGCTCTTGTTCCTGGGCTGGGGCAGAGCGGTGTCCCCAAGAGCAAAGCTGGCACCAGCAGAGAGGGGCTGGACATGAGCTGCCCCTGCAGCGATGCCACCAAAGCAGGCAGGAAACCTCCTGCCACCCTTGCTGCCCGAGCCAAAGGGACTCCTGGGCCCAGAGCCGGCATCAGGCCACAGTGATGCAAAATCCCAATTCAGGCTCTGAAGGCCGTGACAGCCTTGGGAATTGCGGGACTTGTCCCTGGGGTGCTGCAGAGGCTGATGTTTAAGGCTTGGAGCCTCCAAAGGCTCTGGGCTTTGCTTCCTGCCCTGCTTTGCACAGCCCTGGGCCCGGATTGTTCAAAAGACAAAAGCCAAGAGAGGGGATCCTCACCTTGGCCCGATTTCTGCTGCTGGCAGTGGCCACTGGCCCCTGTGCACCACTCGGGTGACGCCTGGAGGGGCAGCGCACGTTGTGCTGGGCAGCGGCCGGGGGGTTGTGGGCCCCGTGGGCGCTGCTACCGGGGGCCGTGGGCGCCTTGGATGCCGGTGCCGGGAGGTGGCTGCAGGGTCGCTGTGGGGAGCGCTGGCTGCTGGCACCGAGTCCCGGCGGGATGCCATGCTGGCAGGGCTGCGGGATCCCAGCGCTGCGGCTGCAGGGTCCGAGGCTCCCACAAGAGCCGAGGCCACTCCGCAGCAAGCCCGTGGGCCGACAGGTGCCCGAGCTCAGCCTCTGCCCAGGCAGCTGCTCCTCAGAGCCCCGCGCTCCCCGAGCATGCTCGGCCGGGGCAGGACTGAGCTCCCCGGGCAACCCCTGCCCAAAGCAGCTGCGCATCGGGGCCGGCAGCACCTTGGGGCAGCGGGGACTCGGCCGGCGCTGGAGGCTCTCGGGGCTGGCGGCAGCGACAGCGACAGCGGCGGCCCCGGCAGCGGCTGCTGCTCCCTGTGCGAGTACCTAGTGGCTGCGGGAGGGCCAGCCCTGCCTGCCCGCTGAGCTGCCCGCTGCTCTCCCGAGCAGCCCCGGCACAATATTCGCTCGCTGGGGCCGCCAGAGCCAAGGGATTCGCGCCCAGCGCCTTCCCGCGCTTTGCCCCGCTCCGGCTCCACAGCCTTTCCCCCGCCATGCCCGCGGCGCAGCGCACCTGCGGATCCCACAGCCGGCGGGGCCCTGCACCTCCGACCGCTCCAGCACCAAAACCCTCCTGCTCTCACTCTTTCAAACCGAGCCCGCCTCAGCACTTGGCCCACAGCTGCCACAATGGCTTCGCGGTTTTGTTAAAAAGATTTTACATATACCTTGTGCTCCATCCCGAGGGAGAGCCTCAGCAGGACCCTCAAGCCTGCTCTGCTCCCTGCTGTCCCTTCTAAGAGACAAAGTCCTCAAGGAACCAGCCCCGCAGAGCACAGGCGCCTATGGCGGCTGGCAGTGCCAGCCAGGAGCTGCTGAGAGGCTTTGGGAGGGTGGGCAGCAGCCCAAGGTGGGTGCTCAGGGCAGGGAGGAGGCCAGCACAGGGACACTGTAGGGAGCTGTGTGACAGAACCCACGAATGGCTCAGAGAAAGTCTGCCCTGCTGCAGGCCGAGACAGGCCCTCCCACAGCCCCAGAAACCAGAAAGTGTTTTGACCTTATCCTTGAGTAGGTGACCAAATAAAAACCCAAGGGATTCTGCACACCTCCCTCTTTCCCTGGCCTGCTCCTACAGAGCAGTCCCAGCACCACGGCCTGCCGGCTGCAGGGCCTGGACACTCCGCACAGGCTGCCCAAGGGAAACACCAAGACCTGGCAGCAGTTCGCTCAGCTTCCCTTTCCAGAAACTGAACCATCTCCTTCCTTTCCCATCCTAGGAAAATTCAACTTCTACCCCTACCAAAGACCTTTTCCTACACATCGCTGATCAGAAATGTTGCTGTGAGCTTCCTCCACCAGAAACTTCCTCGCCACAGCCCCGGAAGACATTCCGGGGGCATCATTAAAGCCTCCACAAACACTGCATGTGCACCCAGGATCATCAGCTTTCCGTCTCTGCAATTCAGGCTCCCTGTGCTGCTCCTGTTCCTTTTCTCCTCCTCTCCCCATAACTTTGGGAACCGCAGAGCTCCCAGCCTTTGGCCATTCCTAAGGCCAGCTCCTTCCCTGGGTTGTTTGTTGGACACCCCTGAAGCTGATGTCCCCTGGTGTTCCCAGGAAAGCTGCTGATGGCCACAGGAGGCCATGAAGCTGCTGAGGGCACCGGGGCACCTCCCCTGTGGGGAAAGGCTGACAAAGTCGGGGCTGTTGAGCCGGGAGAAGAGACAGTTGTGTGGAGACCTCACAGCACCTTTCCAGTCTGTGAAGGGGCTACAGGGAAGCGGGAGAGAGACTCTTCCCTAGGAACTGTAGTGACAGGACAAGGAGTAATGGGATCAAACTGAGAGAGCGTTGCAAGATGATGGGAAGATGGATGATGGGAAGAAGCCTTTTTGGGTGAGGGTGGTGGTCCCTGGACAGGCTGTGCAGAGAAGCTGTGGATGCCCCAACCCTGGGAACATCCAGGTTGGACAGCATCCAGAGCAACCTGCTCAGGTTCAAGGTTGCTCAGGTTGGAACCACATCACTTTACAGTCCCTTCCAAGCAAAACCATTCAAGGATTTGATCATTCTACGATTTGAGCTTTCATGCATTCTCCCATCTCCCATTGCTGAGTGGCCCTGAATCTTTTGTGACATCACAGCACCCACAGTGTTCCACATGGAGCGTCCAGGACCTGGAAACGACCTCAACACACCCTTCACCTGTTGCCAGCGGTCATTTCTCATTTGCTCTCCGTCAGTGCTGAGCTGTTCCTGCTGCCCGGACTTTTCGTGCTGCCTGCACGGAAGCACCGATCCCAGCAGAATGTGCTCTCCCGTCCCACTGAAGGTACAGTGCCATTCCACGGAGGTGGGCACCCCCCGACTGTCTGGGTGGGACGGAGCCCTGTGCAGATGCTGTGGGACAGGGACACCCCCTCTGAGGCTGTGCTCCCTGCTGCAGCTTGCCAGAGACACCGTAGAGGACATGGAAGTGGATATGGTAGTGGACACGGAAGAAATGATGGAGGTGGATGAGGAAGAGATTGTTGAAGAGATGGAGGTGGATGTGGAGGATGACATTGAGGAGATGGAGGTTGATGTCCAGGATGAGATCGAGGACATGGAGATTGATGAGAAAGATGAGGAGGAGCCCATGATCCTGGGATGAGGATGGAGCTCCAGCAGCAGGACAGGCAGGTGCTCCCCATGCCCTGCCCACAGGCACAGCGGGTCCCCTGCCACCAGGGGACCCCGGCCAGCTGGGCTGGGTGGCACTGCTCAAGGACACGATTTCCTGGGGGCGGGCCCTGGATTTTGGGGGCACAAGCACCAGCCCCGGCCTGCCCTGCACTTGCTTTGGGCCCCACCTGCCCAGTCCCAGCTCCTGGGACCCGGATCCCAGCCCCAGCCGGGCTCAGTGCTGGTGGCAGAGGCCAGCTGTGCCAGCCTGTGCCAGCCTGGGGGCACAGGGAACAGCCCTCAGGGCTGCACTGGAGTGACTGTGCCATATCCTTCTCTTCCAGGACTGACGGACATGTTGGCCACAGATGTGACCCCTCTGTATATATGTTCTAGATGGTCTAGGTTTTCTGTAAATATGTTTTGAAGATTGTTACCTATACGTCCTTCTGTAAATATGTTTTGAAGATTGTCATCTATAGGCCCTTCTGTAAATATGTTTGAAAGATTGTTACTCTAAGCTCCCATGTAAATACGTCCTATAGATTGTTGTTGTTATAATGATTCTTATAATAAACAACGTTCTGTTAGTCATATGTTTTGCTGATCTTCTGTAAATAAATACTGCTCTTTTTAAAAAACACCCACTTCTCTTTGCAATTCCTTTGGGCACTGGTAGTCTCTGAGCATTTTTCTGGCTTCTACTTGCCCCTGGTTCCTGGGGCCAGAGGTCCTCTGGTGTGCTGACACAGCCGCTCTGTGACTGGGGCTCCAAAATATATGACCCAGCTCTTTTTCATATTTCTTTGATTAGTGACTGCATAAGTGTATGCAAAAAAAAATACACAATTAACGTGTTCTAAAGAAACAATCCTCTTTCAATTTTTTTTTCATCTAGTGACAAACATCATATGTTTTTATGTCATACGAATTTCTGTTTTTCAAAATGGTTGAGTACATATTTTTATATTTAATTTTCAATAAAATTATGGGGATAGTTCAATTTCTGTGTTTAAATCTTCTAAGCATGTGAATTTTTATGTGTTGTGTACAATGATAGACTTGTCACAAGCTTTGATTTTTGAGTATTAACATGTATATAGTGTGTTCTACAGATCCATTAAAGAACATATTAGAGTCTATTCAATCAGGTAATTGCAGGGTGGGTTTTTTGCTATTTTTGTTATAATTTTATAAATATTACTGATAGATAATGGCCAGACTTTTCAAATACTGTATAGAGTTTAGAAAACATGTATGTAAAATTTTTAGTCATGTATTAAGACTTTAGTTTACTTTTATCCCATTCCTTTTTCTGAGCATGTTCCTGATACTGTTTTTCACAGTAATGATATTAAGTGAACCTTCATCTTTGAAACCAGAAAAGGCTTGAAATTCTTGAAATACATAAAAATAGATGAAATGTGGGTTGCAATAACTAATAAATATATTTTTTAAAAAAATCAGTTTTTCTATGGGTTTTGTTTAGCTATAAATTTATCATTCCTAATCTCAGCAAGTCTTGCTTCTGAAGACAACACCACTAGTTTTTTCTTCTTTCTCTGCATTAAATATATATATATATTTATTCTTCCAGAGTTTCTTTTGATAATAGGCAGCATGCTTTATATTACCATTAAGCATACTTTTTCCTGTCATATCATTGCTTCTGATCAAAAATTCTATTTTAATTTACACATTATTAGCTTTTTCCTCTCATTTTTTAATATATTCATTTTACTTTGTTTCTCTATGACTAGTTAAAGAAACATAGTTACAGAATTTAAGCAGTTCCAGATTTGGCAACGCACATTCAATCCTCCTGATGACTTGGTGGTACCTTCTCAAATAAACTGCTCCAGGATGTATTTTTTTATCTGCTTGGGTTTTCCATTTTTCACTGGAGACTATGCAACCTATGGAATACAAATACTTCCACCTGTAAATAAATGGAGAACCTGCACATGGCAGTGTTCTTGTTGAATAATTAGAAAATATTAGCAATCAGACAAACAGCAAAAAAACCCACTGTTGGACTGTCTTTTCTCAATGAACAGATGAATGCTTTGTCCTAAGCCGACTTCTGTTTGTGAACATTACTTTTTCATAGAATCCTTGAATCATAGAATGTCCTGGGTTGGAATGGACATTCAAGAGCCTCGGCACGCCCCCTGCCATGGGCAGGGACAACTTCCACTACACCAGGTTACCCAGAGCCCCATCCAGCCTGGAATGAGGCTACCAGGGATGAGGTACCTCTGCTCTTCAGTAGTGTCTCCCATTTCTGCCATGAAGAAGTTTACTGTTTGCAATACTATTTTGGCGTGCTGCAGTCCAGGACACAATACCTAAATGTTTTTCTATACAGCTTGGGAAAACATGTCCCACTTCTGGATCACCTGCACTGCAGAACATCCCAGGAGATGCTTGCAGAGCCTCAGTCAGTTATAATTCATGCTATAGAAACATTTGGGGTTTAAGTCTTATGCAACTTTTTGAACTGTGTAGAAAGTTAAGGATTTTTTTAAGTGAATGTCATCTCTCCTCTTATTTAGAGATTTTCTTCACATTCTAAGTGAATGCAAACTGTAAAAATGGACTGTTGAGCCTGCTGGACAAGCCATGTTCCATGCCATTGGAATAAAATAGTGCTTATACTTTATAATCAGTACTCAGGAATTATAGCAGTAATAGGTGTTTCTTGAGAAAGATTTCTAGCTCTTCTTCCAAATGAGCTGACAAGTTTGTTCTGGTGATAAAAGCAAGTTCAGCAAAGGTAAATATGGATCTCACCTGCCATGTCTTGCTTTCCGAAGGAGGAAGCTGTTGCCAATGTAATGCTGGCTGCACAGCTTCGCACTACTTTGTGAATATCTGTAAAATGCATGGTGTGTAAAATTATCACTTCTTGAAAAACTATCATGGAAGCATTTACTGGCATATTTGGGTCACCTCATGCACTTCGGTATTTGATATTTGCAGCACCTTATTTCTTTTTGTCAGTTATTGTAATGCTTCTCGTAGCTTGTATCTCAATTATTATTTAGAGTTCCTCAAAATTTCTGCAGTGTTAAGACAGAAATCCTTTTCAGACTAAAATAAATCTGAAACAGCTGCTTGTGATTCTGCTTTTGTAGGAGAAGGTAACCACAGGGTCTTCTGAAGGGGCATTTAAGTATGAGATACAAGTTATTAATTTAGAATCCTCTGCAGTCTGTTTTTGAACACAGCAAAAAATACTCTGCATTTTTTTCTTCCCCATCCTCTGCACTAATTTTATTTTTTTCTTTTAATCTAAATTATTCCATCTACTTGGATAGGAGATTTACTATGCTTGTGTCTTCCTACAGTTATTTTTTTGTTACTGGTTTTACTTTCAAGTCTACTTAATACACATTGCAGACAATACACTCGGCTACCTTTCTTTTCAAACCTGGAATATTGGTCAAGGCTTCCTTGGAACAACCAATGAGAGAAACTTCTTCTGTTACATAACAGTGTACCTAAAAGCAAAACTTTTAAAATTAATATTTAATTTCATGTCTTAAA
Source organism: Entomyzon cyanotis (assembly GCA_024500445.1). Lineage (NCBI taxonomy): Eukaryota > Metazoa > Chordata > Aves > Passeriformes > Meliphagidae > Entomyzon > Entomyzon cyanotis. The sequence goes on from JAKEPQ010000756.1 coordinate 7,308,169, forward strand.
ATTTAAGACATGAAATTAATATTTTCTTTACATTTACTGTTTTAAAGAGCTCTGAGAACTGGCATACTAAAATTGTTCTGTGTACTCCCTCAGTGTCTAGAAGTCTGATAAGAGGGGTCTGAAGTCCAGTAATGTTTGACCCTTTTGTAAAATCACAATTTCTGACTTTCTTGCGCTAGAGATCTAAGAGTAGAAAACGATGGAAGGAAAAAAATTTCTTTCAAAAATGTTGATTTCTGAAAACATACCTCAGGGTGGGTTTGATGATTTTTCCAACTTTTGAAATTTTGTTAGAATTTTTCATTTACATTTTCTTCTATACATGTAAATATTATTTTCTATTGTTCTTGCTTGAAATTCAGAGCATGGAACAGCTGTAGGTTTTTTGTTTGTTTGTTTGTTTGTTTGTTTGCTTTTTCCCCACTAAATACATTTCACACTTTAATTTGAGATTGCTTATTGTCTTGGTTTTGGAGACAAAGTTTCAGGAGGAAACGCTCTGGAATGAGTGCCTCCTCCCAAGAGAAAAGGGCTTCCTCCTTTCCAATGAAACAAATTAGTAACACAAAGTGAAAGTGGAAGAAAACGGAACTGTTTATTAACGCAGAATGAAACTGGGAGAACAAGGAAAAGGAGAAAAGGCGCCCGCAAGGAGCCGACAACTGGTTCCCCCAGTCTCTGGGAAGGGGAAGGGGAGTCCACACAGCAGCCAAGAGAAGGGCAGATGGAAAAAACCTTGTCGACTCTCAGGCGCAGGTCCTCCTCCTGACAGCAGGCGAAGCTGGTGGATTCCAGTGACTCTGCCCCCTCACTCACGGGCGTGGCCTTCCTTGAGCTCTGACCGGCCAGGGCCACCCTGCAGGCTCCCCGGGCTGGAGAGAAGGGAAGGAAGGTAGGGAGGCCAGGGGAAGGAAAAGGAAAAAAAACAAAACCTTTTTCTAAGCTAACAGGAAGAGCGGTGAAGAGAGCAGTGCCGTGTCACCAGCGCACTCCCTCCCGAAGCCCGGCAGAGAGCCGTCTTCCCCGCAGGCTCTCCCCAGGCCATTGGACCGGGCCGCTTTTATAGCCAGGGCCGTTGGACCAAGGCGTTTAACCAACCCGCAGGTTCAGCTGAACTGACCGTTCGGTTGAACTGACCCCCGGCTCTGCCTCTCCCACCCTTCCCCCCAGTCCATCCTCAAGGTACAGAAGCCCTGGGCATTACACAGGCGGTTCGGGAATAAAGTAACTTCATTATGTCACCCCAGGACACATATTCATTAGCATAAACTGAAGAAAAAAACCCTATACTTCCTCATTTAAAAATATGTTTTGATTCAGAGTTATATCAGTCTCCAGAGGAAAAAGTATATTCCAAATATATTTACTTTTTTGATTCTGATTTCAACAGTATATTTTGCTTTGTTTTTCTGGTTTCAGAACTTCAGCTGAACTCTTCTTTAATTTCTTTCTTTCTGATCTCCGGCAAAATCTAGTTTTGACTTGCAGTGAAGAGTGTGTGTGCCTCCACTTTTTCTGTGCTCTTTTTTCCATTCCAATTTAGAGATTCCTATTTGATTTAAAAATATGTATTTGTGAATGTGGTTTTTTTGTTCCATAACTGTTCAAGGCCAGGTTGCATGGGGCTCTGAGCAACCTGGTCAAGTGGAAGGTGTCCCTGCCTGAGGCAGGAGGTTGGAACAAGATGATCTTTAAAATCTCTTCTGACCCAGACCATTTTGTGATTCCATCTATCATTCCAACTGAATGTGATAATCTTTCTTTTGAGAAATAATTTTAATCCTGCTTTTTGCATCTATTGTGTTTTAGGTAAATAGTCATACATGTGAAAGAGAATTTTATGTATTAGATGCCTATTAGTCCTGAATATTTAACATTGTACTTGCAGCCATAATAAAGCTTTTATGTTCACTTCAATGTTTTTTATGCTTTTGTGTGTATATTTTCTATTTCTCTGCAGGTAAGTCTTGATTTAACTTAACAACAAAACAAATCTCATTGTCTAAAGCTTGAATATATCCAACATTTTATTATAGGTCATCTATCTCTACTTCTCTTCTTAATTAATTAATTACTGAGTGATTTCTCCCTGTCCTTATGTTGACTCACAAGTTTTTTAGTGCAATTTTTTTTGTTTTTTCATCAGCCCTGGATAGCTGATGAGGGGACTGATAGAGTGAATTTAGTGGGCTTCTGGCATCCAGCCAGGGTCAGCCCACAACAGTCAGTCAATAACCTTTGAACAATGTGGGAGAAAATACTTTGGACAAGAATAATTTATCTCCAAGAATACCACCTGAGATTGTAGCAATAGTGCACTTCATATAAAATACGTTTAAATCTGCATAAACACGGAGATAAAATAGTTCTATTCGAAAGATCAAATTCTCCTGCTCTGTGTTTTAGCACAGCTCCCATGGGCAACTTTATGACATAATTTACATCTGAACACCGTTAGTCTAACTTAATTGCAGCTTTGTGTATAATTAATTATATTATCAATCTGTCTCCTTAATGTTCGTTTGGATTTACAAGTTTTTATGATATTAGATGAACAAAGAGGAATATAAAAAGCTGTGGATTCTTACCTTGGATTTTAAAACATCCAGCAGGTTTGGACCCATGAGGAGAGCACACAAACAGGGAAGAAGACTACAGCTAAATGTGATTGGGAAACATATTTTAATTTAATGTCTTCCAAAACAAATTTTATCCACTGTGGTATTTTTTTTTTACTTTTGTTGGCTTCTTCTTAATTACTGTGTTCTTTTAAAAAAAGTGTGTGGGGGGGTGGAACTGGTTGGGTTTGTTTATATGAGGAAGAGCCTTTAGAGAAATATTAGGATGAATGCGGTAAAAGTTATCACTTTGGTTTTTGTTTTTCTGTTTGTTTAGCTTTTTTATAATGCAGAGAACCTCATACATATTATGGCTTCATGTATATCTTAGTCTACTACTTTGGCTGCTGTATCTGCAGGCTGTGTGTCCTCCAAATTTATACATTTCGCTTTTAAACAGAGAGGCCTTATCTCTAACTTATATGAATTGTTTTGTGAAAGAGCTGGATTAAAACTGTCTGATGCTCTTCCGTTGACATCTATGTTGTTTTAAGACCTAAATCGCTAAATTATATTTTGAACTACAGTTTCATGCACCTTCAGTCAAGAAAATTTCCGAGAACAGGGAAAGCACTCACATTGATGGGTTAGAGCACAGCACCCATGTTCAGGGATCAGTGTTTCAAAATGCTTCCTAAGGACGTGGAATTCACATCAGAAATTGCCGGAATCTAGTATTAAATTATCCGCCTTTAAGGTCTGCAGTGAGAATTAGTCTCAACATACAAAAGAAACCTGGAAAAAAACAGAATGTAAAGGGAACCATAGGCTGAGATGAAGATAGCTGAAGGTGTTTGACCTTCAGTGAGATGAATTCCTACTCAATCTATTCTCAAGTACATACCAATTTCATTGTAAGGCAGATTTTGAGCATAATCTTACTATACAATTACTTAAATTTTTTCTATGTAGTACAAAATATGTCACACTATAGTACCTAGACATTAATGAAGGAGGAAGTCTATCTATTTGGGAAGAATTTCTTCACTGAAGGGGTTTGTCTAGCATTGGAATGGGCTGCCCAGGGAGGTGATGTAGTCACCATCTCTGAAAGTGTTCAAGAAATTACTGGATATGGCTCTCAGTGCCATGGTCTGGTTGACAAGGGTGTGATCAACCAAAGGCTGGACCTGATAATCATGGAAGTCTTTTCCAAACTTAATAATTCTATGGTTCTATGACTCTATTCTCCCAAAAGCACAAGAAGACTCTGTGCCAGAAACCAGCCAGACACAACCATTGATGCACATCACTATTTTCACCTGCTTTTTGTATTCACCCCTCTGGGATTACCACTGGCATTTTTTCCAATACCTCTTGGGGCTCCTGTTGCAGCTGCTCACTCCACATGGAGGTGTTCTGGCTCAGACACCTCTGTGCTTTCTCCTTTATTTGGAGGCTGACCCTCAAGGACTGGGTGAAGAGAGGGAGCCACAGCATAATCCTACTGCTGTCAGAGTCCAGGCAGGCTTCCTTTAGGAAGAAACGCTGTAACAAGAAGTAGATTTTTGCATGGTGTGAGCATTACCCAGGAAAAGTGCCACGAAGCAGCTGAGCCAAGAGAGGTTCTCAGATGCTGACTCAAGAGTGTTTAGCTGTTCCATGGTGTGGTGTCAGCACATAAGGTGTGGTGAGGTGCAGTGCCTGCCTGAGGTTATCCAGGAACAGTGTGAAGAACTAAATTACAGATCTCATGAGTCAGCTTTCAGTCACTTGGTTAATAAACCATGATGCCTCTCTGAAGCAATATTAGCAAAAACTGTGGCATAGCATGTGCCTTTAAAATAAAATCTAAACAAATTATCCTTTGATCATTTAATTTTGTTTATTACCAGGATAAGCTTTCACAACTTACCATTATCCCCTCAGAAAGCTTTTGCTAAATATCTTCAGTAATGTCAGCATTTTTCTACAAACTAAATGAGGAATAAAATATGTTTCAACTTAGGATGTTTATTGTTTACCTTGTCATTTTAAAGATAAATATCCATTTTAGAATATTAGCACCATCCCTACCTATACCATGTAAGGATATACAACACTAAAACCTAATTCTATAATTATGTAGCAGTAAAATGCTGAAAAATATTTTCAAGTGCATTGAAATAAAAGCTAGTACATTGGTCACCCTGAGATAGCTGATTGTTCTTATCAGTAAAACTTGTTACTTTGACATCTGCACCACTTTGTCATATAACTGTGTAAGTACCTGTCTACATATGCATAATTTCATGCATATTTAAAGTATTCTGATGTCTCTTCCTTCAAAATTTAAGGAAACACATTATTTTAATATTTGCTCACATAATTAGAAGGGATGAACCATGCTACTTTTATTTTTTAAAATAATACAATTTTTTTTTAAGTATTACAATTATTTTCCCAGCAAACCAGGTTCAATAGGGATACCTGGTTATGTTATATATATACTATATGTCATACTGTATTGTATATATGCTGTATACTTATGCTTAAAACCCTTATTCTGGGCAAAAGCCATGTGATCACTCATTAGTATTTTTAGCAAGCATTCTGACTGTAAAGTTTTAGAAAGAAATGGATTTGTAGGCATAAGATTTTTAATTCATCATCACTTTCATTTCAGTTATTTATTGAAGTAGTGGTGGAAATGAAACGTGTACATGCTGTGCAAAGCTGATGAATCCATCTGCATGCAGTCGTTCTCCAGCCAATGAAAGGTGGGTAAGGCAAAGTGAAAAGGGATTGTCTCACTTCAGAAGAACACTTGAAAAACAGGCTTTGGTAATTGCAGAAGGTTTAATATCAAAGCATTAAAAAAACCCCCCAACTTGTTGAGCACATTACATTTCTCTTTAAAGATATAGAAGATTAAACTCATAATATTTGTCGCAGTTATTGGTTAAATGGCTTACATTTTTCTCATATTACCCGAAAGCCTGTAGGAATCCAGCAGCAGTATGCATTACTATCTGTCAGGTTTAGTCCTGTAAAATTAGCTAAATTTTCTAACTTGATAGAAATAATCTCATATAATATTAAACAGGAGGAAGTGTCTGTAAACAGAAATGGAAGAAGAATTTCAGTTTGAAATGTAAGCTATGTCTTTGGTACATGAAGACTTAGATTATTGTATTCCTATCTGGACTAATGTTACAGAGGTGCTCCAAGACAGCCAGAATTAAGGCTTTATTAAGGACAAACTGTGTCGAGACCAACCTGGTGGCCTTCTATGAGGGAGTGATTGCAATGGTCAGCAAGGGAAGACAGACTGATGTCACCTACCTAGACCTCTGTGAGCATTCATCATTGTTCCACATGACATCCTTATCTCCAAATTGGAGGGACATGGATTGAACTGGTTGGCTATTTGGTGGATAAAGAATTGGCTGAATGGACACAGCCAGAGCATTGTGGTCAATGTCCAGGTGCAGGGTGGTGACAAGTGGTGTCTGTCCTGGGGCTGTGGCTCTTCAAAATCGTTATCAAGAGACAGTGGGATCGAGTGCATCCTCAGCGGGTTTGCAGGTAACACACAGCTGAGCAGTGCAGGTGACATGACAGAAGGACAGAATGCCATCCCGGAGGACCTGGACAAGCTTGAAAAGTGGACCCACGAGAACCACTTGAAATTCAACAAGTCCAAGTGCCAGGTGCTGCATCTGCATCAGGGCAATCCCAGATATGGGTATGGACTGGGAGAGAAATCGCTGAGAGCAGCCCACAGAGAAGGACTTGCAGGTTCTCACAGAAGAAAAGCTGGAGAGGAGGCAGCAGTGTGTGCTGGCGGTCCAGAAAGCCAAGTGCATCCTGGGCTGCATCAAAAGATGTGTGACCAGCAGGTGAGAGAGGGGATTCTCCCCCTTTATTCTGCCCTTGTGAGATCCCAATGGGAGTGCTGCATCCAGCTCTGGGGTCTCCAACATATCAAAGATGTGGGGCCATCTTACTGTTACAAAGCAAGTCCAGAGAGGGGCTGTGAAGGTGATCAGGAAGCTGGGACATCTCTCCTATAAAGGTGATGATATCTGGAGGTAAACAGTGTCTGGGTTATTCCTGCTGGACAAGGCTCTGGGAAGACCTCTTTGAAGCCTTTGACCTACTTCAACCTAGTGAAAGTGGCTTATAAAAAAGAGGAAAAGTGATTTTTTTACACAAGCAAATAATACAGGGGGATAGACAAGGGAGAAGTGTTTTAAACTCCACAAAAGAGGAGAGGTTTAGGTGAGATGTTAGGATAAAATTCTTTACTCAGAAGGTGATAGAGCACTGGCACAGGTTGCCCAGAGAACCTGTGGATGCTCCACGCCAAGACGTGTTAAGGGCAAGCCAGGTTGGATGGGGCTCTGAACAACCCGGTCTGGTGGAAGGTGTCCCTGTCCATGGCAGGGGGAATTGGATTACATGATCCTTAAGGCCCCTTCCAACACAAAACATTCTATGATTCTGAGAGTCTATTATTCTGATTCTGTGATACAGAGGGAGAACAACAGCAATAATTCCTAGTTTGTCTGGGTTAGAGCATTTGTGTCCCGGTGTTACACTGGCACACACTGATCTTTGCCCCTATGCTGCTGTCACAGAGCTCTAGTCTCCACCTGCCTCATAGGGCTTTTGATTTATCCTTGATTTTAGGCTTCTTTTCACTTTAGTTCTTTCTCCTCATTTTCCATGTTTTATGGCAGCATGATGCCAAAAATATCTTGGATTTTTTTTTAATCCTTTATTTTTTAAAACTTAGTGGGAAAATACTATCCTCAGGAGAACCCTCCTGCCAGTCAGACATGTATTAGAATCTTTTTTTCATATCCCTGATCCTTCCAGAATAGCTTTTCCTCTTCTCATTTTAGGAGTAGTGTGAATTAAGAGCAATACAGCTGAATATAAGCCTTTCTTTTCTAGATGGTTGTAGAGAATAAAAGAGCTTCAGCTATCATATTAACATTTTAGAGTAATGCACAACTCATTAAAGACATTTTCATAGCTACAGGTGTCTCTGTATTCAAATAGTTAAAATTACAATGGAGGAAAAAAATTGTGTGCTTTTTAATTAGAAAATTGGTTGTTAATATATCATTGCCTGCTGCCATATAATTGTCAGGGAAATTGTTTTTTCCTTCTGCAGTTTTTTTTTTTTTTGGTTTTTTGGAGGAAAAGGAAACGTTTTCTTTCCCCCAGTCAAGCTGTGCAAACATAAAAAATATTTATGCTTCAGTTACATTCCTAAAGGATAAATAGCAGTTAGGTAGCTAACTCCAACTGAATTTCAATGCAACTTAGGGACATCTGTGCCTTTACAAATTTTTCCCCCTATAGAAAGTCAGGTTTTTAGCTATAGCACATGCTTTCCCTTGGTAGCATTAAGGAGCACCCTTATAATTAGAATCTTGCAATGAAATCTTAATGAGAAACGTGAGACAATATATCATAATCTAATATAATGATACCTATTAGAATGTTAGAGCTCAACTCATCAGTAGTATACTTACGAATACTTATCATCATTTTTAGGGAATTTTTGCAATTTAATGGATGGATATAATCACCGAGAAGACTGAAAGGAATACCTGATTGCAGACTGACCCTGGAGCAAATTGTGATATAATTCATGTTTCAGGCAGGACAGGACTAGTTTACAGAGGGAGAGTAAGATTTTTTTTCATTTCAATAGTTACAGCTGAATAGTGGGAAAGTACAGCAAGTCCTGCAATCCTTGTTATTTTGTCGTAACAACAGCAGTAAAAATAGGCAGGGTATGTCCTTTATTGGCAGGAATGTGGACAGAATGACCTGACCAGTATTTTCCACCTTCACATTTTTGTGTCTGATAACAATAATGGACACCTAACAGCTGAAATTTTCAGCACTGATTTGGAAATATATTGCATATATATTAATCAAAGGGTTTTTCCTTTTGAATTATAGATCGGAGACAATAGAATGATAAATAATACAAGAACAAAGTTGCTCTGAAAGAAATTTTTGAAAAGGGTTCCATAAACACAACAGGATGTGCTTTCCCATCTGTCTGAAATACATTTTTGTGAAATTCCTGGAGATGAATCTTTTTAGAGCACTCTCATAGTTGTATGATTAATATCAAGAGTCATTTGTCAGAATTCATAAGATCTGTCATTTGCAGATAGCTGTCATGAGGTTTTTATGCATTAATAATCTTCTGTACTGCAAAATATTCATACAATGCGATTTTAGTAGCTTACAGAAAGAATAGCAGTATAGCAGCCAACAGTCAAAAATGTAAAAACATTAGTATTATTTTTTCTCATAGTACAACCTTTTCTCCAATTGCCTATTTATGTTTCTATTTCCCTTTTTCTACCACTGCACCTTATCTCTTTTCCCTTTCATCCCTTTCTTATTTTCCCTTTTTTTAATTATTCTTCTTCTTTCTTCTTGACACTCTCATTACATTTATTTTTATAAAGTCTCTTTAGAAGGGAGATAACACTATTAGCAATCCTGAGATTTTCGTGCTTATGAATTTCCAGTAATGAATGTCTTTTATATCATGATTTTACATCAGAGAAAATAAGCTGAAGCATGAAAGCATGGCTTAGGCCAAATGAGAATTTTCCTTTTAAATGTGTGTTAGTTTCATTAGGGGGATGGATACAACTTTCTCCAGCCAGCACTACCTCAGGTCCCTCTCCACTCCTGTGTTCAGTAACCTTCTTTTCTGCTCTTTCCCTGCGTCACTTAGCTCAGACAATTTGAAAATATGTGTACAGTGTGAGTGATGATTATGTATTGGCCAATACATGCACAGCAGATATCTTGGATGAAGAAGCTCCTAGGCTGAGCATTAAGAGACTCACTGGTCCTGATGGAAGACTTCAGAATTTGCTGCAAACATCAGTCATCAGCCTCTGTTCCCACTTGCAGATCCTTCTTGTTGTTGAATCACTGGCTTCTGATTCTTTGATTTTCAGATGCTACCCCACGGGTTTTATAAATTTTCATGTCAGTATTTTCCCTTTTGAAAGTCTGAACTGCTCCCAGTACTTCAGCAATGACAGTTCTGAGTTTTCACTTTTCTTATCTTGTATCATTTTAGCTCACACATTTCTTCAAGCATTAAAACCAGGTTCCCAGTAACACAGAGCCAAGGTCCAGAGGCAGCCTGGAGATACAAACAGCTGAGTCCTTGGGAGGAGGGTGACTCTTGGTCCCTTCCTCAGACTGCAATACCTGCCAGCATCTCCATTCCTCTGGCAGTGTCTGTGGAAGTGCTTCTTTCTCACATTCAGCCCCTGTTTCTGTGCTATAAACAGCTGTCGCCCTTCCTCCAGAGCTTCTGAAATCGCAGCAGCCACAGTAAATTCTTGGACAGTTTGAGCCCCTTAAGCAGGATTATTTTAGCTGTTCTTAGATTATATATCTTATTTCTGTAAGCCTATATCATTCTCTTGAGCCTGAAAAATTCTACTGAAGATATCTATCTCCTCTGCAGCATTTCAGCATTTCCCTCTGTCTGTGTTGATTACAGGTGTTGTTTTTGATACTTAATTTGGAAAAGACCTAAAATAGGAAAAATGCATAAAATTCTTCTGTTATAGGAATTTGTAGGATTTAGGAATTTTAGTTATCCTCTCTTGTTGGCTTCCTAATCTAAAATGTCTGTGTTAATGCTATATGAGCAGGGAATAACAGTTGCATGGGTCTTATCATTGCACATACTTTTAGCAGCAGATCCTTTCTGTCACATAACTAATTCCAGCAAAATATCTGTGATTAAAGAGAACGGAGCGGAATGAAAAAAAGGGGTCACTAGTTCAAGTGTTTGAGGGAAAAAAGTAAAAATCATTTTGGGAATTAACATGTTCTCATGAAGGCAATATTTTTCATTTTTTAAATTGAGGCTCAGGCTACCAAAATTAAGAACAATATATTTTTTCCTATTTCCGTTGTTTAAAACTATTTAATTTCCTTAAAAAATAAAAAAGTGACTAAAATAGAGGAAGGGCAGTGCAAATGCTGAGCTATCAGACTGAATTTTAGGGACGCAGATTCTGCCAGTAGGTACTGACATGGGACATGGCTATTTTAAATTATGCTATGCCTAAACACCTGTGCAATGCCTGGGGGAATTTTGTACCTTACCATGGGTGAACTTATGCCCTTGACCCTATCCAGATCAGAAACTGTGAGGTCATACTAATCCATTCCCAGTTAAAAATGTTTTAAAAATCAAGCTAATGCACCTGCACCCAGTTTTTCAGAAGGCTCATTTACACTCATTGATGTGTAGTTCTGCATGAATGCTTTTCTGTACTTCCAGGTCCCTTACAAGCTCAGGAATTTTGAGCAGCACCATTTGTTCATTTGCGGTTTCACGGCAGTGAAAAGTATGCTTTCAGCCAGGGCAGAGGTTCCAGAGGTACCTCAGCATTTCTGACTCAATTATAATAATTATGTACCCATAGCTGCATAGAGTTCAGCACTTAAGATGATTTTACTTCCCCCTTCTGCCCCCAGCTCTGGGTTTTATTCCTATAGTTTCATAGATACTTTGTTGCTCTGAGGGAATCTTCTACCATATGTTTCCTTTATTATACTGGTCTGTAGGATGTAGATTAAACAGGAGCCAAATTTTCTTAAGTCATAACACCCATCAAAATTTAGTTCTAAATGTACTGGCAAGGATTCACATCTAATTTTTCTACCTAATGACTAAATGAATCATGGAAATCCTAAGAAAGCAAAAAACTCCAGCTTATCGGTAAGAATCCTGTGGGAAAAAAAAACCCAACCAGGTTTTCATTGATTTCTACTGCCTTAGATCTTTTTAATTCACTATTGTTGTGAATCTCCCTTTCCTCAATCCTCAGAAGAGCCTTTGTCCCAAACCCTAATACCTTTGATTCCTTTAGCAAGAGGCACAATGACAATAAGCTGCCTAAAGGGAGACAAAGGGGAGGTAAATTTTGGTAAAAGGTAATAAAATACTGTTCTACTCTCACAAAAGTATGGTTAGGACTCTTTTATATTGACTCAGAACAACAGTTTCTTCAGCTTTTCTTTGACAAACTGCAAACTAATCCAAAAGGGAACCTATGAAATAATATTAGGAAAGCATTCTTTTAACAAGTAAGAAAAGGTCATGCCATCTTTTAAGATTATATTTCTAACAGAAAAAAGAGATTGACTTTTAAGCTGTATCAAACTGTGATAATCCAGTTTCGTCAGAGTGTTGGCTTATCTGTAATGTATCTGTCTTGACATTGAAGTCAAATTGAGTTAGATCCATTAAGGATTTCAGAGCAGTTCCCAAATTCATTGAATACAGAAAATGAGTAAGAGGTAAGCTGCAAATTCTTCCTTTCCCTTGATCATGTGGCAGGAGAAAATTCATGAGAGGTTTCAAGATGAATACTCAAGTGAATATTTTGCAAATATTTAGCCACAACTCTTTCTTTTGCAAACATCTTTTGCAAACAAAACTTTGCCATCTAGCAATGTTTGCAGAAATGAAAGAAAGAATCCAGTAAGTAATCTGACAAATTCTATTCTCTTTAAAAAGTTTTGGGATTTCCAGTATCCTTAGAAATTGTATAAAATATAATTTTATACCTGTGAAAAAAAATTTAAGAGCAGTGTTCGGTTGGAAGCTAGTTATATAGGTAATAAAAAAATTAAATCTTTCTAGATCTGTTGATTGTAGCTCTTCAAGAATGGTGTGGATTTATGAACCTTCCACAGCTACTCAGTGGTTGGGAGACCAAATACTAAGCAGTGGATCAGTTCCTTAGTGGTTGGAACAAAGTCCCTTCCCTTAGGTGAAGGTGAGTTCCCTAAGTGCCAAGATCCTCCAAACAAAGACTGTGCATTCTGAAACTCTGGAGAGTATCTCAATCAGTACTTTTCAGTCTGTGACCTTTGAGGTCTATGGATTTTTCTAAGTCTATAAAAGGTGACTAACAAAATCCTTTATTATTTTCATGATTGCTCACATTTCCTCTCCATGGGTCCTAACATCCTCTGAAAATATTAGGTGGCATCAGATTATGATTGTTATTTCCAATCAGTAATCATATCCCATCTGTCCTCATTGTACAGAAACTAATAATTTGTATGAAAATCAAATAAAAAAGACACTTCAACCATCATTGCTTAGGATGAAATCACTGGAAAGTTAGCTTTAAAACAAACAAAAAGCAAAGGCCAAAACTCTGTGGGGGTGAAAAAAATTGTACACTCAAATATATCATCTTTGATTGAAGCCTCCCAGGCCTAGAAAATTGGAGTACATGTCATCGGACTTTTGTTCAGATAATTGCTATTCATTTTGTATGCCTTTTTTCATCTTTCTCAAGAATACTACAAACTCTTAATAACGTTATTATCTGCTAACAGCTGTTTCCTACAGCAGGATGTCTTATTTCCATTACTCTGTTAGAAACTTTCTAAGCCACAATTCTTCCCACTGCCATGAGTGATCTGCCTGTTCCCAGCTAGGGAAATATGGAGAGTTTTTGAAATTCTTGAAATATTAAGAACAATCTAACTACTTGTTTTCCAGCACAATGTACCTTAGAATTTTTTTCTTTAAAAATTATTTGCAAATTTGCGTAACATATATTCTCAGTTATTCCTCAGTCAGCCACAGGGACAATGCTTTTGAAAAGGTCATGAAAAGGAGACGGATTTTCCACAAAGACATGTAGTGATAGGACAGGGGGGAATGGCATTAAACTGAAAGGTTCAAATTGGATTTTAAGAAGAAATTCTTTACTGCAAGGGTGGTGGGGCCCTGGCACAGGCTGTCCAGAGAAACTCTGGATTCCCCATTCCTGGAAGTGTCCAAGGCTAGCCTGGATGGAGCTCTGAGCAACCTGGTCTAGTGGAAGGTGTCCCAGCCCATCTCGAAAAGGTCCCTTCTAACCTAAACCATTCTATAATTCTATGTATAATTTCATCTGTACAATTTCTAAATGAGAATTTCTTTTTTTTAACAGAAGATTACAGGTATTGAAAATACTTTAATTTGAGAATTGAGAAGTGGTTTTGATTGAGTGAAAAGAGGCTTTTTTCTGGTTTGCATTTTTTCATTGAAAGATTTCCGTTTTTCAGTTCTAAAGCAGGAATTTTACTAGTTTATGCCTTTGTGACTTGAGTGTCAACATCTGTGCTTATCTTTAGAAATGCCATTTATCTTTCATAGTGTGCAAAATGCTCATTAGAAAAACTGAAGATACAAGAGGAATGTCTAAATAAAGGAAATAGCGTCAAAACCCCTCCATTCAAAATAACAGAAATTCAGAGATTTTCTTTGCCCTTTTACTTTTTCTCTAGAAAGTATATTAGACGTTCTTTTGTTTTAAATAAAGGTAAGCAGTTGCTATTAACTATAATCAAGGTACGAATTAAATTGTTCAACGTTTAAAAGTTTCAGCATTTAGAAAATTGGTAAATTATGATTAATTCTTCCATAACTTACCTGGCAAGTGTTAAAAACTTCATTGTTTCCTTGTCTAAATTCACAAATATCTGAACTAAGCAACAGAAGCCATGGGAAATACAATGAAGGATGGCAGATACTGTATTTGATGGGAGTTTGTAGATACCAATTGTAATACTAAAGCCTTATGTTAAGTCCCAAATCTTGTTGAGTAGGGCTTGTAAACCAAAAAGTTCTTTTCATACTGTGTCCTTTTAAGTCTAAATAAGGATCAGTTCTGTTACTAGCAAGCTTCTTTTTTGGATCTGCCCCCGCTTTACTGATGGTAGGATCAGATGAAATTTTGTTAGCAATCCAGAATGAATGTTTGCCTTTTAAAGATGGCAAAGTGATGTCAAAGTATAGGATCTTGCCTTGCTAACTCTGGTGAAGAAAGAGGAAGCTGGACTCATAGCATCTAACACCCCTAGACCACCTTGGCTCATGCTCAGCTCTGTAATTCCTCCTCTGAAGGATCAGAAATCTTCACCACTGTGATAATTCTGTCAGTCCTTCACATGCTAGACAGAGTAAAACACATTCCATTTTCCCCTTCTCTCATCTTCTATTTAACAAAATATGGGTGCTGATTGGAAAGAGAAAACAAGACATGTAAACAGTGCCTAAACATATTGCTTCGATGTACAGCTATGTTTGCCCTAAACCTTCATGTACTCTAAATAAGACAGAGATAAAAGGGAAGTCTGTCATTATTTTTTTTATGTTACCAAAAGTCAATAAATGCTTTTCCTGAACTGAATAAAAAACATCAATAAGGCACATTTGCAGCCAAATTCTGCTGATTTTACTGATGTTACTTTGTCTCTGGAAGAGAACATTAGCTAGAATGATATATTGCATTGTACTTTACAGCAATAAGCTCACTCTCAAGTACTATGTGACCTAATTTTTCTCTGTGTTATTAAAACCAAAGAAATTCAGAACAAAATATTTAAAGCTGCATAACCTTTTATGCTCAGACTACTGTGTAAATATTTTTGGCTATCTATCTGTTTGACCCTTTTTGTTAGCAATCTTCAGAATGATGATTGGGAGGTTTCTTTTTGCTATAAATCTTCAGACTTTAGCAAGTAATCAAGTTTTACTAGGACAACATCACACATTTCTCATTATGAAAATAGTGTTTTCCTTGCTGACTCTGCATGGGTATAATCAGGGCTTGGGAAATGCACATTTGGCATGAGAACAGCCTTTAATTCCAATTGGAAGCTAATTTTAAAATAAAATCAAAGTGGGCAAAACTATTACTATTTGTAAAACTCATTCACAGCATAACAGATATTGCAAAGATTTTTTAAACCAAAGAAACAAGACACTAGTCATCTGTGGATCCATAGTAACTATATGCAGCTTCTTAGACCATAATTTCTGAAATATGAGAGAAAGATGTCCACCTGTTGTGAGTGATATTCCACACCTAGCAGTTAAGCTCCATTTTCATCTCACCTAGTAATACATATGCAACCTGAATTTCTAGACTGAACTTTTCACAAGGTTCTTAGAATTATCAGCCAAGATTTTGGCACTTCTTCCCAGTTTCTGGTTCAGATTTGTGCAGGGCAAAATTCAAATTCTGGCACAATTCTGTGGCTTTCAGTGAAGATGAGTTTTGTTAGACATAGTCAACTTTTTCATCAATGACAGAAAATAGGTGTGAAGATGAATAAAAATATGTGTGTATAATATGAATTATAGCAAGTGCTTAGAAAATCCTCAGAGAAATTGCAATTTAAGTTACTTTTATGGTGGAAAAGAATTTATCAGGAGAGCTTCTGCTTTTCTTGCACAGCTCCAGACAACAAAGCCAAAAACAAATGCTCCTGAGAATATTCAATGAATGCCTGAGAATGTCAGCTGTTGAAAGGTTAAGTAACAAATAAGCAATTAGTTTATATTCCTGGTTTAATTAGCATATTTATGAATAAATGTGAGTATTCAAGTTAAACATTCAGCTAAACTGCATCCCTTAAAAGAGAATTTTTATAGCTAATCCATGTACTATTCCTTCACTTTAATTTGCACATTCTAAAATCTATGTGGCCTTGAAGGTAACATCATCAGCACATTGTACATACTTCTGTAAGCTTCCTGTGAGATCTTCTGCAACTAAACTATGTTTACCATGCCTGACATGTCTTCCATCATGAATTCAGTTCTCAGCCTCCCAAGCAATTTTTGTTGTCTTCTGATGCCCATCTTTTAACCTCCCATTTGAATGTCCTTTCACTGATGATGTGACCTGGGCCATGCACAGTGTTTCAGGTAAAAACTTGACAATGTGCTGCTCAATTCATAAAAAAATTATCTCTTATTCACATTCCACTTTTAAGAAGTAAATTTCTTTTCTGCCAGGGAAACCTGATATGTGGGAGAACCACACAAAGTGTATGCATTTATATATCACATTGAAATTGGGTCTTGGGATCCTCAATGTCACAGCATTCAAATATGTTTTTTGCTGTCTTTCTGCAATGTGCAGAGGGAAAAAAAACTGCAAGGATTGTCACAGTTAGTATTCATCATTCCTTCATGATATTGTGTTTGGGCAATATGATGATTCCTCACTAAATCTTTTATGAACCTCCCCAGCATCCTGGTTTATATTTCAAGGTGAACACTTGAGATTTCAGTTTGGCTTCATATCAAATATAGTTTAAGAGGCCAAATTTTTCTGCTGTCAATACTATTTGTGAGAAGTTAACCCACCCTGAAATATTAATCAGAAATAGCAACATTTAGACATTCATCTTCCTTCTGCTTGTACACCAGAGCTGTTGAAAGACAGAATATATTCAGCATATTTAAGTCTTTAAAATTTGTCGACTCCTTCAGTTTTTTTCGTATCTTCCACCACCAGGAAAATTATTTTAATTAGAAGCCTGCTTGTATTCTGAGTTTTCAATTTCTTTGTTGAAATATTTCAAATATTGATTTAAATAAACTATAAGAGTACTAATTAGAAGTGTACTGTACTAGTATATCAAGATCCCAGCTTACATTGTTTGAAGTAGTGCAATTACACAAAATAAATGGCAGTATTTCCTAAGGTTCTCTATAAGACAAAATGAAAATATGACAATTGTCTTTTATGCATACAGCACTGAGAAACAACCCAGATAAGTGACAAGAATCAGAAAGAAGAATGAAAACAAGTTTTCTGAAGAGAATTCACTATTTGTTGAAACTTTTATTTGGTTTACACTCTTTGTCCATGAGGTGCATGAATTTCCTGCAGATCATTCATGGGTTTAGTCCATGTATTCTGCAGAATATTTGTACATAGTTCAAACCTATTATGTAAATTACTTCAAAATGTCTTTGTTAGCTGTAAGTCATTCGACTATGATTCTAATTTGATGAACAACACTCAAAAGTTTCACTGAAACCATCTTTCTGTCTCAGGTTAAAAGTGCAAATATACATATTTATAAAATAAAAATTGCCATTCAGCAATATACTTGCAGTTACATTTTCCACTGATATTCATTGAGAGTATTCTCATCATATATTCATTATATGAAGTATTCACTGAGAATATTAATATGAATTCCAATATTCTTTTAATATTCAGCTATTGTAGAATATTAATGAAAGAGAGCACAATAAATCAGAGAATGCACATTAAAGGGAATATTTTTTACTGTTTGAAAAAATATTTTTGAGACTGTTCTGAAGGTATTTGTACATTTCAGAGAGGGGCTGTATCTCTGGATGCACCTTCGCTGAGTTTTGTCATGCTGATTTCCTAAATAGAAGACATTGTAAAATTAATGATTTGCTCTCCTTTAAATAACATTTATGCTTCGACATGAGAGCATTCTGTCTCCCCAGGCTGGTCCAGGATCTGACTGTGGGCAATGGCTCTGAGCCAGCGGTGTGGGATTGCTTTCCTTCAGCAGCTATACCAGGAGCTTCTTTGTCAGCTCCTTAAGATGAAAGACTAAGTAAAAAAAAAACCTGTCCAAACTCATGCAAGCACAAAAATTACATCTGAAAAATATATAACACACAAAAAGCTAAACAAGTTGTTTGATATGGATCAGTATTTCCAGGGAAATTAAAGCACTGCAACTCCAAGAGTTAATCACAGAATCACAGGGGGAAGAGACCCATCAGGATCATCAGTCCAACTCCCAGCTCTGCAGAGGACACCCCAAAAATCCCCCTCTGTGCCTAAGAGCATTCAAATGCGTCTTGAACTCTTTCAGACTTGGTGCTGTGCCCACTTCTTACTGTAACATGACTGATACATCATACATTGATCCTTTTCAGCTTTTGCCTTCTCACTGTAGGTACAGAGCCACACCCATGCAGGCACAAACTAAACTTGATTTTTTTTTTTTAATTAAGTGGGAGCACATATGGAGAATTAACACTGAATTCCTGGGTTTTGTTTAACTTTACCCTGTTTTTCCAAGATCTTTAATTCAACAAATTGTCAATCCTATTATCGCACCTTATGACTTTGTGTACTGAGGGTGAGAAAAAAAATCTTCCTTTTTCACAGCTAATTTGTCATTCATATATCCAGTTTCTAAAAACTTGAATAGACATTATACATCTAATTAATTTTTAATACATCTTTGTTCTTTTTTCCTCTAGATAAATTCCTGAGTGAAGATTCAGTCAGGGTTTTAAGCATGAATCTTGAAGAAAACTCTATGCAACTGATTGCAAAGGAAATATTTTTCCCTCTAAAAGGATAACTATGCTCTAAACTGATATGGCGGCCTACATTTCAGGATGGTAGTTATGCTAAAGTGTTGAATTTACTTTTAAAGTAGAATTTTTTACCACAGAGAGGCTCATAAATCAGGGCATGCTTTGCCATATGAGGGTTTACTACAATAACGTTCAGTGCTTGGGGTTTTTTTGGTACTTAGTACAGTTTGAATTGGACAATATTGCCAAACTGCCAAGTTATTGAAGCTCATAAACCTTCTCACTGACCTCAGTATTTGCAGAAATGTAACCTAAGTCTGTCTGCAAATATGATCCTGAAACAGCTAAAGTTGCAAGGATTAAACATACAGGTTTACTACTTTAATATTTTAATTATCCACTGAAATGCCTTCCAGAAGAGGCTGAGAAAGATAGTGTGCCAAACCCAGAAAATTTTGAATGAAAATATCTGCAATTTTTCACCTTGTCTGTATAAATACGTTGAGAACATATGCAGAAACTTTGAGTACAGTGCAAATTTAGCTAAAATCAAACAGGAATTTTACATAAAAGCTGGAATGAATTGCTAATTCAAGCAGAAATACTACAGAGCCCTTGAATTGTGCTACTCCATGTTCCGAAGTTGTGGCAAGGCTGTAATGTCAGAGCTCAAGAGCTGGCAAACTGCACCTGCGATTAATGTCAAATAGATGTCTAAAGTGTGGAGTAGGCTTGTCTTCAAGAGCAGAAAACCAATATATCTTATATTTCTTCTATGTGTGAATGTCAAACCCATTACTAAAGCAGCATATGTAATGGGCTGCTAAGAATTTCACCAGCACAGACAAACTGGGTGGATCAATATGTTACTACATCGTCAGTACAAACTGACTTTGAGTTTAGGTAATGGCTGACAAAATGATTCAAGAGGAGTATGTAGAGGAAATAATTGCACCTCCCATTAGAGAAAGCTCTCTGCTTATTCCAATGATGCCACAGAAGGCTATAACTGCTGCTAGTTTGCTGAGCTGGCAAAAAAAGCAGGGAGAGCAGGAGGATGAAGTACTGGAATCACTATTCTCCCTTTTCAGTCTCAGAGTTGAAGGAAGTTTTAAAATTACCAAATACAGTGAGTCAGAAATTCAGCTTACTGAGTGTGCACATCTTCACAGATTTTTCACCCCCAAAAATCTATGAAATTTATTGAAGATAGCTGCAGTTGTCTGACAAAATTGGTTCAGCACAGACATGGCATAAAGGTCAGGTATTTTGCTCAGCCGTGTCATAGTGTGCAGTTATGGTAACAATTATATATGGCTACCATGCCAGGGGTTACAACTGAATATGAGAGTGGAAATGCTTTGTGGATATTCCATTCTATGCCCATTAACATTCTTGCTGTACTATTGATGATTATGAACTCAGCACTGCACACAGCCCAGCACTTTCTGCTTTAGGAGAACTTCTGTATTTTTATTGCTATGAAGAGCACAGTCTCATCCCTAAAGAGTTACCTTACTGAGCCTGTTCCTTTACCTGGTCTTTTGTCTACCTGATGCACACTGGAAAACCTCCCTAATCTATTAATATAAGTGTGATCACACAATAGGCCAGTGGACTGATACAACACCACCAAATGATTCTACCAATGACGCAAGAAATTCTTGTTCCAGATGAAGCTTTCCCTGTGGCATCAGCCCCACAGCCAATTGTTGAACCATGGTGTATACCCAATTCTTTCACCATTTGAAACCATGGCAGGATTGAGTCACCTGTCTCTCGGTCTCTTGACCTTCACTTCCAGAGCTCAGTTTCCATTGCTTGAGATAGACCCAGCAGTGTCCTTGGTGTCCAGATGGATAAACAGCAGACATAAGCTAAGGTAATGAACAGACCAAGAGTAAAGTAAGGCTTGGTATTTCTTCCATAATTTTTGGGTTCGTATTTGTTTCATATGGCAAGGTTTTTGGGGTGGGTCAACTACATAGAAACCAATATCAGAGAAGAAAAGTGCTGTAACAGGGTCCGAGGGGGCTGCACAGGCCGGCTGCCCCCCCGGACCGGGTCTCTGGTCCGTGTAATCCCACTGGATCTGGGGCGGGCGGCCCCCGAGGTTCCACGGCATGGCATGAGTCTCCAAACCATGTCAATTCAGCAGGAATATAGTGAGACTAAGAAAAGAACTGGACTCTATCTCTGTTCTGGCAGGGAGGTTTATTTGGGGTAAGGGGGAAGAGGGTCACAGGGAAAGGAGAAGGGGAGGGAAGCAGGAATGGGATAGGGGCTGCCAGCCCAGAGATGCAGAGAACCTCGAGCTGATCCAGGCTCTGCCTTTTAAAGGGAAGGAGAGGGGGCAGGGGCTGGCTCTCTCTGAGCCAGTCCCAGGAGGACGAAGGGAAGATTGGCAGGAGGGTACACACCAATAGGTTTTGAGGTACAGCAGAGCATATTTTAAAATGAACCAATGGTACACTGAGTGGGGAAACAAAGGGAGCACATGGAATCCTAAAACTCCACATTGCTACAGAAAAGGGAGAAGGTGCTCCCGTGCCCAAGCCTTTGCAGCCCATGGGGATGACCATGGAGAGGCAGGGTGTTCCCTTGCAGTCCATGAAGGACCATATCTGCACACAAGCCACTCTGCAGCCCTGGGAGGAGCCCAGGCTGCATCCATAACATTTAATCTGAAAGACTGCAGCCTGTGGGAAGGACCTATGCTGGATCAGGGAAAAAGGTGTGAGGAGGAAAACGAGCAACAGAGGTGTGTTACAGACTAAACCCAACCCCTGTTCCCTATCCCCCTGCACTGCTCAGGTGGAAGGAGATGGAATGGTCATGAGTGAGGTTGAGCCCAGGAGGAATGTGGGAAAATGAGAAGAAAAGCGTTCACAGTTTTAGCGTTTTTTCTCACTATCCTACATTGCTATTAAAAATTACATTAATCCCCCTGAAGTCAAGTCTCTCTTCTTCATGACAATAAATGAGCAATCTCCCTGTCCTTGTCTTGACCCACAAGATCTTTCATCTTATTTTGCCCTGTCTTCCCAAGGCAGCTAGCCAAGATTAACCCACCACAGAGCACCCAGCAAGAGCCAAGCTTCCCATGCAAGTTAGAGCCCATCAGTTGGGTATTTCCATCCTTACAGTTACCTGACAGCTATTTCTCATCTTTCTGATTTCGACAGCACCTCACCCTCTAGCATTAAAAAAAAAAAAAAAATTACCAAGCCTCTGATATTGAAACATGAACTGATTTTTTTTTCCTAGGTGAGATATTCACAACTTACAGGATATATATTATTTAATTCTACAAGAACTGTTGATTATAATATTCAATTATTTCAGTAATTCAGTGCATGTCAATAACATGTATGTGACTATGTGTGTATGCATGAATATAAAGGTGCTGTTATCCCAAAGTGATTATATTAGAAAGTGATATACAGGGCTTTACATAAATAAAAACTGGTAGTTAAGTTTTATTCATAATGGGTTGGGGGTAGTACAGTTTGCCTTAAGAAAGACATTACCGTATGTAAAGCCACGAGTAATATATACTGCAAAAGTCAGTTACAGTCTTTTTAGGATAAACAAATAAAAAGAAATATTAAAGCATGCTAAAATACTCTTACAAAAATAAATCATATAGAAATGTGCAAGAACTTCGGATATGAGTCAGTAAAACTGTAATGTCGCATATTTCATAATATGTTGCCATTATGTTCTAATATAATGTCTCCTCATATTAACATAAGAATTTGAATTTCTCTGATCATTATTAGACAATGTGATTATTACTATTTTTATAAAAACTGAATAAATACTGGATGAACAAGAAGATTTGAAAATTAAAATTAACAGTTTTTATATCTTTTAATGTTGAAGTGGTGAAGGCCTGTTCTTGTTCAGTTTAAATTAATGCAATTTTTACTTGTGACTTCTCAAAAGGCTGCAAGATAACAATATTGTGTTTCTAAGAGAGAAAGAAAGGTTGGAAATATGACTTAATCTCCTACACTGTGTGAACAAGATAGTTCATAGTCATTACTTCTGGAGATTACAAACCTCACCATTGCCAGGGCAAATTGGTCAATTTTCAACTAACTACCATGGCATTCTGGTCTTGTTATGCTCTGTTGGCTTTAAATGCTTGTCCCTCACCTTTAAGAGCTATAATGCAGGGGAGGATCTTTTTATTACAGTCAGTGAAAGCAATCTCAATCACTCAGCTCTATATACATTTTTAAATACATATTACTCAAGTCTAACTCCTGCATTAATACAATTGAATGGACCTTTTCCTATAACACAGTCAAAACCACTTTTTTTTTATATTATAGAAGACTGGATAGATGTAAACACTCAGCTATATTTCTGGGATGCTGCATTGTACTAGAGACAGAAATCATACATTTTATTTCCTCTCTTTTTATGTTGTGTTCCATTAAGGGTGTGGAGCAATGTGAAACCTCTGTGCACTATGAAATCACAGACACAGTCTGCTCAAACTATGTCACTAAATATGTTAGCTAAGCATATCAACTAGGACTGAATATGCTAAATTATTGGGTAATTTTTTCCCCCCAGAAATATGGTGCAATATCATGGTGTATGGATCTGATATTAAAAAAAAAAAAAAAAGTAATGTTGCTTTTTCATAGCATGATGGAATTTATGTTTCTCACATGGGTGAGAATGTGCTTTCCTCAGGGAGCTATTTGCCACGCTCAGGAGAGACGAGATTTCACAGAAAGTAAGATATAGAAGAGACTCTGTGAGCCTGAGGGATCAGGAGACTTGGCTGAGAAAACAAGAGACAAGCTGACCAAGCTAATAGCAAAAAAACCTGTTGAAGATTATGGGGAGTTTGTTACAATTTACAGTCATGGGTTAGTTCAGACCAAAGGTGCACCGAGGACCATTTTCAAAGAACAATGAGCAAACAAGTTATGTCTGATGTTTTTTTTTAATCATTTCCACTGTGTAAATGTGGAAATGTGTAGTAACTTTTAATTGGGTCTATTAAAAAGAAATCAAGTCTTTTTAGTATCAAGTCTGATAAAACCTTTCACTTTTATTGTGAAGGATCTGGGATTGAGTTGTTTTGTGGGGGGAGGAGGGGAAAGGGAGGTAGCTTGGTAAGTCACCTTTATGCCTAATTGGAGAATTTTGCACAGGAGACAGGACAGGCAAATCTACCTCAAAGGTCTTGTTAATGCCAGGTCTATTCAAAGTCCTTAGGGCACACAGGTTCAAAGTATGCTTCCAGGTGGAGACAAAATGACTTTTTCTTGGAGCAGTGAAAATTTGTAAACTGCATCAGTTTAGACAATAATTGCAATAATTGCAGTAATTAATTGTTAATAATGAACATAATTATTAGCAATTATTATTAATAATTAGTTATTAGACAATAATTACACTCCATAGCTTAGACCATTCTGTCTTCAAAAAAAGGAGATAATGCACTAATACGATAAATTCTTCCTTCCTTATACAGAAGTTTTGACTCTTTATCTTAAACTGAAAACAATTCTATTTTTGTTGTTTCCAATGCTAAATATGATGCATTACTTTCTGCCAAGTGAGACTGAGAGACCCAAAAGCATCTGGGTCTTTCCCATTTAACCTTCTACATGGCAATGATACCTAGGCCTAAAAACCACGTTTCAATACTCAAAGTAGTAGAATGTGACACACAAATCTGGTCCTGTTATTTTCTAGAGTAGTGAAAGAGTCCTGGCACTGTTAATGTGAGAGGACATTCCAAGGATTCTGATTTGCACTGGGAATGCAAGCAGTTCGCAAACCCTTTCAGTTTCCGTACAACTAATTTTCGGTTTGGCTTTATAATAGCTGTTACTACATCCAAATTATAACACTGATAAGTGAAAGGATAATTTCTTTCCTGGAGCAGATGGCATGGAACCACAGAAGATACATGATAAGATGACATAATAGCCTTAAAATACTTATTCATATCATTATCAAGAGAAGTTACACTGCCACCAATGGAATTAAACTTACTTTAGTTTTGTGTGAGATGGAAACCCTTTTCAAGGAAAAAAAGAAAATTTGTATATTTAACACTTTTAATTTCAGAAACCTAAAGTATACACTAGTCATTATAAAAATAGTATTTGCTTTACTGAATAAGATCTCTCTTCTTAATTATCTTTCCTATCTCTAACTGCAACTAATAGTAACCAAATATTCTACACAGAAGTTGTCATGCAGCAAGTAGATGCAAGGTAATTTATCAAACGTTAATGTCCCATCTTAATTCATTGTATTCAGATGTTTAAATTGTGAATAATTAATTTTTGTCAACCCTGCAAAGCATTTCAATGTACTAAATGTTCTAACCCAACATTCTTCTTACCTGTCAGCAGGTACAAGTCCCATTTCTGCCTGAGGAAAAGTAATATCCTCACAGAGCTTATGCCACCCTCCTTTTTGGAAGTTAAGGGAACAAATTTCCCTGTGATCCATTTAGCAGCCTTGTAATTTGCCACCACATAGCCACTCCAAACTTCTTCTATTGTTTGTAAATTGTTGTAATTGCAAATTAGATAATGACCTAAGGATAAGGTCCTTGATAAGGATCAAAGCTTGTTTGGTTTTTCTGTGTTTTGTTTTGGTTTTTTTCTTTCCAATATCATCCTCTACCAAATCTCCTCTTAAAGTAGAATAAATTTCTGCCATGGAATTGCGTGGTGACTAACACTCACTGTGTGACTATCTCAAAATTATGGAGCTGGAAAGGCTGGGATATTTGATCTATTTTAGTATTGTTGAGTAAATAATGGTCATTTCCGTGCAGTGGATTATATTATCTGCTATATGAGTATGGCAAAACAACAAAGACTGAACAAATCAGGAAATGTTCGTCTCTTCAGAATCTTCCAACCATAACTCCATAAGAGAGTACAGTTCACAGCATGCCAAGAATATAAGATATTGAGGAGTTAAGGTGACAGATGGGATACAAAAATATTAATAAAGTACAATATATTAATAAAATAAACCCAGACACATGTTCCAAGTGGGGACCAAAGGCTGCAGAGGAGGAAAGATATTTGTGGCCCAGTGAACATCAGTGATGAGCTGTTCTCAATCTTCATGATCCCATGCTATGGCATAAGAAGAAAAAATGTACAAATTTACAGCCTCCTAAAATCCAGCATAACTGCTCTGGAGGGTACAAACAGTCCCCAAATGGTGTCATGTACTCCCAGTCAACAGCCAATGTCAACAGTGTGTGCTGAGGTGCAGCAATACAGAACTACACAGTGCACAGCTAAGCAAACAATAAGCTTTTTAAAGGCAGTAGGTGAAATTGTTTCTATTACTCTTGTGGCACATTGGGCTTTACACCTGGAATTACAGGAAAAAATGCAGAAAATATTGGAAGACAGAAATAATAACAAAAAAAAGGATAATATGATTTATGACAATGAAACATAACCTTGAGTAAAATCTTTGTCAGTTTCAGGACCATGATGCTTATATGGAAAGATTTTTTTTAAGCAGTGATGCATTACAAATAGAGGCGAGGAAGAGAGAAAATGTTCTAGTAGATGTAAAAACATTTGTATTTCATGGGAAGAAAGTATAATCATGGAATAAAAGGGGCCTCAGTTCATAATATTAGTGCCATCCCTTCCTTGGTAATCAGCAATAAAAAGAGCTGCATTTTTCATATGAAGAGAGATCAGTCCTTTAATTTAATCATGATGTTCAGAAGAAAGAAAAAATGTTTTCAGAATAAATAATAGCTATCCAATTAATTTAAAACTGTTTCAAATCTCTTTGTAGCTTTGGAAATAAATTAAATTGCTTATTAATTAGGTATCAGAAATATTAAGGTAGTTTTCTTTGCAAAAATTATTAAATCCTTTCAGCTATTAACAAAAAATAAAACAAAACAAACCAGAGTTTTGGCAGTTTTAGAACAAAAAAGAGCAGAAAAAAAGAGGATAGGAAATCTGTGTATGACTTTAAGGTTTTAAGTGGGTTATTTCCAAATTACTTGAAAGAACTGATCAATATTTCATAGAATCTCACCACTGTATATAGTTGTTTAAGGCACTTTGATCAAATTGAATTATGGGTCTTTTATCTCTCTGTGGCAGTCAACATTTCCAATAGATAAATGTTGACAACGGTGGTTCTGAGCTTCTAATTATATTATCCACAAAAAAAAAAAAAAGGCAGCTTTTTAAATAACAACTGAAACAGTCATGGCCTGGCACTACAAAATAGCCAGATTTATGGACATTAAATGTAAGGAAAGAACTCAGCCACTGGGAAATGTACAAATAATAACAAAAATATTAAGGGGCCAAATATCTCTCAAGTGCTATTTCACAGAGGCTTTAGGTAGTTCAGAAAAGATGCAGAAAACAGCACCATTTAGATATTTTTCAGAGACAGAGAAAAGAGCAATCTCATTCTCACAGAATCATTGAATCACTGAGGTTGGAAAAGACCTCTAAGATCAGCAGGTGAAACCTTCAACCTACCTCCGCCATGTTCACCACTCAGCCAGTGCTACACAAATATGGCTTTTAAATTCCTCCAGGGATGGCAAATCCAGAACTTCCCTGGGCAGCCTGTGCCAGTGCTTGATAACCTTTTCAGTCAAGAAATTTTGCTAATATCCTATTTAAACCTACCCTGGCACAACCCAAGGTCACTTGTTACTTGGGAGAACAACCCCCACCTGGCTACAAACCCCATTCAGGTTTTTTTAGAGTACTAAGGTCTTACCTGAGCCTCCTTTTCTCCAGGCTAAACATCGCAGAATCTCTCAGTTGTTCCTCACCACACTTGTGCTCCAGACCCTTTCCCAGCTCCACTTCCCTTCTCCAGACAAGCCCAAGTCCCTCAATATCCTTGTTGCTGTGAGGAGCCCAAAACTGACCCCAGCATTCCAGGTGTGGCCTCACCAGTGCCCAGTACAGGAGAACAGTCGCTGCCCCAGTCTTCTGGCCACCCCCTTTCTGATGCAAGACAGATGTTATTGGCCTTTTTGGCCACCTGGGCACACAGCTGTTGTAGCCACCTCACTGCAATAGCACAGGTACTGTAACTCTCCCATCCATAGCCTTGTATGTATGTCAAGGCTGCCTGCATTTAAGAGTACGGTGTGCTAAGTAGACACAGTTGGGGCAAAAGACTAAATAAAAAACCCCAATCTGCTGAAGGGTTGGATTCATTTCAATTTTGTTAATGTGTATGCCAATTAAATGCAGTATTTGGGTTGTTATGAAACGCTCTTTACTGACAGTTAAAGTTTAGTGTGGCTAGTGAATTGTTATTGTAGGAAATGTGAGCTAGGAATTGGTAGAACATGAAATAAGTTTTACATGCCAAAAGTTAAGTTTTCTGAAGATCAAGAGGTTGGGGGGAAAGCTGATTAAGTTTAAGATATGAGTACATTACTTGAAAGTAACCATTACTGAAGTAAAAATCAATTATGATAAAGAAACATTTTCTACTTTTAAAGCCCCTTTAGACAAGTGCAAAAGGACATTCCCCTTTCATTGTCTGAAAGAGGTCTTTGAAGAAGGTCTCTGATGTTTTGGGCAGATCCTGTATTGATCTGTAAATTGATAAGCCCCTCCTTTGCAGTCTCTGACTCCAGAAGAACTTTATTTAAATTGCTCAGTTTTTATCTAGTTTTAGATATTAATTTTTCATTAAATAGACTTCATTTTTCCTCTAGTGCCATTCTTTTTTGCCCACACGGATGTATGACATGCATTCTACCATGTCTTCAAAAGCATTGAAAAAAGATTTATTTTTAGACAACTATAAAGGTTGATGCCAATATAAGAACAAAGACCAGTCTGTGAATTACTAAGTATCCAAGGACAATTTAGAAAATTCTGATAAGATGTTTGTACTATTGTCTCTCAGAAAAAAAAAAAAAAAAACAATTGGGAAACATTGAGTGAGCTTTGTTGCTGGGTTTAGGAAACCACGGTCTAATCCATTGTACCCAAAAAGCAAATGGGTGTATCCACAAATGCTAACACTGAATAGAATTTCCAAACTCTCCTCAGATGAAATAACCAGTGGGAGAAGAACACCTGGTAAAGAATAGATAAACAAGTTTTAGTTTATAATTATCTAGTTTAGCTTGTTTTCTTCTCAATCTCTGTAGTTCTCCCATATGTTATTTTCTTTTGCTAAAATATCCACTATATAAACTCCTCTTTAAATCTTTTTCTGACTGCATAAAAGTCAAAAATAGGTGTGGAGTTCAGTTGTAATGCAGTTTCTGGGCATCTTAATCAAGATCTTGTCAAGAACTCCATCAAGATTGCTCATATCAATCCTATGTATATTCATGCATTAATTATGATTGTCCCTAAAATCATTAATAAAAAATAAATGACTCGGGGAAACATTTTACACTGAGAGCCACTTCTCATTTCTATGGTTTTATTTTTCATTAAGCAATCAATTCAGTAATAGTTTAGCAAGTTCACTAGATCACATCATCATCCTTAGGATTGTTAACATTTACAAAGAGAACAATTGTGCTGTGCCTGGAGGAATGTACAGCTCCAGAATCCAAGATCACTTATTTTGGAAGCAGATAAGAATCAAATGGAACCCTTTGGGAGCTGCTGAAATCGATGTTTGTGCTGATTGTGACAAGAAAGATTTTCTTTTCTGCAAAAGCTGACACACAGCACGTGGAACAGAACTGAGTGGCTGACCATGGAATTAGATATATACAGTATGTCAAAGACCTACTGAGGAAAAAACCCCATGTTTTGGTTTCATTATGCCCCACTTTGCAAAGAAGGATGTTGCTTTCTTTCCTTTTTGTAGTTTATACTGAATTTTGCAATTAAGGGCTGTTACATGCTGATATAAACTGAAAGTAGCTAGGAGAAAGATTTTAATGTTTAGGAGAGGGGAGAATCTCATTACTGGATTTTGAAACACTTAGAAAATCTCAGTCTGTCCTTCTCAAGATTAGAAAAATATAATTAAGCTCATGTCTGACCTTGATATATAAAACAATTTTTTTTTAATTTAAGTAGTAATAATGATTAAAAAATAGTGTTTGTTGAAAACACAGTCACATCATTCCAACGGAATGAATATACTCACCACACTTACTTTGGCAAGTTAATTTAGGAGTACACTTGTAGTTCTGGAGGTGAATTCCCTGAATGATGTGTGACAAGGGTATTTTTCCCTCTGTTTTATTATCATTGCAAATTCTTTCTCAAGTAACCTGCACAGATTTCACGAGGAACCCCAAACGTATTAGGTGATTATGTAATTAGATCCTTTATTGTAATGAGCATGCCAGGAAAAAGAATGAATTAAGGTCATAGAGAATAAATTTAGCTCTGACATTTGCTACTTCAGAGTGCTTGCTTTTACAGCTCTAGTAGTCTATTAATAGCTTTGTTTGTACAAATGTGTAGATGTGGCATGCCATTATGACATTTTCCTCTCACTTGCAAATTCCAGGAGTTGATTTCAACTGCTTTAAAAGTACTGTGGTGTTCCTTTGGAAGATATTATTTTTCTTTCAGCTGAAGATGTTAGATGATTCTTAGATGCTTAAAAGAATAACAGAAAATTCAGTAGTTTAGACATCTACAGGTGATCTTCTTCTACCCATGTGTGAATTACAGAAAGTGGTGACTAGAACACTCACCTGGGTTGATATCAGAAAAATCTGGGGAGCTACTTATGGAATGCAGATTCACTAATTACTATTTGTCTGAAGGAGGTCTGTAAAGAAAACTGGATTTTTTGAACCTCATTTTATTGAGGCTTCTGCTGTCTTCATACCTTATTGTTGTAAGGCACAGAAAGCATCAATTTATGACTCAAGTAACTTGTGAGAGAAAAGAATTGAGGTGGTTTGAACAGCATAAGCTCTTCTGGCTTTAGATGGCTCCTGAAGCTTTGGTAAGAGAGTCTCAAAATACAGATAAATCACTCTAAGTCTCCAACTATGTTATGGTTCATTTGTTTTGTTTCTGTTTTTAATTATATGATTTGCATAATGAAACAAAATACATAAATTATTTTCTGTTTGAGGTGGAGAAATGTATATATTGACCTGATACTGTGAAGGACTTGACATTTATTTCACTAAAAACAATCTTTGAAATAAAGTTTTCTCATGACATTTTCTTTTCAAAATAGGTGATTTTCTTGGCTTAAAGCCAGGTTTATGTCTCAGTTACTTTAGATTCCAGAAGCAGCATTCTTGTTTGTTTGACTGGCTTTTTTTGTATGCAAATGGGCTATACTTTAGCAATAGGTAGCATTCAGGTTTGCATCCTAATTGGTGACTTAGAATGCCCAGCATTATCCTTCAGCAAAGTCAGCCTTTCATATTGAAATTCTTGAATGTCACAATGACTGAGAATAGACGGAGAACTATTAATTATGTTTATTTTAAACTGTCCTAGAGTTTCAATAACTCTCTCCAGAGGAGGTGAAGAGCATAGCATTTACCTACTTGTATAGATGTTATTTTGTATGAATGGCTTTAAATGTTCTAATCTGTAATACTGAAAGAGACACTGCATGACCTCTTTTAGCTGAGCAGGAAGAGTCCTTGCAAACAGAATATCAATAGATATGTAGAAACATACATGCATGTTTATATTTTTGTGTTTGCATATATACACAGGCACATACACAGGAAAATAAATAAGGCATAAAGGGATTATGTATTTCCTAATGCCCAGACAAGATCACAAGGAGTTGAGAAACTATTAGGCTAAGCAGCAGTGGGTTCAAACCCCCAGTAAAACATCAGAAGACCCTTTTCTGGTCAGTCAGGTACCATTCAGGCAGGAAGGAGCCCTCTGTGCTGTCAGCTTGCTGTCTTGCAAATCTTCTCAGGCTGATGCTTTTCCACGTTTTTGCTTTAGGGTTTTAAGACTGTGCATTTCATTGGTTTTCCACCTTGAATTTTTTAGGTACTGGTGATCTCTACCTCTGCAATCCTGTCAACATTCCTTATTTTGCATGGCCCTCATTGCCCTTTTTTAAAATGTAACAAATGCTTCTTGCCTCTGAGCCATAGTATCAGTGCTGGGCCTTGGATCCTTGAAAGACGTGTGCAGAATTCCCTGTTTGGGGTGAGAAGAAATCACAGGGATTTTTAAAGGAAAGGGTTATATGGGTATCCGGACTACAAAATTAATTATAGTTAAATCAATTTGCTTTAGCAAAAAAAGCATTAGACATTTCCATTAGAATTAAAATGTAGTGAGGATGGAACAAGCAAATATGTCTTTTTCTTATAATAAGGACTGTTGAAATAGTCCAATAATTTTTGAAGATTGCAGGAGGCAGCTACTGCTAAATGGTTTATTAGTCTTGGCACCAGAAAGAAAAGAGCTAGCCTTGGCACATAGGACTTTATCAAATCCCATGATTCTCCACTTTCCATTTCTCTTGTATATGAGCTTTAGTAGGAACATCTTAGAAGGCTGGCAAATGTCTGACAGCAACAGATGTAGAACTGGAGTATGGCAATGTTAAGTGCAATGCAAATGGAAACATCTTTTCCTTCACATAAGCATGTGATTTCTATGTATAGTACATCTAGAACAATAATAGTCTATTTTAAATCTTCTGATCTTAACACTTGTTTTAGGAGAAGCAACACTGTTATTCTCAGCTTACAGATGGGAAAACTAAATCACAGAGCCAGAATAAAAGGAAGAAAATACGGCAGAGGCTGCAGGGCAGCTCATAATTTAACTCTCAGTTCAATATTCTGTCTGTGTGGCTTTACTGCACTCTTCTCCACACTTAAAGCCCCTGTAGTACTCCTAAGTACATGATAAAAAGCTGATGCATGCAAGTCAGACCACTGGCTAACATCACGTGGTGAGCCATGATAAGCTCTATTGTTTGAAAAATACTTAATCTCTGAATTCATTCACTAAGGCTATCTAAATCAAATCAGATCCTAAAATGATTTTTCAATAGGTTTATTGGCAAGGTTAATTGTTTAACCACCTATAAAGTTCTTGGTCAAA
Source organism: Entomyzon cyanotis (assembly GCA_024500445.1). Taxonomy (NCBI): domain Eukaryota; kingdom Metazoa; phylum Chordata; class Aves; order Passeriformes; family Meliphagidae; genus Entomyzon; species Entomyzon cyanotis. The sequence goes on from JAKEPQ010000756.1 coordinate 7,340,952, forward strand.
ATGCAGGAGGATTTAGACATGAAATCTCTGCCTTTCTTTCCACTTTGATACCATGTCAAGATGCATCCTTCATTTTCCTTGCTTGAAACAGGAGGATACAAAAAAATGGTATTTCCAAATGACTTGAAATCTGGATCAAAGTTATGATGATTTTCTGATGTGAATTAAAACCAGGCCTGCTTCAATAGCTTCTGATATTCAGTACCTGCATTGTAATTAGTTTGGTGGGAAGGGAACGAGCTCAGAGAAGTAGGCATTAGTAGCATAGGATAAGGAGCAAGGAGAGTGACACTGATATTATCTCCTCTGTGTGTTTCCTTGTAATGTCCCAATACCTCTTGAAATGCAAGAAGAGACACTAGTCTGATATATAGTGCAGAAATAATTGCCTTCTGTGTTCGTCCAGCACCCTAATGCAAAATAAAAAGATATCTAATATTTTATACTCTCTCGCCACACATACGGTAGAAGGCCTTTAAAAGATTTGTGAGACATCCTGCAATATGATTTTTTTTCTTTTTTTTGGTAGCAGTGGGGTTATTGAAGTACCTCAGACTGTCTTCTGAAGGTTAATTAATTTTATGCTAAGAAGCTAGTCTTTCAGAAGCAGCCATCTAGTGGAAATAGAAAAGTCTTTAATTAACAAACATTGGATCTCATATTCAGTACTTATATGAAGACACACAAACCTGCAGTTTTTATATTATCACACCATATAATTATTTCTCCATATCCTCCACTACCCCAGGTCTTCATCCAAAAAAAAAATGCAAAACCTTTGTACTTTTTAAAATTGGATCTTGCTTTTTATTATACTGCTACTAATGCTAGAAGAATACTTCAGAATATAGAATAAGTAGGAAGATTCTTTCTTTGTAATGTATCATAAAATAATGAATATTAAATTTTTTGCTTTTAAAGACTGACCTTTTTAATCTATGTTTTTAATTCAAAACATTAAGAAGCAGCATTCTAAGAAAAAAAATTAACTATTTTTAAGCAAATTTCAAGAGAAATGTAAAAATATTTTCTTGTCAATATCCAAAAATTTTATTAATACATTACACAGCAGGGCTTTTTTGGGACATAAATCACTACAATATTAGAGAACTGTTGATTACAGTTAAGCTTTTAAGTTCTGTCTTGAATTTCAGTTTCACCCTGCTAAACAATGACAGAACTGACTATTTTAATAGATGACAATTAGGAAAAACATTTAGGCTTATATAGGTTCCTTTAGTGCTGTATGTAACAAGTTCACTGTGTGGAGAGAGCATTGGTTAAAAAGAGAAACAGAATTATTGACATCTTGGCATAGGAATGGTTACGTGGAGAGTCTAAGCTTGTCGCTGTTGAGCGGCTAGCTGAGGAATGACCCAGGTTCTCAGACAAGGAAAGAGAGAAGAAGAAGAAGTTTATTGTTTTGATTTCCATATATATAGAGTTTACAGAGGTCACCCAGATTGGTCAGCCCGAGACCTCCCCCTAGGCCCAATTGGCCAAGCCCGAACTGACCTAATCCGGAGACATTGTTTGCAAAACATCCAAACTCCATCTTTGTCCACGAAATATAGCAAAATTTTCCCACGGGAAGGACCTGTGCTAGCCACATAAGCTCCTGAACAAGATGGTTCCCCACAACTTGGGGCAATGAGTGTCTCCACTGCTTACAGCAGCATCCTTTCCTGATTTCAGATTCTCCAGATAATCACAGTCCTATAAAACACTTCAGAAGATGCATCATCCACTTCAATTATACCACTTACATGTAAAATATCTCTTAAGTACCTTGTATGTGTACATAAGACTGTTCTTTGAAACAATTTCTGTATCTACATGAATAATTTCTGCTGTTTATTGTGGTTAAACTTGGCTGAATTCCACCTGTCTTTTCAGCCACTCTCCTAAAAAGGACTGGGGGTGAAGAAAACAAGATTGAAAATCTCAAGGGTTGAGATAGGGACGGTGAGATCACATGAGACAGTAACATGAGTTACTGTCATGGGCAAAACAGATTTGACTTGGAAAAAAAAATCATTTATTGCCTATTAAAATAGTGTTGGATGGTGAGAAACAAAGACAAAAAAAAAACCCTAACAGCTTCTCTCCACGGCTCTTTCCTTCCCACACTCTTCCCCTGCTCCACTGTGGTCCTTCCCACAGGCTGCCATTCCCACGGGATAAACCTGGAGCAAGGACTCTCCACAGAAGACACATTAGCAGCGCACACCAGTGACCCACACTAGTTTATGAAAGCCGTCCTAAGTCAAGCCCATTTTCCTAGCTAGCTGCCAACAACACTGGCTGCACTGAGGTCTGTTCCCATTGTAGTTACTCAAATTTCAATTATTCGGTGAAATGTGATTCCGGTTTGTAATCCCTCCTAATGTTCCTCCATTATCTGAAGGGGCAGGGAGAAAAGGGAGCAGCTTGAGTGGTTTTCATCTTCTAGCTGTGTTTTAAGCCAGCACAATTACAAAACTGGTTGCAAGGCTAATATTTTAATATAATAATTCGGTTTAAGAATGTTTCAAAAGTTAATATCTGAGTTTTTCATCATGTCTATCTCATATCAAATGATGTTAGGACTTGACTTTTAAGTTTCTGTAGCACTTCTATTTTATTTTGATATCATTTGAGTATGAAGACAGTCACTGACTTGGAAGTAATATTTGAAATTTAAAGGGTGGAAAAAGAGGAATACATTTGAAACTCACTAATTTAAGTATTTAAAACAGGCGTCCTCTGTTTCACCTAAACTAACTATGATTTACATTTTATTCTGGGTCAAATCAGCAGCAATATTTAATTACTTATTCCACTTCTTAATCAGCTATCTCCCAGATAACATTCCTTTTTTCTTACTTCAGCCAAACTCATCTTGAACTTCCAAGATAACCATTTGTTCTTAATGGTTTCAATTTGGACTCTGTCCTTGATGTCATCAAAGTTAAAAGATAAAAGCCATACCTCCCTGGAAGAAAGCTGTTTGAACTTGTTCTCCCAGTCATAGAAAAATTTGGGCATTTTTAGGCAGAAATATTCTATATAATCGTCATCATTGTAAAAAATTTTCAAGATTAAATATCAGGAAAATGTTAAAGGTCTCTTTTTTGGGGAGGTGGGGTGGGGTAGAGGGGCATGATGAGTAAATTGTAATTTACATATATTAAATTCTTCACATATCTGTAGGCATGCACTGAGGTGGTTTTGCACTGTGTATACTTGCCTGTCCACTGTCCTTTGCTTTGCACAGCAGCCCAAGGCAACATTTCTAAGGACAGACATTCTCAAACAGGACAGTACATCCTTACCCTGGCCTTGATGCTGTTGAGGAAGCCTCCAGTTTGTGGGCAGGGACTAGTGATTTCTCTGTCAGGAAATGGTTTCCAACCTGGGCAAGGGAACTTTGATCTCAGAACCACAAAATTAGTATTGTGTTGCAGAACTTTCTGGGGTTAGGAATTGTTTTACTAAATCCATACAAATGGGTGTCCTGGTTTTGGCTGAGATGAATTTCCTTCCTAGTAGCTGGTACAGTGCTATATTTTGTATTTAGTATGAGAATAATATTGATAATACATGGATGTTTTGACTGTTGCTGAATTGTGCTAACCCTAAATCAAGGACTTTTCAGTTTCCCACGCTCTGGCAGGGAGCAGGTGCACCAAGAGCAGGGAGGGAGCATGGCTGGGACACCTGACCCAAACTGACCAATGGGATATTCCATAATATGGGACATCATGTCCAGTATACAAACTGGAAGGAGCTGGATGGGGAATGGGCTGGGCATCAGTGAGTGTGTGATGAGTAGGTATACTGAGCATCACTTGTTCCTCTTGAGTTTTACTCCCCTCCCTCCCTCCCTATTATTATTATTGCTATTATCTTTGTTGTTGCTGCTGCTGCTGTTGTTACATTTTATTTCAATTATTAAACTTTTTTATCTCACCTGGTGTGTTTTACCTTTTCCCCACACTCCTCCCCAGGAGGGAGAGAGTAAGAGGCTGCATGGTACTTACAGACACCTGGGTTTAAACCACAACAGTGGGAAACACAATTTAACTGGTGCCCTGCCTCTGATTGTTGACAAAGGTACAGATTTAGACCCAAGTACCTGCTTCAGTGACAGAAATGGTATTAGTTAGAATTAAATAAAACAAAAGGACCATGGATTTCACGTTTCACATGACCTGTGTCCAAAGTTGTCTTTGGCTGTGAAATTCTATTTATTGAGGTGGAACAAAAATGGTGGGTTTTTACTGTGTTTCTTGCTCTTTTGTTACTTTTTTAAGGAGATGATATTTCAACATAAAAAGATCAATGTATTTCTACATTTAAAAACCAGCAAGATTTACAGTGTAAAAAATTAAACTGCTCTGAACACTGTGTTCAGACTCAAGTTGTTTCACTCGATGTGTTAACTCTGAGATGTTATTAAAAATAGAAAAGACTCATCAAAACATGTTTCTGAGGCACATGTTTTCAAATCATCCGAAGCAGAGATATTTTTTTTTCTCTTCTTCCTTTTTTTTTTCTTTTCCTTATTATATATATTTGCCAAATTTCAAGATCATTTCCCAGGAAGGAGTCCAGAAAAGCCAAAGTATATATGTATTTCTGGGAACATTGTTAAATTTTGGAAAAAAAATAGCAAGACTTTCTGGATTTGGTATGGATAATTGCTAAATGAACCAATAAGGCTGAAGGATCTAAAGGTAGTCACTGATGCTTTACATTTTGCGTCACTGGGATTCAAATGATTAGGTGTAGAAATACTACAGTTCTTAATTTTGTGATAATTCTTCTCACTAATGGCACAGCTGGAATCTTGCAAAAATGAATAATAAAGATTAGCAGCTTCCTTTTGTGTTATTCATAAAATTTCAAGGATCAGAGGCTTAGTAATTTCTGGTCAAAATCCAAACAGACACAGAATGCTACTAATCCAGCTGTAGAAGTATCAGTGAAATGCAACTAATAATTTGTGTTTTGATGGTTTGTTCTCAGTCAATTTTATTGCCAATGCTACTGAAAGCATCCCAATGTAATCCAGTAAAATCAGTTCTCAAGTTAGTATACATTTTGCCAATTAGATGTACACACAATTTTAAGCCAGGTCCCTCTGTGGAGTTCTGTTGGATAAGTAGAATGACAAGGAATCTTGGGATTACATTTTTGTTTTCTTTCCTTATCGCTAGGGTTTTTTTAGAGTTGGCATGAAGGAAATGCTGCATAAACAACCTGTATCCCTTCAAACTGTCATGGCTGCAGCAATCTCAAGTTTTATTCTAAGCACAGTGAAAAGCTAAAGGATTATAGTGCAAATGCTGGAATTAGAAGACAAGAATTCAGTTTGCAGATCTATGGCTGGCAGATCATGCTCTTGCTAACATGGAGGAAAATGATTATTTCATTTTCACCTGGGGCATGAGATCCTGATGCAATACTAGAGTAAGACTTCATACCTATGCTGAACGCCAACAAAATGTCTAGGTTCACTGCAAATACCTTTTAAATATGAGAGGCAAAGTTAATGCAAAGGCATTTCCTGTATCCTCTGCCAGAGGTAAATTTTGATCAGACTGTGAAGAAGAGCTGCTATAAACACTTCAAATATATAGCAATTTATGCCAGCATGCCTGTTGGGATGATTTTTACTCAGTAACTAGTGCTATGATAACCACAATGTGAAGAACAGGGTGACGACCCTTGATAAGCACAAATATGAGGAGGAGAAGACATTTAAGGAGTGTGAAAAAGCAGCTCATAAAGTTAACAGAGTGGGGAGACAAATGAAAATAGATTTTCATATTCCCTGTGCTTACAAGATCTTTGCAGTTTTCACCATTAGAAATAGAATGGGAAAAAGTGGAAGGCACGATGAACACAAGCTCACTGTGTTTCTAGTCTACAGGTTTCATTCACCCAAACTGTCAAACAGGCTGACACATTCTCCAGCATGAAATATATCCTTCTGCTTAAGGTGAGCATATGCAAATTGTTTGATTATGCAAATTGTTTCCTGAAATAATTGCATAAATGCCAGACATGGAGGTGTGCAAAATGTGGTAGTTATATAAGACAACTAACCTCTAAACAGATTGATTTAAATGTTTCTCATTTCTATGTCCTGTTCTGTAAGTTATTTAATCATGTGTAGGATTTTCAGTCTTGCAATTACAAAATGAATTCCGTTTTATTTCAGTCCTTATTATCACCAAAGATAAGAACTTGCTATTCCTTGTGTGAAGATTAATTGAGGAAGCAGTTCAAGGCTTTGTTGGAGTCACTAGGGCTCTGGAAAAACAAGTGGCCTTTTCCTGCCCCCTCAGTCTCCACATGCATCCACCCATTCAGCCCTCACTGCTGCTGTTCGCTCAGCAGATCCAAAAGAAACAAGCTAGCTAGCTCTTGAGATGGAGAGTCCATTCTATCTTCTATCTTCTGTAATAGAATTACAGAATCGTAGATTCATTGAGTTGTTAAGGTTGGAAAAGGCCTCCAAGATTGTTGGGTCCAACTGTTAACCCAGCACTGCTGTGTTCATGACTAAACACCACCCCTAAGTGCCACATCCACACAATTTTTGAACACTTCCAGGTGTGGTGATTCCACCACTTCCCTGGGCAGCCTATTCTAATGCCTGATCACACTTTCTGTGAAGAAATTTTTCCTAATATCCAGTCTAAACCCACCTTGGCATGAGTTGAGGCCATGTCCTCTCATCCTGTCACTTGTTACCTGGGAGAAGAGATTGACCCCCACCTCACCACAACTTTCCTTCAGTGAGTTGTGGAGAGTGAGCAGATTCCCCCTGAGCCTCCTTTTCTCCAGGCTGAGTCCCCCCAACTCCCTCAGCTGCTCCTCACCAGACTTGTGCTCCAGACCCTTCCCCAGCTCCATTGCCCTTCTCTGGACATGCTGCAGCCCCTCAATGTCCTTCTTGCAGTGAGGAGCCCAGAACTGGACGCACAGGACTCCAAGTGTGATGTCACCACTGCTGAGTACAGGGGACAATCCCTGCCCTGGTCCTGCTGCCACACTATTGCTGATACAGGCCAGGTGCCATTGGCCTCCTTGGCCACCTGGGCACACTCTGCTCATGTTCAGCAGCTGTTGACCAGCACCCCCAGGTTTTTTCCCCATGGCAGGTTTCCAGCCATTCTGTCCCCAGCCTGTAGCACTGCCTGGGATTGTTGTGACCACAGTGAAGGCCCTGGTACTTGGCCTTGTTGAACCTCAGACCACTGGTTTCAGCCAATCAATCCAGCCTGTCCTGATAATTCTGCAGAGCCTTCCTGCCCTCCAGCAGATCAACACTCCCACCATATTTGCCTTGCTGTTCTTCCCCCTGATTCGTACCCACAAACACTCAACCCTATTGCCTCCATCATTAGGCTCCAAAGAAAGCACACCCTGACATACAGGGCAACCCTACTACCTTTCCTTCCCTGCCCATCCTCTCCGAAGGGTTTGTAGCCATCCATTGGATCACTCCCGCTGCCTGAGTCACCCCACCATGTTTCTGTGATGGCAACTGTGTCTTCCTGCTGCACCAGGTTATCCCGTTCCTCCAGTTTGTGTGCCAGGCTGTATGCATTGGTGTAAGTGCCCTTCAGTGGGTTAGGATCCCTCTGCCTTTTTAAGGGGAAAAGCTTGAATTCCTGCATGATTGTTCTCAGAAGCCTCTGTGGTTTCTAACACATAGATAATAACCCTTGTGTCCTTGCTGCTGCAAATTGCTTTGCAAGTAACACATAGGCACAAAAATGCCTTAAAGGACAGTGACATCATAGGTACAAAGCAAGGATTGATGTTCTGAGTTTATATGTCATGGCAGTAATTGAAAATTTTGATAAACATTGATAATTTTATATCAAAATTTTCTTAACTGAAGCTCTGTAAAGGCCCAAAATGTATCAGTTTCCTAAATGTCCTTGAGCATCTCAAGTTCTTAACAGATGTGACTACATCCAAACTGCTGGACTGAGTAATGTGTAAGTGCCATAAATATTTCAAGGTTTTTAACTATTGTTCCAAAATTCGAAAAATGACACCCTGAATACTGTTTGGCATTACTCCATTGACGTAAGTATGGCTGTAAGGTAGAAATTTGGATAATGTCTGAGTCAAAGATGGCAAGACAATGGCACAAAGCCTTGATGCTGTTTAAAAGGTTTAAATAACTCAGCTGAGGCTGGATAAAAGGATGAGTTTAGACAACAGAAATAAAAAACTGTCTGACATTAATAGGTAGAAAAGCTACTGGTAAATTTGGGGTTGATTCTGAGTGTTTTTAGTCCACCTTTAAACAAGTAGAACTCCAGTGACTTCAGTTGTTCTGATTTATGCTAGTATAAATGAGAGAAGAATCTACCCATATGTCTTCCTGCATGCCTGTAATAAATCCAGCAGGCTATTGGTGCTATATAAATAACGTATTTGGGTCAGGATAAATTGCCAGACAGAGGGGTACATATAAATATTGTCAGAATTGGGGTTTATAAGGTGATTTTTGTGACATGGCTTACAAATAATGTCATCATGCACAAATTTTTCACAAATTAGGTAGGAAAAGAATGAAATAGCAGAAGCAAAAGGAGTTTGGGGTTCAAGTGAAATTTCTAAGCAGTTTGTGGCAAAATGTGGATTTATTTTCAAGTCGTAATTTTTGTATTTATCTTACTATCCACCTTTTGTTCTTTTTCTTGTAATACTGGTTACAATGATATAAAATACCTGCCCCTTGCAGCCTTCAGTTGGGAATATTTCTATGGGAGCAGTGAAAGATACTGGATTTGCAAATACTAGATTTGGATGCACCTAAATTTCAATAGTGGTTTGAGAGCGGGATTTTTTCTTGCTCCTTCCATCACCACTAACACAACCCCTGCTTAATTTGGTTCTTAGCTGCAGGAAGGTGTCAGTGCCATTTACAGAGCATTTTGCTGTGAAAATAAAATCACTGCTTTCCAAGATATCCCCACGAGGCTGTAGTGAGAGCTTTTTATTTCGTAGTTTACTAAATTGTAAATAAATAGGCAAAGATATGTTGACCTTCAAGAGCTGTTTTCAAATTTATACCTCTCTTTTTATTACTGTTTTAGACTCAGGACTGACTGATTTTTTTTATTATTTTTTTATGTGTGTATTTATTTAAGCACAATGCTTCTAGAAAACTGAGTCAATTATATGATTTCCATGCAGCCAAAGTCAATTTGAATTTTGGAGTTTCTCCCTAAATCACAACTAACCAGTTTATAGACTAATAAACAAGCCTTAGCCCTCAGACTACAACTGGTGTAGTCACATGGAAGATGGTAAGTCTGGTCCTTCATATTAATTTATGACCTGCTGTAGATCTAGGTTTTCATGGATTGTCCAATGTCCACAATTTATGAATACAGCTGTTGTCTCACAAGAGCAATGAATTTTTATTTTCTTTCTTATCTCAAAGTATATGTTCATCCTTATTGTTATTTTTAAATGTTTTTAAATGTGTGAATGTTAGGATGGTGTTAGTTCTGCAACATTTTTATGTTATGAGCATTAATAATTGACTCCAAGTAAGAAGAAATTTATAATTAATAGGCTCATTTTACTGTCTGTACATTTTGCTAATACACTTATGTTTTGCTCCAAGTTTTCTGGCATAAGTCTCTATGTATTCTTGATGGTTTGTCTCCAGAACCTCCATTAATGCTAGAAAGATTTATACCTGCACTGTAAAAGGCATATACTGTGTCTACTTTTAATCCATCTCTCCTAAGTAAACTAATTCCCAGGAATCTGCAGAAGTAGAGGTAGAATAAATTCAAGATAAGTTCAAATTTCTTGGATGGTTACCATGAACACTGCTCTTGCTTTGGGATGTAAATTTTTTTAAAACCACATTCAATACAGTTCTGTATTGCTGTTTCTTTCTATAGCTATATCCTATCATTTTGCACAAGTTCTGAGTGACACGTCTGTAAAAAGATGCAAAGACTTATGGAATATTCATGTGACTGATGGATTGGATCCCTGCTTTCAGTCACTTTCTGAAGAGTCAAGCTAAACTGCAGCTATACTTAAAGCCCACAAATAAGTTTTGTGGTCTTGTCTCATGTCCTGTCAAGGAAAAGCTAACATTGGTTCACAGTTTATCAGAATAGTGATGAATATTTAGCAACATTGAAGGACTCTGGATTTTACTTAATATTAAGCAGAGTGGAAAACTTTGAAATTTGATGTATTTATGTAGGATTCTCATTCTACCAGCTGAGATTGTATGTGCTTTTATTCCTTCAGAGTATAATTAAAATTCATTCCTACATTCTGAGGTTGAGCATACCCTGTCTGGTTAATACATACTCTCTCACTTGATGAGAGAGGCTGTGATCCTTCATAAGCTGCTAACCCCACTCCAAATCTGAAGGGGTGGATATGGATGCAATCAGCTAAGTGGTCTTTATGCTGCCTGGCATCAGCACAATCAGATTTGGTCACGGGACGTAAGGAAAGAAAAGTGCAGGTTTCAGATTAGGAACTGAAAAATAAAGTGTTTTGCTGTAGTAACCAGGGAAAGGGACAATTACTGGGAGCAAGCCTGAAAAGGGCACAGTAGCTTAAATAAGCTGAGACAGAAATTGCAAAGGTAAGATTTATACATGGTCAAATAGAGAAGAAACTTTTATTGTTGTTTTGGAGGCCTCAGTAAGAGCTGAGCTGGAACAATAATTAGCTTACGATGTGCTTATAAGCTTACAAAAGATATAATTTTCTAGAAAACAGAGATTCTATCTTGAGATATCTGTTTCTGTGATAACTGCTTAACTGAGAAAGCAAAAACTGGCACCTCTTCAGGTATCACCAGGGAGAAAAACCATGAAACTGTGAAGACACTCTATTACTGTGTGACAGGTTTGAAAGGTAGTCTTTTAAATCCAAACAATCCATCAAATTAATTCTTAACGGATTATTGATCATAATTCAAGGAAAGGGTATGATCTCAGTTAATCTTAGTTCTACAGTCTCAGACATCTGGTTTCAGAAAAAAAAAAAAAAAGAGTTTATTCTGAGCCACACTGTGTCTCTTTTTGTGCTACCCGTGGTGGGAAGGATTTCCTCTGGCATTCATTTATTGGTTTCACCTTTATCTATTCCATTATTCCCTGCAAACCCCATTAAAAAAAGGTAAAAGAGACACTAATCTTGGTCATGATTGTGGAGTTCTTCCACAAGAGAGAAAAAGTTAAGGACTTAGGGTAAGAAAACTAGGACATAATAAGGAAATAATAAGGGGGGGAAAAAGAGAAAACAATAAAGAAAGAAATAAGGAAAATAAGCAGAACAAGTATATAGTGTTCAGGGAATAGCATAGGAGACCTTGAAAGAAGAAAAGAAATTCTTGAAGGAAGAAAGGAAAATCCTAATGTGAGTCATTGATTCTTCTGAAATCCCAGATTTTATGGATGTTAGCTTATATATAATAAGCACAAAGCAAATAATCAAAATTTTCAGAATGCAAAATGGTTTCAGGATTTAAAAGCAATTTTATACCGCACCAAAAGCAATGGCTTCAAAAGCAACTGAACTGCTTTGGAAGGTTGTTTGCAGGGGCATGATGGTTTTTTGGGTTTTTTTACTTTTATTTTTTCTGTGCAGCATGACTCTTTTAGTCCTGTCAGTGTACTCCCATTTGTATTCATTATGCAGATTTCTAACAATTTTTCTTTTTAAATTTAGTATGCATCAGGTGGCTTTCTCAGTGATACTGAAATGTAATAAACAAAAGTGACTCACAAGGTCGCTTGGTGCCACTCCTATGTTAATAAGGTGAGATTTCCCCAATTCCATATGGAAGAATTGCTTCTCTGTGAAGGTGAAACAGATTCTGAGGGCAGAATGTGTGACCATGGTGACCTATCCTAAGCCTTACAACATGTGTGAGCACAGTCTTCTCTCTGATAAACAGTTAAATCCAGTGTTGTTGTTTATGCAAGTAAATATTTACATTCCCACAAGAGCTACTTGCGAGAGAAAATAATCTCATTGTGTTTTAAAAATCCCTTCTTTTCCAGACCATTTTATTGGATTTTGAACACTTTTAGTTTAAATGCTGCAGTGAGAAGTAGAAAATGCTAACGTTGTTAGTAATGATTTACTAAGCATGTTCTGATTCTTTATAATTCAGCCTCTTCATTAATTTATATTTATTAATATAAATGTTCATGTGTCTGTACCCTAAAGAATATTTGATGTAAAGCAGAAGTGGCTGAAAAAAATCAGCTAGAGAAACTTCCAGCAAGTGAAACTAGATTTGTTTCTTTCATGAGGAAGAAAGCCCATTTAGAATAGGCCTTCTTTATTCATAAATCAATAGTCAACAATACACAGAAGTAGAGGTGTTTATCTTTGAAAACACAAGGTCATGGAAAAAAAAAAATGAAGAAAAGCTGTTCTAATTTTATACTGTCTTATCAAACTGTGGGTTTGTTTGTTCTAGTGTTTTGTGTCTTCCAGAAAGCAGACAGGTATAGGAAAGTGAAGAAGGATCCTGGAATTTTATTTCATGACCTAAAGTATAAAGTAGTACATTGGAGATGTGACAGGATAATTTAAAAATTGAATGTTAATTTGAAGAGAAATATCGGGCTCAGGAAAGGGAGGAAGGGCTAATGAATTAACTGTTCCATGAATCAGAGATGCACATGCTTGTTCTCAGGTTATCACAGAGGGAGGCTGAAAATATCTGATAACACCTGACATTGTCAACACTAGAGATCTGCTGGATGGGACTTTGCATGCACAAATGCAAAAGCATTCAGAGCACAGACTTCAACATAAAAGTAAATGAAAAAATCCTTTTAGAGGGACATGATTTGGGACCCAGGGTGGAAGTCAGTGCCTAATCAGAATATAGCATTTTAGATGCTGTACAAAAACATCCCTTGCTGCCTCTCCAAAAGGTTGAGCACAGCCCACTTGTCCCAAGTCATATCTTCAGAATCATGCACATATCTCAAAACCCTGCCATGTCTAAAATGAGCTAAAAGTCTTGTGAACTCCTGCTTGGTTACAGAAGATGTGGAAATAAAGAGATGGGTGAGTTCTAGATGTGTAACACATCTACCATGGAAAGACCTTCAACAATGCAGAGTGGCAGGTAGCTTGAACAAACATGGTCAGGAGGTGACGGAGTTAAGAGCTTGTAAGACAATAAGGAGAATGAACAGAAATGCAAAATGATGGATTTAGGAAAAAATACTTCACTTGCCTTGAAAAACTGGCTGATGAGCTCTCTTAGGAAGAGGTTCCAAGACAAAATAATAGTGGAAATGATTGATGATGATGATGGTGATGATGATGGTGGCAGTAATATTTCTTTAAGCATATCCCAATTCCAGAAATTTCAAATGCAAACAATTCAATTAAGAAGGAAAAATTGAAGGAATAGCAAGAGATAAACTTGGATAACACATACACTATCTAGATATAATTCAAGTAAAACAGTGACGATTAGGAAGGACAGAAATATAACAGAAATTTACATGAACAAAAGCAAAAAACTCAAGGTTCTGTGCTGATGTCAACAAAAGTTGTCAAATGTATGTAATGAAATATTGTCACTGCACAATGTAGAGAATGGAGAAACAAAGAGAAATTGTCATGCTGCTTCTTCCAAGAGATGGAAAATTATTGGCTAAAGGTCCTAAGTAAGCTGAGGTATGTCATGCCCTTTTGCATTTCTTTGCACAAAAATGGTCATCTATGATCAGATGGCTGAAACAATTTGAAATCGTGATATAAGAATAAGACCTTAGGTCACAGTGAGTAAAGGACGGATTGGAATGTACTTATATGAATTAGATGTTTTCAGGTCATTTGGAGTAGTAACTGAGATGGCTAATGAGATGCTCAAGTCATTAGCAATTACCTTACAGAGCTCATGCAAATGATCAGACCTCCTCCACGAAAAACAGAGATTGTTGAAGTTGTTTTATTTCCTTTACAACTTCATGATTCACTTCTTCCTCTCAGGTGGTTCTTCTCTGGTCCTTCTTCCCAGATCAATTGCCCCTCTGCTGAGTGTGTGGACTGTTAGTATAAATCCAAATGGATCTTAATCAACAAAAAAATGTAAAGGTTTAAGCCCTGTTTCTGTCCTGATGTATAGAAATGTTCTTGTGTTTCAACCGCCACCAAGTTTCTAATGTTTTGGAGTATCATCATAATTTAAAGAAGTGATGTAGATGTAAATATTACATCTACCATGGAGATAAAAGAATTGTGTTCATATTTTAGTTGGTCTGTTCCCCAGGATCAAGTCTCAGTCAACCTGAGCAGGCAGCAAATGAGTGGGAGCAGGGAAGCAGGGTGACACTGCTACAGAAGGTTAATCTGTGGGTGGGCAGAGAGTTGGGCACAGTTTTGTCTTAAATTGCTGATGCCAGAGCTCATCTACCAGAGCCTGAAATGACTTTCCAAGGTGCAAAATAGTGTATTATCAGCTTTTGGAATGATTCATTTTTCTGAATTCTTTTAAACATGAATCTGACTGTAAAGGAAGGCTGATTACTCAGTTCCTCCCTGCACCAAGTTCAGTCTTTTGCCCACAGTTCAATACACAAGGGGAAGTGACTAACTTGTCATTTTTCTTTTACAAACAGCTGCTGGGGTATAATTGGTAAGAGAGAAAATGAAAAACCATCTACAATTTGTAAAGTCTTGAGGCTTGAATAAAAAGCAAAAAAGAAAAAAAAACCCAACCAAAAAACCCAAATCAATCAAGAGGAAACAGGAGAAACTGCAAAGCAATGCAAAATCGGGGAAGAATTGGAAAATGATCGCTTTGTAAAGAAAGGGAGAAATAAAGTTGTGAAGAATTTGGAAAAGAACAAATGCCAGGAAAATAAGATGAGATCTACTAAAATGAGCTATCACTGCTTTTTAAAGTTAAATAATTGAGAAGAAATGTCTTTGGTTACATATATGCACAGAAGCAGAGTCACAGCAAAACTAACTAGAAGTTCAGCTGGCAGTTAAGTACATAAATATAGTTTCAGGACCCATTTACTGCAGTTTTCCTCTCTGTAAGGATTTTAAACCCACACACAGTGTAGTTCTGTGGCATTTGTGTGCCTTATTGCTTACATCTGACCAGTCAGTTCACAAAAATGAGAGTTTGGGAACCACTGTTTTCTTGGAAAATGTTTGCAATTGTGTCTTGTTCTCCTTGTTACAGCCTTTGAGAGAAATTTTCCCAGATGCTCCTGATGACTAGTGGATTATCATGTAGACAGACTGTCGTGAAGCAGGTAATTGAAAATAACTTGCTACATCCTTGGCCAAATCAGATCCTGCTGAATGATTTTCTCTCTTAGGGCTAAAAGAAGGCAAGATTTGGTTGCAATAGCAATTTCAGTAGTACCTGAAAACACTTGCATATGTATCACACATGGCACTGTTGTGGGTCAACTCTGGTAGGCAGCTAAACCCGCCCAGCTGGTGGGATGGGGCAGAGAATCAGAAGGGTAAAAGTGAGAAAACTCATGGGTTGAATTAAAAACAGTTTAATAAGTAAAGTAAAAGCTGCATGTGCAAGCAAAGCAGGAAATAGAATTCATTTACCTCTTTCCATGGACAGCATGCCCAGGTGTTCAGCATGCCTGGAGAGCAGATTTCCAGCACCTGTAATGGTGACTTGGGAAGACAAACACCGTTACTCTGAATGAGTTCTTCTGCCCTTTCCTTTGTCCCCCAGCTTTTATTCTTGATCACAATATCATACAGTATTGGATATTCCTTGGGTCAGTCATGGCCAGCTAGCACAGCTGTGTTCCCTCCCAATGTTTTTGCACAGCTCAGCTGCCTTGCCGGTGGGGTGATGAGAAAGCAGAAAAGGCCTTGGTGTTGAGCAAGTGTTGCTCTCAATAGTGTTGCCAACACTGCTTTCATCACAAACACAAAACATAGAACTAAACAAGACAGTGTGGAGGAAATTAACTCTATTCCAGCCAAATGGAGAACCAGTGCATATATAGTGTGACAGTGTAGTAAGTAGTTTTTCTTTTCATTATGAGTAAAACTAAGTAAACAAGCAATTGCAGTCTATCTGCTTCACATTGACTTTGGGACAAATGTATACTCATACATTCATAGTCAGTAACTGTTTAAGACGTTCGGAGAAATAACCCCTTGATGTGATGGTGATGATCTGTAATCAATTTATCATTAAGATTTTATCTTATTTGCACAGCTGGACACTGTCCTGGGTGACCATGCTTGAGCCAGATAGTTTAGAATAGATGATTTCCAGAGGTCCCTTTCTCAATCTGTGTTCTGTTATCATAACTGATACAGGTCTCATCTAAAATAAGCCCTTTCAAAAAGAAAAAAGGAAAAAGAAAACTTTCTTTTCTCTTTTATTTTATTTCCACCCCCTCAGAAACCTCCCTCTGTAATGTCTCTTGACCATCTCTTTCTTTCAAGCTCAGTTATAACATGGTTTTATAAAAGAATTTCTCTCAACTTACTACTTCTTTTCCTTTTTTTGCTTCAGACTGGGATGAAGGACACACTGAAACATAAATCTAAGTTCCAATATGGATCTGAACTTCCCTGAAGTTATATTTCAATCTAGACTTTTGACAGATATTTTGGAGGGGATGGTCTTAGGGGCTAGAGTCATGCGAGCAAAAAGACAAGGAATGGACACATTGAAGACAAATTACTGCTGTGTCCTTCAATAAAGGCAAAAGAACATCTCTTCATTGTTTTTTGTCAATGCCTGGACACAGAAGTTGAGTGCATGCTAAGGACATTTGCCAACAGCACTAAATTAGGATGAGCTGTTGGTTAGCTCCTCAAGGATAGGGAGTCCTTATAGATATTTTGATAAATACAAGTGCTAGGAAATCCCCAGCAATATGAAATTTTAACAAGTAAAAATCCTGGAATCTGCCCATGGAATGGTGTAATCCTGGGTCATGGCAAGAGTGAGGGACAAGAGGCTGGAGTGCAGTCCTGCAGAACTCGTCTGTGGTTTGGGTTGGCAGTAAGTTCAATATGAGCTAACAATGTGTCCTTGGCCAAAAGGCCAAGCTAATCTTGGGGCACATATTGAGAGAAGTGATTGTCCTACTGTTCTCAGCACTGGTGCAGCCTCCTCAAGAACTCTGTGCAATCTTGGGCTCCACAAGATAAGGATAGAAAAATACCAGCGTGTCCAAAGAAGGACAACAGCAACACATATATGGTTTAACTTAAAATATTAGGTTTAACTCTTTGGTTGCCCTGAGTGGAGTCAGCATTGGATGCAATGGTCATTGTGGATCACTTCCAGTTTAGCATACTCTATGGTTGTATGAAAAATATTTCACATTTCTAGCTTTCAGCATTCATACTTTGGTAGGACACCGGTCTCCAGTCAGAGCTTTGTGAGTTTTCATCTACAGGTCTTCATTATTTGAGGTGCTGAGGCATAACCCAAAGTTATCAAATGATTGTCTTCCAGCTGAGCCATTTTGACTGAGAATACATGTAGTTGTGAAACATCCCACTTTCAAAATAAAATGTATTGACCTGTTGTAATACTGACTTTGCATGTCTGATATGCTTTATTTCTAAAATGGAATATCCATTAATCAATATTGACATATTTAGTGGCAATGGCAACCCAGTTAGGTTTGAATCATTTTGCATTGCAGCAGAATACATTAAAACATGATAAGATGTCAAATTTTGAGATTTTTCCTTTGTTTTATTTTAATGAGAAATACAATTCAGGATTTTTCCTTGTGAAGAAAAAAGAGACTTAATTACTGGAATTAGAAGATTTTAAATTCTCCTATTTTCTTTTAAATTCTCCTATTTTTATAGTTTCCATAGAGTCAGCAAGGGACATTTTTGGTTGAGAAAAAAGACAGAAAGCAATGTTTATAGCCACATATCTGATTCAGTTTCCAGTAAAAATTTCTCTGTATTCTGTCTGCATCTACATGAGACCTTTCTACTGCTGAGCCAGAAGTGATGACAGTAAAACAGCATGGGTTTATGAAATTAAATAAGTGGTTTTGAGCTGCAATTAATTCCCTTATCTACAAATTACTTCTAGGATTTATCAAATGCAGATTGTCAAATGCTTTCAGTTTGGCTAAAATTATACTGCTACCTTAGCAAGTTCTGAGCATGTGAAGATCAGCTTCAAAACCTGGTTTACTCAGTACTTGGCTTTTCCACATACATAATTGCAAATATTTTCCTTAAAACTAACAGATGTCATGGAATTAGTGATTATCAATGATTATGTCTGGGTAAAGTTTTGCCTCATATGCTCTGTCTACATAACAAAGAAATGCAAGTCTGCTCTGTCTCTGAGACAAACCAGAGCCTTAAGAACATAAATTGTGAGGTTCTGGTCCAAGCAAATAATTCTCTGGGAGCTTTAGGAGTGAACTGTACAGTACATTTAACATCCAAAACCCACCATGTGCTGGGCTGCAGCCAAAGCCCCGTGGGCAGCAGGGCAGGGAGGAGATTCTGCCCCTCTGCCCTGCTCTGCTGAGAGCCCACCTGCAGTGCTGCATCAGCTCTGGGCTCCCAGCACAGCAAGGACAGGGAGCTGCTGGAGCCAGGCCAGAGGAGGAACCTAGGTGATCAGAGGGATGGAGCAGCTCTGCTGGGAGGAAAGGCTGGGAGAACTGGGAGTGTTCAGCCTGGAAAAGAGAAGGCTTTGGAGTGACCTAACTGTGGCCTTTCAGTAACTAAAGGGAACCCACAAGAAAGATGGAGAGGGACTATTTACAAGGGCCTGGAGTGACAACGGGGAAATGGTTAAAAATTGAAAGAGAGCAGGTTTAGATTAGATAGTGGAAGAAATTCTTTACTGTGAGAATGGTAAGTCACTGGCATAGGTTTCCCAGAGAAGCTGTGAATGCCCCACCTCTGGAATTGTTCAAGGCCAGGTTGGATGGAGCCCTGGGCAACCTGGTCTAGTGGAAGGTGTCCCTGCCCATGGTAGGGGTGTTGGAACTCAATGATCTTTAAGATCTTTTCCAACCCAAACCACTCTTATGATCTTATGATTTTGTGGATAGCAAATGTTGTACTACAAGGGAGTTAAGACATAGTTAAATATTGAATCAACATTACTTTTATGGTCACAGATCTACTGCTGTATGTGCATCAGTAGCAAGACAACCACATGCAATGCTAAGCAATAGTTCATTATTGACCAGTTAAAGCTACAAGCATATTATTAGATAATGTGCTTTATTTATTATTAAATTAATCTATTCATAGAAATAATTTTTTCTTTATGCAATTCATTAAGCTTATTCAGTAATTAAATATTAACATAAGAAATGCAAAAGCATAGTGCTGATTTAGGAAACTATTTATAGTATGCATAGGATTCACTCCTGTGCCTAGATTTACTCCACAGTTAGTAGAAAGGATCTTCTCTAAGGAGTGATTTTCAACCAAAGTCTTAGTGAAAGTGTCTTGCCTTAACTCTTGGAGAAGTTACCTTTGTCCACAGTATATGAAAGTGCTTCTTTTCTATGTCACAAACAGCCTGTCCTATGCTAATCAGACAGCCAGAGAAAAAGAAACTGGTTATCCCTTATCCTTTATCACAGTTATCCCACTGTGCCAGTCTCCTCAACAGAGCACTCAAAGGCTGCTTACTTGCAGATTGAGAATGTTTTCAACAAATATACAACAGCTGTAATCTGTAAGTGAGGTTTTCGTGAGAACATCCGTAACACCTCTGTGCTTCAACATTTAAATTCCTTGCTGTAGTTTAACCTCTCCATTCTTTCAAGGTCAGGTTCTGAGTGCTTGTATCTATAAACGTATCTCAGAAGTTGTAGATGTCAGATGCTCAGCAGGTGGCATGTAAGCAGAAGGCTGAAGGTTAGATAGCACAATAACTGGAAGGGGTCTAAATCTACTCGAAACATTTTAGTGTTGACACTACTATCAGTAAGAGCTAAAGAAAGCCTTGAACAGTAACCCTCCTTTAACAGTGTAAAGGCACAAGGATAAACAGCTTTGTAGAGAAAAAAATTGAAAACGAGTGTAAAGCAAGGAAAACATACCTCTGGGTTTGGTAATTCTTCCCAAGAACAGGTCGTTTCCAGCAAGAATGTAACAAAAGAAATCATATTTTGCACACAAAGACAACTTGCCGGTGGCTATTACTTTATATAAGTAGGTTTTATGAAATATAAATGCCATGGTTAGAATCCTAAGAGAAACCTGTGAGTAACCCTCCATTCAATCTTGCCTAGAAAGTAATTCCTTTAAGCAGAGTTGGCAGAAAGTGAGTCAATAAAATCTCAATATGTGACATTTAATCTCTAGCATGGACCACAATCTTGAGGTCACTTACAGCTCTTTCTTCCTGATGAGTTACTAGAATAGCTCTGCAGAAATATCTTCCTACTTCTTTTGTACTGGGGAAAGTAATCCTGTGCCAGCTTCACATGAGCTGATGTCCTGGCATATCTCTAAAAACATCAGAAACTTCTTGTATAGCACTCTTCGCTACTTACCACTTTGGAATGATTGGTTATGCTAGATTTCAAATTATTTAGCAACAAACCACATACTGTAATTCTGGTTAAATTTTTTGGTTTTTGACAGATATTTGCAAGTTAGTGAAAATGTGATTAATTTCAAACATGAGAAAATATTTGCTGTGAGACTTGGGTATTTTCTGTATCAGTGGGAAAGGGTGTTTTCCTTAACAGGAAGGAAAGGATCTGATATGACTTTCCTAAGCAGGAAGATAATTATTCTGAGTAATTTCAAAGAGACATCAGCATCTCCAAAACAGAATAGGGCTAACAAAAGTGCAGTGTCAGGAAGAAATAACCTAGCTGTTTGTATAAATAAATAGCAATTAGTGTGGTTAAGAGGTTATAGAATTTGATTGATAACATGGATGGATTTGGAACATAATGGGACTAAGGTTTACCGAGGTTAATAGTGTGTTTCAAAACCAGCAGAGTTTTCAGCTAGGAGTGCTCTGATCAGAGAGGGTGTCTGTCAGCTGAATCAGGTAGATGGAAAAAATTGGAGCTGATATTGCACATACATCATTTATCTCTTATGATGCAAGTTTTCAACTATTTCATTTTAGCCTTGATAAAACCTTGAAAAATAGGATACTGAATGTTCTTGTAAATAGTGAATATACTTGTAGGTTAAAAAATTGTTCTGTTAACATGAATAAATTTTCCCATTGTAGTTTTAGCCCTTTTCATCCAGAAGCCTTTAAACAAGTTGTGGCTTCTTTCCAGAAGTCAGTGCATCAGCAAAAGGGGTTTTGTCACTCGACATCCTGATGTTAGCATTCTATTTCAGAAGTTAGGGGAGTTTAGTTGTATAGACACAGGACTTTGAGCTTTGTCTGACTCAGCACTGCAAACAACAAAACAATTTATTAGTGAAGGTGTAGCTTCAGAGACTTGGACTCCAAATACATTATTTGTCTAGGTGTTTAAAAACTTACAAGATGTTTCTCCACCTGTCCTCATGAGCCCTTTTGAAAGCTGCCAACATAAGTCTCAGTGATGGTAAAGTGAGCATAAACATGGAAAGCTTTGTTACATATGCAAAGCAGGAGGGATACAACCTGTACCCTGGGAGTCTGAATGCACATGTCCCAGTGGAATAATGGAACAGGATATGTACCAGTTAATCTGCTGTATAGTTTATTCCCTGTGACATTAGGCATTTTCAAGTTTTAGAGGAAGGTTTTTGACAAATTCTACCCATAACACACAGGTGAGAGAGATGTGTTTCTCTCCCACATATTTCCTTATCTAATCCAACACATGTTTAAGCATCCTCATCTAGCACTTTGGCATTCTCCTTCTGTTACTGTAAGGAAAGGGAAACTCAAGTAATATAATACAGCATCTATTAAATCTTAAAAATGCACACAGAAAATTTTGATTTTACAGGTACACTATGTTCACAGAGTATACATCATTCACTTATTTCTCCCAAATCTTAATGCTGAAAACTCTTGTCACATCATTCTATTTCATAACTCATTAAAGACTGTGGGAGATGGGCTGGATCTGTAGACAACTTTCCAAATTATTGTTATGTATTTTAGCTCAATATTTTGCTGGTTTTGGTTTTTTTTTTTTAGTTTTTTGGGTTTTGTGTTGTTTTTGTGGGTTTTTTTCTTTTATTTCTGTTTATTTGGTTGGTTTTTGTGGGTTTTTTGGTTGGTTGGTTGGTTGGTTGTTTTTTGTTTGGTTTTGGTTTTGGTTTTTTCCTGGGGCTGGGGGGAGATTTGCAGGCAAATTCCAACCAGTGTGGGATCTTGGTATTGTGATATTGCCCTGAGTGGAAACAATATTAGCTGTTTCTTCATTGCACTACCCTTTGGAGGTGAATATTTTTTAGACCTGCATATAAATTGCAATCTGTCTTGGCCATGTCTAAGCATAATAAAATGAGTAGAACATTTGACAAATATGAATGTTATTTCATTAATTTTTATAACTTTAGAGAAGTCCTATGAATGTAAAAAAGGTCCACATATATCCTTTTTTGAGGTAGACCATCACTAGAAATGACATAATGATGTTAATTTTCTAATCACTGTCGCATATGTATAAAGCATAGCAATTGATATTGTCAGCCATTTCAGTGGGAATATGTGTCAATTAAATTCACTTGGTATGTATGAGAAACAGCCACTCATATTATAGCTCTTGGAAAAAATTACTGTCATCTTAATTGCTCTGGTGAATTTGAAAAAATATAATCTCTGAGTTCTGTACTTAAAAATTATTACATTCATTTAACTCATTAGCGGATTTATTTTTTCTAAGATTACTTTTAGGTTAAAAGTACCATAAGAAAAATAATCTTCCTGCACATACTCAGAAGTAACAAAGATCTGACATCACACAACAATTAGGTTCTAGAGTGCTTCAGTGGTGTTGCACTTGACACACAATGAAGCTTTATGTTACTACAAAGGCTCTTGTATTGCATTTTACCTTTGGAAAGGATAACATTTTTTGGTGTTTCATTCTGCAGAGACAGCATTTCTCCTCTTAAAACAGGAAACTGTTGTTAACAGTCAGTGGAATCAGCCCGTTCTGGAAAACAATGATGGTCAAGCACCTATTGAAGAAAAGTGCTTAATGTGCGTCCTGTCTTTATGGTTACTTGGATGGAAATGATGCACAATCTAAGAATCAAAAAGGAATAGAGAAGAGTAGTTTTGATGGTTCTTTTGTTGACTAAAAACCAGAAATGTCAGGATAAGAGGATCAGAAAGACAGACGTGTTACAAAGATTAGTTCTGCAGAATATTGTGCTGTCTACAGTGTGAAATTAAGAACTAAAAGACAAATCCTATTTGTCTTACTCAGAGCAGTTGCTTTCAATCAATAAAGTCACATTAGTGTAGAGACTCTCAGGATCACGTGCTCACCTTACACTGCTGAGCAGCTGAAATGAATAGCTGAAATGCCAACTGAGCACTCACAAGCCTTATTGGCTTCACATTGAGTTGTAAGTGCTTGTCATTTCCCAGATTCAGATCTTTCACACATAAAGCTCCCAACACAATCAATGCTCTCTGCGTGTCTGGACCACGAGGGACTTCACCCTACTATCTTTAATTTGTGTCTGTAGATATTCATCGTTTTATTATTGAGAAGGCAATTTATAGTCATGTCCCACAGTCCCAGATTTTTCAGTTCAGGTAACTTCTTGGACTCACTGTAGCTCTTTCCTGAATGTTCAGCTGGCTTTAAATCCTGTGTTAAAATGGGATGGGCAAAAGTCAGTGCAGTGCCAAGACAAAGAATATGAAAATCATCTCTTTGTCCTGCACTGTAGGTACGTCCAGTGACACAACAGACATTGAGCTGCTCAAAACTGAAAAGGAAAAAATTATTTCAGGATATCAGAATGTTTAGGCAGGCAAGACTGTCCAAATAAAGAATGAGATCCTAGGCAACTGAGATTATTTTTCTGAGTTATTTGGCACAGATCCACCATTGCTTATATTCTAGAAGACTTTACTTCAACCCAGAGCTCCTGCAGAAATGAACAGGGCAGGTTGTTCAAGCCCCAAGTTGCTGCCAGAGACTGATAACACTTCATTTTTCAGCTGCAAAGGAGGTGGGATTCCATTGCTTTCAAAACTGGAAAGTACATGTGCTGAGGTTTCACCCAGCCACCCCTCAAGGGGAAAGACGTGGAAAGGAGGCATCTCAGGCCACATTCCTTATGTGCAACTTACTGTACGTGTTAAGAAAGCACCCAGCTTTGTGTAGTGGGAATTCTCTAAAGTAAAATGTATTACACTGTTTCCAGTTCAAATGGAAACCTCATTATTGTCTATTTTATTCCATACCTACTGAGCAAAACATTCTGAGCACACAGACAAATCTTAAATTGCAAAAGAGATCAGTTCTATGGGGATTGATGTAGGCAAAATGCTTTTAGAATAAAGCAGTGCTTGACTACCCATCCCAGATCAGTGCATGTAGCATTCATTTTAAAATAAAGCAAAATTACAGCATTAAAAAGACAGAAAAATACCCCAGAGCTGTAGTTTGGAAAAACTGAGAACTCCTGCAGAGAACATCGTTTCACATCAGATCAGAGTGAGCTAACAGGGAACATAATGCTGAACATAACCAGAAACAGCTGAAAGTGAATCCCATTTCGGCAATAACTGTTTCTAATAGGAAGAGGAGGATTGGGAAAGACAACCCTTATTAAGCGGCCTAATGTCTTAATACTCTGGCCTATTAGTTTTCTGACATCTACCCATTGCAGTTCTATTCCACTTTATTAAGGTGATGGACATCTTTCGCAGAACTTAAGCTGCCATACTGGGGATTTACCTGACCCCACTGCTGCTGGAATCCAGCAGGTTGGAATTTCCATACTGAACAACAAATATTGTACAAGACATCTCTGTTCTTGAAGTTCTACATTTTCTGTCAGGATAAACTAGTGTGTAGCAGACAGATATAGATTGATTGTAGAGGTGATATTTCATGTATATATTATTGCGCTCCTTAGATTTCAGTATCAAATTACTAAATATCATTACAAAAATGTAATTTCTTTTCATTTATGATAGCAACAATGAGCTGAGAAAATACTACTTCTTGAATCGGTTTTGAACAAGAAATGTTATGAAGCTAAAAACTGTACTGAAAACTTAACCCAGTTGAAGGACTTCTTTTATTTTTCCTTGACATAAACCTGTGCTTTAGCATTCATAATGTTGGATCTGAAGATGTTCTTCTCTCACAGAAATTTTGTCAAGTCCGCAGTATTACCTAGTAACATTTTCAATGTGAAAAATGGAGTATCTTTTTTTCTTTTCATTAAATTTAATTTGGTTTTGCTAGTTTTGTCCCAAAAGTATTCTGTTAGAATGAGTCCTTGTAGTATAGAGGGGTTAGCTGGCACAGCCTATTAAAGTGAAGGCACTAAAAACAGTGCAATATTTTCAAGTACAGAAAATAAGGAAAGGAGAAAAATGTTCCCTTATTATAACAGACAAAAAGAGAAGTTCATTAGAGCTATCTGGATAAAAATATTTATACTGTGATCTAACTACAACAAACATATTTTTAATTCAAAGCTTTTTTTGCCCAAAATCAGTTGATGAACATTAGGGGCCAGTCCTGGGCAAGTCCATTGTTATTTCAAAACAATACTGAACTTTGTTTAGTTTCACATTTAGCTCCCCATAACTTGACCTAATTCTTCCAGAGCTTCAATGTGGAAGTCATTTATTGAAAACGATATCTTCAAAATATATCTATCTGTCTGAAACCCAAACAACAAGTCCTTTTAATCATCAGCTGTACATCCCAATAAAACTTGTTCTGTGCCATAACAAATATGCAGCAGACACTGCAGTTATTACTATTTCATAACTCATGTATTTCTAGTGCAAAATCTCAATAGAATCTTAATTCAGAAAGTACGGATTGCCCTTCAGTTATCTAAAGATATGAAGTCCAAAGAAATTTTTACTTTTGGAATTATTATGGTGAATATTGCATCTCTGTCTCCATAACATCAACTAGCTGAGAGTAGATTGCTTGATCTCTAAAACCCTTTTGTGTTTTGAAATTCCAAGTACAGGTGGAATTGTGCCAAGTCTGATTGGTGCTCCAGTTTGTCCTTAGTGAACCAACTCCTGTTTTGCAATTAGACTCTCACGCTGAGCGGCCAAAGAGGCACTCAGAGTGTAATGCAACATTGCTCTTTGCATTGCAAAGGGAGAAACTGGGAAAATTCCCATTAATCAGCTCCCAAATCAGCACTTTCCTTTTTTCTACTGATGGGCTTGCCTCTCATCTTGTAGTTCATTTTCCAACATCTTTATCAGGATGCAGTCAGTCCAGTCAGTTATCCTCCAGCCAGTTACCCAGACTGGGATAGTATATCAAATACTTCAAAAGACCTGCAGGCTTTCAGGCTTTCTATGGATTTTTATTTTTGTGAAAATCTGAGTCTGTGTTATTGTGCAGGACCAAGTATGTGTATATCCACAGATAAGTTTTTATGCTTGTTTTGTTTTCTTTTGTTTCTGAATTGTGCAGAGATTTTCAGGCACACTGTAGAAAATTGTAGATGGTCTCACTACATGATAAAATGTGATGTAATTCTGATACTTACAAAAAGGACAGGGCTGGAACTCTGGTCTCTAATCCAATATGCACCAGATTGTTTTCAAAATGGAATTTTTAACCAAAGCCCTTCAGAATGCTTTCAAAATTATCTCGCCTTGAAAGCATTTGCTCTAGCCTAATCTGTCCAAAGACTCTAAACTGACTATTTCTTGCATGTTTTAAAACTGTTTTATGCTATCTCCTTAGCCTTTACCAACATACAGCATACACCAACAGTGACAGTGCTTTCCAAGCACCAGCCTGTACAGACAGCCTGGGAAGCTCTCCCAAATAACTTTTACCTTGGAAACACTGTGAATTCTAAATTCTGGTGCTGGGCTTGATCCTGAAATAGTAAATACTCAACAGTTTGGCCAGGCTCAAATGTTAAGTGCTTAAAACCTGTGAATTATGAAGCATCAGATTTAAATCTGGTTTGTTAACTACTGGTAAAACAAACAACTGACTCTGGATACTGAAAAGCTGCTAGCAGAAGGTTTTCCCTGCTCTGTGAGAATCTCTCCTTTCTCATGCAAGCTATGAAAACAATCAGACTGCTTTTGCAAATAATATCTAAACACCTGCTGTTTTCCTGATCTGTTTGGGTTTAAGGCAGAGAGTGTCTGGAATTGGGCATTCTAGGACTTCAGCCAATCACCCCAGGAGGTGAGTGACCACTGACCAATCCCCTATGGGATTTTAGCACATATAAACAGAAGTTGTAAACAATAAAGCTCATTCTACTTCCTCACTGGATTTGTGTCTGTGCTGCTCTCTCCATCCTGGGTACTACAGCAACAACTAACCAACATCCACAAACCAGAGCCAAAACAAAAACATCAAGCAAACAAACAGAAAAGCCCACAAAAAACACCCCAACCAACCAAACAAACAAATAAAGAGAACCACCCCAAAAATCCTAACCCTAGCCCAAAATCTATTCAAAATTCAGAAATCACTGCTACTCCACAGCAGCCATTTAATCAGGTTATTCAGGCAGATGCCAGCCAAAAAACCCCTATTCCTTTGTCATATCAGATGGCAGCTCCAATCATCCACCTCTGCCAGAGTGAACCTCTAATTCTGCATTTAGGATAAGCTTCTGCTTACTGACTTTTCCTGTACAGAGACATGAACGTGTGTGTCTATGGAGGGAGATAGGGGAGCTGAAAGAGAGATGACTTTTGGGATCATGTCAAGTAGAGGTGATGGGGTGATTTAAAAGAAGTGGATTATTAAATTTATAATGTCTTTAGGCCATGCTTCAGTTTTGTGCAGGTGGGTATGTTGTTAATTCCTATTATCAGGCAGCAGAAAAGGTGCTTTTTAGAAAGGTTAAGGTGAGCCCAGAAAGATTGATGAAAATCACATTCTATATATCTGGAAGGTCAGTTTGGAAAGAATAACAAGATAACTCTGTCTTGTAATGTTAGAGCTATACTAAAGCACTGTCTGTATCTAAAAATCCACTTTATAAGCCCTGCAGACAGGCACCAAGTTTCCACCAGTGATTCTGAGCTTGAGGCTCAACTGTCCTTGCTTCTTGTTTCATTAGTGCATTCTGCAGCTGGACTGCAAAATAGACCCTCTTGCCAGAACTGAAACAGGTCACTGAAATCAGAGCAGCTCTCTGCTGCTGGGGGTCATCCCGTGGCTCAGTTTGAGCAGCAGTGTTGACATGAAGTGGCTTTTTTAAAAATGAAAACAGAGCTTTGTTTTTTATCCTTTCCCCCTTAAAATATATGCTGTGAAATTCAACAAAAACTCATTAAAATAATTTGGTGTGGTTAGGAAGTAGGTCGACATCAGTTGCCCCCATCTCTCTCTGATTCTAGATTTCTCTGGCTTCTGTACACAGAGTTTTTATGCACATCTTCAGATACAGCTTCCTTTACTCCCCTAATTTACTGCCAGACAGCTGAGCTACTGTTATGTAAATTATGCTCTTCAAGAAGAACTGGATGAGAGATGGAGAGGCTGGGTTTCTGCATTCTGTTTTTATTCATTTGAATGATCTTTCTGCTAAAAAACCCCTGCAACTAATAGTCCCAATTTATACACATGTATATTTCAATTAAGTTAATGGGGAATATTTCAAATAAGACTAGTAAAGAGACTCTTTAAAGCAGTCCATGTCATTAGGTTCTGCAAAGCATTTCCTGACAGTATAGAGAGGAATTAGAGATAAACACTTTAAAATTTGAAACTGCCTGTAGCTTAGTCTAACATTGTTCTATCCATGTGACTTTGATAGATTTTTTTTTTTACAAAGTATTCTCTCTCACGTGGTTTGGAAATTTGTTGCATCAGAATAATGAAGATGTGCCCTGCTGGAAATAAACATCTGCATATGGTGAATATTTCATGCTGATCAGTGTCTGGTATTTTACTAGAGACTTTGCTGCCATAATAAAGCATACACTTAAACAAAACAAACAAACAACAACAAAACAAATCCACAAAAAAGCCCAACATATACCTCAGTATTTTAACCTTTTTAACATACTTTTCTTGTTTTAATAAAAATAATTACCTGTATCAGGTGGAATTTGACATTGGCACTGAAGAGAACAGGGAATGGCAAAAAGCCACAGGTTGCTTTGAAATCCAGCTGTATGGACTTACAGAAGTGACCTTTCAGAACTGATAAAAGCCATCAGTGAGTGCTTTTGAAAATTCCAACTGAACAGAACACATCTTGTGTACCAATAAACAAATGTCTAGCAAAAAGGCTTGAAACATAAAAATGAGTGTAATGTGAAATAGAGAAGCCTCAGACTGAATCTTTCATATTGCTTGGTATTCTGAACCAAAGCTCACTCAAAATTAATGTGATGAACAAATTCTAGAAGGAGGAGAATTTTTTAAAATATTCTTTATTTCCCTCTCACCTCAGTTTTGAATGAACATTCTACAATCCTAGAGTTCAGAAAAAATGCAATAAGTTATTAACAGCTAAGAGCTACCATAAAGGTCCTGGATTTCACAACTTTTTTTTAATATTTTTGGAATTTTTTTTAAATTTTTGAGTGATGGATCTCGGTAAATAGTTATTTTCTTAACTAATTTCTGGTGTCAGAAGTTTTGTAACTAATTTTTGACATTTCAAAATTTAAAGTTTAAAATCATTAATTAAAAAAAATCATCAGAACATAAATACCATGTTTTTTGTTTATGTTTCCCAGATAAAGTGTTTCCTTTAAGCACATGAATGAACTCACCCATCCTCACTTGGAGATATCTTCCCTATTTTTCTTTACCCTCCAAACTCAAACGTGGTAAAACATGGCAATTAAATTAGATTTCTCCATACTACAGCTTTAGTTGTGAATGCTAAAATGTGACTAAAATTTTAAAAATAATCTCTAATTTTGTCTCCTCGTGTATTGAATGGTTTAATCTAACTTGATTGCAAAACATTTTATTGACTACTTTGCTACATAAAGAGAAATATTGAATTAAATTAAGTTTGACATTCAAATAGCAAGTCCTGCTGTTTTCTGAATGCAGTAGCACTTAGAGGTCTGAAAAAGGCTAGTAGGGTCTGCATTTGTATGAGAACAGTAAGAAATAGTTTCTACTAATATTTCTATTACAGCAAACAGGGAAGAGAAAGGAATATATTAGAGTCATTCTATAAGGGAAAAATCGATGTCCTGGGAAATTATGATTTACTGAAGTTAGGAAAAAAGGTATTTGTCAAACCAACAAATTATATTCTATGCATCAGCCTAGTGCATAAAATACAGTAAAAGCATCCAATTCTGATGTATCTGTGCTTTTGTCAAGCTACAGTTAGCTCAGCAAATATTTGAGGACCATTGCACTGGAAGGGTAAAGGCAGACGCTTTGTGAAAAGCAGTGTGTCAGCAGATTTCTTGGTTTGAGCAAAAACTAAGAGGAAAGAACAGATGGAGTAGAAGACTTACAATTGTTATAGTGCACAAAATGTAATTTATATTTAAACAATTAAACATTTTGAATGGCCTTCCTTAATTAACTTCCAGTGCAAAGCAGTAACTACTGTAGGAGGAGTTATCAGTAGTTTCCTGTGATTTATGAGCTGTGTATGAAAAGGTAATATTCAGAGAGTGGCATTGCAATAGCTACACGTGCATCTGAGGATAACAGTGGCTACACTTAGAAAGAGTAAGTAAAAGTGATCTATTAATTCTTGGAGACAGCTCATTGTTCTTTTTGCATAATTTAATTAAACTACATCCAAATATAATGGAAATCTTGCTAATTGGCTCTAGGAACTTGCTGAGCAAGGCTTACACCCTATTGTTAACATTTTGGTTATTTCCTTTGAATAGTTTTCTGAGTGTGGGATCTACAGGGCAGCTGTTTTTGGATTTCTTTGTGGATTTCTTCTTGCTAAAGTACAAGGCCAAGTGCCGCATGCCAGGGCCATAGAAAATATACCTTCACAAGTATTACCCTTCTTGGCTCTTAAACAGAGTTTTTGCAATAATATACTTCCACAGTTACAGAACTCAAAGACTAAGCACTGTAAAATAGCATGCCAGATATTTTATGGTCCTTGTCCACTGCTCCCTTTCTGTGCTACTTTGGGACATTCACATTTCCTGGCTGCAGGGAGTGCCTGGATGGCCCAGCTTTCAGCTTTCTGAAGTAATAATACCTGTTTCATCTAAACCTCTGTAAGACCCCCTGCACTAAACATTTCTGCATTGGTGATGAAAAAATCAGTCTCTCTGCTGTTCTGTCTAGTTCCTTTCCCTCTCGTTGTTTAACTGATGTGTTTCATCTTGAGACAAAATCCTTCTGACTCCTCAGTGCTTCAAGTGCCTCCAGAGCCAGCTGCATGCAGTCTTAGTCCTGACTTAGTGCCTGCAGGTTGTGCATCCTCCTCTCCAAGTGGCCTCATGGACAGCCTGCTCTGAGAGCTGAGTCTGGGCTCTAATGGGAAAAAGTGCTGAATCACACCTGTAAGGATGGTGCAACAGAAAGAAACTTTTTTGAGATAATAAAAGTTATACTCTGTCCGAGTCAGCTGTGGAAAATTTCAAATACAAAATCAACTACAGCCTAAGCCTCAACCTTGTCCAGGTCATGCACGCTGATATAACAGACACTACATCCTTCTTAGTGGTCTTGTACATAACACACAGTCTGGGCATATATCTCTGCCCATGCTGTCTATCCCACACAGTTCTATGCACATTAAATTAATACTCTGAATATTCTACCAAGCTGTCAATGTTATGTTCCCATAGTGATCAGCAGTGACCTTTAATGATCAATAAACTTTTACTGATTTGTGTTTACAGTGGGGACAGTGGTGTCATTCTGTACTTAGACTTTAAAAACATCAGTTATCTTCTCGTGCCTGCACTTTTGGTGGTCTCACTTCCCAGTGCCAGCTCTCACTGAAGAGTCTTCAAGCTGCAGTTACCTGGCAACAAACATTTTATTCGAATAGTCTAATAAAAGCCTCACTTGTGTTGTAGGATCCTGGAGCACTCAACTGGGAAAAAAATATTGATCCGTGAGAAGATGCACATGAAGTTATTTGCTTGTATTAATATCTTTTACCTATGACATTGGTACATTACCAAAATTGGTTCAGAGCAATCAGTCCCCTCTTCCTTATAATCTGTTCATATTACTGTCAAGTTATGAGTCCAACCAAGCTGCACACTCCTGAACCTGCCTCATCTCATTATAACCACTACCCCCTTGATAAAGGAGAGCATTTTGAAATGCTCTAAAATTTTGTTGTCAGATACATATTTTTCAATTTTTTAAAAATATTAATCATTAGTAATTTTGCTGAAATATACAAATATGTTTCCATAAATATAAAAACCTTTAAAGGTGTTTATACAAATGTTTGCATTATCCACAATACAATAATTGCATGGAATAATTCACATAATACAATTGTTAAGAGTACCAGCTTCTGATTTCTCAAAATCCAACTCAACATCTGTATTTACCTGTCCATGTACATAATCTTCAATGGTGGTGAGAATCCTGATTTTGCATTTGATATGTAAAGTACAATTCCTATTTTTATGGATCTGTTGATTTGTTACAGGCATCCTTGAGTTCTCCAGCTTTGCAGGAGTCAGTGAAAAATGAATGCCATACACCCTCTTGTTCAGCCATGGACTGACAGCAAGAGCTTGTGCTGGAAGCCTTTCCACCAACTGGATCTACGTGTTCAGCTTTAAACTTCATGGGGAGAGCAGGAAGAGGGATCATAAAGGGTAATTGGTTTCTCCCTTAAATGTGTATTCAATTACACAGTTGACTAGTACCAACACAGAAACCTCTGTGTTTGATTAGGCATTTCTGAGCTGCAGAATCCCTGCCAGGATGCTCTTCCTTTTTTTGTGTCATGGAACATCCTACAGCTTTTTTCGCAGTTATCTTGTCCACTGATTACAGGTTTGATTGATGAAGACAAGGCCTCCTTTCTTTCTCTCTCTCAGTAAAGTCCTGTATTATTTTTAAATTTTTGTGCTCTAATTTAAAGGCCTTCTGCACTGGACAAAGATATTTCTCAGAACTTTTAAATCCATCTGCTCCTAACCATTCCTAAGGGCAGTACTTATATTGTTATTTAGTTTATGATACAATTGCAAATATTTTGATGTTATGTGTTCAAGGGGCTGAGGTTGGTGACTGAGTAAAAAATTATTGCAATTTTATTTGAGATGATCAGTGCTTCTGGGCAATTAGAATAAAAAAGTTAGTAGGAAAGGCTTGTGGTTATTCTCCTTTTCCTACAGGGCATGAGCAGCAGAGTGAGTGCTGATGAGGTGTCTAGGGATGAGACACAGGGAATTCTTCAGATAAGCACAGACTACTTCCAGAGTTTAGTGCTAGACCACTGTACACAGCTTGGAGGCAAACAGCTTGTCCATCTCACAAGTTACTTAGGAATACTTTCCACTTCAGTGAAAATTGTCATGTGTGTGAGAAAGTAAAACATAAAAAACCCCCAAGCCCCGCCCCCCAAAACTGCAATGACAAAGTCTAGCTCTGTTAAGTTCTTTGTAGCTAAATAAATGTAATTGCAGTGTTAAATTCTTAGACAGGCTTGGGTTTGTTTGAAGGCTATTTCTGGATTATGTCCATAATTCGTGATGTAGGCATTATGTAAGTTCTTATCTGGTACTTTGAATGTTTCAGGGATACAAAACCAATTTTTTCAATGTTGTAAAGGACAGAAGACCAGCCTGCAGCATATTTAAATGCTGTACAGTCTATTGGTGAAATTGCAATAAAACTAAACATCAAAATAAAACTTATATAAAAGTTAATAAGCTTAGCGTGCAAGATGCTTTCAAGCATTAAGAGAAATTGCATTACCAGAAGTCATGATCACTATAAAGCCAGTATCCTCATTAAAGAATTTGAGGAGGATATAAGCTTTTCCAAGCAGGTTTCCTGGTTATAATTCTTCGAGTGTATGCAAGTAGCTTAAACATTTACCTTATCACAGAAAAGCAGTGAAAACTTTAAAGTGTACATTTGATACTACCATGAATTTCCATGGTACCAGGAGATTACTTGGTGTAAAAGACCAATTGCCTCAATGAGGAAATGCAGTGACTTTCTCAGTCTCTCATGGATCCAGGGATGTCATGGGTAGTAGCAAGCAATGTACCATTTATTCTCTTTTGAAAGCTGATGTTGTGTATTGGGTCTCGCTGTGTTGGAATTAAATTTCTTCACATCACCTTACATTGTGCTGGGGTTTGTATTTGTGGCTAGAGGAATGTTACTAACACACCAACATTCTGGGCTTTGGGGTGATCTAACTTTGTCCCTCTCGTACCTGAAGGGAGCCCACAATAAAGATGGAGACAGACTTTTTACAAGGGTGACTGGAGTGACAGGATAATGGGCAATAGCTTCAAACTGACAGAGAGTAGACTTAGATTGGATATTAGGAATAAATTCTTTACTGTGAGGGTGGTGAGGCACTGGCACATGTTCCCCAGAGAAGCTGTGGCTGCCCCATCCCTACAAATGTTCAAGGCCAGGTTGGATGGAGCTCTGAGCAACCTGGTCTGGTGGAAGTTGACAAAGGAATGAGATGAACATTCGGAAGGATATTGATGATCTTTAAGGTCCCTTCCAACCCAAACCCCTCTATTATTTTATGATTTCTGCTACTGCTGAGCAGTGCCAAGACTTTCTCGTTTTTCCACTTTGACCCCAAGTTGTCTGGGAATGGGCAAGAGACTGGGAGGGGAGAGAGCCCAAAGGGACATGCCATAACATTTGGCATCATGCACAGATATGTAAAGGAAAAGGCAGGGGGGATGTTCCTGTTTATGGTGCTTGTTTGTAAGATGTGCTGTGGCCATGATCCAGGATGTGGCTGGTTATCTGCCTGCTGATGTAGAGATGCAAAGATCAACACTGATGGGATTGCTGAATTTTTCTGAAGAGAATAAAATTACTTTATTAACATCTGATGAATAAGGTAGCCTTTTGAGGGTGGTCATGGGTCTGGTTACCTTTGTCACTGGGATACACTGGAAGCACCTCAAAATTTTCCTTATTCAGAAGTTGAAGTTTCTGAGTGTTCCTCCAAACCCCTGCCTAATAATTTGATTTGTATTGCCAAATATATAACACTGAGCTGTGCTCTGGACCTTGACTTTTTCTTGTCACAATTCTTCAGCCTCTTATTTGATAATAACTGCAGAAGAAACTAAATGAATAAGCAAAGTTAACTGAATAAGCAAAGTTAACTTTTACCCATATGTAAAACTGTGGAGGTTTTCATAAAAGATTCTGTGAGATTGAATTTGTAATAGTAAATGCTGCAGACTCCCTAGTGTCAGAAGAATTATTATAAGAAAACAGATGATCATGTTATGCTCTGAATACTCAAAATATTCTCATGGCTGAAAGAGAGCAAACATATATATAAATGTGAAGTTGTAGGTTAGTTTTAATCCAATGACTGTCTTTACAATCTAATAGTGAAACTATAAGTGAACTTACAATAATATTAATACTCATAGGTAAAATTGATACAGGAAAAAAATAAGAAGAACTCTTAAAATCATAATGCATTTAAACCTACTAACACCTACTCCTTTTCCCTGGTATTTAGCCTACTCTTCTAATGTCTCTCTGGATACTGAACCTTCTGCCTTAATCAGGAAGACCAGAACCAGCATGCCTTATGCAACCAGTGGGAAAAGAGGCAACAGGAGGAGCAGTCCTTCGGCTCAGAGGAGATGAGGAAGGATGAGAGAGGGAAGGGGCCACAGTCCTAGGGGAATGAATGGTCTAAGGGTCACTGCAATGCCTGAAAAGCCAGCAGTTGTGATCCAGATCAGAAGCAAAATAAATCTCTTTCTGGAATTTTTAATGTTTTATTTTTAAATTTTTTAATGTTTCATGTTTTTTTAATTTTATTTATTTATATTTTTGTGTGGGTTTTTGTTGTTGTTTTGGTTTGTTTCTTTTGTTTGGTTTTTTTTTGGTATTTTTGTTGTTTTGGTGGTTTTTTTGGTAAATTGAAGTCAAAGTTTGTGGTACAGACTTGCACCTTAAGACTAACTCGTAACAGGCCCTAAGAGAGCACAAAAATCTTTATGCAGCAAAGCATAATGACATAAAAGGAACACAATTACAAGTTTATTTTGGTTCTTCTGATGACCTGAAATCCCATCAAATAGGCTTGCTCTATCTTCGCAGCTATCTCAGAGAAAATATCCAGGGAAAATTTATGAAAGAACAGATGCTATTATTTTAAATGTGGTTTTATCTAATCTTAAATGATTCTAAATGGCTTTCCATAATGTAATTTCATTTGAATTAAAGTTACCTCATATCTCATATTTCCTCTGGTACAGCAGAGTAAAAATTTACATTTTTTTCTGACATTGAAGCAAGATTTCAAAACAAAGCATTTTTTATTGAATGCTCAAAGGCACAAAATATCTTGGAAAATTGATTAAATAATGTATTTTGGCTACACCTCTGGAAATTTTTCATGCTAGCTTCATCTATTGGACAGGGAAAAGAAAAATCAGTCAAACCAAAAGCTGCAGAATCCCTTGCCACCCTTTTGTATTCCTCTGCAGATTTGTGCAGACACAAACTGGGCAGGCTCTTCCTGCTCCTTCAAAACTCTTCTCTAGCCACAGGTGGAAGAATTTTTATATCTCTTTTGGTCTCATTCCACCCTGAATGAAACCAAGACAAATAAGGTTTATGCCTATTGATGATGGAGGCATTATTGTCTTTGCTGTTTCAAGTAGCTAAATTATGAAAGATTGACTTGCATTTCCTGTAGATTGTGTCAATTGTAGTCTCAATTTTAGTCTTATCTGTAGAAAATAGCTAAATAACTGTACCTATCTCCAAGAGCTTCTTACCACATGCATAAATATAATACAGGCATTTCAGAATTTACCATAATAGATTAAATTTGTTGTTTACTGTTGCTTGCCAGTAATAAAAAATACTGTGAAATAATGTTGGTTGTTATTCTTTTGTCATCAGCAAGAAAATGCAGCATACCCATGTCTTTGCACAAAGATAGGCTTGACTATACTCAGCAATTTAAACTTTAACCCAAAATCTTCTCTAGCAGATTCCAGACCTTAAACAAAAAACTACACCACCCCTTTGAAACAGAAGCCTTTTCTATTGCATTTGATCTCTGTCCCACCATTGCTTTAAAATGTAGCATTTTACTGAATATAGATCTACTTGGAACTCTTTGGGGATTATTACGTGAATAGGATTTTTGATAAATGGCTGTTTTAGTCTCTCTGGGACCTAATTTATCACTGAAATTGGAAGATTTAGTGTTTCCAGATGTCTAGACAGGAATGAATTCACGCAGGTTTCCTCAGTTTCTCTGATGAGAAGTATATCTATATACTTCCATTACATTTATACATTTATTAGAGACAGCAAAAAGATTGAATCAGAACAGATCAGACACACAATCTATAAAAAATTTATAGCTTGATTCAAAATAATGCTCATCTCTTGAACTCTCTGAAGCAGAACTTCTTCCTTTGGGAAACTGACAACTCTGCAGAACCTCAAACTTCTAGAAATTTCTTTTTTATTTGACATTCTATAGTTTCCTTACTTCCACAAAGTGTAAAGTGTCAGACCTTTGAATGTGAAACCACACAAATAGGTTAACATCTTCAGTACCACAACAAAAATATTTTATAACAATTAAAGGAATCAAAAGTCTCTCAAGTGACTCTATCTGGGGAAAACAAGTCTGTTTGTTTCCACAGATGTGGGCAGAAACTGGATGAGGTCTCCCAAATGTGAAGTCAAGTTCTCAGTTTTTAGGGCTTTTCTAGAATTTTTCCAATTAGAGGCCAGGGAATTCTATTCCACACTGAAATTGACTTTTAAACTTCTAAACCACTGTACAATTTTGGCATGTGTAGTAGGCAGGAGGAAAAGTTGTTCTGCATTGACGAGGTTGTAAAGAGGAAGGTATAGGGTTTTTAGGTGATTATCCCAAATTAGGCTATTACGTTATATTATCCCAGTTTTCTAAAATGGTGCTGTAAAACAATCCAGTGGTTCTTTCCAAGTAATACCATATAAATCCAGAATGACCATGGGTCTTCAATATTGAATGCTTCTTCCCTCTCTGTCAGATATTGGTCTCCTGTTCTCAGGTGTGCATCCTATCTGGATAGAATCCAGTACATTTCATAAACTGCAAATTAGCTCAGAGAAAAAAAATAAAAGGGAAGTAGTGATTGCCTTAAAAAAAGAAAATTAGAAGAAAAAAGAAAAACACATGAAAAGAGGTTCAAATGCCTGTAAGCACCAAATCAAGTACTCATGGAAAGTAGAAGATCAAACCAAAAGCATAATGTCAGAAGATTTTAATGCATTGCGTTGCATAGATCAGTAATTCTCCTATATTTTTGTGCCTAAAATTAGTTAGTGTGTACATACGGAATTCTCTTTTTAAATGATCATACTTGTCTTTTCACTGAAGGACTAAGAAAGTCAGAATTCATAGAGACAGTTTTAAGGCAATGTGCCCAAACAAGGTAGCTTATTGTTTGGAATAGTAGCACTGGGAGTTTGTATTGATCCAAGAAGGCAAACTGTAAAGTAGACAAAACTCTACAGCACTATACAAATACCTTCAGAGAGAGCTGTGTGCTTTAACCAGCCTTAAAATTACTGTAATGATTATTTTCGGAGAGCGTGTTGACTGCAGAAAATGGGCACAGCCTGAACAGCTTCCTTTAGGCAGCTAAAATTAAATGAGAGCAATCTCACCTTGAAAAGGAAAGGCAAGGTACAAGGGAGGGCAAAGGGCTCTTTCCTCTTTTACATTCTGCCAGGATTTGGAGGTCTGGAAGTTTACGTATCCTGTTTATATAATGAGTCCTAAATCATTGGCACAAAAAGAAGAAAATAATGCTTTAACACTCAGAACAAGATGAACATAGTAATGTTGCAAAACCAAAATAATTTTTTTTTCTTATGCAGGTGATATGATAAATCTGAATAGTTTGCTTTGGCTTTTTCTCTAATATATTGTCAAATTGACAGATTCCTTTCAAATACACTGATGTTAACAAAACTGTGTATTCAAATGAAGAATATTCTAAGCTTTTATGACAGAATCACAGAATCACAGAATATTCTAAGTTGGTAGAGACCCACAAGGATAACCAAGAACAGCTCCTGGCCTTGCACAGGATCATCCCCAAGACTCACACCCTCTGCCTGTGAGCATTGTCCAAACACTTCCTGAGCTCTGTCAGCCTTGGTGCTGTGACCAGTTCCCTGGGGAGCCTGTTCCAGGGCCTGACCATCCTCCATGTGAAGAACCATTTTCTAGTATCTACGCATATTTTGGTTATGCGTTGAACTTATCTTTTCTATAATTCCTAAACAAGTGCCTCTGGATGTTTTTGTTGTTGTTGGTTGGTTGGTTCGTTGGTTGGTTTTGGTTTTGTTGGGTTTTTTTCCCCTTTATCTGAGTTTTCAGTAATTTACAAACTGATTTACAAGTATGGAGTATGCCATTAATTAAAGTACACCATTCTTTCTTCCCCCAACTTCCCTCCCCCAGTCTATGGAATGTTTTTTTTAAGAGATTAGGTAGAGGAAAAGGAATATTTCACCGTCATTGATTGTTACACTAGGCATCGTTATCCAAGATATTATTTATTCAAGTTTGAGACCAAAGTAAATGCACCACTTCCATTCAGGAAAACTCAATCCCTTCCTTTGGTCATTCCTTTCTTTTGGCATTGTTGGCTACATATTAGAATTAATTACTTTTCCTTTCTGTAAAACCTACATTCATGGTTCTCTCTATAGTTATTGTTATATGGATAGTGAAATTGACTATAAGAATTGACATCTCCTTTGTTAACAGTTCCTGTGTCTTGCAAACCGCAATAAAAGTATTTTGCAAATGAAATTCATCTTCAATAAAACTGTTGCAACAAAAGTGATACTGTTGGGTTAAAGAGTCTAGTTATTAAGAATTTTGAAAGAAATACTGTAATGTGAAAAAAAAACAAAAGAGAAGTTGGAAGATATTTCTGTGGATCCAGGATTTTGCCCTTCAAACTTCACACAGAATCACACTAAAAATAATTGCTGGGACTACAATGATGACCATTGTGACAATACTAAGACAAAAACCTATTCAAGTTTTTGTGTTTGCAAGTTGCATAAGAAGAAAACTCAAAATATCATTTGGAATATGTTCTTGGGAAGGAAAATTCTTACACATCCCTTGGTTTGGGGCAAAAGAGCTTGCGCTTAATTTTGAGGTTCATGAATACTGC
Source organism: Entomyzon cyanotis (assembly GCA_024500445.1). Lineage (NCBI taxonomy): Eukaryota > Metazoa > Chordata > Aves > Passeriformes > Meliphagidae > Entomyzon > Entomyzon cyanotis. The sequence continues at coordinate 7,381,432 of JAKEPQ010000756.1, forward strand.
AAGGTCAAATAAAAAGTATAAACAAACCAGAAACCAAGAAAAATTAAATTAGACTAAATGCCAAGTGAACTACACCTCTCTAATAACAAGCAGTATATCATACGAGTTGACAGAATATTGCCACACCTAACAGACACAAGAAAACAAAAAACTAAGATTGACATGACTGCATATAACAGCCAACTAGACCTTCAAATTATTTAATAGTAATAACAAAATCAATATGAACAATAATAATAAAGATATCAATTTTAAAAAGCTTTTTTTTTTTTTAATAGTGATGATGTATTGCCTGTATGATTGGCTGCTTTCAGTAAGTATTTGTTTTGGTAGAAATCCCACTTCTAGTTATCAAGCCTGGTTTGTGGTCTAGGAAAGCCTCCATGAATCTTTAGCTGTTTTGGGGTCATGAGCTCATCATTTGGGGCCATCAGCCTATCTTATTAGTTGTGTTTTTTGCTTTCCTTCCTTTTGCCTATTGCACATATTTGTTAGCTGTTGTGACTAAACATTTTGAGGTTTCTGAATATCTGAATATACTGCAAATAATATCATTTCCTACCAAAAAAACCCCAAACCAAAACAACCAAAATAAACATCAACAGCAAAACCTTCACAAAATCTTTGTCTTCCTTTTGTCATGCATCTGTTTTGTTTTTTCCTAAATTCCAAGGTAGCAGCAATTTCATGAGATGAGATTGGCCCATAATTCAGCTTTTTAAACTTATGTATTCTCTGCAATTGTATAATATTCCCCTCTTCATCATCACTTTCTGAATTTAGAAATCCTCTCAAATAGAGTGCAATAAAGGTTGTATTTTGGGCATGTATAATATTTACAATTGGATATTTTTCTCTCTAGCAGATGTCCTATAATACACAAAGAAACAAAGTCAAATCAGCTGGAAAAGAGGAATCAAGAGGAATTTGTAGAGAAGGCACTTACCTGTAGTATTGCAGTGGCATATAAAAGAAAATTTCACATAAGTGGAAGAATGGTCTCAAATGTCACATGTAAAAATATTTTGGGTTTGGAGTACAATATCATTTTTATTTCTGTTTTCATCCTTAAAGCATTAGATATTAATGAAAGTACACCTTTGTTTGATGTGGTAATTATTGCCATGATCCTCACTCCTTGTGTCTCAAAACTGTATTTTCCTTGCTTAGTTTATTGTCCTCCTTTTGGTATCTCTTTGCTGAACCTATTTAATTCCATATATTCCATAATTTCCCTCGCACAATGTCTCATAATTGCTCCAATCTGCTCAAATGGCATCCAGTCCTTTCTCTGTGTCTTTGAAAGTTTAAATAATAAATAGATACTGTTGCTTCCTAGATTTGTACCCAGTTTTCACAAAAGATGTGTGATTGTTGTATTCAGAAGTGCTGCTCATGGTCGTGTTTGTGTTCCTTTGGAAGTGGTTGCAAATGGTTGCTCTCCATCTTATACATGTTTTGCCTATCCCTGAATACTGTCTGTAGTCAGGGTCTTATTAGAGAAGCAGCATTTGGCTGCCACCTATTTCAAAGCTCAGTAAACTTCTAATGTAGGAATGAAATATTGGGTCTTTCCCAGATGATGCCATAATGCCTATGTGAAGTCAAGATTGTAGGGAGAGAGTGTATATTGATTTACCTTGAGCTAAAGTGGCTGAAAAAGGACAGTTCAGCTTTCACTCAGAGACATTCTTGAGATTATGATGCATATAATCATACATTTACATAACTATGTAGGAACAGAAAGGTCTGTCCACACCAAGCAAACCACACACATGTACATGTTCTTCCCTCAGGATATGGCTCCTATGGTAGGAAAAAAGATCATTGAAATTTACTCACAGATCTTCTTCTTCCAAGAATTGTCCTGGAGGAGTCTCCTGACTTCTTTTTTCTCTCCAAGTTGAAATTAACTGGAGGTTTAAAGACTCCACAGTAACTGTCATAATGTTTATGTGCATCAGTGATCTTTGTAACGCCAAAGTAATATATTAATGCAGAAAGGAAACTAAGCAAATTGCTCAGCTTTTATGACAAGTGCTTGAAAAAATAATCGGTTTGCATCTCAGAATTATGATTGGGTGAAGAAACACTGCTTTGAGTACTTCCACCCATTCCCTGGTTTAGACTGTACTGCCACTAGCAGGTGTCCGCAACCTCCTGACAGGTTTGAATTTAGTGACAAGGAATTTATCTGAACTTCAGTTACACCTACCTTTAAAACGAGTAGGGAAGTGAAATAATTTACTTGTGGAGAAAAGGTTGCACCATAAGCTGCTCCCTTTAAAATGCCAGTCTCGGTGCCTTGGCTCTACTTTGTCTTTGAACATTTTCAAGTGGTTCATTTGGACTGCTCCTACCCTTTCTGGCTGAATACACCCTGCACTCTGTGATCAGCCAGCCAACATGCTAATGAATGTAATTTGAGTGGCGCATAATTATCTGGATGGGAGACTCCCATGCTTGTGTTCTCTAATGGAGAGCTGGGTTACGTACCTTTATTATGCAAAGCAAATGGGAACATGAGTTACATGCTGTGTAACTGAAATGAGTAGGGCCCATAGGTTCAGCCTGATGTTTATTAAAGTGGCCTGCCATAGTTAACTCACTTGTAAAATAGGATTTATAATGGAAACATTTTAAGTGGGAACAGCAAACAATCCCCTTCTACCAGTAGCTGTGAAAATATTGTCATATGGCAGAATGTTAGACCAGAAAAAAGGCTCAGCACTGTATGTTGCAGCACATATTATTTCATATGCATAATGCAATAATTCTTCAATGGGTAATTCATTGTTTTTATAGTATTTCTTGATAGGGGAAATCTAAGAATGGACCCTAGTTTTTGCTGACTTCTCTACTTTGTACATATTGTCACAGAACTAATGAGTTTTGTACATAATCAATCTTTGAAGGAGTGTCTTGAAATAAATAGTTGAAAAAGGAAAGCAGACTTAGATAGCATGTCTTTCCTTTAATCATTTAATTAGGTGAGGTGCTGATAATATCCATCTTTGTTTGGTGTCCACAGACACTCATAGACTAAAGTAAAAGTGGTGCTGGAGGAAGAGGTGTGGGTGGAAAAGTTGCCAGAGAAGGAAAGACTTGTTGGGTTTTGATTTCTGTAAAAACATATTTCGTTTTATTTACAGCTCCCTACATTTTTCAGAGTCATGCCCTAATCATACGCATCTTAAATATTTGCAACTAGCAGTGTGAAATGGCCACCAGTATTGGGTAATGGTTTTATACCAAAAAAAGCAAACATTAGATTAGAACAGATATAAGGAAGGAAATATGCTGAGGGTGGTGACACACTGGAACAGGTTGTCCAAATGATTTGTGGATGCCCTGCCACTGGAGGTGCTCTAAGTCAGGCTGGATGGGGCTTTGAGCAACCTGCTCTAGTGGAAGATGCCCATCTCCAAGGCAGGGGGGTTGGAATTAAATTATCTTGAAGGACCCTTCCAAACCAAACCAAAAATGAAAGAGAAAATCAAATCTACAAATGATGTAAAGGTAGAATAAATTTTAGAAGAGAACTGAATTTGTGTAGGAAAAAAGTGGGGAAAAGATGTTTTAAAATGAGTGGGAAAATAATTAAGTAGGAAAATTCAAGTGTAAAAAACACTGGGAAAGAGGAAAAAACCCCAACTTTGAAATTGATGTTTCATCATTCTTTTCCTTTCATTTGAAATAATCTATATTTTTGCAAATTTTAAGTCAAAATACAAAATCTGCAAAAGGCATTTTATGCCAACATTGTTAGAATTCTTAGAATTATACACTCCAAAGTAAAACGAATTTTTGTATGGCAAGGGAGAGCCAGAACAGAACTTATACGTCGCCAGAATGTGCTAAATGTGTCAGCAATGGACATCAAACACTCAGCTGCTTGCCTCGTGGTTTTGTTTTTCTTTTTAAATATTATTTACTATCAGAGCTTTTTCTAAACAGCTGGATGCCACATTTTGTTTGAGAGAATGGTGGTGCTAAAATGTGTAGAATCCAATTAAATATTTCCATGACTTCTACCAAATTATGAAGATCTGTCTGCTAAACACAGAATCTCAAAAAAGAAAGGTAATAAGTTGAAAAAACTGGTTTGTATGACTTCCAAGAAACTTGCTTCAAGAGTTACAGTGCTTACAAGGTACTGCAAGAAGGATTTAGTTTCTAGTTGGCTATATGTTTATACAATAATTTTGTAATTTAGCCAATAAGAATATTGTTCTTTTTCTACTTGTTCCAAGAGATGAAGGAAAAATTTCCCCTCCTCTTGCATGCTGTACAAGTATCTGCACTCTAAACAATGACTTACCACAGACAGGATTAAACACTGAGAATAATATTGGAGCTGCAAATCTTTTTATTAATTATGGAAGATGTCACTGAAAAAGTGTGTTATAAATGAATATAATGACATTTTTGGAATGTTCATTACTACTGTTAATGTTGAGAACCTACTATATGAATTCATCATATAATAGCTGACTCTATCACAAATAGAGTATTGAATGCTGAATTTATATCAGTCCTTTCCAGGCAAGAATTGTGCCATAATTGTATTACAGAATATATGTGTTAACCTGGAAGGAGGCAAATTAAATTTATGTTTTAGTTTGTGAGGATGTAAAACATCTATTTGTTTATTTTTTCAAAGTATTGTTAAAAATCACATTTTTATGCATTGTTACAAGTTTTCTGTTTGGTGTTTAACAGGTACAGATAATCCCTTTTGACATTCGAAGTGCTTTAGAGCAAAACATGTTTTTCTGTTAACAATATTAATATTTTTACACAAAGAAGGTACAGGTGGCTTTATATCCTATTTCATATAATTACATTGATAAATAAACAGTCCCTGCAGTTAATCACATTTCTCCTCAAACATGGAAAATGTGTATGTGTTTGTTAGCACATGCACGTGACTGTGCCTGAAAGAAGATATAGAGAGGGAAATACATTAAAAGACACTTTAGCTGAGGTGTAGCAACACTCATTTCTGCAGTTAATGGACCTATCCATGGTATCTGTGATATGTGATATTGTTTTGCTTTAGAATGTGCCCCCATGTTACTACTGAAATTGTGGGTACAGGCATCTAGTGGTGCAAACTAGATTTTGCAACAACTTAAAGGTTCTAATCTGTGCAATGAATTTAATTGGGGAACACATGATGAATCTAGTTTTGGCTGAAATCTGGCCTCTATTTGTTGGCATTTAGTAACTTACTTTGTTCAGATTAGCAATTAATTTCACCCTTATTTTCTGTGCTATCACAGCAGCAGAATTATTCTATTTCCATGCTAATCCACTGAGACAATATTGACTTAGTAAGAAACATCATTAGTTGATTCTACAGTGTCACTTACTGCAGCTTCCTTGGCTTTCCTCATGGATTCAGTATATTATATCATTTTCTTTTTCTAAGATTAGTCATATAGACCTCTGTTTCTAAAATGATAAATATTACACAAAATTTTCTGTCAACGTTCTAATGACCTGAAATTCCCCCCTTTCTACAATACTTATTGAAACTACATTGTGTTTTAAAATTTTTTTAGTGGCAAACAACTGTGAAGACACAAGCCCAGAATTCTGTGATGTACAAATAATTTCAGCTGTATAGTTTAAATCTGTTAAAAACTTTTTCATCAGAAAGAGTGCTTGAATAGGAGAAGCTAGGGTTACAATAAGATCTTGTGGAAACTAAAAGAACATACAACTACCAACTTGCAAAATCCACAGAACAGATTTCTGGAGAGTAGAGAGCAGAGAGTAATAAAGAGGGAGTTCTGAAAAAAAAAAAAAGTTTATGCAAAATATCGCAAATTTCAGTGCCAAGCCCACTTCTGCTGATTGCAATTACATGGAGTCAAAATTACCACTACTGAACATGATCTCTCACATCTGAAAAAACTTCTGAGAGTAAACATGCTGAAAATTTGGAGGCTTTGGACCATTTTTTTGAGGCAAAATTGAGACAACATACTGGAAAAAAATGTTTAGAACTGAATGTGAAAACGGGTGTGGAGTTTAAAGATCTTGTTTTATATCCTGTCTGAAGAAATATGATTGGGTAAAGCAGTTTCTTGACTTATCAAACAACTATAATTGCAATTTATGCCTAAATAGCAGGAGATTGCTTTTACTCAGTATGTAATTATGCTGGTCATTACAATCTTGAAAAAAAGCACTACAGAAATCATGTCATGAGGTCCGTTTGAACTGTACTGGAAAATATTCATCTTTAAGTGACTTCCAGATGCAAACAGCAAGTTCTGCTTGCATGTTGATAAACAGGAATCACATTTGCTCTTAATAAATAATATGTGATTAGGTTTGTGCTCCTGGATCTGAAAGCAGATGAGATTTTCCAGTCATTAATTCTCTTACACATGATGTTCCATTTAGGACCTGGACAACCTTTTTTGGCAATATAACACAATAGTTGAGATATCCATAAATGCTCTAGGTAAGTGCTTTGTCCCTTGTTACAGTCATAAAGGTCTTTTACAAGTGAGTAGAGCAGATTATGGCTACACTGCATGTTTCTCTAACCTCCAAGAAGGTGTCTATTCCCCTTTAGGCAGGAGCTGCTGTGTTAATTGCACCTAACAGGGAAGATGCTTTAGGCCAGCTCACACATAGTTCCATACACAGGAAAACTACACACTTCATGGGGATGTGAAGAGCAAAACTACTCACAGGAATCCAAGGTCCAAATATATCCTGTGCCATAATGGCATTAACTGTCACACAGCTTATCATTTGATTTGCTTTTCTAATTTCTATGGAGAAACCCTTTATTTAGAATTAACTTGTGTGATTGCAATACATTGTTTCTTAACTGTAATAGTCACTATAGCACACATATTTAGCATCAGGGCTTTTTTCTCCCCAAATCTTGTGCAGCACTACAGTTCTCTGTGTCAAATATTATCAATCATTTTATCAACAAGCCACTATTTATTGTACCTTCCACCTTCACACATGACCTTCATTTTATCACCTTGATACCGTAGTACTGTCAGACTGTACTTTTAGCAACAGTTGATACTTGGTGTAAGAAGAACTCCATGTTTGTTTTCATGGTGACAACAAAAGCTCTTTGCCTGGTTTTGTACCTTTCTTCACCTCCTTATTGTCAGTGACGGCAAATTGCATGGAACCCTTTATGCCACACATGGAGTCCACAGAGAAGCTCTGCATAATTATTTTAATATTCACCATGGGACAGAGATGCCATTTAATTGGTTTTCTGATACCATAGCTTTATCCTCATGAGATGCAAAGCAGGTCCTCTCCTATCAGCACTTGTTAATGAAGCTGTTCCTTTCCTCTAATACTACAGTCCCAGGGGTTCCTTTCAATGAAAAGTTATGTCACTACTTGGTTTTTAAGGAAAAAAAAAACCAAACAAAAAAACAAACCCAAAACTTAACCATTTCAGTTATAACATCTTCTCCAAAGACAGAAAAAAAAAAAAAAAAAAAGGGGGCTAGGGCAGGGAAGAGATTGAATTTTGTATATTTCATGAACATGCAGGTGGATTTGAAGGGAAAGAGGTGAAGGCCCAGGGATCTACACTCTGTTCATCTCATCTGATCCACCCTGAGGCTGTTGGGTGACAACACAATCAGAATCACAGGTGACAAGCATCATCAACCAGTACTAGTGCCGCTCATGTATTCTTTCTAAATATGAACAAATAATGTTTTTCCCAATTCTCTTCAGTCTGTAAAGCATTTTCAGTAACACAAGTAATGTTCATTCTTATTAACATGCTTCAATATAGGAATTTTCTATAGATTGGAATTTTCTTATGCTAGAAAACATAACATAAAATCACCATGCTGGGAAGTGGAGATATGAATAAAATGCTATAGATTGCATTTATTTAAATTAGGAGAAGTAGTTATCTCAAAATTAATTGCCCAAGATTTTTTCATCTATCCTGTTACATGGCATTGACATTCATTTCTCTTAATATTACAGTTTGTTTTCTGGAAGCACGACATTTGCCTGTTAAAGGGTTTGTAATTTTTAAGTTGTTCCCTTCCCTAGCTCTTGATCTCTGAAAATTTCCAAGGTTCCTGCTACATAAGACAATTACAGAACTGTGACATATGCTTTATGCATAAGCCAAGCATTTTGGAGAAGCTCTCAGTGTTGTGCTCTGCAAATCTGTGCAGAAAGTGCTACTCTGAGACTTGTGCAAATTGTTACAGCTGGAAAAAAAAGGTCTTTCTATTATAAACCAATAATGTAGCTGTGTCTGACTTCTTAAGGAAAGCCTGACACAGATGTTTGTGCAATGGAAGCCAGTTATTAATTGATAGAATTAGCCCAGCCTTCCAACCTGTTCCAGGCATGTGAACCCCATTGATTTCAGCTGGACTCTGCAAGGGCACAGTGCCTTCCAGCCAGATGGACCACTTCTCAGAGTCAGAGATTAACTGCACCATTTGAGTGAGACAGAAAGTGACAGAGGTACATCAGGCTTCCAGCCTTCAGTGCAACCATCACATCATCTCAATTTTTCACTACTTATTTTGTATTGTTATCATGTACAAACTGCTGGATATGCCCATAATTTGGTGGGATTTTATTCAGGATATGAAGAGCCAGATTCTCAAATAGTAAGTGTTCCTATGAGGTGAAATGAAACATAATTAGCTATCAAATTCTCACTGCAAAATAGAATGGATTGAGGATTAAAACATACATCTCTCTTTTATGCTGCAAGAAACTGTCACAGTGGTTGGATGGTCAATATAGTGTCTGCCAAGGCTTTTTCTCTAAAAGCAGATTACATCTTCTATGAACTATGAAGAAAGGCACAGTAGATAGTCTGAAAATCTCTGAACTGCCAGAAGTACTTGCTATAGAATCAAGGGCCTCTTGTTTACACTGAAGGTCAGGCCAGTACCTGCATGGTGAGATCCTCTGAGCTCAGTAAGAGAGGGAACATGCTAAGAAGTTTTAGGTTTGAGTTCCAGATAAGAGAATAGCACTGTATTCCACTTATACGTCCATGTCCACATCACAGTAATCCTTCCTTAGTAAGAACCTGGCAACATCCAAACCAAACTGTGCAGATTGACCATTTTATTCTGAAATATGAAGGAAACAGTAAGCAGAAATTTACCAGCTGTCTTAAAACAGGTATATTTTCATTAACAGTGTTACCTAAAAGAAACTTAGGGGGAAAAACTCCATATCTCACAACACTAAAAAATACTCAAAACCACCCCATAAAAATAAAACCAAAAAATAAAAACAATACCAATCAAAAATGCATTCTATTATGATCTAATTTGTATGTGAATTATTCTTTACTTTATATTACCATTTAGATTTTGTAAGGTAGAACCTAAAAATGTAGATAGACATCACGAAAGTGCTTCAGAAAGATAAGGTGAAACAATTAAAATTATAATATCATTTAACCATAAAGGAAGTATATCAGATCTTTTTGTACAGGCTATTATTCAGGCATTAAATAGACATCGATCTATTTCAGTCAAAAGTACATTTCTAATTATGACTTTTAGTTTTACAAAACTTAAATGATCTTCACCTACTTCTTGAGGCCTTGATATTACTGAACTTCCCATTTATTAGAATAGCCAATATGCCTTCTCCTTCTCTAGAGAAGAATAGAATAATTTGGTTTAGGAGGGTCCTCCAAAGATCATGTAGTCCAACTCCCCTGCCTGGTGCCTTGATCATGGACAAGCCTAATATTATCCCCTCTCTCCTCATGTCTAGTTGAAGGTCTGCCCATGAACCACAGTAACTTGTGAGCAAATACTCTCTTCCCTCTTTGAGAAAGTCAAATCCCATCTGACATCAGCAGAGCTGATGCCTTGTAGGCCATCCCATTATTAAAACCTAAAAATTGGAGCCGTGACACCAGCCATAGGGCCATACCTTAATAAATTTGGTCCATCTGTGCCTTCCAGAGTCAGTGTCTGCAGCTGGAAGATGGAGAAAAAATCACCTGTGCTCCAGATTCCCTTACCAATCATCCCAAGAACCTGAAGTCCTTTTTGATCACACTTGACCACACACTGCAGCTGCATCACCACCTAGATGGAAGAGCAGTGATGGGCAATAGTCCAAGTCTGTGCCAGGCTAGGGAGATTCCTGGGGATATCCTTTGCCCAGGTTCCAGGGAGGCAGAAAATTTCCCTAACAGAAGTGTCTGTCTGAATGCTCTGTTCTCCTCTGAGGAGAGTCACATATAACTATAACCTGTCTTTTCTTGCTTATGGGAGTGGTTGTGAGAAAAGGGGTGAGCTTTTCTGACTTTGGCAACAACTCTGGTGCAGAGGCACTGTCACCAATATCATGCACTGACTGGACTTCCCCATCCAGAGCCTCATCCCTGTAGTGCAGAGGCAGCTGGGAAGGTGAGGTGGGAAGGGTTCACCTGCTGCCCTGAGCATGCACTGGCCTTCATTCCCTCCATTCCTATAAGCTTCCACATTGTGCCTCGTGAGAGGATGGTACTGGATCTCCTTGATATGGGTTTTCTGGTGGTTCTCCCTGTTTCTTTCTCGGGGAGGGCAGCACATGGTTCCACCAGGCAAACTCTTTCTCAAGATCCCCAGTACCTTTTTATTTCCCCTCATAAGTCTGCCACCAGAGCAAATCCTTACTCTATTCCTATATTTTCCTTGCATAACAGAAATTCTTTTGGGCGAGCAATTGTTCCACCCATTGCAGTAACACATATTTCACTCAGTGTTGCAATACTTTATGGGTTTTATTATGTTTGCCTATAGCAACTTGAGCTGCATAAAATTTTCCAGCTTTGTTAGCTCTACTTCAGCCCACTTACTGGTTTTATTGGCAGGTTTCATGAGATGTCTTGATTTGTATGTATACACTGGATAAGAAAGTAAAAAAATCATCCACTCTACCATATTTTTAGGGTAATAGATGACTCCAGTAGTTTTAAGTTTCTTTCCACTGAGACAACAAGGATTCTGGGGTAGAATTCAGAGGTTTCTGTTAATTTGGACATGCTGATAAATTTTTAAAGCCAGAAATCTAGAAATCAAAGACAGTAATTCTTAACCTGTAAAATTAATGCTCTTTCTCCATATAATTAATTACCATGAGCTTACTTTATAGGCAGAAGATACCTCGCAGACTTTAAGGACTCTATTATGTTACAAAAGTTTTCACATGAACTTCCAGTACACCTACACGTTGCATAAGGCTTTATTCAGTGGAGGTAATAGTGATATGTTGGACAAGATACTAATAACACACAGTGCCCAGGGATTCTCATAATTATGATACACACTAAGATGATAGGTTGCCTCAGCATTTTGCTGTGATTTCTTGAAGGTATTTGTCCTGAGTCTGACTGTGATAATGATAATTTTTTCCACAGGATCCTGTATCGTGCTGTGGTTTAGACTTGTGGCTAGAACAGTGCTGGTAACACACTGGTGTTTTGACTCTTGCTGAGCATCCTTCACACAGGCTCTAGGCACTTCTGAACTAGCAGATGTGCAGGTGTCTAGCTGCTGGTCGAGGTCAGCCCAGAACAATTGTCTTTGTTAAGAGAGAATTACTGAATAATTCAAGTTGGAAGGAATCCCAAGAGGTAATCTTGCCCATCCTCTGCACAAAGCAGAGCTGGACCAGGGATCAAACCAGGTCATTCAGGGCTTTGTTCAGATGCTTCTTAAAACTCCCAAAGATGGAGGCTGCAAAACCTCTCTGTCAACCTGCTTCTCTGCTTGACTGTGTTCAAAGGGAAAAGGGGTTTTTTGTGTCCAGATGGAATATCTTTTTCTCAGTTCATGCCCATTGTCTCAGGTACATGTGACACATTATTCAGTGAAGAGCCTGACTGTCAATGACCACCCCACAGGCAGCTGCTAGGTCCCTCTAAGCTGCTAGGAGCCTCTCAGCTCCAGGTTGAACAAACTCATATCCCACAGCCTCTCATTGTATGGCACATTCCTTAGCCCCTGACCAGCTTGGTGGTCCTCCACTGAACTTGCTCCAGTTTGCCAGTGTCTCTCTTGTAGTGGGGAGGCCTGAACGGGACAATGGTCTGCGCAAAGAAGAAAAATCTTTCATAAACCAAATTCAAGTATACATCATTTTCTCCTCTAAGTCACGGATGAAGATGTTAAATGGGACACGTTCTGTTGCAAATCCTGAAGAAACTCCTCATGCTACTGGCCCTGAGCCAAAAGAGGAATCCCTAAGCATTGCGCTTGGAGACTGACTAAAGGACCCAACTTGTTTCTCATCCATCTAGAAGATCACCCATCTGGACCACAATGTGTCAGGCTGCTCACAACGAGGATGCTCTAAGAGACCACAGGAAAATCTACTTAAGTAAAACCAGACAACAACCACTGCCCTCCCCTTACCCACAGCTCATGTTATTTCACCTTAAAAAGCAAACAGGTAAATCCAACATGCTCTGTCCTTGAAGAAAATAACACAAACCACAAAAGATAAGTTCAGTATTTCCTTTTGAGATATTCTTATGACTTTCCCTGTTGCCAGCTCCCACGACTATAATATTCAATTGAAAGTAAATATCAGGAATTCACTTTATTGGCTGTATAATGCCTTGTAATAACCAGTGGTTTGGCTACAGTGGGCTAAGGCCAGATATAGCTTAAGCTTGTGAAAATATATTACTTAGGCAAATATTTTCTACATTTTAGGCAAGGTATGCAGCTCCAATGGCAATACCAGCTTATTAATAATTGGGAATCATATGTGATACACAGCAGGGGGTTTGGAATCTGTTTTTGCATTATGTATTGTATTATATATGTATTGTATTTGCCATAGTAAGCCCTGGGAAATTTGTACTTCACTGAGATTTTCTACAGCTTTAACCTTTTAAGAGATAAAGTTGCTATGTAATTACTAAAATCAAAAAAGTGCTGCATTAAATTCCTTTTGAAGTAATTTTTGCCTCTCAAGAAAAAGTGAAATAATAAATTGATTTTCTCTCTTCAAAGTTAGACAATATATGGAGAGATTTTTATAGTGTTATTCACTCTAAGATTTTATATGCAAACTGTGTCAGAAGTTTAACATTATTTTCTTTTTCAACATGAAAATTATCATGCTAAAATCTTTCCTGGTACCTATTTCCCTTCATCCAACATTTGTCCTTGAGCAACTAATGAAGGAAATTATGAGGACTTTTTAACTTAGTAAAAGGCCTTATTGTAAGTGCACCTCCTCTTGTTGCATCTTCTTGAACTTGAAGCTGACTGAAAAGGTTTCCTCGTGCCATCATGGTTCTTTGGCAGTTTTAATTGCAGAAAAGACAATCTACAATGCATGTGCCTAACTCAAAGCTGCCCAAGAAGCAGCCTAAGCCGCTGACTACATCTGAATCAGTTCATGTGTTACAAAACAAGGCACTACTTGATGCATCAAAGTTTTCACTTCAACAATACTTCATCTGTTTTGTTTCATTATATATCACATTTAAGGGACTTCTTTTTTGTATTCTGCATTCACAAAAGACATTGAGGGTAGGTGATTTTGTAGAATTCCTTTAAACTCAGCAACTATTTTATTAGTTGATTTAACCAGAAAGTACCCCTAGGCTTTGGCAATATTTAGGTTTCAGCCCACATTACATTTATTGAAACTTAAATCTCTTTCCCATCGCTGAAGTCATCAGCTATTGTGGATTGTTTGAGTTTTTGATACGAGTGGATGTCGAGTCATCAACTGCACTATCAAATATCTATTTCCCCAGGCATTTAGACATTTCAAACTTTTATTTTACTACTTCAGGATGTTAGTCACAATCTGTCCATAGAGGACTGTAGATTTAAGCCATGCCTTTACTGCTTGCTTCAGGTTTCTTCATGCCCCTATGCCTGCCCTGTAAACCAATAGACAGAGGTATTTAGGGTGTTTTTAGCTTCGTAGTCCTGCTAGCAGAGTATTGAGCTCAGTGTTGTGCTGATACATGGCCTCAGAACCACAGCTACATCAAATCTGCACAGGTATTGTGTAGATGTAGCAGGTATGACTCCTATTATATAAAACTAAATTCCAATATATTCTATGGTTTGGTTCCTATTCTCACTGCAAACTGCAGCTTCGATATCCAAACATCCAGCTACAGTCAAATGATTGTTTTTTAAACTATGTTCATGTTTCTAAGGGCATTGTTATTTTGGGTGGGTTTTTTTTAATTTTTTGGTAGATTTAGGCACCAGTTTGCAAGAGAACATAAGATGAATTTGAGGCACCCAAACTAAAAAGATGCTACAAGCCTGTTCTTGTGTAAACATGATAACTGAAAATCCAAACAATTTTTTATATACTAAAAATAATTAGCCAGATGCATCTACATGTCACCCTATACTCAAGTCAGGAATATTTTTTTCAGCAAAATATGTTCTGCAACCTTATTTCAAGATTCTCTGCCCTGCCTGTATTTGTGCTTGGAATTGACTTGTGAAGGACCATCCACTTGACTTTGCTGAACATCCTGAGGTTTACATGGCCCCACCTCTCAAGGCTCTCCAGGTCCCTCTGGGTGCCCTCTCTTCTTTCCAGCCTGTGGAGTGCACCACAGAGTTCCCTGTTGCTGACAAAGATATTAACACCATTCCCAATAGCAGTCGCTGGGGAATGCTACTCATCACTGCTCTCCACTTGGGCACCGAGCCATTGAGTGCAACTCTCCAGCCAATTCCTTGTCCACGGAATGGTCCATCCATGAAATCTGTGTCTCCCTAATCCAGAGACAAGGATACTGTGCAGGACAGTGTCACCTGCATTTCACAAGCCCAGGTATATGATGTCAGCTGGTTTTGCCTTGCACAGCAACACTGAACCCCTTTAACACTGGGGCCTTGTTATAACCCTCGAAGTCTTTTAACAAAAGCAGAATCCATTTATAAAATTCTGTAATATTTATTCTTTTCCCTTGGCTGAAGATGGTTCATATATACTCTTATATATCTAAATAAACAATACTTAAAAAAAGCCCCAACAAATGGCAGTGCTTTACTCTAGTGCATTTTAAAATGGACTGCACTAATTGGCATTTCAAATTTACAATAAGGAAAAACAGTATAGTAACATGCTTTGTTCATTTGCTAGAGACTGATGTTATTCTAAGATATTTAGGTGACAAGCAGCTACAGTAGCTTATCTTTCTTGTCACAGAAAAGAGAAAATCTTCAGAATAAAAATGAGCCACTGATTTAGCGATGTTGCTGTAGCATAAAAATGGAATATAACATATATCAGGACCACTGACAGAATGAATGAAGGAAAGCAATGAAAATAAATGAAGAGGCTGAGTGGGATTCATTTTTGGAGCAAATAAGTGGGATACAGAGTCTTCAGGCAGAGCATGAAAAGATTTGAGCAATCGTTTCATGTTACAGAACTGAAAAAGAGATGGGGATAGGTATGATTTCACTATAAACACATTTGTTTCTACTAAGTAGCATCCACATAACTGAAAGAACTAAACTAAGTGAAGAAAAACTGAAACCAGAACTCTCAGCCTAAAAAGTAAGTCACATAAAGTGAATTAGGCTATTAATCAGCATCTTTTTTTTTTTTTTTTTTGTTAACTAATATCTTTTAATCCATATTGGTAAAATATTTTAAGTTTTGTTTCTGCAAACTTAGCTTATTTTGTCTTTTGTTTTCATAACCAACTTTATCCCCAGTATTCAAAAGCCAGGAGGCTACTTATTTAAGCAATACTTAAATCCTAATTCAGAGTGATTTAACAAACAGCAAATCTTTCATTCAGTCTTAGCAGGCAATTTCTTATTAGTAAAGGGAGGCAAAAAAATTCAATTTATGTAATTCTGCATCTACAGAGTTTGCTTTGTTTCACAAGGTGAGGAAAGTGTGATATTCCTGCAGTTCTCTTACTACAGAACCAGAACTAAATTATGCACATGGTTATAGGAAATTTTTCATGTGGGTAATTAGCACATGACTCACAGAAGTCCTTGGACACTGGCTTCCTTCCATTTCAAATGTTAAAAGCATAGAAGGAACTAACAGTTGATGATATGCAGTCACTAGGCCAGTTGAAAATAAAGATTTACTGCTGATGAGAATATGATATTGAAGGAAGAAGAAGAAGAATGGAAACTGCTGCTGCATTCTTTAGGGAAAAAGTACGTGTCTGTATTTCTCTTATCTAAGTGATTAATGGAAATAAATTATGAAATTAAATGAAAGATATATGTTACATCCAAGTTGACAAGATTTTGTTTCTGCATAAAATGAAAACAACAAAAAAGCAAACCCAAAAAGCCTCTCCCCTTCCCCCCAAAAAAGATTTTTCACTGAAATTTAGGAAATGAAGATTTTGTTTTTCCTCAGCAGTTTCCCTAAAATCAAGTTTTAAGGAATTCTTTATAGAGGTAGACCATAATGGCATCCACTTCTACAAAGAAAGAATTACATTTTCTTCAATGTCTTGGAGAGTGAAAAATAATGGTGGACTTGCTTAAGAAATTGGCATATATTAAGGCATAGTATTGCAGATAAGAAATATGTGTCTAATATTTAGGGTAGGCACTTATTCCAGCACTTACTCTTTCACAGCAATCTAAGGCAAAGGAAGAAAATTAGTTGTTCTTATTTCAGAAGTTCTGAGTTTTTTCTTTTTTTTCTGCTAGTATTTATAAAAAGCTTTACATAAGTAAAGAAAAGACATAAGTAAAGAAAAAAAAAACCATTCTGAGTGATGATACATAAATACAGAACATTGCAAATACTTGAAGCAAATTACTAAAATCCTCAGAGAAGATAAAGTTGAAAACAGATTTTTTTGGTGGATATCTACTGAGTGTAAGGGGAAGAGATGGTGCCTTATGCTTCCCCTTAAAGGTCCACATTGAAAGGTTTGCTTAATTGCATCAAAGAATGACTTATTTCTGCACACAAAACTATCCAAACCTGAATAAAACCATCCTTTAAGATGGCTTATTGAAGCAATGGAGATTTACCCCACTCCCCACCCCATGACCTTCAAGGAGCTTAAAGCCTTCAGGCATTTTCTATACAAAGTAATCAAAATAAATCTACCTAGTCTTTGTAGCATTTAAGTTTGTCAGACAAAAATCTGTGAAAGGACGACCAGAATACATTATTGCATGTGCTCCATGCGTTCCTCAGAGGAAATATTCGTAGCAATAGTGCTGTGAAAGTGGGAAGGTTGACTTTTTAACTGTTCAACATGCATTCCGACAGGGAAATGTTCCTTATATACAGTCTAATGTTAGTAGAACGCTTCCGATAAATCTTCCGAGGAACTGAAAACAATTCCCATTGAAACTCTGGAAATTGTGCCTCTTCATCACCACTGAAGTGTTGCCTTCTGGAAGGGCTGAATAATTAAGAAAGTGCTTGCCAGTTCAGCACGGTGTGGCAGCAGCTGTCTGCTCGCTCAGGTGAGAGAATTGAATTCTGGGGAGCCCTTGATTCACTTTCTCTGGCTTGCTGCTAAAGGGGAAGGTCTACACTTCATGATCTTCCCTTGGTTTTCCATCACTATCCTACACAAAGCTTCATACCAGAGAGCTCTGCTCATCTTTTCCTTCTTCACTACAGACATTAGGTTGTTGGGATATTGCAAAGCTACAAATAAAAGGAGTTTAAAGGGATCAGAGGAAGCCACTGGTTATTTTCTGATAGCTTAGAAACAAAATAGGTATTCTAGCCCCACTTTCGGGTGTTATTTTAATAAACTAAACAGAATATTTCCTTATTGTCCAATATCTAAGCAAGTGAAAGAAAGAAAGCATGGAAAGTGAGAGCAGTGAGGCATAAGTCTGTATGAAAGAGAATATATTCAGTTGCTAGCAGCAAGACATTTCATTTAAGCTTTGTAGGAGATTTTTAGCATGCATAAAACATGAATTTAAAAGCTAGTTTCTGACTGGGTAAGGAATTTTATTGAAATTTGAACCCTTGCAGACATTTATAAACTCAGACAATAGAACTGGAAAAGCATGTTACTATGAAATTGCCTGCAGGACTTTGAAGTCAAGTACCTGGTTTCCTATCTTTCTTTCTCTGCGTTGTTTTGATTTTCTCTTTTGTTTTGTCACACTCTCTGATTCAGTCCTTTCTCTTTTACTTCTATTTATCCTTGTAAAGTGTATCTGCAATCTCTTTGGTTTCAATCTCAGATCCCTTCATTTCTACTGAAGGAAGTCCGTATCATCACTAGAGGTGATACTAAAAGAATAAAAAAAAATAATAATAATAAAAAGAAGGCATAAATTCTGCTTCCCAGGTATATTCTGGCAGTGTCCCCATATTGTTACATCACCTTGTGGTACTGGAAGCCTCAAGCAGCATGTGTTCTTTGCTGTAATGTAAAGTGTACATTTGCATAACTCCTTTGTATATTCTACATTTACCTACAAATTACTGTTTCGTGAATTACATTGTTGGTGACATAATGTTTAAATAATTTTCTTCCTTTGATATCCAAAATATTTCCCTGTATGTGAGCAAAGCAGTACATCTTCAATGCCAGTGTAGAATCGATTCAATTTTTCTCAATATGTTTTGCATGGGTACTGTCTAAAATGATTTCCAATCAACATAAAAAAGTGACTGAGGAGGATTTTTTTTTTTAATTTTTATAATTGAATCAACCACTATCCCCTGCTTTCTGTCCTGTTGAGTTTTGGTGCCTTAACGAAGGACCATTTTCTTCATCAATAAACCATAGCCTGAATTTTTATCTGGAAAAAATGAGATTGAAGGTCACATAAATTTTATCCTAGAGAATGGTAGAGTTTGCTTGCTTGTGTTTGCTTGTAGACTTCTGTGTTTGCCTGTTTTCCTCTTTTCTACGCTTAAGTGGAAGCAGCTTTTTCCTACTAGTTCGCTAAATATTATGGATATTAATGTTGACCATGATCACACAGATGAAGGGCTGGTAATTAAACTTTAAAAGCCATTCCCAAAGCATCATTCTCATCATTAAAAGTTTCCCAGGAAAAAATCTTTCTATATCTTATTGCTTTTGCATTGCTTGCCCAAAGCAGCATAAAATGACTGCATGCAATGTCTTGTAAAAAACTAGCAATTTTCCTCGTCCATCTGCTTCCTTCCTTGTTGTATGTCCGTTCTTTTATTTCTGCCTTTTCCCTCTATGTACATATTTTCCCTCCCACCATCTATTCCTTCTTTTTTCTATTCTAAAAAAGAAAAAGAACAGGACAGAGAGGAATGAAGTTGTCAGAAGCAAATGGATTTTGTGAAATAGCTGTTTTACAGTTCAGCAATGTTAAACAGAGACTGACTGTGTTGTACAGGAAAATTTGAGAACGTCATTAATCCAAAATAGCTGGTTTTGACTAAAGGGTATTGTATAATAATGTTCAGTACCTAAAATCCATTTGGTTTCATTCTTTTTCTTTCTACTTTCATTGCTCCATTACAATCGTATTTCTCAGTTATCACAACTTTTTCATTGAAAACTTTCTCCATGGTTCAGAGACACCCAGCTAAGGGTCATGAAAATTTTTGAAAACATTCTGAAAGAGTCAGTTCAAAAACCATTTTGAAACAAAAGGATGGGAACTACTGTGGCAATAAAGGTAAAGAACATTTAAGAAAGGTTTTCCCTGCATGAGTGGGTTTGGCACTGCAAATTTTTATAATTGTTTAAAGTGAAAAAACCTTATTTTTTTTCGCTACTGCCTGCAGGAGAGCTGATTACTTAACAATTAACTCTGAAGCCCTTTTTGGTCCAGGAGAACTTGACGTATTTGTGGGTTTCAGATGGCAAGAACAATAATGCAAGAACAACTATTTTAAAAATGTTTAATTTATTGCTGTTAAAAAAACCTAAACAAAACAAGACACATATGAAAAGAAAAAAAAAAAAAAAGAAAAAATTAAGATGCTAATGAGCAGTTTGCTTGAGAAAATACATATACATATATACACTTACAGGTTAAAGTCTGACAAATAGAAATGTCAAGGAAGGAATTCACACTGTAGTAACCAGCTTATCTCATCCTGGCCCTGATGAAATTCACCATCCCTGCATTCCCCTTTCACCCCCCACCCCACTGTTATAGGGAGAAGTAGCCCCTCCAAACAGGATTAAAAGCAGTTTTGATCTCATTGAGCAAAATGTTGCTTTCAAAGGCACACCTGAAACCACATCTCTGTCTGCTTGTCCTCGGGCACTCAGAGATCCAATTTTATACATCTATATAAATATATATGTGTATATATATATATATATATATATATCTCCATGCAGGCTTAACAATCAGAAAGCCAGTCAGGGACCAAACATGCATCAGTCAAGTCAGGCTTTGTTAGAAAAGAAAAGAAAGGAGAAAAATAAATTTAAAAAAACAACACAAAAAAAAAATCACAACAGAAACAAAAAACGCAACCAAACAATAAACAATTCCACAAAAAAATTATAACATTTCCTTTTTTTTTAATCCAGACCTGTCATACAGGTATTAAATTTAAAATCTTATCCCAAATTCAGACCTGAAATTTGTTGTGTCAGCTAGATAACTACTGGGTCAAACACTGAAAGGGGAACAAGCAGGGGAAAAGAGCTCCTCGTAAATACTGATGTGAGAACTTCATGTGGTCCAAAGGTTTATCATGAAGTTTGGATTGTTGAAAAATGCATATAATCATCAAGAAAAATCCACAGAAATATGTATTAATTTTGACATCTTATACTACTGCAAGGAGGAAAAACTTAAAAAAGTACTTCACAAAGAAGGGAAAATATTAGAAAAAAGTGGGAGTTTTAGGTGGGATTTTATTTGAAAATATTTGGTTTAGACATTTATTTAAATTTACTTCTAAAACTGGCAAAAGTCAATGCTTGAAATTTTAACTTGTTTGTTTCTTTCTTCTTCTAGCTTTGGATCCACTTAGCCTTTTGGAAATGAGTAAAAGCATAGTTTTGAGTCAAGATTGATTTTTAAATTTTTTTCCCTTTCTAAATAATAATTTTTAAAAATATTATGATTTAGTTAACTAAGATTGAGCCCTTATTTTTGTCTATGATTACTACTGCAGCAAATTACCTGAAGAAACAAGCTTCTTTTAAAAAGTAATACCAGCAATTTGTGGTGCATCAGTTTCTACAGTACAGAAGTTGATAGAAGATTTTTTTTTTCAGTAAGTTGTTTTGGAATTATTCAGCTATTTAATTTCCAAGTATATTTTTCAGACGTTTTGCCAGCTTGTAAAAGGCTGATAAAACTGTGTGGAAAGGATTCCTGAGATGATTTTTGATGAATGCCTGTTTTCATACCTATTAACTGAGCAATACATGGGAGCTCATTCTCTCGCACAGCCGTTGCTGGGGGCTTACAGGAGCCTGTGCTCCACGTTTATAACTACCATCGAATTGATTAGATACAACTCCAGTTCCAAAATTCCTCTCAAACTAGCAGAATATTTGCTCCTCGATCATCATGTTCATTGAGTTGTCCTTTGTGTAATTTCACCTTGTAATTTCTGCAGTTTAGAATCAATTCCTTTGATTCTGTTTTGAAAGATTTCAGGAGTAAGGAAACACACACTTAGTGCCACTTAGCTCTAGGCAACGATGTCACAACCTATGTGGGAATGAATTACAGCTAATTACACTTTGACTAACCTTCTGTGCCATTAAAATTCTTGAAGAGTCTCCCCAGCTC
The DNA here is from genome assembly GCA_024500445.1 of Entomyzon cyanotis. Lineage (NCBI taxonomy): Eukaryota > Metazoa > Chordata > Aves > Passeriformes > Meliphagidae > Entomyzon > Entomyzon cyanotis. Next base: position 7,403,142 of record JAKEPQ010000756.1, read on the forward strand.
CTGCTCTATGCTAATTCTTTTTCTAAAAATGCGTATGGTTTGGGTTTGGTTTGTGGGGATTTATTTGTTTTGGTTTTTTTTTTTTTGTTGTGGTTGTTGTTGTTGTTTGGTTTTGTTTGGTTTTTGTTTTGTTTTGTATTGTTTTGTTTTTGTAAGGCTTTTTTGGGTTTTTTTGTTTTGGTTTTTTTTTCCGTTTGTTTGTTTGTTTGGGTTTTTGGTGGGTTTTTTTCTTTTTCTTTTCTTTTTTCTTTTTATTTGAGCTATCATATCTGCCAGAAGAAAACAGAAATTTAGGAAATGAAGGAGAATCCAAAACAGATCCAGTACTAACAACCTGCTAGTGACACCACAGCAGGAGCCAAGTTTCACCAGTTTTAAGATATTTGTATTCAACATTTACTTCAGTAGTTGATTTTCTCTAAGTGAGACTCAAACCGCACAGAAATAAAACCTTCAACACTGTGAGAAGGTCCTGGAGTTGCCTTGGAGCAACTCTGATCACTTTTAGGATACTAAAGTCATCAAAGGTGTGGTTCCCCAGCAACTAATGGGAAAGAATTTTTTCCAGGAAAAGAAAAAAAGAAGAGGACAACGCATCCCAGGAATGTACTAGGAACTGAGCTGTTACAAAAGCAATTAGATAGGCGAAGGCGATAGAAATTTGAATTATCAGGAGCTGGGAAATGTTTGGGAATAGGGTTGTGAAAAGGAGCTTGTGTCAGTCTGATTGAGAAGGATAACCAAGAATAAATATAAGGAAGAAAATAAAGAAGTGAAGGAGGAGAAAAGGAAGAGTAGGAAGGTGAGGGATAGAAGGAGGAAGTAAGGAGAGAAAACAGGAAAAGAAAGGGAGGGAGGGAGGGAGGGAGGGAGGGAGGGAGGAAGGAAGGAAGGAAGGAAGGAAGGAAGGAAGGAAGGAAGGAAGGAAGGAGAGAAATGAGGCAACATTTTTTAAAAAAGATATTTATAAGCACACAAGGATTGATGAGTACAATAAAAAAATGGAATTCGAGGAATTGTAATGGCAGAGGTTCAGATTATTGTAAAATAAAAAATAAAAGAAAAGAAAGGAAGATAAAGAACCATGTCATCATGATAAGGACATAAAAAAAATGGTAGCAAATTGTTTAATCTTAATTATGTATATTCAAATCCCCTCAACAAGTAGATGGACATACATAAAATTAAAATACTAGGTTTATGATACAGACTATTTGCACAAACCTATAGGACAAAAATCAGTTTACTCAAAGCCCAAAGGTACAAGGGGAAAAATAGTATAAAACATTTTGTGTTGGATAAATCTTATCCAACATTAGCTATCAGAGAGGAAAAAGTCTAATCAGAGCTAGATGGAAAATCAGCTCTGCTCACATTTCTTATGAAGAGATATTTATCCTTTTCTTCTTACTGCAGAGGTATCCCAGATGACCAAAAGCTATAGATTAAACAGATTTACATTTGCAGTATCTATGAATACCATAAATTAGGTCTTATTAAAACCATTGTCTACAATTACTTAACTAATAAGAGAAAGGCTTTTAAAAGGAAGACAAAGGGCATCCTCTCCTGCTCAGTGATGAAAGTTGTTGATCCCAAGGAGACAGAACTGATTAAAGCCTTTTTTGCTTCTAGGCTCATTGTCATCAGACACTTAAAACAATACATCGCAATGACAAAGACTAAGATTTTTCTTTCAATGGAAACAGAGTGTATTAAAGAGTAGGTAAGACAGATGTTTTCAAGTTGGCTGGGCGTGATGAAATTCACTATATCACAGTCTGAGGATTGGCTGGAATAATCCCAGAACCATTTGCACTTGTCTTTGAGGGTTTATAGAAAAGAGACAGAGCCAAAAGTGTAACGCTAGTACCTAATGTCAAAGTGGGAGGGTAATAAAAGGGAAAAAAGGACAAAAAGGGAAATTATTGTCCAGTCAGCTTTATTTCTATTAGCAGAAAAATGCTGGAACAATCCAAGTGCTTTATAACCAACTAGAAGATAACCAGGAGATCAATATAGTCCAGTATGGATCCATCATGATCTAGGCTTGTGAAAATAATGTAATTTCTTTTACAGCAGGGGAATTGACTTTGGGGTTGGAGAGAATTTGTGAATACTTTGACATTGCTAAAACTTCTAACATTATCTCAGGTAACATGCTAAGGAAACATGGTCAAGACAGAATGTCTGCTGAATGCCCAACTCATTGGAACATTATCATTAAAGACTGATTCTTTTTTTCCCTGTAAAATAAAAAAATTTGTTTGAGTGCAGTTCTATACTGATTCAGGTTTAATTTTTTATTTTTATTATTTTTTGTAATTTTGATAAGAAGTGAAGACTGGGCATGAAATTTGCAACTGACAACAGGCTAGGAGTATTTACAAGCATGGCAGAGGCCAGGCGTAGAATTTAACATGATCACAGCCAATTGCAGAAACAATTTGGAGAGCGAAAATGCATTTCAATAAGGACAAATGACAACCTCCACACTCAGCAGAAATAATCAACTGCCATAAATACAAGACAAGAAACAGATGATTAGACATCATTGGTATTGAAAAGAGCCCAGGCATTTAATGGGTCACAAACGGAACATGAATCAAGAGTGTCACATAATTACCATAAAGAGAAACACATTCTGGAATACCCAGACTGAGGTGATGTCCATGAGGTTGGTGACATGCTGTTGGATTCTATTCAGCAGCAGTTTGAACTCTGCCGAGATGAATTTGCCACAGTTCAAGAAGGATGTAACCCAGATGAATGAGGCTCATCAAGGAAAAATGTGAAGAACTGACTCAGGAAGACAAGTTAAAAAGGAGACAGAGAGAACATGCACTAATAATTAAATGCCTAATAAAAGTGTTGTAAAAATAGAGTGGAAAGAAAATCTTTCTTTGGTAAAGATCAGGTAGATCTTTTTGGGTAGATCAGCCTGTGTGGGCATCACATCTAGAGCTATTTTAATTACATTATCAATGAAAACGTTCTACAGAATTAAAGCACAGAAATGTATTTTGGGGCAAGGTATAGAAATTCCTCTACTTAAAGATGAAGAAGTAACTTTCCGGAATGGCAGAATTATAGTTGTTCTTGCCTTGCAATTATAGGTGATTCCTTATGTTGAAGTATTTTCTTTAATTTCGGTTATGAGGCTTGTGAGAGACTCTCAATTTATTTCTGTGCTACTTTCTGCTGATCCAAGGGCATATCTTCTTCTCCTTATCATTTGTTTTTGTGGTTTATCCAGAGAACTCTTTATGATACATTCAGTAAAATTTTTCATAGATATTTGTCCCTTTAATTCAAGAGCTATATAGCTCAGAAGATATTTTTAATGTTTCTATGAAAATGAATAAGGTAAACAAACTGATAGATGTAACACATCATATTTTTAAAACATCTTTTCAGAGTTTACATTAGAGGAGTTTGAAAGTGACTATGCTATATTTTAAATACATACCTTTAGCTTTTTTATTGTCTTTTCCTAATTTTCAATTCATTGGCTACAATTGGTGAATAATAAAACAGAATGGTACTGTTTGAAACTTATCATGAATTTCAGATGTACATAGTGACAACACCTCATTATATTTGGTCTCATAATGTTTAATAAACTTCTGCTTTCCATGTCAGATTTCCACATGCAGATTTTTTTTTTCACCTGTAAAATTCTGTTCCCAGCTCTGCAGGCACCTCAAATTCATGTAAAAGGAAATATATCCACTATTATAAAAGACTTTTTATGGAAGGCTGGGATATACCTCCTTCATTAGGAAAGGGAAAAAAAAAGGCTTTTATTACTGTCAATAATTCTTTTGGTGTACAAATTTAATAAAGAAGCAGAAGATATTCAATATAACCAAAAGAAAGAAGTAGCTAACAAAGTCATCTATGACTGGATCTGGTCTGAGGTGTTCTTCACAACTCTCAGTAATAACACACAACAATTCCCAAGACTTTATGAGCATCTTTCACTGTCAAACTACAACAGTTGTCAGAAAGGTGTGCAAAACCATCATTCTTCTTTTATAAATGGGAAAAATGTGAAAATGATGGCCTGAAGAGACAGAAATCAGCAGCAAGACAAGTATATAATTCCTTAAAGCATCCTTTAAAAATGTACATTTAAAATTAATGCTTTTCCTATAAACATTTCTCTTTCAGTTGCCTCACTTCATAATCTTGCAAGCTCACGTTCAGCCACTGAGCAAGTGCTAATTGTAATCTGGAAGTGTGCTATAAATATGCAACAGTCTTCTCTCTGAAGACTGGGGATAAATACTATGTTGTTGTTTCTTCTGAAAATGAATAAAAACCGTTTTCCTTATTATTTGATTTAGGAATGTATGGGCATATTTTTAGTTGTTTGTTCTACAAAGGTCTATTTGAGAACTCTATTTTAGTTTGTCTATGATAGTTTTCAATTTAGCTTCAAAATGGCAAGCAGAAACAATTTGTATGTTTAGCAAAGTGAAAAAAAGGGCATTCTGTCAGTAAACTCAAGCCAATAATTCAGTTGTCTCTATGCTTGTATGGTAGGAAGTTTAACTGGAGATGTGATCAGTTCTTCAAGGAAGCTCCAACTTCCTTGAAGAACTCTGACCCATCAAATCAGACCTGATGGGTCAGCACTGAGCAGAGATTGCTTGTCTCTGCCTCGTGCAGCTATTAAAGAAAGAAAACAACTGTCTCGACAGGGCTCCTTGCAAATGAAAACTCCACAGATTGTACAGTGGTGAGATGAGCACGTTTCCCCACTGCTTCACAGAATCTGAAATGATTGCAGTCAGTCCAAGTAATGTCTGCAGGGGTATTTTTAGAGAGTATTTTAAAATCAAAACCTGTGCCTACTGGGTGACTTATAAAAGGAAAAATCCATTTCAGGGAAGGGACAAACTGCTGTGTGTTCCCCACAGGCTAATTCTTGAAATGGGCTTTTGAAATTCTTTTGCATTTGAAATGAATGACAGTCATTCACCTGTTTGTTTAGTCTGAGTTTCACATTCAGAGACGTGGATAAGTGCCATTTGAATAAAGTGTTCCAAAAAGTGCCCTTAAAGAGCCTCTAAGGATGTAAAATCTTTCAAATCAGAAGTGGGGCATGAGTCCCTATTTGCAGAATATTATAGTTTATGCAGTGAATGTGTCAAGCCAATTCCCAGCACAAAGCTGGCTCCTCTTTTCCTGGAGTGACTACAACAGCCCAGATGTTTATGTACCAATAATTTAGCACATGCATTGTGACACATGTTAACACGCTGCAACAACAAGATATAGTTTGGTTTTCTCCCTACAAAACACACTTGAAAGAGAACCTATTTATTTTTACTTTGCATGTGGAGATATGGATAGGGTGAAAACATTTCCTGAATGTCTAAAAGTGCTTGAATTGAATTTGAATTAGAATATGGAATTAATCCCCTACCTGTGAAAAGGAAATGAAAAAAAATTGAGAGAAAACTTCTGGTATGAATCATGGCATTCAGATTATGGCCAAGGAACACAAAAGTGTTCATTACTAGAAATGTACACTACAGATGCCTAAAAGAGATTTTTAATATAAGACCTTTCTGAAGTGTTCAGCTGAGTTTGAATTCTGATCAGGACATATTTTTTACTTTTTCTCAGACTTTGGCTGCTATTTGCAATAACCACAACTAAATGTATGATTGTAGAAATGTCTTTGAAACAGGTATTTCACTGGTCAAATATCTCATAATTCAAAGCTTACATTTTATCGAAGTGTTTTATAGACTTTATCATAAGTCTCTGTGTTCATCTATTAGTAAGATGAAATTGTATTGATAAAATTATGTGACTTTTAAAATTATGGATTAAAAGATATCATGAACATGCAACATTCTGTTTTTAATATGTCTGGTTATTTAAACATAATAATTCATACAACAATGGTCCCTGGAGTGTGATTAGGGTTAGTTTTGAGAGTTAAAATTGTATTTTTCCTGAAGCAGCAGTGGTGTAATTTAAGTGTGCTAGCACCAGTAATTTGATTTGCTGTTCATTATAATAACAGTAATAATAACAAATTCAATTGCTATTAATGGAAATGTCATATGTACTTTCAGAGAGGTTTTATTGTAATTCAGTATTAATCAGTGTATCATTAAAATAAAGTGTTATCATCTAATTTGTATTTACTCAAGCATAAAGGAAAAAAAAATCTATTATGTGGTACTGTACCATTATACAATCTGTTGTTTTAATGAAAAACAAATTTGCTATATACTTATGTGCTTTTTTTACATTACATTGGAGAAAGAGTACACAAGAGTGTTCTAATTTACATCATATACACCCAACACTGTTGTTGTTGCAAGGTTAAATTTTGTCAATTCTGTCCTATTAAATCATCGCCTCAAAACCTTCAAGGTTAAAGCATGTTGGAATAGCTTTCACGACTGTGGTGCATCCCATCCATAATAAAGGAGCATTTTCATTTGAACAAGTTATCTTATTAACACAGATAGTTGACTAAAATACAGGTTGATACAGAAGCTTCTATAATTAAAAATATAAGTTGTTCTTACCCATGTTTTACATTCCTAGCTACAGTCCTATAGAAAGGACTTTAAAACTGCAAAAAAGATGCATGAACTTCACTGATTTTTGTCATTTTTGTGAAGTAATCATTGTGTCTGTACAGTGAACCATTTAGTGGGAAAGATCACAAGGTAATTTCAAATGTAAAAATTATACACTTCATTCGTTCACTGAATATTGAATCAAAGTGCAACTATAATATTCCCATATTTCTTCCCAGTGAGGGTGGTGAGGCCCTGGCACAGGTTATCCAGAGAAACTGTGGCTGCCCCATCTCTGGAAATATTCAAGGCCAGGTTGGATCAAGATCTGAGCAACCTGGTCTAGTGGAGGGTGTCCCTGCCCATGGCAGGGGGCTGGAGCAAAACGATCTTTAGGTCCCTTCTGTCCTGAACCATTCCTTGATTCTGTGAAATTACCTCTAAAAATCATAACACTGAGAATTCTGTAGCCTTCTGAATTATTTTGGATTTTTGAAGAGTCTGACTTCTGCAGCAGATCCAGAATTTGGGGTTAAGCTATTCCCGTTAATGTAAGGTCTGGGTAGAGCTGGGCTCTGGAAATGGACCAGAAAGACACCAAAATAAACACAAGCAGAGATGCAGAGGTAGCAAAATGAAATAGCAAAGGGAGAGATATGTCAAAAAGGACAACAAAGGAGCACATTTGTACGTTATGACTTTAGGGTATGTTATGCTTTCCCAGTCACAGTCATAAAAAAGCTTTTACTTAATAGCACTTTTTCATGTTTAAGATGCAAAAGCAGTTCTTGACAAAGAGGTGGGTCTCACATCTCTTTCTAAATGATCTTAACCCCATCTACAAGCCAATAAAACTTCATTGCTCGCCTGAAAATTTATTCACTTTGAAAATGATTGATGAAATATTGCTTCAGATCAGCCAGAAACCAGGATTCTTGCATGGATGGTGAAAATCTTGTGCCTGAAACCCTTTAAGCCATAAATCCATTTCAGTAAAGTCTCCTATGTTATATCTGCCAGATTTTTGTGAAAGGGGAAAGTATCCCCAGAAGAATCATTTGGTAGGAGTGAGCATAAAAGATGACATCTAAAATTCAGGCTTCAGGAGACCTCTGAAGGTTATTTTCTCCTACCTGCTTCTCAAAGTGGCATCAACTACAAACTGAGATCAGGTTGCTCTAGGTCATCTTGTCCAGCTGTATCCTGATTGTTCAGTGGCAGAGACCTCATAGTATTTCTGGATATCCTCTCCCTCAGAGACAAAAAAATGTATTCTCATACCTGGATTTTCCCACATTCAGCTTATGCCTCTCTGCTCTTATGATCCTGTGTGAACCTCTGGAGCCACAAAAGCAGAGAATCATTGAAACTGGAAAAGATATCCAAGATCATCAAGTGCAACCTTTAACTGGTCACCACTTTGTCAAGTAGACCAGAGCATTAAGTGCCATGTCCTGTCATTTCTTGAACAGCTCCAAGGATGTTGACTCTAGCACATGCCTGGGCAGCCCACTCTGATGTCTAACAACCCCTTCTATGAAGAAATTCCTCCTGATTCCAACTTGAACCTCCCCAGGTGCAGTTTAAGGCTGTGTCATCTTGTCCTGTCAGGACTTACCTGGGAGAAGAGACCAATTCCCATCTGGCTACTCCCTCCTTTCAGGGAGTTATAGAGAGTGATAAGGTCTCCCTGAGCCTCTTTTTCTCCAGGCTGAACAACCCTAGTTCCCTCAGCACTCGTCATAGGACTTATTCTCTAAATACTGTTTAATTTTTCTGAATGATGCGGACTTCATCATTGCTGTAACAAACTCACAACCCATCAGGCATTGAAGGCAGCAGTAAGGTCCCTCTAAGCCATCTTTTCCTTGGTCTGAACAAGTCCAGCTGTCCCTTACAGCATGGGTAACGCTTCATTCTCCCAGGCTCTGCCACTAAGCACAGGCACCAGGGACCCTGGGAGCAAACCTTGGCTCTAAAGAGAAAGGAAGACACCTTGAGCTTTTTTGGTTCCCTCATTCTTCAGTATGCACACACATTTGCTGCCAACAGACCCAAACAAATCTCTTTTTTGTCACCAGTATCATAGTGATGCCTTAAATTGCTAGTAAAAATTTTTAGATGCAGACACACAGTATAGGAAAGGGGTTTTACCTTGGTTTAATAGGATCCCAGATGCGCACTGACGAACAAGCAAAAAGCCCCGACGATATCCCCCGTATACAATTTATGGACAGCCTAGATTAGAATACTTATCTAAAAGTCCCCAATAAGAAGTCTAACAAATGAAGTAATTGCCCCTTTATTAAAATTGCCCCCCCAAAAGATTACTACTTAGTTTACAAAAAACATGTCTCAGTGATGGGGCTCTGTTCAAGGTTGTGCGTCATGCTTTGCGATTGTGGATATGTTTCGTCTTCCCCAAAGGATTCTGAGCAGGGCAAGGGGTACTAGGGTGACAGACATGTAGGGTTAAGATACAGGAAGTAAAAAGTACCGGAACGGGGAAGGGTAAAAGGTTATATATAAAGAGAGTATAAAAGTAAAATAAAAAATACAAAAAAACCCATCAGGCATCAATAGAATGGCTTGGATTGGAAGGGATCTTAAAGATCATCTCATTCAAAGCCCCTCCACCATGGGCAGGGACACTTTCCACAAGACCATATTGCTGAGAGCCACATCCAGCCTGACTTTGAACACTTCCAGGGGTTGGGCAGCCACAGTTTCCCTGGACAGCCTGTGCCAGGGCCTGACCACCCTCATGGTAAAGAATTTCTTTCTAATCCCTAAGCTAAACCTATCCTCTTTCAGTTTGAAGCCATTCCCCCTTGCCCTGTCACTCCAGGGTTTTGTAAATAGACTCTCTCCATCTTTCTTGTTGGCTTCCCTCAGGTACTGGAAGGCTGCAATTAGGTCACTCTGAAGCCTTCCCTTTTTCAAGATCAACAATCCCAGTTTTCTCAACCTTTGTCAACAGGAGAGGTGCTCATGCCCAAGTGAGCTGTGGTTTTCACAGTTCCACAGCCGCATGCCCTGGCAATATGACTGTTTTCTATCTGTATAGCTTCTCCTGTCTTTCACCTTTTCTAGAAATCCTTTTTGTCTATGAGCACAGTCAAGAAGTTCATAGTGAATCAAGGCAGGGTTTTGCCAGGCCTGTTGGGTTTCTGCCCATCAGAACAGACCATTTCTGTGTCCTGGGGAGTCTTTTCATGAAGGGAGATGCTGTTCCTATGCACACACATGGGCACAGACCTGCTGTGAGATTTCCAGGCACTGATCTGTGCAGTAAATGGGTTAGGTCTGTATAGTCAACCAGCATTTTGTCTTCAAACTGGAGACTTGAGAAGAAAAGGCAAATCACATTCTCTTCCCCTTTCTAAAACACTGCTGTCAGACTTCTTTCCAGATGTGAATTAGGGGGAGTTACAGTCTGAACTTCTCACTTTGAGACAAATTCTGCTCATTTATGTCAGTAAACCCCATATGTTTAAGTACTTTCTTCACAGTGAGTAATCAGGTGCTATTACTAATAAACAGTCATCTTCAGATCATAGACGAGCATTGGAAAAAGTATTTTAAAGCTATTGTTTTTCTCATGGTGCTGCATTAAGTTATATAACCATCATCTTTAGTTCTACTGCCTCCTTATTGATTTAAAGCATGAATTTCAAACATATATATATGTATGTATGTATGTATGTATGTATACAACAATATATCTCAGCTGGTGTGCTGCTTCATTCCAGTCACCAACACCAAAGGGAGTTTTTGAATTAATGCAGACCATTAGTAAATCAAAAAAGCAATTCAATACAGCACAGCAGGGAGAAGATGCAATATCCACAGCACTGGAAAAATATTTTAACAAGGGCAGTTGTTTGTTAAGAGCTAGGGAATTCAGAAAGACAATTTAACAGAATGGTCTAATAAAGATCAGAATTGTGCTGAACAATAATAAAACCTAGAATTGAACAACAACAAAAAAAATAAAATCCAGCAAACGTCTCTAAAAACCAATAAAGTATAATGACATGTTCTCCCAACTCAGGCAGTTGATTATAACCTTGGTCAAGAATAGATCTCAGAATTTTATGCTGCTCTGTGCCTTAAACCTCAAGGTACACCCATGAAAGTTCTTAAGAACTGCAGCATATAACTTTTAGTCAGGTAACTTTGAAGTACATGTTCTCAGAGCCTTGGTTAGACCCTCAACCAGTGTTAAGGGCCGTGCAGGAAACACTCTGGTGTTTCAAGACATTGTATATACAGCATTTTCAACATGCTGCATAGGTAGCCAGTGAAAGACAGAATAAATACTAAAGGATCCTTTTTTTTAAAATTCCCCATTTTAAAAACTGGAATGCAGCTGGAACTTAAACATTTCAATCAAGACTGTAGAGAGGATTTCCTGTATCCTAGGGAAACACCATCTGGAATTTCTTTTAACAGGAATACATTTTTTTTTGTTTAATTATTTTTTTTTAGCACTGACTTGAGCAGAATATTGCGATGTTTTGAATTCGTGTGAAAGAGAGTGCGCAAACTTTCCACTCCTCACGGAAACAACTTCCAGTTAATAAGTCCCTCACTGTTTTTTGCAGCATTGAAGGAACTTCTCAGTTCTTGTTTCCCTAAGTTCAGCTTGGAAGCTGGCTGGATGTCAAAGGATGATTTAACCTTCTCACAACTGTGTTTCCAACCTCTTGAGAAGGCACATAGTTCACTGTGTACAGAGTGAAACTTCTTCATATTCAGAATCATTTTCATAAACTACATTTCAGTAATCAAAACAAAACATGTCTGGAAAGCATTGCCAGATACCAAGAAGGGCAGAAGAAGTCAACAGTGTTTTGACTAACTAAAAGGATGAAAAAAGAGTTAAAACCCGTGCTAGGGTTCTGTGCATGGTCCTGAGTAGAGCTGGACATCTCCTTTGGAAGCTACTTCATGTACAGTTCTTCTGGGTCTGGCCAGAACTCCTGTTGGCATATTTGCTTTACCAACAGTAATGGCAGGTGAATGAGTGAATGAAATCTAAAAATATAATTTTCATCAAGGTAACTCTTTACACTTACTCCCATGGCATGGCACAGCACTATTTCTCTCAGTGGAGTCCTAGAGACTGAAAAGAAGCAGGTGTATCTTTTATCTCTTCAAGTCCCGCATGTTTCTGGGACAAACTATTCAGCATTAACATTAATGGTGAATTTGAGTTTTGCTAGAGGTGTATGAGTGAAAATACTGATTTGCCAAGCATCTATTGACGCATACAGGCAGATGAGAGAGACTTTCTAATCCACTGAGACAAAGCATTCAGACAATGATTACAGACAATTTGCCTGTGTACACGACTACCAGAGGTTCATTTTTGTGTCATGAAAGTGATTGCTCTGCTGTGTCTGGTCTGAACTGCAACTGTAAAGCACTCTTAAGTTTAGATCTTACATGATGCCATCTGTTCTTTGAGTGTAATCTTTATTACTCTTTGTCAAACAATAAGAGTTTTGTTAAAAAGAATATAAATAAATCAGAAAGTCTGAGAGCTGACAGACAAGTCAGGAATGATGACTGTTCTGGACATGGCACTCCATACCTTTGAGGGACAGCACATAGACCGAGATTCTCAGCATTGATGGTGACCCCCTTAACTTGCTGGTCCTGATGAATTCCAGCTGCTCTGAAGTCCTACTATTCCAAAAGAGGCACCACTCTTCCAAAGCAGCAAGGTGCAAGAGTGCTTGTCTTTTTTGGTACTCTACCAGTTCCTCCAGTTTTCTCTCCCTCCTAGGTTTTAAGAAAAATCTCTGCACTGTATTAAATATAAATAATTCTACCTTAAGTAGGGGCATATACCATCAAACAAAAAGAAAAATCACCATCCCTGGGACTTCACTTGGTGTTGTTTTTATTTTCTTTCAGTCATCATTACAAGCTCATGAGAAAAGAGTTAGTAGGCAAAGAAACTAACAGGTTTCTGATGTTTCTGTCAATTTGGACCCAAAAGCTTTTTCCATCTGTCCGACTGGCTCATTTCAGCTGGAAATGCATTTTTGCTTCTCTGCTTGAAACCTTAAAAAGCTTGTAAATAAGTTTGTGTTTTGTATTCCTCTCACTGCTTCACTTCAAGGAATCCAAACACCAAAAGAGGAGACTTTGTTCCCAGATTATGTAGTCTAGGGATCTCTCTAATCTGTAGGAGATAAAAAGAAGGGACTGTTCACTGTCATCCCTCCCTGACCCATGCCTCTCTCATTTCCTTGCTATAAATCCACATTGTCTATTAAAGAATTATATTTTCCCAAGTTCAGTCTTGACAGTGTAACCTTTGATTTCATGTGAGAGAACTCCTGGCCACAACAGTGGGACAATCTCCACAAATCTTTAACTGACCTTCAGTAACAACCACAGTGATGAAAACAACACATCCTACTCAATAGATGCTACATAATTAATGCACAAGTCTTAAGTTTGGTACTTATTATCTCATACTCTTTGACTCCAGGAGGCTGGAGGGTAAGTCCTTCTCTCTGATGCAGTCCCAACAGCTTTTTCATCAGCTCTAGTGCCCAAATTAATTAGATAATCATGAACATGTTAGTCTTCCACTTTGAATCAGACTCCCTGAAACAAAATCTATACTGACCAGAAAAAATAAATGCAAGAAAACCAGCTGGATAATTTGAAAGTCTACATGAAGTATTCAAAAGTGAGAAATATGCATCTTCTCTCCTTTCCTTGCAGTCATTTCACTGACTTTCCATGGAGAAATTCTTATCTGTCAGGAAGGCAATTATCAGATTGTACACTGGGAAAGAAGTCAATTTTTCTTCTTTTTCAATAGTCTGGGCAAGTCAGCTTCCTTTATTTCTTTCTTATCTTTGCCAGTTTTTGATTTTTACACTGGAAGTGTATGTCTAGACTGAAGGAATCTCAGTCCTTAATTCCGGTAGAGTGCACTTAAGAAATGTGTGACTACTTAGACTGGGGCCATGATGGATTTGGACTATTCTGTTATCTACTTATCCACCTGTGCAGCAAGTCTTCAGTTTTGGTTCAAAAATAATAAATTCAAAAGTGATTCTTTTGAACCTAAATCTATGTGCTGTACATATCTTATGATAATTCTGTATGCAATGTTTTCAGAAATAATCTGCTACAAAAAAAAGATATTTTCCTTCACCATAGAACTTTACAGAATTCCTGAGACAACTGACACATCTTACAAATGTGTTGCTTATCCCCTAAAGACCTAATTCCCACATCTACTAGTTTAACAGGGTGAAACAGTGGCCTTTGTGGATATACCACAAAAAAATGCGAAGAAATATTCAAAGAATCACCTATTGCTTGTCGATCCATCTTTTGCATGCCAAATTATTTAGCACAAATTGCGGTGTGTCTTCTGCCACATATCATGTTTAAATTTGCAAGTATGATTTTAAGTAGGATTGGTTCCATAGCTCCTGATATATGCAATTCTTCACAGTAACAAGGTCTCTATTATGAAAAACCCACCAGAGAGAGTTGCAGATCAATGCCAAGCTTTTTGCAGCTGTTTAATAGCATTTTAGAGGCTTTAAAGTCAAGCAAAATATGAAGCCACCCTTAAAAGACATAGAAATAACTCTGTTTAATTTCACCCTCTCAGAGGGTGCTAGATATAAAAGAAGAGTATGTCATTGTAGAAATTTAACACAAAAAGTGAAGTTGGGGGTTGTTTTGGTGTTTTCTTTGTTGCTTTGTGGGTTGGAGTTTTTTGGTGGTGATGGTGGTGGTTTTTTTTGTTTTGGTTTGTTTTGTTGGGTTTTGTTTGCATAGGACTTCATGCTGCTTTACAAAGGAATTAAGAATTCCAAAGACCATATTGAAGACATTTCGAAGATTCCCTTTATTATAAATACTTTAGGTGCCTTTTCACATCAACAGCTAAATATCTTGTGATAGTTAAAGTACACAATATCAAATGGACTGTATTTACATTCTGCGAGTCACTAAATTCTTGATTTTCATGGTATTTCTCACTTTTTCCAAAGAAAGCTTACCTGTGTGGGAAAGGTGAGAATGAGTTCTTTGTTTAAGGATAAAATTTTATTTCCTGTGTAAAAAGGAAAAACAGTAGGTGGAGTCACTCATTCCTCCTACATTCATGCAAGTAGCACATACATGCTCTAACAGAGACACCACACAGACCTCCTAGTTCAAAATGACATTATTAAAAAAATTACTCTCATAAAAAGACTGACAAAGGACTCTTTGAATTTCTACATCTTATGGTTTCTACAATCAAGGTGAGTAGAATTGCTCTCCAGAGCAATTGTAACAAGGGGAAAAAAAGTCTTTACCAAAACCTTCTTGCATAGACAGACAATTTTATCTGAAAATTGAGAGAGACTTTCATTTTCATTCCAAACCACTTTCTTCTAATGCTTTCACATTGGAACTAATTTAGTCCTTTTTTTTTTACAAGGTTTTAAAAAAAACTCAGTTCCAAGACTAGCAGCATTACTAATAGACTTTTTCAGCTAGAAATCACCATTCTAGGCATTTTCTCTCCTTTAATTCTAAGACAACAGAAGATTTTTGACCAGGGCCATATTTACACAGCTGATGTAAAATCATCAGATACGAACTGGGTAAGGCTGCTTGATCCAAACTGTGCTGTAGTCAAAAGGAATACTGTCATTCTTGCAGAAACAGAAATCAGTCTAGAAAATCTGCCAAAATGCAAAGGGCATTCATCAGTAAAGTGTTAAATTTGGATTACTGACAGTGGGGTGGGAACACAAAGTTTTGCACAGATTTAGACTTATATTTGCATTTTTCTAGCTATTGAAACAAAACCGATCAATTTTTTGCTTTGATGGGGTTCTTTTAAATTTGTATCATCTTTTTCCTATTATACTTTCTGTGCAGCATTTATATTCTTGATACACACTATTTAGAGTAAATGGATTAACCATGGGATAAATTACTAATTGTTATGAATAAGAATGGAAAAACAGAGTCCTTTGAAGGCATTGTCATTTTAATGACTTCATTCTAGGCTTATCTTTATTTTAAATCTAGAAATGAAAGAAATACAATGTATAAGATATAAACAGGCTGACAAGTGCATGACAATATGAGATACTGAACATTTTATTACTTTTTACTGTACTTCTAAATAGCACTATCAATCAAAGATTATTCTATGCAAGACTGATATCAAATCCAGATACAACAATAGATTTGACAGGTACATTTTTCGTACTCTGCAACCTCTTTACCACATACAGTTTGCTTTTTGAAGTGATTACTGGCAGATTTTATTGTATATCCACTTATTTGGCCCGTGAACAACCACAAAGGATCAATTTTGGCATTCAGTCCAGTCTTTAAATATGCACAAAGAGCTCAAATTATGTTTCCTCTTTCTTTACTTAGAAGTGCAACAAAAAGGACAAACCTTAAATGAATGGATTTTTTTTTTTTAAATTAGAGCATATTTTTTGGCCAGAAAATATGGCAGTTTCTCATACATTAGAATTAAAGGTCAGTAGTTAATTACAGTAAGATATTCACAATGCACTCATGGTACTGTCAAATACCCTGACAGACGATCCCTCTGCAACACAATGTGGCACAGTAGTTATTCTGTGGAAAGGTATAAAAATAGTTGAGATGGTTGAAAAAGGACCAAGATGATTTCCCCCTTTCCCACAGGTCACCCCTCCATGGTTTCAATAAAGAAAGAAACAAAGGAGTGAGTTGGAAAGAAGCTGGCAGCTCAGTTGGTCCTAGGAGCACTCAAGTAAATTAATCAACAAATTGTAATGTGAGATAAAGAGGCAGATGTTAACCTTCTTTAGTGGTAACATGTGTGTAAGCTAAAACAGCTTCACAGATAAAATTGTGGAGCATTCAAGCAGGACTTAACTGACAAATTAATCGATAGCCACAAACAGTACCCATGGAAAACACTGCGTTGTGACGCATTTTGGAAAGACTGATTTTAACCTGTTTGCTGACTCTGAGAGATGATGGTCGAACAATAATATCAAAGGAGAAAAATATCTGAAACACACATGCTAGAGAATGGCATCTTCCATGCAGGGTTAAACGTTAAAGTTTGATGCATTAAAGTTAGGAGAATGTTCAGTCATCAGGATAATCTATAAGTAAACATGTAAGACCACAGCTGACATTGTTATCATCAATGAGACAGGAAAACTTTTCTACAATTATTTGGAGAATGTTCTGCCATCAGCAGGGAATGACTGCAGGGATTGTGTGCAATGAATGGCGAAGGGACAGGGCAGAAAGAGGGCTGCAATGTGCCTGAGCCTTGCTCAGGTGTCAGGAAGAACAAAGAAACATGAGGTGGTGAAGGCACAGAGTGGATTTCCGAATGCCTGTAACATCTTAATCAGGTTTACATAGGAGGTTAGGCTCTACAGTGCTTATCTGAGCTGAACAGAATTGCTGAACTTTCTCTCTTGAGCCTTTAGTTAAACTGTGAGGATTTAAAAAGCACAAGCAAGTTCCCTGAGTGCAGAATATGAATGAAAGCAAAGTCACATGAGGGAAAAGGCACTGAATTTTTCTTTTCTATTTAAATATTATACTCCTTTTGTGGAAAACACTCTAGGCTAAGTAGGCTGACATAATACTTGCTTTAGGTCAAAAACCATCTCCACCTAGTTTTACTTTTAATAATGAACTCTGTATTTCTCTTTTCAACCATTCCCTCCCCCCAATTCCACTCATAGCAGATGTTTCAGGAGGAAATTCAGAGGCATTAGGGCTTCTGCCACTCTTATTATGCCAGAGAGTTTCACAGACAGAGTTTGTAACAGAGAATCCCATTAATCATCCCTGCCAAAACCACAGAGTTTCCATTATGGTAGAAGTGTATCCTGGCACGTGAACAGGAACAAACTGAAGAAAGTTCCATACTGTATCTGGGTCTGTTGAGGAGAGACATGTGTGTAATCTGGGTTGCTGAACCACTGAAGGGGAGCCATCCTCCCTCGGGAAGCCCTGAAGTGACACTCATGAGACAGTGTGCCTAATTGCAAATATGCCACTTCATATCAGGGCCTATTATGCTCACCACAACAGTGCTGTGACATAACAATATGACCTCTTCAGCATTCACAATGAGGTTGGCTGCATGGTTATATGTTGATCTTTCATATGAGACCAAAATGCACTTACAGGAAAGCACCACTCATGCTGAATTATTTCTATATATTTGTTTGGTTTGTTTTTTTGCCATAAGCTTTTTGGCTTTAGATACTGCAGATTATTTGGCTTTTATTCATTCTTTCTGTGTTCCCAGGTGTGCTGCCCTTCCACTGAACTTTAGGATTCCTGGTTTACCTGAATTATCTATGTATTATATATATTAATATATTTATATAAATACCAGAAGTAATTCTATGAACTAGGAATCTGAGAAAACAGCAGAAGCTATCCTAAGCCTTTTCTCTAAGCCTTAAGTAGTTTAGGTACTGGGCTGAGGAGCCAAATGGCTTTATTTCATTCATTATCCAGTTCCTTAGTCTAGACCCCACCCCAGGTATCTTGACCACAGTGGAGGAAGTTTCTACTTACCGTTTTCTTCCCCTTTCCACACAGACATTAAATCCTGTCCAGACTTGGCAAAAGTGCTATTGGAATTTAATTTTGTTTCACTATTTTGTTTAAAAAAGGAAAAAAGGTTGTAAGCAAATAATTTTTTTGCTGTCTCTTTGGATATGCAATAGAGTTTATTGTACATGTTTATTTGCAAGTGCTTTAACTGAATTTACTCATCAGAAGTTATCCTGCCTTCATCTTGTTCTGCATTCAGGCCAAACCCCTGAAGCTGCAGAAGTAAATATCACTCATGTAAAACTGCTTTCATTTATGAAATTTCTACCTGCTAATAAAACACAATTATATTTGGTCTCACAATACTGCCAAGTAAAGGTTAAATTAAGAGAAAGCAAGCAAAGCCTGGTTTATTGACATTTAAAACCAGTTACGAATAAATGTCTTGTTGAGCTAACACTGCAGGGCTCACTACATTTCTGAGACAGGATCCCAAATTTCGTATAAAGCAGAGTTTCCCTTGGGATAATGTAGCAGAAGAACCTGTGGCACCCATAAGGTTTGAAACCAAGTGAGGTGTACCAAGCATGTTTGCCTTGAGCACAAGCCCATTAAAGCTGGGGAGTCTGTGACTGTGTATAAGAATTCTATAGCATTTTAAGGGTGATAACAGAATTTTGTCTATACACCTGAACATGAATATAGAAAAAAATATGTAGCCACAAAGAGGCAAAACAGAGATTTGTGTCATAACTGCACAACTGGGGTGCAGGAAAATATGTTCAAGCAGTAAAATCTACAAGGCAAGAGCTAAGGGTTTACAGCAGTCAATAAAGATGTGTGATGGAACAAAAACGGTCCTTCAGCATGAACAGGACAGGTGCTAATGGAACCAGAATATGCAGGAAAGATTCCTAGGGAAAAAAAGAGCAGCCCCTGGTCCCAAAAATAATATGCATTATGTCAAGGGCAGATGAGATCATCTCCTTGTCTTCTGGGGAGGGCATGAGGAGCACAAAGGGGAGGAGGAGGGGAGCTCACTGGCCAAGGCAACAAGGACCATCAGCACTGACCACTCAGGGTCAGCTCCCTGGAGCTGGTCACTCAAAGCCCAGTCAGGGTGTAAGTGTTGAGGACTGCCTGCTTTGAATATGCATTGCTGACAGTTGAAAGTGATTAAGAACTAACCATTAGCTGTGTGACATCAACAACTGTCAATCAAATGTTGATTTGCTGAAAGTGGCCCAACTCATTAATTTTTCAAACACTCCATAACAATCTCCAATTTTCTAACTGATGCAAAAGCATATATATAATACACATATATATATGATGCAAAATCATATATATAATACACAGGTCCATGTATATACATATATTATATATATGCATAATCTTTATAAATTCATATGTACAAGGTGTTTATATTACTGTGCATAAATATCAACCAGCATACAGCAGCTCAAGTGGAATGCCTTGCAACAATATCTGCAAACATTACAAATATTCTGTCTTTCAGGGGCTGTTGTCAGGTCTGATTTGCCAAAAACAAAGTGTTTCAAGTGAACTTTAGAAATCAAACTTGAGGCGCATAGAATCACATAGAATGTAGGAATTATTTAAAAAATTCCACACTTATGTTCACTAAGATAAGACTTATCCAGAGCAGTAGTTGAACAAAGCAGTATTTGCTACCTGGACTGTCACCAGCAAAAATTAAAAAATCTCTATAATTTGTAGCTAGAGTCTCTGTTTAAACATTTATCATGGAAAAAAACAAGCTCTGTACACCATAGGAAAGTGATTTGGAGGTCAGTATACCTCTATCCTACCACAGAAATCACTGATTTTATATTAGATGTTATTTATTTTGGTATTGGAGTAATTAAATTAAATAATGACCACAGCAGAACTGGATCCATTTCAAATTAATCAATAATGTAATAGTTTCTATTTATTTCTCAAGCTGTCAGCACAATATAAGCATGTCTACTTTGTTTCCTAGTGTTCCTGACTATATTTTATTTACAAGATGATCACACATGACACAATCATTTAAAAATTCACTGCAGGCAAAATTCAAGCCTGAGAAAATCTCATACTCTGCTCTTTATAGATTGTTTTAAATCTAGCCACAATTTGGATGCAGATAAAGTCAGCTTTAAATACAATAACAGGACATATTCCAAAGGGCCCTGGATATTTGAAATGGTTTGTTAGGTAGTATTGTCTCTGAATTGCTTCACAAGTGGAGAAACTCACAAATTTTAAATCTGTATTTCCATGGCTTGGCAGAGTTCATAATGATTGATAATGGCAAAAAGTGCCATTAAGATGAAGAAGTTCCTATTAGATAGACTGAACTCAGTAGCATAGATTATTTTTATAGCTTCCTAGAAATTCATGGAATATTTGAAAATATGCCTGTTAAAGTAAATCAGCCTGATTAAAAATACAGCAAGAGAGAGTCAAAGCCAGTGAGAAAGTTCTGAATGCTGTGGATGTTGGCCTTTTCTCTAGATACCCTTGGTGAAATACCTGTAGGCTTAAGTGTGATCTTGCTGGCAGGAGCTCAGAGGAGAGAAAAGAACTGCAGTAAGAGGTCTCAGAAAACACCTTTTAAAATGTAGCTTATTGGTTGACCAATTTTACATACAACTCTGTCAGTTTTATTTTTACAGACATACAAATATTGCAGCAATTCCTCTTACCCATGATCAACAGATATTAGCTTCAATTATACCTGTAAAAGTGTCCCCAGAGATCAATTCTTGCCTTTTTTTATAATGCTTTTGCAAACATAATACAGCAGAGTTTTATGCTTTCTTTTTTATATCCTTTCATGGTAAAATAGGCACTCCATGTAACCTCAAAGCAGAAATGAGCAATACTGATAAATCATTGGGTTTGTAATAACTTTTGGTTGTTTTATGCTGTAGGCAAGAAAGAATACGGTTTTCTCTTGTGCCATTTGCAGTTAGCCTGAGACTTTGCAATTTATTTTATTGTCAGGGCTAGTGCATGACATATATTACATGGAACTATGGACTAGACCTTAGGCCTCATTTTGCATTAATCTTCACCCTTACTATAGGCAAAGAAGGAAGAATAATTCTAGAACACGAAATGACGCAGAGAAGTTATGACAAAGATATTCCTTGAGGTCCCTTCCTGTGATTCTAATGGATGGTAAATTTAGATTAGATATTAGGGTGAAATTATTTTCTGTGACTGTGGTGAGACACTGGCACAGGTTGCTTAGAGAAGTTGTGGGTGCTCCATCCCTGGAAGTGCTCAAGGTGAGGCTGGATGGAAGTTTGAACAACCTGGGATAGTGGAAGGTGTCCCTGCCCATGACAGAGGTGTTGGAACTAAAGGTTCTTTAAGGACCCTTTCCACCCAAATCATTCTTTGATTCTATGAAATAGAGTCATGAAAATACCTTCATTTTAGTCTTTCCTTTCGCAGTCATAGAAGAGCAAAAAAACCAAAACCAAAATCCCAAACAAACACACAAACAAAAAAACTATTAAAAAACAAAACCAACCAACCAACCAACCAAAAAAAAAAAAAAAAGAAGAAGAGACAAAAATACCCTGCAAAAACCCCAAATTCACAAAACAAAACAGGAATAACGAATGACATTGCATGATGACCTTGATCCATAGGGGTAAATAAACTCTCTGGAAAAAGAAGAGGTCTTTTGAAGGTTCCAAAACAGATAATAAAGATCTAACAATTCAAAACTGTAATTTTTAAAAGAAGATTATGTAGTATATATTATATGCTCTTGGTCTTTAGAACAAGAATTCACTACATTCAGTTTCATCATTATATATCAGTTCCAGTAGGTATTGCAATTTCTTTTTTTAAAAGGAATGACAAACATGTTTACACTTTAAGTCATATTGGAATTCAATGGCAAGTCAATGCCTAAATATATTAAAGGTTAGTGTTGACTGTTTGACTTCCAGATAACAGATCCTCAAACATGCCAAATTAAAGAGGAAAGAAGATACCACACATGTATAAAACTTTAGCAATAATGACAATTAAAAGCAGCCTGTAAAATATATGTATATTTAGCTATATAAAAAATGTTATTAAAAAACTGTATAAGTGAAAGAATGTCCATTTGGACAAAATCCAAGAAAACCGATAGAAAGTTTGAGATATAAAGAGAATGAGAAAGGTGGTGCTGAAATTTGCCAAAAGAAAAAAATCATGAATTGCAACACAAGGAGAGTGTAATTTTAAAAACCAAGTCAGGCATGAATGAGTCTGGAATCTGGCCTGTCCCTTGAGTTAAAACTTGCAGAGAAGATTTTTTTTAGTCTCTGTCATACTTCCTTTAGCATTTAGGTACAGTTTAGATACAGCTGCAGTTTCACCTATTTCAAAATGTAATTTCATGAAGTTCATTTTAGGGAGGTTGTTAAATTTACCTCTGAATCAACTGCTTTGAATTTTCTCAATTCTATTTTCCACTGCTGTCCTCGATGCAGTCACTTAATTTCATTTTCAGCCACCTTCAAATATAATTAGCAATCTCCCTTTCATGTCTTGCCCTGAGTCAAATTTTGCAATATGGTCTTGCAAATATATGTAACTAAACAGTTGCATTTCCTTATCTTAAATTTTCCAGGTCTCAATCTCTTTTCCTTGGCTATCAGTATCATTTCACACTGTCATCTACACAGCATCAGAGAAAAAAGCTTCTTATAGAAAGAAAACTGTAATTTAAACTTGATCTGCAAGATATTTGGAAGCAGATGAGTTTTATTTTGTGTCTTCTTGGCCTGAATCTGAGTGAATCACTGAGTCATGCAATGTCTGGGATGTTTGCAGTAATTGTTTGCTGATTTTCATTTGACCATTTGAGGCTGAAAGCACTTTTGATTTCTTTATTATACATTGGAGGAAGGTCACTGATTTCATTTGTGATAGTGTTCAATTCTGCTGTTAATGTTTGTGTCAAACATAGTGTAAATGTTTGCTTTATTATGTCTACAAGACTCCTTATAATTGACATTTAAATTGTAATCAGTGCATTTATCTCAAATTGAAGGCTCCCAAACTGAAATCATTTTATCCAGGGAAATAGTGAAGTACTTGTAAATTGTGGTAGTCTTAATACTCATTTTAACAATTTCAGAAGGCAGGAGGACAAAGTAC
Source organism: Entomyzon cyanotis (assembly GCA_024500445.1). Taxonomy (NCBI): domain Eukaryota; kingdom Metazoa; phylum Chordata; class Aves; order Passeriformes; family Meliphagidae; genus Entomyzon; species Entomyzon cyanotis. Next base: position 7,426,448 of record JAKEPQ010000756.1, read on the forward strand.
ACTTCAGCCAAGTAATAACAGTGCAATATTTTGTCTGAAAATGTTAATATACAATGTTCAATATTAATTTTGGATAAGGTGCAAAATGTCTAAACTGATTGCTTTTTGACAAAATACATAATCTGAGAACTATTAATCAGCTTTTTTTCTTCTTTGCTGTGGGAAATAGAAGCCATGGGACAATACTGCTCAGATCCCACTTGGCTACATAGTTGAGCTGCAATTCACATAAAAACACAAGCTGTTTTTTGAGAGGCCCATGTCACAAATATATTGAGTGCCTTTTCCTGTCCTTATCCTGTCAAGACAAATCCTGCTGTAACATTTTCCTTCAAAGTCACTTCTACTTAGTGTGACAACAAAATGGCAATGAACACTCTACTGCTTCCTAACATGATTCCTGGGTTTGTCCATGTTCAGTTTGGCAACAAGTTACAATGCAAAAATTAACAAGCTGTGGAGTTCCTCCATGATACCCACCTAAATTCACCCTAGATTCCCTGGAATATTAAAGCTCAAGGAAACAGGGCTAAAGAGGTCTGTAGCCTTTCTCCTTCTGCTCATTATTTTGTTTTATCTCTAACCACCTATGTCATCATCCTCTGGCTCCAGCATGTCACTAATGTGACGTCCCACCCTTATGAGAAAGGGAGCATCCAAGGTTCACAGATGCTTGTAGTCCAAAGGAACAACAAAAGTTAAAGGCTCATCTAAAGATTACAAAGTTCTATTAGTAAATTACACACTTGGCATAGGATTTGGTATAAGTTAGTCCCTGAACACCTATATAAGCACACAGCAGTGAGATTTGTATAAAGGAAAATTGATGTGAAATTTCTCTTTGGGTGAAAGGGAAAAGAGAGAGATAGATGAATTAAAGAGGAAGAGACAGGGAGAAAGGGAGAAGGATCATCACTCCTGGCCCTAGATTTGGTCCAGCTCTGGTGTCCAGAGTCCTGTGGTGCCCAAACACCTGGGCTTTGATGAGATACCTTTTCATAGATAAGTTTTCCCCACCCTCGCGATGTTTCTCAGTTTCTATGCAAATTAGTTCCCATGCATAATCTGTTCTTCTAGACCATTCTGGAAATGGGTTGGAAGCTTCAGGGGTGTTTGGTGGTCTGGTTCCCCCTGATGTGGTTGATGCCCACTTCTCAATCACACTTCTGCCCTTGCTCTGGGCTGTGTTGTGCTAATCTCCAGCAGCCAGAGCAAAGATGTTAGTCCCAGAGATGTGCTGCCCTACCTCTGCAAGGCCCCTGCTCCAGCTACATTCTGTTCTTTCTCACAGTGTATTATTGCCAACAATCCTTGGCTGTTACTACCAAAAGTCCTTGGTTGGCCCCCATCTGTGTTTGAGCCATACACACTAGCATTTTTAGGTTTCTGCATTCACTGCTAAAAGTGGGAAGGCTCATTTTCAGTGTGACCCTTGCAGCAGGTGCTAATGACAGAAGTGCAGCTACAGTCTGCATTCTGCAAATTCTTTTGGAAAAAAAAAATAGAAAATGTTCCTTCTCCCGTTTGTAGAAAACTGTTTTCTCTCTAATCCATTTCAAAGGCAATCTTCTCTATTTTCAAAAGTAAAAAAATCCCACTTTTTGGGAATCCTTAACTCTATTTCAGCTGGTGTGGGAAGTAAAGAACAAACTGTCACATCAATTTTGCTAAGGTGACTTTTGCTCATTTGACTCTTTGAGCAGAGTGGTTTATTCATTCCTTAAATGTGGATGTGTACATGTACATGTGTACATTGTGTTGCAAAAATTATTAACTCTGGACATCCTCAACTGCTCGCCTGTGCTAGCTGAGATGAAACAGGAGATGTCTTGTAGTGGCCTATTTAGCCTGAATTGAATCAAGGAATGCTCACAGAGTTTAAGAAGAAAACAAGCCTCTAGCTCAGTTGACAATTATGTTCTTTCTTGTGTAGTACACCTGCACCCAGAGGCTGCAAGCCTTCATGCCTTGTTATGAAGTCATTTCTGTGTCACTGTAATTCAAAAGAATCCTTGATGGGAAGTCACGTTTTCACAAAGGTTAGGCTCAGCCACATGAACATGGAGCAAAAAAGGAGAGATCATTTGACAGGGTCCTTGCTTCCTAAGATGAAGCATTTGCTGTCTAAACATATTTTTTATTTTTTTTAATAACTTTGATTTTCTTTCCTAAATAAATGCAAAACTGTAAAGTGAGCATATGACTCACGCACTTCACAGCACAATCCTCTCATCTTTTCATGAATACAGTTACAATCATGATCTGTTGTCATATATATAACAGAAACATAGAAAAATACTAATGAAAGCATCTAAAAAAATATTCAGAAATATGGATAAATGCAAAATCATGCATGCAGCTGCCCTGAATTAACTTTTACCCTCAGCTACCTAGAAGAAAGAGATTACTCTGTGTGTGTTTGGCTGTCAGCTCAGCACCTTAGTGAAAATACCTTTCACCTCCCATTCCCTTTTAGAAAAGTTCCCAAACATGATGCTAAGAAATATGTTACATTACTCACTGGTGCAGATTTTCATGTTAGTGAATTATGTTTTTCCTATTTTGGCAAAAACCTTCTATCATGTCAGATGTTTGCTGTTTATTAAATGCCAGAAAATTTGTGTGGAACAAAAGTTTAAGATCCTTTATAATAAAAATGACTTCTGGTCCAGAACTTGTCCTTTTTATAAATAATAAATAACAAGGGTTTCATTAAGTAACCAGTGCACTACATTTAGTTGAAGTAGAGATATGTGTCCAAATAGATTGATCCATGGACTGGAAAAATTACTGGAAGACTGAATTGCCACTATATGCAAGGTCTTGACTATCTTTTTCCATTTGCCACAGATTTTTAGCCCTTGAAGGAATTCTGAAAAATGTGAGTAGTTGATGACTACGTGTGTCATGCATCACAGACAAGGATTAGAAATATCAGGAAAAAACCCAAACAAATACTGAAGAAATACCTTTTCAGGACATTAAACAATATGTTGTCAAATACGACACAGTAAGCATCTTAAAATTATCCAATGAAAGAAAACTGAGAAGTATGCTTATGTTTGTCACAAAATTTCACTCAAGGCAAAAAGGTTGTTAACTAATTTTGCAGATAAAAAAAATTCCCACTTTAACAACTTAATATGTAGGAGAAGGGGAAAAAAAAGCCACTTTGAAAAAGAACCCTCAGATACTCACTTTTCAAAGTAAAGAAAGGTTGGTGAAGAAAAAAAAGACGAGAAATAGAACCAAACATGGTTTCAGCTATTGCTTAAGTAATATAAAGCAGATATAAAACACTTGTTGCCATAACATCAAAGCAAATGCATCTTAGAATGACCAAAGTCTAGAACTATAGTAGGAACAGACTTTACCCTTGTGAAGGAAAGGTAGTAAAGCTCTGCCAATTCTGGAACCTTTAAATTAATTGGTTTTAGAGGCAAAGGTGATGCAAAAATATAGACAAGTGATATGCAATAAGTAAAGTAGCACTAGGGCTCTTAACATGAGCCTACATTGAGTCATTTACTAAACCATATACTAACAGGAATTTTGGAGAGACTGACAAGTTTCATGAGTGAATCCTTGCTGTCAGTGAGTTTGTGGAGGCTGTCTCTTTCTAAAACAAATTGCTATTGCATCCACTTAAATTATGTACCTAAAATCATAATGAGAGTAATGTGTGAGATTTATGTAGTACTCTTTATTCACAGGTTTCAGACCTTTGGATGAATTAATTTATCAACTGGAGATGAATTTCTCATCAAGAGATGAATGGAACATGACCTTTTCCAAGGATTTGATGCAAAACAGCTGGCTGAGAGAAATTTTGCAAATATAGATAGGTATAATTTACGAATTCTAGCTTCATGGTTTCATTTCACAGGATAGAAAGCCATGAAGCTTTTTCACAGGTTCTTGGTTTGTTTAGAGCCATTATAAAAAGCATCCACTACATGTGAAAAACCCATTCCAGAATTAGCCAAAACACAATCTAAACCCCTCCCCACAATCCGTGATTAGTGCCAACACTTTAGAGTCACCGTGTTGCTGGGAGGAAAACACATGGGGGAAGAGTGAGTCTCCTTTCCTCTTCTCTTGATGATAATGCTGCACTTACAATTTAGCTGTAAAAGCAATTTTGCTTTCCTGTCAGAATTCAAATGCATTTCCAAATCATCTGGTCTATCTCCTCCATGATCACCGGCAAAGGGAAAAATACTCAAAGCCAACAACAAAATTAGCTCTAATCACATATTCTTTAATCCCAACAAAGTAAATCCTTTCCCGTTGCACTACCTAACACATCTTGTTCCTGTTTTGTCAAGCAAGAAAGGTGAATCAGGAGCTTTGTTGGCCAGTAATTTGTGTCAGTGTGTGGGACAGCATGAGGTCTGCCCACACCTGCAGCCTGAGAACAAACCCATTCCTAGGTAAGAGAGGAATAATCTGTTACCAGACAAGCAGCAGTCACCCCTAGCAGCAAATTACACTCTGCACAGCCGGGACAAGTGGTAGTCCTCAAGTTAGGAGAACTCCTCAAAACACCCCTCTTAAACTAAAATTAGTAAATTAAATTTTGCATTCCATGAAAACTGAGAAACTGTGCAAACCCCGTTGCAGTGAATCATTAGCCCTATAGCTATTACACGAGCTGTGTGATTCTCTGTGCGTGTGTGAAAGGTTGTTTCCAGTCAGCTGTAGGAAGCTATTGAGTCTTATTCACAGTGCTTTTGAAATCTGGATCAGAATGAATGCCTGCCGATGGCTTTTATCAAAGACAGGAAACTCCCACTCATCACCCAGCCAGCTGCTGTTGTTATCAGCTCATTTGCTGCTTCCTCCTTCCCCTTCGGGAGACTTCTTGGGAGCACAGTGCACACTTTGTCTGTTTGAGGAAAAATAGATTGAAATAGAGCAAAAGTCAAAGTACGCATGAGGTTGATTTTGTTGTTGGATTAATTAAAAAGAGAGAAAATGCTGGAAATCATACTGTATTTTATTGTGCATTGTTTCTGCCAAACACTTCTGCCGCTGTTTCAGCATTGCTCCCACCATCTCCCTTGAGCCTGGCAACAGGCATGGCAGCAGGAGGTGTCAACAGCTTCCATGGGGAAAGGGCAAGTGTTAATCCCAGCCTTACAGAGCCCCTTGGAAATAAGCAATATAAAAAAAAAAAAATTAAAATAAAGCAATGTTTGTCATATCCAGGACTGAAGAGTGCATCTAATTTCTTCTATCATGCATTTTTGGGAAGAAAACTTTAGAAGGAATGAAAATATAATTAAATAGACGGGGACATTTTCACTGAGGCAGGTAAATAGAAAATAACAAAAATAACCCTCTTTATGTGATTACCTTTGTCTCAATAAATTTCAGGAGGGTACTTCATTGAGATCACTTACAGCTAAGGACTAAACAAGTGAGATTGAATGGTCACAATGCATTCTCCCCCCTCACAGGACTCTTACATTAAATAATCAGTTCATTTAAACATTCTGACAAGATGGTTTTCAATATATTGACTGATTACTGTGATAAAAATGTGATTATGTAAAGTATCTCTTTATGACAAGTAAACCAGTCATTTTCTTAAGTGTGCACTGTTATAAGAAAACAAAAGCAAATTGTAGCACCACATGTATACACATTCTTCATACTTATGGAAGATTGATTATTTCCAAGAATCAGAATTTAAAAATTAATCTATAAATTGTTTCGCTAAGAAAATTACTGACAGGGGATATACTGATGGAGCACACTGTGACAAGATAAATTCTTTCACAGTTTATGCTGGTTTTCTTCCTAGTTAAGGCGAGATCCCTGACGCTGAGCTCAAGATGGTTAAAAGACACACACCTGGTTGAAACCAGCCTGCTACGTACCCATACAATCAATGGAGATGCAAAGGGGACAGTTGTCCTTGTGTAAGACAAGTGTCCAAGACAGTTTGAATTAACTGGCTTCAAGAAAACTCCAATCCTCAATGTAGCCTACAGAGAGAAACCAGGTGGTTAACTCAGAAAAGACCATAGACAATGTTTGGGTAGCTTTGATAGTTAGTGGCTTTTAAAAAACACCAGAGGAGAAAATATGCACCTATTTGTGCCTGAAGAATAAATTATCTGTGTTATGGGTATGTGGCTGAGACTGGTGTGGATGGAAGTGGAAGGTATAACATATAAAAAGATGTTTCATGTCGACCAGTAGACTCTAGAGGTAAGCTGAAGGAGAATGAAATTTGTTTGGGATAGGTTGTTCCAGGACCAAGAGGTATCAGTGGCTTAGGCAGATGGAGGTTTCTAGAATATGTCGCTGTCCAGTGTTAAAAATCCACTTTAGCTTTCTCTGTGCATGTATTACAGGACAAACACATATCTTGGAGCAAAAAAGGATAAGCCTGTTCCTTTGAGCGTGGCATTTGAATCCTAGAAATCATTTGGAAGTGACAGAAAAGAGACAAATTATTGTCCCTACCTTTTTTCAGAGTCAATAAAGAAAATCATAGAGTCATTAAGGTTGAGAAAGGAAAGATCATCGAGTCCAACCCTTTTACAAACACCATTGTACCAACTAAACTACAGCACTCAGTGCCATGTCAAGTTGTTCCTTGACTCCACCACTGCACTGGGCAGCCCATTCCAGTGCTTTATAACCCTTTCAGTGAAGAAATTCTTCCTGTGAATTTATTCCACATAACCCCTTCATGTGAATATTTCTAAAGGTTTAATGATTTACAAAATCAAATTAGAGTGCCTGTATATTCTCGTTTTCTCTTGTTAAAATGTACTCTACTTAGTTATCAAATACATATATGTGAAAAAATTTCAGAATAATGAGATACTCACGTAAGAGTATTAAACAAAATCAAAATTTCCATTCTATAAAAACTGAGATGATTATTTATGGTTCCTTTTGTAGAACTATCCAGCTGCTCATTTTGAAGGTTGTGGTGGGCAGCACAGCTGCATATTGTAACACATGACATAAAAGGAAGAAATCCAGCTCAACTCAAATATTTAAATTTCTTTTCAGCTTTGCCAGTGTCAATGGTGTTAGAGTTTGTTTTTGTCCCCATTCCTAAACATCCCTATTTCCATCTGCACTTCAAAACCACAAACTACTTCTCACAACTTCCTTCATGTCAAAATCTCCATTTTAACCAGCTGCAGAAATATCTGGCCCCTCAAAATAAAACTATTTTTATGTGAAAAACACTGTTGAGCAGAACTGAACAAGGAATATTTCCAATGTTGCAGTAATTCAGAGATCACTGGACAAGCATTAGCAAAGAACCAAGCCTGTCACAACATAGTGATATCTTTTTCTTTTCAATAACTGTGTTGCATTAGGAAATAACATGACATGTGTTGACACAAGTCTTGACACATTAACCAGAAGGTGTCACAGTCCTCTGTACCCCTTGTGTGACTTGACACAATATTTGAATAGTGAGACACAACATGCTGTCAGAAATTTTTCTATCAGTCTGGGGTATGTTAGTGCTGTATAATTGCACCAAAGCACTTCTGATGTTTTGAAACTGGCAGGTTTATACCACTGTCTTTCACTTTTATAAATCCACAGGCATATACATGTATATTTGCATGTGTATGTAAACCTGTGATAGATGGTTAAAGTACAGTGTCTACTATTTAAAAATCTAGAATTTTTAAAATAGGCAAAATTCCTGGTATTAGCTGTGAGTTAAGCTCTGCAGGCTGCCAGATGCCCACCAAGCCACTATATCACCCTGGCTCAGGTCATCTCACCAGGACCAGAAGAGAAAATACCATGAAAATCTCTTGAAAAAAAAAAAGCAAAGGGAGATTGCTCAGTAATTATCATCATAAGGAAACCAGACTTGAATTGGGGAAATTAATTCAATTCCATTCATTTTAAAACAGAGTAGGATAGTTAGAAACAAAATTAAACCCACCTTCCTCCCAAAATTAAACCCACCCCTCAGTCGTCTTCCTATGTCTGCTTCCTCCTATTGCCCTGAGCGGCACAGGGGGATGAGCAGTAAAGGTTATGGTCAGAAAATCCTCTTTTGCTGTTGGGTTCAGCTCTGGCCAGCAATTGATATGTCTTGGATCTGCCTGGAACTGGCTTTGTCTGACATTGGTGCCTTCTCACAGCACTCATCCCTGCTACCAAAACCTGCAGTGCAAACCCAATAAAGTAGCTCTGCCAGATTTAACTGCTTTTGACCTGGAGAAAGCAACAGTAAGAATAAAAAACTTTAGACCCTGAAATTATCCATTCAGTCTTTAATTTCTTCTCTAAAATAGTGAAGAAGTAAATGGCTGAACTTTTGGTACCTAGACAATATCACATACAATAAACCACCACATCAAGCAGTAATGAAGCTCACACCTAATTGATATTGGATGGGTTTATATTGCACAATAAATATTGTACATCTAGTCTCCCAGCCAAAGATAGATACTGTGTATGTGAATGTTAGGCCACTCTGAAATTCAAGCATCAAAATTTTATTAGTTGAGAAATTTACCTTGGGCAGGACCATGACTTTAACAAGACATAATAAATAAAACACCTTATCTTAGATAACCTTAGGTATAGCATTTCATCTATCTTCTGAACTATCTTTTCTTCATTGGTCATTAATTTGGACAGTAATTTTTAAATAAGTGCTTCCTGAATATTGTAGAAAAACCTGGTCATCCTAGTGACATTTGTACTGTACTTACCTGTCCTGTAAATTCATTTGAGACAAGTTCTTTCCCTAATCACTCCATATGGCTATTTACGATCCTTAGTGTAAGAATCTTTGAGGAAAAACTAGAACAAAAATATTCTTAAACTGGATTTAATCAACCTTACTAAGGAGCAAAGTGTAGCAGTTTTGGTTCACAAACACTGAGAAGCAATGAGAAATAATTCCAGGGGAAAAAAGTGTTCTTTCATTTTTATGATCTTTGGTGCTTATCAACACTTCATGAACTTTCAGAATGAATTTTTATGGTCAGCCAGAAGAGTACAATCCTAAAGAGAACTCTGGTAACATTTCTAAAAGTCCTAAATACATTCAGATCATGTAAGCTGACCTGACACCTAGGGAGAGCACCACAGGACAGAATGATCTGGATAATAGCATCAGGTAATGGTACAGTATTTATATGGTGATCTTTCCATTCTCTTCCTCCTATGCAGAGAGAGATTGTTCTCCCGTGGCTTCAATGATAGACTAACAGTGTCTCTGCAATCAAGTGCTTTTCTTTAAACAGAGTCTCTTCTCCTAAGCTTTGCTGAACCTGTCTGAATTTCACTGTGCTGTAGAAAGCCAGTATAAAGATCATCTACCCTCTACTGCTCTTGAAACTCTTTGGCCCAAAGGAGTCTGCAATGGGTCATGCTTGAATCTCTCTGGAAATCATGGAATCATAAAATATCCTGATTTTGAAGGGACCAATCAGGATCATTGAGCCCAACTCCTGTCCCTTCACAAGACAGCCTCAACCATCCCAGAATGTGCCTGAGAGCATTGTCCAAATGCTTCCTGAGCTCTGTCAGGTTTGATGCTGTGACCACTTCCCTGTGAGCCTGTTCCAGTGCCTGACCACCCTCTGGGTGAAAAACCTTTTCCTGATATCCAACATAAACCTCCCCTGACACAAGTGAATACAGGTCCCTTGGGTCCTGTCACTGGTCACCACAGAGTGAAAACCAGTGCCTGCCCCTCCACTTCCCTCCATGGGAGGGAACTGTGGGCAGCTATGAGGTCTCCCCTGTGTCTCCTCCATGCTGAGCAAACCAAGCGACATCACCTGCTCCTGGTATGGCTTCCTCTCCAGTGAAGGGTCTAGATTTAATTTAGCTTCAAAAAGACTTAGTTTAGGTTCAAAAGAGCAGATGACCAAAAAAGGAAATGGCAAAGTACCTGACAAGTGATACTCCAAAAATTTAGGTCTTCAAGGAAAGCACTTCCTTACCTTCAAGTATACTCTTTAGTTTGAGTGATTCCAATCAATACTAATTATACCTAAAACATGTTGCTGAACTAGGGTCTTACTGCAGTACTTTGCTGCACATGCAGAGCTTACTAGAGAATGACAGAATGAAATGACAGAAAGTGATGAAAATGAGAAAATTACCATTATTTGACTCTCTGCCAAAGTCACCTTAGCTACTTTGATGTGATTTCTGTTTAAATGAACTGACAGCTTCTGCTGTTTTGCTCATGAACTGCATTTTAGAGGTTTGTTGCATGTCAGATCACCACACTGATGATAGATGATACAACAACACTACAGAGGGAGAAACGCCTTGATGTCTCTCAAGACCAGGTCAGCTGACCATGTAGCAAACTCAAGCTGGTTGTGGCATCTGTCAGGCTGCCTGTCCTACCAGGTAGGGCTATCTGTCTGGGCTATCTTTTTAATGTAAATGGTATAAACAACAAAATACTAGCTCAAAAATCTATTGTTAGATTGTAAAACTAATTTTAAAATATTCTAATATGATGTCTCAGGGTATGCAGTACATCAGCTTTATGCTGTTCTATCCTTACACAGGAGATGCAACTGACATAGTCAAAGTGACAAAATTGCAGCTGTGAGTGTTGTTAGCTGTGAATTGTAGGGGTTTGAATCATCAGTTGATTCATCTTTTGGTCACTTTCCCTGATTTCCTCATTAGACCACGGGGAAGTTGTCAAAGGCTTCCTTCCACAGATAGTTTTAGTCATTTAAGAAATTAGCATCCATGGCACCTCATTACTTCTCCCAGTCAGATATTTCTGCAACTACAGTTGAATTGTTATAAAGTTATTGCAAAATAGATCACTTCTGTTTAAAGTGGAGAACAGCTAAAGCTGCTGAACATACAGTTGTCCTCCAGGCGTTATCCACCTGCCACTAGATGCCACAGGTTCATGAAAAAGAATTATAGAACTGTTTAGATTGGCAAAGACCTCTAACACCGTTGAGTCCAACCTGTGACTGATCACCACCCTGTAAACTAGACCAGAACACTGAGTGCCATGCCCAGGTGTTTCTTGAACGCCTCCAGGGATGGCCACTCCACCACCTCTCTGGGCAATTCATTCCAAAGTTTAACCATCCCTTCCATGAAGAAATTTTTCCTGATATCCAAGCTGAACATCCCCTAGAACAGCTATGTCCTCTTGTTCTGTCACTTGTTACCTGGGAGAAGACCTAACCTCCACATGGCTACAACCTCTTTTCAGATTGTTGTAGAGAATGATGAGGTCTCACCTGAGCCTCCTTTTCTCCAGGCTGAACAATCTCAGCTCCCTCAGCTCCTTCTCATAGGACTTGCAAAACCAAAGTTTTTTTTTGTGCAACATCATCTATATCCTCAAATCTATATCCTCAGATCTATCCTTAAGGGAAACTATTCTAAAAGGAGGGGTTTAGCAGCTGCAAAGCTGAAGAGGTAGAAGGAAACACAGACTTTGTCCAAAAGCAGCACCTTGGTGCAGAAAGATATTTAGAATCATAGAATGGTTTGGGTTGGAAGGGACTTTAAAGATCATCTATTCCCAAAAATATAAATTCTTCAATCCAGTGGGAAAAAAAACCCCAAAAACAAAACACAAAAAAGTATATGACCCTCAGTTCTGTTCCTTTATTTTACACTGAGTTTTCATTGGGTGGAACTCTTCAGCATGACTCAGAGCTCCCTTTGGTCAGTGCTGCAATTTGCAGTAAAGTTCCTTTTCCATCCTTTCCTTGCTTCCCCTTTCCATCCATTTCCAGGGTCATGACAGATGCAGCAATGCCCACACAGTGTGGCACACACAGGTACACAATAAATATTTCCCGTGCCTTAAGTTGCCTATCAATTGTAGTAGCAGAAGTAATACAGTTAGTAAGTTCTGAAGCAGTGAACAAAAAGGAATGAATGCATGGGATCTGGATAGTTTCACAATTAAGTGGTATAGGAAGAGCAGGATCAGAAGCTGACATCTATGGATTTTTCCTAAGTACCTTTTTAGATAAATGATATCTATTTACAGACATAGACATCTTTGAAATGTTTGCTTTCTTATTGTTTTTAAAAAATTCCTAACAGTCAGGATGCTTGTTCAGTGATATAGTTTCTGGAACAGAAGACTAAAATTTGGAAAAAGTTCCAAAACAAATATTATTTGCTTCTTGACCCAAGCCTAAAATGGAGGTTCTTCTATGAACCCTGTTTTTTATAAATGCATACACAAACAAAAGAGTACGGTGCTCCAAGAGAGTATTCATGTGGAATGCTAACAAGTAGCAGTAAACCTTAAAAAAAGGTAGTATAAAAATACATTTTAAAGATCCTTTCAGTGAAATGTTATGAAGTTAGAAGCATCAGCTTATATACAAGCCATCCATTTTCTGGCACTTTTATCAAAGAGTTTCTGATTTATTATTGAAGTTTTGTTACCTGATATGCCAAATGAGTTTTGACTCTGACAAATGGAAAGATAATGCTGAATATATTCTTTCAAAAATCAGTGTATTCAAACATCACAAACAACTTTTGTAGAGCTGCGAAGGATATTAATGAGAGCTACATGGAGAGATTAAAGAATCTTTTTTCTGCGGAGGGTTCTTTAGATTTCTCTTTACTTCAGTAACTGGAGATGCATTATTTCAACGCTAAGGGATCAGACCCACACTGGGCCTAAACTGGCACAGTACCACCAACTCCAGCAAAGATAAACACATTTATTTATGCCTCTTGAGACTCCGGACAGTTACTGTTTATACATAAATTTCCAGGGACAGGATTTTATTTCCTTCCCATTCCTCTGATGCATATATAAGATGCCTAGAGTGTGATCTCTTATGAAGAGGATCTTCATTCCAGCTTTATTAATCTTTTTTAGGGATATGTACCTGGAGAGAAGAAATGCTTTTCTTCAGTCACAGATACATAAGTCTTTGAAATTTAGTCTTTAGAGAAAACCCTTTTTGTATTGTACAGAGTCATACTGTGAGTAACAAAGTCCATAAATAAAAGAGTGCCACATATCTCACAGGTTATCTGTTTAACAACGACAACTTTGTTCTTCTTGCTAATTTAACACATTTCAGTATGCTAAGATTCTGTGATTTAATCATTCTTAACAATAGATTAAAGTGATTCCCACTGAGATTTGAAAAGCAAGAGCAACCAGAACACAGGCCTAAATCAATGTGTGCCCTGCAAGCGGGCTGAAAATTAGAAAAGGTTGGGTCTTTATTTTATTGTGTGAAAATTAAACTAAAAGCGGTAGGAAGTCTCTAACTTCTTACATGTTTTCTGGAATATATTTGCAAAATTAAGGTCTATTGACAGCAATGAGAATTTAGGCATTAATTTAGGTTAGGTTATCCTTTATGGAAATTTTAAAATGAAAGAAAAATAAATCCTTGGATTTATTTTAACTGAGTAAGATGAGGTTCTTCATTAGTTTTATTCAATGCTTTGGCTTTACTACATGCTTCAGTTATATGATTATTAGGTTAATTTATCAATAAAATTAAATAATTGTTGGAAAAATCTGAATTCACTGTATAACCCTTCATCAACTTGTAAAATCTAACCTAAAAATGTGCTTTTACTTCTGACTTAAACATATCAAAGGTGCTAAGCATTTATTTAATCATTTTAATAAAGTGATTCTTTTAATAGCTCTAAACACTTTCCTGGTTCTATCCCCAAAACATAGCTTTCCATGGAAATAGGTTAGGGAAAGGAAGACCTGTTGGAAGGCTGTGATCACCTTAGAGCTGACAGATGAGACAGAGAAGTTCTAAAACAGCAAAGGAGCCACTGCCAATCAGTCAGCAGGTCAAGACAGGCAGAACTAAAAGCTCTGTAAGGTAGGAGGGAAATTTGTCAGTTCTCCTGCTTTCTCCATGAGATTTATTTAGCAGACCCCTATTTGGCACTTGTGTTCTGGAGAAGAATTTATTCCAGGAGGGCAACTGCAGCCTCCCTTCAGTCCTTGGATCCTGTATCAAAGACATAAATGAGTGGCTATTCCTTTGGGTAAAAGAAAAGGTACAGAATAATAAACATCAGACAAGTATTTAGTCAAAGGATGACCCTCCCTCCTGCTGTTGCTGCACCTGACATGAGGATGGGGAGCTTCTGCAGCCCAACACAAGGAATTCAGTGAATTGGGCAAGTACCAACTTTGAAGTTTTGGAGGTGTGAAATAGGGTGAAACTCAATGCAAATTATTCTAACACATCTACATATGCTTTTGAAATACCAAAGAAAAGCTATTTTACTTTTGAAAAATAAACATACATTGAAAACATATAGGTGACTTAACCTTATTATATTTTCAAAACCGAATTGTTCCATCTACAGATCATGGGATATGAATGCAGATTGGAGAGGGAGGAAAAGCAGGTTACTGTGGGGATGGCTCATTTCTGCTGACACTATGGTTAGTAGGACATCAATTGTGAAAAATTGGACCTGACACTATTGATGAAACACAAAATATTACAAAAAATTTTCCTATATCTCTTTCATTTATTTCATAGATTCATGCACTTTACAGGGCAGAGTGGGACAATTATAATCACATCATCTGCCTGCTCCTATTACATAGGTCGTACAACTTTCTTGATTTAAATTCTGTGGATGAACTGAAATAGAAGTTTTTCTGATCTTCTAAATGTGAATTATTGCCTAGACATAATAAGTCTATCTACAACTTCCATGTGCCATAATTCATTATAAAGTTTCCTGCTATGTTTGAGAATCACCTCAATAAATTTTGTTATATGATTTCCTATCAACTGTAATCAAATCACACTTAATGAGCAGGGGAATCAATGTGGAATTTGTGAATTCTGTTTTTTGCTGTGGAATCTTTACATATGTACAAATTTCACCTCACTATTGGGCTTTTCTACTTCTTTACAAACTTTGTGCCTCAGTTTTGAGGAGAAATTTTGAGATGAAATGCCACAGAATTAAAACTAACAAATTAGGAGGAACACACTTTAGAGTGGAAGCAAATTAACAGAGTAGAAACAAACAAAAAAGAGAATCTATCTATGCAAACTGTCAAATTAAGAACAGATCCACTAGTCTAAGGTGCCTGGTGATCTCATCACTTGGTCAGTTTTAAGAAATAATTCTTTAAATATTGAATTCTCACTGTGAAGATGTCCCATTCCCACAACGTCTTGTACAGCACCATGTGGCTGATAGATATAGATAGGTAGACAAAATTATCTCATTGTTTAGACAACACTGGGGAAAAGCCACCAGTGATCTGCCCAGAAACAAGAGCTAATGGTTGGCCAGATTGTTCCCAATTATCTGGTAAAATCCAGAGAATCAGGAATAAAATGAGAGGGTGTGCAGGGGTGACCCAGGGCAGAGCAGCAGCAGAAGGACACAAGAGCATTTGGTTTGTTCAGGGAGCTTAATGTAGTACACAAAACCCCCAAAGAACTCCATGGGATTGCCACAGCTCCATTGGATCCTAGAATATAGTGCTTGGCCAAACAGTTGGAAAGAGGAGAAAAGCAAAAAAACTGATACTTGAGAGAGTCAATATGTGTAGGATGTGTTTGGCTTTGTGTTTGGGAGTTGCTGCAGCCACGACATCAGTGAACCCTTTACCTGCTTTGTGGTCCTGCCATAGCTCCATTATCCTTGACTGGTTTTGACAGAGGAAATTAAAGGTTGGGTGCATCAAAAGCTTAAAGGTATGTTCAGGGCTTGCATTTCTTCCCTGCAACACTCCCAATCATTCCCAATCATGAGCAAGAAGAGGCACAGCTCTGCTCTATTAAATAAATTAGAAGGGAATGAGCAGAATGATGCCACACACAAAAGACATGAACAACCAGGCAGCACATTTTAGAAGAGACATCCAGTGTTCATAAGAGGTTCCAGCTACACTGCACCACACCTTGTGAATTCTGAGAAAGGAGAGGAAAAAACCAGACAAAACCCCCTCTGATTTTTAAGGTTTTTTCTAAGAACTGACATTCGGTGTAGTAACTGAAGCAAAATGACTCTGCCCAAAACCTCTGCAAGCCTGTTGGCAACATGTTTTGGTTATTTGAAAGCCAAGTAAACAACATGTGTGGATACAGGGAAAGGTATAGCTAAGGTCATCAGTGGTGATCCTGGAGGCTCATAGCTGAGCTGCCACATCAGGGAAAGGACACCAATGGCTGTACCAGGCACTTTAGCAAGGACAGAGAATTGGTCAGACATTCCATCAGAAAGCAAGGAAAGCTTGAAAGCACAAGTCTACTCTGCTGAACATCCAGCTGTGAAGCACTAGGAGTGCTATAGACACAATTTCCTTTGCTAAATTCACAACTTGAGCTCCTTGAATCTCTCATAGTCCTTTAATAAATCCTCTCCAATTTATCAATGCAATTTCTGAACTCTGGATTTCAGAACAGAAGCAGCAGCCACCTGAGGAGAAGTAGCACAATTCATTTCTACTCAATATTCTCATGTTTTTGTCTCACCTTCTCCTTTTTCATGTGGAATTGTATTGAGTGTTCATGCTTGGTGTGACTTCTTGCACCTTTTTAAAACTATCTCTTCAAGACAACACTTGTAGCTGCAAAATGTGGCTTCTATTCACACTTCACTGGACCAAAATGTGACTTGGCTGAGTTGCAAATTATATATTTATACTAAACTTACAAAACCACCTACAAATCCCTGCTGAATACTACCTTTTTGGGTGTTTTTTTTTGGACATTCCTTTATGTTTGTGTCCATTAGCTATAAGTTCAATCAATAACAGTTTTGTTTTCCTCCAAGTCATTGATAAAAATATTAAATAGAAAAAGGTCAAGAACTGTTTCTTAAAGACCTCACAAACATCAGTAAGAAAGGCAGAGTTTAATCAATATGAACTCTTCTATTGATTTTGTATCACCTGGCTTCTTAATCAAAATATCCTGTAGCAAACCAAAACAGTTTACAGAAAAGGAAGTGGTAAATTGCACTACTGCTGTTATCAATGGCACCTCCATTTAAAAGAAAATTTAATATCCATGTAGAACTCATGAACCCAGGCTGCCTAATACTATTATCCACATTGCATTATTTTGATAATTACAAACATTCTTACAATATTTATGGTAAAATGCCCAACGCCTGTCTGTTGAACATTCAGCCAGTCACATACAAGCCTTAGCATGGCAGTGACGTTCAATCATCATTAGCACTTTCAGGCAAACAGCAGAAGACATCAGTCTGTCATCTGATAGTCACTCAAGAGTATTACACTTTCCCCTGTCAACCTTCAGTTATGTAGTGACTAACAAACACACAAAAAATTATTAAGATAATAAAAATATTACCATTAATGCAACCTATCTGCTAACTAAGAGAAGGAACAAAACATAGAGAAGAGAAAGTTCAAGGGGTATCCTATAAATGTATATAAATACTTGAAGAGAGAATGTGAAGAAGATGGAGCCAGGCTTTATTTAGTGCTGCTCAGTGTCAAGACAAGGCAATGGGCACAAAATGAAACACAGGATGTTCTCTCTAAACATCAGGAAACTTTTACTCTGCAGATGACTGAACACAGGCGTGACTTGTTCAAAGAAGTTGTGGAGTCTCTGCACCTAAAGACACCAAAAAAATTCTCTGGACACTGTGGGGTGGGCTGCTGGCTCTTGGTGACCCTGCTTGAGCAGTGGGGTTGGACATCTAGAGGTCCCTTTCAATCTCAAGCATTCTGTAATTTTATGATATACCTTTGTGGTGGTTTTGATTGGCCCAAAACATCAGTAAAGTATTTTTAACATCTAGGAGAAATTTGGACCCCTCAGAAGCTGTTGTGGTAAGCCTGGGAAGGTGTCTGGGGGGTGCGGTGTGGCACAAAGATGGCTCCTGTGTGTCCTGAGTGCAAGTTCTGGAAGTTTTTACATCAAGTCCAGCAGAGCCAATCTCTGATGGCTCTGAAGGTGATGGACATGCTGCCAGCCAAGTTTGGGCCAATTAGAGGTGCTAGTTATGCTTCTGTGAAAACATATTTAAAAAGAAATCAAAACAAAGCAGGTACACACTTCTTTCACTTCTTTGTAGTTAGAGGAGGAAGAGGTAGAGGTGAAAATATGTGAAAGAGAGCAGCATAGAGACGCTAAGGTCAGTGAAGAAGGTGGGGGAGGAGGGGCTCCCAGTGCTGGAGCTGAAAACCCTCTGCTAGCCACAGTGAAGGCCATGGGGGGGCAGGAGGTCCCCCTGCAGCCCATGGAGTCCACAGGAGTGCAGAAATTCACCCACAGCCCACGCCAGAAGAGCAGGTGGATGCCTGGAAAAGACTGTGAACCAGTGAGAATCTCATCTAAGAGTTAAAACTGCAAAGGCTTTGCAAAAGAGAGAAAGGCCTTTTCCTTGCTCCTGGCATGGAAGCAGCCTGGCCTTGGCTTGGGAGAGTCTGCACAGCACCCTATGGACAAAAAGACTCATGTTGCAGCAGAATTTCGGGTGGGATGTTGCTCGTGAGATTGGACCCACGCCAAAGAAGTTCCCAGAGGACTGTCTCTTGTGGGAAGGACCCCTGGCTGAGTAGAGAACCCGTCTCCCTGATGGACTGACCAGAAAACACCCCTCACCCTGCCCCCTGTCTGTGTTGCTACTTTAGAAAGAGAGAAGGGGGGTGAGTGGACTGCTTCTTAAGAGGGTAGGGGGTGAGAGCAGGGAAACTGAGAGAAAGAAATAAGTAGAAATAAAGAGTATTTGTAGTAGTAGAATTGTAGTAATGAATAAATTTCAGAACCTGCTCTGTAGACTAAGAGAATGCCCCACAGCCTGCCCCCTACCCAGCTTGCTGGTTAAAAAGAGGAAAGGGGGTGGATACTATGGGTTCGTAAGAGGGAGGGGGGGAGTGAACAAAGTAATGTATAAAAAGTTTATTTTTGCCCTGCATTTATCCTCCAACTCTGTTAAGTAATTAAATCACTTTTTGCAACTTTAAGCCGGGAGCCTGGTTGCCCTCTTTTCGTGCGTCCTCCTAGCAATGTCCTATCTCATTTGACTCACAAGATTAATGTGCACCTCTATAGCTTTTTTTCTGTAGCAAGAGAGACCTAGAGTGTCAGCGTTTACTCAGGGTCAAACCCTGACACCCTTAAAGGAGACATAGGTCTCTTCTATCTTTCATCAGTGATATCTCCTGCATCCTGGGAAAATGCCATCACTTCAAGGATTACATATTGTTTAAAATTTGGATCATGACAACAGAAATTCTGAAGCAAAATGAAATATTCCTTGGCACAGCTTATCCAGCCAAACCAGAAGTGCCTCAGAGAGAGCACTGAATTTCCTACTGGAAGGGGACGATACCTTTCACTACAGCAACTTTTGACTGTCAGATTTTTTTTTCCCAGCTGCCTCAAGGTACGTTCTCTTCCCTCTAGTAGGGTCAAATCTCATCTAACCACGTTTCTATTTGGTAAAAAAACCCAAAAAACCAAATATTTCATCTATTGCATTTCAAACAAAATCACTTATATTGTAAGATTGTTCACATACTATTTTTTTAGGCCAGAGGAGTCTTCCATTGCTCAGCACCACTTATACTTGGTGGGCAATTGATCAAATCCAAAGTGTTTAAGAAACCGTCTTAAAAATTATGTTGTTAGAAGGAAAAAATTAAAAAACCAGGAAGAGAATATATGTGTTAATTCATAAATATTTCTATGATAAGGGCCATATAAGGATTTAAGAGATTTAAGGAAGAGGAACGAGAAAAATATGCTGGGAAAGAATAAGATCTGTTTCACAGTAATTTGGAAAGGTAGATAGTGTGACACCTTTGAGCTTATCAGCTTTTAAATGTCTGCATGATAATATCATAATCTAATGTAAACATCTGTATGTGTGAGTCAAAATGAAAATTAATTTCTCTACAAATTAAAACTGCTGAAATTAGTAACCATAATATAGAAAACGTCGAGTAGATGCAAATGACACAATTAGAGATCTAAATAGGATCAAATTTTTTATTCGAAATATGCTCATCTGTGTCTGATAATATAATTTTACTTGAGCAAAATTAAAAAATTAAACCTACTAGATGTTTTACTCAATATGTATATATACAAATTTCTCCATATGGGGAATGATCAAGGAAATCACGTCCATCATTTCTTTAAATTATATTCTTCAAAACTGAAAATACACTTTAGTACTTTGTGTATGTTACAGAGGCAAAACTCAGCTTTGGTCAGTTCATGAAGGTGAAGAAACTCCACCATCCACAAGCAAGTGTAACTAAAGCTGTGAGCTACCATTAAGAGAGTTTCAAGATTCATTTCTGTATTTACTCAGGAAAGGGGGGAGAGCAGCCTGCCAGCTTCAGACACATCCCTCGAGGAATTAACTGAAGTAACACGATGTTGACTGTTCATTTTCTTTCCTTTCAGGTAGAAACATATTCCTCATAGATATGCTGTATAGTGCACTAGAACCTGGAAGTTCTAGTCCAGTGTTCAGGTCAGTGAGATTGGGAAGTTATCTGTTATCTGTTATAGATGGAGAATCCCAGAATCATAAAATTAATTAGGTTGGAAAAGACCTCTGAGATCGTTGGGTCCAACCATTTGCCAACCACCCCCTGACAACCAGACCATGGCACAGAGTACCACATCCACTTGTTTCTTGAACACCTCCAGGGATGGTGACTCCACCACCTCCCTGGACAGTCCATTACAATGCTTAACAACCCTTTCTGGGAAGAAATCCTTCCTGGTATCCAACCTGAACCTCTTCTGGCACAGACTGAAGCCTGTCACTGAGAGCAGAGCCCAACCTCCATCTGGTTACAACCAGAGTTGTAGAGAGTGATAAGGTCTTCCCTGAGCCTCCTTTTCTCCTGGCTAAACACCCCCAGCTCCCTCAGCTGTTCCTCACAGGACTTACCCTCTAGAACCTTTCCCACTCTGTTGCCCTTCTCTGGACACATCGAGAAGGGAGGACAGAAATGGTGTAAAGCAAGTTTGCAAGCCATTCTGTTTCAAAGCTAAATACTGCAAGCTGCTTAAGCTGTGATACTCATATTTAAAGGACTGCTTGTCACTCACATTTCACTTCTTAAACTTTGTTTTCATTTCAATGTTGAAATTCTAAAATTGTGTTTAGGATGAGCACTAGCATTCAGCAGCTGCAAGCTGTTAACATATGATCTCTTCCTGCTGTAAAAGCAGCAATCCTACAGAAGTGCTTACAAAATGCATAGACCAAATCATTTAAACAAAACATTCAATACATTCTCCAAACATTAGGGGGAAGTATATTCAAGAAATTGTATGATTACTTCTATATATATTTTATTGCTAAAAATATTGCCCAAAGCACATTTGTAAATTGCTCACAAGTAGTTCTTTGAAAATATCCATTGCCACAGGCATTGGTTAATTTTGATCCAATATCTCTTCCGTTACCCAACAGGAGAATACAGAAAAAATGTGCCAGACATTTCTCAGAGGTGCATATTAAAAAGAAGAAATTGTGCAATGTGCGCAACTTGTGATGCAGGAAATTCTGATTAAACATAGGAATTTTTACACACAGAGTAGTTCCACACTGAACCTTGAGTAAGCTGTGCAGTGATAGTGGCTGGTAATGTCAGTAGGAAATACCCAGCTAAGTTACCTAGGTACAATGAAATAACTGGAAATGACAGAAAAGAGTGAAGCAGTGTTACTGCAGCATGTGAAAAATGGCAAGGAAAGAGAATGATGGGGTTGCAGAAGGAAGTATCATCAGAGGAAATAAAATGAAAGCAAAAGTAAAACAAAAAGATGAAAGACACAGATTAGAAGGAAATGTTTGACAGCTGCAATCAAATAAAAATATAACAAATTAAGATAATTAGTGACACAACTAGCTGATTCAGATAAGAATTAGAATTAATCCAAACAACTGCAGTGATTTGCTAAAGATGCGATCTCAGATCAAATAGGATGTGGCCTGGTGACCACTGAAATGACAGGTATATTGGCTGTGCCTTTGGGATGGAACAGAGAATCTGCAATGTACAAATCCAGTCATTTGCTCTGACTGGGATCTTGCTGCAGCTACACGACTGCCTGCAGGCTGTTCTTACATAAAGCTGATGTTGTACACTACTCTGTTTACTTTTAATTTTACTTAACATTAAACAAACAATGAAAATATCAATTATACATCCCATTTAAATAGTGTTATCAAGCTAAGAGAAAAGCTGAAGCATGAAGGTTTTCTCTCTTATATATGACAATAAAGGCATCTGCCTGATTTAAGGAAATAATGATGTTTCCAAGCCTCCATTTGCAAGTCCTTTTCAAGAAAATTGTCTGTAAGGCCCAAAGTCTTACCCTACTACTGTCAATGGAATTCTTGAAATTTTCTTTCAATAAGTAAAAGCCAAGTCCTTATTCTGCAAAACGAGCTCTCTGCAACGTTATTTCAAAAGATCCTTACATTTGGGCAAATGTGGAGTGCTGCAGAATTTGCATCAGTTATTGTGCAGACTTAGGCATGTTAGAAAATTACACTGCCACTTTCCTCGTTATGTCCTAAGTGATTTACTGTCAATACTACTCAGAAATAACCAGTAATAGTTCTCACACTGTAATTTCACTGTAAACAAAGCTAACTGAATATTTACATAGTTGATTTATTTTGTTTCCACATACTTTTTTTGGCTGAGACACCATTCCACTGTGTTAAATACCTATTTCAGCGTAAAAATATTGCTGGATTTTCTTTTTTCTTTCATGAATTCCATATGCCATGCTTCTGACAAGGTGAGGCTATTTTTCATTTCTGTTGTGACAAAACAAGTAGACCTGTAGAAAACAGCTCAAGTTTTCTGAGAATTTCTTGAAGCATATTTGCTGTTAGAAGATTATGTTGATTTACAAGAATTTTATTCTGTTTAAGTTCTATAGTATATTTCACATTTCTTTTATTTTCTGTAAAAACGTGATTGGAATTGGAATAGAGCTGATTCAAGGTTCATTTCTTCAACCACAAAATCCCTACTGTAGCTGCCGAAAGCCTCAGCAATGTAAAGGTGTTCATAGGGTACCTGTGTGTCCTCACCCCTGTAACTAACCACTGTCTGTTGTATGATGAAGAGCTTTTTCCCTGCTTCTTTGCATCTTGGGTTTTACTGATTCACGAAGCCACATGTTCACCAAAATACATTTTTCCTCTATGCAGATCTTGACCTTGCTCTAAGCCTAAATCAACAGCTACTCAGCTTCTGCAGTCACAGGAGGCCCAGAACTGCTTTGCTGTTCTGCTGCTACATGAACACTGCTTTTTAATGAATCACTCATTCTTTATTAGCTGAATGTTTCCCCTGGATGAAAAGCACCCCTCTTTATTTCAGCTGCCCTTGAAGCTCCTTGTTGGAGCATTCTTTCTGCTGCTGAAGTGCCTCCTTCTGTGAAACTTCTTTCTCCTACACAGATGGATATGTCCTTTCCTAGCACGAAATGTAGGCCTACTTAAACACCCAGGCAGAAAAATTTCGTGACACAATGTATTCCTTAAATTCACAGTTCATGCTAGAAGTGCTGTAAAAATTAGTTTTAATCTTTAGTATCAGCATAATGCAAGCAAAGTTCAATCTTCACTTGGCCCAACACTATCTTATATATTATTGCTTCTCTTTTTAAGGTAGACTCTGGACTAAAGATTGTGAGAATGAACAGTAGTGGTGTTGCTGCATTTAATTTCTCTTAAACTCTGAACTCTCAGACACTTCTAATGCCCCATGTTTTAAATGTCTTTCTCATTTGCTCTTCTGACTCTTGCCTACCAGAAACAAGGGGACAAGAAATACCTGACATGTGTGGTGCACTCTGAGCTATGTCTACACAATCTCACTGTTGTCATGGAATGAATAGAGAAAACATGCCTGCTGCTGAAGATGATCATTTGTAAGTATTTTTCCCTAGCTTCTGGAATCACAGGCCTTTGAAAAAGAGGGAGGGAAGAAGAGAGGGAGCAAAACCCCCTGTATTTCTCAGTACTGGAAGATCAGAGAGATAGTACAAGAAATGTCTGTCCTGTGTTTTAGTTGTCTTCATTGGAAGATACACAAAAGTAATCAGGAAAATAAGTCCATTGAGAAGGGATATAAAAACGGCAAGTAAAGAATAATATGCTCTCTACTATTAGACCACAATGAAAGGCAGAAGC
Organism: Entomyzon cyanotis; assembly: GCA_024500445.1. Lineage (NCBI taxonomy): Eukaryota > Metazoa > Chordata > Aves > Passeriformes > Meliphagidae > Entomyzon > Entomyzon cyanotis. Next base: position 7,450,610 of record JAKEPQ010000756.1, read on the forward strand.
ACAGGACTATGTGTCAAAAAGCTTCAGATCTGCTTGTAATTTTTTTATAACCTTTTGTGCCACTGTTTAAAGGAACAGATTTTCTTGTGATCTTTGCCTAGTATCTCACTGACACAACTACTGCAAGCTAAGTTAGGGTTTCAAGATCAATAGTTTCATAGATCTACCCTTCATTTCAAGTAAAATTTTAAAAAAATCAAAAAATCATTGCTGTCATCAATTAAGGAAACTGAAAATTTGTGTGCAAGTAAAGTTATTCTGCTATAATGTCAAATGTATTAAAAAAGTTTTCTTCCTTTTCAGTCCCAAATTCATCAAATACTTACTCTTTTGAAGAGCACGTTTCTTTTTATTCTGACAGCTCATCTGTGGGTTTAAAATAATACAGAAATAAAGCTTTCTTGCAGTTCAGAAATTCTCTCATCTCTGTTTGAAATTATGTAACTGCCTCAATCAAAAAACCCTCTGGAAAATATGTGCCAAGAGATTTGTGTGTTTGCAATTCTAGTGAATAGATCAAATGTGCCACTCTCTGTATGTTTCTTAAATCTTCTTTCTTACAAGAGAAGTCACAGCATTCATAGTGCTTTTTTAACTGTGAACTAAAAAAAAGTAACACCTTTCCAAACAACTCTGTAACCAACAGTCCCTGTACACTGAAAAACACAAACTAGTTTGAATTGGGCCAAAACACAGCTTTCTATTGTATGCCACTTTATTTTATTTTTTTTGTCTTCGTCTTCATTCACCTTAATGCTTCTAAAATGCCATTGATTGGTGCTGTGAAGACTAGAAAAAGCTAATGAAACTAAATTAACATTCACCTGGTAAAAACTGAGATAAAATTAAAATTGCTATTTACCCACTGTTGGGTCTTGCTGAAGACAGTTCCTTTGTATTCAGAAAATCAGTCTACTGTTAAAGCAGTTGTAATCCAGGAGGAATTTCTGATCCAAAACGATTATTCTATATGCTTTAGGTCATGCTGCAAACTCCTTTATTATTCATGGCCACTGCCTTGCTTGCTTTAGGCTTGATTTGTGGCTGTGCTCCAAGCCCAGAGAAAGCATTCAAGAGTGGAGTGTGAGAGGAGACAGCATGTGAAGGCATCAGACAGGAAAGGAGAAGCTGCAGCTCATACAAGGCATACTCAAGAAGCAGAAATGCACTTTCAGCAGAAGAGTTCAATGGAAGTGGCGCCAGAGTGTGAACAAAGGCAGCCAGGAGAGTCTCCAAGATGGAGAGAACCAGATCAGTCTTATTTCAGCAATAGGAGGAGGAAAGGAAAACCTGAAAATCTGGAAATTATAACAATGACACAGCCTCAGAATGCCTGTTTGATTTCTCTTAAACCTGCTAAGCTTTCTATATGGAAACCCCACTTATCTAAGTCAATCAAATCCTGTTCTCAGCTTAGTTAACTGCAAACTTGTGCCTGGATTAGAGCATGCCAGCAGGTCTTTGGGACAGTAAACCTGACACATACTTAAACAGCCACTGGCAAAACAAAGTGCCAACACTGTCTAGTATTGTTAGTGATTATATCCCAGTCCATCTTCTTAACCACAGCCCTGCACACCTCTGTATCGCAAAGTATACCTGGATGTGACACACAGTCACTGTTTGAAATGTCGAGACTTCTGTATTTCCTTACTAACAAGACTGATTGCAAGTTCCTCAATGTGTTTCTAATCCACATTGTAGCAGCTACTAAGGTTTTATTATTTATGTTCCTGTTCATACTCAGTGCAGCACATTGATAATTCTGTTACTGTTTCTTTTCTTCCACAGCAGAACAGAGGGTATTTACTGATCCAATGAAGAAAAGCACCACAAGAGTTACAGAGAATAATTATCTCACTGAAAAACTGTATGAATTCCCTAACAAGTCCTTCATCCTCCACCTCACTTATCTCCCTGAAAAATATAATAAAATCTTTTATACACCTAGGCAGAGTAAAGCAAAGTTGAAAAGCTTTACTGAAAGCATCTAGGTAACATCTATTATTCTATGAGAATAAGGCTTGTGAAATAGGCACCAGATATATATACCCAAAGTACTCAACAGAAAGTAGGTCATGGCTAACATAAAAGTGAATGCTTCAAAATAATCATTTTAAGAGGGTGTGACAGCATAAGGAATTAAAAATATATCAATTCTAAGCAGTTATAAAAATCCACTTGTAACCAAATGTGTTTCAATAAGCTGCCTGTACCTAATATTTTATTTAAAGGTTAGCATTTTCCATATCTACTATAATTTATTTTTCCAAGAATAAAACAGAGCTGTATATAGAACATTTGGGGGGGAGATTTGTTTATCATGTCTGTCAATAGATAACCTGAATATTCAGCCTTTTCCTGGGCTTTGACAGGAGGATAGTTTTTCCTATTTCTACTTTCAAAAGCTTGTCTAAATCTATGTTCCTTTACAAAGCATTACAGAATAAATATGATCAAGCGTGTTTTCAGAACTATAATTTTAAAGAGGACGATTGGTAATATAAAGTCTGGAGGCATTACATCACTGAATAAACTGAATAAAGAGCAGAACCAACCTCTTACAAACATGAGTCAATTAAGTCTCTCTGACGTTTAATCCTGTATTTTAACTATTTTCAGGTTACAGTTGTACCAGTGAGACAGGAAAATGCTATGGCAGCCAGGAGGGCAATTGTATCCAGGGGTGCATCAGGCACAGCATCTCCAGCTGGGGCAAGGCAAGGAGCTGCACTGCTCTGCTCTGCACTGAGGCTGCCTCACCTCAAGTCCTGGGGGCAGTTTTGGGTGCCCCAATGAAAGAAAGATATAATGCTGTTAGAGAGCATCTGGAGGAGGATGAGCTGGTGAAAAGTCTAGTGGGAAGCCACAAAAAGAGCAGCTAAGGGAGCTGGAGTTGTTCAGCCTGGAGGAGACTGAGGGGAGACCTCATTGGGGTTGGCAGCTTCCTCACAAGGGGAAGAGGAGGGGCAGACACCAATCTCTGGTCTCTGGTGACCAGTGACAGTGACCAAGGAAATGGCCTGAAATTGCGTCAGAGGAGCTTTAGGCTGGACATTAGGAAAAGGTTCTTCCCCTAGAGGGTGGTTGGGCACTAAATGGGCTCCCCAGGACAGTGATTACATCACCAAACCTGACAGAGCTCAAGCAGCATTTGGAAAATGCTCTCAGGCACATGGTGGGATTTTTGGGGCTGTCTTGTGTGGGACCAAGAGTTGGCCTTTGATGATCCTTGTGGGTCCTTTCCCCACAAGATATTCTATGGTTCTATAATTCTATGATTCTTTGAATGGTTAAACAGTAATTTTATGTTTTAATACTGACCATTCCCAGAAGAAATTACCAGGATTACAATAAGCAAATATTTTTAAAATATAAAATAATCTTCAAATTAGGCAACAATGTTCCTCATTTTTCATTTAGATGTTTCCACCTTGGTTCCATATGTTCAGGAAAATTTTATTAATAGAAACGTATGTCATAGAAAGTATTGGCTGGGCAATTATTTAAAACAAACAGAAGTCAGTCAAAGGCTTACTTCTAGTTTCACAAAAACTCAAGAGTACATGAATATTGTGTTAAAACTTATTTTTTATGCCTGATTAAAGAGTACTTCTAGAGTTTCTTAACTTTACAGTTTTCCCAGAGAAATACCATAATTGACAAACCATTAGCAGCTTTTGGAAACGACATCCAGCATGTTTGTTATAGCTTCTTTTAACCATGACTGTGATATAATTCACTATTATCTATTGTTGACAAGGCTATGATTCATTTCACACATCACTGTTCATTAAAATAATATGTACCTGTGCTCTGGTTTTGTACCACTTCAAAGCTCAACTACCGACAAAGTCATGGTCAATTAGTTTAACTGGATGAATAACAGTTGGAAAACTACATAGGTTTCTCACCTTCCCATATTTTGTGTTTACATGAAATTAGAACCTCATAAATCAGTAACAATACAGTGAATTAGTTTTAGTTCTCCACTCCTTTCATTTAGTGGAAGAAGACATGTAATTTTCTCTTAACTTAGACACAAAAAAACCCTCTCAAATAATTAATATCTTTGTGTAGGCTGGTAAATGCTGAAGAAACTCAGAATTAAATCTCCTAATGAGATTTCAAGTAAGTACATATTTCCCTGGGACTTGCAGAAGTGAACGGAAAATCCTTTGCTGTGTTGAGCTTATACTTGCTACACTGATCCCTCATGCTCATGTTATTACCTTTCTCCTACACAGGTGTAGCCTTTTCACCAGTAAAAACATACAAAAGACATTAAAATTGAGAAAAGTGCCAAATTTCCTATTCCTTACAGAGATAGTCTTCTGAAATATTGAGCAGAAAATAATCTTGTTTGTCACTTACCTTTCTTTGTGTCGTTTGGTTGACTTGAATGTTTCCTACAGAATGAGTGCAATGTTTTTTTAGTATGCACAGGTGGTGTTAGTGTTAATTTGCCTCATATTTCAGAGCAAGTTTACTTCTGCAATTGGGAATGGTTGCACATGCAAACAAATACTGTACTCAGGGGGGACCTTAGGGTCCAAGACATCTGCTGAGCAACAGCTACACATAAACACTGATCAGTTAACAGAATCTTAAGTCACACAAAGGGCAACAAATGATCCAGAAAGTAAAAAAACTGGTTAACAAAACAACTTGAGACAAATGCATACTTTCTCTTAAATTCAACAATGTACTTTCTATGGGGAATATTTGGCCAGGATGAAACATTTCTTTTTAAAAAGTGCACCACGGTTATCCGTGATCTTATATTATGAGTCCTTAGACAGCTTCTTCTGCAAAAATTGTAATTTTTGTAATAAATTTCAGAAGGACTTTATTTGACAGAGAAGGTTAACAGAGGGATCCACTTTATACAAGCGGAAAATAGTGAGTTAGCTATTTTTTTCCCTTAAGCCCTGTCATGTCCACTCTACTATTTCTATGCTTCTAAAACATAAGTGCTCAAAAGATACATTCTTATGTTCAAAAGGTTCATTCAAATTAATGTTGATTTGAAATCTTACATCCATATATGAAAACTAAGCTTAGTTTATGGGTTGCTGGCACAGACTAATACACACATATCAAACAAAACTAAAACCGAATATACAAAAATCTCAGTCAAAAAATCACAGCCATGGTGGTTTAGTTGAACATAAAATATGCCTAAGTACCTTTCACATTATTTTAGGGAAGGGGACACAATCCTTTTTTTGTAAGCCCTTTACTAGTAACAATTCCTAGGGTTTTTTTCCACCTTTGTTTTAGCAGTTCAGGTTCTGAAGGGATTTCAATATTCCCTGTAAACTCACATTACCTATGCATAGAAATCATTACAAACCCAGATTCCTCAGAAGACCTTGTGCTTTAATTTTTCAGCTAGTGCCTAGAGCAAGACAGAAGACAAGCCAAGCATTTAAAGGCTGATTGTTTTGGATTTCCTTTTATTTTTTTAAACCATACTAATGATTAAAGTTAAATGAAAACAGGGAAAAATAGGTCAAAAATACAATCTCAGAAGCTTTGATTAGAATTGTGTTCTGAGTTAGTTCAAAATTAAATTGCTTGATGTTATACTACAACAGAGTTTGGGCAATTTGAATGTCTGTTGTTCATGAGCAAATTTTCTAGAACACAAGCAATATCATAACATGTCCTGTTATGTCCCATTAAAGACAGTAGGTTTAATTAGATATTAGGAAGAAATTATTTACTTTGAGCGTGGTGAGACACTGGCACAGGTTGCCCAGAGAAGCTGTGGCTGCCCCATCCCTGTCAGTGTTCAAGGCCAGGTTGGATGGAGCTCTGAGCAACCTAGGATAATGAAAGGTGTCCCTGTGCACATCAGGGAAATTGGAACAAGATTACTTTTAAGGTGTGTTTCAGCCCAGGCCATTCTATAATTCTATGGTTTGTCAAAGAAAAGAACAAACTGTGCCCTTATAAACTACATAATATGACTATACACCTTGGACCCTAGGAGAGAGCACTGCTATCCTATAAATATTCTCCATGAACCATGCTGGCTAGGATGGTAATGAAATCTGAACAATTGTTGAAGTGAAAGATTTTTAGGTACAAGTCTGGGTTGTAGAAAAACTTATATTCCTCATATAGATTTCATGGAAATACAAATGTCTTTTACATGCAACTGAGGTGTACCTGAATAAGGATTGGAGGACTAGAATGAGACTGAAGAAAAGCATCACATTACTAAAAATTATTTTTTAAATTTTTTTGTGAGGTGTCACAAGACAAGACTCACTAAGAAAGGATCAGGATTCCAAATGTCAAATTTAACGAAGGAAATGCTATTTACTTATTTGTCAGACATGTTAAAAATTGTATCAGTTGTCAATCTGTACACATGAGAAGACCTGATTTTAAAGTAGTAATTTAGAGTAAAATTATTGCATTTTTCAGTATCTCTGCTTGGAGGCTGGCAGTGGCAGTTTGGGGATGACTGCACATGCTTTTGAGACTGGGAGCTTTGGAAAATGTGGCACAAAGGTTATTAGAGCCATCACCTTACGTCTTCCCATACCTTCCCCATACCTCTGTTAGCTATGATCTATTACAGGATTTGGTGAGTAAGTCTAACAGTAGCAAAAAAGGAAGAAAAATGCAAAATCAAAATCTAAACCTTGGATATAAATGGTTGTCTAACTGCATCATTGTCTCTCAAACAAATGTCCAGATAATTTTTCTCTGACTGTCTCCAGGAGAGTTTACCCAAATGTCCCAACCAATTATTAACACAAATTATGAACACAGTCATTATTACATTGCACTTATGTATGTCCAGCATATCAACAAAAGCTGAGAAAGCTTTTAAAAAGACATGTCTGTTAGGTTGCATCTAACTCAGAAACAGAGAATGAGTAATAGCCATAAAATGCCTTCCTAAAAATAAGCTAAAAGCCTGAAGCAATAGTGTAACAAGAAATGTTCTTACAGTAGCATGGGTTTCTGGGGGAGGAAGTAAAGATTCTTAAATATTTCAAGGTGATTCCTCAAGGGAAATACCTCATACTTCTGTGATCTCCAGGGCAAAGTACAAAAAATGAACTTACAGGAGGAAAAAAAATTAAATGTTCCTTTGTCAGTGCCAAAAAAGCAGATGATGTGTGTTTATATACTTAGTCTAAAGAGATATGTAATCTTGGACAGTGCATCTGGCAATTTATATATGAATTTAAAGCTAAATTCAAACCTACCAGATTTGATTTGCTTCCTGGCATCAGACAGAAAAAGCTTAATTTTTCCATGCGCATAGGAGCTTCTGGGTCCAAGCAAAGAGACCCTGCCAGGTATGGCTATCATTATTTCAGGTCCTGCCCTTTCACATAGATTACACCAAGAAAATCCAGCTTTGGCAATGTTCAGGATCTAAGAGGGATAAGATTTTCAGATAGCTTGACTGACAGCATCTCCTGCAGTGCTACAGGGAAGTGGTGGGCTCCTGCAGAGAGTCTCACAGGCTGTCGATGCTTTTTGTACTCCTCAGTGTCATTTCTCACACAGCTAAATCAGAGCTGTCACTGCTTCCTTGTCTGCTGTTCTTCACTTGGTACCGAACTCCACATCTTTTACTTTGGCTCTGCCATGAAAGCTGATGGATATTCTCCCACCTCACATCCCCTATAGGAGGTTCACTTGTGTCATTTGAGGAGAGATGACAACTGACATTGCTGTGTCATGAGGAAAAAGGGCAGTGAAAGGGGATCCTTGCTGAATGAACAGCCAAAGGGCAAAACAACTTCTAGTTCCATGCATTATAATAGAAGAAAAAGTAGCATTTCTGTACTTAGAAAATGACTGGTTTTATCTCAAAAACAACTTATGAACAAAATTAAGGCAGAGTGCTTGCAATATTACAAATATGACTGCACATTCTTACAACATTGTGGAGACAGAATGTAATTCTCAGTCATTATTTCTTAAAATTATAAAATAATAGAAAAGCCTTGGTTGTAGGGGACCTTAAAGATTATTTTGTTCCAACCCTCCTGCCATGAACAGGGACATCTTCCATGAGACCAGGATACTGACAGCCCCATCCAACCTGGTCTTGAACACTTCCAGGGATGGGGCAGCCACAGCTTCTCTGAGAAACTGTTGCAGTGTTTCACCACACTCACAGGGAAGAATTTCTTCCCAATATCTCATCTAAACCTACTCTCTCTCAGTCTGAAGTCATTTCCCCTTGTCCTGTCACTCCAGGCCCTTGTAAAAAGTCTCTCTCCATCTTTCCTGTAGGCTCCCTTCAGATACTGGAAGGCCAGTTAGAGTCACCCCAAAGCCTTCTCTTTTCCAGGCTGAACAATCCCAGTTCTCCCAGCCTTTCCTCCCAGCAGAGCTGCTCCATCCCTCTGATCACCTAGGTTCCTCCTCTGGCCTGGCTCCAGCAGCTCCCTGTCCTTGCTGTGCTGGGAGCCCAGAGCTGATGCAGCACTGCAGGTGGGCTCTCAGCAGAGCAGGGCAGAGGGGCAGAATCTCCTCCCTGCCCTGCTGCCCACGGGGCTTTGGCTGCAGCCCAGCACACGGGGGTTCTGAGCTCCCAGTGCACACAGCCAGGGCATGTCCAGCCTCTCACCCACAGCACCCACAAGTCCTTCTGCCAGGGCTGCTCTGGATCTGTTCATCCCCAGCCTGGATTGGTACTGGGGGTTGCCCTGACTCAGGTGCAGCATCTTGGGCTTGGTCTGTTAAACCTCATGAGAGTCCCATGGGCCACTTGAGCTTGTCCAGATCCCTCCGGATTGCCCTGTCTGTCACATGTGTCACCCACGCCACTCAGCTTGGTGTCACCTGCAAATTGGCTGAGGGTGAACTTGATCTCTTTGTCTGTGTCATTAACAAAGACATTAAACAGCACTGGTCCCAAAACAGACCCCTGAGGGACACCACTGGTCTCTGATGTCCACTGGGAGGTTGAGCTGTTGACTACAACCCTCTGGATGTGACCGTCCAAACAATTTCTTATCCATCTGGCAGTCCACCCATCTAATCCATGTCTCCTCAATTTGAGAGAAGAATACTGCCAGGGACTGAGTCAAAGGCTTTACAGAAGTTCAGAAGACAAATGGCATCTATAACCCTTCCCTTGTCCACTGACAGAATCACTCCATCATAGAATGCCACAAGCATGGTCAGGCAGGATTTGATCCTGGTGAATCAAATTAGAATACAAATCATTAAATGCTAGGAAAAATAACCCTGTTGATGTTATTTTGAATATACCAATTTTTAAAAAGAGGCTTATAAACCTTCCTAACCGTAAAAGGGGTTTTGAGATGGCTTAGGCAAGTGTCTTGAAGCACCTCCCCATCCCTGTTACATCTCTATGCTTTGCTTAGGTCCTGACAATGAGAGTCACCAGTGTGTGTTTGTAGTAATAAGGTGACAGACATGATTTCCTGAGATATGCTGTTTATGAAATATATTAACTTGCAGGAGTGAGTTATCTGACCCAGAGACCTTGGGTAGCAGTGTGCACAACTAAGGCTGAGAGACAGCCAGCCCCTAAGAACAAAAGAAAGTCTCTCACTTCCCATTTATATTTATTAGTGTTAAATGAACTGCAAATCTGAAGTCTAAATAAACAAATCTGAGCTTTGAAAATTTCTTTTTCACACTTCTCTAACCTCATATTAATCTTACTAGGAGTATTCTCTAAGTCTGTCCTAAAGAGCAATATTTCTTTTCTTGTTTGCCTTGCAAAGAAACATGATATATAATATAATTTGATGAAAACACATTTTTTCATAAGAAGGACGAAACTGTGCAGAAAAAAATTGCTGCTATACTCAGCAGGTATCTTAAGAGTAAAAATGAGAGTCTACATGCAGAGCAGAGGCAGTGTCAGGCTGAGCATTCCTGTAAGACACTCAACATGAGGGCAGCAACAAGAGTCGAGGTTCTCCAGTAACACCAAGTGACAGAGATAAGCTTCAGGACATGACTGATAACACATTTAGTTGCTTTTTGTACCTCGGTTTACAAAATGCTTCATCAAATGTTTTCTCTGAGAGAACAAACTAGACCTACCATTTCTTTTAAAAGTTATATAATTATCCTTGTCCCAAAGTTATTTAAGAAAGGTTAGCAATGCTGTTCCTACAAGAGCAATGGGTGATGAGTTACAGTGGCTATAAAAAAATAGGATTCAGAACTGCAGTGTGTGCTTTCCACAAAGCTGCAGGAGTTGGTTCAAAGACAGATACCACAACACTGGAAAGAAATCTCCTTTGGCAGGCACAAGCTTTTTGGTAAGCTGTACAAGAAGTGTGAAGACAGTTTGGTACTCAGAATATTCATGCAAATTATAGAAACCAACTTAAAATATTGAGAAAATTTGAGTTCCTTAATCTTCAAAAGAGGATGATGAGGCAAACAGTGCTGAAATACTTTAAAAGTTGGTGAAAAAAGGAAAAGACTAATCTATTTATCCAAGTCTGAGGACAATAGGACAAGTTCTGACTTTGAAACTATCAAGAGAGATTTAGGTTGAATGTGACTATAAAAGGAAAAGTTTCAAACTGATGATACCAAATGCATCCATTACAGGTACAAGGTAGACTCTTCATTGGCAGGAAAATGTAAAAATAAGTTGAATGAGAGAGGTGCAGGTCATGCTGCCATGCCAAGTGTTCTTGGAATCACTGAATCATTACAGTTGGAAAAGATCTCCAAGGTCATTGAGTCCAGTCACTGACTGATCACCTCCTTGTTAACCAGACCATGGCACTGAGTGCCACATCCAGTGGTTTCCTGAACACCTGCAGGGATGGTCACTCCAGCCCGTCCCTGGGCAGCCCATTCCAATGCTTAAAAACCCTTTCAGTAGAGAAATATTGCATAATTGTAAGATTTTATGGGCATTTCGTTTACACATGCAATATAATTTTAATGATTCTTTCCACTGTAAGGTGTATTTGCTTTTTTTCCTACAAAGTGCAATTTTTATGGAACAAAGTTCCTCAAACTGGAACACCATAATATTGCATTATTATTTGAAGATGACAACTAGGTGATGTCAGTTAACGATGATCATTGTAAAAGTTAATAGTAGATAGTGCATATTTGACTGCTGTACCAAATCCAAAGGGTTACAAAGTAATAACAAACTTCAAAGTTTACAATTAAAACACAGAAATATAAAAAGGAAATTGAAATAAATTCTCTTGTGGTACTTCCACAGAATGGCAACAATATGTATAATAGTACTGATTTGGCTTTTTAAAAAAATTGCTTTTTCCTTCTTCATATTGATCACAAGCTTTTATTCACTTGAAAGCAGTAGAGGTTTAACAATGAACTTCAATAAGCATGTTTCTTACCATGTTCTAGACTGAGACCTTATATCAATTTTAAGCTACATGCCTTAATTCTGCCAATGTCCCTCTATGTGTTACATTTGCATCAGTGAAGTAATAATGTTAATATCAGAAGTCTTCATCTAGAAACATCTTTCTTAAAAAACAACAATGTAAACCACTGAAGCTTTAAGGAATTTGTTTTGCCAAAAAAAAAAAAAAAAATTACTACCCTCTTTTTCAAAGCAGTTATGAAATTTCATTTAAAGAATAAAATCTACGAATATCATAGTGTCTCAAAATGTATTCAGCAGAAAATGTTCAATATCACTGCTGGGATGATACAGCAGTAAAAATACAGTAATACTTTTCTTCGTGGTTTTCACACAACTTATATCACTTTTTATTGCTTCCCCAACCTCTAGGGGAAAAAAATTAAACCCATGTGGTCTCATATCCTCTGTTTTAGTCACTGTGAGTCAGGTGAGATACAGAAATAACATACCAGCAGAAGTACTTGTTTGATTGTACCTACACTGAATTAATTTCAATTAATGACTCACCTCCATCGTGCTAAGAATCCATGTGACTGTCAGCAGAAACATAGCTAAATTAGACCAAACTTGTCTCTGAGAGTGGGCAGAGGAAACAAATTCCTGATTATCAGGCTTTGCAGGACCTCGATCCTGGCTGTGACTACAGGAGGTGTGCAGCAGGAGTGTAATGAAGAAGATGTGGATTCAAACACTCTTTCAAGCACAGGAGGAGAGGTAGAAGGCTGCATATTTACAATATTATTGGTAAATATATTTTCAATTTTGCTAGAATAGTCTGCACCTCTTCTGCCAAATTCTGTTTATAAAAATTTCTTACAACTAATATGTCAAGATATTGAAATTTTTATATATTTAATAAAACTGCATAGATTCTATACAGAAGAAATCTGTCAAAACTTAAGCTTTTCTGGTGACTAACAATCATGACCCAAGGCATTTACTGTAGGACAGCATACAACCCTACTTTAAAGACTAGTAGGTACCATCATGTCTATACAAATTCTTCCAGTTGTTTCATATCTTCATGGTTAATAACGTATGTTCTCTTCCCAGTCTTAATTTATATAGATTGAATTTTAGTCCCTGAACTTCGTTGTACTTCTTTAGTCTACTTAATTCAAGCATCCTGTTCCATTAGAAATCTTCTAAATTACTGATGAGTCTCCTAAATTACCTTTTTAACCTTCTTTTGGATAAACTAGCGGAACAGTAAATGTTAAGAACACATGTAGGCTGGCCAGATGGCTTAAGGGAGATATAACTCCACCTTCATGTCTCTCATTAGCTCTACTCTGTATAATGTAAATTTTCTAATCAGATGAAGTGGTCCAGAATTGCATAGTTCTCCCATTCAGACATTACCTAAATGCATGCAGCTCAGAATAATTTAATGTATCTAATGCATTTCATCTAAAATGCTGTATAATTTTAATAGTTTTTTTTAATTATCTCTGAAGCTCTGTTGTCTTCAAAAGATTTTTAAATTAGACCAACTTAAAAACAAGATTATCTCATTTAGTGTCATTTCATCTATAATGGTATCAGGAAATCAACTTCACTCTTGATTGATGACCAGTAGGCTACCATGGGAAGTCAAAGTAAAATCAGTGGTGCAATTATAATAGAGTTGGGTTTTTTTAACTGTAGGTTGTAGTTCTGGGATGTGCTCTGTTGTGGTTTTGACAGTTTGATGTCCAAATTCCTGTATGATCATTTCTTAAGACACATCCTTGCCGCATTTTGTGTTTTCACTGATTCAACAGTTCTCCAGAAGGAGAATGCTGTGTTAGTAGACAATATGAAGTAACAAATCCTGCTGAACTGAGATAGGGATGTGCATATAGTCCTTAGGAAATGGTGACTTGCCTTTTTCTCAGTCTCCATGGTCAGTTTTCTTGGTCCTGTGGGGGGTGCAAATTTTCTGAGAAACAAAGAGGGTTTATTTACCCAGAACCACCTAGAAATTGCAATCCTGATGAACCCAAGAGCACAGGTAACTAATTTTGTGGTTGAAACATGTCTGAGTTGTGGAAAAGCAGATTGTATTCAAAGTGCTGGGAACAGAAAGGGGTGGAATGGTTAAAAAACATGCAGACTGTTAATCTCCACATTTAGAGACTGTTAATGGTCTCTAAATGTGGAGATTCTAGAGTATGTTACACACGTATATGTATTCCAGCTTACTAGGGAAAGTTAAATCCCTCTGTTCAATTAGAAATATATTGTGTTTTCTTACGTATCTTCTTCGGTTTGTTTGTTTTTACTCCACAATCCTTTCTTAGGTGTATTTTGTTGGAGGGGAGGACGTAGAAGGACAGTTATTATTCATTACTGTATGATTAATAACAGCAGTTTAATGGAGGGGAAGAAAACAACAACAACAAAAAAAAAAAAAAAAAAGAGGTGGAACAGTGATTGCTGCTTCCTAACCACAAGTTAGCTGGTCTGTACTGGACTTTTAAGAAGCTTTGTCAACAAATAGTGCATCATGAATTATTCATTTTATCAGCTCTATTAATTCCATTACAACGGTAACACATCCCTAGGGACTGAGACTCAATTTTCCTTCTGTCTGCTGGCATCACAAGGAAATCTAAAGGAGAGACTGAAAATGGCCCTACCATTCATCACATTTTGTTTGGCATGTTCAGAAGAGAACATTATTTATACATGAAGATTAAATATGCATTTATTTGTCACAAGCAAGGATAAAATGATTAATATGACTTCTGAAAACCAAAAAGAGTTTACAATGGAAACAACCAATCCAGAATTGTAAAGTCACAATTAACTTTTCAGTTATACAACAAAATGATAGCATAATGGGTAATTTTACTGCATAACTGAGGAGATGGGTTTGCATCACAGAGTGTCTTCAGATCACAGTGTGATAATGCATTAAGACATTATATCAGATAAAAAGCCTCAAGAAATATAACCCCATCTTACATTAGTAATTAAATACCCTTTTTTAATCAAAGCGTAGTTTAAAAATATTTGTATTCACCTGCAGTTTCCGAGGCAGGGAGACGCCTGTCTCAGCATCTGAAGAAAAATTAGTGATACCATAATGAGCAAGGACGAGTCACTTGTACAAATAATCCTAAAGGAAGTCACTGAATACTAAAACAGCTGTGGAGATCAGACACCATGGAAAAGAGAAATGGCGTGCATGAGGCTGGAGGTGAGAGGTATCAGTTAAGGTGGGGATATTTTCTAGATTTGAAAGAGCACATTCTATAATTCAGCTGTATTTCTGTTGAGCTTTCAAGAAAAACAGGCCAATAAATAGAGTTTTTGAAGAGTGGAGGTAGCAGCAGAGGACTGACCATAAGGGAAGAGCAATGATGTGGTGAGGGCTGCATGGCAGTGTCCTCCACAGCAGATTTCATGCTTAGATCACTGGAGACCACTTCATTCCTCCTGCATGGAGCACTGTGGGTGAGTACAGTGTTCCCAGTGCCAATTCCATACAACGTTTTGGTGCTCTGGGCAGATGTACCAGGTTAAGCAAAGCAAATCACTGATAATTAAGTATATTTTGTTGACTGGCACTATTTCTTTCTCCACACAAAACAAATTCCCTATCACCACATGAAGCTAGAGCACAGACTGTGGGTACAAGTTGGAATAGTAACCATATTTAAAACTTACGGAACATTAAATTTCATTTGTTTCCTTTAAGCCCAGCTTTAAGTTTAGCACAGGAACATGAGTTTAAATTTAACATATTGAGTTAAGTGCAAACAGGTTTCAGAAAAAAAGCATTTTATGGGGTGTGGGTGCCCAGAGGCTCTCAGGGGCTGTATTGCAGCCTCTTTGAGTCTTCCCTTTGCCCAATCCACAAGGCTTGGCATTCTGTGGGCAGGGAACTGTTATTTCAACACTGGGCCTCTACCACACACACACAAAAAAGGGGAATTTAGATGCTAAAATAAATTGCCAAAGTTCAGTACTTCAGGACATTTATGAGAAGCTGGCAATGCTAAGAATCCAAATTTGGAGCTCAAACACCTTGAGCCTAAATTTTACCTGTGGCACTGCAGAAAAATGGCAGCCACACAATATGTATAATTAAGGGGCTTCCCTCATTTATAAGAAAGGATTTGCAGTGCTACTTTAATTTGTCCTTCTAAACAGTAGATTTCATGAAATGCAAATATTTTGATCCTTTGGCGGTATTCTTCTAAGTGGAAGTCTCTCAAAACTGATCCCCAAAGTCCTGCTGGGAATCTGAGCCACAGGTATCTTCTGCAAATTTGGCACAATTCATTCTGGAGATATTGACCAGCGTAAGTCAATGTTATCAAGTCCTTCCAGCATAGCTGCACTCCTATATCTGTGACATTGGGGCAGGAGAGAAAAGGGAAATGAAGATTTCAGTGGCCTGTTGTTGTGCTATGGAGAACACTACTTCTGTAGAAAAATCTTTCTTTACTCTCATGTCCTCATGTATTACTACCCTCAGTTAGATGAGCTGCATAATTCAAAAATATGGTTGTACATACATTTAGTTCTCAAAACTGCTGAGAATTATAAGCGTAAAGAGCACAGAACCATAGTCATAAAATCCAAGGAAAATGAAGCGTCTCCTAGACCTAGTTACTTGTCTGAATATAATTCATTCAGCATAGTTCATCAACTTTAACTATATCTACTTGTTCACATTATGAAGGTCAAACACAAAAATGGATTTGAACTCCAGGCATTTATATATTACTAGCTACCAATCCCATATATCAATGGCTTGTATAGTGAACAAAAATAAACACTTCACTAACTTGATAGTCTGTGGAACAGACAGTCTGGAAAAGATGTAAATAATTAGTGACACACCATATAAGAGAGACCTGGAAGAAGGTCAAGAAATCATACCGTGAGAAAGACTCAGACATACATTTCACACAGGAGCTCTCTCTAGGTTATCATGGTTGCATTGTTTTATTAGTGTTGTTAAGCAGAAAAGTAATATGACTTGATAAAGCAAAGCAGAGGAGCATATTTTCTTTTCACTGCCTGGGCATTCATTTCAAAAACTTAAATGCAGAAAGTCAAGGGGGTGTTTTTTGTTTTTTATTTTTTTCACAGTCTTCAAACATCAGGCAGCTTAGGATAGAATCGATGTACAGTGGGACAAAGGTCAGACATTTTAGGGTAACCCTGAGGGATGATCCTTTTGGTTTTTTGCAATGGAAATTTGGTAGAGTAGTCAATAGATTTTTTTTTTTTTTTAATGGTACTACTAGGTTCTGAAATTATGCTCAGCAGGTTGGGTGATCCTGGAGAAATTTCAAACATAATATTGCAAATTGTGCAACAAAGCATGTTATCTTAATCCCTGTGTTAAGAACAGACAGTCTTTTAGATAATCTAAGAACAATTGCAGACTTTCTCTCAGCTAAATGTACAAGGCCAACCTGAACCTGTTTTGCAGGTTTAGCAAAATTTGGCTTGGAAGCCATTAACCAATGCAGCGGACACAACTCCAGCTTTAGCAAAATTTGCTTGTGGTCCAGAAATAACTGAGGAAATGGCTCATTTAGTCAGTTATGACCTTGATTCTGTTGATATTTTTGTACATATGTAACTCATGCATATGGATAATCCTCCAGACCACAAGAGCATTTTTCATAAAGTCAGCAAGTATTGGAATAAAGAGTTCAATCCTACTTTTAGGAGTCGTGGTTATTGATTATATTATAGTGTTCACTGTTTATTAAAGCTCTTAGAGATATATCTTATTAAATAGAAGTAAAAGAAACCTACTGAGATTTTGATTTCCTTTATTAAAATGTTGGTTCTTGCATATAACATGCATCAAAGTACATGATGAAGGCAACACATGAGTCCTTGGAAATCAGCATGAGAAGTCATAAGAGCAAAAATATCAATCTGTAGTAATGAGGTAGAAAAAACATTTATCCTTCTAAGACAATCATGGATCAAGTTTGAAATCCTGGTAAAATATAAGGTAGGGTGTTTTGACTAGCAGTTATTGGATATTTCATCATCAAGTTCAGTTGCCAGGCTGTCTTTTTGATGATATTGCACAGTTGATGGCTGATGTTATAACTGGTGATGCTGCAGTATAAGATTGACAAATTGCAACATTAAATCAACAGAATAAGTTATTAGAACAATACTGTGAAAATTATTTTGGATACAATGTACTAATGGGCATCATGCTCATTTCAAAGCCAGAAATGATACATTGTAGGTTGTTGTGTGTTTGTTTTATCAGGAAGAGATCTTTTCTACTTTGTAAGGATTCTGATATATGACATTTCCTTTTGTTCTTGTCAAGACAGAGAAGTTGTAAAGATGATAATAATTTCTACCATGTGTTTTAGAAGTATATTTGCTTAGCATACCTTGCTTGCCTCATTACAAAATACATTATGCTTGTGGCTAATTCCTGAAGAGCAGTTAGACACTGTTCCTCATCATTGCACCATCAAGAGTAGAGACTTGTACATTGACGAAGATAACCAAATCTCAGTGAAAGCTAGGAACTTCATAGTCAGATTTTCCCAAGAAAGAAAAAGAATCGAGGAAATTTTCATGTAAATTAATTTTTATTCCTATATTCCGTAATGCTGCATAATAAGACTGTAATGACATCATTACAGAGTATCATTACAGAATGATCCTGAGGAGGACAGGACGTGCTGTGCTGTGCAATGCACTGGAGCTCACATTATTAATAGGCCCTTATTATTTCTACAGCCTTTAAAAAAATTGGTTTAACTAAGTCTGATTTAGCAGCATTTCATAATTTGTTGTGCACAAAGCAATGTCCTTTGCCCTCTGGCATCTCTCTTCATGGGCTCTAGAATGCAGGGTGAGTGTGAGGGCAGT
This sequence comes from Entomyzon cyanotis, assembly GCA_024500445.1. Classification (NCBI taxonomy): domain Eukaryota; kingdom Metazoa; phylum Chordata; class Aves; order Passeriformes; family Meliphagidae; genus Entomyzon; species Entomyzon cyanotis. Next base: position 7,468,857 of record JAKEPQ010000756.1, read on the forward strand.
TTGGGGAAGGAAAGCATCATCTTATGGGCAGCACTTGCAAGTAGCATTCTGACAAAACTAATTCTGTAAACACCATCTAGGCATGCTGAACGTTCACCAAGAGAAGCCATGCTGTTTCCATGATGACGAATTTTACAGGCAGCTCAGGAGACATTTTTTATTACTCCAGGTTCACTGATATAATCATAACATTTTAAGAATTTAAGTTGCTGTCAGGATTTCTCAAGTTTTATGCTCACAGACACAGATTTCAAAATATGGTAGTTAGGGAAACCTTAGACATGTCTGGTTTAGGACATCACTGTAAAATACTTATTTATTAATCACATTATTGTTTTAAGAATAATCACACAATATTGGCACTTAAGAGACTCTTTTAGGGTGCGTTTATAGTCAGTGGAAAAAAAACCAAAACAATCTAAACAGTTCTATAGTGTCATTATTCTTATTCTAAAACATGTAAGACAAGACAGAAGAATGATATACAAAATATATCTCTTACAATTGACCATACCAGAATCTAGATGATCAGTTTATAATGGTATAGTGGACATTTAAAAATAGATGAGTAAAAACCCCATTTTATAAGTCAAATTTTCCAAGCAAAAGAAATCTTAACTAGAAATTCCATCCCTCTTACTTAGATAGTTCTGTTTTCATATACAAATATGTGTAGGTGTAAAACTAGTGTTTTTCAAATATTTATTCCTATAAGTTGGTTCCAAAGTTGGTTCTCTTGAAATCCTTTACTCCCTTTATTTATTGTATGGGGTTTTTTATTATTTAAATTCTATTCTCTTCAGCTCTGTTCTCACCAAAAATTTGGAAGATCTCACAAATTATAAGAAAGTAATACATGTATTACTTCAAAGGGCTCAGGAAACATGATTCTATGCATTCAAAACATGCTTCATTTCTTTGGTAATGAAAATGAAAAGCAACCAAAGGTTTTCTAGATCCATGACATTCTAGCCACACCTGAATTTTAGCTTAATTTTGTGAGTTCTGGTTTCCTCAGCATTTTCACAAATGTTCCAGAATGTCCTACCAGTGTCAAACCTTCTCCAGCCCATCCCATCAGTCTGGCTTCACTCAGCAAAGCAGCTGCAGTGTAAGCCATAACTGCATCTGGAAAGAACAGGAAAAAGAAGATGAGCTGCCCATATAAATATGGAAACAGGGTTTCCCCAACCTTTCACAGGTATGACTATAGCCTCTTATCCACATTCCTGTAGAGATGGAAATTAACAGATTGTACGTGGACAAAAGCACTGGATGAAGAGAAATGGAAAAGCAGAATAATAAATAAGAGAAAATGATGAAGCAAAAGAGGGCACAGACAAACAAAAAAAAACCCAAAAAACAAACAAACCACTGCAAAACCAAAACTAAAATAGGATTCCATTAAATAGTATTCACAGCAAGAATGGAAAAGAAACAGTGAAGAAGGATATATTAAGTGATAAATAATATAAAATAAATGTTAATATACAAATGTAGAACAATAAACTTAACTGTAGCCAGCAGTGACTTGAAAATTAGATCAGGAGAAAATGACAGTATGACCAATTTCCCAGCTGAAAATTGTGGTCACTTCAGTGACTTGCCCACCCAAACAAGATCAAAGTTTTTATTTATGGCCTTCCATTGATTTCCTGAGAGACCTTTCTTTGAAGACCGTACTTTTTGAAATGACACAGCAGGTAACTCTAGTATTTGCTGACAGCAAGGTGTCATTCTCAGAAATAACACCTTTTAAGGTGCAGCTTCCATAGTGAGGCAGTGACAGGGCACTCCTCCAGTTTCCAAGGGTTAATACCCATGGGCTAAGAGCATGGTTAACACACAGGCAGTGCCTTTAAGTCGTCTTAACACTGCCCTGACTCAGTGCAGTTTTAGCGGAGTAATGAGTTACAAATAACACTTGTACACATACACCTTTAATTCAGAGTTCAAGAACTACATGAAATGAGTTTTGTGACCTCGATTCAATCGCCATAAGCCAAGAGTCCAGATCGATAAAACCATGGCCTCAGGGGAGAGTAATTAGCACCCTGGCAGAAAGTGCCATCGCACTTTCCGGGCACTGAGTGGCCAAAAAGCCACATCTCTTCTGTCTCTTTTCAGAAACATACCATGGGATGAGAATTTTTTGCAGCCGTTCCTCATGTTGAACCTAGGGCTTAGACTAAGCAGAAGAATGAAGTCTTCAGAGAGAGATATATCAAGCTTTGTTTTTTTTTAATTAGATCTTTACAAGTAATAAAGTAAATGTCATACTTAGTCCAATTTTAGATGGAGTTATTACCACAGTAAGCAGGATAGTATATTTTTACTTCTGATTTCCCATACCACTCAGAAGGAAAGGCCTGCTTCTTACTGTATTCATTTTATTTTGCATTTCTTAATACAAACTAATTACCCTTTATCTTTCAACATTCTGCGCAATTGAGCTGTTGACTGTCCAAACAAACACATTGAATGATGGCACTTAATGGGACCTTTGCCCACACTGTTTGCTTGTGAAATCATAAATACTTCCTGGACTGCGTTAGCAATAGCAGGAGCCTTTTCAAGCCCACACTGGATAATACTGAACAATTCAAGTAATGCATTAGGAAATAATATCTTATCTATAAACCATCTTATTATTTGCTCTACCCACTTCAATTCATCACTCATTAGATCACATCAAGCTGCTGTTGCCAGTTTGGACCACCTTGTACGACAAAGGCATTTAGAAACTGAAGCAAGGGAAGAGGGAACATGTCAAACCAATTAATTCTCAAGTACTTGCCATGTGAAAAGAGGCTGAGGGAGCTGGACTTCTTCATCCTGGAGAAGACAAGGCTGCAGGGAAGGGGCTAGGACAAAAACCCCCAGATATCAATTGAAACAAGATGTTTAAGGCTAGTTATAAGAATAAGTTGGGTTTTTTTCTCTCAAGGACAGTCAAGCATGGTAGTTAACTGTTTTAACCCTCATCCCTGGAGGTTTTCAAGACCTGCTTGGAGAAAGCTCTAAGCAGCCTGGTCTGCCCCCAGAGCTGGACCTGCTGGTTTGGGCAGGAGGTGTGACTACAGACCTCCCAAAGTCCCTTCCCCACTGAGTGACTCCGTCATGCTACAGCTGTAGTGTAGGAATGACTAGGACATTAACTTCAGAAGTGCAGCACTACAGTGCTAATTAGTCCACTGACATTAGCTAATGTGAAGAACTAATGTCAATGGAGTCAAGCTGTTGCAGTCACTGTGTTGCACTGGTACTGCCATAACATGATTTCTCTGTATTTCAGAAGTGGATTCCTAACCTTGTGCACAAGCAATCCTGAGAGGGAAACCCACCTCATACATTGTCTGCTTCCTGACTTTCCATCCACTAATCACAGCTTCTTTTACTAGGATAAACTTCTGGTATGAAAAAATGAGTGCTGCAGAAAAAAGAACTAGGCCTGTTGGATAATTCTCCATTTCAGTGTTTCTGCAGGATCTATTTGTTTCCTCCTCGTTATAGGTGAAAGCGAGTTTCTCATCTTCCTAGAGCTGAGTCTATAGTGGCATAATTAATGCTCTGGTGCTCTAAAAATCCAAATCACACAAGTAAAAGGGAAAAGTCTTATTAATAAAATATTAAAATTGTTATCTGAGGGTTTATGGTGTCTGTCCCCTTCATCTGGAGTTATGCCCACCCTTTCAATGTTCCAGTGCATTCCAAGGTTGACCGTTTTAGTCTTCTTGGAGACTGAGGATGTTTAAGATGAGTTATGTCTATCCTGAAGTCTTCACTGAGAGGAGTGTACTGTTGATGGTAAGATACTTTTCTTCCTTTGTGCTGGGGCTTTCTTTTAATACATTTCCCCCACCCCACGTGTTCCCTATTCACCTGTTTCCTGGGAGTAGGTGAATGTTACCTCTCAGCTCCCCTGTAGCCCCAGAGGCTGTTCATCCATCTGGGACTGCCGGGGTCTGGCATTCCTCAGTGGCATTCCCAGAGCTGGATCTCAGCCAGGCTGGGCAGGGGGAACCCAGCTCAGCCCCTCTCAGGGCAAGGGCAGCCCCTGGGATCCAACACAGCCTGATTCCTGCCCCCAGCATAAACCATATTAGCAGGGCCAGAGCTCACCTGCACTCTTTGCAGAAAATAGCACAGATTGTAGGCCCTGGCTGGCTTGAATCTGCTAGTAAATAAGGTACCTGAAAACTGCTTAAAATCTTGGAACAAGAATGAACACCTTATTTCTCTTCAGACGTGATGTCCTGAACTCTATTCATCATTAACTGTCAGTAATATGAAGAGGAGACTTTGATGCCATATACATGGAAGACATAAAAGAGAATGAATATTCTACCAAGTGAAGTTTCTAATAATTACCTGTTTTAATTATGTGGAAAGGGAAAGCAGATATTTGAACTATCATGGTGAACATTGATAATTTTTAGGACATTATGACTCAGGTTTCAGAACCTTTTCCTTGAAAAAGAGAGGAATAAGGTAAAGAACATTATTAAGATCTCTTCAGAAAATAGATTATATAGGAACTGATGTTGAGAATGTGCTCGTGAAAATTGTTCAAAGTCATATGTATAAGGAAAGTCCAAAGATGAAAATATTTCTGGTCATAAACCATGGATCTTATTGTGTAGAGACCTTGAATATGACCTGCCAGAAGCCTTTCTTCTTCCAGAAGTTATTAAAACTCCATGATAGATTAGTCATCAGCTTTGGCAGAAGAGGTGAGGATCATGCCCATGCTGATGAATTAGGTGTGGGTTTGTGATCTGTGTCCTCTGTGGGTGATTGAATAGGGAATCAAAGAAGAAATGAAAGTGAGTTTTTTATCCTCTGAGCTATCCTTTTCCTCAACTTATTTTTTATTTTATTTTCCCAATATTTTGTTCATCAGCTGCTTTTTTGAAAAATTCATTCATGTTTGAATATTTTGAACTATGTTGTATTAATTAAATTTCAACTTCTGAAGTATTAACTAACCAAGCACCTTTTGTGAGTCACTGATTCTTAACTGAAGGCTAACTTGTTTTTCAGCAGTAGGTTTTTCCTAATTGCATTTATTAAAAAATATGTGAGAAGCAAACTTGCAGAATAAAACACAGAGGAATGTCTTTAAAGCTAAAACTTGAGATGGTTCAGTGCAACACTTTTTTTCTTTTAATTAACCAGTAGGAATCTTGTCAAAATTCAGGCCAGAAAAGCATTGCTTTTCATTATTGTGATTTATGAAATCAGTTCTGATAATGCATGAAGCCTCTTCAGACAAAAAAAAAATAAAACCAAGAAAGGTGGAGTTAAACCAACCTAACTTTAAAGAGAAATACCTTTGATATACGTGAGGATGATATGAGTGAAGTGCAAGTAAAGATGATTGGTGCATAAGTTTAGAGACATTTTGAATTAATTTGAATAAGCACTATTTAGACATATATTCCTTAATATTATCATGTTTTTTATATTTATTTACTAAGTATTGCATTGATTTGGAGAGCTTTTAAAATGTGTGGTTTTGACTGTAGACATTAATGAGCTCATTACAGGTAACACAGCTATTCTTGGACCTCTGTCTAAGCAGGTTAAATGGTGTGACCATTTGTTGCCACCAAATCCTCTGAGCTACTGTCTAGAGAATGATCTTACCCATTCCCTTTATTAACTAACATGGTAAAAGAAGTGCCTTTCTTTGCAACTGAAAAGGGAGCAGCCGAGCAGAAGAAAAGACACTGAGCTTCCACGGTTTCATTCATAGATCAGAAATGATTTGTTCAAGCTTCCCCCTAGATTTTCTCAAGTCATGTCCACAGTGACCCAGCCTTCCCCCCACTGGGTAAGCTTGAATCAGGACCAGAGCAGCATTCACAGGCTGCTGTTGCCTTTAACCTTTCTTTATCAAGACTTCAAGCACTGCACAGTTTCAGCTCTCTCTGGTTCCTTGTGTTATAACAGATTGAGCCTCAACAAAGAATCAAAGGTAAGAGTTCAGTTTTAAATTTTGTCATGGTTTTCTACATGAATTTAACCAGGTCACTCTTCATTCTGTTTCCATTTTCCTACCTTAAAAGAGGAAGAAAAAATAGATTTGCCTCTTTATAAAGTCCTTTAATATGTATAAATCATAAGTCTCTATAAATCCTAGGTATTACTACTGTCTCCTTTGTTCTACTGAGAAATGACTGAGCAAAACACTTGATTCAAGACACAATTAACATCTTTAATCTGGTATAATTTATATTCCAAACTGGGGAACATTTGTGTGTTTTTTTAAAATAAAATGAAAGGAAACAAAAAGCTCTGGCTTATGTGTCAGGGTATTACTAACTCTAGCTTTAGTGTTTGTTACTGAAGTGTTCAGGCAAAGTGTTTCCACTCTGAAATAGCCTTTCTTTTGACTTACTGGAAAAACTGATATCCACAGGTCAACCATGTTGTCTTTAACACAGTGTGTATATTTACAAAAGCTTTATGCTACATGCTTAAAACATCATAGGATTTCCTCTTAATCATTCCGACAGGTTTATTACCTGTTTGAAGGTTGAAACAATGGAATTAAAAGCTACCAAGAAGTGTCTTGCCTTTTGGGGTTGTAAACTATTATTTTTCCCTTAAGCTTATTGACTTTAAAGAAATGATCATGAATTTTCATTTAAACATTTAACACACAACCCCTTACTTTTAAATTATTCAACTAATAGTTAAAATTTGTTTCTTAATTCAGATGTTCCAAAATTATCACGAAGAAAATCTACTAAAGGCTACCAATAATCTACCATCAACACAGAAGTCAAAATTAAATTTTGGTGTTAGATATTTTATCCTTTCAATAACAGATGTATAAAATAACTCTTTCTGCTCTGAATTTGTGCTCTAGTAAATTTATAGTCAGGGAAAAAGCCTTTACAAATACACAAAAGTGTTTTCTTTCATTCATTTATTGTAAGGGATTCTATTCAATTAACATATCAATCTATCCATATAATACTAAGATTTATTTTCATTCACCTGATGCTTTTAAAATGAGATACAGTGGAGCCAAGCTAATTTATTTATTTTACCAAACTGATTGACTTCAATACACCTTTTTTAGAAAAAAAGAGACTAAAATTTTTAATTATATTTGATATACACATAATTATTGAATTCCCCTTGAATAAACCCCATATGATGTTTAAATAACATTAAATAACTATTAAAATATTTCTATCATTTTCTTTAGAGTAAGCTAGACTTCACAAGTGTTTGGAAAATTTTCATTTAAGGTGGCTGTAACTGTTTAATTAGCCTTTTAAATGGACTGATAGATATATTGCTTTTTCTTTTATTTCTTCAAAACTTTTATTTAGCAGTTCTTTGCATGCTGCAGCTCATCAGCTAAAGTTGATGGGTTTGAATATTAATTACACAAAACCAGCTATACATTTAATGCACATATATATAAATTGGGTATACTTTAAATCCAATTGTCTGTTCTCAAACAAATTCTCCAGCACTTTGCAGCATGTAATGCCATGAGATAAAATATTTAAGGATCAGAGTGTGGTCAGAGGCGACAGGTCACGTAATTCAAAAGTTTTCCAAACCTGACAGTACACAAGAAGGAACTAATAAAGGTAGGAAAGAGTTGGCTAATTACCAATTAACCAAAATGATAACATGGAAGGGAAAGAAACATACCTTGATTAATCAACTTCTCATCTCTCCTCCAGTACAGGAAACAACAAACTAAATGTACCACCATGGCGAATTCACACCTAAACAACTCTGATATAATTTGACTGCATACTTTGCTTTGTTTGTAACTTTACTGAATTTAAAAAAACTTAACTGAGTTTAAAAAAAATCCAGCTAGCTACCTGGTTATTTAGAGTACAGTACCTAGTATTTACAAGTCTATAGGCACATCTATTATTACTATATTCCTATTATATTGGAATGCAGTATAATGCTTTAAAAGCAATTTAAAACTGTTTGCGGGAAAAAATTATCTTATTATGGCTTTTTAGTCCTGAAAAATTCACTTCAGAAGCATGAGAATGTGTTGCAAATTCAATTTTCTTCTCTACATTGTGCAATTAAAACAAACCCTTTATTAGCTCAGAAAAAACCATTTTCATTCTAAAGGATGCAAATGGAATATTTTAGGGACCTTTTTGAAAAATCTCTTTTCTATTTGAAAATCAGGCTTCAAAAGCTGTGAAAAACCAGCAACTAAACCCATATAAGGTTTGAAAATTTCTGTTAAAAGCAAACATAAATAGATATAAGTTTCACCATAACTGCTACTATTGCTGTTCTTCCTCTCAGAACCCAGTCTTGATGACTGATGCCTTAATTTAGCTTTTCTTGTATTTTTTTCCATAGTTGACTTCCAATCTTGCAATATTCAATAAAAAGGCAGATTTCTACATGGAAATTTCATTAATTTTTGTGAGATATTTGAGTCTTGCTGAACTGAGAGCACTACAGAACAGAGAGCTTAGAATCTATTAGCTAGGGACACAGACAAAATTAAATGTCCTTTAAGAACCACGGCTTTGTTTGGGCTTGGGATTTTGTACTTTATCTAACAATTGTTTAAAGTGACCCCACAGCTTTGGTGCAGAAAATAGAAACTTGAGTTTCTCACTTCAAAGTTCTGACAGAAGACGCTTGTTCTACTTCTCTCTTACTCCTTCTTCCTGGCCCTACTTATCTTTTCTATTTTTTCATACAATCACAGAATGCTTTGGGTTGAAAGGGATCTTAAAGCCCATCTTGTTTCAATCCCCTGCCATAGCCAGGGACACCTTCCACCAGACCAGGTTGCTCCAAGCCCTGTTCAACCTGGCCTTGAACGTTTCCAGGGATGGGACAGCCACAGCTTCTCTGGACAACCTGTGTCAGTTCCTCACCACCCTCACACTAAAGAATTTCTTCCTAAATCTAGTCTAAATTTAAATTCTTTCAATTTAAAGCCATTTTCCCTCTTTTCAATGCAACCATTGAACAGGCATTACAAAATTTTTTTTCTCTTTGGGAAAGCAAATACAGTCTTTCATCTGTATGAAGTTCCTACAAATCCAGTGGTGATAAATACCAAGCAGTGGAATCCTAACTAGCTCTGAATTCGTACAAGATACATTTCTTACCAAATCTTCCTTTTCAAGAAGGTCACATAATAATTGTTAGAGCTTCAGCTAAGCTACAAATTTTGTCAGTGGCTGAATAGGGTTGTAATTGCACAATTTTGGGTTTTTTTCCCATTTTTCAAGCATCATAGTGCTACAGCATCCATTTTCTTTAAAATAAAATCAGTACCACCCTAATGTACAATTTACATATAATTTAGGCTGAAAGTCATCTTTCAAATATAAAACCATAATATCAGTCCACTCTATAATGCAAGATCAATATGGCATGGTGGTTTTGAGACAGTGACTTACCATGTTGAGTCACTGGCTTTGGTATGGATGAAGATAGACACAAGATATTGCCAGCATACATAGCCTTCAGAAAAGATATCTGTAGAAATTAAAGAAAAAAAATATTAATTAGAAACTTTCAAGAGCATTAAAAAATAAAGACCACAGCAAAAACTTAAAAAGCATATTTTGAAGACTGCATAGCCACCCACACAACCACGTTAATATATATTTCCCTTTCCTGCTTGTGTGACGCAGAGTTGTTAGAACATCAGGTACTGTTATATAATCAGTGTATGCTACCAAATTACTACTAGCAAAGTCAGCACCTCCATATTAAGTTGGTGTTCATATAATTTAACAGTGTTTAAACAATACTGCTCAGATGTTCGACCTCAGAAAAAACACAACTAAAGATGATCAGAACATTTTCACTTTGATTATTTGTTATTATTAAACTTACATATATATGTGTGTATACATACATACATATATATATATATAAATACTTATATATCCTTCTGAGAAACTCAAAACTACTTCACAGAAAAACAAGCTTTCTGGTAAGATATTAAACATGTTTTGAACCTGTGAACTATATCTGCAAATCATGTTTTAGATGTCTTTTGATCCTAGCTATTGGTTGATTATAGTGCTTTTTAAAAGATTATGTGGTTCAGTAAGGTTTTTGTCAATTACTCATTTTCAGTATTCAAAATAAAACATTTTCTGCTACTCATGAATGTTCTATATACTATGAATAAGAATATATGAACATGCATGATCCTACATTTTAACCAGTTTTTAAATGGATGTAAACCACTTCTTCACTCTTTGGAAACACAAATCTGAGGTTACACAGCTTCCCCCTGTCTCTGAAAAACATTTTTTTCATAAATATATTCACTTATGCCATCTAAGCCTGAATTTTAGTATTATTTCTACATACTTGTAGGTGCTTCAATTATAAATCAGAGCAAGAATATAATAATAAACTTTTGAAAATACTGTTTCTATAATTCCCTAATAATATTGCTCTGCAGTTTCCAACTGATAAATTGCATTAATACTTCAAAAGATGCACTGATTAGAGAAAGAGTGCATGGATTTCTTTTAGGTAAAGTGCAAGATCTCTGTGAGCTAAAACCACTGTAATACAGCATATTTAATATCATCAAGGTGGTATTTTCTGCAGCAGGCCAGTTGTGTTCTATATTGATTGCAAAACAAATTTCAAGCTTTCAGGTCTTGAAGTCAAGCCATTCTTAATTTTTAAATTCTTGTTAAAGGAGCAACTTTTCCTGCAGATAGGAGAATAAAGCTCTCTCATTCACACAGTGTAGCTGATTCTTAGCACCAAATCTCATCACACCCAAATGGCATAAAAATTGCCACATAAGGTGATCTATGTAGTAAAAACTAATTTTTTTTAGTGCTAAACTAAAATACAGAAATTATCTTAATCTTGATTACTGTTTTCAATAACTTTCCCCTTCTGTTGCCATGCTTCTAAATGCTTTTTCCACCAGTGACCCACTCATATAAGGTCTAGGAATTTTTTTGTAGACGGGTTTGTAGAAGGACTAAAATCCAGATAATATTCTCGTATTGATAACAGAACTAAAGATTAAAGATCATATCAGAAGTGAAAAAGAGAAGATTCTTGGTGGAAGAAAAAAAATGCCAATCCCATCAATGTCATTACATGTTCAATCAATTTTTATTATTTCTAACCTGGGCCCTAGTTTAATATTCAGGATTAATGGCTATTTTTTGTTGAAATTGGAAGTGATAATTGATATTGGTCCCTTTTAGTGTGTTTTCAGAGGCCTTCAAATTCCTTTCTAATTTGAAATATATAATCAAATATAGAAAACCCAGAGATACCACCTTTCTCTACAAAATGGTTCAGAATGTGAAATTTTTTAAAAAATCAGAAAAGGAAGAAAAACAAGTAAGTGAAAAATCACAATCATCTCATCAACGACCTGAGTTGATACAAGGTAACCCTGATTTATGTGAGTAATACATTTTGCCGGTTGTTGCTGTTGAGCCGCTAGCAGAGAAAAAAGACCCGGATTCTCAGCGTGGCATAAAAAAGAGAGCTTTTATTATTTAATTCCAACTTATATAGATTTTTCAGAGGTCACCCAGATTGGTCAGTTCGAAGCCTCCCCCTAGGCCTGATTGGCCAGGCCTGAACTGTCCACATCCGAGAAACTGTTTTTAATAACATCCAAACTTTATCTTTGTTTATAAAACACAGGAAGAAAAGAGAAAAGTTCCCATGAGAAAGGTCTGTGCTAGCCACAGCCGATAACTAAGTTTTGCTTTTGTATTTTACAAATCTTTTTCTTATATTTTTAATTTACATTAAATTTATATCCTCCATGTTTCCCCTTCACTAAGTCAGAGAAGCAATTGGTTTCACTAGGTTGATTGAAGTAAGGGTGTAATATACAGGCTCTGGCATGAATCAGGCATCTTTCATAGTTGCAGATATGAAAGGTTCTTTCGGCAAAAATCTTCCCTGGCTGGGGAGTCCTACAACATGCTTTATATTTTCTACGCAACAGGAATAAAGATCTCTCGTGCAAAAATTTTGGCTAAAATCTATCCAGGGTGCCAAGGACTTTCCATTGTGTCGGGTCATGACTTGGTCCAGTCACGATTCTGCAGAGACAGATTTTCTTAATTCTCTTTCTCATGTTTTGTGACATGATTAGCTTTGTTTGGGCCCTCCCTCCCTTCATTGTTCTCTACATGAAGTGCAGTATTCCAAATCCCATCACAGCAGGAAGCCTTAGAAATACAGCCGAAGTCCCTTCTTCTGAGCAGGCTGCAGGGGCCAAGAGCACCCCAGCCAGGCTGTCTGTCCTGTCCCTGTTTGCCCAAAGACTATGAATAATTTATTAGATAAAAGCCTGAGTTGGTTCCCCGTTAAAGCTGGAAAGACACACTGCTTTGCTATGCATTTTTATTTTCTGATGTATGGTTTAAACAAGGTGGAAAGACAAATGAAGTATGGTATGGAAATTGGGATATGGTATCTCTGGGAGAATGGGCACATATTTCACACATTTGAATGGTAGGACATGGAAATAATTATTCTAATATTCCTAAATTTTACTTTCATAGTTATAGAACAAAGGTCTTCTTTTTTTGCTTAGTCATCGAATCAGATTATTCTGTTTTGGGTTTGGCTGCCAAAATATTTTTTAGTTTGAAGGAAGGTGTAGCAACAAAATGAAATAAAACCAATTTGTACTCCAAAATCAAAATTACTTTGAGAGAAAAAAAACCAACAAACTAATCAAATATCACACTCTGAATCTATTTATTCTTATTTACAACCAGTGAATGAAAACAAAAGATCAATTTTAAAATAAATTATAAATTATTTTAACTGTCCTCTTTCATTTTTATTACATTCATTCTTTTGTTTTGATTTGTGGTAAGTTTTTTTCTTAGCTGGTTAATCAGAAATGATGATTCTTTCAGCAATTTTTCATTGACCCTGTGGGCTTATTAAGGTCAAACAGCAAATGTCATTGTTTACATTCCTCACCACCATTATTTACTTGACAATATTTACTTGCTAAGCAATATGGATTTCTGACCTGTACTGAAATCAATTACTTAAAAGAGCAAGGATATTATTGCTCCTAGAGATGCAGATTAAAAAAAACAGAGCGAATCTGTCCACTTATCCAGTCATGCTACATGCCATGCCATTATAGACTGTATATTAATTGTCTGGGACATGAGACAGGAGATCAAAGCCCCCTCCATGCGGATAAGTCCATGGCTTGGTCATGCTGTTCCCATCACCACAGGAACACCTGGAGAACCTTCTTTTCCCTTTCTGCTGCAAAGTTGTTCTCTGCTGTTGACATGCAGAACCCAGCACAGTTAATTTGGGGTTCACACAGCAGAATTTATAAGTATTTACCTTAGATTGACACCTAAATGTGTTGAATACCTGTTTAAATTTAATACACAGGTCTTTTATTTGCTCTCCTCATTTTGAATAAGACAACACAAACACACAAACACCATATTTTTTGTATGAGAGTTTGTAAAGTCTTTGTAATTAATGAGCAATTTATATCCAACAAGATTTTAATACTTGTTGCTATACTGTGTCTTATACTCAGAATTTTGTGGTTTTCCTTCTTTGAAACATACATGTCCTGAATATTTTTTTGGATAGAGTAGAAAAAGCAGTTTTAATTGAAAGAGATGTGATCAAGGAGACAAGGCATCCTCCTTGTCCTGGTAATTATTGGTCCATCAATTGTGTATATAACAAGGTCTATTGAAGGGATTTAGTACTCTGACAACTAAAAAGGAAAGCAACTTGGTTGCTCTCAGCTCATTATATTCTGCCAAATCATTGCCTATCTCACAGAGTCTGACAATAGTTACTGTGCCAAAAATGTCATAATTAAGTGATAAAAATAAGTGTAAAGTCACTTTGTCATTTTCTTTAGGTCTTACGAACAATCTCTGAAATCAGAGATTTTAATGAACTTTCAGCTGAGATTGAATATCTTACTCTGAAACCTATTTGCATCAACTTCTTAAATATCCAAAACAAACAAAAAATGCCAGCAAGCATTTGAAATTGTGCACAAAACACATCCAACTTAACTCTGGTCTGATCATTCCACGTAGAACCTCTCAAAGAAATACAATGCCAATTTCCAATAGTTTATTTATTTAACACAACTTATCACGTGTATGCGTTCTTTTTCAAAGAGATAAATATATGAAAAATCAGTAGAAATGCAGATCAGATTTTTCAGTGAGGCAAACAAATGAACTCATTATGACTAGTTTAGGTGGGAGTTGTCTTTGTATTAAATACAGAGGACGCTTTTGGTGACCAGTGAAGTGGATATATCATTATGACATTTTCTGCCTTTTGTATCATAAATTTTTGCCCCTGTGACTATGCCTTGTAAAATGGTACCAATCTTTTCTCAGTAATAACTTAAAGAAATAGCATGAGCTGGTTTATGCTTGGAATAATCAGGGATACAGAAAAAGCACTTCAGAAAGTCATAAGCACCTTTCTCACCTGTGCTTTGACACAAATGTTTAAAAAAGTTTTCACAAACCCTATTATTTCTGTTTTAAAGATCCTAAAAGACCCTCTTAACTTCTTCTGTATTTAGAAGTCATCTCTCCAAGCACAATTACCTTCAAGGGGTTTTTTTTTTTTGTGTTAATGATATCGAGGCCCATATCAAGTAAGTGTTCTGAAGTTACCACTATTAAAAATTTATACAATTTAGTTGATATTCAGAGATGTTGAGAATGTTCCTTACTTACCTTTTGGTCAGGGAGAAATTCCAGTACACTCTGCAGTCAATTAACAGTTAAACCTACCTGGCTCTTTCCACACAGGAATGAATTTTCAAATGATGGCAAGTGACTGAAAGTGTGACTGCAGCAGAGCAGTGCAGGAGAGAAGAGATAATGCCCTATCAAATCACTTTCAGTGTTGGAGATTATAGGAACACCCAGGGCTGAACTTCCATTCAGCAGAAGTCGTCCAAGAAAAAAGGATATAATGAGAGACTTCATCTTGGAGCAGTATGCTCCTCAGCAAGAAAAGACTGAAATTTATCTAACAGACTGCTGGTTATTTCCTGGGAGATGTTTGAATTGACTTTAGAGATAGCTGACTTGTTATTCCACTGGCAGGGGAGAACAGAGAAAACAAAATGAAACCGAGCTAGAGTGAGAGCTAAAGGAGAAGAAATGCTATACTTAGGGGTTTTTTTTCCTGTCTGCCTCAAAAGAAAGCAATTGATTTTTGCTTTTTCCCAGTCTTTGCATTTTATTAAAATAAACTTATTTTATTTCACTTAAAAGTTCCCCTTGTGCTGCCAGTCTCTCCCTCACCAAACAGCCCAGAGGTGAAACAGGGCAAGGATCCTCAGCTGTGGCAACCTGAACTCAGCATTGAGTCTTGGTCTGCACCCACTAGGAGGCAAGGATGTGATTCCTTAACCTGATGACAGAAGGGGCTGGACAAAGATGTGAGTGTACCCCTGGCATGTGTAAACTGGAATTCTTTTGAGACTGACTGCATCATCTCTGTGTGCATCACCCCTACCACAGAGGGAAAGGATATGAGCAAAAGAGGAGCAATAAAAATACTTTCCAGAAAACTGGGAATTAAGAATACATGTAGAGGAGGTTGGATAATATTTATACAAACCACAGCAACAGTGCCAAGATGTAAATAATAGATATGAAGTAATAATGACAGTTGATAGTCCTGTGAACAGGGAAGGTAACATAAAGGCTTACAACACCCACCAAAAACGGAGCTAATTTTTACATCCGTTTCCAGAGAGTGCTAGTTAATCTCCCCAGGATTCTGGAAAAGTAGCCTGGCTGGTGTCAGTGAACAGCTGATGTCACTGTAAGGAATCAGGGACCCATCTGCCAATGGCAGTGTGACTTGGTAGTGGCATCCACAAGGTGAGCTGGAATAAACCTCTTTCACAGGAGATCATCACAAATTAGCAGGATAGCTATGTTGAGTTAAGGACACCTCATGCACAGCCCTGAACCTGAGCAAGCTGGGACAGAAAGTGGTTACTATGGGATTCCTTCCAGCCTCCCCAGGAGCTCACTACCAGCAGAGGGCAGGGAGCTGCAGCCAACATGCTGACTTGTGAAACAAACCCATGTGAGGCATCCTGCTCCTGCCCTGTCTGCTGTGATTCCCGGATGGTTTTGGGTACCTATTCAGTCCCTTTAGTCCCTACCAAAGTGACCTTACCCTACCACATATCCACCTCCTCCTTTAATCTGAAATAAGGTTACTACAGACACACTCTGATGGTCTTTCTGCTCACAAGCTCTTCTCCAACTATATGTTAATGCAAGAGTGCAGACAAGTGTGTATGGTATCCCAATCTTTGTACTGATAGTAAACCTTCACTGACAGTTCTGCAGTGCTGGCTCTGACCACCCACTGCACCTAATCTTTATCCAAGCTAAAGCAGAAGTACTTTCTGGACAGTCTGACTGCACAACTGAGGAAAGAGGGACTGTCAGTGTGACAGCTGCCTGCAAAGGGAGGCAGGAAAGTGAGTGATGGATCCTGAATATGAGACACAGAATTCTTGAATTACTCTAACATTTCTGCATGTAATTTATGTTTTCACATGCTTTTTAGGGGGATGGTGGTAAAATATTGTTGGGGTTTTTGTCTTCCAGAATTTTGCTACACCTTTGATTTTGGAAAACATTACAATCCTCTCTTGATTAACATTTTTATTTGAACTACTATTTAAAGTAATTTAATATTTGAAGTAGCATTCTGAAATATATTTGCCTATAATATATTGAAGTCAACTAAATAAATTATTTCTGAGTGTCATAAACGGAGCAGGATTTCAGTTTAAAGAGAGATTATTTAGGGATTTTCTATTATTATTTTGACACTTGCTCTGTCCCAGAAGCTGTTTAGCAAAAGTAAAAGCTCAAACAGCTGCTTTATTAGTCTCTGCCTGTTACTGAGTGGAGATGTACTGAGCTATCCCAGTATAATTCATAGAAATAGCTATTCGGGAAGAATGTTGATAACCTTGTTATTTCTGCTTCTATTCTTTTACTTGCTTTACACTGCATAATAATCTTTGTCATGTTATTTTTCATTATTTATAAAAGCGATAGAACAGGCAACATATTCTGTTCTATGGGGTCCAGCTTTCACATGGAACAGTAAGCCAGAATGGTAAAAAAATAGATCATGCACATATATAAAACTAGAAACTGTTTTAAAATGTAACTTCTTATTTTTCATTTTTGTGTCTCAATTCTGTATATAGGTGAAGGATCGATTCATGCTACTCCATTTTCTTTCCTTGTTTCATCAGTTATTTTTTAAGGTTATCTCATTTCTGAATATTTTTATTTTCTTCCTTTCAGAGTTGTGTATCAAAGCAGGATGTCAAAGCTACTATTTCCTGAAGGATAATAGTGGCCACCTGGTTGCATTCACTGGCCAATCTACAGTGACTGTCATGGCTCAAACAAAAGGAACCAATTAACATTAGTCTATTGGGTAAATACTCACACAGAGAGAGTATATCTTTGAGAATTTGAAATTCAAAGCATGTTTTCTTTCCTAAAACTGAGGACAATGGAGTATTAAACGCATGATGTACCCACATCCATTGCCTATATGTTCATTTGTAGATAACATGTCAAATATGAATATTTTGTAGCTGATGTAAGTACCAAATTAGGTCATGCAGCTTGCTCATCTGAACTTCTTATATAAACTAAACCTGGGAGGGAAATTAAGACCTTTTAAACATATTTGTTAAGAAATTGATGTGAGAGAAACGCTACTATCTTTTCCCTTACATCAGAATCTACCAGCACTCATCACTATTGGGGAAGATGCCTCTTTGTAAACACATCTGTGCAGTCTGAAACTTACATCAGAGCTTTCTGCTTTCCTGTTCTCTGTACTGTGGTTGAAACATAGGAGAAAAATCCTGACAGTGACAGTGTTCACAAAGCCAAGAACTTATTAATGCCCTTCTCCTACCTTTCAGAAAGGGCAACTTTTTGGAAGTAGTAGTAGAGAAAGAGAAATATTTAATCAATTTCTTAATGTATTGAAAAACTATTCATTGAGCAAAACAATAGCAAACAGATAGTCAGTTGTTGGCCTGCAGTGTTTGGTTTATGTGTCATTAGTACTGTTGTACCACTCTTTCAGGGGAATGCACAACAAAAATGAGAGGAGAGAGTGCTGAACCCACCAGAATGTCAGGAGATGCAATTCCAGAGAGGAGGACTTTTGGGGCCTTCCAGCATCACTGTCCAGCATAGCAGGAACCTCCACAGTACTTGGTACAGTTGCACCAATGCACAGTTTTGTCACTGAGACTGGTGCTGGCTCGTCTCTGCTCCAGTGGGGCTGTTAATCACTTTTATCAAAATTAATCTAAATCTGAATTAATGTAAGGGTTAGGATGAAAGCTGAATAAAGCTTCAAATGGTCTCTTGTCTTAAACTCATCAGGGTAGCCAACTTAGCAACTGAAGTGATGATTGATTCTTATGAAAGCAAAAGCTGCTGCTCTCTCAACACCGCTGAGGCAGCAAGGTCCATGTGGAGACCATCTAGTCAACCCTCTCCTCTGAGGAGCCAGAGGAGGTGCCCACAGTTGGGTTTTCAGTATCTCCAAGGAGAAAGACTCCATAACCATTCTGAGGAACATGCTCCATTGGTCAATCACCCTCAAAGTTAACATTTTCTTATGTATAAACATTTTTCTGTATTTCAGTGTATTTTCTGTACTTTCTTCATGAGGTTTCCACGCACATTGATAAAATCATCCCTAACCCTTCTGTGCTTCTCATGCATCATGTGCTCCAAGCCCTTAATTACTGAGTTTACAGGAATCATTCCAGTAACTCCCTATCTCTTGTACAGAGGAGTCCAGCACCAGGCCAGCACTCCAGATGTGCTTCACCAGGCTTGGGTAGAGGAGAAAGACCAACTCCCTCAACCTGCAGGTAACACTCTGTCTAATGCACCCTGGGAGACTGCTGACCTTTCTCCCCACTGGATCACGGATAACTTGGTGTCCATGAGGAGCCCAGGTACAGGACTTTGCATTTCCTTCTGTTGAAATTTATGAGATTCCTGTCTGCCCATTTCTCTACCTTGACAAGATTCCTGTGAACAACACAACCTTCTGGTCCACCAACCAGTTTTCTGCAAACTTGCTGAGGGTGGATCCTGTCCCGTCATGTAGGTCATTAACTGAGATGCCGAACAATGGTGGCCCCAGTATCTCTTTGTGACATACACACCAAGGACTTTGGTTTTCCCAGACCCAGTCCTGCATGGCTGGAAACTGTCTCTGTATCCTTCCTGGATCACTTGTCCCTGTTTCCACTTATTGAATGCTTTCTTTCCATGTCAGAAGCAACTTGCTCATCTCTGCAGGCCTTCTGCCACCTTTGTTTGGCTTCTTGCACATGGGAATGGACTGTTCTTGAGCTTGGAGGAGGTGACCCTGGATAACCAAAAAGCTGTAATTACCAGTATTTGGTGTCTAATAGCCAAGCCTAAAGACTTTCCTAAAATTATCTTTGCATTATATGTTTTAAACAGTGAAGAAATAAGAAGATTAGATTATTTTTTCCATTACTAAATTAATAGTGATTGGCAAAATAATTCTCCACAGTATTTTCCAGTTGTTTTTTTTATTAGAATTCCCACTTTATGGGGTAAAAAATCTGGTAATATTATTATATGATAGTTACCATCAATATCTGATATTTGAGATGTTTGTTTATACTAAATCTAAAACCTCTGGATTTTAAAGGGATTAGATAGGTTAACTAAACTCGTCTATGCTCACCTTTGGCCTTAAAAACCTCAAAAAAAGTCCTCATTTTTATATATTCCATGTGCTCATCATTCAGTACTAAAGTAAATGTATTGAATTTACTGAAACAGAATTTTGTATTTTTCAACTATTTGTTCTCAAAGCAAAAATCTTAGGATTGTGGATCAGTTTGTTATAAACAATGTTTTTAAAAGATTAGGGAAAGATTAACCTATTGCATCTTTTTGCCTTGTCACTACCAAAGCATTATAATTTCATTGTTTTTTCCTAAAAGAGTGAAACATGAATGAGAAGAACAGTAAATGATGAATAACAGACCCATAAAATTGTTCATGAATGCTGGGGATTTTGCATGCAAAACTAAATATTCATACATTGAACAGTAATTTCCTAAATATTCATGTTGAACAAAAACTTCTCTGCATGAGTTTTTGCTAGTAATGAATATTAAGGAGCAGGAACCCGAACTGCAGAAACAGCTGTGCAGAGCTGAAACAAATGTTCACTTAACCCTATTTTTGTAGTAACTGTACAGCTCAATTTATCAGAAATGTTATACTTCTTACTTATCCCTTCATCAGGATGCACATATACACAGACAGAGCTCTTCTATTCCTTCTCCACAGTTCTGCCAGCTACTGCCATCAATCAGTGTTTTAGCTCCTGCCCCAAATCCCAGTGTTACACAGGACTGGAGGTCTCAGGAAAGCAAGCAGAGGGTAACTAATTTCATTTCCAAACTCCTAGATTGGAATTAGATGAAGCATTTTATAACATCCAATGGTTTTCACTTTCTTGTCACAATCATTAAAGACAAAGTTCCTCTTTGTCTTTAATGAAACATTCTGTCATTTTTGGGAAGTTTGAATTTGTGAAGTCAAACTCTTGGTGTTACAGAGTAAGAGATTAATGCTGTCAGGCTAGGTGCATTACAACATTGATCCTCCAAGAGCTGCATTTGATTTGGCTGAGTGACTTCAGCAATTTCACATGGAACATGACCTCACAAAAAGAATAAAAGCAGACAGTGAATGAATAAATGGATAGCCAAGGTAGTAAATTTGCAACAAACTGAAGGAGAAGTAGTTAATTGAAAGGATAATTTTCACTTCTTACTAGTGAAATATCTGGTGGTCTTGAATAAAGAAAAAGAATTGTAAAAGTTTTTTTTTTCCTGAGTTTGAAAAAAAGTATCCTAAGGCTTCTGCCTTGGCCATCTGTCATAGTTTAACCCCAGCCAGCAACCAAGTCCCACACAGACACTCGCCCACTCCCCACCAGTAGGATGGGGGAGAGAACTGGGGAAGGGTAAAAGTGAGAAAACTCGTGGGTTGACATAAAGACATTTTAACAGGGAAACTAAAAACTTGCTCAAAAGCAAAGTAAAACAAGGAATTCATTCATCACTTCCCATGAGCAGGCAGGTGTTCAACCATCCCCAGGAAAGCAGAGCCCCATCACATGTAATGGTTACTTGGAAAGACTAATGCCCTCACTCTGAACCACTCCCATCCCTCATGCACCCCCAGCCCACTCATTGTTGGGGTGATGTGAGAGGCCAAAAAGGCTCTGACTCTGTGCAAACACTGTTCAGCGATAACAAGAACAACCCTAAGTTATCAACACTGTTTTCCAAACAAATCCAAATACAGCTCCAAACCAGCCACCGTGAAGGAAATTAACTCCACCCCAGGTAAACCCAAGACGCCATTCAATACGTAGAGTCAAAAAAAAGGTGGGGACTTCCACAGGAGTGTTGATTTGATTTGTGACTGAAAGCATTTCTTATAAGATAATAGGATAGCTTAAGTAAAAAACAATATCCTAAATTACATATAGTTCCATTCTACACGTAGTTTGATTTGAAGCAGCTCCGATGAATGTTAAACATGGCTATCACCAGTTTACAGTCTGCATGAAGTATGTCATACATATCTGTAATTTTCAAATATTCAAAGGCCCATTTTCCTACCAATTACTGCTACAGTAATAGTCAGTTCCAGAAAAGTCATGAGACAAAGGGGATACTGTAAGAGACAGGAAAGTTAATGGTTAATGACTCAAAGCAATTAGCCATGTGAGGAGGTGGCAGGTGTGTTTTTGGGGCTGGGTTTGCACTCCTCAAGGGGCAGCAGGACAGTTTTTGGGTGTGTGCTGTTGAAACCACAGATTCTCATAAGAGCATCCACTACCATTGGTGGCAAGCTGGGTTTTGAGCCAGATAAGGTAGAAGGCCAATAAGAAGCAGATCCTGCAAGGTGTGATTTGCTTCTTATCATGCCAATGTCCTCTCTCACAGAACTGGATCAGTTGTGAAACTCTTCCCCACCCCAGGGAAGGTATTGTGACATTCACATGTAAGTCTGAAGGTATTTGTCCCTTCTACTGTAGCATAACTGGTTCAACTATGCTGATGCAAGAGACAGCATCTCTCTCTTAACCCTCTGTTAGTAGGGGACATAAACCACCAAAAAGCCATTAAGTACCCCCAGACTCATTTCTGGGCCTTCCACCCTGAGGACTGCACCAGATCCACGCTGTCGCAGCAACTGCCCCTCCAGGGGAGGTACCCGAGCATTCCCATGTGAATCTGAGCCTTTATAAACCCACTGAACTTTGTGTTCTGTGTGCTTTCCCCCACCTTCAACAGATCAATATGGTGACCCTCAATTTGATCCCTTCAGACATCAAAA
The DNA here is from genome assembly GCA_024500445.1 of Entomyzon cyanotis. Lineage (NCBI taxonomy): Eukaryota > Metazoa > Chordata > Aves > Passeriformes > Meliphagidae > Entomyzon > Entomyzon cyanotis. The sequence continues at coordinate 7,491,359 of JAKEPQ010000756.1, forward strand.
TTGCACTCACTGCGGGATCCTCAGGCAATGATATCTCTCTACTCTTTCCTTTTTTTTGATTCTTTACACATTTTCTGAAGTGCTATTTTTATATTGATATGGTAGTATGGATAATAACTAAAATGGTTACATAATCATTTCCATTGGGAACAAATTGTTGTAAACCAAACCCTATTTATATATAAATAAATTTTTATAAACACTGATCATTCAGTGTAATTTCGCTCTAGTCTTCCTCAAGGGATCTATTAACAAGAACCTGAGTTACCCATTCAGGGGTGGGTCGTAATAGATACTTTCAAAGTAGAACTGAGAAGTGTTGTGGTGAAAAGGATCCTGATGGATCCCTACAAGAGGCTAACAGGGAAATGCAGTTTCTGAGATCCAGCCTGGCTAATGTCTCTAATCAGTCTCCTGATTTCATTTTTTTTACGGGCAATTATCTCAGGTGTTTCTAGAAGAAAACATTTTTAAGAGAGATATTAGTACTTTGATTAAAATAAAATAAAAAGCATAACATTGACATTAGCTTTAAGACTTCTGATAGTTTTCAAACATAAACAAAGAATTTTAAAATCTCCCTTAAATTAAAAGAAACCAAAAATTATCTTACTTCACATCTTGAAGTGGTTAAAATTTTAAAATAAAAAAAGCAGCAAACAAAGCAAAGCAAAGCAAAAAGAATAATACATCTATTTTTTAAAAAAATCTATTTTGACACTGAAATTCTTCAAAAGATACATTTTGAATTATGAAATGTTTTCTACAAGAATTTCTTTTTAAAAAATGTTTATTTAACTTATTTGCTGAGAATGATCAGTTTTCTTGCCTCTAGAAAGCCTGCTTCGTCTTGTAAGGTTAATTTTATATATACAAACTTTTAATATATTTAAAATATTATACAGAAAAGCAGGGAAAATGCTAGAAATATACTTCAAAATGACAGAAAAGAGTGAAGAGGGTTTATTCTGCTATGTCTTCCGCTTTTATGAATACACTCTATTCTGTCTCCACATTTTGTTAAATACTACTGAATGATGTAATCCATGTGTTTTTTAATCACATTTCAGCTTTACTATTTCAGCTTGTCCCCTATACATAAAATGTGCAATTATTTCTTTTATATTTTTACTTGCAGCAGATTTTGTTAAAATTATAATGGCCCTTTCTAGTATGAAAGAACATTCGCATTTCACAGTTCAAGTAGCCCTGAGAATTTTTTGTGCTTTGCCAAATTACTTTTTCATGGTCCTGGATGGTTAATCCAAAATTTTCAAATAACTATTTTAAAGTATGCAAAGGCAAAAATCCATTTAAGAAAACTAAACTTATTACAATAGAAGAGGACTTATTATGGTTTTTTTGTTATATTTTTAAAATGAGTTATAAGAATTGAGCATTATGTCAGATTACTTTTAAGAAAATGCAGATCAAGTCTTCTAGAAACACATTGGCACTAATAATTATGAAAGCAATTAAATATTTAATTTACCATTTCACTTCTGAAAATGCCAAAGCTCTATTAAACCACTTCAAACACAGATTTCATCATACTTTTAAACAGTGTGCTCTCAATCGTGGCTTGTTAGCCCTGTGTCAATAAAAAAAACCCAGAAAAAATTTTTCATTAAAATGTATCCATTATCTCCTTTATAGAAATCAATATTCACACATTCATTAAAGAAAATGTTTAAATGTTTTATGCAAAATAGAATACTGTGCCTTAAAAAGAAGTCAATATTTTTATTTAACTGAAACTGGGTTTCAGCACAACCCATTAGACTTATGAAAGGGAAAGAAGCTTTGATCTTGCAAGCTTTCTGTGGTATCTGGTCTAATCTGTGCTTTCCTTTAACTATAAACAGCCTCATTAAAATATTGGCAGTTAGAGGGTTTGAAAAATAAGTAAAACATACCCAAAAATGATGGAGAGGAAGGAATATCAACTAAACAGACAAATTGGGTGGGTTTGTTTTAAAGATTTTGCACATATGTTCTGACATTATTAACTCCCTTTGTAATTCAATGTGAAGAGTGAACCATCAAAAAGAAAATTTAGTTTCTCCTTGCTTAGGTGGTGTTTGCAATAAACTAGTGTTAGCACAGAATAAAAAAGAACTTTGTGCAAAACCACAAGCTCCAAAAAAAGCGATTGCTGGAAAATTTAAAAAGGCAGCACGAAATGCGAGCGAAGGTCTCAATCTGTTTAATCATGCCTAAGGGTTGCAAAGTCACCCCACAGACTGAATGATTGTTTACAAATAGACTTTGACAGGTAATTTCACTGAATACTCCACCCCCGTTTTAACTTTATGGGTCCAGTCCTACATCCAATGAAATCACCTGGCGGTTTGCAGTTGATTACAATGGGTTCCCTGGTTTCTGAGAGCAGGACAAAGTAAGCGGATTTGGCAGCATTTCAAGTTGTTGAACATCACAGACAAGCCGTGGGGACATCAGTCCATGTTCTTGCTTGTTCAGCTTCAGCTGACATGGAATACACAATGGATTTGGGAGCATTTCTTGAGCCTCCCCACGCGTGAATTTAACTTCTAGACTGGAAGGAAAAATGAAAACCAAAAAATTGAAAGGACACAGGAAACGTGTTAGAGGTGTATCCATGGAGCAGATTTAATAAAGCAATGCAAATAGCAGGATGAAATGGACATTGAAAATATATCAGAGGAAGGAAGCACATCCTCAGTCTTTCATTTCCTGGCCTCTGGGCTGTATCATGTCTTCCTCCTCCTCACTGAGTTTCCAAGATGATTTGAGGGACTTCTGCTTTTCCAATTACATCCTATTCCAGGCCACTTGTACTGAATTACATAGTGGTGGCAGTGAGGCTTCAGTCTCTCTGTTGCAAGGGAGAGCTTGGTGTTAAGCTCCAGACACATCAACCCTCAAACTCCTGCTGCAGTACATTTAATAGGATTTACGTGTCTATGGATGTGTTGTTTTTACTTGCTGTCTCCCCTTCAGCTATGTAAAAGCTAAGGCAAAGGTTTTGGCCTTATGTGACTTTTATCTAGAAAGTTTCTGAATGTGGGGGAAAAAAAAAAAATGCAATTGAAACAGGCTGGAACTTTCCAAGAGGGAGAATAATACTCTGGATCTTAAAAAATGTTAATATTTTCTTTTGAGTCCTCTAATTAACAACGAATTTCTGCACTTGTACCCCAACCAAAATTCTATTGGACTCTATACTTAGTGGCTGTTAAATTACATCTATAATTAATACACACAGAAAATATGAATAAGATTAAAAATGTCAGCATTTGTTCGAAGTGGCAGAAAATTTAACACGCATTTAAAATTACATTTCTATTCTCTTTTATTGTAAAGCTATTTGTTTTATTAAAATATATCTTGAGGGTCTATTGAGACAGATATCCTGATTTTGCAAGTTTTGACACTAGAGCTTGTCTAGAGATTGAAGAGCAAACACTGAATGACTTGTTTCTAAAGAATTTGCAGTTTTCAAAAGAGCCAGTTGCTTTCTCTGTACTAAATATTTTGGAGGAATACTTCGGTTTATTTACTCAGCATGCCTAATACCCAGTAATAATACCTCTGATGGCACGGTAGCTGGATTATCTCAACCCCCTCAGTTTAATAAAGTAAGTTTTCAATTTTAATTTTTTTAAAGCATAAGAGAAAACATGTTAGTTCAGAACTTCTACTATTTGAATAGCTTTTTGTGATGGTTTCTTGTAAATTAACTTTGACACCAGTATCCACCACAATCCTTTGATTTCATGCAGTTCTTGCAATGGAGAGTAACAGACACTAATGTTCATTAGGAAAATTATTTTTCATCCAGAGGGTGGGTGGGCACTGGAGCAGGCCCCCCAGGCAAGTGATCACAGCACCAAGCCTGACAGAGTTCAAGATGTGTTTGGACAATCTCTCAGGCACCGAGTGGGATTCTCAGGCCAGGTGTTGGGCTTTGATGATCCTTGTGGGTCCCTTCCACCTCAGGATAGCCTGATTCTGTGATTATTTACTGCAATCCAAATTAAATAAATTTAAAAAATATAATAATTGCAGAAGAAATTAACAGAGGTAGAGGTGGCTTTGCTCCCCTGTTGGAATTGTCAGTATTGGCTTAAAAATTACAACCTTGTTTATATTCAAAGACATTTTCTGCATAGTCTTCTAAATTCCCTTCATTCATCATTATTTCTCATTAAAACATTAATTGCTGAAAAATTATCCCATACTTTCTGCCAAAACAAAAGCCCTGATTCTGTATGCAAAACCCAGTGGATATTGTTGTGTGAATGGATAATGACTCAGATCGTAGGTTAGACAATAAGTTTCTTCCAGTGGTAAACAAATATTATGACCCTTTCACTCAGCCTCTAAAGCAACAGGGTAAAACAGAAGTATCACTGACTTTCAGTTCTGTAGGCAACACACAGCTCTAACTTTAACATTTAGGGATTTTATTCACTGCAGGTGACATTTTGATATCTAATTAAATTGTTCTTTAGAGAAAGAACATCATAAAGCTGGCTTCAAAAGACCATGAACCTTATTAGTTAAGTACTTGCTCTTTAAAAAGTGCATATTTTATGGCAGAAAAGTCTTGGGGGGTAAATTTTCAGTGTAAATGAATTTCAGATATGATTTTTCCAAACTGCTCAAAGGGCTGCAGACAGTAGCTCATACACTGTGTTCAGTTTGTTTTCAGTGTATTATTTCAGAACAAACAGCCATCTTAGCAATGTCATTTTCATGATTAAATATTATGTCTATTTAATGATATTGTACACTATCTTCACCTCATTACATTTCATTTTTATATTCCTTTTATTTTTGTAATATAAGAGAATACCATTAAGTCTGTTTAAATAATCTATGAAATCCAGCAGAATGTTGATTTTCCATTTATTCACCCTGGAGAGTTCAGACCACAGAAAAGCTTTATTTGCTCAAAAACTCTCAAAAAGAAAAGTATTTAGTTCAAAGAGATATGAAAGATGAAGCACCAAGGGGAAGATTACAGTACTCTCTATAATTCATTGGCTTTCTATCTCTCACTGGCTTTTTCTTAAATATGCAATCCAAATAAAGAGAGAATTGTACTTTTCTTCTATTTGCAGACAAAGTAATCATAAAAACACTCCTTTTCCAGAAGTCATTTTCGTAAATGTTCAGATTTCTCAGATATTTTAACAAAATCAGAACTCAGTATTCACTTTTCGTACCCTTTGAATTCACAAGGTGTGTGCATCCCCTTTTTTCAAGTCTATACACTTTTTAATATGAATGAACCATTTATTTCATTCAGAGTGTTTTATTACTGCTCACCTGATATTTCTGTGGGACATACTATACCATAGAAGGCATTTGCTATTAAAAAGAAAAAAAAGAGAAGTTTGCCTTCTCATTTGCTGTCTTGCTTTCTTTATGCTGAATCAAAAATGGTAAATACAGATCAATATCTTCTATTTTAGATAATTACAAAGTAACAAAAGAACACCAGTGGAAATCTATAGATACATTCAGATCCTTGATTTAAATGCAAATTTGGATCTAAGATTTATTTTGCGGTATAAAGCCATCACAAAGATGGCTCAAGGTCAGGCTGGATGACTCAGCAACCTGATTTAGTTGAAGATGTCCCTGCTCACTGCAAGCAAGTTTGGACTATCTGACCTTTAAAGTTTCCTTCCTACCCAAACTGTTCTACTGTTCTATTTTACAAGACTTCTGACCTGTACTGAACAGAAAACATATATCAAATACCTAGTTTGTGACACATCCAGTAATAGATCAGAGCAATCTTCCTTCATTTTCTTATGTGAAAATCCTAATGCACCATATCTGTACAAATGTCTTCTTCATTCATTTTAATCCATTAATGCTAATGCGTAATATAATTATCTAGACAACTTCTCTGTTCTACCTTGTGCATTTGGCACTAACCTATTACTTAAACCATCCCACTTTCTTCTGCATGTCTACTAATTTTTCAGAATTCAATCTGTTTATTTAATTTTGCAAGATTGTTCTGATTGTAGATCCTATCTTCCAAAACAGCTGTGATCCTGCTTAGTCTGCAGATCAAAAAGAAAATTCAAACACTGCAGAATGAAGTTTAACTTTTTGCTAGGACCTACTGTTATGCTTTTTTAAATTTGTGGGTATTTTTTCTTCCATTTTGTTTGGGATTTGGGGTATGGAGTGTTTCTATTTTCCTAAAATTCACCTGATTATCAAAATAAATTGAAATAAATTACAACTAAAGAGAAAAGTGGTTTTGGTATTTTTTTGTTTGGTTGGTTTTTTTGGGGGGTGGATTGTTTGTGGGTTTGGGGTTTTTTTTTGGGTAGGATTTATTCTAATGAAGTGTAGCTCAGTTTCTCTCAAAGTGAACAAAATTACTTTTCCTCCGTATTACTTACATGCTATTGGTAAAAGGTCTTACAGCACGGGCAAATCACAGTGAGTTGTTCACTAGAAAAAAAATTTACTTGTCACAGAGACTGTATTTTTACTTATTCAGATGCACCATAATCAGAAGGAAACTGACAGCAAAAAATTCTGCCTCTTCCTAATCCCCCAGGTCTACAAAGTTCACTGTCAGTAACTCCACCATAGTTTTGTCAGCTGAACACACATTTTGGAGTGATTTTTGTCTATTTTTAGAATAGACACTCAAGGTCAAAAGTCTAATCCCATGGTCTGCATGATATACTCAAAAAGAGTGCAAGCAAGAGAAAGGGTTTGCTACAGTAAAATGTGACTTCAGCCACCCTGAGGCTTAGACCCTTCCTGAGCCAAATGTGATATCTCTGTGTTTAATAAGCTTCAGTGGGTTCTACATCTATGAATTTGTCTATTTGGATTTTTTTTCAAGCTCAGCTGCAAATTTTTCATGTGCTGTAGTTGCAAGTTCTACAGTGATCAAAAAGGGCTGAAAAGTGGGAAATATACATTGAGGAGAAAATGTGTAGGCTTAAAAGGAATAGCTCAGTTCATCATCCACAGGTGGCCACCAAGATAATCAGAGGGATAGAGCCCCTCTCCTGTGAGGAAAGGCTGAGAGAATTGGGATTGTTCAGCCTGGAATAGAGAAGGCTTTGGGGTGACCTAATTTTGGCCTTCCAGTAACTGAAGGGAGCCCACAGGAGAGAGACTATTTACAAGAACCTGGAGTGACAGGACAAGGGAGAATGGCTTTAAACTGAGATAGAGTAGGTTTAGATGAGTTATTGGGAAGAAATTCTCCCCTGTGAGGGCGGTGAGGCACTGGCACAGGTTGCCCAGATATATTGTGGATGCTCCATCGCTGGAAATGTTCAAGGCCAGGTTGGATGGAGCTCTGAGCAACCTGATCTACTGGAAGGTGTCCCTGACCATGGCAGGCCTTTAATAGATCTTATTTCAGTAGTCTTCATCATATTTGGCTGGCAATGTCAAAAGATTCCAATGCAATGCAATGGTTTACAGTCTAATTCTGCTGTTGTAACTGGGGAGAGCATGGGTTTGTATGCAAATCAGTATTACTTAATCAATATAAAAAATAGCGGAAGGTGGAGAAATACTGTCATAAAGTAACAATAGAACTTGTGTCAACAGATCTCAAATCCAAATGATGGAACTTAAATAGCAATTTAATTTTATTTTGAGAAGTATATATAACCTCTTATCCTCAAAAACCCGAAACATCAAAGCACTCCCAAAACTGCAATTAAAAAACCGCCTCATTCATCTTGTTTGAATCATTCTGCCCACTTAATTATATTTTGGAGGTCTTCCCTCTGAGTGCCATTTCTCCACACATTTTCTGTTCTCTCCATCTGGAGTTTGTTTACCTAAACTTGCTCCATTTCTCCCAGGCTCCACTAAAATGGATTACTGATGCTCATTGCAACACATGATATTTGCTGGTTTTACCTCCTCCTCTTCATGGAGACAATAATGCAGAGCCTTTCCTCAGCTTACCCTTCAATCTCTTCTTTCAGGTACAAAGAAAACCAGTCACAAACCATTGCAAGAGAAGAAGTATAAGAAGATATTGCAAAAACAATCTATCTCCATTCATTATTTTAAGTGTTTTTAATGACACATCTAAAAGTATATATAAAATATATATTTGTACAAACTGTTACTCTTAGACTTACTGCTTGAAGCAGCCTGACAGGTATGAAGGAAATACATCATTATTTCTGTGTAACATTTCTAGAGCAAGTTTTTATTAGCCCAGAAGAGATCCCCTCTTTTGTTGCTTGCACTTTCTTGATGTAATGGTCTCACAACAGTCTAAACAAATCCAAACAACAGAAGAAATTGATGAGAAAAGTTGTCTAAAATCCCCTTGGGGTTTTTTTTTTTTTTTTTCCCAATCGATCTGCTGAATTAAAGCAGAGTTTACTCACTTACTGTTTACTCTGTGGAACTTTTCTGTAATGCATTTTCCATTACTCTGGGATAATAAAGATATCATGTGTGTGTTTGGTCACCCTGTCCATATGAATAATGTAGGGAAAAGAAAAGGGAAGAAAAAGTGTGGGAAGAAGAAAGAAATAGGCAAAGACTCTCTGAAGTCTATCTTTAAAAGCCTATAACCCCTAATCTCCATTAGAAAATGCAGGAAAGAGTAAAATGCTGGGAGTAGAAATCTGTCAAAAAAGTTGATTGAATACCAGACCTTTCCTAATATTATCCAGATAATTTAGTATCACTGTCTGAACTCAGCTCTCTCCACAAACACAAGGTTTTTTTATGCACATGGGAACATATAATGAAGAAAAGAAAGCCATTTTTCATGAGATGTTAGATTCTGGTTTTCCTGAAATCTAATGCTCTGTCCTACAATCATAGTTTGTAATTTTGTGGGTACTTTTAAAAAATTTATTAATAAAGAATTACTATAAAATTATAAACATGTCATTTTTAACTGCAAGTCAAATTGTCAGGAAAAAATAATATGCCATTCTATTAGACTCTTACCATGTGACCCTCCATGATAAATTGTCCACAAATGGGATAACCAAGTCAGTAACAATGTGCTTTGACAATATATGCATCAGTTCCCACAGCACATTGCACTTTGGCTGCCTACAGACGTATTAGCCTTCTTCCCTGAGGTATAATTGTAAAATAAATAAGCAAGCAAATAAACAAGCATTATCATGTTTCAGGATGTATCACTAGTCAGAATGTGTGTGCTGGGTTATTTGCCCTAAAAGTAAGTCTGGCTACAAGTCTTTACATGGGAAATACAGCTGTGTTCATTAAAAAGTGCTCTGGGCAGTTTCAGCTTTCATAAAAATTTTGCACCAGCTACTGTCAAAGGCTGATTCTGCCCTTTTCTCATAGTTTTCCCAGCAGGTAAGTCACACTCCCCACTGCCCACAGGCCTTCTGAGTAATGTCTTTACCCATGACTAAAAACTACCCCACTCCAGTGTAAAACACAATGTGATTTGTCAATATGCAGATTTGTTTCTGTACATGAGGAACCCAAACCTTTAGCTTATGTGCACTATGGCTCATATTCCATCACTGCAAGAAGAGAACTCCACTTGCCTGAGGACTGTAGAGCTAGAAGAACACAAAGTCAAGGACATTACACTGGAAATGTCTTGACACTTACAGTGCTTTGCCTTTAACTCAGCAGGTTTTTCTGTATTTTAAGTGAAGAAAAGAAATTTCCAGGGATTCTGTTGTGTCATAGTCTATCAGAATGAAGGAATTTTTAAAGGCCAAAATCAGTGAAGCTGCTTAGAGTAATGAGTGCTCTTTGGAAGGTGGCACAAAATGGCCTTCAGCAAAGCAGAGTTACTCAGGAAATAATAGATTGAACTCCAAACTACCTGAACATCAAATGAGAAAATGCAGAGCAGTGCGACCTGCAAAACACGAATTTAAGATTAGTCCTAATATCTCAGAACCACGGGCTATATATTTAATCTCTTCAGCTGGCATTAGGAAATGCTATTTAGAGCTATGCAGAGCATGCAAAAACAATCATCTTCTGCCATCTGTTCTCATACTTCCTGGGCAGCCGTAACTGTGGGAGGGTTTGTTTCCACCTAATCCTGCTATTCATTTCTGGACCTGCTGTCCAAGAATTTATCTAATCTCTTGAACCTGCTAATTATGCCTCCCCTGACAATTCCCAGTGGCAGGAAGTGTCACAACTTTATTTTTTGTTGTGCAAACTCTCTGTCTCCAATCTCACTTGTTTCACGTAGTGCTTCCTAGGTTTTATGCTCTGGCTGTTAAAAAGGAAACCCACATCCAGTTTACATGCTACATCATGGCTTCACAAACTCCTACATCTTGCCTGTTTGGAAAATCCACTGTGCCTACCCTGGTCAGGTCTTGTCAGGCTGAGCCAGTATTTCCCTTTACAGAAGCCATGTTGTCCCTTTCCCAGCAGACTGTATCTCCATGCACTCAGTTTTCTCAATTGCCATGACAGGCTGTGCCACTTCACCTGTGGCAGGAGCTGGGCTGGTCTGAGGTTCCCAGGAGTCTCTAAAGCTCAGAAGTGGCAAGATTTACCACTCTATCAGCTCTTAAGCTGATATAAACAAAAGAAAATCTATACTGTTTACCAAAAAATCATAATTCCACTATCTAAACAAAGAAATCCCTGTACATTCAATATGATTTGAGTATAAACTTCTATGCATTCATTGAAAAGGCATAAATAGAGAATGTGCTTAAAGGCACCAAGTATGGCCAGCTGAAGGATCTCCACTTTTGTTAATATTCCCTTGGCACAGCAACCAAGCACCAAGCTCCAGCAGTAAATATAATGAGAGTTATTACCTGCAGCAGTGCCCCAAAGCAGCCTATTATTTACTGCGCCTCAAAGTTCTTGTAGGAAAGTCATTCCAAGCAAATGTTAGAGTGCTTCTGTGGAAAAGTGTACCACGTGAGGTTGAACCCTCTGAGAATCTGACATCACAGCAATTAGTTTACACAGGCTGCTTATCACACACCATTAATTCTGAATGATCTTGATTTTATGAAAATTTTCAAAAGTATTACGAGAAACAATACCAGTCCAGCTGAGATAGGAAACCTGATTGGAAATACCCTGTCTCAAAATCAGTCTGAAGTTTTGCTCATGGTCTGTTAACTTGCCTTCTGCTAGCAAATGCTGACTTGACCCACAATAGGTGTCTGTGAATCAAACACCAAAGGAAATATGGGAACTTCCAGAAAGTTTTTAAAGTAGGTTTTGCATCATCAGAAAAAGTTAGTGGTTTAATCCATGATTCCTGCCTGGTCTATTACTAATGAAAGATTCACTAAATTATCTTCATAAAGGTCAAAATGCTAATTAGGAAATTCTCTTCAATGATAGATCAGAGATGTGGAACAAATTATTAGACCAGCTTTTTGTAGAGTTCAATTATCCTTCTCTTCCTCCTAAAAACATAATAAAATTCAAAATAAAAGCTGAATTTTGTATATTAAATATTTCTTTTTTTTTTTTAATTGGACAGAAAATTATCTCGGAAGGCTTGGATTTACATAAATTACATTTTAGTTAAAATTATGCAAAATTTTACATGTACCATTAGTATTTAACTATTAGCAGCAATGCAATAATTAGTTATAAAATAATTTTAGAGATATCCTTCAAATTAATAAGTGTACTAATATAATCTATAAATATTTAAATAAAATGCAACTTCTAAGTTACAAAGAATTAAAACACAGCAATATTTGAAAAGCAAGCAAAAATATAAAGTAATTTATATGACAGAATATAATTTCCCTGCTCAGACTTTTAGAAATAAAGAATCAGCCAAGAATTTGTAGATATAATGATCCATTTATTTTCCTGAAACAAACAATAATTTAGAAAACACTTGTAATGCCTCAGCAAACTGAAACACCAGCATTTCTCATTCCTATTTGCCACATCACTGTAAAGGTAAGTTAGTTAAATATATTGAAGATGCGTACTAGTGCACAAAAAATAATCCTTTGAATTGCAAAACTGCAGAATACACATGGTAAACATCATAAACATCTTTGGCTTAATTGCAACACTATTTAATACAAACTTTTATTGTAACAGAATTTTTATTTAAATGGTAGGGAAGCAGATTTAAGTTTTTGCACTGATATATCCCATCTCACCTTCAGTATCAAAACTGAACTATTTATACTCCCTAGAAAATTGCCACAACCTATGAGGATGTTGTGCACTTAGTTAATGTGCTCCTGATGACAGACACTATGAAAAAAGCTTCCCAAGATGTTTTAATAACTAGTACAAGATTAAATTGTCCAGACATGTTAAAAAAAAAAAAAAAAAAAAAGATGTACCTTATTCTTGAAGTCAAATTATGATGTAGCCTGGACTCTGCAATCATAGGCTAATCTATCATCAGCTGAGAATTTACTCAAGTTCTCATTTCTCATTTCAGCTCTATTTTTCATTTCATAGGTATGATGATATGTCCAGGTATTAACTCAGCTGATAATGAAAGATAATTAATTCATGCTTCTTAATAATTGCAGGATACAGAGTCAAAAGACATATCCATAAGAGACTTCATAGGTTTGGTCTTTTATATAGATATAGAAAACATAAAAATTTTGTAACAATTGTATTAAAAACATACATGTTTTTCCTGACACCTGAGACAAATAAAAAATGTAAAAACTTAATGAAACCCCCTTGTAATTATTTTTATTAATGGAGTTAACTTGGTTAATCTCTGGTTTGGACTATGGGAATTGAAATGTGAGTATTTAGCAAATATACTTGTGGCCTTGCTTTTGAATCATAGAATCATTTAGGTTGAAAAAGACCCTTAAGTTCTTTGAGTCCAACCATTAACCCAGCACTAGCAAGTTCACCACAAAACTGTCACCAAGTACCACATCTACAGGGCTTTTATCTCCAGGGCTACAGTAACTAAGGAACCTTGTAAGCAAATATTTCTACCTTATTCTGAAAGTACTGATTTATAATAACTTCTTGATACCATATGAGTACCAAAGAAACATGGTCCTTAATCAAGGAAAGGTTATAGCCTAAAAGCCCAGTCACAGAGGAAATATCTACACTCAGAACTTAACATGGTGAGAATACATCTGGGTTTAGTGTATTTTAGCATGCATAATGTATTTTATTTAATCTTTGTGTAGGTTGCAGCCCTGTTATTATTTCAGCTGGTCATAAGTGACGCACTTACCCCATGCCCAGGATGAAGCCAACACACAACCTTGCTGCCTGGGAACAAAATCCCAGCATTGCTGTGACTTTGGCCCACTTAATTGGAAAAAAAAATGCTGTCAAGCTGTGATATATTGCATAAACTAAAGATAAGGCTGTTTGATAGCCAAGGACTTCAGGGAAATGTGAAAAGTGCTAATAAATGTGCAGGAAATTGACTGCCACCAGCTGCATGTAGGAACTCCTCAGGTACCTGCACCAGAAGTAAAAACATACCAGTGCTTAGCCTACTATATTAGCCCAGAAATGATTGCTGTGTAAACAGAACTTTTCCATATTCCCCCTTTTATAGAGCACAAGCTTCCCAAACAAAAGATAGCAAGAGGTTAATCCTATGGGACCTCTGCCAGCAGCAAGGAGTAAGAGCCCTTCAAAAGGATTGCATGAAAGCTTATTATCTCACCTCTGAATCTGTGTAGAACAAAATATCATCAAACTTGACTTGTTTCAAAAAAGTAACAGAACCTTTACATATCTTAAAATGCATAGAAGTCATTTAATAGATACTCTGTGTAGTCTGAGACATAAAACTGATGGCAAGACATAAACTCCCAAGAATTATATCACCAGCCCAGTGCAAAGGCACTTTTATGAACAGAACATTGTGCAGAAGCATGTTACAGCTGTGCGAAACAAATGATCTCTGAGAAGATTTACAAATGCTGGAGCAGAAATGCAAAACATAAAAAATAAAGCCAGGAAAACAGTCTAGATGAGATAGGTTGTACTAATTCCTCATGTTTGCTGTAGCTACTCATGTCTTTTCTAAGCCAAATGTGAGGTGCCTCCAGTGTAATAGAACTTCCTCTCAATAACTCACACTTCTATAACTTAAATCAATTCTCTCCCCACATTCTGTCAAAATGAATGTCTTGAGGCCTAGAAATTCAGTCTTTAATGACTAGTGCTGTCTGACATTGATAGCAAATATCTGCTCAGTGGATGGAAAACATCAATATGATTTCTTTGGAACCAATCAAGGAAAGAACAGAGTCTAGTTTTGACAGTTCTGAAGCTTTTGAGACATCTATTGAAAAAGAAACCAGAGACCAAAGCTATCCATTGACGGTGCAGTAGGTGTATGACAGGGTATATCCTGATATCCTCTTTCAATGACACCTCTTCATCTGTGTGCCCACGATTTCCTTCCCCTGGAAATCAAAACACCATGGAAAATACTGTACAGTTAAACATTAAATGTAGCAACCAGACATATCACCATTACAGGTTTGGAGTCTGAGGAAAGGTTTGCAGACAACAAATACCTAAAAAAGCCTAACTACCATGCTGAGCTCAAAATTCAAGGATGCTACCAACTATGAAACAAGACAGAAGTTTAAGAAAAACGGGAGAATTACACAGCATAAGACAAAGAGTCTATCCAGTCCCACATGTTTCTCCAGTAAAACCTAAGAATAGATGCCAAGGGATGATCAAGAGTAGGCAGGGATACCTGATGTTTCTGGTAAAAGTGTTCCTTACCTCCAACTATTTTAATTTTAGTAAGTTCTCCTAGACCAAGAGTAGTCTTTCTCACTTAACAAGTCTTTGCAGAGTATCCTTACATGTATTTGTCCAGTCTCACCTTCAATTTTCATCAATTTAAGCATCCATATTCCACTATTGTAATGAGCTGCAAAGACTTGTTCTTTGCTCTGTGGAGAACCACCTCTTGTGTGTTTTGAATCAGCTCTGACTGGCTTGTTTTGAGTCTCACTGCCTGCATTGAAGGGAATGGAAACAAGTAATCCTTGTTTCCTAATGACACTCAGGATTTTGGATATGTGCTCTGTAATACCTGGTTCTCTCTTTTACAGTTGTAGCCTATTCTATCTTTCCTTATACAGAAGACATCCTTTATCTTTGTTCATATGCCTTTGCCAGCTTGTACTGAACATTTTTCAGTTCAATTATTCTCCTTCAGAGGTGAACTATGCAGGATATGGAGAATTCCCACACTTTCACATACAGGAAATGGACAAACTAGGGATTCCACAGTGAATTGATAATGTCCTCTGTATTTCTTTCTATGAACTCTTGGAAAGTCATAATATTCGATTTTCTCTTTTGTCTGCTTCTGGACAGTGAGCTGACATTTTCACAGAATTTTATTCCGTAACATCAAAATCTTGCTTCAGACTAGTAATAGGCAGCTTAAAGCTTTTCACAGCATTCATATGTGAAATTAGGACTGGTCTTCCCCATGTGTATCACATTTAAACACACTGAATTTCATCTGCCATTTATTGCCCAGCCACTGAGTATTATAAGATGACTTGACAATCTTTCACAGTCACCACTTCAGACACTTCAGTAACTTAATATCATCAGCAATTTTGGTCACTTTAGCACTCACCTCTTTCTCTGATTATTAATGAATGTGTTCCACCACATTGGAACCCCCTTGGAAACCCTCAGTTATGAGATAAGCCCTCTATTCCTCACCCCTCTTTCTGGTACAACCAAAGTATTTAACAGATCAAATGAAGAAAACGGAGAAATAGCAGAAAAATAGTAATATATTTGGAAAGAAATGGTTAAATAAACCTAGAGAACATGCCCTGTGCGTCTATGGGAAGTATTAGTTTTGTTTCTGTGGGTCTGAAAAAATTTATGTAAAGCCACAAATTCCTAGGGCTAAAAAGACTTCTGAAATACGTCAAAATGGAAAGAAACTCCATGTTGTTTCCATAGTGCTAGAAAAAATAAAAAATCTCAGATACAGTCAGCACTTATGAGTGCTGCAAAGGAATAAGGGGTTTTTTGTATGAAGTCTGGTGCCTCTATTATACAGAAAATTTACAGCTCTTCTTATATCTACCTAATCTTAATGCCTCATAAACAAATGCCCTGGAGCAAAAGTAAATTAGTAGCTAGCAAGGTTGCCTAAACAGAGATGCTTGCAACTGATTGCATTAAATTAACTGTTTAATTGAATACATTTGCCTGATTGAGTAAAATGAGAATCGTGTCAATGTTTTTTCTAATTGTGTTAGTCTGCACCGTTGGTTCACTGCCCTTTCTTGAGCTGATAGTAATCACTAATTTTGTTCCTCATGAAGCTGGGATAACAAGCAGATGAATTGACTTTCACGTTGCTGTCCACATGGATTGAGAATTAAAATGGGCTTCCTTCTGGCCTTTCAACCTCAAATCTAAAAATATCCTATCAAAAATTTGCATTGTCATCATGCAATACCTGTGGGCATAAAAAGGACAAGGAAAGGCTACACAGGTAGCAGAGGAACAAATTTCACCCATTCTAAAGAGCTCAGAAAACACTCATACATCAGTGGAAGACATTTTCTCCTCCTTCAGACTATCCTGATTTTTAATTTTTTTAAAAAATTTTATTTACTTTTTCTTGGGATGAAATCAAGAGCTCATAACAAATACTTACGGAAAAAAGGTGAAGGAAGAGGGAAGGACAAAACTTCATGCAACTTCTGTTTTTTCCTGTCAAAGTCCTGATGAAACAGTAGAAGTCAAATCTTTTTTCCTCACAGCAGGAACTAAGCTACATATATTTTCATACTTTAAGCATCTCATAAACAATAAGTAACTACTGGGTAGTTGACTAGTCTGCAGACAGAAAAAAGAGATTATTTTTATCTCTCCCATTGGAAAGAGTCCCACTCAGACAGTTTAATCAGTGAGATTTGGTAAATTTCATTAAATACATATTAATTAACACAAACATTTTTACTCCACAGTGCAGACACAAGATGGTATTATCACACACCTAATACCAACGTTCAGTTCTCTCTTCCAGTGCTTATTTAATTAGCATACAGAGAAGCAAATTTGCTCCTTACCTGCTAGGACATCTCCCCTCTCTTGTCATCTTTTAAGAGACTCATTGACCTTTCTCTTTCTTTTGTCCTGAGAAGAAATTGTCTCTAAAGTTCTGTTTGTAATAGCTGCATTTATGATGAAAAACAAAGATCATAAGTTATAGCTAATGAAAATGCTCTTTGTGAGAAAATTTCAGGCCAACTCTCCTTTCTTCTAATCTGAGCCAAATAAAATTGACATTCACAAGAAGTTCACATATCTTTGTAGTAAAAACAAAATAATATCCATTGAGAATGTCGCTGCCATCATACATTACCCACAAAAACCAGCTATAGTAGTTACTTCACATAATTAAATAAATCCTGTTTCTGAATTAAAACTTGGACAAGCCAGTGGACAATCAGACTGCAAGTGTAGACACAAATAACTTTTGAAGACAGGTATCTTGTTCTCAGCAGTTCATGTTTATTAACATGATTTATTTGTTTGTGTTGCACTTTTTTGTTGTAGAAAAATGAATGGTTTTAATATATACGTTCCTCTGTTTGTAAACCACAATTTCTGTAATATTCTTTCTACTCCTACTGATTAAGTTACCTCCCTCACTGGTGATGGAATTGATATACATTTATTATACTGGGATTTTTCTGGCACTTAATGTTCTAAATAAATAAGCAAAGTCAATAACTCATGCCACTTGTGCAAATGTACTGTTAAAAGTGAACCAGTTTCCTGCCTTAATCTGCAATATAGAAGAAATGAAAAATGATTAAAATTATGCCCAGGGCAATGTCGATGACTTGTTCATCACGTGACAATGAAATCCAGTTTAAAATTTGAGGGGTTTAATGAAATACATTAGCAATTCATCTGTAAGCTCCCCCCTGTATTATTTCTGCAGTTCTCCTTTCCCTTTGTGACACAGCACAGGCCCAGACATAATGAGACACATAGTTTTCACTCAGAAGGAGGGTTTTCTTGGTGAAACACTACCTTTTGCTTATTTATTTATTTTTTTGCTTCTTGAAATTCAGA
The DNA here is from genome assembly GCA_024500445.1 of Entomyzon cyanotis. Taxonomy (NCBI): domain Eukaryota; kingdom Metazoa; phylum Chordata; class Aves; order Passeriformes; family Meliphagidae; genus Entomyzon; species Entomyzon cyanotis. The sequence continues at coordinate 7,509,413 of JAKEPQ010000756.1, forward strand.
ATACTGTGCAACAAAACTGACAGGTATTTATCATCCCATGCAAGGCCAGAAGGAAACAAAAAACCAACCAAAAACCCAACAACCTACAAATATGACTACTTGCATAATGTTTCTACTTTGTCAGATTGCCCATATCTCAGCTTTCCTCCAGCTGATGACACAGAAAATTACTAATCTTTTTCTCACATGATTTTATATTTTGTTTGGTTTTTAGATTGACAAACTTTCCTACTGAAATAATGACATATGACTTCTTTTTCTCCCTTTTAATCTAGTGATACAGTTTTAAATAATTTTTTGCAGAGAACACGCACTGCTCTTTTGCTTTAAGCTCAAGTACTGCATGTGTTCTGGATATCAGAGGCATTTCAGTGTCTCGTGGTAAGTGTAGAAAGACTAAGGCAAGTATAAGATATTGAAATTCAGTGTAAAACAAAAAAGAGATAGCAAGGCCATTCCAACATCTGTATTAAACACAACTTATATTTTATCTTGGAATTTTTTAAACTTATTTCTGGCAAAATATTTGGAAACATTTTTAAATTTCTGTTTCACTTTTTACAAATGCATAAAAAATTCTGTTTTTCTGCACATAGCTGTTTCAGGTATCAGAATGCATGAATGTTTTGTATTTCTACTACGTTAAAACGGCAAAGATGAAATGAGCTCCTGCAGACAGAGTCCATAAGTCATGTCAAACAGATGGAAGTACATATATGCATGTATATGCAAATTTTTGTATACTCCTATTATCCACTTCAGCCTTAATTTCTCATCAGTAATACAGGGCTCATATATAGGAGGTAAATGCTGTATTCTTCTTTTTGACCTTTTATGTAGGGCAATTCTAGCCCTAAAAACACAAAGGAGCTCTCTCTCTCAAAAATAACAAAAAAAGATTTTTTTTCCCTTTTTTTTCCTTCCTTCCCTCCCATGATTTTTCTGCTCCAGTGGTACCTCCTCAGCTGGAGGCTGTCAGCTAGGGAATATTACTAGCTTGTCTGAGATGGTTTACATTCTGTTCAAAGTATCTGCAATTTTACATTGTTGGATACAACTGGGATGAGAAGACAGGTTGAGACAACATGTCTGAGGGTTAGACAGAAATTCCAATATCATATATAGACAAGTATTAGCTGCTTCAAAGGCCAGAGCAACCGCTAATAAAGCTCAGCGACTGAAATCCTTCAGAAAGTGCCTCATTCCGTACCTCTTTCTGTCAGTGCCAGCAAGCCTGAACAGAAATATAGATGCTCTGGCTTTACAGGGAAAGCAATACATTTTCTCAGTTACATCTTCACAGCATTTAAGACAAGGGACCATAATTTCTCTGTACAGTCTTTTTCTCTCCACATCTTTCCATTGCATCATTTGACTGGATAGTCTTCAAAATAACAAATTCTATATCTTGTTTCCTCATAATCCCTTCTTTCGCACCTTACATTGATAATAGTGATACTAACATGACTGATAGCACAGAAAGGTCTCTGCAAATCTCTTTTTTAAAATTTTAATTTGTAGTACCAATTTTCAAAATGTCTAAAAGGCTTTGTAAAGCTCTGAGACCTTCCATAGAAAAATTTATTTGGTCAAATGAAATTGTTTTAAATGGTTGAAATGTCAAGGTGGAGCATTTGCTGAGCTATGTTTGTTGATTCCTGAGATAATCATTCTAATTTTGGGGGGAAGGAATAAACACAAAATAAAGGGAGAGAGTCATGCTGTCCCAAGGTCAATGGTAGAATGTACTACTAAACTACATACATTCTATCTTCAAACACAGATTATAAGACTTATTATCTTAAAAAACAAAACAAAACACAATTTTAATTTTTATTTAAACTAAAAATATATTATGGTGAAAAGAAAGGGTAAAATTTAAATTTTACCTTCTCTGATCTTTCCTTAATCACTTTAAAGGTTGTAAAATCATCTTTATTTCAGTTACAATCCAGAGTAGCCCACAAGAAACATGGAGAGAGCCTATTTACAAGGGCCTGGAGTGACAGGACAAAGTGGAATGATTTTTAACTGAAAGAGGACAGATTTAGATTAGATATTAGAAAGAAATTTTTTACAGTGAGGGTAGTGAGGCCCTGACAAAGGTTGCTGAGAGAAGCTGTGGATGCCCCATCCCTGGAAGTGTCCCAGGCCAGGTTGGATGGAGCTCTGAGCAACCTGGTTTAGTGAAAAGTATCCCTGTCCATGGCAGGGGGTTGGAACAAGATGATCTTCAAAGTCCTTTCCAACCCAGGCCATTCTATGATTCTACAAAATATGAATCTTAGAAGAGCTATCCTCTAAAAGTCATATAAACGTACGAGATTATAAAAGAAATTTTAATTGTATTTCTAAAGATATTTTCCTTTGTAGTTTATGTGTATTTGTTCTTGAGCACCAGCTCTAATCAATTTTTAATCAATTTTCTAATCGGTTTTTAAAAACAGAGTTTTTCATGATGCAAAACATGTTAACTTTGTAATTACTGTCAATTTTTCCCTATTGTAGTTACCCAGGTTTGCAAACTTTTGTATCAGTTGTCATTACAACGTGGGAAAGCTCACCATGATTCTAACACTTTTCAGGCATATTATCTATCAAAAATGACCCTCATTTTATACCAAAACATGGCTCATGTGGGATATCATTAGATAGACATATCTATATAAATTTATTTTCTCATTTATTTTCTGAGCACTCCCTAAGAATGTCATTATGTTTTCCAGAAGGGAAACTTTCCCAGGAAAATTCTGCGGCGTTATTGCTGCATTATAATAAACAAAACATACCTATGTTTGTTTCATGGATTGAAAAAAAAAATGTACATACCATCTTTTTGTATTTGATAAGTGACCAAGTACCACCAGTGACAAAATATCCGACTTACTACCAACCCTCACATGAAATAATAATCCCTAATCAATGAGCCGTAAAATTGCTTGGCTGTTTCCAAAGTTATCTAAGTCTGCACTTGTCTCACTACCTTTTTTCTCTCTTTTCCCCTTTGCAGTCACTTGCATCTCTGATTCACCGATCACTTCCTCAGAATTCTTCATTACCTCTTGCATTCCCCTACTCATTGCACACATCATTTCTTGTTCTTCCAGACTTCCCTTTCAGAAGAACTTGTCCGCAATCAGAAAATTTCTCCAGAAATACTTCAAAGCACATGGAAGTTCTACTTCTCTTCGCACACACACCCACAAGTGTTCCCCTGCTCAAAGCCCCTTCCACTCCCCGTAAGCAGTCTTTTCAAACACAAACCCACCTGTATCTGTCTACAAAGAGAAAGCATAAACAACTACCATGAGTGAGTAGGGCTTCAAAGGAATGCTGGTTTGCAAGAAATTTTAAAAGTTTACTTTGCTCCTCGTATAGAGAAACATCTCCACTTTATTCAGCAGAGTTTCTCATAGTCACTTGCTTTCTAAGCTTCAATTACTTGAGGAAATGAACTATAAAAATACGTGCAAAGAGCACTATGACTGTCCTGTTACTACATGCTGTGAAATCAAAAAACACACAAGAAAGAAAAGTATTTTTTATAATGAAAAGGCTGGAAAAAAGGTCACTTGGGCTTCATAGTTATGCCACCAATTTTTGTTAAGTACATAAAAATATGTGTAGTCAGAAGGATGCTGGTATTCTTTTGAAAAGACATGATGTCCATCTCAGCCAAAACTCTGCATAGCATCAAAGCTAAATCTACCTCAATGTTTGAGGGCACTCTGTACAGAGGTGAAGATCTCTTCCTCTTAAGATATAAATCCAGATAATTCTTACATAGCAACTTTGCTGAATTTCAGTGACTGAAAGCATTCATACATTTGACATGATCTTGTCACGGAGTTGGAATTTATTCACACATTGCAAATTCTCAGGTATTTACTATGCATTAGTGCCGTCAAACCTGGGAATATATACAACATGGAATTTTTTTTCTGTTCTGGAGAAGAATAGAGCACACAGAAAGAAAAATTTGTTCTGGGTCAGACAATTTTCAGAACTGTTGGTAAAGGGAAAAATAAAAAGAATAATACTTGATTAAGCCTCGACCAATGTTGTGTATTCTTTTGGATTTATTTTCCTTGCTCTTAGAGTAAGTCACATTTTTTTTTATTGCTTGATGAGAGGTCCTTCCAAAAGCAAAAGGTGAAATGTTTATTTTCTATATGTCAAAGTAATATATGGTAATATTTTTCCGTGAAAGTAACAGAGTATTTCAGAGCACTGGAATTTTATGTTTAATAAAACACCGTCCTCCTGCTCTTTATGCCAGCAAAAGCAATGCATTGGATCTGCTCTGATTTTGAGATTATAAACAGTTTTAAATATGCTGCAACTCAAGTTCTTAGTTGTCTCACTATTTATTAGAAGAAAAAAGAACCTGAAAAATGACAAAAAAACTCCCAATAACAACAAACCAAACAAACAACCCCCCTCTGATTCCATACCTAAGTTTTCAACGCACTTATGAAGACTTGTGGTCAGGTTGTGGTCACCAGAGGTAAAGGTACACTTTGGCTTTCCTTGTCCACCATGAACTCTGGTAATAACAAAATGAGCTTTGAAAAGAGGTTGTCAAATTTGTCAGATTTATAATGCTATTGTTTAGCTTCCAGGCCTCCCCGGACTTTAAAGCAGAAGAAGTGCCTAAGGTGCCTTCAAAAGTCAGGTTTGCAGGTTTTTTCATCAGACAGACACATCACAAAGACAGTACAAATCCTTTTTCTTTTTTCTCTAAGCAGAATTTATAGCTCTTGAAATGGAGCCTCATGTCTCATCCTCCTACTAAAAAAACAACTCAGCTACCTGAAAAGCAATCCAAAGCAGACAGACCCTGCCTGTTTCCAAAACAGATTGAATTTAGCTTGTTGTCCCTCTCATTTCCCCTCTGTTCCAAATAAACTTTGAGATCTTTGCCATATTGCTGTATTGCAAGCCAGTCATAATTCCAGAAAGGCTGGGGACACAATGTACTACCTTTTTTAAGATGAGCTGGAGGAAAACACAACAAGTTTCTGAGCCTAAAGGTAATTTTCAGCTTTTCATTTGGAATTTTTTCTACAAACATTTCCTTATGATATTTAGGGTCCTTAAATATCTGGATCTTCTATGTTAAACAGAGGTTTAAGGATATTTATATCAGATTTCAGCTCTCAGACTGTTGTACATTGCATTTCTGTTTGGATCAAGGAAGTTTTAAATAGAGAATGACCAGCAGCTTATCACATCCTGTGTATTAAATCCTATAAATGCAAAAAATCCTGTTTGTCTGAGGTTTAATTCTTCCTTCTTTAGGTTTCACATTTTTATTTCATATCCTACATTGTGTAGAAAGGTATTTATGGTGAGACAGTGTTTCATATCTCTAGAAAATTCCATGTTTTCTTCAGAGCTGCCTGTGCATTTTCCATTTCCTTGATGGAATCAATCTCCTAAGACTTGTCCCTACCTTGACTTCCTCTCCTTCTTCCCACAGTACTTCAGACTAAAATAATGATACAGTAAAAAATTACAAGATCGATAGCTTTCTATTACAATCTCTCTAAGTAGTTTGGAGTTAGAAGCCTTTGGTTCAGTTGCTCTTCGTGATAAAATCTATCCTCAGCTTTCCAAATTAATAGAGAGGCTAATTCTTATGTATACGTATTATATGTTATCTAATTAGGATTATCTAATTGTCCAGATTGACCCAAATACTTGCCTTAGTGCTATCTGGTAAAAAATCTTTATGGTAATTTATCATAATAATGCAAATTTATTGAAAATCTTAATTATAGATGAGTATCACTTTTTGCAATACATTTTGCAAGGATGGTTTGACAGATTACTGACAATTAACATCTTACTTATCAATTCACATTGCTCAGGCAAAGACCTCAGTTTAAGGCTTACACCCTGGAGTAAGCTATTTGTCACATAAAAACAGATTACTATCTCAATATTAATCATTATCACATGCTTTGTGTTTGCTGATTTATTCAATCATAATGTGGGATCCTAACCTAGAGACCCACTGAACTTCACTTTCAGATTTTATTTTTAGGTATAAAATATTGAAATATTTAATAACAACATCAATGTCTTGTTCTTTGTACTTCTGAAAAATAAGATATCACAGCAAAAATGTGTTACTTCTCACTGTAATAAAAGGAAATTTTATGAGCATTTGTTATAAATCAGGCAGGAGTTCAGGCCATCATTTGTGGATTAAACCTGAAGAAGCTGTAGAAACAAATGTTTGCTGGTCCATACATGTTACTGGAGGCACATAAAGGTTTTAGATGAGAGCTTTCAGATTTCCCACCTGCAATGGCACTTTATGCTGCTTTCTTCTGTTACTTTTATTCCTGTTTTATTTTCCAGCTCTGGTAAATGAACCTGTGAACTGCTCATGACAGTGTAGTCAAGGTTCCTCTGAATCCTGTTACTGGTCTTTTTAATTACATTAATTCCAAACACAGGCACTCATCCTAAAATTATTCATGTATCCATGTTATTCATGTATCAGTCAAGGAAGGCTTAAAATTATTAGCACATAGGCAGAGCTGTTATCAGCAAAATGTTCAGGAGAACCACTGCTGGGATTCACCAAGGTAACAACATCCCTAGCAGGCAGCAGGTTTTCTGTTTTCTGACAGTTATCTGGTGCCAATGCTTTAGGACTGTTCTGGGACACTGCCAGACAAAAGAATTTAATGGCTTTACTCTGCTCTACTAAGAAGCCTGCAAACTAGCTCAATATGCTGGAGGAAGGAAGTCAGAAAAGGTTCAGGATTAAAATAATCCTAGGCAGATGAATAAATTCATACACAGCTATTAAAACCACAAAGTTTCCTGAGGCAAGTCAGCAGGAAAATAAAGCACATGCCACAGCAACCCATGGGATCATGCACAAAATGCTAAGCCTGTCATGTTCATTCTTATGATTGTAACACCTCAGGTATGATATAGACTTATAAATATTGATATTTTAAAATCTGAGGTTTTCTTCCTAGTGTTAAATATATTGTCAAGACAGCTGTCAGTCACTAAGCCACTAGTCACAGTTATCCCAAGGGATAAAGCACAGATTCCTAAAATACTCATCACCTTGAAGGAGCAAACAATTGGTTCAGATTGGCAGGTGTTCAAGAATTGCAGTGTGCAGGAACTACAAGATTTCACTCCAATGAAAGGACAAAAATGCAGTTAAGACTGTAAAAGTGACAAGAAAAATAATGGAATGAAAACTAAAAACACATTTGGATTTCATTGGTGGTGTTCCAATACACACCACCTGACAAGTGCTTTCTTTTTCTTACTTGTGTCACATACTATTTGTAAATTTTAGTGAGGAAAAAGTAAAATGCATTATTAGCGTTCATTATTGACACACCCTTTAAAATACTAGTAGAGTACAAAATGTAACTATAACCTCTTCCCCTAAATTACACATTATCAGCATTGTTTTCAATTTAAACCTGGATCTCAATAGATTCAGAACTCATGAAATGAACTGTAGAATCATGAATTATGTTAACAGTTAACTGAGAGTTCTATGTCTGTGAGTGTTCATGTATTAACTACTGTCTCTCCAGGAATGTTTCTCCCAATGATAAGCAAAGAAACTTCCTTATCAATTAAAAAACACATATAGTGGCTGTAATCAGCTTCTACTTCCCTTCAAAATTTCTCTTAAAAGTGCTTTCTTTTCCTTACTGAGAAAGATGTAATGCTAGATCATTAACCAAACACAGAAAAAGACACATGAATATTGAAGGCACAATTGGACACATGACACTTTTAGAAAATGAGAGAAAGTTAAAAATTCCTTGTCAGTGACTGAAAAACTGTACTTAACTGACAGATCAAAAATAAACATGTTCCTTCAGAATTTAGTAGTACACTGTTGTACTGGTTTTGACTGAGAAAGATGATTTTCTCCATAGTAGCTGGTATGGGGCTGTGTTTTGGATGGGTGAGGGAAACTGTTGATAACATGGGAGTGGTTTTGTTATCACAGAGCAGTGTTTGCACGAAGCCTTTTCTGCTTCTCAGACTGTCTGTCCTACCAGTGATGGGACTGGGGGTGCACAAGGAGTTGGGAGGGGACACAGCTGGGACAGCTGATCCCAACAGACGAAAGGGATATTCCATAAGATATGGCATCATGCTCAGAATATAAGGCTGGGGGTAAAAGAAGGAAAGGGGGATGCTGAAAGTTATGTTGTTTGTCTTCCCAAGTTCCATGGAGACCTGGTCTCCTGGGGATGGCTGAACAGCCAGGGGAAGCAGTGAATGGATTCCCTGTTTCACTAGTGTGCATGGCTTTTGCTTTTCCTATTAAATTGTCTTTATCCCCACCCACAAGTTTTCTCCCTTTTACCCTCCATGTCTCTTCCCCATTGAGTGGCTGGGTGGGGCATAGCTGTGTTCTGTGTTTAAACCATGACAACTGTTCTTTAAAGCAAGTATACTAAAAATTCAGACCATGTTTTAGTCAGTCTGGCAACGTGAGAGCTAGAGAGTTTGATGTAGTTAGGGGGTTTCTCTCTCTCTCTCTTTTTTTTTTTTTTTTGGGAAGTTTCCTCTAAAGCCCTGTAACCAGAAAAATGAGAGACATGTTTAGAGGGCCAAGTGCTTAGTATTTCAAGAACAGCTGGTGGAAAAGCAAAGTATAAAGAAAGGAAGCAAATGTCAACTTTATGTACTTCACCAGTCCCTAATGCAGACACATGAAATATTTGGTCTGTCAAGTTCCTCTGGGACTGTAACATTATTATACATCTGAAAATTTGAGGAAGTACTTGCCCATAGTTTGTTTATATCCCCTTATGTCATCTCAGATAACACAGGGATCAAAACCACACCACATCTTGATGTGTCACAGGCCGGGGGGCTGCACAGGCCAGCTCCCCCCCAGTCCGGGGTCCCTGGTCCGTGTAATCCCACCGGATCTGGGGCGGGCGGCCCCCGAGGTTCTGCAGCATGGGGTGAGTCTCCAAACCATGTCAATTCAAGCAGGAAATTAAGTAAAGTGAAGGAAAGAACTGGACTCCATCTCTGTTCTGGCAGGGAGGTTTATTTGGGGTATGGGGAAAAGGGGTGCAGGGAAGGAGAAGGGGCAAGGGAGACAGGGCAGGTAGCAGATGCTAGCAGCTCAGAGATGGAAGACCTCAAGCTGATCCAGACATCGCCTTATAAAGGGAAAGGAAGGGGAGGGACTGTCTCCCCTAGAGCCAGTCTGGGGTAGTCTGAAGGGAAGACAGGCATAGGGAACCCACCAATAGATTTCAGGGTACAGCAGAATGCATATTTCAAAATGAACCAATGGTACAATGAGCGGGGAAACAAAGAGAGCCCCACACTGCTACAACATCTGTTAATTTCCTGATGTTTTGGGGTTACGGGAAGGGATAAACCATGGAGTAATGAAAAACTGGAATTCTGACTCGGTTTTTGACCAGTTTGAGTACTATTAAATGAAGCTTACATTGCAACTTGCTGAGGTAAGACTTAAGTAAGATATAGCTAACAGTTATATTCTAGAGAAAATCTTAAGGGGCCCTGTTGTATTGGACAGATATATGGTACAGCAAAACAGGAATTATACCTGTGAAGAGGGAATGGAATGGGATACTGAGTAAACTCTTTGGCTTAAATGATTCCTAAGGGATGACAAGTGTGCTGAGATGACCATGAACCAAATAAAGAACTAACAGGTAAAAGTTCTGTTGTGATTGGCAAAAAGTTTCAAGGCTGTGTATCAACCCAAGTTATCCTAAGAACTATGTAAGCATATTGAGTTATTATGCTTATATTGGTTACATAGACATATAACGCACATATATTAAAATCAACAAAAATTATATGCTGAGTACATATTTTACTTCAGTGAGAATGAATAATCACTATAACAAACTAGAAGGAAGCTGTGAGTGCTCTCCATTGATGTCTTAAATATACAATAGGTAAATTACATCCCCCTGAAGAGTAATCAAACATTGGCCACCTTTTAATCTGTCAGTTAGCTAAATTAAATGAGGTAAAGTTTAATTGACTGTGATTTGTCTTGATTTTCTGTCAGAAACTAAACAGATTTCGTATCTCCTTCATCCTTCCCTCCTGCAGAAATGTTGATTTGGGAAAATTCAAGCCATTAAAAAAATTTTGTGTTTTATAAACCCATTTCTAGTTTTCCCTTTGTTTTTGTTTTGATTAATGGTTTAGTTCTCTCTTTTACTGTTTTTTAATTAAAAATCTAAATAGTTTGTTATTAAAATATTTAAAATTAAAAAATTATCTTCATAATATCTGCAGCTATTTTTAGCTTTGAAAATGTATTTGGCTTCCTTGAATTCTGCTTTCCATCAAAAGTTGCTGTCTGTGGAACAAGATCACAGGAGGTCAGAGAAGATAATTCAAGAGTCCCTGCGGCCTTATAAACATTCTGATTCTAAGCTCTAAAACTGAGAATTGAGAAGGAGGCATTCATAAACACAGAGACCAAAGTACTTTGCAGCCTATCAAGTCTGACCCTCCAAAGCTGATGAAAAGACCTGTATACTAACATCATCACATTCACTTTGAAGAGCACTTGTGGCACTTTGATAAGTGCATGACTGTTTCTAATGAAAAACAGACTTAGGGAAGGAATATCTCAACTGAGATACATGATCCAGGTTGCCTTAGACAGTGATGATAATTGCCACAAGTTGTGCTGATGGGCTGGTGATTTGCTTTTTTGGAATGCAGAAGTGGAAGAGGAAAACTATCAGAAATGATGGGAGCAACTGACAGAGGAAAAGGGTCAATAAATAAGATATTAGATGTCTTTCAGTTAGACATTACTTTTCTGAATTATCTCCTAGTAATTGAATATGATAAAAAATAAAGAGAGGTTAAACAAGCACTGTCTGAAGCTGGATAGAAATTATGAAGATAAGACGTGAGAAAGACTGAAAAAGTTCTTGCAAGAAAACTGTAAGTAGATTGTAAACTCAGCTTTTATGCTTTGAAATTTTGCACAAAGTCTAGCTTCTTATGGCAAGTGTATTGATATGCAATGTGTAAACTTTGAGCTTGTTTTATTCTTAGCATTCAATGATGAATAATTTCATGGAACTAAGCAGTTATTTTCATGTCTAAAAAACTGGTCAAAATTCTGCAATGTTCATGACTGTGCACTCATTGTGGGGTGAGTTGGACCCATTAATGATTTGGAATGAATGTGATTAACTTTCAACTTGATTACTTTGAGTGGCAGCCCTTATCATGTTTATCAGAGAATCATCAAAATAGAGTCTGGAGCTACTGCATGGATGCTCATGATCTCATCCTTTTCTTCCCTAACCCGAAGTTCTGGATGTTTCAATTATCTCACTTTAATATATACCTGCATTCCTCTCCTGCACCACTGTGATGGGAGCACTACTGAGTGAGCTGGGTGTGTCCTTATTTGTTCCAGCGAGGAAAAAGTTTTACTTTAATGACATTTTTATACAACTGAGGCAAATATCAGAGATTACAAATCTTATGTTCTGTATTGAGAAAGATGGAGAAGGAAATTTTTTCCTGTCTGAAGGACTGGTTTACATTCCTGTCTCTGCCCTTTTTTTATCAAGCTTTAATTTTAGGTTTATGAAGTCATACATTTTTTATTTTTGGTATCACACCTATGAAAGAAAGGTAAAATTTGCTTTTTCATGTTTGTTAATATTAAAGCACTTATGAGCACTCCCCACACAAACATTTATTTACTTAACTGTGAATTATAATTGTCACTGTAAACAGAAATGCTCATAAAGGGTAACTACATTTTAGTCCTACTTAGTGGGGTATAAAATACGACACTCATTAATAGACAGGAGCAAAACAGAGGATGTTTATGTGTTTAAAGTGTGCAACAGGACATCTATTACTTCCCAAATATCTAAATAATATTTGTTGCGATTCTGTCACGAATACTCAGAAAAGATCATAAAACCCAACATGTGTTTATCATGTCTTATATATTTATTTATCATTGATGCACATTCGAAATTTATGAAGGTCATACTTGGAATGGTTTCCTTCTGGCCACAATGGCTATTGAATTTTCAGTTCAGTGTCCAGAAAGACAACACTTCTTCAAGCCAGGCACTTCCTCACAGTGTTCTTATTTGTATTTGAAGGTCATTTCTAATCTGTTACACTAAGGCCCAAGTGATCACGATTCACTCCTAGCACATCATAAAATATCTTCAAAATACCTTTAAAACAATCAATCAGTACTTTTAAAAATCTTGACATTTTGCTAACCATTAGGTACAACTCAACTAATCTTTTAAGATCTCCAAAGACCAAATTAAATTTTTAAAAAATCTTTTTTTTTTTTTTTTAATATATATACTACTAAGATTTCTGATGCCATTAGAGCTATTGCTACTTATAACAGATCCAGATGACAGACTGGGTTTTCCAGCATTTTACTTTTTTTTTAACGTATTATTACTTTTATTAAGCTCCACTTTCTTAATTTCACCAAATTTCTTTTTAAAATAAGAAAGACAGTCCGAGACACTATTGATAGGAGAAAAATCTACCTACCAGAGGAATACAAATAAAATTTCTTGATCAATTTTGTCAAAATACAGGGAGTGCAATCTTACAGCCTGTTCTAGAACAACTTCTCCACTATGGCTGTTTTGTCTAGACAGCATGAAAAATGTATAACCATTAAAAACTTATTGAACGAATCTGATAAAGGAAAAAAAACCAGCAGGATTTGAGTAAGATATTAACAAGTCTTTTCCTTCTTTTTTTTACCTTTGTAATTCTATCACATTGTTTCTTTACATTTTAACCCCCCCCTTTTTTTGTCCCATTATCTTTGCCTTATTAACTCCTTAAACATCAAATAATAGAACTTCAGAGTCAGAAGCATATACTGTAAGCTTCCCAGGGTTTTCTTTGTCCCATTGCATTACCAGAATTAATCATTCATCCCTTCAAGACTGCATTTTCTCCTGCTTCTGTGTATGAGAAATGAGGCATTTGGGCTTATGATCACTGAAATGTCCTGAGCTGACAGCACAGAATCACTTCATATAACTGGCTCTCTAACTCTCCTAACGGTGTCAGGTTATTATCATGATTCCAGGGATACTCATCACAGAAAAACTTTGGTGCTTGGTATTAAGACGTAAGCATTTATGCTTCCTTTTAAGTCTCCTGTAATTATTTGGGATGTGGTATTAAATATGAAAATCTGCATCCATCTTTAATATTTTTGGAAGGGGTAAAAATGGTTACTTGAGTTGTGCTAGTTGAACCTTTTAAAGTAGACAGATTGCAGTTGTCGTGTAAAGAATAAGAGGAACTAGAGAAGAGACACTAGGGAACAGTTGGCACAGGGATATAAGACTTTCACTAGTTAGTCACTGTCCAAACAACTAGGAGGACAAAATATGTGGAGCAAGTGGGGTGGGGAGGGGGAGAACCACAATACAAATAAAAATAAGGAACTCAGGTTGCAGTTTCTGTTCTGGTTTTGTAGGAGTCACAGTCAGAATTGTGGTTCGCTTTTCTGTCTCTTTTATGCCATTACTGTTCAGGTGTTTAAAGATTAAAGCTCTCTCCTTTTGTGGAATTTAAGCCCTGCCTTCTCTCTGCCCCCCACCCCAGCCTCCCATTAGAACCCTGACGGTACAGCCATCTTTAAGATAGATGGACTTTAGGAGAACTCTCCTACCCATTTGAAGAATTTTCACATCTTTATGCCTTACAACTCTTAATTTTCTCTGCTTCTTATCTAACACTAAAACTGTTCCTTGCCTTTATTCCCAAGGGTTTCATAGGGATACATAACCTAGTTCTTCCTGTTTAATTGCACATTAGGCCTTATTATCACTTACTATCATTGCTGTGGTGCCTCATATACTTTTACAAATTCCTATTAAATTAAGAAAAGAGTATCTGTTAAGTCTGACTACCTTTCTCTTGTTCCATCCCAAAAAGACACATATTTGACTTTATGTGTGTTTTCTTAATGGAGAATACTAAGGTTGATGAGAAAGAAAAGCTGACTTCACATTAAAATTGAGTTAAAACCTGATAACTCAGCCTACCCCCAGCACTTAAGAAAGAGTACTTCTTCAGGCTGGTTGTCTGTGAAACTGCTGCCTGCCTCATACACAAATCCAGTCCCTGCCACATGCCTGCTGACAGCTTATTCTAAAACAGCAATTCAAAAATGATGATCAGCAAGAGGCAGCCTCTTAATTGCCATTAGAATGAGTGGAGCATCCTCCTCCCAAATGACTTGGAAAGAAATATTCGATGGCAATAAATACAAGAAAATGCACACCATTATATTGAGTCATAATTGCACACGCTGTCAGAGGGGGAAAGAGCAGGGTGCTCCAGGAAGGAAGGTAAAATTTGATCCAATGGCAACCGTGGTGGCAGTGCCTCCACAGCACCAGAGCCAGGCCAGCAGAGCCTGCAGGGGACTGCAGTGGGTCCAGCAAGCATCAGGCAGAGGCAAAATAACAAGCCAAACCCAGGATCAACCCAGGAAACTCAGACACTTCAACCACAGGGCAGGAAGCCCACTTGCAAGATAGCCAGGGCAGGGATATGAGGAGGGAGTAAGGGAGGGGTTGTTTCTCCAGGATAGCCACTGAAATCCCCTGGCAGCATTTGAACACCAAGTGATTTCTCATGCAATGTGGAATTCAGCTGCAGAAAACACTATCTGCAGAAAACCAGATCTAATGGAGGCCAGAGGAATATGGATATTCAGAGCAGATTTAGGAGAATTAATGTATTTTAAGTCTACCAGTAGCTATTGTAATTGTGACAGTTGGATTGCCTGAATTCCCAAATTGTTGATTGCTAAATTAAAATACTGGAGTGAAGATCCCTCTACCTACATTTACTCTCAAAACGTTTACTACTCACTGTTAGGAAAATGATGCCTTGGTTTGGTCCTACATCTTTTTATGACAGTCTTTGCATCCTTTGAACAGAAATAATTTATGTCATAAACAAAATGTCAAGTATATGAAAGACCTGATTACAAAATGAAGATATAGACAAGGAATATGTATCAACAAATAAGTTAAGAAAGCAGAAGATGTAAAAAGAAAAACAAACAAAAAAATCAATTTTAAAACTGTCTACCAAATCCTTAAAAACTTTTTAAGAAACCTAGAAAAGTAATCTTTGTGCTAAAAATTGATGAGGATAAACTAAAAAGATGATAAGAGCATTTCCTGGACAGTCTGGACAGAACAAAACCCAGGGTTAAACTTAAGTAATCCTAGAAAAGCCCCAAACTTCACTAATTAGCAGTAACCTTCCACTGAACAGGAAACAAAAAAAGTCTGCAGGAAACTTCCTGGCCAAGACAAAATATCAGGCAGAATCTGACAGGAGAATCTAAAAGAAATGACCAACCATCTGCAATAATGCCTTGAAAACAAAAACACATCAACCTTAACTGTCGCAGTATCACAGAAGGAAGATGAGCCAAAATGGATTGAGCAGCTCAGCAGAACATTAATGTCACATGCAGGAAATATTCATAGTAGATTGATATTACAGCAAAAGAAATCTAGGTAAGAAAAGAATGTCCAGGTATTAGAGAAAGGATATCATACACTGAACATGTTTTGAAGAGTCCTAGGTAGGTACATTGAAGTGAAAATGCTAATCATTATCAACCTGTATGATACTGAAAAATCTTTCTATTCTTGCAAAAAATTCACAGAGGAGAAGAGCTGGCTGTGGCAAATTAATTAAGTAAATTACTCTGGTGGGTTAACCTTGCCTAGCAGATAAATATCCACCAAGCCAGTAACTCACTTTACCCCTCAGTGGAATGCTGGCAAAGATAAAGACAGGGAGATCATGTAACCAAATACCATTGCAGATAAAGCAGGCTGGTCTTGGGGAAAAATAATATATTGCCGATAAAAATAAATATTCCATTATGTATTTGAGTAGTGTGGAACTACCACGTCCTTGCCACCTGCATGTATATAGCAAGAAAGAAAGTCTGTGTTAAACCAGCGTGTTTTGTCCACTCTCAAGCTAAAACCGATGCATTATTTATTGACAGGAATAAAAACCAAAATTGGCAGCTATTCTTACTTGTTGACCTCATTGAGAGAACAAGACTTGAAGGAAAAAGTTTGTAAAACCTTCGACCAGAAGTTAGAACTGTAAAGACCTAGATACTGAAGGCTTAGAATAAACTTGCTTCCAGTTTCTGCACTTCTAGAAAGCACGAAGGACAGCTCCAAGGAGAGCTCTAGTTTTGGTTATTGCAACCATTCTTTTTGTGATCAATGTCTTTTAACAAATTTTTGGTAAATAAACACTAGGTGTGGCTAGCACAGGTCTTTCTCGTGAGAAAATTTTGCTACGTTTCATAAACAAAGATAAAGTTTGGATGTTTTGCAAACAACGTCTCCGGGTTAGGTCAGTTCGGGCTTGGCCAATAGGGCCTAGGGGGAGGTCTCGGGCTGACCAATCTGGGTGACCTCTGAAAACTCTATATATATGGAAATCAAAATAATAAAGACACCTTCTCTCTTTCCTTGTCTGAGAACCTGGGTCATTCCTCAGCTAGCGGCTCAACAGCGACAACTAGGCACTTTGTTATCTACAGAACTGCACAATGATAGACAACAATCCAAAGGCAGGCAGAGTAAGATTCATTAGAGTATGTCTTATGAACAAGTTACATAACATTTAGATTGTAGAAATTCTTCAGACAAACCTGCATGGTTTCTACTAAATATCTATGAAGACCAAAAATTGGATAGAACAGGTAATAAGACTGGACACTTATAAAAGATGCAGGAACATATCCATTGCTAAATTTCTATTATGGAAATGACAGATAAAATGGTTTGGAAATGTGCAAAGCATTGAAGCATAAGTAGTCCTTACCACTCCAAATGCTGTAATAGTGAACTATGACAGAGGGGTAAGGATTAGAAGGGAGTGCTGGGCATCACCTGGCACAACGCTCTGCCCAAGAACAGCCACCTGGGGCCGATTTCCCAGCCTGTATAGAGATGGATTTTGGATGTCTTCAGGCATGCAGAATCCACAACCTCTCTGGTCAACCTCAAAGATAGATAGAAAGCTAGATAGAAAGTTAGTAGTCAGAGATCAAATAGAAAGATAGCTTAAACATTTGAAGGATTAATTTATTTCTTTTAAAAACCTGTATTTGCTTTTTGTTTCAGAGAATTAAAGAAAAATAAAAGCAAGTAGAGAATTATTAAGGTTAAATTTTAAATTAAGTATTTAAAAACTACCTCATGTTATCAATAAAATGTTTGCATGTCTAGTTGTATGGAGAGAATACAAACCCTTGAATTTAACTGTCTCCCCTCCAACTACAGTTCAGAAGCCTGATAGAATCTCACTGATTGTAAGACATTTTTACATAGTAAAAAATCATTCTTTAAAAAAACTTGAAATTGTTTATGGAGATTTAATATATTTTCATATCAAATCGAAGAGGAAACAAAATGAACAGACTTCAAAGCTGAAGTTTTTAATCTTTTATTTTTAAAGCATTTTCACTGAATTGAAAGAGCATCATAATTATAAGGTAGGTTTATAATTGAATGGGGAAAATGCTGAATGTATCTGTTGATATAAAAGAGAGCAAGATGCCAATAGCAAAGTGCAAAATGCATTTCCCTAAAACTTCTTCAGTTTCTTTTTGTCTCCTAGAAACACATGTTCTAGTTAACTTAAAGTTATTATTTCTCTACCTTTATGACATGCCTGTGGCGCTGTGCAAGGTGATCAGGCAAATGCAGGTGCTCAGGGAAAGTTATGGATGCTTTAGATCTTCCACTAATAACATCAAACACACCATTTTTATGTGCTCTATATTATATGAGAGAGCTCTTGTCACAGAGCTGAGGGGGAAATAATGGAATATTGGTGAAGAAGATTGTAAACACGCTTGAGCAACTTACAGCCATGGTGTCGAGAAGCACATAGATCACAGGAATTGTTGTTTGGCCTTGTGTGTAGATCTCCGTTTAGGTAACATGTGATACACTTGGAGGCACCCCACGGAACATGCTTCAGATTTCTGCCCTGCTGTGGGAAAGATCAAACACAGTGGTAAATCACACCTGCAGGAATCTCTGACACACGGGGGGAAAACAGCAGGTTCGCTCATCCTCCAGCAAGGGCTGAGCTCTGTGGTGTCTGTGTGAGTGTACAATACCCTTGTGCCACTGCCCAGACACTGCTGCAGGGATGCCCTGCTTAGCAAGGCAATGAAAATAAATTTATTCTCAGCATTTCATTGGTGCTTGTGCCTGCATCCTGTCTGTTCCTGCTCACACACTGACATTTAGCTTTTATATGGAATTACAGAATCATTACAGTTGGAATAGATCTCCAAGATCATCAAGTCTAACCTTTGACCAATCATCATCTTCCAAATGGACCATGACACTAAGTGCTGCATTCAGTCATTTCTTGAACTCCTCCAGGGATGGTGACTCCACCACCTTCCTGGGCAGCCCGGTCCCGTGCTTGATAACCCTTTCCATGAAGAAATTCTTCCTGATGTCCAACCTGAATTTCCTCTGGTACAACTTTAGGCCATTTCTTCTTGTCCTATTGTTTGTTGACAAGGAGAAGAGACAAACCTCCACCTGGTTATACCCTCCTTTCAAGGAGTTGTAGAGAGTGAGAAGTTCCCACATGAGCCTTCTTTTCTCCAGGCTGAGCCTCTCCAGCTCTCTCAGCTGCTCCTCACCAGACTTGGGCTCCAGACCCTTCCCCAGCTCCATTGCCCTTCTCTGGACACACTCCAGGCCATCAATATCTTTCTTGTAGTGAGGAGCCCAGAACTGGACACAGGATTCGAGGTGTTGCTTCACCAGTACCAAGTACAGGGGGACAATCATTTCCCTAGTCAAACACCACTAGCCAATACCCCACACTTTTCATTTACATTGGAAATTCCTGTCTGCTTAAGATATTCTCAATTTTTATAGCTCTTATATAACTTGGAGCAGAATAAACACAAGGATTTCTACAGAAGTGAAATGCCACTTAAATTACAGAGACATGCAGTTAGAATTTTTTTGTTCTGACAATAAATGAACTCTAATTTTGCTTAACAAAATCACGAGCTCCTTGAACAATGAAGTAACCAGCTGCTTCGTGCTTCATTAACTCTCAGTCCTCTTTACTAAGTCATAGCTTGCCAGTAAAGAGTATTGCAGTTTTAACAGGAAAGTATCAATGTCTTTTCAATTTATTAAAAATACTTTAGAGTCTCAATGGATTAAACCATACTATATGCCGAAAAAAGGCAGTAATTCTTTACATTAGCATCAAATCAACACTGCAGATTTGTGTTCCAAAAAGATGATGAGAAACTTGTAAAGATTGCAGAAAAAGCTTAAATCTCTAAGGAGCTCAAAATTGAGTTGAGTGAAAGTAAATGGATTCCCACCCGTGGAATAAATTACATTAAATTCTATTGGCATATATGATTTGTGAAATCCTATCTTTTAGATATACCTGCATGTACCCCAAGAAGCCATCAACTAATGCAAGGATCATAAGCAAGAAAATGGCCTCTTGATGGCATGACTGGCCCAGAAAACTGATCTGTTGCACATTGTAGTGAAAAGGCTTATCTTTTCTGGACATAAAAGATGGGAAAGCTCATATTAAACCTAACCTGCATTTTTACAAGACCATCTTTATTTATGTAAAAGGAGCCGTAAATGGTGTATTTGAATATTTAAGTTCCTTGGGGCAAAGAAAACTTTTACTTGCATAAAATTTATTTTCATAGGGTATCATCTAGCCAGAAGCTGGGCCTTGTGGGCCCTGGTATGACTTAAAGAAAATCTCCTGCATTGTCCCAGCAACTTATAACTGCGAAATGAGAGGCACCTCTGCACTGTTACACTGGTGCTCCTGCATGCAAAGTGAGAGCATCAGTGCCATGAGTTTGCACAGAGAGATTCACCATGGCAGGGCCTTCTGCTTCCTTTCTTGTCGAGTCTTCCAACTTCTGTTTGTCACGAATGAGCGTTTTATGTTGCTTAAAGAATCACTGGCAAAGGTATCTTCAAAAGCAGGTTTCATACAAAAGTGAAATCCAATTGGCAAAATTTACTCTATTACTTACTAGATAGTTAAAGCACACCGAGAAAAATCAGATTAAAACCTAAAATCAGTCATTCTAAAACTAAAATCATCACAAAAAGATCTACAGAGAGGCTGGAGTTGGAAAAAGGATGGGAAAGGGCAAGTATAAAAAAGGGATAAGGGAGACTCTCTCACATTGAGTCCCAAGGTTCAGGAACTTATCTTCAGTCTTGACCAGCAGCTTAGGCCCAAAGGTTTAAGTAGCACTTAAACTAAACAGCACTACATTTCTATCCTAATTTAAGCAATTTAACAAATGTTTCTAGATAATACTATAGGCACAACAGTACCTCAAAGGCCTATCTTTCTTATAATGTACTTAAGAATCTAAGAAAGCATGTACAAACTATATTCCTGTGAAAAATTCCCCTCTGGCTCAGTGATGCACTCATGTCAGATGCCTTTGCATCTTCTCAACAGGCAAAGGGCTGAGACTCAGAGCAGGGGTATCAGCCAAGGCTCCATCATCAGCAGTGGTTTTCCAAGTATAACAGACTTGAGAATTCACCAGCCATTAAAGGTGTCCAACTCAGAGGGAGGTGCTGCACAGAGCGCTCTGCAGCCTGGGAGAGCTCAAAGGGTTCCACTTTGGACCACTCTTTATAGGATCACAAGAGAGTTGGCTTTAGTCCTAGTAATGATCACTTCTGAGTTCACAGTGTGGCCCGAGGAGGCTGTGGGGCAAGGATGCAGCACGACACTGTGCTCTTCGAAGTGTGTGCGAGGGAGTTTGTCCCTCTCAGAGGAGCTCATGTTGCAGAGGGCAGAGTTCCAACAAAATAGCCACAGTCACAGACTGGAGAAGGCTCCTGATTGCTGCAAAAGGCAGGGAAAGGTTAATAGCAGGACTATGTGCTGCAAGTGAGCATGAGGTGGGGACCTGGTCTATGGGGAGAATTCAAGATAAGAACAGGAAAATAGAGAGACAAATTTGGATTTGGCAGGGCTATTGGAGACACACACAAAAAGGAAATGAGGAACTGCTTTAAGAACAAATTCAGGGTCTTATGTCTGAATATTTCCTGGTACCCTGTATTACTTAAATCTGATTTTTGAATTGTAGAATGATTTTTATAGAAAGGGACTTTAAAGATCATCTAGTTTTAAGCCCCTTCTACATGATCAGGGACACCTTCCGTCAGACCAGGTTTCTTGAACAATTCAGAGGTGGGGCATCCACAGCTTCTCTGGGCTACCTGTTCCAATATCATACAACCCTCACAGTAACTAGAGTAATTTTGACTTTAAAAGACCTCTAGACTTATCTGGCCCAAAAACTTGCTCAGAGCAAGAGCAACTTAAAGCAGAGACACCTTGATCATCAGCAAATGAAAGACATATTGAAGATATTGCCATTGTGCAGCAATATGTGCCCCTTCCTTGTGATTTGCCTTATAACACAGTTCTCTTATTCCTTCTATAATAACATTTGCCTTTTACCACTTTCTGTGAGACTACAGGGATATGGTAAGAATCTTTAAATAAAGACCAATGTCTGAAAAAATATTACTAATAGCCCATCTCTTACATACTTATTGTGACAGCGTGCTTAGAAAGCAGTGAACATCTATATAAATTATGTAGATCTACTAAGGATAATGTAGGAGGCTACTCTTTCCTCTTGGAAAAGTCAAAATTAAAAAAAAAGAAAATCAAGCCTACTGAGAAATAGTGACAAAGCTAAAAGCCATCACTTAGACAAGACAAAAAGAGCTCTAGACTAAGGATTTTTTTGGGTTTAAAATTTTGATGAGCTTCTTAAATGTACGCATACCCAGTTGATATAATTAAAATATCATAAATCCCTTAAAAGTTTTGTTTGTTCTTCATAAATGTCTGCTAGCTGTTATTTATATAATGTGTTAAAAATGAGGAGCTTGATTTTAAGCATGGAGCATGAGAAATATTTTCCAATTCAATAGTCAAGAGAGCTTCAAGAGAGCTGAAGCAACTGAAAGTTAAAGGCACTGGAAATAGTCAACATATGCAACAACAATATGCTTGTCATTCTTTGTAAAGGATGAGGTTTTGATTGAAGTTCAAGTTGGTGAAACTCTAAGAAAACTATAAGGAAAGAAGGATGCCTCTGAAAAAATATCTTCTTGAGGTTTTTTGATAATATCATGAAAGGGAATAAGATTGTAGAAATCATAGAGTGCACTCACTGGAATAAATATAATATTCCTCGTTTTTTCCTGATTTCAGCTATTACTTCCCACAGCATCATAAACTCAGGAAATATAAAAAGTTCTTAAGGAACTCTTGGCAGTCCAGAATGTCGAGAAATGAACATTACCAGGAGGGCAGTACCCAACTGCGTCACTTGTATCTACAGCCATCCTGAAAAATATCTAATTTCAGTTTGACCTTTATTCTGTTTTCTTTGCCGACACAACTGCATTTGTTCAGGAAGAGCAGATCTTGTGTATGCCTTATGAGGACAGATCTTTTTTTCTCTATTCACATATTACAAAGCCTCTTCAGAAATTAAAATGGCTTTGAGTCCTTTCATGAACAAATTAAAGTTTATAATACATCTTTCTGTCTCGTGTTTCTGGAGTAAGAACTAAAAAGAGCTTAAAAACCATGGGCAATTAAGAATACCCTCATTTAGATAAACCTCCAACAAAATGTCTTCCTCTGATTTCACAATGGCATAGAGATTAGTAAGGGATAAGGTTTAACTCCTTCATCATTATTATTAGATATTTAAACTTGTGTTTCAGACAATTAAAAGTTATGTTCTCAATAGAGGACAAACAGGACACATCTGGAGTTCACAGTGAATGATCTGGACTTCATCTATTAGCAAGCAGCCCCATGGACAATGAAGATACCATATTTTATGTATTTTTTCCGACATGATTTCAAATCAAATCAAGAATAGCAGTCATGCACCTGTGATAAGATACATTTCTATTAGAAGGTTGGGATAATGAGTTCTCATCATCTATGAAAAGTCCCATTATCTGGTGACTAAACAGCACATTACCAAGGAAATAAAAAATTACAAAAATGAACTCATCTTAATTTAGCCTGGAAAGGTTATTGTCAAGTGTATTTCTAGATGCAAATCCCTTTTAAAAAGTTTATAAAAGAAAACAAGTTCTTTTGTGAAATATTATAAGGATCTATCTTAATAAACCCTAAAAGTTTCAAGCAAGGTGTCAAAATAATTCATACTACTGAAAATCACCATATATAAACTGGACATGAGAGGGGTGATTGAAACTGGTTATGTTCCTAAGCAACATGTTAAATCTCATTATGTTAATGGAAAATATGATTTGTTCAATTTCACTGCTCTGTTACTTCACTGTTCCCAGAATACCATCCCTCCTTACAATAGCATTGCTACTGCAAGGAGTCAAGAAATAAAAACCAAGGTATTCCTTTGAGTAGGAAAAATACTCCATCATCTCCATCCACTTTACAACCTCACTAATAACTGTTGCTTATGTAGCAATAATTTCCTTCAGAGACTAAAAAAATGTCACTTTCTAATTTCTGGAATATTACAATTAAAAGCAGAAAACTACAATATCAGTGGACCTGCAAGGGGTAAACCTCTTTATCTATTTAACTGGAAATATTGTAACAATGACAGAAATACTGGGAGAGTTAATATTTATCCTGAAAATCTGTTATCCTCTGAGATTTTCTGAGATATTTTATTGTCACAAATCAAACCACAGATGAATAAAATTGCATTGTGTTTACTACCTTGTATACTGTTATTTCAAGCACATTTAATTGATATACAGTGTTTATCTTGGTATGAGAACGTTGCACTACAAGGAATCACAGAACACAAAGTCATGTCTGATGTACCTCATCTTATTCCATTCAGATTCAACACTAGATAGTTTTTGGCCTTCCTAATCCAAATCCTGCATCCTCAGACATTATTTTCCTCCAGGGTTTACATCTCCTGGATTTAGTTTTGGTTTCAGTCAGAAGCTGTTCTTACATATATAATATGTATGATCTTACATATATAATGACCAGTGGCTTATAAATATATAAAGAATTGCATAAAACTTCCCAATGAGCCTTAAATGACAGCAGCAGCTGCTCAATATAAAAGTGGGATGAAAAGGGAGCATTTGTTCTCTGTGAGACAGAACAGTAACAATTCACAACTCTTGGTTGGATGTCAAAAATGCTTACAAAACATACAACAGGACATTATGTTCCTTCTGGGAATTGCTCCCCACCAAGGCAAGAAACCCAGAGATTTGAGCTTTACTTTGACAGTTACTTGTTCATAGCCATTAGTGGTAGTTTTGTCATGGGTAGGAGGAACATGCAGCACAGCAAACAGACAAAAAATCTTGAAGTGACATAGTTATTTCCCATAGCTCACTTTTATTTCATAAGAATGAACTTGTGGAAAATTTTCTGCCAGAGTTAGCCTGTGGATTGGATTCACTCAGGAATGTCACAGTCTTTCTTCCTTATGAAGACATGTTATATTCCAGTAAGGAGATTTTAGAAGAGTTGGACAACATTACCTTTGATACAATTCCTTTCTTGTTCTGTCAATGGTAATTTTAGTCTGGTGAGACTTGTGACTTCACCCCTTTTTTGATATTCCTTGCTGTTGATAGCTTCCTGGAAACTCTCCAGTTTTCATAGGTTTATTAATTACATGCCTATTGACATAACAGCTGAAAATTCAAACACGGTGCTTTGTGCTTGAAACAAAAGAAAACCAAAATGATACAGTATCAAAGCCCTGTGGAAATTTTTACTTAGCATAAAGGAAATTCATTAGTCTTCAACGATGGAGCTATATTCTGATGTTTCACCCATGGGAAAATTCCATTCCTGAACAGCCATCCCCTGCAATGACAGTTTGTAGCCCTGCTCCTGTGTAAGCCATGGTTCCCCAAACTCCCACTAAGTCCACGAGTCATTAAAAGTGCAAAAGCCAACACTCCCAGCACCCTTGAAGGAAAATATTTTATGTAAGGGTCTTCTGGCTATCTCCCATTGTATAATGGGAGATTTTTATTTGGGAGAAAAGGACGCGTTAGACTAATTCATTTGGTAAGGCAAGAGCTCCTGCAGAGTTTTGAACTCAGGGGAGCCAAGAGAGGATGTCTGAGAGAGAGGAAAGCCCTGGTCAGACAGCTGCTCCTGGTCTTGCTCCTGCTCTCAGCTCCAATGGAGTAGCTTCAAGCAGTGTTGTTGACCTGGGAGTCACTGTTTCAAACAAGATGAAGTTACTCACTGCAGTACAAGACAGCCTGAAGTCAATGGGATCAGGAGTTACTGCTTCAAAGGGAGCAGCATACTTGTGCAAGGCAGCTGTTTCTGGCTCTCTCCAAGTTTCTGCAGCTGTCCAAGAGGTATCTTTTTCTTAAAAAAAATTGTAGGACAGTGTATCTACTCACAATTAAAATTTAAGCAGGTCTCATCTAAAGAATGGGGAATACAGGATACAATCTGATCTCTCTCACACAAAAAGGTCCATGTCATGAATAATATTAGTACCATTAATAAATAAAAATGACAACGTATCAGCAGTGTATCTAAGATCTTACCTCATATATTCCCATTTTCTCTAAATAAGAAATATAGATCGGGACTTTCTTATTATCCTGTTTCTACTCATCATTTATTTATGCTATACATGGCATAATTAATATTTATTAATCACTATACATGTAATAGCAATGGATATAAATGAAGTAACATACACTGAGCCCATTATCCTAATACTTCAAAAAGTTTTTAGTCTTCAGGGCTTGCAGAGGAAAGCCGCTGTGAACTACAGCTAGATAATTGAACCATAGATTTTAAATGCATCTTAATTTCTACACGCACTTAAAAGTAAGATACGGCCAAATTTCTAGAATTCAAGATCTAAACATTCAACAAATTGGTATTTTCCAACTATTCTGACACATCTTCAGTTACTATCTAAAACCATTCTAAGCAGACAGAGCAAATCAAGGCAGGTTCTACTTGACTAATCTGATTTTTTTCTTTGACAAGGTGACCAACCAAGTAGATGAGGGAAAAGCTGTGGATGCTGTCTGCGTGGGCTGTAGTAAAGCCCTTGACAACATTTCCCAAGGTATTCTCCTGGAGAAACTGGCTGCTCGTAGCTTGGACAGGTTAATTCTTCTCTGGATAAAAAATCTGTCTGGATATCCATGCCCAGAGAGTGGTCATGAAAGGAGATAAATCCAGTTGGTGGCCGGTCACAAGTGAGGTTCCCCAGAGCTCCATACTGGGGACAACCCTGTTTAATATTTTTATCAACAACCTGAATGAGGGGATAAAGGGCATCCCTAGGCAGCTGCAGATGACATTAAGTTGGGTGGGAGTGTTGATCTGCTGGAGGGCAGGAAGGATCTGCAGAGGCATCTGGGCAGGCTGGGTCCATGGGCTGAGGTCAATGATCTGAGGTTCAACAAGGCCAAGAGCTGGCTCCTGCCCTTGGGTCCCTCCTGCACTGGCAGCAGAGAAGCTGGAAAACTGCAGGGCAGAAAAGGTCCTGGGGACCCTGGTCAACAGCAGCAGAACATCAGCCAGCTGTGCCCAGGTGGCCAAGAAGGCCAATGGCACCTGGCCTGTGTCAGCAATAGTGTGGCAGCAGGACCAGGGCAGGGATTGTTTCCCGGTGCTGGGCACTGGTGAGGCCACAGCTCAGATCCTGTGTTCAGTTCTGAGCTCCTCACTGCCAGAAAGACTTTGAAGGGCTGGAGTGTGTCCAGAGAAGGGAATGGAGCTGGGGAAGGGTCTGGAGCACAAGTCTGGTGAGGAGCAGAACTGGTGAGGGAGTTGAGGGGACTCAGCCTGGAGAAAAGGAGGCTCAGGGAGGATCGTATTGCTCTCCACAACTCCCTGACAGGAGGGTGCAGCCAGGTGGGGGTCGGGCTCTGCTCCCAGGGAACAAGCTACAGTACAAGAGGAAATGGCCCCAAGTTGCACCAGGGGAGATTTAGACAGGGTATTAGGGAAAATCTCTTCTTGAAAACTGTGATCAAACATTGGAATTAGGTGCCAGGGGATGGTGGAATCACTATCTTTGGAAGTATTCAAAAATTGTCTACATGTGGAACTTGGGGACATGGTTTAGTGATGGAAATTACAGTGCTGGTGAATGGTTGGACTCAATGATCTTTAAGGTCTTTTCCAATCTTAATAACTGTGATTCTATGCTTATTTAATACATTGGTCTCCTGATGTGTTTTGAGCTGCTGTGAAATTGTTAGTCATCATCAACATGTCTGATTTTTAAGATGATAAAACCAAATAAAGCATCTTTAGGGCTCTAACTATTACAACTAGTGCCAAAGTACCAAAGATTAGCAAATGTGTTTGGTTTTAGGACTGGTCTCAGTTGATAAGTCTTTTGAGACTCTACATTAAAAATACATAAATGTGAAAAGCTTTGAAGGAAATGTATGAGATTACCAGGGGAAAAAAGTGGTGTTACTTTATATACCTGAAAGTGCACTGTTTTTACACCTTGCAAATTAAACATGGTCAGTCACATTCATTAACTGGGAAAGAAATCTATAGTTCCTCCAGATGTGAAAGCTTGTTCAGTTTACTGGTGAGAAAGGGGGCATCAATTATTCTATTGTTGTTGTGTTTTCATCACTTACATTAGCATATGGTGATTGCAAGGAAAAAGAGTGTTGCTGAAAGTTGTTTTAGGCTTTTCTATGTGCATGCTAATCAGATCACTGCAGAAGATGAAATTTCTGATTTTGTTGGACATTATCTGACGTGTTTTCAGCCCCAGCCAGGATGTGGTACACCTGTACAGTATCAAATGAAGGGCAAACACTGCAGACAAAAAAGGACTATGCCTTCACACTGGAACTGTTTATAGAGCTGTGTCTATGTTTAAAAGGACAGCCCAGTCAACCACCCTCTCTTTAGTTGATAGAAAATTCTCTTGTAATTATTCAGATGAAATTTCTTTCAGATTGGACTACAAAGTGAGATCCTTATTAAAAAATTAAGGGAAAAGTTAACTTGTTTTAGAGCAACACATAATTATAAAATTCAGCTTATCAAAATTACAGAAAAATGTTTGATGAAAAGCTTGCTTTTTTAATAACATATTTATTAACATTTCAATTTAACCTCTTTTGAAAACCTATATATAAACTAATGTATCCAGGGTGACTAATGAAATACAAAGTTCATCATACCTTTTTAAGCAATATAAAAAGCCCTGTCTTAAAAAAAGCGTTACATAACAAATTACTTTTAAAAATAGTAGTGTCATGAATCCTTTCCAAACTTAATTTATGCTTCCTCTTAAAAAAATATTATTGCAGATCCTTAAATACACCACCAAATACTTTTTTCTAAATGCTATATTTTCTGGGATTAAGAGAAAATAAAATTGGAGGCAAAAAGGTTCAGTCAAACCCACAGGACTTACCACACAAACTCCAGCATCTCCTGAAGGATCGTCAGTGGAATCCTAGGCATACTTCATCTTGAAGAATCCTGGGAACCTGCAGGAGCAAGTTCCACAGGTGACTTCCAGAGGTACCACAACTAGAGGGGAATGAAGTCTGCATTTTGCCAGGAGGTTTCATTGACATTTACTGACAGAACAATGCAATTTGTTCAGCCCTCTGTAAGTCTAAGTCCCTTGCTCTAGGTCCAATTCAAGACCCAAGTCTTGTGTAGCAGTTTTTTCCCTTCTCACCCAGAACCATTTTTTATCAATTCTCCATTCTCAGCCCTACAGCTGAAAATACTAGAACACTACCTCAAAGTGTTGACCGCGGGAAGAATACATCTTAAAGCCAGCCCTAGATTAAGCTACAAAGAGAAAGTTAAATCAGCACAAATTCTTGCTGCTGATTGTGGCTGATTATAAAGAGTATAAAATGGTAGTATTTTTGGCTTGCTTAATATTCCAAGATGAACTACACATGCATGCATACATATGTCTCTACTTTATAGGTATATCTATACAAGACAACAGAGGACTTGCCTCCTTCCCACAGTCGTGGAGTAACTAGCTGTCATTTCACGTGCACTGCAGGCAACCAGCTTGAATGTGAAAATATATACAAAACCAGGTCTAAAGAAGATATTACACACTCTTAGCTTGCTGGAGATATATCCACTCTTAGAAAAGATTACCCATTACTTTTTTAGTAGTGGAAATCAGCTAGATTTCATGTAACACACAGAATTATGAACTAATTATGTTTATTTACTGCCTTTATTCTACAAAATAAAAAATCTTCTATTAAAACCTATTTTATAAAGTCAAATTCTGACATAAAACTATGCCAAATAATAGTCAAGAGAATTATAGATGAAATGTGTTTACACAACTAATAAAATAGGATAATAACAATAACACGCTTCCAAAGACCTCCTTCTCTGACAACATTCTGATAAAAGTTTGTAGTTTAAACTTTTCCTGAACTTCAATATCATATAATATACGAAAAAATCATGCTCATTGTAAGGTTTAAAGGCCATATGAAGTATTCTTGACTTACAGAACAGTGGCTAATAGATTTTTTTTCAAATTATCATTAATCTCATATATTTCAATGACCTTGAATGGTTGAATTTCTCTTTTTGAGGGTTTTTTGGTTTTAATTTTTCAGTTTCTCAATCATCACAGTTGTTAGTACATAATAGCTAAACTGTGAAAAGACCATTACAGCAATCATTAGAAAATGCTATTTTTTTGAACAGTAGTTCAATAGAAATACTGATTTTAAGGAGTAATTCAGATTCCACTAAGCTCTGTCATAAAGTATTTTAAAAAGTCTACCTCCAACTTTTCCTTCCATTATGAATGGTTCAAGGTTACTTTTAAAAAGCTGGAAATTACTTTAAGACTTTACAGATTTTGTACTTCTTTTCAGTGAACATGTATCAAGAATCCTGCTATCAAAATCATGCTAGTTTTACATTGGCATAAGTGTTCAGGGAAATCAGGGTTAAGCTCCAAAGCTTTTTTTTTTTTTAAGTGATTCTGTTATATTTCATTTCCTGATTGACAGTATTGAGAAAAAGGGAGTAAGAAAAGAGAGATTTTTTAACGTAATTTGCATTATATGGAGAAAAATGCTGACTGTTTTTCTTGAGGAGGGGTGTGAGTGTTCAATACTAGTTTTTGAGGGAGGAGGGGTTAATCTTAGGAGAAGAGTTTCTTTTGTACAAAACTATCCTGTTACCTGATTGCACTATTCTTCTATGCTATCAAGTCTGAATTGCACTTTTTATAAGGCCATGCCTTAATAAATAAATAAAGCATATCCAAAGTCACAGCCTGCAATTATGCTCTGAAATAATAATACCACCTCCTGATATCCTTTTTTCTCTGTATAACAAAATAATTCATGACAGTACACTTGGAAAAGTTGCCATCTTGTCATGTCACAAGAAAATAGTCATCCCTGAATACTGTGTGCAGATTGGAAAACTTGTTCCAACATTGATTGGGTTAATTGCAACCACTTTTGGGTTACATCAATCATTTAGCTTCCACTGTCATGAATCATAGTTTTAGCTGACTTTAAGGGTGATCGCCAATTATGATGAACATAAAGGCCAAAGGCAGGTCTAGAAAAGTATTTGTCTTTTACTTGTATCAGATTCATTTTATCAAACTAGTTCTTTTTCAATGTCCTGAAGCCATTGTTGCATTTCAAACTCTTTGCTAATCAAATTTAAAAGCCTTGCATGAGGTTAAACAGAAGGTCTACCTGACCAAAAGTGAGCAGCAAGAAGGAAAATTACCTTGTTGTATTCCTTAGAAGAGCTGACCAAGTGTTTTGTGAGATTGCTTCCTGCTGCCCAGGAAGGACTGTGTAATGTGGCTCCTGGAAAAACCTTGTTTCTGCTGTCAATACCACACAAACCACTGACCCTTCAGCTGCTTGTGTGAACACTGCTATCATCTAATATGCAAAAGAAGGAAGAGGAAAGTCAGGAAGAAGAAGAATCAATAGCTTCCTTATTACTCTGGCATCCCTTATCATGCTCACATCTGTTTGATTTTCCAAGCTGACTCAACATTCTTTCCTCTCCTAATAAGCAGATATTTTAACGTTGTTTATTAACTACTTTCCCCTTTTTTGAATTCTTACTCTGGAATTCTTCCTGACTTTTTTGCCTTCTTGGTCCATCTCTTTCCCCCAGGATTTACCAGGTTTTTTTCTACCTCTTCTACCTGCTATCTATCCCTCTACCTACTGTAGGTTGGCTGCCTCCTCATCTGTACCCCATTTGTATCTGCTTAAAATGTCTCTTTTATGGTAGGACTGTGTTTACCATCTTCTTTAGCCTGTGCACACATAGCACATGTTTATCTTATCATCTTATGCAGACCAGCACCATCCAGAGAAGTATGTCCCCTTCTTCCCTGCTGAGAAAGGAGCCTCCTGTCTATTTATGTGAACATCTTTCCTATCTCACATCATCTACATCTTCCCCCTTTTGGCTTTTCCTCATGGACTTTGCTGTCATCAAGAAGGGGGAAAAGGGGAAAATATTCCAGCCAAGATGCACAGAAATTGAGGAAAAAGCAAAGTAAAACAAGAAAAATCATGCAAAACATGTGGCCAGGGACTGCTACTGTACCCTCAGCCAAACAGCATTCTCACTGCTCTATCTTCTGAGCTAGCAGAGCAGTCCCCATTGATTTGTATTGCTGTCCATTTAATGTAATGGTCTACTTAATCCCATTGGTAGTGAAATAATTCCATATATTTATCTTCGTCCTTTCTTGCTTTCCCTGCCCATCTTTTTCCCCTAGTGAGCAGGTGCCATGGTTTCACCCCAGCCAGCAGCCAAGCCTCCCACAGCTGTTTACTCACTCGCCCACCAGTGGGACTGGGGAGAGAATTGAGAGGGTAGAAGCTGGAAAACTTGTGGGTTGAGTTAAAAACAGTTTAACAGGGAAAGCAAAAGCTGTCCATGCAAGTAAAACAAAACAAGGAATTAATTCACTGCTTCCCATGGGCAGGCAGGTGCTCAGCATCCCCAGGAGACCTGAGCCCTATCATATATAATTGGTTACCTGGGAAGACAAATGTCATCACTCCAAACATTCACCACTTTCCTCCTTCTTCCCCGAGCTTTCTATACTGAGCATGATGTCATGTGGTCTGGAATGACCCTTTGTTCAGTTTGGGTCACTTCTCCCAGCTGTATCTCCTCCCAAATTCCCATGTACCCTCCCCACTGTGACAGAATGAAAAGCACAAAAGGCCTTGGCTCTGTGCAATCCCTGCTCAGCAATAGCAAAAACACTTCTATATTATCAGATCTGTGTTCAACACAAATCCAAAACACAGCCCCACACCAGCCACAGGGAAAAAAATTAATTCTACCCCAGTCAAAATCAGCACAGGAGGGTGAACACAGTGCCATCAGCCTCAAAGATACAGGTGCAGCACAGACCTCAGGAGAGGCATTTTGCTGTTTATATTCTGTTCTCCATTATTTCCTGCCAACCTCCCCTATTTATATGGTTTTTTTTTTCCCTCTCACTTGTGGCTGAGTATTGAGTTCTTGTTTTCATAGAAATTATCACCTCTGACTGAGATAATTTTCCTGACTGGTAATGGCTAATTTGAAGCCTATCAAAGCAAACAGGGCAGTTTTGACCACAAGCATTAATTTGTGTTTACTGACACTAGATTTCTTCTCCATCCCATGCCTCATCCACTCAGTATCCTGCTGCACCTCCTCACTGCTGGATTTGTGTTCTTCCCTGAATAACTGCAAACCATTTAGAAACTGTTGCCCTCTCTGGGGGCATCATTCTAAACACCTGAAAAGGCATACAACACTTTTCGCAAGTGTGACCCAAAGATAAACATTTGAAGTTTCCTTAGACTTCAAATAGTCCTTTGGCAACTTAAATGGGAAGCTTTCTAAGGTTATGTTTGGATCTTGAGTACTTCTGACAATATATGTAAGAAAAAACTATTGAGGTATATAGATAATAGCATATAATTTTAAACTTTTTTTTCTTGAGAAATAACTGATTTATGAAAACTATGGTATGATGTTAGTAAAATGATAATATTCTTGTTGATGATTTACTAAGTCATACATCAGTCACTGGAGCTGCAGACTGAATTTCACTTGAGTCAGAGATAACAGTTACAAAGTGTTTTGTGAATTCATGACATATTTCCCTTTTTGCTCTTAGCTTGCAACCCAGAAACTTCCCCAGTGTTTGTACATTAAAATATTGTTTTAATGGGCAAATTAGCATGAAGAAAGAAATTTAAGAATTATTCCTGAGTAACCTGGAATGGATGCTAGGACAGAAAAGGGATTAAGGGGCTTCCAGGTAATAAAACCTAGTATTATATATTTGTTTCGTTGTCATGTAACACTCACTAGAATTGAGAATTGAATCCACCCTGAGAGTTGTCCTGATATATTTCCACCTTTATCGGATAATTATGGGCTCTGAGTGCCTTTCTTATTGGAATCCATAATGAACACCTGCATATTAAATATTTAGATTTGGAACGTCCAAAAGGACAATGTATATGCCCTAATACAATTTAGGTTTTGTAATATCAGAGCTTCTGATGATGTTTGTTCAGTATGTGGTACAGGAGACAGCAATAAAATATATGGACCACAATACAACTCATTTAAATTTTCTCTTGAAGCTTTTGTTGTTACTATATACAATCTAAATAGCTCTGTATCAGTCACCTAAACATTTCTCCAAGCCATTCCAGCTGCTAAGTTGATCTGCATGACTGAATCCAACATATGAGTTCTGCAGTACAAACTTTTCAGATATTTCTTGGTTTCTGAGCATAAATTAGCTCCCCCACTCCTACCTAAACCATCTTTAATTCCATTTTTAGCCGTGAAAGGCAGAACAAGACATTTTATCTTGAAGAAACAGATTAGTTTCTAGAGCATGAGGAATTGCATTAAAAATCTAGATAGAGAGGTTTGAAGAATGATGCTGGAAGTAATACACAAACTTTCCAACAGTTAGAAACCCCTTTTTAGAGAAATGAGTGTGGACATTCTAGCCACTTAGCAATTTAAACATTAGATTCACACTGAGGCATTTCATTTTCTACTGAGGCTTTTAGCTTTCCAGTTGCATCAGACTTGAAAGGTATTTAAACCTCAACAGTTTTTGGTGACTGTATCTTGAATCACCATTTATGAATCCATTTGCAATGAATTACATATTTTATTTCTTGAACTGGCAGCTCCCTACAGTCTGGGAGCACATAAAAAGCACACAAAATTTCTCCAGCCCAGGACTACCAGGAACAAATTTTCAGTATATGAATCACAACAGTGAAGTTTTATGTTACACACTCATATTAAGACAACCCACTAAAATCACAGTGCTTGCATCAAAACAACTCTGAAAGGGCACCATGAAGCAGGACTGTCTGTCTGATAATATGTCTATGATAGAGAAAGGCTTTAAAAGAGGCATTGACATGTTTAAAAGGGCATTTGCCCACCGTCTACTTCTTTTATCCTTACTATTGGGCTCTTATCATAGAATCATAGAGTGGTTTGGGTTGGGAGGGACCTCAGAGATCCTCTAATTTCAAACTCCCTGCCATGGACAGTTACACTGTTGTTTTCTAAGTGCAAGTAAAAGCTTTAATCAGACAATTAGATGAGGATAAACTAGATCAGGAGATCAGTTTAAGTTGAATTTAAATATTTGTTAATTTTTATAAGGTAAAATTCAACTCAAATCAATTCTGCCAACCCTTAGCAGTGCCATAAGCAAAACAAGTACCATAAAAGGGAGTAAGGTGTAACTCTCTGTTGGTGGTATGGATACATGAACAAAACCAGTCACCTACCACAGGAATAATCCCAGTGAAATCTCAACATTTCAATCATGTTTTGCTTAAGCAAAGCTGAAGAACATTACAGTGCCTTCCCAAAGAACATGGCCTTACGTTGTAGACACACCAGCATCTGCTTTAAACAGTAATTGTTCTACACTCTAAGGTCACTGAGCTAAAATTCAAGTGGAAGTTATTCTTAGATAAAGTTTGTTGTTTTCAGAATTAAAAGAAACCTTTGTCCTTTCCCTGTCAGGAAGCCATGGCAGCGTTTAAATGAATGCATAGAGAAAGAACTTAAACAGAGGTGAAAAATTCTATAAATAAGTCAGTAACATATAACTGCAACATGATCAGAAGGAAAAACATGAAATACAGAACATGAAAATTTGACATGACCAGACACCAACAATTTGAAATTAATTTAGGATCAAGAATGAGCAATATGCAAATCTAAATAAAAAAGAAAACCCCAGGTGACATATCCTGCTTAAGATATCATTGCATGAGGAATTTTGTAACAAAAATCAACATAATTTACATTATTTAAAAGAAAAAAGTGGGAGATATGTTTGTATAGAGAGGCAGAGAATAAAAGAAATGTATAACACAGCAAACAAACATACATCAAAGAGCAATGCCAAATCATTTACTGGGATTATCCCAATTTATAACTAGTTAAAAAACACCTGAAGTGCAGTGCGGGAAAAGAAATAAAATTAAACCATTTCTCCATCACAAAACTGAATTTTAACTAGTTTTGTTTCATCTATGAGTGTGAGGTGGTTTTTTTCCTTCAGGTGTTTGAAAATTCCTTATAGAGATTGGAATTTGAACATAAAAAAATCACATTAAAATGAGCCATTTTTATTTTAAATTTTTTAACAATGTAGATAATTTGAAATATAAAAAAAATCTACATTTAGATTATTTCTACCTATGCCAGTACAGTTGCTGAGTATGTCAATGTTTTTGATATAGATCCATTCAAGACAGTGAAGGGATATAGAGAGGCTGCCTCCACTTGCATACACTGGCTTCTCATATAAGCATTCCAAGGATTTGTTTGGATTAAGTCTCTAACCTTAGAGGTGTGTAACAGAAAAATTTGAAGGGCTGAATGTCAAGCACCTCCCACAATAACTTTGCCATTTGAAATGTTCTGCACTTAGCATGAATTTTTGTCAGGGTAATCTTTAGGTAAACTTTTCCAAACTAAACCAACAGACACACTTCTAGTGTGGAAGAAGCATTTAGAAAGACACAGTGAAATGGATCTTTCTGTTGGTATTTTTTTCTTTGTTTGCTTGCTTACTTTTTTTGTTTTGTTTTGTTTTTTGTTCTACTTTTTGGAGTTTTCTTTAGCTGTTCCCTGGTACAGATACATCTTTGGCAGATATTCAGTTCACTGGGAACTACATCCAGAGCAAACATATCTCCCCTCCATAAAAGCTTAAAGATTAACCATAAAAGCTGTTACTTTATTGATACTTTTAGATATACAAGTTATTTTTTATTTCAATTTGCAGAACTATAAAGAAAAAGATGAAAACGAGATACAAATGAGGAATGATTTTGCCCTCATTTGTGGAGATCCAAAGAATAATCATTGAAAACAAAGTATTTTTTTCAATAGATGTTAATTCCAAATATATTTATGTCATTTAAAGCAACAGATTGCTACTTTTCATCAGACCAAAAAAAGAAGATAAGACAATAAAAGTATTTGCATATTAGAAACACAGACATAATTGTAATTAAATAAACTGATTATCTTTCAGTTACACGACCTTATTATTATACTGAAATATACCTTGCTGGAAGCAGAGAATAATGTGACTTCCTCTACAAAATATTGTTTGATGTTCTAACAGTTAAGAATCAGCTTAAACTTCACAACATTTTTTAATATACCTTTTACATGACTTTTTCTAGGTTGTGCTGCTATAATTCTAGATTATCATTTTGATTATTTCACTATAACATATAATAGCTTACTTTTGGGGGTAACTTTGAGTGATTTTAGACTAAACCCTTACACTGGACTAATAGCACAATCATTGGGATGTCACTGATTCAGCTGGGAACAACCAAGGAGTAGAAAATCTTAAACTCCAATTTTCTCTGCAACTATGGGCGAACAGAAGTGTTCAATCAAAGCAAACACTAAAAGATTGCACATTGGAATGCCCCATCCTGCACCCTTAATCCCTGCATTAGTTTCATTATGACCACTTGCATGGGCATAAATGGGTTTCTGTCTCATTTTGATACCCAAACATCTTTCCCTCAGCACCAGCAGATACATTTCTCATATTGTTTGCATGTTTTTTAGAAGAAATTTTCAGGTGTGTAGTTGTTGACAGTCCAAATATACACAGTGAAATAATCTGTTAATATATGGTTATGATCTAATAGTGATCTCAGAAAAAATAGGGAGGGTACTACACTGCTAAGGCCATACTACTCCACTTAATAGATGTTACTCAGATACAAACAAAAGATAATCAACAAGGTCAAACCTATGTGAAAAGGAGTTCCTTTAGCAGGATTTGAAATGAACAGAATCCCTGAGCACAGAATCACTGAAGGGTTTGGGTTGGAATGCATCCTAAAGTTAGTTTAATTCCAATTCCCCAGCTGTGGGCAGGGACATCTTCCACCAGATCAGGTGGCTCAGGGCTGCATCCAACCTGGCCTTGAGCACTTCCAGGGATGGGGCAACCCCACCTTCCCTGAGTGCTACATTCCAATGTCTCATCATCCTCGCTGTAAAGAGTTTCTTTCTAATATCTAATCTAAATCTACTTTCATTCTGTTTAAAGCCATTCCCTCTTGTCCTGCCACTATATCTCATTGTCAAAAGTATCTCTTCAGCTCCATTTTAAAGTCTCCTTTAGCTACTGGGAGGGGTTTTAGTGCCTTCTCTTCTCCATGCTGAACAATCCCAGTTCTCCCAGCCTTTCCTCCCAGCAGAGCTTCTCCATCCCTCTGATCACCTAGGTTCCTCCTCTGGCCTGGCTCCAGCAGCTCCCTGTCCTTGCTGTGCTGGGAGCCCAGAGCTGATGCAGCACTGCAGGTGGAGTCTCAGCAGAGCACAGAGGGAGAATTACCTCCCTCAACCTGTTGGTCAGAAGAAGACCAGAAGAAGAAGAAGGGAAAAAAATCCCCCCGAAAACCAACCAATCAAAAAAAATGCCCACCAAAACAAAGGAACAAACAAAAACCTCCAGACATTACCACTGAAAAAAACCACTTTGGATGGCTGATCCTTTCATAGACATGAAAGGAAATTAAAAAACTGTGCTTTCTAAGTGGACTGCTCAAGGAACAAAAAACCAGCAAATAGCAAACCTGCTGAAGGAAGACTGAGAAAAGCTTCATTTTCAGATCAGTGAGACTGAATGGGGTAAAATAGATGTAAAGGGATGCCTTGGTTTTTTGGGTATTTCTTTATCCAGCAGTGCAGTGTTACTGGGCCTTGGAAAGTTATAAAATTCTTATTTTTCCTGCTTCAAGCACTGTGTGTCATTAAAAAGAGAAGAAGACAAGGCGGCAGCAAGCCTCACAGAAAGCGTGTGAGGAGAAAATGCAGGATTGCATGGCACCCAGAGGTCCAATGAAGGCAGGCTGTCTATGGAACAGCAGGCAAGCTCTTTTAGGGTTCAGTGTGTGTGAGCTGGAGCTGAAAAGAGCACTGCAGCAAATGTGGTCTGTAAAAATGAAAACTGTTTTAAGAAGAAGGAATAAGAATGCATTAAAATAGAAACTGATGTGTTGCCGGATGAAAAAGAAGATGGAGCAGCTTGGAAAATATACTGCAAAAGGGAATATTATTCTGTTAGAAAGGATTAGTATTTGAAAAAACATATGTTTTCTTATCTCAAGGCCAGACATCTTATTTCATATCCACAGTGCAAACCAATTGCACTATTTATATTAGAAGTGTTGTCTTCTTTTCTGCAGGACAAAAAGTATTGCTGGACATCAATGACAGTGTTTATTAACTCTAATAAAATTACAAATGGCAAAAATGTGTTTCCTATCTGTGAGCTTGTGAATGCAAAATATGGCTGTGTAATTTAATGTTCTGTAGCACCCATAATGATTCTTCATCAAGAAATAAAAATGGCCTCATCTTAAAAAAACTGCAGCAAGGAAAGTTCTTTTTTTTCAGTGTTAATGAGAAAAAAATAAAACTTGTAAGTATGAAACAGTGATTCAGAGCCAAATTGTGGCTGTAGGTGGGAGTTTCGCTAGTCATCAGTTCTTGCTTCCAGTGACAATTCTGCTAATCGTCAACCCAGCTTTTACCACTACAGCTGCAACAGCATCCTGTTCCTCACAGAATCATGGAATGGTTGGGGTGGAAGGGACCTTAAATATCATCTTCTTCCAACCTCCTGCCATGGGCAGGGACACCTTTAACTAGAGCTGGTTGCTCAGAGCTCCATCCAACCTGGCCTTGAACACCTTCCAGGATGAGGCACCCACAGCATCTCTGGGAAACCTGTGCCAGTGCCTCACCACCCTCACAGTAAAGAATTTCACCCTAATATTTAATCTAAACCTTCCCTCTTTCAGCCTGAAGCCATTTTCCCTTGTCAGTTCATGCTGTTACACACAACAGTCCTGTCTCAAGCACAACTTTGTAATCCCAGAATTGTCACACAACAGTTTTAACTACAAGGTCACATTCAATGCACTCGGCTTTTCATGCCTTTGCTTTAAGCACAGATGCTTTAAAGGCTTTTCCATATCATTACATTAATAAGAGGACTCTAGAAATTTTTTGGTAAGTACGAAATACAACAGAAGGCTTTCCAAATATTAACTTAAAGAATGCAAGCTTGAAGATTTTGGTCTCTGAGAATGAAAAAATACTTGCAGAATGTGAAATATTGTCAAAGTGTTAGCTGCATCTAAGGAAAACAGCACCTTTTGAGGTGGTGAGACACGTTTGCACACACTCCCCATTGCAGTTTGTGCTGCATACCTGCACCCTAGTGGTTAGGTTTTGGCAGACACATTCACAGAAATCACGTAGGAGCCCTAAAAGCCAAATGAAACCTGCACAGCTTGCTGTGTCTAGATTCCAGCCTGCTGCCCTTCTTTCTCTATAGATATACCCTGAAATAAGATTTTCTTAAAATTATCTTATACCCTTTCCAAGTTGTGCATGACGGGCTGTAAAATATTCATTAAGAACACATTCACATTCATTAAGAACAGCTCTCTTGAAATGCAAAAAGTGAAATTTCTACCACTCTGATTATGCACCACATATCAATATAATAGTTTAATTTCACTATAAGTTTTAGTTTAGCCCAAACTGTGAAGACTTATTTCTCTGCTGCTAATTTCATATTTGTCATCATAAA
Source organism: Entomyzon cyanotis (assembly GCA_024500445.1). Classification (NCBI taxonomy): domain Eukaryota; kingdom Metazoa; phylum Chordata; class Aves; order Passeriformes; family Meliphagidae; genus Entomyzon; species Entomyzon cyanotis. The sequence goes on from JAKEPQ010000756.1 coordinate 7,549,794, forward strand.
TAGCCCCAGATACATATTTCCGTAACTGATACCGAACTCAGCAGTTAGAATAAGGTGAAGTAGAAATAAGGAGGAAGGTGACAAATTGCATTTCTTAAACACCGCTTTGCTACCAGGTAACAAGAAAACTAGAAACAGTTTTCTAACCTGGTTCTTTAAGGTCTCAGCATAACCAATCCATAGCAAATTTTTATTCCTAGCAATTGGTTATTGTCATTTATTTTTTGAGACAAAACCAAAACAACTTTCAGAACAGCAATATTTTAAAATATCTTTCCTTTTTACACACTAAAGATAGAAAAAACATGTTTGTCAAAAGGAAATTTTTGCTTATTTTTAAAGGCTACCTGAATGACCAGCTCTCATTCAAAGTAAGAGATTAGTCTAAGAGAAGAATGAAAAATCAGAAATTCTTTCTAAATATTATGCAATGTGTATGGACACTCAATGAGCTACAAACCCAACTATTTAGTTTATTCTGAAAAGCTGGCTCTCATACATGGTATCCTAACTAAACGGCTGAGTTCAGGGAAATACCTACCTTCAGAGCAATCAGCAAAAGGACTATTTGAATTCACTGAGCCTCTAAAAAAACAGACTTTAGTCAATACCAGTAAAGGAAACTTAAGCCAGGATATTTAATTTTTACAGTTTTATTTTACAGTTCCGACAACACCAACAACCATGTTATCTCAGGCTATGTTTGTGCAATGGTACGTGTCGAAGGGTGTCTTCAAGGAATCAAGCAGATGGACACAACTTTGGGTGTTGAACACTAACAGTTCCCTACTCATTTTAGTGGAAGATGTATGTACTCTGTAGCCCTGTAAACAGGCAACCTTCTCAGTGCTTAAGCAAGAATTAGGTTCCTAGCTTTAGCTATTTAATGTAACAGCAAAAGGAGACTACCAAATAGAATATAAATCCCTTGAACTGTGAGATCTTGTATCTAAGACATGAGAAATAATTCAAAGACCAAACGCAGCATTTCAGGGTTAATACCTAGATTTCATCAGAAAAAAATCTTGGTTGCATGTACTACACAAGGTCACAGCTCTTGGCTGCAAACCAGCTAATCTATTTATCCCAAAAAGCAAACTCCGAGGCATGATGTTCCCACTGAGCTGAATGCAGAAGAAGCTCGTGTGAATGAGTGTATCCACCTCAATCACTTATCTATCTGATTCATGAGGTTGCTAGAGTTCAGGTTCCTCAAAACATAACCTCCTGAATGACAGCCAAATGCAAATAACAAGTCAGCACTGCTGTGCAGCCACCCAGCAAGTGGGTGGTTTCACGCGGCTCCTCTGGAGTACAACTGGTTTTTAAAGAGGTTTGAGGCAGAGCTTAGAGGTCATAATTATATATGAAATGTGGTGATTCTATTGACTGAGAAGGGAAGCTAATTAAAGCAGATTTATGTATACAAAATGGAAAAGTTTCAAGACTAGCTAAGCAAAAAATAATTTCAGAGCATAATGTGAAACTGAGGACTGCAAGCAGGGTGTTGAAATACACTTAGAAAGAAGTCAGATGGAGAGTTCTCCCACTCTGGATGGTCACTCTTATGCTAAAATAGAGAAAGTACAGATGCAGTGTTTTTTATCAAATGCAGTCCTTTCTTTTTGATTTCTTGCAAGGTAAAAATGTTTCTTTCTAATGTGCTTGGGTTTTTTTGTTTGTTTTTGGTTTTGGTTTTTTTTAAATGAACAAATTTTGTCAAAATTTTGAAAGAAAGCAATATTTTATTCTAATGAATTAATTTTGTTTCCCACTCCTGTGTTCAATTTTTCAGTAAGTAGGCCAATTATACTATGCTATTAAAACACTTATCCAGGAGATATTTCATAAAGTTCTAGGAATTTTCTCTCCAGTTATACAGTTTCTTCTATTATTTTTGTCTAATATTTTCTTCCTTCTAGAAAGCTCCATCCACAGCTGTAGTCATAATAAGGGGGGCATTATAAATTCCGTGGGGAAATTTTCTGGATGATATTTGTTTTGAAGTTGTTTTGAGTTATTCTTTTTAATTTGTTTAGTTTGAGGTTTCCTTTGCATTGGACTCTTGAGGAATGCTGCAGAGTACTAAAGAAGAGGGAAGGTACAGATGTGGCTCTGGATTTTGACCTCTACTATTCCTAGTTAAACAGAAGGTCAAGAGTGATGCTTTATAAAATAATGTTGCAGGTACCTAGAGTCTTATATATACACAGACACATATATATATTTAAAATGTTTTTCCCCCATCCCAATACACAATCCCTGAAAAAATAGTTAGCAACTAGGCAGAACAAAATTAATTTCATGTCCAGTTCTCCAGTGGGATACATTCATGAAGTATATAAATACAGGAAAGTACTGACATTGCACAGTGGGTCAACAGTTCTGACTACAGTACTATTTTCTACTCTGTGATATTTATGCACTTCCTTACCTTCTTTCCCAGGGTCAAGTAGCAGCTATCTCCCATCTTTATCTCCAGTGCTGGCAATCAAGTAGATTGAGATCTTTGTTCCTTTAATGCCTCATCTTGGCCTCAGTACAAGACCTAAACATTCAGTGCCCTCCTGGGAGTTATATCACCTGGAAATGTCTCCATTCTTTTCTTCTGTTAATTCCCTTGAAGATCCATTCTTAAATGTTTGAACTCCTTGATATTGGTTGCTGATTCTGCCAATCATCCATTCCATTTTTCTCGTCTAATAAAAGTGAATAAAAGTCCTTTTTCTCAATTACTTGTTGCACAGATATGAATAAGAAATCATACTATTTTCCAGTACACTGTAAAAGTTTAAAGTGAGAAAAATAGCAGAAGAGTAAAAGATGCATGCAACTGAATAGGGTGGAGGTAAATTAAATAAGCAATTAAACATTTATTCATTATCCTAGTGAATTTTCGCTGATGTGAACTCCCGCTGAGATGATAACTTTAATGTGTCATAGGACCACAAGTTTAGCAGTCTCCACATTTCATTTCAGGTGGCATCAGCCTTTCCAGACTAGCATGTCTTTATCCTTTCCTGGACTAGAATCTGTCCATACTGGGAAAACTAAACACAAAGACATTGTCACTCAGCAAAAGGCAAGATGGTGTGCATGAAGCAATGATGACTATTTTGTTTCAACGCAGAATAATAGTTCCCATTTCCAGATAACTTCACACCATACAAGGAAGCAGAACTCTGTGTTGGCCTTAGCTTTCTTAACTCATGCTTGCGCTCAGATTTCACCTCTACCCTGTACCTACTTACAGCTGGTCAAAGTTTGCTGACAGAATGTGTTCAGACCTTGCAATGTAAGCTGAAATCTGTAGCATCGTGACACCACAGGCTCTTTTGATACCAGTTCAGAACAATAGCTAAGAAATATACCTTGAAGTAGAGTGTAAATTACTCAATTAAACCACCTCTTTCTGCAGGATGTCAACATTCATTTAAATTTAATTATTGTGATTTCCTTAATGTCACTGATGGTGTTTGCCCTATTGGAAATGTCCAAGGCAGAGAGACATTAATAATCGTGTCTAAAGTAGATGATCAAATGAAAGGCCAGTTGAATGAATTATAGCTTTATTTCTGAAAAATACAGCCTGATATTTAGTTTGTATGAAGATATTCAAAAAAAGGAAAAAAATCAGAGCCAAGGAGGCAACCTTAACAGAGTCAAGAAACATCTAAATTCTGTGCAGCAAAGTAAAACCATTGAAAATATCAAAGATTGTCTCTATGTGCCCCAGTCTTCCAAATTGTGTGCGGGGTACTCTCTGGGGTTTAATCTGTTTTATTCTCCCATCAGATTCTTCAACAGCTTTTGTTTCCACTGTTTTGGTGTTTTATGTCAAGTTTCCTTCTTTATCCTTCTCTTTCTACACCTTCCCTGAACTTTTTCTGCTGGTGTAGACAAACAACATTTCTTATGAGCAAAGGTGATTTAAAAACTCTTGGGCAATTTTTGCTACCTTAGACAAGAGTTGCATAAGTTTAAAATTTATACCCACATGTGGGGAACGTGCAGATCAAGGTTAAAGCTAAAAAAGATACTGGAAACCTATTCAGAGTGAAAATGACAGCACGTTTCTTTGCTATAAATGAAATATATTAATGGTTCTTTAAAAATTAACAGCACTATGAATAAATCAAAAGACTAATGTACAAGTGCCATCAATGCTTGTGGGTGCTAGAAAAGCCACCCAACCTCCTGTCAATCCTTCTGAATTCTAACTTTTATCACCTCTTTGTTTTCTTCTTTTATTTCCACTCCTGAGCCAGTGATGGTTATGTGAATTGAATTATTTCCCCCGTGGAGCACTTGTTTGTGAGCAGCTCGCCTGCTCGGCAAGCAAAGTGCTTTGTGTTACCTTGACTATCAGAAGCTTTTCCATTTGTCAGTGGCCGTAGCTTAGATCAACCACAGCTCCACACAGCTCGGAATTCATTGTCTGTAGTATGTGAGAAGCATGGCATCCATATCTTTGGCTTCTTACTTATCCAGCCCTGAGTAACTTACCCCTGTGCTTTCAACAGCTACCTGGACAACTCCAAAAATACATACAAAAGCTACCTGTAGCTGGATAGTTGCAATGGTTTGGATTCAAAAGGTGCAGTGGAAATGTCTGGGTTTATTAAATTTTAAAACATTTTATTCCAGAAATCATAAAGAGGATTTCTGAACACAGATTTTGGAACCATAGCAGAGTTCTAAGTCCACTTCCAGGCTGAGATATTTAACTACACAAGTGCAACACAGGTTAGAGTTTTGATGTATACGTTTAATGATAAAGAAATGTATTTAGAACCAGCTAACCATTCCCCAAAACTCAATTCTACTCTACCATGGTTATCTACAACACAAAATTGATTACTTGCTATGTCCCCTCCTTCATTTTTCACATGATTCTTTCAAAAAATGCATCTGATACTTCAGGAGGTAGAGACAGACAGAAAATTCCATCTTTATATTTTTTTGCCCTAAGGGCTTTTAAAATGATACTCTGTTGCTCATTGAGGATGTACTAGAAATTGTCAGTTTGGAAGTGGGTTATCATTGTCTTAAGCAGCCTTTGACCATCACAATAAAATTATTTGACCATATTTAAATTTGTTTCACACTAGTGGGATAAAACAACATAAAGTCAAAACATAATCACACTTTTAGACGTTGTTGACATGGCATCTCTTTGAAAAAAATCTTCAAAGTAAATTAAATTACTTAGATTCTAGTAGTTTCTGCTTATGACTGTCAGAAATACTAAGAAACCTGTATTTATTCATCAGTAATACCAACCTACAAGAGATAGTATACAAAATTGATTTTCCTACTGAAAATGGCTTCAGTAGCCTACCAGACAAAGTTGCTAAGCCCTATATTATCTCCAAAATTAGAATAAGTTTGTGTAGGATACATTAAAGCATTTTGAAAAAAAGGAATAAAACCTAAATAGTTGTGTTTCAATCAATTTTGTTAAAAGTTAAAAAACTAGTGATTACATCTGTGAAAACTGCTCAAAATTCTGTAAAAACTACAACTTCTGAAAAGACACCAGCTCATCCAGGTAATAAGCAAATAAGACAAAATACCTCCCCCACATCCTGTTGATCACACAGTAATTAGATAACAAGTCTATACCTTAAAATGGTCTGTACCTCCCACATAGTTTCAATAAAAATATAGCCACAAAATGAAATATACTTCGCCTTCTCATGGTCATGTAATGATATTTATAAAATAGTCAAGTAATCTTGGAGAGAAAACTGTAGATATGCTGAGAGCAAGCATATACCTGGTTAAGGTATAAAGTTTTTCCCAATTCTTATATTGCATGGCTTCAGAAACAATTTTCTCCTTCCGTCATATAACAAACTACTAAAATTTCTTGCTGTTTGGCAGCTCAGTGAATCTGAGTTACCTCTGATTAGGTACTGTGTTGAATGTTTCTTCAGAAAAAAGGAACATCTTTCTGAAAAAAGAAAAAAGATGTTTGTGTAAGCCCCAAAAAGCTGAGCACACCAGGACTGAATTGGCTGCTGCAGTGGAGACTCTTCAAGGCAGGAAAGCAAAGAGCATCTGTTCCTGTCACAGCGATTCTGTTTGTTCAAGTTTCAGACCTAACTGAAAAGTTTCTGAATGCTCAGAAAATTCTATGTCGTTTCCCTGGTTTTGAGGGGTTGGAGGGGAAAAACCCCACAGAACAACCCTACGAAGTCCATCTGTAAGAGTTCCCTGAAGTGAAGTAAGATGGCAAAATAATTTAATTAATCAGGACAACACGCTCTCCCAGAAGCATTTAAAGTCAGAGTTACCAGTAATTTTAGTCTGTATTGTCAAAAAATAGGATTTCATATAAACAAATTGAAAAAAAATATCACTTTATAAGATCAGATAGAAAAGCATTTGGCCATGATTCTGTTTTTTTACAGGTTTACAATGTAAACCCTGCAGATACCAAGTCCGTCCAATGACAGAAGTAATTAAAAGCACTAGTTAATTTCAATTTAAAAAAAATCCCAGCTCCCTACCTCATGTTATTGTCTTGGTTACTAGTGATGTCGTTTTTCTCCTTATGTTATATAACTTCTCTTAGAAAAGTTTCAGGTTGTGTAAGGGTTTTCACTGTAAACCACAGTTTTCATTAAGAAAGATTTTCATGCTAGGGATCTCAGATTGTTACTTCTTTTTCTGTTTTTTCTAATGCAATAAGATCTATCAGCCATCTTGATACTCTGCCAAATTTTTCTGGACAGAAATACATTGTTGAAGGTAATCCAAATTGAAAGGTCACTGGTCTACTCTGTCAGTAGTTTTGACCTAAACTTCAAATCCAGAAGAAAAAGCAAGAGCAATATTAGATTCCCTGAAATCTAAGTCTACACATAATCTTGTGGCTATGTGGAGATAACCTAGGAGAATAGGATTACAGGAGCCTGTATTTCAAGAAAAAAAAGAAGAAAACACACCACATGCATTTAAAATCATACTACATGAAGTGTAGGTGATCCAAATTCCTCAGGGAATTCTCCTCATCTCTCCATATAGTCTGACACTTAAAAAGAGAGCAACAATTTTATAGGTATTAATACTTGTCATAGTAGGAAAATAGGACTGAGTGGAAAATAGGACTGAGAATCCCTTTATTGTTAATTTATTGTTCAATACTAGAACTCAGTAATGATAAGAGGAAAGGTGGTTAATATCAAGAACACTGTTGTAAAATGATCCCAGTTATTCAAATAAAGTTATTGTTCATGAATTTACTCCAAAAAATAAGAATTTAGATAAAATTGTTAGCCACTGGACCACAGCCTTAGTGAGCAATAGTCTAACTTCCAGGCACCTTCCTACTTATACATTCCAGACCTAGTTTGAGGTATTTCTGTCCATTTGAGCAATCCTTGTTGAATAAGTATGTCATGCACTGTCTGAAATGGCAGACAAACTGGATGTTTCCCTGGAAATACCTGTCCAACAATGCTCTGTTTGACTATGTCTTGGGCCATGATTCAGCACCTTATTGCCATGGAGAATGATAGGACTGTCCTGTCCTTGGGAATTCTACATAGTAGCTATTTGTAAAGCTCTCAAACCCAACTGAAAAAAAATCTTCATGCTCTGAAAGAGAAAACTTTCCCCATTATCAACCTTACTCAAACAGATGATGACTGGATTTCCCCCCCAAATTAAGAGAGTTGCCCTTAATTTACAGCATTTTAGGCTGTAACACATGGAAATCTGAAGAGAGAATGAATATGAACAACACAGAAAAGAAATGTAAATAAAATTTTGTTCAGATGCAGATTACCATTAAAAAAATATTTTTACTCATGACATAACATATGTAAGCAAACTTCACTTCTCAAAACTCATGTTTGGAATTAACATACATTAGTAGTCAAAATCAATAACCTACTCCATTATCTTTGCACCAATCATAAAATATCAAAGCATGTGGAAAAAGGCTTTATTTTTAGGTGAAAATACATGTGGCAAAAGCATTTCTGTTTGCCAAACATACTCTCAAATGCTGGGAAACACCACATTAAGTCATGCTGCTCCAGTTGACTAAGGCAGGGGCGTCCCACTGATTCCCGCGATTTCTGGACCACAGCAAGAATGAGGCAGAGGGTCCATTACAATAAGCATGCAACTGTGTAATGTAAGTCTTCATTGTAATGCTTATGTACAAAATGGCAAAATTAAATTTGAAGGGTGTTAAGTACCTTTTAAATGCCAAACCATATGGTAAATCAAAATGGACATGCACAACCAGAGGCACCCCTCGGATTTCTGAGGATATTCACTAACCTTCTTGGATTATGGAATTATGAATATGCCACTACACTGTAATGACTGCAATTAGAGCTAGTAAGAAACAAAATTATGATTGATAGAACACTGTAATTCTCTGCATATTATATACTGGGTTTACTCCAACAGCCCTTACTCATGTAGGAGTCCAAAAAAAGATCTACGGAATAGATGAAAAGACAGAAAATTTAACATTCAACTCAGTAGTATAAGTGTCTTTTAAGTGCACACAGCCAGCACTTCTATTTATACACTGTGTAGAACTACTACAGGCTTACAGAAACTACCAAAATTCAATATCTAGAAAAAGGGCACCTAAAGCAAAGGAATAGAAGAATAGTATTTGCTCTCAGAATGATTCAAATTTCAGATTAAAGACATATATAGATCATATGATATTTTTTACCAGAGGAAACTTGGTTGTACATTGAAACAAAGAAAAAAATTGTCTCTTTTATAGCTACACATTTTCAAAATCTAGAATTCAATGAAATGGATATCCAGGTGTATTTGCATCATATAAGATTTCAGAAGAGAGATTTTAACACAGCTTGAAGAAAAGTAAAGAGAATGATGACTTAAATTAGTTCCAGACTTGATGGGTTTTTTGCTGTTTTTAATAAGCATTCAGTACTGAAAAGAGAAAAAAAAAAAAGGATACTACCCAGATAAATAATAAGAACTGTAATTGCAGAGTAGTTCCATTTAGTGACACTAATTCCAGCAAATGGAAAGTAGCAAGCAAGATTAAAAAGTGGTTTTGTGTCAAAAGGTTTATGTCAGAACCACCAATGACATTTAAACATAACAGATATTGCCCTAAAAAGGACTATTTCTAAAGAGACATCAACAATATAACAACTATAAAACTAACATTATATAAAACAAATTTTTAAATCTATTTATAATTTTGCGTTATTTTTATAAATATAAAAATTGTATAAAAATAATACTTTCTTAAGAGTTTATGCAGGCAGAATTTGTGGAATTTTAGTTAGCTTGTGTAGTGTTAGGGTTTTTAGTAAGTGTTGTAGTTTCTGTGCCAGCTTGCATTTTTGATGACTGATAAAGATATCATCATCCCAGTCCTACATTTTGGTTATAGTTTATCAAAAGAGTTTTCATGCATGATTTTCTGCTGTAAGGACTGGTATCTGGAGAAAACCTGTATGTTGCCACCCATGTTGAAGGAAAGCTTATAGCCAGCAGGCATCTTGATCAAGAATGGGTTTAGATAAATGTGCACAGTTAAAAAAAAAAAAAAAAAAGGAAAAATATGTGTTCTTGCTGAATTCCCCTTTGTTGCATTTTAAGAATGGAAGAACAAAAAAAAAATAAAGGTATTATGCAAGGATATATTTGAATTCAGGTTTCTGATCCCACAGACCTACTGACAGATATTGAGGTCAAATAAGCTGCTTTTGAACCTTGCAGTTGAGAGTAAGGCCCATCCCACAGCAATCCCATTCCATGACAGGCCTTTAAAGAGAAACCCACAGAGTGGGTGACCTACATCCCAACAGCAAACGAGTCGATCCACCTTACTACAGACTAGCAAAACCTACAAAAGCTTTAAATTGGACTGTAAAGCACAAGCTTTCTTTTTCACTTTCCAGGGCAAGCCTTCTGCTAACTGTGTAACAAAGCAAGTTCCTTGGTGAGCAGGTTATTCCAAACTTGTCCATCAGCCCAACCTTTTCACGTCGCCGTCTGTCACACTACTACTTCAGAACTGCTGTGTGTGATCACCACATTCAAGGTCTACACCAAATTACATCTGCAATTTGTACCTTGGATTATATTCTGTCAGTATCACTCCATTTTGTGGTACAAATACTATTTGAAAGAGATACTGTAAGAAACATATGAAGGCAAAATTGTGTGCTACGGTGTGCGACACACATGTTCAATTAATTGCAAACAGCCAGGGACACCTGTCAATCACACTAAATAGTTGTTTGTTGTTGTTTTAATGAGGATAAACCAGGGACAAAATTTGGTGGGATGGGAGATTGATATTGCATGTTTTGGTTGATTCAGCCTATATGGGCTTGGGGATTTATCCATATATGGGCTTCCCATTTATCAAACTCCCTCTGGAACAGACAGTTCTGTAAAAGTCCTCCAAGGAATGGCAAAGAGAGCAAGTTGGATCAGTCTTGTATTCAGACTTTGTAACTGATAATAAAATACCAAGTCACCCTCATTGCTATCTAGCACTTGTTAGATGCTCACACTGTGTTAAGTCTTATCATGAAACCTGTTGGATTTTGGACAAATATCCAAGAGGTATTTCTAGATGTGAAGAATTCAGGAAAAAAATTATATTAAAAAAGATACCATTTGCTAGCTAAACCAGCACTGGAAGCACAAAAGCAGTGGTAGCAGTAGCTCTGGAGTGTTGCATATGGCAAAATCCAGACTTCTCCTAAAGTCCTAGAAAACTCTTCTGACCAAGTATTATACAGTTGACACAGAGGACAGAAAGTACAGGGAAAATAAATAAATTTTTGCATTAATATTGTAAAGTTTTGCTACAAAGGGACATGGCTCAAAGGACTCCCTTGGTTCCTAAGCCTCCACCAGACCATCAGATGGCTCCTTTCAGGTGGGAGAAAGCTCCAACATGGCAGGTATGTATAGGATTTTATTCTTACACCAACATTAAAAGAAAAGACAAAGCTAGTGATTAAGGATTAATAAAGAATTTTTTGACACATCTGATAAAAATTTTAAAAAGCAATCTTAACAACTGTGTCTAATTACACATATAACTAAACTGCCCCTCTCTTCTACAGCTTTTCAGAGTTCTCCTTGCCCAGTATTCTGACTGTATTATACCTCTCTCCTTCCACTTCTTGGTCTGCCTTTATTTTATTTAACAGGCTTACTTATCTTTATTTCAAAGACATTTTTTGGTTTACCAGCAAAGAAAAGTCAACAGGGAAAGTCTAGATAACTTTCTGCCCGAACAGAGATAGTGTGAGGCCACTATCTACAGAATCAGTCACTACAGCTGCCTATCTCCCTAGCAGTTCCCAGGCAAACAGGAGCTATATCAGCTTCTGTGCATCTTTAAGGAAATGTATACAGAAGGGAATAAAGTAGCACTGGCTAGAGACAGGTAAATCAGTGGTCCTGGAACCAGCTCTTAAAATGTATCTGAGGAGGCAGATAAGAAAAAACTAATATGGAAGAGGAATTCAAGGGACTGGTGTTTGCCCTAGGTACAACGCCATAACTCAAAATCCATAATTAAGGCCTGTATATTCATTTTAATCATGTTTGAGAAGGACTGTTTTAAGTCAGAGATAAGCACACTGCAACGACAATAAAGTTAGCTGGGTGACCTTAAACCCTGCTGTGACTTGCAAATGTTCTGACTCCTGTGGATGCACATCCGTTGTGAAACCACTTATTCTGTCAATCATGACAGGGGAACTATTCTGTCTATAGCTACATTCTGCTGAAACAAAACTCTTAAATGAATTCACTTTCCTGATGAAGCATCATGGAGGGCACCTTGAACTTAATGGCAGTTTGGTTGTGCTTGCAAAGTGTGAAGAAAGTGCAAGTCTCTGAGCTAATATAGCTCAAAGATTAATTTCTAGCCTTAATGATTTTGTGAAACAGCCTTTTGAAATCACTGTGATCATACCAATTAGCCATAAAGTCCTTGTAACAATGTGCCCCCTCTTTCACAAAATACTTCTAAAGCAGCAATGAGGTCTTATTTTTATTAATGTGTATTTTGGTAAGTGTATCAATAAAGTCTTTGTTAATGGCATACTTGCATGAATTTTACTAGACTGCAGAATTTCCAAGAGACTAAATTTAACAGCAGTACAGTTTCTAAGGATCTGAAACATCATTAGGAAAAAAAGAAAGTGATGAACTATTCAAATACATATTGTTTACCTCTTGCTTTTCTGATGTAGGGGAGAAAAAATAGATCCAGCACACATTTAGCTTTAAGGAAAACTACATAAGATGCTGGAAATATAGAAATGGACTATTAAGGAAAAAAAAATGAACCAAGATATATGGCAATACTTTCAGTGACAGGGAATGCAGAGAGCTGCTGTATACCTTGTCACAAGTATGAATTTATTTTCATATTTTAGAATATACATATGTATTCTAGAATAACAGCACTTGCTGTGACACTTTTCATTTTTAGAAACATACTGAGCTATTTGGAGGTTTTTACCTTGGTTTTGCTACATTTAAATTCTTCCCTTGCTCCTACAGTGCATAAAGGTCAGTAACACAAGCACTTATTTGTGTACACATGCAACCACAGTAAATGAAACACAGCATCTGGACATATTTAATTCAGAAATCACTGAACCAAAGGAATCAGAAATCAAAGCCAAGGGAACAGGCAACAGTAACTGTCATGCTCTGATGGGGATAGCATCAACAACATAAGCTGCACTCCCCCTAAGGCACACTTAGACCAGGACAAAATCCTAACAGCAATTGGTAGGGGAGCATGCTCTGGGAGCAGCAGGTCCTCAGACCCAGTTTGGCAAACCTGGTGGTGACCACAGAGCTGACAACTTCCCTTCAATGACGGCTCTTGTGTCCAAGGGCAGTGCTTGGATGAGTCCAGACCAGGACTGGTAATGCCTCTCAAAGAGCCGTGCCACACAGTGCTGCCTGCAGCCTCAGGAGTGCCTGCATCCAGCTGCTAATGGGTTCTTCAGGATTAGAACAAAATACTCACTTGGGCAGGGAGAAACCTTACAAGATCCAACAAGGGAACATGTAGGGTCCTGTGCCTGGGGAGGAATAACCTCAAATACCAGCACAGGCTGGGGGTGACCTGCTGGATGGCATCTCTGTGGAGAAGGAACTGGCAGTCTTGGTAGATGACAAGTTGACCATGAGCCAGCAGTGTCCTTGTGGCCAGAAGACCCAGTGGTATCCTGGGGTGCATCAAGAAGGGTGTGGCCATAAGGCTGATGGAGGTGATCCTCCCCCTCTACTTGGCCCAAGTGAGGCCACATCTGGAGTGCTGTGTCCATTTCTGGGTTCCACAGTCCAAGAAAGGCATGGAGCCACTGGAGCAGAACCAACAGAGGCCACAAAGATGAGGAGTGGCCTGGAGCATCTTCCTTACAAGCAGAGACCACAGGAGCTGGGCTTGTTTAATCTGGAGAAGACTGAGAGGGCACCTCATCAATACATAAAAATATCTCCAAGGTGGGTGCCAAGAGGTTGGTGCCAGACTCTTTCAGTGGTGCACAGACAATGGACAAGGAGCAATGGACATAAACTAAAACAAAAGAAGATCCACTTCAACAAGAGGAAGAACTTCTTTATATTGAGGATGGCAGAGCACTGGAACAGGCTGCCTAAGGAGACATTACAAATCGACCTGGACACATTCCTGTGTCACCTGCTGATGGTGACCCTGTCTTGACCGATGGGCTTGAGCAGATGATCTCCATGGTTTCCTTCCAACCCAAACTATTCTGCAATTCTTTTCTTAGTCTATGAATTTTTGTTTATTTACATTTCACTGAATTTAATAAAGTTACCCTTGGCTTTTCAGTAAAGCCTCTATGACATCCTCTTCTTTACTGCTGACAGTTTTTGCTTGGTGCTTCGCCTAATGACTTTTGGCAAAGATCAGTTGAAATTACTTTTGAAAGTGAAAGATTAGCCTACTGCTGTCTTAGGTAAAAGTATTTTGCGATAGTTGGAGTTGGAACAGAACTTGTCCTCACGTGCAAAACCCTAAAATATTAACCAAGGTTTAAAAAAAAAAAGAAATGGTGACCATAAAGTATTCTTCCATTGCCATGCATATGAAAAAATATGTAGCATGAGTCTATATGTAAACATATACATATTGCTATGCATCTATTAGAAATCTTAAACATATGATTCATAACAAAATTACTTTTTTGAACTACATCTGCTTTCAAGACTCACTTAATGAAGTGTCTGGAAAAAGGTCACTGAAATAATTCTTGCCATAATACCACAATATGAAGATTACAGTCACTATTTACTGTGAATCATGGTTGTGCTGTGTCTGGCTAGGATGGAGTTAATTTTCCTCAGAGCAGGTGGTGTGATGCTGTGTTTTGGATTTGTGGCCAAACAGTGCTGATAACACACTAATGTTGCTGCTGAAATGTGACTGCAGAGCACCAAGTCTCTCCCTGTTTCTCACTCCCCACTCCCAGTGAATACATTGGGGGGTGCATAAAAGGCTGGGAGGGGACGCAGCCAGGAGGATGAACTGAATTACCTTAACAGATAAAATGTTGTGATCAGTGATAGAAGGGGAAAATAAAGGGATTTAGGCAGGTTAGCCATCTTATGCTAAAAAACCATCCAAAACTGGCTGGACATCAGTCTATTTATGGGAGGTGGTGGTAATTACATTTGCATCACTTCTATTTTATTTTTATTCTTTCTTTTTCTATTTTTCCTTCATTTATTAAGCCATTTTACTTTGACCCACAAGTTTTCTTGCTTTTACTCTTCTGTTCCTCTTCCCCCATCCCACTGGGCAGGAGGAGGAGGGAGAGAGCAGATATGTGGTGTTTAGCTGTCTACAAGGATTAACCCACAGAAACAGAAATATTGAAAATAACTTTCTTTTGCAACTAGTGAAATCCTCAAAATTATTATGGTACCTGGTTTGACCAAAGTAACACATCTAAATTCCACTTTGGTTTTCTGCTGTAAAGTTGAGGTCTAGAAATGATTATTTTCTACTGAGTTTTCATTAAATATCTTCTATTCTTTTAAACTCTATAATATTCAAATTTTTGAAAGAAACGCAAAGGATGGCTGGGGTTAGAATGGACACTAAAGATTATCTAATTCCAACACCTCTTTTTTCCACCTCCTGCCAATAAGGCTGTAAAAGAATTGCACAAGAGAGTTTGAGTTCTTCTAGCATTTTTCAAGAAAATATGGGTGCGAAACAAGTAAGGTAAATGCTAAATATGTTTTCAGCTGGAGAAGGAGCTGCTGCCATTACTTACCCAACATGAGAGGTTTGCACATGTTGAACATCCCAGGGTAGATCTATGATAACAGCTATAACAAGGAGGCTGTGGACCAGGCCCAGAGTCCACATTCACCATTGTGTTTTATATTTGCATTTTCCAGAAGTTCATGTACATGTGTATGTTGAAGTACTAAATATATTTCTACAATACATGTGGTACACACTGTAAACCCTACACAACATCATGGAGGAAGCTCTTTGGAAATGAACAGCTTCAAATTTTCAAAGCTCTGTCTGCTGCCTGCAGCATAATTTGTTTTCAGCAAATTTGTCTGAATCCAGGATTTTTGACATTGCAAATCTTTGATTGTACAGATGCAAGGATTACTTCAGCTCTCTGAATGTGAGTCTTCTTCAAACATTGACTCTGGCTTCAAGTGTTCAAATCTACACCAGTTTTCTACCATAAATCTGTTCAGACTTGCAGGAAAATAATGTGGGTAAACATATTTGTGCCTAAACTTTCTTATTTATAGTAGTAGTGAAATGGGTGGTGGCCACAGACTCTACAGAAGTTTCCCCTGTGGATGTCCACTATTTGTACTAACACAAGTTGATTTTAGGAGAGCTTGAGTGAAGAATAAACTAAAGCTCATTAAACATTATTCTCAATTGAATTTTCAGGGTTTTTTTTTCTGTTTTAATCCCTCCAGTAATGCTAATCTTTGAAAGAAACCCCTATTTTCTAATTTTGGTGGTTTTTAATAAGAAATGGTGTCAGTATATTTAGACACAAATCTCTTTTACCTAGGTTAGACAGGGCAAAGGAAATGCAGAAATGAACCAGAGTGAAGATTTAACACCACATTCTCTACACCTCCCACTCCTGTGTTTGCTGTCTGGGATGTTTGTGTAATCCAGTAGTGAAACAATATTTGGGGCTTTGAAGTGTGCAGCCTTAAAATAACTTTGAAGATACTGAACAAGAATTCACACAGTCCATTCGCTATGAAGTAATAGACCAGATTATTACTTTATATGATCAAAGAATAGTGACTCAATAAAACCAGTTGTTTGCTTGTTCTACTGTTGTTCACACCTCACAAGACTTCACTAAGTCTTATATGGTTAAAAATGAAGCTTACAGATTATTCATCAGTCAGATTCTCTTAGCTAGCATTTCCGAAATCAAAGGATGTCATTGCTTCATTCTGACATTAGAATGTTACAACAATTAGGTTTTGTTTCAAAAATAAATTTCAGACCATGTGCCAAAACATATTATAAGAATATAAACATGAGTAAAAATCCCTTCAAAATTTCTCTCTATAATTACTAAGACATATGTAAACCTAGAAACTTCATGTCAATTTCAGAAAACAACATGAAAGTCAGTTCAAAGGAAAACTCACTCTTTTAGAGTATGCATTTTAAAATTTCTACAATGTTTTTGTTTTCATTATCAATAATTGTCACATTACATATTACAGTATCAAGAGTTCATCAAAAATCAAATGCAATGTATAATATTGGTGTTTTCAGTAATGATATTTTCCTTTCTTCTTTCTTCTTTCTTCTTTCTTCTTTCTTCTTTCTTCTTCCTTCTTCCTTCTTCCTTCTTCCTTCTTCCTTCTTCCTTCTTCCTTCTTCCTTCTTTCTTCTGCTTTTTTTTTCATTTTTTAATTGAAATACTTCAGACTCTCCTCCTTAAAGGTTTTCTGGCACAGTTTTTTTGAGGTCTTGGCTTCTCTGTGCCCACCAAAGATTTATTCAAGAGAGTATTTTCCATTCAGAACTACTTACTGCTAACATTCCAAAACTCAACATGAACTCAAGAATTTAGGACTTAGCAGACCAAACTCTTTCCAACAGTGCAGTGCATGTGCACTCAGTTACTTTTGTGTTTCCAAGAGTAGGTATGTCCATAGAAAAAAATAAAAAGCTCCACAAATACCTCTGGACAGAAGGAAGGTGGTGCAGCGACACAAGCACAGAGCTTGAATTGCAAGTTTATCTATCGTTTTCCAAGGTTCTCTTGGAAATTGAACTCTACAGTGTGTTATATGGTGGTGTGTGTTACACACCTTTCATAAAACACTTAATTTAGTGTTGTACACAAAGCACTATCTTGAGGAACAGGCAGGTTAAGAAGAGTCCCTCATTTCCCAGAAAATAAGAATTATTGCTATTATCAGCATTCCCTAGGACTGAAACCAAGTCCTTTTTCATAATCAGTCCAGATAAAGAGGCAGAGCCTTAGATTTGTTTTTGCTGAAAGGCCGACATCCACTTTAAATTCTTTCTGTGGCACATGCAATTTAAAATACATTTTCCACTGTGAAAGAAACAATTCAAAATTGAATAGAAATAATAGTAAATAAATTATCTGACTCTGGTCTAGTTGTGTAGTAGCATTTTGGAAGAAGGAAGTTGAAGGTCGTCATCCCTCATCAAAGAATTTTATATATATTTTCTCCAGTGACCATTAGATATCATACAATCACAATCTCAAAACTTCATCTCAGATTTGTTAAATATGGTTGTCTATTTCTGTAGGTTCAAGCAAAACCCTTAAGAACTAGTAACTCACCCAAAGCACAATCCTTATTCAACAGGCTTGAGTTTTTCAGATCCCCTTTGTAAGGCTAATGACACAGGTGTGCTGGTTTTACATGGCCTGGTTTTTGGTAGCAAGGGGGCCACAGAGGTGGCTTCTGTGAGAAGCTGCTAGAAGCTTCCAGCATGTCCAGCAGAGCCAATCCTTGATGGCTCTGAAGATGGACATGCTGCTGGCCAAGCGTGGGCCAATTAGAAATGTTGGTTACACCTCTGTGATAACATAATTAAGAAGGAAATCAAAACAAAGTGGGGCACAGTTTTTTCTAGCCAAAGAAGAGGAGGAGGAGGTGAGAACATGTGAGGGAAACAACATGGAGACACCAAGGTCAGTGAAGGAGAGGGGGCTCCAGGCACCAGAGCTGAGATTCCTCTGCAGGCCATGGTGAGGACCATGATTAGGCATGTTGTCCCCCTGCAGCCCATGAGGTCTAAGTGGGATGCAGAGATTCACTTGCAGCCCATGGGGGAGGCGCCCACACTGGAACAGGTGGATATCTGGAGGAGGCTGTGATGCAGTGGCAGAACTGGTGGAGAGAAGGGGTCCCCTGCTTCCAGGCTGGAGCAGACTGTCCTTGGAGAACTGCACCCCATGGATGAGTGACCCACACCGCAGCAGTTTTGGGAGGACTGTCTGCCCGTGGGAGGGACTCACATTGTAGCAGTTTTGACAGGATTGCTGCTCGGGAGATTGGAACCATGCTGGAGAAGTTCACAGAGAACTGTCTCCAGTGGGAAGAACCCCACGGTGTAGCAGGGGAAGGACTCCTCTCCCTGAGCAGCCCCTCCTCCCCCTGCTCACACAGAAAGAATCAGAGTTCATTATACAACCTGCGCTTGGGACTTTCCTTCCATCTGACAGGGGTAGGGGATCTGCTAACTGTCCTGGTCCTGCCCAAACAAAGCCCTTAGACACTGAGGAAGGCAATAAGGTCCCTGTGTTACACATAGGGAAGTGACTGAGGAAGTCAGCGTGAATTTCTTTCCCCATGGGAAAAGGCAAACCCATTTGTGGGATTGTCTTTGCCCAAGCCCCTGTGTGTACTTGGAGGGTAATCCAGAAGGATGGAGAGACCCAGTGTGTGCCTCGAGGAGATTTAACCTTGGGGTAAGAATAATATATGGTGTAAGATGTATGTTGCAGGAGGTAAAGTAGCAGGAGTGACATGAACTGAGGAAGACAGAATTTTACAAGGAGCAAGAAGAAAGCGATGATGAGCCAGGACAGTGTCGGTGCCCAACCATCAAGTGTACTACTTCTCCTGTCCTGACCCCTCATCCTGCTGGAATGGAGATCCGGGGGGATGTGAGAGGACAGGTGATAGTAGTTAATGAAAAAATGTATGTTTGGTATAGAAATGGTTTAAGGATGTAGTTTAAGCCTGTATGGGTAAGAAAGGATTCCAGTAATGAGAAATACATATAATGGAAGAGCTGGAAGATACATAGATTATATGGGATCTGAGTATTGTGCAAATCATGTGGAATAAGAGGTGGAGATTGTATTGGGTCTGACTGAGGTAAAGCTCACAGCCCTCCCAGTGCTGTTCTTTGCATTAGTAGCTGGAAGGGTGCTGGTAACGGAGCAGTGCTGTGGCTACTGCTGAGCAGTGTTGCCCCTCTGACATTCCTTCCCCCATCAAAGGGATGGGAGTGGGCAAGATCCTGGGAGGGGACACAACCAGGCCAGCTGACCCAAATCAACCAGAGGGATATTCCCTACCTTGTGATGTCAGCTCAGATATATAAAGCTAAGGGAGAGAGGCGGAAGGGGGGCATTCGTGACTCTTCAGTGTTTGCTTCCTGGAGGAACCACTACATGTGCTGAAGCCCTGCTTCCTGGGAAGTGCCCAAACATCACTTGCTGATGGGAAGTAGAGATTGAATTTTACCTTCACTTATGCATGTGCAGACTCTAGCTTATTTCTTTTCATTCACTGTTATAAAACTGCCTTATCTTACCCTGCTGGTTGTTCTTCTTCTTACTCTCTCCCCTGTCCCATTGAGAAGCGGAGTGATAGAGCAGCTTAGTGGGCACCTCTCACCCAGCCAAGTCAACCCACCACACAGAGGTAAAGGCCCTGTTGAAAACAGAAATAGAAAGAAAAAGAAGCAATAGATAGGCATTGCTTTAGCAACATGGGCAGACCTCAGACATGCGGTACTTTCCACCTTTTTAGAAAATTGTACCTGTCTGGCACAACCATATCTTGTTCTTGCTCAGGAAGCCACTTTTGATGAGTAGAGATACAGTATGAGCTACAAAAATTAGCTTCTCCTCAGCACCAAGAACAGCCACCAGGTTGCTCACAACCACTCCCCAACTTACTATTTATTTGAGATGAGAGATTACTTAGACTTCGACTATTGACAAATCTTTGCTAATGAACCAGCAGCGGCGCAACATTTTCACATCAAATGACATCAGTTCCATAAGATGTAATTATCTTCTCCAGTGTTATATCTATCCCTTCACCAGCTATGTTACAGCCATGAACAAATGCTCTTCTTACACATGTATCGTGTCAGCAAGTGAAATTAGCTGAAACTCAGTGGTGATTGAGTTCTTTCTTCCAACTCTGTACATACCTGCCTCTCCAAGCCAGCTCTGTGTAAAAGTCACTTTATACTTAGACAAGTCCCTTATGTCAGAAATATTAGATATGAAGCTGACCTATTATGATAAGAGATGATAGGACTTAAAAAGCAGTAATGGTCAAAGGCAGTTTAAAAAAATAAGCCAGAGAAGATTTAGACTTCTGGCTATATGTTATCAGTGAAACTACTTTGGGACTCATGGTGACTTTAGCTGAATCAGTGAAGCTGATCCTCTGTCTCACTGGAATAAATGCAAGCCTGGAAGCCCTGAGCTGTATTTTCAGTCAATGGCATTTCATTTCATATTGGTCAAGATTTAACCTTTAATGATTTTCTGACTAGACGGGCTTGCTGAGTCACTGCTTTGGATAAATGCTGGAGATACCTCTAGCAGAAACAGTGTAATGCCACTGAGACAATCTTTGCCCTTTGGTTTGCTGTAACCCCTCCCCAACCTACGAGTCTCTGTAGTGTTTGTGATTTGTAGCCCAGCACTAGTCAGGTCTTCATTTACTTCATGCATATGTACTAAATTAAGCTATTTCCCTCCCACCCATATGGTGGTCTGATATGCACAGATGTTATTACAGAGTACTGTGCCACATAAAATCCCAGATGTAATATTAAAAAAAAAAAAAAAACACATAAAAAGCTCTTTTACTCCTCTTTCAAAAAGGCAAAACAATAGAAAATAAGCCCATAAGGAACTGAATAAACATAAACAGACACATACAACATCTGACATCGACACAGATCAGGGAGTGAATGTGGAAGGCAAAAGAAAAGAAGGATTAGTATTAAATTATTTCAGACAGTGATAATAATTAATTAAAAAATGCTTATCTTTAGAAAATAGCAGTTGACAAAATATTTTGACAGTAAACTAAAATGCAAGCAAACTCTTATTTGCTAAGGTTTCGCAAAATCTTGGGTTGCAGTTTTTTTAAACTGGACTGAGGGAGTGTAAATTTCAGAAACTCTGTGTTCTATAGGGCAAAGTAACTGATAGTGAAAAGTATCCTTTCTGTAAATCCTTTCTGTATTTTTCAACTAACAGGTGCCTTCCCCTTTTTGATCCAATGTCCATGCTCCTATACCATTCCCAATAATTCTTAAAACCATAGCTCCTAAACCTGAGTTCATCTCAGAGGATATTAATTTTCTCTTCCAAAATGATTTTAATTTTGCTACATTGGTATTTTCATTGAATCTTGCAAACCACTGTCCATAGCTCCTGAAAGCCTGAAGAATCACACAGCACCCATGCTAGATTTTCAAAATTTACACTAGTCATCCATACAATTTGGTGCCTTAGTGACAGTAGTGCCAGTAGCTCATGTGGCTTTTTTTTTCCTCTTTGTTTGCCTGTTTGGTTTGGTTGCTTTTTTTTTTTGTTTAGTTTGGGGTTTTTTTGGTTTTGTTTGTTGTTGTTGTTGTTGTATTTTTTTGGGGTTTTTTTGTTTCTTTAGAGCACTAAACTAAAAAGTGTTCTTTGCTCTGTAATTGAAACTGTAATTATTGGCTGATTGCAACTTCAACTGTCGTGGCTGCTGGACATCAAGTCGATAAAAGCAAAGTACTTACGCCTCAGGTGTGCATGTGCAGGCTCTTGGGGTCCTTTTTCAGTGACTTATGCAGTAGCAGGTTTTAGAGAACAGCAAAAATACACTCAAAGCTGGGTCACCCACTGCTGTGAAGGAGTGTTTTAAGGCTGGTCAAAGAATCACTGGCAAAGGTATCGTCAAAAGCAGCCTTAATATAAAAGCAAAAGCATGACAAAGATCGTTGGCAAAGTTCAACTAAATGGTTAAAGCACAAAGAGGAAAATCAGACTAGGATTTAAAATCAATAGCCAAAATCAACACAGAAATTATCTATGTGGTGGGGGAGTGTGAGGAAAGAATAGTGATAGGAAAGGGTAAGGATAAAAAGAAATAAGGGACACCCACCCATTCAGTCACAAAGGTGGACCTCCACCACCCCCGCCAAATTTAGCCCTGGACTTAACCAACAGTTTAGACCTAAAGGTTTAACAACACTAAAGCTTAACAGCACTGAATCAATAGCTTAATTAGATAATTTAACAGCAGATTCTATGGAATTTCCTGTAAGCGCAAGAGTAACTCATTTGCAGTAACTTATAAATATAATGCGCTTAAGAATCTCGGAGAGGAACATTCACAGCACGTTTGCTGTAACACACTCCCACTTGCACACACACAGAGCTAAGGAACACAGAGCTAAGGAACACATACAAGGTATATTCCTGTGAAAAATTCCCCTTAGGCTCAGTGTAGGACTCATGCTGTATGGCTTTGAGCCTTTGGCAGTGTGGGGATGTCAGCCACTGTGTCCCAGGAGAGCTCAGAGGGTCTCACTTACCAACCACTGCTTGTAGGGTCACAAGACAGCTGACTTTAACCATAATAATTTTCCATCCTGGCTGCAATTTGGGTTGGTAACTTTCTTTGAAGGTTTGATAACAAAAATGTTGTTCCACTTTTGTTGTTATTCAGGGAAGAAAACTAAATTTTTCAAGGCTTTTGGTTAAAACACAGGAGCTCGTTAGACAGCAAAAATTCCTGGGAGCAGGCAGTGCTTCTGATAAGCTCAAGAAAAGCTGACCCCAGGTGCTGTTTATCAGGGTTGAGGTCTAATGAGCATTTCTGGGATCATAATGCTGATACCCCCATATCCACTTTTACTACAGTCCCAGAAAAGGGGGGTGGAGATGCCCCAACTGTGTGTGCATCTGTGTATGTGTATATGTGTGTGTGCACCTGTGTGTGAGAGACAAGGAACTCTTTGGGATTTGGGTGCTTGGGTACTAACACCTTGTAAGCAGCCAGGACTGAAGTTTGTTCCTTCTGTAACTCATATTGATCCTCAAGGAACAGCTCACTGTTTGCCAGCTAATTGCACGTCATTAGTAAATCAATAAAACCACTTTGATCCTGGTTTGCTTTAATTATGTAAAATGAGCAGCTTTTCCCTGTGATAGCTGAGCTGCAGTATCTTAAACTCACATACCTGAGGATCAGCTAAGAAGTACTAAACAAAGATAAAAAGGAAATTCAAACTGAGGAAAAAGGTCTAGACTATTTTGGGCACCTACATCATTGGTCTTTAAATAGACATTCTTTTTCCTAGAGACATTTCACTGCCTGCTACTGGAGTACAGTATTCCTGTTGCAAAGTCATAGAATTCGTCAATTTACACCAGAAGTTTACTCTGTAGTTTTGGAATAAATATAAAATTATTGAATTAATAAAGGAAGAAGTGTGGGGTCCTAATCTTGAAACTGCTAACCTTACTACAAGTTAGAAAAGGAACCCCGGAGAAAGCAAAAACCAAACCAAACCAAAACCACCTAAACAGAAGGAATAAACCTTACAATTAATGGTTCCTAAGATCAAGATTCTTAAAATTCATAGCACTAGTAAGAAATAAGATTCTGAAAGAAAGGATACACAGAACAAGAGGTGGCAAAGTCAGGGGTTTGGAGATATAGAAGTTCCAACCACATTCCCACTCCATCTTCCACCCCCAGGAGAAGGATGAACTGTTTCAGTTGAAGCCAAGCTAAGGAAAATCAAAGGTGAAAATTAATGCTGCAACTTTACCCTATTTTCCCCTCAAACAACTTTCTTTTGACTTGTGGTCTTTAACCACAGGGTAAAATAACTTTACTTTGTGACAAATTGCTAAAATTTCTAGCATAAAGGCACATGTTAATATGAATATAAATATTGCTAACTATTCATAATTTGCTTTATGGACTCAAATTATATAATCTGCACTACCTTGTAAGTGAGTTCTACTGAATTGTAATCATCTGAGCAATGTTCAGCTGAAATTTAGATGTGCACACTGTCTTTATTACTGTTATGTAGAGTTTGCATAGAAAGCAATTAATACATTTTGTGTGCCAAAATAGTATAACCAAGAGGACCTTTGGTCAAGGGATACTGTAACATAAGGCATTTTAATAAGTCAGCTAAATCAATTTACAGCCCTCAGATGCAACATTCTTTGGTTTTTTTCACTATCACAAATACATTCTTCACTGAACTCCTTCAGTTTCATAATCTGTGGGTTTGGGTCTGCATGGAACATGTGAATTCCAGAAACAACATTTGCATCTTCAAAGAAATAATAAACTCCATGACTTATTGAGAGGGATTTATAAACAACCTCTCAAGTAAGCTGGGAAAGATTAATGTTTGTAAAATAAAGGACTCCAAGAAGGAAATATATTGTGATGTTTCATTATAGAGATCACCAGTGAGAGCTACTGACTGCTGCTAAAGCACACAGAGCTGGAGAAACACTTGTTTTATTATTAAGTTTTGATGTCAATAAATTTAGTAAGTTATCCTTCTACTTTTTCATCACTCTGATTTAAAGGTTTAGCCCTCAAAACCCATCCATAATTTTGAGATGTTCTGTGCCTAAAGATGTGATGCTTCAGATAAAAGGTTCCTGGGTCACTTTTGCATGATCGATTTCTCCAGAATATTCTTCCTGGAAGTTCTCTGTATTAACAAAAAGTGTTACTGCCACAGAAGATGCACAGGCTGGAAAACTGAAGGCAAAAGTTCACCATGGTTCCCTTTCCTATTTTTAGCACATGGGTTAACTGCCTATTATCCCACCAATTGCATATCAGGGGTTCCATTTTCAAAAAACTGCAAGCAATGCAGAAAGTATTCCTGTGCCATGGTACCATTTGTGAGAAGTCAGTCAGGAAACTGAATGGGGAAGCAAAGTTCAGATGTTCTCTGGCTCCCTCTTGAAAGAACTGACTGAGATCGAAGTATCTATTGTGTTCACACTGAGAGTGAACTGTCCAACTCTAACAAATCCTAAATACTTGTTACAGGCACCACCAATAACAGAAAGTTATTCACAACTTCAGTAACAGGACATTAAAAAATAATGGAAACTTGCAGTGTGTGACACAGAAAAACCCAGAACACAAGAGTCTGAAAGGGCCAACAAACAAGGTAAGCAATAGTTTCATTCCCTTCCCTCATATCATGACTTTGAACTGGAGAAGATTTACAACTCAAGTATATTCAATATGATATTCACCCAAATATAAATGGGTGAACAAACTAGGATAGCTTGAATCTTTTCATAAACCAAGTTTTACATGTGCAAAAGGAAGAATAGGAGAAGGATGTCCTCACTAAATTGATTCTCATAAGAATTTACAATAGCGAAAGATTTTTCTGAAATGTAAAATGATCACCAAGGAACAGAACTTCATCAAATATACATTTTGCTCAGAAAAGAAAATTGATGTCTTCCTAAGGGAGACACTTTAAAACAATTTCAGCAATAGAAAACATAGCTATATGGTTATCTCAAACTGATACGTTTAGTCTCACTTCCATTTAAATACAAAACAGAAAATGAAAATTATAAGTACAAGACTCCAATTGCATTATCAGAGCATTGCAAGATATTTTAAATTTAGACATATCTTCAATCTCTTCTAAAAATAATACTTTCAATCTTTTGAAAGAAATGTTGAAACCCAGACAAAAGAAATTAAAAAGACCAGGGAAAAGATAAGAAAATTAATCTGATGAGGACATGGAAGACAGCAAACACAGCCTGGACCAGTCAATGGGATCAGTGAGGTGAAAGACAATCTCATTACAAATCCCTACTCCCCTATAAGGATTTATGTCAGATTTGGACAGGTTGCTTAAATAAGTCATGCCTCAGTTCTCCACTCCATAAATGAGAAAATAAATGCCTTCATTTCAGGGATTAAAAAAGTTAGGATAATATAATTAATACTGTGGAAATATTTGGAAGCTACGAAGCTATGGAAAATATTGCTGTGTTTAAGCATGCAATAGCAACCAAATCAAATGAAGTACATATAATAATAAATTCCTGTGGCAATAGGAGAATGGGGAATAACAGACACAGAACTGGGGACAAACTGCCATGGCATTAAATACTACTAAATCAGCTAAATAAATAATAACAAAAAAATGAAAATATAAATCAGTAAGCAAAGTGAGCAGGGATCATTTAGAGATACATTAAAATTCCACTACCCACACCTTCCTCCTCTCTCCCTCCAAAGTTGTCTTAAAGCACAAGCACACTGACACTTCAAGTCATGAGGCAGACTCATGTATCCCATGACTACAACCTACGTATGAAATTAAAAGCAAATAGCTGCACTTTACCTATTAGCATAGTCCTTTAAGAGTAAAAGGCACTCAGATTTGTCAGAGAAATGGCGTATCTTCCATAAATCACAGAATGCAAAGGTAGAATCAGTCTCAAATGTGTGTTGGCTTCTTTGTGCCACCCAGTGGTTTAGACTAATACACCTTTCAGTGCATGTGCAAAACCATCTGTTGGTGAATGGTAAACAATTTGGGTTCTATTTGAAATAAATAACTGAATAAATAACCTGAGAGGCACAATAGCAGGTAACCTCGAGGTTACCTCTGGAGGAGAGCTTAAGGCATATTGAATATATGTCCTAACTTTGTTATTTCAGAAACAAAGGACAGGTCAACATACCATTTCCCATCTGACTTCTAAGATCCCCTCTATTACAATTTTATTCCATACTAATTTGGGGAAACTTAGTATTTTAAGAGAGAAAGCGATATTACAGATGTCTTACATGCAGCATGTTCCATAGGTAGTTTGAGAGAGTGTCTCAAAAGTATAGACCTAGGAAAGATGATAAAACTAATGGTTATGTTCAAAAAAGAAAAAAATCCTAGTCTGTTAGTATACATAATACTGCAAAGATTAATACAGCCATGGTTTAAGACTGAGTGTCAGATTTCCACATAATGCTTTGGCCTACTTTCTAAAGAACTTTATCTGGCCACAGAGAGACTGAGATTTGAGCTGTCTTGAAAATCTGGCTCAATATGGTTGCTCTCAGAGAGAAAAACATAAACAGAATTAGCTTATTTACAGTCTGAAACAAACTGCAATCAAATGCAAAGTGAGAGATCTATTCATTACAACTAAACTGCGTTCACTTCCATTATATCTGAATTTACCTAATTGCTTGTATAATTCCATTGTTCAAAGATAAGTAGATTTAAAAGGTTGAAATATAAGCATTAAGAAAGGCAAATACTTTTATGCTATAAATAAGAAAAATCCAGTGGAGTGCTACAACAGACTCAGTTTTTCACATCACATTAGAAAATTTCATTCATCTGCTGTTAAAAGAAAAAAAAAAGAGGTGATAAGTTTGTTTGTTAATTGTAGTTAGACAATGGAATAGAAGTTGGGGTTTTATTGCTTTTCATTGTTATAGTCAAGAAAGTATTTCTTTAACAATGTTGTTCCTGTACCAGGGCAAATGAATAGCACAGAATACCTCTCAGGTTTTTTGGTATCTGATGTACCACTCCCTTAATAAACTCCAGTGACAGTCTCAAGAAATGGTTGAAGCCAGGGCTTCTTTATTTGTGTTTTGTGGAAAAGCCAATTGACTGATAAAGATAAAAATAGCAGGCTTGAAGGAAATAAAGATACAACATAATCTTACTATTTACACTTCAGAGAGTTTTAAAGCATTTAACTTATCTCATGTTGTTATTTTATGCAGAAGTAGGAGTAATTGAAGTGTCAGTAATAGACGGGGCTCAGCCAATAGAGTGGTAGGATGAATAGAAACAGAAACAAAGAATTAGAGGTTATGAATATTCTGTTGGTTTTAGTGAACTGATTTGGCTTTTTGATGGATTTCATGTCTATTTTAGGCCCTATTTTTCATAAACAGTAAATCTGGCCCCAACTCTAACTCTGAATACAGACTATTCTGGTTGTTAACTATATAACCTATTCTTCTGCTAAAGAAAGTGGGAGTGAAGACACAAGTGAGTAGTCTTTTCACAGTTTAATTGAAGTAAATTCTCCTTAATTCAAGCCCTTTGTCACAGCTGCACTAATTAACTCCAAAAACAGACTCAAAGAAAAAGTGGAAAAACCCATTTGGTGGTACAGAAGCTAAACACAAGTCTGAGTTTGCCATGCCTTTTCTCTAAGCTGTGTTTGTCTCTTTCTCCTCTGCTGTCTCTGCACCCACTCTTGTTGGGTAGCCCAAGGGGAATTTTCAGTCCAGCTGTTGGTTTGCAGGACTAGGAACAGCCATGTTAACTTGTCAGCACTAGTTTCCACTAGATTCCTCCAGCAGTAAGTTTTAAATGAACAGACCCCATGAGTTACTATCCCTGAATATAATTGCACTTCTGTTAGGCTGATCTCTACTTGTGTGATGTTACCAGAACCGTTTCAACTTGGGGAATTTTTTCCTCTTTGCCAAAGTATCAGCCACCAAGTACATTTTAATATTTTAAATCTTTCTTGCAACCTCTTATATGTGTTGCTAAAATCTGGGCTACCTTTGATTGTTTTACTCATCTTGGAGGTAGTGATTCAGTATGAGTATGTAAGTTTATGTGAGTACATTGCTATGATACATGTTGTAGCCAGGCATGTGTGTTACCAGTCAGGGGTATCAGGCATGGTTTGTGACTCCTTTTCATTAAATATTTATGGGTTTTGCAGCTTAGAGATTAATAAACTGCTAAGATTAATATTACAGTCTACTGACTTTTACATTTTTTCAAAAGCTGCAATATAAAATTGAATTCAGAATAATTCCCTACTAATTCTATAGTTTGTAGCTATAACTAGGGCCTAGTCAAGTTAAGCCCTACAGTCTTCATTCACTCTTAAAATTAGGATATAATAAACAACCTCATGAAATACACATAATTTCCTGCATAAACTTAGTTCCTTATCAGTGAGAACTGGAGCCTCAAGCAAAGCATACACTCGTCTGTACTCTTAATCCAAACTACATTTAAAATACCTTAAAAAATAAGTGGGACAAACGTAGCAAGACCTAATAAAACCTCTCTGTCACAGAAACTGATTTGAAACCTTTTGCTGATATCTACTGGGTCCTAAGGTATCTCTACAGAATAGCATAATTAATAGAAATTAATAAATCACATTGATTTCTTTTTAAAAGCTTATGGACTTGTATTAGCAGAAATTCTATAAATAGGTTCTCCCTCACATACTGTCTCTTTCACAAGTTGATTAACTTATTGTCCTCTTCTCTACACAGAACCCTCACTTGAATTTCTAAGTTATTTTTTCTTTCCTGATTCTCACAGTTCCAGAAGTGTCCATTTCCTCCACTACTGAAGGTTAAAACATTCTTTTTAAAACTTGCTAACACAATGAATTGAGTTTTAACATTGCAAAAGGACAGACTTCCTGGAATTGAGGCGTTTTAGTTTTGCCTTTCACTTTCCAGAAAGGCAAATCATTACACCGCGTCGACATCGAGTGCATTTGCAGATTCCTTGCTCTCTCACATTGGTGATGTTCTCTCCTAAATGAAGGCACAAAAGCTCAATGCTTGAAATTTCTACAAAGAAAACTCTCACAGAGGGGAAGTGGAGAGACAGGTACAGATCTTCTCACTCTCATTACAGGACTCGACGAGTTGGACTCCATAACTCTTGTGGGTCCCTTCCAACTCAGCTTCTTCTGTGATTCTGTGATTCTGTGATTCTGTGACATGAACCTGAATTGGGTGAGGTTTTGTTTGGGTATCAGGAGAAATTTTTTCATCCAGAGGGTGCTTGGGCACTGGAACAAGCTCCCCAGGGCAGTGGTCACAGCACCAAGGCTGCCAGAGCATAGGAAATGTTTGGACAGCACTCTCACAGACATGGTGGGATTGTTGGGCTGTTCTGTGCAGGGCCAGGAGGGAGTTGGACTCAATGACACTTGTGCATCCCTTCCAACTCAGTATATTCTGTGATTCTATGATATTTGCCACTGCTGGGGGCAGGCATTGGGCTGTGTTGGGTCCCAGGGGTGTCTGGGGTGTCCTTGCCCTGAACTGGGTTCCCCAGGTGCCCCATGGCTGAATGCCCATTGTTCAGCCTGTCTGAGCTCCAGATCTGGGAATGCTTGCCAGGGAAGGGACTGGCAGACCCAGGCCACTACTGCTGGACAAAGAGCCTCCAGGAATACTGGGTTTCTGCAGGACAGCAAACCCTCCTCATGTCTGGATTTTGGGTGCCTGTCATAGTCACCACCCCAGTCTCACACAGGGCTGCGCTCTGTGGGGAGAGGGCCCAGCTCAACCTACATTAGGTCACCTTGGAAAGTATCCCACTCCCACTGCTCCCTGATGGCGTCCTCCCAACCCAAGTATTTCTCTGCTTTCTCCCTTTCACACTCTCAGTACAAGGAGAAAACAGTGCAGTGTTCAAAGGCTGTTGCACACTTACAGAGATTAGAAGAATTTCACAAGTCCCAGCTATGGAGCCAAGCTCTCAGTTCAAGTTGCAGGGCAGCACTTCCCAAGATGAAGGTCACAGCAGGGGCAAGTGGAGTTGCCAGCCTGGCAGGAATTCAATGGTCTGTGTCAGATTGCAGAGCCAAGGAGAGTATTACAAACAATAGAAAAGAAGGGAAAGTGTTTCTGTGGAGTGTGATGGTTTCACTCTGGAGAGCCTCTTTTCAAACCTGAGTCACAAGAAGAATGGCAGCTATTTTCACATAGGGTGAAACAGGGTATTTCAGCCTCTAACTTATCTCCTCTCCACCTCTTGCCTACTGCTCCTTTCTTTAAAGGAAACTCCCCTGTGCAAAAGAAACTTGAATCCCCTTTGAATAAGAGTCCTGCTCACCGTGTCTATTAGGTGAACCTACCAAATGAACTATTCCCTTTTACAGTACCAATATTGTTGGTCACTCCAGGTTCAGCTTGCTAACTTGATGAGTTTTGTGCCATGACCACACTCTGCTCATGGAGAGAAATATCACTTAGAAAAGTATCTGTGTTGAACTTTTTAGCTATAAATCTGCCACACTGACACTGTGGGCTTTGAGGCTTTGGTTTAGGAGGTCCCAGGAGATCACCACACCTTTCCCAGACACTGCCTTGGAGAGGGCTGCTGGTTTAAGTCATGGTGCTGTGAATCCTACCAGGCAACCTAACTGAGCAAGTGGTGCAAGACATCTCTTTTTTAATCCACGTAACTTTGCCATTCAGATGCTAACACAGACCTAGATCAGTCACAGACTGGTAGAACTACAAAGCCATGAAGACATGACACAGGTACTCCTGGAGTACTAGAGGAAGGACCTGACACTGATCCTGGAAGCAACCTTGTAATCCAACCATAGATGAGCAGCTTTGTATGCCTAAAGACGTCTAGAGAAACACAAACTTATTCAGCAGAGTCATCTGGAATTCTAAGTTACTAACCTCAGATTTAAGATAACAAAAAACCAGAGACCCAAGCCTTGATTTCCCCTGAAAAAGGTAATGACATGATCAAGATGCTTGTTGTTCTAGACCTTTCTTTTTTTCATAAAATTTAAGAACATTTTGGTTTTGTTCTGTTATTAGAAAGAATGGTGCTTGAATACATGAAATGAATTTTTCCATTTAGGATAAATACATCCTCTGTCTAACTCTGCTGGATACAACAAACTGTTGATATTCATAAAGGAATTGCTTAAAAAAAGACATCAAACTGCTGAGGAGCTTAACAGGATCACCGTTCTGCAACTGGACCCTCTTACTATTTAAAGAAACATAGCTCATGTCAAACATCATCCCAAAAATTCATCCGTTCATTAGGAAATCTAGCTGACAAAAACCCTGAGAAGAAAATGCAGCACAACTGAAATACCTCAGTGTCTTACCTACAATACTCAATATTCCATTAGGACTCATGAGAAATTTGCTGAGATTTCTGCAGAGGTGGAGTTTCACACAAGTTTTGCCCAACCTAATCTTTTTCTAGATCAGCATATACCCATTTTTAAGTGTGCCCTGCTCCCTCTCTGAAGAGGCTGGTTGTTTACTTGACGTTGAGCTTTTTCTTCCTAAACGGTAATGAATAACTGCCCTGGAGACAGAGATTATTCAAGAAATGGAATTCAGTACAGAAAATGTAATGAGAGTCTGCACTGTCCCACGATGTTTGTAAAAGATGCTCTATAGTTAATTCTCTAAGCAAACCTCTCAGTTTATAAATTTAGAACAGTCCCATTCCCTCAGAATGTGCATGCATCAATTTCTTTGGAGAGCATGCTATTACTACATGTATTCTGTGTGAGATTTTAATTGAAAATGTAATAGAAGTTTTAATATTCTGAAAGCATAAAAATCTCAACATTAAAATGAGATCAGTGACACTTACAAGCCTCTGGCCAAAACGTTGTAGTCACATCCCGTCCTATCTTCCTTTCCCTTAATTTCTTTTCTGTCTCTTACAATGTAATGTAAAGATAAGCTAATATTAATTTACAATGGAACATTTCTGTATTAGAGATCATTTGCATTCGTTTGCTTGCCCTGATTTGTGTTCACATCTTGCACTTTACACCAATGGCCTTTATGGTTTGTAGCTACATTGGAAAATGCATACAGCACAAAAGTGAGAGGTTTCTGGCACATTAAAGGCAAAGTGATTCCTCTTGCTGTATCTGTAGGTCAAAGGCAAGTAGGAAAATGAGAGTGACATACAATTAAATTGGAGTCAGACAGAGGGCAGTCAGAAACTACTGCAAAATTTTGCCATGGGAGGTGAAAGATATTCTTTAAACTATCATTAAGTAATTCTTATCAACCCCATCCTACTGCATACTTAACAGTATGCACACAAAAAAAGAACTATGCTTAATTATATCTGTCATCTTTCCTTAGGTCAACTAGTTTTTAATGGTATCCTTAACATTTCCAGTAATTCTACTGCACCTTCCTTTTCTGAGGCTTCGTATGTTATAGCTTTTCTCCTTGTAAAAGTTTAAAAGTTCAGCAACAATTGCCTGCTGAATTACTTTAATTATTACCTTATGTCCCTTGGTTTTATGAAGTATTGACTTTCAATCAGAGGTTCAGGTATAATATGATTCTATAACATATTCTGACATGGAAAAAGAAGGTTAAAATAAGATCCTTTTCTAGGAATTTACAAACTAATTTACATTCATGGGTTTGCACTTTCCCATTTTTCACTTTAAACAGAAGATATTTTGCTATTCACTGCTGAAAGAATGTCAGCGCTAGAGACAAAGTCATGAGCAAGGTGGGTGTTGGTCTGTTCTCCAAAGCAACAAATGATAGGAAGAGAGGAAATGGCTTCAAGTTGTGCCACAGAAGGTTTAGGTTGAATATTAGGAAAAATTTCTTCATTAAAAGGTTTGTCAAGGATTGTAACAGGCTGTCCAGGGAAGAGGTGAAGTCACCATTTCTGGAGGCATTTACAAGACAGGTAGATGTGGCACTGAAGGACACGATTTAGAAATGGGCTTGTCAGTGCTCTGCTGATAGGTGGTCTTGATGGTCTTAAGAGGTCTTTTCTAATCTAAACAATTTGTGATACTATTCTGTGGTTCTCTGAACCTCTCAATGAGGGCAAAGCACAAGCAGAAGAGAAAAAAAGTCTTATCAGAAGGAAAGATGTCAGCAAGAGGTTAAAACCTGAATGCCTTTGGGAGCTGGTTGATATCACTCTGCCAAACAAGGTCATGAAGGTTCATCTGTGTCACTTCAAGTTGCTGCTGCACCAGGCTGTCTTCTCTGTTCCTGGTCAGAGACTACTGTCCATCACCCAGCTGTGCCTGGTCCATTTAATGATTAACCTTAAAAGCTCTTGGCACCTTTGGGATCTCTGGGAAGAACACATTAGAAAACAGAAGAGGTCAGAAATATAGTAAACTGAGAGATGGACAGGCATCTCTGCCATGGAAGCCAGTCCTCTCCTGCTGCTCTGTGCCTGTCACGAGATTTCTGTGACAGATTTTGCACTTTCTCATGACCCTCTAACTGAGTTAAGACTTGGCTTTCATGGATTGCCTCTCTGAATGCATCTCGTACTTTATTGAGGAGAAAACCTGAAGAGATTGTAAAGCATCAACACTGTGTTGGATAAAATGCACAATTTCACTGATTTTACACATTTGTTTTATGTCACTCACATGCCATGGAGTGGGATATCAGTACTTGCCAGATTAACCTAAATTCATTCATAGTACCAAACAAAATTTACATGGAAAACAGGACAAATTCAGCCTGGTAAAATGCAAAATCAAATAACTAATTAGCAGATTTAGAATAAAATAAAGAAAGAAGAATTATAAGGTTTGCCTTTTTAAAGTAATTTTTAGCATGTCTTCTGTATTTAATTGAGTTAAGGACTGACAAGGACAGTTCTACATTCTTAGACCTGCATGACATTTTTTCAGAGAAGTGACTTCCTCTGTAGTACAATTCCCAAATGGGAATCTCTAATTTGGAGAAACTTCCTTATTAACTCCTTCATACAGTAAGAATTCTGCTGTGCATGAAGCACCCAGGAGACTTCCTGTAACTTAGAGTATTCATAATTTCTTTTAATTAGGCTACTAACTTATGTTCCTTTTATGAATGTAAAGCTGTCTGCCGTGGCATAGATTATGCAGAGCAGAGAGGTTTCTAAAATGCCATCTAAATCTTCAGAGGCCAAATATTGTTAGCACCCAACTAATTAGACATTCACCCAGACACAAAAACGAGCCTCCTTTTGATAAATGTGCTGCTGAGGAAGAATTGAACGCTATATGACTTCAAGTTCAAGGCTTATTTCTTTCCTATATAAGTTTAGAATCAGTTATACAAAAATTTCAAAGATAAGTGGAAAGAGAACTTTTTGTTTGCTGGAGATTGACTGAGTGCATCAGATAATCAGACAAGCCTGTTCAGAACCAGAACCAGTGCTGTGGTCTGTGCTGTTAGAACACCTCTCTCACAGTAGGCTGGTTTCAAATGAAACTCTGGAAAAATATTTTTGCAGGATCACCATCACTGAGCTAAATTAAAGCACACACAAGCCCTAGAGAGGTTTTACCACACAGCTGGGTGCTGGGACTGCCAGCGAGGCAGCTCTGGACCTCCCCTGAGCAGAGGCTGATTACCACCTAAGGGATGTCAATGTCTGGGGATGGGAGTGCTGTGCTGGAGATTAATTGAACCCAGAGCTCTACAGTCAAACTCACATCAGCTGTTATCAGCACCACTGAAAGGCCAAGTCACTTTCTCCACTGTGTTACCCACTGACTGCCCTTTCTAAAGGAGAAAATTATAATGAAAAGCTAGAACTTTAATGTTATAGATGCATTATCTGTACTTCAGGTTAGGAACAAGCTAGATGATACACCTGATTGCACAGATTGGATTGTAATCAGCAGCTATTTGATACAGTTTTGAAGATTTTTTAATTTGTAATACAAACCCCATAATTTCCTCGCTGAATAAGCAAGGCATGTGCAGTGAGGTACAAGCTAAAGAACACTCATTCCTGAGAAAAATTTTTACTTTAAGAGATCAAGCTATGGGTCAGTTGGAAGCAGGGTTCACATAGGCTTTATAAAGTGCATTGTTAAGGTGCAATTTCTCCACAAGTTCCTTAAGTACATTTATGCTTATTAATGAAATTGTACACTTTTTGACTGTGACAAAATAGGGAATACATTTTCCCTTTGATCAAAATTGAACTAAAAATATTAGTCCAACTCATAATCCACCCAGAGGTCCCTGGTTTTCGTAGAAGAAACAGGTATGTCAGGCATGATTGATATTTATGATTCTGCAGATTGTGCTAGATAGCATTAACATAATGCTCAATGATACAGATACAATAAAATCTATAATTGTAACAAGGTGTTAGAAACATGACCAGTTTAAATCCATCAGGAACCCGATGGAATGAAAAAACCTGAAGATATATTGTTCTGAGTTGCATATATCTTGCGATAAAGAGGTATCTCATATTTTAACTTCATGTTTCTGAGGAGTAACTACACATATACTGGTTAATTTATTCTGGTAGAAGAAATAATTTTTTCATAGTATTTAGCAGTTTCAGAGAGTAAAAATGGCAGAATTGAAGTAAAATGGCAAATAATTGTCACAATTACAATTTCCTGCCCTGACAGGAAGGGATAGCAAAGTAATTAGTAGGTCTAAAAGGTCTAAAAAGATTGCTGTAAGTAAAAAGAAATATGGAAATGCTGTTATGAAAACTTGCAATCACAATGAGCCAAAAGCAAATTATTTTTTAATTTTTGGTTGTTGCTAGATAGCGTGTAAGCTCAAAAATTATTAAGCAAAGCATTAGCAAGATATTTTTCATAAAAGACATAATATTGAAATCAGCTGCTGGAAACAGAGGAGCAAACTGTGTGGGAGAAAGCACACCTCTTTCCTCTCTGCAAGGCAGGCTGAGAGAGCTGTAAGGTGGCTACAGCCCTTGCAAACAGGGCCAAGAGGTCACAAGCACACAAGATGGAATTTAGGAAGGGGTTGTTTTCTCTTAAGTATAACTGGCAGATGCTGTAGAGGAATTAATGTGACACATACAGGGAGGTAAGAAGGACAGTGAGCCATGGGGTGCAACTATCCAGCCATTGCCCTGGCAGTGTAACAGATAAAAAAGCACAGTTGTTGACAACAAAATAGAAGTAATTGCCATAATAGAGACAAAACAGACAAAATAGAGATCA
The DNA here is from genome assembly GCA_024500445.1 of Entomyzon cyanotis. Classification (NCBI taxonomy): domain Eukaryota; kingdom Metazoa; phylum Chordata; class Aves; order Passeriformes; family Meliphagidae; genus Entomyzon; species Entomyzon cyanotis. The sequence continues at coordinate 7,586,873 of JAKEPQ010000756.1, forward strand.
ACTTAGTTAATATACACAAAATATAATTTAAATTACTGGCGAAGGACTTAAATCAACCATTTTCCCATTGTAAACTTCCAAATGGAAAAGAAAGTTAGAAATATATTAGTATAATATTTGTAAAGAGCAGTGCACCACACCCACAAACACTGATTACAGAAAATGGCAAAGATGTGAATGTTGGGTTAAAATTACACTCTCAGCAATCACATTAAATTGTATGTAGGACGTATATGGCAAAGCATCCAGGTCTCCACAGGCAATCATATCAGCCAAAAAAGGATCAGATGAGAACTTACAAAACTAGTGTTACATTTGTGCACATGCATATTTAATCATTTGGTGAAAATGTGGCATGAGTCAGATCAAAGTCTGTCAGACAAGCACTAAATCAATATCTTTCAGAATACCTGTGGAAACAAGAAAAGTATGATTAAATCTAGGGTTCTCCCATGCTTCATAGCCAAAATCTCATTTTTGTCTACAGATGCAAGGATGAAGATTCAAAAATGTTCTTATGTCCTTTATGCCTTCAAATCTTTATCTTCTTTTCTTCCCTACATTCACTTTACAGGAAAGATTCAGTGTATGCATTTTTTTAGAGAGAGTATGTCCCAGCCTAGAAAGAATTCAAAACATCTGGCAACACAGAGAAATACTGAGAATTTTGCAAATAGTTTTGGCAATATTTTCTTATTTTAAAAAAATGTGTCCTTCCAAACTCAGGTAAACTGAAAATAGATTTTTGATATTAAGGACAGTGTGAAAGACAATGCACAAACCAGGCAAAAGCACAGCATTTTTTAAATACATTATTTGTTTCAAAATGTTCACTCAGCATTAATTAGAGCTCAAGCTGTTGGCTTCCAATCTTGAGTTCAGACTCCTTTTCTTCCTTTGCCACCCACTGGGGCCTATTATTCCCATTATAAACACCCATAAATCTCACCAAGTCTAATGGGCTTATTGCAGTCCTGCATATGCATCAAGGGGAGGATAAATGTCTCTACTTGTGCCTTCTGATACCCATAATTGTTTAGTAACATAATGAGATAATGTTTCTAAAACAGCAAAAATCAGTGGGTGTTTTTCTATGCCCTTTAACATGATTTAGAAAGCTTTTCAGATGAAACCACTCTAGATTTCCACTGTGGTTACTAGTTTTTGCAGGCAAAGTAAAGGCAAACTTGCACCTGAAGACAGTAGAGGTAGGAAATAAGGGAGAGGATATAAGAACTTTCTCTTTATTCTGCTGAAGAACCATGAAAAAAATGTTCTGTCACCAAAAAAGTGAGCATATAAATAGATCAGTGAATTTGAAGAGGAAAAGCTACAGAAAAAGATGATCCAGAAAATATTTTTTCCTCATGAAAGATAAACAAAAGGAATTGTTTTGTTAGATTAGCAAAGTGAAGGATGAGGAAGAATTGAATTGCTGTCTTTAGACACAACAAGGAAATGAACACAAGGGAGAGAAAATAATCATTTGAGCTAAAGGAGTACATTGGCACAAGAACAAATAGACATAGCTGAATATGAATAAATTTAGATTTAGTTTAGAAATGGGCTCTGAGTCTTCCTGCCTATCAGATTTGGAAAAGGTCTTTAATTGAAAATAATACAGACAAAAAGAACTTGAATACTTGTAAGGAAAATGAATAAATTTTAAAAAGAATTGAATGGCATAGTGCAGCAAGAGATTGATTTCATAACCTAGAAGCTTCCTCCCTAGCTTAGTGTTCCTATGGCTTCAACTTTCTTTTCTCACCATGGAGAGGTCACAAAATGAAGATATAAATACAGAAAAGAAGAAAAACCCCTAACAAACCAGAACTTAGTGAGACACACACATATTTATGAGGGATAAAGGCAGCACATTTGCTATAAAAGTGTTTTGAATTAATAACATTTTGATCTGACCTAATTATTAATCTGGGGGGGAAAAAAAAAGGGTATGTTTTGGTACTTTTCTTGGTATCAACTGACACTGGCTCTTTCTCAGGCCGTGATAAACATTGTCCTGCTAACTGAAAAATTTACTTTAAGAGTCAATAGGATCTGGCCCAGCGCTATTAAAACAGCAAGTGCATCTCTTTATACATTTATAATCAGATCAAAAGAAGCAGAGCATTTTGGTGGCAGTAGTTCCACTTACCAGATGTCATCAAATTGCTGATATTTACCATTTAAAAGACATGAAATTAATGACAGGAGTTAAAAGTGTTCTTTAACTACTTAATGTTAGCTCTATGCTATAGCTGCTTGCAAAGACACAAATACCATTAAAACCCACCAACCGAACCTTTATAAATTACTGCTGAGTGTAGAACAACGCTCAAGTTAATTGACTTTGCATTTTCAGCAAGCACTTTGCCAAGTAATTATTATTTATCTAACAATGGTTTCAATGCAAATTGATGGTGCATATTTGCTATTAATCTGAAGTCATTTCAAAACACAAACAACAATTACTTTCTGGAATTACCACAGAAAGCAAGAGAAAGTAGTTTTGTCACTGGTTTACACATTCAATTTATAAAAAAGAAACAAACAAAGAAACAACTCTAAATATTACTGTTACTCAGCCCTCATTGTCAAATTGCTATGTTAAAAAAAAATGAAGCTAAGCCAAAGAAAAAAACCTCTATGTGTGTATACCTTGCCTCCAAAACAGATGCAGCAAAGATCCGTATGTGCTACAGTTCCGTAGTTTTCCCTTATGCTTCTTTGGAATAATCCTGGCAAAACTGCCAGATGTACTTCCCAGGCAAGATGATCACCAGACCATGGCACACCAAACCTTGTTCAGAGGAGGCAACTACATTTAGAATATTAATTGATTCTCTCTAGAGGATTACATTTAAAATATCTGGGTGGGAGATTTAAAATACCATTGGAAGTCACTGTTTCATGTTACTAAAGTGTCTGCTGGGAGACTTCAGTACATATCTCATTGGGTATAATCTTTCAGTAGTAGTGAAAATGAAATATAGAGATAGAGCTCTTTGTCTACACCCTTTGAGCTACTCCAGCTTTACAAATCACACTGATCCCCACCAAAACTCAGCTTTGATACATACTAGTCAAGAACAGAATTCCAGTCAGAATTTTGAAATCAAAATTACCAGTAGGGAGAGAAACCTCATCCTTAAAACAATGGTATAGGTAAACAGCTTCACTATATTGAGATATTAATTATATAGGAACACCCCTAAAGTAAGAAGGCACATTCTGTAGCATTTTTTAACAGATCAGTGACCTAAACAGAAATTCTTAGAATTCCTTTTGGTCCAGCCTAGGATATGAGAGCAGGAGGGTCAATGGTCAAACTCACACTGCTGTAAACACAGCCACAGGAAGCCAAAGGAAAGCAGGAGCAGAGATTCAGCTGCACTCAGGACTGTGGGAGCATCCCTCCAGGGCTGTGATCCTACACACTTTGGACTGATCCATGTACCTGCTCATGCTGAAAAGAGCAGACCCACACTGTTCCATTCACCCCTATGGTTCTCTTTCAGCAAGGCCAGGAACTGTGCCTTGAGCAAATTCAGGGAATTATTCCAGTGAAAGGAAAGGAATTACCTTTTCTTCATTATTTACTTTTATTTATTTATTTTCTGCTTAGCCAGCAGCTGTCTTCCTTCTCAGTGCCCCTGCTCTGACCTTGCACATCTCACAGACACACCAGATACTACAAACCTTCTTGCATAACACAAGCTAAAATTCAATCTTGCTCTTTCTGTGAATCATTTTTAAACAATTTATTTTGCCATTTCCAAGCCTTTATTATATTTGAATGATTTCTAACTTACCCTAGACCTTCCAGAAAAGGAAAAAAAAAAAGGAAAAAAGGAAAAAAATGAAAAAAAAAAAGAGAAAAAAGAAAGAAAGAAACTATCTCAGCTGTGTCGGCCTGTGACAGACTTTTTGCAATTCCAGCTGTCTGATCTAAGAGCTACTTTTTCGATAGCCTGTAGTATCCTGAGTGATACCTTCATGTTACTTAATCAGCAAAGACATAGATTCATTTCATAATGCAGCAATCATATCCAAAACATCTGAAAAGTTAAATTATTGCAGGATAGATAACTCAAGATATATAGCAAAATTGAATCTACGAATTTCAGTTTACTCGATAAATCTACGCAAGAAGGAAAATAAAGGTGCACTAAACTCTTGAATCGCTGTGGCGGGGGGGCCCTCTAAAAAGAAAGAGAGGAGAAGAGGTTTTTCCAGGGCCCCCCCCCCCCCCCCCCCCAAAACCTTTTAACTTGAATAGTCATCTTTTTCTATCAATATATCCATAATGTAATAGGTATTAGTGGCACAATTAATGCCTGACTTTATGTAGTTGAAGTGGCTTTGAATTTGACTTTTATACAGAAAGATACAATTATACACAATTATACACAATTATACACAAACCAGGCTGAATTCACCATCACTCCATGCACAATAAATGATAAGCACACAGTACAGGGATGCAAACTGAAACATTTTTCTGGGATAAAATAAACATATTCAGCCACAGGAAACCTAAATTCCATGTGTGGGAGTATTCCCAGTGATGTGATGTCTGGTATGAGAAGATACATTCTACTACCATTGGTGGCATTTCTTTGTCAGATGAAATCCAACCATTATCTGGAAAAAAACCCAAGCAGAACACAGAGCATGTCATGCAAGATAGTAAGTTAATATATGAATTCTATTAGACTTTTGGCTGGCATTGGAGACAAGGCATTGATTAAACTCCTGTTTTCTCCCTGAAACAACAACAGGAGATATCTCAGTATTGGTACTTCATTAACGTTTCTGGTGAGTTGGCTAACTGATCAACAAGAAGAGGGGAGAAGAGGATGCTTCTCTCCCTTTCTCCTGTGTTATACATGCTGGGTTGGGTGTGGGCTGAGAAAATTCTGTTTGAAAGAATGCTTCCACAAGCTGGAAATAATTTGTCTTTTCTTGGCTTTTCATGCTGTTCCCTATTCACTAATTTCATCCTGGAAAAAGAGTTCTCATCTGGAAACCTTCGTACAAGTGTGCTTTGATTCCTCAGCCAAGCTCACTGCATGAAAAGCTTGGAAGAGAGGTTTGTTTTCTTCTACAAGTTTATTTGTTTGTTTATATTTCCTGAATAGCAAATACATGCTACTAACAGAGAATGCTGGACAGTCTCCCTGGTATTAATATATACAGTTCCTATTTACCTGCATGTTAACTAAAATATTCAGTCCAGATTAACTTCTACTGTGCAGACCGTGGATGTATTTAAGCAATTTGAAAGGAATTTTGATGTACATTGTGGCCCATTAGACGTGGTAGGTGTTATGAATTGCATCATATCAAAGAAATAAGCAATTTTTTATTTTACTGTTACAGACTAAAGATGAATATAAGCTTTCCTTCTGCACTGAAATTAGTTTTGTGTCATATAAAATTACGTGAAATATTTTAGAGAAAAATGGCAATATATATAAATATATGTAGTGATTTAAGCATTGTCTAAATCCCTATGAGCTTGAAAAAACAGTTATACACTCAAAGTATTGGGATTTGACTTGGCTTGTGCAGTAAAAAGGACTAATTTTTGATCATAACATAATTGGTGCTATGTTTCTGGGGTGATTTAATTCAATGTCAGCGCTATGGAGAGAGATTTGATTTGGACATTGAATTTTTTCAGGCTGCTCTTAGGAAGGTCTAAAAGACGGGACAAAAAGAAGTGAGATTCTCTGCCTGAACCTATGTTTGCTTTCTGTTCAGGTTTTGGTTTTTTCTTTTTTTGCAGCATTTCTTACATATTGGTATAAAGAGCACAATGGTATAAGGCATTAGCAGAGTGCTGAGCTGGTATGTTGAATAACCCACTATGCTTTTCTGTCAGTGTTTCAGCTTTACTCCCCCGAAGCACAGACCAGATTTCTGATTTGTTAATAAACCATGGGGGTGCTATCTGTAAAACCTAGGTTTTCAGATGTCCCTCTAAGCTTCCAGAAACTGGGTACCATTCAATTCCTTGTGAATGACATAGTTCCACTTCACTGTTGCTCTTGAAGCAATCTTTATATTGCACATAATATAAATAGTGTATCTCTCCTGAGCTTGTGATGAGCTGAGTGATCACCAGCTGTTTGTGAAACAGAAATCTCTGGACTGTGCCCAACGTAAGCCAAATCCTGTGCCTTGCTTCTAGCAGCAATTTTTTTCATGCAGATATTATTTGGCAAATCCACAAATCTAAAATTAAATCTTCTTTTTGCAAGTAGAACTATTTTATGCTAAAATAAGCTGGAATCATGTTAGGTGATTAGCCCCGGGTTTGTTTGCTTTTTTGTTTGTCTGTGAAATACAGCCATTGGTTTAACAGATTTCCATTCCACCTTCATTCTCAGGATGTGGTTAATAGTGATGGGCCAGCTGGCTTGCCCACAGTGAAAAATTTCTGTACAGATTCAGAAGCAAACCCCAGTCTAACAGCCCCCATACAACTTCTACCAGTTCTAGAGGTTTCCACCAAGTCTTTCTCACCAGGGAACTCTGCCACATGCTCTACGCATCTGTGTTTGCAAAAAGCTGGACCAATCTATAGACACAGATACTCCTGGCTCCTGGTTTAGCACATCATCTCTCTCTCATATCAGGTTTTGCTGGAGTAATCACCTATGTCTGAGGGGAGCTATGGCAGACAGCCATAAACTCCTCTAAAGGAGCAATGAGAAATGAGGACTGTGTGTTTTATAAAGCTCAGCATGATAACTCTGGGCAGATCTCGTGTACTCCAAATAAATGTCATCATCACTCCATGTTTCTCTTCCTTTTGGCCCAGCAGCATTAAATGGAGAAATACAACTCATGCGTATTTTTCTGACAGGAAAAGTTTGTGAAAAGCCTATTCTATGGTCCAAAAACCATAGAAATGTTTTTAGACATTTCTTTAGAAATGTTTAGTGTTAACCAAAATCCAACTAGTAAAGGCACTATTCCTTTTGGGATGACATCTACTAGTTCCAGAAAGATATAACTGCAACATATAGGATGGGTGTTTCAATATGTTTTATTATGTGGTGGTGTGCCTTTATATATATATGTGTGCATATATATATATGCAAGCACAGAAGCGTATATATTTAAAATATTCCTTGTCCATTTCATAAAACAGCAGATTCCAAAAACCTCTTTTTTTTTTTGCCTTCTTTCCCTCTGAAAATATCTAAGAGCAGAGAAGCATGGCCAGGAGCTCATCAAATTTGGGACCTGCAGGAGGAATGAATGCAGGAAAAACAAAGCCTTAGGAACCACCATGCTTACAGGAAACAACCAGGCTGGAAGTGTGAGTGCCCTCAGTGAGCTTAGCTATCACAATGCTACATAATAGCTTACAACTCAACCAGTTTTTTTCTGGAAGGCAATTTAGTTGTTTCTGCACAGAAATCAAGCTGCTTTATGGGTTCAGATTTCATGATGTGTTCTCACCAGGACAAGTAAAGTGGACCAACCCTAAGTGCCTTTTAGCAGCATGAAGAAAGACTGCACACTCAAGAAGACTATTTGCTCTTTTTTTTTTTTTCTTTTTGTTGTTGTTGTTGTTGTTTTGTTGGGGGTTTTTTTGTTTGTTTTTTTTTATCAGAAAGTAAGTCCACAAAGCAGATGCTCTGGTAATCTAAACATCTTCAGCTGTTAAAAGTAATTAATGAAGACTTAAATTACAATGGCACAATTTGTATTCCTTTCCTATAGATCTGTATCATGGCAAGTGGTGTTTCTGTGTTAATCTAATTCAACCTGTCACACAACTGCTTAACTTCATCTGGGTATTATATCCTGCTCATTAAAGGAATGATCCCAGCCTTTAAGATTCAAATGTTTCAAAATCAGATTTACCTGATTTGTGATCCTTTGTAACACAGTGTCCATGGAAGCTTAGAAGTGATGCAGAATGGTGCTCAGTCTTGTTTCATTCTACTTTGTGCACAGTTTTTTCTTTGAGTTTTGAGTGATATATGAAAGCCCATAAAATTGGACCAAAGATACACGTAAGTGGTATTCAGGTTTCATTTCTAAATGGGGACTTTGCTCTTCTGTGGATCTGACAAATGTGCCTCTCTGTCTGCCAGCCATTTCCTCTGGTGAAGCTTTTAAAAGGGCTTTTACCAATCACTGCTGGCATTCCTAGGAAAAAAAACCCTGTGCAGCATGAAGGGAAGCACCTGAATGTTTCAGTGGCATCTGCCTGAAGGGATATGTCAAAGAAGAAATGTTCAAACAACAAGATTTATTAAAGTAAATGTCCAATATCTACCACAGAAAGCTTGACATCCTTTAACCACAAACCATTTGGGAATATTCCCTTATTCTCTTTCCCACTCTCTTTTCTAAATCTGGATTTATATGTAGAAGGAAGGGATGATGACTGAGGTCTGATATGACATTTATCTTCACAAGTGAGAAGAATAATAAATCATCAATGACATTACCACAAGTGAGTTCTGAGGTCTGCTCACAAGTGAAGATAAATGACATAACAGACCTAAGCCAGCGTATATTACATTAAATGCCTAATAAGACTCACTCTCAGCATAGCTGGATTTGATGAAGATGACTGAACTTGTGTTACATTTCAAATCCACCATCCAGGGAAAAAGAAATTAAATTTGCCAGCCAAATAAAATCATCACTGAAACAACCTTAGTACATTCCAGCCTTTTGCCATGCTACTGCTCTTGCAGATCTACAAGGAGCCACGTGGTAGAAAAAAATCAATTTAAAATGTCATTATGACATCAAAATGTCATTATGACATTAAACATTAACACTGTTAGTATCAACTCACACTTCAGTGTATGAAACATACCTGACTTTCATGCCTTGGGCAATATCAAAAAGGCTTACATCCATGTCTGCATGTTCCTGAAATATGTACAAACAGCATTTATTTTAGGCTTTACAAAGGACTGAAAGTTTCACAACAGCTTGTGGCCTTCTGTAGGGTCAGTGGTGGCAGCTTTGTTGAAAAGCTGAGAGGTTTAGAATTTTTAATTAGTTTAGGGGGACAATATTCTTTCTAGAAAGTGATATCTACAACTGACATATGCCAAAAACATGTCTGAACCAGGGTCTGTCAGTGGACTTTTAGGCAGTATAAAATAATAAACTGGGCAAAGAGATTAATACTTCTTTTGGCTTTTGAGCAACTGAGAGGCTGAGAGGCTCCCTTAGGTGGACATAACATCTGGACTATTATGTCAAGGAGGGAGATGTTTAATCTGTATTACAGCATTTAAAAAACCGAAGTAAAATACTAATCCTAGCTTATTCTAGTGATCCTACCAAAATTGTGCAGTGGAAAGAAGCTCATTTGAAGATGTATTTTGTCTTGTGTGGAATTTGCAGATTTAAAGCTAATTTGTGGAAATTTAAGAGTAACACAGTTGTAGGTCTATGAAGAGTAATGTTGCATATATGTACATCTTAAATCTTGTCCAGTTGCATCATGCCTTTACTCTTTCTCACACAGTCCTTTCCAATTTACAGATATTAAAATGTCTCCAAGTTTTTTCTCAGGTTTTAGTCTAAAAATCTCCTGGGGTAATATTCCACTTAGAAACAATTTCTCTGTAATAATATTGTATTTCACATTAATTCAGTGTACTTGTAATCAAGTGCCCTCAAGGTAGAAGATGGTCTGGGTGGCATAGCAACAAAAGAAAGCTGTGCTTTTCACATTTCTCATAGTGCATTACATTGTGGCCACATTCAAAAATTAGCAAGAATCCAGCAAAGTGCTAATCAAAGTATCCAGCAGCCTGAAACGATAAGAACGAGACAGATTAAATAGTCTTATGAGTCTAGAAATCTTATGTTTGTGAGTCTAGAATTTAGTTTTTGTGAAGGTGATCAGAAATTAAGATTAATTAAAACATTTTTCATTTTCTTTCCCAAAGCAGTTGTAGAGGCCTGAGCAAATGGAGTAAAAAAATGGAATAAATATTTATACCAGTTGCAAACAACATTAGAAAAGATTCACCTGTTTTCATTACCAAAGTTAAGACATGAAGTTATCTGGGAAAGGAGGCACTGGTTGAGAATTTAAAGTAATATCTTTTATTGATATTTCTGATTTCTAATTTTATTAAGAATTTTTTAATTAAAATTTCCTTTTGAGAGCATTTGAATAGTAGTACAGAAGTTCTCTTGGAGAAGAAGGGGAAAAACAAGCTGTTGGCACATAGTTAACACTGGTTTGTGAAAGCCTATGTAGCTTAGGCCAAGCATTAAAAATAAACTAAACCAATCAATAGTTACACTTCTCAACTTTTTTCTTTCATACTCTAAGGCCCTAAATTGTGTTCAGGTTCTGGATTAAAACTTGATTTTTTAAGATAAATTTTACAGCAAGACATGTGTGGGAACCAAATCATTGAAAGACAAGAAATATCAAGACTTTCTTGCTTAAACATCAACAATGGGCAATATTCAAAATTTAACTGGAAAATTGCTAAATTTCTTCAGCTGAGATTTTCTCTATGTATAAAGATGTGAATTAGCACATATTAACATATATTACTGGTTTTGCTATTGAAAGTTTTTTAAAACTTTTTGTTTGTTATGAAAACATCCTAGTTGATAAATAGCTGTTATGATTTCTCTGAAAGAGCTGTAAGAAAAGGAGAGCGTGTTCTGAAAATCGCAGTTGTTGTGAATGATAAAAGAAAAGGCCCCATGACAATTTTTAATATTTAAGCAACAATTTACTTCTTCCTTCATCTTCTGATAAAAGCAAACAACAGGAGAAGGGCTACTAAATTCTTTCTCACCCTTCCTCACTTATGTGATTGTGGTAATCATGGGATTCACAATAAAGGAAAAGAATGACGTAAAAAAAATACATTAGATAGTTTTCCCGACATGCTTGACCAAGTCTTTAATTATAGAATTATAGAATATGCTGAGTTGGAAGGGACCCACAAGGATCATTGAGTTCAACTCCTGGTCCTGCACAGGACACCCCAAGAATGCCACCACATGCCTGAGAGCATTGTCCAAATGCTCCTTTAGCTCTGTCAGGTTTGGTGCTGTGACCATTGACCTGGGGAGCTGTTCAGTGCCCAACCACCCTCTGGGGGAAGAACCTTTTCCTAATATCCAACCTAATCCTCCCCTGACACAACTTCAGGTCATTTCCTCCAGTCTTGTCACTGATCATCACAGAGAAGAGATCAGTGTTTGCCCCTCCTCTCCCCCTCATGAGGAAGCTGCCAACCCCAATGAGGTCTCCCCTCAGTCTCCTCCAGGCTGAACAGACCAAGTGACCTCAGCCACTCCTCAAGGCCCTTCACCATCTTCGTTGCCCTCCTTTGGACACTCTCCAATAGTTCAATATCTTTCCTATACTGTGCAACCCAAAACGTCACACAGTGCTCGGGGTGAAGAGGAGCTTACTGGTACTCATGTAACAATTCAATAGAGTGCCCTTGGCACAAAAGCTCGCAATTTCCAGAGGGAAGATGAAATATAAGCTTTACTCTTAATACTAAGATATTTCCTTTAATTTTCATAAAACCTCTTTATTTGGCTTTTGACTCTACCAATAATGAGGCTTCCTGGGACCAAAAAAAAAAAGAAAGTAAAAAGAAAAGAGAAAAAGAAAAAAAAAAGAGAAAGAAAAAAAGAAAAAAAAAGAAAAAAAGAAAAAAAAAGGAAAAAGAGGAAAAACATAAATTCTGTTTTGCTTTTAATGATTTGAGAACTTGTCTGGAAGAGCAGGATGAAGATAATTTCTTTTATATGGCTGTAAAATAGATGTGTTTGACTAATTAGGTTTATATTTAACCTCTCTAGAGATATTTCTTCCACTTTACACTATTTTTCACTCTCTCTCCATTCTTTGTCTTATAGCTTTCTTTTAGGGTACGATATTTTGATAAACAGGTTTCTGTTTAAGTCAAACTCCAGCTAATTACTTGTCTAAATAATGTGTATTAAATGGAGAACAGCAAAAGAAAACAAGCAAATAACAACAATAAAAAACCCCAAGCAGAATCCTTTGAGAAAACTTATATTAATTTCCTGCAGGATGTTTTATTTGCCACTTCATTCTTTCATCACATACATGTAACTGCTTTCCTACTGAAGACTATGAGTATGGACCAGTGTTTGATTTAACACACAAAACCACACACACACAATTCTGAGATTTGAAGTTTTTCACGAATTTTACTCTTTAAAGAAGAATCATTTCAGTTGGAAAGCCATTCTAGTGAGTCACCTAGCTCAGCTCAGCTCAGCACAGCAGAGGTATTGATTTGGTGGCTTACACACATCCTGGGTGTGTGGTGTCTTGTCTAGCACTGAACAAACCACTGATGACAACTCTCAAACATGCCTTGGCAGGCTGTCCAACCGCCTATCTATAGTCACAGTCAGAAGCTCTTTTTCCCTCCCTCCTCCTCCTAAACTTCAGCTTTCACATACTGAAAAGAAAATGTGTACTTAGATAAATTCAGTGGGATGATAACATCTAATACTGAGTTAATACCATCAAGCAATTTCTTACATGGGAACCTGCAAGAAAGATGGAGAGGGACTGTGATTATTCTGTGATTCTTCTGTGATTCTTGTGCTTTCTACAAAAGCATGTAGTGACAGGACAAGGGGGAATGGCATCAAACTGAGAGTGGGTTTAGATTAGAGATCAGGAATAAATTCTTTCCTGTGAGGGTGGTGAGGCACTGGCACAGGTTGCCCAGAGAAGCTGTGGATGCCCCATCCCTGGAAGTGCCCATGGCCAGGTTGGATGGGATTCTGAGCAGCCTGGTCTAGTGGAAGGTGTGCCTGCCCATAGCAGGGGGATTGGGAATAAATAATCTTTAAGGACCCTTCCAATCCAGGCCATACTCTGATTCTAGGATTCTATGGTCTTATAGACATACTTTTTTCTTCAAACTAATGACTTGTAATAAAGCAATTGAACAATGATGGACCATACATATATTACACCTGTACTTTTCAGACTTATCTTTGTAGTATTTAGCCAACAGTTTTGACCTGTTTCTCATAATTCAATGATTTGTCTAAAATTCTGGTTTCTTGGGTTACTTTTAATATGTGGACAAAATTTTTACCTTGTACAGAAACACTTTGAAAGAAAGATGTATATATCTATATACTATTTAGAGTACAACACATTATTTTTCCATTAATAACCCAAGCTATCTATGTCTGTGTATCCAGCTAAGCATTAATGGGCTCATCACCACCACTGAGACATCTGGTAAGCTTCTGCTGCCCAGGCTGATTTTGGTCAATTAGGTAAGGATGATCTTTTGCTATCCCTTGGAAAAGGTTGGCTCTTGATGCTGCTACGCATTACTTGCCTGTATTTCTTGTTCCTACTGTTTATAAGTAGTTTTTAAATACATTTTCATGTCAGTGTTTTTTTGTTTCAAGCCACTGAACTGCTAACTATTTTCTCAATTGTCTGTCTAGGTTTTAACTTGCCTTATGTTGTGTGGCTCTGACATACCTCCTTTCCAGCAACAGTTTCTTAGTAAAACTGCCCCAAGGTCACAGAGTTGTGCTGCAACAAATCAAACCCTGAATAACAGGCAACTCTGTCCTTGGGCTGAAGGTTATCAAGGTGTCAGCCTTTTAAAGCAGAGTGTTTCATTGTCTCATTGTCTTACATTTACTATATGTAAAAATAGCATAGCAGCACTTGCCATATCATGCACTGTCCCTATTACAATAAACTTCACAGGTCATGATTAACTTCTGTCTAGTGATTTCTTCTCTGTGAATCAGTTACACAGTGCTTTTCTCTTTTGATACGAAACACATCACTGAGAGTCTGACTTTTACTTTACCAGATTATTGCTACATCCACTGCCTGCAGGTCATAGCCCATAACTTGGAAAACATTGCCTGCAGCCAGAACAGCCCATACTGTCATAAATCGTGTTGAGACTGAAAAAAAGACTAGACAAGATCAGGCCTCCTGAGTCCTCAGAACAAATTAGATCTTGAATCTGAAAAGTAGTAAAAATTCAGTAAGGAAGCAGATCTTTTCAAAGATTCATTGAAATGAAGCCATGAGTATGGAAGGTATCCACTAATTGTAGCTGGAAGGAAAGGTACATTTTTACACTTAACCCGTATAACTCCACTTGTGACTAAGTGCTCAATTGAATTTCTTATTAACACAGTCTCTAGAAATCAGCATCAAAAGCAACCCTATTGTCTAGAACAACTTCAATCCAATACTCTCCCCCACTTCTGAAAAAAAAAATCCAATTGCTCTTACAAATTCTCTGTACTTCTTGCACGCTCCCTTATACCTTTTAAAAAATTCTACTCAGCATTTGAAATGTTCTTCCTTTTAGAAAAAAAGAAATCTGGTGTTTGCAAACGAATTCAGAGTTATTTAATATCATTGCTACATATCTGTTAATATTTGGTAATTTCCTTCAAAAGATCACTTTTTCAGTTGCTTGTAATTTGGGTAAACTCCGGCATATACCTTTTCTCTTACTGGATTTCTTGCTCACACGGGTGTGTCAGAAAATTTCACACAACAGAGTTTAACAAATTCATAGGAAAGAGGAACAGACTGTTTCACTTTCCATCTTCTCTGCAGCAACTATACCTCCCATATTTCTTAAATTTGGCATAACAATTCCCAGTCAGTCAAAAATCCCACGTGAGCATTTGACCTGTGTCCCATCACTTGCTGTTTCTGCACCATTGCTGGAACATCCTGCAGGTCCCTGCCCCCTGAGCAGGAGTGTCATACTTTGTCCCCAGGGCACACCATGCACAGAGACAAATTAGGGCCAGAGTTGGAGATGTCAGAAGGAGGGAGGGGGAGAAAGTAGGAAGTTGTCTGGGACAGAAAACACAGGCTGAACTCCAACATTAATCTGTCCCTTTAAATGTAGTTCTCTGGCCTCTTTAGTTACACAAAGGGTACCTGGAGATATTTCCAACATTTCTAAATTTACTTCTCTACTAAATTATGATGAAAATCACAACCCCATTATTGTGTGGAGTGAAATATTCAGAAGTATTTAGACTCAGAAAGCTATCCATAAAATGGAATTGTAATGCAAGCTAATAGTATCCTGTATTCACCTGACTACATGCCAGTCATGCAGCAACAAAGTAAAACATTTTAATACTGCTGAAACTGCATTTTCAACTGAATATTGTTGTGGAACTGATTTAAAATATCCCTATATAGGGGATTAAAATCTTCTTTATACAAACAGTTCTCAAGTCTGCTGTCTTCAGCCTATTGTATTTAATACAGTCTCTGGCTTGTTTCACTCAGGTTGCAAAGTCCTTCCTCTGACAGAATTTCCCATTCATGTGCTAGAAGGCTTTTTGCCAGCTGGATGTTAGCAGAGTACACAAAAAGGAACCAGCCAATTCCTTACAATATTTGCTCTAAGCTTTATTCTCTCCTTCATATTATTTTTCTTCCTTCTATTCCCTGCCTCCATGGAATTCTAAATCTTCATACAGGTCTCAGGTTGTTGATAATGTGGAGTTATTATAAAGCATAAAATCCTTTCCTTAGCCACACTCTCCAAAGGAAAAGGCTGACTTTGAAACTTCTACACCTAAAAAAACCCAACGCAAATCCCAATGCCCCCAAAAAACCCCAAACCAACCTTAAACCAATAAATAGAGAAGAACTAGAGTTTGAGGATTTCTATTTTGTTAGTCTGAAGAGATTTTTCCTTTCTTTTTTTTTTTTTTACTTTTAATTCAATTTAAAATTGTTGGCAGTACCTGGAGAGTTTAGAAATTACTTTCTCTCTTTTTACTCTAACTTCATCACTCAAAGCTTGAAGAACTGTAGCTTGGGGGGAAAAAACAACACTGTTGAACACTTTAAATTATGGAAATGTATGAAAGCTCACAAAATTGATCCATATACTTTGTTTCAGTATATGGAAGTTCCTATTTGTGTTTCTGTTGTCACCACCAAATATTTAGCACTTATGCAGTGTCTTGCAAGCATTAGGAAAATAAGTAACGTTAGCATATTTTACATACTAGGAAAGGTTCATAAGAGGAATATTGGCTGAACATGAGCCAGGAATGTCCTCACGTGTGCAAGAAGCCAGTGGCACCTGGCCTGTATCAGCAATAGTGTGGCAGCAGGACCAGGGCAGGGATTGTCCCCCTGTGCTGGGCACTGGTGAGGCCACACCTGAGATCCTGTGTCCAGTTCTGGGCTACTCACTGCAAGAAAGACAGTGAAGCTGGGGGGCTCAGCATGGAGAAAAGGAGGCTTGGGGGTGATCTTATCACTCTTTACAACTCCGTGAGAGGAGGGAGGAGCCAGATGGAAGTTTGTCTCTCCTCCCAATTTAACAAGGACAAGAGAAAATGGCCTCAAGTTGCACCAGGGAAGGTTTAGATTGGACATTAGGAAAAATTTCTTAACTGGAGGGGTTGTCAAACATCGGAACATGGTATCCAGGGAAGTTCTGGAGTCACCATTCCTGAAGGTGTTTCAAAGACATGGAGGTGTCACACTGAGGGATGTGGTTTACCGGTGGCCTAGGCAGTGCTGTGCTAATTGTTGGAATCAACAATTATAAAGGTCTTTTCCAACCTAAATGCTTTTATGATTCAATATTCTAAGATTCTAATCACTAATGAGGGCTGCAGCTGGGACCAGCAGTGCAGATGAAACTAGAAGAGAAACTCTTCATTGCCTGTTTAGTCACAGTGTGTGCTGCCTGGAGGTATGTGCTATGTCCTTCTCAAGGGTCTGTCTCCAGTCCTGAGCCCTTCCTGGCACTGGAAATTCAACACCAGGCTCATCTACCCACTAATATGTAACAAGTGCCCCAGAGATGCCCAGGGAACTGAAGATTCACCACACATAACCATCAAGCCCAACATTTCCATGCCTATGATAGAGGCTGTTTCTGAACACACAGTAAATCTGTCCCCTTGCTCTTCCACACACAAATCTTCTTACTTTCAATGTCCTCCAGTGGCACTGGTACAGAGTAATAACTCTTGGAGGCCAGAACTTTCAGCATGGAATTGGAAAACACATATAGCACAGGCACTGTTTTCAAATGAGCTCAACTGGATCCACCTGAAAGTTCAGCCCTAGCACCTGTTGCTCTCCCAGCAGGATATAAGAAGGGTTTTAAGTGTCACTAGTGGGAAGTGAATTCCTGGTATGTGACTGAAACAGAGCAGGACTTTTAAAGGAAGGAAGCTTGTGTGTCTGAGGAGGGGGGATGGAGGTGAAAAGAAAGATGGTGGTGAATATCATCCTGAGGAACTGCGTACATAAGGGCTGCTTATGCTTGAATGAGCATATCTAAAAATCATAATCATTTTATAAAGTTGTGTTGATTTTGGTTTATTGGAGTTTTCTTTATTCTTAAAAAAATGTTGTTACAAAAATTTTAAGACTTATGGATGTATTGAAGAATTTTTTTTTTTTGGTTTTGAGAAATATGTAAGTGGTAGCATGAAGCTGCTGTGAGTAGCTTCTCATGCCTCTTGTTGGACTCTGAATAAGGCATGAAAAAATTGTGGGTCTTTTGATTTGTTTTTAGACTTGTGAGTGTCAATGTTTTATAATGCAGAAGCTATTCTGCATGACTTATTTAAAGTTATGAGAGAAGCCCTTGCCAGTTTTAGTTTTTCATATTAAGTACCGCTCCTTTCATGTTGTTTTGTCTGCCTACCCTTCAGGAAAAAGAAAGAGAGTATAAAAATAAAATACCACTATCCAAAATCTCAGAACAATAATGCTGTTCTGTGTTCATTTGTTTTTGAGTTCTTGATTAACTTTAAGTCTAAATTCCATTAAAAGTGTGAATTTAGACTTTTTTTTTTCTTATGTAATGCTCTAAACAGTCATTTTGCCTCCTTATTTTCTTCCATTTTCCAAGAACCCTTTCTGGCCTCCAGAGGCTCGTTACTGTAGGATGGGAAATTATTAGAGTAGCTCTATTTGTTAAAGAAACTATTGAAATATCTGAATTTGATATTACATGGACAATAAATAATTAGATGAGTAGATTGAGAGTGGAGAAAGCAGGTAATGAGAGAAGGTTTATAAAGATGCATTTGCTGCAGCTAGTCACAAATGGTCATTGGCTTAAACAGTTCCATCTGGCAGAGATTTGTAGGTATTGTAGGAGAGGTAGGTTTTAAGGAAGGATTTAAAAGAGGATAAAGTGATATGATCTCCAGGATTATCAGTGACAGATAAAATAAGCGTGGGTTAAATAAAATGGAAGGCAAGTTTAGGGTTTTCTTTTGTTTTCTTTACATACGCCATACCTTTAAGTCCAAGACTTACATTGTGGGTTAACCAATTTGTCTTCTTTAGTAGTTTGAAAGGTTTTGCATGAGTAGTAGTAGGCTGGAGGAGTTTGTTGGTGGGCTGGAGATGCGTGTGAATGTTTTATCCATGTAACAGTTTAGGTGAAAAATCAAATTTCTGAGCCTTAACAGCACCTGTTCATGGCATGTACTTGACAGGCAAGCTCTTGTCTCTGTGTAGGTGATGGGGGTGTTGCAAATGAGTAGCTGGGGTCCCTTAGGGAATCACCATGAACTGTATTGTCAAAGGCAGGGTTTGATAAAATTTGTGAAAGAGTGACAAAGCTCTATGTCAAGGTTCACTGTTTAGTTTACTGCATAGAGGAAATATGCAAATAAAAATTGGCTCAAATTCGCTTTAGAATTATTTGCATGGAGAATGGGGATGCAAAGGATAAGGGAAACCCTCCCACTGAGTCATGAGCTTCAGGCTAGACACACCCACTACCCCTTGCTTTCTGAACTCATGACAGAATCTAGATGTTGCTGGATCTGCTCTTAGTCCCAGACCTGGTCAACAGTTATGTCTAAAGCACTTAACAAGCACTTAATCATTGATGAACTGAATGTTTAGAAAGTGATTCAATAGGATCTACTATAATTAAGTCACTGTAGATTTGAAACAGCAGTATTCATACTATACATCCAAGAGATTATAGGGCTCAATTCACACACACACACACACACACATATATATATGAACATAAATGTATGAAGGTATCTGTCAAAAATTCTCCCTGACTTCAGTGAAATACACACAATTGAATGCCTTTGCATGTCTCAATGGACAAAGGGTTGAACCTAGAGGAGTGGGGGGTTATTGACCCAGGCCTTATTATCAGCTTTTGGTGATTTTTGCCCAGGTATTGCAGACTTGAGAGCTGGTGACCTCTGAGAAGTGTCACACTCAGAGGGAGGTGCTGGCACAGCCTCCTGCCATCCAGGAGAGCTTGAAGGGCCTCACCTATGACTCCTGTTTATAGAGTTGCACGGTGATTGGCTTTAGTCATTCGTCAATTTTCATCCAGGCTATAATCCCAGTTGGTAACCTGTGCAGTTTTTCAAAAGTCTGGTAACAATGGCAGTGTTCCACTCACGCTATGATTCATGTAAGTGATGTTCCAAGGCTGTCAGGGGTGACTGGTTATCTCTTGTTCCCCACCTTAGTCAGCCAACATCTATCCCTGGTATGAACAATTCCACTCCCACATCAGCCATGCAAGGTGTTGTCAAGGGAAACTTCACAATTGGAACTGTTCACAAACCTTCATCAACTCTGCAAGAGCTCAGCTCTTTTTGGTTGGTGTGTTTATCTGTTAAACTGTCATCATACTTTCTAACATTTATAGTAAAATATCAACTGTTTTGACAAAGGAATGTTTCAACGGTGTTCTGTTCACTCGTGTTTGTTTTTCCTTTCTACCTCTTTTAATTTATCCCCAGCTGGCAACCAAGCCCCACCCAAGACACTCACTCACCTCCTCTGCATCAGGAGGGTAAAAGTGGGAAAACTTTGAGATCAAGACAGTTTAATAGGAGAAGCAAACACTGCACACGAAAGCAAACCAAAACAAGGAATTTATTCACTACTTCCCATGGACAGGCAGGTGTTCAGCCACCCCCAGGAGAGCAGGGCTCTGTCACATTCAGTGGTGACTGGGGAAGACAAACACCATCACTCTGATGACTGAGGGTTCTGCCTTCGTTGTTCTTCTTTCCACAGCTTTATACGCTGAGCATGACACCATATGTTATGGAATATCCCTTTGATCACTTGGGGTCAGCTCTCCCAACTGTATCACCTCCTATTTCCTTGTGCACTCCCAGCCCCATCACTCGTGGAATAATCTGAGAAGCAGAAAAGGCCTTGACTCTGTGTGAGCACTGCTAAGCAATAATAAAACACAGTTTTCAGCACAAAGCCAAAACACAGCCCCCTAGTAGATACTATGATGAAAATTAAATTTATCCCAGCCACAACCAGCATGAAACTCAAATTTTCATTCTCTTCTTTGGAGTTGTAATTAATTAATCATCTAGGAGGTGGATCTGAACAGAAATATTTATGTCATAGAAAAGCCAGAAAATCCCCTCTAAGATGGTTTTGTTTGAAACCCTGTATGTCTGGATACTGGTCCAGTAGACAGCTGTCTCTGTGATGTATTAACAAATATCTCCTATTCATGTAAAAATTTAAAAGCAAGGTACTGGGTTTTTGATTTTTTCTTTGCCCTCCTTGAGAACACAGCCCTTGCAGTCCTCCTATAAGTGTCTTGCAGAGTTACGTTTTCTCCAGAATTTGTTGCAGAACACTGTTTGTAGGAGTAGCTTCTACAAAAGTAGATTTTTGGATTAAAAAAAAAGTGCACGAAAAGCACTCTTCAGAATAGATTACAGAATTGAATGGTGTGCTTGAGGTGATACCATTAAAAAGTCCAGCATGCTAAGGAGATTTTTGAAAAGTGCTTCAGGCGGAAAATGTCTGCAATGAAAACCCAGATAATCCCAAAATATTCTGCTTTCTCCCTTTATGAACTGCAACAATTAGTTTGCTTTGGGCAACTTATATGCAGAAGAGGGAACTGCATAACCAGAGCTGCTGGAAGTAGGGAGGGAGCAGGGAGAGGTGGGTGGGTAAGGCAGCAAGAGAGCTATTTTTAAAAGAAAACTGATATTTTCTAATAGTGGAACACTGCCTGGCAGTACCCTACTCACTGCTGTTCCCTTTGGCTTCCATTTTTAGTGTTTCTATATGTGTGGTGCCTTTCTTCTGCAGTTCTGCTATCTGCCCCTTTAAACATCCCTCTTGCAATAAATTTCTGCAATTATCATGTAGTTGTGACCACAAAAGACAGGTTAAATTCTAGAGAAAGAGCAGGTAATGTATATCTGAAACCTAGCTGAAATAAAGAAGATCATAGCTGGGGAAATGTCATCATGAGTTTCTGACAATACACAAAACATTTCCATATAGGAGCTGTGAACCATTCTCTGTTGTACTCTAATGAAAGAAACTGCACTTTGCAGACTCTGTGCAACAGCTTGTGAAAATCTACATCTTTTCAGTGAGTTTAAGGGAATGATGCCTGCTTAATCATGGCGAAGTTGTGAATGAAGCTAAATATTAGTAACCTTTTGTTGAATGTGCTGTGAAGTAAAACTGGTGCTAACTGTAGCTATGCAACACACGTGGGTATGTGTACATGTACCCAGGTGTGGGTGTGTTATAAAAGTGCCCATTAAATAGCTTATTAAACTAAACTAAGCTGTGCTTTTACTGGTTGGAGAGCCTAGATTGTTATTAAGGGGTCTTGACACAGAAAGAGTTGGAATAGTTCCATCCACTAACTGGGATCCTAGGTTATCTCAGAGTGGAAGGGACTTCAAAAGATCCTCTGGACCAATCTTGTGTGGGAAAGGGAGCCTAGATTGAATCATCTAGCACCTTGTCCCCTCACATATTCAAACCATACAGTGATGAGACTCTACTGTATTCCAGGGGAGATTCTTCCAGTGACTGAGTGCTCTTTCTATAAAAATAAATTTCTTTCCTCAGCTGAGACAAAACCTCTTCTTGTATTTGTTGTCCCTTGTTTGTCCATGTAGCTCCCTGTGAAGAGAAAGCCTCTGTCCTTTCTCTAGCTGCCTTTTAAGTACTGAAATACTGTTATGAGGTTTTTCTTCTGCCTCAGTTTTTTCTTCTTCAGGGAGGGAAGGCTTAACTCCTTCAGCCTTTACTCATAGGGCCTGCTCCTAGACCTTTGAGCATCAAAAGGAAGCTTGACTGGAATGGGATTATTGACAATACATAAGATTACTACTTTAAAAAGCTTTATGAAGATAGATAGATAGATAGATATGCATAATTCTATTTCTTTTTAAAGCCTCAAAGGTCATGTTAAAATAAAATCCCCAAAAATTTAAAAATGCAAATTTACTGGGAGTTCAGGTTTACCATTAGATTCTTGAACTTTTGTGGTTTGTGTTGTAATCTTGTTGACATACAGGATAGGTCTTAAATTTTCTCTTTTGAAAAAGAGATTTCTGGGTTACTTATGTGATAGCAGATACTTTTGCTTTAATTTCTTAAATATCAGAGGAGCAGTGATTCCATTAGAGATTGTGTAAACACTACAGATTTAGCACAGAATAAAATGGAAAAGTTTGAATTTTAGTATTGAAGACCAGACTTGGTGTGTATTAATTGAGTATTTTTACAACTTTCTTGAATCCCTTATTTTGTCTCTATGGTGTCTTTTCTTTTAAATGTAGTGATCTGAAGTATTGAACTTGTACTAACAAGATAAATTTTGAACAGCAGCTCTTCCTGTGAAAAGAATTAACAGCATTAAAGTCTTGTCAGATGGACAAGAGCCTCTCAAGGTTTTGAACATCATCAGCCTTAAAGCTTCAAGCATCAAAAACGCTCCTCTCATCCTAAACAGCTTTAATTTTTTTAGCCTGGTTTCCTTGAGAAAAGAAGTCTCTAATCAAACTGTCTGTCTTTGTGAATCAGTCTTGAGTTACTTTTGACTGAGCTAGCAAATTCCAAACAAATTTGACAGGAGGGTGGAAGCATCAAGTACCCTTCTTTAAGTTTTCTGACAAGAGGTGAATGGATGGTAGAAAGAGTACCTGTTTAGCACTGTCAAGGAGGAGGCAGTTGTGACCTAAAGTTTATGCTTTACTTAATATTGTGGAATACACACTGAAGATCACCTTTGTGACTTTTTTTTCGAGTTTCATCGCTCACTAGAAATCATGAAACAAAGATTTTCGCCTTTCCTTGGGTTTTGTGTGTGTGTGTGTTTTTAGTTGGTTTGTTGGATTTTTTGGTGGTTTTTTTGTTTTTCCTTTGAAGAAATTTTATGTTGTCTTTGTCAGATGCTGCATAACCATGAAAGCATGATCACATTTTCTGCACAGCAGCACACCTGCCACATTCTGGAAGAGAATGGACAGATTCTGACGATTCTGAGGATTCTGAGGTGGACAGATTTTCCCACATTGCTTTGCTCTGGTAAACTGTGTAAAATAAGATGGAGTGTCATGCTCAGTGTCAGGTGTGGGTGGTGTTTTATGCAATCCTACTCTTCCAGTTGCCCCATCTCTGGATTCTGTTGTAGTACACAACGAGCTCCAGCTTTCTTTTAAAGAAATCAAAACACATTATGAAAAGTGAACTCCCAGATATAATATTGCATGTTTAGTTTGGAAGAGCTGCCAAGCTTTTATATCTCTCTTGTAATGA
The DNA here is from genome assembly GCA_024500445.1 of Entomyzon cyanotis. Classification (NCBI taxonomy): domain Eukaryota; kingdom Metazoa; phylum Chordata; class Aves; order Passeriformes; family Meliphagidae; genus Entomyzon; species Entomyzon cyanotis. The sequence continues at coordinate 7,610,490 of JAKEPQ010000756.1, forward strand.
CAATGGAGTCAAAACATGCCTGCAATATCGATAGTTATGTGATATTACAATTTACCTTTTCAGTCAAATAAGCCAGTTATCAGAAAAATAGATGCCTGCTCCAAGTTGTTCCAAGCTTCCCTTAGATCTCCCTGCAGTCAATGAAGGAAGATAATCAGCTCAAGACAAGGAAGAACCTAAGTAACCTGCTTCAAGTAAATCATCAGCTCTAACTATCCAATTAACGTTGACAGCTAATTCTAGGAGATTTAAGTAACTTCGTTCCTTTCTGACAATTTTACTGAAGCTTTAGCAGGTATTTTATAAACCACTGAAAAATCTGGTTTAAAAAAAAATAACTAACAGTCTGTGCAAGGCTTTCAAGGGCACTGCTTTAAACATGAAGGGGTTTGAAGGCTGTTTCTGTGTTGTGCAGGCATAATCACAGTTCTGTCCAGGATTGCCTTTAAACTGCGTGGCTGGGGTGGTGCTCTGACAGGTGATGAGGTGAGAAGCTGGCTTTTTGTTCTCTCACTCTGCTACTCTGGCTCGTTTTCAGTCTCCAGCTTCTTTGTGAACCTGTGTTAGCTCTTTTCAGAGTTCATTTGCAGTGACTGTCATATTGGGGGAACTAGGCCTTGCTGCCTGGTGTTTGTGTTTCAGCACAGGCTGCTGCAGTGCATGTTTGTTCTGGTGACTGTGTGGTGACAGGAGTTGCCAAGGGGAGGAAAGGCCACTTGTGGTATAAACCCTTAAGTTCTAATACTTCCTAAATCAATTTTTTCTTGACAAATTGCACGTAAAACTTAAACTAGGTTTGAAGTCTACTGCATCCTTTCCCGTCTCTGGATGGGGACACCAGGATGTCTAGCAGGGTTAATAGACATGAGTACACCTCATTATGCACTGAGTGAGCATCATGGTTTCTGCTCTCTTCAGGAGTAGCTTGCTTCTTATTCTACTCATAGGATCTAAAGCTGGAAACAGTACCAAGCCAAAAAACATTTCTGACTTCAGGGACTTTTCAGGCAAGGCACTAGGGTTATATAGGAGCACTGTGCTTCTGAGGGTTTTCTGCTTTGAAGTGTTCTGTCCTTGGTGCCACATGAGGGTTCAGTGTGGATCTGAACTGTTCCTGGCATCTTTTCCTATGGCTCCTTAAGGGAAGGTGGGAAATGCATCTATACACTTTGTCATTATAGTGTCACTCATTGCTTTTTCAAGGAGGCAAAGGCAAAGACAGAAGTGAAGAAAGCTCTAGAATCATTGTGTCTGCTGAAAACCTGCTGGTATATCTGCAGGTGAGACAGCAGGTGATCCCTTGAAAGCAACCTCTTTCTGTGCTCCATTGATGATCTGGTCTTTTATGCAGTGGAGGGAAAAAGGCAGTAGCTAACAAGGATAGATGTGCAGTCTGAGGTAGGCACCTGCAATGTTTCATCCTCAGCTCTGCATTCCCACAGCACTCAGCTGTCATCAACAGATGCTTTTCACCAGAGGGCAGCTTCCTGTTGGGTAGGGAATCTGAGAGTTGGAATCTGAGAGGGGAGTGTGGAGGTCTGAAGAGAAATGAATAAAAGCTGTGCCTCTGCAAAAGAAGGGAAGAAAATGGAAAATGGAGTCACTGAAAAAAGACAAAAGGAAGGGAAAATTAGAAACTGTCCCCCTTGAGTCACAGACAGAATAAAGTTCAAAGAGAGGTTCAGCAGTGAAGAACAATGCATCAAAAAGCAACGAACTACAATGTTAAGATTTGTCATAAGGGTAATCCAAGCTCTGTAAAACTCTTTATATGCATGAATGATATCTGTGGTCATCTGTATAATGTCAGCAAGGACTCTGGAATAAGGCCTTAAATACAAGTATCTAACTTGGGGAAAATTTAAACATTTGAAGCCAAAGTGCAAGAGCTTCAGCAGCACTACTTGCATGTGGGATTTTTTTATTACTTTAATTTTACTAGTTTGTAGTGTAGATTGGTGACATTCTCCTTGTTGCTTTCTCCAAGGACTACATATCATTGCCTCTTTCCACTGTCAGTTCTAAGGTAAATTTTTTATTTCCAGTATAAGGAGTTAAAGGAACAGGAATAGCCTCCACACTTGCCAGCAACCTAATGAAGTATTGAGTAGAGAACGAAGTGGTGGAAACAATACAAGACCTGTAGGAGCAAAACTACATAAAAGGACCTCAAAATTTACCTCAAAGCACACTTCACTGGAGAGTGAATTTTGAGAAGAATATAAAATTAGCCTGTACAGTTGGCTTTTGGAGAAGTCTGCCTAGCTACAGATCTCAATTCTAATGCACAGTAGAGAGGAGGGGAAGAGGACAAAGACCTCAAGCAGAGGGCCAGAAGAAGGATAAGCTGATGAGAGAATATTGCTTTGAAGAAGTAGGTTAGCAAAAGGACATTGTCAACCTTTCTGTATGCTACAATTTTGCTGCATTTCACATCCTGCATGCAGATTTTTCTAAAGCCTTTACAGAAATAGAAGTCTGCAGCATGTCCTGTATCCTGCACCCTTACTCTTCTGAGGGAAGAGTGACTTGGGGTCACAGTCCTTGCTGGCATCAGCAGGTTCAGCTTGCCTGGAGTCAGTGAAGCTGAACACCCACTCTTGGCAGCAGCAGTTTGTCCTTGTAGATTTTTTTTTTTTCCACAGCAGAAAACCAACAATTAACAGTGCTACTATTGACAACATATATTCAATAAATGTGATAATACAACATGTAACACTCTGGATACGTTATCCACTTACTTCTGTTATGTAGATTATGTTAATCATCCGAGATGGAGTAATATACTTAAAGAAAGCTACCTTTTTTTCTCTCTCTGAAAAAAATTTGTAAATGCACTGGAAAAAGAGGTTTGTTTTCCTTCTGAGTAGAATAAACTTTTCTTTCTTTTTTTTTTTTTTTTTTTTTTTTTTTTTGTCTGAATGAATCATTTTCATCTTCACGTTTCTGTGATTCCAGCTCTGCAGAAGCATGACTCCCGTGGATGGTAACAGGGATTATCTAGTGATTATTGCACAGAGGTGCATGCATAGAATATTTCAATACTATTATGTCAAGTACAGATGCTGCAGAAGCACAGCTTCTAGCCTTATTATTTTCCTTCTTCCTTTCCTTTCTTAATTCCAAGCTATTGTCTGTGTTGGGCTTGCTAGTGACTGTATCCAGAGTAGGTTGAGGGTGAGGAATAGCTACAGAGAATAAAATTCTAAACTAGCTAAGACATAATCACCTCTGATATCTAAAGTTGCCTGTCCCAGGGCTCTGATGATTGTATCCCCAATGGCAAACATGGATGATTCTGGAATGTTTGAGGCTGTCTTGAGTTTGGAATATAGGTCTGTGGATTTTTGCAACAGGTACCAGGGGGATATATTCCTTGGAATACAGTGCTTCTGACACTTCCTTCCATGCTGCTGCTCTGAACAAATATTATTGTGTTTATTTAAAGACAGGTGGCACTATCTTAACCTTGGTCTCAGAGATGCTGTTGACTAATTATTTCTTGGCAGTACAGTCAATGCTGATATGTCTTGAGGATAGGACATAATTCAATTTTGCAAAAACAAGCAAATAAGTTCTGGGAACAGGGTTCTTGGGCACAAGGCACATGTCTAGGAGGAAACTGTGAGACATGGGCAGGTGGAGTTCTGGAGGCAGAGCACTGAAAATAAAGCAGGAAGGGAGGGGTTAGTGGAGATGTCACTGTAAGTAGTGGAAAAGGGGAAGAGGGATGAGTGAAGCTTGAAATGGGCGAAGGGACTTTAGGGTCGAGAAGGGAGCAGTTCTGGCTGCAAAGCCTTTAGAGGAGCAAGCTGATGGGTTTCTTCCCCATCCTGACAATTTTCTGCTTATCCTGGGTCCTGCTCTGTGACAGCAGAGGCACAGGCATAAACCCATGGTAAAAGATCTCTGCAATTTATCATCATGAACTGCAGATATCTTGAAGGTATCACAAGAAGCTTTGACTAACTGAAACATCTGAAGCTTATGATGAATCACAGTCTGGAAAGTAAAAACCCTGCGTGAAGGGAATTCATCAATAGATATTGTAATTTAGAATAGGTAATATGCAGGACTTGTATTCTAAAATGAGTATTCATCTAGTTCTTAAGAATATCAAGAGGAGGGGGAAAAAACCAAAACAAGATATAGTCTGTCTTGGTTCAATGAGCTAAGAAAGAAAAACAACCCAATCTTTTTCTTACTTTCTCTGTTATCTAGAGACCTAGGGTGTGTTTATCTTCTAAAAGAGAAGATGAGATGTAAACAAAAGGTCTGAACAAAAAGGTATGCAAGTAGAAATAGAACACAAAAATTCAAATAATAAAAATGTATTTCAATAAAATTTTCTGTTGGAGAGCTAGAAATGGCAAGCACTTATTACCCCAAAATTCACTTAAATGTCGGAATTCATTGAATACTCACTTTCTAATCTACCAGGATAATTAAAATATTTGGTGTATACAAAACTACATACACTTCTTGTCCTCTCTTACCTTATGTTTTTTACAAAGCAGTCATTTTCAGAGAGGTAAGGATTATGGGCAATATTCATGTCGTGTTGCCTGCGAGTACAGTAGCATAACATTTTTTTTCCACGAGTGACACATATACAATGTGTTCAGATTATAAAAAGTCTACTCCTTAGTGCTGTGTGCTGGGCAAGCCAAGAAAATTCTGAGCAATTTGCCTTGATTTCCAATTGGGTAAGCTAACTGAAACAATTAATTCACATCTACATTACATGAGGTCTGGTAGATAGAGATAAAATTGACTTAAAGTTAGAAAAAGAGGCTGACACTCCAGTGCCATGCTGCCAAGTCTCAGATTAAGTCATAGCTCCTTCTAGCAATTTAACGTCTGTGAATGTTCAGGGAAGGATTTATTCTGCCCTCTCTGGCTGTGAAATACAAAGGATGTCTCGGTCTGTGTGAGCCATGATGGGTCCCTGTTGTGGTCAGTGAATAGCCCTTCAGGGGGAGGCTCATCTCAGCCTCTTTTAGTATCTTCTCCTGAAAAGATGTGAGTCATGCACCTGTTAGTTCTGTTTCTCTTCCCTGGTTATAAAGCCTGTAGGACTCACAAAAAATCTGCCTGTGAGTTAAGGTGCTGTCAGGCAGGTGACTCCTAACCTGTCATGGTCTAACTGGGCATCAGAAACTGTGACTTGCCTGAGATTTTGGTGGCATGTCAAAGATGAGCTGCTGATGCTACTTAGGTTAGGCTGTTTCTTGTCTGTGAATTATGGTGGATAAATCCCAAATGATATATCCAACATAAGCATAAGTGTACTTTCCCCTTCTCTCAGGATGTTTGCCTTATGCATAAGTAGTGGTTTCTGTGTGCCACTGTAAACCTTTTATTTTGCTGTCATGGAATGGTCATAGGCTTATAAGAAATGTCCTTTGCTTTAGAAAAAGCCTGCAAACAACAAAACAACATCCCCAACCAAATACACCAAACTGTAGTATTTCCTGAACAAACAACAAAGTGCAGAAATTACCACAGCAGATATAATAAACCATATTTTCAAAATTACGTTGATGAAGTGTCCTTAACATCTAACATCATTGATGTGCACATGTACGGTAAACACTTTCATTTGTAAACTAAACTTCCATGAATATCAGCACAATATTTGAATATCTAGAAGAAATGTGTTTCAGTTTTGTTTGAATGTTTTAATGAATCCATTTGAGTGAGGGGGGGGATCACCCTCTTAAGCTTTAACACAAGTTACTCCAGAATGGTGATCTGTATTAGAACTGTCTGAAAAAGTAAATAGTGGGTTCAAGTACCTATATCAAAGTGGAGAAACTTGACAAGTGTTCTTCAGGGGCTTTCTTCCAAGTTATGTAAATCAGAGTTAAGACTTTACTTCAGTAGGATAGAATTAGTCATTTGCATATCATCATCATTATTGCTGTGGAAGTGGGAGGGGGATACAGTGTTAATGACATTCACAGCTTGTCATAAATTGAGAAGAGTTGGTAGTGCCAACTGAGAAGATGATAACAACAAAGCAAAAAGAAATACTAGCCAAGGCACTTAAATGTAAACTAAAGGGAAGCAAGAGATGAAAAATGTGCTCTAACAGAGATGCAGACTGGTGGTGGACAGTAAAGCTGGATGAATACTGAAAGTACCAATTCTTAAATAATTGCCCCCCAAGGAAATGTCAGCACTTGCAGCTGCTAAACAATTTAGATGGTTTTAACAACTGACAGATTAGAAATGTGTTTGTCTTTTGCTGTGGCCACAAAAAATGGACTTAAGTCTTAGTATGGAGACTGCAGGTATCTATCGCAGAAGAGGTCTATCTGTTGAGAGCTCAGATGTAGTGGGAACTGTAATACCTACCAATTAATGGGAAAGGTGAGAAATCTTTGTAAAGTTTGAGGAACTTCTCAACAGAGATTGAGCAGTAAGAACCAATCCAGTCACTCCTTTGAGATCAGTAGTTCCCAGCAATTTACTGAGAAATGATGAAAGAGTTTCCAACTTTCCAACTTTCCAAAGAGATTGCTGTGGTTCACTGTCCAGACTATACAATGGGTGCTGTATTTAGGAAAGGGAATGCCTTATTTGATACAGCAGTAAAGCATGTGTCTTGCCCACTTGTGGTAAAGATCAAAGCGATTGCTTTAGACAAGATCTCAAGGTCCAGTGTTGACCATCCCAGCAAACTATAAACTCTACCAATCAAATGTGATAAGCAAAGAACCCTGGAGAAAATGGGAAACAATAGAACGATGAAGACAATATGGAAAATGGGGGAGAAAACTTGTCTTACTGAAAAAATTACTGTAACCTAATGGTTCCATAGTAAAGCTCATGGAGGAGTGGAAGCAGTGGCTAATCAAGTATTACAAATATGGGCAGCACTGAGTGTCTATGAAACCAATAAAATAATTATTAATTTTTGTCCTATCTATAAGAAATTCTCAAATATAATTGGGAAACCAACATTTTCTCCCATTCCGAAGGCTGTATGTAAACAATGCTGTTCTGTCCACATTATGTGGCTATAAATATTTGCTCATTACAGGGAACCAATTATCATTATGGGTGGAGGCTTGCCCAGTAAGAAAAGCAGACACTGAAGAGTAATAAAAGCTCTCCTTAAAGAAATTATTCCTAGGTATGGAATACCAGAATCTGAATCAGAAGGAGGTCACCATTCACAGCAGGAATAATCAATTGATTATTTCATAGCAGGAAAAATCAATTGATTTAATAAAAGGTTAGGAATTAAAAAGATTCCAGACGCTTATCACCCTCAAGCATCTGCACAGGTAGAAAAGATGAATTAAATATTAGGGAGAGAATTGCAAAAATTTGCACATATACATGTGCAATATGTTAAAATGAAAAGAAGCATTAAATTTAATGTTATGGGATATTTGAAATGCCCCAAGACAACACCAAGGATTATTATCTGATGTTCTTTTTGGGAGACATTTGTCTATACGAGGAACTTACATCCCAGCCCAAAACAGCTTCTTAAATGCAGATGAGTATTTGACACACCTAAACTTACAGGAAAGTTTCAAAATTAAAAGGGATCATGATTAATTGTACTAATCCACATCTCTGGTGATACAGGCACATGATTTGCAGCCTGGAGATAAAATTTTATTTGAAGTGTTTTCCCGTAAATCTAAATTGGATGGTGGGAGTGGCTGCAGACAGTCTTATTAAATTCTTACTTTGCTGTGAAAGTTAGAGGACAGGAGGCTTGGATCCATCACTTGCATGTTAAGTGGTTGTCAGAGGGTCACTCAATGGATGAACAACCAGTGCAGGAAGAATCCACCATGGTCACTGTTTTAAAAACTGAAATAGCTTTTATTTTTTTTCAGACCTATTTGAGTGTGAGATTTCCAAGTGCCTGAGGAAATTATAGAAATCCTACAAATAGAGTCAGTAACTTTTTCCATGCTTTTTACATGAGCGAGTACCTAAATTTACACAGCCTTTTTACAAGGAAGGAAAATTTTTATTTCAACCAATCAAAAACTATAGTCCAAATTACTAATAAAAATCACTGTTGGATATGTCCTTTCCTTCCAAGCCACTCAGCTTCAAGCATTCCTCTGTTAGGGATCCCTGTACCAAATTCCCTGTCCTAAATAACATCTCATGGACTATGTTGTGTTCAGGTACTTTCCACCAAGACCACATGCACTCACATCAGAGGTGGCAGTCCCAGATGCAAAGAACAAACATGCAGTGTGTAAAACTTTACACCTGCCCCACTCAACTTAGGCTCCATTAGGCAACTATACCACTCCTGTGAGAAACCTTGATGATTGTAACCAAACAATGGACATATAAATAACAGGAATAGCTGGGGGTTTTTCCGTGCACCTTGGCCTGTATCTGAGGGCAAAGGGTGATCTGGGATATGTGGTAAGAGAGCTCACAAAAAATTACCAGGAGATTGGTCAGGAATTTTTTTCTTAGGAGCCTCAACTCCTAATATTCGTGTTCTCAAATTTAGCTGTGATATCAGGATCATGGCAGAACATTTGGTCATAGGACCAAATGTAGTATTTGACTAGTAGGAAGTCCATCGACATTCCACTCCTTAAGTTTTTTTATCTGATTGGGAGTGAATGTATTAAAAAGGGTCTTAGTTGGTATTTCAGTGGCAAAAGAAACTTTAGGCAACAATAATGCTGATGCAATTGCGACATTCCAAAAAAAGGTTTCACAACTCTCTGAAATTTCACTGAGAAAGAAAATGTCAGTAGACATTTTCTTAGCCTCACAAGGGGGACTGTGTACAATTATTTATACCAGTTATTGCATGTTTGTTGACCAGAGTGGGAGGATTTCAGCTGATGTCTGGAAGTTGTGATAGCAAGTAAAATTAATGCATAAAATACAATTGGATAATACTTCAACAGGCTTACAAGAAGTATGGTCTTGGCTCACCTCCTGGATATCAGATTTAAGAGCCTGGGCAAAATGAATTCTTTATGGGTTATTGATTTTTATAATAATCTTTGTAATACTGTTTGTATTTAACATTGTAACACTTGATGTATTCAACTGTGCATACAGAGCTTAGAGGCAACAAATATTCTGCTCCCATAAAATAAATAACATGAATGTTAATAAAAAAAAAAGCAGGACTGCTCTGGAGAGGGCCATTGTATAATTAAGACAGCAATAGTAGTTTGCATGAGCAGACAAAGCCTACAGATTGTGATACATGAACTATAACAACCACACTTCAGCTGCTGAAGAGATAACCACAGAACCCATTGAAACCACCCTAAGAGGGGGTGAAACAGGAGAGAGAAACATTGTATCTTGCAGAAAAAATATGTCTTCCCTGATGAAAAAGCAAACAAATCAAAGCAATAAGGTCTAAGACTCCATATCTTAATATAACTATTGATCCAAATTATCACTTGAGGGACAAGAAACGTAGATTGTAGCAGTACAAATATGCAGGGATTTCTTTTTTCAGGTTCCCTCTTTGGAGGCACGCAGCTCAAGCTGTAGTACTATTAATAAATTGAACTTTGTAAAAATTCTTAGCTTCCTGACTCAGCGGGATGCTATAGTGTAATCCTGTTATCGTGGCTGGATTGTAAAATTTCCATAACGTCAGGTCAGTCTTGTGATATTTGATGGGCTTGTAGACAGGTCAGGTGTCAAAAGGATTATGCAGGCACAGGTAGTAGAACTAAGAAAGGAGGAAGTTTAAACTAGCTTTTTATTTCCCTCAATATTTTCTGGAATGGAAATAACCTACCAAAGATAATCCCAAACTGTTTGAACTAAAGAATCTCTGCCTTTCATATACCTTGCTGGTCTTGCTCTGGGAAAGAGAACTCTTCACATAGAAAAACGGGTTGTGTGTTTTTAGTTGTATATTCAGTTGTGCTAGATCCTGGTTATAGATTTAACAACTAGATAGCGCAATTATTCTAAAGTCCGGATTTTAGTAATAAATTTCTTGTTTGTGATTTAGATGGAGGGAGGCTGAGGGTTTCTTTTTTTTTGTTCTTTGCTCTTTGGAATTCAGTAGATAGGTTGTCTCTGCAGTCACAGTTTACAGTGTTGGTATTTGAAGGTGATTAACTGATTCAAAATGTCTAATAGGAGACCGTGGCTTAGATACATGCTTTGCAATTCTAACTAAAAAAAAAAAATAAATTAAAAAATGTTGTGACATTGCTATGCTATATAGCCAAGGATTTTTCTTTAATCAGAAAAAAATGTATATGTGTTTAAGACAGATTCTCCTTACATAAGGACTTACGCTCAAAGTTTGTTCAAAGAATTTCTGAAACTACATATGTAGAAAACGCATCTGTACAAATACATATGAAAGGTAAAATATTAGCATGCAGTCTCTAATCCACTATGTAACTCTATTTGAGTAAGGATCAGATTTCCCTGGACAGTTAAAAGCAACATTCTTAATTTCCCAAGCTTTGGCTCTTCCATGAACTTTAGGAGCTGCAGATTCTGTATCCACACTGACCAATGATATTGGACCTGAGATGTTATTCAACACTAGAGTGGTGATGGTGTGGGAAATCCATAATTTGTCTACTAGCACTTTCATTCTAAATTGACTCTGCACATTTCTCATATCCCCAAGTGATGTTCTTTCCTTTAATGAGTGAACAACTTAAGAAAAATTTTGCCCTAACACAGGCTCTCTTTGTCTCTCCTTCCATAGAGAAACTTCTTGCATATATGATTTTTAAGAACATAAAAGAGGGAGGCCAACTGATGAGTATAGACTTCATTCATAAAAGCAATAGTGCATATGGACACAATCTGAGGTGACAGGGTATTTAAGCTTTTCCTATAACAGCAAGTTGTCGGAACATGACGCACTTAAAATCTCATAGGTATTCCGTACGTGTGCAGGTACCTTCTATCTTTGCAAACAAGAAGGCAAATTTTTCTGAGCCAGAAAAATTATCTTCTGTTTTTCAGTTTGCACAAGTCCTGAAGCAGCACATGCATTCACAAAGTTTATCTCAGGAATGATGTCTACAGGTTGCTGGAGGCAGTGAGGCGAGGTGCTGAGTGCAAGTTGTAGTATCTACTACTGCTTTTAATGTCAGGGTAAAACCAAGAAGTAAGTTGGGAAATGCATATTGACCAACTAAGAATGAAGAACTAAATAAAGTGACTTCAACCTCCAGAGTTAGAGGAGGTTGGTGGAGACATCACAGTAACCTTCCAGTATCTGAAGGGACTCTGCATGGAAGACAGAGACAACTTCCTCACGGACTATAGGGACAAGGTAAGGAATAATGGGCTCGAAATGAAAGGGGGACAATTTAGGTTACATATACAGAAGAAATTCTTTACTGTGAGGGTGGTGAGGTAACAAAACAGGTTTCCCAGAGAAGCTGTGGATGCCCCATCCCTGGAAGTGTTCAAGGCCAGGTTGGATGGAGCTCTGAGCACCCTGGTCTAGTGGAAGGTGTCCCTGCCCATGGCAGGGGGTGGAACTAGGTTAACTTTAATGTGCCTTCCAACCCAGACCATTCTGTGATTCTAAAGCCAGCATTCTACAGGAAGCATTTCATGTTCTTACACACTGCTTGAATTTTGCAGTTAACAGCCAACAAGCAGAATTTTACAGGCCATTAGTCTATAAGTGAATTATTGCCCCTGGGTGTTTTAGAAATGAAAAACATTATTTCACTTTAGAAATGCTCTTTTCTTTGCAATTAAAATTTCATTATGATATTTAGGCACATCAGTTTAGGACATGTGCCTAGTAAATGGATCAGCATTAAAGACTTTAATGTTGCCTTTGGAACAGTTGGTACCAGGATTTATAATCCACAAAATGAAAAAATTTAGACAAAGGGTAGGAGCTACTATTGTCTGTAGTAGTAAATAATTTTATGTAATTGTTAAGTTTATCAAAATACATATACCCAAGAGCCCTGAAAATTTAAATCATATGTTGCAAAACTGATGTTAGCCAGTTAAATTGTAAACATTTTAAAATCTCCTCAGAATGAATTCAGCTATTGTGAAATCCTTCATCTGTCTGCCATCCAGGGAAGCTAAAAAGGTTTCACAACCTTTGGAGACTGTGTAAAATGCAATTTCTATATTAAAATTGCACAAAAGAGAAAAGCCATTCTTGGAGCATACAAACAAAGCAAACCACAAAAGCCAGAGCTTTCAAATTTAAATGAGTAATTTAAAAGATGCTTTTACTCTTGAATTTTCAGGGTGTTGTCAGCATATATCTGAACCATAATGCTATTAAATGCAGGTTTTTGTCTACATCAGCTTTCTGACTGAAACAAGATAAAAAGCTGTTTGAATTCATTGTTCAGTTGTATTTGTAGAGCAAAAAAGCTGTCCCACAAAGTGTCAAGCCAAAATTTTTTTCTGCTTCTATTTGATTCATGAGACACTGGGATTGTGATTCCTTTTACGTTTAAGATAGAGAGAAAAACTTTTGCGTTTAAAAATGACATTGTGGATATATCTCTTTCCTAGCAGCTACATAATAGCATGTTATTTTCTTTCACATAATAAAGTTCTTTCTAGAAAGACTATTAAAGACAAATATAGTAGAAATAATACCTCCATTAAAATTATATGATGGAATGTTATTATGTAAGCGTAAACAGAAAAGTCTCTAAAGAGATCAGTTGTTAACACATCAGTTGAGGCTCATCCAGCAAGTATGCTTGTATGTCTGCTTGTTGCATGTGTCAGTGCTGAAGAACTATTAAAAGTAATGGAATCTAGTTTGGGAATCTCATCTTTACATCCAGTTACTTCAGTATCCTTTCAGACCACCTCACAAACTGGACAAGCAAGGTCTATATATCTCCTCTTCAAAACACAGTCTGCTATTGCAAAATATCAACTTTTCCTGTTTCTTTCCTTTTGTCCTTTGAATTCAGTGCTTAAAGCATTTGCTTGAAGCTTCTTTTCAGCTCCCATTAAACATATCTCTTCCTATATCCATTCCTTTTCCCAAAGCTTGTGCTACACTATAGCCATAGTTTCTCTGCTTGTGCAGAAATAGCAGATTCCTTAAACTTATTCTGTTAGCACTTTCTGATTATTTTTTAAACTTATTTCCCTCTACTCTCCTTCAACTTCTCTAATCAATTTTTCTTCCTTGTAGGGTCTTGTGAATTGTAAGGTTTCAGGTTCATGATTCTTCTTTAACAACCTTTGTGGGACATTTCATGTGCACATGTGTATTACTTCTTAAATCTCTGTCAGTAACCTAATGCTATATTTTGACCTCTGTCTTATTTCTTCAGTCCTAAATCTCCTCTACCTTGATGTTAGTTCCGTGTGACTGACTTCCAGACTAAACTTATCAAAGGTAAACCAATGCACATATCTCTTGGGAGTTGTTCAGCTCTTTATTTTGTTCTGATTTTCTCTTACACTGGAGAATAATGTGTGATTCAGGGGTATGAGGAAGTTGTGCATTGGTTTTGTGGCTTTTTAGTTTGTTTTCCAAGCAGTGTCATGGGCTACTTGAGAGCAGTGAAGAGCATTTCCCATCTCTTGTCCAAACACACAACTACATTTCCCAAGTAATCTACCTATTGTAAAATAAAGGGCAAAACCAAACTGTGTGCCCATTTAACTAAAGCCTTACAACACAAATGAGGGCTCCCCACCCCAAAAGCACAAAATTCCACTCGGGGTATTTTTTTTTTCTCCTTTTACCCTGTTTCACCCTGGAAACAGGAGCTTGAACCCTAAGCCTTTTGCATTTAGGTACTGCTCAGTGAGGTGCATTAAACTACAGTCCTATAAGGGCTATGTTGACTTTTGATCCAAGAAAGCTCAAGAGCAACCAGGTTATAGATAATACTTAGGCTGGTTTTGGTATCAGGCTGTCTTGTTTTCTTTTAGAAAAGGGAGCTATTGACATTTTGAAGTGTCACAAGAGTTGTTAAATACTTAAAGTAGATTCCAACAAATTGCTTTCTGAAGACCAAGTGTGTAGTGTAAACATGACACTGCTTTAGAATGAGCTGTGTCTGCAGATCCTCACTGTTTCTCCAATGGACTTCCAATCACTGGAGGTGGTGACTCTAAAGTGCTGTATCCAATAGTGTCTTCTGGATTAACAAAATGCAGTAACAAATGTACAGGGAATCCTAAAGTAAGGGGATAAAAAGCCTTTTTCATTATTTTTCCTTTTGATTCTTGATTTAGGGAGTTAGGATTGTAGTTGTTAAAGAGAGAGCAGAAAATACTATTTGGCACAGGAGTACCTTATATCCAGTGTTTTTATTCCTGAATTGTTTGCTCTGTGGTGGACTAAATGTGGCTTAATTTGCTTTGCTTGCTTTGCTTTCATTTGCTTTGTGTTATCAGTACAACCACACTAAAAATCTCTCAGCTTAAATTCATTAGAATAGTCAATGCTCAACTCCCATACCTGGATTTTTCCTGTGTAACTTTGTTGATCAGAGAAAGAAACTCTCCTTCCCCACTCTTTTGCCCCCCACTTCCTTTCCATCAAGTAACAAGAAATTATGTTTTATGGCCTCAGAAATTCTAGGGGAAGATATTATAAGGAGCCCTATTTTGGTACCATTTGCATATATCCAAAAGGGATACAAAACCAGAGGGAACGACAGAGGAAAAAGCATGCAGACGAAAAGCATTGAACGTGACCTACTTGTGTAGGTCTTAAACTGTTAATTATATCAATTAGTATCTTCTTGCTGAAAACTGACATTAGCAGTTAGGGAGATAAATGTCATGTGTAGACTGACAAGAGACAGAGTGTCCCATGTTACACAGAATCCCAGAATGGTAGGCTGGAAAGGACCCCAGTGGGTCATGTGCTCAGCAGGGTCATCCCAGAGCACATGGCACAGGATTGTATCCAGATGGTTCTGGAATATCTCCAACGAGGGAGACTCCACACCTTCTCTGGGTGATCTGTTCCAGTGCTCAGTCACTGCCCAATAAAGAAGTTCTTCCTCATGTTCAGGTGGAACTGCCTGTGCATCCGTTTTCTACCTCTTGCCTCTCACCTCACCCCTATGGAGCACAACCTGCATTCCCCATAGCTCCTGCACTGCTTAAGCAGTAGGCAGAGGAATTGGGGATGGAGGAGTGAAGTTCAGCCTGGGAAGCAGGGCGAAAGATGATTTAGGTTTTTTTCTGTGTTTCTTGCTATGCAACTCTATATTTTAATTGGTGATCAATTAGATTGGTTTTCCCCAAGCTGAGCCTGTTTTGCCCATGGTGGTAACTAATAAATTCTCCATGTCTTTGTCTTGGTTCATGAGCTTTTCCAGACTACATTGTTCCCCTCCTGCCCTGTTGAGGAGGCAGATTTATGAGAGTGACTGTGTGGAGGTTTTACAGCCACTCAAGGTCAACCCACCCCAGTGCTAACACCTTGCTCAGTGAACTTGAGCGAGATCAACATAAAGGCTACAACAGTAGCCATGAAAGAGGCGTAACTAGGACAGCTGTTCTAATAAATTAAACTTTTCCCTAGGCACTTTCAAAGTCTTTTTTTCTAAATATGTCAGTCACACCTTCCAGATGTGTCTCTTTTAGCTCTCCTCCCCCTGGGATAAAGGACAAACAGTATAGCAGCAATATTATGTTGCTCCCTGTGTAGCTGTAAATGTCCTCAACAGCCTGGGGGAAGAAGAGAGGGGCTTGTGTAAGAAAACAGAATGACTTCCAGAGCTATAGTTCATATTATCAGGCCTGATATTTGAACATCATCAGAAGCATTCAACTGACTGAATATGTATAATGATGGTACTCTATATGATTTTTAAAATAACTTTATGAAAACTGGCTGGGAGTTTTTTTGAGAAGGTGGTAGTATTTATTTGGTTTTTAGCTTGGATTTAATACTGAGGGTGTGAGACCAAAACCAGGCTTTCTTAATTATGATTGTCATTAACCCTCTCTCATTGGGCCAAGAATTATACTGTCTCCAGCACACGTACTGTGGGTTGGAGACAATTCCTTTTAAAGTATTTTTTCTTTTTCCCTTTCACCTCTGTTTATCTAATAAGGTTGCAGTTAGATCACGGTGTTCCAGAAATATGTAGCAGCTATACCTGTCATTGGGCTGGTCTTTATCTGCTGGTTCCCTTGTCTGCCAGCCTGCTGAGCTATCGAGTGAGATTCTGCTATGAAGATTCTGAAATGATACACTTTTGACAATAGAAGAACACTTTAGTCCCATTACATGTAGCCTTAAGTATACACATTACTCATACCAATACTGTCATTTATTGACGGTGCTGAACTGTCAGTGATCTAGTTAGCACAGTTTGGTGCTGCTTCAGTCGCTAGACAGAGTGACATTTTGCTCACAGTGCTTGTTATTACATTTTGATTTTATACAGTGGATTAAAGTCAAAACACAGGCTGGTTTACAAGGAAAAAAAATACAGCCAGGAATGGTTCACTGTTTGTACAGTGTTTCACAGAATTTGGGTATAAATCACAGCTTGCAACAAACTGGGGAGCTGAATTCTGTGGGTTGGGATTTTTTGTTCTTTTAGATAGGCTTACATCTATAAATATGAAACTGTTGAATATTGATGAGCTTGAAACTAATAGAAATATTAGCTTCAAATTAGATCATTTAAAGGCCCCATGCTAAAATGGAATACAAGAGATTTATAAGAACCTTCATTCTGAATTCAGAGAATTCTGAAGAAATTTGTAAAAAAAATTAATTACTTTGAGCACGATATGAACAGGAATGTGCACATATGTGTTTAACAGGGGTTAAAACTGGCTTAGTTGGTAGTGGAAAATACCATTTCCAGGACTGTGTTTCCAGGATGATATTCCCAGTAGTAAAATGGAGAGATGTTGTTTGTATTAAAGTAAGAAAGTCTGCACCTTGGTAGGATCACACTACAAGTAATTTGTCAGCAGCAAAGAGAAGGAAACATAGTGAGGACCTGACAGCTGCCATCTCTCTTTTTTTCCTTTTCCTTCCACGTTATATATGTGAATCTGACCAGACCATTCAGGTTCATGTTGGCGCTTGAAAGTGCAAAAGGTCACCTTGATTAAAGATGCAAACAGAAGGAACCCTTCCAAACTTTTATCATCTTGATGCTCCAAAAAGGCTTATTTGCCCACTGACTTTAATAAAATACATAAGTTTTAGAAACTGTAAGAAAATCTCACAGGGATTTCAAAGTACTTTAGTGGTTTTGCCCAGCTGTGATTAGATTAAGGCAAAAAGTAAATATTTTCAGTGTGTAGGATTCTAGTCTTGCAGGATTCTAATCTTGCAGGATTCTAAATTTACTCATGTATTGTTTATAATGTGCATTTCTTAAAAAATGTGATGAATGCCTTCTAAAATAAATTCTGACTTAAAATCCAGTGTCATTACACTACATTAATTTTACATATATGCTGAATCTAGGCAACTTTATTTCTACTGAATATTTTTACCACTGGCCTAGGCAGCACTGGTTATTTCCCACCTGTGAAGTTGAAAAAATTTTAGGTGAGGTGTCCAAAGGTGCATTTGCCTTTTAAAATCAAGGCTTACTTTATTAATTGTCTGGTTTCAGAGTCTTTAAAATATACTTGGATCGTGATTTTGTCACTTTCAGTACACCACTAATTAGCAAAGTGTGATGGGGTTTTTTTGGTCTGAAATACAAGCTCTCAAGGGAAAGTAAATGCTGAAAGACAAATTTCCCTGTTATGTAGGAGAGTAAAGCAGAGATGCTTCTAAGTGCTACAGAAGAGTCACTTTGAGCCTCTTGTTGCATTCCTGAGACTTGGGGCTTAGTCCATGAACAGAAGTTAAACACAATGCTGTTTAACTGTAACAGTAACCACCATTTAGACTTAGAAAAAAATCTACATTTAGGTCTCTTTTCCTATCCTACCTTTTCAATAAATTTAGGCAAGATGGAATAGTACAGCTGCTGTTTTCCACAATGTTCCTGATTTCGGCTGAGTGTTGCACAGCCAAGACTTTTCATGACTGGTGGGAAGGGACCTGAGCACACACACCCACAGCTCTCTCACATGTCGACATGTCTGAACGAGAAGAAATTCCCATGTTTTTTATAGCAAATCGTAGAGGCTGAATATCCTTTCCCTCCTTTTCACTGCACTTCACAAAATTGTACAGGTGCAAGGGACAAAGGATTTATAAGGATTTACATAAGTGCAGTGAGAAGCCTATGTAGTCTAATAAATATATCTTCCTGTCAGATCACCCTCTTTTGCACATGTCCTATTTCTTCATTGTGGGCACACATGTAATTTCAGAGCAGACACATCGAGTAGGATGCTGAATTGGTGTTGCCTCAGCCTGTTCTTGGTACCACTTGCGCAGTCGTCTGCCTTCCAGACACTGTCTGTTCAGCACAGGAGAAAGAGTCTCTCACCACAGACAGCACTGCTGTAGCTGTGCAAGGGTGGGAGTAGGGAGAATTTAAATCTTTATTTAGGGGCACTGTCTTGGTTCTCCACTACCTTTAGCCCTAATTTCTTTGCCTAGAGTGAAGCAGCAAATTCGATCTTTCTCTTCTGAAAAATACCTGTTCTATGGATATATATATCCATAATATACATTGAAAACTGTAGGGATAAAAACACAAACAAAAAAAAAGAACTCTGAAAATCTATGAGAACTTTGTGAGAAACTAGATAACAAGAACTGGATAAGGGAGAGGGGAAAGAGGAATTATGGAATTGGACATGGTAGCAAATAATATATTTTAAGCTCTACTCAGGTCACGTTATTTAATATTCCTTTTACTCTATTTCCATGCAGATAGTGCTCACTGTATGATATCAGGACCTTTAAAGCTCTAAGAAATGTAAACATATTGAGAAGCACAACAGACTACTTTTTTCAGGTTGTAACATCAGAATGTCCTTGGATGTCACATTCTTCTGTTCCTTCCAGTTTTATAATGTGTTAGGGGACTTTTGCAAACTCTCTCTTGTAAAGCTCCAGCACATCTGATAGCAAACCCCTCATTTTCTTCCTAAGTCTCTTTTCTGTGCTAGAGTAAGTTTTGTGGTTTGGAAAGTATCCTCTAATGGCATAGTCAACTTTTATAGGAATGTTTCCTGGCATCCATTTCCATCAGCTGTCCCTTTAAACATGTCAAAGTTAAGAAATTGCAGCCATGAATTAGCCATCTGGTAGCTGATGATTCATTTCTGTACCTTAGAGATCGCAATTTTACTTTGCTTTTCCCTAAAACCTGGGTTTGCCTGTGCTCACAAGAGAATATATTTCCAGGGGATTCACTGAGTTCAGGACTACTGTCTTCCTTGCCATTCTCTTTCGAGGAAGCACTGGCAATGACAGGTGTTTCTGGGGCCAAATCATTTCCAGGTAGAGCAAAACTACTGTGTGTTTTGGGAGCCACAGATTCCAAAGCATTCAGGCTCATATCCTTGATGTTAAATTATGCTGAAATGGAGCTACAAAGAGTTCCCTTACCTGTCTGTACACACTTTCATACACCCTGCTGGTCAGTGATGTTAACTCTTCCATTATTTCTCAGCATTCTGTCATGAATAGGGGGAAAAAATTAAGATATTGGTTGAAAGCGTTTCACTTATTTTCTGCCCTGTCCTGCCTGTTAGTCTTTAAGAAAATTAAATGTGAATGAGGGAGGACTGGTGAAAGACCACTTAATTTCTATAAGTCTTTGTTTTACAAGGAAATGACCCCTTGTTAATTTAGCACTGTTAGCACCCTGAAAAAATTAAAAATTAAAAATAACATGAATATTCTATTTCTGCATTTACAGAGGAACGTGATATTTGTATACTAAAAGGTGATAACTACTGAAGTTATAATTAGAATGGGAAGAAGGAGGAAATGGTGTAGTAATTAAGGTTGAGTTGTCCTTTAAATTCATCTCCATAACATTTAAATGCATTCATTATCTCAATGCATAATGGGGAGGCATGCCATTAATGCAACAGTTCTGAATGTTTATCAAATTACTTCCAATCATCGGTGTATCTTGGTGACACCTGGCAATCCAGTGTATGGACATCAATAAAATACTAATTATGAAATACTAATTGTAATCACTCTGTAAGGTCTAAAAAGAAGCCTTGCTGTTTAAATTAAATTAAGTTAATTTTATTGACTTAATTATTGAAGGATGAGCTGTTCCAAGCTGTAAAATTTTGAACTGACATTTCAAATTACTTCCATACTTATAATTAATGCCAATTCTTCTGAAAGCAAAGACCACAAACAAATAGATGCCAGAGATAATAGGTCATGCAAATTAGCATACGCTTCCTCACCAACTGCTGGAAAACAGTTTATTTGGAAATGGGTTATACAATAATATTTTTCTTTTTAGAAGAGACAAAAAACCCAGAGAAGGTCTGTAATCTTAAACTGTTTGTTAAGTAAGCCTTCTCTGTTTGTCATGTAGTTAGATAAACTACAATCATGATAGGAAGTGTTCGTTAACAGCACAGCAAAATATGCACGTAACTCAAAACTCAATCTACCTTTTAGTTTTTTTCCTCCTTCCCTCGTTGCAATCTCATTTCCCTGTGTCTGGGCTCACAGCTAACCTGAAGGCAATGTACTTGATCATTGCTCTTTTCGTTCACAAAGTTTATTGCATTAATAACATAATGAACAATCTGTGTTGAAACAAATGTTGGTATCCAAAGCTTACAGCTATTTAAATAATCCTAGATTTATTTTCCACTGTGTTAGGAAGTGTTTAACCCATGTTTAACTTTCACTTGTAATAATAAATTAATTAAGCATCAGCATGCTCTAAACTTTATCAGGAGTTATTCATAGTGAAATTATTAGTTTGTAAAATGATTATGCAAACAGATACAGATTTATATTCAGAGCTTCAGTTTGTGTCATACAACAAAGACTAAAAAGGCAGTTTGGAAGGAATAGGGTAGTGCTGTCTTTTGCTGGAGTAGAGTTAATCTTCACAGTATTTAGTATGGGGCTGTGTTCTGGATTTGTGCTGGAAACACTGTTGTTAACACTGGAATTTCTTAGCTCATGCTGAGCACCACTTTCACACCACCCCACCAGCAATTAGGCTGGGGGTGCACAAGATGCTGGGAGGGGACACAGCCAGAACAGCTGACCCCAATTTAACTGAGGGAGATTCTGAACTATAATACACCATGATCTGCACACAGAACTGAGAGGAGACGAAAAATGAAGAGAGGAGTGATGGCACACTCAGAGTGGCGGTGTTTGTCTTCCCAAGACACCATCACGTGATGGATCCCTTCTCTCCTGGGGGTGCTGAACACCTGCCTGCCCATGGGGAGCACTGAATTAATTCCTTGTCTTGCTTTGATTTGTTCAGTTCTTGCTTTCCATATTAAACTTTATCTCAACCTACACATTTTCTACCTTTTGCCCTTCTGATTCTCTCCCCCATTCCCATGTGAGGAATAGGTGAATGGCTGCATGGGGTTAATCCACTACAGGTAGGTATGGGAGACATTCCTTTGCAAATGTGTTGGGGTGGTGGCAAGGTTTTGGTGCCTCACAGAATTCAAGGAAGGTTTGCTCTCTGCAGGGTGTTTAAAAGGCATTTTGTTGGGTTTCTTTATGCTGCCACAGATACTGCATCAATGCATATGAGAATAGTCTGGTTTTCAGTTCTTTAGAACATAATTGAAAGCTAAGTTTTATTCTTCAAGACAAGCTAACTGGGACAAGCAAGACAGAGCTAAAACACCTTAGACATGCAAAAATCTTGGATTTGGCAGAATGCGTGCTGAGATTAACTAAAACTTTATCTGTTCCATAGTATTTCAGAAATTAGTGTATAGCTTGGATTGATTATCTCCTAACAGCCTCAAACATCCTTGAATCTGTATCAAATGCATTTCAATTTCTCCATATTTTCACCTATAGATATTAATAATTAATTGAAATTAATGTGATTGAATTTCTATTACTTTGAAGTAATGAGGTGAAATTACATTATAGGAATGTTTTCTAGGTAAGATGCAACCATTATAAATGTGAAAGCAAAGTCTTCCTTAAACCTTGGTGTACATTCATTTGGAGGGTGACTTTGAAATCTGAAAGACCTTCAGTTGCTCAGAGCCCCCAGTAAAATATTAAAAGCATCAAAATCCTTTATTTTTCAAGGGAAATTAGTTAATTATATTTACTGTAAAAATTATTCTGATATGAGCATACTTTTATGTGGAAGCAGAGGTGTATGGGTTCAAGCAAGCAGAATTAAATTTTTACTGCCTTGTAATGAAATTTAGAAGCTGCTTTCAGACAGGATCAAAAAGTTAGGTCAATATCTGTTGAACTCAGCAGACTCAGCAAAGCTTTTACTTCACAAGTATAATACTTGGAAGGATAATTGAAAAATACACAAGCATCACAAAAGCAGAATTGTTATACCTGCCTTATTATTGGTTGTAGCTTATCAGAGTTCATGAGAAATTTTACTTTTCTAGGTTTACAGGAAATTTCTTCAGCCAATGCCCTGTGAGGTGTTGGCCTTTAGATTTCCCTGCTGTTATATCAGAAGTGTATAATATTATTTCTGTAAAGATGTAGCAGTGCTTACTGCATGTATTTATTTAACATTGTTTTCACAGCCTAACGTCTGTTTTGCCAGTAGATATTGAATACTAGTGTTACTAAACTCTTCTTCTTTCCTCTCCTACAAAAACCATACCATCCTGATAAGCAGCATTTCTGTTGGATTATTTACATTCCAAGATGTACTACTGGTTCAGACTGGAATGTTTCTTCTGCTGGAATCTAATCTCAGAATCTTAAAATCTTTCCTTTTTTTTTTTTTCTCCTTTTTTTTTTCCCTTTGTTTGTTTCATTCATTTTTGTAGCAATATTTTTTAACTGCCATTGAGCTGTTCCAACACATTGATGTAACATTTGCTACCAGGCTGTTTGATTCTTCTGTTGTTTTCTAGATGTGTAGAACAATTATTTTCATCTGTCAACACAGGCACCTCTGTACTTGTCTTCAGCTGAAGTCTGAGAAATCTTCTTTGGAGAAATTCTCCCAGTGAGAGATTTTGCAATTTTATCACACTCTGATAAATGGATTTTCCTTTTTAAACTGTTTCAGAAGGAACTCCTCCCAGGCTGGTATCACCTAAGATGTAGATAGGGCTTCAATTCCATTGTCCAGATTTTCAGTGGAATTTTCAAGGTCTCCACTGGGGGCTTCTATCAGACAGACTATAAAGTGTGTGCTGATAACTTATCATAAAGTTATGGCCTGGGGTGGAGTGACCTTAAAGATCACTGAGTTCATGCCTTCTGCCATGGGCAAGGGCACCTTTCACTAGACCAGATTGCTCAGAATCCCATCCAACCTGGCCTTGAACACTTGCAGCAATAAGACATCCACAGCTTCTCTGGGCAACAAGTTCCAGTGCCTCACCACCATCACAGTGAAGAATTTCTTCTTAATATCTGATCTAAACTTACTCTATGTCAGTTTGAAGTCATTCCCCGTTGTCCTGTCACCCCAGGCCACTGTAAATTGTCCCTCTCCATCTTTCCTGTAGGCTCCCTTCAGATACTTGAAAGGCTGCTGATTTCTACAGGGAAGCCTGGCATGATGTAAGTATATGTAAATTACATTATATTAATCAAGTAGCAATAGGGAAGACAGGTGCAATCATGTAGAAACAACACCACCTAAAACCATCTTGGGGCTGTCACAAACTACAAGCTATGTTTGGGGCAGGGCTGGTTTGGAGGTAGGAAGATATTTGGTCAGGTGGCCAGAAATGCTCAGGTAGGTATTTATGGTGTTCTCTTACGGCATAACAGTGGGACTGGGGGAGGAGGAGGGGTGTGTTTTGGTCTGTACTCAAAATTTTGGGATAGACCAAGAGCTAAGGAGCCTAAAAAAAGCAGAAGAATGAAAATAATGTCTTTAGGTGTTTATTGATACCTTTGCAAGATCATAGTCCTTGGTAAGGAGATACTTTCGTGAAATTATATGGTGATTCCCCACCTCTGTGGAGTCTACTTTTTCAGAGTACCTCAATGTTGATTACTGTGCATTCTCTACTGTCACACATTCACTAACACTAATATAACATGGCCTAGAGAAAAATCGTAAGTGGAGGTTTTTCAGAAGATAACAGCTGATTTTGCAAATGAAAATTTGAAACTTAGTGCTCAGTGACTGCTGAATACAAGGTTAACTGATTTAAGGCCTTTTCTTTTGTCTGATTTAGTTTGTCTCAACACTCTCAGTTAATGAAGTCTTTTACTGAACATTTGGATAGCAAAAAGACCTATTTTTCCATAGCCAAAGTAGCTCTGAAACCACAGTAGAGTATATTTGGTAGACTGAGAAGGAAATGGAACCCTATAATGGCCATGAATACGCTGAGCAATGTCTCCCTTGCAGCATGAGAGTTTACTGTATTTTGTGCAGTGTGGCATATTGTGTTGTACATGAGCTGCAGAGATCTTGTCATGTTAGGCTTTTCCTCTTAAAACACTAGACAGTTTCAAATACCTTCTCTTTAATCCTCTATGACAGCATGTGAAAAATTTTTAATGAAACTTCATTCTCCTCTTACAAAAATTACTGTTTTAGAAAACAGTGGAGGTACTAATGATATTAGATGCATAAACTGTCTGTCAGAAGAAGAAAAGGCAAAACAAGCCAAACTTTGGATTGACACACCATAAACAAAAAAAGCTTTTCAAATTTTATAGCAGTGAGAGGCACTCATGCAAGATTACATCTTGAAAAACAGGAAGCTGAAGACTTACACCTACAGTAATTATTCCCTGCCTAGTGGAAATGTCATGTCTGAAGAACAGGGTGGGAGTTTCAGACCTCATCATTCTCCTCATCCCAGGTCATGAACCAGGCTTCTGGTCAAAAGCCTGTGGAGGGAGCTCTTGCTTTCAGAAAGCAGGGTTCACTGGGGGATGAAGGATATCGCTGGGTTCTGACAATACTACTAGCTGTGATGCTTGTAAAAATATTTCTGTAGCATAATCTGCACATTATGCTAAAAAAGTTATTGTCTTGGGCTTGCTTTTGCATACTGCCTGTCCTCCCTTATCAGTTGTCTGTTTCCTCACAGCAAGGCTCTTCTGTTCTACTTCTTAGGCATAAACTGAGAGGTTGAGCACTGAGGCTGACTGAACACTATTCTGACTAACCCAGGAGGCTTTTGGCCTTGGCTGTTAGCAGGATCCGACTTCATGTTCATAGGAAACCTGATGAAATTTAAAAGCTTGTTATTGCACCTATTTCAGTTTCCATGGGAACCCTGATAAAACATTTCACTTCTTCTATATCTCTTCTCATTATCTTCTAGAAGTTAAATCATCTGCTACCTAATTTTCTGGGCACTTATTTCAAGTAAATTTTTAAATTTTTTTTTCATATTGGATAAAATTTGGGAGCTGCTTGTGTGCTACTCCTACAGTCTCACCACAACTGAATTTGTATGTCACTACTAAGAGCAAGGGGTGAACAGAAATCCTGGTTTGTGGGTAGAAATTGTGAGATAAGGAAAAGTAGCATACAATTAGGAAATAGAATCAAATAATCATTTGAGTTGAAAAATACCTTTGATAGGTTTAAGAGGTTTATATTCCTCCTGCTCTGTACTGAGAAGCACTTCCATCAGAGATGTGATATAAGCAACAGAAAGGAAGGGTGTCCTTTGTTCACCCACTCAAAGGACAGAGAAATAGCACCAAAGTCATGGTTTGTCTTTTCATGATATGTCCTGGAATCCTGTGGGATCTCCAAGATTCCAAGAATTATAATGGGGTATGAAATGTCACTCAATTATGTGTCAGAACTTTTGTTTTCTATGACCGCAAGAGCTCTGCAGTGACAGTCCTGTATCTTAGAAACTGGTCATTTTAATTAATTATTAGTCAGGCAAGTGTCTGAGCACCTTGATGCATTGGTGTTTTCCGAGAGTAGCACTGAACCAAGGTATAGACAAGGATGAGAATGAGAATTTCTGAATATACACCAAGAGCTAAAGCAACTTTTCCATGGCTATATTTTTATTTTTGCATGAGAATTTTTTCTGAGTTGCAACCATCCAAATCCATGTTTGGCTCTCAAGAAAAGTGGCCTGAGGTAGTTGCCAACATAGGGAGAAACCCCAAGTGGCATCCAACACCCGGCATGACAAATTCCAAATCAAGATACTAACTGGGAGAGGTAATGGGCAAAACACGGATTGAACAATGTTAGAGAGTGAAAAGATTATAGAGAATTTTCAGTTGTCATAATTGTGGCAAAAGGATGAGTGTTGGATTGTGTGTAAACTGTCCACTTTTGTTTGGTGTTGAGGTGATGATTTTGGAGAGCAGAATTATTATTTTGTTAATGTGAGTGAAGTTTGTGAGGATTATGTGAGGACTGTGGATTTTAATCATGATTCTTAAACACATAATTCCCAGGCATGGAAGATGGAATGTATTTGGTTTATGTGGCAAAGTTTTGGTTGCAGGGGTGCTACAGGAGTGTCTTCTCTGAGGAGGTGTGGTAGCAGGGGTTTTTTTGGGGAAATTTTTTTTTTTTTTTTAAAAAAAAAAAAAATTTGGGGGTTTTTTAAAACGCCTTCCATTGGGGGGGGTGGGGGTTGGGCGGTTTGGGGGGGGGGGGGGTTTTGGGGCCCTTTTGGGGGTTTCTTTAAAAACTTTATATATTTAAAAAAAAAAAAAAAAAAACCTTTTTTTTTTTTTTTTTTTTGGTTTTTTTTTTTTTTTGTTTGAAAGAAGGTGCCAGAAACTTCCCCTGTGTCCAAGAGAATCATTGCCAGCTGGCTCCAAGGGGGATCAGCCACTGGCCAAGGCTAAGCCAAACAGAAATGGTGGCAGTGCCTCAGGAACAAATTTATTTAAGAAGTGAGGGAAAGTTACTGCACAATGGCAATAAAATTCCCAAATGGAAGTATTCTTCCCTATTGGAGCATCTCTTAGAGAACTGCAGCCTGTGGGTAGGACCCATTCTGGTGAACTTTGGGAAGGACTGGTTGTCATGTTAAAGATGTCACATTGGAGCAGGGAAAGATCATCAGAGCAAAAGACATGAAGTGTTACAAAACGATCACAGCTGCCATTTTCCACCTCCATGTGTCACTTGTGAGGATGGAGGTAGAAGAGTCAGGAATGCAGTTGAGCCTGGGAAGAATGGGCTGAGGAGAAGCTGGTTTTAGCTTTGTATATTTTTTCTCATTGTCCTAGTCTCTCATTAAGTGGCAGTACATTAAATTAATTTCCCCTAAGTTGGGTCTGTTTTGCCCATGTCAGTAATTTGTAAGTGGTGTCCCTGTCCTTACCTCATCCTTCAAGCATTTCCATTGTATTTTCTTCCTCTGCCCTGCTGAGGAAAGGAGTGTGACAGAGCATTTGGTGAGTTCCTGGTGGGCAGTCAGGGTCAGCCCATGGCAGTGGGCCAGAAACTGATAGGTGAACCATAAAGAATTGCCAAAATCTCAGAGTTCTCTTTTCGGTGATAAAACTAATGCCTTTTAGCATGATTGTCATTCTCATCATGTAGGCAAAGCATTCAGAGTTTGAAATCAGTCTCCACATTTGACCCCGATCATATATATATAGCGTACCAACGCCTTAATTTTATCTGTAGTTAAGTATCAATTAAACAATATAATTTCCAGCTGACTTTCCCATGACACAGGGCTAGAGTCATCTTGGCTATCTGCTGCCCATCAGCAGATGCTGCCCTAGGCAGTGTTGAATGAAAGAAATGCCTAAGGCACTGGGCCATGCCAGCCCTCACTCCAGGTGCTACCTTGCCAAAAGTTCCCTGATGGCCTCTGGAGAAAGGATGTTGTATCTAGCTCCTCCCTATAGTGCAGCTGTCTGGAGTGCTGTCAGAGTAAAATAAGAGGGGGAAAAAAAAAAGACCTAAGTCTGTCTGAGGTTCTTGCCTTTGCCCTGTTGAGTACACTCTAGAGAACATACTTTTTTTTCATATTTGCTGTCATAGTCTTTTCCACTGTACTGGCTGTTGTTCTGCAAGCATGTATTTATCTCATCCCAGTGCATATTACATTTTTAAGTACGTGTCTCTTGGAAGGTGCAAAGGCAAGGCATCCACAATCAGCTTTATCTGGTCAATTCCAGAGCAGAAGAATTACAATAAAAAATGTTGGAATAATATAGGCAATGCAGGAAAGTAGCTGGAAGACTGCCAACCTAATACAAAGGCTATGCATGAACCTTACTCATACTGAAATAATAGAAAGAATTTAATTCATTTTAAATGCCCGTTTGAGAATTTGCACCAACTGGCCAGTTAACTCAAAGTAGCAATTGTGCTATAAGATCACAGGGTATTATCATTTGGAAGAAAACCTACAAAAGTTGATGACAAATTAAATCTCTACCTAGAGAAGATCTTAAACATCCCTGACCTTCCAAAGCTTGCCTTGACTGTTTAAGAGAAATATTGATAAATTAAATATAGAATAGGACATGTATTTTTTTATTAATAATAATATTCTGCTCTGAAACCCTCTCTGAATATTTAAAAGCACAGATTCTTTTGCTATTCCTGTCCTCATTTATTTTTCTTCTTGTCATTAATCTTCAACAATTGTTTCTATTATCTTTGAAAAGATTATAAATGCAAATCATCTGTGGTATGGCATTGCAGTTGTGTGCAAATGTATAACTCAAATATATATATATATTTGTATTTTGTTTGCCTTCCTATGCACAAATCTATAACTATCATATTGTATGCTATTGTTTCTGCTTTCATATTTTCTCCCCTTTTTTCCCCTGTTTATAACTCATAATGTGCACAAATCCATACAATTTATCCCTTGCCCCCTTCTTTAAAATCATTAGCATTAGTAAATGAAGAGTTCTCTCCCTAGGATTCTCACCTGGCAGGAATTCCAAGGGCACTTTTAGGCAATATTCCCATCATCATCTGGCTTCAAAGGGTCAGTTTAGTGCCTTGGATCTGAGGACATCCACTTCTCTCTATTGATTACTTAAGAAAATAAGTAACATTAGTAGCAAAAACCCTATCTTTCACTCTAAAGTGTATATAAGGTGTATTTAGTTGCCAAAGGTGAGAGATAAATAGAGCTGTGATTTCCACTATAGGGATACAGAGCCAAAGGATTATGCCCTTGTATCACTCCACAAAATTCTACAAGTTAGAATAATCAAGTCATGTAATACCTGGGGTCAACTCACATGGCTTCTTTCCTTTTTTTGAGAGCTTAAATCCAGTCCATGGAGTAATAGCTGGATACATGCTTGGCTTCATATGGCTCTGGAGTGAGGTCAAACCCATCGCAGTTGTTCCTTCTGGGAGGGTAGGTGGTCACTGAGCCAGAAAGAGCTCTCAAAGGATTGAGCAAAACTCCCTGTACCTTCGTTCAGTGTTGCCTAATCCATGGTTTGTGCTACCTATTTATTGCTGACAGCCACAAGAATAACAAGGGATTGAAACTGGAAGCAGAACTGAGTGAAGAGTGACACTGCCAGTGGAGAGCTGCTGACAGGGAATGAGCAAAGATAGGGGTAGATTTTATTGACCTCAGTCCCTCTGAAAGGTGTCATTATATTAATGGAGGCCATAAAAGTACCTTAACTTCACTTGCCTTTCAGCTTTCTGTTATTTAAGGAAGCAGTTTACAGAGTCTGGTAGCATGTAAAAATGTAACTTCTTTTTTTTTTTTGTAAATAAGAGAATTTTTATATTCTTACATGACAGAGTACATCCACTATATCATTCCTTGTGACTAATGGCAGCATTTACTGTTAGACTGTTAAGTCAGAACTCTAATTAACCCTCGTATCTCAGACATTTTACAGTTCTTTGTAATGGAAAAGCTTTCTGGATTTGGAAGAAGAGGATTACTAGTCAGAAGGGCTGGATTTTCGATCTATTTTGTAGTGCCTGTTGCAGACAACAATAATTTCATTTGTGGACCTACAGTTCAGAGTTAAGTGTTACTTACTTTTTAAAAAATTTTCAGTAAAATGATGCAAGTTGAGGAAAAAATAACTTCTACTACTAAGTGCTACCCTTAACATTCAGATGAAAATTGAAGGCAAGCTCTTGTTGATTTCTGATTTCTGCAATAATAAGTTTAATTTTACTATCCTAACTCAGATGCAGATAAAATATCTACATTTGCTGTTGCATGTTGAGATTCTTGTGAATTCTGGTTCAGACAAACAGGATTTGTATAAAGCAGGCAATAAATCTACACTGCATCGCAAGATGTTAAGTCACTCCCCACCTGACCTATGCAATTTTTGTCGGTTTATATGCATGAAAACCTACACGAGAACTACCTCTTGCCTTCCATGAGTAAAAAGCAGGTGACACTTCCCTCAAGTATCACCTCCTTTCCAAAGCAAGCAGGGAATGTGGGGCTTGAAGCAGAGTTGCTGTCACAGCTTTGACTGCAGCAGCTTCCATAAACCAAGAGACCCATTTGTTCAGGGCTGTTGTGCAAAGGTGTGGAGTGGGAATGCCATTGCTTTGACCAAAAGCATCCCAGCTCCTCATGTTCTGGTGGAGGTGATAGTGACATAGCCAGTCTTTTACGGATGCTGTTCCACAGAGCCCAGAAACATCAGTGATCTCCCCATACCGAAAATACACAAAGTCCCACACGATACAAATTTCCTTTCGCTTTCGTGAGAAAAAGCACAGTATGGGCAGAGCCAAATTCTTCTGTTCTACTGTATGCAAAAAAGAACCCAGGATTTTTTTTTCTATTTTTTAATTTCCTTTTTTTTTTTTAAGTAGCATATTGAGTATGTGATGACTGTTTCACACTTACATCATTCACTTCTGGCATTAAAATTTATTTTTATGTATGCTCTGCCGTTGGTTGAATGACAAAGTTGCAGCAAAATATTTCTATTTCAGCTGAGAGATGAGGTATCTGCTCCAAACAATTTGCAGAACAGACAACACTAGGTCCACTGTGACTTTATACAAACAGCAAGACTGATCTTTCTGGGTAATTGTGCTACTTTGCCTCTTTGATTGTATGTATTATCTCTGTTATTATGGGCTATTTGGTGTTGGAATGTTTCTAGAAGCTACTGCTGTTTAGAAACAAGCTGTAATCTGGGGTCAAAGACTTATAAATCGAACAGAAAATGTGGAGATAAACTAAAAAGATTTTAAACAGCAAAGTTACCTGCAATGTTGGCATATTGTTTCTAAATTGATATAGAACATATTTTGCAAAGGTATTGCAAAGGTATCTAGCAAATACTAGATGCAACCATGCATGCAGGAAAGATTTTCTTACTTATGCTCTGTGGCTTAATCTAAAGTCCAGAAGCTATATATAGCTCAATACTCCAAATTGCTACCAAGTTCTTCTTGGATTCTCTTCAAGGGCCCTAAAGACATTGGCATTCATTAGGATGCACTGTTCATGTGAGTTTTAATTGACTTTCCTGAGGGTTTGACACATGGATGTGTCACCTCTCCCATAAATGGACAGTGATTTATCCCTGCTTTATGACTAGAATGTCATTTCACAAGACACACACCTGTTACATGCTTGATTCAGGGGTAGAAAGTGCCCGAATTGCTCAAGCCTGAGCCTCACTTCACCATGGGGAAGGAGTGAGGGATTGCAGAGGGAGACTCCTTCCTGAGGGAGATGGAGGTCTCTGTCTGCTGATGCAACCTTCTGTTCAGGAAGGTGTGCTGCTTACTAAGGACTTGGAGAGGACATCATGGAGACGTTGCTGAAGCTTGTTCAGCCCTTAAGATGGTGCTCATGGATGTTTTGGAAAGCCACAAGGATGATGGAGGAGGCACAGCATCTGTCCTGTAAGGAAAGACTGACAGAGATGGGACTGCTCAGCATGGGTAAGTGAAGGCTCAGGGTAGCTCTCAATAATGTGTATAAATACCTAAAGGAAGGATGCAAAGAGGATGGAGTCAGGCTTCTCTCAGTGGTGTCTAGTGGCAGGACAAGAGGCAAGGGGCACAAACTGAAACATAGAAGGTTCCCTCCGAACACATGGAAATACTTTTTCACCATGAAGATGACCAAGCACGAGATTAGGTTGCCCAGTGGGGTTGTGGAGTCTGGTGATGTTCTAAGGCTGTCTAAACACTGCCTGGGGTGATGGGATCTAAATGGCCCTGCTTGACTAGGGGGGATAGACCAGACTTTCAGAGGCCCCTTCCACCCTCAACCATTCTGTGAGTCTGCCGTGTGTCTTATGTGATATCATCCAGTAGATCCATTAACTGTCAGGCACCAAAGTTATGGTAATGTAACTGGGCAAATCTCTGAATAAAAATACTTTGCATTTTATTTTTAAAAGTAAAAGTAACTTCTCTTGAAATTGATACTTTTTTTTACTTCCTGGCCTTCCTTCATGGATTTAAAGAAAAAAAAATCATTCTAAAAGAGGTGCTGATAGTTTGACAAAGGTCAGATTTGGTAAAGCATTCTTCGTAGATCATTTAAGTAAATAAAAAATTTTAAACAAGTACAATAGGTATATGTTTTGAATGTTCATAGACAAATGTCAGAAATTAGTGGTTTGCAAAGTTGTAGACCAGTAAAAATGCATAACTTTGCATTCAAGATCATGCCAGGAGCATACC
The DNA here is from genome assembly GCA_024500445.1 of Entomyzon cyanotis. Lineage (NCBI taxonomy): Eukaryota > Metazoa > Chordata > Aves > Passeriformes > Meliphagidae > Entomyzon > Entomyzon cyanotis. The sequence goes on from JAKEPQ010000756.1 coordinate 7,643,111, forward strand.
TTTGAGGAAATTGATCTCATATGTACTGACAGGAGACCTGGATGTAGAAATGTGTTTAGGAAAAATACAGGGGGTGTTGGTCTTTTTAAAAATAATGTTTTTTTAAAGAAAGTGAGTGATAGAAAGATACTAGAGTACTAATGTTTTAAATTGAAGGGTTATTTCTGATAAGGTAATATATTTTTCTGAAAATTTGGCATACTTGAGATTTTTTTTTTTCTTTTGGTACTAGTGATGTGCTTCAAATACTCTTATAATGTATCATATGTCATGCAAAATATTCTTTATATAACTATTCATGGACACTGTACAGTCATGAAATTTCAGGAATATGTCTCATCCTTCTCAGCTCAGAAGAGCAGCAGATGGTGTTTGCTATTGGGTTACCCCAGAGAACTATTTTCTTTTTTTTTTCCCAAGCTTGAGTTTATATCTGAGTATATATAAATTTCATTATTCAATTTATATAAGCATGCAAGGCATAAAAGTGATAATAGCATTGACCTGGTAATAACATGTTGCTTTAATAGCCTTAAATGCCATTATTCCAACTGAGATTTCCTGTATCAAAAGCAAAGGGAAGAGGTGAGGTGCCAAGTTAGGGGGGCAGTTAAGTGAAAAAAACTACTTTTTGTCAGAGAACTGGGATTACAATTGAAAATGCCACTGAGAAAATTGAAAATATGTTTTGGAGGCCAGATTGTGAGTGCTCCTGGGGGAAGTATGGAGGCAGTGCCTCTCTGCTCCAGCTGTCCCTCACTCCAGCAGCACAGGAGGGGCTAACATCAGACAGGCACCTCAAAGAGAGGCTCTATTTCCATATTAATTGCCTGTTTCTACATCCCAGGGGACCTTGCAGTGATTATTTTTAGGGCCAAAATTTTTTGGCTTATATTGGAGAGGGATAAATTCTTCAAGAGTTGCCAACACTTGTCCCATTCTAAGGTCAATCTTCACAGTGTAAAACTCCCTGAGATGGCAATAACAAAGAGCATCCAGCTCTCAGATAACACTCAGCTACATTTCCTAGAAAAACTATCATATGGTTTAACACTTAATAATTCTGATATCACAAAAAATGAAAGAATTTGATTAATATCACAAGTAGTAAAGAAACTGCTTTTGAAAAAAATAATATTGCCTCAGAAGCTATTCAGAGAATTGCAAGTATATCTGAAATTCATATTCAGATTACTGTCTGTTAATTATTATTTCTATACTAGTGCCTTTTACCTTTTTCCCATTGCCAGCTTTTCTTTTCTTCTCTCCTCCTTTTTCTTATCTCTATGTACAAAAATTTGATAGATACTTTTAAATAACTCTGCAATGGGTAAAAAGCCTGTATTTAAAAATAAATTAAACACAGTAGACCATATGAGGTTTTTTGGTGTTTTTTAGTGGGAAATCAGTAATAATTTTAAAGTGTTAAACATGAGTAAGATTAGCAGCGTAGTTTAACTAATATTTTGCCATTAGTAGTATGGCTTTTTTCCTTTTATTTGTGAAATATATGTGTTAAGAGGACATGTCACCCACCTTGAATTTTGAATTATTTTAATTACCTGCATATACAAGAAGTTAATGCAAAGATGCTTGCTGGATAATTTGTTATAATTTGCTTCAAACAGATTGGAAAAATCCCAGGTATACTTGTTGGTATTTTCTTGCAACAACTGCCAGTGAATCTATCCTGTTCTTTCTTCTCTTATTTTCTTCATCTGCAGAGATTATCCAGTATAGTCTTTGTGGGAATGAATTTACTATACATTATTACTGAAAATACAGTGTTTTGAATAGTCTTTCAAATATTTGTTAGCATTTTACTATATGCACCATCCGTGTTTCCTGCCTGCCACTGGTGGGTTGAGCAGGATAGGACATAACATGAAATTTGCTTCCATACTGGTTTTTGTCTGCCTTATACAAAGCACCAAGGTAAATGTGTGGCTCTTGCAATATCTTTGTGTCCCATGCACAAAAGGAAGCACAGAGTCCCCTCACAAATCAAATTGCCAATGAAAAATGATAGAGTTTTTTCAAAGTATTTTGCCATCTGTAATGTGTTTCTTCCCTGTAACATGCGGCGGGGGGGGGGGGGGGGGTATAATCCCAACAAATTTTGGAAAAAGGAAAACAAACTTCTCTGTACCTAGCTCAAAGTTCTGTTTAGTCAGTCAATATATTACAATGGAAATGGATGACACCACCAGTTCCTCCAGTATAGTCACACACTTAAAATAAAAAAGTGTAAGGCAGGTATCCAAACTGAAAGGAAAAATAGCAGTATGTGTTGAAGGGCAGCAACAGTCTGGGACCTGAACTGTGGTTTTACATATGTCTGGGAGAGCAGAAGGGTTAATGATTACTTACTTGAAGTTTCTGATTTGCAAATTTAATGCTCCATTAGTATGTTTCTCATTTTTATCTTTTATCTTTTTATCTTTTGTTTGGACTTAGCTTTTTTAGGGTATTTCCTGCTGACTATGCAAATTCTCTCTGAGAAATTAGGTGGCTGGAAGCTTAATTGGCAGTGCTTAGGACTGTTATGAATATCAAGGCTAAAAAACTTGCTTCACTTGCTCTTAAAAATTAGAGAGCAAATAACTTGTGTTTAATAACTTATTTAGGCTATTATTTTGTGATTAACAGTGACATTTTTTCTTCCCTGCTTATGGATGAAAATAAGATCTATCTTAGAAAATAAGGGTCACAGGTTGTACCAGGGAGCTCCTGAGGGCCCTTCCAGCCTTTATCCCACTATGTAAGAATCCTTGAGAAGATTCAGTTTCCTAACAAACAAGCTGTGAACAAGAGTTACTGAAGATACGAACTAAGAGAAGGAAAATGAGAAACATAAGCCTAAAAATCAGTTTCATCATGCCAAGATAAGTGTTATAAACATTTCACACTTCCAAAGCTATGGAAATGAAGTTGGTGGGGTAGCGGGGGAGAAGCTATATATATATATATATGTATATATATATAAGTACTGGTCTTGAATTGGAATACACTGGTATTTATCTGTCAAAGTCCAAAATGTGGCCATGGAATACTCTCTTCTACTTAGACTTTGAAAGGACTTCAAAGTCCTTTCCTTGACCCATGTAACACAGTAACACAGTAGTTGTGTTTGTCAGTTGCTTCCCTTAATGCCTAGGAATTCAAAAGGAAAAGAGATACCACAAAGATTGATCACCCACAAATTTCATTTCAGTAGAAGGAAAAGCCTCATTAATGGATGTTTTCTTTCCCTTCATGATGTGGCAGAATCCTGTGTTGGTTACTAGGGAATTAACCCACTCTAACTAGTCTTAGAAATGTGCTTCATTCAGGATAAGCTCTGATCATAACTTGGACAATTCTTAAAAGCCATTGACTACAAAACATAACTCAATAGAAATTATGATCCTCTTATTCTAGCACTTACTTAAAAGCTTATTTTGTTGTTCCAGTAAGAGTTACAATGGCAGCTGTATTTGAAGATTCTAAACATTGCAGAAATAGATTTAAGTATATGACATCCTGTTGTAGTAGGAGCGAAGGCAAAAAAATAAACTCTGCATGCAGAACTTGAATGGGAATTCTAAAGCCAAAAATTTATATTTGAAGTCTTTGTCTTGTGATTGCTATATTTTTTATTGTTCAAATTAATAAACACAAACATTATGGAATTTGTGTTCTCCTTAAAAGAGAAATCTGTGGTACTTACAAATTTTAAAAGGGATCTGTTTGCTTTCCAAGATGAATTTCCTGTAGAAAAAAGTTTTCTTTAATTAGTCTGTACATGTCAAATACAAGAAAAATAGATCAGTTCATAATGATTTTTCTTGGTATTTGTTCAAAACAACTGATCTGTGGTGCAAAATCTTTCTCTAGGAGTGATAGGTGTCATTCTATCATTTCCAAGGATTCCTGTTTAGAGGACAAATCCAAACCTAATAGTAAAGTAGAGGTTATTCAATGAGATTACATAGGCTAAAAACCTGAAAATTTGCATAAATTATTTTTTCTATAAGCTTTTATAGAGGTTTAGGGGAAAATTGTAAAGGTTGGATATAGTAACCTGCAATGTTGCTCTTATCAACAGTATCGCCAGCTAGGGTAGGGAAACATATTGGTGAAGAGGAGTTTGAGATGGGGGTACATTGCCTGAACTTGTGAGAATAGTTATTTATATTCCTTCCCACTTTCGTGCCATGGGCAGGGACACCTTCCACTTGACCAGGTTGCCCAGAGCTCCATCCAACCTGGCCTTGAACACTTCCAGAGATGGGGCAGCCACAGCTTCTCTGGGAAACCTGTGCCAGGGCCTCAGAACCCTCAGAGTAAAGTATTTCTTCCTAATATCTGATCTAAACCTACTCTCTTTCAGTTTTAAGCCATTCCCCCTTGTCCTGCCACTACCACTACATGTCATTTTGGAAAGACCCTCTTTTCTGGGCCCTGCTGATATCAGGCTGATATAAGGTCTCCCGGGAGCCTTCTTCTTCCCCAGGGTGAAGAACCCCAATTCTCTCTGCCAGTCTTCATATACTTCTGTATGCAGTGCATATTTGGTTTTCCAAAGTCTCCATCTCCTCTTGACTTCAGCTGCATTAAGAAGATCCACCATATCTGGAAATCATGGCTGTAAATACTTCTGTAGAGAAAACACAGATGTGGAAAGCTCTTATTTGGTAAAAATATCACTGTAACTGCACAATTCAACAATCCTCAGGATTACCTAAGTATTTTTTCTCTTATCTCAGAAATCACAAGAGGAAAGATTTTTTATTTTTCTCTCCTTTTTGAGTCATCAGTCAGGAATATATCAATCTTCTTGTTTTTTGGAAGAGCCAAATCTAATCTAAACTCTGTATTATAAAAAAAATTGGTCACCTGAGTAAAAATGGGAAGACAGTACACATCAGTAATATCAAGTTTAGTACCCAGAACGCCTAAGAAAATGTTAGTGTAAGTGTCAACAGGCTGTGTATTTACATCATTTTGAGAGTAAAAAAAAAGTTAAAAGGATTAACCATAGAAAGATATGCCATCACTGTAATTTCAATATTATACAGCCAATAAAAATAGGCTTCAATAAAACCACTTGGATTAAATAAATAAATAAAGTGACAAATTGAAATAATGGAGCAATTTCTTTGGGCTCTAAAGTAAACAAAGGCAATTTTTTTGCCAATCCTGTTGTTTCTTCTCCAGAATTGTAATTACTTACAACACAGAAGAAAGCTTTATCTACAAAACTCTTAAACAGCAAATTTCTGGAAATGAAAATCAAGTATAATGAAGGAATTATTTATTATCCAGCTCAAACGTTGTGCGTTGTTTTTCTGTATGTGTTTTACGTGCCACTCAAATATGTTCTCAAGGAAACTTATATCACACCCTGAGAGTGACAAAAGAAACTTTCTTTTTACATTTTTCATTCTCCTAAGCTGCAATAAAAATCTGCACTATAAATGACCTTTGAAATAAAACAGCCAGAGCAGTGCTCCACAGCTCTCATAAACTCTAATTAGTTGGATTTTTTTTGTGCTGGAGGAATGTGTAAAAGAGCACAGTAAGTAGAATTGTACTGCTGCTGCTTATACCTGTAAGTATCCAATGTTTAATTCAGTAGTCTGGGTTTTCAAACCCGCAGAAAGTGAAGAGAAGCAGAATGTGTCATTCTGTATGTGAATCTGAGCTCTTTCTGGGTTTCTTAGTAAATACTTAGCGTAAAAGTACCTTCTACAGCTGTTTTATAAGATTTTTAGGCCTTTATGTGACTAAGTAAAACTACTGACAGGAAAAAAGTCAGTCTACAGACCCCCATCTATCTTAGGAGTTATGCTAAAGGTTTGTTTGAAGCTGCTTTTGTTCAGATCTATCTTCTGGAACATTATAGCCTGCAGTATTTGTAATTCGGTAAAATAGGAAACCCTGCTGTATACCCAAAGGAAAAACTGAAGTGTCTGAGGTGTGTGGTCTGGGCAGCCTTTGCCCTTTCCATCAGGCTGGTTATTTGTAGCCCTGGGGCTACACACCGCAATTGCACCACGGTTCTTGGTGCTTTTTTGGCAGCAGAGATTTTGGGAGTGCCAGCAACACACACACCTCGTGAGCCACTCTGAGGGAGCCAGGAACAGACAGGCAAATCAAATTCATACTCATTTCTCTTCAGTGGCATTTTAAAAGTTATATTAACTCTGACAGTTGGTATTATTGTTGCTTCTATTATATCTGTTCTGAGCTTTCTGTCAAGGCTTTCATTCCTAAAGCTTCATTAAGGGGCAAAATGATGCAGATGGTGATATGCAATGACACATATAAATGTTGCATTGGATATTGACTACCTACACACAGCAGCAGCACTGGATTTCTGACAGAACTTGATTAGGCTGTCCAGAGTTTCATGCTTTAGGGTTTCTTTGGGGTTGATTTTCTATGGGTTTTGTAGTTTTGTTTTACCATGAGTTATTCAAGGACATTTTATACCTTGAAAATTTTTTTCCTGATTGTGTAACAGAGCACTGCAAACAGTAAATCGTTTGAAGGGTAAAAGTGTTTTTAATTTTACTTCTGAATTACGAGATAAAATATATTGAACACCATCCATCTTTATTCTGGTAGGAGATTTCTTGGTAACAGACCTCTTCTGGCAATTTGATGCCTCCAGTGGTTGGGGTTTAGCGGTGTGAGGTGTATCTAAATGTTCTCATGCACCATGACCTCTACAGATACTGGGTAATATCAGTATTTATTTAAGTTTCACTTGTATTTCTTTATTTCTGAACTTTTCTTTATGCACACCAGAGCTTTTTTTCAAGTCAATGTGCAAGAAAGTTGGAAGAACAAACATACAGCGGTGGTTTTGATGTGGACATTCTCCAACTTTTCAGAAATTAACTTTAAAAATTGATAATTTCTTAAGAGTTATTTTTTCTTAGCCCTCCAGATATATTCCAAATGGTGGAGTTATCTTTAAATGTGTTTTTCTTGGATGGGAATGAATATGCTTTAAAAGGAAAACATGCTTCTCACTTCTTTTACTTTGCTTTTAATACTGCTATAATTGATATAACAGGAACCTTTTTATCATTATGTAGGAGACTATTTTCCAAAGAAGAAAAAGAGCTGAACTTTCATAAAGATTAGTCAATATGTCACTGTAGTGACAGCTCAAAGGAAAAAGGGCTGCAAGTAATGTATTTCTGCTGGAAGTAGTGTGTTATGGGACTAATTTTTAGTTTTCTTCTCCAGTTGCAAGTTTACTTTTCCTGTGAAATCTAGACATGTCAAACATTATTCCAGTCCCAAGGTGGTACAGTTTTGGGGTCAGAAATCCGAACATGAATATTCCATGTCTTAACTGAGGGGTTTTGATTCCTATAGACTCATTCTCTGCTTTTGAAGAATAAGTCCCAAGAGGGATTAAAATCCATGAGAGAGTAACAAATTAGCCAGTAGTTTCTGAGTTTCTTCCCCCTCTTGTTTTCCCCTCACTCTTTTTGATCAGAGCTTCCATCCTTGTCAAGAGACACTTCCCAGTTCAAAAGTTTTGATGAAACTAATATTTTCAATGGAAAAAAACCTGACATAATTGTCAAAATGTTTCTAGAGAGCAGAGTTTCTAAGAGTTTAACAAACTCTTATTTTTTAAGTCTGAAAATGATTGTTAAAAGCAGTGAAATTATCTAAATTGTTTCAAAGCTATTAAAACTCACGAAACATTCTCCATGCACAGGAGCATACATTGAAATTCTGAATCTAAAAAAGTAAGTGAAAATAGTTTCTATGTATTTTGTCCATGAAGCCAAGATTTTATCCTCGTAATTTTTTATGCTCAAAGATGCAGCACAATTGTATGTATGTATGTACATGAAACCAAGAAGTTATTGTTAATACAATGGAAATCTTAAGTTCAATTATTACTAATACAGATGCAATTGTTACAGAAAGAAAAATAGTGCAGTTACAGTTGTTAAATGTACATGTCCCATCTCCTGGCAATGTGTTCACTCTCCCTCTGCCCCTCTGGTTCTTGGGGTCAGGTCTTTCAGTGCTGAGAGGGAAGATGTGTTAGGAGTCCTCAGTATCTGGACTCCTTTATTGAAAGGAGTATGATGCTGATGTGGATTGCTGCCTCTCCCTTGGTCTACAGTCTTCTTTGGATTTTTTTTTATTAATATTGTAACAATTTTTCACATTTCTGCCTCTTGACTATCATAACACGGCTCTGTTTCCCTGCACTATGTCTTTGCGTTAGTAGGAGATATTTTACTCTGCACAAAGCGCTTGCTGCTATGAAAACTGCTCTTGTTTCACACAAGGCAAACAAAAGTAGGACAAATTAGCCATGGACACTCAGTCAGTTTGAGAACCTGCTGTCACAGCAAAAGCAAGCAGAATGAAACTGCAGACAGGTCAAGAAAAGTTCATACAGAGCAGGAGTGACAAACCCCACTACTGAGGCCTTGCAAACTCAGTACAGCGCTTATGGCAGTGACAATGCTGTGCTACAGGATTGCAGCCCTCTGTGAGAAGGAAAACCTGTGCCATGACTTCATTGAAAGGAGACTGCCCTGCCAGTCTGCTGCAATGTGTTTTGTGGGGTGGTAGCAGAAATCTCTGCTCAACTGAGGGTGAGCTCAGGACACCCAGCAGCCCATCAGGTGCACAGGTCCTAGGGATACTCTGCTGTGAGGACTGATTTTCAGGAAACTGCAAAGACATGGAGCAGAAGCCAATAATGCTTTCCTTGTCTCTAATGCTTTCCTTGCCTTGTCACCTTCTAATTACCAGTGGCCTGGACATGATTTGTGAAAACCACAAGGCAACTGCAGACCCCGAGGCTTGCAGACTCTTCTAGAAGAACTTTTTAATCTTGCAATGTTGTAGAAGAAGTTAAGAGCAGTTGACAGACTCAAATTTTGATTAATTAATACTTACATTCTTGATCCTTTTCCAGGTGAAAGACCACTAAGTAGTTGCTCTGTCTTACAATTGAAACAACAGTTGCCATCCCTTGAGGGAGAAGTATGCCAAAGGCAAAAGCAATTAAATCCTTGTTATGCTCTACCTGTTGGCAAAGGTGATAATTCACAAGTAGTTTGCTACCTGCAGCTTGAATAACGAGGTGTGCAACATTTACAGGTCAGGGCAGTAGAATGGACATGGCAGTAGCTCCATTCAGCTGCTCTGCCTGAAGATGAGAGGTTTCATTAAAGCAGTCACATATATAGTGCTACAACCATGGAAAAACATGTGAATCACTGAAAATACTGTATGGAGTTACAAAATGTGTCTGCAAAAGTATTTACATTTGGCAATTCAGAGAGAATTTAGTTTTGTTTGATTTATAGGTCTGTGGCCAGCACAGGTCTTTCTCATGAGAATTTTCTCCTGTGTTTTATAAACAAAGATAAAGTTTGGATGTTATTAAAAACAGTGTCTCAAGATTTGGACAGTTCGGGCCTGGCCAGTCAGGCCTAGGGGGAGGTTTCTGACTGACCAATCTGGGTGACCTCTGAAAAATCTATATAAGTTGGAATCAAAATAATAAAGTGCTCTTTTCATGCCACGCTGAGAATCCGGGTCTTTTTCTCTGCTAGCGGCTCAACAGCGACATCGGTCTATGTGAATTTAGGGGTGTTTTTTCCTTCTGCATTTCCTTTCTGTGTTTTCTTCGGACCTTGAAACAATGAAAAAAATATATGAACAATGTATAAACTGTTCAAACTAAATTACACAGAGATAATATGAACACGTGATATTATTAAGTGCTGTATACAAAGAACACAATCGATATTAAATTATCATATTACTTGTTACTTTTGCAGTACCTAGCAGGTCCTCTAGGAAGGAGTCCCAGTGTTTCCTTGACTTCTTTACAGTTCCAGGTTTCAATAGAAATTCTTATCTTTCAGGGAAAATGATGGACACAATTTTGTTAGGGATATTATCTCTTGATAAAAATAATGTCCTTTTTCTAATAAGCATAGGTGAAGCTGTGTTGTAAGAGAGAAAGGGATGTCTTGAAGACTTAATATGTAATTTTTTATCATAACTTGGTATTTTCTAAAGTACTTTGACATTACTTCGTAATTTCACATTTCATTTATCATTATTTTATTATTTTCCCACACAAATATAATCCTAAATAATCTCAGATCCAAACCATCTTTTATTACTTATTTTAGAGAACCTTTTTCTAAATTTTCTTCAACCATGGCTGCTCACCCTCTGAGACAAAAAGCAACATCGCTCAGGCCTAAAAACATAGAACATTAGAAGTCTGAAGATTGAGCTTTCTATAACAACAGCTTCTAGAAAACTGTCTTATACAAAGGCTCCAGGAAAAGTAAATAATTTAAAATATAAAAGTAAAGCAATTAAAATACAACATCTGAGTAGTTATAAGACAGCATGAGGGAGCCTATAAGCTCTGATTTAACCCTTCCCTATTTATTCCCCTGCAGAATTTGCAGTGCCACTGGAATCTTCCCTTTCACTAGGATGTTTTCAGGTTTTCAGTCTATTACCACTATTACCAGCAGTAGTTTCGGTTTTTTGGGGGTTTTTTTGTCTTTTTTTTTAGTTTCTGCCTTTGAGCAGGTCGAAAGTGATTCTTGTTTGCATTTATTTAATGAGATACAGGAAAACCATGTCAGGAAATCTATGTCAAAATGTGTTTTCTACATTGTATCCTGAGGCCAGCAACATTGCTGGTTGCTCTGGGCTGCAGTGCAAATGAGTTATCTTGGCGCAGATGTGACACGGAGTAGCTTTTGCTAGGAATGCTTTATCCTGAGACTCCACTGTTGGAAGTGAAAATTCTGTACTGGGCATGGAAAAATATAATATTGGTTTAGTTGACAATATTAGGTTTATAAAATTTTTAAATCTGTATTCAGATTGTCATAGAGTCTCTTGCCAAACCAAAACCATAATCGAAAATTTACGGTTGACCTATTTTTATTTTAAGACTTATGCTACAAAGGGCTGAAGCACTTTTGTTCCAGATTCAGATTGCTATCAACCAGATAGGCACCGAGCAACATGTAATATGAAGGAAGTGATGATTCACTGTCAGAATCCAACAAAATAGGATAACTCTATCTCCTTGAACCATCTAGCTAATGTTTTCTTAGGTTGCAAAATGCGTTCTGCATTATTAAATTCTTACTAAGTCAGCTGACGGGAATTCAGATTCTGATGAGTGTATGACTATCAGCTGCCTGAAATGGTATTTCTCAGAGAGAATCTGATGATATTTAGGGCAAGTTATTGCCCTGCATCTTACTTATCCTTCTCTCAGTTCAGATTTCTGAACAGAAAATAGGCAGGTATTTCTGACTTGTTTACTTTTTGTAATAAAAAGAAAAAAAAAGTCCAGACACTTTGTAGAGGATGGACTTTTTAAAGACAAGAGCAAAGAAAAATGATCTCCAGAACAAAAAGTTCTAAAGGAGGTCTTTCGGCTAAGCAAAACTCAACTCGACAGCACTTCATCATGTTTCCTTTTTTTCTGTCCTTTCACCACTTTCTAATGGAAAAAATTCACCCCTCAAAGAAAAAAAGAAAACTACTTGGGCCTTGCCATGGTATTTATGGTTAGCCTAAACCACAAAGATAATTGAGTGGCTTTGAGATCCCTATGTCCTTAACCTTTTCAATGTTGAGAAGAAAGGAGTCATGAATGAGCTTTAATTGTAGCCTACAACTTACTGTAGCCATCTCTACCTGAAAAGTTATGGTGGCAGCTATCTAATGCTGTTATGCTTAAGATCCTGTCAACACTGGCATTGTAAATCCCATTTGACTGCTCTTTGGAACTTGGCCACAGAAAAAGTGCTTCAAATTGAACCTTGCTGTGCATGGCTACAAACTAACAGCTTTTCCCTTCTCCTCATACATATTTTAAATTAAATGAGTTTTCAAGTAAGCAAGAATAAAAGAAAGCTATACTTAAGAAAATGAGTATTCTCATGTTATTTCATTTATTTTTCTTTATTGCTCAGCCACTAAAGAAATAGATGAGATAAAAGCATTAATTTTATTTCTTGCCTATCCTGTTTCTCACTCATGTGGATTTATTGCTACTATCATTCAGTCACGTGGTGTTTGTCCTTCACTTTCCTACCTCCTGTCTGTTTCATCTGTATTTTCAGTTTGTTTCATTTTTGTCACACTTCCTCAAGTCTTTCTGCGGTGTTCCAAATGGCTTCCTGCTTATATTCTTTTACAGTTGTTCTGTTGTTGTAATGGAAAGCCTCTGACAGATCTTTAATTGCAGCAACCACCCCTTTTCTTTCTTACCTATGTTTCTTTATTCCTGCAGTATTTCTCACTTAATTTGACTTCTGCCTTCTCACTTTTCAAATTTCATTATCGTTGCTAAGGCTGCTGATTGAAACACTAATGAGAAAAGTTGGTGTCTTCACGTCTACCTGTCTATTTTTTAATCTGTCTGTGTGTCTGCCTGTACCTTCTGGCTTGATGTAGATTTGCAGTGGTCGAATTAAAGGTTTTCCTCTCGATTTTTTTCTTTCCTGGAGTGTTGGTGGTTTTGGGTTTTTTTACCATTCACGATACATTATCTTGTTCTGTACAGGTCTAGTTCTGCACTGGAAGAAACCAAAACATCCCAGATTAAAAGAATTAGCAGCATCTTTTCCTCATTTCTCCCATGAAAAGATCTGGGTCTCAAGGAGGTGTCAACATACTTTTAAGACCCTTTCCTAAAGCCATGATTACAGGCTCAACACACATCATAGTAGACAATACATTAAAGAGGAAAATCTGCAATTTTTTTTACCATAAAATGCAGATATGAAGCAGTAAAATGAAAAACGACAATGTAAAATCTATTTGTTAGTGAGGTAAAATTCTTGGTTGGGTAATGACATAGTAAAAAATACCATAATACAGAAAAATTGATTTTTTTAAAGAATCCTTATCTTTTACCCAGTAATTACAAGGAAAAGAGTTTCAAAGCTGAGACATTCTTTAGTGAAATTAGGACTGATTAGTCACAGTATGCACTTGCACTGAGGTCTTTCATATCTTGTGTACACTGCAGAGGGAAAACAAGTAACCACAAAAATATGTCCATAGTGGCAATGATTGAGTATTACCATATTAGCACTGTGATATCACAGAAGTCTCTGAAACTCATCAGTGAATTTTACTGACTGTAATGGAATTGCTTATTCACATTTTTACTTTTGAGAAGGGAGTGGAAATATAGAAAAATTTTTAAAAAGTTAAATCAAAAGCACTGTAATTTAAAAATATAACTGTACTCATCAAAATAAAGAGGGCAAATGTACTAGATTAAGTTGAGCTCTCTTCATTAACTGCATGCATTTGAACAACTTCATAGTTTGTAATATGGTTAAGGCAATAAAAATTATTGCCTTAACCATATATGCCTAAAATTCTTAGGCCATTCCAGTATGTGTGTCATTTGTTCTACAAACCCAATTGTATAATAATATGTTCCTGCTCACTGTATTAATTAATATTCAGATTTTTGTGAGAAGGTATTATGTGGAAATCCAACCCTATCAATGTTTTTACACAGTGGTCAGTTGTTATTTTTACCACATTTATTTTATAAAAGATAGAAAGCTGAAGATATTTGCTAGGTTGCCATTTACATCTATTGTCCACAGCATATTATCTTTGTTGTTTTGCCATATTAATACATTGGCTGAATAATTGTTGGAGTTTAATATTCAACCTGAAAATTGTTTTTGTTCTTTCTTACAATTGTGTCTATAAAATGTAGTAATTCTGACTACTGATAGGACTAGTTACTAACCTGATTTTTCAGGAAGTACATCTTATTTAAAACCTTCCTCTAAGTGGGCTTTATTTCAGTGATCGTAAGCTTGGCATCTATGGTATACCTAATGCACTTTGCTAGCCAACAGCTCCAGTTCTAGGGTCAATTATGAGTAAGAGTACAGTATATTTCACCACAAATTAATACCATCTGTCGACATGATAAGTCTCAAGCTGGGTTTTCAAACAGTCAGCTTTTCTCTCATTAAAGTATCTGCAGAGAATAAGCTTCCTCAAAATGAAAGAAAGGGGCCAGTCTTAAAAGCGAAGTTATCAGTATATAATGAATAAAAATGGCAGAACAGGATTCTGCTCCCAGAAGATAGCACAGTAGTCTAAAAAAATAATGTACTATGTCTTCCTGTATAGTTGGTTTTTTTTTTTTTTTTTTAATAACTATTGCTTAGAACTGCCACAATGACTTTTTGCTTAATAAAGGTCACTTGTGCACTAGTCAAATTTCTTATGGCCTTTGATGGTCTTTTCTATGGTCCTGAATTTTCTTTCAATTGTTGCATTTGTCTTCTTTCTAATTTTGTCTAAAAACAGGGGAAAACAAGGGGTAAACATATGGGTTATCTATTGTTATGCCTTATCAGAGGAGTGATTTTCCTCAGCTGTGATGACGTAAAGAGGGATGACCAAGTGTCTCCCTGCCAGCACAAGCACTTTGTCCTGCTCTGGCAAATGTTCCATAAGGAAGGAGCTATAAGGAAGATATTTATGTCTGAACCTGTCATTGTGCACAAGATAGTTTTCTTTTTCCTCTCTCTATTCTATTGAACCCAATACTTGATACTCAGATGATAAAAGTAACAAGTAGCATCATTGTCTCTGGAACTGTAATCCCTGCCTACCCCTACAGAGGATAACTCCTTTGTCCTGTGACATCAGGCTTAAACAGACTAACAGGCACAAAAATGAAGTCATTGTACTTGAGAACCAAGCCAAGAACTCTTAAGTCATCCTTGTCCTCTATATTTGAGCAAACATCTGAGTTTTGCATTTTTCAATTAAGGCTGGGATAAAGCTCTAAAATTGCTATATGATGTTATCTTGAATGTTGTTTCTAAGTAACAAAATATACAACACCTTCCTGAAACATTTTAGTATCACTACACTGTCTTAAATAAATATATACTACAAAGAAAGTGATTTTGATTTTCTTTCCCAAGAAGATGGCAATAGTTAGAAAAGGTCAATTATGCCTTCTTTAGGCTGCTTGGTAATGGGGATCAAAATAGCACTTGTCTCCAGGTGGTGATAGAGAGCAAAAAAAATGAAACACTTGGAGAAAGCAGCAGATTTCTTCAGAGTTCTGCACTTGTCCCATAGGGACAAACCAGAATAGAAGAGTAAGTGCTGTGATATTCTTATCACAAGGCTGCATTTTGCATGTCTTTGAAATGTGAAGGAGTTTTTTCGCTTATTTGAAGGGAGAATGTTGCCAAACAGGTACTGACAAATTGAGAACAATATTTGCCAGTTGTGATGCCCAGAGAGACCTCCAAAATTTATTTAAAGGAGTAATCACTGGGAAATTGCCAATTGCTCAAACCATTTTTCTTGTTAATCTCATAAGCAATTGTCATGTCATGTCTTATTTTTTAGCTACAGTTTGCTATTTCGTAGAAGAAATTATTAGTGATACCATGCATCATTAACTGTGTGGCTGAAGTTTAAGCCTCAGACAGGGTGAGCCAAATTAATTTTTAGTGTAGAACTACAGACTCCAGCGTTTTACTTGTGGAGCCAGCAGAGGCTGAAATCACACAGAAAGTATTGATTTTAGTTCCCCCAAGAATGGTGTGTCTCATGTAATTCTACTGTTGTCTCCTGCTGATTCATCAGTAATGGCTTTCAGGGAGTTCAGTCTTTTTGGCAGAAGACACTTTTTGATGCAGTGGTAATAACATAACATAGGTATTTATAATATGCCCAGAACCATATTACCTTAATGCTTGAATAAATCACTACCTAGAATTTTCTCTTTCTTTTCCTATTTTGTAATCCAAAGCAAATAAAGATGCTTGGATGAATTGTCTATGAAAGCAATCAAGCTAAGTATTATGCTAATATTGGGCAAAACAACTATGTGATTTTTTTTTTATACACATTTTTCTATTCTGAAATTTAAGGATATCCTGCCAAAGGACAATGAATCTTCAAATTACTTTGGATTTGTCATTGTTCCAATTTTTCTGTTCATCTTTGAACTTCTATTTTAAATTACAAACTTAAAACTGACTTGTTAGGTCACTGTTGGTTGAACCACAGTATTTATTATTGAGTAGGGTCAGATGAATACAATGACCTGGAGATTTGATAATTCCTGACTTTTCAGTAAAAAACCCTCAGGCTCTTGAAACTCTGTGTGGAAACTTGCTCCTGTGATTTGTTCATTAGACTTATGTTTATAGTGTAGAGAACCAGGGAAAACAGTTTGAACCATTAATATGTGTGACCACTGTTTCATTTTTCTTTTTGGCTGGACCCATTATTACTCACTCCCATAAATTGACTTAGGGGACAGTCCCCAGCTGACTTTTTTTCCTTGAACAAAACTCCTTTAAGCTCCTTCACACTCATTGATGAAATAGCTAACTCTGTGCTACAATGTCCTTGATTTTAATGATACATTAATGGTACTTTCTCGTTAATGATACCTCTATTACACCTCTCCATACTTTCTCTTTATTATTTTGTTATCCCCTTAAGTCACAGCCAATGTTGAGATAAGATCCCAAGGCTTCAATTGGAATAATACCTCTAAAGCAAATTTCAGGAGCCTCAGACATGTGAGAAGGCTCTCACTCAGTAAGTTTAACATTTTATACGAAATTGGTATTTATCAATTTATTAATTAAATATGAAGATTAAAATGTAAGTAAAGAAAAGATAAAGTTTAAATGAAATTTGACTTAATTAAAACAAAACATTTCAGTGTTATTCGACTAGTGATTCAGTTTGTCTTCTTATAGGTGTCAACCTTACCATGGAAATTTCTGAAAAGCTACACTTAGGTTACATTACTGACAAAGTAAGTACTAAATTGATAATCAATGTTTAAGTTGATATTCGAGTTTTACACTAAACACTATGAAATATTTCATTCAAATATTGTTAAAATGGAATGGAATTAAATATATTTTAAATGAAATTCCAGCTTTCAATTTTAATTTTATCCTCAATCTATTCACTCACTAAGTTGTTTCAGAGGCTATTAGCTCAGAGGCTAATCCTTTTTCCTATAACTTCATTTATGTTTTCCTGTACCAACATAAAAGTATTTTAAATGTTTATACACTCAAACTTTCTGTGAATTCTTCTGTTCACACAAAAAAAATGAATTAACTGCATGCACTGATGTTTCTGTTAATGAGGTACAAAACCCAAGAAGAATCAGAAAGTTTTGTTAAGAAAAAATGTTTGCAATTTTACTCTCATGATTTACATAAAATATTACTTACATTGTACCTTCTGTCTAATAGCACCCATAATATCTTCATTATTTTTCAAGACCCAAGCACAGGTCCTTACACAGCAGAGCCTACCACCAGTAGCACATTTGAACTACCCAAAGTGTGGTGACAACAGGATGAAATGAGTGAAGTGAGATGAAGTTGTCACCTAGCTCCTCAGCCTATCTGTAAGTTCTATTTGTACTCGTTTTCCAAACCAAAGCAGGAGTTATTCTTCATAACATCCTGGGTCATAGAAGTTTTAGAAAAAAAAACCAGTTAATTGAATTAGAGAGGGAAGAATTCAGGACAACCTGGGGACTTTGAGGGATTGGTGTCCACTGGGAAAGCAAGAATGAGAAAGAAGGAAAAAAGAACAACTTGAAAATGTAACTTTGTTACTGGTGTTTTGTTCATTAACTCTCAAAAAGACTTTTCAGTTGACTGATCTTTTCTGTTTCACAGTGGTGTTCACATAAATAAATATGTTGACATATTTAAATTTTATTTTGGGAGCCTTAAAATTTGAGAACCCTTATAGTACTTGCATATTTTGGGATGATATGAGGATTCAGAGCTGTAATTGGATTTCAGGTAGTGGGGCACATGTTACCTTTGCATCTCTGTTTC
This sequence comes from Entomyzon cyanotis, assembly GCA_024500445.1. Taxonomy (NCBI): domain Eukaryota; kingdom Metazoa; phylum Chordata; class Aves; order Passeriformes; family Meliphagidae; genus Entomyzon; species Entomyzon cyanotis. The sequence continues at coordinate 7,661,032 of JAKEPQ010000756.1, forward strand.
TGCCATCGAGGGTTAGTCCCAGCCTTGAACATCTACCAGGGTCACACATCTTTATCATCTTCTGGGCCTCCTCCATGTGCCCCATATTCCCTTGTTGTCCCAGTAGAAGCCAGTCTAACCACTAATCAAATAATGAAGCAGAGACTCAATGAATGTAATTGAGATTTTAATTGGCCAGGGAAAAACCTGAGCAGAGGTGGTAAGTTTATCCTTAACATAGTTGAAAGGGCTTGGTTGTGGAAGCTCCTCATGCATGCCCAGCGGATTCTGCAGTTGGTGAGATACATGTGTGTTTATTTGCTGAAAGCATTTCTACCAGTATTTAACAGGATTCTTTGCTTGCTTCTTACAAACCTTCCTAGTAGATTTTAGCCTCTTGGGGAACATTAAGAACTGAGGTTTGAAGATGGAAATGAAGACTTTCAAATATAAAAGTCTGTGGAGTACATTTGAAATGCAAATGTGAATGTGTTTCCCATGTCTGATTTTGTACCATTGTGCTGGTGCATGCAACTAGAGTTTTCCACTGGACTACGTCCATCTTCTCAAGGAACTTTTCTGAAAAGTTGTCATTTTTATTTCTGTTAACTTGGAGTTATCGCCACACTTGTTAGTAAATGGATATGCTGAAGTCAGGGAAAAAGAAAATGTGATGTAGAGAGAAGCAACCCAAACTTGAAAGTCTCGAAAGCTCTTTCACTGTGTAAAGCCCTCCAATACAATCTTTTCAAAAAGATACTTGAGAAATGACTGCAAACAGTTGCAGTGTAAAAGCTGAAGTTTTCACCTATTTACCCAAATCTGTGTAATCTTAAGAGCAGACTTCTGAGTAAGAGCATTTAAGGACAGACTAGGTTCAAAACTGTCTCATTATATATATTATGTTTTCAAACCCAGTTTATTCTCCTTATAGAGTTGCTCATGTCATGTGAATATTCAAATTCTAGTTAAAAATGGCCCGTTATGATTTTTGCATCTTCCTTCTTGCATGATGTGGTTGTGTTTTATAGGTGCCCATAGCAGCTGGGGAAAAAAAAAAAAAGTGAAAGGAGAACCTTAAAAGCACAAGACAAACCTATAAGCATAAAATATCTCCATAGCAAACCCAGTAAAATATTTCTGGAAGGATGTTTTTGAAACTTGTTTTCTTTTCCTGACTTAAAAATTATTAAAAATTCATATTAAAAGCACTTAAAATTCAGTTATAGCCCAGCTAGATCTGTGTAGCACAGGCTTTGAGCCGAGATAGATATTATACTAAGCACTAGCTACTATGAAGAGAAATTAAATAATAATTTCCTTGCATGCTCCTTAATTCTGCTTTTTGGTACTTTTCCTTGCGTCTCCCCACACCCACCAAGAGCCCAGAGTTTATCTGGTCCTTTTCTGGAGAAGCAAAAGGCTGGGGGAGACTGGGATCCAGCAAACTCCTCCCCCATTGCTCCTTCCCACAGTCAGAGCTTAGGTGAGTTGGTCAAAAAGAGAAAAACAGGCCTGCCATCACCTAGGCATTGTAAACTGAATGAATTTGCACAATAAAGAAATCACTTTTTCTTTCTCACGTGCTGATTTTCTTTCAGACTTGCTGATTTACTTTTATGCATCTCTCATCAAGCTATTAAACGCCATAATAAATTTTCTTGTATTGTGAAGATGTATTACTAACTTTGGAGAGGAAGAGAATCCCTCTTTTCTAATTGATGCTGTAAAATATAGTAAACAGGATGATGAATTAAACTTTCTTTGTGAACTATCTTCTTTATGAATAATGCATTAGGCTTTATTTAAACCATATAGATTTTATTTGCTTTTTATTAACTTACTGCATTTGACACTGCTTCTGAATTTCCACACCCCTTCTCCCTCTGGGAATGTCTTCTAATAAGGCATTTCATAAAATCTATGATTTCTATTTTTTCTCCCCCCCTTAAATAGCTCTAGATGCAAGGCAATTGCTTTGTTATTGCAGAAATAGCTTGTTTACATCCCCTGGGTGGGAACTGCTTGCTATGGAACATTTTAAATTCATTTGTATCTGTATCAAAGATCACCTCATTGTTAAAACTTCAGGCCTAACTTGTAAAACTGATTACTGTGCATAATATTTGCTGCGTTTTGGCTCCCCTCTAGAGTTTTTAAGGTGTATATGGCCATTTATGCACACAAGTGTAATAAAAGGGGCATGGGGGGGGTTCTTTGTCGCACATGTGCCTTTGAAAGTAGCTTGTTATTTATTGTTTTTCAGTAGAGCATTGCTGTACTTGAGCCTTTGACACTATTGAACTGACCATTGTTAGGCCTGTCTGTGCTTTCATGGAACCATAGAATTCCCTGGGTTGGAAGGGAGCTCAAAGATCATCTCATTTCAACCACCTGCCATTAACAGGGACACTTCCACTAGACCAGGTTGCCCAGAGCTCCATCCAAACTGGCCTTGAACACTTCCAGGGATGGGACAGCCACAGCTTCTCTGGGCAACCTGTGCCAGGGCCTGACCATCCTCACAGTAAAGAATTTCTTCCTAATATCTCATCTAAACCTACTCTCTGTCTTTAGTTTGAAGCCATTCCTCCTTGTCCTGTCACTCCAGACCCTTGTAAATAGTCTCTCTCCATCTTTGTTGTAGGCTCCCTTCATGTATTGGAAGGCTGCAATTAGGTCACCCTGAAGCCTTCTGTTCCCCAGGCTGAAAAATCCCAATTCTGTCAGTCACTTGTCTGTTTGTTACTCTCTGAGCAATTCAGTCATTACTGGATTTTACTGTCCCTATCTGTTGTGAAGACAGGATATGCTTCCTCCACTTTACTGATATAATACTTTTATGGAGGTCACAGAGGCATGTGGCTGAGCCAGACTCTAAAATCCTTCTCAGAAATTTCCAGATCTGCAATGCTGGCAGAACCACCTCAATTTAGGTATATGAACAGTCTTTAGTACAATATATCATAATATAGGGCAGCTGTATGAACCATAGGGAGCTTCCTTCTGTTCACATCATGCAATTTACTGTTTGGAAGGAGCCACCCTGCCACCCGTCCAATGGGTGTCACATGTAGGAATGATCTGCTTTCAAAGTGCTATTGCCTGTTAGACTGTGGCTTTTTTATCACTGGTTTAGACCTGACTTTCTCCATCAGGATATTCCTCCTTTAGCAGCTGTACTCTACTGACCACTTCAGTTGTTCCTAAATGAAGAGAATCCAAGCGTCCCAATAATGGTCGTGGAACCAAGTGTACCTGTATACCAATGTTTCAGACTTTTTTTCTTACTGGCAATATGCAGGCCTGATCATTTGTTCATCTACTCTGCCAAATACCAGTTACATAGATACATGACTAAGCTAGTTTATTTGAATTTCTTAATATCTGGATTTTTCCATGTGTTCTGCGCCAAGTGTTTTCATCACCACCCCTGTAAAGAAGAGATGAATGTGTTAAATAAACAAAACAAAATTTAATGAGAAAACAGGAAAATCAAAACTCTGGGTCAGAAAACAGATATAGTACTAAATACATAATTTCACTAATTTCAATAATGTATTTCTGTGATTAGTACAGTATTTGGGTAGAATGTTTCTCATAGAAGACTTGTGTTAGGTCTGACTTTGCAGCTATTTGACTGAACAATTAAAAATGCATAGCTTATTGCATATGTGTAGCATAACACAGCTCAGCAGCATTGGTTGCAACATGGATGGAAAGATCCAAGTGCATTGGAAATGTCCTTCTGTGTTTTGCAGTGGCTTCCCAATTGACACACAACCCAGCCGACCTAAAGAAAATGACAAACATCTGTCTCTGAAGCAAGTTGCCCTCGGTATTCTTTTGCCCATGAAATAAACATGCACTTCTGGGACACAACAGATGTTGTACCATGCTCTGAGAGTGATTCCATCATTCCGCTATTTGTAAAGGCAGAATTCATGCCATTAGTTCAGATATGAATCTTGTAGAAGCCTAAAAGACAAGGGGCTAGTATGTATGTCTCAAACACAGACAGCCAGATTGCTGTGGGGCCAGCCACGGACTGTTGGTAATAACAGCCAAGGATTGTAGGTAATACCACACTGTGAGAAAGGATGTGAAGCAGGTGCCATATGGAGCCAGGACAGCACTTTTCTGGGACAAATATCCTTGTTCTGCCTCCTGGAGACAAGCACAACACAGCACAGCTCAGGAATGAAGTTGAGAAGTGTGTATGGATTGTAGGGTGGGAACAAGACCACCAAAGACCCCTGAAGCCTCCAACCCATTTCCAGAAAGGTCTGGAAGAATGGGCTGTGTGTGAGAACTAATTTGCATAGAAAGTGAAAAACTTATCTCCAGGGTGGGAAGAAATTATCTATAAAAAATATCCCACCAAGCCCAGTGCACTTGTCCCATGTGTGCACCTCAGGACCCTGGACACTCCAGCTGGATCAACACTGGAGCCAGGACTGGTGATCTCTCTTCCTCTGTTTCTTTGTCTATTGCTTCCTCTCTCCCCTTCTTTAATTCACCTCTCTCTTTTCCCCTTCTCTCTCACCCAGCCCAATGTGCAAAACTTACTGTTGTGTGCTTATCTGGGTGGTCAGGGACTAACATTCCAATTCCCAGGCCTAGTGTGTAATTTACTGACAAAACTTTGTAAGCTTTTGAGGACCTTCTGACTTTTGTTCTTCCTTTTGACCACAAGTACCTACAAATCTTGTGTTTTTCCTTCATTGAGGGCGGGAAATTGCAGATGTCTGCTTGGTCCTTTGGTATTGGCATCTCTGTGTATGTCAGGCTGATAGAGAGCTGACTGTCTTTTAGCAGAGTATCTCCTTAAAGACAGCAACATGGCAAACCTTATTTGCTCCTGTGAAAAGATAATTATCTGCCAAAGCATTGTTTCTTGTGTGCAATCAGCACACCCACTTAAAAATAGGATGGCAAAATTGATTATATTTCTTTGCTTAGTTTTGAACTTATTTGCATATATTTTAATTGAAATTCTCTGCAATCCCAAATTTAATTTTTAAAAAAAAAAAGTTTATTATGTACATCCATCTTCCTGCTGTTGTGTTTCTAATTTTTATTTGTTCACAGTTACTTTTTCACCTCTCTGTAAACTTCATCTCTCTCTCTCTTTGTTTTCAAATACCTTACTTTATGCTTCTTCATTTTTGCCCTTTTGGGAAAGATAGGGCCCTCAAGTACATCAATTTGATAAGCGGGAGTGTAAACCTGGAGAAAACACAAGTGTTGGATACCAGTCAAGGCTCTGTGGAAGTACATGATTTCTTGCCTTTCTAGCCAAGGAATTGCGCAAAGACAAAATGCACCCTAATAATGAGTTTCCAAAATCAAAACATGACAACAAGACAACTCTGAGTTTTAGTTTTAAGGTCTGGAGGGTTTCATTAATTTCTATTTTCCTTCCTTTTAGAGTAGTGAGAAGAGAGAAAAGGAAGGAAGAAAGAGGAAAAGGTAAAAAAGAGCAAGTAAGGGCAGGTGGAGAGGGTTTTTTTCCAGACAGGAAGAGACCCTCCTAAAGAGACTCCTAAATTCATGTAGCTCCCTGATGATAACGAGGCCATTAGCAGTGCTTACCCATTATGTCTCGATAACCCAGGCTGGAAACAAACTGACCAAACTACATTTTCAGTATTCCCTGAATTGATTAGTGCTTGAAGCTTGTTGGTTGGCTTTTTTTCTTTCTAAAAATCCAAAAATAGCAAGAGTTATGCATTTAATTCCCTAAATGCAGTCTTTAGAGTGTACCTTAGGAAATGCATGTTTTGTATGATATATTAGCTAGAAAGCTGTCATTGCAATGATAAATTTGTTTTAGTTTTTATCATTGCAGCATATAGCTGTTTTGTGCATCTGTGCCCAAAGTTCATAGACCCAGCAGCACCTTACACACTGGTTATATTAAACACAGTAATATTCTGACACACAGTACTCTATGAAAAAAGAAGTCATTAACCTTGCAGTGATACTTGGAAAAAGATAATACTTCTTGGTCTAACATCTGATAATAAAAAACCACTTCTGATTCCTTTTTTAGAGGGCTCTTAGTGCTGAATAATTTGTTTATATAGTGATTTGTTCACTTAGATGTGCTCTCAGCCATGTATTTTAGTATAGAATCCACCATCAGAACAACCCTGAAAGATTTATAATTGTACCTATCTGAAAGCACATGAACTGAGATACAGAAAGGTTATGACATGCTGGAGATTATGCAAGTCAGTCTGAAGAGCAGGAACAGAACTCAACTGGTAACACAGTCAGCCCTGTCTCTCATTTTCTTCCCTGCTGTGTTCCAGCTGTCCAAATATTTTAGCTAAATTGGCTCCTGGAAGAAACCCAGGGAACTCAAACTGAATGTAAGATGTGGTGGATATAGAGAAGGCAAATAGTGAGAAGAACAAGCTGATATTATGGCTTTATTTTCAACAGAGGACAGTCACCTGCTGAATTTTGATAAAATGTCTTTATTTTTCTTTGCTTCTTTAGAAAGCAAAACAAAGCATCCAGAGGAATACTTTTTTCAGCTCAGTGGAGTGATGGAACATTGTTTGCTGTTTATCTCATAAATCCATGGCTGGAGCAGAACCAAAAATGCCCCCAAAACAAGCAAGAAAGGCAAGTTCCCCCTGCCTCCTGTTACATTCCCTCTTCTCTGAAGACAGAATTCTTTAATCATGCTGGCAGTAAGGCCTGGGAAAATGGATGCTCCACTGCAGCATCACAGGAAAGCTGTTATCCTCTCCAGGAACAGCCATGGATCCAAGCAAATCACTCCTTCTTCTGATAGGTGCCCTGGGAGACGCAGGGTCTGAAATGTTTCCTCTTCTGCAGGGGCAGCTGTCCTTTGCTTGTCTCTGAATCTACCTTCCCACCACTTTCTATCTTTGAGGGAAAGAAACTGGGTTTGTTCCTCCTAGTTTTGTCTGGGATCTCTGCAGCTGGAGACTTGCCCAAATTTGTGTCCACCAGTGCAGATGCTGAGCATTTGCTTGTTCAAAAAAAGCCTTATCTATCCTTTCTGAGGTTAACAGGAATATTTTAGCAAACTTCACCTGGACCAACACCTGATTTCCAGCCCAAAAGAGATGTAAGGCAGGAGTGCTGTCTAATGAATGCACCCAGTAGTCTTGCTTCCAGAGGTCACTTATCCATCCTTGCAGATGTCTGCAGTTTGTCTCCAACTAAAGTAAAAACTAGAGAGGAAAAGGAGGATGGAGTGTGGTCTTCTGGCAGGATACAGGAAGGACACACTTTGCTATGTGCCTGGATCAGCAAGTGTTCCCATGTGCTGCAATTTAGGAGCAAAAATAGTGAAGAATCTAAGGGAGAAAATACACAGAGAAATCTATAGTGTGAATTTATCGAGCCGAAATTTTATTATTTAGGATAAGGATATGAATTTTGAACACTGGACAGAAGGTTTTCATTCTTTTTTCTGTATCTATGCGACCTTCTGATTGCACGTTATGATTTTCTTTTGAAAAGATAAGATCAAACTAGTAGTCCTTGCAAGTGGAGAGTGAGAAATGTTCCTGATTCTTAAACCTGAAATCAGACTTCATTTGATAATTTTATAATTTAGATAATTTGATAAAATTCTGAATGCAGAAACTGGTAAAAAAGGGGGGTTATACTGGTGATGAATAAGCAGTAATTTAATCTTTTCTGAAGGTAATAGATTCTAATGAAAATGAAGAAGTATGAACTGCCATGGTAGGGTTAAAATAGCATTAATAAGTATTAAATAGAATAAGAAGAGATATTATAGTGTGACTGCAACAGCCAGGACAGTACTATAAATAGAGAAAGCCAAGAAGTCAAAATCCTGATAATATATCAAAGCTCTATAAATTGTTCTACTCAATAAATAGATTGATTTGCTAAATAAAATACTATTATTACATCATCCCTGCTTCATCTTTGATTTCTCTTCTTTCCTCTTAGAAATTAATTGCTATCTTAGGTTAAGATTTATAGTGTCACTGACAAATGTAAATGGCAAAGAGTGAGGAGGTCTAGTAACAGGTTTTATGACCTACCTTTTAAGAAATTTTTTCCTTCTATGGTGCAAAAGACCTTGCACAACCACTTTTTGTGCAGGGCCATGAGCTTTTCATACAACTTTGATGACTACAAAATTGCTGTTTTAAAGCTCCTGTCATGTTGGAAAATAGTTATGCATGAGGAAAGCAATGATGTGTAGGTTGCAGATAAAGTGGTGATGTGCAGGTAATGACAATGTTAAACAGCTCCCCTATCCTGTCAAATAGACTTGTACAACTACAATTATTCTTGGAGTCATATTGGGATATGCATTTGTTGCATGGTTATTATATGGGTTTAACATCCACACAAGGTCTGTATTGGTGCTCTTTGAGTGCTACTGAAAACAAACCAGAGCGTAATACACTGTGGACAGTAGAATTAAATCTTCAGAGGGGAGGAGAAGGAGGTTCATCATAATTTCTGTTCATTTAACTGGCAGCTAGGACAAAGAAAACAGATTGAAGGGTCTAAGAAGCTACAACTGTATGAAGGAATGTAGCTGCAGTGGGAAATCCAGGAGGAATCTTTCTTGGTTTTCCCATCTTTGTTGGGCAGGAGCTTATTGTTGGTTGATTTTTGTCGCTGTTGAGCTGCTAGCAGAGAAGGAAAGCCCCGATTCTCAGCGTGGCATAGAAAAAAGTACTTTATTGTTTGAATCCAACATATATATAGACTTTTCAAAGGTCACCCAGATTGGTCAGTCAGAAACCTCCCCCTAGGCCTGATTGGCCAGGCCTGCACTGTCCAAATCTCGAGACACTGTTTTTAATAACATCCAAACTTTATCTTTGTTTATAAAACACAAAAAAAATTCTCATGGGAAAGACCTGTGCTGGCCACAGATCTTGTTGGTTTGTTTTGGTTTTTGGGGTTTTTTTCTGTTTATCAACTGGAAAATATCTAGCAGTTTTGTTTCCTATTCCAAGGCAGAATGAGTAACTTAAGCAATCTGACTGAATTCCATTTTCCACTTAACAACAAAACGCCCATCACTGAGGTTATGGTCTTCCTCAAAACAAATTAATTTACTGTTATTTTGTTACACTCCCGGTGAAACTGTGAAAGATCAATAAGTTCTATATCTTATGCAGATTTAATTGGTGAATCAAACCAGGCTGTACAGCTTGTCATATTAAGTTATATTCTAGATTAAAATTCCCTTGCTTAATTGTACATTTGTACATTTGACATTTTTAAGTCTGAGTTTTCATAAGTTTACATTTTTTGGCATCTGAGTGGGAGGTGAGGTTTCACAAGGGACCTGGAATATACTCACTGAAATGAACTCAGAAAAGCATTGAAATCACAAGTTTTGTTTGAGGGTGGTGAGGCAATTTTAACAATAGAGATGGCATGTGGTTTTCTAGCTCAGAATATAATTATTAATAATAACAAATAATATATTATTATACTGCTTTGTGCCTATATAAAAATAGATGTGCCTAGCTTTTCAGACACACTGGGCTTGAAACATCAAGAAAACCTTCTCAATATGAACAAAATATAGAAAATTAGTATTAGGTATTTGGGAAAATATCATATTTTAAAATATTTGCAGAAAGTTTTATCAAGTTTTGAAGCTAAAGGACTAGGCATTAGCTAAGAATAGGCTTTGTGCTTTATGACCAAGCGTGTAATTAATGCAGTTCACTCCTGCTTTGTAATAAGGTTCAAAGTACTTTAAATTTCTAGTGGAAGGTACCATGCCCTGAAGATAACAGTAATTTGGTTGAACTGGTCACAGTGACCATTTAGTAGCAATGTAAACAGTCTTTCCACTCACAGACCATTTCTAAACAGTGTAATGATTTCAGAGCTGTCAGCCTGAGTGGAGGGTGGCTGAGATGGAGGAGGTGATGAGCTGTCATTCGGCTGCTCAGTGCTCGCTATTGGCACATCATTATGTACTGCCAGTCACCTAAACCTCATGTCATTGTTCTGCTTGCTAAATTATTGAGGCAAGGTTTGCAACCAGTGCAAGATGAGAACTTTTAATGCCAAAGGGACTGTGTGTCTCATGTGGTAGTATGGGTATTTTTACTTAACAGCAGGCTTGTTTATTAAAATCTTATGCAAGCACTTATCCATTTACTCAAATGCTTTCAAATGGCAAGAAATAAAGGTTATAAATTAATCAAATTTCCATGTGGTTATCAAAGATGTTTTACTTTAAATGTTCTGCTCTGAAAAAGGCTTGCTAATCCAAATTTTGTGATTTGTTTGTCCTCTGTCACTGATGAATTGTTTATGACTCAAATTTCAGGAGTGCAGTGCAAACTAAGATCCAGCTCCTATTGACTCGGTAAGCTGTGCATGCCCAGCTCCCTGAGCCTCCCCCATACCTTATTGTATCCATAAAATGAAGGCAATAATTCCTAACTTTCCAGAGGCTGACATAATGAATGAGCAATTAATATTAGATGCAGACATGAGAATGCATAAAACTGCCTAGATACCAGATTGTGCTAAGGGAAGGAATAAAAAAAATCTTCAGTCTGGTATTTCTTTAAATGCACCTTCTTGGTTTAGTAGATAAGGCACAGTACAAAGTGCTTCAGAGATACAGTAGAATAATTGAGGTGCAGAAGTCAAGTACTTTGGTTTTGATATACTGAAAGGGCTCCAAACAGTGATAGTAATGGTTTTCCTTGTCCCTTTTACTCTCTGTGCACACTGTCAAAAGCTGAAGATCATTGTTTTCCTATGACAGAGGGCTGGATAAAGCTGAGCCAAATACAGCTTCTATACAGAATATTTTTTGTGGTCTTTACTGTGTCTCTGGCTTCTAGTCCACGCTGTGCTTGCAGAAGGGTTTCTCAGACTATTTCACATGCAGATGAATAATTTTTCTCTATTTCTCTAATTCATTGCTAAAATCATTTTCCAAGCACTGGCCAGAACTGCTAGTGTCTATAGTAACGCCCATCCCCCAAAGATGAACAGATTAAAATGCAAAAATATAAATTGATTCAGTGATGTAGCATGGTGCTATTAAGCACTTACTGCACTTTCTACTTCTATTATTATTATTATTATTATTATTATTATTACTATTATGGATATTTTTTCAGCTCAAAAGCTGAATCACTCACCTTGAATGGTGCTGGAGATCCCTGTCAAGAACTTGTGTTGTTTCAGTAGAGCTAAATCAAGGAAAAAATATGCACAGAATCACAGAATCACAGCAGAGTTTGGTTTGGAAGAGACCTTAAAAATCCTCTTGTTCTATCCCCTTTCCCTGGGCAAGACACCTTCCACCAGACTGAGTTGCTCAGAGCTCCATGCAACCTAGCCTGGATGTGCATCTAGGTTTTCACTGTCCTAAATTCTCTCTGGATGTAGACTTCCATATGGAATTTTTTTCATATGAACAGGCATGTTGAGTTGTTGATAAATCCTTGAATATAACAGACTAAAATTTTGGCTCCTTGCAGAGAATGCAACTACTTTCTGTAGGGAAGAAGACACTTGTTACAGAGCTCAGTAAATGCATAGCTCCTGAAGTTCAGTTCCCCATTTTGTAAGTCAGCGAACTTACCTCTTGAAGCTGTTGCTTGGAAAGGTTTCTTGATATATGTGTTTACTTATATGAAGGTGATATATAAGTAAGTCTGAGGCTGCATGTTTCCTTGGTCTGACTTTGATAAGACAAGCTCTTCTGGCAAGTTTTGTCATGAGCAGAGAACAATGGAGTTCAGAGGAATCCAGTCCCTTGCCCTCTTGGTTGCCTTTGTGGTTTATCCCCTCCTGAGCTCCATGGGATACAACTGCAGACATTGCTGGTGCTGCACTCCCTTAGGGACCTGATCACTTGAGATCACCTTGGAACAGACCTTGTGACCATGTCTGCTGACATTTTCCTGCTGAAAATCAATCAACTGTTTTCCTCACTTTCACACTATAAACTCTATTACAGCTGGAATGATGAATGACTTCTTGTTACGACAATTAAATATTTTATCCTAAGGCAAATCTCCATGTTGTCATTCTTACTGCAATTCAAGGTGTTTTTGTGACCTTTATAGCTCTTGGTAGACCCCAGCCCTGTTACTGCAGCTGAGATAAGCTGGAAGGAAGCTCAGTTCTATGTCTCGGTTTGAGTGTGCCATTCTGAGGATTTCCTCTGGAATCTGCCTCCTTTGGCAGTTTATCAGGACTCGGGTCTAGTGACCTTCAGATAAAAAAAAATAAATTAAAAAATCAAATGCTACATATTAAAAAGAAAGAAGTCATATCTTCTTTTTCTTCAGAAGTTTTTCTGCTCAGTTCTTGACTGTTGTAAAAAAGGCCAGAGCTGACATTCATGTAAATAAAAAGAGCCTCGTCTTTTTGGATTATATCTTTTGCATGTCTTTTCAAAAATTAACTGTTTGCACAGAACAAGGTACCACAAACTATTTTAGTTTATCTACACCAGATAATGTTAATTGTCTTGTTTTCCCAGCAGCTTTGTATTTTTTCCAGTGGCTGAATGTGTTTATTCTCCTGTTTTCCGAGTAGATCAGCATGTATATTTTTATGAATTTTATTATTAGTGCAAGTCAGAATATCTGTCTTAAATAGCACTGGAGAGGACATGCTCCTGCTTTCCCTGGGATTGAATTAGTGAATACTGCATTTCAATAACTAATGAATGACCAAGTTACTTCATTACTTCTGAGAGTTTTGACTATTCTGTTTGTATTTTTTTACTCCAAGATTATAACATGCATTGCTAGAACTTCAGTAGTCAAATGGGTTGAAATATCAGAGAAAAAAAACAGAAGAGACTATCACAGCAAAGCTTTTAGTAAATATTTGTAACATAGGCACTTTAGAAGACATGCATCAAGAGGAGATAATACCATGTAAGTCTTGGGACCCAAATGAGCTCTAATTCAAACTGTTAAACTGTCAACTGCTTTGTGGCCTGAAGTTTGTATGCATGAAATGTTTTAAGGCTACTGGAAAAGGTCACAGTCCTTAAAAAAGGAAACACAAACCAAACATCAGATTTATCTCCTTTTTAGAAAAGTAAAAGGATGATAAAGGAGGGTTTCTTCTGTCCTTGGAGCTTAGGAAAAACTCTAAGGATACAGCACATTTAGAGTAATAGGACCTGAAGATTTTATACAGTCAGATCACCTCTTGCCTTTGACAATGGTCCCTGAAAAGCTACTTCAGCTTCCTCTGAGTCAGTGGAAAACCTTCTAGTGATTTCAAGAGAATTGGATGAGCTTTTAAATGCAGTTATCCAGCTGCACAATTAACAGCCAGGAAAGCACATTCTATAAATTATTTCGCTATTTAGGGATACATTTAGCATGTCCTAGCAATATCAATTAACTGGGAGAAGAATGACTCATCCAAGCCTTCTCCAAATCCATTAAGTCAATATCTGACTCACTTTTTGTGGTATGAAAAATGGTCTGTTCGCTAAATTCACTCTCGATTTCTATCAGATCATCCCAACTGTATTAAACTGAACTGCAATCATGGCAAAAATATTGTGGCCAGAAAGTGCCAAGTTACAGTAGAAAAACAACAGAAATTTATCTGCCACGCTGATAGGTTTTGCCATTTGGCTGTTTAGAAGTCTTTGGGGTTTTTTTGCTGTAATTTTTTTAATATGAACATGAAGAATCAATTACTCCCTTCCTTGGACACAATCTTTGCAGATCTGAAAACAGACACAATTTTCATTTTTTTCCTCTCCCTCCTGTTAGCTAAAAAAACCCTTTCAGGCATTATTTGTTAATAATATCCTTACTGGTTTCCTTGGAATACATTCTAACGGGTGTACTTCTTTGGACTCTAGAGTCCAAAAGACTAGAATGTTTTTATCTATTCCAATTCTACTTCATGCTTTGAGATCCCATCAATGCAAAATAAAGGAGTATTAATAAAAATTTACAGATCAGATAGCCTATGCTCTTTTTATTGTCCCTAGTTTGTCTTTTCCCAAGCAGCCTGAGACTGCTGACTATTAATTGCAACCACAAATCCTTAGCTTCTCTCCTAGAAAGCAAGCAGCTGACACCTCGTACTCAAGTACCATATTCTTTCAGCCAAACACAATTTTGTTTTTATTTCCATTATCTTTCCTTTTATTTTCTTTACAGACCTGTTCTTCAGTTTGCCAAAATTCTCTGGAATTCCAATCTCAATCCCAAAAATGTGCAACACCTGTGGTGGTATGTGCTCTTCCACAAAAGGGCTTGAGATCAAGTTCATTCCACCTTGGTATGGAAAGCTACGTCCTCTCAAAATGCCACAGAATGCCCTGAAATTGAGGCCATGATTTGTATAATATGAAGATGAGGATATTCATTCTTTGCCTTCAGGCAGTGCAATTTGCAGCCTGTCTGTCTAGCAGCCACAGCATTATTCTCAGTCTGGCCATTAGCTGAACTGTAATAACGTGTGGTTCTGTGGGCACTTAATTTCCACCAGAAGCAGAACAGGTATGTCTAGAACATTATGGATTTTTATGTGTTTTAATATATTTATACAACTGTATTAATACACAGATTGGTCTCCTGCCATGCATCAGATGCTTCCAGTCCTCTGCAGCTCATTGAAACTCCATAGAAGCCTGCAGCAAAGCATTTTCGTGGGAGCCAGTATGAAGGTGGCTCACATCTCAGTCTGGCTACCACTTTATTATTTGGCAAGAAGAGAAATACAAATGTAAGCCATAAATTGGTCTACTAACGTTTCTATGAAAATAACCTCCAACTGCTCTAAAACAGATTCTGTTTGTAAACAGGACTTGCTACTATTTGGATGCAGATTATTTCTAGTGTATCAACTTTCTCCCTTTTTATCTGTGCTGTATTCCATTGGTAAAGAACTGTGAGTGCTGAAACTCACAACCTACTTCAACAATATTTAAATGCCAGCCTTCCTGTATGTGATGTTTTTCCTTATATAATACAAACTATTTAACACAGAAAATTCACAAATGCACCAGATATCTTGGCCTTTAGGTTTATGGTAGTTATGGAGGAATGCATCAAAACAAAATGAACTTGTACTATTTCACTACCTTTAACATACACATTCTATATTCAAAGAAAAGACCATTAACTCCTGAGCCCTGTATACAAGCCACCTTATAATCATACTAATGTCTTCTTTGCCTGCCTAGGATTTAGCATTAACCTTACCATTTTGAATCAGAAGAATCAGAAGAAAATATTCAGACTTAAATTGAGAGCACTCCCAGAATTCAGGAGATTTGTTTTGTTCTTATTTTTAATTACAAAATAAAAATATAAAATGCTTCCACTTGAAAAAATGTACTGCAAGTGATATGATCATTTTTCCTTCTCACCCTTGGTTCCTAACTGGTGCTTTCATATTTTTGGAAAATAATAGAATAATTGCCTTCTCTTTTCTCTTTTTTTTTTTTTTTTTTTGGTAAAATATGGTAATTATCAAAGATAAGGACATAGGAAAAATGTCTCTAGAAAAGCAAAGATGTTTTAATCCAGATGGATATCAGGTATTATTCTTAAGGAACGAGTTTCTTGAAAGAAAGTAGAATTGGATTTCTGTGATTAATGTTTGTTCTGCCCCCTTGTGGTTATGGAGTCCAGTAGGGCTTAGGTAGGTCTGTCTGGGTTTTAAATATTTGTGACTAATTAAAAATAAGCCTTCTGTATATTGAAAGTGAAGCATTTTTCCCGGGATCTGTATACACCAAGAACCCAAGGAAAATATATAAGACTCCTCAAATATGAACAATGGACAGATTGATGGTTATATTTGGAAGTAGTTTTCCAAAAGAGTATATTTTTACATTGTGAAAAGAAGCTCAGAAACTTTAAATATAAACAATTGATTTAGACATTAACAAAGGATAATTTCAACTTTAGGTACAGCTTTTCATTGTGGTTTTACTGATACAACTCAGTATGCGGGGTGCTTCTCTTTCCCACAAGTTTAAGACAATTATCTTTGCAGTTTAATTCACCCAAAGTAAAACAGTGTGATCCAGTTATGTCTGTAAAAGTGTACTTCTCTATGCCAAGTGTTATTTATTTAGACAAATTCTGGAAATACTTCATTTAATTTTCAGAAGGTCCAAGAGTTAGTTTGTCACAGATTATTTCTTAGATAGCAGGTCAGATTGCCACAGATTAATTCTTACATAGCAGGTGAGACTTTTAAAACAAGAGATCACATAGTGAACAAATTCACTGACTTTACTGTAAATAACGATTTATTGTAATTTAAAGAATAAGGATTAGTTGGTTTTAAAGACAAATTTTCTTAGCCTTTTCTGGGTTTTTTTCAGAGAAGATAAGGTGATATTACTACTTAATTTATCTTCAAACTTTCACTAGAGAATATGTTCAATTTTTCTTCTTTTATTGGGTACTAATTGTTCAATTCCAGTTTAAAGAACCAATCATTAAATAGATTTCTTTAAATTATACTGAAGATAACAAAGTAAATATTTTTATTAGCCATCAATATTTCCAAAAAAACTCTGCCCCATTGCCCCAGAATCCATATTTTGTTTCAATGCAGCTTCAAAATAACTAAGTTTGAGATTTTTTTGCTATGATTCCATGTGAATTTCAGCACACAGAGAAGGTTAAGCCAAGCCTCTTTCATCCCTATCCACACATTCACAGGACATACAGTACTAAAATATGCATAACTGATTTATTTTTTTCAATGAGATATACATGACTCTGTGTTTTTTTAAATCCAAATCAAGTCCTGATCTGTAGAACTATAAAAGGCAGTGTAGCAACTGGACATTACAAAAAGCACTGGATAGACATCACATCACAGTCTGTAACCTGACAATGCTCAGATGCAGCATGAAGTCTCAGCAAGCCCTTATGTTTTCAGCTGGATTTTCAAGACAAACATGTCGTTTAGGATCAAACTCTTTCTCTCTTGTGTCCCCTTCAACCAAAATTATAAACATATTGGCTCAATACAGTGAAATACAGTTTTCTAAAGCAAGAAGTTTCAAATACAATCACATGTGTAAAAAAAAAAATAGTCTGACCAAAGGAGACCTTTCTGTTGGTGTCATAACTATAAGAAAAGTTACGATGTGATCTAAGAAGTCATGAGGCTGGACAGCCAAAGTCGTGTTGGGAATGGATGAGGAAGTGAGATGCTGAGTTTTATCACAGAGTATTGCCCTGATCTTATATATGGAATAGACCTCTCCAAAGTCCTTACTCCAGAAATGGCTGCACGTGCTGACAGCACCTCTAAAAGACTGATTTTCAGGAAGGGCCACTGTAGTAACTCATGAAGGCACCTTGTGACATAGTGAGGCACCAAGGCTTTGGGGAGACTGAGAAATGTGTCTTTCTATCTTCTTCTAATGATTTTTAATAAGATATCTAATGCTAGTGAGCTTTCATAAAGAGAGGGAGTGGGCCAGCAGGATAAACACGACTGGAAGAGTCACAAGTTCATGGTTAATAGCTTTTATTAACCAAAATGCTAACAAGATTTTTTGCATAACATCAAAGGAAGTCTGCTGCTAATGGAAATAGCACTCATTTTGGCACCAAAGTACTCTGTGGGAGGTTTTGAAGTACATGCAGAAACAGCAGAAAATGTTAGACTGCCCAGACAGAGAGTTAATTGTTTAGGAAATGTGAATCTGGTGGGAATGAGACCTCAACAGTTCTGTATCTCATGGAAACTCTGATTTCATATCACAGTACCACAGAACGTTTAGGGTTGGAAGGGACCACTGGAGGCCATCTAGTCCAACATCCCTGCTCAAGGTGGGTTCCCTAGAGCATGTTGCTCAGGGCTATCCAGACATGTCCATCACCTGCACCTCACATAATTCAAACCTGTTAAAAGAGTGTTCTTTGGAATAACTGCAGATAAAACACATTGTTGGGTGACTGAAATAAAGAGACTTGTTGAAATAAGTGGGTTCTAGAGAAATGTGTGTAATGCAACTACATTTATAATAAGGTGATTTGTGTAGTAGGGGACTTGGTTTATGGGGTATACATGTTACAAAATGGCACTTTCTCATCTTCCTCACAGAAAGTGGGTTGAGGTCATGAGGTTTCATAGCCACTGCCACTATTAGGCTTCTGCAAGGGATATTAATCAGCTGTACAGCTTTCTTCTCTACCTGCTCATCTGCCACCATAGATACAATGGTGAGAGGCTTTTACAGAGCACTTTGTTACCTGTACAGTTTTGTATTCATCTAATCTAATGCATTTCTAATGAACGCTTCACTGTAAAATTGGTGCTTTCTTGAATATGAAAAGAATAAATCCTTGGAATCCCTGCCTGCTTCTCCGACTAAACGGAGACCATGTGCATTATACATTTGTATTCATGAATATTTAAGCATATTTGTTCTTGTATTGATTTTGTATGATGCCTTTGGGTGTTCCCTAGCAGGACTCCCTATGTAAACCTAAACAAGTGACTTGCGGAGGGGGCAGGGCTGGAGAAATCCATAAATATGTGTTTAAATAAGTAAAGGGTCTAGTCAGCGTGTCAACATTTCATTTCCTTGTGGTACTTTCATTCTCTTTCAAAATCTGAATGTTAATCAAATACTAGAGTTCTCTTTTTCATATTCTTGGACAGTCTGATCTACTCATAAAGATATTTAATGTTCTACACTGCATAAAATGCACATTCTTCTTACTATTTTGAATCCTATTTTCCCAGGCTATGCTGTAGTTTTTTGCCTTCTTTTTTTTTTTTTGTTCATTCATCTCTTATTTTATTGAGCGTTAATCTTGTAAGATGTTTTAACAACCCTCTGTACAACAGCAGGTACCACAGACTCTCAATTTTCTTGTCTAGAATGGGGGATTGAGGAGCAGCTTCTTCCACTCCAGTACTGAGATAAAATTGTGTAGCTAGCTCTGTGTTATGCTTTCATTTGGAATATCAGCTTATATTCATACCTTCGTTGTTACATAAAATAATCTAATATATTCCTATCTGTGAAAAAGATTGTTGAAACATACAATACTATTTAAGGGTGTGAGATCACAAGATATTCTGTATTCTGCATGCTGTGTGCGTACTGGCAGTGAACTGATATATGACCATTTTGTTTCCTTTGGTTAACACAGAGCCTCTGTTGATGTGATGGGTGGATTCAGCAAACCATTTTAACAGATGGTAAAAGGGAGGTTTGTGCTCTGGTGTCCCTGTACGTGATGAGTGCCTAGCTCTGTCTCAGCATCACATAACAGATGCTCCAGAAACAGCTGGCAAGAAAGAATCAGCGAAACAAAGAAACATTGCAATATTATATAGCACCTTCTTCATTAGTGGGGGACACAGGTACACAGTAAGTTCTGGGCTCCTCACTGCAAGAAGGACTTTGAGGTGCTTGAGTGTGTCCAGAGAAGGGTAGCAGAGCTGGGTAAGGGTCTGGAGCATGAGTTTGATGAGGAGCAGCAGGCATTGTTTAGCCTGGAGGAAAGGAGGCTCAGGGGGACCCTCTCACTCTCTCTACAACCCCCTGAATGTAGCATAGAGCCAGGTGGGGGTTAGGCTCTTCTCCCAGACAACCAGCAACAGAATAAGAAGGAATGGCCTCCAATGCCCCAGGGGAGCTTCAGGTTGTATTTTTTTCAGGAAGAATTTCTTCAATGAACACGCAGTTAGGCATTGGAACAGACCGCCCAGGGAGATGGAGGAATCACCATCCCTGAAAGTATTCAGGAAGTGACTGGACGTGGCACTCAGTGCTCTGGTCTGGTGACAAGGAGGTGATCAGTCAAAAGTTGGACTTGATGATCTCAGAGGTCAGAATTGTGATGATTTCCAAATATGAGGCTACACACAGCAGCTAAAGCATCGGGTGGCTATTTTAATCTTATATGGAGCAAAGACAAAAATTTTCCCTACCTCCTTGGATGCCCATCATCTCCACCATTTACTTAATGGAATTTCATTACAGAACTTGAGTCATTCTTTTCTTATTTCTTTTCCTTTCTTGTTTCCCTCATGATAGACTAAACACTGTCCGGACTCAAATCATGAATATATTATCATTTACCATCGTAAAACTGCATTTTTATTTTGAACTTTCAATGTTTAAACTGTAAATAAAACTCCCAAGAAAAGCTGGGAAGAATGTTTCTTATGTACTTTATGCAGCACTAAATGCAGTGGGCACAGATTGTCATCAGCTGATATTAGTAAATGGTTTGGTACATGAAAACTGACTCAGTGCATAACATTCACAAAGTCAGGGCCTTACATCTGAAAGGCTCAGGCAGATGTAGGATTGTGAAACTCTACTCATTAGTTTTGTGAGAGGTTGAAATATGTTCACCTTTTCCAACATATTTTAATCTCCATTAAAAATTAAGTGTTGTGAGCTATAGTCTAGGAAGTACTCTTGCTTTGGCAGGGATACTAGGAAAATAATCTAATAGGCTTTCTTCCTCAGTAATTTCAGAGATTCTGTTAACTGTGATAATGTGGCTAATTATATAATTTTAAATTAATTAAACCTGCAAACATTCCCTTCTCAAAGTACTTGGGTACTCTCTGACAAATTAAACAGTCTACTGATAATAGAAAATGAACTGAGTTGCTAAGTAAAATCTAATCTTATATGTTTCATTGAACCATTTTATCAGCATTTCTTGAAATCAGACCAAAAGAGAGATGAAAATTTCAGGTTTTGAAAAGAAGAATACTTTTTTTTCTGTCCTCAAAGACTGGGAGGTTTTTGCTTGCCGGAGATGTATTGATGCTTTAAAAAAAGGTTTTCTAGGTTAGATGTCAGCACAGTATCTCAAATTCTAACACAGTATATCATAATCTACAGAATTGAGCAGATTACCTCCCTAAGAATTGCAACCAGACAGAAAGCAAAGTTCTTTCCTAGAGAGACAATTGTAAATGAAGTCTATCTGAGATCAATTTAGACAGACTTTATCACCCAGAAAATTCCTGTCTTTAGCCTCTTAGAAAGAAATATCTTGCCATAGTCTTCTCAGTGTTGAAAGAGACAGAGAATAAATGGGGTGCTTTACAAAGCCCATACCAATTTCTTTACTATTTAAGATACTTTCAAGACAGCTCTAATTTAGGTTAAAATGTGATGAGAGTTGAAATCCAGACGGTTTGTAGGAAAGTCAGTTTCCTGAAGCTGACTGTATTTTGGATATTAGTTTATAACTTATATTTTAGTTTGCTTGCTTATTTCCTGTTCATCTTCTCTTGATACTTATATGGACTAAAGATGATTTTACCTTTTAAACCTATCCAAAAGGATAAATTTCGTATAAATATGTTAAATATTTTTTAGTCTTTTCAATTTTATCTATAAGATTTACCCTCAAGAGTTTATTTATTATTTTGTTTCAAAACACAATTTTAAGCAAATTTATATTCACTCTAACTTTGTGTAGAGTAACACACTTCATATTAAATATCATACATCAGATTGTTTTAAAACTTCAAGGGCTTCACAATGACTGTCAGTATCGAACATTTTAAATACAGAATCACAGAATGGTTGAGGCAGGAAGGCAACTTCAGCCCTGTGTTCAGAGCAGTGCCAGCCACAGCAGGTTGCCTAGGATTGTGTCCAGTCACGTTGTGAATACCTAAGGATGGAGGGAAGAATTACTCTGGGCATCCAGCTACAGTGTTAGACCACACTCACAGTAAAAGCTGTTCTTATTTTTAAATGGAATTCAAAATGTCTAACCAGAGAGTTGCCAACTTGTACTGTTTTTCCCCCCACCAGGTGCAGGACTTTGTGCTTCCCTTTGTTGAATATCACAAAGATCCCATCAGACCATTTCTCCACTCTGTCAAAGTCCCTCTAAATTATAACCTTTTGTTGTACCATCCACTCTTTCCAGTTTTATATGATCTGAAAACCTGCTAAGTACAGACTCTTCCCATCATCCTGGTTAACGAAGGTGTTAAACAGGATTGAGCCCTGTATTTAGCCCTGGGGAACATTACTAGGGACCACCGTCCAGCTTCTCTTTGTGCTGGTCATCCCAGGCAATTTTCAATCCACCTTGCCATCCACTTCTCTAGCCCATGCTTCATCAGCTTGCCTATGAGGGTGTTATGGAAGACAATATCAAAAGTCTTACCAAGGTGAAGATAAATAACATTCACATCTCACCCCACCATGCAGCAAACCAGTCATCTCATTATAGAAATCTATCAGGCTTGTCATGCATGATTTTCCCTTCATAAATCCAATCTGACTACTCCCAGTCACCTTCTTGTCCTTTGTGTGTTTGCAAATGGTTACCAGGATTATTTGCTACATCCCCGTCCTGAGGACTGAGGTGAGGTTGACTAGCCTGCAGTTCTCTGGTCCTGCCCTTGAAGATGGAGGTGATGTTTGCTTCCTTCCAGTCTTCATCAACTTCCCTGGATTTCCATAGTCTTCCACGAATAACTGGGAGTGGCCTCGGTGTCATTGCCCTCAGAACATGTGAGTGCATCCCAAGAGATTTGAGAGACTTGGGTATGTTCAGTCTGTTTAAATGGTCCCTAATTTCATCCTCCTCTGCAGATGGTAAGCTCTCCTTGCTCCAGACCTTCCTGAGTCTCATAGACTGGGATTCATGAAGAAATTACTGAGTAGCACAGCCTTCTCTGTGTTGTTTGTCACCAGGAGAGTTCCCCATTCAGCAGTGGGCCCTCTTCTTGCTGTTGTACCTATGGATTCAGGGAGACAGATAACAGCACAATGGCCAAGGGCTAGTCTGAGCCATGCACACACCTAACCCCAGTGCTGGTGAAGGTCTGACTCAAGTCATGTTTGGGAGACACTGCCAGCTGCAGTCAAGGTGCAGGTATGACCATGAGCCCATTTCCACACTCCGTGGACAGAGGAGAGCCCAGGGCTCACCAAGCTCTCCTGCGCAGCAGTGGGATACATGCCAGGATCTACCTGCAGTAGGGACACCTCTAAAGGTTACTCCTCAAGGTTTAGAGACTCCTTATCGAATCAGACACCCAGTGAGTGAATTGGGAATGAGCACACTGAAACTTTGAAATCTTAGCTGTTATATAAGGGCTTGATGGTGCACATATAGTCCTTTAGACATAAACCATTGACCAAGTCTGGGAGTACATCTGGATCCAGCTGCATCTAAACTCCCCTCTGAGAAGGGGTTTAGAATGCAAGGAGGACCTTTCTGAACCTCATAACTCAAAGGAGGGTCTCCCTGACAGGTCTGTCTGACCCTGTCCTCTCTTGTCATCAGAACTTCTTAAAGCCCCGTCAGATTTACCATCAAATTTGTTAAATTGCTGGTTTATATCAGTAAATATATTGCTGCTTGTCTCTTACCACCTAAGTGCATCACTCCATCCAAGACACTCCCACAGTCCCAAGCAGCAGGATTCATCCTGTCTCAGAGCTGGGTTGAGATGAGTCCCTCAACACAATCAAGTAGCAACTGTCTCCCTCTGTTAGGAACACAAAGCATTTTAAAGAACTGGTTTAAAGTATGACTTGCTTGGATATGACGTAAAATCTAATTCAGCTGTTAGATTTTTACACAAAACCAAAAAAAATCAGTAATTTGCTTTTTCATATTAGTTCAAGCTACCTTGGATTCTAAGTCTTAGCCATCCTTTTATAAATCTTCAACAATGTGGTTTCACAACAACTTGCCATTTTCATTCTAGTTCTCCACTAACATGTTTTATTAGAAATATTTCAAAAGCAGTAGCAGAAAGAGGTCAGGACCTGTTATTTCTTCTGTAATGATGTTATGACCAAAAGGGATTCTGAGGGTGTCTTATTAAAGTAGAAATTAAAACAAAAACTAAAGTAAAACAAAATCAGGACTAACTCCCGAGTGTGCCACAGAATTAGATATTTTTTCCAATTTACAAATGCTTCTGGAAGAAAATAATTTCTTTACTGAACAGTTTGAACTTGCCAAAATTATGACTGATTCCAAAAATAGTGGAGAGAGACAAAATAAAAAACAGGGTCTTCCTGCTATTCTGCTTTCATATGCCTGTGGCCGAACCTTATGTCATACTGCAGCACACTTTTACATCTGTGCGATATTTGTAAAATGCAAATAATCTAATTAGGGAACAATCTACAAAACGGCGTAATTGAAGATAAGGGGAAAATACTTTCAAATTAATAGATTCTCAGGCTCTTATTTTTTTTAATTTTACCTACAAAACTAAATATAACTTTGCCATAATCACTTGTTATTACGGATCAGGGGAAGGCTTTACTTTCTACCTTTGCGAGATACCAGGGAGCTGCAATAATTGTCAATTTTCTGTCTTGAATTAGCAAAATGTCCACAGTGTTTTGGACCAAAATACAGTCTTTATTATAAAAGTTGCATTATTTCCTCATCAATTTCCAACTAGATACCTTTTCCTTGTCCTGAAAGAAATTATCTTTATATAACAATTTCTTTTGCTATTTACACACTCTGATTTAATCTTTTGATCATGCATGAAATTACTTTGTCCTCACTGCTAAAAAGAGTATGATGCCCAAACCACTGTAAACCTCAAAGATGACTTTTTTTTTTTAAATTTGGATTTAAGATTTTATTTTGATACTTATTTTTCCATGTTCTTAGTGAACTATATTTTAATAACATTTTCTGACTAGCTCTGGGATTTTAAAAAGTACATTTTAATCGCATTTAAGTTGTTTTACTACTTAGGCTATTTTAAGTATAACTGCTTTGCAAGCTTTTTTAATTCCTGTCTTCTGCCACTATTCATTTTGCTTCCTTTTAATATTTTGTGACTAAATAGAACATCCTTCTCTTGCCAAGCATAGTGAAAGGAGCAGGACCCAATACTGGTGTTTGCAGTACCTCATGTGACACATACATCCATTTTTGTTTGTTTCTTCTCACTTATGCTATTTTTCTTTACTCCTCAAGATTGCTCTTTATCCTCCTAAACTGGATATACCTCCTGCAGTACAAGATGGCCTTGAAAAAAGTCATCTTTGGGTGGTCAAATAATCAGAGAGATTTTGTAATGTTTCTTTGAAGGCTGCATATTCTGTCCAAAGTTTCCCTGACAAATCCTATGTATCACTTGCTCATATATAACTGGTCTGTTTGTCACCAAGGTATTTCATGAAACTATCCTGATGCGTCTTAAACAAAAAATGGTTGTTGTTCATTCTTCTCTGTTTTATCTTTACTCAGCATTATCTTGCTTTCTTTATGTAATTTCACACTTGAATGTGTGTTGTTTGAGGTTCTTTTAGTGCTTACTTCATATTGCGAAGGCTCACACCTTGTGCACTGGGTTTCCACTGTTTTATTCTGGGTCCTGTTGATTTTAGTGCCTTTCATAGACGTTTCCTTTTTCAAATTGTTCTGTTCTTTCCCTCATGTAATGCTATGCTCCTTCATTCAGGTTTTTTCTCTTGTTCTGATTTGGTGTAAGTATTTCTCTGCTGTTAGTTCTCTCTTCAGCCTTTTTTTCCTCCTTTGAGAATGCTCAAGGAACAGTTCATGTAAATAGCCTGCAGTGACAGTCACCTCTACCAATAAATTATCCCTAATGTCTTTTAAAGGGTTATCCACTACAAGAGACTCTCTTCCTCCTTAATATTTCTGCAGTAATAATACTTCATTCTTGGCTTCACATTTCCTTAAAATTATTTCTTCATTCTTTTGGCCTCATTCTATAAACTCCCCATCCTTTTCTGTGCTTGAAGTGTTTTGTGTTTTATGTTTCACACTTTATTCTTTTTATATTAAAATGGTACCCTTGCACTTGTGTAATTCCTTTTATGTGAAGACCTATATGCTTTATAATAACTGATGAGTTAAGCTCTGTTATGGAAATTGCACATACCAGCCACTGGAACAGGGATTGTCTCTACATTTCCGCATAAGCCAAAAGACAGATTCCTTTGTGAAAGTACTTTTTATCAATAGCAGTACACATAGCGTCAATAGCACACAGCTCGAGCTGGGTGCTTCCTAAGAGGGACCCCATACAAAAAACCTCTGGGCAATTATATCCTCACAATCTGACTTTTCCACCCTAACAGTAAAGTTTCAGACCAATAGTAATAACAAGGTCTAGGGTCCCCTTGCTTTTTATCCATTTGATTTGTTTCCTATTTGGTTACTAAGCAGTTGCTAAGTGGTTTTCTCCTTATACAATATCACACCCTCTCAGGTCAGCTTCTCTAGTTATTTATTCAGCATGTTGGAAAAATGTTGTTACAGTTCATATATCACAACCTACAGGCTTTGCCTACTCTAGCTATTGATGTTTAAGCTGCTGGCTTTGTCTGCTCTAGCTATTATTAATCTTTAAGCTGCTAGCTCTAAGTTTCAATTAACTTTTTCTACACCAGTTCTCAATATATTCAAAGTAATGCCTGTAATTTTATATTGGTTGGAGGAAACTGAGGCACTGGAGCAAGCCAACTCACTTCTTGGAAATAAATACAAAGTCTCAGTCAGGCTGCAAGAAATGTGATTTTGTTCTCTGGGGTTTTCTGGGGGGGTTGATTCTTGGTTTTTTTACTTCTCTGCTTATCACAACATGCTTCTCCTACAAATAAGGTTTGAATGTAATAATTATTTTCTATTCATTCACTGATAGTAGTCCCTATGACTAATATATGTTTTGCCATTTCACCTTGCAAATCTATCAGAAAAGAATGAGAACTCATACATAAAAGGTCTTTCAAGCTCTTTCTATTTTGACCTTCCTCATATTCAGTATAACAGCACATCCAGTACAAGATACTCTTCTGGGTATACATTGTGCTTATATATTTTTTCGTAAATAAAAAACCTCAAAATCTAGAAATTGTAATTGATACAGTATTCCCTTCTGTGCATGTTTGTTACACTGGAATTTTTAATTTTGTGATGACAATTACATTTCAAGTCTGTAATGCAGGCATATGCAGCACTGTCAGGTTGACGTTCTGCTAGCTATCCTTTAAAATGCTTGTTTTGATGATATCTCTAATAGGAAACTTTCTGAGTAGAGACCACCTTATTAAAATATTAATTAAATTGACAATCTTACACTTTTAGCCTTTCAGTAATATACAGGCCTTTTGGTTTCAATTTTTTTTTAATTGCTATGTTCAGTGTTGTATAATGTGATTTGTGCTTCTTATGCTATGTGTCTGTGTTTGTTTTGATGGGGATAGAGATATTTTTTTTCCAAATTAGCTTGTGTGATTTGGATTGTGCTCAAAACTGTTGGCATGGGATTGTTTAGCTACTGTTGAGCAATGTTTGCACAGTGTCAAGGCTGGGGGCACACTAGAAGTTAAGAGGGGACAAAACCAGGACAGATGACCTCAATGACCAGTGGGCTATCCCAGACCATATGGCGTCACACTTAGCATATAAAGTTGGGGGAAGATGAAGGAAGAGGGGAATATTTGGAGAGATGCCACTTGTGTTCCCAAGTCACCATTAGGTATGATGGGAGCATGGTCTCCTGGGGGTGATTGAACTCCTGCCTGCCCTTGGGAAGTGGGGAATGAATTCCTTGTTTTGCTTTGCTTGTAAACATAACTTTTCCTTTCCCTATTAAACCACCTTTTTCTCAGCCCACGTGTTTTCTCACTTTTGCTCTACACATTCTGTCCCTTCATCCCACCAGAGGAAAGGTGTATAGGTGACTCTATGGGGTGCAGTTGCCAGCTGGGGTTAAAGACAGTCCTGTTTGGCAGGCAACTTGGAGCTCAAAGCTTTCGAGATAACAACAGATTTGACTGAAATGTGCCAGATCAAATACAGAGCTGTCATTGCTTCTCAGCTTTCAATTGACAGGCTCCTGTGCCTGCCATGGGGCTTGCTCACCTTGCTGTATATTCCAGTGTAGTGCTCTTTAGTGGCTGTGCTCTGATTTTGCTGCTTGCTGTAATGCTCTAGTGATTCTCATCATACTCTGGGAACATTTTGGTGGCAGCAGTGGCCATGCATGTTGCTGGCACATGGCCAAGGCATCACCACTGCTGCTGTGCTGCTGCACTGGGCAGGCTGCAGCTCCAGTGTGAGCCTGGGTCAAGAGCACAGTGACCTGTGGATGAGCAGGACACCCTGAAACATGGGTGGCTGTGAACAAGAACACAATAAAGCAGGTATATCTCCAAGTGCCTGTGCCAGGTATAGCTCTGCAGAGCAGCTCTAGCTCTACAAAAACTGTGGCTAGCAGATAAGGCTCCACTTGGAGTGAGTACATCCTTGAGGGGCTGCAGCCTCCAGATAAACCCAAGCTTAGGAAGGGAAAAAGGCAGGAGCTCACTCTAATGTTGAACCCTATGGTCTGATCCAAAGGGGACAGGAGTGGAGATGGTGATGAAAATGCCTTTTTATTGTTGCAGTCCAGGTTTTGAGTTGCATGTTATGGAAATTACACTTAGGCAGGAACCCCTTTTTGTTAGCCAGACTGGGAGCAAGGGGACGAGTGCATTGCAGTGTTAAACCCTATAGCCCAGCTCAAAAGATCCAGGGGTGGAGACTGTAATGGAGATACCTTTAAATTGTTGTAAGCCATGATTTGAGTTGCTTGGTATAGGAATTATTATAGTAGATACCACCTCTACTATACAAGTGGAGGACAAGCCTTACAAGAAGTAGTGCAAGTGCAGCAGTGATCTGACCTGACCTGACTGACTTTTGTGCCCAAAGGTGTCTTATAGCAAACTTCCTGTTAGGTATCTGCAGCAAATTTGAATCACTACACTACTCTTTTTATTGTCATTTATTGACCAATGCAGATTTTACCCAATATCTACCTTTTTTCCCAAGATCCTTCAGATCTCTGCATCCATTCACAAATGCCAGTTCTACCCAATTATGAAACAGGATTCTATTTTCTGCCAATTCAGTGATGTCTTTGGAGAGCCATACTTCCCTGTTGTAATGGAGTCAATGCCTGTTTCCACATCAGAAACAGAACAGGGAGCAAATATGAAGTATTGCATTTACAAATTTTAATTGATCTTCTCGATGATATAGTTTATTTTTTTATTTGCCTGAGAAAAATGCCTTTCAAATTTGGCAACAAATAATGCTCTTTC
This sequence comes from Entomyzon cyanotis, assembly GCA_024500445.1. Taxonomy (NCBI): domain Eukaryota; kingdom Metazoa; phylum Chordata; class Aves; order Passeriformes; family Meliphagidae; genus Entomyzon; species Entomyzon cyanotis. Next base: position 7,690,097 of record JAKEPQ010000756.1, read on the forward strand.
AAAATTGGTTATACTAAAATGTTTCCTTTAGAGAAGCAAGTGTGAAGGACAGACAAGAAAAATGAGTTATGTTGATGTTTGTGTGAGTTCTCACAACCAAAGCCTCCCTGTAGCACATCATGGCATAAAACACCAAAGTAACAACTCCTGACACAAGGTATTTATGATTAGCCAATATCATAGAGGCTTGATTTTGTCAACCCTATGGTTTAAGAGTCTAATCAAAGCCCACATAAGTATAACTCTACTTCAGGATGAATCAGAGCAGCAAAATGTAACTCAGCTCTTTCATTTCCAGACAAAGACCTTCTGAAAAGATGACAAGGAAAGGAGAAGCTAATGCTCTTGTGAAGAGATATCTAATTTTAGTGGTGTATCTGACTGAACAGTCATCTCTAACCACTAACTGAACAGCTGGATTCAGCTGAAGGAATAGGAACTGGGGTTTTCAATGCAAGATTATAGCTTGCCCAGCTGTAGATGTACACAGAGCATGTTAATTGCACACATGTAATACATTTTATTGGTGTATACTTATATACTGCAGGTTTAAACATGTGCAAATACATTAAAAATTGAATGTGAAGTCTGCAAAAAGAAGGGGAGAAACAGAAGTTGCAAAGCTTAGTTCTCATATTCCCATCTATATTAGCTTACTATATTCCCCTAAGCTTGAAACGTAAATTCTAATAAAGAGTATCTGCTATAAAACCAAAGAAAAATACAATATCATGTGGAACAGAAAAAAAATATGAACTATTGATCTTTAATCATGTCCATTCTGAAAGAGTCAATGCTTCCAGATGCTGAAGTCTTCCCCTTGCTCACTGAACCTCTCAACAACTTTCTTAAGGGCGACATAGCAAATCAAAATCCAGGGAAGGTCTGTAATCCACAGCTACGTATTAATGTGAGTTTAGAGTTTATACACTAAGCATAGATCTGATTGTGACCTTTGCTGCAGAAAATAATTCAAGTTCTCTTATTGTGCCTGAGTTTGTTTCTTGAGCAAGAATCACATGCCATCAAATTCTCTGCCAGACCAGGACAGGCATTCCCCAAGGCCACTGATCTTGACGAGGTTCTCCCATTCTTTAATTAGAAATGGGGTTCTTTTGAACTGTGTCTCTTTGAGGATGGGTCTTCATATCTGGTAGATTCAAAGGTAGAGACACATTTTTATCATCTTCTTCCAGTTAGTTTGCACCAGTGTCTCTCATGCTACGATTAGCTTTCCTGATTAAAAAAAAAAAAAAAAAAAAAAAAAGGGAGGGATAAATCTCCCAACTGCCCTATGTGCGTCTTTGATAAAAGCTAACTGTTCCTGAAAAATTCTTTTCCTTTCAGCCAGGGTACACCAGTCTTCATAAAAATTCTCGCTTTTTGTTCTTCCTTTTGAGAATTAAGACAGTTTGAAGGAAATTCTTCTACTACAATATGTACTAAAAATGAATCACTTTGTCCTGCAATGGATAAACACAAGAGTATCTAAATGCCTTGTCTTTTCTTCTCCTTACTTCTCTATCCACTTTTTCTGAAATCGACTTCCATTCAGATTTTTTACTGCCAAAAGGAAATGCAAAAAATAAAAAGTAATCTTCACGGGGTGCAGTTTCTCTTCCCGTCAGTGGACACTTTGCTGTTTTTAATATTTTCAAGCCTTTGGCAACCACCTGCTTTGTGTGTTTTGCTTACGTTAATTGTAAGAAATAAACATTCAGCACAGAGTTCAGAGAATTCAACAGATCATTCCTATAACTGATAATGGAAGTGTCCTTAAAACAGGGTGAAAAATGATGTCTAATGGAATAAACATTGGAGTGAATGACCAAGGAACCTTCCTGGAAATGACCCCAGGAGCCCCAGGTCTGCTTTTCTTATTCGGGCTTTTAATACCAAACACCTTGCAGACTTTCTTTTTCTCCTTCTCACCCCCACTAATCTGGGATTTGATTAAATTTATTGCTTTATGTTTCATTACTCTCCTGGATTAGAAGAATATAGCAGAGCAGTAGAGTTACTCACATATGTGCTGGTATGGGTAGTTAACTTCAATTACAGGGCATGCAGTTCCTGATGAGCAGGCCAGGCACAAACAGAGGAATTTGGTTTTAATGGGCTATTTTATGTTTTCTTCTTTTTTCTTTCCCTTCAGAGAATAAAACTATCCTTGCAAATTTAACCACAATCTCTACTCTGGAAGTTGAAGCAAAAAAGAACTACTTTTATTGGAGTATTCCTCAGCAGAAAGGTAGTAAGGGACAAATTACAGCACACCACAGGCAAACAGACTTCTCCTAAACCTGTTCATTGCATAAATGTGTCTTTTTTTTTTTTTTATTCAAACCTTCTTTTTTTCACTTTATATTAATTAATATTCTGGGAACTTAGATAAGCATCCATTTGCACAAATCTCAGCAGGATAATGGGCCATTTGACAAGTCAGACACAAGCATTTAGGGTTGGTTCCAGCTTTTCCATAGGCCAATATGATTTTTTTTTGCCAGTGTGAGTGTATTGTAATTTTGTTACAGCTGTAAGGCTTCTAATGGGTATTTTTAATTGAAATGAACTGTTGTTATATAAATTTTATGTCTGTTACAGTGAAACATCATTCTTAGGTCGATTTTTTGGTCAAAGCTAATCCAATATAAAATGTTGGCTAATAGTTTTACTTCCCCCTCTACAATTTGTCAGTTACCAAAAATGTTTTTCTCCTTTAAAGAATTAAAAAATACCCTCAGACTTAGTTGCATTTTGAAAAAAAATCAGACTCTCATTGTATATCTGAAAAATGTAATTTGCTGTGATAGTAGATCTTCATTGAAGAACTCATTCATAAATGTACCAAAAACTGATCATAAAAAAAGTATCTATACTTTCATGAGACACAAATAAAATAGTTTCAGAATGGAAGCAAGAATCAGAAACTTACAGATGAAGTCAGAAATCAAGTTTAAGACTTAAAACTATGAGAAAAGAATAAATAGAAACAGACTGATAATAATATCTTTTTATTTCAAATATGTCAAATTTAATACAGTTGAAACTGCTGTCAAAATATCTTTTGATCTCAAGAATTCCTCTCTGTGGATATGAATGTGGATGCTAATGGACTGATGTCCTGTGAATTTCTTTCTTTTTCATTGTTTTTCATCAGAAATAGTGTCCAGGGTCCTTCTTGCACAGTATGTAAAAGCAGAAACAGACTATACCAGGCTATTTCACTTAATGATATTTGAAACTGAGGCGACTGATCTCTGCTCTGGCCGTCAAAGGGACAGGAGAATGAAATTTCTTCTTTGACTAGAACTTTGGACTGCTTGGTCATTCTGGTTTTAAATATTTTAAACTATTGCTCCCCCAGATAACCTTTAAGTAATCACAACTCAATCACTATGTAATCACTACAACGCTCTTTGGTTTAAATATGACTATTTTATTATTAAACATACCTTTAATTTTTCATAGACCAGTTTACAACTGCAGATACTTTCGGACAAGAGAAAGTATACTGTCCTTGCATCTCTTAATCACACATTTTGAAGGAAGGCAGTATAAGTCACACTATGATACCATTTGTATGTCTTAGAATAAGTGATAGGCAAATTAAGAATGAACAGAGAATTCTTTCTTGCACAACTTGCTAAAACTAGTTGGCATAAAGTTTTGATAAAGATGGAAAGTAAAGATGATTTTTTAAATGAATGAATCTTTCCTGTAAACAAAAATATCTGCAATTACCAGCTATTTATTTTGAAAAAATACTAGACATATGTCAGACTATCTACTGCTTATTTGGAGGCAATTTTGATCCATCCATTGAGTTGGGCACTGGTTCATAAATAGAAGAACTAAAGGGACAAATTTTCTGTTCTACTGTAACAATTCTGATGTTCCTATATCCAACAATATGTTAGATTATTCTAAATTCACTAATTTTTTTAAGAATTTGGGAAAAAACCAACAAAACCTTCAAAATTATTTCATGTGATCTAGACCACAGCAGCTGCCATTGATTCTCTACTGAATAAAATTCATTGAACCACTTTCTTGTATTCACTACTCAGGAATATGGCAGGCCCTCTGTAGCCTTCATAAAGCTCTGAATAATCTAATTTAACTTTGAAACGATCCCTTTCTAAGTAGAAAAGGGAAGACTACATGACCTCCAGAAGTCGTTTGCAACCTTCCTGGTTTATAACTTCCATGATCTGCAACTGCATTTCCAGCAAATCCCAATGCTGATGTCCAAGCTAGAAATAATCATAAAAACACAAAGTGAACTATCTGATGAACAAGATCCAGGTAATGGAACTCTGTATTCCAGGACTAAAACTCATAAAACAGTCAGCAACAATTAGAATCAAATGCAAACCCCATTTCTTTGGTTTGATGTTCAAGGATATCTCCTTCCTAAGTGTGAACGTGCACATGCATCTGTTAATCTTCAAGGAGAGGTGAATCTCCTCACCCAGCAGAGGTTTTTCAAACACTGAGATGGTGAGTATTTACACTCAGTCATTTAAGAGTCATTGGCCTCTCAGTGTAAAACTGGTAGTACACACAGGGAGGTGAAATACTTGCTTTACTTGAATTGTGAAAGTGAAAATGCTACAGCTGTTCTGAACATACATAACACCTTAGTTTGCTAAAGACATTGACTCACTATTTAGTTTATATCCTTGTGAAAATACTCTCTTTTCTAAATTAGTATTTTTTCTCTTTCTGAATGCTGATATTCTGTCATTTTATGGGGTATAGCTATAAAACTATAGATGTAAAACTTCACACTTCGGCTGATTACATAAATTATTGTCAACACCAAAATAAAAAGAAAAGAAAAAAAAATAGAGCATCTGCTTGGATTTCTCTCTTGTCTTCAAAAGGCTCCTAAGGATTGAGGGGCCCTCATAGAATGACTGCTCTGTTAAGTCTCAGGGAAAGGGTTATCTAGGATACTAGGAATAAGCATCCTCTCAGGTGTGCAAATCTTATTCACCAAGAATAGGAAAAATGTTTGAAATCACCTTGTACAACACAGGAGGTTTCATTTGATCACAGAAAGAAAAGTCCAGATCTGAATTTTCAAATCACATTTAGACAACAATCAAAACACTGATTCAAAATAATTCCATCAGGTAGTGACAAAACAAGTAGAAGTAGCTTCAGAATGAAAGAAAGTAGGCTTAGATTAAACATTAAAAAAAAAAAAAATAGACTAAGGGTAGTGAGACACTGGAACAGATTTCCCAGAGAAGTTGTGGATGCCCCATCTTTGCAAGTGCTCGAGCACAGATTGGATGCAGCCATGAGCAATCTGCTCTAGTGACTGGTGTCCTTGTCTGCCGCTGTTGAGCCGCTAGCAGAGAAGAAAACCCGGATTCTCAGCGTGGCATAGAAAAGAGAGCTTTATTGTTTTGATTCCAACCTATATAGACTTTTCAGAGGTCACCCAGATTGGTCAGTCAGAAACCTCCCCCTGGGCCTGATTGGCCAGGCCTGAACTGTCCAAATCTCGAGGCACTGTTTTTAATAACATCCAAACTTTCTCTTTGTTTATAAAAGGAGAAAAATTCTCATGGGGAAGACCTGTGCTAGCCACACTTGTCCACGACAGGGGTGTGGGAATGAGATGATCTTTAACATCCCTTCCAATCTCAGCCATTCTGTGATTCTAGAATTTCAGGACTTCAAAGCAGAAATGTTGAAAGGAAGCACAATAAAATATTCAGAAGAGTTCAGTGTCACTCTACCATGTATTACTGACTGTCAGGTTTGTCATTTTTGAAACAATATAAGTGACGTGTGAGAAATAGAAATTTTGGTTTCAAGTCGTGTGTAATATTGACAAGATGGCAAATATAGTTGAAGTATTCATTTAAAAACCTTGAAAAATATTAACATTGTTGCCAATTAAGTTTTCTAGAACTCTTTTAATCTTTTCGTATACTGAAGATCTGCCCCAGTATGTGAACGGGAACTGTCCTGTGCATCACCATGACATCTTCTATACATGTCAGTTCTGTGAGCTGCATGTCTGCTCTTGTAACAGAGAAGAAGTACAAACTTCTTGCATCCTCAGGCCATCAGAAAGTTTTTTAAAAGAGCATGCTATAGTTCAGTAGCCATGTTAACAAAGTGAATGATAACTGGAGGCAGAAAAATATTTTGAGTACCCAGCTAATGTGAAAGTCTGGCCAAAATACAATCTGCAGAAGTGTAAAAATAAAGAGCAAACATAGTCTGCAATCATATATAATAGGTAAATTATATTTTTATGGGTATCTAAGGATGAATAATACAGCAAGACATGAATATCAAGGATCAAAACAGAGAATATCTATTAGCTCTTATCAAAGAATCACTCTAAAGACAGTTTTTGTTTTGGTGCAGTAACACATATAACATAGATAAGGCTGATAACCCTAGCCCTGAAAAGTGAGCTGAACCATTACTTTAGTTATGGACATCTCACAAGAGCAAACAAAATTTATTGGATAGAGTTTCCAATATCTTATAACTTTCCACAAGGCTCTCAGAAAATTATTTTACTGCTGGAGCTAAAGACAGCCTGAGCTGTTAAAGGTGACGCCTTTTAAGTGACATCTCTAACACATAGTATGATTTGCCTGAATCAAAGAGTCATTTGTTCTTCTTTAACAGTCCTTTTCTATTTTTTTTAATAATTGCAAGTTTTCCTGGAGCTTATTAGTAATTACTATTATTATTTAAATTCACCATGCATAAAAAATGCAATTCAAGAGTTCATACTGATCATTTTTTATGACTGTTTGAAATTTCACAACAAGGATGCTATTAGGAAGAAGAAAGGGAAGAAGTGCTTTCATGTTTCCCTTGCTTAAATGTTTTCAAGAAGAAATTTAGCTGGCAATTAATGTAAATGAAAAGCCAGGAACAGTTCTTAACATCATCTCTGACTGCTGTCTCTGGCATCACAGAAGTCACTCAATAGGAGGAAAGGTTCTTGAGGCAACCAGGATGCTGAGAGAAAGAAAAATACTACAGAAGGATTTAAAGAATTCTAATTGTCTCTTGCTCTGTCATTGGGCAATGCTGAGAAGCATCTGGCTTCATCTTCTTTCCTGTCCTCCATCCCATACTTTCACACACTGGTAAAGTTCCCCCTGAACATTCTCTTTCCAGGCTGAATCCTCTCAGTTTTCTCAGTCTCCCCTTGTTTATCAGATGCTCTAAGGCCTTAATTACCCTTGTGTCCCTGTGCTGGGCTCACTCCAGTACATCTCTCTTTCTTTAGTTCTGGGGAATCCAGTGTTCCAAATGTGTCTCATTGTGGCTAGCACAGGTTCTTCCCGTGGGAACATTTTGCTATATTTCATAAACAAGATAAAGTTTGGATGTTTTGCAAACAGTTTCTCCGGATTGAGTCAGTTCGGGCTTGGCCAATTGGGCCTAGGGGGAGGTCTCGGGCTGACCAATCTGGGGCACTTCTGTAGACTCTATATATATGGAATTCAAAACAATAAACTTCCTTTTCTCCTCTCTTTCCTTGTCTGAGAACTTGGGTCAGTCCTCAGCTAGCCGCTCAACAGCGACATCTCATTTACCATTTTTTCCACCAGCATGGGCACTCCCATGTCAAAAAATCATTTTTACTTCAGCAAGAACCCCGGGTCCGAAGCAGACAATGCCATGGAGATTCTACTCTTGTGTTTCCAAACCTCCTCAATACATCTTGATGCCCCATAATTCTGTGAGCAGAGGGCGCAATCCAGTCCTGAATCAGTTTTGGTTATGTTCTGCTGAGTTCCTAAATCTAAGAAACAAACAGAAAATCCTCAAAAAAAATTAAAAATAATATTTTTATAAATTCCTCATATAATATTTTTCTTTCGAACTGTCCTGACAAATATTGATCCTTCCCAACCCTCCACCCTTTCTTTTTCTTATGAAGTACGAGTCAACACAGCACTACATACAGTACACTGATTTCTCTTGCTTGTCAAAAACATAACTGATGATTCCTTCTTTGTTATTGGCACAGTTGTTGCAGAAAAAGAATTTCTCAGCTTGTTTTCCCTGACGATCTTGCTTTCTCTGCCGCAATGTAAATATTCTACAGCATCGTGCTTCATCTGTGGCAAATGTGAGATTCTAAAATGTTCTTTCTGTTTTCAAAGAATGTATCTAGAACTCAGAGGCTTTTACTCATGAAGTTATAAGACAGAGATAATTTTGAAAATATTGTTAAATGCTGGGTCTGAAGAAATTTCTGGAAGGGTGACCTGAAATTAATTCTGAGAACTGATCTCATTTACTGGGCTTCCAGCTGTTTTGGGGCATAAATACCACAGTGGAATTGTCCAAATTTAAAGAGCCTGAACACATGCATGGTCATCGTGTGTGCCTGACAATAGGAGCTGAATCAGCTGGAAACTCTGTCTTTGAGGACATCATTTTACAAGTACTTCAGTAGAAAGAGATCTTTCTGCTTTCTCAGGCTCTGAGAAGGTTGAGGTCTGCTAACATAAAAGAGTCAAGAAACTTCATATATTTTAAAGATTATTTTCCAGATAGATTTTTCTCAAATTTCTCAACTTATTACACATAGACCTATGGAAAAAGTTTCCTTGTGCCATACAATTCCCAAATACAACTGCTCCCAAATAAACATTTCAAATTAGTTATAATGCAATTTTAAAAATACATTGAAATTTTAACCCTGTTAAAGTTGGTGTAAAAATTATCTTTCAAAATATATTTTTCACTCCTTGTTATTTAATTATAACTCTATCTGCACAGAAGAAATTTAACATTAAAAAGGCATAAGCAAATGTGTTGCAACCACAGCCATTATTATTTTAGGTTAGTGTAATTCCAGTACATTTCTCAGCAATATATGTAAGTACTGCTGGTTGTTTTCTTCTCTGTTTTAAGTTAGATGTCTTTTAAATTAGCTTTTCCTTGAGCAAAGAATTTTTAGTGCCCTAGAAGATTTACTGCTCCATAACTACTGTTCTTGGTATACCACACTCTGTTAATATAGGTAATAAAAAATTAAATCTTGAAAAACTCTGGAAAAGTATGTATGTCCTAAGAAAAAGCCTATTTTATCCTTCTATGTACTTTGGATAACATAAGTTTGCTTAAAACCACAAGATTTTTACCCCTTTTTCAAGAAAAATTTCTGAACACTGCGACATTTGCCAACTCAAATGGTTATTTATTAGAAAACATTAATGACTTACTTTGAAAATCTGAACAAGCAAGCAGTTAAAAAAGAGTTCACTGTTCTAGTTAGAAATCTTGCAAGTGTATCTAAAATTTTTACATAAAGACAATTTTTATTTTTTTCCTTAGTTATGGAAGATGATATTGTAGTCTGGTTTTGAAGTCAGTTGAAAGGTGACTATGGCAGTTGTTAGAAAAAAACATTATGTCTGGGTGTAAAAATAATTTCCTATAAATCAGGAGTTCATTCTCATGTGTAGTACTGTGCTGAATTCCTTGCCTTACTAAGAGTTATAACAGATATAGAAGGAGAAATAAAAACATGTTAGAAAGACAGGAAGAATAGCAGGTAAGATTAACAAATTGGGATCACCCCATTTAGAAAATATATAAGAGAATATATTTTATATATTCCCTTATATATGTATTTATCTTTTAATATTGTTTATTCCTAAAATTCAGCATGTAGAGAAACCAAACTGAGCACTCTTATCTTTCAAAACTCATCAGATGTAAAACTAATGAAAGAAAATTTTGTGTAACCAACACTGTTAACCTTTGAAACTATTTGCTGTATCAATGTGCTTGAAGATGTCAAGAGCTCAGAATATCTCATTAAAGCAGCAGATGTCTACTCATGAATAAGAGCTTCCGAAATTGTAGGTCTTAAATCGAATTAAAAGATAAGTGTGGATAAAAATTACGGGGTTTAAATCAATTGCTTTCATAAATGTCTTGCTCTAAACCCCATGTCCTTTTGAAATTTCCATCATTCTTTATTGGTTGATCTCTTCTTGAAATCACAGCTAAGCACTTTCATCACGACCATTTTGAGAACTGGAGATTTGGGCAATTGGACAGTTCTTTTATCTCTTGGAAAAATGAATAAACTCAAAAGTATGCATTCTTTTCCCCCAGTCTTATTGATGTATATAAATAAAGATGTATTTCTAGGTCTGCCATAAAGGTTTCACTGACTCTCGACAGTCCTTGCTTACTTCTATCACCAGTGACAATTAATCAACAATCACCCAGTTCCAATGAAAACTGGAACAGTGATGTTGGGTAGTCAGATAGCTCTGAATCCCAGATACTCTAATCTGGGTGGCACTTAAAATGTGCAGCACATTTCACAGAATCACAGAATCATAGAAGGCCTGGGTTGGAAGGGACCTTAGAGATTGGCTCGTTCCAGGCCTCCTGCCATGAGCAGGGATGCCTTTCACTAGACCAGGTTGCTCAGAGCCTCATCCCAGTTGACCTTGAACACTTCAGAGTTGGGATATCCACAACCTGTGCCAGTGCCTCACCACCCTCATAGGGAAGAATTTCTTCCTGCTATCTAGTCTATACCGGTTTTCTTTCACTTTGAAGCCATTCCACCCTCATAAATAGTCTCTCTCTCTCTTTCCTGTGGGCTCCCTTCAGCTACTGGAAGGCTGCAATTGGGTCACCCCAAAGCCTTCTCTGTTCCAGGCTGAACAACCCCAGTTCTCCCAGCCTTTCCTCCCAGCAGAGCTGCTCCATCCCTCTGATCACCTAGGTTCCTCCTCTGGCCTGGCTCCAGCAGCTCCCTGTCCTTGCTGTGCTGGGAGCCCAGAGCTGATGCAGCACTGCAGGTGGGCTCTCAGCAGAGCAGGGCAGAGGGGCAGAATCTCCTCCCTGCCCTGCTGCCCACGGGGCTTTGGCTGCAGCCCAGCACATGGGGGGTCTGGGTAGCAAACACACACTGCCAACTCATGTCCAGCCTCTAATCCACCAGCAACACAATATAGAACTGTAATCTGACAGTATCCATAAACTTTTTCCCTTTATGTGTAAATTTACATTCTATTGGTCACATTTCTTTGGTCTGCAGTTTTGTATGGTTTTAGTCTTCGCTGTTAATAAAAGCACGGATGGCACAATAAGCGTGATTTACATTTTGTTCTGCATGTCTCTGAAATTCATCGTGATTCAAAGCACTGCAGGGAACAAGTTTCACAGTCACAGAACAGCAGCTGAGAAAGGTTTGTGTTTTGCACACACAACCAGTTTAAAAACAACTGCTCTTCAAATTCTCACCATGTAGCAACCATTCTTTGCTGTTTCACATACTGAAATATCTTCTGCACGTCTTGGCTCAGGCCAGCAAATCTTGTTGTCTCTTCTTCAGTGCTGCAGTAATAGACTATTCTTTAAGGTCCCTTCACTTAAATTAACTGATATTGCACTAAACCAGATATTATTACTTGCATAATCTGGTAATATCATTCATGGAGGAATAGTTTTCTCTGAAGAGATGGTAAAAAAATGGCTGGTGGGACTTCAGTAACCAAAAGAAGATGCTTACACTTATCAGGCATGAAGGTGAAAATTCTAATGAGTTAGGGAAATACAGTAATTTATGAAACATTGTTTGATAGCATCCATAACATTCCCAGGCTGAAAAAAAGGGCACCTTTGCCCTGGAAATTGTATGAAATAAACCACTGCTAACTGATGAGACAGAAGGCAACTGCCATGAAAAAGTCTGTTTGCAAGTGCCCATAAAATAGGGAAAGTACACAACTGACATGTTGCTGAATATGTGGGCAGTTATATAGAGCCAGCTGCATCATCATAGCACTGTCAGTCTCATTCTTGGATAAAAATAATAAACATGTCCATAACCCTGCCCAAATATCTGTACCTGATAGTGATGGAATAAAAACTGCTGAGAGTTCATGGTTTCTGAGAGACTGATCTGAGAAGAGGAATAAAGTCATATATATCCAAATGTGGGAACATGGAACATACAGATATCTGCTGATAGAGTCCAAAGAAGTTAACTTGTCTCATCTCTCAAATGCTACCTTTGCTGCACCAGACACAGAAGTGTAGGATACTTCCTTCAGACATATAAATTCAGCTTATTGATTTCTTTTCTCATCACAACGTTTTATATTGTGACCAAATTAGCACACTGTACTTCAAGCAACCTTGCTATCTTCAAAAATTAAGCAGTCCTCTTTACCTGGACAAAATTATTTTACATTTGCCCTTGTCATTATTCAGTTCCAGAAATGATACAGAGAATTATCCTCCCTGCACAAAATCCATGAATCTCTTCTTAGTATCTAAATAATTTCAGGATTGTTTTAAGTTTCTCTAGCAGAAAGCAGAGTTCTTTATTTAAAAGTGACTTGAAACAGAGTGGAAGCAATGGTTTTGCCTCTTTCTCATAAAATGTTTATCCAAAATGATAGTAATTTTAGATGTTTATGAAAGTTAGATCTTTATGAAAGTCTCTATAAGATGTTAAGAACTTGAAACATAAATGTGGCATAAACATTTATGAAACTCTTTTGTTTATTGTGCATCATTTCCTCCCCACAATAGTGCTGTTGTTCACTGTTGTATAATTTATCTTAGTGCCACTTCAATTGTCTGCAGTTTTCATAGGAAAACATCCTATTCGGGATAATTACTTGCTTTGGAGATGATCAGCAATTTGGTTCATGAGCACCTCTGAAAATCATCAAGTCTGCAGAAGGCATTTTTCTGCAAGGGCAACGTACTGTTCTGCTAAGAAGGGGTATTTTGTATTTTCTCTTTTCCTTTTTTCTCTCCTTTCCTGTCCCACAAAACATTTGACAATTGCTCGAAGATGTGTTAATATCCTTACAACACCTCACCATTTAATTTCAGATATACAGTATCTGTGCTTTTTTTTTTTTTTTTTTTTGTAACTGTGCCATTGCCATACGTTCCCCTAAAATTCTCAGCTATTTTAGGGTGCTCCCTTAACGTTTCAATTTCTAAGACATGTAAGTAAATTCAGCTAGATCTCCTGGCAACTTGGGTGTCCACTGGGAAACATGTATTTCAGTATAAATATCCATTATCAAATCATCACCAAGATTTCAGTTTCTATATTTAATTACATTTGCATTGAACATGCAATCATCAATCAACTTAAAAATAAAATAATCCTTGTAAAAACACCATGGAGATGTTTCTTGACAAGTTCAGTCACAGCAAGTTTACAGATCCTCAGTTCTTGTAAACTGACTCAAGTGCAGTGATGAGAGCTTGAAATGCTTCTGTTGCCAGAGCCTAATTCTGCTGCTTTTATTCATATGAGAGGATAGACTCCTGTATAAACAATCTCACTGAGCAAAACAAGTAAGCAACATGGGGGAAAATTAATTCTTGCTGTCTTTTTGCAAACTTCACAGCTAGTAAATCTTTATGGGAGAAAAGCTGCACATGATAGCCAGGTTGTGAAAGCTGGAGGCTACTGTGTGAAAGACAGGGAACTTACAGATAAATCCACTTCGATTCTGAGTCTGATGTCCCAAAAGATCCAAGGTACTAATCAAACATGTATGCAACATTAGGTAATACTTTCCCTTCTTTTCCCCTGAGATTTTTCTGGCAAGACTTTCCAGTCACTAGAGTTGCATTTTAATTGCTTTGAGAACCTATCAAAGCTGACTTCCTCACCCTTGAAATAACTGCCCCAGCAGAAGGATGATTATACTTCTTGATGCTACTCCTCTTAGCAGTTTACATGGGATAATTCTCCCTGTAGTGTTTTTCTGGTCTTGATTTTAAAACTTACATAGCATGAAAAAGGGTTTGTTTTTTGTCAGCATATTTGTTATACATGTGATACTATCCAGAAATCATGTTTTCTAATTCCCTAGTCTAAGCACAGTCAGTAGGCTCCATGTCAGCCTTCCCCCCAGCAAACAGCACACTCTAAAGAATAATGCTATTAGCCAAAGAATGGCAAATACTACAGGTCTGTTATTATTGGTACCAGTTAGTGTTCTACAGCACTTTGAAATTCTCTTTTTTTTTTTTTTGTTTTTTTTTAATGTATGGCCATGAACGCCAAAAGCCGTATGAAGATTCAGATGGCAGAAAATCTGAGCCCTATTTCTGCATCTTTCTAATCCCCTTTCGCATGACCTCAGCATGACTTGCTCTTGTGGTTCACTATGAGAAACTTCTTTTGCAGATCTTTTTTTTGTAACAACTGAGTTGTTCAATAGGCAGCAGAAACAATGAAACCCTGCACACTTATATCCTTTGTCCCTTTCTCTCCTCCTCTCTCTGTTCCTCCACTGTGGAGGAGGGACCTAAATGTATCCTAAAATAGCTTTTCTGTGGTATATGTGATAGAATACTTTGAGCTATATGCTTACTGATGGGCAAACCAGCTGCTGCCTCTTCAGTGAGGCCTCTGTATTTCACAATGTTACTACAAGAACGTGATTATCTTTGAGATTTATACTCATCTTTTGTTGTTTTACTCCATTGCCTCAGAGCAGTGAAAAGCATGTTCGTCTTTGCCTTGAAAAGCTGGACTGAAAAGAGATTTCTCCAAATGCTGTACCAATGTGTTGTGGACAATCTACATGGTGTGCTCTGCTGACTGCTGCAGACAAGTAACTGGGCAGAGCTCTCAGGACAAGAAATCCTATTTGGAAGCAGAGCATTCTCATCTGATTTCAAAGGAGCAAGCAATAGTCACTCAGAAATAGTCACTCAGATCTGACACTGGTGAAATTCTCATCATATTTATAATTTATTATAAGCAGACTTGGAATAGCAGCATTTTTTATGTTTAGTTCTTGGGGGGCAACAAACCTCCTGTTTGCTTCTGTATTGTGTTGTGGTGGGGCATCATGGATTTCATTCCTTGAACCTGTGCAGATCAAGGTGCTTATGACCCTCAACTAAAGTAGAATATAATGTTAAGGTATGTGTACAAGTTATTTGGTTTTATTTATTAACACTGCTTTTATTTTCTCTAATTATTCCCCTTTTGCTGGGTGGAAAGGCTCCAAAACATTAAAACCAGAGATAAATTTGATAAAACTGGCATCCTACCAACTTAATAGTGAGGGTTTCTTGCTTTTTGGCAAGCAAGGTTTATATTTATTTTTAAGGTTTTTATCTAACATTTGTTTTCATCATCTTTCTGCATCAATTAATTGATGATGTCTGTTTCTATAGTTGGGTACTAGGGCTAATGGATCCTTCTTATCTGGGAAAACTCCACCAAAAATTTCCTCTGCTATGCTTTCCTGAACCTACACTAAAGGCCTCTGCCAAAAGTTCCTGCAATTAAGCATCTCTCATGACATTCATGAACAGAGCAGCTCCTAAATATAAATCCCACTCTCATCTGTAAGGCTTTGCTGAAGCTGCCATATTTTGGATTTCCAAAACTGTATGAGGAATAGCACTTAAATACACATGAAACTGTTCCTTTTATACTAGATTACAAAATCTTTAGTTTCAGAGCAGGACCACGAGATGTGGAGCTGAGCAATATGGTTCTGATTTATGTTGTGTAGATTAACCAATCAATGGCACAAAGCACTCACGTTCCCCTCTATCAGTATTTTCTTTTCACATTCCCAAGTGTCCTAAAACCACCCTCTGCAGAAAGACTCTAAATTTTATCTCCTATCTTGTAGTTCCCAGAAAGATATGACTTCATAATTTCTTCTTCCTGTATATCAGAATTTTTTAGTCTACCGTGCAACAGGAGCCAAGCTGAAGATAACTGGTCATGTCATTCACATGAGTTTTCTGCAGAGGGACTTCTTGTCTCCCTCCTCCCCAAACCCTCTTGAAAAGGGCAAAAGAAGGGTTGGAAAAAAATATTATAGATGTGTTAATTTGGATTAATCCTTTATTATCTACTATCACTGCTTCACATTAATATAAATCTACTTCTATCTTCTTCCATATATCATACAGATGGTAAGATGACAAATTTATGGAAGTTGCTTTGGAGCCTATAGCTTAATTAACCCCCTCAAAAAGAATTATCTCTTCAAAGTCAAGCTGGACAAAAACCCACATGCAGGTTGTGGGTTTTTTCCTTACAAAGCAAGATCCTCAGCCAGACAGCACCGAAGCATCCAAACGGTAAGCAATTTATTTTTTTATCGGTTTTATTTCACACAGCCATGAATAGCAGAGGTATGTTTCCCCTCTGGACTAATAACAGAAGTCAAACCGGGTGAATTCCTAGACAGCCGAATGAACAGGCATAAACCCGACGGGATTAGTTACAGACGCACCCTACGCGAGGCTCGCGGCGGTCCCGCTTCCCGCGGGCGGAGCGGGGGAGCCGCCGAGCCCGGGCCCCGCGCAGCCCCGCGCAGCCCCCGCCGGCCGCTCCCGGGGGGAAAAGAGGCTGCCAGGGCCACTCCAGCCCGGAGGCGCGTCCCCCGCCTGCGGGCAGCAGAAGCGCCACTCCCGGGCTCTCCCGGGATGCTGGGGGCTTCCCAGTAGGATTCTCCTCCAAGCCGCTGGCGAGGAGGGGGGGAGCTGCCTCTCCCCGCGGGGGCTGCCGGCCAGAGGGGATGCAGGGAGGGACGCACGGGGGAACGCAGGAAGGGATCCCGGAGGGGATGCCCGGAGGGATGCAGGGAGGGATGCTCCGATCCTGCTGCCACCTTTCAGAGCGGCGGAGGAATCTACGGGCTCTGCCGCTCGTCGGAGTGGTGGAGGAGCTGCGTTTGCGGCGGAGGGATCGGCCGGCCGCCGTGCTCCCGCCCCCTGCGCGGCGGCGCGGCCCCGCCGATATAGCGCGGCGCGGGGAGGCGCGGCCGTCACTTGGCGAGCGGCGCTCCGCGGGTGCGGGGCTGCGCGGGCAGCGGCGGCGGCAGCAGCAGCGGCAGAAACAGGGCTTGCCTGGGCTGGGCGAGCATCCTCCAACTTGGAACTGTCCACCGGCGAGAGCTCCTGAACATGAGCCTCCTGCCTCTCTACCTGCTCGGATTGCTCCTCAGTAGCGGGCAAGGTAGGAGCGGGGCCGTCTTTTTCCTTTTTTTTTTTTTTCCTTTTAATTATTATTCTTACCTATGCTGTCCGCTCGCTCAGATTAACGGAAAAGAAACGGAGAAAAAAATAATAAAGCAATGCATTATCCTGGAACCAAATTAAGAGGGATCTAAAACTTGCTTCATCGCCCACCTTTTTTTTTTTTTTTTTTTTTTTTTTCAGTCTTCAAGAGGTGTCATTTATGAGGAGAAAAATAAAAAAGCTGGACGGCGCTAGGTGCACTTAGCTGCTTTGCATAGGTTTTTGCCTTTTTTTTTTTTTTTTTTTAAATTTTTTATTTGTACCCGATAAATGTGTGAGGGAGATGAAGCGATTACAAAAAATGTATCTGCCAGGCACTGGTCTTTAAAAAACCCTTGTCTACCCGCGGGGAAGGCAGTGCGGGCTTCCTTTACAGGACCAGGGAGAAGTGCTGGCAGTAGAGTCCGTGAGAAACCTGACCTGAAGTCTCCCTGTCGGGGTTTCTCCTCTCCGGAAGACCCTTCCCCGCGCTCCGCCGGGACACCGAGCGCCGGCTCGGGCTGGCGCGGAGGGGAGGGCGCTGCCGGGGCCGCGGAGCTGTGCGCGGGTGCGGAGCCCTTGTGCCACGGAGCAGCACCGCGGGGCAGGTGTGTGCGGGGACGGGGCGAGCCGGG
Source organism: Entomyzon cyanotis (assembly GCA_024500445.1). Classification (NCBI taxonomy): domain Eukaryota; kingdom Metazoa; phylum Chordata; class Aves; order Passeriformes; family Meliphagidae; genus Entomyzon; species Entomyzon cyanotis. The sequence goes on from JAKEPQ010000756.1 coordinate 7,707,778, forward strand.
CTGGCGCCTTCGGGCACCGCTCGTCCTTTGCATATCTATGGATGTATTTACATATTTATATATTTATAAACATACATACGTACAGTGCGTCGAGAAACGCGGACTCGGGGGTTGTGGTGCGGCCGTGGCGTTTGGCTTGTTTGTTGGGGCTGAAATATCTATACAGCTATTTATTTGTTTCTTTTTCAATGTCGCCTGCGTGATTACTTAAGGAATTGTGCTCCTGGAAGAGACGGGGCGGGAAGGGCCGCCAGGCATGGCACAGCCCCTGGGTGAGGGATAACCACGGCGGTGTTTGGAAAGTGTTCGGGCAAGTTCCCGGAGTCCGGCCGGGGCGCTGAGCCTCGCGGTGCTGTCCCTGCCCCCGCTCCCGCTGCCCCTCTGCCCCCTCTGTGCGAGGCTACATTCCCTACACCTGAGGAGTTGGGCGGCGGTCCCACTTCCTCAGGAGGTTTTAGGGAAGAAACAAACCCCACCCAGCCCAAACCCCAGCGGGGTGTCAGCGGGAGCGGCGGGGGCCAGCCCCGGGCCGCGCTGCCACCGCCGGGCACCAGGGGGCGACAGAGCTCCACGGCGGCGCCGGGCACTGCCGGGACGGGGCGGCTGCGGCCGGGCTGGGGAGGGCTGGATGTGTCACCCGCGGTGTCCTGTGCGGGGCTGGATGTGTCACCCGCCTCCGGGGGGGGCTGGGGAGGGCTGGATGTGTCCCCCCCGGGGGGGGGGGGGTGGATGTGTCACCCCCGGTGTCCTGTGCGGGGCTGGGGAGTGCTGGATGTGTCACCCGCCGTGTCCTGTGCGGGGCTGGGGAGGGCTGGATGTGTCACCCACGGTGTCCTGTGCGGGGGCAGACAGATTTGTTGCGCCTAAGGAAGGGATGGGGGCCGGGCATGATGCCTTGAGGTATCAAGCCTGCAGCTGCGAAGGTCTCCTTCCAGGCATCTGTGGCTAAACCTCCCACTATCCAGGCGTTTTCTCTCGGCGACAAGTAGTGAAGAGCCACCAGGTGCTCTAAATTTCTAGATAAAAGCTTCCCTGCTTTTGGCACCTCGGGGTGAGCTGGGGAGGTCTCCCGAGGAGCAGCGATTCGGGAACAGACCGGATGCTTTTCAGTACAGCCAGCACTGGGATGGCAAAGGAGAGGAGAACGGGAAAGCTTCCTTCAGGCTTTGCAGTGATCCACCTGGCTGTAATAATGGGTGTAGAGATGTGGAATGTGCCTCCTCCAACGGAGGAAGGGTAGAAAGCTACTTTGTGAAGTGAGATTTCTGCAGCGTAGGAGGATCGCATAGTTTAGGTATCTTACTATCACAAATGTCAGGAGATAAATAATGGAGTGAAATTACAGCTGCTATTAAGCCGAGTTTTAAAAATTATAGGATACATAGGAGGGGGGATGGAAAGAAGAGGAGGAAAGCTGAATAAACCTAATATTGATAGTAAGTTATTTCCCTCAGTTTAAAGAAACAGCTTAGTTTTATTCTTTTTAATAAAGAAAGGGAATTGTATTGGCAGGGGAAGAGTACAATTTTTTAACTGGCTGTAGAAATGGCAGAAATGTGCAGCCTCAATCCACAGCAGGGCATGGTAAATGGGAATGGGAAAGCATCTGCATATGGCAAATATACCCATTTAGGTTGCTAGGGGAGGGGCATTTTCTACAGTAGTGTTTGGGAGGGAGTTTATTATTTTTAATTCTAATAAGCATTATTGTGGTGAGGGATTTATTGTGCATTTTTTGTTTTTTGGCACCATGTTGAAGTAATCTTGAGAATTTCTTGAAGTGAATCAAATCATTTGAGCGGCTATCCCAAAAACTCTTGGGATTTATCTTTTTTCTTTTTTTTTTTTAATATGGGAATGCAGTGGGGAACACTTACATCATCAACTAAAGATTGTGGTGTTTGTGAGGACTATTTTTTTGTTTGTTTTTAAGTAAAGCATTGTTAAATGAGTATTAAATGCTTATGACTTTTTTGATAGTTTGGATGGCTAAGAAAAAGTAACTAGATTTTTTATCATTTGCTTTGGAAATATTAAAAGTCTTGGGTTCAGGTTTTATATTTTGAAGGATGTAGCTGCAGTGGATTTTATGAAGAATGACTGAAGCTTTTTCTTTGAGAAGTGCTGGTGTTTAAGACTGGAGAGAGGGAACTGTGCTGTATTTGTTCTGTTCCAGAAAATCAGAGCAGTTTGAGAACAAGTAGCAGACAGCCAACCCCTCCCCCAGCCCCTTAAGTTAAGAGCTTATGAATGTCATAATTATCTACCAGGGCCAAATATTCCCTCTCCTAATTTCATCACAAGGGAGGAGTTTAACTGGCAGGGTTATTATGCTAAAACAAAAGGATTTTTTTTTCTTAACCTTTCAAATCTGTCCAGACAGTTTATCTGGCATGAATTAGTTTTACTTTAATAAAAAAAGAAACAAAATATAACAAAACACACATACAGGCTCCCCACATGCCACAAACCAACAAAATAGCATACTCCACTCTGTAAATCTGCCTTTTAAAATATGTAGTGATAAAAAAACTGCATTGGTTTTTACCAGTGTCTGGGGACACTGACTAAAAGTGGATGAATGGACATCTTCCCAAATTAAAAAATCCTGTTTCTTTCACCACTCTGCATAATACATATTTGTTTAGGTTGTCAATTTTTTTTTAAGTTGCAGTAGAAAATGTTTTGTTGTAGAATTTGATCCATTTTGTGCTCTTCCAGGAGATTCATAGGAGTGAGTGCATTGTGCTTCAAGTTTCTTCTTTTCACTGCTTTGATACTGAATTTCTTCTTGTTTTTCCTGAAGAGTTTCTCTTTACAAGTGCTTATAAGGGACTGCTTGTTAATAAGGAACGTCCCCCTAGGGAGATGCCAGCATGTGTGTCTGATTCACCACCAGTCTGGAATCCTGCTTCTTTCTGCTTTTTTTGTAGTGTGCTCAAGAAATTTGGGATTTTTGAAATCAGTGATTTTTGCTTACTGGATTAAGTGGAACAACTGCTTTACTCTCATTGTTCACTGAAATCTGAAGCAGTTCCTGAGACTTCAACCAGCCATTGTTTTTTACCACCAGTTGATTTGTAAAACTACATCAAGGTTAAAAGACATCTGCTATCTTTCCTTCTCCTTTTCACCCTGCAAAAACAAATGAAAATCGGACAAAATCATGTTTGATTTTTCTATTTTAGACTACATTCTTCTCTTCAGGTAAATATGAGCATCAAAATATCTGTCTGAAAATAAACCTGAACTGATGAGGAGTTCTGAAACATTGACTTAAAAATAGATAGATGAGAGATACATAGAAAGCTTTGTTTCATGCACTCCCATACAAAATGGAGTTAGAGGTACTTTTGTCATTTGCAGTGGCTCTAGATCATGAAACATATGAATGATAAAGTAATAGACACAGAGCTTTAAAGTCTTCGCTAAGTCCAAATAATTTTGACTTTTCCTCTTACAACAATAACACTTATTTAGATAACAAATTATTTTTCTCTATGAAAATGCTGCTGGATTGTTAAGACTAATTTATGTATGATTATCTTTTCATGGCCACATTCTTCAAAACATATTTTGAGAACAAATGCAGTATTTGTTTGCCCTTTCACTGACCTTTTCTTTGAGGTACCTTTCCCAAGTGGTTCATGTTTACTTACTGATTTTCTTTCAATTTACTCCAGTAATCCCCCAGTTACATCCAGCACATGCCATTTTATTCCAGCACAATTGAGTCAAGTTAACATGACATTTTGGGAAAAACATGTTTTAACTACACTATAATTTGTGTCTCTGAGTTGAAAATCTATTATTGAAAAAGTAGGACATGAACTTCTTCAGGTAAAGAATCTGGATAATGGCTAGTATTTGTATTTTAAACTGCCTATGTCAATTAATTCATGCCAGATGTTTTAATTGTTCATTTAGGGTTTTTTGGTAGGTTTTTTGGTTGGATTTTTTTTTAGCATGCACATTAGCCTTATGAAATAAGGGCAATATAGCTGATGAAGTGTATCCTGAAGTTCTACATGCCATGGGTCGTTTGAATTTCATTTTCAATGTCTCTTGAAATTAAGATGTGAGCGATGGGAGAAGGAATTTACTGATACCCTGATGTATTCAAATCTGGAGGCTTGTTGGAGTCTGACAGACTAGATCCAGGCCTATTGGTAACTTGTATCTTACCACCATTTTTTATTTTGACATAAGAAATTAATAATGACCTAATTCTGACCTAGTGTTGTGTTTTCCCCCTTGGTGTACTTAAATACTTCCTAGTTTAGGTGTTTGACTAGAATATTAAAATTTTGGTAACTAGTTTAAAACTCAGAATAATTTTTAATATTAAATAGGGCATTCAAAGCACTAATTGCTGTTACCTCAAGAATTTGAGGATGTCCAGCTTTAGTGATGTAATTCTACATTCTTTAACAAAATATTTTTATTGTTTTTGTAGCACAGTTTCTCTTGAAATTGGTTGAATGGATTTGTATATTTTTAAAGGACATCAGGAAAATAGAGTTAACATAAAAAAGCAAGATACTCTTCAGATGCCTTGTATTATGCCATAGCATCTTGAATTGGGTGCCTTCAAAAATATGGGTACCAAGGTTCTTATTTTTGTTACATGCCTGAATTTTGCATGATATCATATGTTTTGACTGATGATATCATTAATTGGAGAAGACATTTTCTGATTTGTTCTGCTGTAGACAAGCAGAGAATCTACCTTTTAATTTATTGAATAGAAAGAAGAAAAAGCAAGAAAACCAGGGAGAGTCATTTATGTGGTTACAGTTATTTGGGGTGACATCTTACAATATTAAAATCCTTGTGCACTGGGAAGAAATCCAAGTAAGTAAGTGTTACTTAAAAGTTGTGTGGAAAGGAAAAAAAGAATACATGCACCAAGGCTAGAATTCCTTGTTTTATAAGACTGCCAAGCCTTTGAGCATCCTGCATCTGAGTGGCCCCATGGAAGCACTGTTGGTTGCACTGACCCAGAGGCTTGTTCTTAACAGGAATCCACCGATTTCAGTGGGTTCACTGGAGTACCTGAAAGCATCTCTTGAAATGGTAGGAGGAAACCAGCTTTTATTTTTGAAATAGCATGAGACAGACAATACTGTCCATTTATGCTGCTATTATGATCTAGGAAATTATGATTAACAGAAAATTTGTCTCTGAGTTTGTGCATTAGCAGCTGGATCATTAATGGGAGTAATAGCCTGAGCTACAAGTCTAATGATCTACTGCACAATGAGATATTTATAATGCAGTTCTTAGATATTAAGATGACTGTGAATATTGTCATTTGGGAGGCAGTAGAACAGGTTTCCCACAGAAGTTGTGGATATCCTATCCCTGGGAGTGTTCAAGGCCAGGTTGAGTGGAGCTCTGAGCAACCTGGTCTAGTTGAAGGTGTCCCTGCCCATGGTAGTGGGATTGGAACAAGATGATCTTTAAGGTCCCTTCCAGTCTGAACCACTCTATGACTGAAGACAAACTCTACAAATTCTAGTCATAGGAGAATTTCCATTGACTTAAGCTTGTGTTTGCATGAGATACAAGCAGGACCAGTTCTTTAAAAGCAGGTTTTTTACTGTCTCAAGTAAGTTAATTTGCTAAGGAAGGAGGCAGTGAAGACCATCAACTAAAAGTTCATTACATGGTTTCTGCCTATTTAAGAACAATGCTAAAAAATTTGAGCCAAACGTCTGCTGAATTATTTTAGCTACTTCCTGCCTTTTCTGGAAAAGAAGAACATGCAGTTCTTTGTTTTCACCTGTTCTTTAATATGATTCATAAAGATCATTGCAAATAGGATGAAGAGAACAAGCCTTTCAGAAACTTATTTGACAAGTCTGGAGATCTACTAACCAAGGTGTAATTTTTTACCAGTTTCCATGATCCAAGCATAATTGTGTCTGAAATATCCAGTTAAATTGGGAAACAGCATGTAGTACTATGGAGGTTAGTCAGCTTCTTCAGTAGTCCTGCCTATCATTACTGAAATAAATTTCCTCTTATGCAAGTGCTATACAAGTTCCTTCAAGAACTAGCTTTCCATAAAAAGCATAGATCTTTGATATGTTAATTTATGCTCATTTAAGATGTAGTGGCTCTCCTTCAGTTAAAAAAAATGAGAGGGGAAATACAAGTGGCTCATTTTGATTTTGCTGAGTTGAATTTTTCCTCCTACCAAAATTTGTGTTGTGACTTTAGAAGGCTGCACTGTTTTTTATCTAATGTTCTAATTACCTGAGTAGTATTGTTAAGCAGCACCCAAAGGTTGATGAATAATCTCATAATTCAGCAATAGTCAGAGCTGTAGCATATGAATAACTCCTAAAGACACAAATTAAACTTTTCTTTTCAAGATTATTTTTCCCTTTAGCTAATATTAAACTGATTGTTTGCATTGCAGTTGTCTAAGTCTAAGTAACAGTACCAGTTGTTTGACTGGCTGTGATGTGAAGTCCTTACTTGGAAATCACACAAATCACTGTCCTCACCACTTTGCCTCAGAGGTGAAATTTGGAGCATAGTATGAATTCAGATTAAAAACACTCATTGCCAGCAATTTTCTTGCCACTAAAAAACGTTGCACCAGATTCAGTCAAGCTGCAAGTAATTTCAAGCCCATTAACTTTGTAGACCTTTGTACAGCAGCTGAATTTGGCTTGCATGAACTCAGGTCCATGGTTAAAATAATGAAGTATTTAAAAACAGAGATGCATAAAGATGTGATACAGATAGATATAAATAGGAGGGGAGAGGTAATCTTGCCTCTTACTATGAATAGGTTTTTTTACTGATGACACAACAATTTTATTTTTTTATTTTATCAGGAAATATGTAATCAAACTGCAATGCTATTGTGTTAATATTATGACATTGTTATTTTAATTAGTTAAAGTAGAATAAACTACAGATCCAGGGTATGGAGAAGAGGCTAGCAAAGGGGAATATATTAAATGTACTGGAGAACAGTTACCTGGAGTACCTTAATATAACATTTTTAAAAAAATTCTTGAACATACCATACTCATAAGGTAATGTGCCTACTGGATCAGAAAAAAGATTGATGTACTCCAGTGACCTGAACAGAGACTCAAAGCAGGAGTCATAAAGAAACAAGTAAGTACAGAACAAGATGAGTGTAATACTTCTGTCAGTGTACCTACAGCGTTCAGGGATATGTCAGGTTATGTCTGTGTGATCTTCCTTAATGATCTTGGCAGATCCTTGTTGCGTGAATTTGTTCTTAAATCTGGCAGTACTTTGATCTGCTTGGTACACTGTGTCAACAACTTACACAAGAGAAAAAGAAGTCTGAAAAAATAATGTTCAGTCCTTTAATTGTGGTGTTGTAAGTAGTGGAGTCATACCAGTTCCCTACTTGACTCTTCCATGGCACTCATAATTGCATGTAACAGAGAAGCTGCCCATCTCTTATGTGATTAACTCAGAACTGCATGTTATATTCATGGGCTTTCCAGTGAATTTTTCAGCATTTTATTTTCCTACCCTTTTGGTAATAGTTATCTTAATTTAACAAATAGTAATGTGAAGTGCTTGAATTTTAAGCTGATCTGCATAAAGCCAATTGCAAAAAAGCTTCCTTTTTCATAAGTATCTCTTTTGAACTATAATCAGTGTTGCAAGTTCTGCCTTAGAAAGGGGCAGGGGCTAAAAATGGTCTAGCAGTTACCCTGGTGGAATAAATGCTGAGAGAGATTTGATTGCTAGAAAGATGATTCTCAGGGATGAGCACCTGGAAAGAGCAGAGGTACTTGAAAAGAAAGCTTGATAAGTAGATGGATACAGGCTGGTAAAAAACCAAAACAAACAAAAAACAACCAAAAAAACCCAAAACAGCCCTTCAGGATGAAAATAAATTTCTGACCAAAAAAAGCAGTGAGAGTCAGGAGCATATGAACAGGAGGGAAGAAGTATTGTCATTCTTAAGATGGTTCAGAATAGTAGAATGTCCTGAGTTGGAAGGGACCCACCAAATGTCATCATATCCAGCTCCTGGCCCTAGGCAGGAGACCCCAAGAATGCCACTATGTGTCTGAGAGCACTGTCCAAAGGCTTCTTGAACTCTGTCAGGTTTGGTGCTGTGACCACTGCCCTGGGGAGCTGTTCAGTGCCCAACCACCCTCTGGGTGAAAAACCTTTTCCTGACATTGAACCTGATCCTCCCCTGACACAACTTCAGGTCATTCCCTCGGGTCCTATCACTGTCACCAGAGAGAAGAGAACAACACCTGTCACTCCTCTTCCCCTCAGGAGGAAGTTGTAGCTGCAGTGAGGTCTCCTCTCAGTTGCCTCTGCTCCAGGCTGAGCAGACCAAGTGTCCTCAGCCACTGCCCATACAGCTTCCCCTCCAGACCCTTCACCATCTTCTTTGCCCTCTTTTGTATGTTCTCTAATATAATTCCTATATTGTGGTACCCAAAACTGCATACAGAATTTGAGGTGAGGCTGCACCATTTCTTAGGAAGTGCAGCCTTAAATTTTTTTTTTTTGCATTTATTTGATTTTTTTTTTTTTTAAGAAATAATAGACAATTACAACACTGCACAATGTTGAAACATGGTTTTTGCTACTCACCTGAATGATTTGGTATGAGGCATCTGTATTTTGCAATAGAATCTTTGGTTTTGTTGCTTTCTGTTTGGTCTCTTGTTCCTGAATTCTGATTTTGTAAATCTTGTCTTATTCATCTTGAAATTTAAGATGAATTATATCCAGCTGGATATTGCTGTCTGTAATAAATAATGCAGCAATTCATGTACTCCTGTGCTTCTCTGTTGGGGAACAATACCCAACTTCAGAGTTAAGCAAAAGCTAATGCTGACTTTTCCCAGTGGAGACTGTCTGTGGTATAATATGAATGCTACATCTCCAGACTTCTATTTTCTTTTATTTTAAGAAAACAGTGTTATATGAGATGAGCTCTGCTGACAGAACTGTGCACACCCTGCAGCCACAGAACTCCCACTGAAGTCAAGAGTGTTTCAGGGGTTGTACTGATTGCACTTTTCAGGGTCTGATTGAAGCTTTCAGGAGTGGTATAAATCCCATGTGAGTATGTGGGAATTTTGATTCAGTGAAGAATAGAAAAATCAACCTCTAACTTTATGTATATTTAAGTAGTGGGCATGTTTATAAGTAGTGCTGAAAAAAGTATGGGGCTAATCCAGCAGCACAAAAGAACTGGAAACTAGAGGGGTGTTCTGGTGTGCCAGGTTCTATTCAAGAGAGTGCAAGAGACAAAAAAAATAATTTTCTCTGTGCTTTTTATTAATGAATCCTAGCACACATTGTAAATATTGTAAACTAGTGATTTCATTCTCTCCCTCTGGGAACATATGCAAAAATTGCAATTAATCATCATGGTCACTTAGTTGCAGCCCAGTCTATAACTGTGTTGGGAAGTTTACTATTCAGTATGAAAGGTCATCACTTGGTTCTGTTTGAGTTTTTCAGAGTTTTTATTTACTTGTTTGTTTTGGTCTGTGGCTTTGTGACACTGGTCAAAATTGTTCCTTAGATGTTCAGTATTCAGGTCATGCCTGCAGGTCTGTAAGTGCCACTGTCTGAGCAATCAGATGTTCCATGGATTTGTGCTAGTTTGTGGCAATTCCACACATGGGTTCAACAGCTCTTAGCATTTAGTCAAAATAATCCTCTCCAGCACCTGTGCATTGAATTTCTGAGAATGTCTTTGGATTATACAGCCTGTGTATGTACCAAATTAAATGTTGCTGCATTTGAGAACTCTCTCAGGGGTAGTGTTTTCTATACAGTTCACCTAAACTCATGAAAGACTTACTCTGATTTTACCATTATTGCAAGTAAATTTACAGAATTCTGTTTACTGTCATGACAGTGATTCTCAGTTCTGAGTGCATGATACAGTTCTGAATGCATGATTTTTGTACATATTGCTAATTTTAAAAACAATTTGGCTCTTGCATTCATATTTCTGTATCATTTGCAAACATTATTTTAAATCAAAAGATGTTTATCTGTCTTCTAAAATCTCTGGAATCACCTGTTTCACTCTGTGCAGCCCTTTGTGTCACACTCTGACAGCCTCCTTTTATTTTTGTGGTCCTAGGTACATGAATGAACATTTTGTCTGCTGCATAAAAGAGCAGATCTGTCTGGGGAAACTATTATTTCCTGTAAAAATGGTGATGAAAAGAAATAGGCTTCTCTGTGAATCATGTATTTTGCATTTTTAGTAACATATTACTTGGTCTTTGAAAAAAAACCCAAACAAGCATGAGTAAGTAAACCCAGAAATCATCCTTTTCAAGGGTCCATCCTTCTGCTATTAGATGGAGTTCTGGTATCTGTTCCTCTGTGGACATTTTAAAACAGGACAGATAACTGTAGCCAGTGAGTGTACTGAAAAAGTAAAAGAAGGACTTCATCATCATGTAAATATTATAAAAGCTATTCTAAAGAAATCTTGAACTTTTTTGTAGTGTGATTGGTGAATGTTGCTATTGCTGTATTGCACCTTAAATATGTTCATGATTATTTTCCTGACTTTCAGGAAGCTCACTGAGGAGTGATCTAAAAGGTTTTCAGATAGTCTTAGTCTTTAGGCATGTAAGTCAATACAAGGCAACTATGCAGGAAAAAATTTCTGTTCATAACTACACCAACTCTATTTCTTATGACCTGCAGATATCAAGTAAGTAACATCCCTATCTGTCTGCCTGTAGAAAATCCTGTTTCTGCAGTGATGGTCTGTTTTTACCTATGAAAATGACTGAGTTATCTAATTCCATTTATGAATGTTTGATCAAAAAAACAGTGTTGTAGCAGGGGGAGATGGGAAACTCAAGCAGTAAGGAAGGAGGAACTCTTGAGTGTTTGTTGAAGGTTCATGTTCTCCTCCAAGAAGAGATGTTTCTTAGTCATTGGCGAGGGTTTTCTGTTTCCTTTTTTGTTTGGGTGTTTGGAGGTTTTTTGGTGTGTTTTTTATTGATTTTTTTTTTTTTTTGAGGGGTAGGGCTGCTAAAACAAAGGATTCTGGTTTCTTCATGATCCAGAGGTGTTCTCATAGAATCACGGGATTGTTGAGGGAGTCAGAGACCTTTAAGATTATCAACTGTCAATCCAGCATCACCACCACGTTCACCACTAAACCATGTCCTCTGCCATATCCACACATTTTTGAATGCTTCCAGAGATGGATGTTCCACTCTGCATCCCCATATTCCTGGGAAGTCTGTTTCAGTACCTTACAATCCTTTCCATGATTTTTTTCCCCTAATGAAAGAATCACACAAAGTTTCATGTAGCACTCCTAAGACTGGAAGACAATCCCTGCTCTTAAAATTCTGTTACCTGAGGTTTTTCCTGAAATCCAGTCCTAAAAATAGGTGCACGTGTCTATGACAAAGAATTATTAAAACAGCAGAAATGAGAACATAAGCTTTTCTAAGCAGCTGTTAGGAAAAAAGCTGCACATTGAAGCAAGAGCTATTTTTCAAAGTAAACATATTAAACAGTAAAAAACCATATTTTTTATCAAAAAAATATTTTATTATCAGTCTGAGTATAGTTGTTAATGAAATACCTTTGTGTAAGTTTTAATTCCTAACTAGATAAATAGTTGCACTTTTTTTGTTGTTCTTTAGTTTGGGTTTTGTTTTTTCATTGGGATGGGGTCTTGGTGGTGTTTTGGAGGGGGTTGTTTTGTTTTGGGTTTGGTTTTTTTTTTTTGCCTTTACATTATAAAAATACTTTTACTGCTGCCTTACAAGAATTAAAATGAGTGAAGTCATGGCCCCATGGATATTTTCTTCCTTAATAGATGTGAAATGAAACATAAAGAAACTTGAGATAAGCCAGAGTCCATCATGAATCCAGAACTGAACCAGCTGTTTTGATTTCATTTCAGTGCTTTGACAGTCATCCTGCTTTTATTTTATGTCAATGAGTCAAAACTGACATGAAAATATGCACTGATTGTAAACTGGTTTCACTGTTGTTCCTTGGTACTGTGCATGTTGATTCCAGGAGCTCTGTCTTAAATGGGCCTAAGCTGAGGCTGGAATGTTTGGTGGGTTTGATTTGGTGTTCCTTTAGAACTGTAAGGAGTACGGTAAGATTTCCCCCAGAAATCTTTATTTAAATCTGCACATTAGCAAGTAGAATGCTTGGTGGTTCTTTTTAAGTCAAGGAAACAAAATAGAAATGAGCTTTTTGGTGGGGGGAAGAAAAAGGAATACAACCAATCAAAAAAACCAACCAACCAAAAAAAAAAAAACCAAAACAACCCAACAACAAAAAACCCCCACAAGCATACAGCACAAAGCCAAAAAGCCACCCTACTGATTCTGTAAGATGTATTTAAATGTTTATGTTCCCCTCTCAGTATTCTGACACTGCAACAGAAACTACTTTTTTGTGTTTTGAAATAAGACCTGTCAGCATGTATTTCTTTGAAGAATTAAATTTAATAACCAAACTGTTTTTTGCCCATGGCCAACCAGGTTGTTTTGGTGTTCTAATCTGGTTGGGAATGCTGGAGTGGTAACGCTTGGTAAGTGGGTGAGAAAGACGTTGCCAGTATTGATATGTTCAGAGCCTGACCTGCAGATTCTGTTTACTAAAATTGCCAGACTGAATATCTGTAGTTGTGTTTTTGTATCTCTTGGAAGTGAAGATGGACTTACTTTTGTTTTCCTGAGTTTTGTGTCCATTTAAACACAGGTGACATTGGGTTACACAGCTGCCTTGATATGATCCACAAACACTTTGAAATACTAATGCAAAATTAGTTACTGATAATATTAGTTTCAAATATAGAAACAGCTAATAATTCTATTAATTGAATCATGTGATATTATTTTTAAAAGGCAGTATTGTTACTTGTGCAAGTGTTTTGAGTGAGCAGTTTACAGGGTGCCAAATGCTGGTGCAGCCCTGCATAGATTATTGAATCCCCACAGTAGAAATGGGGAGGGCTCTGGAATGCAGATTGGAATGCACATTCCCTGATCCCTTAACACAATTGAGAGAACAGAGTAATTAGAGGGGTAAAACTTATGTGTCCCCTTCATTGTTTGTACACACAAGAGGTTATCTATTGCTGTAAATTGGATTAGCTGTATAAACAGCAGCATAATTTATTTAAAGTCAGGTCTAAAAGACTTGGAAAAGAGCAGTGGAAGAACAAGAAGGGGATTGTAAAGAGAAGAGAGGTACAGAGAATGCAGCTGTACTTTTGTACAAGCAGCTGATGTAATTCATATATATTGGCATATTTCAATACAGAGAATTTCTTTGTGTTTTAACCATTGGCGGTATAGAGATCTGGGGACCCAACATTTCAGTAGAAGCTTTAAATCTATATGTAAGGGCTGTTGAAAATGCATATTTTATATCTTAAACCAATCATATTTCATAAATTCATAAAATCAATCACCACCTCCTTCTGCTGATCTATGAATATTCATCCTTACACTTCTTCCCAGGACGACTTGGAAAAATGATGAAGTGCCTTTGAAATGGATATATATAGTTGTTTCTTCAAAGTCAACCACATAACTTCTATATAAGTATTCTGGTGCTTGGATGCTTCAGCAGATGCTTCTATATAACTATTCTGGTGCTTGGATGGTTCAGTGTACGCTCACTGAGTTACTGAAAGGAATGTTTTGGGCAGCTTCCCTGCTGGCAGCCGTGGTGATGGCGTGAGAGGCACACACAGGTGCCCCTGCACTGCTTCTGCAGAGCTCTGAGATGCACTGATCCCCTCCTGCTTTCTGCGAGGTTAAAATATGAGCGTGTTTCTGTCTTTCTGTAGGGACTACTCAGATGAACAAAAGTATAACTTACACTAACATAAATTAGATAAATTGTAATTGAAATTGATAGCATGTATCACTGTAGTAACTCAATACAAAAAGGCAGTGCAACTTGCTCAGACGTACAAGGACTTTGTGTAGAGAATACTTTTCATTTCTCTATTCAGTTGGAACTTTAACAAATATTTTTTAGTATTTCTTTAATTAGCATTTAAATACTTCTTGAAAATTATGTGGGTATCTTAGTAAAATTTATCCCTTTTATTATTTAAATGAAAATGTGGGGTTTTTTCTCATATTTAAATAGGCTCCTTGTCAAGAACAGTTATGATTTTGTTAGAGGTTACTTTGTTGCATGTGATATGTACCTTGATTTTTTAGTCTTGATTGTTAATTATTATGCACCAAATCTGTCACTTTGGTAAACAAGATGTTTTATTTTAATGTCCAGTCTTTAATGCAGCCTTCTGAAAGACGGACCTTTTTGAGTGCAAAGTTCGTTGTCATGTTGCTGGTGTGTGTTTCTGACCAGAATGCAAAGTAGCTTGAATCCATACATTCTTTTTTTCCTGTACTGGGATAGCTGCCAAATCTATGTCAGCGATTAACTTCTGAATGTGTCAGCTGTAACAAATACAGTTCATTGTTTCTTGACTAGTTAACAGCTAGTTTGAAAGGCAGGAACAGCTCAAATGAAAGGGAAGTACTGTACGCTTTGTATCTAAAATCTTCAGGCTCTTAAAACCACTGAAAAAAAGAAAATTAAAAATCAGTTCTAGGAGGGATTTTTAGGTAGTCAACAATACTTAGCTGATTCTTCTAGTCAAAATATCCCAGATAACTGGATAATGGGGTTATCTGACAAAATTATGGTCAGTTACAGGTCATTTTCAATAAAGGGTTATATCATTCAATATCTGAGCTTCTGTTTCACTCATTTGTAAGGCAAAACACCAACATCCCTTTTCCTCATGCCCTCCCACTAAAGAAAAAAAAAAAGAAAATATTCTGCAAGAAATCTCTCTTGAACTATTAGAATAATATTTGAGATATTGGTTAGAGAAAGAATATCACAAGAGAGAAAAAAACAACAAAAAAAAAAACTTATTCAGAGAACCTGAAAGTACGGGAATTATCTAGAGTTAAGTGCAAAGTCACTTTAGAGGAGTGAGATAGTGGTGCTCTTCCTCCTCACAGACATGCATGCTCTAATTATTAATGTTTGGGATGTTTTAAGTTTGCAGACTGTTTGCACCAAGTTAGAATAATGTAATATTCATGTTTTGCCTATGTTGTTTTGGCAAATTTTCCTTTGCAAGTGAAATATGGATGGTTTGCTGTGAAGTTTTAAAAGCCCCTCTGTATATAATTAGTTCTTTAAGCTTCATGTAGATCTTTTCTAAATTTTAAATCAGTTATCCCAGCAGAATCGTTTTGCCATTCAAACAGCCGTTTTAGTATATGTATGAAATTTTTAGCTTTAATTTTCTCTTAAAAGGCATATTTTTGTGTAGTCTTGTTGAGCTCAGCATGAAGATAGTGGTAGTAAACGAAGACAAAAGGTGCTATTGCAACAGCTGTCTTATTCAATTTCTTGCATAAGAGAGCAGATTCAGTTTTTTTCTTACAGTGATGGCAGGTGATAAAGCTTTGCAGGGATGCAGAATTATTTTCTTTTACTATTTCATTTGAGCCCTGTTATTTTTAGATTGCAGCAAGTGAAAGGTTTGGATGTCCTATTAGGCAGAGATAGAGGAAGCCATGCAATGACAAGTCAGTAATTTAACAACAGGAGGAAATTTATACTGTTATACATCTATAAAAACCCAAACAAAAACACCCTCTAGAAAACACAAATTTGGATCATACTGAACAGTTGCTTTGAGTAAGTGGTTGGCAGCAAGCTAGTCTTCTAGGTGAATTTTTAAATGCAAGGCAAACTGTGGAAGAGTCTACCATTTCTTAACCTCTGTCGTAAAATAAGTTATGTATGTTAAGAGAGTGAAGACGGGAGGGAAATGGTCTTCTCATAGCTAGAAATTCTAGACTTTCCGTATAGATTTGTGGAATGAAATGTTACTTCTCAACACACTGCCTGTGGTGCAGCCAACGCAGAGAGGAGTACTCACACGTAATGTGCAGACTGTGAATCCCAGACCCTGAGCACTTGCTCCTCCTGCTCTGTGCCACCCCCACACTCATTCCCACAGATTCCTTCTTACACAGGAATGCTGTTTCATTTCAAAGGACTGCAGGCAGTGCTTCCCCTTATGCACGAGTCAGAATGCTTTATCTTTGTAATGCATAATGGTCTGTATCTGTAGAACACTGGTTGTGACTCACTGGCAGGATTTGTTCATCTGCACAAACTTAGTGTGCATAGTAGAAAACTGGAATGGTACTCTCCCTCTCCCTTCACCCCCTTCTTTCTCTTCTCCTCCCCTCTTCTGGTGGGAGACCTGTAAGCCTGAGGATAAAAGCCAATTTAAGATACTAAACCAAAAAATCTAGGAAATCCCATGTAATATGCAAACCATCTTTAACTCAAGTTACACACTTAGAGCTCAGATCTTTCTGAAATCTCAACCACTCCCACCATAATTTCCTGCTGTTACTTTTAGTAACTCTTCTTGAGCTTGCTGGTGGTGGTAGAACACACTCTGAGTTTTTCCTATGCATCCTTGAATCCAAGATCTTTTAAATTCATTATTGCAATGACTAGATTTTGTAAGGAGGTAAAGGAGGTATTACAAAGGGCAGAGAAGATTTTGTAAGGAGGGAAAGGAGATAATAAAAAGGACAAAGAAAAATGGATGGCAAGAGGTAATGATAGGAAGATTTTTGCATTGCAAGTGGAAGCCAAAATGAATGAGCAGGTAATTTATATCCCATGGTTTTAAATGAAAATGAAGGTTCACTTGCGAGTTCTGTATTTTCGTTTAAAGGGTAAAAGATGTCTGGCCAGTACATGTTTGCTGCTCTTGCCCAAATAGTATGCAAGGCTGTGTGTGTAAATATATATGTCTCATATACCTGAAAAATATAAGTAACTTTGTTTAGTTGTGCCATTTTCTCACAGTCCAATGAAATCTGTTGTTTTAATATTGTGTTCAAGTCCGGTAATTAATTTTTAGGAATAAGTGTTCATGCAAGATGAGCAAGGGCATCAGGATATGTAAGCAAATGGGCTTCTTTACTCCAGAGTGGAGAGGAGATATGTTTGGAGTCTTTAACAATTCAAGAATGGCAAGTGGAAGGAAAAATAATTACACTTTAAATAAAGTATGTGCTTGGTGAAGGAACAAATGAGTTTGAGCAGACTGAACAACTTCAGTCTAAAAATGTAAAGATTACTTCTGGCCATAAGATCAATGATAATTGTGACAGCCTTTAAAAAATATTTGAATAAAATAAGTTATTTTAAGAAGGGGATAAATGGATTTGAGGGTGATGTTGTAATGTTCTGCTGACAGAAGGACACAAGGATCTTTTACCCCAAGAGTGCTGTTCTCCTGATTTTTTGGATTAAGTTATAATTGGAATTAAACACTGAAATTTCTTCTTTGAGTTTAGAGTTGGTAAATTAAAAAGTAAATTAAAATTAACTATCTAATATTTAAAATAATCCATTGCAAATAAGATTTGTTCAGGAATTTTTCTAGAATTTCAGGTGTGTAAAATCTGTGGAATGATTTATCATGCAATGAGAATAATATCATTTTTCACTTACTTAATGTTTTCATTATGGATTAGTGATAATTAAGTCCAAAATTCAAGATTAAAAATAGGTAGCATTTCACAAATGCTTAGAAACATGACTGTAGAGTCCACTCTTCTACACCAATATCAATGCTTTCTAAATGTTTTACTTCACATAAAAAGTAACAGTTCTCAAACAGTGGAAAAAAACAGAAATTACAGCCATTAGAGAAACAGAAGCATTAACTTTTTTGTGGAACTGACAAAAGCTATTCTGGATATGTTTAAAGAAGAATCTGGTATTTAGAGACGTCATAGCCAAGTAAGTTTTGCCATACTGTTACTGAAAACATGAAATTATCAGTATTTGTTCTCTCTGCAGAGATTATCTTAAAAAGTGACTCACCTTGAAAAGAAGAATTTCACTTGTGACTTTTGTGTATATATTTAAACAATTAATGATAAGACAAATTTCTGCCTTTTTCTTCTGGTTATGTCATTCATTTCTTCAATGTAGCTTTTTTTTTCTGGCCTTTCCAGACAGCAAAGAAGGCTGGATACCGATAAGAGAGGCAAATGTTCTCTTAAATGTGCTTTATTTATAGCTTCAATTAATGCTGTAGAAGCAACTTTGTCGAAGAAAAATAAGAGAATCATAGTGCCAGCAAATGACTTCCATTCAACATGTCAAAGTCTAGTTCCACACATTCCTTGAAAAGAAAGGACAAATGGAAAGAGTCTGGAATGTTTCATATCCTCTTTTATGAAGCAGCAATATTCTCAGCAGGATATACTGTCCAAATTTTGTAATTTACAAAACTTTTCTTCTTTTATTTATAAGTACTGTACTATGTAAATCAAAGTTGTTTAGGCTTTAATTATTTAAATTTCTGTCATTTAGATTTCAATATTTACCACTGAAAAAACCCCCCACAATATTGGTCACATTTTTCTAGTTGGATACATCTGATGAGTATCAGTGTAACCAATGGAGGAAAGAAATTTATGTCACTATTAATGTTCAGCTCATATGATTTGGAACTTTATCAAAACTATCCATGTATTTGTCAAAGTACGTAATTTATTTGTAGTTATAGTTTGTGGAAGATAATGCTTTCCAGTCATTTATTCCCAATTCTGTTAAATCCTGTTCACCACGTAGTAAGTGCTTGAATGTGTTTTGTTTGATCATTAACCTTGGACCCTTGTATTCCATCGGAGAACATGGATGACACTTTGAGGTACAGAAGCTCACACAGGTTTGGAAGATGCCAATTTCTTAGGACTTCCATGGAACAGCTCTTGCAAATTTCTATACTTATTATTCTAGTATCTAATGCAGCCTGATTGTTCTTGAGTTTTTGGAAACATCTGGTTTCTATTTCTGGTTCATGTTCAAATGCTTTTCCAGGCTCACAGTAAATCATTAAATGGCATCATAACTCCAATTTAATATGTCCTTAGTTGGTACCTCTCATCAATGATTCCATATTAGAACAGAATATTCAGCTTTTTGCAAAACACTAACCACAGGGTTTTCACCTGTATTCCCTAAACAGGCTTGGCTAAGTGCAATTCGAGAGGCTTGTAAATAAGAAATAAAGTGTTGCTTTTAAAAACATCTCTGAAACAATCTTCACTTTGCTGCTTTATTCTTCATTTTATGACATATTAAATCTTGTGTCAGAAGAATACAAATGAATTAACTTAAAATACTTGTGCTTCATTTTTTCTTTGCTTGCAATGTCTTAATTCTATAAGATAAACAAGTATCATTAAAAAGACTTCAATATCTCTCATATCAATATATTTTATACTTTGCTCTCTAACTAGAGAAGATATTCTATGTTGCAAATTAAATCAAAAGAATGCTCTCGAATACATACTGTGAAAAATTAAAAGAATTTAAAGGAGGGTTTTCTAAGGCAAATACCTATGAAGATGACTGGTTTTTTTTTTTTCAAGGGCTGAAGAACTAAACCAAAGCAAAAGTGCAGTGAAGAATTGGGA
Source organism: Entomyzon cyanotis (assembly GCA_024500445.1). Taxonomy (NCBI): domain Eukaryota; kingdom Metazoa; phylum Chordata; class Aves; order Passeriformes; family Meliphagidae; genus Entomyzon; species Entomyzon cyanotis. Next base: position 7,727,331 of record JAKEPQ010000756.1, read on the forward strand.
ATGACATTCTAGATGTAAAGAAATGAATGCTCACTTTCAGTTCTTTTCTAGTAGTAAATATCTGAAAAATTAGGTAGGTCCACAAACAGAAATGTAAAATTAACAGGCATTTTCCCAGGAGAATCTAACTCCATCTTTGCTTTGCGATGCAATTCATAGTAAAGCTTAATTGGAGGTTTGGTGCCTTTAATTTTGTTTTGACATGCAGCCAATTATGAACTTTTCCACCAACCTAGCTCCATATAATCTTCCTGATTGCAAGTCTGTTGGTGTCTGCCCTTGGAAGAGGGTGAAGTTTACATAGAAGGTGTGCTTTAGGTACTGCAGTGTCTTTGGCTGGAGATGGCCAGAGGGTCAAATGATGATACAGTGCCTTCCTTGTTTCTCAGCCTTCTTTTCACCATTACCTACATTCAGCAAGGACTTAGGGTGAAAGAATGTTTGTTCTTGCTGTTATCTAAAATAAGGAAGTGCTTATGAGTGGATTGCACTGCTAGTGTAGAACATGCAAAGGGTGGGATGATTCTACTGCATTGTCCAAGTGTTGTATTTGCTTATATTTGCTTTCTAAATCTGTTTGTATTTCTCTTAAAATACATTCTTCATCGTGAAGACACACAGTGCAAGTGGCATGGCAGACCCTAAAGGAAATCATGTGCTGTTCCCATAACCTGGCTCTGTGAACAGAGCAGCCATGCATTGTCTTTGACAATCTCGTTTTTTACTGCTGTCACTTAAAACATACATAGTGTAGTCTCTACTGGATGTATTTGAGAAGCAGAGGTTCTGTGTAACTGGTCTCCTGACCTGATTGCCTCAAATTACTTTGTCTTTTGTTTGTGTGAAGCAGTTATTCACATATCACACTGGTGATATCACACTGGCAATAGAGTATAGCCCTGCAGGATTGAATTTGAACTGGTTCGGTGGCTGGGAGACTGCTGCTGAGCCTTTATAATGAATTTCTGTATGAATTTCTGAATTTCTAAGATCAAATCTGAGAAGATTCTTCAGAGTATTTTTTATCAAGTTTTGGCCTCTCTAAATGTTAGTGGTAGACATAAAATATATGTCCCAGTTAAGTAGTTTAATTCAGGGATTTTCTTTTTTTTTTTCATTGATTGGTTAATTTACAATAACAATTTTGTATTATGAAGTTCCTCCCACTGTCTCTGTACAAAAATAAGTTTCTTATTAAATTATCTCCACCTGGTGGCAGCATGTCATAGCTAGCAAGGGAGTAACAAGCAAAACTGGAGCAGTTTTTTAATTTAACAAAAACATAGCATCAAAGCTAGTTAAATCAGATGAGTCATTTATTGCTTAAAAAACCCTGTAAATGTGCATGAAACATTTTATAGCTGAATGTTGTGTCTCATATGTAATTGGATCTCTAACTGATAAGTATCCCATGCCTTCAAAATGCAAGTTGATTGCCATGAGTCCTGTTGGCACAATTGTATTAATGTCTGCATTGCTTCCCTCACGAAGAACAGTGCAGGTATTTTGATGGGAAAGCCAACATTCCAGAGTGTTTAGCATATATATTCTGCTTATTCTTGTGGTTATAAAATATGGATTAGGTTGTGCAGCGCTTGCATAATGTGTTTTCTTGGAGCATGTTTTTGTAGTCTGTTGCAAAGAAATGCTTTTTGCTGAACTGCTGAATTGCCAGTTTTCCTCAGTGAAGAAAGAAAACATTTTCTGAACAATAAGCACAGTATCAAGAGTATCTTATTAAAACCTATTTTTAAGAACTTACCTCAAGACTTTTCATATCACAGCTGTCCAAACAAGGTTTACATTTGATGCATTATGCAAGCAATTCCATATGATTTTTAAAAATTCCTATGGATGATTAAGATTTTTACAGAAAAACATAATTACTGTTTATCCACAACAGAGTGGTCTTTTATGTTTTACAAATAAGGTAATCTCTTAAATGTTACATGTTTACATCTCCATTTTACATTCCAAGAGTATTCCAGAATGATTCTGAGGGTTCAGTTGGAAAGGAAATTAGAGATTATTCTGTATTTTCAAAATATTCCTATAACATAAGGAAGTTATAGCATCCCTGGATGGTGTAAAGTGCTTTGACCAGCTTAAATCTTGTATGAAAGATGCTTTTAACACCTTAAGGCCAGAGTTAAGTCTTCTTTTTGTGGAAACTATTTAGACTTGGTATAAAAAAATTAACAAACGTGGGTTTAGTTAGTACAGCATGAAAGTACATTGATCATAAAAATATTTACTTTTTTCTTGCACCAACTAAAAAATAAGGCATAATGTCAAAAAATTTTGGTAAGAGCCAATTAATAGCTGTCAACTTGTAATAAATAATGTGTTTCTGGTTTAAAGCTTATAAATGTATTTGCTTCTATGTAGTGACATCTGATATCTATTACATTAAAAAACTTTGACTCAAATACCACAATTTTTTAATTTATGGTTTGTTTGGTTTTTTTTAATAGACCTCTAGGCTCCTTTGAAAAGTAAACTAGGCTTTTTATTGTTGAGTTTAAATTTAACATGTTACTTCATTGAACAGTGTAGTTATTTTGATGTAACTACTTACAACATATACTGGCTTATAATGAGTTCTTTAGTGGTTTAAACAACTATAAAAAACTTAAAGCTTGAGAAGCCCCCCCCCCCAAAAAAAAAAAAAGCTAAAAACTGGTTTGGTTTTGGTTGGTTTTTCTCTTTGGCTATGGTTTTTGAGAGGAAAATTAAACCACAAAGAATATTCTGACACCAAACAGAAGGAAGTTTGTATCTTTGTGGTAAAATCCATGCTCTGTTCTCAGACCTTTACTTGATGTGTGTTTGGCTGTATGCTTTGTGGGGTCTTTTTTGTAGTTAAAATACTGCTCATACCATCCTTCCAGGTGAGAACTACAGAATTTACCTTTGCTGAAGTCATTTCAGGCTTAATGGGCTGCAGAAATTGTTATCTACAACCACTAAATTTAAGAAAAAAAAGGGGAAAAATAACCACAAGGAGTTAATGTATTCACTTATGTGCATTGAGTCTTAAAAGGGTTTGTTGGGCCCACCTTGCTTTTCTGTTGTGTGAGGTGCATAAATATGAATTCAGGGAAGGAAGGGGAAGGGTAAAGAATCCCAACCAAGTAAATTATATTTGCATAGCTGAACAACCAATCTCTCTTATAAGCCATAAATATGGGAATATCACATTGATTTGTCATACTGCATTAATCTAATAAAACTGGCTGAGGCAACTTTCCATTTAGTTTTTTTTTTTTCTTTGTATATTAAGCTTTTGTGTGGAAAAAGGATTCCATTTTTCTTTGATCCATCAAGGAGTTTCAAGGCTGGATTTAATAAAAAATTCCTAGTTATTACTTAAGAGCTATAAAAATGAAATTTACCTAAAAAGGAGATTAGCTGCTAATTTAATCTTCTTTCTTGGTTTATTTTGTAGTATATTTCAGCCTGCAGCTGTTGAGCTGACCAGCTCTGATGAGATCAGGTAGCATAAGCTGCATGGGTTACTAATAGGAAAAAAACTATAAATAAAGTGAAAATTAGGCAATGAAGAATTTCCTGCTTTACTGATTACAATTTTTTTTTTATTATTATAAAAATCTATCACTACCTTTAGCTTTTTCAATGTTATGTTATTGGTAAAATGAGAAACATTGAACCTCTGGTGAAAGGTCTGATTTGCAAGAAAGAACTCTAGATGTGAATTAGGGGTCCAAACCAGGTACTAAGATATTTTCATATTGCTTCAGAGGTTCAGACCACTATTTGCTGATTTCTTCTTAGAAGATTAAACCATTTGTGGGTTTGATGATTTTTGTTGTCCTTCTGGGAAAGTCAAGAAATCTTCTCCCATTTCTCATTGCCCTTTGGTTGTCCCTCACCTTGAGGTGAAGGGACATAACCCAGTGAAGTTGCCTTCTCTCTTGTGCATTAGCAGGAATGAGGACTGAGGTCTAGGGAAGTGTGAACTTCCTGTTGGGGAAAACAGGGTGGCAATCCCCTGTCTGACAAGATCCATGCCAGTTTAGATGCTCTTGGAAATTTTGCCTCCATTGGCATTTCTTTAACCAGACACAAGGTGTGCATTTTAGATGACAGTGTAAGCCTTCAATGTGTATAGCAAACATGGATGTTTCGGTGTTTTAACTGACATAGGTGATGTCCAGATTTTAGGGAGAGGAAAATAATTCAGAATGGTCTGAACAAATGAGCTTGAAAAGAAGCTTGAACCCCTAAGGTATTTTAGAAGAATTGGACAATGTGGTAATCACACAGTTTGGTTTTTAGTGGGCAGCTGACCATATTGATTAGGGTGGGCTTTGGTGTCTGCCAGGCTTTGCAGCTTGGCCTGATGGGCACTGGCTGGATATGGTGGGAGCTGCCTTTGGCCTGTGCCTCTGGGAGGTGTATTACAGAAAGGTTCTTCCCCTAGAGGTTGGTCAGGCACTGGAACAGGCTCCCCAGGGAGTGGTCACAGCCCCAAGGCTGCCAGAGCTCAAAGAGCATTTGGACAATGCTCTCAGGGACAGGGTGGGATTCTAGAAATGTCCTGTGCAGGGACAGGAGTTGGACTCAGTGATCCATAGGGGTCTCTTCCCACTCAGCATATGCTTACTGGTGATTTCTTTCAGGAAGCCTGTGGATGCCTAATGTCTTCTGCACAGGTCCATGTCTTGAGTCACATTCACGTCTTGGTAGAGTTTATTTTGGCAGAATCAGCGTTGTGTGGCATTGTTTGGTGAGCAGGTTTTGTTTGATTGTTGTTTTGGGGGGTGCTTGGTAGGGTGCTCCTCTGTGTGTGAATTCACAGCACTAAGAGATACCAAGGCTTCTTTGGAGCTTATTTTGCTGCTTGCTATGTTGAGGAAAGAAAACCAATAAGATTTTGAAAGGACAGTTGTCAAAGTAGACAATAATAGACTCCATAAGATATTTGAAAATTTTGTTAATGTAAGCAAAACAATTATTTGGTTAATACTTGAGAAAAAAAATGCTAGCAAATAAATACATATTTTCTAGTACTTATAACTTATTCCTTCTTAAAAATTGACTAGAAGTGCATTCTGTCAGTTGTTACAACATCTGAAATAGTTGAATAAAGAGTATTTAAATTCATTTCTTTACCAGAGATGCAAATCCTTCAAATAGTGTGTATTTGAGAGCTTGTGAAGTACTTATGAAACATGAAAAGAAAAAAAAAACAACCCATCTGGAACTGGCTTGGGAATGTCATTATATAATACTTCAGTAGCTGGGTACTTTATTACTTTTGGCCACTTCTTTCTCTTTTGACTCTAATATCTGATTGCTATAAATTGCACTGAGTTCTGTGCTCTTTCCTTAGCAATTTTGTTAATGTCTAGAGTGAAAGTGACTTTTTGCAAAGTCTTTTTATACTGATTTTTTTCTTGAAGTAACTTTTTTAAATTTTTTTTCTATATTTCCCCTTTCAACTATTTTAATCTGAACTAATGTAGGAAAAAGGGGCAGGTCTTTGAAAGCAAGGAATTTTTTAGGGTAAGAACAAGAAATAAGATCAAACAACTGTATTGCTTGAAGTCATGCTCTTGTTTCTCCTCTTCAGGGAATATGCATTCAACTGAATTGCTAATGGCACTTCTATAAACTGACTTGTAAGCACTAAAAATGTTTATTTAGATGCTCTAAATAGGCTGTGAGCATACGGATACTTCTTGTAGAGATCTATTTGGTATGACCTTTAATAAAAATTCCTATAATGTGACATGGAATTTTGTTTCTCCATATTGCCATTCATTTCAATATTGAAGAAATTTAACAAATCCAAACAGCTGAGTATTTATAAGGTGATTATCTTTGCCTATGCACTTCCTGCACCTCCAAAAAGAGCTGTATAATCAAATTTTCTTCAAGATATGTTAAGGTGGTATATCATATGGTTTAGGAGTTATAAGATATCGCTGCATCCCTGTTGATATGTAAGGACTTAATTCTACTAGTACAGTAGCTAAGGCTGGTTCATAGGCTGGTGCAAATAAAGGAAACTTGTGCAGAATGTAAGTGCAGGAACCAACTTTTTTTTTTCTTTTATATTTCTTACCATAGCATACCCTGTCTGGCACTCTTTGTATATATCCCAGTTTTTAATATTTTCTTAAAGAGAAAAATATTTATGAATCGATGTAATGTTTTCAGGATAACTATGGTTATATAGCACCATTAAAAAAAAATTGCATTTTTCGTATCTTTCTCTGGCCTCTGAGTCAAAACAGGACAATGAGGTAAAATTTTACATTTCCATTTATTTACTGACAGAGTAAAACTGGGACTGCTGGTTTACTGCTGAGGTTGCCAGGACATTTTCATCTGGGGGGACTGAATCCATACTATGTCAAAAAGACAGATGAACTCTTAAACACTCAATTGCTTTTCTGGTGGTTCTCAATCCTGGAGCTCATCCAAGTGTATTTCATGGTGTGTCTCAATATAATGCTGGCACTTGGGTGCTTTGGGTTGAAACTAGGTTTTCTTTGCTCCCTGTAATAACACCACTATTAATGTGAAGCACTCTGGTTTTTTTCCTAATTTTCTAGTCTTTAAAAGGTGTGTAAACTTTTTTGGTCAGAATTAATTAAGAATATGCAGAGTGTTGAAATTTAGCAGTTACCCTGTTTTAGAGAAGTAAGTGTGTATCCTTAATAAGACTGAAATTTCAACTGCCTAAGCCACTATGTACTCCTGGAAAAGTTAGAAACTGTTGCTTTTTTAATAAAAGTCAGTAACATGCAACTTCTTAATTTAAATGGATATTTTGGGGATTACACTGAATACCTAAGAATCATGTTTGTGTTCCATATTAATTTTCAAATCCTATCTGTAATTGCTTACATATGTGAGGATGCTGCTTGGGTTTGTTCCCCCTTTGCTTCTGTGTACCAATTATAGTCATATTTGTGCTGTACTAAAACTAACAATGGCTTAAAATTAAAGCTGCAGCTCAGTGGGCACCATTTTATCACTAAGTGATCCTTTCTGAAATTCTGTGTGGTCTTGTGGGGTATTAGCTGTAGGTTTGGGGTTTTTTATTGGTTTTTTGTTGTCGTTGTTGTTGTTTTTTGTTGGTTTTTTTTTTTTTTACGGTACATGCAATATAGTTCTTCTGTATTCAAGTGATATGAAGGCATTAGAAATCAAATAAATTGATTTTTGGATCCTTTGATTCCAACATGAGAGATTTAAAATTGTGATACTGGGATCACCTGAAGATTGTTGTGTGCACATACTGTAATGTTTAGAAGTACTTGTTTCATCATATGATCACGCTGACATCCAGTAAGTAAAGCATGTGCTACTTCATACATCTGTGACCAAATTAGGGTAGTTATACTCTTGTTCACTCAGGGAAAAAGCTAAATTTCTGAGTTTCAGCTCTCTGTAAATTTTCACTGCCTGCAGAGCAAGAGAAAGAAGAAATCACATCTTTCCCAATAGCAGGAAGTCATTAAACTTCCAGTCTGTTTGCATGATCAGTTGGGAGATGAAAAATATCCATATACACATTTCTAGTTTGGAAATGAGCAGTGGTGGGCTCAATATTTGAATAAAATCTTTCTTTAATGTACTCAAAATGTTATAATCTTCTGTCAGTCACAATAATGGAAAAATAGTTGAAGAGGAAATAATGGAAAATGGTCTGAGAGTAAAAAGTATGGTGGTTTTTTATATTTCTGGGTAGATTTTAAGGAATAAAGCTAAAAGACGTTTCTAGATTCAGCAGAAGCCTTTTCAGCCCAGAAAATAGGTTTGCAGTATGTGACAAATATGAGGTTCAGCTATACAGAAAGGAAAAAACAAATAAAATCTCTACCTGGAATGTGCCCAAATTTCCAGGGTTAAATAAGTTTTCTTTTGAAACTAGGCCTTTTCTAACTTGTTCTTATAGGTTGGTTGTTTTGTTTGGTTTTTATTTTGTTTTGATTTGTTTGTTTTTTAATTACAAATATTTTCTTACCATCATAGAGAATGCCACTGATTTTTATCGTAAACTGCAGTACTAATAACTTTTTTAAATGTTCAATTTCTGGATTCCACATATGGATGCTACTAGCTGCATCTACAGAAGTGTTAGGACTATGCAGTAACGATTATTTGTTAACATATTTTTAATTATATAACACTGGATATGTGTATGTCTGAGCAGAAATAGTCAGGAGAGGAACTGAGAAAAGCACACATATCACTGTATTTTATTTATGTAGTTTGTTTAATTGTAAAAGATTCTTTCAGGTTTTGGGTATCTGTCCATACATATACAGACTTACATGATTCTTCAATGTTTTTATTTAGTAAGGTGAACCCTTTAATGATACTCAAAATAAAAACAATTTCTAAGCATTCAAATTTTCAATTTCTCAGACTGAATTTGATAAATAAAACAAACCACATACATTTTAAGGCCAACCCATTTGATGAGAGAGTTTATCTTCTCAAGGAATGGAAACAGATTTTTACTTTCTCATCCTCACATGGGTTCTCTTAGTTGTAAACAGAAGCTCAAACAACTGAGACATCAGCCACTTCCTACAATTCTGATAACTTGGCAAGGTCCTTGTTTTCTTATCTTGGAAGTATCTGCAGCGGTAGGAGGACAGCTTCCCTAGGTGTTGGGCTTCTACTACTTCTCAGCTAATTTAACCACAATTAAATAGCAGCTTCTATTTGGTAGTTTTGTTAGTGATATCATTTCAGGGAAAAGAGATGAACAGTCATTCTTTTCCCAGCCTCAGGGACACGGCCAAATATTAAGTTTGGTTCTGTGTGACATACAGATGGAAAGAATCCAGCTGTGAATTCTAAAATTTTATCTGGTTGATAAAGAACTTGAGATCAAATAAATGCCAAAAGGGAATAGAGACATAAGAGAACACACATCTAAAAGTTCTGGGATGAAAAGAGAGCTGTTGAATGAAGGTGATATTAGGAAATTACATTAATTGACCATAATTTTACTGAAAGTGGAGTGGTGAGCAGTAGCATAGATTAAGAACATTTTGATTGAAGTGTCTGTAAGAAGCAGATCACAGAATGAGAGAATGGTTTGGGTTGGAAGAGGCCTTAAATATCATCTCATTCCAACCTCCCTGCCATGGACAGGGACACCTTCCACTATCCTAGATTGCTCAGAGCTCCATCCAGCCTGGCCTTCCAGGGATGGGGCATCCACAGCTTCTCTGGGCAACCTGTGTGCCAGTGCCTTACTACCTTCACAGTAAAGAATTGTTTCCTACTATGCAATCTAAACCTGTTCTGCCAGTTTGAAGCCATCCACCCTTGTCCTGTCACTCCAGGCCCTTGTAAATAGTCTCTCTCCATCTTTCCTGTAGGCTCCCTTCAGCTACTGAAAGGCCACAATTAGGTCACCCCAAAGCCTTCTCTTTTCCAGGCTGAACAATCCCAGTTCTCCCAGCCTTTCCTCCCAACAGAGCTGCTCCATCCCTCTGATCACCTAGGTTCCTCCTCTGGCCTGGCTCCAGCAGCTCCCTGTCCTTGCTGTGCTGGGAGCCCAGAGCTGATGCAGCACTGCAGGTGGGGTCTCAGCAGAGCAGGGCAGAGGGGCAGAATCTCCTCCCTCAACCTGCTTATGAGTCTTACATGGGTATTTAAAAAAAAAAAAAAAATAACTTTTTGTTATTCAATGACTGAAGAAGGATCTGGAAAAGAGGGAGCCTATATGGTAGATGGTGTTATATGGTAATGAACACTAGGCAAAACAGCAATCTAATGAAAAGCTATTAGAAGCTCTTAAATCCTAAAGCTCAAAATAGTGATCTGTGTAACAATGATCCTTATTGTGTTCCTTGAAATCTTGGGCTCTAGAGTGTTGTCTTGTTATGCTTTCACAGTGTTTAATAAAAACATGAAAAAATTAAGTGCAAAGAGCATGGAAAAGTTGTTTACACTGCTGAAATTCAAAGCTATGTTATCAGGAAGTCTCCACTTGCTCAATGTTTTTTTTTTTTTCACTGATGGGATGACCCACAGTAGTCTTGCATCTTTTTCTTTGCATTTATTTTTCTGTGCATTGGTGGGATGGAGAAGTATCTGCCAGAAGAGTTCCTTTCCTGTTCTGTTTGAAGTGCTGCTCTAGAGACACCCTTACTTTCCATCTCTCAGTGCAGCAGGAGGCCCAAATATGGAAGTACAAGTTTACTCTCCTATAAATTACTAAGCCTCCAAGCCTTTTAATTTTATTGTCTCTTTAGGGTAATTAGTTAATAGAGCAACATCACAATGGTTTATACTGGATTACATGTTGGAGCTGAGACAAACATAAATGAAAATAAGCTTAGGAAACTTTTAATACCTGAGATAATTTACACACCATAAGGTGTTTTCCATACATCCCGACCAAATATTTAGTTTTAAAATTTATGCTGTATTTTTGTCAAACTTTTTATGATTGGAATGTTTTGGCTTTTCTTTTGGATCCTGTTACTCCGCCGAGATTAAAATGAAAGAAATATACTGTGCTCCCTTAAGGATCCTGTTTGCTGTTTTTATTTTTCTTGTGTGAGCAATGTGTTCACAGGTATCCTGAGCTTTTGGTTCAGCTCTTCCAAATTAAAAACTTTGTTATGAAATCAGCAGAAGACTTGCATGGTATTCACAGAACCATAATAAAGAATTTATTTTCTTCTTGGGTACTTTCTCTGCAAAAAGTGAAGCTCCATCAAAAGACGTGATTTCTGTGACAGAAATAAGGTCTTTGGATTGACTGTTCCAGAAATGTAATTTTGTGTATCAAGAAAATGTCAAAAGAAATAAAAGTTACATTCAGTCTAGACTTAACTTTTGACAGTAGTTTCAGAATAAATCCTGGAGATGAGTTACAAATTCTCACTCCACCTAATGCTGACATAGGAAATTGAAGAAGTATGTTCATTAATAAATCTTATTTTTTTGTTCCATATTGCTGTAGAACATTGATTGTAGTAATGTGATCTAAAAATGTATATAACATGCTTTTCTCTTCTTTTCTTCCGTGAGGAGCTGTCTCAAAATGTGGATATAAGATTTAGGTAATAAAATGTCACTTTAACCTTTGTTCGTGATCTCAGCAGGACGAGATTTGCTCACTTACTGAATAGTATATTGTTTAAATTTGCCTAATGCAGAAAAAAAAATTGCTTACTTTTGGTAACTTGACTTCCATGATGATTTATTACACTTGAAAATTATAACTATAACAAGCTTTTTTATTTCATCTAATTCAGTGCACCACTGCAGGTCCGGTGTTATGAAACATTTTCAATATTTCTTTTTATTAAAAAAATGAAGTCAAGTTCTCTATAACTTCAGATTAACATCTGGACTTTGTCCATTTAATGAGAATTTTTATATTTATATTTAGCACATTAAAAGGATCATGTGAATGAAAATAATTGCTTTTTTCCAAATAAAAGTAGAAAACGCAGATGGAGCAAAGTGAATTTGCACAATCAGCATTATTAAAGAAGCAGGCCTTGATTAGAAATGAGTATAAGAACACTCAAAGAAGTTTGAAATTGGATATCCTAATTCTATTTGTATTCTAATTCCTAGCTACTGTCTTCTTTTCCCCTAAGTCAACTATTTGAATCTGTCATTTTTTTCAATGTGATATAATCTCTTTTTAGTATTTAGCTTCATTTGTCTGGAAAGCTGATTAGAAAATTTTAAATATTGAATATAATTAGGCAGTTTTCTAGGGAATTTATCTATTGGTGAACTGAAACTATCATCGGTTGACATCATGAGAAAACCTTTTTGCAAATGTAGAGGATTTTCCTGTCTTTGGTTGGATCTTGAGGTTCATTAATATGTAGGAAATGTTTGCTCCTTACTAAGCTGTTTTCCTTGGCCATGGGATGAGCAGAAGCCCTGTCTAGGTCCCTGGGTTCTTTACCCAAGTGTTCAAACTTGTAGTCACCTCAGGGTCTCCCCGTCGAAGTCAGTGGTACCCATGTGAATAAGTATCAAAGGAAAGTGGCCTTGGAAATAGATGTACCTCAGCAATCTCTGCTGTGTCCAAGATATTAATCCTAGGAAAGCAATTCAGTGGGCCGGGTCAGGATGTGGGTGACTGTCACTCACAGGAGGAGTCCCTCATGGGATCCTTCAGTTCTGCTATTTTAGGACTATTTGCTTGATTTCTCAGGTATGGACAGTCCAAGTGCCTTCTAAACAGAACTGGTTCCAACTGTCCTGTTGCCAGGGCTAATCCTGTACCTGCCCAACAACCAAACCTGTGCAAGAACTATCTGTGAAGTTTTTTCAGCCTATCTCTGTCCATATTTTGATGTATTCTGCGGTTTTTGTCACAAAGAGATTATGCAATTGATTAAATATTTATTACTGAGATTGAAAAAATTAATATAAACATTTTGTAATGTCCTGATTTTGGCTGGAATAGAATTAATTTTTATTCTGTAGCGGGTACAGTGCTGTGTTTTGGATTCAGAGTGAGAATGATGTTGATAACACACTGTTTTGTTAGTTCCTAAATAGTGCTCACCCTAAGACAAGGGTTTTCCATGTCTGACGCTCTGCTAGTGAGGAAGTGCACAAAAAGCTTGGAGTGAGCATGGCCAAGTCACCTGACCTTGACTGTTCAAAGGGATATTCCATACCACAGATTATCATACTCATACATCAAATGTGGGAGTTACCTGGGGAGAGGCTGGGCATTGGTCAGTGAGTGGTGAACAATTGTCTTGTGCATCACTTGTCTTTGGGTTTTATCCATCTCTCTCCCTTTTATTACTATCATTATTATTGTTATTTTTATGACAAAATTTTACTTTGTTTCAATTATTAACCTGTTTTTTATACCAACCCGTGACTTTAGCTTTCCTTGTTCTCCTGCCCATTGCACTGGTGGGGTGGAGGGGCAGGTGAGTGACTGCATGGTATGTCACTGTTGACTCAGGTTAAACCATGGCAGTCCTTTTCAACCCCCAGCATAGGGAACAAAGGTTTGACATAATGACAGATCTGTCATAACCAGAGCATGTTAGAACAAATCTGTTGCAAGCATTCTTTGTGTAAGTTTAGTAGCTGCTGGTCACAAAGTTGATTTATTTGCTATCACATCTGTGCTTGTTCTCAGGGTTAAGACTTGCTCTGTGTGTTCCCCGTGGTGATGTTTAGCCTCCATGGGGTCTGAGCTAAGGGTTATCCTTTTGTACTTTGTAGTACAAGAAAGTGATATGAAGGGCTTATGATATGATAGTATTGCTGGGCATGAAACTGCTCTGGTAGTTATGTTCAGTATATCAGTCACCTCTGTATATCTGGAGTCACCCACTGGGAACTGTTAATAATAACACCTTTTGCCTTTTCTCCTCAGAGAGTCAGCCTATGGGGGAGATGTGTCCCTTTTTGCCTCCAGGCTGATTAAAGTAGCTTTTGAGAATTTTAATTTTTTTTTTTTATATCTGTGAAACAAACCTGGTCCTTTTGCTTGGAACTGACATACTACAGCATATGGTTCAGGTCTCATTTAGGGTTAAACAACTAATTAAGAGCATCACTCAGAGATCTGCCCTGAGGCTGGATAATTAACACCATCTGTGGGATAGTATGGGGAAGTACCTAGGACAGTGAGTGCCTCCAGTGTTTTGGAATTTTGCACCTGAATAAGTCCAGGATTTGGAATAACTAGCAAAATATTTGGATAAAGTGAATCTGACAATTTCAGTTACACACACAAATTTCTGCAACATGATAGGGTCTGGCACGGGCCTGCTGAGCCTTCCTCAGTGCTACTCAGTACTCTCCAAGGGAAGAGAAGGTCTCTGGAGCTGGTAACAGGACAACAGGCCCTGTAGCTACTCCAACCAAAATGGCAGTCCCTGGAGCTGAGCCCCAGAACCAGCGTGTCCTCCTGTCACCATCCCCACACACAAGAGGAAATGCAAAAAAACATCATATTGTTTCGTGATCAAGGACAAAGAGGGCAAAGAAGGAACAGGAGGAAGAGACAGAACAAGGGCTAACCACCACTGGCTATCCTTGGGTGAGCTGTGGGATATACAAAAAGATTTCAGCTGTTGTCCCAGTGAACACCTGGCTGTTCCTATACTGGGATATTTTGGCTAGCAGTTTGGAAGGTAGCAATTAGAAGGTAGAGAAAACAAGCAGCTGGGATTACATTCTAGGGAAGCAGGCATTGACAAAGTAATTGGAGAAATTACTCAAGTCCTTAACCTCCTGAGCTGATCCTGTCAATCAGGAGGGAAAGGTTTCTCTCCCAGGAAGGTATGGCATGTTGCCCAGGCAAATGGACTGCATAGAGAAAGGTATCCAATAACTGAGGGAATTAGCCGTGTGAAAGATGGTTTATTATTGTCTGAACAACACACAGCCACAGATCCAGATGAAGTCCAATCTACATGATCCACATGGAGGAAATTTTTTCAGAATGCCCCATTGTCACCCACCAACCCTTCGGCTACATTAGTCTGGAAAGACAGTGTGGCAGTAAACAGGAGATAAAGCTGTTCACCAGCTTGAGGAATATGAATGTATGAGAGTATTTTTTCCTCTCTCATCTCAGCTGTGGAGAAACTGTGTGATACACTGGCTTGTGAATTCCAGCAATAAAGAGGAATTATGTCCAACTCTTCACCTGGATGGGCTCGTGCCTCAGTGATTGACTGCAGGTGTCTTTCAGCTCAAAAGATGATACAGAAGGTACTGCCACAGGCGACCCTGTGGTTTTACTTGTGGCACCACAGCCAGGATGTGTGGAGTTGAGACGCAAAGCCTACCTCAACCTTAGAGGCACAAGTATTACTGGGAAAAACAGAAACAAATTGAGGATCTCTGAGGAAAGTTCCTGATCCGGTGTACAATTTCTCAGGCAGTGTGGAAAGGCTGATTTTACTCCTCATTCTATGGAAAGAAGTTTTAACCCACTTTTACAAGGAATAAGTGGAGGATCCTGTGAGATCAGTATTAGAGAGGCCCTACCTGGTGGAGGAAGGGGACAGCCAGATGTACTGGACTGTGTCAATCCCATGGCCCGGAATGCTGGGCCCATAGGAGCATAAGGCTCTAGTCAATACTGGTGCAGAGTGAACCCTAATGCCATCAAACTGTGCAGGGGAAGAACCCAACTGTATTTCTGGAGTGACAGGCAGATCCCAA
This sequence comes from Entomyzon cyanotis, assembly GCA_024500445.1. Lineage (NCBI taxonomy): Eukaryota > Metazoa > Chordata > Aves > Passeriformes > Meliphagidae > Entomyzon > Entomyzon cyanotis. Next base: position 7,742,511 of record JAKEPQ010000756.1, read on the forward strand.
CAGCGGGCTGTGTTGGAGATTAAAATAAGATGGACTAGAAATAAATGGCTGAAACGTCCTCTTATGAGGTCTCTGGCCCAGAGAGCACATATGCTTCTCAGAGACTACCTCAGGAGAGAGTATGTCAAGGCCCCAAAAGGGTATAGTTGGGTTTTTTTGAATTGCTGCCTTGGAGATGGAGGAAATTAGGCAGCTGCCTACCTTTCCTGGTCTCAGAGGACCCTTCTCTTGAGCGTTTTTGAGGGTTGAAGAATAACATGTGTCAATCACTACCACAATGGTGCACCAGCAACAATATCACACCAACTGAAACTCCCTCATTCCCACTCATTGGCTGGTTCTTTGACTGGAGAGCCAAAGAGTGATCAGCAGTTATTTCATTTTATATCTGAAAGGCTTTCTGACAATTAGTATGAAAGATATGTTCCCGGTTAATCACTGAAGTAGCTTCAGGTATTTCCAGAAGTTTACACATGTAATGTATAAATGTAATAATAAGGAAAAAATGTCAACCTGACTTTTGAAAATTTTGGATTACTCGTTCATGTTAGGGTTTGCAACTTCTTTAAATGCCAAAAATCCTGTTTCAAGGGATGTTTTACAATAGTGAATTTTCATGTGCTAGAAGCTATTTTAAAAAGTAAGAATAACGTTGAAGGGATTTTGGGACTTCTCTTATAGAAGTAATGCAAAGCTGTCAACCATTAAAAAACCCCACCCAACAATAACAAAACAACACCCACCCAAAAAATCCCTTCCAATTAAAAAAAGCAAGCCAAGCTGAACTAAACAAAAGCTATCAAATCCCAATTGGTGAAGTGTATGTAAAATCTTAGGAAAAAAAAAATGCAGAAAGGTATTGCAGAATCCCAGACTCGGTAAGATTGGAAGGGACCACAGTGGCTCATGTGGGCCAACCTCCCTGCTCAAGCAGGGTCATCCTGGAACACATGGCACAGGATGGTTCTGGAACATTTCCAGCGAGGGAGACTCCACACCCTCTCTGGACAATCTGTTCTATTGTGTGGTCACTGCACAGTAAAGAAGTTCTTTCTCATGTTCTGGTGAAGCTTCCTATTCATTAAGTTGCCTCTTGTCTTCTTCCAAAATTAGAGAAAAGTTCAGTGAATATGAATGTGTTTCTCTGAAAATCTGTCGTTTTCTTCTTAATATGTATACATAGGAACAGGCTTGGATTCTAATTTGGATATTTAGACTAATTTGCAGCAGAATGGCATTATTGCAGTTTGAGTTATCTCATGACTGGAGTTTCCTGAAGGATAGAAAATTCATGTGAGAGTTCACAGGGTAATGAAAATTATAAATTTACTTAATTGAAAATATGTTCATACTGAAGTGTCTGTCATTACAAATAGTATATGACTGATCTTAAGTCTATCAAAACATCTATTCAGAAATACGTGTGAAATAGAAGATTCAGTATACCAAGCATTTGGTATGGTTTAAACAAGAAGATCTCTTTTTCCTTCTGTGTACAAAATAGAATCCCTAAATTATTTGGCAGTGCTGTATTTCTTTCTGGTCTCTTGAAGGAAACCAAACTTTACATTTGCAGGCCAAATGATATCATTGGAGTTCTTGCAGAAATTTTCTGATTGGAGATAAAGATGCATTTACTGCAGTGCTTAATGATAAGCTGAGCATGGTTTTAGGTTTTAATTACAGACACAGAATTTCATGACCTTAATGTCTACCTAGGTAGTGGTTTTACTGGTCAAGCCAGTTGGAAGATATGTTGCTTGAAGCGTGGCAAATCTACTGCAAGAAATTGACTCCTGATTTGTTTTTGGCAGAGGGAGGCTATAGAAAGTAAGTATTGATTTTCCTAAGAACATTCTTTGGATTTTATTATTATGGTAGTTACTGTATTTAATGGGATAAACTAATTGTTGTGGGTTTGTGGTCTGTCAGTGTTGCAGTCTCCCATGCAACCCTAGGAGACTGTAAGATTTATTTTTAAGGCCAGGCAGCTGATTATCTCCTAAGAGATCTAGTACAGCTCCTTGCCTTATGACAGTAATGGGGGAAAAATATATGTTATGTAAAAACTGCTCATATCAAAGAAAAAAAATGCAAATACATGAAGTTCCTGGGCAATTTGCTGTAGGTGGTCCTGCTGTAGCAGGGAGGCTGGACAAGACAACCTCTAGAGGGTCACTTCCAATTGAAACTATGCTGTGATTTGTAAGGAAAAATGTCTTTAATAAGTGGTATATCCTCCCCCTAGACACTCAAAAATATAATGAAAATAATAATAGTAATTGGAAAAAAAAAGCTGCATTTCAAAGGAATCTACTTTCTCTTCAGAGAATGCTCACGTTTCAATGTATTTGTCAACTTCCTGTGTTAAAGTTACTATGTTGAGAGGATATTGCAGTTCTGCCTAGCAGCTCAATCCGGTGTCTAAAGGAAATGGTCTTGCATATTAGAATACATTGTTAGAGACAGTGGAGATGTCAAGGTGTCCTTGGCTGTTTAAGCTTTCATTTGTACTCTGTTGATCACTGAGTCTAGAAGTATGTAGTAAGTACACAAGCTGCCTGCATAGGAAAACATAAAAAATATTTTCCATTTTCCCTTCAGCTCACTAACCTTTATAAAAAATGAAAGTAGCAACAAAAAATAGTTTTCATGAAAGAAAGCATTTGTATCAAATTCTCTGAGAAAATACTGTAATAGGTGCAAGGATCTTGCACAATACTGTATTGAATGTGATTGACCATGTATTCTCAGACTGTGAAAAGATTTAAAACCAGAACACATAATTGCAGTCAAGTTGTGGGCTTTATTTAGTTTGTGTCATAGCACCTTTCATTCATGAAGCTGAATAATGTAATGTGCAAGCCTCTGCAATGCCTGAAGTCTTGGAATTATTCAAGCCTCTGGTCTGCTCTGCATCCTTGGAGACTAACAAAGGCATAAAACCCTGATGTAATGCCAAAAAGTGCAGCTGAGAAGCTGTTTCTTATTGGTGGGCATAAAGGTGTTAAGAAAAAGATCTCTTGCTTTTGTTGTGTTCGACAGATGAAATTGGAAAAGGTGAGAAGGGGGGAAGCAAAAGATGAAGGGCAGCTTTTGATGTATCTGACAATACCAGAAGATGCTCTTAGTGGCTCTTTCTTTTCATCTTCATAGAAACTGCAGAATTCATAGGTCAGAAATAGAAAAGAAAGAACGGTGGGGTTGGTGGAAGGGAGGCTGATACCCAGTGGTTGTTATTTTGCTGTTCAGTTAGTGCTGACTCCTGTTTGCTTACACTCAAGTCAGGCTGTGCCATACAATTTCTGTCCGTACAGCAGGGTGTTCTGTAGGCAGAAAACTTGGCACAACAGGTATATGTTTTGTTACTGAAGTCTGCAATTTACCTGACTGTAAAAATGTCCAGTAGGTTTCTGAAATTCTTCTTGGTTTATTTACAATCAGCGGGGCTTCTTGTTTAAGATAGACTGGCTTCAAGAGAACTTCATCACTGTGGTTTTGTTTTGACAGAGAATTAAAAATCTAAGGGCCAGCACATAGTATATAATAAAAAATTAGTTAATTCGTTAATCAGAAAATGAATTTAAAACATTTATTCTTTCCACTGAATCTCTGTTAATCTTTTTAGCCTCTTAGTTAGCATAGCAGCAATATTTATAGGTAGAAGCACATGTGTAATACAAGCACATGCACAATATATCTGCAAATCCCATATTTCTTAAATTGTACAGCTATTGGCATCTTAAACATACCCAACAGCAATTCCTGAATGAATATAGCCTTGCACTTAACAATCTTTTTCTGTTCCTTTTGCCAGCAAAAACTGAATTAGTTGTATCATTTAGTGAAATGGGAGACTCAGTATAACTATACATATTATGTTGGTGTGCCCTAATGATACACATTTGAAAAATAAAGGTTATTTTTTACAGAACAGAAAAATAGTTATAGAACAAGAGTGGTGGAAAGAGGCTCTTGTAATTTCCCTTATTTTCCTTCATTTTGAATTGTTTACTATCAATAAGCCCAAAGTAAGCAAACTTTGTAAGAGTGCAGTAATCACAAATCCTCGACACCATTTGAAAGAAAACCCAAGCTAAATCATAAATCATCATGCATCCAATTCCAAAGAAGCATACACTTGTGATCAAGCAGCATGTGTGAGAAATATGGGATAAAAAAGGGTAGTTTTTTCATAGATTTTCATGCACAGAGGTTAGAAATTGAATTAAGCAGTTAAATCTGTGAATTGAGGGATGACTAATAATTACATTATTCCTGGGCATAGTATTTTGTGGGTAAAAACACTAAATGCATTTAAATACATGGAGATGAAACTTGATTTGGAAATACAGTGAGAATATTATGAATTTGGAATTATTTGTGAGATTTGGTTATATGAGTAATGAAATAAAAATTAATTATAAGTCTGGAAATAAGGGGTTTGATGCCCTTGTGGAATAGGCTGCCAAAATTATAAACAAAATATAAAACTTAAAAGCTAACTTGAGCATTTTTGTATTCACTCTAAAAAGCAGAGTCGTTAAAAATCTGGCATTTATTTCCAAATATTACATCATAATGAAATTTTGCATCATCTTTGCATATTAAATTTTAAAATCATAATATTAAGATAAAAAACTGAAGAGAGATTAGTTGAAAAGCTCAACATTTTCTCAAGTCTTAGTGATTTTTTGCTAGTGTAAGTGATTTAGAGTAATTGTAATTTGGAAAACTAATCTGAATGGCCACTCTAGAAACTCCCCCATGCATTGACAGCTTCCCTTTAGAATCCCCATTTGAGTAAAAAAAAAATTACAAAATGGCTATCATATTCTTTTAAGAAACTGACTCTGAACTATTTTAGTTTCTCTCTTAAAAATTTTTCAAACTATTGTGCAAGCATCCTATAAAAGTTTAAATAATTTATCCATTTTAAATTCGCTAACTATATGTAGACTTTCAGATCCTCTAAAGAAGAGCTTAGATGAGATCCACTGGCTGACATTAGTAAAAATTAGACAATAATCTGCTGAGTAGAGTATTTTGCTTTGGAATCATCTGGTTGATAGGTCTATAAATACTTTTTCAGATGTTAGTGTGCTGCCGTCCTGTGGAGCTTTCCAGTATCCCAAGAGGTATTGAAAGGTAATATTAATTCTAAGGAGAACTCCTTAACCACTTTTTGTAAATGTTCTTATTGTGAGTTATGTGATAATGTTAAAACAGCTGCTACCAAAAAAAAATCACTGAAAGCAATATTTTAAAAAACATGTTACCAGCATGATTATCATGGTTTGACTACTCCACCTCTTCTGACTTTTTCCCCATGATAATTTTATGAATACTTCTGTGTGATTATCAATAGTTCTATGACAGCGAGAAACCATTCGATATTTTGGGATTCATTAAATTATTTTTAATTAAATTACTCTTGACAGAATAAAATTGCATGAAACTGAAGTATACTCTATTTTCTATGACTGATACTAGAGTTTTGTAGTTTAATCCTGACTCTGAGCAAGTGCTGCTCAGCAATTACAAACACATCCCTGTGTTATCAACACTGTTTTCAGCACAAATCCAACACTCAACCCCCTCTAAGCCAATGTAAAGAAAATTAATTCTATTTCAGCCAGAATTGGTACATACAGACATAACAAAAAAATACTAATAGAAGGGGTGAACAATATTTAAGTAATTCTTCCCTCTGTAAAATAAAAGTGGTTATTAATAGCAGTAACTATGTGGTTATTAGTGCATTTTAGTGAAATCTCCTCACCATGAACTATGCATCCAAGCTGGCTCTGGTCCAAGGGCCTTTTCCAAGACTCTGGGAAGGACATACTCTTGTGCTTCTGCTACATATTTTGCTATTACTTCAAGTAGTACATTAGGTTTTAAATTCACTGCAATGCCAGAGTGTTGTACAATATTATAGTTCTAAATATTTTTTAAATATTTTTCTAATGAATTAAAAGGGGATATTACCAGATATTTAACATGATATGTATATTTAAACTATGTAGTAAACAGTGGCATAGAGTACCAAAAGCCAAACAGATAACATTGGCTATTACAAGGGAGAATGAATTACTGGTTTGTATCTCATCATGCCATGTCATTTGTGAATTCTCTCAGGAACCTCTGGTGAATGCTGTCTTGTCTTGAACAATTCTTTGGAATAATATAATATTTTATTTCTTCAATAGCTTCTTTTAAAACTTTTATTTCAGAGTCATTCAACGGCATGTTGCCTGAATAATAAGATTGTAACATAGGGATCTTCCCAGATTGTACATATCTCCAGGAACATTTTTTCCCCTTTTATTTTTATGAGGACAAAACTCGTGTTTTTTGAAACATTCCTGCTTTGCTTCAGTAAATCTCTTTTTTTTGTATGATTCAGTCTTTCTAGTCCAGAGTTTAATGGAAACCATGGGGGAGCAGAAAAAAATCAGTTAAAGCAATACATTCAGTGACCATGTGTCACCTTATAGTTGTACCATTTTTCACTCACCATGTGTTTTTGACATTGCTCTTTTTGAACAGTATGTGTGGAAGACTTAATTGCTTTTGGAAAGATTTGTCCTGCTAGTCATGTTCCGTGGCACTTGGTTGATAGTTGCATTCATTTGTATTTAAAACTTGAAATAAATTATCCCCTTTCTTCATTTTTGGGATGACATATTTATTCACCCATGAGGCTTCTAGTGAAAATAGTGAAAAGTATCAGATTTAGGCTATTTAACTTTTATATATCATTGCAGCATCTTCATCACTGTGTAATCACAGAATCATTTAGGTGGAGGAAGCTTAAAAGATTGAGTGCAACGTTTGACAAATCACCACCTTTTCAACTAAACCACAGCACTAACTGCTATGTCCAGTCATTTCTTGAACACCACAAGGAATGGTGACTCCACCACCTTGCCTGTTCCAATAATTGACAACCCTTTCCATGAAGAAATTCTTCATGATGTCCAACCTGAACCTCCCCTGGTGCAGTTTAAGGCCATTTCCTGTTGTCCTGTCAGTACTTGCCTGAAAGAAGAGGCTGATCCCCACCTGGCTCCACCCTCCTCTCAGGGAGTTGTAGAGAGTGAGGAGATCCCCCCAAGCCTCCTTTTCTCCAGGCTGAGCCCCCTCAACTCCTTCAGCTGCTCCCTCATTGTGCTCCAGACCCTTCCCCAGCTCTGGACATGCTTCAATGTCTTTCTTGCCATGAGAGCCCAGAACTGGTCATGGGATTCAAGGTGTGGCATCACCAGTGCTGAGCACAAGGGACAGTCACTGCCCATGTCCTGCCGCCACACCATTGCTGATAAAAGCCTGGATGCCATTGGGCACCTTGCTCACCTGGGTTCATGTTCAGCTCCTGTTGACCAACACCCCTACTAGGTTTGAGGTAGTTTTGAGGGAAGGAGAGCAATACTTGTATGAGTATTTGGAAGCTTTTAAAATTTTCTGAGTTTCTGTTGTCTTTCTTATTATATGTCCCTGCACAGAGTTTATGTAGGGGAATGTTTTATCGAACAACTCTTAATCATATACTTCTTGCTGAGCGTGATAACAAAGGGCTTGTGATTATATTGGTGTTTATTTAAAACAATGTATAACCTTCCCAATGTTAGTGATAGTTTTTACATAATCAAAAGCCCTCACGGTTGGGATGAGCAGCTTTAGTAATTTTTGGTAATGCTTTTATAGTTGCTGTTCTTTCATATCCATTTGGAAAAACAAGAATTACTTTTCTCCTAATGAAAAACAATTGGTGTGTATGTTTTTTTCTGCTATTTGATGATTATCTGAATCCTCTAAAAGTCTTTCTGACTCTTCTGACTTGATTCTATAACTTAAAAATATATTTATTTGATCTGGCACTTGTATTCTAGACAGTAGATTTTGAAAAAGCCCTTTCAAAATAATCTAAACTCTTTGAGTTGGCTAAAAGCTCAGAAAGCACAAAACTTAACTAAACTAGTGGGATAGATTATCAATTGCTATTTCAGAACACATAGGATCATTTTGGTTAAATGGAGAACTTGAAGTAGTATTTTGGGACCCTGTATGGGATAAATAATCTTTACAAGACCACAAGGGTTGGGTGGAATATCTGAAGTCATTTAAGATGCTCTGTTTAGGCAACAGAATTACACTGAATGTGTAGCACACTGAGGCTGGTATGTGTGTGTACACCCATATATATATATATGTATATATATGTATATATATATACCTCCTAAAGTAGTCTCCAATATATTGTGAAAAATGACAGCACCTATTGGAATCACAGAATGATCAGATCATCCCATCCCAACCCCTCTACCCCTGGCAGGGACACCTTCCACCAGACCAGGTTTCCCAGAGCCCCATCCAACCTTGCCTTGAACACTTCATGGGATGGAGCATCCACAGCTTCTCTGGGCAACCTGTGCCAGGGCCCTACCACCCTCACAGGGAAGATTTTTTTCCAAATATGTAATCTAAACCTACTCTCAGTTGCTTTGGCTGCAGCCCAGCACACGGTGGGTTCTGAACTCCCAGCGCTCATGGCCAGGGCATGTCAAGCCTCTCACCCACAACCTTCTCTGCAGGTCTATTTTCAACCAGAATGGATATGGAAAGGGAAAAGGGGAATGTAACACTGGATTTCTAGAAGTAACAGAACCACAGAGCCAAACTGAACTGACACACAATGTATAAACATCTAAATGCAGGGACAAAATGGTTTAACTGAACAGGAAGCGCATAATGTGTGCTTGTCTTAGCTTTGAAAGTAGTCGTGTCCTTGTTAGCTGAAAAAATGTGAAAATAATATTTATGTAACTTAATTTACAATGAATGGATTGGCAAGGACGTATAATAGATTGCATTGCTATGCAGGTAGTGGACCACAGTTTGAAGATTTGACCTTTTTCAAAGACTTGTAGTAAGGCATAGGAGTATATTCTGTACAGCTGAACCATTTTCATCCTCACTCACAAAGATGTAATAAAATTACTGTTTTCCTCATGGATTTACAATAATATAGTGCCAGAATACTTTTAAATATCTAATCTCATCTCAACACTGCACAAGAGCAGTGGGAGACATGAAGAATGCGTAAGGAATGGAAGAAATCATGTTGTGTCTCATAATGCTGAAGTAGGGAGGAATCAATTTCCTGCAATGAGTAATGAGATGCAGGCCCTCATTTTCTAATTTAAAGGAATTCAGATCCTGTGAATTCCTTTACCTATGAGAACTTAGAGGATATGCTGAGTAGGGGGAGGTAGGATGAAGAAAGCCTTTGTTGTTGCCCTTTTTTATTTTTAGGTACATTTTTTTTTCTTCACACTTTTAACAGATTTAGCAGATCCTAGTGGTCTCATGAAACTTCTTTTAAACTGAAAGAAAAGACAGATTACAGTCACCCATGCCTTTTTCTATTTTCCATATTTATTCGGATGGAAACGTAACACAGGTCTGAACAACACTGCCCTCCTACTCAAGGAATGATCACTGATGCTGATTGGAAAATAAATGCATTTTACTAGCAATAAGCAGAATAAGTTAGTTTTGGATAAATAGTACACAACATTAGGAAACCTTATACATATAAAATAGTTTTAGTCCAGACAAAGGAGCATTAACAGCACAAAGTGGTTAATTTGATGCCTACTGGTAGATAAAAATTATATTGACATGGGATCTACTTTGTATTAAATCTATCACACTAAGTTTAGATATGATGCTAAAATGCATATTCATACATAATCATGACTATTAATGAATAACAGACATTAGAAAATCGTTTTATAATTATCAGATAAAGTATCTAAAAATTTGATTGTTCATGAGGACAACCCCCAGATTTTTACAGTTGCTTCTCGGGATAAATCCTTCACTTGTATTTGGCCCACAGTTTATTTCATACCTGTTAAATTGTTCGTATAAGCAAACTGCTCTTCAAAAGCATTTTAAAAGTTGATTCTTCCGTTTTAATGTTGGAACATATAAAAATAAAATAATTTTACTATTAACACTGATTTAACACTGAAATAGTTTTACATACCTAATGTTACCATAAAATATGATCTGTCATTTCTAAACTGGAAAATATAGTATACTTAATATATAATCTATTTATCTATATCCAGATAAACAGTGAAAGTGTAGTGTCAGAGGTTTTGTGCTATGAAAGGCTGTCATTAGTTGGGTTTTTTTTTTTTCAATCTTCCAAAAAATAGCTTCTCTCTAAATCTACAACTATATTCAAAAAGACTACTATATTTCAAATTAAGACTCAAATTATCACTCAAGAAACTCTATTTCAAATGTATATTTCCTGTCCTTCTGTTTGGAAGTCTGAGTGTCAAAGGTTATTTTAGGTTTCTGCTTTCTGCAGACAAACTGATCATGAGAGAGAAGAGAAAGTAAATGTTATTTTATAATATTTTTAATCTAGCTAAATTTGGGTTTGGCATTATCTGGGATTTTTTTAGGTTATTCAGAATGCTAAGCTTCTGCTGCTTGCTGTGAGTAACCCCAAACACAGAATATCCATATGATGAGTGATATTTAAGAATAATCCCACTGATTTTCATGCTACTTTTTCATTATTGAGATACATATAGTGGTGTTTAATTATACCCTAACAGGACTCTAGTATAGACTGGACTCACATCTCTTTGAGATTACTTTTCCTGACAGTATCACTCATGGATCCTTTGAGAAGTTCTCTTAGGGCATTTTTCAGTGAAACACAGAGGATAGGTGAAAATCACCAACCAACAGTAGCAAAAGTGTATAAATTACACAGTAGGGCTATGATCTTCTTAAAAGTTCTTCCACATTCATGTTGGAAACCTGTGCAGGGAGGGGCAGAACATTTTTTTATTATTATAACTATTTGTTTCTAATTAGACCTAAAGGCCTCTGGTTTGAGCTCCTATAAGCCAGAGTACGGAAAAGCTGCTCTTGTCGTTATATATGAGAGTACTATCAGGTATTCTATAGTGCAATTATTCACTCTTTTAAAACCATGTTATCTCATAGCCTTAATTTTTTTTTTTTTTTTTGGTGGTTTGGAGACATTAAAAAAGGAAATGTTTGTTTTAAGTGTGAACATGAGAAGATTTTTAAGATCCTTTTTCCTTTGTTGAGCTTCTGCCTAAGTCTTCAGCTGGCACTTTCATTATTACAGGCTTTGGTCTATAAGGGGTATCTTGAAAAAATAGTCCTTTAAAAGAAGTATTAACTGTATGTGAAGAGTTCTTGTTTAGCTCAAAACCTTTTCAAAGGCACTTTCAAAGGGGAAAGATTTAAAGAAATAGACTTCAAGAAGATTTCTGAAGATCAAAAGTAGCGTGCTGTGGCACAAGAATGTGTTTAGGGTATGTGGCAAAGTTTTGGTAGTGGAGGAGGGCTCTGTGGGGGTAGCTTTAGTGAGCAGGGTGGACAGGACACAGTGATCCCATCAACAAAGTTGTTGGTGCATCCATGAAAATATGTGTAAGAAAGGAGAAAACGCTGCAAAGCAGTGAGGAGAGGGAAAATTCGGGATATTCACTGAAGAAACCCATGGAGTTTCCTCATCTCATGTAGTATCTGCCCTGGAGCAGGTTCTCCTGAAGGCTTTGTGCACCATGGAGTACCTGCTCTGTTTACTCTGAAGGACCTGCTGCCTGTGCAGAGGACCCGTGCTGGAGCAGACTTGTCCCAAAGGACTGCAGCCTTTGGGAAGAACACACTCTGGATTAAGGGAAAAGCATGGGAAGCAGGGAACCTGAGCCAGGAGCTGTTCTGGACTAACCACAATTCATTTTGCATACCTCTCTGTACTGCTCAGGGTGGCAGGGGAGGTAAAGAAGCCAGGAATGGAGGAGTGAAGCTCATCCTGGGACAAGCTCTTTGCAGCTACCCAAAAGAAAGGAGTAGGAGGGTGGGGTTGGCCTCTTCTCCCAGACAGGATGAGGGGACACAGCATCAAACTGTGCCAGAGGAGGTCCGGGCAGGCAGTCAGGAAGAATTTCTTAGTGGAAAGGTTGGTTGGTCAAGCATTGGAATGGGCTGCCCAGAGGGTGGTGAGGTCACCATCCCTGGAGGTGTTCAAGAAATGGCTGGATGTGGCACTCAGGGCTCTGGTCTAGTGACAAGGTGGAAATCAGTCAAAGGCTGGAGTTGATCCTGGAGTTCTTTTCCAACCTAAATGTTTTCCTTGAAGGGGAAAAGGTTTTGGGTTTTTTGTCTTCTCACTATTCAACTCTATTTTAATTTGCAATTTGGCAAATTAAATTTCCCTAAGTTCAGTCTGCTTTGCTTTTGGCTCTAATTAATGAGTGATCTTCCCTTCTTTTTCTAAACAAGCTTTTTCATCTTGTTTTATCCCACTCTCCCGCTGGGGAAGTTGGAGTGAGAGGATAGGTGAATGGATGGTTGGCAGTCAGCCAAGGTCAGCCTCCCAGAGACAAACTCTTCTATTAAGAAAACACTTTTTTTTTTACTTTTTTTTTTTTTTTTTTTTTTAGCAGTGAGGGTGGTTTAACAGCAAAAGAGGTTGCCCAGAGAGGTTTTGATGTCCATCTTTGAAGATATTAAAAAACTTAATGGACACAATCCTGAGCAACCTGCTCTGCCTGACCCTTGTTTGAGCAGGGGCTGGACTCTGATCCTTCCTCTCTCATCTGGCCTCTGATTCTGTTCTCCGAAGTGCTCCTGTGGTCCAGCAGTGGGAAAGAGCCCCATTTTTTGACATGCACACTCAGTTTGTGTTCATATATGCTGAGTCCATCTTCTTTGCATAATTTTTTGTTTTTTCCTTTTGTGACAAGTTTTTTTGATGCTTTTAGTGCACCACAAGTAGTTCTTCAAGACCAAATTCTATATGAAAAGTTGTATAAAAATTTTCTCCATAACTCAGAAAAACTGTAGAGTGAGGAGTGACATTTCCACTCGAACTTTGTGATGCTCAGTTCTTGTTCCAGTTGTGGATTTAGATTTTTTATGTTTTGTTTGGGTATTTTTTGGTTAGTTGTTTTCATTTGGGGCAGGGGGGTTGTTTGCCTGGTTTTTGGGAGATATTTGTTTGGGTTTTTTGTTGTTTTGTGGGGTTTTTTCTTTTCGCCCACCATAGTGCTGCTATTGTGTGTATTACTGCATGCTAGTACTGTGTATCACAGCTTTACATGAATTTGCAGCAAGATAAAAAGGGTCAAGACTGATTCATTGTAGATGGAACTTTTGCGATCTTCATTGAGGCAGATTTAAAGTACAATTAACTTTTAAACTTACAGTGTAGCATGACTGTATTAGATATTAAACAACTAATCTTTCCTCTTACCTATTTTTAATGCTTTTCTGTTCATTTACCTATGTGTAGAAATTGCATCAAATGAACATTTGGCAAGGGAAAGAGGTGGGAGGTATTCCCATGCTTCTTGTGCCCTCATTAGTAGTTGCTTCTGTGACCAAATGTGTGCTGTGTTGATAGTGCCTTATGATGCCTTTGTTCAGTCATTCCAGTGCATGTAACCAAAGGAAATGTCAAGTGTATGTGTGTATTAAGGTATTGGTAATATATATATATATATATATATATATATTTATATTTTATATCTATAAAATTTATATGTCAGCACAAGGACCATAACTTCAAGTTACAAAGCAGAGAAAAGCTGGATCCTCCTCCTTCCATTTCACCGTAGAGAGAAGATTATGTGGTCTTTGTAAGTCTACAAGATGCATAGCCACCCTTTAGCTTCTTTTATGGGAATGTTATCTTAGCTTTTGGTGATAAAAACATCTTGTCAGTACTTGAACTTGCACACTCACTGATATTTTTCAACACAGCAGTTACCCTGGAGCAGTATCAATGATAAAACCTTACAGTATGGTCAAGCATTAAATATTTTAATCTGTTAGGGGTCAAAACCATTTGGTATCTTTTGCAGGGTCGTGTTTTATGACAGTTCTAATCTATCAGGTACTACATGAGATCCCTTTTAAGAAAACCCCAAGCATTTGTAAACAAAAAGCAGGTTAACTACAGGGAGTATATTTTGGATTAGATGCTTCTATAATACCGTCAGATAGAGATTTGTGACATTTAGCTGAATAAAAGGTCATGCGCTGAATATTTCCTTATGATCACTCTTCCTGCTTGCTGGTTGGTTTTGGTTCCTTTTGTCTTGTTTTTTTGTTTGTTTGTTTTTGGTTTTTTTGTTTGTTTATTTGGTTTGGTTGGGGGTTGTTTTGTTTTGCTTTGTTCTGATTTGTTTGTTTTTCCCTTTTCAGTTCATGCTTGGTTTTGCCTCTAAGGTGGATATAAATTTCCTTTTTTCATTGCAGCATTTTCATACATCCAAGTCTTGAGATCTCTACCTGAAGGCTAAGAAGCAGAGATTTTCTTGATCTGAGCAGCTTCATTCTTTTTAAAAGCTCAGTCCTGATCATACATGATGAAAAAAGGATATGCTAACACAAAACTGAAAATCTGTGTTTTCTAGTGTATTTATTATTTTTCTAGTGATTCAGACATTAACAAAAAAAGTAGCTTGAGAAACTGAAAATTTGGTAAATTGAATTTATAACTCAACATACCTCTTCTGTATTTGTATTTTGGATCCTTTTCCTTATTTTGAACCTCTACAAGACTTTCAGACTCACTTTTTGTGTCCTCACTCAGTATTTTATTCTGTATGACCAATAATATTTTTGTCTTAATTTGTCTTGTATGAGTACTCAAATATTATCTAATCGATTTGCTTTATAATGTCTCCAACCTTTACAAAGTTCATGATACAATTGCAGCATTAGGGGGAAAAAAAATCCTTTTCTGTGGTGTGAATCAAAGAGAAGCTGCATATTCAAGCTTGTTGATCTCATCAATCTATTTAGTTTGTTCTTTCCGTCTTGTAGAGAAGAAAACAGATGATGTGAAGTTGTCAGTGATGTACATAAAGTACATTCCCCACCTCACCTTCAGGTTCCTTGTGCAGATTTCTCAAATGTGTCTCTTTGAATGTGAGTGTTGCAGTGTGTCTGCCCCCTGGAGCTGAGAGCTGCTGCCACGTTTTCTCTGGAGTACATGACTAAATGTACCACCTGGCTGCTAAGTTTGATGAGAAACACATTCTTCTGATTTCATGGCATTATTACCGAATTCTATTTTCACTTATGCATAAAAAATTAAAGAGGAAATTATCTCGAGTGATATTATACGCACTGATATTATTAGATATAATACTAATACTTACTAATACTACTCGATGCAAATATTGTTTTTAAAGTCACTCTTATGAAGATCAGGACTTAATTAGCTTGGCATATTTGTGAGCAAGGGGGTTTGAAAACTCTCAGAGCTACTATGGAAATCCAATTGTAACTATGCACCTTTCACTTCTCATACAGCTTCCTACTTAGTAGCCCATTCCTGCTGCATGGCTGTTACTCTGGTGCTGAATCTGCTTTAAATGTTGTCAAATGCTCCTTCAAAATCTAACCACACTCTAGTCAATGGATTTTATTTATTTTTCATTAAAAGATTGTTTTCAAAGTACTTCAGAAGGTTATTTAAGCATGACCTCCTCTGTCTGAATCCATATTTACTGTCATTAATCAAACTGCACTTTGCTGTGGTTTTTTTACAACATCGCTAAAGGTAATTTCTAAAGTTATTCCTGTGTGACAAAAGTTTCCTGCTTTGCATCATTATGTCTTAATATATTTTCCTTCCTTCTTTCTTAAATATATTCATGATGGTGAGTTCTGAGGAGTCATCTCTTTGACACGTAGTCATTTTCCTATATGTCTTTAGAACATAAGATATATGTTAAATAATTCTGCTGGCCATACTTGTGTGATCACTTGCACTTGCTGTATCACTGGAATACTTTTCATCATGAGAAAAGTCCTGGGAAAAAATGTCTGTAACTGCTTCTGAACAAAGGTATATAGCTCATGGACAACTTGTACATCACTCTGGAGCACTCTTCTTTATACCCAGGGGTGAAAATACTTCCTTACATTCCAGTTTACTTAGCATTCAGCTGTAGCTCAGTAGAGGAAAAGGAAAAAACCCTCAAGGCTTTGACGTGAGCACTACACAAATCATTGCCAATTATTAGCATAGAAAAGTATATATTTTTGGAAATGAACATTATGTAAATCCATAATTTTCTGGTATGATTTTGTGTTATATTTTGATATCAGTTTATTATATGAAACCGCAAATCTGTCTAGATAATTGTATTTTCAACTTGCTTATGGTAGACTGAGGCTAGGAAACTAATATAGTGAATAATTCATAAAAGATGAGATTGCAGGAGATAGTTTTTTACTTCATGTCAGCAGTGCTTGTTAGAAGAGATCTATTTGAAAAAAGATGATTTGAGAGACAAAAATCTCTAGAATTAATTTCTATGATCTTACTACTTAAAATAAGTATTTTGGTGCCAAGTAGTTCAGTGAAAGGCTTTGAAGGGTCTCACTCTCATTTGGTCTGTGATCGGGGTTGTTTGATTTTTTTTTTTTAATAGTACTTCCACATTTTTAACTTTTTTTGTAAATTAGCATTGATGAGACTTCATCTGGAACCCCTGGCTCAAACCCAATTATCGTGTTAAAGATATCTGATAGGTTTAATACATTAAAAACAGATTTAAATAGGAATGTCACTAGACAAAAAAAAGAGTAATAGAGGACAGGTCCGAAATGGTGTCTGTGCTTAAGTTTGTGACTTCATGCCATTTCATCAGCTCAGGCAGAACACTCGAATCCAATGTACCTTCATCTTTTCGACCCCCCAGTTTGGTTCACATCCAGCCTGCCATGGTGTGGAGCCCCCAGCTAGCACAACCTGCTCAGGTAGATAATGGTTTTGTGTTTTTAGCTCAGCAAGATCAACATCGTGTTTAAATATGATTCTTCCTTACTACAGAAAGGAAGACAAAATTTGATGAAAAGGTTGCTAGTTCCTAAGAATTAATTTGGCTGAAAATTTGGAGGGAGGATGCTAATTGCTAATCACGTCAGATCCTAAAATAGACTTTCAGTGAAAATAGTGTTGGGGGATGGGGAGGGGGAATAGATCTTGGCTAGTTTATGGTTACAGCTACATGACTGAGGAAATTTATTGGGATAATGCAGTTTGGTCCTCTCCTTCATTTTATTTAAAATCGAGTACCTTCTGAAAATATTCTTTTTGGCTTTTAACATGTCTTTGTAAAACAGTTCAACATTTCACAATGAATAAACCTAAATGTGAGGCATTTAGTCAGGATCATTATCATCACATCACGAAGTTTCAAAATGATACTGCTCTGGGAGATAAAAGAGTATAAAAGAGCATTACTTGTTTTCTTACAAGCAAGGTATATAAATCAACACAAAGAATTAAAAATAATTATTTGCTCTTTCATCAGTACTTCTTGCTTACTCACTGCAAATTGCTTTTGCCTCCAGTCCTATTATTCCACCCTGCTATGGAAATTTATCTTAACTTATTTTTTGTTACTTCTAGTTCCATCATCAAAAGATTTAATCCCTTCTGTTTCTTCTTTTGTTAAGGCTTTTCTCTTTGGTTTTCATTTTTTTTCATCACTCTAAGATATGACATCTTCCAGAAAATATATTGCTCTGGACTTCATCCCATAGTCTGGATTTTTATAATTTTAAGATGCAAACCTTTTGTGCCAGTTCTGTAAGAAAATTATGAGAACTCTTGCTCACTGATGTTCACTGAAAAGTGTACATATAGGTTCCTATGTCCTTCATTGACTGCTATGTTCTATCCTAACAAGCCTGTAAGAAATACTTTGTTAAATTTTGTTGATCCTTCTTCATAAGTTGTACATTTGTTGTTGTGTAGCACATTAATCTCATAATAATATATCTGTAATATTTTATCAGGTGAGAGGATATTATTTTCTGGCTACCTCATATTTTCTTTTAACTTGAGAGCATGCCATATTTCCATGTGTTGGCTGACCTTGGGAATGAGAATCAAAGTACCTCTTATTTTTTTGTGAATAATTAGACTTTCTTGTTCTGGCCCTGCCACCTCAGCCCTGTGTGAATGAGGAGGGTTGGGACAGGGCAGATAGAAGTTAATTTTTTGCTGCTTTGGTAGCTCCTAGCTGAGAGATTTCTATACAGCAGACCAGCATATATTACATTATAAGAGCAGATTTGGGAAAATGTGGCACCTGAATATGGCAATATTTTCATTCTAGATCATTAAATTATCACAGAATGTACAACAAAAGTCTTCTGAATTTCTTTGAAGTCTGAATTTCTTAGGCTTTCTCATGTCCTTTGTGTATTTAGGAATGCCTCTGCATTAGTGTCTGCTGGGACTGTTGCGTACAGCTTCCATTACTGCTGATGGCAGCTCACTGCATAAATTCTCATTCATGAGAATGAGGATATATTTCTTTTCATTATTTTAGCAGGCATCAGTGAAACTTCTTTAAGAAATGTGTTCAGGAAAATTGAGTTCTAGTAATTTAACAAATGAGCATAAGCTTTCATAAATTACATTTAAGATGTTAACATCAAAGTTAACATTCTTGCTGCAAATGTAGTGCCTTTAATTTCTTTTTTCTCCTAGTAAATTGCTGTTCAACTCAGCTTTAATTTATAATAAAAGAATAGTTTTAGCTTTATAGCCTTAAGACATCCACAGAGAGAATAAATTTACCTCTCTTTTGTTCAGCACTAACTGAATTAGTTTGTTAGTGCTTCCCCTTGGATCCAGTTGGGAGAAGGAATAAGGTGACAGTGAGTTGCACAAAGGCTTGACCTTACTCTTACAAGGTTAAACTAGGGAACATACTCAGTTTTGAAAAATGGGAATATTTGGTTTCATAGTTTTAATTCCCCTTTAGGCAAACCTTTCGCTACTGTCTGTACAGGCAGCCTAAGAGGATTAACCATCTTATTTTCACTTCTTCCCTTTTCAAGCTGTGCTTAATCACCAGAACTTCAGGAAGAATATAGGTGACATTAGCTGACTTTCATATAATTTTCTCTGACATATGAGGGAGCAAAATATGGGTGTTCAGGGTGTTGACTATGAAAAACAGTATTTGAATTGCAATAAAAAAAAAAGAAATAAAAGTAAAATTTTCTAGGAATATATATTTTCAAAAGCTCTTTTACAGAGTGGGAAGCATTTGCTTTGCAAAAATGGTAAGGCAAAAAAGTAAGCACACATCTCATCTTTTTTATGAAAATTAGAAAGTATAGAAGAGAAGAATATAAGGTACAAAAATATATAACTTTTTTATATGGCTCTGTCTTAAGAATGTTGTAGAACAGTGTTTCTGTAGGGGCTGCCTAGTACTGTGGTCCCTAAAGACTTATGAGTAAGTAGTTAGCTGTTAATTCAAATAGAACAATTGATGATTAACTTAAAATTATTATAATCAGACTAGAATGAAGTTTTTTTCACACCAAATGGTATTATGCTGTAAAACTCTGCTTTTATACAGAAATGCTTGCCATCAGGCAGAAGCAATATTTAATGAGAACTAGAAGTGGTAATTATTATTATCTTCTTTCATCTACCTTATAAACTACGATTTAGGTGTATATGTGTTTTTTTACAGCGAATAAATTTTTCCAGATCTTTAGAATCTATAGACTAGTTGTGATTATACCTCTGTCTTTATTCAGCAAGAAATGTTCTAGTGCAAAAGTATCATTAAAAACATTAACATTATAATCTTTCCTTAGACTTTTTTTTTCTAATACTGTTGTCATAGAGAAACAAGTGAGGCTGCTGATTTCTTCACTCTTTTAAAGATGGTTGAAGTAAAAAAAAAAAAAAAAGTTTGAGCGTTCTGATGTGTCTTGAAGAATAATTTTTGCAGATTTTTTAAAAGGACTTGGAAAGAATGTTTTTTCATTATTAAAGACCTGATATTACTGCAGCAAATTCATTAGTAAAATATAAAATTTGCCAAGGTAGAAGTTATTTGTATAATGGAAGCAGAAATAATTGAATTTTCTTTAGTCAAACCCGCCAGGGTCAATTTTCATATTGTCAAAAGAGGATAAGAAACAGTATGATTCTAAGTTCTTGAAGGTTGAGTTTAGTCACTTGTGGTCATCTAAGCTGAGCAATCTCAAAGGACTTGTTTTTCTGTAACTCCACACGTGTAATTTTCTGAATGTGCCTCTCAGTGTATCTATTTGAATGTCTAGTAGCTGCATGTCCAGCATTTTATGGTCTTGACTGCTTTTTAGTGCTAAAACCAACGTGAGCAGCGCACAGCTGTGTTTTCTTATTTCTAATCTGAGACTGAAAATTATCTAAAGTGCATGAAAGTGAATTATACAAGATCTGAATAGAACTCCATGTTTCCTGAAATTTTAGTGGATGTGCATTTAGGTGAATCTGGTTTCTTGTATTTGTGTTAGCCTAGGAAATGCAGTCATTATTTTCAGACTAGGTTTTGCAGGCTTGTATTCTAGTGATAAGTCCAGACCAAGAAGGTTTTGCAACTAGAAAAGTGTTTCATGACAAAAAGGGATCTATATCATTTGAAGATGTGTTGAGATTTGCAGTTGTTTTGAAATGGTTGTCACTGCTCTAAGGAAGTGACTAAAGGCATTACATTTTGTTCTAAGTGCAGAAAGTAGCACTGGGATGTTTGTTTTTATCTCTAAGTCATTGCAGAAGGGGGGCAGTGGATGAGAGAGGAAGGCTGCAGTCCATGCTCTGGTTACCAGGACTGAAATTAAACTTCCTGAGCTTGAACAAAACACTTACTGTTCAGGGAGGAACAGTAGACAAACAAGTGCAAAATCAGATCTACCCAAGCTTGAAGAAAGTTGGTAAGAGGAAAGAATGGTAAAGTCCAATTAAGGGAGGAAAGAGAAGAATCTGAAGAACTATATGAATTTAAATTTGTACATAGCTGATCAGTAATTACAATCAAGTCATGTTTCCTGAACTGAAGTTGAGTTTATGGAGAGAGGCTTTACTAAACAGCTTCTCTTTGACTGCTGAAGTTGGTGTTTGTATGGGAAGGGAAGATTATTGACATTAGGGCATTTTTACTGTGGCATAGTTCAAAATTTCTCTCCATAAAATGTTATCTTTTCAGGTTATCCAACTTCATTAGGTTTAATACAAGCTTGTGACAGGCAGCTGACAGGAAACAAAAGGGGGCTTTTTGACTAAGGGTTTTTCTTAGGCTGTGAGTAAGAAACAATAATTATAACTGATAATAACTGTCATCGCCTCTTTATTATTTTTAAGCAGACAGGTCTTTATGGTTGGATTTAAAAAGTAGTATGTCCCCGTTACATTTAGAGGTTCATGACCACTTTTTTCCGAAGGTTTTAAAGATTCGTATTCTTTTAGCAGAAAAAGATTTTAGGATATTTAACTACAAAAACTGGATCCCAGGACTGAGAGCTTTGTCTTCATAAAACAGATCAATAGATTAAAAAGATTTCAAATGCAGTCATCACCTAGATCCATCTGAGTACTAGAACCATTCTTTAAATTAACAGAAGTTGTCTGAAAAATTACTGTATTAACAATTACTGTAAACAGACCATATGGCTATTCATTTTTCATACTTCTGTGCACTTGCACAGTTTTGTGCTGGTTTGTGTTCTCTCTGTCCAACACTCATTTAATAATTTTTAAAAAATATTTACAAATAGTCATGTTTTGATACTTGTAAATGATACTGAAATAAAATGACCTGGAACACATCCAGGGATGGGTCATCCACAATTCTGGGCAATCTGTTCCAGTGCCTCACCACAGTCTGAGGAAAGAACTTCTTCCCAACATCCAATCCAAATTACTCCTCTTTTTGTTTAAAACTAACATGTGCTTGTTACATGAATCAAAAGAGGATGAAACTGCCCTACAAATTTCAGTGTCCTGACACAGTTTAATGGATTAAATTCATCACTTCCTCCAGGAGGTGGTTAGGGCAATGTTAAAGCCAGCTCATGATAATTATTGGTCAATGCTAGTCATTAAAATAGGATTCACAAAACCATTTTACTTAGTAAAACCATTGAATGTCAGTTCAACTTTTGAGCTATTTTTTCCAAAACTAAAGTTTAACAATCCACATATGGCCTTGAATATTCTTATGACAAACATGAGGATGTTTTTCCCAGTGCTCTGTTGCTTGTAGCACAGAGATTGTTTCGTTATTTTGTCCACTCATTCTTTCTTCAAGTTAGCTAACAAACCTTTCAAATATTCTGGAGTTAAAATCAGGATGTACCCAGCTGCCATCATGGAGAAAGGTAAGGCAGAGAACTATTATAAGTATTTGACTTGATATCAGTTCTGAGACCAAGAGCATCGTTAGTGTCACACAGACTGGAATACAATATGTATGTGGAAAGGGCTAGGGCATCACCCCTCTCTCCCACCATCCCTCCAAGAAAGGTTCTTTTTACTCCCCTCTTCACCAAATTTCCTTTCATATGTGACTAGAAAACTTGTGGAAAGCTGATGCTGTAGCTGTGGAGCTGTATCCAAGTTATAACTTCATGGGCTGTAATGGTACACAAAGAGGGGAAAATCAGATTCAAAGGGTAAAGTTTAATGAATCCTCTCCTGCCAGAACTCAGTAACAGCTGCAGGGCTGTAATGGTCTCCTAAGGCCTCTCCTGTCTGGATGGGCTGGATGTATTTCTTGTGAGGACAGCCAACAGTAGAACCAGGGCACGAGCAGTGCTATTTCCATCTTCAGTGTTTTTCAAGATTTGTCTGGATAAAACCCTGAGCAATCTGGTTTGTAGTCATAGCTGATCCTCCTTAAATCAGGAAGTTGGACTAGAGTCCACTAAGGTCCCTTTCAACCTAGGTTACTCTGTTATTCACTGGTCATTGACAGTAATCATCCTCCGCCCTGGAACTCAGAATAGTTCTTTCATTATGAGACAGAAGTTGAATTTCAGATGTGGTTTAAAATCATACATGGGAAAAATGTCCTCCTTCATAGAAAGGTTGAATTAAGAGAAGAGCTACCTCAGAATCACTTGAACAAAAAATGTGCAGGGACACAATTTCTGCAAAATTTCAAGCATACATCATGAAATTTGTTTAATATATATTTCTGCTATATTTATTTGAAACTCAGAGGAACTTTTAAAAAAACTAATTCATAATTCTGTTATTTTTCACCAGAACAATTCTTGTTTATGTAAAGGAAATGATGTTGTTTTGTAGCGTAGCTGTATTTTTAATGAGAAAAGCTGATTAAAATCCTAAGTAAATTTAAAACTTATTCACTGCATAAAACTGTAATTATTCAGAAATCAAAGGGAATGTATAAATTTGTATTTCTTTTGTCATGAACTGAACTAGGATTAAAAAAAGCTGGCAGAGAAAACTTGAAGTAACACCTTCATGTAAATTCCAAATTTTAACAGAATGTTGATTTTCTTCCAATGTGAAATGAGTTTTAACTTTTCATTTTACTTTGTTTAACAAAAAAAATCTGCATAACAGAATGGGAGCTTTGTTAAAAAGTTTCATGATTGAAATATTAAATTGAGAAATATAAGCTTCAAAGAAGTGCTCTCTTACCAAATAAAATTTTCAGCAAAATATTTGTTTAGTAAAGAAATAATTTCAGATGTGTGCAGCAGTGAAAGTAGGCTGCTCACTCCAAGACACGTTATGGTCATTGTG
The DNA here is from genome assembly GCA_024500445.1 of Entomyzon cyanotis. Lineage (NCBI taxonomy): Eukaryota > Metazoa > Chordata > Aves > Passeriformes > Meliphagidae > Entomyzon > Entomyzon cyanotis. The sequence continues at coordinate 7,766,173 of JAKEPQ010000756.1, forward strand.
TAGCAAAAAGCCAATGGGAAATTGGAACTCAAACTGCCTCAAAGGCAAGAATTTCATAATAACTTCTGCAACTTTCTCAGTCAGACATTTCATTTTACATAAACATGTTTCTAGTTTGGTTTTATCCATGCTTCATTTTCTCTGGCACTCATGTTAGATTAATTATGTTCCAGTCAAACATGCATTAGTCACAGTCACCTTTCCCTAATGCCTTCGTTAGTGGTGTACAGCTCTCCAGTGCTGCCCTCACACAGTGAGAAGTGTAGTGCTCTGCAGAGACACGTACATGATCTGAAAGCAGGTGCTGTGAGGGCAGTGAAATTTTGCAGAATATAGTTTAATCTGCTTTTTCCTTCAACATGGTTCTTTGATTAACATTTGCCTTGTATGGCTGCAGAACCACCTTTAGTGAACATTAAGGTGCAGAAGACATTTAAATGATTCTCATGCCTTAAGAGTAATCCCCTACTAGAAAAATAGTAACTATAGCAGTACTATAATTGTTTTTTCTAATGGGCATGTTTCTAAGCAAAAATAGTTTTACAGTGTACTGTAGCATATGAATTTCCAGATTTCAACATTATTACTTACATGAATAAAGACAAAAGAATACAGGAAATGTAGTCCCTATACCTGAAAAAATAATGTGATACCTTCAGATACCTTCTGAGGTACCCCAAAATATTTTCTCTTTGTGTTTGTGAGAGTAATTCCAAATGCGTTGCTGAAAAAGCAATTACTGGGATACAGTCTTAGAGAGGAGTTGAATTTCTTAATTTAAAGTGAATTTGGGATGTGTGCTACCATCAAATCCTAAGGAAAAGAACCCCTACACATTATTTTTAAATCTATAGAATGTATCATGGTGCATTTTGAATTGGTTTTGTGTTTGCCATATAACACCAAGACCCAAATAAGTAGCTGGTGAGCAGATTTAACTATTGGCTTTTCCTTTTCCATGTCCAGTGAAAGGAATATTCCACAATGTTATGACAAAGGTCATGCTATAACCTTAGAGCCCTAAAAATTGCTGTGTACCATTGGAGGGGACAAATGAAATAAAGCAGATGTAGTTCTGTGAGGCTGCAGAGAATATTAGCACATATTCTGATACCCCTATTTTTGCTTTATGCAGTCCTAAATGACTTAAGGAAAACCATCAGTGAAACCAGCCAAACAAAATGTATTCACTGGGGAGGAGAGGGAAAGAAATGTGTCTCTGAGTTCTACAGAAAGTGAAGAATAGGAAGGTAGAGACACAAGCAGGATTGAGAAGTGAGGGTAGGAATTTACCATCTGCCTCTTGAAATTCAATTCTTGAATTCAAAAGTTGAAAAATGGAAAACAAATTTTGAAAATACGAATCAGAATTCTTCTTCAAGTTGCTGATGGATTTCAAGTTACAACTGAATATTCAGAAAATGAATCAAAATAATATTTTAATTTCTAAAGTTTCTATGTACATCTCATAAATGTTTGAAGGAAAACAGAGTATGGCAGTTGTTTGTACCAAAACTGGCACTTGTTTACTTCATTAAATTTGTTGATAATAGTGCAAACTTGAATAATTGAAACTGCAATTAAAATCTCATCACATATATTTTGCCATAGGACACTAGTATTACAGTATTTTTTAAATACAAAAAGCAAATTCCAGTTTTTATTATAGATATGAAGGTATTATATTAATAAATACAAGAGAAATAAGATACATAAATGTTATTTATAAGTGTTGTAGTAAGGGAGATATTAAAGGAAAAATGTCTAAGCTTCAAGAGCAGTACAGTTTTAAAATTAGCTTTTAATTTCAATCACACCAGTATGTGCCAGGATTCTGTTGGTAAAGCTTCTTTACAAATTTATATATATACTATTAGTTTTTATGACTTCTTTAATTCAGAAAAGAATTTATGGTGTCTGATGAATTTACTTAAATTATCAGAATAACATTGTTAAATGTCATGGTATTATTGATGTGAGGTCTCCAAGAATGATTGAAAGACTTAAAAGGAGGATTATCTCCATAAATTTACCATAGCCAAAGAATAACAATTTTTTCTCCCATTTCTTCCTGCCTGATGGTTTTCTTCCCTTTTTAGTGTCCTTTCTAAGCAACTTTTATTATGCTTTCTTCTTGTCAGGAAATAAAGTGGAGGAAGGGAGAAGAGAGAAACCAAAATTTAGGTGTCTGTAAGGACAAGTTTTAAAAAGTGAGTGAAATGTCTCTTGAGACTCTAGATCTCAGTTATTGAAATATCCTAATCAAACAGGCTTTAGATGGTGTGATTACTAAAAAGAACTGCAACTATTTAGACTCATTCAACGTGCATTTTTAGTGTATCATGCTTGGCATTGAGTGCAACATTGATTGGCTACCTTGCAGAGTTGTCATTTTTATTGTGTACTTGCATGTTTTTATTTCCCCTGAAAAATATGGATTTGTAGTCTCTAAACACCATCCTAACAACTTTTACTTATTGCTGGTAGCTATTTCTAGTATCTGGAAGCACAGCTAGTGTGCAGGATGGCTCTTATACAATACATTGTGGTGAGAAATTGCTTTAGAGTAAGTTAGAAAATTTTCTACTCTTAACTATCAATTTTTTGTCTTTTAATCTTAATCATTGCCAAATACTGTATGATTAGTTGTCGAAGTATGTTGTACAGAAACACATTGTCTGAATGAAACATCAAATAATTAATAGTTTTTTTTTTTTTTTTACTTTTGTTATCTTGGAAGAAAAATAAACAGCAAATAGCACAAAGTATGTAATTGCATTTATTTTGAGGGGAGAAAAACAATGTAATGGAACTCCTTATGATCCTTTCTATTCACATCCATCTCCCAGTCACAGACTTTTTCTCCATTTAAACAGTATGAAGTGTGTATGTCTATAGTAGAGGAGTGTTTTGGTGTTGTTTATTTGTGGAAGAGAGAAATGTGTAGCACTTTCTTTCCTTCTTTGAAAACTTGTCCTTGACGTAAACTGACATATAGCAAGCCAATAACTTGTGGGAGAACACAGAGAAGGAAAATGAAAAAGAAATTTCAAAGCTCCATTTCTCAACCTGCTCAACTTTCAAACAAAAACAGACAAAATAAAATAATTTGCATACTTGTCAAGCCTTCATGCATTTGAAAACTTGTGTAGATAGAAATTCTGTTACAAGGGTGGCTTTCCTTTCCTTCCAGTTGACCATGACAAAGGTTGTTTTGGGTTTTTTCAGGATCTACGGTATAACTTTTACACTGATAGATACCCTTTCTAAATTCTTTCTAAAGAACACTGAAAACCCAAGATTCTAAGCAATCAGAGTGTTTTAGTACAATGGTTTGTGGTGCTAAATCTGTTAGTATAAGTTCAGAAATAATCGCAATGTGGACCTTAAGACAATAAAAGTAAATATTAGTTAAATAGCCTCAAACCTTGTAAATGGTTCCTCGGTTCACTTGCATAAAACAGCTTTAAACTTCTTTTCCAGATAGGCAAGTTTATTAACCTCTCTTTAAGAATTACTCTTAGATTAATTTTTACTCCAATTAAATTAAAATTAAATTAATTTTAATTTAAATTAAATTAATTAAAAATTAAATTAAATTAAATAATTTTTACTCTAATTAAAAATTGCTCTGGGGTAATTTTTCCTAGCATTTACAATGATTTCTGTTTATATCTGATATATTAATGCATGGAATTTATTTATATTTTTTAATACATATTTGGGAAAAAACCACCACTTCTTTACCAAATGGCCGACTTGTTAAAATTCCTCCTGAAAATGGGTTTTCTAACTTACCCTTGTAATTCATTTGCTTTGAAATGCTTTCAGTTTCTGAGCTGTTATTTTATGTTTTCAATGGCAGAATGGAAATTTTGCAGGATTGAAAGCTTCTTTCTGTCTCTCTCCTCACAGTTCCTCCTCTCCAATATACACGTTCTTTCATTTCTTTTTACCTGACAAGTTTTCTGTGTGGTAATTCTTCTGTTCTCAAACACATTTTTATAAATCTGTGCTGAAATGTCTTTCAGTTAAAAACTTAAATCATCTTGAAAAAGAGATAGTCTTCTGACAATAGGTTTCAGAGTTCTTCTTGGCCTGTAAAACCTGTGGCTATGAGAAGGTCATTTGGGATTCTGGAATATGATGTGCAAGCAATTATTCTGTAGATTTTACATCACTTCTTCCTCCAAAAGAACTTTGTATGTCCCATGTTTGCAGCTACCAGCTACATTCAGTTTGTAATTGAGTTTTTCATTTTAATAGACTAAAAACTTTTATGTGGATCAGCAGATATTTTTTCTTATCTCATTCTGTATCAGATGAAAAGCTCCTGTATCACTTTTACACTCCCAGGGTAAAATACTGCTTTTAAGGTTCTTTAAGAATCAGTTCCTAATTTCCCTCTTTGGATACTTCTGTCTTAAAAGATTAATATTTCAGCTTTGAGAAATGGGCTGGTACTTTACCTCATGTGTAAGAAATAGCTGACAAAAAATTGTAACATAAAACTTTGCAATAATGACATAAATGGACTGACAATAACAAGCATTAAGCAATCAGTGATGCTCTAATTCTTCCCTGACATACTGGCTAACTTTAATTATTGACTGAATTTTAATGAGGAGGCATGTGCTATTGATCTGTGCAGTGACAAAGCCTGAAAACTCATGGGTGTAAAAGAAATAAGGATGATGATCTAATATTTACTTTGATTTATAATCCTTCTTATTAATGGATTCTGTATTGCAATACTGCCTTATTTTCTGAGATTTAATTATGCATGTCCTCGTATTCTTTCATTTCAATTACTACCATAGCAGAGCTTTTCCAAATTTTCTGGGAAAAGATGCAAACTATGTTTTTCTCTGGAGATGAGCTTGAACCTGGTTTAAATTTTCCCAGTCCATTTTGTTCACCTTAAGCCTCATTGATGTATGAACTCAGGCAATTGGGAAAACTGGTAGTCAAAATGGAATTCATTTGGGATTTCATTAGTTGTTAAATCTACTGAAATTGCTGTAATTCCCTTTAAATTTTCTGACAGCTATTTTCCGAGAGTAATCCATTAATTAATGTTTACAGTCAGTAATTTAGACTATGCCATTAAGCACCTCCGGCTCAGTACTACTGCTTCTGTCACAAATTCCATATGTTTTCATGCTCTGCTTTACTTTCTTGAGCTGTTTTCAATTCACATATACATGAGTTAATTCAGGAGCCTCAGGTAGCTGTTCCTTAAGAATTCTCTGGTGATGATTTTAGATTGCATTGCAAGCTTTGAGTCACTCATAGGTCCATTCTGCCTTTGACACAGATATCTGTGAGCTCTGCCATGGCTCTTTGGAACCCATCCAGGTCTAACCTGCTATTATCATCTCCAGTTTTTCTGAGTATCTGGTGTGATTATCAGAGCTAGCCATATCACAGTTTGCCTCTGCCCATGTCTCATTCTGTTCAGTTGTCAGTAATCTGATCACCTGCCAAATGGAGTCCGTAATTTCTATACTAACTGTCATAGATGAATGTTTCTTAGCTTTCAATACCTTTTAAGGCTGACAAATCCAATACCAAGATTTGTGTAGTGCTTAACAATAAAATGATGAAACCTTGCCTATTCATCAAGCCTGTGGCTCCACTAGCACATTCCGTGACCGCAATTTGGCATCTTTATCTCCAGTCAGAAACTGAACATCCACTGAGAATAGCACAGTGAAAACTGGAAGGTTGTATTAATTTTCCCATGTTCCTTGTTGGAGAGAAAATCTTGTCTTCTATGTTCTTGAATATCCTATTGACTTCTCCAAAACAAAACCAAAGAAAAACCCAGTCCTGCTCCTTATAAGTGGGCTGTTGGAGCACATTTTTCCAAGCGCAATTGACTTTTTCACTGCAATTGACTTTTCAGCATTTCCAATCCTGTCCCCAGTTCATTTTCATGTTGGGAAATATAATTTTAAGCCTGGTACAGTATGGGCAAGCTTTTCATCTCTGGGGATCCAAAGCTCTTATATTCCCTGAAAACATTCAAGAACAGCATGAATCAACTTGATATAGCTTTGTCTGGCTGACATAAATTTTCATTTGTGGTCTTTGGCCAACGTAAGCAGTTTTGTTTGAAGGTGCTAAGAAGGTAAATGTATATGTAATATAGGAGAGCTGATTTATCCTGTTCCCCACTTGGAGTCTTTAAATACAATCTCTCTGCAAGAGGTGACAATGGATGCTAGGAAACCATTGGGTATTCTTGGGGTAAAAAACATTCAGCATTTGCTCATTTCATTATGGAACTATTTTTTTCAAGAGTGTTAGCTGGCAGAGTTCTACCCAGCTTTTTAAGTAGTGGGGTGGACATTTGTGTTTTTTATCCAAAAAACACCGGGATACTCTGAAAGCATCCGTAGTGAAAGGAAGTTGATCCATTGAAGTCCAAGTGTTTGGAATTATTCCAAAACCATTTTTATATCTCTAAGCTTGTTGGGAGTAGGAAGCATTACGGTATGTGGGATAAAGAGTTGATGAACAACACATCTGTGTTCTGAGGATGCACCATTGCTTTCAGAGTACCAGTATCCTGACAAAAAATTCATATGTGACCAGAAGTCTACATACCTTCACAATATATCTTCAGACTCAGGGAATGAAAAATCAGTAACCATGTTTGGTTTCCTGATTGGCTGGTTTTGTTGGATTCTACTCTCCCAATATTAATTTAGAACTAATTTCTCTGTTGGATGCTGGGGAAAGAGTAGGGCAGGCTGGTAATATGCCTCAAAAATGAGGCAGTTGAATTCAACCTAGTCAGCTATTTTAAAAATTGCTCCACCCTTCCTCCAGTCTGTCCGTCAGCAGAGTGGCCAGTGATTAATTTCCATTCATATTCTTGTTTTTTGCCATGATATAGTCATTAATTGAATACTGACTGATCCAACCGTCATCAGAGACTCAACAAAACCCCATCTTCTAATGTTGCTGTTAACATAAATAATCATCATCAGCTGACAAAATCCTGCAACTTTATACTTATTAAAAACCCACCATAAAGGTGAAGGATGTCTGTATTTAATCTCAGCAGTGCTGCAAATTTTAATTCTTTCTATGCTGTTGTTTCATCTTTCTATTTCTATTCTCTACCATAACCCTGTTGCTGCTGATCTGGTTTGACACCCCAGCAACAAAGAGATGAAATCTGACAGTGAGCCCAAGCTGCATATGAATGATTGTACCAATAACATTGAAAATTTGTTGATTGTGTGGAGTCATTACTATCAAAATAATTTTATCCAGTCTTCTCATAATGTATTTACTCTTAGTTTGAAACATTAAACTTTATTAAACAGACGGTGGCTTGTGCTGTTTGTCTGCTAGTATGTTAAAGTCCTCTGAGTGTTTGATGTTAAGCTCTTAACTCTGCTCACCAGCAGCCTCCAGGTAAATCAGAAGGCTTTGCCATGTAATCCTCACACCTCTAGAGAATTTACAGTAGCTAAGTTAGGCGGTTTGAAATGAAGGGAGGTTTGCATGCACTGTAGACTGGGATGGGGTGGCAGGCTCAGTAATTATCCTTTGAACTTCGTGTCCTGGTGTGCACAAAACTTCAAAAATTATAGTAAATCTAGTGCAGAAGTGCCTGCAGCACTGCTTTTTGTCTAGGGAGTGACGAGATGGCTCCTTTAATTGCAGGGTCACATTTCTAAGTGGCTACCGAACTGTCAGAAACCACCAAGCCATGAAATGTGAAAGATCCTGTGGCTGGTTCATGGAACTACACTCACATCAGAGTCTTTAATTCTGGATGTTATGTTCTTCAGCTTGGCACTTAGTGCTCTGCTGCTACAAACTCCAATCTCTGTGCCAGGACTCCCTCCTATTTCCTTTCTGCAAGGAATGCTAAAGCACATACAGTGATTACCTAAACATTTCCTGGGTCATAAATCACAGCATTTTAAAGCTACTTTAGGGTTGTAGTTTGGTATAGTACTGAAAGAATTAAAATATTACATAATATCATCTTGCAAAACCCAGGAGGTAAAATTTCAAATGTTATAAAAATATGTATTAGAACATTAATTTGCATCTTCAATGTGATAAGTAAAAAAATCATGATTCCTTTCTAAGCAAGGTCATGTGGTTTAAAACACTGATAGTTTTTTGCTTCATTTCATCTGTCATGACAATTGCTACCACACTAGGGCCAAATTCTGGCCACTTAAACTGTTTCCTTTTAAGCCAATATTTGATCTGAGGAAAATGTTTGAAATATTTTCTATAATTTGAATCTCCAGTACTTATTATAATAACTGTATTATTTTATCCAGAGAACTGAAGGCTCTGTATTCCCTCTGGAAGCTGCTGAGAAGCAGATGAGGATTTTACAGTTAATGCTTAAAGTCTGAATATTACTCACCTTCCTTGGCTGAGGTTTTAAACGGTGCTTTTCAATTCAGTTGAAAATCTTAAATGCTGTTAAATTTCTGGGTACGTGAGCTTTTAGCAGCACGTGGCGATTTTAAGTGGGACTTAATCACTATATTTATATATTGTGATTTACATAATATAAGTTAAAATGCAAATACAATCTTTGTAAGTGCTCTTGCATTTAGCAAAGTAATTGTTAGTCTAATGTGTAGTGTTAAGCATGGGGAGATTTTGACTTTTCCAAGGCAATGTAGTGAAAGGCAGCAAAAGCTGATCACCTGAAAGCCTATCAAAGAAATAATGAGAGAGAAAAATATTGTTAAAGGGATTTTTAAAATTATTATTATTTGTATTTTTTTCTCTTAAAGTAACTGGAAGAAACAGCCCGTTTCATTCTCTTATTGGCAGAAAAGTTTTTAAAGAATTGTGTTCATGGGGAAAAACGTTTACTAATGAAAAATACAAAAATTAACAACTACTAAATTGTAGTTTCAGTGTTTTATAAATAACATGTAAAGAAAGCAAAGATCTCCATCTAGGGTACTGGAAAATCAATGACCTTTTTCCCATGGATTTTCTGCAACAGTTTTTGAAAGACAAGACTTTAAGATCTAACCTGGTAATTTCTGATAAAATGGTTTAGAATTCTATATTTACCATTCTATTATACTTGATAATTTTATTTCAAAATGTTTTCTTCTTAAAGAGCAGATGATGAGATTTAGTTTTCAAAATAAACCAGACTTTACCATGTGCAGGTGCTTAAATATAGAAAACATTCATATGTTAAATAATATTTTCATTGTTACAATTTGTGACATTCTGTTCTATTATTGAATAGTGATAATATATTTTTAGATAAAAAGTGCTTTATGCTACTTTTTTCTTTGATTTTTTTCTTAATATAGTCACGTAAGCATATTTAACTTAATGGAATTCATGTGCAATGCAATTTTGCAAATATAATAATTCTTCTGCTTCATTGAAAGCAGAATACAATTAAACTAACAAATAACAAACTAATAATAGAGGAACAATAGAGGCAAAAAAAAATAAAGAAACAATAGAGTAATAAAAATTTAGCATCAACCATGAGAAACATAAGCCTAATGACCTCTGATTTTATTAGTCTTTCTAAAAAAACCCGAAAATTCTGGTAGCAAAATTCGTTCCAGAAATCACTAATCCCCTTCTCCATGAGGTTGGAATACACGTGTTGTTTTTATAGTGTTGTCTGACGATAGGAATGCTGCTAACAAACCTCACTTACAGTGTACCAAAGGAACTATCAGAAACAAAAATAGCCTCCAACAATTTAGAAGTCAGATTCACACTTAAGATGCATTTGAAACAGAAATCCACACCCTTTTGTCAGTTATCAAAATCCTTGTTAAAATGAGGATCATAAGTTACACATGGAAAATTATTTTTTACCATTTGATAATGAAAATATGCATTTGTGAGCTACAACAATGTAAATTGGTGTTTGCATTTGTCTTTATCAAAAGCACATGGAAATAATGCACATATAAACCATATAATACATGTATAAAACATATAATCACTGTTCAGAATAATTTATTGTGTTGTGGTTTAAAATAGATGTAATTCTCATGTCCTTGTGAAACTTTAAATTCAACTTCCCATCTAATTCTGTACCATCCCCCTGCATATTTGTTTCTGTCCAGGTTTCTTGCCTTTCCTTTGTCCTGTTTTCACACCTTTGAGACTTCTTTCCTCAAATGGTATACTGCACATGATTAAGAAGGGGTTGCTCCACTTGCTGTTATATGCAAATAAATTCAAACGTTTAAACATGTTAAACCCATTGAAGTATAACTAAAATATATGGGGGTTGCTTGAAATCACTTTACTTTGTTATCAAATCAAATGCCTGTACATTTTTTTGCTAGCAGTGGAGGAAATATATTTATAAAATATTTGGTGTAACTTACATGGCCTCACCTTCAGAAGGAGAAAAACAAAAAGGAAATGACCAATCATACATGCATTTATCATTGCACAATGCAGGGCTGATGTTGATTTGTTTCTAAACAATTGTCTAATACTTGCAAACTTTTAAGTGTATGTTGTACCCATGTTCTAGTCCACATTCAAAACAAGCAGAGGAGGGAGATTAAGGAATGTTAGCCAGCAACTGGCAAATTTTAAATTTCATCTGTTGGAAGTTTCAACAATATTACCTAAAAAAAACCATATAGAGACTTGTTTTTCATGATGCAATGTACTTGGGATGCCTAAGCCAGCTCCAGGATACTGGCCTACATGCATGTGGACTCTTCCAGAGATGCCAACTCCAGTTCAACATAGTTTGATTTCTGCCCCCCCAAGTTATAAATATACTAAGTTCCTCTGAGGAAGATTTTTTGATTCATGTTCTAGAGCTCAGTTGGTCAATACTAGTTTAAAGTCAAGAGGAAAAAGCAATGAGTTATTGATTAGGCTGGAAGATGGTGATCAGTCATGGTTTCCTTAGCAGTTTTGTTAATCCACTTTATATTTCTTATAAAGTGTTAAAATAAGCAAAACTTTTTTTATTTTTTGACACTTCAATTATGAATAACAAGGTTACAAACATATGATAAGCACAGAAATACTTGAAATAAAAGATGAGACACGTCATTCTTCTGAACTGGCTATGGCTTAATCAATGGTGAATAGAAGAAAACATAAATTCATGCAGCTAAAGGGCTCTGTAGTGTGTGTGAAGGGATAAGACACAATCTGAATTCCACTCAGTGTGCCATGTTAATCAAGGAAAAATATTTTTATTAAGTATTTTAGTATTTATTCTGTAAAATAGATGTTGCACTGTAGGTGGAAAGAGTCCATCTTTAACCACAGAAAGCAGAAGATACTTGGTTCTGCAGCACAAGTGCTCAGATGTCTAAGAGCCCATTATTGGTAAGGTATCATGACATTGCTTAAAAATAATCTCTCTGATTTATTCCCTCTCTGTTTCTGGAGTGAATACATGGTGTTCACAACTAGCTTGAATGAGGGAGCAAAGAGGAGGGGAAGGACAACCCAGGAAATGTACAAGAGATTAAATGGAAACAATCAAAAATTAATAGAATATGTTTGTATGGAGCTTTTCTTAACATATGTTATTGGCTTCTTCAATAGCTTGTTATCCATTCAGAAAAAATACTGCCAGAATATGAAAAATTAACCTAAAATGAATAGGTCTTATTAAAGCAAATCTAGATATAAACAAAATTTTGATATAGGCTGCTTTCAAAACATATGAATGAATCCCCCTCTTCTTTTTAATCTGAAAATCTTAGTTCTGGTTTTATTTTTTGAAGGTACTCCTTAGTCATCTCATTTGCAGATATATGTTAATTACACTATTTATTAAGTAAAAAGGAAGTTATTATATCATGTGCTTTTTGATCTACATGTATAGGCCTCACTTGTATTCCAGACAGGGCTGCATGTATTTCAATATTGAATGTCTCTCAGAAAAGTCAAAGGTCTGTGGAAAGAAATTGCAGGAATAGAAATGCAAGTCATTAAATACAGTTACTGTTATAAATGGAGACTGTCTTCATAAAGTAAACCTAACGCTCTAATACTCCCAGTACTGCATCTTCCCTGTTCATATTTCCCGTATTAATTATATTACAGGAAATATCAATCCGAACTTTTTTAGGAAAGAGTCTCCACCATCACATCAATATATCTAGGAAACAAACAAAAATCCTTTGCATATTTTAGTTATTTTTCAATATTTCTACACAAAATTTGACCTTAAAATAACACTACCCTTAGTTATCTGAAAATTATTTCTATTTTCCTTACTGTGTTTGTTTTTTGCTCTTGTTTCTTAGGGCTAGTAAAAAGTCTCACCATATATTAAAAAAAGATTGTTTAGATTCAGATGGCAATTTCAGTGGTAACATGATGTACTTTCTATATCTTTTATTAGAGATGAAAATTATTTAGTGAACTTGTTTCTGTTACTTGCAGTAGGAAAACAAAGGCATTTTGGGAGAGGGCTGAAAGTAACTAATACCATTGTTTTCTTTGTACAGTAAAATTTCTTGTTTCCTAAAAATTTTTATATAATCCTTAAATGACACTCAGTCAGGATCTTCTTCAGTATGCTAGGCTGTTTTCTTACTTTGAATACTCATAATATTACTTTTGGGAATGGTATTAAATGTGTTAATTATATTTTTTTAAATATTGCTCTTTCTAATAATCTCTAAGCTATATGCTTATTTTATCCCTCAACAGCCCCAATTTAAAAAAATGCTGCTAATGAGGTTGGTTTGAGCTGACTGTTAGAGAAAAGTCTGGTAAAGCAATTTTTGTAACTGGGGTTAGAATTAGGAACCACAAGAGAAATATTACTGGCATTTATCCTGACCATTACCTGGTCATTGCCCAATGAATGAACTGTGAAAGCAATTAAAAAGTGATTTAAACTCACAGTTTCTGTTCTTTATTCACAGTAGCAAGCTAATAACAAATTGAGTGGTTAGGTAAAACCTGGAATGCAGAACGGATTCTTAACTTCTTACAGATGGCCGGGATTGGACCTTTTTTTTTTGTTCTCAGTAGTGTAAAGTTTCTACATTTACTGTGGGGCTTCCAGCTTTTTCCTCTTTCCTTACTCCACATGCATATCCTTTTAGCCTATTGAATAGCTGTGAAAATATTCTTTTTGGTGGTACATCTATAAATAAAATGTGGATGTAACAGATACACATTTAGTTTATTACTAAGTATCTTATACTTCAAATTATGTAGTTTTAATTATTGGTATCTGAAGAATTGAAGCCAGGAAAGAGCAAAACAAATGTGAGATTTTCCTGCAGTAACATCTTGAACACAAAGATAAAAACAGAATGCTTAACATTCTACAAAACTTCCAGATAGACCCTTTCTTAATTGTTCCCTGGGTGTTTGGATTATCAATGCTCTCAGTTTGGATGAGACAGCTGCTATTGTAATTCATTCAGCTCCTTTCAGAATGATGGTCAGGAAAGTCTTCTGACTTTATTCTGAGACCCACCCATAATTTTTAGTTCATGTCAAATTGGATGGAAAATTAAATTTCTTGATCTATTCATGGAAAAAAGTAAATTAAGTTGATAGAGTGTGATCACATCGCATATTCTACTATGTCTTATGGCATTGTTTGACAAGGAGAATCCAAATTGGCTTACCAGTAATAAGAGCCTAATGTAAGTTTTTTATCTTGAGGCTTTTGTGGATGTTAGAATAGCTAAAATTCAAACAAAGTAGTACAGACAGTGTATGTCCCAGTGATTTTGAGATTTTCTGATTCAGATTTTTATAGATTCAGATTTTTATAGATGTGTGCAATAGTTCAAGATCTCCATTCTCTTTGATTCTTCTGTGTTGTTTGAATGTGTTCACGTGAAAAACACTTTCCAAAAACATACTAAACTATACTAGTGTCTATTTCATAGAAAAGTTAGCTTTTATTTGTAATGGTTACCCTATTTAATGTTTATTAAAATAATCAGATTTTTTTTGAAAAGAAGTTTCTGTGAGTTCAAGAAAATGTCATATTACGTCAAGAAATTTTGGAGACCATACTAATTTGATAAAGCCTCTTCATAACTGAAAGATTTCACTTAGTATAGATCTTCTGTGAAATCTTCATACTCTGAAATTAATGGAGTGAGGTTAAGGTCACAGCTCTGTTCCTTGCAGAACACTTGAAAAATTAATGGCATTCATTCATCTGGAAACCATGGTCATTTTATGTAAGTGAAACACAACATAAATTCCTAATAAAACAACTAAGAAGTTATAGTGAGATTAAACCAGTCCAATGTAGACCTGTGTTTAATAAGTTCATATAAATATTTTATAATGTTATGTCTAAAAAATACACACTTTTTCCTGAAAAGTATACAATCTGGGTGGTAAATAGGCAGTATGGAAACAAACCTCAGTATAAAATACTCTTTGTGGCCTATTTCCTCATCTGTGAATTGGAGATGCTAATCCTTCTTTCTCTCTTATTTACCTGATTTGTTTAGACTATCTAGGATTGACTCTTACTGTTAAAATATTCTGATTTTTCTGCGACTCTAGTATAACTCGCATACTTTAAAATATTTTATTAGGAAATATTTACTTCATAAAACTTATTATTTGTGTATCTTACAATTTATCAAATCTGCAGTTTTATTAGAGACGTTGTCACCAAACACTACTTGAAAATAATAATGCCTTGATGGGGCAGTGGTGCTGCTATGAAATCCCTCACAAAAAATTAAAATTACAGAATTCTTATGTAAGAATAGCAGCTTTAAAATGTCTATGCCTGAAATATCTAACTATGAAGGAAAGTAGTTAATGAATTTCCCTTAGTTTCTTTTTTTTCCCCCTTTTTATCCCTGGACAAGGGTTTTATTTTGACTCTTAGAACAGTGTACCTGTGTTGGTTTTCACTTCTTCTTTACATGAGCTTGTTAAAGTTCTTTTTGTAATTTTTAAGTTAACACAGTTCTATAGCATGCCATTTTTTCCTGCTGCCATGCAGGTTCTTCCAATTTTCTTCCAACACTGTAAGAAAGATGTCAACTACTTTGAATAGTAATCATTTTATTGCTTTTTCTTTCTCTAACTTCTGAAGAAGGAAAACACTTTTTCAAATTGCTGACTTCAAAGTACAGTTTAACTTGTACAATGAATGTAACTGTACTATGAAAAAATTTCCATCTGAAAGACTGGTTTTCACTCACAGAATTGTGGGTTAACCAGGCTTCCAGCCAAACAATTATTTTAGGTTTATACGTATTATATATCAGTATTCTCTAAAGAGATATCATTAAAGCCTGGTAATTGTTAGTCTTTTCAAAAGAACATGTAGTTATGCATAAATGCTTTAGCATTAATTTTTGAGGAAAAAGCTCAGGGACTTAGCTGTGTGGATTTCATTAATGGCATTTGAACAATGAAAACTCCCTGTGCTTTACATTGTAAACAACTTTTTGTGTGATTGCAGTTTAATTGGTGGTATTGCTCCCTACTCTGAGCTAGATAATGCAAAACTTGGAAGAAGATCATTCCCTGTCGTATGTGGTGCACACTTTGCCATGCCAGGGACATGTTGGAATGTCACAGGTGAGAAAAGCATTAGACTGGGAGCTGGGGAGTCAAACAACAAATAAACAAAATCCATGCTCTTTGTTGTGAGAACAGATGGTGCTTCCACAAATTTGGGCCATAATAGGGAAGGTCCTACTGAAATAGCATGGCCTTGGCTTGTAGCCTTTGATTGTTTTCCCTGGTGGCTCTATCAGGCATCCAAGGTTCAGGAACAGCTGTTTTGCACAGATTGCAGCAAATTTGATGCCTGTCTCTCAGTCCAGGAGAAATGCTGTGAGTGTTGGTGAGGAGTTAGGCTGCTCCAGAGGTGTCATAAGCAAAACATGCCCTGTGGTCCAGGGCACATCACCTTGAGTTAAGTCTTCTTATTAGTGTATTGTTAAACCACCTTTAGCCATTTCTGTCCTTGTAAGTACAGGTGCTGTTCTGCTAAAATTTTCTCAGGAGTTTGGATGTAGATCATTTAAGATTTAATGTTTGTTCTTGATGTTAATCTCTGTAGATTAATTCCTATTCAAAGGACAAAAATAGAAGAAGTAGAAATAACTCCTTCAGATGATTGTGCCAGTGCAAAGCATTCAAAATCATCACTAACTTTGCACATTTTCCTGTTCAGTTCTTGTTTCTCATTTCATACTGAAGGGAATCTGAGAAGAGTTTTGAACATGAAAAGAGTGAGACAGGACTGTAACAATATAAGACACGTAAATGTATTTAAGGAAATTTAGTATGAGACCAACTAATTTTTACATAAAGGAGATTTATGTGGGACCTTAGAGTACAGACTGGATGTGGTTTTACTTTAAGGTCTTCAGTTAAAATTGTAATGTTGTGTTCATAAAAAGGGTTTTGATAAATACACGTTTTAGAACAGCCATTAAATTGAATCTATTCTAGAACGTTTGTGTAAGGGAAATTTGGAAAAAAAAAATTAGTACATTATGTCCACTTGTACTTGCCAACACATTCTTATTTGCAGTTGATATTTTTTTCATACAACATTTTACAGTTAGCTATCAACTGTCCTCACCAAGTTGTCTCACATGAAATGTGAAACACAAATAATATTCCTTCCTCACAAGGTCACACTATCCCACCATAACACACCTATGTTACCACAAACATGTCTAACTTGTTCAGAAAGACCTCTAATGATGGTGGTTCTGCAGCCCGTAGAACTTGGGAGTTCAGTTTTTTCCAACTATCTGATCATATCAGCAAATACTTCTCAAATTATCGAAGAAAAAAAGGCCATGTTGTAAGAAATATTTTATCTGTTGATGATGTTGAAGAATGAATGGCATTTATGCTATAGTCTAAGCTGGGGTGGGGGGGGGGAAAGAAAAGGGAAAATTAAAACTAGAACTCCCTGAAAATGAGAAATGGCTGGAATGTACTGTAACCTCATGGTCATAGTCTCATAGTCGTTGCTAACATTTTGTGCCTGGAAGCATTTGTATTGCTTGTAATCTGTTTTTCAGAAGTCACTTGTTCTCACTTGTTCTATGGTTGGCTGCCTCCTAAGTTGTGAGGGATTTTGATCAACTTCCACATAATCTTCCAATTCTGCACTTGACTAGGAAGGCTTTCCAGGGCATCTCTTCCTACTGTGGTGGTTCTGTGCTAAGGCAGTTGTATGAAATTTAATTTGCAGGGTAGCACTTTCTTAAATGTGGTTTAATCCGCATCTGGGTTGATGAACATGGCTTATCATATTTTACTAAGAAAACTATACAAGTGTGTTACCTAAGCAAAATTAGATGGGTAGGAGCTGGCTTGGTGGATGCATTTCTTAATTTCATGCTGGTTTTTGTTGTCATTTTTAAGATCTGCTATATGAAATAGTACACACAAGTCTAAAGAAAATCAAAAGTGCAATAATTTGGCATGCTTTCTCCGGGACATTTTTTGCCTAGCGAGCAAGTTCAAAGCATAAACTAGTGGAAAAAAAGTAATTTCTTTCAGTCTTGAAGGCAACCCATTAATGTCATAAGCAGAACAAAGTTAAGATTTTGAATGCAAGGTTTCTGACTTACACGTTAATAAAATAAAAAATGCAGGTTAAGTTTTATTTATAAAGACTATTCCAGAATATCCTAAAAATATTAATGAAATTAATACTTAGACTTTCTATGCAGCTGGATTTGTTTGGAGGTTTGAAAATTTTATTCCACTTTTCCTTTGTGAATAAAAACAAATACAGTACTGATATTTAATCTATTTCTGGCTGCAATGGGTTATTAGCAAGTGTATCAAAATTCATCTTCATGTAGGAAATATCAATGGGCTATGAACTACTTAAGAGGTAACTCAGTTTCTGTCTGCTGGAGTTACTCTGTGTGAGATTTCCCAGAGAGGAGAAGGATCAATCCCTTGCACATCTGAAAGACTGTTCATTGCTAACAGGAAAAAAGGAAGGAAAAAAGGGAGATGCAGAAGAAAACCTAAACTAAGACACTGAAGATCCTTTAGTAATCAAATGTGGGTGGCTTATTTACTCAGGGCAAGTTCAAAACAATACTTTTTGTCATTGCAGTAGTGTGTCTTTTTCATTTGTGGCACTGAATACTATCGTACGTAATAGTTTTGTAACTTAATGGCAGTGAAAAAGCAAAACATCATTTTTGAATCACCACATAATGTTAAATTTGCAGGTATTATAAAATTAACATAGATTGAAATGTAGCTGATTGTCTCACTGAATGTGCTTCTCTTGCTTGCTTTTAAGTTAATATATTGAGTCATTCAGGAGGTTTATTTCTCCCTAGGATGATGTTTTTCAAAGCTTGCTGTG
Source organism: Entomyzon cyanotis (assembly GCA_024500445.1). Lineage (NCBI taxonomy): Eukaryota > Metazoa > Chordata > Aves > Passeriformes > Meliphagidae > Entomyzon > Entomyzon cyanotis. The sequence continues at coordinate 7,784,504 of JAKEPQ010000756.1, forward strand.
GGCCTAGGTAATTGTTCTGTTTTTGTATGCTAGCATACAAGCAGCTATATGAAAATGGGCAGATGATGCTACTGACCCAGAACCAGCTCTACTGCTGCTCTTCAACATTTTGCTTTCCAGTTAGGCAATCCTAACCATCCTTGTATTTCTTAAGTTGCTGTGCAGAGCTGAAGTCAAGGACAAAAAGGCCCAATGTCTGATTGCAGGTTTGATTATTGACTGTAGTAGGATTCCCAAGAAATTCCCAAGCTCTGATCTGTCCAACATCCCTGATTAGATTTGCAGGCATAGCCAGGGTACTTTTTGGTGTTCACGGACATCTATATGTCATGAAGAAAAAAAATGAGAAAGAAGAGGCCTTTAAAAACATGTAGAATTAGCTCCTGTAGTCCTTAGAAGAATTTTTCTTTGGCCCATGCCATTGTTTTGAACAAATTCAAACATAACACCCTTGGTGAAATGAAATAAGTAAGAAAATGTGTTTAACTATAAATAATGCATCACATTGTCATCTCTAAATCTCCTCCAACAGTTGTTTCTTCATCTCATGTAAATCAAATTATGTATCCAAAAAAAAAAAAAAGTAAAAAAATCTGAATTTTAACAATTAAGTTTCCTGAGCATAATGGAGACAATCAAAACATTTCATACAGTGCACAGTTATTCATGTACAGTTATCTTCGTGTCTTTGGAATAAGTATGATCAGAGGAATGTAAAGATGCAAAGTCTATTATTTCTAGGTGTTTTTTGAGCAGCTGATACTGAAAATTTGTAACCAAGCAAAATTCCTTTAAGTACATAAACCAGCTTGTTCTGAGTAAATGCGAGAAAATTCTGTGTCCTCTTTCTTCCAGAGATAGGTAAATATCCCAGAGAAACTATCCTGAAGTTTACCTTGCATATTTTGAAAGTGGGCCATCCTTTTAGTTGGACATTCATCTTCCTCTGCCTGTTTAGATTGCTATTAGTCTGCTTCAAATGAGGTTGAGCTCTTGTGCATGGAAAGGGGTTGAGTCCGTACTTAAGTGTCAGCCTGCCACAACCAATGTTGCAGGTTGGCGTATGCACCTGCTATTTATGTTGTAACATCAAAATTTCATGTTTTATGTGTTTTGTGTGCACCCAGACTAGTTTAAACTGCTTCCCTGGGAAGCATTTGGGAGCACTCAGCCAATAAACAGCCAAAATGTGACCTCTTTTTTTTAGGGCACAAGTGAAGGTTTTAATACCTCATTTTTGTATACCACATTAGACATTGGAATGCTTTCCAAGAAGATAAAGACAGTGGTTTCAAATCAGTCTGAGGAAATTGAATTTTCTCTCCCTCAGCAGAAATCAGATGGCTCCTTAGATACATAAAAGATAACCATGCATACATTGGTGAGATATTTTTATGTGCCATATGCATGTTTTAAGTGTGTTGATATGGTATGGATTTCGTTCTACTGCTGCTGGAAGATCTTGACTAAATGTTGGTAGGTCTAACAAAAACAGCATTTTCAGTTAAAAAGTAGGAAAAATTGCATACCTAATTTCTAAATAACAGAGTCACTAAGGTTGGAAAAGACCTCTAAGGTCATCGAGTCCAGCCTTGACTGATTTCCCCTTGGGCAAACAGACCAGGGCACTGCCTGGAATGTCCAACTACACCCTTGAACATCTCCAGAGACAGTGACTCCTCCACCACTCTGGGAAGCCCATTCCCGTACTTGACAACCCTTCCCATGATGAAATTCTTCCTGAAGTCCAACCTGAACCCCATGACACAGGGAGGCTATTTCCTCTTGTCCTTTTGCTTGTCACCTGGGAGAAGAAGCTGACCCCAACTGGCTACAGCCTCCTTTCAGGCAGCTGTAGAGAGCAATAAGTTCCCCCTGAGCCTTCCTTCCTCCAGGCTAAATTATTTATGAAATAACAACATTCCAAATAAATGCAAACTGAGCATTTTTATTTATGTATATAAAGTTGGATATTTTTTTCCCATGGGACAATATAGCTGATAAAAATAATCACTATATATAGCTAAGGTAGTCTAAAACAAATGCACAACTTTAAAATATTTGCACTTCTGAATGTTGTTCTGATATACATAGAGACAAAACACAACTTTTAGGTTTTGGGATATTTTTTATGGGTTTGGTTTGGTTTGGGTTGGGTTCTTTTAAGATTAAAAACATCTCATATGCTGAAGATAAAATACAATTTCTAATCAGTTCAAGGCAATTTTTGAAGTCTACCAAGTGTTATCCTTCATTAATGTATCGTTCTCTCTCTGCCTTTTGGTCTCCATGCATACAAGGATGTGCATTTTTAGATGAGCTTCCTGGTTTTTGCTAATACATTTAATGAGCTGAAGAGTTTTTAGAATATAGGTTAAATTTATGCTTAGAATAGCAGCATATAGAACATGTTTTGAATAGAAGTGTCTAAATACAAAATTGAATTTTACAGGAAACTCTATAATTGCTGTATGATTTTATACACAATTGTTCAAGATTTTATCTATTTTATTCTTTTAGTGCATGTGAAAGGCAGATACTGAACTCAACAAAAAGTAAATAAAAAAGATCTTTTAGAAAAGAAAGGTCCTTTGTTTAATGTACTTTGCTTCTTGAAAAATTATCCTAGAAAGTCACACACAGGGAAACACACACTGCGAATCTGTTTTATTATGTTTGGTGAGATTCATCACCAAGTTTACCTCTTGTCCTAGGAACCTTCAGTTTCTAGAAAAGGCACTGAAGAATGGCTTTTCTCAGGTGGAAGGCTTTTTTGTTTTTTGTTGTTTTTTGTTACTTGGTTGGATTTTTTTTTTTGTTTGTGGGGTTTTTTTTGGTGGTTTTTTTTAGTTTTTTGTTGGGTTTAGGGGTTTTTAAAAATTTTTTGTAAAGGTTCAGGATGAGCAAATATTAGCTTTCTTACTTTTATGCTTTTTTGAGACTGCCATTGAAGAATGCATCAGCAGTTACTATCAGGAAATACAGGTTGCTAACACGAAAGTGGATTTGGTTTTGTACAAAGGAGGAGCATTAGAGCTGGCGCCACTTTATCAGAATTCAGAAAACAGGATTGTCAGCTTAACCAGGATCGGTAGCCAGCAGCTGTTTACCTGGGATGCACTTAACAGCATTTAAATTGTATTATACCAAGAGCTGTGGAACCTTGTGCTGGATTATAAGGACAGTCATACGCTGACTTGGTGGGGTTCTTTAAAGTGGTCCATTAATACTCTGACTAAAATTAGAGCTACGAAGAGAAAATTAAAGCTGCAGGACGTTTCATGCATTTTTTGTGCATTTATCACAAAAATAAATGCTTACAAAGTGCGATGCCAAGAGTTGTAGCTCAGTGAAATTCTAGTTTACTTAATAAATTGTCGTAAGTATTTGATATGCTAGATGTCTTAAATATAGGAGAAATCTACAGTGAAAATAACACAATCTTCTCCTTTACCTGTGTAACTTCTAACTTTGTCTGTGTAACTTCTAAGCTCTTTCACTGGCTGAGAAATAAGACCATGCTGAAATGTGAGTGTAACCAAGAATTTTACATTTCCTCCCAGCCTACTCCCTACCTACTCAAGCCAAGGGCTAATCCTCCACACCATTGTTTCCCCAACACTGGGACCCAGCAGGGGACTCTGATATGTTGATAGACAACCTTTATTGAAAAGGCATGTTACTTCCTTTGCCAAGTAAATCACTCGAGCTGATATATACTAAAAAAGTACTGTTATTCCAGCATACAAGGAGTAAAAATTGAATAATTTCTGCAGTTCATAAGCATTTTTCAAGCTGTTAAGGGCTTGGTGGTATTCGGGTAAAAAAGATGGGAGTTATACAGCTTTGACTGTGTATCTGGCAAGGCACAGTATCTATCAGGATCTAAAGGAAATATCAGGTTGTATTTTATCTATCTCTAAACTTTATACATGTGAGTCCAAAGAAAAGTCTTTTGGCTGAATGGATTTTGCTTTAATCCTGAAGTACTAGTAGAACCGTAGCAAACTTTTTCAGGCACTATCCTATATTAAAAGTGTTGCAAACCCTTTTGTCTTGGTCATTTCTGATCAGATTGTCAGAAAAATTGCAGTTTTCAGCCCCATACCTGAACAGCTTAGAGGCTGGTTTTTGGCCCTTTTTTTTTTTAAGTGTTTTTTTTTTTTTTTTGGGGTGTGTGTGGTGGGTTTTTTTTTGTTGTTTGTTTTGTTTGGGTTTGGGGTTTTTTGGGTTTTTTTGTATGTTTGTTTTTTTAATTTTTCTTTTTATTCTGAAGTCTTTGGAGTAGCCATTCATATCTTGCCTTTCAAATTGCACTTTAGAAAGCTGCAGCTCCCTCTAAATTAAACCAGTGGATTTTAGTGTAAGAAGGGTTGACAATTGTGTGTTAGAATCTTTATTTCACCTGATCCAGGGAAATGAAGATTGATTTTCTTGGTGTTTATGAGGCAATGGTTAGTGCTGGGAGCTACTTATTCAATTAGAGAAGCAGTTAGTCCTGAAAATCAGGTTATTTATGTTGATGTTTAGAGGCACTTGTCCCTACAGAAAGGAAGAGTGTTAGATGCTTTCTCTGTGTCCTTCTTTCCCCATCTCCAGTACCTAGGGATATGTACTAGGTGACTTCAAGTGTTTACAGCTGTGTTAGGCAGAAGAGAGAGAAAGACAGGGAGCTTAAGAAGTCTAAAGGGGAGTGGTCCCATAACAGAAAAGACGAAAGATCCTATAAGGGCAAGCTGGGATGACACCCACACATCCACATTGTTACTAAAATCCCTGGCTTCTGTAAAACCCTGCAAGAGCCAGGGCAGTCTTGCAAAAAATAAGTTCTGCCTAATTATCTAAGATTACATATATCGTCACTGAAACAAAATTAAAGCCCAAAGCCTGTAAAGAGGAAAGAGAGAGGAAAGGAGAATTCAGGATAAATTACTGGCACACTGCTTATCGGTCATAGTGTTTAAGGATATTAAAGCTTTACTCCTTGCTTTGTCAAAAAGTTGTTTGAGCTCTTGGACAAGGTATTTTTCTTCTTTGTGCCTCCCTTTACAAAGTAATATGCAAGGTTCCCTTTCCCAATTTCACCTTTCCTTAATCATGTTCTAGTTATATGTTGCTCATGTGCAGCTGCCTATGCAGCATCTGTATAAAATGTTCTGAGAGGAGGGAGCTGTTTGCAATTAATGGGATGAAAATAGTAATAAAATGCCATTTGAAAATGTTAATGACTTGGTGTTCTAAACCTGTGATTCTCTTTTGTAACATTTTATGAGAAAAGAATAATGAGAATAGAAAAAGTCAATAGGGCCCAGTGTGTTTTAATATTGTGTGTGCTTCAGACAGTATTAGCTATTTAAATATTATAGTTACATTTAGATTTATGAAGGAGATCTATTTCAAAACATCTTGATAATGTGAGTACTTGAACAAATTTCATTTTATGTCTCCTGTTCCCTGGCTTCTGCTTTGAGTCCAGACAGCCAGATGCACACTGGCACCTGGAGGCTTCTCAGGGAGTTCAATCACGGCTATGCTACAGCCAAGAGTGAAAGAGGTAGACAAATAGAGTTAAATGAGAAGGAGTCTGCCTTTTTTTCTAGTGGTGATTGTGTTCACCTTCATTTTTTGAGTGAAAAAAGCTCACATGATCCTTTGAATAAGAACAGGGATAGTTGTCTTTCCTTGGTGTCTGCTTCCCTGACTGAAGAAAGAGAAATATTTTCATTGAAACATGGAATGATTTGGGTTTGAAAAGACCTTTCAGATTGAGTCCAACTGTTAACAGAACACTACCAACTCCACTACAAAACCATGTTCCTAAGTGCCATTTTCATTCATTACACATCACATTAAAGGGAATAATTACTCATTTAGACTAAAAATTGGGAAAAAAGACAAGACCTCAGAGGGATGTACATGGAAGTGGGTGGTGCTTCATTGGTTTAAGATAGTTAGGTTGCTTCATCTGTTGCATTAGCATATAATTTTTCTAGTAATTTTTATGTCTGCTTAGACTCTCATGTATTGAACTGGTGCAGAAATTGTTAATCAATGGGGTGACAATATTTAAATTGTAGTTCTGAGGGAATTATCTGTGTATTATGTGTGAACTCTATTTTTAAGACACAATTATTTTAAGTGCTATTGAAAAAAAGTCCTGCTGTTCACCAAAGAAATAATTCCTCTTTCTCCTAGTTGGTCCTTACTAGGTTGCACTTGGAGTACCATATTTTTTCAGTATAGCATTTTAAAATGACAAATCGAAGCTTAAGGGGCAACGAGTTCAGAAGGTGAAGCCTACACATGAATAACAGTATATAGCCATCATAAAAGAAAACAAAAGAGAGAAAGGAAATTAATAACATAGAGAAAGGGAAAGATTTCTAAACTGGATAAGATCCAGCTGTTGCTTCACAGTATGAGCAGAGAAAGCAGGCAGTTGAATGAAAGCAAGAGAGAAAATACTAACACAGAAATGTATGGAAATGTTAAATCTCTAGAATGAACCAAGTATATCCTACAGCAGCTTTTGCTAGAGGAAGATGCTCTTTTGTGGCAACTACTACCAAAGACTGACAAATAGAGACAATTTTTAAATTAATTTTTATTAATGGCTTTATTATCAATATGATCGTTCAAGTAATGCTTCATTATAAGCCTAGACCTTTATTTTGTGACATTCTATCACATACATTTTATCACATTCAGAAGGGTTTACTGAAGTAATAATATGGATTTGTGTGGTTCTTAAGATACTGTTCTTCCATTGGCTATCGACTGCTGCTTTCACTTGAAGGATAGTTAAAAGGTTCTTGTTTAATGCTGCAGTGACATGACTGCAGGTGCCAAAGGGGTTGTTGCTGCCAAGGGGGACTGACAATTTCTGAAAACATGTTTCATACTTACTCATTTGTACCTCATTGATTTTTTAAATACTGGTAGGTAAGTGAAAATGTTGACATCACCTAGTGTCAGAGATAATTTATTGGTTAGTTAACACCATGCTTTTCACATTTTCTGAAATAATGATGTATTTGAGGAGTGGCATCCTTTTCCTAGGCAATAAACCATTCCAATTTTGGCAACCTGTTAATCTGCTAAAGTGTGCATTGAAAAGCATGTGAATTGGTACATTTCATGTCCAGTGTGTCTTCAAATGATGTTTTCATTCATGTTATAACTCAGATTCACTCGATTAGTGGACTTTTTTTTCTTTTAAGGCTCTATGTAGAGGCTGATGAACATCATTAAATTGAAGAAATACTTAATCTTCCCCTCGTGGTTGTGATTTTGCAAGCTGAGGAGGAGTGACTTCTATTAGAAGACTACAGATTAAGCAAATATGCTCAAGAGGCACTTCTGAGAGTTGTGTATGTGCTCTTGCAGAGTGAATATTTTCTCCGTTCTTTCGATTAAGGTGTGCAAAGTCTAAGTTGCTACAGGAGATGTCTTTGGGGAAGCTCTTCTGAAAAGCATTTGTCCCTGGAAGTTGCCATTATTAAAATATTGTAGCCTTTTCTGGGAGATGTGTATTGAGTCTTAAATATGTGTTTGGTTAGAATAGATACAATGTTCAAAATGCTGGAGATTGGGGCAGCAAGTCCTCTTGTTGCACTTTGGGATAGAAAAGTATCTGCAAAGTATGTAAAGAAACAAGTGCTTTAATGTTAAGTGATCTAGGCAGGGGAGAAACTTCAGAACTCAAAAACAAATCTAGAAATTGCCAATAACTACTGTATTTAAAGATAAATATTAAATGTATTTCTATATCTCTCTGGCTTTTTTATAGATCAGCCTGGTCAGAATGCTGATCAAATCTAAATGCAATTTATGCAGAGTTATCGCTCTACTTGTACAGCAATACTTTCTCCCATAGTGCTTTTCTACATTAAGTTCTTTCAAGATCAAGGTATTACAGAGAGAAGATATTTAGTGAAACAAATGGATATGATGTACATATGAAGCTTAGGTGAAATTTTGCATAAAGTGGAGAAGTTGTTTCTATTTAAATCTAAAAACCAATTCAGTGGATTGGTTCATCAGAGAGTGCTAGCAAAATGGAGATGTCCCTGATATTTGGACTAGATAACCTTTATTATGTCCCTTCTAAATCAAACTCCATGATTCTGTGATTCTTAGTCCAGAGGAGAGTGAAAGATTTGTATTATTAGTTATAAGAATGTCTAGGTTGTGTTACAAATGCTAAGGATGGAATTCAGTACAATGTCTATATAAATAAGCTTTTACATTTTTTTGTTTCTGCTTCTGCTGTAAGTGAAAAAAAGTAATTTAAAAAGACAGGTATATAGAAATAAAATCACCCATACTCTCATTTGCATGAGGTTTGCCAAGAAGGAAGAGGGAAAAAATCAAAGGAGGAAAACAAATATAAAATATACTGCCCTCCTTAATGAAATTCCACATGCTCTACTTGATCTCATGGATAGTCAAATATATACCAACACAGGTATTTGGGGCATAAAAACATCTGATAAGTTCCTGTTAAGTTACTACTCTTAAAATTTTTACTCCTGAAGTTGCTTGCCTTAAATTGATGTATTCAGTCTAAATAGCGAAAGAATATTTGTCAGCTGCATAATGTGTGATAAAAGCAGGATGTGTTTTGAGCTAAGATTATTCAAAGGAAATCCGGTCAGAAAATCAAAAAAATTTGCATAAAGGCAAATCAGGATGCACAGATAAACTGACAGATTTGGACAAAAAGTCTGATAGAAGTCTTGGGAAAGGAGGACAACAGTTCATGCAGTAGTAAAATAAAATTACAATAGCCTGTAGCAAACATCTGTTAAGGAAATGTTTGGGAGAAATTCATCACTTAGCCAGTCAGGGGCTAAGCCAGCCAGTGTCTGTGGGCAGTAGATTAACTTTCAGGGATCTTGAAAATGTAATGTTCCAAGCAGGAGTCTGGTGCTTTCTCTGGGTTTGGGTGAGACCAATTCCGCCTCCAGTGGCCATGAAACTGTCAAGAACATTATTGAAAGCAGAAGGGACTAATTTGGTGTGTGTGTGTGTCCGTCTTTTCATGCCTGCAGGACAAAATTGCTTTAAGAAACTTTGCTGGAGGGGGTTGTATATGAGTGTATGTATCTGTTTCACTGCTAGATATGCTAAAAAACTTTAAACAAGTGGCAACTGCAAGGTATTCTTGAGTTCTTCTTTTCCCTGCTTCATTGTTTTTGAATTTTCTGCTTGTTTGTTTTTGGGGTTTTTTTTGTGTTATAAGGTTGAGGATGCAGCAGTAGTACAGAAAAAAAATCTAATATACTTCTGTGAGAAATTCTTCTCTGTACACCTAGTCCACCTGTATGATTTATTGCTTTTTGAAGAACAGTGTTTTTGAAACAATATATATTTCATAATGTGTAACCTACAAAAAAGAATAGAAAAATAGACTGATAGATTGTGTTTGGGTGGACTAGTGATGTATGAAAGCAGTAATTACTGAAAATTACATTGGGAAAGGTAATTCTGTGGTGTTTTGATGCATAGATAAAATAGGTTTATGAATTTGAGACTATGGATTTGGGATCCAAGGCTATCAAGGAGTCTTTAATCCAAGATGCATTTCACCTTCTAACTATTAGTGCTGAGGTTTTTGTTAATCTACCTTTGAGGTTGCTAAAGAGTTGGATGATTAATTGGAAAAAGCATTTTAGAAATTAATTTAATTTTACCCATCACAACTAATATTATTAAAAAAAAAATCCAGCAAACTGCTTTGGTATGGTTTGGAGCCTGATTTCTGGACTGTGCCTTGCATTCGTGCATAGAACAATAACTAAAGACTAAAATGTGAGTGTTGGAACTAAGCTTATTAAAAATAGTATTTTTTCCTCTGGAAATATTTTTGTATCTGGTCCCGGTTGTTGGCTTCATTGCTCTTCTTCATGCAAGGTGCAGTTTGTGTTTTAGAGCTTTTAAATATTAAGTTGTATTTTATATTTTTTACAAAGCAAATATTTTAAGAACAGTTTCAAGGATATGGAAATGTCTTAATGGCTTAAACTAAAGTTTATTTTATGGAAAACTTGGTACAGAAAAGTTGTTAGCCTTGTGCAGATTGTAAGTAAATGAATGCTTGATGTGTATGTCACTATTTGTTACATTTTTGTTTCTCTAATTGCAAATTAGGAAAAAAATCAAAGTTTTAAATATTTTTGGGTACTTAAATAGGAAACGCTTCCTTCAGAATAAAGCAGCTGGCTATTCATATACACCAAAAGTGATTAATGAAGAGATTACTATTAATAATAATTTAAATTTTTCATTATCTTCTTTTATGTATTTTTAACTTGTGTTTAAATTAACTGGGTTGGTTTGTCTTTCAGTGAATTTCAATATGGGTAATAATGTCTTGAAGGTTACTGCAAATAGTTAAAATTATTTTTCTCTTCTATAATATAGATAAACACTTGGATGTGAGGAAATAATAATTTTCCAATTCAGCATGATTTTTTCGGCCTGGTTACTAAACTATTTGCTTGCTATTTAGAAGTTCAATACAAGTTTATGTGTCTTCCTTGCACACCAGACATAACAGGATGATTCGATCATTTCTGTTTTGATTGAAACCTTTTTTTTTTTGCATATTGTCATGCAAAATGGCTGCTTGGTTTAGTGATAATTATTATCATCATCATCATTCTCTCCTCTGTTTTCCTTTGTAATTCGTTACCAACATAATGAGCTGATTTAACTTTTGGTAACATCATAGAGTTAGTGCACAAAATCTCCCAGCTCTACTACTTTAAGACTTGATGTAATAATCTCCTCTACTTTAGTGCCCATATTAATTTTCAGAGCAGCTTTCATGCTGTTCCTATTTTTAAGTTAGAGGAGGATGTGGACTGCTTTGGGGTTTTGGCACCAATGAATTCACTATATAATTCACAAATACCAACTGAATGCAATCTTTTTAAAAGAAATGCAAAAGAGTTTATAAATTACTGTTGTAGTTGACTGCTGCAACCTTAAAATAGTTAAATTTTCTTTCCTTATTGTGTTGATCAAAATACTGGTATTGATTGATTGAAAAAGGTTTACAATAAATGAGATGAACTTTACTATTATACATTGAACAATGTATCAGAATTCCTGTAATACTAAATAGTGCATCATCTTCATATAAGTTAATTTCCGATTAGACAATGTTTTTCCACTTTATCACAAAGTAAAATTATGCCAAAGGCTAAGTCAACAATATATTATGTCTTTTTTTCTTGTTTTTCTTAGTTACTGAATTGTTCCCTGCCAAAATAGATTATGATGGTGTTCATGATGTAGTAGCTGTTTGTCAAATCATCATTTTTACCTCTGAAAGACTGTACTTGTGGAGTTCTGATGACAAAAACAAGCATTTAAATGCTTTCCAAATCTCTGACTCATTATTCAAGGTCCACAGCTTGACACAGAGCTTTGGATTAACAATTTATTAGAGTCTACAATTCATAGTAAAAAAGAAAAAACAAACCAAAAAGCTGAAACAACAACAAAACAAAGCAAAAGAGCAACAAAAAGGAGCTCATAAGGCCAAAAGTATTGAGATAGTTTTGATTTTCTTATCAACTAATTTATCAACTATCTTTACAAGTCTAAATCCAGGAAATTGTGCCATGAAAGCTCAGGTCACAACTGCTTTTTCCAGTGAAAAGTATTTCTATTCAAAGCACATTTTTATTGGTTTTAATGCAGTGTACAAGGACTTTGAACAGATTTGAACATGTATAGTGGGATTAATTTGCTTGGATTTAGACTTTTATATCACAGTGCATCTTACCAGTGAAGTATTTTTGAGACACTCCATTGATTTATGTTCCTAAAGTGCACATCTTTCCTAGAATTGAAGGGATTTGTCCTGGTGAATTTAGTCATTACAAGGACAGGGCATTAAATTCTCACTCTTAGTGCCAAATAGAGTTTCTCTCATAGTGTTACATTTAGAAACCATAGAAAATTTACATTATGTCCCTTAAATTTTGTAACTTTGACTTCTTCTATCAGTCTGTTCCCTGATCTCTGTAAGGAATTTCTGTTTGAAATCCTGTATCTCTGAGTTTTTGCAACTCTTACCTGTATGTGTTGATTTGACAATATTGTGCTATAAAATGCCACTTTCCAGACATCTGTTTCAAAGTTAGTTTTTCAAGTAGGTACTCAGAATGTAGCAATTTAAATATGCTTCTACTAGTTCTACATAAGAATTTGATTTTCACTTCATGATGCCCTACTTCTTTCCAAAAAGATGCACAGTGATGAGTTGTATTTGAAACTGAGGAGTGACCATCTGTACTTAGTGTGACGTTTCTAATGGTCCTTCTGTGGAATGAAGAATTTTAACATCAGGAGACAATACCTGTTAACAGAGTGATTGCCCTTTCAACAGTCATACTGTTTGTCATAGCCTGTGGGCATTAGGTTTTAGTTTGGTGAGTAGATGAAGGAAGTCTTGCTGGAATTTAGCAAATGTGTGTCTTAATGGGCCTATTAGGGATGAATAGTTGTTCCCATAATAATTGTTTAAAATAAAAGATACAATACATTCAAATTATTGACCTCTGCCTATTATTACCATTTGGAAAATAATTATGTCAACTGAAGGGTGGGTTTTTTTGATTTTGTGAATCTATAATTTGGTACACTTTAGTCTGAGATTTTGTACAGGACTTGAATTTCTTCTATCTCAGAACGTCTCTTGCCAGTTCTTGCTTAGTACCAAATCTATCTCTGTCCTGCAATCTCAAGTATTCTCAAGGTTTGTGTCACTGGATTCCAAAGTATACATTTTCAATCACATGTTCCTGGAGTTCTGTGAAACCTAGTAAGGCAGACAAAAGGGACTTGTCATTTCTTTTTGGCCAATAATTTGTCTGTGTATAAGAAATCAATTGCTGATACCTGTCACTGTCCATCAAAAGTGTCATCTTTGTATGACTGTTCCTCCAGTAAATCTGAATGTGACAGTCTGAAAATTCCAAGCCCAACATCCCTCCCTTTTATGTGATGTCATTTTTTTAACATTTACGTATTTGGGCTATTTGAAAGATGCAGATGGAAAATGTGGTAACTTGCCATTTTTTTTCAAATTTCATTTCTGCATGATTCACTGGTCTTATAATTTAGTGGGATTTATGTTTCCTTAGTTTTTCTGACTATGCCAAGCAAGCTTTTATGAACTTGATTTTAAAAATGGGAACTTGAAGTGTTTGACTTTCCTTTTAAATGTATAGAGTTCATCTTCCCTGATTACTAGAAGTGTGGCAGCCTATCCAAATGATAGCTGCTTAAAAATTATTCAGTTTTGCTTTCAGATCAAAGTAACAAATTTTTTTGCATTTTTTTTGGGGGGGGTGTGACTAAAAATATTATTTTTAAAAAATCAGTTTACATATTTTCAGTGACTTAAGTTCTTAAACTCATCATAGAATTTTCAGCCATAAGAAAGAAAACAAATGCTTCACATTTTAGGTCTGAATGCCATGGGGGCAGTGACATGGCAATTTTGCAAAACACAAATTTATTTATACACACAATACTAAAACAGGTTCTTAGAGCCTATTCTGGAATATCTGGTTCTGATTTGTAATAATTCCATTAGCAAGACAGTGTCTCTGATGTCATACACAGTATAACCTGAGTGGAACAGAAATGCCTTTCTGCTTCCAGAAATTTAATTTCACATCTAACCCAGAAACGTTCATTCATCATTGTGACATGAAATCCAGATCACCTGTTTCTGAAAGCTGAAGTGTCGCTGTCACCTCTCCTTGTAATCTTGTAGAGTGCCTGTTATTTGCATCCTACTTATGAAACTTGGATAAGGGTTGGGGGAGCGAGGGAACAGGATGCAGCACAGAAAATGTGAGTGAGCAGCTCAGCAGCTGACATCTTAGGAAAGAACAGTTCATCTTTATCTCCTATCTCTTCTCCTGATAGAGATACTGAGTCAATAATAGCAGTACCACAGCTTATAGAGGCATAGTTATTTATACTTATATATGTGCACAGAAATGTAAATATATATACAGTGCCTGTATTCTCTACTCCCAGAATTAACTTCTTTTAAGATGTGACTTTCAAAAGGAAAAAAAGATGAGGTCTTTTATTCCTTTTTTTTTTGCTAGGAACAGAATATTTTTGGACTACAAGAACAGAGCAAATTGAGGAGGTTAAATTCTCTGTACATGTTGGCCTCTCAAACCAGAGAAAAGCTATTTATTTTTGGGAGCTGCTGCAGGACTGACTTCCTGTGGTACAGAGTGTAGTTATAAATCTCATTTGGCTGCTGTGCCAACCCCTGTATAGCCTACCACAGAAGCTGCTATCACACAGTCCGTGCTGCTGGCCGTGTCCCTTGACATCACCCAGCCAAGGTGTCAGACTCCAAAGGTCACCAGGTGCAAAGGAAACCAGAACCACTGTGCTCCATCTTCTTCCCATCATTCCTCTTCTGGTAATGATGTTTTATGTTCCTTTCCCCTCCCCAAAAGGAGACAATCTCATCTATTCATGACAGCATTGATTTTATTGAGCCAGGAGTTCTTGATTATTCTGTGGCATTGGTGTGGTTCCATCAGACATTATCTCCTGCTTGTTCAGGGGGATTATTCTGTTGATATCACACACCCTTCTCACATTCCCTGCAGGATTATTTCGTATTACAAAATGTCTTTCTTGCTTTCTCTACAACCTTAGTTATTACCATGCAGATTTTACTATTTGTACAGGTTTTTCTGTACCAAATTTGGAGAAATGTCTCAGTCTATGAAGTTTAAGACATCAGTCTAAATTAAGAAGGCTACAGAGATTTCTGCTGGTGGAGGACCTTTGCAGGAAAAAAAAAGAAGATAAAATTAATTGCTTGACTTTACTTTTTAAGTTGAAAAATGTGACCAGTAATAATCAGACAGCTAAATTTATTAAGACGTTTATTTTGTTCAAACAAGAAAAAGAAGATCATTTCACAAAATAAGCCCATAGTTCTGGATCATTTACCTAGGAAGATGGCAGGCAACAAATACAGTTGTAGAATTAACCATTGGTCCCAGTATGGTTGCTTCTTCTCTAGATTAACAGGGATAATTCAAGATGGAGAGCAGCCGAACATTATAGTGTTTTATTTCACTTGAACTCAACAGTGTTTGTTTGCCTCAGAATACTGCTGTTGTGCCACTTCTGCTGGTTTTGTAATATATCTGAGTTGATTCTCTCTAAAAAGTGAATTTAAAATTAAGTCAGCTCTGATTTTCTCCGTTCTAGCAAAAATTAATGCTTGGCAGGTTTCTTCCTATGTGGTATTCTTCATTAGTATTTATTTCATGTATTCTTTCATGTAAACTTCATTTTTTCATCATGCAAGCCAATTCTAACAACCTGATGGTCCAGATGAATTCTCAGCTGAGTCCATGTTAAAGATCTGTTCTAGGAGAGAAGAGCTAGAATAAAAAAAACATATTTCAAAAGTTCATACTGCCTGAAAGCTAAGATAAGAATTGCAAGAAAAACTGCTAAATAGTTGAAGTGAGATGTTTTTGAACACTTTAAGATGATACTGTAGCAAAGTCCCATAATAAATTAAAATAAAATGTGTTTTACTTTAAGAATATTTAATTCTGTTGTTTTTAAACCCATTTCTTCTGTCTAGGCTACATTTATAATAGATAAATTCTTGTCATGTAGAATGAGGATAAGAAATGAGGATTAGGAATTAAGTTACTTACGAATGAATCCATGAGAGTTTCAAGGAGAATATTAATTTTGAAAGCCAATGACAGTGGGGTTTTCCTCCTTATATACAACTTAATCTAGTATGGTGGCTTAGATTTAGATTCCTCTCTAGATGGTTTCAACTTCTTTAGTTAATTTAATGGCAACTATGCAAAATACAATTGTATAGGGGTGTTTTAGGTTTTCACCTTTGGGAAAACCTTTTCCTCCTCCTCTAAAGACCTGTAACTGTCTTTTCAGGCACTGCAGTTTGTGTTTGTGCATGTGTGGGAGTTACACGTGCAAGTCTGAACCAATCTACTTAAGTGCAGGCCAAAATAGACTAAACTTTGTAGGATTATTCAAGTTTTTGGTGTGATGTAATGTTTTGTCGCTCAACTCCACACTGTTGTAAACAAATTATGTGCATCTGCTGAAAAAGATGAAACTGTGTTCAACAGAGGAATTAATGTAATGGAAATTGAATTGGCAGATACATAAAAGCAATCCATTGGCATATAGTGTGTTTTATTTACATTCTGCATATGTTTAAATCCAGAAGAATTGAAGAGATGTCTTGAAATATTCTTCAAACAGCACTAAAGATGAGCAAATATTTGCAATTATGATCAAATTATGCAGCTATCAAATACAATTTTCTATAATTAGTGGGTAAGCAGAAGTTGTTGACTTTGTAATTACATGACAATTCTAAAGGAAGTTCCCCTTTAATTTGCCTTCGTAAACACCTCCAATGCAGTCAAAATTGAAATGCAACACAGTTGTGCTTCAATATGTCGGCTGTAAGAATTGCTAAGCTACAGGAGGAAAGATAAGAGACGGGAGAATTTTCTGCCTTTGAGACAGTCATATGTTGCAAAAAGTTTTACCTAATAATTATCTGAAATTTTGTCCTACCAAAACTGAAGCAGTGCCTGACTCAAAATATCTCTGAAACAGTCAGCGCTAAGGTGAAATGGTATTAAAGAAAGAAGAAAGGTAGTAATTGCAATGTGGATCTCCAGAGGAATGTAGATAATTGTTAAAGCCTGGAGGGAAATGAGCGATCAACAAAGTAGAAAAACTATGTTGCCCAGAAAAAGAATTGGGAATAACAGGAAATAAAAAGCAATTGCTTACAAGCTGTGGCATTTTAAAACAAAACAAACAAAAGGAAAGATAATCAAAAAAGGATATAAACTTAAGTCTGTGTTGCTCTGGGGAAAAAAGTCTCAGTAAGTTCTAAAATGTGAAACAAGCCTACGAGGAATAGATACACTGGCAGGGTGACTGAATTTTTGGCAGTTTTTCTGCAGGAAATAGAAGAATGACGTAGAGAAATAATCAAAACCGTAAGTTGGATGTAAAAATATTCTTAAATATTTTAGAAAAGACAGCTAGAGGTTGCTAGGTCAATTGTAATGGAATAATTTAACAGTAGAACCTGGGAGCAAAATCTTTTAGATCATTACAAAAAAATCCTGAGCACAATGCTAGGAATTATACTGAGACAGATGTACTGCCTCTTATCTCTGTGTCCCTCCATATTTTTTCCTGTGACATGAAAGACTCTTCTGCCAACAGACAAATGTCCTCAAGAAATGACTGCATGTGGCACTCAGCACCAGGCAAGTGAATTGTCCACCCTTGAAAATGTTGGAAGTAGTATAGATGACCAGTGAACAATTCTCTTGCACATAGCTTAGCCAAAGTATATTGCCAGTGTTTTGTATTAATATGACTAATTTTTGCAAAAATAAGTTATATAATTTATGCTGCTTTTGAAAGTCCAGTTTATATTTTCTTATATTTTTCAGTGATGTATCATCTTGACACTTTCTCAGATTATAGATAGCCATACCTCTGAGATATTGGTAGATGTATTGCATCATGCAGGCTTGGACAGAAATACTGTCTCTTTTCTCTGGGAAAAAGTGGAAGTTTTAAAGAATATGTAATTTGTTGATTAAATGTAGTCGGATAAAAAAATAATGTAGGTTATAATTTCAGTATATTTTTTAAAAATATATTGCTGTTGAAAGTGTGTCCACTATTGCATATGTCACATGAGAATTGTATCATCTGAGATTAATCTGAAGTCTAAGGCAATAAAGGTAGGCAAGAAGAATGTGCAAGTTCATACAGAGAGTGAAATTTGACTCGCATGTATGACTTCAGATTTGATTCTTCTATCATCTACCATACAAAGAGGCTAGAAAAGTGTCCATGTATTTGTGCATAACTCTGAACCCTCTTTTTAATTTCATTAATAGTGGAAAGCAATCAACCAGATAGAAAATTACTTTTTCCCCCTATTATTTATCACCAAATTTATTTTGTGTATTAAATTAAAGTTTCAAGTCCAGTTGTCCAAATTAATGTTGTAGAGTCAATGTATTTGTATGGCTCAAGCACTCAGAAACTACAAGTTGTGCTTACTTTCATTAGTTCAGGATCATGTAGAAAAGCTGGTTAAGGATTAGAGTAATTCCATGTCTTATTGTGCTCCTTACAACTGAAAGGACAGCTGCAGTCCATAGGAAGTTTTTAAAGATGGTTTTTGGAAGCTTTTTATTATATCCCAGAAAGATAGTCTTAAGTAATTGAAGAGGGAGAGCCTCAATGGAGATTTGAATAATTCAGTTGGTAACATTTTAAGTCATGCACATATGTAAAAACCAGAAACACTGAGAAAGGGAGAAGGTTATGGAAAGAAGAATGTCAGAAAATTACTTTAAGTCAGTAAGTCATGCTGGCATCTTTTAGAATTATGCCATTCTAATATGCCATTAATGATGATGCCATTAGAAAAATTCTAATTTTTTAGAATTCTTGAGATATTCTCAGTCTGTCATAAGGTGTGTTTGTTTCATGATCATTAAGGTGTTAATTGTATCTTTACAAGATGCACATAATGTTAGTTTTTCTCCTAAGGTTGTGAGGGGAAATGTGTTGCTCATTTGAAATAAGAAGGCTGGCTTGGGTTCAGTTACAGAAAGTAAATAAAACTGAAGTTTTTTAATGCTGGTAAGGCTTCCAGAACGATAACACATTTTGTGTATATTGGCTCCTGGTAATCTAATTGAAACTGTAATTAAACTGTATTTTCTCTTAATAAAAAGACTGGCGGGGCAGCAACTGCCCCAAGGATTTCATAAATAGTAGGAAAATTGAGAAACAATCAATTTTGGATGCCTTCTCATCTTGCTTTTGTCCCTGCTAGCCTATGTATAGCTTTTGGCAAAAGAACAGACAGTCATATTTCTTCTTATTCTCATCCCAGCCATACTATTAAAGTGAATTCTTGTGGTGGTGAACATACGAGAGCTACTGAAGATTGCCCCAAGTCTCCAAGTTGTTCTCCTTGTTCCAGGTTGCTGGATATGTGGTGGGGTGACTGTCTGAAGTTGTGAGAGCATTTGAAAACCAAAACTTGTTGCTACATACAGAGAAAAGCATTCTTTCTTTTTTTTTCTCATTATGTGCTGTGCTTTATCTCTTTGATCCTGGTAATGCCTCCTGTCACTGTCAGTCCTACGAGCTGTAATAGCGTCCTAAAAATAGGGCACATCTATGAACACATATGTGTAGGAATTCCAAACCTCTGTGTAAATAAAAATAGAATGCATATATATAAATATATATATTATTTATGTAATACAAAAATATGTGTAATATTGTAGTAATGACCAGCTGAAAGTGGCCATATAGAAAAATATTACTAATAAAAATAAACTAAGATTATACTGCATCAGCTTGATGGAAGTTTAAATTACATTCTCCAATTCCATGGAATTGGAATGGGAATTTACATGGGGATGAAGTGAAGGAGAGGGAGGAGGCCTATGTTCTAATACTTTGAAAGGTAATTTTGTCAAATTTTTTAATTTGTTTGTCTTGAAAACATCTTGACATTATTGTGCTATGCTCCTCAGCAGAGGAGTTTTACAGATTTACTGCAATGGATATGTAATATTTTGTTCACTTTCTAAGTATGAGAATGAACTAGAAGTAGCCCCATTGAATCTGCAGGACTGGAAAATATTCAACAGCCTGGCTGTGCAGTGCACTGCTGTTCTTCTGTCAGCATCATGCATCCTGCAGTTTTCAATTCCTACCAGCAAAATGTCACTGTGACTGCAGTTTTTATTCCAATTTCTCTGGGTTGTTATACCTACAGTTTTCCACATGAATTATTCACCTATGACTTTTTCTACTCCTAGAATTATCCTCACAGTGAAAATCTGTTTAAGTTCTTAAACTGACATCTGCTATACCCCAGTGCTTTTGTTTGGTATAGATCTAGATTCATTTAAACATCTCTTTTGGTACATCTTGCCTTTTTTGCTGTTGTTTTTCCCTTTGCAGCAGAAAGATTAAAGTAGTGGCAGAAAAGTAAAAACATATAAAATTGGAATTGTTTAATGTAAGTCTTGGACCCCCAGTTGCATTTGATGATTGTACATTATCAAATGGAACCTGTTCTGTGATTTAGATTTTCAGTGGATTTTTTGAGAAGGTAAGAAATTTTTGTAGGGTTTTTTTTTTTAATGTCTAATTATATGCAACTTCAGAGGACCATTATTGATTAAGTATTTTGAGGACACTCAACATTTACTATTTGTGTATAGACCATGGAGTTATTACTGCACTTTCAAATAAGTATGGTTTTTTTTGATTTTATTTTTTTAAAGAACACACAATATCTATGTGATCCATATTCAAGCATGTTTTTGCTTTCTTTGAGATCATAATCACTGGATAAGCTCTCTTTGCTCACTACAAGCTGGTTTGTAGTGCCACAGGCTTCCTTACAGCTATCCATGACTAACTTAAGTGACAAGACCAGAGAGAGATACTGACACGAACTATTTACTGCGGAGACGAAGTTAATGAATTACTGCTTTCCTACATAGATCACCAGTTCTTGATATTTTATAATGGCTAAAGTGAAGTTCAACTGAAACTACATGGGAAAAGTTTTGCATTCAGGATGAAGGAAGTAGACTTTTAAGTACTCCTACTTTTTAAGCTGTGCACGTTGAAGCTTTGGAAGTGTCAGCTTTGTAAGGATGTGCAGTGACTGACTGGCAGTCATTACAATGATGATTGATAAGTGTCTCTTTTTCTGTTTTGAGGAGACTGGTTGTAAAGTTGAATTTTGAAAGAAACACTGTCTTTGAAACAAAAACTTTCCTAAATGAGATCGGCAGAGTAGGATTTGTGGCATTCAGTTGCAACATTTTTTCTTACTTTTAGAAGAACTGATGTTGACATCAAGAAAACCTTTTGTCTTTCTGATTAAGAAATTTATTTTTGAAGCATTTGTAAGTGCTGTGTGTTTTATTCCTGGTGTCATTACATAGATGTCATCCACAGAGCATTGCTTATGATAATACAATCACAGAAATGTGGAGATCTGGATCACGGATATGTTTAAGGAGGGGTGGCTTGGTTTTTTCATTATGATTCAGATGCTGAGATGATGAGAACTAGAACTGGTGACCATGATCTTGCATTACAGTAAAATTATACAGCAGTAGCTCTCCATATAAAGATAATAAAGTAGTAGTGACTCCACATTAAGATAATAATGAAAAAGGGATAGTAAGACCTATGGATTATCTGTTAATTTGACAAAAATTCCTACAATCACTTAAAAACGTTGTTAAATTTTAAGGTTAACCCTGAGCATTTTTCCACAGTTATAAAGGCCCATACTTGCAAATTGCCAGGAAATACAAAGTAGCTGTTTCACATAGCCCTAGATGTATTCTAGTTAATTTCCTACTTCCACATGAGTGAACTAGAGTATAGTTTAATTTTCTGAGCTGAAAACATGACATTCAAAGTCAAAAGCATAATGCTATGGAAAAAACTAGGAAAAGAACATGGGGAGAGATTTTTTCCCAGTTTTATAGTGAAAGTAGTATTAATCAGTGCCACATAAGGTATGCAAGAATCAGAAGGTAATGTTCTAGTTATGTGGTTGAGGGTTATGTGGTTTTGTGTCTGTTTGGTTTTTTTGCTAAATAAAATACCACTGGGTAAAATCCACTGTGAGTTCATGTGCCATGACAAGTTTCAAAGTAAGTTGTTTCTGAATTCTTACATTAAAAGACTATTTTGTGGAAGTTTCTCTAGTTTATCCAGGGCTGTAAACCATCATAAACTGGAGCACTTTTAGTCTTCAATTTGGGCTACGACATGATGAAACTAAGCAAAAATACTTCTTACAGTAATTTCTTATTATAATCTCAATAGAAATACCTAATTTCTGAAAGTAGTATATTTTACAGGGAAGGAGAGAAATTCTGAGTTTCTGTTTTGATGATATTGAATATCTAAAACTGACTATAACACGCATGGGGATAATGCTTCTCCGAATAGTGAGCTACTTATCCAAATGGATCACGTGAAATTTCCTGGCCTTACTATTCAAAAAAGTACAGTGAACTGGAACAGTGAACAATGTTCAAAACCAGGCAAAACTGTGATCCAGACTATCTCTAACATTTCAGCTGTGTAATGGTTGCCTTTAAAGAGCTTTGAGAGAATTTGGGAGTATATTTAGAAGTATAACTGTGCTAAGGAAAAACAAGGCCCATTTTCTCTTTGGCAATAAGAAAGAATAAGTCCTTTGTGCCAAAGTTTATAACTATAAATAAGCAGGGACATTTTCTAAATTTCTGACAAAATGTCCTTCATGTCTCCAAATGCCATGTGTTTCTTGTGACTAAATGACTTTCTGTCATATAAGTATGATCAATAATCTTACATTCTCATTTAAGTTTATTATATTTTGCTAATTCTTGTTATACATTCATACTATGAAATCTGGTGGCCTTGCAGATGCATATTAAGTGTTAACATTATAATTTATCATGTTTGTTTTCATATTGTCCCCCTAGAGAAGTATGATGAGATTTTCTGTGTCTTTGTTTTCCATTATTTCTAGTTCATGTGCATGCAGACACACTACACATGTACTCTGGTGTAAATGTTTTTAGGATAATGAAGCCCAGAGATGTATATCTAGAGATGGAAACTAAGGGAAAGGGTTTTTAGGAAACTTGTTTCCTGGTTATGATCCAAGCTCATGAAGTCTGCTTAGTGTACAGTCTCCTGGTAATCTTGCTATCAGGACTTGCATTGCCCAGAGGAGCAAAGTTGCCAACTGCAGATTTCAACTAGAGCTTTAAATCTATCTTTTAGTTTATCAGACTGTTTTGAAGTCAGAGAATTTTTACATGTTCTTCAGGATTCACTGAAAATCAATCTTCAAAAGGACGACACTAGAGGAGGGTAATAATGACTATGTCACATACATTTAAGACTTTAACATGTGTGGGTTTGGGTTTGTTTTCTAGTGAAGGCACTGTCTTGGATTAATTACTATCATGGTGGTTTGGGCCCACCATCACCAAAAATTGGAAGAAAAAGGGAAACCGTGTTTTCAGCACCTATGAAAACAGGAACTTTTTTGACTTTATATCAGGCCTTTAGAAATAGGGACTATCGTATGTGTTCTGTTCTAACCTGTGAAGAGGCAGTATGCTCACATAAAGTTTTGTAAACCGTAATAAGGACTAAAAAAATCACAATTTCAGTGACTTTTTGAAAGGCATTTTTGTGCCTTTCAAAAGATAACCCAATTTCAGTTCTAGAAATATTTTAGATAAAGACAAAGAATGCTAAGCAGCAATTAAAACCCATGCATATGTGAGTATTATTCCAGGTTGATAATCAAGACATATAATGGCCTTCTAATTTCATCCGTTCAAAGTAGCAGATGACCAAATAGCTGAAACAATACTGTGAACATAATTTTACAATTTAAAAGAACAGGGATCCTTTTGTCTAAAAACAAAGAAACAAACAAACAATCAACATTTGTTAATTTGTAGGCCAAGAGAGTAGTCATCCCAGAACTGAGGGAGTGGTGATACTGAATGTGTGATATCCCTGTCCTTGTCACAATCAGAGACCTTTTTGAAGAAGATGTTCTGACTGTACCAGAGTGTGAGGGTTCTTCTGTATTTTGGTGAATTCCCTTGGTTTCTGGTTGAAGCTGTTCTAGCTTATATTGATATGCAATACTAAGAATAAGCTATATTTTCAGCAAAGTTTCCAGTAAAGTGTTTTTTTCTCCTGTTCTTGATATTCTTACAGCCTGTCACATTTTACTACTGTTTGTTTGCTCTTATTTGTTTTGGCAGTGAAAATTAAAAATCATGTTTATGCATAACTGGTAATTGTACATGAAATAGTCTCGACACTAAGACTCAGCACTTTCAACCCCTTAGCACTCAGACTGAGAAAAATAAATGATCAGCCTATCACTTTGAGGTTTTAAAATAATGAAATCATGTGGATCTCTTATCTGAACAGGATGTTTATGATTGTGAATGTCACTATCACACATCATACAAGCCAGCAAAAAACCGAAAAGCCACACAACCTACGACTGAAGGAGAATATCATTATAAAAATTAAAAATAGATGAGTTTGATATTAGTTGCCATTTAAAATGAAAAGTGAAGGACATGGAAGCTGGCACTAGAATGAAAATCAGTATGGGAACAGATGTGATATCAACAAGATAGAGAAGGATCTAGAAGCTTGGAATACAGCTTATGCTGATAAAGGTACAAATATGGTTTACAGTAAGAAGCTAAGAAATTGACATGCCTTTTCAGAAAATATTCACATAGCTGTGAATATTTGCTGTATAACTCCGATGATCCAATTCCACACCTTTCTTTGAAAAGAGAACAAAATAATTAAAACATACAGTGTAAATAACCATAAAACTTACAGTGTCTAGAAAATATATAGAACAATTAAAATGTTTTATGAAAACAATATCTGTGGCTTCAAATATTTCATCAATGCATTATAAGAAAAACATGGAAGAGAAATTGTGATCTAATGAGCCAGCCTATCTATCTGTGCAGAAGACCAAAAGAAATCATCTAGTTTTCAGAGTTCAAGTATAAGGAACTTGTAATTTGAGGACAAAGGACCCAAGGACTGGTTTGTATGACTTGTATATGGATTTCAGATGAAATCATATTCAATTTTTTTATGCAAACATGTTTCAAAAGTTCTCAGCTTTGAAATATTAATAATTTCCAGAATTTTGCAATTATTCATTCACTTCTGTTAAAAGTTATGAACCAGTGGTAGGCAAGGACTTTGCCATGTAGATGTTTTCATTGCAGAAGACAAATTCTCCAATTTTGTAATTACAAAACTAGTAGACACCACACAGAATTGTAATGAGGAGTGGGCATATACACAGCCTTTCCAAACTTTCATATAGTGATGCAAAATCTGGTAATTTATGCAACTGAAAGTATATCAGCTTCAAAAAGAAAGAATCCTTGTTGGGTCACATCTCTGACTGAAATTGTTTTCAGTCAGGGCTATCTTTTTAGAACACAATGAAATGTTTACTTTCTAATTTGTTTATAATGTTCTACCATGAAGCATTTCTGTCATTAGAATGTCATCATGTCATTGTATTATTGGAATAATGCCTGATCATGAGGTATCATTACAGAATTAATTTAAAGCATACTGGAGCCTATTTCAAGAAAATCAAATCTGGGTGTAGTCACTGACTTGCTTAATTATTTCCTTAACTAAAATTTTTCTTTCTCCTTTTTTCTCTTTTCTCCTCTGTATAAATGATTTTCTCTTTCAAACTGGCCTAGGCTGAAACCTGTTAGTTGTTTGCCTTTGTCAGGAAAAAAAGGAGAAATGTTAAGGACTGCTACTCTTGGAAACTACATCTGAAATTCAGTTGAACATTGAGCAATTAAGGAATTGCATTAAGCAGTTTTCTGAAAGTCCTGTTAACCTTCATTCTGCTGATTGCAGGGCTTTTTGCTAGCTCTCACATTGCGGGAATCAAGTAATAAAGCTTCAATTGATTGTAATGATGCAAGGATAGTGCCTAAGTTGGGAAACAGTAAATGTAACTGGAAACTTGCATGCTTTTAAATGATTTTTTTTTTAAATCCCTGCTCCAAGCTTCTTCTGAGGTCTTTTTTGATAGTAGTACTTTTATCTTCTGTTTGTATAAATATAAATATGTCATATCCCTTTGAGTATTTTTACTACATATATATTTCACATTTATAGTGGTAATGTGGTTTAACCCCAGAAGCAGCTTCAACCCACAGAGCTTGCTCATCCTACCCAGCTGAGTGAGGGAGGGAATCAGAAGGGCAAAGAGGAGAAAGCTCATGAATTGTGATAAAAAGGAGTTTAATAAGTGAAGAAAAAGCTTGTGCAGCTTTAATTAGTGAAGAAAAAGCAAGTGCAGCAAAGTAAAGCACTCGTTCCCTGCTCCCCACCAACATCTCTCCACCTCCCCACACCTGGAGCTGTGGAGCCACTTCCAGGGAAACAGGGCCTCAGCACATTATGGTTACTTGGGAAGAGACATGCCAACAACCCTCCTTCCTCTTCCTGTCCTTGAGCTTGTCATGCTGAGCATGACAACATCGGCTATGGAGTATTTCTGTGGTCGGCTGAGGTCCACTGTCCCTGTTGTATTCTCTCCCAGTCCCTTGTCCACCTCCAGCCACGCTCCTGGAGGACAGAGGGAAAGCCCTGAGGCTGTGTAGGCATTTCTCAGCAACAGCCAAAGCTCCAGTGAGTTATCCTCAAGTGCAAAAATTGCCCAGGCTGCTGTAAAGTAGAAGCAAACATTTACAATTCCGTTAATTCTATATTTTATTGAACAGTCCATTAGTATGGCCAATGCAGAAGTTATGCGTCACAATTTTATGATTTCATTGTGTTCCTGGAACCCAGTTTTTAAGATGTGTATAATGCTTGCTACTTTTCAGTCTGTGGGTATCAAGAAAGAGGGAAAAAGGTTATGGGTAGCAGTTATTAGTTGAGCTGTTTCATCCCGAGTCTCTTCTGACCTTTCCTGGGTTGTCCTCAGTTTAGGTGCTTCCTTCTTGCTCACTTTGTTGATTTGTTCATAACTGCTTGCGCCAGTGCTTTGATTTGAGACAAACCGTTTGATGGGTTTTTATATTTTTTTTATTTTCTAACTTCCTTGGTCTCTTGTTACTTTTGACCTTGCAAGGTTTTTGATTCCTTCTATTTGGGGGCAGCTTCAACTTTTAAAAATAGTCTTTATTCCCCCATTAGCTGTGCTGTTTCATTTAGTCTTCCTCAAGTCTGTCTTGCAAAGAGGAGAGAGGAGTATGAATTTGTCTTGGGAAGACTTTGACTTTAATAGTCCCTGTGCTACTGCAATAATATCAATTCCTCACCCACCTTTTTAGATTCTTTTCATCACACCTGGTTATTTTTCATTACTTGTTTTTCGGGCAATACAGAGTCTACTGTGTATTGCAGCATTTCATGCAATTTTTATACTTTGGTGACACCAGATACGAGAGGATGAGACATTCATTTTGTTTCAGTGTGAGGGAGAAATCATCCATTTGGAAGAGGCAGGAAGAAAGCCGTAGAAAAATAGTTATTTGGGACAAAATTCATCCAGAAAGACACTTGTTCCATTTTTGAAAAATAAGACAGCCTTTATGGGCTCCTTGTCTAATGAAGCTTTTGGATAACTCATGTAGACCAAATTATTCAAGTGGATTGCTTATTCCTTCCTTGTTTTAAAGGCAATATGCTAACTTCTTTTAAAATACAGCCCAAGAGAAAGTTGTCCAAAAAATACAAAATTCTTTTTATGCTTTCTGCCACCTCCTGTGAAAATGCCTCACTGAGAAAGAGCCACTGCTTAACAGTCTGCAGGTACGTCACCCTAAAATTCTTTATTCAAAATCAAAATACTGTTTCTTGAGATTTGTACCAAACTCCAAAGTTAAAATGGAAAACAATTAGATTATCTTTTGGCGCTTTTGTTGTAAGAAAAGCTTTCCCTAGCATAATGACTAAATGGTATAGGTGTTTTTGAAAGAATTGTGGTTTGAGCACCTGCAGCTGTAGGAAGTTGGCCTGTTTGAACTTTTGGTGAAGGCCCAGTGTCCTTACTCAGCCAGAATTCCTGCTGATTGCCTTGTTTCTTTTCCTGAGCTGTTTCAGTATGGGATCCAGACAGCAAGACAACCTTCATATTAAAAGAAGCAAAAAAAGAAAAATAGTAATTTGTGATTGATTAAATACTAACTGTGATTTTAATGAGTTGCTCCCAAAGAGAAAAAGACTAGTGAGGAGTATACACTTTTTATGGAACTGTTCCATTTTCTAATGCTCTTTTCTACTATAATGTATTCTGAAAAAGCAGATTTTTTGGTGATGAAGAGAGGGAAGATTCCAATAAATGTGATGTACTAGTTAAATATAGATATGTAATTTTTGACCCACTATTATTTTCATAGTAAATCACCAGCCCAAATGCCATTTTTTGAATTTCAACTGTAGAAGAATCCTTAAAATAGATATTTCTCATCTGTGATGTTTAAACATTTTGCTGTAGTATTAATCTAATTCTTAAACTTCTGTTGAAAATATCTTCAAAGTGAGTTGATGAAAATTGTTTCAAAGTGCTCTAAAATGGATTCTAAATTGTGACAACATCACTTTTTGTAACCACCTTTCATTTTTATAGAAACTGAATGACACATCATCACTTTACTGTAAGTTCCAATATTATGTAGATAGTGACATATTTAATTAAGTTAACTATTTTCATTCCAAGAACGCTTTGCATGTGTAAACCTACCCTCTGGTGTTTAATCATGTGTGCTTACTGTATGCACAGCAAAATAGAGATCTGCTTCTCTTTGTGTACATTGTTTAATTAGGAACCACTTCCAGAACAGGTGTCAAAAAGCACAGCTTCTTGGTAGGCATAGAAATGTACCAAAAAGCTGGTATGACATAAATAATCCTGTTCTTGCATTAAAAGCAAGTTTGTTTTCCCCTCACACCAACAATTTGATCCTGAGAAGCTGTTAAGCTTAATAGCATTTTGGAATGCTTTGTTCAAAGTTATGTAAGACACTTGCTGTTCCTTTTTTCTTTTTTAATGTCGGTTGATGCGTGACACAATTTGCCGTCTTTTCTTTGCTGTGAACACAGAGGATGTAAAATGGGATGGATATGTAGAGCTGGTGCTGTTTGAACTGTGGCAGACAAAGCACAGTAAGGCACAGCAACATAATCTTTTTTGCCTCTAATTTAGCCTTTCATGTGGTTAATCTGTAAGCTAATTGAGCACAACTGGATTGAGCGTCTCAATTTTTCTCTTCGCTATATACAAGAAATGAGTTATAATGAATAGATTAAATAATGAGCCAGGCAGCCAGGAAACCAAGGGATGTTCTGTTACTTCTGGTAATGAGGCTGGTTTGGTAGTTCACTTGCTGTGGTCTGTAGCCAGTTTTTTCAGCAGAACTTTCATTTAGACAGAAGGTTAAAATAATGTAATTACTCTTGTTAGTTTGCTACTATCATCGATCACAATTTCATTTAAAAAAAGAAATAAACAAAAAGTTTTTTATGAAATAGAATTTTCTGTCTGACACAGATGCAGAGATCTGTTTATTATGTTATAAAACATTTACAAGCAGAACATGATCTATTGAAGCTATTGAATTTCTGAAAATTTACCCGTGAACATAGATGTATTCTGTGGTCTGAAAAATAATAAAAATGAGTAAAACATATGTTATAATGGAGCATATAGAAGGCTGTTTTGAAATTACCCATCTTGTGCTTTATCTACTTGATACCTGAAATAGCCCTGAAAGATGCCACATTAGTGACAGGAGCAGCACTGTATCTATACAGTGTAGCCAACAACCTGGACCACAGCAGTAGCAATGGTCTTTTATTCTTATTCCCTTTCTTTCCCTTTTGTGTGCTAAAGGCATGACGGTGTGAGGGGAAAGTTGCTTCAAAGTGAAAATGTGATCAGTGAAACCTTGTAATGAAATGTTCAAGACGGGGAAGTGAGAGAGTGAAATAATAATAAATAAATCAGCTGTAGAAGAAAATGCACTTGAAAAGATACCAGCCAGGCAGGAGTGACAGAACACTTGGAATAGTGCTCAGAATTGTATTCAGATCTAGTCAAGAAATGAAAGCAAAATATTAAAATGTAATCCTTCCAGAATAATTGAGTTGAGAAAGTTTAAGTGCTAAAGAATAATGAACAACTAATTGTTCTTTAATCCCTATTCACATGTTTTAAAACCAACTTAGACCTGCTGTCTTTGGGCTGAAATTCACCAATGGACCTAACTCAAGAGAATATTCCTGTTTTACCAGGGCTCTGAAGCCTTGCAGTATATAGTTCTGACTTCTGTAGTCCAGGAGAAACTTCTTCAATGTAAGAAGCATACAGGGAGGTTTTCCGTTTGTGCCTATATTGCCCTCAGAATATTTATCTTTTAATTAAAGGTCAAAAAATCTCAGTATGTTCTGTTTGTACAAAATCCTCTAGGAGAAATAGCTGTGTAATTGTGGTTATTATTAGTGTGTGTAATATACTGTTCCCTGTATGTTCCCTAACTCATATGAGTGGAAAAAACCACAATTGTTGAGCAGACAGAACAAATATTTATTCCAGCAAGAGTACAAAAATTCAGAAAAAAAGGCTATGGCTTTACTAATGATGTTGTTAAAGACCTATGAGGGCTTCTCAGCTTGCTAAGCTTTTTTATTTTTTGTTCTTCCAAAATATTAGCATATTTTCTTCTTGTGAAGCTAGGATATCATCAATAACAATTAGGTACTGAGGCATGAGGATCAAAATGTGAAGTTACATAACATTATAACTCATTCCTGTGACAGAAATTGCTGTTCATCAGTGTGGTCATTCCTCTGAGGCTGTTCATAAAGAGCATACCTAAGTCAGATTCCAGAGTAATGGTTCTGGTGGTTTCCCAAATAGAAGTAATGAATAGGATTGCAGTGAATCCACAATTTACCTGTGGATGGAGTTGCTAAGTTTTCTTAATTGCTGTTAATTTTGGGGGGAAAAAAATTCCTGAAGATATCAGAAGTCATTATTCTGAAAGCAAGATTTTATTTTTTTACACAAAGCAAGATGTTTTTACCAACTTGGGAGGTAGTTATGGATGTTGTTGAATGCTGGGGAAACTGATGTAATTTTCAAGGAGAAGGCAAATATTCTAAATATCCATGTATATGTAGGTACATATTAAAATATGTGTAGACACATCTAAGCACCTTTGTACACTTAATACCTGTGTGCAAACCTTCTCCATAGTTTAGCCAATGAATTGAAACTTTTATTGAGCTCCTGTGGTCAGTAAATAGATCAGGTTTTAACACTTCATTTCATTTATGTCAGATTCAGTGAAGGCTCTGCAAAGATTCTGTGCTGTAGTATATTGAAGAGACTGAAAAAACAGAGTTCTTGCCAAATCTGGCTTCGTCATAAAATCAGTTCTTTGGAAATGGGACTTGTTCCTAACCTGGTCTGTAGTGGATCCATTGCTTGAAATGTTTATGGCTTTGTAGCCCCTGTAATGCTCAACAGTCATGGATTAACCCATGAAGCATTTGACTTCATAAGGAAAACCTGGCCATGAGAAAAGTCTTACATTTTGTTTTATTTTTTGTATTTAAATTTAGATTTTTTTTTTTTTTTTTGGTACATGTGATGAATTCCTAGTTTCTTTCTCTGTAGCAGTGCTGAGTTGGTTTTGTAACAAGAGAAGATGGGAGGCTGCTTTAGCATGTTCTTGCATGAAGAAAAAGAGAGTGGCATTGCAGGAGTCAACCATTACTCTTGGCATTGTTGCTGCTTATGTCCTTCACAAATCAGAGGCCTGAGACTGCTGTGTTGAAAACCCTGATAAGATCAGTGGTTGTCCTGAGAGGTAAAGATTGATAAGTTCATGAGCAAGCAACAAACAAGACTTTCCCATTTCTCCACTTAGTTGGATCTCTCGGGATTTTGCAATAAGCTCAAATACCTTGAAGTACTGAAGCAAAAAAGTAGAGAGGTACTTGTCCATGAAGTTAGGATAATTTCTTTCTCAGTGGGTGATATGGGACTAATGTGTGCAGTGTCAGGCTGATGAAATAATCTTCTGTACTTAATTAATCCCAAATCATGAATACTCCTTCAGACATTTGCAGTCTTTCAGCAAGGCAGTTATTCATAACAATTTCTAGTTATGGTATCAGCTTTTAAAGATAAGAAATTAAATAGAGATATTTTGCGTTAGGAAAGGGGGAAAATACTGCAGTTCTATACATGTGGTACATGGACCACATGTGGTAAATGTAAATGGAGGAAAGGAATTGTGGAAGTCTTCTTACCACACTAGAATGAGTCATTTGCAACATAGAACTTCAAAACACATAAAGCATGTGGGAAGGGAATGCCAATGACAAGTAGTGAACATCGTGGTAACAAGTTATTTGCTGATTTAGTCAGTTGCTTTAGGAACAGATCTCTAACCTGTTTTAATGGCTTAACATCAGTAAAATAAAAATACTGAGTTATTTCACTTTTGTTTGTTATCAACTGCACGGGTCCATGAGTCTGTGTCTAAGTGAATTCACTTAGACAAGTTAAAAGACTGTAAAGACTATTAAAAATGTCCTTCTTAATATTCAAGACGAATACATTTGTATCAGAATATCCATATACAAACAACTAATATAAAAACTTCTATATTTTTTATCAACAACAGTGTGGCCAGCAGGACAAGGGCAGTGATACTCTCCCACACGTCGAATCCTGTAACCACTTCTGGGCCCCTCATTGTGAACAAATTGTCTTTTGTGCAGTGCCTGAGAAATTTTGAAGGATGCTCTGAATTTTTTTAATTAATCTATTTTTTTTAATGAGCAGAAAATGACAGAATATAAAGGAAAATTGGTATTTCATACCATGTCCTGGAAATATAATGGCCATCTACAGAAGCATACAGCTCATTTCCTCTGTGATTTATTATTGTTCCAAAACCATTTTGGGATGGATTTCCTTTGCAAACATTTAGCATATAGGGTTCGCATAAGTATCTCTGTATGTGTATGTTTTTGTTGAGTCTTCATTTCTTAGAAACTTAGAGTACCATTGGACACTGGAGGAAAACAGCAGGAAACAAAATTATTTTAGGTGGCTTTCTAGGTTGCCCCAGAATACAGGGAATACATGGCCATGAAATACAGCGTTCTAGGGGAGTTCTTGACATGGATATATTTTGTAGGCAGAAAAATTTCCTGTCTGGTTATTTTGTGAGCTGTTGCAATTCAGATCTGTGAGGAGAAACTGGGGGACGTATAGGAGAGGCTGTTGTTGTGGAAATTTATTTGTATTGCTCCAGCAGTACTGTTCACAAAAAGAAAACACGATGAAAAGGCTACAAAAGAGGAATATTAAAACATGGCCTAAATATTCAGGGATGCTGGAAGGAAAGCTAAAGCTCAACCTAAGTAGAGAGTGAAAAGGGACATCAATGGCAGCAAGAGCTTTGGCTTGCTCCACTGACAGCAGAAAGGTGGGGAAGAACCTGCTGTTCAAACAGCAATCTAAACATAGTTCAGGAGGGGAGGAAGAGTTACATGCTGACATCAGGAGAACAAACAGGAGGAGTAAATGGATGTAAGGAAAATCTGGTTGAGGTTAGGCCTGAGTGGAAGGAAGGAAATTCAGAAAAACTTCAAAGGAAACAGAGTACAGCACTCTAGAAATACCTGTAGAGAATTTTCAATGGCTAAATCGAATGGCTGATGATCATTTCTCATTTTCTTTCTCTCATGTCTCACATTTCTAATCAAGAGAGAATCCTATCAGGTATTAGAAACTACTATATTCACATCTATTTTTTTCATCTGAGCCAAAATGCAATATTAAAGTAAGGATACGAACTAGTACACAGAAGTCTTGAAGGACTTAACCAATGATGCCATGGAAGTTTCTTAGGTTTTTTTTTTTCTTTAGTGTAATGAAATTTTTCATGTAATGCTAATTTCAGGAAATTAACTGCAGAATTTCATGTCTTCAGAATTAAAGTGGATTTAATATTGATACTTTATTTACTGAGATATTATGGGCAAAGGCAGGATTAATGGTACGTGTTTGGCAACGATCTGGCAAATGAATCTTTGTTAATAATACAGAGCCTGTTTATTGATTTTCATTTAAGAGGGAAAAAAAGAAAGCTGAATAAATGCCAGAAACAGCCTTTGTCTCATTTCTGTAGGGAGATACAGTTGATTCACTAGCTGAAATTGCAGTAAATTTAAAAGCTGCTTGCATATAGTGAGCATATTGAAAAGCAGTTGATATAACTTGCCTGTTAAATCTGAGAAACTCAATAAACAATTCTTAGAAGTATTCCTCTCGATATAATTTTAGCTTCTATGGACACAATTTATAGGGATATTCATCAATCATTTTAACATTTATTATTGCATAATACAAGTGTGTTTTCATTTTAATCTAGGAAATAAAATTAAAAATATTTAATTAACAAGCAAAATCTAATATTTTCTCTTTTGTTTTCATCATGGAGTCAAGAATGTGATCTAAATTAAATCTATAAAACTATAAATGGTGTTGCACTGAGCAGAAGTAATATGAAAACAGAAAGATTAACTTGTTTAATGTGTTTGCTTATCTTTAGCATTTAGATTTAGCTGTTCTTTGTTTCAGAGTTGTTTATTTGCACTTTCAGATTTTTAAGTAAATGTCACTTAAGGCTGTACTCTGCTGAAGAGAACCCAAAATATGCACAGGTGTGGCTAATCTGTTTGTTATCCTGCCCTTTCTTTTCCTACATCTCTTGGAGCTGTGCCTTGTTGTCATTATGAGACAGGTATTGCAGAGCACAATTTGGGAGTTCAAGCATGTTAGAACTTGGGTTGTGCTTCCAAAATTGACTTAATGCCACATAGGAAGAGTCCCTTTAGGGTCTTTGTGTTTATACTGCAAAGTGCAGTAATAATTAGAGAGTAAGTTGGAATGAGGGCAATGCAGACAACAATCATCTGATTCCATTCAGTTTTCTGGAGGCATCCATGCTTCCTCAGAAATGTCAATGAAGAGTTCAGCATGGTCATTCCCAAGGTGATCAAATTTAATGTCAGCAAATCTCAACCGTCTCATAGCACTGTTTCTTTCTTCCTCTCTCCTGTGCACAAATCAGTCTCTTTTAAAGAGCAGCTCACTAAAAACGAGCTCTAAAAACTTTGTCAGCTGACACAATATTCCATTCTTTGTCCAGAAGTACAGTTCAGTATACTTCTGAAATGCACATATCTGAACATAAATTCGTACATATTTCAGAGATGTAGATTTAAAAATATTCACATGTACGTTCATGCTGTAAATATACATACCTCTTGTCCATCAAAACATGTGCTTATTCTTGTTCCTGGTCCCTCACCTTTGGAACGTGAGCTTATTAGAATCAAGGATGTGCCTGGATTTCAGTTTTTCTGAACTACTCAGGTAAGACGATTGTGAAATTTCAGTTATTTTTAATATCAGGCTATGGGAAATGTTAAAATAAATGACTTCTTCAGTTATTAGCAGTGAGTTTTCTGGAAGTGGATTTTGAAGCTGAAGAGATTAGTTCCTTTGCAACTCTTTGCCCAGGAAAATCAAGATTGAGACAGGGTTCTGTACCTTTCCTTCTAAGTTTTATCATGATAGACATGTTCCAAATAATACAAGCACCCATATCAAAACACACAGGAGACCAACAGGGGAAAAAAAAAATAGAGATTTTTCAGCAATGTAACCATATTATGGGAGCACAAGAAGTTTGATGAGCAGGATTCCTCCATCTGTCCTCTTCCACTGACAACAAAAAAAGATTTTCCGAGATAGATTTCTAACCTCGATTTCCTCAGTGCTCTACCCCATGGTCTGAGTGGTGGATTGCTTTAATCACTTTATATCTGCCCCTTTGAGACAGGTCCTGAATAATAGTTCCATTAAAATAGAAATGGTGGGGATTTCTCTTGTCTTAATAGGGCCTCCTGTTCCTGTAACTCTGCCTCACCATGAGAGACAACTTCTACCTTTCTAGTTCACATCATGTACCAAAAGAAGTTTAATTTATCTTTTGGTTTGGTTAAAGAGCCATCGCTGGCCCTAGAGAGATATCTCTAGTTTTGTAATAAAAGATTGCCTTCAAATTTTTCAAGTCTCAGTCACAGCATTTCTACCAGTGAAAGAGCTGCAATCCTGTGGGAGACAGAATCTGAACCTGGTGTCTCTGGTAATCTGACTACTGCTGATTTGCTTGCTGATTTGCTGACTAGTTATAGTCTAGTTGTGGTTAATTGTGTCAGTGAAAATGCCCTTTTTGATGACAGCTACTTCTATAAGAAGCTTGAAAAAGTCAAAATTTTTGGTTATTTTCCTATATACCAAGTTCTTTCTGGATTAAGTGCACTGTAGAAATTATTTGCAGCTCTCCTAAGGTGATTTGAGAATTCTAGCTGAGGCAGGAAATTAATTTATCTGTCACCTTCTTCTAAATTGATGCATACTGAGTTTATCCTTCTTCCTCTCAGTGTCATTTAGGGAATTGGTTTTTGAGTTGTTTCCCTCATGCCTTCTTGAGATGGTGAAAAATATTTCCAAGGCTCTCCCTTTGAAGGCTAAGAAGTTGCTGTAATCTTGATGCTGAGACTCTAATTGTATGATGTTTGTTGTGAGATCTCCAAATTCACAGTGGAAGTGAGGCCACTTCTCTAGAGTTCAGACTAGATGGGAGGTACCACTGAGAAATGCATGTGACAACTGTCAAGGTGCCACCAAGTGTTCCACAACCACCTTAATAAATCCCTTGTCATCCTCAATCAATCCAGGACTGAAACTGCAGCATATTCTTTATCTTTTTTTTTCTTCCAATGAAAGATTAAGAGATTATCTTCAGTGCAAATATATATTTGATCTATCACTGGACTGCTACAGAGCTGCTTTTCTGCTTGCAGCTTCAATTCTTTAAGTTGCAATGATTGCATATCCCTGTTTTTCATTTTGTACTCCATCACTCTCAAAGCCTTTCCAAGACCATCTACTTCTGTAATTCTGCTGATGAGATGGACAAAGGGGTTTTGTTTCAGTTTGTTCTGTCCTATTTTAATGAGGTGACCATAAGTAATTAAACAACAGAACAACTCCAGTGCTCTGTGATGCACACAGCAAATGCACACGTAAACTTGGTATCTCATGAGGTTTATAAATGTGCACAGCTAGTCAATACAGGAACTTTTTATCATGTCTCCTTATACCCTCTGGCAAGGAAGACACAGAACAAGCCATCTGACTATTTCTCCTTCATTGTTTTTGTAATTGTGATCTGCATTTTTCTGTAGGTAATCAAGACAGTTTCTAAGATATCACTGAAGTTTTATCATTTGGAAGTCAGAATATAGAGGATTGCAAGTTTGAAGGGGAGAGGAATACAGCCCCCTAACTTTTAGATGAGAAACTGCTGATGTTTCATATGAAGCTTTCTGTCAAGAACTGTGTGCATTTTTTTATTTAGCATTCTCCTAAAAAGTAGGTACTCTAAAGTCTATCTTGAGTCTTCCTTGGCAACATTCTTGATTTGCAGTGTTACTAAAGCATTCTGCAATGAATGTTTTAACATGGACACAAAAGTCATCTTCTGATTTGAAACTGTCTGCTATATAGAGCTTGCTTTTATGTGACAACTGGCTCATTGGGCTTTGTTAGCGTTGCATTTCTCTGGGGTTTTGGTTTTTGGGGTTTGGTTTGTTTTTGTTTTGGGGTTTTTTGTTACTTTTTTGTTAGGTTTTTTGTTTTTGTTGTTATGGTTTTTTGGGCTTTTTTAGAAAAAAATACTTTGAGCAAATTGCATTGCATGTACTTCTCCGAAAATCCAAAAGGATAACCAGTTTACAGAATCTGATTAGGCTTTTTCATTTCCTAGTACTAGTGCTGGCTTGCAAATCTAGACAGCATTAGCAGTTTCAGTTCTTTGAACCTCCAGTCTCCAAACCTGATTCAATCTGCATAAATACAGTTTAAGTACCTTAGTTTATGTTGTAAAGAAAAAATTAATTGGCTTAATGTGATGAATCTTCTGGCTTAAGCTACCTTTTTTTGTAAAGTACTGGTGCTCTAGTAAAATGTCCTAAAAGGGGAAGTATATGTACAAATTGTATTTTCTCCAAGCATATAGTTTATGGAGAAAATAAGGGGTTTCTCTCTTTATATGATAAATATATAATGGAAATGGAATGGAAAATGAATACTTTTCAGTTCAGTCACAGCTTTTTTATGCAAATAACCAAGGCTGGTCGAACATCCGGTTTCTTTGAGGGTATTTAGTCAAGATATTATTGCTGCTTAGTCCTTATTTAGGTTTTACTGGTTGATGCTTAACATGTGACTAAGGCAAATCTGTGTAATTAAAGATGTATACCTGCCACTAGTTCAAGTGGTGATACAATGTGAAGTCAGAAAATTCGCTGTTTTATTATGGATTTTTTTTTCAGAAGATTAAATATGAACTAAATAAATACAGTCATTTCAGTAAGCTACTTTTGTATAAAATTAGGATTCAAGGAAATTAATTTGCTCTTGGCTGTATTTTACCACAATATTCTGGAAGTAATAACTTGTATGTTTGATGTCAAAACCCACATCTTTCCCTCTTGTAATACTTCTAATTAAACTAGCTTAGACTAATTTATGTTTATACATTTTTGTTTTCATTATGCTTAGTTCAAATAAATAATTTCAAGATGGGTTTGTAATTGAACACTAAAGTAGTTGCATTTATATCCTGGATCAATTATTATTCAGTTTTTTCATTGGATTATTTGCCTAGAATAGATTATTCAAGTTGATTTGATAATACTGAGGGGTTTTCCCAGTTGAATGACTGCTGTAGGGTGGAGAAGAGTATGGAAGATACATTTTCTACTCACAAGAGCAACACGTGATGTGTGTTGGCCATGTTAACACTGACTAGTTTGTGCAGAACTCAAACTCCTTGTAGGGGCTGGTACCCAGTCTCAAGAGGGGCAGTTTATGGGTGTTAAATGGTAACTCTGCATCCTTTAACCTAGGCAAGGAATGCTTTTTTCTACTTCTCTTTTATAAGCTTTATTTCTTCTTGATAAATATTTTTCACAGACAGTTTCACATATAAGCCCATTCATATGTTTGACACAGAAACATCTTCAGGGTTTTGTAAGTCCCTGTAGTCCCTCTTATTCTCCCTCCCCTTAGGTTCTTAACTCCGATTATTTGTGTTTTAGCATCTGCAAACAACAATAAACAATTTCTGAAACTATTTTCCATTATAACTTTCTTGAATCAGTTTTCTGTTAAGTCAGCAGTAAAGCTGAGGCTTAACTCCCAGTCATAGCTATTAGTCACACTATAAATGGAAAATACAATTGTTTAAAAGAGTATATGTGTGTGTGTATATATGAATATATATCTATAAATAATGTGTGTATATATGAATATATATCTATAAATAAACGGGTACTTTATTAATGTCAACAGTTAATACACAATGTTTCCACATTGTGGAAAGAAACATTTAGCTTCCCTGTATATCCTCAGGCAATGAGCTGAAAAGGTTTACCATAATGGATTAGATCAGTGAAGTAAAACTAGATATTGTGTGTTAATCTGTTATTTCAGTAGGCAAAATAAATATTCATTAAACTAAGTATGCTTAAAAATCTATGGGAATCTTCTTTATACTTAAGAAAACGTTTTAATTTTATCATATAGTAGCTCAAGTTTTAATTTTCATGTATCATGTTAGAAAAGGACTCTTGGGTTTCTGGCTTTATATACAACAAGAATCTGTCTTTTCCTTAGAGTGGATTGAATGGGAGGTTTTAGTATTCTAGGTGTTGGCCTCTATTGCTTAAGCTGCTGGATCTTACCCTTTCCTGTAAACCATATGTCAGAGGATATGTGAGAAACTCAGTATGAGTTACATATAAAGGTATGACCTAGTACATAGCAGAAATATTCTAGATTTTGCAGGTCCCTACTCATGAACATGTGCCAAAAGCTAAGGATTAGGCCAAAATAATTTTAGTAAAGAGGACTCTACTAATGAAACGGGGAAGAAGGTAGCCAGACAACATGTAATATGTGAGAGATTAAAATGCCAAAGTCAGACAAATAATAATATGGGCACATGCATGGATATAGAAACTCTTATTTTATTCCTAATATATTCAGTAGTGAATGGAACTTTATTTTCTAATGCAACCAAGGATTTTGCATCAAAATATACAGAAACAGCATTTTGAAATATTGGATATTCAGCACTTCCATAAATTCAAACCTTTCAAGTTATCTCAGAAATATATATCAAATGCATGTCTATTTTCAAGATACATCAAGATAAATATAAATATATGAAAGATACA
The DNA here is from genome assembly GCA_024500445.1 of Entomyzon cyanotis. Classification (NCBI taxonomy): domain Eukaryota; kingdom Metazoa; phylum Chordata; class Aves; order Passeriformes; family Meliphagidae; genus Entomyzon; species Entomyzon cyanotis. Next base: position 7,824,605 of record JAKEPQ010000756.1, read on the forward strand.
TTGAGATAAGCATAGCAAATATATATGAAGTATCTTCATATAATGGTTTTAGGGAGGTGTTAGCCTATTCATGTTAGGTTCGTTTTGCAACTAATTAAAATAAAAAAATGGAAAGGGCACTTGGAGGTTGTGAATTAGCTGGTACATTTTAGATACATGTTCTAGGATACAATGCATTGTCTCCAAAAGTGTTTATTCCCTCTGCTGACTATATATGTGGGATACTGCCTAAAATAAGTAATTTAAATTTGGTGACTGATACCCACAGTGTTTCTAGAGCACAACAGTAATGTATATAGTAGATAATTGTGGTCTTCAGGTTTTTGGAGGGGTTTTTTGTTTTTTTTTATCTAATAGTGATCCAAATGCTTCATAAAATTCAGACTAAGTTTTTTAAAATTCATCTTTTTTACAATCTTAGGTGATATACAGAGATTACCTAAAAAGGAGCAAATAAGTTAGATTTTGTCTGCAAATATTCCAAGTAGGTTTTTTTCCATCTCAGAACATGTCTCTAATTCTGCTGCATTTTTGGGAATCTTTGCTGGTTCATGTAACCCATCTAACCTGCTAGAGCTGGTTTCACTGATTTTGCTCGCAGCAGGCAGTGGGAATCTGTTCCTCTCCTCTTGTCAGAGGGATGTGCTCAGAAAGAGCTGTTGTATAAAAATACACGGCATTGACCTCAGGGCTAATCACAGAGCAATAAAGTGTCTGGCCACTGGCCCCATAAAATAAAGTTCCATAAAACAAGTACGTCAAAATACTAATTATATCGATGAAAGAAATACATTCCATTTGCTGCAGCATGGAAGGGTTGAACCCTTACAGAATCATAGAACAAAGTTATTGCTCTTTCTATTTCATGAAGGAATAATTCAGTCCCTATCAAGCATCCTGCCTCACCACTAGTTTCTTCTCAGGAATTATAAAAAAGGTGTGCTATGATGGACTGATTTTAATGAAGATTTTTGTAAAATCCTTCTTGTTGTATTTCTTCCCTCTAATAGATTAAAATACTCAGAGTGAAAAATAAAATAGTATATTTTTCCTAAAGTTGTAAAGGGATGTCATATCATCTTGAAGCTTAGGATGGCTCAGCAGTGTGTTAGGATGCTCAAGTAAAAGAGAGAACACCTGGGTTCTCGTTTTGTTCAGTTTGTTCAGTATATGTTTAATTATTTACGTGAAACAAATATCCTCAGGAGAGAGATTGAGAGCACTCCACCACAAATTGTCCTTTAGCTTTGAGACAGAGATGCTATCTTTAAAAATGAACAGTCCAAATTCAAATCCCCTTGAGTGCTGATACTCAAAATCTTGTTATGGGCAAAAAGGAGCATGCCATATAAATGACTCTGAGAATTTATTATTAGACCCACTGAACTTAAACTGCTTAGTAGGTCTAATGAATAGAAGGAAGCCCTTAAAATTATTATATGAAAAACCTTCCTGGTGTTAATAATTTTTTAATAGTTTTATCCCTAGGTCCTAAGGTTGACAAATGTGGTACTCCGGAAGGGCTAGTTAGAGTATCAATGACAAGTCACCAGCATCTCAGGGTCTTTGGCAGGAGGAATTCAGTGCCTGCAGTGTGTGGGCTCATCCTTCTATTTCAAAAGGAACACAGAAATGATGTTTTCTTTCTTCTCAGTCTTGAGTACATATGGATTTATTTTTGTTCTCTTATCCATACCTACTGTGCCACATCTGCCTTGTGCTCAGGACCCCAGACCTGGATGCAGTACCCCAGGTGGGGTCTCACGAGGGCAGAATGGAGTATAATAACAATAGCAATAATAATAATAACAATAGTAATAGTAATAAGTAGTAGTAGTATTAGTAGTACTATTGTAATTATTAGATGTATTGCTGCAGCAATTATTTTGAGAGGTTTCTTTGCCACCGTTATGTAGTTATATTTTAAATCGCTGAACAAACTCTTTAAATATAATTGACCTGCATAAAATTGTACACCGAGAAAATGAGGCTCATGCAATTACTTTTTTCTTTTATTTTTCTTAATAAGTACAGAATTCCATGGCAAATTTCAGCCAGACCTGACACTAGAACCAGACTCATAGAATAGCCTGGGTTGGAATGGGCCTGAAAGTTACATCTTGTTCCAACTTGCCTGCCATTGGCAAGGACACCTTTCACTAGACCAGGGTGCTCAGAGCCCCATCCAAAGTGGCCTTGAACACTTCCAGGTCATATGAAAAAGCAGAGAGAGGCAGGTTTCTTGGAAATATGCAGCAGGAAAGTTACCTTTCTTAAAAAAGGTAGTTTAGTTAAGGGATATGAGGAAAGCATAGTGATAATATGTTAGAGGTTTAGGTACTAGGGAGGTGGTGGATAATTTCTGTAAAGAATGAGCTATTGCCTTATGATTTGTCACTAACCCAGCTTTTGATGAATTTATCTTTCCTACCAATGAGTCCTTCACATTCATAATTTTGGATGGTACAGAAAGTCCTTTAAAAATCTCATGTCTAGGTTTACCCCAGTTTTCCTTAAAAGGCTATTTATTCTAGATAAAAAATAATTAAGTAGAATCATAGGAAGATGAAGTGGAACTGACTGAGAAGGAATATATAAGTTATATTAAGTAATATTAAAGCTTGAATCAAAGAAATAAATTTCTATTCCTGTGGAAGGAACTTGCAATATGTATCCTGGAAAAGTTTCCTAGTTGATTTAATTCAGCATTATCTATCACCTCCACAGAAATCATGGGTCCTGCTTTGTGGTGCCCCTTTTACTGAAATAAGGTAGGGTAGACTGTTTAAGGACAGAGAAGGGACAATTATATTGAGAGGTATAGATGGAAATATTTGCATGAGTAGTTGCAGATAAAGGAAACATTTTGAAGACAGCAGGAACAAAAAAAACCCCATATATATATTTATATTATAAAACCATCTGTAGTGCACAGTATGTTATCCATATATAAGTAAATTTTAAAGTTCTGTATGTGTGGTTATCATCACGTAGTTTGTTAATCTATTTTTTATTTGGTTGTGTCTCTTACACAAAAAATGCCATGAATCATAGGTTGTTTTGCAATTTAAAGAACAGAACTTCTTAGGTAACACATTTTCCAGAGGGTTTTCTATTTAAAATATTGTAAATTACTGTGTTTTCTAGTGACATGGAAAAAATTCTGAGAAACTTACAATATTGGGTAGTGGGAATATGAACACATAACTTTACCCTTGGAGAACTATAATTCAAAAAGGTCTAGAACTGAAGGTTTAGGTGTATTTTTTTTAATGTTACACCACAGTATGTGAAAAAAATTAAAATTAATTTTTTTTAACAAATCTATTCAGTGATCACCACAGCATTATTCAATACAGATTGAGTTTGGAGACTTTTCAGTGGAAGTAGAAATAGAATCCTTATTTCTATTCCATTCATTCTGTAATTAATTACAGGTAAATGTGTTTCTTTGTAGCAAATACAAATTTTGTTTATTCCTCATCTACTGCAAAGAGACACTAAGCAGTGAAAAAAGGTCACAGTTAGCTATGAGATATCATCTTTAAAATTGTAGCTATCAAGCGTACCTGGGAATTTGACCTTCTAAAGTTCTGCCTGATGGTTTGTCAGGTAGGAGGCCCTAATGAATTATTATTTGACTGAGCAGTGTGCTGCAGGTAGAGAAAAGCCTGACTGTAGAATTCTATAAAATCAGGAGATAATGGAGGAAGGGAGCAAGAAATCCATATATGCATGGCTAAAGCCAGATTAGGAGAAGGAAGAAATGCACAGTGAAAGAATCTGGCACCATCCAAATTACAGGACTTCCTTTCCAGACAAGTAAAATTAAATTATGTAATTAACTGTCAGAAGCTGTTGATGAACCCATAAATCTTACAGACTTAGATGATACTGAAGATGCTGTAAGATCTTGAAGATACTGAAGTCCCTGTGTCCTGGACTTAAAAGCAGTGTGGCCAACATTTCCAGGGAGGAGATTCTGCCCCTCTGCCCTGCTCTGCTGAGAGCCCACCTGCAGTGCTGCATCAGCTCTGGGCTCCCAGCACAGCAAGGACAGGGAGCTGCTGGAGCCAGGCCAGAGGAGGAACCTAGGTGATCAGAGGGATGGAGCAGCTCTGCTGGGAGGAAAGGCTGAGAGTAGTGGGATTGTTCAGCCTGGAAAAGAGAAGCTTCAGGGTGACTCAGTTGGAGCCTTCCAGTAGCTGAAGGGAGCCCACAGGAAAGATGGAGAGAGACCATTTACAAGGGCCTGGAGTGACAGGACAAGGGGGCAATGGCTTCACACTGACAGAGAGTAGGGTTAGATTAGGGATTAGGAAAAAATTCTTCCCTGTGAGGTGGTGAGGCACTGGAACAGTTTGCCCAAGAAACTGTGGATGCCCTGTCCCTGGCAGTGTTCAAGGCCAGGTTGGATGGAGCTCTGAGCGCTGTGGTCTAGTGGAAGGTGTCTCTCCCCATGGCAGAGGCTTGGACCGAGATGATCTTTGAGGTCCCTTCCAACACAAGCCATTCCGTGATTTTCTGCTTTTACAGGGAATGTTAGAACTGAATACTTCAAACAGACCTTTGAGTGACAAAGTGCCAGCACATGGAATGGAAGAAAAAGTCAACAAAGTAGTGAAAATCTGTGTGGTTTCCTTGAATTCTGTTTTTTTCACTGCTGCAATACTGGTTAGTGAGACTCCTGACCTGAACTGTTTTATGGGTCTTAGTCTGAAGTTCAGAGTTTACTTGTGCTTAAATACAGAAAGTAGTAACAATCCTTAAGATAGCTATAACTTGACCTGTAAAAGATTTAATCAGACAGATTATAGCAGTCTTAATAAATATATATTTAGTGTCATGAAAGGATTGATTTTTAAAAACTTACGATTGTCTGGTGCATTGGATTGCTTATACATTTGTCTGGCTAATTTCATGTTAATTGTAACCCTGTTGGTTCTCAATTAGAAGGATTTTCAAAAGAATCCTTTGAGAGAAAATTAGTTTCCTAAATCAAGATAATTAAAGATGGGAACTTGCTAGTACCCATACAATAGCACTCAAAGATCAAAGAGCTTGAGGGTTAAATGAGAGAGCTTAAAAAGCCAGTCTGATTTCCTATGATCTCTGACAGTGTCACTTATTCATAAGCATTTCCTTGAACTTTTAATTTTTTGAAACAGAAAGAATATTTATGCCAGAGACTTTTTTTATAATCCAGACAAGTCTCATGAGGCTGTTCTGACATTTTTCCACAAGTCAAAGGGAATACTTTAACTGTATTAATAGCAATATTTCAAAATTTAATAATACCTCAATAGGCAATTGTTCCTTTCAGGTAGATTAACTAGATTTTAAAGTGGGTTTTTTCATGATCCATAATACTTCTAATACCTGGTGATAATAATGTCTATTCTTTGCCTATTTTTAATATTTAAACTTTGAAGTTTCAGGTCCCTTCCACAAAAGTCTCATAAAACTTTGCAAATATTTATCTCTTCTTGAGTAAATTGCTTCAGTGAAAATATTTGGCACAAAAGCTAAAAGCTTTTCTATTGGGCTGCTCTTTTTAACCAAAACTAAACTGAAAATGTAGTTGCTGAGAAGCTTGAAATTGTCTTGATTCTACATCTTCATCAAGGCCTATCATGTCCATGGCTTATTTAATGTGTAGCACAACTTCTGCATCCCTTGAGGAAAGATATTTGAAACACTGAAAACTAAATTTTAGTAATTGCAAGTAACATCCTAACAAGTGGGGCCAATCAGCTATTTCTTAAAACACATAGATGATTAGCTTTTCTCTGATAGGCAGTTATCTGTGTGCAATTCAATATCTAAACTGATATTAGTATTACCGCATAATAGAATTGATGCTTTTAAAATTAAAACCCATGGTGGAATCACTTAATCATAGGACTAGAATCAGGATGATCATTCCAGAAGGTATATCAAGGCCAGGCTGGATGGAGCTCTGAGCAGCCTGGTCTAGTGGAAGGTGTCCCTGCCCATGCAGGGGAGCTGGAACTGGATAATCTTTATGGCACCTTCCAGGACAAGCCATTCTATGATTTTATGATATTATAGCAGCCGTTTAACCATTTCTTAGTTCCCACTTGTTCTAGTGGTATCTTAACTTCATGGATCAAAGGCAGATAAGCAGAAATCTTGCATAAGACATAGAGAAGAATTCTGTCAAATTTTACTTAGTATTGACGAGTAAACAAATTTCGTATTGAGTACTTTCAGTGAAATATCTGTTGAAGGTTCAGTTAAACAGTGGCAAAATGTTGCGACAAATTGCATTTACGTCTCATGGTTTCTGTTTCCCAGGTGGCTGTTCTGTTTTCCTACATGAAGTATCATAGTAAATTGCTGATTTTAAAGATGGTAGTAAAGTTTGAATAGATAAAAAGTTGACGAAGGAATTTATTAAGCATCTACATTGCTTCCCAAAGTCAAGTAAGGTCTATCTTCTAGTAGATCTAATGAATTTTTAGAACTTCTCTATATCCTGTATTTTAAACATATTGAATCTCTAAATAGACATTCAAATGTGATTTGGTATAAAAAAGCATATGTTTTTCATATCCAAATACACACCATTATCTTGAATGTAATTATTCTACATCTAGAATCTCATTCTCCAGAAGATCAAGAGGAATAATGAATAACTACTTCCTTAGTTAGAGTAAAGTAATTTTAAACTAACTGCCAAATAATTAAATTTTTAGGCTTTGAATATTGTTACATGAATGGATACTTAACAGTAGAACTTGTATTTTCCAACATGAAGTTTCAATGTCACATAATACAGTTAAATCTGCTGTTTCTTTTTTGATTCCATAGGTCTTGAAAGACCACAGAATATGGAAAAAAACTTAATATATAAAATACAACCTTTCTTTACTTTAATGGAGTACTTTATGTGTAAGAAATGTTTGTGACATTTATCCAAAGATCAGAAGCTTTATCATGTGGTTTGCACTTGAACTGCTTAGTTTTATGACCACAGGGAAACAGTATAATTAGAAATCCAATCTTCTTATTTGACTTTTAAATATTTATTATGTAATTGCCAAGGAGGGTTCTCATTAATGTTAAAATACTTATTTGCATCAGCTAAAGATGTGGCCTCTTAGTCACAACAGTGTTATAGAAAAAGTATCCTTCAAATGGTCTCCTCGTTCTTTTTGGGTAGGACTGTGCTGTCTGAGGTCAGTCAGGGAGGGCACTCTGATGAGTAGGGCTCCTTCTGTTGTTTTAGTTACATGACATTGGGATTTCAGGCTTGGTTTCTTTTGGTGATCTTTCTTATACAGACACTACCTCTATTTATGGTACTTTACAGATATGAACATTAACTTTCTGTTACAGGAAGAGAAAAGAGACTGTTAACGTTCAATAAAACCACTTGTTTTCCTCAGCAATAAAATACCTGTACACAACATTTGTGGCTTAACATGAGCTTTTTTGTGTATTTGAATGTGATAGGCTCTTCCTATTCTGTCAGAGGTAATTCCAATTTGATTAGTTTGTTAAATCAGCTTGTTTCTGTTTCTCCTGAGAGGGTTACTCTTACCTATTGTCTCTTCAGATTATCAACTGGATTATTTGTGCCCATTCCTTACTATGACAGGGAACAAGTAATTTAATTTATCTCCCTGTCCCCTAATGTTCATGATGCTTCCCTTAGAACCACAAGAGTATAGAATCTTGGTTTGAAAGCATCCCTGGAGCTCATTTCTTCCAATCTTCTGTTCACAGTAAGACTGTAACAAACATTCCACTGGATCATGGCTTTGAGTTGTCCAACAATGTTCATACTGAGAAGAGTTTGAATCTGAAATCTTTTTAACTCTGTTGAAATACGTTGTAGGTAGTTAAGAGCTTGATTCTTTGCCTTGTCTATATAAACAAGCCAATTTCAGCCATAATTTTTTCATGAGACTTTTTTTTAAAATCCTGACGATAGCCATTTGCTGGACTCTTCCAGATTTCACCTCTTAAATTAGGGGCCCAAAATTTGACACAGTACTACAGTTATGCTGTCTTCAGCATTGACTAGAAGATTGGAGAAGAATTCATACAAAGTACCTGCCCAGATGTCATCACAAATAACTATTTTGCTTTTAAAAGAATTTAAAATAAATTAGAAAATTATCTTTTTATGTAATTTAATATTTTTTTCTACATTACTTCTTTTTAGGCCATAAATTTACAAATTGTACTGTATTCTAGCTCATGATCAAATAATTTCAGCAAGTCCCACATCAATTGACATAATGATGGAAGGGGTTTAAGTATTTAGAATTTAATCTCTTCTAATGTAATATTCTAAATGAACTCAGATGTGAAAGACAAATTTCCTTGTTTGACTAAGGTACCTAATCTCAGTTTGGAGGTAAGTCTTGCTGTGAGCTGGAGGTTGAGTAATATAACATGTAGAGGTCACCTCCATCAGAATATAATTCTATGATTTTATGTCATGTTTTTAGAGCTATAAAGTAAATATCAAATTTAATAACTCAATTAACTCATCCCAGATTTAGCCTGGGAGATGATGAAATGACCAGCTTTATGCTGAATAATAATAGTTACCTGTAAGCTAATTGAATAATTTCTGTGAATAAATTACCCTTCCTTGTGTATAATTTAATATAAATATGCTTTTGGTGTATTGATCTATATACTAAGGCAGCAAGAAAAGCTCTTGAAAAATTGAACATACATTATGCAATGCTAAGCTGTTTACTTAAAATGGATTGGGACCATTCCTAATTAAGGAAGTTGTGTGCATAAAAGTCTGTCATCTTTGCAATGGACTGTGATGTTTGCACCCATAAATAAAAACACATTCTACACACAACAGCTCTGATACCCCGACGAGTCACACTTCTGTAATAATGTCTAAGCCTTTTTTGAACAGACATTTAGTCAACCAAATTTCATATTTCTTCAGGTTTTTACCATTCAGGGTAATACTTTGTGCTGAAGGAGTATTTTTCTAAAATATTTTCATTTTTATTGAATGTTGAATATTTTCTTGTCCTTGGGCATTTTTAGGATTGTTTATGTAATTTATGACTTCTAAAAATTTGTTTAAATGGGTTTTCAGCAGGGAATATAACATGGACAAACATATCACTGACTTAATGCTATCCTATTTTTAAACTATAAACAATTAAAAATTTATGCAACATTAATTCTAGGTTTAGGTTGCTTAGAAATACGGTAATGTTTTTTAAAGTTTTTGATGGAAGATAAAATATGTTTATACAAATAATTATATATAAAGATGTTTCTGAATAAGATTGTCTAAGTACTCTTTACATTATTCACTCTAACTTTTTAAATTGCTTTTCTTGTAAATTCCAGAAGCAGAAAGTAACGGAAAATAAAGGAAGTAGAGAGGGCATGTAGCAAAATGGCTAATTCTCCATTCTATTCTTACCCCTCTCCTCCTAAACAAAATTTTCTTAAAGAAGTGGCTGATGAAGGTAATATTTCTGGTTTTAGAATCACCCCAAGTTGATAATATTTTTAATATTGAATTATTAATGATGGAAAACTTGAGTGGTCCACCGGATTGTGGACCTTTGCATTTCAAAATGCGAGTTCAAGTTTTTCAAGGATGTGATGGAAGGAAGAGGAAATAAAAGACATGGCTTAAAGTAAACGGCACTGAGTGAAAAGATGAGTCCATAAATTCATACTCCAGCCAATTTGGAGTGTCTCAAGAACTATCTACCTTTTATAAGGAGCATGTAGACAAAGTGACTATTGCCAAAAGAAACTCTGCAAGTTTTTAAATCTGAATTTAGACACTGCCTAGATGTACATGTCTGGCAGCAGGAAGTCCTTGTAGCTGTTTCTCCACGCCTTGACAACATCTGTCCTCAACAGGACAGCAGACTGTGAATGGGACAATTCATAGCTCTTTGAGCACTAGTTCATTTTTTTGAGATGTCAAACAGACATCCTTGGGTCACATTTCCACAATCTCTTTTTCAGTTCCTACAATTAAAAAAGTGAGGTTTTGTGTAGTTGAAGTTGGTATTCTGATTTCATTATGCACTTTCAAGAAATTGAATGAACTGCTATACTTGTATTAAATACAACTCCTGACAGAGACTGTAACCAGTTTTTGAGGCACAAAACATTTTTACTAGAAAAGTCCTTTCTCTGAAACAAGTAATTTTTACATGTCACCTTTTTTCACAAGAATAAAAGACAATCTGTGAGGAAGGCCAATACAGTTTTTTGTTTTGAGATTCTTTCAATCCAGGTTAAAATCCTCTCTTTAGCTACAGAGACATTGATTAGTCAGTGTGTTTTATTCAAGATGCCATGACCTAAATACTGCTCTTTCCGTTGCTGACTGTAGCTTACATCTTATTCTGCTTTAACTTATTTGTTACCTACATGTACATTTCATAGACAGCTGTATTTTTAGCAACAGTTGCCATGCAATTGCAATGGCTGCTGTACCTGGCCATTATCTTGTTTTTTTCAATCTCACCTAATGACTTCTGAACTCCAAGGCTAGCTGTAGCATTTTTCTGCTAGGAACTGAGGGAAAAGTTTGTCTTACATCATTTGTTGCAAAGATCTCTTGATTTAAATCAGTCATAATATGTTGATTCCATAATTATGTGATCTGATTTCTTGCCCTGTCTTTATTACAGGGCTATCTTTAAGCAACTTCATTTACTTTTTTTTTCAAGAGAAATCTCTTAGTATATGCATCACATTAGAAACAAATATCATACATCTCCTTTGTAGAACATGTTTAAAGTGCACATTTTTTGAGGATGGGTTATGTGTTGTATAAGAATGAGCAAGCTCTTGGTTCCTATTAAAAGACATGTTTATGTTGTATTAGTTCTATTAGTTATTGTTGTATTAGTTGATGTGTTTGGCATTCAACAGAAACTACAGCTTTTGGCCTGAAGTTTGAAAAGCATCTTCTTTGGGCTTAGATTATAAAGGCATAGTAGGTAGTTGAATGCTGGCTCAATCCAATAGCCCTCTGAAATTTGAAGGACCACTTGGGCTGTTACATGATTCTGAAGGAAGAATTTTGGCAATGACTTCATTTTGCTTTTTATTTTCCCCCTCTGTTTCATATCTTCTGCTGCAGTTCCATAGACAGTGTGGTGGTTTTGATTGGCCCAAAACATCAGTGAAGTGTTTTTAACATCTAGGAGAAATTTGGACCCCTCAGAAGCTGTTGTAGTAGGCCTGGGGAGGTGTCTGAGGGGTGGGGTGTGGCACAAAGATGGCTCCTGTGTGTCCTGAGTGTAAGTTCTGGAAGTTTTTACATCAAGTCCAGCAGAGCCAATCTCTGATGGCTCTGAAGGTGATGGACATGCTGCTGGCCAAGTTTGGGCCAATTGGAGGTGCTAGTTACGCCTCTGTGAAAACATATTTAAGAAAAATTCAAAACAAAGCAGGCATGCACTTCTTTCACTTCTTTGTAGTTGGAGGAGGAGGAGGAGGAGGTGAAAATATGTGAGGGAGAACAGCATGGAGACGCGAAGGTCAGTGAAGAAGGTGGGGAGGAGGTGCTCCCAGTGCTGGAGCTGAAAACCCTCTGCTAGCCACAGTGAAGGCCATGGTGGGGCAGGAGGTCCCCTGCAGCCCATGGAGTCCACAGGAGTGCAGAAAATCACCCACAGCCCATGCCAGATGAGCAGGTAGATGCCTGAAAAAGACTGTGAACCAGTGGGAGTCTCATCTAAGAGTTAAAACTGCAAAGGCCTTCCAAAGGAGAGAAATGCCTTGCTCCTGGAATGGAAGCAGCCTGGCCTCGGCTCGGGAGAATCTGCACAGCACCCTATGGACAAAAAGACTCATGTTGCAGCAGAATTTCAGGCGGGATGTTGCTCATGAGATTGGACCCACGCCAAAGAAGTTCTCAAAGGACTGTCTCTCGTGGGAAGGATCCCCTGGCTAAGTAGAGAACCTCTTTTCCTGATTGGACTGACCAGAGAACCCCCCAACCTGCCCCCTGTCTGTGTTGCTGGTTTGGAAAGAGGGAAGGGGGGAGGGTGAGTGCAGAGACTGCTTCTTAAGAGGGTGGGGGTGAGAGCAGAAAGAAAACTGTCTGGAGAGAGAGAGAAATAAGTAGAGATAAAGAGTATTTGTAGTAGAAGAATTGTGGTGATGAGGAAATTTGAGAATCTGCTCTGTGGACTGAAAAGAGACCCCACACCCTGCCCCCCCCACCACCCGGCTTGTTGACTGTAAAGGAGGAAAGGGGGTGAATACTATAGGTTCGTAAGAGGGAGGGGGGAGTGAACCAAAACTGTATGAAAAGTTTATTTTTGCCTGCATTTATCCTCCAACTCTGTTAGGTAATTAAACACTTTTTGCAACTTTAAGCTTGGAGCCTGGTTGCCCTCTTTTCGTGCGTCCTCCTGGCAATGTCCTGTCGAAAAACCATGACAGACAGCCTGTATCTACCTTCCAGTGAGGGTGTCCATGTTCAGTCTTGGCATGTTATCAAACTTGTGCTGACTACTACAATGAAGAAATGCAGTTTTAAAAAGTTTCTTCCTCAACAAAACCAAAATGGAATATAATGAGGAAATATGAGGCACTCTTTTGGAATGAGTGCTTCTTCTCAGAAACATTTCTAAGGTTTATGTCTTTATCTTCAAGTGTGCAGGTTTTGATAAATGTGACCCTTAGATAATTTTTCTGTTGTGTTCTCCGTCTTGTGTCTGATTTACTGTTCTATAATGAAAGGCTGCCCAGTGGACCAAGGGGAAACAAATTCAATTTTCATGTTAGAAAGGGCACATAAACTCACTCAGACCAGCTGAGGCAGGAAGGCAGGAGAAAACTCCTGGTCCAAGCCCCTGTTTAGAGTAAGGTCAGCAACTAATTGCTTAGGACTGTGCCCAGTCAGGTCTTTGGTATCTCCAAGATGGAGAATCAACAGCCTCTCTAGGCAACCAGTTCCAGTGTTTGACCACCCACTGAGTAAAAAAGTGTTTTCCTATGTTTAAAAAAATATTCCTGTATTTTAGTTAGTGCATGTTGCCTTTTGGAATATTAAATCCATTTTAAATTAGATTAAAAAAGGAAAAAAGAAAAACAAAACCAACTAACCAGCCAAACAAAAAGCCCACCCAAAACAAAATATCTTAGAAGCATTTAGGTTGCAAAAGACCTGTAAGATCATCAAGTCCCACCATTTTAAATCAGCACTGCCAAGCCCACCACTAAGCCATGTCCCTAATCTACATGTCTCCACATCTTTTAAATATCTCCAGGGATGCTGACTCCACCACTTCCTTCAGCAGCCTTTTCTTATGCTCAACAACCCTTTCAGTTAAGAAATTTTTGCTAATTTCTAATCAAAACCTCCCCTGGTGCAACTTTAGGACATTTCCTCTTGTCCAATCATTTGTTGCTTGGAAAAAGTAAAATATTAACCCAACTCACAAAGCACATGCCCAGCCTCCCACTTATTCTACACATCTAGGTTGCTTTTACTGAAAATCTATTACTTTGAAGATTAAGGTCATAATTTTTCAGATTTATCTTTATTGAGGTACTTCCTGGTTTTGAGAAGATTTATGTGTAGGAGATTTTATTAAATTAAGAATTTCTTGATTTAGTAATTTTCAGTCTGGGAAGCATGTTCCTTAATATGCATCAAATACTTTTTCTTTCTGTTTGTTGCTGCCAAAAAAAAAGTCAGATTGAGCAGATTTTGTTGAAGTGATGTTAGTTTTGTTAAGTTCTATTCTGTAGTACTTTGAGCATCCTATTCAATATTATTTTTTTTCTCACATATGTATCCGTCTGTGTATGAGACCAAATATGGTAAAGGTTCCCCAGTATGGTTCTCTACAGTTAAAATAGCTTAATATTTTGTTAATCAATGAATTTTAAACTTTACCGTTCTTCCCAGGAATAATAAGAAGCTCTACTGAATTTAGCTAGCATAACTTAAATAGAATTAAATATATGCATCATGTCATGCCTGACACTTTCCAGCTAAAGTCCTCCGATGTTCATCATGCCTTGCACTTACATAGATTTTATGTGAATAAATCAAGGCATATTGGGGTTTTTGGTTTTTTTTTTCACTTGGCTATCTTTTAATCTTGATTTTTTTTTATAAGCTTCTAAGCCATGTCTAGGAATATTAAATATTCATAAATATTCTTTAGGTATTCTTTAAATATTTTAATATATTTAGGCTTGTAACTCTATATATAAAAAATTAGCCATTGTCACTTCTCTTCAGTTTTGAAGAATTGAGCTCCCATTATCAACCTGCCTGAAAATCTCAATAACACCCACAATATTTATGTGTTTATTTCTAAACTGTAATTTCCTTGACTTTTGGAGGGACAGTAGTTATTAACTTCTGTTTGAGATAAGTCTTTTGAATGTAACTGTAGCAAGCAAACTGGTTTATACTTGTTTACTGTCTCTGCTCAGATATTAATAGCTTATCTATTTTACTGTTTCTGCTGCAAGTGTCATAGAAAAGACTGTTTAACAGAGGATTTTCTGCTTAAGTTTCAGTATTTGTTGCACAAAACTGGATTGTGTTGGTGCTCTTTCATTGTGCATTTCACCCCTATAACATCTGTTATGGCCCAGAAGGCAGTTTGAACTTTGTGTGACTTCCAGCTCCTGTCATCAGGGAAAATGACACTTCAACAGATGTAGGAAATGAATGCATGATGACACAAAGACTGTTTTGTCTAACTAAAAATAAAACACTCTGTAATCTGTGAGACAGAAATTCAACAAGGAATCCATAATAATTCAAATAAAATGTTAGGACTTTAAATCAGAATGGTATTCTCTACTGACAAATCCAAATTAAGGCTAATGTGATGAAATGGAAAGTTCAGTTATACTGAACTACTTAATTAATTGTGAAACTTTCTGTCAAGTAATTATAAATATAACATCTCTCAGTAGTGCCATACCCTGGAGAAGTGATACTTTATGATTTACTAGTAGTCAGCCCACTAGAAAATTGAAAATAACCAAACTCTAAAGAGTTTAAATTTTTGATAATTGCCTTTGCAGGTGCAGTTTTCTTTCAGATGTTTCTACAAAACTTGCAGACAAGCATTCAAGGCTATTGAATAGAAGGCAGGACATCATCAGGCCAGTTAATATATCTTTATTCACAAGAATAAAGTAAGGTTACATTTTTTACAGGATATTAGAATACTGTATACATAGGAAATTTTATGCAGTTTATTAAACTGCTAAAAATTTTGAGGAAAAAACCCTAAGAGTGCATGAAAATGGTAAAACATTAAATGAATTGCACTTGAATAGTCTGTTTGGGTTAATTTTTCACTGTAGGTTCTCACACACATAGAAAACAGTTATTCTTTAGCATTCTCTTTGTTCCAAAACGGTTACAAATGTCTTAGGTGGTTTTAAACAAGTCTCACAGAATTTACAAGCCAAATAAGAACATCATCTCCTTTTCAGTGGATATGCAGATGATAGGATTTCTTCCCCACAGACAATTCACTTGGATATAAGAGAGACGTGTCCATATGCAGTAAAATCCTATTTTGTTTCTAGCATTTCATTGTGAGTTTGCTGTTTAATGATGATAATTTTAGTAACTATGTTGTTATCTGTAATGGTAGTCTCTTGTGTAACATCTGACCACATGCCATGGCCTCTTCAAAGGTCTATAGTGTTGAAATCTTCTTTGTTTATGTGAAAAAAAATAGTACCTTATGTGACTTCAGGTATCTCCAAATATAGTTTCCATTGGGTCATTTCATCTCTCGAGTGCAAATAACTTTAAGTAGACTTTAATTCAGCCTTATTTTATATTGGTTTTTTAATGAAGTTCTTTAGGGCAGAGGTGTATCGTTCCAAATTTTTTGGTTACTCATGGAAATGGCTTACATCAGACTTTTGCTAATGGAGATGTAACTTTATCACTTCTATAATGATTTTTTTGGTTTTGTGTTTCTGACTTTGCTCAATTAGTATTTGGGAAAGGTTAACCTAGTCAGATTTTTAAAAAGAACTTAAAAAAGCATTTGCCCTAAATTAAAATGCCCTTGAACTGTCTGGTAGTTAACAAGTTCATTGTATATTTACTAATTTATGTTTCCTCATATCAGTTTAGATGCCTGGAGGTCCAAATGGCTCTAAAATATAGTCTTGAGAAAAACCCACCAAGGGTTTTTGATGTTTCAAAATATTTTTAAATCAGAAATTATTAGAATTTCAAGAGAGAATCTATTTCTGCAAATGTATTTCTGTTAGTGTAATTTTCATTCGGAGTCCATTCACTTTTATCTGGGTGTCAGTGGATTTAAACAGGATATTCTTGGAATCCTGATTAATAAAGGGTAGAAAGATTAACTGGGTGAGTGGTTGCTCTGGGATTGAATTTGATACCTGTTAAAAACATACTAATTTCTTCATGCTCAAGGATAATGAAGCCTAGTTTTCTAAGCATATATTAAACACTAGTTAAATCATTTACTGAAAGCAAAACCACATTACCCAAGTAAGTTTGCTTACTAAATGAAGTGAAAGAACACCAATAGCTGAGGGTGTAGTTATCATCAGAGAACTCATGCTAAGCTGAATTGGGACCTTCCCAAAGAAAACAGTCTTCTCATCTATATTTTGCAGTCTACTTTTTTTCTTAGAATCCAGTACCAAAGCCATTCAAATTAGTGTCTGTAGCTGTCACCAGCTCCCTTAGCTCTGTGTTGATCCCAAGTTATGCCTTGTTTTGTCTTCATAGCAGAGTCCCTTCCTTTTTACTGCCTTCCCATTAGCCTGTCCTCTTCAGTGAATCTGTAGTCCAACAGATTTAGAAAGACCCTTCCATAGCTGAGTGATGTCTAATGGCTCAAAAGTAAACTCCAGAAGTTATTCAGGTTTATTGATGTAGTATAAAACTGTTCAAATATGTTATATCAAATTTGCATTCTGGAAACTGGAATGGAATATAATATGTTTTGTTATTGGTGTCTCTCCAACACAGACAAAAGTTTTGTGTTCAAGTTTAGTGTGTGCATGGGTGGGATTTTTAATTTTTTTTAAAGTAATTGAATTATCAAGAACATGCTAGATGTGTTTATTAGTTGAAGCAGAGCTTTACTCAATATTTCTTCAGATTTTATTAAAATATCATCCCCTTCACCTTTTTAGTAACTTTTATATATCTTTCAGATACATATAATATATATATTATGTGTGTATATATATATATATTTAAATGAACATTTTTCTAGTATACACTTTGAACATGTTTTAATACATTGCTAAGGGACAATAGAAATGCACATGTGAATTATTGCTACAATTTTTGTACCCTCTCACTGATGACACCTCACTTCTATTGCATCAGGTGGTCATCTGTGCAGACATGTATGGCAGATTTGTGACGTTAGTTCTGAAATCTGAAGGCTACTGCTGCTACTGGGACTGAAATTAATTAGTCTACTAAATATTAGTCCTTATGAATGCAGTCATCTGTCTCCATATTTAACAGTACAAATGGGCCCCTCATTACTGTTCTTACTTATCTTCCTAAGTGATTTTTAAACCCATTAAGGAATAATTCAGCAGAATCCTCTTAGTGTATTATAACTGATAATAATTCCTTTATAATGACTCTGATCAAAAGGGAAGGGATTGGTTGTATCACCTAGTTCTAGTAGTGCTCTTTCATTTTGCTATAAAGTTGGACATGTACCAAAGACTGAGAGAAGCCCCAAATGATTTCCCTTTTTCCCAGAACAGCTGTACTACAGTAGCATTACATTCCCCAGACTTCTGCTTGAAGAGATCTTCTATATCTTGTCTCTTTCCATATTTTTTTTCCTGAATAGTTAGTTAGGTGATATTCTGGGAATATCTGGGAAACAATGGAAGAGTAAGATTCTTTTTCAGATCTATCAAGAAGTTACTATTTATTTCTGGGCTTAGTTTAACATAGATAGCAGGTCTACTAAATTTTGGCAATATCTTCACTGATACTGCATGTAGCTGATAAAATAAGCATTTACCTGTGTATTGAAAGAGATTCACACCAGCCTGAAGAAGGCTTCACTGTGCTCCTCCCTATTGCACTGGAAATGTCACTAGTCCCTGCTCTCTAGTATTATTTTCAACATTTCTACAGCCCACCCTTCCAGTTTCTTCCTGGACTCTAGGAAATCCTGCCGTCTTCCTGGTGGTCTTTATGGACTGACAAGTTTTGATCTTAGCAGATCTTAGCACACCTTTTTTATTAATCCATTAGTTAGTGTACAGCAATAATTTTGAGTTGTGAGTACATCACTGCCATCTTCATCAGAGCTTATACTACCAGTTGTTCTTGAGACAGGTTTGAAAGTAAGGTAAAATTTTCTGGATGTGTTGTCACTTTGCAATATTTTGTTTTCAGTAAGTGACAAGTAAGTCTTCTCCTAGCTTCATATTTGAATATTTGCCTGACTACTAAAAAGCACAGATTTCTAGATTAATAACTTGAGCAATATTTTTCCTTCTAGGTAGCATGAAGAAATAATTTTCTATTTGCAGAAAGAAGCAGAGCTAGGAAAATGATGAGGCTGGAAAAATGGGACAGATGGTCTTATATTTTTCTATTTTGTAAATATTAAAGTACCATATGTAGGAAAAAAGATTTCCTTTTGGTTTCAGAGATGTAGCTAGCATGAGCCACAGAGTTTACAGTTACACTTATGCTAAGAAATTTAATTTGATTTGAGCCCTTTGCCAAAGTTGTGTTACAATCTCAAATATCTATTTAATTGATGAAGGAAAAATATTCTCTTACTTTTTCACCTCTCATCATGCCATCCCTTACATTCTACCTGACATGTATTACCTGATCTATTGCATTTACAAAGTTCAACATCAGTTATTACTGTTATTGGAAATAAGCAATGCATCCGTCCTTGAAGTAATATTGTTGAAATGCTAACTTATATATTTATGAAGCAAATGTACAACACTACTCTTTAAAAAATATGGTACTACAGAAATGGTGGCATAGGACCTAAAAAGCAAGTCTGTGATATGAAATAAATGTCATAGCTCTTGAAATTCCCCCACTGCTGTTTTTATTGGTACCTTGATTTCCAACCAGCAGTCAGAGGTCCTGAGGTTGTAGTGAAGCTTTATCTGACTGGTAAATAAAGAAATGAGGCTTGGAGTAGCCTCCCAGATGATTTATGACTCCTTCATGCTTATTACAACATAAAATAAAACTTTGTGCAAAACTCATTTACTTTCTTACAAGTAAGTTTGCCTTTTGCTTCTGGTACCATGGATGTAAAGGGCATAGAGGAGAATGAGCAAACTCTTCCCTTGTCAGTGCTCTGTGTCCTAAAAAAGGCTTCACTGTGCTCTTCCCTGTTGCACTGGAAATGCCACTAGTCCCTGCTCTCTAGTACTATTTTCAACATTTCTACAGTCCACTTCCTTCCAGTTTCTTCCTGGACCCTAGGAAATCCTGCCGTCTTCCTGGTTCTCTTCATGGACTGACAAGTTTGATGTTAGCAGAGTACACACAGATATACACCTTTGCTTGCCACAGGATAGGTTCTTTGTGACTTTGTTTTTGGGTTTTTTTAATTTTTACCTATTTTCTTACAGGTGCAGGTATTGAAAATATCAATAGTCACTAAAAAAAATAACTTAGGATAATCTTCTCAGGAAAAGCATTCACAATTCAGGACATCTCATGAAAATGTTATGTGCTGTACAGATATTTCATGTTTAATTTTGTTTTGGTGGATTTTGGGTTTTTTGGGGGAAAATACTCAGTTCTGTTAAATTTTGTTTGGCAGCCT
The DNA here is from genome assembly GCA_024500445.1 of Entomyzon cyanotis. Classification (NCBI taxonomy): domain Eukaryota; kingdom Metazoa; phylum Chordata; class Aves; order Passeriformes; family Meliphagidae; genus Entomyzon; species Entomyzon cyanotis. The sequence continues at coordinate 7,844,422 of JAKEPQ010000756.1, forward strand.
GATACTGAAGTTATCTTCAGTTTTCTTTCTCTTTTTTTGGTGTAGCTTTTGACATGACTGTTGAACCAAAAATTCACATCTTTTTTAGTTCTTGCTTATTTTGGCTAAATGCATGAAAGTTGATCGAAAATCTATTTAATTGCACTTTTCTCTTAATTGTAATAGTTTTCATGCTAATATCTATGGATAGTATTTTGCTGATAGTTTTTCTGTGCTTAACTTTTCTTAAATTTCTACTGTCAACAGAACTGAATAGTTGTGGGTTTTAGCAGGCTTTGAAGTTATATCAATTTGAGGGTGAAATACGTCACACAAATGAGTTAGAGACTTAAGGAAAAACACCTTTCCCAGACTCCAGATACCTCCCCTTCCCATTCCTGGCCTTCATTCCCCATATTATCACCCCCCATGCAGGTGACAGTCCATTCAGTCAGATGATGGGTAGTGCAGGAGGCTGGGGTGAGGACACAGAGGTTTCTTTCTGCCATTCCTTCTTTTGCACTCTTTCCTTCCACTGCTCCTTCTGCCTAATTCATTTCCTCTGTTGTGTTGTGGGTTATCCCCATTCCTTTTGGGGATGTGTTTGCTCTCTCATGGGTTCCTGCATTGGCCACAGTCCTGGGGTGTTACCAACTGTGCCACAGAGAACCTCCTCTCCCTCTCACTTTGGCCTTCTTTTCTCTCTCTTTGGTGTTCTAAGAGATGCTGCAAATTCCTTCAGCCCTCTCAGTTGTGTCTTGCCGTGGGTCCATCATGTCCCAGTTAGAACTGGCTGGATCTGTCACAGCACAGCCTCTGAACTCCCTCCCCAAAACCTTGCTTTTTATACCCAGAACACTTGAATATAAGAACATTGTGGGAGGCAGTGTCAAAAGCCTTGATAAAGTCAGGGTGTTTGCCACCCACTGTTCTTCTCTTCTGCACAAAACTAATTATTTTATCCTAGAAGGTGGTGGGGTTGGTGAGGCATGATTTACCCTTGACCAGTCTATGTGTAACAAATCACCTTATTCTCTCTGAATTTCTAGCTTTACGTTTATGTGTATTTCTATAATTTTTTCTTCTATTTTTTTTTTTCTTTAATTTTCTCCTCACATTTGGGACATAAGGCTGTTATCATTGTGAAACATCCTTATTTAAATTGTTTTCTCTATCTCTATATGTACATTATTTCAAAATATAACAGTATTTAGTTGAAATTTCATATTTGTTGAACAGATTCTATGTCTAGAATGAAAACAATATAAAACCTGAGAATATAAGATTTAGACTGGTAAATGCCCATATTAATATTAAACCTACTTTATATTTTTCAGCTTTACTTCAAGTTACAATTTCACTTAGAAAAGTTGAGCTCAGTGTGGGTGAATCCAAGTTCTTCACATGCACAGGTATGTACTAATTTTATTTGTAGATACATAATTTTTTTGAAATGTTGAACTTCTTATGTATTTGTAACTGAATTAGTTGATTCACAATATTAAATTAACATGTTGTAAATTCACATTGGTTTGTGAGAACTGTGGTAAATAGTAAAACTTCTCTGGCTTCACATTTCCAGTCTAGAATCTCTTTACTTCACTCACTGAATCAGTTTGAATTCTCTGTGTCAGTACAGGTCATTTATATCTGTTAGGATGCTTTTTTATTTAAAATATTTTCACTCACCTAAATTAAAGAATTAAATCCTCTCCATCCTAATGAGACAGAGAAGGAGATTTTTTCCTGTGAGGCAGTTATCAGTCAGGAGGAGAAAAATTTGCATTTGCAGCTCCCTGGTATGGATCCTTGATGTTGCTGATTTGAGATCTTCCATTGACAGTGACATACGGCCTGACTACACTGACAGTGCAATTGCCTGATGACTTGACCTTTTAATCCAGTCACTTTTGGACAGCTGTTTTCTTTCCTTTAAGACTTTATACCTTTCTGTGGTGTTTGTTTTTCCTCTCTTGAGATCCTTGAGCTACTATTTACCCTGTCTCAACAATTGTACATCTGCCATCAGTTTTTTCCTGCTTCTCTTTCTTACAACTGTCATAATTTAGCAATTAGCTGATGTTATAGAATCATAGAATCACGTAGGTGGAAAAGACATCCAAGATCATCAAGTCCAAGTTTTGACTGATCACCACCTTGTCAACTAGACCGTGGCACTGAGTGTCATGTCCAGTCATCCCTTGAACACCTCCAGGGATGGTGATTCCACCATTGGCTTGGGCAGCCAGTGCTTGACAACCCTTTCCATGAAGAAAATCTTCCTGAATTTTGCATAAATTCCTGACACTGCACAGACTGTGTATTGCATGATGTGCTTCTAAACATCTAAACCTGGATTGTTTTTGGTTCTGTTTGTAGCCATTGGTGAGCCTGAGACCATAGATTGGTACAACCCACAAGGAGAGAAGATAGTTTCTAGTCAAAGAGTGGTTGTTCAGAAAGAAGGCGTTCGATCCCGTCTAACCATTTACAATGCAAACATAGAAGATGCTGGTATATATCGGTGCCAAGCAACAGACGCTAAAGGACAAACTCAAGAAGCTACTGTAGTTTTGGAAATTTATCGTAAGTAAAATACATCAACAACAAATAAAAGACTATGTTTTAAAAGCCACTAGCACAGAGAAAGTAAAGCTTCTCAAAATATAATCCCAAGCTCTGAATTTTGTCATCTAAATAATTGCATCTCCTGGACTTTTGGTTAATAGACATTATGACAAATATTTGAATTAAATGGAGGACCACTTTTCCCCCTGTGTTTTAGAATGTGATCTTGTGAGCGTGCACTGTATGCCCCTCAAAGAAATGAGCAAATATGAGGAAAAAAAATAGCTCAACATAATTTGTATTGAAAATATATCTACCATTTACAAATTACACAGTATTACAAATAAGTGCATAAATAAAAGTGCAGGAAGTGCAATATATGACATTTAAAAAATTGAGGTTTTAATGACTTAGTTATTCTAATGTCTGCCTTTTGGTATTCTTGCCCCTATGAAGGAGTTTTGACATAAAGCCCTGAAGCGTAGTGTGATAAGTCACCAAAATGCATTTCAATTTTAAGTAACCAATCAAGAGTATATTTGAAAAATAAATACCTTGGATTGTAGTAAGAGAGTCTCTGAGAGATTTGAGATTTTTTTTTCCTCAGTGTTGAACAACTTTTAATCATACCACATTTTTAATTAATCAAAAATGCCTAAAAGCTGTACATAAGACAAGTACAGTGAATATGGAAGGCAAGGTCTTTTTTGGTGAAAGGATGGGACATATTCCAGCAGCCCTTCACCTGAGCTAGGATTTAATTTCATTGGAGAACAGTTTTTTAAACATGAGGAAATTAACATATGAGACAGAAAACACAGAGCAGAATGGTAAAGCACTGCTTCTGAGTGGTACATATAACTCAGATAACAAAAGACATACAATTTTAAAGAAATCTTTTGATAAAACAACCAATAAAATGGCAATGGCAGTTAGAAGTGATTACATGATGGCTTGAAAGCTGGCAGTTCAAAGGATTTCAATTTTTCTGGAATTCATTTGCATGCGTAAAACTGCCAGTTACTCCATTAGCAGAGCGCTGAGCAAGGTAAAAGTCTTTAAAAGCATTTGCATGTGTTAGTTTTAATAATTCTTAGGTCAAACAAACCTGAAACCTACACAAGAATGTCAAGGTGTGTGGGAACTGACATATTAAGTTTCCTTATCCATATTTGTGATATAAGAAAAAAGCAGCATAACCTGTTGGTAGTCTTAGGGCCTGGGTCAGGGCTCTTGTATATCTGTGAGAGGTTTTTTTTTCTGACTTCATACAAAAATGTATGAGACGTGTAACAAAAAGAACTGTGCGTCTTCTGTTGTGGGAAATGTATGGATTATTTGTGCCTGCATTTTTAGAAATAAAAAAAAAAGGATGTGAAGCTGTATCTCTGGCTGAAGCTCCCCAAAGTGTACTCTGAAATGTAATTGTCCATCTTTGACCTGAGAGAACATAGGTTGGTTTGTTTATTCCGTGTGCAAGAAATTCTTCCAGATTTTTTTTTTTTTGTGTCAATCAATTGGATTTTGCATTAGATCTTGTATGACATCATGGATTAATGCCATCTTGGACTTCTAACAATACTGAATTTATTCAAACCATTTGGAAAATCAAATATCATTTGAACATTTCAGCTTGGAAAAATCAAAAGCTTCAGCAGGCCTAGAACAATCTTTTTAGATCCTAAAAATACTGCTATAATTTCTTATGACCTGATAGTCATAATAGACTTAATAGTTTCTCACTGGTTTTTTAGATGTTACATTTTATTTAGCTGCTGTTTTTCTCAGTCAATGAAGAAAGATTTCTACTTTTCCAGTGAGAATTTTCCAAATTTTAGTTGTTTTTATGGAAGTTTTGGTAGAATAAAGACATGAGGTTTTAATTCAATAACAGAACAGTGAGGAATAAAATACACAAGAGAGTAAATAAACTATCAGCATGAATATATAAACTTCTTAGACCTAGAGTTTCAAAACTGGGGTTTGGAACATTGATGAAACATGCAGAATGTATATAAATAAACCAAAATTTTTCATAATGCAAAATTAAATAAAGTAATTTTACAGTCACAGTGTAAATCCATGACCATTTGAGTCTTACATGAGAAAATTCTGTTATGGAAATAAATCTGTATTATCCCAATGAGAAGATTTAAAAGTGATATTTATCTTATTTGGTGTCATATGTAATTTTAATGCTAACTTAAGTGTAAGACTCTTACTGTATTCTGGTTGTTTTTTTTTTTCTTTTCAGAAAAGCTCACGTTTCGGGATATAGTATCTCCACAAGAGTTCAGACAGGGAGAAGATGCAGAAGTTGTTTGCCGTGTGACGAGTTCACCTGCTCCCGTTGTCAGCTGGTTGTATCGCAATGAGGAAGTCACAACTATTGCTGACAGTTAGTATTTTGGTAACTCTTTAAGTTATACATTCCAATTAATATTAAAACATTATTGTAAAAGAAGACTAATCACATTTTAGTGTGGGATTTTGATTAGCCCATCAGCTGCTGTAATTTAGCCAGTTCTGTCATCTGTAGAGAATCCATATACAATGGTTTCCCCCATGTGTCTTTTTTTCCAGTTGGGAATTTTGTCTAGATGTAGCATGAGTGTCCAAATGCCCAAAGGATTGCTGGGAGCTCCCTCACAGGAACTCTTCCTAGTCTGCCTTGACTGTAGGAGTTGAGCACGTTTAAAACCGCACAGAGATGAACTTCACTGCACACAAAGCTGTGACACCGACCCAACAGAGCATTGACTTTGGGATACTTGCCCAGTTGCTCAGAGAATTCCAGGTGGAGAGGCATTTTGCATTGTTGTGAGAGTTTGCTTGTATGAGGGTAAATTACCCCATGAGTTACAAGCACCTGGCATATAAGTAATCTGCTTGGGCTGGACCAATAAAGCCCAGGTTCAGATAAACCTCATCTTCCCCACAGGCAAGTTCTAAGCCTTTAGAGAGGCAATTAATTAGGCACATAGAATTTCTTTGACTTACCCCTGCAAAAACTCTGAATCCATTTTTTCAGTGCTGTCTCAATAGTCATCTTTGCCTCTGTGGAAGATAAGACCTTCCACATTTTCTGGAAAGGGAGCTAACATTTTTAATTAACCAGCTTTTCTAACTTCCCATCAGTTTTTCTCTTTGCATGTAATGAAGCGCAGGGTAAGCAGTATGCATTTAAAATACTTATTTTTTCAAAATAATTGTTATTTTTATTTCAAAATTGAAATGAGAAATGTATTTGGTGCTTTATGAAATCCAATAAGCAAATGTAGAGCAATTGCTGGGGCAAAAAACAGCTTTGTTGATATTTCTTGACTCTTCACTGGGAAAGAAAGTTTTGATTAAACTTGTTTCTTACTTATATAAAGTATTTCTTGTCATCTAGACCCAGAGACTTAAAACAGCAGACTTCTACTCTTAGAAAAAAATGGTTGACATTTGTAAATATATAAATATATCTATAACTAAACAGTGCACATAAGCGAGACATAGAAGATTTTCAAAAATAGGAACTCTGAGAATATAATACAAATTGGCAATCTAGGAAAAGGTCTTTTTCAAGGATGCTGGTCAGAGTTTAAAAAAGTAGAACTGCCTCAAAGTTCTGTCTCAAATTTTTTCATTGTTGCCATTCTGGCTTTTTTTAATCAATCTGTAGGATTAGCAAAACAGATGAAACATTTCCTTTCTTCTTCAAAATCATGCACCTTTTTAAAATTTTAATGCTTAAACTTGTCTTTTTTAATAATTGTCTTTCACAGTGTTAAAAGTAACAATGATAGAAACCAGTTTTAATTTAAATAGCAAAATACTTCCCTTACGTTCTGATCTAGAGCAGTATCCAAATACAATTCCAGTCATGCTTGGGAGGAAGAGGTTTTAAATCACATAAAAATAGGACACTGTCAACTTTGTGGATTTTGTTTATGTCTATATGTGTTTACAATACAGGTGAAGAAACAGCATATGTACCATCTTACAGTTAAGAAACCTTTTTCCTGCCCTGTGAAATAAAAATGACTCTGTTTTATATTACACTTCGAGTTTCAAAATCTACAATGGATGATCAAATTCTCTCTTATTCTGAAAGACAGTTTATTCCTGCAGGTTATAATTTTGCTACTGCATCTGCAGAAAAGTATGTACATACCTTTCAGAGCCTGATTGTACAGTGTCCTTCAGCTCCTCAAAATGTACACTGAACTTCAGTTTATGCTGGCCTTTGCAGAAGATAGAGTGCTCTTTTTTTAGATTATGTCTTTGCACCCATTTCTGTGAATGTTAGAGGGTGATGAAATACATCACTGACTAAAAGTGAATGAGGAAAGGAACAGAAGGAGGGAAGGAGGGCAAGCAAGCTGAAAATCATTAAACATTGGGCTGTAGAATGGGCAAAAAGATGGTTAGTCTAGATCCAGAGGGAAACAGCATTTTGTTGCGTACTCTATTATAAATTGCTCAATTTAATTTTTGAGCCTTTTTTTTCCCATTTAATCCCTTCGTTGTTCTGTGTAATGTTTATGAGTATTCCACTAATTTTGCAATACATTGTAAATTAATTTACAGCGGATTACTCCTTGGAGTAAATAGGAATTATAGATGGAAAATCCAGATTAAGTTTTAGGTCATTCAATGCATTTTGGAATGAGGAAAGACCGAATTTATCAGCTGACATTTTACTTTTAAATGAACAAATGTTTTTTTCAATGAGCATTCAGATTGTACAGAGACAGTACATAAATATTACTCATTTAAGTTAGTGTTCTTCATGTTGTCTTGATTTACTAATGCCACTTGATGTCTTATTTTCTATTCTAGATCGATTTGCAATACTAGCAAACAATAATCTCCAAATTCTTAACATCAATAAAAGTGATGAAGGAGTATACAGATGTGAAGGAAGAGTGGAAGCAAGAGGAGAAATTGACTTTCGGGACATAATTGTTATTGTGAATGGTAAGGAGTAAAGTTGGTGAATTGACTTCTTGCTTTGTTTGATTATTATGGCTTATTTAGGCATATACCACCTCCTAAAAACTCTTACTAAATTGGTTAATATAATTGTCATGTCTGTTTAGTATTGGTTTCCTATAAATGTAATTGCTAATATTGAGAAAGAAAATCTACTATACTATGTAAATAGAATTCATTGCATTTCATAATATCAGTAAATGTAAATATGTAAAGTATGGTTCATTATTATTAATAATTTACGGAATAATAATTATTTCAAGACTTGAGTTTCAGATTATAATAGTTCAGTTCACTCTATTATTCAGTGTTTTGTCATTTACTCTTAAAAAAACCACACTTGATTTTTCATAATTATTCATTTTCATTGTTAATGTACTTCATGAGCTGTCCCAAAAGTCACAGACACATTTTATTAACAGTCTTAGTTACAGATTTTTTCAAACTTTATTTTTGTGAGGAATAAAATATGTGAGGAGTTACCTGAAAATTTGCGTTATACATTTTATTAGTTTATAATAAAGCTCTAAAAAGGAAAATTAATGAATTGAGACAAGATGGAGCATTTAACTCAACCCCTCTTAAACTCAGCATTGACCTGTTGAAAGATAACTATCTCTTCATATATTGCCTGGAAAGGACAGAGTTCATAAAGGGCATTTTTATCTCTGCAGTCTGTTTAATGTCAGCTTCTCAGTGAAATTCTTCCACAGTGCCTGCCAGGTTCGGAGCTTTAAATACTTTGCCCTTGACTGGTCCTTCCCAGCAAACCCTGGTTTCCACAAGTCATTATATAAGGTGAATTCTCAGATAGTTGCAGCAGAAAGAGCAGATTCTGGCACAGGTATTGCTTAGTCCATGTAGTCAAGCATCAGTGTCTGAAGCAGAATTCTCTAGATTGTTGTAGGTTGTACATTCTGGTGCTGCATTACTGCAACTGCTAGTTATGTACAATTCCAACAGTGCATCTGGTGGCATTTAAAATGCTGAATGAGATTTCCTTCTGCTGCTATTTATGTACATGCATATGAATCCACCTTCTGATTACCTTTCACTTCTATCTGGTATTTATAAGCAGTTAAGCTGAGAGTCTGTATTTAACCTAAAACATGAGGTTGCAAACCATGGTCTGACATCACATCATTTATTTCTGGATTATGAAAACAAATTTCGTTCTTCATAAATTTATTATGACTCTAGGCAAGGATGTTAACACTCATCTCTAAACTTCAGTCTTGGGAGGAGAAGGAGCTGCCAAATAAATGATTATGACACGGTTGGTCATGTAGAGTGGCACCAATTAAGAGCTCTTTTCTGCTTCATTTATAGTAATAAATAGGTTTGCCTACATAAATTTGAATGTATAAAACTTGGTCCAAAATAGCTTTTAAAGTAATAATAAAATTCAGGGAAAAAAAAATGTAGTGTTCTTTGTTTTAAAGGAAAGCCTGTAAATGAATTGGATTAAAAAAAGAAAAGGATAAAAACTGAAAAAAGTCTATAGGCTTTTTTCCACTGCATTTCCTTTTTCAAAAAAGAAATAATACTTACTTCAGAGGATAATCTAAGCTTGATATAAAAAGAATATGTTACCATGAAAGTATTTGTATGTAGAAGTTTTTCAAATTTGGAACTTCACTTTTTATTTACTCATCTTGTAGTAGTGACTGTAGAATCTACAGAAATATGTAATATCTATACAAGCACATAGTAAGAATCAAAGAATAAGCTGAGTTGGAAGGGACCCACAAGGATCATGGAGTAAAACATCAAAAAGGTGTCCTGGTTTCAACTAAACCAAGATAGAAATATGTAAAGTCTCCAAAGCAGGATAAACTGTGACTAAAGAACATATGGATACTTTAGGAAAGCTGACACACCATGTTAAATATAGTATTTACTTAAAAAAAAAAAAAAAAAACTTAATATATGAGCAGAATGCAAATTTACTCAAAAAGAATTAAAAGTAAATCTTGGAACAAAATTTGATATCAAGATAGTTCATATTGTATGGATATCTTCAGAGGGTTATAATAGGTAATAAATTGACTGGATTATCTCTTAGAAATCTAATGTTTATGTTTCTTTTCTACTTGAAACACTGAAAATTTTGTAGCTTTTTTTCCTACACATATTTACAGGGAGGTCTAAATGTCAGACTTTTCTTTGGTTACTAATTGTTGACAAAGAAGAGAAAGAAAGAAATCAAGTCCTCCTCTAAACAAAAAATTCTTTTGCTTGTTCTTTTGTCTCTCTTTTTTCCCCCAAATCTTATTTTTTCAATTATTTTTCCCTAATGTACTTATTAGATTTATTTCTTCACTGTCTGGAAAGTTCTGTAAATGAAATAGTCATCCTGATCTCACTGAAATTAATGAAAGAGAATTGTTTACACTTAATTGGGACTCAATTTTGCCACTGTGCTTTAAGTATGGAATGTGAGAGACTTGCAGCGTATCTTGATTTCTCTTTTCCTCTTGTAGGTTCACACTTTAGTTCCAACCTACATAGATACAAGAATATTAACTGACCTCTCCTTGAAATAATGATGAGAAAAATAGAATTTGACTTTTGAAATTAATAAATAATATATCATTGCACTGCCATTGCAGTATCTCTTGGAAGATTGAAGCACTTAAGTAATGTGCTGAACTAAGTCATAGTCCCATAGTTCTTAGTGGTGAGAACTGAGTGGAAGAACCTGCTACTTCTAGCAAATAATTACCTCCTCATGTGCCCAACTATATTTTGAGATCTATACATTAAAATGTTTTGCAAAATAGTTTAAATAGCATTTTTTTTATTGGAGATGGATAAATTGCTGTTGCACAGCAGAAGGGTTTTTTGTGCTGAGTAATGGCCCATGCAATTTCAGATAGGAAAGAAGTGATCTATCAAACACTATAAAACACACCATTAAAAAGTGTGAAAAGTACACAACAAAACAGAATTACTGATCATTGATAATTCTGGCACATGACTTTATATTAATTTTATATATTTAAGGTTCAGAAGTGGAAAGGCTTCTGAAACATTTGGTGCAAAGCCACAGAAGTTGATTTTCAACAGTGGGTGAGAAAAATCTGGTAGAGTGCAATGGAACACTGAAAGCAAGTTCATGGGGTTGCCTATTTCATCTTTTCTCAAGTGAAGAGTAAAGCTAAAAAGGATAACTGGGTCACTCTGTCGTCTTACAGGGTGTTCTTGCTCGCTGACACCTATATTTTGTGAAGCTCAAATCTTTTCCCTTTACTCTCACTTTCTGTGGCATTCCTTCTTTTCCACATATCAACTTCTCTCCAATCTGCTTGGATTGGTTTTATTTGTATATTTTACAGACTCATAGGATAGTTTGGATTGGAGGGACCTTAAAAATCATCCAGTGTCAAACCCCTGCCATGGGCAGGGACATCTTCCACTAGACCCAATTGCTCAGATCTCCATCCACTCTGCAGTTGAATACTTCATATGTGCTTGTTAGTTAATAGAAGCAGACATTTAAACAGATATGTTAAATATCAACCTGTGAGTTGTTCTGTCTAGAATATTATTACTATTTTTTCTGTCGGATAGAAGTTCTTTGTGAACTGTTACAATTTTGAGTAATAACTTGATCCCATCAAGAACAGAAAACATTTGTCGCTCTTAGAACAAAATTAAATTCTTGGAAATAGAAATGGATTGTATCCTTTGGGTTCTATCACATTTTCCCTTTGGAAGCTCTTGATATTCCTGCCCAGGAAGTACGCAGGAGTTCAGTAAAAAGAATTAAATATGTGTAATCTAGACTCCTGCATACTGATCCATCTTTTAAAAACACTAATATCAGTATGAGGTTTTATGTCTTAGGTGTGTATTGTCATATACATGTTAGGTGTAGTATCAGTCATCTTAGAATGTTCTGTAAGAAAATTGAAGAACTGCTGAAAAAGACTTTCAAAAATTTGTTCTGTTAAAAAAAAAAAAGAAGCTATTAATGTCCTGATAAGTCTTTCATTTAAGAAAAGAAATACTAGTAACAATGATTCACATGTAACTTGATCCCTAACTGTAACCCTAAATTTGCTAATTATCAAAGGATCCTATCCTGCATTTTAAATTTCTCCAGTAACACATAAAAGATTTTATTTTTCATTCATAGGACATGATGTTTTATTTTGCAGTTCCCCCTGCAATCATTCTGCTACAGAAATCCTTCAATGCCACTGCAGATCGAGGAGAGGCAATAACTTTGTTCTGCAGAGCCACTGGATCTCCTCCGCCTGAGATCAGCTGGTACAGGTAAGTTCAGTCAAGGTCTCCTCATCAGAGCACATTGTTTTAATGTGTCACATTTTTCTATCAAAGCCCATTAAGCTGCGCAACTTTAATTTCTCTACTGAATGTTAAGAGAATTTTCTGTCCGTTTCTATTCTAACTGCTAAGGCTGGATTAAGCATTAATAAGTGAATGGATTCACTCAAATTCAATTGCACTCAGGTTGCCAGCAAGTGAAATAAATGTAAAAAGTAACAAAAATACCATATTGAAATGATTTCTTCATATGTGAGTGGAGAAGAAATAAGACCATGTCTCAAAAGCAGTATAAGAACTACCTAACAAAAAGTTTTGAGCATAAATTCCTCAGATAAGCACTTATGCAATAAATAAGTATCCAGTACAAGTCAGCAATACTAATAAAAGAAGATAACACTTTCCACATCTGTAAAAAATAGATTCTAACCTTAACTCTCCACTTCAATGAGATTCAGAAGGAATGTCATTGAGTTTAGACACTCGTAGGACCGAGGAATGTTTCATTGGATAAGTTTCAGTGTATCTTTATGTAATTTTAAAAGTATAAAATGCTTTGAAAATGGAATTGCTTTTAAATCTCATGTGTGGTTTTTTCATGATATCAATGACATGAGCATAGTATAGCTATGTCACTTGGGAACACTTACCACATAACATTTGTAAAAATTTAAATATCTATAAACTCTGTGTTCTTTTAATTTGAATAAAGTTATGGATCAGTCCTGGGATATAAAGTATCTCAATACCTCATACCAGTGCATATTTCTATTTTAGACCTGAATAATTTGCATCTACTTATATTATTTCAAGTGAATTAAAAGGTCATACCATTTTCAAAATAGGCATAGAAGCGATTTCCATCAATTCTTCATCTCCTTTGGAACCTTTGAACAATGTTAGATCAAGGTTCTCTTCCTTTGACTGATACCTTCATCTCAATATGCCATGGGTCAATTGTGAAGTTGAATTTTTCTTTTGTGCATTTTTGTGAATTTTTCTTTTTGATTCCCAGGAGATGTAAATAAATAGAATGCAAAGTAAATTCCTTAGTGTGACTTAAAATTCAAAATTTCGTGAACAGGAGGAAAAAGCAAGTCAAATTATGTATAGCCCGGAGTAAAGAACTGATTCTAAATTCAAATCATACTCTGTTTGTTTGATGTCTTTGAAGTAATTTTTAAATGCCTCAGCTATCTCACCAAAATTCTTAAGAATTGCCTGAAATCTGCTATCCTAAATGGCTTTGGTGTAAGACAAGAAGCCTTATGGTATATATTAAGAAAGAATGCATAAATTTCCAACATTTGTGGATATCCCTGCGAACAGTTGTGGGATTTTTTCAGTGCTTTATAAATATTATATTATGCACACAGGCCAAGTGACTTGGAGAGACACTTATCTCTATGTCCACTGATCAGAGCCCACTGATGGATTTCTTTTGGTTTGACAGCCCTTGAGGACCTGACTTTTAAAACATTCATTAAATATCTTTTGTAAAGATTTTACAGAAGCTTTTCAAGCCTGTGGACTGGATCTTGAATCATGCATGTGCAAACTTCTGCTCCTCCTTTAGGAGCTATCTCATAATGAGGAGTATTGGCTAATGTGTCTCCCTTCCCTTTTAATTCTTTTCCCCCTTTCATTCTCTTTTAATTTAGGCTATAAATTCTTGTCAGTAGAAAATTTTATTGCTTTTTTATTTGCTGACACTGAGAGTTTATAAAGTGGTACGTTGAAATAAACTGCTCTCCCTGTGACAGCATATTATTATTGATATGCAAACAGGGAGAAAAATGGGGGGAGAAAAGTGCTTGTTTTTTCAGAGGATGCAAACATTTCTAAATGGCATTCCAGTCCTAAATTTTTTGCATCAAATTTCTGAAATCACTGCCTGAAATTTTCAGGCCCATTTTCACTCATTTAGCCAATTAAAAGGATTCATAATAAGCTTATCTCTTCTCCTGTCCCTGGTCTTACCTAACAATTATGTCAAGATAAAGACATTGGTTTCCCATAATAGTTCAGATGTTTTTTCCCTAGAAATTAGATTGAGCATAGGAAAACCGGATCAAAAAATTTTTTCCTGATTGTGAGAAAAATCTAGAAAGCATTGTCAGTGAGCGTTAAGAAAATTTAGCAAAACTGATCCATCTAATATTAATATGATTGTCATTCACTGAGAAGCTAATTGAATCCATTTATCAGAATTAATGGCCAATTACTCCAAATTTTGTCTTCTTTAGTGTACTTTTTGATGTTGAATGTAGGTTGGTACTAACCTCAGTTTTATGTGTCTCCATCTTCACAAACAAGTGGAATTATGTCTTAAATTTGATACATTTTAATAGTGATTTCAGAAGGATTATAATGTTTGATTACAGCAAGTTAAGGGAATTGTATTCAGATTTAGACCCAACTGCACCTTTTGTTTATGTGAATTCAGTCATTTTATTTAATTTGTCTCAGGTTAACCATTTGGAAAATGGGTACGTGTAATAAAGTGACTTAATGGAAGCCTGTTTTCTGAATTCTCTGAATAGTTATGAACAGCTAATGGCTTCAGAGAGATGATGTTAGAGATTCTAACAGAAAATAATCACAGCATTTCCTGATGTGTCATTGCAAAACATTCTAAAGTACATTCAGTGTCCTTCAGAGCTGTGGAAAAGTATTGATAAAAAGGATGGAAATTACTTTTTACTGCATTCTGCTGCAGGATTTTCACTACGTGGTATAAAAGGTATACCCATGCCTGTTCAGGTGGTTCATCATGTTTAAGGACTTGTTTTATACACATTTCCATGTTCTTGTGTCTTTGTTGACTTTAAAAATGGACTCTTACACCAATTATTCACTCAGTCTATTGAAGTCTCTTTAGTGTGAAGCCTGTAGAATCTGGATCTATTCAAAGGTAGTCTTACAATCCACTGATACTTTAGGGAATTAAAAAGTAGATTATCTCAATTTTTTTACTTTTGTTTCCATGTTTGTTCCCAATGACCTGATTTTAACAGGTCAACTTCAGCTAGGCCATGAAAAATGTATGTGTTTTTTAAATCAGATGACACTACTATTGAAGGGACTCATGTCTCTGTGTGTTGCTTGTAAACACGATGCTGGACAAAACAATAGTCCCCAGCTTTTAGCTCTTTAGGACAGTAGCTAATGTGATGAAATTTGAAGTATTTATGTTGAGCCTTTTTATTTCCAGGTGCTGATGATATTTAAGATTTGATCCATTTAAAATGGATGCATCTGAACTAATGTGTCAATTTTTCTCCAAAAATGCCTTAGTTCACTTATAATAATTAGCCGGTTTGGAATACGTTGTCAAGAAGAAAGGTCATCGAAGTTTAGTTGCTGCTCTATTTAAGATATGTCTATTTTGTTGATATTTCACGGACTGAGAGTATCTAACTCTTTCACAATTTAACTGGTATCTCTACTGAAGCTGATATTACCTTAATGTAAAGCCTAGCATTCGGAGAAGCAATACACTAACGCAGTTAAATTAGCCAGGACTGAAAGATAAAGATCCCAATGTAGCTACAGGTCTTGAACTGGAAATCTTTACTTGTGTGAATAGTCCTTCTGAAAAAATTGATTATAGCTGTGGAGATAATTTACACTGCTAAAGTTTAGCTGGATCAATTTCCTGGTATTTGCTGACAGGAGTTAGAATTATCTTACAAAATAAATAATCCACTTAAGATATGTTATTCATGTTTTCCTCGTATCCAATATCAACATCAGTCTGAATCTCTGTTCTCACTAGAGGGTCCAGGGAAATGCTCATAATCTCATTTTGGCTGAGAAACTCCCAGAGATATCAATGATGTTTGTGAAAACAGGTACCTGGAAATTACTATTAACTATGAATATAGACTTTTGTCTCCTAAAAGAAATCACTAGGGGGGTTTTGATTGTTTGGGATTTTTGTTTGTTTGTTGTTGTGTAGTGCTGGGGGGGTGGTTGTTCTGCTTTTGGTTTGGTTTTGGTTTCTGTGAGACCACCTAATATGGAATATTAGACTTTTCCTGTTTTATAAAACACCTTCTGCAATTTGCTTGGGAAAGGAAATGAACAAGCATCATAATAATGTCTTGAAGTTGGCAACCAAGTTATTTACACAAAAATGTTGCTAAAATGCAAGCTATGTACATATCAGGGGACTCCTACTAACTCCTATTAATGCTCCCAAGCAATAAGCAGTATCCTCACTTTCAGAGAAAATATGATTTAAGAAAATATGAAATTTATATAATTATCATTATATGAGAATAAAATGAAAATCATTGTTGGTGAAATCTTGAAATAAAATTAGATGTCCTAAAGTAGGCATATTGAATAGAATAGAATAGAATAGAATAGAATAGAATATTTGAGTGATGTCCCCTTGAAAAAGCAGTTGTGTGTGGGCCAAGGTGCTCAAATGGACTGGTCAAGCCTCAATCAGCCCTCAGAATTGCTTGCAGATTTTATTATTTCTGTACCATCTGGTCAGAATTTGTTCTAACATCTGGAGACATGCCTGCTTGCTAAGTTGTGGCTAGCCAACAACAACTGAGAGGAAATAATTTGGATGGGTTCTTGATGTGCCAATAGTGTCTACGTGAATGTAATTTAATTTATTTTATAAGTTGCTACATTGTTACTACTGTGAACTGCAGCAGTTGCACTTGAAAAATATGCTTTAAATTCTTTCTCACATACAATAAATAACCAATTTCCTTATCTCCTTCCTTGAGTGTAAGCCATATGTTAGCATCCTGTTCACAACCATTTTTCTAATATTAGGTCAATATTGAACATTTAAGGATAAAGGTATTACAGGTATTTTTTAATTCATATGTATTTTATAACCTGACAATAAAATTGTGCAGCTGGGGTCTTGAACATCAAAACGCAGTTCAGAATGTGTTGCTTGTGTCTAGAACATGCACATTCTTGTGGTAAAAGACTGTGACTCTGAATACCAATTTTTGCCATGTTAAATTCAACTCCTTTCTCTACACACTGTCAGCTTATGCCAGGTGAGTTAATGCATTTTTGAGGTTGGCATAATAGCAACCTCTTCCCTCGAATATTATTTTCAGCATATCAATGCTCCCATAGCACATTGTTTCAGATACTGGAATCTACTGGTTGATTTATAATTTTTTTTCCCCCTAGGAATGGTAAACTTATTGAGGAAAATGAAAAATACGTGCTGAGAGGAAGCAATACACAACTAACAATAAGAGATATTAAAAATATAGATGCAGGTCCTTATATCTGTAATGCTAAAAACAAAGCAGGAAATGACAAAAAACAGACATTCCTTCAAGTTTTTGGTAAGTACTGCATAATATGATCCATCTTTACTTTTAAAATGTAAACAGTAAGGAAATGAGGTGTTAATTCACAATTTTCTGTGGAATAGTTTTGTGGAGCAAAAAGGCCTTGCAAAGTGAGTGCCTTGTTGCCTTTGTAAAATTTTTGCTCACTTTTGTTACTTTGGTTAACTAATAAAGCATTCTGGAAATGACCTAGCTAAACTAGAAGTGAAAAACAAGTTACATAATTGTAAAACAATTATTTAAATCAATAAATGCTCACACTGTAGGGCTGGTGATTGATAACACCTAATACTTGTTCTTATCATAGTCTATGGCGGTTGGTTAAGCACATTTGTTGTGCTTCACAATTTTATAAACCTATAAAAAATTAATAGTATAAAAACCTTGGATTTTTGCAGTAAAGTGTCTTCACCACACCATCGTAGATTCCGTGTGTGCCCTTAAAAAACACCACAGAATAGGATTCCTGCAAGGTGCCTACTTATGCAGCAAAGCACTTCTGTATAATTTTACAGCTTCTTTTCTCCATGTTGGCTACTTAAACCCTTACATCTGAATTTAATTTTGAAAAGGTTGTCTTCAGCTTTTGCTTTTCTACTATTCACACACAGTACAATGGAGTGTTGAATTGTTAATTCCCTCTGGTTTCCACTTGGAAGTTGACTGCTTGCAAGAAAAGAGGAAAAAGGGGAAAATTCTGAAAGGGGGAAAAGCAGGTTATTTTGACTTCTAAGCAGTAAGGGGTTTTAGTAAGAAAATACCATGAAGGGATTTTCCTGATTTTTTTATTTTTCTTTATTCACTTCTATTTTTTAAGTGCATGATTGCAGATGCAGTCACAAAAATATTGTCTGCCCTGAGCTTCAAAGGATAAAATAACCTCAAAACTCTTATTTCTTTTTGTATTCTCCACCACCCAATCTGTGTTAATGATTTTCTCCTTTACATAGAACTTTTAATTTATTTGAAGTTTTGTTGAGGTATAACCTAATGAGAGTAGGCATTTCTGAGAGTGAAGAAAACATCCCTCAGACTCACTGTACAGGAAAAAGGTTGTAGCTTACTTATGAAAAACCTAAAAAAAAAAGGATGTGTTCAGTTTTTTTACATTAAATGTAGCTTGTAGTAAAGAGAAAAGTAATTTCTGTTTGATCAGTTAAATGTCAGACTTAGGAAAGGGGAAATTACCTTCCCAGTTTAAAAAAAAAAAAAAAAAAAAAAGTTTAATTCCCAGCTAAAACTAGTAATAATTTATACAAAGTGAAAAGAGTTCTAACAGACAGAGAGCAATCTGATAATTTACATTGAAGAGTTTAGCTGTTGGGCTGTATAATGCTGATGTTTGGGATCTGGGAGCCTGAGGCTGAAGCCATGGTGTCAGGTGAGTGTAAATTGGCTGTGTCCACATGCATCCCACTGTCTTTCCTGTTTGAGAAACTCTTTATGCTGTGTTGTCTCCAGCTTTGCACTCCAGGTGGGTTGCCTAACCACTGGGCTATTGTTGTTCTGAGGTACTTGAGAGCTATTCTCAATTTCTTTTCAAAGGAAAGAAGATTAAATAAAATCTTAAATTTCCTCCCAGACTCAAGAAGTACAGCATCTTGTTGTGGAAAATTGAAATATTGCATTCAATTGTATCTCCAAACTTAAAAAAAAAAATAAAAATAAAAATTGAAGGAACAGAAATTACTTCCTAATTTTGATATGAATTTAGGGGAATTTCAGTCAGAAATAATTGTGTGTATTATTCAGGTGAATTTAAATGTAGCTGAAATATGCTTAGTTTTTGCTTAGAGCAAGGAAACCTTTTAATGAAAGGGATAGGGAAAAGGAGAAACCAGACTAAAAGTGAGGTTCTCCTGTGTACATTTTTTCATCTTTTAGCAACCACTTTTCTGGGGACTTCATGGAAAACTAAATCCTAGATAGATACTAAAAGTTTTAATAAATGGTCCTATGAGTTGGTTTAATCCATTTTGAACCTGCACATCCATTATGTTTCCATGACACCCTAAACACCTACATTTCTTACATAATTTCTTTTCTGCATGGAAAATAATTTCTGATATTTAAGTTTCTACAGGACTCTCTCTAGTGTCTCCCACATATCTTTCCTGAGTGGTTATAGGTAATTTAGAGAGGAGCAGAGTTTCAATTTCTCCTACAATAAACTTTACATTTTGTTTTGTCTCTTTCACATAGGTTAAGCCCCCAGTCATATATATAGCCAACAACTTATTATATTTTCTTCCCATTAAATGTGTTAAAAAAAGCTGCAGTCTGGAAAATGGAGAGGCAGATGGCTGGTTATTTTAGCTAAATAGTACACAAATAACTACTTTATGCTAAATTGACCTATTAAATTGCGTTTTTCTTTCTCACTTCATTAGCTTACTTGTCTCACATGTCTGCTATCTTTAATTTTAATTTACAATGCAGACTCCTTGGGGCAATGACTACTGTTACTACAACAGCGCTATGGCAGAGTTGAAACTTGCAATAACAGTAATATAACCATAATGCAATAAAAATAATAGCAACATCATAGAATTCAGCACTTAAAATTTCTAGAACTCAGCACTTTTTATAGACATTCTCATCTTAGTGTGCCATGTAACAGTTACATATTTAGCTTCCATGCGTGACCCAGATTCTTTAGTTTAACTTTAGGGTTTTTTCAGTAGCAGTGCTAAAAACCCCTTTTCTGTTCTGAAATCAAGTTCTCACTCTGACAGTTTTTCTGCAGCACTAACACATGGATAGAAACCTATAGGCACATACCCTGCCCTCCCCAGTTCATCATGTATTATGCTTTGTATCTGTTCCAAGAAGAAAGAAAAAGCCCTGTTTCCCTCATTTGATGATCTCTGTCTGTCATCCTCTTATCTGCTACAGTTTTTTCTGTGTCATTAGCAATTACTACCTAAAATATATCATCCAGATTAATGCTTACAATTTGTGCTAAGGTTTTTAATTCAAATTAATTTACGTTTAGTTCTGCTGAACAGCTTGAATTCATAGGTGGTCATCCTTGAATTCTTTAAAAATATTCTTTGTATTTGTCTCTGTGTGGTAGCTATCACTTTCACCCATACAATTCCATTTTAATTTTTTCTATGGTTTTTTTTTCCATAGTAACTGGTCATATTTGTAAATATGTGGGTTTAGATACATGGAAATGATCATTTTCAATTATGAAATACCACATTTTTAGGATGTTGGGAAACCCAACTAGAATTTCCAAAAATAACATAATAACAAGCAGTTGATTTAAGACTAATCAATAAAATTCAAATGTTGCAGCTTCATATATCATGTTACTTTCTCCAACCTAAACATTCATTTCTACATCATTCCTTCTCCAGGGCGATGGCAGTAGTCTTTATTTACCCTAGAATAAAAAAAAATCCAATCAGACTAAATGAAAGAAAATTAGCTTTAATTAAAGACGTAGTCATGCTTAATAAAAGTAGCATTTATATTCTGAGGATTTTCATTTTGTTTGTTCTTTAGGTGCTTGTTTCTATTTCTTTATCACTCAAATGCTTGGTTATACAATTTGATGATATTTAGATTTGAGGTTTTCAACCAGTATTCTCTTTTCTGTATGTGGGCCACAGAAAGATACTATTTATGTTTAATAATTTATTTTCCTAGAAAGAAAAAATATTATTTCTGTAATCAGATTTGATAAAAAAATTTAGAGGGAGTTCTAGTTCTCCAGGATATATGTGTTTTACCTACATAATCAGTGAGAGGGCAGTCTGAGTAATATTATATTATAAAAATATTTCATTGGCCTTTCAGTGGGTTCTGACAAATGACCTCATGAAAATCAATTGAGGGAATACTACAAAAAATTACAAAAGACAGTTTGTAGTTAAAGCATAGTGTAAGCACATACTATTTTTATTTTCTAGATGCCTTTTAAAGTATAATCTGAATTTTGTATAGTGGAAAAGTTTTTTCAGCTGTGTTCAATGTAATTTTTATTGATTATTGAGAAATCATACACTATTATTAATGTATTTTTTGTCATCTGCCAGCTAGGAGGAAATATATTGAACTTCTTATCATATTTCTCTTAGATGTATTCCAAATGCTAACATTAAAAAGTTTTAGGTTAATTTAGCCCCTCAAAATCCATTCATCTTGGAACCAAAGAGGCTGTATTGTGCCTATGAGATTGGGGTGAGAGGTTGTCTAAATTCTTCCCTTCTTTTTGGTCTTAATGGCTAAATTCCTTTTATGTTTCTAGTTCCTGGAAAATATCTGATTAAATTTCTTTTGAGCTAAGTAAGCAGATTAATTTACGTTTGGATATGCTTTTTGGGGTTCATTTTGTTTGTCCTGAGATGCTCATCTATATATGGAAGCTCTTCATGTAAATTCACTATGATACCTCTAGAAAGAGAATCCCATGGGTCTGTGTATGGAGCTATCTATGCCTGCTCATCCCAGATATTGTGAAGTTCACCAACTTCAGCTTCACAAAGTACAAGTCGTCAGTTAAAGATATAATGTTAAAAGTTCACATTTTCTGCATTCCTTTTCCCTCCTTCTTACTTCCTTACCTTTTTTGCAAAACTACTACTTTTGAAAACAAAAAAGCTCCAATCTGTAAGGGCAGTGATGACAGTTGTCCCAGAAGACAATTCTTAAACCCCTCTGAGTGTGAAGTTGTAATAGCATTTTGCCAGGTTCCAATAACACGATCTGAAAAGAGAGATTCAGGTTCATGATGCACTAAATCAAGTCAGCATTTCATCGTGGTATGTGTGTGAATCCTTATCATTGCAGAAATTTCTGCAATCTCTTTCTTAGATATTTCCATGTTGGGCTCTGTCTTGGTAATTAAATTCAATTTGTACCAGGAGTTTCCAGAAGTGCAGGGTTGCAGTTTTGCAACCTGATTCAAATGTGTCTGTGAAGGAGGACAGCAGGAAGGCTGGATTCCTCCTGTGAGAGATTAATCAGGAAGCTTTGCAGACATACACTAGGCCTCTCACCAGTAAAACCATGTCTGTATCAATATCAAATGGTTTAAAGTAATTGAAGAGACATAAACAGGACTATCTCAAAATTTATATATGTGTTGCTTCCCAAGTCTGATGAAACTCTTGTTAAAGATATGAGTAGAACATGAATTCAATAAATTGTGTACCTTTTCCAAGAAATTGGTTGTAAGAAAAATCCTCAGATTGCTATCCATGTTCATTGTAGGTTTTCAGGGAGGCTGTACATGCACAGCAATGATACAAATCCAGAATAGTTCAAGGAAGGAATCTGAAAGAAACTTTTTTTACTGAGGAAGTGTTAGAGAACTTAAAACCAACCTTCTTGGCTCAGAAAACAAACTTTCCAACCAGTAAATGTTATTTGCTTATTTGGTAGCATCTCTCTGTTCATATTTAACAATATCTGGTAATAAGCAGTTCCTTAGCTTAAATAATCTTAATGAAGTTTAGCTCCTTTTCTATTCAAGCATTCTTTTATTTCAGCCAAGTCATTCAGTTTACACATTTTTAAAGTACATCACAACAAATATATTGCAATATTTTTGACTGAAGAGAAGAACAAAAACCTGAAGACTTCCTGAGTTTGCATTCCAAGGCTTTGTATTTTTATTTGCTTCATGTTTTCTAGAGTACTATAAACAAATAGCAATTCAGTTTGAGAATGACCTTATCAATTTAGAAAGAGCAGTTAAAAAATGGAGGAGGGAGGGTGGGGGAAACAACTGTTTCAGTATTTCTGTCAATACTAGTCTTGGCATTTTCAAGTAGCTTTATTTACATGTACACAAATGTATTTTAGTATTTTCCAATGTCCAAAATGTCATTGAAAAGTATTCAAACAGTGTAAAAACTTCTAGTCAATAGTAAGTTATGACTTGTGACCTACAAAAATGAAGCAATTAAATAATATCCCCCATATGAGCTCTCTTCTTCTTCCAAGTAATAACTGTCAGCTAGATATATTTGATGATTAATCAGTGCTTATTCCTTTAAATGTCAGCTACTCTTGTCTAAAATGTCAAGCTAAAACTTTTTGTCTTGTATGGATCCATTTGAAGAAGGTCTAAAAGAAATTTGGAATAAGGTTTAGAATTATTTATGTGTTTTGGAACTTGCATCATCTTCAGCCAATTTTATTGTTTATCATGTTGTCCAGATGGGGAACTCACTTTGATGAAAATAATGTAATTACTAATTTTGAGATTTTGAGAAAATTTTGATAATTTTTGGCATAAAATGCTATTTATGATCCCTTAGAAAAAAATTAAAATATATATATATCTATATTTATATCTATCTATGTCTATATCTATTTTTATATATGTGTATATATATCTGGTGCAGCTCTTTCCTTTTTTCCAGGGATGATGATATATCAAAGGAATGAAAGGATAGAACAGATTAGGTTGTAGTCAGGTGATATGGCTATAGGAATTGAGGGCCTCAGTGCCAAGGTGAAATATTTCATAGGCATTTGAATGATCCTGAAAGTGAGAGTAATAATTGAAGCTCTTTTGAAGTTTAACATAATTGTCTTTTATCTCAAATTCTGAGGGTTTTTTTAGGTCTTTCCACTGACATCCCTTGTGGTACCACAGAGGAGTTTTGTGTTTTCTCGGCCAAACTGATATCCTGATGTAACTATTTACTTGCAACCTTCTACTGCATCCAATAAATCTGGATCCAGTTGACATTTCAAGAATTCCTGATCACTCAGGGTGTTTTCTTTCTGCACATGATGTCACTGTAGATTATATATTAATGAAGCAGGATGTTAGTTCAGTGCTTTCTTAGGTAAAATGCTACTTGTTCCTCATCTCTATGCAGTAAACACACAATTCCTTATTCATAATAGTCAAGCGTGAACAAACAGTAGAGAAGCAACAGAACAAATATGGAGAAAAGGAATGAAAAGTGAGACCAAGAACGGTGTGGAGGGAATGGGTAAAAGAGAGGTAGGTGATGTTCCTACAGATAGCAAGTTTAGACTTGCTTTTATTATTCTTCTTGTAGCATCTTCTGAATGTAGCATCTGTGCTTCAGTCCTCAGTCATGAAATGAAACAGGGGACTGGACATAAGGAAAAAAATTCTTCACCAGGACAGCCAGGCACTGCAACAGGGTGCTAAGAGAGGCTGTCTAGTCTGTGTTCTTGACATTTTTCAAGGTAGTGCTTGACAAATCCCTGAGCAATCTGATCTGAACAGGGTCTGTTGGTGCTGTGTTGATCAGGAGGTTGGTCAAGAAGCCCTCCTGCAATCCATTCCAACCTGAATTATTATCTTTCCCATTTTGATCTATGAACATAAGCCAATATTGCTCTTTCACTTTAGTAACCCCATTGGAAAACAGATCACATATCTCTATTTTCTGTTTCATATGGAGTACACTATAGCAGTGCCTCTTCAAAAGCAAAACTCAGAAAAATTACTTAGAAAATACATTGCTTTCAACACATGTACTTAAAGTTGATGAAGTCAATCTTTGGAGCTGCCAAATTTTGATTCACTCATGTACATTTTATTCACTGCTTTTGGGTGTAAACATACTGAATCATGTTCTTATTACAGGATTACATGCTAGGTGTTCCAGGGGGATGAGTGTCTTCTTCAATGTGTAAAGGGAATAGGTGCAGAGAAACTTACTAATCATTATATATGAGGTAATATATAAGACCAAAAGGTTTTTAATTAAAATACTTGAATGTCATGGAAGAGAGTAATATTCTCTGCACAATACTAATACAGAGTTCTTGTGTGATTTTGTACAGATAAATCCTTAATGTAAAAGTATTCCCATGTAACCAGAAATTGTATTGCATGTATAAATAACCTGATAAAGTACAGTATAGATTGAGAGATGTAGCTGCTATGTAATTGAGGCTATAAAATTGAATGATTTGAAGAATGCAAATAATATCTGGAATTTTTTTAATGTATCTTACCACCAGTTTACTTGGTAAGCAAGGATGAACACCTTTGTAGCAGAGGACTCTTCAGTTCTCCATAGTGTTAATAGCAGTGAAATGTGTTTGTTTTGGGGGGATTTTGTTAAATTCTTCTTTTGTTAAATTTGTAATTTATATAGGCCACTGAAACATTGCTAAAGATCAAAGAATGGTAATTTTTTTTTCCTGCATAATATCCATTTGAAGACAAACACAGATTGTTACAGAATCAAAGAATTCCTGAGGCAGGAAAGCACCTCTGGAGACCATCTAGTCCAGACACAGCCAAAGTAGGCATCTCAGGACAAGTCCAGCTGAGTTTTGATTATCTTTGAGGAGGGAGACCACAGCCTCCTGGGCAGCTTGTTCCTAAGGGGAAAAAGCACATAAACACAGCCACCAAGCCAGATCAGCCAGGACCCATCCCACCCTGCCCCAGCAAGGGAGCAGGTAGCCGTGTGGTTGTCCAGTCCATAGGGAATACAGAAATAGCTGTTGTGCAACTTGAGGTCAGAAAAGTTAATTGCTTTTCTAGATAGTAACATTAAAACTTTAGTTAATCCTAAAAAAAAAAAAAAAAAAAAAAAAAAAGAAAGAAAGAAAAAAAAAGACAATAATGTTCTTTAATTAAAAAAAAAAAAAAAAGTGGTTTTAAAGATTCTTTGTACAGGATCAGTAATGCAATTTGTATTTTTAACAGTGCAGCCTCAAATAATACAACTTAAAAATGAAACTGCATTTGAGAATGGGAAAGCAACCCTCATCTGTGAAGCAGAAGGAGAACCTGTGCCAGAGATTACTTGGAAAAGGGCCATTGATGGAATGACTTTCTCTGAAGGTGACAAGGTAAATCTACCTCTAATGTATAAGATATCTAAATATATGTTGTCTGCCTAATCTTCTTCTTCTTGTAAGCAGAAAATTAATTTGGAGACAGATTAATCCTAGATTCTGCTGGAATTCAAATGAATTGCTATTTTCCAAGGCAGTAAGAGAGACATGGAGATTTTAAATTTTAAACAAAAAAAAAAAAGAAAAAAAAAAAAAGCAATTAAATGCTGAAAGGAAATTCATCTTTGTAGCTTAAATTGTCATACATAATCCCTACTAATGGTTTCAATTTCATCTTGATCATTATGACTACACATAGCTCTTCTTCATTATATTTGGATTCTGTCCAGTAATCCTCAAAATACAGTGGAGCTTAAAGATATCTTAAATTAAAAAAATCTGAACATTTTGTAGTTCTTTATTTCCCACTTCTGTATTTTACTTCCTATTTTTCCTCTCCTTAGATTTTTTTCCTCCCACAGAGGAGAAACTGAGCCTATTTTCCCATTTTGTTTCCCCATTTTCATATTTTATTACAAAAGTAAGTTGAGTAGAGAAAGACTGCAGTACAACAATGGATAAAGTCAGTTACTGTGGGAACAAGAGCTCTAATTAGGTGGAGTGGTGAAATTAAAATGGAAAGGTGTAATGTTACTCCTGACCGTGCTCAAAGCAAGCTGTTTCTACAGAGTTTTTTTCTTTTTCCCTTTTTTATAATAATTTTATTTTTGTATTTGAGCAAGTATTTTCTTCTTAATTTTGTGGCACACACTACAGAATTTCTCTGTGGTGGTTAAGGTAAGAGATACCATCTTTCTGGATAAATAATTCATAATTTTTACTCCAGATAATCAAGTAGCAAAATACGTTCTTCTTGCATATTCATAGCTGTAGCTTAAAAAACCACATAGTTGAAAACCTACAAAGCAATCATGCTACAAAGGGAATTGGATACATAGTAAGTCACTTAGTTTATAGGGAGTTGCTGTATATGAAGGAATTATGTGCTTTCATTATTTGTGTTCTAAAGGAGAATGTCTGGTCTGGTCTAGTCACCGACTTGACCTTTCCTGGAATTGAGGCAGTTTATGTGAGGCTCTGTCTACCATTTTCCTGTTCTGTGATGTCCACTTTGGAGCAATATAGCAGTATTTATATATTATTTTTTCTAATAATTTTGCATTAAGACAAAGCTGGTTCTCTCTTCCTTAAATATTTCAAGTTAAAGGTCATCTGTCTGACTCGCAAAAATTGTGCTTTGTTCAAAGGTTACAAATGCAGCCTCTCACTTGTGTTTGAAATGTTCCCCAAATAGCTTCCTATATAATATATTGAAAATGAGAGAAAATAGCAGAAAGAAGCTCAAAAATGTTGGTCCAGTTGAAACCTGAAATTTATCCAGTGCTTATGTAGAACAGTATTATGTTCTTAATTCCAGCTGCAGGTGGTTAAACTGTCCAGACATGTTGCTGTAGTATTCTCTAAACTGTAGTTCAGCTGAGTAATACTGACAACCAAACAAAAATCTATATTCACTTCCTGCTGGTATGCTGACAGACTCTATGTGGAAGATAAAAAGAATGAGAATAAATACAGTTATGTGGTTTCCTTTGTTCTTGCCAAAGAAAGAACTCTGTATATTGCTCTTGGGAGAGTTTTTGCTGAATCTTGAATAAATGTTCTGAAATACTGAATATGTTCTTGAGCTATAAAATATGCTGCTATGTTTGCCCCGTGGTCTTCCTGCTCTGGGCTGCCAAAGGCTTGGCTGGTGCTCTCCTACCAAATTAGGTGAATAGGGAACAAAACTGGCAGTGATTAAATTATTGAATAATTGTTAAATAATACAGCAAAGTTTTGCACACAGAAAGAGAAGGAAAAGGCGAATTGGAGAAATTGAGGGGAAGCAAATTAGAACATAGTTTTAAACTGAAAATATTACTCATATAAGTATAGGTTGTCACTTAAGTGTACACATTCAATGACGTAAATTACACATAAACATAAAAATTATCATCTATAGTCAAGGTATTCATATTTTGAATTTTTTGACCAATTTTTTCTTGATCTAGACTGCACTTTATTCATCAATTCTGTTGAATTAAAAGTATCTTTAGGGGATGAATTTTTTCTGCAGAAGATGGAAGAACTGCTCAAGCGATAATTTTAACATGACAAGCATTAAAAGAAAACAGAAAGTGCTGTTCTTACCTTTTTTAATTTTACTTTTATTAATTTTAGTATGTAGCTCCTCAATCATATGGTTCTTGTTTTGCTAAAATGTAAATATACCTCATATGAATAAGGGTGACTGCTGAACATGAGATCATTCTGAGCTTGCATGGATTCAAAATGTTTTCTTTCCAATGATAGATCTTATAACTGGGACATAGGTTTTTCTGAATTCTGAAATTATTGTGTCCAAAAGAATGGAAAATATGCACCAAAGTCATAGATTAAAGAAGTAACCCAGCAGGGCTTAAGGAGGATAATATTAATGAGCATGAGCTCTATAATTATCTCTTTAGAAAATACAGCTTTGATAAAGGATTTTCAGTACATCAGAAGTGTGTATTTGAAAGTTGAATCCAAGTGAGTTCAAACCAGAAGCACAGAAGCCTTTTCCTCTCTCCTTTTATCACTTAGATTTAAGAACAATCTACCACACAGCGTGTGGTCCCTCTTTCACTGAGAATTTGAAATAAAGGGGTGTTTCCCTCTCCGCTGACTTCTCTTGAAAGTTAAATGAAAAGTTTTCCAGGAGGTCACATCAGATGACCTCTGTAATCCTTCTGTGTCTGTACAGCTCATAAATACACGGGGGTGGGTAGGGCTGAGTAAGTGGACGGCAATGCATGCTGGAAAGTGTTTATCTCACCATTAAAAGTGTAAAAATGGAAATGGAGGCTCAGTCCAAGGCCACAGCTTCATCTGCTGTTCCAGTGCCAAGCTGAAGCTCTCTGCTTGGTGCATGCAGTCTGCCTCTGCCCTTGCAGTCTCTGCTGCCCAGCACCGCCTGTCCCTGCATTGCTGTGCCAGCCTGGCCGTGCCCCTCTCAGCTGGGATTCCAAATGGCACATTCCCGCAGACCACTGGGCATCCAGCAGGCCTGGCCCTTTTCCCAGTAAAAGCAGGGGGCAGGAGAAGGGTTGCTTTTTTTAGAACAGAAGGAAAGATAGTGATTGGATTCGATTTGGCATAATCAGTTCTGGAATGGATTTTGGACATGCACATACCTATCTGCACACATCTCTGAAGGATGGCACATCCTGATCACTGTTACAAAATTGTCACTGATTCCTGTGAATGCTGCAGAAGTGTGAGGGCAGAGTTTAATGCCCCACTTTCATGGCATCTAATTCTAGCAGAAATATGACTGCTGATCAACGTTGTTTGTAATTACCATTTCAAGCCCTGGTTTGGAATACAAATTACAATAACAGATGGGGCTGGATATGAGACAGTGGCTCCACTGTATGCAGCATGTGTCCGAAGAGGCATATGCTGCATACCCTGAGGAATTTATGACCTAAACACATAAAATTAATTAAAGGAGTCAATACAGAAAGGTCCCAGTTGCGACTTGTGTGTTGGATTTAAGATAAGATTTTATGCTATATTTTTTACTGTACTTTGTATTCTATTTGATAAAGATTCCTGAATATCTCTGAAATACCTTATAGTGTCCTCCTTGTACCCACAAATTAAAAAAAACAATCTGTGGTTTTTAATTTTGTAATGAACACTGCAGAAACAGTTTGAATTCTGCTTTCTTCCATTGCAATATTAACTTTGTTCTCCCTGTGAAATTTCCTGTGACATTGTTTCTAAATATTGCAGAATTTAGACCAATAATTAAGTTATTTTCCAAGTTTGAATTCATTTTGTATTGGCATGCAAATCATAACTATTTGGAGCTTTTAGAGTTTTTGACAATTTTCATGATCAGGCAATAGGCAAAGGTAACCTTTTCCCTTGAAAGGTCAAGTCTATTTTTTTCTGAAGCCTCTTAACTCCACTTCAGCTACTACAAATGTTAATAAAAAGAATCTGGGTTTTTGGTTTTTTTTATTCCCTGTTTATATTGTTTGTCACTGCACAAAGAGAAGCAGTGTTACAGTGTCAGTGAAATATGTTGTCTTTCTTTGAGACAGTTACAAGAGCCCTGTTAAATTCTGGGTCATCAAGGATCAGGGCTTTATCTGAAATGAATCACAGAAAACATAAATGTATCTAGGGTATTTTAATTAATTCCAGGAGATATCTTTCTTTTTCTGAGCTATACAAATCCTCCTCTTTTAAATAATTTGCCTTTAATGGCTGGAAAATGTACAGGGCTCATCTCTTTGCTGTATTGGAGAAAATTGTTATAACCTGTTTCACCTACATATTGTGTGAAAAGCCTCTACTCACAATGTCATAGAATATTTTTGTTGTTGCAATATTGGCACAGGCCTGCAAGGCAGAACAATTTTATGTAGCCAGCTGCAATTGTGTTTGATTATGCAATTGAAACTCTGCAAACAATTCAATCAGGCATCAAAGTTGTCTTCTATTTTGTTTTTAAGCCCCAAATGGATTTTAGTGGGCTTCACATATAAAGACTATGAAATTAGAGAGCAATAATATTGTGACTGGAAGAAAGTAAATGAACAATAGGGTCACTTAAATGTTAGGTAATTAGTGCAGTTGAGAATATAGAGATTTATGCTCTGTGGCATAAGCAAATAAAGGGCCACATAAGAGAACTGAATAGTAGAATCTCAGGAGCCATATGATCCATGGAAATCTGAACACATTTTGGTATTCCTTCACTGTCATTATGGCATGTTCAGCTCACTAATATGGAGTCAGGACACACTCTTCAGTAACTAGAGGGAACTAAAACTAAAGTGTGCAGGTTTGGGAGGTGGCAGTATTTAAGCTGATTTTGGAGGAGTAGGTTTGTGTCCAGTTAGAAAGACAGAACAGCTTTCCTGGGTGACCTAAGGAAGTAGGAAAGCTGTGAGTCAATGTAGATATTTCCAAGTTCCCGAGTAACTCAGTCAGTCATCTAAGCTCCACACACTCCTTTAGGTAACAATATCTGCAGTGATGTCTAAATGAAGCCAAAAATGAAGCTAGTAATTATTTTGAGGTATTGGCTGTATTGACAACTCAATTCTAAATGTCACCCACACGACCAGAGGACCCTTCAGATTTGTCCTCTTTTGGGATAGAAGGTAAATTATCTGTTAGTCAGAGTAGACCAAATGGCTCTACATTTGGTAGATCAGAGAGACGGATCTCTTCATGTTGTGTGGATGTCTGCCTGTGTTGGTACTACACTAGCTCAGAATTCTCTCATTTCTGAAGATTTTTCCTTTCAGTGAAACTTTAAGGTCACTTTCCACTGGGAAAGAATTAAGTAAGCAGAGACGAAGTTTTTGGTTATTTAAAGGGGACAAAAGGGCAGGAAAATGTAAAATTTAATACCCCTTCTATATTAAAAGCTTAAACAACCTAGGGAAAGACATTAATTTAAGAACATGACTAGTTTAAGCAGTTCTTAAATGGAATACTGTAAATTAAATCCAAAATTGTTCTCTCTCCTGTAAATGGATACTCTTTTTCCCGTCTAATTCATATTTAAAATTTAAAAATGGTGTCCCATTTAATCCATTTGTTTATGTACTACCTATGCACCAAATAGATAAGTTTTAGGTGCTTTCTGTGGGTTGTAGTTCTGCATTTACTGGATGAAATAAAGCCATAAAGGCTTGGAAATGGCATTGATTTCCCTTCCAATATTAGCTTTTTTCCATTTAGTTATTAGTGATGATACTAAGTCTGTTACACTAAAGAACAGTGAAATTATCAGGCAACTTTTTAGGGACTAACATTTCCTACAATACCGGTGCCACTTGAGCTGGAATATTCATGCATTTCTTCTACAACACAAAAGATCATTTCATGAGCTTCAGCCTAAGTATCAATTGTGTTATCTGCTGATGGTTTAAGAATTTCCAAATAGCTGTAACTTGTCTGGTGAAATAGAGAATCTGCACCTGATCATACAGTAGGTGATACATCCAGTTTATAGACTGGAGTCAGCTGGAATCATTATTCACTGATGTACTACAGGACATTCTCCAGAGACTTAAGAAACGTTGCATTTTCTACATATTGCCTATACTGGGAGTGAGCACAATCAATGGCACAATCAGAAGTGCAGTGCTGGCAAAAATGTGCTTTATGCTATTAAAATCTGTCAGCAGTTTTTCATGACCTGAAAGGCAGTTTGAGTACCTGTCTGTATTAGGAGAATTTAAGTCTTCAGACTTTTGGCAAAGCTGGGATGAAAGCAAATGGCCTGCATTCAATTTTTTAATCTTTTGTTTGTTTGTTTGTTTGTTTTTAAATCTAAGTCCTGTGTAATAATTATTTCTTGAAAATTTATTAATATCCTTAGTATGCTTATAAAAAAAACTTACATATTCCTGTCACATTCTCACTGTGCAATCTCTTCATGTACATCTACTCATAAACTATTTTTCCTACAAAAATAGGAATTCTCAGATTTCAAACACAATTTCAATCACAGATTTCAAAGTGAAATTATGATACTTTAACATGACAATGATTATGTACCAGTGAATGTCTTGCTAGACAGGAGGCTGTGAAACTTCATCTACAGCATAAAGCAAAAGTCTTATTTTTGTACACTGGGAAAAGTGAAGACACTTTGCACCATCCCTTACTGACAGATTCTAAAATTCAGCAAATGATATTTCTTAGGACTGTATGAATGAGCAATAGGTCTGAGTTTTGTTCAGAAGAATTCTCATGTATGCATGAGTTCAACCTGTATTATAAAAATTTCTAAGTGTTGCATAAATAATGTTGTTAGCAATAAGATGGTTTTCTGCCTTTCTATAAATTCCTGCTTGTGCAAATGAAGTTGTGACATTTATGACAAAATTCAATGAATTAATAGCATGTAGTAATCTTTACCTTACTGCAAGGTGATCATCTAACATGCTTTAATATATCCTATAGATAGTTGATACATAACATTAAAATCCTCAGGGTTATATTGCTTGGTAGAATTTGATTGAATTAACATAGTATTGAATAGATATTTGTCCTCTTAAAATAATGCATGAAAGCAGATATTTAATACAGACATTTGCTTTAAGAATACAGTTTTGTGAATATTTAGATTCCCAAACTGAATAAATACCATTTTACCAGTACATTTAGAAGTCTCACTTGGTGTTACAGTCTGTTGAACAAAGCTTATTTTCTGTTTAAATTCAGGAAATGTGCAAATGAATACAGTATCTCATCAGAAACTACACTGACTCCATTTAGAGCTTTCAAATATGGGACAAATAACAATAAAAAAGAATTAGCAGGTATTCTGATTAGACAAGCATAATATTTACAGTACAGAACAGGTGGTGTTATTTAGACCACAGTTTTCAGTGCTTTCTTGTCACAGATTCAGAGTGATTTTGGTAGCACCAGAATTATAGCAATCTTGTATTGAGGTATAACTTTTGCTATCTTACCCAAAATCAATACTGTAGGTATTTCTAATTAAGACCTCTAAGAACTTTCATGTTCATGAACATTTTCTAAGAATTTTTAAACTCACAGGTCATGGTATTTAGCAAATATGCCATAAGTATGCTAAAAAATACTTCCAAGTTCCATATGAAAATGTATGAATTTATATAAATAGATTCATCTTTTTTTTCTTTATTACCTATATCATCATATTTTTCAAAAAGGAATTGTGTGGTTATAAAACATCACATGTGCATTACATGTTTCTCACACTTTTTTCCTCATTCCTTCTTTCCCTCTTCCTCACACAGAAACTGATTACTTTTCTCCAGGTCCCTGTCTTTGCTCCCAATTTACCTGCATACCAGAGAATTCTAGAGCTGTGACTAATATTTCAGCTGTAATTAATTTACCCACATCATCTCTTCAGTAGGTGTGGTGTTACAGATCTGTTTCTTCAGCAATGTACTAATACATAACTTCTGATAATTCAATAATATATTCAGTTTCCTAATGTGTGCAGCTGAGTAAGGAATTCTGTAAGCTGACTGAAAATAAGAGACAGACTGATTTAAAGGTTTTGTTTCTCAATGAGACTTTCCCCAGGAGATGGACATATGAGGGCTTGTGCTGCCATGTTGCAATCTCTGCTTCTCAACTTATTTCAAACTTTAGTAGGCACATTTAGCTTATATACCCAGCATAATCCTTTATTTATATCTATATTTATAAATAAATTTAGGAATGTGAATAGAGAAACTGTATTGGACACCAATTTAGAAAAATTACCTGAAAACAAATGCCCTTTCATATATGTCCAGGTTAGTTCACTTTCTCCATTTTGCTTGCTACTGCAGTAATTTCCTTTTGTTTCTCCAGCTGCAAAAAGCCCTCCAGAATTATCAGGGTTTGTGAGAAAGGACTTCTTGATCTGTGAGGTCACGATCTGTCCTGCTGACAATTCCCATCTCCTTGTGACTCAAGTTGTGCTTTTCCGGCCTTACAGGACTTTCCTTCCCCTCAGGGAGCATTGTTGCTTACATATGCCCCTGCAGGGCTCCATCTCATCCCACTTTCCAGACAGACTTCCTATCTGCTGTCTAGCCATGATAATTTTAATAAAATATACATTAAATTTACAGTAAGCTGGGAAGGATCTCAAGATGCATATAGCTACTGAACAACCCAGCAACTCAATTTGTGATTTGCTTTTGGTTTATCTTTTTTTTTCCTCTCCTTTCTTTTTTTTTGCATACCCTTACTACATCAGTTATCCCTGCAACTAAAGCTAGTCTCTTGTCATGGTTGGAATATGAATTCTGTGAAAATGAAATGAATGTATATATACATGAGTTAAGCTCTGTTTGAAATTCTTGCAGCAGTAGTAATTTTAAAGGTTGTCATATATTACAGCAAAGTTTCATGGGCAGGAGGGGTATACAACCTGTATATATCTAAGAATTTGGCAATCATTCTTAGTTCAGTTACAATGACTTGAACATTTTGATTCATATTATCTAAGTAATGAAGGGGGAGAAAATAACATTACAGTTAAAATTGTTATACAAAAGCTTCCTAGTTTTCCTTTCCTTGTTATAACCATCCAGACACCAGAAGCAGGCTGACAGTGCTTGGTTGTTGCTTGGTTGTTTCTTTTTTTTGTTCATTTTTTGGGGGGTTTGTTGTTTTTGTTTTTGTTTTTTAAGAAAAGTAGAAAACTATTGCAATTCATCACCCAGCCTTGGTCAGCTTCAAGTTATTTCTGTCCATTTTGTAATGCAGTAAGTTTACATGCTTTGTCTTCATGTGTATCCAGCCACAGGTTTCTTTGATTTCTTTCCTTTTTACTTTCTTCTCCGTGTTTTCACTTGCTGGTCACTGGAGTTGCAGAGCTACCACTCCCAGTCCAGAGTTACAATAAGATTTGATTGTCTAAACTAAGGTGCAATTGTATAGTAAAATCATTATTTTTAGTGGCTGTATTATCTGAGGTCTGTATTGAATAAGAACATTGTATTTAAAGGTCTTATTCCTGAGAATTTTGCTGGCCTGAATCCATTTGAGTTACGTATTGGCATCATAACAGTGTTGGATACAGATCAGCAAAATTCTTAGGAATAAAGTCATTAAATACAGTATTTATGAGTGAAACAGAATTTTTAATTACAAAGTGCATATGTAATTATTAGAGTTGTAGTATTTCTGCTATACTTATAAATACCCATTTGTGGTTACTATTGTTATTATCATGGCCAACACTACTGCTTGTTCTACTCTACAAGTTTATTTCATATTATGCTAATATTTTTACCATTAAAAATCATCAACCATTTCTTTCTTGTGATTTGCACCATTAATATTTGTGATTTACATCTAGGATTTGCATTTTAAGCAGACGTAATCTTGAATGGCTGCTCATCATTTTTTCTCTCTTAAATATTTTTCCTACATATTCTTTGTTGAGTAAAAACCAGTCAAGGAAAGAAGTTCAGTTTTCCATTTCATGTCTTAGTAAGCGTTTGGTGTCAGGATTTCATGTGTCATCTCTTTGCCCAATGACTTAAGTTTCAAAGAAATGCCATCATGAATCAATGAAATATCAGTCCATAATTTCTAAAAGTTGTATGAAGCACTCAAGAACACATTTTTGCCTGAGAGTGTACATGCTGCTAACAATCTGCATAGAACCCGCTGATATTTACAATCTGAATTCTATAAAAGTAACTGGTGTGTCTGCAGCTGAGCAGAAAATCAAAACAACAGTATTTTTTTCTTCAACATTAGGTTTTCTTGTGACTTCCCTGGTGCTACACGGTAGTTCTACAAACAATAGGTTCTTCAATAATTTCTTCTTTGTGGAAAAACAATTTCCTAGAAATTCAGGAAGTTGCAGCATGCTGACATGTATAATTAACAAGCCGAAGTTTTAAAATATCGCAAGGTCTCCTATAAAAATCACTGAAGTCCAAGACACTGCTGTACCATTATTCTGATTCACTGGACATTAAGGCATATGCACATAGCAATACTCTGGAATTTTCTGCTGTCTCCAACAGGTGCATGGATAGAATACATTTACCTGAAGAGAATGGGAAATATTGTGAATATGCCATCCATAATCCAGAAGGGAGCTTCCATCAGCTTCTACACGATGATGGCTGTTGTGACTAACAGCCCTTTCTCTCATCATCAAAGGTAGATTTTCAGACTAGGAATTGCTGGTCACGTACATTTAATAGACTTCTGGAATTTTATCATCATTTAGTATCAGCATGTCAGGTTGCAGAAGTTCTTATCTTTCATGCTGCTTCAAGAAACATTTTCATGGGCAATTAAGATCTGCTTAAATCTCAAATATAAGAAGCATCAGCCTGAAGTATATGACCTCAAGTTACCTCTCATGTGGATGTGAACACAACCTGAAATCAGAAAATTTCCTAAAAAAAATGTTATTTGTGAAATTCCAAAGATGATTGTGTGAGTCAGTATTTGTTTTCTCCTTGAAAATTCAGTGATATGTGCTGGAAACATGACCAAGACAACATAATGAACTGCCAGTTTTTAGCAATTTGATCCAAAGAAGCAAGAACTAGGATTTTTTTTCAATCCTTCTCCCTCTGCAGTATGAGGATCTTCGACTGTGCTCATCTGAAACAGATCCTTTGGAGGAAATTTAAAATACCTGCAACTTTTACTCAAGATTCATGTCCTTACAGTGACTGTAGTATGTTGCTCCATGTTTTGCAAAAGAAAAAAAACAGTCTTAATTCTAAGTCACTGCCTCTTCATCTTTTCTGTGGTTACTATGTGCAGTGCACATCCGAAATAATACTAAAGCACACACAGTGTCAGAAGACATAACTGGTAAATATTTGACAGACAAAACTAACCTCTAGCATTTTAACTATGGACAATGATGGCACTTGAATAAGCTTTAAACATTAGAAGAAAAACAAATAAAGGTATTTCAACTTATCTAGATTTTAAATGAAGGGATATTTTTGCTTGCAGTTTTGCACTTGGACTTCAGGGGTTGAAGGAGTACTTTGACTGCCAAATGGTAAACTCTCTAGGAGGCAAGTCAGCTGCTCTAACCATCCAAGCAGTATTGCTAAAATCCAGCTACAAATGAGTCACCTATTTCTGCAGCTGTTCTTACCTTCCATTCTTGTTTTCAGCCAACTGAAAATGCAAGTTTTGGCAGCCCTACAACTTCATCTTATTTGGTTCTACATTTCTTCAGTGGGAGTTGGAGTATTGGCTGATAAATCAAACTCATCCACTAACCACACCATCCAACTCTGCCCAAGTGAAGCTTTCTATATCTAGTAAAAGTAAACAAAGGACAATTTCTGAGCATGGTAATCAGCTAAATCTCCCCTCCTGAGAAATTACACTGATTTTACTAAAATGGCAGTGGAATTTTGCAGATTGAATGCTTCATGGTACCTGGATAATTTATTCTGTTCCAGAAGCTGTCCTTGTCTCCTTGTGGAGGTTGTTGTCTCATCACATCCCCATTCTCTCTGCGTGTGGAACTCTTCAAATACAGAGTTATCATTGTTCTGAAACTGCCCTGGGAGCTCTGGTTTATGACTTTGAAACTGTGCACAGACCGGTCAGGTCAGCATCAGCTGGTCAGGCCTTTGGGAATATTCACACGTGGAACTACAAACCATGTGAGACATTCGGGAAGCAAGAGCATGACAGAAGAAATCAAGGAGTAGAATCACATGTGTAGTATGACAAGAATTTTATTAAAACCGAAAATATACATTTACATTTACAGAACACACATAGCACTAATCTCAAATTGTGCAATACCTCTTATTTTTTGATTAGCATAGGAGTAATTTGTGTTTTATTACATATTATAAGTAAGAACACAGCAAGTGAAGAAAATTTTCACTTTTTTTTTTTTCTTCCCAGAAGGTATTTTTTATGTCGTGTCATTTTGGATAGTTTTACTTAGAGACCTGTATAGAAGAGTTTTCTTTAAGGACAGAGGACTAAATTGCTATCAGTATTAAAAATAAAATTTCTGTATCTTAATTTAGGGAATGTGCTTTTTATCTGGGTAAAATCAGAAAATTACTTAACGTAAGTAAAACATTTTCACAGGCTCTGCTGAAGAATTTTCTCTTTTATTTTAACTTTATGCTGTTGATGAGGTTATGGGGAAAAAAACTCCACCACCAAAGTGTCAAAATCCCCATTTTTATTTGTGAATTGTATGAAATTCCCCAATAAACATTAACCATGAAAAATATTTTATTTCTTAAGATTTTACTATGATTTCTAAAATGCTGTGAAAATGTAACTTCTGAAGACTT
Source organism: Entomyzon cyanotis (assembly GCA_024500445.1). Classification (NCBI taxonomy): domain Eukaryota; kingdom Metazoa; phylum Chordata; class Aves; order Passeriformes; family Meliphagidae; genus Entomyzon; species Entomyzon cyanotis. The sequence continues at coordinate 7,883,264 of JAKEPQ010000756.1, forward strand.
TGTCATTCTTTTAGTGTCTAAGACTAAGTGTCTGCTAACACAATTGTTCTTTCTAAAGAATATGTATGTCTGTATGTAAACCCCATGTTTTTGAGACCTCAGTGATTTTTCGTGCTCTCTGGGGGTAGGAGATACTGAGTAATTCAGTGAATGAACACAAATCATGAGTATTGGGCCGCAGAGACTATTCTGACTGTCTAGAGGTTTGTTCTGTCCTTTTTTATGCTCTTTACTCTTATTAAGCATTAAAATACAGATTTTACATCTCTGATGCTACAGCATTTGAAAGGAAAAAAAAGGAATATCTCAGTTTAGTAGGTATCCATAATCTCAGGCAGGTTTGAGAGTTACAGACATTTCAAATTTGCAGAGATTATAACTATATTTTGGTTTTTGCCTATTGGCAGCTCCAAAGCTTTTTTCCTGGTGGTGATTTCTCCTGAGGATTACTGGGCAGGGATAGTGTTTCCATACATGTGTCTCTTCCTCCTCCTGTTTTGGTGTGTTATGGTGCCAGACATAGTTCTAACGTGTGTTCTCCATAATTAGTCCATAATGAACCCCAGAAAGGCTTTACCAATGGTCATGGTGGGTGCAGACCCCAGGGTTAATGGTGCTGCTGTTTGAAATGGTATTTTTTTTGTTTTAAGTTAACATATTATGGATCCATGTGAATGCAGACTTCTGCTTTGTCATTATATCCTGGGTTTAATAATGTCCTTTACAAGAACAGAAAAATGTAAATAGTGTGGCTTCAGTTTTTTCTCCAGGTTAACACTACATATTCAATTTTTGTCCCAGTTTCTTCATTGCTCTTTGTCGTACTCAACTGCATGGTTTTTGTACTTTTTGTGTCATCACAATATATCCTTGAATTATTTACCCAGACCTCCCTTGTACCATAAAGCAATACAATACAGCCAACACCAGTGTTTTTGAAGTCCTTGTGAAACTTCATGGTACTAACTAGCATTTTTCATTTACATGTGGTAATCTCCAGCATATTCTGGGAATCCTCTCACACATAAATGCCTCCATCAAAACATTTCCTTTCATTTATTTGTTTATATAGTCATGTCTTTGTTAATGGAATTTTCTTGGTTTGTATTTACACTCTTGTTTTCTTTCATGTGTTTCTGCCTTCAGGAGCGTCAGCCTATCAGTATATTTTAAAATCAGGTATTTCACCATGTTTATAAAAACATAAATGATGGATTTGTACACTGATCCATCTGCAGAATAGACTTAGGGAACAGGACTTCTTAAAGCATTCATTAAGAAGCCACAGTATAATATGCACTATAAATGATGAAGCAGAACACATTTTATAAATTTTGTTTGATTTAGTAAGCAATTTCAACATGAGAACTCTAAAAAAGTAGAAATTATCTTTACTAAATGCATTTTTTTAATGATAATACTAGTGAAATTTTCTTGCCTAAAATACTTATTTGTTTTTATGGACTTTCTACCTGGTAAATCCCTCTTACAATGTTTCTTACCATATATTTGATTATGAGAATAAATGATATACAAAAATCTCCTATCATGCAGAGTATTTATTAGCTTGGTTTTTGTCCCATCTATAAATCTAAGATATATTACATTATCTACATTTGAATAAGAGAATGTGAGCACATAGGAAAGTTATACAGGGTAAAGCCTAAATTTTTTCCATCAGTGCTCAAAAACAATCAAATAAACTAAAATGAGATTGAGAAATTACTTAAAAGCTATTTAATTTAAGGACCTTTGTGCTTTTTTTCATTATGATTTTGTTTTATAATATGTATTGGTACTCATATATGTGCTTAGGGGTGTATGTAATTGCTTACAGTGAAATATATGTTATTGAATTAAAGTATTTGGGGTTAGTATTGAACCAGTGAGTCACTGATAAAGTATTTAGTATTGTGTCTATGATTCATAGTCACAGGTTGTTTCACAGTTTAAAATGTAATTTCTTAAGGAAACATTTGTCATCAAGGTAAAATCAGGAATTCAATTGCTGAAGTATATATACATTTTAGGTAGGAATAATGTAGTTTGACCATGGTATTAGATGCTTAATATTAAAAAAAAAAAAAAAAGGAAGAAAATCCTCTTTAACTTTTATTAATTAAGTCATAGAAAGTATTGTTTTGCATATATAGAAACAAGTATTTTGTATATCAGAAGTTAGAAAGCTACTTAATGTTTTATTTGAAAGAAATTGCATTTTAATCATCCCAAGAATTCCTTCCAAAAGCCATGACATTCACTACTGTAACATGTTTACTACCAACATCATAACTTTTATTTTTCTTTTTTAAACATATTGTGGAAATAGAATTTTCAGTATTAGAAATGATAGCTAAGTGGTCTTACTTGCTAATTTTTACCAGTCCATAGGGGTTTATGTTAATTCATGCAGTAGAATTCAAGAACTTTAATTTATGTACCTATCCTTTTCAAGGAATACAAAATTCAATCTATTTGGATTCTGACGTAGGATCAGAGTACTTTTCTTTCCATAGAAATCATGATAAACAGCATGCTTCATTTTACTGCTTTACATCAAATATTTTAAGGTCTAAATTGTGTGCACCTTTTCCGTATTAAGTCAAGAAACAATTGTACTGAGTTAAAAGCTAAGCCACTTAAACATCGCTTGCTACTTGGTGAGTATTTAGTGTAAAAGCAATAAACTTGGGTGTGTGTATCATAGAATTGAACGTAAAGATCTGTTTTGAGTTTAATGTCATGCAGTGATATAGTTACTGGGTTTTCCTCCCTTTTCCACCTTACTATAATGAAGGTAGGTTAATATCAGATTTTTAATCACCTTTTGGTTTTGTTTTTTTCGCCTTAAACAAAAAAAGTGAGAAAAAAAATATACAACAAATTTCCTAAAGGTTGCCCAGAGAAGCTGTGGCTGCCCCACCCCTGGCAGTGTTCAAGGCCAGGTTGGATGAAACTCTGAGCAACCTGGTCTAGTGGAAGTTGTCCCTGCCCATGGCAGGGGGTTGGAATGAGAGGAGCTTTAAGGTCCCTTCCAACCCAAAGCATTCTATGGTTCTATAAATAAAGAGCAGAAGAAAAGAACTTCTTCTTCCTCAGGCATAAAGCTTCATGAAGTTTGAAGCATCAAGAAGAGGACCTTTCTTTTATAAATTACTTTATTTAGTTTTCCCTAATATTTGTAAACCCTTTAAATTCAAATCATTTTATGGGGAGGGATGGGAAGGGGGAAGGAAACTTATTGTGCATAAGGATTTTTATGAAATTTATTTTCTCGAAAATTGGAAGGCAGCATTCATTTGCCTCCCTTGCTCTTTTTCCATGGAATGAAACGGAACTGAAATCCAGAAATTCTAGTTGCATTTATGGTTTAAGATTCTTAACGGTTATGAGCTTCTGACTAGAAAATTTGAAGAATGAGAGTAAATCTATGACTGGATTTGGGGTTTGTTCATTGTCTGAGGCATTACTTCTACTCAGTTTCACAGCTGCAGTTTTTAGAACCAGAGATACTGCTGTCTGTAATCTAAGATATAATATTGTTTATATGCATTTTTCTTAACCACAGCATCATAACACAGTGAGTGAGATCACAAAGAGGTTTTGAATATGCAGTTCACTATTGCAGTCATAATTTGATACATTTTGTGGTTTTCCTTGACAATGTTCCTTTAAGCATGTACTTATTCATTTGAATATAGTGCCTAATACTTATTTGGAAAATTTAGAAGTTGCTTAGCTGTCAGTAATAACTTCACCATAGGGGAAGAGATGCTTTCAGTCATTCTTATCAGTGGTGTTTAATTTATAAATTCTACATTGATATACATATATAAATATATAAAACCTTCTTTTTTCCTGAATCAATGTAAACAGAGCCCAGATGGCCGTATAGAAGTCAAAGGGCAGCATGGAAAATCGTCACTGCATATTAAAGATGTGAAGTTGTCAGATTCAGGGAGATATGACTGTGAAGCTGCAAGTAGAATTGGTGGGCACCAAAAGAGCATGTACCTTGATATTGAATGTAAGTTCTAATATTTTGTTTTCTCTTTTAAATTTGTTTTAAAAGAAAAAAAAGTACATTCTTAATGGAAGGTCATTTTTTCATGGCAATTGATGTTTAAACTTGCATAAATGGAGAAAGCATGTCCTGTAGTTCATTTTTCTGTGGAAGAATCCTGTCTCTTCTGTAGTTAAGAGCTTCTTGGTGTATTGGTGACTTAAGCAGGACAGGCTTTCCTCAGAAATCATATTGCAGTGGTATTACCCATTAACTTAAGGCTAAGCTTTATAACTTCAAATCTCCAGGCTAGCTGAGACCGCTGGGAATGAAAAATGTTCAGCAGGATAAAGTAAGGACTGATTTGAGCAGCAGCTCAGTCTTGGGCTTAACCTTCTAAGATTCAACAAAGATTCTTTTTTGTTTCCGACTCCTGTGACTTACTAATCCCTAAAAGGTCTCTAGCCACTGTTATAACCCATCCTGGAGTTATCATGTTTGTAACAGTCTCTTTTAGAGATTATCTTTATTCCAAGCTCTTGCATTTTATCCAGGAGAAAAGGGGATTATTTTGCTTAGAAGAGTCTGATGCTTGAGAAGCCCATCGGAGGATATAATTCTGAAATATAAAAAAATTTATTGTGTAATTGCTTCTTCAAACTGTTCTTCAAATTCATAAGCAAAAGTTTTCAAACAATGAAAACAAGCAGAAAAAATTCCTTCCTTTATATTCCATTGTTCTTCCATTTTTCTAGAAATTTTCTAGATATAATTATTATACATCTCCAATAAAGTTTAAGTGAGCCTGTTTGAACTGAGTCTTTGAACAGAAAAATTCTTTCCACTGGGCAGATAAATGCTGGAATAGGATTCTGATGCACAGAAATATAAGCAATGATTGCAGAACAAGGAGTGATTTCCTGAGGAGTTCTGAAAGTGCTTTCACCTTACAGTTCTGTGTTCTTTTTGGCAGGGAAGCAATGCATTATGGCATAGAATATAAATCTGAAAGGAAAATGAGGAATAGTCAAAAGAATGTTTAGATATTAGGAATGGAGAGATTTACCAATCCAGAAGACCTAAGAAATAAAACTTAATTTGCTATATTTGTTTTCTTTAATGAGTGCGATGATAATTATTTCTATGTATGTAAAGAAAAAAACAGCCACTAGATAAAAATGCAAATTCAGTGAAGTTTCTTTCAAATCCTGCTGACTCTACACATAATGATAAGAAATACATGATTTGATGATGGTTGTGTTGCCACTATGCTTTAACATTAAATATTAATATATTCGGTATTCAGACGAGAGAGATACATTGCACCACATGTAATGAAACACGGGCAATTGAAATCTAGGAATTTATTAGCAATACAGAATTCATACCAGAGGGCATAATAAAATCTCTGCAATGATGCAGTGTATTATTATAATCTAAGACACCTTTCAGGGTGAAAGTTTTAGAAGAGGTGGAAAGAATTTAAAAGTAACATAGTCTTATTATGGTATGGCAGAATTAATTTTGAATGTCTGTGGGAACAATCAAATATAGTGTATGAGAAAATGGAATAACTTAAAGTCTGAATTTATGCCTTGGTAGACACAGTTTTTGATGCAGCATAAAATTTTCTGCAATTCTAAAATACTCTGAAGAAACACGATTTATAAAGAACATAAGAATATTATTCTAACATCAGAGAAATCACATGTTGTAATGATTACTTTTAATGTATAACACAAGATTTTTATTATGACATTTCTAAAAGTGTTGGTTTAGGTTTTAGATGTTTAACTGATAGTGAGGTTTAAACCAAATGTAATTTTTTTTCCAGCACAGGTGTTGTTTGAATAACAGAAATACAACTTCCCTCAATTCCTTTAAGCCCAGTAGTTTTATGATGCAAAACAAGTATTTCTTGAAGGATATAATATAGGTCTGTCTAAAATTCTGATTAATGACACGAGAAATTTTTTGCTGTCCTTTGCAAATAACTTTGCACTGTTATATGAGCTTCAAGTGTAACTTGCTTGTCTTGCCCAGGAAAGAAAACACTTGTTTAATGTTGAAGAATTCTCCAATGTTTTAAAATAATGTTCCCAGGAGGAAGTGCCTCTGTCCAGCCTCATCTGCCATCAGTGGGGTCTCTGCCATAAACTTTTGCAACAGAACAGACTCCTCAAAGAATGTTTCAGGGCCTCATTGCCCCCATTTCCATCCAATGCTGGGTTGTCCTAAGTGCTGACAGTCCTTTCCCCAGTTTCCCAATACCTTCCGTTATGAAACAGTTTCATGGTTATCTGTCATTCCAGTTATGGCACTTCATAAGTTGCAGGCTAAGGAATTTCAGCAAAAGGTTCAGGTTCAGAAGCCAAACAAATAATTTGCATTTTTATAGCGAACTAGTAAAAATGTGGGGATTCCATGAAGTCAGTACTGAATCAATTTGATTCTCCTTGTAATATTTTCCAAGTGGCTTTTCTTCAGCATATTAATTGTAGATACAAACATTGCATCAGGGCTGTTAGATTTTTTCCAAAATATTAATTTACAAAATAACAAAAAATCCTTCAAAATGTTGTAATTTTTCTCTTCCATTATTTTGGTTTTGTTCTCTTCCAACCAGGTTTTGAGAAGAATTTATTCAGGTATGGCTCACTCTTGTGGTTACACCATTTTAACAGAAATTGTAGTTATTTTTAATAATATTCTCATATAACCCCACGATAACTATTTTGAAATTAAAATATAAATTGATAAGCAGGACTTAATTCTTGATATTGTTCTATAGTTTCTAAATGGAAATAAACAATGCATCTCTGCCTTCCTGTAAGTTAGTAACAAAACTGCAGCATTTTTCTTTATGTTTTATTGTATTTGACAGTTAGTGTAGTCAGGAGAGGAAACTGCTTCCATCACATCCTTAGATGCCAGCTCAAACAGGCCTAATGGAGGCACAGAGTGCTCTGGTGTCACTGTCTCATCCTTTTACTTACTGACCCCCTATCAAGACTTAAACTGACAGAATTTGCACGCTTTATCCTTGTTCTCTGTTGGGATTGCTCTTGGTGATAAGAGCAGTTCTTCAGGGCAGGAAGAGATTATCAGGTTTGATACCAACTGGACACGGTTAACCCTGCCTTTTATCTGAAGGAGATGGTGGATAGACATGAATTGTAGGGAACCCAGCGGCATTTTTAAGGATTTCTTCCTACAAAGTGATCTTTCTGTTTAGTTATATTTAATTTTCCTTGTATAAAGTATGAAAAATAAATAAAAATTACATAAAAATAAAATACCATTTTAAAATATTATTTATTAATGTATTTCACTACCTGCAAGATTTTGTTCTAAGTATGAAGCTTAGTGTGTATTGGATGATAGTAATAATAAGTAATCAATTGAAAAGTTCCTATGTGGTGGAATATATCGTATATATTGGGTATTAAGATGTGTTTATAGTTATTATCTATATATTTATTATAGACAGAGAAATAACTATTTTTTAAAATAAAAAACATTAGAGAAATACATAAAAAAGATAGAACAGGCAATATGCTAAGATGAGGTTTACAAGAGAGCCTGAGAAAGTTAAATATTTAAACCCCAGTAAATAATAACTTGATTTTACTCACAATATCAAGTGTTTCTCAGAATTAGTTTTCCTATAGAGATGCTTACATTTCTGTTTGGTATTTTTTTGTCTTAAAAAATATAATACAGACCAGATTAAAAGAAAAATTGTGATAAGAGAAAACATTAGTTCCTGGGTTTCACATATTTTTCACTGCATAATTAGCATTGGAGAAACAAAAAATCTTAATTTTGACATGTTCAGTGTGCTGGATCATCTTTCACCACAGTGTTATTTGTGGTTAGGGTGCCCCAAAATTATCACTGAGTTGGAAAAGCTTTAAGCAAGCCAGTAATGACAACATTTATGCTCCTTGAAAAACTCTCTATGTGCCCTTAGAGTTTTCCCTTCATTGTGTTCAAACTGCCATTAACCAGTCGGAAGTTTTCACAGCCCTTACTCAATTTTGTCCTCCCAGGTGCACACATAATGTAAGATGCTACTGTCTCTGTCTGCTGTGCATCACCAGGTGCAAATTCCTTTGGACAATACTCCTTTTAATAGAGAAAAGGCATTAAGCCATGTTCTTTTGAAAATTCTGTTTTCCCGTAAACCATAAAGGAAACATCTGACTAAGAGAGCTTTTTAGCTGGAATTGCCAGTTTTCGCATCACTGTTTTAGTTAAAACTCTCCAATTTCAATACTCATACTGCAGCTTTTAGATATGCTGGATGGTCCAAAAATGCCTATTTCCTCACTGTACTCAAAGAGGAGTGCTTTGAGATAGAATCATCTAGGACAAATGTATTATGTTGAGTAACATGGTCCATTTTTGTGTGAGATCAGCCATGTGAGTAGTTGACAAACATGATTTATTAGAAAGCAATTTCTAAAAAAATGCATTTAAATAATTTATAGTGTCTTCCAGAAATATGAATTTTTTTCTTAATACAGCTTTTCATCTAAATGTGATTGTTTTAGTTATATTCCTTACTAGTAAAGTACTAACTTTGAGTGGTAAAAACAAGAATAATCATGCAGCATGTGCTATATAGTCTTTACTTGTAAAGAAACCTGTGCAATATTCATTATACTATTGTATATTATACCAACGTACTAGTGCTTATCAATAACAGTCTGTTTTTCCTTTGTGTTTGGGTTTATTCTCCCTGACACAACTTGAAACCAACCTCATTAGTTTTGCAGTATTGAACTTGGTTTCCTGAATTGATTAGTCTTGTGCTGTGTTGCACTGCAATTGAGGGGGATGCTTCTGATTCATGCAATTTAATTTTATATCTTTGCAAAAAATATGCAACATTACTGAAGAGCGGATTCAACAAATTGAGTGCTGCAAACTGTAGCTGCAAATTGTTGCTCAAACCTTTCTTCAAGGAAGAAAGACTCTCAATTGGTGAAAATGCTACTACTGTGTGCAGGATGTCACAAATGTTATCATAGAATTATTGAACATTTTGGTTTGGAAGGGAGCTTAAAAGTCATCCAGTTCCAACATCCCTGCCATGGGCAGGGACACCTTCCACTAGGCCAGGGAGCTCAGAGCCACAGCCAACCTGGCTTCAAACACTTCCAGGGATGGAGCATCCACAACTTCTCTGGAAAACCTAGATGTTGTGATAAATATCACAAAAGTTTCAGCTGCCCACTGCTGTCATAAGTAGAATAAATTCAAACTGGTCATACTTTGGGTTTGGTTTCTGTTAAAAGAAATCAGTGCAGCAACATCCCATTGCTACTCAGAGAATCACAGAATGGCTGAGATTGGGAGGCATTTCCTCTTTCCTGTCTCTGGACACGACTGAAAAAACCTGGCTTTGTCTTCTTTACACCTTCCCTTCAACCATTAGTCATGAGGACCCAGCTCTATCTTGTCACCACAGACAGGAAACAAAACTAATAAATACAATCATATGACCTAGGAAAGAAACAAATGACAGAAAAAACAATCAAGACATGAGAACAAAATATTGAAATAGTATAGAAAAAATTGCATCTTTTCTAATAAAATATTATTGGCTTTAGTTACATTTCTTCCTGTCAGATTTATAGGTTAAAATGAGGAAGAAAAAAAATGGAAAAGGTCAATCTTTACATAACAAAATGAGTGCGATAATTTTGACACATTTTGAATGTCACTTGTAAGATTTACCGTTTTCCTTCTTTGACTACCCTGTGCACTTGCAGAGAAGTAGTTTAGTATGCCATTGCAGTGACTTCAAGGGCATAAGAAAGTTGAATTCTGTGCAAAAGATGAATTTTATCAAATCAAGTCACTTTCCAAAACCATTTCACTAAACTTCCCATAGTGAAGCAGAGATAAATGCATCTGTTGTCTTTTTTTGATGTTACCACAGTGAGGTAAAACTGATAAATTATTCATCTATACAATAAATCTACTATTATTTGGCCCCAAAGGCTGTAAAAATACTTTGAAACTAAAATTCCATCCTAAAATCGTTTTGCCTAAATATATGTTAATGACTTGTTAAACATATTATTCCTATTAGGAATTTCTGATTAATTTTTACAGAACAGAGCTCTGTGCTACATGTTTTGGTTAACCTTGCAATGAACTTCATATCATTTAAAATAGGTTTTTAATAACGTTAGCTATTTTTCCTCTTAATAAAGGAACACAATTTTGTATTAATAAAATAATTTGGGTTTTATTTTGTTTTACTTCTGATAATTTAGTCATTAATAGGTATACATACCTCAAAATCTTTTCTTACAGTCATAAATTTTCACATATGAAATTGTGAAAAGTAAAGGTAGAAAAAAGGTAAAAACAAGGAAGAATTTTCTGATGTTTCCTTGAGGATGATTCTACTTCGTGAGTTGGTCTTACAGGCTAAAAATGTTAAATATTTAGAGTGATAATTAATGTGATAAATTTTAATGCTTTCACAAGTATTTTCATACCATATAAAATGTAAGTTATATTACACAGTGCTGACCCATGAATTAAAAAGAGGCTTTTTTCCCTTCTACACCTCAAAGACAGATACATGAGAGCAGAACCAAGATGTCTGAGTATAATGAAGAAAATAATCAGGTGATATGATAAGTGTAGTACTGAAAATTTGAAATTTGGGCATTACAAGTTTTCAGAGATTATATTTGTTGCTTTCTGGAGAGCACTGCATGTGAAAATTAAGTAAAGAGATGAAAAGGCTCAGTCTTTGCTCCATACAGCAATTATTATTTGGGAATATATGAGAGAGAGAGAGAAAAAAATTAGGGAATGGAGGGGTGCAATTAATAAGGAGGCATGTTGTGGAGGTAAGGGTGACAGGTAGGAAAATATAGCAAGTAAAGGCTGGGTTTTATTCTGAAAATGTGACACGTAGGACAGGAAGAAAGGTGGGGTTAGGATCTTGGTTTGAGAAAGGCATTGCAGGTTTTCACTTCTGCCTAAAACATAATTATGTAATTTCATATTTGATGGAGAAGTCAGGCCACACTAAATTATTTCGGTAGATCTGTTCTGGAATACATGTAACTATTGAAAATTTGGTACAAATTGGCCACCATTTAAGAATAAAGTGTTAACAATTGGCAGCACCTGGTAATTTTATTACTAAAATGAACATTTCTGCTACTGTGTGAGATCTGTAGGGGGAGTCTTCCTGTCCTAGATTTCATGGCCAATGTTGGTCATTGGCAGGCACACGTAATGCCTGATAGAGGTATACAAACATGTCATACATCACTAGTGGCACTCTTAGCTTATTTTACCTAGCTATGTTTTCTTTATAATTTCTTCTCCCAATTTAAACTAGTTTAGGTAATTTTAGAGAGATATATCAATTCACAGCAGACATTTCTATGGAATTAAAATTTCTTGGGGTTTTAGTTTGGCTTGTTTTGGGGTTTTTTTTTGTTTTTGTTGTATTGTTTTGTTTTTCTTTTTTGTTGTTGTTTTGATTTGGTTTGGTTGCTTTTAAGTGAAAACAAATTCCTTATTGTCAAGTGAATTTCAAAGAAAAATAGGTACATTGAATTTCTGCAACTCTGACAGCACCAAGCACCCAAACCATACCTGCATTCATTGCCCACCATTACTTAAGGTGCAATTATCAACATGCTTTGCATCTAGCAAAAAGTATCTTATAGAAATGAAGCAACTGGTGTGGTGTTTAAATATTAAAAATTATATCCTACCCAACGTTTTCAGGAACCAATTCTGCTTGCCAGTAGGAGGGGGCTCTCACTTTTCATAAAATGTAGAATCAGTCAGTTGTGCATCATATTATTGAATATCAATGTCATCTTGTAATGACTTTTGAGAGGAACTAAGAAAATGGGGCAGGGGAAGGGAAATTTTACTGAGAGTGGTTTTATCTGCACTTGCTGTAAAAGAAACATGGACCTCTCAAAAATTTTGAAATCATGGGGTGGATTTTGGGAAAAAAACCACCCATCTGGTTTTAGCTAATAATCATGGAAATTTAAAACTAATATATTATGAGTTTCATTTGCTTTTCTATTTGGAAACTTCCTATGTGGGTCTTGCCTGTTCTTCCTTACAGCCACATGATTGTGATAGTAGCAGTAAAGTCAAAGGTAGTAATTCTGAAGTTATCCAATTCCTATCTTTCTTTTAAGGATGATTATAAATTAAAATATAATCACCTAACCACATTTTTGAAGTCTTTCTAATATTATTTCTTCTTGCAAAGGAATATGTGACAGTTATTGTACTTGTCTGCAGAGGTTCTTCTACTTTATATCCAAGCAAGAGCTATTCATTTTAAAATATTAACTTGAAGAAGGTATGAGGGAGAAAATAGAAGAGAAAGATAGATGGCTGTTAACTAAATTGTGGCAGAGTTACAAAAAATTGAGGCACTTTTACAGGATCGATGGCAAGGACAGTACTAGATTTGCCAGAGGATGCGGTTTATTAAAGTCCTTGATGATGGGAAACTTATGCCAGCATTAATCATCTTAGAGAGAGGCTTCCAATAATATACTGCAGGAAGTGTCACAGCGTCTTAGACCTGACAATCTGTCACATATTTTTATTATATGTTGCAGGGGAACAAATAGCCAAAAGTTTGAAAACCTATGTTCTTAAATTAAGAAGTGCAAATCTGATTCTGCACACCAGTTTTCCATTATAGTTGGCTGGACACATGCACTAAATCAGGTAATTTGCTATATCTAATTTTGTGTATGACACTGAACATACACCACAGCTTTGACATCCTTAATTTAATTACCTTCTGGACAAGGCAGGTAGTGTATTAGTCTGTTCTTGAATCACTGCTCCTGGACATAACTAACAAGGATATCCAAATGTTAGAGATAGCTTTCAGGTCAGAATTTTATTCTCTTCAATAATCCTCTTACACTAGTTGTCCAGAACTCATTCTAATTGGAGTGCTGACCTGTCAGTTTCTTTCTTGTTTGGGAAAATGAGCAGCTTGAGTTTAGCTGATGTCATAACATTAACTACTACATTAACTACTCTGAAATGCCATTCTAAATTTATAATTTCTTACAGAATCCTAGTCCCATAGAAGAGTTTAATATTATATCTTTGTGATATAGTCTTTTTTCCTTCTAGGCATCTTTTTCATTTGGATTGCCTCATCGCTCCAAAATAATACTCAATCTTTCATGGTTGAGCATTAAAACCTTATGAACTTTATCACATGCTGGGCTGCATCCAAAGCCCTGTGGCCAGCAGGTCGAGAGAACTGATTCTGCCCCTCTACCCACCTTTTGTAAGACCCCCACCTGCAGTGCTGCATCCAGCTCTGGGACACCAAATGCAAGAAAGACATGGACCTGCTGGCTCAGGTCCAGGCGAGGGCCATGAGGATAATCAGAGGGCTGGAGCAGCTCAGCTATGGAGACAGGCTGAGAGAATTGGGGTTGACAGGCTTGGAGAAGAGGAGGCTCCAAGGAGACATTTGCAGCCTTTCAGTGTGCAAATGGGGCTTATAAGAGAGACCTTTTACCTTTAGGAATGGCACAAGGACAATGATTTTAAACTGAAAGTGAATTATTACAAATTAGATTTTAGGAAGAAATTTTTTTTTAACGTGAGGGTGTTAAGGGCCTGGCACAGGTTGCCCAGAGAATCTGTGGCTCTCCCTTTACTGGAAGTGTTCAAGGCCAGGCTGGATGGGGTTTTGGGCAGCCTGGTCTAGTGGAAAGTGTCCCTGCCCACAGCAGGGGGTGGAACTGGGTGATTTTTAAGGTCCTTTCCAACCTGAGCTTCTCTATGTTACTCTGTGCCTGTAGTAACTAATGTGAATGGTAGCTTTTGTACTTTTTTTTTCAGTTTTGGGGGTTTTATTTGTTTTGCTTTCAGTAAAGTGCCAAAAGTTCTGATAAAAGAAATATCAGCGTTGAAATTTTTTTTTTTAATTGAGTGTATTCAAGCTCCTACTTCCACTTTTCTGTTTAGAACTCTGGTATGTCATCTTAACTGGTAGTACTTTATGTAAAAAAGCTTAAAAGGAACAGTTCATTTGCACCCTGCATTGATTTTTGTCAGGTGTAAATTAATTCTGAGTTACATAGAAGATAATTAGAGCACATTATTAATTTTTAATGGTCTTAAATTTCTAACTGATTTCCATTGAATCTTTTATTTTTTTTTAACAGTAGATATATTGCATTTAAAGATCCTTGACATGTGCAAACATATGAGATGGACTAGCTTTTCATTTCTAATTGGTTTTACTTCATTTTCAGTTGATGGAATTTTTGATAAGCATTCTGTTTATTAATGTAATTTGTTTCTTAGTTATTTTGTAAAACTGGTGGGATGAGGTTTTTTAGACATACAAAATAGTCAACCTTTTATTTTCAAAGCCTTGGCTTTAAGGTTTGTTATTTTTCATGCTTTATTTTTTATTAAACATAAAGTGTGTTTATGTTATATAAATACTAATTCTGTAATCATTTAAGCATAATAAACTGCAGTTAGAGATGAAGAGCATAGAAGAAAAAATAGGTTCTCTTTATAAACAAATTATTCCCTTCCAAATCAATTTTTTAGTTTTATAAGAAATGTAAACTATATTCTGTTTGCACTGTAAAAAGAAAAATATTTTCAGACTCATTTTGTTTGTGTAAAAGATCACTCCAGGCATCTTTATCTGTTCCTGACTAGGAATTCTAAAATCATTGGGTTTAGATAATTTCTCTGAATCAAGTCATTAGCACAGTTCTTTTTGTTATGTTGGAGCTCTTGACTGCTGGGGAAATGGCTGCAAAGCCTTTTTACCCAGGCTTTTTGAGAGGGAAATTACAAAGCTTTTGGGGGGAGAGAAATGCTTTACAAGTGTGAGGTATTTGGAGTTATATCTTTATCTGATGGACTTTTACTCTTATTTATGTTTTATTATGTTTCTGACTGTAAGTACCTGTAGTCTTGTACAGATTGTAGGCCATAACTGACCTATTATTTTAAAATATAAACAAATAGATACTGTGGGCATCCAAAATCTACTTTTAGAAGAGAGAGAAGTCTGAATTGGAAGTCCCTCTTCTCTTAAATGATTTTATCTGCAGTTTAGAAGTGTACACTACTTTTTCACTTGTAAGTCTTAAAATCGAATATGAGTTTGACACATGTATTCAAATCAACAGAGATTTCAAATCACATAATGTTGTCTAGAAAGCAAGGCTACTCAAGAGTATCTTTCAGTCTTCAACATTCCTGCCAGTGTTCATTAATGGGGTGAACTTATTCTGAGAAATTGCGCACTGAGAGATACATCTGACATAAAATTTGTCGTCAAATAACCATATTTGGAGACTCATGAACATTCTTAAGAGATGTCTGATCTATGTGTTGAACATGTTATTGATCCATTTCTTGAACAGGCAGAAATCAGTTTGTACAGTTTTCCTACAAGTGATTCGCAACACAAACTTAATTTCCAGAGGAAAAGCCAAGGTTCTGATCCTTGTTATTCTGAGATTCTTCACCATACCTAACTATAAAATATGCTTATGCAGTTTGCTTTTTCTTCATATGCTCCACTAGTGTGAGATGTCACACTCTGAAGACTCTTTGCTAGTCCATTCTTTGCATTAAACTGTTAAGCTGATGAAATATGGGGTATTTAAAGGTCTGTGAAATTCAAGATCACTAGAATTACTTATTGAAACATTTGGAGCAGAAAGATGAGCTCCTGTGTCTGGTAAATAAATTCACAGTCAGGCAAGCTTTACTTATTTAGATGAAATTGCTTGTTTTTCTACAAAGATAAGGGCTGAACAGTTATTAAAGGAGATGCTGCTGGCCTTGAGCAGTGTAGCAGCTTTGATCTATGCTTTAAAACTTCTATTG
The DNA here is from genome assembly GCA_024500445.1 of Entomyzon cyanotis. NCBI lineage: Eukaryota > Metazoa > Chordata > Aves > Passeriformes > Meliphagidae > Entomyzon > Entomyzon cyanotis. The sequence continues at coordinate 7,899,180 of JAKEPQ010000756.1, forward strand.
ATAACAGTTCTTTTTGCTCAAAGCCTGTATGCCTATATGCACCAGCAGCATGTCATCAAAAAGTTTGTGCTTTACAAAAAAGGAAAACATAGAAAGAAGCTGAAAATGTGCACTTCAGGAAAAAAAAAAAGAACAAAAAATCCCAGTTATTTTTAACCAGTCCTGAAGCTAAATTTTACTTCATACTTAAAGGTGGTCAGTTCTGGTCTCTGATAGACCTATTTGGAAATATCTTGCCTGAAATTAAACTATATGTATGAAGGACTAGAATAGATTTTCCAGAGACTTCTCTGGAAACATTTAGGAGCCATTTATCAAAAGAAAAATATATACATATATATCTTAGATATGAAAAAGAGATGCCATCACAACAGCTGCAATTGATAATTCTCTTTTGGAAGTAAAGCACTAAGGGAGTTTTCCTTGGGTAAAGAAATTTTTTTAATACTCTTAGAAGATAATAACAAAGGAATTACGAAAAAAATACAAATCAATATTTAATAGAAGAAAGCTACTATTCACCCAAGACATAAGAAGAGGAGGGAAAAGGCTACTCGCTCTCATTTTCTAGAGATCACTGAACTTTCTGCTCTCCACAGAAACAGTGAGTAGAAAAGTCACTTAGTGGCACGGTGGTTTGAAGATCACAGCTAGTTTGCAAACCAGCAATTTCCTGTGTCAGACTCAGTGTTTGGTACATGTTTAATGCAGCCATTTATAGGCAGGTTTGTAAAAACAACACACCATCCTTTTGCTTGGCTGTAGCTTGATGATTTCATAAGGAACTGATATAAAGATTGTCCTAAATAGTTCACACACAATATATTTTCTGCGGTAGGTAGAATACATTGTAGTATTCTTGATATTCTTTTACTATTTTTAAAGGTGTATTCCCACAATTAAACATCTCTCTTTAAAAATATTTGGTAAAGTATGGGAAAGTTCCAGAGAGAAATGGGTGAAGCAATACCACAAGAAGAGTTGAGGAGTGAATGTAATTTCTTTGTAGCAAAAGAAGACACTAAAATCAGGACATGAAGAGGCAATGTATGTTTTGTAGGTCACCTCCCTCTATCAGACAAGGGTCTGGCTGAAGAGTTTCTTATCCTCAAGAGGAAATGCTCTTCCTCATTTCTGACAGAGTGTCCTTCAAGGGCCTGATATTGCCTAGAGCTAAATATAATTAACAGGTATTCTCTTTCACAAGAATTTTGGCTGAATCTGTTTCAGGAGAGAAGAAACCTACCAAGATAAAAGCCCAGCAAACTCAAGGCTGAATACTAATACTTCCGTGTTCCATAACAAACTGACACAACACTCAATTGGAATTTCTCAGTGAACATGAAAGCTTGGATACAGGTATATGGCTTGTTTGACTACACCAGTTAATAAACTTGTGCATTACTTCCTTTTTCCAGATGCTCCAACATTCGTGTCAAATCAAACTGTATATTACTCTTGGGAAGGCAATCCCATCAATATAAGCTGTGAAGTGCTAGCAAATCCGTCTGCCTCAGTTCAGTGGAAAAGAGGAAAATTAGTTTTACCTGTAAAAAATACAACACACTTGAAGACCTACAGTACAGGAAGAAAGCTGATTCTAGAGGTAAGGCTTGAAATGGAAATGGACATGGTGGCAGAACATAATTTTGTCCTTAGTTTGGCAGCACTGTGAGTACTGCAGAGTGTATTTAAGGCTAAGACCTACGAATTAGTAAGTAACACTCTTTAAAAACTAGAACAAAAACAACAAACAAATGTATGTAAACTGTTTTACCTACACGTTTCTTAAGAGTAGTTAGAAAATAAACCTTATTTGAATGGCTTGTAGCTCAGTTTTCCAACTGCACCCAACAAAAATCTAACTGGCATTTCTTGGAAGTAAATAAATCCATAAATAGATCTAAAACTAAACTATCATGCTAATACTGAAAATTAAAGTGACTGCCTGGTAGGTGCTTGGAATCTACAAAAAGTTTATTAGATATTTTTTATTGTTTAAAGGTGAAATAATAAAGATGAACAATGCCACTATGTTCCATTTTTGGATTTCCTCATTTGAAGTTGGGAAGGGGGAGTTAAACATGAAAAAAGGTTTATTTAAGTCTGTATTTGGAGAATATACTAGATATGCTGAAGTAAGAACACCTCTGCATATTGGTTAAGGAGAACATACTTGAATTTCTGATTTTTATTTTTTTAGAGCTATATTTAATTAGCAAATAATATTTACAAAGTGTATTCATTTTAAAGATTGCTCCCACATCTGACAGTGATTTTGGACGGTATAATTGTACAGCCACAAACAGAATAGGAACACGGTATCAGGAGTATACACTTGGTCAAGCTGGTAAGTTAAAATTTTGTTTCCTTTTCTTGAAATATTGTTTCCTACTTTAATCAAAATTAAGTTCAGACACACTAACCTCTGTTTATTTTATTCCATGGACAGTTTGCAGATAATTTAATTCTCTAAAAGTTGAGTTGCAGTATAAAGTAAAATAAACCAGTTCCCTCAGAATATGAATCTTCTTTGGATTTAATTTTAAGGCCTTCTGAAATTTGAAAAAAATTAAATTAGTCTAACTCTTTTTCTTCTACCTTACTATATCCTACATTTATAACAGTGTATTTTCATTACTTCAGCAGAGAGACATATGGTTTGTGGGCAGTAAAAGAGAGAATTAGGAAATTCTTTTTTTCCTTTTTCTTCCCCGTATTTTCTTGATAAACCAACAATGACAAAAGACTGAAATACTTCAACAAAGAACTTCTACCTCCATTTGCACTTCTAGTTATTTAAATGTAGAGTTTGACCCAGAGTGTTAGATTGAATTAACTTAAGCTCTGAGATGTTCTACACCGTATTGTTATGTCATTCTGTCGCTGTTGAGCCGCTAGCAGAGAAAAGGACCCGAGTTCTCAGTGTGACAAGAAAGTGGAAATTTATTATTTTGGTTTCAATATATATAGACTTTTCAGAGGTCGCCCAGATTGGTCAGCCAGAAACCTCCCCCTAGGCCTGATTGGCCAGGCCTGAACAGTCCAAATCTCGAGACACTGTTTAAATAACATCCAAACTTTATCTTTGTTTATAAAACACAGAGGAATGTTCTCATGAGAAAGACCTGTGCTAGCCACATCCTTCTATTGTTGTTTAGGCAAACACAAAAATCTGACTGTTCTTTGACAGAGATAACTATTAACTGAGACTAAATGAGAGTTTCTTTGCAGTACTTTCAATTATATTTTCTTGTGGAATGGACTAATGCTTGTTCAGCTTTGAGGTCTCTAAACATTTGGATTTATGTACTCAGAGGATACAAATTGTGCCAACTTTAATGATCGCTCTGGAGCTGTAATGCAGCTGACAGTACTAAAGGTACTGCCACACTGAGAGACATAAACTTCTTGGGATGTGATGTGTTGTTATGCACCATTTTTATTGTGTAACCTCTAGTTTCTCTTTTTGAATCCTACCAGGAAGACTTTTGGGGGAACATTCCTGGAATGTGCACATCCATTGTTACTATAATACTTTTTTTTGTTTTGAAGAACCATCAAAAGTGCTGAGTTTCTTAAAATAGGAAAATGTGGGGTTTAATTTCAGAAAACATCAAATTTCTATGGGCCACAATTTAATGTTATTTAGAAGATCCATCACCCTTCATTTTACAACTTTTGGGGGGTTTTACCAGTGGCGTGATCTTACCTTCCTTTGACAGCTACATTCGACTACTGAAGAAAAAAGCTTTTCTTGAAACCATGAACATAAATAATAGGAAAGGGAAAAAAAATCCCCACTTACATCCCTCTGGTGTCTTACCTATCAGGACAGAAAATGCTGAGAAAATATTGTGGTTGCCACTGTGTGCTGTTTCTTGCTAAATATGTATACACTTGGGAGAGCATTATAACAGATGTTCTCCAGAATGTTGTTTTTTCCCTTAGATTTGTAGAACAGGATCTCATCACAATGCATGATACTACATGATGTTTATTTTAGCAATGTATATAGTCCCTGCTTTTATAACTTATTGTTAATAAATTTTAATCAAAAACATTACCATTGTTAAATAAAAAGAACATGATATTTTGTCATTTTATTTCTGGAAATTTACACATGAGTGCCCCTGGAAATGCAAGGGAAAATAAATAACAAACTATAATACTGTTCTGGATTTTAAATGCAACTGTATCAGAAGCATTACTGATGCCAGTTTTTCAAACAGATTAATATTCTCTCCTTTTGCAATGGCTCGCTTGTTTTTTTTTTTTCAGGCAGTTCTTCTGAAAACTTGATGAATGCTTAAAAAATATGTATTGTAGTTGCAAGCATAAAGAGGTAAATCAGGATAAATAGAACTATGGGAAGACATAATGTAAAGAATGAGCTATATGTGAATACCCTATATAATGGGATTAAGTTCAGAAAATAGAAAGAAGGAAAAGTGGGTTTTTAGAAGTGATAATGAACAGGGCTGGGAACACTGGGTTTGGAATGTCACTATGCACTACCATGCACACTTGCTATGCACTACTTACAGCAGTGAAATGCATAAAATTCAGTATCCTGAAAGATAGATATTTTTTGCATTTGGCTCTAAATAGACTTTGGTTTTGGAATAAAAACCCAAACATGTAGTTCACTGGTACAAATTTTGTACTTAAACTGGTATCAGCTGGAAATGGAAAATAATCAGGGAGATGGGGAATAAAACCATTATAATAATTACATAATAAGATGTCAGATGCAGTTTTCTCTTTAGGTTTATTACCTCAGTCACTTCACTCTGGCTGATTAGGAAGGCCTAATGATTGATATTTTTCATATTGAAGCCTATAAAATAATTTTATACATTTCAATACAGCCTGGATTGCCTTCTGGTTTTGATTGTAAATAAAACTGCTGGGGTGTAGAATATTTTTACAAAGGCTCTGTCAGGGAAAAATAATTACAATTTCTTGCTGGGAGACAGTATTAAGTAAAGTGTGCTGCTAGGGTAAATTCGATCACAAATAATGATCTTTCTACAGAATAGTTTTCTCTTGAAATTCTGCAGGAATTTCTTGTTCTTTCAAGTTTTGTTCCATTTTCTGCTTTGCTAGATTTCAGCAGAATCAAACTACCTTTTTTTTTTTTCTAATTTACAACTACTTAGAAAGTGATCATACTGTCAAAATTCCATTATCTTTATTCCTGTTGCCTTCCTTAAGAAATTAAAATTATTGAAGATTAAAAAGACATTTCTTTCTGTATTTATGTGCCATTTACAGCCGTATTTGTATGACAGGAAAGCCATAACTGTTTTCTCAGATTATACAGAGCTACTGAATCAGCCTGAATTCCATTTAAGCCTTTCAAAACAACTGAAAAGGTGCAGAGTATTTGAGGTTTCACACTGGAAGGGGCTGGCCAGCTTAGAAACTTCAGAGGGTTTTTGCTAGCTTAATCAGATGTCCTCATGACCTGACTTGTGGTGAGCAACTCTTAAAAATAGCAGATGGGTGACCTCCTTTTTCATTCACTGAGCTTTTAAAATATTATGTGACTAACATATAAAGTGTAAAAAGAACCACAGTCACTTCCTGCCACTGCAGATTAATTGCTTCATGTCACAGCCACAACTTGGCTTTTAGAACTTTACTTACACTCTGGTTTTAATCTAGGACAGGCTTAAATTTTGGCAAGCCAGGTCAGCTTGACAGGTTGTCCCAATGGCTCTCAGAGCCTCAGGTGAGCACAGATACTCCTAGATTCGTCCAAATCTAGTTTATCCATAGTTTATGGGAAATATCACTATGCAGGGAGCCATTATGAAGTAGATAAGCATTTGTCTGTTTTGCTGAGGTCTCAGAATCATTTTAAATATTTTCTGTAGGTAAAGAGAAAAACGTAAGGCCATCAGTAGTTTAGGACAATGTTATTAGAATAGGTAATTAAAATGGTAAATTTTAAGGTTGTCACACAGAGCTAAACTAGATTTTTCAAGGTTTCTCTCTTTTTTTTAATATTAATGTAGATTTTATACATAGTTGGATGTATAGCTGGGCTGAATCTAGAGCCCTAAAAAGTAAACCGTGATTCACTTCTAAGGCTGTCATAGCCTTACTTATCCTCTACTTTCCTTTCCCCTGCATTCTTGAATTCTGGGATGGCATAGGGTTTAAAAGTCCTGCTGTGGGCACGGACACTTTTCACTAGACTGGGTTGCTCAACATCCTGCCCAAGCTGGCCTCAAACACTTCCAGGGATGGGGCACCCACAGCATCTCTGAGTAAACGAGACATACTACATGTCCTATAGCTGTATTATTGATCAGTTTCCTTTCCACAGGAATATTACAGGGAATTAAAAAACAAACAGTTGATGATGTCATTAGATAGTGAGAACTTCTACATCACTTTATTGAATTAGAAATTCTTTAAGCATCCTGTGCTCACAGAAAGTCAGTGAAGATGGGAAATTATGACAACAAAAGCAAATGAAGACATGGGAAAGGCAATAATTGAGCTTCACAGAAAACGCATCCTGTAACTTGTTTCATGGAATTAAGTAAAGCTCAAAATGTGATAAGGCTGATTGATAACTGACAAAGACTACAACATCAAATTTAGAAGTTTATTAGTCTGTAGTTTTGATGCTGCCACTTTACTGCTGACTAATGAATGTTTTTCTTTTTTCTCCAAGTATTTGCATTTTCATATAGGTAAAAGAAAATCAAAGAAATAGGACTTGATTTTCCCTGGAGAATAGTATAATTAAAAAGAAAATGGTATTCTGCCAAAACCCCTCTCATCGCCGCAAAAATATGGGCAGACCTAAAATCTAGCTTGCTGTTCTAAAACTTGCCACTGACATCTTAGCAGCCTTAGCTAAAGTATTTTTATTAAAAAAAAGAACCAAACAGCAATATATTTGCAATTAGCAAGGTGTGAAACTATCAACATGGCAGCAGTGTTTTCTTTGTGTGCATGTGTCTTACTCTATTTTATTATTTATGTATTTCTTTGCTAGCTGTGGTTCTGTTTACTAGCTGTGGTTCTGTTTACTAGCCTAATACTTGTTTTTCCAGAACTCCCAGAGATTTGGTAAAAGAAATCTATGTAGATTTTATATTGGGGTTTTTTTCTCAATTCTAAGGATGTACAAGAACAAGCTATTTCATAGTGACTTTTTTACTCCAAAAATTCAGTCCCCAGCCTCATCTCTTTTCTTGCCAGGGTCCTGGTGCTGCTTAGATTCAGCATTTAGACAGAGTTATTTTCAGTCAATATATATGCCAGATGTACAGAGACAGGAAAAGCTGGAGAGCTGCAGTAGGAACATGCTGATAGGAGACAAGAGCTAACAGGAAGATCAATCTCTGAGCCCACTACCCCCTCTCACAGCATCACTTCCTTTTCTCTGTTTGTACCAGGACTGTTAAACTCTGAGAAGGGAAGTTATTTTCTTCCAGAAAGCTATCAAAAAAATATCTGGAAAAGAAAACCCCCAGTGATAAGAAATGGTTATTTGTTGAACAGGTTTGGTTGTAATTGTAGGAGACTTGAAAGACCATTTTCACATCAGTGGAGACAAATAGGTACTCATAATTTTTTGTGTACTTCTCTATCAGCTGTGATACTGTTTTTGGAGCCAAACTAGTGCTGCTTAACTTAGGCCATTACATCACAAAGTTCATTTGTGCAAACCAGCATTATGTGCTGAGTACAAAAAACCATAAAATGCAATTTTATGCCTTTTAGTTGGGGATACTTTTTGACTGTATTTGATTCTTTAACATCATGCATTAATACAGGCATATACTGAGCAGAGAAATAGATGCTGTGGAAAGAAGATGAAGTTGACTCAACATCTGACACTTTTTGGGTCTTTTTATGTCTTAAAGGCTGAAGTTGTGATTAATTATTTCTTGTTTTGACAGCAATATAATGACATAAACAGATAGCAGTGGACATTCTAAGGAAATATTTTGGAATCTTTGCTATCACTAAGTGATCTTTAGATCATAGAAAGTAAATCCCATACATCTTCTACTATGTAGTCCTTCAACTTATATCTATAATGCTATATGAATTAGTCATCACTGCCTGTAGCTAAACTTCTCTAAGATTCATTTTGTTGGTTTCTTTTAGAAGGAAAAAGAACAAGAAACATCCACAGCTCTATCCTTCCAGGCACAGACTGCAGAGTGCATAACATTGCAAATTATTCTTCACTCCTACTAAACATTGATCCAAAAGCCTTGCAATTCTAACATGAAAATCATGGCAATGCTCCAAGTAATTGCAGCTGACGGGGGACAGCTCAAATGCTGGAATGTTTAGCTGGATCAGGACCAGAAGGCTGTATACCTTGCAAGATCAAATTCCTACTGATTAGAGAACTACAGAATTAGATTCAGTTCATTATGCTGTTGTTGATCTTCTTTGGGGAAAAAAGTTACAAATTTGCCTAGCTGGAAAGAGATAGTAGGTATTTTATAATATCTTAATGGTATTGCTAGTATTTGGTTTTGGTTTTCACTAGGGAAATGTGTCTCCTCCTATATTTTCTTCAGGCAATTCACACTTTTCCTTGGAACTGATACAGTTCAACTCTTAAAACTGCATAAAACTTACCTGCATGTGTGGGTGGCTTGGAATGTGGGATGCATATTTAAAATAGTATTGTAGATGTATTTTACACTTCAATGAGTTCTAAACATATTGCATTGTGCTAGTTATGCAAAATATCATCCTGGGTTTTCAAAGGAGCTTCATTTCATGCTTATTATCAACTGGAATCGTATCTTGGCAGAAATTATGCTTGAATTTGCAGTAGAGAACATAAGATTCTTCCTGAAGGATTTCATCTTCCCTATGCCATGCTTATTATAGTTAACCATATACAGACATTAACACACAAGGAAAAGATGTTTTCTTAACATTTGGAAAGTCAAGAACACAGTGGATATGTAAATAACACATTTTTGTTTCATACCATTGACCAAATAATTGTTTTGATGAAAACACAAGCATCAGTGAATTGCCTCATTAAAAAATCATCCAAAAACTAACATAAAAATAGTATGAATGAAATTAAATATTCATTCATTCATTCATTCATTCATCCCCTTTGTTTGTTTGTTTCATCTTGAACTCTTTTGAAAAGAGAAAACAAATTTTTAGAAGTACGGAAGCTATTAGTAATACTGTAGGTATCCACAGCAGCTTTTCGCTTGCAATTAAATGCAAAAAGCATTCATCTTCCATACTGAATATTGACATTCATCTTTTCAAGTGATGGCATCCACTTCTCTCACACAGTGCCATTCTGCTCCAGTATGGCTGTCCTGGATTGCTTTGCTGGGATTCTTGCACTGTATTTTTCCACTCCTCTCAGAACCATCACTTGAGCTCAGGAGAGAAGGAATATGTACTCAGAATTAGGCTTGTGTACTTAATTACTCTGTTGGAGGAAAAAAATAAGTATTTCTCTAAGTTTTAATGAGAATCTGAAGGAAAGGGGTCACTCCCAAGGTGATTCTAATCCTCAGCCTCCTCTGATTTTGGGACCAATGCTTACTTAGCAAGTAACTCCTATAATTCATTCTTCTTCCATATAAAAACAGAAAAGAAAAAAAAACCCAAAAGACTGCATGTTTTTTTGAACACAGTTTCTCTTTTCTAAAGACCCCCAACTTTTTGATCAATGTAGAAGACCCAGACACAGGTCTGTGTTCTCATGGATGCATAGCAGATTGGTTGCTTTTGGTCATGTTCTATCTGATCATGAATCTTCAGCCCCTTTGTAAGGGTAAAAATTGCTTGAAAAATCCAAGATCCTGTTGAATGGTTCCTGGAATAAGAAGGGATTTGAATCTCTCAAACCAAGACTTTAATTGTACTAAAATCTGTAATTTCGTGGAGTCAGATAGTTGTGCCGTTAAGTAAAAGATATTACACTGGTTCATCCATACAAATAAATCTATGCTGACTTTAACCCAATGAACACCAAGTATTGGAGGTTTCAGGAGACCTGGAATCAGAAATTCCAGCTGTAAGAGGTATGAAATTTGCATGAAGAAACTCAAGGCTGACAACTGACAGAGATTTCATTCTGAAAAAAAATTAAGTTTCTTATAATCAAAAGGTTATACAAATCAGCTCCTTTAGACCAGCTTTGGCATTTCATTTTCTGGAGAATTGGTGGCTGAATACATAATTAAATCAGTTCTGTAATAGTTTATAGAAATTTTTGTCTCATTTTCATTCAAGTACCAATGCTGAGTGAAGCTCAGATTGATTCTTTTTTATTCTCGCTGTCTGACAGCCTTTGAATAAAGACAATATTTTATGTAAATTATTCATTACCAACTAACCAAATTACAGGCTTTGGCTCAAGTTCTGGCATGTCCTTACAAAAATATCTTTTATAACATAGGACAAAAGCAATGTCAAACCTGTAAGCAGGTATGCAAATCATTTTCAGATGGATCAGAAAAGAAATTCTTAATGTTGTTTCAAAACCCTGCTATTCTGTCCACAAAACTAAAATTCTTCCTAGCATTTTCAGTATAATTTTTTATAATTATAACACCTTAAAATGTCAGACAATTAGAAAAGCTAGTCTTTTGAATTATATGTGTTTGATCATAAAGGGTAAAAATAGTAAAAATATTTCCGTTTTTAAAGATGTACTGGCTCCAATGTTATTTTTTTGTTTTGTTTCATATGTAGCATTCCAGCACCTAAAAACACCTACTCTATTTTCATAGATCTTTTCTACTGTGAAAGATATGCTTTTTGCTTTTGAGTTCTGGGAAAATGTTTCTTTCCACCTATATTGCAAATTAGTTCTTAAACTGAACAGAGAATAGAAACCTTGCATTATTACATCTTTTTGGCTTGAAACTCAGTCTTTAAAAAAAAAAAAAAAAATACAGTTTGGCGCTGTAGTTCAGAGTTCCATAAAATGTCCAAGTTATTTATACAGTTCTTTGTCATAACCTTATTTAGCAGAATTCAGACTCTGAATTATCTATTTAGCTGTAACTGTTCCTTTTGTTAAATTTGAGTTAAAGTTTGTTATTCTCTTTTACATGGTCATACAGTCAACAAACTGATCTTTGACATTTGACTATGATGAAATTAGCTATTAAAAAAGATCATATTATAAAAAAAAGGCAAAAGTGGAAAATGTTTTTGCGGTACTTTAGCATACAAGTAAATGAATGTGGTTTTCTTACAGCTCAATAGTAGAAAGCTTAAGTTGTTTATCTAACATAAATATTATTGCACCATATTCAATTTTTTTTCTCCCTTGAAGACTCTAAGACTTTTGTGGGTAGATTATCAGCTGCTTTGGTTTGTCTAGTTGCTGCTGATTATGGAACTGTGTTTGTACTTTTTTAGATGTGCCATCAAATCCGTACGGAGTACGAGTTTTAGAGCTGTCACAAACTACTGCCAAGGTTTCGTTCAATAAGCCAGATTCACATGGAGGTGTGCCCATCCACCACTACCAAGTGGATGTGAAAGAGGTAGCCTCGGAAACCTGGAAAATAGTTCGCTCCCATGGAGTTCAAAGTAAGTACACAAAAAATAAATGGAAGTATTTTGACTGAGAAGAATGTCCAAGGAAAAGACAGTAAGTATATCTTTGTTTCTTTCTTTGTCTTAGTCCACTAGCTGTATCTATTAGTGCAGACCTCTCTACACCACTTAGAAATATTCCTGCAATTTTGTATAAGCCAACTGTTACCTTTTAGTTTTAAAAATGTTTACAATTATTGTCCATTTTTCATGTCCAGCCAAAAGCCAGCTTTTGAAGCAATACATTTCAAAGAGAGTACAAATGAGATTGCTTTTGAGAAGGTGCATTAGGTAGGCAGTTAAATGAATAATTTTAAGTAAGCTGTTATGTAATATTTAATACTGGGCATTAATTACTGATTTTGACCTACTTAATAAACTTTCTACATACCTGTTAATATTCATAATATTTGGTTCAAAAGCATATCTATAATGTTTGTTCAACAGACATTCCTCAAACAGACAAGACTTCTTTAGGCCCCTGATTTGTTGGGGAGTTTATACAGAGTAATGCTAAGCCTTGCATCCAGATTTACCTTTTGGTACTTTTGGTGCAAGTTAAGGCCACTCCAACAGTCTTCTGATTAATACTGAAGGAGGTCAATGGTTTTTCAGCTGTCAGCAGTCACAGGAGACAAAAATGTAGCAAATAGTGTAGCAAATCTGATGTGTTATCTCTTTCCCTTTCCTATCCTCATCCTCCTATAATCCTCATACAAAAGTTCTGAACTAAACAGAACATGTTCAAAATTACAGAATTATTTCAAAGAAACATACAATTAACATGTAGTTAACATGTATTAAAAAAAATAGGTTATGACTCTTTATCTTTTGTTTTTCTTAGCCAATTTTCTTAGCCATTTATACACACAGTAACTGTGTCTATACGTGTAATTAAGTAAATCTTAGGAACTTTCATTTTATTCCAGTATAGGTTGAATTTCTTTCAATGCTAGGAGACCTAAAGAAGACATTGATTTTCCTCTATTTGCAGAGCAGGCACATTAAGGATATTGGTGTACTTTCTTTTCATGCAATGTTTCAGACCAAATTTGAGACTTTTATTCTCATAGCTACCTCCTTCAATGAATTTACAATATTTTTTCTGATGTGAATTATATCAAATACTAAAACTTGAAGTGACCAGTCTGTGTAGTAAAATGCAAGGCACTCAAATGAGTACAAACCCAGTGACTACAGTGCCAGTTAGTCTATCACAGAGATGCTTAACTTCATTGCAATGCCAGAACAAAAAAAAGTCCCCAGTGTTAAGTTTGCAGAACAACATATTCACCTCACTCCCCATAAAACTGTCTTTCCTATTATTTCTGTTGATGTGATGTTTATTAAAATACTAATTGATTACACCAGGAAAGATGTGTAATTCAACTGACCCTTGTTATGAGATCTGACTGAAGCTGCCTTCTTCAAAAATTCACACTTTCCTTTTGAAACATTCCTTCAGCATTGTGTGTTTTTAGGTTGTTGTTAATTTTGGAGATTTCTGTACAATATTAATTGATCTTGGAATCATTTTTGTCCAAGACTAGTGAGAATTCTACGGTAATCTATGGTAATCTATTCTAAAATTGGAGTAGAGTGACAGGTAAAAATACCTGCAGTTCTTATGCAGATGTTACCTGTCGCTGTTGAGCGGCTAGCTGAGGACTGACCCAAGTTCTCAGACAAGGAAAGAGAGGAGAAAAGGAACTTTATTGTTTTGAATTCCATATATATATAGAGTCTACAGAAGTGCCCCAGATTGGTCAGCCCAAGACCTCCCCCTAGGCCCAATTGGCCAAGCCCGAACTGACTAAATCTGGAGAAACTGTTTGCAAAACATCCAAACTTTATCTTGTTTATGAAATATAGCAAAATGTTCCCACGGGAAAAACCTGTGCTAGCCACAGCTACCAACATTAAGTAGATTGTGGGTATTGAGGATCTCTGCTGCCATTCCTACTAATATTAAATATTTCTTCATCAAAAAGTTGTACTACTTCCTGCATACTGTCATATTATATTCCCGTGTCTCCCTTTATACAGTTTATTCTCCTTTTTCACTTGGACTATTTTAGGGGGTGTACCATTTTGCAAGCATGTGTTTTCCTCTTCATTTCATTTTCCCTTGACTGTATGCTGAAAGGGGTTTTTTTTGAGAAAACAAAATAGTTCACATGATTTTGGACATATTAAAGATACCTCTTAATAGCATGTATTAGCAAAAATTACTCCAAGTGATGACAAAAACTAGTATATATGAAAACAACCTGAAAAGCGATCGCAGTCTACAAAGAGTCATGTTGTAAACACATAAATATTGAAAGGACAGTGGAAAATATTAAAAATTAATTCTACATTCATAATTAATTAATTATGTTTTCTGAAATCTCTACTGATATACCCCTGTATAGAAAGACTGAGATTGTATATTCTATATGTCTCTGAATTCCTCTCTGAACTATTTTAGAAATCAAAAACTACTTCAGATGGTCAAATATTTACTAAAAAGAAGACATCTTGTTTTCATATATCTTGTTGAAGCTACATTATGTAGTTTTATAGGGAAATCAAAAGTGTCCTGGTTGCATTTATCACAAGTCCCTGCAGATATTCTATAATAAGGTGAAAACTTGTTCTGTTTGTGGAGTACTATAGGGCCGAACCAGAAAACCAAAACATGCTACTAAAACACAGACAGAACAATCCAGAGCAGAAAAAGCTTTTGCAAGTGGAGATGTCAAAAACCAAAATTAGTGTCCTTTTTTAAAAATGAAATATTGCTAAATGGAACTGGAATCTTGCTGGAATATTGAGCCTTTACTTTTTTCCTGAGCATTCAGAGGGTTTTAGCAATTTTTCTAAAACATCTGTTTAAACTTCTCTCTATTTATATTTTAGCCTACTTGCAGTGACATGTTAAGATAACCTTGAGATTTCCTCTCCAAAATCCCTATTTTCTATTCCTGAAAGATTTTTTCAAAGAAGCTTTTATTAATGTGAAGGTGTTTCTATTTTTTTTTCAGCTTTTTGATACATTTGGGATACTTTAAAGTCTTTTGAATGATAAGAACAAATAAATGTTTTTGAGACAGTTTCTGATTGTGTTTAAATAACTAAGAACCGCTTTCCTACCATGCCTCAACATCATCTCAGCTGAGTGAGCAGGATGTTTAGAATGCAGTAATTTTTCTGTATTCCAATTTGTATTTAGATCATCATAATTTCCACACTCAGTCAATATTCCTTAATGGAAACAAAACCACTTTTTCCTTCTTTTCACATTTTAGGGAAGTTTATGGCTAAGATTCAGCTATAAATGCTGTTTACACAGTGACAGAGAGCTGCTTGCACATCTTAAGTGGTGGTGCATACATAATGCATGGGACATGATTTTTTCCCAGCAGTAAGTGGTAAAATATTCTGAAATTTTACAGGGTGGTTATTTATCAGTCTGATTCAACTCACAAGTGGTAAAACTGCAGACCTTTCTTGCCACGATGTACAAAATGTGTAAATTGCAAAACCATCTTTCAAGGCAAAAAAGCAGAAGAACCTACATTCAGGAGAAAGTTGTGCCTGGAAGACTGTAAGAATTCCAATACAGAGGTTTTCAAGGCTAAACTGAATCTTCTGCTCCCTCCCTACGGTGACCTATAGGAATAGTGTAGTTGTCTTCACACAGTAACAAAGAATAGCCATAAAGTGATAAACATAATGAAAAATGCATTTTTAAATGAAACAAACATCATGGAAATGTGGCTACAGAAGCAAGTTTATAAATAAAGCATTAATAAACGATTATGAGGTGTTTAGAAAACTTTTTGAGAATAATTCATCCTAAGGCTAGCAAGTCATTACTTTTTATCTGATTATGATCCATTAGCTATATATAAAACCTTTTACAAGTAAGATTATAATTGTTTTATTTACATGAAAACCACAATAGATGCTTATCAAAGTTGTTAGATATTCTTCTGTAATAAATCATCCAGTACATACAAATAAGTTTAATCAGGACAATTAAGCAGCATGAAGTGGATTCTATGCAAATCCAGTCTGCAATTCTCTTTATTTGCTGTTTTCTTCAAAGAATCCCTCTAAAGGTGACTTTTGTCCCAGACTTTACTAGTTTGAGCTGTTTTCAGGTAAGTAGAAAATTCTAGTCCTGGAGCTATACCCAGGAATATCTATTTCCCTATTCTCTTCCCTTTGTCTTTTATAATGAAGAAGATTTCATTTCAAAGTATGTGCTGATTGCACCTATTGAAGGAGAGCACAGAAAGTGAAGCAATCACTCTGATACACCAATTTCAGTCTGTTAAGGGATTTAAAGTCATAATCAACACTCTCGTAGCTCACCAAGAGATCAGGGAGCAAATGGCAGAGAGATTTTTCTGCACTTGCTAGGTGCTCCTCTGAATATGAAAATTGTTTTGTTGCAGACTACCAGTGAATCCAGCATTACAGTGGGGTTCCCTGTGGACTGGAGTCCCAAGGGGAGGTGGGTGTGCAGGGAAAATTCCCTTCAGGGCCCACACATTTATGATTCTGTCAGAAGTGAAAAGAAACCCACTAATCTTGAAGTAGCAGAACTGCAGATAATGTAAGGAAAATGAATTCTCCAAGGAGAGCTTGTGCCCTTTCACCCTGACTGCTGGTAAATCCCTGAGTGTGGGAAGGTGCCCATCCACTATCAGCAACTGGATAACCATGGGTGAAGAGCATTTGCCAGGCTTTCTTCTAAAGGCACAAAGAAAACAGGGACAAGGTGTGAGATACATGTCCTGGAAAAACATTGTCTTAACACAATCCTCTGCAATTTTATTTTTAAAGCAAGACATTGACTGATCTGTTTCTGTGTAATCAACAAAGACTTCATTAGAAAAAGACTTTTTTTTTCCCATTTCAAGCAATATTGGCTCTTCCAAGGAAGAAACAGGATAGAGTCTCTGACATTCAGTTCTTCACATTCCTCCAGTCCCTCAGAAAGCACCACTGATATAACTCTAATAGAGAAGTCATCAAGGTCTTATTTTGTCTTAACAGTATTATAGACATTAGTAATTCTGGTTCACAGGCAGCAAATAATGCATTTGTAAAGAATTAGCTTTTACACAAATCTAAACCACTGTGGAAGTGGGCTTGAAACCTGAAACAGATGTAATCTTTGAAAACATTTGAATGTCTCCAACAGGAATACAAAACACATTATTTCCTTTTTTCTTCAGTTTACAGGTAGACAGACAGAGATACATGTCAGTGGATCCTTTTTATTTTTTTTCAGAGCATTTAATATTTGAGTGAAATACCAAGGAAATCCAGTCTGAATTTCTAGTGCTACTCAATTTCCTGGTGAAGGAACAACATGAGGAATACAGTAAACACAGTCCCATATTCAGGTTACTGTGGAAATTCACAGATGGGATATGTGGATGGCTGGCACTCTCTTAGAGAAAAGAGATCTACATTTTGAGGATTTATATAGTCAATATCCACACACACGCACTACCTTTCTTCTTCTAAACCACTTGTATTTGGAAATTCTCAGATTTAAGATCTATTTCATTTCCTATTTTAAACTATTGGTTTTAGTGATTTTTTTAGGCAAAAATTTAAATTAATGCATATTTTAATTCTTAAAATTCAATTATAAGTATTTTATATAAAACCTCAATAAATATGGAAGACTTCTTAAAGCAAGTCTACTAATTTATTCAGTTTAACAACGTTTGACAAAGGTTCTATGTTTCATGAGTTTCTAGAGACGTTGCTAATGTATTGATGCCTAAATAATTTAGAATTTCTTATATTGGTAACAATTTGTAGCATGAAATGACTGGATATTAAAACCCAGAAATGTGTTGTGTCATGTATTTTTCTGAAAAATAAAAACTCAAACAACAACAGAAAAACCCCCAAACCAACCAAACAAAAACACCCCTAAACAGTCCAAACCAAAGCAAGCAACCAACCAACCCAAAAATCCCACAAACTGAAGTCTCTGGACGTTTCTGGCATCTCCAGCTGTTGGGTTTTTTTCAGGAGATATTCTGTTGAGTTTCAACTCTTTTAGTGAAATTCTCCCTGGAATTATCACTTAGCATTTATAGGATACTAACATAAAATAATTTCGACAACAGACAAATTATACAAAAAAGCCCAACGAAAGTTATACATATATTTCCAAACTGTGGGGTAAGGAAAAAAAAATTAACATGTTATGCGAGATGCATTTTTGAATCTATTTACATATGAATTCCAATGCTCAGGAATGTTTTCTCTTTTTGATATTAGAGATTCTTCCTTGGATGGCAGAAGCTTTAAAAATAATGTTCCAAGTACAATATTATTAAATTGTAGAAGTGTTACTTGTAAATATATTTCATGCAGTGATATCAAAATGTACCAAGGATACTTTATTGACATGTTTATATTTCTTTACTGAATATTTTATTAAAGGAGAAAATAATTTTCAGAGCCTTATGATAGCATAATCAGACTATGTGCAAGAAGAAATGGAATATAATTGTTTTTACTATTTTCCATTATAATCAAAAATGAAAGGAGGAAAAATATTTCTGTCTAAGAAATGTTGAAATCTTTATTCTTTCTAGAAGAAAAAAACCCCTTGACATGTGGACAACAAGTTGCATTACATTACTTGTCTCAAATATAAACATAGCATAAGGAAAAAATATAAGCTTGTACAGCATCTTACCCATTTGTGAATTGAAGAAAAATAAATGTAATATTTCAATTTCAGCTAATAAGCCCTTATCCAGTTTCAAGTACTAATGCAAGTATTTGCTTTCAACATAACTTTAGTTTTTTCTCTCTGGATTTAACAACTTACAGCTCAAATCTGAAATACGTAATTCTTTGTAATTTCACATTCAAATCTCAGCAGGTTCAGGTTTCTTCCTTTTTCATCTATGTACACTAAATTTCATGTATTTAATGAAATTCTAGAATAATTTACCTTCCTAAAATCCTAAAGGTCCCAAAACAAACCTTGTCATCATCAGCTCCAAATCCTTCAGGTTGCAGCAGGGCCAAAGTTCAAGTTTTCCTAGGGTTTTGTCTTGAGTTCTAAATGTCTCTATGAATGGAAATTCCATATTTAGCAGTTTGCTTGTGAAATTAGTGGGTTTTTTTTGAACCAGGTAATGTCTGTACTAGTTTATTCACATGCATTTAACTGGGTTTTTTAAAGCACATTATGGAAGATAAAGGGTTTTCTGTTACCCAGGATATGTTCTTAAACTGCTGAGCTGTGTGGTGTGGCTGGTACTGCTGCTCTTTTTATTAGACAAGTCTTTAAAGTTAGAGGAATGACACGTACATGCCAGTGACAATGGGGTAACGAAAACTTGAAGTTCTCTACCTCTGTGTTGTGCTATTCAGTTTTGAGTTGACTACACCAGTGAGAAAGTATACATGAGGCAGGCAACTCTTATTATAAAAGTTTATAGTATCAACAAAATATAAATCAGTAAATTTAAAATAAGGTAATTCCATTTTCTCTTTTACTTTTTAATACATAGATATATATAAATATTTAACGGTCCAAATACTGAAATGGTCGATTTTGGGGTGCTTTTTCTTTGAAGGGAGCTGTTTTTGGGGGGTTTTGTTGTTGACATGGTCTGTGCAGTTCAGGTTTTTGGGTAAAACTACTAAACTTTGTGTTCTGTCCTCAAGCAAGACATTTTGATGGACATCATATGAACAGACATTCTTTAAGAAGACTTTAGAATTTTATTAAAATCATAGAATTAGAAGCTGGTTTTGGTTGGAAGGGACCATAAATCTCATCTTGTTCCAAACCTCTGCCATGGGCAGGGACACCTTCCACTAGACCAGGTTTCTCCAACTCCCATCCAGCCTGGCCTTGAACACTTCCAGGGATGGGGCAGCCACAGCTTCTCTGGGCAGCCTCTGCCAGGGCCTCACCACCTTCCCCAGGAAGAATTTCTGCATAGATTTCCCCTAAGATTTCAGAAACACCATTATGAAAAAAGTTATTTCTTCGTATTATAAAATGTGGCAATTACTGTCTCTTATTATTGAAATTGAGAGGAAATCTAATTAATAGATCAGTTAGAATTCTCATTAATTACCTCCTAGGTTGTAGGTTTTGTATTTCTTTTGTACCAAAGCATGAAAGTATGCACCCTACTGATTGCTAAAACAGTTTCTCAGTGTAACAATACTTCACCATTAAACTGGGATGACTTTCAAATAGATTCCTGAGAGATGTGGACTGCATATAATGCAATAACATTCTTAATGAGTGTAATGATTAAGTAGAATGTATCTGTGTAATTTGTAGATCAAACAGAAATAACTGGAAAATAGTTTGGTAGGCTAAGTCAGCAAAGTTACTTTAATAGTTGAAAAACTTCAAGGCAGAATTCATTAATTTCTACTACAAGCTGCAAAAGCAGAAGGAAAAATGCATTCATCAGCCTGTTCCAGAGGTAAAATGCATCTTGAGACATTTAATTCCTTGGCATATCTGTCATATTTGACTCTCTGTAACATGAACTGTGATCACATTCAGTTCAAGAAAAGTAGTTACTATTGCTGAGGAGTGGTCATGCCTTTCTGGAATACTGTGTATGTACTCCACAAATTTAAAAATACCTGAAGTGTCAGAGCTTTGGTATCTGTTAAATGATGGCATAAGTCATTCAGAAAACATTCCTGGACTGTGAGTTGAGCTTTAGAATCTGATTCTTCATTTATCAGACTGTTAGGCAAGCAGTTTAAGAAGAGCAAAAACATGGTGAGGAAGCCCTATAAAACTAGACCCCAAAAATATACCGTTGCTTTATACCCAACTTTTTTACTATGACATATGGATTGTCACATTGTTAAATTGACTGAAATTAGTGATTTTATTTGAGGAATTGTCCTTTTTCAATAGGCAATAATTGGTAATATCGTCAAAAAATTCATGGATCGTTCATTTTATCAGCTAATATACTGACAATACTATCATCTAAACTAATTTTTTTCAAAATAAACAGAATATTAACTTGATTCAAAATTAGTTTTCTCAATTTAAAACCAGATTTGAAATTAAAAGAATGCAGGAATTGCATATATATATATATATATATATATACATATATATATATATGTATACACACATACATAAATTATTAAGCTGTAGTGTTGTATGACCTGATACAAATAATATGAATAAAAAGTGCTTAATATTTTTAAAAAATGTAAATTCATGGGATTAAATGGCATGATGTAATTTGCCAATAAAATTTGCTATGACAAGTTGTCATTAAACAAAACAGTGGAAGAATGGATGCAATTTTATAAGCAATATAGATTACAATTAAATGTTAGGAAAAAGACCCCTTTTATCCAATTTAATTTGTATGTATACCTGCATGTAAAAAAGTTATTCAGCCCTTTAATTCTGTCTCTATACTAATTTCCAGGTTAATCTTTGCTGTAAAAGTCTCTTGTGGATGAAAAGGTTGAACTGTAAATAAATGTCTCAAACTAAATTACATGGATGGATTATGGAGACTGGAAAGTGAGAAGTGTAAAGGGAAAACTATGTTTAAATATTTCAGGTTTTTATACAGACCTGAAACATCAGGAGAATGAGATGTACTTTTCACATTTAAAGGTGAATAAAATGTCATGAGAAGTGAAGAGAATCCAGACAATTTAATGCACGGCATGAGTTCATAACTAAAAGAAACTGAGTGTTATGCAGACATAACCACTAAAATATCTGAGCTTACTCTTTTTTTCCAATAGCTTGTAATTCTGTGTTTGTAATTGCAGTTAGTCAACCAGTCAAAACTCATTGCAAAATATGATTTATGGTTTTCTCAAGACAAAGACTTGAAAATCTGTAGGAATAAATGGAAGATACTTTGACTGCAAGAAGTATGTAGTAAATATTTTAATAAGCAATTAAAGGGAGAATCAGTCATTCCAAATGTATTTCACCTGATGCTGTTGTGATAACTCTGGGCTATTTCTTATTTAGACCTTTCAGGCTTTTCATTACCACACACTCTCAAGTAAATTTATGGTGAACATGCTGATCTGATGTAAGAGTCTTGGTGACATGGCTTGTAAAGGTAAATCTTGCTAAGTAGAGAGTGATGCAGTGCACTATTGCATATGAATAACTGAAAAATGAGTCACATGGTGCAGCTGCAAATTTTGCCTTTCAAGTGTGTATTGTATTCACCCACATTTATTGTACGTTGCTTGTCTACTTAAAAAAAGATAAAGTACATTTAAAGAATATTTATGTCTATATAAACTTCTGCTGCGCTTTGTAATACAAAACAGAAAAGCGCTCCTGGATGACAGAGTATTCTTTAAGTATTTTCAAGGTCACTGAATGACAGAGTAGTTATGAATAGAGCTCTCCTTCTATATACAAGAATGAGCAACAGAACAATAGCATGACCTGATTTGTATTCCATTTCACAATATCTTTAAATTAATCTCCTTTTATGACCATTTTTCTTTATCCCCATTTCTTTCTTCATTGGTAAGAAATAAAGTATAGTATACAAGAGTAGGATGGGGATGAGGAAGAAAGTTATCAAGGAAAATTATCTTTGCATGTAAGAAGCAAAAGAGCAGTTATTGAAGTTATCATTCATGTCAGCCTTGAGGTCTTTCCTTTTACACAGTAAAAACCATGGGTTCCATGTTAGGAAAAACACATTTGGGAGCATGAAATTGACCTCTATGGAGATAGCAAAAATCAGGAGCTGCTTTATACTTATTTCAAGT
Organism: Entomyzon cyanotis; assembly: GCA_024500445.1. Lineage (NCBI taxonomy): Eukaryota > Metazoa > Chordata > Aves > Passeriformes > Meliphagidae > Entomyzon > Entomyzon cyanotis. The sequence goes on from JAKEPQ010000756.1 coordinate 7,921,551, forward strand.
GGCAGTGGTTAGGTTTCTGCCAGCTCCTCAGCTGGGTAACAGAGCAAGTAGACTTTCTTTTCCTCACACTTTGCATGCTCCAGAGTTGAAAATTGCATGGCTTAGAGGAGTGAAAAATAGAACTCCTGTGCCAGAACCTGCTCCTTAGGCAGCTGCAGCAACATACATGAGAAAAGCCATATTGATTTTATATATTCTGTTTATTACTCTTAGGAAGCAGAATTAGACTAAAATTCAAAATGTTGGAATTTTAAATAGCAGTCTTAATTGAGAGCCAAGGCTTGCTAACATGTATGGATTTGTCTGTGAAAAATTCTCTGCTTCTCTGAGCACAGTATTAAAAACATTCATTCCTCTGTGCTCTCAGGTATTCCTTTGGCTTACCGTTAAGAATTTTTGAATTCTCAATGTCTGTTTTGATGCACTGTAAGATTACTGTATGTTTGTAGTAATGACTAAAGAGCAATTAATTTTCTTAGGTATTTGGGTCCATCTGGTTGAAAAAGGCAGTGTCTGATTTGTATAAAATAAGGGAGTGAAGTTTTGTTACACCATAAGAAAACTAGTGAATTGCATTTTCTTACACAAAACATCTTAAATATGTTTTGAAGTCTCACAGGTAAGAGAAAGTTGTAGCTCTGCAGAACTTTGCTGACGAAAGGAAGAACGTGCAGTTATTGAAAGTCATTATTTTCCTAGACTTTGAAGGCATTTCAGCCACAACAACCCCCTGCAGTGCTACTGGCTGGGGACAGAGTGGTTGGAAAACTACCCAGAGGAAAAGGTCCTGAGGGTGCTGGTCACAGCTGAACATGAGCCAGCTGTGCCCAATTGCACCTGGCCTGTGTCAGCAACAGTGTGGCCAACAGGACAACAGGATTGTCCCCGTGTGCTGGCCACTGCTGAGACCACACCTCAAATCCTGTCCTCACTGCAAGAAGGACATTGAGGGGCTGGAGTGTGTCCAGAGAAGGGAATGGAGCTGGGGAAGGGTCTGGAGTACAAGTCTGGTGAGGAGCAGCTGAGGGAGCTGGAGGTGTTTGTTCTGGAGAAAAGGAGTCTCGGGGATGAATTTATCACTCTCTTCTACTCCCTGAAAGGAGGTTGTTGCCAGGTGGGAGTCAGTGTCTTCTCCCAGGCAATTAGTGACAAGGCAAGGGGACACAGTCTTAAGCTGCAGCAGGGGAAGTTCAGGCTGAACATCAGGAAGAATTTTTTTCATGGTATATGTTCTTAAACATTGAAACAGATTGCCCAGGGAGTGGTGGTGGAGCCACCATGCCTGGAGGTGTTCAAAAAACAACCAGATGTAGCAGTTGACAAAGCTGTAATGAGTCAGAGCTTGGACTCAATCTCAGGGGCCTTTTCCAACTGAAGTGATTCTGTGATTAAAAGAGAATATATTTGGCCCAATAATCAGTTAGTAGTTTAGGATAAGTTGGTAGTTTCGATCTGAGTTTCACCCTGATATATTAAAAGCAGTCACCAGGATCTTCAGATGGCAAACTATGTGGATTTATTACACCATCATCTAGTGTATACACATTCAATTCAATGTATTCCAGGCGCACTATGGGAACTAGCGTGGGCCTCACGCTTAGAAGATACAGCTTTTGTCTGCTGTGAATTCAGGTGAAGCCTACTTCACCTTTTTCTCAGGATCGTTCAGTAACAAAGAATTCATGGATAGAGTTTTGAATGTAGGAGACTGCTTTTAGCTCCAGCTTTGTGTTGCAAATTTCAAATGCGGTGTAAGTCAAAACAGGAACTCCATTGTAGGAACAGCAAAAAGAAAAGGACAGGAAAAACTGACCTACAAGTAATTCTTTCTGCCCTACAAGAGAGAGTAAGAGAGTCTAGTTTCTGCCATATATGAGATAGACTGGGATAGGATATAGTTTGGTTTATACAATGGAGGAATGAGAAAACGTGATATAGCTGCAGCAAAAATAGAAGAAAGGAAGGTATATATTCATAACTGATCCAGCCTGCCCCCTAAAAGTGTACTCCCTTCTTCAATAATCCAGGTTAGATTCATTCAACATGAAATACATAATAGTCTACAATCTAACAATGAACACGTTCTTTGTAATCTCCAAATAAATGTTCTTATTTTATTTTCTGGGTTGTCTCCCAGCAATCATTATTTTTAGCCTTGAAGGGGTGTTCAAAAAGAGAAAAACAGCAGGATAAATTACACAGTGTAACTTACCTTCAAAGGCCCATTGATTGCTCTTCTGCATTGAGATTACAACAGTTACTCCTCTACTACATTTTGTAGTATTGTGTGTTCACCCAATAAAGTATTACTTACTTTAAAGTCTAAATTCTTCCGTATTTCTGTGTTCATATTGCCAATGGAAGTTTTGGTGTATCCAATGTCCTAGAAATTTTTCTTACAGGATAATTTTAGAACTAATGTCTACAGAAAGTAAATTTGATTAATGGAAAGGTTTAACTTAATCAGATTTTATATGGAGCAGTGTAATTTGTACTACTAAAATTGCAGCAATTATAGTGACATAAATATTTAACAATGAACCCTGCTGAGAACTTTAGTCATATGTTAGAAAACATTTTGAACTATACTTTCTTTTCACATGATGGGGAGAATATCTGGTAGAAATCCAAATCCCCATTGATTTCACTGTATTCATTTATTGTTTCATTAAACTTTTTAGTGTAGTCCTTTTCAAATGTCTGGCTGCTTCTCCAAGCAAAATTTTTGCATTAATAGTTTTATAGCAGAGGGCGAAATGGAGTTCAATGAACCAAGATAGTATTCCCCTTTAATTTATAGAATCAGAAAATTTGGTTGAAAGGAATATCTGGTATTTTTCTGGTCTAATCTCCTACTTAAAGTAAGACTTTTGTCAGTCCTAGATCAGGTCGGGAGTGGTTTTGTCTAAGTAAGTCTCAAGTTGCAGGGATGAGAATTATTCTAATACCTGGTCTGAACATGCCAGGGAAAAAAAAAAAAAAAAAAGATCGTTTTTTCTAAAGATTGTGCCAAAGTTCACCATTCTCCATGAGATACAGAGATTTTATTGACTAAATTAATCCTTCCAAATTTTATGATAGGAAGCTTTTAGCCATCACTGCACATTTTTTAAATTATTACAAAATAAGTTGCAGCACTTTAAAACACTGACAATGCTATGCACACACATGCACAGAGAATTATAAAAGTATTTCTTTAAAGCTTGTTCTAAAACACTTATTTATTGAATAAATAAAATGAAAGGCTAATGAGTACTGGGAGGAGACCTGGCATTTTAAAAGTTAGGTTATTCAAAGAGCATTTTTTTAAAAATGTGCATTTAAATTTTGTGATTTTAAAGCTCAGTATGTATTTCCATTTTAAACTGTTGAATAGTGTAAAGAGTTGGTTCATTCAGGATGCTGTTGTTTAGTGCAACAAGATCTTACAGGGAACATCAGTTGTTTCAAGGACTCTCTCTCCCGAACTTTAAATATAGTGGTACTTAGGAAATTTTTAATTGTCCATTCTATTCTCCTTTCCTTTTCCCCTTCCATTTCCTTCTCTCCTATCTGGTTCCTATTCCTTGACTTCCATTTCCCTTTTCCTTTAATATGTACAAGTGCCTTTTATGAAAGTTGACTGCATTACCAAAGATCTGATATTAAGCAGTTGGCTTGGTCATCATAAAGTTAGTATAGGAAATATTTGACTAAAAACTTGGAGAAAGGGGTAGTAAAAGGAGTGTGTGTTTGATATATAAATTCCATTTGAATGGTGGTGGGAAACAAAATCTATCAAAGCTAGATCCTAGTTGCACAGGATTGTTGATAGGATGCTAATCAGTACAAGAGGCAGGATTTGTTAATGAAATATTCTATTTTATTGTCAAATTAGTTTAACAGAAAAATATGAAGAAGATATGGTCTATTTTATCATTGAGAGCACAAATATTTTTAGGACATCTATAGCCTAAAAATATTATATGAGCTTTTTTATTACCACTGCATAGATGTTTTATTTTACATGCAGTTCATGGAAGTGTGTTTCTGTTCAGAATAAGGTTGTGGAAAGTTTACTGATACCATGATCTCAATAGATTGCTATTAGACTGCTTTTGTTCCAGGAATGTTTTCCCCAAGACTTTTTTTTTCCCCTATTGTAATCTGCTGTTATTCTGATTAAATTTAACTAGTTGAACTAAGGGTGGTTTTTGAATGAATGAACTTCTAAAGAAATTCTATTCATTGTTATACCTGAAGTTTGTTAAATTACAAACCCCATCTTCCAGATTCATTATAAACTATGTTGTCAATCCACACATTTGCTCTTTTCTAGGCCACTTTAGTTTACATTCCTGCTGGATTTATTTTCATTAATTTTTAGTACTGTGCATTTTGTAACTATAATTGTCCTATAGATTACTTAATCTTTTCTTATTAGATTTATTTCAGTGGACATAGGGATTGAAGAAAATCCCTGAATGGGGATGTTATTTTTTGTTGAATTTGTATAGTGATATCTCAAAATCCAGCCCAATAAAATTAAAAATCAAATACATGGAGGAAAGGAGCTTAACATGGTAATTGTGTTTTAGTGTGTTATATATTAATGTTAATAAAAGAAATTAAAGCCATTTTTGCCAAATGCATTTTAATGTCAGCTACTGAAAAACATTTTGTAAAGAAATTATTCATGTTAGTGAACATTAGATTATATTAATTATACCTGTTCTACTACACTGTATATCTTTATTCATAGCTTATTATTTGTATTCACAGTTAAATAAAGCACTAAAACTTTTATTCCAAAATAATGCAATAATTATACATTATAGTGCAAAGAATTATGAAAATTCCTGGCACAGAACAATTTTATCTGATTATTGAAATGGTTACATTTGTTTCTGGTGTTTTAGCAAATTACTTAAAGCTTGATATTGTCTCCAATTTATGCCAATGATTTCACTGACAGTGGGATTTGCTATCATTATATTTTTTCATATAATGTACAACTTGAAATATTTTCATTATTAAAGTTCGTTTATTTGTGTTAGCTGAATTCTGACATTTATAGCCAGATGCTTGAATCAGTATTTATGAAATAAATTGTTAGTTGGGCAAGGCAGACAGATGGATCTGAGACAGCCTGGCTGTTTCTGCATATAAATTAACATTTTGTCGATTGTATAGCAAAACCCTTTTTTTAATTTTTTCCTCTGTATTTCTCCCCCATGGCAATTTCTAACTTCATTCTGTCAATATTTCTGTGAGCTAACTGTGAGGCTCAGCTAGAAAAAAAGAGGTTTTATACTCTTCCTCCTACTGTGCAAACGCATAGAATAAACAAAAGAGTTGTTGCTCATCCCAGGCAGACAGAGATTTTGGGCAAAGTTCCTCATATTCTGTAACATCTACAAGAGTCTCAGACATTTATAAAGAACCTTAATACTTTTACTGCCTTAAGTTGCTCACTGCTGTCTTCCCATGACTTTTTCTCCTGCCCCTAAAAGATCATAAGTCATCACCACAAAGAGAAACCTGTTTAAGCATTGTAGAAATTCTAATTTTTTTTCCTCTGAAAGAGATTCAAGTATTTCCATGGGACTCCATTTTTCCTTGAGAGTAGTAAAATAATGAGTAGTAAGTGCAGCAAAGTGCTATTAAATCAAAACACTCCACTTATTAACATGCACTGTATTCAGTCTGCATTCATCCTCTGTAGTAGTATAGATTCAGATTAAAAGGAATATATATAAGAATATATATATATAAGAATATAAGAATATAATATAAGAATATATATATATAAGAAAAAAAACCCCAAGCCATCCTCAAATTTGTAATGCTTCTTTGACAGAAATTTCACTCTGCAACTGCAGTCTCAGATATATAGGAATGAAGATGTTATTTCAGCAACAACGTGTCTCAGCTACTTTGTTTCAAAATAAATTTGTATCCTGCTTCAGTTAGATCTGACATCCTCAAGGGATTGAATTTGGAACTGGAATAATTTTCTATGCAGCAGATAGGTCTCCAATGAGCACTGTAACAATGTGATATTTCTGTTAATTAACCTTATATAAGATCCACTTTAGAATTAATGTAGAGTAACTGTACTGTTAGTTCCCCTAACCTTCTTTTCCTTGGTGATGGTTTATGTAATTTATCACAGTCCTTAGAAGGTTTCTGAAGTAGATTACTTGGGTTAAAAAACAATTTAATATGCGAGACATTTTCCCTCTCATTCTACTGTAACAAAGTAATATTAGCAAACTACCCTGGACCAGAGAAGCAGCTGGAGAATTTTGTTTTGGTTTTGCTGACTTGGATTTATGGTACAATTTATTTCACAGAAAATCTTGTGTTAGATGTTCTTTTCCCATGGTTCATTTTGACAGCAGTTAAAACTCTGTGACAAAAAAAGGAACTTTTCTTGCTGAAATGCTTACATACTAGATTTTAAATAATATGAAGTTCTGCCTTTTTTTTCTATTTCATATATTTCTGTGGGGTTTTTTTCCTGTACTGTGTTAATTTTTTAATGTTTTAGATTTGCTTGCAAAGAATCTGTATAATAAAAGGAAGGACTTTATATTTAATGTTGCTTAAACTTTACCAATATGTTCACATAATAGGTTAAACCAAGTTTTTTTTATTCAGTAAAGTTTAATTGTTTTCTGTGTTGCTTTGTTTCTTTTAAAATTGTGGTTGACAGAATTAAAAAAAACAAACAAAAACAAAATTCCTGGCACCTAGTTAAAAATTATTTATAATTTTGTATTATAGCATATTAAACCAAAACCAATATAACTGGTAAATTCTTGTGCCATGATCTCCTCCAAGGGTACCTTGGGACTCAAAGCCTCACTTATAAATGGATAACACTAAGCTCTGAGCTGTTGTGCATCATGTTAATTTATTAATTAATGAAATTAAATTCGATAATTTATTTAATTTGCAGAGTTCACAAGAGAATGTTCTGCTTTTCCCGCTTTGGTGTATTCCTTCCAAATCTCCTCCTCAATCTAACCATGTGATTAATACCAGCAAAATCAATCTACAGAATTCAATTCTTCAGCTAAAGCATGCAGATACTGTGATTAGAAAGACAATAGCTACAGATATGATAGCTAGAAGAAACTGGAAAATTTCAAATGATTCTCTGAAAGAAAGCGACTTCACTTTCAGCATATCTGGAACTTGATATCCATCAATAAATATGTCAATGGTATAATGCACACATGCAGTATGCCATGGACTGGTATTTTCACATTTATACACTGAAAACAAAAGTACCATATCACTTTCAGAATAACTTTTTAAATTTTTCAGCTTATTACTTCAGTGATCATTGTAAGGTGTAATCGAAATACCCGTTGTGGCCAGGGCTAGTTTTCTGTCAGAAAGATTTCATTTGTACATGGAAAGATGAATAAGCTGATTTTATACTTAAATAACAGTTATGCACATTGAAAAAGACTAATTTATGAAGTATTTTCTTCCACTCTCCATATATTTTAAAACATGAGAAACTCCTGGCAAGCTGTGAAGTTTTCTGTTTCCTTGCATTAATCTTCAGCCCTGCACTTTTGTCATGTTCTGTTTGACAGCTTCTTAACCTTACTTAATTATTCCAAGTATTCTTTTACAATTGGAATATGTAAAGTATTCTAATCCAGAATGGTTCTTTTCTTTGTTTTTCAGAAGGCCATATTTATAATCTTTTCTACATATATGTGTCCACATCACACCATCCCTGATACTAAGTGGGTCCAGTTTTTGAGTACATATTATGCTAACAGATATAGCTGGGTTAATCCCAGGAATGTAATTGCAAAAGTCATCGTATCTAGATACATAGTGCTGTTCTGGGCATTCTAAAGTATACACTGATTCTTTAAATACTGCATATATATGTAATTTTATTCATTTCTATAGGTCCCAGGAGTTGCTCAAGTGTTTAGAGAATTGGATCCTTAGGTTTCACGTAGTTAACATATTTGCGATTTCTTAAGTGTAGACTCAGTCATGCTTTTATGTTGTTTAAATTTTAAAAACATTTACAGTAGTACTAATTTTTAGTATGCCCTAAGGTTCATTTTCAGTGAAATTATTCATCCTTGGAAAGTAATCACGGCTGAAAGGCAAGTCAAATACTCCTATTGCTTAGTTAAGTTTTAAATTTCATCTTAACAGAACTTAATGTTATATCTCCAAATTCTATTCTTATTCTCATGATGGTACATTATTTTTTCATGACATGATTATACTTCAGACTTTAATATTTTTAAATCTCACTAAATGATAAAGCTAAAATGTGCTGGAAGACATACAATTCTACTGCTTTCTTTCCAAGAAAACAGTTATGTTTCAATGGCAAATTCACACAAAATGCCCATAATAGAGTGTGAAATGTAGAGGTTACTTTTTTTCCAAATTCATTTAAATCCCTTTAGCTTCACATTTAATGGAAACTCTGACTGCTACAAAAACTAAAGAAATAGAAATTCTAATAAATCAGGACTGAAAAGAATAACAAAGAGTTATAATGAAAAAATTAGTCTTCCTAGTGACTGTGAAAGATACTACTGTCTCTTCTTTAAGACATCACATTTCTACATCCACTTGTAAAACATTATGGCCCCTGATTTGCTGGGCAAGACAAATGCTGTTGTGCTCCTAGTCAAGTCCATCTAATTTCCATCCATTCCCCAGTATGAATGTCACATATGGAGAGCTCATCACAGAGCTGGCAAACAGCAAGCAGGCAATTGCTGGAGAGACAATAAAAGGAATCTTTCCTCTAAAGGCAGGGAAATGCTCCAAGATCTCTGCATGGATCAACACTACCAAGTGCATATTCAATATTGCTTTTAGTAAATACAGTAAATTATACTATTTATAATGCATTCCCATAAAGGTTCCCTGAGTCCAACATTATTTTCCTGGATTTTACTTTTAGATTAGCTATTTGTATTAGTTCTTTTTGACAAGCTTTTCCCCTGTTTTCTCCTTCAGATGGCATCTTTAGGTAGAATTACAGAGCTAGGTTGTGTGAATGATTGCTGTCAGGAATTTGGTCTTGATTTCTGAAATCATGTTCTAAGTTCACAGCCCTTTGCTTCCCAAGTCACATTCTGTTGGGGTTTTTTTCCTGTTATAATTTAATATGTATTTTCATACATTTCCTATGAAATATATACAAACCTGCCTAATTCTCTTTTAGGTCCTCAAATCTCTTCCTTTGATCATTGTGGGCACCTCTCATTTTAGGTCTTGAATACGTTGTCGAACTGGCAGACAATAGCCCTAGAAAGTCACCATTAACGTGCATGTAGCTGCATTTTGGAGTGTAGATCAAGAACAGTTGATAATGCACTCCATGAAGGAAAAATGGCAAATTATGAACTGTATGAAGGTGGCTGGAACACGAGTTTTGTGCCAGTTGCCAGCTAGGAGGATGGAAAATTCCATAATTTTTTTGCCAGATTCATGTCTCCAATGTTTGATGGGTTGACCCTGGCTGGATACAACTTGACCACCACAGCTGCTCAATCACTCGCCTCTGCAACTGGACAGGGAAGAGAACATGTAACCAAAAAAGGCTCATGAGTTGAGATAAGAACAGGGAGAGGTCACTCATAAATTATCATCATGGGCAAAACAGACTCGAGGAAATTAATTGAATATATTATCAGTCAAAATCAGAGAAGGATAATGAGAAGTAAAACAAATCTTATTAACACCTTCGCCCCACTTCTCCTTGCTTCCCAGCTTCACCTTCTCCCTCACAGGAAGATGGAGAATGGAGATAATGGTCAGTTTGTCACATGTTTTTCCTGCTGCTTCTCAGGGAGAGGAGTCTTTCCCCTCCTTCAGTGCGGGGTCTCTCCCATGGGAGACGGTTCTCCATGAACTACACCAATGTGACTCTATCCCATGGACAACAGTTCTCTATTAATTTCTCCAGCATGGGTCACTCTTCCTCAGGGTTCAGTCCTTCAAGGTCAGGCTTCTCCAGCATGGCTCCCCCACAGGGTCACAGGTCCTACCAGGAAACCTGCTCCAGCATAGGCTCCTGGAATGGGTCTGCAGGGCCCTGCCAGGAACCTGTTCCAGCACGGGCTTTCCATGGGATCAAAGCCCTCTCTCAGCATCCATCTGCTCTGGTGTGTGACTCTTCCATGGATGGAAGTTGATCTCTGCGCCACTGTGGTCCCCCATAGGCTGCAGGGTCACAGCTGTGTCTCCATAGGCTGCACCACGGGCTTCAGGGGAATCTCAGCTCTGGCTCCCAGAGGCTCTCCTTCCTCTCCTTCTCCACTGACCTTTGTGTCTGCAGAGCTGTTCTTGTCACATGTCCTCATCGTGGTCTTTGACCACAAATATACCTGCACCATAATGTTTTCCTTCTTGATATGTTATCACAGAGGTGCTACCATCACTGATGTGCTCAGACTTGGCCAGCAGCAGGTCCATCCTGGAGCTGGCTGGGATTGGCACTCTTGGACATGGGAGAAGCTCCTGGCACCTTCTCACGGAAGCCACCCCTGTAGCCCCCCTCTACCAAACCCTGGGCATGCAAACCCAATGTACTGTGCTCACGATCTGAACAGAAAATACCAATCCCCATCAAGGTCCTTGATTGTTGCCTATGGCTTCTCTGACACTGACTTCAATTTTCCTCCAGAAGTGTGCTCAGTCACAACAATGATTTTTTGCAGATGGAAAAAGGGACTGTAAGCACTCAACAACAAAGCTCAGTTTGAAACCAATGTACTGTCAGAATATGAGACTTGTTAATTTGCAAGTGAAGAAAGCAAATTATGAAATTGTCTTACTTTTCTTTTTCTTAATTTATTAATTAATCAATTTTTTTTCCCTTTTTCTTTTTTCTTTCCTTTAGCAATGGTTGTTCTGAGCAATTTGGAACCAAATACAACATATGAAATCAAAGTAGCTGCTGTTAATGGAAAAGGGCAAGGAGAGTATAGCAAAATTGAGATCTTTCAGACCTTACCAGTCCGTGAGTAATACTTGTGCCATTAAATAAAAGTTAGTATTAGACTGTGTTATCTCTAGACTTGGATTATGATTCAATGTAGATAAAGCTTCATGTTTGTACTCTACCCCCCAGTGTATTACATCAGTCTTTACATTGTTTATCAGAAATCATGTTTTGTTATTCCACTCTTCCAAGAAGTATGAACAAATTTAAATTGGAGAATTTATACCATTATTTTTTATTTTTGAGATTCAGAAAAATCTTTGTTTGATATAAAAGAGCATTAACCATGAGGGATATTAGATTAAGGAATTTTTCTCATTAACACTCAAGATATTATGAATTGGCCATTTCAGGAGACATTTCTTCATCAAACTATGGTGCCATTGTTTTGCAATTATCAAGTCTCAAAGAGAAATCTTAAGCTATGGAAAAAATTATAAGAATAAATTGTTTTAACTATTACTGCATGCCAGTGAGAAATTTTCTGGAACCAGCTGTATATTTGTAATAACTATAGGCCAGAGATTCAGATTTAAATGCTAAGGGCAAATGAAAAATATTTTTCTCAAGTTATCTTTAAATAGAAACAACAATAAATAAATTAAATACAAAAGAGAAGAAAAGCAAAAGAACAACCAGATGGCAGTATGTAGTAATCAAACAGACATACTGAAATACATCAGCAGCTACTGCCAGACCAGGCTGTCATAAATCTCTTGCAACTGAACTGTTTCCTGAGTAGGGCATTGTTCAGTGTAGCTAACACTGGCCCTAAGGGAATGAACAATAAAAGTAATGTAACTACAAAGAGCACAAAATATTTCTGTGTTATTGCATTATATATTGTATTATTATATTAATAAAATTAATTATCTTAATTATCTTAATTATATTACATTACATTACATTATATTGGTTTTAATGATACATTTATTCTGTCCCAAAACAGTAACTTGGCAGCTTTCAAATTTCTGAGAATTTTGACTGAGAAAGGGTCTTAAACTGGCTATTAATCTTTTAAATGGATGTTTAAGACTACCTTTATCTTCTCATTACAACTAAGATTTTTGGTTTTGGAAATACTATTATTTACATTTACTCTTGACATTGACTTCTCTAAAATTATCTAATTTAACTTGACACATTTCTTGGAAAGTAAATTTACTTTAAATTTAAAAATTGTATTGCAATTTTAAAATCTCACATGGGATTAAAGCTTATGCTTAAGTTATGGATACTTTCGTGTAAGAGAGTGTGTTTTAAACTTCAGTGTAAGCAGCAGCTAACCAGCCTTGCTGAATTGATGACTAAATGATTTTGGAAGGAAATTATGTTTAAAAGTGTCAAAAGCCAGACGGTCTCAAAGAAATGAATAGTTCTTTCATACTTCACATAATTTTGTTTCCTTGTGTGAGGAATCTACATTAGAACATATTTTAAGCACAATGTTTAACACTCTTATTTAAGGCTGCTTTGTAGTTCCTGGAAGGATCATATTGATTTTAAGATTCTGATTAATATAATTATCGACAAATTCCCAGCTATAATTGAAGAATTTTCTTAATGCTGAATTATTATTATGTGCTGTTTGTTTCCTTGTTTAGGGGAGCCAAGTCCCCCTTCAATTCATGGACAACCAGAGAGTGGCAAGAGTTTCAAACTTAGCATAACTAAACAAGACGATGGAGGTGCCCCCATACTGGAATATATTGTCAAATACAGAAGTGTAAGTATTTCAGTTAATCAAAATAAGTTAATTATGCTTGTTAATATCTGCTTTTAATGCAGAGAAAATTGTTGTTGTTATTTGAAATTTTACGAAAGTGGTTTGAGTTCAAGAATATAATAAAAGAATATATATAGTGTATTTTCTTTTGTAACTAGGTTGCAGATGCCAGATTATAAAAATTTAAAAAAAAAATTTAAAAAAAGGCACTCTGCTGTTCCTAAAGGCAAATAATTGACACATTGTTGGGACTCTCATGAGTTTCTGGGTACATATCAGTTCTTAGACAGCCATTGGGTAGAGGTTTTTTGGCATTCTACCATCTAGAAAGCTCTGTTTGAGCATTCTCTCATCAAATCTGGCAAGTTTATAAAACAGGATTTTCTGCAATGTATAATTAATTAAAAAAGAAAGAAAAGTTATGTGTGTTTTTTTAATTATTATTAATAATGTAGCTAAAATAGCTTTCCTGATGTACCATGTTTAGAAATTATTAGGTTGAAGAAGTAGCTGCAGAGCTGGAAAAAGTGATGAGTTTGATTCCAAAATGTTTGTGTTCTTTTAGGAAGATCATTGTACTTTAATCTGACTAGACCCAGGAAAAAAAGACATCTTACCTGAGTCTAACAGCAGAATTCAAGTCCATTAAGAGTGTAGAAAAGTGGAAATGTAACTACAGATATCTAGGCGTGTGAAATGGAAGGTAGTGAGGACTTATTGACAGAAAGAAACAATTTTTGAGAAACTAACTGTAGAACCTGTTGGAGAGTTGGCAAAAAGGAAGAGACATGTCCTTAACTTTTAATAGTTTTTTGTCACATTTCCTGATGTTTCCTATAATGTAACTTTTTGATTATAGTCCTGGGATTATTCAAGTGCTAAACCTGGTATGTAAAATTATTCTCCTATGCTAAATATAACCAAAGAAGATTAGTAGCTCCAAATTAATTGAAAAATATTTCAAGAGTAGACTGAGGGAATGACCAAGAGTTATTCTGCTATCACTGATCCCAAAATCTTCATTGCCCTTCTTTAATTGCTTTCTGTCCAGTGAATACAGTTGACATAGAAGAAAAGTAATCACAAAGAAGACAAGGGTAGTAAAATATGCAATACAAGGTAAAATGCAGTTTTGCAGGATTGAACCTCCTAGTTAGATTACTATACCTCTAAGTATTTTCCATTGAATACAAAACAATATTTGGATGTAATACATTTATGTAGCATATGGAATTTAATCTGTTATTATGATTAAAATAAGCTAAATTCTTTTGGATCTATCCCAAAAAAATTTGGAAATCTGATTTTGATCTCATGTTTTGGCTTGAGTATAATGTTATATTATAAAAGGTGACTTTTCATGTATGTTGTTGGAAGGTAAATGTACAGTTTAAGCAGCAACTGGAAACTTAATAGGTTACTGAAGGTAACTTTTACTTATACCTCAAACCCTTAACTCCTTAAGCTTCCAACTGAAAAAGCAGTTTGACTAAATTAAAGGCCTTCCTAAAACAAAAAGAGGAGAATAAATTTTTTTGGTGTTTTAATCAGAAAGAATGAATGTTATGTAAAGTTCATAATTATCTGTTGACTGCTTCTCTTCTATTTTCCCCATTGGTCATGTTTAATTAGCTTTCCTATAACTCTTTCCAGACTCATTATTAGCACCTGGAGCAATGTATTTGCTTGCATATTTGAGGAGCATATTTGATAACAACCCATACATCAGTGGCTTTTTCTTCAAAAAGTCAATTCGCCCATGTTTCATTTTAATACTGATTCATTTCTTTTAAACTGGGGGAATGACAGCCTTTAAGTTATTAAAGCAATATTACAGCTTGGTTGAGGGCAATTGCTAAGGCTTTTTTTCTGGAAATCATGTATTTCATTCTGTCGAATATTCCTTTCCTAGCATCAGTTTTTTCATATTATGGGTGGGAATTACTGACCACAATCAGATAATAAGCACATTGACATTTTCTCCTTATTCCAGAGAATTAGATACTGTACAATTTTTATGAGTAGCAGCCTCAATTTTTTTCATGCTCTTGCACTAAGAAGGTCAAGACAGCCTGACAAAGTTTCACTGATGAGAGTGTGAGGCTCACAGCACACATTGGCTTCAAAGTTACCTTAGGAACAAATAGGAGGGGAGAGAGGAAAACAAGGGAAAATTGTTCCCCAGTAACCAGCTGAAAAGAGCAGTGATGGGAATTCTCTAGATCAGCATCCTGTCTGATGCCAGAGATGACCACTCGTCAACACTTCTCACAGGAACTGTTCAATTTTTTTGATGGGGGCCAACTCAAGCCCTGCTTTGGTTCTTCCTGCTTATAGTCCTTCCAAAATTGGTTGTGGCACTCATGGTGACACACTGGTGTTTCACAACAGATGTGAAGCTTTATCCATGTAAATACTGGAAATGTGTACTGAATTTTTAAATGGGTCTTGTCTGCTGGGGCATTTACCAAGTGCCAGAGTAACAAATTAAAATTGAGATGGCAGATTTGAGGAGATAAGGAAGGCCAGGAGGAAGGAGCAGCTGGGATACAGGGGAGAGGCTGTCACAGCTACTCAGGGCAGGCAGGTGACCAGGCAAAGACATGCAAGAGAAAGGCAGGCTACAAAGCAGCCTTTAGAAAATGTGGACACTGCTTAAGCTTACTTCAAAATGCTTAAAAAGAAAGTTCTGAATAGGGGTCTAAGCATTTCTATAATTCCAGGTCACAGAATGCCAACTGTAAGCTAGAAAAAAGAAAGTGGTAGGGGGAGAAGGGCTGCTTTTTTTCCCACAGCAGGACAAATTTTCATAAATATTTGGAATTAGAACAGAATAATAAAAACAACTTTATTTTATTATTATAAGCCTTTTGGAAGAAGTGAGAAAAATTGACTAAAGTGACTGGTTTTTACAGGCCTAAAAGTTGTTCACCTGGTTTTGATCTGTGACAGGGTTGTTATTATTAATGCTCTGAATTTTGGCAGACAAGAGTTTGGTAGAGTATGTGCTTCACTCTTGTTTGACTGTGTTGCTGGAGGATGTGTTAATTTAGTTCCAATATAGTGGGTTCTAAACAAACTTTATAAATATAGAATATTTTAAAAGAGGTCATTTCTCATTTACTCCCACCAAGAAACAGAGAAATACTCTTGCTTCTTTCAGTCCCACTTTACCTGCCAAAACCTTAAGACTTCCTGTGCATTTCAACACCATACACATTATCAACTGTTTTGTGCTTGGTTCAGTATTTGCCCCATAACTTTATTACCCATCTTAATCAGACCTAGAAATCCCCAACCTAGTATAATTATTTCTTTTGAAGTCACTGCTTTAAGCTATTTGCCTTCTGTGAGAATTTCTTGACATTTTTTTCTGCCAGCTTTCAAAACAGTGCGGTATTTCCTGTCCTTTTTTTTTTTTTTTT
The DNA here is from genome assembly GCA_024500445.1 of Entomyzon cyanotis. Lineage (NCBI taxonomy): Eukaryota > Metazoa > Chordata > Aves > Passeriformes > Meliphagidae > Entomyzon > Entomyzon cyanotis. The sequence continues at coordinate 7,937,692 of JAKEPQ010000756.1, forward strand.
TGATCACTGGTACCACCACAATAAGAAGCCTCTTTGAACTGAGCTTTCATCTCAAAAATTTGGAGAGGATGGAGAGTAAGGGAAGAGTTGAAGGGGGTTAATGTCTTTTTGTCATTTTTTACAAGATCCCAGCGAATGTGGTTTTGGATACAACATAGAATGACCATTAAAGAGAGAGATGTTATTTTCTAGACCAGTAAACTGGTACCAAAAAAGTGGATTGGTTTTGCTTCCACTGTTGTCAGGTGTGCCCTCAGTTTTAAAAAGCAGCCAAGTCAAGGTAGACTGGCTTTACACTGCTTTGGTGAGTTTTTAGTTGGTTTTGTGGGGTTTTTTTTTTGAGGGGTTACAGCTGTGTTATAAACCTAGCTCTTAGACTCTTCCTAAATAAATTTGGTAAATGCTTATATTATTAAAAAATATGAAGCCAAAATATACTCATTTAAGAAATAATGAAGTGAGGATTTTGTAGTTGATTTTGTTTTGTAGTTATATATTTGTTTTAATATAAGGCTTAAGAATAACGGATGGAAGTGGGCAGCAAAATCCCCAGAACTGTCAGTCACTGCCTAGGTCACCAGTGGCCTTTTGTAAAGAAGTATTTTGCATAATATGAAAGAAAATAAGATAAAGGAACAGTTCAATCTCTCAGGTTGCAGATCCAATTGCAGTTTCTGTAAATGTACATTTTTTGCTTGATGTTAATGATTGCTGAAGACATTTATATTAATTCACCCCCCAATTAGACTACCATTTGTAATTTAGAAGTTTCATTCCTTTTGTTGTAGAACACTGTGTATATGTGGAGCTTTCTATAAATTTTAAGAAGTATTAATAACAGAACAAGCTAATAAGATAGAAAGTGATGTCTTGTGGCTCTCTCTTCTGCTCCTTAAGCTACCATTCAAACAGTCTTTATATTAAGCAGGGAAATTTGTGGGAAGATTTACCTGGCAGACCCATTATTTGTGTTCTCATCCCTCTTTTTCAATTTCTACTTATAGTGAATTAAATGTGGACACATTACTGAGCTCTACTTAGGAAAAAGTACTTGCAAAATGCAATATAGCCTAAATAACACCTATAATGAAGGACATTGAAGTTATTTTTGGGGGTTTTTTTGGTTGTTTTTTTTTTGTTTGTTTGTTTTGATTTGGTTTGGGGTTTTTTGGGTTTTTTTTTGGTTGGTTGGTTCATTTGGGGGTTTTTTTGGGGGGGATTTTGTTTGGTCTTTTTTTTTTTGTTTGTTTTCATTTTTAATTTCCTCCTTGGAGATGCCAGAAGCAGACAGTAATCAGAAGGATTTCATCTGTTTGTCTTTAGAACACACCTTGCTTTGCAGTTACTTTATTCCTCTTCCTCCTAAGTTGTGTGATGTATCACGGTCCGGGAGGGCGGCAGGAACCGGCTGCCCCCCCGGGACCGGGTCCCTCGTCTGTGTAATCCCACCGGATCTGGGGCAGGCGGCCCCCGGGGTCCCGTGGCAGGGCGCGAGTCTTTCAACCACAGAAATTCTAACAGGAAATGTAGTAAGGCAAAGAAATGAACTGGAACCCATCTCTGTTCTGGCAGGGAAGTTTATTTGGGGTACAGGGGAGGGGGTCACAGGGAATGGAGAAGGGGAAGGAAGCAGGAATGGGGCAGGAGCTGCCAGCTCAAAGATGGAGGACCTCTCTCAGACCCAGGCACTGGCTTTTAAGGGGAAAGGAAGGGGGTGGGGGCTGGCTCTCTAAGAGCCAGTCCCAGGAGAAGGAAGGGAAGTTTGGCAGGAGGGTACACACCAATAGGTTTTGAGGTACAGCATGATGCATATTTCAAAATGAACCAATACCGTACAGAGCAGGGAAACAAAGGAAGCACATGGAGATGTGAATATTGCATGTTACTACAGTTGTGTTTGTCACTTTTCATAAAATGTCTTCTGTCTTTGCACTCAGGGCTTGGACTTTGTTTCATTTATCTTAATTCATATCTTGGCTTCAGTTTCTAGTAAACTTATGGTATCGCTGGCATAGCATATACAGGTATCCTATAACATTTCAGCTCATTCATTATTTTTCACCTGACCAAATTGTGGAATATCTGCCTTTTCACTTGTTCTCCTGTCTGTGGAAGTGCAGCCTCATACAGAAATCTACAGTTTTCCTTCCAAGTCCCAAGTTCATTCTATCCATCATACACATTTCTGCAGTTTGTTTTCAAAATATAGCCATATATGTGTTTGCAGTACTGTCTTTTTCACCTGCAGGGATAGTATTAGTCTGAATCTTTAGTTTCCAATTCAGTACATTTTCTCTTCTTCTGTGTTTCTGAATCTCTTTGGAATTCCACAGTTGTTGGAAAACACAGTTTTCCAGCAAAGCTTGTGTTAGTTGAGCAGGCCTGAACAAAGCCTCAGCATAGGCAGGCCTCAGTAAAAATTCTAGTAAAGTGTCATGAGAAGCTAAAACCTGAGAACACAGCTGTGTTTCTAAGCTGTGGGAAAAATGTTGTGAGAACAGATAAGGAGTCAGAAGTGTTATGAGAAAAGATAGGGAGTCACCAGGAGGATCCCCCTGAGTATGTGAGAACAGACTGCAGATACGTGTGTAACTATAATTAGAAACATCTGTAACAGTATATAAGTTTCTCGTTTGGTGAAATAAAATGGAGCTTGCTTTATATCTCACATTGAGACTGCTGCTTGCTCTCTCTCACCGATCGTCACACAGTATACTCACATGGTATTTGTGCACAATACTGAGATCACATAGGGAACTTCTGAGTCCTCCCATATTGGCATTCTTTGGATTCTAGCTGTATTTTTTCTAACTCCTCCCATACCTCACCAATTTAAACAGCCATTAAAATACTGTGCTATTCCTAATATCACTAAGGAGTATTTTCATACTCATATTGCAATTAGTATTAGCTCCTTCTATTTCAGCAGCGTTATGCAAAAATATATTTTGTAAAGGAGTTTAGTATAGTGACAATATAAGTGGATTTAAGTCAGGTGATTGCAAGAGAAAGTATCCATCAGGATATGGGAAAATATCCTTTTATCCTTTACATTTTCACTGTATGATGAGCAAACTGCTGTTAATGCAGTGTACTTAGTTCTTTTCATGATTTGTAATGGGTCTACCATTCTGATGTTTTTCATTACTCTATCACTGCACCAAGTAGGAACTTTCATCTGGCTGCAAATATTCCTGAAAACAAGATTTGTTGGATTTTAATCATTCTCAGAATTATAATGTGACAATACCAATGCTAATGCAGAAAAAGCAAGAAAGCTTATAAAAAGGTGAAGTCCGTATGGAAAAATCATCAACCTCAGAGCTGATAAAAAATAAATTATTAAAGCAGTACACATAAGGGAGTTTAGTCTGTCCTCTATTTTCTGAAGACTGGGAACAAAAAAAACATGTGATGAGGAGCATGATTGGTCCTTGAACTCTCTAAATTAGTTGCTATTTTCTCTGAAACCTGTATCAGCAAAGAGCAAGCTGCTTCAGCAAAGATCCTAAGTATAAGCTGCTGAGTAGTGTGCAACTAAAAAGTTGCATTTCCATGTATTGTAAGTTTGTCTGGCTTTATATTTTCCCATACAATTTACACCGACTGATTGGGTCTGTGTTGCTGTTTGGGTTGGATGGCCAGGATTTGTCTCTCAGACATATTTTTTGTCATGTTATAGTACCTCATTGTCCAGCAAGAGTAGGACTTACTGACTGTAATTGGTTGTCCTTTGAAGGAGACTAATTTTTTGCTTGACAGTGTATATGGTTTTATCCTTCTACCTAATAGTAATTGTGTAATTTTTATTTGAATAAAAATAATTAAATATATTATGCATTCAAAGGAGCTATTGCAAAGGTAAGAACTCCAAATTTATGAAATACCAGAATTAAGTTCGCAACCTAAATCCTCATTTGTTCCCTTTGTGTAGATGTCTAAATTACCTGAACTATGAGAAATTATGAGAATCCTTTTTTTGTCTAGAACACCATCTTAAAGATTTGCATGTGTCCTCTCACAGGTATAGATCTAGTTCTTCATAGTTTCTCAATGATGTTTATATTCTTGCATACAACCTGGTTTGCAAAATGTTCCTGTATTGCTACAATTACTGTATATTTTCATTAAATAACTAATGTATAAATAAGCACAGCTGGATTCATGAACAATTCAAGACTGGGTTTAATGGCAAGTTTCTTTGAATGAACATTGATCAAAATATAATTGAAACATCTGTATAAAATAAACCTCTTACATAACTTATTCTTATAATTTTATTATATAAATGATTAGCCTGCTGTTCTACAAGATAAAAACCAGTATTTGTGCAAAGAGTAAATTGAAGCCAAAAAGTTTAAAAGGATTGACCACAAAATTCTCTAAATCCACATTGTGGAAACATTATAAGAATTGGTCAAAATTACAGAAAACCTGAGTACTCAGAACTCAAAAATTAGATTATTTCAGTGTTAATAACCTCTGTAAAGGAAACTCCATTTTTTTGTGCATAGTGTAGATACAGACTTTAGACAAATAATACAAAAGTTTGTGAGAATTTAAAGAAATATTTTCATCTTTACAGAAAGATAAGGAAGACCAGTGGCTAGAGAAAAAAGTACAGGGCAGTAGAGACCACATCATCTTAGAGCATCTTCAATGGACCATGGGTTATGAAGTACAAATTACAGCTGCCAACAGACTGGGTTATTCTGAACCAACATTGTATGAATTCAGCATGCCACCAAAGCCCAACATTATTACAGGTAAGTCCATTTCATTGTGTTTTCTCTCTATGAATTATTTCCAGCTCATAGTACACTGTGTGTGGTTCAGCATGAGGTAACTGAAGTCTTGAACTGAAAAAATCTGAGACCCGAGACTTTATCATCAGCAGAGATTCAATTCAGGACCCTTAAATGGGATCCTGTCTCCCATTTTCTCTCAGTCATAAAGTAATTTTTGTGTATAGAAGAAACAACCCTGTTGATGACATTTAAAAAGAAATACAGTAGTTAAGGTACACCTGCTTTTTAAGTTTCCTTGCACTGCCTGTTGTCTGGTTAAGCAACTTACTTGCTGGAATTCTTGATTTCAGTCCCATGTCTACATGTGATTCGAGCTACACATGTAAAAAAGACATTTGTTTTAGTCTCTTATGAGGTTAAGACTTCAAATAGTCTTGTTTAGATACTGTCTGACTGATTCATTCTAACATGGTGACCAAAGAGTCTTTTATGAGATTGATTTACAAAATTTGAAATCTGTAGAAACTTTGTTCATATTTTTAAGTGTGTAAATAGGAACTTTGAAATTCCATTTAAGAAAAACTGTATTATAGTTAACAGTAAGTGTAAGAGTTTTAATGCTTCCCAATATAAAGTTTTATTTTGATGCAACAATACAAAATTATTTAGTTCCTATAATAAAACTAAAAGAATGTAATTGCTGAAGTATTATGGGTAATTTTATTTTTTTATATTTAAAAAGTTATGAGGAAGATATTTCAAACTTTAAATTAAAATTATGAGCTGCTATCGTTAATAATAATTTCCAAATTAGATCAGTGTCATCATTACGCCTTGAAAAATCCTCTAAAGGTTCTAAATCCTTTAACAGAGTATTTTTCCACCATTTTTCAAGCTATTAGTGTATTAGAATCAACAAAAAACTTGCCAAATAAATATGACAAATATATTATAATGTAAACCATATCAACACCTGTATTTCAACCTGAGTACCTGACTAGCATTGATCTAACATTGAAAAAGTTCCAATGAGCTGGACTATCCATCAGAAATTTTTTAAATAACTGACTATTTTTTTTATGTCTATTACAAGTTCTCTTCAAATATATTTTCAGGAGAGTTATCACAGACACAAGATGTCTGTGACATTTTTTAATATTCCGTAGCGGGTTTTTTTTAATATTGGAAGCATCATTACTTTTTTTAATAGAAAGGAAAACACATTTGTAATTCATTCATAAACTCAGATCCAGTTCTAGTACAAATATTTGGTTTATGCACTTGAATTGAGGCAAAGTTGATTTGCATCTTGATTGAAATGCAGGCTCTCAATAGGTTCTGTATACTTGTTTTTAAACAGGCAGGGCCTTGTGATTGCCATCATTCAGAAATAAGACTTCCCATGACTGAAAAAGAAAAGCAAAAAAGAAATGTAGGGAAATTTATTGCCCCAAGGAAATAAAAGTATTTGTCAAGAAAAAAAATAATAAAAACTTACTTAAGGAAAGAATAAGCTATTTGTCAATTTTGTATATTTAAAACAAAACTCTTACTTCTTTTGCAGTGTAATCTAACTTTAGCCTCTTATAATTATATAAAATGTTCCATATTATTGCCACAGCTTCTGTAACAGAGAAACTTGATTTTCCTCTCTGAATGATAGCATAGGTGGTCTCTAGATATTCAAGTAAAAAGAAGCTCAGTTAATTTAATTTCAGAAGAAAGATAGAACATTTCTGTCTTAAAACAGTTTTATAGGTACTTAGGGGCTTTTTCCTTTCAGTGCTCTCCCATAACCTCTAAGTAGTTCTAAGAAGTCTGTAACTCTATTTAACTTCACATCTTCTTTACATGAATCAGTACTGCAATTATGATTGTGGAACTAATTAGTTTCCTTGACAACTGTTTTTGCAAAGCCTGAAAACGAGTGTGAAATTCCCATCAGAAGAACATTCTGAAGGTGATTTTTAAAAGTATGTCGAAAGACATTTAGAATAAGTAGAACATTAATGTTCATATTCCTGAGTCAGCATTATTATCTTGTTTTGAAATGGCATAATATTAGTATCACAATATTACATATATATACATGACGCTGCAAAAATATGAATGTAATCTTAAAACTTGATAGATTTTGTGTATAAAATGCTTAAGTTTGAGCAGAAATATTCTTTCTGATGTCAGTTAACACTGATGATGCACTATTTGTTTGAGGCTTAGGTATTAACAGCTAGGCATCTATAGATGGATTTGAAAAAGGACATAGGCAACAAGAATGAAACTGGGTAGACTTTTGAGTGAAATCTGCATAGTTTCTGTTGTGCTCACTTAGTAGCTACAGTAACTGAGGTTCCCTTTCTTATTATTAATGTCATTATTAGAAAAGCCTCTAAGACTCCTGAAGGTTTTCATCTCTACTTGCCCAAATCTATGGCACTTCAGCTGAACTGAGTGTTTATGTCTTGCTCTAAATGTAATTTAAATCAAAATAAATCTGTATACCCTATGTATGCAATGTCATGAATATCACTTATCCCAAGAGAATTTTGGGATCCCCTAAGTGTCTTGTTGGTTAACTATGCATAATATAATATCCTGGTGAAATGTTTGCAAGCTAATCCAATAGATCAGAGAACTGAAGGGAGATGGAGGCAGGAATATATTGGTTGTCCTTCAATGGGTGCTTGGCAGGGAAATAGGAGTTGTCACAAGAAATAAAACTTCACTTCTGCTTGCTGCAGAAGGAATCTTGTTTATGCTTTCAAAAGCCATTGGGTATAAGGCAGAAGTAGTTATCCCTGGGGGAAGGAGCTGGAAGCCGAAATTCTACTTATATGAATATATAACTCCTGTGGGCACTGAATCCACAGCTCCTGCTTCCTAGGGAAGTGTGCAAGTACCAGCTCCTGGCTCCAAGTCAAATTCCATGATAATACAATATGATGATCTTCCAGTAACAGTCTTAGGTCTGGGAAGGAGCTTGAGGCTGCAAATTGCTGTCTGGCGTCAGGGAGGTGCATAAATGAGACAGTCATTCCTTTAAATTTTCACATGGTTGGCCTCAGCAGCTGCCAACTGTAGATCTACTTTATTTCAAAATGTCTGCTCCTAGGCCTGTGACACAGTATGCATTCACGGAGTCACATTTTGATTAGTTCCTCAGAATTTTTAGTCCCCTTAATGAGTGTTTCCCTGGTTTTCTGAAGGGTTTGTCAATGGAAACTTGCACTGACTTTGAGAAATACTCAGCAAACCTTCTTAAAACATTTTGCTTTAAATAACTGTATGTGTAAATTTATTCATGTATGCATATACATATATATATATTAGCTAATGCTATGTATTTATATACACCTTTTCACTCAATTTTTTTTAGTTATTTTTTGTGGTCAGCAATTCTATATCTGTATTTCACATTTCACTTAGGCATATGAACAGGTATTTTAGAATCATGCTTGAAGAAAGAGTTATGCAGTCTTAAATGTAGCATTTTATGTGTTCCAAAATCTCACTAGGAATGTCAGTTGGCAGTACTTGTAGGCAGGAAAAACTAACCTCAATGTGTTTGCCTCTGAGTGAAGTATTTATCACATTTTTAGTGCTGATTTGTGATGTTTTAGAAAATTTTCTTCTGGCTTCTCTATACTGTTAAACTACAAATCCTGTGGGATTTTCAAAGGAACAGTGTTCCTACGCTCTTTATCCATGTTAGGAGAGCATGGACTAACCTCTGCAGCCATAAAAACGCCTGGGAACAGCAGAAGTCCATTAGCTCCCAGTTGACTCTACAGCCTGTTTGCATGGGCCCTTTCACTCTTTCTCTACAGGAAGGAGGCAGAGATCCTGTCTTTGTGCCTCACAGCTGGGACTAAAGTGTCCAAGTCTGTGTTCATTCTGAACCATTACGATTGCAACCTAAAAACACATGTGCAGGTTTATGTTAAATCTTAAAAGAAGATGGAATGGAAGGTAGTCAAAGGGATACTTTCTGCAATTGTTAAACATATTTTCAGAAATTAGCAGCAGATTTATGCAGGCACCATCTCCCAAAAGCTTTTATCCAGTCAGTGCTGTTGCTTTGGAAAGCCAGTAGATATATTAAAAAGAGTTGCAAGTTGTGTTTCGTCACAGGTTTTTTGTGTTCATTATAAGTTAGTAACTTGGTGCAATAGTGGGAAAATGAAAAAAAGAAAACATTTTGGGATAACAAGAACCTCTTAGATCCATCTTTCTCAAATTGTGATATTGGTTGTTTGAGGGGTTTATTTTTTGTTTCCAATACTGTATGAACTGTGAGACCAATTTTCTATTTCCATGCCTGGTTTTAATCCCTTGAACATCTCATTTAATTTTTTTCTGTGGATGTGTATCACCATACTTTAAATCATATGTAGTAGGCAAAAAGGGGACAGTAATACATGGTATTTTCTCTCATCACCACTCGGAACAAAGTTGATAATCACCATGTCAAACATGATTTTTATCAGTAGTTTTTACAAACAAACAACAGGGTTGGCATTGGTCTTGAATGAAAAATAAAAGTAGCTCATTATTGCTTCAGCTATGTATGTATATATCTGGGGTTGCATTTGTATATATGCATTTTATGACATATTATATTTACTAACTAGAGCTTTTGAGCTATATGGACAGTGTTTTGTTAGAATAGAAGCTAGGATTAAGTTTTGAGCAGAAACTCAAAGTTACTAATTACAGCAAAACAGAAACAAGTTTCCATGATGCTCACAATTTTCTTTCAGGGCAAGTATTTTTCTTAAACTTTGCTCTCAGTCAAGCAATTATGTGATGTTTTGGGGATAAAAATAAATGCTATGTGATCCCATCTGTGTAGCTGGGGTAGTTTTTTTGTTCCTGTCACCTCTTGCTATCAAAGAGCAGACTCCCTTGCTGCACCCTGTCTCTGACATCCCTTCAGCTCATGGGCTGCATGGGACTCCCTGGTGCACAGTTCCCTAGCTCTGAAGGGAATTCTCCTTTTGCTGAAGGGTTGACTGAACTCTAGCCATGCATCAGCTAAGAGAAGCCAGAAAGCCACTTCCATACTCCTGTTCTGTTCTCCACCAGAAAAGTATGTAGCACTTGGAGACTTACCATACCTCTGGGTAAATTTTCAAACTGAACGGCTCTTGTGTCCTTTAAAGCACTTTCCATAGACTTTAAATCATTTCATGTCTGTTTGAAATCGGATTTTATGTGATTACAACCAAACCTCAAGGTCAGCATATCACATGAGAGCAGGCTTGTATGACCAAGGCCTCTGCTGTCATTTACATTAACCTTTCTTGCCTCAAGAGCATGTTGCTGCCTCTGGTTAAACTTGGTGTCCACCAGGACCCCCAGGGCCTTTTCTGCAAAGCTGCTTTCCAGCTGGGTGGCCCCAGCCATTAACTGGTGACCAGGATTGCTCTTTCCCAGGGTCAGGGGTTTGCACTCCCTCTTGTTGAACTTCTTGGTGCTCCTGTCAGCCCATTTCTCCAGCCTGTTGAGGTCCCTTTGGGTGGCAACACAACCATTTGGTGCATCAGCCACTCCCTGGAGATGTGTGTCATCAGAAAATTTGCTGAGGGTATTCTGTGCCACATCATCCAAATCTTTGATGATGTTGGACAGGATTGAAACCCATATTGACCCTTGAGCTCGCTTCTTGTACCTATTCTTAGTTCTAGGAGAAGTTATGTTTTGTCATGAAAAGTTAAATTAGGAGAATTGTGGGGACTTTAGTCTACTTTTGTAGTCTCTTTCCATAGAAAAAGCTAGAAAGGCTAAAGTAGCTACTCAAACCAGGACCAAATGTCATTACTTGTGGCTTATAAATTGCCTGTTTAAATCTCCAGAAAAAGACTAGCATTTTTCAGGATTGGTCTGATTTTAAGCCTATGGTTTGTGACTGCACTGCCTTTCCATGTACGTGTGTGTGTGTGTGTGTGTGTGTGTGTACATGCACAAACATCCATCAGTTTGTGGCTTCTGATAACTTTTGAATATAGTTGAAAATTTCCCTAAATTTGTCAGAGAATGGAGGCTTCAAAACGAATACATTCCTGTAATTTTTTAATAAAGTGTTATCTGAGAATAGAAGTAAAATTCTCTGTAGTACAGTAGGCAAAATATTATATTAATATTTTCACACACTTTTAATAATTGGAATCATTTGGAAAAGAGTAGTTGAAACTTTCTGACCTTTGATCCTTACACCAACCTCGACAGCAGCAGAAAATTTAAGCCACAAAAGAAGAAGAAAAGCAGAGAGGTTTGAAAAATTTTCAAAGGTGGAATTTCCATTCCACGGATCTGAAATTTTAAGTTGATAATTAGTATGTCTTTTGTACAATTTTGTTCATTACAGGATTTCTCAGTCTGTGTCTACAGATCTGACTAGTTAGGATTTTAGCTAAATCTAAAATGAAGAACAAAATGCAGCAGTCAAAAAGGAAAGCCTGAGGGATATCAATCTCCTTGAAGCTCTGATCATATTCCCAAGGCAAGGAAGAGCTGCAGCATTATCCTTTGGAAGTTTCCTGCCTCATTTTCTGATACGCTGAAGGATATTGTAATTCCAAAACCAGAACCTGAAAATGAAAGACTTTGTCTGACTTTTGTTCCGATCACAATCCTTAGCTAAAAGCGTAAAGTAAATTCTTCAGCCAGTATTGCTGTGATGGAAGAATAATCTTGTTATTTTAGTTTCTGAAGAGAATAGAGAAATGAAATGTATCTTTGAGACCTCCTGCTTTGAGAAAAGAGGTTAGTAAGATTCACACCAATCAAATAAATTAATATCTAAAACTTCAAAAAGATACTGGCACCCACAAAACCTATTTGGTTTTGTTTTGCAAACCAATACTAGAATTTACTGAATAAGAGCCATTTCTCATCAAATCCTGGAGATGATAATTGTTGAAAGTGATAGGGAATGTTCTTGCTCTGGGCTAAAACCAGCTGTTTGCTCCATTCCCTGCAAAGACTAAAGTTATTATATGAAAAGGGATAGAAATCCCTCACTAAAATTGATAGAACTTACTTGATATGAATCAGAGAGAGAGACAAAAAGGCTTGCACTATCTGTACCATCAAAGACGTTAAATGGAAAAAAATACACTATTTTTTATAAAATCTAATTCTTATGGTACAGCTATCACAGACATTAACTAACACTGAATAGCAGAAGAGCAGCAATCAAAGAACTATTCTGTATTCTCAGCATCTCTGTTTCAAAAGGAATTTAATTTTTTTCTTTTACCATATGAATTTTAATTTGCTTATCTTTTTGAATGCTATGAGGAAAAAAGAAAATCATTGCAGATGCTGAGTGTAAAGTCCACACTTTATAAGTACGATATTCTGATCCTGGTTATTTGTTGTAGGTAATTGCTAGCATTATTATTCTTTATAATTAAAATAACCCAGAGAGCCAATTAAAAAATTAAATGTTTAGGTATATTCTCTAAAACCATTTAAAAGCTGAATTATTTAAGTAAATGTGGAAGTTTAATGTGCTGAAGTTTTTGGGGTCTTTTTGCCATGAGTGTATGGACCAAACTACTTAAGTCTTAAGAAAAGAGAACTTGTGAATTTTGAACAGCTTGAACACAATATGTATCATGAAAACACCACAGTGCAAATATGGGTGAGGATGGAATAATGTCCATAATTATTCTTAGTTTATTTTTATTGCTGCCTTTTCTATTTGATAGTTATCTACACTCACACGTGTGTTTGTGCAAGAGCAGGGATATTTGTGTGATAAGATAATGCATTGGCTAAACATTATGCATCCAAGACTATATTTAGCTTTATAGTTTTCATCTGCTTCCATTATAATTTCTTAAAATCACTTTTAAAGTGAAGATCTAACCAAGGTTACTGCTTATACTGCACAAGGTTTTCAACATTTTAATTTCTATTGAAGTCTCTTTTGAAATACTAATTTAACACTGACAATAGTCACTATCAACATAATTATTGTGTCACTGTAGCTGGAAAGACAATCTAGTCAATACATTTTACATTGCATAAACTTGACTGTATTATTTACCAAAAAGTGAACATTCAATATAAATATTAGTAGAATATATTCAAATTTTTTAATTGTAACCAGACATACTGTGAAGATGTGCATGTCTAAGAAGCTACTTTGTTCCTCCCCCAGTATAAAGGTCAATATCTAATTACCCAGGTGCATGTGCTAATTGCAAGGGTCATTCATATTTCAAGTGAACCTGCGTCCATATTATTGAAGCCAATTTTCACAGCAGCCCATTCTGAACTTCTGCAATAATTCAGGAACAAGATAAAGCCATTAGCAAGGAGAAACAGATAAACAAGTTTGTTTCTTCTTGCATATGATTGGAATCTTTGTGTAATTATTGACACAGTTCTAATTTCTCCTTTTAGGCTGGTGTTTCTCCTTGCTTTAAATAGTCAATACTCACTATTTCTGATAGGTGTTACATGGCAGTTTTTTGAGTTCCAAGTACCTCCAACATAAAAGTCACATCCAAAATGGTATTTAGATTGGTCTTGGCTGAATTGTCTCAAGGAGAAGTAAGAAGCATGCTGCAGGTTAAGCACTTAAATAAATTGTTTTAAAGTTAGCCCAAAGAGTTTGCCACTTTGACTGCTGTGGAGGACCACATTGCTGCTACAGAAGTACCTTTTCCCTAGTTTTAGTACTTTATTTTCCAGATTTGGCTGTGGTACTTCAATGATGGCCATTCCATCCATGCTTTATTCATAATTTGATGTTTCGTCTAGAGTAATGTCTTTCAAGTTACTGTCTTTGGCATAATGTAAATATAATTTTTTTTTCCTTTTTTTTCTTTCCCGCTGTCACTTTTTTCCTTTTGATACTTTCTTTTTCATGCTCTCTCAATTTTTCCACCTTTTCTTTTCAAATTTATTCTTTTTCACACTCTTGATTTTCTGTAACAATTCTTATCCACACAGATAGATGTTGTGAAGCTACTAGACGTGAAAATGGAGGCCAGTCCCTGCAGCTGCATGCTGCTGTTTTCTCTCTCATTGTTGTCATAAGTTTCTGGTGCATGTTTTTATACTGTTGATAAGGCAATCAATATGTATTCTTCCTGTCTCTCTTAATTTTATATTTGCGAGAAAATAAACACAGACCTTAAAAAACTTGTACTTTTCTGTAGCTCTTCTGAAGTTTCCATTCCTAGTCAAGACCATAAATAGTGTAATTACTTCAGTCTGTGAGTGCAAAATTCTTCATCTGGCTTTTTGGAAACCTGGTGAGTTTTGTGACAAATTCAGCAGATGATGCTTGACATTCCAGTCTGACAGAATATCAAGAATCTGACTTACTGAATTTGATCAACTTGTTTTGATTCTATTTTCTCAAGTAAATTTTGATTATAAGAAGTCCATGCAGAGATCTTACCATTGTGAGTCACATGGCTTTCCAGGTACACCATCAATTCCTCTTTCAGGAGAGTATTTTCATTTTGCATTAATCCTTTGCAAAAGGTTGCCTGTGTATTGGTTCCTGACACAAGGTACTTGAAATTTTATGCTTAATAAAAGATATTCAAGCCCAGGTTGGATGGAGCTCTGAGAAACCTGGTTTAGTGAAAGGTGCCTCTGTCCACAGCAGAGGACTGGATAATCTTTAAGGTCCCTTCCAACCCAGGCCATTCTATAGTTCTGTGAATATAGACATGTTGAGATATATGAATTTAGACATTTCTAATGGATTTTAACAAGCATGGCTTCCCTAATTCATTATTTATGGATTACTTTAGTTGGTAGTGTTTAATTTCAAATACTTTTTCTGTGCCTCTCCGCTGCCATTTCCCAGTGCATAAAATAGGTCCCTGCCCACCAATGTTACTTCTTGTAACTGCAAATGTGCCACATTTCATTTCATGGCATCTGTTGGACTTGGAAGCTCCAGGGGGTTCAATTTTGACCTGTAGTAAAAATGGAAAAAGTATTTTTTGCTGTTTTACACACTAAAAGCATGTCTTACAAGCTCTGCAGCAATGTATACAAAACCTTAGGAAAAAAAAATATTTAGTAAGAGTCCACATAGATATTTTATTGCATATATTTGATCTTAAAATGTATGTTGTTGTCAAAGGTTATGGTTCATTTCTCTGTTGCATACAGAATAACCCAAGAAAGCAATGCACTTTAAAGCTAAGGCAGAATTAGATATTTATTTTTAGACAATTCCCTTCAAATTGTTACTATATATAACAAATACAATAAATTAACTGTATGTGTTGATTTTTTCCTCCTTGTAGTTCAAACCTTTTGGGGTTTAAAAAATTATGACTTTGAAATTAGCTGGTCAAATTTAAATATTTTATTATCTTCACCCAGTTAAGGGATTTCCTTATTTCTAACAAATATGATTATGAAGATTTTTTCCAGTTTCAATATATTTTTGGAAGTCTGTACTTTAAAACATCATTAATAAAACCTCTTCTCATCTAAACCAAATAACAGTCGTTTTAGAAAATGTCACAAGTAGGATTTCTCCAGAATGCATATAAACCTACAGACTAATTTATTGATAGCAATAGTTTTTAAAATATTTCACGTTTAGTTTAATGAAGTAGCTGGAATTAAAATGATTGCTATTTAAAAAGCATTTATTTCATTGTGACCTGCTGAAAGTCTCTCACTGTTTTAAGTCGAGCCACTGTTCCATCCATGGCCCTTGTCACTATGTTCTGTCACTTTAACCTAATGTCATGACATTACTTTGAAATTTATCACATCAACAAGTGCCTGGCATAGTATGGTAAAGAAAGGCAATTTCTCTTCTAATTTGGTAGGAATTGAAATTTTGGGTTCCAATGTAGGGTCAGTTGGGTGAAAGCCCATTTTGCCATGCACAAACAATGTGAATATATGTAATTTGCTTCTATAAGTGTTATTCTTCCAATATAAACTGTTTATTTTTTAAATGATTACATGCTTATTGAACCAAGGGACAGTAACTAATGAAGGCTAGATTTTTTTTTTAAATGAAACTTTTCATTTTAACTGTGTTAGTACATTTGGAATTACTAGCTCCACATAAGTTACCAAAACCTTTCAGATCTGAGAATATATTTTCAATTGAGTATAACTCACACAGGTGCTGTTACTAGCGCTAAATTTATTTTTAGTGAATAGATCACCTTGGGCAGGAACTTCTGCAAGAGCTTTTATTTTTTTTCTCTTACCATTTTGAAAATCCAGATGGTGAAAATATTTGTTGTTGTCACTATTGTCACTATTGCTTTCTGTGGTAACAAAACAGAAAGACTGCAAGAATATCTCTACTTAGCATCAGAGAGCTTATGTTTGGCTGATATTTGGTAAGTAGATGCTGTAGTACACGCTGAGGGGGAAAGAAACCCACAGCACAAGCACACCACAAACTGCTGCTGGGAGATTTTTCTCAGTCTGCAGGAGTTCAGTGGTGCACAAACACTGGGAATTCTTTTTGGTCCAGGGAAGCAGCAAATTCTTTCTAGGGGCTCCCTTTTGGAGTCACATCCCTTCTGCATTCTGATCCCATTGTAAGACAGGCACTGCATGCACATGAGGGAACAGAATATTCTCTTGTGGACACATCAGTGTTGTTCTGAACAGTGAAGACAACCAAATTGCAGATCCAACCAAAACTAATGAGCACCTGCCACTGGAATAAAGAGTCTTGAATAAAACTTACATGATCTCATAAAGTGAAAAATAAAATAGGGTCTTATTAAGGCTCACAGGCAGTTTGATCCCAGTATTTACTTATTTTGCAGCATTTTCCTGATTTTCTGAAATTTGAAAACTTAATGCTATTCTACTAAATGTTGTCTATTTTCACCTTCCATAAACTCGTCACTGTTCTTACTTTTTTTTAATTAAGCAAGACAGGACACTACTGCAGGTATGTAAAAAGGCAGAAAAAAGAAAATTCCTATATCATTTTTCTACTCTGGTTAGACATTTGAAGAGTGCTTTACAAGCTATAAATGTATTATCTTAGCAAGTCATTCTAACATCGTAGATAAGTACATAAGAAGACAAGATAGGAATTAGGGTGCAGAGACTGATCGACTGTGAACTCTCCAAACATACTGTGAAGGAGATAATGAAAAGCCTGGAGAAATTTTAGAAGCTAAATATACATGATAAATGGCAAGTTGGCTTTTATCCTCAGTGTCACAATGCCAGTGGGATAAAGAGACAAATTTGGATCACTTATCTTTTTTTTCCCAACTGATCGTAGCTTCGTCTGGAAACGACATAAATTTCCTCCGTTAAGTGAGAGAAATTTTAAGTCTGCTCCAATTTGAATTATTCTGTGCTTTCTATTTTGAGGTTATCAAGTACTTTGAATGTGATCCTTTTCTTTTGGCTCTTCTCTTCCCATCAAAGTCCAAGGAGGATGAGTTAAGCCAATATTATAGGGATTATGTGACAGCAGAGCCAGGCAGTTCTGGGCAGTGACCCAAAACCTCTGTAATGAGAAAGAAAAAGTGGAAGAGAATAATGTCCTTGGGTTGTCATATATCTCCTGAGATGGTTAACTAATACAGCTTTGTTTATATTTCTCTTTATGACTGTTTCATAATTGTGTCTTTAAAAACAATGAGAGAGAGATTATTTCACTGTATTTTGTACAATCTGTGGGAATAGACAGAAGATTTTGAAATCTTGGCTTCTTACAGACAAGAATGAAGAGAAAATGAACAGAGACATTTTCAAATTAAATTATAATTCATAGGCATAGACTGAACAGCTTAAAACTGTAATTTAAACTCTATTAAAATGATAAATATGTCTTCACAAATTGAATTCAATATACTGCTGACATTAGTATTTAAATGTTAGATAAGTAAATTTGTTCCTTTAAATGTTGTAATTGTAAAAGGGATTTTAGGTCTGATGACTGACAGTGCAAAATGTTACCAATTTTTTAACATTGTCACATATTTTGAAATGCTAATATTAAACTGTCTGTAAGCCTGTAGTCCTAAAATATTCTATGCTGAACTTATGCCTTAAATCCAAATTGGTGGCACAGAAACTTTAAAAGGGTAATGATTATTCTGTGATATAGCAGTTTATCTCCAAGGAACCGTATTTTTAAAATGTTCTGATTTACAGCCTTTTGAGTGTAAGGTTGGCTTCTTTCCTAATCAGATTTTATTTGTTGTCCTCCTTCTTTCTAGAGTTTTGACATGTCCCTAACATTTACAGACTGTTCACAAATCAAAGTATTTACATAATGCAACTTCAAATGCGATCTTTTATTTACTGCTGTGGGGTTATTAGAATATAAATTGCTGTCTCTCTAAATAGGAAAAATATTGTCCAGAAATAGACACGTATATTGCATACATTGGAAATAAAATATAACTTCTGTATGGTTTTATGAGGTGCACAAAACATACTATTACCAAACAACAAAATAACATTCCATTTAATTTGCTTGTGAAAATATAAGACCAAGCGCAGACAAAAAATACGATATGCATGCAAACAATAGTTATTTAAAAGAAAAACAGATGTAGTGATTTAATTACACATGTAACATTATGACCAATACTCAGTCAGTTTTCAGGGTCTTACAACACATTCTCCTTACATTGTGGAAACTTGCACAGGCACGACTCAAATGTGTATGCAAATGTGAAATTAACTAACTAAGCCTGAAGAAACAGTTTGGTTTTTTTTAAAGGACATAATGGAGATTTGTATACAATTTGTGATTCTGCTAATAGTTGCCAATTCTCTACTCATTGCCCACTATGCTGATGATTTCTGATTGCTCATTTTTTCAGGGATTTTATGTGCTAAGGAAAAAGATATATTATTTTAGGAAGCAAGTTGAATATTATATAGAGAAATGTATCTTCTGAAGTCTGTAATGACATCACTGAAATCTTTGCTACATTTAGAGCTCATTTATGTTTATCACATTTGTTTCATCCATTCCTTTTCTTCAGGCATATAAGGAATGTACAGTTTTCATCTGCTACATATTTATCGGATGTAACATATAAGTGATGGAAAGTCAACTTTTTCCCTTTAATGTCAATGACATCTTAATACAAAGCCCATGGCATCAAATATCCAATATCAACCAACTTTGTGTGTCTAGAAACAGTAGCAGTATGGAAGCTGTATACTTGAGAGCTATGCTAAATTTAGAAATTTTTAAACTAGAGCAAGAAATTGAGGAAGGAATATCTATTTTTGTTGTTTATTATGGGTTCCGAAGTCCCAAGAAAACATAGTAGTAATTCTTGCCACCTTACTACCATTATGTTGGATGATATTCTTGTTAACAGTTCTGTATATTTATTTTACATGTTTAACATTTTTGTAGAGGCAATTTCCAGTGCATATTTTATTTTCATCAAATTTTAATTTTAATGCAAATATTAAGTGGCCATAATAGAAGCAAAGTAAATCTTGCTGAATATATGTTTCCAACAGAATTAAAAATACAATGTAAAATATAATGTAAATGTAAATACAAAATAAATACAATGTAATTATATCTAAAAACTAATTCTGTGAAAAATATTGGACACACTGCAACATCTGTAAGTTTCTGCTTTCAAAAACAGTGTGAAAGGCAAGAGAAAAAACCTGGATTTAAAGTAGTTAATTTTAATGTGTGAAACATTGCTTTTTTTTTTTCTTGTTCATAATTTGCTACCATTTTCCTCCACTGATTTTTTTCATGCATGCAGCACATCTCTGCTTTTCCCTGAAGAACATGTGCATGGTGTAACTGTGATTTCCCTCAGCACTTTTCCAAACACAATGTCAAGAAATGTATGTAACTTTATGTGTCTTTCATCTGTTGTTCAAAGTTCATTTTAGTTCATATAACATCTGTCTTCATTTTTTGTAATAAAGAAAACTGACTTAAAGCATTTCTATCTGTATTTTCTTTATTGCTGATAAATGTTTTTTTTTCTTGTATTATCTCTGTGATGTATTTTGTATCTGGAGAGATTTTTTAGCATGGTATCAGTATTTTTTTTTCTACAGAGTTTTATCCAATAGTGAATAGTAAAAAAAAAACCAAACCAAACCAAAAACCACACCACCGCAAATGTCAAAGTCACTAAAATTAGAATTCCTGAATTTTAAGTTTGGTTCATATCAGGTGGCTGCCATGCTACTGCACTAATGGAGCAAGTATGTGCAATGTCTGTATAAATATGAAGCCTGAGCTTGATCCATTCTGATTTAATCTGCCTGATTGAAACAGTTTTTTCCCCAAAGGCAGATGTTTTAATACTGGGCAAAGCAATACCCAACCAACTAGTGCTTTGCTGCAAGTTGCAGTTGTAGCAGCCTAACATTTTCAAGTAAAAACCTGCACCATACAGCACTTGTAATATTAAACTGCTCTTTTTGTATCTAATGCTATAAAATAATTATATATTTAAAATTTTATTCCAAGTACTACTTCTCAAAACTGTTGAGAATTGTGTTTGAATTTGCATACATCTTAAAGAAAATGCTGTCAAACCTGAAATATTTTATCAATTTAAATACAATCCCAAGATAGTTTGACTCTTTTTCAGGACTCCTGCCTACAGCGCTCTGCTTAGTTCTGTCATCCACTATAAAGATGGGAAAATCTCTCAGGTCTCTGTGGTACATGCACAGCATGATTTTGAATTCTCCTAAATGAAGCAATTAAAATAATTTATCCTTTTATGTAATAGCAGTACTGAAGCCACACATAAGTGTACGTTCTCAATACTCACATCAATCTTAATTAATCAGCAGAGATTCTTAGAAACTCCTCCAAGAGACATTTTCAGTAAATCTGATGTCAGTTTGAGTGGAGGAAACTGGGATACAGAAGCTTTTTTCCCCAAGCCTTTCAAAAGCCTGGATGCAGTGCTGATGCCATGAATCCCACAGCACAGCCTTTCCCTCTCTAGGCACAGGACAGGGATCCTCTGCCTCTATTTTCTGGGCCTTCAGATAGAGGGAGTCAATACTAAAAAAATACCCTTTACTATGGTGACTGAGTAAATAAATGAAAAAAAGGAGCTCTAGCTGTAACCTGATAATCCTCTAGGCATATTAGAAATGCTTCTGAAGTCTGCTTTGGGATAATTTGATGATGCCAGGAATATTTCTTCTAAAATTTTGCTTAAAAATATAATAAATGAAAACTCCAGAGAACATTGTCAAAACACAGCATGCTTTTTTATAGTAAACAAAGCCTTTTTTTCTTTCCTTTGTTTTGTTATCCCTTAACGGCCACGGACAAGACACTGTTGCCAGGAGCACTTAATCTGCTATTTACGTTACGTTTCTTTTATTTAGCTATTGTATTTATGTTTATTAAGACACCTTCCTATGAAAAGTGTTGTAAAGGACAATTAGAATAATTGAGAACTCAAGTCCTGCTTACTCAGTATCCTGAGAGAGTCAAAATACAAGACATTTCCCTGTAACATTTATAGGAAAATGTCATTTCAGAAAACTTGTTGGCAAGAGGATCTCAGCCATAATGAAGAAAAACTCCTTCACGTAGATAAGCATCAGAAAAGTACAACATTTTAGACACATTTATTTCAGCAGCTCACATCTGTATAAGTGATAATCCC
This sequence comes from Entomyzon cyanotis, assembly GCA_024500445.1. Classification (NCBI taxonomy): domain Eukaryota; kingdom Metazoa; phylum Chordata; class Aves; order Passeriformes; family Meliphagidae; genus Entomyzon; species Entomyzon cyanotis. Next base: position 7,959,062 of record JAKEPQ010000756.1, read on the forward strand.
AGTGGCACCACAGGCTCTCCTGACTCACTCCGGCTCTGATTTCATTGGAGATGGGAGACAATAAAGATCTATCACCTATGGGTAGAAGAAAGTTAGAGGAAGCCAGTAGCACTGTCTCCTTATTTTACAAAGCTCAAAGCTGTGTGTCAAGTGTATCTGTCAGAATACATTACTCAGTGGTGCAGTGCAGAGCTCACATCCATGTGTTTGTCCACTGCCCTTCAGCAGTATATGTCCTAGAAGAGAGTTATAGGAAAAATCACTGAGAAAGAAAAAGCATTACAATTAATGTTGATTATAGCCTTGTTACTATCTTCTTATATTAAGGAATGGAATGGAATAGAAAAGAATTCTCCTTTCCGTCACATTCTCTTTTGCATCAGAGTCCCCCAGTAAATGTTCCACAGAATCCTAATGATTCCTTACAAGCTGATGTTGCAAATGTAGTGATTTGTTTATTATATTTGAAGGAAGACATGATGCTTCTGGGCACTTACCTGGCTCAAAAGCCATGTTTTATTAATATAAATTGCTAAAAACAGGTCATGCAGCTCTGGCTGTGGCAGCCAAAGTGTTGGAGCTTCTTTGGGTCGGGGGGTGAAATCAGTGGTTCTTTGCTCCTTTTTGCCACCCATGAATTTTATCTCAGTAAGGAACTGGAGTATTTAGCAATGGGGAGCTCTTGTGCAAAGGTAAGATAAGATTTCTCTTCTAATTTCTGTAAAAAAGCTGAGCATGCTACCTTCACATGCTACTCAGAATAGAGTTCCTTCTTCATTTGATGGGTGTCCCACAGTCCTTGCATCCTGATCAGCCATAGCAAAAAAGCTGGAGCACCCAACAGCTCTTTTTAAATACCTCTTGGACATTTCCTGTTGGAAAACAGGAGAAGACGACACTTTGACATGCAGTGAGTAAAGTTGTGCAATTCCCACAACTTAGATGTATCCATTTTCAATTAGGGAAATTCAAAGCGTTAAAGGACAGTGAAATACAGATATAAGATATAATGAAAAAACATGCTTTGAGTACTTGCAATACCCTGCCTGTGGCACTCGCCTCATAGCATCATATATATTTTTATATCTGGGATGGACCTGTGCTATAGAGGTATGTTACCTGTCAGGAATTCTGTAATATTTGTGGTAAATTCTTTGGGTTTCGCCTTTGTTGTTTTTCTCATGATATGCTTATTTTTTGGATGTGAATATGTTTGGGTTTTTCCTCTCTCCAGATCTTTAGCTTGGCACAGCTTGTTCTAGCAATGGTCTTGGCCTTCCACTGTTTTACTGTTAACTGGTAGAAAACCTTATACAGCTGTTTAATTTTTTTGGTACTGCATTATGATTGTTTTGGTGCTCATCAAATTTTAAGAGCTATGTTTTCTATGTTTTGAGAGGTTTGAGATTAGTATAGGCATTTTGTAAGTCTTTGAGTCTCGGGAAAGTTCCAGATCAGATACAAAATCAAAGGCAATTTTCATAGGCAGTGCAGAAATAACCATCATTGTTGGACACCTTTTTAAGGGTCAATACAACAGTGTAGTTCAAGATGATTATCAAGAATGGTTTTCTTCCTGCCATGACCCAGTGTAGTATTTTCAATTTCACCCTCCAGTTCATAATTTCCACTTTCTTACTTTAGCTTGAGAGCAGTTTATTTTCTACCTGACTTGAAAAAAAGGACAAACATGTATCATGACTCTGCACCATGAGTATGTAGCAGCCAGGCATTAACCTATAAGCTAGGAAAGCATTTTATAGCACTCATTTTTTTCCGTAAAAATTCAAATTTCTGTAAAAGGGAGCTATGGGTAATCATCTGTCTTCCATCTTACCTTCAGTTCATGTCTGCTAAGGAGAAGGGAAGGGAATAAGGCAGAAGGTGCTAACTTGGATTTTTTTTTCCAACAAAACTTAGTATCTCTGAAGGTCTGAAAGGGATCTCTGGAGACCACCTTGTTCAGCCCCCCTGCTCATGTACTTGTCATAAAGCATGCAATTACTATTTTATTGTACCAGTAATTGAATATATACAATGTGATTCTGTAAGAGCACTGAGAAATTCTGTCACCCCAAAGGACATACATTCATGAAACATCAGTCCAAATATATCAGTGTTGTGTGTTTGGTTCCTGTGCAGAAGAGAAGCTTTAGTTTGCCATGTGTAAAGTGTTCCAGTACACTGGCACAGGTTTCCCAGAGAAGCTGTGGCTGTCCCATCCCTGGAAGTGTTCAAGGCCAGGCTGGATGGAGCTTGAAGCAGCCTCGTCTAGTGGGAGGTGTCCCTGCCCGTGGCAGGGGATTTGGAGCTGGTTGAACTTTTAAGTCCCTTCCAACACAAACCATTCTGTGATTCTGTACACATGCATAGATGGTGACTCCCTTTTCACCTGTTTCCCTCAGAGTATCTGGTGCAGAACCCTAAAAGGAATTTAGTCCAAACTTATGTTTGAGCATAAAGAAAATCTGTCTTTTTTTCTCAGTCCTTTTCAATTGAAAATTCTGTTTTACTTGCCAAAGCTCTTCATTCCTCTTTCTCATCAAATAATGATTTCTGCACAAATGTTCAATTATCTTATTGGAAATCATTAGAAACATAAATTATTCAAGAAGAGAGAACTTGAAAGTTGCCCAAACTTTCAATGACATTTGTAGAAACTTGCTTCAGGCTTTTTTTTTAAATTTATTTTTTCATTTCTGAAAGTTTTTAAATCTTATTTCCATAAGTATTCATTGATGAGCACTTATTTTAAGAAGTGGATGAAAAAAGTGTCTTTAAAGTTGTCAATTTCCTTCATCATCATGGCGAGGTAAAAAATTATTTATGCCACATTCTGTATAACAAAACCAGATATTTTACATTTAGCATCTTTTTGACAAATTCTAATTAAAACTAATTCAAAACTATAGAACTTACACTTTCCTTTCCTTTTTCTTTACTAAGCAGTGTTTTAAAAGGCCCTCCATAGTTAGACAAGTGAGTCAGGTATACAACAAACATTTTTTAAAAATTTCTAAGAACTAATTCTCTCACATTAACATTGAATTTTTATGATTTAAAATAAGTTAGTTTTCAACTAGGAAAATAAAAAGGTGTATAATGCATAAATACTTTGTACATTATACACCTTTATGTTCTTTGTTATTTTAGAGCATAAAGTAGAACTACTTCTTTTAGTCTTTTTGGTAATACTGGGAAACCATAAAAACCAAAAGATGTAAAATATTTTTTTATTATTAATACAATAATAATAATGATGATGACAATAACAGCAATAAAAATATTTAGGTTAGGGCAACACATTTTTATAACAAAATTGCTTTTCGAAGTTGGTGGAAAGGCTGTTTGCAGTATGACATTAATATTTCATCCAGGCACAGAATTAGAACTTCTATTGGTGTCATAACATACAAAGAAAAAATGTCACATTGTTATGAAACTCTAGATATATGAGGATATGATTTTTGAAACTAGTCAGGAGAGGCCTTAATCTGCTTTAATAGTAATTGGGATTAGTTTTACACCTGACTTTTGTGGGAGCAGATAGGCAAGTACAAAATCAAAGCAATTTAAGAAAGAACGGAATTAAGCCATAGATGAACTTTTCAAAAATAATCTTACATGCTTTTATTAAGATTAAAGATAAACCGTAACACAGATAGATTTAAAACCCAAGGCAGTCCAGTTTCTTCCTGTTTCCAGAAGAAGAAAGTACACACAATCCTCAGACAAGGGACAAGGCTGATGACAGCCATGCTCCTCACCCCCCACTGGATTTGGCCATGCTCCTGTCACTTTTGGGGTGTGGGAGATAAAGGAGACAAATGTTGGAAAAGTGCTGACAATTGTAAGAAATCAGACTTATGAAACAGAAACCTGCAGGAACAAAAAGATTTCAAGTAGGAAGACTACAATTCAGTAGTAGAGCAGTAGGGGTAAGGATGGGGAATGCTGAATGTAAAGGAAATCATCAGCCATGAAGAGATGGAGAAATATGCAACAGTCAAATACTTATGTCTCAGGTGTCTGACCCACACCAAGATTAAAAATGAAAAACAGAGTTTCCCTGCAACTACGGCAAATATTATACAATGAAGCAATAGTGCTGCTGTAAACATTTCCTTCACTTGCCATTGAAAATACAGTGTAGACATTTCTGTCACTGAATCACTTAAAATGGGAAGCTTGCCACTTCACAATGTTCCAAGGACACTGAAAGTGCAGTTCACAGCAGTGAAAAATGTATCTCTTCATAGTAAAAACTTCTTAACACTGCATTAAAAAATATCCTGAAACTAAACCAGAAAAAAGCCCTGAATCCCTTTTAAAATAAGGATTAAATGACCCTAATTTTTCTCCTACACATTCTATTTAGTGGTTGAGAAGATACACAGATTAATTAGTCCCCGTATTATGTCTCTAAAACTAACTATAGAATTTACTGGTGTTCTATCCGTTGAAATTTATGAGCTTTTTAATAAACTGGAATAGAATACCTACTTTTGTCTTCCTGACATATCAGACTGGTAAACAAAAATGACTGAAGATTACAAAGGAAGTCACCAAATAAATGGGAGTATATAGGGATAAAGAAAGTTTTGGATGAAGTACCAGAGAATTATAATATTTAAGTAGGAATGCTGATGTTTAAAAAAGGAAAGAAAATGAATTAATGTAAAATGTCAACTTCCAACATTGCTGATGGGGCAATGCATAAATGATACATCATATTTGTAATTTATGTAGTGGTTTTAAAGTCTTTCTGAACAAAGGAAAATAACTTTGAAGTAATATCTGTTTTTCTGCTTATCCATGCATGTAAATATATACATTGAATTCTAGCTTGTTGCATAATAACGTTCTGAAGAACACTTCTATAATAAAACAACCCATACAATAGACAATGAAATTGATTACTTAAGAAGTAAAATGTTCTCTTTCTTTTGAGAAGTTTTTGCTTTTCCTTTTTAGAGTTCTGAACAAAGACTAGACAGAGAATATATATTTATTGATTTAGAAGCCTGCAAGAAGATAACTTTCAAATTATATTTGAAATGGTGAAGATATTATCATTAAAATTAGTTAAGGAGAAATATGACAGGTTGAGTGCTATGCCTAATCTGAAAACAATCTGCTGTGTATAGGGGAATTGGAAGAGAAAGGAGAGAAAGATTATATTGGTAAACCAATTAAAACATTTATATTATGTTGCATTATGTAATGGTTGGGTGTCTGTTACAACGGGACCCAAGTAATCTCCGGTCAGAACAACATTGCTCTTATTTTGGCAACAGGCAGAGCTGCAAATGGAAACGTCCCAGTGACTGATGCTGACTCAGGCACTGCTCCAGGCCATGGCAGTGCCAGGGAAGCAAAGCTGGTGTGCAACACCCACGGGCAAAAACACCCAGCTCCACTCCCCTGGAGAGTTTGCTCAGCACAGTCTCACACCAGGCAATTGACACTGGCCAACTTCTGAGCTGGTTTGGCATCTTCTTGAACGAGTTTGGTGCATGAGCCTTTACTGAGATGGCTTTATCCCCTAGATATTTATCAGATACACGTCCTCTCCTGTATAAGCATCGTCTGAGTTCACAGACTCCTGAGAATCACACTGCTCAAAAGGGTTTGTAGCATTGCTGTCATGAGAATATCAACTAAGTCAAAACATTAAAATATATTTCCCTAGATTTGTAATGAAGTAAAATTAGCTAAATACCAGCTCTCATAATTCAAACACAGAAAGCAAGATCAGGTGTGGAATATGTTTATTTTGAAGTGTATGATTGCATTTTCAAGGTACAAGACTAAACAAGCTGAGGTCCTAACCCTATAATCATTTGATGATACGCATATTTTCCCCCATATTGAATTATTTAAGACTAGGTGTGTGCAACAGTTTACAGATTAAGTAGTTTGAATTAACTTGTTTTTCACTCTAATTCAGAAAATTACAAGAACAAATACTGGTTTGGTACTCTCTTAAACCTTTCAGTAATTCTGCTTAGCACCACTGCTAATTAATTATATTTGAAATGTAGAAAATGGCAGCTTATATCAATGTTCATGTTGAACATTTAAAATGTTTTCCTTAGGCTGCTTATTTATTCTCTCAGTCATGGAATGTTAAGATGTGATATTATTTGTTATGAAATAATGCCACTTAGCTCTGTGAATTTATTGGAATTTTGACAATGGGAGAATATTATGCAGAAGATTTTTTTTTGGTGTGATTTTATTCAGGTGGTATAGATGCTTAATCAGGACTGTTTATTTCTAATAATTTCAAAATGGTTCATTTCTAAATATCCTTTAGTCTCCTGGCCAGCATCATAGAAAATGTTATTTTAGGATTAATGTTATTAATAAGTGTTAATTTTCTTTCCTTCAAGACACTCTTTTTAATGGCCTTGGGCTTGGTGCTGTCATTGGCCTGGGAGTGGCAGCCCTTTTGTTAATCCTGGTTGTGACTGACGTTAGCTGCTTCTTTGTACGACAATGCGGATTGCTCATGTGCATCACCAGGAGGATCTGTGGGAAAAAGAGTGGTTCAAGTGGCAAAAGTAAAGAACTGGAAGAAGGAAAAGCCGCTTACTTGTGAGTATTAATCATTTGTGTTGGAAAAATCCTTGAAAGAAAAGGTTGGCTGTCCAACTTGTATTAACTTTATCACCATTGTGTGGTATGGAAAAGGGAATTAATAAAATGCTGCTACTACTTGGAAAAGTGTTGCTCTGAAGTGTGTAGAGTTGTTTTATTGCTTTTAAAAGAAAAGTTGAGACACAAAAAAGGAAAATACTGCAGCTCAGTTTAGGATGACCTCTTTGTCCATCTCGACACAAAGGAAATCAGTTGTGATTCAGGACTAGTTACAGACACATATTTGGTTCATGAGAGACAGGTAACAGATCATTGTAACTCCACTTTTGCAAATCCATCTTTGAGCTGCTAACACCCAAAAACTCAGCCTATGGTTGTGACAGTGCCAGTAAATCCAGGAGTGAAGGACACAGTATTACAGAAAATCTGTAGGAGAGTTTTTCTTCTTAGATATAGCACTTGATGGAAAATCTTGATTCTTGTCTGTAGACTTTGGGAATGAAAGGTATTGTTATCTTCTTCTTTTTTCTTTTTTTTTTTTTAAATAGGAGTGCTGAGTTGGATGTGCTGTCTTCATAGCAACAGTCAGTGATTGCTAAACATGAGTGGGAAATAAACAATCCTGATTCTCACAAATACTCTTCTTTAGTGGCTACTCCATCACACAAATGTGAATGAACTGATCATTGATGTGAAAATATGGTCTTTTAAATTATTAGAGTGGATAGTGAGATCTCTGGCAAAACAGTTCAAGTACTGATTACATAAAATAATCACACTTTAGAGACCTGACATTTACTGAGTTTTCAAAAGGTAAACTGGAGAGAAGATTACTTATGGTCCTTCATTTTAAACAGTTCCATTTTTTCACTAGAAAAAAGGCATAATTTTCTCATCTTGTTCATGTGGTAGACAACTTATGCATACACGGCAATATTTGTGAGAATGCTTTGTGTGTGTGTGTGTGGTTTAAATAACATTTACTGATCCAATTCCTATGTGCCTTTCCATATAGTCAGACCTTCCAGTTCATTGTCCTGCAGCTTCCTCAATCCCACCCATCTCCAGATGCCTGTAGAGCACAATAGATCTTGCAGCCCTCATTATTCAGAGATGTAGCAGGCATCTCCGTTGCCAGGAGTGGGGGTGTGTGTCTTTTTTGGCTTTAATTCTGGCTATTTGGCTTCAACTCTGGCTATTTGGCTTCAGGCTGTGTCTTTCTTAGGCAACTTGACTACACCTTTTGTTTGAGTTCTTAAAAGATGTTCCCTTTCAAAACAGCTCCGCAGAACTAAACCAGTTGTGAGCAAACACAGAGTACTTATATCAAATAATGTTTCTGAAGAGAAGTTATGCTATAAAATAGCTGTTTTCTAATTCCACGTCTGACATTATCAGTGTTTTTTCCATCCTGGGAAGCCAGCCTGTCCAGATCAATAGAATCAAGATATGAAGCTTCTGGCTCTGACTCAGCTGTCCCTTCCTATTGAACACAGCACTTCATTTTATGCTTTAATTTCCCATTCAAGGACTGACCAAGTATGAATTGGTGTACAGACCCTCCTGAATGGGAAGACCTTAGGGAGATAAAGTTGCAAATGTCACTTGACAGCAGTTTATACCTTGTTATCAACATCTTATACCCAAATGCCATTCCATGCTGTCCCAAAAAAACATCGAGCTGGTCTCTTGATATTAATTCTTCTGTTGCACTTCTTTTGCAAGAACAACTTTGGTATTTAATCATATTTCTTTCCTTGTCAGAGTGGCCTTCAGCCAGTCAGACCTTAAAATATTTGGGACAGCTCTTATTTTAGCCTGTTCATTGCATTAATAAACTGTCAAACTAAAAGTTCAGGACAGATTTGAAGAGTTAATGTTTGCATTCATATCATGGTAACCAGTAATCCCTGAAATACACTGAAATACATTTTCCTGTTTTAAATATGTCAGTGTGCATTCTGGATTTTTGTGTGGTTTATGATATGGGTCTTGGTTGCATTTTGATTGTAGGATATATATTTATATAGTAAGTAATTATGTTCCATGTGTAATGAATGCTGATGATACAATGCATGTAACATACACACAGACACCCAGGACATAATGGATTTCCTACAAATCACTTTCCTTTCTTTACGATTTGAAATGTTACACAGTTTGTGCCTTCTGTAAATGTATGTGAATGTTGGTCACAAATAACACCTTTTTTTTAGGCTTTTAGTCATGCACTAATGACTGTAAGACTGCAAACTTTTCAACAAACCAAGAAGAACTTATCAATCCTTCCACCAGTCCAAATTAAATCCCTAATCTTTTCCCAAATATGAGGTAGCCATGAAAGTTAAGTGCATCATCTATCAAAATGAGCTTTGTATCCATTTGTGTATCTTAAATGTCACTGGCAGAGATAAATAAGCACATGCAGTTTTGTTGGGTTTTTTTAATAGGCAGAATCTTTTAGACTTCTACCCATTCATGCTTCTCCAGACAATTTCTGTATCTAGGTTAGATTCTTATTAACCTACAAAGATTTTCCTTAAGGATACCTATCAGGGGCCGGTAGAATTTTCCTGATACTTCCTGTTGCAAAAGCCTGTTTTATCCGTTATCTTGCAGAAACTATATAAATGTGAGACATGAATTAGAGAAGAATTCGGCCAGGTCTTTGGTGTGGCCCGTAGCAGTCTCACAGCTCCCTACAACATCACAGTCTAGAAAAGAATCTGTTAAATAAAATTGATTGTTCGTATGCAACTCACCGTCTGTTTGTAGACTGCAGCTGATGCGGTTCCAGGATATAGGAATCAAATATTTACATCAAAAGAGGTTTTCTTTTTGGAAATATATATGACCTGGGTATTCTCTGATCTGCCTTTTGAGAGTAAAATTTTATGCAAGGTAAATAATATTTTTAGTAAGCATTGTTAATTAGTAAAAATTTTTCCATATCATGTCCATGTTCCTGAGAGCAGCCCTGTATTGAAGGACTTGGGATTCTGGTTCATGAAAACTAGACATGAGCCAAAAATGTGTACTCACATCCCAGAAAGTCAAAGGTGTCCCAAGCTGCATCAAATGCAGCATGACCAGAAGTTCAGGAGATGTGATTCTGCCCCTCTACTCCAGTGAGACCTCACCTGGAGTGCTGCATCCAGCTCAGCAGTCCTTAGTAAAGGAAACACATGGACTTGTTGGAGTCAGTCCAGAGGAGGCCACAAAGATGATCAGAGGGATGGACCATCTCTTTATTGGGTCAGGCTGAGATAATTGGAGCTGCTCAGCCTGGAGAAGCAAAAGCTCTAGGGAGACTTTTCTGCATCCTTTTTAAAGGGGGTTTATGAAAAAGACTGGACAGACTTTTTACAAGGACAAGGGGTAATGGTTTTGAAGTGAAGGAGAGTAGATTTAGATTGGTCATGAGGAAGATCTATTTTACTATGAGGACGGTGAAACATTGGAACAAGTTGCCCAGAGGGGTAGTAGATGTCCCATTGCTGGGGACATTCAAGGTCAGGTTGAATGAAGCTCTGAGGAACCTGATTTTGTTGAAGATGTCTGTGCTAATTGCAGGGGCATTGGACTGGATGATTTGTAAAGATCCCTTCCAACCCAAAGTATTCTGATTCTGTGGTTACCAACAAAATCATAATGACAATACTCACTGCTCCATCTCCCTTATTGTTTAATTAACACGTTTATTCATTTACTTGCTTGCAAGAGACTACCAGTTGTTCCTAAAATGAGGGAAATATGACATAGAACCAGTTTTTCTACCAGCAAAAGCAGAAGGGTTTAGATTTTTACCACAAAAGGACTCTTTGCATCACTGGCAGCTGGGGTTGTCACAATCTCAGGAGATTAAAGCACACTTTTGTGGTGTATATACTCACTAAATGGGTCTTTAATGCTGTCAGAAAAGTTCAAGTGTATCTAGGCTTCAAGTCCTATCTTTATTATACTAGGTTAGGGAAGTTTACATCTATTCCCATGAAGGAGCTGTAGCCTTATTATTAGTCATAAACAAAATGCTCTTTTGAGATGCTAATTCATCATGTTTACAGAGTTAGGGAAGTAACCATGGATACAGGAATACTTTGAAGACTTCAAGGAATTGGGAACACGCTGTTAAATGTGTCTTGGTGGTGTTAGTCACTGATAATTAGTTCTGTCTCTTCTTTGCCAGCTTTTGAGAGAAGGGATCTTAGTAATTTGTTATGTGCAATGCATGTAGTTAATGTGATGATAAGAGACTAAGACTCTTTTAATAATTTTTAGGAAAGATGGCTCAAAAGAGCCAATAGTCGAAATGAGAACAGAGGATGAAAGAATTACCAACCATGAAGATGGGAGTCCAGTAAATGAGCCAAATGAGACAACTCCCCTCACAGAACCAGAGTAAGTAGCCTGATACTCCCTGGAGTTTCACACAAGCTGCTCTTCACTGTGTGGACAGACTGGACTTCCCTCACTCTGAGGGGAGATACACAGCCCCACCAGAGTGGTCTGCTGTGGCAGTGTAGTGTGTGACTGTGTGGTGTGTTTGATTGGCTTGGTTTTTACAATAATCAATCTAAAGCATGGTACTTCACATACACTGTCTGAGCACAGAAGTACAAGGATTTTTTAACCTGACTGCACCTGATCTTTACCACCAACCCTTATTAAATTAAACCACCAACCTTATTAAATTAAACCACCAACCTTATTAAATTAAACCACCAACACTTATTAAATACTCTGTGGGAGCAATCCCTTAACTCTCAAGAATGACCTTAGATTGAGTCTTACACGCATCCTCACACACATCCTGAAGATGGGGCACAAGGATCCTGTGCACCAGAAACCCAGCTCTTCACTGGAGTGGCCCCTTCCTGCTTTCATATATTTAACAGAGAGCTTAGCTCAGTATTTAAGTACACACAGTGTAATTGGATTAATTGTGCTGAAGAGCAGCCTCTTTGCTCCATTTCCTCATCCCTCCTTCCTGTCCCTGCAACCTTTTCTCAGTACAGAAACCGCAGCAGTTCTCACCCACGCTCACAGGCTGTGGCTGCCTTCTGAATAATGGGACCAGCCTTGTGTCCAGGGACAAAATTACTAAAGAAAACTAAAGAAAAAGAAAGTTTGCTTTGCTTTGAGCCCAACATTTTTCATGTGCTTTGAAGATCTCCTACCTCATGACATCTTAAAGTTGTCTTGGCTATGAAGATAATTATGTAGTAAATAAAGAAACTCACCTGTTGATAATGTGATGAAATCACAGCTGTTCTTTAAAAGGAGAGATTGTTCTTATAAAAGTCTTTTTCTTTTCTGAAAATATGAAGAAATTTCCTTTTTGGCATTATGTAAAACTGTATACCTCAGAACCTTCAATTAATAAAAAAGGTCTGTTACCAGCTGCCATTGATATTTGTAGTAAATAGGGAATGTGTTAAGTAGCTGCATATTAAGCTGTATAGTTTTTTGAAGAAGCTATGCACAGAGAGTTTGAACTTGTGTCAATTAAATAATTGTGGAATCTGTTGAGTGACTACTGATATGTTTGCTCTTCATATCAGAACTTATAATCAGGGCACAGTGGAGAGCCTATAGTTATCTAAAGAGTCAGGGGAATGTAGTTGTAAACATTGTACAAGTCCAGCTGGCCTTGGATATTTTAGTGGGTGAAGGCCCAGGTCAATGTTTGTTCATGATTCAAGACTATTTGTAGCATCAGAGCTTGAAAATGAGATGTATCTAGCAAGGAACATAATACCAGGAAAGATCCAATTCAGTTCTTTCTGCTTATCACAATCATTAGCTGACAGGAGTGAAATATGAGAAAGTTAAAATCAAAAATATTTTATTATCTTAGGGGAGAGGGAAAGAATCAGTCCCCACTGTCATAAAAGAAAAAAAACTCACCAACAAAAAACCCCAAAACACTAACTCGGGAATTACTGATAAGGATTTTCGATGGGCATTATGTCTGGAAAAATAAGACTGCTAAGAAATATTGATAATGATGACTGTTTCCTTCTTGGTAATTTCTTCCCTCACAACCAATGGCAAAAGGCAGCAGCAGTGCAAGGCACAGCTGGGCAGAAGTCAGCTAAAGATTTGGGACAGTGTCACTTGGGAAGCTGAAGATGAAAAGAGATGGTGCAGTTGGGACACCTGCAGGGCCACTGGTACCAGGGGAATAGCAAAAGACCTTTGACTCAGACACAAGTGACACCCAGTGAAACAGAGAAGCAATATAAAGTATGAGCGGGATGCACAATGGGAAGATGCATTAGCATAGAAGCTTCTCACTAGAAATAATACAAAAACATATATTTTCTACAACAGCCAGAAAGGCACATACTGGGCAGGGTGAGGATGACCAGCAGGGATCTTGGGGGGAAGAGCTTAGCTTGGAGGAAAGAAAAGTTTCAAGGACATTTTAGTCAGGCAATGAAACAAGGTGAGATTCATTATGACAAATTCTGGCTGTCTTAAAGGTATACAAGATAAGCCTTGAGGTTAAATTAGATGAAATATTTTTAATAATTAATTTAATTATTTTGAATAATAGCCAATTACACTCAGAACTTCAAATGCAATTTAAGAAGTTGTGGGAACTAATTAGTAAAGAGATTACTTCCTCCTACAACAATATTCTTTATGATATTTCTCAGTGTGGTATTTGGCAAACTATCTTTTACCTTATCTGAGATGATCCTTGTTAAAGCCATGTTTGGAATCCATGTGTGACAGATAAGCTCAAAGCACTTTTACCTGCAAGTCAACAAGTTTTAATCATTCTGGCAGGAAATCAATTTAAGCTTTTGTAATATGATTTAAACACCACATACAATGTGGTACTATAATTATTATATTACTGGTCTGATATTAATCTGTTTCTAGTATTGGTTGATTTTTTTGTAATTAATGAATTCATGTAATTAATGTATTAATGAAGCTGGGTGAAATCCAGTATTAAAATGGCTAGCAGCAATTTTCCTATACTGTAAGAAAGTAAATATTTTAGTTAAAGTTTTGTGTAGGTAATATCAGCAGACTGTTGAAGTTAGACCACATGAAATGCTAGAGGAAGTAATTATTATTATAGGAATATTATTAATGATTGATAGCAGCCAAAATCTGATTAATGCAAAAGAACCTTTTGTTGAGTTTTTGTTGAATTTTAAGAAAACCCCACCCTTTAATTATAAAATGAATAAACATTTGAAAGGATTATTCTGCCCAGTTGAAAAATAAAAAAATCTTTCAGAGAGGCAGCTAAAGAAAAATTAGGTGTATAAAAATTGGTATAATTATAACACCTAAACATGAATTAGTTTATTGAAAGAGGAAAGTTATTGAATCTATTAATAGAGATTAAATATGTATTTAAAGCAAATGGAAACAAAAATTCCAAAATAACAGAAATGCTCTCAAAGGGAAAAAGAACAATGTCCAATGATAACTGCACTCATAACTCTCATCCTATTAAAAAAAACCCAAACATTCACAAGTTTTTAAATACAATTAGGTTCAAGAATGGTGCATGGACTTTGTGATGAGGAAAGTTTTGATGAGTAAAATTTTTTACTTCCATGTAGCTTTTGTTGGATTGTTGTTCCTTGCTGGCATGTAAAGCAAAGCTAATTTTATTACACTGTTTACATTATGCAACTGTGTGCATTTCAGTGATGTCCAGTATCCTTTAACAGGGTTCTAGCAAAATTTCCTATTTCAAATAATTTGTAACATGGTCTTAATCCAATAATTTTTAACATGGTCTTAATCCACTAAAACCAATTTCTTTAAATTTCCACGCAGTATATTCTGTCAGTTCCCCAGTTTTGGCTTTGACTTATTTCTTCCTTTCCAGCATCAGCTTTTGAGAAATTACTCTGCCTTTCGTAAAACTAGATTAAGTTAGGTGTTTTTTGGGTTTTTTTTAGTGCCAGTTTAAGGGCTTTGCCTTATCGGATCTTTGACACACATGCCTGCTTACCTAAAATGTATCTCATGAGTTGCTCTTCCTCTGCCCCAGTGTTTTATCTTCTTTTAAAAACAGATTTGTGTTGATTCTGTTGTTTCCATTCTTTCAGGCGTCTTGCTGTGGGCTGAAATCTGTTTCCTTTGGGTGTGCCATGAGAAACAGACAATTAGTATAGACCTCCCTCTGTGCTCAGAGCCAGACATCTGACAATATATCCCATGTATTTTACTGTAGTAGAACAAGTTAGTCTTTTTGATTTCTCTCAGATACAGGTTGTGCTCATTGTTTAACCTCTGGATAAACAGCATCTTTCTTAGTTCATTTCTGACAACTTAAATTTCATAAGACTGGGAATTCAGGTATTGTTTTGTTTTATTTGCTGTTATTAAACACTGTTATTGCAAGACATTCCTATGAGATTACTGAGACAGGTTTTGAACACTGTATTGCTCTTTGGGACATCAAAGCAATCAAAGCAGAAATTTACTGAAACCTTTAACAGTTATTATGAATAAAAAAGACATATGCATACTATTCTCTAGTTAAAAAACAGAAAGCAAACCCTAACTGGAATCACGATTAACAGCTATTATGCCCAGGAGACACTATTGCAGGAACATCTCAGTAAACCATGCATCTTTTTGACAGCTATATTTTTGACAGCTAATTACTGGCAGTAGGGAATAAATGATTTTCAAGACCTTTTTGAATGAGATCACATTCAAGAGGGTGGGGACTCTTTTGCCAAATCTTCAGAGTTTTCACTAAGTCTTAGAAGAACTGTAATTTATTAATGAAATTACATTGCGTGATCCGTGAAAATTAAATTGTAGAAGTTTCTAAATAATAACTTCCATTACTTCCTTGTTCTATAAGAAGTTCTTTACCTATGTCTTGGCACAATCTCCAATAAAAGTTGTGTTCTTTTGTATGCAATTGAATTTACATTTAGAAAAGAAGTAAAATAAGAGATCATTGAGATTCAGCAAAAAGCTTGACTGTAAGTGTTTCACAGTATCCTAGGCAACACATACGTCTGTACTGTCTTGGGTCAAGTAATTTGACATTCTATTTTTTCTTTTGTGTTATAGAAGAACTGAATTTTGGGCAGCAGCAATGTTCTTATCATGTGATTTTTGCAACTTTACAGAAATGGAAAGAGTTGATATGAATTTCTTTAAAAGCAAAGGACCTCAGTGCTCGCAATAAAAGAATTATACATTATTTAAAAAAAAATTACTGTTCTACACTGTGACCTGTATAAGCCATACATATATTATGTACTTAAATTCCAGATTGTGTTATTTATGTGTTAACATGATTCCTTTTTTTTTTCCCTGCTAGGAAGCTGCCGCTAAAGGAAGAAAATGGCAAAGAAGCTTTAAATCCAGAAACCATAGAAATCAAAGTTGCTAATGACATCATCCAGTCAAAAGAAGATGATAGCAAAGCATAATGAGATAAACTACAGCTGTCTGGATAATGCATTTGGATTGAAGTAATCCTGTGACCAAAACTTTACAGCTGACCTTAATTTCTTGGGAAACTTAAGCTTGGAATAGTTAGTACATGTGTACATATGAAGAAACAGTTCCTGTCTACAGTTCCCTTTTTTTTGTCTGTTTGGGTTTTTTTTGTTTTGTTGTTGTTAATGGTTTTAGTATGTAGTTTTTCTGACACCAGGTCCCACTGTATAAATTTGGAAAGATCTGCAGAATAAGAACTGTAATTTATTATATAAAAAAGCGTGTCTATTTAGAAGAAAAATTCTAAAGCACTCCTAACCACAAACAACACATCAGGCCTCTCCAGATCTTACAGTGCAAGCTACATACATAAAGTTCCATATGATAATGTATTTATTTCCATTTATAACAAAATGAAAGCTTAGTTTGCCTTTAAAAAAGCCCAACTAAACCAGTCTCAGTATAATGTTGAAGACCTTAGCTCTGGTTGACACCCAGTAGTCATTCCAGCTATGATTATCACTTGAAGCAAACAAAAAAAACACATTCTTCAACACAGAGCCAGGTCCCACTGCAGTTTCTCCTGGTTTCTTCGATAAAATAAAAAGCTGGTAATCACAATGTACAAACTCAAATAAAATTGGCTGACTATTTCCCAGCAATCTGTTGGCCTCATCCTAACTACATGAGTGCGACTCTGAAACGCTCCAGGATTTTCAGTGCTTCAGGTTTCTGTATGAAAGTTGTGGAAGTTACATGTGAACTAAAAGGCAGCAAAGTTGTAAAAAGAAAGCTCTTTTTAATCACTATCTTCTCTTCAATGAAAAACTTACAATGCTTTTCCCAACATATTTATACATACAGGGTATTCATTTTTGTCCTAGTTCAAACCATTTAGCTAAGGGATAAAAGAGGGGTTTAGTGAAGTAAATACATTTTCTCCCCAAATCAGTATACAAAATATTAAAGTTGGCCTTACTGAAGCAGGACTTGTTCCTTTGTGATTTCATACCCTTTGTCTTAACAAGTAAAAATTAAGAACAGATGGAAAAGCTGACTTTGTCTAAGCAGTTAGGAGCAATTTTAAATTATTAACTAATGCAATTCTATATTCAACCAAATAATTTTTTTTCAGGCCAAGATTTCTTTAAGATATTCCTTTTTATTATTCTGATCAACATGCCCTACCAGGAAATTTGATGGATTTCTTTGATCTGAAATTCATTAATATTTAGTATTACTGATTTATTGGTGCCACTAACTGGAACAATATAGCTTATTTCCATTTCAGCATGGTGCATCCACTCCTACTAAACTCTTCAAAGCCTTGCTTTGAAAGAAGTGGTTAAACCATCTAGAAACGAGAAAACAAGTCAGAAAGAAATGGTAAAGTACATTGTGAACTTTCTACATCTAAGTCATGCCTGAGGTTTAAGTGTAGCTTTACTCAGCAAATTGTGTTGTCTCCATGATATATCTGAATTTTGATCATATTTGTAGTCTTTGTACTGGCTGACTTTCATGCAGTAAAACTGAAAGTGAAATGTAAAAGGGTCTCCTTAAATTTGAGGAAAATAATTTCTTGTTAACCCAAGCTTAAGTGCATTTGAAAGAGCTGAGGAGAATATATTTAATTCTTAGATCTTTCTTATTTTTCAAAATCAAATTATTTTATGAGTTTTTACAACTTTTTCTCACTTTGGCCAAGTTCCCACAAAATCAGTATCAAAGTGAAAAAATGGGTAAGAGGGGATAGCGATGTGGGATGCAAGTCATGGAAGATTACAATTGAAAATTGCTGGAAAGAATTTTCTCTGAATGCTGAGGCACTAATTCTGGGTGAAGAGAAAAATTTTCTTTATGAGCTCTCAATCTTGTTCCCAAATACTGAGCAGGCAGTACTACCAAACATCTGCTTGTCTATCAGATTTCTGTACTGATTCTTTCTAAATACACAGCGAGCAGGATTGCCCCTAAACTAAAATTAGGAGAAGCAGTTGTCTCATTTATATATATGAATATATATTGTTTCTAAAAAGTATGTATTTGCAGTTGGGCTTCCTCTTTCTATCAAAATACAAAGAAGGGACCTGGACAGCTCCAGCAGTTGAGAATCATGTGATTGGTGTGGCTTGAACATCCTCTCACACAATATTTTTACCAGGATGAGGAGGAAGGTCATAGACATTGTTTCTACTTCCACTTCTATTTGCCATCACAAATTTGGGTGGTGCCTTGCATATTCAATCTTCCCTAGGCAAATGATGCTTTTTCTGAAGACAGCCTGATCATTTCCACAAGAAGGTGCCTATACTGTGTAGGAGAACTAACAGTGTATAGGCTCAACTTCAGATGCATTTCAAATTCTAGTACTTCTTAGCTGGACTTACACCAAAAAAAAAAAAAAATTAATGGCCTAACAGCTCTATATTGGTGTGGTTTTTTCTTTTTTTTTTTTTCCTAATATGGCCTCTAATTACAATGTGAAGGGATTGGAAGATTTAAGAGGTCTTGTCAGCATATTTATAACTAATACGCCTGTGCTACTCTTTACAAGCAAAATACATTGCAAAATTATTTCAATACTGGAAGCAAAAACATTTCCCACTACATTGGATTATAAATCAAAAGCTGTTTCCAGGAGTATTTAATTTCTTCTTGCTGTTATGTCTCTTGGCAGTTGGGCTGTGCGAGGGCTGTGAATAAAACAGATCTAAATTTCTGATAGACTGTCCAAGCACACCTTTTTGGTCTGTGGATTAATAGGTTATCTCTTGTGCTTTGACTCTGTGTTGTGCAGGAGAAAACCAAATTATGATTATGAAAGAATACTGAGAAACTGATATTTCCAAATAGTTCCAAATATTTCCAAATGAGGGACAGCACATAGTAATTTGTAAGATATATGTAGAACTGGAATAACAACATTTGTTTATTTTCTTTTCCTATTCTATACTTAAAACAAAAACAAAAACAAAAACAAAACAAAAACAGATATCTGTATAAATGTCACTTTTACTGTCTAAAAGTAATTTTAAGTGTTAGTATGAAATGTCAGAAGAGTTGACAAAATATAACTATTTGTAAAAGTAATCTGAATTGTTTCACTAACATACTCCAGGGACCAGGGTGGGAGGGAGCCATTGAAATTATTACTGATACAAAATGTGGCAGTGACAATCTCTTTTCAGAAAAAAAGAAAAAAGGAGCACAATTAAGTAAAACGACTTAAAGCTCCTTCTTATTTTTTTTAGTAGACCTGCGTTCAGATTTACCACAATAATAACAAAGTTTTAATTAATATTTTACAATTTAGTAATCAAATGTACCCTGGAGAGATTTTTCTTGGTTTTGTTTATTAATTTGCCTTTTTTGACTTCTAAGATTTTTTTGTGGTTGCAGAAATATTTAGTATTCTGGTGATGCTAATGCCTAATGTGACAAAGATTAATTTATTCAGGCCTCAGTCTTGCAAGAAATTTTGTGTGGTTGAACTCACCCCTTCTATGGCACTGCACTGACATCAGTGGGGTGGATGTGAGCGGGAAGATGGATGTATTTTCATAGGAGAACTTGCAGGATTGGGCCTACTTTCTCTCTCTTCATAGATATATACAACGTAGTTACACCGTGACCACCATCCACAAAGGCTGTTTGACATCAGTCCCTGGTGTAGTAAGTTCCAACTGCTGTCTTCAGCCTCTGCATTGATGTTCATCAAAAAAACAAAGTGGCTTTCTTTTTATGATGGTAATTACTTTGATTATTTATTTAAGTGCCAATCATCAAACTGTAGTATAATCATCATGCCATTTTTTCTGTTTCCTAGACCAGATAATGGAAATGTATTTGTGCCTTTTGATAGCATGCCACTCTGCTTTATTAAAGAAAAATCTTCAATAATTTGTCTACAAAGCCTGTTTAAAATAATTGAAAGCTTTACCTTGACATACTTTTCTGCTCAAATATTCTCAAATATACATCTAAATTAATGGAGATATTATTTTCAAGTCACGTAAATATTTGAAACACAAAATTTGCAAAAATCTATTGCGATCAAAAATCTAATGAGAGTCATTGTGGGTGCATTACTGCTGAAAAGTTTCAAATAGATGGAACATGTGGCAGATTTGTAGGGGTGTTTTGACCAATTTCTCAAGTTGAAGAGTCAGATAGAAATTCTCCTTAGTTCTATTTAAGTGCTTAGACCTAAAACATTAAAATCCTTTCTCAAATCTGAAAGATGATATGAAGCATCTTCCCACCATTTTACCTCTGAAGTAAAACTGGAGTGAATGTTCTTTTCACAGTCATTTGCAACCTCACCATCTCTGTGTAAGCTGGAAGTAACATCTTTGTAGAATGGTTGTGTCTGTTGGATGATATCCACTCCTGATTAAAGGACCTCCAAAAACACCATTTACTGAGAAAGTTCAAGACCTCTTACAAATTGTTCTACAGAGGGGTGCTGAGAGTTCTGCACAAAGAGCCATAGTAGAATCCAGGATTCACTGGGCTTTAAGACAAAAACTCACTCCAGCAGGACCTGGATTTTATTCATCCTTCTCAATGAGGCTCTGCACACCCTCAGCTGATCAAGTTGCTTTTGTGAATCAGATTTCCAGGTGTAAGTGGAACTTACATGTCCTGCCAGACCCCTGCTGAAATTCTGCACAGAGGAGGTTTTTCTATCAGGAGTTTTCACTGTTCAGGAAATGGTGATAGAATATCTGATGACAGTTTTATCCCATACATTACTATATGTCCAGAAATAAAACATCTCTTTAAATAATTCATTGTGATTGCGATACTTCTTTAAGTGAAGATGAAAATATTCTAAGTAAATATTGCCTCTTCTTAAACCCCCTTGTTTAGCTTCAGATAATTTTTCTGATAGATGAAAAATTACCATGGTTAAATAAATCTTTTTAGAAAACTATCCACCCATTTTCAGATTTTTTCATATGAGTTCCTGAAGTACCCTGTCAATTTTACAGCAGTTCTGTATGTTTTGAGTGATTTTCAGTATTTCCACTGCACATATAAATGTGTTCTTATATAAATTTACTTGGACCTGAGCCAAAATAAGCCTTATGAATTTGGCTTTGGATCAGGTTCTGAGAATTCTTAGTTTACCAGTCTATCTTTTGTCTTAAGAGGCGTTGAGAGCCTCATAATGTTTGACTTTCAAACTTGAATATTGGCCATTTTTAGCCCAGAAAAATGAAATAAATATTTATTGCCAAATTTGTATTGGCAGCTTTTAAGTCACAGACAGGTGAGATGGAGAGCGGGTGAGGTGAGCAGATGCAGTGCCGACAGAGCTCAGGAAAGCAACTGCCAGAGAGAACAGGGGCCAGTGAGCCAGGAGAGGGCTCACATACTGGGAGCTTCTCTCCTTAGCATTGACAAGGGAAATGGGGAGCAACTGAAGCAAGAGAGGCTGCTGAAGGGCACTGCCAAAAGGCAGGGTAATGAGAGCTCTGAAAACCAGAGGAGAGGGGGCATTAACCCTGCCGCATCCTTTAACTCTCCCCTGTGATTACACTATGGTTTTTCAGATGTAAAATGCAGGATTGGAGGAAGGCAAGACAAACTCTCAGAGTCTCTACAGATCAGTGACAAATACATAAAGGAGTCAGATCCCCCAGAAGATAATTTTATTGCTCATGGTGTAGAGTTCTCACTAAGAATTTTGAACTACTTAGACAAGGTTTCAAAAAGCAAAAAAGCTTTCCTGCTACAATGAGCACTGGGTACGTATTTGTATGCTGTGTACAATATGAGCTAAAGCATACCATGTATTGTTTTTGTTATTCCACACGTTGTCAACAGCCCACTTGCGATATCTGCCACCTGAATTATATATTGATAAGTTAGCTACCACTGGAGCTAGTTTGTTTATTGTTTAAGAATCTTATGTCCCTATGAAATGCTGTGTATATATATATATCTCTATACTGTAAAAAGAAGTAATATCGCAGATGCTGGTTTTGTATTTATGAAAGACATTGAAAGTATGGCTTAAAGTATATCAATTATTTGTCACTCTTCACCATTTGTATATTAATAGTAAAGATACTTTTACTTTAATGAAGTGTTGTAGTTACATTTGTTTTTGCTAAGTGTCTTTCTGTCAAGATGTCTGATTCATTAGGAGTCTCATTCCCAAAAAGAAACACACCCATTATTTTACCCCCATTATAGAAGTACTGAATAATGCTCACACAGACCAGCAATTTATTATTCTCTTATCTGTCAAAATACATCTATTGTTAGCATCCTGAGTCTCCAGCTGAGCTTGAGGCACATTATGATCATCCCCAATAGATAATGTGCTGATAGATAATATTATTTTTTTCAAACAATAAAAGTGTGACATTTTAGAGGTATTTCGTTTACGCCAGAAAAAAAGATATTATTGACAGAAGCCACTGTATTTTGCCAAACCCAGAACCTTCCAAAAGTCTTGTAACTGTGTTAGCATGTTAGCGGGAGCTGGTAATAACAGGTTGGGCACAGTCTGCAATGAAATGGGCTTTTACTGCAGTGCTGGTTTTTATTCCACTAAGATGGAAGATGGGCAAAGCACAGCCCAGAGAATATAGCTCAGCCACTTCCCCGAAATGGCAGAGGGAGTTTGTGGCATGCATTTCACCACCAATAAAATGAAGCAACCCAAGAGAAACTTGCTAGATTGTGTATTCATGCCTAAGAATCAGTTTTCTGAGTGCAACCTAAGCTCTAAAAACCACACCAGCCTAAGAATGGAGGGGCAGTACATAGGAGAAATATATTTTTTCACCCAATAAAGTCTTCGCAGCTGGATCCTCTTCCACAGATCCTTAGGCTCTGCCACTGCAGAAGGATGTGCTTCCCTAAGTGTCAGTGGCAGCACTAACAATTAGCAAAATACTGAGCATGAGGGAAGTGCTTCAGTGTCCTGTTAACATCAGTTTGTCACTGAAATTTTTTTATATGATCATATTTCTTGGTCATAAAAAACCCCAGACTTCCTTAAATGATGCAAAAATTTAGTTCATATCTCTCGAGAGCCAATTGGTTCAGTGCACTGGCCACAAGAGAGGTTGCCCCTTTAATTTACAGGTGAGTATTAATACAATTATTACAAATTGCTGCCAATAAAAAGTTGATGTATGACATCTTCAGAAACTGATTCAACTTTTTAAAATTTAACCTTAACCTCAAAATATAACACGTGCTCACATGTTTCAGAGATGTTACCCAAAATACAAGATAAAATTCTTAAAATTATATTCAGGTACCTTGGTAAGGACAATTTGTTTAACCATGTCATTCCTAAATTGGAAACAGATGGTGCTGCACCAAGAAAACCCAAACAAAAAGGAAAAAATATGCCACACTTTTATTCTTGGCAAAAGATTACTAACTTTCTCATTTGAGCCCTAGCAGATCCTGAAAAAAAAGTGTATTTGTAAGCTCACTCCTATGTGGAAAAAATGCTTATTTTTGGGGGTATGGTTTAAACATCTTTGGTGATTTATTAAACACTTTCTAGAAAAACCCAAACCTCTAAACTGAGCTTAGTGTCAGACTTTAATTTCTGTAAAAATCCTTTATGTTGCAAAAAGATAAAACTATCTTTCAGTCTGGTTAAACAAAGCAATGAAACACATCCACAGACAGTGCCAGTATAAAGCAATGTCAGTGGTGTTGCTGTGAAAGAAGAATGAATCACATCTGGCAGGAGAGGGATCAGGTCAGACACAAATTTGTAGAATACTTTCAGGCAATTTGATGACAGGAGAACAAAAAAGTTTTGAATTAAAAAGGAAAGATTTTTCTACTAAGCAAATGACATCTTTGAGGACTAAACTAGGAAGGACAAAATGATATCTTATTATTTTAAAACTGAAAATGGAGTTTCATTGTCATAGACCACAACATGATGAATCAATTTTACTTTGACACTTATTTCTATCATAGATCAGGGAAACAAAACTTCATCATTAACTTGTATCTGATGCCTAAATAATCTTTAATGACAAGAAATAGGAACTTGCTATGTACTGCTACATATTTTCCAAAAACATAAGAAAAAAAATTAGGATTTTTTAAATAATCCTTTTCGAATGGATTTATGAATTACAGGTATCTTTAAGAAAAGAATTTGGAGAAAGTAACGTACATAGTGTACTGCAAATTTAATTGACAAGGCACTTGCTTCGAAATTCAAACTACCATGTGATAAGTAGCACAGAAAAAAAGTGGTGATGTATTTTAGAGGTTTCCTCTACAAGGCTTTTAATTATACACAAGTTTTGTAATGAGGCCATTTCCTAATGGGATGCAAGTGTCAATTATTGCACTGAAGTAGCGGTTCTGCCCTTCTTAGAATTCATGACATGCTCATCTGCAGTATATTTTTCTATCCTTCTTTCTGCAAGGTATAAACTCAATAGAAAGCAGAATCTTCTGAAAAATTAAAGGCATTTACTCTGAAAAATATGATTTTTGTTTCTTAGCATACAGGAACACAGAAAAAAAACACTTGTATAATCCAGTGATATAATACTCAGATATTTTTATCACTGCCATGCACTTGGTCACTTATGTTCTTCAACTCAACATAAACTCCCGAAGCTGAAACATTCTATTGCTAGCTGAAGGATCCATGGTCTTGTCTTACGCTGCAGGATCCATGGTTTTTGTGCTATGCTGAAGGACAGGCACCTGAACATGCTGCATATTTGACCAAAGAAAATATTCAATTGTTTACTGAGAGTTTGATTCCAGCATCAGTCCAGGACTTCTGAAGACACTGCTATTTGCTGGATATGGGCATAAGGAAGCAGTAATGTAGAGGCATAAAAGCTACTCCATCAATTACTGATGAGTTTGCTGATAACTCCATGAAGTAAAAATACCCATAAAACCCATGAAACAACTAGAAGTTAGTATTAGATTTCTCTGATGTTGTTGAAATATAATCAGTGTCAAGGTGCCGTGATGTCTGGCAACTCCCTGGCACTGGGGTCTTGGGGGAACCATGTGGGGTCTGGGAGGGTTTGGCAGCCAGGGTCTCTCCCACCATCCTGATTTCTGACAAGACAGCCAGGAGAAGGGGGAGGAGTAGGTGAGGCAGCCTCAGCCACAGTGGTCCCACAGGGGTGATGCAGGGCCAAAATCAAGCTGGGATCCACCTGGCGTGTGAGTGCAGCTGAGGTGGAGACAGGGGCTGATGGCTCTGGGAGTTTGATATGAGTCTTGAGTTGTGGATAAGTTACAGGTTGGGGAGGGCCAGTCAAGGTTCCCAGAGCCTGGACAGTTAGAGAGAAAGTTCACAAAGAAGTTCATCTATTCTCAGATTGGGTTAAAGTTTAAGAAGGAAACAAACAAAAAATAGAATTCGGAGATGTGAACAACCGAAGTTCCTGTTGTCAACATGTTAAAGCAATAAGATATTGATTATTCAGGTATTTCAGGTTAAGCATGATTCTCAGCTGAGAAAAATACAGTGCTATAAGTAGACTGATCATATTCTTTGCAGATTGTTTTTATTCTATTTTGTATGAGATTCTGGGGAGAAAAGTGTAACAATGTGGGGTTTTAGGATTCCATGTGCTCTCTTTGTTCCCCTGCCTTGTAGGCTATTGGTTCATTTTACAATATGCATTCTGCCGTACCTGAAAACTTATTTGTGTGTTCCCCCTGTCAACTCTCCCCCTCCATCTCCCGGGACTGGCTCCAGGGGAGAAAAGTCCTGCCCCTTCTCTTCCCCTTATAAGCCCGTGTCTGCATCAGAGAGGGGTGTACTCTCTGAGCTGGCAGGCCTTACCCTGTCCCTGCTTTTCCTCCTTCTCCTCCCTGGCAGCCCCTCTCCCCGTTACCCCAAATAAACCTCCCTGCCAGAACAGAGATGGAGTCCAGGTTCGTTCCTTCACCTTACTTAATTTCCTGCTTGAATTTCCGTGGTTGAAAGACTCGTGCCCTGCTGCGGGACCCCGGGGGCCGCCTGCCCCAGATCCGGTGGGATTACACGGACCAGAGACCCGGTCCGGGGGGGCAGCTGGCTCCTGCTGCCTTCCTGGACCCTGCTACATCAGAAAAGCTCCTTGTAGTTTGTAATTTGTCTTAGATGGGAGAGCAATAAGAAAGGCTGTAGCACTGGGTTAGGGGTCAGAGGGTCTGATGCCCATTTTGGGTGGCAGTTGCTTGGATTGCACAAATAAATTGCCAGGAACATGTAATGTTTCTTTTCCTCTCCTTCGCTATTTTGTGCTAAAGATTTATGGGCCCATTTATCCTACTGATTTCAGGGACACCACTCTCAATAAATATAAGAAGCATAAACTGTTTGCCAGATTTAAACCTGAGATTAAAAGTAGGTTTCACTGTGTTTTGTGAGAAATCGTTCTCCTGCTGCTTCATGGAAAGTGAGCACGTTTGTGTTGGAACATATCAGAGCTTCCAGCTCTTGCAATACATGTGTTACTGATCACACATTTAATACCTGAGTTGGTACTGCTATCTGAGCATGAGACCAATAGCCAAATTCTAAGAAGGGAATATGATCTCTGTAAGATATTTAAATGGCAAGCTAGACAAATCAGAACTATTATCAATAATTGTGATGTTGTTAACTTCACCGCAAAGATTTATGAATTAGCAAATTAAGAGAAACTGAATGTCTGTGTTTAGCTGCCCAAACGTCTGCTGTATCGACACCTTATGCTGCCTGTTGAGACTTATTTCTCTGAAGTGTTGGCAGTAACTTCTGTGTAAAAGGGCAGCCATTAATTAATCGTTCAGAGAAAAGAGACAATGTCTTCCTATACCACATCACCCAAATTTCCCTGGAAGTGTTTTAAGTAGCTTAACAGACAACAAAAGAAACACTAACTTATCCTAACTAGCCTAGCTTAAAATTCTTTGCTGTCTGTGACCGCAGAATCCTCTTCTAGGGTTTTTTCTTTGCTAGGCCTTTTGAGGGCAACACTACAACTCCCAAGGAGTTAAACAAATGCAGGTGTGGTGTGAATATTTTGCAGCTGGCAGGTGCTCAGAACATTGCTCTCTCCCAGAGGTAAGTAGGCATGTTGAGGTGCTGTTACACCTTCAGCAGTCTGACCTGCATAACATGCAGCTATGCCTATAGTGCTGAGCACAAAACCCAAACTTTTTTCACTGTAAACAATTCATTGTCTACCTCTCAGGCTCTATTTCGCTAATTTTTCTGACAACTGCATAGCACCTAGGTGTGCTGCAAAGCCCTGCTGAGGTGGAATTTTTGCCTAATCCAGATAAATTATATTCCCTGCATCTTTTCTTTTCATGGATGTTTTTAGAGTAGCCTTAGAGATGGATTAAGCTAAATTTACATAACTAAACATTTATTCCACTATGTAAATTTTTGTTTTGCCAAGGCTGAATCATAAAAAAAGACAAACATGAGAAGCATACTGATTTTTCCTTGTTTCTTTGTCTGAGCACAGACCTTTTCTTTGGACCATCTATGGATCTACTGACTCATGAGCCTAATGCACAACTTCCTGTTCTTCCTGTACTTGTGGTCATGACTCCATTGCTTCAACTTCAAAAATGTGTTAGGCAAACTGGTTGTGTTAGAATTTGTATGGTTTACTTCACTGATTCACCTGAGCAAGCAGGCAGATCATAACAACATGCTGAACAATCTAGTGTATCCATTTTTAGAAGATTTTGGCTTTTTCTTAGCAACTATTCTGTCAGCCAGAAGTGCCCTCTTATGCAGATCGACTGGGAATGGACCAGGTGGACCAGCAGGCTTTATAGAGTTTTATTCAATTTTAGAATGTTTGAACAAACTTATGTATTGGAGTACGGTTGATTTCTTTTTCAATTGATTTCCATTTATTTGGCTCTTACTAGATGTGTTTATGGAATGACCATATAATATATGTGTCTCAAAAAACTCTATACTACAAAAAAGAACAGGACTTATTTTTATGAATGGCTAATTTGGCTAATTTGTATACTTCCTTTTGTCAGCTCTCACTTATATCACTTCAAGTTAGTTGAGATCAGACTGGGATTTTCTAGAAGCAAAATGCACAGCCTTCCTGTAGCCAAAAAAATCCATTGTATTTAATAATACAAGACACTCTAAAAATTAGTTCCAACTCATATTAAAATTGATTTCTGTCCTGTGTTTTCTTTATAGACAAATTGATCACTGTTTATTTGCCTCTTACAAGGAGTCTGTTAACATGAGGTTGTCAACCTCTTGTCTGGGTGCTAGCATGTGTAACCACAAATATGTTCAAATCTAGAAATTTGCCACAACAGGGGCAGTCTCTTCTCCTTACTCCCTTTGAGCCATTGTACACAAACTGCCATCACATGGTGCTGCATTCAGAACTGCAAGGAATTATACTTGACTTAAAAAGAAATTTCAGCTTGTAAAGATACACCATCCATCTGGATTTCATCAGTTCTTTCTGTTAAGCTCAAAATATAATAGCAGTATAATTTAAGGTTTTATTAGATCTGAGTTGGGAC
Organism: Entomyzon cyanotis; assembly: GCA_024500445.1. Lineage (NCBI taxonomy): Eukaryota > Metazoa > Chordata > Aves > Passeriformes > Meliphagidae > Entomyzon > Entomyzon cyanotis. The sequence continues at coordinate 7,987,628 of JAKEPQ010000756.1, forward strand.
GGATGTAGATGACTTACACACAGCTCTCAGCACAGCTTCTTTTCCAGATTTTTATGTTCCACTACATGTTACTCTGTCATAGTATGAAGAGGTAGCATTTCCCAAAGCAAAGGTTTACAGCTTGTTAGATACAGGCAGATAGATATGGATTGTTTGCTTTGAGTTTGTTTATTTTCTTAGAAATTTAATTTCTTCAGTGAGAAAAATATGTACCTGCGTATGAATTAAGATTGATTCATCACTTGCTACAAAATATATCAGAAATAAACATCATAATTGCTTCCTTTTCATCACAATATTGTACCAGCTTGACTTTTTTTCACCAGAAAATCTCCTCAGACCATCCAGAACTGCCAAAACATCTGAGATAACACACATTAAATTACAGTATTATAAAGATGAACCATCTGTGCTAAGGTTTTCAGTGTTGCATGGGGATGAAAATAGGAATATGACAAATTCCAGGTAAGTTGTTTTAAGACCTAACTTGACATAAGTAAATTGAGCTGTCAGTCCATAGTATGGTTAAATAGTCGTCACAGATTTTACCACCTACAATTAAGCCCAAAATTAGAAAGACTATGTGAGATATGCTGTGGAATCCACAGAGACCATAGGGAAGTAAATTGATTCCCGTAGTAATTTTATCAAAGCTTTGCTTTTGTAATGGAACCCAACTGAATCCCCCTTTAAGGAGTCTAGAAGTAGGCTTTCTGTTATGGTAATTCTTTACTCCATGGTAATAGAAAGGATAATGGACAATCTTCACTATTAATACTGATTCACCATGCAGGTTTTCTCTTACATCTTCCACTTAATTTCAGTAGACCTGTGTTTGTACAGGCATAATCCATTCCCAAGGACTGCAATCTGTCTGAGTTTCCTCTCATGCTTGGAGCAACAAAGCTGATGCAGAAAATGAAGAGCTGATAGCCTATAGTTGGTGCTTTAACCTCATCAATGGCTTCTAAATAGGTCTGTGCAGTGCAGTCTTGCCTAAGACTTCTATGTACACATATTTTGAACTATGTTCTCCTCTATTTGCTAAGCTAAAACAAATTTACTACTATGCAAGAGTTAACATAGCATGCTAATTTAAAGCCATGTAGGTTTTTTTTTAATATTCACTGGAAGGATTTTTACCTTTTGTTAAAGATAATTAACATCCTCCACTTGTGCAGCAGCATGGATCGGAAGGGAGGGAGGGGAGGCTAAATAGAGGGAAAAGTTTTCACTGCCTAGTTAGTTATTATCCTAATGACATTCCTGATGACTTAAATAGCAATTCATTGTATAAAAAATGTTAGCCGGAGGTACAAAAGAATTTTTGTTCCATGCATAATGTGTTAAAAAAAGGAAGCAGGAAAAAACTGGAGCAAGAAGGCAGAAGGAAAAGCTGGATAGTGAGCTGCTGGGAAGAGAGTGTCCTGTCAGGAGGAAGTTGTGGGTTCATTTTACTTCTCTCTTCTTCCAGGTAGAAAAGAACCTCTTCTTCTGTGATCCAAATGAGTGCTTCACTTGGCGTATGATTTCACATGTTAACAAAGAGAGGATGATGAGGTGCCACAGCCATTAGATTGATCTGTCATTGCATGGATAAGAAGACTCTAGATTTAGTTGGGAGCAGGATTGTCCACCTCCAGCTCTCTCTGAGCTACAAGTTAATCAATAGAAATTCCCTCTCTTCTCACCTGTTTCTTCAGCTGGTTTCTTTAGCTGATGCAGGAACTCTGGAAAGTACCAGGGTAAGTTCTTTGCCTTTGCTCACATTATAGGGAAGGTGGTTGTTATTGGCTCCACACATCCTTTCAGTAGGAAAGATCACACCTCTGAAATGACTGCTCAGGACAGCACATGCTGAAACTGAAAGAGTCCTTTCCCAATGTGTTAGGCATTTCAGATGCCTGTTACCCTTCACACTGGGTACATTTAAAGCTGGAGCTCTGTGAAACTAGTGTCTCAGGTGCTTGTCTGAAGGCAAGTCTTTCTTCCATCCTGATTTTTGATGTCAGCCCCTGAAAAGACACGTAAATATGCAGGGTAGAGAGGTCTGGTTTGTGCCCTAAGCAGATGATCAAGCTGCTGGTGTGTGCTGACAGGGTCCTACCAAAGCCAAACTAGATCCAGTCAACTACCTCAAAAAGGTTACACTTTTGCAAATCTTAATAAAGGCCTTCTGCTCCTTGAACACCAACTTTCATACCTAACTTCATCCTTCTGGTTTTTGATTGTCAAAAACATAATTGGCATTTTTCATGCTGTTATGTATGAAAAGCTAGGTATGATGGTAATAAAGCAAAAAGTTTCTTAAACTGTCCTTGAATTCAAAAAGGCCATTTAATAATATATTTAATCAGGATTAAAGGATAAAAGATACAGGTGAGGAAGCATCACCAAGTCACATTTTGCCTCTATCATATTAAAGTACAAGGAGGCAACAACACAGCTCTGGATAAGGACTAGGAACTTATAGTTTTGTTTTATTGGATGCTTTCAAGGCAGTTAATTTAATCTTTTCTCATTTTCCCCCTCAGTTCAGTAGATATGGCACAGTTGTTTGTGTTCTTAATGCTTTTTCCTATCATATATCTAAGAGGACTGCAACTTTGGCCTGCCAGCTTTGCTGATGTCTATGCACAGAACTTAAAACAATTGTACATGTAGTTTATTCGACCTTTTGGACTATAGTTCAATAAAATAAACTAAGATGTACAAAGTTACAAGTTGTTATTACAGAGAAGAAGGACTATATGCAGGAGAGGGAGTACCAAACATTTATTGTTAACCAAACAAAAAATGGTAAGACTTAATCACAGTATGGCAATTGTTACTAGTCCAGCCACATGAACAGAGTCTAAATTACTACAGAAAATCCTCATTAATAATAATGCCATTAAAATTGTTAAATAAGATAAGTTATTTTTGTGTTATGCTTGCCCATCCAGTAACTCTCTGGATCTAATAGGCAAGTGTTTGAGCCAAAAAATGCTCCATCTGATTTTTTGGGGAGCTGTTTATTCCTGCTGTTCTTAAATTTAATTGACTGACCCTTGTGTCCCATTTACTAAAATATTTTTGTAACAGATACACCCACAGGCTGCTGCTGACTTAGAAAGCCTTCAGAAAGAGACAGCAAACCTAAACATAAAGATATTTTGAAAGGAGATTGAATCAGCTGTGTGACTGAGATTTTCAGAGGTATTTTTCAAGAAGCAGTGGTTAATATCAGTCTCTGAACCTGCATGCAAATCAAACACTGCCTGATAGTTCGGGATAATCAACTACATTTAGTACATCTAGATGTGTATTCTCTACACTGAACCATTCTCAACGACTGAACCAATGCTTCAGTGTTGTGAAATTCCCACACGTTATGATGTGATAGTAAGTGCTGAGCTGAGCTAAGTTACTGTTGATTTAGTGAACAGCTTAGGGAGGTGGAAGCTTCATAAAATCACAGTAGTTCTTTATAGGACTAATCAAGTAGTACTAAAATAATGAGTGATTACTGTTAGAGTTAAAACTAGTCCCCTTTTTTAAAAAAAATTAAGAACTCTTTCACTTTGCTTGTGTACTCTTATTTAAGATTGATCATTTTTATGTGTGTTTGTTAATGTACAAAAGCTGAAGAATTTTTATTATTGTTCCTTTCCATAGTCAATGATCTTGCTAAGATACCAGGACTTTATTGTCATCTGCATATGAAACACAGGATATCTTACTAATATCATCTGTAGTCTTATACATGCAATTTTTTAAAGATTTTGAATTGGATCCTCTTGTGCTAGTTTGGGCTGAGATACAGTTTTTTTTTTCAATACAGCTTGAATTCTGAAATGTCAAACTCTTTTCCCTTTCAGTAAAGAGAAATCAGTGTCTGAACATATGGAGGTGGATGGGATTTCTTAACAAAATGGTTTAGATCTAACAGACAGAAATGAATCCTCTGAGGATGCAAGAAGGGAAAACATGTATTCATATTGATTCATAATTCATGTTGACAGGACCATATCATCAATTATATTCCTAGGTTTCATATTTGTGGCATGAACTCTTTCAAAAGAATAATTTTGAAGCTGTCTTAAGTTTAATGTTTTACTCATGTAACTCATTATTTTCCTTTCTTTGGTTTGAAATTTTTGTTGATTTCTGTCTTATTATTCGGTCTCCCTGTGCACTTGCTCCAGCAGGCAATCTGTGCTGACCATATAACCTGCTCTTGGGTCTACTTTATTTTTTTCCTCAGTTGAGTAGTAGTTCATCAGGAAGAAAGACTTGAGAAACTCTGTTTCCATATATAAACACACACATGCCCTCTCTATATACAATTATATGCTTCTTCTGCTTCCTCTCACTTAAAATTCCAGATCAGTAGTCACATCACAGAGGTCATACAGCATCATTTTGGTGCAGTCTAAGTGTTTACCAGCTACTAATGAACTTCTATAAATTTTAATTCACAGTATGAGGAAGATTTAATGAAAATGTGTGTTTATACAGCAGTTTAATGGCAAAGTTTTCCTCTCTGAGTTTGGTTTAAGATCATTCTAGGTATTTAATATATAGGCTGAAATTCAGTGCAAATGCTGACTATAGTCTGGATTTTATATTCCATTTTCCTAATGACATATTCAAATGTCATTGAAATAAAAGACTGCAGAAAGGAGTTTTTGCATTACTTGCTTTATACCCTTTTTTAAAAGGATAATTTAGTCTTCCAGAAAGAAAAACACTAGAGTTAAAAGTATGTTATAAGGAAAATACACACATATGTAACTCTAAGCCAGGTGTCTCCAGCTATGTGTCCTAAAGTTCTCCACCAGTTTTTTAAATATATAAACTCATATTTTAAGTTCAAGAGTTTCCAGAGACACTTTCAAAGTTTCAGTGCACTGCCATAAACAAAAATATATCAGCCCTCTACTCTTAGAACTTGGTCTCTAATTTCTAGTGAATGATTTATTTGATTAATGTTTTACCTTTTGTCTTTTGACTCTACTGGGGTACAATATAAAATAACATCTATTAATCAAAAATATTATAGTAATGGTTTTTGCTCATATACCTTGCTCTGTAATACAGTGTGTTCCAACAGCTTACACTTATTTTATCAGCTGGGCTAGACAGTATAAAGAGAGTATATGATTAAAGATACTTATAATATAAAAAAATGTTTTCTTTTTTAACCACTAGACATTTTTGAAAGCATACAAGAAACAATATATGAAATAACAAGCAGAAAAAAACCAAAACTTTGAATGTCATTTTTTGGCTGTGGGTTCGTTTTGGTTTAGTTTCTTTTCCAAGACAAGAGCAGGTTGGTTTTGCTGGTTTTTTTTTTCTTTCTGTAACTAGAAATAACAGCTTTTCAGAGAGAAAAATAACAAAGATTATTTAAAATATCTCTTTGAAAATTATTTTTGAATTTAAAACCAGCTTTCTTTTTATTGCTTAGTTTCTTTTTTTGTTGCAAAATAGCTACAAATACTTGTTATAATATGGTGGGATTATTAAAAAGTGCATGTTTCAACAAAACAGCTGCTATTAACTCCACTAAATGCCTCAGGAGGATTATCCAAAGTTCCTGAATCTGGTAACATGTTTTCATATATAAGGCACAGAGATAGAGTACCTTTTCCTATCAAATGTGGATGATGTTGTTCTTTAATAGAATAGTGACAGCCTGGGCTCATTTGTCACTTTTAACATGTATAATGCAAAAATCACCTTTTCTTGCCAGATATTTGCAGGTTTTTTCTGTGTTTGAAGCTGTCAATAGATACAGTAGAATTTTTAATGGCCAAATCAGCAGCATACTGGTGTGAACCCTCATTCCCCACACAGAGTCATTCACCTGACATATTTTAGGATCTGTGCATCTTTTCTAAGTTTGTCTGTAAAGACTAAGTCTAAAAAATCATCACATATATATCACATATATACAGTTTAGACCAAAGAAATATGAACAGGAATATCATTGCAATGATAACACTCTGATTATTTTTAAGATCTGAACTTTCCACGTGGCCATAATGACCAGAAAAACTTTTAGAAATTACTCTTAATAATGCTAGTTTTATAAAGTCTGTATCCTTATAAGTAGTTTTGACTTTAGCATAGAGTAACACAGGAAAGTTGTGCACAAAACCAGGTAAAGCCTCTCTTAGTATATGAACCAAATATTATGTTAAAGTTTTCATTTTCAGCTCTTACCTTGTCTCATTCTTTCTTCCATCTGTGGTTTATTTCAATTAACCCCTTTCTTTCTCATGTTAAATCCATTCTAAATCATATTATATCCCATTCTACCATGTGAACAACTGCAGCCAAGCTCCAGCTGGAGCCTCTGTTGTTATTGTGTAATTAAAAGTAATATACTACTGAAATTTCCACCACTTGTATCTTTCTCATGTCTTCAGACTAAAATAACATTGATATTTTGTCCCTGACATTCAGTATCCCTTCTCTATAATTTTATTCTGTCTCATTAATTTATGTTTCATAGTGATGTAGCAGAATATACCTTTCGAAGTCCTGTTTATGTGGCACAACAGATACTCATGTTAGCTTTGAATGATGCATGATTTCTTGGAAGCCTTCAATTTACTTTGCCCACAGGCAGAAATGATAGAGGTGATGAAAATGTGATACTTCAGTGTTTAGATTTGAAAACACCCTCTTTGAAAACTGCCTGGAATCTGTCTTACAGCAGGCAAAGAGGGGACTCTGAAAAAGTGTTTGTCTTCTCCATGTCAATTTGCAGTTCTACACAAGCCAAAGTGAGTTATTTGACACAGGGACCTTGAGTTATTATAGGATTTTATTGACAACTTCAGCTCTTTGCCAAATCTCTCTTTATTTTTACACAACTTCTGGCTATCCTTGTTAGGACACATTAGTGTCAAACCGAGGAATGCTGGTTAAGGAACAGAAGTCATGTACCATAGACTGGCTTGCTATCACAGTTCCATTTAAATGAGGCCATCATGTATTTTGGCTCTGTGGAGAGCACACTATTTTACATGTTGTCATGGTTTGAACCTGGCCAAATGCCAAGTTCCTATGACATCTGCTCTCTCTGCTCTCCCCTGCCACAGCTGCGCAGAAGAGAGGAAAAAACTAACACACAAATACCAGACTCATGAGTTGAGATAAGGAACTGGTGGGGGGATGCACTGAGAGGGAGAACAAAACAGTCTAAAAACTTAAAGCTGCAAAATGATTCATAAACCTAACAGAGTCAGAGGTAAATGAGAAGTAAAAATAAGCTCTTCAGACACCGTTCCTTCACTCACCACCCTCCCTCTTAAGACACCATTTCTCTGCTCACCCCCCCACCCCCTTCCAACTAACAGCTTGGGTAGGGGGCAGGGTATGCGGTATTTTCTTAGTCAATCTGTCACCACAATTCTTGTGCTACAGTTTCTCTGTTCACTTCCCACTCTCTTTCCAAACCAACAGCACAGGCAGGGGGCAGGGTAAGGGGCTTTTTCTCTGGTCAGTCCAATCAGGGGGAAGGGTTCTCTACTTAGCCACGGAGTCCCTCCCATGAGAGACAGTCCTCTGGGAACTTCTTTGGCGTGGGTCCAATCTCACGAGCAACATCCCACCCAAATTCTGCTGCAACATGAGTCTTTTTGTCCATAGGGTGCTGTGCAGACTCTCCCAAGCTGAGGCCAGGCTGCTTCCATTCCAGGAGCAAGGCCTTTCTCTCCCTTGGAAGGCCTTTTGCAGTTTTAACTCTTTAGACGAGATTCCCACTGGATCACAGCTTCCTCCAGGCATCTACCTGCTCCTCTGGCGTGGGCTGTGGGTGGATTTCTGCATTCTTGTGGACTCCATGGGCTGCAGGGGGACCACCTGCTCCACCCATAGTCTTCAGCACAGCTAGCAGAGGGTTTTCAGCTCTGGTGCTTGGAGCACCTCCTCCCCTACCTTCTTCACTGACCTTGGTGTCTCTATGTTGTTCTCTCTTCACATATTTTTACCTCCACCTCCTCTAGCTAAAAAGAAGTGTGTGACTACTTTGTTTTGATTTTTTCTTAAATATGTTTTCACAGAGGCATAACTAACATCTCTAATTGGCTCAGACTTGGCCAGCAGCATGTCCATCACCTTCAGAGCCATCAGAGATTGGCTCTGCTGGACTTGGTGAGAAACTTCCAGAACCTTCTTCACACAGGACACACAGGAGCTATCTTTGTGCCTCTCCCCACCCTTCAGACACTTCTTCAGGCCTACCACAACAGCTTTTGAAGGGTTTAAATTTCTCTTTGATGCTAAAGATACCTTGCTGATGTTCTGGGCTAAGAAAAACCAACACACATGTCTTCTCCCTTCCTTTCCTCTTCCCCCAATCTCTTCTTTGATAAGTAATATTTTTTTTTTCCAACTAAAAGTAATATTGAACATTAAATACCTGCCAAGGTTGGAAATGGAATGCATAAGTAGGCTTGGACTCGCAGCAGAACAGCTGAGAGAAATAGATTTCTTCTGGAAGTGTGCAGTGACTGAAGCTCAGATACCTGCGCATCATTCTTAAAGGAAAAGGACTAAAAGCTTGTACCTCACTGCATGCTTTTAGTTGTGTTGATACACACAGCATCACCAGGAGTGTGGGTTTTCTTGTTTCAATAATGTGTAACGTACTACATCTCTGGGTGAATGACCAATAATGAGAACATTTAGAAGTCTGTGTCTCTGAAGCTTGATTTATAGGTATCTGGCACTTTGTTTTTTGTGTAAGGGAACCTTTCTGGCTCATGTTAATGACCTCACATGCCTTCTTCATAATTACTTTTCCCACTTATTTCTTTATGTAGTCTATTGAGCTGAAAAAAAACCCCTAAAACAACAAACTGATTTTCTTACTTCTGAAGACTAAAAAGAGATCCAAAAAATTATGAAGTTTAAGCTTTTGCTAAGACATGACAGAACTCACAGATAACATTTTCAAGAGGTTTGTTTCACTTTCATTTTCATGAATAGGAGGTATACGATTTCAATACAATTATAGTATGCCAATGTAAAATGTTCAAAGAACCAGAAAATTTCACGTGGTTTTAAAACAAAATTAGAGGTGACATAAACATGGAAAAATTCTATGCCTTTGCTGTTTAAAATTCAGAAATTCAATATTAATGGAGCTATCTTAACATTTTTCAGGAAATTAAATTAAGAGAAAATTGCACTAACCTAAGGGAAAAGTGAACAGTAGTTACTTCCAAATTGAGATATTAACAACAGGGCTATTGACATCTCAGTGCTGAACTTCTCAGAATAATTCAGGCACAATTTTTTGGGATCATCTTGGTTGTAGATGGGATGATTTATTGCAATTCTGCCTCCGCAGATAATACGGAACCCTGAAGAAAACTACTTCAGTGATCATGGCTGTAGTTCTGCTACTGTCTACTCTGATTTTGACAGAGGTGGGTTGCAAATGTGTTTGCTACTTGTGCAATTTATTGGTTAAGCATCAAAATATAAAAACATCTGCACATATTTGAAAATATATGCTAGATCACTTTCTTTGTTTACTTTAATATTAAAAGTCTAAATTGGCCACTCTCTACAGGTTAAGGCATAAATTGCAGACTGACTATGTGTTATATCTGTCAGTATTCATTGGCATGCATAAAGAAAAATAAATTTGGGCTTTTCCTGACAGGATTCAGCTTTCTTTTTCAATAAAAACTGAGATGTAAATTAATTTAGGAGAATTCTTACCTTACCTCTTCTGTTTAAGGTGGTAGTTTCAAATTTGCTGCTTTAATTCAAGTCTTTGAAGGAGTCAAAACCAAATAACTTTACCACTGTCAATTGCCTGTGCTCTATTAGTACATGGAGGCTTGGGATGCTGTATTGCACAGCCCCATTGTGTTAGATATTTCTTATATATGCCTCATGAAAATGTTAAAAAAAACGGTGTGCTTATTAAGAGCTCAGCTTCCACAAGAAGAAATTCTGCATTTTTTTTGTATGTCTCTGTTCTTATTTGTTGGAATTGAAGTTCAAAAATCTGTGAACTGGGTACTTTTTTTTTTTTTATTTTAAATTACACATGCTTCTACAAGGCAAGGAATCTCTGCCTTTTTTTGTCCTTAATAAGGTAGTTGATACAAGTCAAGATACTAGTGAGGTATGGCACCCCAGCAGGAATTTTATTGGAAAGTATGGTAATTCCATGGTGCAAGGTAATAGGTACTATCGCTGTCATGCTGTATTCTGATAAATATATATACTTAACTTGTGCCATTACAGTAAATACACATCTTCAAACCTGGCATTAAGGGGAGAGTTTACCTTTTTTGTTGCTCTTCTGATCATTTTCTTCTCAAAAATCTAATTTGTGTAAATCACTGCTTACGTAACATTGAAAAGTAGTCCTCATTTTCAAATTGTATCTTCAGTTATATTTTGTGTAAGACGTGAATGGGAAAAAAACCCCAAACTTTGCTACTGCAGATCATGTGCTGCTCAACATTCTTAATAAAGTTAGGTAAAAAAATAGGTGTAAAAGGAGGTTTGGCTGAACAAAGAGTTCCAGCCTTGTATCCTGTTTACTTTGAAAGTAGCTACTTCGTATTCCTTGATCTCAGTGGCAGTGTCTCTAAAAAAGTAAATAAACTCTCAGGTTATTGGATTCCAAATGTTTATATTCGTACTTTCTGTGACTGTTCTCTTGCAAGACTGCTAGGGCTCATTTATTGAAGCAAGTCCTTCTGGCCTGGTGTCCAGGTTGGGAGATTATCTCCATTTAGGAAACTGCTCAAGTCACTATTCAAAAAGGCAGATAAAACATGACTAAGAATACTCCTGTACCTTTTCCTATGTTAAAATGATTCTATGTTACTTCATAAACAGATAATTAATAGAATATCATATACACACTTATTTGACCTGGCGTTTATATGCAGTGGTGTCAGTGATATGTTTTGATCTGATGTCTAGTAGCAGTTGAGCATTCATACTAACAAACAAAGCAGAAGGAAAAATGGATGCCCAGAAGCCTGTTGATCAGTCTTTTTCTGCACACAGTAACTCTGAAATGAAATTTTTCGAGTGAGAAAAAAATTTAAAACTTTTATCATGAGGGCTATGATAAATACTGAGTAAATGGTAATTTTTCTCCCTCTATAAATACTTCAGTTACAAATATGTATTTGTACAATTCTGCAATTCTTCAAAGTTTTGATAACTTTGAGCTGACTTTCAGCTCTATTCAAGTGAGTTCATCATGGTAATAACATTTTATAGCCTTTCCAAGTTTTCATTTGCACCTATATTATGAACACCTTCATAAGAATGTAAAGGGCTCATGTTCTATGCCAAAATGCTAATCAAATAACTCTTCTATTACTACTAAAAAATCTGTGATTTTTTCCCTTTTAACTGAAGCTTCTGTGTATATGTATAACAGATTTCCTCGTGAGACTATCAGGAAAAAAGGATAGAAGGGTTTGTAAATCCTTCTACTAGCTTGTTAATGAGGTATTTCAAAGAATATGAAGACCATGCATCAAAGTATGTAGCATGTGAGTTTAAGCATGTGCTTATGTTCTATTCTGCGCAATACTAAAATTAAAAAAAATTAAATATATTTTGAAGACTTTAAATAAGTGTTAAATCACTGTTCCTATTGGGGTTACTGTCTTGACAGGCAGGCTCTAATGATTAAACACCTTTCTGAATTAGAGTCTTAAGCATCTGCCTAATTTTAAGCAGTAAATCCTATTGAAGCAAATGAGTCTTATCCTGATTAAGTCTCTTACTGAACTGGGTGAAAGTGAGAGACAGATAATCCTGAGTAACCTTAAAAGTCTGGCAAGCAGGCATTGAAATGAGTTCAGACAGTGAAATATGAATTACAGCTCCCCAGCTAGCCATGTCTAGAAGCACAAATTCCAAATGGTGCCAATCTCTTTATTTAGCAGATGAATCATGCTGGAGAACAGCTGGAGAATAAATCTATTAAAGTAGGTAGCTACGTGTAACCGGAAAGAGCAAAATCATGTTAACATGTAAATGCTGTCAGGGCAGGAATTGGGCTGCACTGGGCCCCAGGGGTGACTGGGCTGCCCTTGCCCTGAGCGAGGCTGAGCTGAGTTCCCATTGCCCAGACTGTCGTAGTCCAGCTCTGGGAATGCCACCGGGGAAGGGGCTGAGAGCCCCGGGGATGTTGGGTGGCTGTGGGGGTGTTTTCACTTCTTCCCTAGGAGAAGGGAGCAGGTTATAGTATGCAAATGTATGCAAAATATCTGGACTGGCACTAAGAAGGATGCCACCACCAGCCTCCCACCCCTTCCAGAGAGAGCTGAGGACGTTGATGGGTGTCCATGACACTCCCCAGCTCTGCTTGGGGAACACCATTGGAGCCACACAGGTTTTGGGAACATGGGCATACCATAGAAAGGAAGGACTAGGACTGTCCTTTTTAATATAGTTGTACATAAGTATACATGTAACATTTTTAATCATCGGAAACATTCTGTATTGGCCCAACAGAATGCCAAAGCATTAACTAGGCTGATAATAAATTCTTGGCTCCACATATATAGTGTGCTCATTTTTACCCAGATCGGGATTTTGAGTGTGACATTCCCTCCCAGCAGGTGTTGGTAATGCACATTTAATTTTTTGCAGTCATGTCTGAAAAGCACCTTAGTCCCAATTCACACAGAAAGTGGGGAGGAATCCTGCAAATTCCAGTTAAAGAAGTTAAAACTGAGAAGGTTGTGCCATTGCCTGGTCTCTGATCTTTTAGTTTTTAATGTTTCTTTTTTTATTTTCTAAAGAAGACTACGTTTCAGCTGAAGTCTTTCAGGTGTCTAACTGCCATCTGGAATAATATCTTCCAAAGGTGTTTTGTTGTTTATTTGAAGTTCCTAGGAAACGTAAGATGCAATTATAAGACACAAGGTTTTGGCAGCTATTGCTCTTGCTTTTCTCAGAATGACATCAACTGCTACAATATTGAATTATTTTTTTGTTTTGTTTTGGTTAGTGTCATTTTTGGTGGGTTGTTTTTTTTTTTGTTTGTCTTCGTGTAGGATTTGGGGGGTTTTCTTTTCCTTTTTTTTCTTTTAATAATGAAACTGAAATTGTTTTTGAGAGTGGATATGGTTTTGTTTGTATTTATAAAATATCTGTGGCTGTTGTTCAGGCACCAGTCTTACTGAAATGATCTGGCTTGAGAGTTTTCAACACTTTTATAAATTTGCCTCCCCACCCCCAACACAGGAAAATGTGTCTTTTGGTCATGGGGATTATTTTACCCTAGATATTGTAATGATCTATTCAATAGTTCAGCCCCAGAAAGAACTGGGGTGTTGTTAGGATCTTTCTGTATTAAATAGCAGGAAAAGCTGTGGTATTTTTTTGTGTTGTTGACTGCATGTTTATTTTTGCTTCTGTAATATGGAGCACATGGAAATTCCTAAAACTTTTTAAAAATGTCCTTTAGGATTTCTTTCGTTCTATCAAGAGAAGCAAAGTTCTCATCATCTGGACTCATTTGCTTAGAGAGAGATCACCTTCTATCTAATTTTCCTGCCTCAGTGTGTGATGCTTAATTGAACATCTGGAGGAACAGCATGTCCTTTCTCCCAGGTTCAGGTTGAGAACTCTTATCTTGCTCCCAACAGAAAACTTGGGTTTCAAGTGTTTATATGTGTGCTTGAGTTCTCTCCCATCCCCCTGACAACTGATTGTTCCTGTGTTTTAATTAATTCCATGCTTCCCATCAGACAAATTTAAAAGAGTAGGCTTGTTTCTATTTAAAGTTCTGTATGAGTATTAAGAGACAGAAGGAAAAAACATTCAAACAGACAAAAAGCACAGAAGAAAAAAAGTTTTAAACTTTTGAAGGAAAGTGATGGAAGAATACCCTGGTAAAAGCTTGTTTGTGTGTGCTACAAATAAGGCTCTTGGTATAAAAGAAATGTCGTTCAAAACATTCAGGCTTGCAAGTTTCTTTTATAATCTTGTTTGGGAATTTTATCATGGCTGAATACTTCACTTTTTTATTCTATATATGATACTACTCTGAAAAGCCGGTTTAGCAGGAATGACAGAATACACCTCAAAATGGGGAAAACATAATGGTTCCAAATTGGAGTGTGTGGGGTTCTTTTCTGTCATGATCACATAGTGAAAGAGGTTCATAGCTAACTGAATTTAGATAAAATAAGACCAAAAATACAATCAACTTCTAAGGTCAGAGGCAAACATAACAATTCAAGTATGCCTTTCTTCAAAAGATGGAATTGAGACATGTTGACATGCTTGTTTCCCACCTTGTAACCTGTTCTGTGGAAAAAAGCAAGCAAAACTTCCTCAACTTAGCTATTATAGGAGGCTGACATTTTGTTGTCTCACACTGCACTTGTTTTGCTCTTCCAAGAAATCAAATACTATTTCCTAATTATGACAGAAAGAGAACACCTGATCTTCTACAGGTTTTTCTTCTTGTTGGATTTAATAAACAGAGTACTCAATGATGGCAGCAGATGTCTCCAATTTGAACCTTTTACCTCTTTCCATGGAGTAAATGTTAGGGACAATCATAACCTGGAGACAGGCCCACAAATACCAGGAACAAGGCATTAGGATGGCCAGCTGCCCTAGAAATTCAGCCATTAATCCCAACAGCTTATTTTCTGATCAGCCATGCTCAATGCATATTCCATTTTTCTGTTTTTATAGCATATTCTGACATTCTATCTCCTGGCCTGCTGCTCTTCCCTTTGCAGAAATGGGTTCATTTATGTCTGAAGATATCATTCCCTCAGTCTGAAGGGACCCACCTCTACCTTCATGATCTTTTTCAGGGACATGGACAAGGGTTGAAAATGCACCCAGTTTGCGAATAACACAAAGTTAAGTGGCCTAATGGTTACCCTGGAGGAAAGGGATTCCATCCAGCAGGATCTTAACAGGCTTGAGAAATGGTCCCACGTGAGCCTCAGGAGATCCAGCAAGGTCAAGTGCAATGTTCTGCATATGAGTTGGGGCAATCTCCAGTGTGCAGACTGGGAAATGGATGGATTGATTACAGCCCTTGGAGAAGGACTTGGATACACTGGTGGAACAGCAGTTGGCTAATGTAGCCCCACAGGTGCATGTTGCTGGCAAGGGTGGGGATGTTTTGTATTTACTGTAATGATTACAGCTGCCATGGAATAATTGTACAGAGTGATCTGCAGCAGAGACACTAAAGTCTTTCTCCTCCGAGTAGAGTCTTCAGGAAAAGTGACAATATCTTTGTCTTAGCATCCACTGATTACAAATTAATACACAAAGTAAGCATTCTGAGTTCTGAAAAAGCAACTCCTGCACATCAGGTAGCACAAAGAGTCAGCTGCAGGGTTTTGGCTTTGTTGGGAGCTCACACTGATTTGCAGGCAGTTCACTGCTGACCTTCTGCTGCAACAGATCGAATAGGAGACCCAATTTAAAAAAGTGCTAAATAATGTTTTGTACTAAGCCTCCATTTGTTTATTGATGACATTTGTCTGGATGAAATATACAATTTTGTTCCAGGTTACTGTTCTTAACAGTATAACAGACACTCCCCAATTTGGTGTGCCTCTAGAGAAATTATAAATGTACCAGAGAAAGCTCATGTGGAACATGCTTTTCTATTAACAATATTGTATAAAGATACATGTGGTTGTTTAAAGATTGCTTCCAGTTTGGAACTGCTGACTTCTCTGTATAATCTAAGCAATGTTTGGAATTTTTTAAATTTGTTTTTCTGTTCCTGATAATTAGGCTTTTGAATCATCAGATCCCCCAGTTTGTGATTACAAGTTGCCTTGAAGGATTTTGAGATTCATCATGTCTGTCAGGTTCATGAATCTCTGTGGCTCCTTAGAGGGTATGTGTTGGGCAAAATCTGAGTGCATTATTCCTTCAGGATGGAAGGGTAATGAAAACATCTCCTTCTTTTTTCTTCATGAGCACTGGTATGTGGTTTTCTCCTCTTCCATTTTGTGCGAGATACGTACACATGTATATATATATATATACACACTCACACAGCTGTGTGTTCTGCTCATGAAATGTTCTTGAAATCACAGTTCAGTTTGAACCAAATTTTCTATAAGGCTTGAGAACCACACAGTATAGAAAATCCTGGAAGGAATTGAAAATGACGATTTACCTGGCAGAAGGGCAATTTCCAGCTGGGTCCTGCCTAGGAGCTGGCTGGCTGATGGGAGCACAGGTTTTGATCAGTCAGAATACACAGAACTCAGTGTTGTGCCTGCCCACAAACTTATCCCAGCATGGAAGGTTGTAGGGCTGAGTTGGCAATACTGTGAAGAACTGAGCGAAGCACAAATATGAATCCATGAGAAAAGTCTTGATTAACTTTGCAGCACAGAAACCTTTTGCTTTATTGATGCTTGCTAGTGCAGATAGCTGGATCTATTTGGTAGATAATGTGGATAATTACTTATGGCATCTGTGTAATTTTGCCTAAAGAGAGGATGAGAAGAGGTCCATAATAATATTTTCTTAGTCTTGACCATTCTTATTGGACCTCATAAAAAAAGCTTGGTTTTTTAAATTCCAACATCATGACTTCTATTAGTTATGGGTGCAATGATGAATAAGTTTAAAAAGGAATCAATTTCATAAATCCATGGCATGTAAAGAAAAGGGCTTCTTGTGCTGTACATGTAAAAAAAAAAAGATGTTTGGAATATAATTTTATGGAAATTAATCATTCAGGGTATGTTGTAAAGGATAAAGATATTTCTAGAACCTTCAAATGTAATATTGAAAACCAAAAAAAAAGTTGAAAGATGGTGAAAATATACCATTTTCAAGAGAAAATTGATTAGGTCTTCTTTTAACTCAGGTATGTTTGAAAAGGACAAAATAGAAACAACAGATAAGATACTAATGGTTGACATAAAAGTGCCCAATAGTAAAACTTTACTTGATAGTAAAATTTTTTCTTCTGAAATGGTAGGTTTACATCATTTGCAGGAAAACGAATGCTTTAAAATGTTTTCACATAAATTTTAGAGGGTTTTTTTTTAATTTGTTTGTTTGTTTTTAACTTTTAAAGACAAAATAGAGGTGTTTATAATTCTTCTGTTTTGTGAGGAAAAAATACAGTCTTTCAGATCTTTTCACAACTGTGTGTTGCAATATGTGATACTGGCCCAGCATATACTAACACAGTGAAAACTTAACACAATGGTGATGCTTCTCTCATTTTGTCAAACCTTTGGCTGCAAAATAGAACTGTATTATAGAGAAAAAAATGTTTGTTGACAAGGAGTTTTGTGGGGAAGTGGAGCACATTATAAAGAAGATGAAAATCGAAGAATAGACCTGTCTAATACCCTGTGCATGTTTGTGTTCTCTGTCTCAAAGAATAAAAAGTACAGTGAGAAAAGCTGGGGAGGAGGGAAGAGGTTGACATATGAAAAGGAAGGAAAGTATTATGTTTCATGACTCCCTCACTGTCTGTTAGAAATACTTCAAGCGAAGTGTGACTATCTCTAAAGGGAATTTTAGCTCCTATTGGCAGTGAATTTTTGCAAAGAAGCTTCTTATTGTCCCTATGGAACCATATCTGAATTTAATCACTCTGGTAAGCAATTGGTTTCTTTTATGGGCTTTAATTCAGTATGCTTTATGGATCCAGATCTTTCTTCCTCATGTGAGTTTTGGCTGGATGAGGCAAGAGGAATTAGGCCCTAAAATACCATGATACTCAGTTTAAGGGGATTCTAAATCATGCAATAAAAGCATTTTAGAGGTTCATGCTCTCCATGGCATGCATATGTAATTCCCATAGATATTAATGGAAATTCTTACCATTACTTTCAAGGTCAAGGTTGTATTAAATGCTGAATCAAAATCTTCAGAGTGTCTTTGAATGTCAGTGGTATCTCTATGACTTAAGTCAGACTGTTGCTGGTAGCTTTTTACCTGTGAAGGACAGAAATTGTAAATTACAAGGGTTGAATTAGGTTGTGTGTAGATTTTGCCCTTAGGCAGCAACCCTAAACAGTAGTCACTGCTATCTATAGGAAAGAGAGAGGCACTTATGACCATTCCCAGGAATATCCCTCATTTGTGAGACTCTTGGGGCTTCTCAACAGCCTGTCTTTATGTAAGATAAGCTGCTTGTGTAGATCTTTCTGATACAGGTGAATCTGCTTAATTTCTGTGACTGAATTCAGTGCTTAGCTAGATGAAGAGTAAAAATTTGACAGTTATAAGCATTATGCTTGTGAAAATGACAAAAATCCAGGAGCTGCTGCAGTGAAAACATTTATTTGTGACTTTTATCATGTGTGTTTTAGGGTAGAAACATGCAGAGCTGTCAAGACCAGCATTCTCAACCAAAATCATAAAGCAGTTTTCCCAGGTTTCTAGGATAACAAAGCAATGTAGGATATCTGCAGTTGTTTGCGTTCACTCAGAACTTATTTATGCTACCTAAACACATTTCCAAAACATATTGCTTACTGAAGACTGACATTACCTATTATACCCACACTGCTTAAAACAGCTTTTATTAGGTAACAAAAAACTATTGTACATTGTGTTTGCCTTGGGCTCCTGAGATTAGTACCACAGTTCATAATGCAATGCAGAGAATACACTTATGCAGTCAAAGCCCTTTGGTTAGAGGCACAGAATCAAAAGCAGAGTAATTTTTGGTGACAAAGCTTCAATTTTACACTGACATTTCTGGAAAAAGTAATGGGTGTCCCCATCCCCCCAGCCTTCCAGCAAAAACAAACCCTAACAAAATGAAAACTGCAGTTCATAGTTTATTTCCATATTTTTTATTGGACTTCAGCAGTTTTAGTAAAGAAGCAATAAGCTTATTTTGGCAATAAAATGAGAGCCTCCCAGTAGCCAGTTTGGAAAACTATGTGCAACACTGTGATTAGTTGTATGTATAATTCATCATAGCACAGGGGCTGGAAGGTAAACCTGTAGCACTAAAAATAATTTTTCAGTATCTGGTATATTTTAAATGGAATTAAGACTCTTCAAAAGCCATTAAAAAAATGAGCTATGATGTGCAATTATGAAAAAGACAGCTGGAAAAATAATAAAATTCATAAACCTCATCTTCCTTTCCCTCTACACTCTGGAATCCTCACAGTAATTGTCAAAAGGATTCTAAAGAAAAGTTCAGGCACAGGACAGAATGAAGGAGAAAGTGCTTGACTTACCAGGAACCATCCAATTATATGTGCTGCTGCTGAAGAGATTGATGCTGAAGACTGTACAGATAGTATCACCGTTGAAGTTATTGAGAATTTTGTCTGTGTAAGATCAGGAGAAATCTGCATCTTGATTTTTAAATCCTGTCTGCAGAGTTAAGCCGCTGCCATCAATGGCAGCATAAAAGTGGCACATAAAAGTGTACCTTGAGGAATATTCTTATTTCAGTCTAGTTATTGGAAGTTTACAGCATTTCACACTTCAGATCTATAATAGAGTACTGGAGCAGGAAACATGTTTGGCTTGCACTTCCCTGCTACCCACAGGAGAGCCTGAATGTGGTTCAGATTTTGTGCAGAGCAGCAGGAATTACTTCTGTTAACAGCTTGAAATGGTGGTAAACAAGTCTAGCCCTTGCATTTCTTTACAGAATAGTTAAGCATGTTTTGAAATATCCTATCTATGTGATTCACATTCAGTGTAGATGACATAGATAAAATTAGTTAGTATTGGATAAGGGCTTGAAACATTACAGATTCTGTGTGAATGGGTAAAATGTGCTTTTACATATTTAAGAACTTACTCTGTATAGCAAAGTCAGCTGCTCACATAGCTTTTGTACTGGGCACATATTTTAAAGCCTTAATTATATACAGTAAACCTAGGAAATAAATTTTTTGTGGTTCTGTGCTTCTGTACAAGGACTGTTGACTCCTGATAATTCTGAGCCACCCAAACATTCTTCTGAGGAGGATAAATACAGAGGGGGCAGGATAAATTAAATGATACAGTCCTTTAAATGTCAGCTGAAGAAAGTTTTGCATAAACCTTTTGGTTTGTAATGTTATTGTGACAGCCTGGAGGAAGTGTTTATGTTCTGAATCTTTCCTAGTGTTAAGGGTTTTGTGTATTGGTGTCAGACTGCAAACTGCATTTTGACTGTGCAGTTTGTTTTCTGCCACGTCTGTCTTCTGTTTTCATACTGAGCTAAACTTATAGGAGGTGTCAGAACAAAATCTTGTACCTGGCATAGAGCTAACGATAGTCTAATTTTAACTGTCTGTTCAAAAGAAATATCCTTTGGAAAGAAAAATAAGTATTGCCCTTTCTGGTTCCTGCATAGGTAACATTTCAGGCCTGAACTTGAAAATCAAGCAATGTATCACCAGGCAAGAAGCTGTGATCTCTCTTGTCTACAGATTTTTCTGAGCTTTTACAGGTCAGCTGGAAAGATTCACGGCCATTTTTTAAAAGGAAAATAAGATGTGATTAGGTCTATATGCATTCTACCTTTTTGTTACTTTGCATAACGTAGGTAACAGTTACACTGATCATTACTGTCAGATTTCAGCTATTGCTAGTGGTCAGAATACATTGCTGAATCACTGGAGAGCTGCTGCTGAGCACTGGTGAATGGAATCTTGTGGCACTTCTTTTGATATTGACAATATAATTGTGTGCTAATCTATTCTTTTGGTACCCTTTTAATTATCTCCATTGTTGTGACTACAAAGACTGCCTAAATTCTCTTATTAGAAGAGAGATCCAATGCTTTATAGAGTGACCTTTGCCCAGAGCCCTGGGCTCTGACTTACATGACTTGCACTGGATGATCAGAATTAGTATGTGAACTGAAGCAGGGAAATATATTTGTATTTTTGCAGGCCTTTTCACCTGAATTTGTTTTAGGATTTGCTGCCAATTTCTGTGCTTATTTGCTTTTATTGATGCATATCTCCAAAATGTTTCAAAGAGATATCTTTGGACAGTTTTGTGTCCAAGGAGTGAAGGTGATGGGGTGGTGGTGATATTGTGCATCTTTGACAGGTAAAAGCCTGTGTCTAGGAAGGCACCTTGGAATTAAAGGCAGCAGAGAGATGGCAGCCTGTTGAGATCTGGACTCCTCAGCACAAGAGAGACAGAGTTTCTGGAGCAGGTTCAATGGAGGTTACAGGGATGATGAAGGGATGGAGCATCTGTCTGGCAGCTGGGGCTGCTCAGCCTCAAGAAGAGATGACTGAGAGGGGAGCTCATCAATGTCTGTCAGTATCTGCAGGGAGGGTTCAGAGCATGGACCATGCTCTGCTCGGCAGTGCCCAGCAATGGGACAACGGGAAAGAACTGGTGCACAGGAAATTCCACCTGAGCATGAGGAGGAACTTTCCTGTGCAGTAACCGAGCACTAGAAGAGAGAGGATGTGGAGTCTCCCTCACTGGAGATATTCCAGAACCATCTGGATGCAATCCTGTGCCCTGTGCTCTGGTATAACCCTGCTTGAGCAGGGAGGTTGGGCCAGATGATACGCTGTGGTCCCTTCCAACCTGACCTTTTATTCTTTGAGACTGAGGAAAACTAATCACATATAAATTTCTGATGAAAGTGTAGTAATCCTGGAAAGGCTCACCTCAAATACATTTGCAAGTATCCTTTCATATTTTGGGGAGGGTCCTCAATGTTCAGCGTAGTACAATAGCATGTTAAAGTGAAACGGTAGAAAAAGAATTTAAGAGAAATCACTGAATGCCCTGAGCTTTCTGGTTATAGAAATCCTGGGGAATGGGACATAACCATCAAATAGACTAAATTATCATGTCCTTTGATATACATGGAAGAAAACAAAAACATTCTGCTTTTTTCAGTCTCCTGTCATTGTTCCCTTTTATGGTACTGATCAGATGAGAGTATCTGTGGCTGCTATGTAAGAGATTTGAGGGAGCTGCCTGTTGAGGGACGTGCTGTTGAACAACAGAAAAGGTCTGATTAATGAGTGATTGAAGTGCACCCTCCTGACTGTTGAAGAATAACCTTTAATTGGAGGCCTTACATAACCTTTAAATGAAAAAATCTGTGATGTTTTTATAAAATAAAATAGATCTTATGTCCTCTTCCTTGCCTGTGATTTTTGTTGCCATGTTTATTTTAGGATATGCTCATAGCAATGTGATTGTGGGCTCTCAGTTTTGCTTTTCAATTTAATCCCTGTCAGCTTTTATCCCAAGTGCTGATCCACAAGCAGGCTGCGTTTGAGCTTCCTGGCACTTCTAATGAGGAAACTTAGGTAGATGAACATCAGCTGGATCACTAACAAGGCTCAGAAGGATCCAGCCAGGCTTTGTTTTTCCTTACTGCTGGTGCCATGCCTGCCCCTCCTTCCCTTCTAAGGAGGATGTTTCTTCCTTTCAGCTTCCCATTTTAAAAAGCTATTTGTGGAAGTAGCTAAGCAGGCACCTAGTTTCTTGTGCTGCTAATGTGTCTTGAAGTGTTCAAAGATGAGCTGTTGTGGTAGTGAAAAAATGCTGCTCCGTCTTTCATCTGAGTAGGAGGTGCAACTTTACTGCTGACTGGTTTTAACATAAAAGGCAAATTGTGTAAATTTTGAAATGGGGAAAGAATATCACAGTGTTTATACCTCAGGTTGCAACTGGCCTTTTAGGGCAGCATACCAAATGTACCCATGTGTAAGAAGCTTGAGGGTCTGGTTTAAATATGTTCAAGAGCTAAGAGTGTTTTATGGTGCTGAAGTTGTGTCTCAGAGGCCTTGAGTTCAGTGATCTCTGGGAATGAGGGTAACCTTTTGTAGGGTGGGATTCCAGAACCTATCCTAAACATCTTCATTGATTAGAGAAAGCATAAATACCAAGTGCACATCCTTCCTAAAAGCCTTAGATGTACTGTTGGATCTAAAACATTGTTTAGTGAGTTATGTGTGTGAGCACTCATATTATTGGGGGGAATGGGGGGAAGCTGAGGAGGCTGTTTCAAACCTACTGCTAAATTCTGGTATTTGAAAGGCCAGGGAAGGCCTGTTTTCCAGAACATAACATTTTTGTTCTCACTCTATGACAGAAGTGATCAGGTACAATGGGCAGGAATTCTGCTTGACAATTCTGATTAGTAAAAACACACATTATTAAAAGTAGTTTCATGTATCAGACTGAGACAAGCTACATGTTTCAGAATTGTCAGAGCCATCATCAGTTCTGTGACAAGAAATTGGCTTTTAGTTACACAGGTATATTTACTGAGGGGGCGAGAATTGTCTTGAGGGAGATGTTGATTTTTTTCTTAATTTGAGATAAGCTGTGTTCACTTCCCCTGTATTTGCTAAAGCAGCTGAAAAATGACAGCATATATTTTATGTACATAAAGTGTAGGTATATGCCTGTACACTAGTCCACGTGTTTTGAAAGACTGACTAAAAATTAGTAAGGATAAACACATGAAAAACTGAGAACAGCAAGCCTTTTTTTATTTATATTGCAGTAAAATTGTCCCCCACAGGTCATCAATTTGCTTAAAGTATGTATTTCTGAGCTTCCGATGCCTTCCTGGGAGGAGAAAAGAGAATGGTATATTTTAGTTACATGATGTATTTTCAAGTGTATGTTTCCAGATTGACTAATCTGAAGGCTTTACAGGATCAGTGGAGAGTAAGACAAGACTTCAACTGAAGGTGATTCATTCTGGGTTTAGACAGTTATTTAAACAAAGGTAAGTTATGTGAGATGAATTCTGCCCACATAGTAGTAGTGATCAAATAAGATATATGGGCAGTAATTTTTGTTTAGCCCTTTACAAATAACTTTTTACTCTTACACCTTTAGTATGTCACTGGAGTTAGAAATTTGCAGAAAAGCAGAAATGGTGCCTTTGTGCTTGAAATTTAAAAAAAAACCCCAACATATCATAACTTAGGTCTGACCTAGAATTTTAAACAGATTCACAAAATCCCAGAATGGATCAGGTTGGAAGGGGCCACAGTGAGTCACCTGGCCCAACCTCCCCAATCAGGAAGGGTCATCCCAAGCACATGGCACAGGATTGCATCCAGATGGTTCTGGAATATCTCCAGTGAGGGAGACTCCACACCCTCTCTGGGTGATCTGTTCCAGTGCTCAGTCACTGCACAGGAAAGAAGTTCTTCCTCATGTTCAGGTGGAACCTCGTGAATCAGTTCCTTCCCACTGCCCCTTGTCCCATTGCTGGGCACCATCGAGCAGTGCCTGGTCCATGGTCTAACCTCTCCCTGCAGACACGGACAGACATTGATGAGGTCCCCTTTCGCTCATCTCCTCTTGAGGCTGAACAGCCCCAGCTGCCTCAGCTGTTCCTTGTCAGACAGATGCTCCATCCCTTCATCATCTCTGCAAATTTCACTGGACCAAGAGTTCCATGTCTCTCCTGTGCTGAGGAGCACAGAACAGACAGAGCATTCTGGATGTGGCTTCCAGGGCATTGAGGAAATTTTAGATGTATTGTGTTTATGCTTCTTAAGACATGCAGTAAAAATATCTGGGTGTTGCACTCTCACAGACATTGGGATGCTTAGAGACCTTTTCCTATAGAAATGCATTTATTTTTATATTGCACAATAGTTTCCCCTTTTTCTTTTAGGACTTGTTCTTTACCTGGGTGTTTTTGCATGCATTTGGGAAATGGTTTAAAGCTGTGATTTAGTAAAGTAGCTGAGATAGTCGTGTCGCATGTATACAACATCACACCGATAATACTGGCTATAAATTTTACACTTCTGAGTAGAAGTGACTGCCTCTTTAAGTGCAGAAATGCCTGTAATGCTACAAAATGGAGCAATTACTTTGCATTCAAGCCCCTCTTGCATTGAAGTAGAGATACTATTCAGACTTTCCTATCAGAAAGGGACAGGTGAAAACTCTCTTAGCGTCCTTGGCAGGCTTATACCAAGAGCATTGTGCTTTGTGATTTTCCTCTTTTTGTTTGAAATGTTGGAGAGAAATGGAGTTTGAAGGAAACAAGCCCAGTGCATACTGTCTTCCAGATTTTTTTGTGCTACAAAAATACTGTCCCATTTTGCTGTCCCATTGGCTTCTGGGGAATATAAGTTGGTTTCACCTACAGTAAAAGTAGGAGTACTTTAAATTGCGCTAGCATCACAGTCTCTTAAACTTTTTCTCACAGTGCAAACCTGCTTTATAGACACAGTTCAGGTAAGCTGGAGCTCTTGAAGATCTAGTCCTATCCTTAAGTATTTGAAATTTTAAAAAGAAATGTTTTGTCATGAGTTATAATTGACAAAGTCAAAAACTAATGGAGGGTGTGACAGGAGGACTAACCTGTTTTCTGTGTTCTCAAACAGCATTTTTTTCCACTCCACAGTTAGAGGTAAAGGTTTTTTTGGTATGAATTTATATGTTTAGAAGTGAAGGGCTGAATATCAAATAATTTCCAAATTTTCTTTTGGTGATAGAGTTTTTGTTTGGGTTTTTTTTTTACTGTGAGTAGTTACTTGGTTACTTAAATTCTTAACCTGTTGCATAGATTACACCTTTAGCTACTTTGATGTTTTACTGTTAGTTGTTGCTCATAGTATTTTTGATTAATTGTAAGTAGACTTTTTTTGCTACTGTCTGAAGAATGGAGAGGTCTGAAGTTTGAGAATTCTGAAAAAAAAGCTCCTATTTTCATAACATTAATAGGGGGAGACTTCCTGGATAACTTTAGAAAAGATAAATGTCATTGACTTATCTCTCCCTAAATGCCATTTTTAAATGCATTTTCCTGGTATTGTAAGAGGCTCTGTTTCTTCCAGATAACCTGGCTTCACCATTTGGGAGAGCTGGACATTGGGTCCACCTGTTCCACGACATTCATCTTACTGATGTAGTGAGCTTCTTTTAACTGCTAAACTATAAATCGATAAACAATTTGGAAGCTTGTACTTCTTGAACCTTTTCATAAGTAGCCCACCATAAATTAAAACACAAGAAATACCACCTGAACTTGAGGAAGAACTGCTTTACACTGAGGGGGGCAGAGCCCTGGAACAGCTGCCTGCGGCTGGCATGGAGTCTCCCTCTCTGGACACATTCCAAACTCACTTGGATGTATTCCTGTGTCACCTGCTCCAGGTGCCCCTGCCTTGGCAGGGGGTTGGACTAGATGATCTCCAAGGCTCCCTTGCAACCCTAACTATTTTGTGTGATTCTGTGATTCTGTTTTCAAAGTTTCATGCAAAGGTGTCCATAACACATCCTTGGAGACATTAATGAAAATTCCTTAAATCTGACAAGATGGACACTCCACATCAGCATCAGCCATGAAGCTGTAGATGTGGTTCGGTCAATCAAAAGCACACACAAATCTGGTGGAAAACTGAAAACTCATGTAATAGTGTCTGAAATAACTGACTTTAATGGGCAGGAGAAAAGTAAATAGGTCTTCATATGGGTAGATTAGAAATACTCGTGTAGGGTGGGCTGTATATAAATGTGTACCAGCAAAGAAATCTTAGGCAGAAGGACACAGCTTCATGCACCTATTCAAGGGCAGATTCCTTAACTCTGGTATTGGCATGCACTGGGAACACCCACTCAGTAGGTGTTACCCAAGTTGTTCCCTGTTGGCTGAAGAAGAAAAGAGCTGTTCTTACAGTGATTTGGGGGTTTTAATGCATCAAATTATAAAATGCAGGAAGATGTTGATCAAAATCTTCTAAGGACAGGTAGGGATCCCAAAACTCACCAGTTTTGGATGTTTGGACCAGGTTTTGGAAAATATTACACATCTAAAAATGCTTAACTCTTACTTATTATTGCTGTGGTTTAAAGCCAGCCAGCCGCTAAGTAATGCACAGTTACATGCTCCCAACCCGTTCCTGATGGAATGGGGAGGAGAACTGGAAGGGCAAAACCCATGGCTTGTGAATAGAACAGTTTAATAATTGAATTATTATTAATATTACTATTAGTTGCTGTTGTAATAATAGTAGTTCTAGTAATGGTAGTAATAATAATAATAACAATAGCAGTAATAGTAATAATAATTTAATAATAATAACTGCAATGAAAAGGGAGATAATAAATAGGAAGAAAATGCAATAAAGACAAGTGACACACAACATAGTTGCTCACCACCCACTGACCAATGCCCATCCTATTACCAAGTAGTGATTGGGCTTTCCTGGACAGCTTCTCCCAGTTTATATCTTGAGCAGGGCATTCTGTGTTATGGAATATCCCTTTGGCCAGTCTGGGTCAGCCGTTCTGGCCATGCTCCCTCCCAGCTACTTGTGCATCTGCTCCCTGCCAGAGCATGAGACACAGAGAAGTCCTTGATTTAGGGAAGAACCACTCAGCAACAATCACACTATCGGTGTTCATCAAAATTATTCTCACATTAAATCCAAACTAGCCAACTGCTAGGAAGAACATTAATTGTATCCCCACCAAAACTAGGACAATTATAAAAAAGAAAAAACTAAAGCCAAACCAAACAAATAAATAAAACCACACACATAAAGCTCCCTCCAAAAAACCACAAATGCTCCCCCAAATCCCAAACAACACAAAACAAAGAAAATAGTATGAACAAAACTACTTTATCATCACCTATGAACAAGGTAGAGCTAGAATGAACTCGCAGTACATCCCTTGCAATTTATTTCCCAGCCTTCATTCCAATAGCTTCTTCATTACTCTTAGAGACTGACCTTTCAGTGTCATGTTAAAGCACTAATAGTTTAAACAATAAACATAGTTTTTATGTAGCAATACCATTCCTCATTCCACTGCATTTCTGCTTTACACAATATTACCCCTAGCTGTCAACAGTTTTAAGTTATCTGCTGTTTGCAGGAAATGTTGATATCCACATTAATCCTTGAGAAATACAAGGCAGCACATTTTCTACATTATTTCAGTGTTATTCCAAATTAAGGTGGTATGGTACAATTATAACTCCAAGCATAAATTGTTGCATATTATCAAAATTGTAGGGTTTATAGGTTATTTTTCTCATATTTTCTTCCCTTTAATTTCAAAATCTTTGTCTCTTTCTTTTGAAGGCACCTGAGGCTGAAACACATTCTAAAAGTCCCTAAACATCTTGCAAAATTAAAGAATAAATTAAATTTATACTACATGCATGCATCCCCAAAAACCTATGTTACTCAAAGTAGTTTGATATCATCAAATAATAGAAATGTAGCTGTGGAGCATTATGTAATGCATAAGACACAGATGGATGGAAAGGCTAAGTAATGATAAGAAGATGATGCTCATCAGGGTGGGATCAAATAAATGTTCCTTTTCCTGGAGTGGTGGTTATAGCTGTACTAGAAGCCTTTACTGGGAAAGAGAGCACACCTCTCTCTATCTGATTTGCTCATCACACTTGGATTCTCCATTATGATGTGGCATGGTTGTGTCCTGTCAGCCCAGCTCTGGACTTTGCTGTGGGATGTTCTATATATTCTCCTCAGGACTGACACTTCTGATAAACATCAAAGGTAATAGATTTTCCAGACCTTTGATTTCAGTCACTATAGCTGCTCCATCTTAAACCTACCCTGAACACAATACCCACAGGGAACAGAAGTTTTACAATTTCATTTACAATACCACTTAAAAGGTTCCAAAATTCACAACTCAAACCACTCCTCTTCACAGGAGTGAAGGCAGTACTTACAAACAATAAATTACAACATAAAGTATTTCTAAAAATATATTTCATAGTGTCTGGGAATTTTTATTTAGTTTACGTTTAATATTTCAAAGGAGACTAATTACTGTGGGGAATACTGACAGGCAGCTAATCACTCATTTGTTTTATTGGTGACTAATTAGTAAGACCATCACTCAGTTAATTCTTTAAAGGACCATTTAAAATTACTTTGGGAAGACTTATATGTTATCTCAATTTACAGTTAAAATGCTTATCACTAAACACCTACTGAAAATGTTCATTTATGCATGCAATATTCATATATGCAGATAAAGACCTTCACACTTAACAACTAGGACATACCAAAGAAGATAAATGTATCTGCCTATTATGCTCATTTAGAAAAACAAAGCTCTGTTTGAAAATTTACTAGTTAGCTGACAACTGCTGTTGCTGATTTCTGGAATTCAATCAAAATAAATTGAACAAAATTATGATGTTAGTGAAACACCTGGAAAATATTTGCTATTAGGTTTTTGTCTCACTGATCTCTAAAATAAAGGTGTAAATGTCTTCTAGGCTACCATTACTATCATTAATCAAGAAATAGTTTAGATTGTGCTTGAAGCTTTTCTCACTCTAAAATTTAAAAAATATATCACATGTTTTTTCTTTGTGCTTCTATACACAGTAACTAATTACTGTTCCTCACAATGACAAGTACTGATTATATATGACTTTTTGGAGGACACAGGCTTTGCAGCTGTCTGATTTGGCACCAAGAATCTTTCTGTTCCTCCTCCATTTACTGTCTACCCTTTGAAACACTAAAAATTATCTAAAATTGGAAAAAACAGGTGAGAATTTTTCTTAAAATATCTCCTTCCACGAGCCTGAAAAACATGCAGCTCTCATTATCTCTCCCAGAGACTGCCCCTGCATTTTGTGGTTATTATCCCTTTGTGACAGACCATAGATAGAACTACAGAGCAGTATCACAGTGAGTGAGATCAAGGCTCAGTTCTTCTGTGTACAGGACGACTTATCACTTTAAAAATATTTGGACAAAATATTGAGAACCTTAGTATCTTTACCAGCAATGACACTACTCTGCCACTACCATGTGCTTGCACAGATGTATCAACCATTTCACGTCTAAATTCACATTTGATAACTCATTTTCTGGTAATACTTCACCTTGTGCCTCAATATTCCACCCTGGGATTTTTGCAATCTCACAGAGCTGAACCAGGAAACAGAATCACTAATATCTCCCTCTAATAAAAAAACGGGGGGAAAAAAGTGCACTCCCATTCCCAGAAAATGCAACAGGGAAAAGTTAACTGGCACAAAGCAGCAATATATGGTTTACCCCTGATTACAAAAAAATATTAATAGAAACAGTAGTGCAACACATAGCACAGATTATTCAGCACAACTGCAATGCAAATAAAAGTGGGCCTTTATAATTAGTGTTATTGATTACATTATTTTGAAATACTCAAAGATGAAAATAATACAACAATTATGTAATTATTATGACATATTCAAATTACATACGGTAAGAATTAATCTCAGATTCTTCCTTCAAATACTTGATATCTATGTTGACACTGGATGCAGTAAGACAAAACTTTTAGGAAAATAGATCACAAAGCACCATTGTAGTTAAAGTACTATTGTGGATACCATTACTACAGCATCTGGGTACTCATAGATGTGAATGTATCCTTCCACAAAAGAAACTTCTAAAAAAATGAAAAATTATAGTTCCATCTTTGACACAGAAAGCACAACAACAAAGTTTTAGTTATCAGAAACATTTAGGAACCTGCTTAGTGCCAAAATAGACCTGCTAGCCTGTAGATTTAAGGGTCTTCACCAAATTGCTCAGGTTAGGAGGCACCTCTGGGGGTGCCTAGTCCAGGCCTTGGCTCAGTGAGCTGGTGGACAAGGCAAGCTGCCCAGGACAACAGCCAGTAAATTTTTGAGCATTTCCAAGGACGATAATACCTTTCTTTGCCACACAAGTTGCTCATGGCCTCAACCAGGGTTTCACCCCCATACCCCTCCCATACCTTCTTATTCAAATTGCTTTCCATCCTGTCCATCCTCAGCCTGTATTTGGGTAGCAGGTTATTCCTCCCCAAGTACAGGCCTCCATGCTTCCTGTTGTTGAACTTCACAACATTCCCTTCTACCCATCTGTCCAGCTCTCTTTCTCTGTGGGAGGCTGCACAACCATGTTTTTGGTCCATCAGCCCAGTTAGGGTTATCTACCCAGCTTGCTGAGGGTGCACTCTGTCCTATCACCCAGCTCAGTACTGAGGGTATTGGGAAATATTGGGTCCAACATTCACCTCTGGAGGACACTGCCAGGGGCTGGACTTTGCTGCTGATCACAACCCTTTCCACACAGCAGTTTCAGTTCCACTTCAGTGCCCGTTCAGTCCACTCTGCATCAGCTTTTCAATCATGATGTGATGTGAGACAGCTGAAACCAGCAACCACAGCTCTCCCCTCATCCACAAGTCAGTCACATTACAG
Source organism: Entomyzon cyanotis (assembly GCA_024500445.1). Taxonomy (NCBI): domain Eukaryota; kingdom Metazoa; phylum Chordata; class Aves; order Passeriformes; family Meliphagidae; genus Entomyzon; species Entomyzon cyanotis. Next base: position 8,018,802 of record JAKEPQ010000756.1, read on the forward strand.
AAAACTCTTGGGTTAAGCAGGCATGATTTCCCTTGTTACTGCTCTTCAGGACCCTGAACTCTACCATCTCATGAGCAAATCCACCATCTTTTCCCAGCTTCCACATCCTCAAGCAGTCTTTCCTTGTTTTTAATGCCAACTCTAGCAGGTCACCTTCTCCCATAGGCTTCTCCATCACCAGTGTCAGGAAGTTATAATCCATGCACTTCAGAAACCTCATTCATAGCTTATGATCCACTATGCTACTTCTTTCAAAAGACATCATGGTGGTTTAAAACACACTTTGCCAACAGAAACCAAAACAAATCCATCACTCCTTTCAGAGTCAGTAGTTAAGTGATTTTCAAACTGAAGCTCCTCTCCACATAGTGTCCTAGAGATCACACTGGCCATTAAATATTTCAAAATCCCCCCACACGATAACTTTAAGTCATGTGATTGGGACAACTGTGTACGAGTGTTGGAATTTTTGTATTCAATGTACAACACTAAAGGATAAAACAATAAATGACAAAAAATAATCCTGAAAAAATATTTTTAATGTAGTAGGCAAAGAAAATTGATCGAGGGTTAAACAAACTATATTCAACCAACTGCCTAGCAAAACATACAGCAGAGGGGCTGAGTCAAGACTGTCTATCCATTTTATGAACAGCAACTTAGAAAACTCTTCTGATGAGAATAATAATGACATGGAAATACAAACCTCAAGCATTTACAAAATGAATGCTTATATATTTATATCCTCAGATGAGCACTGTGTGTCTAGACTATTTTCTGTGCAACTGTTTCAAGCCAATTTGTACCAAAATCCATTTAAAAGATACAGTTTGTCTATATCTTGGCTTAATTGTGCATATGTTTATATTACAGTATGCGTACACGTACTTCTATATACACATGCAGAATTCCTTCAGTTCTTCCAGCACTTTAACTGTATATATTTATATACAACCTATATACAAAATATATATAATATATAGGAAATATTATTTTGTGTATAAATCATTAGCCAGAGCTATCTGACTGCCTGTTAGAATGTATTTGCACACTCTATCAGGAAACCCCACTTATACAAATTGCAGGAAATTATAATTTAAAAAGTTACCATCAATTTCCTCAGTTAAATACTATCTGTTGTGTCCCCTCTTCACCCTTCAAAAATAACCACCAAACTTGAGAAGTGCAACAAATAAATACTATTAGCCAAACCAATTTGTAAATTGATGTTGTAAGGTATTTACTTGAAGGCAAAGATGACCATAAAGTAGAAATACAGTTACTTTTTCCTTTTTTTTTATAGAAGCATAATTTATTATATATGCTCCTAGTCTAATAAGTTACATACCAAGTTTCAGTTAGAAATAATTTTTAGAAAGAAGTTGCAGGTCCCTTAAGAAGTTGATCTTCTAAGACGAAAAATGAACACTTCATCAGAGACTGTGCTACCATTGCACCCAGAACTAATCAAAGTATTGTGTATTTTCCTTTCAGAATACAAAAGCTATTCTGTTAATATCCAGAGTAAGGCTTAGATATGATATGGTACCAAAATTGCAAGTTTTTCTTCAGGCAGTAGATAATTTCATCTATTAGAACTGATTGTTATTGCACAATGAATTTTAATTGGATTTCTTTAGTGAATGCAATAATTTATGTTCATTTTGTAATTCTGTTACCCATTTAATGTTGTCTATAGGTCTTGTCCACCACCATTACCATGTCTGCCCAGGAAATCTATTGCCATGCATCTTTATATCAATATTGCACTGTAAAGTGTGCAGAACTTTAGACATAATATAGATTTTCTGGCCCTGCATTCAACTTTCTTGGTGAGAATAATCAAGATACAGTGTGGTTGCTCTTGCAGAATATATTGATTCTGAGCTCCTAAAGCTCAGGTAATCCAAGAAAAAACCCATTCATCTGCAGGTAGCCAATGAAAAAGAAAACTAGAGGTGTTTTGTCTTGTCTAGGACACAGTGACAGCTGTATGCCAGCCTGGCTGGAACACCTCAGGAGCAAAAGATTTTTGAGGTGTCACAGAGTTCAACTGAGTGAAAACAGAAGTCATTCTTTCCAGGATTCCTCAAGTTAGTAGGAAAAAGAAAGCTGGCGAAGCCTGGCTGCAGGGATTTCAGTGCATCACTCTCCTGTGTTAAGTACAAAGAGAGTACTTAATACACATGCCTTGCTAGCTATATTTTTGACAATATTCTGTAGCCACAAAGGTCTAATGGAAAAACCTGCTACTCAATTCCCACATGGAGGCTGGGATTGCCTAGAGAAAACAGTAGAAGCCCTAAGAGACAAAGTAAAAATCCTACAGCATTCTGATTAGGCACCAGTGAAAAAGGGCAACAAGCAAAAAGCTCTTTCTCTTCATTCTGACCAGGTATACAGCAAGAGGAAAGCTTTTGCAGTGACTCACAATGCCTCCAACAAATCCTGAGGAAGAAGGTGATTTTCCCTGAAAAAAATATAAATTTCAAAGGACTGTATTGCCAGAGGTCACATCTTTCCCATTTCTAACTGCAGGGCACTCTCTGATTAGCAAAGAAGAGAAATCAGCACAAGTCTCTACCGTAGACACAAAGTCAATTTTTCCAAATGGTAAGAAGCAACCCCAGCAGTCGGTTATCAGATACTGCACTACCGTCAGTAAGAGAGTAGTAGTGATGCTGAAAAATAAAGTGAGCATGGCATATCTTTGTTTGAAGTGAGGCAAAACTATAACAAAATATGACTCATAAAGAGATTTAGTATTCACTGCCTTTAGATCACTATGCTCAATATTTCAGTTGTATTTACTTTGTTCTAACCCCAACATCGTACAAAATCTCTCTTTTTTCAGAGATAGTGAGCTTTAGAGCCTTGTGTGCAGACAAGTTCTTTCGTACTTTTTCAGTGGCTGGGTCAATGTTACATAGTTAGATATTTAAATTGGTCAGCATGAATTTCTAAAAAAATTAGACTATTAATATCTTTAATAACAGAAACATTTCCTGAATTTATGAAACCTCACTGTCAAATTTTTTTCCTAAATATATCAAACCTTGCTCTTGGGAGAGTAATTTCTATTACATTTCCAACAGACTAGTGCATCCAAGACAGAAAAAAATCAATCTTTTCAACTCTTGTGTAATTATAGAGTTAAGTAAGTTAAATTTTGTTACCCTTTACTCTTAAGATCAAACCTGTAACCAAGTCATCTGTAGCTGGAATTCAAAGTTTAATATTTCAGTATACAGTTGTTTCTACAAATCCTTTCTAGTTTTAGGTAGACTGAAACCTGATCTGAACAGTAAAGAAGTATTTTTCATATGGGGCACCACATCAATTATTTGATTCAATCCAACATTTCTTATAATCAGCAAGAGCTCCCTCACTGATACAGCAATTGTGTTTTTGAAGAGTAAATATTAATGGCCACACTATTTTGCTGCCTTTTCTTGTCTCTTCAATAAGTAATTTGTTTTCAGACCTCAAATCACAGGGATTAGGATATTTTTTATCCCTTGACCAACCAGGATAAATCAGAAAAGAAAACAATGTTTTTATTTATGTTAATGTCCCTGGACAATCTCGTACTGGCCAGACAGCATCTAGGCCTTAATTCCAAAGTGCCTGCCAAATAAAATGTGCCAGTAGCCCCACACTCCCTTCTCTCTTCAAAATCCATCTGCTGCAACAAACACTTCAGTGTTAACATTCATCCTGTGTCTGTTCTTCATTGAACTTACTTCTATTCCTTTGAGCTTTAGAGCTTACCTGTAAGTTGAGGATCTTTCCACTTTTTCCCTACCTTCCTCCACTCTATTTATTTTACTTTACAATGCTATGTAAATAATTATCAGAATTAAAAAAAAATAAAATGAGACTGAAAATCATGTTTACAATCTGTAATAATTGCCTACAAATAGAATTATGCCACTGAGTAAGAGTAGACAGGTATTTTTTTATTTTCATTCTGTGGTTTGGACTTCAAAACTTCCTAAAATTGTTTGCAAATACATAAATCAAAGGAGTTATTTTGCTGTTGTTTTAAACCAGTAAAATTTCATTTGGGCTGTATATCTGGACTTTTGAAAATAAGTGATTCATTTAGGAGTAAAGGATGTGAGTATCTATGCTTAAAAGGGAAGACGCATTTCTTTCTGAGCTAAGTCTACTCAATGCACTCTGATGAGCTGCTGTGATAGTAAACAGATTTCTAGGAAGACATTTTGTGTTTTCCTTCAGGTTCTAAAATTATTTCTGTCTCCTCAATTCCCACTTTGAGTGGCTGATACACCAGATGTCTGTCCTGGCTTCCAGAGGCCTTGCCAAGCGGGAGAAATTGGGCTGACAGGAACCTCAGGAAGCTCAAAAAGGGTGAGAGCAAAGTCCTTCCCCTGGGGAACAGCCCCAGGCACCAGTGTTTGGATGCCAGTCACCCACCTGGGAAGTAGTTTTGCCTTGGGAATCCTGGTGAGCACCACGCTGGACATGGGTCAGCCATTATGTCCTGGTTAATTATGGTTAATGATGTCCTGTGCTGCATTTGAAGGCATTGGCAGCAGGTCAAGGGGACAGCAGGTCAAGGGGACACGAGGGAATGTGGTCCTTCCCTCTACTCAGCAGTGGTGGCAAGGCCACATCATGAGTGCTGGGACAAGTTCTAGGCTCCCCATCGCAAGGGAGACATGGACATCCTGGAGAGAGTCCAGCATTTAGAAGGCTAATGGACTAGAATATCTCTCCTATGGAGAAAAGGCTGAGAGATCTGACACTGTTCAGCCTGGGGGAGTAAATTCTCAGGGGAGATCTTGATGGACAAAAATATCTGTAGGGAGAGTGAAAAAAATGGGAGTGCCTGGCTCTTCTCAGTGGAGCCCAGTTACAGGACAAGAGACAATGGCCAAACCGAAAGACAGGAGGTTCCACCTGAACATAAGGTAACAGTTTTGTTTTCGCTGCAAGGGTGACTGAGCACTGGCTCAAATCACCCAGGGAGGTTGTGGCATCTCTCACCTTTGAGTTAATTAAAAGATATGTGGACATGGTCCTGAGCATGGCAGTCCTAATTGAGCAGTTGAGAAAGCCTCCAGGGGTCCCTTCCCACCTCAGCCATTCTGTCATTCTGTGAACTCTAACCTACAGGACTCAGCTATGTTGTTGCTTCCAATGAGTATCCAAACACATGCCTGTGGAAGTCACTTCTCACACAGCATTTCAAACAATAAACAGTGTAATAAAGAAAGATAGAAATAAAGGAGGATAAACCAACAAAAATCCTGCTTGACTATAACTTGATACCATAGTGGACAGAAAGAACAGCTCATGCAAACTTTTGGGATTCAGATACAAGTGCTTCTGGTATTCCAGTGTAAAGTCTTCCAAATAGAAAGAAGTGAAATATCTGAAATAATATCCAGGAAATGGTAGAAACAAATGGTTTTTTTTTAAAAAGCCTTGAAACTGATGTATAAGATGTCAGGTTTTGCTAGTGTATATTGACAATTTGAAAATATATTCCAAAGTACCAGTGTGTCACAGGAATCTGATGAAAATATTCAGAATCATCAAGGTTGCATAGACAAATGAAAAATAGTTTTCCCAAGTGAAGAGTTGGAAAGAAGTACAGTACATTGTTTTTTTCCAGTGTCTGACATTGCCACACCTGAAAGCAATAGCACATTGACACTAGAAACACTACCCTCTCAAGGAAAGGAGACAACTGTCTACAAGACTACCCCAGAACTTAAAAGTTACCTGGGAAGACACCAAAAATCTGACTAACACCTTGCAAGTTACTCATTTTTGCAAAAAACCCTCGCTCTTTAGTATATGTGAGATTGTTGTCTGGGTCTCAGGTTCTGTTATGCAGCTACCAATTTTCAGATGTACCTTTTATAGAGTTACCTATTGATCTGATTGACGGCCATGTGTTATTGAACCCAGGTGGCAAGTAAAGGAAAATAATAAAAAAGTAACTAGCAAAACCTTGGTAACTAGGTTAACATCAGGGCAAGAAGGAAGAACTCAGTTTACTGAACACTTTTCAACTTGTGCTGTAAGTTCAGTACAATATTATCTATCAAAATCTCTTCCATGACAAAGCTAACAGTGCATGCAGCACAGAAAGAATAATGTGAAAAGAAAACCTTGTAAAACCTGCTATATGGTACTGCAGCATAAGGTTACAGAACAGCTTCTGCAAGAGACTGATCAGGGCTTTCTTTTTATAATGGGTACTTCATCCTGCAGGTTACATGGGCATAAGAGAAGTATTATCTTACCCAGAGGAGGACTCCCAAAACAATAATCAATGCAGGTATTACTGCAGCATTCTGCTTGCTTTATTCTGAGTCATGTAAACAATTACCCAAGCCAAATTGCACATTTTATCTCAGCAACAGGAACAACAGTTCCTGTGCACGCTTGAACGGAGTTCTACCTTGCCTATACCTTGCTTTAATTATTACGATAAAATCTTTACAGTTGTTACAATCCCACCCAAATGTTGTTTGGGATCCCACAGTGAGTCTCTCTGGGCTGCAAATCTTCATGAAAACCTCATGCTCAATTACACACCAGTGAATGCTTTTGTTTGCTCTTACATTAATCCGCCATGATGTTAAACAGAGACGCAAAATAAGACCTCTCATGCAAATATGACTTTTCCAAGAAGTTAAAAGATATAAAACCCATTTTTATTTGCTAGATAGCTGTCTTGAACAGATCACAGGTCAAATCTATTGTTGGCTTGGGTTTCATATGAACAATGTGTTAAAATACTCAATTTCCATGGAACACTTCTGACTTTGTCCTTAATTTCATGCTCTCTTCTCCCCTCATTTTCCAGAAAAGTGCAGAACAATAATTATTTTATTAATCAAAGGCTCATATACTGGCTGCTGTGATGAAAACATATCCAGCAAGTATTCTGCTAGGTCTTAATAACTCATATATTTTAAATTAGGTACGTAGTCATATAATAGCTGTTAGTCAACAGTTGGACTATTTCTCATCTTGCTTCTCAGAAACCAGCCCTTCACACTGATGATCATTTGTAGCTAACAGCAATAATTTAAAGTTTGCTAAAATTCTTTCAGTATTTGTTCTCTGGAGGACATTGAAATAATGAATTTGAAGTAAATGACAAAATTCATGTTATCAGCCTTTGAACCCTTAGAACTGATCATTCATTTATTGCAGATGGTCTGAGCAACAGCCATCCAAGCATAATGAGCCAACAAAGAATTATTAAATTTTACCTCAGGTTTAAATCATCTTTTTTTTATGTAGCGCTATCCACTGATTGATTGGTTATTACTTTTAAAATTTACTGATACAGTAAATTTAATAAGAAATAAGGTATAAATAAATACTACCAAGAAACGTGGCCTCCAGGCGGAGGCATGCAAGCAATCCTCTGGGGAGTCCCAGCAACCTGTCGATCATTAGGACATACTGTACCTCACAGGGGGTTTCTGTGAGTGATCAGGACCAAACTGGCACATCCTTACATGCAAAGTTATCCTGTGTTTTATCTGTACTGCAGCAAACTCAATACAGCAAAACTGATACCAGCTCTTCAGGAGCTGTAGCAGACAGCTAGTATAGGCAGTGATGCAGGCAAAGATAACAAAATTAATTTTTCTTTATTCTTTTTTTTTTAAGCTCTATCAGCACTTCGGCTGCTCTATAGTATTCTGAAGTACATAAAAAATGCCAGCTTGTTAAACTGGTTTTAAGTTGCTCTTCATTTGCAAGACATTGCAAATTTGATATATAGTCAATTTTCCCCCCATTATCCACAACCCTAATGGATTTGATGTGGCCTCCTGCATTTTATTGCACATCTGCTTCATTAATTTCTCAGAAATGCTCAAAACCTTAATATAAGATTACACATGCTCTGCTATTTTCTAGCCTATCTTCAGCAAGCTGAGATGCATTCAGGCTAATAAGATGGGAGGATGGAGAATCATTGTTTGCGTAACAAGAAGGATTGAACAGGCTGCCCTAAGTGGTATTTTTGTCCATGGACATGCCTACAATCTGCCTTGTCCTGGGCACCCTGCTGCACGTCCATGTTCTCTAAGCAGAGGAATGGACTTGGTGATCTCCAGAGACACCTTCCAGTTTTAAAATATTCTGTAGTTTGGATGTGTGGATGCTAGGAAGTTGTCTGATCAATAGTTTACAGTGAAAACATGGCATATTAAATCTGTTCAGTCAAACAAATGACAAATACAAATAATTTTTTCCCTGTTAGCTTCCATTAAAACAAGAGAGCAGGTGACAGTTGAAAAATAAGATGCACAGACAATAGATGCTTAGTTTCAACTTTCTTGTTTGGTTGGAAGGGCCACTTCTGGCTGAGAGACAAAACATGCAGCAGATGTTATGACAGCATTTACTTTTTATTGATGTCCCAAAGATGACTCCATAATACATTCCCATGGCTGTATTTTTGTTGATGTTGAATTTATTTCCTTTCCATACGTTCCCTGCTGCTTTGTAGTATTACAGAAAGTGCTTGGATAGGGGATTAAGAATTGCTCAGAAAAAAATTCACTGATCTCGACTTATAGTACAAAGAATTTAACTGTTACACAGTGCTCTGCCAATAAGGTTTCAAATCACTGAAATACCTTCTAAAATGAGCACCAGTGTTTTTCCATCTCAGTCTGGGAAATAAAACATTCTTCAGCTGGTGAGGCATATGGAGACTGGTGACATACACCAAATAGGGAATTCTTTTTCTTTTATGATCTGATTTTTCTTTCCTTTTTTTTTCTTTCTTTCTTTGATATTGATAGTTTTTTCAGCACATTTATAGAGTGGGTGTGAGTTATTTTTGTTCAGAGAGTTGTGGTGCAGGTCTAGGACTAGAACCGACTTGTGTAGTATATGATCTTGACTTTGTGACATCCTTCCCCTGTAAGGCTGGAAGTCTGTACATCTAAAATACCTTTTGGAATGTAATAGAATTCATTACACTGAGAAACAATGTCATGTTGTCAGGAATTTGCAAAAATGGATATTTTTTCATTGAAGTTCTCACTCAGGATATGGAAGCAAGTGCAGGGTCTCTGTTCCTATTCTGTTCTGTTCTTCTTATTGATCTTTTAAGTGCTGGCTAAATTACATGCCCGATGAAAATCTGGTTTGATTTTAAACTAAATATTTTATTTACATAAGTAACCTTAACATTATATTGCTGAATCCTGATCACCTGATAGTTGGTCATGATAAATGCTTCATCTGAAAACCAGAAATTTGATTAAGAGATTTGAGGAAGCTTTGTTTTCCAATTCTTAAACCATAAACATTTTAGTTGTATTTAAATTAATTCAAGAGATAGAAAAACAGAATAATCTTCTGAAGAACAGGGCTAAATCATAACCCATCATAATTCTACTAAGGTAACACTGCCATTGATCAATTGGTCAATATGACAGAAAATGAGAAATTAATATCAGTTAAATAGTTGCATGCCATTGTTTCAATCACAGAAAAAAGGCTGTGATGAACCCAAAATGATTTTAAAGTCCCAAGATGTCACATTTAGTGGCTGAAACTGTTTCACAGGAATCATGTTTCATATTATAATCTCAGTAGCTCTCTTCTGGGTTTTACATCAAAGCTTCAGGGGTACATGAGCTGGCCTTGGGAAGCCTGACTGGAGTCTGGAAGTACCCAGGTACACTCAGTGGTTTTGCTCCAGAGCTAAGCACTCAGTTAATGCATTTTTTATTTCAGACTAGTGTGCAATAGGAATCTTTCCCCCCTGTAAATGTTAGTTAAGGTTTGTTTAGTAACATTTGTGGATCAGATGCCAAATTTAGCTCATTTTCTTATTTATGATTAATAAGATCACATTTAACTTAGCACAATGTGATCTTTGTATCCTAAAGATACCCTCTGCTATTATATGCTCTTGGAGTAAATATTTTGGATATAAATTATTCTGAAATAACTCTCCCTAAAAATCTGAAATGGCAGAAATAAGTCTTAAAGCTGAATCTTGCACCTGGCTGGAAAAAAAAATTACTTAAATATTGCATGAGGGGTAACATTTATATCTGTGAAACAGTGCAAGTCTGATGACACGAAGGAAAATACACCCGGTACCATAGATTAACCTCCTTTAAATAATTAAACACAGTTTTAAACCATAAAGAAACACTATATATAGGGGAGTTTATTTTGAAGTTTATTTGGATTCTAAGCTTCAAAACTTGATCTTTCATCACTCTCCAGGAAGATTTACCATTAGTTGAAAAAGAGGAAAAATCAAGATTGTGAGTATTCATGTTCAAAAAATGTGTAAATTATAACAAATTTTGAAAATAGGGTATTCTTTTTCTTAATTAGAAGGCTTTCTGCTTTTAAAAACTAACCACTAGTTCAAATAATGTAACTGGGGAGAAAAAAACAAAATAACACACCAAACTGCATTGAGATAAATGAGGTTTTTGAGAGTCTATCTGGTGTTGCCAATGTTTTAATGTCACATGTAATTTAAGTGTAAATAATTACTTGAAGACTGATTACTTTCATGTAGTTCCAATAACTATCTGTTTCCCAGAGATTACCTGGGATGAATGTGTCTTTAAGAGTCTATTTTCTGACTTTCATCCTACAACTGAACACAAAATACAGGAACCATAGTGTATGTCCTGAAAAATAAATGTCATACAGATGTTTTGGCAAGGATTAGAATGCTTTTAAAAGCTGTTCCAGGAAACAAAATGTTCATCATTGAAACACAACGATTTATAAAATTTAGCATTATAAAAGCCAGTCATGGAAATGCCATGTGCTTTATATTTATATGCATTGAATTTATTCTTTGTATATATTCTGCCCTGAATATTCAATGCAGGAAGAAGAGTAGTTCCATATGTACTGTTCCCATTGTTTCTAAAGCCATTTTCTTTTCAAATAGGAGCTACAGGCTTCACCTTGTGATTACAGGTTGCATATTCAAAAGTGGCAAATGGCTTATGGCATTCTTTCTTGAAAATGATATTAAAAGTTTCACATGGTTAATCTAGTAAAGAGAGAAGTTTTATGCAACTGCAATTTTCTTTAAAACTTCACTAATCTGAACAAAGGGCTGAAGAAGTACATTCATGTAGATAGAGGATATTACAACAGAACAGACTCCCAAGGTTCAGAGCAAGGAAAGTATGCCAAGAGAATTATTAAAAATCTTGTTGGAATTGTTTCCATACAGTTACTTGGATTAGAAAAATCTAGAAAAAATGGTAGTTAATTTTTTGGGGGATAAGAAACTACTTTGGTACTTAATACTAAAAAGAACCTAACATCTTTTCTGATGAGGTTTGTGTGTTAGAGTAAAGAAATATAACCATGCAAATGCCAGTGCTTGCCCTTGAAAACAGGCATGGGTTAAATTTCACTGAAAATAAGATACTGAATATAGATTGAAATATCATGATGTATTGTGCAGCTTTTATTTGTTCATGTACATATAGACACTTGAAATCTTCCAAGAGCAGAAAAATTATTTTGTGGTTTGGTTTTGGATTTTCTTTTCATATTAAATGTACATTTAATATGTCTGCTTTCTTCTGTCTCCAAAAGGCAGTGTTGAGGGAACAGTTTCAAACTGAGAGTAGGTTTAGTTTAGATATTAGGAAAAAAATTTCTACTGTGACTGGAACAAGTTGCTCAGAGAAGCTGTGGCTGCCCCATCCCTGGAAGTGCTCAGGGTGGATGGGGATTTGAGCAGCCTGATCTAGTGGAAGCCGTCCCTGTCCATGGCAGGAGGGTTTGGAATGAGATGAGTTTTAGGTACAAATCATTCTATGATTCTATGATTAGTTTTTTGTCCTCTGTATGTTGTATATGTAAATATATGTAAATGCTGTATACTGCTTGGACTACAGCATTCTTTTAATGTACGTGTACCAGGAACAAGTAAGTATAACAGTCTGAAAAGGGCAGTATAGTATTGTAAATGCTAATGCTGACTATAATGCTACATGTTGCATACATGTCATTTTTGTAAGCTAAATGTAAAATGATATTCTGTTTTCACCTGACACTTTTCTGACTAAGCTGGTATGAAACTGGTCATTAAACTTTCCAAAGATAGAAATATTTTAAAGATTAATCTTTATTCATTATGTGAGTCTATGTGTCATTCTGCAAGTTGCGGTTAGTCTTATTCAGGGAAATTTTCTAGCAAAACTGGTAACAGGCTCAAACCTTCACAAGGCCCTTTTCTTTCACTCGATTGTATTTAAAAATAAAATTAAACCTTTCTCCACCAAAGATTGTTCTGCTGCTTGTACACAACTAAACTGAATGACTTTTAGAATATTAATATGCAATTTTGCACTGGTGTTCTACATCTTTTCTCCAAAAACCTCCTACCAGAATGTAATGGGTCAGTCTAACCTACTTTTTATATAAAAGGCTGATTGCTAAAAATTACTGCCTGTAGTAGCAGTGGACAGACTATATTTGTCAGTTTGTGTCATCACTAATGTGCTGCCAAAAAACTCACCAAAATGCAAAACTTGAAGCATGACAGACTTCCTCATGAGGCGCACTTTCAGGTAAAAATCAGAATTACCTTTGTCTTTTTTTTTTTTTTTTTTTTTTTTTTGCTGTTGCCAAAGTAGTTTCTTGGTTATCATGAGTGATTGTGCTCCAATGTGGTAGTTGGTTTTAGATTATCATTCATCAAGAGCAATCAAATGCACTGAGAGTTTTGTTTTAGCTTGCCAAATATTATTAGGAAATAGTGAAAGATAAAGTTTTTGTTTGAAGCTCCTCCAGAAGGAAAAGGCTCTTTCATCATCATTCTGGTAATATGGAAGATACAATCCATTTATTTGTTTACTGCAGCAATACCTATATCCCACGATTAATGAGGACAATATATAATATATAAGATATTTTGACATGCATAGATGTAAATCAACATGTTCAGATGTTAAAAAAAAAAAGGTTATGGTATCCTATCAGATAAGAGTTGCTATAAAGTGATGGTGAACTTGATCACATGGAAGAGGGAAAACTTGGCAAAGCAAACAGATTTCTTTTTGGTGAAAAGATGTTAAGTAGAATGGAGATCTTTACCATGGCAATAATGGGAAATATGTGAGTAAAAGTAGAAGGTGGGAACTTAGAGATGAGTCTGACTTCAGGTTCAGTATTTTCTGCTAAATTGCATATTCATAATAACACACTTCTACTGAAACTGTAAATGGTGACTGCTTCACTGAATTGTGCTTAAAAACAAGATCAGCACCAATTGGACTGTGACAGCTTGGGGTCCCAGGTTTTATTCATTGAGATCTTCAAGAGTTGTATTTACCCTTTTTTAGAAGTTCTGTGTGTTGGTCTTATGCATTTAGGTTTGTTTCTTGTTTGCTGTGTGGTTTTCTGGTTTTTTTAGGAAAGGCAACTTCCTGCTTGTGTTTGCATTTTCCGAAATAGAAAATTTCTTTCAATGTACTTCATCACCACCACAACAGTATCACAAATAAGATAATCCCTAAATTTTTCATTATGAGAGGATGTGCTGAAATCTGTTTTATGTGTACCTTAAGTATATATTTATTTATTAGCACACCTGTTTAAGTGTGTGCACACAGTAAGTATTAAATACGGAGTATGTTAACGGAGTGAAACACTAACGAGTTGCTTGATGTTGTTTCTGCTCATCAGACTTCACTAAAGCATTTCACAAACCGTGTGTGACTAAACACCAGTCAGATGGTGTATTTAAAGTCTTGCTCCAGTGCTTGGATTCAGACCTGTGAAGACCAAAGAGTTCCTGTAGTTGATTATTGATGTTAAGAACTTTCATGAATGTCAGGAATACCTTCTGTAATGCCTTCTTCTGGAAAAAAAAATGCTTTTCAAATGCTCTCAGTTGGTGAAATAGCTCCCTAGACTGATTTTAAAAATTCCTTTTGCTTAACAGGATAAAGGTTAATTGGAGTACATTATGAGACTTTTATATGAAATCTTCATTTTTGTGTTGCTTGTGTATTTAAATATTTTTTTACTCATCTGCATTTCAGAGGATACACACACAGTTTGATAGTCTGTAATGGCTGAAGGCCAAAAGAGTTTCTCAGTACACAAATAGGTAGGCATTTACTCATTAATTTGGTATTTGGTAGGCATTTACGTATTAATGCATTATTAGGTCTTAATTTACTTCCTTATCCTGAAACCATAGAATCACAGAATAGGAAGAGTTGGAAGGACCCACAAGAACCATGGGAGTCCAACTCCTGGCCCTGCACCGTTGATCCCAAAAATCCCCCCATGTCCCTGAGAGCATTATCCAAACACTTCTGGAGATCTGTCAGACTTGGTGCTGTGACCACTTCCCTGGGGAGCCTGTTCCAGTGCCTGACCACCCTCTGGGTGAAGAACCTTTCCAGATATGCAACCTAAACCTCCCCTGGCCTCCCCTTTCAGTTGTTTCTGAAAGCCTAATTTTGGTTAGCTGTGTGCTAGTTTTCTTTACACCAGGAAAGAATGTGACAGATCTAAATAGAAATTTAGTCTTTGAAAAATGTGTCTTAGGATTTCAATGTAATTTCTATGTCAAAACTTTCAGTGGGTACTGAAACTCAGTTCTCTTTCATGCTCTTTAATTATGAAGGAACATTAAAAAGCAGGGGAAGTTTTAGAAAACTTGCATCCTGAACTTTTAAAGCTTTCTCCTGTGGAGCTACAGTTCAAAGTGTGAAAAGTTTTCTGCACCAATTCGAGTCCCTTGTGAGACTCCATTGCCTAGCTCCATGTCCTTTTCTGCAGTAATAAGAGCTGTCAGATGCATCGTTGGAGACAGCTAAATCTCTCATCTCTTGTGACATACATTGTTTTGACTTCATTTGTAGCATTTCCTAATGCTGGAGGAGAAAGAGAAACAGAAGACAGGGACACATATAGCAAAAAAAAAAAGCCCCATCCTCCTGCTGCCTTTATTCTGTTCTTATATGGTGGCATATTTGCCTTTTTGAAAATAGGAAAATATGGTTCTGGAGACAGTAGAAACATCTCCTATAAAAATGTAACTATCAAATCTATCATTCCATCGAGGTTTGCATTTTTAAATAATTGCAAATGTTAGTAATGTTATACTTTAAAATAATTATAATTAAATCTCCTTATTTATTGTGGTTTACGAGCCATTACAGGCTGATAATTAACATTTCCCTTATGCCTTCTCTGAATGGAAAATGGAGAAGTTATGAAAAAAGCACTGTGAATGAATGAATGCACTTTATATATGTAGGCAGAGATGTGTTAGCCTTCCGTTTTCTGAAGGGCTTAAATTAGCATTTTGGCTAAATCCTACACCTTCTGGTAATATTTTCAGAGATTCCTACTTGGCTTCCAAGGCATTATTTGAACCAAACTATTGCATGACGGAGGTCCTATATCCATAGACATCAACAGGACTAGTTACTCACCTCTGTTCTTAGTCTTTCTGTCCCTGATGCTGAGTCAGAAATTATTTCACAAATGTATTGGACTGTTCTATTGCCATCTTATGTGTTCATAAGATGAACTCTTATGTTCATCTGAGTTTTATTTGCCGAAAACTGTTGTGGCAGATGCTTGTCTGCAGCTTTGCAGCAGTTTTCCCTGAGATTGGGAGTTAAGGATGTTCAGTTGTAATTGACTTAATGACATTTTATTTAGCTGGTCATGCAAGAATTTTCAAAAGCACCTAGATGGTGATCTCTGTATTTTTCTCATGCTTTACATATCTGATCTTGTCTGAAGAACTTATGCCCATAAAGACAAACAAGAGATGAAAAAAAAATGAAGGAGGCAGATGAAATTATGGATCCACAAATCTTCATACCGTATTATTACTTTTATTGGTGTGATTCATGCTGTGTCCTAAAGAAACTGCTGTTTTGACTTGTTCCTTGCTTACTTTTGAGAGCTGATTATTCACAAGCCATAAATGAGTATTGGTGATCTTCACGACTGGCACAAGTTTTCATTTAATGCTGACCACAGACAATCAGTTGTGTATTGGCTTTTTCATTCCTTCTAATGAAAGGAAACAAATGGCTGTCTTTATTAGGGCTGATACATTTTCCAATCAGCAGAAAAAAGAAGGGCTTCTGAGAACTTGAAAGTGTCAAAGGAAAGCTGATTAGCCCTAACAGTTCAGAAGTAAAATGTCTGTTTAAAAAGAGAGGAAGCCACAGATGAATGACTTTAAAGAAAAACATTAATCTTCATATAGATCAGTATTTAGAATATAGCTAAATAAGTAATTTCATTTTAAGGAATCTTTGCCAGTATCATTGTCACTTAAGATGATTTTGGTAGTTTAAAATACAAAGTATTTGAGAATTTATATCACTGAAAGATGTTTAAGGATGGTTTAAATAGTCAAGGGAGGTGACAATTACTCCTGCTATTATCAACTGCATGATTATTTTTTGACTTCTTGCCACACAGACTTGCTTTTAAGTCTACATTTAGTTTTGTTGCTTTCAATCCTATGGAAAAAATATTTTGCGGCATTTCACTTAGTGAAAGAACTAAATGGAGTTCTAACAACAGTCTGGGCTTAGGAGGAGACTCCCAGGTCTTTGACAAACAAATAGGAAAAGCCTGAGAACATCAGGTGTATATGTCTTGAGTAAAGTGGTAGCATATGAGAAAGAGAGCAATATAAACCATTACATTTATGAAAGTATCGCCACCATCAAAAAAGAACCACAAAAAACAACCGTGCAACAATTGCCGGCTCTTTATAGAGAAGTGGGATATGTCTACCACACCGAAAGGAGCATGTGTTAAAATTTTGTGAGCTTGACACCTGCCCAAAAACTGTTTGAACAAACTATATTTATTTGCTTCTATGGATTGACCTGGTTTTGTTACAAAGTAGTTTGGAGGGTTCTTTTTCCCCTATTTTTTTCTTCCCATTCAGTCCCAAGGTAAGAATCCTATAAATCATTTGATGCTTTTTCTGCTTGTCTGAGACTGCTGAGTAGACACTTTCAGCAGTCAAGTTACTTGGTCTTATACCTAGGAATTTAAATAATTTAAATGCTTTTTTGGGTTTTGAGTAGCAACTTAATGTTAAATGCCAGGTTTGATTACTCAAATCACTGTTCCCTATCAAACAACAGCACAGCCAGGCCTTCTAGACGAAACTTGTCGTTAATATCCATTAATGAATCTGTGGTCCTTGAATTTGTCCAAACTCCTTTTGAACCCATTTTCAGAGCCTAACTTTGAAACCTGAGAGAAAAAAGTCCAAGAAGTTCAAAGCCTGTTGTGTAATACTTCTTAAATCTGGTATTAAATACCCGCTACTTCCAGTCTTGCAGGACTTGTTTTGTAACAATTTTGCATTTGCAACAAACAGCATCTTCATGGTTTTGAGAAATGATCATATCCCCTTCAACTTTGTAGTCTCTAAAATGAAAGGTTCCAGATCTTTCTAGCTTTTCTTCATGAGGCAGATGCTCAAACTACATTTTGACAGAGATCAGAACTGCCTGCAATGTGGGCTTCTGTTTTGTTTTCTCTATATTCTTTCTAGTGATGCCCAAAGGGTTGTTGGATTTTTTGCCTGCCACTATACCCTCATGGAAGGATTTGAGGGAACTGCTGGTGGTGACTCCAGGATCGGTCTGCTGGTTCAGAGTTCAGCATGCTTCAGATAATTTTTGTCTTTTGTTTACAAACTTGCACCTGTTTACCCTGAAGCTCATTTGCCATCTGATGCTCAGGCGCTCAGCTTCGTGAGGTACTCACCACTGTTGTGGCATCTGTCTAACTGGAAAAGCTTAGTATTGTCAGCAGACTTGGAGATCTGACAGTGCACTTCCTTTTCTGTCATGAAAGGTGAATAAAACGAGTCAGTCACAAAACTGATGCCTGGAGGGCCCCAGGACTGTTCTTTGTCCTGGAAAGGGAGCATTAAGCTCTTCCTTTGCTTTCTCTCTCTTAATTAGCCTTTTATTTTATGAAAGCATTCCCAGTCATAAGATAGTTCAGTTTCTGTAGCAGTTTGTGTTGAGAAACCTTGTTAAAAGTATCTTGAAAATTCAGATATGTTATGTCTGCTGGATGTGGTTATTGATCCCTTCAAAAACTCTGGCAGGCTGCTGGGCCAGGATTTTTCTTCACAGAAAGCCAGACTCTCCCCTTCCAAACAGGCTGTTTATGTGCAGGCTAGGACACTGTATGTTTTCCTGTACGCTCTCCATCTTGATATCCATCTTGAGATAAAAATCAGACTCATCAGCAAGTAGTTCCTGGAATCCCCTGAAGATCTCTTTTGGTAGACAAGAGTTACTCTGGCAAGCCTGGTAGTCTCCCAGCACAGCAAGGACTTACACACCTTAGTCTGTGCTTTTGCAACTGCCATGTGAGTTCCTTTAGAGCTCCTCTGTGAGTGCTGTTATTGCACATCTAATTTATTGATTTGATTCAATAATTTATTTTCCTCATGAAAGGACTAGAAATTGATCTATTTCCTCTGCTCTGCCTTCCTCAGTGAATGCATTGGGTATCCTGAACTGGAGTAAAGCACAAATTCTCTACTTATGTCCTTAACATTTCTGAGTATGCCTTCTATGCTTTTGTCACATGTAGTCCTGACAGATGCTATCTCTCTGCTTTTGAAGCATTTAAAAATCTTAAAGTTGCCTTTTAACTTTCTTGCTGCCCTTACAAATTGGTCTGTCCATAGACTAAGTTAATGTGGTTTCATACCAAAAGCTTTGTTAATCTCAATACAGTGACACGACCTGAGGAAATGTTCTGAAACTGTGTCAGGGGAGATTTAGGTTGCATATTAGAAAAAGGTTCTTCACCTAGAGGGCTCCCCAGGTAAGTGGTCACAGCACCAAGCCTGACAGAGTTCCAGAATTTTTTGGGCAATGCTCTCAGGTACATGATGTGCTCTTGGGAAGGACCAGGAAGGTGACATCGGTAATCCTTGTGGGTCCCTTCCAACTCAAGATATTTTATGAGTAAGGCCAGGAGAGAGAGATACAGTTCTAAGCATTGAACATCTGGAAGCATCTAGATCACACCACACTCTGGATCACTGCTGTTTGCCAATAGCAACTTAAACATGCCTGGTGACTTTGAAGTACCATGGTTTACAGTCAAGAGAAAAACTAGCAAGCCTCTAGCATTTTTCTGTCATTTGTCTTCCCTAAGGTGGAAGCTCTGGAAGAACTAAATGAGCACTATAAGAACCATTAGATAAAAAAACCCACAGGACTGCTAGGAGAGTCAGAAAATGCTATTTCAGCCTAAGGGAGGAAAGAAGATAAGTCATTAAAACCAGTTGATGGCATAAAATCTTTGTCATATTTTGACTGATTTTCATGGACAGCTTTGAACAGACTTTATTTTGGGAAGCAATTTTGGATTTAGTTTAAAAAAAGCTTAAACTACATTTTTTGCAGTTAAACTCTAGCTTTCTTTTCCCTACATTTTTCCCTCTTTTTATAAAAGTTTTGATTAACTGCCATCTAAGGGTAAATACAGGAAATTCAGATCAGTAATCTTGTGAACAAACATTTGTCTTGAGCATTATTCAGGGTCCTCCATGCAACTTTTTGAGACAGATGTTGATTTTTGTGTCTTTAACAAGCTTCTTATACCTGAAGGAATTTAGACAGAGACCGAATGCTTTCTGGGAAATTTATGCTTCTGTTTTTGCTCCTAAATGTCACAAGTAGACAGTCTACATAGAATCTGTCTAGAATCACAATATGAGCTATGAGCTCGTATGAAACTTTACAAAAATATAAATCCGATGGATCAATATCAGGTTTCCCTTATACAAGTTATTTCATTGGTTTTTCATCTCAGCAATGAGGGAGAAAATCCAGATAATTTTTCTAAAGTGCAGCTGTTTAATTACAGTAAGACTCAAGGCAGTGGAGTCTGAGAAGCCTCCACACATGCAGTAGTAGAACTGTACATCACTGTAGCTGTATGGAGGTCCTGTGAGAGACATTTGTGGAAAGATGTTTATCTGGGGTTTTTTGGTGTAGTCAGGATTTCTAAATTACACCACCTGATCTGTGATACCTTTCACCTGATATTCAGAATACAGAAGGTATGTGCCTACTTGTCTGTGTCTCACCTTGTTGGAAAATTCAGATAAATTATAATTCAGGTAACTTTCTTGGAGCAGTTGCAAAAAAGATTTATTTAACCTTACTTTGTTTAAAATTACCCTGCACTGTGTTATCTTTCATTCTTTTTATATTTAAGAACCCAGAAAGGAAATTTTTTCCCCTTTAGAAATTCTGTACAACCAGAGAAAAGCCAGCACACTAAATTTAAGTAGTGGGTCTCCCGTGGCTGCTGCACATTCTGCTACAACTGCATACAAATGAATACAAGGAGAAAATGAAATTTACTGGCATGAATTCTGACTTCTAGGAATTGCTTCTGCATTTGCTGAGCTGGCACCTGTCATGGGCTAATATAGTTTAACCAAATCAGGATCAAAGGAGTTTAATTAATTTAGTGATTTATTAATGATACATAATTAGCCAGCAATCAGTGAAAGACACATTTGGGATCAATATGACTAATACAACAGATTAAACAGAATACTAAAGACTTCTAAAGCATTAATAATTTTTACGTATTCAAAATATCCTTTCGCAACTAGTCCTTGCATTTCCAGGCCCACACCCTTCCCTGAACGGTGTGGGTTCCAAACACAAACTTCTTTCTAGGACTGTGAGCACACACAGCTGTAGAACCTATGGGTGCTTCAGCCTTCTGTGTAGTTGTGCTGCTTCCTATCATCAGCTACAAAAGATAGGGAAAAAAAAAAGGTGGTGCATGATGTTGACACCACTAAGAGGGTGGACTGGAGAAACACCAGAACATGATTCCCAGTTCTGCTCAGGGTTTGGATGGAGGCTTTATAGAGATTGTACAGTCTTCTCCAGAATACTAAAGGCTCCAAGCCGAGTTCAATCCCACAACCTTAAAAGGTTATAAGGGAAAACATTACCTGTGGTGCTGAGGCTTTTGTTTTTAAAGTGCTTATTTCACACACCTGCTTAAACAAATAGCAGAGTAACCTTCCAGAAGGCTCTGGCCTGCAGATCTCATGATTCTGGCAAGGCTGTTGCTATGGTTTACCCACTTGGTTTTTGGTACTTCTTGTTCATCTCCACAGCAATTTTGTGACCTTGTTAGGAACTGAGAACATCAGTAAGTAGTTTCTGTAACTTAAATATAGCCCAACTGAATGGCTGAACTGTAGACAAAAAAAGTAACTTTTATAGGTCAGAACTATTTATTTTCAACCTAATTTAGGCTGCTCAAAGTGCAAATCTTCTACTAATTAATCATTGTAAGTAGTCATCTTTGTAGACATTGTAAGTTAGACATAATTGCTTCATTTTTTTAGTATCTAAAATATCAAGAAAAACATGAGATTGCTTAAAGTATGGTTAGCAGTTCTGCACCTCTAAAAAGTATATTGCTTTGGTGTGCAGTGCTTGGTTATAACTAGCAGAGATATTTTAAATTTATTTCTACCCTTTCATCTGTGGTCTCCTGTTGTTATTATAATAGCGTATTAACACACATTTTCCTGCAATTACTACGTTTAATTTTAAATATGCCTTCTGACATTTTCTGCCTTCAGTACTAAATAAGCTCACTTCATCTATTTGATTTGCTGACGTGAAGTACACAAAATATATTGGATTTTCTTATCTGAACTTTTTAGTTTATTTGCACATCAAAGAAAACACCTTAAAATGTGACTAGAATAACCCTGTTTGCTGAAGTAGGCAACAAAAGCTTGAAAACATTTGATGGGAAGTGAAGAATTGCATATCAAATGTGTAATTTAAATATTTCTAATGCTGGTATTCCTGATATCCTGCTGCTTCAAAGTTATTAAATGTGCTGTCCTTCAAGGCCAAGATAACAAGAGACAAAATATGAAGTAAAATAGAGTTTTCAGGATGCAGGAGCATATTTTTGGATACATTTAAATAAAAAAGAATTGAAATTTTCTTTGGACCCCTCAGGTAAAAAATATATGAACCCTAATGGGTTTAGGTAGGAGGACGAGGCTTTGGCAAATCAAGAAAGGTGGCACAAAAGCCCACAGATAGGTTCAGTTACTGGCTCAAAAGTTCAATACTGGCAATCAGGATGGTGTCTTGGTGGCTAGAGGTACATGATTTGGGGATACCAAGGGCTTGGATAACAATGGATAATGCCTTCAGTGACCCTTGAGGGACAACATTCCTTACAGTTTCCACTTGGATATCGAGCCATTGGCTATAACTCTGCACTTGCTCATCCTGCCAATTCCTTACACATCTATCACTCCACCCATGAAACCCCTATTTCTCAAATTTAGAGGTAAGGATGTTGTGGGGAGCTATCTCACAGAAATTGCAGAACTCCAGGTAGACAACATCTGTACCTCTTCTCTAATTGAAATAGTCACTCCACCACAGAAGATCACTTGGTCAGGCAAATGGTTCAATTCTGTATTTACACTTTTGACAATATCTTGTCAATCGCTAAGAATTGTGTGTAATCTGGGGTTATTATCATGAAGCTAAGAATAGTTCAGTTTGTAAGTTTCTTGGCTGAGTCATATACATGCATTTATTGGAATGTTAGAAATTTGTCAATGAGCAATATTTTGTGAAGTAAACAAACAAACAAAACCCCTCAAACGTTAAAAGAGAGAATCAAACCCAAGCTCTCATTTTTCTGTTGGGTTTTCTCTTTGGGCCTGGAATCACAGAGGTAAATTTGCTCTGTGTGAAATGGAGATGATTTATGATTATGAGCTTTCAGGACTTTACGTTAAAAAAAAAAAGAGAGAAGGTGCTGAATATGTACTCTGAAAACCACTGCTAATATAAAATATTCTGTTCATTGCAAATGTTTCATGTTTCAATATATTAAATAGCAAAAAGAAAACTTACTGTTCTGTCATCTTCTAACAAAGATTTTGATGTTGAGGAATAAAGGATATTAAAATCTATTAAAAAATGAGGAAGATTAAATGCAGCATCTTGAGTGTTAGTCAGTAAATTAGATGTTCAAAATTATTCCTCTAAAAATTATGCAAGAGTATGAATAATGTAAAATAACAGGTGTCTTTAAAATTAGGTTTTATTAAACAAACCCACTTTGAGAATTGGCGCTGTGATGAGTCTATCTTTCTGAACCCCTAAAATATTTGGCATCCTAAAAAGTGAGAGCAATAAACTTCTCAGAAAGAAAAGTTAAAACTGGCTGTTGTTAGAGATTTGTAAGGATAGGTAGCTAGATTTTACAAGTATTATAATTTTAATATATAAATATATACATGTAAATAAAAAACACCACCTTTTCAGGAGGGCTTAGTTCACTGTCCTCCCTTGAAAACAACAAGAATTACATGTCCAGACCCAAATACTCCTAATTGACTTATGTCCAGTTTTAGGTAAGAAAATGATGCACCTCTGGTCACTTCCAGAAGAACCATCTGGCTATAAATAGGTGGAAAACACTCTGCTTATCTTTCTGTTCCTTCAGCCACCAACCCTCCTTCAGCATCTTCATTTCCATTGTGTTGTGTACTCAGAAGCACCAGTGCTTGGGTAAAATACTTTGCTTTATTTGAAATGTGCATAATCAGGTTTTCTACAAACAAGTCTTCCAAAAGATTGATTCTGGCAGCTGTGTGGCTAGGCGAGACCTAAAAAAAGGAAAAACTCTGGATTTGCTTCCCCTTTTTTTTACAGCTGAAGGGTTTGTTTTTGGTTTTGTTTTGTTTTTAATTACTTTTTTCCTTCTAATTTCTGGAAAACTACCCTTCACATCAGGTGTAAATCTGAAGGGGTAGCCCCTGATTACTGTCTGAGCATGGAGAAGGGGCATGTTAAGTCTGCTACTGCTTTTGCTTAAAAACAATATGAAAATATTTTTTCTCAAGTTTGCTAATATGTGTTTATATGAGCTCTCGCAGACTCAGAATGCACCAGAATTAATTTGCTTTAATGGTTGTTTCAGAAGTCCAGCGTAAATGTAAGAGTGCATACCAACTGAACCAATTTTAATTAAGCAGTTATGTTGTAAGGGGATGGAATGAATGGGCTTTAAAGCCAGCTAGTCCAAGTACAAACTGAATATTTGAAATAAAGTCTGAGGATCAAGACTTATTTGGGGGATTCTAAATGATGATTTAATAAATTCCTTTAATTATAAATAATTCTTGCAGTACGCCTGTGCCCCAGTGTACTCCTTCTTTAACATTTGGAGTTATATAGGCAAAGAGTGCCCTCAAACCTCTGCAGACAACACATTTATTCCTGACTCATATGGCTATATTGCATTAATTTACTTTCATTGACATTACTGTCACACTGCAGTACTTTTCCTTTTTTTGAAGAGTTACCTAGAAACAAGGTTGAAGAGCCTGGAGGGCTTTTAACTGAACCTACAGTTTGGTTATGAAATGTGTGAAAGGAGAAATGTATTAATACATTTGGGAGATGGAGCAGGTACTCCTAAATCAGTGCCAGTACAGTTCTTTCAGCTCACCAGGCTGTTCTCTGAGGATGGAGATAGAAAGATACAAATATTAATATTAATTGCTTTCACATTAAGGATAATAGTAGTATTAGAGGCATGACAGATGTTCTTTCCTGAGTATCCAGAAGGGTATGGTGATAAGCAGTTTCAGTTTATAAGCTTTTTTTTTTTTTAATGATAATCAGTGTTCTAAACAGTTTTATAATTGTGTCCCCAAAATGCTCAATATTTTAATGTTGGTTTCACTTAGCAACAATTTCAAAAACATTAATTTTAGTTATTCCAACATTTTAGTAGGGAGTCCTTAACAAGCTGAGATCTGGTGATTCATGACAGTATTCATCAGTGTGCATGTAAAAAATCCTATGCAATTCAAAGACTAAATAGATACCATAGCTATGATATAGAGAATATGCAGTTTGGAAAGCAGGAAAACAACAGAAGGGCTATAAACATAACTTTCTCATCAGTCAGAATCAGGAAAGAGTTGCAAAAACTAATGCAAATATTTCTGCAGAAGTAGTACAATTTCTGTGTGGTACCTGCCTAATGAGGTCTGGAGTCAAGCTGTCCAAATAGTGATTCACGTACTCCCATCATCAGTGATTAATTGCAAGCATTCCTTCTTTCCTAAAAATGACATTGTGTCTTAGTATAGTATTACAGTGCAAAGTCTGTTTCCAGAAGCAGAAAATATTATCAGGAGGATTTTCCACCCTTCACTCTATGACAAATTCATATTGGAACACTTGTTTCCCCAGGTAGAAAAATTTGTCTATCCAAAGGGCAGAAATTTAAGTGGATATCTATTTTTAATAACAGGACTGTGGGTAACTATTTACCATAGAAGCCCAGATCAGGTGTCAGGAATGTCAAAGCTTGGCTGTCCAAGGTGCAGATGGTGATGGGCAGTTCACTGCACAGACAGCAATGTTTCCTCCTGACACAGGAATAGTCACCAAGGATAAGTTGCACCTGTAGTGAGGTGTGGCTCCTTTACAGTCTAAAAATCTGTGAAAGACCCAAACAATGCTCAATTTACTGGCACTGGAAAAGGGGAATGTTAATGTTATTGCCTTGGGTTCTTCCAGTCCCTCTCTTTCAGAGTGTTTGGGCTACAGCTGTGCATAGTTGCAAGCAGTTTTGATGACTTCATTATCCTTTCGTAAAGTCTTCCAAGGGGAAATTACTGGTCTACAGCTACCTGGGGGGATTTTTTCTATCCCATTTACACAAAGTTATGCACTTTGTTTAATGATTGTACCTCTGAAGTCACACAAGCTTGTTCTAACTAGCTTTAACCAGTTCTTCCGCAGTTCCTAAAAATCCTTCACATGGCTAGCCTAAATGAACCCATTCTAGTGTATACACTTTACTTCAAAATAATTCAGATGTAATTAAATTAGATATCTTTTAGTTATTTGCCAGACAGTTTTATCTCTATTCAAGACAAAATATGAATATGAAATATATACATTTTAGTGAAGCATGACACTCTATTCTGGTTTTGTATTTGGATTTTAATGCAGTGCTAAACAGAATCAGGTGCTTTAAAAAAATGTTCCATATTTGTCCTAGCTTCTAAAAAATACTGGCATTTAGTTTGTTGAAAGGTGCTATGTGAGTAAAGACCATATAATCCAGCATAGCAACATTTATTTTAATTCTCTTTTCAAATTTCTACTCTGTATGTAGTGGCCTTTCTCTTAAGGTTTTCCTTAAAAATGTGCCCAGGAGGGTAGTTTGTCACCTGGCTCTATGAGGACACGCTCTGTGAGAACAAGGGCATTGTAAAGGTCACTCTTATTCTGATCCATCACTACAGACTGTGCTCCTTTGGTTGTTCAGAAACACTGTAAGAAGGGAATGAAGTGAAGTTATGAAACGGGTATCTCTGAGCTATTTAAATTTCTGTGAATAGCTGGACTCCTATAAAAATGGTGTCAGTTTACAGAGAATTTGAGAAAAGAAAATCAAATAATGGGAATTTTAAATGAGAAATTCTTATGCATGCTAATTTAATTGACTTTCAGGTTTTAGTAATGGGATTGGATAAATTAGAGAGGAGTTTCAATTTCTTTGTCAGAGTATCTGATCTCTGAGAAAGGAATGTGTAGACTTTACATAATTTTTTTGTGTGACCTTGAGGTTCCTTGGTTGAGTTGAGCAACCATTTTGTAAGAATGCTGGAATGAGAATTGTGGAAGCAAGTCAGGTAGATATTAATGAGTGTGTTTATTTTAGTGTTATGGCTTAAAGTATTTTTAGTAATTTAAGGAATGACAAATATGTTCTTCTCCTAGTTATTACTGACAAATGCAATTAGGAATTTTTTCTGAGGATGGTAACACTACCTGTGGGTGTAAGTGCTCCCTCAGGCCCAGTCACTAACCCTGTTTCATATTAGTGGGTGAACTTACAAACGAATCAAATTTGAGGCAGTAGTCCAAGTTCCAGTGCATTTGGTAGGAGAGGGGCTCTCGTGTTTCTATGTTCTTCTATGAGTGTTATATCTGTTCTTATATAAATGTGTTTTATATCTGCATTTGCTTGTGCCAGAGGGGTTCAGATTAGATATTAGGAAGAATACTTCCACTGAAAGGGTGGTTAAGCACAGGAACAGGCTGGCCAGGGAAGCATAAGATTTGGCATCACTGGAAGGGTTCAAGAGATGACTTGGCACGGCCCTCAGTGCTATGGTTTAATTGACATAGTGTCGTTCAAAGATTAGGCTCAATGATTTTGGAGGTCTTTTCTGACCTTTATGAATCTACGATTGAACCAATAGTGAAAACTTATCTCTCTGCTACTACACTTGCTGTAGTCAGAGAAGTACAATTACAGTACTTTTATTTCTGTGGCTCTTGAATGTGACACTCTGTTTTGCCCTACAGAGGCAGAACGCCATCTGATAACTTGTTTTCAATGATTCATCATAATTAGAATTATTCAGTCTGGCCAATTAAAATTTTGATAGTCAAAAACAAGGATTCAGAGAAAGATACAGTTTAGGTTTTACATGGACCCTCTGAGAAAGGACAGGGAAAACCCCTCCAAACTGTAATCTCTGTGGAGCTCTGTGGTCAGATCATTAGAGGCTGTCTTGGAATTTGTACTTTATCAACATATCAGCATTCTGTGGTCATGCCATATTATCAAGATCACTTTATCATAAAAAACAAATGTAAAAACTACTCCTGTCCTCCAAAATAGTACAAGAAAACAGAATGGCAATTAAAGGCGATAAAATTTCAGATCTTGTATTTATATACAGAATTTTTCTGTGTCAGCTAAGAGCATTTTTTGTGTATCAGTGATGAATTTCTGCTCTAATTTGTGGTCACTCTTTATCAGTGGATGGAAAGGAAAACTTTTTCCTCATGGATATATAGTTAGGATTTTCTTCCTCCTCCTCTTCAGCACCCCCCAACTCCTACACATAATGTACTACCTGAGGCCAGGAAACAATCTCCTTCAGTGTAATATGGAATCATGAGTTACTATTATCATGGTTTAAAAACATCAGAACAGTAAAATCCTTTACAAATGCCATACACCTATACTGCTATAACACTTGTACTTAGACTACTCTTGTTGTTTTCTGGCAACTATATTATCAATGGGGAACAGAGGTCAGATATAAATAGTATTCAGCCGTTTTAGTTGCTGTTGCTAATGCACTTTGCTGTTCCATGGAGTATGCAGTACCACTTTTATGGAGGCTTAAAATCAGAGCTGATATAAAAGAGCAAGTGCATCATGCACTCAGCAGTTCAGATTCGGTACACAGGCTTCACGGAAATGTTCACACATCACAAAAATGTGTCCAGCTACAAAAACAGTTACTTTACTGGCGTCTGAAGCCATGCAGCCTTTATTTTCATGAGTTAGATACTTATGGAAAATGCAAGACTAGTAGAATTATTAACCAAGCTCCAATTCCATCACTGTTTTTTATCATTGGGGAAAACAAGTGTACAATTCTCATCAAGTCCAGCAGAAGTCATTGGTTTCCTCTGGTAAGACACGGTAACCTTATTCTTGTCTAGCCACCTTCATGAAACTGCAGCTTCCTCTGTAACCAGCCCACAGGTGAAGAATTTGTGGATTGTTTTTTGTTTGTTTTGGGTCTTTATGGTCTTGATAAAATCCCTACATCTCTCTGAAATTTACCAAACAGAAAACCACTATTGTCTTTTTCTATATTCAGAATTGTCAAGTCAGCTACAATTAAATCCTTGTGGGTCATACACTATATCCAACTGGACTGTGAAGACTCCTTTGCCATGGGGCTGTTTAAGTGACACTGATTAAATTTATACTGTCAGTCATTTAATTATTTTCCCATGTTCTAACTCTGTACAAATTGATATCAAATGAGTTAGTCTTTGCAGTGAATTTAAGACTGTCTTCTTTTATGTAGCAATTTGACATCTCAACTCTGGGATTAATATACAAAATTCTAAAGAGGAGGATTTCTGTCATTTCAGTTAAATAGATACACCTGTGGCTATTTTTTTTTCAATTTGCAATTTACAGTTTTTAATAGAAACATTCAATTAGAATAGGGGTTTTTTTGTTATCCCTTTTCCCCCCAGTTCATACTTCAAAAATCTTGAATAAAAACCTATAGATCTATGAAGGGGTTTGGATTTTTTTGGTTCAAGCATGCAGTGGCAGAATCAATAGCATTCTCAGCTGGCTTACTCCTGATTCAATTGTCATAGTCTCGGATTTGGCCTTTAAATGTAATGGCTATAATGATTTCAAAATGAAAAATAATGCCTTTTGATTGATGATGTAGAATCAGTCCAAGTCTGCTTTTACTTTGAGAACTTATGGGACTGAAGTTGTAGATTGCATTACTGGCAAGGATCCAGTTGTCTTGAATGAATTTGATAGGATTTAATGGAATTAATAATTAGGACATCTGACCCTGCCACTTGGAGTGCTGCAAGAGGCATCTTGGGGCCAGCTCAAAATGTGAAGGCAAGCCTTGTACAAGCAGGGGAGTTGTCATAGCACCGAGCTCATCTACATAAGTTTGAGGAGAAAAGAGAACATCTTTATATCCTTATGTTGAAGCTTTGCTAGTGATTAGTAACTATTTATTTGTACATCTAAGGATTATCCCACTTCCACAAATCTTCCACATGCAATAGAAGTTTATTTCATTATTTGCTTTGAGACACTTAACCATCTCATGCTATAAACAGGAACAGATCTTTAGAGAACTAGACACAGGAAAATGTGTAAAAATGAAGAAAGAAGTAGTGAAGTCCAAAACTACTGACGCTGCGCAAGAAGAATGCAATGGGAGTAACCCACTGAACATTGACTGTCAAGTGCATTCCATATTAGAAAGTATCTAATTGGGGAATTTACCTTAAGGAAAAGGTCTCACATTTGTGGTCTGCCTCTAGCAATCTGCATCCCTGGCTCCATAGCAGAACTCCATCTGTTTTATTGTTAGTGCCAGCCAGCATTTTAGCGTAAATTATTATTGAACTGAGGTATATATCATTGGATTTAGAAAAAAACATAAGTGGATTTCACTGTGAACTTTTTCTCTTGTTTGCAGGATATTTCTTCCTTTTCTAGTCCTTGTTGAATCAACAGGTTTCTCTTCTTTCTATGAGCGAGGCTGTGGATAATAAATCTCCTTCATCACACTACACAATTTCAGAGAACTGACTTACTGTGTGTAGTTTATATAGGATATCAAGGAGATTAATGATTAGATAAAAGGTAAACATAACTGCATTCATCTGATAATAAGAAAATATAAAATTGTGTTTAAAATTAGTTACGAGAAATACAGTTTATTTTGACTGAAGGCAAGATACAGCATTCATATCATATCAAATTAATTAGAAAATGGAAATTGGTTTATCATTTAAATTAGTGGTGGGAGTTTTTAGTGTTCCATTTTTAGTTGATCATCAGTTAAAGACAGCTCAATCTATTTATCACTACATTAATTTCATTCTAATGAGGTTAACATAATGAGTAACCCAGCATTTCATAATAGTTCATTTATTTGGATGCCCAACTTGAGTACATCATATTAAATTGAAACAGTAATTGGGGAAATGTCATAGGTTAGAACTGAGACTGGAAATGGAGCTTCCCTTGCATTGCATGTACAATTGCTATTTTTGGTCATAGAAAAATAACAAAAGGATAAATGATTCAGTATAAATATATTTAATGTTAGTCTTAAACACAACCAAATTAAAAAAAAAAAGCTCCCAAGCCCACCAGGTAGTGGTACACCTCTACTGAAGAAGAAAAGCAAACAATATGGCTACTTTGAAATTCATTTTCAACCTTTGCAAGGAAATAATTCAGCAGTGAAGAGAATTGACATTTGGGAATTGGTGGAGTAGCTCAGACCTCAAGAACCTTCCTGCAGATTTCCTTCCTTAAGACCTTGTCTTTCTCAGCTGAAAAATGAGGATGCACAGATGTATTGTCAGAAATGTAAGCATTTCTTGCATGTAGTTTGAGATGAGGAATTTTTGTGAACTTAAGGACACTTGCCTCCATTGCTGTCTTGCAGTAAATCCTACATTTAGGATAGACAAGGACATCTCTGCATAAAAATTATTGAGAAACTGAGATTTGACTGATAAAATTTGTTTGGTAAGTGTATAATATTTCAGAGTCTTTCTGTGTCATTTAATGAATTGATAGGAAGATATTTTGTGTCCCATGACAGATCTAATGATTGCCACTAAATTTTTCATATCACCTGTGCCTCAAAGTGACATCTGTGCTTGCCAATAATATATTTTCCCTATGTAAATAGCAATGGAGAGAGAATACATGTTCCTGATAGGTTCTTCTACACACTATGCTGTAAAGGAGCACAACAAAAATAAATAATAGCTTTTCAAACACTAATTAATTTTCTCACCACCATATGAAGAAGCTAAATACTACAAGACTGATTTTTGCAAATTGGAAAGTGAGGAAAAAAGACTTTAAAAATTGTATAAGAAAGTGTCAGAGCATGTTGGTAGCAGAGCCAGCAATAATGGCTATGGTCTACCTTTTCAGAAATAAATACTCATTAAAAATCTGTAGTGGTTCTGTTTTTTAAAACGTGTCTGCTCAACGCTCTCTGGAGATTATGAAGTATTATGTCACCTAAGAAATTTGAACCTGAAATCACATCACATTAAAAAGAAAATTCATCCACTCCGAAAACATAGATTTTCTAATTGGTTCCTATGTACTGCAAATAGAGGAGCATTCTTTCTTTTCAAAGTATTTAACAAGATTCTGCATTCTTTTAAAATAGTGGTAAAATATAGTAATTTTAATCACAAATTTAAAAATGCAGTGTAATCAGAGACATGGTGTTAGGTTTTTTTATTTGTTTGTCACTGCTGTTTCCAAAGGGACGGTTTTCCAAAGTAAGGAAAGGGTGCACATCAGGAAGTGGCAGCAGCAAAGGTACAAGTAGAAAGAATTATGACTCCAAATTAGAAAGATACAGACATGAGCCTTTCCTTTTATTTCAGCTTATTTTTATAAAAGAAATGGATGGGAGCTGCTCTGAGCTGGTAGTCCTGCTCCAGGTTTTTAGAAGGGAAATTTTTCAAAGAGGAGAGCCAAAGTCCATAAGCACTTCTGTTTAATGAGTAGCTGAGCTTTGAAACTGAGAGACCCTCTTCCCCATTTTAAAAAGGGACATAACAGTGAGAGTTAGGGCACTTTGAGCTAGGCTGTGGTCTTGCATATATAGCCAGTAGAGGAGGACAAATAAACCAAATATTTGCAGAGCTTGTTTGTATTACATTTGGTTTAATATACCTACTTTTCCTTTGATAAAGTAAGGCCAAATTAAATGCTTCCAAGTTGGAAGTTGTTAAAAAGGATTTATGTGCTATCTTTTCCTTATGGGTGGAATACATTGTCACCCTTGACTATAAATTCTTTTATAGAAACCTGTCACAAGGTCCAGGCAGGTCCAGTCTTCAGCCTGGTTATCAGACCAAAGATATTGTACTCTTGTTACGAATGGGAGACAGGAGCTTAGATGAATTTCTGCTGTTTGCTCAGGCCTCTAGCGACAGTCAGTAACTCTCATTAGGGTGGCCAGCACCCCAAGACTCGGTCTTGTTCATAAGCTCTTTTAATAGTGGCCAATTAAGCTTAATATGACATAAATTATAATTTATTAGACACAGAAATTGACAGACATCAGACTTAGGATAAACTACATACTGCACAGGAATAAAATAAGCACAAAAACTATGAGTAGCTAAAAATGCAGCCCCTGAAAAGGTACCTATTCTTATTAACAGCTAGCAAGACTAATATAACTTAGGAACCAAATGTATCTTACCCAGCCAATTGGTGGTGGAGCATACTTTGGAATCCTTCCACTCAATTCCCAGGAAAGCAACCACAGAGCCTGCGTCCAGACTCTGGGGAGAATCTCCTTGCTTTTCTTCAGAGTGTGTGTAGGAAAACTTCTGCCTCTGGGATAATTTTGTGAGGTATTATAGTTATAAAATCATGACTTTGGTCACGTATTGATTTCTTCGTTTCTCTCTCCACATCCTCTCTCCATACCAAAATATGAATTCAAGGTGAGAGGTCTCAGACCTTTGGGCGCCATGAGGTAACCTCCTGCTGGGCTTCTGACCCCACCAGAGTTATCTGTGTTCAGCCATGAAGCAGAAGGAGAGAGGGGAGGGGGAGGATGTCCTGCCACACCTCCTTCAGTTCTGTGAAATACATGGTGAAAGTCCTGTTGATGATATGAACATGCTGGGTCATTTTCAAATGCTGGGTCAGGACTATCCTTGCGTTAGAGCAGCCTTTTGACTAAATCTAGAATCCAGGGAATTTTTAGGAGGAAACATACCCATTGTGTTGGAGGAGTAGATATTACTACTTGTATTTCTGTTGCTGTTTACATATAACAGATACAAGCTGTAGGTGTTTTGACTTACCACACTAGGGTATAAGCAACTGTTTTGTGGAAATAGCGAATAATTCATCTTTTTTTTTTTTTTTTTTTTTTTTTTTTTTGGCTGTCATTTAGCCTGTGTTTTACATTCTAAGATTGGTTAAAACATGGTGTATGAATAAAGTGCTAAGTTCTGTACTATTTGGTTACCCCAATTTATCTCCCCTCCCATGTTTAGCAGAGTAGAAGACTAAATGAGGAGAGTGAAGTTAAAAGAAAACTTGGTGAAACCTCTGATGCCTTTTATACCGTTATATACTGTGGAACTACTGTGGGCTGTGATTTGAGATAAAATGTGGTGCTTTAATATGAAATACATAAAAGCTCATTTACTTAAAGGTTTCAGAAGGGATGTAGAAGGATGTCAGCTAGTGGAAAAATAATTCTTAAGAGAACATGAACTTAAAGATATAAGTAAGTATCTTGAGACCTTTAAGGTGATTAATGCTGGAAAGTACAAACTCCATCACCTCAAAAACCTGTGGTTATCAAATGAGATTAATTTGTCAGCAGCTTCTCTTAACACTCAGTGCCTTTGCTAGGGATTGTAGCACACACTAGCGTATGTGCACCTTGTCAGCTTTCCTTTGAGACAGATTTAAAAGCAGATCTCATCACAGTGGTGGGAGAGTCCTGAAGGGTCTGTGTCCTTAAAGGATGGTTGCCTATGTTTGTTCTTTCCATCACAATTGGTCATCCTCATGTTTTATATATAAGGATAAAGGCATGCCATTGGGTGTTATTAACCTTTCTAAAAGTCAGCCTTCTACATTTAGCTCTGGGAAATAGAGAAACTTTCTTGCTTGAAATGTTTAAATACTCTACAGTGAGATATTTTACAGTCAACTTCTGCCTCTTTGCAGTTCCATAAAATTTACCTTAAACCTTCTATTTGCAAGATAGCACTGAAAGTATTTCTACCAATAATTTTCCTTTAAAGCTGCATTTATTAGTTCATACTCTGAAATGTGAATACTGTAAACTTAAATGCCCGCTTACATCTAAGTTCAGCGTCTTATTCTAAATATTAACATTTCATTTATAGTAACCACATGGGATTCTTCAGCTGTGAATCTGGTAATGTATAGTCTGTAGAAGAGACTGGATTAATTTGTCATTATTGTTTTAGGTCTGTACATTCCATTAACAGCAGTTTGTCTCTTCCATTTTTCATTGTATTATTGATACATAAGCTGCTTGTGTTTAAATTGAAATTGAAAGTTAATAGTGAACTAGATGTGGAAGACTAGTTCGAGACTCAGAGCTTTCGCTTCAAATTGCAAAAAAACCTCATTAAATGCCTTAGGAATTTGAAAACACTGTATTAGCATTTGTTTTATAGTCCTCATTTTCTCAGTTACCACTATGGTAAACAGAAGATACAATTCCTACAGTAATAATTATTTCACTGGTTTAGTCAGTCTTATGTGTTCTTGTATTCCAACATCTGTAAAAGGCCAGACCTCCTTCAATGATTTTGGAGACTTTGCGGTCACTGCACCAAATATGACAGTTTAGGAGCTGAATTATTTGTAACACTATCACTTGGCTTTATATAACTAGATCAGGATCTTCCCTGATCTCCACAATCTTTGAAAGAAGATAGAGCCACCTTGTGAGGACAGTGGTGAGCTCTAAAATGCTCAAATGTAGTTCATCTGAATCCATGGATTGCTATAGGCCAAGTTTTCCCTAATGAACCCCAAGTCAATTCCCATCCAATCCTGGTACTTTCCTTCCCTGAACTTTCACTGAACATAGAGGCCTATAAGACATTATTGTTGAGGAAAGAGGCAAAAAAACCCATTAAGTACCCATTCCTTAATCTGTCTTCTACTAAATTATTTTCCCCACATGGCAATGGGCCCACATTTTCCTCGCTCAGACTTTAATATTTCTGTAGCACTTCTTGTGGCCCTTGATGTGCATTGCGAATCTCAGCTGCAGAAGAGTTTTAATTTTGCTGACATGTTCACTAAATGTCTGACTGAAATTCCTGAATTCCGTCTGCAAAGTTTTGGGGTTTTTTACGCCATGTGTCTGTCATGAATGTCCTGCTTTAGGCATATTGGTCTCCTAAATTTTCTCCTTGTTTTCTCCAGCATGAGGATGAACTGTTCCTTGTGCTTGGAGATCATCAAAGATTAGCCAGATTTCTTGAGTCCTTTTGCTGTTTGAAGCTGCACATCAATCCCATTTCCCCACTCTCTCAGTAAAGTAATATCTGTTCTCTTGAAGTCAAAGTTCTGTGCTCTGCCTTGTCACTTCAGCCTTAGTTTGCTAAGGTATTACCAAGGTTACCACTGATTGCCACATCCCCTACTAGTTTCTTTCTTGTTTGGTGAGTAGCAGATCCAAGTTTTTTTCATCCATGGGATTTGGATCCAATCCCTGTGCCCCTGGGATGTGGCAGTTGTCCCCTGACATCCTCGTTCATGATTTCTTGTGTTCTGTCATGTTCCATTCCCAGCAAGTATCAGGGAGGTCAAAGCTGCTTGTGCCAACAAGGGTCTGTGACACAGAGATTCCCTCAAGTTCCTTACAGCTTTTACCTGCTACCTCACATTGATCAGGGAGTGTGTGACACACTCATCAGGATGTCACCCTTAATGGCCTCTTACCTGATCCTAACCCATGAGCTCTTCACAAAATTGTCTCCCAACATATAGAAAATTTCCCTGAACCTATACTGCTCTTGTGCACAGAGGGCAGCTCCCTTTCCTGGTCTCCCTAGCCTTTCTCTCCTGCAGAGCTGTGCAGAAAGCTGAAGATCTTTCTCTCCTGTGTGTCCATCACATCTCTCTAGTCATGCAAACTCTCCCAACACATTTCAGTCAGAGATTTGAAAATAGAGTAGTTGCTTTGATATACTGAAAAAGTATATTATATATCTACTAGTGATCTTATGTGAAGCATAAATTTTATTATTTCTGACATAAAGCCCATAAAACAAAACATGAGAGGCTGGATATCAGCCAGCAATGAACACTGGAAGCCCAGAACCCCTCCCCCTCCTCCACCTTTGCTGCAGCCAAAGCCCCGTGGGCAGCAGGGCAGGGAGGAGATTCTGCCCCTCTGCCCTGCTCTGCTGAGAGCCCACCTGCAGTGCTGCATCAGCTCTGGGCTCCCAGCACAGCAAGGACAGGGAGCTGCTGGAGCCAGGCCAGAGGAGGCACCTAGGTGATCAGAGGGATGGAGCAGCTCTGCTGGGAGGAAAGGCTGGGAGAACTGGGGCTGTTCAGCCTGGAAAAGAGAAGGCTTTGGGGTGAACTAATTGTGGCCTTCCAGTACCTGAAAGGAGCCCACAGGAAAGATAGAG
This sequence comes from Entomyzon cyanotis, assembly GCA_024500445.1. Lineage (NCBI taxonomy): Eukaryota > Metazoa > Chordata > Aves > Passeriformes > Meliphagidae > Entomyzon > Entomyzon cyanotis. The sequence continues at coordinate 8,055,680 of JAKEPQ010000756.1, forward strand.
AGAGACTATTTACAAGGGCCTGACTTCAAACTGACAGAAAGAAGGCTTAGATTAAGTATTAGGAAAAGTTCTTTCCTGTGAGAGTAGCAAGACCCTGGCACAGGTTGCCCAGAGAAGCTGTGGATGCCCCATCCCTGGAATAGGTCAAGTCCAGGTTGGAGGGAGCTCTGAGCAACCTGATCCAGTGGAAGCTGTCCCTGCCCATGGCAAGGGAATTGGAACTAAAGTATCTTTAAGGTCTCTTCAAACCCACACCATTCTATCATCCTGTGATTAATAGAACATAGTAGAATAGTTATTTATGTTTTATGGAAAATATATTCACTTAATTGAGAGTATTTTAAATGCCTGATAATATTTGCACTTCTTTTAAGAATCTTTACAGCCTGCAGTGGTCCCTTGCTGTTTTTCCTTGCTTCACCTCTTGCTTTTATCATGGCACTTCATTAGTGGCAGCCGCAGTGGGACTGCTGTTTTTGAGATGTCACTGTTGGCTGCTCCAGGCAGTGTAATTGTCAGGTTCTTAGGAAATCTATGACTGCTTCTGTGGATTAGGGCAAAGTTACTGTGATGGGGCACTCTAAACAGGTGCCCTTTATTTTTGGAATAGTAGCTGTTTGGTCTTTATCCACAGTGACTCAAGTGTATTCAGCTTCTGAGCATGCAGAAGCTTTTTGTTGTGCAACAACATTTGAGGTTCAATCAAACTGGTTGAGGAGGATGATTCCTCTGAAACTTTTTAACCGGTGGAAAGATTTGGGCTTTTCACAAACTGTGCCCTGTGCTTCTCTGTGCTGGAGAAAGGGGGAGAAATATGTGCAGTTTCTCAGGTCTTCCCTGATTGGAGTTTGGGTTGGAAAACTAATCCCTGGGGAAACCAGGTGCATATGAGTGAAAAAATAAAAGTAGAACTCCTGTGAAAAAAATCAAAACAGAGTAAAACCAAAAAAATATAAACCTCAAGTAACTCAAACCAGAAATAGATAATGGAATTTTAACAGAGTCCTGGTTTAGTTATTTATACAATTAAATATATAACTATGTATGAAGGTCTGATTTAAGTATGCAAGTGGTTTTGCTGCTTATGCTTCAATTACTTGGATTGAAGTTGAACATATATAAATATAACTGCTTATACTAGAAGAAGAGATATTTTTTCAAAAGAGTCACAAAATCTCTTGTTAATATCTTGCCCCAGGAATTCTTGTTTCAATGATCAGTTTTTACTTGGTTATAGCAAATAAATGGCATGTTACTGTACATAGATCTTTGTTTAGTAAAACATGGTAATTTAAGAGTGAATTATTTGACTGAAATTTTCTGTGCTACATACTGTCTTTTCTCATAAAAAATCATAAGTCTAAAACATGATTTTTATAACTGAGGAGGGCTGATCAAGGCTATGGTGAGAATTTAAAATTCTGGGAAGCAAATTTGAATTATCTGCTTTTAATGTTTTCTGATCATCTGGAAAAATAAACATGAAATAGAGAATAAGAAGTGATTTTATTATGAACAGAGCCTGCTGATTAATCTTTCTTATATAAATAGGGACTGTAAAACATATGTATTACCGAATTTGTTCTTAAAGGTTAGTGTGAAAACTGTGGATATTTATTTGTTCAAGACTTTACCTATTTTTATTGTTTGTTCAATATCAGGAGCCAAAAATCTGTATTTTGAGGTAATATTGGATATTTAGTATCCGCACAGTTCTTTGACTATTGCCATGTCTATGCTGAGAGCTGCCTACCAGTAGGAAAGGATTTTCCACAGGTTATTTTATTTGTAGCTGCCGTGCCATGCAGTCCCTTTTATTGACCCATGAAGCTCCAAATTCTGCACTGAAAATATTCGACTTTCTCTGCTTTGTCCTCCTAGTCTGTTGGCATGTCTTTTCTTAAGGGTTGTATTCTTCTCAGGAGTGAAAATAGTAAAAAATGCTGGAAATTCCTTCTTTGGGACAGAATAATGTGTGAAGGAGCCACAGAAGAGACCTCCAAAATCATCGAGTCCCACCTGTGACCAATCACCATGTTTTCAACCAGACCAGAGCACTGAGTGCCATGTCCAGTCATGTCTTGAACATCTCCTGGGATGGTGACTCCACTACCTCCCGGAGAAACATATTCCAAGGCTTCACAACCATGAAGAAATTCTTTCTGACATCCAACCTGAACGTCCCCTGGTGCAGTCTGAGGCCATTTCCTCTGGTCCTGTCCCTCGCTGCCTGGGAGAAGAGACCAACCACCACCTCACTACACCCTCCTTTCAGGCAATTTCAGAGAGCAATAAGGTCCTCCCGAGCCTCCTTTTCTCCAAATGTGCTGCTGAGTGAGCAAGTAAGGCTTTTCAGACCTATGCCTATAGTCCTGGCCTAAAACCATCACAGGTGTGTGCTCATTTCTGCACATATTTCTGTCAGTGCACTTGTGACACTTCAGTCTGTGACAAACTTGTGCTTTGAGGTGTGTCCTCAGCAGGACAACTGTGAGATGGATGTAAGATGTGGAAAACTGAAGTTTAGGGTGAGACTCCCAAGTAATTTCATTTCTCCTTACTATTGGAACAGTGTGCCATCAAAGACTAGCAGAATAAGTATGTAGGATATTTCCCTGGGATAATGTGATGGGGTTATCCTTCCTATTTGACCCAGGCTCTTTTAGGCTTCCCTTGGCATCAGTTTGTTGTGGTTTTACTAAGTTCTTTTGAATTTTATGCATTACACGTTTTGTATTACCTGATTCTTCTTTAAAATTCAATTGGAAAAATCTTACCACATGTGAAGCTACAACTGCTGCTACATCTCCAGGATAATGGATTAGCCTACTTCAATTTGGCTAAAGTTTAGTCTGTATATGTCTGTGCCCTATTCAAGTCAGAACTAATTACACACTAAAAGTCAGCAGAGCTCCTGAAGGAGTAAGGTAAAAACTGCTTGAAGGAAAGAGACTTGTTTATAGGTAATCAAACTAATTTTCTCCTAGTCATCTTGGAGAGCTGTTGGTAAATCCAGTAGCCCTTTCAATGGCTGGGGCCCAGCTCATGATAACTATCCTCAAAATCAAGGGAGCTTTCATCCTTGCAGAAAATGGGTCAGGTTTAAAGAGCCAGGGCGAAAGCTTTGTGGGGAGAGAAAAATTTTCTCCATCAGGGAAAAATATTTCCACTTTTGTTTTGAGAAAGTGGAAGAACCTCCAAATATTTAGTGTCCCGTGGCAATTTTCCTCTATGAAAATTTCAATCTTCTAACAAGCTATATTATCACAGGAATATGTACTTACTAAAAACTAGACCTTTAAATATCAGAGTAGCAAAACAAAAGTTGTTGAGGGAGATTCAGCTATGAAGGTGAAAGAACGGTGCCTTCAGAGTCCTTAATTTGGACTCCCAAAATGATGGGGAGTCTAAATGTTTCCTTTCATAAGAAAAAGAAGAATCCTAAATGTTGGGGTTTTTTTCATAAGGAGGAAAAAAAATGTTTGCTTTAAAAAGAAGAGAACACATTCTCTTATTTATGCTGAGTGACAGCAGCCCTCAAGGAAAAGATGATTAATTACAGGGTTGCTTGATGCAGGCTTACAGGAACAACTGTTGTAACTTTGGTCAAGTTTTGAAGTTAGGGCATATTTTCAGGCAAACAGCTCTTTTTCTGAGGCATACATTCAGGATAGAACTAATTTGCAAGAGACAGAAGGGGGTAGAAAAGATGAGAAAATGAGAAGGAAATATATGTCTCAGAGAGCTCCAGTGGAAGGCAAAATGAAATAAAGATTATTTAGATGTTTATTTGCACCCTGGTAATCTTACAATTGCTTAAAGGGTGGATGTTTTATTAGGAACAGATGTTTACGAGGGAATTTAGGATTAAATTACGTTACAGTGATATTGGTCGCATACAGATTTTTATATCTGACTGCTTTTTATCTCAGTTGTTAAATTCAGAAAAGAAGATGTTAGCTATAAGAACCAAAGCCTTTTTGCTTACATTATATATATTATATATATATTTTTTGATTACATATATATATTACAATATATATTACATATATATTATATGTAATATATATGTAATTATATATTACATATGGATGTAAACATATATGAGACTTAAAGGTAAGTTAGTGCTTATGGCTAAAGGCACAAAATAACAGGTATTTAATCACATGTCACTTTCCCTTTGGTCAAATTAATGATTTCCAGAACAAAGAACTTTTATTTCAGCATCTTCTGTCCCGATAAACTCTGAATGAAGATAACAGGAATCTGTCTTGAAAAAAAAAACCAACCAAACAAGTAGCTACTGGGGATTGGATGATACAGCAATTAAGCAGTCAGCAGTCTATTGTTCATGCTGCCACTGCCCAAAAAATCCAGTGGGATGTGGAAGAAAGAAAGAAATTACTTGGGGTCTGTCTGTTGTGGTGGTGATTTGAGAGGGGAGAGATGATGTTGTGTGTTGAATTGTTGGGTGCAGAAGCCAGCTCAGGTTGAATCAGTGCTGCACTTAGCAGATTCCTTACAAGGCTTGTCTTTTACTGGTTTGGATGACTATTGATGTGGTGCTTTCAAATGGAGTGCAGCTATGATGGAAACTCAAATTGGGGGTTATCCTTCCTCTAAGGTTAAGTATCCTGGAGATACACATTAGGTTACTCCATCTGCTTGCATTAACCAGAAAATGCACTTATGTCCTTGGGAAAAAATCTATCTCTTGAAGGTTTTTGCCTTTTCCCAAAGAAGGCATGGGAGCTGTAGCTCCTTCCACAGTATGCAGGGTTTTCATTAGGCAAGGAGATCCTCTGGTGTTTGCTAGACATGTGCCTTCTAGTTAATGTGCATCACAATGCTCGAATGTCTCGGCAGTCATTGCTTTTAATATAACTTTTAATAATTCATTGCCTTGTTCTGTCTTCCTAGTGGCTGGTGCATGACAGGGAATGTGATATTCCCAGTCAAGGAATGCGTTTCTTGGCCTGGATGCCTACAAGGTAGTTTCATAATTGGCTCATATTGTCTAATTCAGTTCTTTCTGGGGTGTTATGTCATAGTAAAACTTGTTTTTCAAAGTTCAAGGTATTTTGGGTGGCAGCACTGGTTACAGGGTGTATTTCTAAACATCCAACAGCTGTCTCCACCCCAGAAAGCATGCGATGTTTGCTTCGGCATGTTCATGAGAGGGTGATCCAGGTAGTGTCAGCTGCATGATGTGTAGAGGGTTCCTTCATTTGATCATCCAGGACAGCACAGATATTCAAAGTGCCAAGAAGAGCTGTGCTGCCGCAATAACCACTTCCAAGGCAACTCGAATCACTTTGTGTTTTACCAGTATGTCTTTTTCAGTTAGAGAATAGTGGGACTCAGTTTCTCTGTGCCCTGGCTCCAAAACTCCAGAGGCTGACGTTGGGTCTCTCCAGGTGCTCTCTAGCAGAGGGTCTGGCTATAGCAACATTTCCTGGCTGTGGTGTAGTCCATGCTTGTTACATTCTGGTACTGTCCAGCTGGCCTAAGGGCTATTGTGCAGTCAGTCTCATGTTCAATCTCTTCAGAGTTTTGTTGCTGCTCAGGGACCTGGTTGAAATACTTCCTGTGTTACTCAATGGAGAGAACTCCCAGTCTGACTGTAATCAAGGATATGCACTATCCAGAAACTCAGCATGCCTGTGTTTTCTTTCTGTTAGCTGGTAGGAATATGGCTGCTACTGTATTAATCACCTGCATTAGGATGTGGTAATATCTCTATGAAATTTTATTTCCTACAGGTAAGTCCCTCATGCAGGTCTTTTGACCTTGCTTTGTTTTGGGCAAAGTCAGCTTTAAGTGAAAATATTAATCATAGAATCATAGAAGAGCCTGGGTTGGAAGGGACCTTAAGGACCATTTAGTTCCAGCCCATCTGTTGTGGGCAGGGACACCTTCCACTAGACCAGGATGCTCACAGCTCCATCCAACCTGGCCTTGAACACTGCCAGGGATGGGGCATCCACAGCTTCTCTGGGAAATCCGTACATGTGCCATACCACCCTCGTAGAAAAGAATTTTTTCCTAACATCTAGTCTAAACCTACTCTCTGTCAGTTTGAAGCCATTTCCCCTTGTCCTGTCACTCCAGGCCCTTGCAAATAGTCTCTCTCCATCTTTCCTGTAGACTCCCTGTAGGTGCTGGAAGGTCACAATTAGGGCACCCCAAAGCCTTCCCTTGTCCAGATTGAACAATCCAAATTCTCTCAGCCTTTCCTCATAGCAGAGCTGCTCCATCTCTCTCATCAACTTGGTGATCTCCTCTGGACTGGCTCCAAGAAGTCCATGTTCTTCCTGTGCTGGTATCCCAGAGCTGGATGCAGCACTGGGGTCCAAATAATCTTCTCTCAAACTCTTTTTTCATTGTGTTGTCCCACATTATTGTGCCATCAGTGCAGGTGTTGGGCATCTTCACCCTGTTCCAGTGCCATCTATATCAATCCATGGCAAATGGCAGGACTGTGCTTCCCTTTGTGGGACAGCCAACTCCAGGTAATGGACAATGCTCTGTATGGAACACTGCATGATCACATCAGGTGAGGCCTATCACCCACCTGCCTCCAACTCCCATTTGTACTGGAGCTCTAATGTGTCCAGTATGGCTGCACCCTGTGCTGAGTGGTTTGTGCAGGTCACAATAGTTTACTGAAAGCCTGTGCTATCCATCAGACTTTTTCACTTGCTGTATGGGACTGTTAAAGGGCGATTAAATTGTGCTCAGGATTTCTTTATTCTCCATTTACAAATAAACTCATAGAGGGGAACCAGAAGCTCTTGGATGGTTCAGTATTGCCACTGGTGCACCATCATGATAGCAACTGACACCTGCTGTCCCTTGCCATGCAGCAAGCCCACTGCAGATGGATCGTCTGAGAGGGTGGGCAGGGTAAACAGCTGGTTAATCTTCATGGTGTCCACAGCAAAATATACCCCTGGTACACTTTTAAGTCCCTACGGTGTCTTCTTCTGAGGTAGTTTATGACAAGGACACCCAGAGAATCTGGGTTGGTCCACCGTAGGGTACTTCTGCCCCTTGTTCCCTGTTAGGGTCACTTCACCAGCTGGGACTCCCCATCACTCCAGAAATCCAGCTGGGTTCTGCCCCCATGGACCCTGCTGGCATTATGTTGCACTGTGCACAAGTGTCCACCAAGGCATTCTTCTCCCATGGGGCTGATGTGCCAGAAAATCTGTTCCATACAGTCCAGTAAGCCTCTCTGTCCCTTTCCTCTGCCTGGCTGGAGACACAGCCCCTCTGTCACTGATCAGAGCATTGATTACCTGATTCCTGTAACTGCAAACCTGAAGTTCCTTCTTCAGGATCAGAAATGGAAATATCCTTAGACCTTCTGCTGCATCTGGAGGAGTAATCTTCCTGAATGTATGGTTTTTGTGCACTGCTTTTCCTCCCAATTCACTTACTTCCAACCTAGAAGCCCATATAGGTTCAACACCTCTCTTCCTTATGCCCTCCCAGTGGTCATGCAGGCAGAATCCCACGGTGGCACATGGCACCCACATGTCCCTGCCCTTTGCTCTGACTCCACTTCTGATAGCTGAGACGAGACACCAGCCTGTATAGGGGAGAAGGTGACCTGTTTTCCTGGAGTGGCCTTACCTGTCAGGACAATTCTCTATAATCAAGACATAAGCTCCTAAGGTTAGAGGGGAATAGGGGTTCTCTTTCATTTGTGAGGGCTGGCCAACATTTGCACAGTTATTGCCTCAATGTCTACCCAGTCTGTTCCCTCAGGGTGCTGGCACTGCCAGCAGTTCCACTGAGGATACCAGGGCTGCTGCCACTGTGAAAAGTTTATGTCTGCATTAGCCAGTAGTGTAGTACAACAGAAGTGAACTTCCAACAAAGCAGTTTGTGGTTAAGGACCTGAAATCTACATATTTATGTATTTATGCATGTTTCAAGGGATTTACCTCAGCCTGGCTCTGCCCTGGTCCTGTCAACAGCAGCGGAAGATTTAGGTCCTTCTGAAGTACAATGTCAGTTTGCTTAATTCAAAAGGGATGCAATTTTGTCCTCTGAGACTATTCTGCAATGCAAACCAAGGCCATGTGAGGGGTGATAAGAGATGTTTGGTTCAAAAGTGTGTTCCTGATCTAACCCAAAATGTTAATGCACTTAGTTAAGCATGCAAACATACTGTACCGTAACTTGCAAGAGCTCTGCTGAAAATGAGCTGAACTGAATGGCTTCATGCATAACTTGCTATTTTCCATATATTCCAGCAGTAAAATGCTTCTAATTCTGAGCACACTGTGTTCCTGTAACTCCTGTCTGGTATAATAGCTATAAGCAGGTATAGCATACTGTACTCCAGCTGAACAAGATTCTTTATTAAGCAACTCACAGGCTGCATTTCTGCACATGAAACTAAAATGATATAAAAGAATGGAAATTTATATCCTTTTAAAATTGGGAGTGTTTTGGGAAGGCTTTTCTTTTGCTTCCAAAGTTCTTGAACCTCATTTTAAAATACACAAACTTGAATGGGATTTCAAGAAGAAAAATTTAGAATAAACAAACTGATAGTGAACTGATGGAGTATTTATACAATAACAAGCAAAATAAACTGTTAAGAGAAAGCAATGTCAAAGGTATGTTTGAATCAATGCAAGATTTCCATGGAATATTCCTACATTAGAGCCACATATATGCTTTCCGTCTCGTAAGAGACTAGAGTACTACCTGGATTAAATTTAATAATTTCTAACCTTTGACTTTATGACTCTGTGGGAGAAATTCAGACTTCCTCTTGAGCTTCTGGGAATTCTGAGTCAAAGCTGATGAGATATAACTGCTGTTCCAACAGCTCGTTAAGCAGTCTGACTGTTTCATTGAGCATAGCTGGTGTTGAACCTTGAATTTCTTTTTTTACATAGTCAGTAACAAGAAAAATCTTTCACTCTGTAGTATTGTAAAAATATACAGATCTGAGTGAATATTTTTCAGGGGGAAGCTAGAGTACTCTATATTATTGATAGCAAAACAAACCTACTGGGCTAAAACTATGCTGGTAGTTTTAAAAAACAACATTTTGGTTATGGTAAAATATGTCCACATACCTAAACGTCTCTTAATTTATTTAATGTATTTGTCAGCAAAAAAAATTCTTTACACTGTATTTTAATTTCAGATTCTGTGCATGGCTAAGAGCTGGATGTAAATACATTTGCTTTAAGTTTGCCTTTACTGTCAAATGAAAGATTACTTTGGGAGATATAAAACAGATAGTAATTTTTTTACTCTTGTAATTGAAATTTCTGAAAATGCACTTTCATTTTTTTTCTGTCATATTGTAGAAATCTTTCTACAGTAATTTAGATAGTATTACCAAGATGCATATGCTTATCCTTTTGCCTTTGGGAAAATCTGAAATTGTTTCCCATGGGCATTACCGAGGCCTGTAATTAGTGCTGTGTTGGTTCCGTGTTTTCAATGACAGAACTTGTAAGTACTGTTTTTGAAATATAAAAACCAATGAATTGTAGTGCAATGATTTTTTTTTATGACTGAATGTGTATTTTTAAGCTACAATGAATATTTCATTGGCCTTAGTCCTCATGATTAGCTTTTAATAGGTTGCTTCTTATGTTAGTGCAGGGAGGCAGAACTCTCCCACGAAAACTCTCCCTTTTTGTCAGGCCTGAAACAGGTCATGTACTTTATCCGCTGTGCTGAAAGCTACAGAGGTGTCTTACTTCCATGGGTTTTAATAGGCATTAGGCAGAATCTTGTAACTACATTATCTTTTATTGTGGGTTTTCAGCATAGCAGAGAATGAAGGTTTTCCTCTGCAACATGTTCTGTCATTCAGTATCTGGGAAAAAGTCTTATGTTCTGAACTTTGATTATTTCTTTTTCTACTCTGTATTTGGGGAAGAATCTACTCATGTTCTTGTGTCCTTGCACTCCTTTTTATCTCCTAAATGGATTGTTTCAGATATTTAAGTATGGCTGCTAATGTCTTTTGCTGTCATAGTCTGGGATGAATGTTCTTTAAATAGTAAATATGTCTTTGGTTTTGTCTTACTCTCTGGAGTAGAAACATTACAGCATGCTGGAAATATAATGTTAATGCTTCCCTCAAAAGATTTTGGAGAAAAATAGGAATGTAACACAGCTTAGAAACATGGTTCAAAACAATATCTGTGTAATACTGCAGGAATATTCCCTGTAAATAACACTTCACAGGTAGCCAGTGCAGATACGCAGCATCCTGTTTTCTCATTTATATTAAGATGTATGTTTTTATTTATTTTCAGGATAGTTGTACTTAAGTTGAAACAATGTGTTTGAATCTATGTTTCAATATCAACAGAACTTAAGCAGAAAAAAAAAGAAACTATTTAAGCAATGTGATGTTAACAGTGCAGAATATTTGTTGATTAGTAAAGAGGAAAAGATTTTGTTAACAAATTTTAGAAAAAATTTAAAAATCTGTCTACAGCCATAAGCACGTAAAAGATGAAAAATCAGAATATTCTTTGATATCCAGTTTATTTCTGAAAAGAATAGATGTAAATAATTTTACAGCTATTGAACTCTCTCCATTTAGGCTTCTCAGAGCTTTTCAGTGGTAGTCAATCTTACTTTTATTTAGTTCTCAAACTATGGGCTAAGATATATTTTGTTGTGCTTCAAGGCTTCTGAGCATGTCCTGTAGCACTGATGCACACTTATAATTTAACCTGGTCACTTAAAATTTTGTAGCTCTGCACAGTTAATGGATGTGAACAGGTTTATAAAATTACAGTCTGATTATACAGCAACATGGGAAGTAACAGCAGCGTGGAAAACAAGGTGATCTAAAGAAAAGTTCCATTTTAATAGAATCCTTTTGGAAGCTTGATCAGTGAAAATATGTGGATGTAGTCTCTGATGTCTTAGAAATTCAAAATGCATACCTAATTTAGCATATAACAATACAATGTTCTCTGGAGAAGGTTCAGTTACTTTTCAAAAAAATGGATTACTTTAGAAGTTGCTTTGTAAAATCAATGTTATCTGTGGAGTAAAGTGATGAGGGAAGAACCTGCATAGAGTTTTTTCATGCTAATTAGTTCTGCACTGTCTTTTCGGAAATTACACATGATTATTTCTTGGATTTATTTTCTAGGCTAAGAGTTTAAAAATGGTACATTTGATTTGAATAATTCTGCACATCCACAGTACAATATTATACATTGTCCTTGCTCAAATACGGTGCTGTTTTGGGAGAAAAACATATTGTATGGGTCTGGCTATTTATTTTTTTCATCATTTAAAGGAAATTAGTTTGGTAGTATCAGTAATAGTTTCAAGCCTTTCTGTAGGAGACAACACTCTTGATGGTTTTTTAATTTAGGATAGAAATGGCTAATTTTTATGCCTTTCCATATTGCAGTTTGAAAAAGGAAAATGCTTATGATTTTTATTTTTTTCTGTGTTACAGAACTGTATCTTTAAAAGATACATGGGTAACATGAGCTTCATGGGAGTTCTGTCAAAACCCCAAATAACTGTTTTTTACTTATGAAAACAAATATCTGCATGGCAGGGGAGTAATGCTGTCATGTTGTCCAGCCTATTACAGAAAGCATTCTGACAGAGAAAACGCAATCGCCCAGATTTTGGGGGGCAGGGAATTCTATTTTTTTATTACTATTTTTCAATCTGTGTGGTCTTCTACTAGAGCAGGAAAAAAAATCTATCCAGTACATCGAGTAAGTTCTTATGTTTAATAATGATAATTGAATTCTTGATAGATTTTCCTATTCAAGGAATGTCTTGAGCTCTTGCATTCACACTGTACTCACATCCATCTGATCATGGTGATGCATTTTCATTTTCTGTAATATTAAATATATTTACTGAGTGATATGATAGATGTATAAAGAAAATTCAAATTCACAGAATCCCAGAATGGGTCAGGTTTGAAGTGAATCATCTCATCCCCCCCGGCTCAGGAGGGGTCATCCCAGAGCACATGGCACAGGATTGCATTCAGATGGTTCTGGAATATCTCCAGTGAGGGAGGCTCTACATCCTCTCTGGGTGATCTGTTCCAGTGCTCAGTCACTGCATAGGTAAGAAGTTCTTCCCCATGTTCAGGTGGAATTTCCTGTGCATCAGTTCCTGCCTGTGGCCTCCTGTTCCATTGCTGGGTACCACTGAGCAGGTCCTGGTCCATGCTCTGACCTCTCCCTGCAGACACTGACAGACATTGATAAGGTTCCCTCTCAGTCATCTCTTCACGAGGCTGAACAGGCTCAGCTCCCTCAGCCTCTCCTCATAGGAGAGATGCTTCATCCCTTCATCATCTCTGCAATCTGCACAGGACCCACTCCAGGAGCTCCATGTGTCTCTTGTCCTGAGGAGCCCAGAACTGGACACAGCAATCCAGATGTGCCTCACCAGGCTGGGTAGAGGGGCAGGATCACTCCTTGACCTGCTGGCAATGCCGCTCCTGATGCACCTCAGAATGCTATTGGAAATCCATAAAGAATTTGTATTGTTCACATAGTTGTGCATAAAGGTGATATATAAGTAAAAGGTATTTCTGATAGTTGATTTCCTTTAATGAGAAAGAAGATATAATTTTAATAATTTTTCATTTGCAATGTCTTCTCATTCTGGAATAACCTCACATGTAGTATAAGTACAATTTCGGCTTAAATGGGCCAATTTCCAAAAATTTTCTAGACCTCTGAAATTGTCTTGCAAAGATGTGAAGTCTTGAGAGAAAAAAGTGATAAATTATAGAAGATAGGGTAAACAGGCCTTTGATTTTCTAATAAAATGTTTCTCATAGTCCCAATAGATCTCTCATTTGTCACAGTTTTTGATATTTTGTTGATCTCAGAGAAAATAAATCATAGTTTATCACACTATTTTTCCTCATCCACAGGTGCATTAGCATGCATAGCACATCTCAGTAAGTAAGCAGGAAAGGAATTCTCAATCAAGAAGCTTAAGATGTGATACTACCCAACACTTTGATTGATGGTGCTGGGGTAGCACAGACTGTGTTTGCTCCCATCAAGCTCAATAAATTTAGAGTAGACAGCTGCAGTTTAAATGAGGAGTCCTCTGCCACCAAAGTATGTCTCTTTAAAAAAAATAGAAAAAAAGAAACAACAAACCCACACAGAAAAACAACCAAAAGGACATCCTGTCACTTTAGGTAAGCTATTTCCCACACTAATTCTTCCAAGGTCTTTAAAATGGTAGCTCAGGATGTATTACATCCTATGTTAACAGAGTGCTCTTTTATTTTCTCCACAGTGACCTTTCCCATTGCATCCTTCAGTATCAAGATTTGCATGAGTCTTCTTGGTTGTAATTTTAATAATAATAATCATAACAAAAGTTATAATTTTAAGCATTTATTCTATAGTGATTTTGAATTTGGCTGTATTTGGGTCAGCTGCATCTGTGTGTAATTGAAATCCCTATACTGTGAACATTCTTCAAGTATGATAAGAGTTTTTAGTTCAGGAAATCTTAGGAAAAGTGCTTTAGAGAATCAGGAAGCTGTCTTAGCATTTGCATTCTACAGATTTGAAGTTCTTAGGATTTTGTGGTGTATCATTTAAATTGTAATTAATATTATTACTAGATTGGAGCATCCATTTTACTATTAAATTCTCAAAAATCTCTTTTTCCTGAATACTTTATAATCTTATGTCATGAGTCAGGCAATTGGAGGAGGAATAATTATTTCTGTTTTATTATTGGAAAGTGGGCACCTGGAGAGATTAAATGAACCTCCTTTTAATACAGGTGTGTTTACATATTGTTGCAACACAAGGGAAGTGTGTCAGATTCAAGGGCTCAATCTAGACATTTTAATGTTCAATGCATTTATTGTGCTATTTTCTATTAATGTATCATATCAGCATGTAGTCTTGCAGTCTAGAAGGATATAGTTTAAATTTATCAGAAAATTAAAGGTAACATCTATTTATGCTTTTAAGTTGAATTTTGGTTTTTGCTAAAAGCTCTTGTGAGTTCTAATATTCTTTAGAAAGTGTTTACCTTGTTGGGAAAAGATTCAGATAAATGTGCTGTGGAGATTGTTCTACTTCAGAAGATAATCACTCCAGGTTCCTTATTTTTGTATCACATTTGGAACTGTAAGTTACTTTAATTTCAGCAAAATAGTAAATCAAATTTGGGAATGGGAATATTCACTTGAAAATATTCCCATTACTGTTTTCTAATTAAAATCAGAGAATGTAAACAAGAACATGGCCACAAATAATTCAAAACTGTTTCTATACTCAAAAGCCTCTCAGAACTAGGCAATTCTGAAAGCAGTCTTTAAAGCAGCACAGTTTTGTTGCTGATAAATTAGGACAGCTTTAGCATATAAACTGAAGGGTATCTAGAATGTCAAACAAGCATTACTGCCATTTGTTTAATTCTTTCACCTTAAGCCATAAAATGTCAACTAAACCCAGAAACTCTTTTACTGTTGTCAAATATTCTTCATAGATGTAGGGCTCAATTTTGTACAGTACAGTGAACTTTAAATATGAATTCATTTGCTGAAATTAACTCCGAAAACCTAATGAAAAAAATTATAATATTCACAAATGATATATCACATCATTACAGTTGCCACCCATAAATTATTCTGCAATGTTTTAATATGCTTCTGACTGGTTCTTTTCAGAAATTCCTTTAGCTCAATTTACTTCTAACAATTTACAGTCAAAGCCCTCGGGAATGCAAACTTAATTCCACAAATGGATTTGGGGTAGATTTTGTATACTGCTTTTGCATGTTTTTCATGCTTCAGCATGGCCTTATATTAAAGGGATTGAGGTGTTTCTTTTGGCCTGGGTAGCCTGAGACATCCAGGCGGTCAATGCTACACAGTCTGGACATTCCTTGTTTTTTTAAGTTGGATGAATAGATAGGGTTATGTCTATTCCTTGACTGTAGAAGTAGTCTGGAGTACCAGCCTGGCTGGATACATCTGCAGTGTGAAAAGAAGGCTGACGAATCTGTGCTTCTGTCATGACAATCTCCTTTAGAGATAAGAACTTGCTACTTAGCAAACAATTGGATTTTCTAACTCTGAAAGCTGTGCTTACTCTTTACAGCTTTGCATCCAGCAATCTAAAGGAAGGAAGTGGTTTATATAGTGCAATCATAACCATGAAATGAACGCAATTCCGTGGATTTGATAATATGAACAGTAGAAAGTAAAATACCTGTTCCCCCACCTTCACCCTAAAACTTTAGCAGTGACATCCAGCTGGCATATATTTTAGATTGTAGATATCAATAGAAAAGAGTTCCCACCACTAGATCTTTCTTACAGGCCTGGTGATGAAGTGACATACAAATTTTGTGCTGATCTTGACTGGAATATTTTACTTCACTCCTTTCTTGGAGGCAGATATGGACTTCTTGGATTCTAGTGTACTTTAAATATGGCAAACTGTTCTAGTTTATATATAGATGTTAAAAATGTATTTGACAGAGTAGTTCCAGCCATTTCTTTTTCAGAACAGCAGTAAATAATCCTGTGCCTACCTACTATCTAGGTAATTACAGTTGCCCTAGTTTGTAGGTACAAAACAGTACACAGGCAGATTTTAATCGTAAATTTTTACTATGAGAACTAGTATTTAAGTATTATAGAAATAGTATTTAAGACATAATATTATCCATTTACTAGGCAGTGGTGGATTAAATAAATAATTGTATTTAAATCTGTGAATTATATTGACAGCTCAGGATATATTTTCAGCACTGCATTTGCATTTGCTAAAACTTTCAGTGATAAGCCACAATTTAAAGCTAAACCCTGAAGTCCTGTTAAGATTGCGGGGCTGTTTTCTTTGTCATGGCTAGCTTAGTCCTGGAATGGCTTATTACCGTAGATAATACTAATTAAATATCATCCCTCTGAGTCATCTTCTTTTCCCACTGGTTTGTTCCAGAAGAGATTTTACCTATAAAATTTGCTTGCACTATCACAGTTTGTTGAAATGAAGTCCAGAAATTCCTATGACTCAAAAGCATGAAAAGTACAGCTGCTAGCTGCTAGAGCAAAGTAATGCCTTTTGCCAAGCACATGTAGCAGGGAATGATTTATGACAATATTATTGAATGAGAATACATCCAGAGCAAAGAGTTCAATTGTTGTTTTATAGAATGTAGTCAACTTTTATTTGCTGATACTCAAAACTGTACTATTCTTCTGTGTAGCTTTATGGTTTAATTTATTTTAAATTGAGTACTTGGGTGAAAATATTTAAAGAAACCACAAAACAATCTTGAATTTCTAAATAGACTCTATGTTCCAAGTTCCATTTATGATCAAATTGTAAAATTCCTATGATATAAAATATTAAACCTGTACCGCATAATTTCCATGGACATTAATGGTTACATTCCTTTGTCCAGCAAGGTGTTTCTTATGGGTAATATATTAGAACACTAAAGCTTGAAGAGTAGCTGTTATCATGCACACAATAACTTTCATTTTTCATAAAGCTATACTTCATCTTTATTAATCTGGAAAAACCTAGTATACAATTTCAGTTTTGTAAAAATGTTTGAAGAGAAGCACTCCCTTAGGTCATTTAAGCAAATACTTAGAAGTAAAATGGACAGAAAAATATACCTTAGAACATGTAGCCACAGGCACTCGACACTTAATAAAATTGCAAATTACTTGTTTACAGCATCAGCATTCTCTGATGATGATGTATTGATTAAGCAGTAGGTGTGTAAAAGTTTTGATTGTTGAGTTGTTTTAGTAGAGCCTTATTTTTAATGTGCATGAGCAGTTACTGTATACAGAGGGCTCTTAGATATTTCCCTTGCATAATGAAGTGTAAAGTACCACACACAGGAACTGGATGAAAGGCTAAAGGCTGAAGACTTTGTTGCAAGTACAGTAGCTCAAACTGCAGTCAGTATTATCATGACGACAGTATCCTCTAACTAGAGTTAGCAATAATAAATACAAAGCTCTTTTCATGTCTTCTAAACTCCAACCAAGCACTCTATCATACTCTGGGGTCCCAGCACAGGAAGGATGTGGAACTGTTGGAGAGAGGAAACACCAAATTGGTTAGAGGGATGGAGCACCTCTCTTATGAGGGAGGGCTCAGAGAATTGGGATTGTTCAGCCTGGAGAAGAGAAGCTTTGGACAGACATAACTGTGGCCTTCCAGTACCTGAAGGGGGCCCACATGAAAGATGGAGGGACACAACTTAATAAGGGCCTGGAGTGACAAGACAAAGGGAAATGCTTCAAACTGGTACAAACCTACTCTACAGAGAGCTGGTTTAGATTACGTTTTATGAAAAAATTCTTTACTCTGAGGGTTGTGAGGCCCTGGCATACCCAGAGAATCTGTAGCAGCCTGATCTCTGGAAATGTTCCAGGCCAGGTTGGATGGGGCTCTGAGCAAACTGATTGTGAGAGGTGCCCTTGTCTGTGGCAGGGGGTTGGAACTGGATGATTTTTAAGGTCCCTTGCAACCCAAACCGTTGTATAATTCAAGGATTATGATTCTATGATCACATAATGATACTGAAGACAAAAACATTTTTATTAGAGATATTACACCTCTTCAAGATTTCCATTATTTTAACAACTTCAAGTTAAATTTGAATATAAGAAAAATAAAGCCAAAGCATTGGTTTTTTTCTGACAACGACACCATATTACCTTACCTTTCCCAAACGGAAACCAAGTGGAAAGTGTTGCAGCTTTAGCATTCTGTAAGGTTCAGCCTTGTAATGGGCAGATCTGTTTCATTATGTATCAGCATCTTTCCTATGCTGTGATCTAGGAAGGGGGAATGGCATGTCAGTAGTGTTGAGATGACTCAGAAAGGCTGCTACTAGTATTACCTGAAAGAATAGCTGTCTGCTGTTTAAGAAATGTGTGGGTTTGATGTGCAAGTATCTGCTACTCCTGTGGCTGGGTCTGAACCAGTCAGCAGTGTATCTGCATTAGCAAGAGTATCTCTTTTCTGCAATTGTCAATGTGCAGAAGAAATAAATGTGGTATTTAATGTAACTAATGTTGGAGATTTTTATTGTATTGATTTTTAGGTAGTTTAGAGCGGATACTTTTCAAACTTCTATCAATTTTTAAAAATTTGAGAGTGAGAAAATGGAAGGAGATGGTTTTACACAACATTGTTGTATGGGGCATCCCATCAACAGCCTGTTTGAACCTTTGATGCATGTCATGGTTATATCTTTAGAAAACTTTTCTGAAAAAGCTTTCTATACACTACACATCATACTCCTCTAAAAAGTGGTAATTCTTTAAAAATAATAAGTTTGAGACTGGGAGGGGTGGGGGGCTTTAGGTCAACTGCAAAAATTCTATGAAGTTGGATGTAAAATTGTTGATTTCACAAATCAATAATTACATGTAAAAATAACACAGGGACTCAAGAAGATGAACAAGATAAGCAGCCAGATATGTTGATGAGTTAAGGACAGAGTTAATACTACAATCCAGCAATTATACAGGTACTAAATAGATGGAAAGATTTGAACAATATCTGAAGGAATTTATGTAATTTTTTCCTGTCCCATTTCATAACAAAATGCTGGCATCTACTTGTGCACAATTACATATATTTATAACTTCTGCAAGAGTTTATTGCATACGTGGGGGAGAGGGTAAGGGGGTTTTGAGATTGACTCTTTGCTGTCAATGCTGTGTTATTGCTTGCTTAATTCATGGGGGTTTGTTTCTAAATTTGAAAATTTGAGTTCTGTAAGCAAGAAACGGTAATACATTGGCAACATACATTTTAAATGGTTGCTCATTCCTGTAAGAAAATGTTTAAGTGTTAGTGAAACTGGAAGGATGAAGTTGGTGGTTGCCTTAATATAAACAGAAATTGTAAGTAATTGTGACCTCCAACAGAGCAGTTGAATTAACAATCCCATTGTTTCTGAATATTAATAATTTTAATTAATTCTCCCAGCTATTCTGAAATTTAAAGTTTTGAAAATGGGATCTAGTGATACAGGTAAATTGTGAAAAGCTTTGGGTTATAACTCACAAAGAGAAAAAATGTTCAGGGTAAAGTCTGTCCTTGTCTATGCCTCCAAGCAAATACACCTTAGGAGTCATTGTGCAGTCTGCAAAGATGTACTGCTGTAAATTAATTGTTGTATTATAAATGTACTTCATCCTCTCATATTTTTCATGAAGGTTATTCGGAGTGTATCCCAGCGATGGTACCTCATTAGCACTGTACTAATTTGAGCCATTCTGGGAACAAGTTTGTAACAGGCTGTTCATCTGTCTCCTCCAGCCACTGTTGCAGAAGGTTCCATGTCTCACCCTGCATTGCAGAGAATTTCCAATTCAGCACTCCCACCTACACTGCATCATGGGCTGTGTGTTGTGCTCAGCCTCCCAAAATTTGTATAGAAAATGGCTTAACAGAGTCAAGTGTGGGGGTCTCGAATAAAAATCTTTACTTTTTAAGAGGCATACATAGCTTCTGGTGCTCAAGAGGAATAATAGTATGAAAGGAACAGACTTTTATAGATTGTTTGCAGACCAAAGGTTTCTGGAGAGGACAGCTAGAGGAGTGTGAGTGAGCATAGGGTCAGGCAGATAATTAGGGTAGTAACCAACTGTGGTGCCACAAGTGTAAGTCCCAAGTAGGCTTTTCCAGGATTTTATGAAGATTGGCCACCTCCGTGGCCAATGCAGGTTAATGGGGAAGGTGCAAAATGGGTTATCAGAGATATCTTGCATGGCTGCTAGACTGTGTCAGATTGGCACTAGGGGCCTAATTCTAGTGCTCAGACAGAGGAGATCTGCGATAAATAGTGGGTTCAGGGAATTGGGATAATTTGTTAGACACAATGCTTGTGCCTGAAGCAACAACGTGCTGTAAAAGAATGGGTGTCAAAAGTGACGCTGCAGGCAACTGATAATATAAACTCAGAACTAATCCTCTCTTTCCAACAAAAAAGCTAATTTAAATTTGTATCTTCAAAAATTTTCTTCATCAGTGATGAGTCTGGCCAAGTGGTTCAGCATTACTTCAGATGTGAACCTGCTGCAGTGTCACAGCTCTCTACAAATAAATGATTACCAAATATCGATACAGTTCAACAGAGCAAAAGTATAAAAACTGTTTTCAACAGAGTATAGCCCTCTAAGGCAAAAGGATTAAAAATCTCACTGCTAAAATTTTATTCACTGTTTACATGTGAAAGAAACTTTTCAAGAGAGAAAGGTAAATGAGGAACAGTGAAGCATCCCTTTCTTCTCCTTTGCTGATTTCTGTAATTTCAAGGTCAACCTTTGGAAGACCAAATCACAGAATGGAATTAGGAACCACATTCAAGTAAACAACACATTTACTCCAAAAGCACGTTAGTAGTAAGATGATTAATCACAAGGTATTAGTCACTGCCAGAGAGTGGGAGTGTCAAATGTGACTTCTGCTCATGGGTAACAGGAGGGGGAAGGCTGATGTGTTTAATGTTGTTCTTCTCTGGTCTTCATTAATGAGGTTACTATTGGTGTCTAATAGACCAACTGCTGGCAATAAGCCAACCTGAGCTAAGGGGAAAGGATTTAGACAATGCTTAGGTGAATTAGAGGTTTGTAAATTAGACAAGCCTGTTGAACATCATTCCCAGAGATTTAACAATCTTGTGAAATCTCAAAGATGTTGGCACTTGCGTTCAAAACTTTGCAAAGGACAAATAAAATGCCAAATGGCAGGAGGAAGGAAAGTATTTTTCTACACAGAGAAGAAAGGATAGACAATAGGGTGTTGTAATCCTTCTCTAAAATACCCAGGAAGTAACAAAAGAAACAATTATAAAACTGAGCTATAGTCCAATAACATAGTGAGAATAAAATCAGAAAACAGATTTTGTGGAAGAAGGTCATGTTTCAGGCTGTGTCTAAGCCTTGAAAACAAAACAAAACACAAACTAGAATTTGTTGGAGAAGGTCATGTTTCAGGCCATGTGTAGGCTTTGAAAACAAAACAACGCCATCCCCAGTATATTCTATATATGTAGACTTCAGAATGAATATTCTATTTTAAAGCTCGTGCAAGATGAGGAAAATACTGCATACAAAATCAATTTAGAATACTCGCTGACTTATAGAATATATTAAGTGAAGTTCTTTAATGGACTTTCTTTGGTTCTGTTTTGTCCTATATTTATTAGTGATCCGGATGATGATGTGGAGTGACTTACTACAGTTTCAGATGATAATGAGGGGGAGAACAGCACTGCAGTATATTTTCAATTTCTTTCTCACAAGAAAACCCTTGATCTTAATCTGCACCACGCTGTGATGCTGTTACAGGTATTACATCTAAACTCCAGAAATGTATGTTAATATGTGTATGTTAATACACTTAATAAATGTATGTTAATAAATATAAAATCATGGTAACCTCAAATCAAGACCTTTATTTTTCTTACTGGGAATGAAAGGGTAAAATAAATTGGTTTTGGAGAAGACATGTGAAATAACCTACTTGAAAAACAACATTAAAATAAGAGGAGCCCATCACTAGATTGATGTATAACTTTCAAAAAAAATCAGGCATGGTTCCAACAGAGCAAGGCTGTCTGGTCACTGGAGTCTACTTATTGTGTAGACAGTGTATCTGAATTCCCTTCTGGCATGGAGGAATGAGAACACAAACTATTTTACTAATGTCTTTCCTCTGAAAGTAAAAGAAATGGGAGGAGGCTTTGGCTGTTCTTGGTTCAGTAGCTGGAGTGCCTGTGCAATGAAAGCTTTGTCTGCTTCATGAACTGGGTTAACGTAGCAGGTGGCAGTTGTGGTGCTGAGATATGGCTTGTGCGTGTTCCCCTTCATCCTGTACTCAGGAGTGTAAAGCTACAGTCTCGTACTGTGTGGGAATTTCTGAGGAAGGAAAGGTCACAGACACAGGCCAGCTATAATATTAAATCTGGTACAGCAAGTTCGTTTATCCTCACATTGATCTGGGCTAAGAGTTCTATACTTCCTGTCAGTCAATCCCCAGAGCGCTGTGGGCCAGAGTCTATTTGGAATACTGCTTTAAGTACAAATAATACCTCTGAATTTCCTTTGAACACTCTGGACATAAAGCATTGCCTGCCATAAATTGGAATGTCAGAACACATAGCTTTTTTCAAAATGTTCTTTTGTTATTCCATGTGGCAAGCAGTGGTAAGCCTTGCCCTAAATCATTATAGTGCATCTCTTCCCTGAATCTCTGCTCCTGTGTTTGTACATCCTAAGTCACAACAAGTCTTGCATCTTTTGTTGAGCATGAGGAGCTTGAGTAACTTGAGTAACCACTCCAGTCAAATTCCTAGAAATATGGGCATGCTGACATAATGAGGTACCTTGTTGCTATGTCAGTGTAAGAATTTTAACAGTTGTTTTAAATGGCAATATGTCTCTACTCTTTGTGTCTTTACAAATATGTAAAACTGTTTCTGATATCTTTCAGGAAAAAAATACCATGAATGTTTATATTGAAGAATATTGTATTTCTTCCTGTACTATTTTGCTTTTCAGAAGAAGCCAGGGAAATATTAGGCCTGATGGTCTCATTCAATATTATAGAGAAGCTGGTCTGATTCCAGTTTGAGTTAGTATAACTATTAATCTTCATTTCCCATTCTGAATTGGGTAAGGCTACGTGTGATCAAGTCTATATAAAAGTGTCCTACAAAAGTATAGCTTATTAAAGATAGTCTGAATTTTAAATATATGGTCAATCACTTTTATAATATATTAAATAGCAAGGGCTAAAAATATTTGAAAATGGAGCACTGTCACTTTGCTCTGATTTGCAAATTAAATATTCTTTTGTTGATGTTAGCTCTCATCCTACTTCACGCTGTTCTTCCCATTAATTTTCAAGACATTAACTGTGAAATGTTAAAGGTTGTTAAGCCTACAGAGAATTATAGAGGATCAGAAACAGAGAAGCTAGTGGATTAGGACATGATATTTGGAATCAGTGTGGTTGTTCAAGTGCCAGAAGCAAAATTTAATGTTTATGAATACTTTTGGATCTGCATCCATGCTGGTAAGTATTAATGGGGTGATTTTCCGTTTTGAGTACTTAAAAATAGCTACGTATAAATAAGTATTTTTCTCTACAACTGTAAAAAAAGCCATCTGCATAACTTTGCAGATGGTCTGATATGCTTGCTTTGTAATTATGATTTTTCTCCACCCTTGCTTGTAAAATGAATGCTTGGTATGCAGTGACTGATGATAATTTAATAACTATTTTTATCATATTGCTGATCAAAGCACACAAGAAGGATGAAATTATTTTAATAAAATCTACTGGGAGCAAAGTTTTGTTCTGCCCTCCTGGGTCAGTTCAATTTGGTTTATGAAGTACATATTTTTCTTAATTAAATGGTTTTCTATGTCATCATTCACAAAGTTACTTTGTGTGAAATTGCCCAAATATTTAGGAGAGGAATTAGAAATGTCATGATGCCAAACACATAGAATGTGCTGTGAAGCTTAGTGCGGTGGGAATGGCTACAGAGGTGACATGAACCAAGCTCTGCAGGTTGCAGATTCTCTATCCTAGCAACACTCTTCCATGATCACCAATGGCCTATGGCTGCCTTAAGTTTGAGTTATGGGATGACTGGGTTGTTGGGATGTTCTCTGGTTCAATTACAGATGCAATTTGCCTGGACTGTTCAAGTATGATATGTCGTGACCTTTTCTGTATTTTATTTCTATTCACTTTGACCAATCAAATATGAACCTATTCTCTAATAGGTATTTTTCAACATGTAAGATATGAGTAACCACACATAAAAATAGAAAATCAGCATATAATAGCTATAATTCTGCAAATGAAATGTGATATAGGAGGAATTTGCATCTTGTCCTTGTAATTTGAAATCTGTTCTGTTCATTAAAAATAATGTAGTGCTTGGATAAATATAATACACAATTATAGGCTTTTGGAACTCCAAGGATTGTATTTCCATGTCCAGCTTCAGTAAGTTTGCTCAAAGCTCAACTTACTACATGAGGTTCTAACTAAGACATAAAAATATTTCCTTATAAGGTATCAGAATTAATGAGAATACTGATATACAATACAAAATTGAAGTGTAGCATGGAATCAAATTATATTAAATTACCATATTCTAACCAACAATTCAAGAACAAAAGACACTGAAAGTACTATTTCATTCTAAACAATTTTTTTAATAGTAGAAGATTTAAGGATAAGTCTTTGGAAACAAATATCCAATTATTTAAGTAATTAACAGATTCCTCTGACTTTTGAATCAATGAAAAACACTATGGTTGCTGTGAATTGCAAGAGTTAGATGTGGCACTTCCCAGGTTGTACTTCTACAGTTTGGGTTTGGTTTATTCTTTGTACATTCCTGGATTCCATTTATCAAAATTTAAAGTATTATCCTAATACGAAATCAGGAAAAAATGCTTCAATTCTTTCTGGCTGCCAGTCAGCCTGTGAATGTCTTTTGTGGTTGTGCAGTCCATGCTGATTTTAACATCTTCATGCATGTACTTTCCTCTTTACCAGGGAACCTCAAATCTCTCCTGGTTAATTTGTATTCTGTAGACAACTAAATCACTATTGCTAAATGGAAACAAATAATAAACTCCAAGCAAATGTGTCAGATTGTTTAAGATAAATAGAAAAGCAGACAGCTGAAATGTTGTAAATCATGAAAGCAAGATTTTTACATGCTTGTTCCACACAGCAGGTGCTTGGGCAGATTCATTATCCAGATTGTTCCGGTGAAGAATAAGGCATTGTAATATCCTGTCCTCTTCCCTTCCCTGCATTTATATAGTGTTTTGGAAGGGCTGAAATCAATGAGGGGACATCATGTGACAATGCTGGTTCCTCTGTGCAACCTCTAACAGCAGTTGAAGGAATATGGGGATAATCTAAAAAAAAAACCTTAAAAAGGTTTTCTTTTCTTATCCCTTCCTCCTCCTGATAATAAAGCGTTATTATAAATTTTATAGCCCATATGTTGGTTTTGATATTGAAGATAAAGTCTCTTTTAGGTTAGCACATTATTATTTTTGTTTACCTCTTCAGCTATAAGTATACACTTTCCCCATATCAGGACAGAAGAGGCTGAAATATACCTTGAGTTTTAATTTTAGCTGACTATTCTCTGAAGAGAAAGTAGAATTGTTGAAGCAGAACTGGCTGTATCCCTAGCTGAGCTTTCCCAGAGGGAGGAGAGGTATAGCACTAAGGATTGTTAACCAAAACATAATTGGATTATGACATAAAATTGGCAGTGTTGGGTTAAAATAGTTGGACTCAATGATCTTAGAGGTCTTTGCTAACCTAAATGATACTGTGATTCTAAATAGAAACTATATGTGTGGTGGTTTTCAATACAGTGAGATACATGAGCATGTATTGCATGATGGGAGCACCTCCACATTCCTCCAGCATTAACATCCCCAGAAGCACATTGCAAACATCTATCCCCCGTGGTAGCTGTGAGTTGCATGTGGTATTATGTACATGGTCGATCAAACTGGACAGTATCTCTTGGCTGCACCACTGGGAGAAATTTACTTTGGACTTTCGGATAAATTTTTTCTATGCACTGGGGCTTTCACAGATTGGAATCACAAATATGGTATTTAGTAATAGTGTCTGCAGAAGGGTTTCTAAGCTGCACTTTCTCCAGCTGTTTCCTCCAAAATCCCTAGTTTCTTAGTTTTCTGTTTGTCATTTCATCATCTCAGTATTACGAGACTTTTCCTTGACAAATATTAGTGAACAAGAGACCACCACAGAGAAGTAGGTTATCACCTGAAAATACTTTAGTAGGGTGCCAGTCATAGGTCTTGAGGGTTTTTAAGAAAGAGGTTCTAACACTGCTCCTCAGAAACAGTCTTACCTTTTTTTTTCTACTTCTTGGGCATGTCTTCTCAGTTTCCTGTCTTGTGGATGTCACTGGGATATGCACACCATTTATTAAAGTTTATACAGGAAGGCACAAAGCAGGAAGGTGTTACCTTGACTTTGATTGTTTCAACTACAGTGATGTTACTAGAGGTATAAAAACATACAAAAAACCAAACAAAAAACCCCAAAACAACAACAACAACAAAAGAACTGAAGTTTATACTAAGCACTTAACACACTAATAAAATACACTTCTTAAGACAGAGCTTGACTCTTTCTTTCTTTCTAGTGTCAGCTAAACACAGGAAAGTTTGTTAATTTTTTTGTTTGTTTCCTTTGATTTTGTAGTATTTGCATATAGAAGTCTGTATTGCCATTGTTGTCTCTCATTGAATCTGAAATTGAAGACACAAGATATCACACCTTGGTCATTACAGCAGAATGACTGACCTCTTTAATTAATGAAGATTACACAGAAATTAAAGTGCAGTGTTGATTAGCTGAATGCCATGGGGGTCACTGAATAATCTCAGATACTCAAGAGAATTTTCCATACAACTAATAGACGTTGTGACCCTGTATTAGTTGAAACAGAAGTTTGAACAAGGGAGCAAAGGGCACAACTTTCCAATCTAGTTACATGAACCAGAGGGAAACATGGAGGCATGTCCCCTGGACTGGATAGACATTATCTTAAGCAAAAAGTTAATGCCTCCATTCTTGAATAAAAAGATTATGTAGTGTGCCTTTGAATATTTTTCAAATTTATTTTGTAGGTCTAGCATTCCACCAGTATAACTAGAGTATGGTGTGATTAAATGTATCTAATGGTGCATCTAATGAGAATAGGGAGGACTCTTTGTAAATATATCCACATTTTATTTTAAAATTAGATTGATGTTTAACACTGAAGAGAATTGCCAATGTCAAGTAATGCCATTGATCTGATTTCTCATAATTGGTCATTGTCAAATAATTAATCATTGACTGGATGTGTAGTTCAATCTTTCAGTCAATGAAGGACTGATCATTTTCTGGAGGAAAAATCTGGAAATACTTATCTCTCCTAAAGCCCTGCACTGCTCTGAAGCCTGTGTTTGGCTGAAAAAAGTCAAGAGAGCAGTTACTTCTTAAAGAAAATATATAAAGATCATTTTCCATCTGTTACAAATGTTGTATTTCATCTTTTAATATGCTTTGTACTTGGTTTAGACTTATTTGTGTTTTACAGGTATAAAATTCAAGTTAAAATGAAATTTTGGAGGGCTTGTATTTCAGTTTGAAATATGTAGGTAATTTCTGTGATATTCATAGGTCATACAGATATTGAAGGAACAACTTCAAGCAAAAATCAGTTATGACTCTCAAGTGGTGGAAAACCAGCAGGACACCTTCTGAAAGCTAGTTTGACTTTGTGAGCAAGAGGACCCTTACAGAGTACCAGGCAGCAGCTAAGATCCTTGAAAAAACCAAGCTGCTGCCCAAGGATCATCTCAAGGTCAATGATCCCTAATCAAGCAGCTACCAAAGGAAGCAGGGCATTCTGTGAGCTGAAAATAGTGTGAAAACCACGTTGCTCAGGTCTACAGGTTCTCTATGTATAAGGTAAGGAAATTTAATATGACCGAGGTATGCACATCAAGGCTAAACAGAACTATTTGTCTGGGGAGCACTGAGGCAAAGAATAACATAACCAGTACAACCCAGAGGGTTAAGCAAGCTTTTGATGAGTAAAACCTGGAAAGGCAAAAAATTCCTAGTAACTGTTACAGCCCTGAGGATTCCATTTGTAAAGGCCTGTTGGAGGAGGAAGGAAAAATTGGATCAAAAAAAATTGGAAAAATTGGATCAAGCTCTTTGTGACATTGATTTCAAGGGAAGAGTTCAAGCACCTCTGAATATTGCATTCTCCTTTTCTGAGAAGTAAAATTCTGTACTAAAACTACTTGTCAGATTTATATATTTTGCCCTTCAGGATCTTGTATATCTTTTTCTTCTTTTTTTTTCATTTTTGGTTTTCCTTTGTCTTCTCTGACTGCCAAGATCTTTTTCTACTAAGCTTTCCAGATTGTCTAAATATTGTACTTTGCTTTATGCATTTGTGGCTTCCATGAATTTAAAAGCATCAAGTAATTTGTATAGCCTTTCTTTTTAGTCTTTAAGGAAAAAGAGAGGGAGCTGAACTTTATACACAGATTTCCAACTTCATACATGTATTGCCAACCCGACTTTATATGTGTAAGAATTAAGCCACTCCTGCACGTCTTCAGATTTGGCTCTTTAGTGATGTGGTAAGTGTAATGAATGTCAAAATATCCATCAGAAATAAGTTTGGGTCTTAAACTTCTGTACATTCAGCAGGGAGGGAAATCATGAAGAAGTAGTTTGAATGAAATTCATGGATATAAATTTTATCTTGGAGTTTTCAAACAGTTTTTTCAATGCATATTTTATATATTTGGATTGTGTTGTTTGTGCTCATAGAAAATGGCAGTCTGATCAGTTTCTATTCAGATAAACTTGCTAAAATTGACATTAGAACCTACAGATTTTGAGAGATTTTTTAATGAATATTGTTATTCATGGTTCTTGAATAGTCAAAGTGGTCAAAAAGAAAGAGTATTGGTTTTAATGCCTAGGAAGATAAGATGTAAGAAGTTGAAAATTTTTCTTAATTTATTTAAACATACAAACTCCATAAATGTTGAGTGGTGACAATGGAGCATTTTATCACCATTGTAGGAACACCTAAAGCAGCAGTGAATTGCAATTTTGTTTTACTTTTATTCTTTGCATAATCTAATTTCATAACTAATTCATTTTTCTCATAGGTTGTTTTGACTAACAGTGTTGAATTGTTGAAAATTTTGATTAAGCCCATTGTTAATTCTTAAACCTGAAGTAAGAACAAGACATATTAAAAAGAGAAATAGTAAAGCATTGTTTGAAAACACAATCTATACGTGATCTTTCTCAGGTTTTTAATGATTGTTCAGTACTGTTTTCTCTGCTGCTGTTCACACAATACATTAAAAATGAAGAAATGTTAATGTAAAGTTTTCAAGCCTGGCAAAAATGCTGTTTTATGTGAATTCTAATGTCCTACAGAATGTAGAACACATTGAAAGTAATTTCTGAATTCACAGTATACCCTCCAGGGACAGCTTGTGTACATAATCCTTTATGCAAATATTTAAATGTTTGTATTGTATCTTTCAGAATGTATTTTCAGCTCTGACTTTTCTTCTTTGCT
Source organism: Entomyzon cyanotis (assembly GCA_024500445.1). Taxonomy (NCBI): domain Eukaryota; kingdom Metazoa; phylum Chordata; class Aves; order Passeriformes; family Meliphagidae; genus Entomyzon; species Entomyzon cyanotis. The sequence goes on from JAKEPQ010000756.1 coordinate 8,084,888, forward strand.
TAGTTGCATTTTGAATGTTGAATTTTATAGGTGTGGGTAAAAATGAAAAAACAGAGCAAAAATTAAGAAATGTTTCATTGCTTCAATATTATTTTGCTTGAAAGTGTTGGCCTAAATGTGTTTCTTAGGAAATAGAGCAGTTTAAATAGATTTATGCTCAATAAAGGAGTAATTAGGACTTCCATGAATTCGTGAGTTGCAAATACTTTTTGTGTTACTTTAGCATGGAATTGTTAGTAGGCTAATGAAGATGAGGTGACCTATTTTGTTTATTTTAAAGTATTCTGCCTAGTTTCAGTAAAAAGGTGAAGTAAATAAAACAGAAAATTTGTTCTATTTTTCTGTGAGCTTTAAAGCACTTCTGCATTTCTTCTCTTTATAGTTTCTCACTTACATTCTCCAGGTAACTAATTCTCTTTGTTAAGAAAATGAAGACCGTTCTTCCAAGATCTGAATGAGAATTTTAAAATTGCTACAGTAGTCTCTGTATTTTGCTCTATTTCTGATAATTTCTGTTGCTTCAAATGAGGTCATATAATAAAATAAATTATGTTGATAGTATGTTTTTTATAAGGAACTCCTCAATCAGCTTCTCTATTGAGGTTTCTCTTTGGTGCTGTTAATGCCCAGATACTGTCAGTATGATGTACACAAGACTCACAAAAATTTGAACAAAATCAAGCACAGTTGAGAAATATGTACCATCAGTTTAGTAAAGAGACCAGACAAGAATTAAAATATTTGTCAGCTTCCCATACTTTCAGCTTTCAGGTACAGGAATGCTAGTTCTTGACCTGTCTTTCAGATTTAATTTTTTTTTGTCTGATATTTACATTTAATGCACTTGTGCATAAGAGGTAGTAATAATTACAAATAAGATAAAAACTCTTCTCCAAAGGGATTTTTGGGATGATCTGAACCCTAGAACTAGTTCTTTTCAATAACAGCTTTATGAATTGTTCACTAAGGTACCATTGTGAAGGCAAAGACTGATTCATGTCAAGTGTAAAAGTTCTAAAAGATTAAAGAATTCACTGTAGCCATGACACCCTATTGACTAGATTCGGCTTGGAGGAGTTCTGGTCACAGGTCCATGTTGAATAAGGAGCTGCAGGACTTGGACTCGTGAGGCAATTTTAGAGAGATGTCCCGTGTTTAGGGAGATGTGAAAACTGTTTCCTCAGGCTTCCATTAGAAAAGGCATTTGCTCCCTCCTTGGATAATCTCTGTCTGGAATTTAGGGAGGGTGTTTCCTTTATGAAGCTTCAGGTCTTGCAGCCATAAAGGAGTCTTTGCCTTCAAATGCCCACTCTCTTTTTCAAGTGGACTTCTTTCCAGAGCCTTGGAAATTTTGTTGAAGTGCACTGCCTGATATCCTTCGAATAACCCCTTTATGTGGACCATAATTAACATCACATCCCAGCTTTAAAAACATTTCAGTCTATACGAGCTCATTACTGCAATTAGCCAAGTCTTTCATTTGTTGTGGCCATTGTTTTTGTTATTTAGATAGTAACTGAAAAGTGTTACCATCCCTAAAGTCAAAAAATTCTGAAGGAATTAATATAGTACGTAAGCACTTCAGGTTTATTCACCATGTTTCTTTCCAGTTCATCTCCTATCATGCAGGTTGTATTCTTTGCCTGGTTGCCTTTTCTTTCAAATATATCTCAATTATACTGGTTGTACACTGTTCAACAGGGTTTCTGTCAAAGTGACCTACATCTACACAGGTCATGTGGATATTTGTTGGTTCACCACTGAGGTTGAAAAGTGAAGTTTTACTTGTGTTTTGAAGTTGTTACTAAAAAACTCTCTCTTTTTACTTACAAATATTGTTACATGGATCACTTACCTTGCAGCTCATTCAATTTAAGTATAACTTAAATTTCTTTCATTTTTTACCATCCTTTATAGTAGTGGTCGACCAGGATATGCCTTTGAGTTCTTTCCTTTTGCATACTGTAGGTTTATTTTGCAGCTTTTATTGCCTCTACCTGTAACTGGGTGTCTTTCATCACCTAATTTTAAATCTATTTTTCTTGGCTGTTCATTTCATGAATCTCAAGTGTGTTGTCATCTATCCATCCTGACAAGATAGACAGAGGCTGCAATTCTGTTGGAATCCTCCTTTGCTTTGTGTCTCAGGTCCCTGATTTTCCTACAGCAAGTAACAGAATTATTAGATATGAAAACTTACTCATTTCATCCTCATTGAGTTTTAACTCTTTTTAAAATTACAAGATATCTGCCTGTCGGATATCTTAGAGCAGCTTTTTGTGAAGGTGCTTTACCAGCTGACATCACTGAGCTACAGATTTGGTGGCATTATGCTGGTTTGCTAAATGGCAACTAAATGTACCCAAGAGTAGTAGAATAAATAGAAGAAAAATACCTTTAAGGAATGGAATAAAATGTAGGATAAACCTGGTAATTTCTGAGTTGTTTTAAAAGTGGTTTTATATTTTATTTGAGGCAAAGAAAAGGATTTCCTGTAGTGCTGCATAATGTGCATGAGGCGTGAGTACTTTTCTGTGTTATGTTTATGGTGTTACTCTGTGTGCCAGTACATCTGTGATTTAGAAAAAAATAGAGTTTCTTCAAGATGAGGTGGTGCAATTTTTCTCCTGGAGAGTTAGCTAGTGCTTAAGTGTATGTAAATTATAGCAATCAAAATGTATGATTACTGAATCTTTGGAATAAACAAGTCAAACTAAGCCTAAAATCCATTTTAAGAGGGGAGGTGTAAATAGTGGAGGGATTTTCTGTAACATATAATTCTTCCAGGGGAAAATAGTATATTGTTTTAATATTTTCTTTTGTAGCCAAAACAATGTACAATTAATGACTCAGTGTTGTGGAATGTTTTCCCAGGCTTAAAATAGCCAAGGTGCTAAGTGCTTCATGAATACAAAACACTGCCTTTGCTTGATAGATCAGCATTTAATCAGACAGCCAGAGACCCATCTATTTGTTCTTCAGTCTGGATAAAGGTTATTGTACTGTTTTCTGAATCTGAGCTATAGAGCAAAGCTTGTGCAATGGCATGGAACAATTTTTTTTTAGCTCAGCAGAGTTCAGTGGAATGTGCTGTGAAGAGCTGTGAGAGTGTATCAGACTTAATCTGAAAGTATCCATAGGAGCAGGACCACCACTTCATGATGACTTGCCCCATTGTTAAGACTTCATTTTAAATTACCTTGTCTTCCTTTCTGGCCATCCATTTCTGTTCTCAGTAAAATTGGAGTCTGTTATCTGAAGTTCACTTTCTTCCAGCACTGGTTCTTCTGTGTTGTTGTGTCTGTTTTGATTCTTAAAACCATAAACTTCATGATGTCCTGCCTGTGAGATTAAAACAATTTATTTTTCTTACTGTTCTTACATGTACATCTAAGCACTCTCATCTTCTTTTTTTTAACTACAGCACCTCACTATAAACTAGTTGAATTACATGTCCATTTGGACCTCCAGAGACACGATTTTCTGGAATATTGTCCTGATTAATAAATATTTTCACTCATTTTCTGTTTCTATCATAGCATAACTTAGCTGTGCTTAGACAGACTTTATTTCTAATAGTTTTCCTATGAAAACAAACCAGCCATTTCTATTGCTCACAAATCTTACCAGAAATTGATTTTTTTTTCATTTTCTTCCAGAGCTTTGATGAAAGAGAATTGTCACTGAGTGTAAAACACAATGCTTATGATCTTGTCCATGTTTTGCACCATGATAGAGGTGCAAAACCAGACACTCAAATGTGTTCATAGTTTCACAGACACTATGTACTTACATCAGGGAATAAAACCAAAATTGTAGCCTCTCTGATTCTTCCAGAACTGCTGAAGTGGCTGAATACTCTGTCTGAGTTTTCTTGCTTATGCGTTTCCAGGACCATGTGAACAGGTAAACATGGAGCATGGAAAGTTTACCATGGATATGAGTTTCCTGAGGCTACAAGCCTCCAGAGTGGTTAGTTTGCCAGTTTCTTTAAAGTGGAAATCTGTTTCTTTCTGGAGCTGTTGAACAGTGGATAAGGTATTAATGGAACATAAAGGAATGCATATTTTTATGACAATTGGACTACAAAAATAATGATGACTGATACAAGGTCTTCAAAATCCCTAATTAGGAAACCCATATAGAGAAATGTGTAATTTTTATAAGTAAAGGAGGAACAAAACCTCAATGACCATCAAATGATTGATAGCTCCCTGCTTCATGTCCTTCAGCTTCTGTGACTGCTTTAAAGCCCTGAACACTTGAGTGACTGATGGGGGCTGGGGGGCCACAGTTGCTTCAAATTCACAGCACTATTTCCCTAGAAAAATAGCTGTAAAAAAAAGGTTTAAGATTTCTAAAACATCAGCTCTCATGGGAATATTTAAGCTGAATATTTATGCTGAACTGAATTTGAAATTTCATCACCATTCTTACTGTGATTGGAATAAGTGACAAAGGAACTGATATTTTCAATAACATCCTCTTCAGTGCACCAAGTCATAAAAGCAGAAAAATCCCCTGTAAAGAACAAGATTACTTATACATTAGTGGATTAAATATGGATAGGGTGATGCTTCATTTGTCTTAAATTTTTGTTTTTGTCACAGTTTGATAGAGTGATGTAGACAGCTAGTGAAGGAGGGTTATAATGGGTCATTAAATCTGCCTTTTCCTCTGTGGATATGCCTGAGCTTTTGGCTAACTCTAGCCAGTTGTGATCCCTAATTGTGTTTGAAACTACCCAACAAGTAAAATGGCTATCTCATGTTCCCAAGAAATTATTTACACAATCATCCAAAAGTGTCGATGTAAACTTTTCTAATCTCTTCTAAAGAGATTGTAAGAGCAACAGAAATATCATGTGCTTGAGTGAACTAAACCTAGACCATTTTACTTGTATGCATTTGAATCGTGAACTGAACTCTGTGAGTGCCACATTGACTGAATGATCAGATAGTGTAAACAAATTCTGACAGCAGCAGCTTTAGTCCTGCTGTGCTTTGCCTCTTTAGCCTCACTGTTTGACTTGGGGAATCAGATATGCTCTGGTGCATCTCTGTTCCATCCTCGGATGGAAAATTAGTCAAATCTCGAACTGATTCAATATTATTATTTAAATAAACATAATGGCTACCAGAACTATTGCTGCCTGGCAATACTTGGGTCAGTGGAGTCCATTTGGTTCAATATAAGGGCTCAGGATGGGGATAATAGCTTGTGTGCAGTAAAGCAGTTGATAGCAGTGGGGAACACAGGTGGTCAGGGCAGCATAGTTGGAAAGTACCTGCTGACAAGCTTGGAACTAGAAACGACCTTTAAGGCCTCCCAATTTTACCTGTGTGATTTCTTGTATGATAAAGATGTGATAAATCAGATTGATTTTACGCCTTTCTTTCTACTGTTCTTATTTGCCTAGTCAGCTGTATCCCATTCCCAACTAAGTCAATGGCAGTGTTCCCTTTGACTGCTTTAAGTCTCAATCAATATATTTCAGTCAAATTAGTTTGTATGTGAGAACAAAAGCCTCAAAATTCTGGTTTTGCAGTGATATTGGAAGTGAGTATTGCAATATGAGGTGCAGAATATCCCTCATTGTATTAAAATGTCCCACTTTTCAATATTAAAAAACACGAAATTTTTTTTTTTAAGCTTATAGTAGTTCCCACCTGAAATACCATGTTCAGTTCTGAGCTCCATACTCCAAGGAAGAGATGGTCATGCTGGAGGAATTCCAGGAAGGGGCTAAGAAGATTAAGGGGATGGAACACCTCTCATAGAAGGAAAAGCTGAGAGATCTGGGACTGCTTAGCCTAGATAAGGCTCAGAGTGATCCAACTAATGTAAGAAAGGAACCAACCCCAGTATCACTGCCCTGTAAATTGTGCCTGTGCCTAACAAGCAGCTGTTCCGTATTCAGACCTGAAGGTGATGTATGGGTTTAGTTTGCTTGTTTCCTCAGCAGGATCCGGACTCTCTCCTGATGTACAGTGAACAGAACATAAAGTGAAGTATATAAATACAGGGCATAGTTGAACAGCTTTTCATTCAGCACTGAATGCTGACACAAGAGGAAAGGAGAAAACCTCTTTCTGTCCATAAATATATGATGTGATGAGCAGATATGTGCAGTGTATCTGACCATCCTACCACTTCTGGTGGTTTCTTTTTACTGAACCATAAAGAAATCCACTCATATACCTACCTATGCTCTTCACCTCCCTGTTCTTCAGGGAGGTACGAGACAGTACAGGAAGCTATGTAGTAGTGACTGCAAATACCTTACAAAATAACCAAATAAGTCTGTTGTCTAGTTTTTCTTAAGACTGAAGTGAACATTTGTCTGATGACCATGTAGCAGAAACAGGGTATGATTGGTATTTATGCTGGCTCTGAACTAGTGGTGAATGTGATTTGTGCTTCACTTTACAGACAGCAAAAAATGTGTTCCCACTGGTACAACAGGATTCTGTCCAGGGCATGGCCAGAGGGAGTAGGTTCTTTTTACAAGTTGCCAGTAGGTTACTGAGATTTGCTTGCAATTAAATGAGAAGTGATGATTCAGCATGCTAAAAAAAAAAAAAAAAAAGTGAAGTTATTTAAAATCTAAAGAACCCTTGTGGTTTAAGAAATCTCTAATTATTTTGCAGAGAAATTTTCTTTCCCTGGTTAGGCAGAGTAGTTTTCATGCTAACCTAATAATCCTTAGTTCTCCAATTGTAGTTACTGCAACAAGAACATTTCCTTAGTATCCTAAATTCCACTCACATTATGAGTGCTTTACACTTCAGTGGCATTTCTTGTGGTTGTCTTTTTTTACCACAACTTTCACTATCTTTTTGTATGTTTTATAATCTGGTAAAGCTTGGTTGGATTTCTTGTTTCCTCTCTTGCTAAAGACCTCAGATTTTTGTACTCCTAGACAAATTAGTACAGCGAATATAAAGCAAACATCTGTTTTCCATGTGTATTTGTAACTAGCAAGCAAGGTTAATTTGGTTTTTTTCCTTTTAGTCTGTCCCTATGAAGATGAAATGAGTAGAATATGTCCATATCTCCAGCACATTCTGATGACAGGCTATACATAGGATTATTTCTGGAGACTGTCACTAGTATTTCACTTCCACATGCCTGAGAAAACAATGCTGGAGGTAAATCCTGAAGTTAGAAGTAATGGGAGAACTCCTGACCTGACTTCAGGGTTACAGCACTATGAATACAGGGCATTAGTTTAAATCCAAGTTTTAACTCACATGGTTATTTAACTACATCATAGAATGGTTTGGGTTGGAAGGGACCTTAAAGATCATCTGGTTCCAACCCCTCTGCCATGGTCAGGGACACCTTCCACCAGACCAGCTTGCTCAGAGCCCCATCCAACCTGGCCTTGAACTCTTCCAGGGATGGGGCAGCCACAGCTTCTCTGGAAATCTGTTCCAGTGCCTCATCACCCTCAAAGTAAAGAATTTCTTCCCAAAATCTAGACCCACTCACTTTGAATTTGAACTCATTTCCCCTTGACCTGTCACTACAGATCCTTGTAAATAGTCTCTCTCTACCTTTCTTGTGGTCTCCCTCAGGTACTGGAAGGCCACAATTATGTTACTCCAGAGTCTTCTGTTTCCTAGGCTGAACAGTCCCAATTCTCTCAGCCTTTCCTAATAGGAGAAGAGTTTCAACCCACTAATCATTTTGGTGGCCTCATCTGGATTCTCTGCATATGTTTATATGTATTTAATTATATTTGTATTTTCCTATATTAGTAATTTTTCACCCCAAGCAATACATATCTAAGACTCAGTAAAAATAGCTCAAAATTTATTTTGCAATTGGCTCTTAACAACTGACTAATCTCAACAAATTCTGTTGGTGGTTAAGAAAATGATCAAGTCTTATTCAAACTTTGGAGGAGAATGCTGGGAAATGAAATATGTTTGTGAACTAATAATTCATGTGCACAAGGTAAAGTCATATTAGTAAAGCAAGAAATTTAGCTCAGTTGCCTACCTGTGTTGTAAAAATCAAATACAGGTTCTTGGTTGTTTGACTAAATATGCACATTTATTGCTAAGGAAAGTGGAGGAGTGTGTCATAAAAGCCAAATTTGCTTCTCATCCACAAGAAATGAGGGAGTGTAGCTTTCAATAGAAAAAAGGTTCTGATTTTATTTAAGGATGGCTAAAAGGAGAAATGTAATTTTCAAGCATATTAAGGGAATTATAAAGCTAATTATGTATGAAAATAAAAAATAATTGAAACTAAATCAGAATTAATTGACAGCTGCCACTCTTCCTTATTTACTTTGTTGTGTCTAGCAATTGTAAGTACTGAAGGCAGTTGGTAAATTGTATCTCATTTCACAACACTGTCAGAGCAGACTCCCACCAGAAAAATAAAGCACAGCAGTCATGAATGCCCAGTGTCAACTCATTCATCACGGCACTTTCTGATTCACTGGACCTGAATTTTATGTGGTATTTTCATTCTGGGAAAAAAAAAAAGAAAAAAATATTCTCCCTAAACTCTTTTCAGGTTGCAATGTCTTTGTTTTCAAGTCGCAATTCTTGCTGACCTGGAACAGAAGACAAATGTTGACATATCATTTGTGTCACATAATTGGTATCATTAACAATTTTCTTACCACGAGGGAAAAGCAATAGCAGGTCTGGGATATAATGGTGCTCCTGGGAAGAAAGAAATCAATGTTTAATTGAGATTACAGTACTGTTTCTTTCTAGGCAGGACCAGTCAATTTTCAACCCACCCGGTTTTGACAAAGCAGAGCCTTTTCTTTTTAAGGGGAGGACCTGATGTGCAACTGCATCTCACAGGAACATAAACATAAGTCTTGTCAGAAAAGACAAAACACATGTTAAACTTGTCCATGGTGAAAGCAGAAATAGATCAAATTTTTCTGAGGACTATCCACTCTTCTCAAGTCTCTAAGGGAAAAACTTGTGTATGACTGCAGTGCTTCAAAGTACTATCCAGCATAAAAATGTTGGGTGCTTGGGAAAGCTCTTGGTCTGAAATGATCCACACAAATTTGAAATAGTCTGTTTTTATAATGGCAATGTACATATTCAGCTAGGCTGGGAAATAATAACCCAAGGGTATCAGCTCCTATCAACTTGGAAATTATTTTGAATATTAATTTCTTAATCATTTGAGGCTGTTCTTATAGTCTGCATACTAATTTAAAATGACATTTCAGCAAGAGATGTGCTAAACCAACTGAAGTTCACAAATTACAGAACTCTATAAAGGTCATTCTTTAACGTAAGAGACAAAAGGTGTCTCAAGGACATATATACCTTCAGATAATGAAGCTGGAGAGAGTTGTGACATCCCTTCTTGAAGAACTGGATCATAATATCAGTACTAATCAGGTCAGTCCAAAACACCAATGGGTGTTTATTAATCCGACATGAAGAAAAAGAAAGTGAGCAACTGAAAAGTATCTTAGCTTGCAGGACAAGTCTAGGCTTGTGTTGAGATTGAAACTCAAAATTCTAGTTACCCTTAGAAATGGTGATTTTGTTCATTCATCCTCTCTGCCTGTATGCATGGCACCAGAGGCTTCCATGAGGATCTTCTCCATTGTCTTCCCAGGACTGAGGTGAGATGGCCTGGCCTATAGCTTTCTTTATCATCCTTCCTAAATTAGAGTGTCACTCTTGTCTAGTTCTGGTCATCATGAACAGTAACCAGAGTGTGTCAGAGCTGACAGAATTGTCTCAAAGTCAGTGACAGCTCAGCACTTTCAGATGTATGCTCCATGGAACTCCAGATTTGTGTATGAAAATTTACTTAAGCAGTCCTTAACTTGATTCTTTTCTGCAATGGGTAGTACCTCTTTTCCATAAGTAATGCCATGACCAGGGACTTGAGAGCAGACCCTGACGGAAATGACTGAGGTTGAGTGTCTCAGCCTTTTCCATCTTTTCTGTCTGTTACCTGCTTCATTCAGCAGCAGATACACTTGATCTTAAATTTTGTGCTGATTTCTTTATCCATCTGAATCAGATCACTGAACAAGCCAAAATCTGTCATCTCCAAGACCGGGGTCTGTACTTTGCTACTTGTCTTATTTTTATATTTTTAAACTCTATCATCTCATGGTTGTAACAGAGAAACCTGCCACTGATTATTATGCTTCATTATTTGTGAATAGCAGATCCTGTAGAGCATCTCCTCCAGTAGCTGCAGCAAGAAATTGTCCTAAACACACTCTAGAAATTAGATACATCTAATTGATTTTACAACACTTGCATTTGAGCTGCCATATTTTCCTCTTTACATTAAAGAGCAGAAAATAGGTACTTTGTGGATTGAGGGTAGTTTGATTTTCTTGCACACTCACGATGCTTATTTTCTTTCTGTTGTTTGCATGAAGAACCTCTACAAGCAGAGGTTCTACCTCAGATATGGGATGTTACATGTCAGCATTTATATAGGTGTACCATCCTTCATGATTTTTATACATATTCAGTTGATTACCTCAATCAATAGCTCAAATGAATGATAAAGTAAAAGTCTTTCCCTGCTTTAAATAAATACTCAAAAAACCCCAACACAGCACAGGAAGTGTGGTGCCAAAACACTATTTGAAAAACAGCATTATTAAATTATATAATGATTTATTTTTAAGACCTTGTTTTTCTGGATTTTGAAGATTCATAGTTGGTGAATTGATGTACCTAAGCAGATGTTTTACAGACGGATGCATGGTTAAATATATACACTCTGAACATTTTACTTCTGATTAAAAAATTGGGAACCATAATTGTTTCTTCATATTTTGTATAATTTTTCATAATTCTAATACCTTGGATTATATTTTATATTTTCTAGAGAATAAATTTTTTGTGGAGTTGTTGCATATATTGAGAAAAATTTTGGTAGAGCAACTTTGCTTTTGTTTGTTTTAAAAAAAAATATATTGCATGCACAAAACGTAAGCAAAATATCAGTCCCTGGAATTTAGTTGTTCAAAGGATGAACATAAAGTTGGATGAACATAAAGTTTGGATCCTGAATCAAATGATAATGCAATAATTGGGAAAAAATTAAATTTTTAATTAAATTTTTTAAGTGTCGTTAGTTTTGAAGTGGCAGAGGTCTATTGAGATCATTGTGTCTGACCACCTATGGGTTTATTGTCCTCATTCACTTTTCCTTCCAACCATGATAACTTCTAGGAAAGAAATGTCAAATTTCTGTTTGATGACAAAAATAAATTATATAGATTATGTTCCTTAGCAGTTGGTGAAAATAGAATGTGGAAGGTCAGGAAAAAGTGTCCCCTACCCATTTCTTCACCCTTGATTTTCAGAGCAAAATCATTTTATATCATCTATTCTTCTTGTTATGATGAAAACTGAAAAATTGTCTACATAAGATTGTTCTTTGCTTATTGCATTTTCTCTTTATGCAAGGTTCACAGTAGCTGATAAGTATCCTCTGAAACTTATTTGTCTATTAAGAAGTACTGGGATCTCATAGCTTTGCTCCAAATTTTCAAATTTCTTTCAAATACGAGAGAAACTTAATTGTTTGATGGAAACTCATAAGCCATACCCAGTGCTACACACTTTCTTTTGTCACTTATTCACAGCTTCTAAGAATAAAGTATTTAAGAGCAATTTTATGTACAAAGGGATAACCCTATCCCCCAACATATAAATTCCCCAACATTTTCACAAATCTGAATTACAGAAAAATGAGTGGAATGGTATTGATGTCAGATATAGATCATGTTGTTGACTGTCAAGTGCGCCAGCTTTTATGATTTAATTTTAAAATTGACTATTAAATGATTTGTGTATAGGTACATGCTAAATGGACTTTATCAAAATGATAGATTTCATTCCAGTAATAAGGATCAATATAGATCTTGAAGCATTGTGCCAATAATCATAACCTATTAAGGGTAATTATTAGGTTGAATTAGAAAGTGAGGTTGTTATATTCCTTTATCTTTTTCATATATCATTCTCTCATTTTTTTGCCTCTTTGGGGTTTCTCTGAGATGTGTATTTGTAATTTGCAATTTCTTTTTTTTCTGTCCTTTGTACTGTTCAGTACTTTGTACTGTTGATAGTCCATAGACTTTGTGGCATACACTTGTATATATTGATTACAAGGAAAAATGACTTAAAGGGAGCAAAGGCTGAAAGGTCAAACTCTGAGTCCTATATCAGTCATCCTCCATCTGACACAATGCCCCCACAAAAGCCAAGAGTGTTGCTATTTTTTTTTAACACGTTAGCACACCGAGGCTTGAGTATTTGTACGATCTAATAATTTTTAAAGATTTTAATACCAGATATAATTGAAGTAATTGGCCATACTTTATTTAGAAGATCCTCTTGTGGATATCTGAGCAAGTGATTAGTTCTACTCCAGACACATTTTTTCTGTTTCATTTTCCACAGGTTTTTAAAATTTTTATGTTTAATTTTTTGCATAGTTTATCTTGATATGGAAAAGGAATTTAAGTTGTCTGAGTTTTTTCTTATCTGCTTTTCTGTAAAGGAGAAATGGGTATTTTTACCTCCATCCAAATGCTGCTTGTACAAATGTCAAAGTTCAACAGCAACTGAGCTGCCAGATCAAGGAGAATTCCATAACTGGGTTTGAAAAGAGCCCTTTGAAATGGGAATCAAATGAACTTCTGAATATTGCATGCCACTCAATAATAACAAAAATTCGTAGCGGAAAATGTCACTGAGCAGCAAAACCTGACTTTTTTGTAGAGATACAGGCACAGATTTCCCCTAAACGTCATTAGTTCTGGTATTTCTAAACCAGGCTAGTGGGCACTTTAACAAGGAATCAAACAAGTTCTTATTTTTCAAAGGTTTGCATCAAAGATCTGATCAGTTGAAAAAGACAGTTCTGAGCCCTGGGTTTATAGCAGGATGTTCACTCACAATGACACTTAAATTTGCGTGCAAAATAATGCATGGCATACCTTAACATTTTTCCTGGTAAGTTTGCTCTGGTTGTGCATGGAAGACAAGATTTGCCTCAAATTTATTTTCTGTATTTTTACAAGCTGAGGAGAATTCAAGAGACATCATATTCCCCTATTAATTTATAAGACCATACCAGAAGTAATCACTGAGAACAAAGTTTCTCTGTTATCAAAAGAGATTAAATTTATTTCTTAAAATGAACACCATTTTTCTATGCACAGTCAATATATTGAAGCTTTTTTGGTGGTTCTAGCTAATAAGATTATGATAATTCTTTCTGTTACTTCTTTTTTCCACTGAAAATAATTGTGATTTCAGTCAAAACCCTCAATATATAAAAGTTTTACTGTACTGAAAAATAGCTTATTTTAGTAGTTTAAATATGGGTTATATCCTTTTAGTTCTCTTTGAACTTGTTTAAGCAAGAAATTATTTAATTTTCTCTTATTCTTCTAATATCTATGGATTGATATGGGCATAAAGTAACCCAAAGCACATTTGTAAAAGTACCCAGTTTTGTGCTTCTTTCTCCCTCCTAAATGCCCAGAGGATGATTGAACAGCGTGATGATTGAGAACAGTATCCAGGGGATGACTCATCCTGTAGTCTGACCTTGCGGAAATGTAAAAGGTTTTCATTTTGTGCTTCTTTCCAGCTTGTTTCACGTGCTTGGGGTGCACCAGGAGGTGGTCCCTGCACTCACATATTGGTGTGACTATTTGAAAGGTTTTTTAAGAATAGCAGGTGAAAACTGAGAGCTGAGCAAAAAGACAGATGCGCAAATAGGTTGGTTGCTTTTAGTGTGTGAGTTGAATTTGCAAGAATTGATGTACAGGTTCCAGAGAAGCTGCTATTCGCAATGTAAAAACAAGGGTTACACTTTATTGCTCTTACAAAAACTAAAATTATGCTCAATATTCTTCAGCACCCTCTACTGGGCTTGTAACTATTTACACAAATCAGGCTTTCCTGAAGGAAAGAAACCTTGAGCAAGCAAACAAGAAGAAAAGGAACACAAAATAGTGTAGGGGTGGGGGGTTTTTTCTATCTAGATTTCAATTATGAATTAATTCAAATTACTGCTTTTACCACCACACAGTTATCTGCCTGTGCCTTTTCAGTGCCTTCAAAGTGTAGCTCTATCCAGGTGACATAAGATGCCTCCTTGAGGAGCTTGTTTGCCTGCATAGTTTTACCAATCGCTTATCTGCGAATGTTAAGGCAGCATTTATTTAGGCAAAAACCAGAGTTCTGCTATACTTTGTATAGTTTAAAAGAATATATTCTTTTAACTTTTACCTGAGAAAATCCCCATAGCCTTTGCTGTGTATGAAAAGCCTCATAATGGAGTACCAATACTCACAATGTAGCTCTAATTGCAGTGAAAATTGTTTGCTCAATTGACTCTGAAAAAGAATTGCTATATACAAAAAAAGCACGGGTGCAAAGATTTTTAGAAATTAAGACTGAAAAGATTTTAAGAAGTTAGATTACAAAGATTTTAGGAATTTAGAAGGCAGCTGGCTGAGATTCCGATTTTGGAATGCCACTGAGCCATGAAAGTTTCCCCTTTGCAGATTTCTGGCCCTTTTTAGAGTAAAGGGCCATACATTGGAACACATTGTAGGGAATTATAAAATATTACTTTACTCTGGTCACAGACAGATGTGTTTACATATTTACCAGTATATTTTAGAGGGAGAACATCCTTGAGTCAGAGTATGAAACCTTTCTCATTAAACTAACAGAAATTACAGCTGTAAAGATAGATTGTTATATTTTTTATTTATGCAAAATAAAAATGAGTAAATTGTGCCTAAAAAGTTAGTGAGCTTTTAGTTTCTTTGAATAAAATCTCTGCACCTTAACATGCATTTCAAATCATTATAAAAGTATTGCTGTTCTGGGATTTTAGTACTTATTCAACAGGTGACACATAGTTTAAGTATGGCTAAAATGTCTTAGAGCATTTTGTACCTAATATCAAGAAAAATAGAACCAAACTCTATATTAAAAAGTCTGGGAAACCAGTCTACTTTCAAATGGGCTGATGAGACATAATACTGGAATGCTAGTATAGTGCTCACGTAAAGGCAGAATTGCTCATCATAAAGATTAAATCTTCCTAGTGCTGTGGCAAGTGGCAATGAACTGGCAATCCATCTGTCCTCAGTCTCTTCAAATATTAGAATTTATTACTGCAGAAAATAATAGCTGCTAATTTTTGAACCAACCACCTGTAAAGAACAAGTCATTGCACAGATAAGATGTGCTCCTCCTCACCCCCAGCTGCACCTTCAGCTAGCTTCATTTCCTCAGTTTGAATGAGAGCATATTTCAAATGAAGAGCAATTATATGGCTCTGTGCCTTGTATAACCTGTTAAAAACAGTAATTTGCTGGCATAAAATTAATTCTGTGCTCAGTTTACAGATCTAACTATGTTATAGTAAGAAC
Organism: Entomyzon cyanotis; assembly: GCA_024500445.1. Classification (NCBI taxonomy): domain Eukaryota; kingdom Metazoa; phylum Chordata; class Aves; order Passeriformes; family Meliphagidae; genus Entomyzon; species Entomyzon cyanotis. The sequence continues at coordinate 8,100,324 of JAKEPQ010000756.1, forward strand.
GTTTCTCTCTTCAAAATATAGAACCACTAAGTGCTTGCTTGGATGGGTTTACTATTTATATTGTGCTTTGGTTAAATTTTGGTTAAACGTGGTTCTAAAATAGATTTGTCAACAGCTGATAAGGCAATGACATTATGTATTGACAGTGAAACATAAAGCTATTTATTTTCTACAGGCTTATTTGTGCAAGAAGATTTGCTCCATTCTAAATGGGTATAATTCCTTCCATCTGAGGAGAAACATGTATTGTAACATACTCTCTAAGAGAGGGAATTCAACAGTGATAATGCACTCCTTTCCTGTTTAAAGCTTTACTTTGTAGTTACTTCTTTTCTTTCTCCAGGGTACTCTGTTGTGATGTTTAAATGCATGGCAAATTCCCTTTGCCATCTGAAAATATCCCAGACTATTTTTTCTGCAAAACAGCTCCCCAGTATAGTAACTTTGTGTTGAAACTGTGGGCCTTACATTTGTTAAAGATCAGTGCATTGCATTCCAAGAGACATTGTTCGAAAAAGAAGGAGCTTCCAATACTTTTTTCATATTTCATTGAAACTCAACCTTTGTATCTCCTTTCAGACATGCTGAAAACCTCAATCATTTTTCTTACCAATGTTTTCATCTAATCTGTATTTCAGGGCACGTGTTTTGTTATTCTGACATAACACTTAGAAACACACTTGGGTTTATGAATTAATCCTTCTGAAGACCATCAAAAGTTACCAAAGAATGGCTTGAGTTGGAAGGGATATTGAAGATCACCTCATTCTAACCTCCTGCCATGGACAGGGGCACCTTCCACTAGACCAGGTTGCTTAGAGCTCCATCCAACCTGGCCTTGAACAATGCCAGGGGTGGGTCAGCCACAACTTCTCTGGGAAACCTGTTCCAGTGCCTGAACACTCTCACAGTAAAGAACTTTCTCCTCTTATCTATTCAAACCCTACTCTCTGTCTTTAGTTTGAAGCCATTCCTCCTTGTCCTGTCACTCCAGACCCATGTAAGTAGTCTCTCTCCATCTTTCCTGTAGGCTCCCTTCAGGTACTGGAAGGCCACAATTGGGTCACCCCAAAGCCTTCTCTGTTCCAGGCTGAACAATCCCAATCTCCTCAGCCTTTCCTCATAGGGGAGGTGCTCCATCCCTCTGATCAATTTAGTGGCCTCCTCTGGACTCACTTCAGCAGATTGATGTCCTTCCTATCTCATCCAAGTAATCTCACCTTAGGAGGCAGAGAGGTTTGCTGGCAGGACAGTCATGTTATTTGCCAGCCATTTCACTAGAGCTTTTAATGATGGAGAACCCCAGGACATAAATGGCCACCAAGAGATTTAAGAGATTAAGTTTCTCAGGCAATATGCTTTTATCAGAATTGGAGAGCAGTAAGGAGGGGCTCTGACCTTCTGTCAAGATGCTGTGGAAACTCCAGAATCTAGGAATCATAGAATAAAAGAATGGTTTATTTTGGAAGGGATCTCAGAGATTACCTAGTTCCAACCCCCCTGCTGTGATCAGGGACAGCTTTCAGTACACGAGGTTGCTCAGAACTCCATTCAACCTGGTTTTCTTGGGAAGTTAAAGAAACATGGCAAATTATTATAACATTTGGGCTTTTTTTTTCCTAGCTTCCCTGTTTTTATTAAATAAACATAAAAGTTTTCATGAAGTTCATTGTTAAGATAAACTTTTGCATCCTTTGAACTGGCTATTGCTTTCTGCTTAGATATGTCTAAGTGTACAGCCATTCAGATGATTGCAGCTGAAGATTGTAAGAGAGGATGTCAGGCAAGGAGCACGTACCTCAGAAATGGATGAAAACTGGAGATAGGGCTAAAAAATACTTTATCTAAGCAGATTAAAAAACTAGTGGTATATCTTTGATTTCACACAGCAAACTCAAGAACTTTTCTATGAATCGAAGAAATTTGTAGCTGATTACTTTTACTAGTTCTGTGTTAGAAAAGTGGTGTAGTAAATATTTATCTGTTCAGTAATCTGAAGAAACATGAGTTTTTTTACCCAAACATATTTATGAAGTTCAGAAATTCTATCAGAAGTAGTTTGGGATGAGCACAGATGGTAAATGCATTACTCAAAACTGATGAATCCCCAGGGGATATATGAAAACCATTTTATTGTCAAGGATATCAATGAGGAGCAACCAGTTTCTTGAGGAGAGCTTGTTAATTTTGTATGCAGGTTTTGCGATTTATCTTCCAGGCTCTGAAGAGCAATTAAATTCACCTATGCTCATCAAAAGACTTAATGAGTATCATAAGTTTTGATGATAATGCTGTTCTTTTTTTCCTTAGGTAGCTTCATTCACTGACAGTGCTATAGACTTTAGGCACATAAATGTCACAACTTCAGAATGTGGGCTTTCTTGAGGGAGGCTTTTTAATTTTAATTCTGACCTCATTTTACATCCTATGCATGATGGATCTTCTGCAGGCAGAATGTCAGGTGGGTAACCCAGGTACAGTCTGCTCTGGTTTCTATAAGTCCATAGCACCTTGTACTATCATAACTCCTTAAAAAAGGCTTTTGTCTGATACTTGTTTTAAAAATACATCAATACATCAATAGCATCAATAAATCCTCCATAGATGTATTAAAATCTACTATGAAATACTATTTTCTAGAATACAACTCAAAAGTCTTGTGTTAAGATGTAATTTATACACAGTTTTACAATAGCTGATGAAAACATCTGTAAATTTTAATTATGTCTTCTAGAATCAAAAATAATCAGAACTATATACTTGTAGAGTATAATACTGATACTGGTATGTGAAAAAATATTGACATTCCCACATTTCATATGTATAACAAACATAACTTTGATCTCTCAGTGAGTTCACATGCGCCTATTTTTCTTGAAAAACTTCTTTTTATTATTTGTTTTATAGTAACATAATTCCCATGTCAGACAATTAATACATAAATGTCAACAGAAATATTTCACATCGTGCTTTAAAATGTTGTGAATTTGTACCCAAGGTGTCCTGCCACGGAGGAGGGGGAGGAGGGGTGGAACAGGCCTCTGCGTTTACCGAAAGTGTCTCTAAGGCTATTGAGAGATCACTCCAGCCAGCACTGCCTGGTGCTGTACAGAACGACCCTTCTCACACCCGTGCCGGTGTATGGCACATATTCTCACTCACCCACAGAGTTGGATAGCTGGTGCGTCACCAGAGACAAAGAACTCAGAGCGCTCAGTCAGCTGGATATTCCAGAAGTTTATTCCGAAGGGGTCCAGGATGAAAGAGGAAGAGAGACCCTCGTTGTCTATATTTATAGGGATAGCTGGAGGGTCAGGTAAGAGGAGGCGGGGGGAACATCACAACCAATGGGGAGAAGGAAGGGATGGGATCAGGGCTTAGGTTACAGCTGGGGGGATTTACATAATTTGGGGAGGGACCATCGTGTTCTCCAGGGGGGAGACTAGGATGTCTCCCACCAGTGAAGCCCTGCTGTACTGGAACCACTCGGCTCCCCAGCAGTTCCTGAGGTGGTATTATCCACCACAACAGTGTCCAAATGATGTTGAAATTTATAAAAATCCATCCTTGTTGGCAATGGTGGCCACTACATGACAAAAGCCACCAAATAGCACACAAATGAACCTGCACAATTTGCTAAATAAAAAGGTTTTATGTTTGGGGAACAAAATGAGTATTTGTTGCTGTTTGTTGTAGTGCTCCTTTCAAATAGGTGAAGGAATACTTCATTTTAGGAGGAAAGAAAAGGTTTTTTACAGTACTTAAATGGGATATAGGTTCTTATACCTATAATTTTTTTTTCTTGAGATAAGGTGTTGGTGTTGAAAATGCAGGAGCACATTAGCAGTGAAAATCTGCAGAAAGAGTAATTACACATTTTTTTGAGAGCAGAAATAATCACCCCAAGTTCATTGTTTCTGTGGCACCAGTGCAACTCAAAGCAATGCAAAGATTGATGGCACAATGTCCAAAGCACCTGTAAGACACAGTACCTCTGGAAAGATTAATGTCCCATCCACAGAGAACACATGGTACTGTCTGTTCATTATGACTGTCAATTCTTTGGTTCTTCCAAGGTTGAGGGAGGAGATTCTGCCCCTCTGCCCTGCTCTGCTGAGAGCCCACCTGCAGTGCTGCATCAGCTCTGGGCTCCCAGCACAGCAAGGACAGGGAGCTGCTGGAGCCAGGCCAGAGGAGGAACCTAGGTGATCAGAGGGATGGAGCAGCTCTGCTGGGAGGAAAGGCTGGGAGAACTGGGGCTGTTCAGCCTGGAAAAGAGAAGGCTTTGGGGTGACCTTATTGTGGCCTTCCAGTACCTGAAGGGATTCTACAAGAAAGATTAAGAGAGACTATTTACAAGAGCCTGGAGTAACAGACCGGGGGGAATGGCTTCAAACTAAAGACAGACTGACAGTTGATTTAGATGAGATATTAGGAAAAAATTCTTTCCTGTGAACAGGTTTCCTAGAACTGGCACAGGTTTCCTAGAGAAGCTGTGGCTGCTCCATCCCTGGTAGTGTTCAAGGCCAGGTCAGATGGGGCTCTGAGGAACCTGGTCTAGTGGAAGGTGACCTGGCACATGGCAGGAAGGTTGGAACCAGATGATGTTTAAGGTCCCTTCCAACCCAAACCATTCTATGATTGTATAATCCTAGATGTGATGAAATGTGGTGAACATGAACTAAATATAACCATGGCAACTCAGAATTTTCTCCACTTTTTCACTCTGTTTTTCCCCTTCTGCATGATAGAAAGGTGTATGTGTATATGTATATATATATATGAATATAACTATATTTCTCATACAGAATATTATAGCAGACTGGTAAAGGGTTGGAATGGACCTTAAAGATCAACTCATTCCTCTTGGGCAGGGACACCTTCCACTAGACCATGTTGCTCAAGGCCTTATCCAACCTGGCTTTGAACAGCTCCATGGATTGGGCATCCACAACTTCTCTGAGAAACCTGTTCTGGTGACTCGCCACCCTCACAGTAAAAAATTTCTTCCTAATATCTAATCTAATTTCTTCTTAATATCTTCTAATTTCTTCCTAATATCTAATCTAAATTTCCCCTTCTTCAATTTGTACCCATCACTTCTTGTCCTATTACTACAGTTCCAATATCAGAAAAGACAAAGATGTTTCACAGCTCCAGGAGGAATGTTGACATCAGTGCAAGTCAGAATAGAATGAAGAATTCTTCCAGAATTGTAGCAGGAAATGATAAACCAGGAACAATGGAAAAATATTCTTTTATGGAATTTCTTGAGTTGTGGAGGGCAAAACCTGGATAATATTGACCTTTGTTTACAAGAAGTTTTCCCATCTTAGTTATCTGACTGACCTTGCTTTTGAAGTCTTCAGTATATTTAAGTGATTGACTTCAAAATATCTGTTGCGTTACCTCTCTATAGTGGAGGCCTGTGATTATCCCCAAACTACTGTGATTTTTCAAGTGGTTAAAATTTCCTCTCAGGGGCTTGAACTGGATACCTTGTACTTTTGGGAATTTTTTACCAGAATGTTTGTTAACCTACAGACTGATGTGAATTATAACACCCACCGGAGATTGGCTTCACACTGTATATAGGGAATGATGAGAGACTTGTGGTTGTGCTGCTGAAAGCTGCTGCTTGAGTTCAGTTGGGTACAGGAGATGATACTCGATCTGATAATCATTTGCATCACCAAGGAATGTTTAATGTGCTTGTTAGAGAAAGAGGAGATTATTTCCTCTGTGAGGTTTTTTTTGGTTTTGTTTTTTTTTTACAATTTATTTTATTTGAAGTGAGGGAAAGATTAAATCAGTCTAAACCCTATACAAAATTCTAAAAGAAAATTAACTGCAAAAGCAGAAGCATCCACAAAGTAAAAGCTACTGGTGATGAATGGATGGGATTTTTTTGGCAGAACAGTTTATGACAGTGTGTCAGGAAAGCCTTCTACAGGAAGTCAAGCAAGTGCAGGCTTAGACACTTCACATTGAATGTAGAGTAAATCTGTTAAGCACAGCCTTTTTTTATTTTTCAGCTACAGTTTAGATAAGCGCTTGTCAGTTTTCTGGTTTTGAATGCTATAAACAAAACCTTGAGCTATTACTTTAGTGTAATTTGAGTGATTTCATGATAAAACTCTGAATAGTGTCTGGTTCTTGCTATACCACTTCTCAGGGAAATTGATTCAATTTTAATGACTGCCTCACACTTCAGCACCTTGTCTGTACTATCCTAAGAGTGTCCCCAGGAGATGATTTATGAGCCAATTTGGAAGCCCATACTCTAGAAGCCAGAAGTAGCAAAAGTGACTCTCGCTGACCAGAGCAGATCATGGAATACCTTGTAGGAAGGTAATGGAGTATTTCTCTGTTCCGAACCGTTTCAGAAAGTTTTTAATGTTTTCTTCTCCCTACAATAACTGCAACATTTCTGTAAAAAGCATTATCACCAGGCTTGGGGTATTTTCTGAAATAAGACAATCTTTTTTCAAAGAGCATAAATATGAAAGTATTTTTATATAAAGTATATGTGCACATGGACATGTTTAAAATTAATCCACATTTTTAAAATTATCAGATTCGGCAAATATACAGAATGACATTCCTGTGGTGCCATGCTGACTTTCAATTATGGTACGAATGCACTTTTACTTTCTTGTACATGTAGTGATATTTAACCTCATGACACCATACTGTGGTTTATTCTGAGTGCAAATCTGAAGCCTGAACAGTGAATACTGAATAATACTTGGGAGTTTCTTCTTCATGTATGTATTCTGCTTGTTTTAAAGTTTATGCCTGGATGAAAATAAAAGCAGGGGTGGTGACGACTTCAGTTGCAAGCTTAACATTTTGGAATACTTTCATTCTACTTTGTTGCAAAAACTTGCAGGCAAATGGAGAGAATAGAGATCTAGGGGTGATTGAATTACTATAAGTAAAATTACTTTAGCACTGTATATCTCTTGAAATATAGTGGTTGCAAATTTGAAACAGGCCAGTTATGTACTTTTTAAACTGGTATAAAAGTCTTTAGGAAAAAAAAAAGAAAAATCAGTAGGTAAGGGATAGAATAAAGACAAAAACCAAGAAGAAAAGTGTCGCTGTTGAGCCGCTAGCAGAGAAAAAGACCCAAGTTCTCAGTGTGACAAGAAAGAGGAAATTTATTATTTTGGTTTCAATATATATAGACTTTTCAGAGGTCGCCCAGATTGGTCAGCCAGAAACCTCCCCCTAGGCCTGATTGGCCAGGCCTGAACTGTCCAAATCCCGAGACACTGTTTAAAAAACATCCAAACTTCATCTTTGTTTATAAAACACAGAGGAATGTTCTCACGAGAAAGACCTGTGCTGGCCACAGAAAAGGGATTTTGAGTACCTAAGAAATTTTAGCAAATGCCTGCATATGTCAGTCTAGATATTCTTGAGCATCATGTTATACATGTTCATTGGATAGGAAAAAATACGCTTAATTTCTTATATAATATGAAGTTAATTTCTAGCTTTATATGGAGAGTAGAAAAAAAATCTAAAATTAATTTTGTTTCTTATTGAATAGAAAAGTAGCATTATCAATTTCATTATTTTTCTAACTACATGTTTAGAAAGCCAGAAAGCGACTTTGGCTTTTCCAAATATCAAGGGGTAACCAGGCTATTTTTTTTTAACCTAGTTTTTCTTATTCTCTATAACATTATCCTTTTCCCCCTCCCATTTCAGTGTTTCTTCTGAAACCAATACTCATGTAGTTTAAGACTAAAGTGGGTCATTCTTTCTATCTCTTGACAGAAACTCAATGCAGCATGTTGCAATCACACCGAAACTGAAAACCCACCATTATACCATGACAATTTCAAAGAACTATGAAGGTATATTAAAGAGGCAAGATGGGATTTTAATTGTATTTTTTAACAAAGAGATTTGTGAATGAATGAAATGTGTTTTAATTTATATGCAGAGTCGAACCATGGATCATATTTTCAATCATATAAAAAGCACCTCACTCTCCCCCTCCTCCTTTATTTTGCTTATTATGTGTTTCCTCCACTTGTTTCCAGCATGCACATGTGAGGATACTCTGGAGCAGCTGATTTATGCATGTTGTGGGGTGAGGACAATGTCACATCTTGACTAGGAGGAGGTCAACAAATTAGGAAACGTTGCTGCTTATCTACTAATTATACCAGATTCACTCCATTCACTGAGTATGAAATGTGTGGGTCTGGATATTGGATATGGCTACTGTTCTGTTGAATAAAAATACTGCTTTTGAAAGCTCTTGGGAGGAAAAATGATACCCAGTGGGTGTTGTCCACAAGTTTAAGATAAGGGATCAAAGAATTTTATCATAAATACTCATAATCCTTCTTACACCACACATATCTCTGATACAGGTTTTGATATCTTCAACAGGGTTGAATCTTTCTTTTGACTGGTGAATTATTTATTAAGTGTACTATAGAAAGTGCCACAGATGTAACAGTAATAAACTAGTGAATCTTTTTGTCTGTAGTACTTCCATCTTCCTTAGCTGTCATGCAAATATGTGTTGAACACAGGGTTTCAAGTAGCTACTCTGACCTGAAGTCCTTATGAGGTGAAACTTCCAGATGTTCAAAGCAGATTGATATTAAGAAAATTTATGCTTTTGTGTTTTTTTCCTTCAGGATACTTTGTGTCTTACAGGTAACATGTGGAACCTATTCAATCTGTATCACAAGCCCCAAATCCCACTTCCCACTAACAACAGGCAGAGCTTCTGTATTAACCTCACCTTAAAAGTCTGATGAATCACAAGGCATGAGTACCTGAAAAAAACCTCAATGCTGTCCTTTCTTAAGAAAAATACTACATAATCCAAAGAAAGAGACTATAGGGAAGACCAAAAATACAGATTACACAGGTTCCTCAGAGACTGCAATATAGTAGTAGTAAATATCTGTCTATGATGATGAATGATGAGATTTGCTGATCCGAATTATCTCTACCCAATATGGGCATGTGCATACATCCCTACCTGCTGTGTGTGCATGTGTTTCCATGCGTCTATTGGGATGTAATGAAGTCATTCTGCTGGATTTTGCCTAATGCAGGGAGTGTCCCAGCAAACCTTGGTGCTTCTGTGTGTGACTTTTAACACATTGCACACATTTTGCTACTATTCCCTGCATGATTTACTATAAATAAAGCTGAAATTCTGGTGTTTCATTCACATGTCAGCCAGGACAGTAAGAAGGACAGGGGTTTCTTTTGAGTTCCTTGTGGAACTGATATTTTTTCATTTTGTCTTACTGGAGAGAGGCAAGCTTGTCTTAAAATCATCAAAGCAAATTTCTGCTCCATTGTCAACTGCATTAAGGAATAAACTATCCTTTATTATTATCATAATATTTCTTCTATTGCTTTCTGTCAATCAATAGTACATTGCTAAAGCACTATTAGACAGTGATTACACTGATGTATGGACACATAAAATGTTTAGATTTCATGTCTATAATGTAACATGTTATTAAAGTGTCTTAGCAGTATGCAAGCTTCATGAGTTATAGACACCTGGAATCTTAGCAGAAAATCAGAGATAAGAATTTTATAAAACAAGTGGGTGATAAAGAAGAGATGAAACAGGTGTTTTTCCAGCCCAGCATAATGACCTATTGATATTTTAAAAATCTTTAACTATTTTCATGTATATTACTGTAGTACAAATCAAAACTATCCACTAACAGGAGGATACATCAACCATAAATTCTCCTGTTAAAGCTGTATTTGAAGAGGCAGTCAAGGACTTACATATGCCATAGTATGATTAGTAGAATTTACTAACTTTTTTGTGTGTTTTATTTGATGGAATAAATAATTCTTAAAACAGATATCACGTAGCTTAATCATATGTATATTAAACATTGATACAAGCATCTGAATCTCTCCAGTTTAGTGATAAATAGAGCCAGGATGACATTCAGAATTTATGGATAAGCATTAGCCAATTCAAGTCACACAAGAATTCAACCTTTATATAGCTGGTGCTCATATTCTCTTTGCTACAAGTAGCCTTACACTGCTTTATTCTGACTAATTTATTTTGTTGCTTTAACCTGTGCCTCAACTGCTTTTGGTGCCCAACTCTATCCAGACTTTCTCATACATAAAACAGGTTTGGGTAGTTGAGTTCAGGTTTGTTTCATAATGCTATACAACATTTGGCACAGGATTGTGTTTGTTTTCAACAATGTGTGTTCTTTTATCTCATAAAAATGAGAAATTGAGTGTGTGGTGCTCTTTCTGAGGAACAAAAGGTACATGATACATTGCAGTGATTTGTGCTTCTGTGTTAAAATTGGGTCAGTTTTTCTCTAAAGCTAAGAAAAAGGAGGAGCTAAAATTCTGAGCTAAAAAGGTAGGTGATATATTGGTTTGTTTATTAGCACTTGATACTCTTAACACGGAAGTCAACTGAAATGTATTTTTAATTTCAGATTGAGTAGAATCTCCTTTCTGAGAAATAATCAGAAAAATTATTTTGAGGGTTAAGTCTCAATTCTTCCAGTGTCTGTAGACTTCTCCCATCAAGAACAATTTCTCTTTTAGGTCATGATCTGTTCTACACTGTATGGAATAAAATGCTAACTTTCCAGTTGGACAGGCTGAGATATTGCATGATGGTAATTTTTGATCTATAATGTATTCTTTGTGACAAATCTGATTTTACAATAATAATTTATGCATCCTAAAGTTATTTAAGCAAGGAATATCATTTTTCCCAAGACTCTCTGCAAACCATCCTAATTTAGTAAAAGCAGAGCAGTCAAAGGAAATGTAAAGGGTTTGTACATAAAGACATACAGGTAAGGAAAACAAACTAAAAAATGATACTGGGAGACTAGACTACTATGTGTTATGCTGTAGTTGTTATGAAAAGGAATGCTAGACAGTTGAGCTTTTTCATTGATGTGGTAAATATGAATCACACTTCTACATTTTGCTCCTAAGAAGATTGTAAACCAAAATATGATCTTTTCTTAATTCTCCATATATGAGGCTTGTTACATGGCATTAAAAATATACTATGGGCTTTTCTTTCCATAGCATCATCCTTAAAAAACGGGGCTTGGTCAGAACTAAAGTGTGCAGAGGTCACAGAAGATAATTAGCACAGCCTGTTTCTGATCCTGAGGCAGTTTGTGCAGCAAAGATCTCTACAAGGTGAGTTCTGGTTTGGTTTTTTCATTGCCTGCAGACCTGAGAATCAGAAATTATTTTCACGCTTCTGGGCTACCAGGATTTGCTAATTAGGCAGGTTAGTAGAGTGAGATTCAATCTCGTGAGAGTGGCTCTCAAAACAGAGGAAAAAATAAAATAGAAAATCTGAGAGAACTAGGATTGTTCAGCCTGGAAAAGGGAAGGCATTGCAGTTACTTAAGGGAGCCCACAAGAAAGATGAAGATAGGCTATTTGCAAGGGCCTGGAGTGACAGGACAGGGGAGAATGGCTTCAAAGAGACAGAGAATAGGTTTAGATTAGAGATTAGGAAAAAACTTTGATGTGAGGGGGGTGAGGCCCTGGCACAGGTTTCCCAGAGAAGCTGTGGCTGCCCCTTCTCTGCCAGTGTTCAAGGCCAGGTCGGATGAAACTCTGAGCAACCTGGTCTAGTGGAAGGTGTCCCTGCCCACAGCACGGGGGTTGGACCTGGATGATCTTTAAACACTTTTCTACCCAGGCCATTCTATGGTTCTATAAATTGTGATAAAAGCACCTGCCATTTGTATATGGCTTACATGATTCAATTCAATGTTGGTCAACAATGAAGATGCTTTGCCCATCAATATGGACATTGGTATCACATTTGAAATCTCGATTAGAAGTAATATCTGACCCACGAGTGAAACACTCAGAGGTTTTATATTCTAAACCCAGAGATTGGTTTTCTTTGCCTTGGTTCTGGAGTCTGCCAGAGTCGCTGTGGTCTCTGGTGAATTGAGGTAGTATTTAATACAGATACCAGTTAGGCATGGACAGGTTCCCATTACAGGGGAGTTAATACTGGACACTGACTGTATTCTGACTGTAATTACAACAGCATGAGTAAGAAGGGTTGATTCATAGCAGAGTGGAGTTCTCTCCCTTCTTTGTGTTCTCGATCTAAGAAATTAGGAGCTGACATTGCTCAGATGCTTTGGGAAATGTGCCTCACATTCACAGGATCATAGAATTATTGAGATTGGAAAAAACCTGCAAAATCATTGAATCTAACCTCTGACTGAGCAAAACCTTGTCAACTAAACCAAGTCATAAAGCAGAGAAGGAGAAATTTGCCAAATTCAGAGTTCACTTCTAATTCCTTCAATGGCAAGGGCTGCTGAGAGTAAAGCCACTGCATGGTGTCTGGCATGGGAGACAGAAGCCTTATGAGTTTCTGCAGTTTGCCAGGCTTTAGGGTAGCTAGCTCCCCAAGACTCAGTCCTGTTGGCAGGGATCTTTGATATTTGGCTGATTAGTCTAAAAATACCATTTATTAGACACAGAAAATAACAAACATACAAACATAGAACAGATTGACATACATACACACACAATAAATGCATAATTGCAACACTATAATAGCTAAAATGCAATTATGGGGTAAATGCTTGCTTGAACTATAAAAATATTTAAAAATGCAAGTTAAGAAATGCTTGCTTGAACTATAATGCAAGTTAAGAAAGGTACCTATAGGTTAGCTGGAATAATACAACTTAGGAAACCAATGATCTTACCAAAATCCAATTTTGGTGCTGGGATACATTAGAGTCCACTCTCAATCTTGCAAGAAGTTACCACAGAGCTTGCATCCAAGCTCAGGGGAGAAGTTTTCAGTATCCATTTAGAAAAGCTTCTGCCTTTGCTGAGATTTCATGAGCTTTTTATAGGATAAAAAAGTGTGAATTTGTGGTCACTAAAAATTTCACACATTCTCTCTACATTCCACAGGGTAGTGTCTTTTCAGACTTTCAGTCGCCACTACCAGATAGCCCTGATTTAGGCTATCAACCTAATCTGAGCCATCCATTTCCTGTGACCGATCAGGGAGAGAAGGGTGGGAGGAGCATCCTGCCACACATGGTAGCCCAAGCCTCGAGAGCACAAGTGCAGGACAGTATCAGACACACCCAGGGTATAAACCCAAACCAAAAAAGACAAATTACTGGTGATTTAGAGAGGGCAACCTCAAGATGTGCCAAAGTGTTCCTATGGAGAAACAAAGAAAATAACAAATATGTAAAATAGTGCATTTTTTGATGGAAGCACAGAAAAAATGGTAAGATATAAAAAGCAGTTATATCTTCTTCAAGTATGGGAGGAAAGGAAGAAGGGAGAATTGTTCCTGCATTGCCACTTGGCTAAAGGCAATAATGCATGCTATTGGTGTTTATGCTTGACAGTATCAGGCCCTTCTTCCCCTTTGTTGGGAAAAGAGCACTGCTTTCTGACTTTTTCTTCACCTTGTGTTCCTTCTGCAGACTCAAGCATAACATGTAAAGGATTATCTTTATAAACATGTATAAATAAATTGGAAAGACAACAAATACCACATATGTTTTCTGTGCTGTCACCATCCCACACAGGGTGAGTGATGCCACATCACTGGGAAGCAAACTTGAAAGCTATGCTGTCTCAGAGACAGGGAAGAGCAGTGGTCACTGGTTCAGCTCATCCTGGGTTTTGTGTTGCAAGTAGAAAGGGCAGGGCTGGGTGACTGTGCACTGGTTTTATTGGAGTTGCTGAAACTTTTTGCTTGCTCTAAGAAAGGGGTCAGTAAATTCAGAGTGTGTCGAGGTTTGACCCTGGCTAAATGCCAGGTACCTACAACGTCTGCTCTTTCTGCTCTCTCCTGCTGCAGATGTGAAGCAGAGGGAGGAAAAAATCTATTAAACACAGATACACACTGGACTCATGAGTTGAGATAGGACACTGGTGGGAGGACGCACTGAAAAAGGGCAAATACAGGCTGAAAACTTAAAGTTGCAAAGTGATTTATTAACCTAACAGAGTCAGAGGATAAATGAGAAGTAAAAATAAGCTCTTCAGACACTGTTCTTTCACTCACCCCCCTCCCTCTTAAGAAACCATTTCTCTGCTCACCCCCCCCTTTCAACTAGCAGCTCTGGTAGTGGGCTAGTTGGGTTTGGGTATGGGGCCTTTTCTTAGTCCATTCATCACTATAATTCCTCTGCTACAAACATTGTTTTTCTTCTCATCCCTCTTCTTCTTAAGACACTATTTCTCTCTCACCCCCTCTCTCTTTCCAACCAACAGCTTGGGAAGGGGGCAGGATAAGGAGTTTTTTCTCTGGTCAGTCCATCAGGAAGAGGGGTCCTCTACTTAGCCACAGGGTCCCTCCCATGAGAGACAGTCCTCTGCAAACTTCTTTAGCGTGGGTCCAATCTCACGAGCAACATCCCACCCGAATTTGCTGCAACGTGGGGTTTTTGTCCATAGGGTGCAGACTTCTGAGCTGAGGCCAGGCTGCTTCCATCCCAGGAGCAAGGCCTTACTCGCCCTTGCAAGGCCTTTGCAGCTTTAACTCTTTAGATGAGACTCCCACTGGATCACAGCTTCTTCCAGGCATCTTCCTGCTCCTCTGGTGTGGGCACGTCCCCACAGGCTGTGGGTGGATCTCTGCACCCCTGTGGATTCCATGGGCTGCAGGGGGACCACCTGCTCCACCCATTGTCTTCAGCACAGCTAGCAGAGGGTTTTCAGCTCTGGTGTCTGGAGCACCTCCTCCCCCACCTTCTCCACTGACCTTGGTGTCTCCATGCTGTTCTCCCTTCACATATTTTTACCTCCTCCTCTAGCTAAAAAGAAGTGTGTGACTACTTTGTTTTGATTTATTCTTGCATATGTTTTTACAGAGGCGTAACTAACATCTCCAATTGACCCAGACTTGGCCAGCAGCATGTCCATCACCTTCAGAGCCATTAGAGATTTGCTCTGATGGACAGGGTAAAAACCTTCCAGAACCTTCACACAGGACACACAGAAGCCATCTTTGTGCCTCTCCCCACCCCTCAGATACTTCTTCAGGCCTACCACAACAGCTTTTGAAGGGTTTAAATTTCTCTTAGATGCTAATGATACCTTGATGATATTTTGGGCTAAGCAAATCTACCACAGGGTGGTTGATTTTTTTCAGGACATCTGGAGATTGTCTAACACAACTCTGTTCTTCAAGCATGGTTATCTACAGCAGGTTGCTGAGGACCTATCCGGTTCTGAGTGTCTCCAAGGATAACTCACTGTGCTAAAGATTAGGACTTTGGTGTTTTTAATTTATAGCAGGTGCATTATAGTAAGAGTTTAGGAGTTAGGACTTCATGTCTCCTAAATCTAAGCCCTAATTTATAGCCTTGATTGAAACTGACAAATAATTTAGCTTCTTTATTGAAGAGAAAGGGTAAATCAAGAATGAAGCCCCATGATGAGTAGACCATTGGTTCCTGTGTCTGTAATTCCACCTGCTTCAGAAGCCTTAGGCCAAAAATAGAATATAATCCTGCCAAACAGGAAACAAAATCTATTACAGGTCTGTGATACTGTGCTCTCCTTTATTGTGCTTGCTGTCTAATTTTGTTAATGGATTGTTCTTACTGCTTATTGAAAGAAATGGTACAGGTTATGTCCTTAGCTTAGTCTTCCCTGGATCTCCCTACCTTGGCAGGACTGCTGAAAGGTCAAAATGAGAGATTGCAGTGAAAGGAAAGCATAGGAAGTAGCTTTTTCCTTCTTCAGACTGCTTCATAGAAATGTCAGAGGTGACAATAATGTGTTCTTTGGCCACCTTATAAAACAAACCAACCACTTCTCCATTCCCTAAAGGTCTATTTATGCATCTGAATCTACAATAGACATCGATTACTGGTTCCGGCTTCACATACACAGTGGATTAGAAGTGCTGGAAAATTACATCATTGGATGGATAGATGGATAGATACCCAAGAAAACAAAAGGAAACACCAAAGGTAAGAAATGTTCTCAATCTGTTTTAGGTACCTGAATTTCTTTATGCATTTTGTATGTCATCGAAATGCTTTAACATGGTTTGCCATTAAAGAGACAATACACTTTTCTGGTTTCGGACTTGACGAACTTCCTAAATCTGGAAAATATTGTCGTTTTCACATATGGAGTATTTTTTTTACTTTGTATTATTTCTACTTGCTAATAATTGCAGAAATTGGTTGAATGTATTATTTCTCCATATCCTTGTCTGTCACTGGTTTTGAATTTAGTTAGTAATTCCTTAACGAGTTCTAGTTAAACTGTTGTATGTGATTGGTAGTGATTAATCCTAAATGCTAATTTGGATATTTGATAAGTACAAGTAACTAGACAAAAATGCTAGGAAAAATTATATTCTTGCAATGTAATTGATGTAACGGACTTTGAATTGATTAATGATGAAAATGCTTAGCATCCAATTAATTCCTAATGTTGCGAGAAGTGTGTGCTAATGACAATCTAGGAAAGACTGTGTGGCTAAGAGCATGCATAGCATGTACGAGGGCAGCCAATCTCCAGGATTGCAGATCTTGGTTGGCTCTTTCCTAGTGTTCTGTTGTCTGACCAGCAAGAAAGTGGTATTTCCCTGCTTGTTTGATTTTGGATGGTTTTGGGGTTTTGTGTTTTTTTTAATGTAATAATGACCAATATAATGTAGCTGCCTAATTTGAAATTCATCAAAACTTTCTGATTCCAGTATGGGAAATTCCATATGATACAATGAAATAGCATGCATATCAAAATAAAATCCTAAGTTAAATATTGCATACATTGCAAATATCTTTTATTCATATATGTCTCTTATATCCAATTTTGGCTAAGGTCCTTAAGGTTAAGTACTTGAATTAATTCACAGCTCTAGAAATGTGCAAGCATTTATAATTATATAAAGGAATAATATAGATGCATAATTAATTACATGTCTCCACAAAATCTGCATTTAATTTTCAAATTTAAGCTTCAGTAGATTTCCTTTAGTCTCTAAAACTTATTCTGAACGAGAAAAGTAGTTTAGCTTCCATTGAAACCAGTGCCTTAAGAACACATGGGTCTGTCTTCAGAAAATACTTTTGATCTGTAAAGGGGAAGCAGTTTCTAAAGCTTGTCTCTGATTTCTACTTCTCAAATTCAAGTAAAAATATCCTTAATGTATTTCTGTCACATTTATGGTAGCCATTAATAAATCATCCAGAAACAAGAGTTATAATGAGGCATTGCTTGCTATATATGTCCTGACTTGATACAAGTGAAAGTAACATGGGTGGAATTCTAAGCCACAAAAGCCCTTAATGCTTGAAGAAAGCAAACATTTATTAAAAAAAAAGAAAAACAAACCATAAAACACACCTTCACACTATTTGTAGCAAACTTATGAGTTTCAGTAAATAAAAGCATTTTTATGCTATTCTTTTACTAGTTTAATAGGAACATGCATTTTTATTTGTGTGAGTGAAAAAAAATAGAGCCCCCACTTGGATTTTTGTTTTCCCCTCTAAGAACAATGCTGCCATTGCAATATTGTAATTTCTTCCAACTTCCTTTGAAAAATATAATACAAATCAAATCTTTGTACTTCTGGAAACTTCCTGGTTTTCTTTCCTGAACTAATCAGCTACAGATAACTCCCCATTATTTTGGTTTTCTACCTAAACAAATAGAAATTATCTTATTGCAGCTCTTTCCAATCTCTGAGCAAGCACACTAGACTTCACAAAAATAGCTTATCTCTATACACTTATGGCCTGAGACAGTAGCTGAAAATTGCTCTCTTGGGTTGTGTGCAAGGAAGTACTTAAAAATGCCACATTGTACCCAATAAAGAAACAGAATTTTTGTGTGTGTGTGAATATGTTAATATCCTATGGTTCTGTTAGCCTTTTCAGTAAATCCCAAGAAATTTATCCTTTGAAGGAATCTACTGAGGGTATACTGTGAGTACAGACTCCCTTTGAAGACAAATGGAGGCCTGGTGACTTACAGCAGTTGCTGTAACAAGAGAGGAGATCCTTTCATTTTGTGTGAAACTATCCACATGTTAAACTTACTCATAGAAAAGAAATTTTCAGCATATGTACTTCAGTTATGAATTTTCAAGCTGGTGTTATTTGCAAGTCTTCTGTATGTGATTTTTAGTGGTCAACTTAATGGTTCGCTTAAAACATTATTTCAAAAGTGCAAACAAAAATTACCAGAAAAAATACCCCAAATCCCATTTAACTCTGACCTGAAGAAGCAGGGTAATGTAGATTTTTCTGAAACCCAAGAAAAGAGTAAGAGGCAATATCTAGGGTTTTGGTCTTCACAGATGTTGAGAGATATTTTTACTCTTATATGCACTGCTGAGCATCTGCTCCATGCACACAGACTGAGGTTGGTGCGTGTTCCTTGCTGCTGCTGCTGCTTATACTGCAATTTCACTTGTGGTATTGGTGATTGAGCAACATTGATTATTGTGGTAGTATGGCAGGCATAGGTAAAAATCACTTCATGCAACAGTTTACAGAACAAGTAAAACCAGTGCCTATCCACTTCAAAAATGGAGGCAGAAATTCTTAACAAACCTGTTATTTCAGCTCTAATTTTTGTTAAATGCTTTTATTCCTTTTAGTTTATAACTTGGATGTATGAACTTCAGGTGTGATATATAATTCTTTAATATTTAACTAGTAATATTTTATCTGGAACAGGAAATAGACCAGAAGACAGAGAGTGATAGGTAAAAGAAATCCATGTTTTTAAAATAACTTCCAATTTTACCTTCAGAATCAAAACCAAATTATTTGAAATCAGAGATAATGGTATCTGTCTCTTAAATTCTTCCTACTCCTACCACCACCTCATAATTATTATGATATTAAGAGTATTATTATATTCTTCAGGAAGGAAATCTTATAGGCTGAGGAAATGGGAATTCCCATGTGCCAAAAGGTGAGCCAGATGCGCTGAGAGCTTTGGCTGGAACTCAGTGGAAAAAAAAGTTATTATTTCTGGAACAAGGGGCAGACAACTCAGGAGGACTGCAATGAAGTCAGGAGAGCATGCAGGGAAGAGAACAATTCAAAGAACCAAAGCTCAAGTACAACTTATTCTGGCTACTGCCATAAAATACAATAAAAATGCGTTAAGTACAAAGGAAGGGTTAAGGAGGATCTCCATCCTTTATTGGACATAGGTGAAACATAGTGAAAAAGGATGGGAGAAGTGCTAAGGTTCTTAACATCTTCTTTTTCTCAGCCATTTAAAGAAAAACTGGTTATTCCCTGAGTAGCCTGCCCCCAGAGCTGGAAGACAGGGATGGGGAGAAGAATGAAGCACTGTAATTCAAGGGCAAATATTCAGTGACCTGCTACACTATTTGGAGACACAAAATCCTGAGGCGCTGGGTGGGATCCAAACAAGGGCTCTTGAGGGAGCTGGCAGAAGAGCTCACTGAGCCACCTTCAATCATTTACCAGCAGTCCTGGCTAACTGGGCATGTACCAGAAGGCTGGAGGTTGTAAATGGGGAGCGCATCCACAAGAAGAGCTGGAAAGAAGTTTTGGGGAACTACAGGGATGTCAGCCTGACCTCAGTGCTGGGGCAGGTCATGGAGCAGATCACCTTGAATGCAAAAACACAGCACGTGCAGGATCAGACCCAGCCATCACAGTTTGTGGAAGACAGGTCCTGCCTGACCAACCCAATGGCCTTTTATGAGAAGGTGACCTGCTTAGTAAATGACAGTAAGGACGAGGATGTTGTCTTACCTGGACTGTAACGAAAACTTTGAGACCATTTCCCACAACATTCTCCTGGAGAAACTGGCTGCTCATGGCTTGGAGAGGTGCACTCTTCACTGAGTTAAAAACTGTGTGGATGGCTGGGCCCAGAGCATGGTGGTGAAGGGAGATAAATCCAGTTGGCTGCTGGTAAAAAGTGAGGTTCCCAGGGCTCAACATTGAGGACAATCCTGTTTCATATCTTTATTGGTGATTTAGATGAGGGCATTAAATGCACCCTCAGTCAGTTTGAAGATGACACCAAGTTGGGCAGGAGTGTTGATCTGCTGGAGGGTAGCAGAGCTCTGCAGACGAATTGCAGGCTGGATTGATAGTCTGAGGCCAGTGGTCTGAAGTTCAGCCAGGCCAAGTACCAGATCCTGCCCTTTTGTCACAACAACCCCAGACAGCACTACAGGCTGGGGCAGAGTGGCTGCAAAGCTGCCCTAGGGAAAAGGACTGAGAGGTGCTGGTTGACAGCAGCTGAAATGAGCCACAGTGTGTCCCAGTGGCCAAGAAGACCTCCTGCATTGTGGCTTGCCAGACTGGGCAACAGCCATCCCCCTGTAGAGGGCGATGAGGAGGCTGTACCTCAAATCCTGTGATACATTTTGGGATAGAATGACACTGATGTGCTGGAACCCATCTGTAGAAGGGCAATGGAGCTGCCCAATGGTCTGGAGCACAAGTCTGATGAGGAGCAGCTGAAAGAGATGGGGATGTTTAGTCTGGAGAAAAAGAGACTGGGGAGGGACCTTATTGCTCTCTACAACTCCCTGAAAGAATGATGTAGCCAGGTGGGGCTCAGTCTCCTCTCCCAGGTTACAAGTATTAAGATGAGAAAAAATGGCCTCAGCTTGCCCAAGGGGAGGTTTGCGTGGGATATTAGAAAATATTTCTTCACCAAAAACTCTTCACCAATAACTCTGTCAAGCACTGGAACTGCCCAGGGAAGTGGTGGAGTCACCATTCCTGGAGAGGTTTACAAGACCTGTAGATGTTGCACTTAAGAACATGTTTTAGTGGTGAACATGCTGGTTTGTTGTGCTGGTTTGATGGCTGGACTTAATGAAATTAAGGGTCTTTTCCAACCTAAATTATTCTGTGATTCTATGAATCTATAGCATAAAATTGAGCACAAATAAACTAACAAGAAGCATTCAAGAGTGAGAGAAATAATTTTATCATTATTCTTTTTTCTCTAAAGCTGTGTGTTTTATTTCACAATAGGGAGAAAGAGTTGATACTACATTAATTGCTTTTTTTGGAAGCAATTTGATACAATCCTTCAATAGAAAAATCCTAAATAAAAATCACAAGAAGGAAGTTTTATCTAAAAATTGTGAAGCTACGGTGTTCCTTTGATAGGCTTAAAATGTCAGGGAAGTATTTTTATGCATTTTAAAGTATTTCCAGTACCAGTTTTGATCAGCGATAATGACTCTGCCTTGTGAAGAACTGAATGCTTTCACATTCAAATTCACTAGGCTTATAAATAATGTGTTTGGTATTATAAAAGCAGTTATTACCGTAAAAATATAAGAAATCAGAGCATCTTAAATTCTGTTTAAACTAGTAAGTAATTATAGTAAAAAAAAAAAACCTGTAGACCTATTTTATGCAAATATGGATGAATATATTTATTTATACTTACACTACTAACTCAAGTTATGTGACTTCAAACTTCTTTAACAGTTTACAGAAATGAAGTTAGTTTGGATGTTTTGATTGAAAGAACTAACAAATAACAAAAGCAATTAAAATAATTTGAAGCGTAGTGACAGAAAAAGAGGAGTTTCGCCTTTTCAATGTGAAAGTAATTCCAATTTCTCCACTTGGAGGAAAAAGAAAAGGAACATGCAGTAATTATCCTCTCTGTGTAAAATAGGTTTCAGATGTAGAGAAACAAGAAGGGAAAAATGGTATCTTCAGAGATCCATTTTTATTTCTCTAGTGAAAATTTAAATGAAAGTTTCTATATCTGGGTCAAATGTTTTGTTTATAAACTTCATCTTTCCCCCACATAGCACAAACTAATTTGCTTCAAATTATGACTTGAGAACTTTGTGTGATTTTTTTATACAATAACTCTTAGAAAACCTCAGTGTATAAGAAAACATATGTGAAAGACTATGACCACATAACATGGTTACTGAGAGCTATCTAAATTTATTTCCCTTATCAATTATGTCCCCAAAGACATAAGCATGAAATTACTACTTTCAAACTGTACTCCATTCTTGGCTTGTTATCTTCATCGCTGCCCTAAAATGAGGAGGTCCCTTGCTCTAGCCTCATTTCAGAAAGGAAATATAAGTAGGACATCTCGCTAAAATGACAGAATTCAATTGGGTTCACATTTAGAATATATAAATAGAAAAACTATTTTCTCCTCTTTTCAGAATACCACAGATCATAGTCTTCAAAATGCTGAGGTGATTTGACTGATAATGTTAAATTAACCCTATTAAATGAGACTAATTATTTCTTGCCTGAGACAAAAGCAAACCAATAAATTGCAGTGCTGCTTCTGATAGTTGCTTTATTCCCAGATGCCATATTTCCCCCAGTGCATTTTCCTTTTGTGAATAGGCAGAGTATATTTTAGTTGATGATCTGTTGGTACTTTTACTTTCTGCGATATGATGACAGGCAAAATTTAAATATCTCCAAACTGGCTGAATTCTTAGCAGTGCAGTGACAAAACTTAGTTTTTCTAACCTCAGTGACACAGAAATCAAATCCCTTCCTTCTAAACATGGAGGAGAGACCTGGGCAGGCTAAGCTGTCTCAGTGATGTGTTGGAGATTCAGGGAGTGCAACAGCAGAGACTAGCACCCACCTCCACTGCCATCAAAAACCACGAGCACAGCACATCCTACATGCTGCTCACAGGCAGATGGAAAGAGGGGGGGGAGGGTGTGTCTAAAGTGAATCAAGAATTTCTCTTAAAACTCTTATCTCGAAAAAAAATTCAGACTAACTTGGTTGGTAGGAGGCAAAGGAAGGTCTGGGAAGAGCCATTTCTAAAATGGGCTATTACTTTCTGAACTAAATTTCCCTTTGTTTTTGTACAGTACTCTTTTATCTTGTATCCTTTTATCAGGAAAATGTCATCCAAATGTTGTGGTAAGTGCTGTAATTGGGCTGAAAATATTACTGCTGGAAATCCAAGAAATACCTGCTGAGAGTATGTGTGTCTGACTGGCCAAAATTTAAAAAGAAAATTAAATTGTTTTACACATATATAAAGGTATGTATGCACGTATAAAGCAACAATACCAAAAAGGTACTAGCAACAACAAAGACAACGAAAAAGGCCTGGTGGCAAAAAGGTGTGAGATGGCATTTCATAAGCGTCTTTCTGTCAGACAAGGGAAGTCTAGTTTAATCCAAGCTCTAGGATTAAGCTGTATTCTTGCCTCAAATGAAAGAGTGTGATTGTACTCGTGTGGGATGAGAGAATTTTTATGCTCTTGCTATTCTTTGACATATGGCACAGTCTAGAACAACTAGTCATCACGCCAAAGATGATTATGTCCTACAGCATGAATGCCAGCACTAATTTATTAACATTGTCAGAAAGACAAAGACACAGACTTAAGAATATTTAACTGCTCAGAGGGTCGTGTTTTCCAGCAGCCCAGGGAAATGTGTGTTTGAACACTTGCAACTTCTTTGGTGACAACAAAGGTCTTGTTACGTGTGAATAGTTAAGGATTCATTTCGACCACCAGCCTTGCATGGCAGATTACAACCCCAAGCAATTTGTACTTGCAGTGAGAGCCTTTGCACAAAAGATATTCAATCACAAGTATGACAGAGGTGATGAAGGATTGTTGTTTTTTTCCTTTGTTAAAACTTTAGCTCTGTACTTAAATTCTCTCAGTTTTGAAGAAGAATAATGCTTGATAGCTATTAAAATGGAACAGTGTAAATATTAATCAAAATCCTGTCAAAAAATGTTAACTTCCTTGATTCCTGTATGTAATTGTCACAAAATTAATTATCCAAAGTATTGTAGGACAAGCTGTTTTAATTTCTGATTTTAAAAGTTGGATGGTGGCAAGGGTTTCTCTGATTAAGAGCACAAGAATCTACTAACTTGGCTCATTAATGAGTGGTCATATGAACAGTGCAGTAGTGGTCATGCAATTGTATGCGTTCAGCTTTTCTTCTTCCTGGAGTTATTGAGGAGTTTTCATAAAAAAAAATCTCTTGTTTGGTTCAATGCCCTTCTTCAGTTCATAAAGCAATAAAAATTCAAAAACATCCCAAAACCTTTGGTGTCCATTAGAAATCTGTGGTGTGATGCTAAAAAGGTGTGGAAATCATTGGTATGTGACTCAATTGAGCCCAACTTTCCTTCAATGTTTGGTGTCATAAGTTAATGAAGCCATTCCTTGATTTTCTGCTGACCTGAGAGAAAATGTAAACCAGTATATTTAATCCTCAAAACTGATCTCCTCTTGAGAAGGCAATTTTACCTTCGTTTCTTTCCAAGTGGTTTGTTGGGTCAGAGAACACTTTGGGCAGGCTGTTGCTTTGCATTGCAATTGAACTGCCTGAAGATGGTTGTCTCTGGGAGAAGAGACCTCTAACCTGTTGCCTCTACACTTCCTGAAAAAGAGGGAGTTTTTTTAGACAACACCCACAACTGTGTGTTTGCCTTTATCAGTATTTCAGACTGTGACTTCACAAGGCAAGGAAATGTCAATGTTTTTGTGTTTCTGTATAGATACAAACACACACACACACACACACACACACACACAGAGCAGAGAAATGTATGTATGTGTTGCCTAATTTCACAAATATATGTAGCTGTATAAAATATAGATATGTATAATCATATATGTATGCTGATATGTCAATTTATAGGGGCATACATATATGTATGATTAGCTATCCAAATGTTTCAGTAACAAATCAGATTCATTTGGGAAAGGAATCCATATATGCTTTCTTTATGAACTAGAGCTTTGGGAACTTTATGTGAAATATATATAATATCGTATTCTCTCTCTATACATATAAATACAAAAAAAGCATGGTATAATATAAATACCAAGCATGAATAACACTGATGGTTTTCAATTAAATATGCAACACAGTTATAAAGACTAGGGGGAGGTTGCACAAAAAGGCTCCAAAGGCAAAGTAACTTCTTTCTCCATACAGGTACAATGACTGCAAAATTTAAACTATTCTAGGATAGTTCAAATTTGGATTGGTGCTGACACACCTTAAAGCTATTTGTCTCATTCTTCCCAAAAGTTCTTCACAACTGTCATGTTAATGTGACATGTTCTCAGTTGGCTGATGATTCTTGAATTACTCATTTGATTACTCAAAAATCTCTGGACTAGATTTTTGCCACTGCTGGGGACAAGCTGGTGTCTGGGCTGCCCTGGCCAGTGAGGCTGAGCAGGGTTCTCCAGGGAGTCCATGGCTCACTGCCCAGCCTGTCCGAGCTCCAGCTCTGGGAGTACCACTGGCGAAGGGGCTGGCAGACCCTGTCAGCCCTGGCCAGGCAAACAGCACCCAGGGATATCCCACCTGCTGGGTGGGATATATAAAATTAATGAATCAGGGCTTGTGTTTCCGAGATGTTTTTATTAGTTACAGCAGTGAGAAGAGGGCATTGTGACAGAGACAATCCCAACTGTTCAGTGTTTTTCCTTAAAGCATGCCTTTGAATGATTTTATATATTTTTCTTGCACACCAATTTTCCCTTATCAATAAAGAGTCTCACAAAAAATAACTTCAGTAAATATCACTTTCAAAGGAGTGTATTCAAAGTAATGGACAGAACTCCTTAAAGACATAAAATTCTCAGCTATATTAAGTTGATCCTTTCTAGTATTTTTGAGCATAATCCAATGTAAGATAACACTAAAATGTTTTATTTTTAAGATATTTAAAAATTATTTTTGAAAGGCCACGTTTTCGCATGTAAAATTTACAACTCAAAAACAGCAAGTGAATATATGCAGACATTATCATATCTTAGTTTCCCAAGATTATTTAATGTATTTTTGACTGGTAGAGACAGTTAACTATAATGTTGGTGACATGATATGCGCAGTAACGTAGCCAGTAAACAGGTGGGTGATTTTCGATTTAACTGCATTTTTCTTTCTTCTCTCATCCCATTTCAGGGAATTAACTTATAGAAGTGTCATGGAAAAAAAGATAAGAGTTTTCATTACAAGTTGTTGGGAACTAAAAATTAGCTACAAATAGACTCACATTAAAGGAAACCCTCTGGTAATGAGAGGGTATTTTTCTTCCTTGAAGTTTTTTGAACTCCACAAAAAAAAAATTATTTCCATTGCATTGAAAGCATAATGGATATGAAACACTTTAATTTGTGTTAAAAGCTCTGACAAAACATTATTTGAAATTTAAAAATGTAAGGAAAATGAATCCACAAACGCCAGAGGTTTATGTCCAGAAAGGAGACAGAGGAATCCTGTAACTTTATTCATGAATAAAAGGAGAGGTCATGGGCATTTCCCATGGGGTCTCTCAAATTGATAGAGGATGCAGCCTCTTTTATCCTAATTCCTGGCCACAGTTCCCCTCTCTCTTTCCCCATTGGCTGAGGTACTCGAGAGGTACAGGCTTCCTGGAACACCTAATTAATATACATCCCCCTGTGGCTAGCACAGGTCCTTCCCGTGAGAACATTTTGCTATATTTCATAAACAAAGATAAAGTTTGGATGTTTTGCAAACAACGTCTCCGGATTAGGTCAGTTCGGGCTTGGCCAATTGGGCCTAGGGGGAGGTCTCGGGCTGACCAATCTGGGGCACCTCTGTAAACTCTATATATATGGAAATCAAAACAATAAAGCGCTCTTCTCTCTTTCCTTGTCTGAGAACTTGGGTCATTCCTCAGCTAGCGGCTCAACAGCGACATCCCCCCCTAATACAGACAACCCCAATATACATTCCCCTTTCCTTCTTCTTCTTGTGTCTGTTCTGGTAGTTCATTAACACCATCTTGGGTAAGTAAAATTAGGGAAATGCCTATGGAAATCCTACCCATTGTTTCTTCTATCTCTCGATATCAATCTTATCTTACCAGCAGACACAGGTCCTATTTTTACCAGTTATTTGTTTGTAAAGACACTCTCTTATTCCTTTCAAAAATAAAATTATTTTTATTAATTTTGATAGTAATTTCAGTTGTGCATCAGACTATTCAGTTTTTCTGATTTCCTCGTTATGGGCCACAGATCATTATGTGCAGAAAATCTCCACTATTTAAGGAGAGAGTGCAGCTCCTGAACACAGTTTTTCTTTTCTGTGTGTGTCATTCGCCTAAAGAAGGTTGTTTAGTAGACTGTTTGTATGTTCAAATGAGGGAGGAATGCTTAAACTGGAGACTTCAGAATGACACATAATTTCATTGTGAAATTAGTGCTTTATTGACTTTTTTTCTGTGACTTTGATTCTTCAGGCATTAAAGCAGTATGTGGATTTGTGATGTGGGTTTATGAATACCTATATAATCATCACTTATTTCCTGAAAAGGTATTTCAGGTGCACCTCTCCTGCAAACCTTGGCATGTGTGAATTTTGCTTTTTTGAACAGAAACAGCATGTTGTCGGAGACTGAAATATTATGATTTATGGCCTAAACATCTTCACAGAGGACTTTTGCCTATCATAGCAAAACTGTACAAAAGCTGCAGAGCAAACCACCGAAACCCTGACTGAGGGCCTGAACTGCTAGCTGACGGAGATAATATTAAGTAACAACTTACTGGGAGTGGGGGAGAATACATTCACAGAGAGATAAAGCTTAGGACTTTTGGGGTGGAAACCATAGCGCCAGGGCTTTCAGCTGCCAGGCTTCCACAGACCCTGACACCAAAGGATGGGAGGAAGAGAGGGTTTGGGTGTGTAGTGAAAAAGCCTCTGGCTCAAGGCAGTGAACACCCATCCTCTGCTGTGCAGAGGAGCCAAGCTGTGGAGCCCTGCACCCTGGGAAAAGCTCATCCACAGCAGAGGGGGTGTCACGGCCCATCAAAGGGCCCCCCAAAGGGGTCCCCAGACCATACACTGCAACAAGATGCAACAGATCCACAGTGTTGCAAGGCACAGTGTCAAAACCTAACCCTCTCAGGAGGCACATGGGCGTTCCTACCTGCCCAAAACATTTATTAATCCTCTGTATTCCATACTCTTCGGCACCACCACGGCAGCAGGGGATCCTCACCATCCAGAGGATCAGATGGAAGGGAGCAACAAGACGTCATTGGGACTCTGAGAAAGGTGATATATTTCTATCTAACCCCTGTTATTCTGTCCCTGTTCCCCCAAGCCCCATGAACGACTCTTCTTCTATTTCTTTCATTCTGTCTTTTCTCTTTATCTTTGCCTCTTTTATTATTAAATAAAATGTGATCAATACATATAATATTATTGGCTTTTCACAAATATTAAAATGGATGCTATGTGTATCATTTCAATTTCACAAAAGTAGCCTTGTTATAAAGAATATAGTTGTGTAGCAATAACTAATGCCTTTATTAACTAAATTTAGTTACTAACTGAATTTGGACATAATGGTGAAATAGCTAATATAGTTATTTTAGAATGTTTGTAGTTTTACTTACAAATAACCAAACTGCCTGCTTGATTGGATATCATCTAAAGAACAGTGCGATGAAGAGCCCTGCTACTGATGCGTCAACTATCAGCAACTGCCATCCGCAAAGACCACAGAACAAGGCTCAAGCTGGGGGTGATAACATGACTGACCAAAACCACAACCAAGAGATGCGCATGCTCTAAAAAGGTGAATCGGGGAGGGGCCATGCTAAACAGTTCCTGGAACATGAAAACTAGTTTTGGGAAAATGGTTGAATATGCGTAATTGCCTATGAATAGGCATTAGGCTGATGCAATAGGAAAAGTATTTAAAGGGTGTCTCCGTCAATGGCAGGTGTGCTTCTGGCTAAGTGCCAAGTACCCAGCACTGTTACTTTTGCTTTATTGTCTTTGTCTCCTATTGTCCTTTATTAAGCTTTTAAATTTTGACAGGAGAGTGAACCTCGTTTTTCACATAAAATATATCAGTTTTGTGGCACCAATATCTAACCTCGTTTGGTATTAATCACGTTTTTTGGGTATATTTTGAAGCTTTCTGTGTTTGATTTGCTTTATTCACAGACTTAGTTTTCTCTGCTTTTCTGTGTTTAAACTAGTTCATAACCCTCATTGAACAACAAAATGAACCTTAATCAATGTTAACCTATCCAGAAAAGAGATGTTTTTCAGTCAGCAAGCGTGAAATAAGTAGTGATCTCTCTCAGTCATACTGCTTTTGACACAGACAGTTAAGTCTAAATACAGGTATTATAAAGTGTAGTGTCTTAGGAGGAAGTTGATACATCCCTTAAAAAAACATAAGATGAGTGAACTTGATCTTATTGTCACTCCTGACCGTAAATGGTTTGTCAAAATGTAAAACTTGATCTGTATTCCCTTCAGGACTGCAGAGATTGACTGGCAATAATATTATTCTTTTAGCTGATTCACCAGAAAAGAAGGGTTCTTGCATTAAATGTCTGTAAACGAGAAGTGAACCTTCCATGCTGGTCCAGATTTTCAAAACACGATATTAAGCAGCGATCCTCCACTTGCCAGTTTCTCATCTTAGATGTAAACAAACATTAAAAAAAACCGGTGTCCCTTTAGGTATTTGAAAACACTTTTATTTAAAAATCAAATTTAAGGGAATAGTCTTCACAGTCACAGGAAGAAATCTGCTCTGACTATCTCTAAAATGCAATCTCTGGTACAATTTAGAATATTTTAGATATATTTAAATGTTTAAATAATATTAAAATTATTTTTATGTATACTGGGGGCTCTTCAGATATTTTATTTTATTTTTTATTTTCCTGAAGAATCAAATATTATTTTTTCTTTATGATGTGATTTTGAAAATGCATTTATTACTCCACCTTGTTCCAGTGCTCCAGATAATGATGTAAAGTCTGGGGGAAGTGATGCAAATATCATAGTCTAATTATTGGACTAATTAATGCATAAGCCTTCATTCTCAAAATAGAATATAATGAAGATTATTTTAATGTAAGTGAATTTTTTCTGCATTTTGTGTCTGTCTTCATTTTTGTCCTTAAGGCTGGAATGCATATTACCTCCCTTTGTATACTCATAATAATGTTTAGAAAGATAAATACTCTTATGGAGAAAGTTTATTTCATGTGGGAATGTAGGTAAGCTCCTCTTATAATTGCTATTTTTAAAAAAATAACACTAATTTTATATAGAGCACATTGAAAATGCATTTACACTTTGGTGCTGTACTGTCCTGTGAATGTATCATTAAGATTTTGTGGAGTTTGGGAAAGAATTTAAAACCCTTACACAATGTTCATTCCCCACCATACTGTTGCCATAGTGCCAGTAGCAAATAACCATGATACAAAATCTTTACAATAAATGTGCTATGATACTTAACCTCTCCAGAGAAACAGAGGCACTCCAACTTCTTTCCTGAAGGTGGGAACACATTCCTTCCATTTCCAAGCTGTTTTCCCTAGATCTCCTCCCTTTTTATCATCTGCCAAACCTGGAAGATTTGATCTCACCTTTTCCCCTGCCCTTGAGTTACTGAAGTTATTCCTGTGGCTTCAGACTTGATTTGTTTCTAACTACAGTGACAGTCCCAGTGTGTGTGAGCTTTCCTAGGCTAAGATTTCCTCAGCACCCCGGGTGGCAGGTCTTCAGACCTGAGCACATAGATTTTATTTTCGTTATCTGATCATGCCCTTTTGCAGTGCTTTGGACATTAGGAACAGTACTACACTGACCTTTTTCTCACGCTTCTCCTTCCTCCCTATCTTGTCCACTGCTCTGATCAGATTCTCTTCTAGCCATTCTTCCAGTTTTCTTGTTCACATATGAAAGATTCACCATTGGTCTGGTCAACTTGATGAAAAATCTGTGTCTTTTTTGTGGCCTAAAATTCCTGGAAAAGTCAAGTGCTGCACTTCTCAAGGTGTTAGACCTTGCATTAACAGAGTTTAACAGCTCTAGTTAATCAGGGTGCAGGAATGCTCGGTTGAAGGGGATCGTATGAGGAAAGGCTGCACTCCTAATAGGGATCTTGGAACACTTCTAAGGAACAAAGTGCTCCATTCTTCTTTACTGTTGCCATGTAAATGCCATTAGATGTTACTTCAAATGTCACTTTATTTTATGGGGTGATAACAGTAGCAGTGTTAGAAAACGAAGGCTTCGATAGTCTGGAGTAATCGACTCCTGTCAGGGAGAAAATGGACTTTACTTACTTCCACTTTCTTTTTAATGAAGCATCTAAGATGAATATTTAAGAATTCTGCTTCCGCAGAATGGATGTTTTAAGCCCTAGTGAGGAGAGAGAACAGAGCAATCCATGATACTTCAGTTAGCGTGGGAGATTTTTTTGTGAAATCTCTGAAAGAATAGAAGTGATCTTCAGTTCCAGAAGAGTTGGAGCAAAAATGAATCCTATACAGAGAGCAACTGGGATCTCACTCCTTTTTGACATCAAAAGCAAAGTACAGTTGAGGATCTGTCTCTTTCTTATTGAAATGGCAGTCCCTGGTCTGTTGTGACAAAGTGATGGTGGACGCTTGGGCAGTTCTCATCAGAAGTCAGCGTGACCAAGAAGGTGTATTTTTTCTGTGTATAAAGTGTTTCTTCTGAGAGAGCTTAAAGGGGGGGTTATCCAGTGTTCTAAAAAGGCAGTATTGAAGTTAGCATGAAGAAAGAATTTCCTCCTTGTTAAGTGCCATATGCTGCCTTTTCATTGTTTAAACACCTTGCCTTTTTTATCAAAACCCTAGGAAATTATTTAACTAAAATGTCTTTCATTTCTGCTGTATCAGAATTCATGGATTGGATTAGAGGAAACAATAAATCCACCAAAGCATAAAGGAAGATTAGAGGACTGAAAGTTTAATTATCTAACAGTGGTGAGAGGATCTTGGAGACAGGTTGCAAAGATACTTTACAGTGACAAAGTTTGTTTTCAAACCTTAACCCTTTTAAGTTTGCCCTTTGTGTAACATACCACTTGCATGACCTCTGGGTAGATTTTCCTTTGCTAACACAAACTGCATCTCTTTTGAATGCACAGGTTCTGACTGGTGCCTTTCTTGTTTCTCCACCTTACATATAGCCTTATGAATGATTATTTAAAAATTTTTTTGAACATCAGTGTTCAGATTTTGTAGGAGAGAGGGAGACTGAATATGGTTTTCTTGATGCATGTGTTACTGCAGTGGATTGTGACAGATTTAATTCTCTATTGTTTCAGGAATTAGAGTGATTTCAGTTAATTACTTTCTGGAATTTGCTTTTAGGAATATCTTTCTGAAAGGGGTTCTGAGCCATTTTTGACCAAGTCTTACAGAAGGTTGATGATTATCATATGTAAGCAAGACACAATTAAGCAACTGTACCTTCCTACCACTTTTTCTTCTTTAATTGAAATCTTTTTCTTACTCTGTAAGAAGAAAATATTTTACAAATTTCACAATGTGCTGCTGGCTCTTGAGAATTACTTTCTTTATTCGGAATTAGTATTAGTTTTGCATCAATTGTTTTGCATATTTTATCTGGTAACCTTTCCAACTCAATGTCTCCATAAAATGAAGACCATTTTTTCTTGTGTGCTTCTTGCTAGTAAGAAAGAAGTCTCTTAAATATTTTAAAAAGTGTTTCAGCACTCTTTGCATTTTATAGTGGTGAGATATGGTTATGCTTTAAAAGGTGTTTGTGACAACTTGAATACAGAGATTGGAGAGAATGCAATAAAAAAGCTTAGCATAGTCATTATTAGCTAATTTCTACTCTGTTAAAATCATGCCAAATTACTGAAAAAAAACCAATCCAAATATCTCATTTCAATACAATGCAGCACATTATGGTCTTAAATTAATTTCCATTGATATTACACCTGAATAGCCTTTAAAGAATGCAGTACAACACTGGAGAAGCTGGTCAATTACTCTTAATTGCCTAACATCAGCATATCCTTTAACTCCTAACAAACTGCAGGGGAAAAAAAAGGAGTGATTAGCAGTTATAGTGCTTCCAGAGAGTTCCATAAAATTTTCAGTACTACCTCAACCTATTGAAATATAAATCCAGGATGGCACGTATATGCAGTTAAAATGGTTCCTGTTTGCTGTTTGTAATAAAACAGCATTTTAAAATAAAATAAAGTTTTAATAAAATTTATTGTCTAGGGAGCAAGACATCTTCCAGGACAGACTTAGAAAAATAACCATCTTCTCTGGGTTTTTTTCTCTTAAGTTACACACCCAACTCCTCTATGCAAGAATTTGCAAAGCAAAGTGTCTGCTTCTAAGTATTCAGTGTATAAATAAGAGGATGTGAAGCTGCATGAAGAGTTGTTTTCTGTCAAGGCTAGTTCTGAAAATGAAGTAAACTACAAATGCTAGAATAGGCTTTGGAGAATGATCTTACCACATATAACTATGCTAGAATAGGCTTTGGAGAATGATCTTACCATATATAACTATCAATGTTTTTATTTGACACACAGGGTTTTTTTCTATATATTTTAAATTCCAATGTAATTTATTTCTGGAAAGGATTATCAAAACTATATTGGTAGGTGGTCAATGAATGTTGAGATCTCAGAAGCTGGTTTTGGAATTTCAGGGCATCTGAGTGTAAGTCTTGATCCTTCAGTGTTTTAGGAGCATTTTCTTTTTTTTTCAGGATCCCTTTGGTTGTTTCTTTCTTCTTGTTTAGAGGCTTTTTGTTGTTGGTGTTGGTGGGGTTTTTTGTGAGTTTTGGTTTTTTGGGCTTTTTATTTTTTTGTAGGGAAATACATCAGAGTCTGTGCTGCAGACTTAGTTGCTTCTTTATTTAAGACTCATGGATTAAGAAATTAAAAGTCTTGCATAGACTGCATTTTATCCATAAAGAGCATTAATAACTAGAAAAATGAATGAATTCTGTATAAATGGCTATTATTTAAGTCAAATGCAGTATAAGAGGTACCACATATAGGTCCTTTCTTAGAGAGTAGTTCATTCTGATTCCAGAAATTCCCCTAATATTTTCAAGAACACCAGCTCCTGTTATTATGCCATGCTTACTATACATTTTACTGGTTTAGCAGGTAACAAGAACATTTTTATGAAATTGATTTCTTCAATAGCAATGTAAAATAATCAATTATCTATTGAATTATCAGAGCTATGCAAGTCTTATTAAGCTCAGTGTGATTCAGTCTTACAATTCTAAGCCAGTGGTCATCACTGTCTGGTTTTATATGTCTAAAATTCTGGGGGTTTAGTGTCAGCCAAACAGAAGGGCTGCATACAACACTGAAATTTGCCAGATGCAAGTGCTGGCAAAATGATAATCGCTGTCTGTTTGCAGCCATGGCTTTTGTACCCCAGGTTTAGTTCAAAAAACCAGCAAATGCAGCTTTTCCCTTTGTGAGAAAGGGTTACAAAACACAGTCTCTCAGACCCAGACATGGGAACATTAGTGGGGACAGTAGTATTAAATTGAGTAGTTCAACTTCCAAAAATGGCTCAGCCTGCCTGACAAACTGTGGTGATCATCTGTATAAGAAATGTCTGTGTTCATACAATAATATAGCAGGGAAGGGTGCTGGGGTATCAGTTAGTTAGATGTGAAAGGCTTTTACATGTTTCTGGAATAGAAATACAGGACTGGAAAATGATTGACTGCACTTTAGGTTGTCTGTCTGAAAGTGCTCTTATCCATCTCAGAGACTTTACTTCTCTTTTGCTCAGTACAAAGAAGTTACCTGCTGTCAAATTTAGGATGTTTCAGTATTCCTTAGTCTGCAGGGTAAACTGCTGTGCTGACAAAAACATGTGAGTTAAAGGTAATTCAGGGTCAATGCCAGTTATTCCAGTCATTCCAACAGTATAATTTCACCTGTTTTACAGTGAATTTCATCCAGACTCCTCCTGTTTGTTAAATCTGTGAACAACTTAAAATGTTTTGTAAATCTCTGGTTACAGTTTGCTGCATTTTCTCAAAGGTGAGTAAATTGTATACACATATTAACACAATCTTTCAACTAAAATTTAATTTTCTTGATTTTTTTTCTTTTTGCCAGCAACATCCAATGTTTTTTCATTTCAACACTTATTGATGTTGCCTAATTTTGCCAAATACAAATTTTCATTTGATTTAAAATTATTTAATGTACTCTTGACAGCCAAGTGAGGTAAGGAAGGTATAAATTGAAATCAAATTTTGCTGGATAAATGGAATCAGTTCAACATGTTCAACTCTGTTAAAGATAGCCCACATTCCTTGGCTTGCAGTTCAACTTTGCAGTCCTTTCCTTGGAGCATTTTACTGACATGTTGCTGACATATACCTGTAGACATATATCTGTAGGGCTGCAGGATAACCTGAGGAAATGAAATGAACTTTTTAAATTTTTGTTTTAATTTGAGCCAGAAGACATTCTATGGGCACCCCTGTAGGAGTGTGGGGTTCCTAGCCGGGACAAGGACAAATGGTGGATGTGGAGTGTCAAGCTGTTTCTGTAGCTAAAGAAAAATATGTTGGCTTGTAGGCCATTACTGCTTCAGGCTCAAGAGCTCAACACAGAATCATAAAACCATAGAATGGCCTGCACTGGGAG
The DNA here is from genome assembly GCA_024500445.1 of Entomyzon cyanotis. Taxonomy (NCBI): domain Eukaryota; kingdom Metazoa; phylum Chordata; class Aves; order Passeriformes; family Meliphagidae; genus Entomyzon; species Entomyzon cyanotis. The sequence continues at coordinate 8,135,820 of JAKEPQ010000756.1, forward strand.
GGACCTTAAACATTACCCAATTCCAACTGCCCTGACATTGCAGGGACACCTCTTCCACTAGACCTGGTTGCTCAGAGCTCCATCCAACCTGGCCTTGAATTCACTTCAGCATGGTGTTGATGGGTACATGTGTTGGTTTGAAAACAAACCAGTGGGAGATCACAAGTCAAGATTGAAATTAAAAAATAAGTGAAATAATACAAGGAAAAGCGCTGACAAAGTCAGATACAACCTAACACGCGGTTAGGGTGATGGTAGCAGTCCAACTGAAGTAGCTCAGTTGAAGCAGTAATCCTGTGAAGGTCTGGTTTCCAGCTGAAGGTCCAGTGGCAGCTCTTGTCCTCTGGGAACCCAGTAGACAGGGCTAGCTCAGGCAGTTCCAAGGCCAGGTTATATCCAGGTGGGAACACCTGGCTCCTCTCTCCTGGGCAGAGCATCCCACAATGGGTGAGATAAGTCCATGAGTCATGCGGTGGGTCCCTGATGGCCCATTGTCTGTTATCAGGGGTGGGTTATTAGCAGGTGATAGCAGCTAATGGCCCACAGCTGGTGGTAATAGAATGCTTAAATACATCTATATTGCAACCTAGGACAGTACAGTATTTGCTTTCACAGATTTCACAGAATATTCTGAATTGCAAAGGACCCACAGGGATCATTGAGTCCAAATCTTAAGTGAATGGCCTATTCAGGGACTGAACCCTCAATCTTGGTGTTAGCACCGTGCTCTGACCAACGGAGGCAGTCTCAGCAGATCTCATCTGTTAACTTATCTCGTACTGAGAGATGTTTTTTTTCTGATATAAACTGTCATAAAACAGTGTGGGATACAAAACTTCATTCCCACCAAAAGGAAAGCAAGATTTGAATGTTTTGAGCCTCACAGGTGAGAATCAGTCTCAAGAAACCCAGAGGAATTAGTCATATGTATGATCATTTAAGTTTTGAATTTTTTGAAAAATTCTTAATAACTTAATCTTATTACTACCAGTAGAGGGGAATTTATAATGATAGCTCTCATTTAAATATGATCTGTTGAAACTGAACAGGGTAGTTACGATAATTTAAAATAATGTGTTGGAACAAAAGCTGCTAAAGGAACCTTGGTGAGTGGAAAACCACAGTCAACAACGGGGAGAGCAAATGAGGCAAACTTTGCCCTCAGACTAGGCCAGCCCACTAATTTCTATCCTAGTATGGAAATGATTTTTCAACTGTTGTGTTTTCAAATGTGTGATTGGGAAGGTAAGGGATTTTTCGATTCTTTTTCCTCACCTTTCTTTCTGCAGCCCTTACGGCTGAAGAACCAGCTCTCCCAAGGATGTTCATAAATAAATAAATATGTACATACATATGTGTGTGTGTAGGTATATGTATATGTATATGTATATGTATATGTATATGTATATGTATATGTATATGAATGCAAACCCCCTTTGGTTTTCAGCCTCAAGGCTCCCACTGTGTTTGACCCTGTGCTGGAAGCAGAGTGGTAGAAAGCTCATGCATATCCAGATGCCCCATCTTTCAAACTCAAGCATAGTTTTGCCTTAGAAAAGAAAGCCTGGAAAATCTTTTGGCAAATCAGTTCACTTTATAAGTTAGTTTTTTAATCTCACATTCTCATCTTTCAGTAGAAATGCACTATTTTTGCCTAATTTTTTTTTAGAGGTCCTTTCAAACTATAACCCTTTCAAACTATTCCTAACAGTTAAAAATACAGCATGCTGAAAACACCAACCTATACAGCATGCCAATGCAACCCAAATAAATTATCAAATACATGTATCTCTGCATCTATATTTATAATCTTCATGACTATATAAACAGGCATTTAGACTAAAAAAAATAAAAATACAATGCAAAATTGAATCATAAAGCTAGTTCACAATGATCTCTAAATATAATTAAATCAGTGGTTTGTAAAAAGGCTATTTATTTTATACAGTTACATTTTATCACTTTAACTGCAAGATAAACTGCCTTTTAAATTACAATTAAAAAGCTATTATTAAGTAGGATAATAAGGTTGGTGCAATTTTTAAAACCTCAGCTTCCAAATATTTATTCCTATGGTTAATAGCATTCTGTGTGTGCTGAGTTCAGCATTAAAATTATTTAATCTAAACAAACTGAGAAGCTATAAGTATGCAAGTACAAGAAACTAATTTAAAAAATCCCCTAACTACTATGTGTTTTACTGCAGCTAAGCTATTATAATTTGTTCTTATGGAAAATAAAATGAAACTATGCAGTACAGTCTATTATACAATCTTTTTTAGTTTTAGATGCACTTAAAAGGAAAAGGCACTAAATACTACCAGTTGAATTGTAAACACATCAAAATGTATTGCTCTAAGCTGTAGGACTGTATTTGTATATTATTTTTTAAGAATCAACATTATTCATTATTTGGATTTTGCCTTTTTTTTTTGTAAAATATTAATTGGAGAGTAGAGAGATGCACTTTAGCAATGTGATGTTGTTTTATGACAAATCTCCAAAGGCTGAATATGTGAACTTTGACCCTTTCTTTGTGTCCTGCTCATAAGCAAAAACGTGTGCCATTATTGTGGCATTCTGGTGGTAGAGTGGCTTAGAGTGGAAACATAGAATTAAATCTATGTTCAGTCCTTTTTGAGGAAAATTGGGAATAGGATATGCACAAACTGGTTGAGTCTCTGCTAAGACATGTATTCAGCAGTGTAAAAACTAGTGCAATGCACCAATGATATCCCTCTAGCTTCTAAGGTAAGGGGATTGAGGAAGTGGGCAAGCATAAGTCATAAATCCGCGCTGGCAAGAAACACTCAAGATTTCCGCATTAGTTTTGGCTGTTACAGTGAAATCCTAGCAATGTTTAAGGTACCTGGATTGCCCTCATGAAGGTTTTACAGATCTGTACCTCCTACTAGAACTGTGTTTTGCCTCAGAAAAGGTTTCGTTTCCAGGAAAAATCAAACTGCTAATGCAATAATAAGAGCTGTATTTTCCTGAAAGGCATGTTGATAATTTTATTATTTGGTCAGTCAAGCAATCTGAATAGAATTTATGAATCCCATCCCATTAGAGGAACAGATAAACTATTATGGATTAATTATTGGAACTATGCTACATGAAATAATGTGGGCTTCTTGCTAGGCAGTTGTCACATTATTAAACACAACAATTAGTGAAAATCAGAAATCTCTGATAGTAATAATTTTCTATTAGGTTTTCTCTTTTAATTCCAATAGGTATTTGAAGTGGAGTCAAAGTGCAATACCTTCCAACTTCTTTGAGTGCCTTGTGTGAGAAACCCTATTTAATCTTGATTTGTTATGAAAATAGTATGTTTAGAAAAAAACAGAAAACAAAGGTAGAGAAATGCTATTCAGTCTGTATTTGTTTACTCTTTAATTAACAAATATGTAATTACAGTATTAAACTTACCTATGCCTATTTCAGTCTACATGAACAGATTGTGAACAGAATGATCTGCATTTTTAATAAAGATTATTCATGTGAGTAATATTTTACCAAACTTGGTGTGCTAGACTGGCATCCTCATAGTTTCATCCTGATTTCCCACTGTTTTCCCACTTTCCAAATGTTTTTCCTAGTGAATTTCTGTACCACGGAGATGAATACTGCTCCATATGCCATGACTCAGTGTGGGATGCTATCATCTGATGTTTAATTCATAAGGAGGTATGTTCCATGCTTCCTCCACTCCACCTTCTACCCATTATTTCTCCTTTTTTAAATGTCCTAGGAAAATATATGGATTTCTTTCCCTTTCCCAGGGGAAGAGGTTTTTCCCCAAAAATGTGGTCTGTGGGGAGCCCTTGTATTTTGTTGAAAGGATGAGTATTTTTCAGCATTATTTTTCAGCATGAGACTAACACAAACTCCCTATTAATTGGGCAGGGGCTGTGGGGTGGGCAGGGAAGGGAGAGGAGAGGGAGCAAAAGGATATAACTGGTCAGCCTTGTGAATACAAACAAAAGCAAAGTCCATCCATATCTGGATCTAGTTCTCCAAATTCCCCCAAAAGAAACATTTTCAACATTAAGTTTTTTGAACGACAAAAGAAAGGATGCTCCAGCGCTCTGATCTGAAAGTAGGATGTGTCAGCTTCCTGCAGTGCAATCACACTCTTTTGTCCGAACTCCAGCAACTCAACAGGGAATTTGAATTGATGCTATGCTGTTTTATAGGTTTGGTATTTTGTGTTTAAGAATGTAAAAAAATATTTGTTCTAAAGATGTTGCGTCTATATCCATATATTTATGTATACATATATATGTGTATATTTGCACATTTTTTCAAGCAGCTGCTAGACAATTTTCTTTAGGAATATTGTAGGCAGATGCATCTGAACGATTGGGTCAGTCATGGTGTTTTCAAGACTATTTTGAAGTCATGCTTAAATCAAGCTGTGTTACTGAATGGAGAAGTTTTTTAGTTAACAGAGCATTAGAAAGGAAAAAAACAAGAGAATGATCCAGTGATGCAGTAAGGAAAGAATATAGGGACTCAGTAAAATACTGTGCAAAGACACCATCATTGGTCTTTGCTCCTACAAGCATTATCAAGCAGAAGCTGTCTTTTCCTAGCAGATGCCTTCAAAGGAAGGAGAGTGGTGTCAGAAATAAAAGATTTTGCATATTTAGAACAGGTGGTCATGGCATTGTGGGATGGTGATATGAAGGAAGACGAAAAAATGCGTTATGCAAAGGTGACAAGACAAAAAGTGACTTGGAGGTATGGGGTACCAGTAGTTTCTAGAAAGGAGAACTACATAAACACTTTCTGAGTGCTTGTCTTACTGCACTGATTTAAAAAAAAAAGCAATATTTTGGATATTCCCTTGTCTTCTGTTTGCTTTCCCTTCTGCACAAGATTTACTTTAAATCTTTTTCTGTAAGTCTTCTGGTAGCTCTGCACAACTTCATGATGAACCTCATTAGTCTGTGGTATTATCTTAAAATGTGTCAGTGTGGCATGCATGTAGACTCTGCTTCACACACATGTACTCATGTCCATGCCATGCACAAGGACTTCACTTCTTGCAGGGTGAGTATAGATGCAGACTACTCCGGCCCTGAATAATTACTGTATTTCCCAGTCACCAGGGTGTTCTGTGATAAGACCATATGCTTAACTTATCCTTAACAGACAATTTTTAACTTATTTTTAAAAGATTAAGTGAGAAGTAAATAGTAGAAAACAAGCTAAAGTGCTGCATAAACTCTCGTCCTGTAACTGAGATTTACAGGTTCAGGATGCGGTGAACCTTTTCTTCATGAGCAATTTTTTGGCTTGCTCAAACTCAATAAAGCCCTCCCCTGCTTGGCACTAGTGCTATCTGCCACTCACCTTAGAAAGTTCAGAAACATTCACATGCAGGAACAATTCTCATTTTCTGTGCCAATGAAATTAAATGGCTCCCCTCAACACCACCTTTGCTTTGAGTGGTGTGATATGTCTCGCTACACACAATGTCTTGTGTGTAATTTTCAGTTCTAACACATCCAGCTGCTTGGATCTTTCATCATATAGATTTGAACATCAAATGTTAAGGTTCAAATGTGTTCATGGATAATTCAGAAATGGATGGAGATTTGTCTTCAGTCTTCATCTGTGGAAACACTAACACTGAGAGTTCACCAGTCTCACTCCAGAACAAAAAATGTAAATAAGCTCAAATCAATTACATGCTGAATAATGCAACACAAAGAAAAGCTTTTTGAGCTAGGCACTGGAAATTGAAAGCTATGATGTGTATAGGATCTATGCCAAGGTCTCTGCTGAGATGGGATGAGTTTTTTTGGCAACCAGTTAGGAAAAGGAGGAAAAGCTGATTATTTTTATTGAATTTTACTTTTGTATTCATGTGGCTGAGAAGCATCTTCCACTCCTCCCCTTTGCTATTGCACTGTGGTGTTAGATGTTAGCTCACATACAGATTTGGTTTTAAAATAAATGGATATTGTTTTGTTAATTATATACTGATGAATTTATAAATATTTTAAAAGAGTTTTCATATCCCCTGTCACTTTGATTAAAAACCACATGAATCTGTACAGAGAGCTTCAGGAAAGCCAAACCTGTTGAAAAATACACTTTGCCAAAATGGGACTGAGTAGTTAAAAGATGTTTTCAGGAAATATTTTGCTGTTTGTTAACAATATTTGATCTCTTACAGAAGGACAAAAAGAGTTTGAGAAGGCTACTGGTCCATGGTGAAATAGGAACTGCTGTTGGACACCAAGAAAAGGTAATGAATTTCAACTGTTTCAAACACTCATGTTTTCCAAATGTAGGAAATGAATTCTGGAAAGATGCAGTTAAGTCATTAATAAGAAAGAACTTGGATGTGATAAAAGTAACACTAACAAGGAGAGAAGACCTTGTTCTTGAGCATACTTGGGTTTAGCATCTTTAGAGGTATTTTTAAAACAGCTGTATTTGGCTAACATGACCTGTGCAGATGGACCAGCAGTAGCAAAACCGCCACTATGCATAATTGCAAGGTAATTTGGAGATCTGTCCTTGATGGCAAGCCAGGGGTTGGAAACAGATAACACACAGATGTCAGTGTAGGGGAGGCAGCACACTGATGGTGACCACTGGTGTACATGTGTTACAGTGCTTTAGTGGAATCACTTCACTGTGTGCTTTCTGCTCTCACCTGTCCCGCACGCCCAAAATTGTCTATGACTGATATAATTTTCAGCTCCTGTGGGTGAAAACTTTGACCTGGATGGTGTTATGCTTGATTCTACTCTCATATAAGCCTCTAGGGTATAATCTGAATATTTTTAAAAGGATTTAGTTAATTCAGCTCTGTTTAGCCTGGAGAAGAGGAGCCTGAGGGGAGACTTCATTGCAGTCACAGCTTCCTCATGAGGGGAACAGGAGGGGCAGACACTGATCTCTGCTCCGTGGTCACCAGCGACAGGACCCAAGGGAATGGCCTGAAGTTGTGTCAGGGGAGGTTTAGCTTGGATATTAGGAAAAGTTTCTTCACTTTGAGGGTGGTTGGGCACTGGAACAGGCTCCCCAGCAAAATGGTCATGGCCTTGAGTCTGGCAGAGCTCAAAAGCTTTTTGACAGCTCTCTCAGGGACATGGTGTAATTGTTGGGGTGTCCTGTGAAGGGCCAGGAGCTGGATTTCAATTATTCCTTTGGGTCCCTTCCAACTCAGGGAAGGGTGTGATTCCTATTCTGTGATTCTGTAGCTCTCTTTGGAGCCTCCCCTTCTCCAGGCTGAACAGTCCCAACTCTCTCAGCCTGTTCTCATAGGAGAGGTGCTCCATTCTTCTGATAATTTGTGTGCCCTCTTTTGGAGTTACTCCAACAATTTCACATCCTTTTTACATGGAGGACGCCAGAGCTGGACACAAGCACTACAGGTGAGTCTCACCAGAGCTGAGGAGAGGGGCAGAATCCCCTCCCTCCCCTGCTGCCCACGGGGCTTTGGATGCAACCCAGGGTAAGTTTGGCTTTCCAGGGCTGCCAGTGGACATAGTTGGGTCATGTTGAACTTCCAATCCACCAGCCCTGCCTAGTCCTTCTCCTCAGGGCTGCTCTTGATCCATTCTCCATCCAGCCTGTATTTGTGCTTGGCATTGTCCTGACCCGGATGAAGCACCTTGCACTTTGCCTTGCTGGACCTCATGAGTTTTGCACAGGCCATCTCTGCAGCCTGTCCAGGTCCCTCTGGATGTATGCCTTCCCTCCAGAGTGAGGCTGCAGCACAGAGCTCAGTGTCGTCTGCAAAGATGCTGAAGGCACACACGGTTGTTCTGTTCATGTTATTTATTTATGTCATGCTTTCATGACTCACCTTGACAAGGTCACTGCTTTGTGCTGGAACATGTAGTGAATTCAGGATGTTACAGAGACTTTTGCCTTGTGCTTTTGGACAAATCCCCCAATTAGGACAAGTGATCAAACCAAGGTATAGTTGCAAACAGTGATTTTTTGTCAGTACCAAAAGAAATCAAACCAAAACCCCAAACTAAAACTGACAGGCACTATGCCTTAAATTGTTATGGCAAGATGAGGATTTTGAAGATTAACAATCCATGTTAAGAATTTGCAGTTGAGCAAGAACAAAGGAAGGTAACCTCTGAGAACAAAAAATATCTTAGAGGCATATTATAATGATAATTTGTTGATGAAATAAAAATGGTAGTGGTACAGTTCTGGGAGTAGAATTATATACTTCAGAAAACAAAGCATTTGCTAATTGAGTAGATGATACCAAAGTTATGCAATATGTTACAGTGGTGAATTGGACTGTGTGTGGGTTGTGTGATCAGATATATTTAATTTAATTTTTTTATCTATTTAATCAGATATTGGTTGAGCTTTTCACATTACAGGAATTTTGATAAGGTAGGTTTGAGGTGGCTCAATGTGGAAATGAGGTAGATTAATGCTTGCTTGAATAAAATGTTTCTCAGTGTAGCTGCATAAATTACGTAAATGAGAAAAAGATATGTTTGGAGAAAATTTTGGGAAAACATTACCCAAGATAATACCCCATACTGTTTGTTAGTCACCACATCAAGGATATGCTAAAAAAAGTGTCATTTTTTTTCCTCTACTGAATGATTGAATTTGCATATTAATTTCTTCTTAAGCAAATTTGATTTTTTTCTAGGATAGATTAAAATCTGCCTGGACATATAAGATTCCAAAACATAGCAGTAATTAATTGAATTTTCTCCACCTCTATTTCTCTACCTTCTAATTCTCTACCTCTATTTAACCTAATGGTCAGCATAGGAAATGTATTTTTATTGATCATAGTAATGACAGAGAATAGCCTTTTAATGTGTCCTAAGCTGATTGATGTAAGGTGGTACATTATGGTATCCACACATCATGGTGTCCTGTATTATTGTTTACCTTTCCAGGACAGTATCTAAAGCATTTTTATGATTAATTTAAACGTGTTAATTTTTTTTCTAGGCATATACTTTCATTGTTAGATAGCATGCTGTCTTCATTTGTGTTTGTTATTCATGTCTATTTGTTACAACTCATATCATCCTTAAATATAAAAGACAAATTCTTTGGTTGCTCTATCAATAATTCTCTATGAAAATAATAGTTTTCTAGAGGATGCCACAGCAGGAATTTCCTCCTTCTAGTTATGCAACATCAAAGGGTAAGCCACCTACTGGTTAATTTATGTATAAAAACTGCTTCAGTTTACATGTTAAGTGATGCTTTAGCACTTAAGGCTAAATTAATACTAATCATGTTTGTGTAACTATTGACAATTGTTGTGACCTCTGGCTCAGGCTTTAAAGAGATGCGTATGTTTAATTATCAGCAGTAGATTTTATTTATCCATAATTACCACCAGGAATAAATTATAAGCTAGTGGGGAAAAATAACAGTAGAACAGAGGTAATGACATTTGCCCTCCTCAATGAATGGAAGAACAAAGAATAAGGGTTAATTGTTGATGGTGAACTGGCTACATTTTCAAAGGAATTTCCTAATTTTTAAAGTGTGGGGAAAATATTAACCCACAAACCCAGGTTAAAATTTCTCCTTTGCTTAAAGTAAACAGTTAAATCTTTAGTGAACTAGGTAACAAAAAGAGTTATCTGATGTAGGTCAGTATTAATTTATACTGAAGTGAGGCTCAGTTTTGATAAATATTTTCCAGGTGTCTATAGAAAACTATTCTAGGTTCATACAAGAGAGAGAGAGAAAAACCTTCTGAGAATTATAGTGAAAAATCAACAAGCACAGTTAAATTTTTCATGACAGTTGTTACTTTTGGAACACTTTCATATGTCCATGAAATTCATATGAAAATTCAGTAAATTTGAGGTACACCTTCCTTGGTGGATCGCTATGACTAACTTTTTTTCAGAAGATTATGATTATGGTTTAAGTGGAACATTTTCCCTCAAGAAATTTCACAATTTGTGTAAAACTCCGTCCTCCCTCCAACTCTCAGTAGCATTCTTAGCAAAATAGGCTTCCTGATATTGCATACCTTACGTTAAAATATAAAAAATTCTGAGGGTATATACACAGTATATAAGACAGATAGTCTTGGAGGTAAAGCAAAATAGACACCACCCTGATCTTCTGCTATCCACACCCCAAAACCTGGCTTTGTCCCATGCTGAGGAGAGGAAAATCTTGATCTAGGAGGACCTAGTCTGTCATCACTTTTGAAAAAAGCAAGCCTTGTGGACACTGTTGCCTATAATTACCCTGAGGAGCAATCCTAATTCCATCCAATTTTGAATTTCTACTAGCCACTTAACCAGGTTTCCAAATTAATCCAGAGGTTAATCCACAAAACGTGTTTTTTTTTCTATCCAAAGTAGGGCAGACTCAGGTTATTAAGAAAATAGATTTAACTCAGTAACATCAAATATCTTTAAATCATAAAGTGTATGAAAAGAGAATGGCCTTAGTATCGCAACCTTCATATATTTCAAATGAGCATTTTTCTTAAAGCATCACCATTGTTTCAGCAATTTCTTGTAAAGTCATTGATTTTATGTTGCTTCAGGGAAGGTGCAATTTATTACTGTTAATAATGTTTCTGTGATTACATGAAAGGTTCCTTGTTGCCTCTAATTAATTAACCCATCAGAAAGTATCCTTCCTTTTAGAATAGATGATGAGGGGTTGTTATATAGTCTATCTGACATGTTTTGTTTTCATGTGAAGCAAGCTTTGGGATGTGAATATTCTGAAAGTTTTTTGCTTCATTCTCCTGTAAATGTCATGTTCAAGTCAGTCTCAGCACAGTCAGGTGTTGGGGAAATTACTTGTTTGGTTTTTCCAGCATCTGCTTCTGCAGTGGGGTCTTATTCCATGGCTGGGTTGGTGTTATTGCACTTTCAAGTTATTGTTATTGTTCAAGGCTTGAATTTTCTGATGTGTCATTGAAATAAATTGAAAGGTTTGTAAGCTTAAGTGGCCAGTAAATGGGGATTTTTTCTACATTCCTAAGTTATTCATACATATAGGGAGAAGCCCACAGTGTTATCACTCAGCAGTAGCCAAGCACTGGGACAATATTAATTCAGCACTTCACTGTCGGTCATGGGCATGTACAGCACTCTCAAAATTCAGTGATACTGCTGTGAGAAATCAGCTCACTGATGAGTCCAAGCACGAGGTTTGAGCCTGTGCTTGCTGTGGTGTTCGCTGCAGAGGTGGCTCTAAGCAGTAGCCATGGGAGGGGGCACAGAGCAGTGAGGGAAACAAAACCTCTAGTGCTAATCTTTCCTGTTGATATCCCTGAGAATTCAGCTGGAAATGAAGCCTCATCTTCTGTATGCATGGTTAGTACTGGAAGCATTTCTAATCGTTCAAGATATTGCTTGGTGTAACTTGTGGGGTTTTTAGTTTTTACAACAGTTTCATAGCCAGTTCTTCTTTTTTAAAGTTTGTTCCTGCTATTCTCCCAGTGTTCTCTTTTCTCATCTCCCCTCTTTCTTTGCATGCTTGTCTGGTGCTGCTGCACAGCCTTTGTGCTGACGCATTATGTGTCACAATACTGTTCAATTATGTACTGAAGAGCATCTCCACACACATAAAGGAGATCAGAAAGACAGTGGCAGGAGTTGAAGCCCAAGTAATACCCTGCTGGGCTACTCCTAGGCCATCACAGGGACCACCAGCCCATCCAGAACCTGTCTGGAATTTACCAGGACAGGTGGGAACACAAACCTATGACTCATAAGAACAACCAGCTTGTCCAGACCCTTACAAATGCTATCTCAGCTAAGCCATCAACCTCAGTGTCCAGGCATGAAACCCTTCACAAGGTGCCATGGGGAGCAGTTTTGCAAATTGTCCTTCACACTCAGAGGTGCTGTTGCTCAGGGGTGAGACACATTGTAGGATACAGGGGAAAAGCAGTTTGAGACCACAGAGGATTTACAGGGTGTTTAGGGCAGGAATGAGTGGGAGGAAAAGGGAGGTGTTCAGGTGATTTTGGGAGGAACAGAAGTGAGAAAATAAGGGAGGAATAAGGGATTAGAAGAGATCATCTCATGTAAAAATTTGGTCTACTCTGACCTTGCCCTGCACCTGATAACCTGTCTGTCCTGCTTACAAAATTTTTTTCCCAGCCCTTCCCCAGGTAGGAGATCCTTCTTGTTTGTGTGCAGGGGGATCTGTGTGCAGCAGCTGGAAGAGCAGGGGGTGGAGGGCCCATGTGTCCCTAGTGCCAGCGACTGGAATGAGGGTAAGTCTGTGAGCGTGTGTGTGAGCAAGAGTAATAATCAAGCCAAATGAGCTGGATGAGTAGAAATAACCCAGAAGCAAGATGTTGAGCAGGTCTCTCTCTAGGGCTGACTCCAACTGTGAAAGCATCTGGGTGCCTCTAGGGTTGAAAGCATGGAGTGGATTAGCTGTTGGGACCTAGAAAGTCCTGGCTCAACTCTGTGTGTGGGTGACAGTCTGTGCCAGCAATGGGTGTAGGGCTGCAGCTTCTGGGGCTCAGGGAATGGAATCATAGAATGGCTTGTGTTGGAAGGGACCTTAAAGATCATCTCTTTGCTATGGGTGGAGGCACCTTCCACTAGACTGGGTTGCTCCAAACTCCATCTGACCTGGTCTCATATATGTCCAGATGCCAGCAACTGCTGAGCTGGGGATCTATCTGGAAACCTGGAGTCACTGCAGCTTGCCATCAACCCAGCTCTGGTAAGACTGAAGCTCACCAGATTTGCCACCTTGTAATATTGTGTCCAAGTAAATGTACTCAAAGCACAGTCATTACAATGGGTAATTCCATTTTAATTTTAAATGTCTAGGGCAATATGTTCATGTACTGGTCATTCATTTTGCCAGACTGAAATGTTTGCTGCAGAACAAAAAGTTCTGATGGATTTCAACTTGCCTTCCTGTTTAAATGGGTTCTGGTTTCCTTCCTATGCTGACTGCTAAAGGGACAATTTCTGAAAAAAAAAGTAATGTAGACTTAATTCAGGAAAACAGTTCTGTAAAAATTGAGATTTGCTCACTGGAAAGTATAAAATGAGGATTATTGGAGAGATAAAAAAGTACCTGAGAATAATATGACTAATCAGTGAGCCATTGAAATTAGAGCCATGCACTTTAGTATTCTTACAGCTTTTGTGCATATTTATGTATTTTAATTGGAAAAAATACAGATTTTTGCCACCTGGTGTTTTGACATGCTGCTTAGCTGTGGGATATGAATACATTGCAATTTATGAACTAATAATCTAAATAATAACATAGCTATTAATTCAGTATTATTGTGAAAAAGATTGACACAACTTGAATGCTCTGAGTGTATTCCTACCTGCCTTTCTCACTGAGTTATTAATCTGCATATAAAAATGGTGTTGAATTGCTGCTTGTAAATGAGGAATCTACTGTGTAGGGCATAGTCCTTTTACTTGATAATAGTGGTCTCTCTAGTCTGTGAGGCAAAGACATAACAAGATCCAACAGCTGGAAGTTTAAATTACCAAAGTCTAAACTGGAAAGAAAGTGAAAACTGCTGGCAGTGAGGTCAAGAAACCATTGGAACAGATTACTCAGAGGCACAGTAAATCTTTCATATTCTTGTTTCTGTCGTTCTTAGGAATATCACCAGATTTGACGGACACTGAAATTATATGAAAGTGGTTTATACCTGTTTAATGATTGAGATTCAGCTAGTTCAGGAGAAGAAACTGTAAGTGATGTCTACCTTTGCCTATAATGTCTAAGATAAACAAAAGTCAGATTAAAAATTTCAATGGGCTAGTGGGTTACCATGCCACAGTAGATGGTTTAAGTAAATTCTCCTAGCCCATAAGGTGTGAAGAGGCATATTTTTGGTGACAGAAGTTAACTAGAAGGAGCATGTGACTGGTATATTTATCCATCACTATTGTCAGTTCTGCCAGAGCAGTAACTTCCATGTCATGGGTTAGATTGTGAAAGGCTTGCTGGTGCTCATAACAGGAACTTGGTCTTCAGTATACCTTGGCCAAGTTAACGGTTTGTTAAGTTCCCATGTGATTCAGGGGTACACAGTTGGTGTGAAATAGTCCAGCCCTTGAAGCAGAGCTGTTGATTCTATCAGAAATGGTACAGCTTGCTTTTCAGAAGGATGTAATGATGAGTACCTCACTACCCAGCTCTCAGTATAGAGCTGCAGTATAGAGCTGTAGAACCTTAGTGTATAATTACAATTTTATACTATTTTTGGATCCCTTCAGTGCCAGCACATGAGTTTGTTGCTTTTGTAAATGTTAATACATTTCTTGAGCTATTTTCTCAGAACAAGAACCACCTATGGTGCTTAAGTTCTCTTACTACAGTTAGTAAAAATGACTATTATAAAATGAGTGCAGAGCTGGGGGTATTTTTTTGATGAAATGAAGCACAAGAATAGGAATAAAAGCAAGTAGAGTGCTTGTCAGAAATGGACGACAGAGGAACTGCAATAGGCGGAAAGAATTCAGTTAAATTATGTGCTTGAAAACACATGGGTAATAGATGGGGAAGAGATACATCAGTTACATTAATGTGGATCAATAATTGATCTCTGCAAAGAGGCATAAGAGACAAGTGTGTGTCATTAATGAGGAGGAATTAAATACAGTCAAGAAGTCAAAAGCATGCATTATTAGAAATGAAGAGTGAGAGTGAGTGATGAAACAAATCAAACTTCTATTCAATCTGAAGTTTTGTAGTCTTGTTAATGGTGCTCCTTAGCTTTACTGGGAAAGAACAACCTTTCTGAAGAAATGAATGTGTTTTCATTTGGAAGTAGAAAATTAATAGCTCCTTAAAATTCTAAACAAATTCTTGTATCTGAACCTAAAAAGTTATTTGTTATTCAACACTTAAATGTGTAAAGCTGATGAATAAAGAATGTAGCTAGCAAAGAATTCTGGACAGCTATAACTAATGAAGCAAAATGCAATTGCTTCAGAAGAAAAAAAAATTAGAAGAGGTGAACTGGGAGATTTAAGACTGACAAATTAGGAAGTTTTTTAAGGTATAAAATGATGAAATCTATATTTACTAGAGTTTTTCTGTTGTGGGAGACTAAAATGGCATAGAACCAAAGAAAGTCATACCTGTTCCCTTGTGATTAATAAAAAATTGAAAACTTGACAGAATACCTAGAATAGTGAGGATTTTTAAGTGGATATATCTGTAGAAAAGCTAAAGGGAACAGTCAGAAAGAAAAAGACAATTTTTACACACATCAATATATTTACAAGGAAAAATTATTGGCAGAAAAGCAAAAAGAAAATAATTGTACTGGCACAACAAGAAATAGAAATCATTATCTCATTTCCATGAGTAGCAATTCCAATATTGTTACAGTGAAACATGGTGTACATTTAAAATTTTACAACAGGCACAATAGTCTGTGACTTGGAGGGTCAAGCTCATAGCAAGATTCATTCTTGCTCCTCCTTCCAGACTTCAGCCTCTGGCGCACATGTCCTGATCTTTACAGTCTTAATGCTTTTGTGGTGCATCTCTCTGTTATGGAGATTGGAGTGTGTTTCCAGCTTGTCTGCCCTCCACAAGAAAACCACCTGAGAGGTCCAAGAAAGTTCCTGATTTTTTCCAGCAGGGAATTCCGATTATGTACAAATATGCTACTGGAGCTCAGAGTTTTACTGTTTTATACTACTGAAGATTAAAAAGAGAGGGCTAAATCTTCCACAAGGTAAGCTTTTATGCTGATAATAAGGATAATGCTAACAACCAACTGGTAATTGAATGAGGTACATTTGTAGGACTGTATCCACAATACAGCCTTTTTGTATATTCCTGTAATTTTGCAAAGTAATTATTTTAGATGGAAGGGGGGAAAAATAAGTAAGATTCAGGATCTCATTCTAAGCTCTCTGTAATTGATGAATCATCAAGTTATGTATTAAATATTTAGCTTGTCTTTTTGAATGTTGGATTTTTTAAAAAAGTGTTATTTTTTGCATGATCTGGGGTAAACTTCCACTTTTCTTCTCTCTAATAACTCATTTACAATTTTATAAATTATTATTTTAAAGAATGTGCTCTCTTGAGAATGAGTGTAACCACCCCAGAATGCCTGTGTACTTTCTTTCCTCCATCTGTGCAGTAATAACCATTTTACAGAATAGAAGGAAGGTCAGCAGCCACTCATATGACTTGATCTTATGACTTGATCTTTTTTTTTTTTCAATTTTTTTTCAAATCTCTAGCTTTTCTGCCTTTGCCTTTTGTTATGGACTGACCACAAGAAGTTTAGTGATGAAGAGTAGATGGTGTTTGGGGTAGACTGAAGGATGGGAACACCAGCCTGCCGTGTCCTCCTGCCACAAGATCTTGAACTTTCTTTCTCTTTCTTCTGTCAGACTGGAGTTCATTTCTTGTCCTGAAATATGAAGGCAAAGTCCTTTTATTGTGCTGTTCCTGTCTTTAAAGCCTCAAGCTATAGGAATATATAATAAATATTCCAGTAGTCAAAAAGGGTATGGATTTCTTTTTCAGTTCAGGTATTTATGAAAATTCCTACAATTGATAGATTCTCAAGCATGTCATCTTCCTTTTCTCTCTCTTACCCTCTACATTTTTTCCAGCTGTTGCTTTGAGGAGCCATTATTAAAATAATCAGCTGAGTACAGCACAAACATCACTTGAGAATGCTTCCTACAGTGCCTCATTAATGGACATAAACACTTCTGAGTACACCAATAACGAGTTTCATTTATAATATAAAATACAAATTCTATGATGTGGACACCTGCTCACTAAAAGCTGGACTGAGGCTTTTGTTCCTGGGTCAGAAAAACAGAAGCTTGCAAAGATTCAGATTAATTTCTCAGATGGATTTGAGTCAATGTCTGACAAATGATGGTCCTGTGATCCTGTGATTAGTGGGGAAATTTCTTTCAATAAGGTATTAATGAAATTCTCCTGTGTCTGAATTGTCATGCTTGATCTCAATTTTAGGAGACACAATGTGAATGCAGAACATTGCTCAAAAAGTAGTACTAAGAGGGAAAAATTAAAAATATATTTTAATTTTATGCTAGAGTTATATATCCACACAAATTTCATTTAGAGATTTCAGGATGAACCTGAAATGAAAATTTTTAATATCTAATCTATATTTCAGAACCAATATTATGTTTGGTAGGGAGAGGGACAGGTAAACAAGATTGGAAGAAGAAAGGAATTTTTAAGAACATGGGATTCTGGGCTATCACCAGTAGTATTTCAGGGTTTTTTCCTCTTTCTGAAAACTTTATTTTCAGGGAAAAAAAGAGCACGTTCTACTCAGATGGATATAATTTTGATTTTGTAAAGTAATTTTTATCTAATATCAATAGAAAACAGTAGTGGTTTTATACAAAACAAAATCCTGTTTTAAGAATTTAAGCAAAACAAGGATCTCTATAGTGACTCAAGAGCAATACTTAAAACCTTTTCTAAAAGTGTAAGAAATAAATCACAGAAAATTGAGATAGCAGTAAATGATAGTGAAATCCAGATAGAAGATTTTCATCCCAACAATAATAAAATTGTACAAGTTGTAAAAGAAAACAAAAAGTCCCCAAGCAACCATGTCTGAAACCTTTAAGGAATTTGAGAGTAAATCTGGGTGTCATAATCCATGTGATATTTTTTCTGACATTAACACTTTTTGCTATGTTAACTGGGTTTTGTTTTTTTTTAGCATACACCAGATAAACTGGCACATTTCACCTTTGAACTCTATCTATCAGTTTAAAACTGTGCTAATGCTTTCTGTGATTATCAAAATTATTATTACCAGGAAAAAAAGAACAGAAGAAAGAAAATTAAGATAAATAAACCTCTAACCTCCCACAGGGATTTAATTTTAGAAATCTGCTCCAGTTCTACATATCAGCCACAGGCAGCATGTCTCTAAATATACTAGCAAGACATTCAAGGCAGTAAAAGTTCTGTTTAGTAAAAATTGTGTGTATACACACGAAATCTTCTCATAATGAATATGGAAGGTTGTAATGAACATAATTGTACAACTGACTTTTCTGTGAGATGAGACGTATAGCAGAGGTAGGCAGCAAAGGCACAGCAGTGCTTTTGCATTCCAGGAATGCCTGAAATGAAAGCTGTTCCTGCATTTCTGCATGTTGCTTTGCACATTTTGATTGATGCTGAAAATTACTGGATGCTTGAGGAACTCCCTACTATGTATATTACAACATCCTGTGTATTCCAGAGGGAGATTTTCCTAACAGCATAATGGGAGACATTGAAGACATTTCTTATTCTTTCCTTCTTTAGAAGGCAGACTGGGAGAGAAAATATTGCTGGGGCAGAAGGGATGGGATAAGGAGAAGCTGATTATGAGCTCAAACTGTCTAATGTTCCTGATAAGCTTTAATGATCGTTCCACATTTTTCCTTTGACTGCATTTTTTCACCCATCAATGTGATAGGTAGGGCCAGAAAATAAACTAATTAACATGAGTGTTTGATAGGATGATTTCTATGCATGGTAATTACTGCTTTGTTTTTTTTCTTTTCCTAAATTATACACAAAGTTGAGCTCCTCTATGTAGTAAACAACTGAGCATGCCTTGTCCTTGAATCTTCTTAAACCACTGTCACTATCAACTTTGTTAAATTGCCACTTCATATCAATAAATATATTGTTGCTCCTCTGTTAGAAGTGAAGTGTGTAACACCACCTGCAACAAGTGTTTTGGTGTATTGCCATGCTTCAACCAGGAAAGTGAATGTTGTCTACACAAAGAGAAATGTTTAATGTTAATAAGTGGTCCACATATTAAGTCCATTTTGAGAACTAAAGCTTAAGCAAAATGTCATTTGAGGATTTTTCAATTTAAATTACCATGGATTTTTAAGTGTATCTTCAATTTTTTTCAGGTTCTATCTCTTAGGATGAAGGATTAAAACATTTTTTTTTCCCATGAAAATATGATTTCCTAAAATGATATTGTACTGCTGGATATTGTACCAAATGTGTTTTATACTGATGAATAATTATTGCAATATCTGCTAGTTAACAGAAATATGAAGGCAATACTTACTGCCTTTAAACTCAAACTGTTTTCTAACTACAAATCTCTGAGGACTCTGTTAGTCAAAGATAGGCTAAAGAAATGTGGATAAGAATGCGTTTTATCCTGACAAGTAGTTTCTCTGCTGAAAAATAAAAGTTTTGACTGATTGAGAATTTACAAGTTTTGTTCTGAATAAGCCATTAGTGGGGGTTTTTTTACCATTACCATTTACCATTTTTTTTTACCATTTACCATTTTCCCAAGTTATCTGTGGTTACTGTTTACCCTTGGGGATGAAGGATCCACATTTGGTTCAAAATGTGAACATGACGATGTGCAGCTGGATTTACAGCACATACTGTGATGACTTTATCTTGCCCTGCATTAGGAAGTTACTTAGGGAAGCCCACAGGCCTACTCTTCAAAATGGATGGAAGTGACATCTTGAGAATTTCTACTGGTATCTTGCCATTAGTCAGGAATAATGGACTTGTATTATTCTCTCTTGGCAATGGCAGCACTAAAAAAGTAATTTTGCTGGGTCAAGTGAACAGCATTATACAAGATCTCAGGAGGTTCCTACTCTAGTAGGACTCTCTGCTGCATTTATTGTTTAATTGAAAACTTAGTCTGAACACGGTAATGATTTGATTAGCGGGATGTAGCACCTCTGCCATGAGGAAAGGCTGAGAGAATTTGAATTGCTTAGTCTAGAGAAGAGAAGCTTCAGGGTGACCTTCCAGTACCTGAAGGGAGTCTACAGGCAGCTGCAGAGACTATTTACGAGGGTCTGGAGTGACAGGATAAGGGGGGATGGCTTCAAATTGACAGAGAGTAGGTTTAGGTTAGATGTTAGGAAGAAATTCTTTATTGTAAGGGTGTTCAGGCACTGGAACAGGTTGTCCAGAGAAGCTGTGGCTGTCCCATCCCTGGCAGTGTTCAAGGCCAGTTTGGCTGGATCTCTGATCAACCTGGTCTTAGTGGAAGGTTCCAACCCCCTGTGGCAGGGGGCTGGAACGGGATGGTCTTTAAAGTTCCTTCCAACTCAGACATTTCTGTGATTTACACAAGGCTTATGCTGAAATCCCCTGTAGCCTTATGGTTTGGGGAAACCACAGGATAAAGAAAGATTTGAGATCATATTTTGTCCAAAACTGGAGATAACTGATATGAGCTTCTAAAGCTAGATGAACACCAGAAGCCCCAAGTTACGGGATAAAAACAAGTACATTCTGCCTGCCCAGCTGATGCCAAAATATCACCATACTTTTCATTTGATATATATTCTCCAAACTCAAATGTCTAAAATAAAAAAAAACCTAAAAACTCCCCCCCCAATATAGCTATTCTTGGTTAAAAAAGAAAAAAGTACAGAACAAGTAAATCAAATTGGACTTGTTTTAATTTTTTTTCCTTCTCTCAATTTGATAGTTGAACTAGTAAAAGGAAAACTAATTTTATTGCATGGTGATAAAAGTTAGAGTTCCCTTGACATTCAAGGCATTTATCCCCTTTCTATCTAGAATAACTAATGTTTTGTCATTTTCTTCCATAGGAATAATAATAGCAATTGCAAGGGTTATAAAGTTGCAGTAGCAGCAGCAATAATTCTTTCCCTCTGAAAAACTAATACAAGGTGGATGAGAAGCCTTGTAGTACTTACCCTGTCCATAGCTAATTTGGAATGGGTGAGCTGCTAAGCAGGCTGGAATCACTCCACACTGTCCCTTCTCCCTTACCAGCACCTTGGCTAGAAATTGCACTGTGAAAGTACTCCAAAGGCTGAATTTAGTGATACTCTGCAAAAGGCAGGTCCTGTATCAGGTCTGGTTCCTCATCAAAGTTCTGAATTGCAAAAGAAGTAAGACAGTGCTAGAAATTAATTTGTTTTAGCAAGAAACAAAGATGAGACATGCCTGTTTGCAGAAAATTTCAGGGGTATTTTGTTGCCTTACTCTTTAACCCTTTCTGGGAGAAGGGTATAGAATAAGGTCTTAAGGACCTGTTGTTAACTCTTACTTTTTCAGGCAAAGAGAATGGAGAATATGTAGCAGAATTTTGTTGGCTTTTGTTTTTATCTTAAATGTTGAGTCCTCAAAAGGTTCTGCCTTACCATCATAGGGTCATAGAAATGTGGACTCATTTAGGTTGAAAAAGACCCTTAGGATCGTCAAATCCAACCATTAACCCATCATTGCCAAGTCCACCACTAAACCATGGCCTTAAGTGCTATATCCACACACCTTTTAAATACCGCCAGGAATTGTGACCCATCCACTTCCCTAAGCAGCGTTTTTCAACGTTTGGCAACCTTTTTGGTGAAGACATTTTTCCAAATTTCCAATCTAAACCTCCTCTGGTGCAACTTTAGGCTGTTTTCTCTCATCTTCACACTTGTTACCTGCAAGCAGAGACCAATCCTCACCTGGCTACACCCTCCTTTTGGGTAGCTGTAGAGAGCGAAAAGGTCTGCCCTGAGCCTCCTTTCTTTCAGGCTCAGCCCAGTTGCCTCAGCTATCCCTCATCAGACTTGTGCTCCAGACCCTTCCCCAGCTCCATTGCCTTTCTCTGGACACACTCCAGCACCTCAACGTCCTTCTTGCAGTGAGGAGCGCAAAACTGAACACAGGAGTGAACTGAGCTGTGGCCTCTCCAGTGCCCAGCACAGGGGGACAATCCCTGCCCTGGTCCTTGCTGCCACACTATTGCTGATACAGGCCAGATACCATTGGCTTTCTTGGCAAACTGGGCACTGCTGGCTCATGTTCAGGTGGCTGTCAACCAGCAATCCTGCATCCTTTTCCAATGATTCCAACTTTGCTGATTTCAGGAGATAAATGCAATGTAAAAGTAACTATCATGGTTAATGTGTTCATACTATACTTTAATCTGCTTTAAAAATGATCTGGTGAAGCCAACAGGTCATACTTATAGTGTTCTGTGTTGGATTAAAGTTTCCTATTTCGGGCATTTCTGTAGGTGTCCTCCCTATAGTTTCCTCATGTTGTACTACTTCAGGGGCTCTCATACCAACAAACTAACTTTGCAAAATGAATCAAGTTTTATTTCTTTTTCACCTTTTGTTGGAATGTGTTGTTTGCCATATTAAAAATGTTTTCAATTTCTTTTGTTATGAAAATCTGGAAGTTATGGTTTAAAGTTATGGTTTTTTATGGCTTCCATAAAAATAAGTGGTTTTTTGTTAGTTTTTAACATTAGTTAAGATTAGTTTTAAGACTTTTGAGGTCCTTTATATTCCCCTGTTCGTCGTAACTTTTAAATTTTCTTGTAACAAATGTTTCCTATGAACTAGAGGTATATCAATTTTGTTTTTGATTTTGGTCTCATTTGATTTACTTGTAAATTTGTGAAGAAAATAGGCTTAGCATAGCCTATGCGAAATTTCTATAAAAATATACCCAATTCCTTAAAGATTTTTCAATATAAATTTATCAGTTTATATTGATCTTCATGAAGAAAAGAGTAGATACAGTTACATCTACAGTCTGTTAGCTGCAGAATCATAAAATTATACAATGGTTTAGGCTGGACCTAAACCATTAGTGCCTCACCACTCCCATAGTGTTCCTGAGACCTAGTCTAAATGTACCCTCTTTTAGTTCAAAGCCATTACCTCTTATCCTGTCACTACATGTCTCTCTCCAGCTTTCTTATAACCCTAATTTAGGTACTGTAAGGCTCCTATAAGGTCTTCTCAGAGCCTTCTCTTCTCCAGACTGAGCAACTCCCACTCTCAGCCTGGCATCCATCAACAGGTGCTCCAGCTCTCTGATCATCTTTCACGGTTCTCATCTGGACTACAAGAGGGCCCCATTCTTCCTATGTTGGGAGCCCCAGAAATGACTTTTTGGAAACTTTTCATGAGTGTTGGAAGAGTGATCTTTCTCTGCTCAAGCATGTCTTGTTGCAGTGGGTTTTTTGAATATGTCAAGATGATGCCACCCACACTTACTTCAGCTGCTGCTTTGTTGCTCGTGCCTGTGGCTTTCAGGCTTCCTAAATTTATCAGATTATATTGTTTAAATAAGTTGGTGCTGTGAATGCTCTTTGACTGGCACTGATTTGGATTCTAAATATAAAAATAGTTGGAGAAATACCTTTTCCTTTTTTTTTTCTCAAAATCTTAATTTTGTCCAGAGTTGCTCTCAAGTATGTGCCTTGGAGAACTATGTGTCTGCCACCCATGATCGAGCATTGCCAGGAATTCTGTCCAACAAAGATCCCAGCAATAAACAGGGGTGTGAATCAAGGGGAACTTCCACACACAATAGCAGTATTTCAGTTGAGTAGTGAATTCCATTACCAGAGTTAACTGTTTGAAAATGGAGGTTTCAAAGACATCATCAACTTCCCTAGGCATCGATTTCAAGTGAGGTGACAAATACACTGAGATACGTTATCCATGAAAATAGAACAATTTGCTCGGTTATACGAAATGATGGTGGAGGAGCCACTAAACTTATTTTTATGGCACATAAGTGCTAAAGAATCTGCAAAAAGTATTCTGCAATAATGCCGATACCATCTTTTTTTAATGTTAATGAAAGACACACCAAAAAATAGTTTTAAAAGGAGGAAATAGTTTTCTTATGCTGTGTTCCTCACCTCTTCATAGCCTTGGGTGAACTTTAAGTTTAATGTGGTGCATTAAAGATGAATACCAAAAGCTTTTATGAAAAGATTAACAGTGGTGAGTTTTCTAAAACACATAGAAAAATGGCATTTCTATTGAGAAATTTAAGGGGTCAAAGTACAAAGATTAGGTGCATAACTGTATCAAAAGATGCTGACAATAGCTTTTAAGACATTGATATTTTCAGTCTATCAAAATCAACTTGAATATCTGCAAAGACTTTTTTTCCCCCATGGAATAATACTTACATGTAAAAACATCAGCAATGATGTTGGAAGCAGATAATTTCTCCTATTTTGGTTAGCCCCCTAAATACATTCTTTCCTTAAAACTGCTTTTTTCTCTGCATTTTATTTCTACAGTTATCACTATATTTATTCCTTAACATTACATTGTGCGTTTCTGGAAAAAAAAAAAAAAAAATCCAGAGACAGTTCCACTTGGAGGTTAGAAAACCGATTCTCAGAAAAATGGAAACGTGCATATGAAGTGTGCTCCACTGCCCCCGCCCTGCCCTGCCCCGTCTTTCTTTTACATAGCTGTAATTGTTTTCACTCAAGCGGGGTTTTGTTCATGATCAACAAATACGTGATTTGTTGGGAATAATCTGTCTTGAATCCTGACCATTTGACATTTGACTCAATATATAGTTAGAAAAACAATACTCTGTAAGAAAGTTTATTGGGTTCAGAAGGTGACACCTATACAATTATATATGAAAGAATCCTAAAATAGGGATTAAACTACAAAATGTGTGAAATTTGACTATGGCTTGGTTGTATTTGCTTTGTTTGCTTGTTTGTTTTCTTTTGTTTTAATTTGGAACAGCTGATAACTATTTAGAACCTAGACTACAGTAAAATCTGAGGGAAAAATGACTGAAAAGTGTATGCAAAGGTTTATTTTATTCACTTAGGGCAAAAAGGGGCTAGACTTGCCCTTTTAGTTTCTCCTTTTAGTTTCTGCTGTTTATTTTTCTGTTTCAGTGCTTTATGTTGGCTTGTGATCAGAGAGACTCTGAGCATCTTGTGTACCCCTTACACACACAAATCTGCAAATCTGTGAGTAAACAGCCAAACTGGTGAGCATGTACTTGTCAGCCTAACTAAATATTAAAGCTTGGGAAATGCTTGCTCAGAAAATAACTTAGGGTTATTTACTTACTTTTGAAGACAGTAAATTTCCATAAGCTGTTTGCAGTTTACTGATGTAAAAAAATGAGAAATTCCTTTGAAATAAGAGATGGTATATGCAAAACCATTTTTTCATACTGATCTGAAAATTTTCCATTGCTAATTTCCATTTTCTTTTTAATCTGAAAAGTTGATACAGTGAATTATCTTCAAGTGAAAATGAGAGAAAAATCATCACTACTCAATAAAACTCATCTAGTAGGAGTTAAATGATTTTTATTCCATTATAGCTACTCTGAACTTTCATGCAGTGAGGAGCACATCTACTCACTTTTGTTATTTTCATTCTGCTATTTTTTAGAACGTGATTAAAAGTAACGTAGAATTTTTAATATGCATAATTTCAAGATACTCTTAATGTTCTGGGAGACATAACTCTTCAGAACTGTTGTAATTATTCCTTATTTCATGAAACTTTTAAAATGGGCAAAACTCACTAACTTGCTTGCTCCTCTCATGAAGCATCTCAGTCAATGTCTTGTCCCCCTGCTTCTAAGGTGCTGCTGATGAAAACAGCCTGTGCATTCAGGAAAGTGGAAGAATATTCACTTCTACAGAATGGTTGGGATGTTTCACTTCACCTTTCAGGTAATTGAAAATTTTGTTCTCATCATAAACCTCAAAGGAAAAATATGTATTTCAGAACACGGTTGCGAGATTAAGATTTCATGTATTATTACTACAGATCATGTTAATTAAATGATAATTTGTTAAAATGCATATCCCATGTGACCAAAATATGCCATGGGTGTCAAAGAAAGCCAATGCCAACAGGATCCAAGATATACCCCTGCACCGGCCAAGGCCAAGCCCATCAACCATGGTGTTAGCTCCTCTGGAATAACAGATTTAAGAAGGAAGGAAAACTGCTGCCACAGCAGCCAGAGAGACGAGTAAGAATTTGTGAGAGAAACAGCCCTGCAGACAAGACAGGGTGAGAGGAAGGACATAGAAAAGGGCCTGCAGGTACTCCAGATGTCAGAGCAGAGATTCCCCGCAGCCTGCAGTAAGTTTTAGTTCACTGAATGTTTTGTAAATGTTGCTGACAGCTCCAAATGTTCCTGGTTAAATGGAAAGAGGTGTCTATGAGTTATATGCTGCCTTGGCCAAATAATTGATTCAAAGGTAGCCAGCAAAGCTATGCCAAAAGGGAGTAGCAGCTGGAATCTTGCTCACTAGATGCCTTGTGAATATCTTGCTGTGATACTGTGCCCATGTTCCAAAACTGTGAGCCAAGGCACACCAAAATATTGTGTTAGGTTTTGTGATACAGATGAAAGAAAAAAAAAACCCTGTTTCTTCTATACATTTCAGTTTTCAGGAAAGACTGGGGAAAAAAGAGAAACAATAGTTTTATATAATTAACACTTTACTTTTTAAACTTCATGTAACACCCAGTCCTTATTTTCAACACTCTTATTTTTGTAATTCTACAAGCTGCACACTCTGATGTCCTTTGATTATAGGTCAGGTTGTTTTTATTTGGTGTTAAGAGTACTACTATTTTTTTTTCCCAAATCATTATATTTCAGAAAGGGACTATTCTGCTCTCTTTCTGGTTGTGTTAGATATGTGGTTTTAGGCAAAATGCTTTTGTCCCTTCTTCCTCAAACTGTTCTATGCTGCATTTCAGTACTGGGTCAGAAGACTGACTTTCAGATATCTCAAATATATATATATATATATATATATATATATACACAGACACATATATGTATGTATTTGTTATTAAGTTCTTCTTCTAAAAACCTCTATGATTTTTAAAAATTAGTTAAAAAGCTTTAAAACCTCCTGCTGATGTGACTTTCTGTGGAAGAAAGGCTTTATAACTACCTTATTTTCTTCTGTGGACCAGGCAGTTTAAACTCAGTGACAAGTAAAATTAGTTTTAGTGTAAGGTTAAAAGAGGAAGACACATCAGAAGACATTCAAGATTAGGAGACAGTATAACAAAATGACATTGTTACTTCCATGTTGCTCAGGCTTTATTCAGGTTTTTATTCTAAAACAGGGAAGATTGACTAATGGAGCTATATTGCAATGTAGTGGATGGGGAGTAGTTTACACACTAGGGCAAATCCACATAATCTTCCTTCACCTGAATTCAGACTTTTATTTAAGTAATTAGCTTAGCAGAAAATATTTGAAGGCAGCTGAGAAATATTACAGGACAACAAGATGTGAAACATTATTTATTGCCACTAAAATTTGCTATCTATTCTTTAGACTCTTACCATGTAAAAAATGAGTTATCTATATCAGAGTCTGTTTTATGGTTCTAGTAATTACTTCTTGCCAAACATTGTGAAATTCTGGAGACCTTACTTTTCTGAATACTTTCCTATTCACAGACTTTTGCTTAGTGTCTTGAATGTAAGTTATGAAAAAAGATGAAAAATATAGCCCAGAACTACTGTATCTTGTGTTTAACCTCTATGTACCTGATTTGACGTGACATTCTGTGATCAAATTTGACTAGAAAAGGATTTCACCATGAAAATGATTTGTGAAGGAAGGAAAGCAAAGGACCAGAAAAGAAAGTAACAGCAGCGTATGCAGAAGATACAAGTGGGGAATTAATTTTGGCAATACTTATAAGCCACTATTATTCAATATTTCCTTCCTAGATGGCTTGAGGGTACTGATACTTTGAAGCCAGATGCTGATTGACTGATATGACCACTTAATTGTATGTGTGCATGTATGTGTGTGAAGACATATATCACAAGGACTAGAGGTGAATAGAGAAAAAGCATTCATTTTCCAGGAAGATTGTGATAAGTTTGATGTGTTTTTCTACAAATTTTGAATAACCTTCTACCTATTTGGGATAGATTTCTTTGGACTATCAGCAACAAGCCAAAAAAAATTTGCTTCAGGCAGCCCTATGGAACAAGATGGAATAGTGTGATGTCTCGATGTCTTGTACCTTCAGCCAACAAAGACCATCAAGACATACAGAGGTAACATTTAAGTATATGAGCGCTACTCTGTGTGGCAGATAAAATGATTAGGAGCTCAGAGCAATTTGGAGTCTTCAAATTGTGATCAGCTGGATTATGAGCAAAAAAATAAAAAGGGATGACTGAAATCTTGATGATGAGCATTGGAGCCTTGAGCTCAGTCCCATCTTTTACACCCATGAATTTCAGCAGGTGGGGTCAGCCGCTTTTAACTTCTTAGAGTCCTTTGTGCTCCACCAAAGGTGCATACACAGATTTTATTCTGTTCATTATGGTCCTCCCTGATGATGGAAAGGTCATATACTGTGATGATGAATATCATATTAATCTGACACTGCCATCCAGTTAGTAAGATGAATAAATTGCCTGATATACAACTTCAGCAGTTGCCATTAGGCAAAGTAAGATTTGCTTTGAGCAAAAGCTGATACTCAGATCCAACAACACTTTGCATTACATCTTAGTCACCAAAATAATCAATCCACTGTACCAAGGAATGAAATTGACATTAGAGATTAGGTAACATTTACAGAAAAAGAAACTTAAAGGATTGAAGCAAATTATGTTATTCAAATTCTGCAGTTGGCTTTCGACATTGTTTTCAGGAAAAAACAGGTGTTGGCTATGTGGAAATATAAGGGAAACTGTAGGTGAACACAGCAATTACCAGTCCCTAATCTAACTCACTCACAGTATTTTTTTAATTGCTATTTATTTATTTATTTATTCTTTATTATTTTTTAGTAATTGAATTCTCATTGGCTGAAGGACATAAGCAAAATCTTAGCAGACAAACGATAATCTCTCTTGGTTTGAAAAATCATTTTTAAAGTCTTGGGGCTAATGATTGGTATAAGATATTACAAGAATGATTTTCAGTTTTGTTAATCTGATTTGTAAACCAATGTATTAGAAAGTAGTTTCACAAAAGATTAAAATTTGTTGCTTTATTAATATGGCTGTTATAGTGGAGTACAACATCTGTTTGTTCTGCATTTAGTATCTTGAAATTTGGGTATTGACCATCTAAACACTGTACTTTAGATGAGCAATCATAGCTATTTGTTTTTTATAAAGAATTTGTTGTGAAATAGTTCCACAGTGGTTTTGAAAATGAAGTATTCCTGCAACTATAGTTTTCCTTTTAAGCATTGAATTTCCACAGTGAGGGAGATCACTGTCCATCCAGCTCACCAGGTTGTCTCCAGCAATAGATAGTAGCAGATTCTAGGCCAAGTACAGAACACCAGAATAAAGCAGAGAAGCCTTTCCCCCTTCAGCTTCCAGCCATAAGCAGATTAATGGCTTTATTAGCCAGCAGCTACATCAGACCACTGTATTTAGGGGCTGGGAATTGATATCACTTGCATGAATTTATCTCATCTTTTTATGAATTCATTTATATTTTTGGTCTCTTGTGAATTTCACTATTTAATCACATTTTGTGTGAAGAATGTAATTCCTTCTGATGACTTTGAATTGCTGACTGTGACTGTGGTAGTACCATGATTTTCCTTTTCTGTTCTGTGAAAAATAAGGAATAAATAGTCATTGTTTAACCTTGTGCATATTGGTCATGATGCTCTATGCATCTTTCAATTCCTCCATAATCACTTTTTTCCCCTCCAAAACTGATGGAATATATTTTGTTTACTCTAAATATTTATTTCTAAATACAGAAGCTATTAATTATAGAATCCTAGAAGCATGGAATGGTTTGGGTTGGAAGGGACCTTAAAGATTATCCAGTTCCAACCCCCTGCCATGGAAACAGACACTTTGCACTAGACTAGGTTGCAATCAAAACTGGCCTTGAACATTTCCAGGGATGGGTAATCCACAGCTTCTCAGAGAAACCTGTTCCAGTGTCTCACAGGAAAGAATGTTTTCCTAGTATCTAACTTAAATTTACTCTCTTTCAGTTTGAAAGAGGGGGAAATTGTCTCTCCATTTTGTTGCTCTTCCCCATCTTTTTTTCCCCCATTTTTAATTTGGCCTTTTTTTGGGGAGGTAATGGCCATACATATGCGCAGTATTGATGGCACGGGGTATTGTGTTCCATGGATTTCAATATTAGCACTGTCAGGATATTTTTCCTTTCTCCTCAGTTATTGATAGCTCCTCACATCTTACTGGCCTCAAGCTCAGCTAAACACTGAGCAGGATGAGAAATTTTATTTTTCCTTTTATTTTTTTAAAATATAAATTGCTTCTGATAACATCAGATTTAATAGGATTTTGTTACTTGTCCAGGATATGCTCATGTCAGGGCAACTCAAAGTTTAAAAGCTTCTCGCAAGCAATACTTCTCTTATTCCAAAGAGAGAGATTAAAAAGAGAGGAAGAAGAGAGTATAAATTTAAAAAAAGTAATACAAAAAGCATGAAAACTCTGCAGTTAGGCATAATTTGTCCTTGACTGCAGATTAACATTCAGTGATACATTCAGGGTTAGGAGTGAAACATGCTGAAAAACTAAGAAATTGAGTGAGATCCTTCACAATTTTGGGCAGGGATATGAAGCAAGAGGATAGATGGAAGTTCATGCCTGCTGCATAAATCACTGTTATGTAAAGTAATGCTTGTGGGAAAGGAGTGGGTTTTTTTTCCTTTGGCTTCTAAAGATCATTAGGATTTTGACACACTTGTATACTTACACATACTTAATTTAAAAAAAAAACGGGTTAGTTACCACCACAGTAGGACAAAGTGACATCTCCTCCACTGAATATTATATTTGAAGCAAATGGCTGACTGGTCCAGCTCTAGGAGAACTGAATTCTGTTTTCAAAAGGAAAGGACAACAGATGAGAAGAATAAAAGAGAAAAGCAAAGAAGATGAGAAGGAATGGTGGAAAAGAGGTCAATTCTACAGTCTCCTCCCACTGTGAACCTAATGGGGTATGCAGCTGCTACCTCTTCCCTTAAGTAAGAATTCTGGAGGACTATGAAAGAGATTACTAATTTTTTTAATGAAAAACAAAGGAATAAAGTAACTTCTGAAATCTGGTGAGTGCAATAGGTTTAAAATGAATAGATTAATAACAAAATTGTCCTCCTACCCATTACATACAGTTGATATTTTAATATGCTTACTCTTAAACCAGCAGCTTTCCAAAGCTGTTACCACTGTAAATGAACTCCCTAAAATTCTCAAAAAATACATACATTTTTCATGGTGTTTGGGACTTTTCTACATGCTGCTGCCTGTACTTCTGAAGCAGCTCCTGATCTTTGCATGTGCTGAGGGGTCTTTACCCACAGTTCCCCTTCCTGCCTTCAGCTTTCTTAAAGGAGCTTCTTGGTCTAAGCTTTCTCGGAAGCATCCTCCTGATTTGGGGATTAAGCTTCTCCCATATAGGACACAGAACACCTTTCTAGGAAACAGCACACCTAGTGCATAGTGGGGGCACAAGGAAATTATATATTGTGATAATCACTAGGTTTACATAAATATCCAAATGGCAATTTTGGAATTCTTGTTACTGCATTATGCATAAATATGCCTATTCATATTCTGTATTTACATTAGTCTAGAACACATAAGAATCAGAGAAATACAGCCTGCGAGCTCCAGAATGATTGTTGTGCAGTAAGTCTAAAAATCCCTCTGGCTTCATTTAATCTTTTTCTTGTTAGTTCGCTACTATTTGAGGGGTAGAGGGTGTTACACTAGGAAAGAAAGAAAGAAAAATAGGTGGAGATATTGGATAGCATTTGATATTAGGGCTAAGAGTGAAAAACACAAGGAAGTCTTTAATACAGATTGAGAGAGAACACATTTTTTAAATGTCCTTAGTTATGTCTTTGTGTATTGATTCTTTTTCTGAGCCTTCAACTGCAACTGAATCTTAACAATAATGTCCTTTTCAAGGTCTTCCTATGTTTCCCTTGAGGTTTCATTAAGGAAATCATAGGATAACTTCTTCTCTATGAAAATAGCTTCAGTTAGGATGTTTCATAGTTCAGCATTATTAGAAAACAAAAATATTGGGTGTTGGAAACGTAGGTGGAAGGTTATTCGACAGAAGAGATGCTCTTCAGTGGTTAGAGATTTAACTGCAGATAGGAATGAGGGAAGTCAGTCCAAGAACATCACTAATTTGGTTACAGACTTGAGAGTTTTCGCAGGAATCATAGTGCATCATAGAAGCATCAGAAAATTTGCTCAGATTAAGAAACCAGAATGTGTCAAAATTCATAAATATATACAAGTCAGAAACTGGATGAGAGGAAAGGAAAAAGGATACTTAATTTCTGGCAAATAACTTGTGGGAAAGAAATTTGGATGTAAGCTATTTATTTAAGCTAGAATCAGAATTCAGAGTTGCACCATGTTTGAACAGAAAGTGAGTGTTGTTGAATGGCTATGTAATCACTTTTTATTCTCAAATCTGAAGTGCTGTTTTGCAATGTGTCATTGAATGAATTATTAAGTTATGAAGGTATATAAGTATATTTAGTCAACAGGCTGTAAAACTGCTCAGGAGAATTTTTTTTAAATACCTCAGCAAAGCACCACAAAGAAGCATCATCAGATGATATGCATGTGGCTGGGGATAAAAGGAAACACATCTATTAATGTCTTATAAATCAAGCTAGCAGAGAGACTTGATGTCTGATAAATTTGTTTATCTCTGCAAATACAGCTGCTGAATGTCTTAATTCTTCACTTTAAAAGAAAGTGTCTGTGATGAATTAATAAAGTCTTGATATACATGTATAATGACCAGGGTTTTTTCTACTCCTTTCTGCAGCACAGCTTCACTTTCATCTCTTCTGGAAAACAACTTACAATTTAATTATTATAGAAAGTCAAGAGGATTACTTAATGGAAGAAATAAATCTGCAATGTTATTAGAGCATGAAATCAAGTACACTGAATATAAAGCAGAACCCCTATATTATGTTTAGCTCACATGAGTAGGCTTATTCAAGTCAATGGAAATATGTGCATAAATAATACCTTTAAGAATTAAGTCCTTGAATAACTGTTTGTAGTATCTGGACATAATACCCTTAAGAAAATGTGATAGTATTACAGTAATATTCGCTGCTCCCTTGTTATTTTCTCAATGTTTAACTTGGTTTATTTGAGCTGGTTAAATCTTCCTGTATAATCTTATTCAGAAAATACCCTAAGCCCTTGCTTGAGTCTATTTGGGCTTTTTCAATAAACTCAACAAATGCAGTTTGCCTGCACTGGATAGACATTTTTGGATGCGTTCTGATTCATGCATCCAAGTAAGAACTGTGGAGTATAAGTAAAGAAACTGTAGTAAGTCAGATATGTCCTGAGTAAAATAATGTATTTATGAAGAATGGAAAGAAGTCATATATTGCATATGTGTAGCTATATTTATGAGAAAGTACTTTCACTGATTCTGTCTCTCCAATGAAGCAAATATGTACAATGTGGAAAGTTGATTTGGTAAAATTTTACAAGCGAGTTACATTAAATACAACAAAAAAGGAAAAGTTGGCTGATTAATTCTTTGTCCTAAGAAGCTGCAAATTATTTAATAAAATATAGCTGGCTTGTACTGCCAGCTACAATGAGTAGCTACATTAAGTCACTCTGCACAAATGGTCATTTGTAAGTTTGTACACATACTTAACTGTTACTACAGGGTCCGGGAGGGTGGCACAGGCTGGCTCCCCCCCCGGACCGGGTCCCTGGTCCATGTAATCCCACTGGATCTGGGGCACCCGGCCCCCGGGGTCCTGCGGCATGGAGCGAGTCTTTCAACCACAGAAATTCAAGCAGGAAACGTAGTAAGGCGAAGAAACAAACTGGACTCCATCTCTGTTCTGGCAGGGAGGTTTATTTGGGGTACGGGGGAGAGGTTCACAGGGAAAGGAGAAGGGGAGGGAAGCAGGGATGGGGTAGGAGCTGCCAGCTCAAAGACGGAGGACCTCTCTCAGACCCAGGCACTGGCTTTTAAGGGGAAAGGAAGGGGTGGGGGCTGGCTCTCTAAGAGCCAGTCCCAGGAGAAGGAAGGGAAGATTGGCAAAAGGGTACACACCAATAGGTTTTGAGGTACAGCATGATGCATATTTTAAAATGAACCAATAGTATACAGAGCAGGGAAACAAAGAGAGCACATGGAATCCTAAAACCCCACATTGCTACACTTAACTAGTACTGTGCTGTTCAACATGGAAAATAAATTTTAAGAATACTGTGGGAATGGATTAATTGACAGTCTTTGTTTACTCAGTCTGGATTCCTTTGATGTAAAAATCTATTTCCTGTGTGCAATAAGTCATTTCATACTAGAGAGATTTCACCTGGAGCATAATATACAATAAGCCAGAAAGAAATTTTCAGATATGTTGCTTTATTGGCTTCTCCCTGACTGAAATTGAATCTTCAGATCTTCATTGAAATTATCTGAGAAGAGATATATTGTTAAGATTAAGATATAAACAAATGTGGGAGGGAGTAGAGAGCACTTTACATCTTAACTTTCACATGTTTGTACCACATTTTTCCTTAATGTATTTTATACCTGTTTAACATATTATTCAATTTTTACAAGGTTCAGTTTGTTGTTTACAGCCATCTTTATTATTTGTTTACAAATTTTATTATATTTCAATTAACATTTGGGTTAAAGCATCAATGTATAAAACTTTTCAGGGAATTAAAACTGATCAAGATTAGGAAGTTTAGAGTTTAGAAGATTCTTATTGTTTCTTAATGTTTTAACAGTTTGGGGTTTTTTTTACATTACTGCATTTCAGGTAGAAATGAACATAAATTCTGCAGTTTTTAAGGAACTAAAAGACTAAGATTTGTAGTCAATACATGGAATAAAAATTTCTGTGTAAACTTAAAGACTGCTGAATACTCTTTTATTTCCTGTAGCACATTTTGCTCTACTGTGGTGTTTAAGTTGGGCAGTTAGCTGGAAGAAAACCTACAATTGTTCTTGCTTTCTATAATTTGTAGTAATTACATCTAAAAATGAACATCAGTGTTATTCTTTGCAAGTAATAAGCTGGCTGAGGTCAAACTGTTTGATTGTAGTACCATTTTTATATTTTCAGGAGGCTTTGATTCCATATTATTGCTTGCCTCTTGTTTGTGTAATAGTGGATCATTACCCCATACGTTTCCATGTCTCTTTTTAAGACTGATCAGAACTGATGTCGCTGTTGAGCCGCTAGCTGAGAGAAAAACCCAGGTTCTCAGGCAAGAAAAGAGAAAAGTGCATTTATTATTTTGATTTCCATATATATGGAGTTTTCAGAGGTCACCCAGATTGGTCAGCCAGAAACCTCCCCCTAGGCCTAATTGGCCAGGCCTGAACTGCCCTAATCTCGAGACGCTGTTTGCAAAACATCCAAACTTTATCTTTGTTTATGAAACGTAGCAAAAATGTTCTCACGAGAAAGACCTGTGCTAGCCACCAACTATGATTTTTTTTTTTTACGGTGATGTTGTATGTCCATAGCGAAAGATTGCAGCATGCAAGCTATGATAGGCTGTTTTTATAGTCAGTGAAGAAAACCACAGAATGATTCATCTGACCTAGTTCAGCCACTTATTTAGAGTTAAGTAAATTGTGCCCAGAGGTTATGTTTTCCCTTGTTCTAAAGTGAACTTAGGTGATTGGCTTAACTGGAGGTGTCTGTAGTGTTCAAAATCTGCAAGTCATTGAAGTGAAACCTGCCCAGGATTTCTTCATGCTGAATATTATCATGGAAGAGCTAATAGGTGTTTAAAGATGAGCACTGTGAACTGCTAAGTTTCCCATTTTCCTTGGCTAGTTATCCACTGTTTTTCATAGGTAAACAAGGGGGACAAATCAGAGAAGTAAGGCTGGGTCTTTTTTGGGAAAATAGATTGTAAGCCCTCATATATTTGACTTGGAAGGATTTAGCCCATGTTGGTCAAACTCAGCTGTCCGCTACACTTTTCAGAGGAAGAAGATCTCATCCAGAAAAAAGTGAAGAATAGTTTTTAAAATTCCAGTCTTATGGAGAGCTGTTTCCAGCATGACTTATGGAATTAAATTTTCACGTAGGATACCTGCAGTGACTGTGTTGACAAAGATTATCATTGCACTTGCATGTGGCAGACTGAGGGATAAAAATGTGGTTTGGGGAATAGGGATGAAGGAGGCAATCTGTCTGTATAAACACGTATTCTCCTCAATGTCCTCTGTGCTTACCTTTGAATTGGTTATTTTGCCTTTATCTGTTAAACTTGGAGAATAATTTAGACTCAGTCCAGTTAAGAGTTTGGACATGCACCAAACTGATGAAAGATGTGGAAGTCTGAAAAGAAATCTCAAGAATAGTAATGAAATAGTGTGGATCCAGCTTGAGCAGGTAAGGGACACAGGGCATTCCTTTATGAAAGTAAACTTCTGAATAAATTTAGACTTATTGAAATTTATTCTGCTTAGGAAATGGCTGTCTATCATTTTTGTGTCAAAATTGCTGTAGACTGAAGGGGTGTGTGTGTTTGATTTCTGATTTTCTCTTAGGAAAAAATAAAGCTGAGTCTAAAAAGTACACTGCAGTATAAGGGGTTTGTGTGAGGCAAGTAAAATCAGAAATATATAAATAGTGAGAAGAAAAGTTTATTCCTATGTCTTTCTAAGTCTTTATTGGATAAAACTAATAAAATGTATTAATCAGAAGAAAAATCCCCAAACCTATAAAGTGTGTGCTGAGAAGAAGGCAATTATTTACTTAGCTAATATAATTCATTTTTGAGGTCAGCAAATAACAACGGAGCATAGTTAATTGGAATGAAGTCAGTTCGCATTACAGATTCCAGACTATTTCTGGGGGATTGCAAATAGATGATCTTTAAGGTGACTTCCAACCCAAACCATTTTATGATTCTATGAATAAAAATATTGATCTTGCATCGTGCTCTTCCTCCTAATCTGCATTTCCTTGCTATGATATAGCTTCCCTAGTGGTATGTTTCTGCCATGTGGAGCAAAGAAAACAGAGCTACCCAATTGAAAACCAACTATTGGAATAAAAAAAAATTATATTGAAGGCAGCAAATAATACTAGGATGAGAATATAAATATTTTTAATTCGTTCCTTTAAGTATTTATAATATTTGTTTAAAAATAAGTCAACACAAATATGATCAGAATTTTTGTTATATATGATACCAGCAGTGATATACTTTCTGGAAGTCTCCAGAAATTCCAGACAGAAAAAGAAAAAATTAATTTTTCTTATACTAACCTTTCCTGGTAGATTTCAGTTCATGTGAAGTCATTGAAGATGTATTACGGAACACCAAAATATTTGCTACACACTTGGGGATGTTTTTTCTAATATAATGTGCAGCACTCTCTCTTGAGAATGTTGTACTTCACACAGAAAACAAAAGATGAAATATATTGATCTCAGGACTTGTAAATCCCAAATGTAGCTTGAAGTCACATTTTCATAAACTTTTTCCATCCTTAATTCCCACAAATCTGGGAACTGGCTTCTGTATATAATGGCTATGTAGCTGCTAAAACAAATTGCCAGCTGAAGAAGTAGATGAATCTTTAAAAAAATCCCCTAAGTGGTATGTTTAGAAATCTTTATTAAGACATTTTTAATTTTAGCTATACTGAAGCAAAGAAGGACCTAGGGTCTGAGGAGAAAGCAGAAGGAACAGACAATTAAAAGGGACGCTCACATCTGATGTTTGTCTGCAGGTTAACGCAATTGTTCAAAAGATGTAAAATTAAAGGACGTTTCCCCTGTGCAGCAGCCCTTTGAATTCACTTCCCAGAGTCACTCAAGCATGCACCAATGTCCAGCATGTTGGAACCCTCTGCCTCGAAGCTCTCTGACATCCTTGTTTCCTCCCCTCTCAGGCTTTGTACAGGAAACTTTTGTTTCCTGATGCAGGAAAAAATGCAGGTATGTATTGCCCCCTATCTGTCACTTACTTTTTCACAGAGGAAAAACTGAAAAACTACAAATTCTGTGTTATAATATTTGGGGGACTGAACTGCAGAGTTGTGTGGGATGGTATAAATAAGCATTAGCTCAAGGTTCACACTCAAATCTGTTTGAGAGTGTCAGAACTGGAGTGTTACCAGGTAAGATGTGCTTGCTTTCTCTGAGCACCGGCATCACCAGGTTCAGTATTTGAAAGAAGAAACTTCCCAAAGGACATAAGCCAGTGAATGAGCTTCTTGTAATGAGGAGACAACTTCTGAGTTATTCCAATGGAATTGCAGTGATCAGCAAGAGGTGTAGGGAAACCCTACACTGGCTGCTCCTTCAGGAGCTTCTTGGGCTGAGGTCTAATTGCAGTTGAGTGAGAGAGGCAGCAAGTTTTGACTTCATGTCTCCAAGTTATCCTGCACAATAAGGTGATGAATAAAGCACAATAAAAAATTTATGTTCAGAAAATTGTCTTTTTTGCCTTACATGTAGTTTTCATAAGCATGTTGAAAGGTAATTTAAATCCTTTGTTAAAATTACCTCACAAAGCGGGAAAAGTTTTTAAATGAAAATGAAAGTTTTATTTCAAAAATTTCAGGTTTTGGTCTGAGTACTTGCATTTTATTTGGTTAGTGAAAACCTTGTAAAAATTGAGCTTCAAGTATCACTTGCCTCTGTTGTCCTTTGCTCTCCAGCTACACTTGATCTCTGTACTGTGGTATTTCTCCTCATGAAAAGTCAACAAGGACTACCACAGTGCCTTTGTGAAACTGCAGCAGAAACAGAAATGTTAGAATTTTATTGTTTTCTCTTTTATAACAGAAAACTACTTTCTTACTTTTAAGGTATGACTACCTTTTTGTCTTTGAGCCTTTAAGCTTTCCCCTGGTTTGCTCTGTGGAGGGGTGGAGAGGCCTTGCTGCAGTGATGGGTGGGAGGAAGGACTGGGCACATGCTCCTTCCTCAGCTGTGGGAAGGCAACCTGCACTACCTTGTCCTGCAGGAAACACAATAAAGCGAGGGGTGACTCTTGTGGTTCTCATCTCACACTATGAGACCAGCCTTGCAATACAATAAATTTTTGAACTAATGATAAATCTAGCAGAGGTGACAGGAGCACACTGCTTTTATGTCTCTCACAGGCGGTGCATACATAACTCCTCTGCACAGCTTCACAGGAAAGGTTCTTTTTCTGAAGTATAGCTGGCAGAAAGCCGAGCTCTTAGAGAAGCAAACGGACTTAGCATTTTCCTCATGTGACCTTGAAGTAGAAGCATATGGAATATACAGTATTCAGTATCCACCTTGAAAATTTGTTTTGATTCCCAGTATCCCATCATTTAAGACTGCTGTCAAGTTTAGTTTTGCTTAACAACTATATTTTCTTTAGAGAAATATCTATCATCCCTGAATATGATGATGTTAGAATAAAATTAAAATTAGTACTATATTGAGCACAGGTGTGCATAAATAGCCTGGTGAAAACTGATGAATACCAGTTTCCTTCAAATGGGTCAGCCCTATTGTATTATTTTTTAAGGATTCATAAAAATCTGTTTTTTCGCAATGGCTAATGATCCAGACCTTTGCACTGGCTTGGCCCTCTACTTATGTGCTATGGATGATGACTAGGAATTTCTATGCTAGGAAATATTTCATTGCCAGTGATCAGCCTGACAGTCCTCATACTCCTCAAACAAAAGAGGATTATCTGAGAGGATTGGTTACCGAGAGAAATTTGGCTATAGTTGTGAAAATATGACTTACAACTCTTGTTCCTTGTGCATTACTTGTCCTCCCTTTGTAATACTCCTGTTGCACTCCTTCCTTCCAAGGGTACCTTGAATACAATAGACAGGTTTCTGTTATCCTTATCTTTTCTCCTGCCCTTCTTCATCTTCTGCTTTTCTGCAAACATTTCTCAAGCACTTTTTTCAGTGATTTGAACATATTTCTGAACATATTCCCTTACTAAAAGAACAAGTGGATGATGGCATTAAATATAGTTTTTGCATCAAATTTTTGAATTACTTTTTATTTCTATAGTCTGTTATTGATAGCGTTACTTAACAGTAAAATGAGTCTTTATATTTTCAATTTTCTCTTTTATATTAGAAGGTGTGACTGACTCAATAGATGAAAACCCACAGGCCCTGGTCTCTTTGAAGAAGGCTGTGTGACCAACAAGACAGAATCTTTAAGCCCGAAATGTTTTGCCAGGTATGCTCTTGGGGAACATGTCCAGGAAAATCAGACAACCACATTAGAAAGATGCAGAAGTCCCAGAACTCGGAGCTGCTGATTGAGACATTTTAAACAAATAAATTAACTACACATTCCCATTCCTAATGTAGTAGGTCTCTTCTTTCAGGGCTCTTTCTGATCCACCAAATGTCACCATCCTTCTGGAGCAGATGTTTCCACACTGTCTTGTCTTGGTGTCTGGGAAAGTTTTTCTTTTTCTCATTTCCAAGGCGTGTCAGATGGTTCTGCTCCTATTACAAGAAAGCCCTTTGCTCATCTTCAAGTTAGGTTTGACTTGAAGGTTGTCATTTGGGAACATTGCTGTATCTGGAAGACCAGCAGTCCATGAACATCCATGGGGATAGCACTTAGTCTGCTTAAGCAAATTCCAGGAGGGCTTGGGCCAGTTCAGTGTGCCAGTGAAGAAGGAAATGAGTAAATCACTAATTCTATGAGGAGTGTTTTTAGAAGAGCAATGCTGACAATAGCTTCTTGCTCTTTAAGATATTCAGGATCTCAAAGTTTTTACAAAGTCATAATGAATAAAAAAACATCCATATAATAAATAAATAAAGCCCATCAATAATTGGTGATGGGTAATGCCAGCTGCTGTTGTCAAGGTGTTCAAATGAGCTAAATAGGTTAAAAATACCAATATCATAAGAATAATCCATTAATCAATATTATCTCAGTTCTAAAAATATGTTCTTATTTTCCTTGGGGTTGTGAAGTTAAGCTATACTGTTCTTAAAAGGTCAGCAACAAAGAAGAAATAGTACTTAGTAATGTGCACCAAAAATATGTATTAATAATGAGTAATAATGAAGTTTGAGGCATACTTCTCCCTATATTTTTGTATGTGAATTCATAGTTTACCACTAAGTATGTTAATTTATGATACATTTTTTTTTAGTGTCCTGCTAAAATAAAAAGGCAAGGAAACCAGCCATTTTTTCCTCTACATGAAACTATTTTTTCAAGTCAGTACCAGATTAAACCTCCTGCTATTCAGATCATTATTGCTTGAACTAAGTGCTCTGAGGAGGCCAGTATTCTGCAATCTCTGCCTTCTCTTAGAGAGGATGCTAGTTTCAAAATACTGCTGGCAGCACAATGAATATTCAATGAGAGGTCTTCCTGTGACACCTGCTTCTTCTGCAGAGCTTTAAGACTAACTTTAAAAGCTGACAGGGAAATGGTATTATGAACCTGTAAAAGCAATGAGTTTCATTTAAGAAGGTATACATTAAAGCTGTCTTAGGTGGCCTGATTAATATAACATCTCAGTGAATTTATTATTTCCCAAGAAGCAGCACCAAGGAATATTTTATGTCAAAAATATGTATCAAGATTGATCTTCCTGTTGGAGATTCAGTTTTATGGCTAATATGATGATTCTGTCAGCAAAACAGATGTTATTTCTTAGCTGAATTTTTTAATTTAAAAATCTATCTAGGTTTGAGGTTATGTGTATATTTGTATTTATCAGAGAATTGCACTGTAACTAAGAAGTGGCTTCTGTCGGGAATTAGTAAAGCTCAGATGCGCAGCTATAAAAATAAAAGAAAGTAGAGAAACTGCAAGCGTTGGATCCATTTAAACATTAAGATTCTTCAGAGACAAGTAGGTCTTGTATCTATCACATACACAAGTATTAGCAATCAACTGCAGTGCTGTGCTGAAGAAAAATACATAGTATAAGAAGGGAATATATTATATGTTATGTGGTAAATACTGCATTAAGCACACAGTGCCAGGAACTCCCTGCACGGTTGCTGGAGCTTCCTGTGAAATGTTCATTGTGTGTATATGCACACAACCCCCCACATTTTTATATATTTATATTCTTTTTCTTCTTCCTAAATGAAAGATAAGATGCACAATTTCCACATAGACACTAACAGCTTGGTAAGTGAGGAAAAGATTAGTGAGGTAAATAATTTCATCTGCTCTAGATAGTTAGCTAAATTGCTTTAAATATAGTGCTGTCACGGGCAGAAAGAAATCAGAACTGCTGGTAGCTAAAGCATTTCATTCCTTGGATCCAACTTATAAGAGCTAATCGACAGGAGACTTGCAGCCTCATGCAGTGGCACCCTAAATAGAAAAAGAGCCAGTGTTGGATGAAACCTGGTTATTTACAATGTTAACTGAGTTATTAAAGATGAGAGCTCCCGTGACTTTTGTGAAAGTCAGTGGGTTACCAAACACGTTGTGACTCATTCAATATTATCAGGTGAAAAACTTGGAGTTGTAGCAAATTATCTTTTCTCTCAGATTCTCTTTTGCTGATTTGCTAAGCTGTCTGTGTTACTCTGTCAAGTGTATTTGCAGAGAAACCCTCCATCTCCCTTGGAAAGCAGAAGCATCTTAATTGTGGAAGGATGGAGTGGGATAGTTTCTGACCAGGAGGGCAGGTTAGACACCCTATGCCAGGTTTCCTACCAGTGGGGCTCTACTCCTTCCTAGCCCTGATCCACTGCCACCTGCCTCTGTAGGGTTGGAGAAGGAAAAATGAACACATTTTTTTAAATCCTTCTTGAGTATGTCGCATAAGAAGGTGATGAGGAATTTCTTTTGGTTTTTTTTCAGAAGTTTCAAAAGTGTATTCATTTATTGGTGGTGGTGATGAGGATGATGATAAGGCATTAGAGATGATAATGTTGTAACCTTAGCTATACCTATAAATACCTTCAAATGTGCACAGCCAGGGCATGTGCATCCCTTTCAGTATGCCCTCAGTAGCAATTCTGTGAAATTAAAATTATTTGATCCTTGTACCTTTGTGAGCATGCTGGATTGTTGGTATGTTGTGGAGCAAGAAGGCTTTGTGTTTTCTGTCTTTGCCCTGTATGTGTGTGTATGGCTAATAGTCAGGTATTGCCAAAACCTCATGTTCTGCAATGAAAAATGGCAAGCTGAGATTTAATTTAATGTGTGAATGCATGTGGCTCATTGAGGGAGAAGGGTCTGGGTGATTTGGGGCTATGAGTGTTTTGAGATTTTTTATATTCTTGGCATAATTTGATAAACAGAAGCTGTGAATACAGTTCTGTTTATTTTTGTAACCTTAAACTAGAGACTGCATATCACTTTTTAAGATACAATATCCATCCAGTAGCACTCCCTTTTGAGTGATGAAGAAATACTCATAAAAACAAAGCTTTTCATACTATTTGAATCACACTTTTTTTCCTTCTAGAAGAGAGATTAAAGAGACCAGATAAATTAAGACTTCTAGTGCTATGGTGTCTTCAATGTTTTTTGCAAAAGTCTTAAGGAACAAACAGAGGGACACATAATGCCTACTAGCTAAGGATGGGAGAGGTTCTTCACAATATTTCTTACCTGTTCTCTGGAAGCATCAAGGCTACTAGTGTCTTCTATGCATAGAAAATACAGGAAAATTATTTAAAGGAAATGTGCACCTAGGGAATAATTTTAGCTCAAAAGATTAAACACACACACCTATTTCTGTGTTTGTGAGGACTGAGGATAATTTAGAAACACCTTGTAAGAGAAGTAGCTTGTGGGGTTTGGTGTTGTTTTTTCTCCAATTTAAGCTCTGCTCTCTATGTGTTTCCTTATTGTTTAGGAAAGAAAATCCAGTAAGAGACAACACAAATGGCTTCCAAATTCTCCTCTCTTTAAATCTATCCTTCCTTTAGTGAAATTGC
This sequence comes from Entomyzon cyanotis, assembly GCA_024500445.1. Taxonomy (NCBI): domain Eukaryota; kingdom Metazoa; phylum Chordata; class Aves; order Passeriformes; family Meliphagidae; genus Entomyzon; species Entomyzon cyanotis. The sequence goes on from JAKEPQ010000756.1 coordinate 8,179,504, forward strand.
TCACGGTTTTGCTCCTTAAAAGTGCTTAACTACAGAGTCCTGAAAACTAAATACACATTTCAAAAATACTGCTACAGTGTACTGAATCTAATGTCGCTGTTGAGCGGCTAGCTGAGGACTGACTCAAGTTCTCAGACAAGGAAAGAGAGGAGAAGAGGAACTTTATTGTTTTGATTTCCATATATATAGAGTCTACAGAAGTGCCCCAGATTGGTCAGCCCGAGACCTCCCCCTAGGCACAATTGGCCAAGCCCGAACTCACTCAATCCGGAGAAACTGTTTGCAAAACATCCAAACTTTATCTTGTTTATGAAATATAGCAAAATGTTCCCACGGGAAGAACCTGTGCTAGCCACAATCTAACACTGAGTAACTGTCATCACCTGAAAAATATTTTATTTACTTCAGGAGTTAAGAAGAAACATATCCTAGTCTTGAGAACTGTCAGGAAAACAATTCCATGAAGGTGGTGAAGCAAACAGCTGAACTCATTTTTAAAGAAAAACACATTGAGTCCACAAATGAGACCCAGCTGAGATCACTTGGTTTGTTCTACCTGGAGAAGTGGAACTGAGGGGAGACTTACTTGGTGTCTGCAGCTTCCTCACGAGGGGAAGAGGAGGGGCAGGCACTGATCTCTGCTCTCTGGTGATCAATGACAAGACCCTAGGGAACAGCTAGAGCTGTATTGGGAGGTATAAATTGGATATTAGGAAACGTTTCCTCATCCAGAGAGTGTCTGGGCACTAGAACAGGCTGCCAAGGGAAGTGGTCACAGCACCAAACCTGACAGTGCTCAAGAAGTGCTTGGACAATGCTCTCAGGGATATGGTGTGACATTTGAGGTGTCCTGCGCAGGGCTGGGAGCTGGACTCAATGATCTTTGTGGGTCACTTCCAACTCAGGACATTCTATGATTCTATGACTTAATCTGGTATCTTCAGAATAGAGTTTAACTGCACATTGATCATACAAACCTGTAAAGGGTCCAGGAATAATGTTAACATTTTCATACCAATAGATCTATTTGAGAGCTTGATGATTGTAAGTGCAAAGCTGTGTTGTTTTTTATTCTACTTCTCTTCTATAGTTTTTCAAGCATTGTATTTGCAAGGATCTATTATATACCTCCTCATTTATGTCACTTATTTACATAGGCACTTCAGAGAGAAATAATTCAAGAGAGATGCAGTTTTATGAAGCACATCTAATCATTGTTCAGGAATGAGTGATGATCTCTTATTTTCAGGAACCTGTGGGAAGAATGAAATAAAATATTGCTGATTAATGCTGAATTACATAAATAATAGTAGGTAAACTGATCATTCTTCAGGAACTTTGAACCATTATTATATAAATTCACAAGCAACCATCAGTGTCTGAATTTTGTGAGCTTACCAGAATGAAAGCTAATAAAACACATGGTCAGAAATATAACATAATTTCAGTTTACATGAGCTGGAAATATTTTTGCCTCTAACTTGTCATGAAATTACACTGGAAATATTTCAAGTTTCAAGAATAAAATAATTTTATTCAGTCAAAAATTAATGAAATTATTTCTGGTGATGTATATAGTGTTTCAAAAAGTATAGTAAGGAATAATGTCTAAAGAGGAGAAGCTTTAACTTTTCATATGTGCTGTTAGCAATTTTGTTGAAAGCTTCATTAGTATAATCATATTTCATGACTATGTGTGAAGAGAAAGAATAGAACAAAGGATATAAAACATTTTTTATGGAAGGAGCTATCCTATATTCTGTAACCTCCTAGTTCTTCCGGCAAGATATCATGGATAGAGTTGCACTGCCTGTATTTTTTCTTGTAGTGAAGCATTCTAGCAGTTTCAGTGTGCTTATATGAATACCTGTGGAGTCATATTGGACATTCCCGATGCTTTCCCCCTGCCTTTTTTGAGCTGTTGTCACCGATAGTTGCAGCAAAGCTGTGTGGACTCTATGTGTGGTCAAGGAGGATCAGAATGACTGCCTTGAAAAGAAATAAACCCTTAAAAGCATTCAGTGATTTTCAGTAGGCTGAAGTTCAGTAGGCTGAAGAAGACGTTTTGCTCAGCTGGCTGAAGAAGACATGCAACTAATCGATGTGAGCTTTATATTCAAAGTGGAGATTTTCTTTTATTCAGAGAAAGTTCTTTCCTGGTCTTTTCGAGGTGTCTTTGTCCTCTTGAAGCTGCCAGCAACTTCTGTGGGGTGATGACACCAACTCTGAGAGAAATAGCTTCTTTGTAGCTTATTCAATCCTCCCTCTTAAGAGTAGAAAGATACCAAATGTAAAAACTTTTCAATGTTCTCTAAATTGTAGCAACTTTCTGAATAAATGTTCAAATGGAGAGAAGGGAATAAAAATGTCAAAAGTAATAAAGTATAATTCTTTACTTAATAGACATTTGTTTTGGAAATGTTCTGAAGGCTTTCTGCATTTTATAGTATTTTTCTTGCACCTGGGTTATAAAGCACATAACAGCCACAAAGGTTAACAATCTTGTTGTGAAGCATTGCTTGTGTTTTCACAATAAGCCTGAAGTAACAATTATAATATTTTTTTTTATTATTAGAAACAAAGACAAAAAAAAAAAAACAAAACCAACCAACTAAACAAAACAAAATAAATAAAAAAGTTTTAGTTTCATGGAAATTTTCCCTGCAGAGGTGACAAAATTCAGTGACATATCTTGCAGCATTGGGGAATGAAGGTGTGTAGGAGGTAAGCAGAGTAGGGGAGCACACCACAGTGTGAGTCCTTTCACCTCAAACACTCATCCTGTCTCATTCAAGTGTCTGATTTGCCATCCAGGCTGGGCACCTGTAAAGAGCCCAACAGAAGTGTGGCTGCTCTGCAGATGGTGCCCTGGGGACAATGTCACTGCCTTGATATCTCCACACATTCCTGAACTGCAGAGACTGGAGCTCAGCCAGCAGCAGGAGCCTGGCAGTTGGAAACTGGGTTGCCATGAAGTTTTGAAACCAGAGATCCTCACTTTTTAACCAATTTTGGGAGGAAAGTTGTGAGTTGCTTGGGAAGCTAGCCAGAGAAATCAGGGTGAAGCCAGGCCAAGCGAAAGCACATATGCAGCACAAATGCTCATTTACATGGAACAAATTAATAAAAATTGAGTTTTTCAGAGACAGCATTACATCTATTTAAAAGGGAAAAAATAGCAATAAATCCCCAAGATAATCCTCATTTTACAGTTTGTTTCTTTTTAATTTACTATTATTCAGGTACTCCTAGGACCCAGACAGCCTGAGCATCACATATAAAGAGAAAAAGAGTGAAAACTTATGTAAGTCCATTGGAAGAATAAGAAATAAAATAGAAAACTCAGAATATTTCCTAAAGAAAAATACTCTGTGAAATAAAAACATATTAATGTTGATCCTGAAGTTTTTCCTTGTGGTCATTATAAGAATACTCACTACACAAGAAGGAAAAAACACACATACAACACCAAAAGAGCCTCAATGACTGCCCTCAGTATGAAAAATTAAATCTGGCCTCAAGATTCCCAGAATTAGTTCATCTGTTATGACTAAACAATATAAGAGCTGATTTCAAATATTTTTGTCTTGTTCAAGAAATTTAAATGAGAGTTAGATGGGTTAACTTTTTAGGGACAGCTGTATTCTAGATCAGGATTGTCAGTCCTGTTCATAGTTTCAAAACCATAATTTCACAGTTTCATAGATGGGAAAACTCATACACTAATTTCTTTGAATTGCTGCTTTTGGGTTCCAAATTGTTTAAAGATCCAGTATCTGAGATACCTAATCAATAGACTAAAGAAGTATTTGAGAAGCTGGCTACCATGTCATGCACTGCATGATTATGAGATGAAGGAACTGTGTTTTCAGATGGTGCTAAGGATTTGCCCAGATGAGAAACGCCAGTGTGGTCCAAAATTTTGTGGCAACTAAAGGGAAGAAAGAAGGAGACACCACTTGATAGAAATCTGAGTACAAGATCAGCAAAGGACACTCTTTTTTTTTTTTAATCTGTAGGCATGGCCTTTCACTCAGCTAAGATGGTACTTACTACTAAGGCTTGTTTCTTTTAATCCATTTTATTACCATTTTGAAGAAGTTAAATATGGCATAGGTCCTCTACCAGTAATTGGACCATATATAATATATAAATGCAAACATCCAGAAAAAATTCAGATTTACATAGCCCCCCTTAGAAAACAGGCTTGGAACTTGATTGACATTTGAGTTGCATGATTCTCTATTGCAGATGACCTCAGACTGTTCTGAAAAATGTGATGTTGAATTTAGCAATTATTTAACCATCAGTCTGAAACTGCTTATTTTGTTGTAACTTTTCAGTTGGTTGACAGTTGTCCTAACAACCTAACTTGGGTGTGTCAGATTTTGCAAAAAACAGCTCAATTGTTTTTAAACCATCTGTAAAATTGTATGTTTATGGTGCTTATTATTACATAAAAAATAAATTCAAAATAATAATATGTGCGATGAGTGATCATGTTGGTCACTAGGAAATGAGTTACAGATGCTACACTCCACATACAAAATATTGAGTACAATCATTTTGCAGGAATGAAATACTGGATATCAGTTATGCATTTTTTAAGTAATGAATAAAAATAGCCTTAATATCTTTTTAAGTTGAGGAAAAATATTGTTTTCTTTTCATTACATCAGACAGGATACTGATGAAAGTTCCAGTGCCTGCTTCTATCCTTTGTGAGGCAGGTTACTCATGTTACATCTAAATCAAAATGCTTACTTCTGTAGAAAATGGTTCCTATCTAGGAGATGTAAGGGATGTTTTTTGCTTTTGATTTTGAGCTGTGCTTTAAAGTGTTCCAGTAGTAATGGTTGGGAAGAGATGTTTGGAATAAATTTAAAAGCTGCACAAAGTGCTGCTTTCTTCTAAAGTATCTCCCATGCCACCTAAAGTGTTTATGGTCTGTAAATCTGGCATGGGTTTGCTGCCTCTTTCATCTGGAAATGACCAGATAGGGCAATGCAAAGTGGTACACTGCTGATTGTGTGGGGCCTTTTTGTAAAAAAAAAAGAATTTATTCACAGGATTTTCTGTGAAAGGATGATGTCAAATAACATGCTTAGTTCAGGAAGACTCAGTTACTTTGAGATGAAACTTTGGTGAGAGACTCAAAATTTACTTTCATGCTCAGAGTGTCCAACTGAAGCTAGGCATCTCCTGCCAGTAGAGTTATTCATGGTGTTTAGGAGTTTGAAATATCAGCAGTTTCTGGTTTTTGCAAGATAGCAGTGCCTTTCAACAACCTTGTCTGGTACTAGCTTTTGGTTTAGTTGTCTCCTTGCAACCTAAAAATACCTGTCAGCATAAAGATAAAATGGCTGGGTTTTGATAACAGATAACTAGATTAACAGAAACTGTGCCAGTTTCCATAGTAAATCCTACTTTTTGTTCATTATAAACATAAATAAATTTCTTTAGTTTGTCTCTGTGATTTGGTTTGCTTTTTTTTTTTTCCCTTTCTTAAACTCTAAAATAGGAATGAAAAAAGGTAGATTTCATTGAAAGTTTCCCTTCTAAATTTCTGAGAGCAATTTGTTCAATATTCATTTGAATTGATGTTTCATAGACCTGTACATAACATTTGTGTTCAATGGAAAAGTGTGAACAACAGAAATGGGCAACTGTGACTACATCCAGAATCATTAAAACATGAAAACATGACACAAATATGTTGCATAAAACATGTGTTTTCCCTGTCTTGCTATTACTCTTTTTGACAAAATGGTCTAATTTTAGGCAAAATTAATAAATTTGCAAGCTCTACCAAGTCATTTTTTGAGAAACAAGGAATTTTGAAACAAATATATCAGAGGAGGGGTCTTTTATTGTCTCAAGTATTTCTCACCATTTTAATGGAAAATCTAAGCTAGACAAAAACAGAGTCCATTAAAATGTACAGTATTGATCATTATACATCTCTGGTGACAGATTATAAAAAATTTCTGACATCCAGCTATGTTTTGAGTATAATATTTCTGTAATGTCTTCTGTATTTAAAATATGAGTAATCAAGTAGCATGACAGAAAATGCACTCAAAGGAATTTCCCATCTCTTAGACTTTATTAAATAACAACATGCTCAAGCAAGGAATGAGTATTGCTTACAAGCTACCAGCTTTTAAAATTTAAATTGACCTCTCTTCAGAAATCCTGGTTTTTTAAACCTTGCAAACTTTGCTCAAGAGTTTTAATGCAACATAAAAGTAAGTCAAGTTTATGGTTCAGTGATTAATAACATTAATTCATTTTTTTTTTTAAGCAGTTTACAACAGAATATATAAATTTTACCACTTCTAAGGGCTTGGAAACCCCTTTCTTTCAAACCTTGATTGTGGCCCAGATGTGGGAATTGTTTGAAATACCCAGTGTTTGAAGTGAAATGTTCTACATATGGAATTTCAGAACTCTACTTTTGATAAAACAAACATGGCATGTCTTGGCATTGAAAGGCAGGAAGTGAATATGAAGAAATATCTGTAATTAGAGTTCAACTGAATCCAAGAAATTTGTAAGATTAAATAAAAATAATATTTAAAAGAAGATACTGATGTGAGTAAGAGTCATCATCAGAGTTACCAAGTATAACCATTTATGTAAAAGCTGCAAAATCCAATGTTTTAAACTTTAATCTCCAATAGGGACAGCTTGAATGATCTAGATTATCCAAGACTGGCTACTATTAATTCTGATTTTTTCATCTAACGGATTTTGTACTGGCTTTTAATTCCATTTTCTTCCAGTGATAATACCTAGTTAATAGTTCAGTGTGTGAAACATTGGGTTTAATGCCTCTTCCAAAAATGGTCCTAGATTTCTTTTGTGCTTTAGCAATTCCCAAGGAACCTCAATTTTCAGAATAATCAGCCATAAATTTGTTCCCACAGACTGTTGTAAGGATGCATCCAAATGCTAAACTTAAGGCTTGTTTATTTCCAAGAAGGTAGTGCTAGTGTAGTTCCTCTGTCCCAGGACAAGAAGGGTAAAAAATTAATTGAAATTGCTCCAGACATCAAGCTTGGTGAGTTGCATAGAATGGGTCCAAATCTAATATTATGTATCTTTTTTAAGGTTTTCATCCTTCTGGAAGATTTTATCCACTTGTCTTTAGGGCTGCCCACTTGACACCAATAAGGAGTAAAAGCAGGAGACACCTCTTTTATTGGATGTTTTCAGGTGTACATCAAGCAGCGTGCTGGGGAAATTATTCTACTGGGCTGTGAGCTAGAAACAGAAACTAACAGAGAAAATCAAACCATTAAAGGAAAGATTTAGTTTTCACAGCTACGCTTCTTGTGGTAAATTAATTGAGGTTTCTTGACAAAGAAGCAGATTAGAGTTAATAATCTCAGGAGCAGAGGGTCAGTGCAGGTTTGGCAGGTTAATTATGTCCGTGCTTTTCCTGTACCCCCGAAGTTTTAAGTCAGTAAAGTACCTCTGTGCTCAGCCAAACGCATGTGTTTAAGTGATTTTTTAAGCAGAGAGTAAGTGCTGAAGTAGTCTGTGTAATTTTTATACATTTTGTCTTATAGTAGGAACCATTGGCTTGTAAAAGGTCTCATTGCCACGTACTTTATGAATCATACCAGTGTGTTCTCCAGATCAAGACCCTTGAGTGTTCATGCTGATGTTGGGTGAGATGGGGGAGAGAGCTTGCTGCAAGCTCATGGAAAATATTAGAGCTGCAAAGATGGAAAATTCCCGAAGTATTCAGCAGCATCAACAAAGAAGGTATGACAATACACTCTGGAAGGGTGGAAACTCAAATGCCACAGAAAGAAATGAAACATTTCCAAGGCTCTTTTATTACTTACAATGGTGTTGGAAGTGTTATGGACCCTATTTAAATATAGCATTGCACAGCTCTGCTGGATAAGGCAATTTCATGATTCAGAAGATTTAAAGGTTGAAAAGGTTTTTCCTGCACCAATGGACCTTACAGAAGTGCATTGCTAAGGAAATGAAAGAATTTAAGGTTTGTTACGTTGTATAGACCTGTCTGCCATCTCATGCATGAGAAGAACTGTAAGATTAGAGCCTGTAGGATTGGAGGGTCTGTTTGTCGATTTCGGATGGTCGGGACAGAGACAAGAGATCTCTGAAGTCAGGTTTTAGAGCATGGGGTTTATTGTGAAAGGGCGTGGGTGTAGGAGACCTGCCAGGGGCTGCCAGACACAGCTCAAAGCAGGTCAGAGAAGCAAGAGAAAGAGAGAGAGAGATCGATACCAAGAGAGCAAGCTGCTGTTTACAATACAATAAATCATCTTCTGTGTTGAATATTCTAATTCTCTTTAACCAATCTAGAACAAGCTACAAATCCTACAACATTTACATACAACCTATAGGAATCATCACATTACCATACAGGGTTATATTTTAAACTCTAAAAACTGCTTTTTGGACCCTCTGCTAAGCAGGCAGGGTCTGTTCTGACCCTTGGACCTGTCTGCAAGCAGAGGGTATTGTTTCATCAAGAAGGGGGATTACCTTCAGTCAGCTGTACCATTGTTTTCTAGTTGTTCAGTAACTGGGGTTGGTAACTCAAAGCTTGTCTTCATTTCAATCTCCATATTCTCAGAATCTTTTGCCAGGTAATTATATTTATAAGGCTTTCCTATTTCATCTTCCCCAACCCAACAAAGAACTGTTAAGAAGTACGTCATCCATATGTGTTTTGTGGCCACTCCTCCTGGATGTTAGTAAGGGGAGCTTAACCAAGCTAAAGAGCATGAGGAGCTGCTGCTTGTCCCATAGAGTGAACTCCTGAGCTGAAGGGGGTCACATTCCAGAACGACGGATCTTTGGAAAATGAATGTCCAGAGTATGTTCAGAACCTGAAGGCTGAATTTGAAGAGACTTGCTCATTGAATAAAAATTATGTACATGGCAGGTAGATGAGCATGTGTAAAGTACTTCTTTGGAACAGGTTCTTGGTAATGATCAATGCTTTCTGCACCAAGCTAGGAGAACTTTTCCTCTCTTAACTCTTTTCAATGATCCTGTGTTCTCGGGTCACAGCAGTGGATGAAGAGAGTGTGTGAGAGAGAGATCCCTTTGGAGTATCTCTGGGCAGTTTATTAATCAGCTGGAGAAGTTGCTTTGAGTGATCTGAAACACTCTCCAACTTTCAGCCATGTGTGAATTTGCTGCCCTGAAGTGCATTTCTCTGGTCTTTGAATACAGGAGTTTGAAATGGTGATTGAACTTGCTTTTTGACGTGGAAATGCAAATTACTTCTAGTAAGTTTCTGAAGTCAAATACTTCTGTCAAATCCTATGTCATTTACTTCCTCTCTTCCTGAGCTTCCTCTGTTTCAGAGCAGTTTTGCAGGGGATGGTCTGTTTCTAGCATGGGATTCCTTTGTAAGTCACTAGCTGGACCATGCTGCTTTTGTCAAGAAATAGATATTTTAAGTACCTTGGCAACTTCATTGTTTTTTTATGTTGTCAATGTTGCATTTCAGATCTTTTTAGTGTTATGTGGTAGCTCATCAATGTTTTGAGAATCTGAAATTTTAGGTTGGAAGTAGCAGTTCCCTATTACATTTGCATTCTTGTAAATCCTAGTTCTTTGTGCAGCTTCCAGGAGTGCCCTCAGTACCTCTTAAACACTTTTCAAAGGTTTCTGTCTGCATCACCAAGTGCCTAAATATGTTTTATGGTTTTGTTCTTTTAGGGCAGTTCATTTCTTGTTTCAGAAAGAGACATGCAATTAAATCCCTTAGGTTTCTTGGAAAATCCTATTTAGGAAATACTACAAATTTCAGTGGGTTAAGTTGAGGTTTGATATAAAAATTACCAGTGAATTGCAGTTCATGATGTCTGAGATTCACATGCTTGTCTAGCTAAGTTAGTTTCATTGCAAACTGCACGGGCTCCAGAATTTCACTGGTGGAATGTCCTTACTGTGGTTTTTTATAAAATAAGCATCATTACTTAATTTCTGCACACATTCTCATTTCCATATCTTACATTTTTAAACAGTTAAAAATCAGAGGTGATAGGTAAGAATTGCAAGGCAGCAAGTGATATTAAAAAAGAATGAGAGACATTACTTTGCTATTTCCAGAGCTGTGGAAAAGGCAGTTTAATACTGTAACACTGACAAATTTTATGTTTTAACATGTGAATAGAAAACTGAAATTCAATTTTGTATAAACATTTTATAATTTGAAGCCCATGAAGACTTCAAGAACTTTATACTACAGTGGTTTATTTAGTGTATTTTCATCTCAAGATTATATAGGTAATAAATTCAATTTTCTCTTTAAGTACACTCTATTTGTATTGTATTGTGCAAGTAATTCTCTGGGGAAATTGTATGTTTTATATTTATATATATTATTTTCCACTGTGCTGTAGGAATACTTTCAAAAGGTCAAACCTTGTACACCAGAGTATAACTTTTCTCAGCGATTAGGTTTAATCTTTTGGATTCAGTGCTATTTATTTGTAATCACTCATTTTCAGAAGAAGCTGATGAATAATGTGCCAGGGTCGAGAGTTTTTTAAAAAAAACACATTCTTCCAAGCTTCTGTTGTCACTTTTCATAGTTTATCAGTAATGGTCTTGTCATTAATAAAGCTTTATTGAAGGCATCTGTCCCTTTCCTTTATTCTCAGGTGAGTGGAAGTCGTATAATTTTTGTAATAGATGTTTTCACCCCAGTCTAAGGTATTTAATCTTATGGAGAGGCAGAAAAGGAGAAATAGAATGCTGAGAAGTCATCTTCATGGCAGAAAGTCTTGAAAAGACAAGAAGGACTTAAGAAACAAACCATTTTGAAATGCACTAGTTCACCTCACCGTCCTTCGGTAGGACAGGCTTTAAAAGCAGAGCTAAATGAGAAACTTTCTTATTTTTGAAGATGCATGGTCAAAACCAGACATTCCTCCTAAACATATTTTGTGGAAATCTTTCCCCAAGACTTCAGGGAATTAAAGCACACAAGAAATTTGAAAGGTCTGTTGCATATAATAAAAGCACATGATACCGCATAGAACCAAAGAGTAGTGGAGAGCAGAAGACACCTTCAGTCCAAATCTCTGTTTAAAGCAGGCCCATGTTGATCAGGTTGATCAATTTTGTCCTGTTGAGTTTTGACAGTCTACATGAGTTGAGTTTTCACAGTGTCTCTGGGCAAATTCTGACATTCTGCAGCTCTCTTATGAGGACAGGATTAGAGGGTTGGGGTTGCTGTTCTCCTGGAGAGGAGGAGGTCCCAAGGGGACCCTAAAGCACCTTCCAGTACCTAAAGAGGGCTTCAAGCAAGTTGGAGAGGGAATTTTTATGAGGACATGCAGCAATAGGACAAGGGGGAAAAGGCTCCAAACTGAAAGAGAGTAGGTTCAGATTAGATATTAAGAAGAAATTCTTTACCGTGAGAGTGCTGAGGCAGTGGAAGAGGTTTTCCAGAGAAGACAGGGATGCCACATCCCTGGAAGTGTTCAAGGCCAGGTTGGATGGGGCATTGAGCAACCTGGTCTAGCAGAAGGTGTCCCTGCCCATGTCAGGAGGGTTTGATCTAGATGAACTTTAATGTTCCTTCCAAACCAAATAATTCTATGATTCTGTAATTTGTTTTTAATATCCTAGTGAAAATTATTGTTGCAACTTGTGCCTGTTTGCCACCTTTCTTTTCACTGCATACCTCTGAGAAGAGACTGGATGTTTCTTTACAACCTGGTCCAGTTTTGCAGAGTTCTAGGCAGCAATAAACTTTCTCCTGAGGCTCTTCAAGATGGAAAAAATCTTTTCTGCCTTCCTTTGTACATCACGAGATGCACTGCCGACTTGTCTTGGTGGACATCTGCTGAACATGCTCCAGTATTTCAGTGTCTTTCACATATTGAATAGTTTTAAATTAAATGCAGAGATGCAGAAGGGGAGAATCACTTGCCTGGACCTCCTGGTCACACTTGTACTAATAAAAAAGAGGATGTGCTTGGCCTTGCTCACTGTTGTGCCAACTCCTCTTCCATTTGCTGTCTGTTGGCTCCCCACATATTTTTCTGGAAACCTGCTTTCTAATGAGTTATTTAGAAATATATCAAGGATCTTTTATATTTTAACTTTTTTTTTTTTTAACATAAAGTGCAAAAGTTATTTATCTCTAAATGTGGTCTTGGTTGGCATGTCCATAATTAAGCATTAAAAAATGTATAATTACTTGGTATATACAAACTGTTGATATGATCAGTAAGGTAAAAGTCATGTCATACCATTTCAATTTCCCTTCAAGAAGACCCTGGCTAAGTGGCATTTATGGCTCTCCTATGTAATCTAATTATTATGTTGCTTTACGTTATTCCAAGTGGTGGAACATACAAGCTACAAATACAAAATCCTAAGACAAAAAAAAGAAGATATTAAGAAGTTATTCTAAGTTAGAATGGCTTGTATACTTTGAAACAATTTCTGTTTATAAAAAATTAATACTATGGAGGCATAGCAACCCAGTGTGCTTGGAGCTAATTTAACTGATGACTGCAGCTCAGCTGATGACATGCTGGTTTCCAGGGTATGAAAACTGCAGTTAGCTCTGGTTTTGCAGTTGATGACACACATCAAGAGAGGCAGGAGATTTTTCTCTCATATTTTACGAAAATAAAAATGATGGAAGAAACAATGACAGCCCTTTGTTGATTCTAAGCTTAAAGCTGTTAAAGTTCTTGGCATTTTGCTCTCAAGCAATAAGGTGTTGTTGCATACATATAATAATGTAATAAGGTGTTGTTGCATACTATTAGGGGCAGTGGCCATTAAACACGCACAAGGAGGACAAATAACATAAACGACGTTTGAAGCTCATAATTCAGCACATTGCAAGTTTATAAGTAGGGAAAAGATGGTGATTTAACTGTCAACAAAATGAAAGATTGAGTTCTCTTCAATAGAAATGTGCAGGGCTGAGGACAGAGTGATTAGTTGGTAATCATAGAAGATAAGGCTCACTGTTACCTCAAGAAGTCATTGACCCTGACTCACTCCCACAAGGCAAGGCCAACTCCACACCAACATTCTCTTATTTATTTTGTTCTTTAAAATCACCAGTAGCATGAGAATCAGGAACACCCAAGTTGATTTTTAGTTTTAGAGTTCTTTTCAAATGACACCTGAAACGAAAGCCTCTTAATACAGTTTAATTTGATTATTTCTTGTCCCATCTTGAGTAAATGTGGAGCACATATGATATCTTATTATGGAACCTTTTAGCACATATTGGGTATAGCTATCCTGTCTCCACAGGCTTCAAATAAATCTCCTTTTATAACCCACACATCTTTTCCTATAGACCTGCTATTTCCTTGCTAAGTGTTTTTGTTTGCATAGCTGATTATTCTTACCTAATAAAAATTTTCTCTTTCCATTACAGAATTACATACATATATACATAATTCAGGGTATAGCTTCAATTAGTCAAGAGAATTTTTTAAATCATGTCCTTCCTGACAGCAGTGAAGGCAGAAATTGTGGAGGTTCTCCAGGTTCTCCTACCTGCTGTATTCATATGGACTTAAAATTCAAGGAAAGTCCTTCATTATCTAGCTCATTAATGGAAGAATTGAGAAGGACTGAACTCAGGAAAGACATTTGGCTGATTTCATTCATTCATTTTTTACTTTAGTTTGCTTTATTTTTACTGTGAACATTTGCTAATTACCCTTTTAATGAATTTCTGCGAGATATGAACCTATTTTAAAACTGTTTAATTGACAGTGGTTTAGACAACTTATTTCTCAGAATATCACAAAGTTAAAAGTCTTGCTACACTGACGAGATGTAGGGTCAAGGTACTTTTTATTTATTAGACTTGTTAAGATGCTACACAAAAAAATTTAATCTTGAAGCTTATTCCTATATTATCTTTTAGTTGCTCACAAAAACTTATTTATTCCAGGATCCTTCTGGATGATGAAGAGCAAGAAAAAAGAAAAAGTTGCTACTGATCTCACTGTTCCTTTTTATATCTCATTTTGTGCTGCAAACATAAGAGGAATTGGTAGTTAGTTAAGGTTTATTTCAATTTTAAAAATATATTTAGTCATTTATCCCTAAAGTGTATTTGAAGTACTAAATTATTAGTTCAGTTAAGCATTCTTGTTTCTTGGTGCACCCCTGTGCTGTTGGGATTATTCTGCCTATCCAAAGACAACTTCCAAATCCTTTCCAGGTAAAACATCAGAAACAGAGCTGCACAGAACCTGGAGTGTCTTATTATTAATAGTACAATTTTAGTGTGGACTCCTGACTGTTTCATGAGGTAATTGTTGGCTGTAATTGTTTTTCTTTCACAAATGAAGACCATGGAAATGAAGAAAAAAGCCTGAACTTTGGCTGTTTAATTTTCTTTCATGTACTGACCACATAGTTTTACATTATTTAGGCACTTTAATCCAATTCTTTGGCACTTTCCAAAATAGATGTCTGCATCATTTTATACACCCTTAAGAGTTTAAACAAGTGTATTCCCATTACATTCTTTTATGTTTTAGGGAAGAAATTAAAATAATGTGTAAAGAAGTAGGAAATATATTTGCACTGCTTCTAGCTGAACTCCTGGAGTACACACTGTTGAACCTCAGACATCCTCATTGTAGCTATGTTTAGATGTCTAGATATTGAGATACCATGAGCAAAGGGAACGGAAAATGCGAGTCATTCACTCAGAAAAGAGACAGAACAACACAGAGCTCTTGTTAGGAAGATGTTCCTGATTTATTATTTAAGAGGCATTCAGGCTGCACTAAATTTTTAACTGGAGTATGCTGTTGTCGCTGTTGAGCGGCTAGCTGAGGAATGACCCAAGTTCTCAGACAAGGAAAGAGAGGAGAAAAGGAACTTTATTGTTTTGAATTCCATATATATAGAGTCTACAGAAGTGCCCCAGATTGGTCAGCCCGAGACCTCCCCCTAGGCCCAATTGGCCAAGCCCGAACTGACCCAATCCGGAGAAGTTGTTTGCAAAACATCCAAACTTTATCTTGTTTATGAAATATAGCAAAATGTTCCCATGGGAAGGACCTGTGCTAGCCACATGCTGTAACCACTCAAACAAACCCAGACATAAAAGAATGTGCATGCCTTTTGTATATTGTACCTATTTAACTAGTTATCAGTCAGGAAGATCTCAAATAGATTTCAGGTTGTGGTGTCCCCTTTGACTGCCTTCAAAAGTTGGCCTTTAACCATAAATAAATAATTCTTTCATCAGTTGTATCATTTTCTATTGTGTCGTAGGAAAGCTACCTGAAATAATTACCTAATCTAATCAAAGATTCAATGAATCCATGATAGGAAGAAAGAAAATATGATCAGAATTGAGCCATAGGCATGAGTTAAGACTCTTGTTATTACACTTGTTCTAAAAAATATCCTTGGTAATCTAAAAATAATCACTTTTTTAAGCAAGGAATTAAATAATTTCCCCATGTTATTTATTTTATCGACTCTTTTCCTCTGTAGTCCCCCTAATTTCACTGCCAGGGGACTGACTGAGAAGCTGCTGGAAACCTATGTAATGGTTCTTTCAGAGTCAATACAAAATTGGCAGAAATGGGACAAGTTAACTCCAGAAGACTCTTAAGATTTTTCTTTCTACAGGTTATCTTCTGTCTTGAATCCAGATTTAAATACTTGAGGGACTCTTCAAGTATGTGATTGTGCATATTTTAAATGATGAGGTTTTGGTTTTGTTTTTTTTTTCTTTCTCTTCCTTTTTAGCTCAGTAGAGATGAAGTTATAACATTTCGATTCTTGGTCTCTCCAGCCTTCAGCAATAAGCTTCCATACTATCTTTTGCTACATTTAATGGCTTACTAATGGAAAGCAGAGACTCACAACTAATAAACTGTTTAAATTAGTTTTACATGTGTAATGTACACATGTAAAAACATCTCAGTCCAACTACAAGTCCATATAACTTGTTTGAAAATAATTCCTACAACGTCTAATCCTCTTTCACTGTAAAGTTCTGTTGCTACCTTTTAATCTTGTTTGCCCAAAACTCAGTTTTGCTGTTACCCTTCATAAAATGAATAGGCTAGCATTCAATTCTCTGGTAAGATAGAAAGGAAAAGGATTACTGAACTTGGCTGAGACAGTTGCTATGCAAATATTTCTTTTTAAATTTTTTTTCTGTTGGATATTCATTAATAAGGTCTCTATATCTCGCTAGCACAGCTGAAGTTGTTTGTTTTGTTTTCTCGTTACCTTTACCAAACAAAATGGTCTTTCTCAGTGAACAATTCTCCTCCTACTCTTAATTTAATTTAAGGGTGAGTACCAGGGAACTGCAATGAACAGGTTACGAGTTGTCTCATGAATTGTTTGTATTTATCATAGTATTGGTTTCAGGATTTGAAAAGAATTTAATGTTAGACATCCTACTGTGGATTAGGTAAGAGAAGGCAGACTGGTTTTAAATCTATATTCATTTTTTGGTAGCAAACATGCAGAGAATCTATTAAGAATAATGATACATAAAATGCTAAAATCAAGATGGAGAGAATGTTACATTGCTACTCTTTGTCAGCACTTGTCTTTCAGTTGATTCTACAATGCTGTTCTAAATTTTTTAAATTATGTATTACTTTCTCTACTGTGTAAACACAATTTACTTCATACTAGTTTCCATTTTGATGGAATTAAAGAACTAGCAGCATGAACCATATTCTTCAGACATCTCCTTAAATTTTTTGGTTTCAATTTTTTGTGATATGCACAAAACTAATTTTTTAATCTTCTCCCTTTACTCTGAAATAGGTGTTCATGTGAATTGAGGCTGTCAGACTGTGTGTTGTCACTGAGAAAGTATGTCAAAAAAGGTATTTGAAGTGTTCTCTTTGCTTGACTGCAACTTTGGAAACTTGAAATGTCGATGTTTATGAGCCCTATATATTATGCATGGCACAAATCAAGTGCATTTCCTTATTTAGTCTGGAACAAGTTCAAGACAAAGTGAAGAAAAATGTTGATTTTAAAAGTCAGTAGAGAAACAAAAGTGACACAGGAGAATGAAAATGCAAATTGACACAGCCCCTAGGAATGGAAAAATAAAAATCTTCTGTTAGAGTTATTTGAAACTCATTTGATGACTTCTGCTGCAGTGATATGACTTCTCCCTATTTATATGCTCTTGGTGTTAACTGTGTAAACCTACAGGACAAAGGTTATTCAATGCATGAAAAAGAGTGATTTATATTGAAAGGGATTAGGAGTAAGAATTAATGAGTTTTCTTCTGTGTGCTTTGATTTCTTCACTAATGGAGTGGGGCAGTAGGAGCAATAACACATAACAGCAAAGATACTCATTTATTCATTTTCTATCTTTGTGAAAGCTCTTCTGGGAATGCAAGGCTGCTGTGGTGACTCATGATACAGCTGGTGTTTGGGATGAAATTGAGATGCTGGTTAACAGACTGAAATTTTGTTTTCTAACATTTAAAGTTCCTTCAGTATTGAAGTGAAATAAACGACATAAGGTACTTCAGCATGCAGTCAGACGTTTGTTTTTTCACTTTGTAGTAAAATGCATGGATTTGTACCTGATCATACATACTGTCCTGTGTTAAGGATAAGTCATTGTTAAGTCTGTTCCTAAATCTAAATATATTTAGTTTTAAATCTGTGTCCGTGAGTGCATGAAGAAACGATTAATATTGTCTCATATTTGCAACCACAAGTCCTAACAGAGTGGCTGTGAAGCCTGCTGGATAGGAAGCTCATGAACTGCTAAACCCCAGCACTAAAAAGCTATGTGTATGGAGAAAGCCAAGGTTTACTAGAGTTGAGGAGGAGAAACTTGTGGAGTCCAGATGTATTAGCCTGTGGAGGGAGAGGAGCAGGCAGAAGATGCATGAAACTTGGTGGTTTAAAAGAATAAAAATTACCAACCTATGGTTTTCAGTCAGTTCTTACTCTGTCTATCTCCAAATTGAAATGTAGAAGAAAGTCCAAATAGAATTTGGAAAAAAAGTATATGAATCTGTGTCAGAGACTGAAAAAGATCTGTTTTGAGACATCTTGGGGGCTTGGAATGTGTGGTAGGGTGTGGGAACTGACAATTAGTCTGATGAACTCACAGACTTCGACCTTGACACAATCAGTTGGTACCCATGAGAATTCTACCATCAACAGAAGCAAGAAGCAAAACAACAAGAGGAAAAGCTGCAGCTGGAAGAGGGAGTTTGTTATTTTGTAAGAATGTGCGTTTATTATAGGTAACTAATAATATTGTCATGCAGTGAGTAAGGAGCCAATGAACGTGTAACACGAATGCTGAGAAACAGTATAAAAGAGACTTTGTAGTAATAAAGAGTAGTTCTTCTTCTGCTTGAAACCATTGGTGTGTGTCTGTATGTGAATATCATGTCAACTGTGACAGTAGGGAGTGGGTCTGATGCCTAAAATGCTGGTAAAAATAAGATGCAGACACAGCAGTATAGGGAAAAAGGGTATTACCTTGGTTTTAATAGGATCCCAGGTGCACCATCGTCAAAGGTGGAATCACGCCGAGGAAGCACCCCGGGTACAACGCATATACAATTTTATGGACCTTACAAATTAGCATATCTATCTAAAATCTTCCAATAAGAAACCCAACAAATGAAGAAATGAAGTAATTGTCCCCCTATTCTAGCTATCCCCCCCCC
This sequence comes from Entomyzon cyanotis, assembly GCA_024500445.1. NCBI lineage: Eukaryota > Metazoa > Chordata > Aves > Passeriformes > Meliphagidae > Entomyzon > Entomyzon cyanotis. Next base: position 8,198,199 of record JAKEPQ010000756.1, read on the forward strand.
AAATGAGGCTACAACTTAGTTTACAAAAACATGTTCCAGAGAGGAGGCTCTGTTCAAGGTTGGTGCCTCATGTTCTTGAGATTGTAGGGATGTTTTGTCTTCCCCAAAGAATTCCAAACTAGGCTAGAGTACAAGGGTTATAAACATGTGGGGCTAAGATACAGGGAGTGAAAGGTACAGGGAATGGGAAAGGGTATAAACTGTATAAAGAGAAAGGACAAAAAATCCATCAGGCACCAGGTCAGGCCTTGCTCTGGTGAGGTGGTGTCCTGCCCCTCATAGCCCCCAGCCCCACAGTGTCTGTCAATCACAGCTCACTGGAGGCAAACCCAGTTTTGCCTAAGCCAGACCCTGAGTGGCCGAGAGACCAGGAGCTCCTTCTGGGAGGAAGACCCAGGATGGACCAAAAAGATTTCAAAAGGATCACCACGAGGCAAGCACATTGTCCTTTAGCCCTACCTTCACCTTGGAGCTTTACATCACTGGAACTCAGGAGTGGGTAACTATATCTGTTTTTCTATATCTTTCCTGTCTTTCTGTTTTTCTTCCTTTCTTCTTCTTCTAACTCTCTTCTCATGGAATGTAACATCACATCAGTTTAAAGGTTTTCTATGTTCAATGGGCAAACTCTATGCTGGGATAAGTGATGTTATGTTGTATTTACTCTTTTGCCAATGTTTCTTAATTTTCTATCGTTGGTCAGTAAAATTTTGACTGTTTTTATCTCTTGAGAATATTTGCTTGGGATTTTACCCTTTGCATCTACCCAGAGAAAAAGAACCTTTAGCCCTATGTTTGAGTGACTGGGGTATAACAGTCTGTGGTGGGGGAAAGGAAGTCTCAGAGTTTTCTGCATGGAGCATAACCATGGGCCTGGTTACCTGTCATGAAGGTTAATGCATTGAAAGGAGGCCACAGCAAGGTTTGGGTTGGACTCTTCTCCCAGGAAACCAGTGTCAGGACAAAAGGAAATGGCCTCAAGATGTGCCAGGGGATGTTCAGGTTAGACATCAGGAGGAATTTCTTCACTGAAAGTGTGGTCAAGAATTGCAATGGGCTGCTCAGGGAGGGAGTGGAGTTACCATCCCTGCAGGTGTCCAAGAAACCACTGGATGTGGCATTTGGTCTAGTTGAAAAGGTGGTGATCAGTCAAAGGTTGGACTTAATGACCTTGGAGGTGTTTTCCAACCTTAATGATTCTGTGATTCTGTGAACAGCATCGGGTACATGAGGTGATCTTCATGAAATATTTATTCTTGTGCAAGTGTGGTTCACTGACAGGAGCCCAGAAAAACAAACAGGTGTATTTTCAGCACACAGAGCTGCACCGTAGCACACTTTTACCTCTAAGCTGGCAGAAACAGAGAAAAATAATTTGAGCAGATATAGCATCAAGAAAAAAGGATTGTGCAAGAAAATGTTTGTACCAGGTAACAGATTTGTGGGTTTTTACTGAGAATACCCTATGGAAGAGTCAGAGTTTAACTGAGAATGGTGCTACGGTAGTGGCCAGGTTTGATTATTGGTTGTATCTCTATATACCCTCAGGTTAACTGAGGACAACATGCATTCTTCCTCTTGAGTAGGATGTAGATGCTATGAACTGATAGAGGGGAGGGGAGGGGAGGGGAGGGGAGGGGAGGGGGAGGGGAGGGGAGGGGAGGGGAGGGAGGGGAGGGGGAGGGGAGGGGAGGGGGGGGGAGGGAGGGGAGGGAGGGAGGGGAGGGGAGGGGAGGGGAGGGGAGGGGAGGGGAGGTTCTGGACAAAAAGTGTAAGCTGTCAAAGAGGAGATAAGATTCCTGGGTATAGTTTCCAGAAACAAACAAAAAAAAAAAAAAAAACCCCAAAAAAACCCAACCAAACAAAAAAAAACCACCAAAAAAAAAGGGAAGTGATACAGGGAAGAAAGTTTTCATTTTTTAAAAGAAAAATAGAGATCATATAGAAAGGAGGGGCTTTTCCTACATTCAATTACATAGCAAGCAATAAAATCTTGTTATTGTAAAGACTGAAAGACAGTACAAGAGGACAAATGAACACAGTTCAAAGTCCTCCTCATTTTCTCATAAATTAGTTTGGATAAGTGATTAAATATTAGATAATACAAAATTATACCGTAGAGTAAAACCAAAACCCAGCTTTGAAGACCTGCAGAGTGATTTCCATATCCAGATATGACTGAGTCAAAAATGGCAGATGAATTTCAGGGCAGGTGAAACTCAGATCAGACACAGAGTGAAACTCAGATCAGACACAGTTATCATATCATTGAGAAACTCTGTATTAACCTTCCTCTCTCAAAAAAGAAAAAACAAAAAAGCAAATGCTTTAGTGCCTCTAAGCACCAATTCTGCACCCAAAAAGCGTGTAGGGTTTTTTTGGAACAGATGAAAGGAAAGAGAAAACTAAGAAGCACTACTGTTAGTTGACATATGTATCTTTCTAATGGGTTTAAATCTTGGATGTTACATGTTCTGATCCCCTAATCTCAAAGGTAATACAATAATTCAGAAAAGGTAAGAAGAAGGGATATAAAGATTACCAGAGGTATGGAAGACCTGCAAGAGAGACAATAAAGATTGAAAAGTTACTTAGAAGTAGTGGCATTTTCCTTGGGTATTCCATAGCATCTGAGGGGGTATATCTAAGTAACTATATCCAAAATCACGGAAGAAATTATGGAGAATGATTATTCATAGTGTATTATCAAACAAGAACTAGAAAGTGTAAAATTAAATAATGAGAGGTTTTAAAAGGAACAAAAGGAAGCACTGCTTCAAACCATGCTTAATTAAGCTGTAGAAATCCTTGCCAAAGGATGCTGTGGATGCCAAAGTATAAATTGGTTTAAAAGCAATTAGAGAAATTCATGGAAGAAAAGACCTTCAGTACTTATTAAACACACAGATAAGGATAAAAGAACTGACTAATGAAGTATCTAAACCACTAAAGTATCTAAACCACTAAAGATTATATTTTATTGCATCAGGGAAATACCTGAACTTAGATGGATTTTGGCGTCTGAACAGGGAAGGAGTTCAACTACAGGGAAGTTTGAGTAACGTGCTTTCTTAATAACCCTGGCTTTGATGTAAGTGAGGCCTCATGAGCAAAGTGTTGCTCTCCCCATCATAGAACTGCCATCTGGAGATGCAACATGCAATGAATTGTTTAGGGATTTGATGCCTGGCTGCAGCAGCCTTGGCTGCTGAGAATATGGTGTGGTAGGATCCCGAAAGGAGGCAAAAAGTAGGATCAAGGTGTTGTCCTTAAGAAGAACAGATTGGGGCCTGTTCAGGGTGTGCTTGCAAGGATACTGTAGGGTATGGTCCTGTAGAGAAGAGAAGGAGACTAGGAGAGCTGGTTGATTTTCCAAAGCCACATGCTCCAGTCTCAAGGATGGTCTACTCCCTGTGCAGGAAGTCAGGCAAAGGTCTGAGCAGGACTACGAGAATGAACAAAAAGCCCCTGAGAGAGAAAGCATGCAAGAGATGGAATTGGTGTTAGGTGCCACAGAAGTATAGACACACTGCATTAGCATGGAAAGACAGAGTCAAGAAAGCTGAAATCCACCTGAAGTTCAATCTGGCAAGAAGATCAGCCAGGAGGAGTTCCATACAGGTATCTCAACAACAAAAGGAAAGCCAAGGAAAATATGGACATACTGCTGGATGAAGCAGGGGACCTGCTAACAGAGCACTTGTAAAAAGGCCAAGATACTCAATGATATCTTCATGTTGGTCTACTTTGTTAAATCTAGCCCTTCAGGGTCCTGATTCCCCAAAACCTGTGGGAAAGCTGAGTGTGGAAGATTTTCTCTTGATGCAGGAAGATCTGATTAGGGAATGCTGAAGATGACTGGAGCCCACCAAGTACTGAGGGAGCTGTCCAATGTCAATGTGAGGCCACTCCAGATTATCTTTGAATGGTTGTAGTGACCAGGGAAGATTCCTGAGGACTGGACTGGAAGGAAGTAAGTTATGCTTCTGTCCTCAGAACAGTAAAGGAGGAAGATCTGAGGCAGTATATATTGGTCAGCCTTGCCTTGATCTCTGAGAAGATGATGGAGAAAACTATTCTGGATACCGTTTCCAGATACACAAAAAGACAAGAAGATGATTTGGGAGTAGGCAGCATGGACTATTAAAATAGGAGAAATTGTGCCTGAACACTCCAATAACCTTCTACAATCAGATAACAGGACTGGTGGATCAGCGGACAACCACGGACATAGTTTATCTCGACTTCAGCCCTGTCTCCTATGATATCAAAATTGATAAACCAGTGAAATACGGACTAGGTAAATGGCAGTGAGGTGGGACTGAAAGCTGGCTGAACTGCTTGGCTGAAAGGGTCGGGATCATTTGCAATAAGCCCAGCTCTTATTAATTCCAATAAGCCCAGACCAATCCCTGGGCAAGTCCTCTGGTGGTCAATGTTGGGTCCAATGTTGTCTAATATCCTCACTAATGAGCTGAATGAATGGACACAGAGCACTCTCAGCAAGCTTGCTGATGACCCTAAGCTGGGAGGAATTCTTGATAGAGCTACCAGATGGTTTTGCAGCCCTCCAGAGGTGTCTTCAGAGGCTGGAGAAATGGGCAGAGGGGTTTGTCATGAAGTTCGACAGGTTCTGCACCTCGAGTGGAATAATCAGATGAGCCATTGCAGGCTGGAGACTTATCTGTTGAAATTCATCTTGGCACCCTGGTGCATCCAACACTGACCAGGAGGCAGCAATGTGCCTTCTTGGCAAAGAAAGTCACCAGCCTTGTGGGAGGCATCAGGCCTAAAATAAGCTAATTGAGGTGCTTGTAGAGGGGAGGAGGGGTAAACCAACAAAAACTTCAAAAGGGAAAAACATATTTATAGAACTGCTCCTCTAAAGATATTTTGTTCTTTCTGTACTTAGTAAAATGCTATGCCAAAGTCTCTAGGTGTAAGTACTTGAACTTGTGTGTACTGGCTTTCATTATCCTTGAAGTCAGGGTGGGTCGCCCTATTAATAATAGTCCCCATCTTCTACATTTGCCTTGTAACATTTGTGTCTGTGTTACAAATAGTAGAGAATTCTCTATGCCCCATTTTAATACACTCTCTTTTGAACATTTGCAACTGCAATATTCGTTGCATTAAAATTGATTTTCTTCTATGAAATTATCTTTCTCCAGGATCATACTTTTATTTGTATCCTGGAGGGTTATCTGATATTCATTAATATGTATGTTCTCTTTTTATCACAATACCCTCTTAATGGCTAATTAGGTCCCATATTCCATGACCTAAAACAAGCCCCAAGCAGTTCTTCTGCTTGGTTTTTTAACCTAGATTGCAAAACCACACTGTCTATACTCCATTTTCCACTTTATGCAGGATCAATATTAATCTGTAGCTCCTTCCCCAGTAGGTCACCTCCACCTGGTGGGCCGCAGTGGTTGACTTTTGCTCTTGTGACAAATTCTCTTTTATCCCTCCTGGGAAGAACTTTACTTGTCCTGGCAGTGAAATCTGGAGAGGGGCCCAATCTCATTTGCTTGATTGAAAGTGTAAATCTCTGTGAGCGAAAAGACATGTTTTTACTGAGAAATGGGTGGAGGATTAATTTTTGGAGTCTTTCATTGGAACATGCTTTTCAGAGACACAAGCTTGACAAACAAACAAGAACTAAATCTCAGGGAGGAGCTGAAATGATGTTTGGAGAATCAAACATAATACAGTCATGCATCATCTGTGGTTGCTAAGGAAACCAGCTCTGGGATCCTGTCAGCGGGATTCTTCAAAATCATCAAAGGAGACACAACTGGTGTCTGCCAGCTAAGCCACATACTGCTGTAATGATCAATTCCCTGCTTCTATTCACAGTCAATATACTAGTTTTCTGAAAGAAAGAGAAATATCATCAGAAAATCATCGCCTGTGCAAGGTGGCTGCGATGCCATCTGTGCCAGCCAGCAGCACCTACACTCCCATCAGAGCAGCAGTGGGTGAGCAGACACAGCACTTGCTCTGCAAAGCTTTCAAGTCTGAAAGTATTCTGGTGGTGAGCCTGACAGTGTAAAACCTCATGGATACATGGTGTTAAAAAACGTCATTGGTATGGTCTCCAACTGTGTGGGTCATTGCTGATTTCCCCTGAGCCCATCTGCCTCCTAACTATATATATGAGATTCTCTATTTAAACTTACATATGCTTAGTATTTAAAAAGAGAATTATTTGGGAATCTTGCTTTCCTTGTTTCTAAATCTGCCTATGATGGTTTGTTGTGTTTAGAGTTTTTCTGCCCATTTGCTATCACCTAGTCATCTATTCTGCTGTTTTCTTAATTTCTGTCACTCATTCATCTCCTCACAACCTTGTCTCACTAACCTGCTCATCAAACACTCCTCTTAACTTCACTTTTCCTCTCCACACCTCCCACTTTCTCTCAGCTTGTCTCTCTGTTCATAGCGTTTCTTTTCCCAGTAATCCTCTGATTTTTCTTTCCTCTACTTTCATCTCTATTCTATTAATTTATTTAATACATGTTTTGATGGAGATGGTAGGAAAATGTGAAGAATGGAATTAAAAGAGGATTAAATGAAGGTGACAAGAAGAGGGTATAACTTTTCAGGCTGGTTACTGGACTCTAGAAAGCTTAAGTAGAGGTTTGGACTGCCTGAATTTGAAAGCTTTTGCAATCCTAGGTAGGCAAAAAGTGACCTGGCAACATGGGCTGCTTTTGGAACCATGACAGTGTGGTGCAAAACAAAATTATTTTTGGTACAAGCCCTTGGGTGAAATTCCTTGTACTGATCAGACAATAAATAGCTTGAACTGACTGTCCTCTTTCTTAAGAGAACTTAAAGGTGTGTCTTTAGTTGTAATGGTGCAATTAATTTTTCATAAATCACTTACATAACCTGAAGATATCCTAGGATGACTTTCTAGTCTGCTGATCAGGACAATAAGTGTACTCCTATGGGAGGATATCCCTCTTGGTATGGAAATGTTAATTATCTTTCCTAAGTGAAGCAGTGGTGATGAGCAATTGGCATGTCTAGTCATCCCCTCACATCTTTCTCTTACTTCTGTGATAGTACTTAAAATGGTCTCCTGAAAGCAGTGACATCAGCTTTTCTCAAGCAGAGCAGTGATTAGCCCTGACTCTGCACTTCTGTGTGAGTGTTCAAACACCTGATCTACTAAAGAACTCTACCTCTGCTCTACCTCTGCCCTTCAGGCAATTGCACGAAACTGGTCTTGAATAAAACATTTTTAGGATGATTTGACAAATTCTGCTCCAGAGTTGGAAGCTGAGTATGAAAGAAAGGTTTTTTATGAAGTTTAATTATTTCTGAAGTTCACTTTTTGGATGTTTAGGGGACAAATTTACAATTAAAAGAAATATGGAAAAAACCCTCACAAAGCATGAATTGTACCTGGTGCACCCAGAACAAGTGTCACACTTTCTTTACTTAGATCTATTTCTACTGTCTATTGTTGGGAATCAAGGGGTGGGAACTGGGTTTTACCATCACTTACTTTTACTCTGCTTTTCTGCGTGTGGACCATATAATAGTGCTGGCAACAAAGACAGCCTGTTATAAGGAATCTGAAGTTGTACAGGCTTACAGACAGTGCCTTCTTCCTCTGAATCATTTCTTGATGCACTTCCCTATGCAGAAGTTGAGACAGGATGGCTGGATTCTCTGAACTTGACTATACAGGATTCCAGAGAGTGTCCCAAATATGCCCTAATGTCAGCTCTCTGCTTCCAGGTGCCTTTGTCAGAACAGTTTATGTGTTTGGGGCTAGGGAGTAGGCATATTTTTTTTTAAGTAAAAAGTATTGCAACAAGAGGAATGAATTTTAGTGAGCTGTTCAGAGCAAGATGTTACCTGGTGTGGCTCCTGGATGTGCTCTGTGACAGGTTGAGCCTGACCATAACTCAAGCATTTTTTCCCCCACTACAAGTATTTCTGTATAGGTAAATATTATTATTATGATACAACATTCAGACACTTATAGAATAACTGATCTCTCCTTTGGCCAAGTCTGGTAAAGCATAACAAGCAATGAAATAGATGTTTATCTTTTAAGCAAATCTGCACAGCAGAACCTTTCCTGTTTCCTAGGCTGAAGAGTAATTTTCCATAGTGACCCTATAATAGAAATTGCAGGGTCTGCAAAAGAAAATTTTCCTCAGGGAAATAAAAAATATGATGGTGGGATGCATTGGGATTCTGTTTGAGAGAAACCCTCGTGAGAGTTTATTTGAGATACTGCTTGTAGTTTTTCAAGAAAACAAGCACAAGAGTGATGACTTTGGGCAGGAATAAGGGCAAAGAAAGATCAGCAAGAAATTGAAGCAGATTTTTTACAAGGCAAGGGTGAAAGCACACATTATTTATCAGAGCTAAAGCAAAACCAGGTTTTCTTGAAATGAGGATGGGAAAAATAACAATAGAAACTAAGGACCATAATTGTTTAGGATAAATTTAAACTAGAAATGCTGTCAACTGAGGATCTGGAGTGGACATCTCAGAAATATTGGAGGTGTTAAAGAAGGTGACTACCATAAGGCAGACAGTTATGTTACCTGTTAAAAGGAGATACATGACCAAAGGTTTTCTACCCAGGGTCTTAAGCATACTCTGTTGAAAACAGATTGAGACCACCCAGGAGTCACTATGGTTGAGAAAAAAAAAAACAAAAAACCCAGAGTAAAATGAAGTATTTTGTTCTTTGAAAAATTAGTGGTCTAAAATGATAACCTTGAGGGCATGACTCCTTTTCAATCAAATGTTTCTTGAATTTTATTGTTATCCCAAATTCTAGATTTATGGTATATAAATACATAATTATGTATATATTAATGCAATGTGTATCCATTTATTCCAATAACTGATGGAAACTAATATGAAGAATCAGTGTTTCCTGTGAAGCAGAAAATCCAATTTCTTCTAGACGGTAACCATTGCACAGTATTTATGTGACTTGGGCATCAAAATTACCTTGAATTTATTCTCCTTTCAGTTGCTAGTTATCTATAGGGATGTCTTATAATAAATGCTGCTGATCTGTAACTTTCCAAATTTCTTATAAGAACCTTGGAATGTGGGAAGGAATGGCTGTTGTTTTTCCTGACTTTTTTGTCCTCAAGTCCGTAAATTACTATCAATATCTGCGTATGTAGATAGTATTTAATTTTGTTGATATGGCATGAATCTAAGCCTCTTCAATCAGCAGTCAGAAGAGGAAAAGAAATTTTGATGACATGTAACCTGAAGATTTGGATTTCCTGTAAAACAAAACCAAACAAAACTGGCATTGACAAAAACAAACAAACAAAAAATCCCAACACCCCAACACAAAACAACCCAAATCAACTAATCAATCCATACCCCTATGATATAGATAATTAGTTTGCTTATTATTTCCCTTTCAAAAGTATCCATGGTATTGTGGGACCTGCTGTAGACTGTGTTTAACAAGTGTCCATTATTTTTTACAGATGGAAATCTCTATCCAGGGATGTTTGCAGCATGCTTATCTCAGTTTTTGGTTTGGTTTTCATCTCACCTTTGTTATGAACAATGTCTGAGAAAAAAAAATAAACAAAAAATAGACTGTAATGAGCATGAAATGTTGTCCTTGTTAGATCAGTTTAAAAGAGTGTGTAGGAGAGTTTGAAATATATGAATGGTACTTAATATGTATGAAAGCATTTAAACACAAAATAGTACATTTGTCTTTTGGTAAAGTAGCACTTAGTTATCAGCTGACATGTCTCTTCCCAATGCATAATCCTTTTTGTTATTTTTATAGTTCTTTTTTTAAATAATCCTTAAATATCCCTTTTGATTATCCTTCCTTAATCAGTTGATTGCTAAATTACTGACTTTCCCCATTGACCCTGGCCCCTCTAATTTTTCCCATAGGTGAAGATTCACAAATATGTGATTTTGAATTGTCTGTATCATAATTAAACTGTGTATGAAAATTTCACAATTCTTCATCACTCAACCTTCTTTCTAGGGAATGAAATATCTATCAGACATTCTAGGAGCTCTCTGTCCTTTATTTCAAGCAGATGATGCCTTGTTGCAAATCTGAAACTGGAGATTATTAGTTACAAGCTTCTCAGATTAACTGATTCTTCTTAGGAAATTCCCATGTCAGTAACTTGTTCTGTCTTCATCTTTCTTGAGATCCACCCCTCCTGATGCAGCAGGAGAAAAATGTCATTTCTCTTTTTGTTAAACAAAGTAGTTTGTATCCATCCTCATATTTATCTTGCTCATTGAAGAATCCAGCTAGTAATCCTCTTTCCTATTTTTAAACATAATTAACTTATTTTAATTGAATTGAAAATTCTAAGTAATTATTTATTGATATTACTCTCTTTTTGCTTTGTCAGAAAAAGTAAAATTCCTGCAAGCTTCACTGGCTGCAACTCTGGGCTGTAACTGGGTATAGCTGAGCTTCCTCTGCTTTCAGACAGACTTTGTACTTGCTGCTGCTTGTGATCATTGTTAATAGAACAGAAAAATTATGATTTACAAATGTCAGCTTGTAACAGAAATAACTGTAAAGGATGTTGAAAGTAAGATAGGCTGGAATAGTATAGAAGACAGGTGGTGAAAGAGGTGACTGTATCCATTTTTGTCTCACATTCCTACCAATGGGATACCTACAGCAGCCTCTTGCTTGAGGTGCAACAATTCAACACTAAAAGAGCAGCAAAAAAAAAGGCAAGAAATTAATCCAGAAACAAAAAACAAGAACTACTTTATGGGACCAGCAAATATGTATGTCTTTATATTAGTTTGTGATTGTCTTGACTATTGACTGCTCTCTGTTCACACAGAAGAGTTCAATTTCTGCATAGTTATGGATTTTGAATTTCTGGATGCCTCTCAAATAAAAACCTATACTAAAGGAAAAGTCAGTGCTCCTTCTGGTGTGTGTCATAAACTACTTACTTCAGTAGTAGAAGGTCATACAAATGTATACAAGGATATAGATATAATGGATCTAATGGCAGAACCACAAATATCCATTAAAATTTTTTGAGTAGATATTTGAGATTATTATCTAGCAAAAATTTTAGGAGACAGAAATCAAACACTAGTAGATAATTACTTTTTGTGCATAATAATTATGCTCTATTTCTTACAGGAACTACATGCTTTATTTCAAAAATGCAAAATATTTTTAATACAAAGATTACTCTCTTGAAATGCACATACATCTGTGCCCACACACACCTGTGCCCACACACATATATATCTATATTGTATACTTACATGTTTTGACTTTTGCTTTCAATGATCAAACATAGAGAATCTGCATATCTAGCAATGCTTTATAAAGATGTTAAAAATTGTGGCAAAACACTGGTTATGATATTGCTTTTTTTTCCCTCAGGCATTACTCTGGTATTTGTTTGGTACTTACTCAAGTGAAATCAAAATCAAAGCAAAAAACATAAATATATATGAGATTACCTAAAACAAGGACCTTGCCCATTCCTTTAGCTGGAGTTGTCACGCCAGGACGTTAACTGCTCAACAGGTATTGTTAGTATAAACTTTGAAAGTACCTCACCCTGAGATGGAGCACATAGGAATACGTAATCACAGCCAGGGGATTGGGATGGAATTAAGTCAGGAGATGAGCAGCCCTGCCAGCGCCATGTGCCACTGCATGGTTCACAAGCTGCACAAATTAAGTTTCAGGCCCCTCACAAAAGCCTCACATTTAGCCTGCACCGTGTAATATCATCAGGGAAATTGTTTCTTGCCTGTGTGCACTTAGGCTCCAGCAAAACACGCGATACAAAATATGTAATACATTTTGTGGTTACTGAAGAAAAGAAAGAACAGAAGAGGAGGCAGGTAAGTGAACTGTCAGTCAAACAGAGGCAGCAAGATCTGGCTGGTATTACTTTTGTTACTGATACTGTTACATCTGCCATGTCACTCCTATTCTTTGTGCTCACTGAAGGGTGAGGACACTTAAAATATGAAAATAGGAATCTGCACTGCCTATTAAAATCTGCATATTTATGTGCCTGTTTGTGGTTGTCTCTTCTGTCCCTTGCTGCTCTTTCTTCCTTGCAAACATTTTTCTGCATATTTTAATAGCAAGTTTTGGTGAAAGCGTTGACAGAGTTTATTATTGCTCTGCTTCTGAAAAGAAATCATTATAGCTTGGAGCTAAGTAATTTTCATTGCATCCTGTTGAAAATGTTTAATTAACATAAATCAAAATAAACAGAAGAGCAAGTATATGATGTTTGATCTGCTTAGATGTGTGCATGTGCTGTAAGTTTTTCAGCATACCAGAAGACAATCTTACTAAAATAACTATAATATTTAAAAAGTAAAGGCAGCCACTTGTGATATAGGTATTTTTCCCTGAAAAAGATCACATGCATAGGAAAAACACATGGCAAATTATTTCTGTCGTTTGCACAGATACTAGTACAGATACTGGCCATTTGCTCTTACTTTTGACCAGAACGCTTTTATTTCAGTGGAAGTGCTTTGTATTTAGTGCACTGGTGCGGCCAAATCTGTATTATACTGAAAGGCATGGGGCAGGTGGGGAGTGAGAGCAATCTAGAAATTGAAACATGGAACTTCTGAGAGTAGCTTAGTCCAGGAGAGCTTCCTCGCTGCCTCATCTGGATTGCTTCTGGTACTTTAGTTAGCCTGAGTCCATCAGATAATCAAACTTGAGAGAATGGTGCTTTGGGGTTTTTCCCGTTGTGAATCTACTGGACACTGTCATTTTGGGCTATTTAATGTTTCAGTTATTGCAGTTTTGTAATATTGCTGTATCATGTTAAAACATGGGTGCTTTGTTCTTCTAATCTCTCGTGTTCATTCCTACATTCCATTGTATCTGTGGCAGGAGTTGATTTATAATCATCAATATTGTGTAGAAACATAAAGATGTCTTTATGCTAGCACAGTGGTTCCTTACAGATTTTCCTAGTTTTGCTTGTGCAATGAATGAACACTTTTTTTGCTGTATTTTCTAGTTTTTCATGCTGAAGATTTATGCTGATTTACAGGTAAACTCTTTAAAATTCCTTGTGGGCTTACCTGTTATCAGTGATGTTAGAGATGAACCTGTAGATAAGGTTCTGGAGGCTGCTGTGTTTTTCCAGGTAATCTCTCCTGCCAGCATGGAGTTTGAGGGTGGATCAAAGCATGCATCCCCACAGTTTTGATGGTTTCCATAACTGGGAGTGGTTCAGTGTGGTTTGGGGTAACTTGGTGCCATAGGAGGCCACTGGTGCATGGAAGAGCACTAGAGCTGCTCTTGGCCTGAGAAAGTGGGTTGAGAAGAAGTGCAAAGTGCAGAGAAGTTTTGTTAATCTGCATTAACATAACCTTTGCAGCCCCATTTCAGAATTGACTCACTGTTTTCATCTGTGGTTGTAGCCCAAAGAAATAGACTTGATCTACTCCCGCTCGTGCCATCCACTGCACTGAGCATTCTTGTCCATAAGAATGCAGGGCTTTTCTTCCACGTTGCTCTTGAAGATGCTCGGTATTTCCCGTGAAAGCAAAGTCTTGATGCAGCGACGCTTCCAGGCAGTGAAGAATTGTTCCATCTGGAAAGATCTCATTTCATGGCAGAGAAACCCTTCTAAATGTTACACCATCTGTAAACCATTTTTATTTTAACCTCTCCAAAGAAAGAATTAGCCCTTTTTAACTTCGTAGGCATACACATGAGAAGACATTTCTGTCTGGCTGTTTTACATTTCTGTCTTCTTGTTGTTGTTTTTGGTTTCTTTGCTTTTGTTTGGGGTTTTTTTTGGTTTGTTTATTGGTGGGGGGGTTTATTTGGTTGGATTTTTTTGGTTTTTTTAAAATCAACAGCAAATGTTCAAAATCAGCTTGAGTGTTTGGAAGGGATCTACTGAAATTAGAAATGCAAAATATATGAAAGCAAATATTTGTAATGCTACATGTGCATCCACAGAAACAGGTTATTCAGGAAACGCCTCACGTCTGGGGTTTTTTATGAGCTTTATCTTCTGTTTTGCCTAATACTGAAATACCATTTTGGAATATCACTGAGTAGTTCTTTGTACCCAGTGTCATGATAAACAAAGTGAGTATACTGGTGAAAAAATTTCTTGTTGCTATATACATTTGTTGTCTACACACTTGGGTTACTTCATGCTTGTTGTTGGATGCCTAGTTATAAATGGAAGCTGCAGAGCATTAGGCAAATGTTAAAATGGGAATGGGACTCTTTTGGAAATGAAAATGAGAGGACTAATGTTGTTGGCTTGGCAAAAAGCATGCTCCGAGATTTTTCTCTTTCCAGTTAAGATTTATAATAAAGTGGAGACAATAGTGTAAAGGAACCCAGAAAGAAGAACACATTTCATCAAAATGCCCACATTAATTCTATTGTAATTCTCTATTAGCCTACTGATCAAATGAGCTGACTATACACACTATTTGACATGGGGCGCTTTTTCTTCTTAATAAAAATCAGTTATTTTCACTGGAAGAAAATTAAAATTCCTGAACTCTTATATTTGTGGGAAAGGAGCAAAGATTGTTTTCCAGGTTTTTCCAAGTAATTCTTATCATTTTGGGGGAAAAAAAAAATAGAGAAGTGGGATAAAAATCTTGATAAAATTGTCAAGGAACATTAGTTTATGGGAAAAAGAAGACAAATTCGAGCATGGTGTTTAGATAGTGGCTTATGCCACTATTCTCTCTCTTCTCTGAGATCCTCTGAGAAGCACTTTCTGACATTTGCATAGCCTTTCTCAGTAGCACTGGCTACAGCTGGATTTGCATGGCTGCTGGTTGAGTCATGAGTCAGTTCTGCTGCACAGTGAAAGTTACACGGCAGAATTGGGATGTCTATAAGGTTGCTATTTTTAAGAACCACTAATGGGATGTATCTTTTGAAAGTGGTCTGAAAGTACGAAGCTTTTAACATAGGGAAGTGTAAGTGTATGTTAACTCTGTTTTAGGCGGCGGGGAGGTGTCACAGTTTTTCTGTTGCCATTCGGTTTTGCTTTGCTGGCTGAGTGCATGTTAAAACTGCAACTGTTGTAACTGGCAGTTTTGAGAAGAAACAGTGAGTATCTGTAAGAAGTGCTAAAACAGTAGTTGGTTTTAGTGTATATTTTCCACCTAAACTACAGGTTGATCTTAAGAGCGCACTCACTTGATTTAAGACTGTACTGTTTTATGCTGAACCTTTAACAACTTTTTTTTTCTGTCTCTGCATCTGAACAGATTTATTTCTTTAGATGAAGAGACAATTGTACAAATATAATTTCCATATATTTTTGTGAAATGCAAGAAGGCATACCCTCCCCTGCTCGATATATTTGTATGTATTTCCAACACAATCCAAAGACTAGAGCCTTACCAGTGGTTGTTATTGACTGTTAGTTTAATTGACAGCTTGATGACAAATACAAATGACCTCTGTTCAGTCTCATGAAAATTCTGGAAATTCTGTCTTTAATCAGGAAATCAGATGCATTTAAAAAAAAAAGAAAGATATTTTATTTTTCAATGCAATGAACTTCTGTCCAAGCCCTTGTGTTCCAATGAATAGCAATAGGGATTCCATTTTTAAGGTGTTAAAATTAATCTTCCTAAACAAGTAGTATTCTAGGTTGCATGGACTGTAATATTACATAACCAATTACTCTTTAGCACCTAGCTCTGTGTGAAAGACTTTTTGGATGGAGTACAATGTAAATATTAGCTTAGGAAAAATGAAATAAAGTGATATGAAGAGAATAATAAAAAAACTAGCATACCAGAATCAGAGCAAGATAATTATACTGTCATTTTTAGTAATTTCATGTCAACAATAAGTTGTTATTTAATGTTCTTCAGAAATTGGATTGTGCATCACGGAAGAAATATATAGTCAACAAAATAGAAAACGAGTGGAAGAAAATTGAGGAAAGTATATATACATGGGCATCCTCTATTCAGAATTTAGTCATGTTGCATTTGCTTTATGGCATATAGCCACATAAGATAACTTAATGTTGTACCTTACTAAAAAAGAAAGAATAGTTCCAGTCAAAAAAAAAGATGTGTGATTTTTTTGCTTAAAAAAAAAGTTCTTATACTGGGCCAGAATAAAACTGTTTTAATCTTTGTGTAAGCATCACCAAAGGAATTGGAATTATGTTCCTGAAATTAATCCTAATTTATTTTTAGGAAGGTTTCTTTTGGTGTGTGTTTTAATACAAATAGGTTTAGATTTCCTGCTTGTCTGGTGAAAGAGACATCTCACACATTTTTTAAGGCATGATGGCATAAAATTTCTTTGACCATGTCAGAAACTTCCCTTTATCAGGAAATGGGCATATTCACAGGTGTCACCTGAAATGAAATGTGAATGAAATATAGGAGCAGTACATAATTTTTTATTTACAATCTTTTCATTTAGCAGTTGTGGAATTTAGATAAAAACTGCACATGACAAAATCACAGTAGAAAGTAGCTTTCAAGGATTTAGGGGAATCCTTTAGTGTAGGTGTTAAAGAGTCTTGTTTTCTAACCAAAAGAGTTGTCCAAGAATCAAAGAACTGGTGAAGCCGCAAAGAAATGTACCAGGATAAAATGGTCTTGATGATTTGTATTTAGTCCAACAGAAATACACATTAATAATTATACTCCAGGGATTCACATGCATAGAGTGAAGTGCGACAATGTTTTAATTCATTGGTGGATGCAGTAGTTAAAAAATTAATTATTTTAAATATGGTATGTCATGCAAATCAAAGTCAAACATCTTTCATGTTTCACCTCTAAAAAGGAAGCAAACTGCAATATTTTTAAAAAGGTTCTTAATAAAATATTCAAAATTTCAGTTTAAATATTTTAAACGTATTTTTTTACTGAAAGAATGTTTATTGCTAATTAAAAATGTGTGGGCTTTTGGTTTCATTAGGAATTTTTTTTAATAAATGAACTTTTCTTCCCTCCAAAGAAAACTTTTAGGAGCAGAAATTGATAAATTTTAAACAGGTTCATTTTGAAGTCTCATTTTTCACAGTAAAAAATTTTAGGTGACATAGTGCAGCAAATATTCCCAACTGCAGTTCTGTTTAACATAGAGCCATGCTTTTTGCTAAATGAAGTTTGGGATTGGCATGCAGAGAAGAAGGGAGGGCTATGACCAGTAATGTCACCTGTTTACACAGTACACTATCCTCCTCTTATTTTAAAGTCTAAAGCAGTCTCATACACAAGATATTTCAAAATATGTATTTGGCTCATTTTAACATATTCCAAGCTGCACATTCAATTAAATTGAAGGAAATGATGTCACAGCTGCTGTGCTGTCTGAAATAGAAACGAGAAAATTACTGAGTTAGAGTTGTTTACATTTAGGGAGTGCATGCATAAACAGAAGGATCCTATCTGCTGTCTCTGAATGTTCATACGTCTTTTGTTCATCTGCAGGCCACAGTGAATGCTAAGCTTGAAACCAGTAATTTGTTTGTTTCAAATACATTTTTCATGGTTCTGAAGAGGTAAGGATTTTTAAAAAGAAGGAATAGAATTCTGTTAACTATATGTACCTCCAAGTTCATGAATTCCATTAAACCCACACGATGCATATAAATGAATATATTTTAAAGAATCTTCAGTTTTGTATATATATTTGTTTTTGTTTCATATTGCATGTGAGGAGACTAGAAATAAATGAGGTAATAAGGTAATATTTTCATGCATCCAAACAAAGTTAGTTTCTGCTTATTTCAAAAGCGACGAAGGTCTAAGTCATTAAATTCTGAATATGTGACAATCAGTGATTTATATAAGTAGGTATTCAGAGATATTTAGGCATTGAACAGTTGATAAAATGCCTTTACATGACTGGCATTCATAATGACTTATGCCCTGTTTATTTGCTGTGTAAATGTGTAATGCATTATAATAATGGGATAATTTCAGGTAATAATGAAATAATAGGCTTGGGTAATGAAGTCATAAAAATACAGACTTGAATGTGTGCTTTTTTAAACCAGAGGAAATGTTTTTCTTTTCCCAGATGCTACACTGTTAATATTCTTATTATTGTCTTAGTATTTTAGCAGGGTGGTCAGCCAAGGCAGAGGTCTGTCCCCAGGAAGATCATTCTGCTTCCTCCTGCTGCAAAGATGGCAGAGGCTCTACAGGTGTGTGCTCTGGTGCCCCACAGAGCAGGTGAGAGATGAGCTCACATACCAGAAATCTGGATAATGCTCCTTGGAAGGGCTATGTGGTGTCAGCACCAGTGGCTGAGGTTGTGGTGCCTGGTGGCTTTACAGGCCAGCATTTTTCCAACCAGGCACTTGGCATTACGGACTGTAATTTTTATCTTTTTTTTTTTTTTTTGAGAACACCTCCTCTCCAAAAACAATTGCTATGTCTCTTCTATGGGAATCCAGCTTCCATGTTACACTTTCTTGCATTACTGTGAGTGGGCTGTTATCAGATAATAAAAATGAAAGGTAAGAGGTCTGTCAGCTCATCACATCTAGGGAAAAATATAATGATTGCAATAATGCAAGCCCCTCTTGTCAGTTTCTATTAGTCTCGTTTATAGATATAGTAAATTACACCATGAGACTTAACCTCCCTCTACTGCACACATTTAAAATGTGCCAGTTGCATCTTTGAATATCAGAAGTCAATTTTCCACAATTAAATTCATTGAAACACATTGACACCTGTGCATCTTTCTTTTTTTTTCTTTTTTTTTTTTTTTTTCAATATTCTTACATGGATAAATAACTTGCAGAGTAAAAAGCAATTCTCAGTAACATTGGGCTCCAGGCTTGCCAATTCATTTTGATGTCCCTAGGGAATGTTCTAATGTCTTTCAGACTAAATTTTTGTAATAAAGCTCTGTGTCAGCGAACTTGTTGATGACAGACTGTGCACAACTAATTGATAAGACCCTGTATCTGCTGACTGTGCTTGTTACCTGAATTTAATTTTGGGATTTAAGACAGAACTCATGTTGAAATAAAATATATGTCATACTGTGGTACATGAATGCTCTAGTCAGGGACCAAGACCATGTGCTGACAAGAACTTCATGTATACAAACCCAAACAGACTGCAGTGCCTTTGAAGCTTACAACTAGTTACTTTCTAGTGGCACATGAGAGGAAATAGTGGTGGTGGTTTGGTCTTCCAGCTCCTACCTCTGTGGACACACGAAGGATTGGAGCACTGTAACCTCTTCCTGTAGGGAGCTGGAAGCAGCTCAGCCCAAGCTGATGAGGTTTCAGTTTGGGATGCCACAGTCCAGCAGTGATGACCCCCTGGCAGGGAGGAACCCATGTCCTCTTGGTATAATATCGTCTGTCTTTCTGTCAGCTGTCCATAGTAGTCCTTACCATAGTCATGCTTTCAAATATTTGTCATCCTTTTTGTTTTTCTGGTACCGATCACAATCCTCTATTTCTGTAGTTACTGGGACCAGCAGATAACTTGATGTTAAGACTCATACCGATAATCTGGCACCTGTTTCTCTTCTCATGTCCCTGCCCTCATCTCCTTTTACACCCTTTAAGGTAATGTATTTTATTGACTGTTTTAGCAGACCTCAATGTCTTTGTTGCTGTGTTGTTTTTTATGCTACCTAACCATTATTTATCTGTTGGATCTTAGCATGTTGGTCCATCATTTAAATCCATGCTTATATTAAAATCTGGCCTGGCCAGGGTCTAATGTTGATGGGTTTGCAACTTGCCATTTCTCCAATTCTTCTAATATCTGTTTGTCATTTCCAGAAGTTCTTGGGTCACCTATTTTACTGTTCTTAATTCTAGGCTGAGATTCAACCTGGATCAGGCTCAAATCCACTAAGCTTTGGTGGACAACTTGTGCCTATATTTTGTGCTAAACTGAAAAATTTTAGCTCCCTCTGTAGTTAGTTCAAAAATTATTTACAAGACTAGACAAACTTTGTGTTTTCCTAGATGTGCTTTCCTAAATCTGTCTTCATTGGCTATTACAACTTTGAACACTTGAAGAATTTAGCTTTGGTGTCATAAATATAGTTATCAAGGTGGGTACAATTGATTCCACCTTTACCATATGCTCTCACATTTTTATATCTCTATTTGTCATCTCTGGTGGCTACTGGAGTTCCCTCCTCCCAAAATTTATATCTGTCCAAATATTGTCTTTCCAGTGGTGTAATCATTGCTTTGTGTAATGTTTTTATCTTCTTCTTGTTGTTGTTGTTTGGGTTTTTTGTTCCTGACTTTAGTTTCTGTTCAGTCTTCTTGAACTGACTTTGTTCCCTTGCTTGTTTGTTGAAGGCTGCTGGTAATTTCTCACTGTGTTTTGAATTGCTTTCTTAAATATTATTTATCTGCTCTGCAGTAAAACCTCTGTTATCACAAAATGAAGTCTTGAAGTGTTCTCCAGTTATAAACACACAGGTCTTCTAGCATATCAAATTAAATTTGGCTTTGTTTGGGATAGAGAAAAGAAAAAAGTAGCAGAGTTTTCTTTAGCTATGAATTAACTTTTTTTTTGTATAGGTAATTTCAGCCACTGCTGCTTTTATTTCAGACTTCAGCAGTTAACCATATATAACTTTTAGTGCTTGTGATGATCATGACATTTTTACTCCTTTTTTTTTTTTCTAATTTCTTTGTGTGATAGCTGAATCAGGAACCACTATTTCAGGAGTCTCCCACAGATCTCACTCTACTTGCAGCAATCTTTCTAGAATGTACTGTGTGTGCATTCTATGCTGTTCATGCAGAAAGAAAAGGGATTTTTTCCCCCTCTATTTTCTGGCCTAAATAAAAAGCTGTCTCAAACACAATAGAACGGGGGAAAAAAAACCCATCATAACCCTTCTGGGCTTATATTTAATTCATATTGGATGAACTTTATACAAAGTTTTTATGCTGCTGAATTGCACATTTTGAAAATCTCATCATTTGTACATTTAAAGCTAAATATATTGCTGTTTGCTGGAAAAGAGCCCAGATGATTGAAGTGAGCAAATTAAGTTGTTATTTGCTATTACCTAACTTACTTTCATTTCTATCTCAGTTAAAAGCATAATATTAAAATTCCATGTTAAAGTTCTAAATTTGACATCAATTCATGAGAAGGCATAAATTATATTCACATACATGGTTGAAAAATACACCAGAACTGTCATTTTAAGCATTGAAAGCCTATATTTGTTAAAGTTTACATGTGCTAGGAACTGCAACAAAGATAAATTCTGCAGACACACTCCTGCTAGAAAATTACTCAAGTGTTCTCCATCTGGTCCACTTCAGAAATAAGTAATTTCAGACACAACAATAGATGTGGTTACTCATATTTCAAAATACTTTTGAATATCCAGATGCTGATGAAAAGGGGAATTTATATGGAGACAAAAAAAAAAGAGAGAACGAGAAAGGGATTACATTAAAAATAAGTTTAAAAATCATAAACGTGAAGTTATTCATTTTTCCAAATTCATTTAATAATTAGAGTCTGGAAATTTTCTCATTGAGAACAAATAAAATCTCACCATTTCTCGGCTAGACACAAGGAGCAGACTTTATATGTCTCTGCTATTAATTTCATTTAAGCCATTTTGCACATGTAATATATCTGACCAAATGTTTTCCCAGGCAGAGTCCCTTTCTCATGCAGTCCATTTGAAGCAATATGCTATCAAACCTTCGTATTTACTTTAGAAAGTCCTTAGGAAAAAAAGCAATTCACGACATTGTTATTATTTTATGATACTTCCTGTACTGTCTGAAGTGATAATGTGACTCAATTTCAAAGCATTTTATACATGAGCTGGTGATTGCAGAAAATGTAATTTCTTTTTGATTCCTGAGCACAAAAGTATGCATTTTTCTTATAGCCTTTCACAGTGTTCTTTAGAGATGTGATAATTTTACTAAATTTTAGTTAACAATGCTTGTTTGGATATGGCCCTTCCATTTTCAAAATAACTTAGAAACACTCACAGTTATGGATAGGTAATCTGCAAAGTGAATACTGCCGCATTTTTTCAGCCACAGACCCGAGGGGATAGATCACCTGTGCTCTTCCTGGAGTACATTAGCACAAACCAAACTTGTCAAGGATTATTACCATTGAATATATTCCTAGTTACTGGGAGAGTGCCCAAGGTGCTGAAAACCATAATGAGCTTATTATTTGTTAATAGCTGATGTTTTTAAATTAAAGAAATATGAGGGGCCATTATGGAAGCTCCATTTTGAAGCCACCAATTTAAAGTTGGAACATGTGCATTTATGTCTGTATTTTGTCCATATAAAAACTGCTGTGAATACATTGTAATGGGCTAAAGCAAATATTGGAATGGGATACCCAGGGGGTGGTGGAGTCACCATCCCTGGAGGAGTTCAAGGAATGACTCAGTGCCATGGTCTGGTTGACAAGGTTGGACTTAATGATCTTGGAGGTTTTTTCCAACCTAAATTATTCCATGATTCTGTGTTATGAAAAAGTTGCACCTGTAAGGTTTTACCTTCTAAGCCCCTTCTGATGAAGACACTTTCAGAGAAAGAATTTCACTGACATCCAAGATATTTGATGTCTTACAGTGGGGGACTTAAAACAGGTTCTCATAAAAGTAAATCCATGGCACCAAATTTAGCTTCTTATCCTGCTGATTACTTTGCAAAAACAGTAACTATGAAATATTGTTGTGATTTCTGAGAAGCTCTTCTACAAAACATAACAGTCCATGATAGCTGCTTAAATTACTAAATTAATATGTGATCATGAGCCAATAACATAGTAAAACAGATGATGAATTAAAGTTTAATTAGAGGGAAAACTTCTCTTCAAACTCCAAGAATTTTGGATTGAAAACTGTATGAAATTGCATTAAAAATAACAGAAATATACATTGTATTTACAATTTTGCTGCCCTAATTTTTACATATATTTTATTATATTTATTTATCATATAATACATTTATATACAATTATGTAAGTTGTAGAAAATTGATAAAACACATATTAATTCAATTTAGAAAGGGTTAAACTGATGCAAGATTTTAGGAGAAACTAATTTTGTTTTTCTCTTAAAATAGCTAATTAATGTATTAATTAGTATTAATGCCTAAATAGATCATGGCTTCAGACAGCAGATGATTCACAAGAGCTGAAAGCATCAGTTGGTGTAGGTCTTACAGGTGGGTCTCACAGACAGCAAAACATTCTTATTGCATCTTCATTGTCCATTTCTTACTCTCGCAAATGAATCTTCAAGCACTCAAGTGTTCAGATACTCTTAGGCATTCAGACATGACACAAAATATCTTGGCCTACTGTGGGAGTTCAGGTGGAGCTGCAGCGTCCAGCAGCTATAGAGGTCTTTCGTTATCAGTTAATGTGAGACATTAAGAGAGATAAGCTGAATCGCCCCTACCAGGGGGTAAGACTGATAGCAAGACAAGACTGTGTTTACCTTATGCATAAGTGATTAGCAGGAGAGATTGGGCAGGATGACCTCGATCAGTGACCCATTAAGAAAGTAAAAACATTGTAAGCCTGGAAAACAAAGTTCTTGTAATGGCCAAGTTATAGTTTGTAACAGTATAAAAGATGATGTGCTTTGTACAATAAACAGGACTTTGCATGAACCAGGCTGAGGACCTCAAATCAATCGCCGACCGCATACTGCCACTTTTCTACCCTCTCTTTCCATCTAAAGGTGTGGTCACTTTGGCTTCCTTTCCCCTCCTTTGGCTCTCGGGATGGAGGAGCTCCTGGGCACCTGGCATGGACTGTGCTGAGTATGAAAAGAGGGTGACAAGGTTCCCAGCAGCTTTTTTTTATCTTACTGTGAGTGCTTTTTTTCACTGTCCATCTGCCAATTTTCCTAAATACTCAGAAATGTAACAGCATTTTAAATTTAAGTTCTGTAGAGAGAAAACCATCAGTGAATAAATAAAATTGATGAGTGAAACTCACAACATTTTGGTTTGGGGTTATTCCTAGTAGGAAATTCAGAGACTACAAGGAGGGTTTTTCCACTCCTAGATAAAGAGGAAAGCTTACATGAACCAAGAGTAGAAACATGGTTATGGAGGTCTAGTAGCTGGAGATCGTTTACGAAAGAATTATCCTCCAAAAAGAGCCAGGGCTGTGCAACACAGACCACACTAATGAGAAAATTGCCATTTACAATTCACTGAATGAAGAACTGAGATAGGGATCTGATTATTTTTTCTTTTTTTTTTTTGTCTTTGTAGTGCATATTTGATTGTGCATGTGTACATAGGCTGCTTTGTAAATGGTCATAAAAGTACTTTGAGTAAAAGGATATGAGCTACCCTCCAAAACAAGACTGAGCTGGGTCTCTTTCCACAGGACTTGTCAGTAGTGACTTCAGAGAGCCTCAGCTTGACAGAGCTTTGCTCAATACTCTGGAAGAAACTGTCTCTTGATAATGCCCCAGTCAAGTGACCTCATCATCACCAAAATGAAAAATGTGTTCCTTTTTAACAGGAGATAATTTAAACTGAAGCTTAAAAGGTGGCAGATACTTATTATTCTTAATTATCATTTAAAAGAGCTGTTGCATTAGTTCACTTACAGACTTTTAAACAAACAAAAAATGCCACCTCTGCTTTATCAGCTGAGGGTTCTCTGCATACATGAGAACTCAGAAACACCATGTGGTGGTTTTGCTTAGCCCAGAACATCAGCAAGGTATCTTTAACATCTAAGAGAAATTTAAACCCTTCAAAAGCTGGTGTGGTAGGCCTAAAGAAGTGTCTGAGGGATGGGGAGTGACACAAAGATGGCTCCTGTGTGTCCTGTCTGAAAGTTCTGGAAGTTTTTCACCAAGTCCAGCAGAGCCAATCTCTGATGGCTCTGAAGATGATGGACATGCTGCTGGCCAAGTCTGAGCCAATTAGAGGTGCTAGTTACGCCTCTGTGAAAACATATTTAAGAAGAAATCAAAACAAAGTAGTCACACACTTCTTTTTAGCTAGAGGAGGAGGAGAAGATAAAAATATGGAAAGGGAAAATAACATGGAGATACTGAGGTCAGTGGAAAAGGTGGAGGAGGAGGTACTCCAGGTGCCAGAGCTGAAAACCCTCTGCTAGCTATGGTGAAGACAATGGGTGGAGCAGGTGGTCCCCCCGCAGCCCATGGAGTCCACAGGGGTCCAGAGATCCACCCACAGCCCACACAAGAAGAGCAGGTGGATGCCTGGAGGAAGCTGTGATCCAGTGGGAGTCTCATCTAAAGAGTTAAAGCTGCAAAGGCCTTGCAAGGGAGAGAAAGGCCTTGCTCCTGGGATGGAAGCAGCCTGGCCTTGGCTTGGGAATCTGCACCTTATGGACAAGAGGACTCATGTTGCAGCAGAATTTGGGTGGGATGTTGCTCGTGAGATTGGACGCATGCCAAAGAAGTTCTCAGAGGACTGTGTCTTGTGGGAGGGACCCTGTGGCTAAGTAGAGAACCCCTCTCCCTGATGGACTGACCAGAGAACAAACCCCTTACCCTGCCCCCTGCCAGTGCTGTTGGTTGGAAAGAGAGAGGGGGTGAGCAGAGAAACAGTGTTTGTAGTAGAAGATTTGTAGTGATGAATAGATTTATGGACTAAGAAAATACCCCATACCTTGCCCCCTACCCAAGCTGTTGGTTGGAAGGAGGGAGGGGGGTGAATTGAAAAATGGTTTCTTAAGAGGGAGGGGGTGAGTGAACAAATGGTGTCTGAAAAGCTTATTTTTACTTCTCATTTATCCTCCGACTCTGTTAGGTAAATAAATCACTATGCAACTTTAAGTTTGGAGCCTGTATTTTCCCTTTTTCTGTGTATCCTCTTATCAGTGTCCTATCTCAACTCATGAATCCGGTGTGTGTCTAACAGGTTTTTTTTTTCTTTCCTCTCTCCTGCACATCTGTGGCAGGAAAGAGCAGGGGTGCCTGGCATTTA
Organism: Entomyzon cyanotis; assembly: GCA_024500445.1. NCBI lineage: Eukaryota > Metazoa > Chordata > Aves > Passeriformes > Meliphagidae > Entomyzon > Entomyzon cyanotis. Next base: position 8,224,157 of record JAKEPQ010000756.1, read on the forward strand.
GTCAGGGTCAAACTCCAACACCCCAGTTGTCCTACTTACATTGCCAAATCTACACATGCTTTATATTTTGCTAAAATTCCTGTGTTGAAAGTGCCTCTTGAGAGTACCTTTTGTAGTATTTCTAGGTGAAATTTCTTATTTCTCTTGCCAGAAAAACTGAAAGGGTTGGAATCAGCTGCTTCTGATTAAATTAATTAATTAAAAAGGCAGTCCATCACCAGGTTGATATCTACCTCCTTCAGTCAGCTTTTATTTGTCTTGCCTGGAAGATGGAAGTAGGGATGTTAGAGGTACGACCACCCTTCCAACAGGGAGGAGCTCAGGTTGAGAATGGGAATAAATATTGTGTCAAGGAAGGAAAGTAACACCGGATTTGGCTCAAATCAGAATTTCTGATTCTTGCCTTTGTGTGGCACAAAGAAGTGGTTTTGTGGAGGATTGATCTGTTTAGGAGAGAGCTGTCTGGAATCATGATTGTATTTTTGAACAAAAGCAGAATATCATCTTCTGAATGCAAAGAGAGCATTACTAATCCTGCAATCCTGCAAGAAGCTCTGAGCTCTACTAAGCTTTACAAAAGCCTCCTCTTTAGTGACATTTTGAAACATCATATCTTAGAAGACCTTTTGTTTAATGAAATGATGGGATAAAAATTGTATTGAACCAAAGCGATGAAGAAAACAGTTGTAGCTTCTTGAGGGGAAATAATTGAAACTGCTTTGAGGGAAAAAGTACATACTGTGTATAAATATTTGTCTGGTGAGGTGGACATATCTCTTGTAATTTTCAGAGTGAATTGCCTTTAGCAGTATGTGCTGCAGTGTAAGTTCACAGTTACTCAAACAAAAAGAACTGTATGGATGATTGAAGGTAAGAGGGGAGATAGTGATGCAACTTTTGATATTTTTCCATAGTTCTTTATTTGCAGGTTGCTGTAGTGTAAGGGACATTCTGCTAAGCTATTATGAACTTACAGTCTGCAAAAGTATTTTCATGAGTAATAAAACAAGTGTTACCAAAAGTAAAATATTTAGTAGGAACATGTGTTCTAATCTTATTGCAGTAACATATTCTAGTATTATTAAGAGCTTCTGTATGTGTTTGGGAGATTATCCTAAAGGGTCTTAAATACTAGGAACTGCTGTAATAAGAAAAAATTTTACTGGAGTAAATTAAAAGGTTCTACGAAAAAGTACAACTTAACTGTAGTAGATAACTTAAACAGAAATACTAAACTTTTCCATTCCTATCTTTGTAGTGTGTACTCCAGTCAAATCTTTACTTAAATTTTAATAACTATTTCATTTCTTTTAAAAGAGGAAAATAATTTTTCTTCAAAGAACAAAGGCAGATCTGTAACCTTGCTGCTTTATCTCTCCAAAATAGATAAATTTGCTCTGAATATACTTATTTATTATATGTTTCTGTGTTTTGATATCATTTAATAAATTAATTGTTGAGTTTGGAAATGCAGGAGTCACTCTTTTGGAGTGAGTTAAAATACCTTGAAAAAAGTGTTACAATGTTTTTTTGTTAAGTTCTTAAGCCACTAAAAGTGCTAAAACAGGGATATATGTAAGAACAAAGTGCTGGTGTTAAGATGCATTAAAATACACCTCCACAAAAGACAAACAAAAAAAACCCAACCAAACAAACAAAAAAAAACCCAAAAAATGAAAAAGAGCAAGGGAAAGGCCATTCTTTTAACTGTCTCATTTGAACACAGTACACATTTTGATTCTTACTGGATGGAAAAATTTTGCTAACATCTGTAACGTCCTTTGCAGTTCCATCTCATACAGTCTGGACAGAAGAATATAGTGGATTCAAGTCCACCAGAACAAAAGCTGGGGTATCACCAACTGGCCATTCATGGGAGCAATGCCTACAGCAAAAACTGGAAAGTAAGTTTAGATCTCTTGCGTCTGTGAAAACCCCATTTCTCCATCATAACTGAACAGGTAGGGGGCCTTTTCCAAAGTCTTTGCCCAGACTCATGTTATCCTCAAACCCGAGGAAATATATGATATGAATTACCCATTTATCTAAATAGCTCAGACTGTTTTAGAATACTTGATGTGCTGTTGTCAGTTTGGGCCCTGCTGAGCAGACAGTCCCTGTGCCAACCGGCATGGTGATGTCTATAGCATACCAGGAAGATAAATACAGAGTTGCTGTCCTGTTATCTTCTTCAGGAAACTCAAATTTATTCTTCTACCCCAGAGACTTCAGAGTGATTGGAGAGCATGGCTGAGGGGGGATACACTCAGGTTTGAGTTGCCATCTCCTGTGGCTTTTGTTGTAGTTGAAGAGGCAAATACCTTTTTAAAATGGTTAAGCAAGATCCTAAGAAATAAACATGGGGTTTTGTCAGCATTTTATAGCTTTGTGTGCACTTGCAATGCAGTGTAAGCAAATAGTTACCTGAGATCAAGGGCTGCGTAATAAATCTGGTGTCAGACTTCCCCTTGCTCCACAAAGAGTTACAGCAATTGCAGCCTGTCAAGTCCTTTCAAATAATTTTACAGCATAACATTTCAGTCAACATTTGGCTGCAGATGAGTTGTTAAAATAAAGTAATAAAACATAGCAATCATAAAACAAGAAAGCTTGATTAAAAAAAAAAAAACAGGACAAAACAAAACAGGGTTTTTGATAGCTGAGGTGCAAAATGGTTGAGTTCTAATGCAAGAGTTTTTCAGGGTGGTGCTTCAAATTTATCCACAGTCCCTGTAAATTATTGGAATTTATACCCTTACTAAATGCTCTGTTTTCCATCGCTCTGCTACCACAAACCTTAGTAATAAAAAGAGGGGGAAAAGGCAGGAAAAAATAGATTGCTTTTCAGTGGAAATGTACACATCATTTTTATGCAAATGTACTTTCTCTGTGCATATTTGATAAGCTATTTCACTCACAAAAGATTTTTCTGCTAATTGTTGTATCTGCCACTTATAAAATCTGTTTGCTAAATTACAAAGTCAGCCTTCACTGTGGGTGTACTGCCAGCCACTTCTTTCACAAAAGATCTTTAGTCTAATTGTTTTATCTGCTGATTGCTAAATCTGCTTGCTAAATTATACCTTTCACTGAACTTTCACCAAGACCTTTTCAGGAAGCCATTAGTAGTTACTGACACTCAGAATAGCTTATACATCTTGGATTGTGTGAGGCAATCTGAAAGACAGGTGGACAAAGTGGATCAGACAAAAAGACTGCATCATAACCAGCTGTGGGACTTTATATGGAAAATGTTGTAATTAGTTGAATATTGTTTTAGAAAAATGTGCTTCGTGTTCCCTAAGTATGATATAGGTCCTTACTTTTCATGAAATGACCAGAGGGAGGTGACTCTGCCACTCCACTCTGACCTCATGGGACCCCACCTTGGTTCTGTACCCAGCACTGGGACCCCCAACATAAGAAGAACGTTGACCTGTTGGAGAGAGTCCAGAGCAGGGACATGAGGATGATCAGAGGGCAGGAGCACCTTTCCTATGAGAGAGGCTGAGGGATTTGGCATTGTTCAGGCTGGAGAAGCAAAGCCTTCAAGGAGAGTTTCTACAAGCCCTCCAGTACATAAAAGAGCCCAAAACAAAGATGGAGAGTGACTATTTACAAGGACATGTCATGGCAGGACAACTGGGAATGTCTTTAAATGGAAAGAGAGTAGGTTTAGAAGAGATATTAGGAAGAATTTTTTTACTGTGAGGATGGTGAGACACTGAAGAGGTTCCCCAGAGAAGCTGTGGATATTCCATCCACAGGTGTTTCAGGCCAGGCTGAATGGGGCTTTGAGCAACCTGGTCTAATGGAAGGCATCTTCAGATGTCCAGGTCCTACTCCAAGGCTGCATCACATGTTTGGATAATCCGGCCTATTCTTAAAGAACACTCAGCAAATAACTCCTGCATGGCTAGGCTTTTGTCTTCCCTCATTTTCTAAACTGAATTCACTCATAGCAAATAATAACTCTCCATAGTTAGAAACAGAGTGCTTACCCTGCCTGCATATATCCCTTCATTTACACCCTCACACCAAAGCTGGGCTGTGCATTAATTTTCCTTTCTGAAAAGATTTTTTCAAATTAGAAAAGACAAATCTTTAGGCTGTCATTACTGCAATAATGCTAATAAAATGCTGCAGAGGGCAAGTTTCAGAAGAGGAAATACTAAGGAATACAAAGGAATACTAAGTTGACATTTCTGTTCCTTTCAGGGGCAGCTTTAATACATCAATGAAAAGAATATTTATATGCAAACACATGTGTGTAGATCAGTGAAGGTGCCATACATTAACACCAGACACTATCAGACCATCTCAAATAACTTAAATCTTTTTGTTTGTTTGTTTTAATGGGAAGTGGAACATATCTTTCATGTAGTACCATAAAATATAAAAACGTGTTGAGCAGACAGAAAGAGATGAATCGTGGAACTACAACCAGTGTCAGTGGTTATAGTTAAATCATTTATGTACATGTTCACGTTAATCATTGTGGGCATGCCTTACACCTTCATCTTGATGTATAGGATTATGTCTGCAAATCTAGACTACAGAATATCTGATTCTAAAATATTTCACCACTGGAGAACTTGTAGTAAAATTAATAATTGGAGGAAAAAATTGTTGCTCAATTATCCTAGAGGTGCATGGAAAGAGCTCAAACAAAGGATTACTTAAATAGCAAGGATTACAGAAATGTTGCATCAGTAGAAGATTAGTAGAAGATTAAGTTTACAGATATGTCTAAAAATTCATTTCTTCCTGTATAAATATTGTTGCCTAAACACACATATAATTTAAAAAAAAAGCCAGGACCAAGAAACATCTACTGCCATAGTGTATAACTATCCTGGATGTAGCAATGTGGGGTTTTAGGATTCCATGTGCTCCTTTGTCCCTCTGCTTTGTATACCATTGGTTCATTCTGAAATATGCTCTGCTGTACCCCGAAATCTATTGGTGGGTTCCCTATGCCTGTCTTCCCTTCAGACTCCCCAGGACTGGCTCTGGGGGAGACAGTCCCTCCCTCTTCCTTTCCCTTTATAAGTCGATGTCCGGATCAGCTGGGGGTCTTGCATCTCTGAGCTGCTAGCGTCTCCTCCCTGCCCTGTCTCCCTTCCCCCTTCTCCTTCCCTGCACCCCTTTTCCCCGTTACCCTAAATAAACCTCTCTAGCAGAACAGAGATGGAGTCCAGTTCTTTCCTAGCATCACTATATTCCTGCTTGAATTGACGTGGTTTGAAGACTGACGCCATGCCGCAGAACCTCGGGGGTCGCCTGCCCCAGATCCGGTGGGATTTACAAGAACCAGGGACCCCGGTCCGGGGGGGAGCCGGCCTGTGCAGCCCTCCCAGACCGTGATACATCACCTGGATACTTAGAGCGCCTATTGAATCTCAGGCTTGTGAATGTAATTGGACTAAGTTGACCGTATTCCTCTAGTGAAATTTCTTGTCAATTGCTATTTTGCAGTCTTTTATTCTAGGTGTTACCTGCGTTGTATATATTTTAGGGTTTGGGGTTTTTCTGTCATTTTTGCTCTGTTTTGTGAGAACTCTTGTGGATGGCAAAACATTTCTTGTGTGGAAATTTTGACATTGCTTCTTTTGACTCCACTTAATATTCATATCCGATGGGATTTGACAGTGCTATTTTTCAGCATTTCATGAGGACAGGTTTTCTAGTTCGAGATTTATAATTATGCAGTAAAGAGAGAGGTTCCATTTCTGGAGTTGTGACCCTGTTGAAAATAATGGTAGCCTTATATTCAATAATTTAGAAGTTAAGTTTTCAACTAAAACTCAAAAAAACAAAACAAAAAACAAAAAAAAAATTGTAAGAAACTCAGATTAAATTGTTTTAAAGTGCAAACTGTATGGTTTATGATGTGTTAACCACAGGCTTGTGATTAGGATGGTCATAGAATAGCTGAGGTGATCTATTTGTAGGAAAGAACTATATTAGAAGCAGATTTGCAAGTTAACAATTAAAATGTCCTGACATTCTCTTTATTTATTGTCTGCAATTGATAGCTAATGAAGCAGCTGTGGTTTTTAGACTAGAGAAGATGCAGCAGGAAGAACTAAATATAGCTCTGTTTGTGTCTTGAGTAGCTCTGCGGTACCCAAGAGGCACCATCTGTAACACAGGATTTAAGAGATCCTGGTTCCTGTGCTTTCTTAGTTTTATTTACTTATACTACATGGATCAGGGTCCCCCTGTTCCAGGCACAGTAAAAGTGAAAGACCAAAATAATTCTGGAGTACATGATAAATTTGATAATTTTATATTAAATTTTTAAGTCATGCTAATGTTCTGTAACTTCTGTGGTAACACGATGCTATTCTTTTGAAGAAAGAAGATATTAGATTTTTTTTTAACATTTACTAAGTAATGCATGAAATTAAATTTCATGCTAATAGAATTTAATTTTTCACTATCAGTAGGCCACAAGCATGAACATTTTAAACATGAAAGTAAGTATTGAGACTAAACAAAGAGTTGAAAAGAAATGAAAGTAAGGAGACTTATTCTTTGCTTCAGTCTCAAAAGATCTTTTTAGACAATTTAACCTGTTTAAAGAAACCACAATACCAAACATCCATTGTTTGCTAAGCAGATTCTTCCACAAGGATGAATTAAGAATTGAAATTTTCATTTATTTATTTAATAATGTGTTTTCCTTCATAGATATGAGCTTGGTTTATGATTTATGTATATTTTGCTTTGATATTAAATATGACTGCAAAAACATAGTGGAATTTATATACAGCTTCTTCCATGTGGTTTAATTTAATCATCCTTCCAATTACTACTTACATGAATAATTCAAACACTAGGAGTGGAGAAAAAAAAATGAGATTGTAGTGTATATATTTTCTGTAGACTGTAAAAAGGAACTCTTCCTATCCTATATAGTGGATTAAATTAAATATACAGTAATTACATTCTGTGTTAAGGATGCTCTTAAACTTTGCTCTGATGAGATCAGAGACTGCAGTGGTTAAAACCTCCCTTGATCTTGGAAGTTGCCCTTAGCTTTGAATCTGTGGTCTGACCTTGGGCAAGAGAAGTACAAGGGTGCTTAATTTTCTAAGTAAAAGTATTCAGCTCTCAATATCTGAGCGCAGCTTTTGCTTGTAAAACTGGAAAGTTGCTTAGTATTTTGTCTCTGACCTTGCCATTTGTGATGTTCTTGTGTCTTGTTCATGGCTGAGTAGCAGTGTCTGCTTTACATTTAAACCATACTGAAAGCCATAGATTCTGACCCGAACTAAACCTGCTACCTTGTGCTTGGAGAAACCCAATCTGATATCTCTGTGCTTACTTAGTACACCTATCATAAGTCATCACAACATCCCTGCAGGGGTATTATTCCTCTTCAAAAATGTAGCTGAAGCATATGAGGACCATTTTCTCTTCAGATCAGTTCCTAGTGCTTTCAACACACAGTTATGATGTGACTAACCTCCATTTTCTTTTTATCCATGTTTCACAATTTCAAAGGAGAAGAAGAATCCAGGGAATGATTCTATCATTGGTTCTAAAGGCTCTTTATATATTTTATCTATTGTAAAGTACCTTCAAAATCTTTAGAGTGGGAGCTGAATGCAGACTCTCCTCCCAAAGATGTAGAGTCGTGTTGTCTTCTGCTTTCGTCTTAAGAAAACCGAAATAAAGATTTTTGTACTCTCATATTTGTGAGAATCATATTTGTGATTTCACTGTAAATTCCATTTCAAAAAATACCAGCTCCTAAAGCTGCAATTGTATCAGCTATATAAAAATATATATAAAATAAAATAAATTTTAAAAAATATAATTTCTATGTAAAAAAAAACATTAAAGCATGTGCATGAAGGCCTTCAGTTTTATCTCCTAGACTGCAGTGGCTGCATAGTAATTATCAGGGACAGACACTTGGGAAACATTTTTTAATCAAGGAGTTTTGATTAGTCTAATCACTCCTCTACAATGACTATGCAAATGCTAATTCTGGTGGTGTTTTTTAATTTGAAACCATAGGTTTCCTTATTAAGTAACACAAAAAAGTTAGTGGTGTTAATAACACTGTTGTGGCTGCAGCATGAAATCTACAAAACTAAAATGAGGGGAACATAAAATAGCAAAATACTTCCAGAATAAAAACATTATTTCAGCATTTGGCCAGAGCTAAAATATGTTTTCCACTGCTGGCAGATGCCTGAATAAAGCTGTTTCTGGTTTGATTTTCTATTCTAGGAGAAAATAATCTTTTTATAGACTAATCACTTACAGTTGTTTTGAGGGGAAAAGCATTTTCTGTGTGCAGCCATTCCAATTTAAGATGCTTTTAATAGAAATCTGTGTCAGCAAAATTACTTTTCTTAATGATTTTTCTATTATATTTCTGCTTGAATTACTGTTGATTAGGCAAGTTTGAAGTTACAGCTTAATCCGTAGAAGTATTTGTACAGCCATAGATGTGCATTCAGAGTTCACAGTAAGGCCTTAAGACATATTCTTGCACCAGCAAAAATCTACTTTCCTTTCTCATAGGAGTCTTTTTGAGAGCAGAGACTTTCAGCCTCAGGGTTTTCTTAGACATGTGAGGTTTTGGGGCTGGGTTTTTTTTTTCACAGAGATACTGTCATTGAAAACAGGTTAAAAAGCAAGTAAAACTCAAGCATCCAACTACCTCTGAAATTGAGACATTTTTACCATTCTCTCAGCATAAACAACCATTCAAAACTATAATACTGTTGAAAAAGATACAGAATATTCCTATGGAATATGCCTGAATCAATTAAGAATACCAATTATGCTCAATTGTTTGAGGGCAATCAAGTTTTTATGCAAGGGTGTATTTGCAGATTTTCTTGACTTATTAAGTCGGGGCAGGATGTTTGTGCACACAGGTTGGAAGGATGGGAGGTGTTTTTGTACTGTAGTACAAAAAACATGTAGTGTGATAGATGCTACTACTTTATTCAACTAAAGCAAATAATATTGATGTTACACAAATTATTTATTGAAGAGATGAAACAAATGAGGCAGATCTGTCACTTGATAATATCAGTATCATTTCATATGTCTTCTAATTTCAATAAAAAGTTGAAGGGGTTTTTTTTGAACATACGGCATGTATTTTGTAATTTTTAAAAATGGTTGAAGTCTTACTTAGACCTGTTGTTACATCCATGTGTTGTGCATAATGCCTTGCTGCAGCTGAAATTCAGGTATCCTGTACTCTGACTCATATTTAGACGATTCATTGGAAGTGGAATCTTGCTGATTTTTTATCACTTCTTGTCAATTTATAACAATTGGCTCACACTTGTAACTTTCTTATACCTTTCTTTTGTTTATATCTTGTTACTTTGATTTGGTATCTAAATATCCTACAGATATTTAAGCACCTAAAAAAAAAAAAAAAGCTTTATTTTAACTTTTTTTCAGAGGATGAGCTTCTGAAAGTCCATGTGTTCACTGAATCTTTGAGTACTTTGTGTTCTTATTTTTTTACATGTATTTTGCAAGTTTTTTACTTTTTATTCCATATGGCATTTTCTTTGTGAATTTAGATATGCCTTCTGTTCATTTAAAATTAATTTTCTTCAATATTTGTGTGGCATATGGGATTTGAGGGATTTGTGGTTATTTTTTCAGTAAGGTGTTAGACAGAGAGACAGAAAGTTTGATACTATTTCAAGCAAAAATAATTTTTAATAAAAATATTTATGCACACAGCTGTTTTTACTTACAAGAGCAGCTCCAGAGATAAGCAGTTATACTTTCACTGTCCACTGAAACACTTCTTTAATGTTTTACAAAAGCCTCTGTGTAGTTTCAGGTATCAATATTTTGTATCCTCCCAGGAATCTGAAGACCAATGACCGAATCTTGTCCTGTCTCTGCTAGTAATTGGACCGTTTATATTTTCCAGGACAATTACAAAAAGTTGTTTCTATAGTCCTACAGACTATGCTCTGATGTCTTTCTCATGCTTTCTTGTCCTTAGAAATCACAAATAAGTTATCAGGTGACAAAATCTTACAGAGAGTGCGCGACACAGATGTAAGGTGGATATAGCGGTTGTCCAGGTATAGAAATGCAGATAGCTCTCATTATCTATGGGTATCTTATCTGGATTGAAAATTACCAGGGTTGTGGATGCAGAGACAGGGATCTCGAGTGAGGCAAGATTCATTAACACAACTGCAGCACTGTGCATGCATAATTACATTTTTTTCCAACAGCCACTCTTTAGGCAGAACCATAAGCTGATAAGCTTTGAGCTCATTTCTAGCTTTTCCCCATCATCCAAACACTTCATAAACTTACTTTCTATAGTACAAATTGTTAATGATAATATTAGAACAAAAAAACCATTCTCTTGTAATGATAATATGAGAACAAAAAAAAAAACCCTCTTGGGCACTTTAAACTAAGAATTTTTATCACATCTGGCTCAGCCGTAGGCCTCCCAGGATGGTGGGATTCATTACATAAATATGTACGTCTAAGCTAGTAACTCCGAATGTCTTTTTAAAAGCAATGAGGAGGAGTAGAAACCTCTGGTAGAAGTACCAGACTGGCATATGAACAGCACCCACTGGTCTGTGCAAACCAGCCCTGATGGCACAGGCAACTTGCAATTACAGAGCTTAGCAGAATCAGGATCAGGATGGTATTGCAGTCTGGATATTTTTAAGACAATAAGGCAAAAGCACAGGCAAAACTCAAGCTGTTGATTTGGCTCTGCCTGAAACTAAGCACAAAACCAACAAAATTAGTTGATTGGGGAACTATCTCGTGGTGCCAGATCCTAAAGAGCTTGAACTAGTTCAGACAGAATTAGGACTTGTACTGACAGCACTTTTCATCTGGAGTCATCATGACTTACACATCTAGAGTCCCCAGCACAGGAAGGACATGGACCTGCTGGAGTCCAGACAATGCCACCAAGATGATCCCCTTCTATGAGGAAAGGCTGAAAGAATAGGGGTTGTTCAGACTGGAGGAGATGCAAGGGTGAGGCAATTGTGGCCTTCTAGTACCTGAAGGGAGCCTACAGGAAAGAAGGAGGGAAACTATTGACAAGAGCAGGTAGTGACAGGACAAGGAGGAATTGGCTTCAAACGTAAAAATAGTACGTTTAGATTAAATATTAGGGAAAAATCTTCCCTGTGAGGGTGGTGAGGCACTGGAACAGGTTTCATAGAGAAGTTGTGGATGTCCCATCTTTGGAAGTGTTCAAGGCCAGGTTGGATGGAGCTCTGGGCAGCCTTTTCTAGTGGAAGGTGTCCCTGCCCATGGCAGGGGGGTTGGAACTCGATGATCTTTGTGTAATCAGTGGTAGTTTTATTTTCATCTTGTGTGTTTTATGATGCATGCAAGTAAGCTAAAAAGTTTGATCTGGACCAAGGTATTCACTGTGCTGAACTCAGCAGTTCCTTGCAGAACAGATGCTAAGACAATAAGCCTTATGCAAAAGCAGCAAATAACAGGACCAATACTGAAATGTATTGGGTTGATGTTTTCTTTCAAGTGAAGTTAAAGAGAGGAATAAACAGAAAACAATTTTCCACAGTTCTTCTTCTATAAAAGTATATTCTTACTGAAGTAACGTGTACTAGCCTAAGATTTAAGAGAAACATTGAAAGGATCTGACCAGAATAAATACTATCTACCAGAACTGAATTCCATGCTGGAGTGGTTTCTGGTAGAGCAAGGAGGTGAAGTGTTTATAGACCCCATCTAAAAGTTACTGATGTGAAAATATCCCAGTGGATGAGTTAGGGAAGAAATTGGTTTGTAGAAGTAAGGGTCTGATTCTGGTTTCATTTATACTGGTGTAAATTTAGGCTAGTTTGTTTAAGCCAGTTGAGTTACATCAGGATGAGTATTTAATTTAAGGTGTTCAGCCAGGTCTTTGTTCCTTTTAATGTTGCCACACTTTCAGGCTTATGCTGAAGTGAATCATGGGACCTTTGTGGAATCAGAATCAGATCTACTGTATTAAATGACTTGTGGGAATTTGTTTGTGGAAATTAATTTACAATATTATGCAGAAAAACCATAAGGGGTAAATATTAATTATGACTCGTGCATGACGATTTAGCTGAATAACTCCCATTAACAATAATAAGAGTTGCAGTGTTAATTTCCTTCTAGGTCTTGCTAAAAATTCACCCAAGGACATTTTGTTCTGTACCTTCAGATTTAGGTTCCCTTTATATTAGCAAATAAAAATCTCCTTATGCAATCATTCTTGGAAGAGTCAATCCTGAATAGCAGTTTTATTTAAAAAAAAATTAAATTACAGCTACATTGGCAGATTTTAGTTTATTGCTTAATTGTTTTCAAATTTCCATTTGATTTTTATTGCAATTACTGAAAATTGTTTATGGGAGTTAAGTGAAACAAGCAACAAAATATTCACATTTATAGCCATCAAACAGATTTTTCTTTGTTATTAAATAATATTAGCAGATTGGAAAAAGAGAAAGTTTTTAAAAACCTTAAAATTAACTTTGTGCATATGACAGTCATGAGCTGAGTACTTGAACCAGTCTGATTGCAATGTAAATAATGAGGCTGAAAGTGGCTTTTTTTTTTTACTTACTTTATTTGTCCAACAATACCCTACTCCCACTTGTCTTATTCCAACATGTTAAATATATAAAAGAATAGTATTTTTATCTTAATTCTGAGATCAGACTGCAGAGGTCTGTAAAACTGTTGCATTTTGTTAATGTAGAATAGAGTCTATACCTAATTTTGGATCAGATGATAAAGTAGCCATTATTGTGGCGAACATCTGATTTCATGGTTGTTCTTTTCAGAAAATTTCTCAAATCATACCCAAAGGGAGTCATGTTAAAATAAAAATGCAGAGCTGAAGGGGAAATTATGATTGCAAATTATTGAAATCAGGGTAACCAAGCTACATGTAGAACACCATCCAGTATTTACAGATCCATAGGTGATGGGGTGTAGCATGTTTATTTGCCATTTTATGTCCATCAGCTAATTCACCGATTGAAATTCAAAAGCTAGTCCTCTAGGACCCTGTGAATCACTTCCTGAAGCACACTGGGTAAAAAAACCTATGGGCAGATTATTAAAATAAAAAGTATGTCTTCTCTGTTGGCAGATAATCACTTTCTCCAACTTTGAACATTTTCCATATGTGGAAAATGTAACAAAATTTCCAAGACCTCAGCATGCTGACATTTCAAAATATACAGTCTATAAGCATGAAAAAGTGAAGTAGTATTAATGAAGTGAAAACTGATGCTGACATAATTTCAGTCTTCTGGAGTAAGTTTAATGGACAGTAATTTTCTAATTAATTTATAAGGTACGCCATTGGGAACTGCTGGTGGGAAGAGTGAGATGAAATTGCAAAAGGTTCTTGGTGCATGTTGGGATGAAATTGAAAAGTGAAACAATTTAGAACTAGGGATGTATCAAGAGGAGGTTGCATCTCTGAGTAAAAATTCACCACTGATTTCTCACATGAGCACACACAACCACATACCTACATGGCTGCAGCCACATTTGCCCTCATGTGAGGTCCTGATTTATGCTCTAAAGTAGCCCTCACAAAAGCCCTACGCATTTTCCCCTCTGTTCCTCTGAATGGAAATCCAAGGACACATTCATCGCCCTAGAGCCCCAAAGTATGTAAACAACAATAAATTGGGTGGAGGGGAGCACGCTTGCAGTGGTTGACATTATTGCCTAAGGGTGTGATTGGAGAATTAAGGCCCAATATGCTAATATGACAGAATTTATAATAGGTGAAGAGCTCATGACTTGGTGTCCATTTTTGGGTGTAGCCTCATGAGGGAGCTTTGTTTGCCCTGAGTTACCTAAGGCCTTAATAAATTTGTCTGCTTTTTATTCTTCTAACTATGTCTTGGCCTCTGTTCCAGGTAAGCCTGTTTTAGGCACCACCCTAGTTATTGCTTCCTACTTTTTGAAACTCTTTATTTCATCCTATGAGTGCCCACACTCTTTGAGTTTCACAAGGGATTGAAGTAACTTCAGATTGTCTTTGCAGCTCTGGGAATTGAAGTAGGTGGGTGGGTTTTTGTGACCTATACCTCCTTAGAAGTATAAAACTATTCAACCTGTGCCAAAATAGGATTTTCTGTTGGGTATCAATACAGAAAAGAAGTGAGATTTTTGGATGCACATTGGTTTTGTTGTCCCAAGTTTTCAACAGTCATGGTTTTCATTTGGAGATTAAAAAGCTTGAGCAGCCTGGCTGCCTAAATTACTCTCCAATGCTGTATCTTCTTACATCATTTTAACCTGTTATTTCTTAGAATTTCCAAAGGCCACTGCAGCCTTTGTAGCAGGATGGTTATGGAATGTATGTATGGAAGAGAATCTTGAGATGCAGGGCAGGATGGACAAATAAAGGTATATATGTACTTGTATCACCAAAGTTATCTACGGTGTCTTTTGCATGTCAATTAAGAAAGCGCAGACCTTTCTGGATGCTATTGAGCAGATTATTTTCTTTCTGTGTGTCAAGATATCCTATTCACCCATCCCACAACTGAAAGAAAATTCATATATCCATGGCCAAATTCAGCTTCAGCATAAATTTATGTGAATTACGTTTACTTAAGATGTAGAGGAATACAACAGATACCAGAGAAAGGTCTTGGAAAGTTTTCTAAATCTTTCAGTCTGTGTTTCAGTTTCAATAAGTAAGAAATGTGTTTAAAATGTCTCATTTACTTGCAAAGTTGCTACTTCAGAAGGTGCTAGAAGACTCTTCTTTGAAACAGGAACTCCACTCATGGCATGGTTACCTCAGTTCAAATGTGCTTCTATTAATCAACAATTAAATGTCACAGTGCACCACCAGGGAACAATACTGTTATTTGTGGATTTGCTTGCCACAATCTGATATTGGCTTTGCCAAATCTTATTAAACTAAAATGAAAGTATCTAAAATAGAGGATATAGTAAAGTTGACTAATTTTGTGAGCACAGCCCAGCTAATAAGCAAGTGATGAAATAACTGCATTTAGTGAAGTTTCTACTTATTTGGTGCAGTTCGGGAATGAAAAGATAAGCAGAAACTAGCCTTATTTAACTACAAGGCTTATCCTCATTAGCTTGGCTCTGTTTCAGCACTCAATAATATTTTAGAGCACCTCAAAGCGGTTTTTCAGCAAACACTTAGAAGATAATCCCAGTGCTACATGAGTCAACATCTCTAGTCCTGTCCAGTTTACACAACTGCATGGTGAGGCGAGAGCTCAGATCAAAGCGGTGCTTACTGCTTACAACTTTCCCCATCCCTTCCTCTTTCCAAAACAGGAGGCATCTGAGTGGAACATAATTTGCTTTAAAGTTGGTGCTGAAAGAGTTAGTCAATACCCAAGAAGGAAAGTTATCTTTTACAATCCAAGCGTGAAAGAACAAGGAAAAATTTAAAGTGAAATGAGATCAGTATAAGCTTCTGTAATTGCAGTATGCTTCAAAGCATAGAAGGAATATATTTGTTTAGAAGAAGTTGCTTTGATTCCTTGTGAAATACTGTGTGTGGACTTTAGTAAAAAGCTCCTGCCAAATGTGTTTTCAACTCAAGTATTAGCAAAATTGAAAAATAGCAGGCCAGAAGCCCTCAGATCAAGCTGCAGTGGTTCAGCCACACTAATTTTCAAAATGAGCATAGCAAACTGATTGGTTGTGCTGTCTCTGACCATTTGATCTGCTCTTTTTCTCAAAGTAAAATACCTTCCCTGCTGTTTGGGTGATGTCTAACCCAGAAACATCAAGTGGAGCTGTGTTCAATCCCCTTTTCATGGCTCCTCACTATTCAGAGGAAAAAACTTACCCCTTGCCTAACTGGGGGTTAAGTTCTTGTGTTGTGATTTTTCACGGTAGAAAGTATTTTAATTTCTCACTTCTTTCTTATGAGGAACTTTTAAATTTTTTTTTTACTGGAATGAAATTCTTATTTTATTTATTTTACTTCTTATTTGTGTATCTCCTGTGCTATGAGGAAATACACTGATGACTTGGTGACCCCAAAACCATTTTACCATGTTTCCTAAGGAATTCATTATCTCTTGAAGACATATGGCCATCCTGAGGTAGAGGGCTACCTTCCTACATGAACCTAAGACAATCAGGTACAAATTACTTGATTAAACACCAGATGTGTAAATACAGATGATAGATTTTAAAGACCTACAAAAAGGTCAGTTGCACTGATCAGAGGCCTGGTCAAAAAGCTTTGAAGAACTAACAGCTATCCTAATTATTTTCCTATTATAGGTTTTTTTCACATCTACAGGATATAAAACTGCAGAAAAAATGCAACTGGAGATATGTTATTATTAATACTTTGTTTTTAGCAAATAGTAGGTGTCCTGCGAGGATTCTGTGGAGAGTTTTTTTGTTTGTTTTGTTGCTGCTGTTGTTGTTGTGTTGGGGATTTTTTCCCAGCTTTTTGCATCCTGGCCCTACCATACCTGTGTTTTATTTATGTTCCAATATAAACTTATTTAATATTTCTGCATTTATATTTTATTAGCATTGAGATAGGCTTATGTTCTGTATTTTATAGAAAGCATTTGCAAACATCAGTTCTAGGGTGCACTTTTTGTTTACTCTTCTAAAGAACAGTGCAGAAAACAGCTGAGTCTAATAGGCCATCTGCTGAAGTGTGAAATTGAAGGTACAAGTATAGCAAAGATGGTTTGTTTAGAAAGATTTGCATTATTTTAAGAAAAATATGTCTCTATCATAACAATGTACTACTTCCTAATGTACACGTTAATGGATCAATACATGTAAATTAATTAAGTTTCATAAAAAGAAGGATTCTTTTGGAATTATGGACATTTCAGTAACAGCTCATCTCTTGCAAATTTTATGCCATTAAATCTTAGGCAATAGACTGATGTAACACGGTCCGGGAGGGCTGCACAGGCCGGCTCCCCCCCAGACCGGGGTCCCTGGTCCGTTTAAATCCCACCGGATCTGGGGCAGGCAGCCCCCGAGGTTCTGCGGCATGGCGTGAGTCTTCAAACCACGTCAATTCAAGCAGGAATATAGTGAGACTAGGAAAGAACTGGACTCCATCTCTGTTCTGCTAGAGAGGTTTATTTCGGGTATGGGGAAAAGGGGTGCAGGGAAGGAGAAGGGGGAAGGGAGACAAGGCAGGTAGCAGATGCTAGCAGCCCAGAGATGGAAGACCTCGAGCTGATCTGGACATCGCCTTATAAAGGGAAAGAAAGGGGGAGGGACTGTCTCCCCTAGAGCCAGTCCCAGGGAGTCTGAAGGGAAGACAGGCATAGGGAACCCACCAATAGATTTCGGGGTACAGCAGAGCATATTTCAAAATGAACCAATGGTACACCGAGTGGGGACACAAAGGGAGCACATGGAGATCTGAATATTGCATTTCTACAATAGACCTGGATAAACAGCAATGAATACAGCCATTGCAACAAATAAGGAAACAGGATTTTATGTTTCTTCTTGTACATGAGAAATCATAATTTCAGATATGTTTGAGTGCCATGGAGTGAAAACATCGCTGGCATAAGGAGAAGCAAAGTAGAAAATGGGGAATTTACTGTATTTGTAGCTGAGTATGTAAACGTATTTTCTAAATATCTTTCCTGAAGAACACTCATGACAATAGTTGTTCTCCATTCCTTTTCTCTACAACAATTTCTTAATTCATTTTAGAAATGGATCTCAGTGCCCAGAGATTCAAAGAGACCATATTTTAGCTGATGTTCATCTTCAGACTAAGGAAATAGAAATTACGGTGTGCTATGGTCCAAATATGCCATGGTGTTTTTTCATGTACTGGAATACAAACTAAATGTAGTGTTTTCTTCTAAAACACTAATAGTTCTATATGAAAACTTTCTATATAGCATATATGTCAGAAATTTTCCACTTACTTTCTGAGAGAAAGAAATCCCTTTGCTAAATTTTTTTTTCAGGAAATTATTTATTAGGGATCAAGAAGTTTGTACAAACAAAGATACTCTGTGGTGATAGCTTCATTCCTCTTTTGGGTAGGAATGGGGACAAAAGGCGTTCCCATGTACCTCTTTGAGATCATGGTGGCCATATAGGTATAGGCAGCAAGCTCAAATCATAGGTTCAGATTCAACTCTGTCTAAAATTAAATGATGCTGAGCTGAAAATGGATGATCTCAGCAATGTAGATAGTTGCTCAGATACTTCCGTGGATTGGGAGACCTAAATTCAAAGTCCATAGCTGGAACTTGACTCTCTCCTTTCCCCAATAACAATAGAACAGCTGTTTGTGATTGAACACTTTCTCTTTTGTTAAAAGTTCCACTCCTGAGCTCAGAAAACTGCTTGATAGTACTCTAGTTGAATGGATAGATCTCCTGAACAGATTTCACTTGGGTAAATTGACATTTTCTGTATCCATTAAACATCCCAGAAGAATCCAAAGCATATTAAAGCAGCTCACTTTTGCAAATTAATGAAGGATTTATGTCAAGAAAATTTCTTTTGCTTAGAGAGCTTGAATCCTCTCAGTAGAATTCTCTCCGTATTCACAATAGGTTACCATAAACTTAATTACCTTACTTACAGGGCTTCATTAAACTAATTTTATTTTATTATTTTCAGTATTTTAGCGGCTGATTATTTCTATTTAGTCCATTAATGGAAGCTGATATCTCTCCTTTTAACACAGAACTAAGCCCACAGGGATGGTTATAATAAGTTTATCTGTTTTTTCAATGAATACTTAAAACATTAATTCTATTTTTGTGACTGCTAAGTTTTAGAGATACTATCTTTTCTTCCTATGGAGAATACAGGTGTATGCAACTATCACTCTGCAACTTCAAATAACTTTTATATTTCCCTGGGGCTTGCCTGTATTTTCCTCTCTACTTTCTCTTGTAAGTTGTTAGAGTACTTGTAACAATGCCTTTCATTTGCATTTTTTAATGCTTCTTGAACTTTTCCTACTGCTCACTTGTGAAATGGTTTGCAATTTTCACTGCAGAAGTGAACAAAGAAGTGGGCACTTTGGGGTGATTACTCTGAAGTATTTTCCCTTGTCTGTTTTTTTGATGCAACCATTTTGATGGTTTGGTGCTTTTTTTTTTTTTGTTCTCTGGTTTTGAGTCTACTACTGGTCTTGTAGAATTGCTCTGAGTGACAAGCTTTTGACAAAGTGACTGTCAATCAGCCATCTACCAAACTGCCCATGACAGAACAGTAACATGGTGTATGCTGGGTAGGTATAGTAAAACTTTCGGTTCCATAGCATTCTGTCAAATCGCCTGTCCCTTACAGGGGATATGGGAGGGAGTTACTTGACTGGACAGGGAGACAGTTGTACCTTTCTGCTAGAGTCTCTGCCATCCCTTACTGCATGCCCCTATGCACAGCTCATTCCAGTCATTCCTGCCCCCATGGTTTTCAATCAAAGTCACCCAAGAAGAGAGAAGGGAGTGGTTCTGTGCAGAAGTGCAGCCAGGAGCTCAGACACTTAGGCAGCAGGAATACCCTGGGCAGGTGTAGGAAGATGGAGGTGAGAAGCAAGTGCCCTGTATTTCAAAAATTACTCCTTTTAAAATCCTCTTAGATGTAAAGTTGTTTTCATGGGTGAAACCCAATGCTGTCTTCAAGGCAAATGACAGGACAATGTCCCCAGCTTTGCCTGACCTACAGACAGCAGTGAGTGCCTGTCAGAGCTTCAGGCAAGTGGGTGTTGCTCTGCTCTTCCTCTCCTGATGTCCTTAGGTGGTGGTTGTGGCAGTGGTGTTTTTCTTTTCTCTCAAAGTATCACAGAATAATTTAGGTTGGAAAAGACCTTTAAAACCATCAAACCCGACAGCTGTCCCCAGCACTGCCAAGTCCATCACCAAACCATGTCCCCAAGTGCCACATCCACAGAGCTTTTAAACCCCTCCCGGAATGGTGACTCCACCACTCCACTGGGCAGCCTGTTCTGGTGTTTGGTAACTCTTTCAGTGAAGAAATTTCTCCTAATATCTAATGTCAACATCCCCTGGTGGAAGTTGAGGCTGTTTCCACTCATCCTATAACTTGCTGCCTGGAAGAAGAGATGACCCCCACCTCTCTGCAACTTCCTCTCAGGTACTTTCAGAGAGTGATCAGGAACAGCTTTGTCTAAATTCAAAGCACGACTTTGAAAGAACTTTCATTTATCACACAAATACCACTGAACAGCATGTGTTCATGTGCTCATCTATCTTTTTTTGGACTAATTCAGAAATGAGCATGTCTTTATGGTCTTTATGGTAATGCTCAACAATAAATTCATTATGAGAAAAGTAAGAAAAAGGTGTTAAAATAAAAAAGAAAGACAACTATTTGAAATGTCTTTAGAGTCTGGAGTAACCTGCTGTAGGACAAAGGTGTGATGATTCATGGGCATTGATTTGGAGCTGTTTCTGGAGGAAAGGCTGGACAAGGATTTGTGTACATTATCATTATTCCATAGTCAGGATCTTAATGAGGTTAAATTGGAGGAAAAGTGGAGAAATTGCTACTCACCTAGAAAATACAGATTTAATGGTGGCATTACTCTATAGTTATCGCCACTCTCTATGAAGGAGGGAAGCTCTATGTTTGTTTTTTCATTTTTCTGGTACAGTAGTTAATTTCTTCATGAGTTCTAACTCTTGTGTCAGGCCATTTCAAAACTTCCTTAAAAATTGCCATGATTGTCTATATTCCTTGTCCCTTTCTTTGTAGGCAACTCTTAGCAAATAACTAAAGCAGAATGTACTGCAATTCCCAGTGTCCTCTCTGTTGAAGCCTTTGTGAAAGACTGGTCACAAATACAATTTTCCAAATTCTTTTCTAACTTCATGTCCCAACAATATAAAGAAGCCTTCTAGAAATTGTGCTTTTCACTGTCTCAAAACATACTTTAAAGTAGGCCTTTGAGAGTTTTTAGTTATTAGTAAATAATTATTATAGTTTAGAGAATTTAATTAAATGCTAGATATTCTCCAGGTTTAAATGATGATTGGAGCACTTTCTCTGAAATCTTCCTCAAGGGAAGGTGGGGGTTTTTTGGTTGGTTGGTTGGTTTTGTTTTGGGGGTTTTTGCCTTTTTTTTTTTTTTTTTTTTAATTTATTGATTTTTACCTGTTGACATTTTAGTCAAGTTGTCTGTTTTGGCCCAATGCACAATTTCTGGGAAGTGAAATTAGAGAAATATTACTTGTGGAAATGAAAAACATCTTCCTAAACCATTTGCATTTTCCAATTTGAATATTATCGTTCTTCAGGAGAAGGTTTTAATAAGGTAGTAAAGAAAAGGGGAAAGTAGATTTCCAGAGGAACAGACAGCAAAGACAATAAAGTTAGCTGAAGATCCTGCAGGACAAGGAAGAGGGTCACATTTAGTAGCAGAATTATCTCAACACCTACACCTGATTTACAAATAAAGGCTTTTTTATCTGCTGTCCTTTTGACATGTAATTTCTTTGGAAGTGTAACTGTAGAAGTTAGCAAGAGGACAGTTCCTAACAAATATTAAAATTATAATGATTATTTGCAGATATCTTGCAGAAAAAAATTAGCTGTGATAAATCTATGCTAATTTCAAAGAATCATGCAATTAGAGATTTTGCCACAGTAAAAATCACACGAACTGAAAAATGAACAGTGGCACAAAATTGTTTCCAGTAGCTTGTTTTTGTACTAAAGTGTTTGATTTTCTTCTGAAGACTATTCAGAATACACTTTATATTTTCTCTTCCAGACACCCCCACATATCCTTTTATGTAACTTTAAAGTGTCTTTTTACTGCAAATAAGCCCCTTCTAAAACATCAAAGTGGAAATAGAATTGCATAAACTTGTCTCCAACCTGCATAGACTCATTTATTTCAAAAAGGTACAGATGTTCACAGAAGGTACAGTAAGGTCCTTCAGTGGCTCAAGGGGGTCATGCATTACTAAGAACTGGAAAAAAAAAAATTTTGATTAATCCTGTTTGAAGGAAATTCCAGTAGGTATTAATTACTCAACATTTACTTTGTTGGAAGTCACCCTTGTTTTTAATTGTGAAGTGCGATGTTATTGAAAGACATCTATATACATTTACGTCTAGAGTGTATGAAACATCTTACTTGGAAAATGTTCTTTTGTGGATAAATAATCAGTGGATAGCTGACTTAGTGTGACAGTTTGCCAAAAACTGTAAATACGCTTGAAATGTTCTGAAATTCCTTTTAAAGGATGAACTTTTTCTTCAAAGGAATGTTCAGAAGTTGTGCCCACTGTATAAACAACATCAGGAGAGATAAGCAATTCGATGTTCTTCTGGTCTTCAGTAGGTTCCCACTGGATTATTTTGCAAATTAATTAAATGACTGTAGGCATTAAAGCATAGCCTCTTCAGTAATCTTTCCTTTGTTCATCTGAGGCAGTGAGAGGTTCATCATACACAAATCTCTTCAGATAGTTTTACAAGACGAAAAATCCATACTTAGAGGATATCCTGAAAATATTGAATAGAATTTAGGTCTTGGATTTTGAATGTTCTGTAGGATGAATATGTGCTCTGAATCTGTCTGTGCTTCTCTGTTAAGGTATGACTTTTTGCATGTGCCTGTCTGAAAAACCTTACTCGTGTATACTTCAAGGCATAATTGAAGTCTGGGTTGTGACTGCCCTGTTCTGTACTGCACAGCAGTGCAGCCAAATATGTTGGCAAACCACCCAGGAAAATCATGGCTCTGGAGGCTTTGAAGGATTCAGGGATTGTAGGCAGATGTTGTGCAGTCACGGGAGGGATGCAGAGATGAACGTGCTCTCAGTGCCTGGGTGAGATGAGCAGGAGATTGGAGGAGGGCAGCAACCCATCAAGGAAGCTGGGAGACAGAGGGAATGTGCAACAGCCTAGGTGACACCTCTCTATCTGTGCCTGTTATTGGTGGGGGGTTGAAGGTAGAATAGCACCAAGTAGGGCCCTTAAAGACTATGGAGTCAAAATAGACTTTGGTCTGTTCAGGGCTGAAGGAAATATGGAATCTCTGAGGATCAGGCTTCACAGATGATGGGTCTTCAGATCTGCATGTGATTTCTTTTCTTGTAGGAACTTCTGCTGTGATGTTTTTGAGGGAGATAAACTGCATTGTGGGTTCAAAACAGGGAATACTTTTCACAATAGCACTGAATCTGAAGGAGATAAAGTAAATCAGAATATGGGTATTGGAAGAAACTCTATCCCTCGGGAAAATATTTTTGTGGGTTTTATTTGATTTTTTTTTCTGTGTGTGTTTTGCTTTTGATTCCTTTTTTTTTTTTTTTTCCCCAGTTTGGGGTTTTTTTATGCAGCAAATTCCACCCCACCCCCCCCCAAAAAAAAATACAACAACAAAACAAACCATAAATGATGTGTTCTTAGGGAGGAAAAAATAAGATATATATACATCTATATCCTGAAAAGTTGTGGATTCATCACAGTAAAAGGGTAATCATTTGCTCTGCTCACGCAGAAAAATTTGTTTCCTGGGCAGGTCGACAGCATGTAGGGGCAGAAAAATAGCTTAAGAAGCAGGCTTTAAATGTAATCTGTGACACACAGTGACTTTAATTTAAGGCAGTAATGCCAAGTGAAGTCTATTCCATTAATTTTTTTGAGGCCACTGTAAGGAACTCTGATAGATGTAAAATGAATATTATTGTTCCTGGCAATGAGCAATTATGCCAAAGCATTTCATATTCCTTTATTTTAAATTCTGCAAAAGACTTATATATCAGCTTAATAAAACTACAGGTTTAAAAATGAAGGCAAAAGCTCCCAATGATTTTTTGGGTGTTCATTCAATGTAGTGCACATCCATGTTCACACATACATACATGTGTTAAGTCTCCATAATTCTGAAAAAAATTGCCCTATTTAACATTGTTATTGAATACTGAAATAAAGCAAAGCTTCTAGTATTTATGCACTGCTGCCTTAGAATCTGTTTGCATGTTTCCAGTTCTGTCCAATGCTTACATTCATTTAAAAAAATACTTTCAAATATATTTTAATTTGAAAATAGAAGCAAGCTCAACTATTATTGTCAAAGAATACAAAATAGCCCATACTTCTTCTAGCTCAGTTTCAAGTGCAGCAGAACCATCTGCAGTGATGAATTTAACTTATGCCTCCTGTCATTTACCCCCTTACATGTTGGATGTTTTCAAGCAAAGAAAGAATCACAGAATTGTGTTTCTTTTTAAAAGGAGCTTTAAAAACATTTCTTTCACAAAATAATAGATGTTTATGTTTAAAATTAACACAAGAAGGAGAAATAAAGACCTCTGTCCTGTGAACACATGTGAACATGTGCAAACATGTGATCTGATGTCCCCTTTTGGATGATAGTGATTTATTTTCCTTCTAGGTTTGTTGGTTTTTTGGTTTTTGTTTTTTTTTAGGGTTCAGTTTTGTTTTGATTGTTGCTTTTTCTTTCTTTCAGCAAAATTAAAAGTGCATTCAGCTCTTATGCATTCATATAGCAGAATTATTTTGAAATAGTTTGTCAAGGAATTACCTTTCACTAATAGTTTTTAGATATCTCCAAACAATGGAGTTGTTTTATCAGTTTGCAAAGGACTAGGTTGCAGGAAGCCAAAAGCATCAGAAGTTAACACATACTTATTTAGAGGAAAAATCTTATGCTTGAATTTAAGAAATGGAAATTAAGGTCTTTAAAATTCTGTATTCAAAACAAAATGGAACAGTAGAGGCAGAACATGGGGTGCAAGGGTGAATGCAAATCATTGTGCAAGGGGCTGTTACAGAGGGGTGGATGTACAAGAAGACTGGAGTATAATTAAAGGCTGGCATGAGCAGTTTGGTAGGAGGAGGTTGGAAATAATTTCAATCCCATTACAGAAGCAGTAGTGGATGCAAAAGCTTTGTTATTGGCTGGGCAGCAGTGGTGAACTCCTGAAGATTTCCAATTCATGTGGGTGTATAAAAATTGGCAGAATAATACTAACTCAATTATGGCTATTGTGAATTTAATTTTGCTACAGCATTTGAAAAAAAGACCTGGGGAGAAAGAATGAGTAAGGCATAAGTGGAGAGTAGCTTGAAACAGTAGCAAACCTTAGGATATTGTAAATATTTAATATATGAACTAAGTCATGGCTGTTGTCTATATGTTATAATTAAAGACACTGAAAAAAAGGCTGATTAATTTCTGCAGTGACAGGTATGCTTTTGGGTGTGAGGTAAGCTGAACCTTAGCTGTCTTTGTGATACATTTGTGCTGAGTTTTGCAAGCTGCACTAGGACTTCCATTTAAGCCTTTGACTCAGTCAGGTAGACCTGAAGTCTTTAGGTTTGGTCCTTGGCATTGATGGAATTCATTACAGACCCTCAGATGAAATTAACACAAGGATGCACCAGAAATATTAATTTCGGACAGGTTTTCGCTGTCTACTGAAGGGTAAACCCCTCAGTTTAGCTATCCACCAAAGCTTGAATTCTGCAGGGAAAATTCTTTTGTTTCTGTCTTGACAGGCATTTTTGCGTCAGCAGAAGACACTAACTCTGTCCCCTGCCCATGGAGAGAGAAAAGCTTTTTCTGTGGAAAATCTAGATATTGTAAAGCTTGTTTCAGTCTCCTACTATTCCATAGACCTACTTGAACAGGTTCTTTATCCTTTTGTTTCTATTTCTTCCATTTGAACAAGAGGACAACAAAGATAGCTGTGGGTTATGGGATGACAGATGTATGGAGACCATCTAATAGTATGGTCTTCATGTGTACAGAGATATGTTATATGATATGGTATATGTTTTTAATGTATTTTGGAGCATATCTGCTCTGCAGATTTTCCTACAATAACAGATACAGATATAACAGTGTCACACAGCTGCTTTCTCAATCCCTGCACCCCCTGTCCCTGGTGTGGAGGAGAACTGAGAAAAAGAAATTAAACTTACGGGTTGAGATAAGAATGGTTTTAATAATTGAAAGAAATAACACTATTGATAATAATACCAATAATAAAATAATTTTAATGAAAATGAGAAGGAGAGCAATAAAGTCCACAAAAGACAAGTGATGCACAAGAAGATGAAGACAAGTGCATTTGCTCACCACCTGCTTACCAATGCCCAGTCAGTCCCCACTGGGCTCCTCCTGGCCAACTTTCCCAGTGTATATATTGAGCATGATGTTCTATGGTAGGGAATGTTCATTTAGCCAGTTCAGGTCACATCAAGGCTCTGTTCCCTCCCAGCTCCTTGTGGACCTCCTCACTGTTAGAACATGGGAAGCTGAAAAGTTCTTGACAAGCACTGCATAGCAATAACTACATCAGTGTGTTATCGACATTGTTCTCATACCAAATCCAAACCACAGTACAGTACCAGCTGCTAGGAAGGAAAAGATCTCTATCCCAGATGAAGCCAGGTAAACCAGATACCAGTACTTTGTCCTAAAGCCCATCAGCTGGGCAAGAACAGTCTTCAGGAGCAATTATGTTTGTTACAGAAATATTGAAGTTTTTGGGTTTTTTTCAGTTGTTCTAGTCTTTGAGTGGAAATCAAAGCAAAACCCATCTACTCAATGACACTGCTTCCAGTTGTATTGCCATCAACATTGGCATTTTCATTACTAGTGCAGAATTCAGTTCACGGATATGGATGTTTTCCTGCTTTAAGGTAGAGGAACACTGCTTTTGGTATCATTAGCTCTTGTTCTGTCACTTGTTTACTCACTTACAGCACTTATAAGCTTAACATGTTTGTCTATTGTCTAAGGAAGCAACAAATGGAATTATAACAGAAGACTTAAATAAGAAACAAAGATTATGAAGTACAGCCTGTAAGAATAAAAAGGTTAAGCTGCTTTACTGGAATGAATGTTGTGTCCTATTTCTGAAAGAGAGTTTGCTAATACAGGCAGTAGGTCACAGTAAAAACAGTATTTCTGACTGCATTATTGCTCTGTAGCACTATTGTTTCGAGGTTTGAGTAGCAACCAGAGCTATATCCATAAAAGCAGAGAAGTTTTTTTCTGTGATAATTACCTAGCCTGCCCTACCCTCCATATGCACTGAAACAAGAGAATTTCCAATATTTGGCCACTGCCTAGCAGCAGTTAATATGATTTCTATCATTTTCAGTTGGCTAGTCCATTTTGTGCAGGAAGAAAGGTGATTCTGGCTGTGACTGGACTTTTCTCAAACAAATTTTAATGTTTCTATGTTGTTCTGGACCTCACTGGAAATGGTGAGTAAATGGAAAGTGCAAAGCATGTGAAGAGTTGGTGTATTATACATTCCAGAGGGAAACTATGATTTTGCTGCAGTGAGATAGGTAAACGTATATAACAGGAAAAACTTGACTCATCCTTTTGATACCTTTAAATTGCAGTTGTGACTCTTGTCCTACCCATTTTAGGAGCTTTCAGCATATTTCCAAGACTGCTTATTTTATGAGGGGTTTTTTTTAGTGCTCTATGAATGTCACTTGGAGAAGGAGTAAAGATATTTCAAGATCCTCTTTTTTTTCTACTGTAACATTAAGCATATAAGATGCTCATAAATATGCAATTGACTATCAAGTGCACAGACTTGGGAAATGTCAACCATTTGTACTGATGACTTTAAAAAGAACTAGAATTTTGGCTTGGAATTAATCACTATAACAATTCTTTTGACAGGAAGCGTTTACCCATATTACACTAGCTAAAGAATACAGGAAAATCCAGTAGTGCTGTGTAAGGTAAAAGAGATAGAGAGAAGCTCTGGGGTTATTAGAAACATCGACATCGCATACTGAAAATAGTCTTGGCCCTTTGGTGTTCATGGTGTATGTCCTCAGGTTCTTGCTTAGCACCTAGCTATGTGTAACCAAGACTTCTTTTAAATATTCCATGTTCTTGTGCAGCATGATGCACCCATATTTAGATTTTGTTTTCAGACAGTGGAGAGCACATCTATTTAAACAATAAATATTTGGACAGGGCCAATGGGGTTGTCTGTCATAATTTTTGATATCTGCTGCAGCTTTGCTGAGAGCAAAATTATGTATGTAAGAGTATATTATGGTCTTTCATAGCTGACATCGAATGTTTTGGGTTAGAAGGGACCATAAGGATCACCTGCTTCCAATCCTCTGCAATGGGCAGGGTTGCCACACAATAGATCTTTTTTTTTTAAAGCCTCATCCCACCTGGCCTTGAACATTTCCAGAGAGGATGCATGCACAACTTCTCCAGAAAGCTTATTCCAGTGCCTCTTAACTCTTGCAGTAAAGAATTTCTTTCTCACATATAATCTAAATTTCTCCTCTTTCACTCTATGGAAATGTCTTTGGCTTTAATGTCAATGCCTTTTCTCACTAGAAAGTTGGGAAAAATGTCAATAGAGAAAAACCTGTTCAGGTTTTGTACAGAAAATTAGTTCTGATGGTAGCTTTATACAAAATAAAAGTTTTATTTCAATGTTTTCACTAAATCACATAAAATCATGTAGCTTGATATTATCATGAATGAAAGCTTTAAGAAATTTCATTGTGTACAGTAATTTTGATTGATTTTATCGCTTTCATATTTTATTGACATGTTTCTCAATATAAGTTGAAAACTTAATGAATATTCATGTCCTATGATACAAGAAGTACTGCTCCAAACTAATGGGAGTAGAGGGCAAAAATCTTTGTAAATCGTTTAACACACTGCCAAGAGGAAAGATTGCATTGTGTCTGACTCTTTTGACTAAAAACTCACAGTCTAAACAACAAGGATCATAAGACAAAACCAGATAAAAAACGAATGATTCCATAGTTTTGTTTAAAAGAAGGTTACCGTAACAGGAATTTGAGTTTTCATATGCATTTTAAATGCAATGTCATGTTCCCCAGTGGTTGAAATCTGAAGATCAATTGCAGACAAATTTACATCGTTTTGATAAATCTCATTTCACTTCAAACAATATGTAATTCACATATTGAGCACTTTATTTCAGTAGAACATTTCTCATGGACATTTCTCAACAGTGCCAAGGGGTAAATAAGAAACATCAAAGCCTTCTATAATACAATTTTAAAAACATCAGTGTGAGACAACTCCATTTGTGTCCTGATGCAAATATTCCTATCTCCATTCTGTGCTTGTGTAGCCTTTCTAGGGCTGACACAAAGTGCTGACACAAGGTAGAATTTATCTACTCATATACAATCATTTCCAGTCCAGTGAAACTTGGTGACAGTTTTCCAATGAGATTTAAGCAGTTTTCCTTTTTTCCCTTCAGCATTGCAGCTCATGTTTGTGAGCATATGTGAAAGAAACAGTGATGCCAGGGATGGGGCAGGGGCTGGTGTACCCTGCTCAGTTGCTGGATACTGCAGGTGCATTCCTCTCAGGGCACAGAGGCTGCCTGAAGTCACCCGAGCTCCATGCGCCAACAGGGAGCTGCTCGTTTTCCAGCTGCTCGCTGGAACTTCTGCTAGGTTTTTACATCAAGTAGATGACCTCATAAAATTAATGAGACATGTTTTTACAACCTTCTCTCACACAAGGCAATAGTAATTGCTGTATTTTATATGACAGAGTGTTTAAACTGTCAGCGTGGTAAAAAATCATACAAATCCAGTGTAAATACTTCAAGTTGCACAAAGTAATTACTAATCTTGAAAAAGCATCAAATATGCAGAGTTAGCTAATAAATGAAAAATGAATAATTCATTCAACATAAAAGAGAAGGGAAGAGAGGTATTAACATTTTATCCACAATTACTCTTTGACAAGCTATTACTGAACCACTAGATTTTTAGTTTTACCACATTTATTCAAAATCTTGCAGCAATGTAGAGATATGTAATGATTTTGAAGGACAGATGTAGGTGTGCCTTTTTTTATGGGTGTCTCAGATTATAAATATATAGAGAAAGAATTTTTTACTACTGGTTTTCAATCATTCACACTGATAGTAGTCGGAGGAAGTTAGGATGTAAACACATATATACCTTAAATAAACATATTTACTGAACTACTAAATATTTTCTTACATCAAATTACCCCAACCTTGCTGCCCAGTACAAGCTCTTCACTTGTGAAATAACCAGTTTAGTTTATATTTCTGAAAAAAGTTTAGCAAGGTTGAAAAGATCTTGATGTAGTCCCTCAAATAATATTTCACTTTTTGGGGCTTAGCCATCTCACTTCACAATAAATCATGAACCTCTAGTATTATCTGTGATATAACAAGATGATTGTGAGAATGTACACTAAGCAACCATAAGCATTTCTTTTTCCATAATCCAGAGTTCCTAACACCCAGATTTCAAGATTTATGCATCATTCTTCAAAACAAAAAAAAAATGGTTCAAATTAGATAATATTCTTTTACAATATTTTTAGGTTCTTTGTATCTTCCTTCTGGTTTTGAGATTCAAAGCTTTTCGTTGTTACCGAGGGGAATAAAAAAATAATTAAATCTAAGATTCTTACATTGTCATGTAGCCTCAGGGAATTGATGTTTTAAGAAAAATGCCAATTATAATGAATCTTCTGGTAAAGCCTCTGGAAGGTACAATGCATTATATGTTTTATGCATGTAAGTTCTCAAAATATTTTCCCTTCAATTTTTCTTCATCACTTTCTGGTATTTTTTTAATGTTATGTTTGATACCATGTTTCCCTAGGTACATATTCATTGGGAAGCACACTCATGTTCATTTTGAGTTCTCTTAAATATACACTTTAAAAATCACCACTGTTTCAAAAATTATCTCCTAAGCAGGTCAATTCTTTCAACAATTCTCCTTGGATTAGTGGATTTTCAGATTGTTTTAAGTTGGAAGATCTGGTTGGCATATTTATGACTTAGGAATTTGCCCCTTATTCTTTGTACAGAAATAAAATGTCAGCCTTCACCTGTCTGAAGAATAATTGTCATTTCCCTCTGCCCTTCCCTTCAGGCAGCTAATAGAATGCATGAAGTGATTAGAGGCACAAAAATAGTTCATCAGGACTAGAAATGCTGAACAGTTTTTTTAATGACTAGGCTAATATATGGAAGGAGAAAAGAAAATATGTGGGGAGGAACTCATCATTTCTTTGATTCTTTTTATTCAAGGAGGAAAGGCAAGTACTTCTGACATCAGCTTGGAGATGGCAGGAGACCCCATGCTCTTACTGAAAAAGCTCTTCCAATGGAAAAAAAAGATCCAAAAGAAGGCATCCAGGTGTCATGGCCATCATCTTCTTCAACCTAGCTTCATTTTAAATAAAATTAGAAAGTAACATGATGCCTTTATTCTTTATGGTCTCTACCTGCATTTTGGAAATGAAGATGTGATCTTTGCTGTAATATTAAAACATTAAAGAAAAGATTTCTGTTATGGTTGGGTTTTTTGCTGCTTGAAGCTTTGAATTTATTTCAGTATTTCTTTCAAGAGAAGGACATAAGTATCAAGCAGAGGCTGACTGCCTTGAGATCAAATAGAACAATGTTGGGATAATCCAATTTGCCATCTGTTCTGCTGATTATTTCTGGAAGAAATTTTTTAAAAAATTGAGGTAAGGTCTTGCTAAGGAAATATTAGGCACTATATTTTCAGAATCAGAACTTGGACAGTCCATCCATGGAAAATGTTACTTAATATCCTTTGTGTCTGAAGAGCTGAAAACCTTGAAGGACTTCAAGGTCTTCAGAGCAGAAACCATCAACCCAAACCTACCCAGACTTTGGGTGTTACTGGGATGACAAATACCATTAGATTGAGGAAGTATTTGAAATAAATAAAGAGCCCAATTAGCATTTCCCATTTTATTAAAAAATGGCAAACTTGCACAGCTTAATAGACTGAGAGATTTTCCGGATGGGATAATGGGAGTATCTCTACAGACATTTCAGTGATGTGAGCTCTACAAAAGGTTTCTAAGCACAGTGTAGAAAAAGCTGCAGTCACTTGAGACATTGATTTGGACAAGAGCAAGGAATGTAGTCAATACACTTTATTTGTGTTCATAATATTGAACAGAATTATATATTATTTGATAATATAATGTCAAAATATTGTTTGTATATCTCTAAAAGCATTGTAAAGTTTTCAGATCGATATTTTAGTTTTAATACACTTAGATGATGTAGGAATATGGTAGTCAGAGATTACACAAGAACACAAATGTCAGCACACTTTCAGATGAATTGACGGGTTCAAAAACCTCATGCAAAACCAGATAGCATTTAGCAACATGATCTCTCTTCAGTGACATTTGTTGCTCAAGACCAGTTTGTGTCTCCCATCAGTTCTATCTACACCAGTACTTTATCTTCTGAATGGGCTTTGTGACCTGAACCTTGTTGAAACAAGTCGAATCTCCCATTAAAATCTGCTTTTTAGCTACTGACAGAGATGGATTAAATAAGAGAAAAAATGCTTCCCTACCTTTTACCACTGATAACTGAGCAAAGGTTTGGAAAACTGTGCAGAAATCACTTACAGACCAAAAGTTTGGAATAACTGTCTTTCAGTATCATCAGTAAGTCCACAAGATGCTACAGATGCTATTTAGACCAAATCTGTGCCATGTGATTACAGAATGGAATAAATAAGCACTTAGGAATGAGAGTTGAATTAATGATAGCCTGTGTATCACAAGATGTGATAAATTATAGTTTGTTACTGGCAGCAGGAACTATTCAAACAAATATTTCTGCATTATGACAATTTCTTAAGGCTTCTCTAGAATTCACGCATAATAGGAGAACTGCCTACAGGGAAGATTATTAGGAAACTTAGCAAAAGATTTTCATTTTGTGATTCGAGCAATGTCTGTAATTACCAACACAGCCTATCATTTACTAAGTGGTTAGTTGCATGTATGAGACCTTTAGCTTGTACTGTAATTACAGTATATAGAAACAATATACTTGTTACGGGTGACTGCACATAAGTAGGTGGTTAAATGTCATTAAAGCTGTTTTGGAATATATCTGTTTATAAGTAAATATTTTCAGTATTCCTTTGAGCAAACATTGCTGAATGACTGTTAAAAACAGATGCCTGTCGCTGTTGAGCCTCTAGCAGAGTAAGAAGACCCAGGTTCAAAATGTGGCATCAAGAAGAAGGTTTTATTATTTAATTCCATCTTATATAGACTTTTCAAAGGTCACACAGATTGGTCAGTTCAAAGCCTCCCCCCAGGCCTGACTGGCCAGGCCTGAACTGTCCACATCCCGAGAAACTCTTTTTAATAACATCAAAACTTTATTTATAAAACACAGGAAGAAGAGAG
Source organism: Entomyzon cyanotis (assembly GCA_024500445.1). Lineage (NCBI taxonomy): Eukaryota > Metazoa > Chordata > Aves > Passeriformes > Meliphagidae > Entomyzon > Entomyzon cyanotis. The sequence goes on from JAKEPQ010000756.1 coordinate 8,257,425, forward strand.
AGAATAATTCTCACGGGAAAGGTCTGTGCTAGCCACAGATGCCAAATAAGAAACTTCTCTATACGAGCAATATTAGTTTAAAGCATGTCTTGCTAACCCCATTAGAAGCCCTGTTGATAAGATTTGAAACCTAGCCAAAGATGAAACATGTTATTACCACTACCTTTTTTATCATGTCTCTTTCAAAGCTGCTTTGTTGTCACTTCTTTTTTTATTGTCTATCACTCTCCTATTATCTTTTAGTTTGCTTGGATTTGGAGGGGTGCTTGGTTTTGTCTACTGTAACTGCTTATTGTCAGGAAAGCACTACATTGTTCTTACATGAATGCACACAATCATAGGACTTTAACTGCAGACCCATCAACTCTCTACTAAAGACATAGAAAGAACACCAAGATTATCCTTTAGAACTCAGTAGGAAAGGCCTGGAAATCTGAAATGAAGCTTTGATTTGATTAGGAACTTGAATTACCAGAAAATTATGTAAGTAAGCTATATCAAAAATTGATGTGGCAGGGTCCGGGAGGGCAGCAGGAGCTCGGTGCCACCCAAAACGAAGTCCCTGGTCAGTGTAATTCCACCGGATCCGGGGTGCGCCGCTCACAGGGTCCGCTCAGCGTGGCGTGAGCCTCGTAGCCACAGAGATTCAGCAGGAAATGAAGTAAGATGAAGAAATGAACTGGAATCCATCTCTGTTCTGTCAGGGAGGTTTATTTGGTGTAGGGGGAGAGGGTTACAGGGAAAGGAGAAGGGGAGGGAAGCAGGGACAGGGTAGGGCTAGCAGCGCAGAGATGGAAGACCTCTCTCTGACGCAGACACTGGCTTATAAGGGGAAAGGAAGGGGGCGGAACTGTCTCTCTCAGAGCCAGTCTCAGGAGGAGGAAGGGAAAATTGGCAAAGGGTACACACCAATAGGTTTTCAGGTACAGCATGATGCATATTTCAAAATGAACCAATAGCATACAGGGCAGGGAAACAATGGAAGCACATGGAGATCTTAAAATTGCATTACTACAAAAAATTTATATCACTTTGGAGCTTTGATTAAAATTGCTGGTATGGATCTGCCAATACTTGCCCATGCCAGTTGTTGCAAACAAGCAAGAAAAAAGATGATAATAGAAGATACCACTGATCTGGGTAACTTCTGTAAATTATTGTACTTGATATAATTATCTTTTACACACATGTGTAATGTTTAGCTGGTTTATATGTTTTTCTGTTGTGTTAGAAACACCATATCATTTTCTACCATTTTAGAATGCTATCCTTTAATACTGATGGAGGATTTCAATGGACAGAACTCATGGTCTGTCTCTGTTTCTTTTTCTCCTGGGTGTCCTTTATATGTGGTATGGGTAAGGGGAATGCAGCTACCAGTCAGTGCCTCCTTTGCCCCTACCAGCTTTATGCCTGGAATTGTTTATCAGCAGACTGGCAGACTGACGCTGTGCTGCACAGCTACAACCAGGGTATAAATATTTCAATTTCATGTTGTCTCAGCTATGGTAAGTGGCCAGAGAAAACTGATGAACCCAGTCAGTCCTTCTATTCAATGAAGCAATCATGAAGAGGTTTCTCTTTCTCAAATGAGGATTTATTTGCTTGATCTAGTGTAATATTCCAAGTTTGCTGTAGATCATGTCTGATATCATTCCCCGTAAAATTAATGAAATGTTCCAGCAGTGATCAATGTTACATGGAGAAAGGGATCATTGGTGCGAGTGAAATGGCTGAATCCAGATTTCTGCTTCCTAAGTGATCTGCAAGAGGAAATAAAATTCAGTAAGACAGTAAATGTGGTTTATTAAAAATGCCAATTAAACAAATAAACAAAAACCCAGGAAAAATCCAAAGGTTTATCCTATGGATTTCTTTTTTTCCTGTAGAAAATATCTTTATTTAAACTTGGCTATCTCCAGTACTTAATTTTGTTCCAATTCAGCCAGCTATTCAGCAGGAGTGCCAGCTCCAGTATTTACTGACAGACTGTGAAACACAGGGAAGGCACATTCTCCTACCCAGCTACCGACATCTATCTGAGAAAGTACAGATGTGTGCACTTCTGTGTCCATATATCTGTGCACGTGGGTATGTGGATGCATAAAAATGGTGAAAATAGATATATCTATGTAACGGAAAAGATAACAGTTGGCTATAAAATGAACAGCTGTTCTCGCCTTCCCTGCATGTCAGAATGCAATGTTGAGTGATAATTACACAAGGAGCACATCAAGAACTTTGTAAACATTTAGTGTACATAAATGTCACTTTTATTCAAGCTTTGTGTTTGGCAGGCATAATCTGTGACAGAAAATACCACTTGCTACTTTTTTCTTTTTTCTTTTTTTAAATTATATTCATGCATTCCTTAAAAGAACAATCTGGAAGAGTTCCACAGATACCATGCAAAACTAGCTGTCAACCCAATTTGCATTCCTCTTTGCTAATTTTGATGGTTAAGTTCTCCAGGAAAATTGATTTACACATGTTTAACATCATTCACATGAATAATCAAAAGGTGCATACCATACCTTGTTAGTTACATGTGCTCTGATGATATTGCAAGGATACTTTAAGCAGTGTTTGTAACAAAAAATAGGTACTGGGGCAGACAATAAAGGGTGGGTGAGAGGCTGGACATGCCCTGGCTGTGTGCACTGGGAGCTCAGAACCCTCCGTGTGCTGGGCTGCAGCCAAAGCCCCGTGGGCAGCAGGGCAGGGAGGAGATTCTGCCCCTCTGCCCTGCTCTGCTGAGACCCCACCTGCAGTGCTGCATCAGCTCTGGGCTCCCAGCACAGCAAGGACAGGGAGCTGCTGGAGCCAGGCCAGAGGAGGCACCTAGGTGATCAGAGGGATGGAGCAGCTCTGCTGGGAGAAAACGCTGAGAATATTGGGATTTTATCAGCTTGGAAAAGAGAAGGCTCTGGGATGACCTAATTGCAGCCTTCCAGCACCTGACAGGAGCTGACAAGAAAAATGGAGAGAGACACTTTACTGGAGTGACAGGACAAGGGGGAGTGGTCTTCAGTCTGACAGGGAGTAGGGCTGGACTAGACATGAACAAGAAATTCTTCATTGTGAGGGTGATGAGGCACTGGAACACATTTCCTAGTTAAGCTGTGGATGCCCCATCCCTGGCTGTGTTCAAGGCCAAGTTGGATGGAGCTCTGAGCAACCTGGTCTAGTGGAAGGTGTCCCTGCCCATGGCAGGGGGGTTGGAACAAGATGATCTTCAAGTTCTCTATGATTCTGTGATTCTCTGACATGCCCATGCAGTTCTAGTTTTGCTTGCTTTCTAAAAACAATACAGTTCTGTGCACAAACTGATAACCTCTTCTTATCTGGCAGACAAAAACTGCATGTGCAGAACCTCTTGGATACAGCTGTGACTTCCTGCAGCATATTACAGACACCTGGGGCACCTCTGCATTTTGTAGCTTCTAATGTAACTACTCTGAAGAGCTTTATAAGGCAAAAACTATTTGCTACATCATTATTTAATGGGAGGTAGCAATAATATTATTTCTTAAAGATTTGCACAGTAATTCAGCATTTACCCATTGGTACCAGTAACCAAGCAATGAAAATGTCACCTTGTACACAAGTTCCAGCCTACTTATCTTATACAGTTTACTTATCTTACACATTTTAGTGTCTCATGCTGAGAGTTTTGAGTTTTTTATTAAATTTTTATTTATTTATTTATTTATTTAAATTTTTATTTAATTTTTTGAAACATGTAGTTAAATCAGACTACAGCACATTAAAAAAAAAAACCCTCCCAAAATTTGAAAGAGATTATCTGCAGTACACTATTTTTTAAAATAGTAAGTTAAAAGTTATAACCATATTAAATTATCCAGCATGATTTAGGTATTTAATGAACTTTAATTTTTTTTTCTCAGAAATGAGATTTATGAAAGATGGCTATACTTGTAGCTCATGCTGCTATGTGGAGTGGAAGCATCTGTTCTCTGCTGAAAACTGTCATTCCAAGTCATGGGGGTGTTAAGCATGGATGAATTTGGACTGTTAAGCTGAAACTGTGCTTCTTCACCACCACTATGCTTGTCCTTGTGAGTAGCTGAAAAATGAGTAAAAAAAATGCAGACTCAATTCTTTGCTGATACTAAAATGTAATTTTCCATGAGATAGGACTGCACTGTGAAGCGATATCCATTTCATGAGAAAGTTATCCAAAGGTGCCAACACTCTAGATCATTTTTAGCCTTTCAGTTAGTGAAGAAAAAGAGATTTGAAGAAGAATTAATTTCTATTTCATGCTTTGCCATTGTGCAGATAAATAACATTCTGTAAACTTAATACGTTATTTTTCCAAGAGTCTTCCTGTGGCTTTTCAGGTATCCATTCTGAACCTGGTTGCATCCTCCCTTCCAATAAGGAGGTTTCCCCCAAAAGGCCCAGCTACTCATAGATTTGACTGGTCTATTCACTGTGGGCTACAGGCTGAGGAGGGAGAGAACAGGATGGAAAACACAAATTCCGAGCTACCCTCAAAGGGCAGGTCATGCCAAGAGCTGTGTGTGAGGCCCCACTGCAGTCTGTGATGAGGACACACAGGTCCTCACTTTCCTGATCCTGCCTTTTCAATGCCCCTCTGTTGGACACTAGGAAACAAGACATGGATGGAACTGACCTGTAGACATGCTTTTCCAGATTATTTTCTCAGTTTCAGACAATCAGCAGACCAAGAAAATTCCTCAACAAGGTGGAAAAGGATTGTTACAGGCTTGTAGGTTACTTCTCAGTGGAATGAATGGTCTTAGTCTACTTGAAGGACAACAGAATCATTTAGGTTGGAAAAGACTTGCAAGATCATTGAGTCCAACCTGTGACTGGTCGGTGACCTTTTCAACAAGACCTGTCAACACTGAGAGCCACGTCCAGTTCTTGAACACCTCCAAGGAGGGTGACTCCCCCACTTCTCTGTGCAGTCTATTCCAATATTAAGCTATTTTGCACAAAAATAAGCTATTTACTGAGGCATGGACAAGGATCACTTCCATGACATCTCCAACACCATATCCCTACAAGGCACCTCAGTGATATTTTGGCTTTGACTTACGGAGCATTTAAATACTTCAAAGCTGCAATAAAAGAGGACTGAAACTTTTCCATGCTCTGAAATCAGAATATGCTTGTTTGGAAAACAATGATCTGTATAAAACGCAGCTTTTGGTCTTGCCAAACAGATGACAGAGCTGAAACTTTTATCTCTCATACACTTAGCAAATTGGTCCAGTTTATGTCCTATTATAGAAAAAGGGAAGGAGAGATGGAATCACCAGTGGAATCTCCTTTTTTTGCAGTTTTGCAAAACCAGCCCTTCATTTTCTTTGCTTTTATGATAAATGTTTGAAAATTAAAATTTTTATCTTTGGTGAAAAGGAGTATTATTTTGATGAACATTAGAAAAGTAACTTTAAATTTCTTTTTATTTTTTAATTGAGAAATCAACAAACTAGACTCAGCTATCTCTTTTTAAAAATCCTTCAATAATTAATTGTTACTTAAAATAACATAAACCCAAGGATTCTTTCTAAGTTTAATAAAATTCCTGAAATACATAAAATAGGGAAGTGGATTTTGAAAGTTTTGACCTTTTCACTTTCATCTTTAATATTTTGTGGTTTGGCTTGTTGGCCAGTACCTTTTTTCACACAATTTAGTGAGGCTGTAAACTGTGTGGAAGGGAAAGAAAGAGCAACCAACACCCAGAATATTGAAAAGGTTGAGGTAATAAAGCACCTGTCACAGATTGTAAGAGATATTAAAAATCTGATACTTAATTTCCGTAATGGTGATTTCAAAGGACAGAAGACAATGGCACAGTACAAACTTAGTCTCCTGGAAAATATTTCAGTGGGAATTGAAAGTAAAAACTTGAACGATGCTTACCACAATATAAAATTGGTAATTTCATGGGGTTCAGAGGGGTTTAGTGCTATATAAAGAAAACATGGATAAACAATGCAAAACTCAGCTCACTAAAATATATATGGATTGAGATAAGGCTGTTATAGCTTTCTCAATACATAAGGCCATATTTTAGTCTATCCTTACTTCCCAGAAATAAATAATAGGAAAGAAGTAGCTCACATCACCTGCGTGAATGAAGTTTTACTGCCTTTGTTGTTCCAAAATGGGTGAGCTCTCAGTAAATTCTTTTCTGGGATTGAACCACTTGTAAATGTCCTTTTTCTTGGAGATTCTCTGGGCTCTAATAATGCTTGAGTGCATTATTCAGCACCCTACCCAGTGTGCCTTCCTTGCCCTACCTCGCTTTCCTCTTTCACAGCCTCTATAGAAATATATAGAAATATAGAAACATAGCAAAAGTTTCTCTTTCAATTAGGCTGAAATTAGGTAGCAATTTTTAAATGCTATAGTGTGTATAGGCACAGAAAGGTTTTGCAGGTATCCTGCTAGAGGAGAAGACAGCAGAAAGACAGCATGATATAAACTTCAGGGAGAAGAGAAAGACAGGAGGGCCATAATTAGGGGAAAGGATAGAGAAAATCAAGAGAGTTTATCAATGTAATGAGTCTAATAGTGTTTGAAGTGCCATAAAAAGGAAAGGAAAATATTGAGTTCAACAATATTTTCTGTGCATGCACATTTTTGAATTTTGAAGTGATTTCACACTTTTGTCTGGATGCTTACACTCTATGTATGTATGTATGTATGTATGTATCTATCTATCTATCTATCTATCTATCTATCCATCTTTTTCTAAGATCTTTTACCTCTCCTTTGAGGAAAAGCTACAACATTCCCAGTTCCTAGAATGACTAGAAAGCTGGGTTCAATAGCAGTCCTAAGTACATAAAACAAGAAGGCAGAACTAAGGAACTTGAATTCAGCTATGAGGAAAGGCTGAGAGAACTGGGATTGTCCAGCCTGGAAAAGAGAAAGTTCAGGGTGACCTAATTGTGGCCTTTCAGTACCTGAAGGGAGCCCAGAGGAAAGATGGAGAGAGACTATTTACACAGGTCTGGAGCAACAGGACAAGGGGGGACGGCTTCAAATTGAAAGAGAGCAGGGTTAGATCAGTGTCAGGAAGAAATCCCCTACTGTGAGGGTGGTAGGGCCCTGGCACAGGTTTCCCAGAGAAGCTGTGGATGGCCCATCCCTGGAAGTATTCAAGGCCAGGTTGGACGGGGCTTGGAGCAACCTGGTCTAGTGGAAAGTGTCCCTGCCTATGGCAGGGAGTGGAACTGGATGATTTTTATGTTCCTGTCTACCTGAGGCCATTCTATGATTCTGTGATTGATTCTATGACTTTTTCTTATGTTTGTTTTCTTCTTTTTCGTGGAAGGTTATCCTTAGGACTGAGGATACCTGGAAAAAGTACAAACAAGGAAAAACATACAGATGTAATTTACAAAGGTATGAGAAAGAGATCTTAATAGTACCATCACAAGTCTCCCAGTAAGACCTGGGAACAATGGTGACTCACTATGGCACCCCCAGATTTTCATTCTGCCACCCAGAGTGGCTTAGGGAGGGCAGACAAGGAAAGGATCTAACAGGAAAGAGGCAAGTTGTCCTGAGTTTTTTTGCATAACAAATTCAAAGTTATTACTAATTATATGTTCTTGTATTCCTTTGAACTATTGCATTTCAATGATAATTATTAGTCTAGGTAAATTACATATACTGCTATGATTTTAAATATGTCACAAATATTTGGCTCCATGTCTATAACGGGTTTCCATTTTCTCTCAACAAGATTCCAAAAGGAACAGTATGAAAATGAGGACTTGCAACCACAACCCACGACTCAGGAAAGGATGTCTCTGGCTTTTGTGTATTTCTGCAGCAAGTTAGTAACAGTCTTACTCTTGTATAATTTTGGAATAGGAATTTGAAAATGACTCCTTGTCATCAAAGGTGAGAAGAGACTTAACTTGCATACTTTCCTTCTATATATTTTTCTCCTCATCACTATTTATATTGAATTATTTACTTAAAATATAACAGCTTAAAAAGGATAGATTAGGGAATGGCCTAACAGATGGGACTTTCTCTTCATACACAGGTATCTGTCCATAAGTTATTTTGGTGCCATTTCTGTTCATGTCTCCAGTTTTTAACAGGTATTGGGATAATGGAGTTTGTGTACTTAAGGAGGAGTTCCCCCATTCCACAAGAAGTAGCCAGGTGATGTTAACAGCCTCAGTCTAGGAGCATTTTTGCTTGAGAAGGAGTCCCAGCAGGAGTGCAAAAATCTGTATTTGACCTCTGAGTTACCTTGTTCTGCTGGGCTTTAGCACTATAATTTCCTTTGGGATTGCTTTCATCTGCAATCCATGAGCTTTTTCACTTATGCATCTTGTCTGTTCTGACAGGTTTGTTAGCCCCAAGCTGTTCTCTGTCATACTGTACCCACAACCAACTTCTGAGCAGTTCCTTCTTTTCCCTGAGTCAATTTGGCATCCTACTGATGAGAAGCTTTCTGATCAGCACTTTTCATCAACTCAAACTCTCCTGTTGCGCGGTGAAACTGAAAACCATTGAGATTACCAGTTTAGATGTCTTAATTCAGAGCATTAATAGCTTGTACAGAAATTTTCCCTTCCCATTTTTTTCACTTTTTTTTTCCTTGTTTGCGTTTACTTGCTTGCATTTGTCTTTGGTTTTGGTTTTTTTTTTCCTTGGGGGGTGGGGAGGGTTCTTAATTTTTAGTTTGTAACAGATGTCAGTTACATGTTGATGTATTGCCACGGGCAGGGAGAGAGAGAAGGAAAAAAGCGCTTTATTGGATTTTCTTTATTCCACTCCAGGTAAGTACTTGGCCTAACTTGACCAGCACAGCAGTTCCTTTTAAACTCCTGCTTTATTAGCGATGTTCTAAAAACAGCTGTATTGCAAAGCAGGCTATATTTTCAAATAATTTTGCCTCTTTTCTATATTTTTGTCCTTCACTTGTTGAAGGCACTAAAGAGATACTTCTTAAATAGTAATTGTTCAGTAAATATGGAGTCAATTGCCTATTAATGTCAGCTGTGGAGAGATTCCACAGCACCTCATCCATCAGTGCACTTGTTACTATATTCTGTACATTATGGCATCAGCTGTCCTTAAAAAGCAGTGTGGTCTGGTGATGTGGCTTGGGGAAATGGAAGGACTAGGGCTTATCTCAGCGAGGTCCTTGAATTGTGTTGTGTCTGTGGCCATTTACATCACTGCAATTTGCCTCTTGTGAGGAGCCATTTTAAGTTTTGTTTTGTCTCAGTACTGGTTGTCAGAGGCACGTGGGGGGAAGGCGTGCACACATGCCACTCGCAGAAAGGAGTCAGCTAGGAGATGGGGGAAGCCTTGTCTATGGGGGGACTTTGCCTAGCAACACCTCACAGAGGACACTGTGCACCCCAGAGACACTCCTGCAATCAGAGGGGCTAAGGTCTCCACCAATGAACTACAGAGAAGGCTGGACTGGACCAGTGGCCTCCTGTCAGCAGGCGGACATGGGGAGGGGACAGGCGGTATAAAAACAAACTGCGTCACAAACTTCGGGCTCACCCGCTGGCTTCCTTGGAGGGGAGGGGGGCCTTTTGCTTGCCCTGGCTTGGTTTTGTTTTTCTTTGTACCCTGGCTCCAGCTTGCCTCTTGGCCCTTGCCCTCACTCACCCTTGTGTCCGCCCCTTGTGCCAAACACTTGGCAGAACACTGGCTGACCCGACCTGGGTCCTCCCTGTCCCTGCGTCTGCCTCCTGCCCTGTCCGTCGGCGTCTAACCTGACCTGCCTCCGACCTGCCACTGCCGCCACTCCCCCCGCGGCGCTGTCCAGTGTCCTGCACCGCCTGCCCGAGAGCTCACTCTCTGCATGTCCCGCCGTCCCTCGCTGTGGGAGCCACGCCTCTGAGAGCCGCGCATGCTCCACGACAGACACGTGCTCACCGCGAGCGGCGCATGCTCCACGGCAGACACGTGCTCACCGCGCCCTCTGCCTCTGGGACATCGAGAGCATCCCCGGATCTGCTGGTGCAACACCCGTTTGTCCTGCCTCTCTCAGCCCATTCTTTTTCCATGTTCTCTCCTTCGTTTCTGTCTTTTCCAGCCCTCTTTAGTAGGGCAGTTACTTCTTTCTTTTGTTTTTCATTATCAATACAAGCTTCCTGATACAAAGTCTGTCTGATTGACTTCGCTTTATTCCCGACCACCTAATTAAAGAACTCCTCGCAGTTTCCCTTAGTGGAACACGACACCTCTCTGCTGGCAAAACTGAGGATACTGCCTCCTGCAGACACCTCTGATAAAATGTGCAAAGTAAAATCCCAATTCCATGAAGTCTTTATTCACATAACTAACTTTAGCCTTTTGACTCAACAAGTATTCATAATTATTCATCTTAAACACGTAGGGCTCAAAGTGCACAGCAGTATTCTCCCCATTTCCATACCAATTTAAACTATATATTGAGGAAAGGTCTTGTCTTACTTTACCAAGAGCTCCAAGCACTCATTTTGTCAGCCTGGTACTACAAAATGCCTACTTGTAATACAGATTTTTAGCAGCTGGATAGGATTCTGTACAGGGAAGTTTCCATAAGGCTGCTTTTACTTACATTAACTTGTTCCTGACTTGAACTAACACAAGTGTTGATACTCTGGTGTGAATAGGAAACATGTTTTGTTCTTCAGCCTATATCTTCCTCAGGCAAGGACAGTAGTCAAGGAGCTACTTACTAAGCACTGTTCCAACAGTATCACTCTTTGTTCTGTGCTTAGAATTAGCGCCTGTCTTATCACCTTAAGGACCTCCTTCAGTTGTAGGTAATATCAAAGGGAACATTTTGAAGGGCATCAACAACCATTTGCAGATTTTCATTAAACATTAAAAATGTTGTCAGTTTACTCATCCTCTGTTGATCCACTACATTCATAACACAATATGCCTTATGTAGTTCTGTGTATTTTAACCCTTTTGAAAATACATGGTTTAAGTATGTCATAAAAGCTCTTGATTATTTTTGATTGCATATATCCATCCAATTTCTGACAATTTTGTTGCTTCTTTACCATTCTAGTTCTCTTTAATTTACTAAACTCTGTCTTCCATGAATTTTCCTTGCTGAAATCAGGACAGATTTAATCTCATTTCTAACTAGTTTCTCTCAAAACATGAGTATCTTCCAGTCTCAGTACTGCAAAACTGAATATTTTTTCCTTTCAGTTTATGTGCTTGAGAATAAAGAAGATGCTTGTTACTGAAGTTTTATCATGCTTTCAGAAGCAGACAATGAAATTAATTTAGATAAATGTTTATGCTTATTAACCTGTTTCAGGGTATTTTATCTGAGTGAAATAACAATGTGGCTCTTGGAGAATAATTTTAATCAAATTGTTGGTATCTGATTCACATTTATTTGAAAAGAATATTGATTGTCACCTTTTGTCTGCACTCCTGCTGCCTAAAATGCCTAAAATACCCCGTGTTCTTGTGACAATGAATGGTGCAGTTACACCGATGCAGAGTTTAAACTTCAATGCTCACAACTCTTTCTACAAATAAATGGTTTTCATTTTGATTTGCTGGGTGTATATTATGAAGACTGTTTTGTACATTTCTTAAGTAGTCATTCTCCTTCTGTATTAAGCGAGACGTACATTTCAAATAACTGAGCTTGTATTTATTTGAAGTAGTCTTTCATTCAGTGCAAATGCTGTGGAACAGCAAGCACCGTATCACAGGCAATTTTTTATGCTTTTATGGTTTTATGCTTTAGCTGAATGCACACCTTTTTATTAGGTGAAGACCAAAGCTTCTCTTTAGTTAAATCAGAATGTCATATTTGGTGCTTCCTACAGGAGCAGCGTTCAAATCAAAATAAAAATATATCTCAAAAAGGTAAGCAAGTAAAGATATTCTACAAGTTACATTGTTTTTTGCTGAAATCTTTACCTGGCAAAATAAAATCTATGGTGTTTTGAGGGAAATATTGAGGGTTTTTTTTCATTTGACAAAGAGCTGCTCTTCAGGGCTCTGAGAGATGGTTTTCAAAATGATGATTTTTGATTCTTATCTTAAGGGTGTCATTTGCAGTGGACAGCACCTTAGAGGATCCCTATGAAATTATCCATTCATTGTAGAATTTTGTCTGGACTCCTTCACTGTATTTGCCCCCACCATTTGTAATACCTAGGTGCTTAAAAAACTCCCTCATCTTTACAGGGCAGTTCAACAGAATGCTTTGATGGCTCTCTAGGTAGAAATGACACAATATTGAACATTTTGTCATCTGGTATTCACACATTATTTTCATGTAGCATTCTAGCACACATATTTTCAGCTAGAAAATCTCCCACTGAGTGATAGGGCAGTAATTTGCATTATGGGGCTCCTCTTGTCTGTTCTGATTAGCAGCAGCACTTCCCTAGTTCCAAGTGTGGCTTGCCGTGACAGTTACATGTGATGAGCAATCTTGGTTTTCTGCAAAGTCCCAGGACATCGCACCACTCACACCTTTTAACTAGCAGTTTAGCTAGCATTGTTCATGCAGAAATCCATGTTTCTTTTGAATACAAGCTTCTTTGTTAGACATCTCAGAGTTGCGAAAGCAAGATTGACTGTGCCTCAAGGACAGACAGAATGAAAACTGTATTTCAGCACCCAGTTTGGATCACTTGGTTTATTATAATCCCAGTAACAAAAGCATTCAGGCTCTGTGAAGAGGAATTTTAAATGCTGCTTATTAGACTTCCGGTCAGGATTGATGTACTCCCTTGTCCTTGGACACTGTGCAATTAATTCTCCTGTGTGCTATGCTCTGCTCTGTAGGAGCAGTGTGACAAGCCCAGGAGGTACTGCTGAAGGGCAAACTTGTGGGTTTAGGAGGCTTCAAACTATGAGGGACAAGTTCATCTTAAAAATACAGGTCCTGCCTAGGCTTACACTGCAGCTACTGCCACAGTCAAAATCCTCCTTTATTTGCCAGAGTAAAGTTGCAGGAAAACAGTGGTTAATCAGACTGAGATTTCTCTCAACTCATATTTCTCATTTGACAGTGCTGCTACAAACACCTGAGAACCTCCAGCATGAAATTTGTTTTTATATCGGATTTGTTGATCCTTGGTTTTACAGCTTGTCCTTCTCTACTAAATTGCTGTGGAAATTGAGAATGTTTGACATGATGTGTGCTTGCACCAGCAAGGGACCACATCTCAGTCCAACTCTTGAGAGTTTTCTCTGCAAGGAGAGAAGCCAGTTCTGTGTTAAAACACACAAAAGTGATATAATCTTTTTGACATCTTCTGCATTAGAGAGCTCAGTACTTTGGAACAGGTTTGTTGGAAAACCTCCAGCTTGCATTGCTTCCTGTTGTTGAGTTTCAGGTAAGGAAGCAAGTCTGATTTGCACAGGCAGGGAGAGCAGAAAAAGGATGTGCTCAAACAAGCCAGTTTCTTCATGGATGTCTCTTGGCTGGTGTTTAAAGATACCCAAATCTAGGTCGACTTTGTTCCAGTTCATGCAACCTAAAATAAGACATCAAATAGAGCATTGTTTCACCTGAGATTAAGCACACTTGTACAGTCTTCTTAAGGTAGGAGAGATTCCTATCCTAACAAGTTAAGCTGTTCACTTTATGAAAGTTTGTGTTGTCACACACACATAAAAGCTTAATGAAAGCATACAGATTAAGCTACTATAATAATTCAGTATAATAAATCTTCTAAAGAAATATTATAGAATGAGAAAGCACTCTTCTGTTTGAGTCTTCAGAGACTGTGTGAGTCTCTCTGTACCCAGAGCTTGGATGCCATGAGCTGCCTTTCAGAATGCACCAGCCTGCTCAGACATTGTGTAAAAAAAAAAAAAAAAATTCTAGGGAAAAAATTAATTGGACACATTCATCCTATGGTATGTGTAGCTGTTGTGGCTTGTTATTTGCCAAAGAATGATCACAACGGTACTTGACATTTTATCTAAAATCTATACCAGCATGATGCTCCTCTAATTAGAATGTCTCTGGGTCTTCTGTACGTGTGTGGGTTGTGTGGCTTGTAGTGAAAAAAGTAATCAGTGTGGAGCTCCTCAGCAGTAGTTCCATTCTGCCAGTTTAACATTCAAGTGTTGTTCTGTCTTGCTGTGTTATATATGAGAGACGATTAAACAGAGAATCATAAAATAATTTGGGTTTGAAGGGACCTTAAAGATACTTTAGTTCCAATGACCTGCCATGGGCAGGGACACCTTCCACTAGACCAGGTTGCTCCAAGCCCCATCCAACCTTGCCTTGAACACTTCCAGGGATGGGGCAACCACAGCTTCTCTGGGAAACCTGTGCCAGATCCTTACGCTCCTTACAGGGAAGAATTTCTTCCAATTTTTAATTTAAACTTACTCTCTTTTAGTTTGAAGCCATTCTCCCTTGCTCTGTCACTCCAGGCTCTTGTAAATAGTCCCTCTCCATGTTTCGTGTGGGCTCCCTTCAGGTACTGAAAGGCCACAATTAGGTAATCTCAAAGCCTTTTCTTCTCCAAGTTGAAAAATCCCAATTCTTCCAGCCATTCCTTGCAGCAGAGGCTCACCATCCCTCTGATCACCTAGGTTCCTCCTCTGGCCTGGCTCCAGCAGCTCCCTGTCCTTGCTGTGCTGGGAGCCCAGAGCTGATGCAGCACTGCAGGTGGGCTCTCAGCAGAGCAGGGCAGAGGGGCAGAATCTCCTCCCTGCCCTGCTGCCCACGGGGCTTTGGCTGCAGCCCAGCACACAGAGGGTTCTGAGCTCCCAGTGCACACAGTCAGGGCATGTCCAGCCTCTCACACACCAGCATCCCCAAGTCCTTCTCGACAGGTCTGCTCTTAATCCATTCTTTGCCAAGCATGTATATATAGTTTCTTCAGAGGGGCCAGAGACAATTCAAAAAGTATCTGGATTATTAGAGCATTAAGTGTAAACTACTGTGTGTAGTGATAAGTCCACATAATTTCTCATATTTTTGTTTTCTTGTCAGTATGAAGTATGTGGTTACTTAATCTTCATTTCTTTCTCTTCTGTTACATGATAATAGGTACTTGTCAGTTATTTTTCCATGCATCACTGGTATGGAATAAAGATTTACCATGCCTGTGTTTTTATTTTCCCTCAAGTATGTTCTATTACAGCTGTTCAGTGGTTTGTATTTCTGAATTTATTACCATTTTTTAAGTCTCCAAAATAGTTTAAAAGCGATATTTTATGGTACAGTAATTATTATTAGCACATGCTCATTGTCACTTTTAAATTTACTGCTTTAAAACAATATTAAAATATTTCAATACAAATTATTTTGATTTTTCTCTTCTGAACCTACCCCTGCATGTAATCCTGTAAGATAAGGGCAATCAATGAGCATGGCAATGCTATGGAAAAATATAACTCTCATTCTGGAGGGTCTCTTCATTACATAATTGACTTTAATATTCAGACTTTAGCATTCTGATCTGGTAAGATGAAAAATGTTTGAAATCCTAATTTTACCATATTTATTCAAATAAAACTTCTATAACTTCCAGTTGTGAGTGTCTGTATCCACCTAGACTATTCAGATTTCCTGTGAACTGCTATACAAGAGCCCCTGCGCAGGTCAGGAAACTGAATCAATTCTGAACAAAAGCCATTTGACTAACAAACTTCCAAGGTAATATCTTAGATATAGGTTAGAAGACAAAATCTGTTCATGGTGACTTAGCAACTTGCAATCCCTTCCTACTATGTACAAAAAGAGCCATGTCTCTGATCAGATTTACTTAATTTAGATAAATTTAGAAGGCTATCTTAATGAATCTTAATGAATGAGAAGGCATTTCACAATTGGGTGCATAAACGCAAATCTACACTGTAAAAAAATGATGCAGTTGCATCATTTTCAGGAAATACCCCTGTGACCAAGTATATAAAATTAACTTGTGGGTACATGAAAGGAAAGTAGCAAGGAACAGGAATCAGATTTTCCAATGTGCCTTTTAAATTTTGTTGTTGTGAGAGAACCACTTGACCAAGTTAAAAATTAAAAGACATTTCAAGCACTTGGAAGCCTTAGTTATGTTGAGGATACCTTCTTTCAGAAGACTTTGCATCTCCTGAAGAGATGAAAGGTATCTAAATCCCGTGCAACCAAAGCCCTCTGAAAGAGAAAGCACTGCTATATAGATGAAATATCCCTTCTGAAGGCAAACTTGGAGCTCCAAGGGTAAGGTTTTGTTGTTACAAGTACAAAAAGTATTTTTCTGCCACACCCTGTGCTGTCTTAACTAATGTTTGATTTTAATGTATAGTGACAAAAACTTGCTGGTGATTTTTTAAGTGAAACATGAAATCCCCCAAAAGACAGTTGACAAATAATAATAGCTAAATCATGGGGTTTACTGTCCCGTTTCCATTTCAGACTGGTCCTGGATGAACACCATTAGCAATTTAAAGGCCTGAGTGCAAGCAACCTTGATGATGGGAAGGATGAGTCTGGGCTGGGATGAAAAGACATCCTGTGGTCCCTGTTAAAGGTATTTTGCTCTCAATTTTATGTGTTTTTTCCCCCTCCTCTTCTTTCTGGAGAGGGTAGTGTTTTGAACTGGGAAAAATGTGATGTCCACATTGAAGTTCCTGTGCCAGCTGTGATTTATCTTTATTCAAACTTAGTGATTAATGGAAAAATAACTGACAAGAAGAGAAAGAAGTGAGGTTTAAGTAACCACATAAAAGGGTTCCAGTCTCAGAAGACTTGACATTGATGGAACAGCCATGATATTTTTTGCCTACCATCCATATATAGGGGGAAGACATTAGCTTCAGGTTGTAATATTTAATTGCTGAAAACACAACAGTTATAAAATAATGGAGAAATTATTTCTAAGTAGTTCAATGTTGCTTTTGCTTTAAGTCACATTATTGGTGTTTTGACCTGTTTTGCTCCTTGAATGTAAATTTCATTCACCTAAACTTTAACATTTAAAGTCAAATTCAACAAATTGCCAAAGCTGCAATTCACTGCACTGAACTCCACTCAGTGAAGTGTTTCCTGTAAGTTTTTTGTATCAACTGCTGTCTTTGTCCCTTTTATGTCGGATGTCAAGTGGAATTCATTAAACAGGATTAAAATTTAATTGCTTTCTTCTGCTTTTGAAAAGTGGAAAAATATTACACAGCTAGTTTGCTTTCATATTTACCATCATGTATACAATTTTTGTTGTCTTTATTTTTTTAATTTAAAAAGTAATTTCAGTCCAAACAAGAAAAAACTATCAGAAGTGGTATAACGTGGAAATAAATTAAGTCTTCTGGTAGCTTGGTAATTAATTCAAAATCAATAGAGATTCTACTTCAAGGAGCTGAAAGGGAGAAGTGAGTGCTAAAGTCTGAGGGAATGGAGTTATGCAAGGTGACCTATTAGAAATTATATTCTAAATGCAGAAAATATCATCTATAATTTTTTAAATGTGTTCAGAGTAGGCAATTTAGATAACTAAGTGCATATAATTTCATAGGCAGTTACTTAATTTCTACCTCTATAACAGAAAAAAATGTTTTCCTTGAAGCTGAAGTTTAACAGTACATGAGCATATCTTTGTCCTCATAACTCTGTGAAAAATTAAAGTGTATTTTTCATATTTTAAGCATAAGGAGTATAAAAAACTCTAGCAAGATGTAACAGGAATGCAAAACCAGACCAAACTAAAAACAACCAAGCAATAAAACTTATCCTAAAAAATTACTACTTCTTCCTTAAAGGTTAAATTTATTATTCAACCTTTGACTTTACTTGCATGCATCAATTAAACATTCTATATTTGTAATAAAGGCATGAGAAAACTGCAACACACTGAAGGTTCCATCCATTATTTGGATTCCAATCACACTTTAAAAAAAGTATTTAATAAATGTTATAAAAGAAATAAAATCACACAGTATACCACTTATTATTATTATAAATTCTACCTGGTAATGGTAAGTGGAAATACTCTAAGCCTAGAAAAGGAAATTTGTTCTCATCTTGTGCATTTAGGAGATATGAGTCATCACCATTCCTTTTTCAATTTACAAGGTCAATTCGCTTTCTTCCTTCTGTGTAAGAGTAGGCAGACTGCCTAGGAAGCAAAGCAACAAAAGAAAAAAGCAATTGTAAAACCGTAAGTAGTAGCATAACAAAATAACACTTTTGGATGTAAACTCCAATTTAAACTAAAAGCAGAATGACTTAGATTCAAAAAAATTCAGTTCCTTTATTTTTTTAACATTTTGATTTAAATTGTTTGTAGTTTGAATATTCTATTCATCCAAAAGAGCTGTCTGCTTGCTCACTCCGTGGTTAGTAAAATGTGTGCATGTTTTTGTCTGTGTTGCTCAAAGCAACAATATCTGAAACTAAAACTTGTCCTTTGCTAGTACTGATCTAATGTCAAACCCTCCTCCCAAAAATTAATAATCTGTTCTGTTTATATGAGAGTTAGATGAGCTCTCATTGCTCTAACTAGACTTGGATACACTATGTAAAAGTGCACTACATAGTATTACTGTGTGATAGTTTGTGTGTAATAGCAATTCCACATACTTCTCTTTGTTATAAAACCCATGCCAGAAGAATCTGACTACTTTTCCAGCTAGCTGAGGTCTGTAGGTTCTGTGGAGTGAACTGAAAAAAAATATTGTATTTTACAAGTCAGGTCTTCAGTAACATTCTTAGCTATCTGTATGCTCTGGGAGAATCTTTATTCCTTGACAGATGTATGGCTTATCTGGTCCCTTCTTGCTACTGAGAATCCCTGACATAGAGTTGGTCTCTTGTGAAAAGAATATATAAGTATTGCATTTTGTTATTTCTTTGACACACTGTTCTCTGGGTAATACCACGTTCAGGAGGTAGAAAATATCCAAAACCAAAAAAATACTAGATTCCCCCAAAAGATGTTAAAAATTAGGCTAACAATGCTGATTTATAATTGAAGGTGCTGTTGGCAGGCAAAATTAAATGAAACTTTTTTCTAAAGTTATGGGCTTGTATTCTATTTTCTTGAAGGAATAGTGAACCATAGTGGAACAAGGCGCTGGTAGTAAATCAGGAACTGCAGTTCATTCCTGTGCCAGTAAGTCATTGTGTACTTTGGGGAAAAGCAGATTTCAAAAAGCAACTGCTTCTTCCAGGAGGAGCTGTGAATCCCTGAAAACCCCTGAAAACCCTTGCCATTGACTCAGCTGGAGACTCCAAGCTGGCTACTAACACACATAAACACACCCACACCCTCCCTGCTCCCACTTCAGCTCCAAGGACCATGGTGTTTGCTTCCAAACCAACCTTTTCATTGGCTTCACCCCGTGAGTCAGTGCTGTACTTAGTTAAGGCTCTAGAGCATGATGTGAGTGAAGAAATGGTGCTGATATGACTCATTTACTGATGTTTGGTCATTTATTCCCTGATTTTGAAGGAAATACTTAGGAGGTCAGGCTGGCTGTGTTAGGAGCTGCTGGCTCTTCTACAAGAATGCTGTAGCAGACATCTCAATGTGATTAATTCAATAAATGTTCAAGCCTGAGCGCTTAGGAACCACTTAGGAGAGAACTTGTACTACTACTTGATCAATGTTAAGTAGTTGACTTATGCTCAGTGCTATTTCCACACAAACAAGACTTAGAATTCTGTATAGGGAGGGGCAGGGGGTGCTGTGCTTTCCCGTTTTCTTAACTGGGATGTTAAGAAATGCTTAAAAAATGATTTTTTAATTCTACTGAAATGTCATATAATGTTATTCAGTCATTACTAGAGAAGCTGGATTGCTTTTCTTGCATTTAAATTTGCAGTTATAAGTGCAGAAGCATGGCAAAAAGATAATGGAATTTTTTAAAACTTTGAAAAGAAATTAAACTGTCAGTTTAGACATTAGAGCAGTACTGTAGAAATTGAAAGTACATCATTACTTATGGAAGTGTAGAACATCATTGCAAGTCTCAATCTTTCTTCTTCCAAAATAGATGGCAAATGTAATGGTTGATCACCCGTTTCTCATGCAGTCTAGCAGAAATATTGCAGCTATGTATTTTGGAGGCCTCTCATGGTACGACATCCACTTAAAATCAAGTAATTGTTACTATTACCAGTTTTGAAGTCGTGGGAACAAGATTGCTGTTAATGACAGAAATAATGATTAATATAAGTATGTGTGATTTGACCACAGAATTTTTTTCTTTTTCTTTTTTTTTTTTTCATAAAGAGTAATATCCTTTTTGTCTTATATAAACCCAGAATATAAATCTTTGCAGAGAAGCATTATCGATCTAGCAGGAAAGACAGTTCTTAATGGGTATTTCATTTTCTTTCCAGGAAGAATTGAGGCTGTATGAGGTAGTGGTTGCAGCTGTGTTTCTCTGTACACAGAATATTTCTAGCCTGCAGTGACTTTCTGTGCATACAACTTTGACAGCTTCAAAAGCCTTTACAGAGTTTCTCTGCTTGAGGATGCAGAAGTGTCTAGACTATTATAAAATTTTAAAATTAAAACAGGACTTCAAAAATCTAGGTTAGCATTTTCACAGAGCTGTTGCTTGTGAGACTCACTGAAGCAGCCTCTTAAACAATAAAATCCTATTAAACTAAATTTGAACAAATGCATTTTCTCTTTCCAGCTAGCAGGATGATGTCAGACAGTAGCATAATTTTTAAAAATGACTGAGAAAATGTCTGGTTTCTATAAAGCAGAAAATACTTGTTTAATTTTTATTTAAATATTTCTCATCACAGAGATGTTATCAACATTTATCTGATATTTAAAAGTGGATTATCTTTGGATACAAGAAGACATTTCTTCTCAAGTATAGCTTATGGATGACTACAACAATCTAGAGAAAAAATAAAATATTTCAAAATTTACTCCCTTTCTGGCATTTCAGCTATTGATGAATGATAAATCTGCTGAAGGATACTTTCTAAAAAGGCCTCCTTGTCTTTTTAAAAGCTATGGAAAAAAGATTACAAGAAGAAATTGAAGAGAAGATTGTTAAATTGCATGAAAAACATACCTCTGAACATAAATAAGAAACATGGTTCATTCACAAGTGGAACCATACATCTCAGGTTTTATTAAGAGCTGTTTAATATGCATATATTGCTATTTTTTTAGTATCTCTCCTCTGTTCAGACATGTCTAAATCTGTGAAGTTTTGAAATGCAAATCTAAGCATCAACTAAGGAGAAAACTGCTCTAAAAGAGTAATACCCATGCCCTTACATTTTTGAGAAAATTCTCCTTAATTCTTTGCTATAATTTTTTCTAATATAATACTACTTTGATTTTCATCTTTTATAGCAGCTTACACAGAATGGTTTCCAAGTGAAGTAATTATAGAATTGAACTTAGCATTGAACAATAGAACAAATTTGAGAGAGGTTTGAAAAGATACTTTTTCCCACAGGAGATTTCAGTTGAGATTGAGAACTGAAGAACTGAATAGTCATTGAAAACTTTTGTATATGAAGATCTGCAAATAAGAAGAGATTCATACACTACCACTGCTAATTCAGTCATGGAATAAAATAAGAAGCATTTGCTGGATTGCCTTGGAAAGTAAAAGATGTAAGACCAAGGGACAGTCTAGAACAAAGCCATGTTAAAAAAACCCCAACAAAAATACATCCGAAATTTAACCCCACCAAACCGTGTGAACAAAAACAACAACAAAAGACTAAAGTAGCCTTACTTTCTTTTTTTCATTCCGTTTTGAGAACTAGTTTATTTGGAGTTGTGGACTTTGTCTTTTTGTGAGCTCTGCCAGTCTTAGGCATGATTGCTGAGGAGTTAGGAGCACAGTTGCAGAGGGTAAGTTCTCAGAGGAGAAGACAGAAGAGAACACACCAGAATTATTTCACAGAGAATGTATTGGCAGGATGGCCTCTTGCAAGAGCCTCTTCTGTACATGTATGTGAGAGGGAAAAAAGTATGAAATAAATTAATATCAGGAACGTGTTGAAATAATTGAGTTTTCTATTGCAGAATCCTGCTTTCCTCCTCTGAAAGTGTCTAGAATCTGGCAGTGCTAAGATCCTTCTCTGACTTACTGAAGGTTCAGCAGTCTCAGGAGAGGCTGGTCCAAGAAAAGGGAGCATTGTAACAAATGAGATGTGGTATCAGCTTCCATTGAAACTGGCTTTTAAGGCCTTAAACCACCCCTGCTAACCATCTTTTGTACCCTGAAAGTGGATGCTGTCCCTCATTGCAGTAGGACACAGTTGTCTGCAGTGGCAAAACAGATATATTATTTAGAAAAGTCAATTTCAGCTGCAGCCATAGGCTGACAAAAGTGCTGAAATCCACTCCTTGAATATGAAACTTCAAGGAAACTTTTTTTGTGTGCTTTCTCAGAGCCTTCCTGCTTGCATTTCATCAGTTCTGTCCATATCATACTGAGATGGAAAGAAGAGGATAAATTAATTATGAGAACATTTTGTGTGATTTATGCATTATGCAAACATTCTTACTGAAGTTACTGATGAATAAGCTCTACTGTGGCAGCATTGTTTTTAATTTTGCATTGTTATTTTATATAAGTTCACAAGTGATACTAGTACCAAAATCCCTGGTTTGCATGTAGACAGGAAAAATTAGTGGTTTTTTGTTAGAACATGTCATCCTAATAATTAAAAATAAGGCCTTTTTAAGCTGTTTGGACTCTTGAATTAACATAATTGCAAGAAATGCCCTTCAGTATATATAGAAATTTTTACAGCAATAAATTTTTAAAAAATAAAAATACCACCTTTGAAGGGAAAATAAAAGACAGAAAATTAGCCTAATTAATCAAGAAGAGACCTCTGGAAGACTCTAGTCAAATATCCCACTATAAGTAAGGCCAGGTATGGGATCAGACCAGGACTTATTCTCTTGTATATAGTGGAAAAGACATTTGCCTGTATTTGCCTGTAATTATCTAAACTGGGAAGCAATAAAAAGTGAAAACAACAGGCCCTTAAAGGGGAACACATTCATGGCCAACAAGCTCCATGTAGAAACCTGAGCTCATGCTAGAACCACTGTGTGTGAATTCTGGGCTGCCAGGCAGGACTGGACACCTTGCCTAGCACAAGTGAGTGTCCTTTTCCTCTGCATTGATGGGACATGGAAGCCCTCAAGAAGGGGGAAATGATGACAGAGAACAGAACAGAAATTGCAAACTCCCTGCCCTACCCATCTCAGACCAAAGGAAATGAGTTGAAAAGTGTACTAAATACATTGGCAGATAACTCAGTGAGAAGGAAGAAAACAGCATCAGTCAAGAGATTAGAAGTATGAAAAGGTTGCCTGGACCTCTCTAAACACCTAGGAGAGCTTTACCTGAAGGAAGTGGAGAAGTTAGTGTATTTAATTAAGTTTATTGTATTCAACTGCTCCTCTAGTAGCTATTGCATGAACCCGCAAAATGGGGTGAGATGGAAAAGCAGAGAAGCATAATATTTCATCTCAAGTCTATAACAGTATGGAAACGCTAATTTCTTGATTACTCCTGAAAATTTTTACTTCTAATGGTAATGCTTATTTATTTTTCCAGTTTGAGTTCACTGTGACATTCAAAGGCAAGCAAATTGTAAAGGAGCAAGAAAGTAGGTTCATTCTGTTAGAGGATTCAAATTCACACAAGAGAAAAAAACCTGTGAAATCATAGTACAGAAACAATAATTTTCATCATGACAAGAATATGGCAAGGTTTATAAAGTACTCAAAGTAAATCTAAATAGGTGTATAAATAAGGTACTAGATAGGGGAGTAAAACTGAGTAAACATTGCACTTCTAAATACAACTAATGTCCATGAAACTCATTTAGAACATGTTTTTTTTGAAAGTTCTCTTGCCCAGAAAGTTGAGTATGCCTCAAAAATACTGAAAATTTTTCAAGCTTAATATAGAAAACAAGGATAACAAACCCAAGAATAAATGCAAGGAATTAGGTTTTAAAACAAAGGAACTTCTGTAGCTGTGCATCCCTTAATATACCAGATCAGATGAATTCCTCCTTTGGGACATAGAGAAATCCATTCACAGAACCACAGAATCTCAGAATGCTTGAGGAAGGGACCTCTGGAGATCATCCAGCCCAGCCCAGCTTCTCTGCTCACCTACAGCAGATTGTTCAGGATCACATCCAGGCAGGTTTGGAGTATCTCCAGCAAAGGAGGCTAACACAGCCTTTCTGGACAGCCTATTCCAGTGTTCTGTTGCCCTCACAGTAAAGAAGTTCTTTTTCATGTTTAGCTGGAACTTCCTGTGCAACAGTTTCTACCCATTGTCCCTTATTCCACTGTTTGACACCACTGAGGAGGCTGGCCCCATCCTCCTGACAAGCACCCTTAAATATTTGTAGCGATTGAAGAGGTTCCCTCCCAGTCTTCCCTTCTACAGACTACAAAGGCCCAGCTCCTGCAGTTTTTCCTTGTAAGAGAGATGCACCAAAACCCTTCATTACCTTCATGGCCTCCTCTGAACCCTCTCCAGTAGCTCCTTGTCTTTCTTGTCCTGAGGAGCCCAGAACGGGGCACAGCACTCCAGATCTGCCTCATTAGGGCAGAGTGGAGGAGCAGGATCACATTCCTTGGCCTATTAACAACCTCTTCAAAGCTTTAGCATTGTGTGTGTTCCCAGTGAGTCCCAGGTGTTTCACCTCTGCTACGCTTTTTCTCCCAATGCACAGATTCATGATTGGTTTTGTCCACAGAAACATGTCCAAGGGGAGAGAATAGAGGTGGTGTTAAAATTGATTCCCTGTACTTGTAGGTAGGGATTGTATGACTAAAATATAAACAGAAAGTAAAGTGTATAAAGATTCAATGAAGCTACTATAAATAAATCACTTCCTAAATAAAACAGAATCATTCATGTTAACATATAGTAAGTTAAAGCCATAGTAAAAAAGACTGTAACTCATTTTAAAAAACCCTGTAATATTTAAGCAGGAAAGACCCAGGATGTAAGCAGCAGCTGTGTGCTTTGCAGGTGTAAGAATGGAGTAAATGACCAAATTATCCAAAGGGTGAGGTTTTCTGCTCCTGGGAAGGCGGCAAGACCCCCCAAACCTCACGAGAAAGGGGTCTCCGCAGCAATCCCCCACGCTGAACCGGCCAGGCGGAGCTGGGAAGCCGCGGCAGGCGAGACCAGGTTGATTCCCTGACAGAGGATAGCAGGAGACACGGTGGTTGGAAGATGCAGACTCTGTGCCTTAGAAATCCGGGGTTTATTAGGTGCAGCAGGTCAGAGCGGGGTCCGTGGGTGTCGGGAAGGGTCGAGGGGGAGGGGGGGGGACGGGGACGGGGACGGGGACGGGGACGGGGACGGGACGGGGACGGGGACGGGGACGGGGACGGGGACGGGGACGGGGATGGATCCGGCAGCACAGAGCACAGAACAGAAGTGAACATGAGGTTAAGAGGGACAGAAGGATGGGAGGGGTCTGGATAGGGGAACCAACCGGGACGCTGGGGATATCGGATTGACAGAGGAGCCAGTGAATGGGGGTGCAAGGGGGGAGGTTACAGAACTGTAAAAACCAATAATAAACCGCGGGTAAAGGAACATTCTAGCTATTAACTCTAATAGGATAAAGAGGAGGAGAGATTCAAAACCCAATACTTTCGTTCCCTGATGCATATTTAGGAGGCTAACCTCAAGGTATCTTGAGGGAACACTTTTCTGTCAACCTGACCTAAAGGTTTCTTCAGACCCAGGTGGCTTCATCAGGTAGGTCAGCTTCCAAGCTCATCTGGGCTCACCTCACTGCTACAGAAGGGGACAATACGCTGCAGGAGATAAAAACAACCAAATTAACGTTCTAGCTCCTGCTTATATTTGCTAACCCCTTACCAAGTTTATCCTGTAAAACAAGGAAAATGCACTGGGTGTTAGATTTTTTACTCTATTTGTATGAACTACCATACGTCCTACCTGTGACTTTTGTTCACACGCATGAATTACAACGTTAACATTTTACACTTTTCATTGAATAAATATTTCTTTATAGACTTAAGAGTTCAGTAACTAAATACTGTAAATAAAACGGTGAGAAAATGATTGAACAAATGTAGACCTCTCAAACTTCATTTTCACATCTGTGGTTTTTTCACTTCTGCTTCTAAGTTTCTTTATGTGTTGTATTTGAATTTTGAAATTCTGTCTTGTACAATTGGTATAATATGAAAAATGTACCTGTACCAATTCTGGTTTTTTCTGAAATAATGGACATGTAAACAAAAGCAGAACATAGCCAGGGAAAATAAATAGCTAATTAAACACTCCTGGGATTTAAAATATAATGTGTCTGAATTACAATGTAGATTTTGAGTTTTTGAGAAGGTCTGACTTGGATATCTGTCCATTAAAATATTATTGGGAGATTAGTCTGTCAGAGCCAGAGAAGAATAAAAGGTATGAGCTCACAAAATTACAGCCTTGCAATTTATAGGTAATTTAAAGCTGATGTATCTCAGTTTTTCAGAAAAGTTTAAGAAATGTTTCATTGTGCCAAAAATGATTATGCAGATACGTTTTTTAATGGAGACCTTGAGGTCTTGAAATTGTGTTCTCGTATTCTCAGCAAGAGCAGTATAATTTCTTGTTAAAAATATGAGACCATAAAATTATTCTGTCTGATATTCAGAGAATACTCCATTTACACAGACATGCCTACCTATCTGTGCACAGGCACACAAAGTGTTCTGACCTTTCATTTCCATATATTGTGTTCAACACAGGTGATTTCCAATACATGCAGTTATCTGTAAAATAATTAATAGCCTGATATTTATGGATGAGTAAACCTGAAAATCCTTTTTCATACATACCCTGTGGCTAACACCAATTATGCAGCTAAATAATCCACCCAAGGGTTTATCGGGCATTAGAAAAGAAATATGAAAAAGCAGAGTTTTGTTACGCATTACTCACTTTTTGTTGGCTAATCTCCTGACTAACTAAGCCAGCATATCTCTCAGCTAACAATACAATCTGACCTTTCTCACGTCATTATAGATAACTATTCTTTTTATATAGACCTATTGCAAATTCCTTTAATGTTAGAGCAGGAGCCTTAGAAAGTTTCGTACTTGGTTTTAAGGAAATAGGTTTTCTCTTTATACCAAGATAAAGAAACATGATACTGCAACCAAGCAATTATTAAGCAAAACATATATTAAGCAAATATCTAAGCAGATATTAAGAACCGTTGCTAATGAGTTTAACATTTAAACTGGAGATCTACATTATTACAACCTGTTATTATTGTCATAGGTCTTTGCATTTAGTAAGTTGGAAATGGTCTGAATATACACGCAGTCTTCTCTTTAAAAACAGCACCATTTTTGAACCACAGAAAGTGATTTCTGAAGTATTTCATATTTGTTTTGATGGTTTTTAAATTTATTTGCTTGCTTGTTTGTTTTAAAGAAAAACACATTGTCTCAGTCATTAAATCTCTAGGCAATGCTGACTACATATTATAAAGTATCAGTGAGAGGTTTTGGAAAAAAAAGTTTAATTGAATTGAAAGAAATCAAGTGTACTTTAATGCTTTTTTCAAAATTTCCTTAAAATGTTCCAGCTGCTGAAAGCTTCCAATTTCCTTTTTGTTGTCATTGTTGTTGTTAATACTTTTTATTTCAAGTATTGCTAGTGAATATTTTTAAGAATTTCAGTAGAACAGCAAGTGGGAAATTTCCAAATTCTACTTTATTTGCTGCCTGGCTAAATGTATGTCAATCTGTACAGGTTTTATTGTACACCCACCTCTGCCTCTTAATCCTGACAAATATTTTCTTCTGTGATGAACAATAGCACCACTAGTAAATGTAACATTTTGATAAAAAGTGGATTTGATATCTAGGGAGAGGCAAAGAGTGGGAACATAGAGTGTAGTATGTAAGGGGTAAGTACAGATATTTTTCTTATAGCAGTTTTCTCTTTAGGTATAAAAGTTCTAAGGAAAATTTTGTTGGAATTTTCTGTCACTTATTTCCATTGAAATGACAACCTACATTACCCAGAGAGGGTGTGGATTCTCCCTCACTGGAGATATTCCAAAACCATCTGGATGCAACCCTGTGCCATTCTCTGGGATGGCCCTGCCTCAGCAGGGAGGTTGGACCAGATGACCCACTGTGGCCCCTTCCAACTTGACTCATCCTTCCCATCCTATGATTCTCTGTGAAATGAGCATTTTGCCTGAGGACAAGGATGTTGCTAATCAGGCTACCTTTTTCTAACTATTTGGCTGTTGTAAAAGAAGCATCAGTTGACCTGTTATGTCATGCACTATGAAATTTATTTGTTTATTACATTCCTGTCCAAAAATTATGCTGATTTGATCATGGAGAATTCTATGAATGGAAGAGTTGTTGTTCTCGCTGAGATGGAACTGAATTCATCAGGGGAAAAATAACTTCCAGATTGCACAGTAGGAAGGCAGATGACAGGCAGAGAGGACGGGATAGTGTAGAGAGAAGCAAGATTTTTGAG
The DNA here is from genome assembly GCA_024500445.1 of Entomyzon cyanotis. NCBI lineage: Eukaryota > Metazoa > Chordata > Aves > Passeriformes > Meliphagidae > Entomyzon > Entomyzon cyanotis. The sequence continues at coordinate 8,285,910 of JAKEPQ010000756.1, forward strand.
AGGCATAGCAAGCAAACAATCACAAAAACAATCTAGGGATCAGCAGGGCTGTTTATGTCTGCTGCAACTCCTAAAACTGCTGAACTAACAGAAATCAAGCCTGAAAGGAAGCAGCTGTCTTGCAGACAAGTAATTTCTATTAATATTTATACACATTTCAACAGTTTCTTGTTGCCCCTAACAATACATGTCTGTGATCTTTATCAGCATTACTGGTCAGAAAATCAAGAATTGGATCAGCACAGAGAGCATCAGATATAGAGCCAGAGCTTTTCTCTGTGGCCTCAGGAATTTCTGAGGAATCCCTGACAAACCTTGGAGATGGGACAAGGACTGCTGTTGTGACTTGCTAAAAACCTGAGTTTTGATGGTGATGTGTTTTGTAATAGTTATTGGTATTCTCTTTAAAGAGGTCTTTAGATCATTAATACACAGAATGTGGGGAGACTAATAGGAAGCAGATTCATAATAGAGGTGCTTCTTATAGTGAGAAGAAAATGTTGGTGCTTTTTCATAAAGCTGGTCATTCACTGGAGCAGTATATTAAATGATAACATTCTTGCACAGTTTATAGTGAATGAAAACCATGAGGGGAAAACCAGTAAAGTGATAGTTCCTCTGTCTCTATCAGCAGCTATAAGAGAAGGAGAGATAAGAAAGATAAAAGGGTATTTTTGTACAATCTAATGGTTTATACATAAAATCTTTCCCTACCAATGGGGAAAAAAAAACCAACAAAAAACCAAGAGCTCTTACCCATGGGCTTAGATAGCTGGCCTAGAGGAAAGTCTTTATTATTCTGAATTTAGGAAATTTTAATTATTTATTCATACAGAAGTAAACTGTGGAGGTCATGCCTACTGGGTGCAGGCAAAACCTTTTGTACTATTCTGTCATTCATTATGTATAGTCTATATTTTTAGATATTAAAAGTTTAGAGAAGTTTAAACTTTTGGGGTTTTAGATGTTTTGAAACACATTTTCAAGAGATTTTCATCACTCATGTCATAGGTACAGGAACCTGATATGTTTCAATTGGTTTAAATGTTGGCCCTTTTCCCTATCCTGATTTTTGTTGTATTAAACTCCACTGGGTGCCATTGGCTTTTTTCCACCTTCTTCACTAGAGAGGATGTCCATTATTATTCAATTGTTTTCACTTACAGAGATCTTTGAACCTACCTAAACCACTTCTCAGTTTCCTTTTCTGTATTCAAAATAGTTGTGAGGGGTTTTTAAGGCCTTTAATGAAAAGTTTTATCTAGAGTCTTTAAAATCTTTCATCTTTCTGTCAGCACCATCTTATTTGTTGCCTGAAGGATTTTCTGAAATTGCTGTCTGTATTCTCAGAAAGAGCAAATTTTACTTTGGTGCAAATCATTATGTTTCATCTCCTATCTTTGTTTTGGACAAAAATAATGAATGTGTTTATAATGTGTGCTGCTCTGCACCCTCTGTTCCCAAACAACCCTTGCTCTGTACCTGCCCCCACGTGTTTTATTCGTTAGATAATAATTTCTCTCAATGACACCAGAGTGTGTGGCAGGGCTGGGGGGCACAGGGAGCCCTGCCGTGCCGTGCCCCTGGCTCCACCCAGGGCCCAGGCACCCTGTGTTCACATCAGCCCACGCCTAGGCTTGGTCCCAGTAGGATGTGAACCATGCCAATGCCTCACCTCCATTCCCAGCACTAGCCCCAGCCCCAGCCCCATCTCCTAGTGAAACCTCTGGCTCCAGCCCATCCCCTCCCAGCCCCCAGGGCTCCTGGCAGGCCCTGCTGCCGCCCCTGGCTCTGCCCACCCTTCTCTGGCGGGAGGGTGAGGACAGGACCCTGCCTGTAACTGGGTCACTCTGATTTTGAGTTCTGTGTCCAGTTCTGGGCCCCTCACTTCAGAAAAGACATTGAGGTGCTGGAGAGTGTTCATAGAAGAGCAACAGAGCTGGGGAAAGGTCTGGAGCACAATTCTGTTGAGGAGGAGCTGAGGGAGGTGAGGGGGGCTCAGCCTGGAGAAAAGGACCTTCTCAATCTCTACAACTCCCTGACAGGAGGGTGGAGCCAGGCGGGGTCAGGCTCTTCTGCCGGGCAACCAGTGACAGGATAAGAGGACACAGCCCAAGCTGCACCATGGGAGGGTCAGGTCAGACATCAGGAAGAATTTCTTCACTGACAGGGTTGTCAAGAATTAGAATGGGCTGCCCAAGGAGGTGGTGGAATCGCCGTATCTGGAGGTATTCAAGAAACCACTGGATGTTGCACTCAGTGACTCAGCCGCTGGTTGACAAAGTGGTGTCTGGTTAAAGGTTGGACTCAATGACCTCAGAGGTGTTTTCCAACATAAATGATTCTGTGATAGTGTGACTCTTCTGCTCAGCTCCATCCTGCCATGCTCCCTGACAAGGTGGCACTGCATGTTTCTAAATATAAATTCTCTTCACTAGATTAAAACAGCAAGAAATATATTTTGAATATTCAAAAGCCTAACACACAAACTCTGGTGCTTTGAAAGGTGAGCCTTGCAGGGCTGCAAGCAATATGGTTTTGTTTGGGTTATCATCTGCCTGAGGCTTTAATGATGTTTTTGATCTCCTTCTTAGTTGCTTTCCTTTGTAAATCATTCATCAACACTTATATTTTTGTACAGGAGAGTGAAAATCTTTGTTACTCCAGTTACCTGATGGATATAATAATTTTAAAAAATGCGTAGATAAACACTACAATTTTACAATTTAGCTGGCATTTATACTTTGCTATTTTAGAGCCTTATGTTGGGGTTACGTAGGTAGATATAAATGGTGTGTAGTGTAATAATGAGGTAACGAAAAGTGATCTTTCTTCCTGTGTCTCATTGAATAACAAAGGGGAAGAAAGCTGCAAAACATAAGCCTATGTGTAGTTAAATTAGGCTACTAGACGCAAAGTGCAGAACTTTATCACAAGTTTTTGGCTGCTTTTATGCAGAGTCCCCAGGCTAATGAAGAGAAAACTATGGGGGAAAATACTTTGATTTTATTCTCAGTAGCTTTGCTTTGTTAATATCTTATTCTTTGGTCCTTCCTCCCTGCCCTTTTTGTACATCGTAGAACAGGAAAAGAAAAAAAGTAGAGAAAAAGGAGGAAAAAACCCAAACAAGCAAAAAAACCCCATATGGTTTATAGCTGTCATCGATATTAATATCTTTCAGAAGAAGGCATATTTGAGCTTCAGTTAACATAAGTGGTTCACTGCCTTTTGTAAAGGATAGTGTTTATTATATTGTTCTCTAAGAGAAGATTTAAGCAAAGACTATTACAAAAGAAATGCTGAGTTATCAATCCTTGTCCAGATTATAGAGTGGCAGTACTGGAATTACAGAAATGTCTGAAATTCAAATGATATCTCTTGCTTCTGCTTTTTTCTCCCCTCTACATTTAAAGTTAAAGGTGGGAATGGAGTTTTTGTGACACTTCTTGAACCTTAAAAATAGAAATTTTGTGCCTGCAACCCCTTGTGCTTATTGCCTGCAGTACAAGCAAGTACTTTGATCCCTGATTGATGGGAATCCTTGTGTTACCTTGACTTTTGATGATTGCGGTTCATACCTGCTCTTCACCCTACACTTTTTTTTTTTTTTTTTTTTTGACTTTTTTACTTTTTAATTGGTCTCTGGTTTTCATATATTTTTCTAAACCTAGGTCATATTCTGTATTATTTTCATTCAGGGAAATAGTTGGCAGTTTTCAAAGCAAAAAACCCTGCAAACAACCATTCTTAAAAGAGGTAAGAAGTATGTTAAATAATAATATTAAAAACAAACAAACAAAAAACCCACCCCAAAGTGACAAAAATCCTGAACCAAAAAAAAGCAAAAACACAAAAGCAGAAGATTGTTTCACTCACATTCCATGGGGTTTTTTTCTGCCATAGAAACTGATGAAAACTGTTGAAAAGGAAAATGCTATGGAAAAACATATTCAGAAAACTTCAGAAATTTCTGTTCCCAGCAGTAAAATTGTAGCAGTTTTCCTACAATTTTCCCTTTCAACTGTTTCAGAGGTGGCTATAGTAATAATCAGCGGTTTTATTCAACTTGGACTGATATAGATCAATGATCTGCCTTGATGGTTAGAGTTCATATAACTAGAGGCTTGTGGCTACAGTAATTCGTGCATTATTGTTGTTAAATTTCATAATACAAGGTTGGCTTAGGACTAAAAATATTTTTATCTATAATTGGGGTAAAGCTTTGTGTTTTAAATCATATTGTAAGTGATGTTTTGGCCACACATCTAGAATGGAGGAAGTGGTTTTAGAGTCTTGCAGTATCTATCACACATTTCTGTCTTACAGCACAGTGTTAATAAGAAACGTGCATTTAAAACTAGGGAAAAAAGTATGTGGATATAGCCTATTAAAATGTCACTTGTGAGACACTTCAAAAGGAAAAGGTAGAAGATTATATATATGTCACTGGATGTATCGTTATCCTCTCCTATCAGCCCCACCCAGAACAGATCTTATAGAGGTGTTCTTGTTATAGAGAACCTTCTCTAATTTTTTCCTACAGAGTATCATAAATACTGTATATATAACAGCTTTATACTTAATTAAAAATCAGCCTGATTGTGGAAACAAGCTCTAATCTCTTCCTTTAATTTAAGTTAAATGGAACTGTACACAGCAGCAACCAGACAGCTTCATTTGCCTAATGCACAGGGTAAACAACCACAGAGTCACATCAGAATTCAGGTCTTTTGGTCTTATTCTTCAGAAGCTGTTTAACTAAGAACAAATAATCATAATAATATTAAAAAATAGCAGTAGTAGTAGGAGTAGAAGCATAAATTTCTTGATGTGTGGATGGGGTATATATCAAAATTTTGTGGTATTTCAATGAAATATTTGCATAAATACCAATCTGGTTGACTCATGTTTATTTAAGCATTCAAAAAAATTCACTCACAAATAACTGTCCTAAATATCTAAGTGATGACAAACATCGTTTTTATGTTAAAAAAACCATACAGAAGTATTATTCAACTACCATTTTCACTTTGGGAAGAAATCTTGTTGATAGACTGATGTGTTGAAAATAATGTTAGTTGTGGAAAAAGTCAGTAACTCTGAGCTGAAGAATCATCATCATAAGAGGATTTTGATATACCAGTGAGGTTTTTTAGAATACACATATCATTAAATTCTGAGAAAGAGAAAATGTCATACTTTTTGTTACCTCGCAATATAATGTCATCTTCATTAATGCTACATTGAAGAGCAGGTTGCTGAAAAGGAAAGAAAGGTAGGTTTGATATTTTATAAATGTAATTCAAATATCAGAATGTTTTACTTGTGGCACTCAGTTATCCTTTTATCAAAATTCACATCGAAACTGAAGTATTAGTATTCTAAATCTGGGTTTTTCTTTTCGATCACTGAGATTGTCCCAGCTTAACTAGTTCTAAATATTTCAGCTTAGTGGTTTAAAAATCAGCCAAATAATACAAACTACTTTGCAAATATTGCATAATGAAATATTACAGCTAACATTACACACACTGTAATTGTGTAGTACCTTTTATTTGGCTTTTTTTACAGTAAGACATAATTCTTGACCAGTGTTTGATCTGGAGAATGAATGTTCCTAGGCCACTTGTTTGCAAAGCCAAAAAAATTCATTTCGATTTATATATAGATGATAGCTGAGTAGCTGATAAATGTCATCATTTAGTAAGTACGTGAGTGAATATTGCCAATGATCTTTGTTAAGATTTCACTTTTATATTAAACCTGCTTTTTCCAGGCAACAGAATTGTTTAGGTACCGGAAACCATTGAACTTCCCTGCTTATAAGTATTTATTCAAAACATAAATTTTGACCATATTTCCTGAAACATGTTTCAGGTTTCAGTTCATTCAGGTTTTGGCATACTAGATGTTGAGCTGCTGTGTTCTGACTTATTATTTGGAATCCTGTAGGAATCAGAGACCTGTCTGGTTTAATTAGAAACCAAGCACTCACTGAAGAATTTTACTTGCATAAAATCATAGAATCATAGAATGGCCTGTAGTGGAAGGGACCATGAAGATCATCTCTTTCCACTACACCAGGTTGCTCAGAGCCCCATCCAACCTAGCCTTGAACACTTCCAGGGATGGGACATCCACAACTTCTCCAGGCAACTTGCCCAAGTGTCTGACCGCTTCCACAGTTAAGAATATCTTCCTAATATCAGATCCAAACGTATTCTCTTTCAGTGTGAAGCCCTTCCCCCTTGTCCTGTCACTCCAGATCCTTGTAAAAAGTACCCCTCAGTCCCCTTGTGGCCCCTTTAGGCACAGGAAGGTTCTAGAAGGTCTCCCTGGAGCTTTCTCTTCTGAAGGGGCTGAACAACCCCAACTCTCTCAGCCTTTCTCCATAGCAAAAGTGCTCCATACCTCTGATCATCTTCACAGGCCTCATCTGGCCTGGCTCCAACAGGTTCACATCCTTCTTATGTTTGGGTAGCCAGAGCTGATGCAGCACTGCAGGTGGGGTCTCACCTGAGTGGGGCAGAGGGGCAGAATTCCCTCCCTCCCTTGCTGCCCACAAGGCTCTGGATGCAGCCCAGGACACAATTCTCTGCATCGACTCCAGTAGTTTATTTTGTGTGAAAGATAAGTCATTATTCCATATAGCCCAAATTGTATTCAGACCACTAACAATTCCGTTGCATTTGTCTTTCCTGCCAAAAACATCATGATTAAACAAAAGGTACATGATCTCTAAGGCAGATTCGCATTTACTTTTTTCCCCCTGAAGAATCAGAGATGTTAGTTAATAGAATTATTGTGAAATGTCTCATCTTGTACAAGCTCTGCTATTGATCTTAAGACTGTTACCAAATAAACTTTCCTTTATCAGACCAAAGGAATCTGTAAGTGGAAAGTGGAGGGAGACAGAAAACTGGATGATGAAATACAATTGTAAAAAAAATGATTTTAAATGTTATCTTCTAAAACGCATTATTTAAAAAAATGCCCCCAAACCCATGCTGTTCTCAGTGACTTACTGCATCTGCCTAGTGATTGGAAGTACATATTGAAAAGAGATTGATTCATACATGGTAATAATCCCTTGTAAAAATGAGTAGGTAAAACAAATTAATCAAACATATTTAACATGAAAATCTTTCACCAGTAACAGTTTAAATATTAGTGGAGCCTATATTAATTAAATTCAGTGAAGATGAAAATTCCTAATACCTGTAATTTTTCCATGACTGTAAATGAACATGTGTTTCAAAGACGCGATGCAGTAGATGTGTTTTGAGATTGATGAGAAGCAAACCATATTGAGTTTGTAGCTGCACAGCGTGATAATTTGTACACTTTTCCACATAATAACCATATTTAACTCAATGTAGAGATCTGAGAGAGAGCTCTTTCTCATGCTGCAGTCTTGCTAAACAAACCTTACTCTTTTCCTCTTTTTACATACCTTTGAGGAAAGTGGTCTTGGTTCCACCACCAACCTGCATACTTTCCTTATTCCTCAGGAGATACATTCTATCCCCTCTATGCTGCTATACAAGAGAAATATTCTTCCATTTCTGTATTTGCTCACGTAATGTTTATGTGAGAGTAAGGCCACTAAGACTGATATTTAGTTTTCATTTTCCTGGAGTTGTATTGGGTCACCCTCATAAACTGCTGCTACTACTTAGCTGTGGTGCCTTTCTAATGAAGGTGTTGAAACTCAGGAAATCTTTCAGTAGGTATGAGGTGATTCCCTTAATCTGTTTATATCTTCAGACACAACTCGCAAGATCAGGTGTTTGATATGTATGAAATAATTCAATCACTCCATAGTTGTCATCCCAATTGTGGGCTTTTTGATCATCATTTTTATACTACAGGATTGGACTTGAAGATGAATTACATTTTTCAACAAGTAAAAGGTTGCCAATTGTGTATTTTACTGGCTGTAAGTATTTAAGAAGTCTGTTGCATGCCCGTGTTGCCTATAGACTTTGCTGTTACAATATTTTCTTTATGTGGAAATGTTATTTACCAGTTTTTCATTCCTTTTAATTAACCCCCACTTAAATTAAAGAGATTTTTTAAAATATTTGTGGGATTTTACTTAGGAACATACTAACAGCTATGTCCTAAACAGTCTTTTACAGTGAAACAAGAGCTGCACTGTAAAGATTCTAACTGGGCAGTTAATTCAAATTTTGAAGTCTTGCATCACACTTCTCTTTTTTTCTCAGTTGATATATGTGAGTGTTTTATTATCTGAAACTACACAAGTCAAAACCACTTAGCAGACATGCTTCCCTAATTGTGAAGGATACACATGAAGTAGGCATGTGTTGCTCCTACTTTCAGTTATGCCACTGCACACAAGATGAAATAAATTTAGTCCTATGGTGTGTTTGCTGTCATATGAAAAATACGAAAATTCTAAATTAAGGAAAAATATATTCAACTTCTGAATAAATGGGCTCCTCTGATGTTACTAGTTTTGTAGGAAAATGCATTTTGGAAAGCATCTGTCCAGAAAACAAAAAGATATGAGCACAAATTTTACTCTTTTAGTACGACTTGTCTCCTCCAGTTGAAAGAAAAAATCTCCAAATTCTCAGTATGTTATTTTCTTTACTGAAAGTGAGGCAAGAAAATAAAGATATGGGGTATCAAACATCTCCATCTGCTGTCCATAAAGATTTCCTGAAAGGCACATCTCCATTCTGTTTAGCAAAGAGCCAGTATCAGAATCTCCCTTTGGCTATCCAAATGTGAACAGAATTATTAATTTCTCTAATATTCTGTAAATTATATTATTTTTTCACTTTATTATAATATAATCTCTCATCCTGTAGCTTTTCAGATTATGTGCCATTGCTAATATGTCAGAAGACAACATAAAACAGTAATGAAAAAAGCAAATGTAAATATTTTCTTAGAATGTATATTGGATTTTTGCTCCTGAAATATCTTTTTCATTTTGGAGAAATCATATTGTGTGGAATATATTTGTTTTGCAAATCCACCAAAAAGTGTTTTTCTGAACAAGTATTTTCAATCATAATCTGTTTTGATTAATATTTTGCAGTGATATTTTTCAACAAACATACCGCGAGAATGTTAAAGTTACAAATTCAAGTACAGCAGGTTTAGAGAAATCCAGTTTCTGCAGTCTATATGTATATCATAATTCAATAAAGTACCCACAAATTATTTTCTTTATAGTTCTGTCCTCATTCACTTGATGCAATGGCCTTTCTCTTCATCGCCTGCAAATGCCACAGATCAACCAGGCAATATTCCAGGGTGGCATCTGGTGTCCTGAACTTGGCAGAGGTTGCTTTTCAAAATCTCTCTTCTGCATCTAAATAGGAGTTTATGGAGGTGAAGTGTAAAAATAATACTTAATATGTTTATTTTTTACCACCCTGTTCCAGTCCATAGGAGTTCATGCTTTGGGAGTAAGTTGGTAAATTGGCCTCATCTCTTCATGTTGCTCTGTGGTTAATTGACCAAACTTAAATAGGAGCACTTAGGCAGTGGAAATGTCTGAAGTCATGTCTTCCCATGATGCCTCCTAACTATGGGTGATACGGCAATTTAAGAGCTTTCAAAGAAATATTTGTTTTAAAAATAGATACATGTTGGTACATTTGATGAAAGATATTGGTAGAAAACATTAGGTTTTTGATAGAAAGTACTAGTTCAGCAAAGGTCTGTGGCGTGTGCAGAAAAAAAATTGTGTATCACAGACATTGACAAGACCCATGGAATAGCAATTTTTACATTAAACCTGTAAACATTGCCTATTTACTCTTAGTATCTCTCAAACATGAATTCAAAGGTTGAAAATGTACTTGCATGGTTTTACACTGAGTTTCCTTGATATTTTTCCATGGACGGAAGGCCTGGGTTCTCTGCCTTGGCCTCAATAAATCTATGTATTGCCCCCCTGTGCTTTATCCCTGTCCTGGAGCTGGTTGCTTTCTGGCATCCAGCAATGTAAGCTCCTGACTCACCTGAAGATGCACTTCTATGAGCAGGACCTCCAAAGTCAGCAAAGGGTGGTATCTGCCACTTCTCTTGGACCAGGTTGTCCTTACCCTGCTCAGGCAGAGTCCAGTCTGAAGGTGCAGGTAAATGAATGTTGGTGTCTAAGCATGGGTGAAGGTTTGGGAGCTTCATGGGATTGCCTGAGACCCCTTTAATGGTCCTATTTGCAGTGTTTTGTGAATATACAAGAAACTGTCTGATAAGACATAGGTCCTACAGAAATGCTTGCCCTCTGGTATCAGCCAGGTATCAGGATGGGCAAATTGACTCTGTCTGCATACACTTAGTATAAATCTAGATGAACAAAACAGGATTCAGGTATCTGAAAACAGGCTCTGCAGGTGTTGTGAGAGACCCACTGAGGGACAGCAGTCTAGACGTAAATGTGTAAGTTGCCATCTGTCTGCTCTGCCTGGATGTCTCAAAACCCCCACAAACTCCCAAATGACACCAGTTATTTACCCATTCATAGCTGAATTTTCTCTATACATAATTCAAATACTTAAAATTAGGTGTCTAGCAGCATTTTAGAGATCCTAAGGTATCTTTCCACCCCAAGATGCCCCCCTTGCACATCTCCCATAGATCCTCTATGGGATCTATGAGTTTCGAGCAGCTGAAACTCATTCAGACTATTTTAGAACTGCCTGTCCGGATAAGATCAACTCAGATTAGAAACTGTGGATTTCCTCTGTGCTTTAGCACTAGAAATGGCCCTTTAGTTTGATGGAGCCCACGTTTCATCCCACAAGTTATAATTGAATGAATAAATGCTGAATTGCTTATTAAATTATGCATACCACATACACATATACATGTATAAGTACATATGTACAGCTACAACTTACTGAATTCTCTGCAGTCTCTTTCCGGTGCAACTGACTTCAGTCTTACACTCAGTCTCATACCAACCAATACTCTAAAGTGTGCAAGTCTGCCACACTGTCAGGCACAGAAATTCCCTTATCTGGGCAGTTTTTCAGAGAGGATGAGAATGGGGTGGCATCTGTTTTCAAGCCCCTCCAACACTCCTTGAATTCTGCTAAGGGATGTGCTCGTTTTGGTTGTGTCTTGTTGGTACCAGTCAGGGGCTGATAGTGGTTAATCTCTTTGCCTTGTCCCACCTCTGTTGCCATGACCTAATCGCTGTTTCTCTTTTAGACCTGGTTGTCTTGAGAATTTACGGGTAGATTTGTGTGTGCCAGCAACACATACCATTTTTATAGCCCTTCTCCCTGCACACCAATATGAAGGTTTTTATTACAATTTTGCAAAATCCTAGAAGATTCCTGGGCTTCTTTTTTTCTGGTATATCATAGACAGTTCAGTATGTACCAGTAAAACCTGACATCTACCTTTTATGATATTCATAAGTTTTCTTCTCAAAAGTCTTCCAAGCTTATGGAGTATTTCAGCAATACATTGTCTTAAACTTTCCACTTTCCAAGTCTGGAATTGCAAATGAAGATTACAATTCTCTTCTTTCCTTGCAATCATTTTTGTCTTTAAATTCTAACCTAATGCACTCTTCATATGCTGTTGGTTTTATTGGATTCTGATGAGCTTTATGATGTGCCTTCCCACTTTCTCATTCTCTGTTATTCATCTCACATTATCCATTTTTATCCAAGACAAACTGGAAAAAGAATTTGAAAAGAAACAGAAGAGTCAGATGTCATTGCTAGGACAGACACATTCTTGCTGTGCATTGTGATCATACTTTCACTACCTGTCCTGCTGAATATTTATTAAGGGCTACCTCTCTGTCTAATTTGAACCTGACTGGTTATAAGAGAAATGGCAGATCACATCAGGTACAGATCTTCATCCAGGCTCTGCTGTGCAGCATTTCTGCCTGTGAGCAGCAGCTGGCTCTCTCCTCAGTTTAGCAGCAAGGTTGTCAATGTCACATATTTACTGTGAAGTTCAATTCCAAAAACCTCTGTTGTGAGAGTGTGGGGATAATTGTAGAAAAGTTGTACCAAGAACTAGGCAGAAATTTTGAGTAAGTTCGTCTTAGTAAGAGGAAACTTGTTCATGGTATTATTCCATTACAGAGTATTTTTCTAGCAATGTTAAACATTGGTACACAATTAAAAAAACCCAGGAATTTGTATTATCAATCTCACATTCTGCTAGTAAGAGCTGGAGGAAAAAAAATAGTAAAACAAAAAACCTGTTGAAATTATTTATGTTTAGACCATTAAGTTTATTTGGGAAGTTGTTTCACCCACTCGAATAATGATGAAAATCTGTTGGTAAAAGTGTAAGAATGGAGACTGAAAAGACAGGTCAAATCCAGGCTCTTCAGGGCTCTGTGTTGGCTCGGGCTGTTTTCTTCTATAGCTGCCCTGACAAGACATCCAGTTCCAGATACAGTGCCTCACATGAACATGAAGTACTGCTGAAATGTCCCCTGATAAATTTGTGTCACCTGTGTGTGCCTCTTGTGTCCCTGCATCCTGGAAGAATGCCAGCTAGGAGGGGGCCAAAAGGAGGGGGAGAGGGACTGCAAGGGGATGGCAGCCTAAGAGTTGGATTCGAGGATGCTTATGGGTCTCTTCTGTCTCAGTATCCTGTGATTCTTGTGATTCTAAGTCAAAGGCTTGACATGTCCAGCTGCTGAAGGCAGGTGCCTGCTGAGAGCTGTTCAAGCCCTCAGGTGAGATGTTGTCCCTGTACAGACAAGACAAATCTCTGGTGCTGCACATCCATGTCTCCCCGTGGATCTGGGCTGGGGGTTTGTCCATCTCCACGCATATGAGCAAATGTCAAGAGCTGCAGCTTCTCTAGGGAGCCATGGGTCAGGACTTGGGCATGGAGGCAGCACAGGGTACACAGTGGTCTTCTCCCTCAGTCACTTGCTGAGGACTCTTGAAAATTTCTCTAGAACAGTGTCAATCTGAGGAAAAGGAGAGCTCCATGGAAAACACCTTCCCTGTGCCCCATTCTTCTCCATGTGAGATTTTCCTCAAAATGCTTTCTGATTAATGGGCTCATCAGACAGGTCTTCTGTTTTGCCTGGTCAGTCCCTTTGGGGACTTCCTCACTGTCCTCATGTACATGTTCTGGATTGGCATTTTGTCCTGGTTTCTCATGCATGCAGGCAACTTTGCCTGAGCCTGGCAGCGCTGGGCCTGATTTCAGAGGCTGCTTCAGAGATGCTCTGCTGGGGCAGATGTTTTCTCTCGGTGTCCACTTTGCAGCTAATCTGAGGGTGCTCAGAGATCACATGCATATGACAGCTTCAAGGTGTCGAATATGGCCACTCGTGGAGGGCAGCCCCATATGTGCCACGGGCAGCATGAAAGGCTGTCTTTACCCTGGAATGGGGGACCATGATAACCAGGACAGCATGTGTGGGCTACATGCCCTGCCTTTTATTTTTTCCCCCAAAAAAGCAGAAGAAGAAGGGTCAATGAGTTGTGATACTAAGGAACAGGAGTGGTACAAACAGCCACACCAGCCTTTGGGGTCTCAAAACCAGAAAATTCACTGGAGAGTGTCTTAATACCTGTGGATGCTCCCACCATGCTGGGTACAGTAAGTGTATGTAGGATGGTATAGTATGATGTGGATTTTGACTCCATGGTGTTGCAGAGGATGCAATGGAGTGTAAACACAACCACAATTAGCAGCATCCATGTAGTTATTTGTCAATCATATTTTTAAATAATTCATGAAATATGGGGACGAAAACCTTCCTTTTGACTATACATGGTGGGCAAGATGCTGATAAACAGTTCTTTATGTGATGTGTGCATCCCCAACATACAAGTAGTGTCCCATTTTAAAAATGGCAAAACATATATAGGCTTTTAAATCAGAACTATTTTAAGTCAGCACAATGTTCAATTTGTTACAGACTAAAACTGTTTTTGGTTTTAAATTCAAAAGTATTGTTGCATGGATAAAATGTCTGCTCTCTGCAAATAAGCTTCCTAGTGGTCTATTGCAATTCTCAGCAAGGTCTGTCTCTGCCAATTCACAGAACAATCTCAGGTAGGTAGAGTGGAACAAAATGAGTATTTTCTGCAGGTGAATTAATTTCCCTTGTGGTTATTGGGCAGGTTTGTCTGGACAATAGGAGTTATGCAGATATATATCTTTTTCCTTTAAAATCATGTCAGCAACTAGCACACACATCCACAGTAGGAAAATTTAGAATGTTTGCTCAGTTCAAGTTGGTAAACAAGCATTTCGTTCTGATGAGATTTAGCATGGAATTATGGGAGTACAGAGATTTCATAAACCAGCTAGGTTGGCTGTCAGAGACCTGTTTATGTAATAAGAGATCCAGGGGATGAAATTATGGCTAATGGGACTTTGTAAACAAAAAAATTGGAGTGGTTATATTCCAGCTATATGACTCACTTTTTCAGTCCTCAGGACTTCTAATGTGCAATGATTTTTGCAAAAAGACTTTATTTAAAAAAACAAAAAAAGAACACAGAACAGGACTGAAGCTGACTTTATGTTAGACTGAGTTATGTTTGTCTACCTGCCTATACACAGAAAAAATGTGATTAAATTGGTCACTTACACAGCACCTACAAGAGAAGTAGTGGAAAGTGTATTAAACTCTGAGGCTTAATCTGCATGGGATTCAACGCTTGCTTAAACTGAGCATTTTCTGCTTCTAGGATGCCAGCTTAACTGTTTCATGGCAGGTTTTCTGACACTCTGTAGACAATTCCTCATGCATAAACTATTTAGAGACTGCCTGCTCTCCTTCTAGAATATGAAAGAAGTAATTTATTTTACTGTGTTGCTTATTTCAAATTGGCAGCATTTGTGGGGGATAGGTAATACAGCAGGTTTCCTGTACCCATTAAAACCAGTTCTTGGCTCCACCTGTCTGTACATGGACCTCTGGAACTAAGAACAGAAAACACCATCAAAGCCCAGCTTGAGTGAGCTTTTACCGACCTCATGCACAGAACCTCCCAGCTTCTTGTCTTACTAATTGTGGCTTTAATTTGAGCCATAAATACTCCTTACCTCAATTTTGTAATTAATTATGCAGTTGACATTAGCTTACTTACATTAGCTAGCTAAGGACTTTTACAGCTGTTTTTTAAACCAGCCTGATATAACTTTTTTACTGAGGACAGCCTGTTGGTCAACAAAGCAGCAAAATTTTGGTGAAATAAAAAACTGTGTAGAAGGAATAATAATTAAATTAATTTTTACTGAATGGAAATAGCAAGACAGAAAAAGGATGAGAAAAGCAGAAGCAGTGTTTTGAGAGAAACAAAAGGAACAGTAAAATAGTAAAAGAAAAGATTTATGTTTATGAAGGCAGCAAAGATTAATTAGAGAGGTACAAGTGTAAAGGATTCTACGAAAGTGCAGTAGATGAGCAAAAAAAAGAGCCATAGGGCAGTTTAGAAATTATGTGGTTAATGGGAGATATGGAAAATAAGCATTTAGGTAAATAATGCTCAATGAATCAGTCAGGCAATTAAGCAATAATATGCAATACCTATGGCTCCTACCTGTTCCATTAAATTTAGGTAGAAAGAGCCTCAGGTTCTCTTCACATAATAAAGTTCTTTGGGAATTCAATTTTCTTTGGGAATTAAATACTAAAGAAGGGAAGGCAGCCTGAGATCTTTTAAAAGGAAGATTCATTTTACAGTAAATGAAACAAAAAGAACTAGATCCTAGCAGCTGGTTCAGTTTAGATGAGTTCCCCTGCTTTGTAAACAACACATTGCTGGAATTAGGATGGTAAAGCATTTGGAAAATTATGAGAAATGGTAGCACTCATGTCATGGTTTTATTTTACAAATATTGTGTGTGCATGGGAGAGCATGTGAGGAACAGGAAAAGCTGTTAGTCTAAAAGGCTGAAATATGTCAGACCGATGTGATTGCTGATAAAAGTCTCATGAATAATAGCAGTGAATATGATGATACATATAAGAGTAGTTTGCACTTAACATAAAAAGGCATTAAAAACCTTTCAAAAGACTTTCCAATGTGAATATATTTATTTTCCTTCTGAATTCACGCTAAGAGGCCTGGTATGTATCTGAAACATAGTAAAAAATGTTTTATTTAAAAATTATTAGGCCAGTTTTATTTAAATACAACTATCCTCTCCATAGTTACTTTTAAAATTATGTTATTTTAAAGTAACAAATTTTCAATTATCCACTTATATAATTGCTTTTTTGTCTTTTTCAATATTACCTGTAAATGTTGTGAATTCCTAAGACATACATGGAATAAATAGTATCAGAGATGTAAATTGATAAGAGTGAAAAATCTGAGTCTCTCAAGCAACTATTTAATGTAACATGAAGCCAGATAATATTTCTGCTGTTGGTAATATGTTGACATAATTCATTATCAATTAAACAATATGTCTGTCCCATCTGGAGTTTCCTTCATGAAGTCACAAATCACAGCACACACTACAGATAAAAAACCCAGTGCACATTTCATTTCAAAATAAGCTGTCTGTGGAAAAAAAAAAACAAACAACCTTACAGGTGTGTGTTGTTGCCAGAGTAGGTCCTCCAGGTCTCATGGTTTAGACAAAAATGGGACTGGCAATTCAAACTAAGCGTTTTTCTTACAAATAAGTTAAATTCTTTGCCTGATTATCTTTCAGTCTGGTTCTGCATGTTACAGTTGATAGGAAAGAGCATAGGGAAACAGATAGAATTCATAAGATATAGATTACTTAAATGTTAGAACAGAGCAGTAGAATGACAATAATTAGCACAACCAGGGAAGACAACTGGCCCAGGTATATACTTGCAAGGAAAACAACTCAACAACAACAAAACAAAACAAACAATAAAAAAGAGTCAAAGAACTGTCGAGTAGCTGGCATATAATAGTTATAGTCCTCAAATTCATACTTCTTTTTTTTTCTGTTTAAAGGACAGGGCTACTAAGAGTTTGAGAGTATTTAGAGTTTCATTTTGTGCATGTGCATACATGCCTGGCAAATTTTTGAATGTATTTTGTGGCAGTGAAATTTTTTTCAAAACATTAATCTCAAAGGTTTGAAGGTCACAGAGGATGTGCTTTGATTCCAACATTCACTGCCCAACCATTTTTTTGGATTCGTAAAATCTAAGCCCTAGCACAGACTTATAAAGGTGAGATCTGAAAATGATTTTTCCCCAAATTTCAAGCACATTGTTCCGATGATGCTTCAGTGTAGTTTTTCTAAGCTCAGACATATGGATAGTCATAATTGAATTTTTAAAAATATGGAAAAAGCTGATTTCTAAAGCGTAAGTACTCAATCAGGGCATGCTGCATCAGACACTTTGTTAATGAAGATGTGATAGGACCTGATTGAACAGGAAATTCAGAACAGCAGCAGTGCAAAAATGTGCAGTGAAAAACTCCTTCTTAAGTTAAAAATGAATTGTAATAATCTATTGTGGCAGTAAAGGACCTTCCTTCTGATTTTCTCAAAGCATTCCATTGAGGAACTCCAAGGCACATCTTGGCAGCCCAGCATGATGCTCTGTGGTCCTCCCACAGAGGTCCGAACAAGCTCTGGATAGGCTCCATGGGTTCATTTGGAAAAGCCATAAAACTGCAGTAGCATGGCCAGACAGTCCTGCTGGTTAGTCAGGTGTCCCAGCAGAGATAATTAACTTCACACAGATACAACTTCGTTGTACTTGTCATTTAGTGCTTTGTTTGGCACAAACTCAGATTTCTCAGATGTCCACTTTGTGACACAGAACCTATTCTTAATTGCCATAGTCTCTGGACAAAACCTGTGCCGCAGTAACTGGGAGGCCAAGGCACAGAAGTGGGAAGGATGACACTGAGAGACAACAAAGGTAAGTCATTGTGTAAGCTTTATGGACTTCCGTGACTTGTAGTTAAGTCCACATCTAAAGTCTGTCCTAACAGTGGGCTTATTACTATGTCTCTTTAGAAATGTTTAATTTTATGGAAAATAAGTTTTAAAGACCAGCACAATAATTGATGAGCCAAGCAGGACATAGAAGGCTACTTTTTTTTTGATTCAGGGAACCAGGACTAGTTTTTAGTAGACTATTTCTACAATATGTTAATATCTTGCTCGTGAAAGGCATTTCTGAGGAGGTTAACCAATAAATTATACACGTTTTAGATCAGTTTCTTAAATAATTTAAAACTTCAAAGCTTCTTAAGTCGCTTTTGATGGTTTGAAAAAGTATATTTATCCTCTATTTCAAACATGTATTCATTCACTGACTTGTCAAAATAATAAATACACAATCAATATAATGTCTAAATAAAAAAGCCCATTAAAATTTTTGTGTAAGATGGATATTAGTTTTCTGTATTTGTTTAGCATTTCAGCCTTTACTTGTAAATGCATAATGCTATTTTTAGTGTTAATTATTCATTAACAATAGTGCTTGTTGTTAATGACTAATTTTTTTAAGAGAATGGTCAATATTATCTGATATAAAGAGTACTCTGGGCTGCATTAGGTGGAGTGTTTCCAGCAGATCCAGGGAGGTGAGCCTTCCCCTCTGCTGAGAACTGGTGAAAGACATCTGGAGTGCTGGGTCTAGTGCTGGTCTCCCCAGCACAAAGAGATACGGAGCTGCTGGTGAGAGGCTCTGCTTTGCAGGCTTTCCTACTTACTGGGAAGTTGTGGGTTTAGGCTCATGTCATCTTGCACATTATTTAAGCGCACATTTGTCAGAAAAAGCTGCAGAAAAAGCTGAATTTCCCTATTAAAATATATTTAATTGGGTCGGGAGGGTTTTTTTATTTTTTGTTTGTTTGTTTGTTTGTTTTTTAGTACCAAAGCACTGAGAGCCATTTCCTTTACACTTTGTTTTTTTTTGCTGTATGCTCACAATAATTACATGCCAAATTTCCATAATGCAAACAATAGATAAAGAAAACAATTAAGAAAATACCAGTTATTAATCTGCTAACATACATAAAATATACATTATGTGTTTTCTTTGTCAAAACTCTTTCCAGAGATCAATGTTTTAATTTTCTGAAAATGTGAATCAAAATAATTATGCATGATTTACAGAAAAGATTTATTATTGGTTTAATCAGAAAAATTAAGCAGGGTTTTTTTGGCATAGGCTGATGTTAAATATTATCTCTTTGTAAAATCCTCTCCTCTCCTTTAATTGCCACATCGACTGCTAATTAAAATCTGCAGAAAGTATAAATAGGCCAAATGAGATATGCAAGGTTTCATTTGTGTACTTATTTTTAATTGTTATGCAATTCTGTTCTGCTATTGAATGATTAATGATAATACTTTGAAGGTCTCAGATAAACAATGCGGTAAGAGTAGAAAATGTTTCAACAATATTTATTCTGTATCCTTTACTGCACAGCCAGGTAGGTTGGAAATAGTTGATTGGGGTTTTTTTAGTTTAAATTGGAATAGATACTGCATAAATCTGAAGCGCTGGTTTAAGTAACATGCTGGAAATCTCCCACCTGAATGGTGTGATTTTGATAAATTCAGGAGCTGCATAAATACACTCTTTCCATTTATTAAATGTTATAACTTTTTTAAAAATGCTCCTGAAATGCTGATATTTGTAGTGTGCCTTAAAGATACCTCTGTATCTGTGTGTGTGTTAGTGTGTGTGTGTGGCTGTAGGGAGAGGCCAGGGGAAGTTTAGGCCAGACATTGGGAAAAAACTCTTCACTGAAAGAGTGATTGGGCACTGGAATGTGTTGCCCAGGGAGGTGGTGGAGTCCCCATCCCTGGAGGTGTTTAAAGAAAGAGTGTATGAGACATGCAGTGCCATAGTTTAGTTGATAAGGTGGTGTTAGTTCATAGGTTGGATTTGATGATCTCAAAGGTCTTTCTAAACTTAGTTAATTCTGTGATTCTTATTATTCCATTGCCAAAGGGCTGGTTCTGTGCAGCAACAGCTCAGCTGATAGAGGTGAACTCAGTGATTATAGGGCATTTTATTGCTTGTCCCTACATGCCATCCACATCTTATGTCCTAGACTGTCACTGGATTTGTATTACTGTGATTGCAATCACCACAACACTTAAAACACTGAGTTTATTCCTAGTTCAAAGAGTTAAAAATATAAACTAAACATTAGCTCTAGGACAGAAATTCTGATGAAGAAGAGTAGGGAGCATTTGTTAGTACAGCAGAGGAGAAATTATGCAGAGTAAAGCTTTGATGCAAAATAAGGAATTTGGAAAGGGAATATGGTTTTTAATACTTCAGAAACTATAAAACACAAGGGGTTAGCAGGAGTCTAAGAAGGTTAAAATTAGGGGAAAATTATGGAAGGGCCAAAAGCAATAAGGAATACTACCTGAAGCTCCGTTTATACCTGCATGGGAACCTTGGACTCCTGAATAAACTGTTTAATTCCTTGGCTTTCCAGTAATCATTCCACACAGTCTGAAAATATAGTGATGTTAGTTACTTGTGTTCATATTCATTAGGAGTCAATTACACTCAAATATCCTGAGGCTCTCTGAAACTCGGTTTTTTAAGAATATTTGGAGTAAATTGCATTCAGCTACCAGAAATTTGTATGAAACAGATTTTTTGAGGGGTTGATGCTAAATTTTGAAATTATTTTGATTCAATGTGTGGAGAATTAACGAGTGTCTGTTTTGTGGAACAAAGGTGCTTAGGGAACCACTGGATTATAGTGGACAGAAGAATGCTAGATGTTTTACACAGAAAAATCATGATTTTGGTCTCTCCTCAAGGAGTCTAAAATATCATTCTGGAAGAACACAATGAAAAATATTAAATACTAGTAGAGATGACTAGATAAAACTATGACAAGTTTACAGTTAAAAAGGAAAATAAACATGGAATTGCTAATGCAGCATGCATAGAACAGATTTTCTGTGAGAGGCAATTGAGAGGGACCAATCTGAGTTTTGTTTATGCCTCAACATACATTTGGAAATCACGGCCAGCCCGCCACAGGAGCCATGCAGACTCCTGGCAGCTCGTAGTACACAGGCTCCATCTGCCAAACCCTCGCCGAATGGGCGCCCGGGGTACAGCGGTAACGATCTGTCTGGTATTCTTTCTCTCTCCCATCTCTCTTTTTCCCTCTTTTCTCCCTTTTCTGTCCCCCTTCAGTAGGCACACTTACCCTTCTTTTTCAATAAACAGTTCGCAGATATAATATTGCCATGTTTGTGCTTTTTTTTTGTCTGAAAAATCTATTAAAAAGAATCCTTCACGACTCCCCCTTTTACAGCGGAATGGGACAACAATAAATGCTTAAATGCTCTTTGTGAGCATCTGGTTACATTTCTGCTTTTCTAGCTTTTTCCTTCTTCACCTGAACATTCTATTTTCTCTGATTTCTCAAGCTTTGAGTGGACTGGGGTATTAAATATATAGGTTTGTTCAACATCTTACCCTAATTTTATACAACCAGAGTGTAGCATGTGATTAACTCTGCTGGTTACAACAGTTCTTTTTAAAAAGTCATTACCATCTCACAGGGATCAGAACATGCAATATCTAATTATTTCAAATGTAAAGAGGAGGGCAAATTAGTATGCTTGAATATCTTATGAAATATTTCAATGTGAATTCTTACACATGTGAATTCTTACACATATATATATATATGCACAAGAGTGTGTGCATTTATACATCTACATATATTTTATTGACTAAATAGGGAGATCACACACTTTGAAGACAGAAAACTGTAGAATTAAGGTCATTTATATAACTGTAATTCAAACCCACTGCACAATTTAAAGGAAGAGAGAGGAAGTAATGTAACCTTAGCTGGCTTCTATAACAAGCTTTATTTAAGTGCTTGCCATTTTCTCCCCATGTACATTTATGTCAAAAAAGAGAGCTTACAGCTTGGTGTAATACCTTGATTGTTCTACCAAAAGCTAGAAGAGTTGTAAATGAGCAGTAGCAGGAGATTGAACAATTAGTGAAAACTGGTGTATAGGCATAAAAGGGAGCACAAGGGCAAGTAAAACTCTTGGCCAAAGATCAGACAATTGCTGCTTTTCTTCACTAATTGGTACCTGCTGATATGAGTGCTTATCTATGGTACTTTTAGAGAACATATCTTTAGTTCCATTTCAAGTATGGTTCAAGAGGACTTCACAGAGCTATTAATTTTCCTCCTCCTTTTTCTCTTGTCTCTTTGCAGAGCTCAGGTCTTAATAGTTCTTGATAGCAATTTTAGATAAAAATGTACAATAATTGATAATAAAGTATTCCAAGAATCACCTAGTAAATTAAGTTACCAAAAATCTGCCACCAGGTGTACTGTTTGTTTTTCAAAAGTAGCATAAACCCTGCCTGCAAGCTCTTCTCAAATTATGCATATGAACATCCAGAGGATTTTGAGTCCTCCACTTATGTACAAAGACGGAATTTTCTCTGGCTCTTACCAGATGTAAAAAACAAAATCTAAAAAAATCTATGCAATTGCATTTACTCATAAACATCTGGCTCACACTAGGTAGCTAATCTTACCCTTTGTTTGTGCTGTCTTAATGTCAGGCACCTTGCACTGTTCACAGTTTAGAATTTCTAGTTCTCTGGAGACATTTGTTGGTCATCCTTCTTTGCTGCATCTTGCCAACAACCTCAGGTGTGTGTCTAGAACAATTTGTACACGAGAGAGTTCTCATGTTCATTCAGAAAGACACACACAAGGATGCTGTAGGGGATATCATGGGAGAAGGTTTTGATTTTGTTTTTTGTTTGTTTTTTTTTTTTTTCTGGGAGCATTCTGCTCATCAGAAAACTGCTGTAGGTGTTTTTTCAAGGAGATAGCTATTGTCAATATTTTCATATTAGTGAAGAGCCCTGTTTTTTATTACACTAAATACAGAAATACCTGTTTAACCTGCCTTAACCCAAGTAGCACTCTATATGCAGCACTAGGATGGGAAAATAGAAGTTTATTTTTATTGCTGTATATTGTTACAGAATCTCATAGAAGTAATTTACCTTTTCCTTTAAAATATAATTTCTGAATTAATTCCTTTTATTCTGATTTTGAGTAGATCATGATGTTCTCTGTTCAGAACAAATGCTTAGCCAGGGTTAAGCCTCAGCCTTGTGCAAATCTGAATTTTAGAGACCCTAATATGCTCTCATCTCTCAAAGGCATATCTTTACTGCAGGTTACATCATTATGTAAGCTTTAAACAGGTCACACCTAAATAACAGAAACCCAAGATGGAACTCTGTACAAAGTAACAACCCTACTAGGAGGACAAGAGCTAAAGTGCCAAAGATTTGGAGGAAAAAAGTAATTCAAGAAGAATGTGTCAGATTTTTCCCTTAAAGAGGATAAATTATCCATACAAACAGTAATTGCATAATGGTATTATTAGATTGTCACAGAAATAACTTTCTTTTTTCTTACTTTTTTTTGTTTTTTGGTTTTTGGGGTTTTTTTTAGGACTAGCAATATAGAAATGTCAATATGCTGTTCTTCCAGTAGTACTGAATCTTCATCTTGCCTACACCAACTGTACCAATGATATGTGTGATCTGTATAGGGGCACATGAGCACTGCACACAACTAACAGTCAAAATAGGTGAGAACAGGGTTGTAAGTCACAGCAACACTGCAGAAAGGGGTCCTGGCATGTTTAGCAAAGGGAGATTGGTGTGAAATCAGGACATACAGTTATATACTGCTAAATTTTGAAAAGTCCTATTTGATTCCTGCTGTGGATATGCAGACACTTATAAGCATGCATGTGTACATGAGTACATATGAGAATTCATAACAGAGAATTTGAGATAAAACTATACACTTTGCAACTGTCTGCTTTTCAGCAGCACAGCAACATTAATCTGCAGCAGCAAATCGATTAAACTGATCAGATGAGGTGGTTTGAAAGCTCCCACTAGGCCATTGTGATGGATCACAGCTCGACAAATGATGAATAATGCATAAGGGTCAACATGTTGACGTGTTACTTAATTACATTGTTAATGCAACCATGATATAGAAATTTCAGAAGGGAAATATGGGGAAATATGGACACATCTGAAACAGTATGATGGTTATCTAATTCCATATTGCAAAAATGTCAAAGACTGAATAACAATCAGAGTGTGATACAAATAGTAAAAGCAAAGAATGGCACAAAGTGTTGAAAAGATAAGGGGAAATGGTAAAGGTAAGCCTGGTATTCGACAAAATGTATTTGACAAAATGTTAACAAAAAAGCACTGAGACTGTAGTGTGATTGCATCAGTGCTGTCCTCTTAATCACTCACAATCTGCTGTGAAGGATAAATAGGCATATTTAGGAATAAACAAAAATATTCAGGAATATAGCTTGTCATTAATTATGATTGATTTTTGTGGTGACATTAATAGTACATGAGGAAGACACATCCTCTCTTAAACCTGAAATTCTTCATAAAGTTTCCAGTATATTTACAATGAGCGTAGATTATATTTAATCTTTTAATTTTATATTTTTTCACCTGAACTTTAGGAATTGACCTTAATACCTGCCAAGGGAAGATATGTTACACACATCTGTTCTATAAATTAAATATGAAGAAAGATAGTTTAATGGACTAGGCACCATCACTGTTCTTAAAAGAGGAGCAGTAAGTGATCACTGAAAGTTTCGCTGTAGGAAACAATCTCCCGCTAACCTCACTATTCTAGTGAGTGTTTTGGTAAAGCTCCATGATCAAGAGTAAGCTCTCCTCCATACATACAAACCTCATTGCATTCATGACACAAAAAAGAGGTAATTTTTCCCCTTTAAGAGGCAAGATTTACCAGTTTTCTTTGAACTCTGATCTAAATTATCCCGTCATTTATCAAATGGTCTTGCTGATATCCATCAGTAATGACAAATGTTAATACACATATTGCATCTTGCATTAGTTCTACCTGTGAAAATCTATTTTCATTTCTAATGACAAATTATAAAAATCTTCGTAGCTCATTTATAACTATTTGTTGTACTGGCACCCAAAACCAATTTATTGTTAAGTGCTCATTTTTATAATGCGGATCTTTGATGTCCTAAATTCTATATCAAAAGTAACGTATTTTGAAAAGGACAAAAATATTTTAGATGTCTGCTTCACCTCAAGCTGAGCTTCTAATATAAATCCCTTGTGTATTGTTAACTTGTATTTTGAAGTCCAGATTGTGCCAGTTTTTACTGGAAGAGCTTATGAAAGACTTGGCATGTCAGTACCTACGTGATCGGCATACTTGGTAGTTTATCTCTCTGCAACACCCACATTAGATATTGTGATATTTAACTGAACATTGTTCTTGGGTAAATAGGACACTACTAGGGACAAAAAGCAGCCTTCAAGTAGTAAAGAATGAAAGACATTACAATAGGCTAAAAGGAAAGTTTCAATGAAAATAGGCAACTCAGATTTAAAACTTTTTTTTTTCATTTTCTTTGTAACAAAAAACATGATCTGGGTGTAAACTAGAAAGCTGGAGTAATAAAGGAAGAATAAAGGTTGCAAAAAAAAGCAAAAAGCATGTATAATAACAAGTGAGATGATTTAGAAAGACACAAGGCAATCTGTGGAGCTGGGCTAATGATAGAAAGTAAAGGTGAAAAGAAAATTAAATTTATTAAATGCCATAAAATCATTAATTTCAGGAGAAAAAGGTAAAATGAGGACCAAGAAGAAATGAGAAGAGAGAGAAATATTTTCTTTAGCAAACCCAAGAACTGTCAAGGAAAGCAACTGAAAGGAGGGCCAAAGAATTGATGCATTTTCCGTGTGACAGCATGGTGAGGGAACACTTCTGAAGAGATGTGAAAGAACAGAGTGTAGGAATTTACAGGCCAAATGGTGCTGTATCAATGTGAATGAATTCCTGAACATACTACCCCAAGCCTAGATTAACTCCTGAAAAAGTTTTATTGTGATCTGTGTTACCTGATGGGTATTAAAAAAAAAAGAGTGTAGAATTTTTAAAATATGGTAATGGAGTTATCTATGTAATAGAGAAAGTGATCCATTAGGTTACATTAAAATGGTGTAAGGTTTAGATTCATGACTGTTAAAATAGTAGTAACAACCAATTTTTTATTTTTGCACATTCCTTCTTACCTGCACTGTCCTGAACTCTTTGCCTTCTTGATATGTTAGGTAACCAGCTTCCCTCAAAGGTACAAGCTGATCTACAATCTACTCTGCTTTTGGGCCTCAAGCTGGTCACACTGTTTACTCCTTGCCACAAAATCTGTGTTCTAGAGCTCACTGTGTGAGCAGTACTTTGGTGTTACCTCTGGCAGAGTATCTCAAGCACCAAGGGCATTTCCTTCTTGACATGCATTTAGGTGGCTGCAGGGAGTAGCCACTGGGATTTCCAGAAATATAGTTAAATACAGGTGATGGATAGAGCCTCATTCCTCAAATCTTCCCCATGGTAGCTTGAGCTGCCTGAAACCACACTTGTGTGTAAGCCTTTATGGGCCATGGGAACTGCAAGTGGCTTACCTGCCTCTGTACATGCATTTCAGGAATCTTTTTTTGTGAGAGAGTATGTCCATACTGTTAATTTGCTTTGCTCTGTATTTCTGTCAGATATCTTGCTCCTTGCATCATCTGTGTTTCATTCACACTTTTTAACTATACAGATTCCTTCTGGAACAAATTACGTCCCTCCCAGAGGATGCCTTGGCAATGTTAACAGGTCATTGGCTCTAGGACCTACCTCAGACTGACAGGGTGGATGCTCACTGAAATAAACTCAGGCCCAACACTAGCTTAGCAGGCCATGCACTTTCAAAAACCCTTATCCCACACTTCTTGCAATAAAGATTACTGTAATTCCATAGAAGCACCACTCTGGCTGGCTGTCACATAGCCTTCTCCTTTTTTCAAAAAAAAATTTATAATTTCCTACTTTTGTGGCTGAAAAAACACACTCAAACGCTCACTTTGATGGTGACAGATGACAGGAGTTCTACATGGGTGCTGGAGCAGAACAAAGTTTGAAGCAATGGAAACTCTGTGAGTCCCTTGCAATCATGGAGTAGCTGAAGGAGGAAGGCACATCTGGAGATCACCTGGTCCAATGTCCTGCTCAGAGCAGGGTCAGACAGAGCACCTGTGTCCACCCTTGGAGACTCCACAATGTCGCTGGGCAGCCTATTCTAGTGCTCGCCTGCCCTCACATTGGTAAAATTCTCCTTGAGGACAGTTCTGCTCCAGAAGAATCATCCCAAATGTCACATCTTCCACTCATATATCAGATGCACCAACATGTCATCACCTTAGTTGCTCTTTGCTGGATTGTCTCCAGTTATATCCCCATGCACTTCCTGCAGTCCCACACCTGCAGAGCTGCCTCCTCCCTTGGAAGTTCAGCTGTGCCAAGGTCTCTGGGTTGGGTCTCTGGACCAGCAGGGGAAATTGCTGCTCCATGGAATGCACTAAGATTGCTGAGCACACAGACAGTCCCCAGCAGTCCTGGCTGCTGCTGGAGCTCGCCAGCAGTCATGGCCTTCTATCACAGCTCTTCCAGCACAGGTAGGAACCTTGGAGGTCTTGAGAACCACCAGAGGCCTCTGAAAAGCCCAGAATTTGTTTTCAGGAGGTATAAGAAAAGGGAAGGGGCTTACAGACTGTAGCACAAGCAATAATGTCTGTGATCTGCCTCTTGTAGCTGCACTGTTCTCTAGCATGATGCAGAGAGGGTGTGGGTGTACACAGCAGTCCTTAAGCCAGCTCTGCATGCTTGAGTATTTCCTCATTATGCATATGCCTGTGTTTGTCTCTCCTAGAACTTTGCTCATGTATTATGTATAGCCAAATATTCATTGAACCAAAAACACAGACTCTCTAACTAGTGTTAAGGGTACATGACTTTGCTGCAATCATAATTTATCAGCAGTAGGACAATGGAGAGGGATATGGCTACATCAGCCGTAGACTGCCAGCTGAGAATTAAACACAGGTTTCTCTGACCAAAATACCCTGTATCTGCTGCTCCCACATGATTTTTCTGTAGCCAGATGGAATTCCCACATTCTAGAAATTCTAAGTTTGTGGCAAGTAATGACAGAAACTTTCAGCTGCCAATTTCTCAGACATATTCTCCGTGTTTGTTTTTTGACAATTTGTACTTGAATGGTTGTAGTTTGGTTCTGAAGTAGGAAAGAGACAAGTAGTCACATATATGGATGGACAAATAGCATTAAGTACTGTATATTGTTCTCCTAAAGTGAAAATGTACTAAGGATTCCAGCTTATGTAGGTAAGGCAATTATGAAGAGATTTCATTTTTTTATTAACTGACACTGAATAGCATTTTCTTTCAATGTACTGTTACATACATTTTCCTTTTCCTTTTGCATTTTGTTCTTTCCTGAAGGATTTCAGAAGAGGTAAGTAAAATGAAGAAAATAAGAATTCTATTATGTATTCCTATTGCACTTTAGACTTGCTCATCTTGCATATGAAAAATAAATAATAGGGTAAATGTATTGAGAACTCAACATTTCAAATGTGCTTTGTTCATTATTCCATTCTCCAAGTAAGCATGTAAAATAAGTGGACATCATCTCATTTTCACAGAGAAGAAAATGAAAATTATCACTTAAAGGCTGTGTACAACTCACTTTGGCATAAATAGAACCAAATTGTGGCTAAAGACAAGATGAAAATCTGTGTATTACAATTTCAGGCTTGAAAGTATATGCGGCAAGTTTGAATGTTCAAGACTTGAGTTTAAATGTCATTGTCTTACTGAGAACTGGTTTCACTGAACAGTTCATTTCATGAGTTTGAAAGCTGAAACAAACAAGAATAATAAAATCTATGTCTAAAAAGGCTTTACTGTTACACGAATTTATACTGCAAGTTACAGGCACAAATTAACAGTTTAGAGATCTTTCATCTTTTGACACAATTCCATGGCTAACTTTATTTTCTCCTTAGTGTAGTTTGTGCACTAGACTTGAAATTAAGAGCATGCCTGCATAAAATTTGATTTTTACTTTCAGGACATATCTCATTATTTTCTCTTAAAGTCAGTCAGGCTTTGAGCTTGACCAAAGCATTTAGTAGTTCATTGTTTAGGGACATATGTGGCATAAAAAAATCCATATTTTTTAAAAAATCACCCTGCTGCTATCACACGTAGTGTTATAGATGCAATAGTATTTTTGTTACTTGGAGTAGTATAAAGCAAGCAGAATTAAAATAGCCTTTTTGTGGAGCTTTTGAACACTTTATATAATGCTCACAAACATCATCACATACAATTAATTTCATAGTATATGTGTGAGACTTTACTGGTAAATAAGGTAAATAAGGGGAGACTTTACTGGTAAAAGGAATGACTTTGGGACTGAGAAAATGCAATAAATGTAAAATTTCCATCTCCATTGCCTTCTTCAGCTTTGTGCTGTGGGCTTTTTCTCTGACTTTCATGTTGGATGGTGTTACCATTTTCAGACTAAGCTTAAGCCTCACTGCTTTACTGCCTGCTGCTCTCAGGTCTGCACATGAAGAGTCTCCTGTAATTGTTTCTGAACTTTCTCACTGCATTTACATTGGTTTATATAAATACTATATATCTTGGTTCAGCTTTGTGTTTTTCTGTCTCCCTACTTACTATAGGTCGCCCTCAAAATTCACCAGGAAGGCACTTCCAGTTTTGACCGTGCACCCATATTCCACACAGCCATTTCTCTGCAGACACCATGGGTAAAGAATACCTAGAGATTCAGATGCAAGCTGTGAGTCAATCTAAGTTGACAAAAAACATTGTGAATAGTGCAGGAAATAGAAGGGCTCTGGATGATATGCAAGAGTTATGTTCACTCAGAACATCTTTTCATTCCTGGTTTCTACTAGAGGTAGTGGATCTCAGGCCTCAGCCAAGTAGTAAAAGTTTCTTCCTTTATACATGACAATTCCATAAAGCAGTTATTTTATAAAGCAGCATAGCTATGCTTTGAAGTGTTGTCTTAATGCAAATATGTTGAAAGGTTATGGGAAATCTGAGTCTTCAAAAATACCCTTTTTTCCGCCCTCCCCTCAGTATTTACCTCTGAAGGACATGTTCTCATGCCATTGAGTAGCTATGATTGTTTTCTCCCCTGGAGCATCTGCATCCAAGTGAGTAAGAGCTCCTTTCTCCCTTCCTTGAAGGCTCTTCATGTTGAAATATTTGCTGCAGGTTCACTTTTATTGGCACAAAACTAGAAGTGATGTAATCACCTCCTATAGGTGTAGGTCTTCTTTTTATTAGCGTAGTTATTTGATCACTGTTCTCAGGAATGTCTAAAGTATTTTCTCTCTAGTTCAATCAACAGTAATTAGTATTGCAGCAGACACATGCTGTTTTTAAGAAAATAATAGATACTTCAGTTATACTGATGTTTTAACAGATATTTAACTTAATCAAAATGCTACTTTTTTGCTTGAGTATAAACAAATGCTTAAGAAGAATATCTCTGACTTATTTTTAAACTGAAAAACACAGCTGATATTTTTATGATAAAGAAAGCAATATTTCCACATCATAATCTCTTGTGGTTTTCTTTTTAATGTTATAGACATTTTAGGAAAACTAAGACATACTATCTTGTCTTTGTAGTAGCTCTAGGATTTGGTAGTCATAATGATGTGAAGTGAATAATTTTTACCTTCTTTAATTTTCCAGCCTGTCTACATTGTAAGCTATTATGACTCTTTTTTTCCTTTAAGGTTTAAGGATGGGGAACTCAAGCTGTGCTGTTGCACAAATATAATGTCTGGTATGAACTTGTAACTTTAAAACACCTTCTGACACCTGTTAATCTCTAAACAAAATTTAATGTAAAGAGTCCTGCTGATGCAGCAGCGTTTCAGTGAATTTTGGAAAAGGCAAATTAGGCCTGTGATTATGATGCACTTTTTAAATTGTTTTATCTTCACTATTCTGATGACTTAATAAGCTTTGCTATTGTTTTTTTGAAGCTTTTCCGGTGTGCACTTAACAGGTGTGTATTTACTGGCTGTTGTGAAGCCGAAGTGAAGTCTGAGCCCCAACCCTCAACCACTCCAGTCTTCTCTAGTTGCATGTTTCTAAAACATGTCACTTTGAATGAGCATAATTTGCAATAATATTCATTATATGTAGCCCAGATTTTAGTAATCTGCGTGTGGTAGATGAGTATGTGCTTCTTCAAGAAATACAAGATCACTGCCATGAGTGTATTAAGGTATTGATTGACTATTGGGTTTATAGACAAGATTGACACCCCTGAGTAGGAAACACTAGAGGGCACAATCTGTGATGGAAATGGTGGTCATGGTGCTTCACCCTACTAGAGATGCAGGCCTTTATGTTTAGCTTTACACTATCAGAGAATCACAGAATCACAGAATGGCTGAGGTTAGAATAGACAACAGTGGGTCATCTGGTACCACCTCCTTGCTCAAGCAGAGAATCCCAGAGCACATTTCACAGGATTGCATCCAGATGTTTCTGGGATGTCTCCAATGAGGGAGACACCACAACCTCTCTGGGTGATCTGTTCTGGTGTGTGGTCACTGTAAAGGGAAGAAGTTCTTCCTTGTGTTCAGCTGGAACTTCCTGTGCATCCATTTCTCCCTTTGCCTCTTGTCCTATTGCTGGGCATCATCAAGCAGTGCTTGGTCCATGCTCTGACCCCTCCCTGCTGATATTGACAGACATGGATGAGGTCCCCTCTCAGATGCCTCAACTCAAGGCTGAATAGGCCCAGTTCCTTCAGCCTGTCCTCTATTTTTTGTTCCATATCTGATTTTGTTTCTTGTTTTGGTAGGTTTGCTTTCCCATAGGAGAAGTAACCAATTTTCACTAGCAGTGTAACACAACATTCCCTATGGGACCTCACTAGGTAGAAAATTCAGATCTCTTTTTCCAATGCTCACTTCCTTCTCTTTGGCTTTCTCATATTCTTGATGTGTGGGAAACCCAAAATAAGTCACAGAGGATGACAGTTAATGCATTTTGCCAATATATTACTCTGACTTTTCCAAAACATCATCTTATGTTTTCTCTCACATTCTGGTACAAAGCTGGAAAAACATGAGATGAGCAATAATGTTCTGCTTGACTGCAACCCATTGTTAGTGTATTAACCAGCTCTGTTGGCTTTGCTTTTGCAACCTATGGTTTCAAGCAGGTTGGTGGAAAACATGAAAAACAATGAATGACACATAATTCAACAGTCTGGGACCAACAAATGTGGGGTTTTTTTTAAAGTAAATCATTGCTCACAAGCTGCTAAATGGTTTATGCTGTAGTTAAAAACACACTGATAGGAATAATATAGTAGGTTTGGGGTATTTAGCCTTTAAAAGGCTTCCAAAATTTTTCACCAATCACTCTTATGGAAATGATGGTCTCATAGGGTAATTGCAAAGATTTTACATTAGCAGCCAGATAAAAAATATAGGGGGAAATTTACAAATATACGCATGTTTCTCAGAGATTTTTTTCTCCAGATTGGCAATGCTATTTGATGCTATTTTTATTCCTCTAAAGAGTTGTCTGGATATTTTATGAACAAGTCAGCTAGAGCCAAAATGCAGAGGGAGACAGTCTCAGGCACAGTCCCTGCTAAAACTGTGGCAGGAGAGTGAGTTCACCCTGTCATCCCTCCTCTTCTGTGGGGGGAAAAACAACAAGTCCGCACAGCAGAGCTGTGTTTGTGTCTTATCTCCTGGGCAGGCTAAATCTGGCTCCTCTAAGCTGTGCTGGGCTCCAGGGAAGGCCCTTCCTAACCTCCTCCAAAAGGATATTGCAGCACTTGTACAAAACCCACCTTCTGGATTCTCCACACAGTCTAAGTGTCATCTGTTGCTGATAAGCATTGCGAGTTTTTAATCTTTCCCTGCCATTTGAATATCTGTCTGAGTTGTGCTGCCATTAATTAACTTTGCCACTTTTCACCTCACTGATGCTATTTGATCAACTTTTCCATTTCTGCCTTTTGGATTTTGGCTGTTTTTAATTCTCTGATGCCATTTCATTAACTTGCCCTGCCATTTAATTTAACTTTTGTCTTTTGATTTGCTCACTGCTGCTAGTGGATTTGACCTCATCTTACCAGGCAGCCTGATTTCATCTTCCAGCTCCTTCCCTGCTCCTCGATTCTTCCTGCAGACAGATACTTCCCTAGTTCCCTCACAAAGGTTTTTCCATCTCTTTTATCAATTTCCCTCCCATTTTTTGGTCTTCCATTCTGGGTAATATATATTTATGGAGGCATTAAATTTATCATTGTGGAGTTTTTTTGTTTGTTATTTTGGGTTTGTTTTTTGGGTTTGCTTGTTTTTTGTTTTTTTTTTTAACTGAGTTGTATTTAACACATCAGGCACCAACATAAACACATATTGTGAATGCCTCGGCCCTTCTTTTCCTTTGAGCATTTCTACATTGCTGCTTATTCACAGTTTTACTGCTCTGGGCAGGCTGCGTTGTGTCACAGAAAAGTAATCTTTGAAGCTAGAATAGTGTCCCAAAAGGATATAAACATATCTACTGTTTGTCAGGAAAGTTAGTTGTCTGATTTCTGTAGATCCTAGGATATGTCTAAAGTACTCACTCCATCCAACATGTCATTACAATTTTAATTGAGAAAATGAAAATATATTTATTTATTTTATAGAATACTTTGGTAAAAGTGTCCTTCCTTCTTGTCTCTGAATATTTTTAAAACTGCAGACTGTTTGGCTCTTTTGCCTCATCCTCATACCACTCATTATGTATTCTCCCCATTTTCTTTTTCTATAGATCAGACTGTAAATAAACAAGTCACAAATATGTTTCCTTCTTTGTCATTTAGCTGCTAATGTGGACTACCCTCACAATCTGTCCAAACAAAAAAGTAATCCGTTTCCCTTTGTCTGTCAAAGGAAAATGAGAGAAAATTACTTTCTGGGCTAAGAAAGGGGCTATGTTATGCCATGTATCCTTCAAGAAAAAATTGTTAATTCCAGGACCTAGCATTACATTTGAGAAGCTGAAGGATTTTTGGTGACAATTATGGATGCATGTTGATTGATTACACAATTCTGTATTAATCTTCTGTAGTTATTTTTGAATCTTCTTGAGATTTCAGAGGTGACAGTGAAGAGTGTGGAATATTGAAATCCTGTTACGATTTATTTATTTTCTAACTTAAACTATTTCAGCTTACTTACTTTAAATTTCTGTGGTTTTGTGTTGGTTTTGCATGGCCTGGTTTTTGGTAGCAGGGGCTCACAGAGGTGGCTTCTGTGAAAAGCTGCTGGAAGCTTCCACCATATCCAGCAGAGCCAATCCCTGATGGCTCTGAAGATCGACATGCTGGGGGCCAAACCTGGGCCAATTAGAGATGGTGGTAACGCCTCTGTGATGACATATTTAAGAAGAAATCAAAACAATATGGGCACACAGTGTTTTCTAGCCAGAGAAAGAGGAGGAGGTGAGAACATGTGAGGGAAATAACATGGAAACACCAAGGTCAGTGGAGAAGGAGGGGGAGGAGGTGCTCCAGGCACCAGTAAGATTCCTCTGCAGGCCATGGTGAGGACCATGGCACAGCAGGCTGTCCCCTGCAGCCCATGGGGTCCACGGGGGATGCAGAGATCCACTTGCAGCCTGTGGGGGAGGTGCCCCATGTTGGAGCAGGTGGATACCTGGAGGAGGCTGTGGTCCAGTGGGAGTCCCAGTGGAGAGAGAGGACCCTTGCTTCCAGGCTGGAACAGCTTGTTCTTGGGAGGACTACACCCCATGGACGAGGGACCCACACCACAGCAGTTTTGGGAGGACTGTCTGCCTGTGGGAGGACTCACACTGCAGCAGGTTTGGGTGGACTGCTGCTCGTGAGATTGGAACAACACTGGAAAACTTCACGGAGAACTCATGGGAAGGGACCCCATGGCACATCAGAGGAAGGACTCCTCTCCCTGAGCAGTGGAAGAAGATCTTGGGTGACAAGCTAACCAAGAATATTTTTAAACCCCCCTGTGTCCTTACACTGTTCGTAGGAAGGAGGGAGGGGTTGGGGTAAAAAAGGTGTTGTTAAGGGTTTCTTTTACTTCTCGTTACCCTCCTCTGACTTTGTTAGTAATAAATTCACCTTGTACTTCTAAGATGAGCCTGTTTTATCCTTGAAGTGTTTTCTCCTGGTCCTTATCTCGACTCATGACCTCTTTGTTAAATTTTTTTTCCTCCTTTGTCCAGCTGTGGGAGGGGAGAACGAGTGGATGTTGTGGGTGCCTGCTGTTTGGCCAGCATCAAACCATGAGAGGTTTGTACTGACAATTATAGCTACATCATCCTTTGAAATGTCAAGTATAAATCTCAAAATGCCTTCCACATCTCCACTGGCCTTTAGTTTATTCATTGTGAGATTCTGCAGGAGAAGAACTCTGCTTGAAACAGGTAAGGTTTCTGAGCAGAGGTCTTCAGCACATTGTCACAGTGTTCTTCTTTGTGATACCAATTAGGCTGGGGTAAGACCTGCTTCTTGTTCTCCTCCCATTCCTTCCCAAACATAAACAAATTTACTTCAAGCTTTTTTTTTTTTTTTTCTCCTTGTTAAACAGAATTGATCTTTCTTTATTTTGCAACATAAGAGATGAGAAGTGGAAGCACAGGGCATTCATCACCTTGCAATGTTTAGAACTCATCCTGGTAGCAGTCTGAATGTCTAATCATCTAAAACCCAGCTATGAGGAATGGTGACTTTAAATTAGGAAAAGGGCTAAAGGGCAATTAGATAACCCATCCAACTCACCCTAGTCTTCAGAGCTGTATTCCCACATCAGAAATTTGTATTGGTTTATGTCCTTTATTTAAATAATCATAAGTTAAAAAAAAAAAAAAGAACATGGTGTTGAGCTTAAAATTAGTGGATTATCAGTAAAACAACATGATGGTCAAATCAAAGCAAAGACTGAACCAGAATTATAATATTAATGAGCTATGTGTGTAGGAATAAATCACCAGAACTTCATGCTAGTGTACTATGTGGTTTCAGGGTGGCTTCTTGTTGCTAAAGCTAGTAAGTGTTGTTTGAATCAATCTTACACAAAAGATTAAGGATGTAAACCATTATCCCTTACTAGTGAAAATAGCCTGTTATTATAATAAAGTTTGTTCCTAGTGCAGGATGTGAGTCATCTGTTCAGAATTCAGTCTGACAAAGGGAGAGTACTGAGAGATTTCAAATGAAGGTGCTGTATGGAAATGAACAAGTACAGAGAGCTCAGATGAATTAGTTTAACTAAAATATCACTATTTTTACACTTTCGTCTTTGAAAAACAGTTACCTTACTTTACTTTTACCCAACTTTACCCATTTTTGTTTTGCACTTCCTTTTAAGTGTTAAGTAGACAAAGTGATTCTACAATGGTGCTGCCTTTTGACTCAGTCTCATGTCTTCCAGCAGGAATTCAATATCAGGTTTTTTAACTCTGAGGTGCTTCTTAAATTGGATATAACAAACTCCTTATGACACCATTCTAAAAGCAAATGAACCTGAATGCTGAATTACAATGGGATAGATAATGAATCTAAAAACAAAAGAGTAAAAATTCCACTCCTTGTGCTTTACAGTTCTGGGATCTCTTATTTCTGTGACCATAACTCACCATCAGTACAAGAGTTGGATCCGAGTTCTGGGTCCCAGAGTTGGTGTCTTATGTGGCAATTGCTAAGATTGGTGTGGTTAATGACAAGGATTGTTACCTACTGCTCTGACAAGGAAAGCAGGGACAGCCATTTCAAATGACATGTTACAAATGTCAAACAATGGGTTTTTCTCATGAGCGGTGTTGACCTTGATAGGGGACTTTTACTGTTTATTCTGTTTCCAAACAACTTTTATAGCCTTAACCAGTTCAGTGAGTCAGGATGCTGGAAACAATAACAGATTTAACCCTCAGAGAGGGCCATCCTCTATCCCTGTGAAACATTTTCTTTTGGTGTGACTGTGGCCTGAAAACAGCCCCTGTTTTAACTACAAATCATAGCTGCTCTCTATACAAAGTGCCTGTGAAGTTGCTTTCTAGCTGGAGTAAGCAAACCAGTAACCGCTTCCTTTTACTGCCATCATAAGTGTAAGATACTTCTCTTTAAAGTATTAACGGTTCTCTTGCTTGTACATTCTTTCCATGACATACAAAAGGCAAATTTGGGAAAGAGGAACTATTTTCACACTGTATTTTAAATATGTATAACAGAAAAATGTCATTTCCCAAACCCTCACTTGATCCTACTTACATACACTTATAGATTAAATGACTGCTCAGGATCTAAGAATTTGCCTTTCTGTTTTGAATTAATTTATTGAGCATAGTATCTGATACCATGCTGATAACAAACAATATTAGTAATAAAGGAAGTACTTCTATTAAATAATATATGCTGATAAGTCAGTTAATCATTCCATCCCACTGCATAAGATCAGCATGCAGCTAACAGAGCATTGAGACACTCAAGACGTATTCTAATACTGAATTTGTACTCATCTACCAGTGTCCTAATCAAAAAATTTATTTTTAGGAGCTTTCTGAAACATGGAAAATTCCAGACATACATAGAAAGAACATACACGTGTCCTAGAAAGCAGCTATAGACATGTAAAAACAATACCTGGTTTCATCTGGGGTAGGGTAAATTTCTTCTCAGTGGCTGTTACAATGCTTGTGTTTTGGATTAGGAATGAATATGGTGTTGATAGCACAATGACGTTTTGGGTTTTTGCTAATTGGGGGGGGGAGGGGTTTGAGCAAGCAGCTGTGTGATGCTTAATTTCCAGCTGGGCTTAAGCCACAACAACCTGTGAGACATCTCATACCTTTCATAGTGAAGAAATTTCACTCCTTCTGGGACACTTAATTGTTCTGACTGTTTTTGGGGCTCTGTGAGATGGGCAATGCTACTGTTTTGGCTATCTACATGTCTATAAAGCTGTTTGAGTTTGCACAGACATTTCTGCATAGTTTAAGATTACACTTCAGGTAACACATAATCTATTTCTTCCCCCCTTGTGCTTTTCACAGAGATAGTTTAGAAGTGGGGGGAGTAGGTACATAGCCGAAATTAACCTGGGGATCCTTGCAAGATTCAAACTTTTATAATATGGCTCTTGAGCAGTCAGTAAGGGACAAAATCAGACATTCTCTGCTAGCATGTTGAGTCAGAAATTTATAATGTTGTATTAGCAAACCAGATTAATCCCTAGCCTTATTGAAATGAAAAAGCAGTTTTACTTTTTTTGTTTGTTTTTAAACTTCCATTCAGGTAGAATTCCTGAGGTTCACAAAGGTTCATAAGTTGTATATTCTTCCTGAACTAATTCAGTTACATGTGCTCTGCAAAGTTAAAGAGTGAGTTATGAAATTTTATTCAGTCTAATCAGAGCAGTATCTGTAGGAGATGGGTTAATTTTCTTTGTAAAATTCAAAATACTTTAAAAATAACAAAATGTTGTGGATTTAGCTGATTTAATTTTTTTTTTAGTTGATGCGTGTGGGAACAATCCAACTGTATTATGATTATTTTGGAAAAATTATACTTAGATCTTGTTTGTATTTTGGTGTCTGTGTAATCAGATCATAATCAAATAATTGAATTTGAACATATTTCTTATCTCCCCAGTGAACACTACCACGAGGGCAGAAAATAAGCTATGAAATCTATCATGTTGGTGAGAGAAGGTTCATTCCAGAGATAACAGAAATGCTGTATGAGCACTCAGAGAGTGTGAGGTCAAAGCTGGGGATTACACTGAAACACAACAACATGCTGTTGAGAGATTTGCTACTGAAAATATTGCTGTTTCTACCTTAGAATAGAGAACACAAGGATTTCAAAAGTACTAAGCAGCAGCCTCAGTGTTCCATATAAAGTGTTACAGTTATATAGGAGCTTAAATTGTGCCATTTTTAGTGAAGTCAAAGCTGAAATCAGAGATATTACTGTAGCCCTGAGTGGACCTAAATCTGCTGTGTGTAGCAATGCTTTGCCACTTCCACTCAGATTGCTTCGAGGAGCTGCTTTTAAGAGGAACGAGGTAAGTGTAACCAAGACTTTTTGTGTAACAACTTTGAAGGTGATATTAATGAGACTTTCCTGGATTAATTTGTCATGAGAATGTTAATGATATTGTAATCAGACTTACAATAACTTGTCTATTCAGTAGAGTATTGAGATTTTACTTAGGCCACCAACTAATTGTTGGCTTCTCTTTACCAGTCACAAGAATTTGACTCCAACACAG
The DNA here is from genome assembly GCA_024500445.1 of Entomyzon cyanotis. Taxonomy (NCBI): domain Eukaryota; kingdom Metazoa; phylum Chordata; class Aves; order Passeriformes; family Meliphagidae; genus Entomyzon; species Entomyzon cyanotis. The sequence goes on from JAKEPQ010000756.1 coordinate 8,325,157, forward strand.
GTGACACAAAATAAGCTTTTAGATTACACTATATACCTGTTTTCTGAAGGCCATTGGTAGGAAGGGTCCTGCTCAGAGTAAACAGACAGAAACTCGAGTGCCTAGGGTATATTCAGCAGTGACTTACTGTATTTGATTGCTTTGGACTTAGATGGGAGATGAGTGGGGACTTGAGTATTTTGATTTTCGTGGAATCATGGAATGGCCTGGTTGGAAGGGACCTGAAAGATCACCCAGTTCTGATCCCCTGCCATGGATGGGGATATCTTCCCCAGGAGCAGTTTATTTAGAGTCCCATCCAACCTGGCCTTGAACACTTCCAGGAATGGCATCCACAGCTTCTCTGGGAAGCCTGTGCCAGGGCTTCACCATGCTCACAGTAATTTTTTCCTGATACCTAATCTGAAACAACCCTCTTTCAGTTTGAACTATTCCACCTTTTCCTGTCACTCCTGGCCTTTGTAAATAATCTATCTCTCCTATAGCCTCCCTTCAGGTACTGGCAGGCTACAATTAGGTCACCCCAAAGCCTTCTCTTTTTCAGGCTGAACGATCCCAATTCTTTCAGCCTTTCCTCATAGTTGAATTCAGGTTCCTTAGTTCTGCCTTCTTCCTGTTTTATGTACTTAGGACTGCTGTTGAGCCCAGGTTTTTAGTCATTCTAGGAACTGGGAATGTTGTAGCCAACACCTTGGAAAGCAAGTAAGTTCAGAGTGCTCTTTACCCATCACTTTGTGTTAATTAGCAATACAATAAGCTCTACTGAAAACTAGCAAAGTTCAAAACTTTCAGCTGGGAGTGATTTTCCCCTCCTCTCAATTGTCATTATTTCTCAGCTGTTATCAATATTTTAATTGTTCCAGAATAAACAAAAAGTGGAACTAAATTACCTTTTCATGGATTGTTATGTATAGGAAAGATTTTCTTGTTGAAGCTTCAGTTCTTACGTCTATAAAGTAAAGTGCATATGATATATGTATTTGATTACAAACCCACCTGTGCAAAGACAGTATGATCCCAAAAATTATTATAAAATAATTTTTGCAACCACTGAAATAGCTAACTTTAATATCTAAGATGCCTGAAAATAAAAATGACGTACGATTGAGTATATATTGAAGTTATGTTTGAGAAATTTCTCATAAATAACATCTTTCATTTCATGATTTTTAGTTTCCCATTGATAAAAAAAGCTTTAAACAAAGTTATGTCCTAAGTAGGGTCCTTGCAGTCAACTGCTTGTGAGTATGGAATACCACTTTGCAATCTAACACATTCAAGACTGCAAAGATGTACGGCATTATTCAATTATGTTCTTGACCTTGTTTGTCTTGTTTAAAAGCTAAGAGGGACTAAAACATGATCTGACTTCTGCCTATGGAAGGGCAGGTATCGCAGAAAGAAAAATTCTTAATTAAAGACAATTATGAAAATGTGGTCACAGAGATAATGGTTTCCTCTCTATGGACGCATCAAATACATAGTTACACTCACTGGAGAAATGCCACGTAGTCAGTGATGAGATGCAGAAACTGCATTCATAGAGGTCTTCCCTTGTTCTGCTCTTTGCCTTCCTGAAGTCTTGTAAAATGTTTTCTTTCAGCACTGCTGCCTGACACTCAGATGGGGGAGGTAGAGGGTGAAGAACATTCTGGGCTGATCTTTCCTGGGGCACAACTTTGGCTTCCAAGCACATCTTTAAAAGAACCATAGAAACACTCATGGCCACACAAGTTTCAACCTGTAGTATTTTAAATATCTGTCCCTAACATCCCAACCTTGTTTAGTTCTCTGACCCATGGTAACAAAAAGAACAGTGAGCCCTTTCTTCACATCATACTGTGCAGACACCCTACAGTTATAGGAATATTGTTTTTTTCAAGTCGTTTTCCTTTTAGAAATTCTGAATGTTCTAAATGTTTCTTTTAAGTTTGTGTTTTTTTCATTATTCATTATATATAGTTTCTTCATTTCTTCATTATATATAGTTTATTCTCATCAATTCTGATGTTCTGTTTTAATATTACGTTTCATTTTCCATACACTCAATTTTGTTCACTGTAGACACATCTCTGTTTATCAGCTCAATAACTATTAATCCCTATGTAGTTTCTGTGTCCTTGCAAGGATTATGGTTATATTCATTCCAAGATATTTTTCAGTTAATATTATGTATTTGATAGCTCTTGTTGTTGTTGTCAGGAGGATTAATAAAACTATTAGCAGGCAGAGATCAACATCTCTGAGTTGGAGCCTGTTAGAGCCTTTGCATCCTATTTTTTTGTCTTAGGCCTGCCATGACTGTCTTGCAACATTTGTGCAGCTCTCTACAAACTTTGCCTATTTCCCATTCTTCCTAACTGTAGAATCATTTAGGTTGGAGAAGACTTCCAAGATCAAGCCCAGCTATTAACTTAGTGCCACCAAGTTCACTGCTAAACCATGTCCTTAAGTGCCATATGCACAATCTTTTTGAACATTTCTGGGGATGATGATTCCACCATTTCCCAGGGAGGACTGTTCCAATGCCTGAAAACCCTTTTAGAAAGGACTTTTTATCCTAATAGCTAATCTAAACCCAATATTTATATGATATTTGATTTTGAATGAGTTTCATATCTCTCTCCTGTCCAGAAAGACAAATATCCTTCATGATAAAATGTGAAAAAGATGTCCTGAAAACACTCTTATGAATAAAAGTAAAAATTGTTCTGTCAGACTGAGAGATATCTGGTGCTCACTACACCATAGAAAGTGAAAAGAGAATATCATTCTCATTGCTGCAGACTTTTCTTCTTACACTAAGCTCTGGTCTTCTGAAATAGCTTGTGGTGATCAGTTGTGCAGGATTTTGTGCTTCTGGGAAAAGTATTCACTGTGACAGGTTTTCTGAACTTTAATTCAAGATAGTCATCTCTTTCCTTAATTATAAGAGTGAGTGAAAGTGAAATGAAACAAATCAAAACAACAAAACAAACCCCATCAACAGCAAAAACAACAAAAAAAAAACCCCAAATCCCAAACAAATAGAAACAACCCGAAGGTTTTTATCTTGCTGTCTACCAGTTCCTTTATTCCAGAAGGTTCTTCTACTCCACTGTTGAATTTCACTTTAACTGCTAAACACTCTGCTGAGTTTCAATTTATATTCATTATTACTCACTGTAGCTGCTATATTCTGCTGGGTTTTCTCTTTCACCTAATCATGGGAAGCTGACTAAGTAGCATCAGTTCTTAGACAATGAAATTGAATTATTCTTCCAACCTATGACTTTTGGCTCCTAACCAGAAGGCATGCTGATGTATAAAGTTTATTCACACAGAGAGATGCTTTCAAGCTATTTCTAAATGCACTTTTACATATTAAAATTTGAAATTGGCTGTGTGATGTTGCATTCATAATTTATGTCAGATGCTCATAATCACTGTTGACTTTAGGAAAATTCATAAGTAATATTTCACCTTACGTCTTTAATGAATATTTTTATTTTATCTTGTATATTAATCTTCTCTGGTGTTTACTCAGTTTAAGCAGTCTTAAGAAGTGTTGATATAAAATCAGGCTATCTCAGACAATTGATACAATAAGGGCATTGTTGATTCATTGTAGTCTCAGGAGGCTATTTTCTCTGATTTCATATTTTTCTATTTTGATCAATTCTTTTGAGGAGAATGTATTTTGGAGTTTCAGGAGCAATGCAGAAAATAATAGCATTTGATGACCTATTTAATTTTCTCAGTATTCCCAAGTACTAAAATGGTGATGTTATGCATGGTTAGGATAAACTCAGTATTCAAAAGAGGTTTCTTTTACTGAGCTTGCATCTGAAAGACAGCGCCTCTTTTAATATATTCTAATACATTTTTATTTTTCACATCAGAATTCCTAATTTAAAAATATGTCAAATGCCAAAATATGTGTAGGTTTCTGCATATCCAGGTTATAAAAACATGCTTGTTCCAAATATTTTACAGCTTTAACAGAAAAAGAAATAATTATTACAAAGAAATTCAGAGATTAAGATTTACTATGGAGATGAGATTAAAATTAATTATGCGCTCTGCTGTTAGCTATGCACAAATTGATAACCAGTGATTTATTTCAATTAATTAATAACCAGTTCTGAAACTTACCCCTTCTCTGGGTCAGACTGGTGGATCTGAGCAGTGAATATTTAACCTGAAAAGAACTATGTTGATTTACATCTCTTGAGCATGCAGCCTGCCTTTTGGTACAAATAACTGGACACACTCCGTACCATGTATGTTTATTTAAATCTCTCCTCACCACAACTCATTCCCTGGTATTTCCTCTTGCAGAGTGGAGATAAATAGCAGCGACAATATTTTTTGCACATAATAAAATTGTCTTGCTTTCCATCTCTCTTGTGATGAGAGACTGTGGAGTAAAAATCTACAATTAGACAAAAAACAATAGAATCATAGAATCATGGAATGGTTTGGGTTGGAAGGGACCTTAAAGATCATCCAGTTCCAAACCCCTGCTGTAGGCAGGGACACCTTCCACTAGACCAGCTTACTTCAATCCCCATCCAGCCTAGCCTTGAATACTCTCAGGGATGGGGACATCCACAGCTTCGCTGGGCAGCCTGTTCCAGGGCCCCACCACCTTCACCCTAAAGAAATTCTTCCTAATATCTAACATAAATTTTCTGCCTTTCAGTCTGAAGCCATTACTCCTGCTCCTATCACTACAGTTCCTGAGCCCATCTCCAGCTTCCCTGTAGGCCCCTTCAGACACTGGAATGTTCTTTGAGGTTTCTATACAACCTTCTCTTCTCCAGGCTGAATAGCCCTGACTTTCAGCCTGTCTTTATATGAAAGGTGCTCCAGTCTCCTTATCAATTTCATGGCCACATCTGGACTTGCTCCAACAGTCCCCTGTCCTTCCTTTGCTGGATCCCTAGAGCTGGATGCAGCACTGCCAGTGGCATCTCACAAGAGCAGATAGAGGGGTAGAATCTCCTCCTTTGACCTGCTGGCCATGCTCCTTTGGATGCAGCCCAGGATTTGTTTGGCTTTTTGGGCTATGAGGGCTCACTGCTGGCTCATGTTGACTTTTTTATTAACCATCACCACCCAAGTCCTCCTCAGTGCTGCTCCTAATCACTTCTCCACCCAACGTGTTGGTGTGTCTGGGATTGCCCCGATCCAGGTGTAGAACCTTGCACTTGACCTTGTTGAACTTCTTGGGGTTCACAGAGACCCCCCTCTCCAGCCTGTCAACATCTCTCACAACATTTGTCACTTGTGCAGCGCATGTTTTGGTGGAGAAAAACATGCATGCACACCCACTCTAATGAAAAGTGTTATTTTAAATTATTAAGGGTTATTTTACAAAATGTTCCCGTCAGGGTCTGTGTAGCAGCAGTCTCTGGTCATTCTGAACACCCTGTAAGTATCTTTCTGTGTAATATTCCTCTGTAAACCCTCTCTCACAATTCTTATTTTTTATACAAAGGACGTGAGAGGGAGAAGGAGGGGTAAATGAGCACAGTGCTAGATGCTCCCTGAGAAGCTTCTAATAGGCTGCTAATTTAGGGTGCAACAAGTCACCAATTAACTGGCACGGCTCTCTTTCCCTGAGAGCCAGTTGATGGAATGGTCCTATGGGTGAAAATGTTTCACTCCTCTTCTTCTCCGTGGTGCTGGCAGAGTCACAGTATGCAGCTGGGAGTGCTGCTGAAGGGAGCTCTGCGCTGTCCAGAGGAATTTCCTGGGGCTGCAGGCAGCTTGGCAAGGAGGCAGTGCAGTGGGAGGGATAGGGCCATGATTTGGGGATGTTGTGCTTAGCGTGGCTGTGTTGGGATTATGCTCCCAGCACCACCTTCCCTGCCAAACTCCAGAGAAGCTTCTTGACCCTTTCTTGCACTGAAACACAAAGTTGATGATCAGGGTGTGCTCCTGTGTCCAGGGCAGCCCAGAGGGGAGAAAGAGGTGGGGAGAAGGAGAGGTTGCAAAGGAGGATTGAAGTGGAGTGTGGTTACAGGCTGGTGAGAGCAATCATAGCCTGCTGGAGCACCCATGGTGCTGGCAGTCATTAACACTATGCATTTTCAAATACTTCATTTGTTAAGGAACAAGAATTCTACTACACTTTTAATAAAAAACCTTAAAGTATAGGGGTTGTCCACCTTCTGCAACAGTGGCTCTTCTGAAGAATGGGCAACTCTCTATGTTAGTGAGTCATAACAGTGATGGTCTCAGAATAAACATGTATAATTTCAGGAGTCATTTTCAAACTTAGTCAGTCAGATCCAAGTGGCTGTAGATAAATCTCCTACTAACCATTCGGCTTCTAAATCATGAGACAAAATCATGAGTAACAGATGTTTTGTGATGAAGAGTGACTAAGAGCTAAGTATTTCTATGAGATCTGAATATTTTAGACCATGACAGCCTCCTCGGTAGCTGGGCATAATGAAAACTACCCTTCTTCCTCCTGCTCTCAAATCTTATGCTGGAGATGAGAGTGTAGTTTGTTATTGCTACTTGCTCTAAATTTTTTAAAATCTCCCTATAATTTTGTTGGAGATTCCAATTTTATTTCTTCCCCATACTTCCTCCTTCTTGAAGAAGTCTGCTTTGGATATATAATGAGCTCTTCAGCATTTTTACTCTGCTTTGAAACAAAAACACTGTAGATCACCTAGAAAAAGCTTACCATGGAAAGGTGTTTCCCAGCAGACAGAATTCACCCTTTGACAATCACTTCACTGCTGTGACGCATGCAAAATTTGTTTTACAAACAATGGCTTTGGTTTGAAAATGGAAGAAAAATTGCACTGCATTGGCTTACATTATTTTGCTTGTTTTTACAGAAGACTGTCAGAAGGCTAAAATCATAACTAACAATTAATTATGTGTCAATGTTTTCACAGCTCCATTCATATGGTGGCACAATCTGGACAGTGATTGTCTCCTTAGCAGTATGGAAGACAGGGTCCTACTGAGCACTGGTTCAACTGTAGCATCTTGATGTTAACAGAGGGTCAAACCTGAACTAGTAAAAATTGATGTAAGCATGTTGACTTTGATTAAAAATTTGTACAAGGCAGTTTTTACTCTGTATATTCTCCTCATCTCAGTTGTTTTTAATTTTCCAATGCTTGTTATGTTAATTCTAGTACTACTTAGATTTGATCATAACTACCAACAAAGTGCATATTTTAAGAACTATCTTGAATTTCAACCATGAGAGTGGTGCTGTCATCCCTTGACTAGAGCTTTAGGATTGACATCTCTTTTATGTGGAAAATATCCTATGGGTAGCTAGTTTTGCTCCTGCACTATCAGTAAGGTGGGATTCAGGCACCTGGTGCTTGAAAGAATGGGAGTCAGCCACACCTTCAGCACTGGAGATTGGTCTGCTATAGCAAAGAGATCATAGACCTTCATGCTGCAGTGATGAGTATCGGTGTAAAATTGAAAGTCAGCCAAGATATGCAGCATGTAGTGAATTACCAGTTAAAAGTGAAGAAGTATTAGACAAGTTTTACATTATGTGGGCAGTTCTTGATTTCATGCTGAATGTCAAACACATAAGAAATGTGACAATATTCACATTCACACAGCAAGTACATATTTTCTTTTTATTTCAGTTCTATCAGAAAAGAGGATTTATTGAATATTTCTTTGATATTAACTCCTGTTAAGTAGTAAAAGAACACAGTGGAATCCCTAGTAATAAAACAGCGTGAAGTTAAAAGCAACAACAAAAAATTATTAAAATTCTAAGAAGTTGAACAATGTTCAAACTTTCGTGCAATCTCATTTAGTGCAAAAATGGCAAAATATGTGTTCTAGTGTAGAAATCTTGTGAAGACGTATTTAATTATGGGTGTGTGATTAACAACATAGATGTGTATGTAAAATGTATTTCTATATGGAGGGTCCACTGGAGCTTTATAATTTTAGTGCATCTGTTAGATAGTCACTTGATGCAATTAAATTACTCTACTTGATAGAGCAGGCAGCAAAATTTTAATGGGCATTTGCCTTCTACATTTTCTAGTAGAGATAGATGTTTTTAATAGGAAGCACTGTGGGCAGAAAATCCAGAGAGGAGCAATGTACCATAAAACTGGAGAGTAGCTTTTCTTGTATCATTTGGTTCTCTGCAAATTCTACTTCATATGTATACAGAAAAGAAAATAAAAAAAAACCAAACCCAAACCAGAAAAAGTACTCTTAAAAATATAGTGGGTTAATAACAGGTTTTGAAAAAAATCCACTGACAGCGTTTTACAAATTCTGCTCCCAGCCATGTCCTAGAGAATATTTCCTCACAGAGAAAATGGCTGTAAGATCGACATGGCTGGAGTTGCATTCAATAATAATATACTGATTGGCTTATGCTTAATAACATGCTAATTAACATATGCTCCATTAAAAGCATGTAACTCAGAGAAATTATAGCAATACTGATTTTTTTTACTGTGACGGAAACATGGGTACACTGGTTTTGCAGTTTTAAAATATTCATTAAATACAAATATAAGCATTAATACCACTTAATTCCACTTTTATTTTATAAAATGGAGATTATAATGAGTTGCAGTAATTCTTCTTGCTCCCATTCATTTGAAACTACAGTACCTAACTGTGTTTTGTGTCATAAATGCCACCTAAAGTAATGCTTTATTACCTTCCAATATGAAAGAGGACAATACATTTTAATTTGTATTTATGTAGTTTAGCCTGAAATTTTATTTTATCTTTATATAGCCTCCCAGGTCAGGCAATGTCATGCTGATATTTTGCTGTTCAGAATTCAGAACTGTAAAAATACAATTTTGGCCACAGTAATGTGACTAGTTATGCAAGATTTGTGGTTCTATTTTCTGTCTGTTTGTCACTTTCACCAATCTCCTCATAAGAAGGCCATATTGGTTTTTATTTTTTAATGAATTTCAATGCCATTTTTCCTCACACAATTCATTGCCAGGTATATGATACCGATATTAGCTGGATTTAGGGCTCATTTAACTTTCATCATAATCCCAAATCCTTTAGTTGATGGAGAACGGTAGTACCTTAATCCCATTTTATCCTTCAGGAGATTGACATTCCCTGGTTCCATTTGATGACAATAAAAAAACATGAGAGGCAAGACAAACTCATATTTCTGGGGGCAATGCCTTTTGAAAGAAATCAATTCCTGCGTTTTTCAGGGAGCAGGTGTCCTTTGTCTCTGGCTATCACTTTTATGCCTTGTGGTTATGAAGAGAGCAGTGAGTTTTGGCAGACCCCACACTTTAACATATCAGGAGAAACAGCATGTGCTTGGTTGGTGTCCTTGATCTTTTGGGATTTCTGAGATGTGCTTAGGCACATCTTTCTTTCCTTCACATCCTCTTCTCCCAAGACCATCAAGTGTCTCCTTCTTCAAGAGCATCCAGCAATGGTTTTTCCTGGCAGCAGGACAAAAACTTCTACAAACGGGTCTAGCCAGAGCCTAACCTAGTCCTAATGAAGCATGTCAAGAAAGATGGAAATGAGGATTTTAGGGTAACTTATGTACAAATTTAGGAAAACAGGATATCTTTGTAGATATACAACTCTTCAATTCTCATGACTCATGAAGTTTCATTTTAAAATAGTGGTATTACTCGATCTAATTTTTTCTGGTTTTTGTACATATTTTAAATCAGTTTTGGTTAAATTTTGAGCAATGTTCAAAGAAAGAAAAACGAAATACTCATCACACTTGTTGCAGCTCATTAACATACTCCTGAACTCATTTTCATTTTGATATTTTCCTAATACTTTTGGGTATACAAAGAGGTTTTGTTCATTCAAAAAATCTTTTTGAAACTGCCTAATGGTGTTTTACAGGAAAGCTAATGAAGAACCCATATTGCTTGCAGTGAGCAGCCCTGCAGCAATCAATGTCTACCGCTATAAGAAATGTCTGTGGAGATATTCATTATGAAGTACAGCTGTTTTACAGAAAAAAAAAAAAAAAAAAAATTGGGGTTTTTTTTAATTGGTTGGTTTTGGCTTTGTTTTAGTTTTTGGCTTTGGTTCTGTTTTGATATTTTTTTAATAGGCAGTTTCTACAAAGTATTTCTGCAACAGGCAAGACTTTCTACATCCATTTTTAAGGTCATTAATACTGGCTTGCACCCACAATAGACCTTTTGGAAAGCTAGACACATTTTAGTTATATTTTCTGGGCTTCAGCACTGTCATTCTCTTGCAAGGTTCTTGTTTCCTTTCAGTTCACACAAAAATTTTGATAAAATTTTAAAAATCTCCCTGCAAAGCATTCCACCCCAACCACCCCTGTGCCATGAGGTGGCTACAGGACTTCAAGTCAGATGTACACTGATTGGAACCATTGGAAGAGCCATCCCACATATCAACCTCTTCACAGACATCCAGAAAGTTCTGAATTTCCACAGGTTTTCTGCTTTTCCTACTGACTGGCAAGTCTCTCAGATTATCTGGGCTCAGGCTGTGAATTGGGGAGTGAAAAAACCCAACAAAATTCAAAAGGAAAAAATATGGGGACTTTTTTCCAAAGCTTGCTTTAAACAGTGATATTGCACCAATGGTTTGAAGAGTTGATGCAGTTTAGACAAATTTTAAAAAGTTATGTGAGTGGAGGCAAGAAAGACAACCAAAGAGTTTTCTTCTAATGAATTTATGTAGAGATCTGGTTTAGGCAGAGCATGAAGATTATGATAGGCAAAGAGGAACAAGGTTGGACAGAAATGCTGGGGGCTCAGTTTTCACCTCAATAGAAGGATGTACAGCTGTAGAGAGGCCAGACAAGCAAGGGTAAGGGTTAAAAAATACTCATTGTTATTTCAGAGTTGTGCTTTATCCATCCCAAAGTGGAGTGAATCAATAGCTGCAGTTAGCCCTCTCTGGTTGGGATTCCCAGAGATCTCATCCATACCATTCTGTCAAGCAGACTGAGTTGGCGATAAGGGACAGACACCTTCCCAGAAGTAGGAAAATATGCATTATCCTACCTAAGGATGTTCTGCATCAATACGTATTTGGATGTTTTGCCCTGTTTTGCTGGAATAGAGTTTTTCTAATTTGATGTTCAGATTGATGCTCCTTGGGATGTTCATGGGATGTAAGACCCTTCCCCAGGATGAGTTGCTGTCTGTTACCAGAGCTGAATTTCTCTTGGTGCTTGAAAGCAGTTGAAAGGTACCGAGGCACAAATTATATCTGCCTCATAAATGGAGGAATGGAACATTAATGACATTGACAATCATGTTGCTGAGACAGTTCACAAGACTTGTGATCTTTCCTGTCTCAGGTTGAAATGATGGATCTGAGGAGTGTGGAGACCAGCGCATGCCTGCTGCCTCAAACCCCAGAAAGCCACAGGGTGCTGCTGATCTTGTAACCTCCCAATAGCTTTACCCTTTCTGGAGAACCATCCCTCCATGAAAATTTTCATGTAGAAAACACACAAGATAACCACTGAACAGTATAATACTCTTACTATCCGAATGTGGGACTGTTGCCTCTTGGTGCAAAGTCAGGAGTGAAAAGGGTAACTGTGAAAGAAGTGTGCTTAGGAGCATGATTTCCTAGGTCCAGGAAATAGCTCAGTATGTGCCATTCCTTGCTGTCTCCACTTAAATGACTAATCCTTTTCCATTCGTCTGATTAGAAAACAAACAATTCTCCTTGCAAAGAGAGCTGTGATAGCTGGGACAAAGATTTTAAGTGCTGTACAGAAACACAGGTGGGCAGGAAAAGAGCATCTTGTGGGCCTGGCATGAGAACAACTTGCAAGCCTCAGGTTCTCCAGCTGCCCAGGTCAAGATAAAAGCAAGATGTATCATTCAGGATGATCGCCTAATATCCCAAGTACTGCTGTATGTGACATAGAGGGGAACTTATTTACCTGGCCTTGGTGTGTTTCTTTGCTATGCAAAGGCAGCTGGCTAATTTGGGGAGCCATCTCTCTGTCTTTTGGCTGACTCATTCAGGAGAGATGAATTCAAACTCAAATCACTGAAAGATGTTCTTTCATATTGATGGCCTGGAGGTAACCTCATAGCTAAAGAGCCATCTCTGATCATCTCTTTTGATCTGGAAGTAGTTTTAAAAATAAAGTATGGGTTTTTTTAATTTTCATTTTTGCCTAATAAAATATTTAGAGACTTAAATAATGGTTAATTAAAAAGGCAATGAAAAACAATAGAAGTCTTTGAATTCCAGCTTTTAAGAATGTTTTTACCTGCAGACCAAGAGCAATATTCAAGGAGGATAAGGCTAATTATCATGAATATAATTACCAATGTTTCACCAGTAAAGAGATAAACTAAATGAAATTGCCCTAAGAGGCAATATTTCTCAGAGGTGAATGTTTGCAGTCCAATACACACAACACATGAGAATCACATCTTTGCCTATAAATACGAGATACATTATTATGAATATATGCTATATAAATTTCATATAAAGTAATATATTTTCAATATAAATGCATTTAATATCTTTCACATAAATATGAAATACATAATGTTACTTGCTTTTGTAGGTAAGCTGGTTGAGGCACAGAGGTCTTAGCTGGGTTATCCATGATCACAGTTAACTCAGGACTGATGCAGAACTCATCAACTTTGTCTCAGGTTGCACCTAACCAGGGGGAAAAAGGGCATCTTAGAGATATTCAAAGCCTCCAAGTTCCCAAGCATATTCCACTAACCATAGAAGAACAAGCTTGGTATGGAGTTGTTCCTCATCCTTCCATCCCCTTGCTTTCCACCAGAAGTGACAGAAAAGACTTAGATGATCAGGAGGGCAGAACCACTGATGCACTAAGGGATACATCTACTCTCCATGCAGGTATGTCCTTCTCTCTGTCATTTTTCATCTGTATGTAAACCCAGTTGCTTAGAAGCCATTTTGCAAGATTATTTGTAGCTAAATGGATTTGACTCAGTGTTTCTCTTTGTTGAGTTACCTCCTCAGTGATACATTTACCACATGTTTTATGTGATTGTTCAATTAAGTTCTTAGGATCTAAAACTAAAATATATAAATACCAGCTTTGGGCTTTCTTCTCTAAAAAGTATCCTGTGCAGGTACACAGTGCAGACTGACCCCCCTCCTTCAAGATTTCCACAAAGAAAACAGGTTATTCTGAAAATTTTAAATGGGAACATTAGTCTTTTTAACCTTGGCTTCAATGTGTAACAACAAGCTGTTGAAGCAGAGTTCTACTCTTGTTTTTCTGCTGTTTTTGTTAATAAGAAGAAAATATAGAACAATAGACAACATGTATCAGTACGCTGGGACAGAGTGCAATTGTAGCAGAGTGTAATTATTGACTTCACAAAAAAGAACAGTTTACTATAGGTGTCAGGTGTCTCTTTCACTTAGGTTTGCTTTTGTATTGTGCATTTCAATAGCTTGGAGCTTTTTTATGTTAACTTCCCCAAGAAATTATGATACATAAGTATTATCAACAGGACTTTCAAAGGTATCTAATTCAGATGGATTTTACTTATAAAGTAGTACACAGTGCTATTTCAATGCCATTTTGCCCTGTGTGTGTTTATAGTGTACTGCATTAGTAAATAACCATGGAACAAATGTTCTTTCTTCTCCATGAAAGAAAAATAACAACCCTGAATTAATTCAATTAAAAGACCAAGTCAATTAATTTGAATAATTATAGCAAAAATGGCAAAAGTATGGTTTGTTTATTCCTTTGTCAAGCTTTCCTTCTATGCTCAAGTCCTAATTTCATACTTCTCAAGGTGCAATGAATAGCACAGCAATTTAAAATTGTGTTTGTCATCTCTGTTCATTAAATGAACAATAAAAGAGAACTTGTACTGGCTAGTAAGTGGATAACAAAGTTCAGCCAAGCAGATAAATAAACATTTAAGAAGAAAGATATCAGACTATTATGTCATTCAAAAAAAGGTATTAAGACAACACATCAGGTATAGAATATTAAGTATAAAGAGAAATAAGGACAAATGATAAAGTGGTGAAAACTGTCTCTGTGCATGTTGCAGACTTTGAGAAAATTCTTCTGAAAAATAAAGCCAGAAATGTTGTTTATAGAGGATGCCAGTTCATATGCATCCCCTTCAATGTGTGCCTGTGTGCCTCACTGGGTGAAGGCATTGCTTTTAAACAGTGCCTCTCTGGTGTCTCTTTCCTAGACAGAATTCTTTCTAGTGCAGTTATATTAATCTTCTTCTTATAATATTTCAATTCTAGTGGATTGTTAGAATATAAAGGATGAAATGACAGCGTGATGATGAATATCCTGGGTTTATTCTGCAATTTGTCTACCAGGAATAACAAAAATAGATTAGAGAAAATGGCTTCATGGTCCTAGGTGGCTGCATAACTGAGATAACTTTTTTGACCAAGTATGTTTTTTCTACAGGTGTCCTGCTCCCAGCACCTTGCCGTTCATGTTCTTGTGCATCTGTGACAGCAACAGATAGCACCCACCATGGAGCTGCAGGAGTTAAGGAAAGAAAATATTTCACAAACTGCTTCTGCATCTTTCCTGGTCCTGAAACAGAAAATGACTGATTGAAATACTAATCAGCTTCCTCCATGCAGATAAAGATGAAGCTGAAGGCATGGACTCCAGAAGAGCCTGATGCTGCTGTTAGAGTAGAGCAACTCTGTTTTCAGAAATGAGTCAGAACCACAGTTTTTATCTCAAAATGCTAAGTGTGAAACTTTTCAGAATGCAGGTCTGAGTTCTTTCTGTCTTAAAAAGGCAAAATACAAAACTGACAAATTCAAACGCAAACTGAACAAACACTTTCCTTCTCATATTCAAATGTTAACCTTGAGGTGAGGATTTAAGTTACAGATGCTGCTAGGAAATTACTGGCAGTGTTTTTGCAGTGCCCTCAAAAGAGAACCTTTACACATCAGCTTTCCATGCTTAAAAGTCTTTAAGGTAAAAACCTGGCTGTTATAGTAAAATTGGAGTTTTGCGATTTCTTTTAATGAGGTAGGATTTCAGTCCTTGCTTTTGTATAATGAAATGTATAGATAAAATATTCTTTCCATGCTTTAGGCTTCAAGTCCATCTCTGTCACAAATATTTTTATTCATAGCATTTTCTATTCTGTTCATAAAAGATGTATAGTCTTGAGTGAGGTTTTTTTGCTGCTTTTCTCAAGAGAGCACAAGCAATAGAGATGAAGATTCATTTCAGTATCTTTGAGTTTCCCTAAATCTGGAGTATTTCAGAAATAGTTCAGTGTCTAATGTGAATTGGATCACTCAAGAGTTCTTCCATTTTTTTCCAGCTCTACAAAAATGTCTCTCCCTGTTTTGAATGTAAATTCCAGAATGCAGAGTATAAAGCTGATTTATTCAGAGATAAAATATATAAACTATTTCTTGTTAGCTGTACAGGAAGACAAACAGTAGGGCCAGAATAATTCTGGGTATAGTACTTAAAAATGTTTTTGAGCCTGAGATGTGGAGTGAAATGTGTGGAAGTTCAAAGCAGAAGAAAAGCAGTAGATCCATGAATTAATATGGAAAAGAAGAGAGAATATAGAAATAGCAGATTAAAATAAAAATTAAATCTATTTGCTGAAGTGTCATAAGAAAAGCATCATCTTGAACTAGAGAGGAGAGTCTGTTAAAACAGATTTTAGCGAACATTGAGTCATTGCCATAAATAATATTTTCAATTAAAACACATGTAGTGGATACACTTAAATAAGACACATTTAACATTTTTTTTCAAAAGGTTATAGTTGTAGATGATTGACAAGAAGCTCGCAACCTACTCATTCTCTTGTAAATGACAACAAATAAAACTGTTCAGGATTAAATCCCCCCTGACTACATTGTTTTGAAATTAAGAGTGTCCACATAGTCCTTGGCTGCTATCAATGCAGAATATGTATCATTTTTTCTGCCTGCTTCTGCTGATCTTTTGATTATGCTTATTACATCACAAAATCACTGCTCTCCACTGCAATGGGCTCAGTTCAAATGACAAAGATAAAGTCTGCTTGACAATGTGATGCACCTGTTCTGCGTATTAAAATTGAGTTTAGTTGAGTTTAGCTGCAATGCACAGGCTTTTAGAAGCACAGATTTTCCTACAAAAGAAATATGATATTTTTCAATAATTTAACAGGAAAACATTGAGAATTGCAAAGAAAAATATTAACTACAAAGAATATAGAGTGTCATGTTTGTGCTTGTTTAGTTTATTTCAAAACGTTTATTATTGCACAACAGCAGAATATTCTATGTAATTTTGAGGAATTTTTATCACAATAGATGAAGAAATCCTATTCTGCACACTGAAATACATTTGATTGTAGCACAAAGCATTTTGCATTTATTTTTGTGTTCAACTTCATTAATACAGATGACAGCAACAGTATGTCACTAAACATAAACTAACAGGGAAGAGGAGGGATGGGGTCTGCTCCAAGGTGGAAGCCAGCAGCTGGTATAGCCCAGGCATCAGCAGGGCACTGCCCTCATCCTCCAACCCCTGACTGGTTATCGGTTACCCTTGGCAGCACTAGAAAACCAAGGTATAAATTTTATCAGCAACGTTTCACTTGCAGCCTTTTCAAAACTTTGCAGACTTAACAAGATCCAAAATTATGGCAGATGATTTTTCCAACTAACCTCTCATGGAAAACTTACTCTTCTTTCTTTCCAAGTGTTGTTACAAAGTTGGGAAATGATGGCAAAAGTACTAGGGTAGCAATATAAACTACTGCAACTGTGATGACTCCATAGGCCCTGAGCAAATCTATTTTCATGCTGCCTTTATAACACAAAAAGCACATCAAACAAGATGTAAGATAGATGCTTTATGATATGCAAGTAGAAGGGTTTCTGAGTTTTTCAAATGGTTACAATCACAAAGTTTAATAGAAGCACTTGGAGCAATGAAAAAATATAGTAATTTCACATATTTTAGCAGTCTATGCACAGATGCATCATGAAGATTCACACTAGTTCACAGTTTGATATTAACACTTCACTTGTCTCAAGAAGAACTGTATCCTTTTCTGAATTTTTTTCAGTGGATTTAAAAGTGCTGAAAAAACACGCTTTACTGAAAATACAGTTAATTTTAGAAGTTACAGTGTGTAAAATGGCATCTTTTTTTCCAAATAGTTTTGTTATTCTTCATGCAAAATCAAGCCATATCCAAAACTAGTGTGATAAGAAGGTGACATTTCCTTCTGGAGGGTCTTTCGAATAGCGTGCTATCCACTGAGCTAATAGAAAAGTAGAGATCAGAATTATGGACTCAAGCCAACTGGAGATATATATCTCCCTTTCAAACCATGTGAAAAGATAACATTTGAGGAAGTTTATCTTATTTAAATCTAGATTGATAAAGAAGTAAAACAAGAGGAACCAAAGCTGCTGAAGAACTTCAAAAAACAAGTAAATTCTTGATTTCACCATTAGGAACCCAAAAACTCTTATAAAAGCATGGCTCACTAAAGCAGGAGCTATTTTTGAAAATCAGGCACCTTGAATATTTCGTAGTGGTGACCTCTAATGGGCTGTCAAAGCAAAAAGTTTTTCTAATGATTCCTTATATTTTAGGAATAAATAAGGAATATTTGCCTAGTTGGAAAGAATCAAAGAATCTCATTCCCTGATTAATAAATGTTCCTGAACTGATGCGTACAGAAAAAAGTGTCAGTAGAAGGTATGTTTATTAAATCAAGTATTAATAAGTGACAGTTTTCATGAAGCAATTTTCAATGTGAAAATATTATGTGTGTATATATATATATCTTGGATTATACGTTCTTATTGTGATGTTTCCATAAACCTTTTTGAAATGCACTTGTACATACAATGGAAAACTGTGATTAACAAGACAAGACCAGTCAACTTACTTCACAACAGTGTTTGTCAGAGATGTGAATAAAATGTGCAGGATTTATGTCTGTAAATTTGAGAAGGGAGAAGAAATCATGATGGATGTGAAAAAAACCTACATAAGTTATTTGAAAGCTGAGAAAAAATCTCTAGACAGTTTACATTTGCTTGGAATTAAAAATCAAAAAAGTTAAAAAATAAAAAAGATCGAGAAGTGACTTGGTCTCAGTATCAAAATATCTTCCAGAGAAAAATATTGAATCATTTTTCAGAAGTTAAAGTGAGATACAATTAATAAGAGGAGAGAAACCAAACCAAACCACCACCACCAACAAAAAAATAATCCAGAGGATTGAAGACATTAACCACTGCAATAGTCCATATATGTTTGATGTTCTCAGACCAAGGCATAAAATGCTCCTATGACTTAGCACAAATTTCTCAAGGTATGGATGAAACCCAGCATTCTGTAGAATGCAGAAAATGAGGGTAGACATTCATAATTGTCTTGTCAATACTTAGTTCGGTATCACAACAATTGTTTCCTGATAATCCTCACCTTTGAAGAGTTTTAATTGTGCAGTGAAACAGATCTTGGTACTTCAGCCCTAAGAGCCTCCTGAAAGCTCATTTAACCACAGCACAAGTGAGCATTCCCAAATGAGCTGCTGGGTTCCCCAGAAGACTAGTGGAGTAAGGTTTCCAAATAATAGGAAGAGACTAAAAAATATCTCAGTATGTTAAAGCCACATATCTGTTCCTGCACAAAGAATTTGCTTTCCGTATTTATGAAGTTCTGATCCCTTTGGCAATTAGCTTGTGATGTCTGTCAGAAATCCCAGAAAGAGAACACAGGGAACAGAGTTAAAACCAGGTAATAGAAGGCCTCATAAGAAATCCTAGTGGGCCAAGATAGTTGTTGAAAGGCAATTTGTAGAAGAAAATTAGTTTTCCAGAAAGTAAATGGGAAATTGATTCTGTCAGTGGAAGAAGATCTGATTGTTTATTTCTTGATCCCTGTTTTGGGTAACCCTGGGTAGTCTGAGTCATGCAGGTTCCATATAAAATAAGAGGAAAAAGAAAACAAACTTTTTTTTTCCTCTTTTGTACATGTTGCAGTGCTCTTCTACAGTTACTAATTGGCAATATGTTCTGTTAAGAGCACAGGTTTTCTACCAAAGCATTGTGAGACAGAAGAATTAATAGATTTCTTCAAAATAGAGACTACTAAACTGTAAGAACTCAGAGGAAAGATGCTTAAAGATGTGCTAAAATCTAACTCTCTTGATAAGCCTTTTCAATCATTTGTATGTGGGCCATGTTCATGACAGTCATCTCTATACATTTACATACTGCTGACATGAGTAATGTGACTTAAAGACCTATGCAGGTACATCCATTTGAGTTCAGCTTTGTAGTGGAATAGGGATTAGATTTCCTTGTGGCAATTATTGCATCAGTTTTATATACTTGTATTTGTATAAACAAACTGAGCTTCAGTTCTGGCTTCAGGCCTTTTGTTGCTGGTACCACCAGGAATCAGAAATTGTGAAGAGGCACAAAGCTGAAGCATAATAAAATAAGCAAAACAGATTTTTTAATGTTAATTTTTAGCCAGCAGCACTGTTTGCTTAGGGAGTCTTCACAGTTTTGTGAACTTCTTTTCCCACCTCATAACACTCCCATTATCCTAATTAGTTGTACCTGAATCTTTGAATAATCAGGAACTGTACAGTTATTTAGAAAATTCATATTTGTTTTGCTCTAAGGAACATTGCTTTCAAAGAGTGGTTAACGGCAGCATTAGCAAATACAAAGAAATCTTTAAAAAGTGTGGTTATGAAAGACATTTTGTGAACACCCACTGCAGCTATAAAATGTACTCATGTTCTGAGAGATTTCTTTTCAGGACTCAATCCAATCTTCCCTTGCTATTCCTAGAGATTTTCAGTTTCTCATTCTTTGGTTAATACATTTTTGGTACAAAATGGAGATTGGTGAAGAAAGACAGTAAATATGTTCCAATCCAGATGAGTTCATTATCCGAGGAATTAATCTTCTTTGTGTGACATACTAGTTTTGAGTCTCTTGCTTGATTATTTAAAACAAGAAATTGCATCAAATTCTTTTATATCAAAGTGAGCACTTCAAAGACTAGAGGAGGTATAGTTTTAAGCAGATGAAGAAAACATGAAGCAAGCAAAAAAATACAGCTATATAATGTGCCCTGTCAGTAACAGAAGCATGTCAGAGAGTGCAGGAATGAATGTTCATTGGGCCAATTACTCATGGAGCTAATTCTTCTAAAAACAAGAAACTTGTCAAAATAGGACTTTAAAAATTAATGAGGCTTCCAAATGAACAGCAACATGAGGGATTCTAAAGAAAGTGGTGTAATTTAAAAGATATGTCAAAGGTGAGTGACTACTAAAAAAGAAAGGAAAAAAACAGACCTATAATAACTACCATTTAGATACACTGGAGAAAAACAAGACTGAAATGCATGTCTCATTAACTCAGTCTGCCTCAAATCCTGATGAGAAGACAATAGAGATGTTATCTTTCACAAATAAATTAACTCATTTCTGTAATTATTTAGCTATTATTTATGCAAAGGAGGACAAGGGAAGGTGAACACAGAGAAACTGAAGCAGTGCATTCCACAATACGGCATTCCAAGGAAAATAATGTAACTAGTAATAATATTCTGAACATGCCATGGTACCTAAATTTACTATTGATTAAAAAATCCAGCACAACCTGATCATTAAAGTATAGAACAATCTCACTGGAAAACAATATACGATTGAAAACACTATTATGTATCTGAACTAATTGTGATAGTATTTGCAGATGACTAAGTCATGGTCTGAAGACATGGACAAAAGGAATTCAGACGTCCTTTGCTAGTAGTAATAAAAATAAAAACTAATTGTTGACAGGCACAGCTAAGCTGTATCAGTTCAGAATCTGTCCCCTTCAGCAGCAGAGTTTCATCATCTTCAGAGTCATTATCTTTGACTAAGTTCTTGTGGTAAGATGCCATTTATTCTCCTAGAAGGCTAAGTATCCGAGTACCTTAACTTTTTCTTAACTTTTTAGTCATATTTTTTCATTTGAGTGACCTCCATTTGCAGATATAAATGACCTACCATGCTTTCTGGTGACCAGTTGTATCTATAATTGTTTCTTTTGGTTCCATAGCTGTTTATGCATATTCCAGAAGACCTGCCTCTGAAATGTGAGTTGTTAGCTCATTGAAATGCCTAACTTGCAGCACATCGTCATCAACATGCTTCTACAAAAGCACCAGACTTTTGAAAACCAAACCATAAACCAGGGCAATTCAATTCAGCCTGGTCTAGAATAAGTACCTTAGAGCAAAGCTAAATTAAATGGGTTTCAGTAAGATGGTGGAACAGGTAAAAACATTTCAGTTAAAGGTTGGGGGGATTTATTATTTTAAAGTTCTGTGTGGAGTCCCTTTAATAATTCTACTTGCTAAAAAATTTAATAATTTAATTCTGCTTGCTAAAAAATAACAGTCTTTAATGTTGTTCTACTATCTTTAATGAAGAATGAGTAAGTTTATTTGATTTTTTACTTTTCAGTGTCTAGCAGGTTAGTTTTGGCAATCTGGGTATGCAGAAATAGACATGAAATCCACGTCAAGGCATGCGTATAGGTTAGGATACTAAAGGTAAAGCCAATGACAAGTGGGCTAAAGGGGTACTTCTTATTTCTTCTCTCAGGCTGGAATTTATGAAAAGTTTGTAAGGAAACACAACTGCTGGACAGCAGCAAAAGAGCTCTAATTTTCTTTTTCTTGACACATTTATTATTTCTGTGTTATTTTGCTGTTACTGTTAACGTTAAAGCAGAATCAGAGCAAAACCCATCAGGAACAGCTGCTAAGTGTTAAAGCTCCATCACTTCCTGACTGCTTGTATGGGGTTTACCTGAAACAATCACTGAATAAGTTTCTTAAACATGCCATCACCTCCTACATTCTTAGTCTAAAATATGTTTGCAGTCAGTATAGTCTACTGTACAATTCAACCCCTCTTAAATGAAACAGCTAAAAAAAAATTAAATCGGAGATTAGCTCAATTGGTTAGAGTGTAGTGTTAATTATGGCCAGGTTGTGTGTTCAATCCTCAAATGAGCCTTCCACTTTAGGGTTGGACTTGATGAGCCGTTTGGGTCTCTTCCAACTCAGAATACTCTTTGACCTTATTTTGGAGAGCCCTTTATTCCCACTGACACTAAAAGGAAAGAAAATAGGGTAAGCTATGAAGGAAACACCTAAAATTATCATAAATGTAGTAACAGTAGAGTAACAGAGAAGCCGACTGAGTGCTATGGAGGTGATCTATCCAAATCTAGATAGGATCAGCTGTAGCTTTGTCTAGTGAACCTTTACAGGCTCCATAGCTGGAGGTTCCTCACCTCCTCTGCATAACCAACTGAACTGTTAAAAATCTTTTCTGATGCTCAGTCTGAACTTACCAAGTCATAATGTCTGATTACTGCCTCTTGCCTCTGCCATTTTTCCATGGGTTTCTCTTAGCTTTTGGGGTTTTATTATAAAACTGTTCTAATCTTTATTTATGCAAGGTCATTCTTCCAAAGTTCCAAATGTAAATGATACAGAGCTGTAATTCTGTTACCAAATCCATACTGAGCAGCATTTTTTTTTAAACTTAATGGGCCAGATTCTTCAAAGACTGCATGGAACAAGCATGATGTTTGACAGGATCTTCATTCTGAAAATATTGTTCCTTGCTACTGACAAGAAAAAGGCCTACTTTTTGCTTTCTTGTAGCTCTGTTTTGCCAGGGTGTAATTATAATATTCAGTAAATGTTTTAGTATGTAGGTGTATACCATAGAAATGTAACCAGGTAATCACATCTGATTGATACATGAAGGAAAGTATTTGGAAAGCCATTTTTTACTCTATCTTCAAGCCATAAATCTATCCCTTAGAGCTTTTTAGAGTGTGGAAAGAAGAAGTACTGCATACAGTTCTAGGTATATTCTCTATTTCATTCTTTCTGGACCAGCCTTTTCAGTCAAATAGTTTGTATATGTTATCTATATGGAAAAGTGCTTCACCATGGCAGAAATTTGTAGGCAGGTCTGTAGGATAATTTGACTTCTTTTTCCTCATGCTGGATGAATTTCTGCTATTCAACATATGTATTTCAACTCTTTTCTGCAATAGCAATATAAGGTAAAAGGTGGGATATAATAAAAGTATATATTTTAGATATTGGAGAAGTCAAATATAGATAAGATAGTTCTATTAAAATATAAACCGTGATTAAATTTCTGATTTAAATCATGCTGGGGAAAAAAATGGAAAATGATGTGAAACAAATCCCAAGGAAATAACTCATAAAAAGTCATGCTAATTCTGGTTTGGTTTTGTCCAGATCCTACAGCAGTGACCTCCAGGATCCTGGAGTAACTAACTTACTGCTGTCCATGGTTGCAAGTTGAAGCTGGGGCTTGTCTAACTCATTTACTTTTAACTTTAGCTTGTAGTCGATGGTGAAATTCTTTTGTCCCACAGTTTAAATAAATGCACAGTGAAGTCTAAAACTTGAGGCTATGGAATGTTTAACATCAAGAGAAATTATTCAATTAGTTGTAAAAAATAACTGAGGTGCCATGGCAATTAACTTCTCCAATATTCACTAAGAACATTATGCCAACTATGCGACATGGTCACAGATACGTTGTTTCTACATGTCTGTTGTTAGCATAGATTATGATGTAATTTATCTATAAGAATTACAAAATCTTGTACAACAGATAATTTTTATTCTTTAGCACCCACCAGGCTATAGAATTATAGAATGGTCTGGTTGTAATGGATCTTAAAGGTGATCCAGTTACAACCCCACTGCCATGGGCAGGGACACCTTGCACTAGACCAGATTGCTCAAAGCCCCATCCAAACTGGCCTTGAATGGTTCCAGGGATGAGGCATCTGTGGTTTTGATTTCCTTCCTGATTGTGCTAAATTACAGTAATTCAAAAAGCTTATTGAATGTCTCTACCACCACCTAAAAAGTTAAAAATATATTTGGAAGCCATAATTATCAGAAAATGTGTCATTAACAGGCTATGCCAATCATAATGCCATGGCATTCTATCTTATGATCACACAGAATTTGCTGTGATACACTATATGATAATCCTTCTTTCCTTTTATTTTGCTTTTGTTTTATTCAGGAAATGGTAAGAAAGCTTCTCTTAGGCTCTCCTGCTAGAAGATTTTATTTTCTTCAGTTTAAAAAAGAAAGAAACAAAAGTGCTCTCTGAGATTTTTTCGTATGTGTAGCTATAAAGATGTACTGGTATATTATTCAAAATGACAATAAAGAGCAATAGACGTAAATACTCCATTTGAAGGAAGCAATGTTGCCAGCAGAGGTGGAAAATGGATAATATCTTGGCTATGTCTATCCACCGAAATGGCCAAAACACTCAAGCTAAGAGAGAAGAGGAAGAAGCATGTGCCAAATTGGCACATAATGGTTCTCCATTTGAGCAAATGAGAAGTAACATGCAGAATGTGTATCCAAGAATACCCCCCCAGAAGAGCTCTCTAGTTTCACTTCTGCTCCAGCTGCACAGCTGTGCCCATCTCTTTTTGAAGTGGAATCATAGGCATCAATGCAATATTTTCCCCACAAGTAAGAACTTTTGCCTCTGTCCAATAATTAGGGACTATAGACTGTAGCTGCATCTAGATTGAGTATTCAGATTCTAATTTGTATGAGCATTTCTACATCACAGATGAATTAAGCACATAGGACAGCATGGTTCAACATGTATAAAATGTGTTAGGAAAGAATCTTAAATAACAATTCTTCAGTTTTTCTAGTCCTGCACAGTGGCATGCATTGAATTTCCTTAGGTATTAGTTATCTTCCTTCTTAACTCAAGACACAGCTGTAAACTCAATCTAAGTTCTTGCATTTTTTCTGGACCTTTCTTAGGTACTTTTGCTATCACTAACTAGAGAGTTGTAGAATTAAAAAGGTTTTATTCATGTGAATTTTCCACGAGACAACAGTCCAGATTTTAATCAATCCCTCCCCCAGACTGCTGACACAATTTCCACATTAGTCTTTTCCTTTGTTATCTTCATCATACTCAGACAAAAAAGCTACAGTATAAAAGATCAAACCTTTGCCATCCTATCCTTCAAGGTAGCCTCTCCCTTTTCCTCTATGTATACTTGAACAATGTGTTTTAAGAAATAATGTGTTTAGAAATAATGCAGCTATATGATCAGCAAATACTCTGTTACATATGGAATGTAAATAAAAAATCCCAACATTTATTCAATGGCTCATATGTGATTGGCTTGTAAAATGAAGACAAAAATCTGAGCACCACAGGACATGTTAGTACTTGCACACTTAGCCTGCAGACATACAGACTTCAATACTTTGTTTCAATTGAAAATCACCATAAAAGTTACAGTAAGATTTGGAGATTTAGTATTAGGTGTAGAAGGTATATTATAGTACAGTGTCATTCAACAATTAAAAATACATTCTATGAGGGTAAGAGGGACAGGGTCGTCTCAAAGAAAGTGTACAAACTGATCTGGCCAGAAGGACACCAGGGCAGTTGTCTCCTGGAGTTGCGCTAGGAGAGCAAATCAGCAGGAAAGCTGCCCTTGCCAGAGAAGTTGCTGTTCCTTCAGTTTTAAAGATGTGAGGGAGTCCAAACCAAACATTAAATGGAAGGCACTTAACAAAGCGTTTTGCAAAACCCATACTTCCGTTGGCCTTTATGGCACGATAGGAAGTTCCAGGTTTTTTCCCCATAGGAATTCTTAAAATATGGTGTATTGGTGTGTGTTGGGGCGTCCATAAAACAAAGAACATCCTTAAAGCCAGACTACCAGAAAATAAAGTCAGTGGCAAAACAATACCCAAGTAACTTGTCTGACATTTTTCTTACTGTGAAGGGAGTGATGTAAGTTAAAGGGGCTAAATTCACTGTACCATAATGTACCAGCCTTTAATCTTTTTGCTCACAATGGCAAAAAGTCCAGCTCTCAAGCTTAATTGTCAGGAGATCAGGCTAATGCAATTGATACAAAGATAAATAGATAGAGCAAATTCTATATTGCAAATATATATAGTGACAAATGCACATTCATTCATTTTTGTAGGTATGCTGCTGCCATTTTTCCCTCAGATCTGAGTTTTGAGTCAGTGTTTTATACACGTTTTCAATGGAAAATATCAAACTCAGAAATATTAAAAATTCTTGGTGATCTTGAGGGGAAAACACATCTATTTTAAGCTTAGCATTAGTGATTTGGTTTCAGAAGTCATTAACTGTAACCATGAAGAAATAAATGGGAACTATTTTCTAACTAGCTATTAGCTGAAAATTATAAATGAAGGAACTTTTGACATAGAAGTGATTCTTAGGAGTGCATATTTCAAATAGGAAACTTTCACACAACAGTATTTTCTAAGCATAAAAGCAATTAAATGACAACACAATTGTTGTAGATTTGTAGATATTGTTGATGCTGTATGAAGAATGCATATGTTAGTGTATCCATTCCAGTTGTCTTTTAGGTTAGTGATTTATATTGCTTAAACAGAATTTTAGTGAACAAAAACAATCCAGACTAAGTGATACCAAAGTATAATGTCACTGACAAATGCCTTGGTACTACCTAGAATATTGTATATTTCAAATATGCAGTGTCTGTGTTGAACGTAAATCATGATTGCCTTTATTGCCTTAGGAATCTACCTTAGGAGATGAACTACCTAAATGATTACTGGGAAAGAAGGTAATCTACTTTATAGCCTGTGGGAATGGCTAATTTCTGTGGAAAGTTTGTCTAAAGAACTACAAACAAACGAACAAACAAAAAGGCATGTATTTAAATAGATAAGTGGTGTATACACTCTTAACAAGTGTAACTGTATGGAAAAGCCAATTCCATCAAGGTTTCTGCATCAAGCATTATGGACAGTACCAGCAGAATACTGGCACTTGCTTTCAGTGGGACCTTTGTGCATAGTTTCAGACCCAGAGAAAAATTTATATTCTTATTGTTTGTGGTTAGTCATGCAGAGGAATAGGAAAAAGCAAAGTCTGTTATTAACTATCCCTGTAATTTACAGTTGTCCAAGGCAACAGCATTTACATGTGCAGAAAAGGGAATACAATAAATGTGAAGAATTCTTGCATTGATGACTGAGCTACTGACTAACTGAGGTACGATTGCATAGTGTTTGTTTTTAGTAAACGCTTGCAGGCCTTAGTCTTATAAACAAGTATACACTTTTTCCTCTTCTGTGGCTGGCTTGACTGGCTTTCTTACAAAGAATAATGTGAATGGGTGTTGCAGGGCTGGATTAAAGACAGATTCGTATGTGCAGATAGCTAGTGATCTACTCGTGTAGTGTTGAGAATTAGTGTTGTTTCATTATTCAGCTTTCTGTCTCATTTACCTGTTTTTAAAATGAAATTCAAAGCCTGAGGTACCATCAGGATAAGGAATCTCTTCAGATATAAAAATGTGTTTCTTTTAATAATTTAATTAACAAATTTTTTATAGTGGCTGATGTTACAGTGTCGTTACTTTAGAGCATGGATAAAAGTGAAAATATCTTCCTTTTGCAGGGTACTTTTTATGCAAACTCTTCCTAAATGCCAAGATTAAATCTCTGAGATTGGCCCTTGTTGTATGTTCTATAGAAACATTAGGAGGGTTTTAACCTAAAACTACTGTGCTGGTAGAAGAGATGTTGGAGGGTGAGATAAACAAAAGCAGTTTATTTTAGTTGTTATTTAGTAGCCCACTAATAATCATTGCATTCCATTTTAGGTTATCAGGGGCTGTTCTGATAAAACGAAAGAAGGAAAAAAAAACCCACAACAAAATAAATAACACTTTTGCAGCCTTCTTTTACTGCTCAGAAATAAGGCCATGAACAAGCAAAAAGGAATCAACCAGGAATTTCAGGGTAGCACATCAGATTTCATCTTGCAGTTGCTATGATTTTCTGACAACCTCCACGGGAGGAGCTGAAAACATGACTGATGCTCCTATGAGGGAATTACGCTGTTCTTGGTAGTTTTCCCTATAGCTTTCTCTATAATGTAAACTCACCTTGCAACTAGAAAATATTCAGAATATTTTCCTGCTTTCTTCTAGCAATCCAAGAAATTAGATTATTAAAATCTTCTACTATTTTTTAAGAAAGAAAAGAATGAGATGCTTTCATCCTTTTAAACCACAACCACAAATTGAAAAACCATGGCCTATGTACCTTGAGAAGCTCCATATTTTGACAAGTATGTATACTGGATACAGCCAAATTAATATTTCCAAAATTTATGCACCTCTTCAAAAGGCAAATGTGGCTCTTGGTGAAATCCTCAACAAACAACTGCTAAGAAAGAAAAGAAGTAGCCCAGCGCATTCGTAGCCCCTGGATGCCCAGGCAATCAGTAGAAGTTAGCCTTCATCCACACCTGGCAAGATCTGCTTCTAAGGGCAGCAAGACAATGGGAAAAGCAAAATAACACCTCCAATTTTAATATTAATTATTTTTATCCTTATTTTCATTATCACTGATATCTGTAGAATAATTTAAAAAATATTTTAACTTTATACTGTGTTTTACACTTATATACTCTGACAGCAACACATAATGATACCCAAACCAAACTTAAAGTTCTTGTTTTCTTTTGTTGACGTGAAGGTGATAACTATTAATCCCTATATTGAACAAAAAATACCCAAACTATAATAATTGGAAATGTATTTGTGTGGCTTCAATATATAATTTGATATACTAAAACCAGTATTGACAACAAACATATGTGTGACACTAATGTAATTACTATACAGTTGAACACCATGTGGTTATCTTCTTAGCTCTTTGTAGAAAGTTGGAGACTATGTTCTAAACCAATAATGAAAGCCCATCCATCAGACACTGTCCTCCTTAATATTTTCTTTCTCTTCAGCAATCTTCTGGGTATCCTAAACCTGTGTAGGAGTGAGCTTTTGATGGATTTTTTTTCTTCAATTAATTTAGTCCAGTGCCTTTGAGCTGCAAAAATTGGGAGCAATGAATTTGACAACTAAGTTGTGCATGTCATGAAAAATATTTTCCTGTGCTTGTTCTATAGCTCCTAGTCAATAAATTCATTTTCCACCCTAGTGTTTCATGCATTATGAGAAAGAACATATCATCATTTTGTATTTCATTTCAGTTAATACTCCTCATCTGACCCATACCTGGAATACTAATATAAATCAGGAAGCTCTGTATGCCATCCTATTACACTTTGGTTTTTTTTAAAGGATTGATGATCTTTATTAAAAAAATAAGTTTACAACCATGCAAAAACCTGGATGCACAGTTTGCTCATAACACAGCATAACATAATTCTCTCAGGCATGACATGATGCCCAGCATTAGTGACAGCAACATGACATTCCCCATACATTCTCCCTCTTTACATCTGTCATCACTACTCTGAAAAATGAATACTTGATGAGGAGAGGAGGGGGAAAGGCTGACAAATAGACAGCTCACATTGCAGAAGCCTCTTGACAAACTCTCTGAGGAGTGCTGTGTCAAACCTCATGTCGTGATCTGCATCAGTAGTCAATGCACGAGCAGACCAGAGGGGAAAAAAAGTCATATCCCTGGGTGTGATGACAAATTATTGCTTTTCTATCTCTTTGTGTCGTTCACTGGGATGGTAGATCCATCCAGTACATTTTATCTTGCAATTAAAAATCTTACACTTCTGGGGAAGATCTTTCTCCACCTTGTAAGTTTTTTTTGGTGTTTTTTCAGTGCCTAACAAAATGAGGATAATCAAGTGAATAATAAAGTCAAGGGAATAAATTTGAGTTACACAAATAAGTGTTCTGTCATAGATAATTTTCAGTTGTTCTGTAAAGCAATACCTTGTGAAGCGACAGGATAAAAGTTGTTTGATTTATTTTTAAAGAATGTCCTCTAAAAGGGCTGGATGAAGAAAAATTGAAGAACAGATCATTGTCATGAAAAAGTTTAATTTTTTATAAACTTCAATAATTTCCAGTCATTTTCTCCCACTGCAGCTTTCTGGTTCTCTACTCCCCAGCCCTATTATGAGAGCTTCAGAATTTTTAGTTGTCTGCATATAGCTTGACTATTAAGAAAAGTCTTAAATAATGTGATATCAATCCACACAAAGAACTGAAGATATGATTGGACTTCATTCTTTCTTCAACTGTTTTGAAAAGCTTGGTTCTTAAAAGATACAATTGCCCAGCTGTGTCCTCAACCATCAACTGTTTCATGACAGGCAGCCTTGAAACTAATCAAATCTGTGCTGATGGTGATAGAAAGATGCTGAAGGGCTATCCCAAGAAAGAATCTAGTAATAAAATACAGTACAAGTAATATTGTAGTTATTCATTATGGCATCTGGCAACAGGTGTTTTATGATTACATTTTACACTCAGGAAATCAAGAACATCGAATCCCTGGAGTTATTAGAAATGTTTCTTTTGCTGTGTTGTTGTGCTATGCATTCAGAGCTCTCACTGAAAAATTATCATCTTACTGAAACAGGCATTATTGGAGTGAGCATTTAAATACAGACTCACATAAAAGACAATGAGCTATTTATGAAGCTATAAAAAAGGAGACTGTAAAGAAATATAACAATGAATCATCTGTGATAATGAACTTACCTGCCGTGACTTCTGGTCTTTCTAATGTCACCTGTGTTGACAGAGTTAAGATTGAGGATGTTGGTGAAACAAAAGAATTTCAGGGTATTTGAGGGAAAGAGGTAAATTTAGAAAATGGCGTTACCAAACTAAAAAACTTAATATATGTCAAACTGGAGCTAGATGTACTGGTTCAGGACATCCATTTTTAAAAGTCTATATGGAACAATTCTCTTTACATTCGTAACCAAACTCTGCAAAGACAGCACACAAAAAAGTTCACAGAAGGCTAGAGTGAAAGAGTGAAGAGAGCTTTGATGAAAAAGATACAAGCTGGAGCTAAAGAGCCCCACAGCCCAAGGGAATCACCCCCAGAAGGCAGAATCATTATCTGCCTACTCTGGTTACCTGTGAAACCTCAACAGAAGCAGATTGTGCAGAAGTTGCAGTATGACAGCCACTACAGAGTTTGAACCCCTGGCTGAGAAATACATTTCTCTGACACAGACCTTTGTGGCTTGTTTGTATCTTGGGTATTTTGTGTGACCAGCATCCTGTTCTTCCTTATAGGTGCAAGTGAGCAGCTGCACCTCTACTCTGAGTTAGAATTGTATTTGGGTAGTGATTAATCTAGTGTTTTCCTAAGGGTATCTGGTTTTGCACATAATGAGACAATTGTCCAGGTATTTGTGAAAATGCCGGTTGAATTGGGAAGCAGTTTAACCGCTTCCCCAGGAGCCCGGATGCTCCATCTGTCTGCTCAGGATAACAGGGCCGTAGTTACAGTTGCCAATATTGTCCAGTTCCCCATATTTCACCACAGTGTTAATGGGGTCATTCCACTGTGCTGGGAAACAACATACCTTGAGATAAATTTACAGTCATATCAGCTGGATGTTTGCTTTGGAGCCACTGTTGAAATTGGACTTAGAACTCAGTAATTTGCAGCCTTTTTTTTCTATTTGTGCAATACTTGGTTTGTTCCAAACTGAATTAGCTGCAGCATTGTTTGTTTGCTCTTATCATGTAAAAAGAGAAAACCAAAATCAAAATAAAAACAAATACAAAAAAATAAAACCAAACAAACAAACAAAAAACCCCACAACTCAGCGTGAAGTTTTCCCTGAATTCCTCTCTGTGGTTTCATGCCGTGAAAACTCACATATTGAGAACCAGTTGCAGTTCTGGTCTCAGGGGTTTGTGAAGGTAGAGAGAAGGTACAGGAGAGTATAAGAGCAATTAGTGGGATCGAAGGGATGGAACAGTTTTATGATGTTAGAATGAAGGACCTTTACTTAGAGAGGAGAAGGCTGAGGGCATAGGTCTCAAGTTTATAGAATCGTTAAGACAGTAGATAAGGTGAATGCCAAACAATTAGTCACTAGATTTTAGGGCTGGTCAGAGTTTAATTTGAAACTCACTTTCCAGACTTGTTTGAGAGGGAGGGTAGGCTGTGCTTAGCCTAAGCCAGGTGCAGAAGGCAGTCCCTGTGGGATAAATAGCCCCAAGAATATCCGGGGGGGAGGGCAGGGCTGGTGGGGCTATAGGGGCAGACTGCACCCCTTCTGTAGGAGCAGGGGCAAGGGAGAAGTTTGGGGGAGAAATGGTCCAAGACTAAGAAGAAGGAAACCCCAGCATAAATATCACAGTTCCTCATGACAAAGACCTAGGGGGGCAATGACTTGTCACAAATTCCATCCCCCACCCCAATTTTTTGGGGAAGGCTGATACTGTGAGGTATAGGATGCAGAGGGACATCAGAAGGGTGAGCAAAACTCCAGGGAAGAGAGTTGGATACAAGGAAGAGCTTTTGAAAAAGAGAAATAATTGTAACTAATATTATTATTATTAAAGATTTCCCAGTTTTAGTAATTTGACATTATTGAACTGTTTATGAATTATGGGCTCCATATATGACACATTCCCATTTTGCTCATTTCAAAGTTTTGGGTGTGAAACTGCCTCTTTGCCCAGAGTCCTTCTGTGCAGAGACGTGAGGGAGAGTCTGATGGTGGCAATTGCTGTTTCTCTCTGTAAGGTGAGTTGCATGCATTGAAGTTGCAGCTACAACCGATGTCTTTAAATACTGCTAAAGGATGTTCAATCCAGGTGCTCATAACTGTGGAGGTGGGCAATAAAAATAGCAGTGATTCCCATAGTCCTGATGGAGGAAGACTTCAGCAGATGTATGTAATTCTTCTTGATGTACAAAAGGTGGTGCAAGAGAAGAGTTTCTTCAGAATCTGTTGTTTCTGCTGCTTGTGCTCAGTGGGGTCATCACAAAGACCCAGAAAATCAAGGAATCTGTCCTTCTCTCCCTGCATTTCTTATGGATTCTGAAGCATGTGTGGGCATGGAAACAAAACCTAACATGTTCCTCCTATCTGTGTCATATATGATGGTAGTTTGTGACTGCTGGAGACAAAGATCTGTGCTAGAAAGACCAGTGTTTAGGGTGGTAGTGGATTTCTAATGATTTTTCTCCTGTTTGTCATTCCTATATATTTAATCAGTCCAGTATATTAAAGTATGTTATTTATACAATGGGAGCTAAAAGGGACCCATGCTATCTGCTGTGATGATCCTAAAATATATAGTATTAGCTATTTTTTAACTGGCCTAGGAAAATGTCTTGACCAAATAAGTGTATCAAGATGATTACTTCAGGGAATTTAAAAAAAAAGTCTTGAAAGTCCAAAGTCCATGCTTCATTCAGTGCAATTCCTTTCAAACACAAATGCAAATATTTCTCTGAAAAGAAATTACTGAAACCACTTTGTTGAAGCTCAGCAATTAAATGTACTTACTAGGAAGTTTAATATATGACATTCTAAAACTATACTTAAGCTGTCATGTTGGTGTAGTTTATGTACTAAAGTCAGACGTCTGGCTTTCCAGCTGTTTCCATGACAATTAATTCACCATAGGTGACCTCCTTGATTTTGCAGAGCAAAGGTTCTTATGTTTGTAACAGGAGTACTTGGATATTTCTTATGTGGTCTACTCATATTTTATTTGTTTAATAACGAATGACTGTGCCCTTTGCTTTTGCCTTAAGCAAATACTGGCAAAATAACTATCTGATGGACACTGAGATACTTAGGTCTGTTTCTTAATAAGATAAGTTACATGCATTTGAGAAATTTTGAAGATCAATGCCATACACAAACAGATGAGTACAACCACAGAAGGATACACAAAGTGTTTAAGGTCAGGTTGGATGGAGCTCTGAGCACCCTGGCCTAGTGGAAGGTGTCCCTGCCTATGGCAGGGGGTTGGAAACATACGATCTTTAACATCCCAACCCAAGCCATTCTGTGGTTCTGTGATTCTACAACATCCACATATATCCCTCCCTACACATATAGAGAGACAAAGACAAGGAACATACCATTTTCTTCAGGAAAATTTAGTTGTTTCTCTTTTTTAAACAAGGTTAAATTGTGGGGATGTCACTCAATCATACACCATGGAAAGGAAACCATGGTCTCCATTTCATTAGCCCATGTATATTTTAGCAGCAGAGCTTTAAGAAGTAAAGCAAAGTCTTTGATTTGCAGTGAGTTTTACTGTATAACAAAATTAATCTTGAGATTAGCATGCGGACACCAAGGAATGTTCGTATTAGAGGTGGTGTAATGACATTTATAGCCACATTTTTCACTAGTACTGAATTTTTTGTTTGATTTTTTTCTATTACAGGATTTGTACATATGGGTTTTAGCTCTGTGAAAAGCTAAATCTCCTAGAAATTGATGTCTGTGGTTGAGAGGGAGAACTGGTTATGAAATAAATGGTGAAGATTTATCAATAACAAAGGGAGGATAAATAAGATATACATCAAATACAAAATTAGAATTAAGCCATTCTAGTCTAATGGCTAGAATACTGAGTTTATAACTAGACAGAAAAGACACCTTTTTAATGCTACCTGTCTCAGACAGTGAGTGGTCCACCAAATGCACAGACAATTACACACTTTAGGACACAGATTTATCTTCCTTAGTAAGTTATTTCTCTGAAAGTAACATTAAAATAATCTAGTATGAGTTTCCCAAAAGGCTACATTTCGATGTAATTGTTTTAATTTCAGAGTAGTTTATTCTTGACACAGCTCTGTATTCTCAGCCCCGTGTCTTCTCTGTGCTCCCGTGCTGCCTTATGGATAATGGGTCCATGTAAGCAGATGGCCTGAGCATCTGAACTCTTCCCTTCGCTGGCTCTGAAGTGCCACCAAGCCATTCCCCTGCTGCCACCTTCCTGAGGGTGCTGCATGAAGCTGCATGAGACCAAAGCAGGGGCATCTCTGCTTGCCCAGGTACCCTCCTAGTTTCTCATTCTGCAACATACTGTCAAAATGTTAACAGACAAAAAAAAATTATGAGTGAGATCCTGAACCCAAAAACAGAGATGAAAATCTCCTTATCAACACTTCAGTCCCCTGGGCCATCTGATCTCTTTTATAACCTGCATGTATCCAGCATGATGTCACCCTTCTTGTCCCCTTGCTTATTACAGACTTCTCTCTCTGTTGCTGCTACCACAGTTTCCTTATGTTTTCGTTGTTTTTCTATGCATTTCTTATAGTAGGAGTAATTTTGATACATTTAACCTTTATAATTAAATACTGTTTTCTATTTTAAACCTTGATACTGTACATTTTGGGGAACCTCAGAGTAATGAGCTGGAATTTCTTCTTAAAAAATCAAATCCTTACTTAAATGTTGAAGATTCTGCAGCAGTTAAGGCATAAGAATCCTTCTGCTCCTATCCAGTTTTTCTTCTTCTGATCTTAACGTTTGCAAAAACAACAATTTAAAAACAGCAGAGTGCATGATGTGGAGAAGAAAAAGATTTGAGATTTTGTAGGAAGTGCTGACAACTTTTAGGTAGAATTTATAAACAATACATGGTTCACCAAAATAGTTACATTGAAATTCTCTGTTAATCTTTATTTCCATTTTCTACACCAAACAGCAACTTTGATATTAAACAAAGTAATTTCTTTAAGGGGTGGAAGAGATCTAGCTTTTCACCCTAGAACTACTTTAGCAATGTTCTTAACAACAGTTTAAATAGCTAATTATATCTTCATCCTTTAGAAGTGGATTTATAAAATCCTAAGATTGAATCTCTTTCAGAATTATTATTTATTAAAGACAAAATTTTCCCTAGGATCATAAAATATATGAACTCAGGTAGAGAGCCTTTTCAAAATTTCATTAGGCACTTAGAGACACCTGGAAAGACATGAAAGTTTTGTATCAAACTCCTGAGCCAGCTAGGGCTGGGCACAAAACAGGCTCTCTCTACTCTCTAATTTTGAGTTAAAGGGAGATCACCCAACACTTCAAAGGATCTCAAGCTCTCAGCTATTGTAGATAAAAAAATCACAGCCCAGTTCTGCTCGTGCACAACTCAGTGGGAAGAATCAGATTTTTTTAAGTAAATTTATATAAAAATTAAATTTTTTTTTATAGCCTAATTCTCTTAATTTGGGATGAAGACACTGTACACCATAAATGGGACACATCTGTTTTAATTAAGTTGTTTTAGTGCTATGGGAAATACCTATCCCCTTTTTTCAGCCTTATCCACTTGAGTTGGTAAAACTCTAAAATTTTCGTGTGTATGCTCATTTTCTGTGTTTCCACTGACACTTTTTTTCTCCCTCGAGGTAGTACTGAAATGCTTAACACAGGTCAAGCATTTTTCAGTTTCACACAGATTTTTATTGCTGTTTGTTTTCTTCAGTCTATTTATTTTATTGTGATTAACATCTTCCTGTGTTAAAAGAATACATTATGAGTACCTGAGTGAACCCATTGTAGGACATTCCCAAGCAATATCTTACCAACAAAGCCTTTAATTTATGAAGTTAGGATGCTGTCTGTCTTTTTCATAATACATTCTCTCTTCAAAGGACCTAGGTCAGAAGTGCTGAGGCTGTCTGAGGCATTGTTTTTGCTTGCCAAGACTCTGTATGACTTCTAAACTACCTTGTGCAGTCATTTTTTATTCAAAGCATGCTATAAATTGAGATTGCAAAATATAAAAAATATAAAAATATAAAAATATAAAAATATCTTTTTTTTTTAATTGGCACAAGAAATGTGCATTTTTCCATTTTTCTTGTAATTTAGAAAGGTCCCATATCAAATAGTTTTTAATTTATGTGTTTTCCTGCTGCATTTGTCTCCTTTGATGAAGTTCAGACTTATTTTCAAACTCAGAAACATGGCATTTAATTTTTTTTTAAGATGAATCATTGCAGGCTGTGAAAAGACCAGTAGAATCAGAATGATATTTTAAAACATATGTTTAATTGTTTTAGCTCCATATTTCACTGCACATCATTGATTTTGCAGAGGTCACATAGCTATAACCTGAACTTTTCATTTGAGACAGTGTTAGGGCACAGATGTAAATGGGACTCAGAGTTCTGAGCCTGCTTTACCATTTAACTTGTTTCTGTTATTTTATAAATTTTATTTTGTATTAATCTTCAATTAGAAAAGTTAGAAAGAAGAAACCAAATCTTTTTCCTCAGGGAAAATGTTTGAATTATGTCATAAAACTGGTTTTGGTTAGTAATGAGGTGCATTTTTAAGTTACATTAATAATAATTTAGCCCCAGTAATGATAAAAATGCAATGGAAGTGATTTGTGTTAACACAAACTACCTCAATGTATTATAGTGGCTGAGAATTGCTTAAAATGACATTGCAAGGTAGAAAAAACAAGACCTAAAGAGAGCTGATGGGTTGTTTCAAATCTTTCCTGAGTGTGACGTTTCTGGATGCTCAGCTCCACTGAGACAAAAAGCACTTTCCTTTTATCAGGAAATGGTTGGCTAATTCTGAGCTGCTGCAATTGCAGCTACATGTGTTTTATATTCTCTTTATTTTTATTTTTCCTGATTGCTGTTTTGTCTTATTCAGATTTTACTTTCTAATTTTTTCCAAATTTGATTTACTTGATTAGTATTGCTTTCCACTCACAGAATTAGGCTTTTTCCAAATCCTGGGCAATTATATTGGTCAATATTGCTTTTTACATGTTTGCGTTGAGTAAAGAGGAGGAAATGCTTCTAGCTTTGAGTAGATACATTTCAAGCTACTTAAAATAATTTGGATAAGTCAAGTTAAAGTGCTTACTGACTACTGAACATGCAGTCTTAATGCTGTCTTCATCTTAGATATCATATTCAAGATAGTAAGATCTCACTCATATGCAAATGACTGCGTAGAGATGAAATTGATAACTAATGAGGGATTTTATCCTGACGAATTTAGGTTGCATACATGAAGGGAACCTATGATGGATGGATGGAGAGAGGCTAATTTAAAAGGCCTGGAGTGACAGGGCAAGGGGGGATAACTTCAGACTGAGAGAGAGTAGGTCTAGATTGGATATTAGGAAAACAATTCATCCCTTGGAGGGTACTGAGGCCCTGGCACAGGTTGCCCAGAGAAGCTGTGACTGCACCATCCCTGGAAGTGTTCATGGCCCGGTTTAATAGAACTCTGAGCGACTTGGTCTAGTGGAAAGTGTCCCTATGGCAGGGGGGTGGAAGCAGATGTTTTTTTAGGTCCCTTCCAACCCAGGCCATTCTGTGATTCTATACCAGGGTGATACTTTGAGCATGTTTAGAACCTGCTTTCCAAATCAGCTT
The DNA here is from genome assembly GCA_024500445.1 of Entomyzon cyanotis. Taxonomy (NCBI): domain Eukaryota; kingdom Metazoa; phylum Chordata; class Aves; order Passeriformes; family Meliphagidae; genus Entomyzon; species Entomyzon cyanotis. The sequence goes on from JAKEPQ010000756.1 coordinate 8,363,441, forward strand.
GAAAAACAGGAAATGGAGTATTTACTGCAGTTTTGATTTTTGAGGACATATTTCTCATGGAATAGTCATTTTGAGAACTTTGGAAGGCTTTGAGGCTAGTACCAGAGGGATCAGTGGCACCCAGTGATGCTAAGATGTAAATGCATGGGTTCTGAATACAAGGAAAGTCATAGGAAAGACACAAAAAACCCCCCAAACAAACGAGCAAAAAAAAAAAAGAAACCCCAAACAAAAAACCCACAAAAAAACCCGCACAAAACCCCCCGAAAAAACCCAAAAACAACCCAACAACCCTGTGGAGATAGAAACTAATTCACTGGGCAACAAAGTTGGTGAAGGATCTAGAGAGTGTTGTATGAGCAGGTAGGGATGTTTAACCTGGAGAAAAAGAGGCTCAGCAGAGACCTTATTGAGGTTCAGGTTGGACATCAGGAAGGTTTTTTCACTGAAAGGGTCATCAAGCATTGGAACAGGCTGCCCAGGGAGGTGGTGGAGTCACCATCCCTGGAAGTGGTCAAGAAACAACTGAATGTGGCATTCAGTGCTGTGATGTGGTTCAGAAGGTTGGAGTTGATCTTGGAGGTCTTTTCCAACCTAAATTATTCTGTGATTTTATCTTTCACCTGAGGTAGACACTGAGGTTTGAGGTTTTCACTTCGAAGCTCTAGGATTTGGACAAACCTTGCTACTGAAGTATTAAAGCAATGATACAGTAAACCTTATATTTTTTAACAATTCTACACAGGGCCATAATGACTGATAGGCAAGAATTAAAGACATGTTAGTCTGAACATAACAATAAATAAAATTTCAGGAGAGATTTTTGAGCTTTCAAAGAGTGGAAGAAATTAAGACAAATTGACCACTTCATGAGACTTTGTCAAAAGCATTTTTGCAATCCTGAAAAGCTAATTCTTTCCCTAAAAAAGCTATTTTAGGCTGGAACAGACACAGTCAAAGAAATAAGCAGAAAAGAGAGCCTTTTTATGGTTGGAAAATGCACCTTGTAACAAAAAGAGGGAAAGATGTTCTGTGTGTGTTACATATTGAGTAAGGGGAAGGTGAGGTGAGGGAACAGAAGCTTTATTAAAGGACATTATTAACACAAGAGAGAAAAATTAAATTAATTAAATTAAGCCAGGAATGAGTACATCTGAGGACAGCTTTGTAACTACCAAAGTAGTGAGACTTTATGAGAATTGCCTGTAATAGAACACTTTTAAAGTTAGGCTTGACCCATTTATGTAAAGGATGATAATTTTTGTAATAAGAGGGTAGAGGGTGTGATTTGTGTAGGTGGAATGACAGAAAATCTATTTCAGTTCTATGTTTTTAGACCTCATGGAGGAACTTCTGGGTCTACTCTAGAAACTTGCTGATGTGCTGGTGAGGAAAAAAAAAGGGACTATTTCTGAGAGCACTTTTTGCTTGATATTTGTTTGATAAATTCCTGATTTATTTTCTTCCAGGGGATACTATTCATCCCTGGGATAAACAGAGGATCTGTATGGTGTTAAAAAAAACCCCCAATATGTTCTTATAGTCTCTAACAGAAAAAAAACCTAGTCCATTCACTATAGAACTATAGAAAATTTATATAGAAATGTTACTATAGAAAATTTGGAGACTAAGGAATAGTAGCTGGGTAGAAAGTTGTTAATTTTTTCTGTATGGTCCCTTTATTTCCTGTATAGTCCAGTGTTATAAACAATTTTACCATTTCCAAGGAAGAAACCCTGGGGCATATGAGTGCTATGAATACACTGGGCAACTATTCTTCTGCATCCCTATGTGTTTGCCCTTGAATTTCAGCAGACTAACCATGCAACTGCATAGAAAGGGTGAGTTCCATTTCCTCCCTCAGGTTTTTCCTATTTGATCAAAAATGCTTTTTGATGGAAAATATATTCATTATATTTAACTGAACAGAGACAGCATCATAAATTATTATTTAGTAGCTTAGTACAAATATACTGTTGAATGGATTTTTAAGAGGGATGTTAAATTAATTGTACTGCCATTTCTAAGCCTAATTCTTTTTGAGCAGTCAAAAATTATAATTCACAGGAAATCTGATGCTATCAAAAGTAATGATAAACACTAACTGTCTTTACTAAGAAAGGCTATGGTCAATTTTTTTTGGCATCTTGAATATGACAATCATATTGAAAAAGTCATTCTTTAAAGCCATTTCTCACTTCCTTTATTCTTGTGACCATCAAAACAAATCTTTTATGTTTAAGATGAAAGAAAATATGTCTCTGTTTAATCATTCTGAAGAGCTTTTCTTTTTAATATTTAGGCTTTCAAATACTGAGTGCAAATGTTAAAGTTTTCATTCAGCTGGAAATCTGAAAATCTGGAGGGACTTATATGTTAAACTTCAGGTTTTAACAACATCCAGCAACCCAGTACCAGCACCAAAACCTTTTCATATTTTTGCGCATATGATCAGAAGACTTAAGACTTGCAATTCCATATTATACAACATTAATCTGATCACTTTCCCATTAATATCAAAGGTAAAATACCCAGTTACTCTGTGGGAATAATATAACTTTTCCCATAATGGACATGAGATGAGCATAAATAGAATTTCAGTATAAAATAAAAGTCATAGGTAACACATGCCAAATAGGTATGTTGAATTAATTCAGAATTTTTTCCCCCTTTCATTATGTCCATATGCCTAAATATATATTTCATGTGATTGTCAAACTACTAATCTCAATTTTTCAATGATTCTTGCTGGACAATCAATTTTCATTCAATCTGTGGTAAGTACCATTAGTATTTATGGGATTTGTAGTACACATGGTAAGACAGCAAAACACTTAATATTGACTTGGTTTTGATATTTTCAAGTATTAGCCAAGTTACATTGAAAATTTTGTCATGGTTCTCTGGAAAAATGACAGAATAAAACATGATGTTATTATTCTGATATTAAAAATATGCAAACTAAGAAAGTATCAGCAGTGTGAGTGAAAGTTGTGAGTATGGACATAAATAATCCATCATATAAAAGGCTCGTCTTCCACATGTTGAGCTTGTAGTATTCAGTATATTTTTCTTCTTTTATGCTAGTGGGATGGTAAAGATTGAGGCTTCCTTGTTTAAGAAGCTTCCTGAGCTTGTATTTATTAATGCAACTGAATCCTCTATCCTTCTGCTGGTACATGTAAACTATTTCCTTTCCTATTTAGAAATGTTTGTTTTATCTCGAGAGTCCCAGAAGAAATTTTAATAGCTGACCCTTTGGACATATGTTGTGACTCTAGAAGTGCATTAATTTTGTTTCCATAGGAGGTCTCATGTGACAATACAATAAATAGGTTACGTGGTTATAATTAATGTTTCTTTAAATAGGTCATCAGAGTGTAAAATCTAACATCAATGGTAATTAATTGGCACTTAAGCAAATATTCAACAATTCCCTTGTTAGTCTCAAAAAGGCATCAGCTTTGTCTGTAATTATCAGAGCCAGGCTTATTCCATTCTAAAAAATCTAAAAAACATAGTGCATGATGTATATTTCACTATGACTTTAAGTTACTTCATACTATAACAGAGAAGAATTTCAAAAGGATATATAACTTCATTGCTTTTCACTTTAAATTATCATTAGTAGAAAACACTTTATGACCAGATTCTACTCCAATATTCTACCAATCTCTTCTACAGGCCTAAACCCATCATAAATTCTTTAAAATATAACTCAAATGTCTAGTATTGCAAACATAATTTCAATATATTCTAACTGATTTTTAAGAGAAACCAGAGAAATAACCACCCTAGTTGATATTCAGGAGTCATTACATTATGAAAAATTACACAGTTGTTATTTTTATTCATAGGACAAGATATAGGTTTTGTGTTTGGCTTTACTTTCTTTTTGACACTGGTGAACAGAAACCAGAAGTGTCTTAATATTATATCAACATTAACTAATTTACTGGTTACAGTGGTGTTGAAGTCGTTTGCCATTACCAGCAGAAAGGTGATAGGCTGTGGGTTTCCCTATCCGTGCCGGTCCCAGGGAGTGGCTGGGATGAGCCCTGAGCTGGATTCCCAGGAGTAAGGGAGAATGTTGGTGTTAGAAAATTAAAAATTGTCAAGTATATGATGCAGGGAACATTGAAAGGGTGATCACAATACCAAAGAAAATAAGTAGATTCTAGGTTGGGCTTTAAAAACAAAAGGTATTGCTGTTGAAATTTTATATCTATCATTATATACACTTTTAAAATGTTAAGATATGAATTTGATTAACAATAAATTCTTGGCTCCACATACATGTGCTGTGTTCCCTTCTGGTCTTTGCAAGATACCATGCATAAAAAATGTTATGCAATATATCACTAGATTGTGAAGATGTAGAAGTCCTCTGCCAGTTATATTATGCAAGATGCTGTTGGCATGCAGTAAACAAATAGTCACAGAGGCACCAGTGCATTGAGAAATCCCACTGAAATGTTTGGCCAATGTAATTTAAGAAAATGACTGAATTAAAACAAATGTATATGACAACATGGGGTGATATTCTATGTGATGATAGCACTAGGAAAAGACATAAATAACTCTGTGGAAAAGAACAGCCTTAATTCTGGTTGTAAGCTTGATTTTTAACCAAGTATTTGGAATAAGTTGAATATGTGGAATAGAGGAATAGGTTGCTGTAATGCGGCTGCTGAGTGTCACTTGAGGCTCTTTAATATACAGTGGCTGGTGTCCAGCAGCTAATGCAGGAAAGCCTTGCTCTGCCATAGGTGTGTGTGGTGGGCATATCCCAAAAGCCTGGACCAGCTCAGGGACTGTGTGTTCTGGTTTGGTAGCTAAAGCCCACAGAGTTGTGATTAGGGTAGCCAAAACAGCACTTGTTTCAAAAGAGTCCTAAGGACCTTAGGGAAACATCCTGGGCACATTATTTCTCAGTAAGAACCATATTCTGTATAAAAATACTTGATTCAAAATCATTCTCCTTTGTAAAAATTAACCAGTTTCTGAAGAGACTAGAAACAATCTTAAGGGGGCTGAGAAAATGTATCCAAAAGAGGAGCTATCAAATGAACCCTATCTTCCAATGCTTTTTTGCCATACTGTCTGCTGATCTAGCCCAGCTCTTCATATAATTAAATATTCCACTATGTCTGACAAGCAGCCAAACATTTCTACTTTTCATAAATTCACTATGTCTCAGGGGTATCCAATGAGGTTTATGGCATGAGAGACTGTGGATGATTGTTTTTTCCAGCTATGTGACCACACAGTATATTAATGCTAATGGAGTTTCTCAGATTCATCCTGCTAATGCAAATCCAAGGGGATGCAATGCATTCTTTAGGTCTGCCACCAGTACAAGTTATTTAATTACACCAGAACATTATTCAATAGCAGCAGAACTTCAGTCAACCCCACAAATCCTTCAGGGTAGTCACAACTGCAGTGAAACAGTCAAACTGATTTTCTGACATTTTAAATGATTTTGTAAAGGGCTTTTGGGTTTTTTATCTGTAAAGAAACACTTTAAGTTTTTTAGCATGGAGTTTACCCTCTGTATAAATGCCCATTTTAGTGAATCACTAGGAGCACCCAGTTACCATGAAGCTCACACAGACTCACCTGACTTTCTAAACCTGTTTATCCTTAAGTTTTGGCATCTTTAGCTCTTTCTTAAAATCTGCAGGCATTGTCAGATAGAATATTTGACATTATTTGCCTATTTGATTAAAAGTGAGTTTGGAACCTTTCTTTGGCACGCATATCTTTGGTCTTAGGCATGTCTCCAGGCTTTGGCTGACCAAAACAGATTTTTTCAGATGTATTGAAACAGAATTGTCCTAAAAAACAGTTTCTTAGCTGGTAATTCATGCCTATAAGTCAACAGTTTAATGCTTTTAAGATTCCAGGATATATTTAAGGCTTTTCAATGTAGTAGATTATTAAAAGTCAGTTAATATCACAGATGAGCTTAGGAGAGAGCCAAAAAGAAAAAAAAAAGAAGAAAAAAGAAAGAATCATGCACTGGACTTTATTTGCATCAAAAATTATGTACAATTGAGATTTACATTTTAAAATAAGGTCATGCATGGTCATACATTTCTGTAAAATTTAGCATCAAGTTTTCCTATATATATATGCACAAGAATATAGGAATTTAGGGTTTTTTTATTTTTGTTTTATTTTCAAAGAAACCTATACAAACTTTAAAGTATAAAATAATGCCATTTAGCATGGAGAGATGAAAGTATCCATGAATAAGTACACAGAGCTTGTAAATCAGGCATTTAGAATAAAAACACACTTCACTGTCTTGGCATAAACCATTCAGTGTGCAAGACCTTCTGGGGCGAAGGAGTAATAGGAGAGAAAGCACTTAGAAGAGTTAGAGAAATTTGCTGGTTTTAAAAATTAGTTAACATTAAAGCAGCATTGGGGATGAAGAAAATTGATGTTAAGGCATCTGATAACAGGCAGAAGCTTCTGTTAATATTCATCCATGTTTAAAACAACTCATCAGTCAAGACATCTTCATTCAATTGTCTTTGAGGAGACTTATTCAATCCCATTGGCTCCTTTACTACAGCCTTACTTACAGCAATTTGCATTCATCTTTGCACTTTTATTTGAACAGAAGCTAGATTTTTTTTTTTCCTTTTTCTTCATGATTTTCCTGTTTATAGAGAATCATGTTTTAGGATTCTTTGATTGGAGGAACTGCTTATTTATCCCCAGAACAGGATGCCCAGGGAAATTGTGGATGCCCCATCCCTGGAAGTGTTCAAGACAAGGCTGGATGGAGCTCTGAGCAACCTGGGATAGAGGAAGGTGTCCCTGCCCATGGCAGGAGGTTGGAACAAGATGAACTTAAAGGTCCCTTCCAAACCAAACCATTCTTTGAGTCCAAGATTGCACAGTCACTCTCTGGTTTGTATTAACTGCATGTCCTTAGGTCATACTACTGTTTTCTAGAAGCTCTGCTCCTGTGAAGAGTTTACTTATGAATAGAAATGATGAGACAAAAAATATATTTCCCGACATGAGACATATTCTTTTCTTTCATTTTGAAATATTTATGTGAACAGAGCTTTAATGTAAATATACTTACAATTTCTACTAAAAGAAGGGTTAACATTTACATACACCAGAATTCACTCTGGGGATAAGATGGATATGGTTACAGTTTTTATCTTTAGAAGTTATTTTTTACAAAGGTAATAATTTGCTTTGAAAATGTTGGGGTTTTTTCTTCAGACAGAATTACCATTATATTACCATTGACTTCTAATAAGCTACTGCTTTGCAAACACCAGTTAATGGAGTGTTATGGACACTGTCTACACACCTGTATTTTACTACTACCTAAACTACTTTGCAAGATGTTTACACTTCCTAATGTTGAAGGATGTTGAGGTGTTATTGGAGGTATCTTAGGAACAAAGGCAAGATAAATAAAGTTCTTCAGAGTACAGAAAACCCCTTACTGTTGCTGTGGCCCTGGCTCAGCTGAGCATCCCTAGCCCATTGCACAGTGGCAGGGCCCCACGGGATGAGTCGTGGGAGTAACTAAAAAGAGTGCTCCCGGGGAGCCTTGAAATGAGACGCTATTGGCCCAGCTTGTCTCCCCTCCCACATTACATATAAAGATTAATTCCAGAAAGTTCATCTTTGTTGGCCAATGCCGTGTTCTCTGATTGGAAAATTCAAAGTTCCGTACCTTCCCCCCTTGTTCCCTCATAAGATTAAGTTATTGTCAATCCAGAGTTTTGTGTACTCCATTGGCTCTTTCGGTCTCCCCCCCTCCCTTTTTTCCCCACTTTATAAGCCTCATCACAACGCAGAGCCCGCGCTGTCAGGTCGCTGATCCAGTCCCGTCCCATCCCTCCTCCATCTCCCCTTACCCTTTTAATAAACCTCCTGGATCACCAGCTCGACTGCCTGCATCTCTTGCCTCCGCTCCTGGTCTCCGGGTCGCGCTGCTCCCCCGAGAGCTCTGCCTTTTCCCGAACCACCCCGCCTCCCTCCGAGAGCGGGCTGCCCTGCTGGGGCTCCAAAACAGCGGCCAACCCCATCTCAAACTGAGTCAGGGGGTTGTGAACCCCATCACCTTACCACTAAGATAAATAGCATTACACTAATACTTTGATTTCACTAGAGAAGCACGTAGAGTGAATCAACCTGCAGGAAGGTGAATTGTCTATCCCACTTTGCACCTCATAGCATGCATAAAGTAGTATACTACTAATGTAAGTTAAGTAATAGATATTTAGAGATATATATGTGTGAAGAATTAAATTAAAATTAAATTTAAATTAATGGTTCAGTGATGAAGAAACAGAGAAAGCAAAATGGATTAGGAAAGGACTGGAATATGATTCAGTCTCTTACAGAGAGATTCAACCCTTCAACCCTTCAAAAAAACTAGAGCAAGTCTGATGCCATGTGTTTCAGCTTAAGAAACCTTTTAGGATTGTATTGATCTCACCCTGTCCCTCTGGGACAACGGTGACCAATGTACAATTTATGTATTTAAAGGAGCACTAGTCTTAAATAAATTGAATGGGTAGCAATGTGACAATGGGTAGCAATCATTATAATTTCTGTATCTTTCAGTAAGTTATTGCACTTGCTATGAATTTTGTGGTGCAAAATATATACCACTGCATTTTCAATATGTCTTCTCCAAGAAGACAGTTTCTTAAAATTTTCTATTTTTTCACTCTTTTATGTATTTCATTGTAAATCTAATATTGGAATTTCTCTTAAGTAATCAGTTGAAATACAGTCATTAATAAGCTGGGTATTTCCCTGTATATAATGGTTATATAAATTTATAGATAGATTTAGCTTAAGTATATTACATATATGGTGCATAAATACATATATATATGTATAGAATATATACACGCTGGTAAATAGACATTGAAAATTTGTTTAGACAATTCATTCTTCTGATTTGAATTGTAAACAGATCATGTAAAGGTAAAGTCTCTGGTGTAAGGGCTGTAAGGTTGGTCTGAATTAAAAAAAATAAACAAAAGCAAATATCACTAATATCCATCTTCTATGGTAATTCACTGTCCTTATTTATATAAATCAAGAAACTGACCTAAATTTATTTTGTCAATTTACTCTAAATTTATCTGCTCAACCCAGAACTAAAGAAAACAATGAGTGTGAAGCTTAGGGTTTTTGAAACTAAAATTTAATCTGACTTCATTTTGAATTCAGGATGAACATTCATGTTCTCACCATTGACTCTATCTTCCTGTTCTGTATCACTGCTGGACTATTTAATTTTCACTGTCATTACTCTCCCCCCTTGGGAGGTGCCTGGGATTTCCTGTGGGCAGACAAAGTCTCCTGAGCAGTCAATTCCAGAGCAATTTGCTTGTTGGATGATGTGAATAAATACTGAGCAATGCCTGTGGGCCCTGGCTGAGGCACAAAGAATAACAAAACCACAGCTGCTGTAAAAATGCACAAATGTTGTAATACATGAGCACTGCTGCCATTGTGTCACATTTAACACTGGGTTAAATCATGATCTCTTACAAATGAACTGTGTAAATGCTAATGGACATATCTTCAACAAATGTAATTGGAAAGGAATTCACTGTATCTATAACTGCCTTGGGAAGATGTTTGGTCAGGTCAGACACAGGCAGGCCTTTATGATTTCTCTGAATCACATATAGGTATCTGAAAACTTCTGAAGAAATTCTTTATATTTTACCTTTGGATTCTCAGTGAGTAAGATGTTTATACATTCATTTAATCTGAAACATCTTTAAAATGTCACTGATGCATTCACTGAGATTAGTCATTTGCTTGTAATTTAGGCATGAATTTGAAGCACTAAATGAAGGATTGATTGAAAAACCACTTAAAAAATTTCTTAATAGAAATAACTCTGCAGTAGCAAAATCCTGTGGCTCTTATTCAAAAAACATAATTGTAATTATATGGAAATTCTTGTGCAAGGAAATATTTTTAAGGGATGAAGTTCACTGAATCTCTTCCATCCATATTATTATCTGACAAATTAATTAAGTGTGATGTTTGTAATGGATGATACTGTTTTAAAACATTTCATTCTGTACACATTTTGATGGGAGAGATAAGCTTTCCTAAGATGGGAGAGATAAGCTTTCCTAAGAAAAAACAGCTTTTGAAATTCTTATTTGGGCAGAATCCTTTTTTCACCCTTCTGTTGACCTTCATTGAAGAAAATATTTCATATATTTACAGCTGACATACTGACACAGTATCTAAACCCCTCAAGAACCTGGAACTACTCTGCTAGGACTTTAGATCTATGTTTAATCTTGGCACCTGAATCCCACAGAAGAGGAAGGTGATCACAAAAATCATAGAGAGGCTAACGATCTCATTCCACCCCCTCTGATGAGGGCAGAGACACCTTCCATTCTCCCAGGTTGCTCAGAGCTCCATCCAACCACGCCTTGAACTCTTCCAGGGATGGGCAGCCACAGCTTCTCTGGGCAACCTGCACCAGAGCTTCACCACCCTCACAGGGAAGAATTTCTACCCAGTAGATCCCTTGAGAAAATCTGTGATGAAAAGGGGGAAAGTGTAAGGCAAAAGAAAGTAGCCTCTGTAGTGAGATATTACAGAAGCTGCAAAATTATTCTTCTGCTTTTTTTGAGCAATAAAATAAAGAAGCCTTACTGTAATGAACCACAGAGGATAATAAAATAAATCTAAGGAAGGACCTAGGAGTTATCTTTGTTAGTAACTGCTATTTCAGTTAGCTTTAGAATTTAGAAATGTCAGAAATAACGCATGGCTTGATAAGAATGTAGGAAAAAATTCTGTAGCAGATATGCTCTGTTGTATGAGGAAAGTATGTTCTCTGTATGGTATGCATTTTATTCTGATAAAATTTGTATGATATTAAAAAAAGAACCATTGTGGATTTTTGAAAACATTCGTCAGACTTTAAAAAGTCTGCTTTAAATTATTTGAATGTTTTACTGTTATTATAACTCTCAAATTCTGAGAGTTTTAAAAGAGTTCTGCAAGGATAAGGAAGGACAAGAAAGATATAAGAAAGTAAAATTAGTAGTGATTACACATTATTGAAATAAATCAGCTTCAATATGGTTTAGGTAATGGATAACATACAAAACAAACTTTTCCTTGAAATTCCTGACCTGAAGTCCATTGCCCCTAACCAGACCAGGAAATCTATGCAATCTATGTGTCTAGATGCAGAAATCTGGTTAATATCCTGAGAAAAAATCCCAGTAAAAGCCCAGCACATATACATTCCTTCCAGCTCTCTCATTTCTGCACCAAAGTGAGCCAATGAACAGATTAGGCAGGGCTCAGTTGTGCTCCAGCAAGGATGTTTTCCATAGTGATTTAAAAAAAAAAAAACAAACCAAATTAATCTTTAAATAAAGCAGCTGAAAGCAGTACTAGATGTCAGTCATCTGGTGACATGTAGCTGAGGCTGACAGTATTCAAATCAGGGAAAACAGATACCTGTGTGTGGTTTTGAAGATGCTTTAAATAAGAGGTACTAGTTGAATGCTAGTTCCCTGAAGATGTGGAAAGTTCTGCTTTGACAAGCTCTATTTTTGCTTGGATCCCCATATTAGTCTACTCAGAGGCAGAAGAGATTAAATAAAACACAGACAGAACCCATCAGTTGTCAAGCAGGGCTATAAATGGCATCCTTTATCCTGACTTGTAATTTTCTGACTGCATAACCTTAAAGACAGGCACTCTATTTTACAAGGCAGCAAGAAAGAGACATGGATATCTAACTCTGGACATTGGCTGCAGTGGAATGCCTTGCAGTTTCCCCAGTATTTCCAGTTTTCCTTTTTATGGTAGCATAGATCTATATTCACTGCAGTTATTAAACTGCTGTACATTAGATATCTCAGATATATAAATATTGCAAAACATCGTGTACACCAAATGTGTTGATCTTTGGTTTGTATAAAGAGCCCTAAGAATTGAAAGTCTCATGGGCTGAAGAAAAAAGGAACTCAAAGGCAGAATTTTAAAATAGGCTTGCTGCTAAAGTACAATTTTTGTGTGATTAAAGAAGCATATACTGTTTGTCACATAGAATCATAGACAGTACAGTGTCGTTTAGGCTTCAGTTTGGAGGAGTAGGGATAGATTTATTTAACAGGAATCATTAGAGGGAGGAGGAGCATCTGTTTTGATAGTTCTGATAGATGGCAATATTGTGTAAAGCTTTAGAAGTCTTTATAAAGAAACGTATTTTAATAGGCATATACAGGTAAGGTTAATTATATACAGCCTAGAGCTGTTTATGTGAATATAAACTGCTTCATTTTCCCAACATATTCAAAATTATCACCCTTCCATGTTTCTGACACTCTCCTTTAGTGTTCTGTGTAGCTGCTTAGGTATATCTTTTCTTTCTTTGTCTCAAGATGTTGTATACTGTTGAATAATGATTATTTAAAAAAAAACAAAACAAAACAAAAAAAACCCCAACCACTTTCAAAGCTCCTAATGTATAATTTATGACTTTCATGGCTAACTTTTCACAGGTTATTAAAAATAAAAACTACCTAGTGTTTAAAAAGTACAGTGTTTTTCCTTTTTGACTTCTCTTGCTGTCAAGTCATTTGGTGGCATCTCAGTTTTGTTAATAACTTCAGCCTTCTGATGAGTTCCATGGCTGGTTCATCATTGCAAAGCAGGCTACTCGACTTGGGTATCTTTGAAAACTAGCTGGGTTTCTTCCTTTGATCTTGGTGTATTCTATATTAGAACTTATTTTTTAGACTATTATCATTTTTATGAGCATGACTCCTCTGCTCCTATAGAAAATAATACAAAATAAAAATATGTTTTTAAATGAAATGAAATTGTATTCTTTTCTTCACAATGAGAAATATACCTAAGACTGGTCTTATTGAGAAAAACCTAATGTATCCTATGTCGGTTTTGAGTTGCTTTTTCTTTGTCTCAAATATTTCAAATATAGTCCTTGACTGAAAAAGTCTTCTCTATTCAGAATTTAAATATACATGCTGATGAGGGAAATAATCTAATTAACTGTTCAACATATTGATAGTAATAATGGGTAGAGATAAGACATCACTTTCAATATTATAAAAAGAAGACTAGCCATCTTTAATTCAAAAGTGAAAGCAACATTAGTTTAAATAATTAACAGTAAAATATATGAGATCAAAATATTCAGTGTGTACCTCAGACTGCTTTTCATTCTAAACTGTAGAAGCATTTGGAGTGTTGTGACTGATTGAATTTTATTGTGAAAATTTCTGATTTATATTTAAAAAGTCATAAATACTGCAAGTGGGAATTAGTCTAACCCCTGCATTCAGAGTTCTCAGAAACCTAGCAAATTTAAGAACTTTAAGAAACTTACTGGAATTTACATGAAACACTTGTAGCAGTTGGAAGTTAGCAGGCTTTGGTGTTGCACTCAGTCTTAGGAGAAAAAAAGACACAAAGGGAAAAAAATCCCTTCTGCAGTGTCTATGCAAGAATACGAAACATTTCCTTTGTTCTGAATTGACCAGGATATAGAAGTACCTTGGCAGAGGAAGAAAATCATGTATCTGGTGAGGGAGACAAAAAAAAAAGTAAAAAATCCAACTACCCAACTAAATAAAAGAACTTTTAAACTGATGATTCAGATTTCCTATTGATTTCACCCAGGTATCATGAGGATACACCATTTTTTTGGTTAACTGTCCTGCCAGAAAATTCAAAAACACAGGGAAAGAATGGAGGTAGTCTTGCTTGTTCCTTAATACATTGGAAGTACCACTCCTCTTTTTATTTGTTTTGTGCAGCAAGTTGCTGTCTTCACTAGGGGTGAGTGAGTCACTAATTAAATATGGAGCCAGAACATCAACCAGCAACCAGCTTGCTCATGAAATCACTAGACCAGCAAAGGATCTGGTTCATTACTATTATGCACAGCTACTGTATTATCTCTAGTTACTTGTATTATCTCTAGTTACTTGTTTGTAATAAACAGACTGGGAGGATGTTTTACCCCTCTGTGGTATTACCCATATATTCAGTCCAGTTCTTGGTAGCTGAAAATGTTAGGAAAAAACTATGTAATGCCTTGACAGATAAATATGGGTATTGAAGCGTGTAAGTGAAAGTGCCTGACTTACACCTGGAGAGAATTAATCAACCAGAAAGCAATGCCAAGGAGGATATAATATGTTTGCAAAGTACACACTCAAAATGAAGTGAATGTTTTATTAGGAGGTTATGATTCAAATGTTTAGTTTGATTCCTTTTTATTGATGCTTACATCAAATATAATTCTCTTCCCTTCACCTAATCTCTTCTCCCTTCAATTCATCTATTGTTAGGCTGTAATTCTTATTTCTGTTCTTATTCTAATGAATATTGGTTCACTTTGGTTCTTATGTTTGTGACTCCTACTGCTAAAGTGGGCAAATAGTCCAATGTATCTAGGGTTTCACTGAACTCTTACTTGCATAGCTGATGCTGAATATCACAAACTTTTAAGTGAATATTGACCAAATACATGTCTTTTTTATTACATTTTTGAGATAGACAGAAACAAAACTTACCCCAAAAACTTGGATGTGTCAGAAGTTAGGAGCAGAACAACCTGAGCTGAAAGGGAAGTGGAAATTGTGAGGGGATGGAAAAGGTCTGGGGAACAGCCAGGAGATGGAAGGGAGAATGCATCATTGAGGCTAGAAGGGAGAGAGAAGTGAATGAAGTAATTGTAGCAGGGAAGAGAAAGAACAGTCTGGCTGAAAACCAGCAATGGTTCAAGGCTTTACAGGAAGAAATGAAGATTAATATTTGTGAGCTAGAGCAGGAAGAAAAGGAAGAGCAGGAGAAGAAAAATGGCTATACATGAAAGTTGGTATATTTGTAATTGGGCAATGTATTACTCTTGTTTTAGTAGCACTATTAATGAAATAATTTGACCAAATATATGAGCTTCATTCTTGGACTGGATGGATTCTAAGTTCTATTGATATTTCCATATGATAGGATAAGAAATAAAAAAGTACAAACCTTCACTTGAAATTTGTTTCTCAGGGGAAGTGATGATTACTCAGTCCCCTAAAAGATAAAATACTTCAATCCATGTATCAAAACAAACTTAATATCACATGTCAAGTTGACAACACTGCTTAGAGCTGACACCATCCATGAAATAATTTTGACACTGCACTGCATTCACCTGTGCAAAGTTTGTTTAGTCACAATTTAGCAGGGCCCGTTATATAGACAAGGCATAATGGTTTTAAAGAGGGCTGATTTGGACTAGATGTAAGGTGCAAGTTTTTTACTATGAAGATGGTGGAACACTGGAATGGGGTGCCTAGAGAGGTGGTAGATTCCTTGCCCCTGAAAACATTCAAGGCCAGGTTGGATGGGGTTTTGAGCAACCTGAGCTGGTTGAAGATGCTCCTGCTCACTGCAGGAGTGTAGGACTGGATGACTTTTAAAGATCCCTTCCAAGCCAAACTATTCTATGATTCTATAAAATCCCAGATTTGCCAAAGGATTTAGAATCATAAATTCCTTTCTAACCACAAGAAATTAGTTGCAGAATTGGTCTTGTTAATCTGTGCCTTTGTAAGGATTTAACATTTAAGGAAAGCAACCAATGAACAATTAAAGGAACAAGATTACAGAACACTCTAATATTTTTCTTTATGAACAAAGAATTTCACTCAAGAAGGAAATGAATCACTTTCTGAGGATATTAACAATAGCTTTGGGAAAGGTTTTGATTTGTTTGGGACCATGCTTCTTTCCTTTGCCTTTGCTGCTACTTACTCAACACTTATGACCTTGTCTTCCTACAGATACTATACCCATTAAATCCCGTTATTACAGTCTTTATTCAGCCTCATCAACTTCTCCAAATGGAGTTGAGAGAGCAGGAGAGAGAAGAAATATGAAAGTAGATTTAATAGGGATAGATAGTGATTCACAGTGTTTCATAGATACCATTAAGATAACAAACAATGTATTCTCAATGAATAAATAGGTTTTATAAAAGCCTTCCAGCTTGCTCCTGCTGATAGCTTTTAAAGTTTCAAGAGCTAAAACATACACTTCCTTCAGTCAAGGTTGTACTTTGCAGTCATAGGGACATTAAGGTTCTCAGGGACCCATTGAATGAATGTCAGTCATCTTTTATACTCTGTGTATATATCTTTCTAAATTCATCAGTTGAGAAGAGATTATGATTTTTATGAACTTGTTCCATTTGGTATTGTTCGTTGGATGTTTATGTGTGACCCTGCTGGTTCCAACAAACACCAGTCACTATAGGATTATCTGGTTATAACTGATGGGAATTTGGTATAGCAAGTAAAATACAATTGGTATTTGTTAAATGAATGAAAACTTTTTTGCCTTTTGATACCTGAGATGTATTGTAATGGCATTGCAACCCTATTGTGCTCCTGTTGAAACTATGTAGGCCCATATCCCAGTTCAAATGGGCCTTAATAATCCCTTTCAATGGCAAAAGATTCAGAAATATAGATTCCATAATTTTTGTTCAAAATCTGCATCTTATATGAACCTCATTTCTGTGTTTAGGCATCCCACTAATGAATAGAAAAACACTTGCACATACATCCAGTGTGGATGCTCAAATTTCTTCTCCACCCTATCGCCCCTCATCTTCTTTGTGTCACTATAACACTGCCTCTCTCTTGACTGTATTGTTTTTGCTATTATGTAAACTTCTGCAGTCCTCTCAGTGATCTCAAAGCAGTATGTAGGTTTTGGAAGCTAATAATATTAGCCTCCAAATTATTACAATGGGCTTTATGCAAGATTAAAGAAAAGGCTGCAATTTCAATTGTATCTGTGAGTGAGAAGATGCTAATTATATTTGTGAAATTAAAGATTCCTTATGAGTTTGTGTATTTAACCATTTGTACCCTTTTTTTTTTTCTTTTTTTCTTTTTTGGTATGATTTTGCAGATTCAAACATTGGATTTTTTTTCTTTGTAGAGCCTAAGAAGCATCATTACTCATAGATGATACAGTGCTTTAAAGGGTCTTTTATTGCAAAATAAACACTTGAAATATGCCTCTGGATATGAGGAATGGTCTGGATGGCAGCGGTTTATAGTGACAATGCAATCAATTGTAGGTATTAGTCTTTGTTATAGAAACAATTTGTCAGTCTCTTTGTCAAAATGAAGTTTGACTAATCTTTCTGATCAGCAGGACAAGGAATACCAAGGTCAGAGAAGACTGAAGAATTTTGGAAAGTTTCTAGTTTGGGTATTTGCATGTTTCTCTTCTTATTTAACTTCTTAATACTTTATATAAACATGTGTTAAAAAGAATTTAAAGTTACTGGAGATTTAATTCCTCTGAATCATTTTGCAGAAGCCTAATAGGAATAATTCGTTTTGTTTCGGGTATATTTAAACCTTTCCAAAGTCTGCTTAAATCACTTGGCAAGCCCATCTTTTAAAAGTCATGCATTTTACTTTGAATGAAAAAGGTCAGAACAAATGAGCTATATTCTCTTAAGAATTTTTTTCATATACAATAGTATTTCTCTTGGTCATGTGTAACTATGTCTCATTGGAAAGGGAGAAAGTGATCTTGTTTGTCATTTTGTTCATCAGTGATGAATGATATTTCTGTTTATCTGGTAACTGTTCTTAAGGAATTTCTGAATGCATCCAAGAATATTTTGTAGCTTGTACCATGCATTAAAACAATGTAAGTGGAGGAATTTATCTCTGTAATCCACAGAAATCAGCAGCAGAATAAGACAGATTTGATACTTTGCATCTTGTATCTAAGGAGTCTGCATTTGTCTTTTGTTGACCTTCATAGCATAAAATGGAAATCCATGTGGAATTTCATGGATGCAGTAACAGTGAAGAGATGTGTATAAAACACTGATATTAAAACTATCTATCTCATTGATTTTTTAAAAGGAAACAGCTAATCTAACGAAAATAAGATCTGCAAAGCAATATATCAGAATATTGGTAGACAGATGGATATAAAATATCATAGTAATCAATTAAAAATCAATAAATATACATATTGAAAAGACTTGCCCATTCTTGCTGGAGAAGTTTGAATGTTTTAAAGAACACATTGGCACTTTGGAAAATGTACTCTTGTTCTAGTCTGAGGCAGCACTGAGAGAAAAGTTAAGGGCCACACTATACCTGCTAAAGAACAAATGTGCATTATCTAGTTCAGGAGTATTTATAATTGGTAATTGTAGCTGGTATATGATATGTTACATTGCAATCAGTGTCAGAAAGCATAGGGCTCTTTCCATTAGCCGACTAAATTGCTGGACTTCGTGTTCTCTTGGCTGGAATTAAGTTAGTAATAGAATACATGATTATGAAGTGTATTTTCATGAACATTGATCCTTTTGCTATATGCCTTCCAAGCGCGTTAAGTAACCTCTAACAAGATGTCCAGCTGGGTCATTGGAAGTCCAATAAATGTGGAAAGGTGTTAAGAATACGTGTGAAGAGGTGAACTGGTTCTGTCAAGAGTCAAGTGGAGTAAAATATGAATAAGAAATCCATGGAATTTAAGAATTGTCAACCTTTCACCTCTTGCTATCTGGCTTTTTTCATTAATTATTTCATTTATTTAGGTTTTATTTGCAGACTTTGTTGAAAAAATCATGTCCTGAAATTCTGAGCAGTGAAACAAAGCACAATAACTAAACTTGTCTTATTCAGGGTGTATGGTAAAACTTCTTTGACACGGATTTTCCTTTGTGTTTATCTGTACTCTTCCCCACTTAACTGGAAGTATCATCATTCCATTTTGACAGAAACCTTATACATTTCTAATACATGAGAAAGACATCTTTCCACAATCCTGGCCTTTGCACATGCTGAAGAAAACACTAGTGTAAAAATAAGATTGACAAGAAGAGAAGGAAGAGGAGTACAAGGTCCAAGAGAAATAGCTGATTAGTGCAATGAGCTTCAGAGACAAATCACATGCTGGGTAGCCACTAATTCATACTTAGAAAAAAAAATTAATTTATTTATTCTGAGTAGTAGATATATACTTATTTTTCTTACATATACTTAGATGAATGTATTTAGGACTTAAGAAAATAACATGTAATATTTTTGCAATTATTTAATGGAAACAGAAGCATTAAGTGTGCATTTAATGGTATCCTTCTATAGTATATTTTTCTTTATTTGCATATAGGCATGATCTGTCTTACATGTTGTTATGTGTTAGGTTTCTCAATTTTCGGCTACTCAGGAATTTAAAACTTAATATTACCCAGGGGTCTTACCAATAAATGAAATATAAACGTTATTATTCATTTGTACAATATAGACTACCATTCTCTTGGCTGCCACCTGATAATTTGTGGCTCCCTGTGAAAAATTGCTGTGTTTGTGAGGTGTAGATGTGAGAAATCTCAGTTTGGTTCTTCAACATTATTAACACCGAGAGAAAAAAAAGAAAAAGAGAGGAATGTCTCCCCCAGGATTTTGTGTAATGCAATGTGTTCTGCAGTGCATTACTTGATTGTATTTCTGCAATGCATATTTCTAATGTGTTTCAAAAGTATATCTATGTGCATTTTAAGGTTAATAAACAGGATAAATTCCAGGGATTTTTCAGTCAACAACAGCAAAGAAAACTAGATTTGAAACTGTCCATGACTTTCTTGTCTATTAAGAAACATAGCAATTATCACTTAGCAGTATCCAAATTGTACATTAAAATTAAAGGTATTTTACCATAGGGATTACACTCGTTGCTGCTTGTCACTCTGAGCAGCATCCCAGCACTTCAGTGTTCACAGCTTGGCTGCCACCAGGTTTTCAGACAAATTATTGCTCTGAAGTAGGGGTGGTGAGCAGCTGCACTACTGAAAATGGAGGTAAACTGGAAAACATCCGTCCTGTGTATAAAACATGTTTTCCAGTTCATAAAGATATAGTTAAAACTCATGAGGCAGACCTTCAACTTGTTTAAGGAAGCTAAAATAGTTGTAGTTAGGATGCAAATATGTGCAATATGCTTTCATTTTTGAGTCACATATGTTTCTGGGGTGAATTAAAACAAACACACAAAACCACCACCCCCACTCAAAAAAAAAAAACCAAACCAAACCAAAAAACCCCCAAACAAACAAAAAAACCCCAACCAAAACAACAAAAAAAAGAAACTACACCAAAAAAATTAAAAAAGGAAAACCAAGCCAAACCCAAACAAAAAACCCAGCAAAACAAACAAACACCCCCCCTGAAAAAAACAAAACCCCAAAACTGCGGTTTCGCGCTCTGCAACAAACGGCTAGCCTTGAAGCCGCACGAAAGAAGGCTAGCCGCCGCGACCCACACACGCCGGACTGGGTGCTGCCGTGAGTCCCGCGGGTGCAACGCGAAGTGCCTCGGAGACGGAGGCCGAGCAGGAGACGAGGCGATATTGAAAAAGTTGCAGTCTCTTAGTTCTCAGAATCCAGGGTTTATTGAGGAGCAGTGGGGCGGTGAGGGCACTTGGGATCGGGAAGGGACGAGGAGGGTGGAGCGAGCTGGATTCTAGAGCGCAAAGAGCCCAGAACAATGCCAAACACGGGGTTAAGAAGGGGGTGCAGGACGGGAGGGGTTTACACGGGAGAACCAACCGGGACGCGAGGAAGCAGGATTGGCAGGGACGCCAGGGAATGGGAATGCAAGGAGGGAAGTTACAGAATTTTGAAAACCAATGGTGAAACTCAGCTACATGGAACAAAGAAGAACCTTCTAGTTATTAACTCCATATAGGATCGAGAGGAGGAGATATCCAGAACCAATGCTCTTGTTCTCTGATGCATATTAAGGATGCTGGCTGCAAGGTGTCCTGGGCAAGCATCGCTTTGTCACCCTAAGCTAAAGGTCTCCTCACACCCAGGGCTCCTCCTCAGTATCATCTGCCTCTAAGCTCATCTGAGCCAGGGCCACTGCTACACAAAACAACAACAAAAACCCCCGAACTTGTCTAATTTTCCATTCTGTTTTTATTAGCTTGTTACACCCAAGTTACAGAACATGTTGGTTTTTTGGTTTCGTTTGTTTTTTTTTTAACTTTATACACTCAAAACTTGCAATGGTAAAAGAATGATAAATCTAATAGTTACCTTCAAGAAGAGATTTTCCATTTGAAAACCTGGACACAAGGCTTTCAGATATGGCCAAACTCATTCAAAAACTTGTGATTTTAGTTTTTGTTTTCACCATCACCCTTTTTAGTGGTTTAGTGTTAGGTTTTTGGGCTTTTTGTTTTCTTGATCTGAAATCTATTGATAAAGGATCAAAAAATATTGACTTACTACTGCCTGGAGTATTACTAACAAGGAAATAGGAAATTTTCATAGCATCAATTTAAAGTAACATAAGGAGAACTTTGTGCCTTTGAATTAGATTTAGAAGTCTGAATTGTGATATTTTTATAAATATTTAATACACTTCTTTTTTTATCTGAGTACTGTGCATGAAAAACATTAGTTTTTAGTTTCCAAAGAAGGAATTGTCTTTCTTAAATTATTGTACATTGTTTGCTAGTTTGAAAATCTAAACATTTTTTTTGGTTGGCACTTAAGAGACTGAGATCCCTAGGATTGAAACTTTTGGCATGTGTATGGTATTTGGCTTTTTTAAAGGAAAATTTCTCTCTTAAAATGAAAAAAACTATCTCATAGTGATGTGACAGATAAGACTAGATAAAAAAACATAACAATTCTTCTCTATTGTGCAGGACGTATTTTATAATCACAACCATAAAATATTATTTAATTTTAAAATCACTGTGAGACTGCAAGCACAGCACAGCCAAGATGAAGAATTAGCTACTAATATCTGTCAAACCCGAAGGGAGGTTAGGCTAGAACTACTTATTTCACAGTTTCCATTTCCACTGTAACTGGGTTGGTTGGAAGGAGTCTCTGCATTGCAGGTAGGTCAATGTGGTGTCAGCAGGAACACTGAGATGAGTTCGTGTTTCTGACCCATGATTTTCCAGGCATCTGCAGGCTTTGTAGTGACCCTTCATTGTTGGAATGAGCATCATCTCTCAATTTCAGAAGCAACTTTCTCTGTTTCTCCTCACAAAAGCATTCTTTTAGAACAACTCAAAGGACCGTTGGAAGTTGATTAAGGAAACCTCTGTAAGAAAAATGTGGTTACACAATAGGTTTCTTGTACAGGCAGCTGTAAACTCACCTTCAAAAATTTTATGGAAATGCGTGAGACTATCAGAGACAGCACAGTGGATAGTAAAATTAGCACTGTCTACTGCTTCCAAATAGACTGTTCTACTGATGCTACCTCTCCATTTCGAGTCGTTCTTAGTATCTCTCCTTTAAATTATGATACCAGAAGTTTGTCTCCCCATTTTTTACTAGAAGATAAAATGCAAAGATCAACTAAATATTTTCTTTTAATGCAGCCATATATTTATTATTATACAGTGGTTCAGAGGTAATTTCTTTTCCCACACCCCTTCTCAGGAGCCTGAACTTCTCTCAAGAGTATTCCCATTGTCTTTTAAAGGAAACTGCAAGTTTTAATTCCTAATTTAATTGTTTGTTCATACCTAGGCTCAGCCTTGAAGGCTAAGAAAACCATTTGACTCCCATTAACACCATGTCTGCTATTGTGTGGCTCCTATGCCCCATCACATCAATACAGAAGTAGGTTGATTATAATGTTGTTTTTCAGAACCTGTGCTATCAGTACTGAAGCTACTAAATGAAGCAGCTGCCTAGCAAACAGTGAAGAAAAATCAATGCAAACCTGTTAAATGTTTTCACGCTAACAATCTCTGCATTTATCTGAAAAGACATTATTTCAAAAATATTTCAGTCAGTTCTAGTTTTTCAGGGTTTAATGTCAAATGTCTTAAAATGACTGTCACATGAGAATACCTTATAATATTGTATTTAAAGAATAATTGTATCTTTTCAGTCTTTATACCTGATTGTGAGCTTCTTGTAATGAAAATGAAATTTTCCTTTTTGGTTAAGAGAATACAATTTTTAGTGTCTGTAAATTAATTTCATACAGGTTCCCTATAAGTGTTTGTTTTAAAAGTGATATACCTTTCTCTATAGAGAAGGCAGGAGGTAAACAAATGTTTGTAGAGGAGCACTCAGCTTTTTTACCCATTTTATCCATACTGTTTATTTCCATACCTTTGGAGAATATCGTTATATTAATTAAAAATGAAAGGTTCTGCTCCTTGGGACTAAGTTCCTGTTAGATGTGTGATTTTTTTGGTTAATCAACTGCTTATATAACAGTCTTATTTTCACAATTCTTTTAAGTTGTCAGTTATGTTACTACATCGGGGGAAAAAAAGAAACATGGTAGTAGGGATCTGGGTCTGTCTTTCTAATCTAGTATATGGTTGCAGTGGCAATGCATCAGTTGGGGCCAAGAGACCAGCCACAGGGGGCAATGCATGTAGAAGAAGGCAGCTGGGTGTGAGCAGCTAGCCTGGACTCTCCAAGTTAGGGTGACAGCCCATGAGCCCCTGCAGTTGAGAAATTAGTTATGTGTTTTGGTAGAAGTTCATTAGCCCTGCACTCTCCCCCTCCCCCGTTCCCTTTATGGCATATGTTCTAGAAAGTTCTCCCCAGTTTGGTATCCTATTGGTTTCCCACATTTGTACCCTCCCTTGTTGTATACTTATTGGTTGTTCCCCCTTATTCCCTCCCTTTCTCCGCCCACTCACCTCTCCCTGGTTGGCTCTTCAGAGCTAACCACACCCCTTTCCCTTCCCTCTTAAACCCCTGCGCTCTGTTCGGGGACTAGAGATGTTCGGGGCTCTCTAGTCTTGGATTCTCTGTCCCCTCACCGCTCCCAGCTCTCTGCCCCTCTTCGCTGCCCTTTGATCCTCGCCTCTTCGCCTCCAGTAAACCTCTCCAGAGAGCCCTAGACTGAAAGTCTGCATTTCTCCTTTCCACGCACTTCTACGTCGGCTTCCGTCCCCTGAGCACCGCCTGCCTGCCGCAGGGCTTGGTCACTGCCCGTGCTCCCGGCATGTCCCGGCTCAGACGGCACTCCACCTTGCAGCGTGGGGTGCCTGCCTGGGAAAGAGCAACGCCTCAGTATACATTGTAAAAGGAATATAGAAGTCCAAGCAATATCCTAGAAGTGATATGTTCTAGAATTTCTGTGGTAAGCTATCATTATGCATGGTACTTTTAATAACTGATACTCGCAGAAGGAAGTTAAGGGTAATGTAGAATTCCACTGATTAGTCTCAGTATCTAATTTAATAAAATTAGCTATGAAAAAGGGATGTGCATATCAGCCGCATAGCTCTCAAAGCTCCTTCATAGCAACAACAGGTTTAATACAACTGAAGATTACCATGGTTTTAGTTTTTTTTGTTTCAGTGATGAGGTACATTTTGATTTTGGCCTAAAGGCAATTGTGAGGTGAAAGTTAACGATATCCTTTTCCCCTTGAGAAAATACAGTAATCTGCTTTATTGCCTACTTTCCTCTTTCCCTGGAAAGCTGTGTGGTTCTGCAGGAAACATCATGTCTTGAATGGAGAACGGAGAAATTGTGGAAATCAGCTCCAAATGAGAGATTAGTGTCAAAGACTGTACAGAATCCTCACCAGCATTTCTGATCGCAGATCAGACAGAATTTCCTGGTTTTGAACACAAGTCTAGCAAAATACTTACACATGGCAGATGAAGCCAAAAGAATCTTCCATGCACTGAAATGTTTATCTGGCTCAGGACCAGAGGGGCTGGCCAACCTTTGCTTGCTACACTGATTTCATGTTAAGTGTCCATATGTTTGCAGAGAACTATTCTTCATGGAATGCCTCAAAACTCTTTTACATTACAAGCAATACAGAAAGAAATTGCTTCAGCCAGCTCTGCAGTACATTTGTGGTGTATCATGCTGCAGTGGTTAATGGAGCACAGCCACACTGTACAATGGCTCAGGACAAAAGCACAAGAATGCTGAATCTAATTAAAAATGCAAGGGAAAATGAAGCAGGCAGAGTGTAATTACATAAGCTGAAATTTAGCCAGGACATCAGAATTAAAAGCTTGTTCTTATGAAGCTTTCTTGACTTCTTAATAAACATTAGATGTACAGGGTATTGCAAAACATTTGCCTATGCATGTTCACTTGAATTTACATTGAATTTATGCAATTTGCTCTCAGCATTAACATACTCATAAGCTACAAGTTAAGGATTATTTTACTGCATAATCTTTATACAGCAAGGACTTCTGTCTGCAGACAGGCTATTCACACCTAAAGTACTGTAATTCCCATGGGGTATAGAATGCAGCTGAAATGAGGGCTACCCAAAACCAGTTATTATAGTCTTGGCATAGAAATAGAAAATGTGAGCAAAGATAGTGCATACACTCTTCAAAGACAACCCAGTATATGTACCCCTACTTGTATTTCCTACATACAGTGGAGACAATGGCTCAGGTCCAGACCAGTGAGATTAACATATCCAATTCCCTTTGCTATGGATGGGTGCATGTGTTCTAATGTGGCAATACCAGAATCCTCCATCCTTATTCAATCCAGGTGCTCCCTTGTTGGCTTCCTCTGGGTCAAGGAAGAAGATTTGTGTTTTGTGTTAAGGTCACAACTATGGGTTTGCTTTATCATGCTGCACATGCGGTGACCACATACTGGTCTTCCTAGTAAGCACTGCCCTGTGTAGGTCCTTTGGGTAACTTACCCATTTTCTTGTGCTCTGACTCTTTTTGATACTCGTGTACTTCCCTTTCCTCATGCTGATGTCTTAGGATTTTAGCTTCTATATTTTTCATATACCTGTAATCCTGTAATTCTTTTAGTGTATAACTCTAGACTCCATATAGGGTGCTAAGCTGCTGTTGTCTCATTTTTAGATAAATCAATTCTTCTCTAAGCTCCAGACTCAAGGACACCTCACTGTCTCAGGCCCCAAGATATGTAAACAACAGTGAACTGGGGGGAGAAAACTTGGACTAACTGACTTCATTACCTGAAGTTGTAATTGGAGGATTCACTGCCGATATGCAAATGGATGAAACTTCTAAAGTATGAAAAAAACCCGTGACCTGTCGTTCATTTTGGGTGCAGCTCCTAGGTGGGCTGTGACTGCCCTGAATGCACCTGAAGGCCCTTCCATAAATATAACTGCTTTCTATTCTCTTAACTTTGTCTAGCCTCTGTTTTAGGTAAGCCCATCAAGGCATCAATGCCAGTCTCCTTGCAGACAACCTGCCCAGTTATGTTTTCCCCTGTGGTTCTAGTTTTGCTGCCTGTAGTCAAATCTCAGCCTTATATGGGATAAATGACATTTAGGAATTGTTGGCCTTACAAAGCTTTGGTCCCCTGAACATACCTAAGGCTCCTCTCTAAAGAGCAGTGAATCCTGGCACAGATGGACACACAACTCCCTGTGTAACCAGCAATGAAACCTGCCTTCCTTGCCAGAACTGTCTGTAGCTTCTGCCAGCTTCCCACACTGTTACCTATCAGGTACAGCAATTTCCCATGTCTTGGCCAGTAATCATCAATGTCTTGTCCAACATAAGCTTGAAAGCCCAGCCAGCAGTCTAGAGAGCTGCCTGGAGCTGTAACATGCTTTCTGTGGGACAAAGACTACTTGGTCCACAGGAGATGCAACATTTATGAAGCTGATTGTAAGAGCTTCTAGTGCAAGGACATAATCTGGCAAAGATTAAATTCACATTTCAGAAATATGACCACATATTTCACAACATAAGTTCACAACTACTAAATGAAAAAAGTAATGAATTTAACTTTATTCTGTGTCTCTCAATAAATTCTATGGTGGTCTGATGGTATAGAAAAAATTTTAAAATGGAGGAGAAGAAAAGAAGCAACATCTTCAGTAATTATTTAATTTCATACATATTTGTAAGACCACTGTGAAGAGACTTTTGGTGAGTTTCACCTACAGCTGAGTTTTTGAACTTTACTTGAAAACAGCAGGAATGTGTGTCTTCTGAGATGTCCAGAGACGTCTCAGACAGAGCAACCTGCAGCATGCTTGCAGAGGATGATGGCAGAATCCCCAGAAGGGATTCAGAAAATCTGATGAGGTTTAATTAGAGATTTGAGGCATGAAGGAGAAAAGAGGATTGAAAATTGAGATAGACTGTGGTCGTAATCTATGAATTTGATTTAGAAAACATTGAAAGCTTCTGGTTAGGAGACATTAAAAGCCATGTGTTAATGGCCAGGAGTTAGAGGTGGGTTAGATTTTGAATGCATGATGAATACTTATGCTGTAGATCTTTACACAGATACCTATAAATATAATCCTCTGATTTCTAACAAATGGAACCTCTAGACAGCCTGTTCCTCTTCACTCTCCACTGTCAGGTATGTGGCAACCTTATGTACCCATGGACTTCAGTAGGAGGTGAGCTCGTAGATGTATTTGCAAATTTTGAAGCTCCAGAAGCAACTGCTGTGACTTCCAATATAAATGAGAGTTCATGTTGTAAAAACTCCTGATTAACAATTACTAAATGTGAGTTTGAAACTTCAGATCACAAATACAGCCAATGAGATATTCATAACCTATCTATAGATAAAAAAAAAGAAGAAAGATTCTCCCATTCTGGTCTATTAAAACTGCAAAAGGAATTTTGTCAGAAAACTTGAAATCAGTGTACAGACCATCCAAAAGTACGAAAAAGTCAGCAATTCATTGCAACTTGTTCTCTTAAGAATTTAATAGAAAAAATTAATCCACTTATTCACATTTTGTATTTTTAAACAAAACACCATTTTGTAAATGAACTATCATTTCCCAAGAAAAAAATTTATATATTCCAACTTAAAATGTGTGTTGAATCTGTCAAGAAATGTATGTTGCTTGTATGACATGTACAAGATTCATGGGGTTGATTTGAATAAGTAACTATTCACTTAGGCAAAAGTATCTCTAGACATTCAGAGTTAGACTTCTTTAGCAAAACAAAAAAATGAGTCAAAATATCTGAAGTACCTTAACTGACTTTTAATTTGTTTGGGGGGTTTGATTTATTTTTGACAGTGGCTCACAGAGAAATTTGAAGCTGCCAGAAGTGTGTATGTTCATGTTCCTAGTAACACCTTTAGCCTTCACTTTACTCTGACACTCTACAGCACTGGGAACAGATGAGCATTTTGTGATGTGGAACTCCTCCTGTGTCCAGCCAACAGAAAAGACTAGATCAACCAACTGTGACTTCCATCCACTGTGAAGGTCACTCATTCCAACCAATATGAAGCAGAAAAGTAATTATTTTCAAATGTGAATCTACTCAGTACAGAAAGGCTAAACTCACCAAGAGTCAGTGGAGCAGTGCTGTTTCCATTCTCACTCCAGCATCTCACATCTGAGGAACTCAGCAGAAACATGCTATAAAATTTAAAAAAAAAAAAAGAAAAAAAGAAAAAAACCAAAAGAGTATTGCAGCAGAACAACAAAGAGGTTCTCCTTCAGCTACAAAAGAGGGTCACATTGCTGCTCAATTACATTCCCTTGATTTATATATTTTTCCTCTGTCATGCATTGCTTTGTTTCAGGATTTGTACAGCTGTCAGTAGAAGAAAAGAGACTGTGATTCACTCACTGATACAAGTGATTTACTTTCATTAATAGTCTAAGAAAACTTGATATCATTTACTTTTTAATTAAATCTTTCATTGTAATAGTTTATAAATTATCCAAATGAGTGTCACAAAAATAATTTTTTCTCTCTGCATGCGTAACTATTTTCTCTTGTTAATGTTCTTTTAAACATTACAATAATCATTTTGTCTTTCAATTTGTACTAATTATATGGACATTTGGATAAGAGCAGAAGTTTCAAGGAACTTAAACTGGACCTTTTGTATTTATTTGAGCTTTTCCTGTATACAATCCTTCAAGGAAATATATATTTTTAGGTGTTAATTTAAACTTTGACTTCTCTATCCAGACTACATATTAGCAATTAATATCTCAAGTAATTTATTAGAAATAGATGTGGAGCGTTTTTAACCTTTTTTTTCTCTACATTGTTCCAATAGGTATATAATCTTGTGTTTCCAATTAATACTCTCAAAACAGAAGTGTACTCTCTGCTGTAAGAGGAGAACAGTGGAAATTCAATTTTTGATATTGTGATTTTCTTATCCATGTTGATTTCCAAGAAAATTATGAACAGGTATGAAATAAATAACAATTCCTTAAATATTTAATTAATGGGCTGAGATGCCAGCTGGTTTGAACCAGTGCAGAAATCCTGACTTGCTTACAGAGGCAGTGATTTAGATTGATGCTGGATTAGGGTCATTGTCCTTAACTGAGGGAAACATCTATAGGGCAATTATGCTATTAAAGATTTCTTGTAGCTGGTAGGATGTACAAAAGCTGTGCAAGCACTAATCAGAAATCGTTGGGACACTGGTGTGTTATCATGGCTGTTTCAGCCACAAATCCAAAGCACAGCACCATGCAGGATGCGAAAAAGGAAATTCACATCTGGAATAGGAGGAGAGTGGACTCATGCAGAGCTTCTTGAGTATACCACATTCTGCACATTCAGGCTATTGTCTAAAATTCAAGTTAGTTTTTCTTTTCTCTCAGTGTTGTGTTTTAATGGCTGAGAAGTGTTCCATTCATTATGTGACACCACACTACCCTATCTGGGGGGGCTGATTCTAAAGTATCAGCTCACTGGTAGTTCACTTCCATTTCTAGCTGTGAGCATTTAAGCCTCACAAAGCACTTGGCTACCATGAGGCATTCCTCTCCTCCCTCCCTCTCTCTGTCCATCACCTTACCCCTTCTCTCCTCCCTCCCTCCCTCATTTTTTCTCTGTTTTAACTATTGGGTAAAACCAACTCTGCTTTGGATTCAACATTAGGGCTAAGATACTTAAATGGGAATTCTCGTCTCAATCTCAGTTTATGAATTTAGATGGAGAAAGAGCCAGCTCTTCTGAAGATGCTTATCCACAGTTATTTGTGGTCTGAAAGTTTGTGGCACATATTGCAACTCAAGAGAATAAATCACTTCTATGAGCCAATTATGGATTTTATGAAAGAAAAGCATAAGCAAGCAAGTATTCACTTAATGAGACATATTTCTAAGCTAATATGCTACAGTTTTATTAGCTAATTAAATATGAACAGTACAATGATCAAATAATGGGCACATTTAAAATTGAATCAATAAATCAGTCGGTTCCAATTATTCAGTCACTAAATTACTGCATTGAGTAATCAGCTCAAGTTATGAGCTTGACATGGGAAGGAACTGTTCAGTGTTAGCTTTGTCTTGGGAGAATTTAAGAGTGATATAGTTTCCATTCCATCCTTGAACCAACACAAATTCTTGTCAATACAATGCATATTCCTTATATCTTCTCAACTTCAACATTAGATGGGACAGAGAAGGAACTTCTTACATTCTCAGATGTAAGGAAGTGAAACTTTCTTCCAGACTTCAAGGAGTGAGGGAAAAATGCTCTTACCCATGTGGTTTAGTTTTAGGTAGTCCGGCGAGGAGCAGGGAACTGGACTCAATGATCCTTATCAGTCCCTCTCACCTCAACATAATCTATGATTCTGTCATTCTTATATCTCCTGTGTGCCTGAAAATCTGTAGGTAGCTGGTATTACCTTGAAAGCCCTGTAGAAACATTAGGAACTGTTATGTAGGCACAGAATGAATATTCTGTGTAAAGGACTGAGCATTTCAACTTCCTACCCACATTTGACTATTCCATAGGATTAAAAATGTAGCGTTTGCTATGCTTGCAGAAGAGTTCAATGCACACCTTGCATCTGTCATGAAAATACTTTTAGTACTGGGATCTCAGCAAGGAAGGCCTTGCTTCTTGTTTAGGCCATGATGTAAAAATTATTGTAAAAAAGAATGAAAAATTCCTAGAAGAAAAGTCACAAAATAGTTGGGTCTGTGAAGCCCAGAACTCAGGGAGTGTCTGGGCTGTCTTTGCCCTTAACTGGGTTTCCCAGGAGCCCCATGGCCAAGCACCCACTGTTCAGCCTATCTGAGCTCCAGCTCTGGGAATGCTGCTGGAGAAGGGGACGGGAAAGGGAGGGGATGCATCACCACAAAACTTCATGATAGATTATTATACATCATATCTTCTCTTTTATCCAGATAATGGTTTTCTGTTGTACCATCAGCAATGAGGGAAGGGGCTTTCTGTTCCTGACCTCATTAATGTTTAGGAAGCCATTTTTAGCTGTAGTACTCTCTTCCCTGTAAATGTGTTGCATACTGCCCTTAATCAAGAGGAACCGAAAGATCCAATCAGTGACAATGTATCATACGAAAGTAGTGAAAATTGCATTTCTTTCCTCATACGCACATCTCAGGATATAATCTTTACTTAATTCCATCCATCATGTTGATATTTTAAGTAATTTTAAGTAATAGAGCAAATGCAGTATTTTTTTTGTGTAAAACACAAGAAGCTTTCAGAGATTTCATTGAAACTGCCACACAATTATAAATATCTTGAGGAACAATATGCATTTTTATAGCAGAAGTATAAGTTTGTATGTTTATTTGTTTTTTCAGTGAGACTGAAACATGATAAAATCATATGCAGACTTAGTGCTGTTACAATAGAAAAATAAATGTGTGTGTGTCTGCTCAGACCTTAAATAATAATTAAAAATGTACCTAACCATAAGGCTAAGTGTATGATTGAATTTGATGCTGCTATTTCTTTGATGGTGGTCTTCATGTTAAAATACAGTTGTATTGCTGCATTCAACTTACACAGCAGGTATTATCTTTATATACTGAACTATCCAGTAAAACAAATCTTTGCAAATTACACTTCACTGTTTTATTTTTTCCTTTACACTTCTTATTGTCTTACAAGTTCTGCATAAATACCCCTATGGAAAATATACAGGTTAATTTTTTCTCATCACATATTCAGTGAAGTATTCTGCTGTATATGTCTAAGTGATGTGATCTGCCACTTTTTCTCATTGTGATTTTTTTTTCTGATGATATCTGATCCAGATTTCCTTGTAACAGCAAACTATTTCTAGTTTCTTGGGATAACAGGCATACTAAGAATTTAAGAATCATGCCTTAATCAATGCTTTAAGCAGCATGAAATTTTAAAAATTGTGTCTCAGGCTTATTTGGTTGGAGTCTTTTGTGTTCTGGGATATACAACAAGCAGAGACTTATAAAACAGAACAAAACAGGATTCTGGCTATGGAACCTTTATAAGTGCAATAAATTGTAATATTGTCTTAGATTGGTCAGCTTCCCTGGTATTTTTCCCCCCTGTTCATTATCATGCAACACATGTTCTGAGGTATATACTCTGTCTTCATACCTGATTTCCTGATTTCTTTTTCCTCTTTGGAGAACCGCCTTGCTTTGCACGTTTGTTCTGATTGCTACATCTTTTTAATGCTTTCAATTAACTCTTAGCTAGAGAATGCAAGTTTAATGGGAGTACTCTGCTTCAGTCCAATCCAGTGGTAGTCCATTTTGTGTAAGAATATTTAAATGTAGAGAAAGCCCTCAGTGCATTTCTCCTTCTCCTGTTTATATTCTTTCTTCTAGAAGTGCTTAGAGAGAGAGTTTGGTTGATTATGAATCACTCACATGTGTTTTAGTTCCAGCTCAGAGTGCAACATGAGCCTGCTTCTATGTTTTCTTTCAGCTGAAAAACTAATGAGGATATAAGTGAAAAGAATATTTTAATGTAACTAATGTAGATATATACATGTACATGTGATTAATGTAATAAATGTATATGTATAGCTAATGTGTGTGTAAAGCATTTCAAGATTCCTGGTACATATTTGACTAGAAAATTATTTACAGATCATAACTAAGAAGATGGTCCCATGAGGGGAAATCTATTTATAAGTATTCATGGCCATTTCCATTAAAAATCTTCTACATCCTCCTGTCAGAATTCAGAAAAAGTAGGGAGACTTATGTAATTTTATTAATTGTTTCCCCTCTCGCCACTACTCTGGAATCATCCCAAATATCTCCATTGAACAACATCATGCCAACCCTAACAGCCCACCATAGTCTCTTGCAAAACCTAATGCATATTGGGTATTGTTTTGGAAAAAAAGGCAGATCAGATTTTATTACAAAGAATATCAAAGCATTAGCCAAATCTTGATTAATCATTATTGCCCGTTATTTTATAGAAACACCATCTGGGGATTAGCTTCCTCCTAAGTGATATAGAAACTTATTTAATTGTGTTCTGGAATATACAAGGCCCACTGACACATTGTGTGGCAGAAACTGGTGTTATCTCTGTGACATACTTCATGCTTTCTGACACTTCCAATTAGCATGGATCAGTAAAAGGAAAGGTGTTGGATCAGACAGCTTCCAATGATGCATTAGAGTTGAAAATTAAATTCTGGTAAGTTTATTCATAAAAGAAATAAAGAGCTTTAATGGCAGCTGCCACTTGCAAAAGGACCAATCATTCATGACTCAGCTGAGCACCTGAGACATTTTTCAGTACAATTTGTTTGTTTGGTGGTAAGTTCATTTACAAATTTTTCATGCTGATCTAATTGATTTGCAGGAGGGCTAACAACCCCGTTTCCTGCACCTGGTTTGACAATTGATACCATCTGGTTCATTGGATTAGCAGCTGTAGTTCACAACTTGTATCAATTCAGACACATTTGACAAGAGTTCTGTGTCTTTGGTCTCTTTCAATTCATTTTCTTCTTTATATGCTGAAATCTGCAGAGCTTCTCCACTCTCAGGCAAGGTTTTCTTAATTTATAGTACAGGGATAACAGGATGATGACAATTAATATTCTAGTCTAGTTACAGCTGCAAAAAGCCTAGAGAAAACACAAGGGGATGAATTAACATTGAGGGGCACATCTACATTACATTCACTTCTGCAGAGATGGAGGGTGCTCACTATCTCAGAGGAGTAGAATATTCATCATTAAGAAAATGAATAAATTATTGCATTTTAGAAATTCTTATCAGATCTACAAAATTCCTTGTTGAGTGTCTCATCTGCCTTAACATGATGCCCTCACAGTTCAATCAATGTTTCAATATCTCTCATAGTATGAGAAACTGGGGTAAATATCAACCTGTGATTTCCTTCACACATAGACTATTGTAGAAGTAGGAGAAATTGCTCAAGGGGCACACTGCCTGCTCTGGGGACACACTTGACCATTAGGAGACCTCGTTTCTCTTCTCCATGTGCAAGGCTGACATCAGTTAACTTGTTCTTAGGCTTCCCAACCCCACAGGATAATGAGATAAAGCCATGCAATGGTGGCCAATTAATTTGTGGGTTTGGAATAGTAAAAATAAGATAATTAAAGGCTGTCTGGTGATTACCATGGAATGGTACTAATTGGGGTGAATTACTCACAAGCATAATTTGTGGTGAGTTGCTGCTCATTATCCAAGAGCTGGAAAGACTGTAATGGAAGGGAATATCATTGTAAACATGCCCTGTTCACATATCGTCTTTGCTAAATTTTCCATCTTCTTAGTCTAGAGAGGTAAAAAACCATGAGAAAACATACTTATGTTTGAACTAGACTATTCACACATGCTGATGTTATGCAGCTTTTGCCAAAAATCTGTATTTCCACTGTCTGAATACCAGCACCACACAGGGCCTTTTTGGTCTCACCTGTTGAGATCCTGCAACTCTCACTGCATAATAATCTTGTGGCAACTGTATAAATGCTGATGAACCAGAGTCCTTTGCAAAATGGAGGGAATTTCTGACGCACCATCCTGCATGTAGGCTCCTGGAGAGCATGGATGAATGCATGAGAAGGGTTTATAGTACAGGCTGCTATTTCAGGATGCAGCTTTAACAATGAACATGAACCTACATCTCAGTCATATTTATGTCTATCATTTATCAAACCCAGAAAATAGCCTATTTTAAAAACAATGTGTTTTTTAGATCTCTCTGTGATGTTAAGGTATGACAAGAATTCCACCATTTGGTACTAAATTCCAATGCTGTAATGTAGGACTATGTATTTTTATTGGTATATAAACACATGGATATGGAATTTGTAATGGACCTTGCCTTGGGAAGAAGTTAGGCTAAAATACACCAACAAAAGGTTCAACAATGACCAAAAAAAAAAAAAAAAAAAAGAAAGAGAGAAAGAAAACTGCAATAAATATTTAAATTCTATCCATTTAGCTGGAATTTATCTGTGTGGTAATACTAATGATCAGCTTTTGATGTACAAAGTGTAGTTCAAATATTAACCAATTAAACTTACACTCTTTGATTAAAAAAAGATTTTGCTAAAGTATAAGGTGTTTTACATGACCCATTAGTTCATTAAAATGATTTAAATTAATGTTTTTCAGTCATTGAAGAACAAATTTTTTACCAGGGAAAGTTGCCAGTGCTGGGGCAATACATTCTCTTTGCAATACATTCTCTCTGCAATACATTCTCTCTCAAAGAATAAAACATTCAGGCCGTGTGAGTGAAGGTACCTAGCAACCTTTTTCTGCTCTTGCAGCTCTCTGTCAATAGTCTGGTTTTTGAAAACATGTTAATTAGTAGCACTGCTATTTCCCGGGAGAGGAAGCTATCTTAACTGCAGCTACTATCCAGAAAGCCATTGTTTCAGAAATATTTCAATTAGTAAAAATAAGATAAATGGAAATTCAGCTTTTCCCACTGAGCATTGATATTTTTCTAGTGCAGAATTTTATAAATTACAGCAGAAACATCTCTATTATAATTTGAACAGCTTATTAATAGCACTGTCTGCCAATGTAGACTTTTATTTTCCACATATTATAGACCCATTTAGGAGAGGGAGCATATAATTTTAAAGGTATAAGATTAACACATATAAACATTTTTATATATCTGTGTGTGCATGCATGCATGCTTTACAAACATTTATGTATTTGTATGTGTGTATCTATATCCATATTATATTCATGGAAGAACAGAAGCTAGTACTTAACTTTTCTTTGCAATAAAACTGTGTAAAAAATTTGCTAACTCTTTGATTTTACATTTACTGTACACTTAGAGCAAAAATTGATCCACTAGATTTAATGATGAATTACGAAAGCTTTTCCCAGGAAGAGAAAAAAACGGTAGGTCTAAAGATGAGCATTTAAAATCTCTTTAGCATTTTTTAAATAGTTTTAGCTCTACTGTAGCTTCTAAATTCATGTTTATCAAAACTGACAATAACAATAAGATGCTGCTGAAGCCAGTACACCTAGAACAAAAGTAGCAATTACCATGAAATAATTATTAATTTAATATATGTTGAAGTGCAGAAATTACTGTTCACAAAGAGAGCAGACATTCTGCTATAGTCACAAAACAAATGGGATTTTAAGACAATATTGGAATCAAAAGTTTCTTCCTCATAAGGATAAAAATGGGGTTGACAGTGAGTTTTTTTGCCAGAAAGTACCTCCATTTTCCCCATTCCACAAACATAGAACCATAGAATCATAGAATGGTTTGTGTTGGAGGGGACCTTAAAGATCATGTAGTTCCAATCCCCTGCCATGGTCAGGGACACCTTCCACTAGACCAGGTTGCTCAGAGCCCCATCCAACCTGGCCATGGACACTTCCAGGGATGGGGCAGCCACAGCTTCTCTGGGCAACCTGTGCCAGGGCCCTACCACCCTCACAGTAGAGAATTTCCTCCTCATATTTAATCTAATCTTACACTCTGTGAGTTTGAAGCCGTTCCCCCTTGTAGTGTCACTCCAGGTCCTTGTAAATAGTCTCTCTCCATCTTTCTTGTGGGCTCCCTTCAGGCACAGGAAGGCTATAATTAGGTCACCCCAAAGCCTTCTCTCTTTCAAGTCATACAATCTCAATTCTCTCATCTCTTCTTGATAGGAGAAGTGCTTTAACCATCTTTATGGCCTCCTTGGGGTGTGAGAGTGGCACACCAAAGTCCAAAATTTGGGGTGAAGCAGGTTATCCAAACTAGCATTAGTGTCCTAAGCAAAACAGGCCTGCTTTCACTCAGGGCCTTGTTACTGTCTGTAACTGGAAAGATTTTTTGGACCAGAATATAAATATATTGTAGGCACACTGGTAAGACTCAAATATATGGGAGAAATTAGTGGATGGAAAATTGATGGACAAATTCAGAACTTATAGTTTAGTCAAAGAATTCAACTGATGCAAATGCCAAAAATTTAGTGCAATGGGGAATTTTGTGATAAAATTTTGTGGTTGTTGAAAAATCAAAATAGTTTCTCCTTCCATGTGAGAACATTTCAGTCTTGTCAAGTGTAATTTTTGGTCTAAATTATTTCTGGAGTAATTTACTGAAAACCATTAGACTGCAGGTGCTTTGCAGTCCATTGACAGATGCCTACTTTTGAGAATCAAGATCACACACATTTCTAAAATAATTTAACTTTTTGAATAATTTATCCTTTATAAAACCAAAAATATATTAGTCTAACATTTGCTTCCCTTGCATGTTCCATAATATTAATTTAAAATATATTCTAACATAAATGTCATTTTCTGCAAATTTAGTTCCACTATACTTTCTGAAAGCAATATAAGAATATATGAACAAACAAGTTATATCCAGGTAAATTTTCCTGTCTTTTTAAAAATCTTGCCCTAACTGTGGTAATAAAATTGTGTGTGTAGTGATATCCTAAAAGAACTTAATTCATGCATGGTTTGTTTTAAAATTGTTTAAAAATTAGTTTTTCTCCTTTTCATTTAAATAAAAAAAAATTGGAACATTACAAGATGAAAGTGCTTTTTTAAATGCTATTAAGAGATACTCAGTTATCAAATGAATAACTAGATATGCAAGATTGTTTTGGGAGCTGTAGAAAAATGTGCTGTACAATATCCTACTGAAATAATTTTAGTTTAATGAGACTACCAAGAATTCACAAAATAATTTCATTTCATGGTTTAAATCATATTCACACTACTGTTATCTAGAGTTTTATTTATGTTCAAGGTTCATTCAGAGAATTTCATTTAAAAGGGGAAAATTACTCCACCGAACAACAATCTTTCTTTTCTGTCTCCTCATTTTATCTGAAGTATAAATTTATTAAAATGCATAAGATGTTCAGTCAATACCCCGATGTTAAAAGAACTGAAATGGGCAATGAACACTGTAAGGTCAAAATATTCACTTTTCCTTTCACAGTGATTGCCCAATTGAAAACAAAAGAATAGGAACATGTTAGGGTAAAAATTTCTTTAACAAATTCTAAAACATTCAGAATGAACATAAAGTTTGGAGTCAAAAAAGCTTTTCAGGCTCCAGTTATATTACAGACAGCATAGATCTCCTCCTGCGGTGATTAACCAAGGACAAATGTTGGGATTGCACAAAGATGGAAATTATGATGAAGTTAGAGGTAAAATCCTGAGGCTCAATGAGTCTCATTTTATGTCACTATAGGGTGAGTGTAATTGTATTGTCAGCACTGATCTATAAAAGGAGCAGAGTAGGGCCTGTGTTTTATTTCTGGCCTCTTTTCAATGTGCTGTGTGCTCACATATACCAACTAAATCTTTCCTTTCCTCTCTAATAACACATAAATTTCTCCAGAAAATAATTTTTCTTAAAAGAGCCATGTAGAGATGTCAGTGCCCCCAAGTGGCTTCTGAGGATGCTGGAACACATTCTCACCTGTTTCTGTTACTTTGCTGAAGGATCCCAGTGCTTCAGTAACACAGATCCTTGAAAATACTCCCCCATGTATTTTATTCCCACAAGTTGTCCTAGTAAAATCAGCAGAGCTAGTTAAGCTGGAAATGTCAATGAAATGTTCTCCAGATTGGTTTCCAAACAGCGTTGCTATTTGTTGCGTTAGGCTCGTCTTTTCTAGAGAAAACACTGTCTCTGTGTGTGATGATAAAAGAGGGAGAGAGTGAGGAAGAGACTGAGAGGCAGTGACATAGATACATGCTCTGCACAATCAGACATGCTTTTTGCCGCATCGAACCTTTGAGTTCACCAACTTAAATCTTTCAGATTTTATGCTCTCTCTCATACATTAAAAGTCAGATTAAAGGTTGGTTGTTTCTGCAGGAGTGTGGATCTCATAATGAAACAAACCTTTGTCCAGTTTAAGAAACAGCAAATATGTATATAACCCGTAAGCATCCTAGACAATTCCCTTTTTTTCAGGGATCAGATTTGAGCAGTGGACAGAAAATAAAATAATCATCACATCCATTTGTCAGTCAGACTAATTTTGATTTGTAATTTTTCTTTTAAAATGAAAAACAGAGCAGCTGTGAGTAACTGTGAGTATTCAATCAAATTTGCAGAGCACAAAGTGTCATTATTATCCCTTTGCTGAGTAAACCTATTCTGGACATATGCTCACACTTCAGCTGTGCAGAAGTGTTTAACAGCAAAAGCATAAGCAAATCTGTTAAAACACAGCTAATGAAGTCTAAACTGGAAAATAATCATGATACAATTTGATTCAGGAATCAGTGTTGTTTGGCATACCTCTTGCTATCTGTACAGTTTTGTCTTCCTTAAGGGAGATAAGTGGCTGTTTCAAACATTGTTTTTACCAGCTGTGCATTCTGTGAGCTTGAATAAAACCTCACTGAAACCAGCATGATTTGGTGTAAACCAAAGCTTTTATTGTAATTTCAAACATTCAGAAATCATAGACCTACTCAATTCCTCCTCCAAATTATAAATTCTAATAAAACTAGAATATTTTAAAAGAACTGGTTTTGTTCCTCAGTCTCTAAGAAATCTGACTCTGAAATCTGCCTTCTGACTCTGAAACAACATGTAATAAAGGGGAGTCCTTTGCATGTTCAAAAGCTGCATAAGCTCTTCCAAATTCTAATTTCAGGTAAAACACCAAGCTCTGACGGAGTGTCATAAAACCCCAGGGTTTTGGCAATGCTCCTTTTTGCAAAATGACTTCTAATATGCATTGCTGTTTTGTTGTGCAGGTGTGGTTCATAAGGATGTTTCCAAAATGCAATGTCCCTTGGACACAGACAGACTAAAGGAGTGAACTTTGTGAAATTCAATAAGGACAAATGAAAAATTATCTAGCTGGGAGGGTTTAATAATAATTTCTTTAGTAAATAAGGGGTTAGACCCGCAGCTGGGCATCATCTCTGCTGAAAAGGCTCTGGGGGTCTGGGCTAACAGCAAGCTGAGCATGAGCCACCCAAGACACTCAGCTCTGTCCTGTGAAATTGAGGGGAGGGATTATTCCTGTGTACCCAGCACCCTGTGTCCTTCAGGTCCTGGCTCCCCAGTACAAGAAAAGCATTCACAGATGGGGACAAATGCAAGGCCCTCAAGATATTTGGGACTGAAACACTTGCCCTGAGGAGAGGCTGAGGCTCTGAGACTGGAGAAAAGAGAACTTTGGGAAGTTCAACAGCTTCCTGCCAGACTCAGGAGTACCAAGGAAGGCCAGGAAGTGATATTTGGTGGTAGGACAAAAGAATATGGGAATAAATTGAAACAGGGGTCATTCTCACTGGATACAAGAAAGTTTTTCCACCCTGAAGGCAGTGAAGTGTTTGAGCTGGCTGCCCAGAGAAGTTGTGCAAGACCATCTTTTCAAGCTCTGAGCAGCCTGGTTTATTATCTGGCTCTGCTTTGGGCTGATTGCTGGACTTGAAGGCCTCCTGGGGGCCCTTGCAGCCCAACCATCTCCTGGGGGATGAACTGGTGCAGAATGCTGCACAAGTGAAACTCCCCAGCAGTGCCAAAAATATGAGTAGATGTAGAATCTTTCAAAAATACTATTTGCTCCATTTTGTTAGTGAAAACAACATAAACACCCAGGAATTTTCCACTCAGTCCACTATGGGCAAAATATTTCTAAAGTGCTGCTTCTTTAGATGTTCGAACACTTGGACCAAGTGGTAGGGAATTGTAAGGTGTTTTCCTGGGATTAGGGGGAGCACTGAGGTGGAATAGTTTGCTATTTTCCTTTGAAAACACATCTAAATCTTATAAAAATATTAAAAATATTAAAAATATTAGTGAAAACTGAAGACTGAGCTGACAGCCAGGATTCAGTTGGCATTTGTTCAGTTGCCATCTATTATTAGGTGTTTTTCTTATTAGGATTTTTCCATTGAAATACCAGAGTTGTGCCATCAGATTCAGTCTGAGATAATCCAATTTTATGGTACCTCAAGGCTGAATCTCTGTTTCTTGTAAACTAATGTGATCTGTTATGCTGCATCTGCTATTTGAGAGGAACTTCTCATGGAAGCCTTTAATGGTGTAAATTTTTTATTGACATGGAAACAACAGAACAAAGGATTGTATATCTATTACTTGGGTAAATAGCAGAAAGAGCAAAGAGTAATTACCCTTTATATATTTATCCTTGAATAATAATATTTCTAGATATTTCTCATGTATAATTCTTAACTGCAGTATTTTCTTACACGGTTTTTGTGAGTTTGCTTTGGCTGTGGTATTTTCATTCCCTTATTGCTTCTAGAAAAAGCAGACTGTGTCAGCATGCTCTCAGCATGTCCTATTTCCCTGTGCCTTATTTGTGTGCCTGACAGCTTTCACTGACATGTTGTGGGTGGTCCAATCTCCTTCAGAGTCTTTCAGGTTTAGGAGGTTTGGCATCACACCAGGCTCCTGGGAATCATGCAGTTCTCCTCCCCAACCTTGTTCCCTCAAGCACTTCTTCCTCACTGATTCTGTTCCTTTTTGCTTTCACTGTATCATTCTCACACAACAATGAACAGACAGTTCCATGAAGGGAGACTTGCTTGATCCCTGGAATCCATGACAGACCATGTGTTTGGGTGGTATCTGACACTCTTATCAGGATTTAAAAATTAGAGAATAATTAAATCGTAGAAAGATATTGGTGTTTTGTATTGTGTTGATTTTGCATGGCCTGGTTTTTGGTAGCAGGGGGGACCACAGAGGTGGCTTCTGTGAGAAGCCTCTAGAAGCTTCCACCATGTCCAGCAAAGCCAAACCCTAATGGCTCTGAAGATGGACATGCTGCTGGCCAAGGCTGGGCCAATTAAAAATGTTGGTTATGCCTCTGTGATAACATATTTAAGAAGAAAATCAAAACATGGTAAAGCACAGTTTTTTCTAGACAAAGAAGGAGGAGGAGGTGAGAACATGTGAGGGAAACAACATGGAGACACCAAAGTCAGTGGAGAAGGAGAGGGAGGAGGTGCTCCAGGCACCAGTAAGATTCCTCTGCAGGCCATGGTGAGGACCATGGTGGAGCAGGCTGTCCCCCTGCAGCCCATGGAGTCCACGGGGGATGCAGAGATCCACCCACAGCCCGTGGGAAAGGTGGCCATGCCAGAGAGGATGGATGTCTGGAGGAGGCTGTGATCCAGTGGGAGTCCCAGTGGAGAGAGAGGACCCTTGCTTCCAGGCTGGAACAGCTTGTCCTTGAAGGACTGTACCCCATGGACAAGTGACCCATGCCGCAGCAGTTTTAGGAGGACAGTCTGCTCATGGGAGGAGACTTATGTTGCAGCAGTTTTGGGAGGATTGCTGCTCGTGAGATTGGAACCATGTCAGAGAAGTTCACAGAGAACTGTCTCCCCTGGGAGGGACCCCAAGGCACAGCAGGGGAAGGACTCCTCCCCCTGAGCAGTGGAAAAAATCCTGGGTGACAAACTGACCAACATCCCCACGCCCCTGTCTCCCTGCACTGTCAGTGGGAAGGAGGGAAGGGTTGGGGTAAAAGGTCTTTTTAAGGGCTCATTTTACTTCTCATTATCCTCCTCTGAATTTGTTACTAATAAATTCACTTTCTATCTCTGAGTTCAGCCTATTTGGCCCTTTAAGTGTTTTCTCCTGGTCCTTATCTCAACTCATGAGCCCTTCATTAATTTTTCCCCTCTCCTCTGCCCAGCTGTGGCAGGGGAGAGCAAGTGAGTGGCTGTTGTGGGTGCCTGGCATTTGGCTAGGGTCAAATCACAGCATCTGCGCACCTTTGCACCTTGAAAGTGCTCTCTGCAGCATGCACAAGCCGTACATAACACTGAGGTATTGCTGTGAGAGATTATATAGATGTGAGCAAGAGTCCAGTCTGCTCATTTTTACTACAAAACGTAATTATGGAATTGGTGTACAAGCTTATGAGGTCCTGAAAAGGAAGACTGCAGGAAAAATGCAAATACTAGCAATGCTAGGTGAGAAAAATTTTGAATTGTAGGTGGGACTGAGATGTTGGACTCAGAGATCAGAAGACAAAGTGAACCAAAGTCTTCTAATGGTTTATTCATAGCAATGTCTAAGTGATTTTCTGGGGCCCATCAAAATTAACTAACAAGACTCATCCATCAAACAGAAAATAATAAAAATGACAGAGACATTAGAGGGCCATCTATTTTTAACAGAAAACACATAAAAACCTAGTAGTACAAATGCCAAGAAATTTTGACCCATAAGGAAGTATTTTGGCACAATATATGAAAATCACCCCTCCCCCCAAAAGAAGGGCAAATTTATTAATTTTTGCTTTGAGATATAAAACAGATTTTTATTTTCTGCAGTCTTCCATGAAATAACATTTAGGAATTGCTGTTCAAACACTGGCTTATTGTTATTTTTTTTTAGGTCAACTGTGATTAGGAAAAGTTTCATTACTGAATCCAATCCTGGACCAGTTAGAGACATAGCTAGAGTAAATTCTCTAGGCCATTCCCTGCCGCTTCGCGCTCCAAAAGGTGGCTGAACGCTGAGAAGCAGCACGGAAGAGCGAACAGCCGCGCCAGAGACATGCCGGACGCGCCGCGGCTAGGAAGCACACGGGTGAGCTGTGGCACCTGGGGGGATGGTAGCGCATCAGGAAAGCAGTAGAAACGAAGGACGCGTAGGCTCTTGCGCTTGGGATTGCAAGAGGTTTATTGAAGGATCGCAGGGAATGGTGAAGGGCAGTGAGGAGGGCGGAGAGCGGGGGGCAGCAGCAGGGCAGGGATCCAGGAGTCAAGAGCACAGAACAAAGGGCTGCATGAGGTTTTAAGGGGGGGGGGGGGGAAACGGGGAGTGGCTAGCCCTGAAGGGCCAACCAGGGAAAGTCCGAGGGGAGATAGAAAGGGGTACAAAACCAATAACCATAGAGCGAGGGAGGGTACAAAACTTTTAAACCAATGGGGTGCTGTGCTGGGGGGAACATTCTAGAGCAGAAACCATAAATGGGACAAAGTCAGGGAAGTATACGGGGCCAATAGACTTGCTGCTTGGTACATATCAATGCCTCCAGCCGCAGGGTCCTCTGGGTCGTGACAAGCTTGTCGCCCTAACTTCGACAGTGACAGTTTCCACCTCAGGTCCAGGATTCCTCTTCCACGGTCACTGACCCACGCAGCTGGTCGCCCAAGCTTATCTGCCCAAGGGCCACTGCAACAATTCCCTTTCTCAAGATACTGGAATCTGAGTTCAAGATGTCTTAGATGAAGGCTTGTCTTTAAAAGCAACTTTAAACTTGTGGGTTGCCTGACTTTTTCTTCAAGTGTTCAAGTGTATCTTGTCTAATATAACACCACTAAAGAAAACACAGGAGGAAAAACAAGAAGCAAAAGGTTTAGCAAATAATACTTCTCCCTTAAACTGCACAGGGGAAATTGAAATCCTTTAAAAGCATTTCTTTTCTGGAGTAGCTACCAAGGCCTGAGCTCTGCTACTGTCTGTGTACATCCATTTGTCCCATGCCACACACCCCACCTATTCCTGGA
This sequence comes from Entomyzon cyanotis, assembly GCA_024500445.1. NCBI lineage: Eukaryota > Metazoa > Chordata > Aves > Passeriformes > Meliphagidae > Entomyzon > Entomyzon cyanotis. The sequence continues at coordinate 8,408,203 of JAKEPQ010000756.1, forward strand.
CTTCTGTTGGGAATTTTCTGCTTTCACTGGGTACAAACCACTTTGTGCCAGTGTTCATTACAGCTACAATATGTACATACACCAGTGTCTCCTCTTCCTACCGTAACTCACAGCACATTTGAGACATATTTTTATAAACCATTTTGGTAAAACCTATGTCTGTTAAAGTAGGTGTTTCATCTAGTAAAATCTGCTCTGAACTCTGAGCAGTCATTATTCCAAGTAGTTCACTAAAAGCATGTAATTTTCCCAATACCTGCAAATAAACATCTTAGCAATTGTATTTTTTTCCCGGAAGTATTCTATCTGCATTGGCTAGGCTTATTTTCTGCCATTCTTGTAAAAAAGGCAGAAGCAGCAACTGTGTGTGTGAAAAGATAGAGGCAGATATGAGGGTCAAAGTACAAGGGTTGTATCACATGCATGTTCAGATGTGCTCTGTGTTGCTATTAATTTCTTCTTGTTCAGAAAGAAAAATTAAAAAAAGGAACCAAAAAGTGGGAAGCCCTCCAAATTTTAATACCCTCAAAATAACAGCATTGTGCAAAAATAGTGATTTACATAATTCTTTTTAACAGACAGGCTGTAAATTTTTTCATCTAAAAATTCCAAAGGTTTCATCACTGTCATTGACTTACTTTATGATGGTCTGAAAATGGATAAAGACAATACCTGAGGAGCAAGAGCATCATAAATCTTCATTCAGAAATCTCTTCTGTCTCCCAATATAATAAGAAAAGTGAAAGGAACAGATTGTATACAACTAGGTAGAGCTGCATTACTTCACAAAATGAAATGATCAGCATGGTATTATGTCAGTTCATGTTGCAATTCACAGAACAATTTCACAAAGAGCAGGTGTGCCATCAATAAACTACCATGCTAAGTTTCCCTGTGCTTATAAGGATGTCGCTTCAAAGATCAAATTAGGCATCCTTTTCATGAAAACAGAAGCAGTTTAATGACTCCTTCCCCCCCACCCCCCAAGAAAAGTGCTGTAGTGATATACATTTGTTTTTTACTTTTAAGGTGCAAATCACTTTGAAACAAAATATGACCTTTTATACATTTGGAGATTCAGACAGCACTTTTGTGATGCTTTTATAGTAGTTGTTGTTTCATATTCATTTGAAATAACAAGAATTACATTTTTCCTAGTGAAGAACAAGTGGTGTATGCATGGTTTTCTGCTATTTGATGATTTTCTGATTCTGCAAGTCTAGAGGAGTGTCTGCAGGAAACAGGCATCCTATGCTGTTTTGAGATCAGTTCTTAATTGAGAGGTTTTATAAGCTGCTTTTATTATGCAAAAGGTAGATTTAAAAATGGAACCATTTGATAAACTATAAAATTCCAGTTTATTGATGGAGATTTGGTCAATGGCTCCAACTCTTGCATTGTTTTTATCACATAATAAATGTCTCTACTGATTCTACTCAGCCCAGTGGACATAAAACAAACAAAGGAAAAAATTCCATCTGAATCTTCAAAAGCATAGAAGATCGTGAATGATTTTGCTTCAAGGTATCTGGCACCGTCAAGCAATACACTATTATATATCACTTACATCATCTTTTTGATTAATTCTGCTCCACTTCCAACCACTTTTTGAGCTTCAGAAATCCCTTGTAGGACATTGTATAAATATAACCATCACAAAGGTAGAAAAAGGAGGCAGGCAGAGGAAGAATGATACCGTTGGACTTCATGGATCTTTGAATCTTTGATGAATACATGACCATAATGAAAGTAATTGAAAGAAAGAGACCTCACAGAGAAGAAAAGACTAACATAGATAAAGAATACTACAAAATGTACAAGAATTGATACATATACTGTCTGAACTCAAAATAAGGAATATGGTAGTTAAAACATTGAGAACTTTCCCTTTAAAGTCACTTTATGAGGTTAAAGGAGGAAGAGTCCATGTAAGCTATATATGGAGCTATTAAATAAAATATAATAAAAAAAACGCCAAAGGAAATGTTTTTTACTTCCCAATATCAGTGTGGAAACTTAATGGTCAGTTTTTAAATATCACATTTTTTCCTCCTGTACTCAGGAAACCTCTTCTGAGTCACAATTCCTTTAATGCATTTTTAAGATTTTTTGGTCCCTCTATCCTCTGCCCTTTCTTCTTTCCATTTCCCAACTTCCCTACACACAGATTATGTCAAGGGATAAAGAAAGAAAAGGAAAAGAAAGATCTATGGTCCAAAAGGCACTTATTCAGAAATGTCAACCTTTTGGTCTTCTGCTTCCATTCTCTCCTCTACTGACCAATTCAACATACGTTAGATCCCTTTTTTTTTTTAATTTGACCTTTGGTTATATTTTTCTTCCTCTTTTTTCTCTTTCAGAATTGCAATGAAGAATAAATTCCTAGTTTATAATTTTTTTGCTTCAGATTATTCTTTATATTTGGTTTCTTCAGGTAAGACCCCACACCTGTTTCCTAAGTGTTTGGAACAAAAAAGTCAATGCTACATATTTGATGGACCTTAGGCTACATATTTATCTGTTTTCACTTTTTTTTCCGGCTTTTCCTTTTTGGCTATTCAGATTTTCAGTTCCTACTCTTCCATTTCGTCACAATTATTCTCAGATTACTGAAAGACCGTCATTATATCAGTGACTTTAAATAGCTGGCAAATATACTGAACTGATTTATCTCAGATGAGGAACTACTCCAGAGTGAAGAAAAATTCTTGTTTAATTTCACAGATATATTTTAAATAGCAAGGAGAAAAGACTAATTGTTGTTATTTCACATAACATTGATACAATATAATGACAGGAATGTCAGATACAGCAGAGAGGTCTTCACTTAAAAACATTATTGTCTAACTGCAAACCTTGCCTTAAAGTTGTTTCATGTGGAAATTATCTTAGATAAAAGGCTGAAAGCGGTTCTTTTGTATTCTTGAATAGATTGAATATTCTTACATAATTTTTTCCTTAACAATTCCAGTTCCTTCTGTTTTTCAGTCATCTTTCTTTTTAAAACATAGGTAAATTTAAACCCTTTGTGATATAGCGACTGAATGGTCTTTAAATCATTCTCTTCTTGCACCACTAAAGTTTTCCATACCTGTAAAAGACAGCTTAATGACTTTTAAGAATTGTGACATATAGAGTTATTGCTTGCAATATTTAGCAAGACTGCTCTTCTTGTCTCTATACTATTTTCAGTTGCAACCAATTTTATAATTTAATACAATTTACTTCAAATTAATGCAATTATCATTACATTAGTCCCTAAAGGCAACAGATAACAACTTAAAATACTGTGACTTATATTCACCTGAGATATTTGAACTGCAGAAATACAATTCTTGGATATCTACTCAGTGGAAGAAGCAATGATCTTTAATGTGGCTAGCACAGGTCTTTCTCGTGAGAACATTTTGCTATATTTCATAAACAAAGATAAAGTTTGGATGTTTTGCAAACTGTGTCTCCAGATTAGGTCAGTTTGGGCTTGGCCAATTGGGCCTAGGGGGAGGTCTCGGGCTGACCAATCTGGGTGACCTCTGAAGACTCTGTATATATGGAAATCAAAATAATAAAGACACCTTTTCTCTTTCCTTGTCTGAGAACCTGGGTCTTTTCTCAGCTAGTGGCTCAACAGCGACACTTTAATAATGATCAAAAGGACAAAGTTGTTTCTTTTGAGGTAAGGGTTCAAATTTGTTCCAATGAGAACACTTTAGTGAAAAAGGTTAAGATGAAAATGCATCCTGTGAAAAGCATTCAATGCAATGGAAATAAAACAGCAGTGAAAAACTGTAGAAAATACACCACCATCGTATCTACAGTCTTCAGCTGTACATGGATAATGAAGAAGAAAAAAAATTTTAAAAAATGTTTAGTTACTGTATCCAGCTCTCTCACAAAAGCCTAATATTAACACATTCTCTTGGGAAGTTATATGGAAAACCATGTGGGAGACACCAGTTTTTAGTTCAGGCTTTTGCTCCAAAAGCTGTTGCTGCATTTTACATTATACTGCCAACAGTAACAATCCAGCATGCCAGGATGAGAATCTGGCCCAACCTTGGGTGCTTGCCTACAGAGTCTTGTTTGAGGCTGGGAGAATTGGGATTGTTCAGGCTGGAAAAGAAGGCTTTGGGAAAAGAAGGCCTAATTGTGGCCTTCCAGTGCCTGAAGGATACCTCCAAGAAAGATGGAGAGAGACTATTTACGAGGGCTAGATGTGACAGGACAAGGGGGGGTGGCTTCAAACTGAAGGAGAGCAGATTTAGCTTAGATATTAGAAACGATTCTTTACCTTGAGCATGGTGAAGCACTGACACAGGTTGCCCGGAGAAGCTGTGGCTGCCCCATCCCTGGAAGTGTTCAAGGCCAGCTTGGATGGGTCTCTGAGCAACCTGGTCTAGTGGAAGGTGTCCCTGCCCATGGCAGAGGGGCTGGAACAAGACGATCATTAAGGTAGATGCCAGGCCAGTCTATGATTCTGTGATTCTTCGAAACACACTTTACATCTAGTTTGGGTCAGTCATTACATCTCATCAATAAAGGGGCATCCTTTATCCATTGATGAACAAATTACTGGTGATTGTAATATATTGCCACATAAGAAACCCATTACTTTTTATTCCTCTATGGCAAGGTGACATGCATGCAGCTCAGTCTCTTATAGCTGAGTTTTTGGAATCATTGAGTCAGTTCTGTGAAAAGATGTGGGAAATTTCTGGTTTTACTTTTCAGAAGAAACCAGAAAAACATTTCACATAATGTTTTGTGAAACATTTACTCTGTACCCCAAGAATTAAGAGTATTCCTTGGTCAAATTGTCCAGATGAGCTTACGCTTATTAAGGAAAATCTGGCTCCTGCATAGGCCTAAGTTAGCTAGGAAATGCCACCTGTGAAATGTCACAGTGAAGTCATGTACGGGCATGTGTGGAAGCAGACTTCTGCTATGGCTAGACAAAGACAAAACCCACACCATTCATTCTGAAATATTTTATAAACCCTTTTCCACTCAACAGAGTCTTTTTTTTTTTCAGGTATATTTCATAGGTCTTGAAAACAACAACAACAAAAAAAGAGTAAATGGGCACAATTTCCATAAATATCAAAACCTGTATCTTATCTATTTCTTTTAATTTGACATTCGAAATTCCTCCCTTTCATACTATTTTTCCTCTATTTCTCTAATAGCATAATCTTTTATGGTCAAAACTATGTGTTGAATCAAATAAAACAGCAAAAATATCCTTTTATATTATATTCCATTATATTACCTTTACTGGATTTAGTAGCATTAATTGTAATCACATTGAATGCCATTAAACAACAGGCCAGGAAAGTTCAAAAGTCACTTTTCTTTGTCACAAAGTAGAACAAATCTTCTAATACTTTTTATTCAAGAGCAAGCAAATATAATTGTAGATACTTGTGTCTTTCTGTAGGTTGACCTATTAAAAAAAATTTAAAAATCAGAAAGAGTAAGATTTCAGTTCAAGTGATCACTCAAAGGTTTTAAAATTCTAAAATGTTTTCTAAGTGTCAGATTTTACCTTTTACTAATATTATTTTTATGCGGCTATGAGTCAATAATTAAGAGATTTTTTTCCCTCTTGGCATTGGCTTGTTGAGCTCAAAATATCTACATTGCAAATTAAAATGGAGAGGGAAAGCTAAGGAACAAGAAGAAGGATTTGGGGACCGCTTTGAAAAAAAAAAAATCTCTGAAAGTTTATTTTAGAAATTAATCTTCAGCTGATACTGTGTATTACTACTTGGTAGATAGGATCATATGCTCAAAAAAGCCCAAACCCAACAAACCACTTCAAAGACACCTGGGAAAAAAAATGGGTCATATAGGCTTTTAAGAATTAAGCAACATTTTTAATTATGACTAGATATCTTAGCAGACAGAAATGTCAATTTCAGTTCTTTCTCTACATCACTAAGCTGAGCTATGTATGTAGTTCCTGATGCAATAAGACCTTACAGGACTGCCATGTAATTTTTAAAAATACTAAGAAAAAAAATCAGTGCAAAACCAGGGTGATGTTAGTCTCTGGTTAATGACTTAGTAAAATAAATAGGAAACATTATGAGCCTACACTTTCCCTTAAAATGAAGAAATAAAAACTAGCTTCTAAACAAATAAACAAAGCATAAACCACCCCCTCTACCCCCAATTACTGGATCCGATTTTGGCAAAGAATTTAAGTTCGATTGATAACATATTTAAACTATTTAGGCTTAAATAATTATAGTTACATATCACATAAGCTGTTCAGTAAAGGTAGATTTTGTATGTCTGGAATATGAAATTTATATTATTAAAAGAAAGCAATGTTGTGTTTATAGCAATCACTAACTGATGTGCTAAAGCTCATACACGTTTTGTGTTAGTTGGGTAAATTCTTTGCCAATTCCAATATGTTCATGGATGTAATAATGTATATCAGCGTTTGGCTCTAATGCATCCAAACAGCTATGGAAATAAGGTGCTTTAGTTGCTCTGACTTCCTCTTAAATCTTACTGAGATTTAAATAGGCAGAACAATACTATTTAAAACAGAGTGAGGAAAAGAGTACAGATATTAAAAACTGTCAAGTCCACTTTTCTTTATGGTGTATTTTCTGCATGTTTTTTAAAGAATCTCATAGGCAAATGAAAAAAATAAAGACCAGGTTCTTAATCTCCAACAAAAGTACATTTTATGCAAAATGGGAAAACAAACATATAAATAGACATGGGAATAATAACAACAACCAGAATAAACAACCATTGTGCTGTTTGGTTTTGGTTTTCACTATTTTCTGTATCCTTTACTATTCTTTCTGATAACTAAGTATTGCCTGAATAACAAATACAAAATGGAGCATTATGTATATTTTAATTTTTGTTTAAAGATACAATGAATCTTCCTAAAACCCTGTTTGACCATTTGACAAATTCAGGAGATAAATGAAATTGGCTTCTGAAAAATACCTTAAGTACAAGGCTGTGTTTATAATAATGTATACATGAAGCCACAGACATAGAGGCTGATATGAAAATGTTTCCTTAGCAGGGAAAGTTTCTCTCAAAAACCACTTTATGCAACCTTATTCCCATGAGATGTAACTAGTACTGCCACTAAATCACAAACAATATAGTCAAGACATCGCCCATAATAGAACAAACACTTGTAATAAGTGTTAACACTCTCTGCTGGTGTGTGTGATACAAAGACCAAGAACCAAACTGTGACTGAAGGCAAACGAATAAGATTTCATGGCTAATGTTTCAGGCAGTTAATGTAGGCTGCTTTTGTTTTCCACTGAAGTTAACTGGAAATAATCCAATCATCTCGGAACTTCAGGCAACCCCCCCCTGCCCCCCCAACATTTGTGTCCATATTTCTCTTCATCCTGTGAGCAGTACGCTTTCCAATTCCATCTGCTTCAATGCAACATCTTACAGTTCTGGTCATGTTCTCCTTGTAAGTTTTTCCCAGAATCAATTCATAAAGTGCTCTCAGAAGCACTTCAGAAGACACAAATTTTCTCCTCAACTTAAGAAAGAAACTGGGTGATAGACTCCAACATCATTTAGGCACATGAGACCTCTGTGGTGTCTTGTCCAAGATGACAATCCTGCTGTAAGGGTAGTAAACATGGGGGAGAACAAATCTGAAGCCATAAGGCAGTGAGTGCTGTTTAAATCCTGACTTTCAGAAACCTAACCATCCAATACTCTTACTCTTTTGAATTGTATCATATTGAGCCATTTCTGCACAGCACAGCAAAGTCATCTATCATTTCCTTGGTGCTTAATGTGCTTTTCCTGTGTATAATACATACAGAACCTTATAAACACTAGAGAAAGAACGGCTGGAGTCAGCCATCAGGGAAGTTACAGAAATATGTACTTGTTCTTGTCACTTCCTATTGTTCATGGTGCTCTGTAATGTGTTCTTTAGATGTGCTGCAATACTGGCTGTATCTTTTTTTCAACCTTGCGGTCATTCTACCCAAAGTAATCCACAGTGCTCTGTTAAAACATCTCTGCTAAAAGCAATACCGTGTGTAGCAATTAGCTGTCACTGTGTAATTGTGTTTTCCGTACCTGAAATGAGAAGAAACGACCTGTAAAATCAAAGTTGGGTTTATGTGAAAGAGAATACATGTTGTTGTCTCAGTCTAGTCTTCAGTCACAAGTGTGCAGCACAATATAGACTCCAACAGCTAAACTGCTACTGCTGCCCTTGATAGTGACATTCAAACTGCTTTTGAGGTTCTCAACAAAGGAAAATGAGCTGTTTGACAATTAGGTTTAAAAGACATGGAGGAAATAACAGTCCATAAAAGTGAATGACTTTCTCAGAGAGACTCAACTAGCATTTTCCCTCTCAGTGGAGACACAAAAGGATGACTGTGGTGAGGAGAGTATAGCTGTAATTAACTTGTCATCTATATTAATAATAATATAGTTTCAAGACTGCATATTTTTACAGCTAAGGTCATTGACAAAAATGCAGGTTCAATTCTTGCTTCTCTCAGACTTCTCATGGGACACTGCACAATCAATTTATCTTTCAGTGCATTTATTGCTTTTAATTTGAAAAGGAATAGTAATTTTTATTTTCCCCACAGTCATTTATATGAATTTGTTGTTCTGTTTTAGTTGGAATTTTTCTAATTATAAAGGAGATCTAATAAGAATTTTGAAAACCACTATTTTTTTTAAAATGGTGAAATTGGAAAAGAAACATTTTAGTAAGGCATTTAGTTTGCAAATTTCCCAATTTTTCTAGAAAATATTTTTCCCAGTTCATTAAAATTCTTTATAAGATATCCTATTATAAGTTTAGGTAAAATAAAATGAACATTTTTTCCTCAGAAAAAAATATTTTTCTTCCTTATATTTCATTTCATAAGCTTTAGATATTTAGAAAGGTTACTTTAACCAATAGTAATAATTTAATTCAGATTGGAGAGGATCCAAATAAAGGCCATGAAGATGACCAAACGACTAGGGAACTCAGTCTGCAAGGAAAGACTGAAGGATGTAGGACTTTTCTCCCTGAAGAAAAGACTCAGGGGGGCACCTCATCACAGTAGGTTGCTATCTGAATCTACACGTATAGTAACTAGGGTGACCACCAAGCCACAGTGAAATGCAAAATGTAGATTTATTTAATTACCTCACTGATGATGCTGGGCAGCACAGACACACAGGGGCACAGGCTCCATTAGCCTCAGCTCATCCTGTTGGGCAGTAGGGTGGGGCCTTTCCTGCCCCAGGATATCAAAGGGCTTTGTCCTCAGGAAGTTCATCTCAAGGCTATGTTTTCTGATCTCTCTCTCTCCCCCCCCCCCACCAGGAGACTCAAGCAGGTCTGTGAGAGGGTGTTATCTCTGCGCAGGATTTCTACTTCTCTAAACAGGCAGAGGATGAAAAACATTCACATAACAAAAGTGTGGACTTTTCCCACACTTACATTCTTAACATTCCCAGTTGCAAAGTCTCTTTGAAGGGAAACTATTGTCTCCTTGTCAAATCTTCTGGTTTTTACCATTTCCTCCCAATAGTCTGGGACTGTTAAAGGGTGGCAATTTCACAGTGACCACTTGGAGAACACAAGGGGCAATGACTTCAAGTCACACTGGGAAGGGTTTCATCTCAACATAAGAAAGTAATTTCTTACTATAAAATCAGCCACTCGCTGGAACAACCTCCCCAGGAAAGCTGTAGAGTCCCCATAACTAGAGTTTTTCAAGATGTAATTGGAGACGGTATTGGGCAATCTCACCTAAGCTCCTTTTCCCATAAAAAGATGAACCAACTGATCTTTCCAGGTTCCTTTCCAACTTATTCAGTGATCCTCTGAAGATATACTACCTACCTTCAGCTGAAGATGTGAAAAATATGTGTGAAGTTCTTACACCGTTAAAAAGAAAATCTTCCTTCCACTTTCAAATTTACTGTAGTTTCAGTATTTTACTTGTAATTTCCATTTTAACTGAGGTAACCAGTTAACAACATGGTCAATGTCATGAATTTTGTAAAAAAAATAAATTGATATCACATTTTTCATACTATATATTTATAAGGTACCATTCAAATTGCAAATTTATTTGAATGGGGAGGGAGTAAAAACATTTTTCAGTTTCAAGAGAGACTAGGAAGTATTTCCTGAAATTATATGTACTGGCTCAAAAGCAAAGAAAATAGACATGAAATGGTGGCACAGAAGAGCAGCAAACTCCATATTTTGAGACTGCTCACATAGCAGGTATCAGGTTTATTATTTAAAATTTGATGTAGCAGGCTCCGGGGGGGGCTGCAGGAGCTGGCTCCCCCCCCGGAACGGGGTCCCTAGTCAGCGTAACTCCACCAGATTTGGTGGGGTGGTCCCTGGGGTCCGCTCGGTGTGGCGTGAGTCTCCTAGCCATAGAAATTCAGCAGGAAATATAATGGGACGAAGAAATGAACTGGAATCCATCTCTGTTCTGCCAGGAAGGTTTATTTGGGGTAAGAGGAGAGGGTTACAGGGAAAGGAGGCGGGGGAGGAAAGCGAGGGATGGTATCAGGGCCTAGCAGCTCAGAGATGAAGACCTCGAGCTGATCCAGACATCGGCTTATAAAGGGAAAGGAAGGGGAGGGACTGTCTCCCCTAGAGCCAGTCCCAGGGAGTCTGAAGGGAAGACTGGCAAAGGGTGCACACCAATAGGTTTCAGGTACAGCATGATGCATATTTCAAAATGAACCAATAGCATGCAGAGCAGGGAAACAAAGGGAGCACATGGAATCCTAAAAAACCACATTGCTACAAAAATTAACATTAATGCTGAAAAAATTAGACTTTCTCAATGTATGAAAAAGGTTCTATATTACGAAAAGCAACAGTAATAAAGTATTTGGCACATATTGTGTATTTATTTATTTATGTGATTGAAGTTGAGAAAATTTTGTCCCCTGTTAGCCATTACATACTCATGTAATCTCTGACATCGCATTTATTTAAGATAATTTATGAGTGCTGAGGCACTAAATCCAGACATCTGGATTTTTACTCTGAATCTCAGTGGACAGACAGGAAAAATTATTTTTGCACTATCTCATTTATTTGTTTAAAATGAAAAGAAGACAAAAAAATAACTGTCCACCATGTTTTTTTCACCTTAGTTAGTCTAAAAGAAACAGTCATGAGACTATTTTGACCCCACTGATATAATTTTTTGTCCAAGGATGTACACATGACGAGTAATTCAACACAACATATGAGAGGTTGTGATGTCTTAGACGTTTAGAGTAGTGCTTTGTACAAATTTTGGAGAGCCTGTTTTCCATGAAAAATGCACATTTAGGTTAAGAAGGATATAGTAAGATTCAATGAAACACCTTTACTTAGTTGCTACACTGGGATAACAAAGGATGCTTCATTTTGGCATTTCCTGAAGTAAATGTTTCACTTAGAAATGTCCTTCAGTATTACTAAATGCCAACTCAAGACTTAAGAAATTTGACTGACTGAACCTTTTCATACTGCATTGACCTTTAGTTTGACCCAAAGCACAGAATGGTTTGGTAAAGCAAATATACACACATGTATATGTATATACTTATATATGTGTACATGCACACTGGTATCTGCTGCATATGTCATAGAACCATTTAGGTTGGAGAAGACTTTTACAGTCATTGAGCCCATTCCCCCAGCACTGCCAAGCCCACCAATAAGCCATGTCCCTAAGAGCCACATTCACATGGCCTTTAAAGCTCTCCAGGGATGCTGATGCAACCACTTCCATAGGCAGCCTGTTCCAATGCTTGATAAACCCTTAAGTGAAGAAATTTTTCCTAATATCCCATTTCCTCTTGTCTTATTGAATGTAACTTGGAGAACAGCCTGACCCCACCTGACTACTCTCTCCTTTCAGGCAGTTGTAGAGAGCAAGGAGGTCCTTCCTGAGCCTCCTGTTCTCCTGGCTAAACAACTGCAGCTGCCTAGGCTGCTCCTCATCAGACTTGGGCTCCAGACCCTTCCCCAGATCCATTGCTCATTTTTTGGACCCATTATTTACCTGTTAATGTTAGAATTTTATATCAGGTAAGGGAATTGGAGTAACTACTTTGGGTGTTGGAGATTTCCTTTCAAGTCTGTCCCATGGGAAGTTTTCAGTTTCTTAAGTAGTCTAAAAGATAACCTTGCACACCTCAATCTTGTCACTTCTGCTTGTATGTAATCATTGACATTGAGGGCATCTCTGAAAGCCAGAAAGGAATGGTTTAGATTTATCATCAGCTATACTGTCTAACAGAATTTGACAGCATGAAACTATGAAATGGATAGAATGATTAAAATTTAAATCCAGCCACACTTACAGTAGGTATTAAAGTCAATGCACTTTCTAAGCCAAAAGTCATTGGAAAGAGTTAAGGCAGAAGCACTGAATCTTTTGGGGTCCATCAATTTCAATTCATTTGCTCTAATTTTATGGATCAGTACTTGGTCTCTTCACTGTAGTGTCTATGAAATGTCAGCCCTCCTAGTGACAGCTCCTGAATAAAATGACCTGCATATGTAGCTGTAAGTCCTACAGTTTTCCAGTGTTCAAATATTTAACCACATAATGTGTGTCTGCTAAAATTAGGTTGATGTGGTGGCAAAGTACAGCTTGCTTTGTTTCCCTTGGCATTGCAAGTGGCATAAAATCCAGTTGACTACACTTCCATGGTACATTTCTAATAGTCTGGAGAGTTCTGTTAGTGCAAAACAGATATGACTTACCACTTGCCACATATGCTTTTAGAACGTATATATTTATACACTATTGCGAAAAGCTAAATTATGTGAAATATATATTTTTAAAGCAGCTGGAATTACTGTACTAATAATGTAACCAATGAAAACCACAAAAACATTGACATGAAAAGATAACAACTGAATTATACTTAATATTTGTGCACCATAACCATTTGTCATTGCACCTGTAAACATCAACAATCCATAGGTAAAAGGGATTAGGGAGTGAAATATCATCTACTATTTATCCTTGGCCATATTAATGGAACTTAATATCACTTTCCTAGTGCATTTCTTTGTAAAAAGATATTTTCAGCAGCAATGGTGAATGTCGTATAGTTTTAGCAACTTTAAATATAATTTGATGTTTGAAAAGAAAATATGAAACAATTAATTTAAGTGTTTTCAAGGTTTTGAGGATTTTAGAGGGATTGATACAGTTTGTGGAGGTTTAAAAGAAGAAATGAGAACATTATGGACAAAACTAAAATCTTGCTATTTTCTTTATTCCTCTTTTTCTTTGTTTTCGTGATAGTCTCTAGAATCCAGCCCATAAGTGCTGGAAATGCAGGGGGAAATCTCCTTGCCCCTTCCTCTGCCTCCAGTCCACTCAACTTTTGTTGTTTGATATTTATATCATCTGTCCTCCGTCAAAGCATTCTTTTATGAACAAACAATTCCTTATGCAGTCATTAACAGCAAAGTATGGAATCTTAACTATAAGGTTTTAGATGCTAAATACTTTAATTTTGGACTTCCATGACGTTTTCCAAAAGTCACTAAGAAGGCATCCTAAGAGGCATCCCAAGAAGGACAAATCAGTTTGCTTCATTCTGCATTGAAGGAGAAAATCTTTCCAGTCCCACAGATGACCAAGATTACTCATCATAGCACTCAAGAATCAAGACTGAGGAGTTCCAGGGAAGATTGAGTCATCATTGTGCTCAGGGGAAGAGGGGGAGGAACCCTTAATATTTTTTTAATGTTTCTTCATTGCAGTTACCATTAATAATGTATCATAACTTTTAGCCTTCTGTGTTAATTTGGTACAAAATTTTGGAGGATAGACTTTACAAAGTGCACATTCATGCTTTGTCAATATTTTTGGCCATCATGTATATAATAAGAAGTAAATGAAACAGGCAAAGCAGTACAGAAACTCATCCAGCCATTATGCTCACTCTGCCATTAAAGTTCACTGAGTAATGGATTTCTGATGCAGATGGAAGTTTTTGCACCATTGAGATATTGTTTTGACAGATCAGGCACAATAGCTGTGACTGTGAGTCTTTCAAGCCTGAAGAGTTTTCTTTCATGGCTTCAAGAGAAACCTTCCCAGAGATATTCAGAGCAGAGAGCGTTTTATTGTAGGAAAAGAAAAGAAAAAAAAAAAAAAAAGAAAAAAGTTGCTTTCTTTTTTCAATAACAAAGGACTTAACAAGCTTGCTTGAATGTTGCAAGAATAAATCAAGTTTATTAGACAAAAATAAAGAGAACTTCTTAAAGAAAAATGACGTTCCACCAGGTCTACATAATAAACAGTCATCTTGGAAGTGAAATACTCTTAGCAACTTGAATTATAGTGCAAAAAATATTAAAAAGGACTAGGAAATATTAATAAATAATGTCACAATATTTCTGAGATTTTAAACTATCATGTGTCTTAACTTCTTAGAAAAGAATAGACAAGCATCTGAACACATTATTATAAAGAATAATAAATAGAGCAATTAAATGAATGTGAACCAACATGAAGACATAAATTCATAAAAAGAAAAATTTAATTTTATTGTCTGCAATTCTACTGTCTTCAGTGGACACTGAATTATGGTGTGAAGACCTTCCTTTGATTCCCAACATCTTCTCTTAACCCTTTTTTGTACTCCTTCCTGATACTTTCTAACATAATAAAAAGGTATTTATTATAAAATAAAGACATCAAAACTCAAAGAGAAATCACCTTCTAGTTTTGCTTTAATCTTATATTTGAAAAATAGTTTTAAATGGGGCTTTTTAAAGAATACATTGGAATATATTGAATAAATAATACTCTTCATGCCAAAAGAAAGGCAAATAGGTGCACTAGTTCTAAAAATCTACATAGAGCTGTGTATCACTAAAAATAGTCTAAATGCTGGCACAATAATGAATGTTGCTAGTTTTCAGCAATTGTTCTCCATCAGTCCATGACTCCAAATCTCCTATTTGTCTTCTCACTTCATTTCAGATACCATTCACAACACTTGAGTGTTATTGAAATAATGGGTACTGAAATTATTTCTTCTGTTTGAGAGTATAGTTTCTGTAACTGATCACTTGTACTGCATCCTCTTTTCACTGAGAAGACCAAGCCAGACTTTTCTTATAATTTAAAATACTCATGAGCAGCAAAACATTGCTGCAGGTATTTGCTCTAGTCTCAAAACTTTAAAAAATGCTGCTTTTTATTCCACATAATTCACATTTATAAGGCTACTCAGACTGGACTCTGCATCTATCGTAATTGTTTCTCAATGCTATACTCATGTCTTTGCCTAATATCTTGCCTTCTGAAGCCCTACATCCTTACCTGCTTTAGCTAAGTTATTGTTTCCTTTTGTGAATTACCACAGGAATTATCTCTTACCATGAATCTCTCCTGTCTATAGCAGACCAAAATCTCCGTTGCTTTTTGTATCTGAGAAGTATTTTACAGAGACTGTGGCTAGCACAGGTCCTTCCCGTGGTAACATTTTGCTATATTTCATAAACAAGATAAAGTTTGGATGTTTTGCAAACAACTTCTCCGGATTGGGTCAGTTAGGGCTTGGCCAATTGGGCCTAGGGGGAGGTCTCGGGCTGACCAATCTGGGGCACCTCTGTAAACTCTATATATATGGAATTCAAAACAATAAAGCTCTCTTCTCCTCTCTTTCCTTGTCTGAGAACTTGGGTCATTCCTCAGCTAGCCGCTCAACAGCGACAGAGACCTTAATTAGGTTTGGATATTAAAATTCCATGCTCTATTTTAGAAGAAAAACTAAAATTAAATATGTAATTGTTACATTTGCTCCAAAATATTACTTAGTGAAAATTATATTCATGATTTTTTTTTTCTGCAATAATCTAAACTAGAATTTTTCCGTCCAGACTCCCAACTGCAGCTGCAATAAGTGCTTGGTAGGACCTTTGCTTTTGCTGGAAATGAACCTTTAATAACAGGTGTTATCACTTTAGGAGAATTTAATTCTGTTCCGATCTGAAGGACTGAGATCCTTTAAGTAGATAGGGAAAAAGCTTTGCACTCATTCAATAGCTTTTGGTTTCGTTAGTAACAATATATTTTCTATTTACTCTTTCAGCCCTGTTTTGACATCTAGACCACTTAATTATGCCTGTGCTAAGTGCATGAACCTTTTACCAAATTTGCATTACCCTGCTTTTTGCTTAAATTCAAGAGTTCCTCCCTGCAAAACTAACTTTCATTCTTCTAAACAGCTTTAATGTGAGTAATTATTCTTTACAATTATGCCAAAATTAATTTGCTAACAGAACATTGGATGGGGAATTGATGGGACAGAAATGAAGAATTCAGGATTTTATTTGAGCTACATATTAAACTCTTATTTTAGTTTGCTTTGTAATTATGTTTTGGTTTAGCATTAATCTTGGGAAAAGTACTTGATCACCTCTAAGTACTGTCATTTACAATTTAGCCTTATAGAACCCTTCTTCTGTAGTCAAAGTATTCAAGTCTCCCTGAAAATTACTCCACTTGCTTTGGCTGACTCAAAGCAAATTTTAACTCACTTCAAAAGTCCTATCAGCAAGTTCATTCATTAGTGGGACTAATCATAGATATTGGACTGGCCATGCTTCTAACTTCAAGTTCAGTTTTGGAGAGGCAAAACTTTTTCCAGGCAGAAGTTTTTCTGCAGTGAGTAGCTCCAGGAAGGAGAGTAGGCTGGAATCTCAGCAATAACCAAATCTGAAGAACGTGCATGAAAGAAATAAACTTTAGCAGCACAAGCACCAACCAGAACAATATCTGCCTTCATGACATGGCTCTACCTTGGCCTATTTCTGGCCTATTAATTCATAGCCAGACACACAGCTGTATGTCTCCTGCCTTTTTGTCCCATGATTTGTACCCTCATGAGCAGGACACCTTCAGCTGTGTCATTCAAAGTAATGACCTCCTGATTTAGCTGGTTTTAATTCTAACCATAATATGAATAGTCTTATTTTGTGAGGCCCACACTAACCATACCTCCTTCAACAGAGAAATGAAGCTTTAATACACTCACTTAATTAATGCACCTTTGTGACATTGACATGGGAAGCAAGTGCAATCAACTCTATTGCACTTTATCAGGTCAATGATCCTTGATTTTAAAAGAGATTTATGTAGAGCCTCTAATGAAGTAGTAGCAGCTGTGTGGAGTTTTTTTACAGTACATTTTCATCCCCTGTTTTTAGCAACAAAATATTAAGACATTCAATTGAATTGAATATAGTCACTGAAAAACAAAATGTGCCCAAAGGGTTCATCAGAATATAGGGAGAAAATAATGTGTGTTTGCCAACTACACATTGATGTAGAATATTGCTTTGACTGAGACTTCTTTGAGGGCAACAAATATCAGAAGAATATACTGCAGCCAAACTTTTGGAATATGTTGGTTTTTGTGGTTATTTATTTTACTGAAATGCCAAAAAACCCACCTCAATAGAATTACACAGGCTTGCTACATTTCAAAAACCATTATCCAAGACAGAAACTTGCACTGAAAAATCCCAGATCCAAACCAGTGAAAGAAGGGTAAGTGAAAGGGGATTCTGAATTCCTTAAAACTCAATTGAATTTAAAACAAAAACATAGAAGATACATAATGAAGGTTGAAGTATAAACTCAACATAGACTTTACAACATAATTTAAAAGTCAGGTAGATTACCACAGCACTAAATGGAGGGAAAAGGTCAGATTATTCATCTTTATCTTTCTTTATGCAAAAATACTGTTGTTAAATAATGTTCAACACAAATTGAATTCTTGTGTTGAAACACAAATATGACAGTACCCATAGGGCCAAATTTACATGAGGTGTTTTGTATCTAACCTAAGGAGAGGTCTTACATCTTTGAGATTTTACCATCACTGTTCACATCTTTCTGGGTATTTTGTAATTGGTTTCTTTTTTTCTACTTTTTTTCTTCAGATGAATGAAGGTAAGAAAATAGAGATTCTGACATAATAACATAAGTCCCAGTTGATTTGAGAAGATTCAAAGTATAATGGAAGGGGCAATAAAATTGAAAGACTAGCAACACTGATGGGGTAGATCCTCCTGCAATGTGTGAAGTGTGGTCACTGAGTGGTCTTCTGCATAATTTTACAGCTTCAGCTCCAATTCATTTTTTTCATCAGCCCTGAGCCTGCTTAGCTTCCTGTGAAAACCAGCATTCCAAACTCTTGCCAATTTAGGTTTTTAAACTTACTTTTTAGATGTGGTTCTGAGTAGCTATTTTTCTCCAAAATAAGGTGTCACAAATGGAAAACTTGTAAATATAAGTCTTCTCTATAGTGGTGACAAGCTTTGTTTTCTTGCTAGCAGGACATTTAAATTGTTCTGCTTGGCTGCAGAATCTCACACTGTGCTGCTGCATTCAGAAACCATTATCACTGTAGGAAATAATAGCAAGTGGATATATTAATTAGGAACTTTGAAAAGTAATGATGAAGATAAGGTTTATCTACATCTCTGTGATTCACAGCTATGTGACACAGAATAGCTATGAAATGACAGTAATTCAGGTCATTGGAATTTATTGTAAATAAATTCATCTGGTAATAATGTGAGCTAGGAAGAAATGCCTAGAAAGATAAACTAGGTTATTTGACAATGAAATTCATATGAGAGGTTTACTGTAGGCCTTGGACAAACCATTGGACTTCATTTCTGCATCTCCAAAGCAATATTGGGATCAGCAGTTAATAATTTCTCAGAGGATGATTAAGGCAAAGCTGCTGTGATGTCTAACCACTAAGCATTGTTACAACTAAAGTTTGAAGAATGAATTAAAGATAAATTATTTAGATTGGACATGAGCAAAAATTTCTTCACCCAACGGGTTGTCAAACATTGCAACAGGCTTCCCAGGAAAGGGATAGGCTTACAATATTTAAGAGATGTACAGACCTGTCACTTAGGGACATGGTTTAGTGTTGGGCTTGGTAGTGTAGGTTGACAGTTGGACTTGATGATTTTAAAGGTTTTTCAATGCAACTGATTTTAAGATGTCTTTTAAAAGAAAATCTGTTGTTAGATTAGAAGGTGAGAGGGAAGCAAGCGACACGGCCCAATATGAGACATAAAGCAAAATCCATTTATTTCATGGTATGAGTGGCTTATATACTGTTACACTGCTTATATTTATTGATTATTAATTGACTGGCTAATTACACATGTTACAGTTTACATTCTATTGCATTCTATTCTCACACATTCAGGGATCCTCCTCAGTTCCTCCTTATTCTTCTCACGAGATTCTCTCACAGCTCAAGGGCACAGCTGTGCCTCTCAGGTACCGTTCTCATGGCACCTTCCCAGGGCACTGCTGTGGCCTGTTCAGCCTGGTCAGCTAACACAGGTCTTGCTCGTACCAGGCACAAGCCTTTATTCTGCAACAAAAATCTAATGATCCAAGGCTATTAAACATTAACCCTTGCCGTTAGCTGTTTCTATCAATTTTAAAACCTATTGTGAAAGAAATGAAAAGATAGAAGAAAAGTAGGTTTATGTAAATTTTTCACATTGCTAGACTGAGGTGAAGAAAATTCAGAAAGCCTCAGTTTTTTCATTCCTCAAAGCTTCATGCAGCTTCCTAAAACACCTACCTCACACTTGGCAGAGGATGACTTTTAAAGTGAAGCCAAAAACCAACATAATTATCAAGATAAACACTCATCTCCATGTTTGGTAGTCAATATTGCTGCAATGGGAATTTAAAATCAAAATCTTTCCTCATATGTAAAGTCTAAATAAAGTCAATATAATTGTGCTTATATTTCATTTGAATCTGGCCATCAGTTCCTGTCTAACACAGAAAAGAGAGATTCAGTTTTGTGGAAAGGAACAGATTAAGCATAAACTCTCAAATATAGCTTGGAATAAACTTTAGGCTTTTACAGAGTATTTGGAGTTCCGCAAGGGAAGTACAAGAAATGGTCTCTTCAAGGGATTAGTTATTGAAACATTGTTTTGAATTGAAAGATAGTAGGTTTATATTAGATATTAGGAAGAAATTCTTTGCAGTGCAGTTGGTGAGGCCCTGGCACAGGTTACCTGGAGAAGTTGTAGAAGTGTTCAAGGCCAGGTTGGATGGGGCTCTGAGCAGCTTGGTCTAGTGGAAGGTGTCCCTGGCAATGGCAAGGTATTGGAAAGAGATGATATTTAAGGTCCCTTGAAATCCAAACCATTCCATAATAATATGACTGTTGGACATTAATTCAGTTTGAAATACTGCCAGAAATAGTTTCACTGTCCTTTCTAAATACATACACATGTAAATACACCTGCATGGTTTTTGTCTGTGTGTGTGCAGTAGTCTTCCTCAATTATGTCACCTCTGTATATGTGACAAAATCCAGATATAACTTCTCTTCCTGGTTCACCCCATAATCAGTGTAGAGAAATCAGGTGTGATTACTATGAGAGACAGACAACGCCTGGCATATGGCCACTCTGGATAACCAACAGATGAGGATGACTGGAGCTCTGCTGTCCCACAGCAGCTTTTGTAAAAGTCTGGCAAAGAACAAGGAAAGAAATGACGTAATTTCAGATCACAGATGACTGTGATTGACTGTGATTGGAACAAGCATTGCAGAAGAAAGGTAAGAAAGTCTAAAGCTGAGCATAGACACAGGCTGAGACAAGAGACTGGAGTGGGATGCTCAGTAGAAGTGACCTTTGTGAATAAGACTTTTTAATAAAATGCATGTAACTCCTAGCGCCTATCCCAGAATTTACGAACACCTGATTTATCTGTTTTCTTTTCTTAAAGGAATGTTATAAAATAAAAGAATTGTCATGCTTTTCCTGTAACAGTAATGAAAATAAGTAGTTCTGCCCAGAAATACTAGGCTTTAGGACATAAAATGAATTCTTATTAGGTGATTATGCTGAGACTATATTTATACCCCAAAAATATAGTAAATAATTCTGTGGGTTCTAATTAAATAGCATAATGAGCTTAAATGTCAATTGTCTCTTTCAGACCTCATCTATTCTACTGATTGATAAATTATACAGAAAACTTTGCTGAGAAACACATTTAATTTTCTTTAGAATGCTAAGGAAGTTTATGAAACTTAAATTACCTTTGCTTTAGAAGAGTTTCACAGGAAACCAATGTCCAAAATTTGCACTTCAATAATGTTTTTTGTATTGAGTCTCAGTCTACAAACTCTTAAGCAGGTGCTTAACTTCATTCACCGGGAGTCAAACAGTTGATTCCACTTCTCCAGCTGGGCTATGTTGCTACTGCTTGCAGCTGCCAGGCATTCAGCTCAGCTTATACAAATATCCATATGAACAAAAATGCAATGTATTTGCAACAATATCACACAAGGGGTAGAAGAGGGCGAAGTCATTTATCTCAGAGATTGTTTGCTTTCTGATTTACATAAAGATTGCAGTGTGTAAGTGTTGGCTCAAGAGAATGGAAAAGTTTCTGAAAATATTTGAATCCTTCTGTGAATGCAAAAAAAAACCAAAAAAAAAACCCACCTGTGAAAATCCAAAGCATTGGTGCTAGCCGAGGTATTTTAGAGGGTGCATTAGATAGGAAGAATATTACAGAAAAGATGCAAGAGAATATGTATCATTTCCATCCTATCCTTTACTATGACACCAGTAGTTCTCTGCTGTTGACTTCACTGCACATTTCCAAGTAATTCCACGGTGAATAATGCCCATTTATCAGAGTTCCTCATGAAGACACTTCCAGGTTGGAGCTTAACATTATATAGTCATGAAAATATGAGATGTTTAAAATGTGCAGGAGAGGCAGTTGAGAATGTATTGTAGGAACATCGAATCAAGGGTCTATACAGAAAGGTCCTTCTGCTCTGATGTTTCCCCTTTTTTATTAAACCATCAGGGTAGCAGAGGCTGGACTAAGGTGTCTTCTGTCCTAGCAGATAAAATGTATGCATATCATCTGGCCAGATGTTAATCTTCTCTTGTTTTTCATTTTTCCAGGCAAATTGTTTTACTTCTGCTTTATCATTCCTGGAACTCACTATCAATTGATTTTTCATCATACTCCTGCAAGAAATGGAGATCAAATCCCCACAATCATTTGGGTAAATTGGCATAAACTAGCCATGCATACCAGACAGATCTCTTCCCAGGTCTGGAGATTAGAAGATAGAATTTCAGAGGCAAGAGCAAAAGCAGAACTTTGGGTACCAGTTTCAGCATCGATAAAATATCATTAGTCCGTGGGTTGAGAGCTCAATACAGATCAAGTTCTGTGTGGATTTGGCTCTAATAGTATTGAACTTTGTGATATTATTAAAATCTGATGGGAGAAATGGAAAGTTAACTTTTTCTCATATGTGAAATGCTCTCTGTCTGACATGAAGTTAGGCTTCACACACACACAGAAGAGAAAAAAGTTTTCTTGTGTATTCAAATGTTCATGCCAAAACCTGTATTTTCACCATCAGTCAGGAAATTGCACCTTCAGGAGGATAAAAAAACAAAATAGTGTTTCAAACATCCAGCTTCTGCTGCAACTCTTTCATTGAATCACTGATAAATCTGTTTAATTGTAACCTCCTGACTTCATTTTAACAATTAAAAGAATTATTGTTCAGGACAGTCACTGTCAACTCATATGTGTTATTCAATTTCTGCATGTTTTTGCACAAAATATTTACTGCCATTCTGTATCCAACAAAACAAGTTGGGATTTTCTGTTTGTTTTGTTTTGTTTAATGAAATAAAAACAGTTCTATAGTAACTTAACTACTTATTGTAATTTAAATCTTATTCTAATGATTTTTGTGCTACATTAATTTTATAATTAGGAGTGAGAATGGAGATCATGTCTGACAACAATCACAAGCCAGGCTTCTGATTCCTTGATTAACTCCTCACAGGAGAATTGAAAACAGACAAATTGGTTTTCCCCATGGGAATGATACAGGCATGAAGAGAAGTTACTGGAAAAAAACTAAAATCCAAATCCTAAATGTCCACCTGTGGCCTGAAATATTGAAGTAGTTAAATCTAATTTCTAGTACAATAGATCTTGACGTGAATTCTCGAGAATTATCTACCAATAGTGACAAAACTTTTCAAGAAAAAAAAAAGAAGGTTTCTTCATGCATTACATTATTTTATGGGAAACACTGGTGTTTAGACTTCCAAAAAAAATTACGCATACTCTGAATACTATCTAGGTAAGGACAATATGCTTGCACCAGCTTCCATAGAAATGAATGTTCATCTCTTTTGAATTCATGTGACTCACCTTCAAATGCAGTTTGAAGATGTAATTTTGTCATGTCACTCCAGTAAAGGGGTCCCGGACCCCCAAACTCAGCTCGGGATCGGGTAGGCTGCTTAAGCGGAGCCCGGCGAGGCTGCCCGCTCTCGGGGGAAGCGGGGCGGCCCGGAGCTCGGCAGAGCTCCCGGAGGAGCGGTGCAAATCAGGGATCGAAAGCAGACACAGGAGATGCAGGCAGTCAGCCCGGCGGTCCAGGGGATTTATTAAAAGGTAAAGGGAGATGGAGGGGGGAAGGAATAAGGCTGGATCAGCGAGCTCAAAGCGGGGTTTCTGCATTGCGTTGCAGCTTATATAGCGGGGGAAAAAGGGAGGGGAGAAACCGAAAGAACCAACGGGGTACATAAAACTCTGGATTGACAATAACTTGATCTTATGGGGGAACAAGGTGGGAGGACACAGAACTTTAAATTTTCCAATCAGAGAACACGGCAAAGGCAGACAAAGGAGAACTTTCTAGAATTAATATGGGAGGGGAGATGAGCTGGGCCAATAGTTGAAGTTTCTGGGAGCACCCCCTTTAGGGTTGCTTTATTCCCATGACTCGTCCCGTGGGGCAATGCCACTGCTAGGAACGCTCAGCTGAGCCAGAGCCACAGCAACACTCCAGAGCTGACTATATTCTTCACAGTGGAAAGACTTCTTTAGCCTAAGATGAATTGAGAGAAATTACATCAAAATGAAAAAAAAAAAATTATATTATCATTTCTTTTAGCCCATACAATTCGCTGTTTGGAAAATAAATAGATCTCTGTGATTCATGGGATCAATACCAAATTGCAAGACAGAAAGCTGCTTTCTCAAATTTTGAAGATATGACCTTTATAGTTTTCCCACAAAAGCCCTCAATATAATTTCTTCTTGATTTTATTGAATCAGGTTTCTGTCTGTGCTCAAATGTGATTTCTGGAACCTTGCAACTCAAGGAGTCAGAACTGAGCATTTTACCCATTAATAAAAGATAGTTTGGGGGAAGCTCAGGTAGTCATAAATTCACAAACGAAATGCTGCATATATTCCACCATGTTAGAGTCCAGAATAGCATAAAATTCAATATTCATTCAGAAAGCACAGGAATGTTCATATAATACTGAGTTATGTATTTTAAATGCTTTAATTTCTGTGGTCCAGAGAGCTAAACTATTTCTTTTTCTCTGCATACATTTGAAAATTTCATTACTTTTCATGAAGAGAAAGTGGGAAAGGTATAATCCATGCTGAACAAATTGTAAATTGTTCACACCTGGGGTCATCTATATGTTAGCACTTATATTACCTAAAATGAGGACAATTCAGACCTGACAGGTGCTTTGGCACTGCTGTAGTAAATATGTTTTAATAATAATAAGAGTACTGTATAGAGATACTTTTAAAACATGCTCTGACTACTTGCTAAGACTGTATCCCTTGGACAAGGATTTTGGAAAGCAACCTCAGGTAAAGTCAGCATTATGTCTGAGTGACAAAGAATACCATCAGGTACCTGCTTCTGGATGCCAATCTCCATCTACAGGGACGGCAGACTCAGAGACTACCTGAGTAATTTCTTCAATGTCTCATTTCTCCATCTTGTGAGGAAAGGGGAAGTGTGGTTTTATTCTGGCTAATTCATAATACTCAAGGGAGATGCTGGTTCTCCTCCCTCTGTGGTTATCTGCATGTCAGTCACAGAATCACAAAATGGTTAAAGCTGAAAGAGAGCTTTGGACATCATCTGGTCCAATCCTCTTGCTTCAGAAGCTTCATCTAGAGCAGTTTGTCCAGGACTATGTCCCAACACCTTTTGAGCATCTCCAAGAATGCTCCTCAATCTCCCTGAGAAATCATCTCCAATGCTCAGTCAACCTCACAGTAAAAATAAAAATATAACAAGCAACACTTCCTACAGTTCCTGTGTTCAAGTTTTTGTTTATTGCCGCTTGTCCTGTGACTGGACATTACTGTAAAGAGCCTTGGTACTTCTGGGCCCACTTTTCATGTGTTTAAATTCATTTATAAGATCCCCCCTGAGATCGTACAGTTCTCAGCTTTTCGTCATAGGAGAGATGCTCCAATTCCTTAGTCATTTTACTGGCCCTTCTCCGAACTCTGCCCAGAAACTCCATGAGTCTCTTGTGTTGGGTAACCCAGTACTCACAAGTATGGCAACATACTTGGAATACACACAGTACTTCAAGTGTGAACTCAGCAATGCTGAGTATAGGAGAAGGATCCCCTCCTGCTGGCAACACTAAGCCCAGTCCAGCCCAGGATACCATCTGCTTTCTTTGCATCAAGGGCAGGTTCATGGCTCCTGTTCATCCTGGTGTCCACCAGCCCCCCAGGGCCTTTTCTGTTGAGCTCTTTTCTGTGTGGGTGACCCCCAGCATACATTGCTGCACAGGGTTTTTATGCTGAACTTCATGAGGTTCCTCTCACTCTATTTCTCCAGCTCCTCAAGGTCCCTCTGGGTGGAAGCATGACTTTCCGGTATAAACTCCTCTCAGTTTTCCATTATTAGTGAAGTTGCTCAGGGTAAATTCTGCCACAACATCCAGATCATTAATGAAAACATCACACAGGATCTGACCTAGCATAGACAACTGGGATACACCTCTGGTTACTGCCCTCTGACTGCACTTCATGCCACTGATCACCACCCTCTGGATCTGGCCATTCAGCCAGTTTCCAATGTACCTCCACAGTCTGCTCATGCAGCTCATACTTGACCAGCTTCTCTGTGAGGATCTTAAGGGAAAAACATAAAACTCTTACCAAAGCCATCCACAGCTCTCCCTTCATCTAATGACACAGTCAATTTACTGTTTAAGGTCATAAGATAGGTAAAGAGCGACTTCCTTTTGGTGAACCCATGTTGACTACTCCTGGTTGGATTTGTATTTCACATGTCTGGAAATGGTTCTCAGGATCAGTTGATCTATTACCTTCTCCGGCTTTGTTGTAAGGCTGAAACATCTGAAGTCCCAAGTCCTTCTTTCTGCCTTTTCAGAAGTTAGGAATAACACTTTCTTTCCTTCATTCTTCAGGCACCTGTCCCAATTGCCTTGATCATTCCAAGATTGTCAAGAATGGCCTCTTAAAGACATCAACCAGCTCCCTCAGCACTCATCCCATCAGGCCCCTTGGATTCATGTATGTTTAATTTGCTTAAGTATTTGTAACCTGATCCTCTTCCACCAAGGACATGTACTCCTTGCTTCAGACTTTCCCTGTGGTTTCTGAGGTCTGGATTCCTGAAGGCTGGTCTTACTGGTAAGGACGGATGAGAAGAAGACATTCAATACCTCAGCCTTTACCCTGGTCTGTGTAACCAAGACTCCTGCCTCATTTAGCTGTGCACTAACATGTACCTTGGTCTTCCTTTTATCACCTGCCGACTTATAAAACTCATTCTTCTTGTCTTTGAAATGCTTTGACAGATTCAATTCCATCTGGGTTTTGTCTTTCCTAATCCCCTGCCTGCATGCTCAGTCTCAGCATTCCTCCAGGGTTACCTGTCCATACTTCTACCTTCTATATACTTTCCTCCTGCTTCCATCACCTGCTTATTTCGAAGTAATAATTTCAAACCTGTTTTCCTATGTTTTACTGCCCACTTTCAGCTTGGAGCTGGACAGAAACTCAGAAAGATTAATCTGGAAAATTAATATCTAAAGGAAGAGCATCACTCTAAAGTCAGTGAGGAGGAGAAGATCAGTTTCAGCACTTGTTTTCCCAAAAAAATTTAAAAGTCTTAAATAATTTTCCAGCTCCATCCAAGCAGCTCATAAATTTAAAGAACTCTACTTACTATCTTCCTATATATCCAAATTGGGCAAGTGACACATGCATTTTACAGTCTGCTCATTTATCAATGCCAGTGGCCCATTCTTCAAGGTTTTCTAGGAGAAGGACACTGCAGAAAATTTATCAATTTTTTTTGCAGTTGTCATTGCTTTTCACATAGTCTACTACTCTTAATTTGTACCTAGGAGTTCTAGTCATTTGATTACACAAAAAAACTACTCAGAGACATTTTTAGTCCTCATGGTTAAAGAGAAAGATACTTTAAGAATTAATTTCAACTCTTCCAATGAATCTGAAAAGCAGAAAAAATGAGGGTTTTTTTGTTTGTTTTGTTTTATTAATTGCTCTATAGTAATGTTTTTTAATTATTATTAATTTTATTCAAGGGTCTTGATTTGTATTATTGGAATGCTTTGTGATTACAACATTGTCTATAGCTGTTGGGTCTTTTATTTTTTTTTGACTGAATATTAGGCCTAAAAACAGTCAGACGGTTTTAATAGGAAAGATAGAAGATTAATTTCATTAACTGTAGCAGTGTGTCTGATTGGCACTGCATATCTGCCTTCCCTTATCCCATATCTAGTTAATAGCTAGAA
Source organism: Entomyzon cyanotis (assembly GCA_024500445.1). Classification (NCBI taxonomy): domain Eukaryota; kingdom Metazoa; phylum Chordata; class Aves; order Passeriformes; family Meliphagidae; genus Entomyzon; species Entomyzon cyanotis. The sequence continues at coordinate 8,435,924 of JAKEPQ010000756.1, forward strand.
AGTTCTTTACCTGCAGTGTTATTATTGGTTTTTAAAAGTTCTGTATCTTCCCTCCTTGTACCCCCATTCCCTGAAGCCCTTGTCAATCTGTATCCCCTGCGTCCTGGTTGGTTATCCTCCCAAAACCCCTCCCATCTTTCCATCCCTCTTAACCCGATGTTCGCTTCCGCTCGGGGGCTCTTGGCCCTGTGGAATCCTACCGCCTCCTGCTCCCCTCGTTCCGTCCCAGTCCCATCTGCCTTCTCCTCCCCGTCATCCCTACCAATAAACCCTGGATTCCCAAGGCTGAGAGACTGCATTTCCTTTATTCGCCAAGGCTCCTATTATCCTGTCTTCGAGAAGCCAGCCTGAGCACGGGTTCAGGTCCCGCAGGTCCCGGCTCCACTCCGCCCACGGCAGCGTGGTAAGCACAGGGAGGGGAACCTCTTTTGTGGGGTTTTGGGGTTCCCCTGCCTCCCCAGAGCGAGAAAACCTCAATTAACATTTTCCTGACACAGAAATGTCATGTATCCATGTCTAAAAGTCCTAAAGCTGCTATCAAATTGGATTATAAAAAGAGGGGAATGTAATCAACAAGAAATTAATTTGAAAGACTTTATTAATAGCTTAAATGAAAATAAAATCTGAGTATTTATACTGTAATTATATTGTTCTCACCTTCTAGCCACTGTTAGCTTAAAGCTGACACTTTAAAATGTCATATATTAACTGATTCTTCCAGAACTAATTGTCCTTAATCAATACCAACTCGTTGATTTTGTCACATTGCTTCCTGGAAAAACAGGTCTTCTCCTGTAAAATTTTAAAAATTTTAAAAAGGACATTGGGGAAACAAAAAAAAAAAAACGCGGGGGGGGGTGGGCGAAAACCTTTGGGGGGTTTTTTTTTTTTTTTTGCCTTTTTTTTGGGGGGTTTTTGGGGGGGGGGTTTTTTTTGTGGGGTTTTTTTTTTTTTGGGGGGGGGGGGGGGGTGTTTGTGTGTTGGGGTGTGGGTGGGGGGGGGGTGGGGGGGGGGGGGGTTGTTTGGGGGGGTGGGGGGGGGGGGGGGGGGGGGGCTTCCCAAATGTATAGCAAGCAAAAATACATGCTGTAAGCTGCTGTTGTTTCAAAAAAAATATAGTCATGTTGTGCATTTTATTAAAAAAACCTTCTTCTTATATGCATGTGCAGTTGGAGGTAACTCTAAGTTGTTAATAACAAAACCATCAAAGTCACTTCTAAAAACAAAATTCTGTATTACAAATTTTTGTTAAATGTTAAGAGGCTTCTCATGTCTCGACTTCTTTCTTCTCAGAAGATCATCAGCCAGGAATTTGTATTGTATTGTAATTCCACTGAAGCACTTGAGGCTTTAAGTAGCCTCAAAAGTGACAAGAAAAAAAAGGCTACGAAAAAGTGCAGGGCAGCCAATGTCTTACCATACAGTAAAAACTTTATTAATGATGACTGAAAATTATTGTCATATTTAGTCCATACTTTGTCCAAATAATCTCACAGGTTCTTTCATAATGTGTTGTGAAATTATCTTACCTTCCTAGCTTTTTGTCAATCTGTTTGGTCATGCTTGAAGGGCTGAATTGCTCAAATCACTTCTGGTAGAAAAAAACCCAAAGGTTGAAGTATAGGGAGACTGGAATGATTAATGCTACAATGTTATCTAAAAATTAAGAGTTCATCTGCAATAGGGATACCAGGGACTGTGTGAGCACCAGTCCAACTTCCTAATCAACTAAGATGCAATCCATAAAAAATGTGGTTCACTACAATTTATTGGCATCCCAGTACTCCAGAATTCTATTGGTGACTAGAAACCCTGGAAGAGAACCTTCGTGAAGGTAGCCTTCAGACATGGAGAAAAGATAAATCTGTACATCCAAAATCCATCTTGGGCACTGCTAATAGGTGAGATGACATCATGTGAAAAAGCGGGGTTACGAAGTAGTTGTGGAACTGATTAATGGAATTAAATGCTGTTCAAGTAAGGGTAAGGACAAGAATGACATAGAAGCAAAAACCCAGGGTTGTTCATTTGCCTTCGTCAGGATTTCTGGAAGAGACTGTGAAACAAAGAGAGTGCTTTGTGATATCATTGGGGAGAGAAGAGTAAACCTTTGAACAATAAATTATTGGCAGCCAAAGGAGTGTTTGGGAAGGGTCACCATGTGGTTGTTTCTTCACTCTTCCCTAGGCATCTAAACTTGACCACTGTCAGTAGGAGAACAAAATACCAGATGGATACTTGGACTATTCTTTCCATCTTATACTCAAAGGCAGCATGAACAAAGTGACCTGTAAAAAAATAACTCTCTTGCCAAATCTTAGACAGCCAAGTGGCACAGTTGGTGTAGGCGTGTCTGCTTCTTCATTAACTAGTTCACATTCCAAAATAGAGTCCACGTAACTACTTCATCTAAACACACTCACAAATGACAAAGGCGTCTGTTTAAGGACAATTTTCTCACATTCCTGGAATACACAGGTGAACTTTTCAGTAAAACTAGAAAATTACTGCCACAAAAGGTTCAACAAAGGACAAGAGGAAAGCGCCTTACCACGTAATTTCATTTTGTAGTAGTTTCTTTAATCTATTCTACATTTCAGCATGACTTGTTGCAAACTGCAGATAAAATTCATCTCAGAAGCCTTGCTCTCAGGGTATTTTTTCACTTCAGATTATTGAATACCATGGATTTATTTTTCCATCAGACATTGAGTTTGCCCAGTATGAGCTGTATCATTATGCACTGTGTCGTACACCTACCTTCCCATAAGCAGAGGGCTATAGTAACAGACAGATGTTCAGTGCAGCATGAACAAAAAGAGAAATATATTTTACTTTCATTTTAAAAGAAATATTATTAATCTTTCTTTTATTAAATTATGATTAATCTTTTAATTAATGATTATTCAATTTGTCGTTTAAATGGTCATGTCACTGAACAAAATCTTAATGAATTGCAGCAGCATTTTCAAAAAAAGCATCTCAAAAGTAGATAACTATTACCAAATTAGAATAGGCAATCATTTATCATTTCTTTTTAGCCTTTTTTTCTCTTTTTTTAATGAAATCATCACTATTTCTTTACTTGGGTACTATACAAAATTATAACACCTATGGAAAATATATGGGTTTGCTCTAGGACTCAAATTTTCCTAATAAACAGTTTCACTCATATTGATCATGTCAGAATACCCCATACTATAAATACATATTCACAGATATGTTACGTTTATTGAAAATGCTAAGTGTAAAAAGACTATTAAAATAGTAAAAAAACCCACATCTAAATATGTTATTTTAAAGTTCAACCATCTGTACATTGCAGACAGTAATCAAATAAATCACTAACAGATGTAAGCTGAAAGTCTGCTTACATACTCTTTTTCTAACTGCTAAAAAGCCTTGAAAAAATATATCAATAAAATTTTACTTTTGAAGATAAGCACGCCAGAATTTTTCTGTCCCCAAAGCTCTGTGGTAGTTAGAAAACAAGCGAGGTCTCATGACAGTTTCAGTTCTTGTTAAGAAACTGGAAGCTGAATGACCAAGTGGAAAAAATGTCTTTTAAGAGGTATGGAGAAACTAGCTTGGATTTGTCAGGAAAAAAGCTCTGTCAGACCAATTTAATTTCCTTCTCTGACATGGCAATAAGATTTGGGAATAGAAAAGAAGTTGCAAATGTCATTTTTCCATGCTAGTAAGGCTTTTGACACATGACATTCTTAGGTGCAAATGAGGAAGCACTGTTTAGCAGAAAATAATATACTGGGCTGTGAACTCATTGGAAATCTGAGCTCCTCTCAGTGCTTTGCTATTAACAATGAAAGGTTATCAAGCCAGATCATACTTTTGCTGTTTTCAACATTTTTATTAGCAATCGGAATGAAGAAATCTGCTTATTCAAATAACAAATTACATCACTTTGAAAGAGATTGCTCATATACAGGAGAGGGAATTTGGGACTCAAAATGATCTTGAAAAATGGATAATATATGATATGAAAGATGCATGATGCTCTTTAACAGAGGAAAGGGCAAGATGCTGCCACTCAGGCAAATTCATGTGGCAATGCAGAACTTTGTAGGCAGCAGCTATTCAGTAAAGACATCAACATGCATCATTGAATCTCAAGCTGAAGGTGAATTCAGAACACTTTGACATCCTGAAGGAGAATGACCTAGTCTTGTCAGTAACCAATAGAGGACCAAAATGGTCAAACACTGAGGAAGGGAACAATAATTGGAATAGTTGTGAATAAAGAAATGTGTCCTACACTTTTCTGGACTTCTTGACTATGTGCCAAGCTTCAAGCTAATATATCCCAAAAGTGAGAAAAAAGAGTGGTTGGTCAAAAGATAAATACATCCTACTTTAGATGTTTTAGTCAAAAGGAATGACTACTGAGAATGAACATGTTATAGATGTGTCACGAGTGGAGACAGAGGGTGTATAGATTTTACCAGTTGCCTAGGCCTATGACAGCTAGTGACCAAACCTATTCAGAGTGACCAGCACCCCAAAACCCAGTCTCATTCACAAGTCCTTATAAAGACAGCCAATTTATGTCTAATGTAAAATAGATTCTGGTTTATTAGACACAGGTGAGAACGGAACAAAGAACTAGACAAATTTTTACTACACAATACATGAAAAGCTATTAATAGCTAAAACAAGCATATATATATGTTGCCCAAAATAGGGAGATTAAAACAATATAGCGCTAAAAATGAAAAAGGTACCTATTAATATTATTATAGCTAGAAAAGAAGAATACAATTTAGGAAACCAATGCTCTTACCAAATCCAATTTTTCTGGAGCTGGGGATGCATCAGAATCCTCACCCAATCCCACGGGAAGTAACCACAGAGCCTGTGTCCAAGCCCAGGGGAGAAGACTTTACTTCACGCTCCAATGTCCATGTAGAAAGCTTCTATCTTTCCGAGGTTTCATGGTGTTTTTTGTAGGAAAAGAGTGTGTGTATTTGCGGTCACTCAAAAATTCTTCACATTCTCTCAGTGTCTCACCTTGATTTCCAGGCGCCAGTACTCAATATTAGCCCGGATTAAGCTATCAACTTAATCTGAGCCATCGATCTCTGGCCAGCAATCAGGGAGAGAGAGAAGGGGGAGGGGGGAGTGTCCTGCCACAAGGTGTCCAAAGGCTTAAACTTTTTCTGAAAAAACGAAGATCTATAAAGATAGGATTGCATGTCTTCACCCATATAAAACTGAAGAGCAAAGTAGAAAACAACTCTGGAAATAAGATTATCATCTGACATATCGTGCCCTAGGACAGGGGAATAGATTTGATGATCTCTCACAGGTAAATGATTCTGTAACTTCAAAATCTTTCTCTAGTATTTGCTTTACTGAGTGAAAATAACATTTTTTAAAATAAAGGTATTTTTTCCTTCAATTAATTTTTCTCAGTATATGTTTAAGGTTACAAGTAGAAGCCACTTCCGTTTATTGTCATTTTAAATAGACATGTTGAGACCATATTACTTATTTAGAATCTATTTACCCAAGGTACAATATGGACCCTTTCTGGAAAATTACTTCACCTCTTTTGACAAAGGATTCAGTAAGAAATTTCTTTTCCCACTGGCTATAGGAGAAGCCAGGATTAGTTTAGACCAGATATCTAATTTGGATGGCTAGCATTCATTGAAAAAAATGTCATTGCCCTTTTAACTATTAATTATTCTTTCCAATTATTACGGAAAGGGATCAGTAGTAATATTAATCTCTCTACATATAAATTAGTTCTGTGATTTATTATTGCTTTAGTTAGTTACATCTGGGGAAAGGTAGGAAAAGACTCATATGTTTGATGGAGGACATTTTTCTCAAGGGGTCTTTTGGTGGCATTTGAACTATCTTCACATTTGCCCACACAATACTTGTATGTTTTATAAATATGGGCAAAAACGTGAAACAAGATAATAAATATAGCTTTGTTTTCCTTTCAGAGTTCTTACATGGTTGAGAAATTTGGTTTGGGTTACTATCTAACTTTATCTAAAACAAGTGATAAATGTGATTCTCCTCATTTATACCATGCTCTCTTCAAAATCCATTCCTGCTCAGAAAAACTGTAAGAAAAAAGACCTAATTTCTGAATTTGGTTCTTTGAGAAAATGGCAGGTTGTCCTTTGTAAGCAAAAGTGATAGAATCTCCAATAAAGAAAACACTCCTTGACAAATTCAAAGAACCTATTACTGGCAGGAAGGAAAAAAAAAACCAACACACCAGCTGTAATAGAAATAAGAGATAAAACTTGAACATTCATGTGTCAGCTTTTTGGGTGAATACTTTACAATCTCTCTATTTGGAGGTAATTAGGTGTTGATAATACACAGGAAGGGAATTTAGAGAGGAAAGGAATTCAGCCATGCTATTTTTGGTTTATAGCTAGTTAGCTTTGAATAGCATGTTTCATTCATTTATTTAATTAGCAGTAGATCACATTTCTTCTTATGGCAGGTGCTGTTTTGCAATCCCAGTGATTCTGGCCAGAAGAGTAGAATTACTAACTCCAGAGTCAACCCATGTAGAAGCTCTCCAAGTCTGTTTTGCCCAAACCCACAACCAAGGCACAGTACACAATTATTATATTAACTTAGTTTTTTTCACTACTTAAGCTTCAAATGAGCCTGCAATGGTGAAACATCCTAACAGGATAATCTTGCACCCTTCATTATTAGCAGGACCTTTACTGTCATGGTTAAACTTAACAACTCTTCTCTTCAATGAAATGATGTTATGTTTTGCATAAAAATAGAAATTACACATTCCTCTATACCATCATCAAGTTTTTCATTGGTGTGGAAGGAATTAAAAAAGCATATAACAATCTCACTATTTTTGAGTGACCATGGTATCTGTTCTGTGGGAGGCTTTTTCTGTAGCTGAGATTGATATCTTGAGGTAGAAGAAGGTTATTTCTAGCCTTTTCACAATTTTGCAAAGGTACAGCAATGTAAATGAATACTGAGGTATGCTGTGGTCTGCTAAAGTTGTCCAAACCTACAAATTGGGAAGGGATGAAGATTTTCATATGGACTAAAAATACCTTCTGCCTTCTAAATCTAGAAACCCTCTTCCCCTCTAAAAAACTCTAACAAACTGCACTCCAAAACCAGGAAAAAAGCTCTGGATTTTGTGTGGACAAAAAATCCTGAAAGCTCACTCTTAAAGAAGCCCTAGACTGTGGAACTCTGGAAGTCCTTAGACTACAGAATTTATATGAAAATGTGTTTACCTCTGGGATCCTTTGTCACACATAAGTAGACAGTCAGTTGCTCATAAGCAGGTTTGCATCATAAGTTCCTCTTTCCTCTTGTTCTGATTATCTTATATTTTAAACCCTATAGACAAGAGTGTCTACAGGACCAACATTACGCAAAATCTTGCAGTAGATTTCAAAAGTCTGAGAGTGTGAAGTCATGGGTCTTTAATACAAGCCCAGATTAACACATTCCAGTTAATATTTGAATTTTCAGTAATTAAAACCAAATTAGTCATTGCTCCACTCCAGGAATAATGTTTAGAAACATTAGATGAACACTTAATTTATATCATACGTTTTTAAAAAATCTGCTTTATTAATTGAATAAGTTAGGAAGAAATACAAGTTATGTAACTTATACTTTCCTTCATTTTTTCATTAAAAAACCTCAACGACAATGTTACAATCGCCTTCATAACTGGAGTTTTGCTTCATTTAAAATATCCTTTATAAAATATTAATTTGAGAGGTGAACAGCAGGGAAAATTGAGCTGTGTCCCATCTTCATGTCAGCTGGGCATTCACATATTCTGCAAGCATTTTAAGAGCAATACTAGAACTCATTTTCAGGAGTACAGTTTCTCCCATGTGCCCATTTAATCTGATCAAAGACAAGAAGTGGGAAAAAGGTGGAAGTGACTGAGCAGGCAAGACCACAAGAAGGAGACTGTGGTGTTTCCTATTAACAAATGCCCTGAGCAGAAGCACCTAGCACAAGGCAGGACCCGCCCTCACCCTCCAGCCCTGAACATGTGTTTGCTACAAAATCCTTACTATTCTTCTTTAGGCCAATGTAAGGTTTATTAAAATTAAGGGGTCTAAGGAAAGAACAGTATGCCATGGACTTTAGTAATGTATGTCGTATATTACATAGGCATAGGATATGATCTCCTTTACTTGCTGTCCGAGTATATCAAATAGTGGTTCTGGGATCAGGACAGACTAGCTCAGTGTGTTGAGGCTAGTTATATGAGGTTCAACAAGGCCAAGTGCCGGGTCCTGCCCTTAGGTCATAACAACCGCCTGCAGTGGTACAGGCTGCGGACAGAAAGGTTGGAAAGCTGCCTTGGGAAAAGGACCTGGGCGTGCTGGTTGACAGCTGCTGAGCATGAGCCCAGGTGGCCAAGGTGGCCAATGGCACCTGGCCTGTACCAGCAGTAGTGTGGCAGCAGGACCAGGGCAGGGATTGTCTCCCTGTGCTGGGCACTGGTGAGGCCACAGCTCAAATCCTGTGCTCAGTTCTGAGTTCCTCACTGCAACAAAGACATTGAGGTGCTGGAGCATGTTACTGGGGAAGGGTCTGGAGAACAAGCTCAGTGGGGAGCAGCTGAGAGAGCCAGAAGTGTTCAGCCTAGAGAGTAGGAGGCTGAAGGGAGCTTTTGAAGGGAAAGTAAGTTGTGGCCAGGTGGGGTAGGTCTCTTCTCCCTATTAACAAGCGATAGAATGAGAGGAAATGGCCTCAAGTTGTGCCAGGGGAGATTTAGATTTGACATTTGGAAAAAGGCCTTCATGGTAAATGTTTTCAAAGAAGGGGCTGCCCAGGAGTCACCATCTCTGGAGGTATTCAAAAATGCACAGATGTGGCAGTGCAGGACATGGTTTAGGGCTGGGTTAATGGTCCTAAAGTTCTTTTCCAACCAAAATGATCCTATGGTTCTATGATTTCATGGACAGTTAATTTGATCTGCCTTGATAATCCATAAGTCAAGATAATACTTAGGTAGGAATTATACCATATTTTTCTGAAATAACATTTCAGAATGAGTCTTTCTAAATATGGTGAATTTTTCATGACATGATGGGAACAGGAAGAAAAGCTGCACTGACAGCTCCAGAAGTGTAGACAGCTGCCAACACACAGAAAAAAAAAAAAATAAAAGCAGTACTAATCAAAGTGGTAGAGTGGGGAAATTTTTTTATCTTGAAGATCAGAAAAGAAGAAATATCACAATGAAGTGAGAATAGAATAAATTCCAGACAACAAAAAGCATGCAAAAAGTAAAAACCTGTGGAAAATATGACATACAACCTGAAAGAGAATGATGCTGATGTTGTACCAAATGCTTAACAAATACAGATATTTCTCACATTTAAAGGAGCAGGAGATGGGTAGTTTGCCGGCTTTTAAGGTGGATGGAAGAACTTAAGACTATTAAAGATACCAGAATGAAATAGTTTGATGTTGGGAGTATTTTAACTGGATAAATAGAGAAGCCAGTCACTCAGGAGTGTCTAGAGAGAAGATAAAACATCTTCAGGATCCAATATACAGATGTTCCACTCTAGCAAAAGGGCTTATCTGGAACCCTGTCTTAAAAAGTTTAAAAACATTAAAAAGTAGAAAAAGTTGTCCCTGTACCAACATTTTCTGCTGTAACATAATAAATCTGGTACTTAATCATGGCTCACCATATATTCCAGATCAACAAACTTCTGCAAAAGTGTGCAACTCAATTTGGTCTGGAATTGGTACTTCTTTTAAGTGTTATCTCCACTTAAGCAAAACATCAGATCAGTAGGAATTTTGCTTGCTGACATAGTCCTGAGGTTATTTATCTTCCAAAGAAAGAATTCTGCTTCATTAAATGTGCTGCCTTCAGTCCAGCAAAAAATGTTTTTTTGTTCTGGTAATACCAAGAATTCCTACAAACAGTTCAATTCTTCATTGTTATTGTGCTCAAAATCTTGTTTATATGCAAAGAGAAAGGCATACATTATATAGATAAAAATATGCGTATTGGGCCAAGAATTTATTGTTAGTGTGAGTGAAATATTATTAGCATAAATCAAGGATTATGAGTCTAATGTAATTGCTACAGCAAAGAAAAAAAACAAAGAAAGAAAACCAATGCAGTTAAAATTGTTATTGGTTTAAGACATAAGTTACATGCCTTAGTTTTCATTCCTACTGGAGCTATGCTCACCCTGCCATTGCTCCTCTATGTCCTAAGGTCAGGAGAGCTCGTGCTGTGCTGAGATGTCACATGCAGAGTTTTCAGCATCCTTTGCTGGCAGGAATGATGCTGAAGTTGATATGATGCTTGGTCTAGGATTCACTTTGAGTTATTTTTCGTGTGTTTAATAACACATTTTATAACTTTCTGCTCCTGAACTGGTCTGCAGTTCCCTATGCTAAGTACTATTTATGTGTTGCCTTTGTCATGCCTAAGCCCCATTTTGTGCAGGTCTGCATTTCAGTGAGGGATCGGGGTGAGCTGTGTACAGCTTCCAGGACAACCCTCCATCCCATTTCCACAGCTGTACTCCTCTAGGCAGCATTCTGGGCTCCACCTGACAAAGCCTCTGCTGTGACACCAGAGCTGTCTTTCTCTACACTCTGTCTTCATGTTTGTCATAAATATCTTGTTCTGTGCAGAGCAACTGCTTGTTGCTGATCTCTATTTTAAACTTTGCTTGTATCACACAAATACAAACAAAAGTAATGTGAGATAGCCATGGATGCCTGGTCAGTTGGAAAAACTGCTGTCACAGCTAAACCAAGAAAAATTAAGCTTCAGTCTGGTCAAGAAAAGTTAATACAGAGGACAATGGATAAACCCCAGACCTGAGGCCTTGGAAGCTCAGTACAGTGCTTATGGCCCATTACCAGCAATGGCAATGCTGTGCTAGAGAGCTCCAGATTTATTTTGTGCAGGCAGCAAGTACAGGGGACCAAAGGATGATATACAGGCGCTGGGCTTTCTGACTAAAGCATGTACTTCAGTGCATAAAAAAGTGTTGCTTATTTCAGTTCTGGCAGTGAAATGTTTGCTGTCATCATGCCATTTGTGCGCAGCAGTAAACCCTAGTTTAGATAGTATAGATAGTAAACTATCACAGCCATGAGTACCACTTCATTATTGGAATTGAAACCAGAAACTTATATTTAAGCATATCCTTCAAAGACATTTTAAAGCAAAAATAAAGTGCTCAGTATAGTGTAGCACTGAAACTGATGAAAAATAATGTCCACAGAGCTTCTCATCACTGCAGGATTACAGTACTGATTTTTGTAAACATGTTATGTACTGCTGGTTGAGGATAGAAAGTGAGTTTTGAGGCAGCAAAAGTGAAAACACAATTTTTGAAAGAGGATTTACTTTTGAAGTGCAATTTCAGAATAATACTTCCCAAAAGACTAGTGTGTCTTTTTTCCCCACTTCTTTCTATTTACATTCTTTGAAGATCCCTTTGTCTAACAGTTGTGTTTGTTGGGGCTTTTTTATTATTGTCCTACGTGTTAACACAGAAAAGGTAAAGCACAAATAATTAAAAAGGTAAAAAAGTAAAAATTGTGAGAATCATCATCGTTTTTTCTTTAATAAATAAAAACAAACTCTGTTTAGAAAACATCTGTTTTAAGATATTATGAAAAATATTTCATCATAAAATTACATATTCTTATGTAATTTTTAAGTTCCATGAAAAAATCTGATTTCTCTTTTCTTATAAATTCATTTCTTAAATGATGGGCAGTACTTCAGAACCAATGGACTTCAGTTATAAAAAATATATTTATTTATGGTATTTAAGGACTAGCTTATATTATCTGAACATTTGCATTTTGATGGACATATAAAATAAACCACAGTGTCTATATAGAAATATATGAATAATGTCATACACATGTATAAGGTGGAAGAAGATGGGGGAGTGAGAGATTCTGAGTTTGCAGAGATTTCACATGCCTTTTTGAGGACCTTTCCAATCTTTCCAGAAGCTGTTATAGAATAATGGGGAGAAAGAATCTACCGTTTCAGTTCTTCTCTTCTGATTCTATACATATGGGGAAAATTAAGATGAGTAACCACAATCAGCATGAGCTATTTAGGAAAATGGGTGAATGAAACTACAAGGCTGCAAAAGTATTCACAGTTAAGCAGAAGGTAAACAAAGGTGTTTTATTTTATTTTTTTAAACTGCCCAGTAGCTTGCTTTTAAATTTTAACCAGCTGAGATTAGAGCTGCTTGTATAGAGTCAACTGCTGTTTAGCAGGAAGCTTAAAAAAATTAAGATGATTAACAACTGGTAGCAAACATTCACTGCTATCCATGGCAGCTCTAATGCAAATGCAGAAAGGGGAAGTTCTCTGAATAATGCCAAGCAGTTCTGTTGCATTCAGAACTCCTGGAAGAGTAACTATGCAGTTCCACTTAGCTCACAAAAAAATCTGGTTTACTCTGCAATACATGATTTAAATGAGCTCATAAAGGAGCCTACTAAGCAGTTGTTGACATTAACCAGAATGTGTTTTTCAGTGACTTATGTTTCCTTTATCTATTTATACATTCCCAGCATGACTGAAAGACACATAAACTGGAGTTTATTATGCACTTATTAAGCACAACCCTATGATCGAACTAACACAAAAATGCTGAAAAATATTTTCAAGCTAAGAGAATTTGCCACTAAAATTACTGGAGTCTAGCTTAAACTAGATTGACATTAGAGGACATAAAAATATGTAACACCTGGAGTCTCTAGAGCAAAAGAATGAACTCTGCAATTTAAAACAGAATCTGATAGCTGTTTTTCTGTTTGATTTTGAAAATTTCTGTGAAGCAATATATTGTTGATCCTGCATGCTGTTTTATCTCCACTTTTTAAAGAAAAATCCCACCCAGAATCTTGTGAGATTTTATAGTAGTTAATTTGTTATTTTGTTGTTTTGTTTTTTTTTTCCTCAGAATCTGATACAGAGTTTGTAATTCATGGTAAGTATCCTAATAGTAAGGTGAAAATAGGTGAAAATGCTCAACAGTGACATAGTTTAAAAGGTGACACAAGTAAAGTGACTGGATTGAATTGTTGGTATAACATGATTCATAATTAGATCTATATTCAGGTATGTTGAGTGTTTGGATGCTTGCATCCTATCCTGTGATCTCACTGGATTAGGACTGACTTAGGAGCCATAAAAGGCAAGTAGGAAAGATAAGTTTGCTCCTAAAAACTGGAGGTCCCCACTCTGTTTCCCCAAATCTGACATTTCAAGACTACTTGACAAATTCTGAAGTGGTCTGGACTTTGACTGTTGGTAAAGTCTGCTCCATTCTTATTTTTCAGATTTTACCATCAGCAATGCAGTATATAGTGTTCCTACATCATGTCACATCACGTATGAATGCTCAAAGTGCCACCAAAATACCTCATTAGTACACTATAGCTCGATGTCAAATCCTCAGACTAAGTCCACAGATGTGCCACCTCGTATGAACCCATTTGTCTATTTTATTTCTTCAAGTATAAACATGCTGCCAATGAAGTTTGTAAAATCATATAATTGTGTGATTGAACTGTTTTGATAATGTGTTCCAGCCATCTGCAGTAACACTTAGACCACATTGGCTGCATTGTGGACAACTTAAAAGACCTCACAGCAAAGAGCAAGGTGACACCTCGGTATTTCTTTTTTCAGATTTTTTACCAGACAGTTTTCCAAGGTTGATCTCCTGCATCTGAGCAAAAAAAGATATTGGCTGCTGTTTCTTGATTAACAGGAAATTTTTATAACTGAATGAGGGGATCCCAGAGAAGACATGACAATACTGTTGGACCAGCCACTCACAGTCTTGTACATGCCAAAAAAAGTACAGAAATTACACCAGAAAAGAGATGCAAGAACCAGGGAAACATGATATACAGTACTGAGACCTTGCTAATGAGGTGGTTTTTGCAACTTCCTCATCCAAGTAGCAATGTATGCAACGAATCTGCACTCTGAATTACAAAATGTCCATAAATTTGGATATAAAATTTTTATGAACATTGTGCTCTTTGTTTATTACACATGCAGTCAATTTAAATAACATTGTGAACTAGTGATCAAAATAATCTACTCATCTATTTTTAAATTCTCTGTACCAGATGAATTAAAATTACTCAAAGCATTATATCCTGGATAATACCTGTGCTCATTCAGACTACTTGGCCATCTTTCAGGACAGTACTGAACTTTTAATTTATACTTTGAATTCCAATTCTACTGCATTCCCTCCTAAATTCAGAATACTATAGTGTAAGCACACAGTGTTTGAAGTGACTGAAGAAACAAACCCAGATTTCCAAGTCACATCTCACAGGCTTATTTGGTCTTTCATTTTTGTACACTGTCTTCAGTTACAGAAACAGTCTCGACTCCTGGTTCAAATTAGTAATCCTGACGATTTTTTCTTCAAGGCATGCATGCCTAAGTAGCACTAAAGTATAATATATTAAAAGTTTCTCCTTTATCAAGTCACTCAAAGACTGGAAAAATAATCTTCACTTCCTTTAGAAGGTGCAGTTGCAACTTGCTGTTCCACTTTTGACTGAACTTCAGTATATTATCCTCTAGAGATATTCTATGTCCATATTAATACCATTGACCAGAAACAAAGCATTCTAAATTATGGATTTTTATTTGTATGACTAAATGGCAGCAGACATGCATTGACTGGAGAAGAGGAACTGTGTAAAATTTGTTATTGTGATTTTGTGCTGTTTTAAAAAATGTCACGAAACAATTGTGTCTGTAGGAGATATTCTGTGAGGAAGGAGGAAAAGGAAAATACCACAGTTTGCTTTTTTCTTTTTTTAAACTTTGTTTTAAAGGATAGGAGAAAGATGAGAGTCATTAAGAAATGTATATACTAAATATATAACATCCAATATACCTACTCTGAAAACAGGGAGTTTCACATTAGCGCAAATGTGTTCTGTTAGTGAATCTCAATTCATTTTCTGGCAGTGAAAATTAAATTATATGAATTACATGTGGAGAATTCAACAAAGCAACATCTCAAATAGAAAATTACAGGAATCAATAATCTTTTGAGACACTAGGAGGAGAAGTGCCTGATTATATATTTTGTTTTAACAACAGGTCGGTAAAGTAAAAGACTTTTTAGTAGGGGAGCTCTGTTACAGCAAAACTGAGTAACATCTCCTAAAGATGAGATTCATGCATCTTTTCAAACCCTGCTGGAGGGAAGAAAGCTTTGGAGAGAAAAAGTGCTCTCTGCTAATTACCCCAAGAAACAGAAACAAGCACTTCCAGAAAGTTTACAGCATTGCTAAATCAGCTCATGGATACTCTCCAATTTCTGGTTCACTGCAGCAGATTGATGTTACTTTCCCTGTCACTGTCAGTGAAAGGGATATACATTTTCCTAAATGCTGACAAGAAGGCTAAGCATCCCTCTGGTCTTCATGAGCTGTATCTTGCAAACCTGTGTTCAGCTGCTGGTCTGGCTTTAGACATTTCAAATGTGGAGCTGATGGACACTCTAAAAAACAGTCTAAATCACTTGAAAGGGACCCAGCTTTTCTGCTTGACAAGGGTAGCAATTTTTCTTTCAATACCTGCAACCTATTCCCATAATAAGTACAGCATCCTAAGACTTTCTGAGAAGTGCCGTCTCCTCTCACAATAAATTCACCTGGTGTGCACCAAGTGATGTAGGAAATGTTAGGACACATTCTCTCCACAGAGGCAATTGAGCCAATTCAGGTGCTGGTTCTGATACAGCTCAAGGTTTGTTTCTGAGGCGTGCAGATTTTAAAAATGCCTTATGTTGGGCCTTGTATGATGTGATGCCAAGTCTGAGGAAGGACTTTCCCTTCTGGCAGGCAGTAGCATATGTCCCTGCAAGGACAAAACAGCTGAAGCATAATTTCCAGCTTCAGGCAGAGCTGAAACAGAGCCATATAAGGGGGATCCCTGCACTCTGGATGAAATAATCATGCCTTACAAAAATTCCATATGGATATTTTGTCTTCCTCACTTTAAGTCTGATTGGTTGACAAACATTTTAACTAACAGAATGAGGAAGATTTGCATAATTACACTGTATTTTTTAAGAACTATACAAGAAATATGCAAATTCTGGTTTGGCTTCTACTATAACTTTGCTTTTATGGGCTTATCTTTTTATATCTCCCAGGCTGTTGCTGAGCAACAAAAATGACACAGAAGTTATTCACATCCATCTAGTGGAAAAGTTTGTCCAAAAGGAAAAAATATAAGTTATCTGAAAAAATCTGAAAAATCCCATTCTAAATGAACTATGTATCTATCCTCAGCTATTACCATTCTTTTTCTTTTCTCACATCAGCTGTGCTCACCATTTTTCACTTCAATGATCAGATACACTTATAAGAGAGGAAGACCTCACTGTCCAGGAGAAAAAGAATGTTCTTAATGTTTCTTGTTGTACTATTTCGTGAAAGTAGATTGGAAGACAGAGGAAAGAGGTTTGGAGATGTTTTATGCCTAGCACTGTAATGAAAGTAAGCTTTTCCTTTTCCTGTCCCAATCCACACAATTTTCATGCATGCAAATTTGGTTTTTATTTAAATCACATACAAAGTCTCACTGTGAAATGTTAATAATTTGAGTTATTGGTTTTTTTATTGGTGGCTTAACATCAGAAAAGAATGAAAAATGCTGGATTAATGGCTACTCTAATAAACAAATATGAACATTAAAGAAACACACACCAAAACTTGCTGTATGACAAAGGCAGATAACATGACAGGAAAACCCTAAAATCTTATAACAACAAAGATTTTATTTTACTTTTACAAAAAATAAAGACTGTTTAACTTCAAAAATTTTGCAGCAAAACATTTGTCACTGTAAATTTTATGTTCCTTTAAATAATTGCAGCATCATTAGAAACTGTTTTTGCTGTAGATCCTTCTGTCCTCTGTTCGTATGTTTACAAATAAGGAAACTATTTTGACTTAAATGCATAGAGTGAAAATAATATAAATTGCAAGGTCCAGAGGTCACCTAGTCCAAACCCATGCTCAGAGCATATTGATGGGTTTTTTAAATCTAAAATTTGTGGCTGTAAGGAGCATGTAGTTGACCCAGAATTCACAAGATGAGTGAGCCAAAACTGGGAACCATAGAACAGTATGAGAGTTTATATTTTTTATATTTCATTTCAGTTTTATTTTTCAATTCATAAGCTTTCATAAGCTCACATAATTTCTCAAACAGCTGAGATTTTTAAGATACGACTTAGATTAATTTAAGATGCAAGAAAAATACTGTAGCCTGTTAAACATGCTACCAATGATAGTGTCAAATAGTGATATTAACCTCTGGAGTCATGGTATCAATTAATGTTTTATTCAAAAAATGTAAGCTATTAAGATATTTTTATTTGATATTTTGCAAATAGTTGACATAGAGCAACTGAAACTTACAGGTCAGCTGTAATTATATACATACATACAGATATATGTGAATAAATCCTATACTAAAAATAAAATGGATAGCTGGTTCTCATAACTCTGTGTGTCATATGCATGTTCAAGCTTTTCGTATCAGTTGAAATACCATGAAGGGCAGGGACATGTACCACTCTGCTGTCAAACATCTAACATCTGGAAGTGATGTTCACGTTATTAAAAGCAACAATAAGTATAAAATCACTCTACATAAACTAAAAAGGTGTCTTAGGTTTCCTAGAGCATTATCATATAATGCTCCATGACCTAGGAGTTATCTTTGGCCACAGATGGTCTGCTAACTACATTTAATGTGTGAGGGTTTGGTTCAGCTGGCAAAAAACAAGATTAACACAGAAAGTCTGGTAAAGACTGATTAGTGGGAAAGTCTGAGGTACCTACAGACTGGAATCCTATATTGTACCTCATATGATGTCGTGGTTTAACCTCAGCAGCCCTTCGCAGTGCTCACTCCCCCACAGTCGCATAGGGGAGAGAATCGGAAGAATAAAAGTGAGAAAATTCATGGCTTGAGATAAACACAGAAATAAAGACAGTTTAATAGGGAAGACAAAAGCTGTGTAGGCAAGAAAAGCAAAACAAGGAATCAAGTCACCTGTTCCCATGGTTGAGCAGGTGTTCAGCCATCCCCAGGAGAGCAGGGCTCCATCACATGTACTGGTGCCTTGGGAAGACAAACATCATCACTCCAAATGTTCCCCCTTCCTTCTTCTTCCCCCAGCTTTAGAAGCTGAGTATGACACCACATGGTGTGGGATATTACTATGGTCTGCTGGAGTCAGCTCTCCTGGCTGTGCCCCCTCCCAGCTTCTTGCTCTCCCTGAGCCCACTCTCTGGTGGGGTGCTGTGAGGAGCAGGAAAGGCCTTGACCCTTTGCAAAGCCTGCTCAGCATTAGCTAAAAAATCCCTGTGATATCAACTCTGTTTTCAGCATTTATCCAAAACACAGTCCCATACCGAGGGGTAAAAAGAACTTGCTCATCTCTCTCCTGTGCACATAAACAAAAGTTTTTTTTTATTCTTGACCGATCGTCACCAAGCTCTGAAATATTGGCTAGACTGCTTTTCCAGAGCAACCTGGTGTTTTTTCAATTGTATTGTACTTTCAAGCAAGAAAAGAATTTCCTGTCAAAAGGATATCCTTAGACATGAAATGTGTGCATTTGCAATTTATATGATTGCATCCCTCAGAACACCTATTTCCAGTTTTGTAATGAAATTTAAATGGACTGCACAAAATTGCAGCATAATATATTAGTATTAATTTGATTTTGTTGCTCTGTTGTATTTGATACTGGAAGATAATTTATAAAGACTTTCATATTAGCCCTAATTAAATTATAGTCACTGCTTCACCTATGTCCTCTACTTTCCAAAATACCAAGTTATAGGTTCTTTGTAATGCATAAAAAAGGATACATGGCGTTGATCTTATGAAGTTGTGCTTATGTGAGTGGTATAGTTAAGCTCTTCTTAACTTACTCCCTAGAAGAAGCAGAAGACAGGAACCATCATCTCGTATTTCCTGAAAGATACTTTTTTGAACTGAAGGAGAAGGAGCAGAAGACAATGAAAGGGAAGTGGAAAATAGTAGGACAAAGCAGAACAAAAGTGTTGATTTTTAAATATTTAAAGTATGTAAAAAGCCAGCTCTATCTGTAAAAGTTTTCCAAGCTGTGGTTTAATATAATTAATGATTTTTCCAGTAGACTTAACTGACAATTATGTCCCTGCTTTGACACATGAACATGAATATTTATATGCACAGTTACAACCTGTCATCAGCAGTTCTTCCTATCCCGCAGACATCCTGTACGACATGATATTCAAAAGAGTAGGTATAAAAAGGAAGTTATATTTAGCAGAAAATATTTGTTCCTGGTGCTCTCGTTCCCTGCTAGCTGTTTCAACTCCCCTAATTTTAATCACACTTTCCTACAATAATGTTAGCAACAACCTCAAACATCTGAGGTGCCAACATGGGGTAGCAACTCCTGGCACATCCTGCTCTAGCTGTGCCCTCTAACCCAGGAAGCAGCTCTTGTGTTCACCTAAGCCATGATGCCAGGGCTCTGAAGTGCTAAAATTCCATTCTGTATCCTGATATCCATAAAGAATGTTGTAATTTGAATTGTGGGCAAAAAAATATATTAAATTGCAACAGAGGAGTATCTGCCCCTGTTTGGTTCTCTTCTCTTCGCTTCGCTTCGCTTCGCTTTGCTTCGCTTTTCTCTCTTCTCTCTTCTCTCTCTTCTCTCTCTTCTCTCTTTCTTCTCTCTTTCCCTTTCCCTTTCCCTTTCCCCTTCCCTTTCCCTTTCCTTTTCCAAAATCAAAGAAATGTATACCTGTATTGCTGCAGCTCAAATGACAGTCTTTTCTGATTGTTTCAGTATGAGACCTCACAGTCTTCAGTAAACTTCCCACCTTAGTACACCCACAAAGGCATGAAATAACACTAGAAAGTTAATGGAAGACTACATGGTTCAATACAAATGTAAACTGAAATTCACGATTCTTTCAGAGATAACATGATGTTGATATTCTGTCTTACTCAATGATGTCGAGTACTAAACTGATATTGTTCTTTTCCAAAGCTTTAAAACTTGAGGTCTGTTTGTCTTGCATTACAACTTCTGCCTTTGCTAAGCTACTGCCATGTTTAAATATTGGTTAAATTTCATCTTAGCACAAAGATCCATTTATGTGCATTGGTATTTTAGTCAGCTGACTGGTATAAATTTGGTGCACTTATCCAGGGGTGTATTCAAAATGTACTTTGAAATGTTTTTCATTGTCATTCACCAATTTAAAAAAATCCAATGAAGTAATAATTTTCAAAACATTATCACAATATTTATAACTCATGCTATCTGAAATCTGGGTATTTGCTTATGGATGTATTTTTAAAATCATAAACTTTATATTATTCTGAGTGTTTTCACGGAATCACAGAATGATTGGGATTGGAAGGGACCTCTGGAGATCATCCAGTCCAATCCCCCTGCCAATGCAGGGTAACCTCGAGAAGGTAACACAGAAACGTGTCCAGGTGGGTTTGGAATGTCTCCAGAGAGGCAGAACCCAGGGCCTCCCTAGGCAGCTTTTCCACTGCTCTGCCAATCTTCATGGAAAGAAGTTTCTCCTCATGTTGAGGTGGATCTTCATGTGTTTCATTTTATGGCCATTGCTCCTCATCCTGTCACTGAGCACTACTGAAAAAGTCTGGTACCAACCTCTAGGCACCTGCCTTTGAGGTATTTATCTGCATTAATGAGATCCCCTCTCAGCCTTCTCTTCTCCAGACTAAACAGTCACTGCTCTTGACAGATGCTCCAGACTTCTCAACATCTTCTTGGCCTCTGCTAGACCATCTCCAGTAGCTCCTTGTCTTTCTTGAACTGTGTAACCTAGAACTGGACACAGCACTCCAAAAGTGGCAGGATCACCTCCCTCGACCTGCTGACCACCTTCTTCAATGCACCCCAGGACTTTTCTACAGTGTAAATGAAGGACTCATTTTCCAGTCATTGCATCACTACAATGAAAGTGAGTGTCTGACATTGATAACTACTGCTCTAGATTACCGTCTACATTGTGACTTTCAGTGGCCCCAGAAAGTGTTCAATGAATTTCAGCAGCCTAGGTTATAAGTTGTTGGACTAAGCAGGACCCATAGGAATATTCACTTCATCTTGGACTATCTAATGTAACCAAGGGACCACTTGACTAGGACGTCCAACTTTCTCTCCATAATATTAATAAATTATGCTATCGTAAATTAAACTTTTAAAATGTATGTGATTATAAGAAGTAGGACTCCTTTTGAAAGAAGTGGTAAAGTGACTCAAAGGAGAATCTTTCTCCTTCTCTCCCTTAAGTGTGCTCGCTGAACCTTCCTATGCACATTGAGCTACATATCATTGTCACTGTCATTCCTAAGAGAAGGTGATAAAGAAATCCTCTTAGGAAGTCTTCTGATACAAAAAAAATTGAACAGTTTATAAAATGATATTGAAACCAAGTGATAAATATGCAAATTAAACTTGCCAGGTGGCAGGAACTCTTTCAATGTTCCTTTTCACCTTTAGATAGTCTGAAAGTCTTCTGCCAGTCTCTCAGTCTCAGAGTGATTTTGAGGAATACTTGATGAGCAAATTTAAAATTGACAATTTAATTTCCAAGGTCATTCTTATACACTAAATTAAATACTTCAAGAGAAAAATACAAATCAAGTATGAGCACTGGTAATGAAGAGAATGCCAAGAGCAAAGGGAGCAAAAACTCTACGCAAGGCTGGAAGCAAAGGCTAGAAGCAAAAAAAAAAAGTTAGATCTGCACAAAATCTTGGGAGTGTCCATAACAAGGCAGAAGGGTTGTTGACAGTGGAAAGTAGAACACTTTGCAGGCAAGCTAACTTTTTAAAGTAAAGTGAAATAATGGTTGAAATAGCTTCAACACCTGTGGCAGATTACAATGTTCCATCATAGTTGTAGTTTACCTGAAGTTCTGAGAAAACAGATGCAATGTTGAAATGACACTGTGACTATATTTGGTCTGATGAAGTTAAAGATGAATGAAACAAGGTAAACTAAGAATTGTTTTACTGTTTTTCTTGTTATTAGTTTACTGCTTTGCTTCCAAAATCATAGTTTCAGTTGATTCTATATAATATAAAAGATTATGAGATTAAATTGTGTTATTAAGGCCTGTTTGATTTGTTTAGTGCTAGACAAAAAAGTAATAAAAGCAGAGGAACATTAGTATAAACTGACCATTTATTTTCCTTTTTGGTCAGCACAGGAAAGTAAAACTGAAACATACACATATCTTAAGTGAAGGAAATATTCAACAATCCTGTATTGCATCTAATCATCTAAGACTTGAAGAAAGTTCGAATATATGGTTTCAAGATGTCTTTCTTTTAAAGCAGAAATTTTGCAAAGTAATATCCCAGATGTGATCTCAAAAATATTTTGAGTGTGTTGCACTGGTTTCTTCTCCTGGTCTTTTTAACTGTCATCTTAAGCGAAAGGAATGTCTTCAGATGTGACTGTGCGATAAAGATCTGTAATGAGAAAAAAACAATATCCTTATGCTTTTAATAAGGGCTTATCTTTATGGAATTGTCTGTTTTCAGAGGTCAGAATTAATTTCCTGTCAAATATATCATACAGGCATTAATAGCATAAGAATATCTGGTCCCATTTCTTATTTTCTCTAGGAACAGGAATTTTCAATATTAGACATCAGTTGATGCATCTAACTACAGCTTGGAGAAATTTTTGCATTTCTTAATTAATAAAAATTATATTTCTAAGGATATGGCCTTTTTGAATTGTGGTTTTAGATAAAGGCTTCAATTTTTTTTCTGCCTAACTTATGGTTTGGTACAGCACTTAGCAGCTTTTCATGCTTTTGCTGAAGTTCATTTTGCTTCTCTACAATCAAGTTCCACACAGCTTGCTCTTACTTCAGGCAACTCTGGAATATGACTAGATTTTTCCTGAAGAAAAATTTAAAATTTGTCAAGGAGATATAATTTTTAGCTTATTTCAGGTTTGAGAACCTAACTGCTACTGTTCTATTTCGTGCCAACCATAATTTCATGGGGAAATGGTTAATATTCTTTGACTAAATCTGATTTATCTAGTTGCACTTTAGCAATTCTTGGTTTTCCCCCATGAAACGAGATTATAAATCCTTATATCCGTCTCTACTATATAATGTGTACCTCTGCTACTTATACAAAGATGTGAATGCACCTATGGAGTGTAAGTCATGTTGTTTGGGTTTTTTTTTACTTTGCTTGGATAAAACTTTTCTTCTACTTACCGACAAAGCATCTCTTTTATTCTTTACCATATTTCTAACACTTCTTTGGCTACATCAAATGAATGGACATATTTAGTTAGACATCCAGATATGTGCTGATAGATCCCGCCTAGTGTTACAAACTGAACAGTGTATTCGAGTGGATTGTATTTTTCTATGTATACCTCTTAATTCCAAGACAATCAACAAAGGGACATCAGTTGGGCCTTTTAGGAAATTAAATTTTTTTATGTCAAAGGAATATTTTTCCTTGGAAAATGTATTTTACTAGAGTATTAAAGAACTTGTTGAAAATACTGAAAGAAACTCAAAGAAAACAAGTGTCCCCAGTACATGAAGGACAGGGAGCTGCTGGAGCCAGGCCAGAGAAGGCACTAAGGTGATCAGAGGGATGGAGCAGCTCTGCTGTGAGGAAAGGCTGAGAGAATTTGGATTTTTCAGCCTGGAAAAATGAAGCTTCAAGGTCACCTAATTGTGGCATTCAGTACCTGAAAGGAGCTGACAACAAAGGTAGAGAGAGAGTATTTACAAGGGCCTGGAGTGACAGGACAACGGGGAATGGTTTCAAACTGAAGGAGAGCAGGTTTAGATTAGATATTAGGAAGAAATTCTTCCCTGTGTGGGTGGTGAGGCACAGGTTTCCCAGAGAAGCTGTGACTGCCCCATCCCTGGAAGTGTTTAAGGCCAGGTTGGATGGAGCTCTGAGCAACCTGGTCTAGCAGAAGGAGTCCTTGCCAATGGCAGAGGGTTTAGATTTAGATGATATTAAATATTCCTTCCATTCCAGGTCATCCTGTGATTCTCTGATTCATTCTATGGTTTCAAATGAAGGCTTTGTAAAAGAGTTTAGTCTAAATTAGTTAAGCAATTATTAAGTACAAACTGGTAAATGTAATAGCAATATAAGAATTGAATAATTAGGAAAATAAATACAAATGCATAAGAACTAGTGAAAAGCCACCTTCATTAGAAACTAATTTCACTAATGAATAAATACTGGCAGGTGACAATCTGTACTCCTCTCAGTTCATTTTTAAGCCTTTTCTGAAAGGAGGAAAAGAGCTGGAACTTTGCTGTCCTATAAAAGAAAAGGGTAGAGCAGTACTCATGTCTGACAGGAGCCATGTCTGTCAAACACTGCATCACTAGCAATGCTGTCTGATTTAACAAACTGTGATAAACATAGGAGACCTCACTGAGGGCTTAGAATTTGCTTTACTGAGAAATGACTCTACGGCCATTGCTGTTCTTAAAAATTATTTATCTTACAATCAGAAGTTAGCTATTTTGGGGTTTACTGTGTATGCCTTTCATGGAGTAACTTCTGGACTTTTTGAGGGTAGCTTTTGAACATTTTGTTTATAACAGAGTTCCATTCTATTACACTTTAGATTGGAAATCTGTGTCTCTGTAAATGTTGACTCTTAAGTGCTTTAAAAGCCATTTAGACTCTGAAAAGTGATATAGAACACCATTATTGCCCCAAAATGGGCAATCTTTGTTGAAGCACAATCCATTCCACTGACCCCAAAATTTCCATTTGAAGAGAAAACATACCTTAAAGCTGTGTCCAAAACAGAATGACTGGATGTTTTCTATTTTAGACATAAGTATCTACTATCCTTTGTGTTGTATAAAATATAATCATGCTTGCAAGTACTTGGATCTCATGTGTGAAATAGATAATACTAGATTAATTTGGTGTTAAAACCAAAATAATGAGTTAATTTGTCCTAAATTTATAATCTCAACAGACTGCAGGGATGAATGTACTTTAGTGGCTTGGGAAGAAATTAGCTCAATTTTGCCACAGACAGCAGAGATACAGATTCCTCTGTTTCTTGTCATTGTTTCCTTTGTTGGAGTTTTGCTCAGTGGCTCTGACAGCATTACTGCAACCAACATCTCTGGGAACTCCAACACCAACACATGGGCCAAAATAGCAGTTTCCCATGTTGTGGAACTAGCATCAAATAGCTGACGATTTCCCTGAGCACAGGTTTTTAAGCATTCATTGGCCTGCCTCCTGGAAATCCAGCTTACTTTTGCTCCTCTTGAAACAATTTTAGGCACTCTGCTTTGACACGTGTCAGAAACCAGTCCAGTGTAACTGATCTTGTAGGAGTGTTCTTTGAATGCTGAATATTTGACTGTGGCTGTGTTGATTCCTGTTCTGAAAGATTGTCCCTCATGGGCACAGAGTGGTGTGTGTGTGTGTGTGTGTGTGTGTTATGGTCCAAAATGCTTGCTGGAACAGCTCTGAATTGTTTACATATTTCAGCCACACAAGAGAACAGGAATTACAACTGCTTAATGCACATTCACTTTTGTTTGGATTCAGATGCTTATTTCCTTCTTGAAAGACTGTTTTAATCTCCTCAAAAGCTGTTCAGGCTTTTCCTCAGCTCCATGGGACTTCATCATCAATCATGACACTCTGAGATGGCAGGCTGCCACAAGGGCAGAAAAGCTGGTGCTGTACTGTCAACAGAAACAAGCAGCTTGAGTAGCTTTCCATTAGGATATGGCTGGACCCAGACATCTGTTTATTAAGCTGATGTTTGGGCCAAACCACTTAGCAGCAGGATCAAACTAGTAATGAATGCACTGCAAATCATGGAGTGTGTGTATTCTCTGTGTACAATCATTAGCAAAAGTAGGTCATAGGCCAGCAACTCTGCAATCTTTGACTTATTGCAGGCTCTGCAGGGATAAAATGTCATCATTACTAAAACACAAGTACAAATTCCTTTGTTATTGACTCAAAATTGAGAGCTGTTGTAGAAAAGGATCTTAAAACAACACAGTAGGAACCTTTTTGGGAAACAAGACAAAAAAGGCACACCAGCACTCCCTCCCAAAACCCAAACCAAACACCAAAGTTCTTTTTGTCTGTTTTCAGCCATGAAAACTCTAACAATCTAATTCTGCTCAGGACCCTTCTCAACATGCCATCAACAAACACCGTAGGAAGATTTCTGCAGAATCCTCCAGAGAGCTTCACAATGCCAACACTTCTAAACCAGAAGCTAAATTTATCCTCTGACTCTTTCTTTAAGCAGCCTTGTTGTGGTGGATAATACCACCTCAGGAACTGCTGGGGAGCCGAGTGGTTCCAGTACAGCAGGGCTTCACTGGTGGGAGACATCCTAGTCTCCCCCCTGGAGAACACGATGGTCCCTCCCCAAATTATGTAAATCCCCCCAGCTGTAACCTAACCCCTGATCCCATCCCTTCCTTCTCCCCATTGGTTGTGATGTTCCCCCCGCCTCCTCTTACCTGACCCTCCAGCTATCCCTATAAATATAGACAACGAGGGTCTCTCTTTCTCTTTCATCCTGGACCCCTTCGGAATAAACTTCTGGAATATCCAGCTGACTGAGCGCTCTAAGTTCTTTGTCTCTGGTGACGCACGAGCTATCCAACTCTGTGGGTGAGTGAGAATATGTGCCATACACCGGCACGGGTGTGAGAAGGGTCGTTCTGTACAGCACCAGGCAGTGCTGGCTGGAGTGATCTCTCAATAGCCTTAGAGACACTTTCGGTAAACACAGAGGCCTGGTTCCACCCCTCCTCCAACCCCTCTGCCCCACAGCCTGTCTGTTAAAATTGTAACAAATGTTTTGTTCAGATTGAATGATTCATGAACTTTAATTGAAATGATATTTTTTAAAATAATATGAAAAATACTTAGAATTAAGATGCCTTCAGATTATTCTTAATGGCAAAATATTCTATGCATGGAAATCCTTCTAGGAATAGAGGATGGAAGGGTAGACAGAGGTGGGAAGAAAATAATGGTCAGGAGTTAAGATGGCAATGAACTTCTTTCTTTCTTATTTTTCTTCCAGCAAGGTGTGCTTTCAAATGGCCTAATTTGATTTCTGCTAAAGTTTTTCTGTCTTTTAAACTAGAAGTGTAAACGTCTTTTATTGACTTATTCATTCTGGAAGCTCTTTCTGAGTTAAACTCCAATAGTTTATATAGGTCATCATCAATCTTTTACATATTTCACTGCCATTACTAACCCTTCCTTACTACTGCCTACTCACTTTTTAATGAAAAAAGGACATTTTAACAAATTATTGTTTATCATAAAAGGCTTATTCTTTTGCAGTGTGGATAAAAAGCAGAGGGCAGAAGGGATTTCTAGGGAAGTCATGAATCCATCCAGGACAGCTGACCAAACTACTCCCATTTAACTAGTTTGGTTTTTTGGGGTTTTTTTGTTTATGAGATAATTTAATTGTCTCACTACCTGTCACTACCATGCATTGAATTGTGTCGTGTTTTTTCTTTAAATCAAAGAGGATCGGTGAAACTATATTTTAAAAGGGATGTACATAGAGTCAACCCAAACTAGAGTTAGAACAGCAGAAAAGGCTTGGGTTTGAGTGCCATTAGCTGCAGAATCATTTGATACAAGTTAATGGACTCATTCAATGAAAAAAAAATTAAATGTGCTCAAACCTAATACAATTGCTCTGTCGTGCTCATGCTGGAAAAAGTGACAAGAAATTATTGTGGGGAAGGGGAAGGACAGTATTTACTATCTTTTGCTTTACATTTATTCAAAAAGGGGATTATTATTATTTTTACCTTTTCAGATTAAGCAAAACCCACACCCTCATTTTTCAAAGTGTTTCTACATTTGCCTTCAGGAAGTTTCAAAGTGAAAGTGTCAAAACAGAACTTCCTTCCCCCTCCCCACATCCCATCTTCCCTGAAACAAACTCTTTCTAAAAGAAAAAAATTCCTGAAGAATTTCAATTGGAAAAACTTCATGGTTTGCCAGCATATGATTTCACTGGAGTTTACTGAATCAGCTATTATCAGCCTTCAGGGAAGGAAAACAGCTAGAATAAATTAGAATATCTTCTTGCAGAGCTGGCTTCACAGCAAGTGAGGGTTGAGAATTAAGAAGCAATAACTAATTTGGTTTGTTGTTGGGGTTTATTTTGTGTAGAACTGACTTTGAAGACCAAAATTCCACCTAAACAGGATGAAAAACAACTCACATTTTCCTTCCTGGGAGTTGGAACCTGCCATGTTCAGAAGTGGAAATACAGCCTTCAAAATACCCAACCAGCTCTGCACATGGACGTCCTCAGTCTTGGTGGTCTTTCACTGTGCTCAATTGTTTTCCTACAACTGAACAGCAGCAGCACCCACAGAGACCAGCTGGGTCAGGTGAGTGCCCACTGCAAATTCAGAGCTTGTTCCCTACACCTTACAGGTGACCCCTCTGACTTTGATTCCACACCACCTTCCTTGCAACTGATGGGGTGAAGGTTTTCATGCTGTTGAAAACAACTGATTAATTACTAACTAGGAACCATTACTTACACAGGAATACTTAAACTATTCATCCTACACTAAGCAAAAGCTTGTTACCAACTGCCAGACTTAGAAACATATGCAGTTGCAGATACCTGGAACAAACATCTTTTCCTGATTTATTTGAGGACAGCAGCTGTCCTGGAAAATATCTTTGGCTAACAGTTGAATTTTCTTAGCCAACTGTATATTTCCAGCTATATCTAAATATCTCTGCTCCCTCTCCTGCTTTCTGCATGTGTTCAGCATCACAAATAACTTACCAATAACCTCATTGCTGCTTTCCTGTTTATCCACTTTCATAAAAAGAATGATACAGAAACTAGAATATTTAACACAATTTAAAGTGACTATTTGGTTAGTAATTTTGTGCCAGCTTATGTATTTTCATCTCAAACTAGGACAATGCCCCAGTCATTCAATTCAATCATCAAGACAGGCTCAGCACCCATGTGCAGAAGTTCGTTACACCGAAGGCAATCCTCTTTAAACGCACATGTACACACACATATACCACACTGGTTACAGGAAAGAATGACCTTTGCTATGCTTTGATTAAAGTCTTTAAGATGAAATGGTCTTTTTTTTTAAATCAGGTCTAATCATAAGGAGCCATGTGAATAGCTTTTACTCACACTCATAGGTCCTAAACAGTGAGGTGAACTAAGTTTCTGAGTAATGATTATGTTTCAAAGAAATGACCACATCTAAGATGATCTGTCAAGCCAGGACATATTTATCTTCAAGATTAGAAAATGAGGTTTTAAAATAATTTACCTTGGTTTTTTTATTTTTATTTAATATTGCTCTTGGGCTTATAATATCTGAGCTTTGTTCTTACCCCAAAACCCACTAAAAATTCAGATCTAAAACCAGAGTTTTCAGGAAATTTAACAGTATAACAGGTTTGCAAAATATGGTGACACAATCAATTTCTTATGTTTTTACGTCTTGCATGTTTTTTTCTTTTTTTGATGCATCTCACAGCATGACAGGCTGCTTTGTAGATCTACCATGGATTTTATGTAGATAGTGAGCACTTGTTTCCTTCTGTAACTCTTACCCAAAATAGAATTTATATGTTAGCAAGTTCAATTCTGTTTATATGCTTCCTGTAGATAAACACTTACTTCAAACGTGAATTTCATTAAATAGACACAAACAAACTAATCTGAGTATCCAATTCACATATGAACCATTACCTTGTCCTCTGACAAATAGTGTGTACAAAACCCAATCAGTAGCTTTTAAGGTACAGCTACTTTTAAACATTTGTATTTTGTAAGTCCAGCTGCTTTGATTAAACACAGTGAGAAAATCTATTTATTTTATTTAATGAACCAAAATCTTATAACGAGATTGCATCTGTGAATAATGTTGTATATGAATTATAGTTTATTCCTACAAATATTTGGCAATATACAGGTAAAATAAATTTTGCATTAGCATTCATGCCAGTGAACTAATTTTCTCATTGTTTGCAGCAAGCAGGGGGAAAGGGCTAAACACAGTCTAAACAAATGCAATTAAATTGAAAAATTGCTGGAAAATATGGTATCAGTAAAAGTGCACTTAGGAAAAGTCTTCAAAGGATATTTATGAAAAATTTTATTTTATTGACTGCATTATATTCCCCTTATAAAATCAAAGCATAATCGTCTGACTGCCACATCACTGTTTAGTCTTTGATTTGAAGAGCAATGGTAAAGAGATACATAATTAGAAAAAAACTTCACTGCCAATGTTATAAAATTGAAACTAGTGGAGAGTGTTTGATTCAAAAAGACCACTTATTTTGTCCAGAGTCACACAGGAAAGCTGTTATAGAGAGATGTGAATAACTGAAAGAATTGTTGATTATTAGTTGATAAAGAAATCACATGGCAAACCAAACTGCTATCATGACTTTATTCATGGATTACTATTGTTAAATAAGACACATTTTATTTACTAAAGGCTGCAATTTGCAGCTTTATCAGAATATTTGTATTAATCCAAAATTCATTAATTTGAACAGCTCTCTTGCAAAGATGATATTATTAGTCTAGCAACTGGGATGAAACTTAGAAAGAAGATCTGTTTGTTTAATGATTAACAATGGAAGCTGCAAGTGTTTCATCATGAAAATTGCACTCCAGTTAAAACAAAAGTATTTAAGCAAAAGTAAGCATTTAAACACTCTATGTAAGCAAAAGTATGAATAATTACAATACTTGTGGAAAATCAATTAAGTTATTAAAATATATATTTTTACAAGTCTTTTTCTTTTAAACTCAGGTTAATTAAAATGTGTCTTGACAGTGACTAAGATTTAACACAGTCTCTAATTCTTACAAACCACATCAGAATGAGAGGAAATGAGAGCAGGAGAAAGAGAAAGCCACCCTTTTGCATATTCACACCTATGAAAAGCAGCCTGGGTAGTGCAGCAATCAGAGCAGGTAGAGAAGGTGCAGCCCATAATCCAGGGTGTGATGTGGTAATTTGTGCAGAAGGATGTGCAGGAAGCATCAAGCTCACAAGATGAGCTCCCACAAGTAACTTAGCTGTAGTATCCAACCAGCAGAAAGTTTGTGATCTGCTCTGCACTCGCCAGGACTGCTGTGGCTACAGAACTCCCACAAAATCATGCATCCATCTAGATCTTGGGCTGCAAGACATTCCAGAGCCTTTCACTGCTAAAGGCTGGCAGTAGTGGAAACAGCATGACCAAGTGACATAACCCTCCTCTTTCCTCAACTTGAGGAAGAAGAAAGGTTAAAGAGCATCAGGGAGCCTAAGAAAAAGATAAAAAGGGACTAAAAAGGCAGAATTGTGCCTTCCCCAAGGCAGGAACAGCCACCAGAAGAAAGCACAAGACCAAGGGATTCCTGTGTCCTGACCCAACAGACAGGTACCAGTTGATTAAAGGAAGCATGTGGATGAGGGCAAGTCTGTGCTCAGAGAGGCAGACAAAGCCCCTCTTGTCCTGCCTTGTCTTGCCAGGTGCCACAGCATAGGGCAAGAATTACAGAATCACAGGAGAATAGAATAAACTGAATTGGAAGGGACCCTCAAGGACTATTGTAATCCAATGCCTGGTCCTGTACAGGATACCCTAAAAATCCCAGCATCGTCCAAACAGCTCTTGAACTCTGTCAGATTTGGTGCTGTGACCCTTCCCTGGGGAGCCCGTTCCAATGCCCAGCCATCATCTGACATCCAGCCTAAGCCTCCCCTGACACAACTTCAGGCCATTCCCTTGGATCCTGTCACTGTTCAGCAGAGAGAAGAGATCAGTGCCTGCCCTTCCTCTTCCCCTCATGAGGAAGTTGCAACTGCAATGAGGTCTCCCCCTCAGTCTTCTTTTCTCCAGGCTGAATAGACCAAGTGACCTCAGCTGCTTTTCACAAGGCTTCCCCTCAAGAACCTTCACCATCATTGCAGCCCTCCTTTGGGCACTCTCATAGGTAATATATTTCTTATATTTTTTGTGACCAAAACTGCTCACCTGGTATGTGCCAGGTACAACAGGTATCACATTCTGGATGTGGAAATAGAGTCAATGGATGCTGTGGATCTTGGTCCATCTACACCAGAGTTATTGTCAAGGTCAGAAAAGGCTGCTCCCTATATCACAGCCACCTCCACAAGGAAGAAAAGAGAGATTATAATTTTATGTGACTCCCTTATGAGCAGAGCAGAGCATCCAATATGCCAGACCCTCCTGTTTGGGAAATTTCCTGCCTCCCTGGTGCCTGGGCTAAGGACATGACTAGGAAACTACCTATTGCTCTATGATAAAACTAGCCCATGGAAAAAGGACTTCAGAGAGACACCAACATATTCAGTAGCTGGACAGAAGGACTGCTTCCTTGGAGGAAGCACCTGTGCTTCCAGGAGGCTAGATTTGAGGTAGACTTAAATCTGAAAAAGTCAAATATGAAATAATTTGTGCCCCAAAGCCATCACCTTTTCTGTAAGGCAGCACATAAAGACAGCAGGTTATTTCTGGGTACTGCTGCACAATTCCAGCTCAGGAAGACCACCAGTAAGTAAAGCAGACCATGTGCCTCTCCACAGCAATTCACAATGTGCCTGCACCTTCTTGTGAGGGAGCAGAGTCACCATCCCACTGGGAAAATCACAACTCATTGGCAGATTTCTTCCACTACAGAATGAGTAATGTAAAAATAGCTTTCAGACATCACACCCTTTTCACTCTCAAAAAGTTACACATACTCCCAAAAGTCAAAATAGTGCTGCACACTATGCAAATGGCATGTGAAGGGAAACTTAATTAAGTGGAGAAAGATTTGTTAATTATGTATCACCAGACTTGCTGTACACTTATTCACCAGCACCACTTATTATCAGAACCATAATAATTATGAACCTGTACTAGCATCTTTGAATATTTCTAACTGTGGTGGAAAGGAAAGAATGTGACTGATCTGCCGTAGAATCAGGATGTTAAATGACTTACCTGTCAGACACGTCCTCATATGCTGACTTGAGTAGCTTGCTGATGAAATTTTCATGGATATTTCTTCTGACAGCTTCAAAACTGTCTTTCTTGAGTACAATCTGAGATCTATAAATTCACACACATTAAAGAAAGTGTAGGTGCACCCAGTACTTGAGTCTAGTCTCCCTAGTCAAATGTACACAGTTGATTTTTGCTTAGTATATACTTAAAAGTGAATTGAAGGGTAATGCAAAGAGAGAATTACAGTGATATTACTGGTAAATTAGTAACTAAATTCATTTTTGTTTTCCTCATTATAGAAATGGATCTAAAATGGGCACTTGACCTTTCTTTTCCCACAATCATCACAGAAAGTTTCCTTCCTATTTCAAAAAATTTATTCTAATCCTTAGAAAATAGGAAGACTATAATGTGTTTGAAGCCCTAATGGTACAATCCAGAAAACACTAACTAGTACTTCAGTCAGAAGGTACAGAAAGATACTCTCATACTTGACCACCACTATATTTCATATGTGTGTTTATATCTATGGGGTATTCAACTACTTTTACTATTTTATAATTGGGAAACAGTTCTGCAGAAAAGTATTTTCACACAAACTGTCTTTCAGAGAAGGTATTTGCCTCCTTTTCTCAGCCTTTTAAATGTTTCAATGAATTGTACCCTAAAAATATTATTTGTTAGACACCATTTCCTTAATTAGCAGTTCTTTTATGACTATTTACAAGGTATAAATCTAAGAGTAAGTTATATAAGATCTTTTCCAAAAGTGCAGTTTATCCTTGCTTAGAGAAGGAGGGAAGGCATACTCTAAGGAAAAACGGACAAATTCATGAACGTTTCAGCAAAGTGTCAGTTTGAGTAACATTTCTCAAAGTTGCAAGGAGAGAATCAGAGAATATTACAGTGTATGCTGATATTATCACCCATTTAGCAAATTCCATAAATAGACAGTGGCAAAAATTCTGACTAAAAGCCCTCTGGTTGTTACAGCTTGTTCTAAGAATATCTGTAATGTGGTCCTCCTTCACAGCCGTGCATCTTAAAATACTAAGTTTAACTGGAAGGAGAAGCCCAGAATTTGATGCCACAGTGGTAGCCAAGTGGAAACATGGTAAAGAAGAGAAATTAAACCAAGCACAAGAACTGTGCAATGACAGGCAAGACAGGTCAGCCCTAAAAAAAATGACAAGGACAAGGCTCCTGTAGAT
The DNA here is from genome assembly GCA_024500445.1 of Entomyzon cyanotis. NCBI lineage: Eukaryota > Metazoa > Chordata > Aves > Passeriformes > Meliphagidae > Entomyzon > Entomyzon cyanotis. The sequence goes on from JAKEPQ010000756.1 coordinate 8,470,307, forward strand.
TCCCTGTACAAGGGAAATGTAAGGTGGATTGGTCCTACCAAGGCTTCCATTTTTGTGGGGGTTTTTAATTTTATTTTTGCTCTCCCACCCCGTCATGAAGAAGCAAAATACAGCTTCAAAAGATGATTCTCCAGCAGTTTTCATTCTGTTAGAAGTTCTATTTAATTCAAACACTTTTTGCTTCCTGTGGATTAAAAAAATACTGACCATTCAAGCAAAAGAGTAAAATATATAATGAATAAAATTCTCTGTCCCAGCAATTTCCAAATTTTTTTCTCTAAAGATTATTTTTAACCTGAGAATGTGCATGTTCATGCACATATGTGTGTGTCAGAAGATGGCTGAGTCTGTCTGTGATGAAGAAGAACATACATACCAAAGGTTTAGTTTTGATTGATGATGATTTTGTTATTTCCTTTTGTTCTGAAGTGTCAAAATATAAGTGCAGAGCATTCTCTACTTTTTTACTTGGAAAGAGTTAGTTCTCAGACTGAAACCTGAGTCAGAGAGCTGAAGGCAGCAGGACTAATAAAAATATATTTAGGAAGCTCAGGAAGTTTTATATGAGATTCAATCAAGAATAAACCCTGTAATGTAGTCAGACCAAAGAACTGTTAGCACCAAAGGTCTCACGGCACTGACTGGAACTTATCAGACAATTTAGTGCTCAAAATTTATGAGCAATAGTAAACCTCTACAATACATAAAATTCATACTTTAAATTACATTTTTTCTTCAGAATTTTCACACGTCCAAATATTATTTGAAGTACTAAAAACTAGTGAAAGTCTGAAACTAATTCAGAGGTGAAACGATCAGAGGGCTGAAGCACCTTCCCTATGACAACAGGCTGAGACAGTTGGAGTTGTTCACCTCAGAGAACAGAAGGTTCCGAGAACACCTTAGAGCACCTTGCAGTGCCTTAAGAATCTACAAGAGAGCTTCAGAAGGAATTTACACCTGGCATGTAGTGGTAATGCAAGGGAAAATGGTTTTAAACTAAAAGTGGTATATTTAGATTAGATAATAGGAATAAATTCTTTACTATGAGGGTGGTGAGACAATGGAACTGGTTGCCCGAAGAAGCTGTGGCTGCTGCATCCCTGAAAGTGCTCAAGACCAGGCTGTCTGGGGCTCTGGGCAATTTGGTCTAGTGGAAGGTGTCCTTGCCAATGGCAGGGGTGTAAAACAAGATGATTTTTCAGGTGTCTTCCAGTCCAAACCATTCTATGATTCCATGATTCTTGGTTTGGCATCTCACCATGGCACAAGGACAGAATATACTAGTTCCATAAAACTTTTTTTGAGAGACTCGGAAGAAAAGGTAGGATCCATTCATTAGTAAGGTCAGGGTTAATACACCAGGAATATTAAAGATTTTTTTAGACTCTTCTGTAGTGATGACAACTCTACTTGAAAAAAAACCCTGCACTTTAGTTTTTAAAGGCGTACAAAAAACTAAAGCTGATAGTGAGAGAGAGATTATTTAATGCATTATTTCTGGAATTTTTAGTCTGCAGAATTTTTACTCTTTTGTAAATGCTTGACAATGTTGAGAATTAAGCTACAGATGTCAGTGGACCTGAAGAGTTAGTAGGACTCCACAAGCTTGTCAGCAGCTATGACAGATGCAGTCTGGACAGACGTCTAAGAGAAAGGTATGTGGGACAGAGAATAAAGGGGCCTTACTTGACATTCTGAGCTAGAATTCATTAAATTTCTCCAGCTCTTTTTCTTCTCTTTTGCTGTATTTTCTTTACCCTCACAACTTCTCACCAAGGTGAACAAAGTTTTGAAAGTATTTCCCAGTTGCAATGCTGCGTCAGCACCACCATAGTGTATGATAATGCTGTGGAATGGCAAGATCTATCACAGTGTATATATGGATGTATTTTTTTTCTTTTTCTATTATTGTCAAGTATATATATTGTCAACATGTTTTGACCCCTTGAAAATTGTTTGTTTCCTTTGCCAAAATGAGTTTTTACCTGCTTTGATGGATGTAAAAACAACTTAGATGTGTGTGTGTGTGTGTGTGTCTGCCTGTCTGTCTACCTGTGTGCGTGTGTGTCTGTGTAAGTCTGTGTGTGTATGCCCCAAACTGAATTCTTGAACTCTCAAGCAGAAGTCACCTACCTGCTGGCAGCAATAGATAGGGGCTCTTTGAAAAATTAGTCATCATCTGGACTAAACAAAAGTGGACTGCCCTAAGACCTTAAATTAATGAAGAAATATAAGATAAAACCTCTAATTAAGAGGCTGATCATGTGTTGTGTTTCACCATATAGAGTGTTGAAATGGGGAAAACAGGAGAACTGAGGAATTGGAAAGGACTTGCACTGAAAAGGAGGATTCCTATAAAAACTGATCTTGGAAAGAAGATGATCCTGAAAAAGTGAAGATCTTTGCTGGAGAAGAGATCCTGGAAGTGAGGGAAGATCCTGGAAATCAGGAAGCTGTAAGACCAAAAAAGAGGGATGCCTGGGGACCTTGAGAGGAAAAAGCTGAGATGAGTAAGGATGAGCAACAGCACAGAAGGAACCAACCCAGTTTTCTGGAGACCTTCCTGGGCTAGGTGGGACCTCCCTGCAGTGAAGGGATGGTGAGACCTAAGGAACACAGAGCTGACTGAATGTGTGAGGTTATCATGAAGGGTAAAAACTCTCATTGCCCTTTTCTTAAATAAGCCACAATATCCAAATCCACTCTGGTCTGTCACTTATTGTCTCACCTGCAACACTCAGCACTGTCTCTTCTCTGTTCTCCCACTTCTACCCTGGTTTTCCCTATTTTCCCAGTACCCGCAATGACTTTTTAATCTTTTTTTCCCACTAGGAGCAACAGTAGCTGTGGCAGAAACCAGTTCAGGCCTGCTGTCATCTGCTTGGCCCTGGCACAGAGCAGTTCCTAGGACAGGTATGTATCCCTTTCCGTATATTCTATGTTGCAATCATGTCCTGGCCATTCACCTGCAACATTATCAACTGCTACGTGATCATGCCGTGTTGCTTCACCATGAAGGACGAGGGGGAAGCATGCAAAGGTAACTACACATCATGTTAAAAGAATTGGTTAGTTGTTCTTATTACCATGAACTGAAAAAATACAATCCAGAGGTTTTTTTCCCAAGTGAAGGCCACGTGAATGAAAACTATAAAACCATTTTTAGCAAATAAGCTACAGTATTTTAACAGACCATTCATCTGAGCAATTTTTTGAGCAATTCAGAGTTAGTGTTGCTTTGATGGTGTCCTGGTACATATGTTTAAACAACACTTTTAGAGTATTTATTCTGTGCAAATACTTTAACTGCCTATAACTTTGTGCTTTCAGTGACCTCGCAGTGACCTTTCTTGTTAAAGCATGCGCTAAAAGCAAAGCATGGAAGGTACACACAGAGGAAAAATAGTCTAAAAATTCAAATTAATCTAATAAACATATATTTTTTTTTTACATTTGATATGCATAGAAGGCCAAATCAACAGCTATGACCTTGTGAGCCCTGAATTTTTCTTCTATTTTTTCACAGTACAATTACATAAAGGCAGTACTTACATTCCATAGCACTTCACACTGGGGACAGCATAAAGCATATTAGCAAAACATACAAAATAAAGTGAGTAGCTTTGTTTTTCTGTTTTTAAATAAATTCAATACTGTAATAATTCCAGGCTGACTTTCTGCAGAAATTTCAGCTGGCCAAAGCAGCAGAAGGCTGCAACAGGAACCAAACAGAAAGAGTGAAAATCTTTGGTTGCACTTTTTTATACAGACATGTGCCAATACTATTTCCTCATCCAGGTTTAACACCTGAGACATTCATAATGGGGAAGAGTGTGGGTATATCTGCATTGCAGACCACAAAGCCTGATAAGGCAGAGTAACCTCTGGCTACTGTCACCTCCAGATATTTTGCTTCTGAGGCCTGAGCTTGCTAGGCTGACACAGTTCAGGTACAGTTTCTACCGCGCAGTCTGCACAATACTCACACCCATATTTTGATGTTTTCATTTTGACCCTGCACCTAGGAAAAAAAGTGAAGTTCATTCTTTTTGGCTCCAGCCTAACAGAAAATAAAAAGAACAGAGCAAAAGCTATTCTCACTGGAAAAGTGAAACATGAAAACTCACTATGAGCTTTGGGTCTCAGAAGACTGCTCATTCCAAAGATACCTGTTGCTTCAGATAGCCTGATAGCCTGTCCTCATATTAAACTGTAGCTCATGTAATAAATATCTCCAAGAACCTGTGAGCATGGCCCAAACCACTCTGTTTCACAAACGATATAAAGCAATGACCACAATGATCATTTCATGTCATGAGACACAGGGACTCTGGCAGGAAATCATTTTGTTTAAAGTAGCTAATCCAGCATGCATCAATTTAAAGTGAAGTACCATCACACTCATCAACTTCCTTTTGTCCAGAAAAGAAGTGCCCATTATTTGGAGAGATCTATGTCAGAAGGTGACTTTGACCCTCAAGCTGCCTGTAGTCTTGAATCCCACACTGACTGTCATCAATTTTCAGTAGTTTGTAGCACCCAACAGCAGCCTAGGCACAAGGGGAGAGTAAAATAAAAAAAAAGTTAAATTGAAATATTTGATTATAACTCATCCTTTAATGACAAAAATGAGGGCTCTATGCCCACGCAACTTCCGAAATGAAGAGCTGTTACATGCATAGCCAATATCTGAATTATTTTTGTAATTCTTATAAATCTGAACAAAAAGCTACAGATATGAAACTCTCATATTTACAAAATGGCATTTAGGCAGAAGCTGGATATTACCAAGCAAAAAAGAATATATTGGTTTGGCAGGATGTTGTTAAAAATTTGAAAAATTTCACTCCTTCAGCGTCAACTTCTTTGAAAGATAAATATACAAACTTATTCAAATAATCAGTTTTTATTCCTTCACCAAAGATTATAAAAAAATTTTGAACTCCAAAATTTACTAAGAAAAGGATGGCTAAAATTCCTCTTCACATGTATCTATCAAGACAGTGAGAAAAACACTAAGATATGTGTTTGGATTCTACATAGAAGTAGGCATGAGAAACAAAATGACAGTATATGTATGCATTAGAAGTTCAAAGAAAAGCTCACTATTGTTTCACTGATTTTCAAAAGACTGTTGATGAAACCCAGTATGTCCAATTAATACATATTTTTGAAAGCTTAATGGTGACATGAAATATGCAGCTAATGAAAAAAAATGAGTACTTTTGGGGAGAAAGTAGCAATACAAACAGATAGTGAAGCTGCTAAAGAGTGTAACATCAAGAGAGATGTATGCCAAGGTTGCATACATTATCTCTGAAGCAGTTCAACACAGATGCAGAAAGTGCAACAGAATCAAATCTGCAGCAGAATCAAAAACATTATAAATCAGACATTTGAATGAATGAAGTGAATATTAAAAACACAGTGGGTGCTGGTGACCACATTTGAATATCATTGACTAGACTAGAATTCAGGAATTCCCTGTGAATGGCATCACGAAGGGTTTTAGAAGAGAGAAAAATGTTAAGGAAACCATAGCAACAGCATGAAAAAATGCCAACTCAATAAAATCCACAATAGAAACTCCCAGATCTTGCTGGATGGACTGAATAGGTCTCTCTATTAATAACAAAATGGTAAAAACATAAGGAAAATAACTTGACAAATCTCAAAAGTCTCCACAGAGTAGAAAAATTTGATTTTTATATCTGCTTAGGATTACTGTTGACCACCTTGTATGTTTCTGAAGATCCTTGTGAAATAAGAGCATTTGAGGGTTCTTCTAACTGCTGTGTTTTCTAGGTACTGATGTTAAAAACTGTACTTTTGGATGTGACTGATCTCATAACTTCTGCCCTATGTCCTTCCACCAATGTCTTTACCAAAATGCTTTCTTAGAACCCATATCTTAACTGAGAGCTCCATGATCTTCAAAATGTTGCAATAAAAATTAAATCTTCTCTTCTTACAGACACTGCATCAGAAAGTTATTACTTTGGTTTGGGGTGCTTTGTTTTATTTTGGTTGTTTTGCTTTTTTATTTATTTCATTTTTTATGTATTATAGTGAATAACAGTTTTCTCATCACAACTCTTCAAAAGAGAGTGTTCCAATTGCCTCCACAGCCCTAAAAATGTTATTTAATATTCTCCTCCCTTTCATTTTATATTTTCCCTATTTATTAATTGTCACTGTTGAGCCGCTAGCAGAGAAGGAAAGCTCCGATTCTCAGCGTGGCATAGAAAAAAGTACTTTATTGTTTGAATCAAACATATATATAGAGTTTTCAAAGGTCACCCAGATTGGTCAGTCAGAAACCTCCCCCCAGGCCTGATTGGCCAGGCCTGCACTGTCCAAATCTCGAGACACTGTTTTTAATAACATCCAAACTTTATCTTTGTTTATAAAACACAAAAAGGATTCTCATGGGAAAGACCTGTGCTAGCCACAATTAATACTACATAGTAAGAAAACAGACCCTCTGAAAATCCTTATATTCACCAATTTCTTTTTTTATTAATCTGTGTGGCTGCATTCATCAGAAGGAAACCCATTTTTAAACAATCAGGATTCTCCTCAAATTGAAGTTCAGACTAAAATCTTTAGATAATCGAAATGTCATGAATTCAGGTTCATACAGTATGAAAGGCTACAGTAGCTACACAGACCTTTACTTACTTCTCCTTCAGGTTGTCATACAAATTCAGTTAATACATCCTGATTGTAGCCATCCTTATTGTAATTTGCCATAACTACTGTGAATAGCAATTTCAACAGACACAGAAGTTCAATTAGCTGAATTTATCAACTTGGTGAGCTTGGGAGCCGCAATTTTCCTTTTTTTTTTCTGTCCTAATCAAGCTTAAGGGTCTTTTTACTTGGATGTTTACAGGAGCAGTTTCTTTTGTATCAGTCTGTTTGGCTGAAATTGTAGGAGCTGAGAAAAGACTGCTTCTCCACTTGCTAAAACCAGATAAAAATAAACCTTGAAAAAACAACAATTTTTATTAATGATTCACATAAAGATATGCATCATTAGATCAAAAAGTACAGCTGGCTTCATCTTACTGAAGAAATGGCAGGAAAATGGCTATTAAGGTTATTTTAGATACAGTACATTGAAACAAAAAATAACCTATTGCAAAGTCAGACAAAAATCAGTGCTTTAATATTAAACAATTTTCATCTGAATATTTTTGCTGAACACAATTATTGCTTTATTATGCAGTATGTTCAATTTACACAATGCATAGATTGACTTCATGCAGAATGAATCAGGAAATTTAATTTGAGTATGGGAGAAAAAAACACTTACTCTAAATTAAGACGTATTCAAGGACTTCTTTATAAGCCCAAAGATGTCTGGGATGGGTGTTTTTTTTCTGCTTGATTGGTTTGTTTAGATATTATTGTTATTATTATTATTCTTTGTAGATTAATAAATGAGACATTTAAAATAATCTTGCTAAACAGAGGTGGACAAAACAAAGAGAAACTGTAAAACGTATTGCCAAAACTGATACTTCCTTGTTCAGTTTCTAAAGGAGTAATTTGGGAAGTTCTGGTCATCTTGTCTTTCAACATGGTGCATATTTTAAGAAAATACTCTGTCCTCTCTAAAGGTAAACCCAAAAATTAGGAAGGAGATGTTCAGTGCTCTGTATGTAAGAAATCAAATTTTTTAATAGAGCTAAATATAAAACCAAAAAAAGGAGGATAAAACAGGAGCGACATCAAAACGTGATGCATTGTATATAAACAAAGTCTGCATCTATTCAAATATATTGGTCCGACTGATGTCTTCTTGAATTAAATATGGACAAAGCTTATGGGATTAAAGCATTATTCTGGTCTGTTCCTAAATCTACATATCTCTCACATTTATAGTTAGATGTCAATTCCCAAAGTCTGCTAATGCAATAACAAATAAACTCTTAATGAGTATAAGGGGAAAGAAAATGAATATAAGGAAAATATATGGAAAAACAAGGAGAAAGGAAAAAACCCCCAAACCCTACCCACAACACCCCACTTCCATAACTTAGTTTAAAAAACCCTGTAAGCCATGAACTATTTTTGAATCTATTTTTCAGGGGTGAGGTGGAGTTACCAAGCACTAGAATTTTCCAAGTGATCAGTAGTGTATTATGTTCTGAAAATGAATCTTCCTGCAGATTAATACACAGTTTCTGACTAAGAGGGTGGCATTAATTTAGTTGAAATCCCAAATTCAGAGCACAAAACACAAAGCTTGCACGGAATCTGTACTCACTATGGGACTGTACTAAAATTCTTGATAAAATGAAAGTAATTTTACAGGCAGTGAGTCATTAAGTTATTTTAATTTTCACCCTCCAGTGTAGTAGAGAAACATCTGAAGCAGATGGATTTTGCAGGTATCGAAACAGTTCAAAAGAACAAGGGAATATAGGCATAAATGGTTTTGAGGGAGAAAACTAAGAAAACAAGGTAAAATTACTTGGAAGACCAGAGAGACAAAATAAATGAAGAAAACAAACAAAATTGCTAGATTTCAAATGCTGGCAACAGCAGACCAATGAAAAATACATTGAATTTTTAAGAAGTAGTGCCAGCCAAGAAAGGCAAGTGTTTTGGGGAGGTGTCTCTCATGAAAATTTGTTTTCTTTTTTTCTATTCCCTATTGAAGGAATGTTGAGCTGGCATTGAGATGCTTTTTGCAAACTTCTCCAAGCAATTACGTTACGTGTAGCAAAAGCTGATAAAATTGTTTCAGTTCTATCTAATGAAGACATTTCTCTTGTGGGTTTTTGTTTATGGAATTAAATTGAAATATCTTATTCCCTGGTGGTCCCTTCATGTGCCATGAATAATGCAATAAAATCTCACACATTATTCAGTGCCCCAAAACAAGGTTAAATACACAATCCTTCAGTTATTTTTTGTAACAAATTAAAAGTGGAATGTCAGATCAATGAAGCTCCATGGTCATGCAAATGGAACTGGTGGTGCTTTCAATAATCTGTTTTAAGGTCTGAATGGCTTTGGCTCTTTTCGGTATTTTTTAGGCCTTCCTTCCTCTTCCTCATTTTACCCAGCAGCTGCTATATATCCCTTCCATGATACCACTCGCAGCCCCAGCATTCTTGTTTGCTACTCTGTACCACTGCATGAGAGACTTTTGGTGAATAACCTCAGTCAAACACCTGAAACTTTTTCCAGAAACTTTTTGACTTTCCTCCTTTATCATTTGATTTTCCCCCACCCTGCAAGTAAAGAGCATGATGACACGATAAGGCAGCCAAAGCCCAGTTATCCTGGGGAGATCAGGAAGATCTGGCCCAGAAAACACAGCTGTAAAATTAGCATTTTAGGCTTCACGCTTCTTCTTTTCCTAAAATACAAAACCGAAGAAACATGAAAAAATCTTGCAAGAGTTTGTATAGGAGCTGCGAAAAGCCTTTTTACAGATATGACTCAAAAGTTGCCTTATGAGGTTTCCCAGAGAAGCAGTGGCTGCCCCATTCCTGGAAGTGTTCAAGGCCAGGATTCTATTCAAGGATGAATAGAATTTGAGCAACATGGTCTAGTGGAAGGAGTCCCTATCTAGGGCAGGAGGGTTGGAATGAGATGATCTTTAAGGTGCCTTCCAGCCCAGGCCATTCTATGGTCTATTTCATTTAATCCTATCAGATCTTCTGTGGTTTTATTTTTTTATTATTTCTATAGATTAATTAAGTCAGATTTCAAAACATAAACACATTCCAATACTTAAGATAACCAACACATTTTTTTCTGAATTTCTGTATATTGTCAAAAAATCCATACCAAATCCATCAAACCCATACCTACTATCCCTAGACATTTTCCTTCTTTTATAATAATTAAAATAAATCTTAACATCAAGAGTTAATACTAAGAAATATACAATGGCCAATGAAATGTATTGAATAGAACATGTCTTGGCTATCGGTTATTTTTGTGTGTTACATTTTAGAAGTAAGAGCCTTGATAAATTTATGGCAGCATTGTAATTAATCCATCTTCAACTGGATTAAAAATTACTATTTGTGGGCTAGTTCACGCAAACCTCCTTTTTATTCTCCAGATAAAAACTGCACAGTATTCTTAACTCAAGAGAAGGTCTTTCTGTGCAGGACATGGATTCTGGAGTGCTCTCCGTATTAAACTAAACAATAATAACAGCAAAAAAAAAGGATGGACATACCTTTTTAAATTTCTACATGAACATAAAAGTTTTGCTGCCATAATTGCAGTATTAATATCTTGTATTTGTGTATTTGTGTTTCATCCACAGATGAAACAAACCCTAAACAAAAACATATATGAGTAAAAGTTGCTAAGTATATAGACAGGCAAAGCTGGAGTTAAATGTAAAATTTAAATTTAAAACCAATGTTAGCTGGCCCAACACAAGATACATTTTTTTGATTTGGGCTGAAGAAGTCTTTAATTTCATATTCTTTCAGTCACTAGAAATTAATTTAGGCATGTGGCTTCTCCCTGGGTGTTCAGGTGGCAAGCCCCGAAGCCACAACGAAGCGGGTGAGCCGCCGCGTTGACAGAGCACCGGCCGGGTGCAGCAGTGAAGCTCACGGGTGAAGGGGAGAGGTCCTCTGGGGGTGGAGGCCAGCAGGAGACAAGGCAAGAATAAAGAAATGTAGTCTCTTGGGTTCGGACTCCAGGGATTTTTTGGGACGAGCAGCAGGGCGGTGAAGGCAGGTGGAATCGGGGAGGGACTCGGAGGGAGGACACGGGCAGGATTCGGAGCTCGAGATCCCAGAATGTGACTGCGCAAGGGGTTAAGAGGGGCTGCAGCAGGGGAGGTGTTTACACGGGAGGACCAACAGGAGCACAAGAGGTACAGGATTGACAGGGACGCCAGGGAATAAGGACACGAGGAGGGAAGGTAAAAAATTTGAAACCCAATGGGGAAACTCGGCTAGAGGGAACAAAGAGGAACTTTCTAGAACATTAACTAAATATAGGCTAGGGGAGGGGAGATGTGCAGGGCCAATGCATTCGTTGTCCGATGCATATTGAGGACGCCAGCCACAAGGTGTCCTGGGTGTGCACTGCTTTGTCACTCTACTGAAAAGGTCTCTTCACACCCAGAACCCTTCCTTGGTGTCATCCGCTCCATGTGGCTGGTCACCCAAGCTCGCCTGAGTGAGGGCAACTGTTACATAGGCAGTTCTTTGCTACTTAAGTTATCTGTCATGATTAACTAAATGAGTCTGTCCTCAAACAAAGCAATCGTTGGCAAAAAGACTATTTTTTTATTCAAAGCATAGTTTCTTGTCGTTTTTGGCAGCAAGAAAGAGACAAAATTGGACTCAAAAACAGTTATAATCTTAACCTCAATATATATATATATATATCTCCAATATAATTTATATCCAATATAAAATTACATTTATAATTGGATAGTTCATTTGTAGTTCATAGGACTTCACTTTTGCCAGGGCACAATGCTGCGGTGTCAAATATGCTTGTAGGACTATTGTATAATACGGTTGCCTCTCTTTCGGTAGGTGACAAACACTTTGCTATCAAAAATATATATTCTAAATTATATGAGGGAACATGATGACTTATGTAATAATTCATTCATTTTACAGAGAAGAAAACCCCAATAATTTGTCTCCTTACGTGACTTTTTCTCAAGTCTCTACACCTTTGGGATAGATGCCATCAAGCAAAGATGATGAAAAGAGAAAGGAGGAATTGAGAACATTAGAAATCTTCAATACATCTCTTCTCATTTCCTATCTGATTTGATACTGCCTCTTGAGATTTGGATAAACATACCCCTTGTGATTCATTCCCACTGAGACAATTTAAGAGAAAAAAAGATGTTGTCAGATAAGGATATCAATGCAAGGTTTAATTAATCCATAAATTATAGCTACAATTTGTGATTTTAACCTCAGTCCCCTTTTTCCCTCAGACTTCAAAGATATTGTACCTCATTTTTTAAGGACACAATGATGACATTTGATTGATTTTTTTCATTGTGACTTACTGAGTATATAAAAAGGGAATTAGCAGCTGTATTCAGGGTCAGTTCTATTTTGGAAGGACACATTTGTCAGAGTACATCTCTGCTGCTAGACAGTGTGTGGGTTGTACTATTAGCACAAGGAAATATAAGGTGTATTTCAGTCTAACCTCCAGCTCTCTGTTAAAAGGAGAGAGAAGAAAACATCATTTGAGCAATAGGAAATTAGAAAAGTGTGAAAGATGAACTGTAGGCATTTCAGAAGCAGATGGGAAAGTATTTTAGCTGTTTCCTGAAATCACTGGGGAATTACAGAAAAGAAGGATGTTTAGATGGATGGAACATTAAATGTGTCAACACAATTTTGTTTTCCTGAATTTTGTGTTTTTTTAAATTTATTAGCTTCTTTTGTTTGTTTTTTTGGGTTTACAGCTTTCTAGTCTGTTTGGGTTTTTTGGTGTGGGTTTTTGTGGGATTTTTTGTTTGTTTGTTTTGTTGGTTGGTTGGTTGGTGTTTTTGTCTTTTGTTTGATTTTCTTTTTCTAATGAGTTTGACCATTTTTAGTTATCTGGAAAATATCTGAATCATTCCATCATCATTTTAGAGTAAGTTCAGTACACTAATCAGCAGAACAGTAATAAGGAGCAGAACAGTAATAAGCAAGAGGCAATGGAATCAGGAAACAGACAGCAGCTCAGGAAATTATAGGAGATATAGGTGCAAAATTTTGTATTTACTCCATCTCTTCCTAAACCACTGGAAGAGACTGAGAGGAAGCAGTCCCTCATGACTGAAAGGTAGTGGGTTTCTGGATACCTTTTCAAACATTTCCTTGAAATACAAACTCTGAAAGTTGATAAGAAAAAAAAAGGGAACTATCAATCACATAAATAATGAAGAAAAGGGTAAGCCCATAATCATCAAATTGGTTTGGGTTGAAAGGGTCCTTAAAATGATTTAGTTCCAAGTCCTCCTTGCCTTACACCAGGTTACTCAAAACCAACCTGATCTTGAGCACTTCCAGGAATGCTGCTTCCACAACTTCTCTGGGCAACTTGTTCCAGTGCCTCGCGACCCTCACAGTAATGACAATCCTGTCATGCATTATTTGCTTCCACCAGTAAATGGTCAGGGCTGTATACATCCCAAGAAGCTGCTCAATCCTGTCTCTCCTTTGAAGACCGCAACTAAAAATGAACAGGCTACTCTAGGAAATGGTGTAGGTGATCAAAAGGCTTCTTTTTGCTTTTCAGAAGGAAGATGGACAAAGGGCTTCTCTGTACACATTTTTCAGACTTGTTTAAAGATGTGATACTTGTCAATAAGGTCTTCCACAATTGGCTGGTATTGTTTTAGTCTTTGCTTATCTGCATGACGTGGACACTGTAGTGCGTGGTCTGTAGAATAGAGGAGAACAAGGAGTTCAGTGCACTTGTGCATTCATCCCTGGAATTGTTCAAGCCTGGGTTAGACAGGGCTTTGAACCACCTGGCCTAGTGGAAGGTATTCCTGCTCACTGCACAGGGGTTGGAACTTGATGATCTTTGTGGTCTCTTCCAACCCAAACAATTCCATAATTCTATGGCTGGGATCTCACTTAAGATAATACAAAATTACACTGAACTGAATAAATCAAAAGAGTAAAAAGTCACCTTCTTCCTGAGGTTATATTAAAAAGGAAAAATTAAACTCCAACTCCTATAAAAATTCCAGAATACAATTTCAGATTATTTTTCCTAAAAGTAACAACACACAAATCTGAATTAATATAATAAGATATAGTTCCAGATATAAGCAAGTATTGTGGTGAATATATAGTTTTGTTTTAATCAATGTACAGATTAAAAATAGTCTGTAGAGAAACATTTAAAACTTGAAGACCATCTCTCTGCAGCTCAAGACAGATGATGTTTAAAAGTGCATGGTAGGTGCCTTAACTTGTCTTTTGGATGGCAAAAAAACCACTTGAGTAGCTTCACATTCCATTACCATGTGCAACTGTTCTGATTGCAGTGAGATCCTCGGTAACTCACTTTAAATTAGTGTCATCAATAAAGGAATTAGGTCATAAGTGTCAAGTAGGAGCAGTCTAAAATCTGGAGACAGCAGTTAACACCTACCTTTCTCTTCAGCTTGCTTTCACCCAGTAGTACAAGTTAAACTGCTTCCTGCTTGTTCCATTCTCAAGTGACATGCACAGCTGTTACTATTTTAAATTATAAAGTAGGAAATAATGAAATAGGGAAAAAGAATAAGGGTTGATTCCATTGCAGTTTGAAACATCTATAGTCACAAATAATAACATAGGAAAAAATTTTGGGGCTGATTCTGTTGCAGGTTGACACAGCTCTGAGGTACCTTGGCAGCACAAAAAGGTCTGTAATGATTTGGCTAAGAAGCACTAAGCTCATGAAATAGGCAGTTTTATTGGAATTGCAATACATTCACACAGGAGTTCTGGACCATTACATATCTGAAAGTATTTTAAGATGTGTTCCTTTGAAGACCTTATCACTTTTTGATGGCTTTTCCCACAGCATTCTCATAGAGAAACAGGCTGCTCATGGCTTGGACAGGTGTACTATCTGCTGGGTAAAAATTGTATGGATGGCCAGGCCCAAAATGTGGTGGTGAATGGAGCTAAATCCTATTGGTGGCTGGTCATTAGTGGTCTTCCCCAAGTCTCAGTATTTGGGGCTGGTCCTGCTTATTAATATTAGCAACTACCTCAACAAAGGAATTGAGTGATCCTTCAGTCTGTTTTCAGAGAACGCCAGGCTGGATAGGAATGTTGATAAGCTGGAGGAAAGAAAGATTCTACAGAGGAATCTAGACAGCCTGGAAGAATGGGGCAAAACCAGTTGTCTGAGGTTCAACGAGGCCATGGGCTGTGTCTTGCACTTGAGTCAGGACAACAACCTGCCAACCACCCCTGGCAGCACTACAGAATGGGGACAGAGAAGCTGGAAAATTGCTATGGGGAAAAAGGAACTGGGAGTGCTGGTCAACAGTAGCTGAACATGAGCCCAGCTGTGCCCAGGTGTCCAAGAAGGCCAATGGCACCTGGCCTGTATCAGCAATGGTATGGCAGCAGGACCAGGGCAGTGATTGTGCCCCTGTGCTGGGCACTGGAGAGGCCACACCTGAAAACCTTGTGTCCAGTTCTGGGCCCCTCACTACAACAGAGACCTTGAGGTGCTGGAGCATGTCCAGAGAAGGGAAGGGAGCTGGGGAAAGGTCTGGGAGCACAAGTCTGATGAGGAGCAGCTGAAGGAGCTGGGGAGGATCATCCTGGAGAAAAGGAGGCTCAGGGGGAAGCTTCTTGTTCTCCAGAGCAACCTGAAGGGAAGTTATGGTGAGGTGGAGGGTTTTTCCATTTTCCCAAGTGAAAGGACAATAAGAAATGCCTTCAAATTGCACCAGGGGAAGTTTAGATTGGGTATTAAGAAAAGATTCTTCATGGGAAAGGTTATCAGGCTCTAGAACAATGTGTCCACGGAACTGGTTGGGTTGCCATCCCTGAAGGTATTTAAAAGACCTGTGGACATCATTCTTAGGGACGTGGTTAAATGGTAGACTTAGCAGTGCTGGGTTTACAGTTGAAATCAGTGATCTTAAAGAACTTTTCCAACCTACATTATTCTATGATTCTATGATTGACTCATCCTTACTGACATAACAACCTGTTGGCTCTACTTACAGGAACAAAAAAGACCAAAACTCTTTATAACTTCAGGATTAGGAATTGCAAGGGGTCTCCTGCCCTGGAGCTGTATTTCATTTTCCTTCTTTATATAATGAGATAGGGGTCCATATATTTATGTAAATCTTATTTTATATTCTCT
This sequence comes from Entomyzon cyanotis, assembly GCA_024500445.1. Lineage (NCBI taxonomy): Eukaryota > Metazoa > Chordata > Aves > Passeriformes > Meliphagidae > Entomyzon > Entomyzon cyanotis. The sequence goes on from JAKEPQ010000756.1 coordinate 8,486,159, forward strand.
CACTATATTATTATCTCAACCATTGTTTCTTGGGGACACGAAGAGACAAAAAAACAAACAAAACAAACCCTTCTAATTAGAAAACTTTTCAGTGGTTTCTGTTTAAAATAATATATTTTTAAATCTATTTAAAGTATATAATACCTTAACTTGGCCTGAAGATGTTATTATAATCATGTTATGAATCCATCTGACACCTGAAGTTTTCAACGTTCTAGGTTTTTATTCTCAACTTTCCTTTGAAACTATGCAAGTAATAAGACCATGTTTTACAGAGACACACAGGCAGAGATCATCAAAAGGTCTTGGGGTATGTTAATTAGTTCCCAAGAGGCTTATCATCCTCATTTTTTCTTTGGAATAAATACTATAAATTCCCTTTTCCTTATGGTACAAGGCTCTTACAATCAAGGGATGTCTTCTCTTATTGAACCAGTTTCTCATACAATAATAACAATAATAATAATAATAATAATAATAATAATAATAATAAATACAGGCAAGGGAGATGAACATCCAATCTCAGCTGAATGGGTGTGTCGTTTTAAGACTGCACCAATCCAACTACGTGACAGAAATACACATGAAAATAGCACTGTCCAGTCTGCTTCCACTGGAAGGGGAAAAAGAAAGAAACACAATGCAAAGCAGAGCTGCTTGATTGATTAGACACATCTTTGAAATGCTTGTCAGAAGAGGTGAATAGTTAGGTTACTACTAGAGCTCAAAAGATTATGAGTATGTTTTAAATCTTCTGTGATGCTTGATGTTTCATGACCACATGATAAAAGCCAGTAAATAGCATTCTCCTAAATTGCTTCTGGAGGGGAAGTGAGATGTCATTTCTGCATCAACCAGTTCCACACCATTAAAGCAGAAGGCTTCCTCTGTATTTTGCTATACCTAGAGGCCTGAAGCCACTGGTTATGATTTTACAGGAAAAATGGAAGGAATTAAAGCTGTTTTAAAAATTACGACCAGTTCGAGTTTTGGAAGGAACCAGTGCTCTTTCTATAGCTGTAAGGAACTGGGTCTGTGAGAACTTCATCCCTTTATCTCTCTGAATGCTTCACCTGCTGGGTCAGAATGCAAACTGAGACACCATCAAGACCAGAGGCTCCAGTTCATGAGTTCATGATACATAGGGACCCATAGACTAATGAGTCTAAATCTTAGACTCTAATGAACCTTAGTTTAATTGTGGTTAAAGCTCAAAAGAGAGCTAATAATCAGTGAATGTCATTCCAAATAGTTAGTAGTGAATAGCAATTAAAAAATCCAGGAAAAAGAGTGAAAGGTGGGATATTTGAAATAAAAGAAATCTTAGTAGCAAAAAGATAAAAGACTAAGAAAAATACATAAAGAATTTTACTGCTGGCTTCTTTAGTGTTGATAACAATATTAGAAAGATAAGATGAAACTGTTTTAAAAAGCTACTAAAAATGGTGTTTTTAAAAAAAATCAGCACAAAAACCTCAGACAGAGCTCACTGAAAGCTGTACTCTTATAAATGTTGCCACTTAACTATCCATTGATAAGGTGCAATATTTGTCAGGAGTCTAAAAGACAAAAGTATTCTAGAAAATCACAAGTACAAGATTCATATATGGGTACATGTCATCAGTAATTTGTTATACTTCTGATCTTTCTCTCTTATTATTTTAAAATGGAGATTTTTATTGTAACTCTTCTAAGGTTCTTGCTTATAAAATTAATCATATTTCTAATTAAATTAAATTAAAGCATTAAGTGCAGCATTTTAAATGAATATAAGCTGCAGATACTGATTTAAATGAATCTTAGGGTAAAGTTCCATAAGAAAGTACTTGGATATTCTTGCTTTTTGGGTTTTTTTTCCTCATATAGTAGGCAGAGTTATTTACAATGAAGTTTTGTTTCAAGAAAGTACTTTGTATTTTTATGCCAACCATCTTTTTAGAGGTTCTAAAAACCTTGTTCACAAATGAAGTCAGCTGAAGACAGTGGTGAGATTACAAATTTTATTGAATTCACAATTACTCATCTCTGTGTAAGGTCTGGATGACCCCTTTATACAAGGACTTGGCAAAAAATGTTGAATCATAAGTATTCTAAAAACTAATCAACCAACCAAATAAAAGAATCTGAGTGGTTTTATTCAAATGAACAGTTTTAGTTTCTGACTGAAAAGTACTATACTGCATGAAAATATGAAATGAAAAGGTGAATAAAAACAATGAATGAAAATAAACATGTAAATTAAATTCTATTTTTAGTATTTTACAAGTTAACAATTATTGAAATTGCAGTTCTAAATGAAAACTCTGGATGATGTTGGGATTTTTTCTATAGTGTTGCAGAAAGTGATGACTCACAAGTAAAATCTTGGATATAATCATCAGTTCGGCAAGGTCACAGCAGTGGCTGTTGGATCTAGCTGTACAGGAAGGTTTCTGAGCTCGGGGAAACCCATGGATGTGACTGTGCTGGTGCTTCCCCAGAAGAAGCTATCATGTCTGAGTCATTTTTGAAGAAAAAGAAACACTACCCTCCCTGCCTTGCAGGGATTGCCTCTTCTCCCTTATTGTGGCGTTGCGTCCCCGAAAAGCAGCCGAAAGCCCCAACGACACATGGATAGGCAGTCGGCTGCGCCGTGACGTGTGCTGGGCTGCGCCAGAGTGGGGGAGCATGCAGGAATGGCATGGAGCTCGGGGGACAGAAGCTCAGCAGGAAACGAGGTGAGACAGAGAAATGTACGGACACAGTCTGTGGCCTTCCAGGAATTTATTAGGATCTTTGGGTGAGGGTCCAGGGATGGCAGAGGGGGATGGGAAATCAGGGACGGACGGAGGGGCTGAAAGCCCATAGAATGCGACCCCGAGCACATGATGGCAGGGGATCATAAGGGAAGGGAAAGGGGAGGGGTTAGCTCCAGAGAGCCAACCCAGGAAAGTCCGAGGGGAGAAGAGCAGGGGTACACACCAATAGACTTCTGATAGGGGAGGGTACATAATTCAAAAGAACCAATAACATACAGAGCTAAGGAGGACAAAGGAGAAACTTCTGGAACATAAGCCATATAGGAAAAAGGGGGCGGGGGAGAGAGCAGAACCAATGCTCTCAACCACCAAAACCTGCAAGGACACACTGCTACACCTTATCTCATTTAACACCCAACTTGTAACCTGAGGGGTCAGGTGTGCACTGGTCAACTACTGCAAACCACCCATCATCAACAGTTTGTCAGAAATTATGAAGAGGTGGGTAGAATACACAGTTTATTTACACCAACATAGTGCTAAACTGGCACTCTTCTCCAGTACAGATGTTGCGGTGCATGCCTGCAAGTTCTAGTGCTCAAGAGACCAGCCGCAGGGGGCTGTGACAGCCTGGACTGTTTAGGTCATGGAGACCTGTGGAAACCAAACATGAGCCCCTGCGTTTGAAGAAATTATTTCTAGAGACTTCTCCTTTGTTCCCTCTTGAGTTGTGTATCATTGGTTCATTTGAATTGTGTACCCTCCCCTATCATGTAACTATTGGTTTGTATCCCTGTCCCTCTGACTGTCCTGGTTGGTCTGCACACCAAACCACTCCCCTTTTCCTTCCCCATGTAACCCTTTGTCGCTGGCTGTTCGGGGCTTGAAGCCTCCAGACTTCCAGCCCTCCGTCTGTCCCCGTCTCTCCGTCCCTTCTCGCCATCCCTGGACCCTCACCCGAAGACCCTCAAATAAATACCTGGAAGCCTGCAGACTGCGTGTCGTACATTCTTCTGTCCCACCTCGTTTCCTGCTCACCTCCGTCCCCCAGGGACACCGCAGACCGGTCAGTGAGCTTCTGTACCAGGGCACACCTGGCGGGTACGCGGTGTGGCGACTTGCGCTTTCTGTGTGGCTTCGGGGCATGCCGCCTGAACTCGAAAGCGAGAAGCCACATACAGACAGCTGGTTCCAAATCCAGGTGGTGAGAGACTCCCAGCCCACTGAGGAGAGGCCAAAAATTCAGCCTCTAGCATATGGAAGGGAGGGAGGGAATTAACACAGAAGTTTGGGAAGTAGCAAGAAAAAAATGTACAAAAGGAAGGAGAAGGGAACAAATAAAAGGAAGACGTTTCCTTCAAAGCCACATATTCCCCACTAGATGGACATTCCTACCCAGAACTGCTTGGTAGCTCAGCAGGCTAACGAAGCAACACCTGGCACACTGGCAGAACAGCTGGAGGTAACTAGAGCAGCCCAACCTGCTGCATTAAGAAATTAACAACTAGTCCAACCAAGAAAAGGTGGTGGGTGATAGCAGTGGGTGAGTCCACTTCAAGAGGCACTAAAGCAGTCACATGCCAGCCTGACCCACTTTAAAGGGAAGTGTGTTGCCTTCTGAGAGCCCAGATCAGGGATGGTACTGAGAAGCTGCCAAGCCTACTTAAACTCACTGATTGCTGCCCAGTACTAGTGTTCCACGTGGGTGCCAGTGGAGGAGTGAAAGCAGAAGACCCATGGAACTACAAACCAGCCAGTTTCACCTCTGTGCCAGGCAAGATTCACGGAGCAGATTCTCCTGGAAACTGTGAAAAGACATATAGGAAACAAAGAGGTGATTTGTAGCAGCCAATATGGTTTTACAAAGCGGAAATCAAGCCTGACGAATTTGGTGATATTCTAAGATGGGTCTACAGTGTTGGTGGATGGGGGCAGAGCAGCTGACATCATCTACCTGGACTTCTGCAAAGAATTTGATACTGTCCTGCATAACATCCTTGTCTCTAACTTGGAGAGACATGGATTTGATGGATGGACCACTCAGTGGATAAGGAACTGGCTGGATGGCCTCACTCACATAAAGAGCTGTGACCAATGGCTCATTGTCCATGTAGAGATCAGTGATGAATGGGATCCCTCAGGGTCAGAACTGGGGCTGATACTATTCAACAGCTTTGTTGGTACCATGGATGGTGGGGTCACTGATGTCACCGAGCTCTGTGGTACAGTCACATGCTGGAGGGAAGAGGTGGATCTGCAGGGGCTGGGACAGGCTGGAGAGGTGGGAACCTCATTAAGTTCAACAAGGCCAAGTGCAAGGTCCCACACGTGGCATGGGGCAATCCCAGACACACAAACAGGTTGGGTGGAGAAGTGACTGGGAGCAGCACTGAGGAGAAAGACTTGGGGGGTGATGGTTGATGAAAAAAAGTCAACATGGGCCAGCAGTGAGCCCTCATAGCCCAAAAAGCCAAACAAATCCTGGGCTGCATCCCAAGGAGTGTGGCCAGCAGGTCAAAGGAGGAGATTCTACCCCTCTATCTGCTCTTGTGAGATGCCATCTGAGGTTACCAGCACTGTTCTGAGGTTACCAGCACAGGAAGGACAGAATGGAGAACCTCCCACATGAAGGCAGGCTGAAAGAGGCTGTTCACCCTGGAGAAGGTTGTGTGGAGACCTCAAAACAACTTCTGGCATCTGGAGGGGGCCTGTAGAGCAGCCAGAGAGGGTCTCTGTCAGGAACTGTAGTGACAGGACAGGTATTAATCAGTACAAATTGAAAGAGAGGAAATTTATGTTAGATAATGGGAAGAAATTCTTTACAGTGAGGGGGGTGAGGCCCTGGCAAAAGTTGCTGGTTAGGCCCTGGCACAGGTTGCCCAGGTTAGATAAAGACTTGAGCAACCTGCTCTAGTTGGACGTGTCCCTGCCCATGGCAGGGGAGTTGGGACTAGATGATCTTTAAGGTTTTCTTCCAGTCCGTAACATGCTGTGATGCACAGCCTATAGACTTTCCTTTCTGATTCCTTAGGAATCAAGGAATGTTACAGAGAACAGCTAGAATGGGGAAAGGAATAGGTGGGCTCTACTTCTTCAATGCAACAGTAAGTACAATTTGCAAATATGAAGGAGAAAATTGACTGTTTCTGCTGGCAGACTCTCCACAGAGCTGTTTGTATGCACTTTGTCTGATTGAGGTCAGTGTGATTTGAAATCTCTTTATTCTGTATTTTAAATAAAAAGTTATTCTCCATACACAGACTCAGATAGATATTACGCACACTTTGAGTACTCCAATAAAAACTCTTACGGCATAAGTTTTAGAGGCTGTTATTGTTCTGTGAAAGAATTAAAATTCTGGTCTGCTCTTTGTGCATTAGGGATATAAACAATATTTACGTTTAATACTCAGTAAAAAGTTGAATGACATTTTACAAACAGCGGCATGAACATTGTGTAAGTCTTTCCTGTGTTAATTATAGCCCATACCTTGTCAGTCTCATCTGCAACTGAGACTAATTGTCTGCCATATAAGGAGACATGTCTATTGATTTTGCAAAGGCTGGAACAGAGTAAGCCGTACTCTCTTTCTAAGGATACAAAAAGCATTGCCTGCCTGTATTGATTGCTTACCCCACAGAGCAATAGCAAATTGCTATTGTGGAAACATAATGATGCTGAACATTTGTTGCACAGATGATAGGGTAACGTTTAAATGCTGCATGTCCTGTTCTTTGTAGATTTACTAAAAACATCCTTAATCATTCCTCTTCAAAATACCATGAATCCTGGAGCAGACACTAACCTAATGATACAACAGCTTTTATAGACCATAGGATTTCATAAATTCAGAATGAATTAAATGAGCTATTTTTTTCATCATCAAGTAGACTGGATGCCAATTTTGCATAATATTTTGCAAGACTTGGGTAGGAATAAAATAAATTAGCTACAGCAAGATTCTTCCATCTCTTTTTATATGTAGTACTTACTAGGCATATAGTCCTACCAAAAGCAAAATACTGACTTGAGGAATTATTAATTACATATTGTGAAGAAGACAGACTGAATCTGCTCTTTGCATCCTTCTAAGAGAAAGTTTTGTAACATTTTGTACTTCATTTACCTGACATTGGTATTATGGTCTGATTAAATGAGGTTTGATAATATGTGTAAGTGGCACGGATTCTATTTAGGTGGTGCTAATTCTTCATATTGGAGTTATGCAAATTCATTTGTACTGAACATTCAATTAGGATAATTAATGTTATTGCAGAATCACAGAATGGTTGGGATTGGAAGGGACCTGTGGACAGAGTCACCTAGAGAAGGTTGCAAAGGATTGCATCCAGGCAGGTTTGGAATATATCCAGTGAGGGAGACTCCACAACCTCACCGGACAATCTGTTTTCAGTGCTCTGTCACCCTCACAGTAAAGAAGTTTTCCCTTATATTCAGATTGAAGTGTCTGTGTTTCAGTTTGTGCCCATTGCCCCTTGTCCTGATATTGGGCACCATTGCCTCCTCTTGACACCAGTCCTTAAGATATTTGTATGCACTGATAAGAACCCCTCCCAGGTGTCATTTCTGTGTGCTAAACAGGCCCAGCTCCTACAGTCTATCCTCATAAGAGAGATGCTCCAGATCCCTTATCATCTTTATGGCTTCTACTGGACCCTCTCCACTATCTCCTTGCCTTTCTTGTCCTGAGGAGTTCAGAACAGGACACAGCACTCCACACATACCTCACCAGGGCTGAGTAGAGGGGCAGGATCACCTCCCTTGACCTCTGGCAATGGCCTTCCTAAATTTGCCTTTGCCTTCCTGGCTGCAAGGATAACTTGTTCACCAGGACACCCAGGTCCTTCTCCCCTGAGCTTCTCTCTAAAAGGTCAATCCCCAGCCTGTGCTGGTGCCTGAGGTTGTCCCTCCCCAGGTGCAGGACCCTGCACTTGCCTTTGTTGAGCTCCATTAGGTTCTTCCCTGCCCACCCCTCCAGCCTGGCCAGCTGTGGCTGAATGGCAGCACAGCCTTCTGGTGGATCAGCTGTTCCTCCCAGTTGTGTTTCCTCAGAAAACTCTGTTCCTTCATCCAGGCCATTGATGATTGAATTGGAGAAGACTGGTCACAGTACTGATCCCTGGGGAACACTGCTGGCTACAGGCCTCTGCCACTGATCCTAGTTCTCTGAGTTCTGACATCCAGACAGTTCCCAATCCACCTTACTCTCCATTCATCCAACACACACTTCCTGAACTTTCCTATGAGGAAACCCAGCTTTCCTATGGGGACGTTATGAAAGACAGAGTCAAAGGACTTGATGAACTCAAGAGGCAGTACCCACTGCTCTCATCTCCTCTACCCAGCCAGTCCTGCCATCGCAGAGGCTTTTGGATTGGTCAAGTATTGGTGAATCTGTATTGACTACCCCTGCCAACCTTCTTTTCATCATATGCTTAGAGATGACATCCAGGATGAGCTGTTCCATCAACTTCCCAAGGGACTGAGGTGAAGCTGACTAGCCTGTAGTTCCCTGGATCCTCCTTCTTGCCCTTTTTTAAAGCTGCAGTGACTGGCTTTTCTCCAGTCCTCAGGCACCTCTCCTGTTGTCCTTGACCTTTCAAAGATGATGGAGAGTGGCTCAGAAATAACATCTGCCATCTGCCTCAGAACTCATGTGCATATCCCATCAGGCCTCACAGATTTGTGGGTGTCAGGCTTGCCCAAATGATTTTTAACTCAATCCTCCTCTACCAAGGGAAAGCTGTCCTTTCTCCAGAAAAGAGAGACCTTGAGTCCCTGGTGTGGGATTCCTGAGGGCTGGCTTTAGCAGTAACAACAGAAGGAAAGAAATCATCCACCTTGTCTGCATTTTCCATCACCAGAGCACCTCATTCATGAGCTGGTCCACATTTTCCCTGGTCTTCCTTTTGCTACTGATGTACTTGAAGAAACTCTTCTTGTTGTCCTTGACATCCTTTGTCAGATGTAATTTAAAGTGCACCTTAGCCTTCCTCATCTCATCCCTCCATAATGTGAAAACCTTCCTACATTTCTCCCATGCAGCCTGTCATTTTCCCACGTTCCATAAACTTCCTTCTTCCATCTGAGTTTTGCCAGAAGCTCTTTTATCATCCATGTGAGTCTCCTGCCCCCTTGGCTTGATTTCATACTCATAGTGATGCACTCATCTTGAGCTTGGAGGAAGTAATGACTGAATATTAAATCCAGCTGTCTTAGACCCCTGTACCTTCTAAAGTCCTAACCTATTGGATTCCTCCATGGAAGTTTTTGAAGAGGCCATGTTAGCCCTGAAATGCAGGGGTTTATTCCTACTTATTGCCCTGCTTCCTTCACGCAGGATCCTGATCTCCACCATCTCATAGTTACTGCAGCCAAGGTTGCCCCCAAACAGTACATACTCAACCAGTCCTTGTTTCTCTGTTCATACAAGGTCCAGCAGCACACCTCGCTGGCTCCTCCCCCACCTGTGTCAAAAAGTGATCCTCAATGGATTGCATGTGCCTTGCTGTTCTGCCTTTCCAGCAGGTGTCATGGAGGGTGAAGTCCGCCATGAGAACCAAGACCTGTGATCATGAGGCTACTTCCAGCTCTTTGGAGACGACCTCATTCACTTCCTGTTCCTGATCAGTTGGACTGTAGTAAACAAATACTACCGTGTCACCCATGTTTGTCTGTCCCTGAATTCTTATGCATAAACTCTTGTTCTTCATCCACCTCTAGGCAGAGCTCAATACATACTGTTTGTTTTCTCACATAAAGAGCAACTCCACCACCTCACCTTGCTGGCCTTTGTTTCCTAAAAGGTGCATAGCCATCCATGACAGCATTCCAGTCATGTGAACTGTCCCAATATAGCTCCAAAATCCCGATGACATCATGGCCCTCTGACCGCAGATGGTTCCCTTATTCTTCCTGTGTGTACCCCATGCTGTGTGTGTTGGTTTACAGGCATTTCAGAGAGGGAATTGAGTATGCAAGTTTCCCAGGAGAGCTGTGAGAAGATCCAACACAGCCATACACACCCTTGAGGTGCTTGGCCTTCTGGTTCTCACCTTGGGAGGCAGCTGAGGAGCATTTGTTGCTGCTCTGGTTGGCCTGGCTTATTCCCCAGCTGAATGTGTTGGAACGAGCATTGCCAGTCCAGACTCCACACCTTGAGGCCTTCAGTTAAAAACCCATTTCATCAACCTGGCCAGACTGCTGCCAAAGATTCCCTTGCCTCTTCCAGACAAGAAATCACATCCCTTCCTAACAAAATCAGTCTTGTGAAATCCATTCAAATTTAGGTTGGTAATTGTTTTGACAAAAATAAAGATAGCATATTAAAAATAAACATAGCATTTCCAGCCATTATAAATCCTGATATAATGAAGACAATTGTTTACATGGTTTTGCTTGTTTTCTGATTTACATAGAAAAAAATTCAGAGTGTTCCTGCACTGCGCTACTTTCTTCTCTTCTCCCATTTAGCACTGCATTAAATTTCATGTCTGCCTTTTTTATTTTTTCTTGAAACACAATCCTACAGAGTAAGATATGCATTTGATAAAAAATGTATCCCACTTTGAGGTAGGAAATTATTTGGAAAGTAGACCAGGATATAGATTGACAGAAACAACAAAAAATACATTTAGTTCTTCAGAGCAGTGCCAAATATTCATATTTTCTACTTTATTTTTCCTGTGATAAATATATATCCTTAAAAGACTAAAGTAAATTTAAAGCCATTGTCAACATAGTTTTATAAAGCATGAGTCTCCATGGTGGATTATTTGAAAATGTAGCAAGGAAATTATCTGGATTCTTAATATTCCCTGGATAAGACAGCACAAAGATTCCTCATTTCAATGCAGAGTGATATGAAAAGGCTTTCAAAAAAATGGAAGAGGGAAAGGGGGTGACAGTACTGACAAAACATTGCCCAGAGAACAATGGAAAGGAAAGATGTCCCATCGCTGTTTGAATTCTAGCTGCCTGCATAGTATAGTTGGTTTATGTAAGAGTCTTTGAGGATGATGAGATAAAACATAAGATAAAGAATCATGAGCATCTATTCTAATGTGTTTTTCCTGGTTCCCAAATTGATATAGGACAGAGTCTGCTTTTCAGATTTTCTGTGTAAATCACTAACACATTTTTGTGTTCTGAGCATCAGCTATAAAATACTGAGCTGTTCAAAATATCTAGCCATACTCATTTCAAATGGTCATGCTAATAATACTTTGTGACCTTAGTCTGTGCTTCACCTTTGCTCAAAAAGTCAGTACTACTTTTCTTATTATGGAAATATAATAATCATAGGATTATTACTGGTTAAAACAATTCTGAGGAAAAAAAAACATGAGAAAAAACTCATTTGAAAGTAACAGATTGCTATTCTGTAGAGGGTTTTCTAAATCCAGAAGCAGTATGCAGTCTGCCTTGTACAAAAAGACAAGCTAAAAATGTATAAAATCATTCAATAGGGACTAGTGCTTGCTGTCTTCTGAATGCTTGTCCTTGCAAACCTGAACATTCTGTCCCAAGGAATTCATATGGTAGTGGCTTAAGGTTTTCGTTTGGTTGTTTTGGGGTTTTATTTTTGTGTCTCTGTTTTGATTTAGTTTGGTTTGGTTCCGGTAGGGCATAGAATACTAGTGGCTTGTTATCAAAATATGAGCTGAAGCTGGATTCTGTTTACAATAAGAGATTGCATTGAAAGATGGTGTGAAACTCTAAAAGTTATGAAATCACAGATTCTTGAGATGCTTTGACAAGTTCAATTAGACATTTAGAATATATTTATAACTATATTATACTATGATAGCATATTCTATTCTTTATATTTATATATATTCTATATATTTAATATATTTTATCTATTGTTAAACATTTTATATATTTGATACATTATTCTTATATATCATTATATATAATTTATTTACCAAGAGCACACATTAATAGGACAAGAGGGAATGGTTTCGAACTCAAAGAGGGTGGGTTTAGAATAGATATTAGGAAAAAATTGTTTACTGGGAGGTGGGTGAGGCACTGGCACAGTTTGTCCAGAGAAGTTGTGGATGTTCCCTCCCTGGAAGGGTTCATGGCCAGGCTGGATGAAACTCTGAGCAAACTGCTCTCGTGGAAGGTGTCCATGCCCATGGCAGGGGGTTGGAACTAAATCATCTTTGAGGCTCCTTCTAGCCCAGGCAGCTCTATGACTATGATATGTTTAGTTCATCCATGAAGTCAACAAATAACGAGGAAAATATTATCTTTTTTTTTACCTCCCTGTGAAATATTCTTCTACCACTATCACAATGCACACTTTTTCTGTGAATTCAATAGATTTTCAAAGCAATCCTTGTTGATTCAGTTTGCTCTTCAGACCTGCACTGGGTGATATCTGCTTTCAGAAGTCTTTCAGTAAGGAAAATATGTGACACCTATACAACCTTGCACTAAGTAGTGTAGCAGTGTAAAGGAAAAAGATTTACAGTTTATTGGATGCTTGGTTTATCCTATGGCTCTTTCTTAAAATTTCATATAGCAACCCTATCTAAGGCATGGGTGCTCTTAAACTAACTAACTTTTTTAGTTAGTTAGTTAGTTAGTTAGTTAGTTAACTAACTTTTAAACTAACTAACTAACTAAACTAACAGGTTTTATTTTTTTTTAAGTCCATGAAAGGTACAAAATAGTTGTGATTGCATTTTCTTTCAATTATGAGGAAGGAAGTGAGGCCAAATAAAATGTAAATTAACAGAAGACCAAAACCTTTGCAACATTTGGATCTCTTTGTAATTTATGTGCAGTAAAATTCAACAACCATATCAAGTGAAGAATTTTAATTTACTCTCCTTCACCTTTTGGCCACATATATATATATGTTTTGGCAAATTAATTACCTGTGTGAGAATGACTATTTCAGCTATATATCTGGTTATATGAACAGTGTTACATGTACTTTTTTCAGACATAAATTTCACCTGCTAACACAAGCTCTACCAAGGTGTTTTTAAGAGCCGGAGCTTATATAAAAATTCAGGTTTTACATATTCGCTATGCATTCATCACTGCACAAGATGAATTTCACCCTTTAAGTTAAACAACTTGCTCTGTTCTCTCTCTCTTTCTTTTTAAAGTATGAGTACTCATGAATACTTGAAAATTAGAAAGTAAGCTGCTTCTTCATGAAACAAGTTGATAAACCTGTCAGGTTTTAAATTCAGTTTCTAACTTTTTAATATTTCTAACAAAGTCTCCTTCTTCCTTCAAGAAATCACCTTAGCAGATGTTTAAAAAATTGGTTTCTAAGCCATTTTCCTAAATTGCTTTGTTGCTCAGTTCCTAGTTAGTTCAACATTGTCTGAAACCTTGAGATTAAATTTATTTTACACTCTAGAAGTTAAACTTGATAAAAAAAATTCTGAAGCTCTATTCTAACTTTCCTTTAAATTATGAGGTATTTTACCTTTTATTCATTCCCAATGGATTTTTTCCCCTTGTATTATTGTTTTTATTCAAATATGTCTTTAACATTAAAACTAATTATCTCTGCATCTCCACAGTTATTTGGTTATTTTTCATTTGGTGTAAGTTTGGTTTGTTTGCTTTTTATATTCCCCACCATCAAAAGACAGCAAATTAAATTAAACAAGTCATACTACTCTACTACTTTTAAATCTATGGTTTAAAACCCGAATCTCATAAAAAACAAATATTAAGAAAAATATAGATGGCAAATCAACTTTGGGTTTTCTTCAGCTCTTAAGGCTGAATTAGAAAATATTTTATGGTTTCCCTATATGTATTAAATGACACCTCCATGCAGGCACTACCTCTCTTATCACAGAAATCAGCTAGAATTTTTGTCCTAAAAAAACCAAATTCGTCTTTGAAGAAAATATACACAAATGGCAATTACCACATGGAGAGCAAAGAATGTTTGCCCCACATTGTCTGTTACAATGACTTCAGTTTTGTACTGAAAAATAATAATAAAAAAATACATTGTCACAAGGTATTTTTTTCTGATTAATTACCTTGAACAAAAGATCAAAGAAAATAGAATGCTGTAGATAATTAATCATAGTAAATCAGCATTGCCTCAATGGAATTTTAAAGAATATGCTTTATTCTCATGAGGATCTAGGTCAGCAGATCTAATACACTTCTGAATATATGAATAATCCCTCATTTAATGTTTCATTGTGTTTATCCTTCATCAAGAACTTCTTCATCTTGGGCCCATCAACAGAGTATGTTGAACTGCCTGCAAATAAATAGGTTCATTATGAATAGTTTGAACTTGATTACCCTGAAAACTAAAATAACTGTCCTCTCTGCAAGTTATTTGAGCTTCAGAAAAAGCAGGAAAATACTTACAAAATATTATCCTCTAGTTAAAATGAACAAATGATTAAGTTCTGTTGGTGGAGTGAAGTGGTATGGTAATGATACTGATATGCGGGGTGCTGATCTGAGACCTTCTCCTTAATAATTTCTGACTCCCTACAAGTTAAGATATGAAATCTTTAATTCATTGCTAGAGAGTAAAGGTTTACCTGTGCTGGGTACATGCGAGACCATCAATAATTCTGTCTGTATTCTCAGGTGTTCCTAAAATGTTTTGATTAATGTCTTGTAAAAGGGTGGTAAGAGTTTTTGAAGAACAAACCCTATTCTACTAATTGATATTTCATAGCATGACTTCTATATTGCTGCTTGTCAATTATTATTTCTTGATTTTGTCTGGATTTTGAGAAGCTTGTGGGAATGAAGGGAGGCAAAATTATTACCCAGATGGATATTTCTATTAGCAGTTGCAGCTACTTTAAAGTATTTTTAAAAAATTATAAATGCAAGACTTATTTGTGGTGATTCCCTTGAAATATGAGATTAAAGGTAATTCACACTCTTTACCACTCTTTTCATTATCCCAGAATGTCCCAGTTTTTCTTTCACTAGGACCTAATTAATGTGTTTACTTTGAGGTTAATTAAATCAGTTAAATTATTTGAAATAAACTTCTGAGAAGTGATTTATGGTTATTTTTTGACTTACAGAGAGCAATTTTCTCTATTACCTGGCTAAGTTGCCTTTGCTCTCATTTAAGGTATTATAGTGATGCTATAGACATATATACAAACCCAAATGCAAACAATGTTTTATTATATTTTTACATTCTATTTAAATATAATAATGGAATACAACTCCAGAATAGCTCTCATAAGATCACACTTTCAATCATTTAAATATATTGGGGGGGTGAGCATGGAGTACTTGCTACTTAAAATTAGGAAAAGAGCCATGATAGTGTTGGTGGGTACAATAATGTGCCTGATCTTTTTTTGCAAAGAAGTAAAAATTACTTAGTATTAAATCAATGTTCATACTACATATCTTCAGTGCACTGAAAGAATACTGTACTATGGGCTGGGATGAAACTAGAAAAATTAATTGAGATTTCAAAATATTAAGACAACTTTTAAAACTGATTTCCTAACAAATATTGAAGTTAACATTTTTCAGACTGCTTGACTAGTGAACCTGGAGGAAAAGACTTCCATATTCTCATAAAAGGAACAGGTTTAAAAATTAGAGATATACTGTTATTTATGTTTAATTTATTGATTTGAGCAAAACAGGTACTAGTAACATTAGGAACTTTGAAATAGTTTCCCATTTCATGTGATCCATTTTACTGTGATTTGGAACTGCCACAGAAACTGGGAAAGACTTGTGTTTATATCCCGAAAGGAAAAAGAAACTGCATTATTTTCAGGTCATAAGAGTAAAGTCTCATTCTCCAGGCAACAGACCTGCTCAAGCAACTGGAAAGAATTATTCTGAAATTTGTCTTTCTGGAATAGCCAAATTTAGGAATTATTTGAGTATTTTACTAGTAAGTTGGAAATATGCTTGGAGAAGAGTTTTATTTTTGAGTGACCCTCAGAGAAACAAGAAATGCCAAGAAAACCCCAGGGGAAGAAGAAGATGTTCCTAATTTAAAACACCAGGAGTGTTTAAGCATTAAATGACACAGCAATCAACTATCATATTAATGTGTACCACAAGGAAGGGAATGAGGTAGGAAACAAACACATGAATATCCTGTTGATTTTCCTTACTTCTATTAAATTCATCTTTTATCTATTCCCATTATGACATGTATATAACTTATCCAAATGTTTTCCAAATATCTCCTGATGATATATTTTCTTTCCTAATGAACACATCCCTAAGAAAGGGAATTTGCCTCTGATTAGGATGTGTCGGCTATGGTCTGGCACTGCAATATTGGAAAGAAAATTTTCTCACTAAAACTATCAGCAAAACCCTAGATGTATACTGCTTCTCACAATTTATCTAGGAATTCTTGTTTTCAATTGTAATTTCTTTGATATTTTCATAGAAACCCACACAAAATAGAATCTTGTGTTATAAATGTGCAACAAAAATTAAGAAGGAATAAAATTAATACATAAAATGCTCTAGGAAACCTTGTAAGATTCCTTTTCATTACATTTGGAAAATACTCTAAGGAATGAAACTGAAATAAATCCAGTTGGGAATTTATGTTTAAATAAATAAATATCTTGTACAGTATCTTCATTATAACACTTTCTCAAGAATGAACTTCATCTGGAAATCCAAAGCACTTTACAAACAGCAGTTAGTGCGTTATTAACGACACAATAATTTGGTGCTACAAAGATAATTTCCTACAGAATTGTGAGAATATTTCAAATGCCTCAGTCAATGTAATGAATGTTAAGGATGCTCAACACCTTCCAGAATTGTACTGAAGGTTACAGACATCACCTATGTACTGTAAATTGTCATTTGATTTGAAATCTAATGTCATTGCAATTTAACTGTTTCTAGACCATACTAATAATTTTTTATGTTTATTTGAAACTAAATTTAAATGATAGGCGTACATCCTCCCTTCTCTATCTCTGAGTGCCATTATAGAGAGACAAAAAGGTACCATTTTTAAAGACTGGATCAAGGGAAGAATGAAAACGATTGCGCAACATAGTCACAGACCTCATGATTGATGGAGTCTGTGCAAATATAGAAGTATGCTAGAAGAAATAAGCTGGTTTTGAACATCTCTCATGAGAGGAAGAAGAATCCAAAGTGCATAGTTTCCTTGCATTGTATCTTAATTCAATATGTTAAAGTGTAATGTAGTCACTTTATTTTCAATCTTTGCAGTTAGTGACTTTTATCAAGGACCTCCCAAACTGAAGAAAGTTTATTTTCTTCTAGTTCTGGGGTTTTTTTCTATGGTATGTTGTTTTGGGTTTTTTAAATTTAAGATGATGTGAATAAGAAATATATTTCTTATTACTGATATATACAGTTTAGTTCAATTTCTTTTTCAGTAAGTTGATGTAGGCATTTCTCACCTGTAAATCTACCATTGATTGCCCTCACTTTAAATCAAAATTTGCTTTCTACACAAATATAAAGTTATTTTAAGCTTAGTCATTGTGAATTAAATGTATTCAAAGCACTGAATTATGAAACTGATCACATGCAGCAGACCAGTAGTATGAAAAACTAGTGTTTTTATATAAGAATTTGTCACAGTGAATTCATGTTGCACAGTCTTGACATAAAACCAATATGCAGTATTTCCTATACTCTGTTGTATTTTATTTCTTTATTTTTCTTTCTGAAAGAACATCTACTGCCTTATTATAAGGTTACATAGCATGAATGAAATTTTAATGGTTAATTTCATTTTCCAGAAAAGACATTACGAGGCATGCTTTCACAATACAGATCTATAGATAACATTCCATATAGACAACATGGGAGTTCTAAGTCAAAATATAATAAACACAACAATTACCTCTGTGATAACTGTATGCTAAACAATTTCAGAAGCAATGAATATGGTAAAACTCTTAATATTGCTTCCATTATATCTATAAAACTAGCTCTCAACAAAAAACAAAAAAAAATTGTCAAATATCTCATTTTTTAAAATATATTTATTGTTTTAAAGGTGCATGTAAAGTAGCATCATTGCCTCTCCACTATAAAATGAATTATATTTGATTTCCCATGACAAAGTCGCTTTGTTTATATTCACCCATATTTTTCTGCAACAAGCCATTCTTTCCTTTAATGAGAAATGTTAAAAAGAGTATGTTTTCTGCTTAGTTCCCATATGAAACTTTTGAATAAAAAAAAAGAAAAGAGGAAAAAAAAAAAAAGAGATGTCAAATGTCCCTTAGATGTTACACCAAGCACAACCTTTTCAGAAGCAAATGTCTGTAGGGAATTAAAAAGAGGAACAGTGATGGATTACATGAATAATATTATTTATGTTTATCAGTCTCTGTTCTTCTCTTCCCATCTGCAAGTATTTAAAAATGAAGCAGCTCAGATACAGAAATATAGCCCTGTATTTCCTGCCTGCATTCATCATCAGGGGATTGAACTTAAGGTCTCTTCCAACCCTAACCCTCTTGACTTTAAGGTCTCTTCCAACCCTAACCATTCTGAGTCCACAGAGCCCACACTCTGCCAAAACGACTCAAAAATTGCATTACCTGCCAGGTGTGCAGTCACAGAGTGTTGCACAGGTGAATACTAAGCAGTTTGTCACAAAGATGCTTGCAAAAGATGTTCTTGTAAAAATATGTTCCACTCCTCACCCTTCCTCACTCATAAATGACCATTGTGGCAATCAACGCCATTTCTAGATGTGTTTTCTCAGTCTGCATAATAGTTCTTCTACCAACAGACTGAGAGAATTAGGTTAAACTTGCAGAAGAGAAAGGGAAAGTTTTACTGCCTTTCTCAATAATTTTATCTTTCTCAATAAAAATAACATTTTTGAGAGAATGAAGGATGTGGCAGGTAAAGGAGATTTGCAGGAGGTAGCTGGGAAAATGTAGCTCTTCTGAGGATGGGAAGATTTTTGAAAGGAACAGGGAAGGAGATCCATAATGAAGAATCTGGGACTACAGAAACAAAAGCTTCACATGAACCAGAGGAAATAGAAAAGAATAGCTCTCAGAGGCACCGAGGTCCATGAAACCAATTTTGGAAATCAGGTTTTTCCACAAAGAATGAAGAGGATGAGAAGTCTGTATAAACCTCTTTTTAATTCCGTTTCTGCTCAAGTCAGAATCAACTGACCCAGTTTTGTACTTTCTCCCTGACTTTTATCTCTATAAACAGCTAAATATTATAGTCAATATTCTAAGAAAACTTGTTTTCTTTGAAGTTAAAAGCTCTTCATTCTTCTTAAGGTGACTCATTATAAGAAGGTGATTTTGGCCAACATGTTTCACCTCAAAACTGTGGTTGACACATTATTCAGTCAAAGGTTTCACATACCTAGAAGAAGCTGTCTTAGCATAAAAAGACTCATCACAAAATCCCAGAATGGGTCAGTTTGGAAGGGACCACAGCAGGTCTCCTAGTCCAATCTGTCTGTTCAAACAGAGTCATCCCAGAGCACATGGCACAAAACTGTGTCCAGATGGTTCTGGAATGCCTCCAGTAAGGGAGATTCTATACCGTCGCTGGGTCATCTGCTCCAGTGCTCAGTCACTGCACAGGAAAGAAACTCTCCATGTTCAGGTGGAATTTCCTGTACATGGTTTCTCCTGTTGCCTCTTGTCCCATTGCTGGGCCCCATGGAGGTCTGGGTCCATGCTCTGACCTCTCCCTGCAGACACTGACAGAAATTGATGTGTCCCCTCCCAGTCATCTCTTCAAGAGGCTGAACAGTCCCAACTCCCTCAGCCCCTCCTTATAAGAGACATGCTCCAGCCCCTGCACCATCTTGATAGCCCTCAACAAAATCCATTTCAGTAAATGAAGAGGTTTTTATTCCAGCTGTCTCTGAAGGGTGTTTCAACAGTACGTTGGAGTGGGTTTAAGTCACACCATCACACCCTCCTGCATCAGTACGAGGCCACGCATAAGACTGAGAAAAGATCAGAATGAAGATTGAGATACAACCTATAATTTCGTTCTTACTGGACGTCTACAGTATAAGCAGTAGTTCAGTTGCTTTTTCTTTGTGTTTGATCTGCCTCTCTGAACTAATAGAATAATTTGGACTCCGCAGAAGGTAAGGGTGATTACTTATCCTTCCCTCTCTGTAATCTTTTTGTAGGGTTACAGGAAATGCACTCCTACCTGGATAACAAAGTATGTTTAGAAACATATCTATAAAAGTCTTATATAATTGTACGTCTGTCACTAGAAACAAAATATTTACTAAGACATAAATAGGTCTAATATTTGGCAGAAAAATGTATTCATCTGATAAAGGAAAGCAAAACTTCAAGAAAACTTGCAATTCAGTGACATGCATCAAACTCTAAAACGGTTTTAAATATCTAAAGCAGTTCTTATAGTAAAAACCTTAATCTATGGTGTAATTAACACATATTGCTACATAACTTTATCGTTGCCATTATTTTTAGATTAACCCTATTCACATTCCCAAAAATTTGATTGAGAAACTGCACACACATTGACACATCCAAGGTAAGAGAGACTTCCTGATACTATCAGTGTTCCCCACATATGTGAAAAGCTATTGGAGAAAAGAAGAATCAGCTCCTGGGAGGCAAGAAGCTCTTATAAAGGTGACCTTTAAAATCCCTGTAATAGTATTATATTAATAAAATATTTAAACATAATATTTCATGAGTATCTTCTATGTTTGCAGTATTTGTATGGTTAAAGCAGTATGTTTGCTCCCATAAAACTTATGATATAGTATTCTGTCTGTCATTTGCATGGTGCATGAGAATTCCTTTAGTATCTACTAACTTCCCTTTGTTCAGAACTCAATTCACAATAACGATTTTATATCCTATATCACAGAAGAAACAAAGGAAACCTGTTACTGGCTTTCTTCATATACTAGGTGGCATTGGGATTGTCCTGGTTGCAGAGAGGATGTGCAGCATGTGGGCATGGCCAGGTTGCTATTCTATACCATCCACATCATCTCTGGGGAGTGTAGTTTGAGGGCAGAAGAGAAGGTGAGCACACCCCAGAAGACTATTTGTCTAACTTAAGTGAATGTGTGGTTCACCATTCAAACTCTTTGTGCTTTTCCCATCTGTATCCATGACTAGATAAAGCTGCTGTATATCTACAAATTTCAGTGCTAGACTAATGATATTTTTATGTCTGATATCTCACAATCTGTTAGAGATATGAGACAGATATAAGACCAGATTTTCAGGTTTATATCAGCATCTGTTAATAATATCTTCTCTGCTGTACAACTGAGGAGCTTTCATTCCTTAGTGAGACAGATGAAATCCCAAGTTTCTTTGTGGTTTAAAGAACTATATGGAAAAATAGATTTTTGCTTTAATCTTGTCTAAAATATGTGTTCTAGTTTGGGGGATGTTTTGGGTTTGTTGTTTTTTTCACTTGAAGCCATCATTCAGCCAGGAAGAAAATAGTTAAAGAAGAGATAGTACCTGCTGAATGTATGTATATGTTTGTGTAGGTATCCATACATGCCTATGTACACTTTTAAGAAAATGTAGATTCTTATTCAAATGCTGGTTACTATAGCTTAAATCACATATAATACTACATGATTTGGTGCAAAATTGTGGGGATGCAAAGTAATCTAAATAGTTTTTTGAAACCTTTCCAAAGAGTCATGCATGCACATCCAGAATATTAAAAAATAGACCACAACTGAAACACCTGAGTCTAATATTTATATCATTTGAACACTGGAAAATATTAACTTTAAAATGAACCATTTTTTTCAGCTGTGATAGTTAGGAATTTTTTTGAATTTTGAACTGAGTAAAAGTCAAATGAGGCCATGTAGGAATTTTCCTCTGGACATGTTAAAACGCCAAAAGCAATTTTACTGTGATTCAGAACATTAGACAGCTATTCAAGTTTTAAATTTGAAGCAATGGAAATAATATTTTAAAAGAGATTTTAATTTTTTTTGTTAGTTTTCAAGACACTTTTGCTACCAGAAAATTCACAATGTTAATACAAACAGTAAATAAAATAAATACCAAATTATTAATACTGCTATTAATTCAGTGTGGAAGATGGAAATAGATTTATGAGGACCAAAGCATTTCAAGTCAGTGAATAATTCATTGGTTATTGACAAAAATTATATTGTGCCACCCCTTTATACATCTGTGTTCAGTTAAATTAGCTGTTTGTTGATACATTGTTTTACCACAAAGTAACATTAAACAGCATAGGAAAAATCACTTTAGTCATGTTGTGAGCAGTAATTATTTGAGATTTCTTCCACCAGTTCTGAAATACACATTATTTTAAGTGGTATTTATATAAAAAGTGCACATCCCGTAGAGATTACTGTTTATTTACAATTGTCTGTCTTCCTTGCCTTGATTACCACATGTTTAGATATTTTAGACTAAAATAAATTTCAAATAATATTTGTCTGTTAAATGTTTCTAGGGTTCTTGTCTCTCTAAAAGAGGGGAGGAATAGAAAGAAAAGGACACTTGAAAAGTTGACAAAGTCAAGTGGGGCTACCTGTTGAGGACAGTTCTCAGAAAGGAGTCTCAATTTATCTTCTGCAACTTTCAACCTCTTAGTAACACAACAGATAGAAGTACATGAAAAACTGCCAGAAAAGGCAGACTCACAGAACTCTATACCAGTAAAATATAAATCCTTAAAATAAAGCAGATGCTTCTGAGAAATACCTATGTCTGCACATGCGTGTGTAGAAAATGTGAAGAGTTCTACAAAAACTTTTCCAAAAGTTCTACAAAAAGCCAGTTTGAAAATTGGTTTTTTTACCTTTTCTCTACTAGGATTTTCACTGTAAATGTAATGTAATGTAATGCTACCATCTCCTAGTATTTAAATCAGGACTCCAGCCCTATACAGATATGATGTCTAACTTTAGATAACTTCTCATTATTCATATATTAATTTGCTTCTTTGCAAACACTTAGAGAATTCATGCAATGAAAACTTGTGTTATCAACATTGAAGCTGAACTACCATAGACTAGTTCCAAAATATTTCACAGCTTTGCAAGATAATTGAACTCCTACTGACTTTCATATAACCAGGATTTCATTCCATGTTTTTCATAATCAAGTGACGAGGTTTTCAAGTTGCAATTTGACTATGTTAGGCAGGTCTGGTCTATCCATTCATATACCAGAGGAAAAAATTACACGCAATTTTCTAATTTTCAGTTATTTTTAACTAAAATACAGGTATTCCAACTGTGTTTACTGGCTAATTTCACAATAACAGAAGACTGGAGGATATCTTGTCCCTTGATGTTATGACTATTCGATCATTACTTCATATCTCATTATAAGTTTGCTGTAAAATGCAGGTTCCAGATAGGTTTTTTCACAACTTAATCTAGATTTCTCCTTCATTTTCTTGGGTAGCTAAATAGCTGAATTGCAAACAAATTAAGGACCCTGAAAGGTCTTTATTCTGATAGTCCTAGAACTTTTGCAGAGTTCCTAACTCTTTTGACTATCAACTAATTATAACTCACTGATATTTCATTTTCCTATAATGATTTAGTGAATTTACATATGAGTCATGCCCTGAGTTAATAAAAATATCAATATATCTGAGAACATGATTCATGACAAACTTTCCTAATTACTTTTCTAACAATTTGTAGGTATATAACATGTTTTCTGTCTCACATCAAAGTGTGGAAAATTAATATTTTCATTTTAAAATATTCTTGACTATACTGTTTAAGCCTCTTAAAAATATTGTTGTTTGTGGGGGGATGACACAGGTATCTGAGGGAGAAAAGAAGCCTGTAATATTTTTGTTGTAGAGCTATAAATCAGCTTCTTCCTGTGCACAAATAGCCAAGTAATGACATGAATGAGATCTTCTTAGCCAACAGTTGTTCACTTTGGCCCATATTTCCCACTTTGGATTTAACCTGTCCTGTTTTTCCGAGGTTCCCAAATTCACTTCTCTACATTTCAATTTCCTAATTCTGTCTTCTACGGGTGAAGCATTGGTATTATTTTTTTAAAGTAATTATTAAGAATTGCAAAGAAACATCATTCTTGGATTCTCAGCCTAATCACCACGAATCATGTTCTCAGGTGCATTGATATTTTTATTAACTCTGGACATGACTCACATCTACATTCAGTAAATCATGAAGAAGAAAATGAAAAATCAGTGCATTGTGATTAGCTCATATTCAAAACAGCTAGGAATTCTGCAAAAGTTTTAAGACTATCACAATAATGACTTTGCAGGGGTCCTGGCTTTAAGCCTGTTGTCCTCTGCCTTCCCTGCAGCAGAGCCTATTTCTGGCAGCATCTGCTCTGAGTAGTCTCTTCTCCTTTTCTCTTCCATGGCATTAGCAAATTTATAGTCATTAAGAGGACAAGAGGCTATGACACCATGTTCCCTTTTGACACAAGGTTTACAATGCATTTTGTGGAACACAGAATGCCACATTTTTCCTGGAACTACTGACCCATGACTTTGGACAACACTAGGAAAATAAAAAAAGAAAGCAGAAAAAACCTCTCCTGGCATAATATCACTCTTGACTGAATACTGACAGAGTGTGAAGGGTTTGAGGTTAATTTTCCCAAATGCATTTGTTTCTAAATCAGAGCCTCTCAATGCTGTGAAAATATATGTACCATAACACTTGAAATGTTTTAGAACAACAGTGACGACAGCTTAAAAGAGGATATAAAAAGGGAAGTAAAAATGATTTAAAGCTCCAAATATGTGTCTGTATATGTGTATGAACCTACTATCATGGTTAATTGAAGCCATACAGATAAAGTGAAGAGGAACCTTCCACCTTCAGGTGAAAGAAGACAGTAGAGTGAAACCACCAGAGGCTATACCTGCCACATGCAACCTAAACATTAAGTTTCTTTCCCAAATAAATGCTCTAAATTTCCCAAGCTTCCTGTGATTCTCATGCTCTTGCAGTGTCATACATGGGTCTTCACATCAGCCAGCTGATACAGTAGTAGTGATACT
Organism: Entomyzon cyanotis; assembly: GCA_024500445.1. Taxonomy (NCBI): domain Eukaryota; kingdom Metazoa; phylum Chordata; class Aves; order Passeriformes; family Meliphagidae; genus Entomyzon; species Entomyzon cyanotis. The sequence goes on from JAKEPQ010000756.1 coordinate 8,510,926, forward strand.
GCATTAGAAGTCCTGAGATGAGTACCTGATAAGTCCCATAAGAACCAAATACATATCGATTTTTATCAGAAATGGAAATGCTGATATCAATAAAACACAACATTTTTTGCAGATGGGAAACTGCATTTGAATGTGTGCTCAAGAAGAAAGTTTTAAAGTCTTTTTCAGAGTCCCCTGAAATACACACACTATTTTTTGGTTGGTTTTGTTGATTTATTTTTTGGGAGATTCATATATCGCCATTGGCATCATAAGTGGTGAAATGCATACAGAAAATTTAGCTCTCTACATCATTCAATTGAATTGCATTAAAGTATTATCAGAAAAAAAATATGTCATTTCATATCAATTTTAGTAAGCCAGAGTTCCAATTATTAGGCACAACTAAGCAACAATAGCATTGCCTCTGCTATTCTGTTTACAGCATTTGCTTTAGGACTATTATACTCTCAGGAATATTTTGTCAGATAGTTTATCTTTTCATGTTAGATTTGATGTATTGTATAAAGACCATTCTTAACCATATTTCTGAAGAATAAGATTACTTCAACTTGTTAATCTGGATATAATCAATCAACATACAGTCTGACAAGAAGTAATGTGTTTTTGTCCAATACAGTTCTTCCACTTTGTCATATAAGTATTTCTCCTTCTTAAGCACTACTATTGTGATAGAAATGAGAATATGTGAGCAAGCTTTAGTATCTCCAGCTTTTTATTGGACTAAATTTTGTGCTGTCATCTAAGAATTTTTTTCTTTTTTTGGTGCCTGCACCTTTCCCTTTTCAGGATAATTATGATCTCACACAAATTCATTTGATTCCTTGATTGACCTTCAACATCTGACTAACCTCAAATTCTGTAAAAGGTGAAAGAAAATCAGAGTGAAAGGAGCCTACTTGGATTGTGGTAGCATCACTAAGTGGAAATTAAAACTTTATCTTTTCATGGCAGAACTCATGTACACTATTCATATGATGATATTTTTGCACATCACCTTTTTGAAAGCCATATTAAATTCTTTGTATGTGTGCCAATTGAAACTGATAATAGGTATTGCATATCAGATGAGTTATCTTAATAGGAGTGCGAGCACAGGTCTCCTTTTATAGCTGCAACATGAGCACTATTTCAGCTATATATTAATATTCCATTCATGAAGTTTAATTAGTAAGAAATACAGCTGGAGAATTTTTCATTACAACCAATTGTTATTAATTGTCACCAAGGTTTCTTAATTATTCACTTTGGCTGGAAGCTAATTAATTTAGCATCTTATGTGCTAGTTAGTAAAGAAATATGTTTTCAGCCATTTATACCAAAAGAGAAAAAGAAAATGATTATTTAGAATGAATTTTTAGCTTTCATGGAAAATATTTGTTTCAGAAATTGCAAAAATTTTGCTGGTTATTGAAAATGAGTGCTTGAGTGGCATGCCTTGAGAAGGGGAAGAGGTATAGTTCTTGGAATATAATAAACAGTCTAAGATATTTTTCATTTCCCTTTATTTTTGTCTTGAAGAGAACTTTTCTTATGCAAATCATAAAACCTTATCTCCTATCCCACCTTGAAAGCGTTGGTTATTCAAAGAGGAATTGTTGCATAAGGGCCTTTTTTGCTTTGTGTTGGATCATGCTACTGTCTCTTATTTCACGCTACTGGCTTTTATTTCACACAGTTGGTACCAAACTTCATGTTTTCCTAATTTCTTTTTCTTTTTACAGAAGGATTCATTCCTTTTCAATTAACAGCTTGTCACTTAGATAAGTTCAAAATTTAGCCAATTATTTCTGAACTTTAAATTCAAATCTTCAACTCATCTTGTAGGCTCTCCTTTCATGTCCATATTTCTTTTGTAGTACATGTATCTTAGCAACTGAAATCAAAGTGATTTTTTTGTGTGCATGTGTGAGAAAACCCTTATGATTTTTAATTGATCTCTATTGTTTCTTTGGTCTCAAAGTGGTTTTGGTAAACTTGACTTAAATTTCTTTTGGAGGAAACTTTCTGTGTGAGTTCCAGGAAACCTACCAGGATGTGGCCCCCTACCTACCCTCACATCACCCATTTACCACCAACTGTATTTGGGATCCTTAGGAGATCCCGGATCCTTCATGTGGCTCCTATTACGAAGGTGTTCAATGCTGCAGCTTACCTTTGCATGCAACTCTCAAATCCTTGCATGCCTCTATTTCTATGTAATCCTTACCATCTATTTGTTCATCCTTGCCTTTAGCTTTATTAAATTTCTTAAATAATTGTAATCTACTTGCAACCTGGTTTCAGCACAAAACCTTTAAAAGGCTCTTCTCATCTTCCAACTTAATATTAGCTTTTATTTTATTAGCTTTTATTTTCAACTTAATTTTAGCTTATATTTTGTAGTAGATGTGTTCCAGATAACAGTGTAGAGGCAATACCAGAGAGGAGTATCTCATGCCTCTGCACAGAATGACATATAGAAGGGCTTTCCCATTAAAGAACTCAGCCTTTCTCAGGGACACAATCATCTCATGGCAGCTTTAGGAGGCAGAGAATCTTCTTTATGCTGCCAGGCATCTTGAAGCCAGTGATGTTTCAAACTCAGGATGCTGATGGCAGTCTTTTTGTGTTACAGTACCTGGTGGGGGCAGCAACACAAACCTATTTCATGATCTCAGTTAGATATTTGGGCAAGAGGATACCAAGAAGTTACCATTTTCACTCCAAGGCATACATAGGAGTCTTCCCAGGAAAGGTGGTGTGCTCTGCTGCACCTGTTGGAATGAGTTCAGATGAGGCCACTAACATGTTTGGAGGGATGGAGCACCTTTCTTTTGAGGAAAGACTGGGAAAATTGATCTTGCTCAGCCTGGAAAAGAGAAGACTTCTGGGTCACCTAATTATGGCCTTCCACTACCTGAAGGGAGCCTACAGGAAAGATGGAGAGAGACTATTTTCAAGGGCCTGGAGTGACAGGACAAGGAGGAATGGCTTCAAATTGACAGAGAGCAGGTTTAGATCAGATATAAGAAAAAATTCTTTACCATGAGGGTGGTGAGACACTGGCACAGATTTCCCTGAGAAGCTGTGGATGCCACATCCCTGGAAGTGTTCAAGACCAGGCCAGGTTGCATAGGGATCTGGGCAACCTGTTCCAGTAAAAGAAGTCCCTGCCCATGGCAGGAGGGTTGGAAGCTTTAAAGACCCTTCCAACCCAGGCCATTCTATGATTTCATGGTCCTGCAACCTCCATTCACAACTTCTGTCAACAACTGCTAGAAAGAATTGCACCTAATTCAAAATTACTTTTGCCATTCACTAGAGCTTTCATCAGTAGTTTTATGTGTTGCACTTTAAGTCAACACACCTGCTTCCAATAAGGATAAATGTCCATCTTTGATATAGATGTCCTTTGGCAGGGACAGACAGAGGGATATATATTAAAATAATGAGTTCCAAATTTTGGGGAACAGCTATAGATTAGGAAACCCAAAGCATTGCTACTGGTTCTTTAAAAATGTGTTTCATGCAGAAAGAAGTGGCAGGAGATGTTTCCTGTCTATTCTTTACCTTCTTTGAACACGTGATCCAAAGGAGCAATACAGGCAACAGGACATGATACTGGAGTAATCTTTAGCTCTTCACAAGGTGGTTTACTGTAGCTCAGATCTGTAGAAGAATTGCAGATTCAAAATGTATGTATCATCACATGTTAATTGATCTTAACTGGCTGTCCTGCAGGAATATCAGTGTGCTATCACTTTATACATGATGTAGCTAAAGAAGACAAATGCTTCTTAGTGATCATAGTTATCTGCTGTCATAGCTAGCAAGGCTGTGTTTTGTTCTTTGCAGAAATGAAACAAGAAAAGTACCATAGCCAGATGTGTGCCATCACTCAGGTGCTGCATCCATAAGAAAATTAATTCAGCTATTATTTCTTCATCAAGCCTGCTGCCATGGGCAGTGTGAAAGCACTCAAGCTGTAAGCCGAAGCTAGGTACAATCTCCTTGATTTTTCATGTTAACAAATGGCAGCTCAGGCTTTAGAAGGTATTTCAGTGAAAACAGATGTAGAAGGAACTCCATCTAAATTAATTTTTTCTGTGAAAGGCACATAAATGTCAGAAGGTCCAGTAATGTTCTGCCCAGACTAAGCTCTACTGTTGTACATAAAGGTATAAACTAATTGAGTTTTGATCACAAAACCTGAATCCTGAGTCCACCCAAAATATGAAGGCTCTCTCTGCAGCAATAGGCCAAGGATGGAGGGCAGTAGCCCTGTTACCAGTCAGGACAATGTCTGCCAGAGTTACTCAGATGTAAAATTTTTAAATACCTTTTGTTGGTTTAAAAATTAGGTTAACTGTACCCAGTTAATAGCAAACACACACCTAGCACCAAACAAACCAGTACCAGTCCAAAAGATTTCAACGTCTCTGCCTCTGCTTTGCACTTAGCAGCAACACCCTCCAAGTGCTCTCAGGGGAAACCTCTGTAACCACCTGTGGATTCATAGCCATTCACCACTGGTGTCAGACATACTCTGCTTGAGAGACAAGGATCTAAATATTTGTTTCTATGCTGGAAATCTTACATCATTTTGCCAGATGGCAATTAGATCCATAGACAGTCCTTAGCTGATGAAAGGCCCTATTTGCGGATGAAAATTTCCCTGTTACAACCTATTCCTGACAAGTTAAATTTTGACAGAGTATTCTGTATTCTTTTGGAGAATTATGTTATTCAGAATTATCATTCAGAACACCATAAAAACACATTTTAGCTATCGATTTTATCAGTCTTATATACTTGCACAGTTATAAAAAACTACCTGAAAACAAATTTATAGACTGAGTGATTGCATTAAGATTTACACAAATCTGATTTCTTTTCCTCTTACTTATCTTAACTAAACTTTTACACATTTAAATATCTCCAAACTTTTTAACAAACTATCTCAATGACATTTTTTGCCTTTTAGTGCTTCTTAAACTACTTCTTCAAGTATCTTATATGTTGCATGTTTAAGTATATGCCCAAAACCACTGCAAAATAAAATGACATGGTAAAAACTTATCATTATTTTCTTGATTTTTCTTTACTTAATTTAATGTCTGGTGATGAACTGGACCATGGAGCACAGAGTTGGACCAAATGTCTGCATGGAAATCAGTCACTGTTTGAACATCTATTAAATTAGTGTGATAACGTAGTTCTGAGGCCATGAAGCATTAACCATAGACTTACACAAGTATTCATGTGAAAAGGCAGTAACCGGTAGAACAAGATGAAAATGTTGGCATTCTCAGTGGAGAATGGGAAGAAGATGAAGCAGGGGCAGATTAACAAGAAGCCTTGTTTATGGCATGCATTAAATGTCCGTGTTTTCCAGTGGAGTGGGTCAGGATGTTGTTTAATTCTTACCTATCATAGATACATGTACGTTTGAGTGAGTTTCTCTAGAAATGTTTAGCCTTGCACCTCAATTTCCATTTTGTCTCCCAAACACTTCTCTTTTAATCACAGTCGTCATATTTCTTCTATTAAATATGGATAAGAATCTGTGATAGATCTTAAAGATAACAAAAAAACCCAAAAATTTTTTGAAATTTTCTTTTTTTCCCCAAAACTTCCTTTGCTAATTTCATTTCATATGTTTTATTTTTCATCTTGTTTTGCATCTAATCAGACTAATATTAGTCTGTTTCAGAGGCACTCATCAATAGCAACTCGTTCAAGAATTACTGTCATGAAGGAAAGCTGTCAATGAAGGAAAGCCTTTAAAGCCAAGAAATAGTGATTAAAATATTTGTATTGCCTTCAAAACATTGTCTTCAGTTTGAGAGAGGGGTCAAACTATATTTGTTTTCATCAATATAAATAGCTGTTCAATAAAATGTGAAAAAATTATTTATGAACAGAACTGCATTTTAACATGATCAGCTTGACTAAAGAGAAATGATGAGGTGTTACACTGCCATCATACCAATGGTTTTTTGCTGTATTAAGAAGAAAAATCACAGTCAAAAAAGCCCACTAAAACAACATTAGTCATTTCTCTGACAACTCCCTTTCTCAATTTCAATTAAAATTTAATAGGAGTAAATAACAAACAAAATAGCTATGACTGTCCAAAGAAGAGTGAGAGACTAAGATCAAGATACTTGGATAGGTGGACCTTATCAGATTCAATTTTATAGTATCCTTAACAATCATTATATTTCTACCTAGTTTAAGTCTAGTTATACTAATAATTGCTTTGCTTTAATGACACTGCATATACATCATGTTGAAAGCATCTGATGTATTTCCTCTCATGGAATGAGACACTGGAGAGCAGCACTGTGCAAATGGACCTGGGGGTCCTGGTCCATGGCCAGTTGAATACGAGCCAGCAGTGCCCTGGCAGCCAGGAGGGACATCTGTGTCCTGGGGGGCATCAGGCACAGCATCGCCAGCTGGGCAAGGGAGGGAATTGTCCCGCTTTGCTCTGCACTGGGGTAGGCTCACCTCGAGTGCTGAGGGCAGTTTTTAGCACTGCAATAAAAAAAAAAAAAAAATAGATATCTATTATGGAGTGTCCAAGGGAGGGCAACAAGGATGGAGAAGAGCCTAGAGGGGAAGCCTTATGAGCAGTGGCTGAGGTCACTTGTTCTGTTCAGCCTGGAGAAGAGGAGATTGAGGACAGAGCTCATCGCTGTTTGCAGCTTCTTCACAAGGAGCAAAGAAGGAGCAGGCACCAATCTCTTCTCTCTATGATCAGTGCCAGAACCTGAGGGAATGGCCTGAAGTTGTGTCAGGTGAGATTTAGGCTGGATACTAGGAAAAGTTTCTTCCCCCAGAGAAACCAGGAAAAGTTTCTTCCCCCACTGTTCCAGTGGTTAGGCACTGGAACAGACTCCCCAGGGAAGTGGTCACAGTGCCAAGGCTGACAGAGCTCAGGAAGTGTTTGGGAAAAACTCTCAGGCATATGGTGGGATTCTTGAAGTGTTCTGTGCAGGGCCAGGAACTGGAGTTCAGTCATCCTTGTGGGTCCTTTCCAATTCAGGATATTTTATGATTCCAAGATTATTTTCTGTTACAATTAAGGATAGAAAAAAAAGAAGTGAGGCTGAAGGATCAGTATTAAAGGCATGTCTTTTAGGTTCTACTTCCTATCATTGATTTTAAATTTGAACATTTGTTTAAAAACCCACCTGTGTAATCTAAAAGCTGTGCATCAGCCTCTTGAAAAGATTCCCATGCAGCTGCCTTAGCTGAAGAGATTGCTTTATGCATAGAGATTCCCCAAATGGGGAATAGTATAGCAATTCTGTAAAAGATTCAAGACAGGTGAAAAGGAAGCAAAATTTATGACAAGTAGAAAATAAAATTGTGGTAAATTACATGCTCAAAAGCCAGCCTGTAATTAGAACAAATGAATGAAATAAAAAGGAAAGAAGATCTAATAGATAGACGTTCTGCCAAGAAACTATTAAAGCAACACCTGAATTTTTTTAATCACTCTTTCCAATGTTAATTCATTCATTTCCTATTTCTAATTTCTTAAATGTTATTTCAATCACATTTTTGCTACTTGTTTAATTCTGAAATTGAAGGAAACTTGAAAAGACAGTCCTAATACCTTCCTTCTTTTGCTTGTCAAACTTACAGTTTAACACTCTGGTAGTAAGAAAGCTATTGAGAGTTCAGCCATTGTATTCAATATATCACAATTTTATACACAAGTTTTCTGCAGCCTTATTTCCCACAGTTATGTGCATAAAACACAGTTTTTGTTTCTCTTTAAAAATTTGGGAGAGCATCTTGGAAATAGAAGTTGCCAAGACAGTTTAGATTTCCAAATCCTTGAATATACTCTGAAAAAATCTTTTCTTTCAAACACAACACAGTCAAGTAAAATCTTACCAAATATATTGTTGTGTTTTATCATGTAATTCAATATTACTTCCTCTGTGTCATTCCCTCATGTCTGGTTTGGCAATATGGCACTGTTGTCAGAACTGTGTGTGCACTCAAAGACAACCAAACCACAGTAACATCTAAAACACAACCTTTTATACTTTCAGTTCATGGGAGCTTTAGTCAGTGACATAATGTAGTAGCTTAGTACTTGAGATGAAATTCAAAATTCAAGTACAAATATTTTTAGTACACCAACTGTTTAAACAGAGGTATTTATAGTAAATCTGCATACAACATTTAAATCATAACAGAAGAAAAAACTTAATCTTTTATATATACACATATATTTTTATTATTTTCTTAAATTGAACTCAGTGAAACTACTTGCACTCTTGCTTACCTGCTGTACCAAAACATGTCTCAAGAGTCTATATAGTACAGGAGGAGCATAATAACAACAAAACACACCTGAGTGAAAGGAAAACAGCTAAATCAATATCTTTGCTGTAGAATTGGTTTTATTCCAATTTACATATCTACACAGAATCCTGAATCATCTTAGACTAAATCTGCATAAACCAGCAAAATAATGATATGGAAAGCCAAGATCAATATAAACTGTGACTGAAAAAGTTCCCTCTACATAAAAATAAAGAAATATTTTTATATTACAGTTTTTGTGGACAGTTTTATATAGTTGCTTTATTCATCAGTTAGTCAAGGAAGGCTGGAAAATTCCAACCATCTGGGTTATCCTTTTAAGCAACTAATAATGCCAAACCCCTTAATCAGCTCATATTGGGATTCTCTCAAGTCTTTCCAACCAATGAATGGAAGTGAAAGTTGTCATGGTTGAACCAACTGCTCACTGCCCTGGTCCCTGCAGTTAGAATGGGGTGGAGAATTGTAAAAACAAAGGTAAAACCCACAGGTTTAGATAAAACAGTTTAATAATTTAAATTAATTAAAATATAATTCATAAGGAGTTAAAGAGCACAGTTGCCTGTCTCAAACCCTGTCAAGGCCACAGAAGGAATTTGCTATAAGATAAGCCACCACAGCAGGAACTTGAGACAAGCACAGAAGGGAATGTCACAAAGACCATAATTCCAGGCCTGGTGGAGGTGAGATCTGGTAAACACTTCCTGATTAATGTATCCAGACAAAAATTTCCACTCTGGCAAACTGAGTGAAAGGAAGCAATTGCTCATACACATGTCACCAATCAAAGATCACTCCAAGTTAAGGGACAGATGGCGTCTGCAGCCATCAACAACCACCAAAGTACCCCCAGACTCATTTCTGGGGTCTCCCATCAGTGGACTGCACATGATTCACAATCAGGCATCGAAAAAACTTCCCTCCAAGGGGAAGTACCTGAGCGTTTACAACTGAACTTGAGTATACATTAACCCATTGAAATTTATGGTATGGACTGCAACCATCACTTTGACCAATGGACATTAAAATTGCAAAAATTAAGTCTCACCACTGGATCCACAGGTGGTGATGGCTTTCCTCTCCACTATCTACTTTTATCCTTTCTTTTCCTTTTTTTCTTTTCCTTATATATTTTCTTAAGTGATATCTTTATACTTCTATATTTTTATATTTCTATAGGTAATAACCAAAATAGCCAAATACCTCTTTTCCACTGCAAGCAAAGTGTTCTACATAAACTGGTCATTCAGTGTAATTTTAAACTAAATCACCCCAAAATATCTATTAACAAGAACCTCAGTTACCTCACTTCAGGGGCTGGTTGTAACATCATCACCATCATCATCATCATCATCATTAAAAAGAAAGAAAGAGAGAAAGAGAGAGAGAGAGACAAAGACAAAGACAAAGACAAAGACAAAGACAAAGACAAAGACAAAGACAAAGACAAAGTGATGCCCAATGCAATCGCTCACCTCTCACTGACCATTGTCCAGCCCATGTCCCAGCAGGAATCAGCAGCTCCCAACCAATTCTCCCCTGTTTATGTCCTGAGCATGATGTTCTGTTATAGGGAATCCATTTGGCCAGTTCAGGTCACCAGTTGAGATCAGGCTGTGCTGCCTCTCAGCTTCTTGTGCACCTGCTCACTGGCAGAGCATGACACACTGAAAAGTCCATGACTTGGGTATGCACAGCTTAGCAACATCCAAAGTATTAGCATAACATCAACATCATTCTCATACTGAATCCAAAACACAGCCCTGTACCAGCTGCTAAGAGGAAAGCTAACCCTATTCCAGCCCAAACCAGGACACCTGTTTAAGACTTTGATGTCTGAAAGTGAAATCCTCTGTGTACTTCTTGTAGGAAAGCATAGAAAGCTGCTCTGTATATCACTGAGTTTACTTTTATGTGCACTATTTAAAAATAATATGCACGTTTCCATCAGATAAGGAATTATAGCCAAACCCACCTGTCGCTGTTGAGCGGCTAGCTGAGGACTGACCCAAGTTCTCAGACAAGGAAAGAGAGGAGAAAAGGAACTTTATTGTTTTGAATTTCATATATATAGAGTCTACAGAAGTGCCCCAGATTGGTCAGCCCGAGACCTCCCCCTAGGCCCAATTGGCCAAGCCCGAACTGACTCAATCCGGAGAAACTGTTTGCAAAACATCCAAACTTTATCTTGTTTATGAAATATAGCAAAATGTTCCCACAGGAAGAACCTGTGCTAGCCACACCCACCCTTTAATAAGCTAACATTATAAAACAATTAACATCTTTAGTCTCTCTCTCCCATGTAAAATTATCCAATATGGCTTAGCAATTCTTCTCCATATACAGACAATCCAAGCTGTTTCTGAGGAGATATCCCTCTCTTATACAGCTTAATTTACACATTATTACCGTGTTTTAAGAGAAAACAGCAAGCTTTTAACTTGCAATCACTTCTCATAGCTATTTAAAATTTCAGATACCTTTAACTTTTGCTGACTTCCTCAGCAGGGACTCCAATGCTCATTTAGTTCCCTTTCCATTAAGAACTGGGAGATACATTAGCCCTAAAGCCTAAACAAGATGATGGCACACAAACATAAAAGTTTAAAAATCCTCTGTCCTTGGGATAGTAGAGCCACAAAATTATTAAATCTTCCTTGGAAAAAAAAAGAAAAAAAGACATATCAATAGTAAAATCTTTAATGCAGAAAGTGAAACAAACACCTATATTTTAGAAACAAATTTACGTATGACAAATCTTATATTTTTTTTCAATTTATTCATGGGTCATTAAATCCATGAAGCTGATTTTCTCTTTCTTTCTTTTTTTTTATTATTATGAGTGGTTGCCTGCATCCTCACAAAATTACTTTTAAAACCATTTAACCCAAAAATATTCTTTTATGATTGTTTTAATAGTATATTGTGCACTTGGCACTTAATTTTGAAACATTTGCAAATAAGAGTAATTAAATAAATAGTCTAAAGTTTAATAATTTGGGCATTTTTTCTGGGTACATACCTGTCTGTCAAAAGAATTCAGCATTTCAGTGAAGGCACTTAGTAACTTTTATAAATGCTTATTTAGTAATTTACATCTTTGCAACACTAGGAATCAGAGGTACGCAGAGAGATGTGTTTTGCTGCTATGGAAAGACAGTGGCCATGCTCAGTGGGTTCCACTAAAGGAGATTAGCAGAAGCAAAAGCATTTATAAAGCACTTTATCATAAATTCTGAGTGAAAAAGTCAATAATTTCTTAGAAAAAGCATCTTGATGGTTTCTTTTATAAATATTCGTAGTAAATATTGGTCTGTCTATCAATAGGTCTCCATGGCTTTGTCACGCTTTCCACAGCAGATCTTTTTCCAAACAAGCTCAGCCTGCATTTCATCTAAACTAAGTAGGTTTGCCACCAATGTGAGCAAAACTTTGATGAAATCTCTAATAATTAGCCTTGAATCACATTTGTAAATGGGACAGGATTTGTACTTGTTCAGAAATATGCAATCTTTTCTGCCAGGAACAGCTTTTTAATTACATTTTTAATGAGTCTTACATGGACTAGACTTCATGAAAAATAAGACTCATAGGGATTCCATCAGTCTGTCCTGTCATCATGCTACATAATTTCTTCTTCAGAAATACTGCATAACTGTGCCTCAAAAAAAGTCCAGTTCTGTCCCTCATACCTCCCAAAGCAAGTCTGGTAATTTTCCTTGTTAAATCCAGCTAATATGAGTATCTCCATTTAAAAAATTATTTAAGTGCTTCTTTCTCACTCTTCAGGCAATTTGGCCAACTGATCAATTTAGTGCCCAAACGATAACACTGTGTTTTATTGAGGAAAAAAACTGGCTATATCAAGAACAAATATTTGGAGTCATTTACTTAAAAGTATTTTGTTGGTGAATAAGATACAGTTTATTTAAGAACTATATAAATTAATGAAATTAATGACTTAGCTAGTGACAGAGCACATTATTTCATCATTTGTATTACTTTTGGACATACCCCTCTCAAAATGTTAATGCTCACATAGTTTATAAATTTGGTGAGTGTCAATCTCTTTTCCCAAGTAATAAGTAAAAGATTGAAAGGTAATGGCCTCAAGTTGCAGCAGCGAAGCAATTTTTTTATTAAGAAAAATTTCTTCACTGAAAGGGTTCTTCACTGAAAGCACTGGAACAGGTTGCCCAGGGAAGTGGTTGAGTCACCATCCTTGGAATTATTTAGAAGATGTATAGACATGGCACTTGGGGATATGGTTTAATGGTGGGCTTGGTAGTGTTTGCAGTTGCACTTTATGATCTTAAAGATTCTTTCTAACCTAAATGGTTCTATAAAACTATGATTCTATAATAGGAGCGTATAAATAACTTCTTTCTAAAAATACTGATAGTCTCTCCCATACAAGACTCTGCGTGTCTCCGTGTTGGTGAAGATGAGGTTGAGAAGAGTAAAGGATTATATCTTAGTTTATGAGCACTTAATATCTAACCATACAGGTTCTATTGTATATACATGCATATGTGGCATATTATATATAATATGTATATAAATAAATACATATATGTACAATGGTATATATTCATTTTCATGTAAAATATTAGCTGGAAAAAGAATTAACCCCAAGCATCTTTTTAACCTCAAATAAGGGATAATTATCTTTAATGATTCCACATAACAAATACTCCAGTCAGGGTTTACTTACATTAAAGTTCATCAAAAGAGAATCTGGACTCAAAGGGTCTTTATATTAGAAGAAATTAAACAACTTACTCAACTAAGCAAGAATGGGACTTGAATACAAAATTACCAATCTGTAGTTCAAAAAGTATAGACGAGTTTGATGTACAAAATGAAGCAATCTCCAGGCAGTTTTTGTTTAAGGAATGACAGCTAGAGAATTACTATAAATGTTTTTTAAGATTCATTTTATGCTGGAACACACCTGAAGTATTGCATAACTACAAAAAATTTACTGCAAAACCTGAAATATTATAAACCTTGTTCTTTCTTTTATATCAAGATAAAAGACACAACACACCACAAAAAGGAAGAAAAGGTCTCTAAAGTGGTGTATTTTTTCATTTGTAATCTTACTGTAGCAGAATGTGCAACTTTTGTCTGACATTTATCATGATTTGCCACTGGCATGACAAAGAGGACATGGTAAACAGGAATATTAACTCGAAGTTTTGAAACAAGATCAATACGTACAGAAATATAAAAACCAGCTTTTCAAACAGGGTCTGCATCTCTCAGATATTTATGAATATAAAATATATTTTTCCACTTCTAATTATTTGTCTATTTAAATTACTTTAAAGCAAATATACTTTTTCTTGTATTCCTGGCTTCCAATGTATGATGATATAAAATGTATTAGTTAACATTTTTCTTTATTAACAAGCAATGGATAACTTTGCTTTTTCTGGACTGTCACTATCAATTTTTTTTTTGACAGCAATGTTTAGTGGCCTCAGAGAATACTGTGTACATTTTGTTCAAGGCACAACTACATGACATCACAGAGCTAATAACATTCCAGAATAATCTAAATAGGAATGACAGGAGTCAAACAGATGTAAACAAGGACTAAAGGCATCAATCAATCTATGGAAATAAGAAATCTTGCACTGATTTTTTTTTTTTTTTTTTTTTTTTGTATTGGAGTTTGTAGTCTTGGTTCTGCCACCATGTGGTTCTTGGAGTCCTGCACAAATGAGATATTCCAAAGCCTGGTAATCTTCTTGGAACAGACAGGTCTATACAAAAATCCGTGTCTATAAAAAAAAAAACCCAATCAGCAACAACTAAAAAAACAGGTTTTGGTTTTTTTAAGCTGCACAGGGAAGTTCTTGGAGATGGTTGGTGCAAGAAAATTTCCTGGGAACCATGGAGTATTTGCTGCATATGTCAACTGGCCTGTTCTCATGCTGATGTTCTGGTTCACTGGGTCTCAGCTGAACACAAACATCTGTTGGAATCTACGGAGATTTTGAATTCAGAAATCAGAGGAACACCAGGTTGTGTTCAGTCAAGAGTGGAGAGAAATGAAACATTTTTTCAAAGACCATGAATTTGTCCAGAAGTTTCAAAATCATGAACTTGGGAGTTCTATCCAGTCGGATGATAACAAAGTCAAAATGTACAACAAACAAGATCATGGTCATAAAGACAAGAACAAGCACTAAATATCTCCTGCAACAGAGAGGAAATAACATTGTAGAGGAAGAAATCAGGAGAGACATTTAGGACTTCAGTTTCATTCAAATGATACAAAGAACAGAGAGAAGGTTTTTTTCACAGGCATGTTAGAGAAGAGAAGCCTTTGGTTAGGATATTCTCCAGTCCTCCTCCAGATGGACAATCCTATCTGCTACCACTAGGAATCCAGATCATCTCTAGCCTGTGAAGATGATATCTCTGAACAGTATTTGTTCCTAAATAGGTCTCATCCCTGGCAGTATTCAAGGCCAGACTGGATGGGGCTCTGAGAAACCTGGTTGAATGGAAGGTGTCCCTGCCTATGGCAGGGGGTTGGAACAAGACTATCCAACACCTTAAAGTCCTTTCCAACCCAGGCTGTTCTGTGATGATTCCATGAGTACAAGGCACTATTGAATGCTCATGCATATGACATGTCAACTAGTTGAAGAAAATTACCTATGGATGACATCAAGGTTTTTGTGCAGGCAAGATCTTGGCAGTCAGTGTAGTCCTGCTGTCAGGATCACTAAAATGGATTTGATTTAAAGAGAATATTAGATGGGTGATTCTGACTCATCAGTTATTAATAATATTTGTGGGACAATTTTGTAAGCTGCTTTGACCTGCAAAATAGTTATTTTCAAATGGTAAAAATTTCTGCTATAATGCAACACAAAATTTGAAGCACAGTCATCAGAATAAAAGCAAATATTTATTATATTAGGCAATAAGCTATCAAACAACTCTTCTGTGCTTCTCAGAAAGACAGTGAAAATAACACTTGGGATCTACATCCATTTGGCCTCTAAAGAAACATATACCAAGCAACCCACCCCAGCTCACAGCCAGATGTCCTTGAAGTTTTAAGGTTAACTGAGTTTTGCTCATGTATGTCATCTGGCATGCTGAGGTCTGCCAAGCTGATACAGACTGTATGGCACCACTGTCCCACAGGTACAAGCTCTGGGGTCTCAGGACTTTTACCAGATCTAAGGCCAATTATCATTTGTTACCCTGCCCCAAATATGATGCAGAAGTGTGAAGTTACCAGTGGTTATACAGTCTGGTGTTTCTTTATCTAGCCAATAACAAATGGATTTACTCACAGTTGTATCAATCTGGCTGAACATGAACTCATGTATCTGGGCAGTGCTTTGGGGTAGCTCTCACCCCTTCTCAGTCAGTGCTTACCACAGACTATGTAGAGGAGCACCATTCAGGTTAAGACACAGGCCACACTGAAGAATTGCAGAAACCACTCTATGCCTACAACAATGTACCAAAGCAAAGGCTCTGTAATTAATAATTTCAGTTTCCATGCCATTGGCATGTTTTTCAAAGGAGAACTCCAAACCAAAGAAACAACAGCACACCAGGAGCATAACAGAATCACACTCCCAGTACAATCAGAAAAAAAAAATCATTGTTGTATTTGGCAAATTTACACTACTCAGGATTCAGGAGCAGAACCCAGCACTGCAAAACCTGATGGCAGAATCTGTTAGTATATCTGCTTGTGTTTTTGCAAGTTAAACGCAAAATTAGTTTGCAGTAATTTGACAAGCCTCAGATGTTACAAAAGAGCTTGAAGGCGTACAAGCTACTTTGTGCTGAGTAGTAACAGCACAGTGATATTTTCAGCTGCATTCTGTTTTAATCACCTTTGCTGTTATATTGGATTTGCATGGTCAGGTTTTGGTAGCTGGGGGGGCTGCAGGGCTGGCTTCAGTGAGAAGCTGCCTGAAGCTTCTCCCATGTCCAACAGAGGCAGTCCCAGCCGGCTTCAAGACAGACATTCCACTGCCCATGGCTGAGCCAATTAATGGAGGTGGTAACACCTCCCTGATAACGTATTTAAGCAGGAGAAAATAAAAAAGGTTTTGCACAGAAATAACTGCAGTCAGGAGAGAGGAGTGAGAATATGTGAGGGGAACAGTTCTGCAGACACAAAGGTCAGTGGAGAAGGAGAGTAAGGAGGTACTCTGGGAGCCAGAGCTGAGATTCCCCTGAAGCCCGTGGTGCAGCCCATGGAGACACAGCTGTGACCCTGCAGCCTATGGGGGACCACAGTGGCGCAGAGATCAACTTCCATCCATGGAAGAGTCACACACCAGAGCAGATGGATGCTGAGAGAGGGCTTTGATCCCATGGAAAGCCCGTGCTGGAACAGGTTCCTGGCAGGGACCTGTGGACCCATGGAGAGAAGAGCCCTACTTGGAGCACTAGGAGGTGCTAGTAGGACCTCGTCCACTAGGAGGTTTCCTAGTAGGACTTGTAATACTGTAGGAGATCCATGCTGAAGCAGGCTATTCCTGAAGGACTGAGCCTGTGGGAGTGACCCACACTAGAGCAGCTTGTGATGAGCCCGTGGGATAGACTCACACTGGAGAAGTTCGCAGAGGACTCTCCCATGGGAGGGATCCCTATACTGGAGCAAGGGGAAGGACTGCTCTATTGGGGGAAGCAGAGGCAAAAAATATCCTGTGATGAGCAGACCATAACCACCCTTCCTCATCTCCTTCTGCCTGGGAGGGAGGTAGAGATAGAGGAAAGAGGTTTTAAGATTTGGTTTAATTTTCATTATCCTGCTCTGATTTTGATAGGTAATAAAGTCTATTAATATCCCCAAAATGAGACTGTTTTGCCTATGATGGTCATCAATGAGTGACCTCTCCCAGTCCTTATCTAAACTCATGACCCTTTTGTTACATTTTCTCACCACTGTTCAACCGGGGAGTGAAGGCATAGAGTGTCTTTGGTGGGTACCTGACATCTAGCCAGGGTCAACCCATAACCCACAACATTCTTTATTTTTAAAAAATTCCTATTCATTTTAACAGCAATTCTAAACAAAAATTAAAGGAAAACATAATAGTTCCTGCTCTTTATAGATGCCACATTTTTATTTTTCAGTGTAGAAAAAACGATGACAGACATAGTTTCCTGAGGTTATCACAAAACTTGCAAAGGTTACTTTTAATTCTACTTGAGAGGATTATAAGAGAATTCATACTGGTAATAAAAATGCTATTGCCGAAGTTTTGAATTTATGTGTGCATGTCTATATAGATACATATGATACAACACTGTAAAAAGGTATATAAAGCTCTGGAATAGATGTCACTTGGCTTTCAACAAATTACTTTTCAAGTATTTGTGCATAGTGCATTAAGTGCTGTGTTTCAGCACTTAGAAGTAAGTAAGTTGTTAATATACAGGATCCATTAGTATAGAAATTGTCAGCAAAAAGTAATAGCTGTGCATATTGAAGTATATAAAAATATGTTTGGCTATGGAAAAATGGAATCATCAGTATTCATTTTAAATAATTACTACTAACTAATATGATGCCTCATTAATAAAACATGCAATTGATCTAGTTAAAAAACTATCATTAAGAAATTTCAGTGACTCAACAAAATTACATTTTGTCCATATTCTAAGGAATTAAATAATTAACTTTAAAAAGACAGATTGCAATGGGTTTAAGTCCTCTCTAATAAATATGATGTGCAATGCAGATCATCCCATATCAGTGAGAGGTTTTGTGTTAAAGAACATTTCAACAGGATTCACCCTCCTGTGATATTCCATGCAAGTAATTTTTCTTAGGTGGTATACCAGAAGACATGTGATATAGTCCTTTGAAAATTATGTTTTCCATCTCTTCTCCACAGATAATAGATTTTTAATTTTCTGCCAGCTCAGTTGCTTTCTTTTCTACTGTAGAAACATTTGATGAAGAATGGACAAATTCTTTGTCCTTCTTGAAACTAGATGGTACTGCCTGAAATACTGAGATTTGGAGGTGGTTAAAAGCCAGTTTTGTATCTCCTGCATATTTCTTATCGGGGGATTATTGAAAAGCTTTGAAAAAGGCTACAAGGATACACATTAACATATCTAATATGCAATAAAAGGGATGAATAACACAAGTTTACTAACAGTACTTAAGTGTTCATTCTTTCTTTTTTGCTGTTCCAAACCAATTCTGCTTCTAAAAAGAGCGACTTGTTCTCCTAAAATAAGTTTCGTAGACAGTTAAATAATAATGTTTTAAAGGCAGTTAAGATCATTTGACGCTTTCTATTACAAGCTCTTGTTTTCAGATGATTACAACTAGACAAAA
The DNA here is from genome assembly GCA_024500445.1 of Entomyzon cyanotis. Taxonomy (NCBI): domain Eukaryota; kingdom Metazoa; phylum Chordata; class Aves; order Passeriformes; family Meliphagidae; genus Entomyzon; species Entomyzon cyanotis. The sequence continues at coordinate 8,529,602 of JAKEPQ010000756.1, forward strand.
CATAAAGCACTGCAGCTGATGCCATTTAAGATGTCTGAAATTGATTTTTAAAAAAATAGACAACGTATTCATTCTTTTCAAAACAATTAGAAAAAAATGCAATGCTTTGCTCATATCAATCAATAAATAGGTCTTATGCACGCGATTGAAAATGTTGAATCTTTATTAATGATATTTGAACTTTGTGAGAAGTCTTGTTGTGTGCTAGTGAGAACTAAGTACGTATCCTAGTATGTACTGGACGGACAGCAGCTGGCTCATGTCTGTAAGGATTACCCTTGTTTTCCCATCTCAGTGGTCTGGAATGAAGGGAATTCTAACGAATATGGTCTTCTGTAGCTTGGAAGTCCAGCAGAAAATGAAGGATGTGAGAGTGTAATTGGGGTGTATGTCACTATGGATAGGCCCAGGGAGGTTAATTGAGGTTTTCTCTCTCTGGGAAAGCGGCGAGACCTCGGAAAACCTCACCAAACGAGGTCACCACCGGGGACTCCCACGCTGAGGCAGCGGAGCGGAGCTGGGACGCGGGGACCCAAGCCCAGGCTAACTCCCCGACGGAGGATATCAGGAGACTTGACGATTAGAAGATGCAGACGCTGAGCTTTAGGAATCCAGGGTTTATTAGGCTGCAGCAGGGTCGGAGCGGGGTGCGTGGGGTTGGGGAAGGGTCGGCGGGGAACGGGTCGGCAGTGGGTCCCACAGCTCAGGGCCCAGGGCGGAAGTGAACACTGGGTTAAGAGGGATGGAAGGATGGGAGGGATTTGGAGAGGATAGCCAACCGGGACGCAGGGGATACAGGGGAGCTGGGGAATAGGGGTACAAGGGGGGCAGGTACAGAACTTTAAAAACCAATAATAAACCGCGGAACATTCTGGCTATTAACTCTAAAAGGATGAAGGGGAGGAGAGCTCCAGAAACCAATACTTCTGATTCCTGATCCATATTCATGAGGCTAGCTGCAAAGTATGTCGGGCGAACAATTTTCTGTCACCCTGACCTAAAGGTTTCATCAGACTCAGAGGGATTTGTCTGCTAGATCAGTCTCTAGGCTCATCTGAGTCAACCTCACTGCTACAGTGAATCCCTGTATTTACCAATATTGACGACAATGTGTGATTGCAGCCCAGAACCAACACCCACAGCCCGTGTGCTGGGCTGCAGCCAAAGCCCCGTGGGCAGCAGGGCAGGGAGGAGATTCTGCCCCTCTGCCCTGCTCTGCTGAGACCCCACCTGCAGTGCTGCATCAGCTCTGGGCTCCCAGCACAGCAAGGACAGGGAGCTGCTGGAGCCAGGCCAGAGGAGGAACCAAGGTGATCAGAGGGATGAAACAGCTCTGCTGTGAGGAAAAAATTGGGATTGTTCAGCCTTGAGAAGAGAAGCCTTTGGGGTGCCCTAATTGTGGCCTTCCAGTACCTGAAGGGAGCCTACAGGAAAGAGGGCAAGAGACTTCTCACCAGGGCCTGGAGTGATAGGATAAAGGGAAATGGCTTCAAACTGACAAAGAGCAGGTTTTGATTAGATATTAGGAAAAATTCTTTACTGTGAAGGTGGTGAGGCCCTGGCACAAATCCCAGAGAAGCTGTAGCTGCCCTATCTCTGGAAGTGTTCAAGACGAGGTTGATGGAGCTCTGAGCAACCTGGTCTAGTGGAAGATGTTCCAGTTCATGATAGTGGGGATAGAACTGGGTGAATTTTGAGGTCCCTTCCAACTCAGGCCATTCTACAATTCTTGGAGAATTTTTTTTTTAATTGTGCTTATTTGTCACCTGAACCTGTAGTAAGGAAGGCATGTATTACATCGTGTTTCATTAAGGAGTTTATCCTAACACAGGCATTTTCCCTACAAGAAAGAATGATCCTTGGGTATTAAGATTTGCCAATCATTGCTATGGAAAATGCAGTTTCAAAAGTGTACTGAAAAAAATTTTGGAACTCCTAAATAAGTTTTATTCACTAATTGAAATTTGAACATGTGATTTCATAAGAAACTCTCTGGCCACCTCATTTCAGTAATTTGTTCTTTTGCAGTATTACATAGGTATATTTTCATGTCCTGAAAATGTGCCAATTCATTTCACATAACTTCCTGTGCTCTGACTGCCAGTGTTGCAGTGCCTGAATTACAGAGACATGGAAAAAAAGAGTAGTAAACGTCATTTCCTACCACAGTGTGAACATCTTGAAATCAGGAAATGGCAGCTCCAGTGCAGTGCTCTGTATAAATGACATGAGTAACTGATTCACCCTTTTTGATATCTTACAGAAAAAATTGCAAAAGAAAGGCGTTTCTATGTTCCAACTCTCCTAAGTCTGATTTTGAAGCTATGATCATGGAAAAACACTATTGAATTAAACACTTCTTACAGTTAATATAACAACAAAGTTAAATACCATGTGATGTTTTTAAGCAGGTGCAAATGTCACTTTTCATTAGGTGAAAAGTATCTTTTTCCCAAACATTTTGTGCAGAAGTACAGCCTAATAAATTGTGTTTCCCCACTGCAAGCACAAGCATAACAAGCACACACCATTACATATTTTTAATAAGCAGTTTAGGTCATTTTAACTAGGACTGTATCTCTGAATCTCAGAAATCCTTTGTATCCCTTTAAATAAAGCCTTGTAGTGTCCTAATGTTAGGGTTATTTTTTCTATAATGTTTCAAATGTTCATAAGAATTTAATCATTAATTTTCTTTTCAAGTGTATGTTTTCTACAGTTCTAAAACAGATGCCTGTACTAGTTTAGCACTACAGGACAAAATATGGTTTTCTTATTTTTTCACAGAACTTAGTATAAAGATCATTTATCTGAGGTAGCAAAACATTTTGTAAGTACTCCTTGAGGGAAAATATTGTACTTAAATGACCATTTTATTTTCACAATACAAAAATATTAATAATGCTCAATAAATCATTCAAAGCTTTCTCTCTGAACCCAAAACTATTCTTCTAAAGACATTAAATACCAGTATTATGGTACCTGGTTTTCAGATTGAATTTCTGCAGTAATCAGTATTTTCTGCCTTTCTTGTCACAGTTTTTACTTTATTGGTGTATTAGCTTCTACAGTACAAAATCGTCATTTTGCTGAGCTGTCTCCAAACAGCAGAATGTCATCTATAGTACAAAAATCTTTTTAGTGTTCTGAGAAGATACATAATACATTTTGTGCAATCTAATTTAAAAGAGAATGTATTTTTGTAGGAAACAGTGCTAAAGATTGGCTAAAGCAAAATTGTGATAAAAATTATTAATGGCCTGTGGTGGGCTGACCCTGGCTGAATGCTAGGTGCCCACCAAAGCCACTCTATCACTCTCCTCGTCATCTGGGCAGGGGAGAGAAAATATGACAAAGGCTCGTGGATCAAGACTGGAGCAGGAAGAAATCACTCACCAGTTACCGTCACAGGCAAAACAGACTCAACTGAGAAATTAGTTTAATTTTATTACCAGTCAAATCAGAGTAAAATAATGAGAGATAAAACTAAACCTTAAAAATACTGTCTCCCCCATCCCTCCTTTCTTCCTGGGCTCAGTTTCACTCCTGATTTGCTCTATATCCTTCCTGCCAGTGGCACAGTGGAACAGGGAATGGGGGTTGCAGTCAATTCATCATACATCTCTGCTGCTTCCTCCTCAGGGGCAGGATTCCTCACACTTTTCCCATGCTCCAGTGTGGTGTCCCTGCCATGGGAGACAGTCCTCCAGGAACTTCTCCAATGTGAGTCCTTTCCACAGGCTGCAGTTCTTCACAAACTGCTCCCATGTGGGTCCCTCCCATGCGACCGGTCCTTCAGGAGCAGCCTGCTCTAGTGCGGATCCCGCCCCCCCCAGGGTCACAGGTCCTGCCAGGAAATCTCCTGGGGTGTGAGCTCCTCTCTCCATGAGCTGACAGGTCCTGCCAGGAGGCTGTTCCAGTATGGCCTTCCCATGGGGTGACAGCATCCTTTTGGCATGCCCCTGCTCCATCTCCATCGTGGGTTACCGCCATGGGTTACAGGGGGATCTTTGCTCCCCCATGGACCTCCATGAGCTTCAGAGCATAGCTGCCTCTCCATGGGTTGCACCATGGGCTGCAGGGAACTTCAACTCCAGCACCTGGAGCACCTCCTGCCCCTTCATCTGCACTGTCCTGGGTGTCTGCAGGGCTGTTCCTCTCACCCATTCTCACTCCTTTCCTCTCTGGCTGCCATTGTCTGAGTTTTTTCCCCATTCTTAAATTGGTGATGGGCTTGGCCTTGGCCAGCAGTGTGTCCATCCTGGAGTTGACTGGCATTGGCCCTGTCAGACATGGAAAAAGCTCCTGGTATCTCCTCACAGAAGCCATCCCCAGCTGCTGCAATATCAAAATCTAGCCATGCAAACCCAGAACACCACCATAACTCAAATTCAGTGTAGTAAATAGACTACTGTGGATAGTAATTTAAAAATGTCATGCCGTCCATGATTTTTAGATGGCATGTGATTTTTATTGATATGAGTAGAAAATTCAGTCATTATTCTAAGAATCTAAACAAATGCAAGCTATCTGGAATTTAGACAGTGTAGAATTAATAAACATGTTTGGATTTGGTGAGATAGAGTGCACTAGAGTTAACTTATGGAATTCTGCTGTAATGTAGCATTTTGCACCTGAAAATTTCAAATATAATCAGATCTTTTTCCCTTCAGTTTTCTCTTGTTTTACTTCCAAATTGCAAATATAAGTTTTTTCCTCTTACAGAGCAATTCGATGGAAAAAGGATAATTGTAACAGGATAATTTTCAATATTTGTGGTTTCTTATGGAAGTTTCTATTTGGACACAACTCTTTTTTCTTTGTTTCTACTTTTAGTGTAATTGGTCTGTCATTACATTAGAACTTAGCATTCTCTGAATTTCAGTACAAGTTCCATTAAATTTCTTTGTAACAAAAACCATATCTATATCTATATCATTAAATTCACCAAATGAGTTTAATGGGTTTCAGACCATTTCCTGCATTCAGCACTAGAAAAGCATTTAAAGAAACCAGTGCCAATCATATGCAAAATATTGCTCTAAATAAAGAGTGACTGTACAGTAGCTTTCAGACGCTGTTGGGTAATTGCATGCAGCTAACAACAAAACATATGTGAAATAGAATGACTTGACAAAACAAAAGAAAAAAGGAGAGGAAACTCTGTTGAAGGGTTGGGTTTAGATGTTTTTTCCACTGGAAAGAAAGGGAGAGATTTTGTTTGTAATTGCTAACTTCTGATAATACTGTATTATTAGAGGTCAAAATTGTTAATTCAAGCAAAATCATTTATTCAATTATCCATTCTCTACAAGAACAGAATGACTTTCTGTTCCACAAAGCTTTAGTTCTCGTACTGTTTTCAAATGATCTGTTTCCTCTACCTATTAAAGAAGTACCACTACACTGAGATGTTACTAAGCTCCTCTATAACCATTATAATATCCATTCAGCACATCCAATTAATTGTGAACATTTACTGAATAATGACCGTTCATTTTTTATCCACAAAATACAATCAGTTGCACTCATGATGAAGGCAGTGTTGACAGTATAACTGTCTAATGGCAAGAAGGAAGACAAATATCTGTTAAAAACAATAAATTAAAGATACTGATACCAAAGTTTAAGGAAAAAAAACCAAACCCTAATGGATGCATCTGGTTGTAATGGCTGCATCCAACCCAAACTGGCTTTGGGGATAACACAATGGCCGAGGGCAAATCTGAGCCATGCGCACACCTAACCCCAGTGCTGGTGAAGGTCTGACTCAAGTCATGTTTGGGAGACACTGCCAGCTGCAGTCAAGGTGCAGGTATGACCATGAGCCCATTTCCACACTCCGTGGACAGAGGAGAGCCCAGGGCTCACCAAGTTCTCCTGCGCAGCAGTGGGATACATGCCAGGATCTACCTGCAGTAGGGACACCTCTAAAGGTTACTCCTCAAGGTTTAGAGACTCCTTATTGAATCAGACACCCAGTAAGCATTTAATGGCATGATAAATTTTAAAATCTTAGACAAGTGATGCAAAATACAGTCGTTCAAACATAAACCATTGACCAAGTCCAGGATTAAGTCTGGATCCTGCTGCAGTGCAACTCCCCTCTGAGAAGCGGTTTAGAGCTCAAGGGCACGCTTTCAGAAGCTCATCACTCAACCCAGAGTATCTCCCTGACAGTTTTGTCTGACCCTGTCCTGTTAGCAGTAAGTAATCAAGAGTACCTTGCTATCAAATCTTGTTAAACCACCATCAGATTTACTACCGAAAGTCGTTGAATCACTGTTTTTTTCCAATAACATACTGCTATCTGTCTGTTACAGGTGAAGTGCAGCACTCCATCCACAACACTATTACACCTTAGAAAAAGCAGGAGATGTAAAGCTCTATGTTATGTAGATGACATTGATTTAATTAAACACAAAAAAACCCAAAACAAAACAACCCCAAACAAACAAACAAAACCACAACAACAACAACAAAAATCTAAACAGAAAAAAAAGAGAAATTAAGCTGTTGGAAGGAGGTATTCTGTAATTAAAAAGAGGAAGAAAAATGTACCTCCCCAAAACTCAAATTAATGTTTCTATTTTGTCTGCTGAAAGTGGTCTTGCCCTTCACTTATGTGTTACTATATTTTATCAGGGTCAAATCATGGAAAATTTTGATTAAAAGTTATTTTGTTATTTAGCACTATGTGGTTGACTGACTAACAATAGAAACTTAGCAGAAAATACTGATTCCCACTGCAAATTCCAATTCTTCCTCAAAAAAATTGACTTTAATCTTTAAAATATTATTTTTTTTTCATGGAAGGAAAAAGTATTTTCTGAAAACTGAAAATATGCTTGAATTGTGGCAATGAGAGCAAATAGTTTAGGACAGAAACGTTTTCAAAGTCAGAGATTCCTGTTCAGTTGAAACTGGATAATTAAGTTGTAAACACACATATATATACGTATATATATATCCCACTGATGAAAAATTGCAGTTTTTCAAAATTGCTTCATTAGATTTTCCTTCAAGTTTCCCAAATCACCCTCTGTACTTAAATCAAATCTAGCACATTCACAGTTCAAAACAAAGTGTTTAAAAGATTCTACTGACCTGAAACTCCATGATGCTACCTATGTCAATGCTGTACACAAAGCAATTATACATAACAAGGAATATACCTCTCCCCAGCTGAGAAGCAGTCAATGAAAATCAAAGGATTTATTTTTTTTTTAACAAGATCATGGTTATGCATTATGTTGCAGTGCTTTAAGTGCAGAGTGCTTTTATATTGGTGAAAATAAGTGTACACAATGTTACGTGTGGATGTGATTAGTGTGAACTTTTAGTGCACCCAGAGCTATTTGGTTAGCTCATGAAGCAAATGGTGCACTTAGCCTGATGTCAGAGCTCTCAGAAAATATGCTACATTAATTTAGGCAGGCTAATGTCTACACTAATTCTTTGCATAGATAAAGACAGATAAAATTCAGAGATAGATATGATAAGGAGTAACTTAAAAGGTAGGGAGATAATAACTTAATTGTACAATAATGAGCCATAACTATGGCAAGAAAGGGCAAAAAAGGGTATATACCCTGCAGAGGAAAAAAATGGAAAAACTAATTGGTTAAAATACTTCAGTTTAACTAATTTTCAGAGGCTTGAATGCTGGGAGACCTCCCAGGAAGTTGGGTTATGCCTAGGACTAGTCCGTGAGTACAGTGAACAGTCTGTCAACACAAAAACAGTTTCTTGGTGCCAAACTTGGTCTGCTCAACTCCCCATCAAGCAGGCTGCGCATAAGCGTTGCTGTTGGGTGGTCTCACCGAGTTCACAGCCCTGGGATAATGCTATGGGGGTGACACAAGAAAAAGTGGAAGTTAAAGCTGGTCATAGGTTGTCAAGTCTCCAGAAGATCAGAAGCTAATCAAAGCAATTTAAAAGTTATCTAAAGCAATAAATCATACTACTGGTATGAAAGGCGCTCACAGAAATTTATTCTACTTACTCACAATCCACAGAAATTAAAATTTCCTCCTCATCTAAATTGTTTAGCCACAAGTAACTGTAGATACCATGTACCAATATCCTTAATAGAATTTACTTGAGAAATCCCCCAAATTAAGGATAAATAAAAATAGCATCAGATGCTCGGATGATGTAATTGGACATTACTCATTTGATTTCAGTGAAGTAATCACAATTTATAACAAATGAAGATCTGTCTATGAGTATTACACATGGAGCCACTGGGATAAATATAACACAAACTCTTTTTTTTTTTCTTTGCGTTTGGTCCACACAGCTAAGCCCCCATTAAAAGTGAATCACTTCACTGAACAACACCATACAATTAGTAAACAAATGCCTGAGGCCAGAAAGTACTTTTCCACTTCCATCAGCTTCCGAGTCTCTTTGTCTTTGATTGACACTGAAGAAAAACTGACCTGAATGCTAAGCAAATGGAAAGTGCCACAGTGCCACCGTGTCTAAATTCTCTTGACCTTTTCCCTATATCTGTATAATGATGTAGAAGAGAGCTTAAAACTCAATGAAATTAAAAAAAAATTTAAAAAATTAAAATAAAGTGAAGTGTTTAGATTATGGGGGTGTTTTTGGCTTATCCTAACCTCTTTACAAATTCTGAGTTGCAGATAAGAAATGCTTTACTTCCTTTCAATAAGTTCATCTGTGTCAGCTTTCATAATTCATATTCAAAATTGCTTCTTATGATATTGGGTTTTTTTCAGAGACTTAGAATTACAGAATCATTAAAGGTTGAAAAGATCTCCAAGACTATCAATTCCGACTGGTAATCAGCATGTCGATCGTGCACATGGAAGTTCATTGCCTAGTTTTCCAACAGAGCAGCCCCAACAAGTAAACACAAGTAAACACATATATTTGGAACATTCCGTAATAGATATGCTCTAAGAGTCTCATCAGCTTCAATTGTCTTCTATGAAGAATGAAAATCAGTAAAAAACGAATGATCAGTACTGGGGTTTTTGCTATGTGTGGGCTTTTTGTGGGTTCTTTGTATTTTTTTCTGTAGCCAGACTCTCAGATGTAGCTTTGAAGCTGAGTACCCCACAACTCTGTATGACACATTGTAGGGGAAGCATGATGCTCATGTTGGATACAGAAAATAGAGGGCTTAAAATGGATTCAGCCATCTAAATCCAGAGACTTCCATTTGCAAGTTTTCCCTGGGCAGTGATTTCTGTTCCAGGGCAAGGCTGATTTAAATCACCTCCATTCTTCTCAAAGGTTCGTTGCTGTCTAGGCAGTGCACATCCCACTGCACCAGCACAACACAGCTATTTGTATAGCTGGGCTATGAATCTGATTAGAGAAAAATGGCATCTTTACAAGGAAGTAAGAAACAACAACAAAAAAGGTATTTTAATTTTCTCCAGATCATTTCTCAGACGCCGTTAGCAGTGTGTGACAGATTGTGTGAAGAAAGAGCAACACAAAGGGATGGGAATGAGCAGTGAAGCTGCTAGGAAGGTAATTCTCCAAAACTAGTATTGTTGCACAGCATTTCATATTTGCAGCGTCGCAGCCTCGTGTTTCATGGACCGACACCCCACACCGCACAGAGCTCCGGGCTGTCCGGAGCCAAGACACGCTGGGACACATGGTGATGACAAGGCACTGTGGCAGGCAGTGGGGCTCGGGGGACGCGAGTCGTCGTGGAGGGGCAAACAAAGAAGTGCAGGATCGCAGTCTGGGGTTCCAAGGGAGTTTATTAGGATCCACGGGCACAGGGTGAAGGAAGGTGAAGAGGGGCGGAAAGGAGGGGTGGGTAAGGGGCAGGGAACCCAAGGCTGCAAACCCCAAACAAAGGGGTGCAGAGGATTAAAAAAAGGGAACGGAAAGGGGAGTGGTCAGCTCCGAAGAGCCAACCAGGAAAAGACAGAAGGGAGGAGATAAGGAGGGGAAAAGGGGTTACAACCAATAGGTTTATAGCAGAGGAGGGTATAAACTCAGGAAACCAATAATACATTGAGCTAAGGAGAGATTTCTAGAACATAAACCATATACAGAATGGGGGCGGGGGTAGAGCGCAGGACCAATGATCTTGTGCTAATATGCATACCCTAAATCCTGCTAGCACACTGCAACACATATTATTAAACATCTTCAGTTACCATCTTTAAGGTTTCTAAGAAGTCTTAACTAAATGTGTAACCACGCATACCTGACACTTGGAAAGGCTTAGATGTCCAACACATATCTTTCAGCTAAATTATCCAATAATCAAAGAATCACGGAATTGTTTAGGTTGGAAATGACCTCCAAGATCATCAAGTCCAACCTTTGACAGATCACCACATTGCCAACCAGACCAGAGCACTGAGTGCCATGTGAAGTACTTTCTTGAACACCTCTGGGGATAAGACAGATGGGGGTGTGGAGTGGAATAGGCCTCTGCATTTACCAAAAGTGCCTCTAAGGCTCCGAGAGATCACTTTGGCCAGTACAGCTTGGTACTGTGCAGACAGACCCTTCTTTCACCCATGCCAGTGGAGGGCACAAACACACACTCACCCAAGAGGCTTTGGATAGTTCATGTGTTTTACCAGAGACAAAGCACTCAGAAGGCTCAGTCGCATGGAGTTCCAAAGAATGGTTTATTCACGAAGGCATCCAGCAGTGAAAGAGACCAAATGACCCTGAGTGTCCATTGATATAGAGATACAGGGCCAATAGTCTGAGGGCACAGAGGGGGGGGAGAGGGCAGAGGGATACGACAACTAATGGGGAGAAGAGAGGGGCAGAGTGAGGGACCAGGTCAAGGCCAACCAACATAGGAGGATTGTTACACAACATAGTCTAGGGAGAAACCATCCGATACTCAGGGGGGTAACTTCAAACCTCGGAGATGTCCCACCACCATGTTTCTGCTGCCCTGGGAGCCCTCAGCTCCCCGGCAGCCCCCAAGGTGGTCTCATCCACCACAACATGGGGATAGTGACTCCACCACCTCTCTGGGCAGTCCATTTCAATTCCTGACACCTCTTTCCATGACAAAAATCCTTCTTGAAATAATATTCAAGTTTTCATGGCATTTCTTGCCTCCTCTTTAGTAAGCAGTGCAATCAAATGACTATTAAAAAAGGAGGATCCCAAAATACAGTGTAAATAGTTCTTTTCACTTGGGAGCAGTTTGTAAGGAAAAAACCAGCCACCTGAATGAACCTGTGGCAAGAATAATGAAATATTGCCTTCTGAAGTACACTTTGGTATATGCTATCTTAGTTACAATTATAAAGAATTCAAAAGATGAAAGTGCAAAGAATTTTCTAATCACTTCTGCACATTTGGCTGTCACCCACAGACAAACTTGCCCAATAATAGAGTCAGCTGTAACTCTTAAACCAGCCTTGATGGCATAATTATAAGGGGGATAAATAATTAGCCGTCAAGGAAAGAAAAAAATAACTTTGCTTTATTTTCTATCCTGGAATACACACTTTTATCAGCTATGGACAGAATTTTTATTTGACCTGGTTACTTATTCATGTAGCATCTTATTCTTCCCCAAGTTTTTTTTCACAAAATACTCAGTGGAGTCCAAATTTAAAACCAGTGAACACAGAAAAAACCCATCTTTGAAATATTTATATTTTTTTATGACTGAAGAGAATATCCCTTTTAAAGTTAAAACACAAACACTAAACATAAAGATGGTTGAGAAATGTGACAGAATAAAAACTCTCAAGAAATTTAGTCCTGTGAACAAGGCACTGAGGTGTACCTGCTGAGAAAAACGCATGTATGCAAGTATATGCATGAGCAGATTTCCATTTTTTGCTGAGTGCCACTGAGAAACTGAGTTTACTATCTTTAAGTGTGTATCTCTGTGTCAGAGACTTGGAAATTTAAAATACCTGTCAATTTGAGGCAGGAGAAGATATCAGAATGGATTTCTTTCATGAGATGAAGATTTAAATAGCAAAGACGTTCTTGGTTTGAATAAAGATGAAAATTCAGACAAAAAATTTCAGGGTAAAAGCTATAGCTAGATGAACACTTGAAATCTTTTGGAACATGTATAGAATTAATCCACTAAGTTTTCTGGAATGTATTAACTGGGAAGCCCATGTTACAAACCAGAAAAACTTTAAACTGATTTGTTTAGAAAGGTAATGATAGAGCGGAAATCTAATTTATTCAATGCACTGAAAACTGGTTACAGTATGGATAGGAGGGTGGTACAGAACACAGCTGACTATTGATGGAAGAGTGAAAATATGGCAGAAAGGAGTCTTGGTAGGAGCATCTTTTCTGGGAAAATCACAGTAAATACAGTCGTGAAGACATAAATTTCAGACCTTGCTCCCAAAAATGTTAGGGAAAAATCAACTAACTCAAAGGTTATAATCTGATTTTCTCCCTCTTCTTACCATGAAAGAGTACAAATACATTGAGAAAACTCAAGTCCTTCACAAAGATCATCATGTATAAATTAGTAAAAACAGTATAGTTAAGGCACTGTTATCTCAAGAGAAATGGATTTAACCTATGAATTCTTAAGATACATCAGAATTTAATTTCAAATACTTTTATAAAAGCTATAAGGTATTTAGTTTAATTTCTTTTTTAAGAAATTAAAAAATTTAATGACAGAGGTTGGTAATCATCTCCTCACAAATGCATACATTAAGACCACAATGGCTCTTATAGGTCATTAGAACCATCTCTTACCCAAAATTTCTTTTGTTTCACAGAAAAGCATCCGGGAGGTTGTTGCTTTGTTAAAGGATATAATATTATATTCTAGAGATCAGTCCTTAAGGCTGGCACAGTTTTAATGGGTCAGTTTGGTAAATATTACAAAGTTGGAATATTAGTTAAGTCTCTCTCAGGAGACAGAAGTTCATGTTTTCTAGTCTTTTGCAATTCTAGGTACTTTGGCAGAGAGTTTATATTTCCCAATTCCTCCATGTGAAAGAAGAAGCACTCTGGATTTTCTGATTTTCCCCCATTTTTTCTTGTAAGAGGTAATATTGCAGGGGAGACACTTTCTACGTTCAGTTTTTGTAGACTGCCCATTATGATCAGTTCTGAAAACCAAAATGGAATCATTAGTATTATCACATAGTAACTGTTTTTATTAGCAAAATGTTAGCAGTTTTGCATTTTCTTACACAGGTTTTCTCTTTCCGTAGGTTTTCTCCTTCCATTTGCGTCATGTTATTGCTGACACATCACTCAGATTTCTATAGATGACCAAGTATGTACAACTGAGGTGGATGCACATGGTTCAGTTTCAGCTTTTCTTCTTTCTTTTATTTTTTTTTTAAATTTGGGTTAATTTAATATTTATTTTCTTATTGCTGGAATGCAAAATTATGTTTCATTAAGTTCAAAGAAACACCAAGACAGGAAGCTAAACAAAATGTTTCCTAAAGTTTATTTCAAGCATAATTAATAATTCAATTCTTAAAATTATAAACTCTTGTTTTCATGAGAATTCATGTATCATCCCAGATGCTTTTTACAAAAAATTACTCACAGCATTAGAGAGCTGCTGTTTTAGACCAGCTTGGGATCAGACCTTAAGAGTATTCACTAAAATGCAGAATTCTTAGACAACCATCAAGAACTTTGCACGCACCAAAATGATTAGCCCACAGAAGTAAAAATAGCATCTGGGGATTGATGAAGTGTCCAATAGTTTTTCCTGCTATTTTAAACATTCTTTGTTTCCTGCAAAGCTCAGTCACACAGATTGGTGTTCCAGAACTGTCACTGGGTCTTATAAATGCCAACAATGCACAGCGTTTGCTTGCATTCTGATTTGTCCAACATTTCAGATTACATGGGTGAATTCAATCTGAATATTTGTTACACAAGTGATAATGGTCTAATGAGCAGGAGTTGTTCACATTATAGAAAGGTATTCATGATATAAATCTAGGCTGGGGTTTTCTACATTGCCTTGTACAGTGTGTGGCCTCATACCCGCAAGAGAAAGCATCACAATACTGTCTTTCAGTTGTCCTATGACTGAAGTTTTTTACATTAAACTGGAAAATATTATGTTTTACTTTTCACTGGAATCCACTAATTGGCCTAGGGCAGAAAGGAGCAGCACTGTTCTCTCACTATCCATTTTCACATCTTTTGTTCTCAGTGACCCTTTGAAAGTTCAAACCAGCACCACTCCTCCCCTGACAGAAAATCTGCTCAGAAGATCACAGTGCCCTAATTTACTTCTCCAAGCAGGGAGTTGAATTCCAGCTGTCTACATGGACCTACATGGTGAATTCTACATTTCATTTCCCTCTTACCTTGAGAATTGAAAGACCAGAAAGGCTCTTGATAATTACAGATAGCAATACATGTAAAACCTGTAAGGCAAAAAAGTATCAGCAGGAGATATTTAGATCAATATAATTTGTGAGATTGTAGAGGTTAGTGTTCTTCTGGTACAGATTTCTGTATTTTTTGCTAGGATTCTGTACAGGCATAATAAAATTTACACCAAAAGGGACTGAAGAAAAAAAAAAAAGAAATAGGTTGGACAAAAACACCTTACATTGAAGATCTATATATCTAAGAGGTTTATATTTGTGAGTTTGGCTGCTATGCTGGAGGTATACATTTTTATTTTTAGCAATTATTATGATTGTGTTCATGCTATATGTAAGACAGTAAAGTCCTTTCTTGCCCATAAGTTTCCTCTTTTTAATGTGGTTCTTTGTAATACCTTTGAAAAATATCCAGCATCTGATAATATACGTGGTAATTACAGCATTATCTTGAAGGCTGCTCCCAACTCCTTTCACAGCTCACGTTTCCACTGAAGGTAATTCCAGCTCTGTGAGACTAATCGATACTAGAAAGATTTATGGTATTACTGTAGATCCTAACTGAGAACAACTTAATGCCATTTATTATAATTCGTAATATACATATCACTCAGGATAACAAAAGCTAAAGCTCCTCACACTTCAGTAAAAGATAAACATATTTTTTAAAAGGTAGCACCAAATATAACACCAATATTCATTTCAGTATAATGAGAAAGATTAGTAAATTAATTTACTAGTGTATATTGATCTATTCTGCTGACAAATTAGTTTTTGAAAATTCTAGGAAGTAGACGAGAAGAAAACGCTTCAACTGATCTAGTCTCTTGGACCACACAAAGACACCATTATGAGTTCCTTGGCATTTTTTCCTTGAATTAAATTGCCTTAATTCTCATTTTGTGTGTTGCATGGTCAATTCTCATTTTATGCTCAACATAGGCACAAGTCACAGAAAGGAAAACTCAATAAACTTGACTGATCTTCCTGTATTTTAAGGTTCAAATTTATGTTAGATGCAGAGAAAGAGAACTGAAGATATTAGCTTTAATGTGTTTTCCAAATTGGAAAACAGCAAAAATGAAGGGTTAGCTATAAAATTTATATTACAGCTTAGCATGTTCCTCATAACTCCATACAGACATGAAAAAAATGCTTAGAAAGGAAAAAAAACAATCACAAAGTTTTCTAAGAGGTTTTGTGGGTCTGGTTTTATTTTGAGGATGTTTTGAATGTTTGCTTTTTTTGTTGGGAATTTTCCCGTACGGAGAGACAACTCGGCAAAGTCCAGATTGTGCAGCTCTGCCTCCTGACATCACATCATCACCTCATGTAGTAACATTCTGAAATCTGCAGCCTAAAGTAGCTAAGGATTTGCTCCAATCCTGTGTCACTCTTCACCTGCACTTCTTTGAAGCGCCTAGTGAAGCCACAATGCCCCAGTCCCTGAAAGCAAAGATGTATGGCAGGGATATCAACACTCTGCATGTACTGACAGCATCAATCATGAAATGACAGCATGAAAAGTCGAGCCTAAGCTCTCTGCAGAACTGGCAAATGAATCAAGCTATTTGTCAGGACTGGACAGGAAAAAAAACAATGATTTTCTCTGGGAGGGAAAGAAAGGATGAAAAAATGCCAAGGTAGAAGGCACCAGGATGAGCAAAATGAATAGCTTCATTTACTGGGAGATAAGGACAATGACAGATCTTAGGAGGTCCTAAGGTGGATGTAAGTGAGGACTGATGTCCTGAGCTATCAGAAGCAGATCCAAAGGGCTAAAATGACATTTTTTCTGTGCAGACCTCAGACTTCGGAACACAAGTTTTCTTTCCTTGCTCCCTAGAGAACATGTACTTTGAAATGGCTGAAAAAGGTCAGAGGCCTTTGATACACAATGTTCTAAATACCACATTAACTAACAAAACTATGTCAAAAGTATGTCAATTAAAATAACGGCAAGCAGGCTTTCCCAAGTCAGTAAGGAGACAGCTTGTTCATTTAAGAGATTTGTAAGAGTATCTTTTCCAGACTGATGACGCTAAAGAACATAAGCTACCTGGCAGCCCATGAGCACTCAGTACCTTTGAGTGAAGCACACCATGACTGTACCTGCTGAGACATCCAGTGCAGTAGAAAGGAGAGTGTAGCTTATTCTATGTGACTGTGTCTCTACACCATCTGTGAGAGAGAGGGAAAAGAGGACTCCAACTGTGAAGCTGTTGCATAAATTCTCTCATGGATTTCAACTCTGAATATGTCAAAAGCCAATGTATACCCACTACTTTTTGGGCCTCTTTTCTTTTATGAGATGTAACTGATTTCCCTCCACAGTGTAAATCCTTAAGTCTGACATGTGAATGTCTTCCATATCTTCATCTTACTAGACTTTACATGGAAAACTACTCCTGAAAACAAAGGTCCCTAATGCATTTCCATGCATTTTGAATCTACCCTTGACTGCTAGAGGAACAATATTCTGAAGCATTGTCAAGGCTGGGGGGATAGTATTGGTTACTTGAGAAGTGTCTGTCCTTGCTGGCAAGCTCTACTCTTGCATTATAGAGGCACCACAGATACTTCTCGTAAGGGAATTTCTCCTTCTTTTCTGCTATTCTTAACAGGCCCTTTCTTGTTACTTAAAAAAATGAATAAAATCTATTAAAGAGTTCATTGTTTCTAGTGTGAAGTACATGGTTTTGAATAATTGGATTTTTAAGACAGATCCAAAATTTTAGATGTACACATACATTGTGTTAAGAACACATAAGGCAATAAGTTTGCAAATGAAATTTAATGGTTTACTCTGTATCTTTTGTATTTTACTTAAACTTTGTCATATTTACTTACAGAAAAATCATTTCCAGAATAACTGCACTTTCTTGCATTATTATAAATCTGTGAAAACAGATGCATGCAGCTCCTTATTTGGCCTGCTGATGTCTGACAGTGGCAATTCATCTATTCCATAGCAGTCACTAAACACAGTATTGAGCCTGACACAAAAGCATTTCAGTTATTGATTGAAAGTGGCACTTGTGACATAACCCCCTGGATCTGGCACTTATTTCTACAGAATATCCATACGTTTACATAGATGTATTTTTTTGGGAACATGGACAGTGTAATCAAAGAACCCTCAGCAGATTTTCTGATGATACCGACCTGTGTGGTGGAGTCAACATGCTGGAGGGAAGGGATGGATCCAGGGGAACCTGGGCAGGTTGGGGAGATGGGTCTGAGTGAAACTCATGAAGTTCAACAAGGCCAAGTGAAAGGTTCTGCACCTGGGTCAGGGCAATCCCAAGCACAAATACAGGCTGGGTAGAAAATGAACTGAAATCAGCCCTGAGGAGAAAGACTTGGGGGTGCTGGCAGACAAGAAGCAGAACATGGACCGGAAGCATGTGCTCACAGCCCAGAAAGCCAGTCCTGTCCTGGGCTGCATCCCAATGACTATGATCAGGAGCTCAGGGTCTCTGCCCCTCTACTCAGCTCTCATGAGACCCAGCCTGGAATGCTGTATTTAGCTCTGGGACCCCCAGCAAAAAGAAGATGTGGACCTGTTGGAGTGAGTCAAGAGGAGGCCATAAAAATCAACAAGGCAGCTCTCCATGAAAGCAAGCTGAGTGGGTTGGGGCTGTTCAGCCTGGAGAAGACTCTGAGGAGACCTTACAGCCCCTTCCAGTACCTAAAGGGGACCTAAAAAGAGATGGAGAGTGACTTTTTACAAGGGTGTGTAGTGATAAGACAAGGGATAATGGCTTCAAACTGAAAGAGTGCTGGTTAAGCTAGGATATTAGAAAGAAATTATTCCCTGTGAGGGACGTGAGGCACTGGAACAGGTTTCCCAGAAAATATATGGATTGCCCATCCCTTCTAGGTGCTCAAGGTCAGCTTGGAGCAGTCTGGTGAGTGGAAGGTGTCCCTATCCTTGGAAGGGGTTTGAGGCTAGATGAGGTCCGTTCCAACGCAACCCATTCTGTTATATTGAATTTTTATTTGTCTCCCAGATCATGTTTGCTGCTGAAAGTGTTTTGTTCTTTGTTTCAGAGTTTGATGACATACTTAGCCACTGAAGTTGTCTGTTCAAAATCTCATCCTAATGGTTAAAAGTCAGGCTTTCCAAGACCATATTGTGATAAAAGAGAAATTTCTTGTTTACCAGACACCTAGAGGGGAAGCAGTGTATTTGAAAAGTAGGAGGGGCAACTGCTAAACAAGGCAGATTTGAATAAAAACCAATGAGATGAAATACAGTGGTATACTTCTGAAATGAGAAATATCAAACCTATTGTGCAGAACCAGATTTATGACATGTCTAGAGAGAAAAAAATATTTACCATCTTTGATATTTGTATGTCATGATCAGTTTTACAGTAGGTGAAAAATAGAATAATATGATGCATATTTTATAAAGCATAGAAAAAAAATTACCTTATTTCTTCCAAAGAATTTCAGAGACTTCTAATTTATTATTTCTATAAATTAAAACAGTGTTCTGACTAGCTCTGCTTTTATAAACATTTCAGATAGTATGATGGGACCAGCGTTGGTCTTTCCTGTATTATTTTCTTGCTATGTTCATTTGAACAGATTATATTTTCTAGCATTTTGTGCATCCCTGAAAACTAAAAAATACCTTTTTTTAAATTAATAATATGTAGGTTATGGGAGGAATTGTGGTGCTCAAGAGTTTCAATAGCTGCTCCTCTTCTCCCTTTGCCTTATCTAAAAACACTAAATTAAAAATAATAAAAATGTTGTCTCTTCAAAGTGATGCCTCTGACAAGAGAAAGAAATCCAACAAAATTTATGTATTAAAGCTACCTTGTGTGGTTTTGGTGTCAAGCAAAATTCCATGCAGGCACCTCTGCAACCTACCAGCATTTGGCCCTGTGGAGTCTACAAAATTGTTTTACCTTTCTTTTTGAACTTATTATATGGAACTTAATTTCTTGTAAACATCTATGTGGGTTCATTTCATGTACTTACAAAGTAGTATTTTTATTATTCTCAAACTCATTTTTTTTACATTTATATCACTGTGTAGCTGGACATCACTGTACTAGTTCCTCTGTTCTTTTAGCAGAAAAACTACATCAGCAATAATCGCATGCAGTAACTGCCTCTTACAGTATTTGTAGCATACTGTAACATATTCTTTTCATGATTTTGTCACTTAAAATTCAATGGATTTTTGGGATTCTTCTTGCTTCTATGGTACAGACCGGGTTTTTTCTGCCTTTTGCAGGGATTCCTAGCATACCATTGTCCTCCTCTATTGTTTTTTTCTACAGTAAGGATTACATGTTTTAGACATGTTCCCACCCCCCCTACCTGCCCCCCAACTTTCCAGATATGTCTGGAAAGCTTCAGTATTACAGTATTACTATATACTGTACATTATAATTGTACATTGTAATTATATATAATTATGGAATATCTGGAGGAGTCCACACATTCTGGTATAAAAATTAGATGTTTGGAGTTTTTTTCTCTTGATGCCAGACTGTTACTTTTTCAGAAATATCTTTATTTATAACAACTATTTACAGAAACTAAACAGAAAAGAAAAAAAACACACTGTTTTTCAAAATAAAAATACTTTTAGAGTAGCTGAACTGTTTGTATATTTCCAAATATTTACTTAGCTCAAGCTGGTGGACACCAAACCAAAATATCCATGTCTACAGGTTATTGAAAATCCACTTGTCATCTAAGTAATGGTGAGTGACTCTGCATGCATTCTTACCTTATATCTGTAATTAAATATTTTAGTTTAATCCATCTATGGTACCTCACCCTCAAGTTTCCTGCACAGTCCACCTAAATCGCAGGAGTTTAGTTGTTTTAATCAGTGTTCTGCCTCCCTCAAATATAAAGAGGTAAGGCTGGATTCCAGTCAGTTCTCACTGCAACACTTGGGCTTGAGAAATGAGAGAAGAAATTGAGCAACGAAACAGAGGGTCCAGCTTTCTGCAGTGCCAGTAAGGTCTGGCTGGGGTGAAAGAGCAGGCTCCTGAAATATAACAGAAATTAAACTTTCACTAGTATGGATTAATCTTGCTAATGAGGAAAACATCCAGGCAGCTACTGAAGGTGAATAAAGAATAGGCAAAAGAAAGCATCTTCCAGAGACAGGGAATTGCATAGTTCAAGAAGTGAGACACTGAGCTCTGAATGCCTCAAAAGCTCCCAAGCTGGAACTTAAAAATAGGTGGGCAAAAGTTCCCAAACAGCCTAGAAATAATCATATCAAAAGATGCTCTTTTCTTATAGGGAGAAAGCATTAAGTAGGAAAAACTGAGTTCTAAAACTGAGCCTGACTTTCACTTTTGAAAGGGTAAAAATGAAAATAAGCTGCACCCAGCTGGAGAACTGGTTTGTGATTTCAAACTATGAAGGTTCTTGAATTTAGGATCAAGGTAATAGATGCATAATTCAAGTGCATCCAGGAGAAGTGTCCTCATAAAAACCAACCTATATTATATGGCTACTGTTTTTCTTTATTTTCTAAATTATTTGTCCAGTCTCCAGCTGATGAAAAGAATTGTATGAATGTATGGTTTTGTCTTCCAGTTCCTTGAATGCTTTATTTTGAAAGGAAAACAGGGTTGATCACTAGCATATGTGCTATACACGCGTATCATAGTGGACATGTGTGTACATGCACAGGCGTACACTGTTATTTTGTTCCTTTTTGCACAGCAGTGATATTTCAGAGCTAAATTTTTTTGTAATGCAATGATTAAAAAAGCCATACTCTTGAAGGTCAACCTAATGCATGATTCCTAAGCTTAATAATTATGGAATAATCTCCTCAAGATCCTAAGCATCCGTAATTACTGTATGGAGATTTTCTTATTTCTGGGCTTGTTTACTAAGAGGTAAGGTTGATAGAAATCGAACATCTCTTATGAACTTTACCATGGCTGTTTGTAGAGCAAATTGAAATGCTCTTAAAGTCATTCTTAGCATGCTTTTATTCACACTATATGTTTAAAGTAATGTCTCTCATTTTAGTCTATTAGATGTGAAATTGAATTTTAGGTGAGAGTGCAAGTGTTATTTCAGCTAATATTGCTTTCCCATTGGTACTAATTTGTAGGTTTTTGAAGAGCAAATAATTAGAAAATGTAGAATTTTTGTAAAGAAATATTAATCTTTGTGAAGTAACCTTATGATCATCTTCTTCACATTTCATAATTACATTGGCTGGTGTACATGCCTACGGTTAAAAAGTTTTTTTTAAATCTACCCAGTTCCCCCTTCCTTGTAAATAATTGTATAAGGACATGAGCATGTGTAAGTCAGAGCTCTTTGAAATACAGTGTGACAGGTTCCAAATCAGATTCCTTATTATCTACTATAACAGTAATTCCAGAGTTAAATGGTATGGTTTTCTTTCTTAGGAAATGCCTATAAATGTTTGCATATATGTCATTAAAAGCCTTTTTTTACAAAAATAAGAGGTAAGGTTTTCTGGTAAGATTATCCTTATCTCATTCGAGATACAAACTAGAATGAGGCAAGGATGATTTCATGAGGATTTCTTGTTCCTCAGTAAGCCTCCAGTTCATAAATTACCAAGCCATTCTGTCTCCAGGGAGGCAATATCCAAAGCACAGCAGGCAAAACATCTCCCAAGTGTGGACCAGCTGCAGCTCATTTTTTTACTCAGTCCTTAAGTACCCTACTTGCAAGGTATAACCAAAACAACTATTTCACATCTGTGAATATTCAATTCCTGTACATGCTGGAAGCTGTTAATTCTGGTTAAATTCTACTGAACCTAAAGCAACAGACAGCTTTTTATTCTTTCTTTTCTGAAGCACAGCTCTGATTCCAAGGTTTCCACTGCCACAGACAGCTGGAGCTATCCCTCCATCAACAGCCCCCAAGAATGGACATCCTATATGCCTAAGCAGGGAAAAAGGGGGAGCTGCAAAAAGGCTCAGAAATACCCTTTTCTATTCTGATCTTAGCGGGTGGTTTCTGCTCTTCTTTGCACTGCTTGATCTCAAACATGGAAATTATGCCAAAAGGGACACTGAGGGGAGAAAATGTCCTCTCATCCTGCCTCTGAGTCAGTTGTTAATCATAGAGTAAAGCAGTTTTCTGTACTTGTTGAGTCATTTATGTGCCTCATTTGTTGGTAGGTAGACAGACACAAGACACTGATGAGTACAGTGATTTTTTACCAAAGCACATGGAGAATAGATCTGTTCTGTACAAATAACCACATTGATATGCAAATTGAGATATTTGCTATTCATAAATACTTATTCTCATTTCAAACGTTTCAGGAAATTGCCGAGCATAAACAGGACCACATGATTTTGGCACATCAGATACAAAAGAAATGAAGTAATAATGAATAAACAGGCAATCTGCATTTGAAAGTAGGTTTGTTTCAAGTCATTATGTACAGTAGTGGTATTCATTGTGATGCCTGATGGTTTTTGTCTTTTCTCTTTATACCCTTTTTTAATAGCTTTTTTATACATTTTAAACCCTTTCCCATTCCTTGTATCTTTCACTCCCTGTACCTTAGCCCTACATGTCTATGACCCTTGTACTCTGATATTTAGCCTAGTTGGGGTTCTCTGGGGAAGACGAAACATCCCTACTATCTCAGAACTAGAAGCTCCTACCTTGGATGGGGCCTCCTCTCTGGAACATGTTTTTTTAAACTACATTGTAGTCACATGGGGCGGGGGGGGATAACTAGAATAGGGGGACAATTACTTAATTTGTTAGGTTTCTTACTGGGGGATTTTAGGTACATATGCTAATTTGTAAGGTCCATAAAATTGTATATGTGTTGTACACGGTGTGTGCTCCTTGGCGTGATTCCACCTTTGACAAGGGGGCACCTGGGATCCTATTAAAACCAAGGTAATACCCTTTTTCCCTACACTGCTGTGTCTGCCTCTTATCTTTACCAGCTTTTAAGGCATCAATTGAAACAATTTTGATCAGAAGGAGGAAAGTGAATGAAAAACTATTTCTTCAAAAGGGCTTAGCTAGGTCTCATTTACAGAAAAGATTGAGTTAATATTTGATATAACTTTTATCCCATTTACTGAAAAGGATTTCATATCAATTATATTTGACTGCTTGAGCCCTAAGAATTTCTGCTACCTCTGAGCTGCCTTGCAATTTCTCTCCTAATTTGATTATTTATGAATATCCTTAAAAACAGTTAATGCCTTAATATCAGGACTCTATCAAACACCTGTGAAAACAATTTGCAATCTATACTCCTGTTGAAGTGTCTATACAATTGGTTTCTTTTCATTCTTGAGTACAGTGTGCAAAAAATCTCCACAACTCTTTATTTCATTCAAATTGAATAATCACTGCAAACTAATAATTTTCAGATATATAGAAGACATAATTATAAATAAGTCTTTAAAATTTCATCCTTTTTTACCTTTCTTTCAGCATTTTACAAATTTCATATTTTTTCCCTTCTAATTTGCAACAAAAAATATTTTGAATACCTGGTTTAGTTAATGTCAGTGAGCTCATCTAGCTGGCTGAAAACAACTGTTCAAAGATAAATTTCTATATAGTTTATCTTGTGGTTATATACACTTTATAACTTTTCACAAATTGATCATTAAGAAGTGCTTTTTTTAATGCTGCAATAATTTTCATGCAATAAGTGGGAATATCTTCCTAGGCTGCTACCTGGGTCTTTGATTTCTGTGGCTTTTTATGGCACTCTGTGAATAAATACACTAACACAGATCAGATAGCCTTTCTGTGGGGATTGCCTATTATATCCCTAGTAAAAACTGACATTAAAGGTTCACTGAAGTTCATAACATTGTTTAAAATCAATCAAAAATATGGTAGAAGGCCTAGAGCACATTCCTGGTGCATGGAGGTCGAGCATGTTGGGTTTGTATAGTGCAGCAAAAAAGGGATTCAAGAATGATTTAAGGGCAGTCTATCTCCGCCTGAAGGAAGTCACAAAGTTGATGGAATCAAATCTTTCTCCAAAGTGACATCCCATAAAAAAGGTGAAATGGCTGCAAATTAATCTGGGAGAAGTACAGATGGGATTAGGCAAAGATTCTTCAACCAACATTTCTATGATGATGACTTTCCAAGACTACCAATGAGAGAGGCCAAACTACACTATAAACTTTGGCTAAACCTTGTAATGGACCACTTTTCACTGGAGCTTCTGTATTTCAAGATGCTGGAGGACAGAGACATGAGACTAGCTACACTATATTAAGGAAGAATTCCTTGCATCACACAGGTGTGTATCAGTAGAACAATAATGAGATTTTCCTTAATGCACAGGAAGACCAAAACTGTCTCCAGTGTCTCAGAGAATAAGTGTCAGATACAAATTCAATCAACATATTTGAAATTCACAAATATATGCAGAATAATTGTAATTTATAAATTAAAGTTTTTAAATCGATAAAGGTTTGTCATTTCAGTAATATTTCAAAGCCTAGGGTAAAACTTGGGCTTATATAATACTTGTCTCTCTCTAAAATTTTACTATTTATTCTCCTCAGGCAAAATATAAAGGAGGTAAGAGGTTTTTGTGAAATTTTAACAAATGAATGTTCAGTTCTGGCCAAAAAATTGAAAAATTACATTATTGTATTCTCTCAGTTCTAATACCTTGTGCTACAATGTAATGAAACAGTTAAGGTGTTTCTCTGTGCCTGACTTTGAGCTAAATTTTGATATATAGAATTCACTATAAGTGAAATCCACTATGCATATTTCTAATTATATATTCTTTTTTTTTAAGTGTGTTGAAATCTCACTGTAATTGCTCAAAGGAAATGGATGTGACTTCTCTTCAAATTAGCATGAAGAATATGGTACCCAAACCCTTTGTCCTGATGTACGAGGTTTTGGGGTTTTTTTTCTTTTCTTTAATGGAGTGTAATCTCTCCATAATGTCTGAAATCAGCATTCAAATACCAACAGTGTCACGTTTGTGATATCTACTAGCTATTGAATTATACTGACTAAAAGTTGGAATATATTTTCCATTGTGTCCACCATTTAAATTAAACATGTGGATGGAACAATCTGAGTAAGAAAATGCACTCTCTTTTAAAGGAACATATTAAGCTTAATGTGATAGATGTGCAAGAAGGTGTAAAGCAATATTCAGAGACTGACATTTTTTCAAGAGTACAAAAATGTTAATGAGAAATACAAAAATTTCTCTACAAACAAATGTTCTGGAAATTCATAGAACTATAGAATATCTTGAATGGGAAAAGACCCACAGTAATCATCAAAATCCAACTCCTGGCCCTCTAGGACACTCCAAGAATTCCACCATGTGCTTGGGAGAGTTGTCCATACACTTCTTTAATTCTGTCTGGCTTGGTGCTGTGACCACTGCCCTGGGGAGCCTGTTCAGTGCTCAGCCACCCTCTGGGTGAGAGCCTTTTTCTAATATCCAACCTAAACATCCCCTGACACAGCTCCCGATATTCCCTCATGTCACAGACAGCAGAGATTAGTACACCCCCAAAAAGAGAGCTACAGGCCATTTCAAGGCATAGAAGGGAGACATGAAAAATAAAAGACTTTGAATAACTGTGTTTGGGCTATTTAAATAAAAACTCTAGAATGATTGTGCAATACAGTATTCAGATTAACACAGTCATAAAAAATGTGAATTATACTTGATTATAATTTTTCTGAATCACAGTAAATTATTTCTTAATTGAGCCAAAAAACAATGCATTGTCACTGTTCCAAGACACGGCTGATTGGGTTTTTTTTCTGATCTTAAATTTAGATTAAAAGTCTGCATTTTTATCTACTCCAAACCTAGCTCTAAGAAGTGCTAATTTTAAAAAAAATCCCAATGTTACAGAAAATTCATAATCTGGTATTCTCACTCACAGAAATTTGGGATTGGCAATTCTCTAGCCAGAGCATATTTTAATCCTCTCACTACACCTGTCCACTATCCCAAGCCAGTTCTACTTGGACAGTGCATTGAGAAGATCCACAAGCATTCTCCATTGATAAGACTAGTGAGCTGGGGAAAGAAGAAGTTTAAAAATATTTTTTTATTATTTTTCATGTACACAAAAATAAACTTCAAAAGATTACTGAAAATAATTGCAGCCACTGGTAGAGCCCAAGCCACAACAGATACCCATTGAGGACCTCACACTGTAGTAGGTGGTTATTCCTTGAAGGAAGATTCCCTGGAGAAGAGCCCACACTTGAGCAGCTCTTGAAAAACTGTAGTCTCTGGGAAGAAACCACAATGGAAGGGGCTTATCCTGAAGGATTGGAGCCTGTGGAAGGACCCCTGCAGGTGCAGGGAAAATGTGTGAAGAGAAAGGCACAACGGAGAGGAACTGACATACATAGACCACAACTCCCAAACCCACCATCCTGCATGACTCAGAGAAGAGTGAGGAAGTAAAGGAGTCAGGAATGAAGGAGTGAAGTCGAGCCTGGGAAAAGAAAGGAGAAGGGGTAGTAGGCAGTATAGTAGCGCATGCCTGCAAGTTTTAGTGATTGAAAGACCAGCCGCAGGGGGCTGTGACAGCCTGAGCTGTTTAGGTCATGGAGACCTGTGGAAACCAACCATGAGCCCCTGCTGTTGGAGAAATTAAGCATGCACCGGACCTGAAGATCATTGGCTCTGCACTCTCCCCCGTCCCTTTTCCTATATGGATTATGTTCCAGAAGTTTCTCCTTTGTTCTCCTGAGCTCTGTATATTATTGGTTCTTTTGAATTTTGTACCCTCCCCCCATCACAAGACTATTGGTTTGCACCCCTTTCCCTCTTCCCTCGGCCTTCCTGGGTTGGCTCTCCGGAGCTAACCCCTCCCCTTCTCCCTTCCCTTATAATCCCTTGCAACTGTCTGTTTGGGGCTTGCAGCCTTTGGACTTCCAGCACTGTGCCCGTCCCTGTCTCTCTGTCCCTCCTCGTCATCCCTAGACCCTCACCTGAAGACTGCAAACTGCATGCCATACATTCTTTTGTCCCACCTCAGTTCCTGCCTGCCTCCATCCCCCAGGGACTCCACAGACGGGCCAGTGAGCTTCGCTGCCAGGGCACACCCGGCGTGTGTGCAGCATGGCAGCTTGCCCTTTCGTTGTGGCTTCAGGGCATGCTGCCCGGACCTGAGACCGAGCGAATCCACAAGGCAGGTAGTTTCAGTTTTGTATTTTTTTGTCACCATTGTACTCTATTTTTAATGAGCAAAAAGGAATTAATTTCCCCAAGTCAAATCTATTTTGTCTGTGACAGTAACAGGGAAGTGACCTCCTGTGTTTATGTTGACCAGCAAGTTTTTCACTTTATTTTCTCCTTCTGCCTTGTTGACAAAAAGAGAAAGAGAAGGAGAAGGAAAACAGCTGAATGAGCATTTGGCAGCCAGCCAGCGTTAAATTCGTCACAATTTTTAGATGAAACTGGACAAATACTTCTCAGAAATCATTACCTCTTAATATAGAGAAAAAGATGGAAACAAGAACAGAAGACTTTAGACATTATAACATGAGGTTTCAAGGAATTGTTCTTCATAAAGTGAAGGTTAAAAAAGCAAACTCAGCAGATGTCTCTAGGGAGCAGAAATATATTAGGTAAGTTGATACTGTACTATGCTTATGCTATTTAGGTATTACATGAAGACTGCTGAAATTTCAAGTTTGCTGCTACATCTTATATACTTAACAGGACTTGTTTAAATACTCAACAACTAAATTTAAAAACAGGTTTGAAAACTAAAACTATGTCAAATAAATAAATTAATCCATTGTTACTCTATCTTTCACAGGTTTACTACAGACTTCTGTGCAAAGATGAGCACTGCTAAGAAAACTGCAGATGCTCAGAAGCCCTGGGTGATGTAAACTGCACTCCATGTTCTCCATGGTGTAGTGCAGAAGGTGTTCCATTCTTCAGAAATACACCCAGCAAGCTGCACTGGGGTGAACTATATTTCATGTTAATATTCAGCTGGCATTGCCTGCCTTCAGTAGGGGTAGATACAGGGCTATAATAATTTGTTTGGTTGATTCTTTCTATTCTGTTCATTTTGTTACATGGGCACTTCATTGGATACAAGGGATCAACTCTGGCCTAACAAAAAATTTTACTATCTCTCACCAAGATTATTTCTAACTCACTAGCTCTTTTATCAGAAGACTGTAACTTTGATTACCTTGACACTGTTGTGATTCTTGATTGCGCTTTGCCCTCTCCAGTTCATATTTCAGTCTGGTACTAGCTCTGCTCTGAAGACCAGAACACATTTACCACAATAATGAAGACACCTTTAGCCTGCCAGAATCAGCAGTGTGGAATTAAGGACCAGGAAGTGGGACAGATCCCAGTTGTTGCACTGGCTGCTATATAAAAAATGTCTACAAATGTAATGGTGTCAGCACTAAAGGTACAAAATAATAACTGCAGCAAATCCTTTATCTCTGCAGGCTTCCAGTAACTGAAGCAACCCCACAAGAAAGATGGAGAGAGACTATTTACAAGGGCCTGGAGTGACAGAACAAGGGGGAATGGCTTTGAACTGACAGGGAGTAGGATTATAGGGAATACTAGGAAAAAATTCTTTACAAGGAGGGTGGTGAGGCCCTGGAACAGGTTTCCTAGAGAAGTTGTGGATGCCCCATCCCTGGAAGTGTTCAAGGTCAGGCTGGATGGGCTTCTAAATAACATGGTCTAGCAGACGGTGTCCCTGCCCATGGCAGGGGGCTTAGAACAAGATTGTCGCTGTTGAGCCACTAGCAGAGAAGGAAAACCCGGATTCTCAGCGTGGCATAGAAAAAGGGCCCTTTATTGTTTGAATCCGACATATATATGTAGACTTTTCAGAGGTCACCCAGATTGGTCAGTCAGAAACCTCCCCCTAGGCCTGATTGGCCAGGCCTGAACTGTCCAAATCTCGAGACACTGTTTTAATAACATCCAAACTTTATCTTTGTTTATAAAACACAAAAGAAATTCTCATGGGAAAAACCTGTGCTAGCCACACAAGATGACCTTTAAGGTCCCTTCCAACCCAAACC
This sequence comes from Entomyzon cyanotis, assembly GCA_024500445.1. Classification (NCBI taxonomy): domain Eukaryota; kingdom Metazoa; phylum Chordata; class Aves; order Passeriformes; family Meliphagidae; genus Entomyzon; species Entomyzon cyanotis. The sequence continues at coordinate 8,558,980 of JAKEPQ010000756.1, forward strand.
ATTCTATTGTTTTGTGATTTAGAGCACTGCAATGTGGTGGTGGATGAGACCACCTTGGGAACTGCTGGGGAGCCGAGTGGTCCCAGTACAGAAGGATTTCGCTGGTGGGAGAAATCCTAAGGTCTGAATACACCCCCTTGGCAATAAAATGGTCCCTCCCCAGAACTGTATAAATCCTCCTATGTTGCTTGGCTTTAACCTAACCCCTGGCTCCATCCCTCCCTTCTTCCCATTGGTTGTGGTGTTCCCCCTGCCTTCTCCCCCCTGACCCTCAGATGACCCTTATATCTAGGTGTTGCGGTGCATGCCTGAAAGTTCTAGTGCTTAAGAGACCAGCCGCAGGGGCCTGTGACAGCCTGGACTGTTTAGGTCATGGAGACCTGTGGAAACCAACCATGAGCCCCTGCGGGTGAAGAAACCATTTCTAGAGACTTCTCCTTTGTTCCCTCTTGAGTTGTGTATCATTGGTTCATTTGAATTATGTCCCTGTCCCTCTTCCCTCTGTCCCGGTTGGTCTGCACACCTAACCACTCCCCTTTTCCTTCCCCATATAACCCTTTGTCACTGGCTGTTCGGGGCTCGCAGCCTCCGGACTTCCAGCCCTCCGTCTGTCCCCGTCACTCCGTCCCTTCTCGCCGTCCCTGGACCCTCACCCGAAGACCCTCAGATGAATCCCTGGAAGCCTGCAGACTGCGTGTCGTACATTCTTCTGTCCCACCTCGTTTCCTGCTCACCTCCGTCCCCCAGGGACTCCGCAGACTGGTCAGTGAGCTTCTCTACCAGGGCACACCTGGCGGGTGCGCGGTGTGGCGACTTGCGCTTTCTGTGTGGCTTCGGGGTGTGCTGCCTGAACTCGAAAGCGAGAAGCCACATCTAGGGATACCTGGGGTCCGTCTTCCTCTTTCACCCTGGAACTCTTCAGAATAAAGACCTCTAGAATATCCAGCTGATTGAGCACTCTGAGCTCTTTGTCTCTGGTAACATACGAGCGATCCAGCTCCCTGGGAGAGTGAGAAACTGTGCCTTACACCGGCTTGGGTGTGAGAAGGGTCTTTCTGTACACAGAGCAGTGCTGGCTGGAGTGATCTCACAATAGCCTCAGAGACACTTTCAGTAAACGCAGAGGCCTGGTTCCACCCTTCACCACCCACTGTGTCACTGCAACAAGCTGGGAAACAGGTTATACTAGTTAAAACTACTTTTCTCATGGTCTGTTTCTATCTTCCTTTCATTAGTTCTTGTGTCACATGTTGTCTCAATTTTATGATGTCATTTCACCAGTTATTTTCACTCATACAATGAGCCTTTTTTTAAACCAGTGCATTGAATGCTCACCTACTCCAGACTTGGATCAACTGCATTTGGGAACATAAAAGTATCCCTCTCCATTCTCCACAAGGACCTTTCATGCTGGAGTGGCTTGGGCCAATATCTCATTTGTGGAGATGTTTCAGTGATTTCCTTTTCTTCCTCAGTGAAGTCTGTGGTGTTTCTGCAGCTCAGAAGGAGCTGTAGTGCTGCCAAGAAACCCAGTAACACTTACCACTGAAGAGGGGGAGATGAGGGGTCCTCAGTATCTCCTCCCTCTCAACAGTAAATTCAAGTTAATATTCAATTTTCAACTGAAAGCTTTTTTCTTCATTCAGCTACTTTTGGGTTTTATGTTACATTAACTTTTGTAGCTGTACTTAGGAGTGCCAAAGTGTAAAAGAACATATTCTTTGTGAAATATGGTACATAAAGTTCTTTTAGTTGGAGGCAGTATGCAAAAAATACTTTATTGCTGTCTCCCAGGTAAGAGACTTGTTTGAATAAGTTGATTACTTATTTAATATTTCATTGTCAAAACACATTTTACATGTCAAAAGACAAAATTAGTTAAGATATAAAAGAACCTTACATGTGTATTTTAAACACCTAGCAATAAGAAATGGGTCATTTGGTTTGAGCTTGTGCCACACATCAGACAGCCTAAGAGCATTAAAGGGTAACTAGAAGTGTCTCATTTACTCATTAACTGGCACTAGAAGTAAGAAATAAGCCTCATGCACTGAACAAAATTAATGTTCTATGCAGCCATCACCACAGAAAATGAAAAACCAAATTAGCAGCAGCATCATGTAAATGCAGAAACAGTATTCACAATTAATTATAGTGAAAACTGAGACACATCTGAGAAATGAGAAAAGAAAACCAGGTTGCAATTTGCAAAACAGACAGAATTTATGAATAGAACTCTTGTCTAGCTACTTTTTTTTTTTTTCTTTAGGAAAAGCATGCTACCGTTTAAAAATATTTGCTTCCTTCAAGAGTCTGAAAAAAAAGGACACAAAAAAGTAGAAAGGAAAGAATAAAGATTTTGGAGCAGAGAGAACTAGTAGCTCTGATTCAAAACTTACTTCTATATTGAAGGCATTTATTTAAATATTGTCTTTAATGGGCTTTTAGAACACTTCCTCAAAAATTGAAAACCTTATAAATCAAATTAGTAGAACAGCAAGAGAAAAATGGGGAGAGACAGGTGGCAATAGATTGATAAACTCGCCAAAGAGTAGCTGCTTAAAATCAGGAAAGCCCAATGGTAAGGGAGCAGGAACATTAGTTCAAAGACAGTAGTCTTCAGTTTTTCATAGTTCAATAATAGCACTCTGATTAGATTGAAGAAGGAAAAAAAAACCTGTCACAAACACATAGTACAGAAACAGTCCTTAAATCACCGAGACACAACCCAAAATTTTCATTCATTCCCAGCATCTGCTTCCTAGAGGTAATGTAAAAGCACAAAAAAATTTGATATAACCAGAGGCCAATATAATAGAAGACACTTTACAATAAACTAGAACTGCATTTATGACCATCAGTATGCTTGTCAGGAAATATTCTTTACACTGCTAGCTGTCCTCAGAAATAGATGATCCTGGAATACACCTTGCTTCCTTACTACTTTGTGAATTATAAGAAAAATATCCTCTATTTTTATCGTCTTTTACAAAATTTCGATGACCTGAGAGTGCCAATCTCCACTCTCATGACACAAATGAAAAAAAATACTCCTTTTTCAATGTATTCTGCTTCTTAATATGATCATAGAATGGTTTGGATTGGAAGAAACCTTAAAGATCATCTATTCCCAATACCCTGCAATGATCAGGAACCTCTTCAACCAGATCAGGCTCCTCAGAGCCTGATCCAACCTGAGCTTGAATGTTTCTAGGGATGGGACATTCACCACCACTCTGGGAAACCTGCTCCAGTGTTTCACCACCCTCTTTGTAAAGAATTTCTTCTTAATGTCCAATCTAAACTGACTCTCTTTTAGTTTCAAAAGCCATTACTCCTTGCCCTGTCACTCCAGACCCTGGCAAAAAGTCACTCTTTGACTTTCTTGTAGCTCCTTCAGGTAATGGAAGAGGTTCTAAGGTTTCCCTGGAGCCTTGTCTTCTTCAGGCTGAACAGCCCCAACTATCTTAGCCCGTCTTCCTTCATAGCAGAGCTGCTCCATCCCTCTGATCTACTTTGTGACCTCCTCTGGCCTGGCTCCAGCAGCTCCCTGTCCTTGCTGTGCTGGGAGCCCAGAGCTGATGCAGCACTGCAGGTGGGGTCTCAGCAGAGCAGGGCAGAGGGGCAGAATCTCCTCCCTGCCCTGCTGCCCACGGGGCTTTGGCTTACAAACCAACCCCTGTAGCCCAGCACACAGGGGTTTCTGAGCTGCAATTGCACTTTGCCAGCTCATGTCCAGCTTTTCATTTATCATGATCTTTTCCTCTAATAAAAACTGAAGCAAAATCTTCCAGTTCATTCCTTCTAGAAACTACCACAGGAACACATACAGCATTAATCTTTTTTTCCCTCTTTTTTTGACTATTTGCCCACCTGCTTTCTCCCTCATTCCTTGTACTTATATGCACATCCTACACTCAGTGTCTGATTGGAGGCTGCTGTGTAATGCAAAATGAGGAATAATCAAGATTTTCTCATGTTAACTGATTGAATCATGTTATTTTTCAAGAATAGGGCACCAGGACTAGAAAAAAGACAAAAAAGATTAAATTCTTTTAATGTTTCTGAAATATCTTAATTGTCAATATTGATTTCCCCCCCTTTATGTTAACCATATTTTATGTTTTTTTCGTTTCCTAACTGCCATAAACATCAGTGTTCTCCTGAGGACTAGCTCAGAGTTACGATACTTTTCAAGTATCATAGTGGATCAGAATACTTTTTTTTATCACTTTCTTGGATTATTGTGTCTGTTTACTACTGCTTTTCTGTACTGCACCATTCCATCTGTTCATACAGTTCCAAAATGAGACTGGAATGTTTTTGAAGGAAAAAAGCAAATTTAAAAAAAAAAAAAAATTGATGTGGGCTGAAGGCAATGTGTAGACTGGAGGGTTGGCTATGTTTAAACTTCCAGTAGCATGACTGGCTATTAGATCTACACACAAGGAGGCAGGATGCATTCCTCTGGGAACAAAAGAGTTTACTTTTACTTGAAATCCCTATCTAGAGACATTGAAAAAATTACAAGTACTAGGAATGATGAACTGTATTTCTTCTGCTGCTTTGCAAAGCCTTATCAGTACCATTAACTTACTTTTTTTTTCCAGTGTATTTTTTTTTTAACTTCATGCTGAGCAAAAACACTGTACATTACCAGCTAAGGTGGTAAAAGAATTGGGCAACCTGAGTTGGTTTGTAAATTGGTAATTTATTAATGTTTTGTCTTATGGATTCCTCCCTGGAGACTTGAGCTGCCCCAGCAGTAAGGTACACTGAATTTCCATATCCTCATGACCTTTGACAATAGGAAAACCTTCAAAATGTAATTGTGAGTTCTTACATGTACCCTCTACATTTATCATAGAAATCTATCTCTAGGAAAAAATTTATGGTCTTTCATCCAGAACTCTGTACGACAACTAAACATTTTCCTTTAGTATCACTCCATCTTCAGGCCTTCAAGTTGATGCAGAAGACCCAGAGACCCAGCCTGCTAGACCTCAGTGAAACAAAAGTCTTTGTTCTACTCAAGAAACACAGTTTTATGATGTGTTGGTATGTCTGTCATCTCACTTCCAAACTAGATGAATATTGCCAGAATTTCCAAAATTTTTGCTACTTGAGAAACAATCCTGGTATAAAGCTTTTCTTCTTTGGAATTACCAACCGCATGTTGTGTTCATCACCCAGATTAAACTGGGTTTTTCTCATGGGTTTTGTTCCTGTTCGAATAGTTTGTTAGTCAGGCATTAAATTCTATTTTTCATGGTAATGCTATCTCTTTTTATGGAATGCTGAAAGTATGTCTGCACTGCATTTCAAGCACAGATGCAGTTGAACACGGTGATGGCAACTGCCCACACTTGAAGCCAGTTGGAAGCCAGCCACTTCCAAATGGGAAACAAAGTAGATACACTAGATAACATCAAATCTCAGCTAATAAGCCCCTGTGAGAAACAATGTACATTAGCTAAGGTTCATTGTCTGACATACACAGCTTCCAGGCAGGTTAGCAAACTGGCAGAGCAAATTCACATCTGCCTGCAAAACACTGCACAGACACATCTTTCATTAGAGCAGATAATAGAGGCCCCATTACCAGAGACAAGATTAGACACGAGATCCTATTCCCCAGCGTGGCTGTCCCTTCACACAGAGCCTGATCCAGTGGGAATTCAGCCAACACTGAATCTTGTTGTCTTCAGCTGATATTTTCTAGTTCATTAAGCTTGTCTTGCTTCTTTTCTCTCCTACAGTACTATCCTTTTCAACAAATTCATTGGGGTGTGCCATGTAGTGCTGGAATTTTTCCTTTACTACAAAAACTAAAACATGAAGGACTCTTTATAAACTTGTCATTTTTGGAAATGAGCTTCTGTAAAGGAGCATAATTTACTTGGCAAAGGTTGTGAATATTAAATCAGCAGATGTGTTCATCAATCAATAAATTGCAGATTCCATAGCTGGCATTTCTTTTTTTTTTTTCTTTTTTAAGCATTTTTAAACAACTGTTGTTGTTTCATAAAGCCTAGGTCAAGTTGTGCATTTGTAATGCTTCCAACTTGTTTGAGCAGGTGTGCTCTGGTCTCTGTTGAGTAGTTTGGCAAACTACCTCTCGTCTATAAATTTGCAACAGATGTCTAAGCTTTGAAACATATGTATTATATAGTCTACAGATTGAGGGAAATAAAATTATCAGGATGTAGACAATTTGTGGAGTGACTTCCTAAGATTTTGACTATTGCAAAATCCATTACTGCTTCTCTACTACTGGACATTCTGCTGCATCTGGATTGTAAACGTGTAAAGTGACACGTAAAACAATAGCACTGCTCTGTTGTTGCTTTCGTTGTAGGTACAGGTACACATTTACTAACAATAGCAGTGTACCAGCAGATATTAGAACCCAAACATATCTTCAGAGAGTTAATTGGATGATTCTGGGCAAAGGTACATCCCTCCCTCTCCTTGAAATGACTTGCAAATTATTTTGTCTCAGTAAATTGGAAAATGCTGTAGTATTTTTCCATTTTATTTATGTTGTAAAAGTTTAGCATCTTGGTTCTGCCATGATCCAGCTGTGACTGGATGCAAGACACTGAAATGCCACAGGCAATTTTCACAGTATTTCTGTCCAGATTTTCAGACCCAGAAGTTTGAATAGTAGTCAGAGATTTTGAGATTTACCCACCACTAGTTTAATCCATATTTTGTGTTGTCATATTGTATTTTATAGACAGTGACTATACAACAAATTTGAACCCCATTTCAAATAATTAATTTTAAATCTCTCATAAAATTACTTATCTCCAAAGGCTACATATCAAGGTTATTTGTCTTCAATTTAAAAGACTGATGAATGATAAAATTAACAGCTGCATTCATAATATATTAACACAAGTGCAATAAGCATGATTTTAATGATATTTATTAAAGATAATATATCCTTTAAACCATACATATAATGTTTGGATTTTCTTTACATTCAAAATTTTAAGTATATCTTTCAATATAACTTTAGATTGTAACCTTTTAATGTGTTGTTCCCTCCAAAAATCTAGTCACTGGCCTCTTACTGCTAATTAAATAAATATTTGTTGACAAATATTAAATGAAAATAAGCTATCTAACAGTTAATGCATTAAACACATTTCTCCCATCTCATTCAGTGAGAATATCAGATCTGGCCAAACCTCAATTTCATAAAATGTCAATTTTTCACTGTCAAAATTCAATTTACTAGGAAAAGGACAAAACATTTAGAAACAAGCTACTCTTATCATTTCTTACAATAGTGCTCCCAACTTAATAATTGGATTTTATCATTGCTTATCACTGTGTGAGGGAAGAATAACTACTATGAGAAAGAAAGAAAATAAACCCTAGACATACTTCAGGCTAGGACATTATCACACACATTTTAACTTCCAACCAAGTTATCTGAATTACTGATTATAGCAAGTGATGAGGCACTTTCAAATGCATTAAATCACTGAGAGCAATGATGTGCTCCATATACCTTCCCAGGGAGCTGGTGAAAAAAAATATAGAACTTATTGTCAGAATTCCTCAGGTACAGAAAGTGAGAAGGATGTTTAATAGGGACTCGCCTTCCTGCTGCAGACTTTCCCTGGGCTCCAGGGAGGTTGTTTTTGGCTGGCTGACCATTGCCCTGAGGGTTTCAAGCACAGCATTTACACTCTGCACTGCAGATGCACCTCCTGAGTCCAGCCAGCAATTCACTTCCCACAGCTGATTCTGATTTTGCTCATCAGAGCTGAGGCTGCGCAACAAATTTCACCTCTCCAGCTCCTGAGGGATGACAGATGAAGCTGGCAATTCTCATGTCACACAGTGCCTCGGTTATGAACTGCTGAATTTCTTATTTTTCATTCAGCATTTATATGATGTCTGATTATAAGAGAGAATCTAAGAATCAGGGTACAATCCCATTTTGTCAATTACTTTGCTCACAAACCCCATTTACAGTGTGTTCATTTTTTATGTAAATTTCTGTGCTGAAGAGGTGACATGGAATAGTATTTGTGAATATATTAAAATTTATTATATTTTAACTTTCATTAACAAAAAGTCTTAGCCACCTTTCATATACAGGGAGTCAGAGGTTAACTTCAGTTGCAAAAGTAAGGAATAATGCTTAGTATATGACGTACCTAAAAGATTAGGCCTGCTTCATCAGTAACAGAGATATTAATTTTTTTTCAAAGTGATTTGTTCATGACCATCCCATTGCAGACACCTTTTCTTTCCCCTGCAAATATGATTTCACAGAATGCATCTGCTTTACCTTGACTGAAGGTTAAGACATAGGAATTTTTCCAGAAGCAATGGCAATGCTTGAAAATTCTTTCCTGTAACCACACAAATGACTCTCATTGAATTTTGTAATACTAAAAATAGTAGGAGGCCATCAAGCTAGTATTAACCCGGGTTAGGACATATGAGCAGAGGTTCAATGAAATAATTTGATGCATAAAAATTTCTATTTGCTCTAAAATAACACTATTAAGCATTCAATTCAAAGACCAGAATAAAGTACTTAGCATATTTAAAATCTACTTTAAACCTACAAAAGTAATTCTTGTAAATTTTCTGTATGACTGGAGATGTTTGAATTATTACAGCTGTTATGTATGTATGTGAAGAATTATGTAGGTGGTGTATTTCAATTTGCTGACACATCTTTACATGAGATATAACATCCTATGAAATTTACATTCTAATTTTTCTTTTTTTTTCATAATTGTAAAATAAAAGTGGTTTTAGGTAGAGAGAAACTGTGAAATATTTCTTTGGGATCTCTGAAGGAATTAAAAAGTTCAGCTGAGCACAACTGAGGTCCCAAATCAGAAAGATTCCCTTTGAACTGAATAAAATTTAGGATTAATAGATAACCTTGTACAAGGTGTCTCACAGCAACAAAGCTATAGACCACTGTGACCCATTTCACAGTAGAGAAATGAGTTTTCTCTATAGATAACACTTAGATCTCTGCAAAGCAATGATGTAACTCTGTCTGCACCACAGTTTCACTGCTCATTGTATAGAAAGAAAGTAGTGACATGTGCCAAACCACATCGCCTGCTGGGGGCTCGTATGTGTGGTCTTAAGGGTAGATGGAGATTCCTGCTAAAGAGTGGGAAGAGTGCTGCAGAATTCATCAGTGCAGGCTCAGAACTGTACAGCAGAAATTAATAGCTTCCCAATAGTTTGTCTACAATTTCTTAATGAAATGTCTGGGATAGAAGCCAGCCTTCCTACTTTCTCAGACATTTCAGGTGTCTGAGGAACAAATGAGTTCACTCAAGTTCAGCTGATAATCACCTATGCTTAGCGGTGACACCCGTGATTTCCTGTTCACTGAACAAACCTACCAAAAGGAATGTGTTTTGGCCCCCTGTGAGACATGACAGAAAATAAAACTTGTGCTGTGTTGTAGAATTCCAAAGCAGCAAAAAAAGAAATTTAGTGTGTTGGCCCATAGATATCTGCGGCAGAACATCCCCCCCTCCCTCTACCACATGGCTAGTGCATAAAGATAAACTCAGGTTGGGTCAAAAGCCCAGCAAGAGGTTATCTCTTGGTGCCCGAGAGTCTGGAACCTCCAACCCAGAATACACATCTTGGTATGGAGAGCAGATGTGGAAAGAGATGAAAAGAATAAGTACGTGACTGAAAGGCACACTTTTATGCTATAAAAGACACATGAAATATCACAGAGGCAGAAGTCTCCTACACACACCCTGGAAATGTGCAAAGGCTTCTCCCTGGAGTCTGGACGCAGGCTCTGCTGGTTACTTTCCTGGGGATTGAGTGAAAGGATTCCAAGGTATACTTCACCACCAAATTGGTGTTGATAAGATACATTGGTTCCTAGGTTATATTATTTCTTGCTAGCTGTAATAATAGGTACCTTTTCGCATGCTGAATTCTTTCTACCAGTAGTTATTTTTCTTTTATTTCTGTGTAGTGTGTAGTTTTGTCTCAAGTCTTATGTCTGTTATTTTCTGTGTCTAATAAATAATAATTTATGTAATATTAGACCTAATTGGCTATTATTAAAGAACTTGCAAATGAGACCAGGTCTTGGGGTGCTGACCACCCCAATAAGAACTACTGTCTGCTGCCAAGGCCTAGGCAAAAGGCAGAGATTTGTCTAAGCTCCTGTGTGTCCATTCATAACAATATCCCTAAAGGCCCAGAGAAACTGATCTCCTTAAGGGAGAGTCCTCACAGGTATCTTTAAAGAGAAAACATTGTGTTAGCTCACATAATCCCACATTTTGGAGCCAGCACATGTGTTGTGACCAGCTTCCGAGGCAGGGCATTAGGGTTTTTATTAAAGGATCCCTCGGAGTGGATTAAAGCCAAACACTAAATAACCAATACAATGACAGCAATAGTTTTTATTTTAACAGCTCTGGAACTGTAACTGGAAAAAGGGATCTATAGCTGTGGTGGGATTTGTGATTACCTTAAGAAAGGTGAGACAGTAAATTAATGACAGGGAAAGAGACAGAGAGAGATCAGCAGCGGTGGCTCCAGTGATCCGTGGATGATCATGGTCAGTAGCTGTGGTAACAGTTCCCAGTCCTGGTTGGCCATGGTATGTGGCCGTACACAGCAAAAAAGAGAGTTTATCAAGGAACACCCCAGTACCGCTGCCAGGAGGAGTTCTTCTGGGGCATGCACGGTCTTTCCTTGGAAAGATATAGAGAGGGGCTTTGTGTACAGGGTGTTTGCAGCTGGGCCGTGGTGCCTTGCTGCACAGGAAGGAGTGGCACTGTGAAAAATGCTACCCTCCCTCTGCAGAACTTGCTGCTTACTGGCTGCTTCTCGTGATTTGGTTCAAAACCATCTTTTTTAAGAAAAAGTTTAACCACAGGGCCCCAGCAGTTTACCATACTATCCTAAACTGGCTGATGTTGACCCTGCCCTTGCTCTAAGGGAAAATTGTATTGCTATCTCCTCCAAAGCTGAATGCATGGAGAAAAAGTGGATAAACAGAAAAAGTTCATAAAATTTATGATGCACAATATGCTACTGAAAAGAAAAAAAGTTTTCTAGTACTTTAAAACTGTCTAGAAAACAAAGCTAAAACATCATATTGAGACTCCAAATCTTATTCTTGAGAATGCCCAACCAACGACATTTGTTTTCAGCATCATATGAGATGATCATGTTTATTCAAAGTTGTTTCTGCCTGTGAATTGGTTTCATGGTGAAAGACACTTTCAAAATCCTTCTTGACAATCTGAAAAAGCCAAAAAATAATTAGTAAATTCCTCTGTGAGAAATTTGTGTAAGTTGTCCTTCATAAAGTTAAGTCATTTATCTTTCCATTATGCTCTGCAAATGAAAGTACCCCACAATACATGTAAAATAATCAGTCAATTACAGCATAATATGGATTTTTGTGTCAATTACAAATAGAAATTCTGAATGAGACTTTAGAAAAGAGAATGCTTTCTCCTTGTAACTGTTCCATTTTTGTAGGCAAACATAAAGTTACATTTTACTATTTGAAATTATGAAGATAAGTGTTTTAGACATATCTTTTAACAACCTATTGATGAAAAAATGAAAACAAGCAAACACCACTTCTCCTTATCATGAGCCTTATCAATAATATATTTTCAGTGGAAAATATGTCAGTACATTTGAAGAGTTGCTATGCAAATCCATGACCGATTAGAATAGCATGATAGATAAAATTTTTTTCTTAATTTACAAAACCTTATTACCAGATATTCCTAAAACAATATCATCTTCTACTTAAAAGTACTTGTTTTCTGTCAGTGCCATTGTTGTCACTAGTTCCCAGCATATCCTGAGTTTGTTACCAACAGTCTTTTGAAACACAGAGAACAAAATGGGCACCTTGAGGGCAAGAATAGCACATGTAGGGAATTATTAAATCAACAAGTGAGACTTAATCCCTTATAATCCCCAAAGATATATTACAGTCTTTTTACAAACCATATATCGGAAGGGAAGGATGTAAATGAACATTATTCACCAAACTCTCAGTTTATGTCACCTGTTTAAACTCTTGCATCTATGTTTAATTACATGAAGAGGAAACATTTGCAGAAAAGAAAACAAAAAATCCCCTGGTAAACAAACCCCTTGATTCCATACACATAGTGTGTAAGATTTCTTTTGTCTGTGAGTGCCCACATGCCCCATACAAGCATTTGATACCATACATTGCAAAAGTTGGTTGATTGATTTTTGCCTGGCCAACATAAAAATTTTTATAGGCACACATCCACTACAATACAGTTTTTATGTTCTGAAATATTTTGGTGCTGTCTTGCAAATACTTGGCACTAATTGATTTAATCTATCCATCTACCAAACACTGAAGTTTTGTTCCCAAAGTATTGCCCTTTGCAGCTTTTTCTGCCTTTAGGTTGAGATTTGATTGCAGCAACAGGAACAACAGCAGATCTTCAAATTGTAATCATATTTTTCAGCAGTGTGCATCCCTTATTAACTCTTATTTGATTTCCCTCTGGCACCCACAGTTCCAACAAATGTTATCTTCTTGCTCAGTTTTGTCAAAATCACAAACCTGGCAATAAATGCTGTAGCTGAGATTCTCACTAAATAAACAAACCCTTGAACTGTGCTGTAGCTGCTGAGGTGCAGCAAGTATCCTGTCCTGTGTTAGAACTCCAAGCTCAGAAACTGTAGTGGCTGAAAAAACTTGTCCTGTTGGTTGTGAGCCATTCAAAGAAATAAAAAGAATTCTTACTCTGTGAATCATAAAAAAAATTGCATCTATACTACATCCCTCAATGCAGGTTACAAAAAGAAAGTTTTCCTTCTAGGATGACAAGGGGATTTACTTGACATCTTCCACTGAGGATGGGAGTTTGTTCCTTCTATTTTGTTTTGCAGAAGAAAATATGATCCAATGTTAAAGTAGTTGTATTGGCTTTTAATAGAAATATTTTTAATATAAATATTTAATTTCTTCTTGGATCATGTCCAAAATATATTAATTACCTGCTTTTTCTTTTTCTCATTAGTGTACGAGAATGAAAGATAGGTTGATAACCCAGAAAGACAGATAAGACTGCACATGCAACTAATATTTCATTACCTATATTTCTGGATATATTATATAAAATGAAAATTAACCTGACTTTCAGGGGATGAAAGTTTTTCAGATGGAATCACCTAAAATCTGTCCTTCTAAGGAAATTGAATAAACCAACAAACACTTCATTGAATTCATCTGATTTTTTTTCCTATGCAGAAAATACCTCAGAAAAGGTGTCTTTCATTAAAGCTCCTTATTAATTATATTTATTGTGTATTCCTTGTTAGCTCTTTGAAATCTATGGATGTACTTAGGAGCAGTTAAATATTAGTATTATTTATTTAAGTAATGTAATTAAAAATACTGAATAGTTTGGTGTAAATTACTTGAAGAACACAGAATACTTTATTTCCAGTTACAAGATGGATCCTTTACCCAGCTACTGATCCATAAAAATGTTAAGAATTTAAATTTGTTTAATGAAAAGGACTAGAGAAGTACCAAGACTGTCACACCCTTTCTTTTTTAAGCTATGTAGAAACTAGCTGGTGCATAGCTTACAAGAGTGACAGAAACACTATGAACGTGAGAAGATTTGGAAGGAAACACATGCAAAAATACTGTTCAGAATAAGTGAAACTCTTCCTAGAGATGTTCCAAAGGGACTCATATAAAATCCATTTTTTATATATAGTGTTTCCTTAAGTGGTTTGAGGACATAGCATTCTCAAATACTTTTCCATAAATACAGATTGGAAGCAACCAGTTTTTTCTGGGTGTTTTCCCATCTAAATTATAAACTTCAAATTATTGACCTCACATGCATTATTGCCTCCCTCTCTCCTCCTTCTCCCTTCCCCTCAAAAAAAAGTGGAAGTTAATCTGCTTTATTGTATGGGAAGAGTTGAGCTTCAGGTTCCATATATTGCCATGAGTAAGATTTCAGAAAAAAAAAACCCCAAAAATCCAAATAAGAGTTATTTTAGAACTATATAATCTTTTCCACATATATTCTTCCCATACTTTCTACATACAAAGGAATGAAAAACACCAAAACCCTCACGGATTCAAATGTACTCAGAGATAAACCCCTGTCTTGAATCTCATATTAAGATACACTAAAGCATAGATACTTGTTGCATTTTTTGTGGGGGGGGAGTGTTTACTAATTTTTATTTTGTTCCAGTTGGAAATTAAAATATAGAGAAAAACATGACAAAATGTATTAATAAAATGATGCAGAAGCTGCAGCTGATCTTTTCTTGCTGAAAGCTGAAGCTTTAGGTTAAAGAAGAAATGTGTGACAAGTGAAATCCTTTATACTACTTTGAAAGTATGCTTTGAACCACTACATTGCAATATGACATATTCTGAACACTCAAAACTGCATGTGACTGGAAAAGCATGATGCAGACTTAAACCAATTTTCAATCTATATCTACTCTCTATAATAGGAGTAGCATCTAACCTGAAATACTTGCATGACACTTATTCTAAAGATCTCTGAATGTCTGGCTATAAAACTGTTTCAATTTATCATACCTGCTGAGGAAAAAGGTCATTGCCTGTAATTGTAAGTGAGAAATGGCTTTCAAGGCTGCCCAATGGAGAATATATAAGGTCCATTAATAAATAAATAATACTGTAACTAAGCAGCAAATAATTTTTAAGTTACAGTCCAGGAGTGTCTGAGGGTAGAATGAGGAGATTGGAGACTATCTTTTAAGCCAAAGTCCCCTGTGACTGAATAAATAAGAAAGGGGTTAACTGCAAAAGGGTCAGCCTGGTTTTTCTGTCAAAGAACTCATGTATATATATTTTCCAGTTCTGGTAAGGGATGCACACAAAATATCACATTTTCTTTGCAGCTTTAAGGCAATTAAGAAATCAATGATTGCATCAGAAAGTCTCCTGCCACAGAATTAACCTCACAGCTGCACCAAACTTTCAAAAGAAATTCAAAGCAACCATGTGTAAAGGAAGCTTTGTCTAAGTTCTCTCTGTTCTTAAAAATAGATCTGAGGTACTGTGCCTTCTGTGTTCCAGCACTGGGGCCAAGAAAAAAGCAGACAGAGCCTTAGTGATATCAGACTGCTCTATGCCTCTTTTCTTTTCTGTCCCCCCTTTTTGTCTTTAACTGTTGGAGGAGTGAAGAAAGAAACTCATAAGCACAAGAAATGGTGTTTTACACACCTTTGAAAACTATATCATTTAAACCCTGTAATAAATGCATAAGGTGTACCCACAGTTAGCAAAAACACTCTAATTTTTATAATTTTTCATCTGTTTGATTTAGATGGGATTAAAACTGACTATAAAACTGCAGTTGTAAGACAAATTTTAAATTAGGTATGTCTATAAAATTAGTGCTTATTTAAGCATAAGGTTTGCTGTCTATACAGTGAAGTTTCAAAAAGCAGATGCTGGTACTTGCACTTCCACACTTCCAAAAGAAAACACACCTCCAAGTCCTTAACTACTGTACTGATTCAGTCTTGCTAAAGAAAGAAAAGGATCTTCTCTGAAAAGTTTGTTTCACTAGTAATTGTGGCTTGTAGCCATACCCCATTACAGACATTCAGAGGACTGTGGTGTCTGATAGATGGCAAGACCACCCACCTTCAACAGCTGGTATTGCCTTTCACAGCAAGAAAAAGCAAAGTCAGAAAAGAAGTAAAAATTTTCCACTTTGTATTTCTCTCACAAAAATTGCCAACTCTCTCTTCTGAACAACCAGAGAAAGCAATAAAATAATAAATTTCAGCACTTCCCATTTCTCTGATGATATTTCCTAAATATTTTCCTGACCCAAGTCAATTTGTTCTGCTTATGGGGCTGCTGTGCCTATGCTTTAATTGAAATAAACCATAAATAGAGCAAATTAGTTGCAGTGAAAACTCGTCTAGAACAAACGAGCGTATAAGTGACATGTCCCAAGTCATGGTGGAGGCTCTGGTTTAAACCCAAATTATGTTCACACTCAGAAATGGGCAACCCAGAGGAAAAATTGTAGTGCAGGTGTGACAGAGAAGGGAGAGTGACCTGCTTTGAGCATGTATGATTTCAGCAAGCACCTGATAAATGGGATAGGTTGCCTCCTACTCAAAATTTAGGTTGCTGATCTCACCTTCAACTCAAAAGCAGACTCTGAGTGAGGTGAGCAGAGCACAGTGAAGCCTGAGATCTCCTGGGTCAGGAATGAAGTTGAGTGTAATAGCGGGGCAAGGGCGTCAGCAGGATGTAGTGCTCAAGGAAAATGTGGAGACAATTAATTCAAATAGGTGGGCTAAAGCAGGTACCTCATTTGAATATATAAATGCCTCAGGCTCACACTGAGGTACAGATAATAAAGACAGCATAGTCTATGGTTTTACTCCTGTGCTGCAGAGGCGAGAACAGGCACCCACGAAATGTAGCTCTGTGATTGACTACAAATTGATTAGACTGTTTTCACATGCAGAAAATGGAACACCAACCTACTTTCATGGTTTTAACATCCTTGCAGAAGAGGATTCCCTACTGTTCTGCTAGTAAGGAAGGTAAATATCTATAGAAAAAGTCTTTGCTTGACATTTTTTTATTCCAGCTGAAAATATTTTGTTCCTTAGGAAAAGAGACTTGCCCATATAACATCTTGCTCTGCCTTTTGACGAATCATTGTGTGTGAACATTATACTTCATTCCTCCCAGACAAATGCCATCCTGCCAATACTTTTTAATTTCATTTTTACCACTACTACTTTGTGTTTTGATACTACAAACATTGCTTCTTTCTTTCTTTGAGTTCAATGATTTTTGAAGCGGTTCAAGTTTCCTAAACACAGGCATCTAATGAGAAAAAACCGATCATTTGTAAGCTATAGCTATTTCTATGTTGTCAGCCCAAAGGCAGTATGACCTTACCTTCTTAATGTTTCCTTTTCCCCTGTACTTGAGGTAGTCAATTCTAAACAATGCAGCTACATTTTGTGCATCCATAAAACTTCTTGTGTGTTGATATACACATCATTCATGGCAAAAACAGTGAGTGTAGCATCTCAAAAAAGTTTCTTTTGCACCAGTCACAGAAAGAATAATTTATTTTACCGTTCAGTGAAATAAAACAAGACAGCAGTTTTTGTCTTGAAACCTAGCACTGTTTCTTTTTCAGATTATATGGAATAAAAATCTGCTTGTTTCTTGGCTTTGCAAATGTCATATGCAATGTCTTTGGGCTGTTGCTGGGTGGAATGACACCTACTGACTAAGGATAGATGACAACTGTTCTTATATTGAAAATCTGAAATGCCACCCAATATTTTCTAATACTATCAGTACTATCAGTGCTATCAGTACTATCAGTATGAGACTGGTTCTTTGGACATCTAATAAGTCCTAGGAGATCTTTTACTTACCTAAGCAATTGATGAAAGCCTCCAATCCAGGTTTCCAGAATAGTCATGCTAAAATTTCTTCCATTTTGGATTTTTATTAGGAAAGAGATCTTGACAAAAAATTTGGCCAGTCAGCCATATGCTAAATATGCTCAAAGGAAATTATTCCACATAAACTTATTTTTTTTCTGTTTGGCATTTCCAGCTTCTCAGTTTATTTACAGAAGTCTATGTTCACTATCCTGAAAGGGTACTTTACTCTGGTAAAGTTTTCTAGTTCTGTACAGGAAGCAGGATGGTACCTTCTTTTTCACAGCTGTTAAATGCTTTATCAGCCATACTGTAAGTATTACATAAAAGTTTATAAAATATCCCTTATAACTGTCTTTAAAGTATCATGTATGTTCTTTATCTAAAATTCTTAAAAAAAAAAAAATAAAAGAGCAGACCAATTTTTTGAAACTTTAGCTTTAAAAAAAGTTCCCACTTCTTTATTTGCAAATCATATTGTGAAAAACAAAGTTTCACTCTCCTGTTAGGATTTTAAAAGTTTAATAAAGGACAATGGGGGACAAAGATAATAAAGCAAAGTAACAGAGATGGGTGCTTGGCCCTCAGCCAAAAGCACACAGTGATTACAGGGTTCAGGCTTTACATCGTTAACTATTGCATCATCCAAATGCATATTCCTAGACAATTATTCATTTTCAAACATTTCTTCAAACTAGTTTGCATGTTCCAGGAACATTTTAGCATGGCTCCTCCTCTGGAGGACTCTGCCTCTTTGGAGCATACGTGGTCCTTTTGGAGAATCGTCTATCTCCCCTCAGTTCCATGGTTTCAGCAGGTGACGGTCGCTGATAGAAATGTCAGAGGCAGAGATCCTTGACACACCTGCTTTTCAGATGTTATCCAACTAAGCAGGTGGTTTAATTATTGTAAGTTAACTATTAGCTATTTCCCCACTATAAATTAGTTTCAAAGAAAAATAAAGGCATTTAGTTATTATTAAATCTTTATAACAAAGCTACTTCTATAAGAATTAACATTATACACATAGCATCCATATTGATATTTGCAAAAAGCCAATACATAATATGTATTTATCACATATAATAATCTTCAAATGAAACATACTTCAGATAAAACACTTTATAGCCTTTTTATGTACCAGAAAAACATTCTTTCCTTATCCACCTGCTTTATCATGAAAAATAATGCACTCATCACTTTCTTTAGGTCATCCATCAGCGTATCAGTAGTAACTGTTCAATATCAAATTGCCTCTGAAAAGTCACCATGGTCAAAAATAGCACTCTCACTACTACTTTACCAAGTTTAGACAAGGCATATTTACACTTAGTCTGATTTTCTCCATTTAATTCAACAGCGAGTGCAAGGAAGAAGCAATTAATTTTTTCTGGTACTATAAAAGTATGTCTCATTTATCATATAAAATGAAACACCCAGTGAGCAGAACATTCAAATGGAATAGGATGGTTTTGAACCTGATTAGGAGAATTGCACTTTGATATTCTGTACACCAATATTTCAGATGTATGAGAGGTGTTGTGGCATAATCTTGATTTTTTATAAGATTTTAAATTATTTCTACTGATTGACTAATTCTAGAGATGAATCTACTGTTTATTTGCCACGTAGGCAAAGAATGGTAAGAATGCTTTCAGCATTGGGATTACACTTTCGGAAAACCCTGAAATGGCATTCTGTGTGATATATTTATGATTTTCCCTACTTTCAGAAATAAATATGTCTGTACATAAGGATGGAATACCTCTTCTTTAATTACAACTAGTATACTGATTTCTTCTCATAATTGGTTCAATGTTTCCAGTGCAGCACAAAAGTTACCACTGTCAGTATATAAATAGTAATCAATTCAAGGCTAATTATTAGATAATGAATTAGAGGAACAATTTTAAACATAAGCATTTTATATTAAGGTTCCAAACAAAATGCAAGCAATGCATAATAAACATTCTGATAATCCAGGACAGTTGCTTAAATTTTACAAAGTCAGGGCATCATTCCAGCAAATACTAAACATTTGTATATTTTCCACTAACACTGATTTTACTCCTGACATTGCATTAACTAACATATCTTTCATTAATCCAATTCACTATCTCCACTAAAGCCTGAAATCAGCAAAGCCACTAAGAAAATACCCGAAGTTCAAAAATGTATTGTTTCTAATAAACATTGTCCCAATTTACAGTGATTTTATCTGAAATTCACATTGAAAAAATGTGAGCTTTTCCTTGAGATACCATGTATTGGATTACTGTGAGTGATTTCATTATAAATACAACGTCCTAAGTGAGAGAGAACAATAGACACAGGAGGTTTATTCAGTTGTGTCTCAGAGCTGCCAACCAATAACTCTCCTTTGGAAACGGAAGAGAGTACTCCAAAGATAGCTCCATTAAAACACAGATAAAAGGAATACTCTTTTTCTCCATTCAAGAAAGCAAAGTGAACTACAGCTCCAGTAATACCATTTTGCTTGCAAGTTAACAGACCCAGTCTTCAACATGAGGACAGCTTTAAGTTCCCAAGGAAAAAACCATGTGCTATTTGAAAAAATCCCTCCTTACCCCCAAAAACCAAAGGACAGGAAAAGCTTTCAACTAAATACAACACAAACTGAGTTTTAACACTGATTATGCAAAACAGATAAATTTAAGCCTGCCATTTGTGTAGAGAAAGGTTTCTGAAAGTTAAAATACTCATTATAAAGTCAACTTTATGCAGAACAAATATCCATTCATTAATTCATACTTTTCACAGGTAAAAGTATGCAAAGAACATGCTTTGGTATGATTACATCATCCCTGGAACCAAAATATTGTGCTGGTAGACAAGTATATTCATCTGTATATCTTGGAAAGACAATCATAAAGGTATTTTTAGCATCAGAACAACCAAAAACTGTAATAACTTGAATTTTAGGCCCACATATGCCTTTGATTTTTCTAAGCCATGAAGGGGATTTCAGGAAATCAAAGTGGACAAAAGGAAAAAGTTAAAATCTGACAAAATGGCAAAATAAGATTATCCAAACTGATGGTTTGGTATAAACAGGAAATAAATTTTTATAATGAAAACTCTGTTCTGTTCAGAATGCCAAAGGAAAATAAGAAAAATTGGTTTGCATCAATACGTTCCATTCTTTGTACAGATAACTATGATTTAATCTGGAAATATATTAATGAAAGATATTAAACTGAAGATAACCAAAACAGAGAACAAAGATTATTCATGTTGTAATAATTAGGTTGAAAAGTTGCAATTTGCCTTTCTCTTTGTTTACAGATGAAATTGCAGCCTTTTTTCATATGGTCTATGTGATTTCAAGCCAAGTGCAAAAAACTGGTATTATTCTTTATTTCTGTATAATCAAAATTTGAATCCTTTAAAATAAACAAGGATTTTCCAATTAGATTTACTGGAACCCTGCTCTTGTGAGATGAGATATCTCTCAGCCTCTGATCTCTGTGCCCCCTCCATAAACTTTAACAATAAAATGCTTTAATATTCCTTGAGTATTGACCTGAACTGGTTAGCTTTGAACATGGCACATTGATCCTTGTGTTCATAAAGGCACTTTCTTGTAAATAGAGAGCTCTTACATTTCTTTCTGTCTGCTCACAAGGCTTTCAGATTCAGTAAAAACACTTTGAAATTTTCTTCAGAGGTAAGGCTTGAAGGTGAATATATAAAATAACATATAACACTACAAAGTACAGCAATTCATTTCAAAAGTGTTGTCTGAGAACTTCAACATGTTTGTTCAGAGAAAAACTGAATTTTCAACTGGTTTCAACACAACAAAAACATGATTATCCAAAGTTTCTCAGGTTGGAAAGAAAAGATTTAGATGGAAATGATCAATTTCTACCAAATTAGGGAGAGCTAAAATAGTCCACTGCTCACTCCCTCTTCTAACAGAAGAAAAAAGACCATGAAAAAAAGATGTTTTTAAACAAATACGTGGATTTATTTTTTTCCACAGAAGAGCTGGCATCACTCTTGGGCAACATGCTGAAATGTATCATAGGAGAAATTGTAGATGCAGGCACTTCATCTGTTTTTGGAGTTTTTTAAGTGTTTGCTGATGTCCACAACTGGAGGCAGGACACTGGGCTAGATGTAGTCTCATGTAGAACCAGTGGGTCTGTTCTCGGGTTCAGTTTAAGGAAAGCAGACTGAAAAAAAATTTAATCTGAGGGTACAACAAATCATGTTTCTGCCTAACTACTCCAGTCCAGAAGAGCATTTCTCAAATGTTTCATGTGAACATCACATACAAATTACCATTGCAAACTAGGTGTGAGGGAAACCTCACCAATTTAGTTTGACCATTCAGATAGTATTGCACCAAATATTCCTATGAGAGTTTATTTATTCCTTCAAGGCAATGTGTTCATAAGAAGCATGAATTTCACAGTTACTCTTGACTTCAACGATATAAATTCTGGGCTAGTATGCCATGTAAAGACAAAATCCTACATTTGTCTGAATTGCATTCCTAGATATGACAATGCTCTCTTCTTTCAGGATATAGTGACTTTTTTGAGGGCAAGACTTGTGAGGAGAGGCTGAGACCACTTGTCTTGTTAAGCTTGGAGAAGAGAAGTCTGAGGGGTGATGTTGTCACAGTCTACGTCTCCCTCCAGGGGGGAAGTGGCTGGGGAGGTGCTGATCTCCTTTCTGAAGTGACCAGTGATAGGACATGCGGAAATGGAAGGAAACTGCATTGGGGAACTTCTGCTTGGACACTAGGAAAACATTCTTCACTCAGAGGGTGGTTGGTCACTGGAACAGGCTCCCTCTGGAAATGGTCATTGCAGCAAGTCTGCCAGAGTTCAAGGAGTGTCTGGACAATGCCCTTAGTCATATGATCAAATTTTAGGCAGTCCTGTGAAGAGCAGGGCGTTGGAGTCAACAATCCTTTTGGGTCCCTTCCAACTTGAGATATTCTACAATTCTGGAGTTACTTAAATTGATAGTCTTGCAGTTATTCTTTGGTAGGATTTAAAATTTTAACTGTAACAAGAAATAAGATGTAACATAATAATTAACAACTAGTGTCAGGGATTAGCTACACAGTACAAGCCACCTGCCAACTAGACCTAATGGTATTCATAGTAGGTAGCCTGTTTCTGAGCTGGCAAATTCTGCCAAATAAGATATATCTTGGCTATTCTGCAGGTGCTTGCTGCAGGCGTCCAGCAATTATGGTCTTAATTTCTGTTTTGGTGGAATTTAATTGGTTTGGGCATTTTGGAAGGCTGTTCTTTAGTTTTTATTTGGTTGGTTTAGTAGGGTGGCTTTTGGATTTGTTTTGGTTTCGTTTGTTTGAGGTTTTGGTTTTGGGGTTGGTTTTTTTTTTGTTTTGTTGGTTTGGGTTTTTTTTGGAGGGTGGGAGGATTTTTTTTGGTTTTGGTAGCTGGAAACAACAGATCTGTACCTCCCTTTAGGCAGAGCTCTTCTCGTGCTTCTTTCATCTTATCACCTCCTTCTGGTTATTCCTTCCAGGATCCACTCCTACAAGATCTTCTAGTATTAGTATTTCCTGTCTCAATTCTCATTGCTCTTCTGGCTCTTTGTGTGTCTCTCACTATCCATCCTAACTTCCACTAATTTCCTAGCAGATGCTCTGTCCACACATTGAAACTATTGCCCTACAAAAGACTAAATTTGGCAGAGCAAAGCTAGTAAAAAGCACCTGACTACTTCCCAATTAAATCACAAGTCCCTTCTTCAAAATGCAGAAGTTTAAAATTCCCGGGGAAGAACACAGAAAATTTTTAATAGAGGCAAAACAGCATATGTCCCTCTAATCTGATTCTTGAAGAGTTAGTGGTTTTTTCCTTTTTTTGAAATTAATCTGTAAAAAAATAAGCTACAGCAAACATCAAGGGGAATATTAAACTAAAGACATGAAAAATGCAGTTAAAGAATTATGATTTGGCTAAATGTAAGAACTGAAAAACAGAGACAAATAATAGAAAATGTTGAATGGCCTTTGTTATTGGAAGAATATGGCTTCTCCCTGTACCAAGAGTTGTGTTTAGCTCTGAAGGTAATTTTATATTATGAATAATTTTAATTCAAAATAAATGAAATATTTTACATTAAGAGGGTTAACTCATCGTCCCTGCATTTAAAATATATGTGGATGTGACACTTAGGGACACAGTTTAGTGGTTGACTTGGCAGTGTTTGCAGTTGGACTTGATGATCTTAAGAGTCTTTTTCAAACTAAACCATTCTATGATACTAAAAAAATCTAAGAAATACTTTGCAGGCCTACACATAAACAAATGCTGAAAGCATTTAAAAGAAAACTACATTTTGGCAAAAATAGTAAAATATGTTTTTAATAACTTTTACTGTCAACATTATAATATCTTCCTTCTTAAGTTGCTTAGTAATTTTTTCAGAGAGATGTTTAATTTGAAATTAAGATAATTAAATTAAGATTTTCACTAGCATATTATAATCAATGTAAATAAAATATAAGAACATAGCACTTCATCAGAGAATGAAGACATCAAAAATCTTCATAAAGTTAGACAGTAAAATGCATTTTCATTTCAGAATGTTACCACATGATAAAACCATATGTAGTAATTTCATGACTCTCAGGAGAATTTATTTCTGAAGTTAGAAAGAAATTGCACTTGAAAAGAGTTTGCATGTTTAAATCAAAACTATTTGTATTTGACATGGATAGCACTTTCTTTAATATATAGTTAGAAAATACTAATTTTTAGGTTTAATTAACTCATGACACTTTTGTTGTTGTCAGTTTAAATTGTCAGTTAATAAATCCTGAATTTCCTGAATACCAAGCAGTACTCCCCAGTAAATGTTAACAACAAAAAAGATGAGAATAAGCCTCTTGGTGTCATAATTTTAAATGTCCCTGTACTTTATAATAAGAATTTGTACAGTAATTTTTCTAAAGATAGAAAACTTTTCCAATGTATGCAATTTAACACAAACTGCTGAAACTTGGACAATCTAGTATTTTACGTATAAAAACATAACTGAAAAACATGTGAAAGCTTTTATTTATGAATCATCAATAATTTACAGGTAAGTTTACTTTATGAATTCTAATGTTTCATTCTGTAATTTCCTAAAACATCATGGAAATAGTAAATAGCTAGAGCTTGCTAACATTAGATGCAAGTATACTTTCTTCTTGTTTTAAGGTGATACAATTTTCCAATCCTACACAGCACCTAAAATTTTATCATAGTTAGTTGTTGTACAAATTGCTGTATATTTTAGAGGAGCAAAAGAACTATTTTGTAAAAACTAGAAACATTTTTGCTCCCCCAAACTTCTTTGATATCTCTGTCCCTTTTTGCTCTAGAAAACTATGATATTTCTATTTCCCTGCTGACTGCCTGTGTACCTGTTTCTTGCTCTCTTCAGCAATCTCTGCTCCTATATTTGATACATCAAGACAATAAAAGTAGGGCTTGGTTAGTAGAAGTAACATGCAGACAAAACTGTTGCAGTAAAAAAGAGAATTATGATAATGCAACTGAACATGATGTTCCAAACTAGAGAGAACTTAAATATGAAGTGGCTGATGCAATAGCAGCATGCAATAACTCTTTGAAAACAGTTTCTACTCCAGAAGATGAGAAATTTCCAAATACTATCTGTTTTTAAAGGGCATTTGGGATTTTTTAGGAAAATTTAGACTGCTGGGTGACCCATTTGTAGCAAGTTACTTAACATATCTTCTTCATCCTGACCAAAATAGAATGAAAAAGAAGGGAAAATGTTAACCTGGAAAAGAAAGATATGTTGACCCTGCTCAGTACACTTTCTCTAAGAGAAAACTGTGTTGCTAATCTCCTACTATGCTGAATGTACTGAAAAAAACGGGGATAAAGCAGAAAAAGTCAATGTCATACAAGATACTATAGAAAAGTGTAAAAGGGTTTCAATGGTTCAAATGGGTTGTAATGGTCTAGAAAACAAAGCTGAGACCTCATATTGAGAGGCTTATAATAAAAATCATAATAATAAAAATCAAAATAATGCCAAACACATGACATTTTTTTTCAGAATCATATGAGATCATGTTTGTTAAGTATTGCTCCTTCCTGTGAACTGGTTTCACTGTAAGAAAGGTGAAAGGTGCTTTCAAGATCCTTCTTGATAACCTTAAAAAGCAAAATAATTATTATTCAATTCCTCTGTGAGGAATGTCAGAGAAAGTACCATCAGGTGTCCTTTATTACAAAGCAAAAGCACCACTACATTCCTTGAGATAACATCTTGTCTCTGTTTAGAGACAAGCTTAGGAGAAAACACTTTGGAATGAACGTTTCCTCTACAGGAAAGGGTTTCAGCAATCCCTTCCAGCCAATACAAAATGAGTTTTTAGTGGATGAAAGCGAAAAAACTCCGTTTATTTGACAAACAAGGTGCCTGCACAGCACAGGGAAAAAAATGAACAACTGTTAGATATTGAATCATCAGAAGCTTACCCCACACACACCCACAGCAGAACAACAAAAAAAAAAACAACTAAAAAACAACAAAACAAAACAAAACAAAACAACCAACCAAACAAAAAAAAAGCCAGGGGAAGGGAAAGGCTCTGCTGACCACATGGTGAGAAAGAACAAAATGGCAGACAGCTTCATCTCAAGGAAGGAAGGTCCACACAGTAGTGTGGCTAGCACAGGTCTTTCTCGTGAGAACATTTTGCTACGTTTCATAAACAAAGATAAAGTTTGGATGTTTTGCAAACAGCGTCTCCAGATTAGGGCAGTTCGGGCTTGGCCAATTAGGCCTGGGGGGAGGTTTCTGGCTGACCAATCTGGGTGACCTCTGAAAACTCTATATATATGGAAATCAAAATAATAAACGCACTTTTCTGTTTTCTTGTCTGAGAACCTGGGTTTTCTCTCAGCTAGCAGCTCAACAGCGACACCGTAGCTTGGAAAAAAATCCAGATGGGAACCTGGTGAACCTCCAGTGCTGGTCTCCTTGCAGCAGATGAAGATTGGAGACTCTGGTGCATTTAGAGTCCTTTCTTGTGTTGGTTCAGCTATTCCCAAGGTCTGGGGCCAGACGGAGCAGCTGGGCAGTCCCACCAACCATCTCCCCAGGGACAGTCTGATCTCAGACTAAAACGAAGCTGAACAGTCCAAGAAGAAACAACAGAAGCTGCTGAAGAATTACGACTGCACTCCAGGGAAAGAAACTTCTTGCCTGAGCTAGCAAAAACCAAGTTAGCGAAGTAACAACGTAGCCTCTGATCTGCAAGGCACTGGAGCAAGCCAGAGAGTGAGGCTTTGAACAAAGCCTGTGCAAGAGCCCCAGGGCTCCCGCCCCTCCCCTGGACCCACCTTGAAGTCACAGCGCCCATTTCTGGGCATAAAGCAGATGATCAGGAATAGAGTATCATCATAAAATTACCCCAAGACACATCAGATAAATATTCATTGCCGAATTAATGCACAAAGTTGTCATCGGATTTTCACTTGCATAGGGTTTATATTTTTATTATATATAATCATACATCTGAGTTTCCATATTCCATTGTACTTGATTATGTAATGTAAAAGTTAAGTAACTTGAAAAGGCAAAAACCATTTCCATCTCTCTAGGTAGTGTAGGGGTAGAGCAAAGAGAAAATCACATCCAACTGGGGAATAAGCCAGGCCATCAAGAGCAGCAACAAATGTTCCTCAGCTGCCTCCCAAGGTGAGAACCAGAAGGCCAAGCACCTCAGGGGTGTGTATGGCTGTGTTGGATCCTCTCACAGCCCTCCTGGGAAACCTGCATGCTCAATTCTATCTCTGAAATGCCTGTAAACCAACACACACAGCATGGGGAACACATAGGAAGAGTTAGAGAACAGGGTGCAATTGCAGCCACATGATCTCATTGCAATTTCATGTCACTGCAGCTTTAAAAAAGGGCAAGAAGGAGGATCCAGGGAACTACAGGCTTGTCAGCTTCACCTCAGTCCCTTGGGAAGTTGATGGAACAACTCATCCTGGATGTCATCTCTAAGCATATGATGAAAAGAAGGTTGGCAGGGGTAGTCAGTATGGATTCACCAATACTTGACCAATCCAAAAGCCTCTGCGATGGCAGGACTGGCTGGGTAGAGGAGATGGGTAGAGGAGATGAAACAGTAGGTGCTGTCTCTTGACTTCATCAAGTCCTTTGACACTGTCTCTCATAACATCCCCATAGGAAAGCTGGGTTTCCTCATAGGAAAGTTCAGGAAGTGTGTGTTGGATGAATGGAGAGTAAGGTGGATTGGGAACTGTCTGGATGTCAGAACTCAGAGAACTGGGATCAGTGGCAGAGGCCTGTAGCCAGCAGTGTTCCCCAGGGATCAGTACTGGGACCAGTCTTCTCCAATTCATTCATCAATGACCTGGATGAAGGAACAGAGTTTTCTGAGGAAACACAACTGGGAGGAACAGCTGATCCACCAGAAGGCTGTGCTGCCATTCAGCCACAGCTGGCCAGGCTGGAGGGGTGGGCAGGGAGGAATCTAATGGAGTTCAACAAAGGCAAGTGCAGGGTCCTGCACCTGGGGAGGGACAACCTCAGGCACCAGCACAGGCTGGGGATTGACCTGTTAGAGAGCAGCTCAGGGAAGGACCTGGAGATTTATTTAGGATCAGTCAGAGTGAAACCTATGTACACAAACTCATGGTTTTCTTGGCAAAGTCAGATCATCTTATCCTTATACCTAAATACCTGATATTGGGAAGGGACCCTTTTCAATGAGTCCAAAGTGTTATTTTGCACTTAGTCAGAAATACCTAAATTATTGTTTTCATTAGAAGTCCAATGTCAAAGCCCTGTCTAAATTACAGAGCAATCAAAACAGGAATTCAAAGAGAGACTGCTGATGGACTCAAAGGTTTTGCAATGTCGGTTCAAAAAATCCACCTGTAATATACTGCAGACACAGTGGTATTTATCACTTCAATTTGTACCTCTGCTAAGTAAATTATAGCAAGAGGGAAAAAAACAAATCTCACTTAAACTGAAGGAAATTAATTTGGCAGGAAAATAGGGCAATCCTGCTCCATTTCAATTAGTTAAAGATTATTTATGCTTGTATTTTTGTTTCACATTGCAATACATACCTCCTTGTCTTGTTTTTGCTATCTGAGGTCTGCACACTGTATTTTTATTTGCCCTAACAGAAAGCAAGAAGATCTCTCAGGAGTTTAAAAGGCTAATAAAGCAACCAGTCAATGCTGTTCAGCTTTTTAAACTCTTTAATCCCTTTAAGAACTTTCCTTGAGAAAGATTTACAAGATAAAGTCAGCAGCAATTAGTTTCCAAAGGGTTTCCTTTTCCAGGTGGTCCACATCATGCTTATCCTGCTCAAACTGATTAGGTGCATCTTACTGGAATATCTCTGAGTCTTGACACTTTCATGTTTAGGGCATAAATTTTTCTGAGGCAAGCTCCTTTTTTTTTTTTTTGAAAGAGGAAAGAATCAGGAAGAAATTTCTTATTTTAGAAGAAAATCTCTTTTCTGATAGGACATTGTATAGAATCATACAATTGTTTGGGTTGGAAGGGACCTTAAATACCTAGTTCAAATCTCCTTGCCATGGGTAGGGACATCTTCCACTAGACCAGGTTGTTTAGAGCCCCATCTAACCTGGCCTTGAACACTGCCAGGGATGGGGGTGCCACAGCTGCTCTGGGAAACCTGTGCAAGGGCCTCACCACCCTCACAGGGAAGAATTTCTTCTCTAACTTTCCCAATTTACAGCTGATTTCTTCCTGCTGAGAGATTTAAAATGTGTCAGTAAATCTTGATATGATTAGTGACCTTTGGATGATGTTATCAAAAGGGAATAATATGTTGTTTTATAATCCTTATCTCCATTTTATGAAGTAGGTTTTTTGGAATACATGAATGTACATATACTGTAATATGAAGGGCCTTGCAAGAATATGAGACTTAAAAAAATGCACACAGGAACAAGACTGAAAATAAAAACTTTCCATTTAAATAGATGTTCAGACACTCCCAGTAAATTGGAATTGGAATACATAACTCTTAATTACGCTCATATCAGAAAGAATACTTAGGTAGGAACTGAAGCTGAAGAATCATCCACTGGGATTCCCATTGAGATCACACACATGCAATCAGAAAAATGCATAAACATTTCTAGATAAATTATACATGAAACTGAACAACCAATTAACATCTTGATTTGATTTGCTCAATTTAAACATCAAAAATATCAGAGCACAACTTATGGTACAGTAAAATCACTGCTGTGTTTCTAGGGAGCAAGAGAGAAGGGAAAGTCAGAGAAGTTACAGAAGAGTGTGAGTCCCTCCACCAATTCCTTTGGTGAGGTGATTTTTCAAAGTCATTCTCTAACACAGAGAAAAAACTATAATTTTTAAGGCTTAAGATGCATTGTAAACTAACTAAACACTGATTTACATAAGGCATTTAAAAGATTAAATAAGGATGTGCAAAACATTTCCTCTGATATCTCCTCTCACACATGCTCTTCAATCAAGTCAGATATTTCAGAATAGAGAATTTATATTTCTTTCATTTCATTTTCACATATATACACAAGCCTCTGAACATCAAGATTTCCAGTCATATTCCTGGGCTGATTCACAGTTCCCTAGAATAAAATAAAAATAATAACCTTATTTTAAGAAGAACTAACCAAACTATTCAGATGACAAGTCTTTTGTTCTACTTCTATCAGACAACTTCATCTAGTCTTTATCTTTTTTGATTTTGTTGATACAGTGGAAAGCTTGGATTGTTTTTATATGACTCTAACTGCCAAGTGGCTTACAAAAGTATCCAAACCTCTTATATTTTCTTACCAGTAATAAACTTGTGCTAATGAGCAGCAAAATAGCATTTAAGACCGACAAATATCACCATTTCTGGTTTAAAGAAGAGTCAAGCTAAACTCTGGGGAATAATGTATTAAAAGATTTGTTTAAAAAAAAATTATTTCCCCCACGAATTCACTAACCTCAGTGGGCAAACATTTCCAAGATTTGTTCTGTTTTATAGTACTCCAGAGATAAAAAAAACCCCAAAAAACCCCACAGATGAAGAAAATCTATATAACGCTTTTTCTCCTGCCATAGTCTTAATGTCCTATTCAATTCCTTGCAGGTTGTAAAACACTGGTAATTAATCTAGTCAGATGTTCTTGAAAGAAAAGATAAGACAGTACAATTGCTATTTTAATTCAAAGCTAAGTTCAAAAATGACATCATGAAATGTATTTCAGCATTACATGAAGCTTTTCTTCTCTAATTTGTCAGGCACTGGAACAGGCTGTCCAGGGAAGTGGCTGAGTGTCCATCCCTGGAGGTATTTAAAAGGTGTGTAGAGGTAGCATTTAGGGGCATGGTTTAGTGGTGGACATGAGTGTTTATGGTTGGACTCAATAATCTTAAAATTTGTTTCCAACTTAAATGATTCTGTGACTCCTTTTGAACTATTTCATTCTCAGTGGGGCAAGAAGTAGTTCATTATCTTTAAAACTTTCTTCTTAACAAATACATCTACTTTTCCTTCTTTTTAAATGCAATATCCACCCTTATTCATTCTGATCATCTATGAAGTAGATAGAATATAAAAATGTCTTGACTTTACACTAGTAGCTAGGAAATCAGTAAACTAGATAATCTTCAGTCATTTGCACATAAAATTATGTTCATAGATTAACCATTTTGATGACTGATGCATCATTCAAATCAAAGTTTCCTTCCACAAAAACATTTGTTGTTCAGTTTTTGAGTTGGAAGACTTTCTTCCAGTCTTACAGAATGATATCCGGTAGGATTATCTTACACAGATGAGAAACCTGTGGCTCGTGCAATGTTGATCTTCATAAGAAATAAATTGTTCCAAGTTTCATAACAGAGTGTCCAAAGCTGATGACCCTGGAGAGAAATGACTGTCAGAATATTTTTGTAAATCTTGTAGAGAAAAAGAAAAAAGCAGTAGTGAAAGGGCAAAATAACATCATATTTTGATTTAGTTGGTAGGTGGATTGTAAACAAGATTTTTTCATGTGAGAAACTGTTCATTCAGTTTAATCGTCTGGAAATTTATGCAGAATGGAACTTTCAAGGGAAAGCATTTGGACTCCTTTTAGGCCTTTATTTCACCAGTTGTATTACAAACTGCATTATAAATCAAGAAATTTCCTTTGAAAATAATATTAAAGATACCTCTAACAATTTCTGTTGAAACAGATAACAGTAAGACTTTACAAAACTAGTATATTCACATTAGCGTGGGGGGTTTGGGGTTTTGTTCTTGGTTGTTTGGTTTTTTTTAATATCCACAATCTGTAATTTTTTTTAAATCATTCAGAAAAAAGTCCAAAAAAATCTCTATAGAGAGTACTATTTTGTAATCAATCATTCTTGGTGCATTAACTGCATAGCGTCAGATAGAAACATAAGAAAGCTGTTAGAGCTTCACAGATTTTTAAAAAAGAATAAACATCATAGAAGTCCCAAATAATATTTATTTTAACATC
The DNA here is from genome assembly GCA_024500445.1 of Entomyzon cyanotis. Lineage (NCBI taxonomy): Eukaryota > Metazoa > Chordata > Aves > Passeriformes > Meliphagidae > Entomyzon > Entomyzon cyanotis. Next base: position 8,591,022 of record JAKEPQ010000756.1, read on the forward strand.
CACAGTAATTTTTAACAATCTATTGAGAATGTAATATCACATTTTTAGCAAAAGGGTTTTTATTTGCATTTTTGATAATTGGGAGTGCATGAATCTTACCCATGTATTCTGGAAAAATTCAAAAGCAGAACTGGACAACTTCTAGCCAACTGTTACTACTCTGCACAGAGCCACAGAGCCAGAGATCTCCCAGGCTTCCTTCATGACATGCAATTAGACAAGGGAAGTTCTGTAGGATACTGGGATATACTATGGGATATCTACAGAGTAGGATCCTATAGAGTATTCTGGTAACTGCAGGCTGGTGAATCTGACTTTCATCTCTTCTAGTATGAAGGAATTTGCAACCAGGAATATGTTGGCTGTGGAGAAACTCTGTCAGGAAAATGACAGTGGGACTTTTGTAATGGAAATCCTGGCTCACCAGCTCCCTGGCATCATAGGAACAGTCAATAATCATGTAGATAAGGAGAAGCAGGTAGTTATAAAACCCTTTACAGAGTTCCAAACTAAAAATCAACAGGAAACTGAGCTCCCATGGATTGGAGAAAAGTCACTTGCTTTGTAGGAGATGTAACATTTTACACAGATAGCAAATTCCTTGAATAATAGGAAGAAAAGTCCTAAAGATCAAATATTGTAATAGGGAAAAATCAGAGGCTGGGTCACTAGCAGACCAGTTTTGAAGCTGTTTTTATTCTATATCTTTATAAAAAGGCTTTTTTACAGATTATTAAGTTCTTCCAGGTAGTCAAGTGCCAAATTATTGGAAAGGAATAGCAGAGGATATCAAAACCTGGGAGCAAAAAATTGGCACATGAGCTACAGGATAGATTAAACACACATGTAAGGCAACACACGTAATAAAAATAACCCAAATCATGGTCATGTGATGCTGAAGTCAAAACTGACAGTCTCAGCACTGAAAAATGATCTGTCAGTTTTCTGAAATAATCTGCTCTGTGTTCAGTGGCAGCAAAAAGAGCCAACAAAATGTTGGGTACCATCAAGAAGGATATTGAGGATGAGACAGATGGTGTCATTCTTCTGCTATATAAAGCCTTGGTACGCTGACTTCTTGAACACTGCACACAGCTCTGGCCCTGTTTTTCAAAGTCTTGGAATTACCAAAAGGGAACACACCATGTATGCAGAGCCAAGAATGTTTGTTCAAGCATTGTTTTAACAGTTTAAACATCCAAATTACCTAATTAATGTAGGAAAGTCTTGTTAGTAGCAATAAACTCAGACGAAAATCCCTTTTCTTTGGTGTTATGCTTACTCTTTCAATTAATTTTGTGTGGTAGTCTTAACAGTTTCAGTCTTCTTTTTAGAAAAATTGAGTGGAGAAAGTCCACATCAAGTCATCAGCTTCCTGAATTTGTCAGGGGGAGGCATGTGATTTTCTTAGGGGATAGTTCTTCTGCCTCTAGATTGGATCTCCTTGGGGTTATTTGAATGAGTGGCCTGGTTCCTTGTAACTGTAGGTCTGGCCATGTGCCTGATAAAGGCCAAGAAGGCAGTCCAGAAAGCCATCTCTTTAATCCAGCAATGTGAAACACATTTGTTTGTACAGGATGCTTGGAAATAGGCAACTCTCTTATGTACTCATTTAATATGGTGAAGACACTGTTCAGATTACAATTACTATAGCTAGGATTATCTCAAATGTTCTAATCCTTGTTTGAGATAGGAAGAGCAAATATTTATTTTTAATTATTTAATGAGTCATTTTAGAATTGCTTGAAAGGGATAATTTCCTCATTTAAAAGTATTAACACCTAGAGAAGCCTGACCCTTAATTTAAAACACAACGTATTTTTCACCAGGTATGTACAAGATATATTGCATATTTACTTTTTACTGTACTTCGGGATGATGGGGGTTTGGGTTTTCTTCCTTTTATTGGAATAGTGAAACTGGGATAGTTTTGCTCTACATAGCAGTGAATCTAAATTTAGATTTATTTCCTTAGCTATTAAAAATAAAAGGAGATGCCTGGAAAATGAAAACTGAAAACAGTGTGGCACATCAAAAGCCAGTAGTGTTAGAGGCTAACCTAAGAGCACATAAATGCCCCAAACTAGGACTTTAATGCCTAGGTAAGTACTATTACCTATTTTTATTCGGAAAGAAAAAAGTAAAAAGGAAGGAAAATATGAAAATACAACCAAAGAATATTTAATGTGAGGGTTCCAGTTTCATATACCTTCTGTGTCCAGATTCATCACTTTACACACAAATTCTGCAAGCATGGATGAGCTTTTAGACACTATTCCAAGTATTCAGGAGGGTAGCCCCTGGGTAAACTGTGCAAAACATTACATAGCTGAGGTAGCTCAAAGAAGATTAGAAAATGGTCTTGATCCTGCAGCTTGCAGTTCTCAGCTGGAGGGATCAAGATCAATGGCACCTTGTTATAATGCAACTTCATCAGCCTCAGCACTGTAGTAATGCAATTTTCAGATTTCCATGTGTTCTCTTTGTTTCCCCACTCGGAGTACCATTGGTTCATTTTAAAATATGCTCTGATGTACCTCAAAACCTATTGGTGTTTAACCCTTCTGCCAATCTTCCCTTTGTCCTCCTGGGACTGGCTCAGAGAGAGCCAGCCCCCGCCCCCTGTCCTTCCCTTTAAAAGGCAGAGCCTGGATCAGCTTGAGGTCTTCTTGCATCTCTGGGCTGCTAGCATCTGCTCCCTGCCCTGTCTCCCTTCCCCCTTCTCCTTCCCTGCACCCCCCTTTTCCCCGTTACCCCAAATAAACCTCCCTAGCAGAACAGAGATGGAGTCCAGTTCTTTTCTTAGTCTCACTATATTCCTGCTGAATTGACGTGGTTTGGAGACTCACGCCATGCCGCAGAACCTCGGGGGCCGGGCGCCCCAGATCCGGTGGGATTACACGGACCAGGAACCCCAGTCCAGGCGGGAGCCGGCTCGTGCAGCCCCCCCAGCCCCTGATACATCACAGCACTGCTATTAACATCTGTTTCATACCAGCCTATTTTTAGGCTCTTACATCACTCTCTTCTTGGTCACCTTTCTAAAGGGGGGAGGGGGAAACCAGCTGCGATGGGCAATGTTTATTTAGTACTTCATGCTGTATTTCACTAATTTGTTCCATAAAACACCAAATGAAACTTGTTCATCAGTAATTGAGATGGATCAAATAACAAGCAAAACAAATTGATCCAGGAATCTGATTCATCACTCTGCTATTGCAGAGGTTACAATGCATACTTACTCATCCAGCCAGCCTGTGAGAAGATAAAACTTTCAAGGGAAAACCTTGGGGCTGGATATACAGCAAACAACCTGGTTACTTGTTCAATCTTGTCAGTGTCTTTCCTTCATCTGTTTTTAAAGATGTGGCAAGCATTCTGTTAAAAACAAGTGCTGTGTATAAAATTTTCAGATTGGTAAGATTTGAAATAGAGACTATCATCCTGTCTCAACATCACATTATCAGAATTAATTCATTTAGGCTTACAAAGGCCTCAGTCTCTCAAAGACATTAGGATGCTACCAGTTTATGTATACGAGATGATTCAACTCTAACACTTTAATAAGCATATAAAGTGAAAAAGCTGTGGTCACATTTCTGTTATGAGAAAAAACCAGACAGAACTGTGATAAGGAGATTCAAGCTATGTGAACTTTTAAAGGTAAAATGACACAAACCAGATCACGATGAAAAATAGTTAAAAGTATTTTTATAACATATTGAATATGGTCTGTCAACAGTTAGAATTCTTTATTTTGTATGTTTATAAACATATATACACCTAAAAAGAAACTTCATTGAAAGACTGAAGGTAGAGGTAAAGTTTATGAGAGTTCTTCTGCAAGTCAAGCAGTTTCATGACCACTTTAATGAAGCCTGGTTTTCTGTAGATTTGTGTCTCAGGGTTGATTTGTGAGCTCTGACTGATGAGTTCCTTGCAGCAGAGACATATTAAAGAGCTCTGCTGGAGTGGGTTCTTTCTAGTCTCATAAAAAGGTGAACTCCTGCCACAAGTTCTGCCTTTGTTGCGTAAGTGAAAACATACATGATAATCTGTCTTGGGCTGCTTCTAGACCCAAAACATGTGAAAGATTAGTATCAGTGAGACTTCTACATATTTCTGACAGCTTGCTTGAAATAATTTATGGCATTTAAGAGTTATATGGTGGAGAGTGAATAAAGATAGCTGCTTTTCCACACCTGAATGAGAATATATTGTAACTGAACCAAGTAAAACAATGTCAATATCTTCCTTTGTTTTTCATTCAACATGTACTGATGCCAGATGAATTAATTAGCAATGTGCAGTCCTCCTAAGTTCAATGTTCTCCTTTTTTTCCAGTTAGGCAAAATATATTGGCTCTTCCTGTGATGTAACCACATGCGACCATTTAGGTTTCATTTTATTATATATTTTTCTAAAAATTTGAAGTAGCTACTCTTACTCACATAAAAAGAAAATTTCAAACTGTTTTACCAGGTGAGGTAGGTATGTTTAAAAGTAAAAAGAAATTAAAATGCTGTCTGGCATTTACCAATTCTGCTTTTGAAAAATCTCCTTTTCAGAGGATGGTGTTCACCTGCAGTAGTGGTGGGGGGAAAGGGAAAATGTGCAACTTTACATATTTGTGAATGTGCAAAATTTTAGCATATGGAAAGGCTGTGTTCATTATTTATTACACACCTTGAAATACAAAGGAAAAAAAGTATGGTTTGATTTTTTCTTTACTGCTCCATAGAAACAAGGAGGGTTAGTGAAAGAAATGTTCATCCTTAGCCCAGAAATTAATTCATAAAACAAAACAGAAATTCACCTGAAGAATGGATGCCCTGAAATCTTAATAGTAAAAGTTCTATTTTCCCATTTTTCCTTAAAATTCTAAAAACACTGTTATCTCCTGAGATAATTCTGTGAGCATGTCTGCCCATTCCCCACCTCCCTTCCCAATACAGATACCTTTGTAACTGAGTTCGTTTTGGCCCTTTTTCAGTCACTGACTGAAAACTGAGCTGCACAGATGTCCAGTCACAATTGCAACTAACAATAACTTGATTAAAACCTGGCTGGAAACTTGAAGAATTCACAAAACTAAATTTATTTGGTCTTTTGTATATGTGACAAAAATCAGACTACATTCTATTCATGTTCTGTTTCCTTTGTAGAGATAATGGTGATTTTGCCACACTGCAACACTAATTTGAGGCATGAAAGACAATTTGGAATTTCACAAACACAAATTTGTAAGGAAAGGTCTATAATTAGTTTCTATTATTGATCTATTAAACCAGTTCAGGAATGAGAAAACATCACCCTATTATCAATTTTAACAATGGCATTGTGTAATTCTACTAATAAAGAAAAAACCAGAAAGGGACAAAATACCACTTACAGAAAATCAATTTATTGTTGATCCCATGAGGGAAAACAGTGATTTTTAAAGGCTCTCTTTATCTCCAAGATATTTTTTCTATCCTAAAGTGCAGGTCAAATTAATATAGATCCTCACAGATTTGATAGTTAATTATTGTCTTTTCCTCAGTGACAATCAACTGTTTTATAATAATTTGTGTTACATTTTCCTGTTTTTCTGGGTTTGATTAACTTATTTCATTCTAGCATGAGATTTTCTGGGAACAATTATATACGAACCAGAGGGTGTGTATTTAATTTTCATGCTCTAGGCTTGTATAATGTTTTCATTCTTATTTATTCTAATTAAATCAGAAGCCATAAATCTACTCTTCAAAGGAGTCACAGTCTTTGCAGATTGATAATTATAACTCTTGTCTATCAGATTTATCTTAACATCTAAATGATACCATAAAAATGCAAACTAAATCATTTTGAAAGAAGCTTAGCCTTCATGTTTATAGCTCTGAAATGTTCAAAACCTTAACTTCAATGGAAGGAAGCAGTAAAGTTAGGGAAAAAAAGCCAGCACTGTTAACTCCATTTATTATCCAAGATACAACTACTACAGATATAAAGCAAGTGTCACACAGAAAGCAAAGTAAACTGTGACATTTTATATTGGCTTTAGCTTCAGATTTTATATAGAATGGTTTGAGGTGGATTTTATTATACTAGCTGGCCCGTACACTAACCCACTCCTGTCTTATCAGTCCAAACAGAGTTCAACCTAAATTTTAGTGCTTTTTTTTTGAGAAATTTAATTACAGACTGATTATTTTACATAGTTTCATATTCAACAAACCTAATCCTATCCAGGCTTTGTTTGCATTCAAATTATTTCTGTAGGGCATTTTCCCTCTATTTTTCAAGAGGAGGCATCAAAGCCAAGGATCAGAGAACTCAAGTGACCTGTGGAATTCTTCCCATGCCCTGAGAAAATTCTATTTGAATATGAATCAATAGTGTTAATTAGACGAATAGCCAGATTGCTGAGTATTGTACTTCAGGCTGTTAGGCTCTGAATATGTAAAATTATTATTTCAGTGCTTTGTTGTCCTCAGAGAAATTACTTATTGGAATTTTCATAATACATTTGTGGGGAGATGGTGGAGTTAATTACAGTAGTATTCTTTCCATTTCTTCAGTTTGCAAATTTTCTGGCTTGGATTTGTTTGGGTTTTAAACATCATTAAACCTGGGTATTACCTTTTCAAGTAAAAAATGGCAGAGGTATACTGCTATAAAATCCTAGGATTGTTTCCAGGATTGGTTTTCTCAGACACTCAGGATGTTCTAAGCACACACACATACATAGTATTATCGCACTAAGGTGATTTTTTCTCCCCTACTAAATTCTTCTGAATGAGATTCCTCATGCAATCTGCAGGTATGGCCTTTCAGGGGCAGTAATAAAATGAATGTACATATCCTGCAAGCAATGACTCCTTTAGCCAGAATTGCTGACTGCTCATTTACATTAAACAAGGAATTCCAGCACAGAAATTCCTAAGTTGTCCCCTAGCAAACATCCACATTGCTTTCACCCAGCCACACTTGCCATTCCAGCACTGGCTCAAGGGATGTTAGCTTGGCAGTCACTGCTTCGGTGTTGAAGGAAACTCAGTTTGTATGGGAGAGAAAGAGGCTGCACATCTTTCTGCTTTTGCATAAAACAATTAGGAACAAGAGCTGACCTTGGCAATGCTAAAAGCAGTAAAGAAGGATAATTCAGCTAGTCCCCTGAGAACCTGAGGAAATCTCTGTCTAGTGCTCTATTAGTAGACATAAGACTGCCCTTATGTCTCATTTCTCTTTTCACTTTACCAGAACACAAGCCCTGACAATGCCGAGAAGGTGAGCACCAGTTTGTCTCATCTACTTTGCATCAAGAGATATTGCTACTGACAGGAAAAGGAAATAAAAGTTAGGTGAAGAAAAAGTAAAAACAACACAGAACAAACACAGTGTGACACTTCAGATCATAAATTGAGCAGTAAGTGGGATCCTCCTTCTATGCTTTTTACCAGACAATGAACATTCTCCCCTTGTTGACTAACCTAAAAAATTCTGATAGACGTACTACTTTTGAAACAACCATGAAGCGCATTGTTAGTGTGGCAGAACCATAACTGTGAACAACTATAAAGGGGAAAGTTTTTGTACTTTTTCTAGGAAAACAATACAACTGAGTGCATTCATGAAGTGCCTGTATGCTCACAGATGCAACACAGGGAGCCCAAAAGAAAAAGTAGAAGTCAGTGAAAACTACAGGAACATGATCCCTTTGGTTTCACAGACACATGGTGGGATAGTCCACATGATTAGGGTGATTCCATGATGGATACAGGTTGTTTGGAAGATAGGCAGAGAGGGCAAGTTGCAAGTGAGAGAGGAATGGGATTACCAAGAGCTCAGCATTGGGGTAGGTGACAAGACACTTGAGAGGAGATGGATCAGGCTTAGAGGTCAGATCAATGTGGGTGATGCTGTGGTAGGTGTTTGCTACAAACTGCTTGTCATGCTCCAATTGAGAGATGCCTCTGCCTGAATTAAGGTGCAAATGAGAACATATACCAAAGTCAATAATACAGATTTTATTTAACAGTAAATGTAAGGTAGAGAGCTTGAAAGAAATCAGAAGATCTGGGGACGGAAGGTGGATACAGAGATAGAGAGAGATAGATCAAGCATAAAATAGTCACCAACCATGGATCCAGAGGCCCTTCGCTGGTCCTGCTTCACCCAGGGCTTCTCAGTGGTGCGGGTGCCAGAGTCATGCTTCTGAGGTTACGATCTTTTTAGACAGTCCAAGTTCTGGGTATCCACAGGGCTGTTGCAGATGCCATTCCCATAACTTGGGCTGATATATATGAGAGCAGTTCCTTCCTTTCCCACAGTTTACCACAGTGAGAATAGATACATTGACTAGGATGTGGTAAACCAAGTCTCACCTCACCAGTCCTGGAATTAGCACCTTCCTGTTGCAATTTCTTACCTCAAGTTCCCACTGTGGTGGTGGCCTCGACAGTGTGTTGAGACAGGCAACTGTGCCCTTAACAGCCTTACCCTGCATGTTCAGGGGGAAGCAGTAGATGATGTCTCTTCAGACACCTGGAAGAAGCCACATATGTGCAGACTTTTCACCCCATGAGTGGTTTGAATCACCCAGACATCTGCTGGAGGAGAAACACAAAAAGGGAAAAAGGAATTTGTGGGGTTTTGGGAGCACATTGATAAGAACTTCATGTCACAGGAACCTCACAACTTCCTGACAGTGGAGTTAGCAAGGGAAGGTGCTCAGCTGGGCCTCACACTCACAAAAAAAAGAAGGGCTTGTTGGGGCTGTGAAAGTCAAAGGAAGCCATGCTTGCAGTTACCATGAGGGGGGAGGAATTCAAGATCCTGAGAGCCAGGAGTAAGGCTAAAAGCAAGACCATATCCCTGAACTTCAGGAGACAACTTTGGCCTCTTCCATTACCTGCTTGAAAAAGACCCATCAAATAAAGCCCTAGAGTGAATAGAAGCCAAAGAAAACTGCTTTATATGCTGGGATCATTTCTTTCAAGCTCAAGAATTTGCCATTCCAACAAGTAGGAAATGCAAAAATGCCAGGAGGCCTGCATGTGTGAAGAACAAGCTCCTGATAACTTCAATAGATGAGAAGCAAGCACATAGAGTATGGGAAGCAGGGACAGCAACCTGGGGTGCACTGTCCAAGCACGCAGAGACACTGTTAGGAAAGCCAAAGTTCACCTGGGATTGAATCTGGCAAGGGAGGTCAAAGGCAAAGGAAGAACTTGTATAAACATTTAGGTAAAAGAAAGACTAGGGAAAATGTGGACCCACTGCTGAATGAGGCTGGGGAGTTGGTGACAGAGGCATGGGAAAGGCTGAGACATTGAATAACATCTTCACATCAGCCTTCATTAGCTGGATCAGCCTTCAGAAATCCCAGGCCAGAGGGAAAGTCTGGGGCAAGGACAATATACACCATTTGTGGAAGACAATCATATAAGGAAATACTTAAGGACACTAGATACACCTGCTCTAATAGGGGTGGGACTAGATGGTGCCATGCTCAGCATATAAAGCTGATGGAAGAAGATGGAAGAGGAAGGGGAATATTTTGGCAAATATATTTTGACAATATATTGTTGCAGTGGCCTTGGCTCAGATGAGCTTGGAGGCATATGAAACTGAGGAAGGGCCCTGGGTCTGAGGAGACCTTTAGTTTAGGTGGACAAAGAGATGCTCGCCCAAGACACCTTGCAGCCAGCACCCTTAATATGCATCAGAGAACAAGAGTATTGGTTTTGGATATCCCCTCCTCTTTATCCTATATAGATTTAATAGCAAGAAAGTTCTACTCTGCTCCTTCTAGCCGAGTTTCACCATTCGTTTTCAAAGTTCTGTACACTCTCTCCTTGTATCCCCATTCCCTGGCATCCCTGCCAATCCTGCATCCCTTGCGTCCTGGTTGGTTCTCCCATGTAAACCCCTCCCATCCTGCACCCCCTTCTTAACCCCGTGTTCAGCATTTCATTCAGCATTCATCTGGGCTCTTTTCGTCCTGGATCTAGCCGCCTCCTTTCCCTTGCCCCTTCCCAGTTCTATCTGCCTTCTCCGACCCGCCGTTCCTACCTAACAAACCACTGGATCCTTACCTGAGAGACTACATCTCTTTTATATCGCCTTGTCTCTTGCTCGGCCTCCGTCTCCGAGGCACTCCACACCTGCACCCATGGCACTCATGGCAGTGCCCGGTCCAGCTGTCTTGCATGGGAGACAGGAGCTTTATGTGTTTTTGTAGTTTGACAGACTTTAAGATAGCTAGTTCCCCAAGACTTAGTCCCATTCGCAAGATTCTTTGATATTTGGCTGATTTGTCTAAAAATACCATTTGTTAGACACAGAAAACAACAAACATACAAACATAGAACAGATTGACACACATAGACACACAATGAATGCATAGTTGCAACACTATAATAGCTAAAATGCAATTATGAGGTAAATGCTTGCTTGAAGTATAAAAATAGTTAAACATGCAAGAAATGCTTGCTTAATGCAAGTTAAGAAATGCTTGCTTGAGCTAGCTGAAATGCAAGTTAAAAAATGCTTGCTTAATGCAAGTTAAGAAAGGTACCTATAAGTTAGCTGGAATAATACAATTTAGGAACTCAATGATCTTACCAAATCCAATTTTGGAGCTAGAATACGTTAAGCTTCCTCACTCAATCCCAGGGAAGTAACCACAGGGCTGCATCCAAACCCTGGGGAGAAGACTTTACTTCACGCTCCAATGTCCATGTAGAAAGCTTCTACCTTTCTGAGGTTTTGTGGTGTTTTTATAGGAAAAGAGTATGTGGATTTGCGGTCACTCAAAAATTCTTCACATTCTCTTAGTGTCTCACCTTGGCTTCCAGGCGCCAGCACTAGATAGCTAGGATTAAGCTATCAACTTCATCTGAGCCATTAATCTCTAGCCAGCGATCAGGGAGAGAGAGAAGGGGGAGGAGGGTCGTCCTGCCACACCAGCGTGTGAGGTTCGCGGCGGCAGCCTCCTTTCGCGTAGTTTCAAGGCTTGCCGCCTGTCCCAGAGTAAGAAACCGCAATATATTTGTTGTTTGTCTTCCCAAATCACTGTCACATTGTGATAGAACCCTGATCTCTTGGACGTGGCAAAGCACCTGCCTGCCCATGTTGAGCAGTGAAATAATTCCTTGTTCTGCTCTGTACGTGTGTGTAGTTTTTGCATTATCTATTAAACTACCTTTATCTCAACCCATGACTTTTCTCATGTTTATGCTTCCAATTTTGTTCCCAATCCCAGCAGGCAGATGGTGAGTGAATGGCTGTGTGGGGTTTAGTCGCAGTCCCAGGTTAAACCATGACACCTCTCTATTAAAGCACCATCACTGCTGGCGCTTAGGCTGTCCCACTATATTCTGTGTTTACAAGTACAATTTAACTGCAGGAAACCCCAAAGTTTTGTGATATTGTGCAAAAATTTAGAGGGTTTCTGATCACAGCCGTAGAGGAAAACAATGAAAATTGGAAATAAATTGAAACAAGGGAAGACACTGAGGTATGTTTCTGCTTAATAAGATATGGCACACAAAATAAGTAGGAGAAAACAAACCAGTAGAGAGACATAAGCAAATTAGCCCTTTGTTTCTGCACTGGTTGTGCAATAAAATTGTTGTAGAAGGCAGATAGAGTAAGGGGGAAAAATTGGATTACATTTCCCAGATTATGGGAGAATATCAGGTAAATAACCTGAGAAGTAATATCCTAAAATTTGCTAGCACAGAAGTAGAAATCATTTCAGGTGAAACAATCATTAAAGATTCAGCTTATTATTTAATTTCCTGATTTTTTGAAGGAAGTAAAAGATATTTCCGAAGTTTGCTCTGATTTTATCCCAATTTCATTGCATAGAATATTTCAAGTATTTTTTGTTTTGGTTTGTATGTACAGTTTGGAGGTAATGATTTTGCAGTTTTTTTCAAGAATACATCTGGACCAACAGTTTTATTCTCTGCAATGTCTTCAAAACTATCAGTTCTTTTTATTACAGTTATTATGTTGCTGTTTTAAGCATTGCATTGTTCTGACTTCAATTTAGCTAATTTTAGATTTTGAGCTGTTCCTGTGCTTAATTGTTATTAAGAAGCTGATAGCTAAGTAATGATTTGAATAAGGAAATGAGTTCCAATTAATTTCCTTTATATTCTCTAAAATAAGGTCACTATGTTTTTAACTGTATTTTCCCAGTCTCCATTATCAAAATATACACTTTTTACATATTTTTCATAGTAGTAGATTACAGCTCAATTCTTCATTGTTCCTTATATGTCATGGATATTGATTTGTCTTCCTAATTCTATTTTAAATAGTGCAGTATTTTAAATAATGCTCAACCTATTGTTTTTAATAGTGTTTCCATAAAATCTGAACTTTGTTTTGAGAAAAAGAATATGATATGATATGATATGATATGATATGATATGATATGGTATGATGATATGATGATGTGATATGTGGTGTTTGTAGCTATGTAAATTTGCAACTGGATGTTCTTTATATTTGAGAATAATTTTAAAAAATTCTGTAAATCAGTGTTTTGGATGTAAAATTTGGAAAAATATAACTTGTATGGGAGTGCAACCAACCTTTTCAATCCCTATATGATGCATGAACTTTCAAAACTGACTGAAATCTAATGTAGCATGAGAATATAAGAGAAAAAGTGATAACTAAAAGTCTCTCTCACTATGACTTCTTCCAAATTTATTGTTAGAAACATTCTCTAAATTATTCTTCATGTACCTTTTCACCAATGATAATTAATTTGTTGATGAAATAGAACTATTTTAGTGACTGATTTTTTCTTTGAGAAGGCTTGAACATTCAGCATCATCATGTCGCTTATGTGTTTTAAAAATTATTTTAATTTTTTTTTTTAAGAAATAAGTATATTACTATGGCCAGAAAGGTAATAGTGGTATTTGGGCTGTCACTATGCAAGAATTATAGAGAAATGCATTTGAATGCTTTTGGCCGGTAATTGGAGCCACCTAAAACAGTGATGTACTGACAAATACATTGTAATTACTGTTGTCCTAGATGTTGATAATGACAGTTGCAGGCAGATTGCTGTAATGGCAAGAAGAAATATTGCTGTCTTCCACAACTACTCATCTGATGAAGACATCAATCAGATCTTATATGGAAGAACTAGAGCAGTGCTGAAGAAGTGCTATCAAACTCAATGTGTTGAGAGGCACAAGTTCAGTTTTCCAAGGGAGCTTCTTTTATGAAAATATGGCTGTTTTTCAATGGGACAAAAAGATTCCCTTTGCTTGGGGGAGCAAGCACTGGTTTCTATGCAGTTCACTTTGCAGAGATGAGGTTTCCTCTAAAACAGTTTAAAGCAAGCTTATCAGCAACAAAAATATAAGATCGTCAAAGTTCAGTGAAAGTTTGAAACAGAGCAACTCACCCAATAAGGAGAACATCCTTGCTACCTTTAGTTTATGAACATTAAAGCATTTGGATAGAAAATGTAGCCTTAAGCAATAAAATAAACATAGATCATCCAAGGTAATTGTCCTGACCACAGAAAATTGTGCTAGGAAATAATAATACTAGTCTTTAAAAAATCCAGAGCTTAAAAGTCTTCGTTAATTCAGAAAAATATCTTAGAAATATATGGCTCCTATTTTGCTTGTCCAAGAATATGTACAAAAAAGATACTAGGGTATATTTGTTATTCATTAAAATATTTTTCCTGTAACATTCATCTCAGACAAATGATACAAGAAAATCATCAGATGATTAAAAACTATTTTCCTTCCAGAGACACTAACTTGAAAGTTTTGGTGAAGTGGTTATATAGAGATTCAAGACAAAATTATTATGTTTAAACCAGATGAAACTGATTGGACTTGAGTACACTTGATACTGTGGGTCTGTGTAGGTGGGAGCTGAGGGTGCCCAGCACCTAAATGATATTACTAGCCTAGAGAGTTAACATTCTAATCACCCTACTTTTAGCAGTTCTTGCTGGATATGGCCTTGGATTACCAAGAAATCAAATTTACCTTGCAACTATGCAATTTTCTGTACTTTCTTTCCATATATATATATCTTTTAGAAATGTTAATGATAGTTGTGATTTGCTCTCCTGGCATTTAACAGTTTAGCCACTGGCTAGTGGGAAGAAAAAGCTGTGGACTTAATGCACTTATAGTCTGAGCTTCATATTAAATGGTCAGCTAAAGATTTCTCTAAAACCAGACAAGATAAAATTCTCCTTGATGAAGAGTAACATTTTCCAGAGCATGCTGAACCACAGAAATGGGGATACTTGATTTGGCAGGGAGAACTTTCCCAGTTCTCAGAAACAATTTGAATAAGAGGTTTTTCAGTGCCCAGCTAAGTAACACTGATGGGAACCAGGCTTGACAGTGGTAAAAAAATAGCATTTGCTATTCTTGATAAACTCTGTGCTGTCTCCTGTCTTGGAGCACTCAGAGGAGAAGAGCAGATGCATAGCCCATGGATTCCTAACTTGGTCTCAAACTCTGAGTCAGTTATTTAAGCAACTTCTGCTCTTAGAGGCATAGTGGTATAAATCTTGTTGAATTCAGTATGGCTTAAACACATTCTGAATTGTTTTCCTACATTAGGACTCGAGGTGATTTTATGAAGAAAAGAAAAAAATTAAATCCTCACAATCCATTGATATTGTTCTTCCTGCCCTGGATGGGATTGCAATGTAGAAAAGACAAAATCCAACTCAAGGTTCAGAAAAATAAATGTTATTTATAAAAGTATATATACTTTCTACAAATCTAAGAATATATTCTGAACACCTTAATGCTCTGCTAACTTATTTTCTTATAATAATCATTAAGAGGAACAGATGGAGGTTTATTTCCAGTTCTTTGTAACATAAAGTATAGAGACATTTAATTTGCAGACCAATTTTCTTCCTAGCATGTTGACTGATACAAATTGGCAAGCTTTACTTCTTTCTCCTCCCTCTTCACCCACATGATGTGCTTTGAGTGGGGCTGTTAGAAAAGTAGACATTCCAGAGATATTGTAGTGTGTGAAATATAACTTATTGTCTACAACAATTTTTGTGTTTTGCTATGAGGTAACTTATGTGTAAATAGTAGGACTGTTAACTAATGTCACCTCTGCTCA
This sequence comes from Entomyzon cyanotis, assembly GCA_024500445.1. Classification (NCBI taxonomy): domain Eukaryota; kingdom Metazoa; phylum Chordata; class Aves; order Passeriformes; family Meliphagidae; genus Entomyzon; species Entomyzon cyanotis. The sequence continues at coordinate 8,606,154 of JAKEPQ010000756.1, forward strand.
AAGAAAAAATAGAACAGAAATGCTACTCCCTTTCAAACAAATTTAGAGGAAAAGCCATTCCAAAACTACAAACACCATGAAAATCTCCAGGAATTGCAATTTTTATTTTGTAAAAAGTAATATACTAATATGTAATGAAAGTTCATTTGAATTCTGAGAAAAGTGCTCATATTTTGTCCATCAAGTAGATGGCCTTTGTGTTATAACCCTCTAACTCATAAAAATGGATTGCATTGAATAATTGCAACAGTAGAGAGTTTGATGCACATGAAAATGGGCACAACAACTTAAACATATTATAGGCCAAACGTTAAAAATAAGTAAGTGCCAAAATGAGTTTAAATCAGAGGACATATGACTTTTAGCAGCAAGTGTAACTAATATTTTTGATGTGGATGGAAGAGGGCAGATCCAGTGAAGTTTAAGATGCAGGAGAGTATTCACCAAGATAATAAATTCTGGGTTGGAAGGCAACAAAAATGAGAAGACAGTAAATGAGCACATTAAAAGAGGACAAAATTTTTAAAGGTAGCATAAAGCTTCCAGTATTTTCCTGAAGTTGGATAATCCAGAGAATATGTTATGGCTTACAGAGAGCTTGGAGAAAGAGCTATCATGTAACATCCTAAAGCAGGCCTAATAATTCAAATAGACCCAAGGATAGAAATCAAGATATAAAACCCTAAGACATTGCCTATGTTTGCATGAAACCCAGCAGCTGGTGAAGTCAAGTGTAAGGGACTTCAGTGAGGCAATTCCTGTCTATTTTATATGCTATATGTGCATGCTGACCTATGTAGTAATGCAATTTTTAGGATTCCATGTGCTCCTTTGTTCCTCTGCTCTGTATACCATTGGTTCATTTTGAAATATGCATTCTGCTGTACCCGAAATCTATTGGTGGGTTCCCTATGCCTGTCTTCCCTTCAGACTCCCCAGGACTGGCTCTAGGGGAGACAGTCCCGCCCCTTCCTTTCCCTTTATAAGCCGATGTCTGGATCAGCTCAAGGTCTCCTCTCTGGGCTGGCAGCCCCTATCCCTTTCCTGCTTCCCTCCCCTTCTCCTTTCCCTGTGACCCTCTCCCCCATACCCCAAATAAACCTCCCTGCCAGAACAGAGATGGAGTCCAGTTCTTTTCTTCGTCTCACTAGATTCCTGCTGAATTGACGTGGTTTAGAGACTCATGCCATGCCGCGGGACCTTGGGGGCTGGGCGCACCAGATCCAGTGGGATTACACGGACCAGAGACCCGGTCCGGGCGGGAGCCACCCTGTGCAGCTCCCCCGGACCCTGATACATCAGACCTAGATGTAAACAAAAACATTAGAGCAAAATCACCATCCCTGATCAGCAAAATAGATTTGCTGGAAACAAAATACTGCACCTGAAAATGTCAACATTAAAGGACTGGGGTTTTTTTTTTCCTTTTTCCTTGAAATTAGATATTGAAAAAATGTTATTTTAGAAATCAAAAAAGTGTTTGTTGATTCTTCAAAGTAGTGGGCCTGGGTTTTGGTTTTCGTATAGATCAACCCTGTATCTCAGTTCCATGGAAGACGTCCTAACTATAAAATTAACAAGACATCATAAATAAATAATTCCCTACCCAGTGAGCAGCAGAAAGCACAATAAGAGTGCACAGCTCTGTTACCTGCTAGTTACGCTTCTGTGAATGATCATAAACCTGGATCCAAAAATTGCTTTTATTCTGTGACTTCTTGATACAAAAGACATAAATAACCATTATTCTAGCTAACCCTCTGTAACTTAGTTTCCACATATAAAATGAAGATGATTAGAGCTTCCTATTGTTCTGGAGTTGGTTGAAAATAAACTGCAAACTATAAATACTTGTCTAAATTAATACAGTTTCTTCATATTAAGCTACAACATTTACACTCAAAGCTGTCAAACCACATTTTCAGAGTGTTGAATAAACTATGTTCTTCATTGACTAAGAAATATATGTTAAATGTCACAGGAAGGGCAGGGTAAATAAATAAGTACCTAAAAGGAAGAAATACATAGGTTTTACTATGAACTTCCTTATTCTAAGCATCTTGGAATGACAAATACAATGTCCCAAATTATCTGCAAAGACACATTCAGACCACAGTCTTACCTGTCCTGTGATAATGCTGTTCACAAACCTTTCACAGTGATGGGTGTAAGAAGCATCAAGAACTCCTTTTCTCACAACAGCATTATCAAATTTACCCTACCTGCAGTATTTTGTTTAATAGAACTATGAAAAACTTACAGTCTCTTGCTTTTTTAGGAGTTTGCACAACGTTTTGCAGACAAATGCATGGCACAGTGACAAAACGTGCAATAACCATTTTAAAATTGGCTCAACATATGGATACATAATTAACATGAGTTGTAGCAGAGTTGCTCACCAACTTAGGCTGAGGTGAAACTACTTAGCAGCATGAAAAACTGAATTTATCATCCTGTCAGAGTGCAAAAATGGTGAACAGAACTTAGACACATGGTTCAATCTTGACTCTGATGAAGACAGACTTTCTCTTCTCCAATATAAAGCATCCTGAGGACAGGCTTGTTTTACCTCACTTTCACCATGCAGAGGAGTGCTGAACATGTCTCAGCAAACCATTTCAAATATATCATGTCTCCAGACACCACAGATGTTCCCACACCAGCTCATTTCCTCTGTGTGTCTCTGATGGAAAATTGTGGCTGTGTGTCATGGTGCCTTAGAAATCACCTATCCCTATGGGAACAATTCCATCTCTGCTTTTAGAGGGAAATCTCTCAAGTATTCAGGATAAAATGGATATTTACAGAGACAAAGATGCTATAAGAAATTCAGAAATTGTCTGTGATTTAAGCACATTTGTGTAAAGTGGAGAAAGAGCATGAAAATATTAATTGATATACCATCTCACTACTGAAAAGGAATATGTGGTTTGTATAATCATAGAATTAAAACATCATGAAGGTTGGAAAGGACCTCCAAGATCTTTGAGTCCCATCTTTGACCAAACACCACCTTGCCAACTAGACCATGGCACTAAGTGCCATATCCAGACATTTCTTGAACATGTCCAGGGATGGTGATCCCACCACTTCCCTGGGCAGTGCTGCTCCAATGCTTAACAACTTTTTCAGTGAAGAAAGTCCTCCTGATGTCCAACCTGGTCAGCTGGTGCAGCTTGAGACTGTGTCTTCTTGTTGGGTCACTGGTTACCTCTGAGAAGAGCCCAGCCTTCACCTGGCTACACCCTGCTTTCACAGAATTATAGAGAGTGAGAAGGTTCCCCCTGAGCATCTTTTTCTCCAGGCTGAAAATTCCCAGCTACCTCATCCGCTCCTCATTGGACTTGTGCTCCAGACTCTTCCTCAGGTCTGTTGCTCTTCTCTGGACACATGCCAGCACCTCCATATCCTTCCTGAATTGAGGTTCCCAGAACTGAATACAGGATATGAGCTGTGGCCTCACCAGTGCCCAGCACAGGGGGACAATCACTGCCCTGGTCCTGCTGCCACACCATTGCTGATACAGGCCAGGTGTCACTGGCTTCTTGGCCACCTGAGCACAGCTGGCTCATGTTCAGCCACAGTTGACCAGCTCCCCCAGGTCCTTTCCCATTTGGCCTCTTTCCAGCCAAAACAGAGCCCCTTAACTGGGGATGAACTGTAGGCACCTGAGAAAACAATTGCATTGAAATTAGTTAGAAACACAGAAGACAGTTCTCTATTTCTTGAAGAAATATATATCAGCTATAATCTACAAAAAGGACTCCTTGACTTCACTCTCCTTTGGTCCAGCTAAGTCTTATTTTAACTTGTATGGATTCATAAGAGAAATGAGATAGGAAGACCAATCTATTTTATTATTTCTTCAGACATCACACTGTATCCTCAGCTGCAAGAGGAAAGTTTGTTGCCATAAATCTGCCTTAATTTCTCTACAGAGATCATCTACAGATTAGAAGTTTTTCTGATATTCAAAGGCAGGCAACTTCATCCTACTCCCACATTGTGTGGAGTCCTGACCATCAGGTTGATGAGCAAATGAACTGGTTTGGGGTTTTTTTAAAATTAAAAAGATAAACAGACCAACACAACAACAATAAGAACAAAACAAACAAACAAACCACCACACAAAAAAACCCCAAAAAATAAACCAGAATGAAGGTAGAACAACTGGTGAGGAAATACCCACTCTTCTAATTCTAGGGACAAGCACACATATCCCTTAACATTTCAAGTGATGTGAAAAACTTGAAAAAGAGCAAGTTTGAAGTGCTCTGCTAATATTTCCCTTTTAATAAACAGATTGGGGGCATAATTGTTACTATCTGATCTGTATGTCTGTCAATATTCCACTCTTTTTTTATCAGCAAATTGTTAGCTGACATCTCAAAACAAATAAAAGATGTGCAAGAGAAACGACAACTGGGGAGGGGCGATAATTATTCTTTCATGCAGCTTCAGTATTAACAAGGTAGTCATAAATCATAAATTGATATCATGAATTAATGAAAGTAGAAATATGGCCAAGAACATAGAGGGCACAAAAGACAATTGCTGTAGCTGGAAACATGCTGTTCTATCATGAAAGTTATTACAGTATTTGCCTTTTTCAAGCCCCTTAAAATACCTTTTTTATCTGATTCTACCTCAGAAGATGGCATTCCAAAAAAATCAGCCAGGTCCTGTGCAAAATTCTATTAAAATACTTGGCTGATATAAAGATTAAGAAAGCAAAATTGTAGTGTGGACTCAGAATCTTTAATGTCAGGAGTTATATGTAAATGCTCAATTTTTTAGGAATAAAATCTGGATTAAAATATGTTTGACTCTTAAAATATGTATGACAAAACTCTTGGAGCAAGAATCCTAGATCTTTAATAAGCCAGACTTATACTTGCAAGTGTTATTTATAAAATACTTAACTCTTATTTACATAGTACATGCATGTCCCGGGAGATGTAATTAATGATAAATCCAAATTTCACTATTTGGATGCTTCAGTTTTGTACCTTTACCCTCTTATCATCTTCCTCAAACATGCTTTGAAATAAATAAATAGGGGCCAACCTGTAATTTCTGAGTAAAAATTTAAATGAAGCTGTGAAGCTGCAAGTCAGGATGAATATGTAAATTGCATTTCCAGCTTCCCCTCAACAAAGATGTAAAGATAGAGATCCAATATTTTCCATTAATCAAAAGTTTTATATCTTTTCAAATGTTTGGGCTTATTAAAGTCATTTACAACAAGCTAAACACATACCATTGATAACCGCAAATATTTTTTCATTAACTCAGTAGATCAAAGATGTTGCTAAGTCTAATTGGATGAAGTCATATCAGCTTTGATAGTTGTGGCCCAATAAATATGATTGCATTTGCTCTCCTGGTGTGGGGTTGTTTCAGGTCCCAGGGGGTGGCTGGGCAACCTATGGCCACAGCAAGGCTGAGCTGGATTTACCAGGGTACCCAAATTACGGCTGGTCTCTAATAGTGATGCACAGTGAAATGGAACTTTACTTCTGAACCTGTAAGATGTGAAATCTCATTTGTTCAGCACTGTCATACATAGGATTTAAGTGCCTGATATTTTCTAGTCTTCTACAGGATGGGACCTGGACAAGCTCAAGAAGTGGCCCATAGGAATCTCATGAGGTTTAACAAGACCAAATCCAAGGTACTGCACCTGGGTCAGGGCAACCCCCCATATCAATCCAGGCTGGGGATGAACAGATCCAGAGAAGCCCTACAAGAAGGACTTGGGGATGCTGGTGGGTGAGAGGCTGGACATGCCCCAGCCATGTACACTGGGAGCCCAGAGACCCATCATGTGCTGGGCTGCATCCAAAGCCCCATGGACAGCAGGGGAGGGAGGGGATTCTGCCACTCTGCTCTGCTCTGCTCTGCCCTGCTCTGCTGAGACCCCACCTGCAGTGCTGCATCAGCTCTGGGCTCCCAGCACAGCAAGGACAGGGAGCTGCTGGAGCCAGGCCAGAGGAGGCAACAAGGTAATCAGAGGGATGGAGCAGCTCTGCTGGGAGGAATGGTTGAGAGAGTTAGAATTGTTCAGCCTGGAAAAGGGAAGGTTTTGAGGTGGCCTGATTGCAACATTCTAATATATGAAGAGAGCCCACAATTTACATGGAGTAACAGGACAATGGGGAATGGCTTCAAACTGAAAGAGAGCAGGTTTAGATAAGACATTAGAAAAACAATCTTTCCTGTGAGGGTGATGAGGCACTGGCACAGGTTGCCCAGAGAAGCTGTGGATGCCTCATCCCTGGAAGTGTTCAGGGCCAGGTAAGACGGGACTCTGAGCAACCTGGTCTAGTGGAAGATGCCCTCTGCCCATGACAGGGGGGTTGAATGATGATTCTTGAGGTCCTTGCCAATCCAGGCCCTCCTGTGATTCTATGATAGTTGTTTTTAAAATCTATTTTTTCAGAATATCTGTCAGTTTAAATTCCCATAACGATTAGTGAAACAGTGTTAAATCCCTGTCTTACCATGCTTTTTAAGGGCTTTGATCTACTGCTTTTACATAACACATTAAACATAAATAAGCTCCCACTTAATATATGCTAACAATACTATTTCACTGAAAATTTCTCATGATATTCTCTACCTTTGACACCATCAATCCATCAAATCAGTTATTCTGGGTAATGTTTACATTACATTGTCTAAATTGGTTTACTGTGAAATATGTTTTAATTAATTTCTTTCTCACTCTCACCTTTATTTATTTGTATTTCTCAATTTTCTTAAAAATTTGTAACCTAAAGCTGACAAGTTTAACTTGATTTATAAAACAGTCAAACCAAATTCCCACATTCTCATAGGCTTTGTCACTGTTTTGCTGGTCTTTTTTTCACAACACTCATTTACTAGTTATGAATGCCAATAGGATAAAGTAGTAATTAGATCTCTAAAGTGTATACTAATATAAAGCTTATTTTTCAGCAGAAAGCTACCTTTATCTGTGAAAATACTTCAGGGTAACTATCATCCTACATGTCACATGAATATATATTTGTTTATTAAAACTATCATATTAATTATGTCAGTATGCGGTTAGAATTGGAGACAATACAAAAAAATATTGATTACTTGAAATTTGCGCCAATCAACATGTTTGATGATAAATAATGTGTCAGACAGACAACTTTCCCTAATACTTTTCTAAATCAAGAAGCTAAACTTATGGTTCTAAATCTAACTTCTGTGTATTTTTTTTTACTGTTTGCAATACTTCCACTTGTTATTAAGTCAGAATAGGCCCTGCATGTTTTTATCTTAAAATATGGATACAAAATAGACAAGAATTTGGGAAATAAAACAACAACTCTTCTAATTTTGATGAATTTGTTCTGCTCTTGCAGATCTGCACAGACAGACTGACACACAGACTCATATCTTTCTCCTGCACTCCTGTAGTATGGGATTCTTTGGCACTGATGCACTGTGAAATTTGCTCCTAGAAGACACCATTAGCATGTGAGTCAAATACACCATCTCAAAAGAAGTTCTAGGTACAAAATCACAATCCAATCTCCCTCGAATACTTGATAATTACTCTCATTAGGTGATTTTTTGGTGAGATATGCAGAGAAAGTGACTTGTGCAGCAGGTGCTCATCTCCACTTTCTTCCTGAATTTGGCCTCCTCATCTTCCACTCATAATATTCATCAGGAGGTCTCCTGGCCAAGTGAATGACTTGTTGTTCTCCCCAGAGAACAGTTAGGGTGCTGAGGAAATAGGTACTCTTTTAGTCAAAGGAATGACAGTGTTAGGGGAATCAGACTGGCACAGAGCAAAAAGGAATGACAGTGTTAGAGGAATCAAACTGGCACAGAGCAAAGTGCTTTATGGTGAAAAGAAGGCAAAAGTTGAGTTTTACAAATTTCCTCAGGTAAAAAACTGTTCCATAAAATTCTTCTTCAGTAAAAGAGCAGAGCAAGAAGCTTCTATCTCCTAACATTGCTATTCAGAGTCACAGGGTGATTCAGCTGGAACAGATCCACAAAGATCATTTAGTTCCAACCCTCCTACCATGGGTGGGGACACCTTTCACTTCATCAGGTTGTTCAAAGGTCCATCCAGCCTGGCCTTGAACACTTCCTGGGATGGAGCATCCACAACTTCTCTGGGCAACCTCTTCCTACCCTCACCCTAAAAAATTTCTTCCTAATGTTCAACCTTAACTTACCCTCTTACAAGTTTGAAAACATTGACCATTATCACTACAGTTCTGGTAAAAATTCTATTTCTATCTTTCTTATAACCCCTGCTTTAGATATTGAAATGCCACTATAAGGTCTCCCCAAAGCCTTTTCTTCTCCAGTCTAAATAACTCCAACTCTTCCAGCATTTCTTTGCAGGAGTTATGTTCCCATACTCTCACCTTTTTATGTCCATCTTCTCAGCCCACTGTAATATGTCCAGGTCTTCCTTCTTGTGCTGGGAATCCAGAGCTGGACTCAAGATGGGGTTTTATGAGAGCAGAGAGGGAGCATCACCTTCCTTGACCTGCTGGCCAAATTTCTTTTTATGCAGGCCAAGATACAGTTGAGTTTTTGAGATGCAAGTGCACATTGCCAGCTCCTGTCCAGTTTTTTAACCACAAGAAATGCCAAGTCCTTCTTTGCAGGGCTTCTCTCAATACATTCACCATGTGGCCTATATTAATACTGGGTATTGCTCTGATCCTGGTGCAGCACCTTGCACTTTTCGTGGTTAAACTTCATGAGTTTCACACAGGCCCATTCCTCAAGCCTGTCCAGGTCCCTCTGGATACCATCCCTTCCCTCCAGCCTGTCAATCACACCACAGAGCTCCAGGTCAAACCTGATCAAACTTGCTGAGGGTGCCTTGATTCCACTATATCTCCACTGAAAATATTAACTAGTATTGGTCCTAGTATTGGCCCTTGAGGGATTCCACTTGTTACTGTTTTCCACCAAGATATGTGGCAATCCAGCCAATTCCTAATCCATCTAATAGCTCATCTGTCAAACCCATATCTTTCCAATGTAGTATCAAGAATGGTCTGTGGGGCTGTATCTAAGGCCATACAGAAGTCAGGATAGTCGACATCTACAGCTCTTGTCTTGTCCTCTCCATCCTAGAGGGCCAGTAGATGAGTTAGATACAATTTGACCTTGGTGAAGCCATGTCAGTTTCATCTCCCTGTCTTCCATATGCTTGGACATGTGTTCCAGGAGGATCTGTACCATGATCTTAAAGGCACTGAAGTGAGGCTGGCTGGTCAGTAATGCATAGGCTAGGATTAACACCAATACCTGCAAATCCTTATATTTCAACAGAAGAGAACTTTGTGAGACTATAATGAAGATTTGAAGTGAAGGATCTCCTCCGAGTCATTGCAAATCACAAGGCTGGCAGAGCCTTTAAAAGCTCAGCCACTCTTTCCATGTCTGTACTGTCCTGATTAACAAAAATATCTGTCTCTGACAACATAAAACTTCTTCTAAGTCTGCTGGTTTTTGTACCTCTACCAATCTGTCATTATTGCCCTTAGTATTTGGTGGAAAGGTTAAATGCCTGTCTTTCTCATCCAAACTCCAGGTTCATTTTGGAAGAAAGGGACTGACAAATAGCTCTTCATATTTTATTTTATATCCTAATAGGCTATCTTGTTTATATTATCATGTTTTCCTTCTTTTCTGTTGGCTAGATGAGCTGAATGAAAGGCAGTTGTTTGCAATGAGAAAATTACTCAGAAGCTGCAGCTGTGTGCTTTGTAGATGCTACATTGTAGTGCAAAATGTATACATACAAGATATTCAACACACATCTTGAAGAAAAATAAAACCTCACAAAAGCAATCATTGAGGTGTATCAATTCTAATGCCAGGCAGGTTAGGTAATTTCAGTGAAATATGATAACTGACCTAGATTTAAAAGGTATTGCTGAAGTATTTTAATCCTACAGCCTTTAGTTAGAGTGCTGGTTGTTCAATAGCTCATGTTCTTTGGCTCTAAAAGAATGGCAACAAGAAAATGAGTTAGGGTTTTCTTTATTTTTTAGAGACAGGTAATGGATTACTGCAACTTGGAAAGACACTTCAGGACTAGACCTATACCTAGACAATTTTAGAGAAATAAAAAATTCTGAATTTGCTGTTCTAGCAGCAAATAAAACATTTTAACTTGAACGATTTCAGTAATCAATATCTAATCTGCACTCACAGCATTTCTATTTTAGTTAGAAACTAAAAAGGTGAAAAGGTGGAGTGGTTTGTAGCCAAAGAAGGAGCTTCAACTTCGTTACTTTGTGTCTGATTTGCCACCAAAAAAAATTCCACTTTCATGTTTCTAATATCGACAAAATGAGGCAATCCATCATTTCACTCAGTTACTTTTTGCTTTCTAAGCACCAGTCTTATTTTGTCAAGAAATTTTTTTTTTTTTTTAAATTTCAACTGACCCCACTGATCATGCCCTAGAGCGTAATCCTTCTTTCAATGACATTTTTGTCATGGTTTGTCTCAGATATTCAGAAACATTTGCCTGTCTCAGACATGCTTTATTCTCTGTATTGCAACAAAAACTCCTATAAGTGACACATGACATATGTCATATGAAATCTGGTATAGAAAGACCTATCCATACTGCTGCATTAAAGTACAGTAAATTGCAGATAGCTAACACTAGTTAAAATTATAAAGCCCTTTATAAATATTGTAGTTTGTCTATGGAGGTAGAATGCTTTCCACTGAGCACATTTTTTTCTTGCTGTTTTAAAAGACCTGAATTAGGTGAAAAAGGCAAGGAGGCATTGTTTTATAAGAAAAATTATTGCAAACTTAACCTTGTCATTAGAAACTAGTATTTCAGTGCTTACTTATAGTGCTTGTGTACTGTATTGGTATTTGAGGCAGTTTTGTACTTTAGAGTCTGCATACAGAAATTGAGACCATAAAAACTCATCATCTCTAAAGGTCTAAGAATAATTATTTTTATTTATTTACACATTTATGCATTTTTTACAGAATAAAATAATTTTTCTTTATTTTATATGACCGAGAAACTGCTATTACTATATTGTTTAAATAAAATATACACATACACCCAATAGAACATTTCCTTGCAGGTAAATATCCTGGAAAATGTCTTTCTCATGTTCAGATGGAACAGCCCATTTACAAATGAGGAACTGAAGTTTATAGCTTCTTACAGCACTAAGTGTGTCTTAAGGAAACTGAAAAATGCACAACATGCATTACTCTTACCTAATTATAATTTAAGCTTTTGTCTGTTGTCGCATCTGAGAGCTATTAGTGCAATTTAAAGCTATTATTCAAGGACTGCATTTTGGGATTAACTACAAGAAAGGCTCTCTAAAGCAAAGATGCTGAAAAGAGAATTCAACCCCCATGTGAGACCCTGCAAAATCAAGAGAATTCACAATGTAATATGTAATATACATATGTAATATACATATGTAACTCTTACAATAGAATAGTAATGCCAACATGTAGAAATATCTACATTTTGTAACTTATTTTTTACAATAGAAAATATTTTTGGAGGGAATGCTTTGACCTGAAATTTCCCATCTGTGTTTTGGAATATTCCATGTCTGTTCATGGATAAAGATTGTTGTTGACATCATTAGTTTATTTTTAATATTATTTAGACACTACAGTAGAGTTGTTGAACCTGTACAAGCTTTGAACAAAGCAAAACATGCTTCTTGTTATTAGGATTGTGGATTTTAAACACAAAGACTATACTTTCCTTTGGATTTGCACAGGTAGTTTTACAATGACAAAGATTACCTCTGGTAGCTATTTCTATACCAGTAATTGGCAAACACTTCTGATGGGTTCCTTCTTTAAAAAGTATTTTCAGATCTTAAACATCAGTATTAAGAATATTGAATTTTACATTTAAAAAAAAAGACAAATATTCTGTGCAACATTCAGGCATATACAAAATTTAAGACACATGGATTTTTCAAAGATGACAATTAATTTTGGAATATTTTTCTGGGTTTTATATTTCCTGATATTAATATTTGCCATCCTCATTATATTCTCTTTTTTTAAAAAATGTTAATTTGTGTAGACCATGGTGTAGAGTTTTCTGGAGCAGAGCTGATTGATTGCATTTTTTAAAACAGTCTTAGTGGTTATATATAACAAATTCAGAGGTCAAGGTAAGATCAGAATCTCAGATGCAACCTCAGGAAGACTAACCAATATTAGAAAATAACACATTTTATTATCTTGTTGATGTTAATATCAATAATAATATAGCTTAGGATGAGATAATATCTGAGCATTTTATACACTTGGAATCATCTAACTATGGAAAAGAATTTCCAACAGAAAAGCAACTTAGTCTAATAGCATTATAGAGTAGAATCTGTATATAACCTGAATTTGTCTAAGCTGCAATCTTATTATAAAGTCACTGAACAAGTAATTATATAATCTATTATTATAATTACTTTGTCCTGTGAAGACATCTGAAAATAATTAATAAGACTCTGGAAAATTATACTTTAAAAACTCTTGTATGGTAGATCAAAAGAAGGAAATTCTTCTTTTTAAATCCATATACAATAATTCTGCTTTTACTCTGTTATTACAGGGAAAGTTGCAATCCTGTGAGCAGGGTACTGGAAAATTTTTCTAACAAAGCTACTTTTATCAGTTTCTAAACAAAATATGTGTTGCAAATTGGTTCATATTTGATGTTTTTGATAAAGAACTGTCCATCTCATAAGTTTTGTTGCGGCAAATCCCAATGAATTTTTATTAGGCTGATCTTAAAATGGATTTGAGACATTTTAGCTTCAGTCTTCATTCTAGCTGTGATACATTCATATTTATTTCCTAGTAGCTATTCCTACTTCTGAGGAAACCTACAGGATTCAATTTGAATCAACAATAGGAAATAAAATCTTTTTTACCCTCATACTATTCACTGCTTGTTCTTTTATGCCACTTGAGTTCCTTCCCCATGACCAGTGAAATCTTTCCAGGACTTTGTGAGATCATTTTTTTCCCACAACTATGTGTAATTTCCCTATAAAATCAACCTCATTTGTACAGCCAGCTTTTTAATATGTACACTTGGCTATTAAACTAAATTTAGATCCTTTCAGAAGACAAGATGAAAACTTCAAGATTGCTTTACCAATAAAATTTTCATTTGTGCCTTTTTTTCCCTGAGAAAATTTGCATTTCAGGAAAAAAAAGAGCTTCACAAACTTTTACTTCCAACAGTCTATATAGGATGTAGTCTTAATATTTTCAATTTTTATCATTGCTAACCATTAGAGTATATCAAAGTCCTAGTCTTTCAACTATATATTACTCCTCTCCCTGGTTTAAGTGCGTGGAATATGATCAAGGATTGAAATATGCAAAAGCACAGAACAAGAAAAATAATACTAAAAAATCCTGCCAAATAGTGCTGTGGTAGGTGGCACTGAAATGCCACAGATTTCTATTGACCATTATAATCTTCTATTCACTGTGTTACATGGTGCAATAACACTACTATTAACCAAGATGAGAGCTAGTTTGTGCACTATTTATGTTCCAATAGTTATAATAAAATAGGCACATATATTTTCATTGAAAGTACCTATATCTCATACATATGCCAAAGGATTGCAATAATATACATCACTGATGGTGTTCACATAAATACAAATTTAGCTACAACTTTCCTATATCATTAGCCATAAAAACTTCAGGAGCACTGTGGCAGTATGAGATACCAATGGGCAAGCAATACAGTAGTGTACCTTCAGGGAATAATTTCAGCAAATCATTATCAGCTTTTCTTTCATTAACTTGCTCAAGCAAAGATAACAATCATCTTAATTTTGCTTTATTGGCAAGCATTATAATCCAGGATAAAAGAACTTAGTTCATTCCAACGCAATACACATAATGTGTGTGCTAGACTGATTGTGACCTTACAAAGTTTCTTCCTAGTGTCTCAATGCCACCCATTTGCGCCTGCAGCAGGTTTTACTGTAGAAGTTCAAGATAAACCTCTTCAAAAAATGGCCCACAATTTGCTCTGTTATTATGAGCTCATTTGGGTCTTATTGTCACCTTTATATTGATACAAGAGAATCAGTAGTTAAAAAATAACTTGTAGAGACTACTTGATAGACAAGACTGAAAAACTCAATAAATAGAGTATTCTTTACTTAACAGTCACTGTGTTTGCCACAAACAAACAAGTCCTTTTCCCAAACAAGGACTATGATACTCATGGAATCGCCACACTGGCAAAAAATCAAATATGTTTTTTTGGACTTTGGATGAAGATTCAGAACGTGCGTGCAAAACAGAAAGATTTCCTGTCCTTTCTCAAAAAAGACCCCTGGAGCCCCCCTACCAAATGGAACTACACAGGCACAAGGATATAGAAATTACTTTTGAACTCATTAAACATATTGAGAAATTCCATAAATGTGTAACAATGTAACCAGATATATACCAAGCTATAGTGGACTGACCACGCGCTTGCCTTTGGAGGGCTACCTCCCACGTGCCCGCCGCTGTAATAAACATACCGGCTATACAACTTAAAATTATACAGGTTGTGAAGTTTTGTCTTTCTTTCCTGAATCAATATGGCCTGTTATTGTTATGCAATAAGAAAATGTGTGAATTCATACTTGCGATCAATATCATCTATCAAGTAAGAAAAAAATTGCACACTGAAAAAGGTAATGGAGATTTTACTCAAATTGATATATCATATTTTAATGACATTCTAGTTGCATTATTCACGTATGTCCATCTGTGAGCTGGAGTTTTTCAATAGATAAAGAAACTTTACTATTTCATTTGGTCTGACAAGTGTCAAAGCACTTATATATATACATATATACAAGACCATTACGAATTTATTTATGCTAAAATATTTTATTATAATTCTGGCCATGAATCTTGTCTTCACATCAAACACAGTCAGCTTTCAGACCACACAACATAGGCAATATCACTTTCCGTACAGAGTTGTGTTGGACCTTTCTGTAATTCCTTGACTAGTAACCCTACTCTGGGTAGGCTGTGCAGGAACATCAATAAACTGATAGTTGGTGCTTGATTAGGGATTTATTCATTTGGAACTTATTCAAGTCAGAGTGGAGAGAGGAAATCAAGATCAAATTTATAAGTCTCACAAGAAAAAAAGTGGACAAAATACACAGCAAAGAGAAACAAATAGGCAAAGAAAAGTGGAGAATCTTGAGCTTGAATTATGATTAAGTAATCCTCTGAATTTTGCAGAATGAAAATCTCTAACATTCTCATATTGTATGAACATTAAAATTTAGTTGGTGGTTGATGGTGGTCACTAGATGTCTCTACATCTTTTTTTCTACCTGCACATGCATCAATTTCGTGCAAAGCCTACATCTGCAGTACGATGTCATTCTGTTAAGTCAAATTGCTATGAAGACCCACTCCTTCAATTCTTAGAAAAATATCAACACAACTGACAAGCTACTGCAGTTGTAGTGACTCTCTTTCAAATACACACCTTATAACTTGAAAGTAGGAAAATAGTTTACTCTCAGAATGAACGTCAGAATGTCCACAAGGTGCAGACTCTCCCGGTCCGAGGCCAGGCTGCTTCCATCCCAGCACCAAGGCCTCTCTCTCCCTTGCAAGGCTTTTGTAGCTTTAACTTTTTCGATGAGACTCCAACTGGTTCACAGCTTCCTCCAGGCATTTACCTGCTCCTCTGGTGTGGGCTGTGGGTGGATTTCTGCATCTTTGTGGACTCCATGGGCTGCAGGGGGACAACCTGCTACCCCCATGGTCTTCACCACGGCTAGCAGAGGGTTTTCAGCTCTGGCGCCTGGAGCACCTCCTCCCCCACCTTCTTCACTGACCTTGGTGTCTCCATGTCATTTTCCCTTCACATATTTTTACCTCCACCTCCTCCTCCTCCAGCTACAAAAAAGTGTGTGTCTACCTTGCTTTGAATTCTTCTTAAATATGTTTTCACGGAGGCGTAACCAGCACTCCTAATTGGCCCAACCTTGGCCGGCAGCATGTCCATCACCTTCAGAGCCATCAGAGATTGGCTCTGCTGGACTTGATGTAAAAAATTCCAGAACTTGCACTCAGGACACACAGGAGCCATCTTTGTGCCTCTCCCCACCCCTCAGACACCTCTCCAGGCCTACTACAACAGCTTCTGAGGAGTTAAAATTTCTCTTAGATGTTAAAGATACTTTACTGATGTTTTGGGCCAATCAAAACCACCACAAAGGGAAAAGCATGAGGAGGAAGAAAAGGTAGAGTGAATGATCTGAATACAACCTCACACTCCCCATCCCATTGCACTGCTCAGGGGCGGGGAGGTAGATGAGTTCAGGATGAAGTGATCTTGAGCCTGAGAAAAAGGAGAATAAAGGAAGCTGTTTTTTAAATTTATCTTTGTTTCTTACCACCTAAATCTATTTTAATTGTTAATAAATGAAATTACTTTTGCCTAATGTGTTTTCCTGTGGAAATAACTGGTAAGTTTACTCCCCTTCATTATCAGCCATGGACTTTTCCATCTTTTTTTTTTTCCCCATCTGTTTTGTTGCGGAGGGAGAGTCCAAGAGCATCTGGAAGCCAGCCAAGGACAACCTACCGCAGACATTTACAGAAGATATTGGTGAAGTTGGGGAATCACCAGTAAATATACCTATCAAGATTTAAATCTAACTTTTCAGATATAGTGCAACATGAAAAGCAAAACTTTATTACTTGGCTCACTAGTTAGCATAAAGTTCTGGCTAATGACCTAGGAACGATGAAGTGTTCAAACATTTGGAATCATTTTATTAGATCACATGATGGATTTTACAAGACTAAGATATAGAATAAGATAATCTTGAAAAATCCAGGAACATTGGTTTTCTAATAAAAATGCCAACTTTGTAAACAGTATCATTTAAAAAAACTGGTAGGAAACAATATACTATAAAATTTGCACTCTTAGAATGGAAGTAAATTGTAACTTGTTGCACTTCACAGTCACTTAATAGAGCCATATTAGGAGCATAGCCATAACGTCTTTCTAATTTGCTTTGATTGGTAATTGCTGAGGAAACATAATGGTTTGCAAAGGTATCAGTAGACCAAGTCTACAATCAAAAAACCCAAGGGTCTAAGAAGATGAAACAACTCAGATTATTCACTCTAAAATTAAGGTTATAGACCTCTCTGATGTCTTCAAAGTTTTGATTTGGAAGGATTCTGTAGGATTAGGTCTCTCAGACAACGGTGTTACAAAAATGGATTTTCTTGTATTTTTCTTGTCTCTGTTCATGCACAGCATTAGAAAGAAGAAAGCAGAAATACACAGAAAAATCCTGATTTGATTTGGTTTGGTTTGTTCTCACACCAAACCCATTTCTACATGCAAAGTCACACTTGAATAAGTTTCCCTTACATGAGTCAAGAAGCCATCTTTACCTTTCATATTTTTCTTGTGCAATAAGGAGAGAATCAAGAACACTTGGTGATGTCCACAGATGACTTCCAAGTGTGCCAAAGTGGCCAAGAAGGCTAATAGCCTCGAAGTCTATCAGAAATTGTATGGTCATCAGTTGTCAGGGCAGTTACCCTCCCCTGTGCTCGACGCTGGTGAGGCCACACCTCAAATCCTGCATTCAGTTTAGAGCCCTTCATGATAAGAAAAACACTGACATGCTGGAGCATGTCCAGGGATGGGCAAGAGGGCTGAGCAAAAGTCTGATGAGGAGCAGTTGAGGGAGCTGTGGAGAAGCCTGGGGAAAGGAGGCTCGGGGGAGTACTTCTCTACAGGTGTCTGAAAGGAGAATGTAGTGAGATGGGGGTGGATCTCTTCTTCCAAGTAACAACTGTTCAGACAAGAGGAAATGGTCTCAGGTTGTACTTCTGTGTTTAGATTGAAATTAGGAAAAATTCCTTCACCAAAAGGGCTGACAAGCCCTGGAACATGTCTGGGAAAGTGGTTGAGTCACAATCTCTGGAGGTACTTAAAAGATGAGTATATGTGGTGCTTGGGAACATGGTTCAATGGTGGACTTGGCAGTGCTGGTTTGAGAGTTGGACTCAATTATTGTAAGGTTCTTTTCCAAACTAAACAATGCCATGGTTTGTGATAAAACATAGTGGAATCCCAGATGATGAATGAGTGGATCTGACTACTACAGACCACATGGGACATGCTGGGGAGCACAGTACAGAACACAGAGTCTCAAATCCAAGGAAACTAAGGGGTAACATTTGCCATTTATCAGCAGCTTGTGCCTGTCTTGGATGCAACCTGGCTCCCAGAGTCACATCAGTGTTCATGATTCCTGCTCCCCAGTGCTTGCTTCCAAGAGCTGGAAATTCCAAGAGTTGTCTCTTTGACAGGGCACATTGAATCAAAGCATCTGGATCAATGGACACGGTATGAAGACAACTCAAAACCAGTGCCCAAAACATACCCTCTGAAGTGAGAGTCCTAGAAAATCTGGAACAGAGACAAGCTTCCTGGAGGCAGCTGAGGACCAGGCACATCATCACTTCTAATTGTTGCTGGAAAGTGGCAGGATTGCTGTGCTGGTCCTTGAAAGAGACATGCCTGAGATAAGTGCCCTGCTGGATTAGAGCTGTTTCAGAGTACAGGCTAACTGCAGGTCTTCATGGATAAACCATCCAGATAGGTGTGAAAACTCTTTAGAAATTTGCTGTATGTTAATTCCTTTTTATTTAAATGTGAATCTTATCATCATGTTAACTAATAGATACTTTGTCTCTCCAAGGTGCTCTGTAGTCACTACCATTTCTCTACCTTAGCAGTAAACACTGTCTCAGAGACACTCCAGATAATGGTGGAAGTAGTGTAGCAGGACATTCTCCCCCTCCCCTCTCTCCTTCTGCTTCATGGCTGGACACAGATAACTCTGGTGGGGTCAGAAGCCCAGCAGGAGGTTATCTCATGGTGTCTGAAGGCCTGAGACCTCTAACCTTGAATTCTTAAAGAGAGGATATGAAAAGAGAAACAAAGAAATGAACAGTGACCAAAAAGCACGCTTTTACAACTATAAATTCTCACAAAAATATCCCAGAGGTAGAGGTTTCCTACACACACTCTGAAGAAGTGTGACGAGCTTCTCCCCAGTCTGGATGCAGACTCTGTGGTTACTTTCCTGGGAATTACATGAAAGGATTCCAAAGCACTCTGCACCACCCAACAGTTTGTAAGACACATGTGGTTCCTAAATTATATTAAGTCTTGCTAGCTGTTAATTATAAAAATAGGTACCTTTCCATAACTGCAATATAGCTATTCGTAGTTGCAATAATTTTATTCCATAATTGCAGTGTTAGCTATTTTGTAGTTTTTGCAGTTATGCTATTTCTGTGTAAATTTGTCCAAAGTCTTTATGTCTGTAATTTTCTGTGTCTAATAATGGTAATTTATATCATATTAGACTAATCAGCCATAATCAAAGAACCTTGGAAATAAGACCGAGCCTTGGGGTGCTGGTCACCCTAATAAAAGTAACTGCCTGTTGCTAGAATCCTGAGCAAACAGCAGAAACTCATAAAACTCCTGTCTTCCATGCATGACAGGCAGAAAGGAGGAGGCAAAAAATGCTGTGTAAAATTCATGCATGGGGCAAGACAGTCACAGCGCCTGAGTGAGGAGGAATCCAAATGCACATGGGCATTAAATGAAAGGTGGGAAGAGAGTAAAATGGAAAGTGCAAAGGAATATGTGTTATGTCAAGTTCATGAAATGTATATATTTGAGTAAGAACTGTCTTCTTTATATTTTAATAGGAAGTATGTGTTTAATTATCTCTTGAATTACATGGGCCTTGGAAACTTGCTATGATTCTCATAAATCTTAATACATAACAGAGAGAGACTATTTATAATAACGTGGAGTGACAGGACAAGGGGGAATGACTTCCAATTGACACTGTAGGTTTAGATCATATATCAGGAAGAAACTCTTCCCTGTGAGGCTCGATGAGGCCCTGGCACTTGTTGCCCACAGAAGCTGTGGCTGTCCCATCCCTGGAACTGTTCAAGGTTGGAACTGTTCAAGTTGGTTGGAACTGTTCAAGTTGGTTGGAACTCTGAGCAACCTCGTCTAGTGGAAGGTGTGTAAGCCCATGGCAGGAGGTTAGGATGACTTGAGCTTTAAGGGCCTTTCCAACCCAAACCATTCAGTTATTTGTGAACATGGATGGAGTTATAGCTGATTTAAATCACTGTGGTACTATGGCTAAAAATGGACTATTCAGCCATATGGAGTGGGAACAAGTGTTGAGGACATCATTTTAGGCACAAAAATTTTGAAGGCATACATCTTAGAAGCAGTAAGTGGTATGTTATGGACTGGAAACTCTCATTGTACTGATGGTACAGATCTCAAGAACCTGCATATATTATGTTGTTTTCTACTTTTCAGCACATTTGAAATGCAACCTTGTGTTTTGGCTGCTGAGAGTAAATTCATTTAGAAAAGTACTAGAGGCCAAAAAAAACTAGGAAAATATAAATCTACATATAGGTGAGAAAAAAACTGCTTATTCTGGTGAACAACATTTCTATAATTTATAAATAAATAGTTTCAGCTTCTTAACATTCTCTGACTGAAGTAGCTCAGAAGCTGCTCCAGAATTTGACATTTGGAATTTAGGCTGAAGTGCAGAAAAATAGACCATGTGTGAAGGTCACTGACAATTTGTCTAAGACATTAAACATTATAAACTGTCTAGCAACATTTCAGATATTCATTTATTTATGAAAGGACATTATACATCTTGTAAGGATTTTCAATAATTTCTGAAAAAAATAAAACTAAGAAGGGACTTAAATATTAGATAAAGTATGAGCTAAACTATGTAGCCAGCTAGATTATAGGTGCAAAGATATTACTGTCACCATTTTTAGAAACAGATACGTTAAATACCAATTTTTGTACTTACTTTTTTTGTTGATGTGCAGTCAGCAATTTGCCAGTATTCCTTGTGCTGAGGTTATCTAAATTTTTAATGGCATGTAAGTTGGTTCCTCAAGAATAACAGAAAATATTTTATTTTAAAAAACCCACAGAAAATAGTAGTTTTTATTATACAATTACAGTGATTAAAATCACCATGTATTACAAAACAAATAAAAAGCTTCAGGTTTTGGCTGCCTATTTCCAAATGTGCAAATGTCTAGGATTGACTTCCAGAATACCGTACTCATATATAATGCCCTAAAACTGTGTACTTTGGGTTTCTCTGACAAGATCAGGCAATTGTTACACAGGGAATAAGTGAAGATCAACATATCTCCCTTCAGGCACATCATTAAAAGAAGATGGAATGCTGCCACAGGGCCAAGGTGCTCCTGCCAGAAATCTCTTCTAAGGAAACTTAATATGCCCCACTTCTCATCCTAAGGAAATAGCTTGAAGTTGCAGCACTTTGGAAGGCTCTACAGCACCAGAATGAACTTTCTGAACAGAGACAAGATGTAGAATAAGTAATCTTTTCTTATAAATCCCAAATTCTCCTGAATATCTGAAGATACATGGGATTTACTCTTGGGAGAAAGATTTGCGGGTCTTAATGCCAGGTTAATAACACTGGCATTTCTTTTTAACAAGTTCCATTGCAATACAATAGATAAATATATAATTTAAATTAAAATAATGGGAGTGGAGAAACTTAGGTCTAGAGTTAGATTTCTTCAAGCTAAGCTATATATATAACAAAATTCAGGTGAAAAGCAAAGAAAATAATGAAACCCTTAACAACCCTTATCTCATTAATCTGTAAAAAGAAAGAAGATAGATATCTTGCTCAATTTTAATAATCTGAAAGTTTGCGGGCTACAGTTAGTACTGCCAAAAGTAAATTCAGATTAAAAATTACACCACCTAACATGAGCACTTATTTTAAAATGGGATGAGCTTGTGTTCTTGTGCAATAACCAGAGAAGTAACCTGATCAACCAGCTACAGCTGAAATCAGGTTCCTTATCTAGCTCTACTCTAATCTACGTGCCTAATTTAATCTTAAATTCCCTGAAATGAAGTCTTCTGAAACCATAAAAAACAGGCTTATCTATGACAAACAGTTTTAACACACCTGTGGTCTCCTCAGGCACACAAAGAGAACACATCACATTATATTGTTGTAGCAGACTGTGCAAACTCAAATAATACTCAGGAACAAAGAATGACAATTAAAAGCCTATGCCAAGTTTCTGTAAATTCCACTGCATTAGTTTAGGATTCTTGGCATATTGGGATTCAGAGTTATTTTCTACAATACATCTCTTAAAAACACTCAATTAATCTATAAATAAAACTACCTATAATTAAAGACATCATTATCTTTCTCTATATTACCACAGGTTGATCTAAAGTTGAAGATAAAATGTGGCATTATGAATGTACAAATTTGCATTTTTCAATTTCATAAATATGACATGACAGCTATATTCTATAAGGTAGAATATCTGATTTCATGAATTTTAGAGCTGTCAGTTACTGGAGAAAAGAGGAAGAAAAACATTGGCATAACAAAATACCCCTAATTTCCATATTTGTTATATGGAATACACATATACAATATGTGTGGAAGTTACTAATTAGAATGCATTTTGTATCGTAAAATGTTATATTTAAGACTTAGTGAATACACTAAGTGGATACACTTTCTTCACAGCAGAATGGTCAATTTTCTATTCTTGGTATGCAGGTGAGTTAATACATTATTGAAAAATAAACCTAGCCTGATTTTTATTCCATAAATAATTAAATAACCTGATTCAAAATTCCTTTATTTTACTTATAAACTACAGCTGACATGTTTTTTAATGTAATGTAAACCCTTATATAGTTTACTTGTTAATATTGCTTTAATTTCCAAATATCAATTTGGAATTTAATTTCCAAAGAAGCAAAGAAACTTCCTACAGTTTTCAACTATGCATTGCTGGCATTTCCCTTTACAACTCTCTGCAAATTTCATGAGATTCCTTATAATCCTTTGTCAGATTAGGGTCTTGGGAATTTCATTTGGGCTGAAGAGCACAGAGATGTTGCTGTAGAGACCACTGGGATAATCAAGACTTCCAGTTCTGTGGTTTTCAAATTAGCTACAGAACAGCACAGTTTTGCACACTCAATTTAAAAATCACAAGGCTAAGAATTGTCCTCAGAATATGAAAACAGGGTTCAGAGTTTACAGATACAGTAAGGCCAACAGAATGATCAATTGATAAAGTTCTGTCAAAACATTTTCCATTTTTGATTCTTCTTTCAAAATTAAAATGAAAGATCAAATAAAAGACAATACTTATCTAGAAGTGGAGGAGGTCACTAGCAAAACTCTTAACCCAGCTGCGACTTATATGTCCATGATCAACGTGTCAAAATAATGTCAGCAAAAACTAGGCTGGTTGCTAATTCAAACCCCAATATTTCTATATACTCTTGAATTTAATTAAAAAAAAAACCTCAAGAAAGAAAACAAACACAAAAACAAAAACAACAAAAACAAACCCCCCAAAAAACCCAAACCCTAATGTCTCAGGGGAGAAAATATGCTAAGCAATATAAAAAATGTGTGCATGTTTTTGTTACAATTACTACAAGGAGCTGAGTAGTTTTCATTATGTTAGGAAACACGTAAAGAATATGCACAAAACTTCGTTTTAGTCTAGTTAACAAGAATTTTGTTTGTGAAACTATTTTTTGCTCACCACCTGAAGTGCCCAGGCTGTTTATAAACTGAATAGTGTAGCATTCTTCCCAATTGCTGAATTTCTGTGTAATTTCCATGAAAGTTTCCTTGAAAGCATGCCCTCTATACATTTTGGGACTGTGAACTTGGCTGAAAATTCAGTTGGAATTGCACTTTGTGGGTTTCTGCTCCCTGTCCTGATACTTGATCATGAGCAAGAGAGACAGGATACAGCATCTTAAATAAATGTGAAGTCTAATATTCTCAAGAACAATCAATCTTTCTTTCTTTCTTTCTTTTCTTTCTTTCTCCCTTCCCTTCCCTTCCCTTCCCTTCCCTTCCCTTCCCTTCCCTTCCCTTCCCTTCCTTCCCTTCCCTTCCCTTCCCTTCCCTTCCCTTCCCTTCCCTTCCCTTCCCTTCCCTTCCCTTCCCTTCCCTTTCTTTTTCTTCTTATTTTTTTATTTTTATTTTTATTATTTTTATTTTTATTATTTTTATTTTTATTATTTTTATTTTCATTTTTTGGGAGAGTTTTGTTGAAAATCTACAAGCTAGAAATACCTTGAAACTTTGTACGGTATTTCTGGTAGGTTTTACTGAAAGGAAAAAACTCCAACCAAAAACCCCTAAACAACTCCCTCCCTCCCCCCCAAAAAAATAAAAAAACAAACAAAACAAGCCAACCTAAACAAAAAACCCATATCCACAATATTTTCTACTGGATGACTGAATTGTAAAAGGTAGTTATTAATAGACCCTAAATTAATAGGAAAGGTCTTGTCTTCATGAAATCACTTTGTTGCAAAACACTGTTTTTCCAGGCAATTTCAATTAGCAAATAAATCTGCTCCCTCTGCCTTGTCCCTCCCTGGCCTCTCGGACTCTTCTTGGCAGTAAAGTGAAAACGTACCTCAGCTTTCTGCTGCAAAATACGCCTCTGACATACGTACATCAAGAAATGGAAATTGCTGTATTTATGATTAAACTGTTGAGACATTCTGGATTTATTCACAAAACTGTAAAATGTGAACAATTCTCACAAGGCCAACAGCAATACAGGACCGTAAAACTGAAGGACGTGTTTACACTCTTAACACTGATTTTTTTTTATCCTGTCATTGTCTAGTATATCTTCCATCACAATGTAGCAGATAAATAATATTTGTTAAAGCTTCTTAACCCTCTCAAAATGAAAGACCCAATGAACTGAAGTTGGCAAAAACCTCAAATGAGATTTAATAGTTCTAATGAAAATATCACTGTTTCTGTGAGGCAGTACACAGCATTCCAAAGGAAGTAGATCTCTCCAGAAAAAAATATTTTATAAACACTTTTGTAATGCACTTTAACCATCTGACACTCTTCCAATATTTCCAGATTTAACTGCTAAGAAAATTCAAGTCTCATTTGAATGGAGTATGATTTAATGGAACTTCAGAAAATTTACTTTTCTCCATATTGCCAGACTATACATATTTAGATTAGTGCATAACTGAACAGATTTAAAACAACTTTTTTATTAAAAGCATCTCTTTCAGAATAATAAAATGCTTGATGGTATCACTGAAATAAGTTGTGCAAAGATAGAGAAAGACTAAAAGAGAAATAGAGCAGAGGTTGAAGATGTATGCAAACTAAAGAGAAATAATTCTGATTTTTTAAATTTTATGCCAATATTAAGACTTCAAAGATGAAGAAGACAGAAAAGAGGTTTCTTAATATTGATCAGTAGGTACAGAACAAATAGTCTTCTATAAAACTTTTCTGATTAAAAATATCCTGTTGCCATTAACTGACACAAAACATAATTGAATTTTAAATGAAGTTTGAGGAGAGAAGCCTACCTGTCTCCAGTGTTAATGTTGCAGGGAGAAAGGGAAAAAAACCACCTGTTCTAAAAATTTCTTTTATTAGTTCTGCTAGGCATTTCCCAGTAGAAACCTTTCTGAGTTCATATGCAACAAAACTTCTCTGAACTAAAATATGGTGTTTAGGTGGTCAAAAAGCACAAGGTTCATGCAGCCTCAAGGATTTTTTGTACTTGACACAGGTAAAATTCTTACATTCAACACAGAGAGGCAAATCATTTGTTCTACCTCTAGAGCTATCTGTACCAACTCTAGTGATGTTCTAGGATAACAGTCCTCTGCTATTCACAAAATGTTTAAAAATCAACAAATATAGCTAGCACTATTACCAATAGCACAAATATAGAGAAATATCCTGGTTGAGATTTAAACATACGCCTATGAATATGTAAGAGTCTTTACAAATTTAACTTAAACATTATCCTCAGATTAGGAGGGGATTTTTTGTGCTCTTGTCAGCCATTGATAAGATGAGGAATTTAGTAAAAAATATTCATAAAAGACATCTACCATAAGTCTAATACTACTGTGATGCAAGAAAATTTATTTAGGGCTAGAAATACATATAGAAATATATAGGGAGAAAATAGGTTCTCCCTATATATTCACAGTTCCATCAGAATCAGCAGCTATCAAAAGATTAATGGAGATCTCTTTTTAGAATGGGAGGAGATGGACTGGTGCTGAGGAAGTATTACTTCCAAGTGGTTTTCTGTTGTTGTTAGGAAGAGCTTTCTGAATTGTCCATCACCACAGAAAAACACACCACAATCCTTTAAACAGAGGAGAGCACATCCACAATAAAAGCTGTAACACCTTTTTAAGGCACATGTCTAAAAAGTCAGTGTGGTTCGATTTAGTACTATACACAATTTTAGCATATTGCTACATCTTTTCTTAGACATTTACTATTCCCTCCCATCCAAATTCATGGAAGTGCACTGCACACTATTTTAATGATTATTTTGTCTGAGTAGAACTTAGAAATTAAAGCCTTCAGCTTCATTGTACTATGGCCTGCACACATCTGGGATGAAAAAATTCCCTCTTCACCAGACAGCATATGTCTGAGTTGTCAGAAAGTGTGTGTTACTACAGAGGTGATTCAACCTATTTGACCAAAAGCCAGATTTTTCAAAGGCAGACAAGAAAATTGAGTTTGTGTTCAACAGTATTAAGTATTCATGATATTTCTTGCATTACTATCATTTTATCACTCATATAAACCACTACAATATATCATTCTAGACAGACTAAAAATTACACTCTCAAACAATTAATAAGTATTAAAGAAAACTTTCAAAGAGCAGAGTTCATTCAGCCAGTCTTCTGACAAAAAATTCTAAACACTAGTGCTGAAACTGAAAAATTTTGTAGTTCTACAAGGCCTGTTGCATAAGAGGATGATAAAACATATTTAAGGACACTTCCAAAACGCTTCGCACTTTGGAACATTTTCCTGGCTTCATAGAAATCCACAGAAAATCCACAATTAGCTCCTGAAACTCAGCTTAAATTGTGTTTAAAACTACTGTGGCTCCAACAGTTTCTAATGTGTTTTCTGATAAAATATTGTCTGAAATGGCTTATGTTGCACACATCTGTGGAGCAGACATGCTCTGCTCTTGCTGAGAGTTGCATGAGAGGAGCACCAATCTGTGCTTGCATGCCCAGATTTCCTCCTGTGAGACTAAATGTTGCTGTGAAAGCTCGCTATAACAGCTTGTGCTGAAAATCAGTTTTCTGACTAACCCAGCCTTTTCCTGAGAGTGAGAAGTGGAACCTGTGAGCTTTCTGTGTCACCTCTCCAGGTGACCACATGTCTGCTGTCCCCTGTGTGTGGCACATTATTCTGCTACCTGCACGTTTTGACATGTAGGACCAGGGGTGCTGACACCCCTGCTCTGTGTGCCCTTCATGAAGCACTGCCCCAATATACAGTCCTTTTACATCTTTGGGATAATATATAAAGGTATTCCCCCACGGATAGAGCACCAGGAGCATTCAACCTGAATTCAACAGAGGCAAGGAAAGCAACTTGCTGGAAATATGTCTCAAATTCAGCTCAGTTTTGTAGTCTGAACTTTAGAACTGGTTCTAAAAGGACATGTGCAAACAATAAAGTTTGAACTAGTCAGTAAAATTAGTGATATGTATTGTTTTTCTTATCTGAGGTTGTGTACAAAACATTTATTATATCTATTACTAATGCATAATAAAAAAGCCATTATTGGTCTGGTTTAGACATAGAACATAAAGAAACATTTATATGGTAAATTATTTATGCAAGTATTCACATTTTTGTGGCATTTCTTCAAAATATTTTAAAACCCCCAAAAAAAAAAAAACTTCAGCTCAGTATGGATTTTCAGCTGATAAACTTCTTTCGATCTTCAGTAAATTAAAACTGTAAATTGTCTCTACTGTTACACAGTGAATTTTTCTTTCTGAAATACTCTACAGGAATTTTCTATTCTAAAATAAAAATCTTTTTTGAAAAGATGAAAAGAGAAATGGAATTCCAATAGATTCTCTTAAGAATGTTTAATTCTAAAGCACATTTTTCTTCATTTACTTGAAAACAATACCTGAATTTTCACTGATTTAACAGATATTGCTGTTTTTTTCCAAATTTTCAGTCTCCAATTGTTTTTTCTCCTGCAAAGTTCTTGTTTTCTTAAAAAAACCCCTAATACAAACATATTTTCTATGTGAATAAATAACTGCAAGTTGACTCTAAGGATTATTATCCATGCAAAACTGAAGGACACTGAAATTAGACAACTCTAAGAAAGAAGCCACAAGGAATTTTGAAGACAATTTGAGTCATGCAGACATGTACTGCAAACTTTACTACAATGTCTCCCTATAATAAACATAGATTTATTTAGCATGTAAGACCCTGAATAAAAATAAAAGGTGAAAAGTGGAATTTGTAAACATGAAATTTCAAGACTTAGAGTGAGAAAAATGGTGAGAAAATTAGTGAGAAAAGGAGATGGTAAGATGAGGTGGTTGTTGTGGAGCTGAGGCATTTCTGGAGACCAAGACCCACTTTTCTGCAATGCAAGTCTATACATCTCACAACAAACAGAAATAGGTGCCCCTTCTCACAACAGTTCACAGTGAGAGGAAGATTGTCAACAGCGAATACTTGATCAGACACATAACCTCAGATTACATGGACGGTAAAAAACAAATGCAGCAAAGACACGAGACTGAGGATCTCCTCCTGCTTCCAGTGGCAGAGCAGGAGCAACATTGCTGTGCAATTCCAAACCATCCTTCAGTGCTGCACTGCCCCAGGTAGGTCTGAGTGCTTTTCCTGTCTAAGTAATATAGCCATTAATGAGTTACAGCACCTAGGTAATAATAACTTCAGGTGAGGAAGCCAATGGGTTATCAGAGGAGAAACTGGCCTTATGACCATTGTAATAATTTTTTATGATGTTTGGAAATACAGGATTTTCTGGAAGATGATACAGCAATAGGATCAGTGTAGGAATAAGAATGAGGGTTTCCCAAAGTGGTCTTGATGAGATTACTGTATGAAACTGAAAGTCTTGGGATTATAAAAAAAGAGATCTACACACTTTAGCTCTCCATTCATCCTAAAAGAAACCCCAGCAATTTTATACCTGAGTAATGTATCTTGGACTAAACAGTGCTAATAACCTAAAAAGCTCAAACATGAATTGGCATGAAAATTTAAATTACATTGCTTATTACATTACCTAGATATGTACATTTGCTGCAACAATCATTTACTAGTTAATCATCTTGTCATGATTTTAATCTGTTGGTTGCTACTGGTTGAGATAATTTAGAAATTGATTTTCCTCCTTTCTATTCTGTTAATACACCTCTTTCCTTTGAAATTTAAACTTAAATCTACATGGTAGAAATATGCAAAAATATTATTATGAATATAAATTACTACATATCTGGATGCTGTACTTCCATTACCATCAGCATTAGACAGTCTTGATTTTATGAATCTGTGTTTGATGAAGGTCTTTGGTTAATTGAGAATTATTAAGAATAGCTAAAATAGGAGACCAAGACAGAAACGTTGTTTGGATCGACTTGACTTTTTCTGGATTTCTTACTGTGATATAAATTGTTACTTCAAATCAGCTGTTAAAAATCCCTTAGAAGCAGTCTCTGAATTTATTCCAGAATACATTCTGAAAAAGGGGACGTAAACATGGGATTGGAATTGTGAGATAAAGAGTGTGAGAGGAAGAGTGTGGGAAACAAGTAGAAAAGCCCCAGTGATAAGAAAACCAAAAATGTTACCAAAAATGAGCTATTTAACATAGACTGAAACACATTGGAATATAGGCTTTACTAAAAAAAAAAGAGCAAATTTAGGACCAGAAATGGACTTAATGAGAGAAAAGAAGTTAGTATATCCTCAAATAAATAATATGAAAATAAACAAATGAAGATTTTGGGAATAAATCTTATTTTTATTTGAATATAGAGAATTGAGCTAGGACTTGGGTTTGAAGCTGACCTGCAAACCATATTTTTTAATTTTGTCATTGCTTGCACTTTATCATTCTAGTTGGCAATACTCCTTGTTATGTCTTAAATTTTTTGAAAGTCAATAAAACTACAGTAACTATGATCAAATTTTGTGCAATGGAAATTCTTCTGTACATCTTGTTTGATTTACATCAATTTATATTTTTTGTGATACATTTGCAACACTGTTTCAGAATCTGCAATAGGAATCATGTCTTTTTAGAATTCTCCAGCCCTTCTTTCTGATATTTTATGTGGTCCCTCAGCCAACTCCTCTCTGTTACAGTTCACTTGAAAAGTATGTATTAAAAATATATGTTTGGCAGCCAGGTTTTCCAAAGTTACTTAAACCTTGGATGATTTGGATTTCATGCATAATTTTATTTTAAAACTCTCTCTTTAACTGAGAGTCAGCCCCATCTTGCCTGCAGTCACTGAGGGTTACCTCCTTAGACTTCTCTTAGAAAATACAATTGCAAGCATTGCCTGGGGCCCTCAAGATCTGCTGTAACAAATTTAGATATTTTATACTGGTTATCCACTTGACTCACCATCTTTAAACATTTCTGTACAGTTCCTCTGCTTGCTCCTTCCAACTTCAGACAATCCATGAAACTGCCCTTGATGGCAACCGCTGCCTCACGCCTGTTTTAGTCCCATCATACAGCAGGTTAATACTTCTCTGCGCTCAGATTAGCAGTGCTTTGGCAGTTAAATAATGTAGCTGATCAAATCCTTCCCTTCTAAAGCAGGATTTAAGCATGTCTGTTGAATCTTGGTGGGTTTAGTGTAAATAGACAAAGAAGGAAAACATGAAAGACAGGGTAAGATTTTCTCCTGTAGAAATGTAGCTGCAAAAGACGCAGACACCTGCACTTTGAAAGAGAAGAGCAACGGCTGATAGAAACATTCACAGTGAAGTTCACAAGGAGACATCGAGACCTTGTCTCCTCCTCCATGCTTATTTCTTGGAAATAAAAGTCCTGTTCCAAATACAAATGTTGCATTTGTTTGGGTTTTTTCCACTAAGAAGTTGAATAGTACTTATACTTTTCAGCTTTATAGAAGAAATGGGATTTTCCTCAGTTTAAGGATGTGTTTTACTTACTTTTTGCCAT
Source organism: Entomyzon cyanotis (assembly GCA_024500445.1). Classification (NCBI taxonomy): domain Eukaryota; kingdom Metazoa; phylum Chordata; class Aves; order Passeriformes; family Meliphagidae; genus Entomyzon; species Entomyzon cyanotis. The sequence continues at coordinate 8,637,399 of JAKEPQ010000756.1, forward strand.
TAATTTAAATGTTTATCCTCACTCCTTTATCGTCCCAAAAGTGAAATGGTTTCCCAAAAAGTCAGATGCTCCAGAAACTCCACCGGTGAATTAGTTTTTAATTTTGTCAGGGAAAGACTTTTAAATTTAGGGATGGATGACAAAATTGATAGGGGGATGAATGGAGAGGAAGGATAAATATAACAGTAAAATAGTTCTATTTTCTTTAGCTTCACAAAAGTTTAGACAAGCTGAAGATATGTCACTGGGTATTTTTAGCTGGGTTTTTGATATTTTTATTTTTTTCTGGTTTTTTTTCTCATATATTAAAATATTTTGCACGTATAAGTAAATAGAAAGGAAGTGAGAGCTCTGACCTTGTATAGATGGGGAAATGAGGATGACTGTAGCAGAAAAGATGAAACAAAGGTTACAATTCCCACTAGTTTCCACTGCAGACCTCTTGACTGAGAGATGACACTGGGGCTAATACGCAAATGATACCAAAGAGAACATATTGTGAGACAATTTAAAACATTTCTGTACCATTTCTGACTCTTCTCTCCTCAATGGTGTCATTAGTTTGTAAGCTTCAGCTCCTGCACTCAGCAGCAGTGTCTTTTACAACAGCTGCTTCTGCTATTGACTGATGAAATTAAAATGCACTTAAAAGCATTACAGAGAACAGACTTGCAGAATGTTTAGTGTGGATTGACATTGCCATGAGAAACTGTATTGATTTACCATATTTATTTATGGGATGTCTTCATGACAAATTTTTATGGATATTTGAAGGAGGTGAGAAAAAAAAATTCACTTCAAAGACTGCAAGTCCTCAGACTATAATTTTTTCTTTTTGTCTGCTTTTGAATGGCAAAATCTGCTATGCTATTCAGGATTTTGAGCCTCAATTTTACACAGACAAAGCCTGTCCTACAAATAATTGAGTGTAGGAGAACGGCTGTTTCTCAGCCTTCCTGAACATACATAGAGTTGGCATTCATACCCTTTTCTGTTACTTTTACCTGTTTCTACTTTCTGCCAGACCTTCCTTCTACATTTCTCCACCTCTTCCTCACCTGGCATGTAGAATAGCAAATGGAGCTAAATGAGCTCACAGAACAAACTCACTATTATGTCATCAATGATTAAACTTCTATTATGTTTCAAGGTAGAAAGTTCAGTATGAAATTACTCAAAGTAGGCTGTCAAAAATTTAATTTGAAAAAGCTGTTTTTGCAATTCTTGCATTGAGTAGTGTTATTGCTATTATTACACAAACAAATAATACAATTTAAGGGCTGCTTAGGTGTTGGTGTAAAGCTTGGTTTTTAATAGCATGGTGGAACAGAAAGATACACGTACATGTTTATAAATAGTAATCATTTGCAATGGAGACAGTAGTTCAATGCAGATGGTATTTCCATGATGTTAAGTAGGATCTTTATGAATTCAGTCTCATAATCTTAACAATTTCAGAGAGAAAAAGAATGTTGATGAGACAAGATAAGTCTTCTTGTCCCTTACAGCTGAAATAGTGAAGGTTTTTGTTTCATCAATAAAATGGTGTCCCTAACTATATTTCATTCTATGAAAAAACATTACTATGTACCAATTAAAATAAAATATATTATAAAGTTTATTCTTGAAGCTAAGCTGACCTCATTCATTGAAGTCACAGCTCTAAACATTCCTAACCAAAACAGGTTAAAACATTTCCACTCAACTCTGCTGAGACCCCACCTGCAGTGCTGCATCAGCTCTGGGCTCCCAGCACAGCAAGGACAGGGAGCTGCTGGAGCCAGGCCAGAGGAGGCACCTAGGTGATCAGAGGGATGGAGCAGCTCTGCTGGGAGGAAAGGCTGGGAGAACTGGGATTGTTCAGCCTGGAAAAGGAAGGCTTTGGGATGACGTAATTGTGGCCTTCAGGTACCTGAAGGGGACAGACAAGAAAGAAGGAGGGAGAGTATTTGCAAGGGCTTGGAGTGACAGGACAAGGGGGAATGGCTTTAAACTGAGAGAGACGAGGTTTAGATTAGATGTCAGGAAGAAATTCTTTACTGTGAGGGTGGTGAGGCACTGGACCAAGTTCCCCAGAGAAGCCCATCCCTGGAAGTGTTCAAGGCCAGGTTGGATGGAGCTCTGAGCAACTTGGTCTAGTGGAAGATGTCCCTGCCCATGCCAGGGGGTGGAAAGAGATGATCATTAAGGTCCCTTCTAACTGAAACCATTCTCTGATTCCATAATTCATCATATTTCTACTAAGCAGTAGGGAGATGAGACAAATAGCATAAAAATCAAGGCATGTGTTTCAAGAAAATAAAACACCTCTTTTCAGGAAGAATAAAAGAGAACTGTCTTTTTATCAAACATGCCATTGCACATCAATGCAAAGATTGAAAGATGAACAAAAATAAGTAACAGTTTAGCAACTTTTATACACTAAAGTCCTTGGAAATGTGGATCCACCATGACGATTTTCAAGAATTAGATAATAAATATCAGTTAATGTCATAATACAGCTATAATAATTATAAATTATATGTTATTATAATAATTTGGAGCTACATATTTTCAGGGAAAATTTATAAATTATTTTTTAAAAAATCTTCCTAAATGTCAATGCTATATGTTATCAGCATATTTCATTTATATATACCTTTCCCCTTGTAAATCAACCTGTGTTAAGACAACATACAATTCTGTTGAAGTCAATTTGGATTTGACTTTTTGCTTACCTTGTCTTTCTATTATATCTTCTTCACATTTCTTGCTATGCTCTCACAAACAAAATGTTCTGAGCTTGTCAGACCAATGTTTGAAAAGTTGCAAAAAATTAAAGAGTCTACATAACAGTATCAGCTTTATTTTTGTACATCATCAGGAGTGGTGTTGATCCTTTCAGCAGCAAAAAAAGAGCTGCACTGAAAATACAACTTAAAAAATCCATTAAATTCAATCAGCTTATAGATCTGAATGTTCTTTCTTCTCCTTTTATAGTTTAAGAAACAGCACCTAAGCTTGTAAAATGCTGTAAATAGCTGATGTATAAAAGACAATTTTGAAAAAATGACAGGAGAGACTGAGAATAAATAAACTGCAAACTTTTATTTTAAAACAATGAATTTTTCTGTGTTATTGAAGAAGATATTTGTATATGTTATCTCAAGACACTTGAAGAATTTCAAAGGCTGTTCATGCAAAAGATTTAAATATATCTTATTTCATTGTAGACTTTGAAATGTGACTTTATCTTTTAGCACCACTTTGAATAAACACAATATATACAGAAGCTTCTCAGTGAGCCGATAGATATTTTGGAAGTACATTAAATTAATACCTTGTGAAGGGGTATTGTTCTATTTATCTTGATAAGAACATTAAATTCACATGCCCTAAACTAAGGCAAAATGTGCCAGAAAAACGTTGATCACATAGCTAGGTTTTTCTGCTTCAAACAAAAAATTAGAGTCAGTAGAAAGGGAAAAAGATAAAACTTTATACAATAGTGCTGTAACGTGTGTCCTTTCCCTGATCCTTCCCCCTTGACCCTTCCGGACTGGCTGATGTGAGCCAGGACCGCCTCCTAACACCACGAATAAAAGCCCAGAGGGACCCGGAACCGGGTCTCTTGGATTCTAGGCTCTATGGAGCTAAAATCCCCCCCGGCTCTCCTCTCCCCTCCCTCACTCCCCAGTTCCCTCCCTTATTATCCCAATAAACCACATGGAGCCTAGAATGGAAGAGCTACCTTTCTAAACCTGCGACGCTTCCACAACGACCTAGTCTGACCAGTCCCACCGCTCTTGGCCAAGGAGAAACCATCCTGCGTGTTCCGGTTCTGGGGCAGCCCTCCCCCCCGCAGCAGGAGAGGGCTGCCTCTAGGTTCTGCACTGCTGCACAATAGTGCATGAACAGTGAGCAAAAAAAAAAAAAGTCATATAGCTAACATCTCCAGCAATGTCCTACATTTGTAGTCATAACACTTCAAGTTAAACAAAATGTTACTTCTCCTTTCCTTGACTCATCTCAGCATTACACGTTGGTTGGACAATCAGAAGTCGAGTGAAAGACAGCCTGTGTTTGAATAAGTGTTCTTTAATTGCTGTGCCTTGCGTTGCTTTAGAAGTAGTGAATGATCACATTGATAAAGACTGTAATTATGTGGAGACCAAGGTGAGCATGGAAGAGAAAGAATTAGAGATATTGAGCAGACTCAATGTGTTTTGTGTTTGAGAAACATATAAAAACATGTACAAAAATGCAAGTACATATACACATAGATTCATTATTTCTTGTTATAACGTTAGCAGTTTTCCATATATCAGCATCATGTAGTAGTGTTGATCCAAACACTGTGTGTTGGCTCCAAATTCATATGTTGGCTCTCAGTTCTTTTAAGTTGACAAATTATCCAATGACTTAATTCTTGTCTTTGTGATTTTTATTTGATCACATGTAGAAAAATAATCAAGGTAAAATGTTCATTACTTTGATAAACATGGAGAGAGGGGTATGTTGTGTTCAGTAGTTTCTCCAAAATTTTTGTAGTACCAAATTGTACTGAATAGCACTAATCTATGTTTTTAAAATACGTATTTAACTTTTTTGGTTTGAATAAGGAATATCAAACACCCTGGATTGCTTGGGGAGCTCTATCTGTAGCGTGTCTCACTTTCATAGTAGTTGCACACCATGTCTGCTTAATCTAATAGGAGAACTGATGATATACAGATCTGTCATCTATAAAGTATTACTGACATATAATTTATACTGTTTAACACCAAGAAGTATGGGGTCAAACAAACAAACAAACAAAAATAATTTAACTATACAAAGATATAATAGCCAGAAAATAAGCAGCAAAAGGAAATGGGTAGCAAACGTCTACTAAGTTGCTACAGCGGGAATCTAGAGATCCTCTTAAGATGAGTGGAATTTCTCATATTTACTTTGTCTAAGAACACATATTTCTGCCACATTCTCAGGGGCATTGAGGACATTTTGGGTGTAGGTTTCTTTGAATGGAAAAGAACAATTTTTCATATACATAATTTTCATGGATTTACTAGCTTTGAAAGACAATTCATTGGGAAACTGAGTTGCTGGAACTACTCATTAAAAGGCCGGATTGACATAGCAGTAGGGTACATATTTTATTGTTTGAATTGTCTGTTTCTTGACACTATTATGTAGCTGCTGAAATGCCTACTAAGACAGAGAGAGAGACACTATGGGCAAAGAAAGTAGAGATTTTCAGAGTGGCTGGAATATGTGGCTTTATGTCCTGTTTTCAAATGGAGCTCAGTTATTTCTAGAGTAGAAAACCCTTCCTCTCAACTAAGAGACAATGGCAAGGTGGCTCAGGTAGGCACAAGGGATGAGAGGAATTGGCAGCATGCAGATTTAGCTGCACAAATGCCTGTCACATCTCCACTAAGATGTGTACCCCTCTGTAAGAAAGAAAAACCGTCTATAAAAAACAACATTCTTTCAGTTTCACCTCAATGCACCAGAGGAAAAAGGTTAAAATATGGAGAAGACAGATGAATTGGAAAAATTGTTTCTTATATTTTATACTAAGATCTAGAACTCTTCCTGCTACAGTAGGCAAGTCAAGATCCCTTTTTCATCCCAGCAAATAATGGCTAAATTTAGCATGTGGACAAGAGTTGGGTCAGCTACCTGAAGACAGAAATCTCAGTGCCTTGCAGATCACATTTGTTTTGAAAGAAAAAGGCATTTTCATTGCTATGGTCTTAGCAACAGCACACTTGAAATATATGGAATGAGAGAACTGTGGGCTTTCTGTCGCTGCTACACAATTGTGCTCAATCCTACAAATCAAATTCTAAACAACCCTGGGAAAAAGTGACATAAATTCTGAAAATAAAAGCAATCAAATAAGATATCATATGCTGGCAATTTCAAAGCTACTTTCATTGGAACAAGCTGCAACATGTAAATATTTTTTTCAACTATTACAATGAGTATTTAATTCTTCTGTCACAAATACAAGACAAATTGTTTGTTAGTCCATTGACCTTCCTTTCCCTATATATGATGCCTGACCTAATTGAGAGAATTTTCCTCAAATATTACTCAGACCCTGACTAAGCAGATTTTTTTCTGCTGAATATGGACACAATCTCTGCCTATCTCCTGCTTTTACTTCCACTGCTGCTCTCACTCAGTCTTTTGACCCAACTGCAAACTGAAGCAGGCACTGGTACTGCAGAAATCATTAACATGTTAACAGTTTCTGGAAGTCCCACATCTCTTCTCTCAGTGTCTTGTGTGAGTTCTGTAAGTAAAAGTCACAGTGAGGATTTGTACCTGCCTTCTAGGACCAGGTCATCTCAAATAAGGACTTAACTGCAAATCTTCTTGCAAGAATTGTGAAGATGTTTCTTCCAAAGACGATTAAGAAAAGTTGTGCTGGGCTTTCATCTGTTTGTTCTGTCATCTCATATTTATCAATGAACGCATGCACCTGGACAAAAATTTCCTTCTCAAATAAGGAATTGGGTTGAGTGAGACTTTAAAAACCAATGTATCTAAGACCATATGTAAATTTATTAAAAAATTTATTAAAAATATCTGTCAATAGAAACTCAGAAATAATTGCAACAGCACTCTCATTAAACATTATTTTAATTGAGGCAACACATGGGGTCTTGCTGGACAATATTAGCTTGTCTCTACCCTTGAATGAGTTACAACTGTGATTTCTTCTTCTGTGAAATACATGAACAAGTAAAATTTCACTTCTCACTATGTGAAATTGAGACCAGTTCCTCTGCAGTTTCCATCACACCTTACACAGTGGGCTTAAGTGACACTGAAGGTGTCAGAGTCCTTGGCAGACTAGTCTTTCAGCTCAGTTTCACTCAGAAAAAGAACTGTTATTCTCTAAGCTTAGATTTCTGTACTTTGGCATTCTTTGAAATTAGACAAGAATATTTTGCAGAGAGTGTTAAGAGGTTTCAAAGGATAAATTAATAATTCAAAGTAAGTAACAGCCATAGAATTTACATCTCTCAAACATCTACAACACGCACATCTCTAAACAAAAACAATTGCGTCAATAGAGTGTCACCAGAACTCTGAGCAATGAATCGTTAGCCTGAGCAATGAATTGTTAAATCAGTCTCTCTAATCTCAGACCAATTATGGTGCTTATGCACTGTTAATCAATATGGCACCAGACTACTATCAGGCAAATCTAGGGTTTGAGTTTGACTTTTTGACTTTTCACAGAAAACTTTGTTTCCAACAAAACAGACAAATTAAAGTAAAAATTATACATAAATACACATTTTCCAATGTATTTTTTTATGATACTAATTTTCTGGTTAAAAGTGTTACCTTCTACCTTGTGTATTTCACTGTTAAATGACCTCAGATAGATTTTATAAAATGATAAAATAATATTTGCATGACAAGGAAGAGAGTTCCTTTGGATTTGGATTTTGTCTGGTCTTGGGATTTTTTTTTTTAATTGTGTACAAGAGGGTAGAAAAAAATAAAATTAGTGAATAATGCTGCTACCAAATTTTACACAAGTGAGACACTGTAACTCTTTTTGAACAGGGAGTCAGGTACAATGTTGATATTAAACCTTAACAGAATTGTCAAGCAAGTATTGCTTTCCTAACTTCATAATTGCTCAAACCTAAAGTTTTTACCTTTCGGGTTTCATTTGCAATCAAAAATAAAACTGTTTAAGAACCATAGTGCTACTATTAGTTATCACAGGTACTTTTAATAATCAAAACATTATTGTAAGTAAGGTAAACTTCTTCATTTTCTCAACATTTGACTTAGAAAACCTCTTAAAATTTAATATTAAACTTATTTAAAAAACCAACTGTCTTGTATCATCTGACATCTGGGGTTTTGGAATGATTTAAATGAATGTGTCTCTGCTAAAGTCAATGGACCTGAATTTCAATAGTTATTAATCTGATGCATTACCTCTAAATTGCAAACTAGAGACTTTAAGCTTAAGAAAGGCTAAAAAAAAATTAGTGAAAAATGTTCTTCTAGCCCATTTAACTTAGCACGTAAGACATCTTCCTGTATTTAAACTTAAGCGCCTAATCAAGTCTTGATAGAAATGACATTACAAATTAGAGCTATTGCTATTTGGTTGATATTAACCAGGACCAGAATCAACAACATTTTTTAAATTTAGAGCTTTGTAAACTTAAGTTTAAATGATTGGATGCCAGAAATTAATACAGAACCAAGAGCTTTGCTGTACTTTCTCTGCTTGCCTTTTGAAGTCAGTCATGAGCAAATAAAACATTCTGTATTACGGATAGGAAGAGTGCTAGCAGAGACTAAAGTGCTTTAATAAAAGAGCTGAAATACAACTGTTTTCAGGAGAATAGATCCTTATATATCACTGACAGGTGAGGCACATAAGTGAAGGACCAAAATTGAATGTGATGTGGCTCACGGCGATCCCAGGGCTCCACATACACATCACATCTTGACTAGCAGTGAAGCTTGTTCTGATAACCCCAGAATGGCAGAATATGCTGAGTCGAGAGACCTACATGGATCACCAGTCCAACTACCAGCCCTGCACAACACAATCCCCAAGAGTCATGCAATGTGCCTGAGAGAGTTGTCCAAACTCTCCTTGAACTCTGTCAGGATTGGTGCTGTGACCATTTCCCTGGAGAGCCTGTTCCAGTGCCCAGCCACCCTCTGGGTGAAGAATCTTTTGCTAATATCCAAACTCCCCCTGACAAAGCTCCAGCCATTCTCTTGAGTCCTGTCACTGCTCACCACAGAGAAGAGATCAGTGTCTGCTCCTCCTCTCCCCTCACAAGGAAGCTGCAAACAGCAATCAAGTCCTCTCAGTCACCTCTTCTCCAAGCTGAACAGACCAAATTATATCAGCCACTCCTCACACAGTATCCCCCTTCCAGGCCCTTCACCGTCTTTATTGCCCTGCTTTGCATGCTCTCTAATAGTTTAATATCTTTCTTATATTGTGGTGACTAAAATGGAATGTGATAATCAGGGTGAGGCCAAACCAGTGCAGATGTCTGCCTGTGGAAGATCTTTGCTTTCCTGCTGTAAGCAGGGGTTTCTGATATGTTCCTTCTATGTTTGATGAAGTCAAGCATCCCTCCAACCTTGGTTCCCCCAGGAAGGAAGCTGTTTAAAGCCCATCCATGATATTCTTGAAGGGGTACAGTTAGATTACTAGAACACACACAAAATTAGTTTGTGCTCAAAAGGAACCCTCCAACACCAAACCACTAGTGCAGGCAAACAACGTGTCTCTTGCAAGGGACTTTCATAATCCCCCCGTGTTCAAACTCTTAGTCCTTTCATAAAAAGTGAAGGGTTTTTTTTAATATATAGTTGACAAAACTTGATAAAATGGTAAGAGGAAACATTGAGCTGAAGCAGACTGATGGTCAGGACTCTCACCAAAACACAAGACATCCAAATTGCAGTCCCTTACCAATTGCATCTTTTGAATTTTAGCAGAGACTATCAACTACTCAAGAGCAGGATATACCTTGATGTCTGGTGTGCTGGTTTTGGCTGGGGTAGAGATAATTTTCTTCACAGTGGGTAGCACAGGGCACTGATTTGGTTAAACCGTGACACCTGCAAAGAAAGCATTCTGTGCCAGGAGAGTTAGAAAACTACTGCATCTGTATGTCCTACTGGATAAGGTCCTTGGATGGTGGGGGGCTTCTTTCTTTCCAAAAATTGTTGCAAGAAATTTATGCATTTTGTTTCATCACAATAAGAATTTTTTTAATTAAGAAGATGTTTTGTTTTGCCTTAACATGAGAAGAGCCCAGAACAAAAATTCTTACTGAAGATGGAATGCCTCTACCAGCAGGGGCAGAACTGCTTGCACTTCCTTGCTTTGCAGCCTGGAACAGGTAAGGTAAAGACTCAGTTTCCCTTGGTGTCAGGAAGACTTCAGTATAAATTTGCACATGGATATGCCCTGATCAGTAGGATATAACAGACAACTAACATTACAGACCCTACTGTTCACACCAGGCATGTTCAACATTTACACACTGGATCAAGCCTTCAGGGAATACTGACCCATTTCTTTCTAATTCCTGGATCCCTGTGTGGCTTGAAAATGTATTAAACTCTTTGCTACTTGTATGAGGAAACTTTTAACATGGACTGAAGCAGAATGCAATTGGATCCTGAGGTTTAGGTGCCTCCAGGTATACACAGTTACTGAGCATTCTCTGTCAATCCTCCTTTTGGGCACATTTTCCTGTGCTCACCTATGCCTTTTTTAGCTGTCTTAGACAGTGTTTAAGAACCTTTTTACACTAAAAAATGCTTTGCTTTTCTTTTCTTGTTTGGAGTAGTGAATAGAAACAAATATTTTGATTGCCATCAACAGGAAGGATTTTTGAGAAAAAATAAAGAGCTGCATTTTTTCATTATCAAGATGCACTTGAAATTAAATTTCAACGACTGAAAATACAGCGGGAGATGCATATTCATTTTATTCTTTACTACTCAGGTGTTAATAGGACTAGCTATGTATTGATTTCAATAGTGAGCAAAGACTGCCATCTTCTGACTTCCACAGTACAACTGCACAACTGAATACACATCTTCGTTTGCTCTGTTACTGTTTATCACAGTGCTTCCAACTGGAAAAAAGCCTTGGTCACATCTTCATCATGTTGTCTGATATACTGCTGCCCAGTGAGGGCCTTGTGTTCACAAGTACACTGCTCCACCTCTGAAAGAGAAACATTTACCTGTGTCAAATCAAACTTGTTCACTTGTTTGTTTTCTTGCATAGTTCTTTCTTTACAAATTTGTCATCTCATCCACACTTACAAAAAATATTTTCTACTACCATCAGTTAATTGATCAGCTGATGATTTTTTCAGTAACTTTCAAACTAAATGGTTAATGCTGTGACATCACTGAGCAGATGTGTATCTACCTCCCATTAGAGGTCAATAGTAGCCCAGCAACTAATGTTATTACCTTAAGAATTCTCACCCAAAGGTTCAGCTATCTGGCCTGTGAACCTAAAAGTGAATATCAGGCAATTAATCAGATGCCTCAAGCTGTTCACAAAATTTGAAATGATATTGCAGGAGATCTGCAGCATATGAAACAGATGTGTTGTGCCCAATTTCCATGCCTTTATTACTCAAAAAACAGATTGAGATAAAAGCACAGGCCTCTTTTAGCAGAAGGAAAGCATAGCTAGCAATACCTAGCTGTTGTTTACCACAGCTTTTATTCAGAGTTAAGCCCCGGGCATGCTGCTGTTGGAAAGCACAGACAGATCATGAGCTTGAGGTGTGGGAGCCCTGCCTCTGAAGCCCATTACATCCAGATACCACACAAGGAAATGCAGTCTCTCATAGCAATCCTGTGGCACAGAAAGCCAACTGGCATATGCTCAGAGGGAAATCATGTTCTCAACTGCTGAAGACACTGCTCATCCAGCAGGCTTCCCTGACAAGGAAACCTCTTGGCTACCAAAGCTCATCTAAAGTTTAGATCACTTTCTATCTGACCAACAGCATCTGCATTCTCTATGTGTATCCTGCCATACAGCACAACCGATGCAACAGATTCAGAATCTTACAGCCAGATCAAATTCAATACTTCACAGTTTGATCAGTAGTCTGGAAGAGTAAAAGAGGGGAATTTAAACAGATTTGTATGAAGAAACCTGAATTTGCAATTGTTTTATTATTTCCATCCTTGTTTTAAGGAAGTTCTTTCTTCATATTCTGTTCCATGACTCTCAGAGTGTTTTTTTCTCATTTAAATATTCCTTTCAACCCTTTCCTGAGGGGAAAACCTACTATATAGAAATATTTTATGTCATATTATACAAGCTCAGCTTTTCTGTCAATTTGTTTCTGTGTATTAAAGTGCTAATCTGAGATTTATTCAAATATAGGAGTGACTAGATGTGAATGTTTCTGTGTGTTTATGAATGACTAAATAAATATCCTTCATTCAAAGTGTTCAGTCATCCAAAAAAAATCCCACTGCTTAGCCACTGTAAATAGAATCCTTTTCTCTTCCTTTCTCAGATTTTTGATGTCACTGGTTCAACCATGAGTTATCTATTTAGTCCCTTGGGCAGAAAACCAAAGCAATAGCTGGGTCTTTGAGACCTCACTCATGGCCTCACTATGTCCATTTCTTGTCTTCCCAAAACTAGAGAGACACAGACGTACCAGAGTCTAGCAAAAGGCCACTGAGGTGATGAAGGAACTGGAGCATCTCACATGCAAGGAAAGCTGGAGAGAGCTGGGACTATTCAGCCTGGAGCAGAGAAGGCTCAAGGGAACCTTGTCAATTTGTGTCAATAATTGAGCGGAGGACATGAAAGAGAGGGAGCCTTTCTCAGGAGGATGCAATAGACATGAATTGCCTGAAACACAAACTGAAATACAGGAAACTGGGATTAAAGTTAAAGAAATATTTTTAGCTCACTATCTGAATGTGTATTGATTTTGTATTTTATTAGGAGAATATGTGCAACTAGCTGGGGTAACATGTTTTTCTATCTGTGTGAATTCTTTCTTTTCCATTCAGCAGTCAACGTAAAAAAAATCAGGCAAAACCCCCACTGATTTAGAGCAAGCCAAGTGACACTTCTGTAAATCCCATAAAAGCAATAAGGACACTTTCCACAAGCCAGCCAAAGAAACAGACCTTCATCCTGCTGGTCGGTACAAGTAACAAAAGAGAAGAAAAACTTTCATCTGGAGGTTTTAGTGTAGCCTGTATTGGTTCACATTTCATGGTCCTGTTCCTCTGTTAATTTTATAATAAAAAAATTATATCCAATAAGGCCTTTATATTTTCAGAATGTGACATTGTTGATATTCGAGAAAATTGTTCAGAACAAAAATTACTATGAATGAGGAAGGTTAGAGTTCTGATATCACTTCAGAGAATGATTAATGATTTACACAAGGTAAAATAATGTCAACAGTATGCCCAGCACAAAGTACATAGATTCAGCTTCAAGAGGCATCAGACAGAAAATCACTTTGTTTCCAATTTCTGAGTGCAGGAAGAAGATGTAAGTGTGAAATAAACTGTTTGTTCTGACCAGTTCACAGACAGATCAGTACCCACTTTAGCCTTTCTAAACCAAAATTCTTCATCTAATAAATTTCATTTCAAAAGAACTTAATAGACAGACTAGACTTATTTTCATGGACTTAATTTCACAGGATACACATGCTACTTCAGTACAACAATAGAATTATAAAATCAGATTTATTTTATTATTCTTTCTATTCTTTTTTTGGTCTAAGTATCCATTATGATCTCTGCTGTGGCCTCTTCATCACTTAACAAATATCTTTGCTTGATTGACTTCCATTTCCATCTTAGAAGAAAGAGACAAGAATTACCTGCATCCACAGTCCTTCTGACCATTGTGTGTTTGACTAGTAGAACAAAAACAGATGCTAAATAAAGTAAAATTCAAATCTCTTCTGATCCAAGATTTCTTGTTACTAAAACAGCATCCTCTCTTTTCTCATATCATGAACAAAGAATGCACTTGGGTTTAAAGAATTATGCAGAAAATCTTGGACTATTTTACTGTCAAAGAGTGAATTAAACAAGCTGTATCATCATAGCCTTAATCTAAATCTGTGTTTAGGTGTTTCATGGTCCAGGAGATATTTTAATAGCTGTAAATATTTCATAAGTTAGTTTCCTTCTTAAAGCATTACTTTTTTTACATCAAGGAATATATGTATGATAATCAACACAGATAATACTCTGAACTACAAGGATGAGCAGGATTAAATGAGAAACAAAACACTGCATGATTTATCCAGAAAATAATCTGGTTCTAAAATCCCACATTACACATGTTTATGTGATTATCTAAATATGACATCATTCAAATACATTCACCTAAGGGATTCTGATTTCACTTCAAATGCTTACTTGTATACTATCAGAAATACTATGAAAGGAACAAACAAAGGGATCATGAATTGCCTATAGACATTAGGATGTAGCAACATGAAGTACATTCAAAATCTTTAAGAATTCAAACTATGCAATTTTCCAGTGCTTACATGAGGGCTCTGGGAGTCTTGCCACTCCTTTGCCTAAGCTGGATGCTGATACTATGGAGAAAATTAGTATTAATGAATATTAACATAGGGATAAACAGCTGAAAAGTACCTAAGTTGCTTTATAGTACATATAACATCTTGGACATATTCCTTCTTTTTCACAACCTTGAAAATCACATCTTTCTGTGTTAAAAAATATGTTATTGGAGACTAAAATAAATCAATAAATAAATAAAATTGCAGGGTCTTTTTCATAGTCACATATTTACCATACTGCTCATTGCCTTTCCAATTTTGTCACAGTCATACCCACAATTTTTCTAGCAAGTATCCTGAACTGATTAACTGTGTTATATCAATGAGAAAAATAGCCTCTGGGAATGAAAAGAAAGGAGGTAAAGTAAATATAAACAGAGAGTTTACTTTTGTACACTTACAGTTATTAATAGATTGCATTCTTTTTCTTCTATGACTTTTTCCTTTTTCTAAAAGTATCTTTATATGTAATCAATTGGAAGATTGCTTACATTTAAAGATTGAAAGATTTGGAAATTGTAGTAAGCAATTTGAACCCTCTGCAATGTTCAGAACTTCTGTGAATGCAACCAATAGCAAAGTATCTCTGTGTAAGATGAATTTGACACAATTTTGTCTTCAAATACTTAATGGGGGATGAAAAGGAATACTGTTGCAAAAAATTATACTAAATTTTGAAAAACAAAACTGTTGCAAATTTGCCTAATGTTGCAAATGGTTGCATTGTTAGTAAGTTTGGGCACATCCTCCTGTAAAAAACAGATGAGGATCCATGAGGTTATACATGTGTTTTTGCTCTTCTAGGGCTACAAGAGCTCTATTGGAATTCCACTCAACTAAATATTTGGCAACATTTCAATCAATTTTTCTTATTCAAATTTTAGTTATACAGGATTTTGTTAAAAGTAACCCCAAAAAACAGATGTTATATAAAACCCAGAGAAATCTTTGGATTTTGCCTTCAGGTGTTACCAAACATCTAGATCGGTAGTGGAATTTTCCCTACCAATATATGTTTTTTTCAATTTTATCCTTTTTCCTTCATATTTAGACTGGCATAACTGTGTTGGCTTTTTGTACAATAGGTTTAGGCAATTATTTTCACATTATTTTAAGGACTATATGAAAATGAGCATAATTTTTGTTCTTTCCTACATCTCTTCTTTAAGAATGTTCTCAAGGGGGGAAATTGGCACACACTAAAATATTCAAGTCCCCTAATTTTAAGACATTTCCATCTTATATTTGATTGCAAAGCATGTCAGTAATAAGAGAAGAGACACTGTAGCTGCAAAGACCATAACTTCAGAGTAAGTAATGTAGATTAATCTCTTGTTGGAAACAATGTCTTTCTAAAATTCCTTCTATATAATTTAATATGTATATGAAGGTATAGAAAATGTGGGTGAAGAAAAAAGAATCTTCCTTGAATTTAGGTAATTTTTCATGGAGTGTTATGCACCCAGTTTCAACAAAACTATAATAGAATTTAACTAAGTTGAAATGGTGTTCTCCTAAATAGAATCACCTAATCTGAGGAGTCCTTTTCATCTCAAGTGCA
This sequence comes from Entomyzon cyanotis, assembly GCA_024500445.1. Taxonomy (NCBI): domain Eukaryota; kingdom Metazoa; phylum Chordata; class Aves; order Passeriformes; family Meliphagidae; genus Entomyzon; species Entomyzon cyanotis. The sequence continues at coordinate 8,653,074 of JAKEPQ010000756.1, forward strand.
GAGTCTGAATGCAATGCTTGTGGAGTTTTCTTTTATAAAAAGCTTAACATACCTTCACTAATGTAGGTTTAAATGTGGCCTAATTCTTAATCAAATATATTTCAGCAGCAGGAGGGCCAACATTCAAATAATGATTAATTGAAAACTTAATTAAATACTTCAAGACATCACATGAAAGTGTTCTGATAAAGTTGCAGGTCATGCAGTTTGCGTTTGAATCTCAGTAGTGAAAACAAAGGATTTGATCCAAAAGCCTTTCTAGTCAGTAACTGAAATTACCCCAAAGCTACAGAAGAAAATCTAGCTTTGAATATTTGCACTGAAGCTTTCTGGGAGAGTTTTGCTTTATGTGAAATATATAAACAAAGAGTTGGCTTCACCTGACCATTCCAAATTGCTGAGCTTTATGTTTCCTGTGCTGTAGAACAGCACTTTACAAAACTTCATTTGAGACTTCCAGAAAAGAATTCTTTTCCCACTCTAGTTGGAACTGAGGCTAAAAGATGTAGAGATTGTTGGGTTTAAATGAATTAAGTTTTGTGGCTTACATACTTTATTCTGCGTGATTAGCCACAGCATACTGATGGGCAGCAGCTCACATACTTACTAAAACTTCCAGATTTTAAAAACAGTCTGATCCATTCAGAACAGAATAAAAAAAATTATTTTTAATTTATGCTACATTTTCCCCCACCCATAGGCAGTTCATACCATGTGATACAGCACTTCGATTTAGCACTGTTCATAGCCATTATGGATGAAGGATGCTGCTGATGGCTCGTTTTAAAATCAGTTATGGAGAGTTGGATTAACATTGAGAGTCCTGCATGCAATTATGCTGATGTGTGACCTACCTATATAAAATCTTCAGGACAAAGATTCATTTAATTCATACAAAATAAATCCAGAGGCAGAGAAGAGGAAAGGGAAGATACAGTGAGAACACTTCACCAAAAGGCTTGTCAGCATGTAAAACAAATAAGTAATATCCCTTTGCAAATTTGACTGCAGATGCATTTCTCATGGAGATAAGCTGGGATGGGAGGTAGAGGTGGGATGTATGTGTGTGATTGCACACATCAACACTGAACACATGGCCATGTGTGTACAGGACAAGGGGTCACACCTCAAGCTGCACCAGGGAGGTTCAGGCTAGACATCAGGAAGAATTTCTTCATGGAAAGGGTAGTTCTCCAATTTAGTCTTCCCACAGAGACCACTCCAAACCATGCACCATGTGCTCACTCCCCCCTCATCCCACCCCTCCGCACAGCTGGATGGATAGGAGAACTGGAGGCACAGAAGGTGAAGGATCACGGGTTGAGATAACAACAGTTTACCAGAACTAGCAACAAAATAAAGCAATGAACTGTAACAGAAGCAATTCTGATGGAGCAGACAAGAAAAAGGTGAGTTATTTCCATGTGATTGCTCACCACCCCATGGAAAACCCCGGACAATACCCAATCACTCCCTCTGCCTCACAAGGTCCTGAAGGGAGCCCTCCCCCACACCCCCTAACCCTGCAATGATGTCAGGTGGCACAGAATAACCTCTGGGTCATGGTCAGGCCCCCTCTGAGCTACGGCAAAAATTAACCCTGTCCTGGCTGGAAGCAGGACAACAGCCCAGCTCACTTATCTTACTAAAGCAATGCTGTGACCTATTTATTATGTCATATTTTTTGGCACATATTGATCAGCTCAGGCAGTACAAAACCAACCCTGACACAGAGCTCAGAGAACATACTTTACCAGACTGCTGGAGCTGTATGTAGTCTGTGTCCCAACAGGCTTCAAGTGCCTTGTTAATGTTCATGTAAAGATGGGATATGTCTCCCTGCTGGCTGTTATTAAGGTCAATTTTGTAAACATCTACGGATTTTACTTTTCCAGCTCCACTAAGCATTTCATTAAATTGTTTGATTGTTTTCCCACTTCTGCCTGGTTCTTACTCCTGGATGCCTTGATGTCTTTCTCTGAAGTATTGAAAGGAAATTACATGATTAAATAAGGAAAAGAGGAATACCCTAGTTTGATTTCAATTGCCAGCAGCAGCATATTACACAGCTACATACATCTGAGCCACATTTATGAAAATAGAGAAACCCATACTTAATACAGGGAAAAGCTCCTCAACTATACAACCTGTCATTCAGGAGAGATAACTCACGTTCTTATTATCACGAAAAGCTGGAATGAAAGAGTGTTTTGTAAATAGATTTTTGAGGTAAAGCTTACAAGAAGATGATATCTCAGCATCCTTCAGTCATATACAAGGGTGCCTTAAGAGCTGAGGCAAGGCAGCCTACCTTGCTTCTCATATCTTTAGCTATAATAAAGCTCTAATTTAACCTTCCCTGTTTTATTGAAAACAAAACCAAGCACGGCACCTAACTAAGGAAAAAAACCCCAAAAACTAGCAAATCCAGAAACTGTGTGTGGTTATCAACTTTGTCTATTCATTGAAATTGTTCAGGGTTTTTTGCAGTCTTCATTACTATTTTTTAGGAGTCATCACCAACACATTGCTTTCTATTACTGGCCTCGTAATGCTATAATTATCTCCTTGAAAAGAATGTCTCAATAGTTTACCTCAGTCATAATTTGTATCCTTAGAAGTGCAGACTTTGGACTGACATTCAGCTATAAAGCTGATAAAAAAGAAGCCTCTTATTAGATTGGACTCTGCCTGGAGAGAGTCCCATTCCAACAATCCCACTTCTCTTTAAAAACTATACCATGCTATCTATTTTAGAGAACCAGAGTGACACCATCTTGATAGGTATCCAGCCCTTCCCCTGTGGGGCTATTCTTCAGTTATTTCTTCTCTGAAAGGTTGTTGCTCAGATCTCTGCAGCAGAGATCTAATAGGCTGCATCTGTGCTTGTATCTCTCCTTTGCTGGAATAAACAAAGAATTTCTAATACATAAATGATTGTTACAATAATTTGTTATAAAACAGGTTTCATCCAGGTTTGGTATTGTCTCCTTTTGTGTCCTCTCCCATAAACCCATGAAAAATGTGCAAAAGAGGTGTGTAAAATAATCCATTTGTGTCTGTTTCCAAGCGTAAAATCTGACTGCCAACAGTCCCCTACATGTGGCAGGCCACCCTCTTGCTGTTTGCTTCTTCCTAAGCCCAGAGCCGAGAGCATATATAACCCTGAGATCCTCCCCTCCATAACTCAGTAAATTGTCCTGAGTGCTCTGCTCTGTAGTTTTGGCTCTGGCTGACAGCAGCAGGAGGAGTCATACTGGGATTGGCAGCCACACAGGCAGCCCTGCAACAACCACCCCCTTCAGCCTAATCAGCCAGCACAGATGTTTGGTGTCTGTGTACCAACCAGAGGTTGCTGGCAGGTTGAACACGGCAGGGCTCTCAAACAAGTAACTGATCATTGATTTTCCTGACTCCCTAGGGATCTTCAGGAAACATTTGCTTCACAAACACTTGTCAGGTACATCATCTCACATGAATTTTGCTTTGAATGCTCTCCCATCTCCTTTAGTCTGTCGTGCTGTCTGTTGGTGCATGTAAGGGCACAAAACAGAAGACATTTTATTTTTCTTAAATCATTTTCCCTTTTCTCAGGAAAAATTTGTACACATTTGTACACGATATTCAATGCAGGGCAGAGGCAGTCAGCTTTGGGGGTTTGGGGTTTGTTTTCTTTCCCTTTTCTTTCTTTTCATAATGAACTATTTTTTGGTTTATAAGGTTTTTATTTCATGATGTTCTGGGATGATATACAAAAGGCAGGAATCACTACATAGGTAACAAAAATGGCAAACACGAAGAAAGTCCATATGTTTCTACTCTTGCTTTACTTACTCCTTTTATTAACCCTCTCACCAACATCCACCCAATCTTGTCCATCTTTTGGCCTACAGACTATTATTGCACTAGATGTCTTTTAGAAAATCCTTTGCCTTAATCTGTAAATGCCTTTAAAAGTACCCAGTTCATCATCTTAATCTCCAAAATCCAGTCACTTTACTGGCTTGATTCTTTTCAGAGTGCTTTCCATCTTCTCCTGAGTCAATCCAAACTGATTTCAGAAAAACATTCAGAAAGGAGGTACTGCTGTGTTCCAACTTTTTCATTTAATGTTTTTTAACCACTTTACATGTGCCTTGTTAGGTTTGTCATTGGAGATCTGGACACTGTCATAAACTTCATTTTCTTCCAGTTCTTTTTTTATCTCACTCACTGCTACAACTCTAATGAGTATGTCCTTAGGCTAAACATCTTGCTGCTACAAATAGCTGGCTTCCAAACAAATAATTTTCAAACTTCTTGCTTTCCGCTTCTGAACACTGTGCAATCTCACAGCACTTACTTACTTCTGTATTTTCCCTCCCACTTCCCTTCAATACTGTCAGTCTTTTACTGTCAGCTTTGACCTGAAAGCTGTGGCTGTCAGGAAAGAGAAATTAAAATGCCTTCTCCTGCATAGGGAGGTAGAGCAGAAGGAGGAGGACAAGGCTCTATTTCCACTGAAAGCAGTATTCCCAGTTCAAGCAGGTTATTAAGTTTTGAATTTAATTGCTTCTCTTAGTTTTCACATGTTCACTTTCTCCTTTACCTCTCTTGTTTCATCTTTGACCTTTACCAAGAAAGGAATAAGAGGTCAAGAGTCTTCACTGTGTGTTTTATTGGGATCCAATTAAAAAATACTGTAGTCAATTTTAGAATTTTCAAACCAGTGCTGCCACCGAATTTTGGTTTCATTCACAGAATGATAACCTCTTTTAGACTGGGTGAGGGCTGGGGTTAGGGTTTGTTGTTTTGGTTTTGGGTTTGTTTGGGGTTGGTTTTGGTTTTGGCTTTGGTTTTGGTTTTGGGGGGGTTTTTTGTTTGGTGTGGTTTGATTTGAGTTTTTGGGGGTTTTGGGGTTTTTTTTGTTTGGTTTTTGGGGGTTTTTGGGTTTTTTTTGTAAAATAAATAGTTCCTCCTCAAAGCCTGGAACAATTTCATTTCCTTGATCCTTCAAATCTCTGGGTTAAAGAGCAAGGCTTGTATCTTCCCTGCGAGTGTAGCTGATACAGAATTCTCTTTGTATTTTCAAAAGAGAAAACATGCCACCCTTAAAGGAAAGTTTAAATTTGTGACTTCCTTTAATGTGATTTATAAGTAGTAGGGGTTATTCTCGTTTGTGGACAACAGCTTGACTATCCAATGAAGGCAGGTCCTGCCACATTTTAAATTCAAATCAAAGCAATTTACCTGGGCTCTGGCTTATTAATGCTTATTTCTGTGTTGATTTTTCTCTGATGGAAAGTATGCATTCTTGTTGTGTTGCTACTATGGAAGAAAAATTAAGCAAAAACCCAAAGAAACAAGATACAGCGGGGGAGGTGAAAATAACAAGGTTTTATTGCATCCAGCCCTGGGTCTCAGCACAGAAAGAACATCAACCTGTTGGAGTGAGTCCAGAGAAAGCCATAATGATTACAGAGCTGGAGTACCTTTCCTACAAAGACAGACGGAGAGAACTGGGATTGTTCAGTCTGGAAATGAGAAGGCTTTGGAGTGACTTAATTGTGCGAAAAGCAAGGTCCATCTGAATTGATTTGTCTTTGTCCTTTTTTTTTAATTTGAAAGTACGTTCTAATTTAATTGTTGGTAGCATTAAATTAAACTCTTAAATCTGGATTTTGGAGAAAGAGTTTTTTCTTTAATCCAAAGTAGCTGGGCCCAATTTTTACTTGAATTCCTTACAAGTTTCCAGATTCAATTTTAAAATTATTATTAAAAACCACTTTTTTTTTAATAGTGTTTTACAGTTTATCTTAGACTGATTTCCCTGCAGTGGTCAAGACATTAAAGGGCACTGTACTGGAGTGGTTTATTTATCTTAGTTTTAGGATTTGTGCCCTGTTATACATAACTTTCCTTCTACTTCCTTCTGATTTTTTTTATTAATTTCCTTTAAAGAACAGGCATAATGTTTGGGGCTTTTTCCCTACGTGCTTTATTCATCTGTATGTACCTTAATTAGATCTCAAAAGGAACTAATCTAGAATAACTTCCCTCAGAATAATTTGGAATTTTTTCGGTATGAACATTAACTAGTTTTTCTCACTTAGTATCCGGCATGTGGAACACGAAAAAGGCAAACAACTCTCACCTCTGACTCATATTTACACTGCCTTTTATTAGTATTTTTAATACAAAATGGCTTTAACAGCACATTTTCAGAGAAATTGATTAATAAATTCTTATTTTTAAATGATTCATAAAATATTCAGAAGAAAAATATATGGATAATGGTTGTAGCAACTTGTTTTTTATATAATGGATTTGCACCAACATAATGAGTTATTTTGCAGTGAATTATGTCTGGGCAATCATTGTTTCATGCTGAGGAAATTATCACCAATAGAGCTTATGCCAAGATATTTCTGGCAGCCCTTAATATTAAAGCTGTAGTAAAGAAATTGTTTCATGTGCATTTGGTTGTAATCAATCTCTCATATCTAGAAATAGGTACATTTACATGCCCTTGCATCTCACTACAAAGCTATATATTCACAAAAATAATGCATATTTGTATTTAGAGCTAAAGCCAAGCCATCAGTTTTCCCCAAACATGACTATGTTCAGTTGTCATGTCTTATTTAATATTCACCATCAAATACACATACGAATTTCATTGGTGAAATCAAATGTACATTACAGATTATATGGAGACCTTAAAGGCAACAACTTACTTTTACACACAAATAAGTCTGTCTTAACAAACATGCCTTTTTTGTTAGTTACTTAGGACTAATGATGCTGTGAGTGTTTTGCAATTGAGTTTAAAGTTGGAAGGATTGGACACTGGAAACTGTTTTCATGAAAGACTTGTAAGATTTGTCTAAAAGTTCCTTTTACTTGATAATTATTATCATCTTGATTTTGTAAGTCTTCCTGAACAGCAATGGGAGCTACATCTGTGTATTATAAGATCTAGCTATTATGAAGTCATTAATTTTAATCCCCCATAGAAAGGAGAGATTACTCTAAGTTTAAATGATTGAGCCAAGCATTTGGTTTGGTAAAATTAAATCTCCAATAAATATCTCTCTTGTGGTTTAACCTGATATCTTTAAATAAATTCAATTCAGATCAATTATACTCTGAAAATATGTGATACATATGAACTGGGGAGGGATATGAAGTACAGAAAAACCCCAGCTGGCATGAAGCTGGCATACCTAGACCTGTATATCCAGCTTGAACCTATCCACAAGCAATAGAATATGTATTTATTAAAAAAGCAAATGGGGTAGTCAGGACTTCTGTCATTCATGAATACATGAGACATATATTTTCTGCCATGAAATCTAAACATCTGGGGTTCTTCTGGCTGAAGAATAGACAACATGGCAAAGGTTAAATTTCATGGGGAGGCTAGCAGAACTGTGAAGCCAATCCCTCTTTGTACTGCCCAAAATGCAGTGAATATCGATGAAGGCTCTTAATCCTATTGTCCTAGTAAGAAAAGGCAGCCAGAAGCCATAACATCTGTTTTTAGAGGTTTTAATACAGAATCCATGTAATGACCTGGGTAGAATTATGAATGCTAAAGGAAAGGCTCCATTTGTGGACAGTTCTGCTTACTTCTGTAAGCGAGATTTTCTGCCCTGCAACTGCAGCTGCCGGATATAGGGCATCACCCATTGTCCATTTAGTGTCAGACCATCTCACAGATCCTAGGCTTAGCCCAGCAGCTTCATAGCCCTATCCCATGCCAAAAGGCTGAAACACTGGGAGAAAAAGTCCAGGATTCTGTCTTCAATGCAAATTCCTCTCATCAAAGTTTTTGATCATTGCTTCAGAACATCTACTCCTCATCTTAAGTTCTCATCTTTTGCATCTCAGTTCTGCACCCACAGCTTTTCCCACTGCTCTGTGGTCAGGAATAACCACTCAGCAACCCCACAGCACAATTCAGGCAAGCAGTTTATCTGCCTTGTTCCTAATGCTTTCGGAAACTGCCAGAGACTAATAAGTGTGTTTGGGCTTGAGAAAAGGGAGGAGAGAGGAGGTGAGGGAAGGAAACAGGAAAGGGAAAAAAGGAGTCAGGCTCAATATTACATTCAGGTTGTTTTTAAATACTTTTCTTGTCAACTCTGGTCCATTCAACTGACTTCAGCAGCTCCTCCAGTCCTGTATTTCCCTATTCTTTCTGAATGAGACCACAAATAAAACTATTATAAATGAAGATATTTCCTGTTAGTATCCCAACTCTTCAAATCATGAAATAGCTCATCTTGGAATAGACTTCAAAATATCCCGCAGTCCTTTTGTGGTAACGGGAGTCTAGATGAGATTATGTGGCACTGTGTCCAGTTGCATTTTGGAAACGTCTAATAATGGGGAGTGTACCACACCACTGGGAGGCTTGTGTCAGTGAATGATCTTGCTGTAAAAGCTAACTTTCTTATATGGAGAGAAAATCTCTCCTGATGCAACTTGCACCCAATGTCACTTGTTTTCTCCATGTGGCTCCTTATGAAGAGAAAAGCTTTCTTTAAATACTGGAAAACTGTGATAAAGTTTCTCCAAACCTTCTCTCCAGGTTGAGAAGACCTAATATCTTCAGTCAATTATCATGGGGCAGCTTCTCCAGCCCTTTGATCACCTTTATGTCCCTCCTTTGGACTGTCTGCCATCTGCCCATGTCTTTTCTGAACTGTAGGAGCCAGAACTGGACACACTGCAAGCAGTGAAGCCTGACAATTTAGTAATTTTCATCTGACATGACCCTCCTTCTTAAAATATCGGTTAAGTTCTAATGGAAAGTTATTTCACTGGTGTTCTCATGTATTAGAACCTTTTAATTAAAACTTATTAAGTGAATTTTAATTAACATTAAGGAATATTACATATAAGCAAGACCTTAATTTTCCTTCATTAACACATGATGGAAGGCACTTTATTAATTCAGAGCTTTTATTCAAAATTCTATGTTAATTTTGTAAATTATCTGTACATACATTGCTATTCCCTGAAGTCTTAGCAAAAGAAGACTTACAAAATTACACTGTTACTAAATATTGTTTAAGAACTGAACAAGTGAGTTGTTAGTATGAGAAACTGGGAAAATTGTAGCTTGTTATTTTCAAAGGTAATAGGAATATAGCAGATGCCTGAATTTCATCATTCACCTGATTGTCTATCCTCTCTGCTTGATAAATATCAGTCATAATGCATAACATTTCTATTTAGCTCTGTTTTGGAACTGAATGCTATTCTGACTGTACTTCTGAAACACTTCTTTATTTCAGTTTCCACACAGAATTTTTAAAAAAAATATTAGTCAATAAAGAAAAATATAAATTTTATCTCTCAAACAACAATTCGTTATTTGCTTTCTGCCTTATTTAGAGGATGTGCCCAGAAAACCTCCACTGACAAATACTATCAGAGATCCAAACAAAATACCATCCAGCCATATCACACATAAGTAGAATTTCTCAACACTTGACTAAGCTTGAGGTGTTCATAATCTCCATTTTCATATTTGATTTCAATATAAATCATTTAATAGTATTACCAGGTAAAACAAGGAAATCCAAAATTGTTGTAGTCTCTCTGTATTTTTTCTTCCTTGGTACATCTTCCTGGTTTTAACTCAGACTGGAATGGCTGGATGGAGATTAGACAGCAGTGACCCAACACAGCACTTACTTTGACAGCACTAAGAATAACACACAAAAATTATTTTCACAGCAATGAAGTGTTCTTAACCAATTTTAACAATGCATTAGTCTCAGAGAGGTTTTTCTTCAGTATCAGGCATGAATTTTTTTCCCTATTTCTCTGCAGAAGTGAGAAAAATTTTGTTTACAGTTGGGGAAATCAACTCGCATCACTGAAAGAGGAAAAGCTAAAATAGTTTGGTGAGAAGATGAGTTACAGCTATAGTATTCAAAGCCACATAGGCAATCTAAAATGAAATAATTGTAATTGCCCAACTGAGTTGCTTCAGGCACATATGTTTGTGGGGTTTTATACCTTATATAACTCCTTCATTAAATACATTCATTGCATTATGCTGACCATAATAGAAACTCTAGAATCTGAAATATGGCATTTATTTTAGTGCAATTGCCTATAAAAAGCTTTTTAGCAGTAGCTGCTTTTTTCAGAAACTTGAACTACAATCTGTACAACTCCATGCTGACACCGACACCATCACTAGGGAATATGTTCTGGTACTACCCAAAGACAATCAGAAGTACTTCTTCTAAATTGTGTGCAGTGTTATCATTAAAATTATTGTCAATGACACCAAAATGTGTTGGTGTGAAGAGAACATCTCAGCCATTAACTGCAGTAATTGTAATTTGCATGATACCTTTTTCTTTCAGATGTTATGCAGATCATACTATGTTACACTATCATATTCTTCTCTGAGATTATCAGTAATTAGGCTTCCATTTTCATGTTACAAGTGCATTTAAGAGTCCAGACAAAGATCTGAATATAGGTACTGAGCACACACAAAGAAGTACAGAGTTTCTGCACCAAGGGACTTAAAGACTGCAAAAAAGAGAAAGAAAAATGGAACAGAGAGATAATAGTAGGAAAAAAGTGAGCAAATGCTCATAGCGGGGCAGATCCAAGAACAAAATTCAAATCCTCAATACCAGACTCTGTTAATGCTGCTCCTGTCAAAAGCTGACTGTGAACTGCATCCTGTAAAACTGCATCCATCCTGCTAATACATAGAAACATATACATTAAACTTATACATTTAGAACACAGAATACTGAGTTCACATTTATTGATATTTTCTGCAACAATGGCATTTTATCACCCACCTTTATACTCTTCTTTTCATCACACCCAAACCTTAACTTTCTTAAAGACAGATTTGGTGACAGGAATGTGAGGTGTCCTTGGTTTCTGAAGGTCTGTTCTCTGTATATTCAAAAACTCCAACTCACATCAGAAAGAGCAAGGTTCCTCAAAAAGATTGTTTTATGCTAATATGACATAAAATAACCTATAAAACTGGTCCTTTTTGAAAGACCCCTGCAACAAATAGTCCTTTCAGTTATCATAAAAACAAAAATAAAAATCTTACAGTCTCTCACTCCCCTAACATTCCACTGAAAGCAGAGATACTGAAAACAAAACTTTCCATCCTTAAAAAATTCTGGAATTTTGAATAAGGTTTCACAGATGAAAAAAAATCTAGACAATATTTCAGTAAACTGTGTCAAATCATTTTCAGTGAACTAAGATATGGGCTGTTTGTTTTTGAAGAAAATAAACACCTAGAACAAATTATCCATTGTTTTGGATCTTTAAGGGCATACACATGGCACACAGGTTTATGTCAAGTAACTATGTCATATGCATAAGAACTTACTACGTTGTCTTTTAGAAGACTTAAACCACATTTATGGCTTTGAAAAAATCCTCATGGATATGGATTTATAGGCATTAATCTTGAGAGCACAGGTCAAGTTTATCTTCAGCAGCTTCAAAAAAACTTTTGTTCTACTCATAAGATAAGATTCCACATTGACACAGAGAAGACAACAAATTCAATATTCCTCACTTCCAGATGATGCTGGCAATCTTGAATTTCCAGACAGAACTCAGTTGTTCAGTCTCCCTCTTATACGACCTTTTAGAAAACAGTAGAAATTAAATAAATTGCTGAATAGGAATCTGTTCCACTTCACAATAGCTAATCCAGCCCAGATATCTATTAATTCCTTTCTTCTTCCTCCCTGAAGACACTTGTTCACATTGTCTACTACTACTGCGTAATTCATGGGTGTTCTGGAAGCAGAGTTTGAGACCAACCTTCCTTTCCAGAGATTTCAAAGGCAGCTCAGCAAGTGTTGGAAGGGTTCTCTAGAAAGCCATTCCAGTGAGAAATGGCATAAACCTCATAAATCAGTGAGGTTAATAAAATTATTTCAATGAGCCACGTTGAAAGAATGCTTAGTTCCGAACCAAAATGTTCAGAAAATAAAATTATTATTGGGAGTCCATATTTTTCAGTGAGTGATAGCTTTAAATTTCTTATATTTTACATATGATCATTATCTCTCATTGCTTGAAACTTGCTATTGAAACAGATATAATTGTAGAAAGACAACATATTAAACAAACATCTGTAAAACAGATGTTGTAATATAACCCAAGGTAAGAACATCTGTTTTAGTCAACATAGAGTATTTAGTCAGCAAATTGAAATGTATTGAACTTGCTGGTTACAGATGTAAATTTTTACAAGCTTGAGGATTTAATTTTTATTTTTTATGTATTACTTTTTGTATATCTTAAACTGATCAAGAGAGAAATGGGAAACTGTCAATCCAATTAATATTACAAATATTCCCAGTGGATTTCCATTATGTTATTTAACACAGATGTTTCAATAATTGTGATATATCAAGAGAAATTTGTGTCAAATTGCCCTCAAAATTTTTCTTCTTTATATCTGTGGAGAGGCAGATACAAACTGGCCCAAGAGGGAAGGCATTTGGGAAACTCCTCAATCTGTTTTGAACATTGAGTTTTCCCAGTAACAGTATGTAGTTCATCACCTTTTTTAAACTACCAGGATAGAGATTTGCATATTGGAAATTATGAACATGAATCTTATGTACACATTTACATAAATACACACACAAAAATGTGGATGATTTATAGAAGAAACAGCCAAAATATCCTTCATTTTAATGATTTTGCTACTTCAGATCGGTCGTATTCATTGTCCATCTGCCTCAGAGGAGGATACAGTAACAGCCCATAGAATCCAGGTGGTATCTCTGCCTTGGAAAAACAAATACCTGTTACAAAAAACTAATAACTGTAATTTAAAAAAAACCCCAATAAATAGCAGACCAAATACCTCTTATACTTTGTATGACAAATAGCATATCTATACATTTGGGACCTTCCCAAAACAGAAGGAATATATGAGAAATCACCTCCTTTTACAAATGGAATATTTTGTCAACAAGAAGTGATTTATTTGTGCAAACCTCATTGCATTTGACTCCTTCACTGCTTTTTACTCATGATCCTGCCTCTCCTTATTTCTTACATCAGTGATATTTCTCCATGTAATTCAGAAACTGCAGACCTTTTTCTTGCTGATCTCTCGATTCTGGATCTCAACTGAAGTCCAGAAGGAGGCCAAGCCAATTTCACCAGAAGAGCCAATGAGTATGACTTCTTCAGTCTCCTCACTTGAAATTAAATCATAATTCCCAGTCTATCACTGACTTCACACATATTTCCTTGAGAAACTGACTGAGGAACTTCCAATGTTACAATTTTCTCTATGAGGCAAACACCTATATATGTAGAGCACCAAGAGTCACAATCTGAAACAATTAAAGTAACAAGATGTTCACACATTTTATTGGGTTTTTACATCAAAAATCAAAATTTGAAACTGTTGCAACCAAAGCACTTCATTACTCTCCCTACTATTAGCACCATAGCCCAAGTCTCTGAAGACATCAGTTGTTTGGTTCAGTAATTAATTCAGTTTAAGACCAGTGCCAACCCATAAATGTTCCTGAAACACTGCTCAGTAATTCCTTCTGGGAAAAAAATAAGGCAGTAATTGCATGGCAATGGGATTAATCAATATTTGCCAAGGAATACTTAAGATTTGTGTTATTTCTGCCTACCAAAATAATTTTTCAGTTTAACCATTCCAAAGACTAAGTAGGATTATTTTACAGTTTAGAGACTGAATTGTAGAATGTTTTATTTGACAGACCCAGCAAAGTTTCATTTAAAAAAAAATATTACTTCACTGTTACTGTAATTAAATAGCAATCATTCCTTTTATCTGTTCAACCAGCAGTGGAAATATTATCAGCACATTAGTTCAAATTATAGCTCTACTGTCTTAAGGGGCTTAAGAAAATAAAGCAAAAAAATTAGTTAAATGGGGTCAAGTTTATGAAGTTAAAAACACCTGAATTATGGTAGCAACTCAATAAAATATAGCTTTCATTCTATTTGCTGGAATATTCACAGCTAACTGCAGTATGAACACAGAGGCAATACTAAGTGGTTTTAGTACTGAAATTATATTCCTCTCATTCCTAATACAGATGCTGTAAAGAAAATTCTATTGAAAGTATAGGAAAAATCTTAATCTTAAATTTGGTAGTTACAACATGGTAGTCACAAAACAACTATCCAAATAATGTACTCCATATGTTTTATTGCCCAAACAAGACAAAAAAGCCCATAAATAAAATAAATAGGCAAAGATAGAGTGTATTAGGCAGTGACTGTGCTTTTAACAGCATTTCCAGCTCTTAGTGCCTCCGTGACACTGCTGGGCTGATGATGATGTGTTCTGGTGGTGGATTTTTGTTCCTTCTCTGCTTCCAAAGAGAGGTTTCTCAGTGAGGCTGAAGGAGTTCAGGACAGTCATTCCTCCCATGCCTAAGCTCTTGCAGCTGTTGCTCTGTGTTGGCTCACGCTCTGTGATGCCACATCACAGAGCCCTGGGCTGCACTCATGACTCTTGTTCCTTGTCCCTCACCTTCAGAGAGTAGTATCCACCACCCTTCGATTGCCACAGGACAATGTGGTCCAGCTCCAAGGGCTTGGTTTCTCTTGAGCAACCCAGGCACCCACTTCAGGCTCCCCATGGCACAAAAAGCTGTGGGCAGCCATGTACAGCATCAATGACTGGATGTGATCAGCCAAACCCCTGTCCAAATCCAATGTGTCATCAGCCTTGTCTTTCTTTCAACTCCTCCTTTTTCTTACATAACATATCCCCTCCACAGATCCTACACTTCTGCTGTCGAGCAGATTAAACTGTTTATTGTTTCTTCCAACAGTCATGTACAAACTAACAGAAAAAAAATATATATCTAAGAGCAAATCCTTCCCTTCCTTTTCCTTACTGAAACACTAAGGATGTAGGAAACAATTTCCACACTTGATTCAGTGTCATCAGCCCTGTGCAACTTCAAAGACACATATTTTGAGACATGCCAACAACCTCTCAGGCCCCACCGCCATTAGATTATCTTGCCTTTCTTCTGAGTTTAGCAAACGTTACACACTGATCCACACTCATTAAAGACACCAACCAAAATTAGTCTGAATTAAGAATAATTTTGTAGTAATCTTTAACAGAAATAGGATTTCAATAAACATTTGTGCTCAGCAGTAATTCAGAAGTTAAGAAAAAATGTTACACATAGAACTACCAGGCCAAAGAGAACTTTGATTACAGCTAATTTGAAAAAGGGGTTGTGATAGAATATGGATTTCTGGAGAAGGAGACTTCTTTTTTGCTCCCAGTGAAATTGGTATGCTATAAATTGCCATGCCTGGCTATTATCAAATTTTTCTTTCAGTTTCTTAACTTGACAGAAGTTTTCAGGAACCAATGCCTACGGCAAACAAATAACACAGGCAGGACTCTAGACTTGCAACTGCCATAGGTTGGAGAGACCAAACTGCAGTGTCACCCTGACAAGTAGGCCTTTAAATAGGAAAGCAATCAAGAGGAAAACAGTATTGAAAGAAATAATATTAGATAGGACCTGACCTTATGTTTTTTCTTCTCAGTGTGAGTTATTCACCTTTTTGCCGCTTGATTTGCAGGAAATTTTCCTTATAATCTGCATAACCTAGAGCAATTAGGGAATAAGAAAGGTTGCTTGCTAAATTCTTTAAGAAGTCTACGCCAAGTAATATGGATTATCAAGGTTCTTCTTTCTCACTCTCTCACTACCCTCTCTCTCCCACTGGAGAGAATAGGATTCATCTATCTTTTGTCATTAAATCCTGTAGATATTTTTCATCAAAAATTACCTATAGCACTACTGCCACTTACCCTAACAAGTGAAGAAAGGACACTGTAATGAAAGAAAATTACCCACCAGTCTTGGCAGTTTCTGCTGTCCCTATACCCTTCAGGTACCACTCCAGCATCCTGTGGAGGCTGCTTGGACACCTGTGATTGTTCATGGTTTCCAACAGCAGCAATGGTTCTCTGCCCTTTGTCCCTGCCACAAGATGAGGTCCCCAGCTTTTCTTTGCTGCATATATTTTACATAAGATGTCAAATGCAAACAGTTTTTTGTTCTTCCACTATCTGGCTACATTTGATGATTTTTTTCCTTCTTTTCCTGTGTTTCCAGAGAGCTGTTGGAACATTTGGAAGCAGACTTCTACTGAAATGGAGTAGAGACTAGTTAAAATTTTCCAGCTGCAGAATCCAAATAATAAGAAAAATCTTAAAATGAATCATAAAGAGAAGATAAAATTCTACTGAAATTCATTCTTCTAGTTTTCTGTACAAGTTCAAAAATTTCTTGAAATGCAATCCCCAAATAAGGATTGTATTTCTCAGTGATTGACCAGTGAAGGAAACTGTATTCTGAGCGCAAAACCCTGAGTAACAGGACTTCAGAGATGTGTTGGTCTGAATATGTAACATTAGTAACACAGGACAAAAAATACACCCCGATGGATAATAGTATTCAGAATATATATTCATACTTATTTACAAGCTAAGAAATAATGCAGCAAAATTAATGTCCAGCTTTAAATAGTCTGGTAAAATCAGAACTGACTATATTTCCAACTGCTGCTTAAACTCCAATAAACATTTTTCAGTAAAAATATAGTCAGAAAAACAGATACATATTTTTTTTTTAAAATCTCAAAGAAACAGGATACTGGTGAACTTATGACATATGTTTGCAACTACCATTGATATTTACAGGCACCCTATATAGCTCAATATTTGAGTTTTAAATATTAACTGGACATATATGTGAAACCAGACAGTCCATATCTCAAAGACTGCAGTATTAATTCTGTTGGACACACCTGGTTAAGATGTGGAAATTTTATGTAAATGTGTCTGCCTGTGTGACTGACATGTTAATGTGTGAAATTTTATGAATTATGTTTAAATTGTTTGGGATTTTTTTTCTTTATTCCCTCAGTAGAAAATTCATCTGCCATTTGCACACAGAATTGTGAAAAAAAAGCTTCAGCCACATCAGTAAACTGAATAGTTCTGAAAAAGTAATGTTTTCATGGACTGCAGTCTTTCAAAATGGATTGGACTAACACCAATGGAACAGGTGACAGCACTGAAGTCCTCTGTCTTGGGTGAAATCCAGCCTGCTCTGACAGCTTGTTTCACAATGACATCCTTGTTTTCAGGGCACTGATAAGAAGTCTTACATCCTGAGTGTGATATGAAGCCTTTTCTAATATCAGAATGTACTTTTTTTTATCCTACTGCAGAAATTAATTAGAGTATTTTAATTTCCTCATATGTTAGATATAATTGTATATCTAAATTGCTGTTCCATTTAGCTGACAGATACTGTTACATATATAAGTTACTATAATTTCAGTGAAAATTTGAACAAATTTAAACATAGAGTTCATATTCTTAATAAGTATTTAAATTCTTTGTTTATTTAGAAAGGAGACGAGTTTATCTGATTTAGAGGAATAAATACTGAAAGGTCACAGAATTAGTGAAAATAAAGAATGATTTGCACAAGATATTCAATAAAGAGATGCATTTCTGTTTGCTAGTTGAATTTTTGTTCACTTTAACAGTACAGAAAAATTTTTAATAAACATCCTAACGAGCTGTGGCTTTGACCATATTCAATATTTACCCCTCAACTTCTATGGGAAACACTATAGGAGGTCCAAAATGATTACACCACTTGGACAAAATTGGGAAAATGAAGAATTGCTCATCAAACACATCCTTCTAAACCAACACCATACCAACGGGTTAAAAATCTTCAGCATTTCAACACATGCCTGTTGGAATCCCTGACTGTAATCCAGAGGGCAGGCCTCTAAACGACTCAATCTTGTTGGTATTCCAGGCCACCACTAGCCCACAGAAACAAATTCAAGGCTAATGCTCCTACTGAGGGGAAGAATGTTAATTATCAAGATGGAAATGTTTCATTTAGACCTCTCTGGTTTAATGAAACACTGCCAAATGCAAAGCAGTTTTCTGATAGATAGAGACTGTGAACCATATCCCAGGTGACAAAACCTTCAGGATTCAGAAATCATACTGAATCTGGATGACTCCTCCTGGCTCAATGGAAACTGTACCCTTTGTCTCTCAGTTGTACCATTTTGAAAGGCTTATATAGAAAAATATCATTAGTCTATTACTCCAGTGTTGCTTTAGGATGTCTCAATGTGAAGTAATTTAAAAAGTGTCTCTTTCTTCCTTACTATTGCATAAAAAGCCAGAAAATTTTGCCTTCTTCCTGACATATATTAAGGATTTGGGTTCTCTCTTCTCCTCCCCAGTGAAAATGCTCACACATCTTCCTCGGAAACATTTTGTAGGTATTTATAGCTAGGAGAGACCTCTGTCCTCTCCACCTTATAAACTCAGTATGCAGAATGTTCAACCGAAGCCCTGAGCACCTGGTGTGTCCGCCCTCCATCCATCCATCCATCCATCCATCCATCCATCCATCCTCTATGCTCTGCAAAAGGGCAGGTTCCTGGCTACTGATCACTGTGCTGCAAGTTTCAGATCTCATTTGATTGCCCCAATGTTCTGCTGCAAAAATGCAAGGAAATCCAAATATCTTGCCCAACAGTCATGGCATCAGATCTAACCTCAAATTTCTCTCTAGACTGTTCCTATAATTGGAATGGTAGACCTTCTCCAATGATTCTGCTTCTTTCCAAATCATCCCCCAGACACTGTTTTGTTCTGCCTTCATGTGTTTGGAAGAGGAGAAAATAATAAAAAGTAGCCTTCATTCTACAGATTGGGGTCCTCAATCTCTAAATCCCATTTAAGAACAAGGGGTTTTATCAACTGTGCCTTGCCTTTGGAAACTGGCAAATTGCAGTAAACCCACAATTTTTCTTAATACTAAGCTTTCAAAACCTTCTCCCTGTCTGAATTCTTTTGGCTCCTCTAAGAATACCTCTACCAACAAAGGAATATGATCAGGATTTGGTGAATGTGATCTGGTTATTAGTGCAGATGTCTTGAAGACAAGAAAATGCTTCTAGAATTAATGCTTAAAAAAGAGCAAAAAGAAATGAGCAATTTGGTGAACCAGTTTGGAACAGAAAATTGACCTGTAAAAAATTCTACTTTTACCCTAAAGAGCTTCAGTTATGCCTGAAAAACATCAAACAACAAAGGTGTCTCAAAAGCAATTAAAATAGACACACTTTTTCCTATAGCTATAAATTAATCTGGCCAAATGCAAGTTATTTCTGATCTAGAAACTACACAGGTCAGTTCTGCATCCAGGCAAATAAATGACACTGAGGAAACAGAAACTTAAATATTTTTCAACATTGACTGTGATATTTATAGACAGCTCATGACAGCAGCAGGGCGAATGGACATCTGCATGCATGTTCTTGCTGTGATGGAAAAAGGAAAGGAGCAGTGACTGGAAAACTTTTTAAAAAAAGATTTTTAAGAAAGGGAAAGAGGGAATCTGGTGCCTGTTTCAGGAAAGATATTGCTAACATGGTATGTAACCTCAGCTGTTCAAAGCAAGTACCTGACAGATAGGAAAGCGTCTGTTGCTAACAGTCAACAACAAAGCAGAGATTTTTTTAAAAAATATCTAAGCTAGCCACACTCTCAGGCAAAAAGATAAATCTCCACATCTCATTGGAAAGTATTTAGCAAAGTCAGTGCTTCTATGATGCCCTGATTTGTCAGAGAGATGTATTTTATCAGTGCATTATGGAACGAAAAGTTACAGAAGCACCTTTGATTATGCTAAGAGCATGGAAGTATCACATGTAGTCACACCACAGAAAATCTAGCTGACAAAGCAGACTAAAATTTGGTTATTTGATACCTCATACTCCAAGTTAAAAATAAACAACAATTGTAATTAATTAAGGAAATAAGTAAGTGAGTATCCCTGCTACATGATTATACTTTAATGTTGTTCTTGGATGTAATTTAGAAAAGTGCTTAAGACTTCAGGGTAACAAGCTGGTTTAGGATTCAAAATGTAGCATTAAATTACACAGGACTTCCACAGCTTTATTCAGATCGCTTTGTCACTTGCATATCTCTCTATCTTTTCACTTTTTTTTCACATTAGGCCTGTCTTTTCTGCTTACATTATAATCTCTTTGTGACAGATGACATATCTGTTTATGTTTGAGATCTGCCTCAATGGGGTTGTAATCTCTACTGCATTACACAGAACACAAATGATAATTTCAACCCTGTCTTTTCTATTTACTTTTTCCTGTATAATTGCACTTGATTGAAATCCTGCTAGCAAAACTATTGACTCAGATGAATGTCTTCATTTTGCCACTCACTCTTTTTGTCTCACTCTCTGTGGCCATCTGAGTGACATTTAAACAAAAAACACAACCACACCACACACACTACTATAAAGACATGTTTATGGCGGAGCGCTCCATAGCTTCAGGCTCAGTTCGGGAAGTGGGGAGTGGCTATCGCACAGCACCCGCGGGGCAGCACACCCCGGGCGTGGAGGAGAAAGGATGGAAGCAGAGTTCCTAGGGGATCGAGGCAAACCGGAGACCAATGCGCGGAAGCAGGAAATGTAGGCAATTTGGCCGGTGCTCCAGTGGAAGGTTTATTGAGGTAAAAGGCAAAGAAGTGGGGGTTGAAAGGGATCTGGAGACAGCAACCAAATGGCCCCGAATGAGGGTGTGTAGTGGATTTTAAGGGACAGAGAAAAGGGGAGGAGAGACAAGGGAGGACCAGTGAGGGTCACGGAACATGGGATTGACAAGGTGGTGAGCATATCACAGATGAGGGGAGGGGTACGGCATTTTGAAAGAACTAATAACAGAGAACTTCTTGAGCAAAAAAAGGGGAACATTCTTGAACGTAACCGTAAACGGAATAGGGGAGAAGTGCGGGGCCAGTGGGTGACTGGGTGGACGCGTATTCATGAGCTTTGTTGCAGAGCTCCCTGGGAGTGTTTCATTCAGTCACCCTAACTTAGAAGTCCTTTCACTCCCAGGACTCGCTTGTAAGGTCTTCCCCATTCAGCAGGCCAGGGGCGCTCAGGTGTGCCAAGGCCACCGCAACAGATGTTTTCCCATTTTGATGTGAAAACTTTTGTTTCTTTCCCTTCTCAACAGTATTCACTTCTTTCATATGTGATAATGTGAGGCAATTCATGCCCTTGTTTCAATCTGAAGATACAGTTCCACTTATTTTGGATTTCTTCCTATTCCTTCCCTGAAACCAGTCAGTAGCATTTGTCATCATCCTGCCCAATTGCTTGCAGGCTGCCCTGTAACTTTCAAGGCTTTGGTAACTTTTGCCCTGTAAAAGGTCCCTTCAGGCACTCTGGCATTCCAGCTGTCCAGATATTGCTCTTTCTACACTTTCTGGTAATTAAATGCACCATGTACAATCACAGAATTATAGAATGATCAAGGCTGGAGAAAACCTCTAAGATCATCAAGTCCAAACATTTACAAGCACTACCATGTTCACCACTAAACCATGTCCTCAAGAGCCACATTCAAAGGACTTTTGAACACTTCCAGGGATGGCGATTCCACCACTTTCCAGGGCAGCCTGTTCCACTGCCTGATAATCATTTCAGTGAAGGTATATTTCCTAATATCCAATCTAAACTTCCCCTGGTGCAATTTGAGGCCATTTTCATAGAAGAAACAAATGATAGAAATTTTCAAAAACTTATTTTTTTATTTAGAAATTGGAACTATGCAATAATGTTATAAGAAAGAAATTTATCATTGCCATGGCCAGAAGACTACAATTCTTTTAATAGATCAGCATTGTTAGTTGCTCTAGAAAAAAAATTCTAGAAATATAGATTCATTCATGTCAACCTTCCATGGACTCTTGTGCTTGGTAAAGTTGGATACATGTTGATTCTAAAAAGAAGTTAAATAGAAGCACAAGCATGTTTCAAGCAAATTAATTGAAAAATTGGAATGAAAATTAAGTGAATTCTTCGCACTGGTAAAAAATGGCCAAAGTCAAGACCAGCACATTTCAAACTCCTAGATTTTCTATCAATTCTCCTTGCATTGTTTTAATTCTCTTCAAAATATGAAAGATCTAGTCATGTAATGACAAAAGGAAGATTTGCTTCAAAAATGCTGTGCTGATCTGTTCTGGTAAATTAATGTAGGTGGTCTCAGAAAGAACTTCCATAAGAGAAGGGAACTGCAAAGATTTCACTGTGATGTAGGAATCTATTCATTTGATTGAAACCAAACCAAGAAACAAAGACTTGCCTTCAAGGGTAGAATTTGAGAAGTGCTGTATAGGAACCACACCATTTTTATTTATGTCAGACCTTGTCACTCAGAGTTTTAAAAGCTTAATTATTCCAATTATTTTTAAAAGCCTTTTGGCCTTTCTTGAGACAGTTTCTACAAGACAACTGAGAGCAGCCCCACGTCAAATCTCTGCCTGTTATTGGCATCAGACAGACGGGCAGTGGAAGGTCTGAATCCTGAACATGTCTGGTTGCAAAACCTATTATTGGGAAAATCAACAAACTTTACCAAGTCTGTGTACTTCACAGTTAAAATTTTTAAAAAAGGACTTGACTGTATTAGCATTTCTGTAAATGCAAAAGCATATGTGTACAGGTTGACTATCCAGACATAGACATGGCGAGTTTTCTTTTATAAAGCAGAACATGCCCCACCCCAAATGCACTAAGACCACAGAGTGAAAAAGATATTCCAATATATTTTAGAACAATCTTGCTTCTTCCTAACATTTATCTGTTATAATAACACTATTTATTATCAGCAAGTATTGCAAATGGCAGCAAAATAAGGGTGTCGAATGTTCCTTATATTAGAGTAGCCTGACAGTAAGAAGGAAAAGATCTGTTATCAGAGAATTGTAGCATCATAGAATGGTTGGGGTTGGAAGGGACCTTAAATATCAGCTCATTCCAATCCCCCTGTCATGGTCAGGTACACCTTCCACTAGACCAAGTTTCTCCAAGCTCCGTCCAACCTGACCTTGAACACTTCCAGGGATGGGGCAGACACAGTTTCTCCAGGCAATCTGTGCCAGGGTCTCACCATCCTCACAGTGATGCCCCAAAGACCCTAGAAATAAAACAACACACTTTTGAGATAATATTAGTATAGGAGGTAGTATAAAAGTTGGTCTTTATTGGAGGCCTCCAGGGGCAGATACGGAAAAATGTCCATGAAACGCCCACCCCCCATAGGATGAATACAGTTTTATAAGTTAAGCATATTAGCATATTTGACAAAAATCACCAATTAGAGACATAGGTGGTGAGGTAATTTTCCCCCAGTTCAACCCTCTCTAAATACTCCCCCTCAGATGGAATCTGAATTTTGTTTATGGAAATAAACATATAGAAATAAACCATCAAAGAGGTGGTCTCAGCCTTGGTTGCCAGGGAGAACCAAGAGAAGATAGGGGACCTAGGAATGAGTTTTGTCTTTCTGCCTAGGGAAAGCAGGGAAAACTACTGGGAGAACTAGCCACTAATGCAATAATAGGCTACAAATATAAGGTAAAGAATACAGACAATATATAAAAAAGGCAAAAGTCAATCTGGCATAGATAGGGAAGAATTTCTTCCTAATATTCAAACTAAACCTACTCCCTGTAAGTCTGAAGCCATTCCCCCTTGCCCTGTCATTCCAGGCCCTTGTAAATAGCTTCTCTCCATCCTTCCTGCAGGCTCCCTTCAGGTATTGGAAAGCTAAAATTAGACCATGGAAGTACTGAAAATTACATCCATCTTTTAATCCTTCTTGGGAGCTTTTTATGGCAGTATTGGTGCTTATTTGTCTAAATCTACTTTAGGTAGCATTCCATAGTCCTCATTTCATTAAAAAATGTATATAATCATTTATATCCCAAAAACGGTCCAGAAACAAAGAGGGTATTTTACCCTTTTATATACAAATAAGCAAAAAAGCATGGATTATTACAGCAAGGCCTTACATGTCCTCATCTCAATATACAAAGGAATCCAAAAAGGAGAAGAAAGAAATTGTTTAAATTTTGGCTTGAAATTCTGAAATAACAATTAATTTCCTTGTTTTATTTTTTATTTTATATACTTGTTATTCATTTGCAAAGCATATACTAGAAGACAGCAAAACCAAATAAAGAAAGAAAAATTGGTTCATATGGACACAAAAGTCACTATCAAAACAAAAGAAATCTTGGGGCTGGAAGGAAAAATCTGATCTATCAGAATTTAAAATATGCAGAAACAGAACACAGAGTGGCAAAAAAGAAAAAAATCAGTGACAGACACTTTTGAACCTAATATTAAAAAACTATGTCCCCAAAATGAACTATACATCATCTATACTTCAATTTCTTCAAATGAAGACAATAACAATAAATAGTTGCATAAAAATGCACAAGAATAGAAATATAGGGATTTAATGTTTAATTAAAAAATGTGCAAATATCTTTTATAGAAACAAAAATCCTTCTTGTAGCGATGAGAACTACCAAAGTTCTTATTACAGTAAAAATACATGACATTTTGAAAACAGGCAAAAAAATACCCTTGAGAAATAGACAGATCATTCAAGCAAATATCCCAGTCTACAGTGCAATTGAAAAGTGAATATATTCTCCTCAAAACTACATTCCTAAGTCTGAAACTTCCCACTACTTTGTTCAACAGTTTTCTGATTTTGTATGTTTCTGACTTCTCTATCATATGGCCAAGTACCTGTGTATGTGCTAATATTTAATCACGTGGGAACAGTCCAAGATTCAGCTGGTGGTTCTCCCTTGCTTTCAATTATTCATATATTTTTAAAATATTTTGCTGACTGGTGACATCATTTACTTTTTATAATGCACATACTAATTACAAATAATAAAAAATACATATATGTGGTTGTCCCGTTCCACTGTAAAAAGAGGGAGTCGGGAAAGATTCTTTTTAATAGATTTCTCGGACAAAAAATAAAGCGTAAACGCGGCAATATTGTATCTGAGGACTGTTAATTGATAAAAAAAGAGTAAGTGTTCCTACCGAAGGGGGACAGAAAAAGGAACAAAGAGGGGAAAAGAGGGAAAAAGAGAGAGAGAGAGAGAATACGGGACAGATCATTACCGCTATACCCTGGGCACCCCATGGACGAGGGTTTGGCAGACGGAGCAAGTGCACTGCGAGCTGCCAGGAGTCTGTGTGGCTCCCGTGGCGGGCTGGACGTGATTTCCAAACAGCAGCAGCTGCGTGTGCCTTCCGTGGGCGAAGAACAGGAACAGGATTCGAGGAGCAGCTGCAGGCAGTCAGGGTCGGAGCATGGTGGCTGCAGGCAGCGGCGGCTCTGGGCTGGGTGCAGGCAGGGTGCAGGCGGCGGCGGCGGGTGGTGGCTCAGTCAGAGAAACAGTGAGCACGAGGTTGTCGCGGCGATGGAGCTGCCTCAGCGAAGCAGCGAAGCAGGGCAGGACAGGGCAGGGCAGACAGGACAGACAGCCAGGGAAGGAGAGGGGTTGCAGGGAGAAACGAAAATGCGAAGCGGGGGAGGGGGCAGAGCTGACCCTCCAGGCGAGACCCCGATCCCTCCAAGAAACCCAAAGAAAATGGCCCGGGGTTGTTTCGCAGTTAACTGCTTTTATGTGCTTGGCCCTCCTATAGCATGATGTCCCACGCACTTTTTTTTTCCCGGGCATCCGGGGATCCGTCCCACCAGCAAGGGGAGGTTGCTTGCAGGCCGTCAGTGGCAGCTTCGTCTCTCCTGATCGGTTGCCACGCAAAGCCTGTCTGGAGACAGAGTTCCCAGTACGTACACAGACCCGAAGGTAACTTTTTTCACCTCATGTATAACATAAGTTGAGGCATAAATAAACATCAGATTGGTCTCTCACAGTGGTAAAGCAGGTCAAGGTATTTTCTCTGTCCCTTCTCTGATTCTAATGTCTCATCTAAAGCTGTGTACAGCCTATAACACTGTTCCCACGAAAAGAAGGGTCTATGTATTAAGTGCTGCATCCAGACCCAGAGACTATATGTGTGGAAAGTTTGAAGTGTTGTGTCTCTCATACACTTCTCTCTCATAAGGTTAATGTCTTTCTCCAGATGTTTGGAAACTGGGTGGGTCTCAAGGACTGGGAAAAGCCTAGAATATCTCTTTGCTGACTTTATAGTTACAAGACCTCTTTTCCTAATATTTATTTATAACATTAATGTTTTGTTAGTGCATGATGTTACAACAATCTTTGAATGGTTATCTAAACCCAGAAGAGCCACACATTTTCCATGATGAAAAAAAAAAGCAGTTTTGAGTTCAGGTTATTTTAGACTTATGCTACAACGTTTCTATAGTTACCTACCCTCCCCTTTTTTTTTCTAGCAGTTGAAAACATCCCTTAGTCGTTCATTATGGTTTATTCTCCTAGAAGATTCTAAGATGATTACAAATGGAAATTGAGCCCTAGTATTAGTACATTGTGTGCAGAATGCTCTGCTTTTTACCTCATTTTCTTTAATATGTAATGTGTTTTTGATGGTATGAACTGATTAGTTCTACCATAAAAATTCAGTCAGCATTAGAAACTGATGTACCCACAAAATGCTTCTCCTCTCCTCCAAACACTTCCTAACAATTTTTTCCCTTCAACTAAACAGCACATTAATTCCTTTATCTAAAGAACATTTTAATGTGAATAAAATGGAATTAGAAAATGTAAGCCACTGACCTTTCCTTATTTTTAAATATATTTTCTTTTATTTTGGACATTTTTTTAAATTATTATATTCACCAGTTACTTAGACACTATCATGCAGCTGTGAGTTTACTACTTAATGGCACATTAAAAATTCTCTGGCTGTTGCTCCTAGAGTCAGTATAATATTTTCCAGTGCCATATGATAACTACACTGCATTCCTGGAGCCTCATTAAATACTTTAATGGTGAGACATATAGATAAAATATTTTGGCAGACACTCATTTATCTTACAGAGAAAAAGCTCAGTATGTAAATGTTCCTATAAATGAATGAAAAATATTTTTTCAGAATACTATCATCTATTTAAAAATAGAGAGAATATATTAAAGACTTTAGGGGAAAACTGTATAGGTGGGAAAAACCAACAACACCTACGTTTCTTTCAATGAAGTCACACAGTATTTTGAACGCAGAAATAACATATAGTATAGTTACATTAATTTCTCATTCTGGTAATTAGCATTTAATTTTGCCATTTACGAGATCACAAGATCTTCCAGTTACTGAGATCAGACATGTAAATACCAGAAAAAGATTGACAAAGTCAACATCCTTCACCAATCCTTCCTTCCTCTCAGAGGAACTTGAGAATTCAGCAATGGGAACCAGAGTGACTGTACCTTTAATTTTCCTGTCATGGGAACTATGATCACAGGAATAATGAGAACTGATGGATCCAACAGCTCTTAATATCATGCAGCAGCCTGGCTCCTAAAAGTGTCTCCTAACAGATGAAATTGAACACAGCCCCAAATGATTCTTCCAATGAATGTAGGGCACGCAGTTTGACCTAGAGAATTCATTGCCACAAATTGTTTCCATCCCTGGTTTTTTGCATCCTGATCTATAAAGGAACCGTACAACACACCTTCAAAAGT
This sequence comes from Entomyzon cyanotis, assembly GCA_024500445.1. Lineage (NCBI taxonomy): Eukaryota > Metazoa > Chordata > Aves > Passeriformes > Meliphagidae > Entomyzon > Entomyzon cyanotis. The sequence goes on from JAKEPQ010000756.1 coordinate 8,680,687, forward strand.
TTAGTTCAGAAACCAGAAGTCATGATCTAGACACAAAAAGCAGGGATTGAGAAAGAATATGATTCCACAAAAATATTTTTTTTTTTTACAACTCACCATCAGCTGAGCTTTTGGTCTGAGGGTGACAAAAGTTGTATTTACCTATACTTCTCATTTACTGGATGGAGGGAGTTTTCTACTTCCACTTTTTTTAGCTTAATTAGGAAGACTCAGAAAAAAATCTTTCAAATGTGTATTGAAGATATCAATAGCTGTGTACCTTCATCCAAATACACCAATGGAGTGCTTTATTCTCACTGTAAATTAAAAAAATGCAAACTTCTTGCTTTTTTTTTTTCATTTTCTGAGACAGAGGATATTGAAATCTCCATATTTTCAAAGCAATCTGTAATTTTACAGCACGAGACTTTTTCTAGTTGCTACATTCTGTTTTATGTAAAAAAAAAGCCTTCGGTCATCCATTAAAAATTTTGGATCTACAGAGGAAATTCAGCCTGTTTAGAACACCAAGGATAGGATCTACAAATTTTACACTGAAACTTCTGAATAAGGGCTAAAGCCAGTCTCAATGTTCATTTAAAGTAAGAAATTATACCAGTGTGTTTCTGTCTGCCTTCACATTTGCAGAGGTTCATCTGAACACTTTTCCCCTGCTGATATGCTGTGATGCTATAGCTTGCAATGATATGTTTTATCTACCTAATTTCTCTCTATATCCAGCTTCTAAGAAGTACTATAAACCCTGCTGAACTGTCACCTGCTTTCTAGTTACCATTTAAGAGATTTTCTACCTCATGAACTGATTTCTGATTGTATTGCAGTTTCAAGTGCTATTTCCATTGAAATAAAAGGTCACTGGTGCAGACTACATTAATAGAAAAGAGTCAGAAGTTTGTTAGAGAAACCAGATTTGTTTACAATAAAACAGAAAAGACACCCATTATTTCAAAATTTCAGTTTTATGGAAGTAATTTTCACTCACTGTTATTGCAGTTAGTTTTGATTCTACAAAAAGGTTTTGCTCAGGCAACTGTTTTAATTCTTGTTTTGCAGTACAGGTCAAATAGCCATGGGGTAGATGATCTTGAGACAAAACAGCTGAAGACCACACTCAGTTCTGAGCTGGGGAATCCTCAGTTAGGCCATACCCCTAATGTATCACCATCATCTTCATGGATTTCATTTGAGATTTAAAATATTTCTGTGAAATTATTTAATGGCTGAAACCCAGGTGCTCAGTGGCAGATTTATTCTGTGCAGTGTAAAAAAATAGACTTATAATAACTCTCACTCATTCATTAATGTCAGAGTAGCAATGAACAACTACTGTATAAGAAGAGAAAGTTTGTTCCTCTTGACAAAATAAAGCCTTTGCAACTCAAGTTCAACTGGGGTAACTAATTTATCAGTGATTTTTAAATTATAAAAAAAGAAATGTAACAGAAAATTACAAGTGCTTCATGCTGCATGGAGTACATCCTGTGGCAAATATGAGCAGTTTCGTGTCATGATTTTCCTTACTTGGGCCAGTGTGTGCCAGTGTCCCTGGAGAGACACTTGTCCAACAGAGAAGGAATTGTGACCACAATGGATCCCTGTTGCGGCTGCAAAATTATGCCTTCAATGGAGTTCTGCATATCCACTGTCTGGGGAAGAACACTTGGCCAATGTGGACCTGCCAAGAACCTTATTCAGCTTTTAGGGTTGACAGACTGCAGGAATATGAGTCACCACAGTCACTGTAAATACAAGCAGGGTTATTCCTGCATGAAATTCTACAGTGTGTGTCTCCATCCCTCTCTTCACATAGAAACTATCACAAGCTGACAATGTTACATTCATTCTGCAATCTTTGGAAGGTCAAGTCTGAATTTGGAGAGTGGAGGACTAAGTCGTATTTTGTGTTGCCTCACAGAATCACAGAATGGTTTGGGTTGGAAGGGACCTTAAAGGTCATCTAGTTAAAACCCCCTGCCATGGGCAGGGACAATTCCCACTAGACCCTATTAACTTTGGCTAGTCCCTATTAATTTTAGGGACTTTATCTGAAACTCCTTTGTGTAACACAATATTACTCATAAATTTTTCATTAAGTAGAAGAAACCCCAGTTCTAGTCTTAGCCATTATTTTCTTTCATATTGTCATGGTTTCGCCCCAGCCAGCCACCAAGCCCAACACAGCCACTTTACTCCACAACCAAGTGGGACTGGGGAGAAAATTGGAAGGATGAAAGTGAGAAAACTTGTGAGTTGAGACAGACAGTTTAATAGGGAAAGCAAAAGCTGTACACATAAGCAAAGAAAAACAAGGAATTAACTCACTGTTTTCCATGGGCAGGCAGGTGTTGGGCCATCTCCTGGAGAGTACGGCCCCATCACATATAACAGTGGCTTGAGGAGACAAACACCTTCACTCTCAATGTCCCCTCCTTCCTCCTTTCCCTCCCCACTTTATATACTGAGCATGTTATCATATGGTCTGGAATATCCCTTTGATCAGTTTGGGTTACCTGTCCCAGCTGTGTCTCCTCCCAAACTCTCATGTACCCTCCCCAGTGTGACAGAATGAAAAGCAGAAGAGGCCTTAGGTCTGTTTAAGCCTCACCAGCAATAACAAAAACATCTCTATATTATCAACCCTCTGTTCAGCACAAATCCAAAACTCAGCCCCACACCAGCCACTGGGAGGAAAATTAACTCTACCCCAGCCAAAACCAGAACACGTATTTAATTAGATAATTGCTCTGTGTGTTCTTTTTATACAGAGGTTCAAAGACTCTACTGTGCACATGTTCATGAAGGAGACTATAGTAATTAGAAATTAAACTACATCAGTTTTTCTTGAGGTATATTTTTGCTTGCATCTTTCTAAGTCATAGGATTTAGAAACTGTTCAGATCAGTGGCAGTTCAGGAACATTCAACTCCTTTTGTCCCCAATGAAATTTCAATCCCCTGTGCTATTTCTGCCAGGAAAGCTGAAGTAAGAATACATAGTGGTAGCAAGGAGTCATGTCAGTTAGGCTCATGTTGTTATTGCCACGAGAATTAAACATAAAACCAGCTACATCTTATTTACAAAACAATTGCTCCCTGCTGAAATTTTAAAATGTAAGCTTGATTTTGCAGAAAAAGTAATTTTTTATTCACATTTCGTACCACAACAGCACAATATTTTTCAAATAATAACACAGCATTCACTCTAGGAATAATTCTATAATTACTCTATTAGTTGCATGACAATGAACCAGAGGAAATTATAAGAAACTAACAACAATTTCAATGTTAACTTTATACTTAAAAATGCAACTGCTTAATGGAAATGTATTTAAATTAAAAATTATTATTACAGTGATGGTGATGATGATGATGATGATGATGATGATGACTGTCGCTGTTGAGCGGCTAGCTGAGGAATGACCCAAGTTCTCAGACAAGGAAAGAGAGGAGAAGAGCTTTATTGTTTTGAATTCCATATATATAGAGTTTACAGAGGTGCCCCAGATTGGTCAGCCCGAGACCTCCCCCTAGGCACAATTGGCCAAGCCCGAACTGACTCAGTCCGGAGAAATTGTTTGCAAAACATCCAAACTTTATCTTGTTTATGAAATATAGCAAAATGTTCCCACGGGAAGAACCTGTGCTAGCCACAGACGACGATGATGATGAGGAGGAGGAAGAAAACATATTTACCAGGGTCTTCAGATTCAGGTGGTTCTGCTATTTCTTTCTGCATTTCATGTGATTGAAAATGTTGGCAATATTCTGGTGGCTCCTTTGTGTTGTGTTCTCCTGTTAAATCTACCCTTCTTGACCTTGAGAACAAATGCTGATCAGAGAATAATAGAATGGTTTGGGATGGAAGAGACCCTCAAAAGCCATCTAGACCAACCCCCCTGCAATGAGACAACCAGTTGTCTCATCTCATCTTGCTGGCAACCAGCAAGGTCAGGTTGCTCAGAGCCTGGTCCAACCTGACCTTGAAGGTTTCCAGGGATGGGGCAACTCAAACTTCTCTGGGCAGCCCATTCATATATAGTTCTTCCTTCTATCTAATCTATATAAACCATCCCTTAGTTTAACACCATTACCTCTTGTTCCATCCCTACAGGCACTAGTAAAAAGTCTGTAATCTTTCTTGTAAGCCTTGTTTAAGTACTGAAAGGATTCAAAAAGAAGGTAATGGCAAAGAACTGGGAGAAAAAAAGAAAGATCTAAACAGAACCTCTAAGTTATGGAAATATGCTCATGAATAATTCTGTTCAATTGCAGTAATATTAAAATGTCAATAACAAAGAATATAACCCATATTTACATTGGCAATAAAATTAATACTTGCTTTAATTGTACACACAACAGAGTACATCTAAATATATTCTCTTAAATGAGGAATATAAATCCAAGTAATTTTGGTTATATATTTAAAAAATACTGTATTATGTTAAGTAGTGACCATAACAAGAGGCATTTTTTGATTTTCCTATTAGAAGGATACAAAATACAACTATAAATGAAATCACTATTAGGTAGGTAAGCCAAAAATTTAATTAATCAGAAGGTAGCACATGTAAATTAAATCTGCAGTTATTGAATCTTTTGTTTTGTTGAATATGTTAAGGAGACTTCTATTAAAAAATTAAAGTTCATTGTTTCTCCTTGCTATGGACTTAGATACAAATTCAATACTATACCCTTATAACAAGCTTTGGATGCTAAGAATACAAAATTTTTGAAGCCATTATTCATAGGATCTGATCTTAAGAGCAGGACTTACTCTGGACTGCATTCAGAAATAATGGGATTTAATAGAAATTCTTTATTTTTACCATCCACTTTTTAAATTGGCATATTTCAGACATGCATACAAAATACTGAACTTCAAAAAGAAGAAATTGTTTGGGGGTTTGCATTTGCACCAAAAATGTGCCATACACAGAGTCCTAATGGTGGTCCAAACCCTGAGAGCTAGAGAGACTATTCAGTGTATCATATTTCAACAAAATTTATTTTCACCCACAATTTACATTTTCATTCACATTTTAGAAAAATTCCAGCTGCAGTTGGTAACTGGTGAGGTATCTCCCTGCCCTTATCTTGACCCACGAGCCGTTTGATATATTTTCTCTCACCTGTCCAGTTGATAAGAAGACAGATAGAGCAGATTTGGTGGGCACCTGGCATCCAGCCAGGATAAACCCATCACACTTTGGAATCTTGATTTCAGGCTATTCTCTTTGGATATTAATTGAAGCTAAGTTTATTTTGCTCATGAATTAACCAGAGCTCTTCCTCAGAATATACTGATTGAGAGATGTGTTTGAATATGAATTGAACATCATCCTCTGGCCCAGAAATATCACATACACTAAAAGATGGCTTGACTAGCTACCTTGCTTTCTTCTGCCATAAAAATACTTCTGAATGATTCATAACCAGCACAACGCGGTTCTGTATGCTGGTTTCTCAGCCTTCTTGATTAGAATATATGCGGGTCATGAGTAAAAAAATACAATGTACATAGAAAAACTGCAGTGTTTCTCCACACAAATGATAGTAGATGTATTGTGCGGGGTAGCATGCCTTAGATTTAGCCCTGGAACAAAGGATTCAACTTTTCAGCTGAAATAAAATTTTACAAATTCAACATTCTGTAAGATTAGTGTTAAAACTGAGAAGAAATACTGTAGGTTTTCCTTAGTATGATTTCACCTGGGTAAAGTTTTAGGTTTGTTTCAAGTCTGTTGTGAACAGCTTTTGTTCTTATATTAACACTCACATAGCCCACTTACTTTTGCAACTATTTTCTCCCCCCTCTCCCCCAAACATGAGTTTAAAATAGTCTGAAAACATACCTTCTAATCAATCTAGGACAAGAAACCACTAAAGTATGATAAGTTCATTATAATACATCTAGAATTACTTTTAATATCACTAGGCAACAAAAGTTGTCAATTTGAATTATCTAAATTTATCACTTTATTTTATTAAATGCACACTTATGATATCGTATATAGAAGAGTGTGCGTGTACGTGGAAAGATAATTTTTTTCAGTGTTTGATTCTATAAATCATAAATAACTTCAGACAATTACAGCAGTTCAGAGGCCAGCATAGGATAAGTTGAAATATGTTTAAAATGCAGTTTTCCATATAATACAGACAACATTTAAGAAGTCTGCTCTAAAAGCTTCAAAATCTTAATTTTACTTTCCATTGCCCCTAGCAATACAGAGTTTGAGAGACACAGAGAAGGCTATTTGAAAGACAGAAATGTATAAAGGGGGAAATCTGCAAAGATTTTACCTTTTAAATGTCTATTAGGGTCCTATTTCACGGTTCAATCTCACAAACTTGTTATTGAGGAAGACAGCAATAGCTGATATATTTAAACTTCATCATCTGACTGATAAACCCATTACAACAGGACATAAAAAGAATAACCCTGTCCAGCATGGGCAGTGCTACCCCTGTCCTTGTTGTAAATTCAGGAATAAGAGGAATGCAAAAAGTGGTCAAAAGAGAGGGCTCATCCCTTTCATCTTTTGGGAGTATACTGAATGGCATCAAACAAAAATCTGGCAACGTGTTAGTATTAAACAGCGTACTTATCTGGGTGCCAGTGTGCAAGCCTCGGTTGTGGTCCTGTATAATTTTCTAAAATAGTTGCAGGCTTTGAAGAAGGCTGAATGAGTTCACATTCAGGACACAGAAGAAGAAGGCAGTCATGGCACAGCTCATTTGCTGGAAAAGGAGGTGAAAGAATCTGTCTTGAAGGTAAAGCTGTCCAGGATCAGGTAGGGACCTCACTGTGGGCAGATCAAGCTGAAGTTAGGAAATTGAAACAAATAGGCATTAGTAAGAGGTAAAAGACACACAATAAGGAAGAGAAAACTGAGCTTCATTGAAAGGTTTAGAGAGAGACTCGTCTCCAAAGAGGTCATAGTGACACAGTCCCTAAACGGATCAAGGAAATCTCTTACCCACTATAGTAGGGACAACCTGCATGTGCAGGTGTTATGGGTCATGGCAACACTGGGCACATCCTATGATTATAATCACGATTGTTTCATATACTTACCAAGACAAAGTTCTGGCCTGCCATTTAAGTCTTGCTGTGTTCTCCCTGCTCTTTTTGCCCATTTTTGCAAACTAATTACATTTTTTTTCTGATTAACTATTGTTTGTTTTCAGCACAGCTTCCAAACTTCCCAAGATCTTTTTGAACTAGAAATTTAATTGGAGAAAAATGGCTACTAAACACTAATTAGTTTGGAGGACAGAAGAAATCTCACTGAGATAAGTCACTCTCACCTCGAAGTGATTAATTATTTTCATGTCTAAGAGCACATAGTTGGAAACACACAATAAACCTGTTTAGATATTTTGCCTTCTGTATTTAATATAAACTGACACAGTGCAAGGGCTGTGAAAGGTGAATTCCTCAGAATGACAGATATCCAACAAAGGAAAGGAAGAGAGTATTGCATTGCATTGCATTGCATTAGACAAGGAATTGTTTTAAAAAAACAGCTAAAAGCAAGAGTTGGCTTTTAGTATTACAAAAACGAAGCTGACATACATGCAGAACTTTAACATTAATGAATAGACTAACAACAATCCTCAGTAAGAGGAGAACAGAGGGAGCTCTTAATGTGAAAATAAGGTGTATTCCCTCCTCCCCATCCTGCAAGAGGACTTGGCTAATATAATCTTGGAAGAGTAAAGAAAGAATAAGAAATCTCTGAAACCTATATGATCATCTGGAGGGAAATAGCAGCAGCGTTGTATGAAGCAAAGAGACTTCCCTGATCTAATCTTCTATAAGGTGATGTGATTTCATTTCTTCAGCCATATAACTCAAATTTCTGACTGTGTTGACTGCTTTGAATTCAATAAATGAATTCACATTTTACTGTGTCCTGACTCCGAAGAAATGTGATTTAAGATATCTTAATTCCTAAAGAACTTGCAGCTTTAGTCAATTGCTGCTTCTCACTGCTCTTTTTTTTTTTTTAATTGATATTGTTAATAGATAACAAGAAAATAATGTCACTGAAACCGGAAGACAATCTGCAGTGAACTTGCTCTACAAAATCCCCACAAAATAATTGGGAGTACTGGAATATAGTATTATGTTGCATGAATCAGAAGGGCAAAAAGTCAGACTCTAAGTAGCACCACAGGAAGAATGTTTTTTATCATTCTAATGCTTTCTAAATGTCAGGGAAGAAAATAAACACATACACATGTGTTAATTTAAGTTGAAACATTACAAAACTTTTTCTGAAAAACTGGAACTCTTTTCTAGCTTATGACAGGAAAGTAAATATTCGCCTTTTGGATGGTCTAACATTTTCCCACTGTGGTGGAACAAAATTTTCTGAAGTAGTTTTTGCTGCATGTACTCTTGTGATTGATTATGTGTTTACACTTCATTCTCCTTTTCAGAACTTTGATTTTCTGCTTGCAAGACTCTTAAACACTTTCATTGGAAATATAAGCCACCAATCAACTTCCTATAAATTCCTTTTCATTAAAAGGAGTAAATGAAAAGTTTCACACTAACATCTTTTTGCTATGAAACTCTTGTCTCAGAATTTACACAGTTTACAAGAGCATGATTTCTTGTGTCAAAACAGTACACATAGTTGTGTGCTTTTAGAACTCAGTTTGTTGTTAATTGTTCTTAAAATCTCTTGAAATTTAAACAAAAGCTAAAAATGAGGCATTGAGGAAAACCATATAATGCCATAAAATTATGTCTTATGTAAAATATTTGACTGATTTAAAATATTAAATTTCTTGTCCACTTCTTTGCCACATCTAAGTGCTACATGACATCAGAGATTAGTTCATAAAGTCCTTGTCATAATCTTAAGAAGCTCCTAAGAATAATTTCAGAAGACATCACTTGCTGATGTTTACTTCATTTGTTTCATGAGTATTTCTCTGATATTTGCCATTCATTCAAAAGAAAAAAAGTTACGGATTTTATCAAAGTGTGATTTTATGTTTTTCTTTCAAATGCAATTTGTGAATAAATATCTGGAGTAAGATGCCAGTTCCAAGAAAAAAACTGCAAAGATCTAACTAGGGATAAAATTTATTCTGTGAGGAAATAGTGTCTTTCACATAGTAGAATTCATTATGAATTTCAGTTAGGTGAGAAATTTAATGGAATAAAAACAATGTGGCATTTGGCATACCTGGAAGCAGAATTAATTTTTCTCTTGAACATGAAATACAGAGGAGCACAAAAATGCAGATTGATAAGTAAAGAAGTTTAGTTGCACAGCAAACAAGTCAATTTTTATCTCTGTTCAGAATTAATTTTCCCCTTTGCCTTGAACACTCACAAGCTTGCAAGGACAGAAAGACAACATGTATTATTTCCATGAAATTATTTTTTAAAAGCAATGTCTCTGCAACAGTATGAGTAGCAAGGTTTTAAAGGTTTTTTTTTTCAACCTAAATGATTCTTTGGTTTCATGATTTACTTCCTCACAGGAAGCAGGCCCACAAATTTAGTTTCAGTTTAGCTTCTAAACATGCAGAACCTGTCACATAAAAAATTGAGTTTCTAAGGCATTGAGAAGCCAACACAGAATGGTACAAGCATAACAGCAGAAGATTAGTAACAACTAATTAACTTACATGATAAGTTATAGCATACCCTGTCAATTTGGAGGCTAATCATGCTAATGCTAATCATGCACATTTTAAGCCTATATAATAGTTGTGAATCACTGGTTTTTTTGCAAGAGTCTGTGAGAGAATAGTTTTAACAACTATTTCTGGGGATCACAGTTGCTGGAAAGAGGAAAAGAATAAATTTTTTAGGGGGACATTGTGACTATTGCTTTGCTTACTCTTTCCTGATTTTGAGCAGAAATTCTACATGCAGAAGCAAAACCTCTTAATTCAGCTTTCATATACCTCAAGAAAACTGCATGGCCAATTGGATTCCCTTTGGACTCATGCACTGCAGGGTTATTCTACTGGTATGGCATCCAAGTTCACTTGGATAGCAATAAAGGTCATCTTGGACTGTCAAAATAGTCAAAAACTGAGGAACTGTCTGCCAAGATTTTTACTAGGCTGTGTTTTTCTCATATGAAATTCCCTCTGTCATTGCAGTAGCCTCAGAAGACATGAAGCAGGAAAAGCATTTCCTGTCCCAGTTCTTACAAGTAAATTAGATGTGTCATGAGAGACTGCCGGAGTGCTGAACAGCAAAATTCAGCGTTTTGTCAGACTATCCTTATTTTCTTATAGACTTGTGCTCTATGTCAATTAGTATCTTGTTAGCGTTTAATGAGAGTTAAATCACAAGATCCATTATTTTTAATCATTGATCTCTTTTACAAACTAAGAAAAATACTCCCAGCAGCTTTCATTCCACTCAGGAAACTGGTCTGGAAGAAGACAAGAATCTGAGAGAACAAATAATTCTTCATCATGGTTTATTTGCATGGTATGTTCATACATATTTTCAGTAAATTTATTATGGTCTAAAGTCATGAAGATCAATTTCAAAACCCTCCCTAATGTGGGTTTGTTTTTTTTTTTGCGGGTAACAAGTCCAGTGAATTTACCCATATCCATATATATAGCTTTTTTCAGTTGTTTTGTTTGTTTTCTTATGAAGAGTTCTAAATTGCTGTCCCAACGTGTAAACTAGAAACCTTTTACATTCCAACTCATCCAATCTCTTTAAGTCCTGGGAGACTTTCCAAGTCTTATTAAAATAAAATCCTTTTCAGTTTGGAGGTACAATATGTTTGTAATTCATTCTTCTATTCTTCTTCATGTGTGTCATCCTTCTAAAAATCAATCTAAAATTTCCTTTATGCAATTTTCTAGAGCTAAAGAATTCCTACAGAAGTATACTCCTATGTAAAATATGGATAATGATATTCATCAGCTTGTAAACCACTTGAGATCTTCAGATGGAAAATATCAGATAAGTATTATCATAATAAGCATGTTTTTCATACAAACCAACAATCATAATGTAAATCAGATGCATTGTCAAAAGAAGTAAACAACAATAGCTTCCCAAACACATTAGTGCATTGAACAACACTCCAACCTACCGATGGTAAATTATTTGAAAAGTGGTAAGGAGAATATATACTGTAAGAAAAATATGCTAAAAGTTTAATAACTAAAAAAAAAAAAAAGAAAATATATTCTTGGTAGACTGCTTTCTAGACTTAGCAATTTTTTTTCTGACAAAAGCAAGGAAGAATATTAATGAGAACTACAATTATTTGTTCATTACTGTGTCTCAATGGGCAATAAGTAAAATAATCAATTAATTGAACTTTCAATGTTTATTTTTCAGTGAGTCATCCTTCTACCATGGGGCTAAAATATACCCCTGTGTACAGCAATGTTTGTCATGACTTCATAAAAATTATTGTTCAAAAATGTAGTCGTTTTTAGTTGTTCTAACTTGTTCAACACAGTGTGGAGTCCTGTGGACAATGTTATTAGTGTAATGATTAGTGTAACATTTTTTTAGACTATTCAGCTCATTACCAGCCCTTAAAATAAAAATAATATAGAATTAATATTAACATTGAAATACATTCTCTGGAGATCCATCAAGATTTTTAGTCAATAATACCCTGTTATTTCATTACTCTCCCAAAATTTCTACTAACTCCAATTCAGTATTTACGCTAAAACTTTTTCAACCATGTTTTCCCAGGTTTTCCGATTAAAATAAAATAAATTGCCTTAAATACATCAAGCAATGACTGAATTAGAAAAATCTCACTGAAGTACCTTGTTTTGGAAGGATGTCCCTCATGAAATGTAATGTTCTCTGGAGTCCCTATTATGTGGCATATAACACCTGTGCTGCCAGCCCAGAAACCTCATGTGTGCTGGGCTGCAGCCAAAGCCCCGTGGGCAGCAGGGCAGGGAGGAGATTCTGCCCCTCTGCCCTGCTCTGCTGAGACCCCACCTGCAGTGCTGCATCAGCTCTGGGCTCCCAGCACAGCAAGGACAGGGAGCTGCTGGAGCCAGGCCAGAGGAGGAACCTAGGTGATCAGAGGGATGGAGCAGCTCTGCTGGGAGGAAAGGCTGGGAGAACTGGGATTGTTCAGCCTGGAAAAGAGAAGGCTTTGGGGTGACCTAATTGTGGCTTTCCTGTACCTGAAGGGAGCCTACAGGAAAGAGAGAGAAGCTATTTATAAGGGCCTGGGGTGACAGGACAAGGGGGAATGGCTTCAAACTGAGAGTAGGTTTAGATTGGATATTAGGGAGAAATTCTTTGTTGTGAGGTTGGTGAGGCACTGGAACAGTTTTCCAAGAGAAGCTGTGTCTGCCCCATCCCTGAAAGTGTTCAAGACCAGATGGGATGGAGCCCTGAGCAACCTGGTTTAGATGTCCCTGCTTATGGTAGAGGATTGGAACTAGATGGGCTTTAAAGACCCTCCCAACCTAAACCATTTTATCATTCTATGATTCATTGTTGATTATATGTTTTTCCAACATTTACTTATGCATATACTGTGATACTGTCCACTCAAGCAATTATTTTCTAGTTTAAAATTGAATATAAAAGGAGAAATATTAGAGAGATCGACTGTTAATTATTACTCCTCAGATTTACTTAAGAGACAGCTCAGGGGGTTTTATAATCAGAATAACATATGCCCGGAAAGGTTTGACCTAAAGATTCTGAGTCTTGAATTTGCAAACAGAGCCATGCACTATAGGGAGCACTATAAACATATGCTGTCAGCCCCATCCCATGTCATACACAAGCCTGGGATGACACAAGATGGAGCTGACAGTGGTGGGGGAGCTGGGCAATGTTGTAAGGCGTTTCACTACATTGCTTTGAAAGATCATGGACATTTGGAGATTTCCCTGACATCTGGAAAAAGGCCAAAATTAAGCCCATCTTCAATGAATGAGTCTGGTCAGTGTTACATCATTCCTTAGGAAATTTATGTTGCAAGTCTTGAAAAGACTTTTTGAGCCACCAGAAAGGGATTTGGAACAGTCAGCATGGATTTACCAAGGACAAACTGTGCCTGACCCACCTAACAACCTTCCATGATGAGAAAGGTGGCTCTGTGGCACACATGTGGCACACATGGCTCTGTGGCTATGGGAAGTGCAGAGAAAGATGTTTACCTTGACTTTATCAAGACGTTTGATGTGGTATACCATAGCATCCTTATGGAGAAATTGGGAAAATAGGAACTCTTGGAGTAGATCACAAGTTGGATGAAAAATTGGCTGTACCAGGATTTCAAAGGGTTTTGATGGGGTACAAAGCCCAGCTGGCAGGTGGTTACTTGTGATGCTTGTCAACAGTTAATAGTGTTCCAGCCAATGCTATTTAATGTCTCTTTTAACACACTAGAAGAAAAGATGAAGTGAAATTCTGGGAAGTGTACCAACAATATCAATCCAAAGGGGAGGGCAAGACTGCTTTTAAGTGGGATGGAGATTTCAGCTACCAGAAGACTTACAATGTCCACTGAATGAAAATGCAGTCTGGCACCTGGAACAGCCCCTGTGCAGCAGTATGGCTGGAGACCAAATCAATAGAGAGTGTCTGTGGTAAAAATAGACCCTGTCACGGTGGACAAGAGGCTGAACACAAGTCAGTGGTGTGCTTTTATAAGGAAGAAGACCAGCTGCATATTGGGAGGTATTAGGAAGACTATAGCCAGGAGGTTGAGAAATGTGATTTTTTTGTTTTGGATGTGTGTCTGTTTTCAGAGCCTGTGAGGCTGCATCCAGAGTACCATCTCTGTCTTTGGGCTCCTCCAAAATCCAGGGGAGTAAATGGTGCATGACAAAAGGCTCATCGAACAGAATTCAGAAGGTTCTACCCTCTTTTAGTCTCTTTTGCGTATGTTTGCCTTCTCTCCAAATCCTCAATGGAGAGGGTAGCGAGGTATAAATCTAAAATCATACATTTTTAGTACAATTTATTGCTCTTGATTAAACATACAAATTTTTTTGTCACTCAGTTATTGTACAGTTACTTGTCCAAATTCTACAGAAGAGCATTAATAATGCCTCTAAATGGTTGCATAGAAAGTAATCTCTACCAATTTACTCTGCTGTTGTAACTAACCTTTGAAGGTCCCTCTACGTAGCAAGGTTGAAAGGGCCAGTCTTCCTCAAACAAAAGTGTGGGAACTCTCACAATAGCTCACCTACATCCTGAGGTCTTCACCATCTGAATTCATGGTGGGTGTCCATTCCTTCCCAGTCAGCTGATTTTCTTGTTACACACTTTCCCATCCCCAGCTCCTTCTTCCTCCCTGGGCTCCAAGGGAAGGGGTGAAAGTTGCCTGTCTTCTCAGTACCCTCTGTGGGCCATTTGTCCAGTACTTTCTGCCAAGGTTTGCCAGCCCCTTCCCTGGCAGCATTACCAGAGCGGGAGCTTGGCTGGGCAACAGGCACTTGGCCACAGAGCACCTGGGAAACACAGCTCAGGGCAAGGACTGCCCAGACACCCCTGGGACTTGACACAGCCTGCCAAGAGCAATGGCAGTTACACATTTACCAGTCGACCAGAGCTCTAAATAGTTTGCTGCACAGAGGAAATCAAGCAACAGTCTAGTGAATCATACTTTTAAAAATTGGCTTAGAGAAGTCCTCCATGGGCACTAGTGGATAGAGATTTGGCTTACGAAAGTTCTCCATACCACCTGAAGATAGAGATTTACCTTGAAGTTGAAAACTCCAGATTTCTTTACTGGTTCCAGAGATATGAGTTCATACATAGCTCTTTATTATCCTTATTATCCTAGAGACTCAAAGTCTCTCTCAGCTGCATTTCTGTGTCCTTTGCAACCACATTTGAAGAAATTTGACATTTTTCAGACCTAAGCACTTCTATTTTACTTCACAGATAAATGGATGAGAAGGTTAAAATACATTTGTAGAGATAAACACACACAGAATGATCAATAAATGTTGTTTCATAAAACCCGGCCAAAGAATTGAAATCATATTTTCATTTTTAAATCCGTGGCTTACATCTTATTTTGGCATGGCAAGACAAAAAAATTAAACATGTCATCTTTAAAGAAATACCTTTTATCAGTAGGTATTTAATTATGAGAGGTTTTTTGACCCTTTACTTTAGGAAAACAAGATCCTATCAATAGGCTTAGAAGCATCTGTAACATCTCTCAATCTTTATGTTACCTTTTATTGCTTCCTTGGTGTTTGTACAGCTATCACAATGTTTAAGCACATGTACTCTTTTCTTGCAAGGGGGTGGGGGAGGAAGAGGGGGCTTCTACACCATAACATCAGAGATGGCTGATAACCAGCATCAAAAAGAATAAAATGTGAAATAAATTCATTACGATAAGTATAGATATGCAGAGAAGTGTGCAGCAGTGCAGACCCAAAAACGGCCCCCCTCTGCTGCCTGGGGGAGCCGTTTCCAAGCCTGACCATGCCGGGAGGGCTCCTCTGTGGCGACGGGCTGTGAGGCTGTTTTAGACGCGGTCCTCGTAGAAGTGTTGCAAGTTGAGAAAGGCAGCTGTTCCATTCCAGGTTTCCCTGGTCATTTATTAGGATAACAGGGGAAGGGGAGATGGAGAAGGATGTGAGTTCCATCGAGGCCGGAACCAAAAAGGGCAGTTCCGGATCCCGCCGGGGCTTTTCAGTGGGGCTGGGGGGCGGTGCTGACTCACATTAGCCAGTCAGGAGGGGTCAGGGGGGCAGGGTCAGGGAAGGGAAAACGCTTTACCACAGAAGTGGACTTAAAAAAATGTAAAGACCCAAAAGAGATTTGATGAACTAGGTGAAAACCCTTTGAAATACAAGTTCTTCTAATAGTCAAAATTTGAGTTTCCAGTTCAGACCAGTCTTGACATAAGTTGAGAAGGCTTTTTTTCTGTTGAGGATCATTTTCTTTTTGTGCCTTTTCATTTTCTTTACTCAGAAATCAAATTCAAAATCTTGTGCAGGATGGATTAATAGAAAATCCAATTATTGACATTGGGAAAATCAACATGAAAACAGGGCATTAAAATCCTCACCTAAATCCTGTTTAGCACAGGTCAGACTATACGTAGCTATAGCCCACACATTCAAGTACTGTGAAGGAAAAATATTGCTATATACCTGTATTGGGTTTGCGTGGCCAGGTTTTGGTAGTGGTGGGGCTACAAGGGAGTCTTCTTTGAGAGGCTTGCAGAAGCTTCCCCCATGTCCATCAGAGTCAATGCTGGCTCCAAGACAGATCTGCCACTGGACAAGGCTGAGTGTTTTGAGGAAAGGGCTAAAACTGGAAGATTTGATGAGGAGGGAATAGCTTCACTTGAAATTACTTTACAGCTAGGAATGCTAAGAATGTCAGTGTAGGAAAACTCCATTTATTATGTGGGTGTTGCTCATCCTCTGCCTGTTTAGAGAAGTAGAAATCCTCTGCAGAGATAACACCCTCTCACAGACCTGCTTGAGCCTCCTGCTGGGGAGAGAGAGAGAGAGATCAGAAATTCATAGCCTTAAGATGAACTTCTTGGGGACAAAGCCCTTTGATATACTGGGGCAGGAAGGGCCCCACCCTACTGCCCAACGGGATGAGCTGAGGCTAATGGATCCTGTGTCCCTGTGTGTCTGTGCCCACTGGGATGAGCTGAGCCTAAGGGAGTCTGTCCCCCTGTGTGTCTCTGCCACCTGGCATTTTTAACAAGGTAGTGAAATAAATCTATTCTTTCCATTTCAGCTGTGGTTTGGTGGTCGACTTTCTTACTGTGAGTGTTGATTCTCACACCGAGACAATCAGAAATTACAGTAATGCCTCTGTGATAACATTTTTAAGAAGTAAAAAGTTATTGTGCAGATGTATTTATGGCCAGAGAAGAGTGGGATGAGAACATGTGAGAAACAGCTCTGCAGTTACCCAGGTCAGTGCACAAGGAGGTGCAGGAAGTGCTCCAGGCCCCGGAGCAGAGATTCCTCTGCAGCCTGTGGAGAAGGCTATGGTGAGGCAGCTGCACCTCTGCATCCCGTGGGGAACCATGGGAATGCAGAGATCCACCTGAAGCCCAAGGAGGAGCCCACAACAAAGAAGGTGGATGCCTGAAGGAGTTTGTGAACCTGTGGGAAACTCATGCTGGAATAGGCTCCTGGAAGGACCTGTGGACCTGGGGAGAGAGGAGCCCATGCTGGAGCATGTTTCCTGGTAGGACTTGTGACTTTGTGGGGGACCCATGCTGAAGAAATTAATGGAGAACTGTCTCCTGTTGCAGGGACCCCAAGGTGGAGCAGGGGAAGGATTCCTCTCTGTGAGCAGTGGCAGGAATAGTGGGTGAAAACCTGACTGTAACCCCCATTCCCTGTCTCCCTGAGCCTCTGGGAGGAGGAGGTAAAGCTGGGAAGGAGGGAGAAGTGATGGGAAGGTGTTTTTAGGATTTGTTTTACTTGTCCTGCTCTGATTTTGTTGGTAGTAAATTCATTTAATATCACAAATTTGAGTCTGTTTCACCTGTGACAGTAACTGGTGAGTTAACTCTCCCTGTCTATAACTTGTGAACCTTTTGTTATATTTTCTCTCCCCTGTGCAGATGTGGAGGGCAGTGATAGAATGGTTTTGGTGGGTGCCTGGTGTCCAGCCAGGGTGAAACCACCACAACACCCAACACAATAATCAAAAAACCATGGCAAAAGTGGACTACAGTGAGCCAGGAGATGAGTGTGGCTGCCATTCTGGCATGCATGGGCCATTCTGCCACCACCTGCCATGAGCAAGTGTTGGTGACAGAGAACAGGGTCTCCCCACAGCCACATGGTGACCACCACACAAGGTGATGAAACAGCTGAACAGCCAGGGAGTGAGCCAGGTTTTCCCATGAGGCCAAACCTGAAACAGGGTTCCTGTATTCCTGGGAGTGGGGCATGAAGGTGGCATCATATTTGTCCCAGGGCAATTCAGCACTGCTGGTGCCCTCACAGCTCTGATATTGACTGATGCACACATTTGTGTGCATTTGTGTTACACACATATGTTTGAAATAACCCTTATAGATGCATATATAATTCCCTCTCTGTGTGTATAAATGTAGCTGTAAGAGATTGTTAAATATGATTCTTGTGTGCTCTGTATCATATTTTATGTATGTTATTTGGGTATACCCCCTTATAAGTTTTGTAGGAAGTATTTCTGCCTACAGCTTATGGTAGAGATATCAGTTTAGAAAAATTGTTATAAACAGTAAGCAATGACAGTCACTGAGGAAGAAAAAAATATAATTTTGGAAAATGCACTGAATTACAGGTACATTCATGGTACTTTATCGCTCTTGAATTTATGAATATGCAATAATGTGGCAACTTTTTTACACCAAATGGTGGATGAATTTTTGTTCTTCCGTATATTACACTGTTAAGTGCTTTATCAAGTTTTACAAGTTATGTTCTATAGTTTAAAGGTTCCTTTGGATGGGTTCACTCTTTATTAAAGAACTACCATGTATTTCCGCTATTAATAGTGAAAACTGAAAAAAGAATTTCCCTTGGAGACATCTCTATTGTCATTCAAGGAGTACTTACCCAGGGTTACAATTTTACATTTTAACTTGCAGAACATTTTCAAAACACATGGGGAGCAGGTCTGACATGCATTAGATGAATGTACTGTTAATGTGAGAAAATATAGGCCAATAGGAGGTTGTTTTCCAGGAAAAGAAACTGCTTTCAGTGGAGATTTATGAAGTAGTCCATAATGAAATTTTAAAAAGAAACAATTGCAATACAGACTAATAATGTTAAGTTGCATTAGTTGTCGTATATGAAGTTAGTGTTTATGAAACTATGTTACAACCTAAGAAAAATTATTTCAGATTTTTGCAAAATTATAGAAAAAAATAGAACCATTATAGGTGAGTAGGACATAGAGAAATATATTCTACCATTTAAAAAAGAAGGCATAGACTATTTCTTATAAAAATATGATAAGAGAGTTTAAAACAGGAATTAAAATATTCTAAAATGCATTAACTTCAGATGAAATATATTTTATTTAAGAAATGCAGAATAATGAATGCGACCCTGGAAAATTTTGATTACTGTAGTAATCACAGAGGTAAAATTTATGTAATTTAATAAAAATTACTAATACTGCATTGACAGTACTTGTTACTTGTACATGACAAAATAACATTAGGATTAGTTAAAGAACAAAGTGCAAAGCTTCCTTCATTAGACTTTAGGAAGAACTGACAACATGTGAACCACCTGGAACTATTATAGCAGTATGAAAAACTTCCTCCTTCTCTTCCCATCCCAGAATTCTACATACTTATAAAGCAATTTCAGAATGATTTTTTTTTTTTCTCCTTAGGACTTTAGTATTGCATTTATCAAAAATATTTTAGCACTTTTTTTGTGTCATAGAGATGTCATCAACTCTTACAAAGTCGATCAACACGAAATTTTACAACAGTGCTCAGTTCTCCATCACTTGCATGCAAGGAATAGAGTTTCACACAAATTTATTCAAGTCTATTGATATGAATTTATCTCAAGTCTGAGAATTAATCAATGAATTTAATGAACTAACAGGAATTCAAATCAAACTCTAGGAAATAGTGTTGTTTCCATCATTTTTCAATTAAGGTCAATTAAGTTTTACAGTCAAAGGAGAATTCAGGCTGAGGTTGCTAAGTGACATAAACATCAAAATGGGAGTATTTTAAGGATTTTGGAAGACAGATATTTGAATGATATATGGAATTGCTGTTTAGAGTTCATTTTTAGTATCTTTTTGCTGAAGATAAACATGAGGCTTTATCAGCCTCATAGAAATAACATACCAAGGGACATACTGGAGGAAGGTGGCAAATTTTTGGTAAATTAATTCAAAACCAGGATTTGCTTCTCCCAGAAGAAGCTAGAGTAACAAAGAAACTACAAAAGCTTCCAATTTTGATTGATTGAAAGAATTGAAGAACAGGTTTCAAATTTGAATATTAAAAATGTGTGTAGTGAGACTACTCAACACTAGAAGCTGTCTTTAGGTCAGTTCTGTTACAACTATATCACATCCTTGTTTGCCTCAAGATCCAATTGTGTACAGATTACTGTACATAAACACATACTTTAGATATTCTCTCAAGTACTGGTGTCTCTCATACATGTTCTACAAAGGCCTTTATTCAAAAAGATTGTATAAGCAGCTTTATTAAATCTTCCTTAAACATAACTTCAAATGCTGAGTTCCTCCTTCCCTGAAGCAAAAAAGAAGAATATTTATTGTTTTCATGGTTGTCATATGGCAAAGATACATTTTAAGAAAATGTTCTGTTGAGAAAAGAATTGGCTTGCATGTAACTACCAAGCTTAAGTTGAATATTTTAAATAGTTTCTTTATATTTTTCACTTTATGTCAAAGACACCTAGAATGCAAACGTTTTACTTCAGAATCAATTTTTTAAAAAAGCTACATTTTTTGTATCTCTTTAATCAAGCTTGCCTTGAGGAAGGAAATCTGTGATAGCAGAAAGTAAATTATTTTATCTTTATGTTATCAATATTGATTGTCATTTACTCCACCTTTCTAGGGCTTTGCATGACTGTTAGGTTAATGCTAACATTAATAAAACATCTTTTAACAACCAGTCAATACTTGGATCACCACAATATCCTTCAACTCCCTATAATTTATTTTATTAGAACTGCCATTTTTGCTCTTCACTATACTGTACTATTTAGAAATTAATAGTAATTACCAGTTATTTGACTGAACAATGCCTTAATGACTTAAAAATGTCCTTGTGCTTTGAAACATAAAATATTGTTACTATTTGAAAAAATAATTAAAATTTATGGATAGATATTTCTAACATCTTCACCTTCAAGAAAGAGAATAGAGTAGAAATTGGTTTCTGTTCTTTGGCTAATTCCTTCATTTCCATTGTACACCTTTACCTTTGGAACTGCACTTGAACTTCCATCTGAGCTTGCTGCCTCTAAGTGGAATTCTACTGAATGGCACTCTCAGCTCTCTAGTCACAACTTTTTGAATGGTATTTGTCAGTGGTAGAGAGAGTTATATGGGAAAAGTCGGAGGAAACTCTTGCTGCACACTGCCATGGAGCTGAGAATTTAAAGGTGGGTCAATATTTATTCATAATGAATTGAGAACTATTGAAAAAGAATAACCTATTCATTTGTGCAAACAGTGGGATTTTCCCTGATTTTTCCATTGTTTTGGCTAAAAATCTATTGGGGAATGCAAAAATTTTGTGTGCTGTACTTTTGTTCACTATAAGAGGAGCTATTTTTTCCCAAGTGACTCATTGTCTTCTTTCTTCATGAACTAATGAAAGAGTAGCATTTAAAAAACCGGCAAATAACTTTGGTTAAAACATATTAAAATACTTCATTATGCAGGGAATGAGAAAACAAACTCTTTTTTTTCAAATCAGTAATAAATACTTATGTACACATGCTGTGTGTTTTAGCTCTGTGAATGCAGACAGTACTGGGAGAATCCAATGCCAAATGTAAAGAATGTCTGACAACAGGGTTTCTCCAGAGAATCTGAGGGAACAGAGAAGAGATCTTCCACAAAACTAAACCACACCAAAGAAATCTTGCTGGATAGATCCTTTAATACTTAAAAGCATCATTTAAGGTACATTTAAGTATACAGATACCCTCTTAAACAAAGGTGCATGGACACCCATTCTACCCATGGTTGCCTTTTATGGCAAAGGATAGTTGCTTTTGTTCTAGAGATAATGTTTGTGTGGCAGTTACATGTTCAAACCTCATGTGACCCTTAATGATATTTGGCATTTCTCAAACTACAAAAAGGAAATGGAGTCTTGGAATATATTTATATCACATTCCATGGGTTTTTCTATCTCCTGTTCTTGTACTCTTCATTTAAATGTAAGGGTATCAAATATTTTTTTACATTACAAAAAAATTATGTGAAGGCAAAAAAGCCCCAGGTGATGATACAGCAAAGAAACAATTTTCTGCTTAACTGCAGCTCTCTATGAACTTCAAGACATACTTTAAAATTCCACTGAAAAGAGCTGTTTTGTATGAAAGCTATCACCTTAGATTCCCACGTTTTCCCTTGGGGTTGAGTTTTTTTTGGATGTTTCTAGTTACTTTTTTTAATTCATTCTCACATCCTAGCTCTGTGTTATTGCTATATATTTTTGCATAGATTAGAGGATTTCCTTGTAGTATGATTTATCAATGTTTTCAACTGGATCAGGACTGACACATTTGGGAAACTTGTGAAGATTTCTATACATGCACTTTCCCATGGCAACTTCTTTTTCTTTTAACAATTAGCAGTCTTGGTGTTTTGAAAATCAATAGCCAATATATGCAATTTACTGCAGTTTGGTTTATAGATTACAATTTGACAAACACTTGCAATGATTCTTGCAATGGATTGACCCGTCTCTGTAACACTGTAATAGATAATCCTGTTCTGCTTTTTCTTTAATTAGATTAAAATTATTGAACAAATTAGCTGTTTGCAGTAATGTATCTGTTTCAAACAGGGCAAATGACCTGACACAAAATATGTTTTGAATATAATAGTTTGAAAAAAAGAATATAAACAGAACTGGTCTTCAAACTATTTGGACCAAAGTTAGGTGCAAGTAACCTAAAATTGCTGTATCCAGGGGTCATTGAAATGCCTGGATAGATATGTAGCTATTGCTTTGCTCAAATAGTTAATTAACCAGATGTTATAAAATGGAAATTCTAAGTTTATAGAGCAGAGGTTGAAGAGAGAGTTAAATTCAGAGACTGCTAGACCTCTTCTGTGATGGAGGTGAAAAACTGTGCAGTGAATATCTCTAGAAAGCTGCTTCTAAAATGTGATCTGCTCTATAATATAAACTAACACTTTGTCAATTGCTTGACATTGTCCATCACAAATTCTCATCGCATCCATTCCCACAAAAAAAGCCGTCATTCTTCTTTTGCAACTGAAAGAAATATGGATTATTCCCACCATGAAAAATAGTGAAATTTTAAAGTGATTTGAAATAAAGTATGTCCCTTGATAAGCTGATAGATGTAGATTGTGACTATAATGATAATTCTGATAATTTCTATTTTGTAGAAACAGCTTGTGAACAAAGGGGCATATACAGGTGAATAAAGCAGCTGCGCAACTGCCACTGCCTACTAACTTGCCCATCTACCTTATTAATTCAAGCTGAAGAAACTAATTTTCATCTAGAGTTCCTGGATGCAGTCCTCATGAGAGAGTATCTCAGCTGAATGTTTCATTCAGAGTTAAACAATACTGTATTTGAAATGAAGTTTTTAAATATACAATATTTCTTGGCAAAAGGTGGCTTTGGCAATTTTTCCCCCAACAACTCAGGATTTGACCTTTTGCCACTGAAACACACAAGACTTATTGCAAAGAAGAATACTTTCCTTCTGGAAGCTTAATGTCACGGGGTTTGGAAATAGATGATCTTTAAGGTCCTTTCCAACCCAAACCATTCTATGATTCTACGACTGATGTTTTTTCCTTCTAGTATTCCTAAATAACTAGTATAATTTATTGGAAATTAAAAAAAAAAAACCCCAAATCCTGAAATTTATACAACTATTATAAAGTAGGTATAGATGTTGATTCTCCTTTTAAAACATTATAACTAGGTGTACACAATTATCTTTAGTGGCAGGTGTTCAATGCCACATAAAAGTAATTACCAAGTTAACTTCAAAAAGACTAGTAATAGGTTCAAAAATCGCTTCTCAGTGAAGACAAATAATTATAAATTTTAGGAAACATCCTGTTGAATTGACACAATTGTAATGACATCTCTGTAGGTGGCTCATATCTTGCACTGTTTTATAAGCTGCTTGGAGCATAATGACAGCATTTGTACAATAAGCCTACGCAAGGATGAGGCAGCGTAATTGCAGCAGCAATGAAGCATGAATACAGACTAATTAACAAAATTGGAACTGTTACACTCATGCTCACATTTCATCTATCTTATTTCATTTACTTTTACATGCTTCTGTGGTCACAGAATTGCTGTGTTTGTTGCCTGAATATTGCAGATAGTATTGTCCATTTGCTGCTTCCATCTTCCTGTTTACTTGGAATATATCAGTCATACAAGCACAACTCCATTTACAGAGTGTTCTCCTTTAATCTTTCACTTAAGGTCATGCCATGGGTTGTCCATGCTCCCTTGCACATGCAGAATATATGTAGTTATAAATAAGCTTGTATATACACCCATGCCTATATGCAAAGACACTTAAATGCACACATATTTCTAAGTAGTCTGCAAGAAAAATCAAGAGAAAAACTGTTTACAAGGGCATGTCATGACAAGAGGGAATGGCTTTACACTGAAAGAGAGCAGGTTTAGATCAGATATCAAGAAAAAAACTCTTCCCTGTGGGGTGATGCACTGGCACAAGCTGCCCTGCCCAGAGAAGTTGTGGATGCCCCATCCCTGGAAGTGTCCAGGGCCAGGTTGGATGGAACTCTGAGCAACTTGTAGAAGGTGTCACTGTCCATGGCAGGGGGTTTGAAACAAGATGATCTTTAAGGCCCCTTCCAACCCAAGCTGTGACAGCACAAATTCTTTCCCACGGGAATTTTTCTCTTTTTATTCTATGTTTTCTAAATAAAGATAAAGTTTCATGTTATTGAAACAGCCTTTTGGATACAGGCGGTCGAACGCCTGGGCCAATCAATCCCTGGGGGGTGGATGATTGTTGGCCCAATCCGAACAGCCTTCTGATGTGTATATAAATCTGTTAATTATTTAATAAAGTAGTTCTTTTAGCACTCTGAAAGGACTGATCTCTCATATGAATCACATACTATTTTCTGTATGTTTATACACACTCAAAGTTAAGCCAAGACAATATGCCAGTATAAATTAAAAAAAAAAAAAAAAGCCTCTAGGAAAGGCTTATCCACTAGTTTCAAGTTATGACAGGCATTTGAAAAACAAATTACACAAATATTCTGTGTTAAAGAGAAGCGGTGAAGCACACAACAGGTGGCACACAATTTCTGCTCATGTGGTGCTAGGAGAAAAATGTTTGCTGAAATGAAAATTCTGAAAAAAAGTCATACCAGAGAATGTCACTGCTATTCTATTTAGTGTCAACTTGGGGAAAAAGATCATACAGGCATCTAAACATTTAAAAGTACTTTCCTAAAGTTCTGTTCTAAGGCTGTTAAGCAGGATGTGTAAGGGTTAAGTAATACACATTCTGCTAATTGCCAACTACTAGATTTTTTTCAACAAAACATAAGTTGGCACCAAAATCATTACTAGATGATACATGGTGATTATGTTTCTCCTTTTCCAGTAAGTGGGAACTCTATTGGCCTGCTGTAGCTTTTCAAATATGATGGATAATGGCTTAGCCACTTCTTCAGCCAGTTCCCTCGGGACCTGTGGAAATACCTTTTCAGATCCCAAGGAATCTTCAGGTTCCTTAAATGGTCTCAAACCCAGACTTCTCCTACAGTGGCTTGTTCATCATTCCCCCAATCCCTGCTTTCACCTTCTGACACTTGGGCAGTGTTATTGGAACACTTGCTGGTTAAGACTGAGACAAGAGAAGTTCCTGACTACCTCAACCTTCTCCATGTTCCCTGTATCCTTCCTGAGAGGACCCCCATTTTCCCTGGTGTTTCTTTTATCATTGATTTACTTTTTGAAGGTTTTTTTGTTACCCTTGATATCCTTGGCCAGATTTATTTTTACCAGTGCTTTAACATTCCTAACAAGATCCCTGGCTATTCAAACAATTTCTCTGTGTTCCTTCTAGGCTACCTTTCCCCTGCTTCTACCCCCTGTAATCTATCTGTTTGTGGTTTTGTTTGTCTAGGAGATCCTTGTTCATCTATGCAGGCCCCCTGGTGCTCTTCTCCAATTTCCTTTTTGTAGGGCTGCATCACTCTTGAGCCTGGTGGAGACAATCCCTAAATATCATCCAGCTCTCTTGGGTGTCCCTGATCTCCAGCACTCTACCCCATGGCACTCTACTGAGCAGAGCCCTCAAGAGACCAAGGCCTGCTCTCCTGATGTCCAGGGCAGGGAACTTGCTGTACACCCTCCTTTCTGCCCCAAGGATCCACCATGGTCACTGCAGCTCAGGCTGCCCTTGAGCTTCACATTCCCCACCAGCCCCTTCTTGTTGGTGGGAATAAGGTCCAGCACAGCACCACCAGCTGGCTCCTCTGTCACTTGGAGGAGGAAGTTGTAATCAAAGCATTCCAGGAACCTTCTGGATTCCGGTGCCACAATGTGTTTTCCCTCCAATAGAACTCAGGGTGCTTGGAGTCCCCCTTGAGGACCTTGGCTGCTCACTCTATTGCAGTTTTCTGTCTGGAACTTTCTTTCTGTCACTTACCTCTGCAACATTTTGGCAAAATATTAGGTCAACAGAAGATTGATTCTGAGGACAAAAATATTAAAAAGATAAGGACAAAGAAGAATTTGGGATGAAACAAAGAAAAAAACAACAGTAGAAAAAATACCAAATATTTTAAAATTACCAGATTAATGGAAACAATAAAAAAATCATTATAACTTCAGACAATCATAAAATGGTTTGGGCTGGAAGGGATGATAAACATCATTTCATTCTGATCCCCCTGCCATTGGCAGGGACACCTTCCACTAGACCAGGTTTCTCAGAGCTACATCCAATCAGGTCTGAAACACTTCCAGGGATAGGGTATTGACAGCTTCTCTGGGCAACCTGTGCCAGGGCCTCACCACCCTCACAGTAGAGAAATAGAGAAGACATAGAAGAATTTCTTCCTAATATCCAATTTAAACCTACTTTCTACCCACTGAATGCCCTTGCAAGCACTCTCCCTCCATCTTTCTTGTAGGTTTCCTTCAAGTACTATTTTTTTAGGTATGTCAAAAAATATACTGATATAGTGAAAGAAAATCACTATGGTATCTCTCAGCAGATGGTATCTCTCGCTGGAGGTACAAGACAAAAGAGTTCTCTCTAAATGAACCTTTTTTAAAAAAACTGCTGAAATTGCAGAGCTTAATTTCCATTGACTGAAGAAAAATAAAAGGAAACATTGAAGATAAAAAAAAGTGATTTTATATTGAAGATCAATTTCATAAATCTGTTTAATTTCTATTGTATTGTCTCACGCAGTAGGAGGAAACAGGCAGAACCTACAATCTTTGAATTAGTGATGTTCATTAATCCAACCAGAGCAACACTGTGTGCATCTCTAAACAGCACCAAATATTAAATTCAACTAATAAGATCATTATGCGTGGTTTTACTCAACTAATATTAATTGTTAATGATCATCCATAATGTCTGGGAAGGAAGGGCAACTGCACCACACAAATGCTTCTGGCATTGAACTGTTGTAGCAGGGGCCGGGGGGTGCACAGGGCTGGCTCCCCTCCGGTCCAGGGTCTCTGGTCCATGTAATCCCACCAGATCTGGTACGCCCGGCCCCCGAGGTTCTGCGGCATGGTGGGGGTCTCCAAACCATGTCAATTCAAGCAGGAAATTAAGGGAGGCTAAGGAAAGAACTGGACTCCATCTCTGTTCTGCTAGGGAGGTTTATTTGGGGTAACGAGGAAAAGGGGTGCAGGGAAGGAGAAGGGGGAAGGGAGACAGGGCAGGTAGCAGATGCTAGCAGCTCAGAGATGGAAGACCTTGAGCTGATCCAGACATCAACTTATAAAGGGAAAGGAAGGGGAGGGACTGTCTCCCCTAGAGCCAGTCCCGGAGAGTCTGAAGGGAAGACAGGCATAGGGAACCCACCAATAGATTTCAGGTACAGCACAATGCGTATTTCAAAATGAACCAATGGTACACTGAGCGGGGAAACAAAGGGAGCACATGGAATCCTAAAACCCCACATTGCTACATTGAACAGCACATTGTCATAAAGAGACTTCTCTGAAATGACAACACTAGGTCAGCACAAAGGCACAGTCAGCCTTGCTTGTATTTTCTGCCGTGTTGTTTGTCACAAGTTAAATTTTGCACTCTTGACTCTCAGTGTCTGCTCTTTCATGCTGTTTAACCCAGCTGCTGGATTCTTCCTAGAACCAGAACACATTTTGACTTGAAGAATGGAGGGCAAATGTGGAGGGCAAATGTGAATTATTTGACCTGGCTTATTTCAGCTGCTTTACATAGCTTTTCTTGGTTTTCTAGAAGAGAATCTGTAGATTCTCTCATTCCAGATTTCAGTCACCATTTGGTCTCCTACCAGGCAGGTTTTCAAGAATTCTGAGACCCCCAGATCATACATTTTTTTCAATTTTCAGCTTTTCCTAATTTTATGTTTAAAAACATATCTCTATCGTTAATATTGCTACTGTGGATTAAAAATAGTTTGAAATTGTATCACAAAATAAAAGACAACCAATGTTATTTTGGAAATAAAAGGAAAAATAATTAATGAAATATATGGCTATTGGTCAGCAAAAAGTGAATCAGATTTTTTAAAATCACTGGTTCTACAGTTCTAACTTTCACTGTTGTTATTTAGGACACCAAATTTTTTGTTTATCTGTCAATGATATTTCAGAAGCAAGTGGTACTAGTAAGACAGTATTTTCTTAGCAGTAAATGCTAACTGATGTTGGACCATTCCAAACTTCAAAAATAAGCAATGGACAAATTACTATTTTACCTTTGAATTTCAAGGCAGTAGACTGATTCAGCACTGATCTGAGGAGCTCTATAACTGAATTTTTCTAAAATCCCAGTTAAATTTTTCTTTCTTTCTTTTTTTTTTTTTTCCTTTCATTGCTTACATTCATTTAGGCAGGATAGCTGGAAAGAATGCCTTTGGGTAGTGTGATGGGTTGACCCAGCCAGTTGCTACGCACCACAAAACTGCTCACTCACTTCCCCCTCCAGTGAGACAGCAGAGAGAGAATAGGAAGAGCAAACACGAGAGACCTGGTAGAGTGAGATAAAAACTGCTTAATGAGTGAAGAAAAGGTGAAGCAGGGGGAAGTGATGCAAAGGCAATTTCTCACCATTTCTCACAAGCAGCCTGATGCCCAGCCAGTCTCTGAGCAATAGCTGCCTCCCAGACCACCCTCTCTGCACCGGACTCAATGATCCTTGTGAGTCTCTTCCAACTAAGAGTATTCTGTGATTCTGTGATGTTTGACACAGAATACCTCTTCGGTCCCCTGGGTGTGTTGCCCAAGTTATCTCCTTTCCATCCTCTTCCTCCACAGCCTTGTCCCAGGGAGTGAGGCAAAGTGAGGAACATTGGCGTGTAATCCAAACTTTGGGTCACAAATCCAAACACTATATGGTCTGCTGTGGAGCAAGTTAACTCCCTCACAGCTGTACATATATGAACTAGCATTGCAGAGAAAATGGGTTTCATGAGGATAGCCCTTTTTATGAGGATAACTCTGTTAAAAATGCAAGATATTTTCTTAAACATGTACGGCTGTTTATAAACAGCATATATTTCTAGACAAACTACAGATATGTTTTGAACTTCTGAACCAGTCACAAACATTTTTCAAGGCTCCTTCTAAGGGTTTATTCCCTACATCACTATTACATTCTTGATTTGTATGGGTGACAAAGTCTGAGTCAGGTATCTTCAGTGATCAGTTTCCCATGTACGGCAGTAGCAGCAAAAGCAAAAGACTGAAGCAGAAAGTACAAATTCCTATGGAACAATGAACATTTTGCTGCATGTGTACAGCTAGCAAAGAGCATCATCATTCTGTGGAGATTATCAGTGTGTACTGCAAAAAAACATTTATCAGACAAACTTCCTCAGCGCTCAATATATGAAAAAGAACATTCAGCTTCCGTCATCTTGCTTAAAATATCAAATACTCTCTCCGAAGCAATGAAACAGAAAATCAAAATGATCCATAATCAATATCTGCATAGCATCATACCTTCACCTAAGTATGTAATTTTTTGATCAGTAAAACAATCAAAATAAAAATGAAGACCAGCTATGTGGCAAGTCATAATGAGCAAGATGAAACAAAAATACTCTGTTAAAGCAGTGTCTGGGAGGGTGGCATAAGCCGGCTCCCACCCGGAACGAAGTCCCTGGTCCGTGTAATTCCACCGGATCTGGAGTGGGCAGCCCCACGCGTCCGGCGGCATGGCGTGAGTCTCCCAACCACATAAATTCAGCAGGAAATGAAGTAAGATGAAGAAACTAACTGGAACTCCATCTCTGTTCTGTCAGGGAGGTTTATTTGGGGTAAGGAAAAAGGGGTTCCAGGGGAAGGAGAAGGGGGTAGGTCAGCGGCTGGCAGCCCAGAGATGCAGGACCCCTCTCTGATGCAGACACTGGCTTTTAAGGGGAAGAAAAGGTATGGGATTTTTCTCCCGTGGAGCCAGTCCTGGGAGATGGAGGGGAAGACTGGCAAGGGGGAACACACCAATAGGTTTTCAGGTACAGCAGGATGCATATTTTAAAATGAACCAATAGCATACAAGGCAGGGAAACAATGGAAGCACATGGAATCCTAAAAACCCACATTGCTACAATACTCTTACTCTGACAGAACCATCACAGCACAGTGAAATGCAGAAAGACAGCGGCAGACATACAAACCACAAGTGAAAATCTCCAAGGAAAAGGTACAGTATCTCAGAACAAAACCTAGATACTCAAAAAGACAGAAGAATGACCAAGACAAGCATGTACCATCTATTTGACTCTCTGAAAAATCAAAAATAAAAAGGGAAAACACAAATCCTATTGCCTTTAATGAGAGTCATGAAAGATTTTGTTTATGTTTATGTTTATGAATAAAATTCCTGTGACATTGAAGACATTTACAATTATCAACTCACTGCCTTTGCATACTAAATGTTTGTACTACATTACAGTCGTCACCCAGAACTTGAACAAGGGCATATCTGTAAATAATAATCGAAGGGGTCATTTGAATCTCCCATGTCAAAAAAACAGCCTGCAAGGTGAGTGGGATCTTATTATCAGGAACAAGAAGTCAACTGAGATAGAAATCAACGGTAAGGGATTTAATATCCCTAACAAAACAGAGTTCTTTTATAAAGGAACCAGTAATAGCAAAATAAAGTCCCCAGGCAAACTCTAATCTCTATTGAACTACATTATGTGAAGGTCAATCAGTAGGGAAGGAAGGAAATAGAAGTGTGGTCTATAGGGGCACAGAGATACAACTACAATAGCCTTGAAGAAGGCAGTCTGAAATTACAGCAAGCCATTTAGGTCACAGCAGAAGAGAAAAGCTTGACTTGAAGTATCAGTTATAACTCACAGTAAGGACCATGATGGATGAGGCCTAGTAATTTAAAGAATCCACTGTTTGAATAAGCACTTTAATGTCCATTTTTGTAAAAGAAATTAATTGATAAAAGTCAAATTACACATCCAAGAAAGCTGACCATTAGACTCCTGGTTTATAACCAGGTAGCATCAGATATATGAAATGCGAATGTAGTATGTGACTGAAATGTTATTTTTATTTTTATTTTTTCAGTGAATTATCTCCATTGCATACAAATACTTTAGAGAAGCTCCTCTTCGAAGAGACTGTCATGAGTCATTGCAGGTTTACCTTGGTTCTCTTGGTTACAGTACACACAAACTACTTGGTTACAGTACACACATCCCATAGCACATCCCAAGGGATTTGATGCCTACCTAAAAAGACAATTGGAAACGAATCAGTTAATACTTAGAATTTATGCTTTATAGACCTTGAGCTTTACATTTTCCTTTGAAAGATAAAAAGACAGACTTTATGGTGGCAGTCTTCCCCAAATAAGATACAGAAAAAAAACCATGAACCTGTGCACTCTGTCCCCATAACACTCTCATTTTATTTTAGGGCTTGTCTTTCAAGCATTGAAGCTCTTTGCTCTCAGTTTCCTAAACTGTCCCTCAGCCTAAAGACTTCCTTCCTCAGTTTGACAGGATGTGTCAAATACTATTTCTCCACAAGCACATACAAGTCAACATGAATACTGCCCAACAGAAAAAGATGTAGCTGTTGTAATTATCTATATACATATGTATGGAACAATCTTCAGGAATTAGCTCTATAAAACTTTATAAATGAAGCAGTACCACAGGAATCAGCTGAGTAGAGGAGCTTTAGCTCTGTATATACCTAACAATTACCAACCCAAAACTTTCCATTCTTGGCACAAATGTTAATGCTGTATAACATTTTCCTCCAATTCACTTAGGTGTTAAGACCAGATGACAATTACCGGAAAACTTTATCTATATTTTCCCATTATGTACTAGTATCCAGCTGACCAAAGGTTTAATGCATTTGTCTAAATTATTTGTCAGTATAAACATAATATCCCTGAAAGAACTACACATTACCACCAGAGGAGTAGAAAAATAAGTGGAGACTTCTGGTAGTGTCATGCACTAAATATATCCATTTCTTCAGTGATGCTCATTTTAACTTTGCTATTGTTTTCGTACCTCATCTCTACCATCCTCAGCTAAAAAGAGCATGGAAAACCAGGCCACTAGATATAATATAAATATGAGTAGCAAAGAGACTATTAACCTTTTAGTAATGTCTTGGAGTGTCTCTAACCCACGACAAGGTCCTAGACAAAAGTTTCAAGTAAAAATTCAAATAGTAGAAAAGTTACAGCAATTTTGTTCTTTTTAAGTTTTCTCAGTAATTCCCTCACTCTTCTCTCAATACTTTGTACATAATATATTGAATCTTCTATGTGGCGTACATTTCTCCTAAACAAATACCAAAGATTTAATGTTAATGGTCTCCATGACAAGGCTATAGTCCCAAAATATACTGTTAGTTTCTACTAACCCTTTTCCAGAGTGGTATTTAGAGTGGTATTTACAAAATAATTATTTTTCTTATGCCCATGAGACCTTTCTCTTTGTTTATAGAAGACAATCATAAAGGTGGGCAATTTTTAGGAAATATGCATGTTTTGAATGTAATAAATAGATATAACTAAGGTATTGTGGTCTTTTAAAACAAAAAAATGATCATATAATTTGCTTAGACACCCCACAAACATTATTGTCCTAAGTAAAGGTAACATTTCCAAATGAAAGCACAACTCACAAACAATGCCACATCTTTTCTTTTCTCTTTTTTTTTCTTTTTTTTTTTTTTCTTTTTCCTCTCCTCTCCTCTCCTCTCCTCTCCTCTCCTCTCCTCTCCTCTCCTCTCCTCTCCTCTCCTCTCCCTCTCCTCTCCTCTCCTCTCCTCTCCCTCTCCTCTCCTCTCCTCTCCTCTCCTCTCCTCTCCTCTCCTCTCCTCTCCTCTCCTCTCCTCTCCTCTCCTCTCCTCTCCTCTCCTCCTCTCCTCTCCTCTCCTCTCCTCTCCACATAATTTTCATATTGCTTTCATTGAATAAAACCGCTTTTAATTGTGAAAGGGAGATAAAGGCCTCACTACAAATAAGGATACATCCAACATGAAATATCAGGTATTTTGTAATATACTACAGTTACTTTCTTTATTGTGTAGCAGTTTCTGTTCCATGGACTGTGACAGTAAAAAGAATAACTAAGTCTGAAAACATGAAGTATTCTCTGCTCCTTCCTTTTTAGTCGCCTTCTGATGATTGTTAAATTATGTCTTTTGCTAGCATAGTTGTGAAATCATCCCTTGGTGCCATTATATAAGGCACTTTGGGATCTTTTGCAAACTAGGGTTCTATATCAGCCTCTATTTTCAAGAGTGAATTATTAGCAGGTCCTTAATATGGATTTTTAAAATCTATTCCATTTTACAGAAAGTTCTGTGTCAATTTAGGGATACGAAAGCACAAACTAGCTTAAAAAAAAATCAAAAAAATGTCTTTGAAAAGGAGTCCTCCCAAAAATCCCTTTCAATGCAGGCAGGCGCTGATCTCCAAAGTTCCTTAGAATGAAACATTATCATAAGCTCATATTCTCTCACTGCATGCCACAGAGTACCAAGCATGCGACAACATGATTGGTTACCTTTCCTGCTCAGATACTGCATAATGAGATGAATAGTATAAGGATAGTAAAAGAAGTCATGACAAGATATATGTTACACATATATGTTACATATATTGTTACTTTGAAAATAGTCAAAGACAGAAATAATAGAAATGGTGCTGTCTCCACCTTTTATAATGACGTAAAGAATATGTAATCCTGGTCATAAGGGAATAAATGTCAGGAAGGCAAAATTAGGCATAAATCTTGTTAGTTCAAACTCTTTATTTTTAAAAAGAGAACTCACTTTGTGACCTTTCAGGAGGGAAGGTTAAAGGCAGCAGAAATGAGCTGTGAAGGGGCACCTTTGTAAAGAACAGCCCATTTTCAGAGCAGGAAAGCGGGGGGAAGGCAGATACCCCACCCCATCCAGCAGCTCACTTACTCCCCTACCAGTGAGACTGGGGAGAGGATCATGGGGGCAGAAATGAGAAAGCTCATGGAATGGGATAAAGACAGGTAAAACAAACATGACAGCTTAAGTATGATTCAGTTATGATTTAGGGGAAAATACTAAAGGTTGCCAGACTACTCCCTTTGCCTTTGAAAAAGTTTTGTTCTTACTGAATTATCTTAAACCTATAAGGGATTTCTTGTGAAACATTAGACTGCAGCATGCTATGATAAAAATCTCACCAAGAAGGCATTTAAAAAGTATTACTTGCATCTAAAAAAATTCTAAATATGAACTCTCTACTTTTATATTCTATGAGAATTGGAACAAAGGCAAAAACTGTCACAAAATGTATTAAAGCCCTCCACTTTTTAATATTCTTTCTCAAATGAAAGAGCTTTATACAAGGGTCTGGAGTGACAGGACAAGGGGGAATGGCTTCAAATTGACAGAAAGTAGGTTTAGACTAGTTATTAGGAAGAAATTCTCTATTGTGAGGCTGGTGAGGCCCTGGCACAGGTTGCCCAGAGATGTTGTGGATGCCCCATCCCTGGAATTGTTCAAGACCAGATTAGATGGATCTCTGAGCAACCTGGTCTAGTGGGAGGTGTTCCTGTCCATGGCAGGGTGTTAGAATGTGATGGTCTTTACGGTTCCTTCCAACCATTTCAGACCTCAAAGGTGTTTGTTATTATTAGAGAGACCAGTCTATGTTTTGCATCACTGATGTATTACATCACCCAAAACACTATGATGTAACATGCCAAAATTTAAATTTTTTTAATCTCACATAAATTACCATTTCTTTAAACACACACACAGGGAAAAAATATGTTACTTTAAAATTAAATGGCTTTCAGGAAAAAAAAAAGATACATAAATCTCTGATGCTTTCACATGTATAAATGCTTTTTCTTCTTTGAGAATATGATTGGATGCAATATTTTTGTGGGTGCCTTGATAAAGTTAGGCAGTTGCTCAGAAACTATATAACAGCCATCATTTTCCCATTAGTGCTTGTTTGGTCTATTGTACTGCTAAGTCAGGGCGCTAAACAGCATAAGAAAAACTCTCGGCACATTCAAAATTAGTCAGCAAGCGTGCATGCTATAAAACATCAATTTGTTCTATGATGATGATGCAGGAGATGTGAAGTCCTACATTCCAGTCTGACCATATTTCACATTTTCAGTTGCATTCAATTCTTGAATGTTCCTTTTGTTAAATTGGATTTTTAAAAGCAAATTACAATCCTGACATAATAACAATAAACATATTTTTCTTATTCCACTGTGTTTCAGATTTCCTAGTTTTGAAAAAAAATACTGTGGTAAATATTTAAGAATATTTTTCTTTTTCTTTCTAGCCACTGTAGCAAAGCTGATGAATTATCTCCTTTACTGTTGTAATTCAATATCACTCCTCACACTTCTTGTGGAGTTATGCAGGATATACACTGGAAGAGCTGTCTTTTTAAACTTGCAGGCATGTAGCTAATTAAGTAGCATAGCTGAAAAATATCACATTATTCTGGGCTCTCTTCACAAATTTGCACCAGCTTCAGCTAAAGTATATTTGAAACCACAGATTGGATAAAACAGAGTCAAAATTTATGTAATAAAGATAATATAAAGCAAAAGACACACAAAAGATTTCTAAATATAATTTTGTATTAATTTAACTAAATAGGACTTACATTTTTGTCCCTTCTCTCACTCCTGCTTTTCCATTTTTTTTTCCGACAGCCTGATGCAAAATAGAGCCTTCTATATATCGCTAATCCACTTGGGCACCTTGATCTCTTAAATAAATACATTTATCCTCCTTGTAGCTATCATTTCCCTTTACAACATCATGCTTTCCCTGTATTTTACATGTGAAAGTTGAATTTCTTTCTGAAGAAAAGTAGCTAAACCTACCCAGTGGAAGAGCATCTTCTCAAACCACATCACATCACACCTTACAAGGAATATGTTGCTTTTAGCTTTACCACCTGCAACATTTCTCTGAAAGGATGGACACCAGCAATAGCTCATTTAAGGCATGAGAAACAAAAGATACCTGGGCAATGGAGCTTAGGCAGAGGAACAACTGCAATGCTAATATTCCCCAGTTACTCTGACAGAAACTGTGACACTTCCAAGCCCAGTTCCAAGTCTCTGCATAGATTACATCCAGCAGAAGGACTTCCTCAAGCAAAGCCTCAGCAACTGCTCAAGAGCCTGACCCTCCCCTTCCCTATCATCTCTTGACTTGAGCATTTCTCCAACAAATGTAAAAGAAATAGGAGGTGGCAGGTAGAGTGAGGCTCAGCATGGAGGACAACATAAGTATTTTTCTTGTGTTAAAGACTTCATCAAACTGCTATTTGCCCAACAGAATTATCAGGATAAAGGTGTGACTAGAATATCAGTGTTAAAGGGCAACAAATTATGATGAAGGACAGAAGGTGAAGAAGAGAGTTTCATTAAAATCAAAGTTGCCTAAACATTTGTGGTTCAAAATTTGCTGGGGGACTATTTGAAAACTGACTGGCTGCTACACTGCTGTGATCCATGATAAAAATTAAATCAACAAGATTTGGTCATTGTGAGAAGTACTCAGAATCATGTAAAGCAGAGAATTTGGAGGATAAGGAAGATTTTAACTGCACAGATTTCAACAAGAAGGGAATACAGAAGAACCCAGCCATTTCTTGTATTTTAATGATAACATTTTAAATACAAAAATTGATTAAAGAACTGTAAAATGGTTTCAAGACTGAAGTCTCTAGTAAGAAAGCAAATGCAGAATACAATGAGTGAGAATGAGTATGCAACAACAAACCCTACAACCTTTAACAAGGGGAGAGAAGCATAACAAAAAACGTGCTTGAAGGAGGGACAGTGCATTAAATCAGAAAATTATTAGAAAATGACCTGTGGGAAATAATTGTACTAGCTTCTATAGTTCATTGCAGTACACAAGAACAAGATCAGTTTCTGTAGATGCAGCTTGACTACTCCTGTTAGAGTCCCCATTCACCCACCCAGGAAAAGCCAGTCAGTCATCAGTGTTCAGTGATCCAGGTCTACTTCTCAAAAACAATTCATCAAATCATCCAATGTATTAAATTAAAATATTAATGAGGAGCATTAGAAGAAATGCACAAACATGGAAAGTCTGAGGACAGCTAGTACTTCTTTGGAGTTGAAGACATATGAGATTATTTCCAGTCATGCCTTCAAGATCTACTTGCCATATTTTTAAAATTATGTTCTGGAAAAGAAAGAAAAATATAGAAACAATCCTGAAGTAAATGTTCTGCTTAAAAAAATAAAATTAAATAAACGTGCCTTCATAATGTCCTCCTCAAGTTAGATATAATATTGTGGTAGATATCTGACTTCTATATATAAAGATTCTAAGCTAAAAAATTATTAAATATGCAATATCCATTTCTTGCAGTTCTTTTACATTAACTGAAAAGATTCCTGTTTAGCTCCTTAATGATCCTATATTTGCGTTTATCTTTTAATACTTTATCATCTACAGAGATGCTGAGAATTCATTTATTCTGAATCCATTGGAGGCAAAACCTCTGCTATCCCTAATGCTTAGAAGCAATTACACAAACATGTGGCCCCATGGCTGCTAAGGAGATTACACATGAGAACTACTTAAAAGCATGACAAAGTACTCTGTCACTACCCGACAATCCATATGTTGTTCCATAGACATTCAAGAGCAGAAGGATGTAACCACTCTTAAAATAATGCAACTAGCAGAAATACTGACTGAAGATAGATACAAAAATTAGTCTTTCCAATTTTAAAATAAGCCTCCCAAGTGTTTAGAGACCTAGGCTCCAGTGGAGGTGCCTGACTGGAAAGCATTGATAAATTGCTGTCCGCTATTTCAGATAAGAAATTATGTTATGGTGAACTTTTTCTTAGGCTTCCTTCAATAGTCTGTCAAAATGAGAACACATACACAGGCAATTAGGGGTTTTTGTTTGTTTGGGGTTTTTTTAAACTCTTTCTGTGATCTGCTTATGAAGTGGCAATCAACAAGTGAGCCAGTAGATGCTTATCTAGTTTGAAAAATAAAAAATATGGATGAGAGTCACACAAACTCAGCAGCTTGGAGATGAGCAGACCCAGCTGAGAAAAACTGAGAGAATGAGCTCTAAAGAAAATTTAAGAAGGTGATGTTTTATGGTTCCACACTGAAAGCTACATCAGTAAAACCTACATTCCAATTCCATGTCTTGTTTCCATGAAAAAGTTCATAATGAGAAAAGCAAATGTAAAACGTTAATCAATTTTCATGGTTAGGAAGAAATAAACTTTATTTATTCCCTAGCTTTCATTTTGTTTTCTTGGATGGCACACAGTCACTCAGGAATTTCAACTTAACTCCAAGGCCCGGCTTGTGTGAAGCTGAGTACAAACATTTGCAGGATCCAGAGACAAAAACCATATGCAAAATTACTGGGGAAAATCAAAAGCAAGTATACATGTGGGAATTAGTTTTGTAAGTAAGGTGTATATATGGGGTTTTTGAAATTGAATTGTTCTTTGAATGGAAGGTCTTTTTTTTTCCTGATTTTAGTGGTAGTTTCCTAATTCTAATAAGACTTTCTTTTAAAACTGACAGTGGAATATGACTACTATGGATTCTATTTATTATTTCAAAATGTTGTCATTATTTTAAATATGTTTCATATTAATGAATTTGCAAATCAAAGTAGTAATGAAGCACAGGTTACAGAACTAGCTTGTGTTTTTTTCCTTTACCTATGTGGGGATGATGGATAGCCTTATTTCTTTCGACTTTGTTGTTCACTGTGTCTTTGAATAAATGCTGAAGACCATAATAAATTCACATCATATTTTCAGAATGTCTATCTGAGACTGAAGGTCACTTGATATGAGACTACCAAACATTTCCAGAAAGGCACTCTCTATCTCTGCTGTCCGTATGCCAATTAAACTGAAATTTATCAATTAGTTTATGTGGCATATGGATCCCTGCTAAACAAATGTCTACTTTCTGATATATGGATTTACGAGTCAGTTCACGTTGCAGAAATATTTTTCACAGTTTACATTGTGCCTCTCTTTAGCATGTCATTGCATTAACCTCTTAGTTTTATCAGTGAACATTAAAACTGTTGCATCCATTAATATCAAATAAAAGCATTTGTCCTTCACTGCCAAGGAAATAATGCAGGATCACCTTGAATTCATGTACTGACTACCTTCTTAAGACTCAGCCAGAAGTCTGGATTATTCATTACATATACAGAGATGTACTTGTTTATGAAATCCTGATATGATATCTGATGCTACACTGCACAGTGGAAGCTTTTACCTTGCCCTATTTTTAAGAAATAATCCTTTATTGAAAGGATTGGAATGCCAAGGAAATACAATTCAGATTTAAGAATAAAAGAAAAATAATTTTTTAAAACATTAAGCAATTATAAAATAAGTCTTTATTGCAATATACAAAAAAATCCAAACAAACCCAGACATACTGTGGCAAAGACACTGTGGCAATATACAAAAGAATCCAAACAGACCCAGACATACTGTGGCAAACCACATCATTTACCCTTTAAAAGGAAAATCAAGAAAAGACTTTTAGAGGTACAGCATCTTCTGTGGTCAGACACTCATCAATCTCAACACAAAAACTTTCTTACTGGGCATGCATTAACCTTTTTTATTGAAAGTTCCTAATTACATGGTATTCCAGAGGTGAAATTAAGTAGATTTTCTAATTTTAGATGCTACATCTGGTCATAGCAAGACATGCATGTGGGGTGTGATGTGAGATACGAGAGAGGATTTTAATCGCTTTAGATATAAGATCTGTAATCATGATCTCGGAGATCTCAGTTCTATATGCAGTCTTGGTATGAGGTTCTGGAAGGAGAAACATACAACTTGGAAAGGTCTATACCTCATGACTCTTTCTGTGCATATTTAAAAAAGTCACAAAGACACTTGTACCTGATTTGTAGTGCTGTTGAAAGTCAAATTTTCACACTGCCCTTGGATTGTTTCCCTTTAGAATGAGACATAGCCTGTATACCTGTAGGAAACACTAAAACCAATTACTACAAATAAAGCATTGCTGAAAGAGTTTTTGACTCATTTCCATTCAGTATCAAAGGGCTGGAAATGAACATAAATAAACAAATAAAATTTAGTCAGCTCATCAATTTACTTACGTATTGGTTTTAAGTATATATCACATAGTCATTGAATAGTCTGAACTGAAAGGGACCTTTCAAAGGCCATCTAAGCCAACTCCCCTGCAATGAACAGGGACATATTCAACTCATCAGGTTCCTCAGGGTCCCTGTTCAACCTGATCTTCAATGTTCCC
Organism: Entomyzon cyanotis; assembly: GCA_024500445.1. Taxonomy (NCBI): domain Eukaryota; kingdom Metazoa; phylum Chordata; class Aves; order Passeriformes; family Meliphagidae; genus Entomyzon; species Entomyzon cyanotis. The sequence continues at coordinate 8,721,449 of JAKEPQ010000756.1, forward strand.
AGGAATGGGACACCTACCACCTCTCTGGGCAACTGGATTCAAGTGTTTCACCACCCTCATTGTAGAAAGTTTCTTCCTTACAGCTGATCCCAATTAAGCCTGCTTCAGTTTAAAGTCATCACTTTTTGTGCTACCACAATAAGCCCTGCTAAAAAGTTTGTCCCCATCTGTCCTACAGGCCCACTCAAGTTGCTGGAGGGGAACAATAAGATGTCCCTGAAGCCTTCTCTTCTCCAGGCTGAACAACCTCAAATGTCTCAGCCTTTCCTTATAAGAGAGGTGCTCCAGGGCTCCCATCATCTGCATGAGCCAGCTCTGGACTCTAACAGGTTGATGTCCTTCCTGTGTTGGGGACCTCAGGCCTGGATGTAGCCCTGCTGGGAAATGGGAAATGTCTAAATCCACTTATAAAAAAAATAAATTCTGCTTGTTATGCCCACCTGTGACTTTCCACTTAATTTCAACTTTTCATTCAGCTATTGAAAAGGGCAGAAAGGAAGTCTGGAAGACTTATTTGTTATGACACAGGTGTTAAACCAAGACTTTTTGTTTAAAAACATAGAAAAGAATTCTATAAATCTCTGTGATTTTCTGTAGTTCCCTCATTCTTATATAACTTTTTAATAAACTTTAGAGTATATTTCTCATTGTTGACACATGTACTTACAATTACAGTATTAATATTTTTCTATGTAAAGTTAAAATTATGTGTGAGATCCTCCAGTCCATTCACTTCTACCAGATCATTCTCAACACATAAAACTTTAATGATGTTTCATAATAGACGTAGCTCCAAAGACCAGCTAACCTGGCTACAAGGGGTATTTTATTTTGGTTTTTTTTTTCCTTCCAAATTATTCTGGGACATTTTCTTTGTCTCTTTATTTTCATTTTGCTCAAAGGGTTTTTTGTTCCTGCTGAACATATTTCCATAAAAGTATCTTTCTTCTGGGAAAGAAAGAGGGATAAGGGGAACTTAGGTTTTGTTGGTTATTTTTTTTTCCTTTTCAGTTTCCTCATATATGGAAAATAATAACGTGGTGGGGGAAAAAGGGGTTTTTTTACTCTTTTAACACTAACAGTTTGTCCTCTCCACTGTAGCTCTAGTAAATAAATAAAGCTACAAAAAAATTAATAAATCTCAGGCAGCTTCAGTCAAGACTGTCTCTAATTGAATTTTTGGATCAATTGTTGCAGCTGCTGCAGCCTTCCTGAGCTTCTCAGCCTACAAAAAGAGACTGTAAAAATCAGGACAACTGAATCCCTTTAGATGAGTGTTTCTGTCCATTGCCATTAGTAGTTTTCTCTAGGAACAACCCACATACTTAGGAAAAACAGTAACACAGAATAATTGTGCAATTAGTATGTTTTACATATACGTATTTTTTTATCACACTGAATCTATTACCCTAAATCACATAAATAAGCCTGATGACAATCCAAATGATTGATCCAGCACAGGAGACATGAAATCATGTTTCCACATCCTCCATGGCAGTCTATTTCTCATCTGAACCAGTTGCAGTGCTAGCAGAGGAGCTCCGTCAGGGAGTTACTGAACATAGGAGTGTCTTCTGTGGGGTAAGAATACACTAAACTGAACCCTGAACAGTTTATTTGAGTAGGTGTTGCAATTTAAAAAAATAAAAAGGCATTTCTTCCTTTTTTATGGAAAATATGAACAGAAACAGATTGTTTTATTTTAAGGTAAGAACAAATGCAAATTACTTATAAATCGATCAGACAGTATTTTTGTTTCTTATAGTTATTTGTGCTTGTTTATTTCAGACAAAAATAAGAGGTGGCTCCAGGCTGTCTCAAAATTTTAGACATTTACTTTTCATGTATTTCACATGTCATTACCACCTGACTGAGTGAAAGGCTATTCTCTGGTTTTAAAAAGTCTGGTGAAGATTGAAAATCAGAGAAGAAAAGTGAAAAATTAATATAAAAGGGAAAAAAGCTATTTGGGTCTCACAGGGTTGGGAACTATGAGAATGCTTGGCAACAAAATTATGTCTGAGAACCTTAATACTAACCTTCTTTCTAAGTTTTCTAATTGAAATTCCATATAAAATGTATAATTTCTACTTAATCCTTTTTCTGAGGATAGCTATAAGCAATTCTGGCACTGAGTTGCAGCAATTGTATAATCTTAAATAATACTTAAGTAATCCTGCTTGTATTCATTTCTATGGTTCATGTTTAACTAAAATCCTTTAAAATAGTTGTGTTTAAATATATTTTCATAGAGATGTTCTTGGCAGAGTAAGAAAAAAGTATATGGAGATATCTTTGTGCAGAGATTAATTTTAAGTTACCCAAACTCATGGAAATTTCTATAGTGAAAGAGCTCCTAGACAAATACTTAATGTATTTATTTTTTCATGTACTGTGTATTTGTATTTAATGTATTGTGTATTTGTGAAGATATGTGTTGTCAGTAACGGCTGGCTACAAAAGAGGAATGCACCACAAGAGGGCAGTGCAAGGGCAGGATCATCCCAAGAATATACTGCATGATTTGCCATCACTATCCTAACAACTCTCCCAGTCAGCTGCCAAATTTACCCGGAGTCAAGGGGTTCAGTTATCCATTATATGGTATGAAATTATATGGTATATAATCTTCCAACTCTCACCTCAGCAGAGGATTGGAATTTTCTAGTCTCAGCTTCTTCAGTTCCTTTCATCGCTCCACCATGAGATCATATATGGCCACTATTTCTAGAAATTATCACAAGTGTTAAAAAGTTCTTTCCTTCTCTATGACTTTCTTTCACTGAGATTTTTTTCACTTGTCAACAAGAACAACAACAAAAAGATAAATTTCAACTATAATTCAATTAGGGGGGAAAAAACTAAGTATATAAGAATGGGCCTAATTAAAAAAATTGCAACACAAAAATAATTACATTACTTCAATATATATGTACAATAATAATTAGTTATCAACTTATGTTCTTCTGAAGTTATGTAAACACATACAAAATTCTGGGAAATAAGTAATTGCTGATTGTTTATGGTTTAAAATTATTACTTTCATACATATAACAACTTTTTATTTCATTTATATTTGAACGAAAAAAGACACATCTATACTTGTTCACTGTATGGTGGGCAGATTTATACAAGAGGTTAGATTAATAGGCCTGGATGCTTAGAACTATTGGATGTTTTTTTGGTACCTTACAAGAGATGCTTCCTAGGTAGTTTGCAGGGATGATTTTGCGGCAATCACAAGCTGTAGAGTGACTCCTTGCACTTGATATTCCGAGGTCAATTTGCTTCAGTTGCAATTGCAAGCAGCATGTATCTGGGAGCTTGGGCTCATGAAGGGTCTCAATTTATGCAAAACATACTTCTTCCAGCATCACAGTGAGGTCAGCAGTGAATGTATGCATAGACTCCTGAAATGAATTTTAAAGGTAGTGTATGAGCAGGAAGCCTCTATTACATGAATCTTGTTATTGCAGCTTGAGTCAAGGAAAAATCCACAAAGGAATTTCTGCAGCACCCTCACAGAGGAGAATATTTTGTCATATATTTATTGAGCTCAGCAATAGATATTTTATTTAGGATTTCAACAGAGCATAACTAAGTTTCATTTTTGGACATTGACTAATGATTCTGAATTTTTTAAATACATTGTGTCATATATAATGTTTCAGTTTGCTTTGACCTTAACTGTCTTGCCACAGGGGGCAGTTCATAAATATTCTATGGCACTCCAAACAAAATAGATCTGCATAATTTCTGAGACACTGAGCTACCTAGGATAATTCGAGACATTTATTAAAGAAGAGCCCCTCCATTTAGAGGTGTTTTCTAATTCATTTTTCTTCTTACAAGAGAGGATTTCTTTATTTAAAACACAATATGTTCTATAATAAGGGTTCTGTTCAACACTGAAAAAAAACCCTACAGCAAAGATAGGTCCCTAAGGTCAGCTCTCTTCAATAGATACAGGTCATTGTTTCTTATGAAAGAGAATTATTTCTAGAATTCCATGTGATTTTTAGAAGTTAAAAAAAAAAAAAAAAAAATCTGTGGTGTTTCAGTCTACAAGCTTTCTCCTTCACATGAACCAATGCTTTATATGTATAAAAGATGTAAACAGTTTAAACAAAAAAAAAATTTTTTTTTTTTTTTTTGTTTAAACTGTTTTTGCAAAAAATTGCAAAAACTCCAGGCAAAATCTTTGGCTGTATTTTTAAAGAACATTGAGCTCCTTTCATCACTTCTGACTTTAATTGAGGCATATCCTACATCCAGGTTCTGGTGAACCCAATTTTACGCCATAATTTTAAAACATCTTTAGACAATATACAGACAGAATCAGCAGCCCAGTTTGTTTGTTTGTGCTCACCTGTGACACCAATGGTTGTAATTCCTGCTTCAAAATCCTCAGAGATATGGGGAAGGGAGGGGGAAAGGAAGGAAGAGCAAGAAAAGGCAATAATAGATTTCTGAGAGTTGTTGAAGCTATTAAAGTGTTATTAAAACTTAATGAACACCACCATCTCCTACAACACTTCTGTTTTGGTTTGTAAAACCCTGCCAGAGACTGAAATGTTATAGTTTATGACTTAAACACCTTCATGAAGGCCTTTTGCCTATTATAGCAAAACTGTGTAACAGAAGCTGCAGAGAAGCACACAATGCCCTGAATGGGGCCCTACAGTGCTCGCTGCCCATTGATGAAGATAAGATAGCGACTAGGGGTTGGGGGAAAAGAATACATTCACCGAGGGATTAAGCTTAGCACCTTCGGGGTGAAAACCACAGCCCCAGGTCTATCAGCTGCCAGACTCAAACAGACCCTCTCACCAAAGGGGTGGGGGGAAGAGAAGGTTTGGGTGTGTAGTGAAAAGGCCTTTTGTCAGAGGCAGTGAACGTCCATCCTTCACTGTGCAAACTAGCCCATCTGAGGGGCCCCTTCACCCCGGGAAAGCAGAAGGGGTGTCATGGCCCATCAAAGGGCTCCCCAAAGGGGTCCCCAGACCCTGCACCAGAGATAACGTAACATATCCACAGTTTTACAAGCGTTAGGTCAAAACCTAACCCTCTCAGGAGGCATGTGGGCATTCCCACCTGCCCAAAACATTTACTAATCCACTAGATTCTATACTTTTCAGCATGGTGGCAATGGATGGGGGCCCTCACCACCCAGAAGACCAGATGGAGGGAAGCAACAAGACAGTGTTGGGACCCTCAGAAGTGTGATATGTTTCTATCTAACCCCTGTCACTCTCTCCCTGTCCCCCCACCTCCCACACACAACTCTTTTTCTACTTCTTTCTTTTCTCTTTGCCTCTTTTACTATTAAATAAAATATATCCCTTTTTTTGCACCAACATCTAACCTAGTTTGGTTTTAATCACATTTTTTGGGTATATTTCAAATCTTTCTGGGTTTGACCTGTTTTATTCGCAGAGATTTGGTTTCCTTTGCTTTCTGTGTTTAAACTGGTTCATATCAAACCCTCAAATTTTTTACAAGTGAGAGGGTTTTACTTCTTACATAGATTTCTCATAAGTATATTCTTATATTTTAAAAGGGATTAAAAATTACGACAAAAAGACACAGGTTCTGGCTCAAAGGGAGATTGTACATTGAGATCCAATATGCTTGATGGAGGGTTGCTGCATTTACTTTTTTGTGCGTTTCCTTTTCTTATTACAAACCCAGTGAAAAGTATATCAGTAGTGTTTAGTAGTTCTTTTATTTTCAAGATAAAGTCTAGAACTGCACTACCGTAATTAGATACCAGTCTTATTTTATTAAAAATAAAAATAAACAAACAAAAAACCAAAAACAAAACAAAAACCCAAAAACAAATCAGGAAGAAAAAGCTGTATAATACCTACTAAACATTAAAAAGTGAAATGTTGGTCTGTAAAGTGCATAGCAACAAACATGAGCAAATATTGTCTGTGTTAGCTTGAAAACAAACCAGTGGGAAATCACAAGTCAGGATCACAACTTAATAGGAAAAATTAAAAATAAATGCAATAATATAAGGAAAAAGCACTGACAAAGTCAGATACAACCTGACACCCGGTTAGGGTGGTGGTAGCAGTCCAAATGAAGTAGTTCAGTTGAAGTGGTGATCCTGTAGATGGTTTGGTCTCCACCTGAAGGTCCAGTGGTAGCTCTTGTCCTCTGGGAACCCAGTAGACAGGGCTAACTTGGGCAGTTCGAAGGCCAGGTTATACCAGGTGGGAATGCTTGGCTCCTCCCTCCTGGGTGGAGCATCTCACCAAGCATCAATAGGATGAGATAAGTCCATGAGTCATGTGGTGGCTTCTTGATGGCGCGTCACCCATTATCAGGGGTGAGTCATAGCAGGAGATAAATCAGTGCCCCACAGCTTGTGGTAATAGAATACTAAATACATCTGTATTGTAACCTAGGACATGTCCCATTCCCATTATTCACCAAAGCAAAGCCATTAACTTCATCTTCCTTGAATTCAACTGCAAAAAGCAAGGAAAATTATAGTGTTGGACTGGTCTAACTCCAAACTTTCTGTTATTCTAGGCAACTGGCAAAAAAGCAGTAAAAAGGGAAATACTTGCTTATTTTCCCCATTACCTGTATTGCCTTACTTTTGCCAGATGGAACTTGGTAATATCTGACCTTTTAAGTTAAATCAATATTGATTTACTAAGCAGTCGGCACACAGCTTTCATAGGCAGGAAGGTATAAGCATTTTATCTCTAACTCAATAAACTGGAGTCCAAGTTCAAATAGGGTGAGAAACTGAACACTTACCTTATTATGCATAATGAATATGAAAGATTGGTGAGATTACTTGCTAAAAGCAACTACATGTGATACTTTAATAACAGTATAAAAATTAAGTCCTTTTTTATTTGCAAATTTCATTGATTGTTTCTGACCTCTCCTAAGATTAATTTTTCCTCCAAGCATTCTTTTAAAGGAAAAATATGGATAAATACTCCCTGAGCACCACCATCATCCCACTAAGAAGACAAGAATGACCAAGGCCAAGCACCAGGGTGCGAGTGAAGGGAGTGAAGGCAAAGTCACAATGTTCTGTGCCAGAAGAATTGATTGTCACTGGAGTTCACTACAAAAGTGAGTGCCAACACCTTGTAAGAAGAGGTCACTATGGTTCACTTCAACATAAGTGGTCACCCAAAAGTTTTAACAACCCATCCTCCCCTGCAAGGCTGCAGTCAAATTCTATCTGCTTCCGGACTTTAAGATCTCCCATCCCAACAGTGCAGGATCTTGCTCTAGCATGGGAAGAACCATTTTCATGTCAAATGTGCAAAAGCACCTGTGAGAAGAAAAAAATAAAGACATTAACTTGTGCAATGTGCACAAGTGCAATGTGTTTCAAACTGCAGTCAATCATCAAAAAAATCTTTAAATTAAAAATAATATTGCTGAAATCCAAAGAGAATGGTTCAGCAGATGCTGGGTATCTGCGGGTTCATCACATAGTAATAAACATATACTATAAAACAATACATGTTTTGAATTAATTCACTTTTTTTTGTATTTCCAATATGCCAGTCTATTATTTTAGAGATATATAGCAAAGAATAAAGCTAGCCAGGTAAAGAAATACTAAGCAGCTTCCCAAGGAACTCATACTAGTAGATTTCTCCACAAAATCAACTTGTTGTACTGGAAAATCTCTTTCAAGATAGGAGACCATTTTATATCATCTACAGTACCCAAGTTCCAACAATATATAAAAATCACAGAAAATTTTCTACAAGAAAATCAGTTTGATCAAATTTGGAGCCAGATCCTCCTGGCTCCAATAATAATAAAAGAAATAAATAAAAGAAATTATGTTTTACATAAGTATTAATCCTCATTTATTAAATAATCAGTTATTTAAAGTAATTTTAAATTACTTTCTCTCCACTATATCTTCCTCTTCTTTTAAAAAATTCTCCAACACTTATTAGTTCACCCCTATTTAGTTTTTGACTACACCTTCCATTGTGATGAATGAATTCTGTTTCCAAAGACAACCCTTTGCTTTGTATAGAACTCATGTTAAAAATACTGCTCAGTTTTCCAACCTATCATCATACCTCATCTACTTGCTTCAGTATTCAGTTGGCGGTTTGTTTCTTCAGATAATTTGACTCCTTTAAATCAGGAGATGAGCTCTTTCTAAAATTTGGGATGCTTAACTGCTGCAGTAAAATGTTGATCTAGGTATTTCTTTCTACTCTACAAAGATTTTTAAGGTTTAAAATTTCCATATTATATTTAAGAAAAAAATCTGAAATATGAAGATAATGCTACAATAGTATCAGAAAATAAGAAAATATCTTAGAACAAAGTCTATTCAGGATAAGTGTGATCTTATGATAGTGATTTTTAATTCTACAAAGACACAAGTAAACAGTATTCTTCATTTCCCGCTCTTGCTCTTCTGTGAGAAGACAAACATAAATCAAATCCCATTTTATAGTCTATGAGTCTGTCTCCATTTTGTTTAACATGACCTTCTGGCATCCTTTTTTGCCAGGGTTTTTGTTTGTTAAGGTGCTGTAAGTTCTTACTTAATGTGACCTATTACACATTTTGACACCCTGCAAGCACCCCCTTTGGGTTGCAAAAATGTTAACTAGCAATTCTTTCATGTTGAATTTTTGGCATGCTGGTATGAACAGGTGTGACTGATGTGAGGAAGTTTGGAGGTTAAAAGGATACTGTGGAGCCAAAGGCTGCCAAGTAACTGAAGTGGCATTTGTTGCCTAGTTAGCTGTCGTATCACCTTGTGAGCAGGAATAATGCGATCTAAGCAGGTGGTTATAATGCAAATCTATAGCCAATGTTCATGTATTTACAACTACTGGTTGTAGATGCTGAAGATTTCACTGTCTTCAGCCAGGAGGATCCATCCATCCAGTGCTTTCATGCACAAAGATTAAGTGGATAAGTTTTCCCTGATGGTTTCACAGCTATCCTGGATTTATCTCTTTGCCACCATGTCCTTTTTTCCAGACAATGTTACCCACTGCATTCCTGTTAAACACACTGTGTTATCAATAAAACGTATCTACTATATTCATCAAAGAGCCTGGCCTTCCCTGGAGTAATTATTTCAATTGCAGAAGTAAGAGAGATTATGAAAGGCAAACAAAATACTGGTTTATCCTGAGCTTGCCCACAAGCGACAGAGCCTAGAGCCATGGCAGCAGAGCTAAGCTGCTATTCTGTACCACTCAAACCATCGCTCTCAGGTGTGGCTCTGGAGAACGAAACAAGGAACATACCCCAAGAAATGCATCCTTTTGTTCGGTGTCTCCTCTCAGGGAAGATGCCAGGACCAGTGGGTGGACTCTGCCCTTCCCCCACTGTCGCCTGTCCCTTCCCGTCCCCTGAGGAAGAAAACAATTGCAAACAGCAAACACAGCTGAGCAGCTGCCGGGAACGAAGCAGCAGGAAGGAAACTGAGCTCGTGCGGAGTGGAGCGGAGCGGCGCCGGTGCTGGAAGCAGCCACACGGAGTCCTCTCTGACTGGAGGGAGCGGGGGGAAGGGGAGTGGCTTAATCGGGGTTTAATTTCCAGCTGGTGTTAAACCATCAGAGTGCTTTATTTTAGATTTCCATGCGATGCTCATAAAATAAGCAAAAACACAGCCTATTCACAGAGAACATACTAATGTAATGAAATTTCAAAACATTGCAATGTCACAAGGGAGAACTACAGTAGAAAGTGGCAACAATATGTAATCAGTCATGCATTAAAAAAGACCATGTTGTAAAGATCAGCTCATCTGATTTTTCTGACAAGGACTGGTGACACACATCTGCTTGTACTAATACTCATTTTTATCTCATTAGTGAGTCATAAGTGAGTTCATGTTATTCAGAAAGATTTAAATATTAAAAGAAAGCTACTGAAGACATGGACATCTGAAAGGCAGGTCCAGGGGCACATGGAACGGCTTTTGAGCTTCACAGACTAATATAAATTTTTTGTAATACGTGAGAAATTACTTTCTTTGGCAGCTCTTTACAGAAGCAAGTATGACTAATGTTACTGATATTTGAAGAGAAGGGAAGAAATATAACAGGAAAACAAAATGTGACCAAGAAACTTATCATACTCTATGTTTGCATTCAAGAGCATGCAAGAATATTAAAAAGGAGTCATAAAAAAATTTGGGGAAAACAATTCTATAACTTAAAACCAAAAGAAACAACCTACATTCAAAATAGTGAGCAAAAGAAGAGTTATTTTAGCATCATTGACATTGGATTTGGTAAGACCAATAATATTAATGGATAAGCATCAAAAGGATCAAAACTAAAGTACACAGATCTACAATTTGTTAGTGGGGGGGAAAAGGAAGCAAATTTTAGCATGCGATAGGCTTTGCTTACTGTCTGCAGTGAGGAAAGGAAAAGACAAGACAATATCTTGATGCTTTGTGTTTCAAAGACAAGAATGATCACAGCAAAAAAACAATGGAAGTCAATAAGGTTTCAGAAGAAAATTAGATCTGTTTTCCCTATGTTGGCTTTCTGGGACTGAGAGAAAGGTACTGAAAACCAATAAAATATGAGATTGGACATGAGGAATGGGGAAAGATTGATAAATTTAATACTAATATGGCTAGAAGTGGAGTTTAAATTCACATAAGCAATTGAGCTCATTCAGGAAGGACTTGCAGAATGAAAAGAGATGGCAAGGAATTGATATAAAGATAAAAAAGAGAACTAAAGAAAGACAGAGTAATAAAATCCCAGAGGACAGAAGATATAATTGTGAAAAAAACCAGTGATTTAATCGATAATAGAGAGAATTGGAATTGATTATATTCTTTGAAGCCTGCATGGATATAAGCCATTTGAGACACTGGAATGATAAATTTCGATGACATAAACAAGGAGATACGTTTGTCTTGGTAATTAAGCAGTGTCTACTTTATAATTAGCCAGTAATATCAGTAATCTCAGAAGACACTCTTCCTTGGCTTTTTTTGACTGGATGAATATTAGCTGTAAAAATATAAAAACCTATTTTAAAACTGCAGGGTATGTGGTTAAGTGATTACAACAATATTACCCAGAAGTAATTGACAACATGTCAAAAAATTAAGGAAAAAATGTAAACAATTGAAATAAGAGAAATGTTTGTAGTGAGTAGGGATGAGTGGACTCCTCTCAACACCCTGCCTGGGGTGCAGTTAAACTTATATTAAGGGAGAGGTCTAAAATACATGTAGTGGAACAAAGCAAGAAACACCAACATCTTAAATAGATGAGATGGCCAAAATCTGTCTTAGGTCTGGAAGTGTTCAATGAAGTTTTGCAAAATTAAGTTAGAAGGATTTCCCCATAAATATTTACAGATCTATTTTTCTTCCCTTCACACCCCCACCCCTGGGGGAAAAAAAAAAAAGTTTGAAAACTTAAGGAATTAAAATTTCAAATTAATATAAGGGACACATGATCTCTTTTAGATTGCTGATCTTAGTTTTGCTACCAGGGCATCAGAAAACAGCTTTTGTTTTTATTTTTTTTCCTCCATATAAATTTGAGTAACCCATTTTATGCAAGTCTAGGGGAAAAATCACTTTGATTCAATTTTCTCAATTTGTAAATGTACCTATATTTAAGCATTTAAGGATTAAGGATTTTACTGACGTTTGGGGTGAAGAACGTAAATAAGAACTTTCAATTAAATATTTGAAGGGTAAAATACTTTTACAGTGTAGAGTCATAATTACACCAGTTACACACAGTGATCAAAAAGATGCCTTGAGTAGGGAGTCACACTGAAAGGAACAAGTTTTGTTCTCACTTTGTAGAAAAAGTTAGAACACTCAGCTTTGAAAGGCAAGATTGTGTAGCTTTTCCTTACATCCCTTGTTTTCTGTTTTTAAGAACACACTTGATACTGTCTCTAGAACTGGACAGTATTTTTATACAATTTCAGTATGTTGGATCAATTAGTTAAACAACGGAAGTAGGCAGTTCCGAAGATACAAAATAATATTATAAAAAATAGTGATGTATTATTGAACCAAGAATAATATAAATATGATAAATATCAGAAAAAGGTATTAAGAATACACATACAGAGTCTATCAAACGGGGCTGAAAAAATATAGAACAATAAAACAAATACCTTAATAGCAAGTATATAGATGGGGGAGGGGGTTGTGGAGTGGTACTTTGGGGGTTTTTATTATTAATAAACAGAGAAAGTCCTAAAAGAGATTACTTTTTGTTTGTATTCAACTTTCCAAAAAATTTCCCATCATTACACTAGCACTGAGTATCTCCACAGATGACTTTTTTTTATTCTTATCATTACTAGGGTACTTATACTCAAGATAGTTTTGATTTGATGATCACAGGACATCATAGATAAAAATGGAAAATGAACTCCCATATGAGGAGATTTCCTAAGAAATATTAAGGGAAACATAGCAAAGTCTCATTTTCACATGAACTTTTTACCAGTATCTCAGGCAATTCAGCCAGTCTGCAAGATTTGAAATTGCAGAATTTAACTCCTGACAGCATTTCCCTCTTCCTCAAACTAATAAACAAGTATTCTGTTTGATTTTTTGTTTTCATCATTTTAGATATTTTTACAAAAACTTATATCTTTTCTCCTATTGTATAATCAAGCATGGAAGCAATTTATTTAAAATTTCAGAATTATAATCTAGCAATTTATTTAAAATTTCACATTTTTAGCATGATTACTTCTGTAATACTACCTTTGAATCTTTTGTATCTTCAATGATCTAGTAAATTCAATAATTACAAGGTGTAGCCTGTCAAATTTTGGCATGGTATGGCATCACCAGGTGTGCAGAAACAAGGGATACAGAACATAAGAAGAACTTTTCCTTCATTTTTCTTCTAGATCCTGTGTAGGTTATATTTATTTTTAAACTGTGCAGAACAGATCTAGAGCATATCTATCTACATTAGTCCCATGTAGACTCACAAGAACGTAAAGAGGTAGAGATATGGACTGTAAATTTACAAGAAACAGCAAAACACAGTGAAGAACATCATGGCTTCTTCACAGTGATGTCATTCTTTTAGAAGACAGACAACCTAGATTATTCTTAGAAAGTGAAGTCCCACAGAAGAGAGTCTGATAAGAGTCCTCTGTTTTAAACATAAAAAAATCCCAAATAATATTCCTTATTCCTTGTCTCATCACACCAATTTCTTTACTTGTGAGTGAAGAGGAAGAAGTTGTTTAAGGGTGCTTTCTTTGTGTTTGTCATCCCTTTGAGGTCACTGTAAAATCTAAAATTACTCATTCTCGGGAAGGCATCCCTGACTGATGCAATTGCAGTTCCAGGAGATTTGGATTTGCCTGTAGACATAGCACAGTAATATTTTCCTGATCACATCTGCTGCACTGGTGGGTGGGCAGGGAGGGAGAAGAGAGAGAGAGAGGCAGTGCAGGGCTCTTTCTCAGTCTTAGTGAGGAAGGTGTGGAAACAAATGCTTAATAAAGTAGCTGGTGTAATAAGACAGAGTAAGAGAATACAGACAGAAAAACTTCTGTCTTCAGATGCTGGGGACCTTATGCAGCATCACATGGAGCTTAGCTGGATTTTTCCCAAGGTGTGAGTCAGATTCTGTCCATTGACAGAGGTCCCTCCTTTTTGTTAATTCAAGCTGTTATACACAATTTCTTTAAAAAAAACAACCACAACTCTATTCAGAAAGATGTTCACAGGACAACTTTTTGCTCCAACTGCATGCAGAAGTGGAAGCTTCCTGCAGGCCACACTGGTCAGGTGAGCTGTCTAAGTTTAATCCATTGTATAGTTAATACAGATTACAGATAGAAATAATTGTTATAAATACATAATATGTATTTATACACAAGGACAGAAAAAATCTCCTAAGCAAAGAAGGTCCAGTCATTTTAAAATGTGCATGTATGCAAACATCTACTCCTTTTTCCTAAGTTTCTGATCATAACCAACTCACACATCAGCAGAAGATACATTTGCCTTTAACTGTCTGCCAGTTTTGAGAGTAGTTTGAAGGATCTCTAGTGAGGTAACTTTCTATGCATTCCTCTGTATCTCACTGGAATGGCTCAGGAGTGCTTTTAATCGAAAATGTTTTCCTCCCATAGATTTCTGGCATGGATGCTATCAGAACAATTCAGTAATTGCAAAAATGGTACAAGCATCTCCAGGTCAGACCATGCAGACGACAGGGTGAGGTTCAGTTTATTCTAAGTAGTTGTTTATTCACCAGAATCTGAGGGGTGTATGAACAGATATATACCAGCAGCTGAACCAACACCTGTTGGCTAAAACTGCCCTGGTAGAAGAAGTTGTCTGTGTAACATTTACATGGGGTCTCCTGAACATAAAATATACAATAAAAGCCAGGTGTGTATCAGTAGAGAGCTCCGTGTGAGAACTGCACTGTAACTGAAGACAGATACTCGGATATTTTCAAATAAATGCCTGAGGCAGGGAGAACTTTGCACAGTCACAATGTTTTTGTCAAAAAATAAGGCGAGTTCTGCAATGGGATCCCGCGTGACAGGAAGGTGAAGCTTTAAGCAGTGCAATGAGAGAGGATGAGAATTGGCTATATAGGGTGGGCTTTTTTGTTTGCTTGCTCGCTTTGAAGAAACATTAGAATTTTAACTTAATTAAGACTAAGCTGAAGCCATGAATATCTAAAAAAGAAGAGGAGAGACCAAGGATGAGAAACAAGAAGGAGTGGGAAAAGGCAGTACTAAAACCCTTAAACTGTAAGAAGAGAAAAGTCTTTGCTCAGAGGAAACAAAAGCAGTTGAGCTTCACTCAGGAATTAGTTATTAAAATTCAGAATTCTCGCTTCTGAAGCTGCTTAGGTTTTAACCTTGTATTTATCTGCTTGCAATATGGGTCATTTTTTTTTCTGACATATTTATGCATTTTTTTATGACAAGTAAATAATATTTATATTTATTTAGCACTGAAGCAGTTATGTGATGTGGGCTGATAAATACTAAAAGAATATTTATCAAAACGGGAATGAAAGCTACTAGGCTTGTTTTTGTGTCAGCACAAATTATTTATTCTGTTTACAATAAATATTTTTTATCCTAGTCACCTGGGAAATCAGACCCAGCCACACATCAGTAATCTCAATAGGAATTCTAAGGAGGAAAAATCTCTCTGATTAATAGTTGCCAAACAGAAAATAGACCATTTTGGACCATATTAAAATCTTTCTTTGAAAAACTTAAATATGTATATATGCAACTTTGGCCTTTAGAACAGTTGTTTAATAATTGTAGTTTACTTCTTAAGGAAGGTAGGTCTCGTGTCTCTTACAAACTGGACTAAGCATTACTCGTTATAGAAAGATGACAGATGATCAGACACAGAAGTGGATTTAACACTTATTTTTCTTAAGGTGTGAATAGACAGTTTCTCGTTGGCCCTGAAAAAATGCTGTGGATTTCCGTAAGCAAATTTCTTTTAATTAGGTTTTGAAATATTTTGACTTCACTCTCATGACCAGTGACTGGACTCAAGGGAATGGCATGAAGCTGAGTCAGGGGAATTTTGGGTTGGATGTTGCGAAAAGGTTCTTCACCCAGAGGATGGTTGGGCACTGGAACAGGCTCACAGGGAAGTGATCACAGCACCAAACCTGACAGAGTTCAAGAAGTCTTCAGACAACACTGTTGGGCACATAGTGTGATTGTTGGGGTGTCCTGTGCAGGGCCAGTTGTTGAACTTGATGTTTTGTCCCTTCTAACTCACCTTATTCTGTGATTCTATGATATCATATCATATAAATATGTATTTGATTTTTACCAGAGTGACTGACTCCAATTTAGGTATGTTGGGAGCAATGGCAACTTACACAATGCAAGTAAATTGGTTAGGAATTCTTAATGCACAAAGTCACCATTACTTTCTATGAAGACATAGAAACCAGAAGGTTCTTATTTTTTATAAACTTATTTTTATCAAATAAGTGCAATAACTACTATTTAGCAAGCAGATGACATTTTTTTTTTTTTTTAAATCTTCTGTTAGGGAAAAAACAACACCCTACCAAAAAACCCAACTCTTTCTTTGCTTTTCACAAATACAAGGGAAGATACTTAAACTTTGCTGCATGGGAGGACAAAAGAAGCTGATCTCTACTGTGCTTTCAGGTTTTCATTCCATTAATTTGCTGCTTCATGAGTGGCGTATTTAGAAATCTTTTCTTTTCTTTTTAATTGAACTGCAAAGCACTATCTCATGTACTCTTAATAGGATTAAAGGATTCGTCATTCCCCCTGCCTAGCTGGGTAATTGTACAGATGTACGTTAATTAGCTTTGTGTCAGTGTTTGTGTCTTCCATGGGTTCTGCTGTGCTTACTTGGCTGGGTATACCATGTTTTGAGGTCAGAGGGGAGGAAATAGTTCACATGAAGTATTCAGATTTTTACTCTAAACCTTAGAATTTTAAAAAAATGTTTTGAAGTATGTTAATTTGTAAATCTCTTTCCTGATTTTCCTCAAGTAATTAATTCCTAGAAAGTAAACAAAACTTTATGCAATGTAAAGATATGTGTTTATACATGGAAATAGAGAGACAGATGACTACAGAATATTCATAGTTTCATTGTTTTAGCTGTGATGATGTAAGAACAATCAGACTTTTTAAGCAGGTCACTTTCTCATTTTTAGGATATTTTCCCTATATATGTACTTCATGTTCATGACTTAAGTTTGATCAAAGGCAACTAAAGAGCTGAATATGAGAATATACCAATATAGCACAATACTTTTATCCATTTTGTAAAAGTAGCCATAAAAAAGTAGAAAAAGAAGACTAAGACAAGACTGAAAATATAACATACATCCACTTACTAACTCCAATTTCCATATGGGTTTTCATTTTAAAGGAGGTCCTGAAATATGTTTGTTTCAGTTGGCGTTGAAATTTAAATTTCACTGATAACTTGGGATCAGATTTCAGAATAAATTCAAAACCCAAATACCTATGTATATGCACTTCACATTTTTTTCTAAAGTTGCTGTTTTGGATTCCTTATATTTATTTGACCATTTAAAATCGGACTCAACAGAAAGTGCTGAGCAACATGGCCACATTTCTGAAAACAGTCGGATAACTGTCCAGAAATAAAAGTAAGAATACTTTGATTTATCTTTATATTTGGGAAGAAGTCACAGATGGACTGGTCAGAGTTCACCTTTCATGGAAATTCATTATTTACTCAGCAAAACAAGAAAAATTTTATCTGGAATTTACCTTGTTTCTGTATTTGTTGTGTTTGATAATACTGGAGCATTTGATGAAAAAGAAAGAAATTAGGCATTGGAAATCATTCCACATCAGCTTTAGAAAACTGCACTTCAAAAATCTTCCCTCAGAAGACTGGAATCGGTGGGGATTAAATCCTTGAAAATTAGTCACATACTTCTCATTTCTGCTTTTTTTCTGCTTGTTTTCCCCATTTATATTATCAGCTTTCACCTCCTATTTTTTCCCAAAGGTTTTTATTGCTTTATTTCTGCTCCCACTCTTAACCAGTGCTCAACATTTCTCTATTCTACTTTTGTATGGGTGAGTCATGTGTTTCACTTTATTAATGGTGAGCAACCCTTTTAAAAACAATGCTCATAAAATCAGTTTACATCTCTGCAAGCCTTGTGGGACTACATAGTATTACAGATCTAGTCTGTACTTGGCAGGAGATTAGTATCTGTTCAGCCTAAACCTGTGCCTTCAGGAAGGGGTCTTCCATGAATGGTCAGTCTACAATCAGCAATATTTTTGTCCCAATAAGGAACTATTTTCATAAGGATTTATTCTGACAAGTGACTCAGGAGTCACTTTTTCGGGAGAAAATAATACGGAACAACATATAAAGGGGGTAATTTAAACTGTATAAATTCACACGTGCATGGCATGAATTCAGAATGAAAGTGTTCTTTACCTAGTTTTGGTTACATATTTCAGGAATTAGTAATAATACTACTGATAAAGACTGTCTTTGTTTAGAGACATAGAGAAGTTTAAGTTATTTATTCCAAATTCACATGAGTCCCCACTGTTAGAAACTGTTAGAACTAAATGGCTGTTATAAGTCCCTTCCAACAGAAACAGTCTATTCCAAAGAGTCTTAGTCACATCAGTGTAATAACATGTCAGAGTCTTTAGTAACTGTCCCATCTTTGAACAATTGTATGTGTAGAGGAAAGAATTTAAAATATTCTAAAAAATTAAGGATGATGAAAGTCTTCCAATGGAATGAGTATATATTCACAGTGTCAAAAGAGAAAGGCAGTTATAAATAAAGTGGATAAAAACCACAAAATAATAGCAAGGTATTGAAATCTTATATTAATACTCACTCAAATGCTATCTATAGATTTACATACTTGCTATAAACAGGAGTTTGATGAGACAGGCCAATTCCTGTATGTAGTATTGAAATGCTACACATCTGAAAAAAATTCATAAGCAAGGGGACTTCCTTTGCCCAAACCCTAAAATATTTCTCACAGAGCATAATAAGTAGGACCACTAAGGATGTATCTATACTCTATTCATATCATCAAGGTCAGAATTTCTCTCTGAAAAGAATAACAAAAAAGGAGCCTTTTTTTAATTAGCAGCATATATGAAAAAAGGAACCAAAATATAGTGAGAAGCGTAGCTGAAAGGTGCTGATCTTTTACAAGTGATAACCTCATCAAACTGATTGTCTGACCAGAGCAAGGCAGTTGTTTTCAGTTATTCTGCCTCACAGCTGTACTGACAGGAGGGACATTTTAGCAAAACACTGTTCTCTGGCAGGGAGGGTACTGTGGTCCCGATGAACAAAAGGTGCACTGTGAAACTTCAGGTTCAGCAGGGTGTAAAGGAAAATGCTGAAGAGCTGATGAGAACTGAGCAGTGGCAGCACAGGGCTCTATCCAGAAAGCCAGTCTGCCCTGGTTGTTGTTGCCTACAACAAACCTGCATTACATGACTCCATATTTGTCTCTGCACAAGCTGGTTTAAAGCACATATATGCACTGCAGCCATAGTGCATGGAAAGCATCGTCACACTTAAATGAGATAATAATTTGAAAAAGGTCAGTTTGCTATGGTCTCTTTATCAGCATATGCTGCCTGGAGATTAAAATCACACACATATATTCATGTCACTTAGTATGCAGTAATGCTTTATTTATAAAGGCATGAATACCAAAGTAAATGTATTCAAATAATTAAAGGAAGTATTCATTTGAGTCAGGATTAATGGAGTTTCCCTTTCATTCTCTTTGAATGAATGTTCTCAGACATTCATTAATGTTTGAAATGACTCTTGAAGAAGAGGTCCTTCCTCCATGCCCTGAACAAGAAAAGATGACCTTTGGAAAAGACAGACAGTATGTACTGCAGAAATACATGATAAATTGTGTGATGTGTGATCCGGGACCATTAAAACCTGCTAGTGCCCTCAGGGTGTGACTGAGTGATGTGCCAGGGAATTTCCCTTGTGCTTACTTTACTATGCCAGTTTAGTTCTAAAAGAATGTTGGATGGTTTAAAAAAAATTGTTCAGCTACTCACCAGAGCCTCACAGACAGTCCTAATCCTGTTTAATCTCTGTAGCCTGTTAACTATATCTCTGAGCTATTTTTCCTATACAAACATTGAATTTCTCATATGTACAGTTACAGACATGCAGGTTCCAACAGGATCAAAGACTGCAGCTCATTCATAACATAGAGCTGCATTTGCAGCAGATTTTCTATTTTGGCTTACTCTTTGAATCCACTGTGATGAAAAAATGTCTTTACTTTCAATTCTACAAAAAACAGTGCCTAGTGAATGTATACAAATATGTCTATTATCTGTATTAATTTGTTGTATTAAAAGTTTGTGTTGGATTCATATCTCTCTGAAATCATAGTTTCCTGAATTATTAGGGTCTCTTCAGTATTTTGCTCTCTCACCTGTTCATGGTGTTTCTAGTAAACCTGACATCAGCTTTATTTAAGATAAAAAGAGATTTCAGGAGACTTCTGGAGGGAAGTCTCAGCATCTATTTTGAAAATGAGACAGTAGTTAAAGAAAGCAGCCTGGAAAAGTACAAAAATTTGTTTAGTTTATCCCTCTATAAAATTCAACTTTTTCTGTTAAAATTAGATACCAAAGAGAATGACCATGACAGAAAAAGGATTTTTAAAAAAAGTAAAAACAACAAGGCAAAAGTATTGTCATTGAACCATTAATGCCTGAATTTGCATGTGACCAATTTTGCATATACTGCCATGCTTATGCTGATTCTGTGGCAGCACAGAAACCTTTCCTACGGGAATTTTTCTCTTCTTCTTCTATGTTTTATAAATAAAGTTTCATGTTACTGAAATGGCCTTTTGGATACAGGCAGTCAAATGCCTGGGCCAATCAATCCTGGGGTGTGGACGACTGTTGGCCCAATCCGAACAGCCTTCTGATGTGTATATAAATCTGTTAATTATTTAATAAAGTAGTTCCTTTTAGCACTCTGAAAGGACTGATCTCTTCACTCCGCTAACAGTCAAACAGCGACATGATTCTATTTCACATTCATAACAGTAGCAGTGTTTAACTGACACACATTCTACTGTGAATAGCTGTCCATTCATACAAGAAATTATATAAGTCAATGTCAAAGTCCAGTACTTTCATCTTTACTGTTGTGATTCATATGAAGGATCAATCACTTTATTTTCCTCTATTTCCTAAATTTGCCAATCACTTCTAAATTAAGCTTTCACATGGATAAATTAGATTACACTCAAACATTTTGAGTTCTTGTAGCTGTGCCTCATATCAGTATAATATCTGACCACACAGTTTGTGGAAATAAATGATAAAGGAAATTCTTCTAATCCTATTTCATAGAAAAATTCCTAAAATACGAGAAAAAAAAATGGTAGCCACCTAAACTGTGTTGCCTCTTCATAGAAAAATAATATAAAAACAGGGTCAAAATGCACTTTGTTTTTTACACTACAGTAGTTTATTGCATCACTTTCTAAAGTTCCTAATTTTGGAGTATTCACACTTTTCTTGGAGATTGAAATACAAATATATAACCTTGGAATGTGCAGTTTTGCAATTAATCGAAAATGGGAAAGAAAAGTGGAATAGGTCCAAAAGCATAAGCATGGATGAGAGGAAAAGGAGAAGGGAGAAAGGAAGGAAATGTACATCTAACAGAATTTTTTTTTCAAACAAAGAATGTAATAGGAGTATCATTATGCCAAAAAAAAAGTGAAAAGTAAACCTATGTGAGTTGTTTAACTTGACTGATTTTTCAGAGAAATATATTAAACAAGCAAGTGTGAAGATACAAGAGCTAAAACCAATGAAATAGACTTCTGATTTGCTTTATTATGTCTGAAGAAATAACATGGTCCAATGTCATGATAGAAAATTGTGTAAAAGACACAATATTAATTTGTTTCATCCATTTCCATGTTAATTGACCTAGGTTTTGTACAGAAGCTGAATCCATTTCTCTCATACATAATAATATCACTTTCTTGGTATTCATATACAATTTTTAATTCTATAAAATGAAAATTTTATCATAATTTGTGTTCAAGAAATTAACAAATTAGTAAATTTTTAATGTCTTCATTTTTAGTTTTCTAGGTGTGTTCTTGGATCTTGTTCTACAGGTAAGAAAGAGCTACTAGAAGTATGCAAAAAAAATTCACTATACTCCACTGAGCACCATCCCTTTGCCATCTCATTCTTTCATGGTATTGATTTTTTTAAAAAAATAAATAATCTCATCAGTGTATTTTCATGCTTCACCCACACACTGCCACTGTTAATTGCCTGCATTAGTTCTACTTTCCTTAGTTTTGAAAAGGATCATTGACAATTCAGATAACATTATGTAATGAACTATTTTCTGGGCTTGTTTTATTTTATCTAGCAGCATTTCCTCCTTCTTTGGAGACAAACTAGCAACTTCACTCTGATCATGAACAACCTACTGCATTAAGAATGATCCTGGTTTTATGGAATAGCCTATTTTTTCACTGACTGGTTTTCCTGAACCATTACTGCTAATTTACAATTTAATATGTTGTATGAGTTGAAATTGTCTTGCACTGTGGATTACCTTTTGCTTGACTAGCACTGAATTTCATCAGCCCTCCACCTTGACAAATAGTAAGTAATGCAAGTAAATATGTCTCAGAATACACAATGAAAAGTTTCACAGTGTAAGAATACGCTGTGAGTACAGCTACTTTCCTTGTACTAAGAACACGCTAAAGACTGCTGTACAAGTGTTTGCATATACTGACCTATAAATGCATCGTAGCGATGAATGAAAATTCATTGGAACTGAAAGACATGCAAAGTAAACAACTGTTCCTGAGAATTAACTGTCTGACTAAAACAAGTAAAGCTTTCCAGTGTCCCTAGAATCAATGGTATTTATTCAGAAAGCTCAGATTATCTAAGCAATACACACATGTGCACAAACACCTACAAATATATCATACATGAGATTCATATATGGTCTTAGAAATGCATCTAGATATATGTTGTTGGCAGAGGTAGAATTGGGATGAATAATACCTGAGACATCTGGCCAGAACCTATTTATCCAATTGGAGTTTAATGTGTGATTTTATGTTGCACGAGATTATTTCAGCTTTACAACAAGGGGACATATGTTTTTTAAAAGTTATATTTTTGGATAGAAAAATCAGATTTTTTTTTTAATCAATGTCTCAATATTTTATTTATTTTACCCCTTAAGTATTTTTTAATGAAACAGTATGCTTTGATAGCAGAGACTGGATACAGACATAACAATTGCCATTAGTTAAGTCAAAACCAAGGAATTTTCCCTCTATTCTTTGTCTGAATGATAGCTGAAACAACTAAAGAACCCTGCTCAGCACACACTGTAGAACTTCCCTTTGGACTGTATAAATACCCTGCAGACCTAGTGCAAGGGACATAGTGCAAAGATTCTGAATGCACCAAAAAGAGACCTGGATTATACACTGAAATGAACAGAAAAGACTAAGAAGCTACAGAGGTGTGGTGGAGGTAAACCAAGAGATGAGACAGTACAACTAACAGCTTAAATTGAGAGAACAGGCAATTCTCTGATGTCCCAGATTCTCAACAGCTAAGCACCTATGAGACTTACATCCTGTATCTGTGTCCAATGCTCTGTGCTTCAGAGGATGATGAGTGCTCTCCACCTCCCTTCCTCTGGAAGTTGTATTATAGAAAAAAATTTTCTGAAGCCTGTAATCTAGGTACGATGCAAACAACCATGATTAACAAACATAGACAGAGAAAATGATTTTCATTAATTTCAGGATCACAGTCAAATGGATCACGGAAAAGCAAAATTCAGTAAATAACTCCTGTATTAAAATTTTCCTCCTTTCCTGTGTTTATATTCAAATGTATTTTACTCATGCTGGAGAGAACCTGATTACTACATGGAATGACATTCAACCACAAAAAATAATTTAGTGCAATGTCATTCTTTCTCTAAATCACCGTTAATTCAGAAAATCTTATTAATTTGCCTTGCTTTGAAATAGTACCTTATGCAAAAAAAAAAAAAAAAAAAAAAAAGCAAGAGTTTATTATATTCTTGAAGGAATATACTTTGTTGATCATACACATATTTTACAACACAGAAGCTTTGAAGAACAAGAGTGCCTAGCAAACTATACACTCAATAACAACTGTCAAATGGCCCTAGTTCTTATTTTAAGACTAAAGGGATGCACAAATGATAAATATGTTTTTAGCTTTGTGTTGCGGCACATGCCTGCAAGTTCTAGTGCTCAAGAGACCAGCCACAGGGGGCTGTGACAGCCTGGACTGTTTAGGTCATGGAGACCTGTGGAAACCAAACATGAGCCCCTGTGTTTGAAGAAATTATTTCTAGAGACTTCTCCTTTGTTCCCTCTTGAGTTGTGTATCATTGGTTCATTTGAATTGTGTACCCTCCCCTATCATGTAACTATTGGGTCGTATCCCTGTCCCTCTGACTGTCCCGGTTGGTCTGCGCACCTAACCACTCCCCTTTTCCTTCCCCATATAACCCTTTGTCACTGGCTGTTTGGGGCTCGCAGCCTCCGGACTTCTAGCCCTCCGTCTGTCCCCGTCTCTCCGTCCCTTCTCGCTGTCCTTGGACCCTCACCCGAAGACCCTCAAATAAATCCCTGGAAGCCTGCAGACTGCGTGTCATACATTCTTCCGTCCCACCTTGCTTCCTGCCCGCCTCCATCCCCCAGGGACTCCGCAGACCGGTCAGTGAGCTTCTCTACCAGGCACACCTGGCGGGTGTGCGGCGTGGTGGCTCGCCCTTTCTGTGTGGCTTCAGGGCGTGCTGCCTGAACTCGAAAGCAAGAAGCCACAGCTTTGCGCAAATCATTCTTCGTTTCTGACAGAGTAATACAATTACACTAATATGCCCTTGATGTCTAAGCTGCATCTAACTGAACACTGCTTATTACTGTCAAGGAAAGCAGAAGTCAAATACATATGATTTGTTTTAGCTCTGTCCTCTAACACAGTATCGGATACAAAGTTAGTGACTAATGTGGAAAATTTAAATCAGGTTATAAATAGCTTTTAAAAAAGCATAGTAAAAGCAATTTATGTATTGAATAAGTACAGAACTTGCATTACTATCACAGTTCTGTTAAGCAAATAAAAGAGAATGAAATGACACAGAAATCTGCCATTTACAGATAACTCTCTTCAACTTTTTTAATGTGAAGTTTGTAAAGGGACATACAAAGCAGGCATAGGCAATTTATATGTCCAAATCTTCACCATAATCTATCAGTATGTTGATACAAGCATCAAAGTCCTAGCATCAATAAAATATAAATCACATTTCCATTGATTTTCTTTGAAGTAAGATCTCACATGGTAAAATTTATTCTATCTGAACCCAGTTATATCAACTATTCCTGAAGAGGAAGCCTGGCTTACATAGTTACTCCTTTATCACCTGTGGTTATAGGGTTTTCACTGAATCACAGAATGGTTGAGGTTCAGAGGGACTTCTGGAGGAACAAGCACCCTGCTGAAACAGAACTAGCTATAGCCACTGGTCCAGGACCATGTCTAGAAGGATTTTGAAGGAAAAAGTCTCTCTAAGATGGGAGGCTCTGCAAACTCTCTGGGCCATCTGTGCCACTGTTCTGTTGCTGTCAGATGGAAATTCCCACGCTTGTGCCCCTAGCCTGCTGTTGCTGAGCACCACTGTAAAGAGCCCAGCTGCCCCCTCTTTGCAACGTATCTTTAGATGTTTATATACATTGGTAAGATCCCCTCTGAGGCTTCTCTTCTCAAAGCTGAGCTGTACCAGCTCTGTACCAGCTCTGTGCCAGCTCTGAGGTTGGAAACTATCAGCATCTCAAAAAGACAGAATTTGCAGTGAAAGGTAAATGAAATACCTTCTTCCAGCTCCTGGGGACTGAAGAATAAGGTTGGAAATACCCAGAGCTGGAGAAGACCCGCTGGGGAGAAAAGACGTTTCTGCAACACAGGGCCATGAGCTTCTCAACACTTACCCTGAGATAGAAGTACCTGTATAGGGTTTGGGTAATCAGGAATCTCCGCTTTAGAATCCTCAAGAGTGTGGGGCTGACATACATGTGCACAGATGGTCAGGGTGGGAGCCAGACCTTAGTCCCAAGGTAGAGAGATTGCATGCCAGCCTTAATAATAAAGTGCAAATCTGCACCTAGGTTTAGATTAAAGATGCTCTGGTGTTCCTGCCAAGCAATGAAAACTCACCTTCACTTTGGAAAAGTGGTGAATGATTTCAGCTTAAAATTATTTTGTCACAGTATTTTTGATCAGCTCCAGTTATTCTTGTAAAATTTGCATACCCATTGTTGACATTTAAACAAGTTTGATATTCAGCTTTAAATACTAGCTTCTGAATATTCACAGACTATCCATTTAAGAAGTTTAATAGATATTTATGACATTACTCATCACAATTATTGCTTTGCACTTTGTAATTATATCTTATAAATGTGATTGCATGTATTTACATTAATTACATAATTATAGATAATTTCATGAATTATGGAAACATACAAAGAGTGACTAAGCTTAACTGAAAGAAATAAGTAAATCAGCAAAATAAAAATGGCCTTAAGAAAGCATACAGAAAGTGAAAGGATTCTACACAAATTTTCTCAAATTAAGCATTTCCTTCCAAAATACCTTACTGTAGTCCAAGATATATAAATATATGGTCAGGCACATGGTTTAATTCTGTTACAATTTCATTGAAACCCATTATGTACCTATAGTCTGAGCACATATACAGTGATCCTCAGTGTGAAAGTCTACTACTTCAAAACTTTAAAAGGAACTGAATCTATAGTTGAAAAACATAGAGCTTATCATCACATTTCCCGCAGTCAATTGAATCTTCTCATAGCAATCCAGAAGAGGGAGAAAACTGACCAAAATTATCATGGTAAGGCATCCCATACAGTAAAAGTGACGGCAATATCTGTAAGGACAAATAGTGACATGAAAGCTTTGCAAGTGGAAAAGAATGCTTTTTCTGCAATAACAAGAAAACCCCAATAATCAAGTCATTGATGTCCTTTCCGGCCTAACTAAAAAAATAACATAATGAAAATCAGAGAAGACCCTTCTCTGAATCTCCAGTACTTCTTTTCATGCACTTGCCTTACACCAACCAGTGAGTCGATCAAAGTTAAAAACCACATGACATATGTGCAATATGTACACCTACTCTTCTCCAGCTGGACTTAAGGATATAAATGGATGCAAAGAAATTGAGTCCAGTATTGCAAATATTTATGCATATGCCTAATTTATTTAATTATGCATATTCTTTTTTTTTTGTTTTTACTTATATTATTGTATTTTTACCACAAGATGTCTGACAGAAATTCTTAAATCTAGTCCTGATAATACAGTCTTCTTTTTATGATACTGTCACATACATTTCTATACATTTTAATAATAGAAATATCTCATGTAAGTGTACCAGATATCATTAGCATTTCCATTTTTCAAATTAGTTAAGTAAGCATGAATAGAGACATTATAAAAGCTTAACAATTAATTAGATAGCTTGCAATTAATTAAGCTATTACAGTTAGTTCATACTTCATGATGTACTCTGTGCAGCCTATAAGCCTATGAATCAAAAGAAAGGGGCTTGATTTCATATTGAAATTTTTTGTGCCATACTTACAATGATTTTGATCGGTAGAAAATGTAGTGCAACACACTAGTGAGCCAGACCCTATGTGTATAACATGCCCTTTTTTAATATGAATGGTTGTTTATGTCTTTTTATGGTGTTTCAAAACCAAAAAATAATAGCAGCATGTTCCACATGCATGGGGCTACACATCATGCAAAAACATTTGAATCCTTTTTAAGATATTGGAGCACTGGGTGATTGCAAGTGATATGATCACAAAAACAAAAGATTGAAAACTTGTCTTTTAGTATTTTAACAAGATATCACCTCAGTTCACAGCTTTCTGCATGGGAGATACAAGGTCAGGTCAGGAAAAGTAAT
Organism: Entomyzon cyanotis; assembly: GCA_024500445.1. Taxonomy (NCBI): domain Eukaryota; kingdom Metazoa; phylum Chordata; class Aves; order Passeriformes; family Meliphagidae; genus Entomyzon; species Entomyzon cyanotis. Next base: position 8,749,044 of record JAKEPQ010000756.1, read on the forward strand.
AAAGATGTACTGAGACCTACAAATAGCACCTGTACGAAATAGTACAAATAATGCCATGGAAGGTTTAAAACTGGAAGGAGGAAAATGGTGTCATTGAAGCGAGAAGGAATCTTACAACTGATGCACTATACTAGCAAAAAAATTGATTTGCAGCAGGAGTGAATAAAAATTCACTGAAAGAAATAAAACATTAATCTAGAAACAGAAAATAATTTTGATGCTGACAGTTCATCTACAGATGAATGTAACGTTTACTAAAGCATAGTCTTAAAGGACTTAACAATTACAGGAGTGCAAATATACAAAATACAAAATAATCTGGTCAACAAGTCTGACAAGGTACCTCCACCTCTGTTCCTTTACTGTATTCAATATTTCAGTTCAGCATCGTAGCTTACTTTAAATTGCCACTGGAGTAAGTTCACACTGTTTTATCATTTCAAGAACCCCTGATTCTATACAATTCATAAACTTCAGTCAGTTTAGTAGCAAGCTTAAGGAACAAACACATCTGGCCTACTTTAAATAAGTCAGCTTAATGGGTCATATCAAATACATTTCCTAACATAGTCTGAAAATGAAATTAGCAGTTGGTAATAATTACCTCCCAAAAGAACATTTATGTAATTGTTAGGGATTATTAATAAAAACTTTAATCAATATTTGGTCTTTGATTCTTATCTTCCATGTGTTGGCTTGAGCCTTAGGACCATGAACTATGACCCTACAATAGCATTTCAATAAGGGATGGCATAGGATTACTCTGCAAGTCCTCAGACAGCTTACAGTTAGTCAATGGAAAGCATATTTTCTTTATCTCATACTGAAATAAACGGGGATCTTGCTATCAACACTTATGTGAGGTTAATATGTTTTGTAATTTCTGTGAGCAACTGTTTATCTCTGAAGAGTCCAAGTCATCTGGCATTGAAAAAAAACAGGTGTAAGTTTTCATATGTGTTGACTTAATAGGAATGTACAAGTAGAAGCTAAGGAGATGGAAAGCAACAGAACTATGGTCAAAAGAAGCATTATAGAGCAAACAGAAAGGCATTATAGGAGGGCTTAAAATCATCACAACCAACAAGCTTTCATTGGCTCTCAGAAATGAGAAGCCAATTCGAGGCTGTGCAGAAGTGGAATAATGGTATTCACCAGGGTATCATGGTATTCTCTTCAAATGGAAATGTCTTACTGCAGGAAACTAAAATATTGCTTGGATCAAATTTAGCTTGACTTTAATAAATCATCAGCACTGTTGGCTGGGAATTCTCTAATGAAATATTTTTCTCCCTGTAAAGTGTCTCCATTCTCTAAATCAGTGTTTTGCCATAGTTTATCAACTTAAATTATTTTCTGACAGAACAAGCAGGGTTTTGAGACAACACTGCCTATTAGATTTCCTCTCAAAACTGTTTTGCTTTCCTTCCAACTCTCAGCTTTGCATCTTCTGCCTGTACAATTGCTGCTAAGTGAGGAGTCCTGGGACTTCATAAGAACATAACTTGAGTGAATCACACATTGAAATCAACTCTAGGCCAATAGTCATATACAGGCTCTTGGCTCATATGCAGACAATAAGTCTAGTTCAACGATCACCCCAGGTGTATGACTGGACTGCCACAGGCTTGCCCTTTCTTCACTTCAGCTAATGAGCTGAGGCTGTTCAAAAACATTAAAAATAACCTGCAATAGAATCTCAATTTCCTGAAAATATCTAAGTGTTATTACAGTGTGATAGACAAAATGGAAAAAATAAGACAAAAAAGACAGCTAAAATCTGTCCACCACCCTCTCCCATACATAGATGGCATTCTAATCATGAAATATATAAAAACAAACACTGGGGCAAGAAACTACAAATAATACTGCCAGATTCTGGAAATAGTGAAAACATGTTTAAGACTAGTACTTCAGCAGTTACCAGGGCACTGATAGCTAAAATGTCCAGAGCACTCCTGCTACAGAATAGGGATCATCACTGAGCTGAGGATTTTGGTTAGTGCGAAGTGTCCCTGCCCAATGCAAGGGGGGTTGGGCCTAGGTGATCTTTAAGGTCCAGTTCAACCCCTTAACATTCTATGATTCTATGATTCTATCTACTGCTACAAGCATCAAAATACTACTACCTCAATGAAGAAGCTCAACAGAAAGAATGAAAGTTTGCTCCTAGAGAAGCTCTTAATAGATATTTCATTCTTCAGGTACAAAACTGCAAAAGGTCTAATGCTGTATTCATGTTATGTTTGCAGTCAGCTAAGTATTATGTAACTGAGTCTGTAAAGTCCATGCCTTTTGAGAGAGTTCATCCACATGTAAAAGACAGACAAAACCGCCTTCACTTCCCTAACATAAATGGGGAAGTGATAGTATTTAGAATTACTCCTTTGGACAAATGAAACTTAATATTTTACTAATGTGAATACAATCGCACAGCAGGAGGACCAGCTAAAACTCTGACCTAATGTTTGCTTGGTGAAGAACTGTCTGAATGACAGAGCTCAAAGCGTTGTAGTAAATGACCTATACCTGGCAGGCCACTGGTCACCAGTGGGATTCCTCAGGGTTCAATTCTAGGGCCAAATCTGTTCAGTGTATTTATCGAATATCTCAGTGCAGGAGTTGAATTCACCGTTAGCAGGTTTGATGTTTGATACCAAGCTGGAAGGTACTGCTGGGTCACCTGGGAGACCAGAGGCCTTGCAAAGGACTCTAGATAGGTTTGAACATTGGGTAAACATTAATGGGATGAAGTCTAACAAGACAAAATGCTGGATCCTGCACCTGAGAGGGAGTAGTGCTGGGCAAAATACAAACTCTGGGAGGTGTGGCTGGAGGGTAACCCTGCAGAAAGGGATCTGGGGATGCTGGCTGACAGCAGGCTCACTCTGAGCCAGCCATGTGTGCCCAGGCAGCACAGAGGGCAACCGCCATTCTTGGAACATCAAACACAGCATCACTAGCTGTCAAAACTAGTGATTATCACTCTGTATTCCGCTTTGGTGTTCCCTTACCTCAAATATGTGTGCAGTTCTAAGCTCTGCAATTCAAGAGGGATGTGGAGTTCCTTGAATGCATCTGGAGGAGACCAACAAAGCTGCTGAACGGCCTGGAAGGCATATCCAAAAACGAGGAGCTAAGAACTCTGGGCTTGTACAGTTTGGAGAGAAGGAGACTGAGGGGTGACCTCATTGCTCTCTATAGTTTCCTGAGGAGGGAAGTGGAGAGCTCTTCTCCTTTGGGTCCAATGATGGGATATGTAAGAATGGTTCAATGCTATATGAGGGAAAGTTCAGACTGAACATTAAGAAGTATTTCTTTACCAAGAGGGTGGTTAAACATTGCAGGAGGCTTCATGGAGAGATGATTGATGCCCCAAGCCTGTTAGTGTTTCAGAGGAAGTGACTGCCCCTGTACTGGGCACTGGTGAGGCCACATCTCAAATCCTGTGGTCAGCTTTGGGCCCCTCACAGACTTTGAGGTGGTGTAGTTTTTCCAGAGAACCTCAAGGGAACAGGGGAAGGGTCTGGAGCACAAGTCCTGTGAGGAGTGGCTCAGGGAGCTGGGAGTGTTTAGGCTGGAGAAAAGAAGGCTCAGGGAGACCTTATCACTCTCTATAACTGCTTGAAAGGAGGGTGTAGCCTAGTAGGGGTAAGGGGTAGGGGAATACCCAAGCAACAAGAGATAAGACAAGAAGAAATGTCTTCAAGTTGCACTAGGGGACATCTAGATTGAATTTTATGGAAAACTTCTTCACCAAAAGGGTTATCATGTACTAGAACAGGCTATCCAGGGAAATGGTTGAGTCACCATCCCCAGAGGTATTTAAAAGATATTTAGATGTGGTGTTTAGGGACATGTTTATTAGTAGACTTAGCACTGTTAGGTTCATGGTTTGACTCAATTATCTTAGAGGTCTTTTCCAGCCTAAATGATTCTATGATTCTATGAACAAGAAATTGAATTAAAGCTCACATATAAAAATTTAATCAGGAGGAGATTAACAATAAACACTATTTCTCCATTTTAATTAAAAACATTTTTTTCCCCAGTGTCTTTTTACCAAATGAAAGTCTGGTATTTCTGAAAATACTCTGAGTATACTTTTTAATTCTTTCTAATGCTAGGAGAATGAAGGTGTAAGGTGACATGATTACTCTTTACTCTCCTGTATCCCTGTCAAAAAAATAATTTGATGCTGCTAAATGTAGCAGGCATACACTAACATATCAAGGATTCAGTATAAGAGTAAACAAGCAGAAGATAAGAAAAATATTTCTGAAAAATGTCAGATTTTCAGAGACTGAACTTCTGAATTCTAGGGCAGGTTGGTAACACACAGCCCACATTACAGAATTCTCATACAAAAGGCACAAGTCAGGGAGATAATATGTCTAAAGCATATGTGTGGGATCACTGGTAGCTGCTGCAAACTCAAATCTTTTGTCCTTTTCATTACAACAAAGACAACATATAATGAAAATGTATACACCTGAAGCAGTACATTCTACATTCTAAATATCAAAAACAGGTCGCAACATACACCAGGAAATTGAAAACATGATTCTCACCTCTTCCTACTATCAATACAAGATTAGTAGAGAGAGTGAGATTCTCCCATTTAATATCCACTGGCAGAAACAAGACCAAAACACCATTCAGCTATGAAGTAAGATTTGTGGCAAACACAAAAAGAAGTGAAAAAATATATATTAAAGGCTAGGCTACACATATTAGCAGTACAGATTATATTGCAGTACACTAGGGGAGTGTTTCTTTGGCCATGATGGTCAAGCAGTACAGGCAAGAAAAGGTTTTTCAGGAGAGGTAATTTCTTTCATTAGACCAGCTGCTGTAATTGAAAAAAGAATCACATGGACCTGAGAAGTTCTGTGCTATTTCTAATCGTGCCTGCTGGAGTCTGATGAAAGAGCCTGTCTCTCTCTACAGTCTTGTCTTGGGAAACCCCTAGTCCACGACCTACAAACACACAGAGAAATGCTTCTGAAACTTATATCCTCCCATACGATTTCAGGGCTTGAGCTTATTTACAAAATATTACTGGTAGTTATTGAATTGAATCAGTACATGTCCCTGGATAGATCAAAAACATGATCACTAGCTTTTTAGAAATGGAATTCCAGTATCTTTTGACACAGGTTCCCAAAGTACAAAGAGAGGTATACAAACAGTGTTTGATGAAAATGTACTTAGGGCAAGTTTTATCTGAATATACCAGTAGAAGTTCTCTCTGCTCTTCGCAAAGGTCTTTAAAGTCAGATGGAGAGCAAATTTTTGCTGCTCACCTGCTTTAACCATTTTATCACACTTATATTCAGAAGCAGGCATATTTAATAACAGGGGTGTTTGTTGCCACAGAAACATAAGAGATTCTTGAAGCTGCTCTGAAGCAGAAGCTGTAAAAAATATTAGTAGATAAAGCAGATAAGCCAAGCTTCAATAAATAATCTAAATTTATGCAAATCAGCAGTGAAATTACTTTTTTAAACTAAATGCATTTCCTGGAACCATGCAAAAGTGAGGATATACTATTTTACAGGTTGAAAAAAAATAACATATAATCCTAAACTAGTGAAATATGGGCCATAAATAGCATAATATAATATTAACTGAAGGAGAACTAGGTCACCAAATTATCAAGCAAGCAGAGAAATGGTTGCCTTGAAACAGACATCATGGAAAATAGCAGGCTGTCAGTAGAAAAATCTATGACAGCATTTAGGGACACAGCAATAAAATGATAGCATGGCCAAAGCTCATTTGTAATTGCCAAACTAAGTTATTCAATTATTGATGTGACAATGGGCACTGTCAGTTTGTTTCTCCCCTCAGCTGTCAGTCTCTTAACAGAAGTACGGATCAGGGAGATTGACCTCTCCATCTTTTCAACCCTTCATGAGGTAGGAAGACATTAGCAATGAATAATTACAACATTTTGCACAAATAATTCAAATAAGGAATGAAATATTTCTGTTTGTTCTCCATATAAAACCAGAGGAGAATTACAGAAAAGAATTTTGCTGAGGAATTACTTACAGCACGTTTCCTTACTAAGGCAGGAAATATTGTTACAGTTATAAACCTTTTAATATGTTCTTCTGTTTTCTGGGAGATCAAATAATTTTTTAGGTATTTCAGGTTTATATATTGTTTATGGTATTGATTAATGTCAATGACAAATATGCTTCTGCAGGCTTCAATTTGAAGAGCCAAGTTTATGTTAAGTGTGGGTAAAGAAAAAACTTGATCAGAAACCATGTGTTTATTGCTTTCCTCATTTTTTAGCACTGTGATGCCCACTTTTCAGATATTCAATAAAAAAAGGGAGTAGCAGGGGGGAAATGTTCCAATTTATTTAATATAGGTATCTACCTCATTCTCTAAAACTCCTCATTTTAATCAATATTTAAAACTTATAATCTTTGTACATTGCTCAAATAATGTTAATGAGATAATTCTGTCCTTTTCAGGCAAACATATCTTTGCACCAATAAGACATGGAAGTCAGGACCACTGCGCTCAGAGATTACACTCATGACTTGGAAACGGTCTCATAAAGCTTTTGAAATTAACTGAAGACTTTAAAAATGAAACACTGGTTTCAATGACTTATGTTCAGAATAGAAATGATCAATGACACAATCAAAGTAGAAAGGATGTAGCAGAAAGGACCCTAGTATCTGTAATATTCACTGCATTTCTGGTTCAATATTTGACCTGCCTGTTAAAAGCCCAGTCCTGGTAGGTAGAAATGGCAAGTTATTATAACCTGAAAGCTATTTGGTGAATGAAATGGAGTTAATAGGAATCTCAGTGCCCAGTAGCTCTGTTGCAAGTAACTATGTAAGTAGAGCCATCATCCCAATTGGCATTCGTATGTCTATTCCAAGACAGACATAACTAAGAATGAAATATACTGATGATGGAGGCTTTTAGCTTCAGCAAATAGTTTTTCCTTTAAAATTCATATGTCACTGTGATTAACATGGCTTCCTCCCTGATCAATCTAGTATAAGAAGATTGATGATGCATTAGCTACTAAAAGGCCTAAATCTACTTGTTCTTAATGCGTTGCTCTCAATGATTCTTATAAGAACAAAAAAAAAATTCAATCAGATGGGTTGGTAAATCACTAGCCGTTTCTATCCATGATATAATTTCCCAGGGAGATGCAAACCCTCTAACTTTAAGGATAGTTTCTGAACATAGAAATGTCTCAGACAAGTTATATCATGCTCCTTCCTTATGAAGGATCTTAAGAAGCACACATGGAACCAAAAGTCACCAGCTATTGACTATCACAGTAGAGAATGCACATCTCTTTTGTCACATAAAAATATTTATGCCATGTGATTTTATTTTATTGCCTGATTTCCATAAAATTAAAATAGTGCAGGAGGAAAGCATTCATGCTTTTCCCTACACATCTAGGGACAAGGTAACTGTGATGACAGCCAACATGACCAACAACCTATTATTTACCTAGATTGAAGACTGTAGAATTTAGAGGCATTTGACATTCAATACATTAAAAATTTATGAGAATGGATGTATGATTGTATTAAATAGTCCCTATTCCAGTACATGAGAAGCTATTTTATCCATGACCTGTGGCAGACAGGCAGACCTGTCTTCTGATGCTCAGGTTTTCTGAAAACTGTAAATTTCTACAGCAGCTGCAAAAAGAATGGCTGTTCATGAGCTGATGGAATAGGTTTCATGTCACCATCGGAAACCATGACACTCTGACACTTTTAGGCTTGGTTAAAACGATTATGGCTGTGTACGGGGAGAAAAAAGAATTCCAATTACGTGATATATAAGCAGTTGAAATATTGTTAGGAAATACCAAATAAAATAATAGAGTAATAGAACTGTAGAATTGTAAAGCTGGAAAAGATCATTGAACCCAGCCAATTAACCTAGCACCGCTGTGTTCACAGCTAATATATATCCACATATTTTTTAATGCTTCCAGGAATGGTTATTCCACCACTTCCCTGGGCAGCCTGTTCCAGGTCCCGACCACCCTTTCAGTGAAGAAATTTATCTCAATAGTCAATCCCCTGGTGCAACATGAAGGCATTTCTCCTTGTCCTGTCACTTGTTCCTTGAGTAAAGAGCCTGAACCCCACCTGAACTGTAACCTCCTTTCAGGTGGTTTTAGAGAGCAAGGAGGTCCCCGCTTAGCCTCCTTTTGTTCAGAATAAACACCCCCAGCTCCCTCAGCCTCTCCTCATCGGACTTGTGATCCAGACCCTTCCCCAGCTTGGCTCCTTTCTCTGGAGATGCACCAGCCACTCAATGTCTTTCTTGTAGTGAGGGGCCCAGAATTGATCCCAGCTGGAATGGTGAGTGTGAGAAGCCATTTTAAGTTTTGTTTTTTCCCAATACTGGGAAAAGTATTGTCAGAGGCACGTGGGGAGAAGGCGTGCACACATGCCACTTGCAGAAAGGAGGCAGCTAGGAGATGGGGGAAGCCTTGTCTATGGGGGGACTTTGCCTAGCAACACCTCACAGAGGACACTGTGCACCCCAGAGACACTCCTGCAATTGCAATCAGAGGGGCTAAGGTCTCCACCAATGAACTACAGAGAAGGCTGGACTGGACCAGTGGCCTCCTGTCAGCAGGCGGACATGGGGAGGGGACAGGCGGTATAAAAACAAACTGCGTCACAAACTTCGGGCTCACCCGCTGGCTTCCTTGGGGGGGAGGGGGGCCTTTTGCTTGCCCTGGCTTGGTTTTGCTTTTCTTTGTCCCCTGGCTCCAGCTTGCCTCTTGGCCCTTGCCCTCACTCACCCTCGTGTCCGCCCCTTGTGCCAAACACTTGGCAGAACGCTGGCTGACCCGACCTGGGTCCTCCCTGTCCCTGCGTCTGCCTCCTGCCCTGTCCGTCGGCATCTAACCGATCCAGCCTCTGCTGCCGCTCCCTCCCGCGGTGCTGTCCAGTGTCCTGCACCGCCTGCCTGAGAGTTCACTCCCCGCATGTCCCGCCGTCCCTCGCTGTGGGAGCCACGCCTCTGAGAGCCGCGCATGCTCCACGGCAGACACGTGCTGACCGCGAGCGGCACATGCTCCACGGCAGACACGTGCTCACCGCGAGCCGCCCATGCTCCGCAGCACACAGCGTGCTCATTGCGCCCTCTGCCACTGGGATGTCAAGAGCATCCCTGGATCTGCTGGTGGTGACTCCTGCTTTTCCTGCCTCTCTCACCCCATTCTTTTTCCATGTTCTCTCCTTCATTTCTGTCTTTTCCAGCCCTCTTTAGTAGGGCAGTTACTTCTTTCTTTTGTTTTTTGCTATCAATAAATGCTTCCTAATAGAAAGTCTGTCTCGGTTGACTTGACTTTGTTCCTGGCCACCTAATTAAAGAACTTCTCGCAGTTCCTCTCAGTGGAATGCGACAGTGAGGGCCGGCACTCGCTGGCCAGCCCTCACCCAGATAATCATTGCCCTAGTCCTGCTGGCCATACTATTGCTGATACAGGCCAGGGGCCATTGGCCTTTTTGCCCACTTGGGCGCTGCTGGGTCATGTTCAGCTGCTGTCACCAGCACCTGTAGGTCTTTTCCCAAAGGGAAAGGGGTCTGTTATGACCCAAACCAGGACCTGGCACTTGGTCTTGTTGAACCTCATACAGCTGGCCTCAACCTGTCGATCCTACCTGCCCAGATCCCCCTTCAGAGCATTCCTACACTCCAGTAGATCAACACTCCCACCCAGCTTGATGTAATCTGCAAATTTACTGAGGGTGAATAAGACTGTTGTATTGTCAAATCTGCAAGATTTCATTTTGGATCTTCAAATTCAGCAACCTTTTAGCACAAGGTTGACGTTGCTGAGGAGTGAGTGGTATGCAGAACAGCTTTGTATTAACTTTTCTGTTCAGATCTTCAATTCAATTCAGGTACCTAAAAATAACCCCACTAAAATAGACTTGGGAAGAAGCACACACAATTAAAAAATGAACACACGAGATCTACAAGAATAGATAAGACTTCTGATTTTTTAGTCATTTCTAAAGGAAGGGAAATAAGAGTGGAAGAGTATATGACATTCGGAAAGAAACAGAGCAAAATTTGAATAACAACAGTATATTGCTAGCTGTTACCAGTTAAATAGTTAATATTTGGCCATGTAATACAGTTTGGATGAGAGGTTTTGCTAAACAATGTACAGATGTCTGTAACACACATTCGTATTTATTTTTTTGAGGTTAGATGGGCATGAGTGTACAACACAGCCTTGGCATTACCAAACTGAACAGCTAAGCCGAGACTATAAAATGAGATAACTCAGAAGAAAAGCTTCTAAATTGAAGAATACTGAAAATATATGGACATCTAATGTACTGCACTGTAAGTGTCAGAAGTGGCAAGTAAACAGCCTATTTGTCTATTGCAAACTTTTAGAGATGTTCCTTATTATTTTAGATTTCAGAATTTAACATGATTCACATAGAATCTTAATAAACCACACAGTTCTAGTCTAACTTCTACTCTTAAAAAGGAAATCACACTGGAAAGGCTTCCTTTTGTCTTTGTAAATCTCAGCCATTATGAACGTCCAGTCCAGAATTACCCAGCTAGGGGCTCTGATGAGAAAATTAACCAAAAATAATACCAACCCTTCAGATGTGTTTCATTATTATAAGCCATCTTCTCCTCTGCTTTGGAATTGTTGGGGCACCCAACATTGGTTATCTAAGTCTTGGCTAATTTGACAGTGAAAATTTTATTTGATAAAGTTATGAATATGAATAAATTGAACATTTTCATATTAAGCCTCTAAGCTGAAAAAGCTGGAAAATATTATAGATGAGCTTGTAAATATCAGTGTAGCAAATTCTGCAATGTTCATTTCTATTTTAGCAATTAATTTTGTTTTCTGATTATACTGGTAATTCTGTCTCCACGCTTTGCCAAAGTGTTTGGAAACTTTCTATGGCAAGTGTTGTTTCATTAAAACAAAAAACCCACCAACCACCACCACCAACAAAAGCAGTCAAATAAACAAAAAAACCACCCAAAAAACAGAACCAAGAGACATCACAATGCATATAATTCTGAAACAAAATATCTCAGTGCATGCAATCCTGAAGAATCAGTCTTATCAGTTTCCATATGACATTTTGGCGCAAAAGTGATTACTAAACTACTACTACAGATTTTATTATTTCTAGATTATCTCAAGCAGAATTTTTTGCTGAAGAGACAGAATGTTATCAGCTATTTTCTCCCTTTTCCTCTCTTACCATTTAAGCTACTTAAAAGAAGGAAAAATATTAAAAAAAAGAACCAAAGAAAACTCCCAAAAACCCAAACCAAAAATAAGAAGTTCTGAACATGCAAGTCAATTTATAATCTACCTGGTAAAACAGTAATTAGCACAGGAGTCTAATCTACATACCACTTGAAACTGGAAGTTGATTGAGGCAGAATTGAAGATGTGCAAAAATCTCAAACAGCACAGTTTAAAATCAGTTAAAAATCTAATACAGAACATGGATAGAAATGTGGATCTTGATAAGAACAAGTCTGAGTAAACAAAAATGCACTTCTAAATACAGTTGACTAACATACTTATGGGTAGCCTAAAGGGCAAGTGAGGTGAGAGAAATGCAAAAACAAATTTAACTGGAAATTAGAAGCAAATGATGTATCAAAACAGATAAACTTCAGAAGATAAAATAACACTCATGTCCAATAATTGTTCCATCATTACAGACTGGAAATACAATACATAAGAAGGCAAATTCACCTTCAAAAAATTCTAGAATTCTGGACTCTTTTTGCCTGTTAAGCCTACAAAAAAATTGATTCTGCTCATTAACCTCCAAATATCTTTCAGAGATGCAAAGACTAAGTTTGGAAGCAAAAGTGTGGGCTGCAACACAAAATGCAATTACAGTGTACATAAAGAGGAGTGCAAGAAAAGGCAGAACACTCATGAATGCCAGGTACTGAAACACCTAAATCAGTATGGATGCTAGCATGCATACATATAGAAACACTGACTTTTTAGGCAGTCAGTTTATTTAAAATTCTTTATTCTGTAAAGCTGAGGCTGTCAGGGATACAGAATTATTAAATTATTTCCAGAGCATATGTTGTTTTGATGTTCTTGCTGTCAATCACTGAATTTGACCATTGAGGTAAACTAACTTTTTTAATTACTCTCTATGCAGTGAAACCAAATCAAACTTCAATTTCCAAATATTGTCAGTGAATTTGTATATATGCTACAATAATCTCAGATTTCATTTTATAATTATTGTAGAAAAATGTTAATTTTTCCTTCCCTCAAGACTGTGTGCTTTAAAGTATGGATTTTGAAAATAGTGGCACTTCTTTCCTAGTTGTGACTGCCAAGCATTATTGCTGTTGCACTAGGTTCTGCAATGCAACTCACATTAAGTTGTAAACAAAGTTCAGGTTTGAAGGACAAGAGTAATTGAATTTGCTTGGGCATCACATGTAGTCAGCAATTTTCATGGGAAAAAAAGAAAACTATAAATAGAAAAACTATGTCCAGAAAGATTAGTTAAAAAGTTTCTATTAACAATAAGTAAACTGCTGCAGTAATTCATAATTGGACAGTTTCACCTTATTTAGATATCTTATGAAGTAACCTGGTTTCCTCTGATTTAGTAAAAATAATTAAATGTGATTTGATTTTGCTCCAGTTACTATAATATAATTTGAGTTTTCAAATGGGAGACCTTTAATGAAAATCTTGAAAAAAAAATCTTTTTATGATTATTTTTTATGATTATCTTTTATTTGTTCCACTCTTCATACCTGAGGACACTGCCCCTGAACCTGTTGCTAAAGACTGTAGTGGTTTGAAAACTGAAATTACACTCGTAGTTCAGGAATAAAGACCAACTATTATTATAAAAGGAGTTTATAAATAGAAAAAACATGGATCTTGTCAAGATAGAGGACCTCTTCTTTAAGCAAAAGGGGCATGACTTCTAACTACCTTGCATATATGTACACAGCCCCACAAGAATTTCTTTGTCCCAAAATAAGTGTTTTAGTCTTAGAATCCTTTTGAAATACCTAACAGAGTAACTTTAAATCCAAATAAATTAGGAAATAGTAATGTACATGACATTTTAATTTGAAGCTAAACTAATGACAGACTTAGTAACTAAACTACTTGTAATTATTCTGAAATCAAGAATTTCACTGACTACCAGTTTTTTTCCTCTTTTTTTTTTTTTTATGGTGGTAGGTATTGTAATTTCATTTTAAATATACAGTTCCCTGAGTAAAGAACAGACTTTTATAAAGTATTTTATCTACCTACTTTTTAACATTAATTCCACAACTTTTCGTCTACTTCATTTCTTCTGCTTGATTTTATAAAGAAATATGCCAAGCACCATTATTTTGTGCCTAGAAACTGTAAAAAAGCAAAGCTAAACTGATAATACTCTTTGGATATATTCAATGCCTAAGTACTCATAAGATTATTCTCAACTAATCATTAATTACAAATATTCAGGTAAAGACCTAAAAATATTTTTAGTCTGTAAAGCCATTCATGCAAAAATTAAGAAATGCTGATTCACAGTTTTTATCTAATTTGAGGCCTCTTTTACATCCCTTCATTTACAGCAAGGAATCAAACTTTAGAGTGTCTAAGTTTTCTGCCTAATTCCACAGTATGATGTAGAGATAATCATGTAACCACATAAAGACAGAGATGCTCAGCCAAAGTAAAACTTGTCATTTTGTAAGTTTCAAGTGCTTTAGTTCATGATTCTCTTTATAAACACTGAATTAATTTTTCCTATGCTGTCTTCCTTTATGTCAGTAAGGAGAATGTAAATAATATTCAGCAGAAGACTTTTCACAACAACAAGTCTTGACCCACTTCACCACTGGCTCACAAAGGTCCATTCTTCAGATACAAGAATGGCTTTCAGAGGCAGTGACAGATAATCCCATAGCAAGCAGTTGGTTAGGTCAGGAGATGCTCCACTAAGATATATGGAATGATCACAAGAATGTGGTTCTGTTTGGTCAATAAAATAGAGGAAAAGGTGATTTTCTTGTCCCTGTACAGAAAAATAAAAATAGAAGACTTACAGAAGAAAATCATGGGTAAAGTTGAAGCTATAAAGAGAAGCCCAAGCTGAACCTTCCCCTGTTCTACTAAATCAAACTGTATAGTTCTTTCAAGGCAGCATTTCTTTCCAGTGGTGCAGAACACACATTGAACTGCAAAACTGCTCAAGCAATTTGTTTTAGTTTTCAGCAAAAATCATTGAGACTAAGAATGGAAAAATTATTTTGGCAACTTCAATGCCTTTTTTGCTGGAGAGAAACAAGAAAGCACTTATGAAAGCACTGAATGTGGGTTAACTGATTTTTAATTCCGTAGAACCCAAAAATGGTAATTTTACGGCAGAGATTTATTTCTGATAAACATCCAACACTAATAAAAACAAGGTGATAATATTCCTTTAACAACACAATTCAAAAGAAGCTGAAGTTTCAGTAAAATTAGCCATGTACTGTGTCTGTAGGTGAATGTCTGTAGTAAATATGTAGTACTTGCAAGTAAATACTAACTCTTTCTACATTACTTTGCCACCAAGATTGATTAAACACAGATTTATTTTAAAGAGATGGAATACTAATTTGCATCAGTATGTCACAAAAACCTATTATATTGGTTTGAAATTTCCTTCCCAATTATTTACAAATGTCTAACAACCAGAGGTTAAAGTTATGCTGGTATAGTAATTTGCTATCTTATTCATGCAGAAGACAAATATTAATGACTTCCATTACTGCAGTTAAAATTCATACAATAAATCTTATTTATGAATTTGAATGTACTTGTTTTCCATGTTTATCACATATAAAAGTAAAGAGTGATTTGCAATTTGCTAACAGAAATACGCTTAGGAGTATTAATATTTAAAATTGCAAGAGGATTATAACATTGAAGAAACAATAGATGCTTTCTAAATACCTGCTCATTATATTTTTATCACTCTCTCATTAAACCAAATATGGGAGCATGGTGGGTTTTGTTTTGTTGGTTTTTTTTGTTTATATACTGTTTGTTTACTTCATGAGATTTTTCCAAGTTTTTAATCTTGGGCATCATGTCTATTACCTGAATGTGTTTTTCTGTACTTCATCAGAAACCTCAACATTACATATTCAATCACCACTCTAACAGCACACAAGCAGCATATCTGTTTTTCCAAATACAAGAAAACAGTGTATGGCATACTCAGTTTAACTCCATCCAGTTTCAGTGGTGTAGTTCTTTTACAAATCTGAAATATAACCTTGCTGACTGACTTTCTGATGTCAAGCAGCCTTTTTTTTTTTTTTTTTTTATTCTACAGTGTGTCACAAAGACAATTGATTTGCTCAGTATTTGACTGTAACTGATTTTAACGTTGACTTTAATGGGTCAGTGCTGTTTCCAAACAGCTCTCAGATTCTTGGATTGTTGGATTTTGGGCCCTGATACCTAGGTCATGCTAAATTACATATATAAAGAGGTAGTGCAAAATTAAAATGAATCATCTGGGGTGTTATCTTTGATAGCTCTATAGTTTAGGTATTTCAGTAAATATTGTGGGAATAAGAATTGACCCATTTCTACACAAAGTGAAAACTGAAATCAAATTGAACACTGAGAAAGGCCTTTTTCTCATTACAGAGTTTGATTTTGAAAAAAATATATGAAAATAAGGACTTTCTAAAGTCTGATTTTATGCCTATTATTTTGTGTAGCAAATAAAAATTCATATTCATAGCTCCTAAGAAAACTGAAGAAAGATAAAAAAAAGAGTTTTTAACTCAATCTACTTTCAGAAAGTAATATGGCATTGCTACTTTAAATTTGACTCTCTCAGGGTGCCTAAGAATTCATAGCAATCAAACGGATAACGTTCAGTCCCCATATTTAAAGTGAATTCAGTCATGTGTGTGGAACATGACAAATACATAGCAGGTTTTTCTATATTTCCTTCCCAGTATGATCCTTTAGTATTTAGTACATATGACTATTTTCTAAGCTAAATTTTAAAAAATATTCTTTTCAAAAATTATCTATGTGAATGTTAATCAATACACTTAAAATTATCATTTAGCTCTATTTAGTGTTGAACATCAAATGACTTCAAACATAAGTGACTGTGGAGCTCAGTTCTCCCTTTATTCCTCATTAGAAATTGTTTTTCTCACTGTGAAAAACAAGAACATTCACAGTGGCAAATATTGCACATAACATTTGCCTTGCTGCATTGTTATTTAGCAGCCTGCCATAAGTTTTGAACCTAAAACAATCCTGCTTTTATAGAGAAGATTTTGCCAAAATTTTTTTCTGTGACTCCTTTGGCATTTTTTCATTTCACTTGCAAATAATTATGTCTGAAAAGTAAAAATTACGTCAGTAGCTTAAAAGAGCACCTTAATTCTTATATTGATACTAATAAATAAAAGAAAGCTAGAGTTAAATATGGTGCAAAAATTATGATTTCAAGGGATAGCTTTAATTAAGAACTATATTACATGCATTTACTGCTGTTCTTGTTCCCCAAGGTTATTTGAAAATGATTAGTTGTCCTAGCAACTGAACTTTCAAAAATTCTGGCCTAATTTTCCATTAGGAGTATTAGTGGTCTAACATAGAATTTGAGTAAGCTATGAACAGTATGAGGGAATGGCTCAGGTTCAAATTTCCAAGCACAAAGGTCTGGATCCTCAGCAAACCTTTGACAAAATTCAAACTGCAAGTCAAAGATGGCATTGCATTGCCTCGTCTTTTGATTTTGCTGTTATCACAGGCTGTTTCGAGTCTTATTTCTGGAAGTCTGTTGTTTTCTGTGACTGGAACACTGAATCAAGAACCCAAATATTAAAAGTAAAGAACATTCACAAATTGAAGAAGGCTCAGTCCAAGGAAAACATGCATGCATTTAACAGCTAAGGGGACTAAAATAAACATTACAACATTTAATATTTACAGAGAAAACCATGGCTGGTTATAACAAGTGTTGTGATACACTTGACTACATATCATTATCTGTCTTTAGAAAAAATAATAGTTAAAAATATTAGATATTGCCCCTTCTGCTGCCCGCATTTTCTCCCCTATATTTAATGCCAGAAGGCTACTTTTCAAGGAAAGTTTGTAAGGGAGGTATTTCATTAACTGGACTTTATAAATGAGCACATTTTCACCACAAGAGCAGACAGTTGCTTGTGATAAATGACAGAATTTTGCCTTTCCTTAATACAATGTTATTTCCAGGAAAATCCAACTTGGTCTCCATTATCTCCATCTATATAGTTCTCAACAGCTCACTTCTTTCCCTCGCATTTACCTCTTTGTGCAAGTCATCAAAGTTTTGGGGTGAATTCTAAAATGAGCCTTTGTTTGATTTTACATTGGAGCATTTTGCTGCAATTTTCCTGTCTCAAGGAACATTCAAGGAAGCCACCTTTTAAGTTCAACTCAGAACAGCAGAGAAATAAAGGAATTAGATCAATATATTAATAAGTAATATAATGCTGTGCTAAACTAGAAAAGTCCTTAGAAGCAATTAACAAAAGTCACAACAAGTTTAAGTGCGCAAAGAATAATAAATTTGTTTATTTGTGTTGCCTCTTTTTATGAGAAACACTGAATGAGTGGCTGCATTGTATAGCTGATATCATAATAGGCTCTCCTCAGGGTGTGGAATTGTTGGCGCAAGTCCAGATGAGGTCAACAAATTGATAAGAGGACTGGACCACCTCCCCTATGGAGACAGCCTGACACAGTTGGGACTGTTCAGCTTGGGCAAGAAAAGGTTGAGTGGAAACGTCAGAGCCACCTTCCAATATCTGAAGGAGCCTACAGTGAAGCTGCCCTTTCATCAGGAACTGCAGTGACAGGACAAGGGGAAAGTCTTCACAATGAAAGAGGGGAAATCTGGGTTACATATATAGAAGAAAAAATTCTTCCCCTTGAAGCTGGTGAGGCGCTGGCACAGAGAAGTTGTGGATGCCCCATCCTTGCAAGTGTTCAAAGCCAGGCTGGATGGGGCTCTGAGCAACCTGTTCCAGTGGAAGGTGTCCCTGCCCATGGCAGGCGGGTTGGAACTGGATGATTTTTAAGATCTCTTCCAACCCAAACCATGCTGTAATTCTATGAACTGAAAGAAAAAAAAAACATCCTGAAGTTATTGATTTCTGAGTCAACATATTTAGTGATGAAATTATTCATTCTCAGTTATACCCAGCCAAATTTTGGGTATACCCAAATATGTTGTTCGAGTAAATCCAACTACTTTAACATGGACATATAACTCATTGCAGTAGTTAGAAATTTCATCAGACAGCCAATTAATCAAATAGAATTCTAATGCTAGAATTCTAACAAATTTCTAAAAGAAAATGCTTTACTGCTTAGTATTTCCTCTCAGGATCTTTCTTAAAGACATTAAAAGACATCTTTCTTAAAGACATCTTTCTTAAACACATTAAAAATTATGTAAGTGTAAGTCTGGTGGATACTCACTGGTTACCTCAATCATGTATGGACAGAAGAATCATGAAGAAGTGAAATCTCACAAATATTTGTTGCTGTATGTTTGTAAATAAGTATCTGATATAACACTTAATGAGGAAAAAATGGCTCCAAATCACTAGAGGAATTGAAGTGCAGTACCATTTAAGTTACTCTGTGAACTCTGTTAGATCTCCTACACCGTCAGTTGCTTTTTCTTTGACTCAGCACAAGAAAACAGGGCTTTGACAAAAAAATAAGCAGAGTGTAAATTATTTCATATTAGTAAAAAAATCCCCCAAAAACAAAAAACCAAAACTGTTGCATTTTACCTGACTGGTAAATTACTAGAGACAAAGGAAAACCACAGAGGAGTCTTACATACTATAGAGTAAATACACCGGTTTTGATGAACAGCCAAATTGAGAAGACCACCCATCATGGTGAACAGAACTGAACTCCAAAAGATTTAAAAATTTAAACTTAAATAAACAGTGTATTTAATTTGAAACGGTAATACAATCTAGGTAGGACTCTCCTGCTAAATTTAAGCTCATCTGCAACATGCATGGAGTTGAAAAAATGAACAGATCACATTCCCCAAGACTGTAATATGTGTGATTTTCCTTTTGAGTGCGTAATGGCAATCTATTATATGACAAGGCAATAATAAACATGGGAATAGCCAATGACCTTGAGTAACCTTAGATGAGCACATATTTTGTCATTAACTAGATATATTCCAGGAAAAATACAGCAACATGAAAACATAACTTATTTATAGCAGAAAGTAACTACAAGGCAATAGCCTGAAGAGAAGCAGTAAGACAAAAGCTGGAAAGTAGAAAAAGAAACTTTTGAGGTAGTCTTTGAAGAGAGCACATCAGCTTATCAGGAGGGAAAAAATTAATATAGGTTGGGGACAGCAGATGAAAGAATCAAAATACATTAAAATATAAAGACAGCAACTCTCTGTTTTCAGAGAGTTCTTTCCATACAAAACATATTAAATGCATTGATGTACATAGCAAATTAGAAACAAAAACTTTTAAATCCCTTGTGATATGTCACATAAGTCCAGCCAGGATTTCAAAAGTATACCTCAAGTTATGTGTTCAGAAACATCAAGAAGCTTCAGTCTCAGGAGTACATTCCCATGAAATATGGACATGGCTGTAGAAATTAGCAAATGTATGTTAAAAAACAGACCCATCAAATACTATGCCAAGCACCTACCAGTACAAAACACTTGTATAATCTGTTGAACAAATATGCTTCTATAACTAAAATTACATTTAAAATAACAGATTTATTTACAAGCAAAATGTTGAACATATGAAGTTACTGTGAAATTTATTAACTTTCCAAAGAAACAACATCTGTTAATTGTGTGATGACATACAGAACAGTTAATATATTAAATATGTATTGGGCTTGCCTGGCAAGGTTTTGGTGGGATGGGGGCTACAGGAGTGGCTGGTGTGAGAAAGTGCCAGAAGCTTCTCCCAATGCCAGCTGTCTCTGGGGCAGATCCACTGCTGGGCAAAGTCGAGCCCTGGGATAGTGTATTATGGAAGGGAAGAAAAGTTATTGCACAGGAGCAGCTTCAGCCAGAAAGGACAGGAGTGTGAATGTATGAGAGGAACTGCCCTGCAGACACTCAGGGCAGTGCAGAAGGAGAGGCAGGAGGTGCTCCAGGAGCCGGAGCTGAGATTCCCCTGTCGCCCATGGAGGACCCCACACAAGAACAGGGAGATGCCAGAAGGAGGCTGTGACCCCTTGGGAAGACCGTGATGGAGCAGCCTCCAGGCAGGGCCTGTCAACTCATAGAGCTCACACTGGAGCAGGTTTGCTGGCAGGACTTGTGACCCCATGTGGGATCCACCCTGGAGCAGGCCCTTCTGGAGGAACTGACCCCATGGGAGGGACCTACACTGGAGCAGTTTGTGAAGAACTGCAGCCCATGGGAAGGACTCGCACTGGAGAAGTTTGTGAAGGACTGCCTCCCATGGCAGGGACACCACACTGGAGCATGGGAAGAGCGTGAGGAAGGAGCAGTAGAGACAATATATCATGAACTGACTGCAATCCCCATTTTCTGTGCCCCAGCGCTACTGGTTGGAGGAGGCAGAGAAAAAAAGGTGTGAAGTTGAACCTAAGAAGAATGCAAGAGTAGGGAGGAAGTGTTTTAAGATTTAGCTTTTATTTTTCATTGTGTTTCTCCTGATTTGATTGCTAATTATTTAAACTAATTTCCCAAAGTCAAGCCTGTTTTGCCCCTTACTGTAATTGGTAACTATTCTCAACTCACATGGCTTTCATTATAATTTCTCTCCCCTGTCCAGTTGGGGAGGGGAGAGATAAAGTGGCTTTCCTGGGTGCTTGGTGTCCAGCCAGCATTAATCCACAAAACATTTATTTTGTATAACAGAATATATATAGTAACTGTTTGTAGAAAGAAAATTAAACTGAGTTTCCCAAATTATATTAAAAACATTGAAAATATAACTCACCTGTGTACCTGCTGAGCATATATGATGTGGATTTTCTTGGACTAACAAATTAATAATCCCCAACACTGCAGTTTGTTTTTATTCCATTCAGGAACAAATAATTTTTGGTGGAACAAATAATTTTTTTGAACTGATACATGATCTAGTTGTATAATTTATAGTAAACACATGGTAATTAGATGAATATAAATCTAAGTTTGGATTAATGTAAAATTAATATTTTTCCCTCTTTTTTTCCTCTAAATCTTTTTGACAAGAAGTTGGATAGTTCAGATTGCTGAACTGTTCAGGACCTGAAGTGTTCAGGGTCTGAATGAACACTTACGTACAACTTCTTTCATCATCAATCATAATATATATTTCCACCCAACATTCTCCCTGAAAACTGGATAAAAGTAAAGATTCATTAGTATCTTTACGTCCAATCAACTGAGCATAAGGATTATAATCTTATTCCCAAGAACTTTGACTTCAGCTTTGACACTTCACAGTGCAACTACTGTACTCATGAATTCAGCCTGTTTATGCATGTATGTAACTATTTAATCCTGATGTTAATTAGGGAGAATGTATCTATACAGCTTGAAATTCTTTTATGTTGCTCGAGGATAATGTTTGTATGCACTTTTTTCAGTTCTCCTAACTTGTTTTCATCATTTCTTTAAAAGGCTGTCACTCCCCTCCAATATATTTTTTTAAATAATACATCAATGTACTCTATTGCATTTACTGGAATGACTATATGGAACCACTGGGAAGACAAAAAAGGGGTCTTAAATACGCACAAGCAGAGCAAAGAACTAGCTATTAAATATCCCTACATAGCTGCAGGAGAAAAGACAGATCCCTTGGTAAATCCAGGCTAAATGTGAGAACTCATTAAATCTTCAATGAGCAATTGTTATGGTAAGAACTTTGCATCAATAATTAAATCTATTTGTGATTTAAGAGGAGAAAAATCAACTGAATTTTAATGTATTGTGCATATATTTAACAATGGCTAATGGAGACAGATGTTAGGAGATAACATAACAGATGCTAAATGATTCTCTTGTTTTATAAGACATTTATAAAAGACTAACAAAATTAAATGTCAAAATGATAGAGTTACTCTCAGTTCAGAGATACAAGCCTCCCTAAACTCATTAAGCTGGAAACTATAGCAAGAACAGGTGTTCATATAAGTAGGATTTAAGTTTATATTACTGAAAATAATAGTACTTTTCCACATACTCACATGTTCCAGTATGTCTGTTAGTTCTGTCTTAAAATTGAAATATATCTTACATTCTCTGATTTATTTTATACTATATCATTTTACCCAATCTGTAAGGAGATGAAATTCCAGCTTCTTATTAATTTTTTATTTAGATACTAAGTTCAAAAGTATAGATGTCCCAACATTCATCTTACCCCAGTGGTGGGTAAGAAAATTATAAATAATATTGAGGAGAGAAAAACCAAGGTCATGCATCTACAGTTACTCCTGACCCATGTAGTAGTACTGTATTCTTGGTGATTAGACAGATTGAACACAAATATCCTTATGAGGGTTGACAAATTAGAAACTAAGTGATTGAAAAGGGAGGTTATGACCAAGTACTTAATAGTAAGATTGATTTGTTTTATAATGTCTCTGTTTTTCCATTAAAAGTGAGAAAAAATAGGGTCTCATCATAGATTCAAACAGGTCTTAAGATTCTGATCTGTTCCATGGCTTGTATTCTGCAGTTTTAGGCACAAATACCTCATCAAATAATGACACTAACTTAGGGAGTATATAAGGGATCATCTGCCCTAACACTAAGCCACAGACATACATAATTTGGTTATTGATTAAGTTCTTGTTATAGCAAAGGAAATTCTTTTTAACAGTATGAAGGTTACATATGTAAACTTCTTAGCTGGATCTAACACCAAATATTTATTTTTCATTAGAGAAAACATTTTTATTTAAATTACTTATGTCAGGTTAATGTTATAACACAAAATAGGCTTGTTGTTGCATGAGAATAAAAAAAAAAAAGAATGGTGCAATAAACAAAACTGGAACTCAAAAAACTGATTACACAAAACATTGCAAAAAATTACTAGAACTATTGAATCTACACTGACAGTTCAATTTTTAGGTGATTATTAGTATATAGTTCAAATCTGCGTAACAGAATAAAACATTTGTGGTTGTAAAAAAGAAATAAAATAAGGAAAAACCTTCCAAACATATTGGCTGCTTGAAACCAGGAAAAATTGATTAGACATTACAGTAAAATCCCTGTAATTCCTGGTTAACAAAACTTAGCATTTTTCTTGACCAAAAGGGTAGTTTTGATCAGAAACATTTGTCAAATGCCAAATTTTCAAAAAAAATAACATTTCAAAAAATAACATTTCAAAAGGGAAAGAAAATGTTCTGTTATCTAGAAAATTATGGCACTCACCTATACTTGCAGAAACTGTTATAAGAAATATAATTTGATAGTAAGTTTTTATAAATCAGATAATTTTTCTCATATTCTGGTAAGCCATATAATGAACACTTGCGAGTAAGCTTCTATTCATGAACTGTTCTATTTTGTATAAATAAGGCAATATTAACTGGTCCACAGACTGGGCAGCTCTATCACACAGTGATTTAAAGTTCACCAATAACAGAGGAAACTTTATTTCAAGATATGACTTTTGAAAAGTCTCTCACATGTATACAGAGCATGTGTTCACCCACTGAACAGTCTTATCCTCTTTCTTGCACAAAATAGAATTTCCTGTATAGTTAAAAAACTTCTCTATGACTTATTTGCTCTAAACATTCATTTGAACAAGAATAAATCTGTTTATACCACCTTTCAAGTGAAGCTTTCAAGTACAGAAATCTGTAAATCTCTTAATACTTGTACGGCATTTGGATAAAACTAAGGACCTTAAATTTTCAAAAGCTCTCAAACCACTTGGAAATCTGAGCCTGTTTTAAGGTTCAGGGGACTTGGTGCTTTGAAAAATGGGAGAGCACTTATGTCTTTGAAAAATATATAGTCAATAAAGAGAGCTGTCATTTGAAAACAGGCCAAGGACAGTAGATTTCCAGCAGTCCTTTGCCCTCTCACAACTCATTGCTCACTCAGCACCTACAAGAATTTATTTCAGTTTCAAAGACTAACACAAACGACACAAGGTCAGACAAACAAAGCTGTTGAACAATTAATAAACATTTACATCCATATTGTAAATCCACCAACTATATAACTGGCAAAATAGAAAGCAATTAATATGAACTAAAACAGTTCTCAAAAAAAAATTCATTCTGTATTCAGAGGCAGTTGAGGATATATTGTAAAATGCATGTGAAACATGACAAGCTGACTGCCTGACCACTCAATTAAAAATCTCTGGAAAGGAAGATGTGTACAGATTCTGCTTTGGATGAGGGCATAAATGTACTTTAATTCTTTTTTTTATTCCCTCCATTTTCATTGTAGTTGGTTTTAATGTTTAATACCCCAAAACAATAAAACATTAGGCTGATAAATTATGTAATTAAGAAAACCATCCCAAAATTTACAAGTATTCTGCTTTAAAATGCTGTTTTCACGAGTTTGAGATTTTTTTTTCATAGCTCTTTAAAAAAAAAAAAAAAAAGAGGGTGAACTAGCAAGGTTGAACATTCCACACATTATTTTTTTATGGACAGAAAGAAAATATCACAACCTTGTTTTATGGGCTTTGCAGAAAGCCACAACACTCAGAAGTACATTTAACTATTTTAAAGCTTTTCAGTTAGACCTGCTTGAGTGAATTAAATCATTCCCCTCCACACTTTTTTCCTTTGTACATGTGTGTGTGCCAGTAGAAGCCAAAGATGTCATCTGTGAAGCTACATACATTCCAAGAAGAAGATATGCCATTGCTCTCAGACATAAGGCTTTTTTCTATTACCTTCCAAATAATGCACTTCTATTTTTGTGGCTTCTCTTTCTTTGGTATTTTCTTTTAATGTAAGCTCCTGTAGGAAGGGGAATTTGAGTCCTCATGCAGTTTGGTCAGGGATTTCAAATCAGTGAGATCTGGCTAATAGTCAGGTATTTTATGATGATAGATTACAATTATAATTTATAGTGTAGTCAGTAATTTTAATGACTTTTGCTTGGGAGACAGTCTGTGTTCTTGCATGAATGCAAAGCATATATGGAGCTCGTTCCCATCCCTCTGTAATGTGCAAGGAAGCCACATCAAAAGGTAGGTTATAATAGCAGCCAGCTGGACCAGCGGTCCAATCCATCCATGATTCTTTTGAGAAACTGGTAATTTATGGTATTGTTTAATTTCATTCTTCTAGTCATGAAATTCTGAGTCACAGCCTTGACCTTCCACCAGTGTTTGAGTATTCATAACAAGTACTGTAATAGAAAAGAGAGCAGTGAACTGATCTAGCCTAAAAAAACACCCACTTTTCTCCATAGTTTTTTACCCTGGATTAGTTCAGATACCCCATGGCCTTGCAAACAGACATACTTTTTTCCTGCCTCTGTGGGTGTGGGGGGAGCAGTGGTGACTGTCTAGCTGTGGGAAAGAAATATACAGTGCATAAGACATACCTTGAATCCAGTAAGGCTTTATGCTCTGTGGTTCTCCTTTGGAATATGAAGTACGGACCAGCAGTCGCACTGGAATCTGGCTGGACACCTGGGCTCAGTGGTCTTAACCAAAATCTTGATGTTCAGCTGGAAGATGACAATGAGCAGAGTACTCCAGAGGATGATGCAGGGTCCAACCATGTTCAACATGTTCATCCATGACATGGATGTTTGCAATGCACCTACAAACAACACTGAATTATGGGGAATGTCTGAGAGTAAACAGCAGAGCTTCACTTCACAGGGACTTTGGTAAACTTTAGGTCTGAACTAATTTGATGAAGCTCAGTAGTGAGATATTCAAAAGGCTATATACTTGGAACAGAATCACCCAGTACCTGGGAACTGACAGGCTGAGATAAAAGGGACATCAGGATTACTGTGAATACCAGGCTGAATATGGGCCTGGTGTGGTCTCCTTTCACAAGTAGAGTAGACTGAATTCTGGGCTATACGACACAACTAGCACATCTAGGGGAAAATATTATTGCCTCCTTCAAGGTACTGCTGAATCTGCCTTTAGAATACCGCTTTGAAGCACCAGCAGTTCAAAATGAATGTTGAGAAACTATCAGGAATCCTTCAGAGAACTATTGGGATTGCCAGAGTGATTCAGCATATGTCCTAGTGAGAAAGCTGGGCTTGGACTACGCGGCAGTCTAGTGAAAGTCTACTGCTCCACTATTAGAGACAGGATGTAGACAAACTCTTCTCAGAAGAGACAATGCAACAAGGGGAAATGGCCACTGGAGAGGCTCAGACTGGAAATTAAGGAAAGCATTTTACAGTGGAGAAGGTGGTGTAATCCTGGAAGAAGGTACACTGTTGGAGTATCGATGATAGTCCTGCTTCAGGCAGGAGGGTAGATTGGATGGTCTCTAGAAACTTCTTCCAAACAACATTTCTATAATTCAAAAGGTCTATTGCATTGCACTTTTGCTCATTGTTGCAGCTTCAGATTTTTATGGTTTGTAATTTGTCCATTATGTGAATGTATGCCTTCTCCCCAAAAATGTTTAAGAAAATGCCCAACACTGAAGTGTCGCTGTTGAGGCAGACTCGACACATGCATATAGATGACAATGACTCAGTCCAAGGAGAGAAAAGAGCTAATTTATTACTACAGAGCTTCTTTTATATTATTTCATAGCATGCGTGCTGCATGTCTATTGGCTCCTAACTCACTACATTTCAAACTCATTGGCTACCTATAATTAGTACACTATCTTTGCAACAACAACCTCCTTCAAACATGTGCAGATTTCTCTCTGGTTTTTGTTTCTTGCTCATGTTGACACCAAGATTCTCATGGGTACGAATGGATTGTGTCTGTTCGGTGTCTGTGAGTTGAGACACACTAGTTGGCAGTTCCCACACTGAAAGAAATGCTCAGCATTCACATGGCAACAAAAGCAAATCTAAAATATCTGCATTGTAAGTGTAGTTCTTTGAATAATTCAATCACAAAATGTTATGAAGCAAAAAAGTAATTAAGGAAAATGAGAAAAGAAAAGCATTGCCCACAGAGACCTTTTCCTTTGCAAAATGACCAACTGTTATTTAGATATACACTTAAGAAATACTTTCTCATATTTAGCTAACTTAAGATGCTGTAAATGAGTAATGGAATTCTTATGAATGCACTGCTCTTTTGTTTTCCTGAATGTATTTGAAAATATTATCATTTTAGCAATACAATTATTATAATGAAGAGGAAAATCTGCTATAAATTAATAAGATTTCAAAATAAACAATAATATATTTTAAAAGTATATTGTTGAAAATTATTTAATAATAGCTGTTGTTTGCTTATATATTCTACTTAACTGCCTGAATCATTTGTTAAAAGCAATAATTTAAATCTGAATTTCTAACTTATTAAGGCTGAGCTAAGGGTTGAGCAATTATATAATTAAATCCGTTGTTATCTCAACAAGTTCTCACTAGTACACATGCAGAGTGTGATATTAAAAAAACCCACCTATTTACTTATGTGATATAACATTACCAAATTTATATAGATATACATGCACTGGAAGTTTGAAAAATTAGTCCTCGTTTATGCTGAATTTCAGAAAAGTAAAATAAAGGAACATTAAAAACAGATAGCAAGTTTAAGTTTCCCTATAATCTGTGTATATATTTTCTCAAATTGTACAATATTCCTTTTAGCTAATGAACCCGTGTAGGGACGAGTTACCAACCTTATAGAGTGCACAATATTTCTGCAGAATTCAGACAACTCTCTTTATAGATACATGTGCTGATTGATATCTAAAAAAAATAAACTAAAATTGAAATAAAGACTCCTAAAAACCCGCATGCATTTTGCTTATGTGACCAAAGGTGTCGGGGTTTTTCTTCCTGCCCACAAAACCCCTGGACAAAGTAGTTGCACATGTGATACCACTAACATACACAGAGAGCCATTTTCTACTAAAATGTGGTTCCTGTGTAGAAGTCCCAAGAGGGAGGGAAGTACACATTCAGAGAAGAAAGGTGGTCATGATAACTCTGTCAAAAGCATTTGACAGCATAGGATCTTCATCTTAAACTGTAGAGATTGTCCTGCCCCCGGGGATGGGGAGCAGAACAGGTTTGAAGAAAAGTCAGATCCCTGAGGGCACTGCTGCCCTCCTACCCTGAATGCAGAGGAGCATCCCAACGCCTGCACTCTCCCCTTCCCCCTCCTCATGGGACCTGGGTGAACAGTGAGGTTTGGGGGTCACAGGCTGAACAGGGTGGCTGGTGTGGATCCCTTACCAACTTCTTGGCTATACCCAGTGAGTCTCGTGTGTTTTTACTGGTACGGCTTTAACAAATCACACTGGGATTGTGTCAGAACTATCCAGCTGCCAACAGAGCAATCAAATAACCCTTCTTTACATTTCTACCAACACTAGTTTGGTACAACCAAAACTTTTTTTTTCTTAATATAGCTCAATACACCTGCTTGTGAATACTTGGTGTGTGCCTTACCCAAAAGGTTCATATGTAGCCAAAGCAGCTCTGTCCCTTGAAAACTCATATGAGCCTTCAAGTGGAAGATTGTAGGTCAGAGCCTCCCACTGTCCCACTGGATCTTTTTTATAAGCACTTCAGCTTTAAAAAGAATGCAACATTTCCAGCTCACTCTTAGGACAGCTTTAGGCCTTTCACTAGGAAATATGTTACAACTTCCACCTGATGGCATGCAGCAGTCTCCATGATTTAAGGACATTATGGAGAAAGGAACACTTTGGTCCAAAGCCCCTTTATTGGACATAAATCTGACTAAGTTAGATAAAATGAACACTTAAAGTAGTGCAGGACAGGTCTTTCTGGAACCATAAACTTTGTACACATAATAAAGGGCATGTGAGCCACTGTGTTTCCATAAATTACCACCCTTCAGCCTAAGATTTCAGACTTGACTATACACTTCTTTCTTTCAGAAATGTAATGAATGCAAACAGGGAAATTACCATTGAAAGCAAACTTTTAAAATGGAATGAAAGTATTGTGGATGATTTAAAACATCTTTTCATTCTTCATTATGCCACATTAAGACCTAAAGTATTTTTTCCAGAGGTAAAACAGAAAATTGAGATTTGGTGTTGACACGGTATGTGGTGATAGATACTTTTAGAAAAAGACAGATATCTTGGTAGTCAAAAACTAAAGTAAATGGTGGCATTGCGTCCCCGAAAAGCAGCCGAAAGCCCCAATGCCACACCAAAGGGCAGTCGGCTGCACCGTGACGTGCGCTGGGCTGCACTGGAGCGGGGGAGCACGCCGGGGCGGCATGGAGCTCAGGGGACAGAAGCTCAGCGGGAAATGAGGTGGGACAAAGAAATGTATGGATGCAGTCTGTGGTCTTCCAGGGAATTTATTAGGATCTTTGGGTGAGGGTCCAGGGACGGCGAAGGGGGAACGGAGTACAGAGGAGGAGTGGAGGGGCTGGAAGCTCATAGACTGTGACCCTGAGCACACGATGGCAGGGAATTATAAGGGAAGGGAAAAGGGGAGGGGTTAGCTCCGGAGAGCCAACCCGGGAAGGCCCAAGGGAAGAAGGAAAGGGGTACACACCTATAGACTTTTGATAGGGGAGGGTACATAATTCAAAAGAAGCAATAACATACAGAGCTAAGGAGAACAAAGGAGAAACTTCTAGAATGCAAGCCACATGGGGCAGGGAGGGGAGAGTGCAGAGCCACTGATCTTTGGCTGCGGTGCATGCTTAAAACTTGCAGACACACACTGCTACAGTAAATCATCATGTTACACAATCCTTATGAGCAATGGAATAATATGAACACCTAATTTTGGATTTAGTGACTGCTTTGACATGAAAAGCAGTATTTTTCTAGGTCTTATTTCTAATACATTTAATTTTAAGTTTTGTATATGCATTTCAAAGACCAAATGTTATTCCGATATTTAAAGCCTATATATTCTTTAAGGAAATAGTACAACTTAAAAAATGTTTCGTTTGATTTGGATTATATTTTGTCAGACAATACCAGCTGGATTTGAATTTAATTAATATGCTTTGGTTTATTCAAAATACTTCTAGCACATGAATTATTGAATATATTATTTATATCTGCCTAATTATATAAAAATGTCATTTAAACCACAAAGGTTTTAGTCCTTTACTGTAAACTCAATACTGTTCAAAGTTGCTTCTTTGAAGTAACAGAAATAAGTTTTTATCTGGAAAAACTCTGCAAATATTTATATGAATATTTTAAAATATATATGCATGTCCACTTTTTTATACTTTTTTTGAGTTTTACTTTTGGGGGAAGACTGGAGTGGGAGGATGTTGAGAGAAAAGCAAGCACTCTGAGAATATAGTGCCCTTGATGTCTCAGTCAAGTAAACTCTTTGTACAAATGCTCAGATGTGTTCAGCTGCTATGCCCTCAAATTTTTGTAAAAAAGTCTTTTCAAAAAATTAAAAAAGCTCTGGTATTATTTTATCACATAGAATAGATTCAGGCATAAAAAGCCTTGCAGTATCAAGGCAATAAAAAGCAACAAAAGAACAATCAATTCTTGAAGCCTGGCATTTACAAGAAAACACAGACAATGCTTTATTCAAAACCAGAAGGATAACAGTGATGGATAAAAAGCTGTTTTACCACACAGAAAATTCAAACTGATTTTCTCTGTGATCTGAGAAAGAAAGACCAAACTCCAGCAGGATGCAAATTATGTTAGACCACAGTTACATTTCCTAGAATTGTATAACAGCTGATTTTTTTTCTAATTATGTTATGAGGCTTATGCTGGGTTAATTATACTGTTTACAGTGCCCCTGCAGTCATGCATTTTTAAAATATTCTAGAAGGTGCAACAGTTGATCTGTAAAATATCTCAATATCAACAAAGGTTTGTGCTTTTACGTAGTTCATATTTTGGCTTGTTTTATTTTTTCTTACTAGTTTCCCTCTACTTTTATCTTTTGACATAACTTTTCACTTTCCACATGAATTAAATTACTATCTTATGAGAAACATGGCACAAGAAAGAAAACTGTACTATTTATAATATTTCCTCTCCTAAATACCTCACAAACTGATAATAACAGTCATTATATTAATATTTTTGGCTTTCCTAAGTTTGCACTCTTTTAAGGCAAAGTCCAAACAACAAATGAGAACATGAGAATGATACTATATTCTTCTAGTTGTTACAGAGATCAGCTTTTCCTATTTGATACTTTGCATCTACTCTACTGAATTCACTCCTGCTGTATAATAGTTACATGTTCTAGTTCATGTTGCAGTACAAGTCTATTTTGGTATGGAAAATAAAGTTATGATCCACAAATGCAGCTCTCACGTTTTCATAACTGAGGGAATTTTTTACACTAACAGGGTTTTTTTAGAAATGGATTTGAACATAATGAACACAATGGAAATAAATATAAGTCGCCAAACGTGGTGAAAGTTTGAGAACCATAGAATGGTTTGGGTTGGAAGGGACCTCAATGATCACCTAGTTCTAACCACCTGCCATGGGCAGGGACACCTTCGACTACACCAGTTGCTCAGAACTCCATCCAGGGATGGGAGTGTTTAAGGCCAGGTTGGAAAGAGCTCTGAGCAAGAGATCTTGTTAAATCTTGTAGTGAGCAAAGGAAGAGTTATTCAGCAATGTAGTAGTCCAAAGAACATGATTCAACAAAGAGAAGACAATTTAGTTGATTAGGATCATAGATAAATTTCTCTTTTTAATTAATTAGTTTGTAATCCTACTTAACTTCTTTTGCTTCTCCAGAAAATATTGACATTTGATGGACTAAACTGTGGGATAGCTGTGCTAACCTATGTTGAGTTGCTGGTGAAAAAGGAGTAACATTTTTTACAGTGGTAGTACTTCTAACAAATGTTGAAGACAGTAGGAAGGCTTTCTAAACTGTCTGATTATTTGGACTCAGAGTCCAGTGTAAAGTTGGTACTGCTTGAACATATAAATAGCTACTTTTGGTTTAATTTGTATGTCATTTGAAACTATGTAGGATCCTGTAATTCTGTATTTTTTTCTAATTTTTTATTAAATACCAAAAAAATTATAGGAAAATGTAGATTTACATGGTCTTTCTGTAACAGTTTACCAGTGTGATGTTATGGTGGCCAACCCGGAAGGGAAAGGGAGAAACCAGGTGTGAAGATACTCGTGGTCAAAAAAGAGCAACAAAATTCAGGGAGTCTGGAAAAACTTTATAAAATTATACTAGTAAAGTATACACAGTGGAAATTGGTATGTTACTCCCTTATAGCACAAGCTCTTGGTGGTGGATTTTGAATAACGGGTAGGGTGAAAAAGAAGACGGAGAGATTAAAGGAAGAGAGAGATAAATAAAAGAAGAAAAAAGGAAGGGAGGAAGGGAGGGAGGGAGGGAGGAAGGAAGGAAGGAAGGAAGGAAGGAAGGAAGGCAGGAAGGAAGGAAGGAAGGAAGGAAGGAAGGAAGGAAGGAAGGAAGGAAGCTCACCAGTCATGGCTCCAGCACTGTTCCAGATAATGGGGTATCCAGAGTGCTGAGCTGCACACATGCCTGGACTTCATGTGGATACATTTTTGCAGATAAGGTTTCCCTGCCCTGGTGCTAAGTTTCTCTCTTTTTATACAAATCAGTTTTCATGCAAAGTCCACTCTTCCAGACCTTTCTGGAAATGCGTCAAGGACTTCAGGAGTCTTTTGTGGCCCTGAGTACCCCCTACTGCATCATCCTTTGGTCAACAGTCCATGTCTGCTTCTCAGCCTCATTCCTGTGCCTGCACTGGGCTGTGTGGTGCTTATCTCCAGGAGCCAGAACAAGGATATTTGTCCCAGTGAAGTTCTGCCCTGGCTCCATAAGGCCCCTGCTCCAGCCACATCCTTTCTCACAGTGTGTTCTACCCAACTCTGGATGTTTGAGATGTACACATTAGTCCCTTGTCTTCTGAGCTTCTACAAACTTAAGAATACTCCATGGTGTTTCTTCATATTTCACAATGAAAAGGAAAAAATTGCACATCATGCCTCTCTACTGATAGGTCTAAACTCTAAATTACTGACTTCTCTACAATCCAAATGTATTTTACCCTTAAAAAAAGTTCTATCAGAATTCTATTTGAACATCAAAACTTACTTTTGGTTTGTATGATGCTCTATGATCTATTGATTTTTTTCACCACTTAGTTTTTTATTACATAATTGTGGCTAGCACAGGTCTTTCCCATGAGAATTCCTTTTGTGTTTTATAAACAAAGATAAAGTTTGGATGTTATTAAAAACAGTGTCTCAAGATTTGGACAGTGCAGGCCTGGCCAATCAAGCCTAGGGGGAGGTTTCTGACTGACCAATCTGGGTGACCTTTGAAAACTCTTATATATATATGTTGGATTCAAACAATAAAGTACTTTTTCTATGCCACGCTGAGAATCGGGGCTTTCCTTCTCTGCTAGCGGCTCAACAGTGACACATAATCACAATGACTTTGCAACCACATATTCATCAAATTGCTTAAACATTGCTTAGATGCTTTCCTTTTTTATTCTGGCAAACAGCAGCTAAAAATCTGTTTTCCAGGGAATCTAATTATTAATGCACTTAGATAAAGTTCAAACAAAACTTATTATGTCTTCTTTATTTTCCCATCTTAGTCTGTCTTTAAAATGCATATCTTAAGGTACCAGAAGTCTACACCACAAAGATTTAAACCTGCATTTTTGCACTTTGCCAGCAGGTAAAGAAAATTTTGTGTTTATATTTTCTTCCTCCTGCAGAATATCACTTGATTAAAGTGATATATGCCAAATATCACTTTAATAACATCACAAAATAATATGCCGCTTAGAAGATGGCATATTATTAATTGTCAACTAATGCATGCTTAGATAGTGAGGGGATTTTAGAATATACATTTTTAGATTTTGAACTCAATATCCAGACATACTAGAAATATTATGGAATAGCTTAATGAAAGCTTTTTGTGTGAAATTGATTTAAATAGGCATTTGCAAATAAAAAGGATATATTTAACTAAATCATTAGCACTTTGATAATATTCTGAAATGTGAAAATTCAAGCCCAAATTTTAATGGCTAATTAAATTTCAAAGAATCTACTGGTTTATTTCAAAACGGAATCTTGCATTTTTGGATACAGAGTTAAATATTTAGGAAAGTTAATTTTTAATATTGCAGAAAAAAACTTTCAAGATTACTATTGTCATCTTTGTTCTCCCAGC
The DNA here is from genome assembly GCA_024500445.1 of Entomyzon cyanotis. NCBI lineage: Eukaryota > Metazoa > Chordata > Aves > Passeriformes > Meliphagidae > Entomyzon > Entomyzon cyanotis. The sequence goes on from JAKEPQ010000756.1 coordinate 8,783,459, forward strand.
AACAAAAATTTTCTAGAAGGCAATTAAAAATGCTTTATAGATATATGAAATTAATGTAACATTTTTGTCTACAGAATTTACAAAATTTTTTTTAATCTCATCTTAAGGACAAATACTGTCTTGTTCTGTATTAAAAAAAAAACAAAGCTGTTATCAAAGGAGGGAGTAAATCAGTTTATTGTCTACTAATTACTTCAAAGTTGCAGGAAGTTTTTCTTATTTACAAATAATAATCATCCCACAGAAGGAATCTGAAATGCAAACAGAACAATATAAACAAATTAAAGAATAATTTTCAAGAATTTGATTTTCATTCTCCACAACTTGATCAACTCTTTTATCTTACAACAAAGGTTGTTCATATCAATCTAGCAATATTAATGCAAAATTACCTCTTTGTCAAGATATTCAGATAAATCAGTACTTTAAATAGCCAGGTTTAAGATACTTATATATAGAAGCACAGTGTAACCCATGACTGCATTTTGCCTGTCCTCTGTTTCCACTGTTCACATAATCCTTGTTTCCCAAGGAAGAAAAAGGATGGAAGTTTTGGTTGGTTTCTCATCATGCCACTTAATGTTTTTTCCATGAGCCCTAGGAGACAGATTCCTCTGCTTCTGCAAATTAGCAAGCCAGGCAGGGGGTCACAGTAAGACAACGTGACAAGTAAGGCAGTTTCTCCCCAGGATACTATCGAAATTAATTTACTGAAGCTCACAAGGCAGATGGTTACAGACTTCGGTACGGAGGAGAAAAATAGCTCCATTTTAGTGGTGATCCTCCTGTTACCCTTCCAGTGTGTGAGCAGGAACATATGCTGCTTTAAACCTTGCTATCTTTGGATCCATACTGAGGCTGTCTGCGAACACAAGTCAGAAGCAGGAAGTTTAAATCAATGGCAGCATTTTGGCATCTCATCTCCCAATGAGAAGGCATAGGGGACACTGAATAACAAGCTTTAATGCAGGGTAGCTCAAAAAGGGGAAGGTCAAGGTCTTGCACCTGGGAACAAACAACAACATGCATGGATATATATGCTGTGGACCACTCAGCTAAAATGAGCTTGGGAGAACAGGACCTGGATGGGGGCTGGTGGACATCAGCCATAGAAGCCATAAAATGCTCTTGCCATAAACAAGGATTATGGTGTCCTGGGATAAACTAGGAGTACTGTTACCAGCAGGTGGAGGGAGGTGAGTTTTCTACTCTATTCAGCTCTGTTGAGGCCACATCTGGAGTTCTGTGTGCGATTCTGGACTCCTCATTGCAAGACAGACATGGGCATTCTGCAGAGCATCCAGCAAAGGGCCACAGAAATGATAAGAAACTGAAGCATCTTTCCTGTCAAGAAAGGCTGAGAGCTGGGCATCCTTAGCATTAGTAGAGAAGGCTCTGGAATGGAGCAGCATGTGTCTCTTACCAAAGTTTATAAATACCTGAAATGTGGCTGCCAAAAAGATGAAAAAGGCATTTTCATTTTTCAGCTTAAACTTTTAAAGTGTGCACTCGTTACCAATTTTTCTTCAGCTATTTTCATTAGTGAAAATATGCACAGCAATTTTTCTAGGTGAAAAATACAGTTCAAGATATTTTTGGTAATTCTCTGTGTTACAAATAGTACTAATTGAAGAGGAACCTCTACTCTCACCAGGATAGTCACCATGTTGCAGGCTGCCTTTCTTGTACCTTTTCCCTTCACCTTCCTGTAATCATTGCACCCCCTTCACAGTTTTCTGCAGATTGCTCAACTCTCAGATTTATGAAACTATACTAAAGCTACTAGTTCCAAGGGTCTCAAGCTCAGCTCTGTGTCTATACTGGTAGCAGCCAAATACAAGTAACTAGAGATATAGAAGTCAATTAATTGCTTTTACACAAGTAAAATCAGACAATCTGCCTAGCAACAATACCAGCAGGTTCTCATAGAATTGGGTGAAAATTCCATACTTTCTAAATCTTTCAATCTTCTCTTTCTGGGAAGAGAGAAAATCTAGTCCTCTTTATTATATCTAGGCTGAGGCTTCAAGGAGACAAGTGACTGAAAGTGATTTTTCTCTCTAAAGCCCTTCTACAGTCATAGAGTACCAAATGGTAATAAAAATTTTATTTTCACATCTGTAACAATCTTGACACTTTAGAGATGGAAAATTCAAAGGCTTAGTTTCCATAGGATTTTTTTTCAATATTCTGTGTATGAAATATTGGTGAAAGAAGAAATTTTTATCATATATCAAATCATGCTGTAACTTCCAAACATAGATGTAAATGTATTTACAAAAAAAATCTGTCTCAGAAAAGGTCATTTATAAATGTAAATACATATATATATGTAAATATATTTATATAAATGTAAATATAAATATAAATATAAATACATATATATATATGAAAAATCTGTTCACTCTTTCTGTGCAAAACAACCCCACATTGAGGCACAATCCTATACCAAGGATTTTTTTGCAGAGGTGCACACATAAAGGCAAAAATATAATGTTAGACAGAGCTTTATGATCCATGGAAGGTGAGACATAGGCTTTTCTTTTCTTTAAATCTAACAGAATGCAAACATTTCCCTCCTTTAGGAGACACAAGAGAAATACTAAATCCCTACATTGTCACAGGGATCAAGAGCAAAATGAATAGCAGGGATCAGGAAATGGGAGGCCACATGCTCAGGCAGCCCTGAATTGGCCTGTCTGGAGGGTGGGGAACCAGAACTATTGTATAGACATTGCAGGCTGAAGGACCTCTGCCCTGTTCACACAGTGCTGCCTTTCTGTAAGATAATTATTTCAGAATTAAGAACACAAAATCATAGAATCACAGAATGGCCTGGGATGGAAGGGACCTTAAAGACCATCTTGCTCCAAGCCCCTGCCATGGACAGGTACACCATTCACTGGACCAGGTTTCTCAGAACCCCATCCAACCTGGCCTTGAATACTTACAGGGATGGGGCATCCACAGCTTCTCTGGAAAACTTGTTCTAGCACCTCACCACCCTCCCAGTATATAATTTTCTCCTATTATCCAATCTAAACCTACCCTCTTTCAGTTTGAAACCATGCCCCCTTGTTCTGTCACTACATTCTCTTGCAAGATGCTCAAATTCATTAGCCTTTCCTCTTACAATGGCAGTCAGCTCTGAGGGAAATGGAAAAGCCCCCAGAGAAAGAGGAAAAGCAAGCCTTGCAGTTACAGAAACTACTCAGTACAGAATTATTTTCAGCACCTTTGTGTATCAGTTGTATAATTCAGTTGTATATCCACTGCATAAAGATTAAGATCTGTAATTAATGTAAATCAGCACTGACATTAAAGGAACAGAAGTTACCCATGCAGATAGAGAGCGGCAATAATAAAAAATAATAAACCCCCTCCTGCAACCACAAATATTTCTTAGGCATTATTTAGTCCTTTGAAAGAGTACATTAAAAAAATGGATCTTCATTTCATGTTCTGAGAACTATGGAAAAAATTATGTATATTTTCATAATTTCATGTCATATATGGATTTGACTCTCAAATGTAACTGTTACTATGGATCTATTTTTCTTTCAATGCAGATCAATAGCAATAGCCTAGATATACAGAGCACATACTGAAAAGATAATGTGCCCCTTAAATGTGCAAATCCTATTACAATATTTGTCTAAACCCTGGATTAATATTGTTGGTAGTTTTGCTACCTCATCATAATTTTATCAGTGCATATACTTGAACTATGAGAATGCTAATGACTCACACATCAGACACTTCATGTTTATAATGGAGTCCAATTACTTTAGACTATTCAAACATGCTGCAAATTTCAAAGACAGTGCCCCTCTGACTACTGTCCTTATCTACTTTTAGAAGGAAAGTTTTTTAAAATGCTAAGTGTAAACCTTTCCTCATTTCTCCTGTTCTGTATTGGACCATAATAATTTTTCTTTCATTTTTCACATAAACTAACCCTTTCTAAACACATTTCTTATGAAAAAAGGATCTAGAACACCATGTTGATTATTTTGATAATGAATTCCACTTTTTCAACTTTGCTCCACAGTCAATCTCTTAAAGGATTAAAAAAGAACTTGCTTTACTAAGATAATTTTCTTCAAGATTCAGGATGTGTTTTAGCACTGTATCACTGGATTTATTCACATATTTCAAGAAGTTATCTGTCTATCATGTTTACTAGAACAGGTTAAAAGACTGATTCCTGGTTTTGGACAATATCAGATCGGTCAAGAACTGATAGAGACTTTAAAAAGCTCGTCCAGTCTGTAGATTTAAATTAGCAACTGCAATCCAGTCCTGCAAACTAATGACCAGTTATGTTTAGGTGTAAAAAATAATAGGGACTTTTGTGAAAAGGTAAGGACAGAGAGGATAGAAAAATTCTAATTCTTGTAGGATTCTTAACATCTTGATGAAACTTGTGCTAAAGATGAATTACCAAGGACCACATTAGCTCTGAATTTCAAAAAATCATTTAAGTGAAAGAATTCATAATCAATGTGTAGAGTAAAATAATTTCTTACATTGTCAATATAAATGTAAAATACCAAAGGCATAAATTTATACAAGTAACATTCAACATTATTTCAAATTATTTAGAACTAAATATCTCATCTGGCACTGCCAATAATGCAAAAATACTGGAACACAAGTCAGAGGATAGTACTGATGCTGGGCAAACATGTGACAATACATTACTTCTTATAAGCAATTGATCACAGTCCTTGAACTGAAGTTTACAGTAGTTTACAATCCAGTAGCAGTATCTTCACTACAATTTACTGTACATCATTATACACATGATGTTAAGACACTGTTAACTCTCCTTTAAGTATTCTTCAATTAACAACTCATTACTAAGCCAGATGGATCTACATTGGCTGTTAACTCCCATCTGCTGGGAAGGCTCTTTCACATAAAGTCTGCCACAGTAATATATCTGTAGCAACGTGGCTCTTCAGGATTCCATGTGGCTCTCCTTTGTTTCCCTGCTCTGTACGCTATTGGCTGTTTTTGAAATATGCAGCCTGCTGTATTTGAAACCTATTGGTGTGTACCCCTTGCCAGTTTCCCCTTCAGACCTTCTGGGACTGGCTCAGGGGGAGCCAGTCCCGCCCCCTTCCTTTCCCTTATAAGCCGATGTCTGCATCAGTTCGAGGTCTGCATCTCCGAGCTGTCAGCCCCTGACCTTTGCCTGCCTTCCTCCCCCTTTCCCATCCCAGCAACCCTCCTCCCTTACCCCAAATAAACTTCCCTGGCAGAACGGAGATGGATTCCAGTTCATTCTTTTGTCCCACTGCATTTCCTGCTGAATTTCTATGACTCGAGACTTACGCCACGCTGAGCAGACCCCGGGGGCCGCGCGCCCCAGACCCAGTGGAGATACGCGTCCTAGGGACCCCGTTCCAGGGGGCTGCCGGCTCCTGCAGCCCCGCCCCGCAGCCCGTTACATCATATGAGTCCTATTTATCAAAGTAGTCATTTCTCTGTATCCCTGTTTTGTGGACGTGTTACAAGCATGTATCCTTTAGGGGTGCTACATATCCACGCTCCACAACAAATATGGATGGACCCACAGACCTCACTATTAATGCTTGGTTTGCTCATTTATAAATATGGTTAAAGTAAAGATAAATATATTTTTGTAATTATGACTTGACTTTTAATGGTTCAATGAGTATATCAAATATTTAAATTTTTATTAAGGGTGTATTAAACTAAATCAGATACATTTCACATAAAGCATAGAGCCTGACCAGTAATTTTGGCCGTGAGCAAACCTTTGTTTTGCTCTATACAGTTAAACTGTATAGAGCAAAACCACAGAAAAAAGGGACAATAACTTCTGAAACCTGCTAGTGAAGGATACATGAATTCAATACATTCAATGAAAAGTTGATAGGACAAGGCTTAATGCGTATGAACTGAAAGAGGGTTTTCTATGCTTCTGGTATTCCTGTGAGACTCTGTACAGCATCTCAGAAAAAAAACATTAGAAGTGACAGGAAAATGGAATTTTACTACTGATAAGGAAATTTTATAAAACAATATTTCAGCTAGGAGGTAGAGGAAGTTTGTCTCTGCAGATATTAAAAGGACTTTGATACTGATATGTAAGCCAATAATTTATTCATTAAAAGAATATTATTGTTATATAATAAGCAATTATTTTTAATTGCATTAAGAAAAACTGACACAAAACACCAAACCCTCCAACAAACAAAAAAATTAACGCTTACTATCAAAATTAGAAAATGTCCTATTGACTATATCTTTTTCCCCTATTTCAGTGAGACTGGCACTATTGCTAAAGGCCACGAACCTCCACAAAAGATTAATCTCATTGCTGACTTCCAGTCTCTAGCTCCTTATGGCAAGAGGCATGGGAGCATTGCTGAAACCTCAGGTGAGTCTGCTGCCAGGATCAAGGTCTGCTGAAGCAGAAGAAAAAACAAAAGTGCCCATTGGAACCTACACACAGCTACTCAGGACAATGAAGGCCTCTGCCAAGAGGGAAGAGAGATCATGGCAGCCAGCACAGGGCTGAAGCCCTGCCTGCATTTACTTGCAAGTAATCAGCTTCTTTCCAGTCCCAAGCTGTATTGCCAGACCTAAGAATGAGGTTCTATTAGTCTCATGTTCAGTTTGAAAGGTTAATTATAATTTGATTGGACTGTTTAAGGACTAAATGGCTGCTCTGACTGATGAATGAGGATATATTTCTAAAAATAGTTAAGGAAAAATACCCAGAGAAACAGTTCCTTAGTTACACATATATTAGACTGATTAAAATTCTAGTCTGTGAAAGATGAAATCCCAGCACACTTAGATCGGCTTTGTTATTTCTGACAGTACAGAAGGATTGTATCTGCCCTTCCCATTGTCCATGTAGAATACAAGCTTAGAAATCTTTAGAGGAGACATGAGATGTGATCATTTCCCTATTAGATGTGAATATTAATACTCTGAAGTGTGATTTCAATAGCTATTTGCCCTCTATGGAACTGACAGTACAATTGAAGTATTCCAAATAAACTTGATATTTTTAAATATCAGCTTAGTATACACTTCATTTACTGGCTTGCTATTGAGAAGAATTTTAATTTTTTTTTTAAGAAAAACTATTAAAGTTATTTCAGTTACTTTCCCTGGCTTATATTTTCAGTAGTCCTATCAAAGGCAGCTGAAACCAGTGGAGCATCTACGCTCTGACTACAGCATTTTTATATGTAAAGAGAACCATTTGTTTGTTAGTTTGCACTATGCAAAAAAAAAAAAAAAAAATTGGAGCAGGGAAATGTTTGTCAGTGCAATCCTCTTTATCTACTTTCCTTTATAGTGTGTGGAAGTTAACAGCACCACTGATGGGTAAAATATTTTCTCTAGGTATGTCAGAGAATCATGTGTGTTAAATAGACCTAATACAAATTTAATAGGCATTGCAGTGGTAGGAAGGGTCTATCTCCATTCTGTGTTGCTGAAGCTTAAAAAATAATTAAAGAGATTCAAATCTAACTTACTTGCAAATCTAACTATGCTGGGATGGCAAGAGAAAACAAGCCTAACTGCACATGCACAGAATTAAGCATGAAGTCATTGCCAGCTATTGATCCATTAGTGTTAGTCTTTGTAACTACATTAAGTAAGTATTAATTTAATGCTTCAATAATTTCCCCATCCTCCACCTTCCCATCTCATCCTCCAGAGTTCTAATTTCTTATCTGATTAATTCTTGCTTTGATAAAAATGAAAATCTTTTGAGTTACCATTTCCATTTCTATCTATAAAAATTCATGTTCTTCCTTCTACTTATTTCATATACCCTTTGATTGTGTTACTTAGTAATTTTTAATTCTTTATTATGTTTACCTGTTTCAAACTTGACATTAATTTTTTTTTTAGATTTAGTTCATGCTTTTATTAATTATATATATATATATATATATAATTTAAAGGACTTCTATATATGTATATATGTATATATAATTTAAAGGACTTCTACCCAAATATTTCCATTTATAAGGAAAATGCATATATGAATTATTGGCATAAAAATATAAACAGATGCACATTTATCTCTGATTTATATTTAGGGGAAAACATATTGCCACATAGTATTGCGTAAATGCCAACAGGTCTTTTTTCACTTTCCTGAGACATTTAAAAATCCAGTTCTTTGTTTTTAACTTCATTATTAAATAATTCAGGCTAAAGGTTATTTAAGTATAAATTTATATTTTAATATATATTTATATAATCCATTGAAAAACTGTGTCAAGTTTTAATTCTTTTATTCATTTTATATGTTAGGGCTTATATTGCAGTAGAGTACGAAAGAGCTGTTTACTTCCATGTTTTGTTCCTCCCCATCCTGAAAGGTTTTTGTCAATAAACATTATTTTCATAAACCTATTATTTCAATGGAAAAGCAGGGACTTTCACATTTTTATCATTAAAAACATTTTTGCTGCTACCTTTGTCATTCCTACCTCTAAATTCTTTAAATGATCTCACTTTACAAAGTATTGGGTAAAATGTAATACTAGGTAATTAGTAAAGGCGAAACAGATGAAAACATTAATACTCATATCACTACATGCATTTCAAACAATAGATCAAATTATATGCATTTGTGAAAACAGTTCTTTCTCCTCACTCAGATATCTTTCTGTATCAAATAGTTATATCTGATAATATTCTTACAGTTCCTTTGGGCATTGGCAAGAGATCCTTGGAAGAAAAGGAATAGAAGATCAGTTGTAGATTTGATCTCTTTGGGTTTGGATGCTGACTGTTTACAACTCCGTCTCTCCAATTTCTCTTAGCGTGCTGGGTAGAACAGATACGTTAATTGTTTTGAACAGCCTGAAGTACTAATATTTTAGAATAAGACTATTTGTTTGCTGTGGCCTGGGTTTTTTTTCATATTTTATCTCTGAGTAAAATAGTTGAGAGTGGTTTGTGTGTACATTGACATCGGTATTCACAGCAATTATTCCTTTGCTCAATCTAAACTTGTTAGTTTTTTCTTGATTTTCCTGGCTTTTACACAGCAAGCCCACCTCTCATCTAATTATGGAAACCAACTTTGTTTAAATTTGTTATTCTTGATTCTGATTTCTCATTACTGGTGCATTTATAAATGCACTTATCTGTGTTCTCTGACTCTGAGATTCTCACTTGTCAGAGCTTTCAGAGGAAACAGCTACAGGGCTTCTTTCATCTACGTCACCAGCTATTCTCATAAATTGTAGAGGAAATCAATTATCTCCAAGATTTCTATCCTGCAGACCTAAGAAACTGATGAAAAAGCTACTAGGGGGGTAAGCAGGAAAGTGGGGGGAGACACAGACAGTATGACCACATGCAATTCATTTCCTAAAGAAATAAAGAGGAACAGCAGTGAGTGAAGAAAAAGCATCAGATACCTCAATTAAGTGTTTGTTATTGTACACTGAACTTAATTCAGCATTCTGTAAAATTATTCAGTAAAAAATAATTCTTATGTGTAGACTGTATGTAATGTATTTTCAGCTTTGTAATTTTTAAAGTAACTGCCATAAGACTGAAATTACATCTCTTCATAAATTTTATTTTCCAGAAGTCCAGAGAACACATTTTTAATATCTCTTTCCATCTGCAAATTCAGAATTCTTTCCAAATGGCTCTGATCCATTTACAAAGACAAGAAACTTAATCTGACACCAGAAACAGAAAATTAACCAGGTGATTATTCTTTGGAAACATGGCTGAAAAATAATTTCTTACCCTATGATAAATTAAATGACCATTTGCTTTTCTCAGAAAGACACCTTACCTAAAAAGTAGTCCCAAGTCCTGACATATGAACTTACTGTAAATTTTAGCATTTGTTATAGTGGTCAGTAGCCAAAAGAACTATTGACAGCTATAAACCATTCAACACAGCTTTCAGTGCCTACTAATTGGAGCAATCATTTTTTTCTTCCTGCTTTCGAAGCCACATTATACTGCTCAATGTCAAAGTTCAAAGAAGTATTTTACATAAAATGGTTCAGCAAGATGAGTAGTATAACCATTTTAATGAACTGACCTCTCTGTTTTAACTCTTCAACACAGCTGCAGGACTGGTGATACTTCTGTCTTCTATTTTATCTCCTGGAATGCAGAATATTACGCGTTGGTAGTATTCTTCCAACTCATACAAGGACTTGGATGCCATTCTCCAGGACACTCTCCATGCATAAAATTCTTCATTTTATCTGATTAGCTTTAGCTACTTTGCTTCTCCTTCCATGAAAAAGTGTTTAATGGCAATGCTGTTTAACATACAATAAGCACAGAATGCAATTAATTTTGATTTAACTGTCAGGAAATACTGTTTTCAGTTTAAAAAAGTTCAAAATATTTTACAAGCATACTATGTTGCTCCAAGTTATTTTATCATTTTTAAGATCTAAGTGGCTTAGAATTGAAGTGATCTTATTTTGGCTAGGGTTTATTTTATCTTTGTAGAAGTCCTATTGCTATTACCAAGTTTAACCAAGTAGGAATTTGTCTTCTGTCTCAGACTCCTTTGCCCAGTCATTCAAATATGAACCCTTGAGAAAATGCTTTTGTGAAAAACTCATTTAATCTTAATTTTCAGGTTATTAACAGGTTTGAGACTGAGTTCATCAGCTGGGACAGCATGCTGGAACTTTCATTCCTCCTGTGGACAGGCTGAAGCAGGATGTCCCTTGCACTGAGCTGCTGCAGCCTCAGCCTTCCGCTTTGACTTGACGTGTCTTCCTGTCTCTCCTATCTCCTGCTGTCAGATGGTTTTTCTATCCTCCATAATCCAACTACAAAATGTATTTTAGTAAAGCTCTGTTATAAAAAACAGTAAGATTTGGAGTGAGTTTCTACATTTCTAGAACAATTTTACTGATGGATGGAAAATTTCCAGGAAGAATTGTGCACTTCCAGACATGTTAGGAATGCCTCTGTAGTACCACTGAGACAGCAGTTTTAATTTCTGTTTCTTTGCCTTCTTCTTTAAGAAAAGGAAGGAGGAATTAGCTTACTGTGAGTTATTATCTTGTTTAGGAAGACATTATGCTAGTCTTCCTGTTCAATCCTACCCATTCTTGCTTTAACTTGATTTTATCTAAGGTCCACTGATACAATTTAAGGTGAAAATAACCTCCATAAAACCCAATAGCATAGTGTGCTTCTACAAATAGAATAATTTTTATGTTATTCTTTCATTACAACTGCAAGAGCAAAGTTATAACACATGCAAAGCTGAAAAATTACCTTTTCAACATCAGCTTGCCAGGATATGCCATCTGGAATAGTTGTTCCCTTTAGGCTGTGAGGCCACAGTCCTGGGTGTTCTTTCCCCACCACTTTAAGGGTATGTTTGGACTGCCAGGTAAAGCAAGAAACACCAAAGTCATTTCATTGAGCTCCACATATCAAAACATCTTCTAGTACCTGAGTCACTATGTTTATCATTGACTTGGAGTTCTTCACCTTATTGCAGAGCCAGCACTACAGGCAAATCCTTAGTCTCCACTTCTGGGAAGCATATCATCAGCTCAGCATTTGTTTTTACAACAGCTTTTTTTCTTTTTTTTTCCCCTAAGAATATTAACAGTTATATCCTTCTATATTTAATGCACTATTATATCCCACTGACTGCTTCTGGGAACCTCCAATGCATCTCTTTATATGCGCACTGTAATTTGGTATTTTACTTCAATTAGAACATTCGATAAAATATTCATGAAAGTGGCCTCTTGTTGAGATGGACCATCCATTAACTTAAAGATAGGGCTGCAGCACTCACAGGTATAATCTATTAGGGAAGCTAATTGACATTTTGACCAATAGATTTTCCATGACCTCTCTCCATGAATCCTGACAAAGGCTACTGGTCATAGTATCAATTCTCACCCCTACTGGGTGACAACTACAAGTAAATTAAATGTATTTTTAATAGAACACTCAGTCTAAGTGACCCTATCTCAATGAGTAGACACTGCCATGAATATTTATTTAGTACCACCTTTAATGGAACCTAACACCGAGGGACATTTACATTACAAAAAAGTCAAGACCTATTAATTATCCAAACCACCACTTCTAATAGATTGCTTAGGGAAAAATTTCCTACAGTTTACCAGATTTTTATCTACCACCTGATGATTTATTGTTACTAGTAAAATGAACTACATGGCATTTTTTGTGGTACAGATATAAATTACAGGTTTGGCAAATATCTTATCCGAGATCAGGTCTTGATTCAGTAAACTTTTCCTCCTCTCTTCACATTTACGAATATGCAGCATCTGAAACAGCATATAGGATCATAGAATAGTGTATAGGTGTACAGTGGATCAGGAACTTGAATTGGAAAGTGCAAAATCTTACTGGTGTACTTGGCACATTCCTAGAACCATAAAACAATCCATTTAATCAATTAGAGAGACAGTCACCCATATCCAATAGAGTGGATAAACTAAATAAATTCCATTCATCTGAACTTGTTATAGTACCTGGCTTTCTTTGCCAAGAATAGGAAGATATTATTTCTGGACACACCTGGGAAAGAGTTTGTTGAAACTTTAATAGCGTATTTTCCTTATTGCTGCATATGCCTTCTATGCCAAATCACTACCTTCATCAAATACTTATGGGGGATATGGATGTTTCTCCAGGAACATTCTACAGAAAACTCTCTTGAATTAAATAGAAAACTAAAGATTAACTTCAGGTTTATTCCCATGAATTTTGTTCTAAATGTAAATAGAAGTAAGAGCAAACATAAAAGAATAGCCTTTCTTAACCCTAAAATACTGAAGGTTGGTGCAGTTCTTCTACTCTCAGCATTATTGTTTGTTTGAAATCATGCTGAAAATATACACTTTGATTTAAACTGCCTACTGGAATATTCCTACTTCTAGTTCATGCTTTATCTAGACTATTAGAATGTCTCTTTCTATGTGGCATTTAATTTCCCCAATTACAGTATCTTGACAGCATTTCCATTGGAGATTTATTTCTTCTCTATTTTGATGGGATCCATGGCACATGGCACATGGAAGGGCTTCCTTCAAGAAGTGTTTCCCTTTCCAGAAACAGAAAGAATATGTATATTATACGTATGGAACAAAACCTTTTTGTCGCTGTTGAGCTGCTAGCTGAGGAATGACCCAGGTTCTCAGACAAGGAAAGAGAGAAGGTATCTTTATTATTTTGATTTCCATATATATAGAGTCTTCAGAGGTCACCCAGATTGGTCAGCCCAAGACCTCCCCCTAGGCCCAATTGGCCAAGCCCGAACTGACCTAATCCGGAGACGTTGTTTGCAAAACATCCAAACTTTATCTTTGTTTATGAAATGTAGCAAAATGTTCTCACGGGAAAGACCTGTGCTAGCCACACCTTTTCCTATGTTCAACTACATGGACCATCAACTATTGAACTGCTAATATTATTTCATATTAACAGTATTAAATTTTTCCTTTTGATCTCATTTTATTATAAATATTAAGTGTATTTTTTATGCTTGAAAAAAAGTCATGGAAAGATCACGACCTCGAATTTCACTTCCATAATGAAATTTTCATGCATGTGGTAGAAGTATAAGTTGGATACCTTACAGTCCTCTACAGCTCTCTTTTCCACGTTCCTGTGTGGGAAGGGGAAAAGTAATGCAGGTCTGAAAGAAGAAGCCTCAGAAGTTAGAAAAGGTGTTCACAGCTGGCAAAGGAAGAAAAACTCTGAACTGCAGAAATTACTAAAGAAGAAACACAATGTTGGGATGCAACAAAAAGGGCTCTAGAGAGAAGAGAGAAGAATGGACAGAACTGAAGGAAAAAAATGAACCCCAGCTGACACTTAAAGTAATGGAATGATCTAATAGAGTTTGTCTAAAGAGCAAAATTTTGGGAAGACAGGAACAAAAAAAAAATTGATCCAGTTATTTGTTCTTCACAAAGTTTGTAAAGGTTTTAAGCATCTATCAAAAGTTTGGAGGTTGGGAGGGGTGGCATAGCACTGTTTTCCAGTATCTTGGGGTTTTGAAAAAAGACTGTACTCAAATCCTGAAGAAAGAAGAGATCTTAAACATTTATAATATAAAACCCAAGTAAATAATTTGCAGGGAGAAATGCAGTCCTATAATCCTTGATCTTCTCCAAAGAGAATGTCAAGATGATGGTGTTCAGACAGTCTTTTTGAAAACAATTTACTCACTCACACCAGGTATGAAAAACACCCATCAGATGGCAGGGATGAAAGAATAACTTTTGTGTGGTTGCTCTGTGGCTTTCAAAACTACCCACTCAAGAAAAAAATATTGAATCATATAATCATAAAATATCCTAAGTTGGACAGGACCAACAGGGATCCTCCAGTCTAAATTCTGGTCCTGCACAGAGCAGCCCCAACAATCCCACCATGTGCCAGCATTGTCCAAACTCTTCTTGAACTCTGTCAGCCTTGGTGCTTAGACCACTTCCTTGGGGAGCCTGTTCCAGTGCTCAACCACCTTCTGGGTGAAGAACCTTTTCCTAAGATCCAACTCTGATACCATTAAGTTTCAAATATTGTCAAAGTTCCCTTGAACAGTATTACTGATATAAATCTCTATCCCACCCTGGTATTGCCAGCTGGCTCAAACTGAGGGTTCTCTAAGTATCCCTAAAAGAGAAGTATCAGCTTATACTAATAGCTTAAGCAATTTGCTCTAAAGTTCCCAAATATTGGGACCTTGAAATACATATTTTTTTGCCCTCTTTTACAACAGCTGAAAATTCAAACCATCAAAGTGACAGTTCAAATAGTAAAACTTTCTCAGAATGTTTTTCACCAGCTATCCTTCTCTATCCTCTTTTAAAAGAAATGTGTATATGAAAATAATGAAGCTGATAAGCTATATGAGTCATATTAAAATAGAAAAAAAAATAGGACCAGAAAAGACCATTAATTAACCGAATACAGTAATGTCTGAGGAAGCATTTATAAAGTCCAACTAGAGTCATAGAATCACAGACTGGCTTGGGTTGGAAAGGACCTTAAAGATCATCTCATTCCAAACCCCTGCCATGGGCAGGGACATCTTGCACTAGACCAAGTTTCTGAGAGCCACATCCAACCTTTGTTCCACCAGAGTCTAGGCAGTAATCATCCTCTGAGAATGAAATTTCACTTTGAACTTTCACAAGCTTTTTAAATACACATTGAGATTTTGATTACTCTTGTTCACTCTAACTCTGTAAGTGTTGCAGAATAAACACTTGTTCTCATCAATTCAGAGTGTAGGTACGTGTCTACTTTTTTGATACTGGATCAAGTGGGGATCAGCCTGAAAAAATCCCATCTGACACTTAATTGCCCAGCCATCAGTTCCTGACTTTGTCCTGCAGAAGAATTCAGCGTAGGAGGGTTATAATCACTGCCATGGTCAACAGCATGTCCTAGCAGCACTTGCCAAAACAATTTCAGCTTTGTGATGCAAAGACTATTCACATTTTTATGTGACTTTGTCCATGCTCAAAATTTCAAAGACGAGTCTCCTTAATGTGTAGAAATACATGATATTTTAGGGACTGGCCATTGATTAAATCTGCAATTTCAAACATTCATTGAAGTCACAACTGTAGTGCTTCAGATGTGAAATAAAAACTTGTGGACACATGTGATAGGCAGGGGGGTAGCTGGGCATACTTGTGTATCTGTGACATTAGACTGGAAAACAAGACATTTAATGTATCCATCATTCAAAGTAAAACGAAGTACAAAGATGAAAATATGTCAAGACACAAGTAACTTCAGTTACTTGTAAACTGTAAACTTCAGTTAACTATGCAAATGTGTCATCAGTTTTATATTAATGAATTTAAATTTTTATTTTTAATGAGTCATGAGATCTTGTCTTCCCCTTTTCTTTTTTCTTTTTACTTTATGAAGATGCTGTTTCACAGTTACCTGTAAGATATTTTAGCTATTTTTCTTTCATTATGGAATGCAATGAAGCCACAGTTCATAATGGGATCTTCTGTATGCTACTGCACTGGAATGGCTGGAATTTACAATATCAACCCATGCAGTTAAAATCATATTTCCTTAGGACTGTGCATATCTATTAAGGAGGCAAGTTTGAAGTACTCAACTGACATTGATTTCTTTTAAAACAAACAAGGTATCTTCTATCAGTTGAACTGAAGGGGAGCTTTTACAAATCTGTCACTTCATAGAATCACAAAATGGTCTGGGTTGGAAGGGACCTTAAAGACCATCATTCCAACCCTCTGCCATGGCTTTCACTAGATTAAGTTGCTCAGAGCTTCATCCAGCCTTGGCCTTGACTTCAAGAAGAACATCTCTCGTTTCCTATTCTTATCACATAGTTATTTCTTCAGGGCTGTGAAAATGCTAGGATATTTGGAGAAAAATTAGCCATGATACTTAGAGTGTTTTCATTTAAAAGTTAGGTTTAAAAAAAAACAAAAAAAAACAAAACATGTAGGCCAATTGACTTGAACAGGGTGTTTCTGAGCTATTGTAAAATATTTTTCAGATTAACAGCAAACAGAATGGTTCAAGGAGGAGAGTGAAATTTTTCAGAATTGCTGGGATGACCCTTACCTTCTTAAAAAAGTGGTAAAATATTCTTTTAAATATATTATATCATATTCTTGATCATTTCCATGTTAAAAAAAGAAAAAGGCAGTTGAGAACAGTTTTTAAGAATCAAATATTTTCCCTTTTAGTAGACACAAAAAATACAAATAGTAGCCCCTATTGGTATTCATGTAAATAAATAAACAATCAAATGTAATGATTTTAAAGTTGCCTTTTACTAGATTTAATGATCACTTGCTTTTCTTGTACTTTCTATGGAAGTACAGTGAGAGCTTTTGAAAATATATTTTCTGATAAGTCCTAAATATTGGTTTTATGACATTCTCATCATAATGAATACTTACTATTTATATTCCAAACATATACCACTTTTCTTCTAGAAGCTCGAAATAACTCTGCGGCCCAAAATACTGTAAATGACAAAATGAAGATTATGTATGAAGGTTTAAAGAGTGTTTCAGAAAAAAATTTAAAAATCAAGCATTTGTAGCATTATTAAGAACAAAGATTGTAGATATATTGTGACAACTTTTAGAAGGTATACTTGTCATGTACTGTGAAGATGTTTGTGCTCTAACTGTCAGTAAAAGTCCATGTTAGATTTTTGCCTCAAGCATTCTTTTGAAATACCAAGGGGTTCAGTGTCCCAACTTCTTTTCACATTGTACTCCAAGATTACATTGTTCTGGAACTTTTTTCTGTAGTGAACTTGATTTCTTTTAATGTATAGTCTATTTCTTTCGACTGACAGCCCTGGGAATACAGTGCACACAGGAATACCCATATTGAGGCATAATGAGAAGAGCTCTGAAAAAACAAAACATATAAAGAGGTCCAAAACTTAACCATGTAATTGGAAGACCTTATAAAGACCAATAGTGAGAAATTATCATCATTAAAATAAATTGGCAGCAGCTTATGTGTCTAAGATCACATGCAAGGTTTGTCTAAAGACAGAAGTTTAAAAGCTTGATCTTCTGGAGCCTGATTCCCATAACTAATCACCATTGTCCCTGCAGGTAAAAGAAAATCTCAAGCGGGTTATTTGAATTGTTCAGAGCTATGAAGGCAGACTAGAAAAAACCTTTAGACAGCTCAAGTTTTTTAAGCCCCCACATGACGCAGCCTGTCTTACAGTACTTGGAGGGGAAACAGAGTTCTTGAATGAAGAAAAACAACACAGTGTTGCACTGGACATGCTGAAATAACTAAACCTCTGAACTGATTGGAACAGGAGTTTATATTGAAAGGATTATCTGCAAGGACTGAATTTTGGATTCTTAGCACCCAGCAAAGCTCTTTCTTCATCTCTAAAGTTACAATGGTGTTCCAATCTACCCACTGTTCATCTTGCTCTTTCTCACCCTTCTCAACATATTCTGCAAGTCTCACAGCCCTCAGAGATCTAACATTGAGTCTTTCTGGCAAGACAGATTGGTACTAAAAGTATTTCAGAAGACATTATGGCACCCAGTCTAATACGTGATTTGTCCAAGGTGTCACAAGAAACCTCAAGGCTAAGACATGAACAGACATTTTCTGAGCACCCAACAGAAGTTTATGTGGAAGACGGCCTTCTTTCAAAAAAAAATACTCCAACCCCAGCAACCTTTTAAAAGAAGTCTTTAAACTCATACTTGGAAAAAGAATTAAAATCTAAAGAAGCTAGAAGAAGGCAAGAATGTAATTCCTGTTTCTTAGGAGTTAAATATCTGGAGACAAAATCGGGGAGATAAAAGTCTACAAGGCTAACCACTGTATTTTGACATCTGACCAGCACAACCTTTATATTTGCAGTTTCTTTCTTAAATTTCAAAAACCTTCTTCATATTTTGCAATCAATAAACAGGTCAGCAACACCTCACAAGATCTGGTCCAAAGAAACATTTCCATTTCAGGTTTTCCCTCGACTCTTCCTCTTTGTCAAGCTCTTTTCCTTTTCCTTTTCCTTTTCCTTTTCCTTTTCCTTTTCCTTTTTTCCTAGCAAGTTTGAAGAGAAAAATAAAATAAAACAGAATATATATCTACTAAACATGTAAAACACTCATTAAAATTAAATAATTTTAGTCTTATTAGAATAAATTAATGCTTGTTTATTTGGATTTTTTTTATATGCAGTGAAATAAAGTAATGTTGGGTGGTGACAATCTGTTGTGGTACACTAATATGATCTAAACACAAAGGTGCTTAAAAGCAGTTGCCAGGCTGTCATTGTGGTAAATGTTTCAAAAGAAGGAAAGCAAGATAAACTCTGCGTCCAGATATTTACAGTTTAACTATCTGTAGAATCTATATTAGCCTCAAGACTGCTATAAATTTACTGTGGGACATAGTGAGTTGGTCTTTATTCTGTCTCTGCACTACTCAATGTCATATGTTAGAGATCATTTCACAACTTGGTGGCTGCTCTGTGTTTTTTTGTCGTGTGCTTTGGTTTCAAACCCTCCAGTTCAGGTAACTGCAACATCAACATCTAGAGTACTGAAGGTAGCTGAAGGTTCTGTGCAACTGAAAGGAGAGTCATAGCTAAGCAGCGCCTTTCTCCTTTTTTTCATGCAAAAAATACAAAGCCCAGGAAGAAATACCCTGACTACCCTACTTTTCTGGGTATGTTGCCCACCTTGGCTAGTTACAGGCAGGTGTGTGTTGACCAGGATGAGGGCTGCCTGAGGGAGGACTGCACTAGTACCTTCCACTTCAATCGTGTTTTACAGCCTGATTTTATTCAAGGAAGAAACAGATGTGAGGGAATAAGCTCTGCACAGAGAGAACATTGCCAGAATTACTTACTTTGTTATCTCTGAAAGGGTGGCATACATACACTCAACTGCAGTTCTAGAAAACACTCATACATTCTGCCAGAAAACCTCCATGCTCCCTGCAAAACAAAAAGAAACAGCAAAGATGTATTGAAACCCCAAGTAATCTTCTTTTGCTTGTAGAGACAGGCTCTACATATTTTCCAAGAAGCATTGAAACCAGTTGCAGTTAGTCTGCAATGGAGAGGTGCCTTAAAGGGTATGCAAACACGAAACAAATGGTCTATACATCACATCCTAAACTGCTTTTGTAAAAGGTAAAAGCAGAAAAAATTCTCCTTCATGTTAAAAGATATTGAGCCACAGCATTTTTGTTATATGTGAAAAGGAAGACCAACAGAAACCAAAATACAGATGATTAATAAAGGTAATTTGATTGAGAAAATATTCAACCTATTGTCACATTTTATCTATTTTATTCACATATTGAATCCAAAGCAGAGCACTGTAACATCTACTAAGAAAAAATTAACTCTATCCCAGTCAATACCCAGATAGAAATTCAAGAAATGTAGATTCCCTTTCTTTTGACGTCTACAAAGCAGGGCATTTCTGTACAAAATCCATTCAACTGAAATTCAGTTTTCTATTGGAGTAGACTAAACCCCTCCATTAGGCAGAACCCAAAACCAACATAAAACCCAAAGACTGAAAAATAACCAAGATTAACTTTTTTCATGGTCCTGGAAGTGGCACACTGAGAAATTCAACTGCATGAATAGTTGGCAGGTCTCTAACATGAATTTTTACATTAATAGATTTCAGATAAATTTAAAAACACCATTGGGGCAAACTCAAGTCTTTTCAAAACACCAATCTCTACCACAAAAGTACTAAAAGGCTTAATGGTTCAACTCAGGACCTTTTGGAGTTAATGGAAACTTTCAAAGTAGGGTAAAACAGTGGAAGACCTGGACAATTGATCCACTGTAAAACATTTCAACGTGTCCTAGAGAGATTCAACAGAAAACACTTTAAAAATGTACTTCTGATAATTCATATTTCGTATTTATCCTGGAAAATCACACACTTAAGGAGAAAAAAAGTCCCAGCAAGCACTAAATATAAAATATAAGAGTGTTCTTAGGAGGGTCCTTATCATTTAATGAAATTTAAATAGTTGACTGGACTCTTTATGTGATGGATATGAATTGTGGAACAGCAGATTTCAAAATGAAGATTTCTCACTTAAACTCATGGAAACAAACTGGATAACACCACATCATAGTTGGCTCAGACTAAAAGAGGTCCAACAAGATTAATAATACCAAACTTTCCAGATGAAGGGCTTGTCATGTATATGTTGATTGATGGCCGTAAACTCATTGCAAGCTCAGAGGACAGGAAAGAAAGAGAAAAAAAGATAACAAAACAAACCCACCAGCCCTGTATAACATTACATAGTTGGCAACTCTACAGATCAATCAAAGCAATAACTCATTGCTCATGAGAAAATGGTAGGAACTGATGTTGTATTTGACAGGTTCACCAGTGTCTGCTCAATTAGGAGCACAGTTCAGCCTATGATCATCAGCCAGGAAACTACACTGCTGCCTGTCTGTAGTTCCTGCAGACATAAACTGCAGGATGTGCCACAGGGCATGGGACAGATGGGTTTGAGGATGCTGCAGGCTATACATACTGCAGCTGACTTGCTTCTATTTTCAAGTAATTTTCCCTCTGACAATTGTTTTTGGACAAAACCTAAAATCTAATTAAATATATTGGACCTCCAGGAAAAAAGCAACACAACAACAACAACAAAAAAAAAACCAAATAATTATTCCAGCCAGAGTAAAAATTTTCTGGGTGAGAATTCCAGCTGGTGAAAAATATTTAAATACAAAGTAATAAATTACCTCAATAAATATTGTCATTTTGACACCAGTATTTCAGCATAGGCATTAGTTTTGATATTGTCAAGATTTACAGGATGCATGAAGTTAAAGTTTCTCATTTACAAGGTGAATATACTTAGAGAGGCTTAAATAGCTTTTAAAGTGTGTAATTTTTATTTTTCTCTGTCATTATTTGTTATTCATATAGTGTCTTGCCATCCGCCAGAATGATCACAAGCAAACAATAAACCAAAGGGAGTGAGGCTCACTACTACCCTTGTTGGCAGGCTCAGCAATAACGCAAAAGGATGAAGGAATGAAGATCTTGAACTATAATTCTATTCTTTTACTAGTGGAAGACCAAAAGCACATCTCCATAAGAACTGATAACACTTTTAAGAAATCAATCCCATGCAAGAGTTTTCCTCTTACCAAATGAAAGAAATTAAAAAAAAAAAAAGGTATAATTTTGTTGTGTAAGTAACAATGCAGTAAGAAGGATTCTCTATTATATAAAGAGGTAACTTAATGCAAAGGAATATTTTGCTTATTATCAACCCTTCAGTTTTACAATTATGTAGGCTGTGTTAAAAGCTGGACTGCAAAGAACTGGAAAATCCTCTTGGCTTGTAAAAATTAGAAGTGCAGTTGAAAACCGGAGAAAAACTGTAGAGCAGATAGGAGGAAGGCTTTTAACTAAGTCAGAATTACGTTAATCTTCTTGGTGAAACACCCAACCTCTCTAAGACTGTTTTTCTGTAAACAGAAGTCTTACTTTTCCTGCAAGGAAGTTTGCTTCTCATAAAGAAAATTGTACGACGTTACTTCAAATTGGTCTGATCCATTGTTAAACTGTGTTTTCCCGCTTGCTCATTGCAAGCTTCCACACCACACACACACAGATCTTTCATCTCTTTATATTTGTTTGGTCTTTGAGCTCTTAAGTAAGATATTAACTTGTTTTCTTACCAAAACTACTTTGTGTTGTTTTGTTGGTTTTGTTTCGTTTTTTTCTTACACTACTGACTTGTGTTGATATAAAGTCAAAATTTTGCTTTATTGAACACTATTCAGTACACAATTGAAGGATAATTTTCAAAATGATACTGAAATCAATTACACCTCATCTCAGTTCTACAAACATGGACATGAGTTGTTCCACTAAATTCATTGATCCATTTATTAAATACTTAAACAAGTAAACTACTTTCAAATAAAAAGCTATTTTTGCTAAAATCTTAGCTTTACATATTCCTGTAAGCACTTTTGAAGAATGCAGGCATTCCTTTCATCATCTACCTTGCCATGAATGCTCCTTCACAGGCTGTCAAGCACTGGCACTTCTGGGAGACCCCTGACTTTGTAGTCTCTCTGGGATTTTGAAGGTTTTATCAGCTGATCTAGAAAACTGAAAGTCCTGGTCAGAATTTGCTGCATGATGTTGCTCCTGAGAATTAATACTGATTGCACAAGGAATACCAGATAATCTGTAGGTTTCAAAAGAGTGAAAACTTACTTTGTGATCACTATCAATGGTAGAAGTACATATACAAGAAAATGTACATTTTGCAGTAGCATGTAAGTTAAAATTGAAGTCAAAAAGAAGCCATTGTACATACTAAAAATGTTGTTTTACTACCAGTTATTACTTAGCTGTAACAATTCTAAGACTTTTTTTATCTTTCTACTCCAGTAAGTGTACTTTGCTTTGCTCCATAAAAAGTAATGAAGCCTAGAAATATAAAACCTCATTATAGATATTTCCTAATAAAAGTTTCCTGAGATGCTAGAAGAATACAGCCATTATTGTGTGCCGATTATGATGTCAATGGATCAGAGAGTTTTCATTGGATACACCTAAAAACCACTCTATTGTTGCATCATTTACACTGAGGAAAAAGATTAAGCTGAAACAGTTCAAGAGAAAAAAAGTTAATATCAGTAATGGAATATTTTACTTTTACAGTTTTGTCTTGAAATTCTCCCATTCTTTTTTTTTCTGTGGAGTTGTTTTCCTTCCTTCTCCTTTTTCTTTTTATGTTTAGGATTCTTCTCCAGAAACTTTCAATCTTAATGAATGTTTTAATTACACGTTTTGCTTTAGCAAACATATTCATTCATCAGGCAGCTTCTCTTACATACAGATAGCCCTAATTCTAACTATTTTTTCCTATAAACTTGGTCTGCTTTCTTGAAAAAAATTATTCAATAAATTGGTATATTTTCCCATATCAAAGTCTTATAGATGCAGGTATATGACATTTTTTAATCTTAAATTGCCTTAGCTCTAACATCCCTTATGCCCTTTTGTCACCCATCATCCTTATTATAGATACTTAATTTGTAACATGAGACTGTGCAGTATTAAAAAGCATCGCACATCTTCTGCTAGTCCTTACTACTCAGGCTATACAGACACAGTTTGAAGAAACATAATTTTGAATGGTACCATATCTAGTTAAATTAGACATTAAAAAGATAATAGAGTCCTATTTCTAAGAAAAAAAGGAGAATTCAGAAGCACTTCTAATTGAAGCTCAGCTAACTTCCCTAAGATTATGATAGTCTTTGAGTACTTAATTTTAAAAATTCACATTTATAGTGGAATATAAACTTCCTTTTCCACAAAAGAGGGTGCATTACTAGTGCAACTTTTCCTTCATTATAGGCTGACATTTTGGCATTAGAAAAACCTTCATACCTCACTATGCCTGAAGAGTTTAATTTCTAACAGTTAATTCACAAAGGTTAAGTCCTTATTTTAGAATGGGGCAATGAAAATGCTCTATTGCCCCTGCAACACTATTTCCAAATCCTTCACACTGTAGAGAAAAAGTCTCCACACAAGTTAATCTACCATAGTGACTGTCTATCAGATATTTGACACTTTTGTTTCACTAAAGGACATTTTCTGCTCAGAAAGTCCAGAAACATTCTTTCAATACAGAATTCCAAATTATTTTTAGTGTTTATTTTCCTGATCTTTCTTGCTATGTTTTTGATTTATCATAAGAAACTACTTTTTAAAATACTTCACATTTGGCTGATATAATGCACCTGAATAAGCCAGCTGAACACTTCATAAAAGATATGAAAAAAGTAATCTTTTTCCCTGCTTGTGCTGAATCTTCTGAACAGAATCAGAACATTCATTCAGTCTTTTGGCTTCTTTTCTGCTGTAGATCTGGGTAACTAAAGCAGAAGTAAAAATTATTGCATATCATAAGGACATGGGTCTGGATGGAAAACTTCATCTACAGTTGTATCATCTACAGATTTTTGAGTAATAATTATGAACCATAATTATAGTTTAAAATAACATTATTTCATTGTAACATGGGACAGTTCCAGTTTTTGTTTTCTTCCTCTCTTTTCAGTCAGTTTTAAGTATTTGTTATAATTATTATTTGAAAAGTTAAGGCTCTCCTTATCTACAAAACTAGCTTAATAGATGTAGCACAAATAATTGCATTATTGCTTTCTTTACTTGCTGGATACAGGAATGAAAAATATTTATCTTTCAGAAAATTCCAGTTAAGGGGTTATCCATCCATACTCTAGTACCCATTATCAGGTGTGGACAACAGACCACATTGCATGATGTGATGCTGACCCTTGACTGAAATCACAACATTATTTTCCTGCTTCAGATGTTATATGGGTTTTCTATTACTTCAAATCACTCAGTCAACTAACTGCTTTTAGAACTGAAAAATTGCTCTCTTTTCTTCTCTCTTATAAATTAGTGCTCTGCAACATCCAAGTAGAAACAACAGAAACTGAAATACTAAGAGTCTAGTATATATTAAATAAACAACTTTTCAGGAGAGACACTTATTTCATGGGCATAAAATTAAAACATTCTGCTTGAACTCAAATTATCAGCCCACAATTTTTTTTTATTATCTTTCCTTACAGTTTTCTTTATATTAAATCTGATTCATCATATAACAAACCACAAAATGCACTGAATTACTATTTAATCCTTATGTCCTCATAGCAGAGAACTGTTTCTGAAACCTCCTTCCAAATCAGACATGTATAATTGAAATTTTTTTCATTAAAAATCTTTGAATTTAAGTTACACTTACCTACTCAACTTTAACTTTGTTCCCTTAGTAATGCAACTTCTAACATATATGGGCATGAAAACCTCTGTGGGAAACAAGGCTGCTTGAATCCATACAGTACACAGTTTTTCCTGACCATAGGAGGACATAATTTCATTTTTCTGAACTATTTGTAAGATTTTGTCTTTCTGTGTGAAGAATGAAATAAAAAAAGAAGCAAACTTACTACACATACTGACAAAATTGTGCAGGGACAGGTTATCAAAGCAAGAGTGTCTAATGTGTCAGGAATTAGATGGATGTGACTTGATTTTACTTCATAAGCTTTTGAAAAGGTGATTCAGAATGACAGATCAGTCTATATCTCTTGTATTTAATACTTCAAATGTATGTACTGTCTACTTCAAGCTTTCCAAAAGGATGCATAACATGAAGGCATGTGAGAACAAAACAAAGGACATATTTGGCATTTCTGCAGATAACAAGCTGCTTTTTAAAAGCAGCTACAAGCATGGCAATATCTGTTTGCTTTCTGTAAGAAATGAAGATTCAGGCTTTGTAATAATCACTTAAAGTTTAAAATTTAAAGAAGCAAAAAATTGAGCTTTTTATCGAAAAGACTCTTTCAAAACTGTAATTTAAGATGTAATCATCATGATTTTAAATCCAAGAAATATTTTATTACTATCTACTTAGAAAAAGCCTTCGTTGGTATTACCCAAGATAACATATGCTTAACAAGTCAAATCAGAGAGCAGTAAGTATGACTGGAACGAGAAAATATTTAAAAACCTCATACATTCTGAAGGGGCTCTCTGCAAGTCCTGATCTGAATAAAGTACAACTGATCAGCCTTTACCTAAAAGACAAATATATTATATGACTCTAAATATTGACTAGCTTTTTACTACACTTTATTGCCATGAACAGCACTCTATTCAATTGTACCTGGACTTTTTAAGCATAAAAGAAGAGGGGAGGGGAGGAGAAAGAAAGGAAGGAAGGAAGGAAGGAAGGAAGGAAGGAAGGAAGGAAGGAAGGAAGGAAGGAAGGAAGGGAGAGAGAAAGAGAGAAAGAAAGAGAGAGAGAGAGAGAGAGAGAAAGAAAAGAAAGAAAGAAAGAAAAGAAAGAAAAGAAAGAAAGAAAGAAAGAATGAATGAATCTATCAAATTTCTGGCAAGGGTTCATAGTAGAGAATTTAGAAATATGGCTTTTTTTAAAATTTAATTTCTTTCTAATCCTTTTCTCATTTCTGTTTGTGTCATACTGTGTTTTCCTATTTGCTCCCTGGTTTCTTGTCATTCTGGGAAAATTTGCCTTCTATGGCTGCTGTCAAACAGCAGATTTCTCAATTATCAGTGTAGATACAAATTAGCACAAAAATAATGTACACTGCCAGGAAAAGGATCTAGGTTCCTTTTTTTTTCCTGAAGAAATCAGTGTGATTTCTACTCTGGGAGAAGCAACCGAGAATCAACGACTTTTCCCCATGACATCTGTTATTGCCAAGATGACAAATAGAAAAGCTAGTGTTACATTTATTTTGGAAATACAGGGATAGAACAAAAGCAAGCAAGCAAGCAAAAGCCCTAAACACAGAAGCAAATGCAAAGCACTATCAGGAGAATGACAAGATTCTCTGTATCTCTGCTGCTTATAATCCTTATTTGTAGATTTGCATCACTGCAGTCTACTTGTACTTCTCATCTGCGACAGTTTTAACTCTTCCCCAACCTGTTATCTCCACGACTTTTCTGAAAGTTTTAATCAAAACAACATAGAATCACAGAATGGGTCAAGTGAGCAGGGACCACAATGGGTCATCTGGTCCAACCTCCCTGCTCAAGCAGGGTCATCCCAGAACATAGTGTACAGGGTTGCATCCAGATGGTTCTGGAATATCTCCAGTGAGGGAGACTCCACATCCTCTCTGGATGATCTGTTCCAGTGCACAGTTGCCCTTAAAGATCATTTAGTTCCAACCACCCTGCCAAGGACAGCAACACCTTCCACCAGACCAGGCTGCTCAGAGCCCCATCCAACCTGACCTTGAACACTTCCAGGGATGGAGCACCCATGACTTCTCTGAGCAACATGGGCCAGTGCCTCACCACCCTCACAGTAAAGAATTTCTTCTTAATTATTTTCTAAACCTACTCCCTGACAGTTTGAAGCCACTTACCCTCACCCTGTCTCTACATGACCTTGTACACAGTGTCTCACCAGTGTATATTGATAATATACAAAATACATTCATGAACATATCTTGTGTTTAAGACACAGCAAAACCACACAAGTATAAACACACTCTGAAGCTTTCTATTCTATTCTATTTTATTCTATTCTATTCTAGAAATTGAAATAGTGTTGAGGCCCTAGTGTCAGGTTATTATACAGACTAATTTTCTAGTTATATTCCAAAGTTTTACAAGGGGAAAAATAATGCTAAAAACAACACAGGTAGAATTGCAGTTTAAAACTCACAAGATGTAGCTAGACAAAGTTTAGCAGAAGGAAGATTATCATGGTAAGAACATGCAAGTTCTTTCTCTTTGTCATCACTTGGAACTGAAGAAGAAAAACTGAGATTTTGAGGTTAAACTTTCAGACAGTTGACTGAATGCTAGATTTCTCCCCATCACATGGACCTAAGTGGAGCTTTCTGTTTCCTTGTAAGGCTGGCATTATAACAATGACGTTGTCATAATCATGAAACACAAAACACTTATGTAGATAAAACAGCATAGAATAGTGAAAAAGGGGCATGCAGAACACTTAATGTGATGTAGTGGTTTGACCTTACTCCTCACAAAATCACTCCCCTCCTCAGCAGGACAGAGGGAGAAAATCCAGAGAAAAAGCTTTAGGATCAATAAAAGGACAGGGAGGTCACTCAGTAATTAATGTCACAGATAAAATGGACTTGACCTGGGGAAATTAATTTAATTTATTGCTAAATAATACCTGACTATGATAGTGAGAAATAAAAAAAAAACTAAAACCTCTTTTTCTCCACACATCCTTCTTGCCACGCTCAACTCATAGCTGCATTTATAACTCTTACCTCCTCCCCATAAGTGGTGCAGATGAACAGGAGATGGAAGTTATAGTAAGTTCACAAAATGTCCCCTCTGGTGCTTCTTCTTCCCCATGCTCTTCCTGTGCTCCAGTGTGCGGACCTTCCCATGGGAGACAATACTTCATGAACTGTTTCAGCATGGGTCATGATGTCTTAATAATTTATGGTTTTTTACTCTTCATGTATCTGTAACTTGGTGTAGTTCTGTGGTTCTTACAAAGCACTAAAACCTCGGTTCCCAGCACCTTTAGCCAACACAAAGCTCTCAGAACAGAGAATCAAGGACATATTCATTGCCCTAGGGCCCAAAAATATGTAAACAATGGTGAAAGGCGGGGAGTGGTCCTGGGGTGGTCAACATCATCACCTGAGTGTGTGACTGGAGAATAAGGGGCCAATATGCTAACAGGATAGAACTTATAAAAGGTGAAGGGCTTGTGACCGAGTGTCAGTTTTGGGTGTAGTCCCTCCATGGGGAACTTCGCTTGCTCGAATATACCTTGAAGGCCTCAAATAAATTTGTCTGCTTTTTATACTCCTAATTTTGTCTTGGCCTCTGTTTCAGATAGCCTGTTTTAGGCATCAGTCCTTTCCATGGGACAAGTCCTTCAGGAGTGGACTGCACCTGAAAGATTTCTCCTCAGGACACTGTTCCTGCCAGAAAGGTTGTTCCTGCATGGGCTCCTCTCCACAGGGTGCAGTTCCTGCCAGAAGCCTGCTCCAGCACACGTTCCTCACAGGCTGCAGCTTTCTTTATGGCTTGTCCATGTTCTGGTGTGGAGTCCTCCATGGGCTGCAGGTGGATATCTGCACCACTGCAACCCTCCACAGGCTGCAGGGTGTCAACCTGCATCACCAGGGTCTTCTCCACAGACTCTGCTGCAGCAATAGAATCGCCTCCTCCCCTTCCTTCTTTGGAAGGATGCAAATCCCTTTGCATTGTCTTTGTTTTTTACATAGTTGTTTCACAAATTCTCACTCCTCTCACAGGTGCTGCATGGTGATTTTACCCCTTCTTAAACATGTAATCATAAAGGTGATACCATTGATGGGCTCAGTTTTGGCCAATGGTGGGTCTGCCCATTTGTGAACTAAATTTAGGACTTTAATAGGTACTTCCTTCGAGCAAATAAAATCTCCGTGTTTTCCTGCTCAAAAATTATTATCTATTTATGTGTAATGCTAAAGTTTCCATATGAGTATTGTTTTATATCAATGTACATCTATGACAAGTAAATCCCATCTCTATATAAGATCTGCACTAATATATCCAAAAAATACTTTGTACCTTTAAATGTAAAAGGGGTCTACTTGAGTAACCCCATAAAATCAAAGGCTGAGCCTTTGACTTTGTCCCATTAGTTTTCTAATGTGAAGCCTTGCATCCTGGTTCAGTGCTTGAATTGGAAATAAGTCTAATATGGGAACTCTTGGTCCTCTAACCATTATGTGAAAATGCCTATATACAAATTTTATGGTTTTTTAACTGAGAGACAATAGTCTATTTGCTCTCCTAAGCTGAAGACTTTTCACAGATAATGATTGCTCTTAACCATTAAGCTATTAATTTCTGAATTTGATTCTCTCTAGTATGGTGTATTAGTTTCCCACTGGCCTCACGCAAAAAGTTACCTATTTGTTTCTCAAAATGAAAAGTCACAATGTCAAAGAAAGCAGCAAATAAATGCCACTTTCCTCAAAACCTTTAGTTAAACCATTTCATTTAGTGACATTGGCTCCAAATGTTTTTTTCCCCTTAAATTAATCTAACACTAAATTCTTAGGTGACCATACAGCACTCACATGATGATCTATTAGAAATGTAAAAAGTCTTGTAAAAATGCTAAGGAATGTAAAAATTAGATTCATTGATTCTATGCACTAATTGTAAGGGCAAAGCAGCAAGTAAGATAATATGAACTTTCACACAGAAACAGCCTCAGACGAATGAAAAAGCAGTGCACTTGAAGAGTTAATACTTTTACAAACTTCAAGACATTTCTCTGTTCTTCTAGAAATTCAATGGGTAACTCAGAGTTCTTTTCATTAATCAGGATGGGTAAAATCATCAACAGCCAAAATAAATTTCAAGTATTTTGTACCAAGTTAAACAAGGGGAAAAAACAAATATTCCCTTGCATATATCCTGAAATTCAGCATTTTTCAAAAAGTTGTAAAATTTTTAGGCATGGACATTTTTTGATAAAAACTTTCAGGTCAGTCAAAGAGGAGTTTCAGTGGAAATTGGTTATTTTTTTAATATTTTCTTAACATGATTTTATAAGAATTTCAAATGTCAGAAAGGCAAATAACTTTAAAAGCACTTCTTTGTAATACCAGAGAAGTGAGAGGTACATATACTTACACAGATTTGTCAGTTTTCTTTATCTCCTTTGAGTGTTTTCATAAGACAATGTTTTTTAACTGATAAGGGATGAATTTTTTGTTCCTGTGTAAGTTTGGAATTTTTCATACCCTTCAAATACTTTTTTTCTATTTTTAGAATTAAATTAAGTACAATTAAATTATCTGGTGTTTGATGACTGGCAATTTATAATGCAAAATAATCCTGTTTCTATTAGAAAAAAATTTTGTTATAAATTCTCAATTAAAAAAGATAAATTAGTGTATTATGGACTCAAAGTTATTGAAGTCCTTCAGGCTTGTTACATCCAGACAACTGATCAATTCAAAGTAGAAGATAATCAGTTATGGTCATATAATAGTAATTTTCCATTTCAGTTGCAAGGAACGTTAATCTTATTTTGTTTTCTGTGGAGAGTCGCCAAAATATAGCACGCCCACTCATGGAGGTATTGGTGCTACTTTGTTTATTCTCATGAGACAAGCATTAATATTGACAAAGGTGTTGTTCATGCGACATGCTGGTACATATGATTGGTAACTTGCTTGTGTTCATGTGACTATTCTAGCTTTGCTAT
Source organism: Entomyzon cyanotis (assembly GCA_024500445.1). Taxonomy (NCBI): domain Eukaryota; kingdom Metazoa; phylum Chordata; class Aves; order Passeriformes; family Meliphagidae; genus Entomyzon; species Entomyzon cyanotis. Next base: position 8,814,827 of record JAKEPQ010000756.1, read on the forward strand.
AGGCTGTAAGTTTCTAGCCACCATCTGCTTGTATCAGCTAAAGTTCTGCTCGTGCAGTTTTCATATCTTGTTTTGTTTCCTCAATATTGCTTACAGTTTTGGCTCTTGTTCCTCTTTATGTCCTGTCAAGAACATTTCAGGGTCGGTAACAAAGGCTGGGTTGTGCACGTACATTCTGTTTTGCACGTACATTCCGTTTATGTGGCCTTGCTCTGCAAGCCATTCCTCTACAGTTTTCCTATAGTCCATTTCTTTGGTGCTACAATTATCATGGTCATGATTATTAAATGCCAAGCCTATACAAAAATAAGGGACAACATTGAAATAAATTTACTAAAGGAACATTGACAAGATGCATAATGAATTTCTAAACTGCATTAGCATTTTATCTGGCCATTCAGTTATTTACTTTGTTTGATTTTGTCACAATTTATGTCATGATTTTAGCATGAAACAAAAAATTCTGTTGCCATGTATAGGCAGATTTTAAATGTATAGCAGACAAAGTACTGAACTGATATTTCTAATGTGGTTGGAAATACTCATAATTAGTTTTCATTAGTCTAATTGAAATTGTTGCAAGTTGGAATTTAATCACATAGGCCATCATTTTAAACAAAGAATTAGTTACTGACAGAACAATTAGATTTCTTTTTATGATCCTGTACTCCATAACGGTTAAGACTAAAATAATTCATTTTATACAGATAAACTATTTTCCTCTAATTTTATATATGGAATACTTACAAGATAGATGAGAAGCACATCTGTACTGTTAATGTTGGGGGAGATTAATGAATTACAAAGTAAGATTTGTTGATATGAGCTAAGGTATGATTGAACGATAAATTTCTGAAGGAAATGTACCCAAAAATCATTACACTGTTTGATAAAAGCTTGATGAAGCAATTGCAGTTTCCAGAGTTTACTTTAATATGTCATGACAAGCTTATTAAGAAGAGAAAAAAATCTACTACTTATTAGTTTTCTCTTTACAAGTGTCAGTTCTCATTGGAATTTGAGTACAGAGAAATGGGTAGGGAAACATTCATAAATAAATTCATAAACCAACCATTTAACTAGATTGCTATTCTATTTTCTACAATTATTTTGGAACAATTTTGTTGACCATAGGTTTGACTTCAACAACTATGCTATAAAAAGTCTTTTCTACAATGAAAAGTGACCAATGTTTTTCTTGGAAGCATTCTGGGAAGACCACTCCAACTGTATTAATTAAGGAGGGAATTCACATATTACGTGACCTTTAAACCTACATTATAGATAACCTTTTTTTTTAAAATCTTTTGTTCTGACATGGTGAGCCACTCATAGCTTATAGGATTCACTGAAAGTTAATGAAAAATATCCAGAAAAATATTGGAATGATTTGTTTATGCAAGGCACTCTGGAGAACATCAAAATAATTCCAACTGATGCAGTTAGAAGTTTCTTAATTCTCTTAGAATACACAAAATTGCTAGAAAGAGGAAAAATAACTCTTCCCATTTGAAAGAAGTTGCCCAAATGAACAAGGGTACACATTTTAAAAAGTACATCATGTAAGTTAATTTAAAAAATGTCAGAGTAAAGACAGAGACATTGCTTGCCCAAGTCAAAGTGATTTTGAGCAGTGAGTTGCAACACAATAGCTGGGTGAAACAACTGGTATCTTGTATAGGCCTGCCTTGAAGAAAACTCAAGTATGTAATTCCTTCATCTGACTTCTCATCAAATCCTACTGGGAAAGGGCTGCTTTCGATCTCCTCCTTGGGCCTAATAGTCTCCCACAGCTCAATCTCAGGTGCACATCCTAAAAAATTTTAGGCATACTGTGAAAAAAGGGTTGTCAGTTCAGTGCCAGCATTCCTGAGGCAATAAAATCCATTGCAGTAAAGTTTGATAATCTCAAGAAGTCTGTTTCACTGCACTCAGAAACTTCCTTATGGCATATTAACACCCATAAACACAGCAGTACACCAGCCATGAATACTGCAGTAAAATGAGTTCTACTGTTTTTGTGCTGAGACATTTTAGAAAGGGATGGCCAAAAAAACAACTACTTTAGAACTGGATGAAATGAACATCGTTGTTTTGTGTTTAATGTATACTAAAATAGTTCCTAATCCTGGAAAGACAGTATTCTAATCTTGATGTATCAAGGTATTTTTCAGGTATTAATGCATTTTCATTTATGAAGCAAATAAACTATCTCAAATTTTGTACTAGATTGTAAATAATAAAAAAAAAACCCTCTAAAATCTTCAAATCTGCACTATATTCGCCATGTCCATCAGTTAACCAAATATTTTTTTGGACTTGGGAAAAAAGTTTTCTGTACAAGTAGATGAAAATAGAGAAGCTGAACTTCAAAGAAGGACATTAACACCAAGTAAAAAAACTGAAAAAGAAAAAAACCCAAAAATGTTCTACAAAATGCACAGAAAACGTAATCTAACTATTCATGCTATTTTGGTTAATCCGTAAATTATTTCCAGACCTTCCGTTCTGCTATAATAAGTTTCACTTCAGCACAGTTTCTTGTAAGCAGGATCAGCTGTATTTCTATGGATTCTTCATTCTCACAGAAGCTAACCTTCAACAGGATTTGTATTCAGTCAAAATATATTAGTAGGAATGCTGGCTGTAGGCCAAGTGTATTATGGCCAAGTGTACTGTTTTCAGAAAATCATATTTGTAAAAGTCTTCTGTATTATAAACTAATTTTGAGTAGTCTGCAAGAAAATGCAGACTACCTATTCTTCATTATATAGGTGATGTAGCATGGTCCGGGAGGGCTGCACAGGCCGGCTCCCCCCCGGACTGGGGTCCCTGGTTCTTGTAAATCCCACCGGATCACGGTCGGTCGGCCCCCGAGGTTCTGTGACATGGCATCAGTCTTCAAACCACGTCAATTCAACCAGGAATATAGTGAGACGAAGGAAGAACTGGACTCCATCTCTGTTCTGCTAGAGAGGTTTATTTGGGGTAACGGGGAAAAGGGGTGCAGGGAAGGAGAAGGGGGAAGGGAGACAAGGCAGGTAGCAGATGCTAGCAGCCCAGAGATGGAAGACCTCGAGCTGATCTGGACATTGCCTTATAAAGGGAAAGGAAGGGGAGGGACTGTCTCCCCCAGAGCCAGTCCCGGGGAGTCTGAAGGGAAGACAGGCATAGGGAACCCACCAATAGATTTTGGGGTACAGCAGAGCATATTTCAGAATGAACCAATGGTATACAAAGCAGAGGGACAAAGGAGCACATGGAATCCTAAAACCCCACGTTGCTACATATAGGTATAGAATTGTCGCAGCCAATAAACCGATTTCTCTGTAACTATTCAGAATGTAAATGTCCTGCAGCTGAAGGCTATTATCAGCCAGAATGCAGGAATTTATGTAAGCATTATGTGATCATTATAAACAATGATTATGCCATTTGCTATGTTCTGATGGGCCATTGCTCTCAGAACTCTGCACCCATAGTTCCCAAAATTGTCTCTGTTTTAGTCCCTGTTGCTGTCATGTAATTCCAATAAAGCCAAGAGGCTAAACAGAACACAACATAAACATGCACTCATGCGTCTTAACACAATTTCCCATCAACATTTATCAGAATAACCTATTTTCAGTCGCTAACAATGGCACAAGTTTATACTGTTAAGAGTAATATATGATAAACTTTAAATGGGGTTGAAATTCCTTTAAATATTTATTTCTTCTAAAATAAGTGAGTACATCATCTATATTTGTAGAGGGAGGCAGGGTAAGAGTTCACCACTTCAAACAATGTCCCTACACTGGCTATACATCAGCTGAAACTGTGAGGAACAACTCTTTATGATCAGTTGTTGTATTGGGTTTGCTTGTCAGGTTCCAGTAGCAGCAGGGGGGCTACAGGGGTGGCTTCAGTGAGAAGTTGCCAGAATCTTTCCCCATGTCCAACAGAGCCAATGCCAGCCAGCTCCAGGATGGACCTGCCACTGGCTAAGGCCAAGCCCATCAATGATAGGGGTTACACTTCGGGGTTAACAGACTAAGAAGGGAAACAGTTGCTGTGCGGAAAGTAGGCAGAGATGAAGAACCTGTGGAAGTGTGCCAAAATACGGTGAAAAATGCAGGCTAAGGCCAAGACCTGGAAAACAGGAGACAGTGAGATAGCTCAAGGAGCAACAGATGAAAGAAGCGGATGGTAGAGCTGCCAGATGTAAGAGATTGGACAAAAACTGGCTGGTTAAAAAGTCTAGGGTAATAAGAGAGCGCAGGGGAGGGAAGTTGCACTGAAGTGTTAAAAAAAAAGAAGCAGAATTGATTGAGCTGAGGTCATCAAGATCAGAAACACATTATGAAATGGAGGAAGTAACAGAAGGACAGTCAGAAAGTGTCATAAGGAGGTACTGGATTGAGACAAGCAGCTAGCAGACAGGAAGAGCTGAGTCTAGTCAAATGGGAGTGGCAAAGAGAGTGTAAAGAGCAGGAAAAACAGGCAAAATTGGCGTTTTCTGGAGTGCACACGCTCAGGAACCAAGGCTGCAACTGGATCCTCCCGCCTTAGTTTTACCTCCAGCTGGTGGAGCAGACTCGGACAGGAGTATACTACAGCCTCAGGGTGGTGACCCACTGTCTCAGTTTTGGAGATAAATGCTCAGGACGAAACGCTCTGGGATGAGCGCCTCCTCCCAAGGGAAAAGGGCTTCCCCTTTTCCAGTGAAACAGATTAACAACAGCAAGTAAAAGTGGAAAAAAACCTGAACTATTTCTTAACACAGAATGAAACTGGGAAGAACCAAAGGAAGGAAAAAAGGGGGAAAAGGCGCCCGCAAGCAGCCAACAGCACAGCAGGCAAATCTGGTGGATTCCAGTGACTCTGCCCCCTCACTCACAGGCGTGGCCTTCCTTGAGCTCTGACTGGCCTGGGCCACCCTGCAGGCTCCCCGGGCTGGAGAGAAGGGAAGGAAGGTAGGGAGGCCAGGGGAAGGAAAAGGAAAAGAACATAACCTTTTTCTAAGCTAACAGTGTAATAGAAAGAATACTGTTTGTTCATCAAAATCTTGCTAAGGCCTCTTGAGCAAAAGGAAATTGCAAATCTTGCTAGCACTGTTTAAAAACAAAGGGAAAGTTGTTTTGGGTGGGAAAAGTTCGCTAGCAAAATAAGAAGTAATCTGTAACCTTGGCATTCTGCAAGATGTACTGTCTCAGCAAAAGAAGAACAGAAGCAGCCCAGAAAGCTGCACAGCGCAGGGTACACGTAACCCAGAAGATAAGGCCTATAAAAAGACTGTAGAGTCGAGGGGGGAGTTTGCATGCGCCCAGAGCTTGGCCGCCCTTGCTATCGCTTGCTAATAAATTATAAATTCTTAATTGGCTTCTGACTCTGTATTGGTTCTGTGAGTCACAATCTATAACAACAGGAAGAGCAGTGAAGAGAGCAGTGTCGTGTCACCAGCGCACTCCCTCCCGAAGCCCGGCAGAGAGCCGTCTTCCCCGCAGGCTCTCCCCAGGCCATTGGACCGGGCCGCTTTTATAGACAGGGCCGTTGGACCAAGGCGTTTAACCAACCCGCAGGTTCAGCTGAACTGACCGTTCGGTTGAACTGACCCCCGGCTCTGCCTCTCCCACCCTTCCCCCCAGTCCATCCTCAAGGTACAGAAGCCCTGGGCATTACACAGGCGGTTAGGGAATAAAGTAACTTCATTATGTCACCCCAGGACACCCACTGTGGAGTTACCTTATTCAATCATATTGTCTTCTAGGAATCATTAAAAAAAAGATGAATTTTCAGCAGTGAACCACATTCATAACCTAATGAATGATTTTTGTAATACAATTCCACTCTTAGCTGTCAGCTATGAGGGCAACATGTTCTGTACCAGTCCCCTGCTTGCTGCACCTCCAAGCCTTATCCAACAAAGAGTTGCAGAAAAAGAGTTGCAGAAAAAGAGTGGAAAGTAGCAACCTGTGACAGTATAATTCCTGGGAGAAGACCTTGTTATAGAGACATGTTAAAGGTAGAGAGGAATGGATAATGAAAAAGCTGGATTTTATAGCAGCTAGGAGAATATGGAGAATGCATATTGGAATGGAATAAAAATGATGAGCTCTTCTACAAATTTTGAAACAAATTCATTCTTTTGTATGATTTGAATTGGGGAAAGAATATGCAATTTATTTTTTGTGGTTTAAAACACAGCCCCATATCAGCTACTATAAAGAAAATTAACTGTATCCCATCCATAAGCAGCACCTTCTTCCACCTTTTCCTTTATAACATTTTTTAAACTTTAATTTCTGTCACACTAGTGTTCAGAGGGGTTAAAAGAGGAATAAGAAGAAAAAAGTTGGTAAATTGTTTTGCTGTAGAACTGAAATTAAGATATGCAGAGTATGTATTAGTTGCTGAAACAGACTCACAGATTTCACTTAGCTTCATTTTTGGTAATGAGAGATGAAATGGGAAAATTCATGGTGTACAGGACTGATGTAATTAAAGATAATATAAAGTTGAAGATGAATGCTTAGGCATGACTTCTTGCTTCCATTTTTTTAATCACTTGAGTAAACAGTGCATGTCTTAAAACTGATTTAAATATTCCAAATTAAAAGTACCCCTGTATTTAAATATTTGTTCATAATAGAAAATATCAAATGATTACTTACTTTATATCCAAATACGAAAGAGCAACAAGGTTTTTTCCTCTTGTTGAAATTTGTTTAAATAAAACATTTACAAAGTTCACTGCTAAAATTCTACTGCCACTGTCCTTCCCCATGAAAAAAGATTTCACACAATTTCTCAATTTTTGCAAGTTTTCAGCTAAACGAAACCTCTGTTTATGACCATGATGATATATAAAAAACCCCAAACTCATCGGTTGTGCCTTTAAATTTTTCTCGTGTGGTCCTATGCTTCCTCACTTGAGTGTCATCTTTTAAAGAATGTGATACACGGTTTAAGACTGATTTGTATAGTTTTATCTGCAGCATTCTTTCATCATTTGTGTGTGGCAGGAAATGTTCTTTTTTTTTTCTTGCCCATGGCATTGTCTGTTGCCTGGGACATTCATTCCAGAGACAGACTCAAGATCCTTGTAGGTCCCTTCCAACTCAGAAAATTCTGTGGTTCTGTGCAGCACAAACAAGGTCAGAGGGGAGAGGAAGAAAGCAGTGTGCCTTGTAAGAAACTGATAGTCAAGTGACTTCACTACAAGTGAAGATGATGCCCAGGATTAGTTTTCTGTATTGCTTATAAAAGAGGCTGCAATACTAGCATAAATCCAAACTGATTCTGTCTTTTTCCCTTGAAACCAAAATTATTGCAGAGGGGTTTGACCAATGTTTAAAAGACAGCAATTTTTCAGATGCACTTTTGAAACTTAAGTGGTCCCAATTCTCTCATGATTTAACTTGGCATAATGCCATTGTAGTCAATGGGCTGTTTGATTTACAATCAGTAGAAGACCTGGCCTATTTATCTTCTCTCTCAGTTTAAGATCAATTTCCATATAATTGCAAGTAAAAAATCAATCATACTTTATATCTCGTCAGGCCTGGCTGAAAGTTTACAAATGTTACCTGAGTTTATACGTAGAGGTATACATATAAATACATGCAGTTACAATTACCACTGTCTTACCTGGGGTGAAACAAACTCCAACAACTAGAGATTCAAGTTTCAGGAACTGAAGCAGTAAAACCAGGATTCTCTAGATTTTTTGTTATTATTGTCTTTGCTCTATGCCATATGACCTTTTTCTCCATTTCTTTCTATGCTGGCTAAACCTACAGTCAGCATGCAGGATATTGAGTCACTTTTGCAAAGATCCTGCTATGAAGCAAAAAAAAGTGTATCTGTGTGAGGAAAGAAATGGAACTAATTGAAATAATTTAACAGAATATGGCAGTGGAATATTCAAAATGCTAAATTTATGTCCCTTTGCATTCTGCAGCTCCAGCAGTTTTCTCATGGCCAGCCCTCGTGTTTCTGCATTGGCCAGACCAGCCAGGACTTTGTCCTCTCGGGTTTAATTTATGGTTCATCTTCCTTTCCCCAGAGGCAATTCCTTTGCTTTCAATTTGGTTAAACCCTCAGCTAAGCCTCCTGTCATTGACAGCAGTTCACAGAACAAGCAGTTGCTGCTACTGTATTACTCACAGTGTGCTTATTAACTCATGAAGTAGCTCCTTTGTATTTTGTTCTATTTTTTTTTCTTTCATCCTGCAATAATATTGGACAGAGACTGTTCATTACTGTGTATTCCTACTCCTAATATGTTGCTGCACACTGGTCCTTAATGCTTATGTGTAATAAATGTAATTTATAATCATATTTAGTATTGAAAAGGACTCTCTACACCTTATGGTTGTTTAGACTCCTAAGTCTCCATTTTTCCTTTCTAGACACCGTAGTTCTTGCTGTATTATATAACTTAGGTTACCCAAGACCAAAACCATATGGGAAAAAAGTTAAACATTAATGTTTCTATTGGGGAATGGTACAGTTAGAATATTTCGCTTTCACCAAATAAGCAGTGTTCCAAGTTGCCTACAGATTCATTGCTGAAGAGAAGTTTTCACTCCAGAAGAAACCAGATAGTTTGATTTAATCAAAATTCAACCATTTTGCTCTTTGAAGGTGAATAATCAGAAAATAAGGAAAAGAGTTTATAAGATGGATTTTTTTCGTCACAATGCCAGTGTATTCTCCGTGACTGACCTGTATTACAAATGATTTGCTTCTTAAAAGGAATAATATTCACAGAGCATTTCTACAGGAATAGGAAATAACTTTCTGTATCTTATAGTGATTTCCACAAGATTCCTGTTCCCTTGGTACAAGAAAAGCTTACCACTTTTGAGTACTGTTATTTCATTATAAGTACCTGTAAGATTCTTACCAGACATTTATTATATTAACACCTGTCTAAATATAAAATTATATTATTACTTATATCACCACCTGATAGACACTTTCCAGACACAGAAAAATTCTACCTGTGGTACAAAGGACCACATTCAATAAGCATAGGAAACTAGTGAAGATGCAGCAAAAAACTCCGAAGAGAAGCAGATTATAAATCCTTTGTGAGTATAGCCACTGTCTTAAAACAAAAAAGGACTGTATCTTTTAAAAGGACAGTCTTTTAAAAAGGACAGAGTCTGTGCACACAGCTCAAAGACATCACTTTTTATATTGTAGATGATAAAATAAAAGAAAAATAAATCTTCATTATTTTTACAGTAATAAGAATGCTGAAGATGGGGTTTTTTACCTTTTGTGCCAATTTTTTAAAAGAAGAAGTATGGAGAGATACTTAGGTGGTAAAATATTCCTGTGAAAGTAGGCAGGCCAGTAGATTAAAGTTCTGAAGAAGAAATAAAACTGAAAAGCATGTGAGCTAAGCAAATACTGGCAATGGAACTGAAATATAGCAGTAAAATTAAAAAAAAAAAAAAAAAGGAAAAAAAACCTCGCGTAGTAAACCTAAAAGTAAAACACAAAGATGAATTCAAAGGATCAGATCAGCAGTCCTTGCAAGAAAGAGATACTCATATTTGGAAGGCTAAGAAAATTAGGATTTGTCAGAAATCAAAGTGGAATAAAGGCAAAAATCAAAATAAGCTTTTTGCTATTGTTAAGAAAGAAAATATTAGTCCATGAATTTTTGAGAGATACTGAAACTTTGATGACAGCAGAATCACTCTAGGAACTGAGAATTTTTTTTTTGTCAAATCAATCTGAAAAACTGCATTTCACTGTTTTTCTACAGTACAGAGTTATATATAATTTTTCAATATACAATTTTCTTTCCATTACAAAATCAAGAAAACAGAAAAAACCCTCAGCAAGAGTTGTGAAAGAAATCAAACACAGAAGATGCTGATAGTCTTAGGTAGAACACCTCAGATCTTTTTTTTAATTCCGTTTCACAAATGATTGCTTTTCTTAGCTAATTTTTTTAAGAACTTTTTCATTTGGTTAATGATAATTTAGAAACTACCATTTTTGAGATAGGAAATTAGCTGCAATTGATTCTTCCCCATGAAGAGTTTCAATTACTCAGAAAATTCCACAAAGAGGTATTAATTCCTTTCAGCTCTCCTACAAAACTTTAACAGCAATATTAACACTTCATGTTAAACTATTGATTCCCCTTGCATTGAGAGGCTGGTAATGACCACTATAATGAAAGAATATCCTAGTATTTTTGCCGGAAGAAAATATGTAAATGGACTTTCAGAGAATAACCTGGCTTCTGTACAAACCATCATTATATTTGTGTATATTCAGAATATTTAATTTCTGAGAATATAAAGAATGATGCTTAGATTGCAAGAATAGGTCAACTTTGAATTGAACATTATAAAGTGTATGCATAATTTTTATTATCTTTCTCTTTTTTTTTGAAGATAATTGCACACTCACATACAACACTCAGGAACTGAAAATATCTTGAATTTGTTCAGTTGGTATGACTGAAGGATACTTGTTTGGGATTTTAAGTTGCTTTGGGATAGCAGGATACATAGTATTATGACATGGATAGAAAAAGACAAAGGGACCTCAACAGCTCAATTTGATGACCCTTCTGTTCTAGATAAGTAACATAGGTACTGATGCCATGAAAAGTTATGGTGAAGACCCAGCTCTGAGTGGTAATCAGTGGAAAAAAAGAATGGATGTTGATTTTGGTCAAGAATTAGCCATGGTAGGTGTGTTTCTGGAACAGGAAGTTTTAACATTTTGGGGAAAGAAAATGAAAAAGAAAAAAAAAAGGAAAAAATAAAGAGACCTACAAATTACAAATTAGTATTAATCTAGTTTCCTTTCAATCAATAGAATTCCTACCCTCACAGGGAATTAGGTGAAACACGTTCTACATTCTAGCACATTGCTGGGGAAACGAAGAAAAACAAAACAACCTGCAACAAAACACAGATTCACCAAAAGCATCTCTTGTAATTCAACTTCAGTCCTTTTACTGATTGCCAGTCAAATCCCATTTGGAAATATTCCCTTCAATAAAATATATAGTTAAACCAGAAGATACTGAAATCAAAAGACATCCGCTTCAATAACTTCGAGTAAGATCTGTACACAATGAGTTCTCCATTTACTATTTAATAACATTTCCAGTAGAATAAAGGGTTGTTGTTTGCTTGTTTCTTTCTTTTCCTGAAAAAAAAATTTATACTTTTATGAAGAGTAGACCCATAACAGAGAGAAAGACAATCATAACAATATATTGCCAAAGGTTTTTTGCTGTTGTTGAACAAAAAGTTCACAGTTCTGGGATGCAGTAAACTAAATCTCAGGTACTGAATTGTCTTATATGTCATTTCTGGTAGAAATATTTTGGTACTCTATGAATATTTTATGCAATTATTTTCTCTTTGATGATGTGTTGCAGAACATTCTGTTAATAAATATTGTTTCAAAAACACTTGGCTCCAGGAAAACACTGAGAGATGAAAATGTGTACAAAACATTAACTTATCTTATGCTTAAGAATAATAAAGGCCAAAAGGTCTTTTGCAAAAGTGTCACGAATGAGTGTGTTTGAGATCTCTTAAAAAATCACCCACAAGAGTATGAGCAAAAGTGAGATTTAATATTAAAGGACAAAGCAAAGTCATTGGCAAAATTCACTCTACTACTTACAGGACAACTTAGGCACAGCAAGGGAAAACACACAACAGCAAAACCAAACAAAATCCAGGCAAGCAAAAGAGAAATTAATTGAGAACTCATTTGGGGTGGGTGTGGATGTGGGGGTGTGTGTCTGTGAAAAGACAGTGCAGACAAGGATAAAAAGGAATATGGCCTGAAAGCTTAACAACACTTAAACTTAACAGTACTTTAACTTATACCTTAAGTCTAGTAATTTAACATAGGGAAAACACTTATACCCAACTTAAAAATTCTAACTTAATTTATAACTTAATGTTAACAATCTAACAGAGGAATAACTCTTAACAGCATTTAACCTAAATTACAACTTCAATGTCCAACTTAGCAATTTAACAAAAGGACACTTAGCAACACTTCGCTTAACTTACGTTTAACAACTTAGCAAAAGAACAACACTTAGCAGTACTTAAGTAAGCTTATACCTAACCTTACTAACTTAACCTTACTAACTTAACCTTACTTCCAGGCCTGGATATGCATATATCTGAGGTACTCAAACATCTAAGAAAGCAGTATTTTTCTCATATTTGCTATAGCATATGTGCAGGGGCATGCACCAGGCAGAGACAGCCAATGCAAGCAAGTTACCTGTGGAAAATTCCCCTCAGAGGTCAGTGAAATGCTCACTTTGGATGCTTGCACTTCCTGCTGGGAGAAGGACCGGGCCTTGAGGAGTGAGGTATCAACCCAGGACACATCCCTATCGTGTTTTGGCAATCCTCCAGGTATAGCAAACCTGGGGGTTTGCTGGCACTGTGAGACCCCATGCAGAGGGAGGTTGCTGGTCACAGGCCCACTGCAGTCCAGGAGTGTGGCTAGCACAGGTCCTTCCTGTGGGAACATTTTGCTATATTTCATAAACAAGATAAAGTTTGGATGTTTTGCAAACAACGTCTCCGGATTGGGTCAGTTCGGGCTTGGCCAATTGGGCCTAGGGGGAGGTCTCGGGCTGACCAATCTGGGGCACCTCTGTAAACTCTATACATATGGAATTCAAAACAATAAAGTGCTCTTCTCCTCTCTTTCCTTGTCTGAGAACTTGGGTCATTCCTCACCTAGCCGCTCAACAGCGACACAGGAGAGCTCAAAGGGTGCTCCTGGATCACTGTTTATATGGTCACAAGAGAGTGAGCTTTAGTCATAACAAATCCTGGCCGCAGTTTTGGTCAGCACTTTCTTTGAAAGCGTGAAGGAATGTTATGCCATTCAGCCAGAGGAACATTTTCCAAGGCTGGTCATAAGAAAAACAGAAGCTTCTTAGCAATTCCTGGGAGCAGACAGTGTTTTTGATAAGGTCAGAAGGAGCTGAGCCCAGGTGGTGTTTGCAAGGACAAGGCCTAACGAGCATTTCTCAGATAACAGTGCAGCCTGGAAAGGAGCCGGGGGAATGCACCACCACAAAAAGCCACCAGGATTTTTTAGATTAGAGAAAGCTTATACAGGTTGATCATTACGAATCCCCTCCATTTCAAGAGCAAAATATTTATTCAGCACTTCAACAAACAAAAATCTTAATGCAAATTTTCTGCTGATATCAATTCATAATCTTATAATTATTTGAAACTCACTGTTGCTCATACAAGAAAAATAACCATCAGCATTAGACAGACTGCCAAAAAAGGAAACAAACATAAAAACATACTAACTGTGTATCAAATAGATCAGAAAATTGCTATTTAAAGTTAGGAGGACTTACAAACCACTTTTATTCTTTCATATTTTATTTTATTGCAAAAAAGAAGTGAAATTATTAAGTAGCATTATGGTGTGAATTTCTTGTAGAGAACAGAGAAGGACAGGAAAATCCCTATGATAAGGGGAAAAATTCAGTGAAGAAGTTAGAACACTGACATTTCACATAGAACACTTTCATAAACCTGGTATTTTCTTTCTTTTGTAGCAAAGCTATCAGCATTTGAAATTATAAATATTTAAATATAATTTAAGATGTCAGAAATGCTTATTGGGAGTTATAGAGTGCTATAGATTTCATTAATGGTCGTTGACTACTAGCTATTGAGGAGACTGAGCTGTTCTGTGGCTTTGTTATAAATAACACTACAAGAAATACATTGAGGGCCTGGAGTGAGTCCAGAGAAGGGCACCAGATCTGGGGAAGGGTCTGGAGCACAAGTCTGGTGAAGAGCAGCTAAACCAGCTGGAGGTGTTTAACCTGGAGAAAAGAAGGCTCACAGGGGATCTTGTCACTCTCTAAGACTCCCCGACAGGAGAGTGTATATATCTGAGGTATGGGATAGGGTCTTCTCCCAAGTAGCAAGGGATAGGTCAGGAGAGAATGGCCTCAAGTTGCACCACAGGAGATTTAGATTGGATATTAGGAAAATTTTTTCAATGAAAAGACTGTCAAGCCCTGGAACAGGCTGCCCAGAGAATGGTGTAGTCATCATTCCTGGAGGTACTTAAAAGATGTGTGGGTGTGGAACTTGGGGACATGGTTTAGTGGTGACCTTGGCAGTGCTGGGGGAATGGTTACCCTTGATGGTCTTAAGGGTCTTTTCCAACCTAAATGATTCTCCGATAAGAAACAGGACTACATTATATATGTATATCTATAGTTCTCCAAGATATCAAAGAATTAAAGAGAGACAAAAAGAGACCAAAGCAATGATGAACAAAGCAGAATTCCAAGGAAAATATGGGGTTTTATATGGTATAGAAATTCCTGGTGCTGGAGTTTGCAAATGAGATGGCAAAAAAAAAAAAGAACCCACCACAGCACATGGCAGCACAAACACAGACAAAAAGCTGTCAGTAAATATGGGACAGAGTTTGCTTTAACAGTGTCCCAGTGGAGATTTTACTTCAAGCAGCAGTTTCACAGCAGCAGTCCCAGGGTTTAATAACCTAAAGCCAAAAGGAGAAGGAAGGATATTAACCTTCCCTCAACAATAAAAGGTGGACTAAAAGAATGTACAGGTGCAACTTATTTGCAGATTTGACTTTTGGTTGTTTTGGTTTTGGGTTTTTTGTTCTAACAGAAAATATCAATATCTAGTGCCCAAAGCAAAAAGATGTGAGTTCTAGTACTCCATTTCAAATTATCATCATGGATGCTTTGATATTTTTTGAATATTTTAGGTCTGAAAATTATGTTCATTCTTTTCTACCCCCAAAACAGTGCAACAAACCTTTATAGATGCTTATTGCACCCTATTTCACGAAACCCCAAAGGCTGATTTACAGTCTCTTTATAGGACGGTATCAAATCATAACTGACAGCAACACAACAGTTACTCCTTCAGACACCACTGGTTAGTGTTAAAGTATCAAGATGGTCTTGACAATGCACAATGTATTATGTACTTTTTGTTTTAATTGTTAACTACCCTAAAATGTTGCTAATAAATAGATCTGGATATAAATAGCTGAAATTCAAATAAGGATGCTTCATGTTGTTCACAGGTCGACACGCAATATGGATAGAATCAAAGAGAATTTTTTTCACTGAGGACAGGAAAATAAAATGTACAGATAACACCAGTCATAAATTCTAGTTCTTTACATTTTTCTCAGCTACATACTCTTCAACACAGTGAGTATAAAAGTCAGCATCATGATGGCTGCTTGAAACTTTTAACCAGTGACTCCTTCATCCATTATGCACATTTTTTAGAAGGGGAAAAATACAGTACTGCAATTACTTTTATGAAGCACCGTGCCGGTTTATAAAAGAGCAGAACTGGCTAACATAGATCCAGATTTCATTTTGGAACACACAGCAGTTCACCTCAACATTTAATTGATCCAGTTAAAGGAATCCATGAGCTAAAGTCATTATGACTGTATCCATACTTTTCAAATTAGTTTAATATAGATGCATTTGAGATTATCAATTCCTGCAGACTTCCTTTTTTTCATGGTGGACTTCGCCTAAATGACCATTAAATTTATACAACAAGAATGGATAAACAATTCTTAGTTTGGAAATAATTATGATAATCAAAAGATGACAACTTGAAAGAATAAAAGACACTATATTTTAGGGATTTTTTCCCCTATCATTCTTATTCTGTATCTGTCAGAAATTGTATTGCAGACCTAGCCTTTGAGAGGAATCCCTAATAGTCTTGGACAAAGGTCAAGGAGGAAAAAATGTTTTGACAAATGGCATATTCATAATGATCTCTATCAGTCAAATTTCTATAAATTGCTCTTGTCTGCTGCAGCTGAAAATGCACATATCTGCTTCACATTTATTTTAGGTGATCACCTAAAATCTTGACAACAGAATGAAAAACTTGTTTAAAATATCCCCCACATTAAAATAACTCCACAACTCTAAGAACATTAGGAAACCTTTAGTCATTCGAGGAGCTATTGTATTGACAGTTCAAAAATTAATATCCTAGCCAGATTAAATAATTTATTTCAAGTACTACTTGTCACTGTACTAATTGCTTCCTTTAAATCATGGAGAGCAAAAATAATACAGCTATAAATGTATCTGCATTACAAAATACAAATAATTTAAGAAAAATCATACAAACTTGATAAGAAATAAGAAAATGCCTGACTTTCCATCTCACATTTTTTGGAAACATAATTCAATTTATCATCATAAGCACAACTTGGCTTCAGTTACAGCAAGGATTTGAATACCATGTGCAGTGGGTTGAACCTTGGCTGGGAGCCCAGTACCCACTAAGCCCCTCTATCTCTCCCCATCCCACTGGAGAATGAGATGGAAAACAACCACCAAGTGAGATAAGGCAGTTTTATTACAGTGAGAGAAGGAAATACGTAAGAGCATGCATGTGCATAAACTAAGGAAAAAAAGGTCAATCTCTACTTCCCATCAGCGAGCAATGGTCAGACACCTCCTGGGTATCAGGGCTTCAGCACTCATAATGGTTCCTCCCCTTCCTCCTCTCTCCTTTAGCTTTTATACTTGAGGTGATATCATATGATATGGAATATCCTTCTGGTTGATTTGGGTCAGCTGGCCTGGTTGTGTCCCCTCCCAGGATCTTGCCCACTCCCATCCCTTTGATGGGGGAAGGAATGTCAGAGGGACAACACTGCTCAGCAGTAGCCACAACACTGCTCCGTTACCAGCACCCTTCCAGCTACTAATGCAAAGAACAGCACTGGGAGGGCTGTGAGCTTTACCTCAGTCAGACCCAATACAATCTCCACCTCTTATTCCACATGATTTGCACAATACTCAGATCCCATATAATCTATGTATCTTCCAGCTCTTCCATTATATGCATTTCTCATTACTGGAGAAATTTCTCACCCATACAGGCTTAAACTACATCCTTAAACCATCTCTATACCAAACATACATTTTTTCATTAACTACTATCACCTGTCCTCTCACATCCCCCCAGATCTCCATTGCAGCAGGATGAGGGGTCAGGACAGGAAAAGTAGTACACTTGATGGTTGGGCACCAACACTGTCCTGGCTCATCATCGCTTTCTTCTTGCTCCTTGTAAAATTCTGTCTTCCTCAGTTCATGTCACTCCTGCTACTTTACCTCCTGCAACATACATCTTACTCCATAGATTATTCTTACGCCAAGGTTAAATCTCCTTGAAGCGCATACTGGGTCTCTTCATCCTTCTGCATTACCCACCAAGTACACCCAGGGGCTTGGGCAAAGACAATCCCACAAATGGGTTTGCCTTTTCCCATGGGGAAAGAAATTCACGCTGACTTCCTCAGTCACTTCCCTATGTGTAACACAGGGACCTTATTGCCTTCTTCAGTGTTTAAGGGCTTTGTTTGGGCAGGACCAGGACTGTTAGCAGATCCCTTAGTGTTGACTAGCCAAATGGCTTCTGCTAAGTTCACATCCCAGTGCTTCCATGTCCCATTACCTAATGCCCTTAACATAGTTTTCAGCAGCCCATTATATCTTTCAGTCTTCCCAGAGGCCTGTGGATGGTAGGGAATGTGATATATCCACTTAATACCATGTCTCTTTGCCCAGGAGTTTATAAGATTATTCCAAAAATGAGTCCCATTGTCTGACTCTATTCTCTCTGGGATTCCATGTCATCACAAAATGTGTCTTTCAAGACCTGAGATTGTGCTCCGGGCAGTTGCATGGTTTACTGGGTATGTTTCCAACCAGCCTGTTGTTGCCTCTACCATGGTGAGGATATAACACTTGCCTTGGCGAGTTTGTGGCAATGGCCCAATGTAATCAATCTGCCAAGCCCCACCATACTGGAAACCCAGCCACCACCCTCTATTCCAGAGAGACTTCACTCATGTGGCTTGCTTGATGGCAGCACATGTTTCACACTGGTGTATAGCCTGTGTAATGGCCTCCATGTTAAGGTATACCCCTTAATCATGAGCCCATCTCATGTTGCACCCCTTCCAAGATGCCCTGATGTTTCATGGGTCCATCGGGCTGTAAACAACTCACCCTTTCATTCCCTATCTAGGTCCACCTGAGCTGTCCCAATTTTTGCAGCTTTATTTACCCGTTCATTGTTTTTATTTTCTTCTTAAATATGTTTTCACAGAGGCATTACTAGCATCTCTAATTGGCCCAGCCTTAGCCAGCAGCATGGGTATCTTCAGAGCCATCAGGGATTGGCACTGTTGGACATGGTGGAAGCTTCTAGCAGCTTCTCAGAGAAGCCTTCTTTGTGGCCACCCACTACCAAACACCAGGCCAAGCAAAATCAACACACCAATATCTTCAACATATTTAGGACAAGAAAGAAACAGTAATTCTGTATACTCTTTCTTTTTAAATGTCTAAAAAGTAGTGAAATTAGGAGGCGGAGAAAATAGAAGTAGTTGAAAGCACACAGCTTTGAAGCTTGCTTAGAAATCTTCACAAAATGTTGTAGTCAAAGGAAAGGCATTACTGTATATTGCATCTAATTATTTCTTTAATTTCTACATTATAAACTACAATCATTTGAAAAGAAAAATACAGTATTTCAAAAAGGTTTCAAGAAATACAAAGAGTACTCCAATAGATTTATCTTTTTTCTTAAAAACCAACAAGCACCCACCCACCAACACATCCTTGGAAAGCAACTGATTTGTCTTTGTCTTGAAATTAGGATACACAGATCACCCTGAAATCTTATTCTAAATCAGCCTAATTATGTGTTCATGGATGTAACATCCTGTAACAGACTGCCTTCAAAAATGTGTGTGAGGAGGGCAGTGAAAAAATGACATTTGAAGGCAATCTCTGAATCATTAAAATACCCATTTTCAATTTGTCATAGGACTGAGGTGACATAATTTTTTTGTTGAAACTGCAGCCAGTTCAAGACTCTTCTCACGTATTTAAGAAAAGCAGAACTACTGTGGTATGTAAGCACACCTTATGTCATAGGAAGGAAAATATTAAAATAAAAATATTTATCTGAATACTGAGCAGAGTTCTATTATTTCCCCCAGCAAAGAAGCATTAACATTTCTGTTGTGCTTTGGTTAAAAATTTAAATTTACTGTCGGTGATTAAACTTCATTTTCTGTTTTTCAAGAGGTGTCTGCTGGTTATTTAACCAGCAGTAACCAAGTATTTTCAAATTGCTTTGTGATTATTGTATGAGAAGGGCATTTTTGAGTAATGCAATAAAATGATAACACTGGATTTATCTCCACTAAAAAAAAAAAAAGAAAATACATTTTTCTTTGCCTTTCATCATGGTTTTCAGAGATAAAGTTTTCAGGATTTTGAGTATCAGGTAAACATACAGCAACTGCTCAACAGACGACAAAAGAAATATATCTTTTCAGGTGCTGTCTATTAAAATAGGGTTTATTTAGTTCCACATACATACTTGTATTTATACAGTATTTTTGCCTCAGTATTCACTACAAGTATCTCTACTGCGTTTTCTTCCATGTTCATTTAATGATTATTTCGTGTGTAATAAATGAATAGAAAAGGCAGAATTCTAAGCTTTCTACACTACAGTTAACAAACATGATAGGCCTTAAAATCCTTAAAATTTTGCCATTCAACCAATGTTTAAACTCTGAATTAATCTTGGGAAAGGCGAATGTACAATGTGTTTAACAGTAAATAGCATTTTAAATTCCTCAATATTCGCCTTTGTTCCAAATTTTAACCTCATTTCACTCTATTTACCACTGTGGACAGATTATTTTTGAGTTTTATTAGCAAACATAAAAATTCTTCAAGTTAAGACTCTCACACAGAAACAAAGTTAAAATCAGCTTTGATATCAGTCCTAAAAAGCCAAGGATTTTTGTCAAGGAACTTATGGAGAAAAGAAAATAGAAACACTTTTATAACTTCATTTCAAAATAACAAATGTAGAAGATTGATAAAACAGTCCTTTCCCATTTTATCTGCACATGAATTAAGCTGTATGAATCCAAAGAAGCCAGGTAATATAAACAGAAACTATGAAAAACAAACAAGCACAAGGGATGTACAATCAATGAAGTAAACTGCTACAAAACCAAACGCCTAATAACTAAGAAAAATAACACTTTTATTTCCCAAATTGTTCAGAACTGATCACCTGCAGGAGTAGTGTATCTCATCTTGTACTTGATCTTGTGTATCTTTAGGCCTAGAGCCATATCAAATGTCAGTGTTTTAGAATTTTATTCCAAATACTATTATTTATATTTAAAAGTGTTTCCTTCTATCACTTCACCATATTTTCTCCTTTTCTGACTTCTTTGACAAGCACCTCTATAACTAAGAATGCTGACATTTGCAGGGTAAGTATTAATCAGAAAACTTCTATCCACCTGTGTCTCAGAGAAATTTTGTATTAGGATACCTATGTTGCCATGGCTCTGGCTCAACTGAGTGTCCTTAGCCCACTGCACAGTGGCAGTGCCCTGCGGGACGAGTCATGGGAGTAAAGCACCCCTAACTAAAAGGGGTGCTCCCAGAGAGCCTTAGAATGAAGCTATTGGTCCAGCTCATCTCTCCTCCCACATTACATATAAAGAGAGATTCTGGAAAGTTCTCCTTTGTTTGCCAGTGCCGTGTTCTGTGATTGGAAAGTTCAAAGTTCTGTACCCTCCTCCCTTATTCCCTCATAAGATCAAGTTATTGTCAATCCTGAGTTCTATGTGCCCCATTGGTCCTTTCGGTTTCCCCCTCCCTTTTTCCCCTGCTATAAAACAGGCAACACAATGCAGAATCCCTGCTTTCGGACCACCAATCCAGTCCCTGTCCCGTTCCTCCCTCCATCTCCCCTTATCCTATTAATAAACCTCCTGGACCGCCAATCCGACTGCCTGCATTTCTTGCTTCTGCTACCGATCTCTGGATCGCATGGTTTACCCGAGAGTTCCGCTGGTCCTGGCTGCCTCGCCCGCCCCCGAGAGCGGGCTGCCATGCCAGGGCTCTGACTCCGCAGCTAGCCCGGTCACAAACTGAGCTGGGGGTTCAGAACACCATCATACCTAGATTATGAACATCTAAAAGGTAACAGCAGAAGAAGATATTGGACCACTTAGAGAACACAGAGGCCAATCTCTCTTCACTGCTGCTGCCACAGCCCTGAAAACCCCACCAAGTTTAGAAAAGGCTTGTTTGGGCAACAGCAGTAGTGTGTGGAGTTTCTCACTTCAGCTCTTTGCTTCCCGAGGCATTAAAGTTATTGCTACATAAAATTCATGTTCCACAAAACATAAGGACATTTCTGGTAGCTCACATGAACAGGCTTGATAGGCTGTCTCCTGCTCCAAGTGAGCTGCATTTATTTCTGTGAGCAGCAGAGGAAGGAAAAGCTGAATACTACAGCAGGATTGTTTTCACACGGAGCAGACTGAGAGACTCTTGTGCTGCCACTTACTGTGCTACTGCTTTTCCAGGAAAATGTGTATGGATTGCAGAAGTACTTTCCCCAAGCACTGAATTTAATCAATTTTTTTTAAGAAACAGGCCGAGAAGGAAAGGAAACAGACTTATAAAACAAAAACAAGAAAAGAGAAATTACTTCTAAATGCCTTTTTTTCTTCCTCAACTCCTTTTCTTTCTTTTCATTAATAAGTTATTTAATTAAACTTTTTCTTTGTTTCCTGCACAGCCATTTTGTTGTTTAGAATTAAGATTTACTTTGGACAAGAGGCCTATGAGGCTGGCAGCAATATTGTAATTCTGTGTGGAATAAAAACACTGCTTCTACCATTGAGCAGACCAAATTTCAATACTTGTTTACAATCACTTTCATTCAGTCTCATTTCATGGAAAAATTTGGTTCCCTATGTCCATATAAACAAACCTCATCTTCTTGGATGTGGAGAAATTCAGTACTGCCCAGAGTAGCTGTAAGGTTCATCCATCCCCTGTTGAATTAAAGTGCGCAGAGACAAGAGCAAAGTGTTAATGCAGGGAAGAAAGAGCTTTAGGACAATGTTTTGGTAGGAAGAAGGAGGAAAGGGAGAAACCTTTCCCTGTAATATTATTTTGGGCAAAAATAGGTAAAACCACTCAGGATATTGAAATACATCAATTATGTAGGCCCAGACTTGGCAAACATCACTATCCTAAAAGACCAATAAAACAAGTAAATTAGCCTGAAATCAGCCAGGACATAGTCAGAGCCTTTAAAGTAAAAGATATACTTAATTCTCTTATTCCACCAATAAACTGTAACTGTCTTTTTTAGTTTTTCTGCTCTGTAAGTGGTGATATTACAGAACCATGGAAATCTCCTGATGTGAGATTTTCCTTGTTGATTCATGTGAGTTACTGCAAAGCTATTTTTTTCATGGTAATATCTTTAATAAATCCAGAAAAGCAGTAGTGCTAGCCTTAATTTTTTATTATTTTTCCATTTTCAACCTAAGATGTTGCTACATAGATTTCCTCTTTGAACATAAAAATCAATCACCTATGTAGGATGTTAAAGGTTTCATGCTGTTCCTTAGGTCAGTACAATTCTGACAACAATTAAGTAACCGTAATGTCAAGTTTTTCATTGCCTGTTATTTTTACTAAGTAGCATATTCAGAGGGCATTTATTACATTTAAATTCATTGGCTCAAAATACTCTCTAGAGACTGATTTTTAAAAGAATATGTGTATTTCCCATGCACAATTGTAAGGAAACACTGCCCTCTTCTGTCAAACCAGGATGAATTTCCATAGAGACTTCCTTTAATTTCAAAACCAAGTTGGATTAGAACAGATTTAAAATGCTATTTTTTATAGAAATAAGACCCTGTGCTGTGTTCAAATAGCATGTTTTAGAATGTTCATTTCTTTTCTTTGTTCTTTCTACTCAATCAGTAAAATTTCTCTTTTCCCCAGTTCAAAGAGACTTTTCAGAACCCCTAAAAAGATTGAGCTATATTGCAACAGGTTTTTTTATAAACAAGCATATCAAATTCTATCGTATACTATCTTGTGTGAATAGATCTACTTATGACAGAAATTTCAAAAATCCAAGTTCTAATTTTTCCTTCTTTAGAAGTTTATGTACTGTGATCTCTGATTATTATTGACATGTTATTTTGGCATCTTTATTCATTTACCTACATTTTCTAATATTTTGTTTCTTCAGAGCAGACGAAGAGTACCTATTATCTTGTGCAAACCTAATTGCTTTACCAACATTCAAAAATGGAATATTAATTTTTCAAAAAAAATAAATATTTAATTTTCAAAACAGTATCCTTCACCCAGCCTGCCTTCAATGTTCACTGTCTAAAGTGTGCTTCTGACATCAAAACAGAAAACCTGCTCAGTGGGCCTATTAGCTCATTTCAGTAACATAATTATCATCAAAGTGATCAGAGTAAAACAAACAGAGTAAAAACATACTCACTGCTTTTGCCAAAGGATATAATTTTTAAAAATTAGCTTTACACATAAAATTCTGTACCTAAGATACCTCTTAAAAAACATTGGAAAGACAAGACAAAAAGGCTAAACCCAATGAGGTTTCACAAGCATTTATAAACTAAAATCTAAACAATTCTGAAGTATTTGGACATATAACTTTTTCTCTACAGCAATTTCCCTACATTATTGAATTTAGATATTTTTGATGGCATTTGTATCCCATTCCTTCAAAGATTTTGAATTTGACTTTACTTAGTAAAATCTTTGAGACATACCCTCTGGTTTAAGATATTCTAACAAAGCATGTTATTTCCTCCGAAAGAGTTATTTTCCATGAACTGGACCTTTCTGTAGATATGCACAAATATTGCCAACTTCAGGATCAAATTTTTAAAATTTAAGTAAAACATTTTGACACACACCAAGTTCTGTGCCAAAATATTTTAAAATTATATCAGGACATCATAATTAAAATTTCAAAGTAAAGCCACCTCATTAGATCATCTTTTCAGTAATGGTTAATATTCATGCTGTAATTATGAATTTGAACTCCTTTTTAAACAATGATAAGCAGATGACATTAACTGAATACCCATTTAAATATATAGTTTCAAACTAGTCTAATATGAACCCAGAGAAAACCCATTTCAAATTGTGTTTGGCTTTTAGTCTGGTGTTTACTTCTAGAAGTTTTTAGGTAAGAAATCTCAACCTACCTTAAAGTATATGAAAGTAAGTGACAGAATTTTCCTCCTACATTTTTGTTTCTATATAATAGTACAAAGCTCTATCTTTTGGTTGCTTACAAGCCCCCTGCAGATTGTAGATTACAGACTCTCAGAGAGCTCTACAGAGGATAAATACAGGACAAAGGGTGTCTTATTTTTCTGGTCTTTCTCTCGCTATTCTCAGCAGGTAGTGAGTCTGTATTTTACCTCTTGTAGTTTCATACTGGCATTCAATGCTGGATCTAAACACTCCTTCCCTCCACTGCATCATAGGATTATAATGTTACAGAAAATCATAAAGCTTTGGAAAATAATGCTGAAAATAAGTGCATATAATGTTTCAAGCTTTCTGAAGCAGAAAACCAAGAGTATTCCAATCAACATTCGTGGGGTAAAAGTGCCATAATTCACATAGTACATGTCAGCATTTTTAAGCTTTAAAAAGTTCTAGGATGGTAATTTTATGAAGAGCTGTTCTTTCCAACATGCTCCTTGATGTTGCAGTGTGGCTCTGCAAAGCTCCACGAGGTTTTTCCTTTGTTCCCCTGCTCTGTATGTTATTGGCTGTTTTTGAAATATGCACCCTGCCTTATCAGAAGTCTATTGGTGTGTTCCTCTGCCTTTCTTCCCCTCAGACCTTCTGGGATTGGCTCTCCAGAGCCAATCCCTCCCCCTTTCCCTTCCCTTATAAGCCCATGCCAGCGTCAGCCTGGGCATCACTGGTTTTGGGATCCCAGCCTCTTTGCCCTTCCCCTGCTTTCGTCCCCCTTTCCCCTTCCCTGCAACCCCCCCAGAAGACCTGAATAAACCTCCCTGGGAGGCCAGAGACAGTGTCCAGTATGTTCTTTTGCCTCACCCATGTTTCCTGCAGAGCTTCTGTCACTCAAGCTTCATGCCACGCTGTGCACTTCTGCATGTTCACAGCGCCCCGGCTCCAACCAGCCCGGACTTGCATAGGAGTTCGCATCGCAGCGGCAACCCTTTTTTGGTGAGGTTTCAGGGGTCCTGCCGCCTCCCCAGAGCGAGAAACCTCACCTTGAGGAATATATTTGGACCCAGAAGAATTAGGGGAGAAAACAAAAAAAAAATAAAGACTGGGAAGTCATATCAAAGAAGGGACAAATATACATATTTTGACTATTTAAATTATTTTGGACAAACTTTTATGAAAAAATGTGTAAGTATAAAACATGCTAATAATAAGTAATAAAATAAATGGATTTGAAACAACCAGAAGAAATATGTATATGGTCAGAGAAATAGGGAAAACTAGTATTGAAACAATGAGACAAGACAGCTGTGTGTAAATTCAGAAAGCCTTGGACTCCAAGATGAAAAATTATTTGGAAATTTGAGGGGCTAGGGAGCAATACACTATCAATAGATATTTGGAGATTTAAAAAAAAAAAAACCAGAACAAAACAATTCAAAACCAAACCACCTGAGTTATGCTTCCAGGTTAAAAAAGCAAGCAAACCAGGATGTGTCCAAATTCTATTATTGAAACAAATCCTATCAGTTGTAGGGAAGGCAAATAGGGTAAAAAAAGTGCATGAATGTTAGACAACAATAAAAGAACCAAAAAACAGAACAAGAGCTCATGCCCTTGTCAGATTTAATAAAATGCCTGCTATGACTTTCAGTAAAGTTGCTCTCCAGTGTGATAAGATTTGAGTCATGATTGAAGTTTTTGTTGTTTCCCTGCTCTTAATGTCAGACTAAAGCAACAGAGGGGCCCACTTCTGACAAATAGGTAAACTGGAAGGTAGACAATTAAGCAACCAGTGCAACAAGGAAGAGTTTGCAATTGCAGTCCTTTCTCATCAATAACAAGAATTTACATAGCACAACATTCTGCACAATGGCAGTACACAAATGTAAAGTTACTATTCTTAATAGGTCTCATTAAATTATTGCATCACAAAGATCATTCTTTTGGTGCTTATTAAATATTGACTGGTAAAATTAATTGAATTATTCATGCAAGTTTTCCTAATAACTTGAAGATATTGCTACTGATATTCGTTTACAATTATAGATTATTTTCAATTACATCATTTTTTTCTAGATTGCCACAGGACTGCATATTTTTTTCCTCCATTAGAATTTCTAATCCAGAAGTACATTTTGGCAAACGCCTAAAGCATTTTGCTCAGGAGAGCTCCTAACCATTAAGGCTAACTAGAATATAAACAGCAAGGCATTTCTTGGTCAATAATATGTTAAAAAAATTATGAAAATAGTTCTTGATCTGAAGAATGTACATAGAATTTTATAAGTTTAAAATGTCCATTTATTTTATTTTGTTCTGTGTTTCTGTTGCTCAAATGGTTGAATAGGTTTCTTCTATTTAATTTTTCAATTATAACTCTTCAAAATTATTGATTATCAATATTTGCTCAGACAAAAATCAGGTAATGGAAAGCCTCTGTATAAAATACATCAAATGTGATCAAAATATTCATCATTAAATAACTTGCATATCCCATTCAGATTAGTTATACAGTATTGGACATATAATACTGAATCTTTTTAAAGAAATTGTTTTTATTTCAGAGCATTTCCTTGATTTTTCTATTTTACTTCACTACTCTCACTTCTCTGCACTGTGTCTTTCAAAATGAATTTTTACTAATAGCACAGCTAAAGAAGATACAATATATGTCTTCTTTGATTTTGTGTTCAGACAAAATAAAAGCAATTCTTGTTTTCTTCACAAGAAGGAAAGACTCTGCTGAAAGACTGTGGTATACCATTCTTACCCACAGGGAAAGGCAATGAAAAAGTTTACAAGAATAATTGCAAAAAGTAAGCAGTGCATGAACTGCAAGTACATATGCAAAATAGCTGAGTTTTTTCCACAAGATAAAAGGAATTATCACTCTGATGCCTTGGTGGGCTTACCTAAAACAGAGGGTAGACAAAGTTAAGAGAATAACAAGCAATTAAATTTATTGAAGGGCCTTCAGGTGCATTTAGGGCAGACAAAGCCCACCTGAAGGGCTACACTCAAAATGGACTACGAGCCACAAGTTTTTCCATACTTTATGAGTTTTGTCCATTTGCATATCAAGGTTTAATCCTCTAATTACAGCTTCAGGTAATGATGTCAATTACTCCAAGCTTGCTGCCCCCAATTCACTATTGTTTACATATCCTTGTGACTGAGAGAATAAGGTGTCCTTGGCTTTTGAGTTTATACAAATTGTTTTGTCTAAAAATGCTGAGCACAGAATTTTAGCACCCTACATGGAGCCCAGAGTTACACACTATGGGATTACAGAGACATGGAAAAATATAGAAGCTAAAATCCTAAGGCTTCATTAATCAATAGATAAATTTTTAAATTTACAAATCCAAACTTCAACCTCCCATTGAGGTGGAATGATAGGAGGGAACTTTTTTCTGATTATACTGTTTTAAGTAAGTTGTTGCAATTTCCTTAATCTGTTCTTCATAGATTAAAATTATTTGAATGGCATTTATAAGCAGAGACAATCTGAATATGGTGTGTTACAATACATGTAGCTAATCAATAGGAAATGGTTTATGCAGCATTTGCTTGCTTACAAGATGTTCTTGTAATAATTCCACAGAATGAAAAAAAACCAACAAACAGGATCACAGAGACAAAATGTAGGGTTTGGGATCTGCTTTGTTTGTTACTCAAATACCTTAAAAGAATATATGTCCAGTGCTCTATGAGATTAGAGTATTGCCTATGCTGAGGCTTGATAGAGTTAGGCCTAAATTTTAATTTGAAATGTTCCTGACCAAGAGCTTAGCTGAATGGTCACAGCCAAACTCAAGAGTCATCAAATACTTCCTATGTAAAAACTTTGTAATTTCATAAATCTGTCCCTGTCTTTGAGGATTAGGGTCTTTCCTCCTCAGTAAACTTGCACAGATCCCCAAAGGATACCAGACCACAGCAGCAGGGCACAGTGTCCTTGAGGCTCCCATCTGGAAGAGGGGATTTCCTGGTCACCCTCAAGCAGCAAGAAAACTTTCTGGACTAAAATTTCATAAGTAAATATGCAGTTTGGGAATAGGTAGAGCCTCTTTCCTCTTCTTGTGAAGGGTTGGCTGGAAAGCTTTCTACTGTATTCAAAGCATTTTCTTGTCAAAGATGGTGAATGATGTTAAAAGAAAAGAGTGAGACATGTCTTAGGTATGACTGTGTCCTCCAGTTCCCTTGCCAAGGGGGTTTTATTCTCACCAAGATGCCTTTTAGACTATCACAATTAGGTTTAAAAGCAATTTGTATGCATAAATTGAAAATATGACTTCAAATTATTTCCAGAGGTGCCATAGTGTTATCAACAGGGTGCTACTAGACTGGGACACAGGGACCAGTTGAATTCTGGTTTTACTATTGGCCTGATGGGTAACCTTGAGCAAGACACTTCACATCTGTGTTTTCCTATTAATCTTTTAATCTATTTAAACTGTAAGGACTTAGGGAGGACATTGTCTCTTGCTTTGTGTTCATACAGTATTTAGCACAGTAGGACCTACTGTAATCTGCTGCTGCTGTAATTCATAAAACTAAACAACTAATACAAAAAGCAAGTTGGTCTAAGAGACCATACAGAGTTTCACAGTTGCTAAGGACACAACCAGACCCAGAGGATTATCAGGTTTTATTATACCATGAGATTCCAACCAGATGTTTTATAGGCAAAGTTAAACCCATCTGCAAATTAATTTACAAACATGCAGTCTTCCAATGTCCATATTGTTAAGAAAATAAAAAAATAAGATCATAGAAAGCAGTATGATGCCTGTCCACTCCCTTTTTGTGTTCTTATCTAACAAACCAAGAGATTCACTCTTCCTCCTGGCTCAGCCATCAACCTTGAAAAATAAAAATGGGACCTGTAGATCAATTTAGATTCCTGGTGTTTAAAAGAGGATCAATACAGCTAACGACCGCATTTTCAGCACATTTGCATGCAGGCTACCACTGGTAACCATGCAAGAGCTAGAAAATAAATTGGGGATCCTACCATAACAACCCTGTGCTGCTGATAGAGAGGACCCAATTATTCCTTTGCATGCACACACTGCATCTCTGCAAGGGTATGCAACGAAAGCTGTTGGCCCACATGACAGAAATATATTGGCAGTGACAGGCTGCCAATTTTTATACATAGGCAAGTCACTTTTCTCACATATCCACAGATAAAATTAGCATGCGCAACACGATATAGCACAGGATGAATGTCAATGATTGCAGAGAAGTCCCTCAGGTTAGGCTTGCTTCATGAGGAAATCACACAAATCATTCCCAACATACCTTCAAAGTCTAATCGCCTAATTACAAGTATGAAGCCACGCTATGAAACAGAGCAGCCAAGAAAACCTGTGAAACTACATAAATGTGTTTATTGAAAATAGATTTTCTATTTTTGATATTTTTGCATCAGGGTACTGAAATGCTGCCACATTTGTTCAATGCTGCAGTCTTCTCTGAAATATCTTGTCCAAGACAGCTAGTACTTCCACTCAATTTGTAACAAGACCAAAGATGAGCTTATCTGAATAAACTGAATGGCCCTGTTAAATGAAAAAGTACTTACTGAAAAATAACAGCACAAAAAGGATATAAATGAACATATTCCAGGATTGCAAAATCAATTTCTGGCAATCTCAGTTTCAAATTGTAACAAAACAAATGTTTCATATATATTCTTTCTGAACAGATGCCATAAATCCCCGAATTAAATGGGTTGGACCCTGACACCATTTGTTAAAAATAAAA
The DNA here is from genome assembly GCA_024500445.1 of Entomyzon cyanotis. NCBI lineage: Eukaryota > Metazoa > Chordata > Aves > Passeriformes > Meliphagidae > Entomyzon > Entomyzon cyanotis. The sequence continues at coordinate 8,844,789 of JAKEPQ010000756.1, forward strand.
AGGGGTTTTTTTTAATGCAGGGGAAGCTGGAGGTCTCTTTAATGATAAAGAATGTTTCTCATACTCTTCTGAATCTCTTCTTGGGAATAGAGGTTTTTTTGACTTTCTAGGGACAATCATATGAAAATAGTACTCAAATAGGCAGAATCTACATACTACAAAAACATCCACCAATTCCGTTTTGCTTTCTGCAAGTCTGATGTCCTGACTCCTTACTTGGGTGAACCAAGTTTTGTGAAAAGGGGAGAGGCAAGGAATTATAATTGATCAACAAAATAACACAGACAAATATTTTGACATCAAAATATTAAGTAAGAAGGAAAGCTACCATTTTTCTGAGAAGCTGTAGGACTATCCTGTTGTCCTTGATTCTACCAGAATTTGTTCCTTACATCACAGTAAGAGTTTGAATTTAGCATTCCTAAGGTTTAAATACTTAATTTGATTTTCAGGGGTCACTTTGATTTTTGTGATGGATAAGTAAATCTCTACAGATGTCCACCTTGTTTCATATGATGCAATATTATTAGATGGCTCAGCATAAATCTTAAACTATAGCACATTTTCTCTCTAGTTGGACGCAGAATACACATGGAATGGCTAACATTGAAAGGGGTGTCAGGAGATTGTGTGATCAAGAACCCTGGTCAAGCAGGGCCACCCAGTGCTCCAGTGCTTAAAGGGTCCCAAGAAAACATTCAGACAGCTTTTAAATATTTCCAATGGCTGAGACTCCACAACCTCTCTGGGCAGCTGGTATCAATTCTCAGTCTCCCTCAGAGTAAAAAAAAAAAGTATTTCCTGATGTTCAGAGGGAACCTCCTGCTGCCATTTGTGACCATTTCCTCTTGTCCTGATGCCTAAAACAGGCTATCTGAAACAAAGGCCAAGGCAAATTAAGAGTATAAAAAGCAGACAAATTTATTCAAGGCCTTCAAGGTATATTCGGGCAAGCAAAGTCCCCCTCGGAGGGACTACACCCAAAATTGACACTGGGTCACAAGCTCTTCACCTTTTATAAGTTCTGTCCTATTAGCATATTGGCCCCGAATTCTCCAATCACACCCTCAGGGGATGATGTTGACCGCCCCAGGCCTGCTCCCCCCATTTCGCTGTTGTTTACATGTTTTTGGGCCCTAGGGCAACAAATGCATCCTTGGATTTTCAATTCAGAGGGATTGTTTTGGCTAGAGGTGCTGAAATAAGCACAGAACTACACCAAGTTACAGATACATGAAGAATGAAAAACCAGAAATTATTAGCGCATCAACCCCATCACTAGGTACCACCGAATAGAGCGTGGCTCTGTCTTCTTTGCACTCTCCCTTCAGATATTTGTACATATTGACAAGAGATCCCCACCCAGCATTCCCTTCTCTAGGCTAAGCAGATCCAGGTCACTCAGCCTTTCCTCATAGGAGAGATGCTCCAGTCCCTTAATTATCTCAGTAGCCCTGCATTTAACTCTTTCTAGAATGTGCGTGTCTGTCTTATACTGGGGAGTCCAAAAATGGGCAGAGCACTCCACGTGTGGCCTCACCGGGGCTGAACAGCGGGGAAGGACTCCCTCCCTGACCTGCTGGCAGCACTACCCCTCGTGCAGCCACTGGCCCTCTCGCACATTAAGGCTCATTTTCACTAGGAATTCCAGCTCCTTTTCTGTAAAGCCACTTTCCAGCCAGTTGGCCCCAGCATATACTGGTGCATGGAGCAGTTCTTTGTTTGTAGAAGAAACTAAGCACATTAAGACTTTTGCCATACATGGAATTAGTGCTCTGAATTTCTAAAATACCTGACCTAAACCCAGGTAAGTTCTCTCTTTGAAATGTTGCAAAATTACAGAATCACAGAATGTGCTGAGTTGGAAGGGACCCTCAAGGACCATTGAATTCAACTCCTGGCCCTGCGGAGCACCATCCCCAAGAATCCCCCCATGTGCCTGAGAGCGTTGTCCAAAAACTTATTGAACTCTGTCAGGCTGGTGCTGTGACCACTGCCCTGGGGAGCCTGTTCCAGTGCCCACCCACCCTCTGGGTGAAGGACCTTTTTCTAATATCTAACCTAAACCTCAAATTTTCATGAACAATATAAAATTTTTGCTGGTATCCACTTGGTGATGAATATGAGCAAACTTTGACAGCCAGAAATAGAAAACCTCATAATAATCAAACCTCTATGATATCCAAAGTGTCATCTTTTCCAGGACAGAAAAAATATTACATTTACTATGTTGGATACTTTTGGGGTTGACATCCATTAGAGTTTTAAAATCCTTTTAGGGTTTCTAAAATGAATGCCTATTATTCCATTATTACCACTAGATAACAGGTTTTAAGTGTTGTTTTCACACAGCTTTAATCATTTGAAATGGTAACTTTCTGTATTTTTTCCTCTGGAGTTTCACATTTATCCACAGAGAGCTTCCTTCAGCTTCCCCATCATCATAACAGCAATACAGAGTCATTTAATGAAGACAAGATTTGTTTTTCAGCCAAACAAATTATTTGTTACTGGTGGAAACTTTTTCCCAAAGGAACAAAAATTTAATACAGTTTTTATTTGCTTATATGGCTACTTTTGTGATTTTATCCACTCTTGAATAGTAACTGTTTGAAGGACTAAATGCTATTCTGCTAAATTTTCTCAAGTAATCCTCTTTTCTCATTGTAGGTATCTTGCAAGTTAAGACTGGGATATATAAGTTTTATTTTAAATAGTTTTGGACATAAACACTCTGCTTAATATAAGTTTTATATGTATAGACAATGTATCTTTAACAACAAACCATGTATTAAAATATATTTTTCAACCAGGAAACAATAAGATCACCTCCATGTAGAAGCACTACAAGAGATCCTATATTTCTATACTCTAATTTAAAGAAATATAAGTACACTAAGGTCTGGCAAAAAATCCTTTTGGATGATATTCTGATCTTATTAGAGTTTACAATTTCTTTTCTCTGTGAGGCTCAGATTTCATACATTGACTGCACAGACTTTATTTATTACAGCAGATGTATGCTTATACAAAATACCTTGACGATCAGGCCATTAAGCAAGGACATACCATAACCTATTCAACTATTCAAGCTAGAAATTGATTCTGGTGCAAATACTCTTGACTCGTGTCTGTTTTACATCAGGTAATTCAGCTTGTGTAGGATCAGTATGAAATTGAAAGGGAACAATCTGTTTAAACTTCAGTGATTCTAAATGTTCTAAGAACAGGGAGCACAAACAGTTTGAGGTATTAGAAGTGGTATTAGTGTGTAGCATATGAGCGGAACCCTAAGAAAAAAACACAAAAAAAGCATATTCATGGTAAAAAAATAATTGATTATTCATACTAAATTTTATATTTTTGAACTCAGGCTAGAATTTGAATTGAAAGCATTTACAATAGCACTATAAGTACTGTACTTCCTGATAAGTAAATAATGAGTGCATCTTCAAATAAAATCTTCCTTTAAAAATACTATTCTTTATTATAATAAAACAATTTTGCAAACCCAAAAAGATTCCAAAAAGTCACAGGTAAACTTCAGACCAGATCTGAACAGTTTGGTGCCTATGCAGTCTAAGTATTTGACCTTTTGCCGGTCATTAGTTTATTCCATCTTCCCCCACCATGGGAAACAGCAAGATGCCGATAAAAAATTTCCATCAGCACTGAAGTCATTCCTTGCTCCCCCTGCCTCCCCTCCCCATGATTTCTCTGATTTAATAGCCGTGGAAAGTTCCATAAGATCATTAAACCCCTGTAGTTTGTAGCATCCTTCAAATGCCATAGAAACCAAGATTCTATGGACCAGTAAAATTGTTACCCATTATCCTCAACTTCTCTTCTAGTCATGTCTTGCTTTTAACATTTCTAGGATGATGGAAAATATTTTCCTGCCCAAAATCACCTTTTTGTACCTGCCACTGAAAGTTTTATGAAGCCATCCATTGCCATCAACTCATGGCAGGGAAAGAGAACTGACTCAAATAATGTGATTTGGGTCATGAAACATCTGCAAAATGGTCGCATTATTCCCACTTCATGTTCAGAATTACAGACGCTTAATTCACTACCAAGAAATGTCAGGGAGTATTATTTGGTTGTTTTTACTACTATTGCCTATTCTGTGGAGACTATATAAACTTCAGACTGAACAAGTGTGCAATAAAATAGTAAGTCCAGGTTTTTTTACAGGCAGACCTGTGAAGGAAAACTTTGTTCAGACTAAACTAGATGGAGCATAATTCCAGTTGTATAGGAACAACATTTAACAGCTAAAATTGCACAACTTCTCGCCTTCACATCTGTATAATCATTTCCCATCACTCTTCTTATGCGGAGAATATTGTAGAGTTAATGTGAAATCTTTTGCAAGGCATTTAGATCTCGAAATTGTCCAGTACTTACAGAATCCCCTAGCCATATCACATTTACTTTCTTTTAAGTGAGACTGACAAAATTTAGAAATCATGAGATGGAGCTCTATAAGAATTCTCAGAAATATATATCCATATAGGTGAAAAAGATATAAATTTTACATGTATGTGTGTTTGTGTGTGGAGATTGAAAAATCCTCATTTTCATTGGGCTTGAAAATGCATACATGTGGTGGGCAGTTGTTTTTAAAAGGGCTATTGACATGAGAGTATCAGACAAATTTAGACCCTAACACAACAGGAACCTCCGAAACCTTTTTGTTCAGCATCATAGTGCTGAACATTATTTGTAAGAATACACACAGAGAAAACTTCAGAATTGCCAAATATAGACTATCATTCTTCCTTTTTAAAAGTGGACTTGAGCTGCAAAACCTGAAAGTAAATCATCTAATAAATTTCAAAATATTAGACATGAAAAGGCAAGGATGACACTTCATTCACATAAATATTTTCATTGGTGGGAAGATGAGACAGGCCTCATAAAACAGTACTGTGTCAGTCATCCCTTTGATAACATTATTACAGAAAACATGTGGGTTTTCTTTAGTAAAAGACAACCACAACAAATTATCACTCTTTTAGTAATAAAACTTCAAGCAGTTGTCTTATTTCAGGAAAGAAAAAAAATAAGACCAGATCAAGATATTTTAAAAGATAATAATTAAAAATGAGGAAAAAATATAATGTGTTACTGCTGCAACCTTGTGCTGGACACTTTTTCCTCTCTTTTACAGGAACCTCACCCTTGCTTCATCATTCAGAAAATCAGAGGCAACACACACAAACACATCTGAGAAGGGTTATGCTAGATAAAGTTACGCAAGTGTTTTTAACATGGTAGAAAAATTTAGAAAAAACTTTGTCTTCTCATTCCTTCATTATGCCACATCAGCGTCTAATTCCCTCTGACCAGGTTTTTTGAGATATTCCATGCAGGGAGGACATGACATTTAAAATCAAATTTACTTCTTTGAAGATATTTAATGTTCCATGAGAGTTCTGATTTAGCATAGGTATTAAAAAAAAAAAAAAAGAAAACACAATCTAAATGTAAGTTACACAGAACAAAATATTACAATTCCAGTACAGAGTTCAATCACAATACCAGCATGATTCCCAATAATATGCTCATTGTCATGACACTGGGTGTTTCCAATTTCCAGGAAGGAATAAGGGGGTTGAAGCCAGCTCACATCTGTTATACTCTTCAAAACCATTTTGCTAGTTCTCCAGTTTTTATCCTCATGTTGGACTGAGCCATGTATTCACTTTCATCCCATGCTGCTCTGGCTAACTTAGAGAGACATTCACACCCCCTGATGAAGTCAGGAAGGAACACGTACACCACCAGCTGATAAGTCAAAGGCCGCTATCAAAACCAAAAGGGGACAAGAGAAAATCAACTTCTTTGCAACGGCCATGCTCAGCCACACTCTGCATTATTCTCTGAGCTTCTTGGGCACAGTGTCCATGCTCACCTCCTCTATGCCTTCTTCCATCCTCAGGATGGATTCAGTGACTCACATTCCAGCCTTCGGAATTTAGTCAGTCACACAGCACTGTTTGCACAAGCTCAGGATGCACCCACTTTGCGAAGAAGTTCTGTTTATTAGCATATGCTGCAATATTGTCGTATACATTTTGTTTTATCCTCATTTACAATTACTACTATTTGTGTTGTTTTACATTAGCAGGCTTTTACAGCATGTCAATACATTTTCATGACCTTTACAGGGAAAACCTGCTTAAGCAGTTCTGGAGCAAAAGAGCACTGTTATTTAATTTCAGCATGGTTTTCACTCATCCCATTAGAAACTTCACACGTTTTTCTATACTGCACAAATTTTTGCATATCTTTGAAAGAAGGTGTATTTTTTGAATCCTATTTTTTCCTTAACAATGAAATACATCCTGATAATGACCAGGAGATTGACTTGAAATAAAAGATACAATTAAAATATATTGAGACTTTCAGTTATGCTTTTTAAAATTACATACCTCTATCTCTTTCTCTGCTCCTCTTCTTGTTGCATTCCAAGTCATGATTACTGAAAAAAGTCCATAAAGGACATTGATATAATGAGACAGCCAATCACATTAGTAACATTCTGAATATTAGTTGTACTTTAGTTTCAGCCTGTGAAGAAAACCCACAAAACATCATTTTACATAGGCAAAGAGATTTTCTTATCTCAGGACATAATAAAAAACCACATCAAAAACTGTATGGAGCTCTTTAGACTAGCAATGTGAAACACTGATCACAAGCCTACATCTGAAAGCCAGATTTCCCTAGAGTTTATGAAGGACTGTAGAAGCACCAGTCCATATAATAACAGAAGCAATAGCTACACAGAGAAAGGTAAGAGTCTCAATACTAATGTCTTAAAATAAGTTGGCTTTTGCTGTGGATACATGTTAGAAATACATCCTCTTCCACAGTGGATGGCAAGGTTTTTCTATGATTTCTCTTCTCATAGACAAGCTTCAAATTCCCATTTATTTTTCCTGCATTTAGTTTCTGTCACTATTAGATGTTCTTTCAAAAGCACATTAAAAATTAATACTAAGCACCATAATATTAAGAAGCTCTGTGAAGGTCCTGGGGGTGCTGGTGGACAACAAACTGTTCCTGAGCCAGCAGTGCCCTTGTGGCCAGGAAGGCCAATAGGGTCCTGGGGTGTATTAGGAAGAGCATTGCCCAGCAGGTCAAGGGAGGTGATCCTGCCCCTCTGCTCAGCCCTGGTGAGGCACATCTGGAGTGCTGTGTCCAGTTTTGAGCTTCTCAGGACAAGAGAGACATGGAGCTCATGGAGTGAGTCCAGTGGAGATTACAGAGATGATGAAGGGATAGAGCATCTCTTCTGTGAGGAAAGGCTGAGGGAGCTGAGCCTGTTCAGCCTCAAGAAGCGACAACTGAAAGGGGAACTCATCAATGTCTGTCAGTGTCTGCAGGGAGAGGTCAGAGCATGGACGAGGCTCTGCTCTATGGTGCCCAGCAATGAGACAAGAGGCAACGGGCAGGAACTGATGCACAGGAAGTTCCACCTGAACATGAGGAAGAACTTCTTTACTGTGCAATGACTGAGCACTAGAACAGATCACCCAGTGAGGGTATGGAGTCACTCTCACTGGAGATATTGAACAGTCTGAACCCAATCCTGTGCCATGTGCTCCGGGATGACCCCGTTTGAGCAGGGGAATTGGACCAGATGAACCATTGTGGTTCCTTCCAACCTGATCCATTCTGGCACTCCGTGACTAATGTTTTCTGTTAGTATCTATTTGACCTTATCTGATGGTCAGTACATTGCTAGAGGGTTTTTTTTCAGCATATATAAAACCATAGACATTTTCTGATAATAGATTGCAAGCACCTTGGTAAATAGAAGAAAAAATGCTCAGGGCTGACTGGCTGTTAATACCACCTGAGATATTGACATGTCTTCAGAGGAAAAATATTAAAATCAGTAGGAAAAATCAACCCAAACCTAACCAAAAAAACCTCACACGCTGTCTAACAATCTTATGTAAATATTGCTTATAAAAATAGGTAGTCCTATGAAACCAGCTGCCAGATTGGAAATTTAAATTTATTCAAGAGAAAACTAACCTTTTTCATGAATTCCTAGAAGTAACAGAGATTATTTAAGACCCTCAGAATTAACAGACTGACAGAAAATTTTCATATTATACAGAAGTACCTATGTGTAAATGACCTACTGAAAGGCAAGAGGCTGTATCCTGAACTCACTTCTTTTATTTCCATAAAGGTCTTGGCATGCAGACAGATTGGCAAAACTGGCATTGTGACATGACAACATATTTCTCATTAGAGCACTTGTTCACCACTTGGCTTTTTTAAGTCTCTCAAGATGTTTTGCACAGTACACATAAGAAGCTTTAAAGTGCTGAAAATACCCATCATCTGTATTTTACATGATACAATGATGGCAGAACATTCTTGTTATGCATATTAGAGATTCAATATCATAGTTGATGTCTTTAATGTTAAAAGAAATTTTACTTTACTGCTACTTTACTGCAGCTTGGATAATAACTTTTTATTTCAAGTACTAAAAACTGTCATCCTTTTTCAACACACATACCAGAATTTCTCCCTGTGGTGAAAGCTTTAGTTTGAGTAGGTCCAAACTACAATGTTACTGCAGGCTCTGGGAGGGTGGCACAAGCCGGCTCCCCTCCCGATCCGGGTCCCTGGTGGTGTAATCCCACCGGATCTGGAGCGGGCGGCCCCTGGGGTCCCACGGCGTGGCGCGAGTCTTCCAACCACAGAAATTCCAGCAGGAAACGTAGTGAGACAAAAGAACAAACTGGACTCCATCTCTGTTCTGCTAGGGAGGTTTATTTGGGGTATGGGGAAAAGGGGTGCAGGGAAGGAGAAGGGGGAAAGGAGACAGGGCAGGTAGCAGGTGCTAGCAGCGCAGAGATGGAAGACCCTTCTCTGACGCAGGCACAGGCTTATAAGAGAAGGGGCGGGATTTTTCTCCCCTGGAGCCAGTCCTGGGAGATGGAGGGGGAGAATTGACAGGGGGAACATACCAATAGTTTTTCAGGTACAGCAGAGTGCATATTTTAAAATGAACCAATGGCATACAGAGCTGGGAAACAATGGAAGCACATGGAATCTGTCTTGCATGGGAGACAGGAATTTTATGTGGTTTTGCAATTTGACAGACTTTAAGATAGCTAGTTCCCCAAGACTTAGTCTTGTTCGCAAGATTCTTTGATATCTGGCCGATTTGTCTAAAAATACCATTTATTTGACACAGAAAATAACAAACATACAAACATAGAACAGATTGACACACATAAACATACAATGAATACATAATTGCAACACTATAATAGTTAAAAATGCAATTATGGGGTAAAACTTTGAACTATAAAAATAGTTTAAAATGCAAGAAATGCTTGCTTGAGTTAGCTGAAATGCAAGTTAAGAAAGGTACTTATAAGTTAGCTGGAATAATACAATCTAGGAAACTCAATGATCTTACCAAACTCAATTTGGAGTTGGAATACATTAAGACTTCCTCACTCAATCCCAGGGAAGTAACTACAGGGCTGCGTCCAAACCCTGGGGAGAAGATTTTTTTTCACACTCCAATGTCTATGTAGAAAGCTTCTACTTTTCTGAGATTTCGTGAGCTTTTTATAAGATAAAAGTGTGTATTTGTAGTCACTGAAAATTTCTCACATTCTCTCTATATTCCACAGGGGAGTGTCTTTTTAGACTTTCAGTTGCCAGCACTAGATAGCTGTTGAATAGGCTATCAACCTAAGTTGAGCCATCCATTTCTTGGGACTGATCAGAGAGAGAAGGGGGAGGGGGGAGGTCCTGCCACAATCCACCCCTGTGACTCAAAGACACTACTTTTACTCATGAAGTAACAGTGCAGGTGTCTCTTGCCTCCATGCTATAAAAAGCACTCACGTTTTTAATATATGTATTATTGTTAAATTTTTAGTATACATTGTGTTTCTAAATTGTATTATTCTCTAATGGAATTTTGACTATGTTATTGATATTAATAGGAAGCATTTGCTGTTGCTTTAGTTTATGGGTTTATGTAGTGGATTATGTAACAGAACATACATATATAAAAGAAATATTAGTAGTAACAACTAAGGGATTAGAAAATATGACATTAACTTTAGAATGTCTATAGTAATTGGAGACAATTTAACAAGTTATTTATGTTGATATAAGTTCATGTAGGGTAGATTATTTCCACTTCTTGAATCTTAAGGTCATAGGAGGATGTGATGCAAATCAGGGACGAGGAAGAGTTTGTGAAGGCAGTTTCTTGATAGGAGCTACAGCCAGAGTTCAGTCAATGGTGGGTGATTTTTTTACTTCTTTTGTGTTCTTTAGTTCAGTCTTTTTCTTCAGTGTTTCACCTGTTTTTGCTTAACATGTTAAATGTTAGACAATTCTACAACAGTTTAAAGGAATACACATACACATATATTAATTGATTTGATTGTCTCAGGGGAGATAAAGATGTAATTAAAATTAATTGTTTTAATTATTTGGACTATAATTCCATTTGGGAATTTATATTTTATTTTGGGAGAATCAAAATTGATTCTGTAATTTGAGTTATATTTTAGGATGAAATTTTTCTCACTGTGACAATCAGAGTCATAGATATACTAAGGTAATACTTGCAGAAATTAGATAAGACATATATATATACACAAAACATTATTTGAGATAATAAGATCATTGAATTATTTAGTACTCCAATAGTACTAAATAAGGTTTTCTTTTTGAGGTTTTTCTTTTTAGAGAGGATGGTCATCATTTGATCTATATATTTTTGTTGGTTCTAATTTTTGCAAATTTTTGGTATACAATTTATATACCATTACAATTAGAAAATTCTTTTAGCTTTATTTTTACAAAGTTAGTAGTATTTTATATTGTTTGGAATAGGCACACTAGTGTGTGGTTAACATGCATGTTTTAGCTATGTTTAGATATGAATGACACTTGGAATAGATTTTTACTATAATTTGACAGCTACATTTAGGTAACTTCATTTTTTTGGTGTGAAGCTACTTTTGGTGTTTTTAGACATCTGTATATACAGAGGTTTTAATAATTATTAGGGTTTTGTTAGAATTTTGTTGAGATGGCTGATTAGCCATAATGCATTACTGTAAATAATAACTTGTAAGCATGAGAAAAATATATTGTAAACAATATTACAATGAATATTTCAGTTACAGTAAACTCATTAGTTACTATGCAGTCCAGTATGGTTTCTTTGTCTGGAGTTGGCTTCTTTGCTTGCAGGAGTTCAGGAGGTTTAATTCATTTCTTTAGTTGTGTAGGTAGTAAACGGCTTTTTCTTGCTGCTTGAAGAGGTTTCTTCTCTTGTTTGAGTAGCTTTTCTTTTTCATTCAGGTACACCTAGCTTTTATCTAGTGAAAGTATACTTAAACATTTAAGGTTAATAGAGCAATGAAATCAACACTATTTAAGCAATAATAGATATGTTTCCTTGAGAATTGTTATTCCCCCTTTTGGCCTGTAGTTGCAAACATGTTGCTATTTTCACTGCTGTCAGACGGGGGCAGTGCAGGGCAGTTTGCGAGGAAATGGGAGTTCTGCTCTCAGCAAAACCAGATTTGTTACAGGGAAAACACTCATTGGGAGTTGATTTTATGCTGGTAGCTATAAGAATCAGCAGCTACTTAGGCCATGGGCCCTCGAGCATTTGTTAGTATCATTGGTAAAATCCCAATTTGGGATAGATTTTCAAAATTATTGCAATGCGTGGTCATTTGGATGCGTTTTAACTCAGTTTATTTGGATTTTTCTGATTTTGAGCCTCAGCTAATAACCACTCTCAATCTCTCTTCTGCCAAACTGCTCTTTTCACTCACCTGCCATTCAGCACTTGCCACTGACACAGCTACTGTGCAACTCTAGCTCACACAGCACAAAAGTTCACACACACTTTCCCTGTTCCTTTCTTTACTGTTAGCAACACAGCTCCCAACTGTCTCACTTGTGCACTTCCCAAAACTTTCTTTTATCACTTTCTTTTCTTATTCAATATTCAGAACTATCGCTCTGTATTTCCATATACAATATTAATACGTTTGGCTGAAGCATTAGTAAAACTACACTTTTTACCTTAGAATTTAGGGTAAGCCAGGACTGTTTGTTTGCAAGGTTTTACTAGATCTGGCTTTGTTTGAAAAAAGCTTAAACATAATTGTTAGATGTTTTAGAGATTTTACTCTAAATTATTTTTTATTTTGATATATAAGTTGATATAGTTGTGGTTAATTGCATTAATTTAATTCATTTTTTACTCAATTATTTATGAAATTTATCATCTCACAAACTTATAGGGTTTGTTAGGATTGAAGTTTGTAGAAACAACCATTTAGATCTTTTTAGTAAAACTTGATTTTCTTTTCTTTTTTGCGTGTTAATTTTTGCTTATAATCTCTATGTGGTACTAATTTAAAATTGCTAATTAATCAATTATATACTTTTTGGGGTTTCTTCTTTGATTAGATAGCTTTTAATTTTTATTAGTATATTTTTTAGTTCAAAACTAAACAACTCTGATCTTAGAGTTTAAAATACATGTCACAGTGGTTTTTTTCTTTTGCTTGCTTTTTTTTTTTTTTTTTGCAATGTAGAGAGAGAGATATCTCTGCTTTTAGTATGTAAATGAAGACAGGACAGGAAAAACTGGTTTTGCAGCTTTTTCCCTCTACTAAGAAGGGGCTTCTAATTGCCCTCTGTTTGTTTTGTCAATGGCTTATTTGCATTTTAAAACTTAGCTTTGGCTGTTCCCGGAATAGCCCTTGTGGGGGAAGCAACTTAGATACTTTACTTTTAAACCAAACAGGTAAAGCAAAAAGAAATGATGTTTAGTTTTGCAACTGCTAAAATCTAGCACAAAAAGAGCACAGGAGGTTTTAAAAGGATTTTACAGGTATACAGAAAGATGTAGCATTTTAAAAGGCGTTTTTTCACACTCATTCTCACTTTACTCTCATCTCACACTTTTTATATCATACGGGCGTCCCCGAGATACATGTCGACATGATTTAATTTATGCATTTTTACACACACTACATACACACGCAAGAGGTTTTAAAGCACATTGATAGTATACGAGAAGAAATAAGAGTAAATCTAGGAATTAGAGGTTTGTGAAAGGTATGTAGGAATGTGAGAGAGAGAGAGAGAGAAAGAGATGGCGGGGAGAGAGGGTTGGAATTTTGCTTAGAGTTTTTTCTTCTTTGAAGCGGAGGAGTTTGTTTCTCCGCTTTCACCCCCCACACTGTTTGTGCTAAAGAGATTTTCTTTTCTTTTTTTTTTTTAGAGATAGGGGTTTTTATGCTTTTGTGAGGATTTAATTTAACATTTGAATCATTAATTTTTATTAGAGTTTTCTGAATTTTATAATTTTTATTCTCAGGTGGTGTTATTAACTCTGGAATTTCTTTTATCATTTTTGTTTGCTAATTACATGCAATTCTTAGATATAAAGCAAGTACATGAGAGATTAGTTAATTTTTAGCAAGTTTTGTGTTTCATGTAATTTTTCCATGGATTTTTCTCATTTTAAGCTAGTTTCTGATTGGCAGAGTGTAACATCTGTGGTTTTGGTAAGTTCTTTACTAGTAATTGTTACACATCTTGCTTATAGACAGAGGGCTGATAGATTTTTTTGCTTATTGCCTAGGCTTTTGGCAATCGGCAGTTAATTTATTTAATGACTAGCACTTTCTGAACCCAGTGTCATTTTGCAAGTTCATGATAGTTGATTTAGGTTTCATATAAAATGGTTTATTAGATGTAAGAGATTACAGAACAAAGAAGCTAGATACTTATATACTACACAATATAGAGAGTTACTCATAGCTATGTGAATTTTGTGCTTCTGTAAGATAAGATGTTAGCTCTTTAGCTGTTAATTTCTTAAATCATTTGCCAGATATCCTGCCGACTACGCCAATTTGTCTTGCATGGGAGACAGGAATTTTATGTGTTTTTGCAGTTTGACAGACTTTAAGATAGCTAGTTCCCCAAGACTTAGTTTCGTTTGCAAGATTCTTTGATATCTGGCTGATTTGTCTAAAAATACCATTTATTTGACACATACAAACATAGAACAGATTGACACACATAAACATACAATGAATACATAATTGCAACACTATAATAGTTAAAAATGCAATTATGGGGTAAAACTTTGATTGAACTATAAAAATAGTTTAAAATGCAAGAAATGCTTGCTTGAGTTAGCTGAAATGCAAGTTAAGAAAGGTACTTATAAGTTAGCTGGAATATTACAATCTAGGAAACTCAATGATCTTACCAAACTCAATTTGGAGTTGGAATACATTAAGACTTCCTCACTCAATCCCAGGGAAGTAACTACAGGGCTGCGTCCAAACCCTGGGGAGAAGATTTTTTTTCACACTCCAATGTCTATGTAGAAAGCTTCTACTTTTCTGAGATTTCGTGAGCTTTTTATGAGATAAAAGTGTGTATTTGTAGTCACTGAAAATTTCTCACATTCTCTCTACATTCCACAGGGGAGTGTCTTTTTAGACTTTCAGTCGCCAGCACTAGATAGCTGTTGAATAGGCTATCAACCTAAGTTGAGCCATCCATTTCTTGGAACTGATCAGAGAGAGAAGGGGGAGGGGAGAAGTCCTGCCACAGAATCCTAAAACCCCACATTGCTATACTACAATACAAATTGTTTTTTACATTTGGTGTAAAAAACCACATGTGGTGGTTTTGATTGGCCCAAAACATCACTAAAGTATTTTTAACATCTAGGAGAAATTTGGACCCCTCAGAAGCTGTTGTAGTAGGCCTGGGAAGGTGTCTGAGGGGTGGGGTGTGGCACAAAGATGGCTCCTGTGTGTCCTGAGTGCAAGTTCTGGAAGTCTTTACATCAAGTCCAGCAGAGCCAATCTCTGATGGCTTTGAAAGTGATGGACATGCTACTGGCCAAGTTTGGGCCAATTGGAGGTGCTGGTTATGCCTCTGTGAAAACATATTTAAGAAGAAATCAAAACAAGCAGGCATGCACTTCTTTCACTTCTTTGTAGTTGGAGGAGGAGGAGGTGGAGGTAAAAATATATGAGGGAGAACAGCATGGAGATTACCAAGGTCAGTGAAGAAGGTGGGGGAAGGGGTGCTCCAGTGTTCCCAGCACGGGAGCTGAAAACTTTCTGCTAGCCGTGGTGAAAGCTATGGAGGGAGCAAGAAGTTTCTCCTGCATGTTGTCCATAAGGATGCAGAAATTCACCCACAGCCCACCCCAGAGGAGCAAGTGGATGCCTGGAAAAGACTGTGAACCAGTGGGAGTCTCATCTAAGAGTTAAAACTGCAAAAAGCCTTCCAAGGGAGAGAAAGGCCTTGCTCCTGGGATAGAAGCAGCCTGGCCTCGGCTCGGGAGAGTCTGCACAGCACCTTATGGACAAAAAGACTCATGTTGCAGCAGAATTCGGGCAGGATGTTGCTCGTGAGATTGGACCCACGCCAAAGACATTCCCAGAGGACTGTCTCTCATGGGAAGGATTCCTCGGCTAAGTAGAGAACCTCTTTTCCTGATTGGACTGACCAGAGAACCCCTCAACCTGCCTGATGTATCACGGTCCGGGAGGGCTGCACAGGCCGGCTCCCCCCGGACCGGGGTCCCTGGTCCGTTTAATCCCACCGGATCTGGGGCGGGTGGCCCCCGAGGTTCTGCGGCATGGCATCAGTCTCCAAACCACGTCAATTCAAGCAGGAATATAGTGAGACAAAGGAAGAACTGGACTCCATCTCTGTTCTGGCAGGGAGGTTTATTTGGGGTAACAGGGAAAAGGGGGTTGCAGGGAAGGAGAAGGGGGGAGGAAAGGCTGGGACCGGTTAAGGGGTGCCAGCTCAGAGATGCAAAGACCTCGAGCTGATCCAGGCTCTGCCTTTTAAAGGGAAGGAGAGGGGGCAGGGGCTGGCTCTCTCTGAGCCAGTCCCAGGAGGACGAAGGGAAGATTGGCAGGAGGGTTACACACCAATAGGTTTTGAGGTACAGCAGAGCATATTTTAAAATGAACCAATGGTACACCGAGTGGGGAAACAAAGGGAGCACATGGAGATCTGAATATTGCATTACTACACCTGCCCCCTGTCTGTGTTGCTGGTTTGGAAAGAGGGAAGGGGGTGGGGTGAGTGCAGAGACTGCTTCTTAAGAGGGTGGGGGTGAGAGCAGAAAAAACTGTCTGAAGAGAGAGAGAAACAAGTAGAGGTAAAGAGTATTTGTAGTAGAAGAATTGTGGTGATGAGTAAATTTGAGAATCTGATCTGTGGACTGAGAAGAGACCCCCACACCCTGCCCCCCACCTGGCTTGTTGATTGTAAAGGAGGAAAGGGGGTGAATACTATAGGTTTGTAAGAGGGAGGGGGGAGTGAACAAAAACTGTATGAAAAGTTTATTTTTGCCTGCATTTATCCTCCAATTCTGTTAGGTAATTAAATCACCTTTTTTGCAACTTTAAGCTTGAAGCCTGGTTGCCCTCTTTTCATGCATCCTCCTGGCAATGTCCTATCTAAACCCATGACATTGAAGCAAAAATCTGGCAGAGTTAAATGCAAACAATACCTCAGCCTCGTCTGTCCTATGTAAAATCCCTCACTATGATACTACTAAAAAGTTACGCATTTCTGTGATATCATCAAATCCAGAAGTAGATATCATTTTGACAAGACCTTTGTCCTAATCCTCAAGAATCTAAAGCTAAGTGCAGCAGGAAAACAGATGGTGAAGTCACGTATCTTACTGCATCAGCCTGCCAGTCATTTAACAATGGATGAATTGTTAGTTACACTCTTCTGTATATTACTCCTTGGGGCACCAAATACACATTGGCTTTTTACATGGGAAGAAAATATACAAAAAATCATACAAAATTAAAAAATACCCATTACACATCACTGTCTTGATATAGCGAAATACTGTTTACAGGAGAGCAGTTATTTCTTTGTTGTTCTGCAGTCTTTGTAAATGTGGTCTTCAAGCATCTTTAACTCTTCTTATACATACACCTACCTACTTTTTATTTTTGAAAACATGGAAGTATTGTTTGTTACCTTTATGGTAAACAAAGTAAGTGTCAAGGCATTCTTAGTAAAGGAAATATGTAAGTTCATCTTTTTCTTTTCCTCTCTTTCACATTATTCCTGACCTAAGGCAGCAGTTACTGAAACCTCTAAGTGACGGTGGCCTGTATGATTGAAATCAAAGTTCAAGGTGGCAAAGGTCCTTGTACGGATCAATTGAAGTTAATCCATTTTGTCTCCATAGTGTTCATAAAACATGCTGTAACCAGCAAATACCTTTGTTGATATTCACTCAGCAACGCATTAAGATTATTGAACTGTTAGCTTTGAAGTTCAAACAAAAGATAGCACACATCTGTCGTGACTACATTACCTCCCCATCCACTAAGAATTCTTAAACAGGAAGCTACAAAACTACAGGATCTATCAATTAATACAGAAAACAAACATTTTGTTTAAACAGAAGCCAGTTCACCCAGGGCATTCAGATGATGATGATAGATGATGCACATCTCAGCTTCTGGCAAAAATCCCACCCCCTCCCAGCAGCTTCATGGGCCGTTTGTCCTAGGAGACTCCCTTTTTTCCAGTGACATGATCTGACATGGCTGGCTGACAAGACCATTTACCCCCTCCAGTTTGCTCAGAAGGCCAAGATGACCCTTCCTCTACATACACCAGGTTTTTGTTTGTCATTTTATGGAAGGGGTCCACCATTTTACATCAGAGAGCTGTCCTTCTGTTAATCATCATTCTGCTCCTTTGGCTCACAGTCGTTTCTTAATGCCATCATGCTCTTGGTGCCCTCAGGCAGTCTATGGCCAGCAAGAAATGCTGCTGCTCCCAGTGTGCCAAGAAGCACATCAGAAAGGGAAGCCACTCGTCATTACATGCATAGAGGGACCTCCTTTGAAAGAGCCATTCCTTGCAAGTTTTTGTGCTGCGTTGTAACTAACTGACACAAATTGCATGACACTGCCGTACCTACATATTCTCACAGGCAGTCCTGCAATTTACTGCTCCTTCCTCTGGAAAAAGAAATATTAAAATATGAAAACAGAATTATACAGTGAATCACAGAATTATTGTGGTGGAAGGGACCTTAAAGCACATCTCATTCTATTCCCTTGCCTTGGGCAGAGACACCTTCCATTAGACCAGGTTCCTCCAAGCCCTGTCCAACCTGGCCTTGAACACTTCCAAGGTTTATGTCAGAGACTGAAATGTTATGGTTAATGGCTTAAACATTGTCATGAAGGAGTTTTGCCCAAAACTGTATAAAGAAGCTACGACCACAGAAGCCCACTCCTCCCTGAAGATGCCTGACTAGAACTTTGGACTATGAGTTAAGCTGCCTAAGGGAACTTGAGATGAGATAACATAATGATGACACTATTGTTCAATTATCTCAGGTCTAGGAGAAGGCTAAGGGAGAAGAATATATCCACTAGAAAGCCAAACCCAGCAGCTATCCTGAAAATCATCCCTGGCTGGTTTTAGAGTGGGGGAGACCACAGCCCACAGGCTCATCTGCTGAGGGCAGGTTTGCACAGACTCCCTGACAACCAAGGCAAGTGAGGAGAACTTGGGCTGCGTGGCACAACGTCTAGTCAGAGGCACTGAACACCCATCCTCCCTTACAAAAACTGGCTCATGTGTAAAACCCCCTCACCCTGGGAAAGCCACATCCATGAGACATTCACGTGAGGGGCAGCTGAGGAGGTGTCATAATCCATCAAAGACCCCTGAAGCTCCCCCCAGACTTCTTCCTTGGGTCTTGAACCAGACTACTGCACAGTGATGCAACAGATCCAGAGCCTGTTGCAAGAAAAGTGTCAAACTTACCCGAGCTCCAGGGGTGGCACCTGGCCCAAATGTATATTAATCCATGGGATTTTATGGTTTTTGGGGGACCCTCATTACCAAGAAGACCAGATGGAGGACAACGGTGCACCATTGGGGTCCATGGGGCAGTGATATTTTCTCTTTCTCCACCTCTTTTCCATTTCTTTCTCTTTCACTCTCTCTCTCTCTTTCTCTCTTTCTCTCATTTACTGTTAAATAAAATCCATATAATTGACTTTGGTATACAGTGTCATTTGCACCTTAACTTGGGCAGACGCATTGCTCTAAAAATTTTAATAACCTGATCATAACAGATGGGGCAACCACAACTTCTCTGGGCAACCTGTTCCAGTGCCTCAGCATCCTCACAGTAAAGGATTTCTTCCACATATCTAACCTATATTTCCTCTTCATTTCCTGATAAAGAATCTGTCTCCAGCTTCGTTGTAGCCCCACTTCAGGTATTGGAAGGTTGCTGTGAGGTCTCCACACAGCCTTCTCTTCTCCAGGCTAAACACCCCCAATTTTCTCTGCCTGCCAATTTTTCTGTCCTATATATATACACCTCATGAACACAGAGACACACACACAGAGATCTGCATGAAGGACTGTACAAATAAGTATAAATACATGTTTTTCTCTTTTATACAGGTACATAATTTTATCTGTTAACATAACATTCATATAATATATAATTTTTACACTTTATATGATGCTTAATGTATATAATTTATATAATACATAAGCCTTTCAATCAGCACTATGCTGCCTGCTGCACCTCAAGAGCAGTCACGACTTTTGAATGTGAAAATCGTTTTCTTAATGTTGCACCCCTCAAGAAATTTGCTTAGCTTACTAATTAATGACCTTGTTTGTACACGTGTTAGCTCCTTTCCCTGGGAATGGCCATAGCCTTCCCAGCACAGCCAGCACTTGTCTTACCACCCTCACAAGTCTTTGTCATAACACAACTGTCAGCCCTTTCATCACTGGCCTCCTGCTGATGACTCCTCTGCACCAGATAATAATCATTCAAGAGCAATAACCCATTGTTTTTACTGATGTTCTTGTTCTTTATTCAGTAGCTGTGATCTCTAAGAGCACAAGGCACATGCAGTCTGTGCTCCAAAACCTGAGTCTTGCTGCTTTTGTAGCAATCAGGGCAGTCTTGATTTCACAATCTGCAGCTTATTTTCAGCATTGACCTAAGGATGAGGAAATGTATAACACTAACCTGTGTCGACAAGCTTAGAGGTAGCTCTAAGATCCCCCAAAAACATGAGGAAATGAAGCTCCCAGCCCTGAGCTCCCATTTAGAAAAGAAGAATAATATTCATTCTGATGAGAAGCTATAGAGGACTTGGTACAGAGTTCTCTACAGGGAAGTTCCAACCACCTGCTGCAGGCAAACATCTTTAATCAGGTATTAATACTATTAGCTTTCACAAGAGTGCAGATACATTAATCAAAACCCAAACCTGAGCAGCTCTCAACTGCTCTAAAGGACTATGGAAAAACAATAGACTTTCTGAATATTTACAATAGTCTTCCTGAATATTTCCAATAAGCATTAAGAGGTCTTGAGGTCTTCAAACAAACAAAACCCTCCAAATATTAAAATTATCTACACATTTTTAACTTCTCAGATGCCTTTCTGTGATACTTCAAAGCCTTATACAAAAGCCCTAAGCACATATACAAAATAGGCCTAAAGAAATAAAAGGTAAAACTAAAATTCTTGTGCAGCTAGAAAAGCAGAGATAACCTTCTCCTATGAGAAATGATGAAACCACAGGACATTGAAGCAGTTTCTTGCTAAAATGCATGAACAGGCTTTTGATTTTACTTGTTACTTGTACTCTGAAAAAAAAAATGAAAGGAAAAAATAGACCAAGGGCCCATAATATTATAGAAGTAGAGAATGTAATCAGGTTGTCAGTTTTTTCCTCAAAAACCTGTTCCACAGCTCCACAGTAGCTTCAATCAGATGTAAACTCTGGCATGTAGCAAAAGCTTTTTCAAAGCCAGCAGACTTGTTGTATGATTCTTTTGAATTTCACAAGAACTCCTTCCTCCCACAAACATCCCTTGTATTTTGGAGACAGAAAATCATAAGTGCAGAAAAAAGACAACATATTTTTAAAAAATCTGATTTAGTATACTGTGGTTTCAATAGGTAGGAGACTAGTCTTTCTTGTATCTTTTTTCATGACGGTTATTTGAGAGAGTTTCTTTCAATACTTTTGCAATTTCACAAGAAATGTGAAATTCTTCTCAAGTGTTTTTTAACAAATAAATACATAGCATGCTTTCTTCTAAAAGCTACTTATTTCTAGGCCACTACAGTTTTGGACTTTTGTCAGGACTTTTTAAAGTGTCCAGTGCAAACCAAGATAGCAATATCTAAGTCTTTATAGATACCATACTGATGTTACAGGTCACAGTGGCAAACAAATTAAGTCAGTGTCAAATTGCTGAACTTAACCTTTTGACTTCTTTGCAAAGTATTTTTGAACTCTGCAAATTTGGGGCAAATTTGGTGGTTTTCAGTTTTCTTCCTCTCCAGTCACTAACATGAAGAACTTTTCACATTACCTTTCCAAGACTGCTCTGTATGATTGCAGCAATTTTAAAGAGTGACATTCATGATGAAAGCCCTAGCTCCAAAAAAAGTCAGTTTCTAATCACATAGTTTACTCTGTGTATTCTCTTTTGTTTATCAGAATACTTCTAATAACAGCGGAATAGTAACAGCATCTCTTGAATTAAATATCTATTGGAAAAGCAGAAAAGAGACTTGGGTCCAATCTTTGGGAGTGAGAAGGGAAGCAGAGAGAGGAGGAGATGAGCTGCATTCTTACAAAGACAGATCATACCTGGGAATTAACTTCCTATACCAATGAGTTTTGAAACATAATTTGCCTGCAGAATTCATCAGAACAAAAGCAGGTTTGTTGTAGCTATGTGCTATAAAATTGTCTTTCAATCAGTTGTTCCAATTCCTTCTTGAATATTTTGCATCAAAAAAGTGAAATATTTTAACCAAAACCGCTTTCTCTTTAGTCTTAATTGATTCCAAAATATGAAATTATTATTTTATTTCCACAGAGAAATGAAATTATTACTATCCCCAAAGCCATACAAGTAGGCTAACATTTGAAAACACAAAGGGTTTTTTCTAAATTTTTTTACTATGAACCTTCAAATTTTACATGGAGATTTTGTGAAAAGGGTTTTTATTGACATTATAACTCAGTGATATTTTTCTAATGAAAATATGTATTTCTAGTCCTGAATTAAATACTACAGTATTTCATTACATCCTTGCTTATGTTATTTTCTTCCCATCAGGATTCTAGAATGCCAGCATTTGCCTACATTTTAATAATTATTGGGCAGCAGAGGTTGTAACTCTTGGCCAAAATCCTCTGTATTTGAAGAGATTAAAGGTGATACTCATGTCATAGTTACATAATCTTATCAGTATAACTGTACGTGATTTTTTTTCCATGCTAGGAAACTTCCGAGAAATCACCACCCAAACTATGATGGTCTGACGCTGACCAGCTGGCTCCCACCCAGCCATTCTCTCACACTCTCTCCGCAAACAGAAGAGGAAAATAAGATCAAAAACCCCATGGGTTGACATAGACAGGGCAATCACCTAACAATTAGCTATTACAGGCAAAACAGGTTTGACCTAGGGAAATTTAAATTGCTGAAAACTAAAAATAAAGTTGACTGGTGAGAAACAACATTCTGCACCCTTCCTCTTCCTAGGCTCAATTTCACTTGTTCATTCCTGACTCCTTTACCTCCTCTGTTCCAAGCCCTGAAGGGGAGTGAGAAATAGGGTCAGTCCATGACAGCTGCAATAACAGACTATGTGCTGATTGTATTTCACAGGGGGGGAACACTTCCTGTGCACAGGGATTACCTTTGGGGGTTTAAAATTTAATCTTTAAAATTAAAAATCAATATAGTTAGAAAATGTTTTCCTTGAAGTAGCTTTTTTTGTTTTAAGTTTGCAGCTGTGGTTGGAACAGACTATCTAATGCATTGTGTCAAAATGTTGAATTATGACTAAACTGAGAGGAAAAAAAACATTTAAAATGTACACCTTCCCCTCACCCCAATTCCCATATCTCTCCAAAAAGAATGGCTATGTTAATATTTATTCTTTTTAAAGAAGCTTGGTACCTCCTTTGTACCTCCTATTGTAACTTTTCTGAAAAGGATGGCAGAGGAAATGGCATGGTGTCTTCTATCCCCAGGCTTTGTGAGATTTAAGAAGTTGTCTGAGATGTAGCAGGATCCATTCTTGTCTTTTTTCAATCCATAGCAAGCATCTGAATCTGTATTTTTCTTACCTAAAGACAATACATGTAAAGAACCCTATTTAATCTTTAATAATTTCACAGCTTTTTATGATCCTAATGAAGTACCTTTAAAATCAAGAAGTCTAGAAAAACCCTAAGTATTTAGTTTCCACTTACTTCCCCAACATCCAAGATTCTAATTTTAAGAAAACCCAAAAGGAATCCTTATTCGTAGCGGCGAGAGGAAACTCACGGCAGTCTCAATGTGAGATATAAAGTAAGCTTCGGTTTATTTCACCAAACGAGAAACTTATATACTGTTACAGATGTTACTAATTATAGTTACACACGTATCTGCAGTTTGTTCTCACATGTACAGGGTTCTCTCTTTCATTCTTTCTTAATCACAAGGTCACTCCCAGCATACTTCTCACGGTACTTTCAAAGCATACAGGCACAGCTGCACCTTCTTGGCATCTTCCCACGAAGCATTCTCAGGGAAGCAAAGTGCTGCGGCCAGTATATGGTCTGCTTAACTTAACACAAGTTTTGCTGGAAAACTATGTTTTCCAACACTTATTCTCACATGACTTCATGTTCTTTATTCTTTTAGAGTTTCAGGTTTTTTATTCATAGTCAAAACCTGTTGGGTGTCTGATCCTCACAACAAAATTTGTAGTTTTGTATTAGAACCTGAGGATACCCCAAACAAATAAAAACTTCAAAGTTGTTTCAGGAAATGTGCACCTTACCACAATTGCATACCAGTTTCCACAAAGATCTCCCCCACAAAACACAGTTCAAATCCTTATAACAGGATCTCTTTGCATCCAAATATTAAAATTGGCTTCCTTCAAACAGGCTAAAATCATATTAACTGGGAAACTGGACCTTTAACCTCTTTTTATTCCCCACACAACATAGCACAACAATTTACTTTTCATACTCTTCCTGCTGGATATTGGAGTCATTTCTCTATGACTCCATATTCCAGCAAACTTCCACCATCAGGAAGAGATTTTTTTTATCATATTTTAGTCTTTTTATTTTCGGAGGGGTTGGGGTAGATTTGAATATTTAGAAACTCTAGTAACTTCATTAATTTGGAGATGTCCACCACTGGTAAGCTTCTTCCCCAGCACCTCTTTTACCTCATCATTCACTATTTTCACACCAACATCACTGGTGGGTTACAGACCTGGATGCAGGCAATTTATCATTTGTATAGGATGCCCTGAAGGGCAGCAACAAAAACACAGGTCAGTTTTCACCTTGTCTCAAGCTGTCAGCCTCAAAGCCTAAGCAAAAATACTGGAGCTGGCATAAAGAAGTAAAATCATTGCAATAATTGCTATCAACTCAAGGCACCTCAAATTCAGAATGCTAGGTAAAAGTATGTATATACAAAAATGCCCGTACCACCCAGAGTGGTTGACACTGGCAGCTTTTTCATTTAGCATGAATAAGAGAAGATTTAAAGAACTGCATTACAAATCAGAATGGTCCTACTAGACTGCCACAATTTTAATAATGCACCTCTTCCACTTGTATATTCAGGACAGCCTTCAAGGTCATAAATATTTTCTCTGTATAAAACTTTGGTTTCAACACACATCTAGAGATGTGGGACACTTCTGATGTTCCTGTGCAGGAAAAAATGTCTAGAACTTGAAATTAATATTAATGTTCAGCATTTTTTGCCAGGATAACAAAAAAGAATCACAAGATTTCAGGCTGTGAACTTCCAGGTTACCATTTTCATCCCTGGGGCTGCAATTTCTTCAGTGGTCATTAAAAGAATCAAGCCATTACAATTGTATTCTACAAACCCAGTGCAACTGCACTATTGTAGCAACGTGGGGTTTTAGGATTCCATGTGCTCCTTTGTCCCTCTGCTTTGTATACCATTGGTTCATTTTAAAATATGCTCTGCTGTACCTCAAAACCTATTGGTGTGTACCCTCCTGCTAATCTTCCCTTTGTCCTCCTAGGACTGGCTCAGAGAGAGCCAGCCCCTGCCCCCTCTCCTTCCCCTTAAAAGGCAGAGCCTGGATCAGCTCGAGGTCTTGCATCTCTGGGCTGCTAGCATCTCCTACCTGCCCTGTCTCCCTTCCCCCTTCTCCTTCCCTGCACCCCTTTTCCCCATTACCCCAAATAAATCTCACTAGCAGAACAGAGATGGAGTCCAGTTCTTCCTTCGTCTCACTATATTCCTGCTTGAATTGACGTGGTTGGAAGACTGACGCCATGCCACAGAACCTCGGGGGCAGCCCACCCCAGATCCAGTGGGATTTACAAGAACCAGGGACCCCAGTCCGGGGGGGAGCCGGCCTGTGCAGCCCTCCTGGACCGTGATACATCACACTATAATGTGAACAATATACGATCTAAACAAAAGTAATATTTTCATCCAAATTATTCTTTAGGTTTCTATGTCTCTCCAACATACACCCCCTCACCCTATAAACTGGGGATAGGAAAGATCTTGGGAGGGAACAGAACCAGGACAGCTGACCCAAAACTGACCAGAGGTATTTCTCACACTATGCAACATTTGCTCAGGTATGAAATCTAAATGAAAGAAGGAGGGGTGGCATTTGTTATTACCATATTTGTCTTCCAAAACAATCACTACACATACTGAAGCCCTGTTTCCTAGGAATTGGCCAGACATTGCCTATTCAACATCAGAGAAAGGAAGTAGATAATAAATCCTTTGTTTTCCTTTGCTTTCATGTGCAGTCTTTCCTTTTGCTTTATTAAACTGCCTTTTTGTTGGCACACAAGGAGTTTTTGCCATCTTATTTTCTCAACCCCGTGTCCTAATAAAGAGGAGAGAGATAGAGTGGCATGGTGGCCAACTGGCAACTAGTCAAGGTCAACTGACCACACTTTTGACACGCTATCTACCACCTTTATTACCTCTCCCCCATTTTCTCAATACCTGGGTTTGATTACAAAGACAGGGTGAGAAAGAACTATTTTGTCAGAGAAGAACTAGTTCATTAACTTCGGTATTTCCCATTTTTGGAAGATCAGGTGGATTAGTGAACATCTGAATGCATAGCTCAATAAAGAAAACAAAGCAAAGTATACACAAATAAACTATTCATTATCATATCAATGCTAAAACATAACTGATAGGTAAAAAATAGACTCAAGTTTGTTATTCATCAACAGTCTCTACTTGCTGATCACTGTGCCATAATGCAAATTTCATCCATAAGAAATACTGAATCAGACAATGAGAACTTAAGAGATGTAGAGGCATCTCACCGCAACTCTATTTATTCACATTGTCCAAATAAAACCAAACACACCCACAAACCTTAAACCCCAAAGTCACTCAAATCAAACCACAACATAACCACAACCCCCCCCATTCTCCCCTCATCCACACCCCACAACTACCCAAACCCCTGAAATAAGCACTGGATACGAACATATCCTTAACTATTTCCTGAATTTGTCTTGGCAACAGTGCAAATTAAATTAATTTCTGCTGATACTTTGTCATCATCAAATAAGGCTTGATTTCATGCCCAGAGGCTGGGATTTATTTTCTAAACAGAAAATTTGACACTAAAATCTTTCACACATAAGCCCCAAAAGACATTTATTTAATGATTCTGATAACTGATGAGGCAAACGATCAGCTCTGGAGCTAATTATCTTCTTCAGAATTTATGTAAGTGATTAGAAAAAAACCCTATGGGCAGAGGTGTTGCCAGTATAACTGGTGATAGGCTATTTATCATAAGGCTGAACACATGCAGACTGCAACATGTGGGGTTTCAAAAAAAATATTTTGCAGAGATAAAACTAATACAGGTTAAACTTGAATTCAAGGAATGAAAAATTTCCAAAATGGAAAGAAATAACCAGCACCACTCATGTTGGAAAAAAAACATGAGAAAGTATTTAACGTCTTAAAAATGAGGGTTTTTTATAAGAGTTTGCTACAAAATTACATATATCATTGAATTGTTATGACGTGAAAGATAACATAAATTATAATAAGCCAAAAAGGGGAAACAGTTCTAGAAGGGAAGACAAGAATTCATCTTTCAGATGTATGGACAGAATCTCCAGTATAGACCTGTTTATTTCTTTGAGCAATAAAAGCAGAAGATTCTTGAGAGTACTTAAAGTAAGGAAACCACAAATTAATGGCTTTTCAGGTAAAATTAATTCAGATCTGTAAGCATATGCTGGAATTGCAGAGAATCATCCTATAAAAACACAATATACAAGCTCCTTGATGGTTGAAAATATTGGAATTTTTTGTAAAGCACATTAAATCAAGTAACTAGATGCAAACACAAAATATACCTTCATATATTTTTTTAAAGGAGAAATTTTTTCCTCATCTGAAATTTTTAATGGTAACGCAGGTGAACACGCACATATAAAAAGTAAAAAGTCTAACTCATCACACTCTTTGCTTGCCACATGCTCTTTCTGGTAAAATTAGAGGCATACCCTGGAGGTGTACAAGACACACAATTACTGTTAGTTCTGCAAAGAATTCAAAGGAAAAAGAAAATCTTGGTTTTACTAAGAGTTTGGTCCCTCACTCCAAGCAAGACATTGAGGTGGTGGAGCATGTCCAGAGAAGGGCAACAGAGCTGGGGAAGGGTCTGGAGCACAAGTCTGATGAGGAGCAGCTGAGTGTAATGCCCCAGCCCACTCAGGGGATTTAGAGGATTTACTGTGTGGGGTGTATGGGAGAAAAAACAAAATTCCCAGGAGGTTCAATAACAAACAAGTTTTACTTGCAAACTTTAGAACACCCAGATAGAATAAGGCACTTTTCAAACTTTCACTTGTCAAAATTTAAAAGATCCAAACAGAACAAGGCACTTAACAAAGTGTTGACTGCATTTTTTGGTCTTGATAACAATGTATTTCTAGAAGGTCAGAGAAAGACTCCCTCCCACACTGAGGGAGCTGGAAGTGTTCAGCCTGGAGAAAAGGACGCGCGGGGGGACCTTAATGCTCTCTACAATTGCCAAATAGACAATGTAGAGGGAGCTGTTGTCTTCTCCCAGCTAGCAACTGATAAAAAACAAGGAAAGGGTGTCAGGTTGTGCCAGGGAAGATGTGGATTTGATATGAGGAAAACTGTCTTCACTGAAAGGGTTGTCAAACCCTGGAACAAATTGCTTAGGGCAGCAGTGGAGTAATCAGCCCTGGAGGCTTTTGAAAGATGTGCAGATATGGCACTTGGGGATATGGTTTAGTGGTGGCCTTGGCAGTACTGGGTGAGTGGTTGGACTTGATCTTAGGGATATTTTTCAACCTGAATGATTCTACAATTCTAATAAGAAATGAAAATAAAAACAGTTCGGTGACACAGCCCTGTACTGAAGCTATAAAAGTTAATTTATCATTAAATATCCAGTAGCTTTTTGCTACATTGGCGGACAAAATTGACATGAAAAGTGGTCATCAAAAACTTGTAGATGTCATTTATTTTACAGCTAGCAGCAATGATTCCCTCCATGCATACCTTCAACATAAACAATTAGATTTCAAGTGAAAGTTGAGGAATACTTGGAGATTTATAGAAATTATGCATTTATAATTAATAAACCAATTTATAAATTATTAGGACTGCAAGAACATGGAAAGTCTTTCATAATTTCATTTATGTGTTGCAAAACAGCTTTCCACACTCTCTATGTGAATACAAAGTTTTAGCTGGAACATATTTTAGCAGGGATTATTTCAGAGGACGTTTCTGGAGGTACAAGCTGAGTTACAACCAGTACACATTGAAACCAAGGTAATGAAAAAGAGGTAGACTTGTAACCACTGGCTTACAAAGACAGATCTTAATAGCTCTCATTGGGTTTTTCTTTAGCCTTTACAGTTTCTGGTGTTCATAATCTGTAATGTGGCCTTATTACAGCAGGTTTGAGAGCTTGAAAAACAATTATATTGCTTTAACTTCCACATACAGCTTTCCAAAATTTAAAAATATCTGGCTAAATCAACTGCCAATTACTCAATGTTGCACTGAGAAAATATTTATCCATCAACTAACTGCACAAATACAACCATACTACTTAGTGTTGGAGATACATATCTGTTACACAATGGCTTCAAGATCATGGGCATGAATTATTAGAAGGTTTGTGCGAGCAAGGCCATTGTTAAGCTAAAGTAGCCGGCAGGCCATATACAGGCCGCAGTAGTTTGCTTCCCTGAGAACGCTTCATGAGAAAATATAAAAAAGATGCAGCTGTGTAAAGAATGTACAGGAGGAAACTTGTGATTAACAAGGAATGAGGGGGAAAAACCCTGAAGATGTGAGAATGGAATGTAAAAGAAATGTAAGCTGTAACTGCTGCAATTAACAAGTAGATTAGTGATTAATAAATATAAGCATTGTAACAGTATATAAAGAGCACACGCATTAAAATAAAGGGAGCTTGCTTTATGACTTACATTAAGTCATGTGTGAGTTCTCACTCACCGTTCATCACATATCTACATTATAGGTCAATTATACTGACATGTATACCCATGCATTTCCCTCTCTAAAATCAATTGGCATTTCACAAGCATGCTGAAGGTAAGGTTTATATTCACAAATTTAAACACATTTCCACTAGCAAAACCCACATGAATAAAGATATTGATCACACTTATATTGATAAAAACACACACACTACATTTATTTTTCCCAGCAGAGAAGTTATTGATTCACTGTAAAGATGGTTGGCTTTGAATTTTTAAAATGTAGTGGAGCTTCCAAAGAATCATAAAAAACTAAAATTAATGTGCATACTTATTAAATTCTACACTGAACTATTAAACACTATTTTGACTGTAACAGAATGCTTCATATAAGGTGTCAGTTCTGGCTTCTGACATTAAAAAATTGGAAAATGATCAAGGTAAAATAAAATAATAATTTAACACTGCATCTCAACTAGTTAAGGTTACACATCTTCTCCCTGACCCCTATTCAGTCACAGTACAGGTATTTCGCAAAAACATAGGATTTAATGAAAGTTCAAACAGAAAGAGCTATGCTGTATGAACATCTGAACAATAAAAATTTTAAACGTAGCTACCCTATGATCTGCAAAGCAGTTCCCAATCAATAAAGTGCTCTAAATACATTAAATGGTTTTATAAAGAGAGACTTAATTGGTATGTATTTTATGTCTCCATTGGCTAATACCTTGCCATGAAAATAGAATAAAACTCATTGTTAGGATATTGGGATTACATTGCAAACAAAGATGAGGTCTAAGACACAATGATGTATGCCACAATCAGCCTCATTGTTATTTAAGGAGACTGGAAATTATATTTCAATTGGTGAAATTTTATTCTTGTTCTGTTTATTCAAGAATACTTTTCTGGTATTTCAAGGGTAAGTCATACTCAATAAACAAACTGAAAAAATGTATATAGTCAGGCTTATGTAATTGATGCAATAACTTTTAATTAATGATTAGAAACACTGTGTTAGGAAACATGTCCAAAAAGCCTTCACAAATCTTTTCCCAGACAAATATTTTGTTTATCTGTATTGATATACAAATAAATTCCTCTTACTGTCCTTATTCCTTTTTTGCTCCTCACCACAGAATTGTTCATTTTGAAGGAACAGATAGAGAATTGACATTAATGGATTAAGTTCTCCAGAGATACCTGGTAAGGTGTCTGTACCATCGTCTTAAGGAACACATCCTGTCTCCTCTGCTGGGTTTTTGCACTGGTAGCACGAGCTTTCTACCAGGCTTCACACAGCATGACAATTGGCTGAGAAAGACATTTAGTTTTATTGTTGCTTCTGAAAAATTGCTATTTTAAGAGTGGGCTTACCCTAGACTGTTAAATTGCAATATTTAGAGCCTTAGCAGTCATTTGGAGGCTCAGCTGTTTTGCTTAGCAGCTATCAAACCCAAAGCACTATCCATTTGCGGTTCTGTCAGCAAGCCGCAAACTAGGAAAAGAGCAGCCAATGAAGAAGTTGCCACAATGATGAAAACATCAGCCGGTGTGTAGCAGTGAGATCCACTCAGGTGAGCTTAGAGTCTGAACTAACCAACAAACCCCCCTGGGTTTGAAGAAACCTTCTGGTTAGGGTGACAGAAAATCGTCTCCCCGACAAGCTTTGAGGCTAGCCCCATGAATATGGGTCAGGAATCAGAGGTATTGGTTCCTGAACTTCTCCTCCTCTTTATCCCATCTATAGTTAATAGCTAGAAAGTTCTTCACCCGCAGTGTTACTATTGGTTTTTAAAGTTCTGTATCTGCCCCCCTTGCACCCCTATTCTGATGTATCACGGGCCGGGGGAGCTGCACAAGCCGGCTCCCCCCGGTCCAGGGTCCCTGGTCCATGTAATCCCACCGGATCTGGGGCGCCCAGCCCCCAAGGTTCTGCAGCATGGCGTCAGTCTCCAAACCACGTCAATTCAAGCAGGAAATTAAGTAAGGCGAAGGAAAGAACTGGACTCCATCTCTGTTCTGCTAGGGAGGTTTATTTGGGGTAACGGGGAAAAGGGGGTTGCAGGGAAGGAGAAGGGGGAAGGGAGACAGGGCAGGGAGCAGATGCTAGCAGCTCAGAGATGGAAGACCTCGAGCTGATCCAGTCTCTGGCTTTTTAGGGGAAGGAGAGGGGACGGGGGCTGGCTCCCTGGCGTCCCAGGAGGACGAAGGGAAGATTGTCAGGAGGGTTACACACCAATAGGTTTTCATGTACAGAAGAGCATATTTTAAAATGAACCAATGGTACACCGAGCAGGGAAACAAAGAGAGCACATGGAATCCTAAAACCCCACATTGCTACATTATTCCTCAGTTTATCTGCCAGTTCTGTATTCCTCTTGCCCCTATTGGCCCTCCTGTGTAAACCCCTCCCATTTCTCCATCCCTTTTAATTCCATGTTCACTTCCGTTCAGCGCTCTCAGCTCCTCGGATCCCGCCGCCTCCTCCCTCCACGTTCTGTCCTGGTCCCATCTGCCTTCTCCTCCCCACCGTTCCCACCAATAAACCCTGGATTCCAAAAGCTGAGAGACTGCATCTTCTTTATTCGCTGAGGCTCTTATTATCCTGCCTTTGAGAAGCCAGCCCGAGCTCGGGTTCCACCGGCCCCGGATTCGCTACGCCCACGCAGCGTGGAAGCCACCCGGCTGGGACCTCTTTTAGTTGGGGTTTTCGGGGTCTCCCTGCTTTCCCAGAGCGAGAAAACCTCACAGGTGAACAGAAAGAGCAATTTATGACAATGACCCACACTTGGAAGAATTCTATTATGAAGGCATATGCACTGTGTAAAAGGCCTACTAAATTTTTCTGCTACAGTTAGGGGCCACTTGCCAAATATATCCAGCAATGACAAAAGAGTTTTCACAATCTACAAGAGAAGAAAGACATGTCCTGAAAAAACAGCAATTTAAGTAAAAAATATTCTTCTGTTTTGTTTAGACAACTGCAGTATTTTATCTTCATGCATAATTAGTTGCATTTTAATTGATATAAAAAAGTAGTTAGCATACACTAAGCATTGCACAGAAAATCCCAAACTCTGGAAGTTCACAATATTTATTGCTACCTTCAATAGTTTTGTTTTAACCAATGTTTTCAGCTTCTAAAGTATGACAACAAAAACTCTATCCTGAAATTATTATATTTATCTTTCACTCTTCAATTATAGTAAATGTGCTTCAAAATTACTAATTCTCTTCTCAGCAGTGCATGTAAAATTAGATGATATGCATCACCTTCTGAGCCTTTCTAGTTGTAACATTGTTTTAATCTATTGTAATATGGAAACGAACTGGTTGGCACTTTTTTCAGTCCTAGGAAGAGATATAATTTCTTTAAAAAGTGTTGAACTCATACAATTTTTATTTCCCTTGCTTATATAGGAAGGTTTTTTTATGGTTTTTGTGTGTGTGTGTGGATTGTTTGGTTTGGTTGGTTTCTTTGAGTTGCAAATTCACTCAGATTCTCTTGAGATAATGAACTGAAGGTTTAGCCAAATAGAATGTTTACTTGCTTAACTAATATTCCAACATTTACTGATAGAGAAAGAAGAAAGTTTGAATTTTAGGCTGTGAAGAAAGACTTTATATCTGCAGTAGAGTTAAGCTGCAATTTTCTTTCTGCAGAGAAGGAAAAAACTTCCAAATAAATGCTTTTTAACTACCTACTTTCAAAAATAAAGGCTAATAGTTTTTGTCTATAAAGCAACAATGTTATCTATATATCTAATATATTTTAATTTTTATAAGGCTTTAGCAACCTTGTAAACACTTAAATGAAATTGCTGAATATTTTCAGTATCTGACATGATAGTTATTGTGTACCAGAACTAACGTTAAAGCATACAAAACTTGAGAACAGACAGTCCCTTGCAACTCTTGCCTATATGAAGAACTAATTAGCATGTAACTTTCTCTGACAATGTCACAGAATAAAGTCAAGTTGTATTTTGAACAATTTTGAATCTTCAATTCATCTCTTGGAAGACTGTCTTACAAGAGTTATTTTCTAATTGTATGTTTACATAATTTAACATGACTTCAAGATTTTAAGTGTTACTAGAAAGGAAACAGTTCTTTCCTTCTCTATTGGTATTCTCGTAAAGGAAGAGAAGTAGGAGGCAGCAACAGACAAAAACAAGTTGATGTTACAAAAGACAGTCTACAATGCAAAGATCCTGGGTATTACTATGGCTTGCCTAGTGCATTAAAAATGATGTAATTTAAGTCTGCTTGAGTTTGATTGGCTTTTAAGAAAGTTTAATCAATCAAAACTGTCTTTCTCAAAGATAAAATGATTGACTCTTCTTTATGAGTCAGAAGAGAAAGTTTATACTTTGGGTTCCCAGAAATTAGTGCATCAGTTATGACCAAAAAGGAATTACAAGAATTCTGATTAAAGACTACTTTTTATTTAAATGAGCCTAAGAAACACAAAATGCTTTGCTGATCTTACCACTAGCCTATTGAATGTCTAGGCTTTGAGGTCATATTTCAAATGTTCAAAAACCAGTATCAAATAAAAATAATTGATGTCTCCCTAATCAGCATATCTCTACACCATCATTTTAACATAAGACATTATTTATTGCTTACAATTGTGTATTGTACTTTATCATGTAATGTAATTTTTGTCAAATTAAAAATAAAGAATACAGAGAAGATGAACACATTGTTTGACACCTTCAGCAGGTACTGTATTTTCTCCCAGTAAGCAATTACTCCTCCAAAGTTTCCAGAAATTTTTTATATTTCAAAATAACAAAAAGATATAATGGGACTTACAGTATTTTCAGTAATTTATGATATTTACGGACCAATGTGCATTATACTGTTCAAGCATCATTTTCCCTAGAATTCTATAAATGTAGAAGTTTCAGTTACACTGGAATAAAATTGATATGCCATTGTGTTTTGACAGACAGGCTCTTAGAGGAAAAGATTATTTATTTTTCTGTTTATCTCATGCATAGTTTTGATATCAGTTCATGGTCTAAATAAGAATAAAAAATTCAGCCATACTGAAAAAGGTGTAAAGGAAGAACTTTAATATAATGAATTGAGAAGAGTGACAAGGTGAACCACGGAAAATATTAGTTATATAGAAATCACAGACTCTGCCTAGAAGCTAAGGAGATTAACCCAGTGGATTTACAGGTATCTATAGTGATACCATTAAGTTAATCTTTCCCACAGGGTCCACACCTGGATCTGTAGAGATAGTTACACATAATAAATACCAGACTCAAACTGTCAATATGCCATTGGACACTTCTATTAGTATTCCAAAGACTAAAACTGACAAGGTGCGGAGAAAGAACTATCACTGCCCTCTATGTGCTCTGAGGTAATCCCCACAATACTGCCAATATTTTCAAAGGACATGATGCCTCACCAAAAGTGAGCACCTTCACATGATTTGCTTTCCCAGAACTAATGCTTCTGTGGCTGAAGATGTTTGAACAGTTGAAGTCATCTTAATAGGCATTTAAAAAGCCAGGCATCTTTTTAAAGACAGGAGGAAGATCATGTCTCAGAGAGCTAGTCTTTTATTGCATCATTTGTTCCACATCGAATGGTTCTACTCAGTTGCTTTAGAGTCTTATGGCATTTGTTGAAGATAAAAGCAAGTATTCATCTAAAAGACATACACATCAACCACTCTCAATGTAAATGCAAAGTGATGAAAAACTAATCTATACAAATTGAGTTACAGTTTGAACATTAAAGAGAAAAATAATTATGTTTGAGAAGCCATGTTCACTTATTTCCATAATTACAGAAGCCTCACATAAAAAGTGAGGGAAAGTGATTCATTTTCATCTAGTTTACAATGCACAAAACCTTTTCTGTAAGTCTAGATGTTTAGGATATAAGTATGAATAACGCTAAGGAAAAAATAGGAATACATCATACTTCAAACAACAAAGCTTTACATGACTGATGTATACTTAGTATTAGAGCCACAAGTACTTGATTTTTTTCTGCAGAAAATTAAGAAATATGGAGTAATTGCATTCATTTACTACAAAAGTGAATAATTTGTGACATTCTGTTACTCAAGTGTAATATGCCAAGCAATTTTTATTGTCTGCTTTTTGATGTAGTAGCATATACCCCTCTTTTCTTTCATTAGCAGGAGAGAACTTTGATGTAGCAGGCTGTGGGAGGGCGGCAGGAGCCAGCAGCCCCCCAAAACGAGGTCCCTGGGGCGCGTATCTCCACCAAGTTCGGGCCAGGCGGCCCCCGGGGAGTGCTCACTGTGGCATGAGTCTCTGGTCACGTAAATTCTGCAGGAAACGCAGTGGGACAAAAGAACGAACTGGACCCATCTCCGTTCTGCCAGGGAGGTTTATTAGGGGTTCTTAGGTGGGGGGTTGCAGGGACGGAAAAGGGGGAGGAAAGCAGGGGATAGGAGTAGGGGCTAGCAGCTCGAAGATGGGACCCCGAACTGACACAGACATCAGCTTATAAGGCAAGAGAAAGGGGAGGGACTGTCCCCCCCTGGAGCCAGTCCCAGGAGGTCTGAAGGGAAGACGGGCATAGGGAACCCACCAATAGATTTCAGGTACAGCAGGATGCATATTTCAAAAACAGCCAATAGCATACAGGACAGGGGAACAAAGGGAAGCCACATGGAGATCTGGAAATCACATTGCTACAGAACTTCTCATCAGACTGTCGGAGTCCGAAATGTTATAATTTAGGACTTAAACATCTTCATGAAGGACTTCTGCCTATTGTAGCAAAACTGTACAAAAGCTGCAGAGAAAACCACCAAAACCCTGAATATAGGCCTTCTGACCAAGGTGGTGAACTACACTGCTCACTGCCTGCTGATGAAGATAAGGTGAACACAACAGCTGGGGGAGAAGAATACATTCACAGAGGGATCAAGTTTAGCACCTTCAGGGTGGAAACCATAGCCCCAAGGCTACCAGCTGCCAGGCTCAAACAGACCCTCTCACCAAAGGATGGGAGGAAGAGAGGGTTTGGGTGTGTAGTGAAAAAGCCTCTGGTTAGAGGCACTGAACGCTCATCCTCTGCTGTGCAGAGGAGCTCAACTGAGGAGCCCCTTCAGCCCGGGAGAAGCCACATCCATATGAAGGACAGCGAGGGGGTGTCATGGCCCATCAAAGCTTCCCCCCAGAAGGGGTCCCCAGACCCTGCACCAGAGATGATACAACAGATCCACAGTGTTGCTAGGGACAGCGTCAAACTGGCCTCCCTCAGGAGGCACATAGGCATTCCATCTTGCCCAAAACATTCATTGATCCACTGGATTCTATACTTTTCAGCATGGCAGCAATGCGCAGCAGTGGCAGAGGGATCCTCACCAGCCAGAAGATCAGATGGAGGGAAGCAACACGACATTGTTGGGACCCTCAGAAGTGTGATGTTTCTATCTAACCCCTGTTACTCTCTCCCTGTCCCCCCACCTCCCATGCTCAACTCTTTTTCTATTTCTTTCTTTTTTCTTTCTTTCTTTTTGTCCCTTTTACTATTAAATAAAATATACCAATTTTTTGGCACCAACATCTGACCTTGTTTGGTTATAATCATGTTTTTTGGGTATATTTTGAACCTTCCTGGGTTTGATCTGCTTTATTCACAGACTTAGTGTTCTCTGCTCTTCTGTGTTTAAACTGGTTCGTAACACAGCCATATATATTTTTTCACTAATAAAATACTAATTTTCATAGTCTATCACATGCAGGATGAAATCCCCAATACAGTGATGGGAATCTTATAATAATCGCAATTACACTTAATATTTAAGCTGAACTCAACCTTGAATTACCTATTCACCCATACTTACGATATCTGCTTTTCTCTCTCTGCTGCTATTCACAGGCAGAAGTCTGCAGGTATGGACACCCAGGCATTCAGCAGGAACCTGACCCATACTTTAGTTCTGTTTTCAGGGATCATTTTGGCTGCAAAAGGCTAATCTGTGCCTTTTACTCAAACACAGCTGCAAGAAAGAGTCATGCCAGACAATAGAAGAGTAACCTTAAGACCCTGAGCTGCTTGACTTCTTTTGGCTTTGGTGAGAAGTCCTAAGGCTGAGGCAAAAGCACAAGAAGAGTCTGTCACAAAAGTGCACTTGCGTGATGTGAAAAAAAACTAGAGTGATCCCCTCAGTCAAAGGAAGTTCTCAAAGGAAAACGGCACTACTCATGGGAAGTTAAGCTCACACTGCAGGTTCACTGCAGGAACTAAATGGTAAATTCTTACATAAAGCAAACCCAAAAGGCTTGACATATTTTTCTGTTGAAGTTTTTTACACATTTAGATCTCCATTGCATCATAAAAATTCTAAAAGTCCCAAAGATTTTCATTTTACATATATTCAGGTGTTTAAATGTTGTATTTTCAATTTGTTTTTAAAGGAGTTAAAGTTACTAGCATTGAGTATACCACAAAATAATCATGTCTTCATATGTTTGGTAAGACTCAAAGATTATGCTTTAAACATTTATTTCTCTTTTTACAGTAAATGCATATGCATTGAAGTTTCAAGTTGAATGTACATCTGAAATGCAATACACTGATTCTGACAGGATATGTAAGAACTTGTATGGATCAAACCTTCAAGAGAAACTGACAAAGAAAGGAATACAGAGCAATAAAACAAAATTAGGAAATGTAATCATTTGGAGAAAGTTAAGCTTCCTTCCATACATACTGAAACTGGTTTCCTTAAAGCTGCAGTACAAAAAAGTGCTCAGTGTTGAATGCTGAAGAGCCACATTTCCTTTGGCCAGCTGATCATGTACACACCAGGATTGAGGGAGGTGGAGAGAGGCTGAAGACAAAGGCTTTCAATGTATGAGAAACACAATTGGATGACAAACACAGAAGAAAAAAACCCCAAAATTTTCCACAGTTTATGTCCTATTTTCAAATATGTGTAACACACGAAAATGCAGGAGACTCCAACAAGGTTTCCTTCCACCTAGAGACAGTTGCCCAGGACCATGTCCCAGCAGCTTTTGAATATGTCCAAGGTGGCAGATTTTCCAATACTTTTGCCTTGGAATTTAACCCCAGCTATCTTCAAATGCATGTTATCATTTTTTTCAGTGGGCGTAACCCAACACTTGTCGCTGTTGAGCCGCTAGCAGAGAAGGAAAGCCCCGATTCTCAGCGTGGCATAGAAAAAGTACTTTATTGTTTGAATCCAACATATATATAGAGTTTTCAAAGGTCACCCAGATTGGTCAGTCAGAAACCTCCCCCTAGGCTTGATTGGCCAGGCCTGCACTGTCCAAATCTCGAGACACTGTTTTTAATAACATCCAAACTTTATCTTTGTTTATAAAACACAAAAGGAATTCTCATGGGAAAGACCTGTGCTAGCCACAAACACTGTACCCCATCCATAGGTGCTGATGATTTTGGTGGTGTTTAGAGTTTGATTCTCATGAAATTAACTCCTATGTAAGTATACTATGTGTGTATGTCAGAGACTGAAATAGTTCATGCCTCAAACATTGATCTAAAGTTTTGCTCATTATAACAAAAACTGTATAAAGAAGCTACAATCAAAGAAGCCTCCCTGAAGATACCTGACTGGGACTTTGGACTGAGAGTTAAACTGCTGAGATCAGATAAAGGGAAACCTATTGTTCAGTCATCTCAGGCTGAGAGAAAGGTGTGCATACACAAAGGCCAAACCTCAGCTGCACTGAGGATCATCCCTGACTGAGTTTGGGGTGGGGGCAGAGCACAGCTCACAGATGCAGACTTCCCCCCAGCTGAGGGGCAGGGGGGAGGAGGTTTGGGATGTGTGGTGTAACTTCTGATTGAAGGCAATAAACACCCATCCTTTGTTACACAAACTGGCCCAGCTGTGGAACCCCCAACCCCACCGGCCACATCCACAGGACTTTCACGTGAGAGGCAGCTGAGGGAGTGTCACAATCTATCAAAGATTCCCCAAAGTGCTAGGCCTTGCACCACAGGAGTGCAGGTGATGCAAGCAGAGTCTGCTGCTAGAGACTGTCCCCTCCCCTGGGGGGACATGTCCGGACATTGCCCCTGGCCTGAGTGTATATTAACCCGTGGGATTCTGTGCTTTTCGGGGGGACCATCACCACCGAGAAGACCAGCTGGAGAGGATCAACGCGACATCATGGGGATCCATGGATGATGATATTTTTTTTATTCTCTCTCTGTCACTCTCTTTCTGTCCCACCCACCTCTTTTGCTGCTTTGCTTTTCCTCTCTCTCTCTGTCTCATATTTACTATCAAATAAAACTCATACTACTGACTGGCATATGGTCTCATTTGCACCTTAAGTTAGGCAGAGGTATTTCTAAAGAACCTTAATAATTAGATCAGAACAGTGTACTATACTATATAGTGTAGTATGTACCAAGATAGAATATCAAAGCAGTGACATACACATACAGTGAATGGCCACAAAACTGTCATGCTTTTTTCATTTATGTTTTGGAATACAAGAATCCATTTCTAATTGCTTTATGCAATTTGCACCAAGAATTACTGTGCTGTATTTCTGAAACCAGACATCAGAAGACACACTGGATAACAAAAACCTGAAAGCTGTATTATATGTTACTTCTCAATGATTATTGCTGAAAGTCAAAGGGCAGAATTAAGTTGGCTTGCCTATACCAAAGTTGTTCACATGTGGGAAGTTCTTGTTTTTTTGCTATACTCTTTTGTCATTTGTACTACATTGATTTTATATGTAACTGAAGGTATTACTTTAAAATTTTGAAAAAATATAAGAATTACTGTATTATTGTCTACATACATTCCTTTTTCTGTATCTAATTTTTTTCCTGATCTGCTCTTGAAATAATTTTCATGGCATTTTTGTACATGTATAGAGACTATTTTGGATTGTTCTGCTCTGTTTCTGAAAAATAAATCTTAAAGTTATTAAAAGATTTACCATACACGCATCACAAAAAGGAGGTACTCAGAAAAGAGGGATCACAATTACTTGCTTGACTATGAAAAATTGCCAGGAAACAAACCCTTGACTTTTATACCTGAATCAGACACTAGTAGGAAAGAAAATACAATGTCCTACATGTATATCTAGGTATAATATTTGCGTATCTCTCCCACAACTTCTGCAATTGTCAATATTGTATAAGCATCCCCATAAAGTAGTTTAATTTTTGTTTAATAATTTTTCCTTTTATTTTTAAATATGTGCATTAGAAAACATGCAACTGCTTTTTCCTCCATCAAAAGGGAATATTTTACAGAAATAGTATATTAATCTAACATGTAAAGGTCAAGAGAATTGATAGGAAATGGTGACTAGCCTTGGATTATTTTTTAAAGGTTTGAAATAGATGTTTAAAATTAAGTTACTAAGCAGCTACATGATTTAAAGTTTTCTGAATAGCCTTGCTCTAAGGAAGTATTAATCTCAGTTTTGCGATTAACTCGCTTTGAAGTTTCACGAAGATGAAATTAGGCCATTTCTTATTCCTTCCTCTCCCCTTCTCCCAGACAGCAAATATGAGCTTAATTTGTAGACCTTCATCTCCTAAAGCTCATCAGACTATGTGCAAAACAGTCGATATGAAATACTATGAAAAAGATTTTAAAAATTAGTGTGCTAATATCAGCTTATATGCATGGAAAGGAAACGCTGTGCTAATTTGCAAGTAAGTAAGGCCTTTGTACTCAAAACTCACCCAAACAGTACAATTTAGGGATCTGTCCTCAAAATGTTTCAGTTTTAGTGAAATAAATGCAACAAAAAATAGAAACACCATAGCAGAAGTTCTACAACAATAGAAACAACAGCAAAAAAATTAGAACTAACAAATTCATTTACTTTTTACTAATAAAAGGAAAGTTATTTTGTCATATACATATACAATGATTTTTAGGGTTTTTTTACTAACATTCAGAAAAAAACAGACACCATGAGAAATCAGCTTAACTTTCTTGCCAAATTTTTAAAGAACACAAATTTTGGGGTATGAAAGCTGCTGTGTTTTCCCTCTTAGGCATTATACTTAGTTTCAAACAAATCCTTAGAGAATTATACACAGAATAAGACCTACCTCCATTTCTCCCCCCATTGATTGCAAAGTTGGGTGAATCTCTATTATATCTTTTCAGACTTTTCAGTGTAGTTTTAAATGTTTTGCAATAACATGAAATGAAACTGTTTCAAAATGTCCATTTCATTTAAAAAACATTTAAAAATTCTTCAGAGTTATCAGAATATTTTTGCTTCCCTCAGAGTTAAATTCTGATTAAATTACCCAGAATTTGTAAAGCATTTTGATTTCTCTTGAAGAGTGGCATACATCTACTTCCTCTGACAAATCTAGTCTAATCTTTCATTCCTTCAGCCAGGTCTTATCAACAGAGTAAGAACTGGGATTATCAGTAGTAAACCAGTTCAATTTGCCATGTTCAATGACAAAACTGACAAGATCAATTCCCTGTTCAGCACTTTCAACTCCTGTTTTGGTGTCATTAGAATGTAAACATTTGGAGGCGCCAGGCATACAAACTTCAGCCTGTCCCTAAATTTTTGGAAAAATAGGCTATGATCTTTCCTCATCCCATTGCAGGCACTGAGAGCTCAACAGAACATACGTCCAGGACTCTGCTGTCTATGGTGACTCAGAGAGATCTTTGCAGTCAGTCAGGGTGGGTGATTGCTGACAGTACTCCACCAAAGTCCTCATTCCAAAAAC
Source organism: Entomyzon cyanotis (assembly GCA_024500445.1). Taxonomy (NCBI): domain Eukaryota; kingdom Metazoa; phylum Chordata; class Aves; order Passeriformes; family Meliphagidae; genus Entomyzon; species Entomyzon cyanotis. The sequence goes on from JAKEPQ010000756.1 coordinate 8,887,229, forward strand.
ATAGCCATAAGGTGAATTAGCAGCCAGAGCTGTGCAAAGCAGGGACTGTCCAGTGCTCCAGTTAGTTATCCAGATAGAGGATGGCCCTGTGTATGCCCATTACCAATTTATTCAAATTTGCATTTTGACTTCTGTCCATGGTCAATGAGAGATGCTCTTGGAACATATATGCTCATGCATGACTTTTTATTTTTGAAGGAAGTATACCTCAATAGAGGGGAAGAGAGATTCTTCTAGAGCCTCTTTCTATCTGACCCATTGGTTGCATTCCAACCCACAAATGAAGCAGCTTTGCCAACATTCTTCATCTGGTTTGCAAACAAGCCAGAATTCCTTATTCTGTTATATATTCCTTCCAAATATATGCCAGATATAGATATAGGTATACTTGCTATCTGAAATTTTACTACATTCACAAGACCTAAAATTCCCACTGGTGTTAAAGCCACAGTACATTACCTCTTTCAACAATATTTAACAGATAATTTTAAGTTACTCCAAACAGACAGAAACCCCAAAACAGGTTTTTGAATTACATAAAGTGTTACTCAATCAAGTACCATCATTTCACATAATAATGTGACTGGGAATCCCATCTACATTGTTTTTTCTGTGGGTTTTTCATTTAATAAATTCCCTATTTTTTTCATCTCCCCCTTATTTCCCTTCTTAAACACTTCTCCCCCTCTGCCATATGGAAATCTGAATCCTTCCTCCAGTTGCATTTGTGCTTTAGGGCATGTATACTTCAACAGTTTCTTGTGGGCAACGTCTAGTTTGGCTTCCCTTGAGTAAAGTTATCCCTGCCTGAAGTTTATTTGAGACCATTACTGTTTTGTTTGTCCTCTTTCCTCTTTAGCTGCCCAACATTTCAATACATTCTATCCTCCAGCATCTTACTGAGGTCATGCATTCCAGACACTTCCATCTTAATTCCAAGTCATCTCAATATTCAGAACTGAAAATTTCAAATTTGGGATTCAAATTGCAAATCTCAAGTCTATAAATTTTGTTTGAGTGTGGAATTTAAATTTTAACAGCTTCTGCATTTCTATTAAATTATTCCCTTAAAGCTGCAGCTACTTTAACTGTGTTAGCTCTGTTTTTCTTATAATTCATTCAGAACAAACTATTGTTGACATGTAGCAGTGAATTGTTGTGATTAAAGGCTGTCCAGGACAATTCAAAGAATGCTTTCACACATCCAAGTGCATTTCTTTTTAAAATTATGCAGGTTTTTTATATCTTATATAAAATTCATATCTAAATTTATCTTCTTAAGCACAGTCTATTGCTGACTTAACTCTCCTTAGTGTGATATTTATTTCCCATAAAATATTCTTTCCAAGATATTTAGAGTTTTGCAGACAGACACCAACCTGATGTGCTGAAGTCTTCAGTTACTGGGAACAAACTGGCTCCAGCATTTAACCTTAATGGGTTAATGCAGCCTTAATGCAACTTTTAACATTAATGCATCACATTATTCTAACACAACATGATTTTCAGGAATCTACATTGACTCAGCATTATACAATATGAAAGCAGCTGAAAGGATGGGCACTAAACTAATCATAATGAGAGGACTATGACTTTTCTTTGCTTGTCTTTGAAGGGATCGTATAAATACTTTTCTTAAGCCATCTTGTTTGGAAGAATGTCCAAAACATTTGTCTTTTAAACCACTAAGTTTTTTTCCTGTTTTCCTTTCCTATTCTCTTTGTTTTCCTACATTGGTGACTAGCTAGAAAGACAACTTTGGTGATGGAATGACTTCAGCAACAAAATTACTCCAACATTAATTATTTCAATATTTAATTATATTTCAGTTTTTACTCTTAGTAAGGTAAATAGTTATCAAAGTAAGCTATTACTCTATAACTGGGCAGCTTAGTCTCTTCTACAAGTTTTCAAACTTGTCTTGTTTCCTGTCAGATATTTAGCTGATAACTTCTGTCATCTTTTGGAACTTTCAAAGGCCTGCATGGAATAAGTGCAAAAATTAATCTCAATTTCTATCTCAAACATCTTTGTATGATCTTTTAAAGAACTTTACACACATATTTATCTGAGTTAAATATCCACAGAATTCAGAAGTAAATTCCAGAAAAACTAATGATGTTCAGCAAGCTATAACCAGTGTAAAACTTCAAGAAGCAAACTAACAAGGTTTGGCATAAAGCAGTCTATGGACTTAGCAGGTTTAAGAGGAAGAAAAGTCCAAGAAATATACTAAAACGAAAAAGGACAGCGATCATTCTAAGTGAAGAAACAGCCAGTTTCTATTTTAAAAACTTTCCATTTTAAAATCATATTCAAGTTAAAAAGAGGAAAACTTATATGTGTTGGATAAAAAAGGTCAACATAATTTTCTTCACAAGGTAGAAAAATTTCTGTATGTCACCAACAGCTAGAAAAATATGATCAAAACATGCACACTGCTTTTGAAAAATTGTTCCAAATATTCTTGATCTCAAAGTAGAGAGTACAAGATTTTACATATTAATAGTCTGCGGTTTCTCACTCTGAGGAACGGCTAGCCTTGAAGCCGCACGAAAGAAGGCTAGCCGCTGCAACCCACACACACGCAGGACCGGGCGCTGCAGTGAATGCCATGGGCGCAGGAGCGGAGTGCCTCGGAGTCAGAGACCAGCAGGAGATGAGGCGATACCAAGAGATGTAGTCTCTTAGTTCTTGGAATCCAGGGTTTATTGAGGAGCGGCGGGGTGATGGGGGCGCGTGGGGTCGGGAAGGGTCGAAGAGGAAGGAGCAAGCTGGATTCTCGAGCGCCAAGAGCGCAGAATGTCCAGGTACAAGGGGTTAAGAGGGACCAAAGCATGGGAGGGGTTTACATGGGAGAATCAACTGGAACGCGAGGGGAGCAGGATTGACAGGAATGCCAGGGAATGGGGACACAAGGAGGGAGCGTACAGAATTTTGAAAACCAATGGTGAAACTCAGATAGAAGGAACAGAGTAGAACTTTCTAGCTCTTAACACAATATGGGATAGGGGAAGGGAGATACACAGTGCCAATCATCTCTGACTGTGGTGCCTGCTTCCACTAAAACCTGCAGATGCACTGCTACAATAGTCTTCGGTAAGAACCGCAGCTCTTACTATGGTTTGAAAACAAACAGCACTGAAACCTCAGAATCTATTTCACACTTACATTAATGCAAATTAACATATATATTTCACAGGAGATATTTAATAGGAGCAACAGGTAAGGATCAAGGAAAGCCAGTTCCTAAAGGCTTTAGTTAATCTAATGAAAGATCTCAAAAGAGATCATCCAGAAAGCTGGATGTCTGTTTGCCTTCTGCATAAATTCATTACCATACATTTAGTGATCCTTAAGAGTTCAACTGTTCAGACAGTGCTTGTATACAGCTTTAATAAATAAAAGATTGCATAAATAGAGGTAGTTTAATTTGCAATGAAGAATCTGACAAAAAAACCACCAACATAGTTTATCAGTGTCAGTACTACAGGGTTCTGACTTTATTTATTCTAGGTAGAAAAATGCACTGGCTCCATTAAAAATAGAGACAGGTTATTTAGTTTCTCCATTGAATGCAAATAAAGAAACAAGTCTGTTATGGGAATGCAATTTGTCTTTCAATTTGTTATGGGAATGCAAATTGTCTTTCAATCAGTCGGAAATCTTGTGGAGCAAGAAACGGCTGAACAAATAGTGTTTGCAGAAAGCAGCATCAAAATAAATTGTAATAATCAAAATTATGTTCTCTTTGCAACTAGTGCTACACACTTTGCCTAAACACACATCCTCTAAATAACCATTAACAGCTCAGATCAGTCAGACTTGGAAAAAACTTTTTTCTTTCTTTAAATCAGAGACAAACACTGGATATGCAAGGACACAAACAAACCCCAAAATGTTCCATAGGTGAAACGTTTTTTTTTTACCTGATTTATTTTCTACTTTTATTCATTGCTATGAATGTCACTATTTTCACTGACACAGTAAGGTTTTCTTAAAAATACCATGCTACCACATGGAAGAAAAAGTTTCTTTATGAGGAAGTGCTTTAGTAAATAAATGAGACTACGATCCACCTGAACTATATAATGCTGTACTCAAGCTCAGGAAGATGCATAGGTCAGAGTTCACATGGATCCACATGGGGCTTAACAGCAAGTGTATACAAAATCAGCTTCTTATACAAAGGAGAATAGTACTAGGAAGTGAAGACTTATTTCATGACAACATACAGCCTTTTTAACCATTCATCTGTCATTAGTCAGTTTTGAAAGGGGTACATCGAATGTTCAGTTGCCCAAATGATATGCTTGTTTGCTGCCAATATCTTTGTTATGTGTGTTTGTAGTTGGTGTGTCATATACATATATAAAGTTATGCATATTATAGATATGTGTGTGTTTGTGTGTGTGTGTATATGCGAAAATATGTTTATACTTCAAGAATACACATCTTAAAAAAAAAAAAAGAACAAGCCATCAGATTCACACAGACAAGTGCTATCAAAGTAAATAGAGCTTTGGGTTTTCACTATCTTAAGCCAGAATAACTTCTGAAAACATATGGCAAAAACATAAGGTCAAATTTTATACTGGTTTCCACAATGGAGAGCCACTTCAACTATCGAAGCTGCAAAGAGGTGTGGAATTTAGCCTGTTTGATGCCTAATTTTAGGACAGGAATATAGAACAGGGGCAAGTGTGTTTCTCAGAGAATGTACAAGTACAGATTTTTAGTGCATGCTCGTGAGAATCCCAACTTACTTTTAAAATAATTCTTGTGAATTTTAAGCTGAGCTTTGTATTCCACCTACTATTCATTTTCTCCCTTCACATTTTCCAAGTTTCCCTCTGTTATCTATGGCCTAATTAGAGGCAGAATGCACTGGAGTGTGAACAAGTACAGATGGCAAATCAAGTACAACGAAAAGTTGAAAGACTGCCCATGAAAAGCAAACCATATTAGCTCATGTTTACAAATTGTAAAAAACCAACTATATAAATAGTAGTTTTTCCTGTACTCACATCTCCATAACTAACTCAGTAAAATGAAGTTTCATAAATATTCTAGATTATAAGTGAGAAATGCTGAAGCTTTTAAAAAAGGAGGCTACAAGACTTATAAGGCAAGTTCTTTCTACAAGAGAATTCTCGAAAAAGTCTTGGCAAATACTTAGAAGTAATAGGGGCCAAAAATTATTTAATATTTCCTTTAGGAACCTATGGTTCAGTTCCAGTATAGACCAACATAGCATATGAAATGCAAGTGGTTTCCTCTGGAATTAGAGGAAAAGAAAAAAACTTTCATTAGGATATTATTTGCCAAAGTAGAACATTATTTAAGAGAGGACATAGAAGAAAGCATTGAAAAGGACAGTTTTTGCTCAAAGGCCAGATTTCAACTCTAATAATCTAGAGAAAAGTAGGCCTGTATTTTTCTGCTTTGTTTAATTTTAGTTAAGGTCAGAGATGCTGCAAGGAGAGGACAGGTGTTTTTGCAGCAACAACACTGGATTCCACAAGTAACCTTTGTGCTAGGCAAGGTTTTAGTTATGAATGTCAAGAATGATGCCTAGACCTGAAAAAAATTGAGATTTCTCTCTTAGTTAAAAAAGAAGGTAGTCAAGCCCTTAGGTCCCTTTAAGAAAATAGAAAACTAAATCACTGTATCCAAGTCTGAGATGATGAAGAAGTAGGATTTTAATTAAACACCCATTTATAGCCTGCTGTCAACTCAGTTTTTAATTCAGATTGCTATAGTTGAACTGAGTTTGCAAAGGTAAAAACTGACAAAATTATAGAGGTGCAAAAATGTGCTTAGGAACACCAGGTTCCATGTAAGTTCTTCCACAGTCATCTCTGTATGCTGTAGGCTGTCACACAGACTTCAGCAGTTCATGAAAAGCAGAACTCAAAAGAAATCTTGAAAAAGTTGGAAAGACAGAACATCCACATCGTTTTCTGTTCCTACCCTTAAACCATGTGTCTGTTTAGACTAATGCTCTGTGGAAGCAAAGCTAAACTGTTTGTTTCACAGACACATGGTGTATAGGATGCAAAAGCCTTAACAAAGTTATGACCTCCAGGACCTACAGTAAACAAACTAAAATAAGACATCCCACAAAAATAAGGTTAATATGGTTTGTTTCCTCTTAGGACTGCACTCTAGTATTTGTTGAGATGGGATATAAGCACATATAAACATGACAGAAACTGCCTAGATAATTAATACTTTTATATTTAACAATTATAAGATAAAAATTACTCTTACACAAGGTCTTGCATATCCTATTCCCATGTCATAGGAAAAGTTCTATAGCCTCTCAAAAATTTTAGGGATGACAATGATGAACTTGCATTAATGACAGGAGTAATAGACTCTTTTTTAACTAATTTTTTTCAAGTGCCACATTACTTCCTTGTTTAATGCACAGTTTAGCCACTGATATTCATGTTGTTTCTATACATAACCATCAAACAGACTACAAACCTTCATGGCATAAATGTCACTGATTCTATTTAATGGTTGTAGTGTCAAGCTTCTTCCTCAGACAGGTTTCAATAAACAGAAATAAAGAATAGTACCTGTCTGTCATGAAATTACATTATATTGTCAACACCTCTGCCTACCTGAAAGGCAGCTTTGCCATCAGCATCCCCTTATTCTGCACCAAGTTCATCATATCCCAGCACAGAATGATGAAAAACTCCTTCAGGAGTAATTTTCATCCATTTTATTTAATATACATTTTTAATGGTCAGCTGACCTTCAAGACAATAATGTGCTTTAGAATACTCATTTCATGAAGTTTATAAAAAAGAAAAGGAAATTAAATCAGACTTTATGGGGGAGGTCATGTACTTTTCAATATAAATTTTATCTACCTCATAGAAAATGATTGTGCAATCATATAGTACATGCAAAATATCAAGAAAATAGTAACATCTTATCTAATTAAGTGGTACAAAGTTAAAATGATTGATAACATTTACAATTTAGGTATCATAGCCTAGGCTGAAGAACCTCATAGTTCTGTGACCAGAAAAGTTGTAACACCACAGAAGACAGCAAATTTTCTTTAACCAATAAAGATGCATAATATAAGCCTAATTCATCTAAATAATTTTTAAAAATAGGAGTTTTCACTCAGACTACAGCAGAAAGTGCTGGGAGACTGGAGGGGGAACAGGCAGCCCAGGAGGCAGCAGGGATTGGGCCAGAACCATAATAGCAATTTATCTACATGCAAATTATAAAGCTTTTCTTGTATCTACTCTACAGTATTTAAGGACACACAAATTGAACTTGAATATTTTATTAACATTATGACAATATTCAAAATTATCATCTCATTCCCCAATTTAAAAAATGGTTGAAAATCTGCAGAAATTAAAATCAAAAGTCAAAGAAGTAATTAGACATTTTCTAATCTAGCTCTTGGGCTTCCAAATATTTAAATAATTGCAGGGGAAGAGAGAATAATTGTTTAAAATTTCCTTTCCTGTGTTTAGATCCTTATAAGAACACCCATATGCAGTTTAGAAGTATGCTGATTAAAGCAGCAACCATTTATATGGCAGCTTAAGAAAGGAAAATTGTCCATACTTCTCTCCCAAATTACAGCAACAAAAAAAAGACCAGTTTAATTTTTAAACCATTCAAAAATTGCAGATTTTTAAGGCCTTTTTGATAATGTTTCAATCCCTGAATGCAAGCTTGTAGCTCCTTTTACAACTTTGATTTTCTTCTTCATCTATAAATAAAACCTACACTTCCCCTGTCATTTTCTTCTCTGAAGTGGTTAAACTCCATGTAACATAAAACAATAAGCATGATTTGTAAAATTTTCAGTTTGTTTATAACTTATTTGTCACCTGTAACTCTTAGTGACTAGGGAATCCCAACTGCTATCTGGGTTGCAGACGGATAAAGCTCAAGATTGGACAAGTGGCAGATGCATCCTATTGTGGCCAACTTGGAGGCATCATGTCTCCTTGGTTACAGATCACCTGATACTCACCACACAGCTAGACTAAGAGTAGTTTGAAATTAAAGTTTTAGCTAGAAGACTCTTCTTTTGGGAAAAAAAAAAAAAAAAGCATCCAATGAAACTAAAGAAACTGTTCTATGAAAAAAAGTGTCAGAAATCTTGTATAAACTGAGGTAGTTTAGCCTTCATGTGCAGAATCTTGCTTCACCTGTAAAAAACCACACCTGTTCATGCAAACACAGTCCCTGAGCTGCTCTTCGAGGTGATTCTCTTCAGTTTTGTTCTTGATGCACATGTGCTTGCAATCGTGTTGTGACATCAGCTTGGTTGGATGGCATGGGCGTTTCCTAAACAAATGCTCCTAGGAAAACACAGTGTTTTTTTCTGCTACAAAACAGCTTTTAAATAATGCTAGGAAGCTATATATTTTACATGGTGTTTTGTTCCTTTACCACTCCCCCAAACCAGTTTAAATCCTGCTGTCAAACTTTCTGTTGATAATTTTTTCCATTTTAAATACCTCAGTGTTTAAAAGACTTTGAAAAGTCAGGTTTAATTTCAAAGGAAAGCATTTTCATTTCATTGAAGGAAAACCAATGTTTCCTCTACAATCTTCTCATTTTTTGTATTTTTACTATGCTCTTACTACATTATCTAATAAAAATATTTTAAAAATACAGTGGAAATCAATAAATAAATATTCTCCATCAGTCTTTGATAGTATACGGTGCCAAACCAATAGAACTTTCCTACTTCAGGGGTATAATATTCCTAGACACTTTTGTTGTCAAACTCATCTTCCGTAAAATAGCATTAAACAGAAATTCTTTCAGGAATTCACTGGTCTAAAATCAAAGCCAAGAACAGCATTTCAGCATTTGTGTCTGATTTGAAAGGAACTTCCTTGAAAGCTCCTTCACTCACACCATTGAAGACATTTCAAGTTTTTGTTTTTCTTGAAACCTTCCAGGTTTGGAAGAGAAACTGTAAAGTGAAGCCAAAAAAGCTGTTCCAGCAATAACAAAACGAGGGACTGGCTGATTTCTTTCTGACCCTTGTTTACTCTCATCTTGCCTTTTGTATCTTCCCCTACTCCTGGCACATTTTAGCTTCACAATGACCTTTTTTTTTTAAACTCACTATCTTCCCTTCACAAAAGTGAAAAGAAGAACTTGGCATGTATTTTGCCCATGTTTCTTGACAAAACACTGTTCTTATCTGAGTTGATATTTTCCTTTCTTTACTTGCAGAATATTTGGATTCAAATGGCTGTGGGTTGATCTGGAGATTACTCTTAGCAGTATGGCTGTTCTCTCTTTTCTAGCAGTTTTCAACCCATCAGAGTTAATCAAGCTCTGCCTTCATTGTAAAATTTAAAGTTGTATTCAAACTCTGAAATATATGTCAAATGACTATATTGAAGATTGGATTCCAGATACATGTAACTACGACCATGTTTTTCAATTACATTGTACAGATATTATCTTCTGTTGTTGCTGCAGACATTAATGCCATGAAGTGTGAAATACTAGAAGGGTTTTAAGTAAGCTTTTAGAAAGTCAAAAGGAAGTTCAGAACCTCATGAAGTCTACCTATTCAGAAATAAGGTATTAATCTTTTTAAAACTAGATAATGAGGTTTTCTGCTCCTGACAAGGCAGCAAGACCCCGAAAACCTCACAAAAACGGGGTCCCCACGGAGATCTCCCACACTGAACCGGCCGGGCAGGGCTGGGAGCCGTGGCTCACGAGCCTGGGCTGATTCCCCAACGGAGGATAAGAGGAGACACGGCAATAAGGAGATGTAGACTCGGAGCTCTAGGAATCCAGGGTTTATTAGGGTGCAGCGGGACGGTGCGGGGTGCGTGGGTGTCAGGAAGGATCGAGGGGAGCGGAATGGACCTGGGTCCCAAAGCTCAGGGCCCAGAGCAGAAGCGAACATGGGGTTAAGAGGGATAGAAGGATGGGAGGGGTTTGGAGAGGATAACCGGGACACTGGGGATACAGGATTGACAGAGGAGCCAGGGAATTGGGGTGTATGGGGGGAGGTTACAAAACTTTAAAAACCAATAATAAACTGCGGGTAAAGGAATATTCTGGCTATTAACTGTAAAAGGATGAAGGGGAGGAGAGGTTTGAAACCCAATACTTTTCTTCCCTGATGCATATTTATGAGGCTATCTGCAAGGTGTGTCGGGGGAACAATTTTCTGTCACCCTGACTTAAAGGTTTCTTCAGACCCAGGGGGCTTCGTCAGGTAGTTCAGCCTCTAAGCTCATCTGGGTTAACCTCACTGCTACAAGATAATTTCTTAGTAACCCAAAGAAAGCCAGTAAAAGAACTGAAGCCTCTGAGCTACTAATTTTTTTACAACATTTCATATTCCTTACAAAGAGTTTTCATCAGACTTTTAGGATATATTTCCTTGTGCAAACATTTTCAAATCTCAGGCAATGTATAGGCATTTTGAATTGACCAGCAATAACTTTAACTGATTGAAGATGGTTGAATGACTAAATCATATTTCAGTACCAGCAGAAGTTTCCTGGATAAAATATACTTGAGATATGAAAAAAGTAGCCATTAAGAGTGCTTAAACCAGAACTTTCTCTTTTTTGTTGGATTTCTCATTTTTCTCCTTTGCCAATACTTTCAGGAATTTAAGCCATTGTCCCAGCTAGCTATTGCGTATAAGTTACTACATACATGGATAAAGCAGTTGACAGCTAGAGGACCTAATGAAATTCTGTGTTACTGAGAGAGAAAATACGCAGAATCTTCACTGTCATTCAAAACACACCTGGATAACATTGATTAGTCTTCCCATAAATACAGCTGCAAGTACCTTTAGATATAATACGGTAATTGCATGTTTCATGAGAGCAGAGGAAGCAGAAATATTGTGGTTTATGCTCCTGTCTATTTAGATACATCAACAACGTGCTCAGTCTCTGGAAACATTAAACAAGATCCAAAAAACACATGTTCTTTTTTTCCCTTGAGAAACTGTTAACATTTAAGTGAGAAGTTGGTCTCAGATTGCTTACGCCAATGTTAACCTTATGAAAGCGTCTGCCTTTTGCATATTGAGAATAGCCATCTGTAACGACTATTTAAATGTTGCATGCTCTTTTTTCTTACTGTTATTTTATGATCACAATACAGAGATGTGTATATGTATTCTCAGTGGGCTACTAAAAGCCAGCCCAAGATTTTATTCCTGGGAACAACTAATTACAAAGTTCATCAGAAAGACTTGGAGATGAATGAGCAACTGTAATTTTTTTCCAAACTGAAAAGCTCTTTTCAATATTTACCATTACACAAAGATAACGGTGTCTATGTATGTAGCAACGTATTAAATGTCAGCATCCAGAAAATTTTATTTTTGCAGTCAACATTTTTGTGATTGTAGCAAGTTTATTGTATAATTTTCAAGAAGAGCTCTGCTTAATCTGAATTTGTTTTATTGTTTGTTGTCATATCATCTAATATCATCTAATTATCTAGCTATATTAAGGAATTGCAGTTGTCATCCATACACTACATATGTATGCTCTAACAAATGGACTAATCTTTTGGAAAATCTGGGAAAGTGCTGATTTTAAATGTTTATGCAGCAGACGGAGCACAATTCTTAGAACAACTTAAGGTCCATGCCACAGCAGTCATGTTGAACAAAAGATGCATATGAACATAAGAAAAATATCACAAACATAACTATTGCAAATTATGGAGAAGGGAAGAAGGGTTCTGAGTAGTTTTGTGACAGCTTGGCAGGTGAGAGGAGAAAGTTGGAGTCAACTGTGTTACACAGAAATCTGTATTGATAGAACAATATAGAAACACTGAATCAATCACAGCACTCTATTCCTGAGTGCAAAGTGACTTTCATGTTAAACCAGCCACCAAAGAGAAAGTCAAAGATTAGAGTGCACTTAGGTGCTAGAAAAATATTAGAGCTGGGCAGGAGGCTGTAGAAAATTCTTCCAAGAAGACTTCAATGAAACCACAGACATAGTATATAAAGGGGACCAGTTCTAGTAGTATGGACATGAAGGAATTTCAAATTATTCAAGAAGAACTTCAAGAGAGATGAAGGTGACAGGGGCAGTATATGATGATCCCTTGCTTTGATAAATGCTCCAAGTGCAATAGTGCATGTGGAACTAGACAAAGTGGGGAGAAGAGAGGAAACAATTCTTCATCCACTTTTACATTATTTTGCAAAGAATATTCCAGCTGCCCAACTACTTTTTAGAGGAAGTCTCCATATTTTCTTTGATGTTTATTTTTTCAATCTGTAAGGGTAACTATTAATGTGAAACATGTTGGAATATTTCTTTATGCATATGCATCTCTATCCAGTTGAAAATCCTGTGCCAAAAGCAGCACCAGAAGGTTAAAGAAAACAGAAAAAGAGATGTAAACAACAACTCCTTTCCCATTGCGTCAATAGTCGAGTTGAGCATGTAAATAACTGGGAAACATTTTCACCTCAGTAGTACCCTTCGATACCACTGAAAGTGGTGCCAGAGTGACTTGTTGTTTTCTAGAATGAGCTAGCACAGGCCTAGAAATCAAACTAGAACCTCAGGCTGCTCTTCAGATTGACTGTGACACCGTAAATCTTCCAGAAAACCATAAAATGTGCAACAATGTGAGATAAAACACACCAGTTAAAAGAGGTTCACGTTATATAGTGCTCACATCCCGAGTAATTGATTTTCATCTTTCATCAGCTTTTGATTAGATATTGCCTAAACCGACTGATATGATTGTCATCAGCTACACTTGTCATACTAGAACAATCTTTTAGTGGTCAGGATCCATACACACGAATAAGATTTTTTGCTCACCAAGTAAAATTATAAGAGATAATTATTTTACTGTAATACCTAAAATCAAAGTTCAGTAAAATGTTACTCATCTAAGGAAAACCGTGTGTAGAGACACAATGATTGTACAAGAAATAGCAGAATACCCTTTTCTTTGGACATATCTGTGTTTTTTTGCTAAATCATTGTAAATGTCATGAACTTTTTAAACAATGAGCTAAACTCCCACAGAAACTTTAAAATTTAGAAACAACAAACAGAAAAACTACATGTTCAAAGACAGCATAGAACTTGCCACACAAACATACACACAAAATCCATTGGTGCCCTGCAGTATCCCCTCTCTGGAACAATATGGGGTTTTTGCATTACACACACACACACACACAAAATAAAGGAATGTTTATAATGTATATAAGTCCATCAAACTTAAAAATTAAAAATAAAACAAGTCTCTTTCAAATACACTTTCAATTTTCACTATTCCTCCAAAAACCAGAATATGTAGGAAGGTTGGGTTTGGATGTGGTTTGGGGTTTTTTTTTTTCCTTTTTTATAGTAGAATAAAAAAAAATTTGCAATTCATGAAGAATTCAAAATTTCACAGTCTTACAGTGAGTCCTCTGAGCCTCCAAACTGTTCAACAGAAACTTTCATCTCAGGTTATATCCTCCCCACATTACTAAGCTCTCTCTATTTCCTCTCCCTGAGGCTGACTTTAAATCATCCTTCTTATGTCTTTTGAAAAAGTAATTTAAAGTCGCCTCAGAAATTCTATATACAAGCATAATTACTATCAATCACTCACAACAATTTGGGTAACTGTTTTCATGATACAGAATCAGCTCACATACCTCTGATAAACTTTCAAGTACACAATCAAAATAGTTGAAGAGACCATACCATCCTTTAACTACTTTTTGCCTTATTAAGACAATTAGTTGCTGATTTGTAAACGTATGACTTAGCCCTACACAGATGTTACACAGCCCCTAATCCATTCCTGAGTCCTCAACTGAATAAATGACAAAAGCTTCTTCTGCAGAAACTGCTGAATTACTTCCCTGTTTTGTTTGCAAGCAGGCAGCACTTCTCACAGACCTAGTCAATTCATCCCCATTTAAGAACAAACTGTAGATCTAGGTAATCCTGCTTTGGGGAAAAAAAGGGCTCTCACTGTCAGTGTCTTCTTGATGTTACCAAAATTTGATTTTTTTTTTTTTTTTTGTTGTTGTGAGAACAAGCAGCTTAGTACTGCAGAAATTTTTCCTCTCTTGAACAAATTTCATTGTCCTCACACTCACTTCATTTTAAAGTTGCCATTTCAAATGCTAATTTCCTAAGGACACAGTGGAACAGGTGCTCATAGTGTTCTCTATTAAAAATCAATGCCTCTGATCTTCACCTCACCCAAATCCTCAAACTGTAGAATTTCTATGGAATACGCATTTGACTGATAAAGAATGACAATTCAGTAACCTCCCAAAAATCTTCTAACAGGATGTGATTAACCCAGTTTTGCCATGCCGATTGCATTTCTCCACACCTGCCACTTTTTAGTGACTCCAGGTTGCGGGGAATTTGTCACTTGGTAGTTGGTTTGTTTCTTTATTGTTTTATTTGGGCTTTTTTGTTCATGGGATATCTGTTTTTCTCATCTCAAAAGCATTGACTGTTCCTTGCCCTGGTGGAAATCCAGCCTCTCATTAGTGTGAACTTGCAGGCATAGCTATGGAAACATCATCCCTAGAATACCAGTTCTGTGAAGTCACAGTATTCCCAGACATGGACTTTTTTGGATTACTTTTGGAGGCAATGCTCTTTTCAAGTCATGAAATCAATACTAGTTATGCCAGACCATCTGTGCCTACCAAATGCACATGACACGATCCATCTTGATATTTCTAGAACATGAAGAAGATGGGCACACATATGAATTGCATCACCTCTGACAAATACATTTATCTGGAATAAGTTCTTTGAATCAGTCTTTTATCTAGTATATTCTCAATCTCTTGGTGCTTCTACTAAGTTTGTCTTTCTCAATGAATAATGGTATTGACAGATTATATTTTAATAATGGAATTAATTTTTTTACCACAAGTGTTAGAATGAAATTTATTTCTTTTCTATGAGCCAGTTGCAGCCATGAGCCCTATATTTTATAATTGTTTCTACTCTTAAGTTGGTTTAGTAAACAGTCAATTGAGTATATTTTATCTGTCACATTTATTTTAAATGATCAGACTTTGTGTGTATCCCACACTCTAATACAATAAAGTGAAGGATTTCAAAAAGAACATTTTTATTAGATGCCAAATATTTCTTCCCTTTTTGTAACTAAGCTTTTTCTATATAATTTATCCAGTAACCACATAATTGACAATTTCTATTTGTATTTTTCACCCTTTTCTTAACTCCCACAAAATCACTAAAATTAAGATTATAACTGTTAAAAATCTCTTTGACTGATAAAATCTCTGGGCACTTAGTGCTCTGAGTTTGTTAAAATTGTGGTTCGACTCCAAAATACTAAAGGTACCTAAGACAATGAACCCATTACCATGGAACTACTGACAAGAGATAAGGTTTATAAAGGTACATTTTCTTTGATTCTTCCTTTTATTGTGATATTATGAAATTGAATTTATCCCTTGTACTCTTGATCACAAGCAGTAAGAGCTTTGTAATCTATTCACCTAAAAAGTACATAATTCTTAATTTCTCTTGCAAGGGCTTTTGTGATTGCTTATCTACACTATGAGAAATAACATTCAGTTATGTAATTAGACTATAAAGGCATTTTTATTCTTAATCTATTTTTACTGGCACTGAAACTATTGTCCATTAATAAATTGGAGAACTCCTACAGGTAAATTAATTTTTCAGATATTGTAAACAGTGGTTTCAATGGTTTTTATAGAGAATCCTTGGTGAGGTTCAGATTAGTTGTTCAGATAAGTTGCACGTTCCATATCAAATGTTCCATGATCTGTTCTTGATATATTTTACACACAACCCTTTTGAATTATAAGATTGTACTTAAGAATCAATTATCACCTTGAAAGGGCAGGAAAGAAGGATGCCTATTTAAATGAAATATGCAATCACATAAATAGCCTAAGTCTTCACATAGCTAGCCAAAAATATTAATAAATCTTGTTGTAATGTGGGCTGCTATATTCCATACTGTCTACTTATTACATTTTACATATATTCAATCAGCTTCTTTCAGTCAGTCTCAGCTCTCTGCCTGTAAGATCATGGTAAATGTCCTTCTGGAAGACATGTCCAAACATATGAGAGACAGGGAGATGGTTAGAGACAGGAAGCATGGCCAAACCAAGAGGAATCATGCTTGTCTAATCTAGTGGTCTTCCACAACAGAGCAACTTCATCAATGGGCAAGAGCTGCAGGTGTCATCTACGTAGATTTCTACAGGGCCTTATACATGGTCCAGCACAATATTTTTGTTTCTAAATTGCAAAGATACAGATTTGAAGGGTAGACTCTTTAATATGTAAGGAGTTCTCTGGCTAGCTGCCTCCAAAGATTGATAGTTGATGGTTCAATGTCTAAGTGGAAATAAGTACAAAGTGGTGTCCTTTAAGAGTCTACACTCGGACCATTAGTTCTTAATATCTTCATCAGTGACATGGACAGCGGGATTGAGTACATCCTCAGCCAGTCTGCAGATGACACCAAGCTGAGTGTTGCAGCTGGTTTGCTGGAGGGAAGGGATGCCATCTCAAGGCACCTTGACAGATTTGAGGAGTGGGCTTATACAAACCTCATGAAGTTCGGTAAGGCCAAGCGCAGTCTCCTACCTCTGGGTCAAGGCAATTTCCCCATGTCCACAAAGACGGATGGATGAATGGGCTGAGAACAGCCCAGGGGAAAAGGACTTGGGAACATTAGTGGACAAAATATTGGACATGAGCTAGTTGTATGCATTTGAGGTCCAGAAAGCAAACCACGTTCTGGGTTGCATAAAAAGAGGTGTGGTCAGCAGGTCAAGGGAGGTGATTCTCCCTCTCTATACGCTCTTGTGCGAGCCCACCTGAAGTGCTGAATCCAGCTCTGGGATACCTAAAGCAAAACAGACATGGATCTGTTGTTCCACACCCAGATGAGGCCACAGAGATGATCAGAGGGCAAGAGCACTTCTGTAAGGACAGATTGACAGAGTTTGGGCTGTTTATCCAGAAGGGAAACAAGTTATCTCCAGAGAACTTGTTTTGGCCTTTCAGTACTTAAAGGGGGCTTATAAGAAAGATGGGGACTGTTTACCAGGGCCTGTAATAACAAAACAAATGGCAGTAGTTTTAAATTGAAAAAGGGTAGATTTAGATTGGACATTAGGAAAAAATTTATGACCGTGAGGGTGATGAGACTTTGAAAGAAGTTGCCCAGAGTTGTGGGTGCCTCTGCCCTGAAAGTGTTCAAGGTCAGGTTGGAAGGAGCTCTGAGCAGCCTGTCTGGTGAAAGATGTTCCTGCCCAGTCTCTGAATCTGCAACATTGTCTAATAAGACCTCATTACAAAGAATGAGTAAACAAGTTACCAAAAGGCCATATTAAGTGGGAGATTACAGTATATCAACTAGTTCATGTACTTTTGTGTACATATTCTTATATTCTAATCCTGATTTATGTGGAAAAGAGCTCACTCCAGAAGCAATCTCAATTTAGATTAGCCATGATTTGTAAAGAGTATCATTAAAAGTGCTATTATATCCTGCCTTTCAAGTTTGTGGTAAAGTACAAGGCACCTTAGCTAACACATTATAAACTAGCAATTTAACAATTAAAGTAAATCTTAATTGCAGGCTTAGTTAAATGCATGTTTTGCACATCAGCTTGCAGAAATTAGCATGCCCAACACTGTTGAACTACTATCGATTTTACCAGGACCAAACTGAAATTTTAGGTTATAATGTGCAACTTCTTGGTTACAGCAGATGGACAAAAAGAAAGAAAGTGACTTTGTCTGGGGAAAACGCTACCAGTCTTCTGCGGGTATTTGCTGACATTTGAGTACATAGATATGCATCCATACATGGATAGATACATATAAGTAAATTTATTGGGGGGTACTAAAATTTACCAGCTAAAGTGATGATCCAGCTAAATTTAGCAACAACTCATTAAGAGAAAGTAGTTCTTAAAATCTTTGACTCCAATAAATGCATAGGTATTGAAAAGGTAACGAACTGTTGCTCCAAGGACCCAAAATTCCCCTTCTGCAAATGATCAAAATTATGATCACTTTATCAGGATTTAGCAGTTTGAAGTACACTGAAGTGGAGCTAGAAACCTAATATTAAACATTCCACTGACTCCTATAGTCATGTAACTGAGTAAATACAGTAATAACATTGCTGATAACAGGCTGCAGGTCTTATACCAATTTTATAAATAGTCAATACTG
The DNA here is from genome assembly GCA_024500445.1 of Entomyzon cyanotis. Taxonomy (NCBI): domain Eukaryota; kingdom Metazoa; phylum Chordata; class Aves; order Passeriformes; family Meliphagidae; genus Entomyzon; species Entomyzon cyanotis. The sequence continues at coordinate 8,905,489 of JAKEPQ010000756.1, forward strand.
ACTTCAGTGAGGAGCGACACAGCGTGAGAATCCTGGGTTTTTTGTCCTCTTTAATCTACTGGTGATGACATCGGTCTCTCTCACCTCCAGTTTTAATCTGAAGATTTATTGATCAAGAAAGAAAGGACCAGAAAAGATACAATCCTGAACATTATACACAACTAAGTATAAGGACATTTTGGATTCTGTTCTCTGCTTGAGGAAGTACTTATGTTTTGCACAAAAAAAAAAAAAAAGTATTTGGATAAAAAATAAGCAAATATTGAAAGGCTGGAAAGCCTGCAATAGCTTTAGCTGATAACTGGAAAGACCATTCTGTATTGTAACCATCCTTACACATAATATGACTTGCAAGCCCATGGTATGTGATAAAATGGCTATTTTGGAAAATAGATGTGATTATTTTTTGTCGCTGTTGAGCCGCTAGCAGAGAAGGAAAGCCCCGATTCTCAGCGTGGCATAGAAAAAGCGCTTTATTGTTTGAATCCAACATATATATAGAGTTTTCAAAGGTCACCCAGATTGGTCAGTCAGAAACCTCCCCCTAGGCTTGATTGGCCAGGCCTGAACTGTCCAAATCTCGAGACACTGTTTTTAATAACATCCAAACTTTATCTTTGTTTATAAAACACAAAAGGAATTCTCATGGGAAAGACCTGTGCTAGCCACAATTTTTAAATAGGAAGAAACATAAAAACTATTGCCATGATTTCTGACTGCAGTTCAAGAAAGGGTAGTAAAAGATATGCTACATGCCCATTCACTTCTTCCCCCCGATCAGTAGGACAGGAGGAGATAATGAAATGAAGCTTGTGGACTGATGCAAAGACAGGGCAGATCATACACCAGTTACTGTCATGGGCAAAACAGACCCAGCTGTAAAAGTAATTTAATTTATTGCCGACTAAATATACCTGAATTGTAAGAAGAAAATTAACAAAAACACCACCTTCCCCTAGTCACCCTCTTCCCAGGCTCAACTTCACTCTGTCATTCCTCCCTCTCCTACCTCCTGTGAGTGGTGTAGATGGGATGGGGAATAGGTAGTCAGTCTGTAATTGCTCCTTTCTGCTGTTTTTTTCTTTTAATTCCTTTCCTCTGGCCCAGTGAATTTCCTTTTCACAGGCTGCAGTCCTTTAGGATAAGCCTGCTCCAACCATGGACTGTCAATGGTCTGCAGGTTATCCAGGGCATATCCTATGTCACTGTTGAGCTGCTAGCAGAGAAGAAATCCCGGATTCTCAGTGTGGCATAGAGTGCTTTATTATTTTGAATCCAACCTGTATAGACTTTTCAGAGGTCACCCAGATTGGTCAGTCAGAAACCTCCCCCTAGGCCTGATTGGCCAGGCCCGAACTGTCCAAATCTCGAGACACTGTTTTAACAACATCCAAATTTTATCTTTGTTTATAAAACACAGGAGAAAGTTCTCATGGGAAAGACCTGTGCTAGCCACAATCCTGCTCTGCTCCAGCTTCAGCATGAGGTCCTCCACAGGCTGCAGTGCTGATATCTACTCTGCTGCAATCTCTCCATGGGCTACAAGAAAATACCTGTTCCACCCTGATCTCCTGCACAGGTTGCAGAGGAATTCCTGCTGGGACACCTGGAGCATGTTCTTGCCTCCTTCTCCTTGTGCCCTCATTCAGTCACAGAATCAATTAGGTTGTAAAGACTTCTGAGATCATCGATTCCAACCTTTGGCCAAACACCATCGTGTCAACCAAACCATGGCACTGGGTACCATGTCCAGTCTTTCCTTAAACACCTCCTGGGCTGGTGACTCCACCACATCCCTGGGCAGCCCAGTCCAATATCTAACCACCTCACTGCTCTCAGGGCTGTCTCTCTCCCTGTTCTACTCATCATGCTGCCCTCCCTCACCCCAGCCATCCCCAGGGTGTGTCCATCGTGGCTGTGGGGCTCAGCTGTTCCCCATCGTGGGTCAGTCAGAGACAGTTGGAACCTGGTGTGTCCAGCACAGGACATCCCTGGCTGATCCTAACTGGGCCTCCCCAGCAACGCTCTCACTGCCAAAACCTTGACACCTACACACAATACAGGTAACCAATGCCTTCACTGTCTGTAGAATAGAAATTGAAATGTCTGTACCTTCACTGAATTGAAGAGGTGTAACAACTTGGTTTTGGGTTCAGACTGGAAAAGTACTGTGATTGGGCAATTTTTTTTTATATATATCCATATCTTCTATATTAAGAGAAAGGGAGAGAAAATAATTTGTTCTCACCATGAATAGATCAAGTAAATGATTGAAGAATCATTTTGCTCCCGTTTTTTATCTTGCTTCCTTTTAAGAGAGATGTCATATCTTATGTTAATTACTATAGTCACCGGCACTTTCACCTTGGTTCCTAAATTAATGATGTGATGCTTCCATTTTCAGAGTCATCAGGCTAACGTTATCTCCTGAACAAAATGAAAAAGCAGCTTAAGTGATTAATTTTAAAGGGGATATTAAATGCTTCCTTATACTTACATTGTAAATAAGTGAATAAAACTCTTCTGTAGTTTAGATGTTAATACACACAATATCTTCTGAATGAGCCATAGGTAAAAAAAATACAGTTGTAAAAGCTTTGGGAAGACACTTAGGCACTAGCTGAGAAAGACCTGAGTGTCAGTGGCCCTCCTAAATTAAATGAAAGCTCATTAATTCAGAGAGGGCAAAAGATCATAAAATAATGTTGTTATTAAAACAGGATACAACAATATAATTTATCTTTCACCTTTGACTGTAGAAGTTGCTCAGACTGCTAGAACAGGTCCAGATTTGCTATTTGAAGGCGTAATGTAATTTCCTCGCATGTGCTCTTCTTTCTTTTTTTAATTTTTCTTTTGTTATTAAATTTACATTAAACCAATGCATTTTTTAATTTAAATGGATTAAAAAGGTGGAACCATTATTTCTTTGGTAGAGGGCTTTATGGCACTGATTGGATTTTTTCCTTGGCATGGTGAATTTTTATGACATCACTGCAATAATTTCTCTTTAGATGACTGTAACTGATACTCTTTTTTTTCAATGTAATAAATTAAAAGTAACATGATGTTGATCTTTTCTGCTTTCCACAAACCAAGGAAATTCTAATTTATTTTACAATTTGCACACCTAAGAAAATACAAAATATGTCGGTCTGTTTAAAGTGACTTAATGTGTCTTCTAGTCATTTCCATTCCAGAGTCCTGTTCACTTCATGTGATTTTTTTACTCTTGATTAATTAGTTTTCCAAATAAATGACTGATTTTTCTTTACCAAATCCATCTGTTCTAGATTTTTTCTCCTATTTTTTTTTAAGTTTTAGTGGAAAAGTTCTATTACTTTTTTAGTGTTTTTATTTTTATATCATATTTTTATCATGAGATTATGAAAATGTTCCATTTAAAAGTAATGGAAAAATAAATCTTTCCACACAGTAAAAACCTCAAAAATTATGACAAAACTGAAATTTAATCACAGTAAAAACCTCAAAAATTATGACAAAACTGAAATTTAATCAATGACTTAAAAACATTTCTGCAGCTTTGTAGGTGGGAATAGCTAGCACATTATAGAAATTATTCTTCACCTTCTGTTTGTACTCAGGAGGCTCCACCTATATACAGTTCTCATCCCTCAGTTACTTTGAGTTTCTACAGTACTTATTGTAATCTGATTCAAATGATATCATATTGTCTTCTGGAAATTTCAGATCCAATTAAATAGAAAAATAGAGGCCTAGAAATTTTCTTTTATTTCATTGAGCTCGTCCTCTGATCATAAATGTCAGGATCAGTCTTCTAACTATTCTTGTCCTAGACATGCTTATTAAAAAAAAAATCTTTTGTCTTCCAATTTCAAGTCTATTAAGTAAAATTGGTCCGTTTCTTCTTATGCCAATAATATAATTTCATTTTTTTCTGCTAGATGAACTGCAATCCGATATGTAAACTGCAATCACATCCTCCTCAGCTGAAATTATTTTATGTGAGAGAAAGACATGAAGATGCCCAAACTGGGTCTGAGTGATCTGGAATACTTATACAATCTTATATGGAAAGATAGAATCAATGTGTCTGCACTGGCACCATCTAACAGTCTGTATCATCAGTCTTGCTTGTCATCGGTTAACCAGAAAAGGTGCAAATGGATCCCACAATCTGTGGCATGTGACCACATCTCTTTCCTCCTGTCACTTTCAGAAAAAGAACACAGCACTCTACATGAAAAATCTGTATTATTTGTCTCTGACTTGATGAATTTTATTCCCTTCTTGCTGAATTAATTTAATACATTTTTGTCATTTGCTAAATCCTTCTTTCAATTTGTGTGCCAAATTTTTTAATGAAAATATTAAATATGGTTGAGGAGCAGTCTGTGGTACTCCACTTATAAAGTTCTCCATCTTGTTCATCTTTCAGTACAACTATTATCCTCTGTCTTGCAGTGAAACCACATTAGACAGTTTATAAATCTGCCTTATCCATCTCACCCTTCTAAAACTGTATCATGTTCTCCTCCATTTTGATTTAATAATTTCCCATGAAGTCTCATAAGAAATTAAGCTTGGATAAATTTGAGCTACTCAATGTCCTTTTCTACAGGAATTTTGGTGTATTTTTTTAGGTAGCCTGTTTCTTTGGAATGATCTACCCGTTTTAAAATCAAGTTGTACTTTTCCCCAACTTTCAAGTATATAAAAGGAAAGATAAATGTAAGGCACTGTCACACAAATTTAGTGAGACACTGTTAAAACAAAAGCTGTGCTCTTTTAAGAATGTAGAAACATGTAGGATGCTTTAAACCCTTAGCACTGCTTTGACGAAACTAATAGTATTTTTTGAAAAATTACCAAAACTATGAAGATTAATGGGAATAGGAATGTTAGTCTGTTGTCTCAAATGTTTCACAAAATTGTTCCAAACTTTCATAATGGAAAAAGACTGTTCTGATGCGGGATAAAAAACATTCCTCTAAATTATGTATTGTTTTCCTATTCAGGTTTTCTAAGATATTTTTATTTCTGGTTCAAGAATTTGGATTAGACCTTTTCTACCTATTTGAAAATAGTATATGCTCATCTTGTTTCTAAGAGTCTAGAAAGGATTTTGCCTTCAAGATAAATATAAATAAATAAAAGTATTAATTAGACTACGTTTTTTAACTCTTTCAACTTTATTAATTGGAAAAAGGGAAACAGATTTCAGAATTCTTAAAATCACTTTTTCAACTTTTTGTGTTTTGCATTAATTCAAATCGATGTTGACTAATAAGTGTTAAGAGCACAAGTAGATTAATTTTCAGAATCAAATATTTTTTTCCAGAGGACCAAAAATAGTAAATGGATAACCAATCCCTCCAGTATATTGTTGTGGGGGTTTTTTTAAATTTTAATGTATTCTATCCACAATTATTTTATTAGTCCTTATAAGCTGACATATTAAAAAAATCTACAAAGTGAAAAGTGAAAAATCAGCAGTTTTTCCTGGGTGTAGAAGACAGATAACACATGCACTGAAAGCAGTAGCTACCTAATCTTCATAGGCTTAATGTAAGAATTGTGTTTTTACATCTGGTATCTGGATATAGTTCAGAGGTTAAATTCCCTGCAAAGTAGGTCATCCACTGTCTTGTTGTCAGACATTACTAGTATCAAAGGCTCTGCCTTGTGCTACAGCCATAATAGAAAGATGGGTGATTAAGTGTTTGAAATAACTGTTAGCTACTGTTCTTGGCACAAACCCAGACTTTGATTTATTAATCAAGAGGACCTGAAAAAGTAATTTTTTAAAAGTTTCTTTATCATCCATGAATTTTAAAACTTTCCACACTATTTTTCTATTGTTCTACATGTATAACACACACTGCAAAATAAAAATTCATCAAGATGTTTCTTTTATGCCCTTTGTGTTCCTACCAAAGCTGATTCAAATAGTTCAGTATATTTTGAACAAATACGTAATAAAGAAAAGCAGCTGAGCATACATACTGAAAGTCTTGAGAAGATGTAAGGAAAAGTAATTTCTCATTTAAATGATTGGCAGTGAAATGAATTGCTTGCTTGTTTTGCTAGCAATCCAAAGAACTCAGCAGGGAAAAAAAGAATGAGAATTATACCTTACCCTTGTCCTACTTGGTTTTGCTGCTTGATCAGAATATTATTTCCATTTTCTAAACTTGTAAAAACATGTCCAAGAAATCAGTACCTTGAGTTTTAGGAGTAGAGCAACAGTTACAATATCAAGGAAAAGTCCAAGACTCCTGTTTTTCAGAACTATATGTGACTTATTTCACTGCTGAAACTTTATGCAGAGCTACTGAACATCATGGGTCTTTACCTGGGTATAGGTGTCCATCTAAGGTTTAGGCATCTTAGTTCTAAATTTATTTATTAAATAAGCACAAAGGTAAGAATTTAATCATATAGACTGGTTTGATACCTCACAAGGTTTAAAGTGCTTCTCTGCATTGAACAGAAAAGGAAGTAGAGCATCTCGGTCCTTAGTTATATTTATCAGCCAGGAAATTATAAGTAAGGCAGATTTGTCCATATATCTCTCATAGCATCTGAAAAATGCATTTTCCACAATTTTCAGCACTGTTATTGCTAGTATACTGCAACATTATACTCTCTGCTGTAAACAGATAAGAGATGAAGAGGAAACAGTGGGTTCCAGTGCTTCATAAGGCATGGAAAAAAAAAGCTTGAAGAACTGCCATTGAAAAACATGTTGAGAAAATGATCAAAATAATGATGTCAGGAAGTGTTGGCTCTCAGTGTTTAAAATCTACTTGAAGGACACTGATATATTAACTTTCAGGAATTAGGAGTAATATAATTAAATTATTGCATTTTCCCTCCTTATTCATACAATGGCAAAAATTTAGCTCAGATGGAGCCAAAAAAGTTGTACAAACTTTCAAAGAAAATGGAAAGATAATATCACTAGCTTCAAGTCAACTGGAGAGCCCTATGGGGTTTGCACATGTATCTCTGTGAAGGTAACTGGAAATGAAAAAATAATTCAGTAGGAAAAGCTAGTGCAGCTCTTTCCTTTTATCCAAAAGTTTTAAAGTAAAAAATTTGAAGTGAATACTTCTATCTTGGGAGTTATTTCATTTCCTGGGAGATGTGAACTCTGCAAGGAATAATGGCCTGATGACCATGATTAAGGGTACATTTAAGTGCAATGCTACCTATCAATCCTTTTGATGCTCTACAAAATTACATAAATTATTAGTCAACACTAAAGTAGTGGACTGATTCCAGCATCCCCCATCAAAAGGTTTTCTTGGTTTTGTCTTTGCAGAAAGAATAAAATTTCATGAAGAATAAAAAAAATTAGAAAGACAGGCCACCAGTTCATGGGTGTTTTGATAGTCTCCTAGGTGGAGAAAAAAAAAAGGTTGATTTCAAAAGGAAAGAAAAGGGGTTTGCTTAAGGACTTCAAAATTTTGAGTGTGACCAGCAGAAATAATGGGTAAAAAAAAATTCTCATTGTGATTTTAGAAAAAAATTAGGTCCAAAAGAATTTATTTTCAAATCAAACTATTTAACCAATTAGGTTTGCAGTGACAAGCAATCTCAGTTAGAGCAACTGCCATCAAATTTTTGGGTAGTATTTGACCCCCTAAGAAGTATCTGATAACAAAAGTACAAGTTCTTACTATAATTATACTGCTATGTGGTGGGTTTCATTATATAAAGGTTTAGGTTTCAACACAGAGCCACATTAGACTACTTTTTGCTTTTTTATTTTATTTTATTTTTGTTTTTCTGGATGAATCTTACCTGTGTTGGATGCAAAGTTAGACGGAGTTTTTTGCCCTCTAAATCATTATTGTTACAGTCATCAGTACACCTGCTGACCCTGGACACCACAGTATTCTAGTTACCTCAGTAGTTTCCAGGTTTTTGGTAGGCACTGACAAATTTTCCCCATTTCATTGTCTATCCCTTCATTTCTTCTCACAACTGCCCTCATGAACTGCAAGGGCAGAGGACAGGAGTCATGGGATACAGGCACATGCTACTGCTGCATTTTATACAGGTAACTGTAAAGGAAACACTAAGGAGTAACCTTTCTGCCCTGTTTGAAATGTGCTGTTTTTTCGAGAAGATCTCTCAATAATGTATTTCTTGGGAACATGACTTCCTAGTACATAGTCACGATTTTTTGTTTAGTATTACATTCTTCACCCTTGAAAGAATAATTTTTTCATCTTACATGAGAGAAATCCCCATTTCTGCTTGAATTTTAACTGGTTTTTTCTCATTATGGAACGAAATAGTATTCAACCTGCTTAATATCATGTTGTATGTTCCTCTAGACATTCTGGAAGAGACTGTGAAAATGTATTTCAAAGTGGTGCATGTTCTGTAAGGCACAAATCATGTAAACTGAGATATCTTGTAAACTTTCTTATCTGGCCCTATAAAAACATACTCTTGGAGATCAGCAATCTTTATGCTTTGCATTCATAACCTTTCAGAAACTTCCAGAGAAGATTTTAGATGTAGGTGATACTGATATCAAGCATTTCTCACTTGTTGTACCTAGACTGCTTTTCCTTTTAAAAATTCTTTGGAGTTTGAACTATTGTCATGAGAATTATCAAACTGAAAAAACCCTACCTGTTTGGTTAAAATGCTTCCCTCAAGTAAAAGAGTACATATTTGTAAAGGTGACCTGTGGCTAGCACAGGTCTTTCCCATGAGAATTCCTTTTGTGTTTTATAAACAAAGATAAAGTTTGGATGTTATTAAAAACAGTGTCTCGAGATTTGGACAGTTCAGGCCTGGCCAATCAGGCCTAGGGGGAGGTTTCTGACTGACCAATCTGGGTGACCTTTGAAAACTCTATATATATGTTGGATTCAAACAATAAAGCGCTTTTTCTATGCCACGCTGAGAATTGGGGCTTTCCTTCTCTGCTAGCGGCTCAACAGCGACAGTGACCTTAAAGTGAAAACACTTCGAAGTGTTAAATGTCAGTGGCAACTTTATTTCTACAATGAATTATTAAACATTAAATATGAATTGTGATAAGTTCATGAGCTTTATGATCTAAAAAAATCTCTCATACATGAAAATTTAAGAGATGTAGGAGGCTGTTCAGGTGTAACGAAGAAGGCACTGTGCATTGCACCTTAGGAGTCCATCTACTTACCTGGGACCCAAGCCTATTGCTGAATCTGCCAGGCAGGGCCCACCCCTGCGAACATACATGGAGACTTTGTAATAGTCTCTTCACATCCTTACTTTTAATCAGGGTGGAGTCCTGCTTCTGAGAATACTCATGGATTATTACAGGGGTTGTCCTTCTCAAGATTAAAAAGTGTTACGGATTTCTATGTTTAAAAATGTTGCCAACATCCACCCATGTACCCCTGCTAATTACTAATATTCCCTGGTTTATTTTAGCCCACTAGATGGGCCAAAAGTGTCTAATCATGATCTAAACAGTGTTGTTAAATTTTCCCAGAGTACTGTCACAAATTTATCCTTTCCATAGATTCCTTGAAAGTAACTTCTCATTAGGTCATGTCCCCTGTTTCACAGGTCAAGAACCATAGCTTCACACGAGATTAAGTTTCTGATTGCACCAATCTTCCTCATGAAAATCACTTAAAGCAAGACCCAAAACTCCCAGTATCTCCAGTGAAAACATCAATTCTTGAGTGACTATTAAGCCAGAAGATTTTTGCAGCAACTAGACAACTTTCTGAAACAAGTTGGCATATATTGGCCACCTTTTTGCTGTGCCTTTTAAGGTCCAAAGAAGGAGGGCTAAATGATCATCTCCTGAAGCCAGAAGGCCACAACGATCCCTTATAGTTATTGCAATTGTTCCATGTTTGTCACCTTCTTAATTACCACATTTCTGAGTGATAATGGATTTCTTCATGTCATGGTGAGACAATTTTGATCCTATGCATATATTCCTTTAAGCCATGAATAAGCAAATTTATTCCAGTTTTTGACACCACAGACAAAGTTCTTTTAATCCAAACAAACACACAAAAGCCACATTTGTAAAACAAGTCTAGCATGTTTTAATGTAAATAGAGAACTTCTACTGTCATGTATCTAAAGGAAATGAAATTGTGTTTCAAGCTCATTAAAATCAAGAAAAAATATTTCAAAAATACCAAAAGGCTGTGATGGCTTCCTAATGAACTGCTTAAAAAATTTCATTGTGTTATAAATGACATTATGACTTCCTTTCCTTGCTTTAAGCAAAACAAGTTTTAAAATATGGGAATTGTTCACAGATTGGATACACAATTGGTCAGTTAAGAATTTTTGTCATTCTAAATATTATTGGCAGATCAAAGGTAGCTAAGATAAATCTTTTTAGTGCTCTTAAAATAGAAAGTCTTGTCTTTAATAGGAGCTTTCTAGATAGTATATCAGTAATCAGACTATGCCTGTAAATACTGCAAAGCTAATTCCCTTTCATTTAAACAAAATAATTCACTGTTTTAATTTAATATCAGATATTGTTGTATGTTGAATTCTAAAGAGCAATAAGGACAGTACTTCCCAATTGTAACTTTCATGGAAGGTTCTGTAAAACACATAGTGAAAAGCAAAATCAGAAACTTGATAATTTTTGACTCACTTGGTAAGTATTGCAGATGAATAACAATTAAATGGATTTCTGGCAAGAGTATCCACTAATATGAATTTCTGTAGTAACTATTTTGTCTATACAGTTCTTCTCAGTATTTTTGGCTACTGTTATGAATGTCTTACACTTAGCTCCTTGCACTTCAACATTATGAATCACATGTCAAGGAAACACAATTAATTATTTAAGTAAAAATCCTCTTAAAATAATATAGATTCATTATGGCAAAATAATTTTAGAGCAATAAACCATTATATAGGACATTTTCAACAATAAAAGTTTCACAATTTAAGTGCAAATATTTGGGTTAAAATCAGAGACATAGTGCTATTAGAGAATAGGCAATGGGAATCAAGGGAATTAGACATATTTTCTGAATGACAACAAATGTTTTCTATCTCAGTGATTATAATTTTATGAAGCACAGTGAAATTTTGTGCAAACCTGTAACCTAATAGTCCAGAGACCTGGAGAAGTGAAGACACAGGATAAATGTAGAAGAGTACAGGCATCACATCAGAAGAGATGAGTGCCTGCTCCTCCCATTTTCCCCTGCTATATAAAACTCAGCCATGGTTAGTTAAAAAAATGCAGACATGAAGCAGGAGAAACCTGTTAGTAGACAAAAGAAGGAGGACAAGAATGTAGAATCTAACATGCAAAACTTGGAATGTAGTATGGAGTTGCAGACCACTGGCTAGAAACAAAGTGTAAAAGCATGTGAGAAAACCTACAAAAACAATACCAGATCAATGAAAGGTGTATGAAGGAAAGACAAAAGGAAAGAAGAAGGGGCAAAGAAGAAGAAACTACCAACATTAATATCATATTCCTAATGGTGAACTTCTCAGGAGAGAATTCCTAATGCTGAAGACTCAACACAGGCTCCATCTGTCTCTGTCATCTGCAAAAGACTTAAAAATCATAATTGTTTTAAACACTGTTAAGATCACCAAAGGATTTTGCCCACTATGGCAAACTGTACAAAGAAGCTGTGACCACCAAAGCCCACCCTGCCACCAAATACTCCTCCTGAATTTTGGGAATTTAGTCTGTGAGTTAAGCCACCTGACGGGAAATTGAGATAAGGCAAAAGTGGTACTATTGTCCAATTATCTTGGCTTTACATGTTGTGTCTCTTTTTCATCAATAATAATATTTTGAGGGTGAAAAGAGTTAGGAGCTGTTTTAGTAGTCACTCAAGATTTTGTAAAAGAGAAAAGACTCAATCACTTTCATATATGGGAGAGTTTTAGGTTGTTCTGGCCCACCAGACAGTAAAGTTCCATCAATTACAGCAAAATATCTTGTTTCTGGTTTCTCTAAATGATTAAAAAAATCTCTTCTGATTTCTACTACTAAATCAGTTAGTGTATTTACAGTAGTGAAAAGCATAAAGTGGAGAAAAAATTAAGAAATAAGGTAACGTTATTTTTTTTCTGCTGTTACTAATCAGAATTTCCAAAACAGGTTTAATTATCGTTTGAAGTTGGTGGGATAGTCATTCAATTAATTATTTGATTTTAAAACGCCAATAGATACTGTTAATTTCTATTGTTTTGATGAAATAAAATCCTTAGTTGTTCTTCCTCTGTGTTTAATATTGGTGTATTCAAGTATATATTAATGAAAAGCAATAAAAACCAGTTTCAAAAAAATTTCAACAATTAGAGTTGAAAACAAGCACGATTTAAAAAGAAACAAACTATAGATATATATTTTGGCAACTACAATAGCTATTCACAATTAATCACTCACAGATAACAGGAAAATATTGTTAGACTTATGCATTATTCCTCCATAATAATAAAACCCCAATATGATTATGTACTACTGATGTAGCAGGGTCCAAGGGGGCAGCAGGAACCGGCTGCCCCCCTGGACCGGGTCTCTGGTCCGTGTAATCCCACCGGATCTGGGGCGGGTGGCCCCCGGAGTCCCGCGGCAGGGCGCGAGTCTTTCAACCACGGAAATTCAAGCAGGAAATTAAGTAAGGCGAAGCAACGAACCTGGACTCCATCTCTGTTCTGGCAGGGAGGTTTATTTGGGGTAACAGGGAGAGGGGTTGCAGAGGAGGAGAAGGGGGGAGGAAAAGCAGGTACAGGGTAAGGGCTGCCAGCTCAGGGAGAAGACCCCTCCCAGACCCAGGCGCTGGCTTTTAAGGGGAAAAGAAGGGGGTGGGGGCTGGTTCTCTCTGAACCAGTCCCAGGAGGATGAAGGGAAGATTGGCAGGAGGGTTACACACCAGTAGGTTTTCAGGTACAGTAAAGCATATTTTAAAATGAACCAATAGTACACCGAACAGGGAAACAAAGAGAGCACATGGAATCCTAAAACCCCACATTGCTACATACTACTTACACATTAGTCCCTTGCACTTATCAGTAATAGTAGAAATCAGGTAAAAAAGTAAGACAGCAGTACAGAGAGGTGAACTAAGAGAAAATACTTTTTATTAAATAGATTGCATTAGAATCTATTTAACCAAGAGGAAATATGAAATGATGATTGTTGTATGTGCTGTGCACGTGTTGAATCTCACAGCAAGTTATTGCACATGCAATGAGATCTGGTTTCAGCTTGTTTCCCAGAACTTTTCCATGGGTGCTGAGCCAGACTCTACTGTCATTTTCAGAAGCAGACATGACACGTGCTCATTTAGAATCATTGTGTTGGAAAACACTGCAAAACAACAGCTGTACATACCACACTGAATGTGCTCCATTTGTGTCTTTGGAAATGGTTTCTTTCTACTGTCCTGTATCCAAGACTACATTTTGTATTAAAAACATTTAAAAACACTGCTAATATTATCCTAATGTATCTCTTCATGAGAGATTGCATGGAGATATGTTATTCTGCCCTGTAAAGATAGTCCATTGTTCACGAGAATGTTTGTGCAACTTCGTATATCACATACATGCTGTCTCATTGTCATCACAGGTGGCTACTGCGAGTTGACTATGGCCAGTAGGTGTGTATAGGTATTTTAGTATTTACAGGAAGTCATCCTTTAGGTGAGTGAGTGAGCAGTGGAAATGCATCCCGGGAGTGATGAGATAGTTGAGAGTGGAGGAGTCAGGATTAGAGAACAAGCCAATGTACACAAGACTGGTGAGCTCCTGACAGAAAGAAAATTCAGATAAGACATTCTACAGACAACTGGAGGGAGTCTTGCATCTGCAGACTCTTGTCCTTATGGAGGACCTGAATCACCTTGATATCTGGTGATGGGTGAACTCAGCAGGGCACAAGCAAACAATAAGGTTTCAGGAGTGTATTGATGACAGCTTCTGGGCTGTCACAGGTCATTAAGCAACACTTGAGGGAGTACAAACTGCTGGTGTTTATAATTAGAAACAAGAAAGAAGTGGCTGGGGATTGTGGGTTTGGGCTGTCAGCATTGATTTCACTGACCATGTGAGAGTAGAATTCAGGAGGGGAAAAAAACAAAAAGCATGATTTCCCTGGATTTGAGGAGATGTTTTTTGGCTTGTTTAGAGACACATATGGAAAGACCCCATAGAATATGGCTCTATGGAGAAGAGCAGGCCAGGATAACCTCCTCCACACCCAAGGATGGTCCAACCCCATGCAGAGCAAGCCTCAGGTAGTAGAATGTCTGTTTGCATTAAAAAGCATAGTGTCTGAGCACCTGAAGTTGAATCTAATAAGGGATATAAGCAGGTGAACAAGTGTTTCTTCAAGTTTTTCTACAAGTAGCAAAAAATAATTTGGAAAACTGTGGGCCCACTGCTGAATGGGGAAGGGGAACTGGTGACAAAAGACACAGAAAATACATTCAGTGCTTTATTTTTCTCAATCTTTACTAGTAAGTAAAGAAATTCAGAAATCCCAGGTACAAGAAATCTTAGGTACCTTACACCCACAGGAAAGTCTTCAGTGAGGAACACTTGCTCTCAGTGGAAGATCAAGTTAAGGAGCACCTAATCAATCTGAATATATACTCCCTGAGATCCAACAGGGTACTCCAACAAGTACTGTGGGACCTGGAGGTTAACAGTGTAAGGCCATTGTCAATCATGTTGGAAAGATCTTGGCAAATGGAAAAAAGAGTCAGCTCTACCTTCAAGAATGACAAGGAAGATCCAGAGAACTACTGGCAAGTCAGCCTCACATTAAGCCTTCGAGGAAATAATCCTGGAAACCATTCTCAAATGTAGGAAGGACAGGAAGGTGACTAGATGTAGTCAGTATAGCTTTATGAAGAGGAAATCATCCAAACCAACCTGATAATCTACAATGAAACAAGTAGCTTAGCCAACAGGGAAGTGATGTTGTTAACCTTGACTTCAGTAAGGCTTTTGACATTGCCTCCCATAATATCCTCATAGACAAACTGAGGAAATATGTAGCAAATATTGTTTAACATATTTTGTGTGTGTGTTAAAATTGTATATGGTTTGATATAACCTAATTTGCAAGGAAAAATGGTTTCAAAATATTAGAGAGTTTATTGATTTTAAATTTAATGCTTAATAGATCACTGGGGTGTTATTAATTCTTTTTACAAAATGATCAAATAAAAACAAACCAGGTAGGATGTAATAAAATGCAAAATTTCAATTAGCTTAATGCTGTTCTTATCTAGAAATTTTATTTTATAAAAATATTTAGTTTATCATTGTAATTAATTATGGGAAAAAAATCTGCTTAAACCACAAACATCATAGCCCAGAAGTACCTTATCTAATTAGTTCTGCTATTGTTGCCATTATGTATACGTAAGGAACTAAAACACAGAAAGACTGATTGCAGATTAATTAAATAACAGAGGATGTGTTCCTAACTCACAGAAGAATCCTATAATATGGATCATCCAATTGATAATTCCTCAACAATTATTTCACCATATTTTCTTGTTATATCTCCTTAAAGACCAACTAAAGAGGTCCTTTCTATAGTATAAGAACAATTAATTTGATTCTCTACTTGCCCCCTGAAAAAATTCGCAACAGCACGTTTTACTGACATTTTGAGACATTTTGTCCAATCTCTAATTCTCATTAGGTACAAAAAGATGATATTTAAAACTTTTCACCCATTGAGTATATCAAACTGCTGTTTCAGTGTAATTCCTTCTCAGTACCAGTTGACAACTTAGTTAACAATTCTAGTCCAAACTTAATGAACTAGCAGGGCCATGGTATTTAAGAGGAATCTTTACCTTTTGCTGTCCCTCAGAACTCATCTTAGGCTTAACTTTTCTATTTTAATGAGATATTCTACATTTCTGATTCCTGCTCTGAAGCTGAAGAAAGGTCTGAGAAACAATGGAAGGTTTATTTTTTCTTATTCCTAATCTAGACGAACTTCACAGGAATAAGAAGACATTTGTTTTTCCTTATGATCATTGATGATGGAAAACATTTTTTGGTTTTTTGGTTTATTTTAAATGAGTTATTGTTATAAGAAAATCTTAAGGAATATCATAGATGTAATGGAAAAACTTCTTATGGCAATTAATGTATTCCATTTCTTGGATCACTCCACTTTTTTGTCACCATATAGGGATCAGATCTTTCTGTATCTGCATACAACAGTCATCATTTACTCCCTTGTGTGAAAGGCCAAGTAAATGTAAGTGAGTATGGGAAGACAAAGGCCTGTTGAAATCTTCCTAAACTCATCTCTTAGCTATGATTCCCCTTGAAGGCCACCCCTGGCCTTAACCTCTGCAGTAAAACCCATATATTCTTAAATCCAAGTTCGAATTTGGATCCAATATTTGAAAACAGTTTGTAAATCCATTCTAGAAAAGGAAAGTAGTCAAAACTTCCCTGTGGTTCCTATGAAAATACACTGGCTGTTGATCACATACAATACTTAATATCAGTGCTCCATAAAAGAGCAGTATCCCATATGAACTGGAATTTCAAAGCTGCTGAAGCAATGTAGGGCTGTATATTTCATTGTCATTTGGTAAAATATGCTCTCAGCCACAATTCCCAGTTCACGTCAAGGAAAGGTTGGACACACAATTTTATAAAATGCTTGAAAATGGCCAGTTTTGACCTTTAGTACTATCTTTCAATAACTGGGGGTCTTCAGGTGCAGAGGATTTGGACTCATAGGTTCACTGCTGTTTATTGTAAACTATAACAGAGAAGATTTAGAAGGCAGGAAAACCTTAATAACCATCATGAGAAAAGAATATCTCACAAGAAGTTGGTAATTGGTTCTCTCAGCTCTGTGTGACCCTTATGAATTGTGCTCTCATCTACCTGAATCATTTATAATTACTTACTGCACAAAAGTGTATCTAAAATCATCTCCCATGTAATGTGCTAATTGAGATACAGATGACCAAAAGCAGAGGTATTGAGTGGCAATGAATTTTGCATCAGTATAAGATCCTTTTTTTTATAAGATCCAAATGTTCCTGTAAATCTAGATAGCATCTTTTCAAAAATGTGCACAACATAACTGTGGAAGCACTAGCTGAGAAATCCAGAACAGATTGAAATTTTCTAGAGAATAGTGCTTATGTGCAATTGAGAAACACAGTTAGAATATAAAAGAAAAAAACACTCTTCATGGCATAAGACCTGAAAATGCAGGTGCTCAGTAATCAGTTAAGTCATCATTTTGTTTGACATTTCTGAGAATGTTAAAATTGCATGATATGATGGGTTGAGCCCAGCTGGCAGCCATGGTACCACACAGTCATTCACTGCCCATCCTCTCCTCCTTAGGACAAGGAAGAACATCAGGAAAAATGACAGAGAGAATGTGGGAACTGACAACTAGCTTGCCTCAGCTCACTGCCTCAGCTCACAGACACAGAACAGACACAATCTGTGACCGTGAGAATCTTGGTGTCAACACCAACAAGAAACAAAAACAACCCAGAGACAAATCTGCACCTGTTTGAAGAAGGTTGTTGTTGCAAAGATAGTGTTCTAATTATAGGTAGCCAATAAGTTTGAAATGTAGTAAGTTAGGAGGCAATAGACATGTAGCACGCATACTATGAAAGAGTATAAAAGAAGCTCTGTAGTAATAAAGTTAGCTCTTTTTCCTGCATTGACTGAGTTGTATCGTCTATACATGAGTGTCGCATCCACCTCAACAGCGACAAGAGAAAACTCTTATGTTGAGATACAGATCTCTGTATGGTTGAGATCTCTGAATGGTTACTGTAATAGGCAAAACAGACTTGACCTGGGAATATTAACTTCTTGCCATATAATATAAATAGCAAATTATTCCTTTGGGTATGGGGAAACAAAAAGAACAACAAAAAAGAGAAAACATTTATACATTCAGGGAAACCACATCCCTTCTTCCCCGGACTCAACTCCCCTCCTACACTCTAGACTCCTCTCCCCAGTATACACAAGAATATTGATAACATTCCTTTATTTTTTTTTTTTTTTTTACAGAGTATTATAGTACAGGAAAATTTATATTGTACCTAGACAGCTCCTATGTTTGCCAGTAATGAATCTACCATTTTCCATTTGCCTTGTCATGGAGGGGTGAGGGGAACAATAATGTCAAACAAACCGTTTCATAGACAACACAAAACTGAGGAAAGAAGAGTCTTTATAATCTCATCGTGTCAGGGAAGGCATGTCTGGAAGGTGCTTGATGGCTTCCATTTTATCTTTCTTTCTCTGAACAGATTTTTTATAAAAATTCAAGGAATTGCCTTCACAATACAACATTATAAAACAGTATGGAGGAAACAAAAGTCTGTGGATGTAAATAAATGAACAATCATATAAAGGGGACAAACATAATCTAAATTTCAAAGGAATGGAAAGAGGAAAGTAGTAATAGCAAGGAGGAACAGCAAAATGCATGAAGAAGAAAGAGCAAAGAATATGGAGAAAAACAGTGTCTGTGACTCAGTTGAATAAGTATCAAAAAAAGCAGAAATAGTGCTGCAGGTATAATTATTTTTACCCCTAACATTTATGGGCATACATTCAAAACAAACAATTATTTAAATGGCATACTGAATAGGATTTCTCAGTTAAGATGTTTTTCAGCATAAGATGTTTTTAGCACAGAAAGTGATTAAGTTGGAACATGTGCCTAAAGTAAGGAGGAAGCTGTAAGAAGAAAAAGTAAAATATAGTTTGGTATGGTGAGGTTTTCTCGCTCCTGGGAGGTGGAAGGACCTCGAAAAACCTCACAAAAATGGGGTCCCTGCCGGGATCTCCCACGCTGAAGCGGCGGAGAGGAGCTGGGAAACGCGGCACCCTAGCCCAGGTGAACTCCCCGACGGAGGATATCAGGAGACGTGGCGATTAGAAGATGCAAACGCTGAGCTTTAGGGATCCAGGGTTTATTAGGTTGCAGCAGGGTCGGAGCAGGGTGCGTGGGGTTGGGGAAGGGTCGGCGGGGGAACGGGTCGGCAGTGGGTCCCACAGCTCAGGGCCCAGAGTGGAAGCGAACACTGGGTTAAGAGGGATGGAAGAATGGGACGGATTTGGAGAGGATAGCCAACCGGGATGCAGGGGATACAGGATTGATAGGGGAGTTGAGGAATAGGGGTACAAGGGGGGCAGGTACAGAACTTTAAAAACCAATAGTAAACCACAGGTAAAGGAACATTCTACCTATTAACTCTAAAGGGAAGAAGAGGAGGAGAGCTCCATAGACCAATACCTCTGCCCCCTGATGCATCTTTAAGGGGCTACATGCAAGGTATGTCGGGGGGAACAATTTTCTGTCACCCTGACCTGAGGGTTTCTTCAGACCCAGGGGGCTTCGTTGGCTATTTCAGCCTCCAAGCTCATTTGGGTTAATCTCACTGCTACAGTATGGACACAGATATATGAAGACCCATATATTCTGATTTTAGATTGAATGTCATGGGTACACCTGATTTCAGTCTCAGGTTCACTGAATCAATCAGCTTGACCAGATGGTTTGCATTAGGGTATAGCACCTGTAATTCCTTGAAACCATCCTGCCTTTTTGTCTCAGGAAACAGTTGCTCATGTGCTCTGCTCCCAGCCATGAAGACTCACGTAACATCTTTGCCTCAACAATACTGTGGCACAAATTTCCAGTTAGCCCCCTGCAGGTAGGCTGACTGACAAGTTTCAGTGGGTCTGTGCTGATTTGAGTAGTGTGATGGATTTTTCTACCGTTGACAAATCTTGTCCAAAAGCAATATCAAAGAGAACTCACCCACTACAAAGTCTGTGCTGATGCTAGCCATGCTAAGGAGTGGTGGATTGAGCGACTCAACTCAGTGACTACTACTTAGCTCTTAACACTCATATGGAATGTAGAAAAAAAATTTAAAGATGTTATCGTTATGATGAGGCTGTCTTCTCCTTGGGCTCATGGCTATAATCCTTCCTCAGGGTAGTTCTTTGTGACTGGTGAGTGCAGCTTCTCGCTCTGCGACAGGTGGCTAGCCTTGAAGCCGCACGAAAGAAGGCTAGCCGCTGCGACCCACACACGCTGGACCAGGCGCAGCAGTGAGTCCCGCGGGTGCAGCGCAAAGTGCCTCGGAGACGGAGGCCGAGCAGGAGACAAGGAGATATTGAAAGAGATGCAGTCTCTCAGGTCAGGATCCAGTGGTTTATTTGGTAGGAACAGCGAGGCAGGATTGGGAAGGAGCATGGAAGGTGGGAGCAGCTGGATCCGGAACGCAGAGAGCCCAGAACAATGCTGAGCATGGGGTTAAGAAGGGGGTGCAGGACAGGAGGGGTTTACACGGGAAAACCAACCAGAATGCAAAGGGAGCAGGATTGGCAGGGACGCCAGGGAATGGGGACACAAGGAGGGAAGTTAAAGAATTCTGAAAACCAATGGTGAAACTCAACTACATGGAACAAAGAAGAACTTTCTCGTTATTAACTCCATATAGGATAGAGAGGAGGAGATATCCAGAACCAATGCTCTTGTTCTCTGATGCATATTAAGGATGCTGGCTGCAAGGTGTCCTGGGCGAGCATCTCTTTGTCACCCTAATCTAAAGGTCTCCTCACACCCAGGGCTCCTCCTCAGTTTCATCTGCCTCTAAGCTCATCTGAGCCAAGGCCACTGCTACAGGTGAGATCACACTACCTCTCTTAGAGCCACTGATGGAATTTTCTCCTCTCTTCCCCTCAATAATGTAGCTTTCCCTCCTTCCTGGAACCACAAATATCTTTCCCACCCTAAAATATGTTTTCCTAAAAAAATTATCAGATTTTGGGGCACTTTTTTTTTTTTTTTTGAGGAGCAGGGGAGGGCTGGCGGGCATTTATGACTAGTTCAAGAGCAAAGTCTTGGCCTATCCAACTGTGTAAGTTCTTTCATGGGCACCCACTACTTATATCATAAGTGTTCCTGTCATCTTCTTTCTGAGAAATCAAAGCCTCTTTGTGTTATGTCCAGCATTTTCCTTTCTCCTTCACACTGCACAGAACCCCTGAGGCTTTGTGTCCCACCTTCATTATTTGGCTAAAAAAAACGGATTTCATATTTTAATCACCCAATTTATGAGCTTCTGTGTATTCACTAGGGTTTTTGAACATATATATGTTAGATATTTCACTGAAAAAAGTATCAGGGTTTAAAAGATACTTAGAACATCCATCCCAGATGGACCAGGCTCTGCTCAGTGGTGCCCAGCAATAGAACAAGAGGCCACGGGCAGAAATGGATGCACAGGAATTTCCACCTGAACATGAGGAAGAACTACTTCACCGTGCAGTGACTGAGCACTGGAACAGATCACCCAAGAGAGGTTGTGGAGTCTCCCTCACTGGAGACATTCCAGAACCATCTGGATGCAATCCTGTGCCCTGTGCTCTGGGATGCTCTGTTTGTGCAGGGAAGTTAGACAGATGATTCACTGCAGTCCCTTCCAACCTGATCCACTCTGGAATTCTGTGAATATCACCCCAATATCACCAGTCTATAGGGCTAATCCAAGGCTTCTAGCACTTTCAAAGACCCAGGCAGAGCTGAGAAGAGCTCTCTGCACTCCTTTTCCTGCCTGAAACTCATGACACAAATACTCCAAGCTTAACATCTTGTGCTCAGGACATCAGAGCTGAAGCAGGACTGTTCAGTGCCACACAGACAAAATGCTGCCCTACAGGCTGTCTCTTCTCTCTACATTTACAATGTCTATATGTCATCTCTTGTCTCTCTTCCAGGGCAATAAATGCATAATGACTCTTGCCAGCAAGCAGGTTCTGTGCAACAGATTCTTACCCAACAAGACCTGTCAAGGATGCTGGCAAAGCACTCTGTTTCTGCTGAAGTTTTTCTTAATTGTTTTTATCAGCCTCCTTGAGTTTCAGCCATTTGATGCAAACTTAATAGGTAATTACTTTAATAATTTTTTCTGATACTTTTTAGATATTAATACTCTTTTAATGGGAACACAGGATATATAGAAGTAGTTGCATATAGATTTTTCAACAAGAAAAATAATATTTGGATTTCAAAATCAACTCCAAAATACCAAACTGGAGAGGATTCAATTTATATAGAAAGAACACTAAAATTTAAGCACTCCAGAACATCGAAGTATTCTCTTTCAACATTTTATATTTGAAAATCCTAAATTGTTAATGTTTTAAAAAACTGTAGTTCACATTTCAAAAGCTTTTTCTTTCATTTTTTCATAAGAAACAAAAAAAATTTGTATTATCTACTCTCACACAGCCAAAAACTCTCTTCGTACAAGAGTCTTAAATCAGTTATGTAATTTTTGCATAGGTAGTCAATTAACACTGAAAATGTTCTTCAGTCATTAATTCTCTCCTTATTTCTTCCATTGATTCTACACTTATTTGTAAACAAATGCAGAAACACAGCTGTAGTAATGCAATTTTCAGATCTCCCTTTGTTTCCCTGCCCTGTATGCTATTGGTTCATTTTGAAATATGTATCATGCTGTACCTGAAATCCTATTGGCGTGTACCCTCTGCCAATTTTCCCTTCCTCCTCCTGGGACTGGCTCTGAGAGAGTCAGTCCCACCCCCTTCCTTTCCCCTTATAAGCCAGTGTCTGCGTCAGAGAGAGGTCTTCCATCTCTGCGCTGGCAGCCCCTACCCTGTCCCTGCTTCCCTCCCCTTCTCCTTTCCCTGTAACCCTCTCCCCCTACCCCAAATAAACCTCCCTGACAGAACAGAGATGGATTCCAGTTCGTTTCTTCGTCTTACTTCATTTCCTGCTGAATCTCTGTGGCTCGGAGGCTGCCGCCAAGCCGAGCGGACCCCTTGAGTGGCGTACCCCGGATCCGGTGGAATTACGCTGACCAGGGACCTCGTTTTGGGCGGCAGCAAGCTCCTGCCGCCCTCCCGGACCCTGCCACATCACACAGCTGCTTAATAACCAATTATTCCTACATGTGAGGACTCTTGCCCAATAGTCTCAGTGAATTCTTTGGCGAAGCTGGAAGGAGGTTCATTGTTCCTGCCCTACTCAGTGTCGGTGTAGAAACATCATCAAGACAAATGTATGGCCATATTGGATGAGGTATTAAAGCTGGCCTTTAAAATAACAGTTGACTTTTAAATTAATAATTTAAAATAACAAAGGTCCTCAGATAGACATACTCAACAGTATCCTCAGAAAAGGTTTGGAGAAAATGGAAACACAAAGACAAAATTTAAAGAGGGATGAAAAAGAAGAAGGAACACCTCAGAGTATTTGGAAGTTGATCTACTAATGCTTACTATATGAAAATACACTGGAGACTTAGAAGTCTTGCAGAGCAACCTTGAAGTACTGGGAGTCCAATACTATAAATCAGATTTTATAACAAAATCTGACTTGATGATAACAACTAGGGTATTTATACAGAAACATAGAAGTTGTTCTGAAATTATGCTGGGGCTGTGTAGGAAAACTTATTTTGTAGATAGTAGCTCCACTTGGTCCAACCATCAATGCTTTTTCTGGGTCGTGAATTATTTTATGGAAAAAAAATATACTTGTTATAATTGTGGTGATCTATGATATACTTTATCCTAGGAAATTTTGGGCAGATGATGCTGTTCCTAAGTGTGTGATTCATGCAGAGAAAAGCACTTGATGATAACAATGGATTTTTAACCCTTTTAACTTTTATCAGAAAAAGTACACAGCAGAACCGTCTATAGAGCAAATTACCAAAATTAATTAATCATTGCTTTTGACTGAATAATCAAAAGCCAAACAAACTTACAGCAATATGTGCTTAGAGGTAAAATTATAAAATCCTAGGCTCACGATGGTAGACAGCAACAAGGGATCAAGAGCAACTAGGCATTATCAAAGCACTGAAAGTATGAGAAATATCAAGGAAAAGATTGAGACATCCATCACTGCAATGGAAAATAACAGATAACCCCCAAAAAGTCAAAGTACTGATGAAGTTCCTTATGAATCAGTCTTCACTCAAAAGGTCAACTAATGACATAGAGCTAACAGAGTTACCATCACTGACAGCATTGAGTGAGAAAAGGAAAGGTTATGTAGTATGCAGACAAGAGAAATATGTCACACATACAGCTGGACTTTGCTGTCACAAAAGTGGCTGATGAAATCTTAGATTAAGAAAAAAGCTTAGGCTGCTTTTCAACACAGAAACATTTTAAAAGGATCAGGAGCACATAATGGTAGTTTTTGTTTAGCTGAAAAGTGAGGAGTCACGTTTTGGGGAATAGTTTAAATTCCCAGAATTTTTTTGTAAAAATAATATTTTTTTTGTTTTAAACATAGAAGAAAATAGCACAGATTAATTAGAAATGTATCTGGTTAGACTACTGTAGGTGACTTAATAATAAGTAGGTGCTAAATTCATTGGTAAAGTACATTCAGAGGACTGTTATGATTAGTTCACTATAGAAAAAGGAGGATGTTACCAAATACAGTTCTGATGTGATTTGTTATAGGTTGTGGCAACACAGATTCTTTCCCATGGGAACCTTTCTCTTCTTCTTCCTATGTTTTATAAATAAAGATAAAGTTTTAGTGTTATTGAAACGGTCTTTTGGAAGATAGGCGGTTCAAGCCTGGCCAGTCGGTCTCGGGGGAGGTTTTGAATTGGCCCAATCCGACCAACCTGTGAAAGTCTATATAAGTTGTTAAAAATAAATGATAGATTCAGAATTCATGATCACTCGAGAAAGTCTCTCGATTCTTCACTCCGCTAGCGGTCCAACAGCGACAATAGGTGTATTGCCATTTCACTTTTCCCTTCTAAATTATCTGGAAGACTGTATAGCTATTTTTTATATTTTCAAAGCAGAACAAAGTGGGAAATTTTTTATGTTAGAAGGCAGGACTGGAGTTCAAAATTACCTCAGTAAATTTGAAAAGAAATTATCTGAATACATGACAAGAACAATTAGTTAAATAGAATTTATATAGTAAAGGCTTGAAGACTTCAATTTGATTACAAAAAAAGCAAACACAGAAAGTGTTGCAGAGCTACATACCTACTCTGGTATGTAAACTTATCATGAGTCATAGTTATACACAAAACTGGTAAGGCCTTGCCTGGACTTTCATGTCAAGAAAGACCCCTTTGCAGAGAATCTGTAGAACAGTTATGAGGATATACAAACCTCTGTAGATATCAACATTAGAGAGCCTCAGTCTGAATAACTTCAGGCCTAGCATAGCATAGTACTGCAATGTCAAACATTAATAGCTGTGTCTGGCCAAAATCAGGACATCATGGTGTAGAAAGAATGGAATATGCTGTTAATTTTTCTGAATAGAACATTATATCAATAGGAAATTACATCAATACAAAATAAACTTTCTCAGCAATTTTGCTAGTAACACTTGCATTCTCATAGATCTCATAAAAGTTTATAAAATAATCAGCTGTTTGGAAGTAATTTTTAAGCTTGAAAATTTAACTTCTCAGGATCTATTAATAATGAGAGGACAATAAAAAGGATAAAAATGGAAACTAGAACAGAAAAACCCCCAAAAGGGACTGTTTTATCAGAAGGTGTTATGAAAGACCAATGTCAACATAAAAGAATATACTTAGCACTGAGAAAGTGAACTTCCAGTTTTTATTTAATTTTCTTAGCCTGTCCATCTCAAATGAAGCTTTGCTGAAATATACCAGAGATCCCTGTTCAATTACTAAACTGTTGTGTCGTCTTCTTCATCATGTTGTTGCTAATGAAAAAACAAAAATACCCATCAGAGTT
Source organism: Entomyzon cyanotis (assembly GCA_024500445.1). Taxonomy (NCBI): domain Eukaryota; kingdom Metazoa; phylum Chordata; class Aves; order Passeriformes; family Meliphagidae; genus Entomyzon; species Entomyzon cyanotis. Next base: position 8,931,265 of record JAKEPQ010000756.1, read on the forward strand.
AATTATTCCCACATTTTTATATCTCATGGTTTATTATTTTGATAACTAAACTGCATTCAGAGCTTTCAGAGATTCACCTTTGGCTGAGATTTTCTTCCATTTGTATAGTTTCATGTCTAATGTGCTGAAAGCTCACACTGGGCCTTTGCTGTGTCTTTCCCCACTACACATGTATTTACTTCCTCACACTTCCAGGAATGTAATTATCTTTGAGACTTCTGTTCTTTTATTAAATCCAGTTCAGGTTGGTCTGGTGTATATGAGCTCTTACACTCACAAAAAGCAAGATTGTGTAATGTTTGCTTCAATAGAAAAATACAGTAAGACTTTGTATTTTTTTACAAAGTCTATCTATATCTAATCTATATCTATTTCTATTTCTAGATATACACAAAATAAAAAACATTATAGGGTTTTACAAAGGTGCTTTATTCCACACTAAACAATTTCCAGGAATTTTGGTAAGATTTCTGTTACTAGAATGACTCAGGAAAGTAAAAATAAAGTTAAATGTATTTTAATTTTTTTATCATACTTTCAGAGAAGAGCAGTGAAATCCATCCTATTACCTGCATCGTTTCTAGAGCTGTTTCTCTGTTCTCTGTTTCTCTGTTTAAAAGAGATTTAATATAGCTACATCAATTCCATAAGAATTAAATTCTTCTCCTTGCAGTTATAGCTCAGGATGTCTGTATCACTCTGTATTGGTTTGAAAACAAACCAGTGGGAGATCACAAGTCAAGATTGAAAGTAAAAATAAGTGAAATAATACAAGGAAAAGCGCTGACAAAATCAGATACAACCTAACACCCTGTTAGGGTGGTAGTAGCAGTCCAACTGAAGTAGTCCAGTTGAAGCGGTGATCCTGTGAAGGTCTGGTCTCCAGCTGAAGTCCAGTGGTAGCTCTTGTCCTCTGGGAACCCAGTAGACAGGGCTCACTCAGGCAGTTCCAAGGCCAAGTTATATCCAGGTGGGATATAACCACCGTCTCCTCCCTCCTGGGCAGAGCATCCCACAATGGGATGAGATAAGTCCATGAGTCACACGGTGGGTCCCTGATGGCCCATTGGCTGTCATCCGGGGTGGGTCATTAGCAGCTGATAACAGCTAACGGCCCACAGCTGGTGGTAATAGAATACTTAAATGCATCTATATTGCAACCTAGGACACACTCACACACTGCTTAAACTTTATGTTAAAATGAATAAATTGAATAATAAATGAATAATTTATGAATAATAAATGAAAAATGAATAATTTTATATTTACTTGCATTTCTCATAATAATTCCTTTAAGTAAAAGGAAAATCTTCCATGAAACATGTTGGACATAGGAGAAGAAAATTAAAATCTTTGAGGAATTAATACAGATGTGAAACAAGCTTTATTTCTACAGAAGTCAATGAATATTTCGACATTTATTTCAATTACACGGGATTAGATACTTCAGATCTTGAGAGAATGCAAAAACTACTTTAGATGCCAGCTGAGATTAACATACTTGTTCAAAGATAAAATAATTTAAAAGTATTTTCACATCTGTGGGAGTAAATCATATCTTTCATTGTCTTTATTTTGGGACAACTGGAAGAGGGTATTTGAATAGTGTGTCTCTAAATTCTCTAGGTCATTCTTGGATTTTACATTAGACTTCAGTAACGAAATATTTGTTTTGAAAAATCTACATGTCTTTCATCTGTTCTTTAAAAAAGTCACATTTTTTATGAGGCAAAAAACCAGAATGCTTTATTTCAAAGCCCAAGTGGGGGTCAGAATATTTTTTTTGCCACGAATAATTTCATAACAAATAAAAGGAATACCAGAAAAAGAAAAAAATTAGGAAGTTTTTGCTTATAGAGCGCTTTGCAAAAAGAATATTTTAGAAGATAGTGATTACATTTGTAAGAAAGCAATAGCAAAAATCCAATTGTTTTTTATGGAGTTACATCATCTGAGATTTTTAACAGTACTGGACACAAGTTTGATTTCCTCCAAGTTGCTTGATCAAAAATATAAGAGAGAAGAACTCGATTTGGTGGTTTGCTAGTAACTCCTAACATACATGAGAACTCTTATTTCAAGCAGAGCAATGTGCAAATGTAATACTGCTCTGAAACCTGAGTGAACTCTCATCAGATTTAGTTCATCCATCTCTGTGCAGCATTACATGGTACTTTAGAGACGTTTGCAGTTTTTTTAATATTTGAGTATAGACAAGCCAAGTTTTTTTCATTGTCAGGGTGCTGCTCCATAACTCAGTGTGATAAGGACCCCAACATCTCACATTACACTCAGTGTTCAAGTGCTCTCTGTGAGACTGAAGTCAGAGATGTGGAAAACAGGAGGATGTGTCCTTCAGGGAAGCCTGATAAGATGTTCTGAATTATACCTTCTTGGTATGTTGAGCTTGTCTGTCACAACTGGTTTACATGGTTTACAAAGCTGTAGTGGCAAGGTGGAGGCTCCAGAAAGGAATAAGATACCCATTGGCCACCCTGCCTAGCTTAGTCTGGATATTTTTGATTTGTCTTCCACTTGCCTCTGTTCAAAGAAAAAGAATTTTGAGAATTGGCTTGGTAGCCCTAATCACAGCTTTACCCTTGGTGGATTTGCCCACATCACACTAACAAGCCATTCCTGGAGAGAATCAAGACATTACATCATGAAATGGTCAATCTTTTGAACATGGATTTATACTCCCAAAATTTGATATTAACGTGACAACATTAGGACATCAGCTGTCAATACTGATCTCTATTTGACCCTTTCACATCCAAAAATTTTGGGGTCTCTGTGGGGTGTGCAGCATCACAAAGGCAGTGCTGGACCGTCAGTCCACATTTCTTTATCAGGCCTAAGCCTTCCAGTTGAGCTAGGGATATGTAATTGCAAGAACAAAGAGTTCACAAAAGGTGTGAAAGAAAAAACAGAAAAAATAAACAGAGCCAGAGTGACTTTTTACATACTCTCACACAGTAGCTGCTGCAGCTGCAGTTTTAAGCCATCCACTCTCCCTTGCAACGATTTTATTCGCACCAATGACCAAATCAGAGGCAGTTTGGGCTGCAGGTGTCATGACATCACTTGGAAATGAGAAGGAACAAGACAAGGAGGAAGAGAAATGTGGGGAAAGAGGAGCAGGTACTGAAACAGGCCTGAGAGTCCTTGTGCCAGTGCTAAAGGTTGTTAGCATGAGGTAGGTGGTAAATAGTTCATATGACCTTCACAGGACCACTATCAGGAAAACAGAGGTCTGTGGGAGAACTTTCCTTCAGACACTTTGAACCTTGACCTTGAGTTTCAAAGAGTATTCCACATTTGGAAGCAGTCTAAATGGAGTCAGTCATAAATCCCCAAAATTGCTCACAGGTTATGTTTAGGCAACGCAGCATCAGCTGCTTCAGTTTGCAGATTCATATCCACTGCACCACACTGGAAAAATAATGTGGGCACAGCCAAGATCCTTCTGGCTCTCCAACTGTGCTCTGACAGTTGCCAGGAGCAGATGTTTAGGAAAGAGCTCAATTCTAGAGTAACGCTTTGGAACATTCTGTTAATCATCCATTAAGCAGAATTTAGATTTTTGCTTTTAAAATCTGCTCTTGTATCTGCTTTGAATTTTCCCTTTTGAATCCAGTTGTACTTTTGCACTGCACAATATCTTGTGACAATATAATCTGACTTCATCAGATCACTTCTTCTGATTATTTTGAATGAAATATTCATAATTTTCAATAATAATTCAACAGTAAAGTAAAAAAAAATGCAATATATATTTCGGTTTTAATTATTTATGTTACTATTTTTATATTATGTGGGCATTTAAATTTTCAGGTGTTCTATATTATATATAACATGGCTGGTTTTTAATGAGGGTACTTATTTGGATATAGAAACTGTACCAGAAAGTTCTAACAAATTTTGTCGTTGGTTTTCTCTGGGAAAACAATAAAGTTTCAATGGTGGGGGGAGGTGTTGTGTTGTGTTGTGTGTGTTGTGTTGTGTTGTGTTGTGTTCTGTTATGTTATGTTATGTTATGTTATGTTATGTTGTGTTGGCTTTTTTTGTAGGTTCAAAAGTGCTGATTTATTAAACAGCTGTGTGCTACTTCAGTGTAACAATCTTTATTTTTATGGATGTACAGCCAGCAAATGAAGCAGCAATTACCATTTGCATGTGTTGGTACAGTGACAATCATGGCTTTGTAAAGCAGTGAGTGGAGATTTTAATTGACCGGTTATCAGGAAAAAAAAGTAATAGTGACAAAGAGGAAAAATTACTTTTGCAGCAACTGTGAAGACTAATTACATCATTTCTTTTCTTCTCGCTTTGGATCAGTACTAGAAAAATATTAGAATTACTAGTAAAATGAGTACCTACTATATTTTTACATATTGACATAGACATTGTAAGATCCAAAAGATTTGTTTACCTCAGTTTTCCACAAATTTTCTCATTTAAGCTTATTAGTAATCACTGCTAGTAGTCTTAAGAAAAAAAATATAAGCAATCTGACATCAGGTGGAAGGATTAACAAATATTAAATGAAAATATCTGATTAATTCATTTGAAAAATATCAACATTAAATACTCAACTTTAGTTGATAAATAGTGTCCCATCCTGAGAAAAGTGCATGCCTTAACTAGCCTTGTGTCTTTGCTCCAGAAGAAAAGCATTATGTCCTACTAGAAATCTCCATAGGTTTTACTTTTAATGGATCCTAATGGATTCAACCTTCTTCATTAACAAAATTTCACAAGCTTGATTTATTAAAAATTAATTATAGAGAAGAAAAAAGAGTCAGAGACCAGAATACAGAGTGAGGGAGAAGCAGCTAGGAGGTGTTTCAATTAAAGATGTGCTGGTAACAGAAGGAAAAGAAAAAGCAGTTAGTGGAGCTCTCAAAGCTAACAAAGTAGTCACCCATTCCTGCTGATCATTCTAACTGAGCAAGGCAGGGGTAATTAGCAAAATATACAGCTCAAGACATACGTCTGAAGTGTTCTCCTGTTTATCAGTTTTTAGAGAAAAATACCTTATCCCTCAAAGCAAAAGAAAATTATTCTTTTTCCCTTCTGTTTCTGGTGAAACCTGGCAGTTGCACAAGTGGGTCAAAGGGATATGATTCTTAGCTGCTCTGCCTTTTTATGGATTCATTGCATCCTCTTCACTCCTTCATCACTGTACAGATAACAGCACAAGTTTTAAACAATTCTCTTAGCCAATACTGCTAGTTAAAAATGCATAATCAGACTGACAAAATACAAAATTTGCAACGGTTGGATAATACTGAGGGGAACTCAGGCAAATTTTATCTATTCAGATTGCCTTCCCTAGGGATAGGGCTACATTCTCTTAAATATGGGCTACAATAGCATACAGGAAGATGCTCTTAAACAGGCAGTCATTTAAGTAAAACATATGAAATATCATTTGTTAAAAGGTGTATTAGAGCACAAACAGGTTGAATGGTTGGCAGGGTTAAATAAAATTTCGTTATCACCTCACTGTAAGTGTATGGGAAACTTAAGTATTTTGATATATAACTGGTAGTGTGTAGCAATGTGTGTCTCTCCCCATCCCTTTCTCCCTAGGTGGCTTGCCAGAGGTTTCTCCTTTGTTCTCCTTAGCTCTGTATGTTATTGGTTCTTTTGAATTATGCATCCTGCCCTATCAGAAGTCTATTGGTGTGTACCCCTGCCTTTCTCCCCTCGGACTTTCCCTGGTTGGCTCTTTGGAGCTAGCTCCCGCCCCTCTTCCCTTCCCATATAAACCCATGCCAGCATGTGCTGGGGGTCACCGTCTCTGGGCTTTCAGCTCCTCCGCCTCTCCCCTGCTTCCCGTCCCCCTTCGCCTCCCCTGGACCTCCACCTGTAGATCCTAATAAATCTCCCTGGAAGACCAGAGACTGTGTCCATACATTTCTCCATCCCACCTTGGTTCCCACTGGACTTCTGTCCCCTGAGCTCCATGCGGCTTCTGCGTGCTCCCCAGACCCGGCGCTGCCCCACCCGGCTCACACGTCCCGCGCAGCCGTTTGCCTTTCCATTGTGGCGTTGGGGCTGCGGCTGCTTATCGGGGACACAATGTCACAGTAGTGCCCACTCCCTTTTCATAAATAGCATGGCCAAATGATCTCTGCTGTAATTATAAAACATCAGAAAACTTTTCCCAAAATGAATTGACCACAGTTTTGATCCAAAGGAGCTGCTTCAGGTAATTCTATGTTAATTGTTCTCCAAACATCCTATGAGATTTTCTGCATTTTTCTTACTTGATCAAAATAATATTGAGGGAGGATATTTCAGTACTTTTTTTCTGCACAGCTTTGGCAGTCAGCAATATGCAGTAAAACACTTTCCTCAAACTCTGAATCCTGTTCACAATTATTTAGCAAGGTTTTGACCTAGAACTATCTTGCAGTACAATCACAGACGCTCATTCTCCTTTCCTCTCTCTCTTTTTTTATTTTCTCAATTGTATTGCAAGAAACAGGGAAGAAACAGAATACGTCATTTTTTTCTGATGTGATGAAAGTGTATTCCAGCAAAAGCTTCCCTCTAAAACACTGATTTTCACTTACTGTTGTTTTCTTAGAACACTTCTCAAAGAATTTTGGAAGAGTTATCTGAAACTTGAAAAGACTTCCCGTTTAAGCCACTGGCTTAACAAGCTCTAGAAATAATGTTAGTTTCTGAGATAGGGCTTTTTATCTTAGTGTAGGTACAAAGTGGAATATCTAATGTGCTTGTGCTTCTCATAGGAGCATAAGAGACTCTTTCAGTGCTCTCTGGCTATTGTGCACTACAACATGCAGTGATTTGTTATTCACTTACATATTTTAAAGTCAGATCTGAAGAGTTTAGTAGCAGAGTGGCATGCTGCAGCAATATCAGTACTTCAATGTTTTAAAGGTTTTCAATATTATTCGGAGCTATTGGCAAGGGTGCTTCTGACCAGTATTCCATGGAAAATACCCGAAGACTTGGACCTCAAAGTTCTAGTGCCAACTCACATTGATTAATTGCCAGAAGAACAGGATGCATGGATCTTTCCTAATGCTTTCAGAGTTGGTGATGTTATTAGTTGCAAAAATAACTCAAGATCTGAATTAGGATTATTTAAAAGCAGACTTTTTTTTCTAAGGCATGATTCACATTTAATATTAGCATATGCACAATTTAATATGACTATGCCTTCCTCATTTTCAGGACTTGACCTAGTGGCTGCACACAACTGTTTCTAGTTGAAGTTATGAAACCATGGGATAATAGAAGGATTTGTGTTGGAAGGGACCTTAGAGATCTTCTAATTCCAACCCCCCTGCCATGGACAGGGACACCTTCCACTAGACTACATTCCCATCTAACCTGGTCTGGAACACTTCCAGGGGTGGGGTATCCACAACATCTCTGGGCAGCCTGTGCCATTGCCTCACCACCTCACAGTAAAGAATTACCATGTCATATCTGCTGTGTGAGATATATGATGAAGATAAGGGAACAATATGACTCAAAAGACTATATTATAATAAAAATAATCCTTTCATTTCAGGCTGCCTGATCAATTCACACCAACCAAGTATTATTTCATGGTAGTAGTAGCTAAGAAGTAAATGTGTGAAAGCAACTAAAGGTCAAAAACTCTTGGCACATATTCTGTTCCAAAGTACAATACAGACAAAACACTGAGGTCAAAGACTGAATTAACTTTCCACTTCACAAGGAAAATCCTTCTGATTTAATATTTTGAACCTCTCAAGTTGTATTTTTTCTGTGGTTATTTATCTATCCAGCTATTTAAATCCCAAGTGACTAAATTGTTGTGTGACTTCTACATTACAGAATAAGAGCAGAAAAGTGAGATCCTCATTCATTTATTGGAGCCCACATCATAAGATAATGATGCTGGCAAGCACAGTACAGTTATCTACTCTCCATAGCAGTGAGATAAGAAAGCACCAAAAAAGGAATTAAGGAGATTCCCTCAAGCTAGTGACTCCAGACTTAATATGTTTCTGGCTGATATCTTAGATGAGTAATGTTTCAGAATATGAACATATTGGATTTGAAGAACTCCAGACCACTTGGAGTTATTTTTTACAAATACATAAATCAACATAAGCTATACTTCTATATTATGCTATTTAAGGAATACAAATATAAAATTTAGGGTTCCACCCAGGGAGTTATAGCCAGAGAGACCTGAAGCCTGCAAGTCAGAGATCAGTTTTTAAAATTAGGCTTAAAAATAATGCAGATTTTCCAATCAGATCTTCTGTTCTTACTTGCTTTTTATTAGATCTTTTTTCTTATTCTTATTTTCTAATGAAAATATCATTAGAAAATGTGCTTCCAGAACCAGAACATTTTTCCAATATTGTAGAACTCAATTTCACTATGGACAGAACTTTTAGACTCTGAGAAGCTGATGAAAACAAGTGTATCAGGGCTTCAGAGTGCAAACATAATACTCCAGGTAGTAGGACTGACACTTTGAAAAAGAAATCTGTTGTTACAAGACACCGTTCTGAAACTGAGTATAACAAACAAAATGTGCAATTCAGTGGAAAAGTGAAGAAATAACAGGTCTCAGTCTGAGAGTAAATTTTTGATCTGGTAAAAATCAGCCTTTGTATGCAAATCAGGAAGAAATTAGAGATTGAAAACATTTGTAGGAAGTCTCACTTCTTTTATATGGCCCATAATTGAAACAAACAAAACAAACCAAAAAATACTCCCAAAATACTTTCTCCTGCTAAAAACCTCAAACAAATGTCCCCATCTGAAAAACAGCAAAAGCAAAATAACTATGAAGTGTCATTGTGCCCTACTTGTCACTCCTATATTGTGCAGCATTACTGATTTTAACAGAGTTGCTTCTGTTTTTCAATACATTGAGAACATCAGGTCAAACAAATTGCTAGATCTTATTTTCTTTTCCTAGTACATAAATGTTTAATCTATATTTTCTAAACATGAGGCTATGCCTTTTGGAAAATACAAATACAACATTTTCTAGGTGAATTAGAACACACAAATAATTTCACTGGATCAGGCTGAAGGTCTGGCCAGCCCTGTATCCTGTCCCTGGCAGGATCAGGAACTAAAAGTCTATCAGGGAATATATATCATTATTCTTCTCATTATCCCTCTGCATTTATAGCATTTTCAACATGAACATTTCCTGTACAAGGGGTTATACCCATACCTCTGTGCATAACAGTCTTTCCCAGATTTTTCTGCCAGAATTTCTCTCACTTCTTCTGTCTCACTTCTTAAAAATTTGTATTTCTATCACACACAATGCACTGTGCCAGTAAGTCCCCCATTTACAAGGAAATGGTGTAAAAGTACTATGTTAAAAAGTACTATCCTCTGCTTAATTTAACACTTCAACTGGGTAATTTATTGTCATGATTTTTCACTGCACATCCTGCATCTAATGGATATCAATATTGTGTAAACTGGGAAGTTACATGATTACAAGTCTTTTGTGACAATTCAGTCCATGAAATATAATGAATGTCAAAATATGGAATTTCTCTCAAATGCGCCCAGGTTGCTTATGCTCCATGAACAACAAATCCCATTAGCTGATCTCTTTTAAACTGGGTTGCTTTACCAAGAAAACTCATATTTTTTTTTTACTTTTTTGTATAATACATACAAATATATTATATTTGAGAGAACTTGAAAGTTACCAACACAAATAGAAGAGTAATCTATGCTTTAAAATATTACTGGCTTTAAAATATTAAAAAAGAAAATTAGGTTTGTGCTCACTGCTAATGAACATTAATGGACCAATAAAAAGCAATTATATAACAGGTCTACACAATATTCTTTTGTGTAAATAATTAGCTATGTGAAGCTAGGTAATAATGAGGAAAGTGTCACTTTTTTTTGAATTTGTGTTCAGCTTTAATATTTTTCTGTTTGTATTTTTCTTATGTGACACTGTTTTCATTGAATGACTAAAATGTGTCATGTGAAATATGTAAGGTATTACTGATCAGAAATTGAATATTAGGGAAAATAAAATAGAGAAAGAAAAAATATTTTTAGTGTTAATAACCTCTCAAATGTTAACTTTTGAGTATGGTTATTACCTAATCATTTAGGTTGATCATATATCTTAAGGTGACTATAAATTACCTATGGATGAACATATACAAACAAAAATTATGCTGAAGTACTGTATGCACAATCCTATTAGGGACTCAACAACAAGGCAGATTTACCACATTAAAGTAGTCTACCAAGTACTCCCAAATTAATTCACATCCCAAGAGAAGACACAGAGGTATATTATTGCTTACTTATTATTTTGGTGACATGGTCTGGATTTCTGTGACTTTTCCAACCTTTGCATTTTTCTTTTTTTTAATCTCTTTAATACAAATAACTTCTTGAACTGGAGCTCAGTTCTACTGAAACTGGAGTTTTGGGTGGCCCTGAGAATCTGTGGAAACTGCTGAGAGGCTAGTAACTGTTAAAATTATGATATATTCTGTATTCTCATTCTGAAGTCAATAAAAGCATCTCTGAATTTGCTTAGAGAGGAATACACTATTGTTCCAGTTGCATGAAGTACAGGCAATAAATGACTGGTGAGGATGACAGTCGGTCCCCTCCAGCAAAATTGATATATACATATTTGACTGCTTTCTCATTCCTAGTCTCAACAGCCCTCTGTCTTGGAAATCAAAGAGCAAATCCATATTTGTCCTCCCACAAGGCTTTATGCATATTCCAATGAAAGCAGGAAAAATAATCAAGAATATGCAATGTCTGGAGGACACCTTTCTAATGTTTTACGCCATGTTGAGGTGCAGATTTACTCTACAACTCAGAAAGTTATGAAGTAGGTATGTTTTTATTCCAGCTGGGTTGCATGGGGGGTAGCCCCTCCAGAGACATGCACACCGTCAGCAGCACTTCACTTGGTTTATATTAGGTTACAGGTTACATATGCATGAAGTTACACAATGCTCCTATACATATTCATTACCTATCCTCACTTCGTATTACAATGAGTTCAAAGTTCATTTAAATATGCTCATGCAAGCACAGTCTCATGGATTTATTGTGGGCGATGGTCCCAAAGATAAATGAGGGACAAAGTTAGTAGTCTTTCTCAAGATAAACTCTTCACCCTGTTTCTTTGCGTATGCTCCCTTGGTTCTTGGTCCAAGTCCAAGCCTTAGAACTAACTTGAGCCAGTTCTGGGGTCTGAGAGCAGTATGTTCAGTCACACTCAGTAATTTTTATCAATAGTCCCCCATTCTTCTTTGCATCCTTCCCTTCTGCTTGGTAAGCGCAAAAACTGTTAAGTAAGGGATATATTGTTTTAGCAAGTAGTTTCTAGGAAATCATTATCTAACTTCTGGCTTCCTAAATTAGTTCCAAAAGATTATTATTCAGCTTTTAGCCCCTCTAAATTAGTAACTTCTAGTCCCCCTAAATCAATGTGTCTGAATGCATGTAATGGGGGAAAGGTGTGCCATAAAGTAAGTGGGATTAAAGGGGAGAGAAGAGTACCTCTACTTTTGACTATCCAGCTTCATCAGTCTTTAATGACATCTGCAAGCTATCCTAGATTTATTACATATACTGCTTCAGTGAGACCTGGTGGACTCACCTGCCCTTCAAAGAAGACCTCTGAAACTGGAGGGGACTGAAAACAGGCATGTCAGTGCTATAGAGTTCTCCTGCTGTATAGAGAATTCCTGTGCACAACATAACCTGGCCCCTCTGGCCTCCACTTGCATTACCTCTACAAGAGGCAGGACACTGACTTCATGACATCATGAAAATCTTATGCCATCACCTGCTCTTCATACATCACAGCTACAGAGCCCCCTTCATTTTATACAATGTTATCAATATTCCCAAACCTTCACCCAGCTCCCTGCACCTGGTCTAGAACTCACACATCACTTCAACTTGCTATACAAAAACTTCTAAATCTTTCACTAAAATTTTGGGACTGAATCTGGTGAAGCTGCCCAGTCTGCTGGAGATAGGCTATGATAAAGGATTTGGATGTCCCAGCAAGGTGTTCATCATTGTCTCACAGCGAAGGCCTGATGGGAAAGATTAATATGTTCTTATTCACTAGCAGTCATTGGCAATGATCTCCTTTTCATTTACCTGTCATAGATATATTCCATCAGTTTAAAAGCTGTCAAAGATTTATGTAAATTTGTTACCTGGTGATACAACTATGCATTAAATGGGCTAGAATTGTCATGTGCCTGGAACATGAGTGTCTTCATTCCTTTCCCTCCTTCTCTTGCTCTCACACACACACATTAACAATACTCTATTAAACAGGAAATAGCAGTATGCAATTTAGGAACTCTTGCTTATTGATCTGTCTGATAATATGCACATAAATAAATTAATATAATTAAATGTTTCTCAATTAAATTCTTAAATATGTATATGGAAGCACTATGGAAAAAGGCATGAATAGCACACAAAAAATCTTGATGAAATTAAAATTTTATTAGTGCAAATCAAATTGTTTTCTTCGTATGAACACCTTTATCCAGTGCATGCTACCATAGCAGAATACACTAGTGTTTGTGAATGGACAGGTTTAAAGACTTTTTAGTATTCTTAAAAATTTACATTTTGCTTATTATTGCAGAAGATAATTTTGAAAGCAATTGCTAGACTGAATTACAAAGCCCTTTTCCATTTTCCCTGGTATTTAAATGGCTTTTAAAATGAATTATCTTTTCAGAGCTATACTAGTGACAAAACTAACTTTGTAAAATCTAACATTTAGGTGACTTTGATGAAGTTTCAATGCTTGGATATAATAGGATGAATTCAAACTGATATTTCATGAGATCATCAATAAAATTCTTCTCTGACTGTCAGAAAAAAATATGGTAAGCCTTGTGATATGAATATGCAATGCTTTGTCATTTTATAACAGTATTGTTTGTGACAGCAGGTAGAACAGACAGAACTTTCCCTGTTTCCACAGTATGTCTAAAAAGCCTGCAGAGCAGGAAGAGATTTCTGGGTAGAATATAAGCAGTTCCAAAGAAGAGCTACACCTTTGTGGGTGATTTCTGAGGGATGAATGGGTTCACAGTACCCCAGCCTTTTAAATAACCCAACATGGATTGAGTTTGCGTATGCAAACTGAAATGTTACAGTGTGATTGCTCCTTTCTATCATGTTTCATGCCTTTATTTTGCTATAGTGAAACCTTCTTAATAATATTACATAGTTGCAAGATGAACCTTTGGTATTTTACAACACTGTGCTTTATCAAAATATTTTATTACAAAGTATACACAAAAAGGATATGAATGATTGAAATTCTTGAACACTACCCTATCAGTAGGATGACTCTGGTTTAATTTCCCTCATTTAGATTTTAATATTAAAATTTTAGACACTCAGTGCATGCAAGTTTGTTTATACAGTATTTTAAAATGCTTATAATTTTAAATAAATATGTGTAGTTTCACCCCTAGTGATAATCACTTCTAAAAGCTAATCACCAGGAAGGGTATTCACAAACTTGCAATTAAAGTAGCCTGTCACAATCATAATTTTTACAAGATTAGTATGAAAAAATTACTCTTGGAAGTTTATAACAATCTTTTTCTGTGAAAAAAAAAATTGATTGGTGATACATTCATTATGCCCATGCTTGCACAGCACAGCAACATGCTTTAAGAAGGGAAATCTTTGCTCCTGTGTGATACAGACAAACTAAAAGTGAACTCTGAGAAGGTAATTCTGGTTCTGATTAACAGCCTGCTCCTGGCAACAGGAAACAGGAGAAGCTCAACACCTGATTCTGTGCATCTTGTATAGCCTGTACCTGTGCACACAAGCCAAACATCAATAAATAAACTATACAGTTGTTGTGGGTAGACTGATTTTCAGTAAGTTCTTAGTTGCTTTTTTTTTCCAGATCTCCTCAGGATAAGAGTTGGGGTTGCTAGTTTATCCTACAACCTAGTATCAAATTACTGTTGCTTTCTGAAACAGTTTATGAAATATTTTGCTTGTTTGTCCTAACAGCTGTGCTAGCATCTGCTGTAATGAGGGGAACATGGGAAAAATCTGTCTCTAAATAGTTCTTTAGTGGCTGGAAGAACAAACAAACATACCTGATAGTGATTTTTCCTTTGAAATGAGGATTATTGATGAACTGGGTGAAGCCCAGGGCAACATCTAGTACAAGAAGCTGTCAACTCTGTTTAGCTTGGGATGTTTTGTTAAAATACATAGAAAATATCTAAGATATTTTCAGAACTTGGTATTTCCACATTTAAATATGTTCATTATAATCAAGTAGCATATTTACATGGTTAAATTTAACCATTTTCATTAAAAATTTTCCTAAGAGTGTGGCAGTGGCCCTTTGGCAAAGTGACCTGCCGCAGGGAGCTGGGTTGGCTGAGGAAGAATCATGGGTCTGAAGTTGAAGGCCCACACTGCTTCAGCTAGGGTGACAACCCTGTGAGCCCCAAGAGTCCCTGTGGTAGGGAAGATTTAAAATGCACATCAATTAACATTTATTGGCCCTGCTCACTCTCCCATTCCCATTCCATATATGGTCAAGTTCTAGTACCTTCTCCCCAGTTCGGTTCCTCATTGGGTTCTTGGTTCTGTACCCTCCCCTGTTGTATTTTTATTGGTCTGTACCCCTGTTCTTTTCCCCTTGGACTTTCCCTGGTTGGCTCTTCGGAGCTAACCACTCCCGCTTTTTCCTTCCCTTTTAATCCCCTGTCGCCCTTTGTTTGGGGCTCTTGAGCCTTGGATTCCAGTCCCCTCACTGCCCTGCGTTCTCCATTCCCTCGTCTCTGCCCTTCACCTTCCCCGTTGGACCTGCTAATAAATTCTCCTGGAATCCCAGCCAAGAGAGCCTGCATTTCTTTTGTCTCCGCCTCATCTTCCTCACTAGCTTCTAGCCTCCGAGCTCCACAACACAGCGGTGTGTTTCCCTGCTGCCCCGCACCCAGCGCATTCCAGCTTCGCTGGTCGCCCTTTAGGTGTGGCGTTGGGGGCTGCCAGCTGCGTAGGGAATGCAACGCCGCGCTAAGAGTGCTTGTGAAACCCTTCTAAAATACTGTGCATTTCTTCTTTAAACAATAGAAATGAAAGTTATTCCTATGCCAATAAAAACATACAAAAAAGTGAAAGCTTTTACAATCTGAAATGCCAATACTTATTTTCTATTGTATATGATGACTATGTAAGAACATTAGATCTTCTTAACTTTATCATGGCTTCTGATTATATGTTCCTGACACTATTTCATATTCAATATTTAAGACAAATGCTATTTTCTTTTAGAAACTGTTTTGCACTTTTCATTTATACAGTAATTTGCTTACCTTTCCTGACTTTTCAAATCCTTCTTTTTCACAAGAAATGGGATGATTCACTTTAGGGGCACTGTGGATTTAATATTTGTTTTGAAAAGCTTTCCAAACAAATAAGTGGTCAGAGTGTACCAGGGGCTCACTTATGAAACAATATTAGACTTCATAAATAATTAAAAATCCTCATTGGATTTACATATTTTTATTAGCTACAGGTCCATGCAACCAGTTTTAGACATGATTCTTGCTTTTTCCATGAGTAGATCCAGCAAAACTTGGACGTCTAACCCAGAAAGTAATCTTATCTCATGATTTTCTGTCTTGAAAAATGTGTACAAAATTGTGTACAATAAAATGTGTACTGTTCTGAATCTACATTGGACTACAGAAAATATAATCATCTGGTTTTGCTTCAGCCTAAAACTTCAGTGATACTTCCAGAAAGTAGAGGTAGTGGTTTCTACCTCTTTTGAACAACCAATCCATATTTTAAAAACATTATCCCAGCATATTTAAACTTCATAAAAATTGAAATTAACATAATATTATCGTTATCTTTTTCACTCTGGTTCTCCAGCTAAAAATATTTTTAGGATACTGCCTAGTGTACTTTAGCTTTGGTTTATTCCTCCATGTATGTTTCTTGTTTTCTCCAGTCGTTGAAATAAACCTGCTACAGTGACTCAGTGAAATGAAGATAGGGCCAAAACCCTTTGGTAACAATGAAAAACACTATGTATTTCAGAACAGAACTGTATTTTCCCCTCTGTTTTCTTCAGATCAATGTGAGGAGATATCATAGTCTTGCTTCACAAAGGATGAAAATACAGTAAATAGAGGAAAAGTCTTCTGTGGTCTTCTGTGCATACATGATAAATTTAATTTTCTGACAATAATTGCAACATAAAAAAATACATCCCTTTTTCTTCTTTTTAATATATGCTGTTAAATATAACAAAAGAAAAATAGCTAAGAACTCCCAAAATTAAGAGCCTCAAGCCAAAAGGTCAAAAAAACTTACACAAGTGCAACTTCTGCACAAGGGCAAAGCACTACTTAGAAGTGCATTAAAACGTAAAGACAGTTATGTATAAGAAACACGGGAAGGAAAGAAATGAAGACATAAACATGCCAAAAATTTAAAAAATCTTTCATTCTAACATAGTCAATATGTCTGCCTTTTAATGTAAATCCCAAGCTTAAATTCATGGATCACACCACAACCACCCGGTAAGTGTGGACTGCAGGTGGTTTGCCTCTGACTTACACCGGTGAGTAGCAGAAGCAAGTCTGGAGAGTTGAAGCTGGGGCTCGGATGTTGCACAGGTGACAGGGACGAAGAGATGTTTGGAGACTAAACCCATAGAGAAAGCAGGGCCAGTGCTAGAGGTGAGTATAAGTACCCTCCTAAGACAGCTTTTGAAAGGACCAGGCACTGAAGGCTGCACTGAAGCAGAGCCTGGGAGAGGGCAGCAGGACTGGATGGTCAGGAGAATAGTTCAGGTCTGCTCATGCCCTCCAGGCCCTACAGCTGAAGACAGACATGTAAAAGACAAATACTGGGAGTACACCCACATGGTGACTTCACACCTTGGTTAACATCATTTAGATACATCTGTGCACTCAGAGGTGGTGATTACTGGCCAAAAGGAGCTTATATGGTCATGACTGTTTGGAGCTAAAGTGAACAACTGTCATTTTCATTGATACTTTATGCCAGATTTTACCAAGGACTTTCTTAAGCCTGTAATTTTTTTAACCATTATATTATCATCCATATACTACAGGAGCAAAGGTGCTAAGTCAGTGATCTATAAAATGAAATCTCAATGAGATCCAGCTCTTAAAAAAGATCAAATGGTCTGGATGGGTTGATATCCTTATTGCAGAAAATAACTGACTTGCAGACAAAAATGTGAGTGAATACTTTTGTCTTTTATAAACTTCAACAGGCTTATTTTAAATTACTGTTCTACCTAGAGCTCAGAGCAGCTCTGTCAACACAGACCATCTGAATACATGGTCTAATGTATTAATAATGTTTTATAAACATTACCATTCATTTTAGAATATTGAATTTCATAAACTAATGTTTAAAAAGAGAATATGTGAAGCACATGAGCAGAGCCATAATTAGTCTTAACACAATGAAAACATCTCAAAATATTAACTATCCCACTCTGCATATTGCATTTATGAAACATTTACCTTTTTCTGCTGAACTTACAGCATGAAAATGCTTTAGAAGGTATTCAAGAAAAGAAACTGCAGAAATGCACCCTGTACACAAATTATATAACTCTTTCAACAGTGCAAACTAGAAGTATTTGAATTGTTAAACATTTTTTTCCCAGAATTAGTATTTGCCCATTTTCTGTGAGTAGGTTATTCTCCCGAGGGAGATATAGGGCTTTTTACTTTCATATACCACTACATTTGAGAATGCAGTGGAAAAATATTAGCCATTCGGAATAGAGTAATTGAATGGAATTATTGAACTGTAACTACGAACTGATTTTCTAGGACTGAGGTCCATTGTGCATTGTTTGAATGAAGGAACGTGACTTGAAAAATGGAATGTTCTTCCTGTTCATGTGAAGGAAACAATTGGATCCAATAGCTGGGGGTAAGGAGGGGAGTCAGAAGACCCAAATTGCATGTTTGTGATTAGCTATCCTTGGCTTTTCAAGATGAGCTTGTTATCATGTAAATAAGCAGCTCCTGTGGCTCAGTGACACTGCTGTCCTTAGAGAAGAGCTACTAATGTAAAGCATTTCTCAATACTTCTTTGTTCCATTGAAAAACTGGTCACACTGTGAGCTCAGGAAACGATAGAAGTGTGAGCCTGCACGCTACATCCCAACATTAGTAGGACCTTCTCAGTGACAATGTCCTTTGATCACTACTGTTGTTTGTGCTGCAATGCAGGGTCTACTTCTGCAGTAGCTGCCTGTTTGCTATCAACAGGAAACACGATAAAACACATACTGTTTGCAAAGTAAAGTTTGCCTGCTCAAACTGGAATCCACTAACTTTTAAAAATCAATACTAATTCATTGAAATTGCATTGAAATTGCATCATAAAAATTGTGTTTGTTTAAATTTCACTTTGTTCAAAGTAAATCATCCTTAGTTTACTTTTAAAATGAACGTATACAATTCTTTTCAAAATCACAGACACATTAGCAAATTCATCCAAACAAATCCAGCAGTGTTGTCTTTTTGATATAAATTTATCCAAAGAAGAAATTACTCAGACAGGTAATCATAATGTTTGACAGAATTTAGATTTAATTCTGTGTCCAATTTACATCTGACTTATTTTCTCAACAGAAATTACACACTGTTCAAATCAAACTCTGTAATTTTCTTAACGTCAATAGTGGGACCATATCTAACAGACACCTGCATCCACGCTTCAGGAATAGGAGCTGCCCCATAGAAGTAATTTGGCTTTAACCATACTATGATATGAATTCATCAGTAGGAAATACATCTTTTATTTTAAGAAAAAAAATAAAGATGATTAAGAAAAAAACCACCATCAATCCATTAATGTGTTTGGTGTAGGTTTCAAAGAGCTAGCTGGTAGCAGAGGGTGGCAGAACTGACTTCCGTGAGAAGAGTTCAAGTGCTGGCCTGTGCCAGCCAGCTACAGCAAACTTGCTGCAGGATACAGCTGAGCCTGTTGGCCTTGAATGGTGGCACCTTTGGGAAGACATATCCAAGAAAAGGCAAAACACTGCACAGCAGTGAGGACAAGAAATGTGGGAAAACAGCTGTGTGGACACAAGCTGAAGAAGAAGAAGAGATGGCAGAAGAAGAGATGGCAGAGGTGCTCCCAGCACAGGAGCAGAGATTTCCCAGCTGCCTGTGAAGCAGCAGCAGTGTGTGCTCCAGCCATCAAGGAACCCTGCTGTCTTAGGTTACATGGTAGGTGTAACCAAAAGTATGTATTCTATTATCATCTTCATAATCTGTTAAAAACAGATGGGGCAAATGGTCTTTATCGTCAGCATGACTCAACCCTGATAACACCATGGGGAGGGGGTGGCTATCTCTGCTAATGAGCCATCAAGGTCTCTGGGAATAACTGAGAAGATTACATCATCCCATTGTGAGATGCCCCACCCAGAGGTGAGGAATTGAACATTCCCATCTGCATATAAACTGAGACTCTGGAACACAGGAGGTGGACTTCCACTGGATTCCCAGAGCAGAAGAGTTTGAGAGTCACCACTGGATCTTCAGAGACCAACCAGACCTTTCTGCAGGATCACTACTTCAACAAGCTCACATCCATCACTCCAACAGGACTGCAGCCACCATTTAACAGGGCTGCTACCACCACCCTAACTAACAGGGTCTCAGTATGTATTCTGACTTTGTCAGTCTAAATTGTTGTTTCTGTATTATTGCCTTGTTTTAAATACTAGTAAAGGACTATTATTCCTTTTCCCTTATCTTTTGCCTGAAAGCCCCTTGATTTCAAAGTCATAATAATTCGGAGGGAAAGGGGGAAGGGGGGGTCCTATTCTCTATTCCAAGGGAGGTTACTGCCTTCCTTGGCAGGCACCTGTCTGTCAAACCAAGACACCTGCACAGGAGCAGGTGGATACTTCCTGAAGGAAGCTGAGGCATGTGCAGAACCTGCTACTGACTGTAATTTCAGCCCCCTGACAGCAACTGCAGCCCATGGAGAGGATCTCAGGCAGGAACAGCTTTTCTGGCAGGAACAGTGGGCCAAGAAGGGCCTGTGCTAGGAGTATTTTCCCTAACTGTATCTCATGAAGAGGGCCCAGATTTGAGCTGGAAAAAACTGTAGGGAGGAAGACCAGCAGAGAGCAACAGTTGTTGACTGATCGGATTCCCTATTCCCAATTCTCTTGCTCCATTTGGATGGAAGAAAGTAGAGGGGTTGTGGGTGAAGGAGTGAATTTCAGCCTGAGAAGAGGGTTGTAGGGGAAAGTAATTTTAGCTTTTGTCTTTGTTTCTCACTGTCCAACTCTACATTTAAAGGGCAAAACTAAACTCATTTCTGCAAGCTGAATCCTGTTTGCCCATGGTGGCAACTGGTAAGTGACCTCCTCGTCTTTGGATAATTTTTGTCATGAACTCGGCCCATGCTGCCAATATTTGGGTATGATGATTTCTTGATCGTATAAAGAAAACTGCTTGAAAAGAGATGTAACATCTTTCTGCAACAGTAACATTTAAAACAAAAATAATAAATATTTTTTTGACAAGTGAAACATTCCTACAGTGCCTGACATGTTGGATGTTCTTCCAAGCCTGAGAACCTGTAGAGTTCTATAGTATTTATATATGCTTTGTTTTCACTACATCATAACAAGTAAAGCCAATAAGACCCTAAAGAAATATTTATACATTAAAAAAAATAGCAATTACTGTCTCACAAGAAAAAAATTGTGTTTATTTACCTGAAGATAAAGGTAGAAGAATAAATTCTGGTAATTCAAGAAAACAGTTTTTCTAAAGATGTATAATTAAAAACAAACACTGAAATCACCAGAGGCTTATGAAAATAAAAATATTATCATAAGCCCAGGTATACAAAAAAATAGAAAATCACAGACAAAAAGACAGGAACGGTTTCTGTCTTTCCCTTCTACTGTAATAAGCTTCTCTTATGCACTCATTTCTGTGCTATGCTGGTCTTACAGAAGAAATTACAAATGCTCACACTTCTGTATGGACACAAGTTAACGCTGGAATTTGTAATACTTATTTATAAGATTTAGGTAATGTTTGTGTTTCAACACTTTCCCAAATTTGGGTCATCTTCTACAGGGGAATTATCTATTTCACTAGCCTAAACAAATGTTATTTTTTAAAAATAATAACATTTGACATGCAGGCCTCTTTACAGAGAAATATTCTTGAGTGTGCATGTATATGAATTACACAAGAAAGAAAGAAGATCTGTAAAAACACATGGAAACACAGGACTGGGAGACCTCCAGGTCTGTGTGGTTAATGTGTTTTATTATAAGACTACTTTTAAAAATGTTATGGCCTCTATTTTGAAAATAATCTTGAATTTTTCTGTTATGCTTCTCTATGATAATTTAACTTGACTGAATCTGCAGAAACATGCTGTTCTACTTTCTATATGTTTCCTTCTATTGCCGAAACAGAACTTAGTTGCAATCTATTCCTATCCACCTTTTTTCTTCTGCCAACATGACTTTGACCTTCCTCCCTGGAGTGTGGATCACAATCCTATTGTGACATATACACAGTAGTCAAGATTCTGTCCAACACGCTGGATTAATTAAAGAATGCCCAATTATTTTTGTTTTATTTTATACACACTTCTTTATCCTGGTGATTCTTGAAGCAATTTCTTGTCTCAGTAACAGTTAATTATTCTTGAAAATAACCAATCAAAATTCTGCAGGGTTCAAAATTAGGTCAATCAGTGCTTAATATAACAGAATTAAAGATTCCCTCTGTCTGCTCAATACAACTCAAATTATATAAGTCATACTTGCTTTTATCATGAATGTGAATTATTATTTTTCTGTAAGAAAAGGAATCTAGCTGTCACTGCTGTTTTTTATAGAGAAGCTACATTTTGTACAGTGTCCAATGCTATATAGTTTATTAAGAGAAGACAGCCTGTCCTTTGGAAGGGAATCTTTTATCTTAACTTCAAAACTCTAGCATTAAAAAGAAGACTTCAGAATCCAAAATACTGAGTATCTGAAGAGGCTTTATTGTCAACTACAAGATTTAAAGAGGTTTTAATTACATTTCAGATTCCTTATTCCCAATTTTACCTTCAGTTTATGTGTCACTGGAACAGATCTGAGCTTTTGATTATCTCTGAGTACAGATTTTTTTAAAAATGGGCTCCAGACTAACCTCTGACATTTGATTCCACCAATATTTGCTACCTTTCCCATGAGCAAAATTGTAAGAATGGCTTTCCTTACAAAGTTGACCTACAACAATCCTGTACGTATCCCCTGAGCCATATAGCTGTGGATGACAAATAAAATAAGTCTTAAAAAAATATCACAGCTCATTTTCTCAATATTTCAACAGCATAACTGCTGGCAAAAAAACACTATAAATTCATCGTTTGCTGAGTTTTGCATATTCTATAGGAGCACTGTGACGTCAAAGAAGTTTCTGTTCCTCACTTTCTTTTAAATAGACCACCTTTGTTTAACCCCTGCAGACATTTCAGCTCTATGCTTGCTCACTCATCACCCCTGAAGAAGTGGGATCAAGGAGAGAATCAGAAGGGCAGGAACGAGAAAATTCACAGATTGAGAAAAGGCAACCTAATAAGGAAATCAAAAGCTGTGCATACAAGCAAAGCAAAGCAAGGAATTAATTCACTGCTTCCCATGGGCAGGCAGGTGTTCAGCCATCCCCGGGAGAGCAGGGCCCCATCACACATACTTGTGACTTGGGAAGACAAACGCCCTCCCTCCAAACACCCTCCCTTCCTCCCCCTTCCCCCATTTATATACTGAACATGATGTCATATGTTACGGAATATCCCTTTGATCACTTGGGGCAGCTGTCCTGGCTGTGTTGCCTTCCAAATTCCTGCACATTTCTCAGCCAACTCACTGTTGGGGTGGTGTGAAAAGCAGAAAAACCCCTTGCCTCTGTATTGGCTCTGCTCAGCAACAGCTAAAACCCCCTGTGTTATCAACATCGTTTTGGTCACAGATCCAAAACACGGCACCATATAAGATACTTGGAAGAAAATTAACTCTATCGCAGCTAAAACCAGTACAGAAATTTAAGACTGTCAGTACTGGTGATATTTACATCTGGAAATCCCTCCCAAAGCACTCAATCTGACCATATACTTTATGATTCTGTCCTTTAATAAAGTAAAAAATCATGGGCAAGAGATCAGCACTTTTTGCCACACAATGGCATCAAGGAAGATTTGTTGAGTAAATTTCCTAGGGGAAGTATAATTTCACTTAATTAGCAAATTATATTTTCCAAGTCAGCTTATTTGCAACCAGAAGGTGAGAATATTTTACTCTAGCATCTGAGTGCATTAAACATTTATTCATTTACTGTGACATGAAAGCTTGGTGAGATTGGAAATACGATTACTCTCATTTTAAAGCAGGGAACAAGTCACTACTGTCCTTGTACAAAAAAGACATACTCTGCTTCAAAATCATGTAAGCCTACTTGGTGTTACCCACCTATAAAAGGCTACATTCACTAAGGAATTTTCTTTGACTGTTGCTACTCTGAAAGGATTTGCTGGCATAGACAAAGTTCAGGTTGGAACATATTCCATCTTCCTGGGTCAGATGAGCATTTCTTTGGCTCAAGAGGGGGAAAATTACAGTAACACTTGCTTTAAAATAGAGTTCTAGTCATATTCTTTTACACAAAAACCGGAAATCTAAGAAGGAACCGGGAGAAACGTTCCCCTACCAAGATTTCACAGTGACTGTGAAACAGAAGTAGCAGAGTACAAACTTACTCTGAACATTAGAATAGATCTTGCTGTTAGAGATAATACATATTAAATCACACATTTATGCATTTTACAGTCCATGTCCATTGTGGTCATTTTGCTTAGCCCAGAACATCAGCAACGTATCTTTAACATTTAAGAGAAATTTAAACCCTTCAAAAGCTGGTGTGGTAGGCCTGAAGAAGTATCTTAGGAGTGGGGAGAGGCACAAAGATAGCTCCTGTGTGTCCTGTGTGAAAGTTCTGGAAGGTTTTCATCAAGTCCAGTAGAGCCAATCTCTGATGGCTCTGAAGGTGATGGACATGCTACCGGCCAAGTGTAGGCCAATTAGAGGTGTTAGTTACGCCTCTGTGAAAACATATTTAAGAAGAAATCAAAACAAAGTAGTGACATGCAGCAGTGCAGTACCCAAGGGCAGCTCTCCCCTGCTGCGGGGGGGAGGGCTGCCCCAGAACCGGAACACGCAGGATGGTTTCTTCTTGGCCACGAGCAGTGGGACTGGTCAGACTGGGTCTTTGTGGAAGCGTCGCAGGTCTAGAAAGGCAGCTGTTCATTCTAGGCTTCAGGTGGTTTATTGGGATAATAAAGGAGGGAACTGGGGAGTGGGGGAGGGAAGGGGAGAGTCGAGGGAGGATATTTGCTCCATAGAGCCCAGAATCAAAGAGGGCGGGTTCCGGGCCCTGCTGGGCTTTTATCCGTGGGGTTAGGGAGGCGGTCCTGGCTCACATCAACCAGTCCGGAAGGGTCAAGGGGGAGGGATCAGGGGAAGGACACACGTTACAACAGTGACACACTTCTTTTCAGCTAGAGGAGGAGGAAGTGAAAATATATGAGGTGAAAACCACATGGAGACACCAAGGTCAGTGGAGAAGGTGGGGGAGGAGGTGCTCCAGGCACCAGAGCTGAAAACCCTCTGCTAGCTGTGGTGAAGACTATAGGGGGAGCAGGTGGTCCACCTGCAGCCCATGGAGCCCACGGGAGTGCAGAGATCCACCCACAGGCTGTGGGGGAGGTGCCCACACCTCGAGGAAGCTGTGGACCAGTGGGAGTCTCATATAAAGAGTTAAAGCTGCAAAGGCCTTGCAAGAGAGAGAAGGGCCTTGCTCCTGAGAGCGAAGCAGCCTGGCCTCAGCTTGGGAGTCTGCATGCTATGGACAAAAACCCCACGTTGCAGCAAATTTGGGTGGGATGTTGCTCGTGAGATTGGACCCATGCCAAAGAAGTTCACAAAAGACTGTCTCTCATGGGCGGGACCCCATGTCTAAGTAGAGGACCCCTCTCCCTGATGGACTGACCAGAGAAAAAACCCTTTACCCTGCCCCCTACCCGTGCTGTTGGTTGGAAGGAGGGAGGGTGTGAGAAGAGAAACAGTGTTTGTAGTAGAAGAATTGCGGTGATGAATGGATTTATGGGCTAAGAAAATACCCCATACCCTGCCCCCTACCCAAACTGTTGGTTGGAAGGAGGTACGGGGGTGAACAGAGAAATGGTGTCTTAAGAGAGAGGGGGGTGAGTGAAGGGACAGTGTCTGAAGAGCTTATTTTTACTTCTCATTTATCCTCCGACTCTCTTAGGTTAATAAATCACTTTGCAACTTTAAGTTTAGAGCCTGTTTTCCCTTTTTCTGTGCGTCTCCTCCCACCTGTGCTTTATCTCAACTCATGAGTCCAGTGTAAGTGTGTGTTTAATAGGTTTCTTTCTCCCTCCCCTGCACATCTGCAGTAGGAGAGAGCAGAGAGAGCAGATGTCATATGTTGCGGTTTATAGGAATGTTACAGCAGACCTTACTGAGAGCTTCTCTACCCAGCCCGGTTCAGCGCCTCAGTGCACCAAACCCTGTGTCTCAGGACTGGAGACTGCGCTCTCACCGGCTGGGGAGCCATAAGGCTTGCTCTGGTTCGTCTGCTTCCACAACCAGTGATGATAAAGGAGGCAAGGAGGGTCTATGCGTCGTGTCCATGGAAGATGTTTATTCGCATGGTGTAGCAGAGGCCAAAGACCTCCAAGAGGCAGAGATGCCTCATGGGTGAAGGCCTCACATACACAGACACATGTGGTGCATAGACATCCATATGCATAGACAGCACATGTGCGTAGACTACATGCTGCATAGATCACATGTGCTGCATAGACAACATGTGGGAGGTCAGGGGTTTTATAGGGAAACAGAGAGGGGTGGGGAAAGCATACTGGCCCAGTGACCTCTGGGCACAGGGGCAGTACATGGGCGGAGTTAGGATACAGGGACCAATAGGGAAAACCCAGGGGAGTGGCCAGGACTACATGGGGTGGGGAAGGCAGGACAATAGGTGAGAAGTACACACATTAGGAAATGGGTGCAGGGAACCTGCACCTATTATCACAACAGTCATAGGTGTCTGGTATTTAGCCAGGGTCAAACCCTGACAGTATACTTCATGTTTTCATTTTTATTGTGGTATGCAATTATATATTTCAATAACATAGACATGTCAACACATAACTTAGATGTCCTCTGGACTGAAAGGACATGTTTAATGAGGAAAACACCATTATTATTTCCATATAATGACATCATTATTTAAAATGAGCCCAAGAATATGTCAAGTGAATTATGAACAACTCAGGCGTCAATACCGGTAAACTGATGGTGGATGATTTAAAGAATGGAAGTAACAATCATGTAGCTAAATAGGACTTGGGGAAAGTAAAAACAGGCTTAGCAAAGGGTAAGGAGGCCACAAAATTCAGGGAGACCTGGTCTCTGGAGGCTTCTGCCAGCAAAGGTGCAAATGAGAGGAGGGTCTGGGAGGTGATGGCTGTGGAAGGTCCCTGTAAGCTCTCGGCAGCATCCCTCAACAAAAGGAAGTTGCCAGAAGAAAAGAATTTCCTAATATGGAAAAAGAGTAGGTAAAAAATGCAAACCCATATTTTTTCCCAGAGGCAAGCAAACATTAGCATAGCATAGTTTTGCTCCCCTAAATCTTGGAGGGTATGAAGAACTTTTTTTTAATCTTATACAGAATCTCAAATGACACAAATGAAACTAACAGGCAGGAAGTTCCCAACAAAAATAGCAATATCATTAGAGAGTTTGCAACTCCTATCCTCAAGGGGTATAAAAATTAAAAGTTTTTATTTGCCTCAGAAATTAGAAATTGGTGTTTGGCTGGACAAACTTGTACAGATTAATCCATTTGGGATTAAAGACAAAGAGACTTCTGTGGAAGTATTGATAAACACTTCTATTCCTTTATTTTTCATTTCCGCCTAGCAGATATTACATTAAACCACTGTTTTAATTTTAAAATTGTCACCATGAGGGAAATGTGTGCAGATTTGGAAACATAAGAATACTTAATTAAATTTGGAACACCTCTTATTTGTTATGTGATATTTTTCCCTATTTTTCATCTTTTAATATTATGCAGTAACATTACAAACAAGTTAACTGATATTTTTTTCAAGAAAACCACAAATGTTATACATTTCCATTTTCCATAAACACCATGTACACAGTACAAGTATATTGTATTAAAATTATCTACTCTGTTATAGATAGGTAGAGAGGGAGTTGCAGTTTAGCAAGGTAATTCAGTCTTTAGGTTTGACTTTAGTGTATTTGATCTTCCTATTTATAGGATTTAGAGCTAGACCAACATCAGTAAGCCATTTTCCAAATTAAAACAAAATAACTAAATCACCACATTTTGCACAAATTCAGATATTATGACAAAACTGTTTTCCTTTTTTAATTTAACCTTCATATAGAGAGATTATAAGCATAGTAATTCATCATATTGAGGTAAAAACAAACGATATGTCTTAATAGACCATCAGACTATTTGCACACTTGGATATTTTTACAAATAGAATAATTTTTTCAAGAGAATGTACATTTCCTGAATTGCACGTGTTCTTTTGACCTACACTTTCACATAATCTTTGTTTCTTCTAACAAAGTCATTTGTGTCATTTCTGCTTAAATACGTAAATTAAAAAATGAACTGGCAAGCAGTAATATAACATTTCTATTCCTTTCTCAGTTATTTCTGCATCACTCAAGATTTTCACATTTTCACCTCCAAAATTGGTTCAATAGAAAATGACGCCATACAGAATACAGTAGAATGGCAAAACCTGTAGGTAAATTCATAGTAACAACAGAAATCTAACATTAATATCTCACATTGATGTCACAATTATTATTTTATTTTTCTCTCTAAACTCTGCCATAGCTCTGCCTGTTTCCTTCAATTTTCTTGCATGCTTTTAA
This sequence comes from Entomyzon cyanotis, assembly GCA_024500445.1. NCBI lineage: Eukaryota > Metazoa > Chordata > Aves > Passeriformes > Meliphagidae > Entomyzon > Entomyzon cyanotis. Next base: position 8,959,373 of record JAKEPQ010000756.1, read on the forward strand.
TTATTCAGATTGCTATTGTTTTTCTTGACTGTTAATTTTAGGGTCAAAAAGCTCTTTCAGAAAGAGTGCCAATATTCATATATGACACTTGACTTAATTTAAGCTCAAACTTATTTGTTCCTGCAGCAGTCTCTTTTCTATGTCAGTATTCAAATTCACCTGTCTCTTTGTACAGTTCATATAAAAAGTGATAATTGATATTTTGGTAAATTTGTATCATAATCCTGGATCACCTAGAAAGAGATTGGAAAATTACTCTCAGCGTAGTTTAACAACTGCAGAAAGTAAGGGAATAAATAATTCTTATTAAAACAATAAGTTTAGTGGCATGGAAGAGCATTTTCTTTCTGCAATAAGTAGAATATCTGAAAGACACTTCACATTTTTGAAGAGCCAATGCCTCTCCCTCCCCCCCAAAAAACCCCACCCAACCATACTGAGAATATTTCCTCAAAATAAATACACGATAAATACACCATTCATGTTGTCAGTTTGGGTCTCTTGTCCTGCCAGTACCCCCTTCCCAATATCTTTCACACCACCACCCTACTTGCTGTGGGGGCTGTTCAGCAATAAACACCAGTGTGTTTTAGTCACAAACCCAAAACACAGCCCCAACAAAGAAAATTACCTCCATCACAGACAAACCAGGTACAATCTCCAGCCCTTGTTCTATACTATTTACATTGTGCTCTCTAGTGGGTCTCACACTGCCTAATACACCTTCTCCCTCCTCATCCTTTGATATACACACAGATACCAATCCCTCAGTCTATGGGTCACCCCTGAAAAATATCCATAGAATATCCAGAGCCCATTCAGCCTATGATTTGGGGTCCATCTCTTATTGTCAGTGCTCAGAACAGGAGAGATGTTATGTTTGTTGAGTTATTGGGTGCCAAAGTCAGCTCAGGTCGGGTCACTGCTGCACTTGCCTGGCTTCTTGCAAGGCTCATCTTCCTGCTGTCCTCCTTCCTATACGATACAGTTCAGACCATGGGTTAAACAACTTAAAGGTATATTCTTTGCAAGTGAGTCCATATTTTCAAACAGCTTCTTTATTTGTTGTTTCTTTTGCCAATATTCATAGGTGCTTTAGTTCCTTTTCCTCTCTTACTAAACATGAGTAGGATTTCTCTAAAAAATGCCTCTATTTTTTGTTTGTTTTCCTAATTAGGCATGAGACTTATCAGTATGATCTAACATAAATGCAGCATGATTTTGCTGTAAAGTTAATTTCTGACATAGTTTGTTTTTACTAAAACAATTACGTAAAATAAGTAAATATATTCCTGTCTGCAGGAGAAACTCTTTAGCATGCTTTGAAATCATGTGCAAACAATCAGCATAAGCTGTTTACATTTCTGTTGTTCTGTATGACTTCTATGTTATTTGTGTCAGCTTCCAGCTGTGTTGCTGATGTTGTCATTTGATACTTGACACCAAATTTTGTCACATGCACTTCCTTCAACTTGTTTCTCTTTCTTGCCTTGTGATAGCAAAGAATATTCTTCTATATGATTACCCTGCCCTCCAGTAAACTTGAATTAGTAGGTGCAAACACTGGAATAAATTTACATTATATTTATATAGTGTCCTGTTTTATTCAAGGTCACTGAGGTATGAAATTAATCATATCACACTGTCTGTTTCCTTACTTCAAGTGGTTATCAGTGACAATAAGAGTATTTTCCTGTCTGCATCCAGAGGGCAAGTTAAATATAAATGTGATTCAAAAAGAAATTTATTTAGAGTTGACAAGAGTTCAAAGTTAGGGCTTGAGTTCTTTTTGTCTGTCTGGTTTCCTCCAGGGAAAGAAAAGGGGTTACTTTTCATGCAGGTTTCCAGATCTCATTCTCTTTTCAAAAGTAACACATTTTCTTTTTGAAATTTCTCCTTGTCACATTGCTTCTGGTCCCAATAACCCTTTATGAAGAGCAAAACAGGTATGATTAAAATGTCCCTTAGTGAGCTTGATGAAGACATGGTAATGGCAGCAATTTCCATGCAATTTCCGTAAAATACCCAAGCACTTACAGATCACCTAAGTAGCTCTTAACTACTATAACTTTTAATCCACCCTAGCTAATTGTACACATCCCTATTAAGAAATGTTCTTAAAAGCGCTTACAAAAAGCAGAATGTTATATAAATAAGTGCTAGAGCCTGTGCAATACCATTAGGAAAACTTCCGCTAAACTATGGTGGGGGTTGGGGGGAATTGTGTGCACTTGTAGAGACTATACCTGCAAAAGAAATTTTTAAGTTTACATAGAAAATAAAGTAAAAATTTAATTCAGAGCTTGTGTTAAAGTAAATCTTATAAAGTTTTTTACTGGACAGACACAAAATACAGCTACTTTTAGTGGGTAAAATAATTTGATATAGCTATTTTCTATCAGTTCTTACTCTATATCTCTGAAGCATTCCAAAGAGAAAAAGGTTGTTATTTATGTATTTTTAAAAAGCATGCTTCATTAGGTATCACATCTGAATTACAGACTGTATTACACATGTTATTTTTATTAAGCTCCTGCCACAAGAGCAGATCTGTCATGATGTTGAAACAAAAGGCAGTGAAGAGAAGGAAGAGCAATAGTTCAGTAGCTTAACTCTTTCGTGCTGAATGTGCTTTTTCATACATTGGCTCAAGTTTTCTTCGAATGCATTCAAGCACAATTTTTCCATTGATTTTTATAGGAGCTAGATAAGAATTTCCAAGGGCAAAAGCTATTAAGTGCAACGTGTATTATTAATGTGTTTATGTCTCCCTTACCATATTTATTATAAGCACGTTAATGAAAATGCCATGAATATTAGGGCTGATTTATAAGAATGGAGTACTGTTTACAGCCAAATTACTGCACACTGGAAATATTTTATTTAACTTAACTGCATGCATTTGCAATTTATTAAGACACTTGTATCCCTCCACAGAAAAGTCTGTATTAATAAGATTGATGACCTGCAGGTTTACTTTTCTTTTCCAAAGAAAAGTCTGTATTAATAAGATTAATGACCTGCAGGTTTACAGTGTTTTCTTCTGAATTAGGTGTTGAGGGGAAAAAATATTGAAATCTTTATTGAGAAACAATTTTTATGCAAGGAATTTACCAAATAATATGAATATACTGGTAAGGTATGTCTTTAATAATTTGTGAGATAATGAAATAGAATTTAATAGCATGACCATTATTCAGATAAAATATGTGGAGCCCAAATGAATGTTTTTGTAGGTACCACCTGATTTCTACATTCTGTGTAGGAAACCACAACTTTGCACAGGTGCAGGGGATGTCTCAGGGCTTCATACATTTCTGAAAGAGTCTGAAGTTATTCCATAACACTTATTAGCACTGCTGTCTGTTTGTTCATATCCACCACGCTCCACCATGGTCATATGTAGTTCATTCATCCATGCATGAAAAATAAGTATTTGGCATCCTTTCTACATCTTCATCCCATATTCTTAATGTAAAGTCAACCAAATTCGAGCACAAGCCTAGATGTTTAAACAATCAAGGACACCATTCCACAATATATATATACAGTAAATAATTTCATATATATATGTATGTGTGTGTGTGTGTGTGTGTGTGTGTATGTGTGTGTATATATATGTATATATGTACATATATATATATTTATAAAAATATTCATTAAAAACCCAAACTTGCTATTAAATTAGTATCAGATGAAATGGAAGTTGAATTTGCAGCTGGAATAGATTATCATTATAGGTTATAGGTCCCTTCCAACTGAAAATATTCCATTTAATTCTAATTTAGTCTAGTCTGTCTGAATACTACCATTAGACATCCCACTTTCAGGAAACTTTGGTTTGAATAATAGAAGATACAGCCTAAACAGACATGGCCTCACAGAGGTATATTCAGATACAAAAGAACAAAATTACATTTCTGACAATCCAGGACATGGCTGTCATTTACTTTTTTAATTCTAATTGCAGCTGAAGCTGTATTTGAAATCAATGTAATTCTCATTCCTTTTTTTTTTCCCACCAGACATGACTATAGATACTTTTTTACAGAAAGAGTCCATGTGGTGGGGAAAAACTCTTAACCCACATTTTATAGGAAATATGTTTCATCCCACTGTCCTGTACCCTGATTTCTTCATGAAATGTAATATTTAACTGTATTTAATTAAGGACACACCTCTGTTAAAACCCCTACCCTCCAAGAACATTTTCTGGTGGATAACTGATAATTAAAGCTATGGAAGACAGCATTGGATGATGAAAAACTACTGTGGGAGAGGGAATTTGCTTTATAAATTCCAGTAAACTGCATAAAGAGCTATATTAATGAATATTAAGAAGCTTTGTGTGCCTGATGGAGCATGGTCACTGCATGAGTGCACAGGGCAAAGAAGGAAGTAATGAGCTCCAGATTGTTCAGTTCTCACAAGAAATGCTTAGATGACATTCACTGCAGATGGAAGATTTCCAGAGATGATGTTTCTTTACTTAAGGCGAGTCATGGAGGATCTGGGAGTGTTTCAAATGAAGCTAATGCCAAAATTTCTTTTCAATAAAATTCTGTGAGAAAATTATCAGATCCACTCCAGACAGCTGGAAACCTTAAAGTGACATGAAGACCAAGGCCACAGAGACACCATTTCTTTGGTGGTATTCTTGGCTCAGTTTGTTAGATGTACAGTTTCCTAATTCATACTGCAGAAGTGGGATAATACAGTATTTATCTGCAGATTAGTGTAATGCAACCCTTAAGAGTAGCTGAAGAGAGCAGCAAACCAAAAATGAAGCTGCATCAACCTCCAGCAAGAGATGATTATGAACATCAGAGGGAGGAGAAAATAACCCTAGGACACCAATTGCTGATTTTCAAAAGTAATCTGTTGCACCAATTTACTCAATTTAAACATCGTGAATTGTAGTTATCAGGGTCTTAAATTTCTAAAAGTTCTCTGTTGATCTATAAGTACGTGTTTTTATTAAAATAACTTAGGTTGTTGCTTTGTTTTTCCTCAAGAGTATCATAATGTATTAGGAGCATATCAATGAAGATGCAGAGATTTACATTTCAAATATTGACTTTACATTTTTTGTATACTTAAAGCATCACAATATGTTCTGTTAATATCCACTTTGAATGAGTCTTTTGAGGACCTGCAATATGTCTTTAACAAAGAAAATTAAACAAAACAAAAGAAGACTTACCCTAGCACAAATTAACTAGAAATAAGATGGAAAGAGCAGGACAAGAATTTCAGGAAATTACCACTATCATTTTGATTCCTCTGAAGTACAAATCTGCAAGCCATAAAAGAGACTTGCACGTTGATTTTCAAGGTCAAAAGCTGTTGCAGCGTGCTAGCAGGATTTAGGGTATGCATATTAGCATGGGATAATTGTACTCTCCCCACCCCCATTCTGTATATGGTTTATGTTCTAGAAATCTCTCCCTAGCTCAGTGTATTATTGGTTTCCTGAGTCTGTACCCTCCTCTGCTGTAAACCTATTGGTTGTAACCCCTTTTCCCCTCCTTGTCTCTTCTCCTCTGGCTTTCCCTGGTTGGCTCTTTGGAGCTGACCACTCCCCTTTTCCCTTCCCTTTTAATCCTCTGCACCCCTTTGTTCTGCATTCACAGTCTCTGGGTTCCTTGCCCCTTACCCACCCCTCGCTTTCCACCCCTCTTCACCTTCCTTCACCCTGTGCCCATGGATCCTAATAAACTCCCTTGTAACCCCAGACTGTGATCCTGCACTTCTTTGTTCGCCGCCCCTCCACGATGACTTGTGTCCTCAGAGCCCCACTGCCTGCCACAGTGCCTTGTCATCACCCTGTGTCCCAGCGTGTCTTGGCTCCGGACAGCCCCCCTCTGTGCGGCGTGGGGTGTCGGTCCGTGAAACACAAGGCTGCGACGCCGCAAAAAGCTGTCTATCCTCCCTATACAGCAGGGTCTTCTTTCTGACTAATTCCAAGAGCTGATCAAACACATACAAGTGGCCAAAGGACAGTCATACTGGAGTTACAGTAGCTTCAGGATGAATCTATTACTTCTGTGGAGCATGAGAAAAGGTTCATAATTATTTACTTCACTGACAGTGCCTGAACTGTAAAATCTGAAGATAGTAAGTCTGGAGAGAGACACAAATGGGAAAACATAGGAGGGGGAAGTTTTTCTTTGAGCAGGCTGTGTCAGAGCAATAAAAGTCAATTGACAAATTTAGAAAATAGAAACTGAATGACTGTGTCATGCTGGACACTTATTGAAGGTAACAAAAGAGTACTGATGTAAAGCACTCTAAGCCTGATATTTTACCACAGGATTAACAGGAAAGAATGGTACTTCCAAGCAATAAGACAAATTCAGTTTTAATGTTGGCCACTGAAATGCTAAAAAAATATGATCCACAACTTTTTTACAATTCAAATTCCAGGACTCTGAGGTGTAATAGCACATAACCACAAAGCAACAAAAATACATTGTTCTGTAATGCTATGCATCCTAGTCTCATTTAGTAAAAAAAAAATTACTATCTTTTCTGATGTACAAAACCAATCATACTCCAAATTTTTGCCTGAATGTAAACATGTGATCAAACTGTTATAAAAAGAGTTTATGGTGGCTCATATACACAGTGGAAATATTAAATATACCTAAAAATGTCTGTTATAAAATCTGCATAAATAATTATCTGCAGGATTTGAGCAAAAACTTATCATAAACTAAAATCTTTGTTCTTTCTGAGATTTATGAAGACTTCAGATCACTGCCATCAATTTTGAAAGGAGGAAAATAGTATGAATAGTCAAAAAAATTAGTTATCAACTCATTTAAAGTAAAAGAAGAATAACTAAAAATTAGATGTTTTTACAGACAAACAGATAAACAGAAAATTTAAGTTTTAATGTTAAGATTTTTTGCTAAGGGTATTTTGTTTGTTCTCAGATTACAGGAAAATAAAAAAAGGGAAGAGTGCCCCTTATATGCTCAAAACAGTAAGTTACTGCTGGGATTCAGGTTATTGACCATAAACCACCATTCTATAACAGTCTCTGCAGTTTTGGTTTATTCCCTTACTTTACTAGTCTGAATATTTTAAATGCTTCAATACTGAAAGTTTGCGTTACAAAGCTCCCTGCTGTAAACACTTAGTTGAAACCAGTTATGTCTTGGCTTATAACTTAAAGAAAATTATCTTTTTAACATTTTTTTCTTATTTTTCTTTCCTTTTTTTTTTTTTGGTCAATGCATCAAAAAGAAAACAAGCAAATTTGAATCAAAGAATCAAAAAGGAAATATATAATATTAGTCCTGAAAAATAACCTTATATTATATGTAATATGCTCATTTTTATTCTTTTAATGAGGAGGAAAGGATTATCATTAATAATACACTACATATCAGATCAAACGTATCTGTAAGTTTCATTGCAATTAGTTTGTGATTCAGTTTAACTTTCTTCATGATAGTGAAACATAATTAGGAAATTACATTTTGAAAACTCAACCAGTGCAAAAAGTTTAGGTGAAATTTATCTCAACATTATTACATATCAGGATACAGGAATAAGTTTGAAAAATATGTACTTTTCCATTCTGAAATAAAAGTCCATTTTTATTTTAAGATCATATAGTACCTAGTTTGGTTTTTTTTAAAACCCTTGAAAGTAGAAGTGTCATACATTGATAAAAAATGCAGCAGATTTGAAATGCAAATTAATAAACAATCCTAAACAGATTTTGAAAGTGACCTCTGTGACTTAAAAAGTACATGTTCCTCAAGACTGGTGTCCTGGGTTGCAATATAGATGTATTTAAGTATTCTATTACCACCAGCTGTGAGCCGTTAGCTGCTATCACCTGCTAATGACCCACTCCCGATGACAGGCAATGGGCCATCAGGGACCCACCGTGTGACTCATGGACTTATCTCATCCCATTGTGGGATGCTCTGCCCAGGAGGGAGGAGCCAGGTGTTCCCACCTGGATATAACCTGGCCTTGGAACTGCCTAAGCTAGCCCTGTCTACTGGGCTCCCAGAGGACAAGAGCTACCACTGGATCTTCAGCTGGAGACTAGACCTTCACAGGATCACCGCTTCAACTGGACTACTTCAGTTGGACTGCTACTACCACCCTAACAGGGTGTTAGGTTGTATCTGACTTTGTCAGTGCTTTTCCTTGTATTATTTCATTTATTTTTAATCTCAATCTTGACTTGTGATCTCCCACTAGTTTGTTTTCAAACCAATACAACTGGAAAACTGTTCTTCAAGAAAACCCATACATCAAAGATGGTACCCTATATAAAAGCCATCTAAAATTCTATCCGGTTTTGCTGCTTCATTTAAGTCTTAAATTCTCCCTGCTTTCCACTGTAATTGGGACTTAGATAATGCCTTTCTAGGGAGTCTTTTAAAAGAAAGGTGAACTGTTACATGACTAATAACCTCCATATGAGACAAAATGTTTTGGTCACTGAATCGAGCACCCTGATTATTACACACAAGTGGCTTACATAGCCACCTACAGAATATATGGAGCTCTATCTCAAATCAGCTCAGTTTCTAGCTGCTGACCCTGGTTTGAGTCGCACTAGGTTGTTCCATATCCTCACTTCACTAATTGCTAGAAATTTTTTTTACTTTCCAAACCGAGTTCTTTCACTGAAAAGCTGCACTCATTTGTTGTTGTGCCTTCAAGTTTTCCTTTCTTCAAATATTTGCCATAAAGATACATCCATATAGATCAGTGACATTCTATTCAGATTTTTTTTGTCAGACAAGGCAGTTAGTTTGTCTCCTCTCCATTCCTACCAATCATTACTATGATATTCTTGAAATCAAATAGCTGTACTATTCCAGCTTAAATTTATTTTTCTTGTGATAGCTAACAAAAAATTGTGAAAGCTATTCATGTCCTGGGCTGCATCCAAAGCCCTGTGAACAGCAGGGGAGGGAGGAGATTCTGCCCCTCTGCCCTGCTCTGCTGAGACCCCACCTGCAGTGCTGCATCAGCTCTGGGCTCCAGCACAGCAAAGACAGGGAGCTGCTGGACCCAGGCCAGAAGAAGAAGAAGAGAAGAAGAAGAGAAGAGAAGAGAAGAAGGAGAAGAGAAGAAGAAGAAGAAGAAGAGAAGAGAAGAGAAGAAGAAGAAGAAGAGAAGAAGAGAAGAAGAAGAGAAGAGAAGAGAAGAAGAAGAAGAAGAAGAAGAGAAGAAGAAGAGAAGAGAAGAAGAAGAAGAAGAAGAAGAAGAGAAGAAGAAGAGAAAAGAAGAAGAAGAGAAGAAGAAGAAGAAGAGAAGAAGAAGAGAAGAAGAAGAGAAGAGAAGAAGAAGAAGAAGAGAAGAAGAGAAGAAGAAGAGAAAAGAAGGAGAAGAGAAGAGAAGAAGAAGAAGAAGAAGAAGAAGAAGAAGAAGAAGAAGAGAAGAGAAGAGAAGAGAAGAGAAGAGAAGAGAAGAGAAGAAGAAGAAGAAGAAGAAGAAGAAGAAGAGAAGAGAAGAAGAAGAAGAAGAAGAGAAGAAGAAGAAGAAGAAGAAGAAGAAGAAGAAGAGAAGAAGAAGAAGAAGAAGAAGAAGAAGAAGAAGAAGAAGAGAAGAGAAGAGAAGAAGAGAAGAGAAGAAGAGAAGAGAAGAAGAAGAAGAAGAAGAAGAAGAAGAGAAGAAGAAGAAGAAGAAGAGAAGAAGAAGAAGAAGAAGAAGAAGAAGAAGAAGAAGAGAAGAAGAAGAAGAAGAAGAGAGAAGAAGAAGAAGAGAGAAGAAGAAGAGAAGAGAAGAAGAAGAGAAGGAGAAGAGAAGAGAAGAAGAGAGAAGAGAAGAGAAGAAGAAGAAGAAGAAGAAGAGAAGAAGAGAAGAAGAAGAAGAAGAAGAGAAGAGAAGAGAAGAGAAGAAGAGAAGAGAGAAGAGAAGAGAAGAGAAGAAGAAGAGAAGAAGAAGAGAAGAAGAAGAAGAAGAAGAAGAAGAAGAAGAGAGAAGAAGAAGAAGAAGAAGAAGAAGAAGAAGAGAAGAAGAAGAAGAGAGAAGAAGAAGAAGAAGAGAAGAAGAAGAGAAGAAGAAGAAGAAGAAGAAGAAGAAGAAGAAGAAGAGAAGAAGAAGAAGAAGAGAAGAAGAAGAAGAGAAGAAGAAGAAGAAGAGAAGAAGAAGAAGAAGAAGAAGAAGAAGAAGAAGAAGAAGAAGAAGAAGAAGAAGAGAAGAGAGAAGAAGAAGAAGAAGAAGAGAAGAAGAGAGAAGAAGAAGAGAAGAAGAAGAAGAAGAAGAGAAGAAGAAGAAGAAGAAGAAGAAGAAGAAGAAGAAGAAGAAGAGAAGAAGAAGAAGAGAAGAAGAAGAAGAAGAGAAGAAGAAGAAGAAGAAGAGAAGAAGAAGAAGAGAAGAAGAAGAGAAGAAGAAGAAGAAGAAGAAGAAGAAGAAGAGAGAAGAAGAAGAAGAAGAAGAAGAAGAAGAGAAGAAGAAGAAGAAGAAGAAGAAGAAGAAGAGAGAAGAAGAAGAAGAAGAAGAAGAAGAAGAAGAAGAAGAAGAAGAAGAAGAAGAAGAAGAAGAGAAGAAGAAGAAGAAGAAGAAGAAGAAGAAGAAGAAGAAGAAGAGAAGAGAAGAAGAAGAAGAAGAGAAGAAGAAGAAGAAGAAGAAGAAGAGAGAAGAAGAAGAAGAGAAGAAGAAGAAGAAGAAGAAGAAGAAGAAGAAGAAGAAGAAGAGAAGAAGAAGAAGAAGAAGAAGAAGAGAAGAAGAAGAAGAAGAAGAGGAAGAAGAAGAAGAAGAAGAAGAAGAAGAGAAGAAGAAGAAGAAGAAGAAGAAGAAGAGAAGAAGAAGAAGAAGAAGAAGAAGAAGAGAAGAGAGAGAAGAAGAAGAGAAGAAGAAGAAGAAGAAGAAGAAGAAGAAGAAGAAGAAGAAGAAGAGAAGAAGAAGAGAAGAAGAAGAAGAAGAGAGAAGAGAAGAAGAAGAAGAAGAAGAAGAAGAAGAAGAAGAAGAGAAGAAGAAGAAGAAGAAGAAGAAGAAGAAGAAGAAGAAGAAGAAGAAGAGAGAAGAAGAGAAGAGAAGAAGAAGAGAAGAAGAAGAGAAGAAGAAGAAGAAGAAGAAGAAGAAGAGAAGAGAGAAGAGAAGGAGAAGAAGAAGAAGAAGAGAAGGAGAAGAGAAGAGAGAAGAAAAGAAGAGAAGAAGAAGAGAAGGAGAAGAGAAGAGAGAAGAAGGAGAAGAGAAGAAGAAGAGAAGAGAAGAGAAGAGCAGAAGAGAAGAGAGAAGAGAGAAGAGAAGGAGAAGAGAAGAGAGAGAAGAAGAAGGAGAAGAGAAGGAGAAGAGAAGAAGAAGAGAAGGAGAAGAGAAGAGAAGGAGAAGAGAAGAGAGAAGAGAAGGAGAAGAGAAGGAGAAGAGAAGAGAAGGAGAAGAGAAGGAGAAGAGAAGAGAGAGAGAGAAGAGAAGGAGAAGAGAAGGAGAAGAGAAGGAGAAGAGAGAAGGAGAAGAGAGAGAAGGAGAGGAGAAGGAGAAGAGAAGGAGAAGAGAAGAAGAGAGAGGAGAAGGAGAAGAAGAAGAAGAGAAGGAGAAGAGAAGAGAAGAGAGGAGAAGGAGAAGAGAAGAGAAGGAGAAGAGAAGGAGAAGGAGAAGGAGAGAGAAGAGAGAAGAGAAGGAGAAGAGAAGGAGAAGGAGAAGAGAAGAAGGAAGGAGAAGGAGAAGAGAAGAGAAGGAGAAGAGAAGGAGAAGAGAGGAGAAGGAGAAGAGAGGAGAAGAGAAGAGAAGAAGAAGAAGAGAAGGAGAAGAGAAGGAGAAGGAGAAGAGAAGGGAAGGAGAAGAGAAGGAGAAGAGAAGGAGAAGAAGAGAAGAGAAGGAGAAGAGAAGGAGAAGGAGAAGAGAGGAGAAGGAGAAGGAGAAGAGAAGGAGAAGAGAAGGAGAAGGAGAAGAGAAGGAAGGAGAAGAGAAGGAGAAGAGAAGGAGAAGAGAAGGAGAAGGAGAAGGAGAAGAGAAGGAGAAGAGAAGGAGAAGGAGAAGGAGAAGGAGAAGAGAAGGGAAGGAGAAGAGAAGGAGAAGAGAAGGAGAAGGAGAAGGAGAAGAGAAGGAAGGAGAAGAGAAGGAGAAGAGAAGGAGAAGGAGAAGGAGAAGAGAAGGAAGGAGAAGAGAAGGAGAAGGAGAAGAGAAGGAGAAGAGAAGGAGAAGAGAAGGAGAAGGAGAAGGAGAAGGAGAAGAGAAGGAGAAGAGAAGAGAAGGAGAAGGAAGGAAGGAGAAGAGAAGGAGAAGAGAAGGAGAAGGAGAAGGAGAAGGAGAAGGGAAGGAGAAGAGAAGGAGAAGGAGAAGAGAAGGGGAAGGAGAAGAGAAGGGGAAGGAGAAGAGAAGGGGAAGGAGAAGAGAAGGGGAAGGAGAAGAGAAGGGGAAGGAGAAGAGAAGGGGAAGGAGAGGAGAAGGGGAAGGAGAAGAGAAGGGGATGGAGAAGAGAAGGGAAGGAGAAGAGAAGGGAAGGCTTTGGGGTGACCTAATTGCGGCCTTTCAGTACCTAAAGGGAGCCTACAGGAAAGATGGAGAGAGACTATTTACAAAGGCCTGGAGTGACAGGACAAGCGGGAATGGCTTCAAACTGACAGAGAGTAGGTTTAGTTTGAACATTATGAAGAAATTCTTCCCTGTGAGGGTGGTGAGGTGCCAGCACAGGGTGCCCAGGGAAATTGTGGATGCCCCATTCCTGTAAATGTTCAAGGCCAATTTGGATGGGGCTCTGAGCAGCCTGGAAGGTGTCCATGTGATATCAGAGGGGTTGAAAACAGATCAACTTTAAGGTTGCCTCAAACCCAAACAAGCTATTCTATGATTCTGTGATTTTATTATTCTATAGTTTGAATGGAAATGAATCTCTGCTCTACATACTGTTTGTACTTGTCCTACCTGTAGTAGAAATATAAGTACTGCAAAGGATAATAAGCATTTATATCTTGAAAAATCTCCCTCTTGGATTTTAACATTCTTTAACTGGAATTAAAAAGGCAGGAGTGCCCTCTTACATAAACACAGATTTTCTTCCTGTTTCTTAAAGGATTTATTTCGCATGCAAGAAAGAAAAACAAAAAAAAAATTAACAGAATGACAATGCAATACGGTTCTTTCAGGGTGACTATTGATTATTTTCTTACAACCTTTTGAAGCTCTCTCTGCAAAATGTAAAATGACACCAATTTAAACGTTTTCTAATTTTAAGGTGGTTGCTCCTAGGTTGTGGCATCATGGAAGAAAAGTTTCTTCTTTACCATAACATAGACATAAAACATATCAAAACTGAGTATTTCCTTGGTAAATGGGGAGAGATTCGTGAATGGCAGTAATTTGCATAAAACAGGTTTTAGGTAGGTTTGTTATGTTGACTGTATGCCATGAGTGCATGGAAGATGGGAGGTTTGTATTCACAAAGAAAATCAACTTGCTTTATACTTGATGGATAAAAAAATAACAACTGAAACTATCCTCAGAAATGTAAAATGCAGCTGCCCTGCATTTAAAACCAAAATGGGACATCTTCAGAATACACAATACTTGAAACAGAGCTGCCTGGTAAATATAGTTTTTGGGAAACTGTTCTTCCATGGAAATATTTACATTTTTTAATGACAGTGCATTTATCCCACAGTCTATGAAAAATAAATTAAATCAGTCTCTCTGCATTTCTCTCTCACTTTTCAAATGTGCAAAAATTTCTGCAGATTTCCACATGAAGCCTCTGCATTGATTTCCTTTGTATTTACGACGTTTTAGAGGAAAACTGTTCTGACAGGAGGAAAAGGAGGACATGAAATAGTTTGCCTCTTTACATTCCTTCAATATGTGCTGGAATGGAAGAAATAGGAGATATTGTGTCAATGTCCATTATATCTTTTAGCAGAATGTTATTAAAAACAAAAAACCCAAACCCAATATTATTCCCAAGGGAGCACCTGCAAAACACTCATACATTTTCATAAGGTAGTTTACATATTGCATCGGCCAGGTCTTGTTGATATAAACCACACATAGTTCACTTTATGTGGTGTTTTTTGATTCTCAATGCTTTTCAGACCTACAGTTTAAAAAAGGTAGATTGAATTCTCTGAAATGTGTCTCATAGCATTCATCATCATTCACTGAATGTGGGATTAAAACTAAAGAAAAAGAAATAACTGTATGGGAATGTGTTCATATTTTACAAATAAATAATTATGTAATAAATTCTTAAAGAATCTACATGTACAGGAGGATTGGCTAACAATCAATAAAGACAGATTTCCAGCAAGGCTAGCTAGTTATCCTAGTTTATTTGGGAAAAATGCATGACAGAATCTATGTCTGATTTGGTGCTTTGTTCCAGCATAAAATTATTTCCAGATTCAGCAATCTGTTATTTTTTCATTAAAATATTTGAAGAAAAAGAAAACACCTGTAGAAAAAGTGTGTTTCAAACTGGCTTTGAAAAATGCTTAGAGACCAAGTGAATTTTATAAAACCAATGACACCTTTTGAAACCTCTAGTGAAGAACTACAGTCATAAAAGGTAACATAAACTGAGGTGATAAAGATCACAGACAAGAACAGAAACAAATATTGCCCTTGGAAATGCATAATGGCACAATGACTGAATAAGGTGATTATATCAAGGAACATATGGAAGGAGTTGTCACTTTCAGCATTTCCTTTAGCAATTCTCAGCAAGATGGCTGCAGCTCGAGTAAAGACATCATTTACCTTGCCCTGAAAATGTGATCTTTTCATGCTCTGTGCTCTGTCTCCCTCACATATTCATAACATATGGGCTTAATGCAAACATTTGATACACGTGTCCTCTTAGTGCACTGTGGCGTCTCCTGGCCCGATGCCGGAGGCAGCGAGACACAGTCCTTGAATTGGTGGGCAGTGAAGGCTCTCGCTTGGTAGAGGAGGTTGGCGGAGTTGGGAGGCAAGGCCTCACCGGGAGGAACGGCACAGAGGACCGAAGGCAGTGATGAGAAATGCAGGCTACTCTCGAGCAGGGAAAGCAGAGGGTTTATTGAAGGGCATGAGGAGGGATGAGGCAGGTCGGAGGGGTGCTCGGAGAAGCCCCGAGCAGGGCTGTGCAGGGCTTTTTAAGGGACCGGTAAAAGGGGAGGAGCCAAATGGAAGGGAGCCAATGGGGTTGGGAGAACATTAGACCGATAGATTTTGCAGCCAATGGGAACACAGGAGGGGAGGGTACATTTTTGAACCAACCAATAATACACAACTTGAGCTCAGAACAAAGGAGAACATTCCAGAATATAACCATATATGGAACAGGGGAGGGGGAGAGACTTCAGGCCAATCGCATGGCTCATTGGCGCATATTCACGAGCCCTGCCCTGAGGCCCACTGGGAGTGCCCCAAAGAGTCACCCTAACTGAAGAGTCTCTTCACTACCAGGACTCGTCTGGGGCTTCGCCTTTGCAGTCTGAGTTCGCAGTGCCTACTTGGGCCATGGCAACCGCAACATTGCACTCTCCAGACATTACAGATTTATTACTTGAGGGCTGAAGAGTGGCCTTTAGCTAGCCTAAAACCTCTCCTCTCTCACAGAAGGCACCAAAGACAAGTAGCTGAAATCCTTGAGTGTGAGATTGTGACTGAATATCTTTGTCATCTGCATCTCTGCAGAAGAAAAAGCTGTGACATGCAAGCCAGCATCAGTTCACTTCCTTCAGAGATGAAAGGTAGCGCAACAAAAGCTCCTGGTTAATGAACTCCAAAAAGCTGTTGACAGATGCAGGAAAACCAGCACGGTCATCTGGTATCTTACTATACGATGAGAAATCTTCAATCACCATGAAAAAAGTAAAATTCATTTCATACTTACATCTAAAGCAAATTGAAAGGTATCTACTGCTGCTTATCTGCCAATCTCACATAAGCTTTGCTCCAGAAAGATCAGAGTGAATGGTAGAAGGAGAGATTGTATTTACAAAGCAACATTGTTTTGTATGTTTGTTTGTTTGTTTTTAACTAAACCCAAATCCACATATTTATTAACTGCTGGCATCTTATCAGTCAAAAAAATTAGTTAAGAACTTTTTGAATATAATGGGCAAAATGTTCATTTCTACCATAGTTATTCATAACTTCGTTTTCTGACACCAAAACAGAGCACAGTTTTGATGGCTGTTGATTACATTTTAATGTTTCTTGCTCTTAAATTCAATATCTTTTGAATAATCTATTCACCAAAGTGTTTGGTTTGGGGCTCTTTTGTGAAGTGCCATGAGAGTTATCACCACTTCTTTCTCTTAACAGCATCCCAGCTACTATAGTTTAGTTTATAAGAAGCTATACTGTTAGATAAAATTATTAGTGTTTTAACTAATGCTAAAGTGGTAAAGTGGTTTTACTAATTAATATTCTATTTTATTTGAATTAGAGGGTTTACTTTGCTAACTATGAAACTTCCTGATTATAAACCCATGTCTTCTCCTAGTAAGCTGTTTCTTTGAAGAAACTTAGAAATTTTTTAATCTCATAAAAAAAAAAAGTGACAAGCAATAACAAAAAGGAAAAAAGTGTACTTTTTGTCTCATTCAGAAGAATGTATTATCTTCTCTCAGTCAAAGACAACATGCACAGAGTCTGACAAGCATTTCATTTATTGCATACAAAACAGATTATGAGATTACTTGTCGTCATATGGAGTCACAGTAAGTAAATAAGGCATTTATTGGTATGTTTTCTACAGCTACATTTTATTATACTATAAAGTATATAAATTACAGGAACTGTCTACCTATGCTACAATCATCTGTCCAGAGACCAAAACACTGTATTTCCTGAGAATGCATTGAATTACTCTTTAATCTTCTTAAGACATTAAACCAAATAGACCTGTCTAGATAATACTGGTAAACTGTACATTTTAATTTTGAAGATTATATAGCATCCATATGTGTTACTCTGTTTCAAAAAAGCATTCACCTCCTTCAGCTGTTCTACTTCACAAAATAAGCTATCAGTAAGAGATTTGTACAAACTAGACAAAAAAACAAAAGAAAAGAACAAGCAAAAGAAATACACAAAGGTTATTCAAACTCCCTTATCTGTGCAGAAATTAGAGGTCTCCTTTTTGAGAAGGAATAGAAGTAGGCTTCTCATGGGGCAGTCTCAAAGCTGTGAACCATGCGATTTTGCTATTAACTCCTAATTCCTGCTACAAACTTTGCCTTTCAGTGCTCTTTAGAGATCTACCAGTACAGTCAAATTTATATGATGAAATATAGTCGACTTTATCTGAGAAAGTCTTGATTATTTGCTAGTGAAGCTTTTCTGAAGAAAATATCAGCCTCTTTATTCTTTTAAAGGTGCATATTTATTTGATGTTAAGGATTCATTAATTAAAAAAAAAACAAAACAAGAACAAAAAAACCACAAACAAACAAAGAAAAAAACACCTGAAAGAGAAAGAATTATTCTGAATACTTTGTCTTTTAAAACTGCTGCTATCCCTACAGAGATTATGGAGCTGCTTAACAAACTTTTTGTTGCTTAGTATGATCAAAGCACTGTAAAAGCAAATATATTTGAATTTTGGTTCTCTTTAGAAAAAAGTTCATTCCAAATAACATGGTTTAACGTGGTTAAATTATAAGTCAATCAGCACATGCCTTCAGTTCTTGGAATTAGACCTCTGTGTACATTTGAAGAAATTTTATATGCACAATGTAAAAAGCAATGGTGCATGAAAGTAAAGTGTTCAAGAAAGGACAAGTCTTATCAACTTCTCCTCATTTTATTGGAATACAAAGTAGAATATTTAACTTTGCAGAGATATTAGGGTTGGAAGAAAAAATCTCTTCCACATTTAAAATGCAAGGTTACAGAATTTCATATCACAGTAGTGAAGTAATTTTTCATAACTTCATGGCAAGTTCTGTCTGCTCTCTGACAATACAATGTATTATTAAACAAACTGCCTCCCAAGTGACTAGTATTATTATGGATCTAAATTTTGGAAATTGCTATAAGCACCCACAATTATCCTAAAAATAAAGATATGTCTTCTTATTTCTAAACACAGCCTGTTAATGTCAGGGACCACAGCAGCAGCCAAGCTTTCCAAGAGGCAAGACCTCACCTGGGGAGGTGCTTGCTGGAACTGCTACCCTGTCTATGCCTCCCACCACTGTCATGCCTCTTCAGCATTGCCCTTCCTCTCCTGCATGGTCTGGTCTGCTCTTGACATTCCAGCTCTCCCTTTTTTTCACCTGTTCTACCTGTCTGACTTCTTCAGATATTTTTCTTTGAGCTAAGCATTTTCTGTTTATTTAATTACATGGATCTCTAACTAGCTTATTGCTTAATGAATAGATTAATTTATTGATCATTCACCTAATGTGTCTACTACCTGACCTTTTAGCTAATATATTCTGTGATTTATATACTCTGAATTGTCTATTTGTTTGTCTTGGATTACATGATATTTAATTAATCCATTGTTTTATTGATTCTTTTTTTAATCACTGGTTTACAGTTAATTAAACTGCTATCTTGCATAAATAATCAGCTCATTCGTTATCTATTTCTTCAATTCTTTCTCATTGCTCAACTTTTTTGCCCATGACATATAGCCTCAGTCACTTCTTCTCTGCAATGCCTTCTGTCCCTTAACATTCACTCCCTCATGGATTACTTTCCCTTTGCACTAGTTTTCCTCAAACATAGCTTGTCTGCATTTATCAGTTAGGTGCTACCAATCCTTCATAGCTCTCTAAGGGAAAGATGACAAAAACAGTCAAAAATCACTGCAAAATCTCTCAAAAAATCTGAAGAAAAATAGGACTGAAACTCCATGCTACTTTTCCTTTGATGTCTCCATATATATTCAACTTCGTCTCCTTTTAGCTTCTATTCTATTTTGTCTAATTTTAGTTCTTTATTTTACTTGTCTCCTCCCCACATCGCTGTTCTCTTTCTTTCTGGAATTAAACCAAAATGAAACAGAATTTTAGGCCATTGAAAATGCTAGATTAGATCCTTGTAACTTGGCAAAGCCCTGACAAAATTTGCAAGTCTTGTACTGAGATAACATGAAGCTTAACATTACTTTGTAAGACTTCTAGTCTTTAGGTCCCAAAGGTGTACTCTGGACTGCAATCCTCTAAAGAGGCAGTGGACCCCCCTCTTCATCTGTTACCATCAGATTGCTGGAAATTGAGTTACCAAATCCAGAATTTTTTAACTCGATTCCCAAGTATCTGTTGTTCTGTGGACTGATGGAGAAAATATTTCCAGCTATAGAAATGGAGGTCAGACATCTGTAACTGTTTTTATTGTTTTAAATGGAGATTATAAAAACATCTACCCGAATCACAGACCAGTCTTGCCATGACTGTGGGAATCTCACCTACTTTCCATCTCCTAGATGTCAGTCCAAAACTTTCATAGCATTTCCAGAATACAGTCAAATTCAAAACACTTACAGACGAAAGTGAAAATTCAAATTGAGCTCTCAACATTTTAAGGGTTGAATAATGATGGCTTTTAGGGAACCAAGTTCATGAGCCACAGATGTTCTCTTGAATAAACCTAGGACATGCTGTCTGACAGAAAAAAAAGGAATTCCAGGTCTCAGATTTCTTCAGGAAAACACCAAGTAACATAGCAGATGTTGTATATCTGTTGTTTGTGTAAATGGAGCTTTCTGCTCTACATCTACTTGCAATAAGCCTTGGATTCTGTGAGTCCACTCTTTTAAAAAAGTAATTAAATTATCTCTCCTTCTCTGTCTCAGTGACACACAATCTTATGCTTCATGTTTAATTGCTGAAATATCTGAGACTACACATAAAGTGGTTTAAAAGTAGATGCCTTGTCTTTCTACTTAGGGTGTAAATTTTAGAATGTAGGCTTCCCCACAGAAAAGTTGAGTAATAAGGAACAATGGGGAAGAATTTAATCACGCCAGCAGTTAGGGACATGATTAATGCATTAGCAAAGGGAAATATAATGCACCCCGTGGGAAATGAAAAATCCTCAGGGTTCTGTTTTAATAGTCTAAATCTTACCCTTTCAATAACTGTAAAGCACTGAAATTTTGTTTACTACAAAGCTACAAAGCTACTTTAGAGAGCTTGTTATAAGATGGAAAAACATGATCCAAGGTTTGTTTGGTTTTGCACTCTTTAGGTCCATAACTTGCAGAAGAAAATTAGAAGAAACAAAGAAACAAAGCAGAAACAAAGCAGAAACAAAGCAAAAAAAGCAACCAAAAACATTCAATGTTGTTACTTAAATAAAATGCTTCTCTAAAAGTAATTCCCAATGTTTCCTAGTAAGCAAACTGCACAAAACCAGTGTGGTCTTGGACTCGGTAATGCATTCTCAGAAGTAATTCATTAGTTACTAGGGTGTGAGCAATTAGGCAAGGGTGTGAGCATTTCTCATCCTGTGAGATGAGAATGCAGATCTCAGACTTATTGCTGTAACTTAACCATTTGTTGAGTGCACCTCATTCCTTTTATTTCATGGTTCATGAACTAATCCATTAAAAAAACATTGTTCATGGACTGATCCTAATTTTTGCACTTTTTTATGTTATTAGTAAGCACTGAGAGAGGTAGCCATTGATAGTTCAAGGGGGGTTTTAACTCCCACCAGTTTGGAGAGAGAAAACATTGCATCTTTGATTTAAATGACTGTACTTATGTTTGTCAAATGGCCATTTCTAGTAATGTAGTCTGTTTACATTTCTTATAATATGCGTAATTTAAAGTGAAGGTTTGTCCTTTTAAGGGAAGCTAGAAAAGTCAAGTGAACATTTTTTGTTTGTTGGTAACTTTTTCTCATTGAAATCTCTTTGTTTAGTAGATTTTCTTTGTTGGAAAGGGAATTAACTGAGCAGGAGCATTTAGTGACAACACCATCAATGTGGTGTATTGTTAGATCATTACATTTTTTGTAAGCTCTATCCATTTCTATTTTAACACAGGCAGAAGTTCCTACTTTTGTCTTTTTGTTCTATTCAATAAACTCTATCAATTATCACTATCTGTCTTACCAAAAGAGGTATATATTCAGTATCAGAAGAAGTTACAAGTTATTTTAATTTGGTAGAAATTAGAACAAATTAAAAGTTAAGTAGCATTAGATCATTAAACATCTCAGTACCCTCCTGGAAGAATCTAAATGATTTTTAATTATTGTTTTTTGCCCTTCAAGCATATTTGTTGCAGAAAATGTTTTTCTGTGTGTGCTCTGTGCTATCTCTTAAAATGTTAAAGTCAAAATATTTGCAGCTCCAAATGAGGAGGCAGGATCTTGCATCACAGAAGCAGAATTGTACATTACAATTATATTTCACTCAGAAACTTAAAAACCAAAAAAGTCTGAAAGTTTAAAAAACATAAAGTACTAAATTAGTGTAGTAAATTGTTTTGTACCACGTATCTTACTTGTCTTCTGTCTGAGGAGCTAGGTGTGTAATTTCAGTTTTGTCAAACCTTCTGCAATATTCTTAGAAGTTAACACGTTTTGGAAAGCATAATACTTAAAGTGAATAACTTATATTCTTTAACTGTCCCACTATTTCTCCATATTTGTTTCTGTCTCTATATTCTATCTGCTCCAAACAGCTCAAACTTCAGTTTTACTCCCTTTCTTTGAGGCAGAATGTGCAAAGATTTGAAGGAGGCAGATGAAAAGTAACAGAAGTTCCTTGATACGAATATGTGGACAAAAAAATCCCTCAAAAAAACCCCCAAAAGCCCCAGCAGACAGACACCACTAATTATTGGCTTTGCAAGTTCCTCCATCACAATCACAAAACAGTCCAGTGGTTGTATCTTCCCGCCCTCCCCCCACGTTTCTCTGGTTATCGGGACTTTGGATTCTGGTGACTCTCACCCTAATGGAAAGCAGCCTTGATTGACAAAAGTGATAAAAGCAATAGAAGTGATAAGAATGAAAAAAGACTACTACCATCTGGGTTCCCACTTATTACTCTGTCATTGGAAAGATTTATCAGCTGATGCCCCCAGGTAGATAATAAAGTGTACTAATGCTATCTTGGCCAGCAGATTACTCCTCCAAACATCTTAGGTCTATTCATATCTGTGCTTTCAAAATTGCATGTGTAATTTAAAGCAAATTACTGACAATCTCCCTGTTCTTCTCCACTGTAAAATTAAACATGAATTTTCTTATTGTGCAGCACTTTAAAGCTTTATGTGTAGCAATGTGGGGTTTTAGGATTCCATGTGCTCTCTTTGTTTCCCCGCTCAGTGTACTATTGGTTCATTTTGAAATATACATTTTGCTGTACCCGAAATCTATTGGTGGGTTCCCTATGCCTGTCTTCCCTTCAGACTCCCTGGGACTGGCTCTGGGGGAGACAGTCCCTCCCCTTCCTTTCCCTTTATAAGTCAATGTCTGGATCAGCTCAAGGTCTTCTCTCTGAGCTGGCAGCCCTTAACCTGTCCCTGTTTTTCCTCCCCTGCAACACCCTTTTCCCCGTTACCCCAAATAAACCTCCCTACCAGAACAGAGATGGAGTCCAGTTCTTTCCTTAGTCTCACTATATTCCTGCTGAATTGACGTGGTTTGGAGACCCCTGCCATGCCGCGGAACCTTGGGGGCTGCCCGCCCCAGATCCGGTGGGATTACACGGACCAGGAACCCCAGCCCGGGCGGGAGCCGCCCTGTGCAGCCCTCCCGGACCGTGCTACATCATTTACGGGTTACAAATATTATGTGATCAATTATGGCTAGAAAGTTGAAATCATGTGCACATTTTTTGCATTTATTTCTTTTCCTGTTAATTTCATGTATGCATTTAAATTGGAATTCATAACTACATTTTTGTTTTAATCTAGTGCTTTGTATAGCCTACCTATCAAGTCTGCATCATTTTTCCAAAGAACTTAGTACCTTTTTTTTCTTTTTTGTGTGCCTAATTCTATTTTGGGGAGCCAAGCTCAAGTACTTTCCACATAAAAAACAAAATCCTCAATGAAAGACTGGCAGCCTCCAACTGAGTCCGGTTTGGTGACTCAGAGTACACTGGACAACACATGAGCATGTGCCAACCTCAATTCCAGTAAAACTGACATACTGGAGGCCTTTCCCAACACTTCTGAGATTACTTGACTGCATTTGAACAAGTGTTATGCCATACAAATACCAAATCTACTAAATGGTTGTGTAAACTTTCAAAATGAACAGCAGTCAAAGGGTGTAATTGCTCATTTACAAGCCCAAATGACAGGGTGGAAAATGTTCAACCCAGTATCACATACACTTTTCTTTTAACTTCATTGCTACCTCAAAACAAGTATGTTCAAAGGGATAAGTTTCCTTAAATATGCCCAGCAGTTCCTTTTCTCTTTACTTTCCTCAGACAGACTAAATGATTTATCTTGGAGAGGTTCAGAAAGGCTTTAAAACCAATGAGAGGAAAATTTGGTTTGTAGTCATTTGGAACTCACAGTCTTTCTGTGACTTTTTTTTTTTAAATCCCAAATTAGTTTTTTCCTTATTTTGTCTTCTTCCCTAAGCAGACAGAAGAAAATCCTCAATCTTTCAGAAAATATGAACTTTCTTAACATTTACTTTCCACCAAAATCACATTTTTAAATAGAAAATTTATTAAGATAGAACAAGCTTTAGGAAAATGCATATTTTTGGTCTAATATTTTCCCTAAATTATTAAATTACAATAAATTCTAAACTAGAACTAAATTAATTACATCTTCAACCTTAAAAACCTTACAAACATGGAGAAGTTTTCTTCTAACAGGGAAAGCAATGACTGAGTACTAACTTTTCCCAAATGGCCATTACTTATATAAACCTAATATGATAATTTCTTTACATCTCAGCAGTCTGCTCAACTCCTTAAAAGGAAATATTAAGCTCTGTCTATGCAAAACCCCAAATTTCTTTTATGTTCCAATTCTTCCCAGATAGGATAGCTATTGGGACAGGAACATCTATGCATTTTGAACTCAGAATATCCTCTAAATCATCACTGAAACCAGGCTTCTGTGTGGGTTACATGGGTTCAGAAGTCAGTAACTCGTGAATATCTGAATAACCTACCAGGTGTTAATATCTTTTTCATGGCA
This sequence comes from Entomyzon cyanotis, assembly GCA_024500445.1. NCBI lineage: Eukaryota > Metazoa > Chordata > Aves > Passeriformes > Meliphagidae > Entomyzon > Entomyzon cyanotis. The sequence goes on from JAKEPQ010000756.1 coordinate 8,983,411, forward strand.
CGAGTTCTTAATCCTAAAGCTCTTTGCTCTTTACAGACTACATTCAGAATGTAGTCCATGAACAGCAAATCTACTAAATAAAAGAGTAAATGGGAAACAGAAACACATTTTAAGGTTGTCTCATCATTGGAGAATGCAATTTAGGAAAATATTTCAATACCTTTCTACTCTGTAGTAAATACAATTTTATCTTTCCATTAAAGAGGGGAGCTAATGTACTTTTTACCAATAATTCATCAGTTCTGTGTCATGACATTCTAATTTAAACAGTTAGCACTGTGATAGTAAAGTGACTAGAAGCAATGCTTTTCATGCTTTTATTAGCAAGTCTTTCCATGAACTCCATGTCAACTATAACAAAGTATTAATAATTTTTTGTATATCTTCGGTGAATTATTTTCCTTTTCAAGATGACAGCTCTGAATGGTAAGATTGAATTATTTTCCGTTTATGTGAAAGACTCTAAAAAGTAATATAAACTTAAGGTCTTTTCAGTATTGTTTAAACTACACACTGTGACATCTATGTTTATATTTTGTAATAAAAGCAGTGGGACATCATAGAATTGAGTCCTAAGAATAACAAAAAGAAGACTAAAGTCCATATGAAGCTGTTATCCAATAACCATTTCAGACGGAGGCTGAGTCAGTATGTAGAAAACAGATATACACTGACTCGGCGTCCATTTGAAACTATTTAGAAATATTTAGAAAATATTTCAAGGGATTATTCTTTCTTTTTCTCCCTTTCATTGTAGTTATAGAAAGGATGTTAGCTATTGATACTACTTTACATACCTTGTCACTGTAAATGACTCCCCTCACATGTATTTCCATTTAATGCACAAGGACTTTAAAAGTTAGAAAATGATCGACTGTAAATGCTTTTGAGTTTACAGAACTTGAATTAAACATAAAAAGGTTCACTTACACAAAGTTGAATGCTTTCATTTCATATGAAAACTAGGGACAAAATTTTATATGGCAAATAAAAAAAAAATTCTATTTGGCAAGTTGGACTTTAGTATCTATTGGCATTTAGCTTCCTAGTTACACTTTACTAAAGAACCAAGAAAACGAGCTGTTAAGTATTCTGAAATTAAGATTGGGTTCCCCTCCCTCCCCCTTTCCTCTGTAGCCTTGCAATAGCTCTCTTTTTCCAGGACAGGCATTTTCACCAGAGGAAATACCTAAGTGAACTTCTTCTGCTACTGTTTTAGAAAGCAGTAAGACAATTAAGCTGGAGAACTCCTGCAATCTAAAATAACTCAGTGTCTTCCATGACTTATTTGTTTGGTGGTTTGGTTTAATTTAGGCCTGTTTCCCAAGCAAGGCTGTCATGTGCTCCAGTAGTCAGTTGAGCTAGCACAACTGACTGGCAGTCTGAGATTGTTTGCTCTGAATTGCAGTCTGTACCATGCTGAGAACAGCCAGGAAGAAAAACAGTAGTGAATCCCAGCTGATTCCCTGCCTCGATCCAGCCATGCTCATCCCTCAAAATCAAAGAAAACCTAGTGAGGCATACACTTTACCTCCCTGAACAGGCCCTCCTGCACTTTTACAGAAAGAAGGAATATTACAACCAAGGGCTTTGCTTATTTTTTAATAGTGAGTTCCTTGTGGGATATTTGCTAGAGAGCCTGAAGGAAATGTTTTTGTCTCTAACATGCTGCACTGATGAGTGCTTAAATGTAAGCTACAAGATTAGTTGTGCTGAGCAAAGGCTCAGCAGTGAGAGGGATTGTATGAAATGATTCAGAGCAAAGCATGTCCAGAGAGTTGCTGTTCTAGCAGCTGTGAAAGGACTGGGAATCAGGTCTGTCTCATTCAGCTGAGGACTCTAGAAGCAGCAATCACCCTGGAAACCTAAGGGCACACACAAACAACTCAGTGCATGGATTCTTTGGTGAGCCACTACCTTTTCATTGCTACAAATGCAAGCTTAGAATTTTGGCCTTCTCCTTTATGAACAGCATGGAAACTTTATTGCCAATGACTGTCAGCTTGTAGATACTTTTATTAACTGGTAATGCAGATAGCTAAAAGTAGTTAAACCAATTTCATTTACTTCTTTACCACAACACATTAAATTTTACATGCCAGGTAACAGATTGTCCATAAACATTACTTTTTAAATGCAATAATTATAAAAGAAAATAAAGCTGTTTTAATATCTGCAACAGCATCACTGATTCCTAGATGATTGCTGATAACATAATTAGAGTTCCCAATGTTTTTTTTTCTAGGGACCATTCAACATCAATGGCTTAACAAATCTTAAACCTTTGCTTGTTCATTATATAAAAGTCTTTGTAAGAAACAAAGACCTTACTGGAGAAATTAAAATTGCAGAATTTCGCCAACACAATGGTCCATTTCTACATCTTCTAAGGATATGTTTGTGGACATGTAAAGGAAGAAAGAGTGAGAGAGGAGAATTATGTTTATAGTTTCCTTAAATGATTTAGAAATCATATTTCAGTTTGTGGTTACTGCACAGACTGCTCTGGCAAAGCTCTCTCAGATTTAATTTGAAGTTTTGTTGGTGTATAGATTATCTTTACATCTCCTAAATCCCTCTGTTTTCATTTTTTGTATTTATGTCTTACAAAAAATTAATTACATTCAGGCAAACTCCTCTTATGTAACATCTTATATGGAGTCTTTATTTCTACTATACTAAAACAAATGGCACTAAACTAAACTAAAGTAAACAAAAGTAAACGAAACTAAACTATTTTATTGGGTTTGTATGGCCAGGTTTTGGTAGTGGGGGGCTACAGGGTTGGCTTCTGTGAGAAGCTGCCAGAAGCTTTGACCATGTCTGACAGAGCCAATCACAGCCAGCTCCAGGATGGACATGCTGCTGGCCAAGGATGAGATCATCAGCAGCACTGATGACACCTCAGGGATTAGGGACTTAAGAAAAGGGGGAAAAACTGCCCAACAATCTACAGATGGAAAGAAGAGTAAGAATATGTGAGACGAGCAGTCATGCAGACACCAAGATCAGTGGAGAAAGAGGGTCAGGAGGTGCTCCAGGAGCCAGAGCAGAGATTCCCATGCAGCCTCTTGTGCAGCCCATGGAGACACAGCTGTGCCCCTGCAGCCCATGGGGGACCACAGGAAAGCAGAGATCCGCCTGCAGCCTGTGGAGGAGCCCACACCAGAGAAGGTGGATGCCCAAAAGAGGCTGTGTCCCTGTGAGAAGCCCACGCTACAATGGGCTACTGGCAGGACATGTGATCCATCCGGGAACCCATGCTGGAAGAGTTCATAAAGCCCATAGGAAAGATCCCCTTTGAAGAAGTTTATTGGGGATTATCTCCTGTGGGGGGGACACCAAAGTGTGTAAGAAGACCTCCCCCTGAGGAGGAAGGGACAGTAGGGACAACTTGGGGTGAACCAACTGCATCCTCCTGCAATACATGGCAGGAGGTAGAGAAAATGGGAAGTTGAACCTGGGAAGAAGGGAGGTGTGGAAGAAAGGTGCTTTTAAGATTTGGTTTCATTTCTCCTTACCTCACTCTGATCTGATTTATAATAAATTAATTTTCCCAAGTTGAGTCTGTTTTACCCATGACAGTGATTGCTGAGTGATCTCTCCTTGCCCTTATCTTGACCCATGAGCCTTTCATTATATTGTCTCTCTTCTGTCCAGCTGACCAGGGGAGGGATAGAGAGGCTTTGATGACACCTGACTTGAACCCTCCACAACTATATCCAGATATATTGATTTATTCCCTTACTACATAAAGGGAAATTCTTTTTGCTGTCATCTAGATAAAACAGTAGTGCTGGTGAATGTTCAGTTAAATAATGAGAACTTGCTTTGAAAACTTAGAATCAGAGAAAGGATTCTGATGAGTTTATCTAGTGATATAGGAACAGCAGATACAGTTTCTTATTGAACAGTGGGTTCGTCTTCTCCATTTATGACTGTCAAGATCTTCTCATTATAGATCTATCCTGTTTTGCCTGCCGCTCCATAACAGAGACTCTTTGTTTTCCAGAGCAGGCATGTTTACAGTACCATGAGTTACCCCTGTACCATTAAATTATCATGGCCTCATGCCCAATTTCATCTTCTTGAACACCATTCTCTCTAAGCACTCTGTCACTGCAGATAGAGTAGAAAAAAGAAAGAAACTTGAAACAGGCAAAATTTGTAAATTCAGTGTATCCTGATAAACAGCATCAGCCTATACTGTTGACAGCTGTCTTGAAATGTGAAACCAAGAAAGGCAGGGTGGTTGACAAATTTCCGTTTGGGTAAGAGTTGCTAGGCTGCTGGAGGTACTAAGGTCTAATATCAGCAGGATATTAGGAACAGAACTTTTACTTGTCACATAGTCAATAAAAATACCAAACATATTTTAATGAAAAATTTGCATGTAAAGAAAAAAATCCATGCTCTGGAATATTCACATTTTGGTATAATTTCTTTTGTAAACTAATAGGAATCTTTTACATTTGAAATATATGTTAATCCTTATTCACATTCATCACAATAAAGACAAATTTAATGATTCAGGCAAGTGAGAAGAAACCAGATGATTATGTGTCATGTTAGAGCTGAACTAACATATGCACAAAGCAACAGGAAGAATTCTTTTAGTTTGGTTTCCATTGACCCAACGGACCAGATGGTGCCTCTATAGCTCAGTTGTCCTTCTATCTCCTGATGCAGTTGACAGAACTGGTATTCTGCAGGACAGCCAGGGGAAACCTGCAAGTGGAATAAAACTGGGTTGAAGAGCTCTCTCCAGCTTTGCTATTTTCAAATGAGATTTCAAAAGCATACCTAAATTAAGGGAGTGATCAGAAAGCACCTTGCCCAGCAAACACTGGCAGGGAACATTGTTACTTGGTAGTGATTGCATCTCCTGCACTTGCAGATGTCAAAGTGGGGCTAGCACAGAAGGTATGCCAGGTTCCTGTTGCAGACAGTTCCTGGTGTGCTGCTTCAACCTCCCTTTCAAGAGAGCTAGTACCCTACAGCAGAAAGTGTAGCCCTGGATTTCTGTGCAGACATCCTAAAATTTATATAGGAAATTCATTTTTATTGCTGAAATAATCACGTCTCACAACATTGTTTTGACATGGAGCCAGATCTTAGAGAGTCCAAAAGCAACAGGACGATAGATGCACATGGAAGAGGAATAGAACTAGAGTTAAGTGACTGCTTTATTCTCATTCTTGTGCACAAGCAGTCTTGTGTAACTTGGTAGTCTCCAATGACAAAGTCTGATTAGCACATATTAAACTAATTATGTGAAAGATCCAATAAATACCAAATACATAAAAACCCCAAGCTGAAATCATTAATTCTCTGCTTGTTAATTTCTCTATTGCAGCTGCATTGTCATTTCTAGGCAAAGTAATGACACAAAGACACCTTTACTTTTCGTCATCCATTTTCCTTTGATGGAAAAATGATGTGTGATTGATAGTGGAAGTATGACAAATATTACTCAGAATCACTTGAGCCATGCTTGTTACCCAATCTCTTTTAAAGGAAGAATAGATTTCAACTGTTAAAGGCATTATTTCCAAGAAGAACAACATTTAAGCAAATCTGAGAAGACTGAAAAAGCCCATTAAAATATAATTAGATGCCAAAAGACATTCAAACGCCCCTGTCATCATCTTGTTGCTCACTTGTAAAGAACTAGGAACTGACAAAAAAAGGGACTAAGTCATTACGGTTACTTCAGTCTGCTTCCCTGAAACAGTGTTACAGGGTATTAGTGTAGTGATGTCCAAAGGAAGCTGAAAATTGCTACACTCTTCTAGTACTAGAGAGCTAGAAATAAACTGTTTTATTGTTCCATGCACAATTATACTACAAAATAATTCTTTCCTATAGAAAAAAAAATTTAAATAAGCAATCTTAATTCTATTTTCTTACAAGGGACACAAGTCTGTGGGGCACAATTTCATAGAAACTCAGAGAATCACAGAACAGGTCGGGTTGGAAAGAACCACAGTGGGTTATCTGGTCCAGCCTCCCTGCTCAAGCAGGATCATCCTAGAGCATAGAGCACAGAACCTAGAGCACACCCCTGCCTTTCCCCTGCTCCTCAGTACATCTAGTCAGAAGTGTGGGTTTTCTGCATGGAGTAAATAATTTTAAAAGGGGTTTAGATAAGAAACAAAATATACAATATTTTATTTTGGTGCTACTGCAATCAGGACTGATCAGATTTCTTGAAATCTAAAGGGTTGTTTCCTTCAAAGAAAAAGTGCTCGTGTTTTACAGAATAAAACAACTTTTCCTTAGAATGGAAAGATATGGAGGAAAATTTTCTATTAGCACCTTGCAGTTGACCAAACCGCACTATTTTCACCCAGAGTCCTTTTCAAAGGACACCCTGTTCAGGCTTTACTGACACAGCCTTAACACCTCTTCTTGGCAGCGGTGGGCTTGCTATACAGTTATACCACAATCCGTCTATTGCAAACAACATCCAAGCTTCTTTTTCATCTCCTTTGTCTGGTAATTTTAAGGGTTTATGTCTATGAAGTACATATAGATACACATCCCCAGTATTCAGTGAGCACAGTCCTGGTTAACTTTTTGGGACATGCATGAAAGCAATGAACAACACATAAGAGCAATGCATGATTTAGACCTAGGACCTAATGTTGAAAGTTATATTTACTAATTTTTTATATATGCTATGGGAAGCCAGGCTGACCTTGGACAGGACTTTGTTTTTCATACTTTTAATATAAAATTGTTTATATTACCAAAGAGTTCAAAAAATAATTCAACAGTAGATAATATAAGCTAAAATAAAATATTTTTCTGGATGAATGGTGCATTTTCTGTGGTTGTGTCTTTAATTCCCACAAAAATAATAGATCCAATAACTGTATTGAAATGGCTGGAATCAAGTCCTTTCTATCACAGACATGGCGCAATGCAGGTTTCTTAGGTAGTAACTATGAAAGTAGTGCTGATCTCACCCACACACTTACAACCCTAAAGGTAGCATGGGCTGAGCACCATAGGCTCTTTCCATTAAGGAGTTTGAGTGTGGTGAAGCTATTTTTGAGGATTAAAGAATTTAGCAGTATGGGCACACACCAATCCATACCACTCAGCTGTAGTCTCAGAGAACAGTCCCAAAACAGGGTTTTACTGGTATAAGCACAGCCTAAGCAAATAGTCATAACTAATGACTAAACTCTATTGTCAGTACAGAGTAAATGTCAGAGTAAATGTACAGACTAAATGATCCATCTGGCATTGGATAATTATTATTTATGTCATAATAGACAAAATTAATGAGACTGTATATATTTGCACATTTCTGACTTAAGCAAGCCACAAAATATTGTGACCTTTCTCCTGAATTTAGCAAGTCACCTTAACTGTGTGAAAATATAAAAATCCATCTTCACCTTGAGCCCTGTATGCAGTTTTAGGCACCACAATATCAAGAAAAATTAATATATTAGAGAGTTTCTAAAGGAGGAACACAAAGATCATGAAGGGTTTGGAGGGGAAGCCTTATGGGGAGCAGCTGAAGTCACTTGGTCTGTTCACTCTGGAGGAGACTGAGGGGAGACCTTGTTGCAGTCTACAATTTCCTTTTTTAAATGCCCCCAAACTACTTCTAAAATACAAGTTCAGAGGGGAACTTTGGGGCTGAAACAACTCAGACTATGCCAAATGCTGTACAGCCAATTCCAGTGACAAATAGAACTGATCCTGCAAACTACGTCACGCGTATAATACTTTTGAATTACTGGTGGTGCTCACTGGCACCGTGAAAGATGCATTTTTCATCTAACCCTTAAGGACACAACTGCATTAGTCTCTCCTGTTGTAATCCAGTCAGTGACACTGTTCCTCTCATGGGTAAATGGTCATGTAGTGCCACTCTATCATTATAAACAGGAGTTAGAAAGTCCAGAATTCCTGTTTCTTTAGTAACTTGCTTTCCTGAGCATTGGGAAGCCTGAGAGAGATGTGCATGTCAGGGATGGAAAGTTGTTCAGAAGGAAATATTGCATCTTCATTTCCGTTCCTTTCCTTGTCTTAAAGATTCATAAAAGGCATAGAAACCATCAACTATGATTAAAATGCCCGAACATGTGTACAAATAACTTCACAACTAGAACTGGGTGATACATATTTTGGGCTGATTTCTCAAGGGCCACTCCCACTTTTCATCTCAATTTCACACAAGGGTGTCCCTTCTTTTTTTACCATCTGTTCATGCAGAAGATGAAAGCTGTCCAGATCTAGTATCGGATGGATGAAAAGCTACACTTGTATGTATAGATCTGCATATTTATATAAGAAGCTTAAAAGCACATGTGTTTTATATCCTTATAGATACGAAAGATAAATATCTGGGTGAGGATGGTCTTTTATTGCCTACAGAAATCTGTTGAGCATGAACTATTCTGAACAGATCGGTCATATATTGCTCACTCTCACCCAAACCTTTCAAAATATCCTCTAGAAATATTACAGAAGATAAAAATAACACTGAGGAGCCATCAAGGGGGAAATCTTATACAGGAACTGAAAACCCAAGTACATTGGGGCTTATAGGGGTGTATATACACATATTTATGTATATATCTATGTATTGTGATAGGTAATGGATCTTTCATAATGATTACTCAGAAAAATACTATAACAAAAATTTGAACCCACTCCAACTTCTGCAACGCATCTTGTTTTATGGTATGGTATGGTATTACAATACTTGTATTAATTCCATTACTTTTAATAATTTTCCATTATTTTCCATATAACATATTGGACAATTTTATGCTGTATATATAAGAAAATGGTGAAGTGGTATATATAAGCAATTTAATGTTATGTATAAAATAATGGAAAATTAATAAGTTTACATATTCAGTTGTCTTTCACCTGAAAATATTAAAGCAATAGTTGTTCATGCCATAAGAATGACTCTGAGCCTAATTCTCATATTTTCCTTTTTTCTTTATGCCTTATAACTTTAGCATCATGTATAAAGTAAAATAATTAGGTCTTTAAAATATTTGGCACCATATTTCACTATGGCCCCATATGATCAAATTATATGGAAAAAATATATATTTCAAAAATCTTTGTAACACCCATCACAGAAAATTTGACCACATTCTTCCTGAAATCACCCTTCATAAACATGCTTGTGCTTTTTGGACACAAATGTGTGGAGGAATTGGAAAGGAATTGGAAGAAACATTTATTGGTAACTATGATAACCAAAGTTTCCCTCATATTGTAGTGTCTTTAACAGAATTTGCAGATGCCACCAATCAGAGAACAGAAGCGACAACATAGGATGGAACCTATCAATTTCAGCTTTGATAGACATGAACTATTAATGAATGGTTACAGAAAATTATTCTGAGGTCACATAAAATAGTCACTGGCTATTTTATGCAATAGCCAGTATTGCATAAAATGATACACTTCCATGTAGGCTACAATTTAATAACATCTGTCACAGATGTTCTCAAAGATGGAAAAAAGTAATATATTTGTATATTTGCTTCCACTTTAGAATAGTATAGCCTCACAGGGAACAATTTTGTTCTCTAAACTGAAAATTCCTCTAAACAGCAAATCTTTCTTCATCATCATTTCTCTTAACAACAAACTCATGTCTTCTGCCTTTTGCATTAGAAAGAAATAGAACATAACTAACCTCAAATTACACTCGTATTCTCAAATGCATAATTCCATTCTTTGGGCCTATTTATGTTTCATAACAGTTGTGACCTACAAGTGAAGGAAAAAGTATTTTTATATGATATGAAGATTTGCCTTAATTCTGATGGCTTACTTCAGTGAAAATAAGTTTCCCTATATTTATTTTTTACCTGAATATATTATCTAACTTATCTATGAAAAAATCAGAATACAAAGAGAATAGAGGACCTTCAGGTTCTGCAAGGCCTTTGATTATCTACACATCCTTATAATAATTACCTCACTAATTTTTTTAAGAAAATACCTCTGTACACTGCCTTCTGGAATGTATATTTGGTTAATCTCCGCAAAAATACAGAACCAAACACTGGTTTTGCAGTGCTAATGGGCTTATTTTTGCAATTCAGGAGATTAAGCACAACATTTCAACAAAAGCTGTTTTACAGGTTTACTGTGACTGGAAATGTTAAGAAATCTTTATTCCTCTCAGTTCACAGTAAGGAAACAAAGCATAAGCAAAGCTATAAGCCTTTCTACTTGTGTTTTGTGCAATAGTCATGGTCAAAGCTGTAATGCTTCTTCATATAAAGTTGGTAACTGATTAACCAAGTAGGACAAAAACACAGGTAAAACCTCTATGAACATTCCTGTTCTACTCTTTCTGGTGCTGTCATTGCCATCAGTAAATCCACAAAAGCCATAGTCCTGATTTGGCTTTGAAAGGGTTCACATCCTATGAATTTTATGCCCAGCACCATCCACTTAACAACTAAATAAAGTATTAAAAGTAGAAACATATCCTGAAAACTCTAGGTATAATTGAATGTTATTTTAGGGTTTTTTTTCCTTGTCTTTTATAGTGCAATAACATTAAAAAATTACCTTCAATTTCATAATGTATTTTATCTCTTTATATGTGTTTAAGATAACCTTGCTATTATGTTATGCAGCATTTTTATACTTCTGCAAGTAAGTGACATTACAGAGAACAGCTAAAGTTAAAACATACTGAAAAAAGAATTATAACAGTGTAAATGATTTCACATCCCTTCCTTTCTAAGCTTAACTTCTTAGAGGTGTAGAATAGAAAGATTGATTTGATTGCTTTTCTTACCCAAAATGGAAGCAAAATGAAAACCTATATATATATTTTAAAAAATAGTTTTATAATCCTTTCATAATCATATAGTTAATCTGAAATCAACTGATCATTTTAAAGATAAATGATCCCCCCAACTTTGCCTATCTTTCTTAGGGACATGGAAAAATGAGCGAAGCAGTGTCTTTTAACATTACTTTATTTTTCTAGTACTAAAAAACATCCCTGACAAGATTCAGTCTATAACTTGGTGATTTTTTTTAAGAATTTAGTAAAAATTAATTTTATCAATGAATATAGATTTTAATGAAGGGAGAAACCTAGGAGGTAAGAAACTAAGTTACGTCATTACAGAATATACTTGGAATTTTACATTTCTGGAAAGTTTGAAATGTATGTGTGTGTCCTTGCCAGAAAAAGTAAAATAAAGAAAGAACAAAATACACCTTACATAATCAGAACATGACAGTTATTAGGGCTTTTTATTCCAGGAAGAAATTAGATTATATTCCTTTTTCTTTTTTGAGAGATTGAGTTTGATAGGCCAGATAGTTGCAAAGCAAATTTATATAATACCCAAAAATAAAAGGGCTTTCTTTTAGAGGTTGATCATAGCATATTAATGAATTTCATTATTTTCATCATTCATTTCTGAGTTAATTACTGCATGTTTTCATTTATATGCCCCTTTGTTTTCTGCCCTGTGTAATATAATGAAATTCTAGCTTAACATTAAAACTTTCTAACAAAATATTTTCCAAGACTAATTTTATTTCTTCCATTTTTGGAGGGGGAAAGGGAGGAAGTTAGCATATGATATGAAATTATTTTCCAATAGTCCTATTGATTTTGCTATACATTTTATCATCTTAAGATAACTTTGGGTAATTTGGTCCTTAGTTTGTGTGTTTTTCAAAATAACACAGAAAAATGATAAAACTTTATCAGAGAGATTTAAAACAGGTAAAATAGAACTCAGTCTTCATTGGCCAGTACTACAAATATAAGGCTTATTTTTCTTCTAAAGAAAATGTTTAAGGACACTTTAGATGACAAACCCCCACAAAATTTATACAATCTCAGCTGTGAAGGACAAGAACACACGAAACATCTAAATGAGCACCTGAGGCATTCAAGACTTTAGGACAGAACTCCTGGAAATACCAAAGAGCAATTCTCAATCCATAATGCATATCCACTATTTACCAGGAAGTTATGAATATTTTTTACAATGATTAACTTGTGTTCCTTCAGACTTCCATATGAACAAGGTCTTATCCCAATGTCATTCACTGTCAACTGAACTTGAAAAGGACGTACAAGCCCTTATTTTCTCAAACATAAAAATGTCTGGAAAATGCTGGGAATATTTTTATACTATAAAAAAAATATATATATTATTTTCTAATTTGAAAAATAAAATATAATTGAGATTTTGGGGGGATTAGTTTTTGATTTCTTACTCACTTCCTTCTTTGCCATCAGCAAGTGTCTCAAAAGAGAAGAAGACAAATACCTCTTTTAGGCCACTCTGCTATGAAAAATTTCATTTTACACTGCACCCCCATACACCCACCTCCTCCTCAATCTAATTTTTTGTGCCTAAGGAAAAAGAAGATTTCCCAATCTTAATTCAGGAAGAAATTTCCCTCCTTTAAAACAGACCAACTGGTTTGTTGGAAGGATTTTGATTGTCTCATGCAGGATGGAATTTTAATCTTGGTCTAGAAGCTCCTTTGTAGCTCCTGATATTAAGGAGGATGCATGAAGGATATGAATTGACACTCAAAATTTTATGCTTGGATTCATAATTTCTTGAGTTGATTAGAAATTGAGAGAAACATCTTTCTGATTCTCATAGTGATATTGGAAAATTACTTGAGTTTCAGGTATGTAAAGAAGAATTGTGAAATACACATCTATTTCTCAGCATTACACATTAAGCAGTAATCTTTCATAGTGGCTTTCTGAGGGTAAGTGACAAATAATTTCTTTGACATGAAGTAAAAACAGATGAATTGTTTGGAACCATGAAAAGAAAATCTGTACACCTGTAAATGTGTGATACTTAAACCATTTCATGAAGGTCTCTGAAAGAAAATGGATTTCTTTTCTCTTAAACTTCTTTAAGATCTTTAAGATAAAAATATACTGTAAACAATGCACATGGCAATCTCAGTTTTGCTTTTGCATTTAAGAGCCTCTTAGTTCTGTGTTTTATCTTGGTGAGAGAGCATAGCTGTAATTCATTATTGGCCACTTGGTATTTACAGACATAATGAACAGCATTTCAAAAGGGGCCAATAGAACTGATTAGAATTGATTTGTTTGGTGCTTGAGATTACTACATTAAACTTTCCTATGATTACCTAACATGAACTCCTTGCAAAGAAGTTCAAGCAAAATTGTCTCCCACAAAAAATGTTTCTTGTATCACTCAATTGCAGCGATTATTTTTCTCAAGGAAAAAACTTAAGAAACAAAGAAATGTAGAAGGAAAATTTGGCTGAATTTACATGCCAATAATGAAACAATGTCTAACATTTTTTATACAATAGCTTGATAAAAAAATTAAAAAATAAGAGAAAGATAGGAAGGCAAAGTCCTTCAAAACTGGGAAATGCCACAACTAAAGTTGCTGGGTAACATTTTGTTGTATATTGTTGAATTGCGTGAACCAAATATTTTAGTTTGATCTAAACACCAAGTCAGGGATTTAAGTGAATGAAATCCCTTCCCACTACCAAAACCTTGCCCTTTACACCATGCTGTATTATGTTAGCAATGAAGCTGTACATGTTAGATAGGAATAATTATCTGTTAGACATGTTAGACAGGACTGTAAATGCAAGTACTACAACTGATCAGATTTTTGTTACAAGCAATAGCTGTAATATGCAACCATTTCAGACGGCAATAAAACCTGATGGGAATGTGTCAAGCACTTTAGTCATTTGGAAACTGGACTAATGAATGTATCAATAACTGATTAATTAATTGATTCCAGTTGAAAGTGGGATGATCAAATAAAAAATCAGAAAAAAATGACCAGTACAGAAGAGGTATGAAATGATAGATAAATGTGATGGGTATGCTTGATCCCAGGCTGTAGTTTGGTTCAGTCTGACTAGGGAGCAACAGGTCTCATGTCCTGTGATGACCTTGTGAGCAGAAAAGCTCCTGACTTGTATACATGGTACTGAAAGTGCCTCGGAAAAATATTTTGAAAAGGTAGTTCAAAGTAAAACAAAGTACAGAAAAAGATACCAGAGCTAAAACAAAGAAATCTATCTTGTCTATGCTATTGACTGGCAGCGAACTACTTTACTTTATAAATGTTCTGATCAGAACTGCCCCAGTTTGAGATCTCCCTGAACTGGAGCTGGACTGCATGTCAGACATAATGAACATAATGTCCCCCGAAGCAGAAACTCCTGTCAAGGTCTGAGACCACTTACCTGAGACAATTAAATCCTTCCTTGCCCATGGTGGAGAGATCCCTTACTCATGACAGATCTTCAGTATGTAATTCTTCATAACATGCTAATTAACACTAATGAAATATTTCTAGTTCTTGTAGCTGCTCAGTATTAGTAATTATAAACTTTGTATAGATCATTCCTTTAGACATATTGTCCAAGACTAAGACAGAACTGGGATGCACCTGGGATCCATAAGGAGTTTAGAAAACAAGGGGGGTCCCCTCTGAACCTAGTTACTCAATGGGAGGGCTTTCCTTACCTTTTGCAACTCCCGTCCCTGCATCAATCACCCTAAACTCAGTTTTTCCTTGGATGTTTCTTCCATACAGTAAGTAATAAGGTGAACCTTCACATCAAACTTATTGAACCATTGTAAATCACTGTTAAACTTAGTTTAACTCCATAAAAATTACTGAACTCTGCCAAATTATAATTGTACCTCAAGAAAACACATTACTGCTTATGTTTTTGGAGTGAAGGACACTACACTTGTCAGCAACATTAAATAAATTATCATAAAATGAGAGTCCATTTAAATGTGATGCCTGTGAATAGTCAACAAACTTCTTACTGTTTATATAAACTCCAAGGAGGGAAGACCATAATAAGAAAACAAACCCCATGTAGTACCAGTGCAGGACTATTTTTGAAAACATCAACAGCTTCAAGCATACAGAGATAACAGGCAGAAAATACAATTGGAGTTTTTCAATGGTCAGGTATTACTAGGGGAAAAAAATCAGATTTTCAATATGCTACACCCCTTAGCTACTAAAAAGAATGAAATTTAACTCTTTCTTTTCTTATAGCATTGCCTTCCTCTCTCCTAGTAGATGCTAAGAACTCAGAGGAAACCAGCATATGTGCATCAGCTAGTCATCTCTTCCACAAGTCTTATTCACCTGAAATTATATTTATTTGGGAAGATAGTAAGTCTATCCAGATGCATAAGGTTTCCCACAAGAATTGCTTGAATGTGAACATCAAAAACCCATGTGCTGGAGCACCCAGTACTGAACTTCTTAATTTCTGTTATAACAATCTCAGCAATGGAGCCGAAACATTTGAATATGAAACTGTTTTATAGAAGATGTTTTCCCTGACTTACAGAGGACTTTTTAATTAGCTATTTTATGTCAAAGAATCATAGAATCATAAAATGGTTTAGTTTGAAAGGGACCTTCAGAATCTAGTTCCAACCCCCCCGCCATGGACAGGGACATCTTCCACTAGACCGGGTTGCTCAGAGCCCCATCCAACCTCGCCTTGAACACTTCCAGGGGTTGGGCATCCACAACTTCTCTGGGAAACCTGTGCCAGGGCCTCACCATTCCTTTTAAGTAAAGGTGCTTGTGACCAAGTACCCTTTGTATGTTTTTGTAACTTTGACCCAGAAATGTACATGATTACATGGTTGCTCAATTTCTTACAAATACTTTCCCTTTGTGGAATTCATTGATACACCTGGCTCTAGGATGCGATGCACATTTTGAAACTATTTGATTACTCAGGTAACTGCCCTCTTGAGAGAACAGTGTGGGTTTTGGCTTGTGTCAGACTGGATAGAAACAGAATTTTTCATCAGATTAAGCCTAAAACACTGCACTACAAAGGAAAAAGATTTATGGCAAACTCTCTCTGGAATACTGAAGACTTAAGGGACTAAGCAAGGTCTTAGTCATCCCAGTAAATCTGAAATCATTAATGGAGAGAAAAGGTCCTTAATAACTATCATGGTGCTTCTATATGCTGTACTTACATATCTATTTTCTTTAAAAATATTAACTGTATTTGGCATAGAACATGAAGGAGAAAAGTACATTTAACACCATATCCAACAGTTTAAATCATAAGAGAAAGACTTGTTATTTTAAGTTGCATATTATAGAAATATTTTATATTACACAATATAGAAAGATTAAAATATAAAACAAAATTACAAAGTTATATTTGAGTGCTATTGCTAATATTTATTCATAAAGGTACCAAAATCCTTTTACACAATAGGGTGGTGCTAAGTGAGTGCCAAAGTGGGATTGTGAACTGAAATACTTAACTGACACATCTGACACTTTGGTACTGCACCACTTGTACAGATTATTTCAGAAGTGCATTTATCAGTTATTTTATGTTACAAGAAAAGGTGTTTCAATTAAACTGAGTAAAACCATTTTAATGGATAAATTGGAGTGTCTTCCAATAAAGCTGTACTTCCAGCCCTTTGTAAACATAGCTGGTAAAATTTCTTCATATGTATAAGCTCAAAGAAAACAGAGGTGCAATAAGCTGCCCCAGGATGAGACCCCCTGATGCAGGTCTCATTACACTGCACCATAAAGGCTGAATTTGCAAGAAATGTTGAGCCCAAATGATTCCAAGAGATCAGCCCAGCCCAAAAAAGAGCTGGAGTTTCACACATGAACCAGAACTAAATGCAGACCAAGGGACTTCTCACACTCTCCAGGCAGACCCAAAGTAAAAGATGAATCTGAAGGAGCATGCAACATTGACATTACAACCTGCTCTGTTGTGATGACTATACCTAGCATGTAATATAAATAAGTGCTTTTTTTAATATGGAGTGCAATCTGACAGGAATTAAAATAAGATTAGCAGCCTTACCAGCATAGCCTTGCAGGCAACAGATTTAGACAAAAATAAAGAAAAAATAAGAATGGAAAACAATGTTGTTTTCCTCTTTAATCAGACATTAGAAAACAGACAGTTGCAATGAAGCCACGGAGAAGTATGGAATAATTGTCTTTTACCCTATTTAGATAATCAAGGGACTAGTCATACACAGTTTCCAGGCAAATATCTTACTGCTTCTTTTCTCTTTTGCTTCGAGATAACTGATTTTTTTCCTCCTCCTTTTGAGCATTGGTGATGCCCATGAGTCCCAAAAACCTGCCATCTCAAAAATCTAGCTTCTGTTTGTTTTTACTATTGAAAACTACATTGAATTAATGGAGGCACTTTGGAGAAAAGTGCTTTTTGTTTGTAACAATCAACTGCCCATATATGAACCTTTCTCATCCTGTCAGAGAGCACTGAAATTGTAAGCATCTGAAGTATGAAGACAGTTGGTGGATGGAATTTATTTAAAGGCTTGTATCTGAATAATTGTGACTGTTACTAACTTACATGTACCCAAATGACAGTCAGTTGTAAAAAAGCAAATCAGAGAGTTCTTAAACATTATTAAACTTATTAAACATTATCTGGAGATTTTAATATGGTTATCCTTAGACTCAAAAATCAGGCCCAAAATTTGTTTATCATAATTCTTCAAAATACAGCCATGAACACCTGACCTTCTACAACTATTAAGTTATTGTTCATGCTTAGCAGTGCACACGTAATAATGAAGAAACTCAGAGATAGGTTGTTGATGACACAGGTATGTCAAGCCAAGGATTTCAAAGCACTTCTTGATTTTTGCAGTGAAGGGTAGCGGAAGTCAAAATAAGTTATGTAGAGGAAATAAATTAGGAGTTAGGCACACAAGTCATCTCTCCTGACTCCAAGTCCTGTGTTTAACAATTATGCTCTCCCTCTCCCTAGTACCCAGAATTCATTTAAATTCTTTGCACCAAACCACCTAAAAGAAATCCTGTCTGCATTGAAATGCTGCTGAACTCAGACAGAATAAGAAAACACAGCTTCAATATGTTTCAGACAATCAGCCCTCTGGCACATGAATTATAAATAACACTTACCAGCACTCTTATTGCTGTAATTCCTTCTCCAGGCACTATGAGGGGATAAAAATTCTGCTCAATTAACTTGCGGGTTTTCTTTTTCACTCAATGTTTTGACTTAAATGTACAAAAATGAGCACCCTAATTTTGCCTAGTTTGTCAATCATCATGTTAATCAGCTTTCTTGTGGAGCAGTTGGACATCTGCATTTAGAAAACGAGAACCTCATGTCTGCATTTGGAACAGAATATGAGGAAATACTGGGGAAAGTGAGACTGTAGCATTCAGAGACCTCCAGATATAAATGGAGCCTCTGGCACACCAAAGAGCAGCTGCAGTGGCATGGAAGGTGGTCAAATCTAGCTATTAATTTAGGTTCCATGGGATAGTGGGACATAGCCTGGGAAATTTTACATTTTTTCTGGTTACCAAAGTGGGTCAGGACCTTCAAGTACTTCTACCTCCCTATCCTGCATTATTCTCTCTTTTTATTTATTACTTACGCATTTTCTTTGTTTTACTCATTTGAAGCATTTGACCTCCTCCTGTCTTGCAGAGCTGTGCAGCTTCTAAAACATTCCAATTTTCTAGACTCATATGTTTCACCCAGATCTTCTCACTTGCTAGTCTATACGTGCCACTTACTTCATATCTATTACAGATTTATCTTTAAATGAAGTAATATTTTACCAGCAAATATATACCAAAAAATATAGGAGAGAAAAGAGAACTGCATTTAAAAATGTGGATTCTGATCTCCTATAATTCATATTTATTGCATTAAGTGTAACATACTAGTGTTTTGTCATTTAGCCCTCACTCTATATAATTCATGCTAATTGTAAAAAAAAAATTGTTAATTTTTTCTCTGTTACATGGTTAATTATTTTTGCAACCTCCCCTTATTCTTTTTTCTCTCTAATTTCTTTTCTTACTTTATTTATTTATTTTTACACCAAGCAAATCCCAAGAACATTTTATCGAAAGCATCTCCATGTTTGTGTCTCATGAGCTGTGAAATATGGTTTAGATAAAAGGAAGAAAATAAATAGTTTTCATTTATAACCCAAAGAAAATGGTTTGTTCTGCTCTGGTAACTGGAAAATCTAAAAAATACTCCAACATAAATTCTGTGTTATTTTAATAATAATAGTCATAGAAGAAGATGGCTGAGCTTGTATAACCTTCTTGTTATTCATCAAGTCAAATCCCATTAAAGCTTTAATGTTACAGGCACTTAACATTTAAAAGTTGTCTTACCTAAGGGATAAAAATGTCTGATATACCCTTAACATGAAACAAAGAATTAAAATTATCCTAATTGTATATGAACAGTTGCCTGCTCTGTTTATCTTTCAGGTTGGAGACTATGTTCTGGTCATTCTGTAGAAAGATGCTATTATATATCAAGTACTAATTTAATCACTTCTGAAGTTTTTCCTGTCATCTACAGCCTTCACACTCTCTGTTTGTAAATTCTTCATACTCTTGGAGAAGTATTACTTAGTAGTCATGAGTTTATATTCACAATGCTCTTCTAAGGACAGAGGTATTAAGGGTCAATTTACATATCAGGAAACAAAGCTGAAAAGAATGAAATAACTTGTTGGGAATAGAGATAAATCTATCTATTGTGTTTGAGTGTACTGTCAAATTTTTGTTTGAGACTATATGAATAACATATTAAAAACAGATAGAAATGAGAAGTTATCCTTCCTAGAGGGTTTAAAATAAAACAACCCAACAAGCACTGTAAAAAACCACTTCCTCTTGTAATACACATACTTTCGAAACTGATTAGATTCAGAACTGGTTTTCTGAGTCTTGGAGTTTTAAAGATGTTACTAAAATCCTAGCTTCAATCAGTTCAGCAAATTCCAGTTAGATTTGCCAAGAAAACCTGTGGATAAAGCCCTCTTGGGAAAACTGGCAAGTCTTTTCAGTAGTTTGATGTGACGGAGGTTGGGTTTCGGTGTCATTGAAGACCTTCATTTTTATGACATTAAAATGGAATTTTTGAGCAATATGTTGTTAAAGAACAGTGGAGATCCAAAATTCCACATCCAAGGAGGAAGTAAAATTAAAAATTCCTGACAGAAATTGTGGAAATCCATAGCAGAGTAAGGAAAACAGTAAGAAATCCATGTATAGGAAAATCATTCACTTAGTCCTAGTAGTACAAGACACAGGGTCTTCTTCAGACAGGGCAGACAAAACAATTAATCTTGATTCTGTTCTGAAAAACTACAGCAAATTGTGTGTGAGAAAATGGCTTCCCCCATTCAAAGAAGAGCAAGGTCAACTTGTGTTTTCTAATTTCATTCAAGGTACTCACTCGCCTGTTTCAAAAGAAAGCAAACCAAAAAGGACAAGGCAGGGAGAAGGTCATGTTTAACAAAAAGAATGATTTACTGGCAATCAGGAAATTAGGACAGAGTTAAATCAGAACTTCCTGGTTATTTAAAATTCTTGCATACAGAACAGAGTTCTAAAATAAATTTCCTCTCTATTGTTGTGGAAAAAAATATAATCAGAAAAACTGCTTTAAAATGCATTGTCAGCTTAAAGTTACTGTCAGAAAGCATCAGAAATTACAATAAGAAGATTTGAGACAAGACAATGTAAGAATTTCAGAACTTTTCTACTTGAAGAAACTTAACTGTCTGCATATATAAGCCAGAGTTTTAAGTGACAAAAGGTTGTAATAGGTATGAATTAACCCTTAAGTAATATGTATGTGTGTATCCCAATCTCAGTAGCATTTCTAACAGGTTAGCCAGCTGTGAAGAGAGAGAAAATTGACTGAGTATTGCTCAAAAGAACAACATCAACTACACATTCTAGATAGTACAGCACAGCAGAAAATACTGGTGGTTTTATTATTTTCAGAAAAAAAATCACAAAAGCTGCTTCAAGGTTCAAGCCCCAAAGAATGCAGACAAGTATATCACTTTACATTTAGCAAATAAGCATGTTCCAGCTTGCCTGAGGATGGATGGCCTATGATTTTCAATATCCAAAGCTGCGAATAAGTAGTTTCCTAAATGTATTTATTATAAGGTTAATAAATTGCTACCAAATGTTTCTGTGACATCAGTAATGTCTGAAGCCATAATAAGGACCACCATTTCCATGTTCTTGTCACTGTATAAACACACAGGAATTATCTACAATGAAAGGTCTTTCTTCCAACCAGCTTATAGCATGTCCAATAAAGCAGTCATCCCCAAGAGACATTTATCAAGACATGATAGCTACAAAGCTTTCTTCACAATCACAGAAAATAAACAGTTGACTAAAAGCTGCATTCTTTGCTCAGTGCTGCTTCTCCCTGCTTTTCGGTCCCATGAATGACATCTAATGGCATCAATACATACATAACCCTAGATTCACATGTAATAAAGGCTGCTCAAATTAGTAAGCATCTTAGAGGCACAGAAGTAGTTTGACTGTGAGAAAACAATTACATATTGTTACTGCACAGAAGAGTGAGGAGACCAGTAGGTGGTACCAAGCAGCTGACTACAAAACTGGTCATGGTAATCAAGGTGCCAAATTTAGATTTAGTCAAATTCTGCCCACTTAGTCTTATAAAAATAACTCACCTGTATTTAAGAATATAAAGTCATCTCAATAGGCTGCATGTTTTGATTATGTTGTATTTTTATATTACCATCATTAATGCATTTTTGATTTAGGAAATTACAGTAAGATCTGTATCGACTAAGATTATAAGACAGCTGGTTAAATATGTTCTAGTGTTTAAATTTTAACATCCAATACCCACTACTCAGACAGATGGATTACTGTCACATTTAGTGGTTGAGAAGCCCATATGTGAGCATGATAAGCACTCTTAAGATAAACTAAATAAGCAATTGAAGCAAAGAACATGAAAATTTCAGTGGCTAAACCTTTAAAATTATTGATTTCATATGGTAAATTTATTTCTGAAGAGGCTACTGCAGCATCAAATAGACTAAAGGCCACAGTGTTTAAGAAAGAAATCTGGTTGCTAATTGGATTATGTGCTCTTGTTTACATACAAATGAGAAATCCTGTCTTAGTAACTAGAGACTATCTGAAGATATCTGAATAATTTATGAAGGACATATGACATATTTTCCAGTTTCATGTGATTCCAAATTATTTTTCCACTACTACACAAAAATATTAGAATTTTTCTTATAACGTGAGAACAAACTTGTGTAAACAATTGCAATGGTTAAAAAGTATTGCAAAAACAATTTTTTTTTTACTAGCAATTTCAAATAATAGTTTTCCTATTTAGACTCAAATAAACAACAGATGCCTGAGTCAGATTTGAAAACAACTTTGTTATAAGACTGTTAATAAGAATGAGGACAACCAATGTCACAAAACTCAGTTTGAGATGAAAAGACTAACACATCACCTTCTGTAGACAATTCTATTTCCAAAGACTGGCTTATTCATGCCTCCATATTTCAACAAATATATAGGAAAAATATATGTACAATTATAAAAAATACGTTATCCAGTTTGTTACTTGATATGAAAGCTCCGTATGCACTGACTGTGTTTGCAGAAACTCAATGAGAAGTTTTCCAATGACCTAGAAAACACTACAACTGGGAATATGGGACATAAAGCTGTTTGTACAAATATGAATATACACAAATATAGCTATGGTAACTTCAGTAACAGTCTAAACAATCAGCAAATCTAACTTAAATATTATTTTAAAAGATTAGTTTTCAACAAATTGAGTTTACTGATGGCAATACCAAAGCCAAACCAGGTTTGTTGATATAATTGCTTGAAAGTCATAGTCAGTGTCAGTTCAAGGTTTATGAACCCTGTAGGTAAAACTCTTTTTCGGAGGTGGAGCAGACCAAGACAGTAAGACTAAGCTGAGGTTTCCACTGGAGCAGGGTGTGGGCTATTGCACCTGGAAAAGCAGCTAATCTGGAAGAACAGAAAGTTTTGGAGTGAGACAAGAGTCTGCTAAAAGCTTAGGATGAAAATTTACTTTTCTTCCCTCCCACAGATCACTTGCCCCTCTGAACACCTCCTTTTCTTTCTTCCCCAACAAATCCCACCCATCAGTTGATATATTTTCCTGGAAATCGCTGTCTCTGAAATCCTTTCTCATCATTGCATGTCCACAATCCCCTCCTGTGCCTGCTCACACCCCCAGTGCTGGCACTGTGCGGGCAACAGGCATAAGCCTGCTTGTGCCACTCCTTCTTGTCTGGCACATTGAAAGGACACAGATTTCTGCCTATTCTCTCTTTCAGCAGTGGCTTGAGTGGGCTTAAGTTGAGGAGTTCAGATGCCTTGGCAGTTCATTCTGATGGCAAAGGGGGTTGAGGATATACCTTCCAGGATAGTACAGCATGAAGAGGACTAAGGAGCTTCACTATAGACCTCCAAAAGAGTCTATAATCACAACCTCTGACTGACCTTAGACACAGAAAACATTCTTCCTAATACAGGGAGGTTGTTGCTTACATAGGGCACTCAAGAGCCATAGCTAGAATGACTGAGCAAATCCCTAGTTTCAAGGAAATAATCCAAGCATTCTAGCAGGCATTTTTTTCAAAAATACTACAAATATTTTCAGAGACTAGCTGTATGTAATGTATTGGCTCAAATCTGCAGGCCCTTGCAGCAACATTAGTTAACACAGTTTCCTTCAAATTTGATGTAGGTCAAGTGAAAAAGTAAATAACAAATTGGTGAGCCACACTGCAGCTAATAATGTCTCACCCCAATAACTGAGGAGCAAAAATGAAATTATCTTGTTTCTGAAAGCAGTTTGAAACTATATTTAATTTCATAAGTCCAATGTCAGAAACACTAGTCAAAAAATGTGACAAGAAGGTTAAACCAAAAATTAAATTTGGCGAGTTGAATTATATTTTTTCTTTAAAAATAAGGAATTTACAAGATAACATTAACAGAATTGCACATTAAAAATAGGAACAGACTGAACAAGAACTGCTTAAGAAAAACAGAAGTTTTCTATGTCTGTGAAACAAGGCAACCAATATGCCACCCTCCCCCTCTCATAACTATCCCATCTAAACAGAAATTTTTTAATAAGCAGGTAAACTTAGACCCCAGTGAATTCCTTCTGCTTCCTTGAGAAGAAAAACAATCCCCAAGATATATTTTTTTTATTTTCTCTCTGGAAAAAAAATAATTACATTGCAAGGGTTACTACACAAAAACACTGCTATCAGAGTACAATGCTATCAGCCAGTGTTGTTGCACCACCCAGGAACATCCTCCAGACAGCTTCCCAGTCTGAGCTGGTCACTAGAGAAATCCCTGCACAGCAGAGAAAACCTACAGTCTTCCCTGGGGAACTTTACTGATACATTTGCATTACAGCTGAATCTAATTTTAGTTGTCAGCTCTGGTCCAAGACAAAAAACACAGTCTGAGTTACAAATTAAGTAGATTTTTGTTTTATCACTGTTGCAAGACAAAAAAATGGTCTGCATCCTTACTGCTTTGTTATTTCATTAAAACATCTGACAGCTCAAATTGGTCAGATGTCATTGAAGGGACTGCTATGATTCAGGTAATTGCATTGAGTGACTTCCAAAATGAAAATTTCTTACTTTGGAAACTACAGTCCTGAAAGTGGCAAATATTTCAAAGTTCATTTCAGATGCAGGTTACGGTGGTAGAATGCAGTCATATTCCTTCCCAGTTGTAATATGTATTCAGAACCTTTGGAAGCAACAAGGCTACTGGAAAAATTTCAGCATCCTTGAGGAGGATGAGTATAAAGTATGAACCTTGCAGTGGCATCAGGCCAAAGGTGGTGCCTGGACAGCAAGTTGCCAAGCTGTCATGGCTCATGCCATGGAATGGCTGCATCCTATTTTCACGTTGAGGCAAAACACTCAGAGGTCTCTAAATCCTTCCTTCTTTCTTTGCATACCGCCTACCCAGCTCCCACTTGCCAGCAGAGATATCAGCAACATGTCAGCAATTCTGGGAGAGAGCTGCTCACCCTCTCTCTAGGTTCCCTATTGGGATCATCAGGATCCCAGGACACAGCACAGCCTATGTCCTGTCCATATGCAACAACTCACCAGCACCACCCATCTACAATAGCCAGAAAAGGAACATAAATACACACATAGCAGTACTACGTACTTACTAAAACATTCTCTAGCACAGGACCACAGAATCCCAGAAAGGGTCAGGTTGGAAGGAACCACAGGAGGTCATCTGGTCCAGCCTCACTGCTCAAGCAGGGTCATCCCAGAGCATTTGGAACAGGACTGTGTCCAGGCAGTTCAGTAATGTCTCCGGTGAGGGAGACTCCACACCCTCTCTGGATGGTCTGTTCTGGTCTGTGGTCACCGCACAGTAAAGTTCTTCTTCATGTCTATGTGGAATTTCCTGTGCATCTGTTTCTGCCCATTGCCTCTTGTCCTATTGCTGGGCACCACCGAGCAGAGCCTGGTCCACAGTCTGACCCCTTCCTGCAGTCACTGACAGACATGGATGAGTACCCCTCTCAGTTTTCTCTTTTCCAGGCTGACCAGACCCAGCTCCATTAGCCTTTCCTCATAAGAGAGATACTCCAGTCTATCATCTCTGTGACCTCCACTGGACCCACACCATGTCTCTCTCATCCTGAGAAGCTCAAAAGTGGACACAGCACTCCAGATGTGCCTCAACAGGACTAAAAAGAGAAGCAGGATCACCTCCTTCACCTGCTGGCAATGCCCTTCCTAATTCACCCCAGGATCCCATTGGCCTCCTTGGCAACAAGGGCACTGCTGGCTCAGGGACAGCTTGTTGTCCACCAGACCCCCAGGTCCTTCTCCCCAGAGCTGCTCTCCAGCAGGTCAGCCCCTGGTCCATGCTGGTTCATCAGGGCACTTCTGCTGTATGTTAAATGAGGTCTTGAAGCTCAAGCTGCTTAATCTATAACAGAAATTGCTGGTTTAATTTGCCTAACAGACGATAACAGTTTTGCACTCTCTGAATGGTCACATCAGTGGCACCAATGTGTATTAGAAGCTTACTTGTTTATGTCAGTGATGCGGCAAAAGTAAATAGAAATTGTGTGACTGTGGCCAAACCAATACAAAAATGTGTGCGTTTTAAATTTGTGAATAATGCACTGTACCTGTCTAAGTGGCTGCAAGACATATTTATGTAGTTTCTATTCCCAAAAGCAATGGAAATAACTCCCCTCTTCTGATTGCTAATTTCTCAATAACACAACAAGTCTTCTCCTTATTCAAGGGAGGAAAAAGTGCTTTACTAACTACAAATAAACCTAGGTCCTGAAAATTATACAATAATTAGATTTGGCCCTTGAGAAAAACAAACAAATAAAAGAATAATCCCAAGAAAGCCCAGGAAAGGAACATGAAATCTCTCAGAGCAGTGCAGTAATGACCCCTTCTTATCCTTATACACTATTCTTAGTAAATGCCACGGTTGCAACACCAAAACCTATAGACAGAGCAGTTTAACAAAGCATACTGAGGCACATTCTCTGATCTGAATGATACAAAAGCTCAGCAGTGCAGTCTCCAGTAGGATCAAAGGAGTGTTTGACAGAGAAACCCCTCTTCTGACAATATTGTTTGATCTATGTCTCAAGGACAGAAAAGAAATTTTATTTCCATTTTCATGCTGACATACAGGAGCTTGCTAGAAGGACGTTCTCATAAACAAAGTGCAGCAGACCATGCTATCATCCAGCTAGTATTTTTTTCCAGATTTCAGGGTAGGTGTAATTCACAAAATGGAGTATTTTCTGGTGTGACTAGGGTGTGGAGAAGCCCAGTAGTTAAACACACCACTTTGGGAGATGCTCAGTAGCTATAGCAACTCGCTAGTTCTGAAAAAGCAGAACATTATATATTTTAAAATGCCCAATTAAGCCTTTAATTTGTTATAATGAACTTTTTGCCTTTTTGTAGTAATGCAATATTCAGATCTCCATGTGCTCCCTTTGTTTCCCCACTCGGTGTACCATTGGTTCATTTTAAAATATGCTCTGCTGTACCTCAAAACCTATTGGTGTGTAACCCTCCTGCCAATCTTCCCTTCGTCCTCCTGGGACTGGCTCAGAGAGAGCCAGCCCCTGCCCCCTCTCCTTCCCTTTAAAAGGCAGAGCCTGGATCAGCTCGAGGTCTCTGCATCTCTGGGCTGGCAGCTCCTTATCCTGTCCCAGCCATTCCTCCCCCCTTCTCCTCTCCTGCAACCCCCTTTTCCCTGTTACCCCAAATAAACCTCCCTGCCAGAATAGAGATGGAGTCCAGTTCTTCCTTTGTCTCACTATATTCCTGCTTGAATTGACGTGGTTTGAAGACTGACGCCCGCCCCAGATCCGGTGGGATTTAAACGGACCAGGGACCCCGGATCGGGGCGGGGGGCCGGCCTGTGCAGCCCTCCCGGACCGTGTTACATCACCTTTTATTTTGATTAGCAATGTGGTATTGATAAGAGGATTCTAACAATACATTCAGGGATAGTTTAAGTGCTTTGGTTGTTATAAACACTAACCGTGACCAAAGCATATGGACCGTGGTGGCATTCTTGGGGATGGCCAGGAGTTGTTAGCGTGGAAAACACATAATCACTGAATGATTATATGCAGGTGCCTTTATTCAAGCCCAGGAAGCCAGGGTGTAACATCTACCCAAATCTGACTTCAACATGGATTTGAAGCGAATACATTTTTATACCTTCCCTTACAGAACAGTGGTGTGATCATATGTTAATCATCAACTTAACATTGTTCCATTGTTTCCCCCCAAGCATGACTTTAAGCCCCCCTTCTCCCACAGTATTTCTGATTTATTTCGCAGGTGTGAATCTGCATCAGTTAACTGAAACAACCCCGATGTTTTGTAAGCAATCTTCATATTCATGTCAACCTGACCCTGTACAAGCAGTTCTCACCTACTCCCGTTCCCAAAGCCTATTCTTAACTAGCCCAATTTTAGAAACATTATAACCCTATGTTAACAGAGTTGGCCTCAATGATCCTTGTGGGTCCCTTCCAAGTTAGCATATTCTGTGATTTTGTGATTCTGTGGTATTGATTTTTGGTCATTTAAAGTTTACGGACATTAAATTTCAATGACAGAAGCAAGAGAGTCAATCAAAAGAGTAATTCCTGTTTAAAATTTAGAAGTCAACTCAGAGTGGTAAATCAACTGGTGGCTTTGACCTGTGGAAGATTCACAGACAAAGTCCCTGATCTACATTTTTCAGGCCCCATTTTCCCTTTTCCCTCTTTCTCTCACTCTCATCCCTTTTGTTGAACAAAATTTTGTCCTGAACCTAAGAAGACTTTCTCATTAATTTTGTATCAACTTGACATCTTTCTGCATAAAATTGGTATTTTATTTCAGTAACTGGCATTTTTCCATGTTAAAAATGTTTTGCTGAAAAATCCCAAGCAGCTCTGTTAGTGGATTTCGGTAAACCAAACTCTCTGATTTAGAATTATACTTATGAAATTAATCAGAGCTT
This sequence comes from Entomyzon cyanotis, assembly GCA_024500445.1. Classification (NCBI taxonomy): domain Eukaryota; kingdom Metazoa; phylum Chordata; class Aves; order Passeriformes; family Meliphagidae; genus Entomyzon; species Entomyzon cyanotis. The sequence continues at coordinate 9,011,889 of JAKEPQ010000756.1, forward strand.
ATTAACAAATGTGCAGATGAACTGACAGAGCTGGGTGAACAATTCAAGGCCCACAGAGAGAGTTGATTAATTTAGCTCTTAATTGTTAGTAAATTATTCACAAAGTGGTGTTGGGTTTAGAGTTGGTTTTTTTCCATTATTGAGAACTATGCAGCAGTTCAATCATTAGAAGTAACAGCTTGCCGTATAGTTTTCTTGCAAGATATCGGTATTGTCTGTCATTGCCAGAAATAATGCTATGCCTTACCCACATCCTGGTTCTTCTTTGTTTTCCTAGGAAATAAAAATATGCAAAAGGGCATAAAAATTGAGAGAGATGATTTTGGGGGAGCAGGGAGATTCTGGACTTAATGGAACAGCATAGCTAAGCATACAAATTTCTTACAGTCTTGGGATAATTTTTCCTCTGTTGTCTTTTGTCTGTTTGTGCTTGTCTCTGTTGCATTTTTTTCCTTTTTCCTTATATTGGGTGTTTAGGCTTTGTTTAGGTTTGGTTTTGTGGGTCTTATCCTTTGGTACCTGTTTTGTAGTGCTATCCAGAACACTTGGATACAGGTGGAATAATTTATGAAACAAGAGTTTGTCTAGTGAAAGTTAAAGATGTATTTCAGTAGAAATTAATTACTCCCATTTTGTGTCATGGCATCCAAGTGTAGACTAAAGACATGCAGAAGATTTTTGTTTCATCTTCTGCCTGAAAAACTGCAGTGTATAGATACATTCCTAATATAACGTTAACAGAATGACAAGCAGTGTTTCCTTTATGACATAGTGCGTAACACCATCTAGAAAGATACATGCTAATTACTGACTTTTCTTGGGCTTGAAACCAAGTATGCACTCCTCAGTTGTATTTCTGGAATAAGTTACTTTTCCCATGTGCAGTTTAATGAAACCTGAGGTACTTGCAAACCTGTGGGTATGTGCACATAAATGCAAGTGGCAGCTGCCTTGTATCTATAAAACAGAAACAATGACAGAGTAATGAAAAAGTTGTTGTTTTTCACAGACAGAAATCAGCAAAATAATATGTTCTGCACAAAAACTTTCAGAAAAATGTTTATACAACAGGTAACAAGATGGAGGTACAGCAAAGATCACACGCTGTATTTGGAAAACCAGGGAAAAATACAGTTAGTTAGACATTTTTTTCTGTTCACTTTATGAATGACCTAATAAAGTTTAGTCTACAAAAGGCAATTTAATAATTGTTATAAAAAACCACAGGAAACCACAAATTTTTCCTGACAATTGAGGATGATTTGCAGTGCCTCAGAAAAACTAAATCAAATCCTGAAATGCACTGAATCACTACTTATTCTTTGCCTTTTTATTAAGCTGATTTCATGAGGTTTGGCTAACAAGGACACCCACTGTTAACCATCTTGTCTATTTGTCTTTTTTCCTCTTATAATCCTGCTAGAATATCTGTATTTGCCAACAGCATCTTAGATAGTATGATTTTGTGTCAATTCTGTCACCAGAAGTCCTTTGGCTGTATTTCAAAGCTAACTCTTGTAAATGATAGCCAAGAACATTGTAATTCTGTATATAAAATTCTATTATCTCTCAGAAATTTAGAAGCTTTTTCTCCACCCAACAACTATGACAACATTTGACAACACAGACTATAGTCTGAGATACGTCAATATATGAGGACAGAGAGACATCTTCAACAAGAATCATTTGAACCCATACCATGCTCCAGAGTTTGGTTATGATAATGAAATATGTTGCATTTCATTATGACAAAGTTGCTCCGGCATTAAATTGCAGGACAAACTGCAGAAAGCACAAGGAATTTGTACCAGTGGCTCCACAGCTCTACTCACAGAAGACAGAAGAAGAAGCTACCAGTGGGAGATTAAGCTCACGGCTCCTCATGCTAGCAGTGATTTAGTTGATTTATTAACTAATTAAGCCCCTTAGCAATCCTGTGAAAGATTTATAATCATGTTATTCCCTGTAAAATCGCAGGGGAAGGAAAAAATATGCTTCAGGAATTTATTTCTTAAAAGTGAAGAAATCTCTAGCCTTTCTCGCCATACAAACAGGAAAAGAAAATCACTTTCCAGTGATGGGTGCCTCGAGGACCCATCCTTTAGCCAGCATTTCACAAGGGAAAGCAGAGAAGGTTGTCACAGCATATAGCAAAATTCATTTTGGTCAGTTTGTGCCACTATTTTGTCTTGAGGGAAGGCAGGCAGGCATGCCCTCCTGTGTGACCTCCTCAAAAAGAATACTGTCCAGACAAAGAACAAAGGAGACAAGGTACATGACTTCTCTTTCCTCTATGAACCATGCAGGCAAATTTATCTGGGAAGGTTTGCAGTGTGCTTATCTGTGTAGGCTGTGTGTCCACAGTGCCAAATACTCTATATTCACCCCGCAACAAACCTCAGTGTCCTCCTGAGCTAAATGCAAGGAAAGCATCCACTTCCTGATGCTGCCAGTCCTCACCTTGACACCCACTTATAGTGATAGCAGGGCAGATGTAAACCAAGCCAGGCTTGTAGAAGGAAAATATCCTCAAAATAAACTTTTCAAATGTATTTGTACATTGACCTACAAAGTGCTGAAAGACAGCTGTGACTTGTTGGGTGAAGGGCAAGAGATGCTGATGTTTCTGCAGTGCTTGGAACATCACGGATTAAGGCTGCCATCTGTTGTCTCCAATGCTGCCCTTGTGCAATCTTCCTGAGTTATTCTGAAGAAGTTCGCATCCTACTACGGCTAATATCCAAGGAACAGAGCTCTTGGCATGCATGTTTTTATTCAGTTTTCAGGCTTTTCTCTAAAAGATATTAGACTAATGCACTGAGGCAGAGCACACTCTTGGCATCTGCAATATTTTTTAATTTTTAAATTCATGCATTCTTTGTAGAACAAAGCCTTATGGGTACCTTTCTTGGGATGGAAGGTTTATTCCTGAACTGTATAAATGTACCAGAAAAAAAATAAGCCAATTTATGTTTCAGTCATCTGCAAAACAGACATGGGGAAAACCATAACCAAGAATTAGACTTTCCCTGGCCATTAAGAGATTACATGTATAATCTGGATTTCTTGAAATGAAACCTGAAAGCAACTAACTCAAATTCCAAAGAGCAATGAAACACAGCCTTAGGGGGAAAACATTGCTGATAATTGAGCTTGGCTATATTCATTTCATGGACCAGATTTTGTCCTAAGGAATATTCAGTGCAAAGGAAAAGATCGCTGATCTCCCTTGGATCTGATTTGCAGGGGAGCACCTTGTAGGGAGGGACTCCGTGGGGTTTAGTTATGGGGGTAAAAATAGGGACAAGAGATCTCTAAAGGTGAGTTTTAGAACATGAGGGTTTATTGCGAAAGAGCATGAGCGTGAGAGGCCTGCTGGACTGCAAGACGCAGCCCAAAGCAGGCCAGAGAAAAGAGAGAGAGAGAGAGTAGAAAGAAGAGAGCAAAAGAGAGCGATTTGCTGTTTACAATGCAATAAATCATCTTCTCTGTTGAACATTCAACTCTTCTTTAACCAATCTAAGACAAACTACAAATCCTACAGCATTTACATACAACCTATAAGAATCATCACATTACCATACAGAGTCATGTTTCAAACCTTAAAAAAACCCTGCCTTTTGGGATTTCTACCGGGCAGGTTGGGCCTGCTCTGACCTTTGGACCTGCCTGGGCAGAGGGCATTGTTCTATCAAGAGGGGGGATTATCTTCCACGGCCATACCATTGTCTTTTAGTTACTCTACAACTCGAACCTTGTTTTCATTTCAATATCGCTCATATTTTCCATATTCTCAGCATCTTTTGCAAGGCAATCATATCTATAAGGCCTTCCTATTTCATCTTCCCCAACAGCACCTATCGAAGCAAGGGGACAGATCTGACACAGGAAGCTTGACCCCTGCTAATCTCTCTAAAATTACTTTGTGTTGTGGGTGGCTGAATTGCACCTACCAGCTCAATGAGAGAATTTTGGCAGGGAGTTTTCCCCAGAGAGACACCTCACACCATGCACTGTGAGAGTGTCAGCCAGGGTAAGAATTCCTGTCACCTTCTGTATAAACTATTAATCTGAGTTTGTTTGTTTACCATATAGTTTAATGCAGGCATTTAACAAAAGTGTCTTGAGCTTCATATATCCTTCCTTCATAATTAGATAGTAGCAAGAAACATAGCTTAGCTGTAAAATAGGCATTTTTGCATGACAGAAGATTGTAGCATTTAGTATAAACTATGTATCAGGTTTTTTACCAGTATTCTTCTGCTGAAAATGCTGGGCTTACCTACAATACCTGGAGAATTGGTACAGTATTTTTGTGATCAAAAATAATGCCACTGATCCAACTGTGCTATATGTTGAATTAAATGTTGTCATATAGACTGTGTATAAAGCTAAGCATGTGTATGGCCACTACATTGTGTGCAAGACACAAAAGTGGATTTGCTTGAGGAGGACAGATAAAAATAAGATTAAAGTGGTCAACTCACTTGTACCTCTAACACAGACACATAACAAGGGCCAATTCTTGCATTTCCCTCACATGTCAATAATAGCATCTGAAAGAAGAATTTCTATGTTTGCTTAAAAAGTTCTTCCTCCATAACCTCCCAACCTTTTTTCTAAGCAATGTCTAGCATTCAGTTTTATTTCACTCATTATTTGTGCATTGTAAAACAAACCACAACAATCCATAGGTACAGGCCAGGCTCCGACTGTGTCAATTACAGAAAGGACAATTCTCATACACAGATGTATACAACTGTGTAGGAGATGAAAGATGACATGGAGATGCAAGGAAAAAATTAAGGCCAGTGCAAAACCTTCATAATAGTATAATTGGCACAACTCTGGTCTTGGTGGGCTTTTGAAAAAAAAGGCAACACAGTCATACTTTCTGTAAGAAGACTCTTGGCTTGCAGTTTTAAGATTTTCAAATACTTACAAAAGAGAATAGCTTCAGTCGCATGAAATATCCCACTATAATAAACGTGGCTACATTAGTTGGTAGACCAATTTTTGATCTTTATAGTAACAGAACAAGGAGAAATGCAACGCAACAAGGAGAGTGTGCAGTGCATGTGGGTGATCACAAAAACAGAAGTGACCATATTCTGAAATATAGTGATAGATATTGTGGTTAAATATATTGCATATGCAAGACCAACACTCCATATTTTGGAAAAACCGAGGGTAAAAAACTTTTCTACTGGTATTGTTAAAAAAATTTTAAGGTAATTAATCAGTTTATATTTGTTACTTGGAATTATCATTAAACTTGGTGAAAACAATGACATCTATTATAGGATTTTCCATTATAATAAATACTTGTCATTTCATAATTTTGTTATGGATGCATTTCTATTGCTGAAATAAATCTTTGCCTACAGTTTAATTTTTTTGTCTATATTTTGACCAGAACAGCAAAGCAATTCTGCCATTATCAGAAAATGTTTCTGTGTTTACAAAAATTTAGGTTGGCTATGGCCAAAATGGGTTGATAGAATTTTGGAATGGACTCACTGTTGTAGTTGGCTCTGATCCAGTCCTTGCCATTACAGTGCCTATAAACAGTCCAAGCACTTCCCTTTAGGAAACTGCAGAAAGAGAACAGAACTTTTCTTCCAAGTTGATCCTATTGGTTATTAAGACAAATATCAGACCCAGAACCTGTTATCCCAACTTTCCTATGCTCCTATTATGCCTCCCCTCTACATTCCATCAACATAAACAAAATCCCACATTGAAAAATATAGCCAGAAATTGGGTTGTGGGTCAGACTAATTCAGCTTGGATAAATTACAAACATTAATTATTTGGGGTTTATTTTGCTTTGTTTGTTGGTTTTATTCTGATTAGTGCTTGTACAAACTTTTTATAGATAGTCACAGTTAATCCAGAAAAATATAATGAGTTATAAATCATGATTATTTGTTAAACTCAAAAGAGCTTTTATCAATGCAGAAAGCAGTGATAAATCATACTCACTTTACTTCATTATGGAGCAATTTTTTGTGATTTTAACTTAACATTTTAGCCTATAAAATAAGTAAGAGTCTGAGAAAATGTCAAACACATGCAACAAAAATTCTTAAAAAGCCTTCTCTCCCTTATTTGATCTACCTCACCCATATATTCACTCTCCAAACATATGACCCAATATGGTCAGCATATAAGGATGTTCCATGGATGGAAAAATACCTAAATTACACTTACATCAAATCTGTCTCAAGCGTTTTAACCCTGTGACTGCAGCTAAATTACTATTACCGTTTAACCTTCCAGGTGGATTATAAAAATGCCTGGTTACAAAACAATGCTGATATCTTACCTACACATTTATACCAAACATGCTCTTTTATTTTTATACGCTATTCCCCGAATAGCAATACTCTCTTCAGGGTAAAAAAAAAAAAAAAAAAGAAATGGCTATAGCTGAATTTGTTTAGTTATAGCGAACATAGGAGTTTCTAACTAAATAGCGCTCTCACAGGTCTGTTTTTTCCCCTCTCCACTTTTCTTCAAAACAAATATCATTCATGTGCTCAAGAAAAGGAGAAGAGAATCAGCCTGGGACAGAGAAGAGGAAGATGAAGCAATGTAGCTGTTTCCTGGAGCAACAAGGTGAGGGTTGGATGTGAATCCATCTCAGCTCTCTTGGGCGGTCTTTAATCAGCTTCAATAAAACATGAACATTTGAATAAGCTGACTGCAGTCATTCAAGATTAAATGAAATTAAATGAAAACACAAGGTAAAAATAGTTTGCTTTCTGTGCAAAATTCCGCTTGTACACGTCTGGAGGAGGCTTGACATGTGCATAATATAAATCAGTATAACTTAATGGAATATTCTAATTTTCTATTTTTTTAATACATTTTTTGAATGAACCATCACACCTAATAATGACTTTTAGAATCAATACTTTGACTTGGAAAACTACTTTTTGAGTCTGTAAAGCTATATTGTTATAATTTCTTTAACATTCATGTCACAAAAGCCCTCAAGCACAACTTTCATCCAAGATCCATTATGGTCAGTAGTAGGTAAGACTACCATAAATGTCTCTGCTCAGAAGAGATTATACAACACTTGCACTTTAAGTGAGGCCCCTTTGTACAAATAATTCACATTTATTCTTTCTTGGTAACATATCTTAGATTTCGTCCTGTCTTGGAAGAACATTTTAAGCTACTACCCAGACAATATTTTAGGAATGTATTGGATCTTAATCACTTATATAGTGTTCAGTTGCCATACTTAGCCATTGAAATAAATATTAGTATATATGCCATTATTTCTCTACCATTGCAAAAATGTGAATCAAATCTGCCCACATCAATATTTATCACAGCAATGGGGACAAATAGGAGCTGATTGCATAAACATTTTTTCTTTATCTATAAATTTATCAGCAATGAACCTACAAAATACTTGTTCTCAATTGTTTATGATAGAAGCATAGAATCACAGAATGGCCTGGGTTGGAAGGGACCTTAAAGATCCCCTTGTTTCACCCCCTGCCATGGGCAGGGGCACCTTCCACTAGACTAGGTTTCTCAGAGCCCCATCCAACATGGCCTTGAGAACTTCCAGAGATGGGGCAGCCACATCTTCCCTGGGAAACCTGTACCAGCACAGGCTTCCCAGAGACCTGTTAGTGCCAGTTACCTCACCATGCTCACTTATATAGAGTATAAAAGTATTTCAATGTAACACCTAATCTAAAATTTATTCTTTTAGATTATGATTAACTTTAGTTTATAATTAACAGAAAAATAAATCTATACTTTCTCTTCGAAAAGGTGATCTCATTGTGTAGGTAGATGTTTTCCCTAGAGAGCTTCTTCCTTATTTAAGTTGTTGTCATTTAATTGTTTTTTCACTGTTTTTCTTATTTTCATTTGTGCACGTGAATGTCTGCAGGAATTCAAGCACAGACTTTGTTCTCTATAAATGCAATGAAAACAACTACACAATCTTTCAGCCTATGCAAAAGCAACCGAGAATGACAGGACAACAACCACCAAGACCTCACTGGAAAGCAGGCACTAGAAGCCATGTCTAAGGAGGAGAGGAGAGTGGTTGAGGAAACAGGTGAGGAATCTGACTCTAAGATGGAGATCCTGGTGGACACAGGAACTTTGAACTGTGTGTGACATTTTCCTCCCTGATGGTTGCAAAGACAAAGCTACGAACCAGAAACCCCGGCTCTGTGTCATTGCCTTTCACTGGATAATTTTCATCATGGTTTGATTAAGCTCTCAGCATTAACAGACTTACGCATTCTGGAAATCTGTAAATAAGCATTATAGAAAATGACAGCTGAGGGAGAATGTTTCTTGTGTTTACAGCCATATATATTGTTATTGAGCTTTTGGAGATTTATGGGTGGCTAAAAAAGTGGTGGTGGTGTGTGTTGGGCAAAAATTAATTTTCATGAAAACATTCTTTTTCTCCAGAAAACAAAAATTTTATTTTCCTAGAAGATATGTCAAAAAAAACCCAAAAACAAAAGAGGTTTTTTTATTTTTATTTTTGCTTGGATTTTAATTTTCTAAATTTTTGAACTTCCATTCTGAAACATCTGTGAATATTTGAAGATTATTTTTCTTATTTCCAGCTCCTGTATTGTAACTCTTGTCACAAAATACATGCTAGGAGAAAGACCCTAAACAGATGCAACATGTAAGAACTCTGAAGAAATTTAACAATAAAGTCTTTCAAATTATATGTTTTACATTACTTTTAAAACCAAGAAAAGATAACTAACATTTTGACTACCCCAAACATCAACTCTATTGCACTGAAACATTGAGACAAGAAAAAAAGAAGAGGAAAAAAATTAAAATTTTCAAAGTGATAAAAAAACCCAGCAACCTTTGCATTTTGAAAACACTGAAATTCAAGAATTACAGTTAACATTGTTACCATATTTCTCTTTCAGGTCTGTGCTGTAGGAATTACTCAATGTAACTGAATTTTATTAGAGTAGATATAAAATGGAGACTTGGCAGAGCTTCTGTTTGGTGTGCAATGTTAGTTTCCACCTCTCATCTGTAGATACACAATAGAAAACAAATCTGCAGGATAGTGTTCCCAACCACAGGGATCTCTGGTCACCACTAACAAGCTCAGCTTCTCAAGTCGTATTTGTCCTGCAGCACAATTAATTTATTCTCTCTATAAATGTTTGTATTGCAATTTTCTTGAAATTAATCAGAGTGCTTTGTGTAAAATATTAAAAAATAGACAAATTGTGCAACGGCAACATAAAAAAACTTTTATCCATACTGAATTAAAAAGCACAGTGTGATCATCAACTGCAGCAAAAACCACCTGGGATTTTATACACAGTCCACATGTGTTATGAAGTATAATAAAAACCTTGAAATGTGGTACTGGAAACTCAGAAAGCAGGTGCCCTAACCGGTAGCCATTTATTTCCCATTAGTGTTTAAGAGAAGTATCATTAATATTTAGTTAAACATTACTACTGGAATGATTCATATGGCTTACTTACATAGGTTAATTTTTGGGTTAAGTTCCCCAAATTCTCTCTGTTATCACTGAATAATACTAGACTTCGTTTGAGGTTAATTTAAATCAGAATCCTAAATTCAGTGGCTTGTAACACATTTTGGGGTAGCTTTTATGCCTTACTGAAAGAAGAAGATTGATGTTGATGACTCTTGTGAGCAAATTTATTGCACTAAAATATAATGGACTGTATAGGGAGGAAAAATATATAACAAATAATGGAAGACTTAAATTCTCATTTTCTTTTCACCTGTTAGGGGTTTTTTTTCTTTTTTTCTTTTGTTTTTTAGCACAAATCATATTAACAGATGGATTGCCTCAAGTTTTACTTTTATTATTTTATTTCCATTTCTGCATTAGCACTAATACTATGTATATGTGAAAACATTAAAAAAAAATTTAAAAATCAAGCATTTCTGTCATTCAACTGATTGTTGGGTGTTGCAGTAGCCTTGGCACATTTGAGTGCCCCTGGCCCGCTGTTTAGAGACAATCCTAAAATGGAGTCTTGGGAATGAAAGAACCTCTTGATTATGGGGACAAGGAGAGACACTCCTAAGCAGCCTTACAACATGAGTTTTATGAATATATACCTGCGCAGCCACTCATTGGCCCCGCACTTCTCTCCTCCCCTGTTCTGTATTTGGTTCTGTTCTAGATCGCTCTCCTTTGTCTGCCGAACTAGTGTTTTATAATTAGTTATTTTAAAAAGTCTGTATCCCACTCCCTATTCCCTATACGACTACCTCAGTGTCAATCCCGAATCCCGTAATCCCCATTGATCCTCCCGAGTTTTCTCCTCCCCTTCTCCTCCTCCCTTAAAACCCCACGCCCCCCCCCCCTCCCCCCCCAGCTCCCCGCCTTTTGGTTGCTGCTTCCAGACCCCTTTCCGTCCCTCCTCTGCTCACCCTGCTACCTCAGTAAACCTCCCTGGAACACCAGCCGAAGTGCCTGCCTTTCCTGCTTCCACAATTCGGTCTCCCGAGTGCCGCCGATCCGCCGGGAGCTTCGTTCCCCCCCCCCCCCCCCCACTTCCGCCTCTCTCGCTTCCTTTCGAGCGGCGCTGCTTTAGCCACAGATAGCAGTCGTCCGCGGTTCCGAACTGAGTTCTGGAATCCGGAGATTCCTCAGTTGGGAGTTTAGCATGGTCTGTTTTGCTTATATATTAATGTAATTAATCCTGAATCTACTAATGTCAATAAAAGAAATGTGACCAAAATCTTCTTCCCCTGTCTTGACAAGTGGTCCTACATGGAAACCAGCAAATGGAGATTCCTCAGAGCAGACTTTCCCTGCTGTCTCAGGCACACTACCACCATCAGTGACTCCGTTCTTGATTTCGTCTGCAAGACATCCTCAAGCCAAAAGGCTCAGGAAAGCTGAGACAAATCAGCTGAGGTTACAACTTAATAGGATTTTCTTTTCTCTCTCAAAAATTAATTAAACCTAGTTTAGTTTCATTTTACTAATGAATGACCATGTCCATACTGGAGGCCAATAGACTTTCCAGTACATGAGCTACATTCATATCTTCGGTTGATTATCTCCGGAAAAGCCTGAGTCTCATCTTGCAGAGGAGCACTAGAGACTGGCAGTTCCCGTTTCACTGATAACTAAGCTTCCTCTGGGTGGTATTTTTTTTATTTCTTTTTCTCACAGTTACTATGTCTCCTAAATAGAACTACATTAATGGCTCCTTCTTCTATTTCCCTACAGGCGTTCATGAAGGTTTTTGAGGATTTCATTTCGAAAACATCCAGGCATACTTAAGCTTACAAAGTGCAGAGAGGAAAGAGACTCTAGCATCTGACCTACATTGAGTTTCTCCATTTATTCATTTGGCTTTGGGCTTTTCTTCTTAGAGATCATAAAAAATAGAGGCAGTAATGATGACAAAACCTGATCTAATCCCTTCCTGCACCTACCCCAGGCAAGGTAAATTATACTTAATCCATGTCTAACAGCTCTTTGTGTAACTGTTCTTAAACAACCCTCTAAAGCCAATAACCCTCATAAGAATCTATTTTAATACTCTTTAGTACAAATATTAATATATTTTGCTCTGCAGTGCATTCCTGAGTTCTCCCATTCCAGGGAGGGAACCCAGCTAACACATTACTCCACTGTTCATTCATGTAGAATATCACGTTTTCAGTGATCTTCACTTTCGTAAAGAGAGTAAAGAGAGTCACTTTTTCTCAAAAAGAATTTACTAATGCCATCTCCCACACTGTTCCTTACATTTTTGGATAGGAAATTGGACACAGTACAGCTGCTAAGGTATCACCAAGGAAAACTGTACATCCCAATGTTTTCATAGACTCCCACAGTGGCTCAAGGTTGTGTTAAAGGTATGGAAATTTAGCAGAAAATAAACCCCTTGGCATTCCAGCTGGTCCTCAGAGACTGGATAGGTGGGTGCAGCTGGACATAATTTCTGATTATTGCCAATTCAGCACTAGAAGTTCTGATCAAGTTCAGTAAGAACTTTCACAAGCAGAAATTCACAAATAGTGTAATTTACCAATTCAGTACTATAGGTCTGGTCATGTTCCATAAAGACTTACACGAACCAGATACAAAAAGGGTGCAGTTTATTGAAGCAACAGGAAACCAGGTTCTGGATTGACAGCAAAAAATGCAGTAACTACAGAGTATTAATACATGTCTTGACAGAAAGTATAGTAACAGCAATCTGTTAGCAAGATAGATAGATAATGATTGATAGATAGATAGATTGACAGATAGATAGACAGATAGATAGATGATAGACAGATCTAAAAGTAAATATTCCCAGCTGTGCTGCTATGCAGATGGAGGCACAAAGCTTTCCTAAAGGCATCGCTTCAGGAGAGGACACAGTTCATCAACTGATCCTGAGCAGGCAGAGGTGTTTTCCACCCCTTCTTTTTTTCCCCTCTTTTTTTTTCCTCCTCTGTTTCTGCCCCAAAACCCCCTCTCTTATGCTGTAAATTTTGTCTTATCCCAGTGGGATAACTTGTAGGTAGAGTTTGGGGCTTTGGTCTAATTGTATTACATCTCATGTCCATTTGTATTTCAAAGGGTGTGAAAGTTACTATGTAAATAGGGCTTAACTGTGTAAATAGGTCTCAGGTAACTTTGGTCAGAATTTCTAGTTGACAAAAGAGGTAGAATAAACACTTTGGTCCTCCTCCACTGGCTGAGGCAGCAGTAAAGGCCCTCTGACCTTCATCTGAAGGTCTATGAACATCCTTATCTCCTTAAGGACCCAGATGTATAGCAAGGCTTGTTTTTCACAGTCAGGGGAGCGAGCTGCTGGCTGGGACAGATGTACAGGTGCTGTTCCATGCTTCAATGAAACAGTGCCAGGTCATGAGGTCTCTGCCTCACTCCAGGCATCATTTAACTGTGAGGCCTTGCTCAAGACAGGTGCAAGAGAAGTGAGGGGCCAGCTCACGTTTTTCTCAGCTAAACTCATCAATTCTACACCAACTCAAAGCAACAGAGTAGCACATTTGAGGACTTACCACATTTATAGCCACAGTGCTTGAGTGACACTTTTCAGCAGAACAGCCGGCTAGTCACTGCATCCTTCAACTTCACTAAGTCAAGTATAACATTTTGCATATTTCCTGTGCTAAATTGCATCGTATTTACCTTGAACAGTTTCTTCTGAAGCAGGGTTTCCCAAACCTTTTCTCCCCACAGATGATCCACTTAGTAGTAAGTGGAACATCCAAGTGAACCCTGCATTACAGAGTTCATCAGCCAGGTAGTATCTTTCTCTTCAACACATGTACCGAGCAAAACCTTAATCGTGTAATGTTTGTAGGGGAAGTCATAGCCAACTTTTACTTCTGAAGCTTGAGGACAAGCCAGGAGAGAGACATTCGTGTGGCTCATTATGTCTTTAATATCTTGCTTTAGTTTCCTAGTACCAATTGACTGGTCCGATTTTGCTCCTAAACACTTATGTTTGTTTGTCCAGATGAGAGTAACTAAGGAAAAGAAAATAGAATTTGCAGACCTTTGCCTCCTTTATATGATAGAAAGTAGATGGGATTCACATTAAAACAGGATGACTGTTCAGGGGTGGGGAACATTTAAAAATACATTAAATATAAGAGAAAAAACACAATACAATTTCCTGGAATTTTGTCATGTTAATTTTAAAGCAGACATGGAAAACTGAATTCAAGCAACGTCATTGCCTTTTGCAGAGCAAGGTTTCAGATTGACTTCTCTATTTGGAAAAAAAAAACCTATATGTATTATTGTTACCTGGATGGAAGTTTTGACTTCGTGTTTCAGTAATGAATCTGTCAACGTTCCTTTGTTAAGAAATACCTCTGATTTTGCTATATAATGCATCATGTTTTGATCAAAATAAATTATGATCAGCAGACTGATAAGGTCTTTATTAAGACTTAATGTTCTGTGCCATTAATAAAATCACCTTCCAGAGAAACAGAAATTAGTGTAGGTAAAATGTTTCACTGTGGGGTAATACTAATTTTTTTATCAGTTTAATTTGTTGCTACTTCAGTTTCATCCTTTGTTTCATGACTTTTGCTCATTGATACATATAATTGTTAATTGCCATTTAATGTCTAATTTGAGATCCTCTGAATTTTTTACTCCCATTAATTTAATTAATTAATGATGAATTATGAAAATATTGTTAATTAAGAATTGTAATGAATATATACAGTGGAGTGATTTATCATTCTCATGAAGGTATCTCATTGGGATCAGTGAAATACACATCCATACTATAAATAGGATAATCTTGTGTAATTTAGAAGAAAAAAAGCAGTGAAGTTCTAATGGTATTGTTTTTCACTAGAGGTAGGCATGTTTGCATCACGAATTGTGATTGTAGTGGATGACCTTTTAATTTTTTAAATTTCTGCAAATTTGTGTTGTGTTTTACTCTCATTTTCCTGACATATCAAGCATCCCTAGATTTTCTGTCTTGTCAAGGATGTATTTGACATCACATTACTGGGAGTGGTTATGTTAGTTAATTGTCCTCAATGATTTCAAGCCACATTTAAAGAAGACATGTATTGTGAAGTACTATTGGAGACCATAATGCTTTTGTCTAGATGAATTTGAGGGGCTCTCAAAACATACTTGGATAAATACAAAGCCTTAAGCTGTACTTTAGTAGATCTCTAACTTCAGGCTGTACCAGTCTTGTTTTGATGTTTATAGAATATGCTAATAGATGTGAAATTAAACAAGACAGACTACTGCATACTATTGCTTATACCTTTTTTCTCACATGAATCTTCATATTCTTCAAGCAAAAATTTATATAAGTAGTACTGGGACACCAACATATCGCCAGGTATATATTTTGATTTCTCTTGTTCACAAAAACAAAATTTCACAATATTCACTCAAATTTAAAAAACTGTTTTGAAGAACTATCATTGAATTCCAGTTCAGACTTATTCAATAATCACAAATCCGAGAAAATAAATATGTAGATGCAGACAAGATTAATTAAAATAAAAGCATTCATTTCTTATTGATGTTTATGGCAGCCAAACCTATGCTTTGTTTGTGTGTGTGTGTGTGTGTGTGTGTGCGCGCCATAAAATATGATAACTAGAATAAGATTAATATAAAATTAATAATCTCATTATGTAACATTTTTGTCTGTGAAAGAAGATTTAATAACTAATCTGAAAATTATGCATTTTCAAAAACAAACTCTAACATTTACAGCTAATTGTTCTGCTATTAATCTTTCAAATGCTGTTTATTCATTGCACAGTGAAAGGTGTGTGGTGGGATGAAGGGAAGAGGAAAAGAAGTGCATGTGGATCTACAACAGCTGAGGTACATCCCATGGACTGGAAAAAGAGGCACAGGGAAAGCCTGATTTCACATCTGAAAACAGGAAAGAAATGCTGTGTCAAGAATGATATTCCTGCTGGGAAAGGCAGGACCTCCCAGTGTCTCTTGAACTTGTGCCTGTCAGGGGCTGTCTGTATTTGCAGGAAGCAGCCTGTAGCAACATGTCTCTGCAGAGTTCCACGAGGCTTTTCCTTTGTTCTCTTGCTCTGTATGTTATTGGCTGTTTTGAATTACGCATCCTGCCTTATCAGAAGTCTATTGGTGTGTACCTGCCTTTCTTCCCCTCAGACCTTCCTGGATTGGCTCACTAGAGCTAACTCCCGCCCCTCTTCCCTCCCCTTATAAACCCATGCCAGCGTCAGCCCGGGCTTACTGCTTCTGGGCTCCCAGACCCCTCACCCTTTCCCCGCAGTCCTCCCCCCTTCGCCTCTCCTGGAACCTCACCCAAAGACCCCAAATAAACCTCCCTGGAAGAAGAGAAACAGTCTCCAGTACGTTCCTTCGCCTCACCCTGGTTCCCACAGAGTTTCTGTCACCTGAGCTTCACGCCGCTCCGTGCGCGACCCAGACCCAGACCCGGACCCGGACCCGGACCCGGATCGGCGCCGGCCAGCCCGCTCAGCACGTCCCGCGCAGCCGTTCGCCTTCGCGTTGCGGGCTTCGGCTGTTCTAGGGGACTACACCTCAGCAGCCTGCTCTTCCCTGCTTGGAGGATCCCAACAGGAGCAGCTGCCTGGCCATAGCTTGCCCTGGCACAAGGCCACATCCCTTGCTGAGATCCTGCCAGCGTCCAGAGAGCAGCCATTCCCTTTAAAGCAGGACACCATAGAACACCATGGACCACCAAACACAGACCCTCCTCAAGGACTCCACAGACAGAAATTTGCCTTGGAGGTTCCAGAAAAAAGTGAGATTTGCTGTTTGTTAGGATTGTCTTCAACAAGCTGTACAATAGGAGGGTTTGGGGCGAGGGGAAGGAAGGAGGGAAGCTATATTTCAATTTAATAGTAGCCTAGGGCATAATATAATTCTAATTTAGATCAAGTGAGAAATAAAATACTATATTCTGAATTTACTGTATTTTGAAATAGAGCAAGTGTTATGCTTAAAATTTTGCAAAAACATAATTGTATGGTCAGATGCTCTAACACCTTTGCCATACTGAAGAACATTTTAACACCAGAATCAGGAAACAACTCAGGGGAAGTAAGCATGGAATAACCTGTTTTCCAGGAATTTAGGTCTGGGTTACTTTTCAGTCTTTTAAATGTCCCATTAATTGTTTCCCTTGAACAATGAAAGCATTGTGACTACTGTGCACAAATGCACAGCACTTCATTTAATAACTTATGCAAAAGATTTGAAATTAAGTCTAAATAATATGGTTTTTATCAAAGTGTATATGGGATTGTGCATCCCACCAGCAGTTAAAAAAAAAAAAAAAAAAAGAAAAGAAAGAAAAGAAAAGAAAATATAGCATCTTTTAATAATATGAATTTGAATGAAGTAGAAGAAAGAAAGATAACCTAAGGTACTATAAGGTGAACACATGCATACTTTGGCTATTTTGGGCATACATTTGTATAGCCTTGCCAAATTTCAAGGGAATTCTAATAATACACTAGGAAAAAATCCATAGTAGACAAGAGACCTTTAAGAGACATGGGGATCAAAGAGATCAGCAATGCACTGAACATATATTTTTCCTGCAGGAAAAAAGGAAAGAATTTGCTTTTTTTGCCATGTTTTTTAGCTTTCACTGCTTCCAGAACTAGAAATATTTCTTCCTTGTTTTACATCAGAAAGAAAATACTACATATTTCTTTCCTTTCTTTTGCACACACAGACACACACACACCCTGCCAGGAATTTTTTTCATGTTATACGTATGTAGTGGTTTTACCCCAGGCAGCACCTGTGCACACAACTGCTCTTCCACTCCCATCCCCAGCAATCTGGGTGGAGAAAACAGGAAAAGTAAATGTGAGAAAACTTATGGATTGAGACAAAAGCAGTTTGATAGGTGACAAGAAGAGAGGGGTGGAAGAAAAAACCAAAACCAAACAGCAAAAGCCAAAAAAGAAGCAAAGCAAATGGAATTACTCACCACTCCCCATACACAAACCACAACATTGCCAGTATTTGATCTGCCACCACCTTCAAACCCAATCCTCCCATGCTCTTTGTTATCTACCACAGTTGTTATTGTCAATCACAAGGTCTTACAGTATCAAATACCTTACATTTACTACAGATTTAACTCCATCCCAGTCAGGCTCAGCACAAGTTAACCACACCCCTGACCAATCTGTGAGACAGCAGGGGCTACAACTGCTCTGTGTCATGTAAATGTCACATCACAAGAAATGAACCATTTAATAATTTTCAGTATGCTTCTAGAATAACAAGCATGAAGACAATATTCAAGAATTAGTCCTATATAAGCAGTAATAATGTACTTGATATTATGGTTTCTAGGCAGCAAACATGAGAATGAAAAGGTATATTGAAACCATCTACAAAATAGTTTTTTTCATTTTGTTATCCAATAATGGTTAATTATTTTACTTGTACTCTTAAAATTTCATTGGTCAAGTACAAAATACACCATCTATGTTTAAGTAATGAAGTATAATGATGTGAATTAGTTTCCATAACGTTGGTCAAAGCTCAAAGTTGTCTTCAGCAGCCGCAATATCCTGTGCATTGAAGGGAGCTGTCCTAGGTTGCAATATAGATGTATTTAAGTATTCTATTACCACCAGCTGTGGGCCGTTAGCTAATATCACCTGCTAATGACCCACCCTGCATGACAGACAATGGGCCATCAGGGACCCACCGTGTGACTCATGGACTTACCTCATCCCATTGTGGGATGCTCTGCCCAGGAGGGAGGAGCCAGGTGTTCCCACCTGGATATAACCTGGCCTTGGAACTGCCTGAGCTAGCCCTGTCTACTGGGTTCCCAGAGGACAAGAGCTACCACTGGACCTTCAGCTGGAGACCAGACCTTCACAGGATCACTGCTTGAACTGAACTACTTCAGTTGGACTGCTACCACCACCCTAACAGGGTGTCAGGTTGTATCTGTCAGTGCTTTTCCTTGTATTATTTCACTTATTTTTAATTTCAATCTTGACTTGTGATCTCCCACTAGTTTGTTTTCAAACCAATACAGGAGCCAGAGGCCAAAATAGAATTACCAAATCTTCACAGTGCATCAACAGCAGCTTCCTCTGAATGGAAAGCAGCTCTCAGAGGGGTGCAACATATTGGTGGAGAAAGAGTTTCAAAATTTCTTCCCAAAATAATGGATAAATTATACACTGGATTAATGATACATATATCTACTCATGAATGAACTTTCAAAGAGGTTCTAACCTATTCCCCTTAATAAATTCTGGACTTAATAAATAACTTTATGAAATTCTAGGGCTTCTCCCATACAGGTGTTCAGATTAGATGCTCTAATAATTCTTTGTAATTCAAAGAGGATTCCAGGCATGAGCTATGCTGTTACAATTGTTTGCTCTGAACTCAGCCCCCTCCACACTCCTTCAGCAAAACACAGACTGTAAAAACAGATTCAACTGTTTCTGCTGACCAGCCCATCATTTTATTTGCTTTTGAGCAGATATATGGAGGAAAAGCTCTGCAGAGATAGTCTGCTTGCAACTAAAATGTGTTGAGCATTGTCAGCGAACGTCACAAGAAGGAAGAGAATCCAATTAATTCTGTGTTATGGTAGAAACTTATTAAGTTTCAGAAAGAAGCTTTCTATTTCTGATTGACCCCAAAATGCTTTTGAACAAACTAACTGAAACATACTACAACAGCATTAGCAATTTTTCTCAGAAATTTCTTCCCAGTTAGAGTCATACCAAAATCTGTCATTAGTTCAATTGATTAGAAGGCTAAACTAATGTCTACCAAGTTAAAATATCTCCTGTATTCATTGCAGTGAGATATGTCTGCATTCTTTGAATAAGTAGAAAAGTAAAAATCATTAGAAACTCATTTTTGGCCCAAATACTGCATTGTATTATAATTGGTTTTATAATGTATTTCTAATTGTGCTTTAGCTATTAATAAATATTTTTAATTTACCCATATGTCTTAGTGGACTGTTTACTCATATTAAAACCTATTTTGTGTACCCAATTGTGAAGTGAGTTTCTGTGACTGTTAGTGCCTGCTTCATATTTGAAGGGATCTTAAGGTTTTATTTTCCTTGTTATAGTGTATGACTTCTTCAAAGCCTCTCAGTTCTCTTCTCTGGTTTGATGACCTAAGCTTCATTTCTCTATAAATTATCCACAAACACTGAAGCTGTTTGAGGATTTTGTCCTCCAAAACACAAAAACAACATTTTTAAATGGCAGAATGCAGAGTCTTTCTGTCAACACATCTGCCTTCCATCAGCCTTTTTGTCTTGCTACAAGGCCCAGATTCTCCAATTCATTAAGCATGCTGAATGAATTAGCAAAATTTAGTTCCATGGCTGTCATACACGTTTCCTTAGTAGTCATGTTAATACCAGTAAGGATGTAGAACACATTTGACTTGGTTCGTTGTTTGTTCATCAACATGGCAGCTGTTTTGCCTGGTTGCAGGATTTCAGGCTCTCTTTTTTTAAACTGGTTTGCTTTCAAAGCTAGAGAAGGCAATGCAAAGAATAGTTGTCCTCCCAATGTTTTATTAAGGTGCTGAGTAACAAAACGTCACTTGTGACACCTTGGGAGGAGTGACCTGGAGCAACAAAGCATGAGGTCTCTCTATTGCTGAAGGGTGTGCTGTGCCAGTTGCTCCAAAATAACATACCCTTGCTGTTTCCCCTGCTGTGAGAGCACTTCAAGCACAAATGCCTTACTGACTTTCTAGATGATGATGATGATGTGTAGCCACCCAAGCATATGTTGGCTAGAATATCATTAATCAAGAATACAGAGTTTTAACTTGAAGATACATACCTATTATGACAGCTGACCTCAACCCAGTTTGAGGTTTTCTGCTCCTGGGAAGGCGGCAAGACCCCCCAAACCTCACGAGAAAGGGGTCTCCGCAGCAATCCCCCACGCTGAACCGGCCAGGCGGAGCTGGGAAGCCGCGGCAGGCGAGACCAGGTTGATTCCCTGACAGAGGATAGCAGGAGACACGGTGGTTAGAAGATGCAGACTCTGTGCCTTAGAAATCCGGGGTTTATGAGGTGCAGCAGGTCGGCGTGGGGTCCGTGGGTGTCGGGAAGGGTCGAGGGGGATGGGGATGGGGAGGGGGATGGATCCGGCAGCACAGAGCACAGAACAGAAGTGAACATGAGGTTAAGAGGGACAGAAGGATGGGAGGGGTCTGGATAGGGGAACCAACCGGGACGCTGGGGATATAGGATTGACAGAGGAGCCAGTGAATGGGGGTGCAAGGGGGGAGGTTACAGAACTTTAAAAACCAATAATAAACTGCGGGTAAAGGAACATTCTAGCTATTAACTCTAAAAGGATAAAGAGGAGGAGAGATTCAAAACCCAATACTTTCGTTCCCTGATGCATATTTAGGAGGCTAATCTCAAGGTGTCTTGAGGGAACACTTTTCTGTCACCCTGACCTAAAGGTTTCTTCAGACCCAGGGGGCTTTGTCAGGTACTTCAGCCTCCAAGCTCATCTGGGCTCACCTCACTGCTACGCCAGTTAACATTTCATATTTCCTTAATCAACCAATCTTGGCCAAAAAATAAAGTTGGGTTTGGGGTTTTGGCAGGGTGGTGTCAGGGGTGCTTCACGATAATTTTAGATTGTAGATTTATTTGTAGAAAAATCAATTTTCAGTAACTTCTACTGTCCAAAGAAATTGCAGGTGGAGGTCATACCAGTGAAAACAAGATGTGTTCCTGCTATGCAGTGCCCTAGACTCTTATTAATCTAGATGGGATACCCCTATGAACATGAAAGAAATAAACTTTTTACCCTGGCCCATGCTCCCTGCATGCCTTTTTCCTGAAGGAAAGAGTGTGTGTACACATACAAGTCTGATCCTGACATGCAAGCCAGAAACAGCAAGTATGCAGATCCATTCTGAGGACAGCAAAGTGCTCCTGGGTTCTTCAATTTACACACACCCGTGGTGTGCCAAAGAGAGTCTGTTCACATGAGGGCACATTGCCAGCAGGCGTAAAGCTCTATTGTCTTCAAAAGCATTGCTTATTTTCACATTTAGAAAAAAGGAAGAAAACTTACCTAGCTATGTGGGGTATTCTGTTCTTCAGATAAACACTTTTCATCGCTGAGGGCCAGTCCTCAGTTTTCCTTTGCCAAAGGTTCTGTACCCCAACCCAATTTTCCTGTTTCTAGAAAGTTCTTTTCAGACACAGCAGAGTCCTGGTTTATTTTAAAAATTGAGGGAGGCTGGAAATCTTTTTGGGGGGTGAACATGTATTGAAAATGTTTTTTCTTGCTCGGGGTCACACCAGTAGTCTCGGATAAAAATGACCCTATTTTAAAACAACAGTGTTCTGTCAGTTTTAGTGTCCAATGGGAATGTAAAAAGGGACTATCTCATAAGGGAATATCAGTGGCACAGACATATTGCTCTTACTCCATTGTGCCAAGAAGGTAAAGCAAGGTGTTTCTTTGCATACTGGATTCTAATTTACAGTTGAATCCTGTTATTCTCCACTTCTTTAAACCTTTATCACAGACACCACAGCTGAGAGAGTTACCAAGATTTGGATGCTAAGTGCAGGAAGGAACCTCGTTTAGGCAGGTGAAGAGCCATAGGTGAAGAGCCATATCTTAAGAAGGCAAAGGTGTGTCTGTCATCTGAGCCCAATTCCACACCAAAACAGAAATTTCTCTTAACTAGATCTTTAATCTCTCCCCTTTCACAGACTCTAAGCTGTGTATCAGCTGCCCTTCTCTGTCAAAGGTCAGGCTGAGGAGTTCTGACATCCTTATTTCCCTTGGTGTTACGGGATTCTCCAGTACGGTATATCTCTAGTCACATCGCTGTGGCTAGCACAGGTTCTTCCCGTGGGAACATTTTGCTATATTTCATAAACAAGATAAAGTTTGGATGTTTTGCAAACAGTTTCTCCGGATTGAGTCAGTTCGGGCTTGGCCAATTGGGCCTAGGGGGAGGTCTCGGGCTGACCAATCTGGGGCACTTCTGTAGACTCTATATATATGGAATTCAAAACAATAAAGTTCCTTTTCTCCTCTCTTTCCTTGTCTGAGAACTTGGGTCAGTCCTCAGCTAGCCGCTCAACAGCGACACATCACCCTTCATTAGGTCCAAGAAACTGAAGACTCAGAAAAACATAAGACATCATATAAATGAACCGTGACTGCTTAAGCTAATTTTATCTGTGAAGTCACTGCATTATTTCTGGCCTTCCTCTGTAGTTCAGTGCTGCTAGGATCCTAAATATCAAGAGAGCTTAGAAAAGGCTGAATCACCCAGGCAGAGGGCAGAGACATCTGCAATGCCCAGGTATTGTGCAGAGGGACAGCTGTTAGAAGCATTCAAACTGTACCTGAATGCAAATTGCCATTTAAGCCACATGAAGAAGGAATTACTTGCAGTAAAGTATGTACTTCAGCTCTGTGAGTTTGTGGACCTTTTGGCATCAGAAAGGGATCAATAGAACCCACTTACGATCAGTGTTTCCTTTAGTGTTAGGAGACGTACTATTTTTCTTCCTATCAGAAGCTATTTCTGCTTCCTGAATTGTGCTTTCATTCTCAAGCACAGCTCCTGTGTGTCATCATCCTTCATTGTTCTCTGTGTGGTAGGGTCTGGAGACAGTACAGCTTTCCTCCTAAAAGTGTAAAGAATGAAACTGCATGCTGGGTATAGCAGTATCTCTTCAACTTTTTTCAACCAGATTGCTGCCATATCTACACCTCAGCCACAAAAGAGCAGAAAATGAAGGAAATAGTTATGCTGTACCCCAGGATGTGCTAGCTCTGCATGTGCAGAGATACTCAGCTGGTCTCTCTGAACAAATGTACAATCAGAGTCTTGCCCCAAACTTATATACGAATTATTTTCCAATTTTCCATTAGCACCATAGACACAAATAATTTTAAGCTTGAGTAAAATATTTTCAATATGTGAATAGCAATTTCATTTCTTATGCACCACTGTATTGCTACCATCTCTCTAATAATGAAATCAGAAAGGTTTAGACAGATGGCACAGATAAGCAAGGTGTGAGAGACTGGAGAAAATGACTGGTGGTTCGAAACAACTGAAGCAGGGGAGGAAGAAGGGAGATAACTTCTGAGAAAGTGGCATAGTCACTGCTCCAACCTCCAGCCCCTGGAGGCTCAAAGTCCAGCCCAGAATTGTGTCAAACCACTGACACACCCACAGCCCCATCTGTGTGGGAGAGCCCCAGGAGACAAAAGCAGATAAAAGTAGTTGCACAAGCACACAAGGGGTCGCAGCCCAATGTTTTTGATTGTGTAGTAGTTGGGATTACACTAGAATTTAACGGGTGAATATTAAGATTTCTATGTTCTTTTCTTTTCTCTCTCTCCTCCTAACTTCCTCCTCTTGAAATCTGGCTAACTTAAAATTGGAGGGCTTGGAGTTTGCTAAATCAATGCTTTGTGAAATGTCTTATTTTAAGTGAATGTTGCTTTAAAATTTTCCAAATAGCTTATTATACCTCAGTGCTCCAAAATGTTCAAGTAAAGCTTTGTTGTTCAATCTCCTGAGAAGAGTTCTCCTTGGTGCCCCCTCAGGGAATTGAAGTACCTCAAGCCACTTTTGAAAAGCTCACCAAGACAGTTCAGGGCTTTGCCTGAGGTAGCCTGCATGGCAGCAGCTTTGGTGGAAGAACAAAATTAGCTGGATTGGTATAAGCATCTCTGGAAAACTAGACTGTAAGGACTGTGAAGAAATAGGCCAGGGCTACTGAAATCTGCTTTTGTAGGACATGTGTTAACATGGCTATAGCAGTTCAGGACTTGAACTGCTGCCTACATCTGGCACCTTAAGAACACCACTTGGGGCACTGGGACACTTCAACAGTACATGGCAAGTAATAGAGACACCCATAGATTCTCCTAGGAGCAGGTCTGTTTCTTTGCAGCCTCTCAGTGAGTTGCTCCTGTGCTTCATGAAATAAAATATAACTGCAACATGATAACCAGGCACCCAATTTATTACAGGAAATTCTCTTACACTGGTACCTTGTGAAATCCCAGCTCATTGCAGTACAGATAATTTTTGCTCTGAGGGATTAGGCCTGTCTATCATGCTGTTTCCTTTTATTTTCTTGATCAAACGTGTTTAGAAAGGATGTTCTTTTACCTCCGCATGCACTTGCTGTGTGTGCCTGCAAATGGAAAAGATTACTCTTCCACAGACACTGCAATACCACAGTGATTGAACACGACTTCACATACATCAGAAAACCTTTTTATTCTAATGGATCACATGAAAAAAAATATCAGAAGCAGAAAAACTTCTATTAACTGATCAAATGGTATTCAGCTTCACGTATACATAAGTCAATCACTTAGCAGTCTTTGTTCAGCAAGAGGTATCACGTCATGGAAAAAATTAGTCTGTTTGGGAAACCCAGCTCCTGCTGATCATGAACTTTTCATGCTCTATGGTACATTTATTTTAAAAGCATTCTAGTGCTGTGAAATCTGTCTCAAAATTAAACTTGGGAAGAGTGCTATTTGCCCTCAGTCCCTCCAGAAGGGAAAAAGGGAGATCTGCACTACCTGTATCTCAAATCTTCAAAGTAAAGCTTTATTGTTTTAATGTTTCATAATCACCTTTATAAAGTTGGGGAATTTTCATTTTTCAGTTTTAAATTTAAAAAGTTTTAAAAATCATAGGAAAATATTTATTTTTCAGTTCATATAGAAAAATAAAACAATTTTCCAAGTAGAGAAATATTTAATTTATTAATTTTAAAAATATATTTATTAAGATCATATAATCACTTAGGCTGAAAAAGACCCTTAAGATCATCTAGTCCAACCATAAACCCAACATTGTCACATCCACCAAATGTTTATTGAGATCACAAGAACTGAGAGACAAATTAAAATTGTAAAGCCCTTTCAGATAGTTAGCGGAAAAGCAGTACAACCCAGAAAATGTTGCTTATCAAAATGTAATTTGATAATGGAATAGATTAAAATCCTTAAACTAAAAACTTTTGCTAGGTGTGTCCCTAAAGCTGAAATCAGGACTTCTATAAGAGATTTTGCCCTCATGGGGTCACTTAGCAGCATAAATGTCTTTCCATGAGACTTTGAGTCCAAGATACTGGACAGATGTAAAGTAAAAACTTTTTATCTCATCTTTTTCACACAAAATTAATTAACTTACAATGGGCAGGCCTTCAAAGGTAGAGACAAAATATAGAAACTGGCATGAAAACAGAAAAAGCTTCAGAAAAACTTTTTCAAATTTTCCCGTGAGTTTGAATAAGTGAACTAAATGCTATCTAAATTGCTTTACCTGAAGAGCTGTGCTAGAAGCCATTTATGCCTATAATATAGAGATATTTTATGAGTTTAAGGGTATATTAAGATAACCACTTCTGAACTTGACATTCATTAATCATGAAGTAAAAGTGCTACAAAATGTTTCCATGGAAAGATTTTCTTAAAGTATTTCTTTTTCCCCCCATTTGTTTTCTATTTCTCAAGTGGGTCACTTGCCCTCAGTCAACCAGCATAAGAATAGAAACATAGGTCACAACATCTGTGGACTACAAAATACTGCATTACTCGGCATAATTAAAACCACGTAAATGGTGAGCAATGTACAGAAGAGAAATTAGATGTGTTTTTTAAAGAAAGTCAGTTGCATTTTTTTTTCCATATCATCTTATTTGATGACATTTGTCATTTTCCACAAAGGCATCAGGGTAAGCATTTCATAAGGTCCTTTAGGTAAAAAGCTGAACCTTTCTGCATTGTCACATTGCATATCACATTGTCCAATATAAAAATTTTGAATAAATATTGATGTAATGGATAGTTCACATAAGAGACCAGGCCATCTATTTGCATAACATTCTTTGATTTTCACTTCAGTAAAGGAAAGGGTTATAATTAGCCTCTGGAAGAAATTTTGGGAAACAGTTGCTTTCTAAACTGGCAGATGAAAAGAAATGCATTCACTCCCCTAATTAGACTCAGGAGGTGACAAACAAACCTATAAGATCTTTGTCCACAAGTTTAACGCAAGAGAGAAGCAACAGGAAAGAAAGGATGGGGAAAGAATAGCTTGAATACTGAGTGTATGAATTACTGAGCCTAAAAAGAGTCTGCATTTTGAAGGTGATGCCTTAAAAGCTGGTAAAAATATGAGGCAGACACAGCAGTATGGGGGAAAAGTGTATTACCTTGGTTTTAATAGGATCCCAGGTGCCCCCTCATCAAAGGTGGAATCACAAAGAGGAGCACACGGGTGTACAGTGCATATACAACTTTATGGACCTCGCAAATTAGCATATCTACCTAAAATCCCCCCAAAAGAACCTGAACAAATGAAGTAATTGTCCCCTTATTCCCCGTATTATCCCCCACCCCCGAGTGAGACTACAGCTTAGTTTACAAAAACACATTCCACAGAGGAGGCTCCGTCCAAGATTGGAGCCTCTAGTTTTGAGACAGTAGGGATGTTTCATCGTCCTCCCTGCAGAACCAACAAACTAAGCTAAATATCAGACTACAAGAGTTGTAAATATGTAGGGCTAAGGTGCAAGGGGTGATTGTGAAGGGTACAAGGAGAGGGAAAGGGTATAAAAATGTGTACAAGGATATAAAAAGAAACTACAGAAATCATCAGGCATCAAAGGAAGTCAAAGTCACCGAAAAAAAAGCCCTTGTGCAAGTCTCTTGATGACTATCAATTCTTCCACAGGGTATGGGGTAGCAAAAAATTGTTTTGTAAGACACAAGGATTTAGAGATTAAAGACATTAGGTGATTTATAAAAAAAAATTAAAATTAGGGGAAAAAAACCCAAAATCACAAAAAACCCCAAACAAACAAACAAACAAAAAATCCCCTCAAACAACTGCCCCAACAGAAAACAAAACCCACAAAAACAAACAGAAAAAAATCAAACCAACAAACAACAACAACAACCTCGAAAAACCCCCATAGCCAAAAGCCAACTTAGTTTCCAATGGCTGTAAGCCCTGCTAACATTTGGAAGACAAATTTAACAAAGATAATTTACTTTCAAAATAGATTCTTTTGGTGTCAATGTTACTCATTTTGTATCAGATAAAGAAAGAAGTACTGGCTGAAGAGTTGAAACCCACTCCTAGTATCCCATCTTCTCAGGGTGATTTACAGGACAGAGCTCTAAGTCACAAGCATAATGTGCCAAAAACCAGTCCCTGTAAAAGGATCAAAGCAACCTGAACTTGAAAAGGAAGTGCAGTGTTGTTGCACAATGATTAGAAAGGTACAAGATCACCTTAACAGCAAGTGAGGCTGGATAGCTACTGAAGAAGGTACAGTAGTTTCATATAAGAAAAGACAACCCAAACATGAAATAAATGCCCAGCAGGAAATGAAGAAATGGGTTCAGAGATTCTGGTATAAATTCTTGATAAAATGTAGCAAAAAAAAATGTTTTTGACAGGACAAAATCCTTAGAGAATCCTTTCATTTGACCTTTTTATTGTGAGGACTTAAAGAATTCACTTATACGTCTCAAAATACTGTCCCGATAAGATACTCTACTCAAAATTTTCAAAGAATTTATATCATACAAACTTCAAGTATGCCTATGTAAACCCATAAAAAAGATGGAATATTATTCCTTCAAAGGCATGAATCCATAGGGAGTGTACAGATATGTATGCCATACTGGATCAGGTCAATAGTTCATCTGGTCTAGTTCCCTGCCTCCAGTGTTTGGATTACTAGATTATGCAATGGAATTGCCAGGAAATGAAACCAGAGAAAGAAAAATCTTCTACCTAAACTTAAAAGCATTATTGTAACTTTGAGAAGCTGAGTGACAAGGTTGGTATAATGAGAGAAATATTTGCAGTTCCTCCAAAAATCTTTGCTTGGGTATTTTTGTTTCTTGCATTGCTAATTCTGAATATTCTTGCTAGGTGAATATTTTCTCCTCACTAGAAAAACACTATGTACCTTCTCTTTACGTTACAAGTCACTGGTATAAAGTGTGATAATCATACATGAACCTGTTGCTCCCATACTGTAGCAGAACGCTGAAAGAGTGGTCTACACATGCCATTCTTTTTCTTAGAGAGGTATGTATCTATTTCCCAACTCAGTCTGCAACCAGCATCAGACTAAAGAGTCATTATTAGCACTCATCCTAGACAAAGTGAAACAAATCTTTTAAGTGAGAACAGAAACAAATTTAGCACAGGTCAGTGTGGATAGCACATACAAGTGAGTACATCCTTCTTCTACTCCAGGTGTCACCACCACAACATTTGACCTGATGTCATAATTATTAATTCAACCTCTGCATCTGTTGCCCCAGTTAAACAAATCTTTACTTTGCTTGATTGCGTTATTTGAAAATAACCTAAAATAAAATTCTAATGACTTTATAAAAGGAAAGACATGCCACCAAGAACATTGTGCATATGATTATTTTAACTGTCCTAAGGAAAGAGCTTTATATATTAGAATCCTTATTTTAGCCAAAGATTACTCCCTTGGAAAGAGCATTAGAAGAACAAGAGAGTATTCTTTAAAAGAAGGGGCCTTGGCTGAAAATAAAGGGGAGAAAAAAGTTTTGTGTTTTCCATGGAAGATATATTTGTGTGATGCTTTCCTTCCTGGAGTACTGCTGGTATCAAACTTTAGGAATGCATAGTAATAGATCACTTCTCATTTAATGTGCAAAAGATGAGGTTAATATGCTGGGGAAGAAAGTTTTTATTTGTTATTTGTAACTGTCAGGAAGTTATAGTGCTTGTATCTGCAAAATCATGTTAAAAGTACTTCTTACTTCTGGCTAATCCCCTACAAAGGACGCAGCAAATTTCTGGAAAGGCAGCAAACAGTTCTGTCCCTGGTCTATCCATTTGAGCCCAGGACATTATATGGTGCAACAAAGATACTGTTCCCACTTAAAGTTTTATACAGCCTCATTGCAAAGTGCTTAAATTCATCAAGAAGATCACATTACGTCATAGTCTTGTTAGATTTTATTATTCTTTTTCATGGTTTATCAATAAAGAAAGAAAGTGATAGCTAGAGACAGTAACTTGTATAATAGCATCAGGAAGAAAAGCTAGCTCAAGACTTTCAAAACATTTGAATACATAAAAGACTTTGGTGCAGTGGGTGAGGAGGGAAGAACTGTTTTTCCTAAAACAGCAAAAAAAATAATGTATTACTCTCAAACTGAGACATCATCTTATACTGTCTTTATGCTTAGAAAAAGCTCTCCAGTGCTGTCACCTGGACATCGGTCAATAAAATATTGCTTTTAACCTTGCTCCCCAGGACTGTTTACAACTAATGAGTTCTAAAGTATCCAAGAGGTAATAATTAGCTGAATGCCTAATCTCTCATTTCTAAGCACTGCACAATTATTTATTATGTATAACAATATATGGTCCTCTGTGAGAAAAGAATTAGAGAAAAAGGAAAGTATCATACATTAAAAACACAATATTGTAGTAGTAATTTATGCCCATAAAACCCATGGGATTTACTGATATTCTGTCATGTTGCAGCTTTGGTACTGCAGAATGAAAATACAACAGGTACTGCATTAAAACTGCAGTAAACCAAACTTTAAATACTAAAGGTGATTTTTCAGCATAACTTTTCCATTAGAAATCCTATATCCATGGCTAGGAGCAAGATCCTTAGGGCTAGATTTAAATTATAACTTCTTGATGTAAAGAACTTGAGACATGCTAGAGTTTTTAATTCTGCATTAATCTCCAGTATGCGCCTGCTGTGGAATCCTCTAGGTGATTTAGAAAATGTATACAGTGTTATCTTTTAAAGGCAAGATTGTTTCTTGCTTTCCACAGACGCTGGGGAGTAATGATATATGGAAGGCTTTTAATTCCTCACTGCTTTTGTTATCTGCAAGGCATAACATAGGACAGATGATATGTAGAGAAATCTCTTTGGAGTCACTCCTCTTCTTCCCTTTGCACTGGAGGGAAATAAAAATAATGACACTGAGAAATATAAAAAAGTTACTTTCCTTGTAGTGTGTCAGATACCAGAAATGAGTAAACATGGAGGGAAAAAGCATTTGCTACTAGAAGTAATGATCTCCCTGAAGTAAATAGACACTAAGTAAATGTACTGTGACTTCCATTGCTGTGTTTTTCACTGATTTACTTCCAATACAGTACAGCAATATGCTTCCCCTGACAAATGAAGTATTCTGAAATCTCTCTCTCACTGTGTCTAAATGTGTACGTCTCAACAGCCAAAGAAGATTCCAAGTTTGGGTGCGTTAAGGCTGAAGCAAGGGAAGCACTCATTATTTCCATTTTCTACTAAACCAAAGTTTCTACTAAAGTCAATAAATGTTGTTATAAACACTAGAAGGTAAAATTTTCATGCAACTCACATAAACTCCATAGAAGAACACAGATTTTATAATAAACAACTAATTTATTTATGGTGTTTTCTCTCTCTTGAATATGATAACTATGAGAATATAAGCCTTACCAAATGAAATCCTCATCCTCTGCATGAGCAAATTCTCATTTTTCTCCTTAAATTAGGAAATAAAATGATGATATGTAATTTTAAGTAGCTCCAAACATTTTTTTTTTGTTCTCCTAATGCTATGTTCAAGATGCTACGTTGAATTTTATGTTAAATAGCTATTCATTTGCATATTGGGTCTGACTGAGGTAAAGCTCACAGCCCTCCCAGTGCTATTCTTTGCATTAGTAGCTGGAAGGGTGCTGGTAATGGAGCAGTGTTTTGGCAGTGATTGAGCAACAATCACAGTGTTGTCCCTCTGACATTCCTTCCCCCATCAAAGGGATGGGAGTGGGCAAGATCCTGGGAGGAGACACTGAGGCTTTCTCGCTCTGGGGAGGCAGGGGAACCCCAAAACCCCACAAAAGAGGTTCCCCCCCCGTGCTTACCACGCTGCCGTGGGCGAGGTGGAGCCGGGACCTGCGGGACCTGAACCCGTGCTAGGGCTGGCTTCTCGAAGACAGGATGATAGGAGCCTTGGCGAATAAAGGAAATGCAGTCTCTCAGCCTTTGGAATCCAGGGTTTATTGGTAGGGATGACGGGGAGGAGAAGGCAGATGGGACTGGGACGGAACGAGGGGAGCAGGAGGCGGTGGGATTCCACAGGGCCAAGAGCCCCGAACGGAAGCGAACATCGGGTTAAGAGGGATGGAAAGATGGGAGGGGTTTTGAGAGGATAGCCAACCGGGACGCAGGGGATACAGACTGACAAGGGCTTCAGGGAATGGGGGTGCAAGGAGGGAAGATACAGAACTTTTAAAAACCAATAATAACACTGCGGGTAAAGAACTTTCTAGCTATTGACTAGATATGGGATAAGGGAAGGCAAATATGCAGTGCCAATCAGACACACTGCTACTAGACACAACCAGGCCAGCTGACCCAAATCAACCAGAGGGATATTCCATACCTTGTAGATGTCAGCTCAGATATATAAAGCTAAGGGAGAGAGGAGGAAGGGGGGCATTGGTGACTCTTCAGTGTTTGCTTCCTGGAGGAACCATTATGTGTGCTGAAGCCCTGCTTCCCAGGAAGTGCCCAAACATCGCTCACTGATGCAAAGTAGAGACTGACCTTCTTATCTTAACTTATGTGTGCACAGACTCTCACTTATTTCTTTCCTTTCACTGCAACAAAGCTGCCTTATTGCACCCACTGGTTGTTTCCCAACTTGTTCTCTCCCCTGTCCTACTGGGAAAGGGAGTGATAGAGTAGCTTGGTGGGTACCTGGCCCCAACCAAGGTTCAATCCACTACAATTTGCAAGGCAGATTTAACCACCCTGAACATAATAATCATCTCCCAAGTATCACTGCAAATAGCAGAGCTTTGATCTGTTATGCTGGTCAAAGGAACATCAATTTTTCTTTGAGGTTTTGTCGGACATTGTTGAACTTCACTATGTTCTAGTCTAAGCAACTTAGGCAAAGTGTGAATACCTGTGAGAGTACTGTTTTCAGCTGTGTGGATTTGGCCTGAAGCCATAAAATTCTCCCTGTCCTCCCCCAAGAAATATAATGACCAAATATATATTGGACATGAAGTGAACTGTAATTTTTCAAAATGCTGGAATGGGAGTCAACAGCTAAAGAAAGGCTTTGAGTTTCTACATACCGGATTTAATAAAATCTTATTCATTCTGCTTTATGTTTTATGTGGATCTACCCCTGAATTA
The DNA here is from genome assembly GCA_024500445.1 of Entomyzon cyanotis. Classification (NCBI taxonomy): domain Eukaryota; kingdom Metazoa; phylum Chordata; class Aves; order Passeriformes; family Meliphagidae; genus Entomyzon; species Entomyzon cyanotis. The sequence continues at coordinate 9,044,657 of JAKEPQ010000756.1, forward strand.
CCTGAATTATTTGAATTACTGAATAGACAGGATCTACCTGTCTGAATTATCAGAGATTTCCCATGTGTATTCTTAGCACTGGACAAAATCCTTATCACATTGAAGAGAACTGAAGGAGTTTCAAAGGATTCTGATTTCATTTCACCATATCTATTAGCACTCAACCCACAGCAAAATCATTGATGAAGATGCACAAAAATCTTCAGTCTCTATCCATAATCCTCAGTGAAAAGACAAAGGATAAATTCAGGAAGTATTGTAGAACTATTTATTAGCAATTTGAACAAAAATAAACAAATGCCATTATTTTAAAGAATCTCACTGAGCTTTTCAATGCAAATCAATACCATAATGCAGTGTAATGACTTTCATGAAATTGTTATGGCACTACTGGAGCATCACTCCTGTCCATTACTTACAGACTGCCATTCTGGTGCCTATCTGGATTACTTGTCATCTTCTGTGCTAGTGCTAGAAACCATTTCCTGGAGTGAGTATGGCCACTTTTCTTTGTTATGCCAGCTACTACCAGGCTAGACTGTAAAATGACACACTTCATCTTGCAAGTGACACACACTACTGTGTGTGTTAGAGTGATGCCTAGGTGTCCTAATGGGATTAGAGGTGAATCCTGTTCATACTAACTGCATAAACAAGAAGAAGAGGACAAAATAACAGTCCATTTCCTCTATTAGGAAATACATTTACAGGGAGAGGGACAGACTGGACCATGGGCACATAGCATTTAAGGAGCTTTGAAAAGGCTGTAAATCAATTTTATTTGCATTCAGTTTGCTGATAGACCTGTATTTTTCATTCACTGCTTCATGAACTGCTCTTAACCTTCAAGACATTGGCAGGAAATCCACAAAATCAAGCTAAAAAGAGTACACGTGTGATTACTTGTGCATTCCAAATTAGAATACCAAGGACAAAATAGAGATTAGAGAAAGAAAACATTCAAATTTAGAGTAATTTTATCATTGATGAGACACATTGCTTCCCATGGCTCATGTAGTCTCCTTCTCCTCCTAAAGAGATTTTCCTGAGCTACTGTGCAGCATCCATGCCAAGAATATTTTAAAAAAAATAAAAGGGAGCCCTACACACTTCTAGCTGATTACATACCTTTTACAAACATTATTTGGTTGCATTACAACCCACAAAAATATAGACATTTTATTGGAGGTGTAAGAAACTCTATTCCAAAGCAATGCACTTGGCCCTCTTTGTTACTGAAATGCTGATGTGTGCGTCAGGCTGGAGAAAGGCAAAAATTATTATCCCAGGTTTTTTGTGAAATCATGTTTAAATAAAATATAAACAGCATGTGTTTTATATTGTAGAAAATTAAATGGCATGTTCTAATAACTGCGAGTAATTCTAAGTAATCTCGCTTTGTTTTACACAGTTTTAGATGAACCTGCCCATGCGAGGCCCCTGACTGGAACATTTGTGAAAACTGCAGGTGTTGCTGCCTGTCTTCATTCAGCACTGGGGCTCCTTAAAAGATCTCTCCTTGTGACGCTAAGATGATCTGTACTTGTAAGGCACTAAGAGAGGATCATCAGCCCTTTTTTGTCTGGGGCTGGAGTCCTCTTTTGGGTGTCCTCCATGCTTTGTGCTGGTTGCAGTCTGCAGCTAATGGTGCAGGCTGTGCTCCCATCCAGATCTGGACCCAAACTGCCCAAGTTACACATGAACATGTGGCAAAGGCTCAACTCTCATAGTTGATTTTAAGGCTGTGTTCTTTCAAACAGTTGATCCTGGCTTTCCTGCAGTGAAAGAAAACATTAGTCATACAGTATCTGCATAGACCTTAGGAAGAGTATGGGCACTCTTTGAGAGTAGTTGAGATCTAGCTGCAAAGTTACAGATAGATCACATTATGATAAATTAAATAATGTGTGATTTAGGAATCTTATTATATTGTTTACTATTTATACTATTTATGCTATAAATTATATTACATGTTAATACATTATGTTACTATTTAGGAATTATTGTTTTTAGAACAGATTTCTTTAGTTGTCTGTCTCTCACATGATACCTTTCATTTTTTTCTTCTACCTGAGCAACCCTGAGGGAAAGGACTTGGGAGTATTGATGAAAGAAAAACTCAATACAACCCAGAAATGTGTGCTTACAGCCCTGAAAGTCAACCATAATTCTCAGCTGCATCAAAAGCAATGTGACCAGCAGGTTGAGGAAGGTGGTTCTGCCCCTCTGGTCTGCAGTCATGATAGCCATCTGGAGTACAAAGTCCAGCTCTGAGGAAGCCAATATAAGAAGGACATGGACCTGCTGGAGCAGGACCAGAGCGGGGCCAGAAAGACTACCAGAGAGCTGGAGTACCTCTCCTATGAAGACAGGTTGAAAGAATTAAAGCTGTTGAGCCTGGAGAAGAAAAGGCTCTGGAGAGACCTTCTAGAGACCTTACAGTACCTGAAGGGGCTACAAGAGCTGTAGAGGAGCTTTTTCCAATGTCGTGTAGTGATAGGACAGGGGATAATCACATTAAACTGAAAGAGAGTGGGTTAAGACTGGATATTAAGAAGAAATTCTTTATTCTGAGGGTGGTGAGACACTGAATTGAATGGGGAATCGAGCAAGCTTATCTAGAGGAAGGTGTCCCATCCCCTGGCCGGGAAGTTGGAGCTGGATGATATTTAAGCTCCTTTCTATGATTGTATAACAAAAACCATTCTATCTCTAACCACTCACGTGTTGTGGGTGCATTGTCCCTATCTCATGACAGAGAAATTCAGCTTCAAAAGGAGAGCACAGCCCTGGGGCAAGTGTTCTGCAATTTCTGTGAGGCACCACAGCACTTCAGAAAAGCACATTTCAATGTCATACCAAACGGAAGTCAAACACTGCTGAATATATTTTCTGAATATTTCTTTTCACTAAGATTGTTGCCTTCCTCCTTTATTTTTAATTTCTGTGGATAAAGAATGCAGTCTGCTATTTCCATACCAGATTTTTCTTTTGTGCACCAGAGATATGAAATGGCCTTTCAGCTCACTTAAATATATCTTTCTAAAATATATAGACATACTGTTTATAAGGACTTTCTTCTCACAAACAAAATCCATAAATGAGAAATCTATTCTCTCAGGACTTTCAAATTGTACTTTTGGTGACTAGTCCTAGATATTTTGCACCGTTTGTAAGTTTGCCTTTTCTAAGTCACTTCCAGGATATCAAATTTGTCTCCTGACACATGTTGGATGATTGAGGTTCAAATCTTAACAGCTGCAGAAGATCATGGAAATAATCGTGTTGAACCTGAGCAAAACATGGCATCTCCCAAGAGTGTGGTGTATTTCTGGTGGGATGAAGCAGATAACATTGTCAAAGCCTTCCTCATTGCAGAAAAGGTAGAGAATAGCTTATTTTAGCTTATTTTTATCTTGTTCTTATATTTATAGGAGACTAGCAGTGGCAAAAATGCTCTCATCTGACCCATATATCACTATTTTCTACCTATATTTCATAGTTATGGTTAGACTGCAACCAGCAGACAAACCAGCCACTTGAAAGTTTAACTATCTCAATCCCGCACTTTAGTCATTTCTCTGGGGAAACAAATACACAAACAAAGAAACAAAAAAAAAAAGCCCCAATGACACAACAACAACAATAACAAGAACACAACAAAGCCAACCCCATACTACAAAAAGCAGCAAAGCAACAACTTCATTTTTGTGGCACCACTATCTATCATTTTCTACTACTTTTCTACACTTGACTAATGGCACATGCTGTAAATATTTTCTGTTGCCAAAAACTAAATACAATGTTCACATTTTTCTAAACTGTAGTATTTAGAGTAGGAAAAAAGGCAGAAATTATAATGGTGAATGACACCCTTGGGATGCAGGACAAATAGGAACCCAAAACGTGATTGAATCAAGATAAAAGAAAAACTTGGCCGTTTTGGATGGATCGTTGTCTATTATATTTTAATTTATATGCAGATTAGCTGTATGTCCTAAATTGCAATACAGATGTATTTAGTATTCTATTACCACAAGCTGTGGGGAACACTGGTTGTTATCTCCTGCTATGACTCACCCCTGATAATGGGTGATGGGCCATCAAGAACCCACCGCATGACTCATGGACTTATCCTATTGTGAGATGCTCCACCCAGGAGGGAGGAACCAAGCATTCCCACCTGGATATAACCTGGCTTTAGAACTGCACAAAGTAGCCCTGTCTACTGGATTCCCAGCAGACAAGAGCTACCACTGGACCTTCAGGTGGAGACCAGACCTTCCACAGGATCACCACTTCAATCTGACTACTTCATTTGGACTGCTACCACCACCCTGACTAACTGGGTATCAGGTTGTATCTGACTTTGTCAATGTTTTTTCTTGTATTATTGCACTTATTTTTAACTTTCCTATTAAATTGTAATCCTGACTCGCAATGTCCCACTGGTTTGTTTTCAAACTAACACACTGTAATTTCAACATTAAAATGGGTAGAGGATGTTTTGAGCTATTGCAAAATATTTAGGGAACATCTACCTCACTGAACAGCAAGAACAGACTGGAGAAGAAAAACTCAGCAAAAACAGCTAGCAGTTTTATCAGGAATTTAGAGTGCAGCCACTTAGAGAAGAAATTGAGGTCTCATTTCAGACTTTCCAGCTCTCATCTTTACCTAGTGAAGCTTGGCCTCACTCTAAAGTGCTATAAGCATTTCTGAAGTTTATTTGTGATTGTTCGCAATAGCCTGAGTAGTACTTCCTTAAAATAGTACTTTTTTCCTCTTTTCCACTGTAAGGAAAATTTCCTAGTATGATCTAAAAATTTTGTTCTCAAGTTAAACAATTTGAAAACCTTTATACATGAAATTTTCAACACCTACTCAATGCATATTAATGAAAAATAAAAATCTATATACTGCAACTCTTTGCAGGCATTTTAACCCTTTGTAACAGCAGACAATAATAGCTAGATGCATTTTAAATACCTTGCTAAATATACCACTCTTATATTTGAGAACATTTTCGTTTTTGCTTGACTGAGGATACTAGGTATTGTTAAATTCATGACAGATATGTAACAAATATTTTACAGAGAAATAGAATCTATGAACCAGTGTGTCCTTTATTGAGGTAAAAAGGCACAAAGAATATTTCAAGTTAACCTTAATTTCAAAACTTGTACTTAATTTCTGAGCGGTGAACAGGGAATTCTTGGGAGTAGGTATGTCAACACTGCTCTGAGTTCCTATTTCAAATGCCACAGGTTCAACAGACTGAGTAGTTCAACAGTCACAGTAGTTTAAATATCAAACAAGAACTGTTTCCAGAAATTACCTTCCTCTCAATGTAATACAAAATAATTTTTGTAGATACACTATTTCACACATTATGAAAACACATTTGGAATAACTTCATTCTGTGAGTATGCTTTGAGGAAATCCAAGTAGATTCTAGTCAGGAAGCAAAGCAAAACAAGAGAAAGCTACAAAAGGAAAGGACTTTTAATCTTTTCCATAATTGGAAGCACATCACTCTTTCCAGCCAAATTCAGTGGGAAAGTACACGTAAGTTTTAGCACATTACTTACTGATACTTATTTGATTGGCTGGTTGTTTCTCTTTTTTTTTTTTTTTTTTTTTTTTTTTTTTAAAGAGGTCCCATCTCAGTCTCCTTGAGCATGAACAATCTCAGCTCCCTCAGCTTTTCCCCAAAAGAGAAATGCTCCACCCCTTCATCATCTCTGTAACCTCCACTGGACCCACTCCAGTATATCCATGTCTCTCTTGTCCTGAGGAGCCCAGAACTGGACACAGCACTCCAGATGTGCCTCACCAGAGCTGAGCAGAGGGGCAGGATCAGCTCCTTCCACCTGCTTGCAATACCCTTCAGAGTCTTTCCAGAATAGCCAGAAAAGTTCTCACCCTCTTCTAGACTAAAAGCAGACCTTAATTATTATATTTCCCCAAGAACCACCAGGTAGAAAACACAGAGAACAGTAATATATAGGTCATAAGTGTAGATGTTACTTTACTCTCAACCATTGTTTGCTGTTAGTAAGTTTCAAAATTACACAGAGACACTTTTGAAAGTCCTCAATGAAGAAGCAGTGTACCTGCACAACATACCCAGAAGATCTACATCTGTAGTGCCAGTACTTCACAGAGAGATTCAGAGTAGAGAAAAATGCAGAAACCTGAGATTATATCAATGTCTCCCAGTTACAGCTTTTCTAACATGGAGATGCTACTTTTAATAGAAGAAAAAATTCTCCTTGAATGCATGTATTTATTTTGATCCAAATGCACAGGGACAATCCATGAAGCCCTTTAAATATAGTAAGAATCATTTATTTGCAAACTCTTATGAGAGATAAGAGACCAAATGCTTCATCCATTCTTCCTGCCCACAGCTTCAAATCTAACAGCTACTAGCTATTTCAACAAGGAGCAATTGCAGGAGAGTTTATTTTCATCAAATGACCAAGCAGAGCAATAAACAAGGTTATCAAGGGGCTTTGAGACACAAGAATGTACTGTTTACTCCAAGTAAATAGATATGCATAAATGTGCAGAGTTTCATTACAATTTCTCTGTGGTATTTTATTGTAAAGATTGAACCCATCTCAAATTTCAAATTTTAAAATAGCTCTAGACAGTTAATATACACAACTTTTCATCCAATTTACTAACAAAAATAAAGCAGAGTGCTGGATTCAAGCTAAAGTAAATTTTAAATAGGTACCATGGAAAAGGTTTTTTTTTACCATTTTCTCTGTTGTGCAATATAGCATTACCTGTATAAGTATTAAGTACACATAAATATGACTAATTGAAGTTTAAAGTTATTGTGATAAGCCATCTGGCCATCGATGCACTAACAAACAGTTTCAGCTGGGTTTATTCCTGGGTTTATGCCAAAACAACAGAGAATAAATGCAGGATTCTCACATAAGGGCCATAGGTTTGGACTAAAAACAGAGTTGAAAAGATATGTTTAAAGTCAATTTGTTTCTGACAAGAGCTCAATGCAAAGAAACAACCTGGCTAAGTCTTTTTTATTTCAATGACCTAAAATCTCAGCTCTTCCTAAGTATGATTAGACTTGACAATAGTTTTGACTAACAAAAAAGCAATAAAGGAATGAATCCTTATAGACTTCAAAGTTTTATGCAAGATTGCAGTAGGCTACCTCTGAGTCTGACCAAGATTAAAAGCAGATATCATTCAGATATCATGGGAAAAAAAGTGATGTTTTTAAAAGCGTAAGTCTAGCCAATGCTAAAAAGTTGTGGTATTCTGATCAAGCCTCTTGTTAAGAAACTTAATTTGGTCTTGTGTAGCAGTGTGCTCCCCCTCTCCCCGGGCCGGCCCCGCGCGGGGGGGGGCCCCCCCCCCCCCCGCCCCCCCCCCAAAGCGGGCCCCCGGGGGGGGGGGGGGGGGGCGCGGGGGGGGGGGGGAAAAAAAAGGGGGGGGGGCCGGCCGGGTTTTTCCCGGCCCCAGAGGGTTTATTGGAAGAAAAAAAAGGGGGAGGGGGGGGGGGGAACCACCCCCCCCCCCCCCCCCCCCGCCCGGGCGGTGGGGGTTGGGGGGGGGGGGGGGGGGGGGGGGGGGGGGCAAACAAACAAAAAAAAAAAAAAAAAAAACACACCCCCCTCCCTTCTTCCCGGGGGGGGGGGGGGGGGGGGGGGGGGGGGGAGGCAGCGGGGGGGGGGGGGGGGGGGGGGGGGGGGGGGGATAAGGGAATAATAAAAAAGGAAAAGGGGGGGGGGGGGGGGGGGGAAAAAAAGGGGTGTTTTTGTTTTTTGGGGTGGGGGGGGGGGGGGGGGGGGGGGTCTTGACTCTTGGCAAAACTGAGTGTTTAGTACCACTGAATCAAGGAGCTTTACCTGAGTTGGCTAGGAAGTTTTAAGCCAAGCAATTTCTCTTTAAAAAATGGCATGTTATGAAAATGCATATTTTTATAGGAAATCATGAGAGATATTTTATTTTCTTGAGTTCACATTAATTGGAAGAAAAGATTCAGCTGAAAATCAACATGCAAATCAAATTCTTATGGACAATCACTTTTCATTGTGAAGTTATATTTGATAAAAATTATTAAAGATATTGTTGACATAAAAATGTAGCTTTGTGAACATCTAAATTAAATAATTTTATCTGCTGCCCACCAAATATTCTGTCTCTGTAATTTTTTACCATTTTTTACTTTTCACCCTATTTTCAGGAGGACATATAATGTACACTTTACTAAATGTTCATGAGATAAAACTTTGTTTTCCTGCCTTGTGTATTATTGAATCTTATCCACTATCCCTAGTTAACTGATTAATACTTAGACAGTAAACCAATACTCATTTGAAGTTTGATTGTGTACTGAACAATGGGGCCAACAACTGCTGCAATTCATTTTTACACTGTGTACATGGCAGGTCAATTTAATATTTTGATCTGTATTTCATGTTTATTATTTTTCTAGTCAGAGATCTTTATGTGCTCTTCATATCTATTATTTTCTCTCTGGATCCTTATTTTTGCCTGCTTTCAGTTTATTAACTGCTAACCTGGATGACATGAATTTGCAGAGCCATGATTTTTCTCTCCCTTTTATTTCAACAGCAAGTCTATATCTATAGTCCTCATTAGAATGGGTGAGGGATATTCCTCTGCATCTGGAGCCATAAGGCATGGCACAGCTCACATCCATGTAATAGAAGTATCTTTTCTTCCTATCAAAGGCAGACTCTCAGAACTGGCTGTTGAGGTGGTGATTAACCTATGCATCCTATGACCAGAAAGTTAATAGAAAGAATAGAATAGAATAGAATAGAATAGAATAGAATAGAATAGAATAATTTCAGTTGCAAGGGACCTACAGCAATCACCCTACCCAACTTCCACTTCAGGGCTGACCTAAAGTTAAAGCATGTTATTAAAGGCATTGTATAAATGCCTCTTTTAAATGCTGACAGGCTTGGGGCATTGACCACTGTAAGGAGGGACTCCGGGGTTTAGTTATGGGGGTAAAAATAGGGACAGGAGATCTCTAAAGGTGAGTTTTAGAACATGAGGGTTTATTGCGAAAGAGCATGAGCGTGAGAGGCCTGCTGGGCTGCAAGACGCAGCCCAAAGCAGGCCAGAGAAAAGAGAGAGAGAGAGAGCAGAAAGAAGAGGGCAAAAAAGAGAGCGATTTGCTGTTTACAATGCAATAAATCATCTTCTCTGTTGAATATTCTAATTCCCTTTAACCAATCTAAGACAAGCTGCAAACTCTACAGCATTTACATACAACCTATAAGAATCATCACATTACCATACAGAGTCATGTTTCAAACCTTAAAAAAACTGCTTTTTGGGATCTCCACCAGGCAGGCAGGGTCTGCTCTGACCTTTGGACTTGCCTGGGCAGAGGGCATTGTTCTATCAAGAAGGGGGATTACCTTCCTTGGCCATACCATTGTTTTTTAGTTACTTTACAATTCGAACCTTGTTTTCATTTCAATATCGCTCATATTTTCCATATTCTCAGCATCTTTTGCAAGGTAATCATATCTATAAGGCTTTCCTATTTCACCTTCCCCAACAGACCACCTCTCCAGGAAACATGCTTCAGTATTTGAACACCCTCTTAGTAAAGAAATGCTTCCTGATATCCAGTCTGAACTTTCCCTGGAGCATCTTTGAACCATTATCACATTCCATCACTGCATCTCAGGGCAAAGAGCTCAGCACTTCCCTTCTTTACTTCCCTCCTCAGGAAGCGGTAGTGAGCAGTGAAGTCACCCCTCAGTCTCCTTTTCTCCAAACTAAACATGCCCTGACTCCTCAGATGTTCCTCATTCGATGCAACTCCTTCCAGCCCTTTCACCAGTTTTGTTGCCCTCCTCCAGATGCATTTCAAGAATTTCACATCCATCTTAAATTGCAGGGCCCAGAAGTGCACATGTACTCAAGGTGAGGTCACACCAAGGCTGCATACACAGTGATGATCACCTCCTTTGACAGCTGGTGATTGATTTGATGCCACCAGGATAGGGTATGCCCTCTGGGCTTCCTGGGCACACATGGCTGGCTCAGACCCAGCCTGCTGCTAATCAGCACCCCAAGATCCCCTTCTGCAGGGCTGCCCTCCAGCTACTCCTCCCACAGTCTGTACTCGCACCTGGCAGTACACTCTGATGTACTCTACGATGATCTGCATCTACTTCCCAGATGCAGAATTTGGCATTTTGTCTTGTTAGACTTCATCCCATTAATGTTTGCCCAATGTTCAAATCTATCTAGACCCTTCCTCAAGGCCTCTGGTCTCCCAGGTGACCCAGCAGAACCTCCCAGCTTGATATCAAACAGCAAAACTGCTAATGGTGCATTGAACTCCTGCACTGAGATATTTGATAAATACATGGAACAGAAGTGGCCCTAGAATTTGAGTCTGCCTTTCATCACACGTCAAACATGCCAAGGGGAGTGCTATTAATTTCACAGAAGGGATAATCATGAGTTAGCACTCAGGTCCAAGACCTTAGCCCTAAAGTCCAAGGTATCTCTGAGGAGATGCATATAGGTCCTTTAGCTCAGTAAAGCAAAACTACCATCAAGGGACTTTTATTTGTTATACAAGCATTCCAGAAAAAGTGGACAGGCAAGAGTCAATTCCGAAAAGCTTGTAAACCAGCAGCAATTTGGTATGTCAGTTAGTAGTCTGAACATGTTAGTTTTGTGGAGTACCTTCCTAAGCTGCTTCCTAGACCCTGTCACTCTGACCCTGAACAGGGAAAGCACCAGTGACCATAACTCCAGTGCAGCACTTTCTCATTCCCAGGTATAAATGAGCAGGTGTCTGTACCCTGTGCTTTTAATCCATGAAGATAATGCCCACACTATAAATACATATGTTTGATAAGATTTTTAATTAAAAATATCGAAATTTAAAAGCAATAAGCAGAAAAAAGGGCAGTTGTAACCTAAAAGGGATACCAATCAGACTTTAAAATGCTTCAAGCCAGAGACAAGATCCCCTTTTTAACCATCACTACCACCACTGTGCAAAGTTCCAATGCCCAAAAACAGTTATTTAAAAAATAAGCTCTAAACAGAGTCTTCTGCTCTGATGCAAATTACCCTGTGCACAGGACACTCTCACTTTTGCTGCTAAAATCACTTCTAAGATGCTCACAGTGGCAGCAAAAATGTTTAACATGTGTAATTAATACTGATTTTAGCAGCAACTATTCATTTGAATGTGCAAGAAGCAAGCAGCAGCAGGACCAAGTTGCTTTTTCCTTAATGTTCCCTGTCTGTAAGTAGAAATCTTTGTGTTCACCCACAGGTCTACACCCATTTATCCCATTTCAATGAGTTGTAACTATAATAAAAAGAAAAGAAAAATAATGGTTCACAACTAGAGTTGTGTATTTCCCATGTTTCTGTCCATGTCCCTAGAACCCAAACTCTTCTTCTGATTTGTGGAACCTCTGCTTAATAAGGCCAGCAATGCAATTACTTTTATTCTATTTCCTTTGTGAAAGAAAATGCTTTCTAGAAGAATTCACATTGTAAAAGTAGTGACTTTTAACATTTTGGAAGTACATAACCATTACACAGGAGAAGATTCCTATCTGTATTCATGTTCTTAAACTTCCTTGAGTGTCCTGGATGTCCTTGTCTGCATTGTATGCACCACAAACACTTGGGGGAGTACATTGGGCACATAGCTCAGTATTGGGTTGGAGCTTTGCCAGAAGGAGCTGGAGAAATACAGAGAGCAAATGGGATATTACAGCCATTGCACAAATGCTCCTTCTAATTCCATGAAGGACTGTAAGGAATTTACACAAAGATAAACCAGTCTGATCTGACTGTAGATAGGGGAATGTCTGAAAGATGCAAGTTGTCAGGAAAGCCGAAATTTTTTAGAATATTTATGGCTATATTTATTTTATTTACCAACATTTCTCACTGGAATAAGATTTATAAAATTTGGAAGACATTTTCAGAGCTAAATCTCTACCTTTTGTTCAGTCTTTTCACCAGCTGCTGGTACCAGGACATGCTCCTGGAAGAAATCCTGTTAATGCTCCAACATGTTGCACAAGAAGGCACCCCATATCCCTTAGAGTACATACATATCTGAAATCTGCAGGCTAGAAGCATGTCATTAATCATTCCAACTAGTCCAGGATTTGTCATTAGTAATTCCACTTTGGAGCTCCTCTTCTGCCATATACATACACTTGAAGGTCATTTGCTGTAGAAGAATAACCACTCTGACAGTCAAACTCAACTTTTTTATGGTATAAGTGTAATAAGCCAAGGTGTGATTACCTTGCTTATAGGAAAAAAAACCTAATCGAGATTGGTGATATGTATTGTTATGTATAGCTGATGCTTTTAAAGAACTGTTAGTCTCACATGCAAGCATTTCTTTAATTACTTGTGTGAGTGTGGTGGATTAAATATTTAATCAGCACAAAAAATGTAGGTAATTCTGAAAATATTTCAAATGCTATCAAGAAGAAAGAAAGAGTCTTATTAAATCTTTGTCCTCTGTTTTACAGAAAGGATACAACTGTACACTGCAAAGAAGAAAGAGATTTGTTTAAAAATTACTTCCGCTTATAAGGAGACACACCATAACAGCATCCTATGGAGCCATGAATACATGTCCTTTCTTTCTTTCTTCTTCTCTCTCTTCCCTTTTGTCGTGCTTTCTCACTTCACATAAATATATCATCTTAACACCAGTTTGAGGAAAGGAAGCATTGTTTCAATTTTTCAGAGACAACAAAGAGTAAATGTGAAGTCCTGGATCACAGAGTAAGTCTGTGACTGAGCTGGGTAATACAATATATTTTCCAGAGTTTCAGATCAGTCCTTTATTCATAGGATATTTCAGCCTCCTAATAAAGACTTGTCACCAACAAATTAAATGCTGTCAGCAGTTGAATAAATATGGTTTCTTTCTTCACTTTACAGATGGCAGAAGGAGTCTTAAAACGTTTCAGGTACATGCCTATGAATGCTTAATAATTACAATTTAAAGAATGATATAAATCTATAAGCCACAAAGCAATACAGTGGATAAAAACAATCAAGAGAGAAGTCTTATGGGTTTGATTAAAACATTAGACTAAGCATCAAATTCCACATCAGCCCAACTTCTTGTCTAGATCTAGACTCCTTTATAACCATTTATGCAGGACACCAGATAGGCTTTATATTCTGAGATGGCAGAAAACAGCTTAGGCAGCAGGCAGAGCTACACTGATGTTGGTCCAGGCTTATCAGACACCAGCTGGGGAGCACTGGAACGCACTGCATCTCTGGCTTATTCCAGCAACAGCACATCAAGGACCTTGGCACTGAGGAGGCTTCAGAGGAATGGAAAAGGGTCACAAATGCCCAGTATTTATTCGTCATGTGAAAGCAGGAACTGGGAAAAAGTTGGTATGTGCTAAGGCAGATTCGTGTTTGGAAAGCAGTGAGCTTTGCCCAGAGGCCTGGCTAGCAATCCCAACCTTCCAGCTCCAGAAACCAGCAAAAATAAACAAGGAAAGACATGCCAAAGAAAACTAATATGCAGTTTGCACAGGACAAAGAACAGTTAGTGTACTTTAAAGTCTTTTCATATACAAACTCAAATCCTCCCTCCAAGCACAAGACACCAGAAGTATTGTCAGCAACAAAGGATGTAAGAAGTACAGGAAACCAAAATGTGTCCTATTTGTGTCCTGTATTAATACTAGTCAATTTGGACTTACTTTGTCTTCTATCAAAGGAGCAAGATTTGAGAAATGGTAAGCACCTGTTTTCTTAACTGCCTTCAAAATGGTACAAAAATCTCTTGGAACTTACTACTGTAACTAAATAAAGAAAATGAATCCTGGTCTGTGCTCATTTGCTCTGTATAGGGAGCAGAGAACTTAAGAGCATGTAAGGGAGAGAGTGTAAACCCCAGTGGTATTATTTTAAAGTAAATCAATTACATTTTCAAAGTGTCTTTCAGAACCCAAAACAGGTCCTCCTCTTTCATTTCAGTTAGAGTATTCCTCTTCTCTTTCTGCTTATAAAAATAAACTGATTGAGACAAAACTGACCTATATGAAATGCTTTGGAGTGCCAGTAGAGATTAGAAGGGCTATACCATAAGCCTCTGAGGTGTTATTTCCAGCATTAAAATTACGACTTCAAAACTCTTGGATTATATGTAACACAGTAGTAAATTTTAATCCATAAGACTTTCACAGTTCTGGGGTCAGATCTCTTTATCTAGGGCTTCCAAAGGATGTTCAACTTTACAAGCAGGTTTTTTCCCTTTCCTGCTCCTGAGTTGCCAAATGAAAATATAAATTAAATCTTGTTAATATTTATGTAAGAATCAGAAATTTATTACTAATTGCTTTTTAATTTAGATGATGTAAGAATTTCCTCAGTTCCAGCACAAACCAGTTCATCAAATTTGTCTTTAATCTGAGAAGTAGAACAAGATACACAGTTTACGTCATCTGTACAATTTCATCTGAAAGACCAGTTCATTTGTTCTATTAAACATGTCCAACTTGTATCTTGTAAGTCATATTAAATAATTTCTTTCTCCTTCAGCCAAACCATTGATGTGTCTGTGACATCACAGTAACTTGAAAATCTTCAGCACAAATAAAGCCAAGAGAAATCTGTTAGTTGAGAAACTCAGATCATCCATTCAGTTGTTGTTTCAACTTGATAGTTTCATTTTGAACAAAAGCTGTATTCTCTCCTCTCCTCACCTCACAGTTACAACTGCAGAACACGTGAAAGAAACATTCTCCAGTCTAGTTTCCAAGGGAAAAAACGGCAGTGATGGCACCCAGAGAAATATGACTGATATAGGCAAAACCAACAACAAAAATATCAGTGTGCTGATCACAAGGACATGTTTGAGGAGTAAAGTTTTGGTTTCATACATAGCCCCAGAGGACAAAAGTACTTCATTTGCATCATGTTTCAATAAACACAGGCCTCCAGGGAAACAGTTGTGTTACACAAGGAAGTAAGAATCAAGCTGTGCATCCCCTTTTGAGAAGGGAAAAGAATGCTCTTTCCATTCTGACTTGCTTTCTATTTAGGATTATAGGAAAACACCTTTCTTTCAGCCAGTGCTACTATATGCCAGACAAAGAAAATATATTCAGTCCAACCAGTGCAACATATTATGCTATGGAATGTTGCAGTCGCCCTAGCCCATGTAAGCCTCCCTGACCAATGGGCAGACAGCAGCCCAGAGATAGAGTCCTGGGAGTGAAGGAAGCTTTCTTGCCCCCAGAGACATGAGCTCACTAGAGCTGAAGTTGATTGGTTCTACCTTTCCCCTCCTTTGTTCCATTTATGGTGATGTTCTGGAATTTTCCCCTTTGTCTGTACCCTTATTGATCCCTGATTTGTGGTTTGAAAAAGTTATCCCTCCTTCCCCTATACCTGATTGTGTAAAACCAATGTCACTTCCAAATTCCGCTGCCCTCATTGGTTTCCTCGTGTTTTCCCTCCCCTCTGCCTGCTCCCTTAAAACCCGGCTCCCAGAGAGAGTCGGGGCCATTTTGGTTACTGTTTCCAACCCCCCTCCCTCCCGTCACTCTTACCCTCTTTTACCTAATAAATCCTCTGGAACACTAACCAAGTGGACTGCATTTCTTGCTGCAACGCGAATTGGTCTTCAAGCTCTCTGCTCTCCTCAGGAGCTCCGCCGGTCCTGCGCTGCCCACTGGGCAGCGGCCCCTCGCCTCTCGAGACTCAGCCTCCCGGGGGTCTGAGCATCTCCCCGGTTGCTGCTCTTCAATGGAATATTTTCTTCACTTTATTTTTTTCAGTCTCAATAGCCTTGCTGACATATTTAGCATGCAAATTTTTCAGAGCATAACTCATAAGGAAATGCAATAGTGACACAACTACAGTTACATGGCTCATCAAAATATTCATACTGAACATACAGAAGTGAGCAGCAGCATTAGTAGAGCATAAATCTGTATCTCCAGCTAAAGCAAAAAGAGAAGATGGAAATAGTCTTGGAAAAGACAAAAGTCTTCTCATGTATGGCTTGCTTTAATGGCCATACAGTATAGTTAGAGATGAACATGTAAAACAAAAAAGTATATGTTCATATTATACAAATCAGAGAACTACCAAAAACTAACCAAGATATTTGGAGTTCCCAAGGACACCTAAAACTGCTTGCTAACAATATTTTATCCAAAAAAAGGAAAAAAAGAATAGGGGAAGACTTTGGGGAAGTGCTTTGTTTTTCTTTTTTTTTTAATTCTAAAGAAAATAGAAGAAAGTTTTAAATGGCAAGTTAATCAATCTTTAAATCTTTTTTGTCAGTAGAAATTACAGTGCTGTGAAAAAGCATACCCAGAAATTCCTTCTGTGTTCATTATGCACAGACACTGGTTGAAACTTTATTTCAGGGAACAGGAGTTATATTCCTGTTTCACCTATGAGATGAGACAAATATCTTGGGTCCTTCAGCTTTCTCATCTGCAGAGATGGGATTATATTGTTTCATGTGGTAGCTGAGGCAGTAATGAAAGTAATACATGAAGGCAAAGTGTTATTTTAAACATACAAAAAATATGTATAAAATATGAAAATGAATTTGTCAGGTAACTTGTTGGACTTTATGATTCACATCCAGCAAGCTTATTTTTAGAATTATAGAATAGTTTGAGTTGGAAGGGACTTTAAAGATCATCTGGTTCCAACCACCCTCCTATGGACAGGGACACCTGAGGAGCTACACAGCAAGAGAAATTCCACTCAATTCCACCATATTTTTAAGCAGCTACATAATACATAATAAGCAAATTTTCTATCAAACTACTTTGATCAATTAATTATAAATTGCTTATTGGAACTATTTAGAAATATGTTTATTTTCATTTAAAATTATTAGAAAATAAAGAGTTTGGGAGTAGAATAGGATTTCACAATGATCTGTTCAGTTTCTGGTAAGATTCAGATTTTAATTTCTGAATGAAAAGTAGAGAAGCAGCTTGCTAAATTTACAAACTATTCCAAGATGCAGTAACGCATGTACACAAAAGCTCAGGATATCAATTGAAATTGTTTCAGTTGGAGCTCCAGCCTGAAAAGTGGGGAATGAAATTCAGAATACTTTGAACATATAAGGATAAGGGGAATGATATAACTATAGAATCACAGATTCATTTAGGCTGGAAAATACCTTTTTCCCTTCTGAAAGGTTTATAACCATCCTCTGTAGCACTCCAGTTTTGCAAGCCATTTCACCACACTTCCATGACCATCCAGGTCTGGTCAGACACTGTCACATGAGCTCAGGGTCTTGGCAGCTCCCTCAGCTCCTCCTGAGCATCCCCCAATTTGGGAAAGCTCTTTTTATCTGCTGTTTCTTGGAGAAGTCTGGGTTTGGATGCTTCTTTTCAGGAAGATACGGATCAACTGTAGAGAGCCCAGAGATGAGCACTGAGAAAGAGCAGAGGTCTAGAAAATCTGACGGATGAAGGCGCATCAAAAACATTGAGGCAGGAGATACTGACCTGCAAATGTAGATTGTTTACTTATAAAGAAGAAGAGAATGAACTCTTTACCTTGTCATTTGTGGGAAGAACCAAGAACAGGCAGCTGAAATGCAGGAAGGGAAATAGAGATTAGGCTCAACAAGGCACAGAAAGACTGGAAATCAATGCCAAGGAAAGATAACCAATTTCAAGCCTCACACCTTTAAAAACAAAACAAAAATACCAAAAACCTGCCCTTGATTTGATGCAACAGGTCCCAGTTTTGAGTTGGTAATGATCATCATGACGTCTTGAGGTATTTACTAACGTAGCGGCGAGAGGAAACTCACAGCAGTCTCAATGTGAGATATAAAGCAAGCTTCAGTTTATTTCACTAAATGAGAAACTTATATACTGTTACAGATGTTACTAATTATAGTTACACATGTATTTGCAGTCCGTTCTCACATCTACAGGTTTCTTCCTCCTCATTCTTTGTTAATCACCAGTTCACTCCCATACATTCCTTACACAGCTGCATCTTCTTGATATGTTCTCACGAAGTGTTCTCAGGGAAGCAAGCTACTGCAGCTTGTTAGGATTTTTACTGAGGCCTGAGTATGCTGAGGCTTTGTTCGGGTTTATTTAGTTAACACAAGTTTTGCTGGAAAACTGTGTTTTCCAACAATTTACTACACCTATGATCTGTGATTTCTATGTTCATAATAATAGGTGAAAGCTGTACATTTGTATTAATTCCAATGAAGTCACTACAGTTTCATACTGATAAACCTGAAAGGAGAAACCAGCCAAAAATGGCCAAAACCTCCTATATTTACTGTTATGTGCTACGAACTTCTCCTTCCAGCTGTTCTGTGCTATTGTCCCTTGTTTCAAACAAACAGCCAGAATTTGTAGGCATATGCTGTGCACTCAGGGAGAAACTTCATGGAGATTTGACTCTATTGTGCATCCATGAACAGTTGGAGTTGAGAGTTTTGATTTCCCAGAGATGTGTAAGTGGCTGACAAAGATCAATGACTGTTTGATTGGAAATTTCATCTCTCTTCCAGACAACAAATGGTTGAGAACTGAGGCACTTGGGAGCCCAAGTTGCCTTTCACAGGGAAGGGCAGGCAGCCTAGTCACCATCACCCAAGAGTGCCCAGTTTATCTCTCAAAAGATCACTAAATAGAATGTTCAATGAACAGTGTGACTGTGTAATGTTTTTTAAGGTGTTAGCAATGTTTTCTACTTCTTTTAATGTGTTAGAGATTGGTTTGGAGAAGCTGTGGTAAGCACCACAACCTTTTATTTTCCTTTCTTCATAAAACTCCTCCATGAGGTTCAAGAAAACAGTATTGTTTGCAATAAAAGTCTGATGGCACAGAAACTAAGTAAAATCTTTTCTCATTTTCTTTTTTTAAAATTTTTTACTTTCCTTAAGAACTGATGCTTCAGCCACCAAACTTTTCAGAGGAGAGGAAAAAATACTAGAAAAATTTGTGCCACTAGATATTTTTATGTGTTTAAAGTAAATTTCAATTGCAATTTCTAATGAAAAGAGAGAAAATATAATCTCTTGCCAAGAAAGCACTGTAAAATCATCTCAGAGTAGCTCAGATAGAAAATAAATTAATATTTTAGAAGAAAGCCTACACTCATTCAACTTTTACTGTACGAATAAATCAGTCACAGGGAAGTGTAGGAGGATCTTGCTGAAATGGCAGCAATGTCATGCAACCTCAAATTTAATTATTTCAATACGAAACTCCTTTGGTCAAACTGTTAATTGACTTCCTCTGATGACAGCAAGGTGAGTATTATTGTTGTTATTGCTATTGCTATTGTTATTGCTATTGTTATTGTTGTTGTTATTATTATATTTTTGTAGCTTTTTATTCAGTGGTTTGAATGGGGAGATTTTTAGCAAAACAATCTGATAAGCTTTTGAATGCCAGTTTTGATAGAATGTCAAGTATCCTCCCCCATGAAAGGCAGATCAGAGTGCACTATTATTGCTATATAGACCAAATTTGTATGCAACAATTGACCTGCTGTAATCAATAAATATATATTTTTAGGTATCAAATTATTGCCTCTGATCAGCAATATACTGTCAGTTTGAAATGTGAGAAAGGTAAACCATTGAAGAACACAATATTCTGGATCCTATGTTTACTATGAAAACACGATGTGACTTCTGTTTTTGTTATACTGGATTTCAAAAGTTTTCCATCTGGAAATTTTATTAGCAAATTTAGAGCTTTTTCTGAAACTCAGGTGCCTAAACTGACACCTCATTTTACAAATTGTTGTGTGTATTGACTTCAGAGCGAACTGCTGTTAACATACCTTCTTAAGCTTTGCCATTTCTCATGTAAAATTTTTGAAGGAGTCTAGGAAGAATAATCCATTTTTAAGACACACTGACAGTAAAATCAAGTTTGCTGACCAAACGTAAACAACACAGTTTGACTATTTCTCAGTTTCCTCCTAGAATAAACCTCGCAATAAAGTTTTTTATGTTATTATCTAAAGTTTGCTTTCTTTGTTAAAAATCTTGGAACAATTTA
Source organism: Entomyzon cyanotis (assembly GCA_024500445.1). NCBI lineage: Eukaryota > Metazoa > Chordata > Aves > Passeriformes > Meliphagidae > Entomyzon > Entomyzon cyanotis. The sequence goes on from JAKEPQ010000756.1 coordinate 9,064,744, forward strand.
CGAATGCTGCGTTACTGTTATTCCCCATATAGATATTCTAGGAGAATTCAAATTTCATGACCAAGAGCAATCTTAGCTTTCCACGGAGAATAGCTGGCTTAGTCTTGTGGTAGAAAGAATGAGCTGACTGAACTATTTTCCATATTTATAGTATTTGTTAATGGAGACCCACATAGAAGTATTTTAGCTTGATAGTCCATTTTATCTAATTAAAAATTGTTATAGCCATCCAATGAAAGTGAAAACATTTCTCATTATTAAAGCAGACCAATATTTTTCAATACCAGATCTGTCTTTCCATCAGTCACATCTCCATCAAAGTGTCATGATAAGACTTTCTATATGAGTTTTCTCAATTAGAATCACAAAACCATTGTTCAGGTCAGAAAAGACCTCTAAGATCATCCAGTCCAACCACTAACCCAGCACTGCCATGTTCACCAGTAAACCATTCCAAGTGCCACATACACACTTTTTTTGAAAATTTCCAGGGATGGCAATTTCATCACTTCCCTATGCAGCCTGTTCCAGGTCTTGAAAACCCTTTTGGCGGAGAAATTTTTCCTGATATACAACCTAAACCACCCCTGGCACAACCTGAGGTCAGTTCCTCTTGTCCTGTCACTTGTTACTTGGGAGAAGAGCCTGGCCCAACCTGGCTCCACCCTCCTGTCAGGAAATTGTAGAGAGTGAGAAGGTCCCTCCTGAGACTCCTTTACTCCAGGCTTGACACCTCCAGCTTCCTCAGCTGCTCCTCATTAGACTTGTGCTCCAGACCCTTCCCCAGTTCTGTTGCCCTTCTCTGGACACACTCCAGCCACTCAGTGTCTTTCTTGTGATGAGGGGCCCAAAACTGAACACAGAACTTAAGATGTGGCCTCACCACTGCCGAGTACAGAGGGACAATCACTGCCCTGGTCCTGCTGGCCGCACTATTGATGATATGCTTCCAGGATATCTCCAGTTTTTTGCCTACAGTAGTGGTGCTCTAGATATTAGGCTTGTTTTTATTGTATTTTGTGAAGAATTGTTGCCATTTTAGAGAATGAGTCCAAAGAAAATATATTGTAATTTCCTCATTGAAAAGTAAGTATGTGCTCACTCCACAATCAGGACCAGAATTCAGTCTTTCTTTTTTTCTTTTCTTACTTTATTTTCCGAAAGTTTCATCCTCTCATGAAGGACCAGAGAGAATTACAACCAACGTTATCAGCTACTGTGTTATCTCAGATGACAGAAATTTATACAGTAGATCAAAAGCTTCAGCAGCGCTGAAGATTCATATGAATGTCACCATAATAAATAAATAAAATAAAATAAAATATAAAAATAAAGCAGAAACCAAAACTGAAGAAATTTCACACATGCATGCATACACTCTCAGAATTTGTATTTAAAGAATATTCTTAAACAGGTAAAATTAAACTATTCACATGTGGGAAAAGCCAGAATCATTACTATATTTGTAAACTAAATTCAGCCTCTCTTGTACATTAAAACCAGATATTTGGGGAAATATTTCCACCAAGTAGCATGAAAATAACCTGATCATACACAAGGGATCACGTCTAAGGATGAAACATGAAATGAAACAAGTTCTCCAAGTACATTCATGGGAGGAAGCAGCGAGCATGTACTGAGCACTGCTGGTAAAGCTCAATCTAATTATGTGCTCCTTATTTGCTGTGTGTTTCACTTAAGACATCTGTGGCCTAAGTTGCAGTGTTGCTATAAACTGATGGCTGCACATAAAGTCAATGTGAACAATGCAGAAATATGTGAATCCTATCCAATGTTAGAGACAGACAGGATAAATTTCAAATGCTCCAAGTTACACAGCGTAAAAGCAATAGTTCTTTAGACAATAACCTCACTGCCTATCAGTCCCCATCTGTTCAGAAAAGATTTAAAAAAGCCTTTTATCTTAGTAGTGTCAGAATATTGACATTACTGTTTATGAACCATTCATCTGTGAATATTATAAGCCCCAAAGAAAAATCCGTGAGGAAAATCAGTTTGGCCTCTGTGGAGGTAGAGGTTGTTAAGCCAAATGCTACAAAGACATGCTCATTAGGGCAGCATTGTGAATTCTGCATAAATCCTGTGCTACAGACAACAGGGAAAATGACAAAATTAGAATGGAATTAGACTGCATAAGCAAAATGGACAAAAATGAAGACAACCTCTAGTTTGATTCCAGCATTTACAAAGTAATAAATTATTTAATTTACAATTTATTGGTGTTATTCCAATGGGGATTTACTTTCCACGTACCACCTATAATGCTGTACATCAGAAATGTTCCGTATTTTTGAGAATTATTTTTAAGGGCAGACTACTGCTGAAAGAAACTTATATTTCATTATCTTATGGCTCTGCAATGGATGAATCCCTCATGTATTTATAGAGTTAATATGTGTCTCAGAGTCAGAGAACCAGAGAGATTCCTAATTGTTAAATACACCTAAATTGTTCTATTAGATGCTAATTCTTGTAATTTCACCAATGTTAATAATTTCAATGGGTATTTCTCATTTCATGTACTTGCACTTTTTCATTAAATTCAAGTAATTTCATTTATTTTGCTGAAGAATAGAAGTTGAAGTATCTGCTCTGCTCTTAGCATCTAAATAAAAAAAAATTATTTACAAGAGGGATAAAGGCCCAGTATAGCCCAAGCTGAACAGCTGTATACTTTTCTCAGAAAACATTTACTCTTATTTTAGGTTTTGGTATTTTCCTTCATATTTATGTGCATTTCACTAATAAGACCTGTGTAAAGAGGTAAAATAATACAGATTGTCCTGTCCAGCAAGACAGTATTTGCTACAGAATCTTTAGCTCAACAGAGAATGCCCAAAATAATTTTGGTGAAAGAGTTTGGTTCCTTCTTCCCTGTTTTTGTTCATTGATATTTCATCAAGTGTGGTTTAGCAAAAACAGGTCAAGGACATTCAGCAGTCCCAAGGACAAGAATCAGGCACTTGCAAAGAAATGTGGGTTTTTATGTTATCACACAGGTTTTATGTCTCCTGTAAAGTGTGTACTACAAAAAAACAACTCAAAAGCATTTAAAACTACTGAATATTCAGAAACAGTATGAAGCTGGAGAGACACAATCTGTGTTCATCAAAATGCATCTGTAAATCATGCATATAATCAAACAATATGAGCTCCGCTATCCAGTGCCCTTATCAAAGGAACACTCCCAGTGAGTCTGAATTACATAATTCCCACAGTAGCTTTTGTAGTTAAACAAACCACTTAACATTTTTAACAGAGTACTTACATCGTGCTCTAAATTTTAGGACAGTAAAAGATATCCAGTGCTTTTTATAATTCTTGTGGGGAGCAGTTATCTGGCAAGTATATGTTGTAATGCAGTTTTTACAAATAAGATTCACTAAATCTCTTTGTTTCAATACTTTAATACAATCTTTCTGTGTGTTTTAAATTATCCAGCAGTAGCCAATGGTTGTGTAAATTCCTAACCTAGGTTGAAGTGTTGCAGGTTGCAGTAATGACCCCTCCTTTCGGCTCATTCAAAATTCCTTTTTAGTATCCTAAGATGTGTTGCAAGTAGGCTGAAATGGACTAATAAATCACTGTCCCTGCCACCCTCACTTCTGCCTCTTCTTCTGTTCTCGTTTTAGATACTGCCACTATTGCATTATCTCAAAATTCAAATGGAAGTTCATGCAGCAATGGGTCATGACTCCTTGCAAAATCCAATTCCCTTCTTCCCCTAAAAATAGTAATAGAAAAGGAAAGAAAACGTCTTTGCCATACATTGCTTCCACTCACCAGAAGTAACCCAAATTTCAAAGAAATTAGTTTTAATTGGTTAAGATGAAGGGGAGCCATACTCTGGGTGCTAACAAAAATCTTTTGAGCTCACAGTGAGGACAGAAGTGAAGAGGGGAGAAGCTCAGGAACACTTCACCCAGAGCTGGACCCCAGAGCAATGGTCAAGTTCCTGTTTGCTCAAAAAACAAGTATATATTCCTGCTAGAAGGAAGACAGAACAACAGAGCAACCAAAAGTCAGCCCATCACTGCTGGTTTCTTACTCCAGTCAGTTGCAGCTCTTCTACCACAGAGCCCGGGATAAATTTTCAATACAATTATTTAGCACAGAAAACCCTGAGCTCTTTAAACATTCATTTCTAAAATCAGTTAATCTTAAATGTAAAAAAAGTCAACATGAACAAACCAGAAACAATAAAATCCAATCCCATTAAGTGAAGAAATTTAATAGAAAAAGGAATTTATACACATGTTTCTTCATATTGTAAAACACAAAAGCGTGCCCTGCGCTTTAAAACAATGAAGCATGACGGGTCAATTTTAAAGCAGCAAAGGTACAACAGAAGATAGTTGCTTCACAAAATTCAATTTTAAGTGATAAAGAGCAGAACTTCCTGGCTACAACTCACCATGCTGATGATTCAGGCATTAAAAAATTTAAACTAAAATGTAAGAGACAGGCAGTTAATGTTTAGGAAGGCAAAGAAGACTCCTGCCATTTCTTCATTTACTGTAAATGTATTAGGAGCTAATTCAGTGGGCCAAAACTTCCAACAACCTTAAATAATACGCACTACTGTAACAAAATGACTATAGAACATAGGATTAGAATCAAAGAAAGTAAGGTGAAATAAATCTGCATCTTTTATTCAATTTTCCTGCAAATAAACAGATGTTGCACAATTTCAAATGCTTAGTTCAGTTTAATTTCATGTGTCTAGACAGAGAGAAATTTAATCTATTTTCCTGAGATTGTAATCCACTCCCTTACAAACTGATGAGAGCCTTACTTTGACATTCAGCCCATATCTCAGAACAACGCAATGAAGCCTTGTCTTGCAAAGCTTTCCTTCATCTACCCATAATGCCCTGTGACTATTTATCCTAAGACAAAAAAGCCATGTATAAGGATGTTTCTAAAACAAAGAGGAAAGGGAACAAAAGAAAATTCTGGATTCTAGAAAATCAATTATCTTATTCTAGTATTTTGATTTTCAGTGAAATCGTATCTTTTGACTTGGAAAGCATGCTTTGTGGTAAATGGGGCCCCATTACACTCTTTCACTGAAGAGAAATTTAAGAACCAAAATAGAGTGATTTTGTTGAACTGTGTAAAAGCCATGGATAGACCTTCCTCTGATATAAAACTCCCTGTATGCATTGAGTGGAGCTCAGACATGTTAGGGTCTGAGGATTCAAACCGTTAAATTTAATATGGTCTTTTGTATGGGGCAATCAACATTGATGAAACATTATAATCTGTAGTACATGAATGCCTCTGTATATGTTTCCTGGACTTTCCTTAGTCTCTTTTCATGATTTTGCACTGTGAAAGGAACATTTTTAGTTAGAGGGTATGACAACAATAAACATGTATTTGCTCATGCTGGCATAAATATTTTGACAACATACATTTCTGGATAAAGCTCATAAGTATGTGAAGTTCATTACAATCCTTTTTGGATAATGGTCAGTCTCAATTTCAGACATTAAATTCCCTGCAATATGTCAGTCTGGGAATATTCCAGAGAGATCTTCCAGAGAGATCACAGAACATCTATAATTTATGATTCCTAGAAAACCTGAGAACAAAATATAATTTTCAACCAGTTAGAATTTAGGGCCTGAATAAACAGTTATAGAGGATCAGAATCTCAAGGCTGAAGCTTCTGGATCTCTTGACATCTCTTAGATCAAGTGGTAAAGGTAAGTCCATGATCAATGGACCCACTCACAGTCCTTTTCTACTTTAATTTACTGAGTATTCACCTTCAAAGTAACATTTCCCATTCATATAGGTAAAATCAACATATCACACATGTGGAAATAAGTCAACTGGATAAAACTAAAAATACTTACAGCTATGTCACATATCTTTCTTACTTGAACATCTCAGCAGAAATCAAACCTCTTTGGCTATGTGTATCATGAGGTTGGTGTGACAGAGAACTTTCTGACTGGGCCTATAAATCAGCTATTGCTTGTTGGAAAACACAGTTTCCCAGCAAAACTTGTGTTAACTAAATAAACCTGAACAAGGCCTCAGCATACTCAGGCCTCAGTAAAAATCCTAGTAAAGTGTCATGAGAAGCTAAACCCTGAGAACACAGCTGTGTGTTTCTAATTAATGTGTGTTTCTAAGCTGTGAGAAAAAATGTTATGAGATAAGATAGGGAGTCAGAAGTGTTATGAGAACAGAATAAGGGAGTCATCAGGAAAAAACCTGTAGATGTGAGAACAAACTGCAAACACGTGTGTAACTATAATTAGTAACATCTGTAACGGTATATAAGTTTCTCGTTTGGTGAAATAAAATGGAGCTTGCTTATATCTCACATTGAGACTGCCGTGAGTTTCCTCTCATCGCTATGTTAAATGGTGACCCCGACATGATACGGAGATACAGGTAGCAGGACTTAGGACCCTGCTCCGAGAAGCAACGACCACGGACACTGGCAGCAGAGTTTTACGACCCTGCCCCAGACAGCGGCGAGAACGGAGAGGTACCGGAGCAGCGCTGGTGGGCCAAGGTCATCGCCCCTGCCAAGGGGGAAGGTGATCCGAAGGCCTGGGCCGAATAAGACCCACTTCCGTAAGGGCTATAACCTCGGAAAGGCTGCATTTGGCGACCGCGGAAAAGAGAGAGATGCGCCCTGCAGTGCACTCTGACGGTGGAGAACAAGGCACTTTAAACCCAGCTGGACCATAATGGAGACAGAGGTAGCCCAATTTTTATTGTTATGCTTTTTAGAAAAGCATAGACTCAGTAAAGGTACTCTGGCAATGAAAGCAGAAGTCGCAGAGGGTGCCCCGGTAGGCGGAGCCGCGAGCCATCCACGCCTCCTTCACCGCCCCAGCTGTGACGTCTGTGGTGAAATCCTAAGCTCTACTCCTCCCCAAGGATGAGAAAATGATTGACAGCTTCAGCAGCGAACCAGAACTAACCAACAGCGTTGCCAGCAGAAACAACAGTCTGGTACCCGAATCGGAGCAGCAGATGCAGATCTTTGAACACGTTCTCCAGCTGTTCTCCCCAAAACCTCTAATTATTCGCTTTGCCGGGTGAAGCACCCATTACCAAGTGTTAACCAGCAGCACAGCCTTGCTATGGCTGATCCAGTGCAGCCTCATGACTTTCCAGCCTTTCTAGAGTTCCAGGAAAATGTCTCTGAGCTTGGCTCCATCCGTAAGCACCTGTCCTGGCAGACCCTCACCACCTGCTGCAGCTCAGCAACCAATACTCCCTGAAAATGTCCAGGCACATGGAGCAGATCAGCTCTTCCTTCAGCCCAGCTGCACCAACACCGATACCAAAACTTATTTCCAGCTTTTACTGATAAAAAGCATTGTAACAATATATTATCCTGATAAAAAAATAACACCTTAATTGCTAAAGCCTTGAACAAAAGCTGAATGTTGCTAAAGTGTTGCTTAAGACAGTGTTTGTGTGTATGTTGCAGGCCTGCTAAAAGTGTTGTTTAATTTTTGAGTGTTTTAATGTGTTGATGAAACCTGTAACTGCTGAGACTTTAGTTTTGATTTCTTGAGAGTTTTGATGTGTGAATGAAACCTATGAGTAAAGTTCTACTGAATAGTTTAAGTTACCTGTTAAGTACCTTTGGTTAAGTATAGATTCTGTTAGAGTTAAGTAATATTGAATTTCTATTAAGTTTTAAATTCTGTTAAGGTTAAAAGTCCGTTAAGTAATCTTAAGTGATGTTAATTTTGAATTCTGTTAAGTTTTAAATTCTGTTAGAGTTAAGTTGTTAAAGTGATATCAACTATAAATTCCATTATAGCTAAGTCCTATTTGTTAGTTTTAAATCAAATTTATTAAGATCAAGCTTTATTCATTTTCAGTGATATTGATTTTAAGTTTTAAATTTGTTAGTTTATATTCTTATTCACAAAAGCCTTTGTAGTTTTATCTTCCTTAGTTAAAGTCAAATAATAATATCCACTGTTTTCAAATATTTCATCTCACCTTATATAGCTATCTACAAAAATAGTAACATGTTAAGACACTCTCCTTATTGATATTAATCAAAGCTTGTTTATAAGATGTTCTAAGAAAACCCTCCTACTTAGGGCCTAGGCTCTGGCCAAGCCTTGGTCCTAACTAGCTGGGAAATATGCCATGAGTCCCAAGTGTTCTGCACCAAAATGTGATCAAGTAATTTTGACTTGCCAAATTGAGTTTACAAAAACTAAATCTTCTTCCAGGTAAACTTGGAGTCCTTACCCGGAAAAAGTTCTCCAAGCTTTGCCTGTGAAGTGAATGTTTTCAACAATGGCAGTTCCTGAACCATGGCAACATAACTAAATAACTAGTGATATTTCCTTAAGTGAATTTATAATAATTGTAGAAATAAAATAGCAAAACAAATTAATCTGATAACAGACAACGTCTGTTCTCACAAACGAAATGGGGGAACTGTTGGAAAACACAGTTTTCCAGCAAAACTTGTGTTAACTAAATAAACCTGAACAAGGCCTCAGAATACTCAGGTCTCAGTAAAAATCCTAGTAAAGTGTTATGAGAAGCTAAACCCTGAGAACACAGCTGTGTGTTTCTAATTAATGTGTGTTTCTAAGCTGTGAGAAAAAATGTTATGAGATAAGATAGGGAGTCAGAAGTGTTATGAGAACAGAATAAGGGAGTCATCAGGAAAAAACCTGTAGATGTGAGAACAAACTGCAAATACGTGTGTAACTATAATTAGTAACATCTGTAACGGTATATAAGTTTCTCGTTTGGTGAAATAAAATGGAGCTTGCTTATATCTCACATTGAGACTGCCGTGAGTTTCCTCTCATCGCTATGTTAAGCACTGACAGCTGTAGGTGCAAAAGTCTGTTATATAGTGTTTAATTACTGACACCACCTACCACTCTTATATCTTTATTATGTCTCCTTCCATCTTTGGCATAACAAAAAGCATGATCTTGGAAAGTGATGCTTTGGCATGACTAAAAGCATGATGCATGGAAAGTGAGGGCAAAATTTAGACTAATATTTTTTCTCAAAGAAAAAAATAATCAAAAAATTTAATTTACACCTGGTTTTTGGTTTTGTTGGAGAGATATTCAGCAAATTGAATTACAGAAAAAGTGCAGTTAATAAAGTGAAGTGACAAACAGTGATTAGATGATAGATTTAAAAAAAAAGAAGTATTTTTCAGCATTTATCTAATTTCTCCAGAGTGACACATTATCTGTTTCATGCTATTTCTCACATAGCTCTGGGAATAACTTGCACATAGCCTACACTAACACACAGCTTTGCAATATTATAATTCCATTTGCATGCAATTAGGCGAAAAGTAACCCTGTGTGTATGTTGTTTGCTGGAAGATGTAGAAGGAGAGGCAAAGAGTATTTTTTTCTTGAAAACTTCAAATGTAATTTAATTCTTAATAGCTGTTACTACAGAATTTGTCCCTGTTTTAGGTAGAGTAATAATGGGATTTATTCAAGGATGAGTTAAGAATTAAGTGAACCTATACAAATACTTTCTATCCATAAGTGGAAACAGATTAAGGATGTAACTGGGCCTGTTGTCTTCAGTGACAAGTATATAGAGAAGTCAAGAGTGTATCTGTGAGTTTTCTTGAATCAGACACAGTGTCAGAAGGAGAGAAAGCATAGAATGCCATAAATAGTAACAAAATGCTAATAGATGAAAAACATATTTTTTTTTAATGAGTGGAAATGTATTTTTCCCTTACACAGGACAATACAGATTTTTTTTTCAGTAGAACATCTCACAATGACAGTATAATAAAAAAGTGTATCATCCAATTGTACACTTGACTCCATAATCCAAATGTACATGTGGAAATAAACTCTGCTACCAAAAACTGATATAATGTAAAAACAGCAGCAGTAAGGGCAGAACTCAGGATAGCGACATTAACAGGAACATTCTCAATAGGAAATTTGTCAGCAAAATGGGATTGGGAATGCAGAAATAATAAAAGACTATATATTAATTATTTGCAAATCTTTTTGCTTTGCAAAAAGTATATAAATATGTAAAAGAATATTTGTTAGATTTCCTCATTGCAAGTCATATGTCATCTCTGAATCCATGCTAAATGCACAGAGTCCTGCCAATACAATACCTGACATTTGACATGCAAAAAAGAAATGCTGAGATTTTATATTACTATTAGACCATTTTTTTATTTGAACCCACCATGATGTTGATTTTAGTTAGTAATATTTTTCCCCAAAGCCACCTGAGTAGTATAAATACCATAATAATCAATGCTGTTATTCACATATGTTTTCTAGCAGGCAGAAATCACACATCTAAATGCAGATATATATCATTATAAAGATATCCTACACTACTTATTATGGTCCCATTTGTACTGAAGAGTAAAGTAGGGGATCACCATTTTTCATAAAACCCACCTGTATGTTGTATAAATTATATACTAAATAAGAGGCCTTGTGAACTAGAAACTATGTTGAAAGTACACAGAATTTCTACAAGGATTGGGCATAATCTCAGTTTTAAAGTGTAGACAGGGTTGCATAAACAACTGCTCAGATCCTTCAAGCCTCTCCTTGCTGAATACTTTTCAATTTTTTTTCAAATTGCTTTCAAGATGGAATATAAACTAACCCATCAGCAGGAAAGTTTTCTATACTATATCTTTTTTTTGCACTTGCTTGATCTTTTATCTACTTCTGGTTCAAAATATCGCAATTCCTAGTTGTTTCTTTATTTGTACTCACCCATGTGTTGACATTTTAAAGAGTATTTTGTCTGCAATTTCAGTCACCAGATGGCAAGAACCAAGTTGCAGAATTTATTACCTCTACCCTACAGCAACAGCGCTATTATTACCTTTCAAATTTCACTTACCCTTTTCTTTAAATATCCACACTTTGCTCTTACTGCTTTGGTGAATGCTGCAGGTCTCTCATATTCTTGAATTCTTGGAAGTACTGATGTGTGCTTGCAGACAGGAATAGGGTAATAGAGAGACGAGGTCACCCTCAGGAAGATCCAGAAGGAAAACCCACTAGGATTACACTATAAGAACTGTTCCAGAAAACTACTGCCAACTAAAGCATCATTTCTGTGCTCCACATTTGAAAATCATGAGATGGGACACAAACTAGTTGCTTGTAATTTTTTGATAGACAGAGGTCAATAAAAGCTGTATATTGAGACTGCAAGCTAAAACATGCATTTTATTAACTCCAGGGGGAAGAACGAAGAAAGGAGGGCTTTAAGCATCACACAAGAATAGACATGATAAAAGTAAGTTTTAAAATTTGCCTCAGGGCTGCAGTTCATACAACATGGAATAATTACATTTCATTGTTAAAATACGCAACAGGCCCCAAGCTATTAAATTAATTAAATTCAGGAACATTATTGAGCTAAAATTTATAATCAAACAGACAACACTTTAGAAGCCTCTTTCAGCATTATGAAATTTGGTTATATTTAGAAGGAATTTGCTGATTTAAAGATTGGTCAGCATTTATAAATAACTTACTGATGTACTGACACTGCATTCTTCATTTAGTTAAATATTAACTGTAGCTCAGCTCTGAGGATGTATTTTCTTGATATTTCTTAACTAATTTATTACGTAACAAAATATTGTGTAAAATGACAATACAAATATTCCATTGTACAAGATTTTAAAATTTTAGAATCTGGGGAGATACAGGCAGATGACTTGAGAACCCCAGATTTATCAGCGTTTCTTGTAAGATGATTAATAAATAAAGTATTAAGGTTAGGTTTTAGATAATGGTTTACAATGTAAGAAGCATCAGGCAAAATTTTCATAGGCAAGAGAAGGGAGAAAGAATTAACATTTCACTTGTTCTTTTCCGACTAGAAATAAGATCAGGCAAGTTTGAGCAATTATATGCAAAAAAATTAGCCAAAATTTTGACCTATTATTTTTTTTATAAAAGGAGGTTTCTTATCCTCTTCCTGTTGTGGATCAGTGGTAGCAACTGGATAATAAAAATGGATGTTCCATAAAATCTTGTCACTTAACCTGACCATTGCTTCTTACCATATCACCTATTTCAGGTGCGCCATTTTTAAACAAGCATATCTTATCTTAGTCTGCTAGTACCTCACTTATTCCAGTTAATTATGAATAAAAATGATATTTGATTATTGAATATCAGAAACCATACACTGCTTCTCCTCTAACTTCAACATATATTGCTTTCCTTTATATATGCCATTACAAATCCCAGTTTTTGCATGCTCCATTTCAGGTTTTCACACATGCAAAATACTTATACATAAATCAACCCAGCTGAAATAGTAAAAACTCTTGAAAAGCATATAGCTAATGAACAGCTCTTGACCCTCTCATAAACATGAAGTTCTGAGAAATTTGCAAAAGAAGAGTGAGGGAAAAGGGAGGAAAAATAAAAATTTCCAATTCCTTAAAATAGTAATTTCCATTCATATATTCTTATTAAATAGATAAGTTTCCTAAAATTCTTCAATGGAGCAAAATACCAAAATTGAGGTGCTTGTTCACTTTTCTCTCATTACAACAGATTTTGATAATGACTTCATAAAGTTCTGAATAATTTATGGCACCACATTTCTAAGTACCTTTGAAGAGGGAAAAGGAGTCTTCATTGACTCACCTTTCATGCACAAAGCATTTTTCCACATACATAAGAAAACCTTTATAATGGCCCTGTTAAACATAGTTTTAGTGATGTATGGGACTTTCAATTAGATAAGTAGGAAGCCATCATATCTGAGAAGGATACATTTTAATTCTCATTTCCTATAGCTGAGAGAAGTTTCAGTTTCATTTTGAGTCTTAAAATTTTAAAATGTCAAGTGAAATAAGCCAAGACATGAGCACTAAGAATTCCGAAGTCTGAAATTTCCATAGCTCCTGAAAAGGATGGAATTTGTCATTATTTTTTATATAAAAACTTGTATTAGTACTGCAAGAGGAATGATGGCACCATTGAGTTTGGAAAAGCCCTCTGAGATCCTTGAGTCCAACCATTAACCCAGCACCTCTGTATTCACCACTAAACCATAATCCCAAGTGTCACACCCAAATACCTTTTGCACATTTCCAGGAATGAGGATTCTACTCTTTCCCTGGACAGCCTATTCCAATGCTTGACCACCATTTCAGTGAAAAAATGTTTCCTGATTTCCAGTCTAAACATCTCCTGGCACCATTTCCTCTTGTCCCATTGCTTGTTTGTTGCAGGGGCTCTGGCTCAGCTGAGCATGCCTAGCAGTGACATTGCCCCACGGGACCAGTCATGGGAATAAAGCAGCCCTAAAGGGGGCGCTCCCAGAGAGCTTTGAAGTAAAGCTATTGGCCCAGCTCATCTCCCCTCCCACATTACATATAAAGATTAATTCTAGAAAGTTCTCCTTTGTCTGCCAATGCCATGTTCTCCAATTGGAAAATTCAAAGATCTGTATCCTCCCCCCTTGTTCCCTCATAAAATCAAGTTATTGCCAATCCAGAGTTCTATGTACCCCGTTGGTTCTTTTGGTTTCTCCCCTCCCTTTTTCCCCCGCTTTTAAAGCTGCTACTCAATGCAGAAACCTCCCTTTTGGCTCGCCGATCCAGTCCCCTTCTCTCCTTCCCCCCTCCATCTCCCTGTCATGGAGTGATGTTATGATAATCCTTTATCCGCTATCGTTGGCTTATATGCTCAAGGAAAAAATGTGGTCCTGTCGCTTTAACTACATTTAGCCGCAGAGAGAAACGCGGGTTGTTTTGAAAACTTTTCCCAAGCCTCGCTTCGGGGGAGGATTCTTCGCTCGGCAGGGACTGCACGCTGGACAGTGGTCGGAGTGAGCAGTGAGCTCTGTTCCGGTTCTCTTTTTTTCCCTTCTTTTTTTCTCTGTTTGGACCCCTTTTCTTCGATCTGCTTTGTCACCTGGAGACCCAAGAGAGCCGGAGGATAGCAGAGCTCTCAGGGAGCTCCACCTGGCCCCGGGGGGGCGAGGAGGAGAGGGGCTGCGTCTGCAGAAAAGGACATTTTGATCAGGTTGAATAATTCCTTTTCACCTTGGTTTTCCCCTTCCCCTGTCCCTTGCAGGGCACTCTGCGTGGTTTTGTTAAATAAATAGTTTTTTCTTCACTTCCATCTAAGAGGTTCTGTTGTGGGTGGGAGAGGGGGTGTCGGGGCCCTTCGCTCTCGGAGGAGAGAAAGTTTTATCATTAATCCAGGACACTCCCCCTGCCCCTTAATAAGCCTCCTGGACCGCCAAGCTGACTGCCTGCATCTCCTGTGTCCACTCCTGATTGTCGGGTCTCTGGGACCTGTTGACTCAGTTCGGAATCAGCATGACCGGACTGCGAGGCCTTCCCCAGGCAGCGGCAGCTCGCCCTTTGGGGCGGCAGGTGGAAAGATGGAAAAAGCTGCACTCCTGCGGGAGCTGCGGAGGTCAGAGATCACATGGCGAAAGCAAGAAACGTAGGCAAGTGTGAGCTGGGTCAAAGAAGGGTTTATTGAGGGTCAGGCAGGGAGGTCAGGATGGCAGGTAGGGGTGCTCAGAATGGCGCTGCTCTGTGCTGTGCAGCAGGTTTTCAGGTAACGGAAAGGGGGAGGGGAAACGAGAGATGGCCAATGGGGTTCAGAGAACTCATGACTGACAACAAATTAACTCAATGGGAGCACAGAAGGGGAGGGTACAAGATTCAGACAAACCAATCACTGGTAACTTAACAAGGGAACAAAGGAGAAGTTTCTAGAATAGAACCATTTAAGGAACAGGGGAGGGGAGAGAAGCGGGGCCAATTGTCAAGCGCGCTGGCGCATATTAACTAATCCAGTGGCAAGGGTCCCTGGGAGTGCTTTTTCAGGTCACTGTGACCAAGGAGCTTACTCAAATCCATGACTCCTCAAGGGCTTTGCCATGGCATCCTGAGCCTGAGGCGCTCAAATGTGCCAAGGCCACCGCAACACCCGATCTCTGGTTCCCGCCACTCCTCTGAGAGCTCTGCCGTTCCCAGCAGCCCCGCTTCCCCCGAAAGCGGGCTGCCTCACCAGGCTCCAATTAGGCAGCCAACCCAATCCCAAACTGTGTTTAGGGGTCCGGGGCCCCTTCACTTGTTACCTGGAAAAAGAGCCAGACCCCCACCTGGCTTCATCCTCCTGTCACAGAGTTGTAGAGACTGATAAGTTTCCCTCTGAGACTCCTTTTCTCCAGGCTAAGCCCCACCCAGCTCCCTCATAAAATGTGCTCTACAGGACAATAATCATATTTTTGACACAAAGGATCAAATGATGGTTTATTCTCCCCTTCTGATATTTCTGATAATTATGTGGTACAAAAAGACTTCATCTTGTAAATACAGAGGCATTTATGAGATGTTTTCTTCTTTTTCACACTACTGTTCTGTCTCAGTAGAGTTGGACATGTGACGCAAAAAACATGGCTCCAAGCCAGGAAGGAAGGTGAAAGACAGAGTGAGCTTTATTGCTACAAAGTCTTTTTTTATACTGTTTTCTAACATTTGTGCCATATAGTTATTGGCTCTTCAAACCTGTTATACAACACCATTGGTCAGTTTTCTTAGTACACAACTTCTGTGAAAAACAGCCCCCCTACTGCAGGTGCAAAATTCCTCTGTGTTTTTCTGTCATGTTGATGAACTGTTGTCTAGACTTTGTTTTGCTTCTTACTTCTGTCCACACTGAGGTTCTCACAGGTATGAGGTTGTTGACCACACTTTATTTTTACTTCTTGCTTCTGTTCATGGTAAGGTTCTCACAGGTATGAGGTTATCTGTAACACGGTCAGTGTTTGTGAGCCTGAGACAGGCCTAGACAGACCTGCCATCTATTCCCACACTCTTCAAGTTCATATGTGCAAATAACTGTATAAAACATATTTAGTGGACTGGGCTGTTAGATGCTGGTAAGCATCTGTACTAAAGAGAAGATAAAAGCACATAAAAGAACACTAATATCACCTAAAAGCTTTAACTATGCTTTTAAAACATATGAGAGAAAAAGATTTAGATGGGGAAGGAACTTGATACATGTTTGAAAGATGATTTAAATCATTTCTACAGTAGTTCAATGCTGGGATATGGGTACCTATCCTAAGAAATACCTATTTAAATTTAGTCATGATCCTTGCTCCAGAGGAAAATGACAAAATCTCACACTGCTACCTCCAAAATATGATCACATTTGTCAATAAGAAATTAAATAGCAGGAAATTAGCCGCAGTTCTGAAAGGATTTAGGGAGTTGGTTTTATTTGGCTTTATAATACAAGTTTTCGTTTTGACTAAAAATACAAAATCTGTCTAACATGCTCATGAAAAAAGCTAAATTCTACTCAAGGCATAACAGTATCTAGCATAACAATATTCTCATATGCTCAGAGATATCATATCTATCATATCTATAAGGTTTGAGTTTGCAACTTAAACATGAACATAGTAGGGAAGATTTTTCTTTTTACAGGCTTGAAGAAATACACTCACTTTTCTATTTCTCATACTCAAATCAGGGGTAGCTGCACTGAAATCAGCACAGTAAAATCCACACATTCAAAAACCAGTGGAAGTAAAAGAGGAAAGATACTACTGTCAGGCAAAAGCAGAGCCTGAGTTAAAATGCAGTATATTTTTCCGATCATAGGAACTAACAAAGATAATAAAATAAAAGGCCACATTCAGAAAGAAAATATGCATAATAGAATCACAGAGTCACAGAATATTAAGGGGATGGACCTTCAAGATAAATCTAGTCCCAATCCACCTGACATGGGCAGGGACACCTTCCACTAAACCAGGTTGCTTAGGGCCCCACCGAACCTGGCTTTTAACACTTCCAGGGATGGGGCACCCGTAACTTCCGTGGTCAACCTGTGCCTGTGCCTCACCACCCTCACAATAAAGAATTTCTTCCTAGTATTTAATCTAGATTTCCTCTCTTTCAATTAAAATCCATCACTCCCTCTCCTGTCATTAGAGTTCCTGATAAAAGTCCATTTCCAGCTTTCCTATAGGTCCCTTCAGATACACAAATGTTGCTATGAATTTTACACAAAACTTTCTCTTCTCCAGGCTGAACAGACTCAACTGCCTCAGTCTGTCTTCCCTAGGGAGGTGCTCCAGTCCTCTTATAAACCTCATGGCCCACTTTGGACTGGCTCAAACATGTCCATGTCTTTCCTTTACTGAACCCCCAGAACTGGATGCAGCACTGCAGGTGGGGTCTCACCAGAGCAGAGTAGAGGGGCAGAATCCCCTCTCTCCCCTGCAGCCCAGGATTTGTTTGGCTTTTTGGGCTATGAGGGCTCACTGCTGGCTTGTGCTGAGTTTTGGTTCATCAACCATCACCCCCCAAGTCCTTCTCCTCAGTGCTGCTCCCAATCACTTCTCCACCCAACCTATTGGTGTGTCTGGGATTGCCCCATGCCACGTGTAGGACCTTGCACTTGGCCTTGTTGAACTTAATGAGGTTCCCTCCTCTCCAGCCTGTCCCAGCCCCTCTGGATCCACCCCTTCCCTCCAGCATGTGACTGTACCACAGAGCTTGGTGACATCAGTGACCCCACCATTCGTGGCACCAACAAAGCTGTTGAACAATATCAGCCCCAGTTCTGACCCTGAGGGATCCCACTCATCACTGATCTCTACATGGACAATGAGCTGTTGGTCACAGCTCTTTATGTGAGTGAGACCATCCAGCCAGTTCCTTATCCACTGAGTGGTGTATCCATCAAGTCCACGTCTCTCCAAGTTAAATCCTGTTTATTAATTTGAAATGCTTTTAGGTTTAAAATGCTTTTGGTTTTGGATAAGGAAACAAAGGCAAACAAACTCAAAAAAAACCAACTATGCAAGTGTGGCATAGTGTCTCTGTCAGGCAGCAAAAGGAAAGACCATGAACTTGTATGGTGAGACATTAGGCAGCAAATGTTATCTCCTATGTTCCATAACAAGTTCACACACCAAGACTTTCAGAAACAGATTTCAAGACTGACTCAAGTTCAAAATAGCTCTTGCAAACAGCTCCACCCAAGCGCCTCACTCCTCATAAAGTATTGATGAGGAAGAAAGGTTTTACAAAGCATTTGCAGTGCCCTAGAAAACAAGACAAACACATATAGAAAATAAAGGGCTATATAAGACATTGAAAAGCACACCTTTAAAATATGTTAAAAACTTCCAGTGTAGGAGAAAGAATGTGTGCAGGTGACAAGTATGCTACATGAGGGAAGAAAGAAAATAATTTTACCATTCTAAATAGCTTATCTTTCCACTTTATATTAATCCTTATCTGTAGATAGTGCAGTAATAATTTCATGACCCCATGAAATTATTCTTTTCTCATATTACTTCATCGGGTAATACCTCAACTATATTGAAAGACAGTCACTTGAACACTTCAATGGTTCCCTCTCAGTCAACATCTAGCCATAAATTTAGTTAACTGCACAATAAGCTGAAAGTTACCTTTCTATGGAAAAGAATCTGTTCTTCCCAAAGCTGCTTCATAGCCATTGAAGTAGTGGTGTTCAGGGAAATAAAACTAGGTTGTTTTTATAGCATTTTTGACAACACATTGGGATGATTTATAGGCTCAGTTTTAAATATTTTTTTTCAAATGTAATGTTCTTTTTTCCACATTTCTGTCTGCAGGAGGCACAATAGCAGGTAAGAAATAGCACAACTAAAAGTGTTAGCTCAAACAGAATTTGCAGAGATACTGTGGCAATCACCGAAGATAAACATTTTGTTGCAGGTTTATTTGTAATGTTAAATTTTATTTAAGGACAAATCAAACTTTTTTGCCTACCAAACTGAGTACTTGTCTTTTTTTAATAATCTAATCTCTTTCTCTGAAAAATAAGTAAACAAGCACCAAATAAAAGAAAACCAAACACTACCACTCAGCTTATATAAAGGATAGGCTAATTTCAAGTTATACCATCACTTTGAAATATATTCTGACTTGTTAGAAATCATAATCTGAAAAATGGCAAATGCAACATAGGAAGCTCTGCCCAGTGATCATAATTACTTTTCAAATACAACACAGAATTGCAAATAATTTTTAAATTTTTTTTAAATTTTTTTTTTTTCTGTGGAGAATCAATTGTTCTCTTTCCCTTGCTCCACTGCCCCAAACAACCAAACTAACACTGTGAGTTATGATCAATGATCAATATTTTTGAGGAAAGGGTTGACCATTGTCAGATCATAAACACAGTCAGCATAGCTCTGAAATTCTTATGGCAAATCGTTTATTTATCTGAGATTCATCTCTGCATAAGAAACATCACAGTGTTCTAGAAAAGACTTAATTAATCTAGAAATGACTGTGCCTCACAAGCATGTTGCTAAGTGTTCTATTCATTGTGCGAAAACCACACTATTACTTCTTTGTTTGGAGCTCATTACAATCACACGTAAACTTCTATGTGGGACTCATCACATTTGGAGATGGAATTTTTTTTTCTTTCTAAGAATCTATTTCATAATTTATGCAAAATCTCTTGTATTAACTTTATTATTTGGATTACCACCATGTATGGGTGTTGGGGTTTAGTTGGATGTTATAGCAGACCTTACTCAAGAGCGTCTCTGCCCAGCCCAGTTCAGTGCCTCAGTGCACCAAACTCCCCCTCTGAGGGTCGGTCACTGCGCTCTCACTGACCGGGGAGCCATAAGGCTAGCTCTGGTTTCGTCTCCTCTTCGCAACCAGCGGTAGTAAAGGAGGCAGGGAGGGTCTACACACAGTGTCAATGGAAGATTTTATTCACATGGCTGCACCAGAGGCCAAAGACCTCCCAGAGGCAGAGATGCTTCATGGGCGAAGACCTCAGATGCACAGACACATGTGCCCAGACTCACATGGTGCATAGACTACATGTGCATAGACCATGTGCACAGACATCCACATGCATAGACACATGCATAGACAACAACATGGTGGAGGCTGAGAAGTTTTCTCGGGAAACAGAGGGGGCAGGGAAAGTACATAGCCAATGGTCTCTGGGCACAGGGGCAGTACATGGGCAGAGTTAGAGTACAGGAACCAATAGGAAAACCTGAGGGAGTGGCCAGGGTTTGGGGTGGGGAAGGCAGCACAATAGCCGAAAGATAATCATATAAGGGAGGAAAAGGGGTGGAGAGATACAATTTGTACCACAACATATTGGCACAGGTACAGACACACACAAAAAAATGTAACTGACACAAAAAACTGGTTTACCCTCTGAGAGGTCATAGCTTGATAATCTTTGAAGCCTTCTTCTTCTTCTTACTTTTGCAATATAAAAAGTATTTTTCAGAAGCATTTAAGAACTTTTTTTCAATTGTGGTAGTATTTTAAAGTAAGCAAAAAATTACTTTTCCAGTCACTTTTCAATATGAAATAAAAGCAAAATCAACGCATCATTGCCTCCATGGTAGCCTATGGTATTAGGCTTCAAATCCTTATGAAACCTAATTTTCAAAAAATGAAGTATTCTTTCTGAAATTTTTTTCATTTTAGGTTTCACTGAGATTAGATGCTCGCAATCACTGTTCAGTACAGACTTCCCAGTCTCATCCTGAACCAGGGGTCATATTTTTTTTAATGAATTGATCATTTGAACTCGTGTGTCAAGACCTGAGATTTTTTTTGTTACCTACAATTGCTGATCTTCACAATGCCCTCATAACCCAAAATTTGTTCTACCATCAGTAGTAAGACCTCATAGAGAGCTGCTAAAGCAAACTGGGGAAATGTTATAAATTATTCATAGTGACCACCTATTTTGTTTGGTCCTGCTTGAATTGCCTTAGATTATTACACACATGCAGCTCAGTGATCTCAGGCTACCATGTTAAATAGACACAAAAACTGAGATTAAAGAGTGATTTTGTAAAAGGGATGAAACCAACCCCACCCTCGAGTAACAAGCCTGTCATAAACACAGCATGGCTAAGAGATTTGTAATGTAGGTGGAAGGTTTTAGTCAAACTGAGGCAAAAGTGTGTATCGCTTGGGGCACACCACCAGGAACTGAGGAGCTAGAGGAGTCTTGGGAGCTGGACGCAGTTTAACTTAGGGTGACGGTTTTTATTACTCCCAAGAGCCTCTGTGACAAAGTTAGTTAATATGCCCCTGAGCAGCGCCTGGTTGGTTCCCTGCGTCTCCTCCCTCCATTTACCTTATATGGTTATCTTCTAGAATGTTCAGCTTTGTTTGGTAGTTGAGTTGTTCCCCATTGGTTCGGTCTAATGTTCCTCCCTCCTCTAAGCTGAGTTCATTGGTTAAAGGTTCTGTATGTCTTCCTTTCCTGCAATCCTATTGGCCTGTGTGCCAAACTCCTCCCCTTAATGTGCCACTTATAACCCCCTGCACAGCCTTGTTCGAGGCTCTTTCATCGAAGCCTTCAGCCTGCTTTCCTCCCCTCGTCTCTCCGCCTCTCCCTCTTCAATAAACTCCCTGAAGTCCTCACTTAAGAGCCTGCATCTCATCTTTCCTGCACCTGTGCCTCTCTTCACCATGTTTCCCCGAGAAGCTCGGTGTCACCCGCAAGCGGCCTACTGCGAGGCCTGCAGGGACAGGGCTCCGCGATCCCCAGGGAACTGCCACAAAAGTGTGATTGACAAGAACAATTGTACCTTTAAAAGGTATTCTTGGAGCTGAGAGGATATAATGGAAACAGTTATTTTGCTAGTCCTGCCTCCTATTGTCTGCCTCTTTTCATCATTCTGCAGCAAAGGCTATATTTTTCTAGATGGATAATTTATTTTTGCTTCTATTTCAGTACTTTGCACATGTTTTGACAGCTACGGAATGTTCCAGAAACATATTTTGCTGCAAGAATGCTGGAGTTGGAGGATGAGGTGAAAAAGTAGCCACTCAATTTTTCCACTGCTATTCAAGCCCAGCAAGGGTAGAACTGGGAGATGTCAGTTATGGTCACTGTTGTGGGTTATGTTTCTCACTCCAATTTCTTCCCATTTGTTGCCTAAAATGCTGGTAAAAATTCAGACGCAGACACAGCAGTATAGGAAAAAGGGTATTACCTTAGTTTAATAGGATCCCAGGTGCACCACGACGAAAAAGAGAGATGGTATCACGCGTATACAATTTATGGACTTCATTGATTAGCATACCTATTTAAAATTTGCCAATAAGAAACCTCACAAATGAAGTAATTGCCCCTTATTCAAATTACCTCCCCCCAAAAAGGTTACAACTTAGTTTACAAAAACATGTTCCAGGCATGGGGCTTTTTCAAGGTTGGTGCCTCATGTTCTTGAGATTGTGGAGATTGTTTCGTCTTCTCCAAAGAATTCTGAACAAGGCTAAAGTACAAGGTTTATAAACATGTGGGGCTAAGATACAGGGAGTAAAAAGTACCGGAATGGGAAAGGGTAAAAAGTATATAAAAAGGGTATAAAAGTATAATGAAAAAGGACAAAAAACCCATCAGGCATTATGCTGGAGAAGTGGAAAGGGGGTGTTTTTCAAAGTGGTTGAGAAACAAAAGGGTTAGGCAAACACGCTCACATACCACTGTAATGGTTTGGCCAGGAGAACTAGAGTTTGGGAATGTTGCCTGGGGAATGGGCCCTCCCGTGGTAGGGCAGGTGCAGTTTCAGGAGTTGGTGTAATACCACAAGAGGTATTGTGGCTGACTCGGGGACTTTTGCCTGGGGGGTGGGGGGCTGGTATCAGGCCCCCTTTTCAGCTTGGTGGCTGAGGAGAATAGTCAGGCATGCTACAGAGAACATTTGGCTGTTTACAGGGACACTGCCACAGTTTAGCTTGCCGCCGGGATTGGTACCCAAACCAGCTGCTGCCTGAGAGTTTTGTAAAAGCAGCCACGTCCCACCTCCCCCTGGCTCAAGCTCCCACCACCACCTCAGGAGGTTGCCGAGCCCGCATTGCAGCACGCCTAAGGCCACAAGGGACCCACGCAAGCCCCTTGGCCTGAGCGGAGCCAACAGCGTCTGTCGGAGGGGTACTCCGCCCCCCAAGGGGCTGAGTCCCGAGAGGCGGGGGACCACTGCCCAATGGGCAGTGCAGGACAGGTGGAGTTCCTGAGGAGGGCAGAGCGCTCGAAGACCAGTTCGCGTCACAGCAAGAAATGCAGTCCATTTGGTCAGTGTTCCAGAGAGTTTATTGGGAAGTAGAGGGGAGGAATAACGGGACGGAGAGGATTGGAAACAGCGACCAAATGGCCCCGAATCTCTCCAGGTGCTGGGTTTTAAGGGAGGAGGTAGAAGGGAGGGGAAACTCGAGGGAACCAATGAGGGCAGTGGAATTGGGAAGTGACATTGGTTTTATACAATCAGGTATAGGGTAAGGAGGGATAACTCTTTCAAGCAACAAATTAGGGAGCAACAGGGGTACAGACAAAGGCGAAGGATCTAGAACATAACCATAAATGGAACAGGGGAGGAGAGAGGAGTAAAACCAATCACTGGCAGTCTGGATCAATTCATGTCTCTGGGGGCAAGGCAGCTTCTTTCACTCCCATGACTCTGTCCCTGGGTCACTGTCTGCCCATGGGTCAGGGAGGTTCAAGTGTGCCAGGGCGACTGCAACAAGTGTCCCCTGCTGTTTGTAGTCATAGCTACATGAAAGGGAAAAAATGACTTAACTGGTGGGATAACTTCTGTTATTCAGGGTTTTTTTGTTGTTGTTTTTTGTTGTTTGTTCTGGTTTATATATATGTATATTTTCCAGTACAGAACTGTTACTCCTTTCCCCACATTTTTGCCTGGCAGGCCCGTAATTTTGAAATTATAATAATTTGGAGGGAGGGGGTCATCTTTCCATTTCAGGAAGGTTTCCACCTTTCTTGATAGATGTCTGTCTTTTCAACTAGGACAGTAACTTAAGTTTAGTTCTCAGAAATAACACATACATATTGCATAGATATTTTTCTTCACAGAGGTTAATACAAATGTTTGATCTTGTGAAGAAATATCTCCAATGGGGTAGCACAGTGTGACATGATAATTGGGCTCCTTCCTACAACATAAATGCTGGATCAGACTGCGAAATTTATGGAAGACATGCAAGGCCATTATTTAACAAGTGAGAGTCAAATATCTAGTATGACAACAGAAAATAAAAAATTATTTCTTTAAATTGATCCCAGTATTAAATAACAGCAAAGGTTACAACAGTGGATGACCCCAAAGACTCAATTTCCAGTGCGTATAGATGCAGGCACTAAAAAAGAATTCCTCAGAAAAAGGTATTTCTAGTTGCTTTAAAGAAATGACTGTGATATCCAGGATGCAAATCAGAAGCCAATTTCTTTTAAATGTTCTGCTCTAGTGGAGTATTTGACAAGGCAGATGAATCCAAAAAACATTTCTGTTTCTTCCTAACTTAGCATAAGAGTCTTGCACTGGAGGTCAGGGACAGGCAGCTCACCATGACGGCTACCTGGCAGAAACTTATCCTCCGAAGTTTTGTGGGCCAGGACTCCTCCATTATCATTGTATTTCCATCATCATCACACTGAATGCCAATACTATCTCTAGGTATTTGAAAAGTGGTGGTTCCCAAACCTGTTTTCTTTGGGTGTACCATGAAGAAATAGTACGTATATGGAATGTTCTTAAGTATTGACGAAATAACTAGTATATCATTTTAATGTATATAATAAGCTATAATAAACCTTAGATCATTGGTCTACTGAGTCTAGTATAGTCTGTGGAGTACTGAAGATCTTCCACCTTAACTGGAGATTATTCATATGAAATACATCCAGAGAAGCTGCTTAGCAAAATTCATATATTCTTCTTCGTGTAACTTCAGTTGATTTTTAATGTGTACTGCTTCAAAATTTCTGATTAAACCAGAGCTTCAAGGACACTTATGAAAAATATTTCTACTAGAAGCTCAATAATTATGTCAACCTCCCAAAAAAATTAATATAGCATAGCTTAACAAGAAGCAAATCAACTTTACACTTAACATTAGCACAGACTCACTGTTAAATTTTGTTTACCGGGAGGAAGCTGGATTAACCGTACTGATTTTAAAGCAATCTTAACCAACTGCTGTGAGAACTTTCGTGTTTGTTTCAAAATAGCTGAAAGCCCACTGAAAGCAGTGAGAAAACTAAAGTGCCTAAAGTTCAACTGGTTAAATGCTTTCCTGAACAATGCTGAAGCTGGCAAGATTTTGCCTTTAGATTTTGTAGGATCCAAAACCATCTAAGCATTTCATTAACCTGGGATGTGCTCAGGAGCTGTGATGAAAACACTTTTACCTTACTGTGAAGATGCATCATTGTAATCTGTTCATGTTACTTTAGGATATGCTCATCTAAAATTAAGCTCCTACTTGTTCTTTGTGTCTCAGCTGGAAAAAGAAGTTGATTTTACATAGGATTTTGTTATCAAGTACAATTTAGTATCAGTCATGCCTGTGGTCTATTTGACTGCTGTATTTTAAGTTTTTCCCAAGAATCCTGCACATGTTCACAAGACATAAGTGAATCTCTAAAGGCAAGCAAGTGTATGAAATTATAATTTCACATTGGAAGACAATAAAATCTCATTTATGGGATGAAATACTCCTTTCTTAGAGGAACTTCCTAGAGGAAATTTCATCAGACAAGGTTCCATTTTCACAAGCTGACTAACATTTTGCAGCTAAGCAGTGGTGGGTTTGTTATGTACTGGAGTCCAAGATAAAGTGTAACTCCTTTTTCCTTATGGGAGTTAGACTGATTGACTTTACCATGTTCCCACAGCTAGACTTGATCCTTCTTTTTAGGTTTCCAGGTTACAAGGATTCCAACTCTATCTATTTTTCTGTGTAGATGTTATATGAAAGAAAGGTAAACAAGAATTTGTTCTTGCTGTTTCTCCCAAGGCAGACTCCTGGAAGCAGCACTCCATGCCCTTTACTTCCTCAGTCACACATGGTCATGCTGCCAAGAAGGTTTTGTGCATCACAATTGTGATCACTGTAGGCTGGAGGGGTAGGAACAGAATTCCAGCATCAGTACCCTAGAGACGTTTCATCAAGCTAACAACACACTAAGTGTGGATAATCAGCAAAATAATAAAAACCATTCATATGTTTATTCGTCTAATTCACTAATGAAATGCATTGAAACCTGCTAATTAAATAGCAAGCTGTTGATTATGAAGTGACAGCAGCTGAGCTATTGCAAGTGTAAAGATGGTTTCCTATATTAGAAATTATTCACTCCATGCAGAACGAACAATTTCATTATATAAAATATGTCTTTATTGAGTAGTGAATAATTTCAAAATATCAAAGTCCCTAAAACAATTTCTGCTGATTCCACCAGTGGCAACTCAGAGAGTATCTATCACTACAATAGAGTAAAGGATGCATCTAAACCTTACTAGAAATATCAAATAAACCCCAATTTATTTCTGTATCTGGGAATTTGCCACATTAAATGCTTACATTTCATTTGAAGTTGTATGTCCAACTTAATTCTGTTATCTTGTGTGTAATGTGTCACATGCTCCTTAACTGTATGAAAATAATTATTTTAAGTCCCTTCAGATCACAGGCCACACACAAAAATGTGCATGGACTTCTAATAACATGGCATTTTTTACCGTTTCTCACCAATCTATTCTCCAATGTTTTAGGAGGGTAATTTCTACCATAAAGAAAATCAAGAAGGATCAGAATTAATCACAGGAACTTTTGGGAAACTCATAGCAGTCCATAAGGTTAAAAAGCCTGGATAGAGAGAGGATTTCTGTAACATCAACAAGGACAGTCACTACACAGGCAGTGAGGGGAAGTGGAAGGTTTCATGGGAACATCCAATTTGCTTGAGAGGTTGAGAAGACCCTGTCTGAAATTACAAAGTTCTCGGGAGGAATGAAACCATTCAAACTGCAATTCAGACTGTGATACAGCTAAAGGTGTCTTTCCTCTCTCTCTTTCTCTCTAACCTCTATCTATCTTGTTCCAGCTGAAGAACTGAATTATGGTTTTGGAGTTTTATTCTACAAGGTCTGTGCAGTCATTTGCTATAGCTATCAAACATCTCTGACTAGTGATAGAAAGCCATTTGTCCACGAAGGGAGACTGGACAGTCTAATTTACGTGTGTAAGTTAATGAGCTGAGAATTAGTCCTTGGTTCTTAAAGCAGAGAGGTCCCATTTCAGTTTAGCAGCAGCATTCAAATCCTGAATGCTGAGGGTCTGCCAAGGTAAATCCAGTCAAGCCCAGGGAAAGGTCAAATGTACCTTGATTACACATGTTGGAAAGCAACACAGCTGTGCATACAGATGAGACACAGCAACCTATGGCTGTATAACAGTCTGCTTCTCCAGTTGGTACTGCTGCCTATTTCTTGTACCACTGGCTAATGTTAAAGCCGTGAGGCACTAATAATTCTTTTTTTCTTGCTTGCAGTACCACAAATTATTTAGTATGTCACATCTATATTCAAGTGTATTCATCACATTTGAATACAGATATAACACAGATGTTGTTCCTGACAATAAAATGCATTCATGAAAACTAATAAAGAATTTATTGTATGTACCACAGAAACACATTAGATCATTCAATTCCTTCAGAAATTCAATTCATTCAATTGCTCCAGAAATTAAATAAAGTATTTTTTAAATATTAAAATACACTGTAGACATACATCAGCATGATTTGTGTGTTGATTTTCTTTATTACTGTGCAGGGGCAAAGCCTTGGGAATCGAGAATAACAATTAGTCTCCACTGCTATATATTTTCTAAGAAAGTAGAGGATTTTCTTCAAATCAAAGATAAAATAAAGTATCATCTGTAGCAATGAGTTGTGTGCTGAGTTTCTATAAATTTATTTTATCACACAAATTAAGAAAACAGCCATCTCACTCACGGGGTGAAAATTAGATTCCATTTTTCCAAGTTTGTTAGAGAAATAGAGACAATATAACAGTTAAATGTGGTGGAAGAAAAGTCTTATTAGACTTAACAGGGTGTAATACAATGCCCAGTGCTTGGATTGACCCCCTCAAATCCAGAGGTAATGCTTTAATTTCAAGGTGACAGGGCTAGCCATACTAATGATATTCCCTCTGGACTGAGTACATCCTAGCTTGCCATGGACTCTTTGCTGGAGCTGGATCACACAGCTCTTCTCTGAGTCACAGACACAAATTCACAACAGAGACTACAGGAAAATCCCATCACACTTAATTATTTGCAATTCTTACCTCACATGCTGTGAGTGAATGAATCTTATTACTTCATACAGTATTAAAACAAGCATGTCTTTTTTCCCAGGAGAAAATTTTGGGTTTAGAGCAGAAGAGGGCATTCCCTTCTGGTAAATGATTTCCCTAAGCATTGAGAGCTGGCAAAGTGCAAAGGTAGCTCTGCATGTGCAGTTAGAAAGTCTGGTACAACCTTTGCACTTCCTACATATTTTCTGGAGCCACACATTCAAGTGTACAGAGGAGACACATGGTTTGAATGGATGGACCACTTCGTGGATAAGGAATTGGTTGGATCATAGAATCATAGAATTACAGTATATGCTGAGTTTGAAGGGACCCATCAGGATTATCAAGTTGAGGGTCACACTCAAAGAGTTGTGTCAACCATATGATGTCCCAGTGGAAATCAGTGGCAAGTGATATCCATCAGGGGGTGGTGTTGGAACCAGCACTGTTTAACATTCTCCATTGGAGACAAGGAGAGTGGGATAGAGTGCACCCTCAGGACTGCTGATGACACTGAGCCCTGTGGTGCAGTCACATGCTGGAGGGAAGGGATGGATCCAGAGAGACCTAGACAGGTTGGAGAAGTAGGTCTGTGTGAACCACATGAAGTTCAGCATGGCCAAGTGGAAGGTCCTGCACCTGGGTCAGGACAGTCCCGAGCAGACAGATTGGGAGAGCCCTGAGAAGGATTTGTGGATGTTGGTTGATGAGGTGCTCAACATGACCTGCATGTGCGCTCACAGCCCAGAAAGCCAACCACACGCTGGGCTATATCACAGGAAGCATAGGCAGCAGATCAAAGGAGGGGATTCTGACCATCTGTTCCAACCTTGTGAGACCCACCTGCAGGTCTGCATCTAGCTCTGGGGTCTCCAGCACAGGGCATTGACCTTCTGAAGCAAGTCCAGAGGAAGCCACGGAATGATCAGGGTGCTAGAGCACCTCTTCCTAGAAAGACATGCTGAGAGAGAAAGAGATGGAGTTGTTAATCCTGGAGAAAAAAAGAGTCTAGGGAGACCTTCCTGTGGCCTTCGAGCATGTAAAGGGGGCCTACAGAAAAGCTGAATGGAGACTTTTTTTCAAGGGAAATTAGTGACAGGACAAGGAGGAATGGCTTCCATCTGAAAGAGGCAGGTTTAGATGAGATATAAGGAAGAAATTCTTCCCTGTGAGGGTGGTGAGAGGTTGCCTCTCACAGGTTGCCCAGAGAAGCTGTGACTGCCTGATCCCTGGAAGTGTTCAAGGCCAGGTCGGATGGTTCCCTGCCTCTGAAAAGGGGTTGGAACAAGATGATCTTTAGGGTCCCTTCAAGCCCAGACCATTCTATGATACAATGATGTCACCCTATATGTGAATAAATGACTGTAGAGGGCCACAGTCACAGGACACAACTTCAAAATCTTAGAGGAATTTGTTGACACAATGTGTTTACTTGAATAACCAGAAAAAAAAATCAAAATAATCCTAAAACCCCAACCAATTAAAATGAACATTTTGAAATATAGTGAGTGATGTATTTAATGAAAAAGGCATGTCTGGCATGAGGTGACTTTACCCAAATTTAAAAAATAGCTAACAGAACAAGGCGCTCTAGAAGGGTCATACACCTCCCATTTAATGCAAAAATAATTAGCACTTGGTTGCCCACAATCCTCTTCTGTCTGATGATATGTGCTAATAGCCTGTTGTTGCTAAGGAATGTTGCTAAGCAAGGCAAGGCATAGAGGAGGTCAGCCATCTCCTCTCTGACAACTGCTAGCAACAATTACTTTGGTGAACTAAAGATTTTAATATTTTTTTTCTGAGTGTTCTGCATATTTGTTTGAGATAAAAGATTTATCACTACAGAAAAATCCAAACATGTAAAGGCTGAAACATTCTGCTGGAATTATCTCTTTTTCATTAAAATCTAATTTGTATTTCTCAGCATTGCTGTGCACTCATCAGAAGGTAAAAACCAAAGCCTGACCTAGTTATTTACACTCTTGAACAAATTACATGAGAAATTTGAGTATTCTTGCTATAGAAACATTTTTATGTTGATTTAAGGTATTTTACCATTCACTAATGTTTTTATTTAAAGGATGATATTTAATTTCAAATGGAAAAAGTAACAGAAGAAACAATTATTGCCTTTAAACAAAACACAATATCAAGAACAATGAAACAGTTGTAAAAGAAAAACATATGCAAAATAACATTACATTGAAACACTAAACAGTTTCTTAAATTTAATCTATTCTTAATCGATGGCTTATTAGATTCCAAGTTCAAAATGAAAGCTTTTATGTTATATCATTTCAAATTAGTATATCAGGCAGCAGAATATATCACTGTGTAACCAAAATGAGATAATACTGGTTTTAAATTCATATCATTAATGGAAGATTTTTTTTCTTGCTATTTTTTAATGGTGACTGTAATGTTTTATGCTGTCAATTCCTATTTCATGAATGGAAATCAATAGGATAGAGGCTTCCAAATAATTTAAAAGAGAGAAAAAAATCCACATTCTAAAATTCCCCTTGCTTTTTGTTGTTGTTATTTGCTACAAGTTATTTGAAGCCTGCTATGAAGTGGGTAGCGTCACTTCATTATCATTAAAGTGTTTTTTGAGCAGTCCAAACAACCACCACTTTCCCACACCATTATGAGCCTTCCTGTTCTGTGAAGGGTAGATGAGTTTAATGCACACTGGGCCCAACCAAGTACTTAAACTTGTTTTTTCTCTCTTTTAGTTTTTAACAAAATCATTTGAATAACAACCTCCCAAGCTTTTTTTCAAATCAAAGTCTATCTGTCTATTTTGAACTCTTCTTGGTATTTTCTCTCGTGGTCTAAAGCAGAAATGCTAGTTTGGGTCAACTTGTACTGAAGACACCTTCTGAGAGACCAGGGAGAGTTTTTGCCTTGAAGAATGCAGGAAAATATTTAAAAAGAAATAACACATTTTTTTACTTTCAGTGATTTAACAAAATATGCATGGAAGAAGTTTTATTTCTATGCGTTGTAATTAGGAAAAATTATTTAGAAGGGGTCATTAGTTTGCTAACTGGTTCAGGTGAACCGTTAGGTGTTTACCGCTTGAAAGGCTCAATATATTTAATCCTTTAGGAGAAAAAGTGGGAAAATTCCTTTCTCAGAGGAAAAATTTGTCCTCTCTGACAAATTTTTTAGCTGAATTTTCTGAA
Organism: Entomyzon cyanotis; assembly: GCA_024500445.1. Lineage (NCBI taxonomy): Eukaryota > Metazoa > Chordata > Aves > Passeriformes > Meliphagidae > Entomyzon > Entomyzon cyanotis. The sequence continues at coordinate 9,096,165 of JAKEPQ010000756.1, forward strand.
GTACCATAAATACAATTTCATCTCTATCACCTTTTTAACCCTCCATTCTTCATACATTGTCGGGGTTTGACCCTGACTAAATGCCAGCACTCCAGCTCTCTCAAGCTGCAGATGTGCAGGAGAGGGGAAAGAAAAAAAAACTGTAAAAACACACAGCAATTTCATGAGTTAAGTGAGATAGGACACTGGTAGGAGGACGTATGAATGAAAAGGGCACACAGGCTCTAAACTTAAAGTTCCAAAGTGATTTAATTACCTAACAGAGTTGGAGGATAAATGCAAGGCAAAAATAAACTTTTCATACACTATTTTGTTTACTCACCCCCCTCCCTCTTACGAACTCATTTTTATTCACTCCCTTTCCTCCTTTTAACCAACAAGCTTGGGTAGGGGGGCAGGGTGTGGGGTATTTTCTCAGTCCATAGAGCAGGTCCATAAATCTATTCATCACCACAATTCTCCTACTACAAATACTCTTTATCTCTACTTATTTCTCTCTCTCTCTAGACAGTTTCTCTGCTCTCACCCCCCCACCCTCTTAAGAAGCAGTCTCTCCCCTCACCTCCCTTCCCTCTTTCCAAACCAACAACACTGGCAGGGGGCAGGGTAAGGGGTTTGTTCTCTGGTCAGTCCATCAGGGAGAGGGGTTCTCTACTTAGCCACGGCGTCCCTCCCATGACAGTCCTCTGGGAACTTCTTTGGCATGGGTCCAATCTCATGAGCAACATCCCACCCGAATTCTGCTGCAACATGAGTCCTTTTGTCCATAAGGTGCAGACTCTCCTGAACTGAGGCCAGGCTGCTACCATCCCAGGAGCAAGTCCTTTCTCTCCCTTGCAAGGCCTTTGTAGCTTTAACTCTTTCAATGAGACTCCAACTGGTTCACAGCTTCCTCCAGGCATCCACTTGTTCCTCTGGTGTGGGCTGTGGGAAAATTTCTGCATTCTTGTGGACTCCATGGGCTGCAGGGGGACCTCCTGCTCCCGCCATGGTCTTCACCACAGCTAGCAGAGGATTTTGAGCTCCAGCGCCTGGAGCACCTCCTCCCCCACCTTCTTCACTGACCTTGGTGTCTCCATGTTGTTCTCCCTTCACATGTTTTTACCTCCACCTCCTCCTCCTCTTCTAACTACAAAGAAGTGCGTGCCTACCTTGTTTTGAATTTTTCTTACATATGTTTTCACAGAGGCATAACAAACACCTCTAATTGGCCTACACTTGGCCGGTAGCATGTGCATCACCTTCAGAGCCATCAGAGATTGGCTCTGCTGGACCTGATGTAAAAACTTCCAGAACTTGCACTCAGGACACACAGGAGCCATTTTTGTGCCCCTCCCCACCCCTCAGACACCTCCCCAAGCCTACCACAACAGCTTCTGAGGGGTTTAAATTTCTCTTAGATGTTAAAGATACCTTGCTGATGTTTTGGGCAATCAAAACCACTACATACATGGACACAGGCATGATGCTGAGAATTCAGTTAGCACTACTACTGTTACATTCATATTCATATTAGTGTTAACTGTCCTACCTAAATAACAGCAATAATTGAGTTTGCTCCAGTAGAACATGTCAGGAATCTAAATGGTACTGCCTGAGTGTTGAAGTATTTATACTACAATACAACATGCCCCAGAGAGCATTTGTTATGAGTTTTATCCAAAGGAGAAATTCTAATGATGGTTACAAAGGTGATGATCTGCAAGTCTTTAAAAGATTTCATGGTTTCAGAGTATTATATATTTTAAATTCATCTTAACTTTCACATAGGATGAATTGCACGTCTTCAGAGAGATCAACACAATGTACCATTTAGGAATTACTCTGTTCTCAAGGATTAAATGGGACCTTCTTCCATGGTGTTACTCTGTGAATCTTTCTGTTTTCGACAGACAATTATATTTTTAAATTACTGTTGTAGGGTGCATGTTAATAGCCTGCAGTGCCATGGGATAAAATCATCAAGTCATAATCAGTGTGCAGTGAAGTTATACATCCAATCTCATTATAGGTGTCAGGTGCTCCATCTCTTCCTTAAAAATGTCCTAATACACTAATTGCAAACATTTTACTGGAGACAGAGATCGGTGGGCAAAATATATTCTTCCCTTGGAAATAAATAAATATATTTTCTTTAATCTTACACAAACAAATGATGTTCCAAAAGAATTTACATTACATTTTTTCCTTTGCATTTAAAATATAGCCATTTCAAAGGAAAATCAAGACAGGAGGAAATAATGGCAAGCAAACAACAGCAGAATGAGTTGCAAAGAGCAGAAACACGCACTTAGCTAAAATGTTCCTACAGCAATCCCTCACAATGTACGCCACAGAAAAACAAAACAAGGCAAAGCAAGATTTTAGACTTTGTGACAGATTACTCAGCAAGGGAACCCACTGTCCACTGAGGAAAGAATTAAAGCTGTAAGTGAATAGAGAAGTAAAGTATTGCCCAAAGAATTAACTGATACTCTGTGATCTGTATGCTATAAATTTGGACCTCTAATCGAAAGGGTGAGGCATCACTAATTCATCCACAGAAAACCTTTGCTGACAAAACTGGGAGAACAGTCTCATCTGTAATATTCATCAGAGAATTTTATGTACAATCTAGTTGAAAGAGAAGTCAGTTTATATTGAATATCTTTTGAAAACTAGACTGACTAGGAAATGTATAATTTTTGCTGAGCACTCTCAAATGAAATATAAATATCACTTCAAATCTAAAGTAGTCACAAATGAATGTGCTACTTTTTGCTTATGTCTAATCCCTATTTCCTTCCAGTTTGGGGTCTTCCTCCAAACTACATCTCACCTAATGCGCTACAGACAGAAATCCAACCACAACACACTGTCCTTCTGAAAGGTGTGAGAAACATATTCTGAATAATAGTCTCACTTACAAGAAGAAGAAACATTTTAAAAAAACATATTTAATTCTCCAAATACAGTAAGAGTGTTTCAGTACTTAAATATCTACCTATCTTATTCTTGCCCTTTTAATGCAGTCTTCTGGAATGGCTTTAGTTTTGCTATTTGAAAAAAAGTATCCCCTTTCAGTAACCAGACTCTCCTCTTCTTTTTTTAACTTATGCTTCTTATCCTTGCACTGTATTTTTTTCACGGAAACTCTATGAGTTTTATCTTTCAGTTCCAGAAGTTGTAGATGCTGTGTTTCTACTACCTTAAAGAGACTGTAGAGTATGATAAAATACTAATAAAAATGTAGGCAATGATAATTTTTACTATAAAATAAGAATTATGTTAGTAATGGAGAAGAGGAAAAATTGCAATTGTCAAACTGTACTACTGCTAGTAGGGCTACACAGTCCTCTGCGTAGAGCAGAGGACTGCAGTTACTCGCAGAAGCTGACACACTGAAGGAAAATTGCAAATGCAGTAGTGACACTTCTGACATTTCTGGGAAGAAAGAGAACTGTCTGTGCTTAAGAGACCAAAAAGGTAGCATAAGAGGCAGTGGAAAGAAAAATAGAAAATTCTACACACGCACACACACATATACTCAATTCCCAACCCCCTCGACCCTGGCAAAAAAACAGAACAAAATCCAAAACCTAATAACCAACAAAAAGAAAGAAGTGAAGTATGGAAAAGGTAAAACCTTTCTTTTGCTTTTTTCCAAAGAGAAAAATTAAAATACAAAACACCTGAAGCATTTTGATAGTCTGTCTTCCTTTTGATTTGTTTTTAAAAGCTTTTCTCTTATGATACAAACATACCCTAGAATTGTCTTCCAGACAAGCAGCCCACATAAATACCACCCCTAGAACAACTGACTTTGCGGTTTCTAACCACAGATATATAATTTGAAATAATTACAAATAGGAGATGGGACTATTCAAAATCTCACCTTGGGGGTTCAGCTGCTAGTTGGCATTTTAAAAGAAATAATGGTAATCCTGCCTTCTTAAGAGGTTTTCTCATCTAATGAAATCATTTGGACATAATCTCATGATTTATAAATGTTAGAAAATTGTCCCACAGATAGGGTTTGTTAACTTTGCTAAGATGGCATCAGCTTTAACATTCTAGGAGATTTATTTTCCTGATATTTTAGAAGCATCCCTTTGACTTAATGTTCTCCAATTACCTTTATACAAGTATGTTTTATTAATTATTTTTAAAAGTTTTTCAGCATTTGGTTTTGTAGGGCTTTGGCAGAGAAGCTTAGATCAACTCACTGTCACTTGGCATTTATATACTTAAGTTATCCACATATTTTCCCTAAGATATTGGCTGTTTGATTATCAAGTTGCTGTTGCAGTGTGCTAGCAGGATTTAGGGTATGAATATTAACACAAGCTGTATATGGTTTATGTTCTAGAAATCTCTCCCTAGCTCAGGGTATTATTGGTTTCCTGAGTCTGTACCCTTCTCTGCTGTAAACCTACTGGTTGTAACCCCTTTTCCCCTCCTTGTCTCTTCTCCTCTGGCTTTCCCTGGTTGGCTCTTTGAAGCTAACCACTCCCCTCTTCCCTCTCCTTTTAACCCTCTGCATCCTTTTGTTCTGCATTCACAGCCTCTGGTTCCTTGCCCCCTCCCCACCCCTTGCTCTCTGTCCCTCTTCACCTTCCTTCGCCCCGTGCCTGTGGACCCTAATAAACTCCCTTGGAACCACAGACTGCGATCCTACACTTTTTTGTTCGTCGCGCCTCTACAATGACTCGCGTCCCCTGCAGCGCCACTGCCTGCTGCAGTGCCACGTGTGCCCTGGTGTGTCTCGGCCCCGGACGGCCCTCCTCTGTGCGGCATGGGGGTGGCCGTCCTTGAAACATGAGGCTGAGACGCCGCAGTTGCCACTTCAAAACATACTTGTATGTTTTTTTAAGAACTATTTATTTCTTGTAACAGGCCTAAAATACCTACTTCTTGTCTTAATCTTTTTTTAAAGTCTTTCTGTATTGTTAGTGTTCTTCCTCAAATTCCAAACAGATAGAAATGTTTGGATGGGGTTCTGAGTTTATTCTGAGCCATGAGTTTATTTTTGCATTTTGTCCCTCTGTCCTACTGAGAAGGGGGAATTAGAGAGCAGCTTGGTAAATCCACCACAACTGTGGTTTATATTTTTTTGAATAATAAAAACACACTTTCTAAAGCACAAGCATTAGGATGGGATTCCTGTTCCAAAGAATTTGCAATACAAAGCGCAAAATAATTTCATAGACCACATCTAAAGTCAACACAAAGAAGATGAATAAAGGGGCAGGGGGGTGGCAATTGTTACGGATGGAGATAGGGGGTTGCCCTTCACCTAGGCCTTTGACAACTGACAGTTGACTTATTGGGGCAGCCAGCACCCCTAGACCCAGTCTCACTCACAGGTTGTTTAATAATGGTCAATTAGGTCTAATATAAACGGATTTTTGTTTATTAGTGTGGCAGGACGTTCCACCCCCACGCCCCCCAGCTCCATCACAGAAGATGGATGGCTCAGATTAGGTTGACAGCCTAATCAGGGTCACCTGGTGGCACCTGAAAGTCTGAAAAAACACTGCGCTATGGAATGTAGACAGAATGTGAGAAATTTTTAGTGACCCACTCAGCATATTCTTATCCTATGAGACTCACGAAGTCTCAGAAAAGGTAGAAGCTTTTCTACATGGATACTGAAGCGTGAGGGAAAACTTCTCCCCAGATTCTGGATGCAGCTCTGTGGTAACTTCTTGCAAGATTGAGAGTGGACTCTAATGTATCCCAGCACCAAAATTGGATTTTGGTAAGATCATTGGTTTCCTAAATTGTATTATTCCGGCTGTATTGGTTTGAAAACAAACCAGTGGGAGATCACAAGTCAAGATTGAAATTAAAAATAAGTGAAATAATACAAGGAAAAGCACTGACAAAGTCAGATACAACCTAATACCCTGTTAGGGTGGTGGTAGCAGTCCAACTGAAGTAGTGCAGTTGAAGCGGTGATCCTGTGAAGATCTAGTCTCCAGCTGAAGATCCAGTGGTAGCTCTTGTCCTCTGGGAACCCAGTAGACAGGGCTCACTCAGGCAGTTCCAAGGCCAGGTTATATCCAGGTGGGAACACCTGGCTCCTCACTCCTGGGCAAAGCATCCCACAATGGGATGAGATAAGTCCATGAGTCACACGGTGGGTCCCTGATGGCCCATTGTCTGTCATCCGGGGTGGGTCATTAGCAGGTGATGACAGCTAACGGATGGCCCATTGCCTGTCATCCGGAGTGGGTCATTAGCAGGTGATAGCAGCTAACAGCCCACAGCTGGTGGTAACAGAATACTTAAACACATCTATATTGCAACCTAGGACACCAGCTAACTTGCATTTTGCACTATTTCTATAGTTCAAGCAAGCATTTACCCCATAATTGCATTTTAGCTACTAGAGTTCTGCAATTATGCATTTATTGTGTGTGTACGTATGTCAATCTGTTTTATGTTTCTATGTTTGTTATTTTCTGTGTCTAATAAACGGTATTTTACATCATATTAGACTAATCGGCCAAATATCAAAGAACCTTGCGAACGGGACCAAGTCTTGGGGAGCTAGCTACCCTAATCTGTTGCTAGAAGCCTGGCAAACTGCAGAAACTCATAAGGCTCCTGTCTCCCATGAAAGACAATTAGACACAAGAAATAACAGAGCAAGGAGCTAAGCAAATTACATACTACACAAAAATGAAATAAGCAAAAAGAAAACTACTAGTAGATAAAATGCAGCCCAGGAAAAGGTAACTAACATTACAGCTAGCAATGAAATAATACAATTTAGGAGCCAATGTATCTTACCAACTCCAATTTGGTGACAGAATATACATCAGAATCTTCTCTCAATCCTTAGGAAGTTACCACAGAGTTGCATCCAGCTCTGGGGAGAGGTTTTTCCATGCTTTCCATATAGAAGTGTAGAAAGCTTCTACCTCTGTGATAATTTGTGTCTTTTATAGTGTAAAAGTGTGTCTTTCAGTCACATTACTTATTTTTCATCTCTTTCCACATATGCTCTCCATACCAAGATGTGGATTCTCAGTTGGAGGCCCCTGACCTTTGGGCACAAAGAGATAACCCCTTGCTGGATGTTAGACCCAGCCTGAGTTATCTTACGCACCAGCCATGTGGTTAGAGGGAGAGGGGGGAATGTCATGCCACATTCCACCCCTGTGACCAGAGGCACTAACTTTTACTTCATGGAGTGATAGCACAGGTATCTCTTCATCCATGCTATTAAAGTACTCACGTTCATAATGTGTGCACTACTATAGAGTATTTTAGTATACATTCTTTTCCTCAGTTGTATTTTTTTAAATAAAATTTTGAACATGTTATCGATATTGATAAGAAACACCTGCAGTTGCTTCAGCTTATGGATTGATGTATTACATTATGTAACATAAAATATATATTTAAAAATAAAAATTATTAGTGACAACTGAGAGATTATAAGATATGGCATTGACTTCAGAGTGTTCATGGTAATTGGAGACAATTTAACAAGCTATTTATGGTCGTGCTGATATTAGTCTGTGTAGGGTAGATTGTTTTCCACTCTTTGAGTCTTAGGATTATAGGAGGATGAGATGCAAATGAGGAACAGAGAAGAGCCCGTCTGTGGAGGTAGCTTGGTTGTGGCAACTGGATGAGTCCAGTAAATGGTTGGAGTCTCACGTCCCTTTGTGCTTTTCAGTCCAGTCTTCTTCTTCAATGGAGTTTTGGTGTATCACATATTTTTGCTTAACATATCAAGTGTGAGACAATTCTACAATAATCTAAACAAATACACACATATAGATGTATATATATATAATTAGTTTGGTTGTCTCAGGGGATGTGATGAATTTTAATTTGTTCTGCTTATTTAGAATGTAATTCCAATGGGGCATTTTTATTTTTTGAAGAAAGAGGAACAGATAATCAAAACTGATTAATATATATTTAGGATGCAATGCCTTTTTTCCTACTGTGACAATCAGAGTAAAGGCATAGATACACTAACGTAATACTTGTAGAAACTACAAAGGATATGCATAAACATCAACTAGAATCACTGAAACTATTAAATCATTCAGTATATATGTCTTTCAGTGATCCCCATTTCTCATCTGTTTTCTCCTGTATTTTTCCCCCACTGCAACCAGTTATCTGTGGGCCAGGGGTCGTCAATTCCAATATGAATATTGTGACTCCGTAGATAATTTGCTAGCTCTTTACTCTCAGTTTTCAAATCATTTGCCATTACCCTGCCCGCTGCACCAAAAATGTTACAAATGGAGACAGGGTTGATAAATTTCTGCCCCTTGCCTAGGCCTTTGACAACTGGCAGTTAACTTATCGGGGCAGCCAGCACCCCTAGACCCAGTCTCGTTTGCAAGTTCTTTAACAATGGCCGATTAGGTCTAATATTAAATGAATTATTGTTTATTAGACACAAACATTTGTTTTGGTTTTGCCTCCCTAGAGGAGGCAAATCTAGCCACAAATACAACACAGCCAAAATGTTAATGACAATGCTTAAGGCAGTGAATCAAAGCCTGGAAATAAAAATTTATAGTACAGTCATTTGAAAGAGTGAATCAACCTGCCTCCTACACAGAAAGGAACAAAGTATATGCCCAATCATTCCAGAGCTGAACATCCTCCAGAGCCAGGAGCTTCACGACCCAGCACAGAGGCCACTGCCTGAGTACTCTTCAGTCTGTGGACTGAAGTAGGAGGAGCTCTGTCAAAGATGAGCAGGTGTAAGCCCCCTGCTAGACTAAGACATCTAGTGGTGCATCATCATCTGTAGCATCATGGTGACAAAAACCAAGGAAGTGATCTCTGTGACTCAGTGACTTCCTGGAACAGGCTCACCTGGTACAGCATCTCCAAATATCACAAGGTATTACTGGTCCATGTGGCAAATGCACACTTCCCTTGCAAAACTATTTAAATCTTGATGAAGATTTACTGATTTTAAATGTATAATTCCATGAACTTAACTCTTCCCAAACATTTGCATATATCCTATGAAGAGCTACAATTATGGACAGCTCTTGCCTAAAATTAGTTTCCCTGGAAAACTGCCAGCCACCATCTTATCGTCAGGGTTTGTGCCTATTGTTTAGGATTCTATGAATTACTGGTTGTATTTCTGCTATGAAGTACATCCAATGCCAAATATTTTTAATGAAATAGTACTATTCACATATTTCAGGAGGAAAGACAAAGAAATGCCTGCATATTTCTAGTTGAGATTAAAAAACTTGATTGTGTCATAATATCATGACACCTGTTTTCAGTACCAATGCTACCCATCTTGGCATAAATATTAACCCAACCATAACAAACTGGACTTAACTCCCAAAAAAAAAGTGAAATTATTTCTCCAAATAGGACCTATACATTTTAAAAATTAAGACCAGTTATCATTTAAATCACACTCTTACTCAGTTCTTTTCCCAAGGAAAAAGTAGAAGTAAATTCCTGCCAAGGTGATCAGTACAAATTTTAAAGGACCAGTCACTTTTTCCCCCTTAAACTGGTTAAATTTCAGACTACCTTTCCTTTTATCACTGCACCATAAAGAATTAATATACATAACGGCATCCTCTTAATATTCAATGTCTATTGCATAAATTAAAATGCAATATCATATATGCCCAATTTTCAACCACATGAACAGTTACTGTGTTGCATATCTAATATTTTCTAATATCTTTACTCTTTTTATATGGTACTTACAAAGTACACAAAAGGCTGATGGTGATATGCAATATATGGGTTAAATCAACTCCTTTATGTGTATCTGAAGCAGTTGGTTAAATAAATTGTACTACAGTCCTCATTATGACTGTCATAAATGCAATGCTTGCAGAGTTATACTGGTTGTTAACTATCTCATGCTTTTATTTTGAAATATTCAATGTGCACTGCAATGGGACAATAATTTATTCCTATGCTAAGCTGTCTTGGTTTGTGTGGTGGTTTTGATTGGCCCAAAACATCAGTAAAGTATCTTTAACATCTAGGAGAAATTTAAACCCCTCAGAAGCTGTTGTAGTAGGCTTGGGGAGGTGTCTGAGGGGTGGGGAGAGGCACAAAGACGGCTCCTGTGTGTCCTGAGTGCAAGTTCTGGAAGTTTTTACATCAGGTCCAGCAGAGCCAATCTCTGATGGCTCTGAAGGTGATGGACAAGCTGCGGACCAAGTTTGGGCCAATTGGAGGTGTTTGTTACGCCTCTGTGAAAACATATTTGAGAAAAATTCAAAACAAGGTAGGCACGCACTTCTTTGTAGTTAGAAGAGGAGGAGGAGGTGGAGGTAAAAATATGTGAAGGGAGAACAACATAGAGACACCGAGGTCAGTGAAGAAGGTGGGGGAGGAGGTGCTCCAGGCGCTGGAGCTCAAAATCCTCTGCTAGCTGTGGTGAAGACCATGGGGGGAGCAGGAGGTCCCTCTGCAGCCCATGGAGTCCACAAGAACGCAGAATTTTTCCCACAGCCCATGCCAGAAGAGCAGGTGGATGCCTGGAGGAAGCTGTGATCCAGTTGGAGTCTCATCAAAAGAGTTAAAGCTACAAAGGCCTTGCAAGGGAGAGAAAGGACTTGCTCCTGGGATGGTAAGCAGCCTGGCCTTGGTTTGGGAGAGTCTGCACCTTATGGACAAGAGGACTCATGTTGCAGCAGAATTCGGGTGGGATGTTGCTCATGAGATTGGACCCATGCCAAAGAAGTTCCCAGAGGACTGTCTCTCATGGGAGGGACACCATGGCTAAGTAGAGAACCCCTCCCCCGATGGACTGACCAGAGAACAAACCCCTTACCCTGCCCCCTGCAGGTGGTGTTGGTTTGGAAAGAGGGAAGGGAGGTGAGGGGAGAGACTGCTTCTTAAGAGGGTGGGGGGTGAGAGCAGAGAAACTGTCTAGAGAGAGAGAGAAATAAGTAGAGATAAAGAGTATTTGTAGTAGGAGAATTGTGGTGATGAATAGATTTATGGACCTGCTCTATGGACTGAGAAAATACCCCACACCCTGCCCCCCTACCCAAGCTTGTTGGTTAAAAGGAGGAAAGGGAGTGAATAAAAATGAGTTCGTAAGAGGGAGGGGGGTGAGTAAACAAAATAGTGTATGAAAAGTTTATTTTTGCCTTGCATTTATCCTCCAACTCTGTTAGGTAATTAAATCACTTTGGAACTTTAAGTTTGGAGCCTGTGTGCCCTTTCTTCCATGCGTCTTCCTACCAGTGTCCTATCTCATTTAACTCATGAAATTGCTGTGTGTTTTTACAGTTTTTTTCCTTTCCCCTTTCTTACACGTCTGCAACAGGAGAGAACCAGAGTGTCAGCGTTTAGTAAGGGTCAATCCCTGACAGTTTGAAAGACAGATGTCTGCAAAGGAGGGCAGGAACCTCCCTTGGAGTGGAGAATATGAACCCCCCACCTTCCCTCCAAATTATTATAACTTTGAAATTTAGGGGCTTTCTGGCAAAGATATGGGCAAAGGAATAACAGTTCTTTACTAGTATTTATAACAAGGCAAACAAACAACAACAATGGCAGCAACAAACAAAACCAGAAATGCAGTAACAGCTGGGCTGTGAGGCACCTTCTCCTGTGGTGCAGTTACGGTCACAGCCGGCAGGGGCACTGTTGGCTCCCGGTCGGGCAGGGCAGGTGCGATGATTCCCCAGCAGCTGCAGGAGGCGCTGTGGTGCGACCTCAGTCGTACCTTTCCCTCACATGGGAATGACGGGCAGGCTGGATGGTGGAACAGGCTGCAGCAGGAACCTTGGACTGGCGACTGGGGCAGCAGGGGCTGGCTCAGCCATAGTAGTGAGCTGGCTCACCCCTGGTAGTAAGCAACACTCAGCAGGAACTCTGCAGCTGTAGCAGAAGGGATCCCACATTTTCCCTTGCAGCACCCGAGTAGCCGGTGAGAGTCCTTTCCAGTGAGGTAGGGTGTTAATAAGGTCCCATTTCAATGGCCACTCTTACAAGCAGAGCCTCACTCACCGTAGCAGAATAGGAGACGGAACTCTGCAGTAGTGGTGTATTCCTCCCACAGCAACCGTGACCTGTCTCCCCCTGGAATGCCAGAGCACTAGGAGCTGTGCCCATCCCAAATCTCATGGTATCTCTGCCCCTCCAAGAGAAACCCCCCAGGTAAGGAAGTAGCCAGCTGCACCCTTCCCCTAGAGCTGGGCTAGTTCTTTTGTCTTTTTTTAAGTACCAGTCGTTATTGTCTCTTAGCAACAGATGGGAGAAAATTCCCTAAGAGAAATAAAACAAAGGGAAAAATCCTAACCTCCAATATAAGCCAAAGATTGAATAGTCTAGTTCCCTTTGTTCTCCTACAGTAATTAGCAGAGTGAGATGATTAAAAAAAAAAGGAAAAAAAAGAAATATTTCTCTGAGTTTTTTTGGATATATTTTACCTGCTAAGTCAGAATATTTAAAGCAGATGATTAAAAATATTCTATAGCTATCGACCATGACATAAACAGACAACAACCTCTGAGAGTATATTCTTTCACTCATAAAAAATTTTAATAATATGTTAAATTTCTATGTTATAATTTCTAATAATATGTTTATAATATAATAATAATATATAATATAATAATAATATATAATAATATAATTTAATAATATATTCTAATATAATAATATATTATAATAATATATTATAAATTATAATATAATTTATAATAATATGTTAAATTTCTATGTTATAATCTTTAATGGCAATTATCAACAGGCTTTGAAACAACACAATTAAAGTTCACTTTAATTTAAGATACACATAAGTTTTCATCAAAGAGAGAGCTTAGGTGCTTTTTATGAGATGATGTAACAAAGGAAAAATATAGAAATCAAACTTGTTTACAGAGAAATTACTATAGCAAAGAGTATTGAGAAAGGGGTAATCAATAGGTAACTCAAGTTAACTATTGAGAGACAAAATATGTGAATTCTAAAACCTAGAAAAACAAGATTCCCTTAATCTTATCAAGATAAGAGGGACAAGAATCTGTTTGAAGCCAGTGCGGAAACTGCTAAATCATCCCATCAAGGACTACGCACGCTCCAGAGAGAAAGGTGAGAAGTGCATTGTGATGAAGACTACAGGGACCTTCATCCTGGAGGTGGTCTTTGGGGTTCTCCAAAGACCACCAGGACTCACAGGACATGTGTGGTACACGTACTAATGATATTAATGACTTCTGAGAAATTATTTGTATAACCACTCCTATCCCAGGGAATGTGATGAATATTTATGAATTTTACCCATAATATTGTGTTGTTGGAAGTGCCAGGGTGTGTTTGGAGAAGGGAATCCCCCACACCCAGTACACAGAATAAAGCAAATATCCACTTCTCTGACTTTGTCTCTGAAGTGTCTCTGGGCCTGCTTGGGGCAAATCAGTACTAATATGTAACATATTCATAATTTGTATTATATATCAAATTATTGGTGCTGTTCCTGGTTTAATGTAGGCAGATATTTATGCATGAAGCTAAATCTTACAATCCACTGATGACATAAATAGGCTATTTGGGCTATATAATAGGCGATCTGGTATAAGAATATTTAAAGATATGGTTAAAAACACTGGTGTGTTTCAATGAAGGCAATTTTACTTGAAATATGGTGATGATCACAACATGTCACTGCAGGTTATGGTGTGCATGCATGTCTGAACCAAAGCCCACCATAGGCAGTGGAGCTGCTCCGTTATTCAAAATTAAAGACATTTGGAAGTACTTAGTGTAAGTTACAATATGAAGGAGAAAAAGCAACTCATAAATATATACCTGTCCAGGTAATAGCTCCTTAGAGAAAATTGCTCATGTTTAGATTGTAAGAATCCTGTGTTTTCAGCAGGACAGAATGGTCAATATTGTCAGAAATGCCCATTTCCACTGACACTGTGATTACACTCAGTTTCTGAGGAAATATTCTGGAACAGTAAAACTTAGAAAAACTATGTATTTATGCACATGCATATATAGTAAAGAGCAAAATGGGGCATCTTGTCCTCTGACCTTGGTGTTCCCTACCTTGTTCCCCTTTTCCCTTTTGTCTTTCCTTACCCATTATCATGCCTGTGGAGCTCAGAGATTACCTAGCAGCCGCTTGCAGCCTTTGGTCACATAAGAATGGAAACTATATATGTGTCTTTTTACTGTCCTTTGACATATCTAGATACAAAGAGTATTTTCTTCATATAAATACATGCAATAAAAAAAAAAAAAAAGGAAAATAAAATCAGTACACTTACTCTACGGAAATACACAGAGACATTTAAAACTTGGAGCCAAAATTGTGAAAAATATGTATATTCACTGAACCTGTTCCATGTCATAGCCAGAGCAGTGACACCTGTGAACCAAACTGACACAATTTTACCTTTTTATAGTCTGAGTCTGTATCCTGCTTATTTGTACACAGCAATAGTTTATATGCCTTGGCAGAAAAAGTTGCTGTTCACTGTCAACAGCATGCCTTTACTAAAGGTTTACTTCAAAATGAACAAGGTGTGAAATTAAGAGTTCTGTTGAAAGAGATCATTCCAGGTGATTACCTCCATAAATTCCCTTTTTAACAGAACATATTTCATTCCACCCAAAGTCAGAACTAAGCTAAAATGTCCTACCGAAATGCCTCACTGGTATTTTGCACTTTATGAACTGTCAGTGTGATATAATGTAAAATCAGAAACACATCTTAACTATATCATAATCCAGTGGAATGGAAAATCTGCAGAGAAAGCACTGGAAAAAAATTAGAGAGAATGACAGGAAATGTAAAATTGAATGAAGTGTGTTACTAGTAATTTTTGCTGTTGTCCAAACCTATTTCTGCTGGCTTTGTCACCATTCCTCGAAAATTAAAAGTACATTTGTTATTGATAATAATTCCCCATTCCACTTAGGTCATTGCTGGATGATAAAAACCAGCACGAGACAACATATCTGAGCTCTCAGCAAGTAAGTGCACTGACAGCAGAAAGCCTGGAATCTGCTCCCTCTCTTCATTGGTGGCTGCTCATGGACCAAGGTCTTTACATCCCAGTAAAACCAGATGTAAAATGCTCTCTGGGCACTTTCTAGGGCTGTGCTGGGGACAGCTCAGAGCACTGGCAAAGCACCACCTGCATATTGTGGGAGATGGCTCCAGTTCATGTACTGCATTCCCTGCTTTAAACTCTGCCAGGCCCAAGGTCCCTGGAACACAGGCCATGAAATCTTTCTATAACCCACTCCTCCACATTCCTGCTCTTCTGCACCCAGCAGGTATCAGGTGAAGTAAAAAATCTGTCCCCCACATTTAGGAAGTGTCGCTGTTGAGCTGCTAGCAGAGAGAAAAAACCCAGGTTCTCAGGCAAGAAAAGTGCATTTATTATTTTGATTTCCATATATATAGAGTTTTCAGAGGTCACCCAGATTGGTCAGCCAGAAACCTCCCCCTAGGCCTAATTGGCCAGGCCTGAACTGCCCGAATCTCGAGACACTGTTTGCAAAACATCCAAACTTTATCTTTGTTTATGAAACACAGCAAAAATGTTCTCATGAGAAAGACCTGTGCTAGCCACAAGGAAGTATAATCTTCATCTCAGTAAGCTGAAGGACTTCCTGAAATTCAGTAACACTTTTAATCTTATGGCAGGGTTAAACATACTCCTGTACAAATCCTCTGAAATAAAAGTTCATACAGCCTTCTTTCTGAAAAGAATAAAAATTAAACCCCAAATAGCTGAGGTTTAAGAAGCTTGTTCATTTAAAGGGTTAATTTTGTCCTTGGAGAAAAAAATTATCAATCTGTTATTAAATAACATTTTTAAAAAATCCTTTTTATAGGATTTTCAACCTGACATGTAAGTATTGCAGTGACTAAAATAGATACTTGAATATGAGAAGATATTGACTAAATTTGCCAAAAATGCATAGTTACAGATAAGTTTTACCAAAAACTACCCAAACTTAAAACCGTTGTGTTTTAGCTGAACTGAAGCTCTGAAAAATTAGTCATCTCTCTTACTTGATTACAAATGTACAAAACAGCTTTTACAGCTGTACAAGATATGAAAGCAATTTGCAAATGCCTTTATGTGTTTTTGAAAAGTCAAATAAGAACCAAACCTTAGATTTGTTTTATAATGTAATTGTAGCTCTACACGTGTCAAACTGAATTATATCACAAAGAAAGCATGTCTTATTTCTCTAATCAACACCTGATCCAATCTGGCACCAATTTCAACTTGCTTATCTAAATAGATATCATGTGTAAAAGTTCTTTTTTTTTTTTTTTAATTGTGTAGATCTACCTTCAATCCAGAAGTAATATTTATGGAGAACTTCAATAAACATTGAAACATATTCACAGCTCTAACTTATTATTTTATTTCATTGGATTTTTTCCTTCCATGTGATTCAAAATCAAACACTGAGGCACGGATTGACTCTGCAACTCAAATAGTTAT
This sequence comes from Entomyzon cyanotis, assembly GCA_024500445.1. Lineage (NCBI taxonomy): Eukaryota > Metazoa > Chordata > Aves > Passeriformes > Meliphagidae > Entomyzon > Entomyzon cyanotis. Next base: position 9,112,613 of record JAKEPQ010000756.1, read on the forward strand.
GAAGTAGGTATGTGTTATTCCAGATGGGGGGCATGGGGGGTAGCCCCTCCAAAGGCACGCACACCTCAGTAGCACTTTACTAGGTTACAAGTTATTATATTAATATACAGGTTATTATATTAGGTTACAGGTTACATATGCATAGTAACACAAAGCCCCTACACATATTCATTACTTATCCCTGCTTTGTATTGAGTTCAAAGTTCATTTAAATATGCTGGCGCAAGCACAATGTCATTTAATTAATGGAGGCAGTGGTTGCTAGGGGTTGTGGGCAGGTTTGGGAGGAAGTAACCAGGGTATTCCTTGAGATGAACTCTCCACCTTGTCTCCTTGCGCATTCTCTCTTGGTTTTTGGTCCAAATCCAAACCTTAGAACTAACTTGAGTCAGTTCTGGGGTCCGACAGCAGGATGTTCAGTCACACTCAGTAGTTTTTCTCAATTATTTGGCTTTCTTCTCCGTATCCTCCCTGTTACTAGGTAGGCACATAATCATTAAGCAAACGATACATTGTCTTCAGCAAGCAGTTCTTGGTAGATCATTATCCAATCTCTGGCCTTCCAAATCAGTTCAAAAAATTATTATCCAGCTTTTAGTTCTCCTAAATTAGTAACTTTGCACCCCCCTAAATCAATACTTCACAGGTGTTTCAATCAAGGGAAATACAGCAAACATACAGCAAACAAATATTTGTTACACATCCAAATACCAAAGCAAGCTGAGTTCCCTACTGAAAACCCCCCAAAACCTAGAATGTTCTAGAAGCTACCTGCAGTGAATGGCTTTAATCCACTAGCTCACTTAAACACAGCTTTCCCATAAATCATAAGTGTCTGGATCAAAGAGGAGAAATTCCAAAGTCTTCCTATGAACCTTTTGAAAGTCTTTGTACTTCTTCTCCTTAGTGGGGGAAACAGCAATGACCCACTAAGCCTTGCCTTTAAGTTCTGGAAATGAGCAAGACTTCTTGATTCCATTAAAAACAGCATGGAAGTAAGAAAACAGCAGTCAATACTAGCTGAAAACCTAAGTTTTGCTAGCAAATGGACATTTTGTCATTTCTTTCGGATTCATTTTCCCACTTTGAACATGCAGAGAGCTGAATTTATACTGAGAAGCAATTGTAAAACAACATAGAGAGTGAACAGCATTCCCCGATACAAGCACTAAAATTAGCACTAAAATTAGAGAAGTCTAGTGAAATGTTTTGTACATAAAGCAACATTATTAAATGCCCTGCTCTATTTCCAGAAGTGACTTCTTGCTTTCCCAGAGTTAGCTGTCTTGAGTTGCAGATCTTTTAACTCTGCATACCTCCTTAATTCCTTTTTATCTTCATCTGTTCCCTCTCTTGTTGGGACCTGGCATTTTTATAATGTAATTATTTCATAATAAAGAAATAGGATTTTGAGTTACCAGCATTCCTTTCACTTTTATAGAGCAGTTTTGACTCCATCTTCAAATTAATATTTAGAGAGTCTCATTTCAGTGCAGTGAATTGCTTACCTGCTGGCTGAATAAGAACCTCAGGCTCTTAACTTTCCTGATCCAGCTGTAAGGATTTCAGATGGTGAAACAGGCTAAAATTTATATAATTAGAACTTCCAGTTCCTCAGCAGCTTCAGTATTCAAATGCTGATAGAGATATGCATGATATTCAATTAGGGTCTTCATATCAACACAGGAATTCAGATTTATCAATAGGCATAAATATTAAAAAATGCGGCAGCGCAGTATCACGATTCACGAGGTGCCACCCCACGCCGCAATGTGGAGGGGGCTGCCCGGGGCCAGAACACGCCAGGTGGACACATGGCTGAGGCAGGCAGTGGAGCTGCAGGGGATGCAAGATACCGTGGAGGCGTGGCGATGAAAGAAATGCAGGATCACCATCTGAGGTTTCCAGGGATTTACTAAGGTCCACAGTCGAGGGTCAGAGGATGGCGGAGAGGGGCAGAGAGGCAGGGGAGGATGCAGAGCGCTGGAAAGCTGAGATGGTGAACCTCGAGTGAAGCTTTCGCAGAGGGTTATCAGGAGAGGGAAGAGAGGCATGGTTACAAGGAAGAACTAACCAGGGAAAACCAGAGGGAAGGAGCCAGGGAGGGGAAAGGCATAAATCAGTAAGATTGCAGCATGGGATGGTACAGGTTTCTGCTAGGGAGAAGTCTCTAGAACAGCATCAATATGCAAAAAATCTTATAAGCACACTACAGCAAAAAAACATCCCTTTTTCCCTCTGTCAGAGACTGAAATAGTTCATGCCTCAAACACTGATATAAAGTTTTGCTCATTGTAACAGAAACTGCATAGAGAAGCTACAATGAAAGAAGCCTCCCTGAAGATACCTGACTGGGACTTTGGACTGAGAGTCAAACTGCTGAAATTAGATAAAGGGAAACCTATTGTTCAATCATCTCAGGCTGAGGGAAAGGTATGCATTCACAAAGGCCAAACCTCAGCTGCACTGAGGATCATCCCTGGCTGAGTACTGGGGTGGGGGAGAGCACAGCTCACAGATGCAGACTTCTTCCCCTGGCCAAGGTGCATGGGGGAGGAGGTTTGGGGTGTGTGGCGTAATCTCCAGTCAGAGGCAATGAACACCCATCCATCCTCCCTTACACAAACTGGCCCAGCTGTGGAACCCCCAACCCCACGGGCCACATCCATGTGACTTTCACGTGAGAGGCAGCTGAGGGGGAGTCACAATCCATCAAAGACCCCCCCCAAAGTGCTAGGCCTTGCACCACAGGAGTGCAAGTGATGCAAGCAGAGTCTGCTGCTAGAGACTGCCCCCTCCCCTGGGGGGACATGCCTGGACATTGCCACCTGGCCTGAGTGTGTATTAAACCACGGGATTCTGTGCTTTTCGGGGGACCATCACCACCAAGAACACCAGCTGGAGAGCATCAACGCAACATTGTTGGAATCCACGGATGGTGATATTTTCTTTATTCTGTCTCTGTCACCCTCTTTCTGTCCCACCCACCTCTTTTCCTACTTCTCTTTTTCTCTCTTTTCTTCCCTCTCTCTCTCATATTTACTATAACACAAAATCCGTACTATTGACATGCATATGGTCTCGTTTGCACCTGAATTCGGGCAGAGGTATTTCTAAAGAACCTTAATAACTGGATCAAAACACCCTCCAACATAAAAAGCTTTTTTTCAGTATTACCAATTGTGAAGGAAATACATGGGGCTGAAGAAAAGAGAGTTTCCCTAAAGAGCTAAATCCAGCAATGTCTTCAAGATTAAAGCACAGTTTTCAGTACTTATTATGTCAAATTTAGAACTTTTGGTATACTTCTTAACATTAATAAGGATCTTTCACTCTTATTCTTTTTAAGATAGCAAATTGCTATTTTTTTATTCATTTAAGGAACCTTATTCTGATCTTCATTCCCATCCTTTAGAGCATAAAGAGACAGTTACATTGAAAAGGCTTTTCTAAAGCTCTCACATTCATTTTCTCTTATAATTTAAATATCAATGTTAGATTCTGTGTCCATCTTTCTATATGGACTTCTGCTGAAAAAATCAGGTAAAATATGAAGTATAAGTGAATAGTGGTCTCATTTAAAACTTTCATATTGTGTGTTTTGTTGACTTATTTTGCTTCAAATGTCTTCATATCTTGTACTAATTTATTTTGCGCCATAACTACATGACAGAACAGATACAGAATAAGAAATGTGATCTGTAGTGTTTGCAATGCTTAGTGAAATTGTCTGTATGGTATTCTTATTACTCTCAGCTCTTCACTATTTCATGCTATTAGAGTGGTTGTTAGATGGCAGTCATTATTATGAAAGACACTGCCATTTCTCTTCACCACTGTGTTACCTAACAATCCGAATATGAAAACAGAAAAAAATACTGATTTGTGAACTTGACATTTTGACTTGTCACTCTCAGACCAAAAAGTAGAATATTTCTGAAGCTGAGTGACATTTCTTTTCATCTTAAATAGTCAGGCCTTTTAATTTTTCACAAGACTCGTGAAATCCCAGATCAGTCTGGGTGGAGAATGGATTGACAGAACCCTTGAGGAAAAAACTTGAAGGCATTTGAAGATGAGAAGTTCAACATGACCCTGCAGTGAGTTCTTGCAGCCCAGAAACACACTGTATGCTGGGCTGCATCCTCAGCCCTGGGGGCAGTAGGGGAGGGAGGGGATTCTGCCCCTCTACCCCACTCTGGTGAGACCCCACCTGCAGTACTGCATCAGCTCTGGGGTGCCAGCACAGGACAGACATGGACCTGTTGGAGCCAGTGCAGAGGAGGCACTAAGATGACCAGTGGACTGTGGCATTTCTCCCATGATGACAAAGTGAGCAAGTTGGGAGTTTCCCTGTCTGGAGAAGAGCACTCCAGGGAGAACTTATGCTACCTAAAGGGTGTCTACAGCAAGAGCAACTTTATTGCAGGGACACATGATGACAGAACAAGGGAAAGTGGCTTCAAGGTGAAAGAGAATAGGTTTACATTAAATAATAGGAAGAAGTTCATTACAATGAGGGTAGTGAGGCCCTGGTGCAGGTTGCCCAGAGAAGCTGTGACTACCCCAACCCTGGAAGTGTTCAAAACCAGGTTAGACAGGGTTGGAGCATGCTTGTGTAGTAGGTGTCCCTTCTCATGAAAGGCAGTTGGAACTAAATGATTTTTAGTTCCCATCCAACCCAAACCATTGTATGATAATTTTGTCATAGATACCATTCTATCATGATTTCTTAGGCAGTAAAATGGCTTGATTTCATTCTGGTTGGAGTGGGGCTACATCACTGAAATAGGAGGAACAGAAAACCTTAACTCGCTGAAAGTGGTGATAACATTAACTATAAAGGAAGCAGATTGGGATTTTCAAGTGTGATAAATCTTGACCCTATGTTGTTCAAGCATAATGGAATCTCTCAAAAAACCTCCTAAACAATCTGGTTTTTTTTTCTTCTACATGCTCTTGAACAAAGAACTGAAAAGCCCTGAAGATGAGCTCCAGACATAAAGCCATAGCAGTTGTTGCAAGTTCCTCACTAAATTTTATAGCCAGTGATGCTCTCTTCTCATTTACAGAAATTTTCAAAATAATTGAGTGATAATGCATGTAATACATCTCCCCTTCTTCCTGTGTTTTATGACACAGTTATGCAATGGTTTGATTTACTCAGGACTGTATATGAAAGTCTGCCTGAGGAGGACAAGACCTTTACTCCTTTTAAGGCTTTCTAGTGTTCCTGGAACACAAATGCCCTAAATAAACCTTCACCACCTATTTAAGAATTTTACATGCAGATGTGGAAATCTTCAGTTGCTATACAATCTGTAACTTTAGTGCCAGAACTCTGCCTGGTTCCCAATAGTGTGCCAGCCTTGCTGAAACAGTCTGACATGAGTGATGAACATTTGTGGTCAATAGCTGAACATTTCTGCAAGATTTCTCCAGTACCATTTTTAATGTTTCAGATTATGAACATTATGATATTCTGTCATTACATTTATGTAGGAAACCTTATAAAAACCACCAATTCAGCTTCAGTGTTTTAATATGTGTGATCAATGGCATTCAGTGTTCCATGAGCATATTTTGTCACATTTACAGTGTTTCAGACCTTTGCAAAGCATGTTGTCTAAAGTGCCACTTTTTCCAGACAGCTGAGGGGGAGGGAAAAATGAAAGAAAAAATAATGTCATTCATTTTCAGGCTCTGTTACAATACCTTCTGTACACATTTTCAAAATTTTCACCCCTCCAGTGAATTTTCACTGTTGCTACAGCCAAACCAGTCCTTTGGGGATATTTTAGTAGCAACTGATTTACAGCTAACAGAACTGGGAAGTATTTTACAAGGCTTTTCCAAATATTAATATGAAAGTATTTTACTTACTACTGCAGTTTTCGTTCCAGGCAGGTTAACACAAAGCTTAGCCAAAGCTAATTTAATTTTATGAACTCAGTCTTGAGAGGCTGGGAGGTGATCCCAGTGCAGATGCATGACAACATGTTAAGAAAAAGAAAACTGATTGTGAACATAAAACAGATTTCAATGACAAACAATTTCAAATTGTCATGGGAAAGAAAATTTTGAAGTCACATTTTGCCACCTTACCTTATTTTTTTTTTAACCTAGTCTGAAATACAATTTAAAAGCAACACAAAAATAAACATCAAGCACTTTCAGTAAACACAGACCTTCTGCCAACATGGTAAGTTTCCCAGTGCAAGAGTGGCATGGACATAATGGAGCAAGTATGAAAAAAGGGCTACAAAGATAATTGAGGGTCCGGACCACATCTCCTGTACGGACAGGCTGAGGCAGCTGGGACTGTTGAACCTGTAGTGATTTAGGGGGGCTAAAAGTTACTGATTTGGGGGGGGCTAGAATAATAATAAGATAATAATCTTATTATTATCTTATATAATAATAATACAATAATAATATTATAATAATAATAAGATAATAATCTTCTGGAACTGGATTAAGAAGCTAGAGGTTGGATAATGATTTACTAGGAGCTGCCTGCTAAATATAATCTATCATTTGCTTAATGATTTTGTGCCTGCCTAGCACAATGGAGGCTAAAGAAAAGAAAGCCAAATAATTGATAAAAATTACCTATTGTGACCGAACATCCTGCTCTCAGACCCCAGAACTGGCTCAAGTCAGTTCTAAGGTTTGGCCTTGGACCAAGAACTTAAAGAGCATGTGCAAGGGAACAGGCTGAAGAGTTCATCCTGAGGAAGACTACTGACTTCATCACCCATTTATCTTCCACGACCACTGAGACCCTGACCCACTATTAATTAGATGGCACTGCGCCTGTGCGAGCATATTTAAATGAACTTTGAGCTCATTATAATATGCAGTGGGGATAGGTGGTGAATATGTATAGGGGCATTGTGTCAATTCATGCATATGTAACCTGTAACCTAATATAAACCTAGTGAAATGCTGCTGAGGTGTATATGCCTTTGGAGGGGCTACCCCCCATGCACCCCAGTGCTGGAATAAACGGCATACCTACATCATAACTATTTGAGTTGTGGAGTCAATCTGTGACTCAGTAGAAGAGAAATCTTCGGGGGAACTCAACAATATATGGAAATACCTGTAAAAAGGGTATAAAGAAGACTGATCCAGGCTCTTCTCAGTGACAGGGCAAGTCACACTGGCACAAACTGAAATACAGGGGGCTCCACCCAAATGCAAAGAAACACTCTCAACACTGTGAGAGAGTCTGAGCACTGGCACAGGTTGCCTACAGAGGCTGTGGAGACCCCAGCTTTGGAGATATTAAAAACCATCTGGGCCTGGGCAATTCTAAACACTGCTTTGAAAAGGGTGTTTGGACCAGAGGACTCCAGAGTCCTTTCCAACCTCGACCATTTTTGTATTCTTTAATTGTGCAAAATGCTTTGAAATCAAACTAGACAATGCTAATCCCAGGTGATGGCACTTTTCCTCTATTTAAGAGAACTGTCTTGGGGTGATATTATGATAATCCTGTATTCCCTTTTGTTTTCTTTTATGCTCAGAAATGTGGTCCAGTAGCTTTAACTGTGTTCAGCAGCTGGGAAAAGCTCTGCCAGCATGGGTTGTTTTGAAACTCTCCCCTAGACTTATCCACCACGGAGGGAGGGGGAGGAAGGGACATTCCTTCATCTGGCTGCTGCTGCTGCTGCTGCTGTCACTGTTGCTAGTTTTTTTTCCCTGGAATTGCTTTGTCATCTCCTTTTTGGACTTTTTTTCTACTTGCTTTCTCGCCCAAAAACCCAAGGAGCCCCTGGAGGACAGCAGATGAGAATCCTCCAGGGAGCCACCAGAGCAACTCTGCCCAGCCTCCACCAGAGGACCCCAGAGAGGGAAGCTACGCTTGAGGAAAAAGACACTAAAGTTCATCAACTGTTTACTCAGATTTAATAATTCCTTTTCCCCTTTCCCCTTTCCCTGTGCCTTGCAGGGCACTCTGCGGGTTCTGTTAAATAAACAGGGTTGGTTTTTTTCACTTTCATCCAAGAAATTCTGTGTTGGAAGAGGGGGTGCCAGAAGCCCTTTGCTTTAGGGAAGATGTTTGTTTGGAGTGCTTTCCACCTAGAAAAATTTGTCTCTAATCTGACAAGTAACACATTGCCTTTGGACTGAAGAGTTGTCATTTGAATAGACTGCTCAAAATTCTCTCTTCACATTTCAAAGAAACCAATTATGAAAGAAGAAAAATATGCATTTGGCCCTAGAGACATATAGGCTTAATATTACAACTTTTTGACTTTCTCTGTAGTCCTACAGAAGCAAAGGTCTCTTTTTTGGTACCAGTCTCACTGTGAGGTTACGAAACATTTATATTTGATTATAGTAAAACCATTGGCCAATAAAGATTAGTGAAAACTTTGTATTTGATAATTTAAGAGATGTCAGGAGTGGGATTTCTTATAACAGAAGATGACAATACTCACACACACACACAAAATAATTTCTTTTAAATATATTATGCTACCCATAGAACTCAAATGTAATCAGATTTTGGATAACAAACCCTGGCACATTTTTTTTAGGAGGCTTCTTAAGGGCACCTACCTGAAGTTCCTAAGTTTTGATACTCACGGCTTGACTTGGTATAGGTAATGAAGCAGAAAACTAGCGGAAGAGAACTTCTATGCTTCCCTGTCAGATCCTGTCTTGGTTTGAAAGACAGGTGTCTGCCAAGGAGGGCAGGAACTTCCCTTGGAGTGGAGAATATGACCCACTTCCCTCAAAATTATTAAACCCTCGAAATTAAGGGGCCTTCAGGTGAAGATATGGGAAAAGGAGTAACAGTTCTTTACGAGTATTTATAGCAAGGCAAACAAACAACAACAACGGCAACAACAACAAACAAAACCAGAAATCCAGGAACAACCTTCTCTGGGCTGTCAGGCACCCTCCCCTTTGGTGCAGTTACTGTCACAGACGGCAGGGGTGCTGTGGGCTCCCAGCCGGGCAGGGCAGGTGTGATGATTCCCCTGCGGCTGCAGGGGGTGCTGTGGCACAAGCGGGTGGGCTGCATGGTGGAACCAGCGAGCTGCAGCAGGAAACCTCCAAGCGACAGCTTGAACAGCAAAGGCAGGCACACCCCGGAATGGCAAACAAGATTTTGTTTCCTGTTAACAGGAAACTCCTGAGCAGGGGCCGCAGGAGTCAGGTGGGCATGGGTGCTAGGTTAGAGTGTCGCGAAAAACATGGGGCTGCAGCAGAAAGCAGCAGGGCTGCACAGTGGCAACTGGACTTTTCCGTAGCAACTGCTGCACTCAGCTGAGGAGGTGCACCCTCCGGGAGGGGGGAAGGGATCAGGGTCCTGGGGTTTTTTTCCCCTGAGGAACCTCAATGAATGGTGAGGTCCTTTCTAGTCAAATCGGGTATTAATAAGGTCTCAGTTCAATGGGTGCTCTTATGAGCAGAGCCTCACTCACGGTAGAGGAGAAAAGTAGGAGACAGAACTCCGCAGTGGTGGCAGATTCCCCCCTCAGCAACCACAGCCTGTCTCCCCTCAGATGCTGAGAGAGCAAGAGCGTGCTAGGAGCTGGTCCCAGTCCCTTCCACCAGCCCAAATCTTGTGGTATCTCTGCCCCTCCAAGAGAAACACTTCAGATAAGTAGCCAGCTGCACCCTTTGCCTGAAGCTTGGCTACTTCTCCTTTGTCTCTCTCAAGTACCAGTCATTATTTTCTCTTAGCAACACATGGGACAAAATTCCCTGTGAGAAAGAAAACATGAGGAGCGATCCTAACCTCCAACAGATCCCTAGCAGTTTAAACAATAACTTCCATGCAAAGCATATCCTTGTTCATTTTTAAGTAGGAAAAAAACCAAAACAAACCAAAAACCAAACAAATGTACCATAAAATAGTTGAACAGCCTTGTTTCTCTCTTTTCCTACCTGGAAAATAAGAGTCAATTTTCCTGATTCAAGCAAAGTGAAATAAATTGTCAGAGAAACATATGGTTTGAAAATAAATGTCTTCAAACATTTTAAGATATAGTCTGCAAAGAGTTGAAAAGACCTGCATGGAGTGCATAGTTTGTGCCTCCAGTTCCAGACCAGAATTAATATAAAATCTGAACTTGTATTTTATATGAATACTTAAATAACAGATTAGATCCCATGTGCTTTCAGCATGTGTAACTGGTGGCAAATAACAGCAGCAAATTTCGAAAAGCACTGAAGAAGTATTATGTCACACAAGTATTTTCTTTGCATTTTAATGATTTTAATATAAAATTTCAATGGCTTTATCCCATTTGAAGTGTAATGTTTGAGATGAAACAACAAAGCACAGAGGGTTTCATGTAAGAAAATCCTTCTCTAACTTTACAATGCTATGTTAAACTATTTACATTTTATATTACTTTTCTTTTTTAAAATTTTAATTCTTTTCATTGTGGGTTATTTTCACTTGCAGTTTTTTCAGATACCATTCATTGTTGTTAAAAGATTCATAATTCACTGAAATGAGCTAAACTGCTTCTTGAGCTTGCTTAGATTCAAAAATTTCCTCTATTATTCTCCTGATGCCTTGCTCCTCAGGGCCTTTTGTCAGCATTCATTTCTTTCTTTTGTACATAATCATAGAAAAGGTGCTTCAAGACATTAAACAGCTGTGTTTAGAATTCGTGAAGAACAATGGGGTGATGGTTTATGGGGGTTTTTGGCTGATGTACGTAACTTGTGTATGAGAAAATCAAGTTCATTCTCCACATTCATATAATTTAGGTTAAGATTTCCACCTGGTAAGTTTCCATATGGCTTTCTTTCATCAGCTTTTAAACGTTGCCTCTAATTTATAATGTACTCTTTCACCGGGGAAAGAAAGAAATAAAAAACAAATTATAAGATGCAGATCAAGTGAGGATCAGATATTTTAAATTTCTAAAAAGACTCAAGAATGAGAATGAGTTCAAAGTTCTTTCATGTTAATTAATATTACCCCTAAAGCTTTACACTGGACACCTGCAGTTTTAAACATTTCAAAAGAAGCTTTTCAAAACATGCTTAGATCATAGATTTTTTCATCAATCAACCTTAATACCTCCTTTCAATGTTCTTTTAGGGGATCTTTCTTCCCTCTCCCCTCTTATAAGATGTGGTAGAAATAGATCAAGAAGCTGAAAAATTACCTAGCAGAGTTAAGCAGTACAGTGGATCTTGACTCAGGAACCCAGTGATTAAATCAGAGGATTGGAAGGTTTTAGAATCAGACAAATGACAAAAACTCCCTTTTCCTTTGGAATTTGCACTAGAAGACGTTGATATTTTTAGGGAGCAAATGAGGAACATGGGAGGGAAGACCCCTCTATTATATCTCAGAGATTGTTTTCAGACTCAGTTTAGTATGTCATTTTTGAAGAACTGGTCTCTTCACAGTGTACTCCTGTAAGTACTGACTGTGCTCTATGTGTTAATAATTTCATCCATTTTTTTTAGCTTTCTGCAGTTTTAGACATTTAAAATACCCTTTAAAATACATGCTGTAATTCCAATTCCACATTTTCTTGAAAGTATGGATTGAAGAAAATCTTCAAAACCAAAAAATTCTGGAATGAACTACTACTACTTCTTAGTGTTGTTTCCAATGAAGAGGTTCTTTGCGGCTGCACAGGGCCTCTCTTGAAAAATTCTTCTTTCTCATGCGAAGTATGAAAAACATAAGATAAGGACTGAACACCTGCTGTTTTTCCTGATCTGTTTTGGTTTAAGAACAGAGTGTGTTTGGAATTGCATGTTGTAGGACTTCAGCCAATCACCCTGGGGGGTGGGTGACCACTGTCCAATCACTATTTGGTTCTTGCCATATATAAAGGCATTTTTACAATAATAAATCCCTTCTGCTGCTTTGACCGAACTGGGTTCATATGCTACATGTCGGGTACAACAGCGACAGTTCTTGTTTCATTCAGATTGCTTCCATGGTTTTGGAAATGCACTGTTAGAGTCATGATATACCCGAAGTAGATACAGTTGCCTTATGCATCTGAAAAATAATTAGGCTTAACAAGTAGCAGCCACCAGGTGACAGAGCTTTGGTTGAGGTGGTAAGCACAGGCTGGTTAGCAGTGATTTTACCACAGCTTCTTCAGTAGTTAATGATGACTTTTCAGAACCAAAAATTCCTCTCAGGCATTGGGCAGGACTTCCCCCCCATCTCTCTCTATCTCCATGGCTGGTGTATAGATAACCCAGGATGGGTGAAAAGCCCATCAAGGGTTATCTTTTGGTGCCTGAGAGTCTGGACACTCCAACCCAGAATACACATCTTGGTATGGAGAGCAGATATGGAAAGAGATGAAAAGAATACGTACCGAAGAAAAGAATAAGTGACTGAAAGACACTTTTACACTATAAAAGACACATGAAATATCACAGAGGCAGAAGTCTCCTACACACACCCTGGAAATGTGCGAAGGCTTCTCCCTGGAGTCTGGACACAGGCTCCGCTGGTTACTTTCCTGGGCACTGAGTGAAAGGATTCCGAGGTATACTTCACCACCAAATTGGTGTTGGTAAGATACATTGGTTCCTAGGTTATATTATTTCTTGCTAGCTGTAATAATAGGTACCTTTTTGCACACTGAATTCTCTCTCCTAATAGATACTTTTATTTTATTCCTGTGTAGTATGTAGTTTTGTCCTAAGTCTTACGTCTGTTATTTTCTGTGTCTATTAAATGATAATTTATGTCATATTAGACCTAATCTGCCATTATTAAAGAACTTGCAAACAAGACCAGGTCTTGGGGTGCTGACCACCCCAATAAGAACTACTGTCTGCTGCCAAGGTCTAGGCAAAAGGCAGAGATTTATCTAAGCTCCAGTCTCCATTTGTAACAGGCATATCCTGACTACAAATACAGCACAGTCCTTATCTGTTGTTTGATACCCCTATTTTGGACTAAAAAGAAAATAATTCCTAAGGATAACTCCTAAACAGATTATTAAAAGAGAAAGCTGTGTTCAAGTACCTGTATTTGGTTAGAAAAACAGTTTAAGCCTGTATTCCCCATGAGAGATGGGAAGACTTCAACTGAGCAAATAGCTGATGCTCGACGATCATTCTGTGGTGTTACATAAAGACAAAAATTACTAAGGTGTGGTTAGAAGCTTGCCAATACTTCCTGAAACTGATTATTTATGTCAAATCCTCACTATATAGGAAAACTCCAGGTAGGGTGCTATTCTTACTCAATTCCTTTAGGTGTACCTGACTGTTGGTCATAGCTAATATTTTCAGTACATTCATAGCCAATAAAGAGAAAATTACTGGTGGATAAAGGACATGAGTAAACTGAAGCTGAGCCATAGGTCAGTATTTTTGCCATAAATTGGTTACAGAAAAGTTCATCCTGCCCCTGAGACTCATACTCAGTAGATTTCTTTCCAGCTTTCCTGTGGCCAAATGTTCACCATTCTTTTTTATAATGTAGAGAAAAAAGGATATTTTCATATTTTCCACCTTATTCATATCTCTTCTTTTGTTTTTGAAAGTTGCATATAATTGTCAAAAGTTCTCAAGTCCCTAAAGCTTTTTTTTTTTTGCTTATGAATTTAATTTTTTTTTTATTGACTCTTCTTTTGAAAGTAATCAGTGGCTTATTGCTGTGTTTCCTGGATTGGAAACTGTGCCATGAAAGATAATGCTATACTGCTTTCAAAACAAACAAGAAAATGAAAATACATCTTCATTGTTTTTCTATATCTAAAGTATAAATATTAAAAATAAGGAGATTACAGAGTTATTTAAGGATGTGCAATTAACCATCAAACATCCTTAATCCTCTTTTACTATTCTGAGCTTTAATACTAGAAATACTTTTGAAATTTTCCATATAAGTAGCATGATAATAGTATATTTGCATGTGGTTTACATATGAATTAAAAAACAGGATTTACATACAGATAAAGCTCTGAACACTACAGAGGAAAGTTTTCAGGCTTAATGTTGTTCCACACTTAATACTAAAAGGGAAAATGTATAAAGTCAAGCCCCGGTACCAGTAAGTGAGGTGAACATGCCAATATTGCAAAACTGCTAGTTGCAAAACATCATTACATCTATTTGCCAACTCTAAAATGGTAAACACATATGCTAAATCACTCTTTGATTTACTATAATGTAAGTCTTGACTAACATTTGTTAATGGCTCAGAAAACTGCTCATTTTCCTGTACAAAAGATAAACTATATTCAGCACCACAAGGCCTGATTTCTACACTACACACACTACTGTAAATTGGCAATTCTTGTAAATCAGAGAAATAAGGCTGATACAGACTCAATGTTGGTTATACCAACAAGTTTAACAAGGCTTTCTAAACTTAAAAGGGTTATTTCAGTATAAGCAGAGATCAAAAAGAGACAATTGAAGAGCAGAACTAGACTGTCTGTTTGGTAAGATGATGATTAATCATCTGTGTTCTGGCTGAAAGATCAGGGACCTCAGTTTTACTATTGAGAATTATCTGAGGTTTAGATGAGGAATATCCTCTACAGTTATCACATTTTAAAATTATTAACTGTGTGATGAAGGCTTCTATTGTACACATATACATTTCAATGGAAACAACAGTAATAAATAACAACCTGTGAAATAGATTTTTGATTCATCTTCGTTTGACCTGTGCAATTTCACAAAAATCCAACCACTGAACAGTATCAAATTTAACATTATCTGAGACAGAACCGCAACATGGATAATAGTTGAGAAGTGTTCCTTTGCTCCTCTTTCATTTCTACAGGGCTTGACACAAACTGCTGGTCTTCTCCCTCCCCTCATTTCAAGCTATTGAAGTTAACAAAAAAATAAGGTTGGAATGGACCCACAAGTGTCATCTTATCCAGCCCTGTGCTACAGAGAGTTCACAACAACACTTTGTTACTTCTGAAATACTTACCTGGTAGGTTTTTGAAGTCGGAGAGTGAGGTTGACTTTGCATCTTCTTGCAGCATGTAAGTATCACTAGAAAGGTGATACTTACATGTCCTCTCTAAGATACTTACAAGTCCTCTCTAAACATTTTTTACTAATTTTCAAGGCCACTTCTTATCCTCCACTGACATAGAAATAGTTTTGCTTTTATAGCTGTCATTATAGATATTTGAATATAACTATGACAGAACAACCCCTCTCTCTTCAAAACTTCTTTTTCAACTTAATTGGCTATATTTTCTGTAATTTTGACCATTCTGGCTTTTATTTGGACGTTCTTCAATTTTTCCATGTATATTTCTTGAAGTGAGCTCAAAGATAAACAATTTTCTGGGCCCCTAGATTGAAAGATTGCTTTGCACATACACAGAGAACATTCCTTTTCTTATATCCCAGAAAGTCTGCCTTGTTTGGACACAATCAAACAGTTAACTCAAACTCAGCTTGCTTGAGTTATCATATTACATTTGTCTACATTTGGGTTTTTTTCTGTGATTTCCATAACTTTTCATGGTAATTTTTAATTCTGTGTCCTCCAGTGTATTTGCAGTTCCTCCTGATTTTGGGTCATTATGGAGTTAATGAATGTATTCCATTATCCGAAAATACTGAAGCAGAATCAATCCCAGGATGGAGCTCTGAAAAGCTCCAGTTAATCCTCTTCTAGAATGAGCCATTGATGATTGCTTCCCAAAGTAATATTTCCTTACTAGCTTTTCCAAGACTGTTTCATCTCTTTCCATTCCTCAGTTAAGAATGTATCATTTCAAACATTAAATAAGTTATTATATAAATCTTTATTAGTACAAGGATACATGACAGCTGCTGTTAACCTTCTAAATAGCCTCACTCTTATCCTGTCAGGAAGGAAACTCAGAATTATCTAGAGCCTTCTGTATGTTTCTTAAAAACCTCTTCATCACTTTTCAAGTGCCTACAATTATACAGTTCCAAGAATTTTAAGTGGAGACAGAGGGATGGAATTTTTCCAATAATTGAAAGGCAAGCTAAGGTATCTAATTTTGTCCATATTGCCTGTCCCCTTTTTAAAGATACACATTGCATTCTGGCTTTTTCTATTTTTTCTTCTCTTTCTCACTTTTCTACAGTGTTAAATTCCTAGCAGTTCCAGATTGCTTCAATCACTTCTTTAAATAGCTTAGGATGAAGTTTTCTAAACTCAGCAATCTGAAACATTGAATTTCCTTACACCTCTCACCTGATCTTGTGTTTCAGGGTGAGCATGACGCATTACTGCTCAAACACATAGATCTTTTTTTACAAGGACTGATACAAGACGCATTAGACATTTCAGAGCTGGCAGTTTCAGCTTTATCTTATTGCTTAGCTGCAGACCAGCTCCTTAGTTCTTGTCTTGGTAATACCATAAATATTTCTTTACATGCTTGATAGTAGCTTCATTTCAGTCTTAGTTTTTTTATTTTGTTTCCTGGTGGTTTTTTCCTTAGTTCTTAATATTCACCCTTTGTAACCTGACCTGAGTTCTGTTTGCTGATATCATCTCTTACATCTGAGCATGATACAGAGCACTTGGTATCCTTAAATTGATTCCTTAATGCATATTTTTCCCTTCCTCTCCATTAAAATAATTTGTGATGATGTCCTCATTATGATTTTTTTTGAGGAACAGTCAGATCTATATAATTTTTCTTCTTCTTAGAGGAACTTCTCCTTCCTTCTTTGATTTTATTAGGATTATATGGCCCAATCCTTTTCACAGTTGTAAACTAACCAGATAACAAAATCTGTATTCCCACCACACCCGAAAATCTTGCTCGATCATGATTAAACTCAGATTCAACTCACAGAGTCAGCATCTCCCACATTTCAAAAATAAACTCGATTTCAGTTATCACAGTGCCTTCCACCATTTTACAATGAGATTTCTAAGTTCTGCAGTATTTTGTTATAGGGTAGATGCTCTATCATGAAGCACAATCTCTACTTCCTTTCCTTCACAACATGGGAAGTATTTTCTTAAATTCAATTTGAAATGCATCAACATACGATAAATATTCTTTGTTCTGGAAAGCTTCATTCTATTATTATCAGTATGTTTTGTGAATTTAGGGAAAACACTTTACATTCAGATCCACTTTCTTTCTTTATGCCCAATGAGGAAGATATAGAACTATGACTGATATAATTTTTAAGCTAAATAAACTTCAACTGAGTTGAAGGGAACTCCATTAGTTGTCACAGACAGATGAACAAATTTCTATTCACTCACAACTCTGGAATGTTATAAAGTTTGAATTTAAAATGTAGTTTACTTCCCTTAATTTCATTTTATGAAAATTTGCTGGGAATAAACTAAGCTTTGCTATCATTCAAACATAATAGCAAGAAAAACAAAACTTTATTATTGTTTGTTAACATAAAGAGTACAGAGTAAATTATATGCCTTACAGATTCTTTTTGATATGCAAGTATTGTGGTCATCAAGAACAAATAATTTTTTAAAAAGTGAATTTACTTTTATGGCATACTTGGAACACTACTTCCAAATGCATTTCTTTTACCTCTGCCTTTGAACCAGTTATTGTGTTTATCTGTTTTTATTATAAATCCAAAGCCAAAAAAACCACTTCAGGCACATAGATTTCAGCATGCATGTGCTTAAATGCCCTTTCTTAAATGGAAGTAATTTTCTGATCTGAAACCACAGTGAAAGCTGAGAATTGAGATGTAACTCAGATAAATTCTCTATAGATATTTGATGATTTTTTAGGGCCAGAGAGGAAATTATCCTTCAAAGTTAGTAATAAAATAGTAATTGGCAGAAAGTCTGAAGGCTACAAAAATATCAAGTAAATAGAGCTGCTGGTGAACAAAATGTTACCCCCAGCATTAGTGTCCCTGTTTAAAGGTCATCAGTAACTCAAGAGAATAAATAATACGTACCCACATCCAACACATTCATTATCCTTTGTACAATATGTGGCTGCTGATCTCTATGATATTTTTCTTCACACCTGAGGAAAGGTAGAATAATTCACAAGTATTGTTGACCCAAGAGAGTAATTTCTCTGTTCCTCTTCAGCATAGGTAAATGTCATCACAGAGATCAGCTACTGGTTATATTCACAGAGCAATGGGAACAGACTTTTGGCTATTTGCACCTTGCATTTTAGAGAGCTGCCACTTAAATAAAATCTCAATATTAATGCAGTTCATAATGGTCCCTTTACCTATGGGTTGGCAGGTCTTCAAAGGCATGCCACACCCTAGAGCAAGAACAGTCTCTTACTTGGTGAGGAGTTAAACTAATTCTCTGATCCCTCACACCATGTAGCAGCCTGCCTTTCTTTGAGCCCTGCATTGGCACCGGATTATGCTGATTTGAAAAGCAACAGGCATCACCTCTGGAGAGTTGGAGATCGCTTTGCTTTGTTTTGATCCAACTTCTTACCCAAACAGTAAGACAAACATCACAGTCCAACCGCAAATTTCCCTAGTGGACCAAACATGCTATCCAACATCAATTTTCCTACTCAACAATAAATACTTCCATGATTTTTTTTTTTTTTTAATGAAAGCAACTTTGATATTGAGATTTAAAACATCCAGACATACTCTAAAAGGCCCAGGTGAACTGTACAACATTCCGTTTTCTCAGAAGCCTGCAGAAGAGCCTATCCAGCCCCTTAAGGCTGTGAGAAGAGATTCCCAGGCACTACCTCAGGCTGCGTTGGCCATAAAACTAGGACAAGATGAATGATTTTTTTTGTTGCTTTTTCCGATTATCCAGCTTTCTGGTTCTCTGCTGTACATATACCATGTAATCAAATGGAACAGTTTCCTGCTGTTTGGCTACCAAGGAGGCAGTTCTTACAACTCAGACTGTTGAACAGACATAGGAATGTTTTCAAGTGATGATTCAATTTCAGATGCCTCATGAATCACTTGAATACCTTTTTGTGTAAGTATGGTCCTGAATTAATCATTTTTATTATCTACTTCTACATCAATATTGTTTCACACAGCTCTAATGCAACACTGTCAGCTCATTCTGCAGTTTAATGACAGATACAGTGAGAGCTTGTATTATCAGTCAATGTTTTGTAGGAATGATTTATTGAAATATTGACAGACCAATCACACTGTTATAAATAGTTCATCACCTCATCTGTGGGGAAATGTCAGAGCTACTTCTCTGCCTACTGTATCTTCTACACTTCTCATTTCTGACAGTTAAAAAAACCCCAACAAACAAAGCCAAACTGCATTCTTGACCTCACTTCAGCTGTTTTGCACTGTTCTGAAGAAAAATAAAGTGCAAAATGCTGACAGTAGTGAGATATGATTTTACTAAACAATAAAGAATGTGGGAAAGAGACCAAGTCACAGTGAAGCCTGAAGAAGGGAGAACTAAAGTGATGGTGCAATCCTGAGGACTGCTATAAAAAGACTCACACTAGAGAAATTGTTTAGATTCTGTGGGCGGGGTAAATTCAGAAACACAAAAAAGAAATTGTGACAACTTAAAGATATATCTTTTGCATTTCAATCCCATGCCTTAGTAAAGCTTCAAGGTCAACCACCATGCTACCTGACGTTGAGGATCAGTAACATGCTTTTGAAAGTGTTATTGCAAAGGGGTTAAAGTGTGAGATCTCCCATGAGCATTGCAATTTTACTGAAACCAGTGAAGTTACATGAGGGTTGAGTTAATTTGCAATTCAATGTACCGTGTAATTCACAATTTTTTGAGATGGATTTACTGAGTTCGTGTAATCCTGCTAAGGATTCCACAGTATCTGAAATGTTTCATTATTCTCTTCAATTCTAAAAATAGGCCCAAACAGTGTACAGCTGTTAGGTACCAAACCATTCTTCTTCCATAAGTAGAGATCAATTCCCAATGCCGATTGCACAGTAGTTGTGCAGTTATTAAAAAGAATGAAAACTTGATTATCTCCTGGTTGTTTTTTTTTTTTAATTTAAAGAATAACTTTAAAAAATCTTTAAACCTTTCAAAAGCATAGTCAATGTTTTAACTCTACCTTTTTCCTAGAAAATATGAGTTCCAGTCAATGGCCAGATTTCCAAGTATGGATAAGTGGAAAGGCATGATACAATATTCTTAAATTTCATTTCCCTTAAATCCCCTTACAGTCCCGTACAACCCTTGCAAAAACCTCAACTAGGATTCAAGTATTTATTCTATGAAGTCCACACACTCCACACCATATAATTTATCCTAAAGTGAAAGGTAGTCCAGAGGTGTGAATTAAAATACAATTGGTATCTGCTATTGGGGATTTCCTCTTAATCTTACACAGGGACAAAACTTGCTCATCTTACACATGAAGATCTGCATAATACGACTCATCTATAGATTTCTTGAGATTTACCAAATATAAATGAGCAATGACCATATGTACAGTTAATTAATGTTATCTGACTGAAGGCAATGGAGGCACAAGGAAAGATTCCATTTAAAACTCAAACTGTGGTGAGTTTTCTGTTGGATCTGAGCATTGATGTGATTCAAACTTGCTTCCCAAATGCACACCAGACTGATGTAAACTCAGACTCAATATTTTGTTTCAAAAGCAGCAGTACATTGCCATTAAAATATATTGTGTGTGTGCCATTTAATTTCTGATAGGATTCTGAAAAGCCCACTGGGACTTTCCTTCTTCTTTCCAAGGATTTTAGGGATTACAAAAACATTGGTGCAATATACTTGTTTGTATTTTCTCCTTCAAATAAAGGTATAGAAATCGTGCAACTTTAGTTTTCGTGTAAAGCAAACTATCATGGATCATGGATCATGGAATCACAGAATTAACTAGGTTGGAAAAGACCTTTGAGATCATCAAGTCCAACCCATGACCTAACACCACCTTATCAACTAAACTATGGCACTGAGTGCCACATATGGTCTTTCTTTAAACACCCCCAGGGATAGTAACCCCAGCACTTCCCTGGGCAGCCCATTCCACTGCCTAATCACTCCTTCAATGTAGAATTTTTCCTAGTGTCTGGCCTAAACTTCCCCTTGTGCAGCTTAAGGCTGTGTCCTCTTACTCTGTCAGTGGTTGCCTGGAGAAGAAACCAACACCTACCTGGCTACACACTCCTTTCAGGGGGCTGTGGACAGTGATAAGGTCTCCCCTGAGCCTCCTTTTCTCTAGGCTAAACAACCCCAGCTCTCTCAGCTGCTCTTCATTGGGCTTTTGGTCCAGACCCTTCACCAACCCTGTTGCCTTTCTCTGGATACGTTCTAGCATCTCAACATCCTTCCTAAATTAAGGGGCCCAGAACTGGACACAGAACTCAAGGTGCAGCCTTACCAGTGCTGAGTACAGGGGAAGAATGACTTCCCTGGTCCTGCTGGCCACACTATTCCTGATACAGGTCAGGATGCCACTGGTCTTCTTGGCTACCTGGGCACATCGCTAGCTCATGTTCAGCCTGCCATCAATCTGCACCCCCAGGTCCTTTTCTGCCTGACCGCTGTCCAGCCACTCTGTCCCCAGTCTGTAGCTCTGAAGGGGGCTGTTATGGCCATAGTGGACCCAACACTTGGACTTGTTAAATGTCATGTTGTTGGACTTGGCCCTTCTATCCAGCCTGTCCAGGTTCCTCTGCAGAGTCTACCCTCTAGGAGATTGACATTCACTCCCAGCTTGGTGTCATCTGCAAATTTACTGATGGAGAGCTCAATCCCCTCATTCAGATCATCAATAAAGATATTAAACAGGACTGGCCATGACACCGATCCCTGGGGGACACCCCTAGTGACTGGCCACCAACTGGATGTGGCGCCATTCACCACCACTCTCTGCGCCCAGACATCCAGCCAGTTCTCAATCCAGTAAAGGGTGCACCTGTCCAAGCTGTGGGCTACCAGGTTTTGCAGGAATATGCTGAGTGAGATGATGTGAAAGGCTTTGCTGATGAAAAAGCACAATCTACATGTTAGTTTGTCACAACCAAAACTACTCATAAAAGCTAAGAACACACAGAATATTCATTATAATTCCAACCAAAACTATTCATGAATGCCAAGAATACACAGAATATTTGCTATAATTGCAACTCCAAATGAGATCTATCCTTCATCCTTTTTAAGAATGACATATAAAAAGAATTTCCTAAAACTGATGCAAAAATACTTTAAATAAATTATCACAAACAAAACATTCAGAGATATTAAAAATTCCTCAACTCTGCAAATTATCATGAACCAGAAAAAAAAGTCCCTGTCTAGACTGGGCCATGGTTATCATATAAAATTTTATCCAGAATGAGGCAAGGGAATAATTTTGAAATTCTCAGCTGGTGACAATTATCTCCTTTTAGAATGTACCCACCTAGTGCTATGCCAAATTAGCTCAAGAGATATTCTGCAGTTAACTGGGAGATAAACATTTAGCAGCTCTTTAATTAGAAATCTATTTCTTGTAATTTCTATTCTTTTGTGTTTCTGTTTTTTTATAAATCACTGCAGTAAATTAACTTGTGATAGAGCACCCCAGTGAAGGTGTGTCGTGGTTTGATGCTGGCCAAACACCAGGCACCCACAAAAGCTGCTCACTCACCATCCCCTGCTACAGCTAGACAGAGGAGAGAAAATTTTAACAAAGGGTTCACGAGAAGAAAATAGTCAAAGGGCAAAACAGGCTCAACTTAGAGATGCAATGTGACTTTTTTACGAACAAAATCAGAGCAGGATAATGAGAAGTAAAATAAACCCTTAAAAACACCTTTTTTCCCCAACCCCTCCCTCCTTCCCACCAACAGCACAGGGAGGCAGGGCTATTGGGTTTGGATAAGTTCATCATCCAAAGTTTTCTTCCGCTGTGCAGAGACAGAAATTGCTCCCCCATGGGTCCCTTCCCACAGGAGACAGTTCTCGATGAACCTCTCCAATGTGGTTCTAATCTCACAAGCAAATGTTTTCCCAAAACTTCTGCAATATGAGTCTTCTCCCACGGGTAAGCAGTCCTCCCAAAACTACTGTGGCATGGGTCACTTGTCCATGTGGTGAAATCCTCCAAGGACAGGCTGTTCCAGCCTGGAAGCAAGGGTCCTCTCTCTCCACCAGGTCTCCCACTGGATCACAACCTCCTCCAGGTATCCACCTGCTCCAGCACAGGGCACCTTCCCCATGGGCTGCAAGTGGATCTCTGCATCCCCCGTGGACCCCATGAGCTGCAGGGGGACAGCCTGCTCCGCCATGGTCCTCACCATGGCTGGCAGAGGAATCTCACTGGCGCCTGGAGCACCTCCTCCCCCTCCTTCTCCACTGACCTTGGTGTCTCTATGTTGTTTTCCTCACATGTTCTTACCTCCTCCTCCTCTCTAGCTGGAATTAAAACTGAGCCCCTGCCGCTGTTGAGCCGCTAGCAGAGAAGAAAATCCGGATTCTCAGCGTGGCATAGAAAAGAGAGCTTTATTATTTTGATTCCAATTTATATAGACTTTTCAGAGGTCACCCAGATTGGTCAGTCAGAAACCTCCCCCTAGGCCTGATTGGCCAGGCCTGAACTGTCCAAATCTCGAGACACTGTTTTAATAACATCCAAACTTTATCTTTGTTTATAAAACACAGGAGAAAGTTCTCATGGGAAAGACCTGTGCTAGCCACAAGCCCCCACCTTTGTTGTGATTTCTTCTTAAATATGTTACCACAGAGGTGTTACCACCATCTCTAATTGGCCCAGCCTTGGCCAGTGGCTTGTCCATCTTCAGAGCCATCAGGGATTGGCTCTGCTGGATACAGTGGAAGCTTCCAGCAGCTTTTCACAGAAGCCACATCTGTGGCTCCCCTGCTACCAAGAACCAGGCCATGCAAAACCAAAACAAGGTGTTTCTAACTAAGAAAATCAGAACAACAAATTAGCATTTTGTTCTATTACTTTATCACTGGCCATCAAAAAAGCAGTCAGAGGAAGCTTCTCTATTACTTCAAAATAATTCCATGAAAATGCTGCTATTCCTATTCTGCAACAGATCCTGGGGGTTGATTGTCTTTCTGTCACAGATGTGGTCATGAAAACAGATGTTCTATCTTCAGGTTAAGTAGCTTTCAAACACAGAACTCAGTAATATTCTACCAACCTGACAAAAGCTTCATTTAACAATTATCAATGCTGCAGATCACAAGTGAATCAAAACTGTTGTCAACTACTGGACTTCCACTGATGGCTGAAAGAAATCAATAATTATTTACAAAATATGTCTGCTAGTCAAGGACTACAGATTTTACACAATCAGCCCTTGTTTCCCTTGGATTTATAAAATTGTTTTACAATTACCTCTCTCATCAAAAGAAATGCTTTCTACTTTATGCAGAAATAATCTGACCCTTAGTAAGCACCTTGTGTTATCAAGTAGTTAAAAGATGCAGGAGCTGTTTCCAAGTCCTGTAAAAAAGGTTCTGGTAGCCCTTAATGGGCTTTTAAGAGACCTTTCAAATATTGTAGGCAAATGAGATCCTTCAGAGCAGTTTCTCCTTAGACCTTTATTCTACAAGAGAGGGATGCAAAAACAGTAAATAAGAGACAGTGTTCCAAACAAAAAATAAAGAACCTCAGGTATCAAGGTGGTCCAAACAGTCTTACAGTAGGAATTAAAAATAACAAAATAACTATGGATAAATGGAAATTAAGAGTGGGGAATGGAATTACATTAGCCTGTTGCTACTGTCAAGTGCATGGAAATACCAAGCTGTGAAAGGAATAAGAAAAATACGGTTTGAGACAGTGCTGATTGCTATGTACAATGAAGCACTAAAAGTCTGTGGTTTGTGGGCACCTCACTTGTGTAAGAAAATGTAGGAGGTTTATTGTTTTAGAAGGTATCAAAGTGTTTTCTTTCTCTTCTTGCCTCAAGTCAGGTGTTTGCAATACGAAAATAAATTAGATTTGTATATTCATTGTTTTCTAATGATCCACTGGCATACTAACATTACCTTCTCACTCCTAAGAAATAGCTTTCAGGAGGAAAAATTTTGATAAGCTGCTACAAAAAAATATATTTTATGAGTGACAAAAATGTAGCAGAAATTCCACCAAAAAGGATACATTTTGTAAGCACTAACTACTAAGTGGAACATCTTAGGGATGTTTCCATGGTTATCTCAAGGTTGATATTGTGTCTGGAATCATAAAAAGAAACATAAAAAAGGGATAAATTTTCAAGGATTTATCATTTATCTCAATGGGGCTCATATGATTATGTAGAATTCCAAGTGACACAGGCTACATAAAGCTGATAGAACAGAATTGAAGAAAATAATATTCTTTAAGGTGGATTTTGAGGGAAGAAATGTGCAAGAATATAGCAGGGAGAATTCAAAAGCAATGCTTCTGGACATAAACATTTTAAAGCTGGACAGGTATCACAACTAATGTAAAATTAAACATAAGATTAGCACAAATGAATAATATGAATTAAATACAACATTTTGTCACAATAACTGTAATTAAATGGAATTAAATGAAATTAAAAGTGGAATTTAACTAAAATATAGACAGTGTGTGGCTAGCACAGGTCTTTCCCATGAGAACATTTTGCTACATTTCATAAACAAAGATAAAGTTTGGATGTTTTGCAAACAACGTCTCCAGATTAGGTCAGTTCGGGCTTGGCCAATTGGGCCTAGGGGGAGGTCTCGGGCTGACCAATCTGGGTGACCTCTGAAGACTCTATATATATGGAAATCAAAATAATAAAGACACCTTCTCTCTTTCCTTGTCTGAGAACCTGGGTCATTTCTCAGCTAGCGGCTCAACAGCGACAGACAGTGTAGAAGGGAAAATGTGTTTTACAAAAGCATTAAAGAAGCCCTTGTTAACGGTGCATGAAGCCAGCTAGCACTTGAAAGCAGCACACTGGCAATATTAGTAGTCAGTCAGTCACTTATTTCTGCTGAGCATCTCCATTCTGTTGGTGTTTCAAGCATGTCTCTTCTCCGTTGCCTGAGCATCGCCTGATGGTACTGGAATGTCTTTATTCTTGAACTGAATGGCAAGATATCACACGAAAAGTGGTGAAAAAGCTCTGAATTTATAAAAAGACATCATTATAGGTCATGCTTTCAGCTTTGCTTTGAGATACCTAAGACAGAGCAATCATATTAAAAACAAAGATAAAAAATCACCAAGAACAGAAAAAAGCACTGGTTGAGCAAAAGAACTCCTATATGTATCACATACCTCTGAATGCCCTGTGCAGCTGTGCCCATTAAGACTCAGCCATACCAGCAAGAGAAGGGAAAACTCAGCCCTGAATCCTTCCAACCTCATAAGTCTCCAGTACCATCCACATAAACAGCACAGATTTCCCAGGTGACGAGACATGGAAGGGATGCACCAGCTCACTCTGTGGGATAGGGCTAGTTAGTATCTCTGATGAAGACACCTCTGTGGAAAGTATCCCCTGGCTGAAAATCTGTGGCTTCTCTCATCATGACTTTCTCTCAGTCAGCTGCACACCAGCTCAAGGACCAGCTGACTTTACCAAGGAACAGGAAATATGTGTGTGATGAATAGCCTGAATTATGGAAAGGATGAATAAATAGCTAATTAAACATCTCTGCAACATCAGTCCCAATGAAATCAGGGATCCTATGGGGTGACTTAACATACAGATCTGGAGCTTATGACATTTTCATAAGCTTTGGGTCAGAACATTTCCGAGGTCGGAAAAGTTCTCAGCTGGTAAATAACATATTTCAACAAACCAGCACTTCTCTTCAAAGCATTTAACAACAGATGTTTCACAATGCTGTGTCAAGAAAACAGAAAAGGAGCTGTATAAAGAAATTAAAACCACTGCTATTTTATATTTTAAAAAACAATATAAAAATTAGTTACAGTGACTTTATGCTGGGAACAGATAATCCATGATTTATTTGTACATGTCAGGAAGATAAAATACAATTAAAAAAAAAAAGAAATGAAGCTGTGCAACTCTAATTCTTAACTATGATATGGGTGGAAGCAATATCTCCACCTTTCTTTCCAGCAGTTGGATAATCAGAGGTATTAATGACAAATTGCAGAGCATGAGTATGTTTGATCTTCAGGGCATAATTTGTCCTTGATCTGAAAGAGGAAAATGATGTTTACTCATGCTTCAAAATGATAATGGAAGCAATAACATGAAGGAGCACTGCTAAAAATGGCAAAAGTTTTGGGAAAACTTCAGGGAAAAAAGTCCTACTTCTTAAACCTGATTTTCTTTTATGAGAGAGTAACCCTCCTAATTGATCAAGGGAAGCCAGCTGATGTTATACTTTTTCAGTAAAGCTTTTGATACTGTCTATTGCAGGATCCCTCTGGACAAAATGTCCAGCACACAACTGGATAAACACAAAAGTTGATGAGTGAGCAACTGGCTTGTGGATCAGGTAAAAAGGGTTACAGTGAATGGGGTGACACCAGACTGGCGACCTGTCACTAGTGGGGTTTCCCAGGGCTCCGTCCTTGGCCCTGTGCTCTTCAACATCTTCATAAAAGACCTGAACACAGGACTGGAAGGGAGACTAAGCATGTTCAGAGACCATACAGAACTGTAAGAGGAGTTGTCAACACCCTCAAAGGCAGGGAAGCTCTGCAGAGAGACCTCGACAAATTAGAGAAATGGGCAATCACCAGCCATGTGAAGTTCAACAAGGGAAAGGGCTGGATTCTGCACCTGGGATGGGGCAATCCTGATTGGTGTATATACTGGGGAAGAGAGCTGGAGAGCAGTTCTGCGGAGAGGGACAGGAGTGTCCTTATCCATGGCCAGTTGAACATGTGTCAGCAGTGCCCTGGCAGACAGGAAGGACATCCACGTCTTGCGGGGGCATCAGGCACAGTTTTGCCAGCGGGGTGAGGGAGGGGATTGTCCTGCTCTGCTCTGCACTGGGGTAGGCTCACCTCAAGTGCCAGGGACAGTTTTGGATACCATGATAAAAGAAAAACATAAAGTTATTAGACAGTGTCCCAAGGAGGGCAATGAATATGATGAAGGGTCTTGAGGGGCCATATGAGGAGCATATGAGGTCACTTGGTCTGTTCAGCCTGGAGCAGAGGAAACTGAGGGGAGACCAGCTTGTGGTCTTCAACATCCTCATGAGGGGAAGAGGAGGGGCAGGCACTGATCTCTTCTCTGCGGTGACCAGGGACAGGGCCCAAGGGAATGGCATGAAGTTGTGTCAGGGAAGGATTACGTTGGATATTAGGAAAAGGTTCTTCACCCAGAGGGTGGTCAGGCATTGAACAGGCTCCCCAGGGCAGTGGTCACAGCACCAAACCTGGCAGAGTTCAAGGTGCATTTGGACAATGCTCTCAGGCATGTGGTGTGACTCTTGGGGATGGTGCTGTGCAGGGCAAGGAGTTGGATTCAATGACCTTTTGTGAAAATAGGAATAGTTTTTTCCATGAAGTCCTAATATTTTATAAGTTCTTTAAACATTTTTAAAACTTTAAATATATAATTTTCAGAGCCCAAGCATATTCAGTCTTAAAAATGAAACTTAAATTTTATTCTACAGAAAAACTGAACAGTGAACATTCTTGTCAGCTCTGATGTTTTCACTCTATTTTGGCTTTAGATGAATTGCATTCCTTGAAGATCAGAAAACAATAGACTTTTTATTCCCTTGACATTGACCTATGAATATTAGCTTCAGTCCTGGTTCAGTGACAAGACATGGCCAGCAGAACACTTTTAACAGCACTGTGATTTGCTCATGTAGCTTACAGACAGTAGTTTCAGACTTAAATTTTGCTTCTGAAAAATATCAAAGATCACCTTATTTGTGTTGTGCAATTGTCCCTCAGAATAAGCTCTTCTAAACATAATTTAAAGGAATATCCATACTATGAGCATGTATCTTTCTCACATGAGATCTCCTAAAATTATTCCAGTATAAGTTCTTGCTTATTTTGCCAAAAAATCTGCTCAGTGAAAACCATCTCATAAAGAACTCTTGTAGAGCAAATACTTCCAATTATTGCAAATCTGCCATTCAACTCATATGCTAATATTCCTGCCATTTTATGGGCTAGATCCTTTCTATTTCTTTCACTATTATATAAATGAGAACCAAAGTCATATTAAAATAAAATTTTTCAAAATATTAATCAGAGGCCCAGGCCCCATGAAGCCTTGCATATTCTAGAGAAAAACTCACTGAACTATTTTGAGGCAATAATTAGTTCCTTTAACCTATTTCTATTTCCAGAAGCCATATGAAAGAAAAGCCAAAGTCAATCTCTGTTATTAGGATGGCATGTTGGACTCAGACCTTTTAAGAGGAATCAAATCTAAACTAAGTATTGAGTTTTGAGAAGAAAAGCTAGAACACAGCTTCATCTGGATTTGAATAATGAACCAGTTACTTTACTGCTGAGCCTACACAAGAAGGAAGAGAGGAAGAACAGAGATTGCTTTTGCACCCTGTACCATACCAACTCTGTGGTCCACTTATGTAGATGGAAGTTAAATTTGCTTTCATGTACACATACATGTCACTCCAAAGGTCCATCAAGGTTTTGCCTTCTGTTAATAAACCATATCCCTGTGCCAGCGTATAAATCTTTAAATACAAAGGAAAATATCTGAAAGACAAACTGAAATATTGAAATAGACATATTTAAATGTCTTCTGTCAGTGACTGTTGGTAGGAAACATCCAAAACATTGCAGGGTATAAAATATGTATCTCACCATTTCCCTTCTAGATTTACAAAGTAGTCCTCAAGGCCAAGCACTTTTTGATGACTTCATGTGAGTTGGGCTGGCCCTTCCTTTCCACTTCGGGAGCTTTTTGCAGTTTTTCTTCACTTTTCTTCACACTCTTTTTCTATAGAGTTCTGTCATCCATCCTTTCCCTTCCAAGTCTGTGATTGCTCATCAGTGTTTTACCGTAGCAGCCTTTGGCTGGGAAGGTGGCTCATCCCACACCACTGGACTCTGGTGAGTAGTCCATCCTGTCTCAGTGCCACCTATTCAGCAGAGACTGACACCTTATTCCTCATCTGAGAGGAGAAGTGTAGGGGTGTCTGCAACAGCTTTTGCAGGCCAGTGCTGCCAAACATTACCATGCCTGATGGTGGGCCCCACAATGACTGTATCTTCCATTTTCCACAGCCAAGAGGAACTCACAAAACTATCTACAGCTTTGCCAGTAAGAGTAGGAAGCAACCAGAGCTCATTTAAACATGAGTTACAGTTTATATATACCACAAAATGGGTTATTCTCCATAACCTTATGCACCTGACATCTTACAAATGATGAATCCTCTTGATGTTCTCTGCTCTAACCAGTTCATCAGAAACACCATGCCATTAACAAAATTTTCGGAGACTCGCAGGAGAGGCATCCCACAACATTTACCTAATAATAAATTTTAAACTGAACCTGAGATCAAGCAGGTTTCATCTATGCCATAAGCTCAGCAAAAACTTTTCACAGGAAAAGGATTTCAGCACATATTTATTGATTTCTGTAGCATGGCCTTTCTTCTTGTTACTAGATGTCAGATTCACAAACCCAGAATATATCGGTTGCCCAGACTTATAACATTTTCAGATGATCTACAATGCCGTAGGACCTGCAAAGCATTACCAGCATGTTGGAACAACTCCAGTAAAAAAAAAAAGGTATAAACATAGATAGGCATGTATAAATTTATTTATGTAGTTGCATAAGAAATTGAACATAAAGCTAGAATTTTAAATATACTATTTTAGGTGAGAGTGGGTTGCTTAAAAGTAAACTAAAAGAATACCATACAAAACACACCAATCCCTTTTACTCTATTACTCCACTTTCATCTTTATAAATATTTATAAATCATAAAGGGAGGGTGTCTTTCTTTTAAATTCAATGAAGGTCCTAATCTTAGTTATGGAATCCTTCTATTTTTGTAATACATAAACACTCAAAGTGTGAAAATACTGAAATATAACATCTGTAAAATGACATTTGTTATCAATTAAACAATATAAAAAATTTCTAGCACAACACATAGAATATAAAGTAGAGAAGAAACTGAGCACAGCTGAGGAAGAGTCAAATTAAAGCTGTGGGTTTTTCCCATCTCATAATATAAATTTTTTAATACAGCAGATGATAGATTTTTTGTTGAAATGTTTTAGAGCTTTTGACAGGTTTTAAATTCATGAAGCAGAACAAAATCTCAGTGTGAGATGGAGGACTGTGACAAACTATTTTCATTGTTCATCAGTCTTTTACTGCTAAGAACAGTAATGGAACACAGGCCTTATGTGAGCACAGGAACACATACCCTCAAAGCCTCAGTAGGCAGACGAGTCACTCCTGTATCAATCCATTGCATCATTTTAAAGAAATCAGAGAAAAAAAAAAGCCTTCAAAAACGATTTTCAAGTGATTGGCTGTGGAAAAATATTTCCACTGTATTTCTGCTTTCTTAATGACTTTCACCATGTGCTAGCCTTCATACAGAGAATACTCAAAATGCATATCAAGATGTGGAAGTCAAGCAACATCTTTCTCCATACATAAAGCAAACCTATCTGATGCTAAAAGGCTGAGACAATTGGGATTGTTGAACCTGGAAAAAAGAAAGCTTTGGGGTGACCTAATTGCAGCCTTCCAGTACTTGAAGGGAGCCAACAAGATGAAGAGAGACTATTTACAGCACAACGGGAAATGGCTTCAAACTGACAGAGAGTAGGTTTGGATCAGATATTAGAAAACAATTCTTTACTGTGAGGGTGGTCAAGCGCTGGCACAGGCTTTCCAGAGAAACTGTGGATGCTCCATCGCTGGAAGTGTTCAGCGCCAGGTTAGATGGGGCTTGCAGCAAGTTGGTCTAGCAGTGTTACTGATGTAACTAAAAGTTAAAAAATTTTAAAATCCATGTTTTCCCAGTGTTACTGTCTTTTTCTGAAATAAACCACTAATGGAAATCTGCAGCCAGGTAAATTTAACACCAAACCAAATCTTTGCATCTGATTCACAACAGCTGACATAAATTAATTTTTTAGTCTGCCTATACACACCTAAAAAATTAGTTTAGAGGTAATATCTTGCATCCAGAAATAATCGTCTGACAGATGTCCATTATAAAAAAATAGATAAATCTGTAGCATAATAGTTTCTCCATAGTTTTCCAAAGCCTCCTTTCAACAATATTTAACTTAATCAAAACCAACACCACAAGAGACTCGCTGTTGAAGATGAGATTGACTCTTCGATAAGGAAACAACTTCGATAAGGAAACAACTTTCAGATAACCTTGTGGCATTTGACCCAACAGAAATTTGACCCAAAGAATTTCTGTTGAAACATGGCATCTTAATTCTTCTCAAATGGCAGTAAATAGTACTCAGCATCTCAAAGTAAAAAAACTATTTCATAAGAATGATGAAAATGGATTTGTTATAATTGAGACACTGATTTGTTTAAACATTAAAATTTAGAATCCACATACAAATCTCCCTTGTAGCCCAATGACAACAACAAAAATTAGATAAGACTAAAACTGTACATATATGCATTGAAAAAAACCTGTTTTTTTCTTTTTAATTTAGATTTTCCATGACCACGTAAGGCAGCTTTTAAAAACAAGGCACTTACAGAAAAAAGGATGAATATTTTGTTTGACCCTTGTTCAATATGATTTTCTGCTTTTACAAAAATCTTTCCCAAAATAACACAATTTCTGAGCAACAATTATTTCAATGGAAAAAATGTCTTCCTGTCACAAGAATGGAGGGCAAGAAATCATGTGGAACAAAAGGTTTCTTAATGGTAAATCACCATTAAATCGAATTGAAAATTCTTTCCCCCTGCCTTGTTTTATTATATTTGCTCATTAGCACAACATAAGCCGGAATACCTCTCTTAACTTTTATTCTCAGTTGAGCTCACTATTTCTAGCATTACTCCAGGAAGCAACTGATTGTGTAAATGCCATTCAGAAAAACAACACAACCTGGTAGCATATGCAGCTGTGGATGCGTGTGCTGACTTAAGCTCACCAGTCATTTTTGTTAAGGAGACTGACATTACATCCTCATGTTGGAAATTCTCAGACCTACAGTATACGGTAAAAAAGTGTAAAAGAAAATTCTACACATACTTTTCTCTTTTCAGTCTTTACCAGCTCATTCTTTCTTACAAATGAAAATTTGTCTTTTATATGTTTTTATTTAAATTATTGGAGTTCAGCTAATGCAATTTTCCATCATGGTCTACATATATTTAACCTACTATATTAAAGTAACCCTTAAAATTTTGGCTTTGTCACCATGCTGAGCTGTTCTACCGCTAGCAGAAAAAAGAACCTCATCTAACCAACCCACCCACACCTCTCACACAAAATTTCTCATGAATTACCATTTTATACTGTAGCGGAATCACCACTGAAGAGAGAATTGTGGGATTAAGTCGTCTCTATTTTCTAGATTACCCATATTTATGAAACTCCCAATGAACAGATGTACAGGTTTGCAAATGACAGCTTATCTATATACAGCTGAAGCTTCAAAACCAGCTGTCGAACTCAAAAATTATTCTGCCTTTTATTAACTTATGTGATGAAGAACAATATTCTGGCAGATAAAGTTGTCCAAAATCCAATGTTTTCTTTAATCTGAAGTCCTGTAGGATGAGAAATGGAAATTGGGATGATGCTGTACTGGTAATAAAACCAATTTTAATTGTTAAGTTTGGATAACCTTTCTTTGGCCAGTTTATGCAGTGGTTTCTTTAAACCTAAGCCAATATCCATTATATTTCAGAAGCCATGACAGTCTGGTGGACACCATCATTTGATTTATATCTAAGAGTAATGTGTGCATTTTCCTTTCCTTGTGGAATTCCTGAAACACAAAGGTATGTAAATAATTATATACTTGAGGTCTCCAAAAATTAGTGCAGGCATGTTAAGATGGGACTTTCAAAGGCAATTTGAAAGACATGTAATGATGATATTGCATTTCATATATCTCTCAGTAAATTACTTATCTACAATAGTGAGAGAGCAATTTTAGAATGCAATTATTCTAGCCATGAAAAGTCCTTCTTGCTTGCTTTAATGAATCAAAAGTCTTAGGGAGTACTTCAAGTAGCTTGTTAAATTAAACTCTTTCTCAAAGAAATGCCTCAAGGCAAAAATATGTGATTGAATCACAGAACAAACAGGTTTTAAATTGAAGTGTTTGTTTCTATTATAAGGTGTGAAGTAGTAAGAGGATACTGCTGATGTAAGTTTCAGTACAAAAGCAAAAATCTTTTCCAGGACCAATAATAATGCAAAATATTCCTTCTTTCATATAATTACACATTCAAAATAGAAGGTCTCTCAGAATACTTTATTCATGTTATCAAGATTACCTTTAGTGCAGCAGGTTTTCTGAAGAATTCCAGCAGAAACTGAATAACAATACTCTTACTTATCTGACATCATATTCTCATAGGTCCTTGATGCTTCCACCTCATAGTCTGCAAAACATAATATCTGAGTAGAGAGACTGGGGTGGTACCAAAACTTTCACAACACCTCATGTAGAAAAGAAGAAAGATAAATACTGGATGACCAAGAAGCATCTAAATTATTGTCTCATCAATGCAAGAAATTCTCCCACTCTGGCTGCTGACATTGTCCAAATTCTTAAAAATAAATCAGTGTCATATTTCCCATATCAATACTACTTTCAAAGGCAGATTTTCAGAATTAGCAGTTGGAATCAGCTTTCTTATCCTTTTGAAGTTTGTTTTTATACTTGGCAAATGTCTGAAATCTCAAAGTGACATTTTAGCTTCGGTGTTAGATATTTACTAATCTACAGCTGATGTTTGAATGTCTAAAGGTTGCAGGAGAAGAATAACAATGGAAGGATAAAACTACCAATCAGTATATGGCCAAGAGATCCAAATTCTAAAACAAATTTTCCAATCCTTTCTTAAAGCTCCATAGGAAGGGCAGTGATTTGTGAGAAGTGATGGACCTATTTAACTACACTTAAATGGAATTTATGGTACAGAAGGGAAACACAGATACTGAAGTAGTATGAAGAGGGTCATATTGATATCACCTCTCAATAAATCTCCACACAAACCCCCATGTAAATTTGGTGCAGAGGATCAGGAAAAGAATTACCATAGGCAGCATGATCATCTAGTTATAACAAAAATATTCAATTTACAGGATGATCTTGTGATGAAAATGACAATTTTAATCATTGATTTTTTACATGAAGCTTTAAATTAAATTATCAGACACAGACCTAACATAAAACCAATTTCTGGGGTTTATTCTAAAATTAGAATACCATTCAGAAAACACACTTACAAATGGTACTTGATAGTTAAACCCACAGTAGCAGCTTTCTGCAGCACTGAAGTGAAACTCTGCCATGTGATTTTTCTGATGTAATTTTTAAACAAGCTACGAGGCACAGAAGGGAACAAAGGAACAAAAGTACTCAGCAGTACTATTTTCCTACTTTTCTGCCAGAAAATATGTTTTCCACATGGATTAATGAAGGGCAGAGGTTAGGAATATTGGTGATATTTTCACATTACATCATTATCAAAAATAATAGCTCCAAATTTTCTTTGAAAAATATTCAACTTCGACTACATTTCCAAAGAGTGGTCATATTATTTAATAAAATTTTCCCATTATGAAATTTTTGCAGATACAATACATAAATTTCTGTATTGACTGATTACATTTTTCCTCATATGTAACTTCATAAAAGAGAAAAGAAGACATTTTACGGCCAGAGGAGCAAAAGTACGCACAACAGCATTTATGCACTGACAGAGGTGTAGATACATATAAAAATAGGGGATATTTTGCAGAATTGTCACGAGTGGAAAGAGAGGGTGGATTGATTTACCAGTTGCCTAGGCCTATGACAACTAATGACCAAACCTATTCAGTGACCAGCACCGTCAAAACCCAGTGTGACTCATAAGTTCTTATAAAGACAGCCGATTTATGTCTAATGTAAAAATAGATTATGGTTTATTAGACACAGGTGAGAATGGAACAAAGAACTAGACAAATTTTACTACACAAAACACGAAAAGCTATTCATAGCTAAAACAAACATATATATATGTTGCCCAAAATAGGGAGATTAAAAACAATACAGCGCTAAAAATGAAAAAGGTACCTATTAATATTATTGTAGCTAGCAAAGAAGAATACAATTTAGGAAACTGAATGCTTCTTACCAAATCCAATTTTTAGAGCTGGGGATGCACCAGATCCTCTTTCAATCCCTCGGGAAGTAACCACAGAGCTTGCATCCAAACTCAGGGGAGAGAGCCTTTCTTCACGCTCCAATGTCCATGTAGAAAAGCTTCTACTTTTGCTGAGTTTTTCGTGGTGTTTTATAGGGAAAAGAGTGTGTATTTGCGGTCACTTGAAAATTATTCACATTCTCTCAGTGTCTCACTCTGAGTTCCAGACGCCAGCATTGATAGTCTGGATTAAGCTATTGACTTAATCTGAACCATCGATCTCGGCCAGCAATCAGGGAGAGAGAGAAGGGGGGGGTGTTTGTCCCGCCACAAGAATGTCCCATATGCTAGAAATTATCTTCTCTCTGGAATGACCTGGGAGACAGATGACCATTTATAATTCCAGTTTTCTTCTTCTGATTCTTGAAAGGAAAAAAAAAAAAAATAAGGATTTCTTCTTTTGCGAAACAGCTATGAAAATGTTGAAACCCTTTACCAGACTTACTAATATATTTATGATACATGAGACAGACAGCAATATCAAAACAATTAGACAGTAAGCTTCCCTGTGGATATTTGTCTCTTTTTTCTTCAAAAATGTTAAACTCCATCTCTTAAAGAAATGCCTGTCAGCTCCTTGTGCATCTATCCAGTCCCACTGCTGATTCTTGTTCAGGCGTTTTTACCTGTTGGACCAGAAATTCACAAAGAGGTAGAAAGAGAGGAACTTTTCCTTTAGGTTCAGCTTTATTGTAAACTAATGCCAGTAATGGTTCACACTGTAATATAATTAAAGAAAATTGTTTTTTTCTACTTCAGTTAAAATTGTATAATAATTATCTCACAGCTCAGTTGTCTGTTTCTATTTAAAATGTCATTATCTGTCATAAATATCCTAAGAAAAAAGTATTGTCTAACCTAACAATGAATATCAGCAAAAAGGAAGATCGAAATAGTGATAATGAGTGTAGCAAATTCACAAGCTTTCTTCTAAAGTGTTGGGAAATGTTGACTTCAAATGTTGCTACTCAAAAGTAAGTATTTTGCTGAACCAGTCTAACTGTGCAAAAGTACTATATCTGCATGTATTATGTAAATCAGATTTTGAAACACTTTTGTTTTTTCTGCACTAAAAATTGGTAGTTTATTGCCATTATGTAAATTATATGCGGTATAAATAGTCTCTTTTTTTTCTCCAGAGATATTTATAAAACTAAAAAAACTCAATAAAGTCCTGAGTATGTATATTTCCACAAATTGCAGCATGAAAATATTTAAGACACTATTTTCCTTTTTTCCATTTTAGAAAAGAAATATCATGGTTAATAAACATTCCTCGCAAAAATTTTTGTCAAGATCAAAGGCTGAATCCATAGTTATAGAGAGCAATTGTGTTTATAAGGCAAT
Organism: Entomyzon cyanotis; assembly: GCA_024500445.1. Taxonomy (NCBI): domain Eukaryota; kingdom Metazoa; phylum Chordata; class Aves; order Passeriformes; family Meliphagidae; genus Entomyzon; species Entomyzon cyanotis. The sequence goes on from JAKEPQ010000756.1 coordinate 9,150,191, forward strand.
TTCTTCTTGAGTGAACGGTAATAAAGTTCTCCAAAGTGGATGCATGGTTTTATAATCCAAAAGGAGGCTTACGGACTTGCAGTGCTCTGACTGAAGTCACAACCATTTTAGCATCTCTGTAATTGCTACAAGATTAAAGAAAATGGGAAATATTTACTTTAACTGTAAATTAAAGATCTGTTGATATACTGAATTATTTGTATGTTTGACTCCCATACATAAATGTGGTATTGACACCTGAAATAATTGCTTTCATAGTCCTCAGGAGTTCAGAGAACATGTTAAAAAGTCACCCTGTGGAATTTTCTATATCTGTCCAATAACTATTGAGAGGCAGCCTGGACAAGTACACATATTAAAATTTGGTTGGCTAAAAGAAGATAAAATAAATCCACATCTTGGAAATCTGTAGACACCTCTCAAATTCAAACAGAAGCTTTTTTAATCACCATGTTCAAGCTAAGATAAACACAACAGACAAAGTCACTAGTCAACAATAAATGGTGAAGAACAGAGAAAACTTCTAAGAGGAGTTTGTGGGGTAATTAAAAAAATCAAAATTTCAGTATCTTGTCTGATTTGCACCAAATTTTTCTGCCTTTGTCTGTAGTAGACTTGTCAACTAGATCTGCTAGACTTCTGTGTGTTTATAGTGCAGTTTTATAGCACATCCAGTAATTAGAGAATTACCAATGCATAACTTACATTTTCTTCCTTTTCAGAGACCTTTCTTCAAAGAAAAAGAAAACTATTCATCAAAATAAAATAAGAGAATTTAAGCTAGAATGATTCAACCCCCTTTACCAGACATGGCTATTTGCAAAATGTGGATTTGTAAGAATAATCAATTTAGAAAGTCAAGAAACCTTAATTCCCACAAGTTTTCTCTCCAAAACCAAAACACATTCTCTTAAAACATTCTTGATCAAACATGGACTATTAGGCTTAACAAAGCAATGGGTGGATGCAAGTCACAGACTTTTTTTTATACATTCAAACTCAAGTTTTGAGTATGTCTGAGAATGTATGTTTTGAGAATGTATGATCTAGTTTGAACTAAAGTGAGCTGGTTTGTTCATTTGTAGTTGTTTTCAGAATGCCCTTACAGAACAAGGTGCACAATAGTTTTCCTTAATCGAATTACCTTACTCCATGTCTTCACAAGAAGCACATCAGCATCCCCTTCTACTAAATTTCAAAGAGAAGAGGTGTGCCAAGATGTGTTATGCAATTTTGTCATGTTCTAACACAAAATGGCAACTCAGCACTGAGCAGCTGCTCATTCACCCCTTCCCTCGGTGGGATAGGGAGGAAAATCAGAAAAACAAAGGTGAAATCCATTGAGATAGGAACAGTATAATAATTGAAATAAAATATATTAATTTTACTAATAATATAATAATTTTTATATAATATTCATTGATCTTATATACCTTTGACAAATGTCTACAGACATTCCTATTTATAACATCATAGTTAAAGGAGGAATTTCTGGATTAAATATTTGGCTCATCAAGCAGCTACTAGATGAACAGGTTCTTCCTTTCTGTATTTAATGTATGAACATATACTGACTCCAAAGTCAGAGAGACCTTGCAGACAGACCTCAACAAGTTAGAGAAATGGGCAATCACCAACTTTGTTGAACTTCACCAAACTTGTGAAGTTCAACAAGGGAAAGGGCTGGATTCTGCACCTGGGATGGGGCAGCGCTTGATGTGTGCATAGACTGGGGAACAAATAGCTGGAGAGCAGTGCTGTGGAAAAGGACCTGGGGGTCCTCATCCATGGCCAGTTGAACATGTGTCAGCAGTGCCCTGGCAGACAGGAAGGACATCCACGTCTTGCGGGGGCATCAGGCACAGTTTTGCCAGCGGGGTGAGGGAGGGGATTGTCCTGCTCTGCTCTGCACTGGGGTAGGCTCACCTCAAGTGCCAGGGACAGTTTTGGATACCATGATAAAAGAAAAACATAAAGTTATTAGACAGTGTCCCAAGGAGGGCAATGAATATGATGAAGGGTCTTGAGGGGCCATATGAGGAGCATATGAGGTCACTTGGTCTGTTCAGCCTGGAGCAGAGGAAACTGAGGGGAGACCAGCTTGTGGTCTTCAACATCCTCATGAGGGGAAGAGGAGGGGCAGGCACTGATCTCTTCTCTGCGGTGACCAGGGACAGGGCCCAAGGGAATGGCATGAAGTTGTGTCAGGGAAGGATTACATTGGATATTAGGAAAAGGTTCTTCACCCAGAGGGTGGTCAGGCATTGAACAGGCTCCCCAGGGCAGTGGTCACAGCACCAAACCTGGCAGAGTTCAAGGTGCATTTGGACAATGCTCTCAGGCATGTGGTGGGATTTTTGGGACTGTTCTTTGTGGGGCCAGGAGCTGATGATTCTTGTGGGTCCCTTCCAATTCAGAATATTCTGTGATTCTGTGAATCAAAGGAGCTCATGTTGTTAAGGGTATAATTCTAATAAGAGGAAAACATCTCTCACAATCCTGCCAACTAGAGTAACATGGCATGGAGTTTTACTTTATGTATAAAGGGTTGTTTCATAAACAATCCACTGGGGAAAAAAATTACCATTAAGACAGATCATAAAATAGCATTCCCTCCCTTAGAAATGTTGACATTTTAAAATTTGGTATGCGACCAAGCAGAGAAAAAGTCAAGAATTTCTAAACAGAAATGAAAGAGAACACTTAAAAGTATAATTTTAATGAACTAGATAATGTTCTCTAAATCAAAAAATATATTAAATATTGTCTCCATTCAAAATTGAAGCACCAATGTTGAAATTAACAGTGTAGGTTTTAAGTGCTTTAAATTTTTGCTGCTAAAAATTTGTCAGAATCCGCACTTTATGGGTTTTTAGAGTTGAGGGAAAGGCACAATTCCACAGGGAAACCACTTTCATGTAGGCTTTCACAGCCTTTCCCAGAAGCTATATCACTTGCAGCAGTGTTAAAGACATCATTACATTTGGGAAATCAAATCTCTCCAGCTCAGTATCCATTCTAAGAACAATTAAAATAAAACAAAACACTTTCAAAATAATCTCTTTCAGTGTCAGCTGTTAGCATTGGAGGTAAAGGGCCAAGATGATCCTTCTTATTGCTTATCTTAACCTCTAAGTTTAACTTAGTATAAAACGCCGGATATTGCTACTCTGTTTGAAATCCAGCTTTGTCCATCTGCTCTATATTAAGTTATTAAATAGGTTATTATTTTTTCTGAGTCTTGTCTCAAAGGAAAATTTTACAAGGTCTTCAGACAGTTTTTAATTTAAATATTGAAAAGATAGTGTTGTTACAATCTTGTATTTAAAAACATAGCAATAATTTAACGGGAAAATCTTTAAGGACATTAATTCTTGGTGTGACTCGGGAATGCAAGAGTTATCATACACGCCACCCAGCCCTGTGTCTAGTTTCCAAAACCAGGTTAGTTTTGTGAAACACCACCACCACTGGCTGGGGAAGGGCCAGGACAGGAAGAGCTGCAGATGACCCCTCTCTTTAGCGCCCTTTCTGTCTCAAAGCTTTTTTAGTTCTGGGGCTGTCTTAGTGGAATGTGATTCCTGAGAAGTAACTTCCTAGAAATTTCCTTTCTATAAGTTTTCCCACTGAGAATTGTATTCACATTAAAAAAATCTTTCTTTTTCAGAAAATATTTGCATGGATTCTGCTCTTTTCTTTTTTCAAACTTTCTGCACATCTAAACATGTACACATCAAATTTAGTTATATCAACAGTTTAACTGCAGCTATGCCATGAGCTGAGGGATTATGGAACAGTGTGTAAACCCCATAGTTTATCTGACAAAAACAAACCTAAAACTCCTGGTAGAAATGTTATTACAGTATGTTATTCCAGCCAAGTTCTTCTGAGAAGATAAATGCACTCAATTCTCACAAACTTCATGACTCCAAGAAGCTGCCTATAATTAGAAATAGTGCTCATTTAATCACACAAGTAAGATGTATTTGGGACCTAACACAAAGAAAATTGAAATCAATGGCATTTGTTTTATTGACTTCAGCTTGGTTTGGCTTAAATCCTTAGGCTCTGTTCCAGGTACTAATTCATTTCCAGAAGTGAACTTAAACATGTGCTTTAGTGATTTAGCTTTCCTGAAGAGGGATGCATTTAAGTATGTGCTTAAATGATATGTTGAACTGGGATTTTAAAACTGAATGGCAGCAAACTTCCCAATATGCTATAATAAATTCTGAAGAAGTGTATTTGGGCATGTAAATCTAGACAAGAGTTAAAACAATGAGGGATGATAGCGACTCTCTTATGATACATTGAATAATTCAACACACACTTTTCACTTTTTAGAAGTTAATTTTTTGAGAATAACAATACAAAGTTTAATGGCCAAGAACAATACACTGACAGTTACAATATAAAATAACCCCTCACATTGTTTTTAAGCAATTCATGCAACAAGGCAAGTCATTACAATAAAATATCACTAATTGCAAGAGTGGGTGATAATCCAAAACTAATCAGTTTTCACTATACAAACCTGCCATCATTTTAAATTTTGGATGGAAAGTGTTTTCGTATATTTTTAAAGGTTTCAAAGTCCCAAAATAGAAGCAGCAGTATGATTGTCCAGATGATCCACTTTCATCCAACCACTCCTAGCTGAATATTCAGAGATTGTGAAACAATTTCTGGTGCATAAGAAGAAAGGCTGATAGCTGATGCCACACAATTTAGAAGAAATATGTACATATCTGTTATCAAGCATCTGAATTTAAAAAAAAAAATCTGCTATGATTTATTGCATAACTTTATTTGCAATAAAATTTTAATATTAAATAGAAGCAGATATTTTAATTTGTGGTTGAATCTAACATGTCTAAGCCTGAGCCAGTAAATTTGAGTGCTAAATGAATGTTAATTCAATATTTTTGTGCTCTGACAATATCCAACTCTTCCAGGCCTGAATGAATACTGTATTATGCAATAAACCCAAGAAATAGTACCTATTCCAAATGACTAAATGTTGCAGCTTTGCTTCTCATTACTGTCTAAGAATGTAATCATTCAGGTTTTCGGAGAGTTAAATAAAGGATATACTCAACCCTGGAGAGCTACACCTTCTATCCTTCCTTAAGGATGTGTTTTGACCTAGTTCCAGCTTACATACGGGGAAAATGTTAAAAGTACATAATTTACAATTACATATTTTGACTGATACTGAGGACAACAATCAAAAACATCCTTTCAGTTACCAATATGTGACTTAGATTTTGAAACTATTTTTAACTGTTCAATATGACTGCACCTCTGATAGTTTATTCTTTCTGAATCAAATTTTGCTCTTGATTACCATTGTGTTAATGAGTCCTTTTCATTGTCTTCCAGGGATTCCCCTGAAAGGTGGGTAAAGGTCACAATATCACCTGAAAATTTCAATCCGGTAGAAATGATCAAGAAAGTCTTCAAACCTGGGATATGTTACTTAAAGGTCAAAATTATTTTGGAAGTTGGGTCTTTAGGGATTTTTTACGCCGTAAAATCAAGAGCATGGTTTTTTCCCTCTGAGCACCCCGATTAGGGTATGCAAAAAATGGATCTTGCTATTTAGAAATTCACTTCAAATGGTTCTATTAATTCTCTCTGCAAAAGTGTTTCAGCCTAAGGAGGTCTGCTGGGTGCTGCCTAGAATAACCTTTCAGAGTACACACAGTCCTGGCTGGAGTACTTGCCCCTGCTTACTAAGTTCTGCTCAGATCTCAACCAAAATATTTTCTGTATTTCAAAGACACAATGCTTCTATTGTCCTTTCCACATCCAGATCTTGCCTTCAGAATATCCTGTCTATTTTAACGCTGCATATTCTTCTAAGACTCACCCCTGAATACACATGCACTTTCCTATCATGCAAGGGGTGAATGTCTGGGCCTTGTTGCTAATGACACTGCTCCTTCTTCCAACCTGTGAGGTCCTTTCCATTATCGCATTGAACATATCTCTCTCAACACCAGTGGTGTTTCAATTTTTATTAAAGGTGAACTCCAGCATTATTTCCCCTTGCTCTTCCCCTGTCACTCTGTGATATTCCCACACTTTTCTGATTCAGTTTATGACTTGCTAAACTGTGACTGAGCAAGTTCGAGACTTTACAGAACCTCATTCAAGTCCTTTTTGAATGCAGACATCTGCCACGCTTATCAATCCCATTAAACTGTACAAAATTTTTGGTATTTTCCTTCTGTGCGTAAAATGTTGACTCTGAGGTCAGGAACCATTCCTTCGGAACTACATTCTTGTCCCAAAGTCAATGCTGCTGAAAACAAACAGCTGCCAAAAAGTACAGCTCTTGCAGAATTACTCAAACAAACATCTAGCCATAAAAGTAATTCTGCAGACGTGAATGACCACAGTTAGTTGTCTGATTCACAGGTACCTACCTAATGGATTGATTTAGCATTAGGGGTACTTTATTTTCATATAGATTCCCTACTAGTTTCACCAGAGAAACCAGTATCAGCTTTTCTTTCACAGCTATCAAAATTATTCGATTTAGAATAGCATTAGTGCCATCTAACTTACCAGCCTCAAAGCCTTTAAGTACCTCTGTGAAACCAACAGAATTATTGGTTCTCTTTTATGCTAACACATAAATGTGATGAACTGGTCACAGTAAGAGTTCAGAAGTTTTTGTGTTACCACAACAGGAAATTAAATTATGTTATTTTTATTGAGGGATTTCTTTTGAATAAGTACTTCAGATTGTCCTTGAACCAACATATTAAATTAAAGAGCAGATTAGAAAAGTAACTGCTGCATATTAATTTTAATTTTTCTTGGGACTTTAAATTCCATCATAGACGTTAAGACACGAAAAACAATACGAGTGTTTAAAAGCAACTCTTGCCTATTTTGTAAACTAGCAAAGTCAGATACCTACATATTTAGGTTTTGTACACCATCCATAGGACAAGTGAAGATACAGTCAAGGTGTTTTGTTCAATCAGAAACATTTCTCCGTAACAGAGCCTTCAATATTACAAGGGCTACACTAAAAAAGAAATACTGGGTGTAATAGATCACTTGGCCCTTCACTACGATTCATCAGATGTAAATAAGCTCCTAAGGGGCACATAACTCCACCACATATAAAATTTTACGGTGTATGTGGTTTATCAATAAAACTGAATGCCTTTTAAGCAGCCCAGCAGTATAAGCATAACATCTGAATTTAACTCACAGCTTTGCTGTGTAAGGAAGTTTTCAGGGCACAATTTAATGTCATAAGAGCCCTCTTCTTGAAATCGTTGTTCATTCTGTGAATTCCATGTTCTGGTGAAATCATGAAAATGTTTCTGGTGCTTTTAGTCAGAATATGGTCTTCACTCTTTTCTCTGTGTTTTTCATAGAATCACAGAATATGCAGAGATGAAGGTACCCATAAGTATCATCTCTTTTTTCTTCAAACTCTTTTCACACACTCAGCTTTAATCTCGTTTATCTGTGGTAGGGTATTGTTAAAAAGAACGGCGAAGGGAGAATCTTGCAACACACTCAATATGAGTTATAAAGCAAGCTCCATTTATTTTACTGTATGAGTGGCTTATATACTGTTATAATGTTTATATTTATTGATTATTAATCTACTGGTTAATTATACAGTTTACAGTTTACATTTTATTGCATTCAATTCTCACACATTGAGGGCTCCTCCTCAGTTCCTCCTCAATTTTCCCATGAGATTCTCTCACAGCTCAGAGGCACAGCTGTGCTTTTTAGGTATCTTTCTCATGGCACCTTCCCAGGGCTGTACTGCGGCCTGTTAGCTAACACAGGCTTTGTTCTTCAACAGGGTATGACTTCAACATTCTACTAACTTCCAGGAATACAGCGAAGAAAATACTCAACAGTTAAATAAGAGTTCCCAGCCTTGAGGACAGTTTTAAAATATAATTTGATTATTTTCTACTACATCACTACAACATCCCACTTTTCCCAGTACTTATAACACTGGGGCTGAATATTGTCATCTGACATGCTGACCTTCCTGGGCATTTCTCTTGCTGGAGAAAGGTCATTTAACTGCCTCTGCAAAAATTGGCTGGTCAGTTTTAGAGGAAATTATGGCCACGCCCCACACCTCACACTGCAGAAAATACACGTGGGATAAAATCCGTCAAAACCCTAGTTGATGCCAAGATCCTTTTATAGGTGTTTTTCCTGTCACATGAAAGTTCTAACCACATATGATTTCTCTAAAACTTAGAATTAAAGCTTTCCATGGATTTCTGTCTGTACAAAAATCTGTGCCAGATTTTCAGGTGTAAATAAGGAATGGCCAACTAAATGTCAAAGCCATGGAACACAGATGTTCATTAAAGATATACAGACTGTAAAGGAACATGAAGCATCAAAGATTTTCTTGCAACTTCCATACCTGTTGGAAAACACAGTTTTCCAGCAAAACTTGTGTTAACTAAATAAACCTGAACAAGGCCTCAGCATACTCAGGCCTCAGCAAAAATCCTAGTAAAGTGTCACGAGAAGCTAAACCCTGAGAACACAGCTGTGTGTTTCTAATTAATGTGTGTTTCTAGGCTGTGAGAAAAAATGCTATGAGATAAGATAGGGAGTCAGAAGTGTTATGAGAACAGAATAAGGGAGTCATCAAGAAAAACCTTTAGATGTGAGATGCGGATACGTGTGTAACTATAATTAGTAACATCTGTAACAGTATATAAGTTTCTCGTTTGGTGAAATAAAATGAAGCTTGCTTATATCTCACATTGAGACTGCCGTGAGTTTCCTCTCGTCGCTACGTTACATACCCATCAACTGAAGTATAGACAAGGCAATAAATCAATCTGATGGCATCCATCAATCAGGCACCTACTTAGAAAAGCTCAGAGGTTCTGAAGCCTGCGAAATAGCATTTTTCCACAACACTCCAGTCTGGTGCCAGTCATGTAGATAGTGGTATCTTAAAAGTTTGCTTTAGTGACGAAAGGAAGAGAATAAATTTAAGAATTAAAAGAGGTGGTCAATATTCTTACAGTCATATTGGAAGGAAAGAGGACACTAAATTAAACAGGAATTGTCATAGTCCACTGGATAATGTAAATGTCTAAAGCTATAAATACACAAAATATTTTTGGTGGCCTTGAAGTAGGGTTTACTGTATTCTGATAGCTCCCCTGAGTATATTTTAACATGTAATGCAAAGCTTTTTTCATCAACAGGCATTCAGGGTAGCTTCATAAATGTCTAGAATGCTTAAACATAACTGATACTTGACAATGCAAGGTAGAAACTTAATCCTGGTGTGTGAAAGGAATGTGAAAAAATCACAGCAAATATAAAAAGCACAGAGCAGAACTTAAAAATATGTTGTCTTTTAAGTTCTGTTAATTGTGGCACAACAAAGGCTACTTACCTTGCAGAATTTATTAAAAAATACAGATCTCACGGAAAAATCTGCTTTCAATAAAATCCACCATTTCATAGGATTGAACTGATCTGAATGAAATTTTCAGCAGAAACAATTTAAAGTATTGACTACTTTTTTTTCTGAAGTATGATTTCATCTTTTAGTGTCTTCTTTCTTTTTCTCTATTTCCTGTTTAACTAAATTATAATTTGGATATCACATAAACATTCTGTTGTTATCAAATAAATATTACAGATATTTTATTTGGGGAAATGCAGATAACCTGCTAAAATACAAGAAGAAAATAAAATTTTGCAAACCCATAATATTCCAAACAAACAGAACCCCGACCTCCACTTCCTATTGGCATCTGTGTACGCTCATAAGATTAATTTGTGAAATGACCATTCTCTCCCACCACTTTATCTGAAGGTGTTGAAGCAACCTGACTGACCATTTTAATGTGCAAGGAATATACAATAATAAGGATGGAGATAGTACTATAGTGCCTAAGAATGTCTTCCAAGAGAAAATCTGTTGTTCAGAGACTACACAAAAAGAGGATAAAAAGAGATTCTCTTTTTCTAAAGTGTGTTTAATCTGAAGTAAGAGACAGACTGATAAAGAGAGAAGACAGAAAGCAATAAAAGTGAACAGTGATATAGCTTTCAACAGGCAGGTAGAAAGGATTTGTGTGTAATGAATCACAGAAACAGAAAACTGAAAGGCTAAGCTCAAAGACAGATACATTTTTGGTTTCACATACAGTCCAGGAAAGCTCTTTCCCAACAATAAGGACAGGCAGGAGGATAATGCAGAAATGTTTGACTGAAAATTAACGAACGGTTGAGTCTCTAGGTGATCAGTCAGCCCAGAGACCAAAAAAAGTGAATAAATTAAGCATTGAAAACAAAGTTAAGTGACTGAAATATGGCATGAGAGAGCTGAAAGATAGAGCAACCCTTTCAGGGTCAAATTCAGCAAAGGGAGATAGTCTGGCTTGTGTTCTCTAACCCTCAGATACAGCTGGTAAACCACTTATGGAAGTAAAGCAGCATTATTTATCTCCTGTTGGCATAGAACCAGAATCAGAAGAATTAATAATTACTTATTTACTAGAGAAAAAAACAAGTGCTTATTTTTCTCTGATACTGTAGCCATACAAACTTCAAATGTACCTAAAATTAACAAACACAGGAGCTAAGCAAATTTAGTTAGGGAAAATAACATTCATATCCATAATGGAAAATAAGTTTGAGGAAATTTTGTTAGCTTCTCAAATCTAAACCATGATTTAGAAGAAACTTAATCTAGAAGCATAGAATATCCTAAATTAGAAGGGTCCCACAGGGGTCATCAAATTCCAAGGTCATTAAGAACTGTAAAATTGAAGACATGACACCTGTCTCTATCAGACAACAGGGAATATAGTTTCTGCTGCTACTATAGGCATAAGTAGGAGAAAACCTTAGGGTGCTGCAAACATTCTGATTTGAAGCTGCAGATGAACTGATTTTGTGATGCCTTATGTCAAGAAGAAGCACTACCCATGAGTAAAAGGGTGATATGGTAACCCATGACAAGTGGAAGATTATACATTTAGTTTATTGTTTCATCATCCTCTCATAACACAGTTAAAATAGTATCGCTACTCTGTCTATATTTATACTATTGGAAGACTTCTATCATGTCATGGACTTTCTGTATTTGACAGGGGAAACAGCAGAACAGAAGAGATTGAGAACTACTGAATTGACAATAAAAATCACTTATTGCACCTGTATTCAGGGAATGTAGACATCTAAAATGTAGACATTTAGACATTTTAGACATTATAACTGATTTCTGCTCAGCTCAGAAAAGCCATTCAGACACTAAATTTCCTTTTGCCATTCAGTTCCTGCTTCATGTTACTCAGTATCCATTATAACACTGATTATGAACTTGGCAATTGTAGTTCATCCAATATCACAGAGAAAATGACAAGTCCCTCAAAATAAAATTACGGCATTCATAAATGATCAGTCAAGCACATCTCTTGCTTGACTGAATGCACTCTACCTGTATAGCTCTCTTGTGGCAAAGCCAATTAGTTTTGAAATGCTGTGTTTATAGTACATACTGGAGGGCAGAGATTGCCAAGCTAGTGCTGGTTAAGTGGAAGAGGAACAGGGCTTTTTAGACTGGCACAGTGCAAATGCAGCTGTTTTCCTTCCAGGGTTGTGCTATCTTTCCTGGAGTCACTTGGGCAAAGACACACTAAACTGGAACGCGAGACTATTGCAGGATAATACGTCGCAGTATACAATAATAATAATACAGTGCCAGATATTTTTAATTATATCAATATGCCATTATAGCATCATCAACTTCTATCTACCTCATAGTAGGTAAGCCTTAGTCCCAGCTGAAATACTCCATGAGTTTTGTGATATTCTAGAGGTCTATTGGCACAAGGTGTTTCTTCAACAAAAAATGGGCAAGTTAATAATTTTAAAAGTAAGTATCACAAAAGTTTTTCAGAGAGATCAGAAAGAGAAGGAAATAAGAGAAAGAAGTAAAGAAAGATAAGAAAAATATGTAAAGCAAGAAAAGGAAGGTAGGATAATTTTATATAGCCTATGAACTGATAAAATATAACAGTCTATTTTGCAGAACTATCAAAACAAATAACTATTGTAATCTAATTTAAGGCTTGGAATAACTGAAAAATTATATCTTGATAATGCTACTGCAGGATTCCTTCTGTTAGTTAGCATGCTCATCATATATAACACAAAGACATTTTGCCAGTGCTTCAATTTACACAAAAGCTTGCAGGATTAGTCTTTTACATATGAAAATTACTAGAAATTTGGGGGGAATTGATGAAAACCTTGATTAGAGTAAAACATAATTCTCCTTGAGAGTGGAGCAAGTCTGGACAAGCAATATTTTGGTCTGTGATATTATCAGGTGAGTAAAATTTCTTCAACGTTTTGAGATATGCTCTCCAACTGCTCACCATCCCAGAGGCGTTCAAGGAATGACTGGACATGTCACTTACTGCTATGGTGTAGTTGACAACGTGGTTATCAGTCAAAGCTTGAACTCAGTGATCTTGGAGGTCTTTTCCAGTCTTAATAATTCTATGATTCTAACTGCATGGAAAGGTTTGGGTTTTACCTGAGAGAAGATAGAAAATACAGAAAAGTCAAACTCTTAGGAGATGAAAAATGTTTTCCACTCAGTTCATTTGTAGCACACTGGAGGATTTGTATGTCACATCTGTGACATCCGGAAGTGACAAATCTCTCATTGCCTTTATAAAACCAGTTGGTTCCTCTCCTATGAACCTTTATTTCATAAGGGGGGAGAATCTGCAATAGATTTTAGTGGAAAGTTTTACCTCAAGGTAATAATATTATTATTCCTCCTCTTTTAAGTACAAAAATCCCCAAACAACTAAAACCAAAGCCAAACCAACCAAAAAAAAAACCAAACCAAAATCAAATGCCAAACCAGACAAAGATCTGATAACAGAGATATAATTAAATTTTCACCCCCCAAAAAAAATCACAGAAGACGAAGTGATTATGCATATTCTATTTCACAAAAGAAAGTTAAATTTCCTATGTGGTTATTCAGGGAAAGACTGTACTTTTAAAAATTTGGTGACTTCAGTGAGCCTCGGTGACTTCAACACTTAAAAAAGTATGAAATTAGCCATGACAATTAGAAACTGTCTGGTTAAATATAAAGGGATTTTTTCTTTGAAGAGCAAGAGAAGACAGTAGTACTTGAGCAAGTTGTTCATCATGTATCTATTAATTCTAGACCTAATCTACCATAGTTTATGTTGATGAAAAGGAAGCAAATACAGGAAGCTCTTACTCATCACATTACAGAACTATGGACCACACACCAGAGAATTACAATCTTCGAGGGTAAAAGACCTTACCCAGTGAAAGACTCCTGCTCTTCTTAGTATGAATGCAGTGTCTACATAAATGTCAAAAACCCATTTGAATAAGAATTATGATTAGCATTGTTCAAAAATTTAGAGGAAATAATGAAACTGTACAGAAAATAACTTCTGTTTGATCAGTGCCCATCATTAACTCCAATAAAAGAAATCAGTGGAAAAGAATCCAGCAGACAATCCTTCAACCTGTTGATCCAGCTTTTAGGAATGAGTTAGTTCTGCCACTTGTAGATGTATCTGAAGCATCCAGAATAAACACCTGGAGCTGTTTGAGATCATTTACCTTCAGTTTAAGAAGAGGATCTCCTATCACACCATCAGAAGTTTTCAGTACATCTGAACTGGGAAAGGAACCAGTTATTCACTTTTATTGGACTGTAAACTTTTACCCGCTAAACATCCTTCTGTTAACAAAAAAAATAGAAACATTGTACAAAACACAAGACAGCTTAGCCCAATGATGCTCAATGAAGCATTTGTGCTGCATAATCTGATTCATTTGATGCTTTAATAATGCAAAACATAGTTTCTGCTTTATTACATAGCTGTTAATGCAGAAATGACATGCTTACAAAAGATTTACTATACTACTATTTGCATATAGGCTTCCTTAATAGATGAGAGTGTTTACTTTTCCTTTGAAATAAAAATATTTAGTCTAGGCATTCTAGACTGAATAAAGACTGCCATCTGCTGCGACTGCAGCAGCTAGAGATATGCAGGTTAGCCTCATAACAAGACAATATGTCTTCTCTTGGTCCCTTTATCCTTATCTTCTCTTTTTAGGAGATACTAAGGAGTATCTCCTTTTCCAGTAATGGAGTAAGAGATGTGACTAGAGATATTTACAAAATATTTGGGGTTTTTGCAACATGCTTTTTAGAGCTACAAATCTTTATGCTTTTGTTCTCTTTCTGAAGAACAGAGAGGGAACAAACTGAAATAGGATTTAATTGGATCATAGATTACCCTGAGTTGGAAGGAACCCATAAGGATCCAGGAGTCCAGCTCCTGGCTCTGCAAAAAACAGATCTAACAATCCCACCCTGTGCCAGAGAATATTGTCATACACTTACTGGGTTCTGTTGGCCTTGATGCTGTGACCACTTTGCCAGGGAGCCTGTTCCAGTGCCTGACCACCCTCTGACCAATTTTTTTTCCTGATATCCTATACCTCCCGTGAAAAAGTTCATGTCATTCCCTCTGGTCCTTTTGCTGGCCACCAGATTTAATGGATTACAAAATACATTAACCCACCCAATTATGAAGAACTAAAAGAGATTACAACTTCACTGCCAGTCTTCCCTCTTTACCCTGGCAGCATCACTGCCATTACAGATGCCCATTCAAAATCAAAATTGTTTAACTTAATAACAATTAATTTGCATGTGATTCAAAAACTTCTGTTGAGTTTACTTAACTTTCAGATACTCCAGGCATGACACCTGTAAGAGCAGGCCAGAATCCAAAGGGTAAACTTAGAATTCTGAGAAAAGTGTTTCTGTTTCAGCCCATAATTTATCAGGTATCTTATGAACTCCAGGTAATTAAAAAAAAAAAAAAAAAAAAAAAGAAAGAACCAGAAATAAAAATAGGCCAAAGAAATAAGATCCCAAGTTAAAAGAAGTTTCAACATTACTCTGTCATCTAATGTAAGAGATTAAACAGAAACTATTCCATGTGTCAGGGATACAGTTGATGAACTTTTCTGAAGAAATTTTTTGTTAAAAAATAGTCCTTTGTTCACACAGAAATACTTCTAATGAATGTATGACCTAATTTTGAATGGATAGTTTGTTCTTAAAATCAGATATTGGGGTGTACATTAGTCCTGGTTCAAATAGGAAGGGAAAGAAAACAGGCAAACATATCTCTGTCCTACGGTGGAAAAACTCACAACACGAGCTGCTGGTGATGTCTCTTCCATGCTCACCATGTCTGTAGCCAAGTATGTGTGAGACACATCCTAAGACACCCCCCTCCAGAAAAGATATTCATAGACTGAGAGTAAGAGCTTATATAAACTTAATAGACCTTACATGTCTAAGTCCAGACTCTGACCTACATATTTTTTCATTTATTTCATTCAGTGAATAATTATCTTTTACAAAACAGAACAGCTCCAGTAAGGCAAAAAACATATTTATTACAGAACAACTGTTTATTTAGGGTGTAAATCCAGAGCCCAAAGAGACACAATAGTGCAAACTCACTGTTATGGACTAGGTAGAACAGCAATTTGAAACAACCTAGAGGTTTATAGCTGGAACATGGGTCCCTGATGTCAGAAGCAAGTGCCCTGATAAAAAAGCTACTGGATATGCTGCGAGTGGGGAAAGGTAATAAATATTGCTCTTCACCTTGTTTTTTCTTTTTTTCTTCACTTTAACTGGATAGAAAGGAAAAGCATTTTGAAAAACCTCAAAGCTTCCACAGAAAAACTTCTGTATGGAGAGATCTAACATTACTGACCTCTGTGATCTTTGGATCAGTGATACAAGGAGGGCTGATGATGACATCAAAATCAGGGAGAAAGGAACCAAAAGAATAATACTGACATGAAGGAAGCAGAAGGGCACAAAGAAAATTTCCTTGACGCTCAAGAGGCAGAGCTGGAAAAAGACACAGGAGGGAAGAAAAAGAAGCAACAACAACAAAAAAAGGATCACTATCCTTTATTTGAGGTAGTGACAATTTCACCTCCTATGACATGACGTCATGACAATGTCACTTCATAACTTCACTGACATTCCTAACATTCGTCCCTCTGTTTACCTTAAGAGGCAGATAAGCGCACTCCAGAGGAAAAAACCAAATGCACCAAACAGACTGAATGAGCTGTTTGTTTTGTCCTTAATAATGTCTCTACAGTCAATATCTATTCATCTGACCATCTCTACTCATTTTTTTCACCATATAACAAGGCTCTTCTTCACTAGACAACCACATTTTTGCAACTAAGCAAACAATAAATAACTGGCTCAAAAAGAAAGCATCGCATCACAGCCTTGAGAAACAAGCAAAGGACGTGGCAATCAAACTCTAACACTGACAGGTACAACTTCCATTTCATTTGCTCGATTACATACAGGCAACAGGCAATACCATAAGGTATTTTTACCCTAAAAATACTGAACCTACCAATATTGCTCCTTCCAAGTGGCAAAAAAGAAAAGAAGCTGGGTTCTGGAGAACATGTGCTTCCTCTCTTGTCACAGTCCAGCTGTAAGCACAGAATTTACTCTACAACTTTTCTTCAAATTCCACTCTTGCCAATTATTACCAAAAGAGGATCATTTGAGAAAGAGTAAGGTTTCTATAGGTTTGGGTTTGTTCTTTAATTTTATTCTTCAGGATTACCTGCATGGAAGACACTTCATCTAAGCATAACCATACCTGAGCCATTGTCAGAGATTGAAATGTTGTAATTTATGGCTTAAACATTTTCATTAAGGACTTTTGTGTATTATAGCAAAACTATATTACAAAAGCTGCAGAGAAGACCACCACCCCCTCACTGAGGCCCTGATTCTGGCTGATGAAGATTCTATACTCTTTGGCACGGCAGTGCAGCAGCAGGGGACCCTCACCATGCACAAGATCAGATGGAGGGGAGGAACAAGATGTTTTTGAGACCCCCGGAAGGGTGATATGTTTCCATCTAACCCCTGTCACTCTCTCCTTGTCCCCCCAGCACCCCACACACACTTCTTCTATTTATTTTTCTTTCTCTTTACCTTTTACTATTAAATAAAACATATCCATTTTTTGGCACCAACATCTAACCTCATTTTCTTTTAATCAGTTTTTTGGGTATATTTTCTGCCTCTCTGGGTTTGATCTGCTTTATTTGCGGAGACTTAGTTTCCTCTGCTCTTCTGTGCTTAAGCCACACTGTAACAGCCTCCCTTAAAATGATCTTATGTCACTGTGATTACAACATAACAGCAAATCTGCATAAAGTAGGCTGTTTTTAATACACTGTTTATAATCATCCACTCTTGCCTGACATTGCTTTTCTCCTCTTCCTTATCTGAGGACACAAATCAAAAGACTCCTGTTTTGATTGCACTGTTTGATATGATGAGTATGTGGTCTG
The DNA here is from genome assembly GCA_024500445.1 of Entomyzon cyanotis. Taxonomy (NCBI): domain Eukaryota; kingdom Metazoa; phylum Chordata; class Aves; order Passeriformes; family Meliphagidae; genus Entomyzon; species Entomyzon cyanotis. The sequence goes on from JAKEPQ010000756.1 coordinate 9,167,672, forward strand.
TGCAGGGCGGTTTGTTCTATTCTTAGGATTCTAAAATTATTCCTGCATCTGTAACAGTAAACTCCTCTTCAAACAGCAAGTATACTGTGTGCCCAAGTCATCTTTGACAACGTTGCTTGGCGTACAGAGCCATGTAAGGGTAGCAGGCCCAACTATATAAATAATAATAATAATAAACGGGAGCGGAAAATGAGCTCATGGCAACACTACGAAATGTGTGATTCTGCAATTATATACTTATATTTTAAAATAGATATTTTCATCCTGAAAATGCCAGAATTTTCCATGAGACAGAAATTCTATATTTGCTAATCCCAGTGCAGTTTCACTTAAAACAATAAACTGCTCTTTACATACTTCACTTTCTTGCTAAACTACACTATTAATTCATGACCTCCTGGGGGAAAAAAAAAAAGATGGCTTTTAGATCTGGTAATCCAGTATCATTTCAAATTAAAGTGTTTTATAAGTTTCATCAAAAATGCATATGGCACTTGATTAAATATTCTCAGTGAATAAAAATAAGCAACAAGTAAAAGCAGTAACACTAGATTATGCTCTGAGTTGCAAGAGTAATACTCCAGAAATCAAGTGCAATATGTAATTACTGTGTGCTACCACAGCAGGTCTATTTTCTTTCAGCTATGCTGACTAAAGTTGCGGTTAACTGTCCACTGGCTGAACAACTTAAGGGATTGTCAGCTATTGGTAGAGAAAAACATGGTTTCAAAGCAAAAGTGATTTAACTCAAAACTACTACTTCGAAACAACCAAAACCATCAGTGTTTAATGAACATCATTCTCATACTAAATCCAAAACAAAAAATTGGACCAGCTAGTTGGAATAAAATTAACTATCCCAGATGAAACCCGGTTAGGTTGCCTTCAAAATAATTATTATTTATTAAATAAATATTATTATTTATTAAATAATTATTCTTTCAAAAAGAAGCAATGATGCAAATATTGATTGCAAGTATCAATGGGTTGTTTGGGATATATTTGGGATATTTGTCATGTGGCTTAATCTTTCCATGTCATGTTAGTAATTTTTTTTTTCCTGATTATTTTTCCCAGTAATAACTTCAGTTAAGGTTGGCATTGATAGGTACTGTTTATAAACTTACAAAGGAAAATCAACTTTTAAAATTAGTTCCTGTAGTAGGACAATATTGCATAGTATTATTTTACTTTTAAAAGGAGCCTGCCTTTGTAAATATAAATTTGATTTAGCATTATTTATTTGTAGAAATTACATTTTAAAGATGATATTGAAGAAGAATTTAACAAAACAAAACAAAAAAGAATAGTATTTAACATAAAAGGCAATATTTTTGTCAAGAAAAGAAAATTATAAGGTAAGGCAGAGTGAGCCGACCACATTGTTTAGCTCAAATGGCATGGAAAAATTGATATACTCTCTTTGGGGACACACCAAAAATAAAACACATAACACGTTTTTAGGTTTCTGGAAGTTTCTGGAAATCTGAGCTATTTTCCCTGCTATTCATACTAGTGGCAATAAATAGGTCTTTACAAAGATTTGTTTGTTCATTCATTCCTAAGGAACAATTATGCAAAGCCCTTATGCAAGACAAATCAGAATTCCAGGTCCAAACCCTATAGCCTCACATGGAAATGTAAAACTTTTCCTAAAAATACTTAAAAATTTATTTAGGTAAAGGTCTCTCCATATTATTAAGAAAATTATGTCCATTCAGAGGTATTTTTAGACAGTATGATAACTTTAATTATCTAGCAGAAAAAGAGACACTTCTGTATGTTTTATACTGAGATTATAGATATAGTTTCACAAAGCTCTCTTCTCTATTGGCTGTGGACAGCAGTTTGCATGAAAATAGATTAACTGCACTTATTAAAAGAAAATAATTGCACTTTACGAGCAAGAGACTGAAATTTTTTTGCAGTTACACTAAACATGTATAAGTTTTTTATAAATATAAAATAAAAAAATATAAATAAACAGTGAATCTCCTAATCTCCAAAGTTCCAGCTCACCTGCAGTATCCATAGGATCATCAGATTTCCTGTATCGTCTCAGTGCAATGGGCATGCTCAGTGCTTACCTACTGATCAAAAAGCACCATGTAAACACAGCACAGCAGGTGCTAATAAGCAGTTAAATTAAAACATTGTTCAAATAAAGGGACCTAAGGCTATGCAAGAATAATTTTCTAATAACTAACTCTGGTCGTGTCATTTGGCCTAATTTTAAACATGGCAAAACTCCTATTCAAGTCAGTAGACTTACACCACATGATTGTATGGATTTCAGAGCTACTAAAGATTGCTTTAGACAAATCGCATGCCATAAAAACTCACAAAGTTTCCAATTTCTTGTGAATCAAAGCCAGACTCCTCTCTATAGCCTGTCTATAATATTACCTTCTTCATAGCAATTAATATTAAAGAGAAATGTACAAGAAATTCCATTTAGGGAAAAAACCAAACAAACAGGATCTTCTGTCCCTGTTAAAAGATCATTTAACTTTTTATATTTAAATATCGGGCTAAACCAGAAGCACTAGGATTATATCTCCTGTTAAATTTGTTCTCAGAATCACAGAATCATAGAACCAATCTCATCTCCAGAGATGTTCTTGGGAAAACGTTTCACAATTTAGCTAAATATTAATAAAATTTGAGTAATAGTATTGAAGAGCTCTTTGCAGTTTTTGTAGCAATAAGAGTTGAAGGTAAAACATTTGATGTCAGAAAAAACCCTGTATTTTCTGTTAGTAGTGTGTTCAAAATGGTTGAAGATCTTATCTGCAACAGAGAGTGGTGGATGGAGATGCTAAAACGTGCTACCTTAAATCCCTAAATTATTGGCTTTATCCTTTGCATCACCAGAATCACATAATATCCCGAGTTGGAAGACATAAGGACTACAAGAATCACATGTGCCTGAGAGTGATGTATTCAAGTCAAGTTTCTCTTTAAATATAAGAAAACCACAACTTGTTTTATAACTTCTTGAAATAGCCCTGTTTCAATCTGAACTATTCACTGTGGATTTTGCATTGTTTCATATTGATACAAAATATTAACTTCCATCTAAACACAATTATCAGGCATCTTTTCTTTGGTGACAGACAAGATGATTCACCGGTCAAGGGACTCTTCACCTTGCATGATTGGCATGTTTCTTTTGATTGCTGCCAAAAGCTTACTACATCCCAGCAGGAGTCACTACAAACCAGAGCCACACATCCTGTCTTTGGCCACTCATTTTATAACCAGTATTTGAAAATATTCTTTGAAAATTACTTTGGATAAAACTTCAAAGTATCTACCCTATGCCTAGGGATAGACAGAAAGCATAATTGAAAGTAATATATTTCTGTAATAACACTTTTCTGTAGGGATCAAATTATGTCCTGAATTTCTCAGCATTTATTATTTCATTTAAATATTCATAGGAAGAATGGAAATATTCCTGAGGCCCACAATATGTTATTTTATGGCATCTCATTTTTGTGCAGGAATGCCTTTAATTGGGGTATTTTTTTGCCGTAGTATGCTTTCTTCAAGGAAAAAAGATTGCTAGACTGTAAAAAAGACATAGTAATAATACAACAATCTCAGAATTATATTTCTATGCAAAGGATTCCTATCCAAAGCTTTTGCATAAGTCAAGAATAATGGACTTCAAAAAACCTCAAACCTATACTAAGGTAAGCGGCAGTTAGAATTCCTGGAGGAAATCCTTTGCCGCTTTTCCTAAGAGTTGAAAAATAACAGAAGAATTGATGGTTACTGGAAAACAGTACTAAAAGGGAAGCTATCCCAACGTGAAGGAGAAGTAAGAAGCAGTAAGAGAATAGTAGGATTACAAGAAATATGACAAATAACCTAAATTAATATAAACATGAAAATTAGGAATAATGATATAATTAGGCATGAGTTTAAAGAGATGGCATGAACACTGAATAAAATAAGCAAGGCAAACAGAAGACCACTTCTAACTGTCAAGGGATATAAAGGAACAAGAAAATATTTTAAAAATAACTTAGAAGAAAACAACAGAAGAAAATGAAAATCTGCTGTTTAAATATGTACCAAAAATAACAAGCAGTAGAAGATACAATAAAAGATGATTTTTCTTTTTTGTTTGTTTGTTTTTCCAACCACTTTTCTGAGAAAAGTTGATTTAAATGAGATTTGGAACATTGTTTAAGAATTATTTGGCCTGGTTTTTTAAGGATACTCCAGAAAAATCCAGTGGATCTTTGGGAACATTTTTAAGTATTTAAATGCTGTGCAATCTATTCTTCTTTTCTTTCCAGACAATTCATAGCTATCTTGAAGCACAAATCAGAGGACAAGGCTAAAAAAACAAATATAATATTTTACCTTATCTTCTACTGGATTAGAAAAGACAGAGATGTGATGTATCACGGTCCGGGAGGGCTGCACAGGCTGGCTCCCCTCCGGACCGGGATCCCTGGTCCGTGTTATTCCACTGGATCTGGGGCGGGCGGCCCCCGAGGTTCTGCAGCATGGCGTGAGTCTTCAAACCACGTCAATTCAAGCAGGAATATAGTGAGATGAAGGAAGAACTGGACTCCATCTCTGTTCTGGCAAGGAGGTTTATTTGGGGTAACGGGGGAGAGGGTCACAGGGAAAGGAGAAGGGGAGGGAAGCAGGAACGGGATAGGGGCTGCCAGCCCGGAGATGCAGAGACCTCGAGCTGATCCAGACATCGCCTTATAAAGGGAAAGGAGGGGGAGGGACTGTCTCCCCTAGCGCCAGTCCCGGGGAGTCTGAAGGGAAGACAGGCATAGGGAACCCACCAATAGATTTCGGGGTACAGCAGAGCATATTTCAAAATGAACCAATGGTATACAAAGCAGAGGGACAAAGGAGCACATGGAATCCTAAAACCCCACGTTGCTACAGAGATGTGCAAAGAAACACTAATCAGTCTATTTTCAGAAAATGAAACAACTATGATTTAAGTTATTAAACATTTTATTAACACCTAGAAAATACAACTGTGGCATAGATTTCTCAAGGACGAAAATGCCAAACCAGTGGTTTTCCTCCTTATCTAAACATATGGCCAAATGAACATGATACATATTTACAAATATTTTGATGCTTTTCACAAACAAACACCTCATAAATTAAGGAAGCTGTCTAAATAAACAAACAAACAGGAAATAAATGAAAAATTCTCAAAGCAATGTGGACAAGCTTATACATAATTACACTCTCAAGGCACTGCAAGTGGTTTCCAATTGACATCTCCTCTGGAGTCTATTCTACTCATTTGCCCTTGAATAATGAAACAATTTTATGAGAAAATGGAAAATGCAGTCACAAAAATTATAGACAATAGCAGTCTAGGCAAGGTTATGAATATTTTAAAAGAGAGGATGCACATTCACAGTGGTCATGAAAAACAGGGAAGAATCTTTACTGGAAGTAATATGAAAATCCAGGTGGATACCATATGATTGTATTTCAGAAGAGAAAGTGAATTGTGCAAATAGGAAATAATTGGCTAGGAAGAAATATAGAAATTTTTTAGCAACGCATCTGGGAGGATTTGGGGTCTAAAAGCTACAAAAATTCCAACGTAATTGCTTTACATACTGCCAAGAATGTCATGTGTAAGAGGCACAAGGAAACTATTCCTCTCAATAAATTTCTAATACAGTCTCGGATGCTGTTCAGCATGCTAGTTTAAATGCCAAAATAGAGAGACACTTAGCTTATAGGGAAACACGGAGGAAGTGTGGTTTGCTTCATTTAGAAAACAGGAAGGTAAAAAAGATGTAGATAAGAAGGAACGTTATTCGAGTATTTAATTTTTTTTCCCTAAAGGACTATGATCAATTATATACTGCAAAACCATTTTCAGGAAAAATATTTAAATTAAATATGAAGGAAGACATCTAATCTTTATGCTCAGTGGAACTTAAGCATTTTAAATACCCTTTGCCAGAGATATCCAGCACAATAAAAAAAAGTGATTTCTGAAGAAATTCTCAACTGCTTTTAAATGCATTTTTCCTAATCTCATGGCTTTATACATCAACAAGGTCTGCTATTCATGATCATGCTTTTCAGGATGGGAAGCCTAAAAATTGGTTTGCTGCAGAGGTGCTTAGGAGGCCCACTAGTACAATTTATTGCTCATCTTGTTAAAGCCTACTGATGATTTACAGTGTGTGGTGGTGGATGATACCACCTCGGGAACTGCTGGGGAGTCCAAGTGGTCCCAGTACAGCAGCGTTTCAATGGTGGGAAACTTCCTAGTCTGAGTAACACGATAAGTCCCTCCCCAAATTATGTAAATCCCCCTGGCTGTAACCCAACCCCTGACTCCATCCATCCCTTCTCCCCATTGGTTGTGGTGTTCCACCGCCTCCTCTCCCGTGACCCCAGGTGATCCCTATATCTAGGGACACTGAGGTACTCCTCTTCCTCTTTAATGCTGAAACCCTTCAGAATAAATATCTGGAACATCCAGCTGATTGAGCCTCTGGATTCTTTGTCTCTAGTAACGTGTGAGCTATCCAGCTCTCTGGGTAAGTGAGAATCTGTGCCTTACACCAGCTCGGGTGTGAGAAGGGTCTTTCTGTACAGCACCAGAGCAGTGCTGGCTGGAGTGATCTCTCAATAGCCTTAGAGACACTTTCGGTAAACGCAGCGGCCTGTTCCACCCCTCCCCACCCACTGCATTAGAACTGTTTTTCTTACAGTGACATGAAAACCTCAAAAGAATACCTACAGTAAGAATAATTAATTTATTGTAAGATATATTAAGAAAAAAAAATTCTCCACACAATTGTCTTACTGAAAGCATGATTTTTTTAAAATACTGCTCTCAGATGACAATTTTCATTTGGTGACATATCATTTTGTTTTAAATCAGCCATGTCATCTTATTCTGATGCAACAAGATGAAAGACAAAATTGAAATATTATTAAATCTGACAAGTCAAGCAAGAAAAACCAAAGTTGTTTATACTTTTTAAGACCTTATTTAGTCATAATTAACTCCTTCAATAAATGTAGCAGAATGAGAACAAGCTTATACTTTTTTTATTTTACTTATATTAAGACTAGAAAACAACAGACTTTTGCTAATATAGCTGGTTGAAAGTTGTGATGACAATACCACAAAATAATATTGTTTGATTTACTCATTTGAATGAATTATAAAGATATTCAAACAGTGTATTTTAAGCTGTCATAGTTGCTGGTTTGTCCAGCATGGTGAAGATGGGTTATATTGCTGTTTGAATCTTTGTATTCTGCATATGTATCATATTCTCAGTCAAATCGACGTCTTCCCAGTGAGTGCAGCTCTATATATAACCAAAAAACAAAATTATCAACTCATCCAAAAAAATTGTTAATGGAGCAAAGAAAAGGATAGTTCTGTAAAACAAAAGAAAATAATGCCAGCATCTATATCTTCTAATGTCTGAGAACTGATTAAGTTATTGCCATTTTCCTTTAGGTATAACTTTATCCTTTTCTTACCAATAATATCATTCTCCAACATACGATTTTTATGGATTTCATAGGACGTTAGGCTGGTCTAAGGCAAGAAGTAGTTATTCAAATATAAATTGTAGTTTGATCACTGCAGTGAGGTTGCCTATCAGCTCATCTGATGAGGGTTTTAAAGAAATGGGCAACTGAACACAAGAAAAAAATTACAAAATTCACTTACCATTAAAGACTGTCCTGTAACCTACCAGGTTTTTCCAGTTTCTTGCCAAGTTCTACTACAATCCTAATCCCAATGTTCAAAGTAACCATGAAAACTCCATTCTTCAGTTAACAAAAGATTTTGATAAGAATATGCCAAAACGCAGTAATAATTACAGTTTGGAGAAAAGATGTATTATTTTCTAATATTATACTATTATCTTCTTGAATATGTAACATTATTAAAGTAATAAACCCAGGAGCCTGCAGGGCTGGGTCTTCCTTATCCCAGCTCTGCAGGGGGCCTTCAGAGAATCCTTGATGCCGTAAAAGGGTTATTCAGCAGTAGCCAAAGCACTGCTGTGTAACCAACATTGTTCTAGCTAGAAGTACAAAGCCCAGCAGGCTGAGGGCTGCTGTGGGGAAATATAACTCCATCCCAGCCAGACACAATCGAGCTTGTGTCCATTAATTCTTGTCTTCTGCTGTGACTTCTGAGTGACCCCACCCTCTATACCACCCTGTTACATACTTCAATATCAATAAGATCTTCCCTATGCCTTCTTTCCTGATGCACTGTGGTTTAATAGAAGCCTGTATCATCTTCAGTCATTTCTTCTTGTCTTACCCACTGATTCTGCACATGCAGATTCTGGTCATGCTGAATAATTTCACTTCTTTTGCAGTGACAACACTGAAAATAAAGGCAAAATTCAGAGCATAGCAACTTCATTCTAGAGCACTAGGAGTGCTTCACATTGTGTGTACTCAGTTTAAGGAAACATGATGCTATTTGTGCTGTTGGTAAGAGAGTAAAATGTTTATTTAGTTTGAACACAAATGTTCTCATACATCTGTGCAGTAAAGTGTAACCAATTGCACAAGGTGAGATACCTAGAAAATCCATGGAAGAGGATCCAAGTATCTCCCTCAAGTTTAGCTTTGTTACAAAGAACATTTAGCCAAAGCTGGATTTTTAATTTGGTTGAAGAAAAACTCCATTGTTGTCATTACGGAGACTCGGCTCAGTTAAATAAAGAATATTGGCAACTACTTTTTGTCAGGATATTTTTGAAGAAATTAGGCTTGTGAAACTCTACTTTCTTGTCACTCTGGAAGCAGGGAGCAAATCTGCAATGATGCCAGATGGCAGGGACCAGGGCAGGGACAGCCGGGGAAAGAGGTAAACATCAAGGACAACAGACTGCCATAGTTGCCTGTGCCAGAGGAGGCAGAGATTGGCTATCCAAGAACAGCAGCCAATACAACTGGCACAGCTTGCCACAACTGACTACCTCTCTCCCATCCAGTCCCACCCTGATCTCTCCTTTCCCTACACTAAAAAGGAGTCTCAACCCTCATCGCTTCCCAACAGTCCATGAGACACAGTGCTTGTGGCAGGGAAAGGTGACATGAGTAAAGGAGATATTTCATACCCTTGGGTAAAAGAAATACTAAATACCAAAGCACATATATTCTTTAGCACTATTGCACTACCTCTGGATTAAAAATAAAACATCTATTTCAGAGGGTTTTTTGTTATTGAGTAATAAAGTGATGCACTGAAAGAGTGACATCCCTGCTACTAAAAAGATTTCCTTTGCAAATCTCTTTTCTCTAGATTTCTGATTGTTAGTTGGTATTTTTGTATTGCTTTTAGGTTTCAAAGTGTGCAGTGCTGAGAGACCATTTTAGCACTGAAAGGCAAAACAAAAGATGATTGATGTACTGTCTTCCCATACAATACTAGACAGCTTGCTTTCCTGAGGTACACTTTTAATATAAAAATAATAAAAAGCTGCACTTTTAATATAAAGGTAGTTGTATTTCCCTCGGCTTGTTTGCTTCCAAGGAGAGCTAGATTTCTAAGTAACCAGCAACCATCCCTCCTACCTTGCCCCTTCACTCAGGGAGGCAGCTTCTTTGCTGATACAGGTGTCATAAACGTACACCTAATAAATTAATCTAATCCACTAACAGGAAATTAAGAAGGGGAAGAGGCCCTGAAACTCCTGCCACCATGCATTTATTTCATCTCTTTACTCACAGTAGCAGCCAGACAGAAAGGACTGTGAGGCTTTGCCACACATAATATTTCCCTTATCTAACGAGATGGAGACACAACATATAATTTTAAATAATGGGAGATTTTAATGCCATGAAGTCATGGATGAATTAATTTGTTTATAAAAACAAGATTATTTCCCCTACAATTCTAAAACATCAATCTGTTACTTTCTTTTTGGGACTGAAAAGCTCCCAGCCTGGATTGCATGCATCATTTTGAGTTTCAATACCTCTGGTGTAAAGGTTTAGCCTTACAGCATGTGCATCTATAAATTAACATAAATTGCCGTGTGGAAAGTCACTAAAGCAGCTGTTCTACTTAGTTAAGATTGATAATTGGACTCTGAGCTATTCAGAAATTCATGAGTGAAGTATATTGATCTAATCCCAAACATTATACAAAGAACGAAAATCAAAATGTGACTTTTTCATGTTAACTACTTATTACGTATTTTTAATTAAACTGTGTCACCTTGTTTAAAAATACCTATTACTGTGCTGAAAGAAGTGTTAAGTCTCATTAGACTTTTCCAAAACCACATTTTTCAACAAAAATGTATATGCTGTTTTAAAAGTAATTTATAGTCTTGAAAAAAGGTCACTGTTACCTTTTCCAACTAATTCCTTCCCATTCAGAGAAGGCTCAACTCTTCTGTCTATATAAAAAAAATGGCAATACTTAATGTCACCTGGGAAATCCCACCTACACAAAACCCTAACACATAAACTTGTCTATAAAACAGCATCTATGTTTTGACAGAGAAAAAAATAACCTTGGAAAACTGATATCCTAGTTCATAGCAATACCCTGGGATATTCTACAGAGTATTCTGGTTTTCCCTCATAGTTTTAACTCATCTTTCTTTACATCAAATATATACTTTTTATTCATTCATATGACAATCTTGTGGACTTATCTTGAACTTGGGATCAACCAAGATCATACAGAGAGCAGACAAGGTGAGGAATGTTTTTGCAAGGTCACATGTTTTGGAGTCACTTGACACTGATGGAAATAGCTGAGTTAACAAAGTGATTATCCAGGAAAAAATCTCCAGGATAGTTACAAAAATTGCTGCTATCTCTAACCTATCACTATTTCATACAATATTCCGCATACAAAGTGACTTTCTAGCTCTGCTCTTCTTTTCTGCTTGGAAAAAATGCAGATCTACTTTTTGCTCCTTTCCTTGTATGGAAGAAGCAGCAAATATAAGAAGTATGTGTTCACCTCTGAGAGTTCATGTCACTCAGGGAATTGGAGAACAGAAAAATTAATTAAGGGCCCTCAGAAAGCTGAACTGCCAAAACCAGTATGAGAAATGAGCAAACCATAAATTGTTGGAGTAAAAGACAAACAAATGTAACGGATGAGGACAATTAATGCATTCATTTTTCAATGATCAGAATATTCTGAAGCTGCAGTTTCAGACAAGAAAATCCTATGTTCTGCAAGTGAAGAGATGAAAAAATATATTATGAGAAAAAAATGTATTGATAACATTGCAGTTGCATGACAGGAGGCTTCAGGAAGCAGTATACCTGTAAGTGGAGACAAAGCCAAATTATTTTCTTATGCATTAATCTGATACATTTTAAGTCTTTATTATGCACTTGGAGCTTCAGATGTTGAGATTATCAACACTGAGTATTCATTCACATCTTTCCTTACAGATCAGCTCTCTAAATGCTAGTTCCAGGCAGCTTGTTGACATTCTGCTCACTCTCATCAGAAGAGAAAAAAAAACCAACAGTCAAAGGAAACAGGTGTGAGGAGAAAACTAAACAGAATTACGGGAGCTGGTATCTCTTTCTACATGTTTTTCTTAAAATTATTTTTGAACCAGTGTGCCTACAAAGAAACGAACAAAAAGATAGAGCAAGAGATAAAGCATTCTCTGATTTTTACCCTTTTCTGCAGTCAGACAGGGCAGAAGTGGTGAAAATTCCAGTCACCAACAAGGCTTTAAGGAAAGAAAGCAGAATATGTGTTTTGGTTTGGGGTTTTTTTTTTTTGCTTGGTTGTTTTTTTCATTTTCTCACTATGCGTCAGTTTGAGTAACACTGACATTATCATTTAATACTTAGTGATGCCCTGTAACTTTACGACGGCTTTCCTTTTACAACCAGAATAAAAGATTTTACTGTGCTTCACACTACTTACAGTGGAAAACCAAGAAAAGATAAACACACAAGCAAAGCTCCCAGTCAATCAAGCCTTTTTTCCGCTCATCTGACATTTGACTTGGAAGTCAGAAAGAGAGAGCTAGCAAGGTCTTGTACATAAGCATCATCTTGGATTTCCAGCAATGTCAGAAACCTTTTCAGAGTGCAACAGCACCTGTGAATGAGCTACTAGCTTCAAAATGTGTTATTGGGACTTAGTTTTACCTAATCTACATTCCTTCTCATAGTGTATTTCAAAAGGGTGAATATGCCTTGGAAACAGGGTCAATTACCGTGAGAACAAACAGAATAAAAGGGGATGCTGTATCTTAGTCATTCCTCAGTCAAAATAAAGGTTTGATTTAGAATGCTGAACCTTTTAGATTTTCACTCCAAAATGTGACCCTGTCTGTTCTGTCAATCTGCCAGATGCAGAGTTGAAATACATGGTGAAACATTTTAAAAATGATATTTTTAAAGATCCTCAAGGCTGTCAAGAAAACCTCAGTTTTCCACATGAAGGCAAACTACACACAGTAGCAGCATTACCAAGCACAAAGTTCAACCATCGAAACAGGAAGAAAAGAGCAGGTTTGGGTTCAGAAACTGTTCATTAATTTTTCCCAAAACCTTCCCCATTATGAGAAAATGGACAACAAGACTTGTGAAGGGGAAATAGACACAAACAGAAATCCTATTATGTAAGAAATGCGTACCAAAGCAATTCTTCCCAGATAAATTTATCACACAATTCAGCTAAATACAGATTATAAATTATCAGTATTGACATGTATTGTGAAGAGAGCAAGAAAAATCAAACTTAGTGCTTTAGGACACAGAATGACATATTTGCCCCTTTTAACTTTGATTCTGCCAAGTTTCAACCACTGCAAAAATGCTTTGAAAATATCAGTCATTTAGGAAAAGTAATTTGTCAAGAATGCATTGTACCACTCTGCTTGAGGTAAAATAGTGCCGTTCCTCTCTGAAACACAGCTTTTTCTGGGAACTTAAAGGAAAAAAAGTTTGGTCATGGAAAGGGTAATTTTTTTTATAATTATGTATTATTTGCTGGAGAAGCAGTTTTAAAACTGTATTCTGTGAGTTGTTAAGTAGAAAAATAATCTCACAAATATTAAAGTGCTGCAGTGATTTGTTCCAAGAGGAGACCAAAAGAATTTCTCTCCCCTTAACTAACAAAGTGAAGTCTGATAAGAAAGAGCACAATTCCCCATAAATGTACAAGGGAGGAAAACACAAATCCCACCCAAAATGTGTGGACACTGAAAGAAAGTAGTTTAAACCTCAGCAGAAGTTCAGGAGGAAAACAATCACTTTAATCTTATGTTACTATAACACTTAAAGTATGGGGAGCCTTCCAAAGGGCCAATATATTACTCCTTTTTCACTGAAACTTAGCGGATTTCATGCCCATGATCCTTCTGGAAAAAAAAAAAAAGAGAATGGTGTGAGCCAAGAAAACTCTTACAACCTGTTTGGCAACATCTAGCTTTGCTGTTCTAAGATATTTCATTTTGAAAGTGTAATGCAATGTATTTTGACCCCAAAGTTCTGCTCTCCCCAAAAAGTGTTTTGTCTATGTACCTACACAGAATGGGTTTTCCTCTGTGTTTTCTCCCGAGTTGTTCAATTTCTCCTTAAAAAAAGTAAAGTATTGAGAGCTTGAGGTGAAAGTTTAGGGGTAAGAGACACAAAGATCCTTTGAACAATTCTTTAACTTCCAATAACAAAACTCATCTGAAATGAGGTAAAAGACAAATTTTCTGCTTGTATTCCCAAGGAATTCTGAATGCTTCTTTAAAACTCCTTTACTTTTTCCTAAAAAAAACAGTAAATATAACTAAATAAACCAAAGTGGTTCCTTCCCCTTCTTACACATCTTGGTGACCAAAAGGTAATGTTCTTTTCCCACACATATTTTAAATACTCCAAAAATGTCATTGTCACTAGTTTGATTTACAGACAGAAAAAATATAAACTATTTGTGCACGCTGTACTACAGAATTAAAATTTCTGGCAAAAAGATATAAATTTCTGTGCAGACAGCCTTCGTCAATCTACAAATGAGGTTTCAGAGGTTTCCTAAATGTTTTCTGAACCCAAATTTCTGTTTTTCTTTTAAATATCAGTACTAACAAAAGTATTTTTTTCTTTCTTGCAATTATTAAAAAGCTGAAGGGGCTTATGCTGATAAAGATTTTCCCATATTATTTTAGGATATACACTAAGATCAAGTTCACATGCATCCCCAACCTCCTCACCAGCATGGCAGCACAAAAAGAGGAAAGGCATTGGACATGTTCAGCAATAAAAAAAAATCTCTGTATTATCAACCCTGTATTCAGCACAAACCCAAAAGACAGCTCCACACCAGCCACTGTGAAGAAAATTAACTCTGCCCCAGTCAAAACCAGCACAATCAACATGTACATGTTAAAAAACAAGCTACTGCAATAAAACAACACTTTCTGAGTTGCAGCTCACTGCTCCCTTTGCAAGTAACACTCAGTTTCCTTTCTGTCAGATATTATTCATGGTCAATCTTAATCCAGAAACAAAAAATTGACAGGGGAAAATTGTAACTGTGAATATTGCATTTTTCCTCCCCTTCATTCCTCCATTATCAGAAAAAAAAACCCTGTATTTTTTAGGTATACATATAAACAAATTTTCTTAGTATTACAACTAAGATAGTACCCATGACTTTGCTCTAAACTTGACTTGATTTACAGATTTATATATATATATATATATGTAAGATATATGTAAAAGCATGCACGTTGTACATATATATTCACAGGGAGAGCTAAAACAAAGCAGCAGAACTCCTTTTCAGTGCCTGAATTCTGCATCTGCATTTGGCAAAGCAGATATAAGTTACAGTCAGTACAAACCACTTTTATTTCACAAGGCACATCATATCCTCAATTTAACTATTCTTTCATGGGTTTGTTTTATCGTGCCTATTGTACATAATACAGACCATTCTAGTTTCACATTAAGTAGGCAATATGCGACAAGCTCAACAAAATCATTAGCTCTCAAAAAAGAAATCATGAATGACATTTGTCTTCATATATCCCATTATATTAGTAAAAACACAAATTAAGAAGATTAAACATCATAAATTTCCATTGTACAGAAATCATTATATATTCTCTTAAAGAAAGTAAATGCTAGGAGTTGCACTTAACTGCTACAATATTTGCAGAAATATCTGTTGTGTAATTTTAGCGTCATTCTGGATGCATTTCAGAGCTTAACAGAGCAGGCTGTTCTTCCTTTTGTGCAACTGCTGATATGACCACTGTTACATTTTTTACTGCTGTGCGCTGATTTAAATTTCTTTAATTAGCTTTAAAAATGGGCATTTCATCAAACGCACCACACTATGAATTTACACTTGGTGAGACAGAGTATAAATCCAGAAATCATACTAACTAGCTTTCCAAAAACATACCTGCTCTCATGATACACAGTTACAGTTGTTTCAGAGTTGCAAAAATGCAGCAAAATGGCCAAAGAATTACAGATAATAGAACACTACTTATTCCATAAGACATCCCCTTCCATGGGAGGGGTGTGATAGCATAGACAGTAGGGGTTGGAGCCTATAGAAACAGATAAAGATGTGAAGAAATAAAGGCAGAACAGCTGAGCCAGAAAAAATGTATTTAGAGAGCAATACTGTTTAGAAAGCCTTGTATCACAATCTGGTATCACATTACTACCCCAGCCTTGCTAGCGCCTTCATATCCACCAAAGAACAGCCAGGACCATTTTACTGGGAGGAGTAAGACTCTGGGTGAGACTTTGGCAACTATTTCCCCTGCAGAAAGCTATTGACTGACCTGACAGCGTGGTTCACAGTTTTGAGGTTCCCATTTTATAATCACACTAATGAAAATGAGGGAGTATGAAAATCATAAGCTACTCATAATGCCACAGGCCTGAAAATACGAGGAGAGAACTTTGTATGCTTCTCTGGACCACATGTTTTTAAGTCCACCCATGTAGTTTGTAGCGATGTGGTTTTCCAGATTTCCACGAGGTTTTCCTTTGTTCCCCTGCTCTGTATGTTATTGGCTGTTTTTGAAATATGCACCCTGCCTTATTAGCAATCTATTGGCGTGTTCCCCTGCCTGTCTTCCCTTCAGACCTCCGGGGATTGGCTCTGGGGGGGGCCAGTCCCTCCTCCTTTCCCTTCCCTCATAAGCAGATGCCAGCGTAAGCCTTGGGGTCACTATCTCCGAGCCTGCCAGCCCCCCTACTCCCTTCCCCTGCTTTCCGCCCCCTTCTCCTTCCCTGCAACCTCACCCGAAGACCCTATTAAACTTCCCTGGCAGACCCGGAGATGGTGTCCAGTACATTCTTTTGTCTCACCATGTTTCCTGCTAGAATTTCTGTGTCTGGAGTCTCATGCCACACTGAGTGCACCTCGGGGCCGCCTGGCCCGGACTGCATGGAGATATGCACCCCGGCAGACCCCGTCTTATGAGGTTGCCGCTTCCTGCCGTCCCCCCGCAGCGAGAAACATCAGTAGTTGAACTTCGAGAATACTTGAACTTCATAGAATCATAGAAGGGTTTGGATTGGAAGATACCTTAGAGATCATTCCATTTCAACCCCCCTGCCATGTTCAGGGACACCTTCCACTAGATCGGGTTGTTCAGAGCTCCATCCGACCTGGTCATGGACATTTCCAGTGATGTGGTATTCACAGCTTCTATGGGCAACTTGTTGCAGTGTCCCACCATCTTCACAGGAAAGAATTGTTTCCTCATA
The DNA here is from genome assembly GCA_024500445.1 of Entomyzon cyanotis. Lineage (NCBI taxonomy): Eukaryota > Metazoa > Chordata > Aves > Passeriformes > Meliphagidae > Entomyzon > Entomyzon cyanotis. The sequence goes on from JAKEPQ010000756.1 coordinate 9,184,403, forward strand.
TCTAACATAAACCTGTCCTCTTTCACTTTGAAGCCATTCCCACTTGTCCTGTCACTCCAGGCCTTTGTAAATAGTCTCTCTCCATGTTTCCTGTAAGCTCCTTTCAGGCCTGAAAGGCTGCAATTAGGTCACCCCAATGCCTTTTCTTTTCCAGGTTCAACAATTGCAATTCTCCAGTCTTTCCTCATAGCAGCCCTACTCCAACCCTCTGATCTACTTGGTGCCTCCTCTGGCCTGGCTCCAACAGCTCCCTGTCCTTGCTGTGCTGGGAGCTCAGAGCTGATGCAGCACTGCAGGTGGGGTCTCAGCAGAGCAGGGCAGAGAAGGCAGAATCTCCTCCCTCCCCTGCTTTGCATCCCCACAGGGTTTTAGTCCAGCACATGGAGGGGTCTCTGGGATGCCAGTGCACATTTCTTGTTTTTTGCACTGCAAAGCCTCTCATCCACCTTTCCCCTTCACCCTGCATCTCCCCCTACCCCTGCCAAACAGAGGATGGGATTTTTTTTAAATTCAATCACTTGAGGAACTCTTAAGAGCATGGTGATATCTGCTCCAACTCCAGATCAGAATCATCACAGATCTGAGTGATTCACATTAGTTTGTGGTCTTCAGCAGAATTAACAGGATTTCAGAATTCAGCAATCCCAACCAAGTAGTAAAAATGATTATTTTTTAAAAGCACACAACTAGGTCTACAGGAGTGGATCATGTAACCAGCTGGTCCTACTCTAGCTTCAAAGTACAATATGACCCCATGAAAATTTTCATCAAAAATACTAATGCTACCAAAAAAACCCATCAGCCAGTAGAGCCACCCGACAAATCTAGCTCGATTCAAAACTGCTCAGTTAAACCACCTTCAAGGATAACCTCCCCACCACTTCTCTCTGTATCTTCCTGGACAAATTCATTAAATAGCTATAATTTTGATGTAATCACACTTCAGAATCACATCAGACTTTTGTTCTTTTTCCCATGTAACACATTAAAAATTATTACTGGTGTAAAATATTTGATGCATTATATGATTCAACAATCCACTTTACAAAGTATGAAAATTAATAAGAAAACTTAGAGTAAAATTTAATTACTTAAATGCATTTTACTGTGAAACGTTACACAAATTATCCCATATGATTCTCCTGTCTGAGAAGCTTGAAGTTTCACTCTTGTGGTGAGCTGCCATCTGGGTGGTAGGTAGATTCTGAAGAGTTACAACCGATTTGAGGTGCCTCTGTGCTAAGGTACCTGTGAATCATTTGTTTGAAAAAGATATGATTTTCAGATCTCTGGATTTAAAGAATCAGACTTAAGCCTCAAAATTACTCTGCTAGTTTGAAAAGAGGTAAAGAAAAGAAGAAATAAACCTATCATGAATTTAAAATACAACTTTTCACAGGAACAAATGCAGTGGCACCAAAATTTTCCTAAGACTTTGAGGAAAAAAAGAGAAAAAGAACGTATTAACATGTAAAAACCTATCCTATCTTTTTTCCCCAAGACATACTAGAGGAGAATCAAACATGACAAATAGATAAAATATAAATCCTAGTAAAGGCAAATAAATTTAGTGGGTTATTTATTTTAACTAGAGTGGTTTAGGTATGCAAATACCATGTTAGACAAAATTCCATACTTTCTAGCCATCCTCAAAACAATGAAAAGTCAACTTTACCCCCTGCCTTGTACTGCACAGACTTAGTCCTTTCCATTGAAGAGTGTGTTATGAAATTAGAACAAACATTCATTTTCAAAGCAAAGAACATAACCCCTGGGGAAAAGCCATGTGTATCCTGACAGTATTTGAGCAATTAGTATTAAATTAACTGCTTGCATCACGAATTAATATCTTGACCTTCTATTGATGTGAGAAGCTCTGGTATAAGAGCAAAAGAGGAAGTCAACCTGTATTTGCTCTCCTCTGAACATTTGAAACAATTATTCTTAATAAAGTGGCTAAATCCTGTCATACCACTCATATACAGACAATTTGTCAGTCACTGTTGTTGGCTAGGCCTAAGGAAATACCTCACTAATAGACATCCTGTATTCAACAGAATCTGAACTCACTGAAGCAAGAGTCTACAATCTAAAGTAATTATTTAAGAAGAATAATTTCCAAATGTTCCTGCAATTTTAAACAAAAATATTCATTTACATATAATCTGATAATTACTCTTACCACATTATATGCTTGGGAAATGCCAGTCCAACTGACCTGGATGTTTGTGCACCAGTTCTTATGACCACATTATCCCTGGCAGCTCCCACTACCTTGACTCCTCTTGAACCTGGTGTTTCCAAAGGCACCATGGACATACGACTGACCAAGGCCCTCACAATTCCACAGATAAGGACCATGAATCACATAGCAGAGAGTGAGCAGACTGTTAGAATAGAGCTCACCTACTTTTATGAGTATTTAAGGTCAAAATTTATTCAGACATGACACAGAAAAGTCTAAATCATTCACATCTTAATTTCATTGTAAGGGACTCCTTGATTTTGAGTAAGAGTGTAATTCAACTTCAATATATCAGTCTGGGAATGCAATTAAATTCAAATATACTAAAGGACTGATTCAACAGCCACTGCAAAGATTTGTCCAGCACTTCATATTATATGGATTTATGTATATACCCCCCACAGTTCAGATAAGTGACATTTAGTTTCCTGACGCCAGAAGCTGGGACTTCCAGGAACAGAAATTGTATTAAAAATTAGATTAATTAAATTAACATTATTGCCTCTCTCTGCCATTACTCTATGCACAGCAAGAGCTGACTATTGCCTGCAGAGCCCATAGCACTGTCTCTTTGCTACCAGATTCATGAAAGTTCTGCATGGTTACCTTTTGAGTTCACAGAACAAGAGCTTTCTCTGGTAATCAGACCCAATCTCATGCTCTGGAAGGCAACCAGCTCATGAAGCTCTGTTTAAAAATATATCAAGCTTAAAATCAATTACATTGTTGTTCCCAATGCTTTAATGGAAAGGCAGTTTCAGCACATAACTTTGAACTATTTAGAAACTCCAAGACAATGAGCCACAAGAGACAAGGAAAACATGAGAACCATCCTTGTGATAGAAGTCATGATAAAGATAGCTAGCAGTACGAACTCATGTTCCTTCTCTCAGGCACAAACCTGTAGTACCACCACCCCTTGAATAAATGGTGTTTATCAGATATCAAAACTAAAAATATTTTGGAGAGCTCAATGGAAAAGAACAGCCACATGACTTAAGGAAGAGACTAATATTAGTTTTAAAAAAAGAAAACCACAAACTACAGTGTGCTAGCAACTTTCTGAATAATTATTTTGTGGTTGACACATGTCAGTGGAATACATGTCAAAATGGCAGAATCATTCTGATTCAAGCAGAATTTCCTCAAAAATCATTTTTGCTGGGTCAGGGTTTCAGGATCTGTTACCATTTAAACAGCTTTGGCAAAACACCAAACTCTGTTTATATGTGCTCATATGTGTATGCCGCTAATAGAAGCAATTAGTCATTAAAATATTGGTGAGAAGAGGAAGAAATCACAAGCAGGTCTGATAGCAAGTTTCAACCCTACACAAGGGTACAGTGGAGTGGCTGGTCCCATCCCTTCCTCCCACTACAGCTGGCTCAAAGCACACTCTCCCACTGGTGGAGAGCAGCAGAGTCACTGCGCAGCTCTATTGCAAATAGATCGAATACTGATCCATCGAAGGGGGAATAAATCCCAGTATTTCCTTCTTCATTTTCAAAAGCATTTGTCCCCAAACTCGCTTCATACCACAGTTGTGTCAGCACAACAGAGGAGTCAAATGGGGCAGAAGCAAGAAACAGAGGAAGGAAGCCTTTAAGCTGATGGTGCAGCCAGGTAAAGCCACAGGCTCACTGGGTGGCCACCATGATCATTATATAAATGAAATGCAGTTTCCTAGTCTGTTGACCTCTTATCCATTTCCTATCATGTTTCTTAAAGACATTCACAGTGTGCTAAGGGCCTGATCTTCAGATAATATAAATCCACTGCAATCAGAATCCTGTGTTGCTTCACATCATGTCATCCATACTTTCACCAGCCTCAAGTAAAGCACCTCAGAATAGATGCACATCATCAAGAGCGCTAACATGCTGCAATAGGTCCATTATGTTTATTTCATCATTCCTAAATACACTTCAGACAGCTTCATTTTCTCCAGAGAATAGTTTTCTTCTGTGCTTGGAAAGTAAATTTAAATATATTAAAAGCATTGCATTCAGCAAAGATGCATTCAGAACAGGAATACTCATCATTCAAATAAATGATAATGTTTTTTTCCATCAACCTGTCCATTTATCCATGCCACTATATTTATTGATGCATTTCTCCTTCTAAGCAAGGTTGAGTAGAAATCTAGGTTCTGATTAACATTTTTATATGGCTGTGCTCTGATTAAAACTAAATGGCAACAGAGAAATTTCCATTGATCACTCAAATCTAAGGTGTAATTGCTCTACAGTGATTAAGGAAAGCTTTACATTTGGGTTTCATTAACAATCTACCAAATAAAAGAAGGTTTCACTCCATAAATGCTATTCCTTTTTAGATATTTTAATCTGATAAGAAGTTACAAACCTAGCATGTCATTGTGTGACATTCACTGCCTTGAATATATGATCTCTTTTGTTTTGTTCTGTTTTGTGATATGAGAAATATTTGTTATTCCTCATCATGTCCCAGTAGAAGATTTGTACCTCATGTCCTGACCCTTGATATACGAGGGAGCGGCTCCTATTAATCCAGATGGACAAAGAAGTTGCAGCAGCATTTGACCTTCTCAGCTATATGCACTCAGTTAAAAGGGTAACTCACCAGTAGGAATGATGGATGTCCACTACAATGCCTCAGAGAAGTGCTAGTTACCAATGCAATTAGTTATGTCCAAAGGAATTTAACTTTGAGGAGCAATGGTAATCCATTGAGGCTGTCTTTCCTATAGCAAAGAAATGTCATCCATCCTAGATTTTATCCTCAGAGCAGGTTTGCTGCAATACACAGGCTTATGCTGGCCAAATTCAAAGTAAATCTTGAGAGTTCTGATTCTGTGAGTTATGCTGACAATATAGAACAAGGATATAAGAAATACAACTGTGCTTTTCACTAACTATTGGACCATGTTCCTTTAATAGGTGATTGCTGTACCTCCTAAGATTACAGCATTATTGTGACCCACTAGGACATCTAAGAATTTGAGCATGAACATTCTCAGTACCATACAACATTATTTGATTGGTTTGTATTTGAAATGCCAGTTTCTGACAACGTATTTATGAAGTATTACCATCTCTCTATTTTATTATTTGTTGAAGTGGATGTTCAAAATATAAAAATAAGTACATCCATATGAATATATTAGTTTGGGTCAGGAGTGTACTTTTGGACGGAACCACCTGATCATCCCAGCTTCTAGCATTTCTGTTCACATTGTGCTGTCTTTGAGTACACAAACTGTGTAACTTTCAGATGGAACTGTACCAGAAGCTCACCAATGTCAAATGAAGGACATTCGGTCCACAGGGTCATGCTAAACCAGATGCAAATTAAAATCCCTGAAATCCATATAGAATTATGTCAGATCCTTAATACCACCTGCATTCTCTATAGATCTGCTCCTACTTCACAGTGGTAAAATGTGTTGAGGCAGTGGTGTAACTAGTCTAATTTCCCTTCACTTTTGCCACTTCAGTGAAGGAGTAAAGTTGGCAGAGTAAGAAAAATTTATCCATATTGGAACATTCCATTAGTTTAATAAGTAAGTGAAAATGACAGAAATGGAAATGTTTTCCCAACAGAAATGCACACAACTTGCCAGAACTGGATAAGCAAGGGTATTAATTCACTGGATCTTTTGTAAGGATTCTAGGATAATTCAGATTGAAAAGGATTCCATGAGGTCTATAGTCCAACCTCTGGATCAAATCAAGGTCAGCACTGACCTCAGGCAAGGTTTCCAAGGGTTTATCTAGTCTAGTCCCAAAATCCTCCAAGGATAGAAACTGCAAAATCTCTCTGGACAACCTTCTCCACTGCTTGCCTGTCTTCACGTAGAAGAAGTTTTCTTGTACCCTGACTGAAATCCTTTTGTTTCAGTTAAAGCCCATTGTGTCACATTTTCCCATTATGTACTGATGTGAAAAGCCAGCTCTGTCTTCTTAATAACCCTCCTTGTAGGTACAGGAAGGAGGCCATGGAGTCCTTCTCCAGGCTGAACAAGCTCAGATCCCTATCCTCTTCTCCCAGGGAAAATACTCCAGCACAACCAACTTGGCTACCTTCTGCTAAGCTGGATGATCTTTCCATGTGTTTCATGTGCTGGATGGCCCAAAGCAGGGCTAATGTGGTCTCCATGCCATCTGATGAGTGCACAGTAAAAAGGGATGATTACTTCCCTCAGTCTACTGGCTGTGCTGCTGTCAATAAAGCTCAGGATGCTCTTGGCCTTTATTGCTGCCAAGACACACTGCAGGCTTCAGCTCAGTTTGCCATCAGCCCAGAGCCCCAGGGCCTACCACAGAGGTGTTCCTCCCTGTTCTGTCAGTCTCCAGCCAATCAGTACCACTGCCAGGGGGTGTTCCTTTCCATGGACAGGACTCTGTTCTTTTCTCTGTTGAATTTAATATTCACACAGAAAATTGCAAGCAGAGGAATCAATTCTGCATACTGAGGAGGGCAGGAAGGTTTCTAAAGCAGTCATTACCTTTGTCATTGCCTTTGTAGTTTAGAAAGGATCCTCTTCATTTTTGGGAAACAAGTGGTAGCAACTGGCCTTGCCTCACACTTTAATTAAAGGGACATGAGCACTTGGCATGAAACTTTCACTTTTCTCATGCTGTTTGCAATTTGGAATGTGACTCTGACTGAACCAACAGACCCAGTGATAAAGAGGTGTCATGGTTTGACCCTGGCTGCGGCAGCATGGTATCACGATTCACAAACGGCCACCCCACACCGCAATGTGAAGGGGGCCGCCCGTGGCCAGAACACGCTAGGCAGACACATGGCTGTAGCAGGCAGTGGAGCTGCGGGGGACGCGAGACTCCGTGAAGGTGTGGCAATGGAAGAAATGCAGGATCATCATCTAAGCTTTCCAGGCATTTATTAAGGTCCACAGTTGAGGGTCAGAGGAGGGTGGAGAGGGATGGAGAGGCAGGGGAGAGCTCGGGGTGCTGGAAAGCCAAGATGGTGAACCACGAGGGAAGCTTTCGTAGCAGGTTATCAAGAGAGGGAACAGAGGCGTGGTTACTCAGAAGAACCAACTAGGGGAAGCCAGAGGGGAGGAGCCAGGGAGGAGAAAGGGGTAAACCAATAAAATTACAGCATGGGATGGTACAGGTTTCTGCTACGGAGAAGTCTCCAGAACAGCATAAGCACAATACAACACCTGGCCAAATGCCAGGCACCAGACATCTGCTCTCTGCACTCTCCCCTGCCACAGCTGCGCAGAGGAGAGGGAAAATGAAGTTAACACACAATCACAAAGGGCTCATGAGTTAAGATAAGGAACTGGGGAGGACGCACCGAAGGGCAAAACAAGCTGAAACTTACAGTTGCAAAGTGATTTATTAACCTAAACAGAGTCAGATGAAGATAATGAGAAGTAAAAATAAGCTCTTAAGACACCGTTCTTTCACTCACCTCCCTCCATCTTAAGACACCGTTTCTCTGCTAACCCTCCTCCCTCCTTCCCACCAACAGCACAGGGGTGGGGGGGCCAGGATATGGGGATTTTTTGGTCAGTCCATCACCAAGATTTCCCACATCTTCTTCTGCAGCTCAGGGAGAGGAGTCGTCTTCTTCGTAGCAATGGGTCCCTCCCATGAATGACAGTCCTCTGTGAACTTCTTTGGCATGGGTCCAAATATCATGAGCAGCAGCCCACCCAAATCTGTTGCAACGTGAATCCCTTGTCCACGGGGTGCAGACCTCCAAGCTGAGGACAGGCTGTTCCATCCTGGGAGCAAGGCCTTTCCCTCCACTGGGACTCCCACTGGATCACAGCTTCCCCTCCAGGCATCCACCCGCTCTGGCGTGGGCACCTCCCCACGGGCTGTGGGTGGATCTCTGCACCCCTGTGGACTCCATTGGCTGCAGGGGGACCACCTGCTCCACCCATTGTCTTCACCACAGCAGAGGGTTTTCAGCTCTGGCACCTGGAGTACCTCCTCCCCTACCTTCTCCACTGACCTTGGTGTCTCCATGTTGTTTTCCCCTCACACATTCTCACCTCCTTCTCCTCAGTCTAAAAAGAGCATGCTCATGTTGTTTTGATTTCTTCTTAAATATGTTTTCACAGAGGCATAACTAACATCTCTAATTGGCCCAGGCTTGGCCAGCAACTTGTCCATCATCTTCAGAGCCATCAGAGATTGGCTCTGCTGGACATGGTGAAAAGCTTGCAGAACCTTCACACAGAACACGCAGGAGCCATCTTTGTTTCCCTCCCCACCCACTAGCGAAAACTGGACTAAGCAAAACCAACACATGAACACAGGGGTGTGTTTTCTCCCAGTCCTTCAGCCACTTCTTCAAGCCTACCACAACAGCTTTTGAAGGGTTTAAATTTCCCCTAGCTGCTAAAGATATCTTGCTGATGCTTTGGGCTAAGCAAAACCAACACAAGAGGACATTACACATACTTCTTCCACACAAGTCAGAAGCAGTTTAAAAAACCATCATGGAATGGTTGTCCAAGGTAGACTGGGATTTAAAAAGGAAATGAAAATGGCGTTTATGTTTAGCCATGTCAGGCCCTCAAATGCATCTACATAAACAGGTGCTTGCACAGATCCTGAAACTCAACCATCCAGCTTTAATTTTGGTGTGACTTTTGTATGCTTCCAGAAAAAGGCCAAATAGTTTTGATTCCCCATTTGTGTTATAAATGAGTTTAAGTTCACTAAAGTTAATTATGTCCATGAATTAATAATATGTTAATGAGTTTAAAAGGTTAATTATAAAGTTAAGCCAGTTAATGTTTTTCATATTACTTATGTTAGAGTTACTAGGCAGCAAGATGCTGTACTAAGTGTAACATTGAAACACATCCATTAAACGAATATGCATGAAAGCACCCATATAAAGGAAGATGTTTTGAGACTATCCCAACAGAAAAGGGTGATGTCATCAAGAACACGGATTGGACCAGACAAGAACCAACCAGGAGAGACCCCTAGACAATGACTGGACAGGAACGCACCAGAGAAAATGAGCCAATCATGTTTGGACAAACGAGCCAATAAGACAAAGGATCCAAAACGGACCAATGGGACGTAATAAGCAAGGGTATAAGAGTGACCCAGTGGTTTGCAGATGGTTCTCTGCCTTTCGGATTTGTGAGGGAGAGCACCCAGCATTGAGAGCGCTGTTTTCGGGTCTGCCTTGTCGTGAAAAGTAGAGAGCTTGTCTCAGTACTTCTGTTCTTTGGTTGTTAATTAATAAATAGTTGTTCTTCACAAGCTGGGGAGTGAGTTGTGTTGCTCACCATGTCTTCGTTCCCCCCTTGTCAATTTGTACAGATCATAATGCCCTAGCAAAGATGAAAAAGCCAGATCTGATAGCTGCAATGATGATTAGACAGGTATTAACATGATGAACAGCTCTTGATGCAAAATGTAAAGCATTGCTCAGTGAGAGTTAAATTGCTGCTTATGTTTTAGGTTAGTTAGTTTTATACAATATTTCCGTTTGAGAAGCAAAGCGTCTACCTTTCCACATCTTACCATTCTTTTGCTGTCTATTTATCATTTGAAAGTAATGAGAATTTGAAAAATTTGTGTGCAGTTGCTGCTTTGATCCCCAAAAGGTTGCCAGCCGCCTAAAAGCAGCAATGGAAAGTCAGCTGGCAGCACTGAACATGGCCCGGGAGCGCAGCCACGGTGACGCAATCAGGCGAGTGCAGCTTCCAGGAGAACAGTAGCGCTTTAAGAAGGCAGTAAATATGAAAGAGGCGTAGACTTCTGTGCTTGGGATTCTAGAAGGTTTATTGTAGGAACAGGGGCGGAGGACGAGGTAAAGGATGAGGTCACCTAGAATCCAAAAACCCGGAAGCCCCAGGCTTCCGAGGGCAGCGAGAACGGGGCGTGCCCAGCCCCAGAGGACCTATCCGGAGGGGTCTTAGGGTGAAGAGCAGGCTTACAAACCTGTAACAGTATTGCACGGGACGGTACATGACTTTTAACCAATGGGATGTTTTAGCTGGGGGAAAATTCTGGAACAGAAATTATAAATTTAAGGCTAATTCACTGCAGCATGCTGTCACTAGGCATCTTTGAAGACCCAATATTTTAGAAAGCATGGAAAGGTCCAAGCAGACCCACAAGTCCTCTGGACCACTGAAACTGGGCCTTTGGTTTTAATTCCTTAATGGAAAGCCAAGCATAATTCTGCTAGGATTGTGAAAGGATTGTACTGCTTGAAGTGGAATACATGGTAAATGCTACTAGACGGACTGTCACAGCTGATAAATGTTATCCACACGTTACCATAACCACAATAGAGTCATACCTCATACTCCTTGGCCTCTTCTATACAGGACATAGTAAGGAACATCTCCAATGGGCTGCAGCCACCAATGGGATTCAGTTCTGGCTCTCTGCCAAATTTTTCCTTTGCCAGCACCAAAACACAGAATCACACAGAATCTTTTGTGTGATTTGTAACTCATTTGGATTGAAAAGGACCTCCAAGATTGCTAAGTCCAACTTAAATTGATCATCCCTTGTCAAGCAGACCATGGCACTGCCTTGGGCAATGATTAAGTCCATTCAAAAGTTTAATAACCCTTTCTGTGAAGAAATTCTTCCTGATGTCAGACCTGAACTTCCCCTGGCACTCTCACCGTATCACTTGCTGCCTGGGAGAAGAGCCCAACACCACCTGGCTACACGCTCCTTTCAGGTAGTTATAGAGAGTGATAAGGCTCCCCCTGAGCTTCCTTTGCTCCAGGCTAAACAGCCCTAGATCCCTCAGCTGCTCCTCATAAGGGTTACCCTCTAGACCCTTTCCCAGCTCCGTTCCCTTCTCTGGACATGCTCCAGCCCCTCAATGTCTTTCTTGCAATGAGAGGCCCAGAACCTGACACAGGACTCAAGGTGGAGCCTCACCGGTGCCCAGTATAGGGGGACAATCCAGTCCTGGTCCTGCTGCTACACCATTGTTGATACAGGTCCAGTGCCATTGGCCTTCTTGGCCACCTGGGCACACACGGAGTAATGTTCAGCTGTAAGCAGCATTCCTAGGTCCTTTGCCTCTAGGCAGTTTTCCAGACAGTCTTCCCCCACCCTGTAGTCCTGTCATGATCCGGTTAGTAAAATTAGTAGAAAGGCCTCTGCCTGGATTAATGTGCAAATGAGACCATATGTCAAAGTCAATAAGGATGGGCTTTATTTAATAGTAAATATGAGAGAGAGAAAGAAAAAAAGAAATAGAAAAGAGGTGGGGGGACAGAAAGAGTGGCAGAGACAGAATAAAGAAAATATCACCATCTGTGGGTCCAAATGATATTCTGTTGATTGTCTCCAGCTGGTCTTCTTGGTGGTGAAAGTCCCCCCAAAAAACATAGAATCCCATGGATTTATGTATGTTCAGGCTAGGTAGGAAAACCAAGGCACCTCCCTGGGGGTGGGAGGGGGTTGCCATTGTCTCTTACAACAAGCTCTGTATTTGTTGAATCACGTGCAGTCCTGTGGTGCAAGGCCTCAGGAATTACTCGGGGTGGGGGGCACTTCGGGGGGTCATTGATGGATTAAGGCACCCCCTCAGTTGCTCCTCACGTGAATGTCCTGTGGATGTGGCCTTCCTGGGGTTGGGGGTTCCACAGCCAGTTTGCGTGAGGGAGGATGGGTCCACTGCCCCTGAGCAGTGGTTATGACGCACCAAAACTTCCTCCCCGCACCTCAGTTGTGGGAGGAAATCTGTGCAAACCTGCTGTTCCATCCTGCTGTAAAAAGGGGAAGTCGGGAAAGATTCTTTTTAATAGATTTCTTGGACAAAAAATAAAGCGTAAACGCGGCAATATTATATCTGAGAACTGTTAATTGATAAAGAAGGGTAAGTGTTCCTACCGAAGGGGGACAGAAAAAGGAACAAAGAGGAAAAAAGAGAGATGGAGACAGAAAGAATACCAGACAGATCGTTACCGCTGTACCCCGGGCGCCCGTTCGGCGAGGGTTTGGCAGATGGAGCCTGTGCGCTGCGAGCTGCCAGGAGTCTGCGTGGCTCCCGTGGCGGGCTGGGCGTGATTTCCAAACAGCAGCAGCTGAGTGTGCCTTCCGTGGGCGAAGAACAGGAACAAGAACAGGCTGCCGTGACTACAGCCGCACCCGAGGAGCAGCTGCAGGGTCGGAGCACGGTGGCTGCAGGCGGCGACGGTTGCGGAGCTGCTGCGGAACACACGGCGGCTTCGGGCTGAGTGCAGGCAGGGTGCAGGCAAGGTGCAGGCGAGGGCGGCGGCTCCGGGCTGAGTGCAGGCAGGGTGCAGGTGGGGGCGGCGGTTCAGGGCTGAGTGCAGGCAGGGTGCAGGTGGGGGCGGCGGTTCAGGGTGGGGGGGCTGAGTGCAGGCAGGGTACAGGCAAGGTGCAGGCTGGGGCGGCGGTTCCGGGCTGAGTGCAGGCAGGGTGCAGCTGGCGGCGACTCCGTCGGGGATACAGCGCAGCACGAGGTTGTCGCGGCGATGGAACTGCCTCGGGGAAACGGCAAAGCACAGCAGGACACGGGCAGGCATGGCAGACAGCCAGGGAGCGGGATTGCAGGAAGAAACAAAAATGTGAAGAGGGGTAGGGGGCAGAGCTGACCCTCCAGGCGAGCCCCTGGTCCCTCCGAGAAAATGCCCACCCCGGAGTTGTGTCGCAAGAAACTGCTTTTATGTGCTTAGCTCTCCTATAGCGTGACCTCCCTCACATTTTTTCCCGGGCATCCGGGGATCTGTCCCACCAGCAAGGGTGTCACTTGCAGACCATCAGTGGAAGCTTCGTCTCTCGTGATCGGCTGCCAGGCGAAGCCTGTCTGGAGACAGAGCTCCCAGTACGTACACAGACCCTAAAGGTAATTTTTTTCACCTTAGGTATCATATATGTTGAGGCATAAATAAAAGTCAGATTGGTCTCTCTCACCTGCTCCCAGCAAATGGGTCTGTGGGCTACAGCCTCCCCCACCCTGAAACAAGCCAGAGATGATTCTTAGCATGGCTGCTGGGTTAGGCTCGCATTCTTTTTCTTGTTTACTTGTTTACTTCTCCCTGGGCCTGAGATGATTGAAGAATAGGTTTCCCTTTATCTAATCTGAGCAGTTTGACTTTCAGTCCAGAGTTCCAGTCAGGCATCTTTATACAGTCTTGCTGTAATAACCAAAGCTTTATATTAGTGTTTGAGGCGTGAACTATTTCAGTCTCTGACAAGCCCTGCATGGGGAACATGGGAAATGCTTTTGAATCCTGCCAATAAACATTAACTTTTTAACAATGACAATTTTCATTCTGTTTGTGTAAAGATAAGTGACCCAACATGTGGCTTCGCTTACAAAATATCGTAATTTAGAGACTTAGTCTTCACAGCAATAAAGTGATACATTTCTGACTAAAAATTTCATACAAAATCAATTAGTCTCTAGGCAACCTTTGAGTTCTTGTTCATCAATTTGTTATATAGACTTCAGTCCAGGTAGAATACGCTAATATCATCAGCATCTTTTAGGCCATGGATAGCCGTATTTGAAGCTGCTGCATGAAACAAACAAGAAAGGCTTTGAGAAGCATTCTTTTTTTGTCCTCAGCCATCATACTGAAATTAATCATCGTTGAAATTCACTGATCTTTGATCTCATACACCTCTCATGCTGTACCTGTCTCAAAATTTTCATTAAGCTGCATGGGCAATCATTTCACATGATTAAAAAACCCAGATGAGCTAGCATAACAACAGCTGCACTGAGATAAATTGTCAATATTGTTCACATCTAGATTTTCTAAGAAGTAAAATGCACTTGTTTGCAGAGACTTGTGACTAAAATCTTTAAGAATTATGTGAATTATGTGTAACTAGGAATATATTGTGAGAAACTAAGCTCACTCAATTAAAAATTTAACAGTTTATTAGAAGGACAATAAGGGACAAAGGATAAAAAGCCTCCTACAAAGTAGAGGGTTGCAGTGCTAGGTGCTTAGCCAGGGTGGAGTATGGCCAGAGACACACCTCTGAGCCAGGGGATACAATTTTTATACCCCTCTGACCCCACCTCCTTAGAGGACTTTCATTGGCTCATTGTCTCATGTCTCACTGGCCAGTTGTCTCCAGGATCTTTATGGTGTTCCAATTGGCTCATTGTCTTTAGTCCTCATTGGCTTGTTGTTTCTAGAGTCTTCTGATAGGTTAGTTATTCATCCAATGATGGTATCTCAGCTATCCCTTTATGCTGATGGTGAGTGACACCTGCACCCCTCCCCTTTAGCAAAATCTAGAAACTTCTGTGGACATATAACAATTAATAAAGGTACATAGCAATATACATAGCAATTAACTATAACATATAACAATTAACAATTAACATCCAACAATTAACTCAATCTTATAACCAATTACGAAAGCCAACTTCCTTGCTTCATTTATAATAATGTGAATGACAGCACAAGAAGAAATGGCACTAATAAGGAACACAGAAAGAGCAGGTGTTGTATGGTGCTAAAATCACCCGGCCATCATACATTATGGCACATCTCTACATACAACTTCAAGACGCTCAGAGCAGGAAAACAAAAGGCAAACTACAACCAGAGAGGGAAACAATGCATGTGAGTAGATCTTCAGGATTCCCTAATGAAGGGACAGGAGGAAAGAGAAAAAGATAAAAATCGCCATCAGCTACTTGAAGGCACAAGAGGCACATGCAAATAGCAGGTACATGGTTGCTAAATAAAAACAGTGTGGCAGGTTTGAGACCCTTCATGGTCAGTGACCCTTTCTCTCTGTGCTCTCACAGGTAATCCTGCCCCAGACTCCTTACACAAACATTGCACTACTTGTAAGCATGAAAAGCATACATATGAGTGAATAACCCTCACTCTCTTTAAAATAAATAATTATTTTCCTTCTTGTGCTGACTGAAATACGATTTGTTACACTAACTGTAATGTTTCTTTGCCTCTTAAACACCCACAGCTGTTGGAAATGCATTGTACATAGTGTGGCAGCAAGTATTTGAAGAACGTTGTCCATTAACATGGATCTCTTCTGCAAAACTTAATTTTTTTAAATTCATGTTATGTTTTGTTTCTCTTCCGTGCTACCATTTAAGATTATTTTGTACACAAATATTGGAAAATTCAGAAGGTGACAATATCTTTTTCTTTGATTCTCTAAGTTAACACAATCAAAAGCTTATATTTCCATCAGAAAACTATTTCCAAGACAGTAATACTTTTAATAATCTTTGTCCTACAGTGCAAACTCCTGTGCTTCTCTACGGGAAGCAGTAATGTTCACAGAACAAACCATAAAACTCTCTTGAGTTAAACTGCACATAAAGGCACTATAAGCAAGCAAATAAAAGTGCTTTCATATTTCTTAAATTTAATTATATCACAAGGCATTTTCCTGGACAGTCTTTTTTTTTTTTTTTTTGACAATTCTTCAATTTCAGTATTAAAGAGACATCAAGTGCCATTAAAAATTTTAACGCTTCTTTTTTTTAAGTGAGGGAGCATGAAAACAAACTCTTCCCATTATTCATCTCTTTTGTGATTTTAAATTGAAGATAACTTGAAAGTGATATATTTGACAGAAGAATATAGGTTAAATATGCAACTGAAATAATGTATGTGAAACGAGAAGAAAAACTCTGTAGTGATTTAACCCCAGCTGGCAGTTAAGTACCACGCAGCTGCTCATTCACACCCCTCCCTCCTCTTGTTGGATGGGGGGGAAAAAATAAGAAAGGTTTAATATTTGAAAGAAATTAAAATATTATAATAATGATGTGAAGACTACTACTAGTAATAGTATACAGAAAGAGAGGGGGATAGAGAGAAAGTGAAAACCCAAGGAAGACAAGTGATACACAATAGAGTTTCTCACCACCCACTGACCAATGCCCAGCCCATCCTACAGCAGTGATTGGCTCCTCCTGGCCAACTGTCCCTGTTTTTATACTGGGCATGACATTCTATGGTGTGGAATATCCCTCGGGCCAGTTCAGATCAGCTGTCCCAGCTGTGCTCCCTCCCAGCTTCTTGTGCACATGCCCACTGGCAGAGCATGGGAATCTAAAGTCCTTGTCTTAGGGTAAAAAAATTTACCAATAGCCAAAACATCTGTGTATTATCAATGTCATTCTCATACTGAATCCTAAACAAAGCACTGTACAGCTACCAAAAAGAAAATCAACTCTATCCCAGCCAAAACCAGGACACTGGTGTTTTTTTGAAAAATCCAAATAATTCCTATATGCTTTTAAGGTTTACCTGAACTGCCATCAAAAAGCATTCTGTTATCTTCAACCCAAAAAATATTTGTGGCAATCAAAAATAAATGAAGGTATGCAATTTCAGTTTAAAACCACAACTAGCACACATCAGCAAATATAGCAAAGTATGGCAATGTATTATTTCCCTTGATAAAAAGGGAAGGGGCTGGGGAGGAAGCAGAATAAACCAAAAACCAAACCAAAGGAAAAAAAGCACAAAAACCCACACCCAACCAGTTTGAAGTGTTTAGAAATAATTTTTAAGGTTTCTTCAGCCCATTACAACAGGCCAAGCATTGCTAATTATTTCATTTCAGATAAAATAACAAATACGCAAAGTACTTTATCCACTTTCCATTCAAAACTCTACAGGCCCAAGAGCAATAAGCTGATTGGCACTTCAGTGAAAAGGCTTTATGCTGATTGTCATGCAGAAAGGCTGATGGAATACTTTTGTCAGAGACAGCTATAAACTGCCAAACAAAGATTAACAATCATGGCAAAATATTACATTTCTCAAAAGTCACCAACATTGTGACTTCTTTGACAAACAGGACTTAACTCAGTTTTAAATGACACTGAAGCTATGAAAACTTTTAAGCTTTGATTGCATCTTAATGTAGAAACCAAGCAGAGAATTCTTCTATCTTATTGTAATGAACTTCAATTTAATAATTCATAATTTTTAATATTTTAATAGATGTCATGCTTTAGAGCCTAACCAAGCAAATTGTAAAACCACAGGGTATAGAAGCATCCTCACTACAACACAACAGCAAAAAAGATTTCATAGTTTTCTGAGCAATGAATGCTTGCCTCAGTAAAAATTTATATGCCCTTTACCCTCACACATTAGGGAATTTGTATCAAGAAGGTATTCATTACATACTCAGAGACTCTGTACCAGTGTAGCTTTGTATTCTTCTCTCTGGAGTTTCTAAATGCTTAAAACTACATGCAAATGCAAAAATTTTCAGTGTACAATGAGTAATGAAAAAGCCTTAATCTAAAAAATCTAGGCAGTAACAAGAAAATTAGTCACAGGAGGGAAATCCAGTGTATTAAATAATTCATTAAATGAAATGTATAGTTCTAATTTATTTAGGAGGAAATATTTATGTTAGAAATGTACAGTCATTTGTTACTGCAGGCTCCGGGAGGGTGGCACAAGCTGGCTCCCGGCCAGAACAAAGTCCCTGGTCCGCGTAATTCCACCAGATCCTGGGCGGGCAGCCCCCGGGGTCCCACGGGCTGGTGTGAGTCTCCCAACCACGGAAATTCAGCAGGAAATGAAGTAAGACAAAGAAACGAACTGGAACTCCATCTCTGCTCTGTCAGGGAGTTTTATTTGGGGTAAGGAAAAAGGGGTTCCAGGGGAAGGAGAAGGAGGTAGGTCAGCGGCTGGCAGCCCAGAGATGCAGGACCCCTCTCTGATGCAGATGCTGGCTTTTAAGGGGAAAGGAAGGGGAGGGACTGCCTCCCTTAGAGCCAGTCTTAGGAGGAGGAGGGGAGAATTGATGGGGAGAACACACCAATAGGTTTTCAGGTACAGCAGAGTGCATATTTTAAAATGAACCAATAGTATACAGGGCAGGGAAACAAAGGAAGCACATGGAGATCTGAAAATTGCATTACTACAGTCGTAGTTAGCATAGTTGTTTACATCAGATTGCAAGGTAGACTGCCAAGGATAGGCTTTCCAGCAATGACATAAAAGAGGTGTGTCCCTACATGTGTCCAGAAGTATGACGCAGCCAAAGGAATGGTGATTTTATTTTCAGGATCTCCTCTCTGCATGGTGACAGAGGTCCAAAGTTTACAGCCAGACCCACACTTTCAGCTAATAGGTTTTTACACCAGCAGATGCTCCAGTTTACCATTTCTGTTATAAGAGTGGTAAGCACTGGCAGATCTGCATTCAGGTTATTCAACAAGATCATCCCACCTATCCAGGCTCACCTGGAAAACTCCTTGTAAAATTATACTGACTGTAGAGCCTTCTCTGGGGACACAGAGAAAGTCACAGGAAGTTTTTTAGATGTTCAACACCCTAATGACAAAGTTACAGGCTGTTCTGGATTTTCAAAGTGTTTTGGTTCTATCCTAATTCAGGACTTTGCAGCTGTTCTCTTAAGAATTTTTCTGTGATCTCTCACTTTCTTTTTTCTCTCAGCCTCCATCTGTACAAAGTAGGATCTCTGGGAGACATTCATCAAAAAGTCCCCTTTGGTATTTCTGTTCCTATTTGTAGCAGAAAATTCACAGCCAACTTACTCCTGACTGAATGAATAAAGTTGAAAGAAGGAAAATACAAAGTGAAGAAGGAAAAAAGCACTGGTTATCAAATAAAGAGTTGCAGCTGACAAAGTTTAACTTATTTAATTTTTACTAAGGTACTAGATTCTAACAAACCAAGAACTTTCTGGTTTTCCTTGCTTAGTGTTTTTCACACATAAAATATGTGATTCTGTTCACTGTTAGTCTTTTTAAGTGGGTTTATGTATTTATTCTGGTAAAGCATTATTAAAAAACATGTAAAGCAGTTAGGCTTTGCAAAAAAGACAATGTGTTTATGTAACTGTCAGGAACATACACCACTAGACATTCTAGTCCCAAAAATGGAAAATCAAAGTGGGTTTTGATTTGCAAAAATATTCTAATGTCAGTACCTTGGCAAATCTAAAACCTGTTGTTCTTCCATTTTGTCAGATGAGGTATTTGGAAAATAGGTCTGGTCATTCTTAGATATCAAATAGCATTTTTTCTTGTGAACATTTCAGAAAGCTTGGTAAAATTATTTAATTTACCCAAATCAAATAATAAGGTAGAATAGAGTGGAAGGATGATCAGCATAATGAGATCATGCATTAAAGCATGTATAACAGCAGTTTGCCTCCCATAAATCTCTAGGCATATAGAAACAAACTTCAGAACTGGAAGAAATAAGTCTACTGATAAAGGAATATTTTAGGCTTGATTTGAAGTTTTCTAAATCTCTTGAGTTTATTTTTAATTTTTGATAGATTAATGGTGGCAAGAAAATAAAAAAAAATTTTGGACAAAATATTTATGGAGAGATTCTAGGATATAATTTCTATTAGGTAATAGATGACTGTTTTTCAGCTTGGAAGATATCTCACAGTCCTCTTTCCTAGATCTTTGACTATACTTTACGGATCAAAAGAACTGTTAACTTTTTTCTATTTTTTTCCTGCAATGAAAATATGGCAGAAGCAATATCCAAAATCCTGTTTACAGTCTAAACAAAGGAAAAGTTCTGTCAATAAACTTGAATATAAAGGTTTGCGTTTCCTGTAGAATTGCTACTTATTGCAAGAGTTTTGACTACTTGTTATAGTGACAGTATTTTCTTTCGCAGTCATGCCATTCACAAAAATCCCTATGGCATCAATGCAGTAATGATACAAGAACTGTAAATACTATTTGGGTACCAACTTTCAGATCAAGTCAGAAAGAAGCAGAAGAGCAGTGCTTCACAACTGGACAGCATGGAAGTCATTGCCCACCAACACTCAAGGTTCTCACCAGGGTGTTCTCACTGATCAAAATCCCTTGGGGCTCGAGGTTAGTCATCCAATGACACTTTGGAGAAAGAGTAAAAATAAAGGGCGAGATTTTTAATGTAACAGTGAAGTGAAAATTAAAACAGTAGGAAATTATTCTGAAGTTTCTGAAGAATAAGAACAAGCAGTTCTCTCTGACTTCATGCTGCCCCAGTCATTCCTCCTATGTATCAAGGATCACTTCCTTCACCAAGTATAGCCCTATCTAAAATAGTGCTGCCTTAGGCCATCTCACTTGTACCACAATTGTTCCATCCTTTCCCTTCAGGAAACATCTCCTGGTATTGTAGACACTTGTGAATGTTTCCATTCAAGAGAAATACCGCTGAGATTCAGACTAAAGGGCCCAGATTTCCTCTTGATTGGGATCCAATGATTTCCACATCATAAGGAAGGCACTTCCTTTCCTTGGTACATTCAGCAATGTACTTTGCTGTTTTTGTAAAAATCTGGGCACACATTCAACTTGTAGCACCAAACTGACACAGAAATAGATTTTTGTGACACCATTAGTCTTCAAGAATAATTTGTATAAAATATTCAAAAGCAGAATGACGTGAAGCACATGTTTAAATAGTTCTGTCTTACGCAACTTAATGCCAGTCTTAAAACTGAATAATTTAGGCATTTTTCTACTAGTCATTCTGCCTTAATTTTATTGTCATGATCTCTGAATGCATTTTTAAATTGATTAGCATGTATTTTACATTAGTGCCATTTCTAAAAATCTTGGAGCAAAATGAGAACATTACCTTTTTTTTAACAAGCTCTTAGACTATTAGAATTGTCTCTTACTTAGAGTTTATTACGTTATATGAGCCTTTTTTAATTAAACTATTTAAATTTATTTAAATATGTGATCAAAGTGCATGAAAATAAATCCTCTGAGCATTTTAATAGAGTTGCAATTAGATTTTAAAAATACACGCAGATTGGACCCAAGAAGTTTGTGTTATTTTATCACAGTTCTCTGAGATCCTCTGCTGTCCAAGTTTCAAGTTTGAAGGGTTTACAGATTATTCTGATGAGACAGAGAAGAGAAAGCATATCATAAAAAATTTTAAATGCCATAACATGGGATTATATCAAATATGTAGATTTCATAATCTAAATTATTATGAAGTCTACATCTTTGATTTTCCCATCATGAAACAAAAAACAAAATATATACTTCCAGTAGACTGAAGGGATCCTTACTGGTGCTCTTTCCTAGAGGCTGTGCTTAATTCATCATAATGAAAAAGGCATATTCCCCTCAGAAGGGAAGTAGCATAATACCAAGGAACTGGAAGTTATGATTTACCCTCCCAAGACCCGGTGGGAAGCTAATGCTGGAGCAGGCTGCTGGCAGGATCTGAGGCCCCGCAGAGAGAGAAGTCCACACTGGAATCACGTTTGCCAGCAGGATTAGTGACCCCACAGGAGACCCACTCTGGAGCACCAGGCTTCTGAATGACTGCAACCTGTGGGAAGGACTCACATTAGAGAAGTTTATAGAGGATTGTCTCCTGTGGTTCAGACCCAAAGCTGAAGCAAGGGAAGTGTAAGGAGTCCTCCCACTGAGGAGAAAGGAGTGGTAGAAACAACATGTGCTGAACTGACTGCAATCCCTGTTCCCCACCTCCCTATGGGGCTAGGAGGAGATAAAAAACCTGGGAATAAAGTAGAGCCCAGGGAGGAGGGAGGTGTAAGGGGAAGGTGTTTTAAGATTTGGGTTTATTTCTCATTATTTTACTCTGATTTAATTGGTAATAAATTAAACTATTTTCCCCAAGTCTGTGGCAACGTAGTTCTGCAGATTTCCACGACGCTTTTCCTTTGTTCTCCTGCTCTGTATGTTATTGGCTGTTTTGAAATATGCATCCTGCTTCATCAGAAGTCTATTGGTGCATATCCCTGCCTTTCTTCCCTCAGACTCTCCTGGATTGGCTCTCCAGAGCCAATCCCTCCCCCATTCCCTTCCCTTATAAACCCGGTGTGAGCCCGGGTGTTACTGTTTCTGGGCTCTCAGACCCCTTGCCCTTCCCCCATGCTCCTCCCTCCTTCGCCTCCCCTGGAACCTCACCTGAAGACCCCAAATAAACCTCCCTGGGAGAACAGAAACGGTCTCCAGTACGTTCTTTTGTCTCATCTTGGTTCCCGCAAAGTTTCTGTCACCTGAGCTTCACGCCACACTATGCGCTCCTCAGAGCCCCGGACCGGCGTCCTGGCTCCGCTCAGCCTGGACTTGCATGGAGGTTCACAGCGGCGACCCTTTCTTATGGGGTTTTGGGGGTTTTGCCGCTGTCCCCAGAGTGAGAAACTTCACAAGTCAAACCTGTTTTGTCTATGACAGTAACTGGTAAGGGATCTCTCCCTGTCCTGATCTCAACCCACAAATCTTTTCCTGTATTTTCTCTCATTGTCCAATTCAGGATGGAAGTAATAGAGCACCCTTGGTGGCACCTGGCATCCAGCCAGGGTCAACCCACCACAGGCCCACCCATTATCTTGACAGTCCTAGAAATCTTCCAAGTATTCTAAGATAGCACTGACAGAAACTTGTCCTAAAGATTTATAGTCTAAGTGCACAATCTAACAAAGGGGTTTTTTTTCTTCTCTCCTAATGAAAGGGTATCTATTAAAGCATCCAGTGAAATTAAGACACATGCACACACAAACAACCAAAAAAATTATCTGGAAGGAGGAAAATTATTAGTGCTTTAAACTCTGCTTAATGCTTTACAGAAGGATTCTGGCAAGATTTCTTAGAAGTAGAGAGCACCTATTTACAAATTCATACTTTTAACATACTGCCTTTCAAAACCCTTGGCTCCATAATGTCATGTGAATACAAAATCCAATTAACTGTAATGGAATTCTGCATAAATAGAGGGTTAGTATAAATGGTGTTGTCCTATTCCCTAACCTCAGTTCAATGTTTAACACAGCTTGGTTATCAAAGGTTGGAAGTATTGTTTCTTAATTAAATTACAATTAAATAATTAAATTACAATTAAAATATTGTAATCTTAAACTTTCCATGCACTGTATACCTCTGACAGAACTGGTCTATCTATGTTTGGATACTAATTCAAGTTTATATCCTTGTTTATGTAGACGTGCAAATGGAAATAGCTAAGAAAATATCTTTTTTTGTTAAAATATTGATAGGAATGAAAGTTGATGACCTTGAAAATCAATCCACATGTGCATTTTCAGGTAACCAGCTGTGAAAATTAAATGCATAGAGAGAAAAATACATAGTGAAGAAGAAATACATAAATATATAGAGACTAAAACAGTCAATTTGAAAAAAAAATACCTACTACAAAAAGAAAAAAGTTCCTTAGAAGTATAATTAATGTCACCTATACATACTACTTCCATGTCAGAAAATATTAACTCTGTCAGTGAGAAAAATTACAGCTTTTTTCAAACTTAAAAATTCAAATCATACAAACTAAGAAAATTCAGAGAAGTAAAACAAAAGATGTGCTCCCCTCACCTGCTAAAGCAACAGAAATACAATTTATTTATAGTAATATGAACCAAAATCCATTTCTGAAACCTTTTTTTAATGAGATTATTAGTGAGGAGTGAAGAACTATCAGAATCAGAAGTCATGGGTGTTATATATTAATTCATGTTTTTCTGATACTTCTCATGAAAGATTCAGCAGTAACTCAGTGTCCAGCCCAAATTTCAGTAATTCCATTCTGCCTCTTTAGGTTGCCAAGTGCCCCTGGCTGCAGCTGAGCTCTTGTTATGATCCATATGAGTGTGTCAATACAGTTGCAGTAAATGGTATGGCATAAATTTATATTTTAATCTAGCAAAAGCCACGGAGACATGGCATTGTTTAATTAGGTTCTGTCAGTACAATACTTTGAGATTCAAGTTTCCATAAGACAAAACCATAATTGGAGCTGTTTGCTTGCAAGATAGGCATGTCAGAATGCTGTGGTAGAGGAATATGACAGGGGAAGGGAGGGGAGGGGAGGGGAGGGGAGGGGAGGGGAGGGGAGGGGAGGGGAGGGGAGGGGAGGGGAGGGGAGGGGAGGGGAGGGGAGGGGGGGAGGGGAGGGGAGGGGAGGGGAGGGGAGGGGAGGGGAGGGGAGGGGAGGGGAGGGGAGGGGAAGGGCAAATGTTTTTTAAAAAAAATCTTTTTTTAGTTTCTAAGCCAAGAAAATAACTGTCAACTCCTTTTAGATGCATTTAACTATAATACAAGATCTCCTGAACAAAAGATGTCTCCATTATGCTGTAAATCTGGACAGTAAATTTTCCTCATGCAGGAACAGTCAGTTGACAAAATTTTTAGCAGTGTTTAATCTCATGTCCCACAGTGATTGATCATATCAAAAGTGTACCAGAAACAGGAAGTTTGCAGTAAATTCCTGTTTTTAATGTGTCCTCTACAGTTGTATCCTCAGAGACCGCTGTAATAGTCCTGAACTGCCAACAGATTGAGTCAATGAGGAAATATCAATCCATCCAGGATTGGAGGATTTCTCCACTTGATAGGAGGATTAAACACCTACATCTGCATGGATACCTACATTTTCAAAAGATAGTCATTTTATTAGAAATCAAGGAAAGTTGAAGCTTCTTCTGAGGGAAGAGAGCAAAAGAAAATCCTAACTGGTTTTACAAGACTTTTTCCTTTCATTTTTTGTAAATAAATAGAGCTATCTACCTATGTATGCACGTGCACAAATATACACTCATATATTTATGTTCATACTGTATTGATTTTAGAGAGGATTATTGCAGATGTGTACAAAAATGTCCTTCAAACATTGTTGAGCTGAAACCCCAGCCATCCAATGTAATTACAGTACTATTTCCCAGTAAGTAAAATAAAGTAACAAAAGTATTTATTATTGATATTTGAAGAATCCTTCAAAAGCATTTTGACCAAAAGCAAGTCATTACCTCTGAAGTTACAGACAGGCATGATCTGAGACATATTTCTACCAGCTACATTTGCTGGTAGAAGGTTTGAATCACAAAATAGATTCTCAGTTGATGTAAACTATAAGGAAAAAGAAAAAAATGCACCAAACAAGTCTTCCCTCAAAACCATCCCCCAAGACCTCTTTCAAACAGTGCAGTTACAAGTCCACAAGATGAAGAAATGGCGTCTTAATTTTGAATTTGAGAAATACTGTAAATTAAATCAGAACAGCTTGAAAGAAGTTATCATAATTTGTTCACATAGGCAAAGACTAAATTCAAACTATTACCCAATGCAAAGTTCTTGCAATATTGTAGGTGAAACACCTTCCCCTTTTAAATTATGGGTAAAACCAATGCTATAGCTAAGTTCAACAGCTAACTTCCCCAGCAAGCTATGCATATACATAGGCCATGCTGAGCAATATGGTCAAGTTCCCATACTGTAAAGAAGTGGTTAAATCTCAAATTATCTTGTAAGGACCTTGGCCTTTCACAACTAATTAAGTGAATTTAGATAATTGCACCTCTGTTCATCAGAAAAAGTAAACAGTAGACTTTATCGTACCCTAATTCAATTTACTTTACTGTTTGACTTTTACTTCATCTACCTCAAAGTGTCTTTTCAGAGAGATTCCATACAATAAAAAGCCTTTCAGGTCAGCATGTGGGAGAACAGCTTTCATTAGTGACAACTGAACTTGTTTGCGTAACTCTGTGTAAACCATTATGAGGACAAATTGTCTATCAAAGCTGCACCATTTTCAGAGGGAGGCCTCTTTGTGAAGGAGAAGCTTCCCCAGCAAGCTGGCAGCCAAGTCACTGCAGTTATTTCCATTCATTCCCCTTCTTTTTTACTTCTAGAATCTCTAACAGGTTAATTAATTTGGGTTAATTTCAAATGTTGGAATTCCAGAAAACTCTTCTTAATCTAATCATTAAAATGACTACCAGTCCTCATCCTTAGTGATCTCACAGTCATGATCATTTAGTTGACTGATAAAGCCATAACATGAAGAGGAAGGCAGTTACATTTTAGAATGGCCGGAGAAAAATATCTCAAAACAGCGGAAACTAATTTTTCATCAATTAGTTCTACTCAGAGAAGGGAACTCACATGTATTCAACAGGCTTAATTCTGTTAAATCACAAATTCATCACAGAATATTCTGAGTTGGAAGGCATCCATAAGGATCAAGTCCAGCTCTTGAGTAAATGGCCCATACTTGGATCAAACCCTCAACTTTGGTGTTATTTGCACCATGCTTTGACCAACAGAGCTAATCTCTGTTCAATAATATCTGATCAAATCTCATTCAAGCCATGCCATGAAATTTTATAAAGGATTCACAGGAATATAAATCACACTGGTTATTCGCAACGTAGTAACTGCTTATGCAAGTGCTTTTGTGCTGTAAGTAATGTGAAATCATTTGAACAGCTTACTTATTTGTAGTAATGCAATTTTCAGATCTCCATGTGCTTCCATTGTTCCCCTGCCCTGTATACTATTGGTTCATTTTAAAATATGCACTCTGCTGTACCTGAAAACCTATTGGTGTGTACCCTTTTGCCAATCTTCCCTTCCTCCTCCTGGGACTGGCTCTTAGAGAGCCAGCCCCCACCCCCTTCCTTTCCCCTTAAAAGCCAGTGCCTGGGTCTGAGAGGGGTCTTGCATCTCTGTGCTGGCAGCTCCTACCCCATCCCCGCTTCCCTCCCCTTTTCCTTTCCTGGTAACCCTCTCCCCCATACCCCAAATAAACCTCCCTGCCAGAACAGAGATGGATTCCAGTTCCTTCCTTTGCCTCACCACGTTTCCTGCTAGAATTTCTGTGGTTGGGAGACCTCTGCCACGCCGCAGGACCCCGGGGGCCGCCCGCTCCAGACCCGGTGGAATTATGAGGACCAGGGACCCAGCTCCGGCCAGAGCCAGACTGTACCACCCTCCTGGAGCCTGCTGTAACACTTATTAAACAGAATGTTCTTTGTCACCCCACAGAAAGATGCATTTTTAGTAATAGTGAATTCTATAGAGACCTTCAGTGACCTTTCAAGTTCCTGAAGGATGATGAAAAGAGGACTGTTGGCTTCAGGTTAAATATCATAAATAACCTACTGAATCTGAGCAGATAGTTAGGAATAGAAAGAATGAGAGTCAATGCCTGTGATGTACAAACTCTCAATGCACAGGAGAATATCTTCAGTATCAGGCTAATCATCAATATAGGTATTGGAAACTCTCCACCCAACTAGTTAGAAATTCATGATGTTGAAGAAAAGAAACCTCTTTAAACACATAACGAGAAAGTCCATGATTCTTAACATTGATTGGCAAGGCATTCCTTCCTGTTAAGGAAAAAATGGATTCTGGCCCTAAAACTATTAAAATGTTTTATCAAAGAGTCATTGCAGGAAAGCAGTCTAGCTTTTGAACTGGGGTGCTGTAGCCTGGAGAAGGTGAGGCTGAGGTGAACAAGGACAGAGTCAGTCTCTTCTCCCAGGTAACATGCAATAGGACAAAAGAAAATGGCTTCTAAAGCACAGGAGGTATAGATTGAATTTTAGTAAATATTTCTTCACTAAAAGGGTGGTCAAGCATTAGAACAGGTCTCCCTGGGAAGTGTCTGAGTCACCAAATGTGGAGGTATTTAAAACCTGTAGATGTGGCACTTAGGGACTTGGTTTATTGGTGGCATTGGCAGTGTTAGGTCAAAAGTTGGTCTCAATGATCTCAAAGGTCATTTCCCGCTAAATAAACTCATGATCCAATCTGAGAGGAAGTTGGTACCATTCTTTTTAATTGCTCTTATGTCTTTTCTTAGTCAATATGTGTGATCACTGTGATGTGTGCTTGATTTAAAATTTGAATACAAAGGTTTTGGTTCTTCTTTGTGGTTTTGAAAATTATTGGTCTAAGAGACCAGCAAAACTCTGCTCTAACAGTCTCAAACACTAGAGTCACTTTTAGTATCAGAGATACTTCACTTATCTCTCAGCTGAAATTTCATGATACTGCACCCAAGTGACAGTATAGACTGTAAGTTGCCAGCAAAATTAATGGTAGCAGTAAAGAAGTTAGGGCTCAAGTCAGCAACCCCAGTTCTAGAGAAAGCTTGTGCAAGCCAAACCAGAAGCCTGTGTAATCTCACTGAATTGCTACTGGTATTTTACATACACAAGTTCCACCAGCTCATAATTGGTCCAAATCCATGGCAAAGCCACATTTTAGCTCACCAGTAGAAGACAAGTGCACTACCCATTGCCTAGGCAACAGTTGTGAAGAGAGACCTCTACACCCCAGTCCCTGTTCATTTCAACAAGGTCATGGTTACACTCCTTAGAGTTGCTACTGTTCTCTTCCCTCAGTGTGTAAACCATAGTTAATCCCACATATAAAGCAAACTTTGGTTTTCTTTTTCCTACTTCAAACTACCACTTCTACCAATCTTCTACCACAAACAATTCACATTGATTTCATAGACCAGTACACAGGTAAGGAGTTTTCTGAACTTGTACATTTCTGTTGCTGAAAATTGTAGCAAGGTGGTTCTGCAGAGTCCATGAGGTTTTTCCTTGGTTCTCCTGCTCTGTATGTTATTGGCTGTTTTGAAATATGCACCCTGTGTTATCAGAAGTCTATTGGTGTGTACCCCCGCCTTTCTTCCCGTCAGACCTTCCGGGATTGGCTCTCAAGGGCCAATCCCTCCCCCCTTCCCTTCCCTTATAAACCCACGCTGGCGGGAGCCCAGGGTCACTGTATCTGGGCTTCCAGCCCCCCTGCCTCTTCCCCCTCTTTCCTCTCCCCTTTGCCTCCCCTGCAACCCCCCCGAAGACCCAAATAAACCTCCCTGGGAGACCAGAGACAGTGTCCAGTATGTTCTTTCGCCTCACCCATGTTTCCTGCCGAGCTTCTGTCGCCTGAGCTTCATGCCACGCTGTGCGCTCCAGCGTGCTCATGGCGCCCCGGCTCCAACTGGCCCAAACTTGAGTGGGGGTTCGCATTACAGCAGTGACCCTTTTTTGTGGGGTTTTGGGGGTCCTGCCACCTTCCCCAGAGTGAGAAACCTCAGAAAATAATCAAAGTATTGCACATGTAGGTAATATTTATGCACAGAAAATGGAGATGTTTCACCTTCATAAAGAAGCTATCAATCAACATTGCCTTAGTTAGATGTTTTAGATAGATTGACAATCTCTACCATTACTTAGACTTAATTATCCTTCATGACCTTCTGAGTTTATAGAATGTCATGAATCTTTTAACCTTTCTCAGTCTTCTCCCCTATGTCTGCAAATGAGTCAGGTTAGAATTAGAAATTAAGAGCTGCTAATTATAATTTTTCATATTAAAAGGCAAACGCATCTGCTGAACGGTTAAACCAGAGATGGTTCTTACAGCATGAACACCTCTGTTCCTGAGGCATCACCATAAACCTTTAGGAAACATAGATGCATTGGAGATACTGTTTATGAGAAAACTCTCTGTTAGGAAGATGACTTTGAAAGTACCTTCTACTGTTTCTACTGGATTTTGTTTGGTTTCTATGAAGTATCTTATGGCTTTCCTAAAAACATGCATTTTAGAACTAGTTATAGGTTTCTACCTCAATTACCTGTGACTGAAGAGAATTTTGCACCTTACAGCATTAACAGACAGAAATAAACCTCAGTCAGAAAGTAAACAAACTACTGTTTAAGCCCTTCTTGTTTTATTTCCATTACTGTTTTTCAGCTCAAAAAAGTTTTCGTTTTGCTGTTTGTACAGACAAGAGTCATTGCTCCATTTTGGCTTACATTACATTGCAAGCCAACCTTTAACAACACAAACACCTAATTTTCCTTGTAATTGTTTATTTGTAAATACTATTATTTTATCACTATTGGTTTTAAGTGTGACTGACCAAAATAACACACAGTACACAAGTAAAGTTTACACAGGTCATCTTATAAATTCTCCTTGACTGTTTCAAACTATTGAGATCCTGAACTTAGGTGATTACATTGGCAGAGCAGACAGCCTGTGTAAGCTCAAACAAGGCTGTGAATACCAGTTCACATTTGGTTTACACCAGAAGACAACACCACCAGAAGTTCACTGATAGCAGTGGAAATACATCACTGTAAAAAAATACGAAACTTCATTTTAAGCATCCTTGCGAAAAGCTATTACCTTAAATCTTCAGCAATAAATTGAACACAAGATTTATAACAAAGGATTTTAAATTATTTCTGACAATTGATGCATCTCTTTTGACCTACAAACTGCCTGAAAATCTCAAGAATAATTTATTTTCTACTAATGAACATCATCTTGTGAACAAACTTTCAGTGACTGATCATGAAAATTAGAGCTCCTCTCCTACAAGGAAACTCTATGGGAATTGGGATTGTTCAGCCTGGAAAAGAAAGGACTTTGGGGTGACCTAATTTTGGCCTTCCAGTACCTGAAGGGAGCCTACAGGAAAGATGGAGAGAGACTATTTACAAGGGCCTGGAGTGACAAGACAAGGGGGAATGGCTTTGAACTGACAGACAGTGAGGTTCAATTAGAGATGAGGAAGAAATTCCTCCCTGCAAGGGTGGTGAGGCACCAGAACAGGTTCCCGAGAGAAGATATGTATGCCTCATTCCTGGAAGTGTTCAAGAACAGGTTGGATGGGGCTCTGAGCAACCTGGTCTAGTGGAAGGTGTTCCTCCCCACAGCAGAGAGGTTGGAACTAGATGGTTGCCAAGATTCCTTCCAGCCCAGGCCATTCTAGCAGTCTGTTATCTCAGACCCTCTAGACCTCTAAGGATATTTCTTGTCTACTGCTATGTGAGTAGAGAAGGATTTAAAAATTCAACACAAACATATACATATTTCATTCCAAGAAATCTTGATGGAAATCAGTGTTGTTCTGAACAACTCTGGCCTTTGCAGTAATTTCTGCTATAGTTTTCCTGTAAGTAGAAATGAAGCACTAGCAAATCTTATTAGAACATGGTCTCAGATACAGACGGAAACAAAGATAAATTCAAGCTGTCATCAGAGTAATATAGGACAGTGAAAGGTAGTTTTCAGATATGGTTAGATAGTTTTTTCCATTCCAACTTTCTTATTTACCCTAGGTATTTAAGTCTCTACAGAGCAAGAATCCAAGTATTAAAATAGACCATATATTATATTAAATAAAACCTCCCATAAAGCTTTTACTCAAATTAAGCTGCCAAAACTGAGGTTTGGATGTGACCCAATTATTCTTTTCTCCTGTTTGTTAGTTAAAAGTCACTGACTTTTTGTTCAACCATAAGTAACAGCTACATTGATTATTGGTTTTGTCTTCAGGTTTCTTTCCCAAATTTGCAATTAAATGCTGGGATTTGAAGTGCTTTTTGAGTTAGATTTCTCTTTTACTTGGACTTTATTTTGCATCTCAACTCAAATATTGAATTTGTCCGGTAAAATGAAATGAGACTTTTTTTTTATGATAGATTCCTTAGTTATCTTTAAAGAGAAGTCAATATCTGACGATCGGCGAGAGAGAGCAAGCAGCAGTCTCAATGTGAGATACAAGCAAGCTCCATTTTATTTCACCAAACGAGAAACTTATATACTGTTACAGATGTTTCTAATTATAGCTACACACGTATCTGCAGTCTGTTCTCACATAATCAGGGTTTTTCCTGATGACTCCCTTATTCTTTTCTCATAACACTTCTGACTCCCTATCTTTTCTCATAACATTTTTCTCACAGCCCAGAAACACAGCTGTGTTCCCAGGTTTTAGCTTCTCATGACACTTTACTAGGATTTTTACTGAGGCCTGCCCATGCTGAGGCTTTGTTCAGGCCTACTCAACTAACATAAGTTTTGCTGGAAAACTGTGTTTTCCAACAGATATTCCCAAGGGCTCAGCTTTCAAAATTATATCTCTGACAATCAAAAGAGTTTGTTTCATTGACATTCTGAATGTCACTATGCAGGCTCATGATACCAGATTCTAATTAACTTCACCATTTCTCGTCTTTGATAAATAACTGGTTTCTACCAGTTTACAGGGTTCAGGAAGCTTTTGGCAGAATGCTGGCCAGCATTACGCAGATGTATGCTTGACTTCATTTCTTCCAGTTTAATTGTAGTTTAACTCCCAAATGCTGACAAGATTGCTGACTGAGGTTACTACAGGAACACGCAGCATAGGAGTGGCTCAGGGTCCTGGAACTCACAAAACTACCACAGATCACATTGCTGTGATGTCACCTCTAAGTGCAAAATGATGCTGCAAGATAAGCATTGAAAAGAATGACTAAAATTTTATTTCATCAAAACTGATCTTGTTAGAGCAGGAAATATACTGATCCTTTGTGCTGTTATTTAAATAATAACACATTTTTACTGTCTGAATGCATGAAGTAACATGTGTTCCCTGTGGTGCAAATTAAACCCAACAACTCCACACCAAGGTTTTTTAACACCAGAAGGAGAGAGAGCATTTGAGATGAATGTCTGCTTTCCAGCTTTTAAGATTCTCACATCATGAAATGCTTGGAACGGTTCAATTATCTTTCCACAGTCTATTATTTTGTTGCTGCTGTTGTTGTTTACAGGGTTTGATTTTGGTTGCATGTACTTTCCCTCCTCTGCCATGCAAAATGACACAAAACCACATCTGTCTGCATATAGCTGCTGTTAAATTCCAGATGCAGGGTTGCATAATTACTCTACTGAATGTATAAAAGCATGTATTTTCAATGTCATTTTTACTGTATGTTTTATAAGATTTAACTAATATACAGAACTCTTTTTAATCCACAGATAAAAAATATTACAAAATAAAAACACATATAAATACCTATTTTGTACAGAGAGATGGGGAAAACTACTTCCTCAAGATCACACACTGAGAATACAAACCAGTTTTTTTTAATTTCCATTTTTTTAATCCACGCAAACTCTTTTAAAAATGTTGACTTTCTTGAATTTCATGACATCATTCTTCTACCCACTGTCACTCAAACACTGTGCTAGAAAGTGGGAGAGACAGCTTAAGATTCATTTTCTGGTATCTCTCTCAGGGAAAGAATTCCTGTGCTTACTCTTACTGAAGCCTAAGATAATTCAACATTATTTCAAAATTGCGTAGTCTGTTCTGAAATGGATTATTCATCCAAAAATTTTAATTTAGAAAACTGATATTTATCTATCAGCAGGAAGTAATCATCCTGAAACATCAGTAGTGCCAAATATATGGATGTATTGGCATTAAGAGAGGTGGGAGAGGAAGCTGTCTATACCACAGCATCAAGGCCAAACTGTAGAGATGGGATGTTATAAAATGCATAGCAAGGGTACTACAGGCGTGTTCAAGTCTGTTTCAAGGACTTCTCACAAACTGATGTCCCCATTCATGCATAGGGAACAACAGTACTTACAGAAATCAGTAAACTAAAGTCTAGAACATGTTCTCTGCCCAGCACCAGAAATTATCCAGAAATACTATCCAGCAGCTAATTTTGCAGACAGGACCCAAATTTGCCTAGAAAACAGTCACACCCCAGCCAGGATGTCTAAAGCTTTGCTCTGTATATGTCAGACAGTATATTTTTTATAGTCAGCAACTAGTGTTTTGTGTAGGTTCAAAGAATCCTAAAAAACTTGAGTTGGGAAACTTACTGTGTATGTCACCCAGTTTAACTTCTGCTCAAAGCAGGACAAGCTTCAGAGGCTGAGCATGAGTCTCATATCCTGGTCCAGACAAGTCCTGAGTATTGCCAAGGACACAGATTAAGCATCTGCCCTGCAAAACTAGTGCCAGGGCTTAGATGCTCTTGTTGCAAAGATTTTCTTTCCTTGTTTTCCAGCAGTAATTCCTCAGCTGAAATCAATGACCTTTTGCCTTATACTGTTCACTTGTAGAAAGTCTTCTATCTCCCTGTCACCATTAAGAAGTTGACAATAACACTAACAACTTTTTTGTCTTCCTTTTGGGCTAAGCGAAGTCAGTTCCCGCAATCTCTCCTTATGGAAAATATACTCCTGATTGAGCAAACTTCCCCTAGGTTGTTACCACCGGTCCCATGCCATGGGGCCCAAGATGGAACATATTCCTTCAGAATAAGCCTCACAGTTACTGAGTGAAGGAAGCAGTCACTGCCCTTGATCTGCAGCCTACATTCCTGCTAATGCGAGTAGGAAGCTTTGGCCTTCATCACTTCAAGGGCTCTCTGCAATTTTCCATCCAATAGCACCTCTGGGACAATTTTGTGTGGAGTTGTTGCCTATCTGAGTAATACCACAACAAAACAACTTGAAAAAAAATTGTGGTATCTGTATAAGAACCATGAAAATACCAACTTGGGACCACACTGTGAATGAAGTTTGCCATTCATTCAATCACATCCTACAGTAGCTCTACTGACCTATGCTGTGCTTGTCTTTCATCACCTTCAGACAAATAAGAATTAGCAATTGATTTACTGCTAAATCTAGCATGTGTTAAGGAAATAAAAGAAAAATCAGGTTCTCAGTGAATATTCATTATAACTTTTGCTTCAAACAGCGTGTTGTGTGTTCAAAGGAACTTTTCTAATAAAGAAATAAACTTCTGATATTTAGCTCATTACTAACCATGAAGGAAAAAATTGCATGATACTTATTATGGTTCATAACATGTCTATATGCAGAATAGAAGTTTCCATAAAAAGAGGTTATACTGAAATTGAGAGTATCCTGTTCTTGCTCTGGGAATTTTTATGTATGCTAGCACTTCATTTTTTGTTATGGGTTAGTGTAATATACAGCCAAAGCCTTGCCTCTTTCAGAAAGCCCTGGCCATGGATTTTGCTGCTGTTCATCACTTAGTCTCAGCCTTGACTCCTTCAAACTGGAACATTGTTTAGAGGCCCTGAATCTGTGGGCTGGAGACTACAGGAACAGGAAGCTGTAACTGAAAGGTGAATTCTCAAAAAGCAAATTTTAGAGGGGTTTGTCTTTCACTTCATCAGAAAAATTTCTTCACTGAAAAGGGGAAGCATTTGAGTGGACTGCCCAGGGAAGTGGTGGAGTCACATTCCTGGAAAGGCTCAAAAAATGACTAGACATGGCACTTAGTGCTATGCTTTAGTTGACAAGGTGGCACTTGGTCAAAGGTTGAACTCAATGATCTTGAAAGTCTTTTCTAACCTTAATGATTCTCTGAATTTCTGATTTATGACATGAAGATATCATAGTTCCTTAGTACAATTATATGAATTAAGAAGGAATACCAATTACATGAACTAAATAAAAATCTTGGGTTGACCATAGTAATTCTGACATGGGGAGATAAAAAGGCCAAAGACATCAAGAAGTCCTGGTTCTGAATTGGAATACAGGGAGTGAGGAAAATTCATGTCCTTACATTTTGCTTTACATATCAACACAAAACATCCCCAGGCTGTGTATTTGTAAGAGGCAGGTAGTTTCATGACCATATGCCCTAATTTCTGCTTTATAATTTCAGATATTATGGCATTATTCATTATTACTTCAGTTTTGCTACCTGTTTCCCAGTGAATGTTCCAAATAATGGACATTGTGTAATTTCTCAGACACTTCCACAAACATGGGGAAGCCAGGAGATAGGAAGCTAATCTGCTTTTTTTACAGGAA
Source organism: Entomyzon cyanotis (assembly GCA_024500445.1). Taxonomy (NCBI): domain Eukaryota; kingdom Metazoa; phylum Chordata; class Aves; order Passeriformes; family Meliphagidae; genus Entomyzon; species Entomyzon cyanotis. The sequence continues at coordinate 9,220,041 of JAKEPQ010000756.1, forward strand.
AAGGCTGGATATGTTCTTTTGATATTGATCAGCTCTGTAAAAGGATGGCACTCTTTGTTATAAAAGCTTTTAAACTAGAAGGGTATTGTTTGTAATGGTACTACACAAGCACTCCCCTTCATCATGTCTGGCTCCTGGTTGTTCTGCTGAATTCTATTCAAGGTCCTATGTACAGGCCTATTGTCTGTCACATGTGAAATTCTGAATCATGCATCTTATTCCTTTTACTTACATTATTTGGCTGCCTGCTTTACTTTTCCATACAAAAGAGTCAGTTGCATCTCTTCATTTTATTGTGTCTTTTTTTTTAAATGTAGGTTTTTCTTAATCCTAACACAGAAACTTTCATCTTATATGCAAGTAAACATGAAAAAGACAGATTTCTTTTTAAACCTAAAGACTATCATCTTAATTGTTTGTTCTGCTCCTAGGTTTTTTCAGTACTGTAATTCTTTATTTTACTTTTAATGTAATGTAAATTTACTGTCAGAGTTGACAAGGATTTTTTTCCTTACAAGTATTATGCTGGAGTATCATGTATCAAGGAACAGGTACCAGAGTGCAGGGAGAGGTGGTGATGGTGGTATGTAGTTACAAATCTAGTATGTCTGGCCAATAACTTGGCTTAGTAATTTAGTTTAAATAAGTCTCTTGCAGTTATTAGGGTCATTAAAGCACAAAGCAGGTTAGTCAGTCAGTTCCATAGTCAAGCCCCTTAATGTACTGACATTATCAAGCTTGCCTGATGTAGAAGAAAGAATCACACATCTGTGCCTGTAATTATAAATACATGAGATTTCCACTGCAATGTTGCGCCATTTTAGCAACAAGGTGAAGTTTAAACCCCACACCTCCCCTCCACCCCCATTTCATTCTTTCTAGAACTGTGATTGCTGACTGTGCTTTCATTATGCATTCTACTGACAGGCCTAAATATGTTTTTTTAATACATAATATACTTTTGATTTGCCTTTTTTGTAAAAAAAACCAAAAACATTGTGCAACAGAAAGCAAGCAGATAAATGGTCATTAGGCATTATTTTAGTGCAATTACTGAATGAATGTTATATGTGAGATCTTCATGTAGCTACATCACGAATTTGGATTTATTTCTGAAGGAAAAAAGGCCTAAATAGTATTATTTTTCACCTGGAATTGCACACTGACCTGACCCTGAAATAAAAATGCTTTTTTCTGATTAATTTATTTAGTAAATATATTGCTTGGGCAACTAGAGGTCAACATTATTCTGTGCAAGTTCTCAAGTTTAGTAGCCCATTCACTGCTCTCAGCCTTTCTGGAAGTATTCAGAGACATGATGGCTTTAAGGAGGCTGAGGGCCAAGATTTCCTTTGTCACCAGGAAATTAATTTTGTTGTGCATAAGAGTGTAAAGGTGCAGTGAAAACAAACATTGTCATTGCATAGAGTAAGTGATAATAGAGGAGGGATTTGAAGTTTTTATCACCTTCAACAAGGTCATTTCCTGTCACAGTAGAGACAGACATGCTGTGCCAAAAACACATCTCCAGGCCAGGAAGGAAGGTAGAAGATAGAGTTTTATTGCTACAAAGTCTTTTTCATACTCTTTTCTGACATTTGTGCCATATTGCCATTGGCTCCTAAACCTGTTACTACACAACACCACTGGTCAGTTATTCCTAGCATACATCTTTTGTGAAAAACAGCCTCCCTGTTACTGTTGTGCATTCCTTCATGTTTTTCTGCCTTTCGTTTTCTGCTTCTCGCTCCTGTCCATGCTAATATTCTCACAGGTATGAGGTTGTTTGTGACACGGTCAGTGTTTGTGAGCTGAGACAGACCTGCCGTCAATTCCCACAATTGCCATGGGTTTAGTTAGTTCATTTTAAATAAAATACATCTTTAGATCTCATTGGGGCACATTTTTGTCCTTCTTAAAAACATGAGCAAATAATTTGTGTGGTCTGGATACATGATGTCAATAATACCAACACATAGTTTTCACACAGCTCCAACAGTAAAAGTCCTAGATGCCATAGTTTTTCTAAGCCCCAGATGAACTAAGAGGTGAGAGGAGCAAAAAGCCAGTACTGAGAGATGCTTGAATCCCTGTAGGAGCTCCTGGCAAGTTTGCCATTGTTTCTGTCACGTTTCAGAATGGAACCTCTTACTCTGAAAAGACCAGAACCTTCAAAACTTATGGGGAAAAATAGAAAGGCAACTTCTGCCATAATAAAAAATCAGTGAGAATCCTGATTAGCCTGTGCAAAGGCAGGAAAGGAATAGTATATATCTAAAGCAAATGTCACAGAATCACAGAATTACCAGGTTGGAAGAGACCTTCAAGATCATCGAGTCCAACCTCTGTCCTAACACCTCAACTAAACTAAACCATGGCACCAAGCGCCACATCCAGTCTCTTTTTAAACACGTCCAGGGATGGTGACTCCACCACCTCCCCAGGCAGACCATTCCAATATTTTATCACTCTTTCTGTAAAAAAGTTTCTCCTAATATCTAACCTATATTTTCCTTGGCGCAACTTAAGACTGTGTCCTCTTGTTCTGTCAGTTGTTGCCCGGAAAAAGAGACCAACCCCCACCTCACTACAACCACCTTTCAGGAAGTTGTAGAGAGTGATAAGGTCACCTCTGAGTCTCCTTTTCTCCAGGCTAAACAACCCCAGCTCCCTCAGCCATTCCTCATAGGGCTTGTGTTCCAAGGCCTTCACCAGCCTTGTTGCCCTCCTCTGGACACGCTCAAGTGTCTCCACGTCCTTCCTGAACTGAGGGGCCCAGAACTGGACACAGTACTCAAGGTGCGGCCTCACCAGTGTCGAGTATAGGGGAAGGATGACTTCCCTGCTCCTGCTGGCCACACTATTCCTGATACAGGCCAGGATACCATTGGCCTTTTTGGCCACCTGGGCACACTGCTGACTCATGTTGAGTCGGCTGTCGACCAGTACCCCCAAGTCTCTTTCTGCCTGGGCACTCTCCAGCCACTCTGTTCCCAGCCTATAGCGTTGCAGGGGGTTGTTGCGGCCAAAATGCAGGACTCGGCACTTGGACTGGTTAAACTTCATCCTATTGGACTCAGCCCATGTATCCAACCATTCCAGGTCTCTCTGCAGAGCCCTCCTACCCTCCAACAGATCGACACACGCTTCCAGCTTAGTGTCATCTGCAAATTTACTAATGAAAGACTCAATACCCTCATCCATGTCATCAATAAAAATATTAAACAGAGCTGGTCCCAGTACAGACCCCTGAGGGACACCACTGGTGACTGGCTGCCAGCTGGATGCAGCACCATTCACCACCACCCTCTGGGCCCGGCCTTCCAGCCAGTTCTTAACCCAGTGAAGAGTGCCCCTGTCCAAGCCGTGGGCTGCCAGCTTTTCTAGGAGTATGCTGTGGGAGACAGTGTCAAAGGCTTTGCTGAGGTCTAAATAGACAACATCTACAGCCTTTCCTGCATCCACCAGGCGGGTCACCTGGTCATAAAAGGAGACCAGGTTGGTCAAACATGACCTACCCCTTCTAAAGCCATGCTGACTGGGTCTGATCCCCTGTCCATCCTGTAGGTGCTGTGTAATAGCACTCAATATAAACTGTTCCATAACCTTCCCTGGTACCGAGGTCAGGCTAACCGGCCTGTAATTACCAGGATCCTCCTTCTTACCCTTTTTATGAATGGGCGTCACATTGGCCAGCTTCCAGTCATCTGGAACCTCGCCAGTGAGCCAGGACTGCTGGTAGATGATGGAGAGTGGCTTTGCGAGCTCATCTGCCAGCTCTCTCATCACCCTGGGATGGATCCCATCCGGTCCCATAGATTTATGGATATCCAGGCAGCTCAGCAGTTCCCTGACTGCCTCCTCTTGGATAACAGGGGGACTGTTCTGCTCCCTGACACTATCTACCAACCCAGGAAGACAGTTGTCCTGAGCACCATGTGTCTTTTCAGTAAAGACCGAGGCAAAGAAGTCATTAAGCACTTCCGCTTTCTTCTCATCTGTTACTAAATTCCCTTCCGCATCCAATAGACAACAAAGGTCGGTCTTGCCCTTCCTTTTTTCATTAATATATTTGTAAAAGCATTTTCTATTGTCCCTTACAAGGGTTGCCAAATTGAGTTCAAACTGAGCTTTGGCCTCCCTAATTTTTTTCCTACATGCCCTAGCAGCCTCCTTAAATACTTCCTGAGAGACCTGACCCTCTTTCCAAAGATGATATATCCTCTTTTTGTTCCTAAGTTCCTTCAAAACCTCGTTGTCCATCCAGGATGGACGTTTACCTCGCCCACTCATCTTTCATCGCACTGGAACAGTCTGTTCCTGTGCCCTCAAGATCTCTCTTTTGAAGTATGTCCACCCTTCCTGTACTCCTTTGTTTTTAAGGGCTGCTTCCCAAGGAACTCTCTGGATAAGTCTCTTAAATAGGTTAAAGTCTGCCCTCCTGAAGTCCAATGTAAAAGTCTTATTGATGTTCACCCTCCTTTCACCAATTTTTGAAAACTCAATAATTCCATGGTCACTATGCCCCAGTTGTCCTCCAACCACCACATCTCCCACCAGCCCGTCTCTATTTGTCAACAATAAATCTAGTATAGCCTCTCCCCTGGTGGGCTCACTCACCAGCTGCAACAGAAAATTGTCCTCCACCCACTCCAAGAACTTCCTGGACTGCCTCTTTTCTGCTGTATTAAGTTCCCAGCAGATGTCCGGTAGGTTAAAGTCACCTACGAGAACAAGGGCTGGTGACCCTGAAACATTCTCTAGCTGCTTATAGAATAGGTTGTCCACTTCTTCATCCTGGTTGGGTGGTCTGTAACAGACTCCCAGTAGAATATCAGCCTTGTTGGCCTTCCCTTTAATCTTTACCCATAGGCATTCAACTTCATCATCATTAGTTTCAATGTCCATGGCATCAAAAACCTCCCTAATGTAAAGGGCCACCCCTCCACCTCTTCTCCCTTTCCTGTCTCTTCTGAAGAGCTTGTAGCCATCCAGTGCAGTGCTCCAGCTATGTGAGTCATCCCACCATGTTTCCGTGATGGCAATCACATCATAGCTTTGCTGTTGTACCATGGCTTCCAGCTCCTCTTGTTTGTTACCCATGCTGCGTGCATTAGTATACATGCACTTCAGCTGGGCTACTGTTTTCACCCCTAACTCAGGCTTACCATCCTTGGGGCTGTTTCCAGAGAGCCCAGCTGTATCCCCTTCCCCCTTCGAACCTAGTTTAAAGCCCTTTCAACAAGTTCAGCCAGTTCATGAGCTAAAAACCTTCTGCCCTTAACAGAGAGATTGAGCCCATCTGGTTCTAGCAGACCAGGTGCTGTAAAGGTTTCCCCATGATCCAAAAACCCAATATTCTGCTGATGGCACCAACCCTTGAGCCACTTGTTGATAATGTGGGCTCTCTTATTTCTTTTGTCATTTTTCTCTGCCACCAAGAGGACTGAGCAGAACACTACCTGAGCTCCTGCCCTATTCACCACTTGACCCAGTGCCCTAAACTCCCTTTTAACTGCCTTGATGCTCCTCCTCTCAATCTCATCACTGCCACCCTGGAGTATCGGCAGTGGGTAGTAATCAGAGGGCCGAATCAGCCCAGGTAGTCTCTTGGCAATATCCTGTACCTGAGCCCCAGGGAGGCAGCAGATCTCCCTGTGGGATGGGTCCGATCGACATATGGGGGCCTCTGTTCCCCTAAGAAGGGAGTCACCCACTACCACTACCCTTCTTTTCTTTTTAATGTTAGAGGTGGTGATCTGTCTGATAGGTGACTCACAACTGGGAGGATCACTGAACAGATCATTCTCCTCTGTGTCCTCTAGTTGATCTTCTAGATCCAGGGCCTCATACCTATTCTGAAGTGGCACCTGGGTAGGTGAGGGGGTAGGGAAGAGTTTCTACCACCTCCTCGAGTGGGGACCCATTCCCACTCCCCTTCATCTGCCGGGTATCCTCCTATTGCCTGACAGGGAGAGGCATAGGAGTCCTCTGACTCCTGGTGAGCCTCCCTCAAGGATGGAAGGGTAGAGCTCCACCAGTCTATTTCCCTTTCACTTTCCCTAATACTCCTTAGTCTTTCTACCTCCTCCCTGAGGTCAGCCACCAGTGAAAGCAAGTCGTTCACCTGTTCACACCGCGAGCATCCTCCTTCTGCAACGTCCCCTGGTACTGCCGATAGGCTCAAACACTCCGCACAGGAATGGGTCTGGACAGACACATCCTTTTTGGAGGGCTCTATTTGGCTACATACACTTGTAGCATTCCCAGGTTTCGATCGTGTAAAGACCATTACTTCCAAGCACAACAACTAACAACTAAAAACCCCACCAGCAGTAAACCTGCAGCCCTGCCTGCTTGTCCTGCCTGCGCGAACTGCCGCGCAAACTGCCACGCCATGCCCTCAGAGACATGCCACGCCCCTGTTTGCCCGCTCCGGGTCGCCGCGCTCCCTAGGGACACTTTAAATTGCCCCGCCGCTCTCCCGCGCAAGCCCCGCCCGGGTGACTCAGCAGAACAAGAATGAAGCACTCACCTGCTCAGCATGGTTTTAAATTGCCCCGCCGCTCTCCCGCGCAAGCCCTGCCCGGGTGACTCAGCAGAACAAGACTGAATTCTATTCCCATTAGGACGTATACAATGCCCTGTCTTGTAACTCAAGAGTTTGGAAGCCAGGTCAGACTAGCTTTAGGTCCTAGGCCATGCACACAACTGCAAACGGAACCCACTGGCAAGCAGGTAAGCCTTGCCAGGATAAAGGTGTTAAGAATCCAAAAATTATAAGAGCCTCGTAGGGTAAAAAGGCCTTGTACTGAAGAAGAGAAAGGTCATTTGTTTACTTCTAGAGGTTTCTGTATCGAAACCCGAGGTGTTGCTGTGGTGGTGAATCCCACCCCCACCCTCCCCACCCCCTGCTTTTCAGGCCTCACTGCGATCTGAGCAATGCTTATTAGGCTTCAGCCTGGAAAAACGGGGCCTGGGCTCAGCTCCTCTTGAGCCAATCAGAAACAACGTCTGTTCCCAGGAACTGCTGCTGTCCAATTAGCACCCATTTTCTTCATGAATAGCCTTTGAAACTGTTCTTCTAGCCTAAATGGCATAACATTCCTGTTCTCTAATTTTCAAAGAAAATGTGCTGACCTGAAGTGTGGCCAGGATGAATCAGCATTATGACTAAAGCCCTCTCTCTTGTGGCCCTACAAACAGAGGTCTAAAATGAGACTCTTTGAGCTCTTCTGGACCCCAGCAGGCTGCGACCAGCAATTTCCGAGTGGCGCCTCTCAGAGCCAGTGAACCCTCAAGTTTCCTATACTTGGAATATCACCAAACAACGATGGATCCTGGGCTGATACCCTCACTCCTGCAGGTCTAACGCTTCACCTGCTGGGGAGATGCAAAGGCTTCACTACATTAGAGGGGAATTTTTCCCAGGTACCTTTCACTGACTCTTTATGTCTGTGTGCATACATATGCACAAATGGTACAGCAAATCTGGGAGAAATGCTGCTTTCTTATATAAGTCCCTTAGTTGTTACGCCTGTAAGTAATGTTAAGTCAAAAGTTATAAGCTAAGCTAAATGCTGCTAAGTGTTGTTCCTTTGTTAAGTTATAAGTGCTGTTAAGTTTGTAGGCTGTATTCATTTTTATCCTTGTCCTTACTATCCTTTTGTCACACAGACCTAAACACACACATGAACGTAGAGAGTTCGCAGTTTATTTCCATTTTGACTGAGTGGATTTCATTGAGGTTTTTTTTCTTTTCCTTGATATACCTTAACTATCTAGTAAGTAATGGAGTGAACCTTGCCCAGTGAACTTTGTCATGCTGTCGCATAATATCAAATCTGATTTTTATAGATACCCTTGCTGGTGATTTTTTAAGTAATCTCAAACACTTGTTCATAACAGCTGGCTATAACATGGTAATAGTGAAGTGATGGCAAGTGGACGAACTTCGCCCATATTTTTTTGTGTAGCAAAGGTGTCAGTGCCCAGCACGCTGGACTGACTTGAGCAATTTCATTTAGGCTAACAGCCTTTTGTTATTATAGAATATTATAATAGATTCTGAATTTAGACAGGCAACCCATAAACTACATTGATTCACATATTTATTCCTTTCCCAAGTAGAGGATCTCACAAGTATACAATACAGTTGCTGCATTTCACTGAGGGGAACTGCCAGGAATTCTTTTAGAATTAGATCACCAGGAATGAAATTAAGTCAACCGAGACAAACTTTGCATCTGAGAACCGTTTTTTGGTAACAAACCAAAAGAGACAGATGTGATTTCCCTGCTAAGAAGAGCTAGGAAAGACAGAAAAGAAGGAAGGAAAATGGAAAAGGGTTGGGGGTAGAGAGAGAGGAGACAGGAAAAGCGTGCGTTACCACCAGCAGGTCGGGGAGTGGCGATGTCCCAGCGGCAGAGGGCGTGTGCATGCTGCCTGCGTGGTAGCCTGCACAGCTCTCAGAGAGGCGTGGCTCCACAGGCACAGCTCCCGCAGCAATGGGCAGCCAGACACGCGGTGAGTGGGGATCAGGTTAGGAGGTGCGAGGGCCTGGACAGAGTCGCGGCAAGGACCGTGGTGGTGTGCTGGAGCGGAGGCAGGCAGGGTTGGACACAGATGACTCAGGTAGGCATTGGCCAGGGACACAGGGAGGTAGGACAGGCTGTGGCCAGGACGGGCAAAGGAGTAGGGCAGGACACAGGTTATACGCGAGACTAGGAGTTCAGCCAGTGTTCCCCCAAGTGCCCAGTGAGAGAGAAGAATATACGAGGGCGAGCGAGAGCCGGTGAGCACAGAAAGGCCAAAATGCAGGCTGGAGCTAGGGCAAAAAGGGCACCAGTGAGCGAGCCCATGAGCAAGCCCCTGAGCCAGTAAGTCTGTGAGCCAGCCAGTGAGTAAGCCCCTGAAAGCTTGTGACACAGTTAGTTTTTATACCCCCTGGCCCACCCAAAGTCCACCTGCTGTCACAAGTCCATTGGCTCAGTCCAACTTTCTACTGCAGTCCATTGGTGGAGACCTGTCGCGATCCAACTGGAGAATGTCTCTGGAGGGTACAGTGTCTCTGGTGTTCCCCTGCTGACTGCCTGTTCCATGTGAGAGAATGAACACATGAGAATGAGACACGAAATGGTTGCCAGGTGAAGTCTTCCCAGAGACAAGGCTTGCCCTGTCTTCAGCCTGCCTCCTGCCAGTCACACATGTGCTCTCCCTCCCCCACATGCCTCTGACAGTGTTGAGACAAATAAAAACTAAAATGGCTCCTCACAACAGATTACTCCAGTTCTGTGCCTAGCAATCAGCTCCATTAAAATAGGTCATGACATTCAAAGTTCAATTTTCTGATGATTAGAGAAGAAAATGCAAGACATTTTTTTTCCCCTATAAGTCAAATGTTCTTTAAAAATCCTATTCTTTCAGTATAGATTTTGTGAGAAAGGTCCTCTCACTATTTAAATTTTGAAAGAATTTATTCACTCATTTACATAGTAAAAACAATGATAAGAGGTTTAGAATGGCTGTCTGCCTTTACACAAAGCGAAGCACCGGATATGGCACAGATAATCTGTAGCCAGACAGCCTCGAAGGCTGTGTACCTACATTTTATTCCCCACAAACCCCACCCTATCACCTCCCCTAAGCCCTTCCCCAAGGTCTGAGGTGATTGGCTGGAGATTGTGTCAGTCCCTTCAATTGGCTTGTCACTTGCTTCCAGTTGTCAGGGATCTTTCCATAGGCTTGGTCTTCACCCCATGATCTCCTTGCATTTATCCCTTTATGCAAAAATCCCACTCAAACTCCTCCTTCAATCACATCACCTGTATTCTAGAACATTCTAATTCTCCCTGTCATTGAAATATACTATGAACCTAAGCTATAACCGTCATTAACTTACAACAAAGATATTAATTGGACACAATATCAACTGCCCAAAAATACAGCCATTGGCAACACACTCATTATCCTTCAAAAAATGAATAATATAAACAACCATTAGAACCACATTTCGATCATAACCCCTACCACCAATTAATTGTCATCTGCGAAAGCCAGCTCCAACAGTCTGTTTTTAACAGATATCAAATTTCAAGATATAAGGTCTGTATAACATAATGATACATGCTGCAGTTTTCTTACCTAAAATTTAACCATGTATATTTTGAAAGATTACCAATAAATGCAAACCTAACCTACTTGATACACAATTTATTCCAAAGTTTAGAAACCCAAAATTTAATTATTTAATTAAATTATAACCCTAAGGTTATAATTAAACACAAAGCAGATAGACTTTCAAGTATAAACAGCCATTTGTTTCAAGATTAAGACACTCTTCCACCATACAGATTTGTGGGTAATATTCCTAACACAAGCATCTTTCTGAACTTGCCTTTACCAAGTGAGTTTTTACTTGTTTAATTTCCTGGAAGTTTTTTGGTTTTGTTTTTTTTTTTTTGGCTACATCTTTTATAGATACCATTATACTTATTGCAAAGAAGAATTCAGCTGAGAAGAAATAAAGCAGGACTGTTAAAACGCAAGTCAACATAGTTCAAAATGTTATTTTGTGATTATTGGGGCATAAAATAAATACATTGAAGCCCATACCTCAATTCTGTAATCACATGCAGTCTACAAAACCTATTTTTTTCCAGTGGTATACAAAAAAAAAAAACCAAACCCCAGAAAAAATGTTGTTCAGCTTCAGTTACCATTTTACTAGTGTAAAGTACTTCAGATTTACAACACAACAAAATGAGAGTGAATTACAAGCGTTTTCAAAGATTATCACAAACTGTTCATGCAGTTCTTCTACGGAACAATTTTTACCCTCCAGGGCTAAACAGGGTATCTTGTTCAATACCATAGGCATTAACCAAAAGAGCATAGAAGCCATTTAGTTTGGCAAACTTTTTTATAGCACTGCTTTTTGTAGAAGTGTTCTTACTGCATATGTTAAAAAAAATAACTTAAAGCCTTCCCAGAAGAAAAATCCTTCTTACTGGTATTATTCACATCCTGAAGCTTATTTTCATGCTGGGCCAAATCCTATTTTGCCTTGTTTGGATCGACAGCTCTAGTCACACAAGAGAAGCTATTTGATAAGAGACACAGTTGAGCAGAAAATCACAGTAATATTCCAAAGGCCAATCCTCAAGGCTTAGAATTTATAGCATGAAAGCAAACAAATCAGCACATGCAAAAATTAACAGTTAAATTTTTGCAAATGAGAGCTAAACCTCCTACTTTCCCAAGGAAAGTCTTCTTTCCTTTACCAGCACTTACATGCAAAGGACGTGCTGGAGCTAATTTGAAGCTAATAACAGACATACCAAAGACAGCACTAGTTAGAAGTCTTGGAAAGTACCTTGGACATTGTTTTTCTGTAGCTACAGCCAATAATTTAAGTGCAATAGTGTTGGCTTATCTATAAAGAGCCTACTGTTTACTCAAAATAAACTTTCAAAGTAGATTCAAGTAATTTTCGTTAACTGTGAGAATGTAGTAATATATTCATGACTACTACCCATTTGCAATACAATATAATATAATACAATATAATATAATATAATTTCCATTTAAGTTAATTCTTTTCATTCCTTTCAAATATCTGGTGTTTTGCAGATAAAGATTAACTTTGCAAAAACATCTTACTGGGCATATTAAGTTAAATTGCAAACAAGACTTGAAAAGAAGCAAGTATGTGAATGCTCATAAGATCAAAAGCCTCTTTGTGAATTCTGGGTCTTCCCTTGTGAAGGTATGGTATCTTTTTCCAAAATAATCTGTTTTAGATGATACCCTGGATCATCAATGAGCCAATTATCAACTGCATCTTTTGTACAATGATGTTCTCAAAGGATTTTTTCAGTGTATAAACTATTTTATTTTAAAGATATATAGGTATCGAAGACTGTCCAAAGAAGGGATACAAAGATGATTAAGGTCCTGGAGGTGAAGCCACATGAGGAGTGGCTGAGGGCACTTGGCTTATTCAGCCTGGAGGAGACTGAGGGGAGACCTCACAGCTGTCTGCAACTTCCTCATGAGGAGAAGCAGAGAGGCAGACACTGATCTCTGCTCTCTGAGTAGAGCCAGGATCCAGTGGAATGGCTAGAGTTGAGTTAGGGGAGTTTTAGACTGCCTATCAGGAAAAGGTCCTTCACCCAGAGGGTGGTCGGGCACTGAACAGGCTCCCAAGGGCAGTGGTCACAGCCCCAAGCCTGACAGAGTTCAAGACGTGTTTGGAAAATGCTCTCAGGCACAGGATGGGATTGTTTTGGTGTCCTCTGCAGAGCCAGGAGTTGACTTTTATGATCCTGGTGGGTCCCTTCCAACTCAGTATTTTCTATACTTCTATGAATACTAACCCACTCCTTGTCCCCCTCCTCCTCTGATATTTGATCATATCAGCCTCATTTCACAGACACTGGAACTCTGTACAGCTATCATGAATAAAGGTAGCTCCTGTCTGAGCTGTGTCAAAACTGCAGCTTTTACAGGCCTATGTCCTGACTCAGCAGAAAGTATCTGTTTCTTAAAAAATACTGTCACCTCTATTTTCTTTCCTATTTTCCCTGTATGCTAATTTTTTTTTCCTTGAAAGAGCAGGGAAATAGCTTTTCATTTTTGGAACAATGAATAAACAGTGCCATCTTGTGTCTATATTACTGCAGAAAACAGGGCAGTATAGATTCAAATTATAGGATTGAAGTTACAAAGTTTTATGTGAAATATCTGTAAGTTTTAGCACACACAACGTAATGCACCACATCTTTCAAGTGCTTAGTGGTACTGAGAGCTTTATCAAGCAATCATGTATTTAAGACACTGATTTGGAATTATTTGCCTTAAAGATGTACTCACCTGTTCTTTTCCAGAAGAGTAATGAAGGGATCATTATCAACTACTGGAGATTTCATTAATTATTTGTCAATGTTTTTCTAAGATGTAAATATTTTTAACACCCATAAGATTGTAATCCTATTTTGCTTTGTAAAAATGCTTGACATTTTAGTCATCATTTATCCTTAATATCATTTATAGTCTTGTGTGCCAAGGGAACAGAGCCTGGAATACCACAAATATTTCAGGGTGAGTCACAGAATTATAGAATGGCTTGGGTTAGAAGGGACCTTAAAGATCATCCAGCTCCAACCCCCCGCTATGGGCAGGAATATCTTCCACAACACCAGGTTACTCAGAGCCACTTCCAAACTGGTTTTGAACATTTCCAGGGATGTGGCAGCCACAGCTTCTTGGGACAGCCTGTGCCAGCACTTCATCAACCTCATAGAAAAGATTTTCCTCCTAATATCTAATCCAAGTCAACCCCCTTTCAATTAGAGTAGAAACACTTGGCTTTTTAGTCACCATTTGATGAGCGGCTGGGGGTACTCAGACCCCAAGGGGCTGAGTCTCGAGAGGCGAGGGGCCACTGCCCAATGGGCAGCGCAGGACCGGTGGAGCACCTGAGGAGGGCAGAGCGCTCGAAGACCAGTTCACGTTGTAGCAAGAAATGCAGTCCGTTTGGTTAGTGTTCCAGAGAGTTTATTAGGAAATGGAGGAAAAGAGTAATGGGACCGAGGGAGTTGGAAACAGTAACCAAATGGCCCTGACTCTCTCTGGGAGCCAGGTTTTAAGGGAGAAGGCAGAGGGGAGGGGAAACACGAGGGAACCAATGAGGGCAGTGGAATTGGGAAGTGACATCGGTTTTACACAATCAGGTATAAGGGAAGGAGGGATAACTTTTTCAAACAACGAATCAGGGAACAACAGGGGTACAGACAAAGGGGAAAAATCCAGAACATCACCATAAATGGCACAGGGGAGGGGAGAGGTAGAACCAATCAACGACAGCTTAAATGAGCTCATGTCTCTGGTGGTAAGGCAGCTTCCTTCACTCCCAGGACCCTATCTCTGGGCTGCTGTCTGCCCATTGGTCAGGGAGGCTTAAGTGTGCTAGGGCGACTGCAACAACCATTTATCCTTACTCTCATTTATAATCTTAACTTGTATGCCAAGAACACAGAGGTTGTAATGTCTGAAATATTTCAGATTCTGAGTCCTTGCTTTTATAAATAACATCATATGAGTTCTTGGAGATAGAAAGCTGCAAATATTCACTATGGTAATGGAGAGAGAAAGCATGATGTTCTACTAATTTCAGGTATTAAAGTAGTGTATGCGCACGTAATTCTATTTTCATATCAAGCAGAAAGTAAAAGAAAAATAAATTTGAGGTGAGAAAAAAAAAATCAGATCATCCCTTTTGAGTTAATGAAATCTTCTGTGAATCTGCATGAAAACCACCAGTAGTTTTGTTAAGATTCCATTAACTACAGAGTGATGCACGTTTATGAAATACTTTCCTAACAGGCTAATGGAAGTGGTGCCTCCTGCTCTCAGTAGACCATTCCTTAACTCTTATGGCCACCAGCCATTTTTGCAGTGGCAGTTTGCTGCAGATTTCTGAGTTTCAGTCTGCTTAAGCAGGAGCTGGTTATGCTAAGGAATTCCATGGAGTGGTTTTGAACTGAAGAAATTAAACATCTCTAAACACCATGAGCTCACCATATACTGGGGCTCATGTTTCACTGTCTCAGAAGGTATAATCATTGAGGACAAGAGTTGCTGAAGAAATAAAATAGTCATGGAAGCAGCAACCTATTTTTGACATCTGGGAATGGGACAAATTAACATATCAATTAAAATGTTGAGGCATTGATTCACTCTCAATTCTGTCAAAGATGTCCTAAGTGATCCTGAGCAAAATTAATTTATGAAGTTCATTAGATGTCTGGAACAAGATATAGTTGTTAAATGTTCATGTGACTTTTATGATGGTATAATCATGGAATTTGCTGGGTTTTATATTGAACAGGGGATTTGGGAAGCCAGGGAGAAGACTGGGTATGACTACATTCAATAATTTCAAATACAAAGATTTAAAAGACATTACACGCAAACCAAATGTTTAAGGAATATCATAGAGGGTAAAAAAAAATCAAGTATGTAGAGGCTATGAAATGGCAAAATTAAGGCTGTTACTGCCATATTCGGCTGATGCCTTAAAGAACCTAAAAATGAAACAACACACTTCTGAGATAATATTAGTACAGGAGATAATTTAAGGGCTGGTCTGTATTGGAGGCTTCGAGGGCCAGATATGGAAAATGTCCACAAAATGCTGCCCCACCCCCACCCCGGGGTGAATACCATTTTATAAGTTTAACAAATTAGCATATTTGACAAAAATCAACAATTAGAGACATAAGAGGTGAGGTGAGGTAAATGTCCCAGTTCAACCCTCTCTAAATCCTCCCCCCTTCAGATGGAAACTAAACTTTGCTTTTGAAAATGTGTCTTGAAGAGCTGTTTTTGGTCCTGGTTACCTTGAAGAACCAAGATAGGATAGGGGCCTGTCTTGGGGTGATTTTATGATGTCACTATATTCCTGATTGTCTGCTTTATACGCAGAAATCGGTCCTGTAACTTTAAACTGGGTCCGGGGGAGGAGCAGGAGCCGGGGGAACTCGGTACAGGCTTTCTCCAAGCACTGACTCCCAGTGTCCTCAGCTTGTGGTGCAGAAGAGTTACTTTGTTGCTTTTAGCTGGCTTGGTTCTTGTTAGCTGAGGCAGGAAGTTTTTCCCTGGACTGCAATAGCAATCCTCCTGCGGCTTCTGTGGTTTCTTCTGGAACTGTTCAGCTTAGGATTGGTCTGAGAATCAGACCATCAGCAGGAGTCGGCCAGTGCAGTCCGGTGGGGAAGCCGCAGGGACACCCCATCTCGGCCCAGACCCTGGGAAAAGCTGAACCACTGAAAGAAAGAACCCTAAATCCATCGAGTTCATCTGCAGCGAGGAAGAGACCAAACCTCAGAGGCCTGCCAAGTTCCTGTCTGTTTTTTCTCTTTCCCAAGCTGATGTGTGGACTCTTTTTCACTCCCTTGAGACAAAACCGTTAGTCATTTTGTCTTTTCTTAGCACTTGGCCAGTGGAGGGGGTTTTTTCCCTTCCCCTGGCATTTTGGGTTTGTTTTGTTCTGCTGTGAGTGGGTGCATGTGTGTGGCAAGAGGTAAGGTTCTGAAGGTTCAATATCTAACAGTTATTCTTTTTTTCTCATGTCGTGCAGAGACTTTGTTTGTCAAAGAAACAGGGTTTTTTTCACTTTCACCGACCAAAACTGATTTTATATTGGCCGGAAGAGATGGCTAAAACCCCTTTTCTTTGAGGAAACACTCATTTCAGAGCATTTTCTCCCAAAACTTGCCTCTAAACCAAGACAGGGCCTTGGAATATGTTTTGTCTTTCTGCCTAGGGAAAATGTAGGGAAAAGTACTGCAAGTATGAATAGAATAATAGGCTAGAAATATATATGTAAAAAATACAGAAAATATAAAAAAAAAAGGCAAAAGTCAATCTGGCATCATAGTAACACCAGGATATGCACTACAATACAATTTAATTTCAGGATGATGTACTATTTCCTGCTTCTTAGTATAGCTTCTTCTAGAAATAAAAACTTTGTAATGGCTGCAGAAGACTTGTCTATCCCCCTTCCCAGCCCTTAGGAAGGTATTGACTTCAACTGAATTAAAAATGATAGAGACTTTCACTTATTATTATTATTTACAGTCCTCCTGAACAGGAGTGGCAGTACAGTGGCAGTATGGTTATGTTAAAAAAATAAACAAACTTAAATTAGCCTTTTCATGAGGCATTAATCAACTGGCCCATTTACACACATTCAGTTCTAAGTCAGTCATAATACAATTGCCATTGTCCAGCCAAATAAGAAGAAAACTTGGAAGGACGCAGGTGGTATTATTATTCAGGGACTGCGCCAATCAAAAAGAGGTATTGCAGAGAAGGGATGTAACAGATTGAGGTTTTAAGTCTGGAAAAAATTGGACTTCACCCCCCTGCTGTTGATAGAAACCTCCACAGCATGACGACTGCTTGGCACGAGGTTATTTGTTAAGATTTAGGGACCTAGGCTTCTAAATAAGGTCTGACACTGCACTGTCTCCAGGCACAAACTCTGTGCCTTGCTCACTACTCAAACCTGGTCCCATTCACCCAGTGTCAATTACTCTTCTTTCCAACACCTTGCTTCTAATTCAAATCATATTCTTGCTCAGCCAGTCCAACAGACTTGTCCAGGATCCATTGCTGGCTCTGCACAGCTGTTTCAATCCCCAAAATACTCAATTGACCTAGTTTCCCACTATCTCCTCCCACTAATTCTCCCATTCCCTGTCTCTTTATCTGAGCTTCACTGCTAGTTTTATCCCTGCATCCACCTGCTTCCACCTTTTGCTCTCTTATCTCTCTCACTTGCTATTCTTTCTGCACAGAAACTATTTATTAATATTTTAAAATTAATAGTTTTATTTTAATCCTCAAAGGCTGAGAGCAATAATTACTACCGAAGTTCAGCTTCATTTTCTAACTTTACCAAATAGATCAGTCTGAGGAATTTACATATAAGTAGCCCAGAGGTGTTCAGAAAGTATGAATGTAAGAACAAATTAAGCATACTCAAATATTCTGTGATTATGAGATGATTTATAGGTCATCTTGTATTTTATTGTTCTTCTAAAAAGCTGGGGTATTGCATTAGATGTGATGTCTAAAATTATTAGTAAGGCCACACTCATAGGACCAGAAGATGTTTTAGTTAAAAAAGGAAAAAACAGTGTTTTTTCCCTAAGAACTTAAACCAGTTTATATTTTTGGTAGTAAATATTAATTTATATAATTGATGCAAAAAAGCATAAAGTTTTTTAAAAATTTCGTAATAGGAATAAATTCATAGCTTCACATTAATAACTAAATTAATGAACCAGAATTTAAAAATTAACAGCTTTGAAATATGCGTATTAATTTTTTTGCACCCCACAGTATGGAAAGAAAGAGGAATGTTGACTTAAAAAGTACAACAAACTATTCTTTGGGTCACTCCCGTTTTAAATGTTATCATAAAATGCATGTTAAAAATTAACAGTGATATTTTATTCTAAGCATAAATTTGTAGTGTTTATTCCTTTATTTATTAACCCTTGATTTTAGCTACATAAGAAACACTTTTGAGTTTTTTGGGGAGTGGGAGGAAAATATCAGTACTAAATCTTCTGATGTATGTGGCTTCTGGCTAGACAAGGACCTATTATATTTGTCTTCTTGTTTAGACAAGATTCATATTTCATAGCATAAAGTGGACCATCACAGCTGTCTCGTTTAGACAAATTCAAGATCTGATTCAATTAACTTTGACTACCTCAGAAGCTTTCTGGTCTAACAAAAAAGCGGTAGTATATTAAATCAGGATGTAAAAAAGTAATGAGGTTTTCTCGCTCTGGGGAAGCAGGGGAACCCCGAAAACCCCACAAAAAGAGATTCCCCCTGGGTGCCTACCACGCTACCGTGGGTGGAGCGGATCTGGGACCTGTGGGACTCAGGCTGGCTTCTCGAAGGCAGGATAATAGGAGCCTCGGCGAATAAAGGAAATGCAGTCTCTCAGCTTTTTGGAATCCAGGGTTTATTGGTGGGACAGCGGGGAGGAGAAGGCGGCTGGGACCAGGACGGAACACGGCGGGGAAGGAGGCGGCGGGATCCGAGGAGCTGAGAGCGCCGAACGGAAGCGAACATCGGGTTAAGAGGGATGGAAAGATGGGAGGGGTTTTGAGAGGATAGCCAACCGGGACGCAGGTGATACAGACCGACAAGGGCTTCAGGGAATGGGGGTGCAAGGAGGGAAGATACAGAACTTTTAAAACCGGTAATAACACTGCGGGTAAAAACTTTCTGCCTCTTAACTCAATATGAGATAGGGGAAGGCAGATATGCAGTGCCAATCAGACACACTGCTACAAAGTAACAAGTTGCATCTTCATTTCAGTGAGAAGAGCTTCCATATGAACTAATAATAGCCTTCACAACCCATACAAAGAATAATTCATTTTAAATATTCAGTAGAGTCAACATTTTATTATTTCAGTGTGCCAGCTGGTCATTATGGTATATTATAGGAAATGATGACATGATGTGCAGAATTATAAAATGATAGCTAACTCTTGCAAGTGCAAGGAGACTTTTTTTTCTTTGAAGGCTTGAATTACTTCACATATTTGTTTTAATTTATACTTTGTTCTCTTTTTGATGAAATGACACTACCCAAGGACAGCTCTTTCACTTCTTGAAGCAACTGAAGAAGAAAACTGACAGCTAAGACAATCTTCCCTTTTATTAGAAGAATATTTTACAAAAGGTAATAGCAAAATAAAAATACATGTAATATAAAATGACAAAACAATAAAAATTATGCTGTGCCATCTTTGTACAGATAGAGTTCCTACCTACAGTTCTTTTCTACTACATACTAATGAAAGATTGCAAAACAGATTTACACAAGCCCTTGCCATTTGTACCACAAACAAATCTGGATTTCTAATTGCTGCAAGCAACTTACCACATTAGCAGTAGCTCAAGCAGAATACTCTCACTTTTCAAGATTACCAAATGTATACCACTGTATGTGTTAAGGAACATATTTTTTATACTCCAATGCCTATTTACAAAAACAAATGTTCTTACTTGTTACTCATTTAGGGAGAAATCTTTCTTTCAGTAAACATGTTTATACAGATGATTGGTCTTTCCAATCAGAATAAATTTCCTTCAAAAAAAATTCTTATTTGAAAATCCATGCTGTGCATAAAATACAATTATTTTTCAGGTGAAGCAAAAAGATAAGGCTGCATCTTGCTGTTAATTTTAAATTTTGCTATACAACCAGCAAAATTCATTCAAGTAGATGTCAGGGACAGACATCAGAAAAATATGAGGTTAGATGAAGACAAAATCTGGCAAACTAACTGTAAAACTTCTGACAGATAGGTTCTTTGCAACTGCACTCTCTGTTCTACACAAAATCCAGAACTTACCAGGATCTCTTACTTGCTAACACTGGATAAAAGAAAAACATTATTTTTCAAGAGCTTCCCAAAGGGAGAATTGTCATCGTGCTTAGCTGTGTGATCATTTGAGCTCCTTCATTGTAGGACTTACCTACTAAGAAAAACAACAAATGAAGGATGCCACAAAAGCTTGAGTGATCCCCAAGAGAGCTTCTGTTAATGTCACTGGAAGTCTTGAGACTCACGCTGTGACTGAGGGTGGCACTTTGAGTTTCTTTGGCTTAGAGAGTCTCATGTAGGTGTAGCAATCTCTGCATATGCTATGCAATGTAGTACTGAGATTATTTTACACTGAGATTATTTCGTTACAGACCACATCTATAACCTCAATATTATGACTGGCATCAGACAGAATCAAGTGGTCTCCAAGCATTCTCCTGTTCTACATTGAGACACAATGGAAAAGTCAAAATAAGTATAAATATATAAGTATAAATATATAAGCATATATAAGTAAGTACATAGACAAAGAGATCAAAAACCCAATCTGTTGGATATGATTAATAAAAAACTTGAAAGCCAAACTGATGGTGGATGGTGTTCTGATCTGCCAGGGGTGCCACATAATGTCACTGAAGACATAAAATTTTGTACCTGAATTCCTTCAGTTGACAGAATAAAATGAGCAGAAAAAAAAGACTGCCAAGGAGTCTGAGGTGTAGTGGTGAGCAGGGTGGACTTATCATGACTAATCAGGCCATGTTAATAAACACAGAAGATACAGCAATTCCCCTGAAGAGGATATCAGCTGGGGGAGATGTCACAATCTGTTTAAGAAAGCACTTTGTGGATGGAAAGAGGACAGAGTCTCAACAGACACCTTATGGACAAGAGGATTGAACAAACTGTGCCTCAAGAGCTCAAAATGCTACAAGGAAGAACAGAAAAAATGCAAAGCGAAAGTAAAATGCATAACAGATCCTGAGTTAGCAGTAGTGGCAAAAAAGAAAGGAATAAGAAAATTATTATATATTGTATTTTAATGATTCATTGCTTAATACTATCTGAATCACTCTTATCTTAAACCTGTGTTAATATACATGATTCCATTGCCTTGAGCTATGAGAAACTTAAAATGCTTTCTAGCATGATTTGCCTTTTTCCACCAAAGAGAGGCTAGTTATATTTCTGTATTTCTTCCAATATTTGATGTGAAATACACATGCTCTGCATAAAAATGAATACCATCCCACTTTGTATGTGTAATTTTTCCCATGGATACCACAAAGGTCTTAAAAAATAACAGCAGTTATTTTCTATTAGAAGTGATACATAGAAACCTTAAAAACTGTAAGGTGCCCCAGGGAAACAACCAAAACTTTGCACTTTTGAGAAGCAGAGGTTTTTTGCATCACAGGTATGTGTAGCTTTTAACATGACTGTGAGATTCTTCCACAGTGCTAATAAATCCCCAACACAAAAAAAAAAAATCCCAAAAAAAACCAACAAAAAAAACCAAAACAACCCACCCCCCAAAAAAAACCAACCAACCAAAAAAAATCCAATTATGACTCGCATCTATGGTTTCCACTTAGAAAAGTGAGTAGTACTAAAGATAGTCCTCCTAAACTGTCTGTTCTGCATGTGATTTTACCAGTGACAGTTGAGAGGAAATACCGTGTTAATTACAATGTAGCAAATGGTCAAAAAGATATCACAAAGGTTTTTTTAAATAATTTGAATAAATATTTGGACAACTGCTTTACTTGCTAGACAAAATGTAGCTAATCTCTTCTCACTGAGTGTAACTAACTGAAAAGCTATCAGGGAAGGAAAGTAAATTTCAGAAAACAGAAGTCTTAGCTTTCAGTAAAATGAAAGTAATCCCTTCCTAAAAACCCTAAATGAGACAAGGGACTATTTGCTCAGTGGGTAAACTGTGTGCTCAAAAACCATTTAAAATGTAACTGGATGCAATAATGGTCAGATATAAAGAAAGCTGTAGAGGTTTTCTTAACTGTCATTCTGAACAAAGAAGCCTGACCACTAGAAAAGAAGACCAATGCTTTAAAATTACTCTAAAGCAACTGAAGACAAGTTCTTAACAGCTGCTTGTTTGGAACAATGTGTACCTTAAAGGCACAGGCTTTGGAATTAAGTGTAAACCATTATGTTTAAAAAAGGATGAAGGCAGTTAAGCATTGGCATTAGTAATTGGTTGCTGTTGGCTATTACAGCTAATGGCTACTGTGATAAAACTACAAAACAGAACAGCTGAACAGAAACAACATTTAGACTTCACTGAAGCAGATACTATTTTGCTGATTTTTACCTGAAAGTGCAGATCTAAACGCAAGTTCAAAACTGCGTATATTCCAATGTCTACCTTTGACAAATGATTTTCTGACTGATGACACAGCAGGAGAGAAAAAACTTATTTTTTACTCTAGAAACCTACGGTGAAAAGAGGATTTCATTTTTACAGACTTTAGGCAACCATGCTACTCAGAATATTTTATTAAGTTAATTTTTTTCTGCATTTACTGCATCTGTTATGTCATCAAAGTCTCCTTACTTTAAAGCTGAACAGCAGTGGTTTCCTGGCTTCATGTTTCGTTCAGATGAAAAAGAACTTGTCACCAATTTCTAATGTTTTATTATCCATTTACTTCATCCTTCACTACACAGATATCACCTCTTATAAGAAGCCTCTGGCTTCCGCCCAGGGAAAGCCAGGGAGGAAGTAGAAATGTGCTAATTCTGATGCTTACACTGGTGGAAATAGAGAAATCACTCAACCTACATGCTCCTTCCACTCCCTCTTGCCTTTCAATATTCCTGGTATGTTCCTTTTCCCCCTTACACTAAGGGCAATTTCTCATGCTTTGAAAAGTTTGGGGATTTTGATGTTTTGCTTTCTTTGTAGAGCAGAGGCATTTAGATGAAAAAACAGATCAAAAGTCAGGATTCCATTCTATTTTTAAGCATTCAAAAGTTTAATAGTTTTCTTGTGAAAATACACAAAACTTCAGTTTGTACCCTACAAATACACTATTCATAAATATAAAATTACATTAATATTTAAAATCCAAATTTAAACCAAATCAGAGTTACAAAAATGTTTTGCTACATTTTTGTAATTGCTACAAAACAATACAATGTTTTGCTAAACGTTACAGCAAAAAGAAAGAACAAAGTTGAAGCTATTCAATATAGACATCAGAACTGTTCGCTAAATACTACTGATAAGGAAAGTATCATCAAAGTCAATATGCTTTGTGAAACAAATAATTTTAAGAAAATTGGATTTTCAAATGAAAAGCTGTTCCACTGAAACCTTCTGGCTAATCTTTAAAATTGATTGCACGTAGTTAACCATTTACGTGCTCCATGAGTAAAAGGATATTTATGCTTTAGCTTTAAAAATAGAAACCCCATTAAATATATAAAACTGAAAAGGAAACTCTATTAATGACATGAGGTGCCAAAAAAGTAAACTACTATGATCCATTCACTTATTTCAATTGTCCAGAAAAATAAAATAACAATTATTTGACCAAAGCCAAAGATAACTCTAACAGTTGATATTCATCTCTGCCCTTGGTCATCTAGTGTTCAAGGTTTCTTATTTCATATAGCTGATTCTTGATTTACTTTGGATCTGTGGGTACCCAGAAACTGAAAAGAGTCAAGTTATTTGAGTTGGTATTCAAATCTGGGCCTAAGAACTAGGATGCTGATTTAAAACACTTCCATTGAAGTTCATGATTTATCAGTCATGTTTGTACCTCTTAAGAATACAGGTTTTTAGAATTTGTCTTCTACCTCACTTGTGGGGAAGTTAGAGTATATTGAAGTTTGAAATGTTTTGATTTCATTAAATGGCAGTTTTCTGTATAAAAGATCGGTGTTAATAGTATAGTTTAATTGTTATTCTTCAGTATGTAAAAACTAGGTACAACAGAAAACGCATGGAGTTTATTGTCAAACTCCTCAGGAAGAAAATTTACTCAATTTAATCTCTAAATCTTGCTTAATCCTATTGACATAATTAAATAGTAGGAATAAGGGCAAACATAGTGCCTGCCTACAATTTAAATAGTAAATTTTTTTTGTTGTTTGGAAAAGACACTATATTCGTGTGTATTTGTAGACAATTATGATAGAGTGGGAACTGAAGTTTTTGTGGATTGGTGCCATGGAATGACACACTTGGAGGTTTCTTTTTATAAGCAACCATTGCAAAATGGTCACCATTGTTGCAACAACTCTTAACAGTATAAAACCAGAGCAGAGGTTTCCAGTCAAGCAGAAAAAAAAGTCGAAATTGTTTCTCAGAACCGTTGGGGTAGAATGGAAAAGGCCTTTAAAAGAAAAATGCACTGCAGCCCACTTTGAAGCCATAAAGCCAGAAACACTCGAGAGGCATGACAGGACCCCCAGGAGACAGAGCCAGCTCAAAGCCAGGAACATGAAAACAAGCTGTATTGGGTCAGAAAACCATTTCAGTGTGCTGTCTCCAGAGGGACTGATATCAGATGCTTAGGGAAAGTATGTAAGTGTACTGTCTCAGCTTCCAACACCCCACAGCTGAAGCATTTCTAGGTGGCAAAAGTAGCTTATCTTTAGCCAAACTTTTGAGAGGTGCAGTTCTAGTAAATGACAAAATTTCACTACATTCTTTATGCCCTTAATCATTTATAAAATGTCCCCTGACACCAAAACTGGTGCAAGCAATTAATCAAGCAGACGGGAAAAGATGAAGGGTCTACCAGGGATAAAGCCTTTTTCCAAAGAGCTGCTTAAACCAGGAAGAGAACCTGACCATTCCACACAGCCAGTAAAGCTCTCCCATGGAGTGTTACCAAACACCCTTTTCTGTGCTGGATTATTTCTTGCAAAGAGGAATAATAACTGCTGTCATTCATAAGAATACAGAGCACCATTCAGTGCACATATATTTACTGAGCGAGGAACGAGGAGCAGTTACTGGCACAACTCTCAGCCTCTAATAAGCAGCAACCTGGCTTTCAGTGAAGGTAAAGATGCCCAAGGCTTCTATCTGTATGACAGCACTGAGGTGAAAGCATTAGTTTTTATTGCTAAATATGCACTTAACAAAGACGAAAAAAGTCGTAATAGCTGTTTCTATTGCAGCTACTTGCCCCCGACATTTCTTATGTGGACATACTCCTTTGCGTAAGACTGCCTGCACTTCTCTTAATGCAGCTTGGTAAGTCCTGCACATTTGACTCAAATTACTAGTGATCATTTCTGGCACCACCATGCCTGAAAACAACATTCTGAATCAGAACAAAAGGATGGTTCCTGCTCAGTAATGGCAGGTATACTTCACCAAGGTATTAATTATTATCAGAATAACATCACACTCAACATAGCACTACTTTTTGTGGTATTATCTGTGCCCATGGAGCCAAGTATGTAAGCACATGTTTTTTTAATATTAGATATTTCACCCCATTCCTCACTGAACTTAAGGAATATTCTTAAAGGGGGAACCATCATTATGATGGCTAGGGCAAATGAAAATTTTGTTCCTATTTATTCCTTGCAGTTTCTTTTGCTCTTAGAAACATTCATTACCTGGAGAAATGTCTTCTTTCCTGTCTAAAAACTGATTTTGCAAGTGTTGCGCTGATCTCAGGCCTTAACCACAAAAATAAGAAACATGAAATATGACCTCTCAGCAGAGCTCAGTAGGTCTAACACATTAAATTTTAGAGGATACCCTTTCTTGTGTGATTTGGTTTAGCCTGATCAGGCTTAATTCTCTATTCACGGATGGACATTTTCCACTATCAGGACTTAATTGGTTTACACCCTTGCAAGGAGGGAAAGCAAGCCAGGTTCACTGACTTTGTATAGGTTACTTAATTTCTCTGTCATAGACCCATAGAAAAACTTGCAAGCCTGGCTTTGTGCCTCTCTCATTGCATTTCACAGCTGTTGAATAGTTGAAATTGGTATCTACAAAGTGCTTGCCTATAAAAAAAGCAGCAATAGGCAGACTTTGGAAACTGATGGTGGTGATAGAGAAGTAATCTAGTCATGTCATCTTTGATGTCTTCTACTGAAAATGAAGGTCTATTTTTTACAGCTATCATATCCTCATCAGATTGTCTTTGTGAAATTAAACTGCTAGACTTCTGTGAGTTAAATCAAGCTGTTGTGTGGACAAAAAGAAAAAAAGAAAAAGAAAATGTAAAAGCAACAAAGATGCGTCTTGTTCTGCTTGTTCTGTAAAATCTTCGGAAGAGTTAAGCAAACAATGGCTATTGTCCATGTCCATGCTATAATGGTTTGTTCTTCTGGCACAATAATATGAGGTTAAAGAAAGTTCTAAATAGAGCTGGAAAATTTGGTTGGGTTTTTTTTATTGTTGGAATCACAGTAAAGGAAGAGAAGAGGGTGCTAAAATGAGCAAGACATTCACTAATATTACAGCATATAGGCAAAATAGTACAAAGCAAATGACAAAAAAGTCATTATTTTAGTCAAGCTTCATCAAGAGTTTTGGCAGAAAATATATTGCAGCTATTTTTGAGAAAATGATTGAGATGTTCAAGGCTTACTTCAGCACATGCCTTCACTTTGTGACCCTATGTTAATGTAAACCTGAATTACCTTTTGTTTTTTTTTAATGTTGAGAAAGAAAATTAATTTTGGACTGATAGTAGTTTCTAAAAGCCAAAAGTCTTTATAACTTTAATTCTAATAGTCTAAAATAACAACCTTAAAAAGAATAGTAAGTGGTGCTTGTCAGAAAGCTGGCAGAGATGCAAACACATATTGAGACCTGAAAGTTATCTCTATACTATAAAAGTGCCTGAGACCATTTGCCAGCTCTAAGGCTGTCTGGCACAGAAAGAACTGCATCCATATTATTAAAGTCTCCCAATCCCTAATATCACAGTGGAATTATCAGTAATTCTGGGCTAATGCAATGCCAGGAACTGCTCTATATTGCAAGTGTCAAGGTCTGAGCACCATTTAGTGCCAGGAAACATTTGCTGGCTCCGGTTTTTATATACAATTTGATATAATCATGAAGAGCAAGAGACCAGAACAAAAAGACCAGTTCTTCCACTGTGGATGACAGAATAATGTCATAGGCTGCAAGACTACTGTAGGTAAAAAGACAGTTTGTGGGTTGTGTTGTTCAGCAACAGGTTTTGCAATGTTAACCCATTTTCACAGCTACTGTCTTGGAAATACTGTCTTGCTGTTTTTCTTCAAAGAAGCTGGTTTAAGTCAGTTTTTAACCAGTTTATCAGGTTTTCAGAGGAAACCAACCAAGTGGTTGGATGTGTCATATGAACAGTTAGCATGAGAGAAACAGAAAGCCATGCCCACACCCATAATGCCAGACTGATTTGAACCTGGTGCTCCCATTCCCACAAGAGAACAACAACAGGAAGTCAGACCTGCAAGACAGCAAGAAAACACACAAGCTGTAAGATTAATGAGCCTGAGAAGGCAATGGAAAATAGCATCATCATAAAATCTCCACAAAACATTATGACTAAACTCACCTTAATCCACATCAAGAGAAGGAGGGGAGATAAAACACTACAGCTCAGACCTACTCCCATAAGGTAGCAGAGACAGTCTTTACGTCCTTGCTTCCATCTTAAACTGACATTGGAACTTCATTGCGCCTTGGCTCAGCAGCAACAGCAGCATTGAGCCAGTCACAGACCTCAGGGTGGACACATATTCCATACTGAGTGACTCAAACTGTCACTGATAGTAACCCTTGAAACTTTGTGAAGGAAATCATCAGTAAGCATGTCATATAGTACATGTGACCACTGTCCTTTCATTTTGAAGTACAGGCTACTTGCATTGTGTCTCAAAAGGAAAGGAGAGCTCTGAGTGCATTAAGGAACATCTGAAGGAAAAATTGACTTGTACCTTCCCAAGGTATACTAATGGAAAAATAATCAGGGCAGCTTCACAGAACATAAGGGTCTCAAGGCTACCAATGTTGCAATAGCTCATCTTTGAATCTATTAGTTTTAAAATGTTGTTAGTTACAGTTTGAAATGTTTGCTTTTTCTACAGAATAATTTGTAAGGACAGTAAGAACAGTAAGAAAACTGAAACAAATATTCCTGATAAATAATTTTCTGGTTTGCAGCATTTTAAGGATGATGATTCTTGGCTGGAGACACACTCAGAGTAGAAGTATCCTAGGTTACAGTATAGATGTATTCAGTATTCTATTACCACCAGCTGTGGGCCATTAGCTGTTATCACCTGCCCTGATAACAGACAATGGGCCATCAAGAAACCACCACATGACTCATGGACTTATCTCATCCTATTGTGAGATGTTCCGCCCAAGCATTCCCACCTGGATATAACCTGACTTTGGAACTGCCTAAATTAGCCCTGTTTACTGGGTTCCCAGAGGACAAGAGCTACCACTGGACCTTCAGCTGGAGACCAGACCTTCCACAGGGTCACCGCTTCAACCTAACTACTTCATTTGGGCTGCCACCACTACCCTAACCGGGTGTCAGGTTGTATCTGACTTTGTCAGTGCTTTTCCTTGTATTATTCCACTTATTTTTAATTTTTCCTATTGATTTTAATCCTGACTTGTGATCTCCCACTGGTTTGTTTTCAAACCAATACACCTAGGTGTCCTGTGCCCAGAAAGGATGCAAATAGCAAGCTAGGGGTAGAGTTAGCAGTTCTTCCACAGTCCTAACTATTTTTATAAGCTAGCATGTTCTCCAAAAAAGTTATAAGAGCTGCTAGAGCCATAACCAGTGCTGTTAGAAGGCCTAAGGTTACGTTTGACTGCAATAGGTGCTCAAGATTAGCTGGGGCAGGGGTGGATGATACCACAGGGGCTGGGACACGGTCCTGATCCAGGGGCAGGGTCATGGGAGCCCCAGGGGACTGAAAAAGGACAGCCAGGCCCAGGAACACCTTCAGGGCCCATACAGCGTTCATCCCAGGTATGTATCTGAACATAAATGCCAAGTTTTCTACTGCTTTTTTTCTTTTCATTTTTCCTCACCATTTTCTTTTTCATATTTATAATTTTTGTATCTACACTTCAAAGAAAAATCTAGAGACACTAAAGATTTTTATGATCGTTGTGGGTCCCTTCCAAGTAAGGAAATTCTATGATTCTGTGAAGAATCTAGGTGAGGAAACAAGGTTTACAAAGACAAGACAGTGTGTGTAGTCCATATAAACACAAAATTATTCAAGCATATTGCTTTTTCCTTTTTTTCAACCCTATCAGTTACATATGCAAATAATTGCATAACCACTTAGCTGTATTTCTTCCAAACACTGAAACCTTCAATTGCTACTTATGATCTTTTACTTATCCTCTTGAATTGTCGTATGTTTTTATATCAAAGTAATTAAAACAATAGAAATGCAAGGTTTATATTCAAAGCTTTCATGCTTAAAACTCTAAGCTATTACATTAAACAGTTATAAAACCTTTACTAAACTATCAATGGAATGTGCATAATCTATCATTACCTAGAATTAGTATGAAAATCCATCTCAAATCCTCTGATTTTCAATTGCTTGAATGTCTCTACAGAACAAATTATTTCTAATGAACCCAGATGAATTACACCAGGATATGAGCAATTTCAATTTTCCAATTAAACGTTGCTTTTGTATCTTAAAAAAACTGCTACTCTTGAAATGAACTATCTTCCATAGAAAGCACTGGGCTTTTGATGAATGAGTGTACAATTCTAAAATATTAAAGTAACATAAGTGATACGTAAGTGTAATTTAATAATTCAGAAATAACCTGCTGATGCTGTATGATCCTTTCTCCTTCCTAAGGTCATGATTCTTGAATTGCTAATATCACCTGTAGTGTATATCTTGTTCCTTGCCAATTTAAAGTTTCTGGCCAAATGCGTGACTAGGTTGGATGGTGAACCTGGACCAGACAGATTTCACAGTGGCTGGCACACCCAGGACCGAGAAGGCTAATTTCCAATGGGCAATGGTATCACGACTATTTTCTCCAGTATGAGCAGTTGCCCACATAGCTGAGGAGAAAGTGTCAATAGACACATGCACATACTTGAATCGGCCAAACTCAGGGATGTGTGTCACATCCGTCTGCCAAAGCTGCAAGGCCTTTAGGCCTCTGGGGTTTATCCCTGGTGGCAGAGGTGCAGCGAGTCCGTGGCAATCAGCATAAGCACTGACAATGTCACAAGCCTCAGCTGGTGTCAATTGAAACTGCTTCTGCAGGGTATGTGCACTCTGATGAAAGAAACTGTGCGATGTCTTGGCTTGTGCAATTTTGTCAGGCTGAGGTGCCACCCATGCAGGGTTGGCTAACATGTCAGCCCTGGCATTGCCTTCTGTTATAAAACCTGGTAATTTAGTGTGGCTTTGAGTGTGCAGAATATAATATGGATGCACTCGAACCTGAATCGCCTTCCACAAGGTTCACAATAGTGAAAACAGAGCCGCATTATTGACTTCTTTTAAAACTGAACGATCCAAACGTTTGGTTATATCTGCTACATAAGCAGTCAGTGACCAAATTCAAAGGCACCTGAGAAAACCGCTGAAAAGCCATGGCAACTGCTTTCAATTCAACCAACTGAGCAGAGCCTGTCTCGTGGCTTTTCAGCACTTGCCACTCAGATCCTTCCTTCCAGGTGACAATGGCCTTTCCTGTTTTCACAGAACCGTCTGTGAAGACAGTGGGTCCATGAACTGGCACCCAACTGTTCTTTGGCCGCAACGAAAAACTGATTGAATTTGCCAGCTGCAGCAATTTGTGGCTGGGCAGATGATAAGCAATCTGCCCTGAGAAATTTTGCAGTGCACTTTGCAAAGCAGCGCTATTAGCAAGGCTCCATTCAAAGCTGTCCCATGATACCGGAACAATCATTGCAGGATCCCCTGCCATCAATTGTAAACACCGATAACGGCATTTGATTATCAGGTAAACTATCAACTCGAACAATGTGGGTGCTGTCTTTTTTGGCTGATGGGGCAAAAAGACCCATTCCAGGATGTGCAGATGAGGTTTTCTCGCCCTGGGAAGGCAGGGGACCCCGAAAACCTCACAAAACGAGGTCCCCGCTGGGTGCTTTCCATGCTGTGGGTGGAGCGGATCCGGGACCTGCGGAACCCGAGCTCAGGCTGTCTCCCTGAAGGCAGGATAGCAGGAGCCTTGGCGATTAAAGAAGATGCAGTCTCTCAGCTTTCAGAATCCAGGGTTTATTGGTGGGAACGGTGGGGAGGAGAAGGCAGATGGGACCGGGACGGAACGCGGGGGGAGGAGGCAG
Organism: Entomyzon cyanotis; assembly: GCA_024500445.1. Lineage (NCBI taxonomy): Eukaryota > Metazoa > Chordata > Aves > Passeriformes > Meliphagidae > Entomyzon > Entomyzon cyanotis. The sequence continues at coordinate 9,251,290 of JAKEPQ010000756.1, forward strand.
CTGGGTTCTGACGAGCAGAGAGCCCCGAGGGTCCCCGTTCCAGGGGTTAAGAGGGATCACAGGATGGGAGGGGTTTACACAGGAGAGCCAATAGGGGCACGAGGGATACAGATTGACAGGGGCTTCAGGGAATAGGGGTGCAAGGAGGGAAGATACAGAACTTTAAAAACCAATAATAAGCTGCGGGTAAAGGAACATTCTGGCTCTTAACTCAATATGGGATAGGGGAAGGCAGATATGCAGTGCCAATCATCTCTGACTATGGTGCTTGCTTCCACTAAAACCTACAGAGACACTACATGCAGAGGGTCCTCCCATTGTTTGTTCCACTGGCCAATGGTACCTGTAGGATGGAGGTCTGGAGCAGTAATGAAAACAGTGGTATCAGTAGAGGGATCTACTCGATAAACCTGATGAGCAGAAACAGCTTGCTGCACATCATTCAGCACCTGTCACGCCTCAGGAGTCAATTTCCGAGGTGAGTTTAGATCAGAGTCCCCCTTTAAAATTTTAAAAAGTGGGAAAAGTTGTGCATTGGTTAGTCCCAAATATGGACATAACCAGTTGATGATACCTAGCAATTTTTGGGCATCATTCAGAGTCTTAATGGAGTCTGAAAACTGCACCTCTTGATGTTGTATGGTTCGATCCAAAATTTTGATTCCTAAATATTTCCAAGGAGCCTGTTGTTGATCTTTCTCCAGAGCCACTTGCAACCCATAGGAATGGCATTGAGCAGTCGAGGCTGTAACCTCCGCAACTCGTCCTGGGTGGATGCTGCAGCCAGGATATCATCCATATAATGGTAGCAGAGTGCCTCAGGAAACTGCTCACGGATTCTGGACAAGGCCTGATCGACATACCATTGACAGATAGTCCGGCTATTTTTCATGCCCTGAGGTAACACTTTCCATTGAAATCTCTTTACAGGCTCTGCATTATTAATTGCAGGCACAGTAAAGGCAAGTTGTGGCCCGTCATTGGGGTGCAAAGGGATTGTGAAAAAACAGTCCTTCAAATCAATGATCAAGATTTCCCACCCTGTGGGAATCATCATAGTTGAGGGCATGCCAGGCTGTATGCTCCCCATACTTTCCATCACTGCATTAACTTTTCGGAGATCTTGCAACAGTCTCCATTTCCCCAATTTTTTTTAAATTATGAAAACAGGGGTATTCCAGGGACTGGTAGAATGTGTCCCTGTTGCAGTTGCTCCTGAACCAGCGGACAAAGGGCGACTAATTTGTCTTTTGGCAGGGGCCACTGTGTTTCCCATATAGGTGTTTTGGTCAGCCATCGCAGAGATGGCGTGGAATACGGTGCACCCTTGCACACGGTGACCCCTATTAAAAGCTTGTCGGGATTCGCAACCCCCAAGCTGCCAACACGTCTCGTCCCCAGAGGTTAAGTGGAGCTGGGATGACAAAGGGCCGAATTGAGGCCACATGTCCTTCTGGGTCCTTCCCCAACACAGGTTGCTTACTCAGTCGGCTCTGTGTGGTTCCTCCCAGCCCCGCGATAGATGATCCCACAGGGGATAAAGGCCACGAAGGAGGCCACGAAGTGGAGGAAAGGATCATTGCATCAGCACCTGTATCAATCAAACCTCAGATCCGAATTCAGTGCGGATGCGCTTTCAGTATGATGAGGGTACATGTCCTCTGTGATGACTCATTAGAGATGGCAGCAACCCAGTAGACCTGCGGAAGTCCCGGCAGTTCAGTGCTATTACCTCCGCCAACTTGCTGGTCTACCCTGGGAACAGAAGACTCAAAAGGCAACAATTGAGCAATGAGAGTCTTTTCACGGATGGGTATGGGGGGGGTCTGATGTGGTAACCGTAGCGTGAATCTGGCCTGTAAAATCAGCATCTATAACTTCTGGAAGAACAAGGATCCCTTGGCTGGTGGTCTCAGGCCCTCCCACAAGCAGTGCACTGACCTTCTGATCTAGGGGTCCATGCACATCCAAGGGAATCCTATGGGCATCGCCAGATTCTAGGATGACTGCTGCTGCAGTGTAGGTGTTGACTTGGGCTGAGCCTTGGGTGCCTCCTCTACATTGACTGGATAGGCCTGCATCGCCGCCCTGTTCTGGGGGAACTGTCGTGATAGGGGGCAAATCCCCCTTTTTGTGCCCCTCTTCACGTTTCCCAACACGGTTCGACCATCTGCATGGTACTTGGACCTGCAATATTCTGGACAGTGACCTGGCCTACCACACCTCCTGCACTGAGGAATCCCAGTCCCCGAATTTTCCTTCTTCTCCGAATTTCCTTCTGCTTTGATTTGACTCGTTTCTGTTTGTTCCCAGCTTTGGGCTGGTTTTGTCCCTGATCAGGGGGTTCCCAACCAGGCGACAGTAATGCAGCCAAGACGGATTTCCTTTGACTGCCTGCCTGCACCTTAGCACAAGCTTGTACCATGTCTATGACTGAAGGATCCCCTGGTAGGGCATTTATGATCCTTCTATACTTGTCGTTGGCATTGTCTCTTGCCAACTGCTTGCACAATATATGTCTCAATGTATTATCTTCCGCCTGCTTCTCCAAGGCTGCTGCTAGCTTCTCTACAAAGGTCAGGAAAAGCTCAGATTGCCCCTGATGTATTTTTGAATATCGTGTTTGTGGGGTGATCATCTCTATAGTTTTTACAATGGATCCCACACCGAGCTGTTGAGCTTGCTCCAGAATCTGAGGATCCCAAGCAGCTTGGACATTGGCGTTAGTGAAATGTCCTCTACCCATAAGGACATCAGGCCCAATAATGTGCCTAGGGTCCTCAGAAGACAAGGACATATTGTCCTTTATCTGTTCTTCAACCATCATTTTCCAATTGTTCTCAAAAACTCCATATTGCATGGGGTGAAACAAGACTTGAGCCAAATATGTAATATCAAATGGAGCAAGCAGATCACTATTGATCACTCTAATAATTTGCATAACCTGAGGAGAAGAGATTCCATGCATTGTGACTTTCATGAAAAGGTCATTTGCCACCTTCCACGCAATGACGTCATGCCTGCTCTTCTCATCTGGGTCCGGGCCAGGCACAAACACCAGAAAAGCCTGAGCATCTCCTTGTAGGAAGTTAGCATCACCCTGACCTGCCGTAGGAGTTCCACAGCCCTCCCGTTTTCTTGGCATCCCGAATCTCTCTATAAGTTACCAGTGTCCTGCATCCAGCACGCCCTGCTTGACTGATTCCCAGAAATGCAGGGAGTCACGTGGGCCGAATATCCCCACACCGTTTCGGGCGTCTCCAGGGGTTGCTCAGAACCCAGTGCTTTTTTCTTTTCCCTGCCAGCCCAAGCTTTCACCCAGGAGGGAGAAACCCCTCCTCGTCACTGTCTGAATCATCAATGTAAGGCTTGCTATCTGCGAGCCCTATCACAAAGGATGGTGACTGGCTGGACGCAGTGTCTGTGCCGAAAAACTGCGCAGAGATAGGGTTGGGGGAGGGGCAAGAGGTGGGCGGCCATACTAGCCCGTCATCAGGCGCGTTTGCCGAGGTTGCTGGCGCAGTGTCAGTTAATATTGGATCAGTGTGCTGTGCTGAGGCTACATCTCCACTGAACCCGTCAGAGGGACCGATACCTGTCTGTGTCCCGAATTTCCCCGTGCCACCGCCACCATGTTGGCTGCCGTGGCGGCAGTGGGCCTAGACACCTTCTGCGGTCTCGGGATGGGGACTTGCGCCCCAGTTCAGCCTGCGCGCTGGATGTTCCGCAAGCAGAGCTCCGCCATATCTCGGCGGATTCCAGCCACTTTGGCCAGTAAATCCCTTAAAAGCCGAGATGGAGGGGGCTTGTCTGGCAGAGGCTCAAAGTCCCACATATCTGAATCACAGGAAGCCTTCCTTGGCATGGCTTCCATGGAAATGTCAATCAAGTCTCCCAGAGTGGAAGCACCGCCCGCCTGAGACTTCTCTTCCAGGCCCTGAATGGCTGGTGCAGTGACCGGGACCCGCACGGCGGCTGTGACCGGAGTGGTGGTTGTGACCAGTGCAGCGGCCAGAACAGGCGCAGCGGCTGGAACCAGCAGGGTGGCCGGGACCTGCGCGGTGGCCAGGGCCCCCAAGTCTGCAACTGCTGTGGACAGAACCAAGGTCTGTTGCTGTCCCGCCTGTGTCGCGGCCGCGTCACTCGTGTCTGCACTCTCAGTCCCTGCCCCCGAGGCAGTCCATGCCGCTGCCGGGGCCTCCGGTGGTGGTCCATGTGGGGGGGAAAGGGCGGTACTATTTCGTGGAGGCGGGGGGGAAAGGGCAGTACCATTTCACAGAGGCTGGGGGGGGAGAAATCCTACCACTGCTGGCGTCTCGGGGCCAGCCCATCCCTCCTCTTTCTTCAGCATCTCTGCCAGCTACTCGTTTGGGTGGATATAACTACGTGTGGGAAGATCATTTAGAGAATTATATTTGCTTTTTTTGGCTCCATCCACTGCTGACTGTGGAACCTCGGGGTCGGTCTGGGTCGGGGTGTTTCTCGTGCAGTACCCGTTGACCAAAAGCAAGGAATCTAGACAGAGAACCAAGTCCAGCTCTGCAGTGTAAAATTCCTGTCCCCTTAATGCATCCCAGACCTCTCACTATGTTCAGTGCAGGTGGATAGTTTTCTCGTCTCCAAATATCATCTCTTTGCACAAAGCGTTACCCACCCTGAGACACAAAGAACAGTCCACGTCCATGTACCAGACTTCTAGGACTGCATTCTCAGATGCCCACATTAATAAAGCCCTGGCCAGCTGCTGCATCTTTGCAGCCACTGGATCACCCCAGGGGTCCTCCAAGAATGCTCACAAAAGTTCGTCTTTGGGCATCGGAGAGCCCATCTCCATGCCAAAACCGGGCCACACCACGCGGCAGACAGGGGGAGGGGACAGCACGGGACAGGGCGGTGTACCTTTCATTGCATGCAGTACACATCAGTGGTGACCAGATGTCGCTGTTGGACCGCTAGCGTAGTGATGAGTCACGACCTCTCGAGTGCTAGCAAAGGTCTGATTTTATTATTTATTAACAATTTATATAGACATCAGAGCGCCGTTCAGATTGGACCAATTACATCCTTCTGCCAGGGACTGATTCGTCCAGGCGTGAACCGCCTGTATCCAAAAGGCCGTTTCTATAACATAAAAGCTTTATCTTTATTTATAAAACATAGAAGAAGAAGAGAAAAGTTCCCATGGGAAAGGATCTGTGTTGCCACAGCATCACTGTAAGAAGGCTCCACTGTAATAAATTTGAGTAAAGAAAATGTGAGAAGATTAATCCAATTCTCACTTCTTAGCCCCCAAGAATGAGAACAGAAAGGATTGCTAAAGGCCTCAACAAAGTTAAACTCCGTTTTTCTTGTGTTTTAACCAATGCAAGCAAATCTGGTTTCTCTTACTAAAAGTATGATTATTTTAATTATCTTATTCTTTTATTTGGATTTTATGCTGTAGGTGTTCTAAGGATTTTTAAATGCCAATATGCTCACCTACAAAGCTGTTCCAAGTATGAGACTATTTCTGTATTGAATTTTTGCAGAACAAAGGAATGGGGCCCATTCAGCTCCTGGAAGGCATCAGAGATGAGCTATCAGTAAACATCTTGAAGTTCCTATAAATGTACACACAGTTTTATTTTAGAAAATATATTCTGCAAGTCTGCCAAATTCAAAAGATAATATAGCAACACATAAAAAAAAGGTCATAGGAAATAATATTTATGCCTTAATAATTTTTTTCACTATCAATGTTAACGCTTTCATGCAAATTCATGTCTGAATGGAAAGAAAGATGATTTAATTATTTTTTATGATAGTCACATTGTCCCAACAAAGATTTGCAATTGCTTCTAAAAATCTGAAACTAGAACTCCCAGATGCTGTAAACCACTTAACTGAATCTTTTCAAAGCAGACAGATGGAGGTTACTGTAAGCAGGAGAGGAGGGATACTAAAGACAAATGAAGAAAATTAAAGTCATTTCCAGGTATTGTAGAGCATGGTGAAAACAATTGCAAGCATCACTAAAAACACGGAGATCCCTTGTTAATGCCTGCCACTGAAACCAACATACCAAAAAGGCAGGTAAATCTGGAATAAGGCTTATTTGTCAAATAGTAACTCAGGTTGTGCGAATAATTCAGAAACAACAAAATCTTTCCTTCAAAAAAAAAAATTAAAATTAAAGCAATCTTTTTTATTTTTTCTAACTAACAGGTACCTGTAAGTCTATTTTTACACCACAATCTTGAGGATATTTTTCTTTAGCATTTTAAGTAGGAAGAAGAGAAATAGAAGTCAGTGGCCTCTTTTATGCAGTGACCTACCACTGAGGAAAGAAATCACTCAGAAGATGGAAGAAATGCCTTTAAACTCATTTAGCTGCATGAGATTTGACAGATGTGCCACTCAGGAGAATGGCACAGACAGTTTGGCAGTGTAACATATATCCATATCCCAAGGATTAGGATATCCTTCTGGTCAGTGCAACAGATTATTTGCCTTAGAGCAGCACTGCTTCATGTCTCAAACAGAATAGTCATGCAAATGTCTGTCTTATCCTAGCCAGTTACAAAGAAAGATGAACATAGTCTCTAGCTACTTGTGGTTCATAATTATACCTCAAAAATAATTTCCAGGTAATGTCATCTGATGACTTAGAAATTGGTAAGTGTTTGTGGTTATCCTTTAAGGGAGAAAATATCATCCTAAAACAATCTAGCTTACCTAAAGCTTAACTTCATTAACTTGTTTTATTCTGTAGAGTCACCATATCAGTGCTGTGTCTCTGATCTCCTGTTATGGTCAAAGATGTTCAGTAGCCTGAACACTCTTGACCATAAAGTCACTCTCAAAATTGAAGCCACTACAGGACAGCAAAACCTCTGCTCCTGCATCCAGGACTTTTGCTGTTGCAGCAGCACATAACCCACATCCTAAGGCTCGTAGTAAGTAGGCCAATCTTCATGGAAACTTGAATCAGGAGCATTTTAACACAAGAGATTTTTCCTTTCACATTATGGAGTGTACATCCCACTCAAGACTCATTCTCTTTCATGCAAAATCACAAACACATTCCTTCTTGTATCTAGTCCTTCAGCTTGCAGTTCTCTTGCACTTTATGTATTGATGAGATTGCACCCAAAATTTTTGTTTATGTCAATGATCTTTTTGCTTTAGAGAAACCGTTTACCAAGCCATGTTGGCAGAGTCCTCCTGAAACATTATCACCTTACAAAACCTGCTTGAGCTCCTGAAAAACAATTAAGAGTATTCTCTATGTGGTATGAACCCTTTCTTTCTTTTAACATGCAAGTGTGTATTAGAGCAATAAACAAAACTGGATGAAAGTTAATATAATAAACAAATATGCTAACAAGACATCTTCACCACAGTTCATCACACTGCATGCTTACTGCATGATAAATGAACATTTAAATGAACAGTAACGCTCTATTTTTGCATTATGCTTTTGTCATAAAATCATGGTACCCTTAAGTTTGGAAAAGCATTGGAATAGGCTGCCCAGGGAGGTGGTGGAGTCAACGTCTCTGGAGGTTTTGAAGGAACAAATGGATGTAGCACTTTGTGCTGTGGTCTAGTTGACAAGGTGATGATCAGTCAAAGGTTGGACTTTACCCTGGAGGTCTTTTCCAACCTAAATGACTCTATGGGGTTTTTTTAAACAATGAAAATTACTCTGTTCACAGAAAGTCTATTATTTTTGTATTTTTTAAATACTCTCAAGTAATTTCCCATTGTAATACCTCTCAAAATTACAACAGGCAAATGCCTTTAAACTTGGAAATTATTACTTTCTTGTACTGCCTAAAATAGCTTCTTATGTCAAAAAATACAATCTAGCTACCACAGGAAGAACTGTGACAGTATTTAGAGTTTTATACTAGAAGTCAGTCTCTCACTTCCCACCACTAGCATTAGGCACCTGACTGTGTTACTCCTCTCCCTGTATTTTTTTCTTTTATAAAATGGGGAAAATTAAATAACTGTGTCTATTGAATTTGACAAACCTGTCTCCTTCCCTACCCGATCATGGCAAGGGGAGATAGAGGTACCAGAAATCTGTCAACAAAATATATCAGCCTGGAAAAATATGTGGCTTTTTTTCCCACCAGTAGTCAAAATAATGCCTAAGTTTTGAGCACAAGGAATGAACTCAGAAAATTTTCACCACCATCTAACTCCTGTACTCCTTTTTGTGCTCCCTCCAGGCACACACTGGTAAACTGTTTATCTGCTTTAGAATTAAGAGCCCTAAATGTTCAAAGCTCTATTGAATAAATATTTTTCACTTCATTAAGCTTTGATTTAAACACGTGTGTGTATATATATATATATATATATATATATATATAAAAATTCGGCTAGTCATTTTTGCTTAAAACACACAAATTCAGTCCTGTTTCTCTACACCAGGGACTAGAATTTGACAAAAATAACTGAATTTCACAAGCAAAATTGCTATTGAAAAAGTGAATAAGGACCCCAAGAACTGTTTGAAAATAACAGTCTTAAGCTCAAAAACCTTCCTCACAAATAATAATGTGATTTCCTCACAAGTAACTTTAATGAAATAATTCTTTAAAAATCAGGGATCATTCAAAGATTCTGGCCATCCAAATAAAAGTTAAAAAATTAATTTCTTCTACATTTTTATTTTTCAGTTAGTGAAGAATGATGGAATTTTATCACAAAGCGTGGTGAGAAAAATGGAAAAATAAAAAATTTTATTCACCAGTAAATATGTCAAGGGGAACAATTTACAGAAACTGAAACTGAAACTCATACCAGTTGACTATGATTTTTTACCCTAATTTTTAACAAACTGAGATAATATATTTAGCAGAAAAGAGTATCACAGCTATAGCAAAGTAAAAGAGTAAAAGAGCTGTAGCATCACAACTATGAATTGATAGCAGTATTATGTCTAGCTGCTCACTCCAAAAAATGGAATAATTGGGTTTTTTTGTGAAGGCAGCTTACAGGATCAAGATTTTGTCAGATGGAGAATTTCAGCCACTGCCTTTTAAATGTACATTAATTCAATCAATTTTAAGATTGGCAATATTCTGTAATTTTTATTGTAACTGTTCAAGCTCTCAAAAGCTGAGCAAATGCAGAAAAGTTTATGACACCTGTGCTATTTTTGAAAGCTTGAGCATGAAGTTAGTTTGGAAATTTGCAAATATATTACTGTTAGAATAAATGAAACCCTAACTATTATTTACTTTGCTAGGATTATTGAATTCAGCAAATGAATTCTTTGTATGTAAACAGACCATCTGTATTGATCATTCTATTTTGCACTTAACTGCAGCACCTGATTATTTAGGACTAATTTAGGGCGAAGTAACAAAATTAGGTAATTTTATTTGAACACAAAATGTTTTGAAACTCAAACTGCTCTTTATCCATAGCTTATAACTTCATCTGTGTATACAAATTTAAAGAGTTTACTATGAGAGCATTATTGCGGAACCCTTAGATGATGATTAGCTCTTATGCCCACAGCAGTGTCTTTTTCAACACTGACCCAGCAGTTGAGAGACTCATACTGAAGCACTTCGTCACTTGCTTTAAACTGTCATACTCTACACTGGTAAATACAGAAATTTGACACCAGCTGAGACTCCTCTGAATGATCTGCACCTTACTTTATGTTGACAGGTTCCACCCTCAAGAACAGAAATACATAAAATGTGTGTGCTTTTCTTTAGACTTGAGTACTTTTTCAAAACTGAAGTAAAGCTGTTAGGGTTTACCATGGTAAAATAGCCAAACAGTTCCTGTCACAGTCCATTAGATTACAAGAAGCACTTCTGTAAGTGGTCACAACCCAAAAACTGTCTTCAGGCTCAATAAGTCAGAAAGCAAAAAGTCACATGACTGCCTTAAACTCAGGACATTTTGAAAGGCTAAATTTAAGGATAATTTCATATGCTTTCTGGCTCTCTAAAGTATCTTTCAGATTTTCAATTACAGTGTAATTTTCACAGTCACACAGAAGCACTCAGAAATGTATTAAAGCTGAGAATCAGCAGCATTTGCATCTCTCACATGATTATATTTGCAATTGTACAAATAATAGAAAACAGTTTTTGAAAGGTGATACATGTTACCCCTCTGTCTTCAAGTCTTTAAGTTGCTCCACTGGAAGAACATGCACTTTCTCTTCATGGAGGATCTCTTTATAAGGACTCAAATCAAGACAAGGAGCAATGGGTACAAGTTCTACCATAAGAAGTTTGATCTTGACATAAGAATTCTTTTACAGTAAGAACAATCATTCACTAAAATAACTTCTGCAGGGACATGCTGCAGGCCTCATCATGGTAGGTTTTCAAGATACAGTTGGACAGACTGCTAGAAAATCTCATCTAGGTTCCCCTTCCTTTAATAGGCTGGATGACATGACCATTTGAGGTAATTTCCAATCTGGGTTATTCTGTGATTTGCTGTGTGTCAGTATTTTACTTATATTACAGAGCCATTTTTTGAGTATTTGATCACCAAGTCCACAAATGTGGAGTTTCAAATCCATGGGTAACCAGAGATAATTTTTCAAATTACTTGACTAAATTTGTCAATGAGATGAAAATATAAAAATTATTTAGTGGGAGTTTGTTGGATCTTTTTTTACCTAAAACTATTCTGATAATCATTAAATTTGTTATATAAAGATAGCTAAAAAAACCCCAACCTGAAAATGAAAGATGTTTTCAGTTTCTTTAGTCTACTGTCCAAGCCAAAGTAGCTACAGCAACAATCAGCAAGTAGTATAGATTTGTTCACTACTGTAGAACACTATTAGTCAAACTCTGTAAAGCTTATTCAGGACCCATTAATTGAAAGATTTTAATAGAATGCAGCATGTAGCTGTGGGAAGACATGAGTTGCAGCTGTGTTCTTGAACAAGACAGATAAACAACTCTGAGGGAAAGAAGCGTAACATGTGCATGTGTGTTGACGACAAGAAGAAGCAGAGAGATTTGTGACCAATTAGAGAAGGCACATGTACATAACTTGTCAGCCAATTATAATGCTAAAAGGAGCACATGTTATGCATATGATATAGATAAAAGGTATAGAAAGTTATACTGTGGGATAATAAACTGCTGACGCTTGCCACCATCTTCAGTGTCAGTCTTTTGTCCACCATCATGAAGCCTGAAAAGATTCTGTGCAAAAAGCGTTCACAGATATGTACTATCAAAATAAGGCACTTATATTATCTTTAAACAAAATACAAAACATTAAGACCATATAAGTATAAAGAACAACTGAGCAACGTTGAAAAAAAGAGAAGCAAGATGGAGTTGCTTACAAGAACACGATTAGCTCTTTAGTTATCCTTTCTATGTGTATGCAAATCAAAAGAAATCAAAGAAATGCAAGCTCAAAATAATGACATTAAAAGGAAAGACAATTACAAGGAACTTGGGACTTTTAGTATAAAAAGAAATTATTACATTTCTACTCAAATAATAATGATCTCACAGCACTCACTCTGTACAGTTTGCTGTGCAGCAAATGAAAACTACTTTGAATCTCTAATATGAATATAAATAATGATTTTGCTTTGTGTAGGCTTGAAATTTGAAAAAAAGCAGAGATGATTCTGAGACAGATTCTTATTTGCCAAGCTACCTAACAAGTGTAACAGGTTCTTAGGCACTTAAGAGTTACAGATCAAGTCTTTAAATATTTTTTAAAAAAATTAAAAAACCCCAAACAAACAAAAACAAATGCTGAAAGACAGTACTAATATTTAGAAGGCATATCTCAGAAAAGAACCCTTTTATATACAGAAGAAAGAGTAACATTAAATTAAGACCAACTAAATTTGTAAATTGTTGAATGGCCCAGATGTAACAATCTGATTACAGTCATTGTTTTGAAGTTCTTTGCATTGGAAGAAAATGTTGATGGGTAAAGACCACTTCAATTCCCCTTAAATTAAAGGCAGCTTCATCAAGTGATACTCCTGAATTTCTGTATTTAACAATAACTTTCAAAGCCAGACATCTCTGTCAGTCATGAAAATCGTTAACATTTAGAAAGACAAATAATACATCATGACGAATATGTTACAAGTTACAGCAAAGAGGAAAGGAATCTTTTAAGTTGACTGTTAAAATTTCCTATTCCTTTAATTGGATTTAATTAGGGAGTTTAAATCAAGAAGGTTTTGTAAAAAAATGATCTGATTTGTTACTATGTGAGGTGACACATGACACTCATTTTTAGAGTAGCTTTAACTTTTATTTCTTAAATTATATTCCTTGTTTCCTTTCTTTTCCTGCATTTGTGATAGAGATGTTTACATTTGTGGCAAATAGGGGGTTACATTAAGCAGCCTCTGCAAATATTAGGCATACTGAAAGCTAACTTTTAGTTGTAACCTTACAGAAATTACACCAAGCTCAAGAAAAATGAACAAATAGCAAGATGGTGCTTCTGTCAAGTCAAGATAACTAAGACTTGGTCACTAATTGACAAACAGTTATTGGGTGAATCCATAGTTTAACAATTACATTCAGGTGGTTTGAGCTAAGCTGATCAGGGGATAAGAGATTCCAGACATAGCTGCTTTCAAGGCACTTTCATACCTGCCCTGCAGCCCACGTACAAGCTAAGTGTATTGCCCTGATTAATCTGACCTATAGCAGACTCCTGCAAAAAAAATATGCAGCCATGTTATCAAATTGGGTCCCTAGAAAATGTCACCATGTACTGTAACATGAAAATGACACAAAGACATTAAACAGATAAAATTGCTATGTCAAAAATTTGAAAACTGTGACATTCAGAATCTGCCTGATTAACAGACTGAATCTGAGCACAAGCAGGAAGCAGACATTGATTCAGCTAAAGGGATATGGGAAAAATTCCTGTGTATAGTTTAGTAACATAAAATCATTCCAATTCATCAAGCAAATCTTTTAATGAATAATTATTAAAACAATGTTTCTTGAAATTTGATTTTTCCTTTCTACTGTTCATAAAGTGGTTTCTTAAACTGTACAGAATTGTGGAACAGGAATATATTAATTACTACATTTTTCCTAAATACTTTCTCAAAGAGGCTATTTAGAAAATTATTCATATACTATGTAGTCATACATTTACTTGCTGTAAGAAAGACAGTTCAACATGAAAGGCAGAACATTATGGAATTTTTATCTATAGACACTATCAAGGAAAATCCATAATCAAGCACAGAAGCAAGGAACAAATGTAAGAACATTGAATTGTATCATTTTGGTAGAAAGTGGCTTGGTTTACATTTTACTATTGAAGCAAATTTTCTTTGAAAAGTAAAAATGCTTTCAGAGAGCCAAAAAGGGCATCATCAATCCTGTTTCCTACACTTTATCTCTTTCGCTGTATCACATAACATCACACTGAAGAAAAAAAAAGAACAGGTTTGGTTTGTGAGAAGTATTTGGTAAAAGTGGCGTGAAGCTTTCATCATCCCAGTGAAGAGAAAAGTAGGTGGCATGACCAAGAAATTAAGGGAAGAGCCTTCTACATGCTCAGACAGATAAATAAGACCTGTTAATCAAGGAAAGGGTGTGGGTGGGGGTACTATGCCCCCCAGGGGGCTGAGTCCCGAGAGGCAGGGGACCACTGCCCAATGGGCAGTGCAGGACAGGTGGAGTTCCTGAGGAGGGCAGAGCGCTCGAAGACCAGTTCGCGTCACAGCAAGAAATGCAGTCCGTTTGGTCAGTGTTCCAGAGAGTTTATTGGGAAGTAGAGGGGAGGAGTTATGGGACGGAGGGGATTGGAAACAGTGACCAAATGGCCCTGAATCTCTCTGGGTGCCGGGTTTTAAGGGAGGAGGTAGAAGGGAGGAGAAACTCGAGGGAACCAATGAGGGCAGTGGAATTGGGAAATGACATCAATTTTGTACAATCAGGTATAGGGGAAGGAGGGATAACTCTTTCAAGCAACAAATCAGGGAGTAACAGGGGTACAGACAAAGGCGAAGGATCTAGAACATAACCATAAATGGAACAGGGGAGGGGAGTAGAACCAATCACTGGCAGTCTAAATGAGTTCATGTCTCTGGGGGCAAGGCAGCTTCTTTCACTCCCATGACTCTATCCCTGGGTCACTGTCTGCCCATGGGTCAGGTAGGTTCAAGTGTGCCAGGGCAACTGCAACAAAAGGGAGATGGACTTAATAGTACTTGGCAGCACATCTGAGAGCTGACACCAGCAACATCCACAACTACTGCAGCTCAGAAGGGCAATGAATGCAGTGGGAGATTGGCACAGAGGAAAACTCAGCTCTCCACTGACCTCAATCACAGAAAACCAGGAAATATTAACTATGTCAGATTTCTGAGGCTGGATCAAAAGAACAGCAACACTAAGTATGGATAGAATCAGCTAAGGCCAAAGTACTGCTTAATAAGCAATTATTTGTGGAGCGAGTACTTTTTGGCCAATAAAGAAGATTATGGCTAACATCCAGCATGGTAAATCATGACTAACCAGCCTGATTGCCTTCTAGGATGAAATACATGGAGCTGGGGTAAAAAGCAGATGGTGTAATTCATCTGGATTCTAGCAAGATTTTCCACACTGATTCCCACAGTCACCCATATCAAAGCTTAGATGTTGTGTTCTGGATGAGAACATATCTAAATAGTAACAAAATGGCTGGATTGCTGAGCTCAAAGTAGTCATCATCAGATATAGTCTAGCTGAAGGCCAGCAAGAAGGAATACCGCAAGGATCTATCTTGAAATATGTCCTGTTAAGAATAATTCTCGCTGACCTAAACAAAAGGCTTGATCTGGTTCATAGCTGAGCACAAACTAGGAAGACCAGTCAATACACCTGAGGGTAGAGTTGCTATCCAGACAGACCCAGGCAGGCTGGAGAAATGGCCTAAGAGGATCTTCCTGAAGTTCAGCTGAAGCACTGAACTTTCCACAACTCAGAAAGTTATGAAGTAGGTATGTGTTTATTCCAGCTGGGGTGCATGGGGGGTAGCCCCTCCAAAGGCATGCACACCATCAGCAGCACTTCACTAGGTTTATATTAGGTTACAGATTACATATGCGTAAAGTTAGACAAAGCCTCTATACATATTCAATACTTATCCCCGCTTCGTATTATAATGAGTTCAAAGTTCATTTAAATATGCTCGTGCAAGCGCAGTGTCTTAGATTAATTGTGGGCAGGGGTCCAAAATGATTGATGACGACGTGATCGATAGTCTTCCTCACAATGAACTGTTCACCCTGTCCCCTTGCGCATGCTCCCTTGGTTTTTGGTCCAAGTTCAAGCCTGAGAGCCTACTTGTACCAGTCCTGGGGTCCAAGGGCGGGATGCTCGGTTACACTTGGTGGTTTCTCTCAATTATTTGGCTCTCTTCTCTCCATCCTCCCCGATACCAGGTAGGCACAAATTCATTAAGGGAATACTAAATGGTTTACAGCAGGCATATCCTAGTAAATCATTATCCAATCTCTGGCTCTCTAAATCAGTTCAAGAATATTATTATTATTATCCAAGTTCTAGTTTTTTCTAATTAATAATTTCTATTTTACCCTAAATCACAGCCATGTTACATGCAAAGTCCTGTACTCCAGATGGATTGAGGCTGCAACCACCTAGCCAGGAAGCAAATACACTGAAAAGGACTTGGGGGTCTGGGAAGACAGCAAATGGAAGAAAAGTCTCCAGTGTGCTCAGACAGCAAAGACCAACAGTATCCTGGGCTGTATTAACTAAGCCCACATTTTTCTTATTCAGCGTCTTATTAATAACAGAGTAGAAGTTTTTGTTGTCACTCAAATTCCTTGCAAGCAGTAACTCCAGTTTTCACTTCACTACCACCACCCCTGCATATGTAAGCAGCACTTCTGAACTCATATTTTGAGGCCTGCTCCTGCTTTTGCCTCCTGTATATTTAATTCTCATACTGGAGTTCCTTATTTAGCCAAGTGGATATTCTGTAACATCTGTCCAGTTTTCAGTTTTCCTAAGCATCAGGATGGACTGTTCATGCAGTTGGAGAAGGTTGTCTTTTAAGACCTCACAGTTTTCTGGAGCTCCTCTGCCCTTTCGAGCTGCCTCATAAATGATCTCATCAGTTGGTTCCATGAATAATCCACAGGCTGCTCTCCTGAAGTCCAGGGTCAGTGCTGATCATCTCACCTCCTTCACTCCCCTCAGCATTTTCAACTCCACTATTATACGGTCATCAACAGTCAGGGCTTCCTCTGAACACCACAACTCCAGACACTTCTGCCTGTTATTGACCAAGGTCCAGCTGTTGACATTCACCAGAAACATTCTTCACTTCTTGGGTCCTATTGGGTTGCCCTTCTAATAGGAAGATGTGACTGCACAGGGCATCTCTTGGGAAACTTTCTCAGGTGAAGCATGAGAAACAGAGATAAAGACTGCAAGAATAATATTGTGATTGGACAGCTGTCATTCACCCCCCGCCTCCGGGGTGATTGGCTGAGGTGCTACAACACCCAAATCCAAACACACTCTGTTCTCACAGTCTTTATCTATGTTTCTCATGCTTTGCATGAGAAAGGAAAGTTTCCCAAGAGAGGCCCTGTGCAGCCACAGGAAGGTTAGTAGTCTATGTGAAAGTCAGGGTCTGTGATACAGATTTACTCTAAGGAAAATATCACTTTCAATACACCTTCTTTACAATCTAGACAAAACTTGACAGATTTTTCACTCTAAATCAGATAAAGTATAACTTCAGCTGAGATATTCCTACAAGCTTGCAGAGTAAGAGAGGGGCTATCATCTTTCAGTCAAAAATAGCATAATCTTTTAGTTTCATATTGTTTATAGGACAGCATATAACGCAATACCACCTTTAATGTTTATCATTTTAACAGATATTTCTCTGTAAAAAAGATGGAACATCCTTCTTTAGATGCTGTGATTCATAGCACTCTGCTGCCAGCTCAGATATTGGACCCTGCATCTGTCACCACAGAGCCACACAGACTTACTAATCCTACGAAGCAGTTACAGCATTGTCTCCCTATCTCTCTGACACGGGTCATAATACTTTTACAAAATCCTCTAAAATAAACAGATCAAAGGCACTACATACAATAGCTGTGACTGATCACATTGATTTCTTTAAAAATAAGCACATATACCCAAGACTTATATCCAAATCATATTCATTGCAGCTACAGAAATCAGAAATTCCATGGAAACACATCTACTGTGCTCCTTATATCACAGAAACTAACAATCAAGTCCAAACACAGTGGTTAATTTAACATAAACACTGTGCTAAAACACATATTTAAAAAATCATTTTATCCATGATTTCAAAAATAGAGAAATTCTTAACACCAAACAAGTCTAAAAGGCAAAGCAAATACTTGCATCTGTCGTTGCATTATTCCGTAAGTTGCAAAAGTTTTACATGCAGCAAGTCTTCTCTCTCAGTTATATTTGTGCACTGTCATTCTGGCAAGTACTATTTTGTTTCAAAGCAGCTTAACACAGGACAAAATTATGTGCTTTCAGTACATATGTGAATTTAAAAACAATGACATATTCTATACAAGTAAACAATTCCACTGGATGTGCCACTTTTCTTTTGCTGTTGTTACTTTGCTTTTCAAAGCAAATAAATTCTTTCTCACTTCTGGTATTCTAAAGCAGTTTGCCTTGCAGACCTTCAAATCTGTGTTCTTTTTTTCTGGTTATGGATTTTATTTGGCCTCAAGGGAAAACGTTATTAGATAATTCATCAGGAATTCTCATTCTGAATCACTAAATAAAAAGTATCCTCCTGAATCCTGTGCCAGTAATCAAGGAAATACTTATTCTAGATCTTACATTAATTAAGACTAAACCTTTGAAGTGTCTCATACTGAAGTAATAACACATTTTTTAATAATTTTTTGCTATGCCATATGACTGCATTGATTTCTTACTTCATTAAGTTCTAGTGCCCAGTAATCATTGCTTTTCACCTTTTTGTAACAGATATCTTCCTGCCTAGAGAAAAAAAAATATATAATTCTCATCCCTCAGAAAGCCTCAGAAAGCAATGGTAAACAAAATTATCTGTGCTTCCATTTTATTAATCAGATCTCACTCTCAGTCTCCCTTTAGAAAATTACTTCAAATAATTTGCAACATTCAGTTAGCAAATGGTTGTGCTCTTGAGCAGTAACATTATTCAAGGATTAGACTGCAGAATAATGCAACTGCTAGTAGATAAAGAGAAACACGACTAAAACGAATTTCTACAAGGGTCAAAGTAAGAATGAGAAGCTTATAATCCTAAGCTGCATATAAACCTCAAAAAATTGAACATCTTTTTCTAATTTTCTAATTCATCAAAATACTTAGGTTTTTTAGAGACTGTTGGGTTTTGGAAAATTCTTAAATACTCCAGATGGACAGATAAACTTTGACAAGTAACTTGAATTTTGCCAGTTTGCTCATTCAGTCTCTGGTTGAACTCCTACACAGTACAGCTTTTCTATACAGCCTAGTTCAGGTCTTTGAGGGCCAAGGTCCAAAGTTCTGTTACCTTTCACAAAGAACATCTAACCTTTAGGATATTGTTTTAAGTCAATAATAACTAATCTCAACATATCGAAGCACTTGTGACAGGGCTGTAGTCAATGAATACTTTGACATAGATCACCCTTAGATCTCCTCTCAGCATGACCACACAAAAAAACCCACAAGCTTTTCAAACAAAAAAAGGAAGTTTATTTAGGTATATGGAATAATTTCATCTTTTATGGTGGTGAAATTCAGTTAATTCATTAAGTTCTACAAGGAAAAAGTAAAAATAGGTTTAAGAAAATTGCCTCTTTTTAGGCACTCAACCTTTCAGGTAAGTTCCTATTTCTAGTGAGTGAAACCATTGTCAGAAAATGAAAGAAAATTCTGCAGTGAACCCCCTTTTCAGTCTCTGCTGTCTCCTAACCTCAAAAAATAACACCAGCATTATTTGTACTTCAATTTAACAAACTCACAAAATTCTGTGACAAATGATATTCTATTTATCTCAGTCTTCAGATTCTAGGGAGCTTTCAGATAGCCACAGATACTCAGACTGACTGATCTCAATTTTTCCTTATTCAACTAAAACCACATGTATAACCCTATGCTTTGAGGTGATTAGATGCAGCAAACTCCCTCCCAGCATAAGCTATGCCATGATGGGAATTTACACAAACATTCAGGGCTCCAAGAGTACTCAATGCTATCACATTGCAAATGTCAGTCCCTCATCTAGGTGTTGGAATTTGGTAAATATAAAACTCTGCCCTTCCTAAATTTTTGATTAAAACCACAAAGGCAAGTGCCTTGTAGCAGATGCATCCCTCAAGAGTGGGCCACTTCTTCACCAGTCCTCCCACAATAATTCCAGTCATGATGCTCCCAGGTAGCATATGCCCACCCTGTGGGTTTTTCAGCTACTTCTGGTCCAAATGATGGAGTGGCCAGCTCATTACTCTCTGGGAGAAGAGCGTAAAGAGGCTGGGCAGAGTGAACAACCCTGAGGTGACAAATAGCTCAGGGTAGTTGCAGGGGAACTTGGCTTATCCACCTTCGGCATTCAAGGTGGGCATCGTGATCATTGTGCCAGCCATGGCTCAGCCTAGCAGAAAAGGATTGCAGCAGAGACACCACCAAACAGCTTTGTCAACCACATCTTTTGGAAGATTCTCTTTCAAGCTTCTGTTTATGGGGAAGTGAAAGAATGAGTTTGTGTTAATAAAATGTTAATGGAGAACATACATATATGCAGATATATAGTAAGGTATTACAGCTTTAAGGATAACAAAGAGGGGAGGTGATGAAGACAATGTGATTTATCTGGCAGCTTTGTTACCTTACAGTTCTTAGAGAAAAAAAGATACACACAGACAAAAGTTGTAAGTCTACACACTTCCAAAAGCAAATCCAGCTTAAATTCAAAACTCCACATGAAAATGGCAGCAGTTTATTATTTAAAATTTATTTCTTAAGTTTTAAAATTTACATCACCTTTTTTACATCAACATGCTTTTCTCTCTTCATGTGATATTATTTCAAAACAAGTAAGTGTACTATAGATACTGCTGAAAAAGCAGTTTACAAAAATTCTGTATCAACCACTTAACATTTATCCACTTTCTACTCACATCATCTCTTGTCGTACATTTGGTCATAGATATACAAGGGCTCTTTACTCTAAAGAACTTCAAGATTACTGTTTGAAATAAATATTTTTTATTATTGTTTTAGCAAGGAAGTTCTAATCTTTTCATGAAGTATGAAATTCTGTGGTATTTTTCAGAATGCTTTTACTTTTTTTTCCATTTGATTTTCAGTAGTGCATATGAGCAATCACTATTGTTTTCCTGAGCTGTTGCAGTGGCAGTATGTCTTGCATGGGAGACAGAAGCCTTATGAGTTTCTGCAGTTTGCCAGGCTTCTAGCAACAGATTAGGGTAGCTAGGTCCCCAAGACTCGGTCCCATTCACAAGGATCTTTGACATTTGGCCAATTAGCTTAAAAATACCATTTATTAGACACAGAAAATAACAAACATACAAACATAAAACAGATTGACATACATACACACACCATGAATGCATAATTGTGAAACTATAATAGCTAAAATGCAATTATGGGGTAAATGCTTGCTTGAACTATAAAAATAGTTAAAAATACAAGTTAAGAAATGCTTGCTTGAACTATAATGCAAGTTAAGAAAGGTACCTGTAAGTTAGCCGGAATAATACAATTTAGGAAACCAGTGATCTTACCAAAATCCAGTTTTGGTGCTGGGATACGTTAGAGTCTGCTCTCAATCTTGCAAGAAGTTACCACAGAGCTTGCGTCCAAGCTCTGGGGAGAAGTTTTCAGTATCCATGTAGAAAGCTTCTGCCTTTGCTGAGATTTCGTGGTGTTTTTGTAGGATAAAAAGTGTGGATTTGTGGTCACTAAAATTTTTTCACATTCTCTCTTCATCTCACCTTAGACTTTCGGGCGCCACTACTAGATAGCCCAGATTAAGCTATCAACCTAATCTGAGCCATCCATCTCTGGCGACCAATCAGGGAGAGAGAGAAGGGGGAAGGGGAGCATCCTGCCACACAATACTATTTTCAGCCGTGGAAAAACAAACTGAAATCCCATTTTTGGCTCCAATTCACCCCATAAAAGGCACTACACAATTTGGTTCTCTTTCAGGCTTTGCCTGTAACAATCCTGGTACCACAAACTGAATCACTCCCATTTCTGTCAAAGCCAGTCAACACTTCCATGTGCAAAGCTAGTAATAGACAACACCAGACAGACTACTTTCTATAACTGTCTCCCTTAAGTCAGTCCTCCCTCACCCTTTCCCAGATGTCTTTTCCTACCATGCCCTTCTCACAGCTAGTCTTCAACACAGGTAAACTGCAGCCCTGCACTGGCCATGTAGCAACTGCTGTCAGCATCATTGCCCCTTCTACACATATTGCCTTCACTTGCTCAGGCTTCCCTTGTCTGAACTCTCAGAATGAAGACATTTGATCGGCCTCTAGCCTTTACTCAGCCATGTGTCCAGGTGGCCAAGAAGGCCAGTGGCACCTGGCCTGTATCAGCAGTAGTGTAGCAGCAGGACCAGAGCAGTGATTGTTCCCTAGTGCTGGGCACTGGTGAAGCCACAGCTCAAATCCTGTGTTCAGTTCTGGGTCCCTCATTGCAAGAAAGAAGTGGAGGTGCTGGAGTGTGTCCAGAGAAGGGCAGTGGGTCTGGAGCACAAGTCTGATGAGGAGCGGCTGAAGGAGCTGGGGGCCTCAGCCTGGAGAAAAGGAGGCTCAGAGGGAACCTTATCATCCCTCTACCATTCCCTGACAGGAGGCTGTAGACACATGGTCAGGCTCTTCTTCCAGACAACTATCAACAGGAGGTTTAGGTTGGACAACAGGAAGAATTTTTTCAAGGACAGACTTGTTAAACTTTGGAATGGACTGCCCAGGGAGGTGGTGGAGTCACTGGACATGGCACTTAGTGCCCTGGTCTGGCTGACAAGCTGATGATTAGTCACAGGGTGGACTCAATGGTCTTGGAGATATTTTCCAACCTAAATGCTTCTATGAAGTGTGAGCTGTGCTTTTTTACAAATGGACAGGCTGCACAAACACCAACATGATTCTGTGCCAGATCTCTTGCGCTCTTATCCTTTTAAAGGAACAGAAAGAAAAAAATAAGCACGAGGCATCCCAGAGCAACCCTCATTCTATATCAGTTTGAGTCATTGCCCCACCTTTGCTAAGAAAATTGTCTGTAAGTATTAATCTGAATTATACTTTGCTTCCTGACATTACAGGAATTTGCTGTACTTATGTGGCAGGCATTGTTTAAAAAAAAAATTACAGGGAAAAGACTGTGTTATTTAAATCTAATTAAGCTTTTAATAAATCCAACTTTTCATCATTAACCATGATGCATTCCCTTTATAGTCTAAATTTATTGCCTATCCCCAACAAAGAAAAATGTTTAGAGACAGAAAATTGAAGCCACGACACCATGTAAATTTGGTATGTCAGATACAAGAGAAAATGCTACAAAGATAGTACACGCCTAGAATGCTTTTCACTGAACCTCATAAAAAGTGTGTAAAATACATTTTCCGACTTCTATTTTCTCAGTATAAATAGCCTGGCATCTACAGACTACTCTACTTTGTCCTATTTTTGGAAGATGGTAAGAAGTAGAAAAGTGCTGCTCTATATGTATCACCAAAAGTAACTACAAACTATTTGCTGTTAGTTTTCTTTACTATTTAACATGGTGAATTTTAACACAGATTATTGTAGCACTAGCAAGAACAAAAATTACCAAGCTAATTTTTAAAGACTGGAATGATGCAGCTATGATTAAGACTCCCAAAATTATATGCAAACCTTTAACTTAATTACATCCAAGTCCAGAGAAAACAGCTCTCAACCCCAACCTTGGACATACTACCTGAGTGTTCATATCCTTGTTCACACAGCTGTAGCTCTGACTCTGAACACTAGTTTCTGATTCACTTAGTCAGTAAATCTCACTAAACAACCTTTTCGAATACTGCAACCAGTTAGAAACATGAGCAATCAAGTTGGGGACTTGGGAGCAAGATCTATTCCCAGCTTCTCCTTTAAGACAGAAGCCTGATTTCCCTGCAGTATTTCCATGGTATTGGAAGGTGGGTAAGTATCTGAGGTTACCCGGAGTAAATTATGATTAGTAATAGATTAAGCAAGCCATTAATTGAGTCTTGAAAAACACATGTACTTAAAGAACAAAGAAAATGCTGGCCTCTCTAAGAGTTAGGAGAATAAGAAATCTGTGTCTACTTGAAACTCATAAAAAGAATTTGCAGGAATCTTGGCAAATATTTACAAACTTTTCCCAAATTCAAGTAATTCAGAACATTTGTTTGCTTTTAAGAAAATCACCCAAATGCAAGATTTATATTATAACACTTCAGCAGGACCAGTTCTTCTCTTTTTATGTATCCCATCCTAGCAGTACTAAAACAGTTTGTTCTTAACTAAAACTCTTCACTTCTACAGTGCCTGTGTTCATTTTTGCATCCCAAACCCCTGTAAAAATGTTTAGTGTCCCAACTTCACCAACTGAGAAAACAGAGTTCTAGGATGGCAAAGCAACAGGCTCAAGGCCTGGAAGCAGACTGCAGCCAAGATGAAAACAGATGCTGGATTCTCTCAATTTTAGTACCTTGTCAAACTGAGAAATGTTTACTTGTCAATACTGTTTAATGATACTCAAATGACTGTACAGTGTAAGTTAAATGGTGAATGTGCAACTGATCTCTTGGAAGTTGTCATGTAAGATGAAGCACACTGCAAAATGCAAAGGGCCTACTACTTATTCTGTCACCTTTAATTTGATTGGAAATTGGAAATTGCAAATAAAAGGTAAGCATTAATTTATGGGCTCAAAATGCTTTGTTGGAAAACTAAATCATCTAGGAGTCTACATCTGCAAAACAAAATTTATTTTCTGTAATTAACTAACCTTTAGAAAAGACTTTCTTTAATTTCCTCTTGTCAGTGTACAGGAAATATGAAACCATAACAAGTGTTAGCAGAGAAGCCACTACATCAGAATAAGAGCCCTTGCAAACATTCAATAGATAATGCAGTTAAACTCTCAATTAACGAAAGTTCAGTCATACCATAATCTGTATTAAGATGCAGGCAGTTAAATCACTGTTACACAGTTGCATCAGATAATAAATAGTCCAACTTATTATTTTAGACAGACAATACTGCATGAATACAGAATCCACTGTACATAGTTTTATGTCATTTTATGGAAAAAAATAAAACATGTACTTGCAACCTTAACAAAAAAAGTCTCTTAATTTTGTGTTCAAGTCTTTTGCTAGAAGCAACTAGGGATTTGTAAAGAACTCAGACAATTAAATCTCTTTTGTCCTTTTTTATCCTGAACTTGTCTATTTACAGAGAAGCAAACCACAATGAGTTCTGCTAAAGGAGTTAAATCACTACACAAAATTTCAAAATACGCAATTCCTGATCTTTCAGTTGGGTATAACATAGGTGAAATTAATGTTCTTCTTTGTTGTTGTAAAAATAATTGTTTTGCTCTAACATTAGCAACTAATGCTGGGAAATAATAACACAGTGTGAAAAACAAAGTTTCACTCTCCTGTTAAAATTTAAAAGTTTAATAAGGGACAATACAGGGCAAAGACCATAAAGCAAAGTAGCAGCGCTGGGTGCTTATCCGAAAGCACACCGTGATTACAGCATCCAGGCTTTACACAGTTAACTATTGCATATTATCATCTAAATGCATATTCATAGACAATTATGCATATTCAAACACTTCTCTAAACTAGATTGCATGTTCCAGGAACTGTTTAGCATGGCCCCCTCCCCGATTCTCCTTTTTAGAGTATGTGCCATCCTCTTGGCTGTGGGGTTTTTTGGTCAGTCGTGTTATCACCCCCAGCTTGAGCCTTGTTCCGTGGTCTTTGCAGATGACAGTTCCTGATAGTTGAAATGTCAGTGGCAGGGGTCTTCACACTGTTCAGTGGATGTTATCCAACCAAGCAGGCAGTTCAGTTTTTGTAAGTTAACCAAAAGTATTCTAAAATAACCACATCAGCTATTTCATCACTATGTCTAAGTTTAGTTAGTAACAGAAATAAAGGCATTAGTTGTTATTACACAACTATATCTTTATAACAAGGCTACTTTCGTAAGAATTAAAATTTTACACATAGCACCCATTTTAATATTTGCGAAAAGCCAATATTATAGTATGTATTTACCACACAAGTTTTTTGTCCAAGGAATCCCTACAACCATAATATGACTAGTTTAGTTGTAGTTGTTTAAATAGGGATTTACACTGCAGTTCACCTGCCTTTTTCTCAAAGGCTTTGTGGTTAATTTCAGGCAAATAGTTTTTATTTTAAAAACCTAACTACAATATGAAAAAGCACAAGCACCTTCTGTCCTCAAATATGCTTTAAATACAGAAACATTCAACATTGATTGAACAAAGGTTCAGACTATCTCCTGTCTTGAAATAAACTCTGCCAAATGAGAAACCTCTTGAGGATAATATGATCATTGTGAAGACAAGCTATGCCTTTCTGTCTTAGTTTTTGAGACAAATTTAAGACAGGACAGTCTTCAGTGAGTGGTCTCCACTAAACGGTTTCAACAATCCCCCTCCAACAACTGAAAATAAATAATAACAGAGGAAAGTGGGGGGGGGGGGGGGGAACAAAAAACAGTGATTTATTAACAACAGAATGCCCACCAAAGCAAGGGAGAAAAAGAAATAGCTGCTAAACACTGAACTATCAGAACTCAACCTCCCCCTTCCCCCCCCACACACAGAGGAACAAAGACCCAAAAATGTCCAGAGAATGGGGAGAATGGGGCAAATGTTGAAGAAATACCCCTTCCCGACACATGGGGCGAGATGGTGCCGGCTTTCTCGCTGAGGGAAGTGGAGCTCCCATGAAGGAGTTCCAGCGGGAGGCAAAAATCCAGTGGCCCTCTGGCATCGGCCTCCTCTCTGCTGCAGTCAAGACAGACAAAGCAGCTGGGCTGGAGCTCACTGGTGTGCTTTGTCTCCCTAGCTCAGCTCCCCGAGGTTTGGAGTACGGGGGCTGGAATGGAGCGACCACGCTCCCGCCTGTACCGCTTCTCCAGCCTCGGACCAGCAGCTGTTCAGTTCACCTCAAGGCAGCTGAAAGATCGCTGCTGCAGCTTCTCCAAGCCAGGGAAGGGAAAAGCTTCTTGCCTGGGCCAACAAAACCAAACTAGCCAAGCAAAACCAAACCGCACAGCTCCACAGAACGCAGGGGTAGTGAGGCCTTCCAAAAGCCTGCTGACGAGCCCAAAGCTTGACCCTTCCCGGCCGCACCCATACCTGGTCCCGGGCCCTGAAGATACAGCAACCATTTTGGGGGCATAAAGCAGAGGATCATGGAATAGACTATCATCATAAATCACTCCAAGACACTCTCCTTCAGAGGAAACCTGGGAAAATGCTTTGATAAATCCAGTGATGTGGTTATTCACAGACTATGAAATACATACAACAGACCACTGTGTCGCTTCTCCTATTACTGTATTCTTCTGAAACCAGTAAGAGTGACAGGTTCAATTTAACAAAGTCAGGATGAACCAAGATGATATCTAATAAAGGCAGTAACTTGAATAACTGGAGAGCCTATGTTAGCAGGAATAAAAGGCTGGGATTTAGATTGCTAACAGATGAGACAATCAAGGCTTAGGTAAAAGCACCATTTCTGTATTTTAATACAGCCTGTATTTTAATGAGGCCAATGGGATGACAGCCAAGGGAACCAAGCACTAAAGAATCTCCTTGTACCATCCACAATGAAAGGAGAAGAGCATGGCTTCAGAGGCAAGAACGATAGTTCAGAGTATATAACCTACATACACTATCTTCTCTCTCCCTTTTTTTTAAGAACCACTACAACAAACATAAATATGCCTATTTCTTTTTAAAAAAACAGCTTTTTAACTCTAAAAGGAAAACTCTCTAAGGTTGGTAGAATTTCTGTGCTAATATAGGATTGCAATATCATGCAACAACAGAAAAGTATAGTAAAAAAGTATGCCTTTGGATTACTATTGAGATATGCTTGCACAGATTTACTCAAATTGCAAGACTGAATTTCTATTTTTTTCTTTTATGTTCTTGAACGTCTTCTGAAATTCCATAGCAACTCAGCTGCTCTGCATCTTAAATAAAGAACTAATTTATATGTGTTCTGACAGCAAATACCCATTTTGTTGCTTTTTTACTCTACAAATGTTCCACACTTGAAATTCTTTTCTTTTTTTTTCATTTACATGTTCCACTGATGGTTGATGGTTAATGTCTTCAATCATCCTCTCTGCTTACTACAACTCTGGCCAAAGTAATTATTCAAGTAGTAATACACTCTAGATGTTGAATTAGTCTAAATGTTCCAATTCCAGCATTCCAAGAGGGCTGACTGTTATGTGGACTGATTCTTATCAAAGCAGCACATTTCTGTGTGAAATCAATGTTAGGAAAAACTTTTGGAATTTTAATTTCTCCTATATTAATTACAAGTATTTTGTAAGAGGTTCATGCACACATGAAAATTTGCAAATGCAGGCAGTTTAAAAATACTGGGAGCAGGAATTAGGCAGGAATGACAGTTACATGTTTTTGCATTCTTTGACTGTGCTTACAGTGCAGTAAAGGCATGTAATGTACTTGAAATATATAAAGCATTTCATTTCCCCTCAAGTCTTAAGATGGGCCTCAAATTTCCTTATCCTTTTTCAATGACCACCATATTTCAGAGACTATACGGCATTAATAGTTTGGGTTTTTTTCCTAAAAGTAAAATGTTTTCAAAAGCTACTGTCAAATGTATCCTAACTGCTGACATGTGCAAAGGATTTACAGCCTTCATTACTGAAGTATCTTTCTTGCAGTGACTAAGCCTCAAAAAACTAAAATGTAATGTTAAACTTTTATATTTTAGCAAATACCAAAATATATAGGGAGCAAAACAAAAAATTATGAAAATAGTTCATTTTAACCAGAGGTCTTATTTATATGTGACCAGTAAGTTTAACAGCAGATCTATCACTAGGCAATGCCATGATTACTTGTTTTCAAATTGTGGTAGTGACATTGACCTAGGAGTAAGATCTGAAGAAATCTGAAATTTCATTTCAGTGAAGCTTTTTATTCTCAATATTGATGTTTGCTTTGAACTCCTCAAGTTTCCATTACAGGCATGGGAGGAGAAATTCTGTTTCAGAACTCAAATACAGTAAGAGATTTTTTAATTATCAGATCATATTTACACAATCCAAATAGTCTATCCAGTAAATTTCTAGAAGAACATCAGAAGAAAAAAATACAGCAATCTCTGTAGATACTACAGAGATACTGATCTTTAAGAACCCTAATGGCTGACACCTGCATCAAAAATTGTTCCTCCGCTCCTCATTATGTGAAACAAGGAAGGCAATAGTTTACCAGCTGCCACAGCAATAGTGTTGCAGACCTCAAATGTTTTCTATCTGTAACACAGCCAAATGAAGCAGAGCAGAAACAAAACCCACAGTAAGTTTGCCATCCTCAAAAACATGGAAAATATACTTTTTATCAGTTCATACGCTAAACATGCTCAGACAAACCCAGAGGATTTTAACTGGTAAACAATACAAGATGTTTTCCTTTCTTGGATTAATGCAAGCCATGGCAAGATCAGTGATAGATAAGTATCATTAATTTATTTTTTTAAGAATTAGGACTATCAAAAAACAAATAAAGGTTTTAATATTGATAATTCGCCTCTTAAAATGGACCACACCAGATACCTGCAATAAAGTCAATTATTTGTCAATAAACTTCATCTGTTTTATAAGACCTCTCTAGCACAAAGCACATCTTTCCATTGAGGCAAGATTTTCATACTGATTGTATCAATAGGCCATGTAAGTGCTCATTTTTTGAGTTTTGAAGCAGTTATTGTATGAGTAAAAAGCATGGTCTCTTCTAGGATCTTGATAAAGACATCCAAGCACCTATTAATTTTAGTTCAAATTCCTTTCCTCCTTGAAGGATACAGAGCCAGTTTTTGTCTCCATGGACTTAATCATCTTCTGACACAAGTTCTATTATGTATTCAGAAGTTATTGCAGACCAGACCTCAAAAAAATGCACAAATAAGAGAGAGTACTACTACCCACCAATCAAGGAAGTCCATACTAAAAGTTAACATCCAGTGTTAAATCGCTATACACCCTCATTGCATGAATATTCCAACAGTTAATTCCTCAAGATTGCCTGATACTGCCATTTCACTACTGTATATGACTTTCACTGTCACATTGTGTTATGAATATAAAAATACTTTCATTAAGAGTAAATTTTCATGAAAGAGCTTAAACTGCATATTTAATGTGCAATTTGTCAGGCTCATTTAGAATCCTGCTTTCAGTGATTCAATCATCACCATGTATACATGTAATGCATAATTTAATTTAATTACTTTTGATTGCCTAATGAAAAATCCAGTGGACATTTTGAGAAGCACAGCTATATAACAAAAATTATTGTTACAATTTTTATTAACTTTCATAGCTAAAGATGATCAAATTTTGTATTATACACAAAAAAGCTCTAAATTTTATTTCTCCTTCAGGCAGGAGGAACAGATACTTCTATACACCTAACTGCCACAAATCATAAATGTAAGAGTAAAAGCTCATTCCTTTTATAGAAAATTTTTAATAAAGAGCAACTCCTCCATTTCCTCTGTTTTAACATGTGTTCATAGAGTTTTAAGGTTGAAACAGACAAATCGTGGTCGCCTGAAAACAGCAGTGTCCCGGATTAGAGACAAATTTCTCTAGGTGGAGAGCACTCCGAACAAACGCCTCCCCGAAAGCCAAGGGCTCTGGCACCTCCTCCCCCCACCACAACAGAATGTCTTAGATGAAAGTGAAAAAAAACCTATTTATTTACCAGAACACGCAGAGTGCCCTGCAAGGCAGGGGAGAAGGGGAAAACAGGGGAAAAGGAGTTATTAAACCTGAGTAAACAGCTGGTGAATTTTAGTATCCTTTTCGTCAGACGTAGTTTCTCCTCTCCATGGGTCCCCGGGCGGGGCTAGGCGGAGTTGCTCCAGTTGCTCCCTGGAGGATTCTCATCTGCCGTCCTCCAGGGCTCCTTGGGTTTTCCGGGCAAGAAAGCAAATCGGAGAAAAGGGTCCAAAAAGAAGACAACAAGGAAGCAATCCCAGGGAAAACTAGCAGCCTCGACAGCAGCCACAGCAGCCAGTCCCAGGAGTGTCCTTTCCTCCCCCTCACTCCCCAGCAGAGAAGCTTGGGGAAAAGTTTCAAAACAACCTGCACTTCTCCCAGCTGCTGAATGCAGTCAAAGCTACTGTACCACCTGTCTGAGCATACAAGGAAATGACATGGAATACAGGATTATCATAATATCACCCCAAGACAAACAGTCCATTCCTTTATTTACAATTTGTCTGTGAATATCTTGTGATTGCTAAGATTGCCAAGAAATACCCAAAGCTAATATTGCTATGTGAAAAGCATCCTGTCTTTAATGGAGCCACCAAGATATAAAGCATTTCTTTCAGTATGTTCACCAGTGTTCACACTTGCAATAGATAAGAGCTAAATAAAAAGATGTCATGCCCATATTCCAACTCAGAGTTACATGGTTTCAACTGCCAAGTTTTGATTAAGGATTTTTTTATTTCCACCTTTATATTTGAAAGCAATTACAATCCTTCTCTAAAATACGTTTCTCGTGTCATAAACAGTAAGCTTAGTAATTGAAGGTGCTGTGTATAGCTAATAAAAATATCTAACAATTAGACAAACATAAAAGTTTGTACAAGCAGGATAAACACATTTACTTTTAAAAATACCTATGGAATTAAAAAAATACTACTTTATTAAGTCAACTTTGCTATCATTACATTAAGAAATTATTTCTTTACCCACTAATACACAAGACATTTGGATAATAAAATAGCTTTGGGTTTCAGACAAAGTATTTTGAAAGGAAATGAAATTTGATCAAGAAGATACAATGTGATCAAGAAGCTGGAGCTTGCTTATTGGCAGCTGAATTATGGATGACATTTTCAGTGTCTCTTACAAGAACTGAAACTGTCATGAGAACTGCTACCCACTACAGCCCACTAAATTTTCTGTACAGAATTAATCTACAAATTTGATTTATAAAAAAAAATTGTCTCCGCATTGATAGCAGATGTAGAAAATCTGGAAGGTTCCTCTCTAAAAGTATTCCAGAAAAAAAAACCGAGCTGCCACCAAAACTTAAGAGTACACTGGAAGGATTTAACCAGTTACATGGAGACACACAGAAATGCATAACACTAGCACTCACAAAGGTGCACTGTTAAGAGGCGAGAGGAAGCAAGCGACATGCTCAATATGAGATATAAGCAAGCTCCATTTCTTTTACTGCGTGTGCAGTTTATATACTGTTACAATGCTTATATTTATTGATCACTAATCTACTAGTTAATCACACAGGTTACAATTTACATTCTATTGCATTCCATTCTCACACTTTAAGGGTTCCCCCCTCATTCTTCTTAATTGCAAGTTCCCTCCTGGTACATACTTTCTCAGTGCTCAAGGGCACAGCTGCGCTTTCTGGTACCTTTCTCACGGCACTTTCCCAGCGCACTGCCGTGGCCTGTATGGCCTACTTTAGCTAACAGTGGTCTTGTTCGCACAAACCTCCCAATTTATGCCTGTGATCTCGAAGCCATTCTGTGACAGTGCACTCCTCATAAACCTCATAAAGTTGCTCCCTTTGTAAACCAAATCAACCTCAAGATGCTCTCTTCAAAAATCCCAGAAACATTATCAAGGTCTGTCACTTTGTTGAGACGGACATTCACACACACACACACACACACACTTGTAATCCAAAGCCATAAGAAGTAAAAGTTTTTTATTATTCTCTGCTGCTGCTCTTATACCTTTTCACAATTACGGTGGCTCGTTAAGATTGGCTGCTAGCAAACAATGACAAGGCTGTCTAACAAACAATGACAATTCAGGCAACAATACAATTAGCTATACAAGCAAAAGTATAGCTGGTTACATATTATTTGCAAGTTCCTTCTTGTACACACTTAATGTTCCATAACAAGAACGTCTTCTCCTTGTGTCCAGAACATCTTCTTTCATTGATTATCTTCTTGGCTTTCACTGTGGGTTTCACTGTGGCTGCAAAATCTCACAGGTAAATTCTGACTGTCTTTCAGTCAAACTCTGGGAGGCTTTCAGACCAGCTGTTGGCCTCATGAGGTCCCCCTTTTTGTTTTTGTATTAAAAAGGCAGTGTTCATTGACTTTTGCAGGGCCCTTTGCAAAAAAGACAATAAACATGGCACAATGAGCAAGATGCAAAAAATAATCAATATGATCAGGCATCCAATTTTAAGTAGGTTTTTAATCCATCCCACACTTTGGACCGATTAGCTCCAGAGTAATTAAACTTAACACAAAGGTCCATTTTCACGGATCCTAAAAGCTCTATTTCTTGCAGTTCAAGAGTCACACGGGGAGGATACGAAACCCATTGATCCCAAGCATCAGCGTGATTGTGTGATTGTAAAATCATGCTAACTGTCCTAGGCTTCAGCCAGTCATCTAATGGCAAGCCAACAAGGCAGGTAGAAAAAGCATTGTCAGGAGAAGCAGTAGCTAAGCACAGAGTATTTTGCCCCTTTGCATAGGCCAGGGTAACCCCATACATTGGTTCTCGGCTGATTAACAGGCCAAGCAAAAACAGCATGCACTAAGCTGAGCAAAATTAATGAGCACCATATTGGCGCATGCATTTTTCTGTTATTCATTGCCATTTGTACTCCAGTAAATCCCAATGCCAAGGCACTGAGTAACACCTCCCACATTCAAAAGCACAAATTTAAGTGTTCAGATCCTCAACTGGATTCAGAGAACCACGGCGATGAGGATCACACTTAGGACATAAAAAACTTCTGCGATAAGATACACAAAACCACTTCTGCTCACAGGAAATACATTGACACAAAACCCATGCAGTATGCTCCTTTGTGCGGCATATAAAGCAAGGTATTACCTCATGAGAATCACAACAAAAATGACATCAATGTCAGGGTCCACACAGTTCACATGACAACTGGAAATAATTTTTTGTACCTTATCTAAGGCTTGTCGAGCTTCAGGGGTAATCTGTCGTGGTGAATTTAAATCAGAATCTCCCGCTAATACATTGAATAAAGGAGAAAGTTGTGCAGTGGTGAGTCCTAAATAGGGTTGCAGCCAAATAATGGTTACTAACATCATTTAGAGTATGTACTGCAGTGTCAAATTGAACAGTTTGAGGGCATATTGTACGTTCAAATATTTTTAATCCCAAATATTTCCAGGGTGCTTCTGTTTGAATTTTTCAGGTGCAATCTGTAATCCATGTTTGTGAAAAGCCTTTAAAAGCTCTGGCTGTTTGTTTTGTAAATCCTGTTTGCAAGGAGATGCTATCAGTATGTCATCCATATAGTGATAGTAATAACTGTCAGGGAATTGTTCTCTAATAGGCGATAGAGCTTGGGCCACATATTTTTTACAAATATTTGGACTATTTTTCATACTCTGTGGTAAAACTTTCCATTAATATCATTTCACAGGTTCAGCATTGTTAACAGCTGGTACTGAAAACGCAAATTTTCATCTATCATCAGGATGTAAAGGAATTGTAAAGAAACAATCTTTCAAATCAACAATTAAAATGTCCCATGTTGCAGCAATCATAGTAGGAGATGGCATACCTGGTTGCAGTGCACCCATACTTTCCATGACTGCATTAATGCATCTCAGATCATGTAACAATCACCATTTGCCCGATTTCTTTTGAATCAGAAATACAGGAGTATTCCAAGGGCTGGTAGATGGCTCTATATGCCCTTGCAATAATTGTTCATGAATTAAATTGCTCAGGGCAGCAAGTTTCTTTAGTGTTAGGGGCCACTGATCCACCCACACTGGACGGTCAGTTAACCACTGTAGGGGTGTTATTGGGTGACAACCACCCTGCTGCACAGTGACTCCTACTAAAAATTTGTACCAATTGTAACTCCCCAACTGGCCAAAATGTCACATTCCCATAAATTTAGAGGTGCAACAGTCACGTATGGGTGAACAGTAGCAACCTGGCTTTCTGGATTTTTTACGAGCACGGGCTGTGTGCTTAAATAACTTTGTCATTACCCCAAGACCCACAATTGAATTTCCCACTGCAATGACAGGCCATGAGTTTGGCTAGTCGTGATGTAAAATCACTGTAACATCTGCTCCCATATCAATCAACTCTTTGATCTTAACTGTTTGTGGTTGTGCCCCTTTCAGTGTTAGCTCACAAGTCAGTTGTGGTCTCTGCTTGGAAAGTCATTGAGTCCAAAAAACTTGAGGCGTGCCAGTAGAACCAAATCCTTGATCTCCTCTCTCCCTAAATACAGACCTGGGAACAAAAGACTTAAAAGGTACAAGTTGAGCAATACTAGTACGAGCAGGTATGGTTACAGGAGGAGTGGGTGTAGAAACCATCGCACATACTTGTCCTGTAAAGTCTGCATCAATTATTCCTGGATGCACAAAAATTCCTTGCAAAGTAGCACTTGATCTTCCTACTAGCAAAGCACTCAGTCCGGACCCTATAGGTCCATGTGCATCCAACGGTACTTCATGAACTGCAGGAGAGTCTGTGATTACTGTGTCATCAGTGGAAATATCCATGCCAGCTGATCCTTTTGGTCTCCCTGCAAGCCACTCACATAAACTTGTGCCGGATGTAACAGTTCCTGGGGAAGTGCTTGTGTCTGCGCGCGCTTTCCCCTCGCCCTCTCTTTGCCATTTCCCTGATCCTTAAGAGGCTGTCTATTAGCATGGAAACAAGATTTACATTGTTTTGCATAATATCCCAGTTTACCATATCTGTTACACAAAATTGTTTGGCAGAGGGGCTACCGTCTTGTTATTCATTACTCCAGAGGACAGAGTTCTGTGAGGGCACTGAACTTTAAGGTGGCCCAACTGTCCACAACCATAACAGTGATGTGTCACTTTAATAGCTGCAGCAACAGCTGCCACAACAGACTCTGTTAACATAGCCATTTGATAGGACGCAGTGCTTATTTTTGCACATGCACTAATCATATCATTCAATGAGGGATTTGTCATAGGCAACCAATTAATAGCTTTTTTACAGTCCTCATTTGCATTGTCTCATGTCAATTGCAAAATAAATTTTCTTTTATATCTACAATTTGCTTTTCCATTGCATCCTGAAGCCGGTCTAAAAAGGCTATAAAAGGTTCCTGAAGATCCTGCTTAATAGTTGTGTAACGGTTTTCAGGAACTGACATATTCATGACCTTAACCAGAGCCTGCATGGCATGGTGATGAGATTGTTCCAAAATAAAAGGATGCAAAATGAGCTTGCAGCTGGCAGTTATCTACTGGGTACATTCCCATTAACTGTGGTAAACCTGCGCCAAATCAAGGATCAGTTTGAGGTAATTGCGTATTTTTTAAGGCAGCATCCTCAGAAGAACTCTTCCACTCATTCTTAAACACTATATACTGAACCAGCATGCAAAGCAATTTAGCAATCTAGTTTAGATCAAAGGGAGTCAATTCCTCACTTGCCATAAATGTCAGCATCTTTGTCACAGCAGGGGACCCCAAACCGTGTTTGATAGTAAGCTGATGTAGCTCAGCTCACTTGCCATTTAAATGGTACATGTTGATCGGGCACCTGGCCTCCCCCTCTAACAACTGGAAAAGCAGTTGCTACAGGTTCTTGTGAATATTACCAAACAGCAGTCAGTCGCTCTGCTGCTCTGTAATCTCCCTCAGCCAAAGCTGTAAGTCTCATTTCTCTTCCAAAAGCTGCAGGATCACTCATGCCCAAAGTTACAGACACGGGTTGTAGTTAGTGTCTTTGTAAGGCGGGCTATGGTTTTGAATCACCGCTGTGGATTGTTTCGCACCTTGCAAAAAAGGATTAGTAGTAGCAGACAGAGGGGGTGTGGTAGCAGGCAGCAGGGGTGCTGAAGGTGCAATTTAATTCTCACCCTCTCCATCACTGTCACTCCACCCTTCTGGTGGAAAAGGTGGACCAAAGGAGCTTGTGGAAACTGACACCCAGCCTGCCTTTGCTCACAGACATCGGCCATGTTGCAAGCAGCTTCATACCCATGAGAAACAGAAGCAATAAACCAAAAACAAGACCAGGAAAACAACTTGGAATGCAACACTTGCAAAAGGGAGCCTTGTTCACAGAATATGTGTGCTAGGAATAGCCCATCCAATGATGCAGTACAATAACAAGGTATAACCAACACCTCTATGGCACAAATGTTAGAAAACAGTATAAAAGAGACTTTATAGTAATAAACGAGGCCTATGCCTTCCTTTCTACTTGGCCTGGAGTCATGTCTTTGTTTGTTGTTCCCATCTCGAAACAGCAACACGAGCTCGTAGGGACAGGACAAGGGGAAGCGGAGTGAGAAGCAGGATTAGAGGGGGGCGAAAGTGAAGCCTTCCGTGGCTTAGGTATTGGAAGCAATACAGTTTTTGTCACACCAGCCTGTTCACCGCCTGTCCCCCCTGCCGCAATGTCCCCGGTCCTGCCAGCATTATCTGTCTCTGTTCTCTCTGCTGTGCCCACTGATGCAGTGTCTTGTTCTTTATTCAGTTCTTTCAAAGTCTTTAAAACTAACCTCCATGTCATCATAAATTCCTTAGCAATATCATTTCCATGAGTAGCAAGGTCAAAAATATACTGTCCTGTAGAGGTGCGGCGGCCCGAGCAGGCCGATACTGAGTCCTCAGCCCCAGCGGTCAATGCTGTCCACACCACCGACGAAGAGGCTGTGGAAGACGCGCTCTCCTGGGGCTCGGCTGAGGCCGAGGTTTGAGCCGCCCCCTCTCCTCCCCTGGAAAGTTCTTCCTTAGTTTATTGGCTTAAAGTTCTGCTTCCCCGCCTTGTTCCCTCCCCTGTTGCCACCCCCTGCTAGAACCTTCTGTTGTTGCTGCTTCCCCATTGGTTGTAATGTATCCCCTCCCCTGTTACGTATGATTTGCTCCCCCGCCTGTCCCTCATGTTTGTACCGGAGCCCGTTGGCTCTGCCCCTGCTGTCCCGCCCTCGGAAACCCTGTGTCTTCCTATAATACCCCCTGTCCCCTTCTCTCTGTGCCGGTGTGGGGTCACGCATAGAGACCCTTTGCACTCAGTGCCAGGCATCTCTGTGACCCACTCTGCCTGGGAGCCCTCCGATGCATCCTCTGCTTCTGCTGTCCCCTCAATAAACTGTGCCTTGGAGACTCCTGCCTCGCTGGACTCTCTTTACCTTTGGGTCTAGCAGCGATATCACTGTCTCCCCCCTCGAGGACACCCTCCTCTGCCGCGGGCCATTGACGGGCCCTGGGGCCGACTGAAGCTGCCGGGAGGCGGAGACGGAGAGCAGGGTAGGCTGAAGCCAGGGCCTCTGGCCAGGTCCCGGTGACCTACCAGGAGCCCGTGAAGCTCCCAAGACAACACCACAACTACACTGTCCCACTCTTTCCCATGTCTGTCTGCTAAAAGTGCTGGCACATGTAGCCTCAATCCCTTGACTTTTGCACCACAGTAACAATCTTTGCAATGTCAGCTTACCATATTTTATGCCACATTGTTTTAACATCGATGTCCGTATATTAACTATTGATTTTTACTCGTGGGATGTATTTGCTCCCATTGTTTGTTCCCAGCGGCTCACCTTAAAACAGGTTGCAGACGGTCCGGACCTTGGTAGCTCTCCTGAGCTACTCTCTGTTCCTCAGGGCTCCATCTCCCCTGCTATCCACACAGGCGTCCTGCTCTCCAGGCAGGCTCTTTGCATCATGTCAGGGTCAACAGATGTTGCTTTGTTGAGACGGACATAATGACACACACCCCCATTTGTTGTAATCCAAAGCCATAAGAAGTAAAAGATTTTTATTATTCTCTGCTGCTGCTCTTATACCTCTTCGCAATTACTGTGGCTCATTAAGATTGGCTGCTAGCAAACAATGAAGGTCACCTCATAAACCTCTTAAACTCATTACGGCTACTCCCATAAAGGTGATCTCAAAACAGCACAAACTTCATCAGGCTGCTCTCCTATTAAGGGCTCCCTCATCAAAACCCAAATAAGCCTCCTAGAAATACTCATCTCATAAACAATATAAACCTCAAAAATGCGCTCTCCTCCTAAACAGCATAAATCTCATATAGGTGCTCTCCTAAAAAGCCCCACATACTTCATAATGGTGCTGTCCTCATGAACCCCTAAAGCCTCATAAAGGCACTATCCTTATAAGGCATTCTCCACATAAACTCCAAAACTCTCATAAACATGCTCTCCTCATAAACCCTGCAAATGTCATAAAGAAGCACTCCTTATGAACCCCATACACTTCATAGAGGAGATCTCCTCATAAACACATTAACCTCAAAGAGGGACTCGTCAAATTAAACCCTAAACCTCCTAATGACGCTGTCCTCAGACATCCCATAATCCTCATAAATGCACTCACCTAATAAAGGTGCTCATCTCATAAACCAAAAAGGGTGTTTTCCTAACAAAGGTGTTTTCCTCATAAATCTCATAAACCTCGTAAATGTACTCTCTTCACAAAGGTGCTCACCGCAAAAACTCATAAAGTTCACACAGGCACTCTCCTCAAAAACCATAAACCTCATAGAGGTGCTCTCCTCATAATACCTCTGAACCTCATAAAAGCACATTCCTTTAAAAGGCACTCTCCAAAAACCCCATAAAATTCTAAAACCCATCAACCTCATAAATATGTGTCTCCATGAAAATGTATCCTCATAAACCCCATAAAACTCATACAAGCACTCTCCTCATAAGCCCTATAAAAATCATAAAGGCACTTTTCCGCATGAAGGCCACAAACCCCAAAAACTCACGGGTTCTCTCCATATAAAGGCACTCTCATCATAAACCCATTTCACATCATAAAGGCACTCCCTGCATCAACCCCATGTCATAAAGTCCATAAACTCCAAAAAGGCCATAGAGGCTCTCTCCTGATAAAACCTATAAACCTCTTAAAGGCACTCTTCTCATAAACCCCATGAACTTCATAAAGAAGATCTCCAGATAAACACCAGAAACCTCAAAAGGGCCCTCATTTAACAAAACCCTAAACATCATAAGGGCACTCACATCATAAACCCCTAGCTCTACATAAAAGTACTCACCTCATAAACCCCATAAACCTGATAAAAGTATTCTCCTAATAAAGGCACTCTCCACATAAGCCCCCGTAAACCTTGTGAAGGCACCATCCTAATAAACCCAATAATCTTCATAAAGGCGAAATTCTCATAAACCCCATGAAGCTCAAAAAGGCTCAATCCTTATAAATCCTATAAACCTCATAAAGGCTCTCTCCTCATAAACACGCTCATGCATAAACCACGTTTCATAAAAACACTCTCCCCATCAAGATCATAAACCTCAGAAATTCACTTTCCTCCTGATTCCCACAAACTTCATAAAGGAGGTCTCCCCATAA
Source organism: Entomyzon cyanotis (assembly GCA_024500445.1). NCBI lineage: Eukaryota > Metazoa > Chordata > Aves > Passeriformes > Meliphagidae > Entomyzon > Entomyzon cyanotis. The sequence goes on from JAKEPQ010000756.1 coordinate 9,290,995, forward strand.
AACCCATTAGCATCATCAGGGCACTCTCCTAATATACCCCATAAACCTCATATGGGAGCTGTCGTCATAAGCCCCATAATCTTTATAAAGGGGATCACCTCAAAAAAAAAACCATTAACCACATATACTGCTCACACATATACTCCATAAACATCATAAAAATCATTATTAAGAGAGCAGCTTTATGAGATGTATGAGATTTTCGAGGAGAACATCCTTATAAGGTTTTTGGGGATTATGAGGAGAGGATATTTAGATTTATGTGATTTATGAGGTGAGCACCTTTATGATGATTATGGGGAAAGTGCCTGTCTAATGTTGATGGTCTTGATGAGGAGAGCATCTTCATTAAATTTATGTGGATTACAGAAGAAGTGCCTTTATGAGAGCAGTGCCTTTATAAGTTTTCTGGGTTTTATGACATAAGTGCCTTTATGAGATTTACAGGATTGCACCCTTATGAGCTTTAGGCCTTTATGGGGTTGATGAATAGAGCACCTTTATGAGGGGAACACTTTTATATGGTTATGGGGTTTTGGATCAGTGTCTATATGAGATTTTTGTGGTTTATAGAGATCAACTTTAAGAGCTTTATGGCCTTCATGAAGAGATCTGCTTCATGAGGAAAGCACCTTTGTAATATTTGTGAGGCATATGAGGAGAGCACCTTTATATAATTTTTCAGCTTTATAAGGAGGGCACCTTTATGAGGTTTATTGTGTTTATTAGGTGATCTCCTTATGAAGCTTATGGGCTTCCTGAAGAGAGAGCCTCTACGGAGTTTATAGAGATTATGAGAAAAGCAACTTTCTGGGGTTTATAGCCTTGGTGAGGGAAGTCCATTATGAAGACTATGTGGTTTATGCAGAGAATCCCTTGACAAGGAGAGCGCCCTTCTGAGGTTTATGGTCTTGAGCAGGAAAGTGCATTTATAAAATGTTTATGAGGTTTATCAGGACAGTGTCTTTATGAATTTTATGTGGTCTCTGAGGAGAGCATCTTCAGGAGGAGAGCCTCATAAGAAGGCAACTTTATGATGTTCATGGGTTTTACAAAGAAAGGGTCTTCAAGGGTTTTATGGGTTTACTATGAAAGCGCCTTAATGAAGTTTATAGTTTATGAGGAGGGCACCTCTCCACATAAGACCCATAAACCTCATAAAGGTGCTCTCCTTACAAAACCCACAAACATCATATAGACTCACCTTATAAAACCCCAAAATCTCATAAATGCAGTTGCCTAATTATCCCCATAAACTTCCTAAGGCTGCTACCCTCAGAGACCCAGAATACTAAAAAAACAAGGTTTCCTCCTAAAAGCAGCCACCTCATAAACCCAAAAAATGGCAAAAAAGTGCTTTCTTCATCAAAGCAATCTCTGCATAAACTACTTATACTTCATAAATACACTCTCCTCATCAAGACCACAAACCTCAAAAAGGCACTTTCCTCATAACCCCACAAACTGCATAAGGGTGCTCTCCTCACAAATACCATAGACTTCATAAGGGTGCTCTCCTCAGAAGCACCAGAAGTCTCATGAAGGCACTCTTCTAAACAATGTAATCAACCTCATAAAGGTGCTGGCATAGTCATGCAGGATACTCTGAGTTTTGGCAAAGAGGTGTTTTTGTGTGGAGATAACTACTAACTGCAGAGAGGTGAGTTTTCGGTTAAAACAGATCTTCTCCAGCAATCAGATCATGGACAGACATGGATTGCTTTCCAAGTGAATTTATTGTAAGCATATGAAGCTTGTCTTTGAGAAAAACTGACAAAAACCAAAGGTAGCAGCAGAGAGAACTGGAACTTTGGAAAGAGAGAAATCTCCTGGCCAGGTAGCGCATGGTCCATCTAAGATAGCTGCCCAGGGAACCCAGGTAGCACATGGTCAATCTAAGATGGCTGCCCAGGGAGTCACAGGGGAATCTGAGATGGCAGTTCCCAAAGAGAAGCACACTTTGGTGAAGAGCTGGTAAAATTGCAATCTGCCTTAGAGGCTGAAACCATTTCTTACCTCTTGGCAGAACAAGAGCTGATGACCTAACAGCAACTAGCCCAGAACCTGACAAATCATTAAACCCATTTTTGCAAAAACAAAGGGCTTTAATGATGTTAAACACCCTTGTTAATTAACAAAACTAACACCCTTGCCAGAAGCATGCATGCATGCCTGGAGCAGAGGTTGGGCCCCTGCAAATATGATTTGGCACAAAGAGAAGAGTTTGCCCCAAAGCCAGACTCCTCCCCACACCCTGAACTCTGCCCAGTGGTAAAAAATGAGAAGGAGGAGAGGGAGATGGGACTCCCTGACCGTGATGTCACCGATGCCACCTCCCTTCATTCCTTGGAGGAGGGGTACAACTTGTTGGGTCTATGCCCTCCAATAACCACTTTCAGCCCTGTCCTTTTGTAAAGGGATAAGCATATCAAAAGGCAGAGCCAATGGTGATATATCATGCCCTGCAACAAAATTGACTAAGTTACAGGGGAGAATTAGCAATCAATCCAAAGGAAATAAAATGGAGACTCTTTTGAAATTTTTACTGATGTAGGGAAATGAAATAAAGCTTTCTGAGTAAAAAGCATGTGACAAAGGACTTTGGTCTTTTAACTAGGATGCAAACTATTGCAAAAAAACTTTAAACTTGTGGGAGGGAGGAGAACTGATATCTCTCCCCACTCCAACATGTGATAAAAATACTGGGAGTGTGTGGGAAGTGGCAAGGTTCCAAACAGTGTCTGAGAAGGAGCTGATACCTTTTTGGCCTTCTTTTAGATTATTGCTGTTCATTCCAAAATTTAAAGATCATGACCAAGACAAAATACTCCCACAACCACCCTCAAAAGGTGATCTGGGAGTGGGGTGGAAGTTTGAATATCCCTGAAAGTTTACTAAAAATGAATGGAAACTTAGTTTCTCTGTATTTTCAATGAAATTTTGCAATTGCTCCTGCACTGCCTCCTTCTGGTGGCAGTGGATATTAAGCCCTGCCTGACACCAAAGGCCAGGAGCAGAGCTGCTGCTGCAGGAAAAATGCTTTCATCATTTGGCAAGCTTGTTGTTTTAGTATACTCTCTCCAGCCAAGAGACTGGGTATACATCCAGACGTGAATGAAGTCAGCAGCAAAGAAAGAAGAACATAGAGGAACCACATGGAAATGTGCTGCAAATAAAGTTCCGACAAAACGTGAAACACTGAAATAAAATACATTAAATAATTTATGTTTTTGTAATTCCAGAACAGTATTACCAACACTGTTGTTTGTTCCGTGATTAATCAGCTATCCCAACAACAGTTTATGATAATTGTAAAAGCAAGTATGGCTTCAAATGCCAGAGGAATAAATAAGTAAAAGAGAGATGTGTCCTTTTCACTAAGGACCACTCTAACGTCCCATTGATAATCAGTTATTTAACAAATTAATAGTCAAAAGGTCTCAACAGATGGCTGGCTACTCCAACTTGTTTACCTACATGACACTGAGAATACTCATCAGTACTGTTAGAGTGCTAGATAACTTCATTAGTGATTGTCACATTTCTGACTGTTATTACTATATTTACATTCATATATGTTTATATAGGTTTATATGTTTATGTAAGTCTGCCTGCAATATTTTTAAGATATTCATATTTTCCCACTGGTTGCCACACTGGGTGGAAAAGGTTCCTCCCTCAATTAGTTTTGGGAGCCCATATGATTACGGAAACTAATCTGTGTACCTCTTCCTTATCTCCTCACGGCAAAGCATAAAATTACCAAGGGAAGCACATGTAGTAATGGTAAGAAATGAGTAATAATGCAGAAGAAGTGGCAGCTGGAAAGTTCTCTCCAGCTGTAGAACTCACTAAAAGGAAGATTTTGGGTTGGAGAACCATTGAAGGTTTTGGTTAACTTGAAAAGGTTTTTGGTCTGAATCAGGACCCTAAAAATAATATGCTAGGAAGATAGGAAAGAATGAGTGTTATTATGTATTCGACTCCCACCCCCTGCGCTAGAATTGTACTATATGTTGTTTCCCATGATGTCCACTGACAATTTCTCTTTCCCCAAGTACTGGCTCTGGGAATCTCCCTGAAACCTGGTTGGTGGGAGGGATAAGGGTGGTGATCTGGGACATGTGTATTTGTTTGGGCTGTAGGGATACCTGGACCTGTAAGAATGTGGACTCCAAATGGCAAGGCAGCCTAAATTGAATTTCCCAAGCTATTTTGGAGCCCAACTTAGAAGTCCAACAAGTATCAAAAATAGTTGTGTAAATTATGTAATGTTAGCAAATACTAAATCTCATATAAGGTGTTATGAGTGGAGTGAGGGCTTAGACAAGTCCTGCCTTAGGTTCCAGTTTCTGGCAGTAGCTCTGTCTGAGGCTACCTGCACCCCAAATTACTCCCATTCACAAGTTCCTATGAATGGGCAATTAGATTATTAAATTACTCATTGAATAGGCACAAGATTAACAGACATAAGTTTTTAAACAGACTATTTACTACACAGGATAAACAAAAGAACTACTAGTAGATAATACAGTGCACGATAAAGGTATCTATATTACAGCTAGTGAAGAAATAGCATAGATTAGGAGTCAATGTAATTTACCACCGAATTGGTGAGGGACTACTCATAGAGCCCTTTCACTCAACTTCTGGAAGAGTAACCATGAAATTTGTGTCCAAACTTTTGGGGAAAGCCCTACACATTTTCCAGTGAGTGTGCAGAAGACTTCTACTTTGTGCAAGTTCTGTGTAACTTTTATAGTTTGTAAAGTGAAGAGTCTGTCAGTCAGAAATTCAAGGCTTATCTCCCTTCAATCTGCTCTCAAGCCAAGATGTTTATTGTCAGCTGGGAATGCCACCTCCATGGCACCAGAAATAACTCACTACTTGGCAGATGTCCAGCCTGGGTTATCTCACCAATTCATGTGAGGGGGAAGATGCTCTGGGCTATGCACCAGCTGATAGGTAGAACAGATAAGCTCTTCTGTGGCTGAGGGTAAGTCCTGCTACAGAAGGAAAGTGCTGCCTTCAGGAATACACCAGAAAGTATGGACTGATCTGCTGCACTCCGGGTGCTGAAAGACTGCTGCATGACCTCTCCCTCCTGGAACCTGATTATCCTGCAATTTTTGGACTCACAGAGTGATGAGGGGGTGAACTACATAAAAGAATATTAACTAGATTTATGAATAGCAGTTGCCTATTATATGAGTTCCAGCATGCTTTCCTCTTCTTTCCTTTCTGTTCTGTCTGCTAGACTGAAGAGGAAAGGTATCCTGATTAGACCACAAGAGAAAAGGTCCCAGGACGGTGGTCCTGGTCAATGTCTCAAGACACAGGGTGGTTGCCAGAGACTGGATATCTTTGATGTTTCAAAACATTTGGGGATGTTTTTGAATGCCTCTCTCTGTTCAGTGGGAGGGGCAGATCAGGTCCTGTGAAAGTGAGACAGTGAAATGCCCCATGCCCTAGCCCAGAGCCACCATCCCAGCCCTGGATGAGCTGTCAATCAATCACACAGTGGGGGCAGTGCTGACCCAGCCCCTGGTTGGCCGAGTGACCAGAAGTCCCACCTTAAAAGCCCTCTTGAGGAAGCCACATGTGTTAGGACCCTGCCAGCTTCCTTGGAGTTCACACTGGAATGCTGGGAGTTAGTAGCTATGTGTGTGTTTTTCTGTATCTCTTCTGTCTTTCTTTCTGTCTCTCTCCTTCTCCTAATCCTTTTTACATGGGATTTTTTGGGCAATTTAACATCTTACGGATTTAAAGGTTTATAGGTTGAATGGGCTATTTTATGCTAAGTAAATGCTAAGTTAATACAAAGTAAATGCCAAATAATGCTATATGAAGTGTTTTATATTGAATTCAGTATTGTATTTCCTCCTTTGCCAAAGTTTACTAATTTTCTGTATTTTCGCCAGTAAACTCTTGTGTGATTTTCACCTCTTGGAAATATTTAGTGGGAATTTCTCCTTTGCATCCGCTAAAGTAATGGAACCTTGAGTTTAACTCCTGGATTTAAGTATCTGGGATGTAACAGGCACTTTCCTCATAAGCCCTGTAAAAATCGTAAAGGCGCTTTTTCTTTTTGAAGGCCTTTTGCTCATGAAGGCCATAAACCTCTTAAAGCTGCTCACCTCATAAGCCCCAAAAACCTCATAGAGGTGCATTCCACATAAAAGCACTCTCCTCACAAACCCATTTCATGTCACAAAGGCGCTCCCCTCATCAACCCCATGAAGTTCATTAAAGACCATATACCTAATAAAGCCCATATAGGCACTCTCCTGATAAACCTTATAAACCTCTTACTGGTGCTCTACTCACAAATGCCATAAAAAATATCTCCTCATAAAAATCAGAAACCTCATAAAGGCACTTTCTTAATAAAAACCTAAAATTTCATAAGGGCACTCACCTCAAAAACCCCAAAATCCCCATAAAGGCACTCACCTAATAAACCCCATAAACCTTAAAATGTACTCTCTTAAGAAAGGCGCTTTCCACAAAAACCCAGTTAACCTCCTAAAGGTGCAGTCTCCATAAAGCACATAAAGGCTCTCTCCTCAAAAGCCCCATGAACTTCGTACAGGTGCTTCCTACCTAAACCACATAAATTTCATAAATGCACTCTCTTCATCAAGGCCATAAACCTTAGAAGTGCTTTCCTCATAATCCCCATCAACTTCATGAAGGAGATCTCTTCATAAACCCCATAAACATAAGGGCGCATAAAAGTGATCATCTCATAAAGGCGCTCTCCTCATAAACCCCAAAGACTTCATAAAGGCACTCTCCTAATACATCCCATAATCCTCATAAGGGTGCCTTTATGAGGATTATGGGGATTATGAGGAAAACATCTTTCAGAGGTTTATGGTCTCGATGAGTAGTGCTTTTATGGGGTTTATTAGGAGTGTAACTTCATGAGGTTTTATGGGGTTTATGTGGAGACTGCTTTTTTGATGAGGGTGCCTTTACGAAGTTTGTAGGGTTTATGAGGAAAGCATCATTATAAGGACTATGGGGGTTATGAGGACAGAGCCATTTTTAGGTGATTGTATTTATGACTTTTATGGCCTTTATGACATTTATAGGTTTTACGAGGAGGGTTGCCATGAATTTTCCGGTATTGAGAAGGAGAGCACCAGTATGAAGCTTATGGGGTTTCAGAGGAGAGTGTTATGAGCTTTATGGCCTTTATGGTGTTTAAGACCTTTTTGAATTTTATGGAGTTGATGAGGAGAAAAGCTTTATGGCATTAAGGGGTTTTATAAGGAGAGCGTCTTTAAGAGGTATATGGCCCCCTTCATGAGGAGATAATCTCCATGACGTAAGTGCTTTTAGGAGATTTGTGAGGCTTATGAGGAGAGTGCCTCTTCACATAAGCCCCCTAAATCTCATAAAACACTTTCCTCATAGAGGTCCTCTCCTTAGAAACCACATAAACCTCATAAATTCACTCTCTTCATAAACCACATAATTCTCACAAAGGCTCTCCCAAAGGCATCCACCTCATAAACACCATAAACCTCATACAAGTGCTGTCCTAATACAGGTGCTCTCCTCATAAGCCCCATAAACTTCATAAAGGAGATCTCTTCATAAACATCATAAACCTTATAAAGGCACTCTCTTAAAAAAAAACCCTATACCTCATAAAGGTGCTCGATTCATAAACTCCATAAACCTCACAGAGGCACTCAACTCATAAACTCCAAAAACATCAAAAAGGCTGTAAAACTCATAAAGGCAATCTCCTCATAAAGATGCTGTCATCACAAACTACATAAATATGTTCTCCTCATAAAACCCAGAAACCTCAAAGTTGTCTCCTCGTGAAGGTGTCTCCTCCTGATGATGCTCTCCCCATAAACCCCATAAAATTCATAAAGGCACTCTTGTCATAGAGGTGCTCTCTTCAAAAACCACATAAACTTCATAAAAGTACTCCTCTCATCAAGAGAAAAGCCTTGGAAATGGGCTTTCCTCATAATCCCCATAAACCTTCAAGGATACTGTTTTCATAAACCCCATAAGCTTCATAAAGAAAATCTTCTCATAAACCCTGTAAATACCGTAATGGTACTTTCCTCATGAAGGCCTTCAAACTCTTGAAGACACTCTCCTCATTCATACCAAAAACCTCATAAAGATGTTCCCCCTTCAAATGGCACTCTCCTTATAAACACCTTACAAAATTCATAAAGGCCATAAAGCTCATAAAGACAGTCTCATCTTAAACCTTATAAATCTCTTAAAGATCCTCTCCTCATGAACCCTGTAGACATCATACAGGCAGTTTCCTCAAGAACCCCATAAACCTCATAATGGAGGTTTCTCCTCATAAATGCCAAGGAACTCCTAAAGACTCTCTCCTCCAAAAGGCACTCTCCTGTTGAGTTTCCTTACCATTTCTACATGTACATTCCTACATTTTCTGGATTGCTGTAGATTTATTTCTTGATGCCCTGGCTCTACATCAAGCAATGGAGCCTACAATTCCCTTGCAACACCTTTAACTAAGCACTTTAACTAATGCATGTGAGCTTATGCAGGAAAATGATCCACTGAATTGGAATTATAGCAAAGGCAGGACAAGAAAGAGTCATCTCATGTTAACTGTGATCAATACCAGCTGCCACTATGATCATAATTACCTCTGCTCTCTCCAGTGTGACAGAAGGAAGCACAAATGTACAGCCGCAATTGTAACAAAGAAAGCCTGAAGAACCAAAGCCTTAGCAGAATGTAAATGAAATATTTCCCCTTTAAATAGCACACCTGCTTCAGTATCCCAAGCACATTAGTCATGTCACTAAGGTGGATTTGAGAAAAGTAAAATCCCATCCAAAAGAAAGAAGGTTCACAAACTAATATACAAAATACATACATGAAGCTGTCTAGGAGAAATACCTTTCATAGTACAAAACTCATTATACAGCCTAATACGTAATACTTGTAACTATTCCTAAAATGCAGAGCCTAGTTTGCTGTGCAATCTTGAATGTACAAATTACTTTCCATTTCTTCTCCTATGACTGAATGTGTTTATAGTATATTTCTTTCTGTGTAAGATAAATCTGTCCCCAGGAAATGCATGTATGGAAAAGGAAAACTGGAAAGAATAAATTAAACCACTAGAGATATTTACTAATAAAATGGCAATGCTGAGATTTACAAGATACTTAATACCTGCTATTATTCTTATTTTAAAAGTATTACTTATCTCATGCAGAGATACATTGACAACTCTGTTTTTCCAACTGCAGTGTCTGAGGACTGATTTTTACTAGTTAACTACTATCTGTGTTGTACTTCAGGTTTTCCCTTCTTCTTTGCTTTACACTGATTCAATATTAATGAAGAATGGAGTCCTTATTCTCTGAATAAAGCAAACCCTGTGGCATCAGTGGCAGTATCCAGTCTGTTTTCTATTTTCTCAACATACTCCTGTTCAGCACAGCAATATCTACATTATCAACGAATAAAACAATTAATTATTTGAATTTACCACCTACCTAGATAAGTACTCCCTGACTATTCCACTACCAACATACGTGCTACTTGTGGCCATGCTCATTTTGGAAACACAACATCTGCCTGCTCGCAAGTTTCCTGAGACCATGGGTTGGTCACAGAGCAGCCACCGTCTGTTACTTCTTCTGTTCACAAAAAAGTTTCTCTCTCCATTTGCAACTATAATTTCCTTCCTTGAGTTGGTGTTTTGTCAGTTGATGGCAAGAGAATGGACACAGACACCAATAGGAAGAATGTTCTTAATTTGCTATTAATAGTGAGGCAAAACAGGAGTAAAAGTATACATGTGATAAACCAATAAGCTTATTACTCACTCGGCTTTAGCAACAAGCAAAAATAAGCAAGGTAATGCATGTAATCATTACTACACAAGAGAGCATAGTGATTAAGATACATTACCAATTGCCTAAATTTTACCATCATCCAGAGTCTGCAGTTGCTGGGGAGCCCTGTTTCGCAGTGAGGAACTGGAGAACTCTTCCCAGCAATTGGGAAAATCCTACACAGAGGGACCACTGGTAGGGGAGGTCTCTGGTTTGCCCCAAAAAGGGGTCCAGATTCTATAAGCCCAAATCAACAAGTCCAAATTACTTGTTCACCTTTTGTGCAGAAAACATCTCATTCTGGTGGCACACTTCCCAACCAGCTAGGGCCAGGGCTTGGCCAGAGCCCAGGCCATGGCTGGGAGGGTTTTTGCCTAAAATATTCTGCTAACAAGCCTCTAGGGACATCATTTGGGAGGATTTCTCCTACTAACAAGCCTTTAGGGATATTGGTTGTGAGAATCTCTTAATATATCTTGCACGAGGTTATACAAATGTCTCTACAACAGCCGGTTTGGCATTAAGAACAACTAATATAAGTGGTTTGATCGTCTTTTTTTAAATAAAGAACCTTGATGGTATTAATAGCATCATGCTCAAGATTCATCTCATAAGTCAACTCAGGCTTTGGCCTGCTGTTCAGGCCTTAGCATACCAGTTGGAAATTTCAAATTCTCAGACCTTTTACCTTACTTTGTTTTATTTCCTATTAATTCAATGGAAGTGAAGATACAGTAAAATCATTCTACAATGCAGCTTAAAAAGGGATTATGACAAAGACTGGCATGTATCTGTAAATAGCATATGAGGCCAACATTAAAATTATTAATATATGGTGCCTGAACATGGATCATGGCAGTGAATGTGCAAAGCAGCCTAATCAATCCCCACCATCTGTCCCCTTGCAGCAGCTGCCACCAGGAGTACCTGCACAGGCAAGTGCCCATGGGCAACAGGAGAGGATGATCAGTGGCTTCTGATTCTCCAGGCAGCCATATTATGCAGGCAGCAAACAGGATGGAATCGGGTTCAGTTCCCTACATTTTTCTGGCAGTACACTCTTGTTCCTCCTTTTTGCTGCTGTTAGAACTGGTGGTTTTCAGCCCAGTTCCTTGTGCCAGCTTCCAAAAACACAAAATAAAACACAGGTCTTTGAAACCAAACTTGAAGAGGCTAGTTCACAGCATCCCAGATCTTAGATCTCATTATAAAAATGAATAAGTAATAATGTGTTTCACTTGAGTGACTTAAGCCCTACCCCAATTAGCTTGTCCTGAGATTCTTTTGTTATTTAATGACAACAAAAAGATCTGAGACAGAAGCAGACAATTACTTTTCTTCCCTTTTCTGGTGCAGGATTAGCACATGGCAGCAACACATTTCCCTGTGACTAGATCTTCCTTTTCACTGGATATTTAAAGGGAAAGATAAATTACAGTGCTTACAATAAAAACATTAAATATTTACAGCAGAAAAAACATAAATCTAGGCACAATCCATGCAAAGACCATTCTGATATTTATTTTATCACAGACCTAAAAAAGCATAAAATATCCCCTCACTACCCATATCCTTAATGCAAAAAACAGTTTATGGAAAGACATCACTAGCTTTGCTGTGGAACCAGATTTGCTACCTCACTGCACCAGCCTGCAAATCCATGCAACCTTTACACATAGGTTACTCTAAATAAACCAGATACAAATTTTTTAAATACAGAGAAAACTTGGGAAGCAATTTATCATCTCTGACCCAAGATCTCTTTCCTTGGTTGAACTAACTCAAGAGCTGCTGCCACCCCAACACACAGCCATAGCTAAACTTCAGGACTTGAACAGTTGCTATACGTTCAATTTTATTGATATTTTGCTAGTTTCTGTTCATATTGAAGAAAGTCTTTGGACTGTGGCTTCAACTAAGTTTTAAAACATTTAGGTCTAGTAAATATATTGCAGCATAGCAACTTTTAAAAGGTAATAATAGAAACTTAGGCGAAGAAGTGAACTATTTATCCTACCCCAGTTTCCTTCAGTGGTCACCTAAAGAGCATTAGCCCTGAGTAAGAGCAACTGAGTCATGAGTAGCCCTCCCTCCAGACTTGAAATTTCTTTCAGCATAAAACAAGAGACATTAGGAGCCCAAGAACATATTTTAAAAGCTACAAGGATGATTTCAAGTGAGACCAGGGCCTTCCAAAAAAACCCCCAGTATTTCAGAAAGGCTCTAGACGTGATCACAGATAAGATGGGGGCTTTTTTTGGTTGTATTAATTAGCTAAGGTGCCTGCAGTACCAATTTGCAATATAACTCTTCCTTGTCCAGACCCACCATACAAATGCCTAATTTACTGGAAATAGGGCTCACTTAGTGTCGGGGGTTGAGAATTTCTTCCCATTCCTGTTACTAAGCAACAAATAGTTAGATGTTTAGAGCAATCAAAAGACAAAAGGTGAGCTTGGGCGAGGCAGGGTAAGGGAACACCCGGCCCTTGGAAACGGCTCTCTCGCTCTCTCGTGGTTCGGACGCTGAGAGAGGCTGCTCTTTGCTTTTCGGCTGGGACCAGAGGGAATCCAACTGTGCCCTGTTTTTCTCTTCTCCTGGCTGAGTGAGCTTTGATTCAACCTTTCTCCCCACTGGGAAGGGCACGTTTTCCCGGGCTGCGTTTTCCCGCAGCCGCTGCCGGGAGAGTCCGGCTGCTGGGAGAGCCTGGCTGCCCCTGCCACCCGCCCCTGCCCTCTGCCGCACGAGACCGCGGCGTCTGCTGTGACTGCAGAAAATCCTCGCTAGCTGGCCGGGGAGAAAGCCAGCTCCTGACCCTGCGGCTCCGCTCGCCGGTCCGAGCTGCTTTGCTGCCTGCTTTCTCAGCTCTCCGCCATTATCGGCTGCCACTACCAGACCTGACCCTGCGCCACAGCGCCACCTGCAGCCACTCGGGAGTCATCGCGCCTGCCCTGCCCGACCGGGAGTTCAACAGCGCCCCTGCCGCCTGCAACCGTGATTACACCACACGGGCAAAGGCTCAGCAGCTCACAAGCCATCTGCTATTGGTTTTCTGGTTCTAGTTCTGGTTGCTATTATTGTTATTGCTTGTTTATAGATACTAGTAAAGAACTGATACTCCTTTTTTCCCATACCTTTGCCTGAAAGCCCTTGATTTACAAAATTGAATAATTCGGAGGGAGGGAGGAAAGGAAATCACATTCTCTGTCCTGGGGGGAGGGTTCAACCTCTCTTGGCAGACGCCTGTCTTTCAAACCAAGACACTTAGTTTCTAAATAAAGATTACAAAAACAAACTAAGGGACAAAAACATAATTATAAAATACACTAGAATGTGGAAAAAGAAGATGAAACCATATTAAAATATCATTCCCAGGCATTAATAACAGGTCTATAATTAATAGCAACACAGTTGACTACACTAGGTCCAACAGCAGAAATTAAATTTCCATTTATGCATAAGAATAATTAGATTACATAAAAAGACTGGGGGTGGATTTTCAAAATTTTTCTTTATCCTGTACTGAATAGTACATTTTTCCTGTAAATTCATATTCAGAAATACACATTCATTTATGTGAAATAATTCACTGAATAACATCACTTTACTCAAGACTGCAAATATAGTATAAAATGAACACAGCTTGTGTCTTGCCATCAAAGCAGTCAAGACACTTGAACCATTTAACATCTAAGTGGGTACTGGGGCAAATAAAACCTCAGTTTTAAATTGCATAAATAGTTGAAGTTCACATTTCTGGTATGCAGCATCTTTTCTCCAAGCAATAAAATCTATTCTTTTTCATGGCATTTGATTAGAGTAGAAATGCTAGCATAAAAGGGCTACTCTGTTTTAGTAAGAAAAGACTTTTTGAACTGGAGCAGAGCAGCAGGAGCAAAGCAAGTACTTATAAAAAACTTCTTTACTCTCTGAACAACAGACTAACATTACATATTTTTTCTTTTAGGTGGTCAGAATAACACTGTTTTAAGAGTTGCAGATTTCTATAACTCTGCTGGGCTGCACAGAATCTTTAGTTTTATTCCTTGATAACATACCTAGGCTGATAGCTAGATCTTTCATGAAAAATAATGACATGTTCTACACGCTTTGCTATTTACAAATATATTCATGTCTCACATGGAAACTATTTCAGTAGTGTCTGATTAATAGATTAAGTACAAAAGGATACAGACAGATGCAACAAATCCACATGCTGAAGTCCAGTTCACAGGGCCCACAGCCAGTCAAGGGTGCAGCCCTAGCTGAGCTGAAAGCAAACTCCTCTCACAGGTAGGCCAAACAAATAGTGTAAAGCCCAGGGCTCATCTTAGATATCCATAGGTGTGGGTGGAGCCTCCAGGTGAGGCTGGTCAGGGCCATTAAGGCTAATTAGTCCACTCAGATTCTGAAGGGTTTTTTTCCGATAGAGGTGCCATGTATCATCAGTAGAAGTATCAAAATATTTAGAGATCAGGATTTAAAACAAAAACCTGCCCATTCATTAGCTTACATCCCACATCTGTTCCAGCTGGATTCACACCTCTAAAGGGAGCAGGCCTCAATCTCTATCTAATTTTACCACTCATGAAAATCAGTGGCAACTATCTGTTGAAGGGCCATGTGGTTAGGATTTTAAAATTTCTTTGCTTGCCCAATCGCCTGCTTGCATGACAGGCTGATTACACATTTCTGAAGAGAACACTTACTGTAGTCTCTTGGTAGCAGAATCAGAATTTTTTTCATTCACCAAGAGCATTAAAATTTCCTTCAGGCACCCATAAAGTTCCTGTAATCCACAAGTTTGGCCAAACTGCTTTTAACTTCTCAAGAGGAATATGTTCATCATGTCTGTCTATATAAATATTAACACAAGTATTTTCCATTTTGTTTTCAAACTTCTTCCTCTCTCCCCTCTGTCTACACCCAAACTTTTGAGCTCAAGTCAGCTTCCACCTTTCCTTGCTAGCCCATAGCAGCATATTTTGGTGAGGACCCACTTCATCTATATCAATGTTGAATGCTTTACAATCATAATTTTTGCTTGACAACAAGAATGGTATTCTATCAAAGATAGTACCAATATATCACATGATAATACCTTTTTTTTTTTCCAAATTAAGTTATTATTGAGGTTCAACCTTACAACACTTTATCTTTCATTTTTTCATATATGCATACTTTCTTAAAATAAAATAAGTAAAATTACACTATTGGTGTTTGACCTGAACTTTTGTTCTATCAGAAAGCAAGCAAAAGAAGTAAGCATATTTGCTGGTGCCCCCGTAGTTTTCAGGACTTGTATTTGTAGTGCCACTCAAAAAGATCAGGAAAAGCTGGTTATTACCCATTATAAGGAAAGTATGGGGGAAATTATCCTTAATAGGAAAACTATACTTAATGGGAAGTCACCTAATATTTTAAAGAAACCCAGACCAACTATGAAACTTTGAGACCCTTGACACTTGAGGCTTTTACCTTTAATCTCTTATATCTCATTTCAGCCCCCTTGATGAGTATTTGAATATTCTTACTTCACAAACAGAACTTTCTTATACCTTTGTGATAGCTTTTCCTTGACCTAAAAGATACTTTGCATAAAAAGGTGAAAATGAGGTGTCAGTTACATGCTGTTATTATATTTGGAAAACATGATTGCATTTTAAACATCGTTATTCAGAAATTGGAATCTTCACTTTATTTTGGAAAAGAAGCCATGTGGATAGGATGAGAGGCAGTAGGAAAGAAAGCAGCCATTGATAACCTTGCAGACCAGACTTATTTTCCATTGAGCCCAAATATGATAACATTCACTGCCCATTCAATTTGTGGAAGGCTATGTATGGAAGATATTTATGTATCGCTCATTCCTCCAATCTATTATAACTTCTCAGCTATAACTGTAAACCAGATTAAAATTAACCATCTTCCAATTCATTTTTTCATGTAAATGCTTGTTAGTTTTATTGATTGCATTACATAGAGTTTATATTGCCTTGGCAAACAGTTTACATGGACTATAAAATAAGCTCTAGAATAGGCCATGAAAATATTTTTGCAAGTCAAGCTTCACTGCCTACTAGGAAATGCACTTGTAATGTACATTACATATATGCAGAAGATAGGAGCACAATTTTCATAAACTTTGATAGATTTCAACACAAAATGAACAATTTTTTGAATTCAAAAGCAAGACGACGACCAGTTCACATTCATTCCTTTATTTGACACTACCGCGGTCTTTAGATTCCATTGTTCAAAACCTTTGTTTTACTTATTCCCTGCTGTTAGTTCTTATTTATCATATTTAAACTTGTCACTTCTACTTTTGCTTTAAAAATAAGTAGGGGTGTTAGCGTGGAAAACACATAATCACTGAATGATTATATGCAGGTGCCTTTATTCGAGCTGCAGAAGCCGGGGTATGACATCTACCCAAATCTGACTTCAACATGGATTTGAAGCGAATACAGTTTTATACCTTCCCTTACAGAACAGTGATGTAATCATATATTAATTATCAACTTAACATTGTTCCATTGTTTCCCCCAAGCATGACTTTAAGCCCCCCTTCTCCCACAGTATTTCTGATTTATTTCACAGGTGTGAATCCGCATCAGTTAACTAAAACAATCCCGATATTTTCTAAGCAATCTTCATATTCATGTCAACCTGACACTGTACAAGCAGTTCTTACCTACTCCCGTTCCCCAAAGCGTATTCTTAACTACCCCGATTTTAGAAACATTTTAACCCTATGTTAACAGGGGTATGTCTTTGATTACATGGAAGGTGTAACCAAAATTATGTATTCTATTACCATCTTCATAAACTGTTAAAAAACAGGTGGGCCAATGTTCTTTATCTTCAGCATGACTCAGCCCTGATAATACCATCTGGGGGGCTATTTCTGCTAATGGGCCATCAAGGTCTCTGGGAGTGAGTCAGGGAATTACATCATCTCATTGTGAGATGCCCTGCCCAGAGGGGAGGAACTGAACATTCCTACCCGCATATACGCTGAGACTTTGGAACCCTGGACTACCACTTCCACTTGATTCCCAGAGGAGAAGAGCTCAAGAATAACCACTGGACCTCCAGAGACAAACCAGTTATTTCTTCAGGATCAACACTTGAACCAGACCATATCCATCACTCCAACGCGACTGTAGCCACCATTAACTGGACTGCTATCACCACCCTGACCAGCAGGGTGTCAGGCTGTGTTCTGACTCTGGCAGTTTAAGCTGGCATTTCTGTATTATTGCTTTTACTTTAATTTTTCCTATTAAATTGTAGTTCTGACTTGGAATCTCTCACAATATATTGTTTGTGTGGGGTTAATTCCTCTGCTGGTTTACTTCCAAACTAGCACAGGGTAAGAGTCAGACTTTCTAGGTTCAGATGATCCTCCTCCACATTCTTGAGGAAAAAACACAAAGTTACTCTTCTTTTCAGGAGTGAGAGGTATTTAAGTACTAATTAGGATTTAAAACACAATTTCTTTATTATCTTCTCCCGATACAAATTTCTCTCTATTTACATAAAGATGGATAAGAAGTGTGATTAATTATTCATGTGTCTCCTCTAAACGGAGCTGAGTAGTTTATGAATACAGCTTACACTCCTTTTTCCTGTTGGTGTTTCAAACTAACTACTTGTAGTTAGTTTGTCAAATGCAGTTTCCACTTGGACCAGCCTGATTTTTTTTCAAGCTATCATGGCCTAAATAGAAGCCACCAGTTCTAACTATTTTGCTTTTTACTGGCATCCCTCAGAATTGAGAGTTAATATTTGGTGATTCAGACTCTCTTTGGGTTCCACAATGCAGATGCATAATCAGAGTAATCTAAAGGGGAAGATATTTTTTTCACTCTATGAAATGCTAGAGATGATAAAAAATGGTAGATTAATATGAAACAGCATGAAGATGAGTAATCTCCATCTCATTACTGGTAATGAGAGTATGTATGGTTAACACAAGTATTTTACGTTCCTTCTGTTGCCTCATTTCCTAGGTAAGACTGCCAAAATCCATCTCTACTGACTCTTATAGCGATCAGCACATCACAAGAAGCCCTTACTATCTAGGCTTGCTTTAAAAACATGAAATGTATACTTGTTCCTGTCTACAAAAAACAGGCACTGATATTCAGGGTGCTAGAAATAAACTAACTTTTAGATACAATTAAGTGGGGACAAAGTCCTTGAAGCAAAAGAAACTGTTTATTGTAACAATGCAGCTGAGCCTAGTGTGTGTCTTTCCCTAGAGCCAAACATACACCCCTCCAACAAAATGGCTACTTTTGATACCCTTTCATGGCCGGGGGTGGTTCCTGTCCCTTTTCCCATTGGGTGGGTACTCAGGAACTTACACGCTGTCCCAACTGCCTACTTTCCTATCCCTTCCTCTTTCATCCCCTTCCTTTTTCGGTCCAGTCTTTAACTGCACCCCTCTCCCAGCTCTCAACAACACCCAACAGATCAAACAGAACAAATCCAAAACATAGGTAGCAACAATTAAAGATTTTTAAAAGTCTTAATTAATTCTTAAAAGAAACCAACAGCTTTTATTCTTTTACTTAATGACTTTTTGGCTGAGCAAAATACTTCGGTTCTCACGAGGATGTTGTAATAAATACATATTATAGTGTTGGCTTTTCACAAATGTCGAGATGGATGCTATATGTATGGTGTTGATTCTTATAGAATTAGTTTTTTATATAATAATAACTGAATGCCTTCATTTTTCTTTGCAACTAACTTAGGTATAGTGTTGAAATAGCTAATGTAGTTGTTTTAGAATACTTATAGTTAACCTACAATAATTAAACCACCTGCTTAGTTGGATAACATCTGAAAAGTGGGTGTGACAAGGATCTCTGCCTCTGACATTTCTATCAGCGGCCGTCACCTGCCGAAACCATGGAACTGAGGGGAGATAGATGATTCTCCAAAAGGACCAGGTATGCTCCAAAGAGACAGAGTCCTCCAGAGGAGGAGCCATGCTAAAAGGTTCCTGGAACATGCAAACTAGTTTGAAGAAATGTTTGAATATGAATAATTGTCTATGAATATGCATTTGGATGATGCAATAGTTAACTACGTAAAGCCTGAACCCTGTAATCACTGTGTGCTTTTGGATGAGGGCCAAGCACCCATCTCTGTTACTTTGCTTTATTGTCTTTGTCCCCTACTGTCCTTTATTTAATTTCTTAAATTCTAACAGGAGACTGAAACTTCATTTTTCGCAATGTCTCAGTTTTGAGACAAATTTAAGACAGGACACTCTGCTATGAGTAGTCTCCACTAAAGGGTTTCAACAATCCCCCTCCAACAACAGAAAATGAATAATAACAGAGGAAAGTGGGGAAAAACCCCAAAACCAACGATTTATTAACAACAGAATGCCCACAAAGCAAGGGAGAAAAATAAATAGCTGCTAAACACTGAACTATCAGAACTCAACCTCCCCCTTCCCCCCCCACACACAGAGGAACAAAGACCCAAAAATGTCCAGAGAATGGGGCAAATGTTGAAGAAATACCCCTTCCTGACACATGGGGCGAGATGGTGCCGGCTTTCTCGCTGAGGAAAGTGGAGCTTCCATGAAGGAGTTCCAGCAGGAGGCAAAAATCCAGTGGCCCTCTGGCATCGGCCTCCTCTCTGCTGCAGTCAAGACAGACAAAGCAGCTGGGCTGGAGCTCACTGGTGTGCTTCATCTCCCCGGTTCAGCTCCCCGAGGTTTGGAGTACGGGGGCTGGAACGGAGCAACCACGCTCCCGCCTGTCCTGCTCCTCTGGCCTTGGACCAGGAGCTGTTCAGTTCACCTCAAGGCAGCTGAAAGATTGCTGCTGCAGCTTCTCCAAGCCAGGGAAGGGAAAAGCTTCTTGCCTGGGCCAACAAAACCAAACTAGCCAAGCAAAACCAAACCGCACAGCTCCACAGAACGCAGGGGTAGTGAGGTCTTCCAAAAGCCTGCCGATGAGCCCAAAGCTTGACCCTTCCCGGCCGCACCCACACCCGGTCCTGGGCCCTAAAAATACAGCAACCATTTTGGGGGCATAAAGCAGAGGATCATGGAATAGACTATCATCATAAATCACTGCGAGACACAGGGCCAGCAGTAATGCAGTTTATGGAAGAGCTACAAGGGAGGTGGCAAAGGAAAATGGCTTGAGGAAGCTGTTAGAATTGAATTATATTTGAGTCCAATGGTCGTGCAGTTCAGTGGTTGTACTGTGCCTTTTTCTCCAACAACCTATTTCTTATTTTTTAGATGCTTTTGCCTGCTGTTTTTATAACTGTCTTTCAAGGGGTGTCCTTTCCTGTCATTCATTCTGGATAATGGTAGCCAGTTTTCTTGTTTTTATCTAAAATCAATTGCCCTGGCCATCACTGCACTGCTGTACTCCTAGAAATGCACCTTTCTACATGCCATTGCACACCCCTGTTGTAAAAAGCAAAACACTTCAAACTGCAGAGCAACACCAACATTTAACACCAACATTTAGCCTGCATTTTTAAGACCATTTGTTTATTTGTGCTGTTGACCTGATAACATTCTAGCAAAGTGCTGTAATATTGAACTGTCAATTTTTGTTAATGAGCTGCATTGGGATTCCCTAAATAAGTGCAAGCAGTACAAAGTGATTTCTATGCAAATCATATGTGGCCTAATCAGATCCATAAATTCAAAGCACATTTAATCAACTAGTTATATTTGTTTCACCAGCAGTTATAAAGTTTCCTTAATGATGTCAAAAGCACAAACAATGGAACACAAATTTCATTTTTGCAAATTTAAACAGATGCAAACCTAGTACATCATATCTGAAATAGTGAATTAAAAACTCATATCAATGAAAGAGCATCTAAAACTATGTCCTGTTTTTTCTTTCTGTAATTTATTCTCCAAAGTGGCTGTTACATAAGACAAATATTTTTCTTCTATATAGATAACATTTTAGTAGGAATTAATATACTTCTTTCCAGATTAAACAGAGAAAGCTACTCCGTATTCAAGTCCCTTAAATATTAACAGATTTACACTGCATATATTCATATAATGCTAAAATATATTTTAGCATGTGCAGAAGAAAGTCTTGACTTACACAAGTAAATGTAATTAAATAGCCAGAATTAGAAGTCAAGTGCTCAACCATGGGTCTTATCTAGTCCATATCCCCAAGGCATGATAAAATTTATCTCATTGTTGGTATTTTTCGAGCCAGCTGTTAATCACTACTAATCCTTAGCACAGACTAGCTGTTCTTCTCCCAGTTTACCACTAGAAAGATAGTATCTATCCTCAGTTATGCTGGTTGCAGTTTAAACCCATAATCATAGACATAAAGAGAATATTGTTTTTTGTTTGCAATGAGTTTATATATTGGAAGTCTGCTTTAAAGGTCTGTGAAAGAAACAGCCCTCACTTGTCTCTTCTGAAGAACAGCCTTAGTTTGTTCAAACTTCTTAAGGTTATGCTCAGGAGGCCTCACTTCACTTCTGTTCTTCCTTAGCCTAAACAGGCCCACATGATAACTGGATCAAGTATTCCATCTGAGATTCAGCAAAGCAGAAGGATTACTTCCATCTTATTATTTATAGTTCTTTTATCTATTCTTCAGACATCTTCCCTTCTTAAAGCAGCTTAAGGATCTGATGACTAGCGCCCCAATTATGGTTCTGTGTAACTCGTAACTCTTTTGGTGATTTTGAGCAAACAACTTTTCTATATAGTAACTTCTCGATCCTATGTGTTCAGTGTTTCCTAAACAGGAACATTGTGTATTTGTTTGTTTGAAAAACACCTCATTTTTTATGACATCCTTTTATAAAATGTGTTTACATTCTTTCCTCTCATCAGCCTATGTAATAAGCTGTGTTTATTCTTTCCTCTCGTCAGCCTATGTCAACTTCCTCATTTGTGAACAACAGTGAGTAGTACCTGACCCAGGGCTAATAAGTCAGTATTTTTCTCTGTTTCATGGTAAACTATTGTTTCTTGCCTTCTGTATATGATTCTCTTGCTGCTTTTGATACAGTACTTCCAAAAATGTTCTGCTTACTTAAGTTGCTTTTAAGCATATCAAGGCTCAAGATGTGTCACCTCTGCAACTTTTCCTTCACTCCCATGTAGTCATACAGAAGACAGTGTTTTACAGGATTTGCTCTTGAAAGTTTGGATTAAGTCTTATTTGCCTTACTCATTGCCTCAGCTGTTTTCATACAGAAATACAGATTTTTTCCTTTAGCTTAGTTAAGTGTAAGTGTTCCTACTTCTTTTTATTTTTCTTTTTCAAAGATAAGTCATATATTCATCCTTTTCTCTGCTTTTTCTATTTCACCAGATTTACACAAGTTTTGAAAGGTCACAAGTACTGATTCTGCAATTCAATCAAAGAGGTCTTTCTATGCCATAGCATGTCATTCATTTAATCCTGGGGATTTCAAAACATGCAGTGACAGGACAAGGGGGAATGGCTTCAAACTGAAATAAGGCAAATTTAGATTGAATATGAGGAAGAAATTCTTCCCAGTGAGGGTGGTCAGGCACTGGAACAGGTTGCTCAGAGAAACTGCAGCTGCCCCATCCCTGGAAGTGTTCAAGGCGAGGTTGGATAGGGCTCTGAGCAACGTGGTCTAGTGGAAGGTGTCCCTGACCATGGCTGGTAGTTGGAATGAGATGATCTTTAAAGTCCTTTCCAACCCAAGGCATTCTATGGTTCTATAAAACTACAGACTTGACAGCAACTTGTAATCTAACACAAAAGTCTAGACAGAAATTATCTTACAATTTTTAACATATTACTACATTTTCCATCATTAAAAAAATAAAAACTGGTATTTTTATGTCTAAAATGTAATGACCAGAGAAAACTCTTCATCTAAGAAATTATTTCTTCTTTAACCTATAGGCACATGAACTAGAAAGATATGAGTAATATAGACTCAGAAGTATTTCAGAAACATATCAACTCGAAGTAGAACACCTCAAATACTTAGAGGTTTATTAAGTGATCTGACACCTCCACATTATCTACAAGACAAACAGTATTATTTGGGACATGGATTAGGAATGAAGTTGTGCAGTCAGGAGGATGAAAGACTCAAAAAAGTCAAAAAACTCAAAAAAGACTACAAGACTGGACTTGGAAAAAATGGTTACAAAACATAACGGCTGCAAAAAGACTACCTTAAAATGGGGAATTAAAGAAGTCCTTCTGCCTCACTAAAATAAGCTTTGGAGCCTGCTGTCTCCTACATTTGTGAGGCATCACTTCAAAACATTCAGTGCTCTTCCCTACAGACAAATGTGTTTAAGCAAATCCCAATGACCTCTAAAGTAGCCATAAGGACACACCCTAACTGAGAGTCATGGTAGTGTCAACACTCCTTCAAATCAGTCTAACCCTAGTCAATACATTTAAGTCTCCCTTATCCGACAGACATAAGAGGTAAAATTACTGTTAATATATATGATGAGATTTCATCATAAGTACTAACAATGAACAACAGCAAACACTCTGGGACTCTAAGCTATTGAACAATGTTGTCATGCATTCTAGCATCTTAAAAGTGAAGTTATCAAAATTCATTGTGAAATGATTCAATTTTTTATTATTTTTAATAAAACTGCTACCTACCCTGGAACATTGTAAATTATCTTCCAGTCAAAATATTTCTTGGTTTTCAAACAAGATAGGATATTTTAATAGAGTGTGTGTAAGGTCAATGAGTAGAGGTACAGATTAAGATTGAACAGAATAATTTTAGCATTATTTTCTTTCCTTGCAGCCCAACAATTTATGCTGACTAGTCCACATGTAAAATTCTAAATGTTTTAAGTTATTTTTACAGGAAAACAGGATGTGAATTTGGAAACTGAGTTACCCTTTAACCTTTTCAAACTACATAGTGCTCCACATAACTGGTAGAAACCCTCTTTTCTTCATTGAGATCCATGACTCTCCTTCATCCACACTTCCAAGGCAGTCATTTGCTCAGCATATATATGCAGATTCATTAAAGTCGTAATTTATCCCCCAAATTAGAGCATATCAGTTTGGTAAGTACTTCAGCATCTTTGTCTGCTGCTGTGTATTGAGTCTTTCCACTCTAGCCATACTGTGTAGTCCAGATAAATGCAGATAATCCTCCTAACTGGTGCTAAAAATGTTTCAGAGAAAAAACAGATGCTTTGGCAATATCGGGTAAGTTTCTAATATCTCCTGTGGTGTACCACAGCATCAGTGTGTTTTGCTAACATTCAAGTTTGTACGCAGATAAGTCAGGGGCTCTGACCTAGTGCTAAGTAGTGCCGCTAAAACATGTATTTCCCCAGTATCTAGCTACAACTGAATTCTTGCATTTCAACCTTATAAATATAAATTCATGAGGTCAAAAGTCTTTTAATAAATGTCATACATTTAATAAAAAATTACATATCCTGTTTATTTGGTCACATTTCTTCATTTGACCAACTATTGGTTTTGCAATTTTAGCCATGTCTTTATTATTCTTCCCTCTCATTCCTCTAGGTTTTGGGTTTTTTTCTTTCCAAAGACATCATATTTTATCACATGTAATAGTATAAAGAGTTTTAACAGTAGGATTTACATTTGGATTTGGCAAAAAATAGACAATTCCTAAGGCAACCTATAATTCCAATCCATTAGGCTAATGTATTGCAGCTGCTGTGAACAGTGGGCATGTCATCTTTACTATAATGACATCTGGAACAGCACAGAAGATTTAAAAAAAAAACCTGATAAATTACACTGCATCTAAACATCACAGTAATTTTCACTGTGTTCCCTCACCTCCATTCTCAACACAGTCTGTTGTATGTGTGGGTAACATGCTTGGGGGCTTTTAAGTGCTTCTTTTTATAGCTGGTGGAATCTTCTATTAAAGAGTTCTGGCCAGGTGCATAGAGCTCATCTGTAATGTATATATAAGTAATTGGCATTCAATGGTTGTCAGTTAGGGGCTTTTTGAGAAACTACTAAGAACTGATATAATTTATTGGGATTATTCAGCCTGGAAAAGAGAAGGCTCCAGGGTAACCTAATTGTGACCTGAACGGAGACAACAAGATGGAGACAGGCTATTTACAAGGGCATGGAGTGACAGGACAAGGGGAAATGTCTTCCAACTGAAAAAAAACCAGGGTTAGATTAGCAATATCAGATAATGTCATGGTTTGGACACTGGCCAAACACCAGGCACCCACAACAGCTGCTCACTTGCTCTCCCCTGCCCCAGCTGGGCAGAGAGAGAAAAGAAAATTCAACACAGCAGTCATTAGTCAAGATAAGGGCTGGGAGAAAACATTTCAAGGGCAAAACAGGCTCAACTTCGAGTTACACCGTGTATTTATTACTAACAGAGTCAGAGGAGGATAAGGAGAAGTAAAATAAGCCCTTAAAGACACCATTCTTGACCCCCAACCCCTCCCTCCTTCCCACTAACAGTGCAGGGGGACAGGGAGTGAGGGTTTGGGTAAGTTCATCACTGAGGTCTTTCTTCCACTGCTCAGGGAGAGAAGTCCTCCCCCTGCTTCACCGCAGGGTCCCTCCTATGGGAGACAGTTCTCTATCTCCAACATGATCCAATCTAATGAGCAGCAGTCATCCCAAAACTGCTGCAACATGAGTCTTGTCCCATGGGCAGACAGTCCTCCCAAAACTGCTGGGGCATGGGTCACTCATCCATAGGATGCAGTCCTCCAAGGACAGGCTGCTCCAGTCTGGAAGCAGGGGGCCTATCTCTCGACTGGGTCTCCCACTGGAACACAGCCTCCTCCAGACATCCACCTGCTCCAAATGTGGGCACCTCCCCCACAGGCTGCAAGTGGATCTCTGCATCCCCCATGGACCCCATGGGCTGCAGGGAGACAGCCTGCTCCACCATGGTCCTCACCATGGCCTGCAGAAGAAATTTGGCTCCAGCGCCTGGAGCACCTCCTCCCCCTCCTTCTCCACTGACCTTGGTGTCTCCATGTTGTTTCCCTCACATGTTCTCACCTCCTCCTCCTTCTCTGGCTAGAAAAGACTGCATGCACATTTGTTGTGATTTCTTCTTAAAAATGTTGTGATTTCTTCTTAAAAATGTTAACACAGAGGTGTTACCACCATCTCTAATTGGCCCAGCCTTGGCCAGTTGCTTGTCCATCTTCAGAGCATTCAGATATTGGCTCTGCTGGATATGGTGGAAGCTCCCAGGAGCTTCTCACAGGAGCCATCTTTGTGGTTCCCCTGCTACCAAAAACCAGGCCAAGCAAAACCAACACAATATTCGAAAGAATTTCCTGTGAGAGTGGTGAGGCACTGGAACAGGTTGCTCAGAGAAACTGTGGCTGCCCCATCCCTGGAAGTGTTCAAGGCGAGGTTGGATAGGGCTCTGAGCAACGTGGTCTAGTGGAAGGCGTCCCTGCCCACAGCAGGGTGTTGGAACTAAATGATCTTTAATGTGTCTTCCAACCGAAACTGTTCTATGATTCTTAATTTCTACTTTAAAAAACTTTCACCACAAAATCTGCAACATTTCCTTTTGGCAGAAGATGGATCATTAGCAAATCATTCATTAATTCATTTGGATTAATTTTCACTTCTTTCTGCTGAAAGAGTCAATATCTACTTTTCAGTATCTACTTTCTACCTTGTCAGAGTGCCTTTGCCAGACTCTCAGACTTTATATCTCCAAACTGTCTTGTTAATATTTATTTTAATTGGAATATTACACATTCTGAGAGATAGACTGAGAAAAAACAAAGTTGCTTTCCTAATCTATTAGGTAAAGTATCTTCACATTACAGGGTCTAATCCCTACATTATTGCAGCAAGGATAGGCACTGAGTCACACACTGATACAATGAGCACTACCATCAAGATCAGGAAAGTTCCTGATGAAGTAGGCAGTAAAAAATCCAAATTATGAACATCAACTGCTGTAACTCTCTAAACAACCATTCATTTCTGTGCCACCATGATAATTTATGCCAGCATCTGTGAATGCAATGGCAAATCTGGATGCATTCTGTAAAGCACTTGAAAGAGCCACTACAGAGCTCCCTAATTAAGCCCTTCTACTTGGTTATGTTGTCTTATCTTGCTTGAAGATCTTGTACCCTGACATGTGAGCAATGATAATAGCCTGACAGCAGGGAATTCTTCCTCTTCAGTAAATCTTTCACTGAGTAATTATTTTCAAACCTATACATTGAGGGGAGAATGGATTGTGAGAGAAAACTCCCTTTAAATTTATTAACATTTAAGAAGGAGTCCGGTTATAAAATAGCAGAATGGTTATAAAATATTTAGAAAACAATGGCAACAATAAAAATATTCATTTGAGCATATTAATTCAAGCCCTAGGACTTCGGCATTTACAACATCAGCCGCAAGAGATCTTCCCAGGGAAGCCAGAAGCACTGATAGTATACAGTTTGTGATGGTTCATATAGGTTAGCTCTAATCTTTTTTTCTAACATTTTCCAAAAAATTACAGATTTTCCCCTGTAAAATTATCCTATTGAATTCTATTCTAATAACAGCAGTTTTGATTTTATTGTAACCTCTTTTATATTTCTCAAAAACTGGTGAAGGTGTTGCAAGACAGACATACTTCTTGCATATTTATTTTAAAGAAACTAATTCAAATTACATCAGAATGAAACTATGGAAGAAGTAGTTAATTTCTGGGTGATTATATTACAAATGTTTAATAAATCAGTTTTTTAGAAAAGAGTCTTCTGAGACATATTTAATCAGATTGTAATATAACCCCATGTGTTACATTCCTAATTACATTGTATCATTTAGTTAATTTGGTTGTACTTCAATTATTAAAATTCATGATTTATACTTATGAAATTAAAATGATCAAACACACTCGATAAAGCCAGTTTTAGAAACAGACTAAGTAATTTTCTACTATCCTACTATGTAATTATGTTAACACTCGGATTCATTTTAATTATGACAGAGAGCTACAGAAAAGTTGGAACACTTTGTATCAAATACAAGTAGAATGGCAAATTACAAAAACAACCGCAGCAATATAAATAAGGAACCAAAAATATCCATGACTTAGAAAATATTTTCACATACACATTAGATTCACTTCATATTTGTCCATTAAATAGGCGTAATCCTTTTTCACAAGAACATTTGTGAAGCTAGAGATAATATAGTCCAGTTTACTTCCATGCAGCAAAGCTTATGCAGTAATAGTAGCCTAGGGCTACAATATTCCCTATGCTAGGAACATTGTTCCAGGTTTGCCAGAATATAAGGCCTGACCATTTTCATCCCATTTCTAGTTGTACCAGTACAACTTGAAAAGGGATAGAACAACAACCAACTGTTCAATCAAAACAATCTTTTCGAGAACCTACACTGAACATACCTTAGCATTATCATAGCATCACAGAATAGTTTGGGTTGGAAGGGACCTTAAAGATCATCTCATTGCAATACCCCCCCACGGATAGGGACACCTTCCACTAGACCAGGTTGCTCCAAACCTCATCCAACCTGCCTTGGACACTTCCAGGGATGGGGCATCCACAGCTTCTCCAGGCAAGCTTTGCCAGGACCTCACCACCCTCACAGTGAAGAATTTCCTCCTAACATGTAACCTAAACCTACCCTTTGTCAGTTTGAAGCCATTCCCCTTTGTTCTGTCACTCCAGGCCCTTGTAAATAGTCTCTCTTCATCTTTCCTGTAGGCTTCCTTCAGGGACTAAAAGGCCACAATTAGGTCACCCCAAAGCCTTCTTTTTTCCAGGCTGAACAATCCCAGTTCTCTCAGCCTTTCCTCACAGAGACGAACTCTAATCTTTTTTCAATAACATCCTCACAAAGGCAGGATAATCTTGAGCTATAAGCCACATAAACAGCTAGCAAAGGTGCTAATTGGACCAGTCAGCGTGGACTATGTGATTACTACCAGGACGACACAGGATTCCCCAGAGCAGGTACACACACACTGAGAGTTCCCTCTTCACTGCAGATTAGAGAATTGTTCTGTTAATTTAGGGGAAAGAGCAGGTAGAATCATAGGAAAATAAGGTTGGAAGGGGCCTATGGGTGTCATCTAATAAAACTTCCTAATTAAAATAGAGTTAACTTCTGTTAGATGAGGTTGCCAAGAGCTTTGTCCAAAGAGGCTGTTCTTCAGAACCCACCAGGGCAACCATTTCCAGTGATGCACTGTTAATATCATGATATACTCACTCTTTAAATCTGATTCAGATTTTCCCTATTGCAACCCACAACTTTTCCCTGTTGCAACCCACAAATGCTGACTCTCACCCTTTCAATGCACACCTCTGAGAAAAGCCAGGCTCCATCTGCTCCACTAAGTAGTCGCAGACTACTATCAGATTCCCCTGTAGCACTGTCTTCTCCTCAGAATTTTCCTGTGTCATGTACACCTTAGACATTTCCATAGTGACTCTCCTCTGTGGTCTAACACATTCATCAACACCTTTCTTGAACTACAGGGACACAAAACTCAAGAGGATTTTAACTGCTTCCTAACAGAAGATTGTTTGGCAGAGATTTAATAGGAATTGTTTAACTTGTGGTCATTTCCCATAATTATGTTCAGAACACTGGGAATGACCCTCCAATACATACACAAACCTAAACTGTGCTTTCATTCTCTGATGTGTTTCTGTAATAATATTCTGTAGTAATTGTTTGTCTTATGCATAAAATATTCACTTTTCTCCTATGAAAGTAATACACCTCTTTCTAGGAGTAAGGAAGCACAGAACTATGAGGGAAGGTCCAAGGTTCTGCCATCTCAATTCAGGGATCAAACAGAAGCACCCAAAATAAAAGCACACCTGTTCTCCATTCTGAATACAATCTGTAGAAGAGAACAGTCATCTCTGAAGGGATCCATTGACCAACATCTGACTCACGTCCTAGAAATTCTTGTCTTTGTCACAGAAGGGAAATACAATGAGTGTGCCCGAAGTTAGACACCTATTCAGAAGACCTGGGTTTTCTGAGAAAAGCACAGACTTAAAAAATCTTAATTTTATAGTAAAACAATTAGTTTAGTCAATACACCTTTAGATCCATGCAAAACAAACAGCCAGGTTTCTACCCAGAAGAAAAGTAATCTGTTGCCTGTATTCCGCATCATTAGAACATTACAAATACATGGGCACATTTGGAAACAATAGTCTCTCTAAACAGGTAAAATGCTGCAAAATAGCTTCTTGAGACACAGAGATTGGGTGCACACAAATGAGTCAGAAAAATCCCATGTCAGACTTTATATTGGAAGGATACAAAGAGGTATACAAGTCTGGAACTGAAACACGGGAAACTGCTACCATATTGAAAAACCCTTTTCTCAAGCAGGTTCCCTTATCACCTGTATCTTAAGCATGACTGAGTCATGAAGTAACCTTGATGGATATGAAAAGAAAGGAGATACAAAGGGAATACACTGGTACGAAGTGCTCCCTAAAATAAAGTTGAACCGTACTGAGTATTTTAATCACAGTGCAAATAATACAGAAATATATGTGTTGCATTAAGATATATATTAATAAATGTCAGCTCATGCCAATGCACAACTGACAGCATGATCATAGTCCACTGAATGATTCTTTTATGATACTGAAGCTCATCGACTTTCAGTCAGAAATCAGAATGTCAGTAGAGCATGTAATATCATACAGGCCTCTTCTTTGTTTGATTGCTGATCATTGCCAGATTACTGACTCGAAACTGCAGACCCTGGCTACACAGGCACTAAAATATTCTTCTGTCCACACCCACTTCAGCCTGACTCTTCACTTATAGCCCCTCAAAATAAATCTGGTGAATATGCATCCTACAGTTACTGGAGTGCTTGAGGAATATCTTGATCTAAAGAATTATTTAACAAAGGCAAGGCAATTCTAGAAAATAAATGGTTTTTCCTAAAGCACATTTTTCTTCCTTGTACTAAAAGTAATGCTTTACAACACAGTTGCACAGATTTAGAGGTCACTGATGGGTGCCATTGCATATACAAACTAACAACTTTTGCCCTTTTATGATAATAGAGCATTAAGACGAAAAAATGTTTTCTTTTCTAAAGTATGCAGTGGAATATATGTCTCACACTTCATCATCTAGGTACAGTTCTATACAACTGAAAGCAAAAGCAAAAAAATAATATTTTTCCAAGTCTCCCTTTATTCCATAAAATAGGGGATTTATTCTGACCATGGTAGAAGGTGATTTATTATTTTGTTGCTGCAGAAACAGACAGCTGAAAAGGGGTTTTGAAATGGAAATCATGACATTTACTGAGAAATAATCTCATACCACCATTTACAGGAAGTAGGTGGTAGCTGTTTACCATTGGAGACAGATGGAAGTCCTGCAGTCGAGTTATTTTTTTCTGTTACATAAATTAGCTTAAATGATTCAAGCATTTTCCCCCTGCTTGATTAGTGCTTTGTGCAAATTGAAGTATTTAAAGACTGGTTTACCATTGAGCAAAATGTTGCAAAGCTCATATTGTTTTTCCTTTTTGAGCCTCCACGGATCAGATTTAGCTTTCATAAAGGATATAATAACTATTTAGTATCCCCAAAGGAGACGCTGTAGGAGGGCAAGTAGCACTATGAAAAATTCCACTCATTTTAATGTGGAAAAAAGGATTATCTTCCAACATAGCCTATTTCTATAAAACCCTACCCCAAGTGCCACAGCCTGTCCATGGCAGCTGGGAGGATGGACCAGTGATCCTAACCACACATACACTCCTTGTTGTCTCAACCCTATGCTTAGCATTTCTGTTGATGAAGAATATTAACCTTTCTGTTTAAACAAGCAATTTTCAAAACTCAAATCCAGAATCTCCAAAGCTGCCTCGCAGTTTATAGTAGAATGACATCATAAGACAACCTCTAATGTCTCCAGTGTTTATAAATATGTCTTATGCTAAAAAAAGTTTTGTAAATTAAAATATAATTTGTTTGGGGTTTTTTGTTGTTGTCATTTTTCCATTTGGTTTTTTTTCTTGGTTACTGGTGGGATTCTTTTCCTTGAAGAAGGATATGAATGGAAGAGGGACAGAATGAGAAAGTAGAAATCACCTTCTCATAGGGTTGTACCCTGAAAAAGAAAAATGGAAAAAAAGAAAAGAAGAAAGAGGAAGAGGAGAAAAAGAACAAGAACAAGGGAAAGGAAAAGAGCAAAAAAGCTTCTGGCTTTATGTTTACTTATTGTAGGTGATCCATAATAATTCAAAAGGGGGAATGGCCTAGAAACTTTATCATGTATTAGTATACAAGATTTCAACGAAATACTAGAACAGTAGTTATTATATTGAACTAGAAAACCCCTAACTTGTTGAAGTATTGTTGGGTTTTCCAGGAATACTATAATATTTTCAGGTACTTAATGGCAATTATAAATATAGTGAATACTCAGTAGATTCTATAAATATCTTCAGGTAATTGATAGATATAAACATCATCCAATTCTTGTCAGGCATTCAGTCATCACTATTCATATGGGCAATTGCTTGACAATTATAATTGCCGTAAGTATCACTCTTGTCAGCACTGTTGTCATTAATTAAATCTCTGCCAAGAAATATGTTAGTGAATTCTATCAATAACTCTATCACATGGGGAATAGCTGTGGATCCCATTGGAGCCAGTGCCAAAATTCCTCCTATTTTCCTGTTGAAGAACCCTATGGGAGCAGGATTTCATCCCATGATCTTAAAAAGATCAGGTTAAAAGCTCTAATAATTTAATATCTTTTTTATGAAGTTTGTAATAGTTACAAGCTACAGATTAATCTAACATAGTAAATTTAATAGCTTTAAAATATTAAATACCAGCATTAAATGCAAGAATATGTATCTTAAACACCATAAAGACAGACTTAAATCATATTTTGCAAAGGTGTTTGACCTTTCAGTGGCTGCTGATACCTATTTCTTTTCATATATACCTATTTCAAAAATCTCAATCTCGACAACCAAGCTATAATTCAAATAATTATGCAGGTCCTTTGCAGCCATCTCTAGATTAGATCTCCCTTGACTTGCTTATCTGAGGTTTAAATTGTTTGTAGAACTACCATTCCTGAAGGGCAAAGAAAAAAATCATATGCACTTTCATCTAAAGAAATACAATATCTAAATGTTTATTCACCTCTCTCATTATGCTAGCATTGAAGAGCTCTTCTACCTAAACAGTCATCTAATCTTAAAAATAGACACATCATAAATTAGGGCACAGTACCAAATTACCCTAGCAACTAGGATTTGTCTGCAAAGTTGTGTAGATCTGATTGACGGCTTCACCTTTTCACATGTACTTGTTAAAACTTCTGAACTAGACCATCAAAAATATTCAGTCTCCTAATTCTTATGTAAATCTAACTGATGGATGCAGATAGCATTTTCTGTTTAAAAGAGAAAACAACATATTTCAGCTCTCTTTTTCCTTCCCTCTTCTGTGGGATTTTTCTCAAGTTTTATTGTTGGATTGGACAGGTTTCTATGGGTAGTCAAGTAGAGGTTTTGGTACATTTTTAAAGAAAGAATATACATTTCAAGATCTACTGTGACAAATAAATGATATGGGCTATCTTCCAGATGCAGTTTGTCAAGACAGGTACTTATGCCTATAGAATAATTCTTCTCCTTTGGTACACTGTCTACAGCAGTTTTATATCAATCCCCAGCATCCCAAGCAACCACAGGTCCTTCAAGTACCCAAGATGGATTAATTTATCCCCTAAACTTGCAAAATCCAATTGTTGCTGCACACACTTTTAAAAGCTCTCCTC
Organism: Entomyzon cyanotis; assembly: GCA_024500445.1. Taxonomy (NCBI): domain Eukaryota; kingdom Metazoa; phylum Chordata; class Aves; order Passeriformes; family Meliphagidae; genus Entomyzon; species Entomyzon cyanotis. The sequence continues at coordinate 9,324,689 of JAKEPQ010000756.1, forward strand.
CTACTTTTCTTCACTTTAGTCTTTGGTTAAACATACTGTCACTTAAAATACTTCATTTTGAGGGCAGAGTGACAGAGAATGTAATGATGAGGCATTGCCAAACATATAGTTTCTTGGTGGCTTTGGGCCTATGGGAATGAATACTGAGATTAGACAAGAAAAGATTAAAAAATTAATGCTTGTGTGCCATTCTCCCAGCATGGTCCTTCCATGGGTCTTTCAATGGTCTGTTTTTACTAGTTCTGTCATGTCTTAGAGAAAAACAGTGATAACAAAAATATTTTACTTTTATCTGTCTGAGATATCTGGATGTCTGTATAAAGTACCTTCCTCCTCACCCTAATACGTCATTTTAAGTTTTCCTTGCTGTCATAGCATACATTACACTGTTTTCCTTGGGGTGATACATTTTCTTCCCTATTTGTCTCAGAATCGTAGAATGCTTTGGGATGGAAAGGCCTTTAAAGATTATCCAGTTCCATCCCCTGCCATGGGCAGGAACACCTTCCACTAGATCAGGTTGCTCCAAGCCCTGTCCAACTTGACTTTGGACATTTCCAGGGATGGGGCAGCTGCAGCTTTTCTGGGCAATTCGTTCCAGGGACTCACCACCTTTACAGGGAACAATTTCTTCCTAATATCTAATCTAACCCTGCTCTCTTTCAGTTTGAAGCCATTCCTCTTTGTCCTGTCATTCCAGGCCCTTGTAAATAGCCTCTCTCCATGTGAAGTCCCTATTCATGTCAGATCTTTATAGCTAATTCTAATACTGATAAGTCGATAAAACCAGACATTTTTCCAGACATTTTAACATGTAAAGAAAGCCAAAATTCTCTTTCAAGGGGTCTTTTTTTTCTTTTTTTTTACTTTTTGCTGCCCCATCTCTAGTCTCATCTATGTTCTAACACTGGCTCCGACAATATAATTTGACTTGGCCATAGTTTGATGGCTAAGGCTTTTATGTGTGAATACAGCACATGTCAGAAAAGAAAAGCAAGTATGCAAACTTTTAATGTGAAATACAGGATGAAAATTAGATTAAGGTTTCTAGCAACTAGTAGCATAAGTGTAACAAAAATTATCTTCCTGGTAAGCTACAGTATAGCAGAGAAAAAACCTAGTAATAAAGATGAAACTTGATACAGTTATGAATCATTATGAGATTCCTTGTCATAGCACAAGACTTGACTCACTGGTTCAAAAATCCAGTTTTACAGTCCCACCAGCTGTGGTTATATTAGAAGAAAGGACCACTAAATTTGTTGTTCTATATCTCCATGGATTTCTTTAGCATTCAAATCTTTGACAGTTCTTCATCTTCAGAAATGCCCTCTATCACATGTGTGAGTCTCATGGAAAAATTCTCAGTATATTCCTGGTGTTATGCAATTTGTAACATAGGAAAGCAGGAAATGTCACTGCGAAGGACATGCTTTAAAATATACACGGGAAAGGCAGTCATCCAATAATTTAAGCATTTTACTATACAATATTTTATTTTTAATATTTTAAAGGAACACACACAACCTACATAAAACATTTCATATAAGGCTCAAAAAGTATTAAAAATTACTTACTCTGCTAAAAAATGCAATTTCAAGTAGATCACAAAGGTGATCAAATGTAGATCTGGAAATCTACAAAAATATTCCCTAAACCTTTTTAATATATACTACTCGTAATATATTTTACAGAATTATAGTATGATTGTATTATATTGTGTATTAACATAAAGTACTATGATACATTTAGAGTGATTTCTTATGAGAAATTACATAGGGCAATATAGCAACAACAGAACACTCCTTTTAGTAACCATTATTGAGATACTGCCTTCTGGCATTTGTCAGCACAGGTACGGATTTACAATCAACTGCACTGCACCTATACTCACCTCTCTTCCTTGCAAATTTGATCCTTAATGGATATTGTAGAGCTATGGTCTCTCCGAGTTTCATAGCTTTCCATTACAAGCAGCATTACTGTTTACTCTTGTCAACAATATCAGATAAAAGCAGGGAAAAAAATCAAGAATTAAGATTGATCTGAGGAAAAAAGTAGATGTCAGTTTGCAAAGATGTGCAATAGTCACCAAGGTCCTTAGGAACTAATTTTTAGGCAGGTAATTACTCAGCATGGTTAAAACTATTGACAAGACTAAATACTTTACTAAACTGTGAATTTCAAATTTTCATAATGAAATACTTAAGTTTTTCATGCGCTTATCTTTTGAAGACCAGAAAAATTATTTTTCACTTGTGACTTAGTACTCTGTATTTGTTATCATTCTAACAATACAAGGAGTGACATTTTAATCTGATTCAATATGAGATGAAATCAGTTACTATAGATCAAGATGTATGGCAACATAAGAGAGAACACTTAAGAAAATAGATAGTAGAATATAAATGTGTCAGAGGTTGGGGGCATTGGAATTTTTTCTCCATCCCTGTTACTAAGCAACCAATATCTGGGTGATTAGAGCCATCAAATCTTTTGTAAGAGACAAAAGGGTGTGCTAGGTGGGACAACGGAAAGAGGCAGCCAGCCGTTGGGACTGGCACTTGTCCGTCAGACACCAGGAGGAAAGCAAGCTGCTTTTGCTTCTGGCTGTGACCGCGGGAGATCCAACTGTGCTCTGCCTTTTCCTCCTGGCTGGGTGAGCTTTGATTCAACCTCTTTCCCACTGAGAGTGCACGTTTTCCTGGCTGCGCTTTGCAGCAGCTGCCAGGTAGTCCAGCTGTCCCTGCCGCCTGCCCCGCTGTCACCGCACATGACCGCAGCATCTGCTGTGACTGCACAGTCCCTGCCACCTTGCTGGCTAGCACGGGAGAGCCAGCCCCTGCCCCTGCCACCCCGCTCGCCACTCCGAGCTGCCTGCCTGCCTGCTTCTCAGCCCGGCCGCCATTACCAGCTGTGTGAGGCTGACCTGACTCTGTGCCACAGCGCCACCTGCAGCTGTTCAGCAGTCATTGCACCTGCCCTGCCCGGACGGGAGCTCAACAGCACCCCTGCTGCTTTCAACCGTGATTACACCACGCAGGAAAGCGCTCGGCAGCTCAAAACGTCATCTCCTACGGGTTTACTGGTTTTGTCGGTTGTTGTTATTCTTGTTATTGCTTGTTTACTCTGCCATAGATACTAGTAAAGAACTGTTATTCCTTTTCCCATACCTTTGCCTGAAAGCCCTTGATTTCAAAATTAAAATAATTTGGAAGGAAGGAAGATCACATTCTCTGTCCTAAGGGTGGGTTCCACCTCTCTTAGCAGGTACTTGTCTTTCAAACCAAGACAAAATGTAAGGAACTATGCATAAAACATCTGAAAAAGACAAACTAATTCCTATTTTTAAAAAATGTAATCGGTCTTTTATATGCATGTTTCAGAAAAAGGGATAGTTCATTGATACTGCAGGGTCCAGGGGGCTGCATGGGCCAGCTCCCCCCCAGACCGGGTCCCTGGTCTACATAATTCCACCTGATCCGGAGCGGGCGGCCCCCAGGGTCCTGCGGCATGGTGCGAGTCTCCCAACCACATAAATTCAGCAGGAAATGAAGTAAGACGAAGAAATGAACTGGAACTCCATCTCTGTTCTGTCAGGGAGGTTTATTTGAGGTAAGGAAAAAGGGGGTCCAGGGGAAGGAGAAGGGCGTAGGTCAGCGGCTGGCAGCTCAGAGATGCAGGACCCCTCTCTGACGCAGATGCTGGCTTTTAAGGGGAAGAAAAGGGGTGGGATTTTTCTCCCCTAGAGCCAGTCCCAGGAGATGGAGGGGAAGACTGGCAAGGGGGAACACACCAATAGGTTTTCAGGTACAGCAGAGTGCATTTTTAAAATGAACCAAGAGCATACAAGGTAGGGGAACAAAGGAAGCCACATGGAGATCTGAAAATTGCATTACTACAGTTCATGTTCACAGAATATCATCATACATATACATAAACATATATCATCATCATACAGATATTGACACAGTAACTATTTTTATTTATTCTAAGACTTATTTATGATCCCTTGCCTCTACATTCCATATACTATGCAATACATGACCAAAAAAGATCATATTTAGGGGCAGCCACAAAATAATTAAAAATCTAAATATTTAAATTTCAAGATGCTGGAAAGATAATTAGGTAATACTGATGTTTTACATGGGTTGTTAGTTTGGATTCTTGTCCAGTTTTCACCAACATGAATTTGTAATGAAGCTACCTATTTCATAGTGAATGTGCACTAAGCAAGTACAAATAGAAACTGTGGGTTTATATTTTCTATTTTTGTAGCTGCAGTAATAATTTTTGGTTTTCATCACAAGTTTGTCATAAATTTTTCATTTATTTGTTATAAAGATTTCTATCATTCACACAAGTGATTCATTTTAGCCACTATCCTAAAGACAGAAAAAGATCATTCAAAAGCAGAAAGTGACTACATATTTTATACTCTCAGAATTACTGAGGAGCGGATTAACTCCACAACTCAAATAGTTATGAAGTGGTATGTGTTTATTCCAGTGCTGGAGGAGCATAGGGGGTAGCCCCGCCAAAAGCATGCGTGCCTCAGCAGCATTTCATTGGGTTTATATTAGGTTACAGGTTACATATGCATAAAGTTACACAAAGCCCCTATACATATTCATCACCTATCCCCGCTTTGTATTATAATGAGCTCAAAGCTCATTTAAATATGCTCACACAGGTGCAGTGCTATCTGATTAATTGTGGGCAAGGGTCCCGGTGGTTGTGACAGGAAGTTGGGAGGAAGCAACTGAGGTATTCTTCAGGATGAACTATTTACCCTGTCACCTTGCACATGCTCTCTTGGTTCTTGGTCCAAGTCCAAACCTTAGAACTGACTTGAGCCAGTTCTGGGGTCTGAGAGCAGGTTGTTCAGTCACAATGACTAATTTTTATCAATTATTTGGCCTTCTTTTCTGTATCTTCCCTTTTGCTAGGCAGACACAAAAATCATTAAGTAAACGATACATTATTTTCAGCAGGCAGCTCCTAGAAAATCATTATCCAACCTCTGGCCTCTTAAATCAGTTCCAGAAGATTATTATCCAACTTCTAGCCCCACCTAAATCAGTCCCCCCTTTTCTATAAAGTTAGTAAATTCTTTTACTAATAAATGGATTCTTCTAACAAGCTTCTCTTAATGCCTTTCCATGTACATTTGGTAAAGTGGTTAAAATGGATAATCTCTTTAACATTTTATAATTCCAAACAAGTAACATAACAGATAACAAAATGCTGATACCTACCAAAATTAGTAAAATAATTATGGGGTGACATAACATATTAAGGATACCAGTTGCAGTGGGTGACCATCCAGAAAGCACATCCCACCAGTGATGATCTGCATCTTGTCTCACTCTTTTAAGACTCTCTTTATTTCTTCTGCATCATGATGAATGGCTATTCAAGTCTTCTTTCCACTTTTTTGAATTTCTTTTAGGATATTAATCAAGTCCTAATGCTCTACTAATTGTCTGACCAATGTAAGGTTCAGCCCAATAGGTGTGGGTGGTAGCTCATGATACATTGTATAATTGGACTTTATCAATTGGTGGGATACAACTGGTGCCAAATTTGAAAAGTCACACCCAATAATCTTCACAAAATTACAAATACAAAAATTAGAGTGATTCTTAATATCCATGGTTATGTTATCATTATCTACTTCTATAAAAACACAAATTGTTCTTAAACAAACACAACCCTGACCAATATATACAAGTACTGTTTTCTGACTAGTATTCGGGTGAACCTCAAAGTCGCAAATGCTTTGCTAAACATCCAGACATATGTCTTTGGCATGAACTGTATTACTCTCACAAATAAACCCTTGCTGTTCTCGTGTAGTGCAAGATTCTAAATTTACAGTCTGCCGTTTCTTATCTGTGGCAGGACGCTCTCCCCTCCCCCTTCTCTCTCTCCCTGATCAGGTGGCCGGAGATGGATGGCTCAAGATTAGGTTGATTGCTTAATCTGGGCTATCTAGTACTGGCGCCTGGAAGTCAAGGTGAGACACTGAGAGAATGTGAAAAATTTTTAAGTGACCGCAAATCCACACTCTTTTTCCTATAAAAACACCACGAAATCTCAGAAAGGTAGAAGCTTTCTACATGGACATTGGAGCATGAAGTAAAGTCTTCTCCCCTGAGCTTGGACGCAGGCTCTGTGGTTACTTCTTGCAAGATTGAGTGAGGATACTAATGCATCTCAGCTCCAAAATTGGATTTGGTAAGATCATTGGTTTCCTAAATTGTATTATTCCGGCTAACTTATAGGTACCTTTCTTAACTTGCATTATAGTTCAAGCAAGCATTTCTTAACTTGCATTTTTTGAACTATTTTTATAGTTCAAGCAAGCTTTTACCCCATAATTGCATTTTAGCTATTACAGTGTTGCAATTATGCATTCATTGTGTGTGTGTGTATATCAATCTGTTTTATGTTTGTATGTTTGTTATTTTCTGTGTCTAATAAATAGTATTTTTAGACTCATCGGCCAAATATCAAAGATCCTTGCGAAGGGGACTAAGTCTTGGGGAGCTAGCTACCTTAAAGCCTGGCAAACTGCAAAAACACATAAAGCTCCTGTCTCCCATGCAAGACATTATTGACCATCCGGGCCCATACTCTATGTTCAGAAGGGTAAAGCACTGCTCCATCATGGTTCAGTCCTAAAGCAATGGGGTGAATCCAATGGGAATGAATTACTTAAATTGTGGCATTACCTATTGTAAGCATAAAGGCTTTAGCTGCGTTAGTAATTGGGTCATAGGTGAAGTTTACTGAAGTCCACCAGGATTGGAGCTTCTTTTCCAGCTTAGTGGCATTATCAGAAACTGCTTTCAGAATTTCAATAGGGAAAACACCTTCATTTCCTTCTGTTATAATTAAGGAGGCTACTGATTGCATCCATAATTGTGCCTGTATGCAACTAGGAGCTAGGGATACATTATCCTGGACTGCACCAAGTGCATTTATTATTAATTTATGGTCCTGATTGTTGGCCTTTGCAAAATCTGGGAGTACTTCTGAAATTTGCCACTGACCATTTCCTAATGCTAATAAAGAAGATTGTAAAGGCTGTTTCAGTTTTGTTAGGTCACTGGTTGTGGTGGCCAACTCATTCCTTAATATCTCTGAATCAATCCCATTTAAAATGCCCAATCCTGTCCCCAGCACTCCAGTTAAATCTCTTTGTATTCTGCCCCTAAAGGGCTCTTGCTTCTGTAACCATGTTGTCCAGTCCTCGAGAGATGTCTTTAAAAGGAAAGAGCAAGCTGGTTGAATCTCAGAAATATTAATTTGCATCAGTATTTCTACACGTTTAAGAGACCATTCTGGGTTAAACAACAATTGTTGTTGGTCCATGCTCCTTACCACATATGGGCCAACCTCGTAAATTTTTGGTTGAAGTGTTAGTTTGGGAGGAATGGTAGTGTTAATTTGGGAGGAATCTAGTTTTGGTTTTGCTACAATATTCATTTTAAATTTCTGAGTTAAACCTAATAGTGTTGGTTGAGTCTTTGGGTCAGGTCTCCAATTGCACACTGCATAAAAAGGATTAACCATAGTAAGATTGAACCAGCAGTCACTTCACTCCTCTTTACAAGACTTGGTAATTTCTACATTAATGTCTCTCGGGTCCCCCGGAAGTATTGTTACCAGTGAATTTCTGGCGACAACACAAGGCAAAAACATCTTGTTTAACATGCTCCCAATCTTCAGTAGCACATACTTCCTTTGAAATGCCAGGGTGTAACGTAGCGGCGAGAGGAAACTCACAGCAGTCTCAATATGAGATATAAAGTAAGCTTCCCTTTATTTCACTGAATGAGAAACTTATATACTGTTACAGATGTTACTAATTATAGTTACACACGTATCTGCAGTTTGTTCTCACATTCTTTCATTCTTTCTTAATCACAAGGTCACTCTCAGCATACTTCTCATGGTACTTTCAAAGCATACAGCTGCACCTTTTTGGCATCTTCCCACGAAGCATTCTCAGGGAAGCAAAGTGCTGCAGCCCGTATATGGTCTGCTTAACTTACAAGTTTTGCTGGAAAACTATGTTTTCCAACAAATTCCCCCGTTTCGTTTGTGAGAATAGACGTTGTCTGTTGTCAGATTAATTTGTTTTAAGTAATTGTTATTATTATCATTATTATAAATTTATTTAAGGGAATATCACTAGTTATTTAGTTATGTTGCTACGGTCCAGGAACTGTCATTGTTGAAAACATTCACTTCATAGGCAAAGCTTGGAGAACTTTTCCCGGGTAAGGACTCTAAGTTTACCTGGAAGAAGATTTAGCTTTTATAAACTCAATTTGGCAAGTTAAAATTACTTGATCACATTTTGGTGCAGAACACTTGGGACTCATGGCATGTTTCTCAGCTAGTTAGGACCAAGGCTTGGCCAGAGCCTAGGCTTTAAGTAGGAGGGTTTTCTTAGAACATCTTATAAATAAGCTTTGATTAATATCAATAAGGAGAGTGTCTTAACATGTTACTATTTTTGTAGATAGCTATATAAGGTGAGATGAAATATTTGAAAACAGTGGATATTATTATTTGACTTTAACTAAGGAAGATAAAACTGCAAAGGCTTTTGTGAATAAGAATATAAACTCACAAATTTAAAACTTAAAATCAATATCACTAAAAATGAATAAAGCTTGATCTTAATAAATTTGATTTAAAACTAACAAATAGGACTTAACTATAATGGGATTTAAAATTGATATCACTTTAACAACTTAACGCTAACAAAATTTAAAACTTAACAGAATTTAACATTAACATCACTTAATATTACTTAACAGAATTTAAACTTTAACAGAATTTAAAACTTAATAGAAATTCAATATTACTTAACTCTAACAGAATTTATACTTAACCAAAGGTACTTAACAGGTAACTTAAACTATTCAGTAGAACTTTACTCATAGGTTTCATTCACACATCAAAAACTCTTAAGAAATCAAAACTACACTCTCAGGAGTTCAACACTTTCAGCAGTTACAGGTTTCATCAACACATTAAAACACTCAAAAATTAAACAACACTTTCAGCAGTTCAACACTTTCAGCAGGCCTGCAACATACACACAAACACTATCTTAAGCAACACTTTAGCAAAATTCAGCTTTTGTTCAGGCTTTAGCAACTAAGGTGTCATTTTTTATCAGGATAATATATTGTTACAATGCTTTTTTATTAGTAAAATGCTGGAAACAAGTACAAACTATAACTTGTTTGCACTAATTAACAGGGTATTCTGAAAACACATTCACAAATTGCTTTTTGGAGCTTTGACAGATGCATCTTTGGATGCAGTTGGTGTTTGCTTGCAGCAACGGTTTCAGTCTCAGTGGCTTCAGGCTGGTGCTGTTGTTTGTGTGCAGCAGCTAGAGGGAAATGCTGACACTCAGCAATGGGCGTTTCACCCGGCAAAGCGAATAAGTAGAGGTTTTGGGGAGAACAGCTGGAGAACGTGTTCAAAGATCTGTATCTGCCGCCCCAATTCAGGCATTAGATTGTTGTTTCTGCTGGCAATGCTGTTGGTTAGTTCTGGTTCGATGCTGAAGCTGTCAATCATTTTCTCATCCTTGGGGAGGAGTAGAGTTTAGGATCTCACCACAGACGTAACAGTTGGGGCCGTGAAGGAGGCGTGGATGGCTCGTGGCTCCGCCTACCAGGGCACCCTCTGCGACTTCCGCTTTTGTTGCCACTCGACTGGAAACCACGGTTGGAGCAACTTCCACCACAGGTCTCTCTGTGTGGCATTCAGGCGGCATGCGGTGGAGGGCAAGGGCCGTTGTTGCTGCGTGGCCGCCGGTTGCTTTCTGTTTGTCTTTTTTGTTTTTACAAGCTTCTGTGCTGTGAGTATCTCTGTTGCAGCGGGAACACCAAACTTTCTCATTACAATCTTTCCGTATGTGTTCTTTGCTGCCACACCGATAACAACAGACTGGTTTCTGGCTACTTTGATGCTGTACCCGCGATACTTTTTGTTCCGGTAAAAATTCAACAGTGGCACCCTCAAACAAAGCAGCTAAGATGTTTTTCATTGTAAAGTTGCTAAGTTCTATGATACAGTGACACAGGAATAGTTTTTTCATCCAATCGGGTAACTTTGTATTTTCGGCTCCCGGCAGCGCGGAGCACCCTCCCCTTGCCAGCGGTGGCAGCGAGGGAGAGCTACGATTTCCCCTCCCCCTGGTGGGGGGGGCTTCCCCGGCCGTGCCGCGGCTGCCGGAGTTCTTTGCATGTTAAAAACAGAACGGCAACTCTCAGGTTTTTCTCTGCTCTCTGCGGCTGCTATCTCCTGTGCTGTCACTCGTGCAAGTTCTCACTCTGTTGTGTGTTGCTGTAAACAGGCTATGACTTTACTCCATGGTTTACCAAGCTTTTTTGCAATTTTATCACCCTCTAGAAGTAAAGTGGCTCCATAATTTAACCACTCTTTTACGTCGAATACTGTAACAGGATTTGTAAAAAATCCATAGGCTTCTCCCACTACAATCAGGCCAGCTAACTGAGATAGAGTGCCTTTACTGAGTCCGTGCTTTTCTAAAAAGCATAACAATAAAAATTGGGCTACCTTCGTCTCCATTTTGGTCCAGCTGGGTTTAAAGTAACATGGTGGCCGCCGTCCGAGTGCTCCGCTGGGGCGTCTCTGCTTATTATGCGGTCGCCAAGGCCAGTGCAGCTCACCGAAGTGTAGCCTCCACGATAGGCAGGTCTTATTCGGCCCAGGCCTTCGGATTACTTTCCCCCTGGCAGGGACGGTAATTTTAGCCCACCGGCGCTGCTCTGGTACCTCTCCGTTCTCGCCGCTGTCTGGGGCAGGGTCGTAAAACTCTGCTGCCAGTGTCCGTGGTCGTTGTTTCTCGGAGCAGGGTCCTAAGTCCTGCTACCTGTATCTCCGTATCACGTCGGAGGTCACCATTTAACGTAGCGATGAGAGGAAACTCACAGCAGTCTCAATATGAGATATAAAGTAAGCTTCCCTTTATTTCACTAAATGAGAAACTTATATACTGTTACAGATGTTACTAATTATAGTTACACACGTATCTGCAGTTTGTTCTCACATTCTTTCATTCTTTCTTAATCACAAGGTCACTCTCAGCATACTTCTCATGGTACTTTCAAAGCATACAGCTGCACCTTTTTGGCATCTTCCCACGAAGCATTCTCAGGGAAGCAAAGTGCTGCGGCCTGTATATGGTCTGCTTAACTTAACACAAGTTTTGCTGGAAAACTGTTTTCCAACAAGGGTGGATTTTGGATGCCACATTGAGATCTAAAAAGTTGCCAAAAACTGCAACAGAAGAGGCTTTTTCATATTGAAAACCAGGCTCCACTTTTCTGCATCCCACCTGAATCTTTTAATTAATGATAATGGGTAGGGTTATGATTCACTCATCTTGATCCCAAACCCATTCAGATGGATGGTAAATTTTATCATCATGCATTACAGTTACAGCTAAATTTAGACAGCTATCTCTAGGATAGTTCCCATAAAAGCTGGAATGCCCTATGAGGGCTTGTGACCAAGGCCATTCAGTATTGCCCTGGCTAGAGGTACTTTCCTTTCCTTGGATTATAATTATAATTGTGAGAAAACCAACAAAAACCATTTTATGATTTGGACTCATATTACCAAGGTAAATTTCAATTTCAGTTCATTACAATTAGAAGCCACTTCCCAAGGGGTCTCTGGAGCCTTCTTCACTCAAGTATGATGAATCCAGGCATTCTGTTCTTTGACTTTGATCGCAGTGAAAGTGGCAAGGAGCACTTGAAACAGTCCCTCTCATTGTGGCTCCAAAGTGTTCTCTGCAAGAGACTTAACATAGACATAATCTCCAGGTTGAATGTTGTGTACTGGACTGTCTAAACCTCAACTTCGAGTTCCAGCTACATGCTTTTCAATTTTCCTGAGTTGCTTGCTCAAGGCCACCATATAGGTGGTCAGTGCTTCCTCCCCAGCTTGGGTGGCTAATCCTTTCTGTACTCTGTATGGTCTCCCATAGAGCATCTCAAAGGACTTAATTTTTCTTAAATTTCTTAAAATTCTCGAAATTTCTTAATTTTTTTAAATTTTGGCTCTGGGTTTAGTCTGAATTCATAATAATTCAAGTGGAAGATATTTGAGCCATGTTAAACTGGCTTCTTGCCCCAACCTTACAATTTGCTGTTTGATAAGGTGGTTAATTTCCTCCACCAGACCACTTGATTGAGGATGGTATGGGGTGTGAAGCTCCCAATCTATGTCCAAATTGTTGTACCAGTTGGCCAACTTGTTGTACCACCTTTGAAATGAAATGTGGTCCTCTGTCTGAGGATATCATGGCTGGAACACCGAAGCGTGGTATTCTCACCTGCAGCAATACTTTGGTTTCCTCTCAGGCTTTGGTAGTTCTGGTGGGGAAGGCTTCTGGCCATCCTGAAAAGGTATCTGTTAATACCAATACCTACCAATACCCCGCTTTTCTTGAGAGTTCCAAAAAATCAATCTGTCACTGCTGTCTGGGCCCATTCCCTTTCCCAATTTGGCCCAGTTTTGGTTTTGGGCTATTTTTAGGGTTAGTCTGGAGGCAAAGGTCACACAGTCAGGTTACCTGTGTGATAGTAGTGTATAAATTCCTGGCGATAATCTTTTCAATTAGATATTTGTGTAAAGCATCTACTCCCCAGTGTGTCTTTTGGTGTTCTTCTCAATAATGCCCAAACTAAATGAGAGGGAATAAGCAACCTCCTCTGTGCAGTAATAGCTCAACCCTCTTTAATATATGACATATATGACCCATCCTGATCCTCAATTAGTTTTCTGTCTTCTTTACGATAGGTTGGCTTACCTTCTAGGGAGATTTGGCCGTCTGGAATTAAAGCCCCTTCAGTTGTCACCTCACCTTTTGCTGCTTCTTTTGCCTCTCTGTCTGCCAGCTCATTTCCTTCTTCCAATTCTGAGTTCACTTTCTGGTGTGCCCTAATGTGCATGATTGCTACTTTTTCGGGTAGCTGGACTGCTTCCAACAGTCACACTAACTCTTGTGCATGTCTGACATTTTTCCCTTGCAAGTTCAACCGTCCCGTTTCTTTCCAAATGGCCCGTGTGCATGCACAACTCCAAATGCATACCTTGAGCCTGTGTAGATGTTTATCTTTTTCCCTTCTGCCATTTCCAAGGCACGGGTTAAAACAATTAGTTCGGCTTTCTGGGCAGAGGTGTTGGTTGGTAGGGGTCCAAATTCTATTACCTCTTTGCTGGTGGTAACTGCATACCCCGCATGTCGCTGTCCGCTGACGACGTAGCTGCTTCTATCGGTAAACCAGGTCTCTGCATCGTCCAAAGGTGTATCCTTCGGATCTGGACGACTGGAGTATGTGGCTTCAATAGTTTCCAGGCCGTCATGGTGCACCTGCTCCCTGTTGTTTCCACTGAGGAAAGAAGCTGTGTTGACAATGTTAGTGACCACTATTTCCACATTGTCCTGCTCCACCATGATGGCTTGGTATTTCATGAACCTCTGTGGGGAGAGCCAGTCTGCCTTTCACTTCCAGCACTGCAGATGCTGTGTGGGACACTACACTGTATGGGACACTGACCCAAGGTGAATCTGTGTGCTTCTTTGATGTTTAGCATGACTGCTGCAATGGCCCTAAGGCATCCCGGCCACCCTTTCGCTGCTGCGTTTAGTTGCTTAGAAAAATAAGCAACTTCCCACCGATATGGGCCCAGTTCTTGTGCTAGTATTCCCAGGGCAATCCCCTGTTTCTCATGAGAGAACAAAAAGAATGGTTTACTCACGTCTGGAAGTCCCAGAGCTGGAGCTGACATCAGGGCATTCTTCAGTTGTTTGAAGGCCCTTGTGGCCTCTTTCATCCACTGAAGATCTCTGGTTTATTTTTTGATGAGCTCATACAAAGGTTTCACGAAGACTCCATAATTAAAAATCCAAAGCCTACACCATCCTGTCATCCCTAGAAAAGTCCGTAACTCTTTCACAGCTTGGGGTCTTGAGGTTTGGCAGATGGCCTACTTCCAGTCTTGTCCCAGAGTTCGCTGCCCAGCACTGATGTCATAGCCCAAATAGATTACTTTCAGTTTTACTACTTGAGCCTTCTTCTTGGACATCCTGTACCCTTGGAGCCCCAAGAAATTTAATAGACTTACTGTCCAGACTAGGCAGGCTTCTTCTGTCTGGGTAGCTATTAGGATGTCATCAACGTATTGCAATAGCTTCCCTTCTTCAGGTGGGGCTTCCCAGGATTCCAAGTCTTTTGCTAGTTGGTCCCTGAACGGGTGGGATTGTTCTTGAATCCTTGAGGCAACACCGTCCAAGTGAGTTGAGTTTTGTGTCCGCTTTTGGGATTTTCCCTTTCAAATGTGAATATTTTCTGGCTGGCTTCATGGAGAGGGAGGCAAAAGAAGGCATCTTTCAAATTTAGGGCAGTAAACCAGGTTAGCTCAGGTGTTAACTCAGTTAGTAGTGTGTAGGGGTTTGACACCACAGGATGGAGGTCCTCAGTCATTTTGCTTACTGCCCTTAAATCCTGTACCACCCGATATGACCCATCAGGCCTGCGGACTGGTAAAATGGGGGTGTTAAAATCAAATTTGCATTCTCTCAATAGTCCTAGCTGTAAAAAGTTTTCAATCACTGGGCTAATTCCCTCCTTGTCCTCTTTCTTAAGGGGGTATTGTTTAACTCTAACTGGTTGTTTCCCTTCCTTAAGCCTGATCTGTATTGGGGGTGCATTTTTAGCTCTTCCAGGTACGTTTATTGCCTGTACACCAGGGAATACTTGGTTCATGATTTCTTCACTAATTTCTCCCTCAGCCTCAGTGGTTGTTAGCATTAAGCTTAATACTTCTACATATTGTTGATCATTTACCTCCAGAGTAATTTCCCCATCCTTAAATGAAATGGTTGCTTGTACCTGTTCTAACTGACCTCTGTCCAAAAGGGCTTTTGGAGATTTGGGCATATACAAAAATATGTGAATACCCCATTGCTTCCCCAGTTTATACTTTAAAGGTCTGCAAAAATATGCTTTTGCATATTGCCCAGTTGCCCCTTTAACCATGATGTAATCATCCCCCACTGGCATTGAAGCTTTATTTAAAACTGCATATGTTGCCCCCATGTCAACCAAAAATTCTGTTTCTTTCTCTTTTTCCCCTAGCTTCATTATAACCAGTGGATCTGCTAGGGTGGAGCCCCCCCTCTTCCTCAGTCTTCTTTTACATGTGTGATGACCTCTTCTCAGCCTTGTCTTCCTTGTTGGTTTTCTTGCTTTCTCTCTGGGCATTGGTTCTTCCAGTGACCAAATTTCTTACAATTAGCACACTGATCTTTACCTAACCTGGGTGGGCCTTGTCTGGGTGGTCCCTGTCTGGGTGGTCTTTGCCCCTATTTTCCCTTTCCTTCTTCTCCTACCATTGCCACTAACTTTCTCATTCCTTGCTTGTATCCCTCTTCTCAATTGTTGAATACCCTCCATGCTTCATCTAATAGGGTTTCTAAGTTCCTCCCATCCACTCCCCGAAGCTTCTGAAGTTTGTGTCTGATATCCCATGTAGACTGTCCTAAAACCAAGTTTACTAGTTGCTACATTCCTGCCCCAGACCCAGGATCCAGCGATGTACAACGACACATCGGATCCCTCTGGCAATCCAGGAACTTAGATGGTGACTCAGAAGGACCCTGTTTAACTGCATACAAGGCTGACCAATTTATAGTTTTGCAAATGGCTCTCTCCATCCCCTCTGCTACCCGTTCTTGGTAATCTTTTCGTTTTTGCCTTTCTGCTGACCTGTTTGGATCCCAATGTGGGTCTTGAAGTGGGAAATAATCCCCAAGTGGATATATGGATATACAAGTGGGAATATCCACAATAAACAAGATCTTTCACATCTTGTTGTTGTGTTTTATAATAATCCTCTGCCAAATCCCCTACTGTTTTTAAGATTAGTTGCTTTTCAGTTTCTGTTAATGCATCCAATAATAGATGCGCATCACTCCAATCTGGATTATGTTGTTTAATTATAAATCGCAAGCATATAGGGGCACCTACCGGATCAATTCGGTAATTTTTTGCAACTTTTTTCCACACACCCAAGTCAATTGTAGAAAAAGGTACCTTAATCAGAATTGTTTTTCCTTCTGGTCCCACTGCTTCCCTTAAGGGAGCTTATAGTGCCTGTTTCCTGGTTTAAGATGTGACAGGACTGTCTGGGCGAGAGGGAATTGGAGTCAATGTTCCTTCCGAGTCCACATCTCCTTCCTGTCTCCTAGGGAGAGGGTTAAACAGATCAGTTAAATCCTGTTCTTGCATTTCTTGATAAACTTTGTCAGATTTTGTACACCTCTGACCTATGCTACAAGCAGAGCAGCACCGCTTAATCAATCTTCCCCCTGCTATTCTTATTTTCCTTTTCAAGGGCTAGTACCATAGGGTCAGTGGGAGGTCTAATCCCGCAATCTCTCTGCCATTCATGGTGATTTCACTGTGGAAACTGCTGGACTGTAGGCAATGACAGCACAAAGGGTTCCAACAGGTTTAGAAATGCACCTTCGGATCCTCTGCCTTACTCCCTTCCCTTTTTTAAAACACAGGATTGAGTAGTTACAGAAATTTTACATGAAGATCTGGGACATGAAGACTTTCCTATGAAAGTCTCATGTATTAACAATGCATAACATGCACAGTAACTGTCAGATATATACAGATATATCCATGCTTATAAATTAATTCAGTATTTTCTACACAGTATATGCACAACTACACAGAAATCAATATTCCACATTACATCTAGACTTCTGAAGTGATATTAAATAGCTTCTGTCAAAGCTCCAAAACAGTGTACTATGCTTCATAGCACCACAGTGTGTCATCTGTGAGACAGTTCTAGATTCTAGCCTAAGCAAAAATTATGTAAGGACAGTAAAACATATCCGCTTGTACAAGCCTGTAACTTTTAGTAAACAATATCATCATAATTCTATCACCCTGAGCAGAGCTAATATACAATTACATTTCTTTCTTTTTAAAATCCACAGTGTCATTTACAGAATCAAGAGTGCCACTTCTCCCTGCATCCTAGAAAACCTCCATACTCAATTTAAACACCTGGCAGTCTAGAATCTCTTTCATCTCTTTCATTTGCTTTATCTGGCATATTCATTACAGTATTACACAGATATATCCTTTCCTTTTTCTATTTCATTAGTGAACGCTCCCCTGTGTTTTATACCCAGCACACACTATAAATCAGCTCGAGTAAATGTGCATAAAGACTGGGTTCATCCAAGCTTTCCTCTATTACTTAAGCACTCAGCAGCTTATTCCTTGATGAAGTATAGCAGAACATCTGTGGTGACCTTCATTTGGATTTACTTTGCTACATTTTCATTAAAACAGTGACTCAATACAAATATTGCTTATCCTAATAAAGCTCGTTGGAGCTTTGCAAATTTGCAGCTAATATTCTTTAATATCATTACAGCATTAATAGTCTGTGCCCAAAGAGCAACAAAACTTTAGATTTTCTGGTTTAGGAAAGAAGCTTCATAGAGCCATGATCTTCTTGTGACTCAGCTCTAATGCACCATTAATAGAGACACAAGCAGGGAAGCTGTCTGACACCTCGGATTTGTATACATTTATGATGAGTCCTCTTTAAAGTATCTAGTTTCAGAGATTACTTGTAAAATTATTAGAAATTGAGTTGTGAATAGTAATCATATCAGGAAATAAATGGGACTGATCTTCAGAAAATGAGTAACATCTTCACTACATGAAGGATTTCTGCTCCCTTTGGCAGATCAAAATTTTTCACATTAGGGAAAATAAGACATTACAATGCCTGTAAGCAAAACAAAATAAATACTTAGCTGAATTCTCCACTGATATATGTACAGCATTTTCTCCAAATACTGTCTTAGAAAACATTTGTCATTTTAGGCTTCACATAGGTTTTGAGAATATTACCTGTAAAAGACATTCCCAGTAACACCATTCTGAAACAAACAAATCCTTATTAGAATCTCAGTAATGACTGTTTCAAGTCAGCGTGTGGGGAAGCAACCCATAAACCTGAGATTCCATTTAGTCTTTCAGAGTAAGCAATCCGTAAAGATCCGTGTTCAAAATCTGCTTGTGACCCAGTAGTCTAAACAACAGTCAACTGGCTGGAATATCTAGACAGGAACCTGAAAAAATCAGACCAATGCTTTGAAATTATGAAAAAGCAGAAAATGCAATAGAAGCACGTTTCCTAACAGAACCATAAGTGACTTCATTATGACTTCAGAGATTCATTCTCACATGGATTTATGAAAATGTATGAACATACTGATGAATTGACGGAGTCTTAATTTTAGCAAATCATTATTTCCCAAAGCTGTTAAGAAAATGATTTTTCACTATTCTAGAAATAACTCAGAATGGTATATGAGCCATCTTGTCTGACTTTCCAGGGACAAACTAAAGACCATTTCATTTTGGTTATCCATCACAAAAGAAAAATAAAAATCAGTGATTGCTGTTGCTGTGGTACACATATACAGTACAGCCCTAATCCTTTGGTGAATGTGAAGTAAAAGAGACAAGAACAGAACTCAAAAAGGACCTATGAAAGCATTTTCCACTTAGTGCTTACTGATGCTATAGACCCTCACCTGTTCTGCTAAAGCATATGCAAAACTTCACAGCTGCTTCAGTGTAACTAGCATTACTCAAATCAGCACTCCTAAAAATGCTATTGCTTGACCACTCAGATTGAGACCTAAGACTGCCTAAAAGCATTTGAAATTCTGCTTCCAAGATAAATAGCATTTTTAATAGCATTGGCATACTTCATTATGCTTGCTTTTTCAGACATTAGGAGGAAAGTAATGGACCTATGTATAATTAATTTCTAATATAAATCTATGATCAGCATCAGTAAATTTAAAAATCGAAGTTGACTGTCTGTGATCATTTAATTGCATGGTACCATCAGGCTCCACATTATTTCTACCCATTACCTGTGGCTAGCACAGGTCTTTCCCATGAGAATTTCTTTTGTGTTTTATAAACAAAGATAAAGTTTGGATGTTATTAAAAACAGTGTCTCGAGATTTGGACAGTTCAGGCCTGGCCAATCAGGCCTAGGGGGAGGTTTCTGACTGACCAATCTGGGTGACCTCTGAAAAGTCTATATATATGTTGGATTCAAACAATAAAGCGCTTTTCCTATGCCACGCTGAGAAACCGGTCTTTCCTTCTCTGCTAGCGGCTCAACAGCGACAGTTACCCACAAGATGTCCTTAGCTTTTTAATGGGTCCATTTTTCATTTCTATAATCAGTTCTACTCAGTTTAAGATCTTTCTGTAGTTTGTACACTGTTACATTTAACAAATTCTCTTATACAAGTGGTAATTACAAACGATCTCAAGATGGGTGGAGAAAGTGAGAGGATGGTGACAATGATCCAAAAAGAATCTTTACTCCCTGCATTCCATACTTCCAGCCTAAGTCAAATCAAGGTTTTATGGAGCTAAGTGCAGGTGACCACCACTTTAGAACTGCAGTACCAGGCTTTCAGAATAAGGAGACTAAGAGAGGCTTTATGGAAATGAGCTCTGTGATGTTGACTGCACAACTATTTGTAATACTCATATTAAACGGTCAATGGACAATACATTGAGAAAAATCTGCTACACTCTGGGCAACAGAGAAGGCTTCTTTTTTGCTCTGCTAGATGAAAATAAGAAGTATAGCTAATTTACAGCCTGGACTTACATTTGGTGCATGGCAACACATATCCTCCCAGATGGTATCATTTGGCACACATTTTTGAACATGGAAATACACAATATTTGAAAACCACCAACTGACATAGTACCAAATGCATTTTATTTTCTGACCTGAGCATTCATGTCTTACAGTGAATACTTATTAGTCTGCCACTTTATCTTACAGCATGGTGTCTTAGGTTAAATGGAAGGTGTAACCAAAAGAATGTATTCTATTACGGTCTTCATAAACCGTTAAAAAACAGGTGGCGCAGTGGTCTTTTTCTTCAGCATGACTCAACCCTGATAACACCCTCCAGGGGCCATCTCCGCTGATGGGCCATCAAGGTCCCCAGGAATGACTCGTAAGTTTACATCATCCCATTGTTAGATGCCCTGCCCAAAGGGAAGGAACTGAACATCACTACCTGCATATAAACGGAGACTTTCGAACACTGGACTATGACTTCCACTTGATTCCCAGACGAGAAGAGCTCGAGAGCCACCACTGGACCTCCAGAGACCAACCAGACCTTTCTGCAGAATCACCATTGGATGGCAGTCACCATTTAACTGGACTGCTACCACCACCCTGACTAACAGGGTGTCAGGTTGTATTCTGACTTTGTCAGTTTAAATAGTTGTTTCTGTATTATTGC
Source organism: Entomyzon cyanotis (assembly GCA_024500445.1). Classification (NCBI taxonomy): domain Eukaryota; kingdom Metazoa; phylum Chordata; class Aves; order Passeriformes; family Meliphagidae; genus Entomyzon; species Entomyzon cyanotis. Next base: position 9,345,159 of record JAKEPQ010000756.1, read on the forward strand.
CTTGTTATAAGTACTAATAAAGAACTGTAATTCCTTTATCCCATATCGTTTTCCTGAAAACCCCTTGATTTAAAAGTTATAATAAATCGGAGAGAAGCGGGGGATATTCTCTGTTCTCAGGGTGGCTCCCACCTTCCTTGGCAAACACCTGTCTTTCAAACAAGGACACATGGTCACACCTGAAATCCCAAGGGCAGCATGGATTGAGAAAAAGTGTCAGCAAGAAAACCATCACAGTAGTGGTAATATAGCCATGAATACCGCTCATTTAGGATCAGAACCTGAAAAAATTACTTTGAACCACAAGCATCTTGTAGACATATACATTACTTGAGTAAATGTCCATTTCTCTTGAGATAATACACAACTACATCACACCTCTATAACACAGACTTTGGGTCAAAGACAAAACAGGCACCATGTTTGACTTCATCATTCTGCTCTTTTTTAAATCATTATTGAAATCGTTGGGAAGTGTTTTAATCTCTTAAAAATTAACATTTCAGAGGATACTTGTGGGGGTTCGGTCCGTGGGTGCCCCACTACCCCAGAGTTCGTAGAAGGGCGAGACTGCGGGAGAGGGCGGGGCTCCGAGGAAGCGCAGGTGCTGTCAGTGGGTCGACGAAGCAAGCAGGAGATACAGACCAATTTGTCAGTGCTCCAAGGAGGGTTTATTAAGGTAAGGAGAGGGGAGTTGGAGGGGTCCTGGAGGCAGCGACAAAATGGCCTCGAGCACTTTCATACAATAACTTTTATAGGGGGGAGGGGAAAGGGAAGGAGGAGGCTTGGGGAGCAAATAGGGAAAGGGGGATTTTTGAACGACAACTTATATAACCAAAGAAATGACAACACCATAAAAAGAACTCCAACCAAATATTAGCTTTAACAGGAACAAAGGAGAACATCCTAGAACTAAAACCGTATTTGTAACCGGGGGAGGGGGAGAGGAGTGGCTGTCACATCTTGTCAAGCCTGGTGCCTTCCAACTGGCCTGGAGAGCAGGGGGTTCTGGGAGTGTACCATGCCCAGGAACCATCCCCATCTCTCTCCCATGGGGTTGGAGCACTCAGATGTGCCATGGCCACCGCAACAGATACTAAAATGTTACAGTCAGTCTTCACAGAAAATGCAATTTAATCACAGATCCTGTTACATTAGGCTTGCACCATCTCCTGAAAATATTGTTCTGTGCTGAACTCAATAAGATCTCACTTCAGTGCTATAGCACGAAGAACCAAAATTTGGTACTGAGGAGGCATTCAAGGCTTTGACATTCACATCTTATGGTGAAAGAGCTGCACTGAAAATGTTTGCCAAAAATAAATTTTTGATGAGTTTACCATATTTTGACTGAAAAATGAGTCTGAGAACACTGGACTTGCACATAAGAGACCACCAACACTTAGCTGACAACCGCTGCTCTAGATAAGGCAAAGAATTGACAAAGAGCTAATTACAGCCAGAAATACAAGTAACTGAAAAACAGATACCTTAAATTGCTGCAATTTATAAGCTACTTTTGCTGAAAAAAATTTCAAATGCTTAGGAGTGCATAGTAAATTCATTACCACAGTGAAAGTTCATTTATTTATTAATCATGAGGTCAGCCATACCAAGGATCAAATTGGTACAAAAATTACTAACTTTGTAAGAAAGTTTTACAGTTAACCATAAAGGAGCTAATTAATAAAAAAATATGTACAAGTGGCCTACATTTTACAAACCAGGGAAAACAAATGTAGTGAACTATCAGCAGAATATTCAGATCTGTGACAGCAGAGTTAACAAAGACTTGGATCCTGAGGTTTTGCGTTGTTATGTTTGGGTGATTCCACGCTAAACACACAGTTCCCCTAACTAGAGCTTTTCTCTTGATTGAGGGACGCTTACTGGCATGTTCTAGTACCTCATATTGCACCCATCTCATATTTTGTAGGGTACTGGTTTAGGTCTCTCTCCTTTACTCAGTATATTATTGTCAGAATAACCTGATTGCTTTTAAACTTTCACCTGTCACATTTCCTTGGAATTAAGAAACCAGTTCAAAAGTTATTTGTAGTAAATGAAAATGACAGTGTCATCATGCACATAAAATTCCTTAGGAAACCTGGATAAAAATGGCACAAGGTTATTAAAGCATCTAATGAGCTTTTGGTAAAGAAACAGAAAAAAATGTACTGATGTGATGAATTTCTAATTATTGCTAATTTGTCGTGTACGAAAGGCAGCACTCTGGAACCTCAACCACCATCTGCATTTCCATTATTAAATACATCTTTCCAGTTCACAGTCAAAACAAACAAAACTCAAATTCAATCTTAAGAATATTCTTCTCAAAATCCAGATACGACACTCTGGGTGAGAGAAGGACTACCAGGGATATGATGGACACCTTAAGCCATTCATCAGGGCGAGGACAGTTAGACAAACACATGTTAGAGTTTAGGACCAAGCTGACTGTGCAGAGATTCCAAAACACTTTTACCACAAGTACATGTCATGTTTTCAAATTATGATGAGACCTCCCTGCTGCACAGCAGGAGAGAATGTGCAGGGTTGGGGTTTGGGGATTTTTTTGTTGTTGTTGTTTTTTAAGACTGCCATAATATTCTCTACCTCCGCTTTATTTTAAATTTAGCAGTGTTAGAATTTGCAGTGCATCATGTTCCTAACCATCAAAAAAAAAAAAAAAAAAAAAAATCAGGAAAATCACGCAGCAGGCTTTTAGCTCAGCTGTTTTGGATGAAAGGAAGAATGAAAGAACAGTTGTCAGGGGAAGAAAAACGTCTCCTTGTGAAGAACTTCCCTGATGTAAACTCCTCCAAAAAACCCCACATTTATATATATTAAATAGGGACATTGTATGATGTTCCATAAATATAATCACATGGGATTTATTGCACTTAGCCCTGTGGGCTGGGAAGAGCCATGGCCATAAATACAATCATATTTAAGAGGCTGCAAGATATGGCCCTTTGTCAGAAACCTACTGTAAGAGTAGCTATCTCTGTTCTTTCTGAAGCAAAATAAAACCCTGCATAAAACACTCTAATCTGTTGAAAGTAGGATCTCAGCATTATGCATTGGAAAATGAACTCGTTTTAGTTGATTAAATGTAGCTTAACAGATCATGTGCTTTTACTAGCAGCAATATACAAATGCATAGTTTTAAAATATATATAATATAAGAGAATATAGTTTTTTCAGACAGGAGGCCCTAGATCATGAAGGCACCTTCTTATGTACCATGATAGTAAAAGTAATGGAAGTGTTGTTACCAGGAAGGAGAAAGTTCCCTTGTGGTGTTTGCAGCTTTGTGGTGTAAGACATTTTATAGCAACAGTAAAAGATAAATACATTTCACATTCAAGGGAAGCAATGAAAGCAACTAGGGATAGAGTGACAGTCTTCATGCTTTGTTGGTAAAATTGCTAGCTCACCTCAATTTAATACCCAGGTACCTATTCACAAAAAATCAGATAATCGGACACACAGTTGGATTTTTAGAACAAGCAGCCTTTGATTTTCCCATTTTAGTCTCACTAGAGAAAAATACAGTACTGTAAGATGCTTTTCAGCAAGATTCTTTAGAGCTCTCATAATATTCTCTTGGAGTCCACAGCCCTCTTTTCACTGCAAACAGCAACTGTGTGTAAGCAGCAACACTCATTAGTGCTCTATCTTCAGCACAAATGCATCGAATAGTCATTTTTGGCTAACTTAATTGAAGACATTTTCTTACAGTAAATGCAAAAGAATCCAGAGTAAAGCTTATTGAAGAAAAGAAAAAGCTTGTCTCTCTCATTTTCATACATCTGCCCAAAGTCTGTAAGTTTTTTACTCTTTCAAGTTTTTTTTCTTACTAGTATTGGAAACATCCAGTGCTAAACAGAAGTCTACTGTCACAAACTGTTTTTAGTGTCTTGGTAATACTTTCACCATAAAATGCACATCAAGTCTGCTAGCAAGGCAGAAGAGTGAGCTAAAACCAGACAATATGCTATGTTCTTATTCCTATCTTAAGCTGAAGAAACTCAATTGAATTTAACACCACAATACAGATGCAAAATCTATGAAACACACAAGTGATTTTGACTCAGTATTTTCATTTAAAAGCACAAACAGAAGTAAGACTCCACATTTACTTTTAAAATTCATTTAAGGATGAAAAACTTTGCCTTGCAATAATATCACAGAAATTGGGGTTTAGGTCTAGCTTTATCACGTTATACAAGAGCATTTTCTAAGCTCTGCTGCAATGACGATGTTTCTGTTCTGCACACTTTCTGAAGGGAGTATTATCTGAAGGGAAGACTTATTACTACCTAAACCTAGCATGCAGAGAATGAGTTCTGTGCCTCAAGAAACTGCTACAAGTGGTGAGGGATAGGTTTGAAATATTTATGAGAAAATTTAAACCAGAGGTGTTTCTCTTACATATTATTAGTTTAAGCTGAAAATCCATTCAATATTTATTCCAGAAACAGACAGCAGCTCCCCATTTTTTACTCCTCAAACACATTCTCTTTAAGTGTAGAAGTGGAAGTTGGCAAGCTCCGGAGGTCATTTTATTCACTGTATAACTGGGGTGCTCAGAACACCACTCTGAATAACTGGCCTTCTCCTGAAAGCACTGAAAGTCCAAAAACAGCACACTACCAAAATGTAGGTTCATTTATGGTTTTTCACATGCCACAAAAATTACAGACTTGAACAGAATTAGCATTGCTTTACCACAGTCTATCACAGTTCAAAGACGTTATAGGTATACTGCAGTGTAACACCATATGTTAATTAGTTCTCACCATTATAGACTCTCTTCATTTAATCTCTTTATTTTAAATGCATTAGCAACATCCCAGCTGGTTACCTTTAACTTATAGCTGCTAATCAAACAGGGATAATGCAGAATTCCATCACCTGTTTCTGTTCACACACTGCCGATGAAACAAAGCCTAGTTTATTTGGACTATCATAACCCTTTTTTTCTGAAATAAATTTTATAGAATTGACTATTGCATCCTATAAACCTCAATCCTGCAGTGCAATATTATCAACAGTCTCATAAGCCAACACACTGCATTAAAGTCAGCAGGACTCTGTGGCTTTCTTAGCCACACAAGTGCCCTGATTGCAGGATCAGGTCTGATGGCTGCAAGGTATTGATCACGTACCATCAGATACTCCACTTCTGTATTTCACTGCCTTTGAACATTTTCACCAGTGAGACAATTGTTTCTGCTTCCAAGAATGAGCAAATGGTTTCTGCATCAGCACCCACACAAACTTACAGTGAAATTTAAGAGATTTCTGAATCCACTATCACTTCAGGGACTAAATTCATTTGCATGAATTTATGTTCATTTGTGGAAGTGAATATAAAATAATGGTAAATATCACTGAACTCAATTCAGCTGATTGAATATCTGTGATGTTTTAAAGGGTTTTTTTACTACTTTTTTTACTACTCCTTTTGCATGAAAATGCAATACTTTCAGAGAGACTTTCTTTCATAATAGTGAATTAAATGTTCTCTAGAGCTCACATTAGAAAGAAACACAGATGGTACACCCCTCATTTGTCGCAGTCCAGTGGGCTTGCGACTGTCGCCTGGCCAGGCCTAGCGCTGCCCTCTGCCAGAAGCCCCGGCTAGTCTTCCACAACACAGGTGATCTGGGCGACTGGTTCGCCCCGAGCGAGCTCAGTCTCTGGTGAGCGATAGACACACCTTGCCACGGAGCGGGGGGAGGAGGGGTGGAACCAGGCCTCTGCGTTTACCGAAAGTGTCTCTAAGGCTATTGAGAGATCACTCCAGCCAGCACTGCCTGGTGCTGTACAGAACGACCCTTCTCACACCCGTGCCGGTGTATGGCACATATTCTCACTCACCCACAGAGTTGGATAGCTCGTGCGTCACCAGAGACAAAGAACTCAGAGCGCTCAGTCAGCTGGATATTCCAGAAGTTTATTCTGAAGGGTTCCAAGGTGAAAGAGGAAGAGAGACCCTCGTTGTCTATATTTATAGGGATAGCTGGAGGGTCAGGTAAGAGGAGGCGGGGGGAACATCACAACCAATGGGGAGAAGGAAAGGATGGGATCAGGGGTTAGGTTACAGCTGGGGGGATTTACATAATTTGGGGAGGGACCATCATGTTCTCCAGGGGGGAGACTAGGATGTCTCCCACCAGTGAAGCCCTGCTGTACTGGAACCACTCGGCTCCCCAGCAGTTCCTGAGGTGGTATTATCCACCACAACAACACCTGAGGTCAACAACCGCGCTGACAAAAAGAGCCGAGAGACTGAGAGATTCCCAAAAGAATTCCAGCCTTTAATGGAGGGTCCCAAGGAAACAGCCAATTGAGGAAATACCTCTCTCCAAGCCCTCTGTGCAGAGGGTTTTAAGGGAGGGGAGAAGGGGGCGGGGGAAGGGGTGGTAGCCAATAGGGAGCAGGGGAGGGAACGGGTGATTTGGGGCAGGACAAATTAATCAACATGTAGGGGAGGGGATACATGAACAGCCAATCATATAACAAGCAGCAACAAACTTTCCAGAAAAGAGGGTGGTTAATGCAAATCAGGAGGAAGGGTAGCAAACTTTTAACCAACCGACAACTAAGAAAACACAGAGTTTGAGGGAAGGAGGGCGGAGAGTCAAATCCCTGTTTCCACCACCAGCTCCTCCTCAAAGGAGTCCAGCTCCTCAGGGAGAGAGTCAGGCAGGGCCACAGCATTGACCGCAGGGGTTTCAGCGGCTTGACCCTCAACAGTCATTTTTCTCTGGTCCATCTCCAATATGTTGATTTTTTAAAATTAAATAGCCTATAATAAAGAAAAATATGTTTAACACCTAAATTGTCAAAAATTATATTTCAAATTAACATCTGCCTAATTAAAGGCAGCATTTCATACCTCTTGGAGCTAGAGTTTCAGCCTGTCTGCAGAAGTGCTGACAGCAGCTCACTGTGAAGCAAGCTTTTGTCAACAGATACACTATTGTTCCCTTCCTTTTCTATCCCTGTCTCCTTTCATCATACAAGTTTGTCCTCAACAAAATTTGAAAGGTGGCAATGTCTGTACAACAGATGCTCCCCTCACAGTAGTGTGGGAAGCAATGTAAAAATCTTAAGTAATTGTGGTGATCTCATTTCAGGAACGAAAAGTATTAGAATAAAGTAGTTACTAGTAGTGATCAGTAAAATTTCTTATATGGTTTTGATCCACCCAATATTAAAAATATTAGAAAATATTTTGGAAAGCACATCAGCTTAGCTCATCATCTGTCTCTGGGAAAATCCATCACTGAATATAAAGATACATAGCAGAGTAGGTGTGGAGTACCCAAAGAAAAGTATTGCCTGGCAGTAAAAGTCAACAAACCCTGATATTTCTGCAGTCAACACAATAGCAATAAAATAGGGATTTTCTTCCACATAATACAAATTCAACAGGAGGACTCTACCTGTGGCATATTGGATTACTGCAATTACGTTGACATTTCTATTAAAATATGGCACTATTGAAGTCATAATGCCATTCTGAAGTATATGGTACTTGAAATACAACATATTTTCTTTTGATGTCAACACTGATACAGCTTCTATTAATGCAATAAAGGGAAGTTCATTTCACAGAATCAAAGAATCACAGACTGGTTGAGATTGGAAGGGACCACAGTGGATCATCTGGTCCAACAGTCCTCTCAAGTAGCATCATCCCAGAGCACATGGCACAGGATTGTGTACAGACAGTTCTGGAATACCTCCAGAGAGGGACACTCCACACCCTCTCTGCGCAATCTGTCCCCTTACAGTAAAGAAGTTCTTCCTCATGTTCAGGTGAAATTTCCTGTGCACCAGTTTCTGCCCATTGCCTCTCATCTTCCTACTTCAAATACTCAGCTAGAAGATTTTTAAATGAGTTCATTTTTTCCGTTCCCTCTCCCTAGAGGAATTTCCTGAAGTATGATTATTCTGTGGTGACGGTGTATTTTATAATATTATTAGGCATTTAAGTGTCTGCCAACCACACTTGTGGGTACAAAGACTACTATCTCAAAAATCTCAGAGCACCACAGCTTCTGAGTTCAGATTTAATCAAGGATAACTGCCATTTTACTGCTTCCCCTGGTGATGGGTGTAATGTTACTAAGAACACATGATGCTAGTAATCAATAGTTTTAGTCACAAAAATCAAAAGTACATGGATTTTATTCTATTTCCAGTCAGAGTTCTTGGCTGAAAGAGCTCCCTCTGCAACTACAAGACAAATTTCAGTAAATCTTTTCAACATATCCTGTACCAGAAGGCTACGCATCATACATAAATCCATATAATCTCCTTTCCAAGAGAAAAATCACAGTTCTTCAGAAACTACTTGGAACTTGTGAAACACAGAAGTACAATTTTTTCCTATATCTGAGCACTAATTTAATTTCTTCTTTCCTAAAGGCATATTTCTGTTGATTTTCCTAAGTTAAGCACTCAGCTGTTCAGATTTAATTTGAACATTTCTACCAGAATCATAACCAAAATTAACAAAGAATTGCATTAGATACTGCACACGTTATCATAAGTATAGGTGATATAATTTCTGTTATCCCTTATTCTGAAAATTTACTCTTGTTAAATTAAATTTTTAATCTCTTGCTGTCCTACAGATTATGTAATAATATATATGTCATATAAATAGATGATGATTATTCTATATACATTCTAGATAGTTCTGAGCCAAGCAAAATTGAAAAATATGTTTATTACAACGTTACATGGAATGAGGATTCGTACGTTATCTTCGGAAGCAGATATTCTTGTCCAGAAAGCAAACAAAAAAAACCCACAAAAAAATGAAAATTTATACCCGGGGACATCTGATTCCTCTAGTTTTATTCACCTTGTCTATAAAGACACTTATTACATCCATCTGGATCAAAAAGAAGGGACAAACTTCCTTCTCTTGAAGGAGCTGCAATGGAAAACTGTATCTGGCAAAGTATCTCTCAATTAACCTTCAAGAAGCTAATGAGCCTGAGCAGAACCCTGCATTGATAAGTATCTATCTACAAGGGATTTTCCTGGAACACAAAAAAATCCAGGTATCAAATTCCTCAACAAATACCTGTACTTATTTTCTTTATTTTGCCACCATTATTGATTTTGATGCAAGCCACCCATATTGAAGGTGCATCATTTGAGTTCAGTGCAATGCCTAGCACTGAAGAAAAGGCTGTGAACCCAGCAGTTTGTACCAGTGGGAAATACTACAGCAAGTCACTCAGCTGAAACCCAATAATAAATTTTCACAACAAAAACTGTATGCGTCAGTAATATTCTAGTCATAAACATTAAATATTTGTGACTGTCTATGTTTAGGTCACAGTAACATCTATCACGTTGTTCTCTGGATGCAAGACATTCTCAAAGAAAAACATTCAAATAATGCAAAGGACTAAAATTACGAATAATTTCAGGACTGAGGTCACTTGGTCTGTTCAGCCTGAAGAAGAGACTGAGGGGAAACCTCACTGCAGTTACAACTTCCTTGTGAGGGGAAGAGAAGGAGCAAGATGCTGACCTCTGCTCTGCGGTAACTAGCGACAGGACCTGAGGGAATGGCCTGAAGTTGTGTCAAGGGAGATTTAGTTTAAATATTAGGAAAAAATCACCCAGAAGGTGATCGGGCACTGGAACATCTCCCCAGGGAAGTGTCACAGCATCAATTTTGACAGAGTTTAAGAAGTGTTTGGACAATGCTCTCAAGCCCATGGTGGGATTCCTGGGGTGTCCTGTGCAGGGCCTAGAGTTGGACTTGATGATCCCTGAAGGTCCCTTCCAATTCAGGTTATTCTGTGATTCTGAGAATTAAAAGTCTGATTTAGTAACAGGTCTTCAATGCTCAAACCTTACTGGCTTTCAAGCCTTATTACTTTGATTTTTTAAATAAATTACTGCTGTCAATACATTAACAACAAAATAGCCTCATACAAGAATCAAGCAATTCCATTAATTGCCCTTAGTATTTCCTTTACTTGATGCCCTTTGTCCTCTAAGCTTCCCATCTCCCTGCTCACAAGATCAGCATATGGTCTTTTGCACTACGGAATCATGCAAAAGAAAACAGATGTTGCAATTGTGTGTAACTGTGGGCATGACCAGCCAGAGAACACACCAGAGCTCCGTTCTTTCCTGCCATCCTCTCAGCAAGAACAGTAATTTAGCTCTCCTGTCTATCCAGAAGCTGATTTTCATAAAGCATGTAGAAAAACAATTATCTCGGATACCTTCCACCACCCACTTTCACATTGGCCAAGAGGTTCAGAAGTTATTGAGAGGAAGAGAAAACAGACAAGAAGACAGTAATTTAATATGCCTCATCTCCTTCACTGCCAAAAAGGAGAAGGTAAATAAAATAATGGAATGTGTATCAGGATATCTAAGCCTGATCTTGCAAGCATAAAATCGGCATTTTGTCACTTAAATGGAATGACTTGCATGAATACATTAACACTCCTAAATTACCGCTGTTAAGGAGGGGTTTGTTGTCCGGCATAGGATAAGAGCCATTAGAGAAGCATCATTGGATTTAGCTCTTCAACCCTATACTCCAGGAACTATGTCACGTAAGTGGCAGAAATATTAATATTCTGAAAGCATGTGAATTCCCAGAATTTTTGTTCCTGCAATCTCAAATATAATGTTATTACAAAATACTATTAATCCAACATTTTTGTATCCCAGTGAAAACATGACCACTAAAACCAGTGATAATTCCCCTATAAATTTCCATGCTCAAATGATTGTTACATAAATATTGGAGTTTTTATCAAAATAACTGAATAATGAGTATATTATATAGGAACATATTATTGGCCAGATATATTCTACTTCAGTTGGAAGCTTTTCATACTAACTGTAACCAAGGGAATATAATAAAGTATAAGTTTTTATGGCCTAAAGTTGCCCTTGAAGAAAAGAGTTACCCAATTCCAAATGGCATGTAACATATTCTGCTGCTGATGATACTGGATATCTGTGATAATTCCATGCAATCTGTCTCAGCAATTCAGGAAATTTTATCAACATAAGACTTCAGATGAGCTCTTCATTTCTTCTGTGTTAAAGACCCTCAAGCTCCCAAAAAGCAGGGAAGATTGCCTTCTGCTAAGCATATCCAAAAGACTGGGATAATTGATTTGTTATTGGTTTATGATATTGCCAAGATATAAATGTAGAATATGGTAACTACATCAGTTCCAAATTCTGAGGAAACTAAAAGAATTTCCCCTGCCTGCATACAAACCCAAGTGTTTTAACAGCCAAATAATATGCCCCAGAGTTCTGCTTTACTTCGGCAATTTCTCAAAACATACATTACAAGCAAAAGACCTATGTGGGTCTTGCCTTTGGGGACACAAAAAAATTTGTACTAACTATTACAAAGGTTCCTCTTCTTTCATAACGAAAAAACATACACAAATTCAAAATGCCCTTCTCTGGTCATAGTCCAACATTCCCTTTAATCTTCCTTCCAACTTCCCTCCTGTAAAGTGCCCAAAAACAAAAAGAAAAAAAACCCACCAAAAACCCAAAAAATACCCCCAAAGAAAAAAGAAAGAAAGAAATCCAAATATTCAAAGCCTTTTTATTTTGAAATTAACTTCTTATATGCATATGACCTATTTAAATAGCCTTTCTAAAGACTCTGTGATGTAAGAACTGTATGTAGGTAGGTAACTTCATACTTTTATTTTTACTTTCCACTTCAGCTATATTTTTCACATTCTCACATCTATCTCCCACCAAACAGGAGTGAATTTTGCATCAAATAAATTTTAGTAAAAAAAGCTCATTTCTGTTTTTTTTTAAATCTTATATTTTAAGAAGTAGCTGAAAGCTGTTATTTCCAAAGAGCAAAATTAAGCACACATTTTCCTCCACTGAATCTTTTCATATGCCTCTGCAATATGTTACAAACAAGCTGATTTAAAGGCCATGGGAGTTCAGTGTAGTGTTATGTATTACACATTTTGTTACTTTTTTTATTCTGAGGTTTTTTTCACAGATAACCAGAAAAATAAGCTATGCCCCTTTGCTTTTCTGTATCACTCCCAAAAGCTACCTGAATAGAAGTATACAGGCTAGAATATCCTGTTGGCATTCACAATGCAAATTTTTGGGACACACACAGCCCAGCTTAAGAAAGATTGCAACTTTGAGGCTTGAAGCTAGTCTGGCTTCTTGTCCACCTGCCCCATCCATATCCTATTGCACTACCGTATCATAGAATGACAGAATCACAGAATCATTAAGGTTGGGAAAGACTCCATTCTATTCCCAATACATTGTCCCACCAGTTAGTTTTTACCATTGATTCCCACTTTCGTACTAGTACGTGGGCTATTTTTCTGATATCCTTGGCTTATCCAGGACAGCATCTCTGTGATCATCTATTTTTAAACAACAATCTGATGTATTAAATTTTCCACAGACACCCCCTTCTTCAGCTAATAAATAGTCTAAAGCCAACCTATTCTGATACACTGCAGCTCTTGTTTGCCGCTGTTGATCTGATATCAATTCCAATGCCCGAGCAGTTTTGTTCGTTATTATTTCTACAACTGCTTGGAGTCTTATGATACGATTCAGCATATAGATTGGGGTTCGATATCCCCAGCTCGCATCTTGTGCCCAGGTGGCTGGCCCATATGTCTCCGGTATGCGTTCAGGGGGCCATTCCTCCTCTCCCCATTTTTGAAATCCGCCAATTACTGCTCTTTTATTTCTTTTTAGAGCCTCATAAACTGGTACTGCTAATTGATCTCCATCTGGTCCTGGTAAGAGGAAAAATCCTAGCTGTATGATCCCCAGAGTACAACTCCCTTCCCACTGCGGGGGAGTTTTGGGTATGCTCTTTTCCCACATATCCAAAATAAGCCATCTGGTGCTTTCCAATAGTCATTTCCCTGTTGACTTATATTCTCCCAGAATTTGGATATTTCTGGGATCCTGAAATAAGGATTCTTGCCTGTATCATTACATTGAAACAGTCTGGTTACATTATTATACTTACAATTTTTTCCTTTTGTTTTTCTCTGGGCCCAATGCAGAGTTGGTTCTTCTGGGATCCACCATGTAAAAGTTCCATTACTAACTTTATACCTCTTACAGGGAGTATTTCCTACCTTGCTAAGAAAATTTTTTCCCATGCCAGAGACATTCTTCTCCCATCACTGCTGAACTCAAAATCCACACTTCTGGTCAGTTTTCCCCTTTTATATTTGTTTGATTCCACTGAAGAAGTTTGACGGGGCCCAGGCTGGTGCCTTTCCATGGCCATTCCTCTGTCATTAAGGCCCCTCCACAAACCCAACAGTTGGCTGTGTTTCGTTCCTTACGTATCCTTTCCCCCAATTCCACAAACAGGTTTTTCCCAAATCTTGAGATATCTACTTATTTTTCTAGTTGCTGCCTGAGTTTTGTATACAAATCTTGATGTGGAGATGATACAGAGTTGGACTGCTGTGCTGGCTTTGCCTTTTTACTTGTTCTTTTACCAAGTCCTGAACCCTACCCCTAAGGGCAAATGTAAAACAAACCCATCTTTCCCCCTTTGGACATTCACTTCCCAAGATATTACCACTTGATCCTAAATTCTCTGCAATCCAATATTTTTTCCCATTTTGCTTACAGGTACCTAGTTTGGATGGGTTATAACAGTGGCTGTTGACGTGGGTGTGAGTTGGTGAGGAACCTCAGGCTCTTTCCATGTAAAGCATTTGGTAGCACTTGCAACATGATTGTGCTGGCATCCCAGAAGGGAAGAGACAAAAAATGAGTAACAAAAGAAGGAATAATAGATGTCCGGTATGGTTTATACCCCCACTTCCCATGCCTATGGGGTTGCTACTCATAGCAGGTGTATATGATCTTCTTGGTGGTGAGTACAGTGGCCAATCCTGGTCTTTCCCTCTACCTCCTCATCACTTCCTTTTTGCTATTTTCCAGGCAAATTTTTTTTGACACTTCTTAACTGTAGTTTCCCACTGTTCCTCAGGCACCTCCCACTCAACAGGCACTAGTAATTCCCATGCACAGAGAAAAGTTATTATCTCAGTCCTTCCTAGTTCTACTTGGACAGTGAGTAAGTCTGGCACACAGCACTTTATGCAACAAGGGTGCCATTTTTGTGAACTACAATACCAGTTTTTCCCACATCTTAAGCATTTAATCCAGCTAGCATGTCCAGTACTGCAATGTATCAGACAGGGTATATGGTACAGTACTGATGGAGGTTGTAATATCTCTTCTTCTTTATACAAGTCACAGGCTAAAGCAAAAATGTGAGAACCCTCCGCCTGAAACAGTCCTGATCCTCCAGTTTGAGGTGGAAGTATTCCTCCCCAAGGGGGGTATCGGAGGTTCCTCAAAACTTGTTCATGTGGCATTTGGAACCACTGATATAAACTTGGCCTTACTTCCCAATTAGGTGTGATTCCTGGTGTATTCCTTGGATCATTTGGGTCTTCCCAGTTCATTACCACCCAGTCCTTGCTTAAGAGTCAACTTGGTATCACCTGGCTTAGATGTTATAGTCCACTCCTTGGGTTCCTCCACAGGTCCTTTGATCCTGCTGGCATGGATTCACCCCCTTTCTTTGATCCGGATCACTGCCTCGGTTGTCAGTAGTACCTGAGAAGGACCTTCCCATTGTGGAGTTAAAGACTGCTCCTTCCATGTTTTCATTAGTACCCATTCCCCTGGATGGCTATTATGGATTTTGAATTCTAAGGGTGTGTTTTGAGGGATTATCCCTTTCAACCGCAAGTTTTCAAGTGTTCTTGCAATCATGCTGTTATATTTTCTAACACTTATTTCCCCCATTTCATAAGTAGCAGTTTTATGTTGGGTGGTCAGAAAGGGTAACCTGGACATCACATAAGGTGACGCTCCCAGGTCTGACCTGAGTTGTGTTCAGATTCTCAATAGAGCCAAAGGTAAACATTTTACCCACAACATTTGTGTTTCAATCATCAATTTTGTTAGAGCTCTTTTTAAAGTACGATTCATTCTCTCCACCCTACCTGAACTCTGTGGATGCCACGGGGTATGTAATTCCCATTTTATTCCCAAGGCTTAAGTTATCTGCTGTAAGACTCTTGATGTAAAATGTGTCCTTCTATCCAGGTCTATTCTATTAACCATTCCATACCTGGGAATAATTTGTTCCGAAAGGGTTTTACATGCTACATTAACTGTAGCTCTGACAGTAGGGACCGCTTCTACCCAATGAGTTAAATGGTCTGTTATTAATAATAAAAACTTCCACCTCTGTACGTGGGGAAGTTCATTAAAGTCCACTTGGATACTCTGAAATGGTCTCAGAGCTAATTCGTGGCCTCCTGGGGTTGTTTTCCTCATTACCTTTTTATTTACTTTCTGGCAAGTTATACATTTTTCAGTTACTTGTTTTGCCACTCCAAAGATCCCAAGGCATCCATAATTCCTTAAAAAGTGATCACACAACACCTGAGTACCCCACTGAGTCTTCTGATGCGTACTTTCTAATATTTTTCTAGTAGTGGCTTATTAAGTAACTGCCTCCCATCAGAAAGTTACCATTTCCCAGACTGATCTCGCTTCCTATTTTACTTAATTCTTTTTCTTCCATTTCATTAAACTTCAGAATTCCCAATTCTTCCTTGTCTGGGGTCAAAATTAACATAATCTCTTCTGTCCCATTTTCTGCTGCTTCTTTAGCTTCTTGATCTGCCAAGTTATTCCCTCTTATTTCTGGGGTCATTCCCCTTTGGTGTCCTTCAACATGCACTGTAGCTATTTCTTCAGGCAATTTTAATGCCTCTAAAATCTCTAAAATGAGTCCTTCATGTATCAGTCCCTTTCCTTTTGAATTTAATAATCCCCTTTCTTCCCAAATTTTTCCAAAAGTGTGTCCCACTCCAAAGGCATACTTTTAATCAGTATATATGGTTCCTTTCTTTTGTGCTAAATATTCCAATGCCCTTTTTAGAGCATATAATTCACAAGACTGAGCTGCCCAATTTGAAGGTAATTTCCCTTTTTCAATAGTTTGCATATTCCTCCCATCAACCAAGGCATATCCTGACATTCTTTTTCCTTGAACGCATCTAGAGGAACCATCAACATATATTCCTTCCCCTTCTAGGAGGGCCTGCTCTGCTACATCTTCCTGAATTTTAGTTTGGTATTGTATAATTTCTAAACAATTATGTGTTAAATCACCCTTTGGTTTGACCCTGACTGTAGCAACGTAGGGTTTTAGGATTCCATGTGCTCTTTTGTCCCTCTGCTTTGTATACCATTGGTTCATTTTGAAATATGCTCTGCTGTACCCCGAATTGGTGGGCTCCCTATGCCTGTCTTCCCTTCAGACTCCCTGGGACTGGCTCTGGGGGGGGACAGTCCCTCCCCTTCTTTTCCCTTTATAAAGCGATGTCCGGATCAGCTCGAGGTCTTTGCATCTCTGGGCTGGCAGCCCTTATCCTGTCCCAACCTTTCCTCCCCCCTTCTCCTCCCCTGCAACCCCCTTGTCCCCGTTACCCCAAATAAACCTCCCTGCCAGAACAGAGATGGAGTCCAGTTCTTCCTTCGTCTCACTATATTCCTGCTTGAATTGACGTGGTTTGAAGACTCACGCCATGCTGCAGAACCTCGGGGGCCGCCTGCCCCAGATCCGGTGGGACTTACAAGAACCAGGAACCCTGGACCGGGGGGTAGCCAGCCTGTGCAGCCCTCCCGGACCGTAATACATCACCTGACTAAACGCCAGGCACTTTGACTCTCTCTTGCTGCAGGAAAAAAAACTGCAAAAATACACATCAATTTTGTGAGTCAAATGAGATAGGACATTGCTAGGAGGATGCACGAAGAAAGGGCAAACAGGCTCTAAGCTTAAAGTTGCAAAAAGTGATTTAATTACCTAACAGAGCTGGAGGATAAAATGCAAGGCAAAAATAAACTTTTTATACACTATTTTGTACACTCTTCCCCTCTTTCTTACGAACTCATATTATTCACTCCTTTTCTTCTTTTTTAACTAACAAGCCCGGGTAGGGAGGCAGAGTATGGGGTATTTTTTCAGTCTACAGAGCAAGTCTATAAATTTATTCATTACTACAATTCTTCTACTACAAATAATCTTTATCTCTACTTATCTCTCTCTTTCTCTAGACAGTTTTTCTGCTCTTACTTCTTACTCTCTAAAGAAGTAGTCTATGTGCTCACCCCCCTTCTCTCTTTTTAAACAAGCAACACAGACAGGGGGTAGGGTGAAGGGTTTTTTGGTTAGTCTAATTAGGGAGAGGGGTTTTCTACTTAGCCATAGGGTCCCTCCCACGAAAGACAGTCTTTTGGGAACTTCTTTGGCGTGGGTCTAATTTCACGAGCAACATCTCGCCTGAATTCTGCTGCAACATGAGTCTTCTTGTCCATAAGGTGCAGACTCCCCTGAGCTGAGGCCAAGCTGCTTCCATCCCAGGAGCAAGGCCTTTCTCTCTTTTGCAAGGCCTTAGCAGTTTTAACTCTTTAGATGAGACTCTAAACTGGATCACAGCTTTCTCTAAGCATCTACTTGCTCCTCCGGTGTGAGCTGTGGGTGAATTTCTGCATTTTTGTATACTCTATGAGCTGCAGGGGGAACCTCCTGCTCCCCCCATGGTTTTCACCATGGCTAGCAGAGGGTTTTTAGCTCCGGCACCTGGAGCACCTCCTCCCCCACCTTCTTCACTGACCTTGGTGTCTCCAGGCTGTTCTCTCTTCGCATATTTTCACTTCCACCTCCTCCTCTTTTAACTACAAAGAAGTGCGTGCTTACTTTGTTTTGATTTTTTTAAAAATATGTTTTCACAGAGGCGTAACCAGCACTTCTAATTGGCCCAAACTTAGCCGGCAGCATGTCTATCACCTTCAGAGCCATCAGAGATTGGCTCTGCTGGACTCGATGTAAAAACTTCCAGAACTTTCACTCAGGACACACAGGAGCTATCTTTGTGCCACTCCCCACCCCTCAGACACCTCCACAGGCCTACCACAACAGCTTCTGAGGGGTCTAAATTTTCCCCCAGATGTCAAAAAATACTTTACTGAAATTTGGGCCAATCAAAACCACCACATCCATGTAAATATTGAGCTAGATTCAAGCTCTTGTTTACTTCTAGTGTCAAGTCATTAGCATTTATAAGAATTGCTTCATATTTTAATATTCTAAAATCTGTTAACCACTTTTCAGCTTTTTGCTCCTGTTACTTTCACAGTGTCATACTACACCCTCCAGGGATATTCACCACACAAGTTCTCTCTGCCCCAGTATCTACTATAAATTCTAATACTTCCTCTTGGGGGCCTACTTTTAAAGTTATCAAGGGCTCTAGATGGTATTTATCCCCCAGAAAACAGAACCCCTGATTTCTCTGTTCTTCCTCTGGGTCTATCTCCTGAAATATTTTCAGGTTCTTCTTTAGATGAGGACACTTTCTTTTAAAATGTCCTTCTTCCCCACAATAAAAGCAGGTATTTCTGGTTTGCTCCTGAGATTTTGATCGTGCTGAGGTTCTATTTCTCCCCTTCTCCTTGTCTCTGAAACTTGAATGTTTAGGAATGGTACCTGGGGGCTTCAGATTCCTCTGAGAATTACCCTCCCGCATAGCAGCTATCATGATTTTTGCTTCTGCTTTGGCTTTCTCTTCGTCTCTCCATACATAGACCCTCTGGGCTTCTTTTAATAATTCGTTCAATGCTTTGTCCTGCCAATCCTCAACCTTTTCCAACTTTTTCATAATATCTAGCCAGGCATGGGTGACAAAGTTAACTTTCAATAGAGCTTGTCCTGCTATATTTTTGAGGTCTATTCCAGAGACTGTTTCATATCCTTTTAGAGTCTTTCTAACCAATCTGTTGGAGCTTCTTCCCTTCCTTGCCTCCTGTCAGAGGCTTTGCTAACATTTTGTCCCCAGGGTGCTGCCTCTTTTATTCCTTTGATTATTAAACTACAATGATAATCATATGCCCCCTCCCTGCCTCCTTATTGTGATTCCAGTGAGGAGGTGCTATTGTCATCTTCTGGTCTCCTGGGGGACCTTGTATACTATCTCTTCCCCAAATTCTCATTCCAGCAGCTCTAATCATCTGCCTCTCCTGTTGGGAAAATATAATACTCATTTATTGATTGCATCTCTTTGCAAGTATAAATATTGGGACCTAGAAATTGATCCAGTTGTTCAACTACACCTATGGGATCTTCTAATAACCCTTTAACTTCCTTTTTAAAATTTCTGACCTCTGAAGAGGTCAGAGGAGCGTTCACAAACCCTATTCCCCCTTGCACCCCTCCCACTGGCACTTTCCATAAAGGGAATAAGTTAATTTCTTGATCTCTCCTTCTCTGTTCCTCAATCCCCATAACCTTATAGGAGACCCTTTTCCCCTGCTTCAGAATAGTGGCAGAAGAGGGATTATAAAAGTGCCTTTGAGTCCTGACTGAATTTCTCCTAGTATTTTGATACGGTGCCCCACTACCGAGGGTCAGAGCCACCAAAGTCAGGGCAGAAGTGGGTAGTGAAGTCAGGGGAGAAGTGGAACGGGCAGCCAAGTCCTCCAAGGTCATAGAGTTGGGAGCGGAAGTGGACCAGGCAGCTGGTGAAAACGGGACTGCATCATGGGCAGAAGCGGCTTGCGGGGGCAAGGTTGCCATGAGGGCAGGAGTACCTACCGCAGCCAGGCTGGCTGGTATGAATGGGTCTATTGTGGGGGCCTGCAACGCAAACTGGGTAGGGCCAAGGGCATGGGGTAGGACACCTGGCTCAAGCAGAACCACCACCTGTCCGGGGGGCCAGGGAGTTCAGCCCAGGCTGGACTACAGCATGACCGGGGGCAGGGGCCAGGGTGCCTAGCACGAACAGGGGTGGGAATGCCTCCAAGGGGTCCCAACCCTTTTCTTTTCTTTCCTTTACTCACTCTGCCTCTGGGGTTTCTGGTATCTTAAAAGCTTTTACCCCCAAGGGTCCCGTGACCCCTTGTCCAACAAGATGCGTATTCTTTCTCTTCTAAATCAACCGGTTCTTTTGAGTTTACAAATAGGTTCAAAGCTTGGCAGATCCAAGCTTCAAAAGACCCGTATCTAGGCCGGTAGACATGGTTGGATCTTATCTCTCTTTTTGTCCGTTCTATCATACAATACAGAATCATGTTTACTTTATCCTTTTCCTTTGTATGAGGATCGCTAACCGAGTTAGCTAACTGAATTCCTAGGGGACTATCTTCGGGTATATCTGCTATTATTGTTTTACTCCTTTTTTTTCCTTGAACCTAACTTACTCTTTTTTTGTCCCATTGCCCCAGGATTTTTTTTTAATCTGTTTTTCCCTGGTTTGTTTCTTTGCTCTCACCCACACCTCTACTCCACTCTATAGCACAGAAAATCTTTCCTCTATAATATATCCACCTCCTTCCAGATAATAAAGTTTAAGTCAACAACCTATATCACATAAACTTTCATTCATCCATGTTCTCCCTCTTTTATTTTCTTTATCTCACCCA
Organism: Entomyzon cyanotis; assembly: GCA_024500445.1. Taxonomy (NCBI): domain Eukaryota; kingdom Metazoa; phylum Chordata; class Aves; order Passeriformes; family Meliphagidae; genus Entomyzon; species Entomyzon cyanotis. The sequence continues at coordinate 9,365,727 of JAKEPQ010000756.1, forward strand.
TTCTCACTCGCAACATGATAACACAATAATACGGCATTTTTACTTTCAAATGATTTGCTAATATTCCCCACAGGTTCTGTGTTTCAAATAAAATGGTAAACTCTCAAATATTGTTGTCCAGTCCCAGATTCTCTTGGGCCTATTATCTTACACTTCCCATCTAGAATAATTCTTCTCTAGCCTCTGTATGTTCCAACCCTCAATCTGGCAGCTTTTTTCTTTTTAACTGGGGACCCTCACTCTCGTCCCTTGTTTCCTAGTGGATTGTACTAGGAAACCCCTGGCTCATTTTTCCTAGGCGTCTAACCCCTCCCTGAGACCCAGTCCCAGTTACCCCAGGGGATCTTTCACTCCTTTTTTCTTACGCTTCGTCTCCTTCCTGGCCGTGTCTCTTGTGAGAACCTCAGAACTGTAGTACTCAGAGACTCCTCACTCACTTTGCAGGTCTGGAGTAGCCAGCCCGCGTCTCACACACACACACCAATAAATCCCCTATATCCGCCGCTCCTGGACAATACTTATAATTCCTTTTTCTTGTCGGGATCTTCGTGCACAAAATTTGTGGGGCTAATCACCACAGCTTCTTTAAGGAACCTTTTCCCCCTTCCTTTGCTTTATGTGTCCTTTCTTGCCCACAGAGTGTTAGCCTGCAACCACCAGTTCACACTAGAAGAAACAGAGCAGGCCGCCGAACTCCGCGGGGCGTGCCTTCCACATTTGGAATCTCCTAGAGTCTTGGAGGCTAGGTGTTGATCCCGGATGAGGCCGCCAATTGTGAAAAATGGGGTCCACTCTCCTGTTAGGATTTAAAAGTTTAATAAAAGACAATAAGGGACAGATACAAGCAAAAGTACAGTGCTGCATGCCTGGCATCCAGCCAAAAAGCACACCTGGTATGGACAGGGATACCGTTTACATAGCCTTCAGCCTAATGCATATTCATAAACAATTATGCATATTCAAACTTTTCTCCAAACTAGTTTGCATGTTCTGGGAACTGCTTACCCTAGCTCCTCCTTGGATACACCTCCTCAGAGCATGCACAGTCCTCTTTAATTGATTCTGTTATTACTCCCAGATTGTAGCTTCTGCAGACAACAGGTGCTGATGCCACTGGCAGAGTCTGTTCATGGGATGTTATCCCGTTCAAGCAGGCAGTTAAAGCACTTTAACAAAACTATAACAGTTATTTCACTACTACGTCTAAGCTTAGCTAGCAAGAAAAAGAAAGCCCTTAGTCGTCATTACACAGCTATTTTTCACAGCAAGGCAACCTTTGTAAAAAATAATTAAAATTATACACATAGTACCCATTGTAATATTTGCAAAAAGCCAACATATGATACGTATTTATCACACCCCCAAGATCATCAAGTCCAACCTACAGTTGATCACCACACTGTCAACTACACCAGAGTTTTGAGCGTCAAATCCACCATTACTTCAACACCTCCAAGGATGGCAGCTACACCATCACTCTGGGTAGTCCATTCCAGTGTTTGAGAATCCCTTCCATGAAAAAATTCCTGATGTCCAACTTGAACATATTTCTTCACTAGTTTCTTCCTGCATACAGAATGACTCAGTCCTTCCTGTCTCCTCTAGCACACTCGGGGCTGGTGCAGCACATGTCCTGGACCCCAGGACCTCCCAGGCCTGCTGTCTGCTATGCATGGTCTCTTCCTACAAAGGCCATCTCTCGTGTAAATCCATCCTAAATACATGTTGTGTGTTTGGGTTCTTCAGGGATTTTTTTTTTCCCATCTGAAAGGAAGAATCTGTGAGGGGAGGGGCTTGTCCAGAGAACAATTAGGGATAATTAGGAAACAAAAGAAATGACTGATCACTCTGACATACCACATTATTGACTTGGCCAAGGGAAACAAGAATTTGGGAGCCATGCCTGGGGGACAGGGAAAAGCAGGGTGGTTTTTGGCAGTTTCTGATCTGGAGGTGGATCAGTCTCTGCACTGTCTGGAGGGCGGATGGCTGGGGGATTTTTGGTGCTGGATTTCTCCTGCCCAGGGGGACTCGCTGCTACAGCTGAGCCTTTCTTGCCATTTCTCTTTGCCATTGGTGGGATGTTGCTCACAGGAGCGACCATTGGACTGGGACTTGTCGACACCTGTCCTTTCTGGGAGAGAGACCCTCAATATCTGCCTGGGCGCCTGAGGGCAAATACGGGCCCTCACACCCTCCCTCTCTCTGAAGGAAGCACCTTCCGTCTGCTTCCTGGAGCCTCGGCTGCTGCTGTCGCTGTCAGCAGAACACCACACAGGACACTCGAGAGCCAGGGGAAACCTGGAACACCCCCCACCCTCCACCTTCTCTCTCCCTGAGGCTGCCATTACCCCCTGGGGAGGGTCAGAGCTTCTGGTGGTTGCCCTCTGAAGCCACCTGAGTCAACAGCGCCCCCTGCAGCTGCAGGGGAGTCACTGCAGCCTCTCTGCCTCGCTAGGAGCCAAGAGCACCCCCTGCCGTTTATGGTCATAACTACACCAAAGGTAGTAGTTGCAGCAGTGACAGGCAGGAAAAAGGCTGTTATTGGGTATTTTATTTGTGTTGTTGCTGTTGTTGTTTGTCCTGTTATAAATATATATATTCTAGTAAAGAACTGCTATTCCTTTCCCTATATCTTTGCCTGAAAGCCTCGTAATTTCAAAGTTATAATAATTTGGAAGGAGGGGGTCATCTTTTCCATTCCAGGAAAGTTCATACCTTCCTTGGGAGACACCTGTCTTTTAAACCAGCACAATATAATAACAAAAGAATATATTTCATTCATTTGGTCAGAACTGTTCACGTTGTCTGAGTTCCAGCAATTCCACATAGGAATAATGTTGCTCAGGAACTTCTTTGGTGGACCAAGAGTTTTTCTCTCCTGACTACATTACATCCCATCACTTGGAGTTATTATCTTGAAAGAGTGAAGCACATTTTGAATTATGTTAGCCAAAAATCAGTTTATTTATGCATTGCCACACAAAGGGAAGGCTGCCAAGGGAGGGGCAGGAAAGGCAGCCTTTTTCAGTCTTTTCTTCATTAGATATCATTTTGTCACTAAGTAAAAGCCATTTCTTTTTCTCTCTCCATGTTCACATGTCTTGGCTGCGGTCAGCACTAGAGATAGCTTGGAAAGGTATGATTTGTGCTGGCAAGAGGGTGGCCAAGCTGGCAGAAACGACAGCTAATGTACAAAGCAGCTGCTGAAGGACAAAATGGCATCTGCTGTGTACATCAGGTCTGTGCCACATTATCTCTGTGCTTGGTGATGACCTCCTCCTGGGCTCTAAACAGATGGTTGCTATGCAGATTCAGGACATCTATCAACCCTGGTTTTGGAGCACAGCCAAGAATATCAGAGCAGGAATCCTAGTTGGGCAACCAGAATTTTTGTGCAAGGTATTAAGCCAGAGGCTGGCAGATGCTGTAGCACACTTTTTCTTTTCACTGTGGGGTTGAAAGAAGATTCTCACTTCAGTTCTCATCTTCTACCAGGGAGAGTTTGAGACAGGGTTATCTCTGCATGAGAGAGTCCACTCCCTCTAGCAGGAACCTATTCCTAGTGTGGTACCACTAAAGAAGTGAGCTTTCCCACAAAGTTCTTTTAGGAGTTGTGCTGTGCATGCAGTCCTTAGAATATGTTGAGAGGGTAGTTGCATATCCTTGGAAAATGCCTATTGCAGACAGAGCATGTGCTGGAGAATGTAATAACGGTTGATGCCCTTCACATGCAATTAATTTGTGCAATCTTCGCTGGAGTATTCAAGAACAAACCACTTCAGAATATAAGCACTCAAGGAACTTCACCCATAGGACTCAGATAGGCACATTCCTGTAGGACAGATACACAGATAGTAGAATTACATTGTCATCTATAACTGATGCCTGATGGTTTTTGTCTTTTCTCTTTATACCCTTTTTATACATTTTAAACCCTTTCTCATTCCTTGTACCTTTCATTCCCTGTACCTTAGCCCTACATGTCTATAACCCTCGTACTCTGATATTTAGCCTAGTTCGGGGTTCTCTGGGGAAGACGAAACATCCCTACTATCTCAGAACTAGAAGCTCCAAATTTGGATGGGGCCTCCTCTCTGGAACATGTTTTCGTAAACTAGATTGTAGTCTCATGGGGTGGGGGGGTGTGGCTAGCACAGGTTCTTCCCGTGGGAACATTTTGCTATATTTCATAAACAAGATAAAGTTTGGATGTTTTGCAAACTGTTTCTCCGGATTGAGTCAGTTCGGGCTTGGCCAATTGGGCCTAGGGGGAGGTCTTGGGCTGACCAATCTGGGGCACTTCTGTAGACTCTATATATATGGAATTCAAAACAATAAAGTTCCTTTTCTCCTCTCTTTCCTTGTCTGAGAACTTGGGTCAGTCCTCAGCTAGCCGCTCAACAGCGACAGGGGAGGGATAATTAGAATAGGGGGACAATTACTTCATTTGTTAGGTTTCTTACTGGGGGATTTTAGGTACATATGCTAATTTGTAAGGTCCATAAAATTGTATATGTGCTGTACACGGGGTGTGCTCCTTGGCGTGATTCCACCTTTGACGAGGGGACACCTGGGATCCTATTAAAACCAAGGTAATACCCTTTTTCCCTACACTGCTGTGTCTGCCTCTTATTTTTACCAGCTTTTAAGGCATCATAACAAGTGAAAAGTAATTTAAACTTGGCTCAAAAATATGCTTTTACCAGCAGCTATTTAGTTCAAAAGCATGAGAAACAGCAAATTGCTAGGTCTCTCTTGAAAAACTTCAAAACCTCACTTCTACCCCCAAGGAAAACTCATTCATCTCCCCAGTGAACCCTCCAGGAAAAATAACCATTGTGAAGTTCATATTACTACTGCTTTTAAGTTTAAAAGGAAAAAGGAAAATTATGGTATCAAGATCTTTCCTGGGAAGGAAAAGGGGAAGACATTTCCTATTTATTTTCAGCCAGATGCAAGAGATCTGTATTAACCTGACTTTTCTCAGGTTTTGGGGTTACTGTTTTGTCTCAGTCAGGTAAAGACAGAATGCTGAAGCAGAAGACTCCTGTATCTTCTTTGGAGGAAAATCTGTTATACCACAAGGAAAAGGAAAGACAGCCAGAAATGGCTGGACAAGACTTTGGCCTTAAGCACCTACAATTCTGCAGCATTGCTATGTAGCAACGTGGGGTTTTAGGATTCCATGTGCTCTTTTGTCCCTCTGCTTTGTATACCATTGGTTCATTTTGAAATATGCTCTGCTGTACCCTGAAATCTATTGGTGGGTTCCCTATGCCTGTCTTCCCTTCAGACTCCCCGGGACTGGCTCTAGGGGAGACAGTCCCTCCCCTTCCTTTCCCTTTATAAGGCGATGTCCAGATCAGCTCGACGTCTTCCATCTCTGGGCTGCTAGCATCTGCTACCTGCTTTGTCTCCCTTCCCCCTTCTCCTTCCCTGCAGCCCTTTTCCCCGTTACCCCGAATAAACCTCTCTAGCAGAACAGAGATGGAGTCCAGTTCTTTCCTAGCATCACTATATTCCTGCTTGAATTGACGTGGTTGGAAGACTCACGCCATGCCGCGGAACCTTGGGGGCCGCCCGCCCCAGACCCGGTGGAATAACACGGACCAGGGACCCCGGTCCGGGGGGGAGCCGGCCTGTGCAGCCCTCCCGGACCCTGATACATCATTGCTAGGCTGTAAGCCCCTTCACAACAGCTTCTCTCCTTCAGCCTCAAACCAGGTGGAATTGTGCTGCTGAGGCAATAAACTGGCAAAACTATAGAGACCAGCTCTTTAAATAACAGACCCTCAGTTTAACAGATATACTACTCCAAACCTTTGCCAGAAAAACTGAAGGCAAAATGGAAATGCATCCTGAAAAATGTGGCCATCCTGCTGAAAGAACTTTAGTAAGTGACAAGCCTAACTAGCTTGAACAAAAGCAAAGTAAGTATTTTAACACAGCATCGTCTTAATTTGGATCCCCAATAACTTTTCAAGAGAGTACAAACAAAATGAGTAAGGATTTATTCTGGCAACAGTCAATTTGCCCTGCAATTTAAAATATGCAGTTGACTTATATATTTTCCCTTCCCGACACAACCTCCTTTATCCCTCACTGGAGTCAGTATGTCTCATTCTCCCACAGAGAGAGAATAAACCTCAGTTCTTCCAAAGAAGCACAGACCTGTTAATGGGGGAAAGAGGTCTCAGGTAACATCACTGGAATGTTGCAACCTGATCTTATAGCTGAGAAACTATTTCAAAAGAGGTACTTTTGGAAGTAAGATATAGTAACTACAAATTAAGGGGGTTTCAAATGCTCTTACCAGTTTAACGCAGGAGCACAGGCCAATTTACATTAATCTTCATCTTTTAATTAACAGCTGTTTTCATCTATCAGCTTCCAGAGGAATGTACCATATTTTTATAAAGGAAAAAGTACAAGAGAAACATAATGGCAGCTAGAGTCAGTCACTCTAGAAGATGAGATTTTAGTACAAATCATTTACACACACCAAAAGAATTTGTAAGTTTCCTTTTCCCACATTAGTTTAATGCCAGACCTTCTGGTAACACATTGAAGTGTGGTGGTAAATGGTGCTGCATCCAGCTGGTATCCAGTCCCTAGTTGTGTGCCCCAGTCATCAGTTGGGCCCAGTACTGTTTAATATCTTTACTGCTGACCTGGATGAGGGGAGTGAACAAATTTGCTGAGGACACCAAGTTGGGTGTGAGTGTCAGTCTGCTGGAGGGCAGGAAGGTTCTGCAGAGGAACCTGGACTGGCTGGATCAACGGGCTGAGGCCAATGGTGCGAGATTCAACAAGGCCAAGTGCTCGGTCCTGCACTTCGGTGACAAAGTTTTGTTTAATGCATTGTCATTTCTTCTACTTCTGGTGCCATGGCTCCAACACTGGAATGAAAGACGACATGAGTTACAAAAGACTATTAAAAACTGTTTCTACATGTCTCAAACAATTTGTTCTTCATCCTAAGAACAGGAGAAAAGTTTCTCTCCTCTCTGAACTGAGACTGACCTTGGCTTGGCTGATTTTAGACCCAATGGGGGAAAAAACGAGGGAAGAAGGAGGCATGGGCAGGTTCACTGTGTTACAAGTCAGTCAGTTGCCTGTGATCTTGGGTCCATCCCTAATACAGCCCAGCTGTGAGAACTCAGCCCAAGCTTCTGATGAAATTTCCTGAGATGTGAGAAAATCTGAATAGCAGAGCCACGCAAGATAAGAAAGATAAAACTGCAGAGGGAAGACTGCTGAGACAAAGATAAGTAGTAGCTCAAAGATTCAAGGAGAAACCAACATGGTAGGTATATGATCCTAAACGGAAAACCACGGTCCTGACAGCAGCTCAATAGCCTCGAGGATCGACTCATTCCAGAGAACAGATTCCTCCCCACCTGACTATTAGGTGTTCAACTACTTTGTCAGCAAAACCTTTTCTGGTGCCTGATCAGGAGTGGTGAGCACACTAATGCTTAGCACAGTTGCTCATTGGTTATTACTATTGACTATATCTTTATCAGGAAGTTGTGTTTCTGTCGCGGTTTGACCTCGGCCAAACACCAGGCACCCACTACAGCAGCTTGCTCGCTCTCCCCTGCCAGACATTCCCCCTCCCCTGGGCACAGGAGAGGGGAAAAAATTAACCAAGTAGTCATGAGTCAAGATAAAGACCGGGAGAAAAATATTTCAAGGGCAAAACAGGCTCAACTTCAAGTTACACAGTGAATTTATTACTAACAGAGTCAGAGGAGGATAAGGAGAAGTAAAATAAGCCCTTAAAGACACCATTCTTGACCCCCAACCCCTCCCTCCTTCCAACTAACAGTGCAGGTGGACAGGGAGTGAGGGTTTGGGTAAGTTCATCACTGAGGTCTTTCTTCCACTGCTCCGGGAGAGAAGTCCTCCCCATGGCTTCACCGCGGGGTCCCTCCTATGGGAGACAGTTCTCTATCTCCAACATGATCCAATCTAATGAGCAGCAGTCATCCCAAAACTGCTGCAACATGAGTCTTGTCCCACGGGCAGACAGTCCTCCCAAAACTGCTGGGGCATGGGCCACTTATCCATAGGATGCAGTCCTCCAAGGACAGGCTGCTCCAGTCTGGAAGCAGGGGGCCTATCTCTCGACTGGGTCTCCCACTGGAACACAGCCTCCTCCAGATATCCACCTGTTCTGACATGGGGCACCTCCCCCACAAGCTGCAAGTGGATCCCCATGGGCTGCAGGGAGACAGCCTGCTCCACCATGGTCCTCACCATGGCCTGCAGAAGAAATTTGGCTCCAGCGCCTGGAGCACCTCCTCCCCCTCCTTCTCCACTGACCTTGGTGTCTCCATGTTGTTTCCCTCACATGTTCTCACCTCCTCCTCCTTCTTTGGCTAGGAAAAACTGTGTGTGTCTTCATTTTTATTTTCTTCTTAAAAATGTTATCACAGAGGCATTACCACCATCTCTAACTGGCCCAGCATTGGCCAGAGGCATGTCCTTCTTCAGAGCCATCAGAGATTGGCTCTGCTGGATATGGAAGCTCCCAGGAGCTTCTCACAGGAGCCATCTTTGTGGCACCCCCGCTACCAAAAATCAGGCCAAGCAAAACCAACACAATTACACATTTAACATTTGTACACCATACTAGCAGTCTCTGCACACAGTAAAAGAAAACCAGACAGAAAGCACAAGACTTTTTTTGTTTGCAGTAAGCAAGTTTACTGTGGGAGATTAAGAAAAGCCTTACTGTTAAATCCTGTTCACTTCCATTCACTCTTTTTCACCAAAAAGCATCAGGGAAGTGATTGGATTCGAGGGCACGTGACTGGAAGCAGGCAGCCAATCTGTGCTTAGCCTGCCGAAGCAAAGAGTATAAAAAGGCTTGGTTTTTTGCAATAAAGAGTTTTTCAGTCCAGCAAGATTGTGTTTTTGCTCCCCAATGCTACAAATGGCAGGCCCAAATCAGGACCAATGAAAGCCAGTGAAAGAAATGGACTGCACCGGCAGCATCACCCTGCTGAACCAAGGATTGGTCAACCAAGGAAAAGGTCCAGTAAAGAACCCAAAATGCATATCCATTACCTATCAGGTAAGCAGCAGGGGAATAATGGGAGGAAAAATATCCCTGGAACAAAGACAGAGCCTAGATTTTCCAAGAGGACTCCTGTATCGGTAGAATATACGTATCTTCAATGCTGGGTGTCCATGCATGTAAAAGATTTCCCTTCTACTGAGATTTCTGAATTGAAAGCCTGGCAGGCAGTAGAACAGAAACCCTTTGATATTGCCAGAAATGGCAAATCCGAGGCTTGCAGCCATCTCGCCACATGGGGAACGATAATTGCGGCTCATATAGAAAAATGCGCTGAAAATAGCAATCTTGTGGCTTCAGAAACCGAAAAGTACGCAAAAAACCACCATTTTGAAACCGAAACCAGCGCGAACAGGCGCCATTTTGTAACTCCAGAAACTGATTCCCTTGACCCCTCCGCCCCGCCCGTGCCCACCTTCTACTATTCCGAGATGAGCCTATTCCCCACGGTTCTGCTTGATTATGAAAATCTTGACCCAGTCAGTCCTTTCGATTCTGGACCCCAAGATGCCGAAAGGGAGGCAGATTTGCACCCTGCGCGGAACGATAATGCTGGAGCACAACGTTGACAGAAATGTAGGAGAGACGCGATGCAGGGGGGTGAGCGGAGCCCGCGGGAAGGGAGCCGCAGCAGCGGCGCACTCCGAGCGGCCCTGCCAGCAGCCCCATGCCTGTGCCCCCCGGCATGCTGCAGGTAGCTCCCCCACCGTGCATGCCGCGAGCAGCTGCCGGTCCGTGGCCGGCAGGCTCAGATGGCTTCTCCAGCGCGGCGGCGCCCGCCCACAGGCTGTAGAGCGAGGCAGCACCGAGCCGGGCAGAGAAAAGCGGCGGAGCCAGTGGGCAGCTTCTCCTGCCAGGGGAGGCTGACACTGCCCTCAGGACAGCCACGTGCGGACATGGCGGCAGCACTGGCAGCGGCGGGTCCTCCGTGCTCATCCCGCGGGGCGGCACCGGGTCATTGCGAGTGCTGGTCCGGTGGCACGGGCCCCACCCTCAGGGCAGCCCTGCGCCGACATGGCAGCGCGCACACCCCGCCTGCGTGAAGCGCCGGGTGTCCATGCAGTGGCGGAACAAAAAGCAGCCTGCAGTGCTGCGTGCAGCCCGGCCGTGGCGGCGGCCAGCAAGCACACGCGTGTCCCACACGGGCTCTCCAAGCCACGGCAGATGGCAGCTGCTGGGACTGCCCGACCACTCTGGTGGCAAAAGCAGCAGAGAAAGCAGACGTGACCGCGCCAGACTGCCAGAAAGCAGCGCGGCAGGCTCTGTGGCCGGACTGCAAGCAGCAGAGGATGAAGGTGCTGGCGGCGCCGCTAGGCTGCGCGCCGAGTACAGCGGCCAAGCTGCACACCGTCTGATCTACAGAACTTTTACACCCCTTGTTTGAATTGCGATGGGACCCTGATAAACCTGTTTGTCTTGCTGACAGGTGGGGGAACGAGGACGTGGTGAACAACACAACTCACTCCCCGGCTTGTGAAGAACAACTATTTATTAATTAACAACCAAAGAACGGAAGTACTGAGATAAGCTCGCTACTTCTCGCAACAAGGCAGACCTGAAAACAGCGCTCTCAACGCTACTTCTCACAACAAGGCAGACCTGAAAACAGTGCTCCCAACGTTGGGTGCTCTCCCTCGCAAGTCCGAAAGGGCAGAGAACCATCTGCAAAGCACTGTGTCACTCTTACACCCTCGCTTGTTACGCCCCCGTTGGTCCATTTTGGATCCTTTGTCTCATTGGCTCGTTTGTCCAAACGTAATTGGCTTATTTTCTCTGGTGCATTCCTGTCCAATCATTGTCTAGGGGTCTGTCCTGGTTGGTTCTTGTCTGGTCCAATCGGCATTCTTGATGACATCACCCTTTTCTGTTGGGGTATTCTAGAAACATCTTACTTTATGTGGGTGCTTTCATGCATATTCATTTAATGGATGTGTTTCAATGTTATACTTTGTACAGGATCTTGCCGCCTAGTAACTCTAACGTAAGTAATATAACTGGCTTAACTTTATAATAACCTTATAAACTCATTAACATATTATTAACTCATGGACATAATTAACTTTAGTGGACTTTAACTCATTTACAGCATTGCCATAGTTGCTAGTAAGTTTCAAACTTCTGCTGTTTTATTTCAGTGGTTTGTATCCTTTGCATGTGTTAGAGTGGTTGTTTTTACCTCACACTGTAAGGAAAACAGTGTGGACTAAGGACAAGTTGTCATCGCTGTTATCAGAAGATACTAACTTTCAAACTGTACTTCCAGACTTTTCTAGGCAACTGTTTTACCTGTGGACAGAGGTGGGTGGCCTCCCCTTATGCAAAATGCCACTGCAGCGTGACCCCCGTTGACAGACTGACTTTTTACAGATGCATCCAGCAAAACCAGCAAAGCTGAAGTGGTATATAAGTAAGACTGCCCAATAGCATAAAAAGGTGTGATATGGAGGGATGCCTCTGTGCAGATCTTAGAGTTAGCTGCTATTCAATATGCCTTTCAATTTTTTATACAGGAACCACTAAATATTGTAACTGATTCTGCCTATGGTGCTAATGTTGTTTTTCATTTAAAGTGCTCTTATTTATGACATGTTGATAATGCCCTTTTCTTTACAGAGTTATGGACATTGCGGATTTTGATTAACAGTCGACAGCACAATTTTTATGTGCTACACATTTGCTCTCACACAGGTTTGCCTGGCCCTATCGTCAAAGGTAATAATTATGCAGATATCACTGTTACACCAGTTATTGTACAAACACTTTTGCACAGGCCAAACTATCTCATGACTTCTTCCACCAAAATGCTTGCTCTTTACACAAACAATTTCAGTTAACTTCTTTGCAGGCATGTGACATTTTACTGTCTTATGCCTCTTGTCGTGGAGTTGCTCCTGCTCCTTTGGCAGAAGGTGTTAATCCTCGAGGCCTGACTGCTACCTCTATTTGGCAAACTGATGTTACTCATATTCCAGAATTTGGTCTTTTGAAATATGTTTGTTATAAATGAAATTATGGAATCGGCTTTCGTAATTGGTTATAAGGTTGGGTTCATTGTTGCATGTATGTTAATTGTTAATTGTCATATGTTATAGTTAATTGTTATGTACCTTTATTGATTGATAAATGCACCTGTTAAAAGTTCTTGTTGAGAAAGGGGAGGGAAGTGGGTGTTAACATCTAGGTCCTAATCAGCGTAAGGGGATAACCCGACAATCATCATTGGAAGGCAGTCAACCAATAAGAGGAGCCCTGGTCACAACAACGATCCAATCAACACTGCACAGAGGTGGGGCTAAGACGAGTTTAAACACTAACCCACAGCCCGGAGGTGTGCTTCTGGCTGTACCCTTGTCAGTGGCAGAGCACCCAGTGCTGTACCCCTCTGCTTTGTTGGATAATTTTATTATTTTATCTTTTTATTCTTTTATTTTTTAATAAAACTTTATAAGAAGTGAGCTTCATTTCTCACATGTTCATGTATCTGTTGACACTTACTCTCGATTTTTGATGGCAACTGCCCACACTGAAGAGAAGGCCTGTGATGTCACCTGGCACTAGCTTGCCTGCTTTGACACTTAAGGTCTTCCAAACACTATTAAAATGGACAGTGGGACAGCCTACACTTTGGAACATACTCGTCAATTCTTACAACAGTGGTGTGTCCCCCACAACACAGGTATTCCTCACTCTCCCAATGGGCAGGTGCTATGATCTAATTATTAAGGTTCTTTAGAAATACCTCTGCCTGAATTAAGGTGCAAACAAGACCATATGCCAGTCAATTGTATGAGTTTTATTTGATAGTAAATATGAGAGAGAGAAGGAGGAAAAGAGAGAAAAAGAGAAGTAGGAAAAGAGGCGGGAGGGACAGAAAGAGGGAGAAAGAAAATATCACCATCCATGGATCCCAATGATGTCGCGTTGATCCTCTCCAGCTGGTCTTCTCGGTGGTGATGGTCCCTCCAGAAAGCACAGAATCCCATGGGTTAATATACTCTCAGGCCAGGTGGCAATGTCCAGGCATGTCCCCCTGGGGGAGGGGGCAGTCTCTTGCAGCAGACTCTGCTCGCTTCACCTGCACTCCTGTGGTGCAAGGCCTCCAGGAAGCATTTTGGGGGGTCTTTGATGGATTATGACTCCCCTGCAGCTGCCTCTTATGTGAAAGTCCTGTGGATGTGGCCTGTGGGGTTGGGGGGTTCCACAGCTGGGCCAGTTTGTGTAACAAAGAATGGGTGTTTATTGCCTCTGACCAGAGGTTATGCCATGCACCCCAAACCTCCTCCCACCTCCATCTTGGCTGTGGGGGGAAGTCTGTGCAAACCTGGCTTCTGTAAGCTGTGCTCTCCACCCACCCCAAACTCAGACAGGGATGATTCTCAGTGCGGCTGGTAGCTTTGGCCTTTGTGTATGCACACCTTTCCGTCAGCCTGAGATGATTGAACAATAGGTTCCCCTTTATCTAATCTCAGCAGTTTGACTCTCAGTCCAAAGTCCCAGTCACGTATTTTCAGGAAGGCTTCTTTGATTGTAGCTTCTTTATATACTTTTTTGTTATAATGAGCAAAACTTTATAGCAATGTTTGAGGCATGAACTATTTCAGTCTCTGACAGCAGGCCATGTTGAACATGCCCACAGGACACTGAAAACCACGCTTGAAAAACAAAAAGAGGGGGAGCTGGGGGGCCCTCATGACAGATTAGCAAAAGCCTTGTATGTTCTCAGTTTTTTGAATCAAGATGAGGTCAGCCAAACAGCATGTGAAAGACAATATTCTTTCGATACAAGGCTTATCCCAGACCTCTGGTGATGGTAAAGAACTTGTTAACAGGGCAATGGGAAGGACCCTTAGATCTATTGACATGGGGCAGAGGTTATGCTTGTGTTTCCACAGGTCACCACATGAAATGGGTTCTTTCATGGTATGTACAGCCATTTGTTGCCCCATACTGATTGGTAGAGGCACTGCGAACGTCTTACTCCCTAAGATGGATGGAGCAAAGGTATAATGCTGTGCATACTGATACCATGTGTGTATTGTTCATGTCATAGGCATATGTTGGTGTTTTGAAAGGTTGTTGCTTTACTACATCTGAAAATGTTTCAGGATCTGTTCAAGTTTTTTAAACATTAAGTACTATTTAGCATAGCTGCCTTTGGTGTGTTTTCATTAATTAAACGAAGGGGGAGCAGTGAGAGATAAAGAAAAGCCTTACTGTTAAATTCTCTTCACTTCTGTTCACTCTTATTCACCAAAAAAGTATCAGGGAAGTGATTGGGTGGGAGAGTGCGTGATTGGCGGTGACACATGGGCGGGCAGGCAGCCAATCTGTGCTTTGCCTGCCTAAGTGGAGAGTATGAAAAGGCTTGTTTTTTTGCACTAAAGAGATTTTCTTCCAACCACCAAGGAGATCTTATGCTTTGTTTCCCAATGCTACAGTTCACAGGTATTTTGGCTGCAGAGGACTGAGATCAGTCAGAAACAGGTAATCAACAGACAGCTCAATATTCTGCACAAGTGCCAAATGCTAAACTAAAAACTATATGACTGTGGATGCTCTAGCAGCAAGTCTTACCTAATAAATTGAAGTACAAAGGTCATAGATTAGGATTTAAGAAACAGTGTGAACCTATTTAAAAAAAATATTTAAGAAATAAAAACAAGAACAAAAAGAAACTAGTAGCCAAACAGGAAGAAATTCTTGACAATGGCTATTGCGAAACCAGTGCCGTAACTTCTCACTTGCCTGTCAGAGTTTATTCAGTCACCACTTTTTCTCCCAGCACAAACCCACAGCGGAGTACTGCATCTTACGGATCCCATTTAAAATCTTTATGAAATTGCCTGGAGGAGTCTGTAGAGTGAATTTACAGCAAGTCTGCAGATGAGACCACACCAGGCAATGAATGCAGGGAGGACTGCCATTTAGAATGGTCGGAGGATTTGGCCAAGAGCTTAATGAAATTAAATTAGCACAAATGGAAGTTTGTCCATCTGCACAGAAGAGCTCCTGGCAATGATACAGGTTGGGAGCTGATTGAATGGGGAGCAGCTCTGAGGAAAAGTGCCTGGAAAGCTGGGCTGACAGCACATGGAGCATGAGCCAGCCCTGACAGCAAAGCCAACCAGCTGCCACCAACCTGATGAAACGGCAAGAGAGAACTCACACACAACTTAACATAAGTCATAAGAGCAAGCTCCATTTATTTTAACGCGTGTGCTCTTTATATACTGTTACAGTGCTTATATTTATTAATCACTGATCTACTCGTTAATTGCAGCAGTTACAGCTTACATTTCTTTCACATTCCATTCCCACATCTTACAAGGTTTTCTCCCTCATTCTTTGTTAATCACAAGTTCACTCCCAGCATACTTCTCACAGTACTTTCAAAGCATACAGGCACAGCTGCACCTTCTTGGCATCTTCCCACGAAGCATTCTCAGGGAAGCAAAGTGCTGCGGCCTGTATATGGTCTCCTTAACTTAACACAAGTTTTGCTGGAAAACTGCGTTTTCCAACATCAACCTGGTGAGGAGCCTGAGCTTTTGCTCTCCAAGGGGAGGCAGGAGACTAGGGCTTATTCAGTCTGCAGAAAAAATGCTTTGGGGGAACCTTAACAGCCATTTATCTGAACATACAGGCAGGTTATCAAAACAGAGGAGCTGGGAGCTTCACAGCAGTGTATGTCAGGGAACATGAAGCAAAGCGCCTTAGCCAAAGAAATGGTCAGATTGGGTATAAACAAACAAAAAAAAATCCTAGGAATAGGTTGCCTAAAAAGGCTGTGTAATCTTTTTAGGTTTTCAAGCCCCAAGTTTTTGTTAAAAGGGACGGCAGAGAGAGAGTCTTGCGACACACTCAATATGAGTTATAAAGCAAGCTCCATTTATTTTACTGTATGAGTGGCTTATATACTGTTATAATGTTTATATCTATTGATTATTAATCTACTGGTTAATTACACAGCTTACAGTTTACATTTTATTGCATTCTACTCTCACACATTGAGGGCTCCTCCTCAGTTCCTCCTCAATTTTCCCATGAGATTCTCTCACAGCTCAGAGGCACAGCTGTGCTTTTTAGGTATCTTTCTCATGGCACCTTCCCAGGGCTGTACTGTGCCCTGTTAGCTAACACAGGCCTTGCTTGCCCTGGCACAAGCCCTGTTCTGCATCACCAAGTGAAGACAGTCCTGGGCAGCCTGATTCGATTCTGCTTTGACAGTAGGCTGGATAAGTGACCTCTTGACAGCCCTTCTCACCCAAGTCTGCAGCTCTTTGCTGACATAGCTCTCTGAGGGAAATAACTTTTCCCTCCCACCATTATATCCCACCACCCATTAGCTTGAATGAACACAAGTTCAATCAGGTTAGTTTAAGGAAGAAGAAAAGAATCAAGCTCACTTTCATTCGAAAAAGCTCCTGTCTGTATCCAAAGCCCTAATAATTTTAGGCAGTATCTTACAATATAATCACTTAATTTTAAAGTCATAGTGATTGTTTTGAACCAACTTGCACGCTCTGAAAAGTATTTGAAATTATGATGTATTTTTTTTTTTTTGAAGGGAAGTAAACATGATTCCTAAAACCAAAAACTTCCAGAGCTTTATAAAGTTCCCATGAGCATATCTACAAGGCAAATAATGTAGAAGAATGTCTATTGCATAAGGAGACATCCTGAAGACTACTTAATGTATAACAATAAAAAAATGAGTTGGTACATTGTTTTGTGGAATCACAGTTCCTCTGCTATTGGGATATTTTGAAATCAGGTAATGTACTTGCTTTTATAACAGTTATTTCAACATAATCAGAATAAAAAGGACATATAGAGGAATACAAACTTAATAAGCCTCAGAGATCTTGTTCTCAGGCAGAGAGAAAACTGTACTTCAAGAGCCTTCTGGTGGCAAGAGAAGAGATTAATATAACTTTGGCTTTAAGATACAGGTTTCACTGACTATTTTGCTTCTTGCTTATGTGCAGACTGTATGTTCATGGAAAGACAGTTTTAAATTTGTCTATATTGCCTTAAAAGAATATTTGGTATAAAAAGCTAATAAATCAATCAATACACACACACAGAAATACCCAAATATATACATGCACAAAGACACATCATGAGAGGTTTCACTGTAAGAACTGTGACATACTTCCATAAAAATGAGTCAAATTATTAGGGCATGATTTATTTCAGGTTCTGTCATAAGGACCGATGCCACAAATTACATGGTCCAGCTGAAATCAGTGAATATTAATGAAATATCAGAGGTCTCAGGAAAACATCTTGGAGTCAGTGTAAAATTATACATGCTTACTCTAGTAATCTCCCTGTTGTAATTATTTCACTGAAATAAGAATGTTCGTATTTGTGTTCACACTGCAGCCCTCTACAGCTGGATAGAAAACAGCATAATTTTTTGAGACTTTTTTTGTATTTCAAAGCTTGCAAAACTATATATAATTAAAATAATCCATATAATCGCTACATAAAGCATAGATGTGTAATCTCTCTCAGAGCAAAACTGGAAACCAAGATACCTACAGTTGCCTGGAAGCTGTGAGTTTGGGAGTACTTCCAAGTTGCATGCTTCTTTATAGATAGGAGACAGGAAAAGAAGCAGTTTGTGATAAAAATCAAAATCAAAAATATGTACTCCTAAGGCTATGCTTGCAATTTCCCTGTGCTATTATAGTTTGATGGAGAGGGAACTGAAGCAATCCATGTCAAGTAGGATATGAGGACAAATCACGAATTTAATAACAGCCTACATCAGCATTGAAAAAGACAATGCAAATAAGGCTTGTTGTCCAAAGGTCATGATCTGACTGTGCAGATTCAGTCCTCAGTGCGATTTAAAGCTGTTTTTTACACAGTGCCTCTACTTTATCATTTTCCAACTGCATATATGACATTACTTCAGGTTCTTTCTCCAAGTCACTCCCTGTCTGTCTTGGAAACCTTTCAAATTAGCTGCACCTTCTGTTAGGGAAAAACACAGAACAAAATATATAAATCCAAATGAAGTTTTTTTCTATGCTTCAAGTTAAATCTCATCTCATATAATCTAATAATACAAAACTGTGTGCATAGTGTTTCAGAGCACACACAGTATTTGTGGACTCAAAGAGAAACAATTATATTGTTGTTTCTAGATATTTACAACTGAACCTTAGCTTTTTTCAGAAAAGTAGTTTTTTATTTGATTTTAGTAACACTAGCTCTGTTATCTGCTTAGCATTCTGGAGGGGCTTTTGGAAAGTCAGCACATCAGTCTCTGTGGGAACTGACAGCTGGCCTGTCTCAGCTCTCAAACACCAACCATGTTACAAACAGCTCATACCCGTGAGAATCTTAGTATGGACAACAGCTCGTACCCATGAGAATCTTAGCATGGACACAGAAGCAAGAAGCAAAACAACAGAGGGAAACAACAAGAAGGAATTTGTACCTGTGAGAGGGAGGCTGTTTTCTGTAAAATATGTGTGCTAAGAATACCTGACCAATAGTGTTGTAGAAGAACAAGTTAGGAGCCAATGGCCATGTGGCGCAAATGTTAGAAAATAGAATAAAAGAGACTTTGTAGTAATAAACTTCCCTTCTACCTTCCTTCCTATTTGGCCTGGAGTTGTGTCTTTGCATGTCGTGCCCATCTCAACAGTGACAAATCTCTTCTACTAAGTATCAAAAAGCTTCGCATCCATCTATTGTTTATAAACGTCTTTTTTTAACAGTGACTGCTTACAGTAATTGGATCTGGATCCTCATGAAAGCCACTGACAAGTGCATAGTTGATTATATCATTAAATATACATGCACAATCAGGGATTTCATCTTGAGAGACAGAAATTCTGTCACAGTAAGATTTTTCTTTCAGAAATGTCAGTAACCTGTCCATTTACTTCTCTCCTTGTTTTTAAGGTTTTTTTTTTCAATTTCTCATTTCTAAACCAAATCCAGTATTCTTTCTGGCTGATGGCTTAGATTATGCACATATTATCTTATTATCCTGATCATCCTCCTCTATTTCGTAAATTCTTTCTACCTACTTGTTAATTTATTTTTACTTAGTGGAGTAGTGTCACACAACTTTCTGTATGTATAAAAGTTAGGCTCACTGTGGCTAGCACAGGTCTTTCCCATGAGAATTTTCTCCTGTGTTTTATAAACAAAGATAAAGTTTGGATGTTATTAAAAACAGTGTCTCAAGATTTAGACAGTTCGGGCCTGGCCAATCAGGCCTAGGGGGAGGTTTCTGACTGACCAATCTGGGTGACCTCTGAAAAATCTATATAAGTTGGAATTAAAATACTAAAACGCTCTCTTTTCATGCCACGCTGAGAATCCGGGTCTTTTTCTCTGCTAGCGGCTCAACAGTGACAGCTCACTGTGTTCAAACAGCTGATTTCTCCTTCACCTTTTCCCTCAAATACATTTCTTTTTATTCCAAACTAGGGATAAAACCACATAATCTTTTTTGTTTCTTCCACACTGGCACACTTCAATTGATCTGCAAAAGATGTCTGAATATGTTGAAGCTGAACAGCTGAATACAATACTTCAATCACTGCCGAAGCCAATTTTTACAATATTTTCTAAACAAAAACAACAACAGAAAGAAGAACAGCAGCTCATAGACTGGATTGTTTAATCTCTTATTTAACTGCTTTGGGCTGAACAACTCCTGTTTTGATGATTGATCTGCACCCCTGCATCATAAAAGTGCCAGATTCTGCTTCATTTTTAGAAGTCTCTGAAAGGCAGTATTGCTTCTCAAAGTTATCAGTTTAAGGGTTATTTTGTTTCTTTTTTCCCATTAAATGTAACTTTTGTCCAAAATGTAAACATGATTGTCCCAGAAGGCAGGATGACAGATATGCTAAAACTGCTTTTTCTATCACTTCTGTAATCATGTGAAATCCACAGGGAAAACAAAAACATAAAACCACATACATTAGATGACCTACATAGTCTTGAAATTGTTGCTAAACCAATTTTTATGTTTTGCACTGTGTTAAGCTGAAAAATAACTCTTAAATTATGCAACACATGAAAAACTCAGCTGTCTTTGTCAAAAAATTGGAAAGCCTGCATACAAAGAAATTTAATTTCATTGCAAACTTGTCATTAAGCTACACGCTCATTGGTAAGGCATCTAGAAGGAATTCTTACCCCTGCAGAGTTTACATAGAAATTTCATCAGTATTACAAAATGTTTAGAAGATTAGTGCAGATTTAAGAAGTAAAAGGTATCTGAGGCAGGATTTTATGTACCTGTGAGTTGCCTGATGAGGTTCAACCACCTTGGGAAGGACTCCAATGGGTATAATAGCAGGTAGGTTGCTGCAAGCAGCCAAAAGGTCATTTTAAGTTCTTCCAGAAGATTTTAGCAGTCTGTAATTAGGAGACCATCTAAATATCATTGAAAATATTCAAGTTGCTGTGAGAGTTTGGGTGTTGGCTGTGAAGTCCAGCAGCTGCAGAAGTCTTTTGTTATCAGTTAATGTGGGATATTAAGAGAATTTAAACTGAATAGCCCCTGGCAGGGGCAGGAGACTGATTGAGGCAAAAACTATGTTTTACCTTTTGCATAGGTGATTAGCAAGAGAAGTTAAGCAGAGATGATAGCGATCATCTCTGACATTAAACCAAGTTCTTGTAATGGCTAAAGTTATACTTTGTAACAGTACAAAACCATAATGTTTCTGTTCAATAAAGGAGACTTTATATGAACCAGATTGAGTCCCCAGTTCAAATGCCGACAAGTTGCAAAGTCGTTTTTATAAAATAAAAAAAACTCTCACTACTAACAACCTCCATGAACTAATGTGACAAGACAGCTATATCAGCTGCTCAGGGCTGAGCAATCAGAAAACAAAAATATTTCAATTGCACAGGTGCCAGGTGTACCTATCACTGATCATCTTCAGAGTGTTTATATGAAGAAGCTTTGCTGAGTTCATGATGACAACTGACAGATCTGTCTCCTGATGCCCTTTCCAAGACACTGTGATGCTGAAACTAAACCACTCTTCAGTACTGAGAGCTACAAATTTTGATCAATTCTTCTTTTTTGTTTAGGACCAAGCTGAACAGTAATCAAGTGAAGCAAAGGTGATTAACAAAACAGATACACCCCCTGGCTTTAAACCCTTGGCTCAGAGTGTGATTAGCTGTTAGGTAATAAAATAGCCCTGCATCAGCTCACTCAGCTGAAGTCCCTCCTACTGTGTAGGGTAGAAGAAGAGGAAGATCTATCTTTTTGCCACTCTCCCATTGTGGAGAGCAGGACAAGCTCTTCATAGCTGTTACAGTCACAATTTAGGAACGACAGAGTTTATCAACCATAAAGTGTCTTCTCCAGAAGGAGTATTTGTGTACACTCATACAAAGCCATGAGCTGGTCTATACTAAATTACGAACTGCTACATAAAACCTCACAACACAGGCTTAGCTAAACTCTTGGCAAACTTACATTTGGGTGCACTACAACCCTGATAATATCATGTATTGACAAAACTTATGCCTCCCAAATGTGTAAGTTTAGTGTTAAAACAGGTGATTTTGGAATAAAAGAAGGGCTACTCTAAATTATTGCCATGCACATATACATACACATGCACACATGTACGCACATGCACATACACACACATATATATAGTATGTGTGCCTAAATACATATATATATGTGTGTGTGTGTATATATGCACCTTTTCCAAATTTGAAGTGTGGAGGCTTCTCAGTTTAAGAAAACCAGGAGACTTTAGCAGATGACTTATTACAAAATCCTATCCATGCCCACAGCTTTTAAAGATTAACACAATTTACACAGTACTCCCACAAAACTCCAGACAGAATATTTGTAATTCAGATTTGGCTTGCAATGTATTCATTTACATTTTATAATGACTTTAGCAGTCAAAAAAAAAAAAAAAAAAGAATGAAATAGGTTTTTCCCCAGATACCAGAAAATAAAATGAACATATTTAGTGCAGCAGTAGTAAGACCACAACTTCAGTTTTGAATATCACCATCAAGAAAAGAAATTGCAGCAGCCAGATTAAGCACTTACTTTGCCCTAGAAACTTTATGAAACACAGACTGTGAGTAACGAGGTCGACTCTCCTGCTAGGATTTAAAAGTTTAATAAAAGACAATAGGGGGCAGATAAAAACAAAAGGTCAGTGCTGAGTGCTTTGGCATTCAGCCAAAAAAGCACACTTGGTATGGACAGAAACACCTTTGTATATACCCTTCAGCCTAATGCATATTTGTTGCTGTGGCCCTGGTGCAGTTGAGCGCCCCCAGCTCCTCACACTACACCAGAGCACCACGAGATGAGTCTTGGGAGTAAAGAGCTTCTAAGGTCAGGGTGACTAGAAAGTATGCTCCCAGAAGGCATTGAGAGTAAGGAGATTAATATGTACCAGCACATCAGCCTATTGGCCCAGCTCCTCTATCCTCTCCTGTTATTAATATGGTATAGTTCTAGAAAATTTGCCTTTGTTTGTCTCTGCCGGGTTCTGTCATTGGAAAATATGCAGTTCTCTACCCTCTCCCCCTTGTTCTCCCATTTGTTTAAGTAAATGTCAATCCCGAACTCTGTAAACCCCATTGGTTCCTCCGCGGTTTCCCCCTCCTTCCCTTAAAAGCTGCGACACAACGCAGTCCGGGGCTTTCGAGTCACCGATCCTGCCCCGTCCCGTCCCTCCTCCATCTCCCCTTACCGTTTAATAAACCTCCTGGACCGCCGATTTGACTGCCTGCGTCCCTTGCCTCTGCTCCCAGTCTCCGGGTCGCTCTGCTCTCCCGAGAGCTCTGCCTCTTCCCAGCCACTGTGCCTCCCCCCGAGAGCGAGCTGCCCTGCCGGGGCTCCGAAGAAGCGGCCAACCCGATCTCAAACTGAGTTAGTGGGTTGCAAACCCCATCACATATTCACCAACAATTATGCATATTCATATTTTTCTCCAAACTAGTTTGCATGTTGCAGGAACTGCTTAGCCTAGCTCCTCCTTGGATATTCCTCCTCGGAGCATGCGCAGTCCTCTTTAATTGATTCTGTTATCACTCCCAGATCGTGGTTTCTGCAGACGACAGGTGCTGATAGTTGGAATGTTAGTGGCAGGGTCTGTTCGTGGGATGTTATCCAGTTCAAGCAGGCAGTTCAAGTATTCTAACAAAATTATAACAGCTATTTCACTACTACGTCTAAGCTTAGCTAGCACCAGAAAGGAAGACCTTAGTCATCATTACACAGCAATTTTTCACAGCAAGGCTACTTCTGTAAGAAAAGAATTAAAATCATACACATAATTGTCACAAGCGGAGACAGAGGGTGGATAGATTTTGCCAGTTGCCCAGGCCTATGACAACTAGTGACCAAACCTACTCAGAGTGACCAGCACCCCAAAACCCAGTCTCACTCACAAGTTCTTATAAAGACAGCCGATTTATGTCTAATGTAAAATAGATTATGGTTTATTAGACACAGGTGAGAACGGAACACAGAACTAGACAATTTTTACTACACAAAACATGAAAAGCTATTCATAACTAAAACAAACATATATATGTTGCCCAAAATAAGGAGATTAAAAACAATATAGCGCTAAAAATGAAAAAGGTACCTATTAATATTATTGTAGCTAGCAAAGAAGAATACAATTTAGGAAACTAATGCTTCTTATCAAATCAAATTTCTGGAGCTGGGGATGCATTAGGCCCTCTCTCAATCCCTTAGGAAGTAACCACAGAGTCTGTGTCCAAGCCCAGGGGAGAAGACTTTATTTCACTCTCCAATGTCCATGTAGAAAAGCTTCTACCTTTCCAAGGTTTCATGGTGTTTTTTATAGGAAAAGAGTGTGTGTATTTGCGGTCACTCGAAAATTCTCCACATTCTCTCAGTGTCTCACCTTGACCTCCAGACGCCAGCATTCAATAGCCCGGATTAAGCTATTGACTTAATCTGAGCCATCGATCTCTGGCCAGCAATCAGGGAGAGAGAGAGGGGGAGGGGGGTTGTCCTGCCACAATAGTATCCATTGTAATATTTGCGAAAAGCCAACATTATGATATGTAGTTATCACACAGACCCTCTAAACCCCCTCTTAAAAACTGGCATCTGAAATTCTAATGAAATCTCAGCTCAATGAGGGACTTGTCATCTTTCCTCCGAACACAGTAACTCTATATGCATTCTTTAGTAACTAAATGCATGCACCTAAAGCCCCATTAAAGTTAATGGGAGTTACATGGGCACCTAAGTGAGAATGACCCTATAAATATTCTTAAAGGGCATATAGAATGAAAAAGCAAAGTCTTCACAAGTAGATTTTTTTTTTAATGATGTAAAATTTCTGCAATTTGGAATAAGTTCCAAACTTATTGGAAAGAAAGAAAGAGCAATGGGAGGAATTTCCAACCTGGCTTTAAATTACAATTGCAGGAAATCAGGCTGCTTCTTTCAAAACTGGAGATAATTAAAAGTCTCCAGCTGAGTTATATCTCTCTGCTGTTGTGAATAACTTAAGCAAACTTCTTCAAAGACCATGATGCATGCACCAAGATTGATAAATTTAACTAACCCTTAAAATCCTTTGTTGAAGAATGGTTAATAGAGAAGGGACATACAGACTTGGACAAGCTGTTTCTGGAACAATAGTCTTATTTAGCTAATTGCCAACCCTGTGTCCAATCAGAAATTAGGGCACAGTGACCCTGCTGCAACATTAGGATAACGGTACCGATAGAGATGTGCAAGAACCAATAAGATCATAGAAAACCAGACAAAGTTAGTATGTATCCATACATAAGGCATATAGCCAGACGTAGGGCGTTGAAGCAAATAGCCAATAATAGTATGCGGTTACAGAATATGCATTATCTAATTAACCACACTATAAGTATGTATGCTGAAATTCAATAAACTGAAGCTTGTTGTACATTCATATTGGATGTGTTCGAGTTTCCTTTCCCCAAGTCTGCCGCAATCCTTGCCTTCAAAAGGTTTTCTTTCCTTTTCAGAAAACAGGACAGCACATTTAAAATAAAACCTGAAAATGTTCTGAGCACATTTTCTATTTTAACTACAGTTTAGGTAAAGGGCACTCCATCTTTTCCATCAAAAGCCAAGAAGCAAGGTAGATACAGCTAGTTTCCTAGATTTGCTCTTATTTATTGAGTCCAATGAAAATAGGTAAGGAAAACATAAATCCAACACTGGGGAGGAAAGGAATGCTATTTTTCCCAGAATTGTGAAAACCAACTTCATGGATAATACACTTGCAAATTTAATAGTACCTTACTAAATCAGTGGCTGCATTACTTCTATTTCCGCATTGGGGAAATAGAATATAAAATTTTAATAGTGCACAGAATTAAGAAACAACCACTTATCATAGTCACTAGGCTGGCCCAGGATATTTCTCAGCATGACAAAACACCGACAGCCCTCTTTTACATATTTTGCCTATACAAGCACCTAAAAAATCCAAGATATCTGTTGCAAGGGTGGGGAGAAATTACATGGAAGCAGGAATGGAAAATCTCTCCCACAGTTAACAAATAATAGTACCACTTTTCACAGTTCCGTAAACAAGATCAGCAAATACATCTGGGTGGTTCACATAAACACAACTTGTCCTCCCTAACTTCTTTTTCTCCTCTTGATGCCTGATGATTTTTACTTTTGCTTTTTAATATACCCTTTCATATTTTTATATGCCCTTTTATATATTTTTATACCTTTTTTATTTCCTCTGTGTTCTCTATACCCTTAGCGTACATACTTATAATTTTTGATATTCTAGCTTTATTTTGGGGTTCAAAAGGCAGGAAGACCAAACATCCCCAATACGAGGCCAGTGAGCCCTATGCTATCCCAAAACTCAAGGTTTCAACCTTGGTTGAAACTTTCTCTCTGGAAGATATTTAGTAAACTGGGCTCAAGCTTCACCTGGGGGGAATTCTATAGAGTTGGGGGACATCACTTCATAAGCTTCTTATTGAGGGATCCTAGACAGATATGCTAATTTGCAAGGTCTATAAAAATTGTATATGTTATACTGAGGGCATCTCAGCCTGTTCCACCTTGAAGAGCTGTGCACCTACAATCCTATTAAAATACCAAAGTAAAACCCTTTTATCCCTCTAACTGTGTCTAGCTCATATTTCTAAAACCAGCAAAAGCCAACAGCCTCACCTTCCTAGCCTGGGGATAACCCATATTGCCATGCACAAAACACTTACTGCACCTGCTCCCCATCCCCAAATTGTCTGTATTTGAATTCTACCTGTTTCCTCTCTGTACCCATCCAGTCCCTTATTTTGTCCTCAATATCATCAGTCATTTTCTTTTTTGGAATTTGAATCTGAGTCTTTCTTAAAAATTTTATTCCAATTCTCAGCTTCTCCCTAAAGGCTTTAAATTCCTTTTCTCAGAATGCTCTTTCTACTGCCCTGAAATTTACATTCAAATTCAATTTCTCTGTATCATCATAGTGTCCTCCAACATTCCATTCACACAGCAAACTAACCTATTATCAGCTTCTTTTCCCAATTCCCACATTTTTTCAAACGTAGCCTGCACAAACCTGCTCTTTCCTCCAATATATTACAGTTTCTTGTTCTAACCTATTCCAATAATTGTCCCTATGTCTATAAAAATGCTATATCTTTTGCATCCCTATGAAAGAGGGGGGAAAAAAAGAAAGGAAAGGAAAGGAAAAAGAGAAAAGAGAAAAGAGAAAAGAGAAAAGAGAAAAGAGAAGAGAAAAAGAAAAAGAAAGAAAAAGAAGAAAGAAGAAAGAAGAAAGAAAGAAAGAAAGAAAAGAAAAGAAAAGAAAAGAAAAGAAAAGAAAAGAAAAGAAAAGAAAAAGAAAAGAAAAGAAAAGAAAAGAAAAGAAAAGAAAAAGAAAAGAAAAGAAAAGAAAAGAAAAGAAAAGAAAAGAAAAGAAAAGAAGGGAAGGGAAGGGAAGGGAAGGGAAGGGAAGGGAAGGGAAGGGAAGGGAAGGGAAGGGAAGGGAAGGGAAGGGAAGGGAAGGGAAGGGAAGGGAAGGGAAGGGAAGGGAAGGGAAGGGAAGGGAAGGGAAGGGAAGGGAAGGAAAGGAAAGGAAAGGAAAGGAAAGGAAAGGAAAGGAAAGGAAAGGAAAGGAAAGGAAAGGAAAGGAAAGGAAAGGAAAGGAAAGGAAAGGAAAGGAAAGGAAAGGAAAGGAAAGGAAAGGATTCTCCTTGCTTTCTATTTCTGTGTTCAGTTGAGAAAGGAGTGGTCAAATAGATAACCCAAACCTATTTACACTTCAACCAGTCTTATTTCTTTGATCTTTTGCCCCTTCCACCAGCACAGCACCCATCCAAGGCTGAAGGCTGATAACAGTTCTGGCCTTGTGGATTCCCTTAATCTTATCAATATAAAGGGGGGCAAGAGGAATCTGTTTGAAGCCAGCACAAGAAATTGCTAATAATATTAATGACTTATGAGAAGTAAATTGTATAACCACTCCTATCCTGGGGAATGTGATGAATATGTATGAATTTTACCTATAACACTGTGTCTTTGGAGGTACTGAGGTGTGTGTGTTTGTGGAGTGAACTCCCCACACCCGGTGCACCAAATAAAGCAAATACCCACTTCTCTGACTTTATCTCTGAAGTGCCTCCGGGCTCGATTGAGGCGAATCACGGTCACTCCACAGCTTTGGGAATAAGGAAAAGTAACTAAGATATTTTCAGATCCACCATGCACAGTAGAGAAAAAGACCTCTGCATATGAATTTTAACGCATTTACTTACCATATGTACACTAGTCTCTGCAGAACATGGGCAAAGCAATATTTTTGCAAAGCCATATAATTTATCCAAAGTGGAGCAACATTTTTTTAAAAAGTAGCAAAAAGCAAATTTTATTACATTTTGTCATAAAACCAACCTGCATCTCAAATGTTGCATCTCTGCTTTACCACATAAGTGCATTAGAACTTGGCAACTAAAGGGTTATATATATGTTGGTGTTTTTTCCCTTATCTCATTCCACTGAAATGGCTGAACCTTTTTTTGCTGAAATTATCCCACTCTAAGTGTATACCCAATGTGGGAGAACATCTACATTGGCAGGAAAGTTAGGTTTCAGAAATTAAGGAGTCTTAACAAAAACGTTCTTGCTCCTCCAACAGCACTAGCAAACGAGAGCTCAATGTGTGATAATTATCAGGTAATCTTTCTTCACTGCACCTTCCATTTTACACTCAATTGAGCTCTTATATTCCCTCTCACTTCTTTTGTTTTCTTTTTTTTTTTTTTTTGCTGCCCAACTCATTGAAATCTTTGGACCAATCCAGGCAAATCTGATGGGGATCTGGGGCAGGAGCACAGTTAAAAAGTGCTGCAGGGTGAGGCAGGGGGAGCTGTCATGCTCAGGTGTTTTGTGGTGGTGGTAAACGTGCAGTAACTGACCTTGGTGCTTCCCCTTTACTGCAAGGTGCATTGCTACCAGAACAGAGCATCTGCCATTCTCGGAAACTGTCCAGGCTGTGTTTCTGTCAAAAATATTTTGTCCAAAGACATAGCACAAATTCTTATCATAAACTGGACTTTCTAAGTCAGTGATCCATCATTTTGTTCCATAAACTTTGGCACAGTCCTCCATCCAAAAATGCAGTAGCTGACCATAGATGGAACCAATATTAATATGAGAAGGATGAGGATGCAAAGCAGATCTGGGAAAGGAAAAAATTATTTCTTCATCCCTACTTTCCCTCCCAGACACAAATTTCTTCCAAATGCCTTTCGGAAGTATCTAGTTTAAGTGAGCAATTGAGTCAGGGTAACAGAAGTATCTAGTTTAAGTGAGCAATTGAGTCAGGGTAACAATCTGACTTTTCTCAAGCCCTTTCTTACACGAAACACAATTGCTTTAAGACAAAACAGAGAATTTTTTAATTTCAGAGGCATTTTTTCTGCTAATGGAAAGCAAGCTGCCATTTTCCACACTAAGCAGCACAGTTTCAGAGCTGTTGAGCCCTGGAGCTTTCTCTTACTCTTCAGTCTCAGAAGCTCTACTGCAGCACTTCTCCCAGTCACTGAGTTCAGATAACTGAGAAGTATTTTTAACTGAAGCCTAAATCTATTAAATACAATTTGTGGTTAAGTAACACTAAGGATTTGATTAAAACCTGGAATACCAGGCGTAGAGGAGAGAGAAAGAAAGATGAAAAAGAGTGGGGAAATCAGAATAAAAAAGCTCCCAAAATGCAGAAAAAGGAATCTGTATTCATGTGTAACCTCTGATTTTTTGTCTCTTTATCTAACAAATAAAGTGAAAAATAGAGAATGCTGAATGTTTCAACAAAAGGAAAACGCCTACAGACCATAAATTTGTGCCAGTTTTTAAAACTGATTAACTTTGAAACATCAGATAACAAACAGGAAAATAAATTACTTAAATCTTTATAGAAATATGAACATCTGCTGTTTTCATTTATATTGGAATCTCATCAAAACACTGCATGTCTTTCCTTTATCAACTATTTCCTAGTTTTATCTTTTCATTAAAGGGAAGGAGAGCAAAGACACCCAGAAAGAGAAATCACATGCAGTGCAAACAGACTCAAAAATTATATTTGAAAAAAAATCTGAAGCAATTGTTGCATCTTTAATAATTTCCCAATGAGATATTTTAGAAAAAAAAAAAAAAGTAGCAAAAAAAAAAAAGGAAAGTTGATAATCTAAGGGTGTAAATGCATAAATATCCAAGATAACTCTAAAAATCCTGATTTTAGGAGAACACAAGCTGAGCATTTGTGAGTTCTGAAGCAAGGTTGTTGTAAGTGTTGTTTACTCTATTTTTAACTAGCACCCACTTAACATTATAACCACCCTTGTACATAAAAGAAAGCTTAGTAACTGCCCCTTCATTTCAGTTTTAATAGAAACACTGGATAATTCAGGAACCTGGCTAAAAATAGAGAGAATAGTAGATCTGACTTCCCATTTCTAAGATGATAAAACTCTGAAAGGTTTCTGCTCAAAATGTTATGTTGTAGCTAAAAAAAAAACTAAAACAAACAAACAACAACAAATTGAAAACTAACAACCCCCCCCCCACCACACACACACACAAAATCACAACATAAATAGACCTAATCTTTAGGAAAATGTTGCAATGGAAATAATCAAGATCTTCAGAACCAAGTAAGTGGCTTTTTTTGTTGCATCAAAACAAAAGATTGCTGTATATCACTTCAGTGCTCCAGAAGGATAAAATAATCTACCTATCCAACAGCCATAGCCTTGTTCATTTACTCAGTTGTTTTGCCTCTCTTCCCCAAGATGAGAAAAGTGGTGCAGTTTGCTGATGTGGAATTCTACACAGAATACTGAATTCCCCTAGTTCACAATGAAGTTCAGTTGGACATAGGCAGGACAGCACTGGTCCGGTCATTTATTTATAAGAAAGATGTAGTAAAATATAGATGGTTTCCCAAGATTTTTTCCACATTAATTTCACTCAAAGTTTTAAAAAAAACTTTTAAAATTTGTTTTCCCTGATATTTTCTCCCCAAACCAAGTGTTTTCTGTGTTTGAAGCCTGTTTTTCTAAATCCTCCTGTCTCCAACTGAGGAAATAAAAAACCCATAACAATGTGCAGAATAATAAACACTAGAGGACTGAAAGGGGATAGAAAGAACTGCAGTTTCATTCTGCCCACTAATATCAAATACAACTTTTTAAATAAAGTCAAAAGAGGGAAATTTTCTCCATTACCACAACCATTAAAATTTTCAATACTGCAAAAGCTATTTTTCAGTAAAAACATTTGGCATTTGTCAAGCTGACAAAAAAGCAGAACTAACAAGTGTGAATATATCATTTTCTCAGGAAGGTCAAAAGTACAGATATTATGCAGAAAGCTTAGCTGTTCTGTTTCATAAAATGTTTTCTTATTCAACCCAGCTCAAAATCAGTATGTTTTCACTAAGCTTTCACCTCATTTCTGCTTAGAACAAACTGGGTTAAGCCATGGCATCAGCAAAACTGTGAATTAGGTTCTCTTTAAGACTAAGACCTTCTAAGAGTAGGCAAACATACTAGAAGACCCAGAAATTAGTATCTTTTTGGTGCATCTCATCCTGTTCTACTCACAACATACCAGACTGTTGACAAGTCTGATAATTTTTTAATAGCTCTATTTCCAATTACTGAACATCTTGAAAACTCCACAGAATGTGTGGGATGCTGCATTCTTCAGCTTCATGTGTATGATCATATGGTTTGATGGAGTAGGTTGAACCTCATAGAATTCAAAGACTACCCATGTATTTCAAGATGAGTGCATTTTTTCCTGGACAAAGCCAACATTGAGACGCTCTGTGCATAGGGAGAGCTGCACAACTCAGCAGAGCAGAGACACTTCCCTTGACACTTGTAAAGGCAATGTGGATTTTACACAAAAATAGGGAAAATATTCGTGCACTTAAAAGAAACACCTTTCTTCCACCTTTTCGCAGCTTCTATTCCATCAGTCCAGAGTCCACTCCTTCCCTCTTATTATCCCCATAGGTTAATCAGTCCCTTCAGCAAGGTGAGGAGAGGCAGGAGGTGTGTTATGATCCAATTAGTGAGAGATGCCTCTGCCCAAATTAAGGTGCAAATGAGACCATATGCCAAAGTCAATAACAGGGATTTTATTTAACATTAAATGTAAAGTAGAGAGATTGAAATAAATAGAAAAGATGGGAGAGGGAGGGAGAGAGAGAAAGAGAGTGGTAGAGAGAGAGAGAAAGAGATCAAGCAGAAGACAGTCACCACCCATGGATCCAGAAGCTTCACATTGGTCCGTCTTCATCCAGGCCTTCTCAGTGATGGAGCTCCCAGGTCATTCTTCTGGGAGCACCACCTTTTTACAGTCCACGTTCTGGGTATCCATGGGGTGGTTGCAGATGCTGTCCCATAACTTGGGGTGATACATGTGTGAGCAGTTGCCTCCTTTCCCACAGTTTGCCAGAGTGGGAATTTTTGTCCAGATGCATTAATCAGGATTTGCTAAACCATAGCTTGTCTCACCAGGCCTGAAATTAGCTCCTTCCTGTCACAGATTCCTCCTTTCTGTGTTTATGTCAAGTTCATGCTGCAGTGGTTGGTGTTACGGCAAGTTCCTTCTGTGACCTTGGCAGGGCATGAGACAGGCAAGTGTGCCCTTTAAGTCCTTACAAGGTGAAGGACATTGGCTACCATCAGTACAAATCTGTTTCTCTCTATTCCTTTCTTCTCTCACTTTTCCCCTGCTCCAGTGTGGGGTCCCCATGGGATCTGCAGTTTCTTCAGGAATATCCATCTCCCCTAGCATTGGTTTTCCACTGCCACAGTAAGTATCTTCTCCATCACTGTGTAGCACCCCCTTTTCTGTCTCTCCTCTTGAGGGTCTTAGGGCTGTCTCTCTCACTGTTCCCTCCACCATTCTGTCCTCCCTTACCTCTGCTGTTCCCAAGGTGCTGCCCAAGGCTGTGGGGCTCAGCTATGGCCTGCAGTGGGTCAGCTGGAGATGGCTGGAAGCAGCTGCATCCAGCGTGGAGCAGCCCTGGCTGATCTTCAGAGGGGAACTCCAGCAGCCCCCCACTACAAAAAACCTGCTCACCTACAGCCAATACACTGGCTTATGTACTCCCTAAATCCTTCTTCCTGCACAAAGCACAGTGCTGCATCCCCACAGGTTCTGTGTCAGCCTGGAGAACTCTCAGGCCAGAGGCCAGAGAGAAGAACAAACCCCATGTGCCTCAGTCTCCTGCATGCCCTCAGTTTTTACAGCAGTCCCTCTTGTTGCCCTTCACACCAGTCACTGATTTCAGTGCTAACTGAGCTTTGACTGTCCATTCCAATACACTGGCGCAATGTCTTCATATTCCTCCTAGAAAGCACAACCCTGCTTCCACCTTCTGTGTAGTGCCTTTTTAAAAATTTAAACATTTAATCTCAGTCAGGATTTTCCTGTTTATCTGTGTCTTTATCTACTTCAAGGTTCTCCAAAAGGCAGAAGTTCCCCACAGTGCAAGGCTGCACATGCCTTCCATTATTATTCCCCAATCTATATTAATCATAATTATATTATAAAGTTTGTAATGTAAACACATAATCTACTGTCAAATCTTCTGCTAGGCTTTTGTGCATCATGCCTGGCTTGAAAGTTGCTCGCAAGAACTGTATTACTGCCATTTGTCATTAATATGACGCACAGCATCATCAGCCCCAAATATCAAAAACATTTCTGGTTAACCTTGGGAAATCTATCAAAATTATTTTACTATCATTTGGCAATTGCATTATTGTAGATTTTGCAGCAGTTGCTCTCACAATCAAACATCCCCAAAAAAATGTCTATGAGATGCTGAGCTACTAGACAGCGTATTTGTCAAAGCATTAAAATCAGGAAGGTGAACAAACCATATTCTGGTGTCTGACAACATATGTCAGAACAGGCAGGAGAGCTAAGAGTTAACTGGCACAGCTTGTGTGTGCACAACTTAGAACTGGAACAATTTCCTAAGCCCCTGGGTCTCATTCTCTGATGTTACAGAGCTTACCTTACCACAGTTCCATCCATACCAGGTACCAAGCTACTAGGCATAATTCAGTCACCATCTCCCAATACAAAAAGGTTACTTCAAAACAGGATTCCTCTGAAATGTATACATTTCCATTGAATTCCAAATGTAGGTTTGAATTTTTTGAATTGCCAGGTTTTTTGAATTGTCAGTTTTTCACTCACTTCTTGCACTAACTTTGAGCATTAGTTTAAATGGACCTTCTACTTCAGTAATCTTTACCTGCCTTCATGCACCTTTAAAAGATAAACATCCGCTTTCAGATTTCATTTTGCCAAACTCACATGGCATCCTGGGGGTCTCTTTCCCAAATATTCATGCCCATTTGTGTTAGTAGTTTGAGTACATTGTTCTTGAACATGGATGAACAGAATTGTCCACAGCACTCTAGATGAATCTAGCAGCACCTTTTACAAAATATTACTATTTTCCGTATTTCATCCATACAGATTGTGCATTTGTCCTTCATTTCCGCACTTGCCTCTTTCGCATTTGTCTTCTTCCCCATGTCAAGTAACAGCGGTAATGTAGACTTGCACCATTAAACAAGCTCTCATTTTTCTGCCCGACATTTTTTCAATAACCACCCCAGTTTGTACAGAAATTCTTGTAATTTGTCTTAGAGTCATATTATGGTAACTTTGTATTCTATCGTTAGCTTATTTGCTCAAAAATGTGGTCTTGTGACTTTAACTACACTCAGCAGCGGAGAGAAGCACGGGTTGTTTTGAAAATTTTTTCCCCAGGCTTCGCTGTGAGAGAGCAAGGAGGGGGGGAAGGAGGACTCTCTCTCTCTCTGGAGACTGCGCGCTGCGAGGGCTGTCGAAGTTGCTAGCTCTGTTCCGTTTTTTTGGTTTTTTTTCATTTTTCTTCATTTGGACTCCTTTCCTTCGATCTGCTTTGTTGCCCGAAAACCCAAGGGGGCCCGGAGGACAGCAGAGCTCCCAGGGAGCTACTGGGGCAACTCCGCCTAGCCCCACCCCGGCGGGCCCGGAGAGGAGAAACTACGTCTGAGGAAAAAAGGACACTAAAATTTACTAGCTTTTTAATTAGGTTTAATAACTCTTTTTCTCTTGTTTTCATCTTCTTCTGTGCCTTGCAGGGCACTCTGCGTGGTTTTGTTAAATAAATAGTTTTTTCTTCACTTCCATCTGAAAAATTTTGTTGTGAGTGGGGGAGGGGATGTCAGAGCCCTTGGCTCTCGGAGGAGGCGTTTGTTCAGAGCGCTCCTCACCTGGAGAATTTTATCATTAATCTAGGACAATATTTGGTGCCCAACTTATTAATTAATACTTATTTTAACAACCATAGCTGTGTCTTCATTCAGTACCTTCCAATCACATATTATCAGTATATTCCTATTTCAGTATCCATCCTATGGCATTAGAAAAGTTATTTGCTATGTCCTGAGCTGTATCATAAAATAAACATATTTATCATAGTGTTTGCCTAGCAGGGTTCAGAATTATCTGTTTTAGAAAAATCCCCAGCCACCTGCATTTCAACACTAAATGCTGAGCAGCAAGTAGCCTACATGAGTTGAGTTTTTGCCGTGAATTTACTTTTTATTACACAGGAATTACTTACTGGGCTAAAATGCTAAATGTATAGTTTCAGCTGGAGTTTGGCACAAAAATAAAGAAACAAAATAATGCCCACCATGCAGTGTTCTAGACAGATAATGCTGAGAAACAAAGTACTTTATTAATTATTAAAGACTTTAAGTAGCTGACAATATTTTCAGACAACTTTAGAGGATGATAATTTCTCATATTTTCTCTAGCAGTTTAGTCTGAGCACATATAACCCATCCCTATGACATGCTAGGCTGACCTTGCAATTTGTGAACATTATGGCTCAGAACTATGTGGGAAATCTTTGGCCAGTTTCTATGCTCAATAACAACATATTTCACACTAGCAGTAGAGGATTGTTAAATTTACATTCTGTTCAAAGGTTTAATTAATTTTGGATAAAGTCAGAATATCTTGCCTCAGCTTCCTGGCAAATAAAAGGGCTAATTTTGCCCAAGATTCTTATTGCTTGGTTTGGGGAAGGAAAAAAAAAAAAAAAAAGGAAAAAAAAAACCTAGACTACAGTTTCATATTCAGTGATTATATTTTTAATGGAATAGAGCACTTCACAGCAGAAATGTAACACAAAATGTTAATATATGGAAGATGCAAATTTGATCCTGCAGAAATAAAGCATAATAAATATTAGCCGATATACTAAAGCACAACAAAAACAGCTAAATAGGAATCTATCAGTGAAGCATCCTGCGTGTCTTAATGTAACTTTACTAGAATGCAAATTAAATTTATCTATGTAAAACCTGCTTTTGTTCAAACACGAAATGTTGGTTTAAAAATGTGTGTATTAGTAAATATAGAAACAGCAGATACTAACAGGAATAGTTATCATATTTATTAGTTAAGCATGCTCCCTAACTGACTGGTGGCAATGTCTAAATTTGCAGAACATGTTATTCAAATATTCTGTGTCAGTCTTTTACAGCAAAGTGATTTGTGCCTATACTAGATTTGTCAAATGTTTAGTTAGTGATTCAAATTTCCTTGGCTATATCTTATATTAAATCAATATGCATTTTTTTAATTTCTAACATATATAACCAGTTACTGTTTTCCTCTTGCACTAACCCTGCTGCTGTTGCAGAATGTAGGAAATCAGGATATAGCATTATCATTCTCTCCTTTTCATTGTATTTTTCAAGATGCATTCTGATGAGACTCAATAGGCAGATGTGTGAAGACTGAAAAGTGTTTTCCAGCCAGTAAAAGAAGTATTCCTTTCTGTACCAAATTTACCTCTAACCCCCAAACTGCCCCTAACTGCTAGTAATAAAGCCCCGAGTTTTGTTTTGCATCCAATAATTTCTAGAATATCTAAGAATATCATAGTACACAAGACATGACAGGAAGCAGAACACAACACTACTCTTGCAATTCGTGTATGGGATCATACTCTCAACCCCAGTGAATCAATGAGCTTCCTGGTATATGAATGTCATGGGACATAATCTGTAAGGGTGCTTAACCTGACTTTTCCTTGATCTCAGTGTAGTTTCTTCTCCTTCAGAAACCAAACCTGGCTTTCTGTTCTTTTATGCTATTGCAATGCTGGGGACACATCCTGGAAAGAGTCTGAAAGTGGCATGGAAATCTCTGTATTCTCCTTTCACACATAACTTCCAGGATTTTTGAAATAAAATCCAAATATTGATAAGCACCATCAACTTATGGGTTTCAAACTGTTTTAGAAAAGGTGGAAAATCACGATTCTACTTGGGAGCATTAGCAAAGCCAGGAACAGAAATAACATGCTTGAGTTTACATGTAGCAACTGGGCTTCAGGGAGTCATAGTTAATCCCACTGTTCTTCCACTGTGAGTTCATTCCCACTGTGGCAGGAGTTTTGAACTCATCTAGATAGTTATATAGACTCACCACATCATCTCTACTAGCACTTATTCCAGAGTCCTGTTTGACTGTCAGATAGAGAATATTCTAACAAATATTCCAAAAATAGTATAACTATACCTGATAATAAACACTAGCATTAGGAAGTCTAAAATGGAAAATAGAAATTATTTCTTGCATGGAATAACAGGTATATAAGGGGATGGTTCTTGAGTGAACAGGGACATGTTACAGATATATCTACACCTGTAGTGAGGCAAAAAATTAGCCTTACATGTGTTGCATTAAAAATCTGTTGATTAATATATTTAATACCTATTTGTGTGTGCAAAAGCTCTTTCAGATAGAGGTGGAACGATTAATTTTTTTGCATCCCTTCAAATTACATAGTTAAAGCACAGTTATTTGGTAATTACAAGAACAATTGTAGACTAGTAATATTTTTTGTTACTACCAGTTACCACTAATTTCCTGGTGCTATTATTGTGTGCCTAATTATGGTGTAATTACAACAGAGTTAATTTGTAGCACTAATGCACTCAGTATAAGTATTACAATGAGAAAAGACAATGAATAATAATACACTTATGTAGTGAATTACCCAGTAATGTTAATTACTTCTAGTTAGTTATTGAAAGGGCGATTGCAGAGCAATTATTCTGTAAACTGCACTGCAATGAAAGTACCTCTACTGTAAACCACTGGAAGGTTTCGTCAAGGCTTGAATGGATTCCATTAAAATCAAACCATGTTCTTAAACTCTGAAAAAAGCATTTGAAGCCATGTATACAAAATTCTTCAAGATGTCAATGCAACTCCATACAAGTAAGACAAAAGAACGAACAGCAACCACAACGAACCAGGGATAAAAGTTAGAGATATTCTTGTAGGACAGGTAGGTGATCTTGACAGAGATGCCAAAATTAAATTATTTTAGAAAGTGAAATCAAGGCATTCTGATAGAATTGAAGCTTCCCAAATGTCAGCAAAGCTGATGACCCCTGGCAAATTCCTTCACCTTCTCCATGTGTGTCAGGTACCGTGTGCTAATACAGGTTGTGTTGAGCTGAAAGCATAAGGACCTTGTCCTTATGTACAGGGTCTTGGACACACCACCTCTTTCCCCAGGCCTCACAACAGGACATTGTGTCCCCTCCATGTTGTGACACCCAACCTGGCTTCAGCACTGGGCAGGTGCGGAACACATCAAAGCTTCCTCTCCTGCTCTGTCTCCCTCCCTTCCACACTAAAGACAGCCTCCAAAGTGGCATAGATAGATGCCCATCCCAACCCAACTCCATATCTCTCTGCCTTGTGTCAGTTCCTGCCAAGCCTGGATGGAACCTTTCCGACCCAGAGGCACATGTCCTCCCACTGCCAGGTCTCTTGGCTAAGCCTGCCCTACCCTGGCACCAGGACAGATTTCCCCAGCACCTCTCCATCCAATAGGGAATGGACTGTTTGGGGAAGCTGAGGAGTGAAGGCAGGAGAGCAGGGCAGTCTTATGGATGTGCCACAGGGCTGCTGCTTCTTTCCATTAGCATATTTCCTTTTGCAAGTATATACACATGGGACATTCCTCTTCATATCAGTCAAAATTTTATGAAGAAACATCAGATCAGTACAGAGCTTTTTCTATGTTCTTAGCCTATTAGAAGAAAAGTGAAAAAATACAGATAAACTGCAGCTTTGAAAAGTTCAAAGTCATCTAAGAACATCTATTCACAGTTTGAAAATAAAATGTCCAGACTCATAAATGTCTTTGCTATGATCTGCTAAGCTGCATTGCAGGGTCTCAGTGTACTCCCATCAGGCTGCAAGATTTTCCTACTTAGCTTTGATTTGCCTAGTTAGCTTTGTATTCCATGAAACAAACTAAGTGTTTCCATGAAAGAAACCAAGTGAAAGAAACACACTGTGAGTCAGTCAACCTGTTCACTAACTTGTTATTCAAATTAACCTACTCATTCCCCAATATCTATAACTCTGTCAAGTGCTTCTTCTCCAGTCTCAGGCAGAGCTGGAGGCAATTGAGAGTTTAGGGAAGCAAATATTCCCCCAAAACTCCCATTCAGCTACCAAAGGGTTTCAGATTCTTCTTGGTTACTCATGTATACAAAATTTCAGTACTGAGACATTCAATGCTGGAAAAAAAAAGTCTCACTCTTGTTTCTCTTTGTATTAAATTTCTTTTTTGTCACTGAAAAAGGGATATGGGTCATAATTATGAATGCAAGTGGGTATCAAAACATACCAAAGAAGGAGAGGGTGTGGGGAAGTGGAATGACAAAGTGAGTATTTTTATTTTCTGCCTCACAGGAAAATGACTATTGACATTCTTGACCAGATCAGTCATTTGCATATACTAGGTTTATGACTTATCTAGGACTACCTCTTCTATATTTTTTAAAGAAATACTCCAAGTATTCCCACTGAACTGCATCATCTGTGTTTGTTTCTTAGCTTCAGTCAGACTCCTGATATGTTACATATCAAACAGAAGACACTGAAAAGCATTGATATATCATGCGAACATAAAAAATGAGGAGACAGACATTGCTTATTACTAAATCTGTCCTTTTGACTAAAAGCTTTGGGACTGACTTCAAATGTAAGATATTCTTCTTCATTACACTGTGTCTAAAAGTAATGTGTACTGAAATCCAAAATTACTTCAGCAAAAGCAACTGCTTTTATTAAACTCTCAGCAAGAAAAAAAAGGCTGATGAAAGTCTTACGAATTCCTTCATAGCTTGTGTTCCAGATGTCACTTTTTTCAACATTTTTGCTTGCATGTTTTAATAGAGAGATATCACATCACATTTTCTTTTCACTTTAATATTTAAATTAGTATAAATTTGAGATAGGTTTCATTTTTTAAGAAACTAGTTTCTTCTGCAGCCCAGAGCACAAATTAAAATCTTATGTTGAAATCTGTCCACAATTGTAGGCTAGAGACAAGTTGCCTTTATTTTTCATGGACTCATTAATGATTTAGAAAGGTGTAAGAGAAAGAGAGAGGAATCAGACAGCAGATCTTCTGTGCACTTCTCATACATATCAATTTTTTACCAAAAAACCCCCAACAATAAAATGTAAATTACAAATAAAAATCTTTTTAAATGCTTTAATATTCATTTTGAAAAAAAGTATTTTCATACATATTTACAATTAGGACTATTTGTGTCACTTTCACATAGAGAAACTGAACACAAGACCTGCATATTTCAAAGAAAGCTATGTTTGAAAAATGGGGTATGGTAAATTATTACAATTTTTAATAAATATAAAGGACCCATCATCAAAATCCCAATTATGATTAAAAAAAAAATTGAGATTTTTTTTGAGACTACTTTTTTTTTATTATTTTTTCCCAGACTTCATCTTAATCTTTGGTTGCAAATGGCCTTGTGTCTGGACTATTGTTATGCAATTGCAGGCCCAGGAGCCTCAAGCTCTGCTCTGGTCAGCTAGATAAGCCTGGAAGAGCTGGGACACTGGTTCTTTCTGCAGAGACCAGCAGCTCTCCGTGAGCTGGTGCAGAACATCTTGCAACTCTTTCCCCAGTATTATTTAGTAGTAGTAGTGTATATATATGTATCTGTGTGACTTTGAATTTTTTGGTTTTTCCTCTTTTCTCCTCTTTTAAGGTTATGGATTAGTAATAGCAAAACTCATCAAGCTTCATTGTGTTCAACTGTATATGTTGATAAACTGTAATTTCTCCCTTAAAGGTCTTCAGAGTTTTCTCTGCCATTTATCAAGTGTTTTAAAATGCTTCAAAAACATATAATATATTCAAAAGTAAAACAAATGAGAAGAAAACTAGTATAATTCCATTAACATTGAGACAGCAACTAAAAATCACAGACCATATTTGCTTTACTGTCAAGATTTAGCCAAGAAGTTGTTGCATCAGTGCAAAATACCTGTGCCCACCACATAAAATTTTCAGATCTTCTGTAAATTTAAACCATCATCAAATTCATAGATTCTGAATCATTAATTTGAGCATTACCAAATAAACAGTTTGAATTTATACTACTCTAGATTAATTTATTTTTAAAAATAGCAGCATTTGATGTTAGGAATTTCATGAAAACACAGGGTGAATCACTATTGCTAAGAACCTTTCTCTAGAGAATCAAGTGGTAAAAACAAACAAATGAACAGTTATAAACCACCACCAAAAAAACCCAAGGGGGTGACTCAGACCTGTTAAGAGTACAAAGTGTGCAAAGATGGAAAAATACAGCTGCCATACAAATCTTGGTGCCATAGTAAGAGCCCATTTCAACCAAAGAATCAGATCACCTCATATTTTTAAGAGGTTGACAACTGAAAGCTGAGCAAATATGGTTACCAAAAACTAATATGAGCAGAAGCTGTAGTATCCCAATTCAAGAAGGGTCAAGACCTGAAGGATTAGAAGATAAGCAAGTAAGTGTTCTACAGAAGCACAGCAACTTTTTCAAGTGGGCTTTCATATTAATGATGAACTCAGAGTAGTGAAAGTATAAATAAAATAACCCATTCCATTAAAACATTAAAAGATTTTTCTTGATCCAGGATTATATAGTTTGACTCTTCCTCTTATGGATATCAAGAAAGTAAAGAAAACAGCA
This sequence comes from Entomyzon cyanotis, assembly GCA_024500445.1. Taxonomy (NCBI): domain Eukaryota; kingdom Metazoa; phylum Chordata; class Aves; order Passeriformes; family Meliphagidae; genus Entomyzon; species Entomyzon cyanotis. The sequence continues at coordinate 9,407,476 of JAKEPQ010000756.1, forward strand.
CAGAACAGCAAGTTGAGTTATGCAGGCAGTGTATAGTGCAGATACACAAAATGAACAAGCAACACCTCCAAGAACTTGACATTTTATCATTGGAAGCTATTATTTTTTCATTGATTTGATGAAGCTCTTCTGATTTACCCCAGCTGAAAACATGACCTTTATTCTTTAAAGTATTTGGTTAATTTCACTTACAGGAAATATTTTGGCAAATTACATCTACAAGGTGGGAGTAAGGTCAAACAAGTAAGAACAAGAGTTTTTCACACTTCACTCCATAGTACACAATTAATTTTAAGGGTCTATGAGGACTGAACTATGTTGTATCTGATAAAAGAGAGAATCTAACCCCAAGTCTTCACAGTTTTAGCTAAAAATTGAAATATTGGTACACACTGCCCACACACCACACAAGTCACTTGTTTCCCACTGCTGTCATTGATTAAAAGGAGTTTTTTTGTTAGTTCTGGTAAGGTCATTAGACAGCTTGACAATCATAAATAACTCCAGTGTCTATAGGTAAATTTCATGCACAGACAATCTTTAAGCTAACTCGAGTTGACCCAATTTCTGTCAGCAGAACAAGTTTGTATCATATAAAGCACATATTTATGTGCTTTTGCTAAATGGGGGACTAGTTAAAATACAGTGAAGAGAAATAAAGGCACTCAAATATATTAGGCAAATTTTCACTCATTCTGAATTCTCTACTTTTACAGCCCTCACCTCTTACAAAATCTGAAATTATTTATATACTTAATGTGATGAAAAGAACCTATTATTGTGTAAAGGATATATATACAAATATGTGATATGTATATTCAGTGCTCAGTAAAATTAAGCTGGAGATTCTGTGACAGAAAAACTAGAAAACTGTAGAAATATCCTGCTTCTGACATTTTACACATATGCATTAAGATGGATAATATTTTTATTATATAATTGCAACATGGTGAGTAATGATGCTAGATTATTTGACCTTTCTTCTAACACATCCCAGATTCAATAAAATTTTTCACTTAGTGGAAAGATGTGCTATTAAAAGAATAGAAGAATTTGGGCTTGTTATTGTCAAACAGTAGGATCTCCTGATTTTTCTACTACACATTATTATGAGATCATAATGGGAAAATTGACCTAAAATGAAATTAAAGAAATTCTATTGCAATACAAACCTAGAAAGAAAATGGTGCAAACACAAAAAGCTGCAGAAGATTGGCGGTTTTTATTATCACTTGCTATGAAAGCATTCCCTTTCAAGTTGTTCTTAGACTTATTAGGTGTGTCCAACAACAGAAAAAAACAGAACACTAGAGATGTTGAGATTTCCATCCAGGCTGATTTTTTGCCTATATAAAAGTGCTACAGACAATTTTGTCTTCTCAAAACTGTAATGAAAGTTTGTGATTACTGTGTTCAGAGGTCTCCTTTCAGTTAGGATTTATCATCCCTTACTCACAACCCTCAAAATGTGCATGCAAAATAAACAACATAATTATGACTGAATGGAATGAAACTTGGGTTTATTTTTGGTTGAGGTGTGGTTGCTTCTTCAATATAAATGGCATTAATTCCACTCTCAATGGAAAATATATACTCTGAAATTCATTCTTTTCTTTGTATCTGTTCTTAGTGCTGAGAAAATGAATCATTATTAACGTGATAAGAAAAAACCCAAGTTATCAGGATGTCGAACTTCAAGTACTCACACAAATGCAATTCGAATTACACAATTTAAATGGAAGATTTCCAATTATAGTTGTTATATAAAGTATGAGAGACTTATGGTGCATTAAAAAATACTGCTTTCCATCTCAGTGTGTTTTATATTCTGCACCAGTTACTGTTAAGTTCAGACAACAAGCCCACTATCCATAGTCTATTCATCCACTCATAGCAAAGTTAAAATACTGGAGTGCTTTTTAAGTAGCCACAAAGATAGGCTGCATCAGAATAGGGAAGATATATTGCTGCTTTTTATTACGATTGCATACAGTTCCAGTAGCAACTTACTGCCAAACCTCATGAAACAGCATAAAAACAGGGTTAAAATGAATCTGTAACCTTCACAGACATGTTCCTAAGATTCTCTGGTGTGGGGTTGGTGTGACTTTATGATCCAGACCACAGCCCTGCAGAGACCAGGGTCTGCCTTACAACTCTGCTTTGCTCACAGTTCTTTCCTGTATGCTCTGAATTTGCTCTGGGGTGATGCTATGTGGCAGGTGATGTAAGCCAGCAACCATCAACAGCCAAAAGTACTGGTGGAAGTGTTAAATGTCACAGAATGGACTAAGCACTGCATTTCAGAGCTAGATGTGGTTGCCCGAGCATCTCTGGTCAGAATGAAGTGACCACACCTTGTCACCCCCAGTCTACATATTGCTGCTGGTGAAGGTTTCACCCAGCAGAGAACGATGTTACATATTCTGGGGCTCGATGGTTATAAAGTATAACTCCTACCAGCTCTTCACAAACAGTGATCAGCTCCCCAAAACTATGAACAACCTCAAGTAGGGAAGAGCCAGGTACAAGAACACACAATATTATTTTAGAATTATAAAAACATTAAAGTTGGAAAAGATCCCCAAGTTCCTCCAGTCCAGCCTGTGACCAATCACCACCATATGAACTAAAGCCAAGCACTGAGTGCCATGTCCAGTCATTTCTGAGCCTGACCCTCACCTGGCTACACCCTCCTTTTAGGGAGCTGTAAAGAGCTAGAAGGTTCCGCCCCCCGCCACCCCTGAGCCTCTTTTTCTCCAGGATGAGCCCCTCAGCTACTCCTCATCAGACTTTTGCACCAGACCCTTCTCCAGCTCCACTGCCCTTCTCTGGACACGTTCCAGCACCTTAATATCCTTCCTGAATTGAGGGACCCAGAATTGAACACAGGATTTGAGGTTTGCCTTCAAATCACCTCTAACAAAGCCCTCGAGTGCCCAGCACAAGGAGCAATCACTGCCCTGGTCCTGCTGCCACACTATTGCTGATACAGGCCAGGATGACATTGGGTACCTTAGCCACCTGAGCACTCAGCTTTCTTCCTTCTTACAGAACCATTCATAAGATCTGAGTTTGGAATAGAAAGATTGGGCTATAACTCTGCATTTTCAGTTTGGATTCCTGGTTGTTGCTGTATCTGGCAGAGTCACCATAGTAAAATTCTAAAATATTACAATTATGTTATTTGGGTTGAAACATTTTAAGATGCAAGAAAGAAACTGAATGTAAAACATTTTGTGTGTTACTGATGTTGGAGTGATTTTTGCCTTTTCCCTTTTATGTATTTGTAACCTTCCCAGTACCTTTCCCTAGTACTTTCCCCGTACTTTTCCCTATTTTTATATATTTGTAACTTTCCCAGTACTTTTCCCTACCCTTTTCAGATAAAAAGAGCAAACTCATTCCAGAGCTCCAAGCCCGGGGGGTACAAGGCTCCTATCCAAGGTCTTTGAGACACATTTTCATAAACAAGTACAGCTCGTACCAAGGGGAGGGAGCTCCAGAGAAGGGGCTTGACCTGGGGGGAATTGCATCACCACTTGTCCTCCTAATTGATGCTAATTTCCCAAAACCTATAAAACTGCATTCACCCCTGTGGGGGTTGGCTTTTGTGGACATTCTTCCATAACTGCCCCTGGAGCTCCAGCAAAGATCCACTTTTGTATTTGTGGTGGTTTTGATTGGCCCAAAACATCAGCAAAGTATTTTTTAACATCTAGGAGAAATTTGGACCCCTCAGAAGCTGTGGTGGTAGGCCTGGGGAAGAGTCTGAGGGGTGGGGAGTGGTACAAAGATGGCTCCTGTGTGTCCTGAGTGAAAGCTCTGGAAGTTTTTACATCAGGTCCAATCTCTGATGGCTCTGAAGGCGATGGATATGCTGCCAGCCAAGTTTGGGCCAATTAGAAGTGCTGGTTACGCCTCTGTGAAAACATATTTAAGAAAAAATTTGAAACAAGGTAGGCACACACTTCTTTGTAGTTGAAGGAGGAGGAGGTGGAGGTAAAAATATGTGAAGGGAGAACACCATGGAGACACCAAGGTCAGTGAAGAAGGTGGGGGAGGAGGTGCTCCAAGCGCCAGAGCTGAAAACCCTCTGCTAGCCATGGTGAAGGCCATGGGGGGAGCAGGAGGTTCCCCCTGCAACCCATGGACTCCACGAGGATGCAGAAATCCAACCGCAACCCACGCCAGAAGAGAAGGTAGATACCTGGAGAAAACTGTGAACCAGTGGGAGTCTCATCTAAAGAGTTAAAACTGCAAAAGCCTTGGAAAGGAAAGAAAGGCCTTGCTCCTGGGATGGAAGCAGACTAGCCTTGGCTCGGCAGAGTCTGCACCTTATGGACAAACAAACTCATGTTGCAGCAGAATTCGGGCGGGATGTTGCTCGTGAAATTGGACCCTCGCCACAGAAGTTCCCAAAGAACTGTCTCTTGTGGGAGGGACCCCATGGCTAAGTAGAGAACCCCTCTCCCTTATGGACTGACCAGAAAACACCCCTCACCCTGCCCCCTGCCAGTGCTGTTGGTTTGGAAAGAGGGAAGGGAGGTGAGCAGAGAGACTGCTTCTTAAGAGGAAGGGGGTGGGAGCAGCAAAACTGCCTGGAGAGAGAGAGAGATAAGTAGAGATAAAGAGTATTTGTAGTAGAAGAATTGTGGTGATGAATAGATTTGTGGACCTGCTCTGTGGACTGAGAAAATACCCCACACCCTGCCCCCCTACCTGAGCTTGTTGGTTAAAAAGAGGAAAGGGGGTGAATAAAAATGGGTTTGTAAGAGGGAGGGGGTGAGTGAAGAAAATAGTGTATGAAAAGTTTATTTTTGCCTTGCATTTGTCCTCCAACTCTGTTAGGTAATTATATCACTTTGGAACTTTAAGTTTGAAGCTTGTCTGCCCTTTTCCTCCATGCATCCTCCTACCAGTGTCCTATCTCACTTAACTCATGAGATTGGTGTGTATTTTTTTACAGTTTTTTTTGCAGCAAGAGAAAAGCCGAAGTGCCTGGCGTTTAGTCAAAGTCAAACCCCAACAGTATTACCTCCTATAATAAAATTATCTCGAGTTTCCTTTCTAGGCTGAAAAAGGCAACATTACCACTGGGAAATCTGATGCACAAAAAAGAATTACAGCTATGCAATCCTTCCTAAAAATAAAAGTTTAGTATGAAATATGCCCATAGGAAATCTTTTAAATATTCAATTTGCTATCTGGAAAGTCAGTGTTTATGTTGTCTTCAAAAAGCCATAGTCTTTACTGTGAGTTTAATATTTTTAAATGCAGATGAATTTGTACACACCTCTTGCATAATTATGTGTTCCATTAGGTCATAATTCTAAAACATAATTTTACAGTACTTGCAACCAATCCTGTTGTATTTCCAGGCAGTCTCCCCTGTCACTCAGATCTTTCTTAGAAATGGCAACCAGTGTTTTTGATGGCTTAAATTCTCAACTATATTGATTCTGGAAATCACCACTTCATAAAATTTCTTTTCATTTCTCTTCCCCTGAAAATGTGAGCATGCTTTTTTTTTTTCCCCTTAATTCTGTTATTTCCATTATGTGCAGTAAAACACCCTTCTGATCACATACACTATATCAAGAACTTGTGGAATATCTTTGAAAGTATTTAATTCCAATTAGCTGTAAGGCATTTGTTAAAGAAGTGCTAACAATCCAAAGTGAGGACCATAAGAGTTAGAGTCCCCCCTTATCCCAGCTGTCCCAGAGGCGCCAGGCTCAACCATACACCCTGTACACCCTCTCAGAGCCTGCTCTCAATCAGAGGCCACTGCTTGTGTAACATGCCTTGAAGACTTGGAACAAATGCAGATGTTCTGCTGAATAATTTTTAAGATGAAAGAGAGAAAAAAAATTTAGGAAGCTTTTTTTCCTTGCTGAAAACACTTACCTGGTTTTAAATAAAGAGAAAAAAATACCAGGAAATGTGGCTAGCACAGGTCTTTCTCGTGAGAACATTTTGCTACATTTCATAAACAAAGATAAAGTTTGGATGTTTTGCAAACAGCATCTCGAGATTAGGGCAGTTCAGACCTGGCCAATTAGGCCTAGGGGGAGGTTTCTGGCTGACCAATCTGGGTGACCTCTGAAAACTCTATATATATAGGAAATCAAAATAATAAACGCACTTTTCTCTTTTCTTGTCTGAGAACCCGGGTTTTCTCTCAGCTAGCGGCTCAACAGCGACAAGGAAAGGATATTCTTAGTGGCCATATTTCAAGACATAATTCCACTTACAAAATAAAGCTTTAAATTCAATACATCCTTTTCATACTGATAAGGAAATCTTCCATAATCATAGGCCTATGCAGGAAAGAGTAATCAATATGAAATATTCCATAAACCCCTGATTGTATCACATCATGGTTTTAGCCAGAAAACCCACTGGCTAAACTCCAAGTTAGGAAGAGCAAGGCAATCAGTAAACTACTGCTGTGGAGAGCATGCCAATGCTGGTGCTATGCTCAGATTCCCTGCCAATCTGGGGGCTAACCTGACAGGGAATGTTGGTTTTTGTCTCTCTCTTATTCACACAAATGCACACACACTACTTGCAGATCCTCAACCTGACCACCTTTCTAATCATTGTTCTCCAAGTTAAATATCTTTGCAGAAATGCTTCCAGTCTGGCCTGATTTAAAGCTTTTTTTTTAGCTTTCTTTTTTCTTTTTTTAATTGTTAAAGAGAAAAAAAAATATCTGAGGCTGTATTTCAGTCTTGTGAAATTTTCCCCTCACTTGTTGATTTTCACAGTTATTTATGTATTTTAATGTAGTTTTCTACAGGTTATATGCAATGTATATCATCTTGTTCTGAAAAAAATAGGTTTCTTATTCATCTTATTAAATAAGAGCTTATTGGACACTAAGTCTGTGCACTTCTAGACAGAGAGAAGATAAAAATACTTTGTTATCATGTTGTTAGCAGCATTTAATTTCCAACTGTTAGACCTTCATTCATGTCTGCTAATGTAATAAAATTAATCCTGTAATTTTAGTTGCTTAATTTTTTATTAATGGCAGTGTGGTTTCTTAGCTATGCTGTTGTCCATTTAACAGAAAAAATCTTTTATCTTCCTGTGAAAGCTAGCAAGTGAGAGAGGGAGATTTGATTTTTCGTACACTAAAAAGTCCTGTCTTTTCTATTTCCTTTCAGCCCACTAACAGCTGAAATGAAAAGAGCTGCCTGACAGCTGCCTACCAGCCTGTGAACACCCCTAATTACAGCTGCTCGACAGGGTCATGCACATGCTTATGCTCCTGTATGCAAGGTCTCAGATTGTGATTTTTCTTCTATAATAAAAGATGATATCATCTTTTTCAAGTTTGAATCTTTACAGCAGGCAATGTAAACCTTGAGACACCAAAAAGGGAAGCGTTCTGGCTTCTTCTAACAACAAAGCATTCAAAAGTAACTGAATAAAATTTGTGAAAATATTTGCCCTTTCTTCTGTATGTGTCATTCATTTTTCTGACCATCTATTCTTTTGTCTCCTACCTTGTATTTTGTTACTTCGTGGCAAGACTACTTTTAGCACAGGTTTGCAGATTTGCAGATTGTAACTCCAGGCCTCACTTACAGGAAGAGATATCAGCCACATCAAAAAAAGTTTTTCCCTCCTACTCCTGGCTGGGTCAGGGGAAAAGACAGTTGCTTTCCATTCTCAGTTCACTTATTATGTTGCTGGAGTAGAAGAAGGAAATGCTGTCTCCTGTACCCCACAAAACACAAGATGTGGAATTCCAAGAGGATGGAGGAAACAAGTACTGGCATTATTAAAATGGAAGGAAAAAATAGTAAGTTGCATCAAACAAGATGGTCTGAGGAACACACACTGTGAGAAAGAAGTCTTACTGCAGGTGGAAATGCTGCTCCACCAGACTTGTGCCTGCCTATGTGATGTAGAACAGACTACCTGAAACTCCAGGAGATTAAGACAGTTAATTGAAGTTGAGCTCTAGCATAAAGATTGTGTCCAAATAAGATTATTTGGGGTTTTTGGGGGCTGTAGAAGTTTTGCTCAGTTTTAGCTGCAATTCTCTGAAAACTTAGCTTCAAGCATATACATAGAGCAACAATGCACCAAACTCTCTAAAATACGTTCATGTCTACTAACAATAGCAAAAAACTTTTTGGGAGGAATTGCTTTGTCCTTGTTGGCTAACATTCATTTGCCTCCTCCACAAGCCTTTGATTTGAATTCACCCATAACTTCAAAGGTATTCCTCACTTCAATCCAAACAGTCATGCTCAAAGGCCTACTGTAGATTCCAATTGACTTTCCTTCAATACATAATGCTTGTGAGAAACAAAGTCAAAACTTAGGTTTAAAGGTTTTCATTTTATCATTAGAATGGTTTTATTTAGAGATAATCTGCTATGAAGTGAGTAAGTACAGTAAACAGTTTCATCTGGAAGACACAAAACTATTTCTAATAATAAGTCCTTCAACTCACTTTTACTTGAAATTATAATGTCAAAAGTATTCCTATTCCTCCTCTCTTATGTAAAAAGGCAAATTCACACAGGATCTTTTTTTAAAACATTGTTACTTTTTCCTTATTTTGTCCACCCCAGACTCAAATAGTGTAACACTCACAACTTATATCTAGGAAATTATTGTTTCCTTTTACTTTCTTATCTACCTGTATAAATCTGTTATCCTCTATTAGCAAGCATCCAGCTATGAACTAAATAGCTTTTTTGTGTAGTTTCTCAAGGTAAATACCATTTTCTCTAGGCAACTACTATCTTTATGGACTATTCTGCTGCTGGAAAGGATTTGCAATGTGCTATAAAATAATTCAAATAATGTAGGTCATTAATCTCTTTTAATACCTTTTTTTTCCTCCTGAACAAACCTTTGATTCTTTCTAATTTATTTATAAGGAGCCACAGAGATTTCAAAGTTTGCATTCCATGATTTGCTCTAATATGTAAACATTTATTCCAGAAATTATTTACTAATTGGAAACTTGAAATAGTTTCTATTAATAACACATGATTTTATTTTGGAGAGTAGCAAAAAAAAAAAAAAAAATCATGAGAACAAAAGGTATCAACAAAAGAATGAGTTTCCTGAGAAAAATCCCTGTCTGATTTGTCTGCTACCCTCTTCAAAGACTTGTATCTCTCAATGGAGGCAACACGGATTTAAGGAGATAGACACATAACCAGATACTATCCCATTACTACCACCATTTGCACCAAAAAAATATTTTTTTTCCCTAATAAACCTAGACACATTTTGCTGTTAGGAAACAAAAATTCCTCTCATTAGCTGTAGCACAAATTTACAACTCCAAATCTTTACATCCATTCTAAAATTTATTAGAAAAATGAATGAGGTTCAGAGTTTTATGATCCTCTCATAAGCAAGCTAATAAAAGCTGTACCTGGTACTACTTTTGGTAGCACCTTAAGGTAGGTCATACAAGGTGCTGTTGAGATCCTCTTTCCAGGATCTCTTTGCATACTACTTGGTACATCAAATATCACCCCAGGATTATGAACAGCAGCATGGCCTGCCAATCTGATATGATTACAAAGAATAATATATTTGATAACTAGATGAATTATGCCTTGCTTAGGAGTGCAGTGGGAATATGGTGACCTGTTTGTGGCAGCATGCATCAAAGAACACCATGGACCAAGCAAGGAAAATCTGGATGAGAACAGCTAATAGAGTCAGAGACTTCAAAAACAAGAATCGTATTTTGAGAATGACTCAAAAAGGTTGGTTCAAAGATTCAGGAGACACAAAGAACCGACATGCACCAAAAACTGTTGCCAAAAGGAAAGAACATTGTGCTTATGTCCATTTCAAACAGACAAACTAATGAACTTAGACTACATCAAAAGATTTGGCTTGTCCAACAAACTTCTTACCAACGTAAATAGGGGTACACTGAACTAAAGATCCTTGAAGACTGCAAATTTACTCTTACCAGAGGATTTTAAAAAAAGGCTAGATAAATATCTGCCAGGAAAAACAGTTGTAGTTCACACTGGTCTTAGCAGGAAAAAGGGACAAGGACCTTCCAGCCTGACAGGTCATCAAGGCTAAGAGTCAGCAGAAAAAAAGGGGGTTTCCAATTAACTCTCCAAAATCACACTACTCTTATTTTCCAGGCCTGGACCCTCATGTGATTGAAAGGAGGAGCCACTTGATTTGACAGGCTCTTGTGTTGCTTCAGTACCTTTCATGGCATTTTCTAGCTCATCAGCCTGACTCACCTTTCCTGGGTTTGACATCAATAAGTCTCGAGGGAGAGAGGAAGTACTAGAAAAGTTATCATCCTATTTACAAACACTACCAGACCAGTGCGAGATGAAATATCATCAACCATCCATTCTCATTTATTTCTATTAAATAGATAGGGTGAAATCATTAGCAGCCATGCCTTATTTTTCTCTAAACCGGAGACAAGGATGCTTAATTTTTTATAGCACTGCACAAAACATCAATAAAGACACAAAATTGTAAAGAGTGCAGAATTAGGCCAATTATGTAGAGTCTATTACACAGCCCAGCAGGCATCTTTACTTCAAAATATTTCTTGGCAAACTGTTTGCAGTTTTAAATCTTTACATTAAAAAACTGATATATTATGATTTTACCAGATTGAAAAATCTTTAAAGCTACAGAAACACCAACTGATTACATTGAAACAGCAGACAGCTTCCAGCACTGGGGATGCACAATAGAAGTGCTCATGGAATGTTGGGGTTTATTGCTCCATGCGAGACGCGAACGACATAACACCAATGTGATGCAGAGAGTCGTCTACCTTTATTCTTCAGCAGTGCTTCTTTTAAAGCCTTTTACCTTCTGTACACGCACCACGGAACTCTACATATGGCTCGTACATGCGCCATCCAATTATATAATTGGTTACATGCAATTAACACGAGCTAAGCACGCATTATATGATTGGTATAGACTAAAACCACAATTTCCTACTTTTGGGCAATATATCCTGTTTTCCTTGGCCAGCAAAGAATCTCCTACTTTTGGGCAGTATATCTGGTTTTCTCTGGCCAGCTGCTTGCTTTCTTGCAGCATCACCAAAATACTTCCTCTTATCTATCCTCAAAGACTTTCATAGGTCTGTTAAGACAGACCAGCTGTTAAGACAGACCAGGCCCCAACAAAGGAAAGGAAGAGAATATGTGTATTTCAAATGCAAGAGCAGAGTTATTTTATCCAACAGTAAATGCAGAGCACAAAGAAATCAGATATAGCCACCTTTTCAGAGAGGAGATTCTGGCTATGAGATTAGCTCACTTCTGAGCACAAGATAAAGGCAGGGACAAACACAATACTAATTTTTCTCCTATGACAGATTTATGATTCTTTCCTCATGCTGCCAACAATTGTAGTCCCAATAGCTGTAAGGCCTTTGCAAATTACTTCTATGAGAATGGAATCAAGACCAATTAGGGTAATCTATACACACATACATACACACATATATAAATTTATATACTCAGTAATATATGCTGTGAGACGTGGTTCTTCTCAAATTCCTCTGCAGAGACTTCCACTGATTCAGTTTACATCCCTACTGTAACAAGCACCTCAGCTGCCCAGCTGCCATTGGCAACACAAGATCATGTTGGTTTATGTTTCCATAACGCCCCCAAAAACAGCGTTTCACAACTGCCAATGCATACAAAGGAAATAACAAGGAAACAGATAGCTCTACTTACAGAGGCTGACAAGAAAAAAATCAGAAGCTGGTAAAATTAATCTTTTTTGAGAGATGATGAGCCCTTGGATCTTAGAAGCATTCCACAGCTAAAAGTATGGAAGAATTTGATGCCCCATAATTTTACAATCACTCTTCTGTCTTTTCATAAATGTTTACCAAAAAAATTGTAGTCAGAGATAAAATACTGTATAAGAAGTATAACAATGAGAAGAATATAGTATGTATTTAATAACAAAGTTTTGCATTTCCTAAGGCAGTGTACACAAGTACCTTTAAATATGAGATTATTGTCCATCCATACCAGGCTGGAATAAAAAAATATTTTAGCTATTTGATTTATTAACTTTAATATGTTTTATATTTTAAGTGCACCTGAAGCCTCTGAATTTTTTAAATTTATCCTCAGGATAGTTATAAAATTCTTAAGATGTTTAAGTTGTTTGCTTTGTTTTAAAGCACAAGTTTATTAAAAAGTACTGTAAAATTTAAGTCTACCTTGACTCAGGTCATTCTTGGAATCATATGGTTCAAGAGAGCCTCATGTCTGACTAAGTTGTGATTACTATTTTAATGAGAGATATTCAAAGCATAAAAATGCATTTCAATAATAGAAGTCAATAAAGAAATTTAAATTCATTTTATCACTCTAAGACAAATCTCAGCTATTATCTCATTAACACAGCATTTTAACTGGTGGCAGGACAACAAAGACAGAAACCTATGTATTCTTGGGGTACATGTGTTAGGAATATTAGGTGAGTCAAGAGGACTGACTATTTCAGCATCTCACAGTGAAAATACTGTCAGAAGGCATTTTGAGATCCTGTAATAAAAAGTACGACTACCTACAGGGTATTCTATTAGTTTTATTTAAAACTCTAGAATTTAATGTAGTACAGCACAGCACATTCTATATTTTTCTGTTTATATGTATAAATATTACTATATTAATTTAAAAGCAGCTTATCTAGTTTCAAAACCTATGTCTGAAACAAGACACAGAAGACAAAAAAATTTAAGACAACTTATTAACAAAGTGAACAAGAAAAATCCATACCTTAGATCCTGTTTCAAGATCTTATCCTTTCAGATTAAATAGGTACACCAGTGCCCTTCAGTTCATCCTGAATGTCTCACAACTGAGATTTTTGGTCATCTTTACTGCCTTTTGATTAATAAAATAAGATATATCACTTGCATTAAGTGCAATGAGCTTAAAATGTAATAGTATAACAGTGAACTCAGGAACACTGGACATATAAAGTAGCTTTATAACATTGCTTTATTATACAATATATTCCAGGTACAGTAGCTATAAAAAGCTTGTAATCATCTCTATGCACTCCCATTAATAAGCACGTATCATCATGCCAAGCAAAGATAATTTGCTTTAAAGTGATTTTGAATGAACTGCAAGGAGACAAACTGCCCTCCTGAAGAGGGATCAAAGAGCTTAGGATGTTGAGCTGGGCACTGATTGCTTCCCCAGCTGGGAAAGGAAGAGGCAGCCTGTAGGATCACAATTTCCTGGGAGGAGCCACTGGCAGGACTTCCCCCTGTCATGATCCAGTTTTAAATTTATTAGAAATGCATCTGCCCCAATTAAGGTGCAAATGAGACCATATGCCAAAGCCAATAGTGTGAGCTTTATTTAATTGTAAATATGATAGAGAGAGAGAGAGAAAAAAAGGAAAATAAATAAATAGAAAAGAGATGGGTGGACAGAAAGGAGTAACAGACAGAATACAGAAAACATCACCATTCTGTGGATCCCACTGGCATCCCAATGATCCTCTTCAGCTGGTTTTCTTGGTGGTGAGGGTCGCCCAAAAAGCACAGAATCCAAAGGATTAATATACGCTCAAGCCAGGTGGGAATGCCCAGGTATATCCCTTGCAGGGGGGCCAATCTCTTGTAGCAGATTCTGGATCTGTTGCATCATTTTGCAACATGTGCAATCCTGTGGTGCAAGGCCTCTGGGGAGCACTTTGGGGGGTCTTTGATGGATTATGACACCACCTTCAGCTGCCTCCCACATGAATGTCCCATCGATGTGGCCTGTAGGGTGGGGGGTTCCACAGCTGGGCCAGTTTGTGTAAGGGAGGAGGGGTGTTCACTGCCTCTGATCAGAGGTTATGCCACACACCCAAAACCTCCTCCTCCCCCCTCATTTTGGGGGGACTCTGTGTAAACCTGGCTTCTGTGGGCTGTGGTCTCCCCCACCCCAAACCCAGCCAGGGATGATTCTCAGCACAGCTGCTGGGTTTGTCTTTCTTGGGGATACATTCCGTTCCCTCAGCCTGAGATGACTGAACAATAGTGTCCCATTTATCTGATCTAGGCAATTTCACTCACAGTCTGAAGTTCAAGTTAGGTGTCTTCAAGGAGCAGTCTGTGGTTGTAGCTTCTGTATACAGTTTTTGCTATAATGAGCAAAACTCTTGTGTAACAATGTTTAAGGCATGAATCATTTGAGCTCCTGACATGCCCCTACCACAGAAGAACTTACCTGTTCTATCAGCTGGTGAGATAATTCTGGGCATTCTCCCCCTCACATGAATGGGTGAATTAGCCCAGGCCGGATAGGCAACTGGTGAAGGAGTTATCTCTGACACCAGAGAGATGGGATACAATAAACATGCCCACTAATAAGGGACAACTTGGCTTGAAAACAAGATGTGAGGAGATAAGCTGGAATTTCTGACTGACAGACACTTCACTTTACAAACTGTAAAAGCTACACAAACTTTCAGGGAGGCAGAAGTCTCCTACACACACTGGAATTGTGTAGGGCTTTTCCTCGAAGGTGGACGCATCTTCGTGATTACTTTTCCAGAAATTGAGGCAAAGGACACTATGTGTACTCCATCACCAATTGGTGCTAAGTTACATTGACTCCTAATCTATGCTATTTCTTCACTAGCTGTAATATAGGTATCTTTTATTGTGCACTGTATTTTTTATCTCCTAGTAATACTTTTTGGTTTATCCTGTGTAGTATGCAGTCTGTTTAAAGTCTTATGTCTGTTAATCTTGTGTCTACTCCATAAATAATTAATTTTGTGATAGACTTAATCAGCCACTGTTAAGAACTTGAGAGTGAGAACCATTTGGGGTGCAGGCCACTTCAAACAGAGCTACTGCCAGAAATCTGAGTCAAAGGCAGTACTTATCTAAGTTCTCCTCTCCATTCATAACAGAGCCAGACTACCAAGACAAGTAGGTAGGATAGGAAGGCAGCTAAAGGTTTATGTTAGAGGTGAATGCAAACACTCTCACCTGTGTGGCAGCTTTTCCTTAC
This sequence comes from Entomyzon cyanotis, assembly GCA_024500445.1. Lineage (NCBI taxonomy): Eukaryota > Metazoa > Chordata > Aves > Passeriformes > Meliphagidae > Entomyzon > Entomyzon cyanotis. The sequence goes on from JAKEPQ010000756.1 coordinate 9,422,511, forward strand.
AAAGTTACCCAGGCTTTCTTTTTTAAGGATCACTTTCAAGTAAAAAGTGTAAATTCATGCCCCTAAGTACCTAACAGGAGTCTGAATTTGTATTATTTGCTGCTGTATTGCCTTCAGGATAATAGAAAAGATCTGATTCCTTCAATGAGGTGCTTTAGATGTCACTTGAGTTCTGATGTTTTTGTTCTTCACAGGAACTGCTTGTTGCAGCTCTTCAAGTTGGAGTAGTATATGGGATGAATTTGGATTTCCTTGCCATATCTTTCTCATTGCATCTCAAAGGATCTGTTTCCAAATCACCTAAGCAAGGACGGAAAGGATGGAAGCTCCCTGTAGTACACTTGCCAGATAACTAAGTGTATGCTGGGTACAAGAGGTAAATTCCATCTCCTCTATTGTGCAGAAGCCAGAGTGAAATACATGGCTGGTTTTGCTTCATGTTAGACCACTACCAAAAGACTGGCCAGTTTGTTTCCAAGTTGCAAGTCATAGCTTGGAATCATCAGGTAGCAACAAATAGGGAGACAACCGAAATTGCCATGTGATTGAGTAATTTTCATGCAAATGGTATTTAAATATTTAGTTATAGCTCCTTTGACCGTAAGCAAGAGCCCTCACATGGAATACATCATACAGACAAAGAAAGAAGCCCAGTCTGCTGGAACTCAGTCTGAGTAACATAGACATTAATACCCACCCTGGTGAGATGCCCCGTTCCTTTACTTGCAAGAGATGCTTAGATTAACATCAATTAATAGATTCACAAGTTCCTTTTTTATTCTCAAGATAAACTTTGCAGTTAAAAAAAACCCAAACAACCAAAAAGAGCAACAACAACAATAACAACAAAATTCTGCAAAACAGTGTTAGCTTTGAGTGGCTTCATTCTTTTTATAGATATTCAAATGATGCAGCTTCACTGATTTATAACATTTACTTTGGTTTGACTTGGTGTCTTGCAAGGGAGACAGGAGCTTTATGAATTTTTGCAGTTTGATAGACTTTAAGATAGCTAGTTCCCCAAGACTTAGTCCCATTCGCAAGATTCTTTGATATCTGGCCGATTTGTCTGAAAATACCATTTATTTGACACAGAACATAACAAACATACAAACATAGAACAGATTGACACACGTAAACACACAATGAATACATAATTGCAACACTACAATAGTTAAAAATGCAATTATGGGGTAAAACCTTGCTTGAACTATAAAAATAGTTAAAAATGCAAGAAATGCTTGCTTGAACTATAATGCAAGTTAAGTTAAGAAAGGTACCTATAAGTTAGCCGGAATAATACAATTTAGGAAACTCGATGATCTTACCAAATCCAGTTTTTGGAGCTGGGGATGTATCAGCGTCCTCACCCAATCCCTTGGGAAGTAACCACAGAGCTTGCGTCCAAGCCCAGGGGAGAAGACTTTTCTTCATGCTCCGATGTCTATGTAGAAAGCTTCTACTTTTCTGAGATTTCGTGAGCTTTTTATAGGATAAAAGTGTGTATTTGTAGTCACTGAAAATTTCTCACATTCTCTCTACATTCCACAGGGGAGTGTCTTTTCAGACTTTCAGTCGCCAGCACCAGGTAGCTGTTGATTAGGCTATCAACCTAAATCTGAGCCATCCATTTCTTGGGACTGATCAGAGAGAGAAGGGGGAGGGGGGAGGTCCTGCCACACTTGGTAGAGAGAATAATCTCTCTACTTTGGTAGAGAGATTATTCTTACAGACCAATTCCTTCAACAGACCAATTATAATGAAATGTACTGCTTAGTCAACAGCCAGCATACTCTATAATACATTTATTCTTTACTTCCATGTAATTTACTGCCCTGGACAGCCTTGTTCATCTGTAACTATTTTTCTTTGACATAGAATAGAATTTTATTTTGTTCTTAAAATAAACTTGTGTATTTTAAATGGGGTGAAGTAGCATTTCACTTCTAAGCATCATGTTGCGCTCAGTAGGCACTGATCTGTATTACACCAGTCAGGACATACACAAAGGAGTAAAATTATTTAATACAATGCCTGGTATTTTACCCCATACCATGGTGTTTATTTTTACAAATCAGGCTTTATAAATAGAAACATTTATACCATGTATTTGTTTTGTATTTACAAGAAAAAGCTTCAAACAAGCTGCCTTTTTTTGAAAGGTCCATTATTGGGTGCTCACTCACACATGTGATTACTGAAGTATACTTTATTTTTTTATTTTCGTTTGCTGACTGAAAGTATCCATCTAGGTGGGAACTGACTTAAAGGTCATTTGCCTCCATGTAATTGGAGTTGGAAAAATGGGCAATCCAATCAAGATATTTTGTTCTTTAACTTGTGCTCTGTGGCCTTTCATGAGAGGGGACTGGCCTGATACATAGTTCAACTCTAGAGATCTTTTTATCTCGGTCTGCCTGACTGGCTGCTGGAAATCTAGCTCTGAGTCTCTCCATACTACCTTAGCCCCTCTAAGGACGAGAGCAAACCTTTGGAAAATTATGGCCACTGAGATGTCTTCCAAGCTGAAAACTATTGAATGTGCATCTAAAAAGATCAGCATCATGTTTCTTGCAATGTTATCACCGCTTCATGGTTTCATACTTTAGATGTATTGCATAACCATCCAATTCACATAAAATCTGGCATGAGGTCACAAGAATCACTACTGAAAAATAACTGATTTGATTTGATTTGAACCAAAACCACCTGGAGAACTGGGTAAGTGACTCACCTTCCTGAAATTCAGTTAGCATAGAACTAAGAACACAAAAACCCCAAAAATAACTCCATGAAAATAGGGCTAATTAATAGTCCTCACATATAATTAGACCTGCTCAGATCTGGTCTAGCAGAGTTTCCATTGATAGTGATCTTTGAAGTGAAGAAGTGATCTTTGCAAGATTTACTCAATCTATAACTCTGGCTGTTCCTAGTACTAAGGTAAGAGAATATTTGATGCAGCAGGATGGTACCATAGGATGATGGTGAGAAGAACTGTTGCAGATCTAATTTATAAAGAGAAAATGTTGTTTGCCAGTAATCTGCCATTTCAAACAGTAGTCTTGACTCTAGTTCTCTCTTTTAAAGAGTTGCTGTTTTGTGTGGGTATATGCTCCCAAGTCTGCAAAGGGTGAACTTGCATTTTGCTGTGTTCTCCCAGAGCAGGAAAGGAAGTGAGCATGGAAAGGTCCCAGAAAAGAAAATCATCACGCACTGATGGTACAATCTTCCATTTTATTCAATTTCTGCACAGGCACCTCTAGTCTCTCCCTCTAAATAGAGTAGGTGTGACTCACACATTATCAGGAGTTTCAGAGCAGTGTCTTCAGACACATATCCTTTTCAAGGCCTACAAAAGGAGTCACTTTTTCCCAAACTTCTGATAGGCTGATAATTGACAAAAATTTAGCTCATTGTAACGTGGAAGGAGAGAGAATGATTGTGGGATGCGGCGTTCCTTCTCCACGGGCAAGCACTCCACGCCACAAAGAGGAGTGAAGTCCGGAGCCGGGACATGCCGGTGCACGGGCGGCAGCAGGGCTCTTCGGCAGGTAGTGGAGCTCGTGGGGACAGGAACTGGAGACGAGGCAGGCAGAAATAAGAGATGCAGACTCCCAGGCTAGGATTCTCCAGGGAAGTTTATTGAGGGAAAAGGGGATGAGGAGCGAGGGGCAGTGAGGGGGCAGAGAGTTGAAGGCTGAGAGCCTCGAAGACCTCCGGACAGGGGTTTTTGAGGGATGGAGAAAGGGGAGTGGTTGGCTCTGAGGAGCCAACCAGGGAGAGACAGGTGGGTGGAGACAGGGAGGGACAAAGGGTATAAATCAATAACAGAACAATGGGGAGGGGTACAAAATAGGGGTCCAATGGGGAAACAAGTGGGGGAGAACTTTCTAGACTAACAACCTTAAAAGGGATAAGGGAGGGAGAGTGTGCGGGGCCAATTAACAGTTTACCAGATGCATAACTAATCCGGGGGCCGCAGGGGACTGTGGTCTGTCACCGTGACCAGGAGGGGTCTCCCTGCAGCTGCCCATCCGGCCCCACAGGGCTGAGCCATCGCAACAGCGGGAGAAGCAGATTGGCCGGAGGTTTCCTCAGATGCCTCAGACATTGAGCTTGATTGTGCTCATGTCTATCCATCTTTCCTAAATGCTACTCCTTGGTTGTCACTTCCCAGTTGCTGACAGAAACAATGCAACAAGTCTTTAAAAACATGAGTCTTCTACAGGTGTAGAGCCACCTTTTCCCAGTGTTTTACACTTGGAAAACTTTTGCAACTCTTTAAAATAATTTAGCAAGGAAAGAATCTTGCAGAGAAATGCAGAACCCGCTCATACTTTCTTGCTTAAAATACAGTCAGACTTCAATGCTATTTTGGCCTCTTTTGGATTAGCTGAACTCTGTCAAAAAATCTAATAAATTTTGGCTTCTGTGGTCAATAGTCAGTTTTCAGTGTGGCTTGGAAGAAATGCAGGTACTGAAAAGGAAAATGCACTCCTGCATTATCTGGCAAATTCACCAAATCTGATTACTGCCTTCCTTTATCTCTGTGACATGTGGGGTTCAAGTTCTTGCATTACAACCTACTGTCCCAGCTTTCTTCTCAAAATGGCAAGAGACCAAAATTGGTCTAAAAGTAAGCATTGGAAATATATGCTCCCTGAAAGTCTCTCAATAATATAGAATTTTAAAACAGTTTTCAGTGTAGTCATAATATACCGACACCATGCTAGTGCCTCACTTTATACTTGCAGCAGAAAGCCTAAGAAACACCCATTTGGAAGACAAATAAATCTTCACAGATATTATTCGTAACCCACTGCACAGTGAGAATTTTCTTATAAAAGGTGCAGTGTGCTTGATCTCATAATATCTATTTTTCCCCCAAGCGGTATACTATGTACTTAATGAGGAGGATCTTCCTGCTACTATCAATGGCTGAACGGATGGATTTGAATATCACTTTCACATAGCTTAAAATTCATTAGAGATTAAGCAGGAGTGCAACTGTTCATAAAGAAAAATATTTATTATGCTAATTCTGGGAAGACTTTGTATTACTGTCATATGAGAGCCATCTGCAAATGCTAGAGATCCCAAATTGCATCTTGAATGAATTATAACAGCAGGAAGAACCATTAAAAGGAAGAACAAAACAAAGACAACGAGTCATGAACTTAAAGCTAAATGTAATTTTAATTGTTTTGCTGAATTGAGTTCTATGGTCTATTGCAGTTTTCACCTGAAGCATAGACAGAACTTTCATTTCAAATACTCATCAGCTTTATTTAAATTAAATCTTTAGTATTCCAAAAGCTTTCAAGAATGCCTCACATCTCAAGTAAAATGTTCGGATGAAAATGGAAGATAATAGTCTCATGCCATTAATGAGATTAAAATGGCAGCATTCACATAAGAAAAATTAAATTAATTTAATTTTCAATGAACAATTAATTCTTGGACATACTAATGTTCATTGTTTTAATTTATTTGCCAACTAGTATCTTAAATAAATGTCACACAAGATATTTGCATCTTACAGGAAGCCAAATGTGGATCCCTGAAGATTGAAACACAGACAGAAGCTGTGTTTTAAGTTAGGTTCAGAAGAAAACTAGTATCTAGAATTTCAAAGTTGAAGACTTTCTTTTTAACTGTCACAGGTTTTTCATGGCTTTATTATTTCATAAATCAATTATTGTGACATAAATACACCTGTTCCTTGAACAACAAAAAATAATAAACCAAACAAAATGTTACAAAGTAGTTTGGGGTAGAATACAAACTTTTGCTAAACTTCATTAAAATTTTGCATTTTAATTATAGTGTATCTTACCAAAAATATTGCAATAATTATTGACACTAAATACTTGTAAATACTTGCACTGAGACAATGTATGTCATGTGCCACTATAGCCTGTGCCCACTAAACACTGACTTCAGAGTGAAGAGAAAAAATTATAGATGTGCAGATTATACATGGAGAAACAACAGAGCTGCTAAAATGGAAGATGGGCTTTTTTTGAGCTATTTCTTTTTCTTTAAATGCTATTTTCTATTTTTCCCTTTATTGTTTAAAGGATAATTGTCAATATGAAGTTAAAAAATGCATTTCCCTACCTCAGTTCCTGTAACAACAGTGTAAACTATTAAGTATAACAACAATGACAGAGACATCATGTTACCTATCCTTATGTTTGCATTTGGGGGCAGAGCAAGAGAAAAGTGGGTTATTTCTGCTCTTTTAGTTTAAGTGAAATGTCATTTTTTATGTGCTTGAATCAAGTCAAGAAACCAAGGAAATAAGAATTCAATCTGATGAAGTGCCAAACACCCTCAAATCCCATTAAAATTAGAGGACAAAATCCTAGCTAAGTAGGAGCAAATGGGAAAAAAAATCACCCAGGCAGGAAATTGCCCTTCATTATTGTTTATTTACACAGTACCATGGGTTATGTTGAGCTATGATTAGAGGAGTGGATCTTCTCAGAATGATACAGCAATACAGGCTGCCAGGAGACTCAACAAAGACTCACACCTGCATGAGTTTTGAAAAGTTGGAATTTTCAACCTTCCACTCCATGTCTTGGCTTCATTTCAAGAGTGTAATTTTAAAATCACAATTAATTATCTACTCCAAAAAGCTACTAGTGACCATAAGATGTGTTGAGATGTTTATTTGACCAACGAAGAAAGGCCAGGTGAACGCCAATTATTTAATGATAACAGCAAAAATATAGCTGCAGTGAGTCATCAGCAGTATTTCTAAATATTTCTAAATGCATAATAATATTTCTAAATTTATTTTTAAATTAGTGCATCTGTAGCAAGGCAGAAGTTCATTCTTTTTCTGGTACTGAGTGTGGAGAACCCAAGAGAGGCCTTTCATTGCTGTCCAAGAGCCAACCAGCTGTATCATGGTATAAATGTCTGGGGAAAACATACATTCTTACAAGACCTCTTAAATAAAAAAATAACACACAAGGCTAGCAGAAATAAAAGAATTAAACTGATGACAGCTGGCCATCACTGCATGGCCTGGCATGTTCCTGTTCCTTCGCTCTCCCCCCATAAATCATCACCAGTGCCTAAATGACTTCTTTGTGTCAACACTAAGAGGGGACAAGGCTTTTTGGCACAGGAAGATCTGTCCTGTTACCTTAATGATTACCAATGCCTTGTTTAAAAGCCCTACAAACCAAAATATTCTGTATGATGTATTTGAATTTTATAATATAATCCTCTGTATTCTCAGCTGAAGGCATCAAAGAAGGTTTAGATGGCAGAGTGTTGTTCTGAAATGTTGGACATTCTCTTGCCAATTCCTAGGATGACCCTGAGCCAAAAAGTCTATTAAAAAATTATTTGCTACTCTGACACATTATAGGTCTTGCAATACCAAGGGGTCAAATAAGTCTTGGAGACTAAAGACCAGAGATACAAACAACTGTCTTCTATTTACGCTTTGAGAAAACAAAGTACACCTAAAATCAATGTACAGTGTTCTTTATCTTCAGCAATGGCCTGAATCTGTGCTTCATATTAGAATATATTACAGGGAGAGAGGGAAATATTTCAGCTCTCATTTTGTTAACATAGGGTTAAGATGTTTCTAAAATCGGGATAGCTAAAAGTGGGCTTTGGGAATGGGGGTAGGTATTGTAGATCATGTGAAACTGCACCTGGGGACCTGCATGTACAAGTTCATGGTGACATGAAAACGAAGATTGTTTAGAAAATATTAGGAATTGTTTTAGCTAAATCATGCGGATTTGCACCTGTGAAATAAATCAGAAATATTGTGGGAAGAGGGGGCTTAAAGTCATGCTTGGGAGAAAACAATGGAACAGTATTAAGTTGATGATTAACACATGATTATACAACTGTTATGTGAGGGAAGAGTATAAAATGTATTCGCTTCTAATCAATGTGAAGTCAGATTTGGGTACATCTTACCCCTGGCTTCCAAGCTCAAATAAAAAGCACCTGCATGTAATCTCCGTGATTATGTGTTATCCACGCTAACAATTTAGCAACTGACCTCAGCAATCCAATTAAAAAAGAGAGGTAAGATTTTTTTTTTCACACACCATTTTGTTTTTTAGAAAATGGTACTGGAAAAATATAATGGCATAAGTAAAACTACACTGACAGAGGGTCTGACATAGTCCTTTGTTCTGAAGCATCCTCAGGAGGAGCCTCCTTTCTGCAACAGTTTAATGAAAATTGGCTCCTAATTTAGGACATAGGAGCTGGGAATTAAACAGTGAGAATACTGGCCTCTGATTTCTTTCTCTTTACTCGATACATGTGGAAATGGCCCTGACATTTTCAGTAAAGGCTGGGTTCTCATATGACTTCTACATGTTCCGTGATTCTGGAGACAGTCAGAAATAGTGAATCAGCAGTTGTAGGCAAGTAAAAATTCAGCTCTTGAACCATAGCTGTTTGTGACATGTCTGATCAAGCAGGAGTAGATGAGCCTAAGACGTGTTCTAGGGATTGCTGACACGTTGAGAAAAACAGTCAGGTTTTGCCCTAGGAAATGCCCAGGGCCCAGAACACTCTCACAGTTCATTTTCTCCTTACAACATCTTGAAAGGTTTTAAATTAACTTTTAAAGTATTTGCAAGATTCTATGACTGGTACTTTCTCACAAATGCATTATTTTTCAGTACTGAGAAAAAAGGATTTAGTTTCCTGAATGTTTAACTTCATTTCCAGATAAAAAAAATATTTTCATCCCTCAAACACTAAGATTTATTCTAAAAGAGCACTAAGTTGTATGTTTTGTTGTATTTTGCTTTCAGAGGCAGACACCAAAAGCTGGTGAAGGGATAGATGATGAAAGGGTGTCAGAATACACACACACAGATTGCACATGGTGCACTTTGAAACATGCCTAATCTGAGTATGCTGAGATTGGACATTCCATGAAAATTATAGTTCAAAGACATTCTCTTTACAATTCGTTTGTTTGATATCCCTGCAAGTATATTGGAAAAAAAGACACTGGAAGCTATGTGTAATTCACCCATTTTCTTCTATCATCTGCTTGCTGTTCACGTTTTATTCCAGAAACAACCACAGGTGATAAGTGTCCTTGTGAAATGTGATCATGCTTCCTTCTGGCTGTAATGATGATTTCAAGGGAGTAAGTGGCTAATATGACAAGAAGCCCATCATATTTTGTGTTTAAGAATGTACGTATAGGGTCAGACTTATAATTACAACTACAAGCAAACATTTTCATTATTTTTAAAGCTTCTGAAGCAAATTGGTTATGCAAAACTTCTCTTTTGTTACTGCACCTTATTGCTTGGCCATCATTTGTGCTAAATCTGCCTTTTACTTCATTGTACTGCAGCCTTTTGCAGAAGGTCATTTATTAGGTAATCACTTTTCTATTGAAAAGCCTAATTACTGCATGTTTGTCAGAAAGAGGAATTAGTACTACCTTTGAATACGGAATGGGCTGCAAACTACCTTCCAGATGAAGAATATCAAAAATTCAGAGGCTTTACTTATTGCCAGTTAAATGAAAATTGCTAAATGAACCTACACATTCAGGGTTTAAAAGAAGCAAGTACTCTGATACAAAAGGGTGCAAAAGCATACAGTTTACAGCTTTTACAACTTTAATATCAAAGTAAATACATTTAATAATTTATTACTGCTGCAATACTTTCTGCATGGACTCGTGGACTACTAACGCCCTCTACTGGTGCTTCACACACATATTCTGAATTTTTGGGTTGCTAAAAGTGGCTCAGGACTCATTTTCTGTTCTTTTCCAGAGAATGGAAAATAATTTAGCCATGACTGAGTTTTTCTATGGTTCACACCCACCAAACACATATCTGCAGGAAAGGAGCTTTTGTCTGGGGTTTTATCTCCAAGATACATTCTGCAAGTGCTGTTTGTTTTTCCAAATTCACAGGGAATTACTGACTACTAAAAGCTCACATACGGATAACCTTTTCTTTTAAATTTTTTTAAATCCTTGTCCATATTTGAAGGGAAAAGAATTCAGGTTTTCATGAAAAATTACATGGAAACAAGCAGCAGAATGGTTACCAATAAGGAGTTGTGTATGGCTAATGGTCTCGTGAAGATTTTTATGACATCTGGTCTTGAACTGCATTAGTCCAAAAGGCCACCACTGTCAGTTTGTTTGACATTTGCCTTGATTTTTTCACATATTCTGAAAAATTACACTGTATATCATACAATTCTCTTGCTGCTGCATCTAATCTTTTGATTGAGAGATAGTTTAATGAAAAATAAATTTTGAAAATGCTTCCTCTTCCAGCTTCCCAAAGAAATGAAGCACACACAATCACATAATTTTTTGGTCCTCAGACCCATATCTCTCAGAGGCCTTTGTAGCCACTGAACAATTTTTAAACTGACACAGGGACAGGGGCTCAAGGGCCTCAAGTCTCTCCAAAGATTGTAAATAGCAGAGAGTGGGCTCCCAAGGAAGACAGCTGTCTCCCACCTCTTCACACAATTAGATGGAAAATCAGCAGCCACAGGCTCGCTGGCCAGGCAACATGCCAGTGTCACAGAGTCACCCACTGTGCCCACATAACAGGAAGCTGGGAATATTAGTGGTCAGGGAGTGGAGCAGTACACAAATCACAGAAAAATAGGAAGCCATGCTCCTCTAGTTCCATGTCCCATAAAACAATGTGCTTTAAGATTACTGCCAGTTGCGTGGTAAAAGCTACCATCTAGACATGAACCTTCCTTGCCTGATTTGCTTATGGATGAAACTGCCTCCTCCAGAAGATCATCACTTCTCTCCCAGTAAGAGCCGTTCTCTCTAACCTGGCAGCTGAACTGCCCATGTGAATGCTTTCCAAGTTTTCTCATGTGAAATGCTCAAAACTAGGTCAAACATTTTTAAATAGTTGGTCATTGCTCATTTTGCTGAGTTGGTTCAGATTAAACTCAGTCCAACATGGGTAAATCCCTGTATGTTTCAGCTGGACACATTCTGAAACACCAAAGGCAGTCTACTCATGAGAGCAGGATGGTAGCTGGACCCAGGCTGAGGGAAACACTAAATGAGGCCAAACACACCAGAGCTTTGCTGAGAGCTTGATATAGGAAATGAGACACTGCAGGTGTGTGCAGCACCATCTGAGGAGAGCAATTAGAGAGAGGAGCACCCACTGGAATGCTTCACTGTGGGGTTCTGAGCTGTAGGATCCAGGCTAGGGACACCCGAACACTATCAAGTGTTCAGAGACCTTTTTGAACCACGTGTCTCCAATAACCAACCTGATATCCATAGTCAACTGCAATGCACAGACACAGAATGAACTTTAGCTTAAGTTCATTCCAAATATCAGCCCACAAATTTGGCCAAGAACAGAAATAAGACAGAAACTAATCTGAATTAGACAATGCAAACAATTACTAACAATCAGATCTACCTCCGAGTACCATTTACAGTAGAATACAAGGGGAGTTGGGGAGGGTGGGGGGGAGGAACTTGGCAAAGTCCCTTTGAGCTATGCAGTTGCTTTTCCTGTGAAGATATCACTATGTGAATCTTTAAATGGGCTACTCCATTAGAAACAAATGTTTCTTAAAGGAAGTAAGAATATTTTCCAGTAATATGAAAAAGATAAGATACACAAATAATGGGAGCAAGTATTACAAATTACCAAGATTGTATATGTATAAATACTTTCTGCACACTGCAGGTAACCTGGCAGAGGAGGCATATATCTACAGTGCTCAAAATGCCATTTATAGGAACACCTTTCTTTAGATAATTCTTTTCTATGTAAAAGCCTAATTACGCAGTGGTTATTAGACAAGGAAAATAGAGTTCCATTTAAATTTAGAACTGGAGTCCAAGCCAATTCCAGGGGAGGAAAATAAACATTTTACTGATGGAGATTTGCAATCTAACTGCACAGTTAGGCAATACAAATGTCCCAGACGATGAGAGAAAAGCATGATGTTATGATTAAAGTCACCCAAATGAGAATTAAGAAATCTGAACCTGTCTTCAGACAACACAGATTTGTCACAGTTGTGGAGAGACATTACGTAGCTACATAAGAAAATGTATTCTTAAATTAACATACACCTATTTAGATGTGACAAACAACTAATATGAGGCAATATTTTTCACAAAAGCTGGGCAGTCAGAATGACATATCATACAAATGGAGTTTCTAACAATAGAACTATGACTAATATTAGCATAAATGGATGATTGTGGCAGCCAAAGCCAAGCAATGTGGTTAGGTATCAGTTCCTTAAAATAAAACCTTATGGATAACCCTTTCAAAAAATCTAACCCATATTTAAGTCAGAGCCCTTAGAAAAGTGGTCAACTTTTCTCAAGTTATTAAAGTGATCAGTGTTGCAGATGCTTGATAGGAATTTTTTGATGGATAAACAGGTAGGTGCTTAGTTCCCATAGATTTCAACAAATCTGCTTTTATGTGTTTAGAGTGCCTGAGTTTCAATGGTGTTGATCAGATTCCAGCCTCCATAAATGTGCCAGTAGTTTTTGAAAACAGGACAGTCAAGTACTTTTGACATTTCTGTTTTGCTCCTTGGATAGTCTCTCTGCTCTCTCATCTGTCATATAGTTCACCCTCACTGATGCTATTTTAGTGTGGAACTATATATAATTTTTGTGATCCATTCTGCATCAGCCTTTTCTTTAATCATTTCTTCCTTCTCTTCCTACCCCTACCAGTTGCTCCCCGTTGCAGAAAAATATGCTGATAGGGATTATTCTAATTTTGATTGTTAGTTTACTTCCTCTTTTATCACTGTCAAATTCTGTCAATTTTCTATAATCAGAGTGAAATTCTCTGAAAGATAATCTGGCTGTAACATTTGACTCTTTAACCTGAAAGATCAAAGTGTCAAGGACTAACATGACACTTTTGTCTTCATAAGAGATCAGATCTGCCCTTCCTGCCATGTCATCCCAGCTTCCCTGTTTAGCCCTCTGCATCCAAGGATGAAAGAATTTCAGAAAGGATGGCGCAACTGGGATGAAAGTTATTTCAAGGCCCTTGAGGCTGTGCTATTCAAGGGTAAGGGAGGGAAAGGTGAGGAGAAGGTGTGGACTCTTATTTTCTTTCTAAATATCAGATTGAAATTGCCTCATTTTGCACAAGAATAAATTTTTCTGCAAATTCTTACTCTATAATTTGACAACTGAAGTTGCATTTCTGGCTGCCTTGCACAAAACATCAGAGAATATCGAGAGTCTCAGACAAGCAAGGAGAATTACAGAATCACCAGTCCAAGCTCCTGTCCAAAGCAGTTCATCTTGAGGACCATGTTGTTCAGGCTACCTCCTTGCAAATTTGCAGGATGGAGCCTGCAAAACTACACTGGGCAACCTGCTTCATTGCTTGGCTGTCCTCATGAAGAGATGCTTTTCCCTCTATCTGTTATAAATGTCCTCTCTTCGTTCCTATTGTCTTCTTCTTGTCCTTCCACACATGGCTGCAAAAAGCCTGGCTTTGTCCTCCTGATGATTCATCCTCTGTCCTGTCTCAAAGCTGGTTCCTATTTAGCCCTCTGTGCACCAGTATGCTCAGGTCCATTTCCACAGAGCTGGTCCTCAGCCAGTCAGTGGCAACGCAGAGGGTTATCCCATCTCTGGTATAGTACTTTGCATCTGCTCTTGTTGAAATTCCTACTGGTGCGTTCCTGTAGTGTGAGAGGCTCATTGTAAATGGTCACTCTAGTTTTTGAGGATTTGGATAGCACCGTAGAAGTTGCTATGATCCACAAACTTAACAAGGGCACATGGCATTGGTAAAGCCATTAACTAGGACAGGCCCAAGGACAGATCTCTCAGGATCTCCACTCACAGCCAGTCTCAAGGTACAGTATGACCCCATAAGTGCTGCCTTAAGGCCAACAGTCTATGAGTTTCTCACCTCTCCAGTAGTGTGCTCATCTAGCTTGTCACATCCAAACCTGGCTAAAAGATCACAAGAGAAGCAAAATATCAAGACAGACAACATCTGCTACTCAGCCATCCTCCTCAGAGCTCATAGCTATTAATTGTGCATAATCTAACCTTGGTAAGTACTAATCACCTTCTTCCATACATGTTTGCCTTGAAGAATTTTGCCTGACCAGCATGGGTGAGGGGAGAAAAACACAGGAAGAAAATAGTTTAACTAGATTATGGTATTTGTTTTCCTAAAGTCACTCAATAATTAAAAAAAAATTTAAAATCTGAAATACAGACTTTCTATCCAGAAAAAAAGATCAGGTTTTAAATTACCAAATGTCCTGCATTTATTGAGCAGGATATTCTGGCAGAATCACATGCCACAGGAGAATTGTTGACACATAGTGGGTCTTTTCCATTGACAAAATTAGTTTGTACTATTAGTACAAACTATACTAGTAAAGGCACACACTGTCATACACAAAGTAAAGCCAAGGTTGGGGGTTTTTTCCAACTTTTTACAAGAGAATTGACATTTCTAAATCCTAAATGTGATACCTGCTCCTGTAACCTAGACCGGCATGTAACAAACCATGCACATATGTCAGCATCCAAACCAGCTGGAGCAGAGCAGACTGGGTGTCAAGGAGCAGGGAGTATTGATGACAGAATATATTGCTTGAAAAGTATGTGGTAACATTTCTTGATATAAATACCATTAGTCTTTAATTTTCATTAGCAATGTTCACATACTTTTATTAATAATCCACAGAAAAGGATTTTTCTGAGAAGCAGAGAAGTATTTTTAATTCTTTATTGCACAGAAAATACCATGTTTAAAATGTATGTCAGTAAGGGGGTCAGGAATGTTTAAACACATAAGTTTTCAGCACAAGGAAGTGCTGTTGACAGTCAAATCTTTGGCACAGATCCAGTCATGCATCAAGACACAGACTGGCATATTTGCCAAAATATTCTGAGATGAGCATTTTCCCCCGCATTCCAGGATGAAATCCTGGCTCTGTGTAAGGGAACTTGTGCTATGTTAAAAAGTTCATAATCCTTGAAGAATAAGCAAAGGTCTGTACTACATTGTGCACAAATGTGTTTCTGTAAGACATTTATTATCAGAATTCACCTACAAGTTTCCAGTATTCATGACTCGCACTCAAAAAGTCTGTGGGTAGCATTGCTTGGACTAGTGCTAATAGCCTAACAAGCACTACAAGAGCAAGAAGCCTAAGAATTAAACAGATAAAACATTGATTCATTTCAAATTTTGGTAGGAAATATCCTGTCACAATTTGCATTAATTTCATTCACTTTCAGAATATTTGAAAAATCAATTCATTATGATGTAAACACAGAGCTTCCAGGCCACCCAGATTTTGTAAATATAAATATGTTGAATCAAAACATCTGTTCTTCAAATCGGGCAGCTCTTCTAAGCAGGTTGGTGATAGTGCCACATAATGGTTATATAAAGCAGTCAATAGAGCAAATTTTCTGATCTCCATGCCTGACATCCATTCTCTTATTTAGAACAATTCTGAAAAAAACACAAGATTTTCATATGTGGAGGGCAAATATAGTTCCCAATATCTTTGTCATACTAATATACAAAGATATTGGCCCAACAGATCCATGACAGCAAAAATAAATTATTAAAATGAATGAAGGAAGACGGTGATAAGCCATAGGACCTCATTATGAACATATACTGCAAGGAGTAAGTCTCCTTTTTACAGAGGGAATATGAAAAAAGGAAAAATGAACATTTTCTGTCGGAAATGTTGATGCTGTACTTTTCTCAGAATCCCGTTCCTCTCAAAAAATGGTATGTCTTATTCAGAATATTCGTCCAGTGCTGGTTCCCAGTCTCCCATCATGAAAAATGACGGCAGTTACACTACAAGGAGGAGTCACTGCTCTCTTTGGGAGATGCAGTTAAGAGCATGACTTCTTTAAATAAATGGCCTCTTAAAAAAAAATGGATTCATTAGTTTTTCAGTATTTGGTTTGTCAAAGTTTGGGGGTTTTTTTAAATAAATTTTTGCAGTTTTTTAAGAAACATGCATTTTAAAAGTAGTATTTATATAATTTTCAACTAGAAAAATGCAGTTGACATTGTAAAGTTGCGATTTGCTCTATTCTTTTGATCATACCACTGTGAAAAGGGTTTGAATAAGGGAATCTTTACGTTCCCTGTCAGCTTCACAAAGTAAGCCCACTTAAGCCTTTCCACACAAGGAGACAGCAAATATTTTTATTTTAAAATGCCAAGAAGCTGGGTAGTGGAGTCTCTCTTCCACCTGTACGTTGGCATTCTGTCCTTACCTTGCTCTGTCTGGCAGAACATTGGCAAATAAAGTCCAGAAAAACTTGACTGAACACACTAGGATTCACAGTGGGATCCCACCTTCAGAGATTGAGCTCTGCCTTCTCACAGTAAATTTCTCACTGGAATTTCCAGCTGAAGAAGGTAGTGTGTTCTGCACACCAGAAATTATGTTAAAGGGGGAAACACTGCTTCAGATCAGCACCTTTAGGATTTATATAGTCAAATAATTCAAATAATTTCAAATGGCAAATTTACTGGAAAACAAATCTTTCCTCAAAAAATCTCATTGTGGTCAAGACACACTATTGCCATTCAGCAAGGGACAGTTGCGTTCTTTGACATAGCTGATGTCATCCACTGAGTGCTGGGCAAATCCAGAGCATTCTCTAAGAGAGGGGGGACATGACTTAAAAGAGAGAGACAGTGTCTGCCCTTGTTCTCACTCCAGCAGATCTTGGTGCCTTTCCACAGCTGGGGCCAGCTATTTTTTCTGCCCACTGTGTATCTTGTCTCATGCATCTCAGTTGTTCATGACAGATTAGACTTCATCTTATCAAGAATGTTCTTCTTTTTAGCAAAACTTGACCTTTTAAATCAAGAGTATATGGAGGGACTTGTGGATGACACATAACAAATGTTATGGCTGAAGCATTCATGGGCTTTTTTAGTTGTTTCTGAACCTGTGCCTAAAACTGCAGTAATCTATTTGGCACTACTAGAAAATAACTTTTACTCTTTCTTGTATTTTTTATCCTTTACTGAAGTATTTATTATAATTTTCTATCTTTTTGTAGAAAATTCTGACACCTCTAGTATTTGAAGTACTAACACTAAAAGACTTTGCCAATTTTGCAGAACATCTTTATAAAGACACCATAATTCATTTTAAACAGGAATCTCAATATTAAATTCAAATTTAGGTCTTCCAGTTCCATTCATTTGAAAGTGACATTCTCTGGAGAGAAAACTCTGTTATCTTTTCCTGAGATTGAATGCTCACAGTTGAACTTTCTACTTGCAGTACTTCCATCTTTCACCATTTTATCATGCATCTTAGGATACTTGTTTGTTGGGATCTAACATCACAAGGGTTTGGGAATCTTATTTTAGTTCTGAAAAGTATAATTTTCACCTGCTACCACTCCTTCAGAAAGCTGGAAATAGGAAATCAAAGTACTTAAATAAATTTAAAAAATTAAAGGAGAACTTGAATTACTATTTTTTAAAATCTCATTTTAAAACCAATTTCATTACAGACCACAAAAGTGATGGCATGTGGCTGGCCATGTGAAACCCTTATGCATTCATCTGATTCTAAGATACAGAATTTGCATACGTTCTGAATTTGCAAGAGAATATTTACAGTGTTGACCTTGCAGAAGTCCTGGAGAAGACAGTACAACATCTAAGTGTAAGTAAGCATTTTCGTGTTATGTTAGGATGAAAATTTCCAGCCCGTTGGTGTTGCAGTCTTGCCCTGGACACCTTCAAGCCAGGGTTCCCATGTCTGGGGGTCACACAGAGACATCTGTGAAGGGGTGGACACAGGATAAGGATCTAAAGAAGTTTTAAAATATTTGCCATTCCAAGTTGTTAATCCTATTAGATTCTACAAGGAAAACTCACATCTGGAAAACAAACTATGTTACAAAGACCCAAGTCTCAGACAAGCACAGATAAACACTGGAACAATGTAAATAATAGCAATTTAATGATAACAAGAGTGCACTGACATAAAACTGTCTGTTATGGTAAAGAAGGAGCAATATCTGTGACAAGGCCCAATACTAATAAAAATGAAAATGTCATAGGATTAGCCACTTGCTTGGCCTGACTTTATACTTCTAGAAATAAACTAATGGAGCAGCTGCCCCACTGCTGAAGCTGGACCATCATACTTTTTTAAATAATACCATATTTTTTCCATGTCTATGTAGGCAAAAATATATAAATATGCTTTAAATATGGGGATTATTTCAAGACAATTGTCTCATTTTTCTTTCACATGTATTGGGTGAATTCATTTAAATAAATTATGACAATGCTGAGGTACTTGCAGACAGAAGAAAGAGAGCCTGGTTTGGAAAAGAAATGTCTTTTTAACTTAATGTAGACTTTCGATCACGATGTTTCTCACAGAGGCTAGAGAAGACAGTCAGAAACAAGAATGAGATACAGAGCCTTAAAAATATTTTTTTTCTACAGAGTTAAATAACCATGTCTTTTTCTTCACTGAAGATGCAAAGTGGAATTTTGAGCAGAAAGCAAGTTTCAAGATCTAATGAGGTTTTGAGGAATAGCAGCATCCAAAGCCAATTACTTTGCTTTTAATGACTGTTAGTTAAAAGGAGCTAAAAAGGCTAGCACAGTTGGGACCAGTGAAAGGAGGAAATTAGGGACATACATCTCCATAGTCAGCTTCCTGGAACAGCTCACTTAGTTGTTTCAAATCAAAAAGCTGAGAAGCAAAACAGGGTGTTTCAGCTTCCAAAAGCATACTTTTGATTACACAACAGAAGCCTTCCAATTAGCTGTTAGAATGGCACAGCAGGAGAATTTGGCTGCTCTAGATCAATAAACTGACCCTAGGATTTTTTTATTTCCCTTCAGACTATCAGGAAAGGAAAATAATAGCATCCAAAGGGAGAAAAAGTATACCAACACAAACCATCTGCACAGTATAAAGAGAACAATGGTGACAAAGATTTTTCAATATCTTTCTCTAATTGCTCTTCCTTGACCTTTCTCCACCTTATTGCACTGGTTTTAAGCAAACAAAAATATTCCTATGGTAAATCAAAGTCAAAACCAGGTTATTTTGTGTCTCTGCCCATGGCAGGGGGTTGCAACAAGATGGTCTTTAAAGTCTCTTCTCACCCTGTGATTCTGTGATTTTTCAGCTGTTTTCCTGTATCTTCTCACTGTGGTGATCTTCTAACTATAAGTTATTTTATATATGTGCATTCCAGCTTTTTTTTCTCTTCTTTCTTCTTTAAACAGAATGAGACTTGACTGAAATAAAGCTTAGCAGTTGCCTAGGTCCTATGGATCTTAGAGATTGTACAGTTATCTCTCCAAAGTTGCTCCTTTTCTGTCAGCACAGAGACTTCCAAACAAGCTGGAGACTTTCCTGCGTGTCCTACAGCTTTAAATGCAAAATTTATTCAACATTATGAAGTTAAACAAAAATGCATCCAAAGCAGAAAGTTTAGTCTTTACACTTTTCTTCCATCACTTCAGTTTCTCTTGACCATAAGTAAATTAATCACATTCTGCAAAAGGTTTCTCTGTTCTCCTTCTAGCTCATCCAAGGCTAACAATTCACAACAGGGACAGCTAGGAAAGCAATTCAGGAATTAAAGTCAGGACCTGTGCTACAGCCACTAGAAAGTGATAGACACAGGGGCTAAAAAGTGCAAAATCTGGGTAAAATCTAAGCTGTGTATCAGAAGGCTCCTCTTTTCCCCACACCACAGACAACAAACCAAGTAACAGGGACCCTCATGCCAGTGGGGAGCACATGTTACACGGTTTGGCTGGAGATGAACAGAGAGGAGACCCTGCCCAGAAAAGAGGTTATTGCAACATCAGGCTGTTCAACTGTCCAAAATTCACATCAAAGACTGCACTGGAACCTACTGTGTGAGGGCAGGAATTGCCGACAGGCAAAAAGCAGTAGGACGCCTTCTCTCCTGAAAATCATCTCTGTGGAATGTTGTGGTGGTTTTGATTGGCCCAAAACATCAGCAACATATCTTTAACATCTAAGAGAAATTTAAACCCCTCAGAAGCTGTTGTAGTAGGTGTGAGGAAGTGTCTGAGGGGTGGGGAGAGGCACAAAGATGACTCCTGTGTGTCCTGAGTGAAAGTTCTGGAAGTTTTTACATCAAGTCCAGCAGAGCCAATCTCTGATGACTCTGAAGGTGATGGACATGCTGCTGGCCAAGTGTAGGCCAATTAGAGGTGCTAGTTACGCCTCTGTGAAAACATATTTAAGAAAAAATTTGAAACAAGGTAGGCATGCACTTCTTTGTAGCTAGAGGAGGAGGAGGAGGTGGAGGTAAAAATATGTGAAGGGAGAAAAACATGGAGACACCAAGGTCAGTGAAGAAGGAGGTGCTCCAGGCACAGGAGCTGAAAACTCTCTGCTAGCCATGGTGAAGACCATGGGGGGAGCAGGAGGTCCCCCTGCAACCCATGGAGTCCACAAGGATACAGAAATCCACACACAGCCCACACCAGAAGAGCAGGTGGATGCCTGGAAGAAGCTGTGATCCAGTGGGAGTCTCATATAAAGAGTTAAAGCTGCAAAGGTCTTGCAAGGGAGAGAAAGGACTTGCTCCTGGGACGGAAGCAGCCTGGCTTTGGCTTGGGAATCTGCACCTTATGGACAAGAGGACTCATGTTGCATCAGAATTTGGGTGGGATGTTGCTCATGAGATTGGACCCACACCAAAGAAGTTCCCAGAGGACTGTCTCTCATGGGAGGGACGCCGTGGCTAAGTAGAGAACCCCTCTCCCTGATGGACTGACCAGAGAACAAACCCCTCACCCTGCCCCCTGCCGGTGTTGTTGGTTTGGAAACAGGTAGGGGGGTGAGCAGAGAGACTGCTTCTTAAGAGGGAGGGGGTGAGAGCAGAGAAACTGTCTAGAGAGAGAGAAATAAGTAGAGATAAAGAGTATTTGTGGTAGAAGAATTGTGGTAATGAATAGATTTATGGACCTGCTCTATGGACTAAGAAAATACCCCACACCCTGCCCCCCTACCGGAGCTGTTGGTTAGAAAGCGGGGTGAATAGAAAATAAGTTCGTAAGAGGGAGGGGGGTGAGTGAACAAAATGGTGCATGAAAAGCTTATTTTTACCTCTCATTTATCCTCCGACTCTGTTAGGTAATTAAATCACTTTGCAACTTTAAGTCTGAGGCCTGCTTGCCCTTTTCTTCCATGCATCCTCCTACCAGTGTCCATTCTCACTTAACTCATGAAATTGGTGCATATTTAACAGGTTTTTTCTTTCCCCTCTCCTGCAGGTTTGTGTCAGGAGAGAGCAGGGGTGCCTGGCATTTAGTCAGGGTCAAACCTCGACAAATGTAGCTTTTATGTGATCAGACAAAAGTATAGACTTCCAAATTTGAGGACTTGGACCAGCCTCCAGCAAAAAGCTGTTCAGTCTTTGTGTGTAAAAAGTTAAGGACTCAAAATACAACTTCCTCGTGAGAGGAAGAGGAGGGGCAGACAGTGATCTCCTCTCTGCAGTGCCCTTTGACAGTACCTGAGGGAATGGTCTGAAGTTGTGTCAGGGAGGTTTAGGCTGGTTATCAGGAAAAGGTTCTTTACCCAGAGGGCAGTTAGGCACTGGAACAGGCTCCTCAGGGCAGTAGTCTCAGCACCTAGCCTGACAGAGTTCAGGAAGCATTTGGCAATGCTCTCAGGCATGTGGTGTGACTCTTGGGGATGGTCCTGTGCAGGACCAAGAGTTGGACTCAATGGTTCTTGAGAGTCCCTTCCAAATCAGCTACTTGTTGATTTGGTGATTCTCTGAATGTGAAGTAGTGTTTAACATTTTTTTGCTTACAGCTCCAAGCTGTGTCCAATTGTATGTCACCCTCATTAAGTCCCAGCCTTGCCCTTTCATGATTCTCCAGTAAACTTCCCTGATCAAGACAGGGAAGACAGGCATACCATCCAGAGCCCTCATTTCATAACTGTGTGCTGAGGGGCATAAGAGAACTGACATAGTGCACACCTGTACAGCACAGCCAGGACATGAACCAGCCTTCAAATGCCACACCAGCAAACCAAGCAGCTCCTGGGCCTGCACCTGCACCAGCTCTGTGGAGTCACCGGCTGTGGCATACAGCCATTCCATAAAAACTCCAACATCCGTCAGCAGCTGAATGGAAATCTGTATGTTCATACTGGCTCATCAGTGCCTTGCTGATGAGTTAATTTATAAGCATTGCTTATAAATTTCAAGTTAATTTATAAGCATTGCTCCCAGGGAGAGGCAAGACAGAAAAATACAATAGGTCATTCCTATCTTAGGCCAGGAATTTCAAAGGGGCAATAGGGAATATTTTCTTTTTAATGCAGATTTTCAAGTTTGAAGGGAGGAATGGGAGAATATGTATTAGGGCCACAGAAGATTTCTTTCTTGAGCTCATTTAGTGATAACAGTACTATTCAGCTGTCACTGATAGATTCTACATACCAAAAAAAAAAAAAATCTCGAGTGCACCAACCTAATGCTTTGCCATATCCTAGATTTCACAGCCCAAAATTACAGGCAAACTTGCCAATAATAAATGTGAGCATGCAACAAAAGGCAGAGTAAGCCAGAAGACAAAATACTGTCTGAAAAATCCCATAAAAGCAATGTATTATACCACAGGACTTATGCACCATAAACCCCCATGAAATGAAAAAGTTTCATTCATTTCCTCTCAGCTCCATGAGTGGGCTCCTTTATCAAATGCCTTTGAAAGTAAGACCTCCTACTGGGATTTTTACATTAAGCAGGGGAGAAAAACACATTCCATTGTCAGGGTTGTTGCAAGGATGTAATCAAAGGTTTGACATCCCAGCTCACAGACACCAAGCAACTTGGAAAAAAATCACCATACTTTTAGTTGCCATTTTTCTTTTCTAATAGAAGGTTGATTACTTTAAAGCTCAATGACATCAAGGGTAGATAACATTAAAACAAATTACCTTTCCTCTAACTACGCATTTTCCTCATCATTGTGACAGTGATAATTGCCTGGTAACTGCTTATTGTAAAGGCAAGCTCTTGTCACTAACAAATTTCCTCTTTAGGTCACTCTCCTGACAAGCAGATTCATTTACAACATGAACCATGAAGCTGAGCCACATTTCTTTTCAGTTCTACTGAAAATGAATGTGAGAATGGCAGAAGGAATAGTGCTGGAGAAGGAAACTTCCATAGGCATCAGGTATTTTGGGAAGCTACCACATTATCTAAATGAATGGCTGCCATCATGCATCTCTGCTCAAATCCAGAACACCATGTAATCAGTATGAGAAAGACAACTATCTGATTGATTAGCTGATTAAAACCCACCAGTTCAGGGAGGGAAAAAATCTACCAAAGGTTTCTTGTTCCTGAAAATCATTGGATTTGTGTTTTCAGTTTTAAGTCGTTTTGGGGAATAAATATAGAGTTAGGACATCATATTTGGATTTCCATTTATTCCCTACATTGGCTGACATGGACTTACTGTGTAGGCAGAATAATTGAGATAGAACAAAATCTTAGTTACTATGATATATTATTATCAATGTATTAAATTACTGTTGTATCACTCATTATTATATACTCTATATAATATTACATAGTGTTATATGCCTTGTATTATTGTATGGTTAATATTTTGTTCTATTAATACAATATGTATGTATTGTATTTTTATATTTTCTTATACCTACTATTATTATTTAGTATGATTATTCTATCTTAGTTTAGAGTAGATATTAGGAAAAAGTTCTTTCACGTGAACATGATAAGGCACTGGCACAGGTTTCCCAGAGAAGCTGTGGCTGCCCCATCCCTGGAAGTGTTCAAGGCCAGGCTGGATGGGACTTGGAGAAACCTGTTCTAGTGGAAGTGTCCCTGACCATAGCAGGGGGTTGGAGTGAGATTATCTTTAAGGTCCCTTCTAATCCAAGCCATTCCATGATTCTATGAAAAAATATGAACAGTATTTTCCATATGCAAAATGCCAAAACTGTATGTTTGTTTATAATTCTGGGTTTTTTGCAGAAGACAAAAGGAAAGGAAAGAAGAAATGGAGAGAAAGCACACACAGAACAGCTTTTACTTTAAGAGGGCATATGTGATGGGGAAAAAAAATTGCATCTGTATCCAGCAGAAATCTAAAAATACCTGCAGGTGCAGTAGTAAAATAATTTGAAAAGAGAAAAATATATGTATATACTGCTACATGCAATACATTCTTTGACCTAGCAGGAAAACTGCTCAACATGAACAAATCTTTGCAACTACAAGCTGACATGAGATGGATATTACTTACTTGCCCATTGAATCAGAGACTGTACCTGCTGTGGTAGAGTCTCTATAGGCGCAGACAGAGACGTGAAGCCAGACAAAGGTATCTGTTTGGGATCAGGTCTCAGCTCACCTGGACTGCCAGCAGCCTCGGGGCTGCTGTACACACACCCAACTGTTGTGGTCCTAGGGATCCCTATAATGAGCACAGCATGCAGGAGGGTACTGAGCCACAGCTGAAGGGACAAGCCCAAGTGACAGAGATTGACCTCACTGGGCAAATCCTTCTCCTTGAACAGGGTATTCAGGACACTACTTTTGCCAGCTACACAAAAGTCCTCAGCCACCATCACGAGCTTCAGCCACCATCATGGGCAGCCTGAGAAATGGCCTCACTAAGTCACAGAACTCTAGAATAAGCTGAGTTGGAAGGGACACACAAGAATCATCAAAGTCCAGTTCCTGGCCCTGCACAGGACACTCCAAGAATCCCACCATGTGCCTGAGTGCATTGTCCAAACACTTCTTGAGGTCTGGCAGCCTTTGGGCTGTGCCAGTTCCCTGGGGAGCCTGTTCCAGTGCCTGACCATTCTCTGGGTGAAGAACCTTTTCCTAATATCCAGCTTAAACCTTCCCTGACACAAGTTCAGGCCATTGCCTTAGATCTGTCACTGGTCACCCAGAGGAGAGAGTCTGACCCTCCACTTCCCCTCATGAGCAAGGGGAAGTTGCAGCCTGTAATGAGGTCTCCCTGAGTTTTCTCTTCTCCAGGCTGAACAGACCAAGTGACCTCAGCCACTCCTCATACAGCTTCCCCTCAAGGTCCTTCACCAACTTCACAACTCTCCTTTGGATGCTCTCTAAGAACTTTATATCTTTTTATATTGTGGTGCCCAAAATTGCTTAGGATGATTATCAATGTTTTGGAAGATATTTTCAGATATGTGTCAAATGCTCAGGCAGCAGCTTCTCCTTTAGCAATATATAGCCGTATACTTCATGAAAGGATTGATATTAAAAACAATTCCAAAGGGTAAAATATATTTTTGAATATTTGGTGGCAGATAAGATCTGCATGAAAAATTTGAATCATACCATTATTCATCTTGAAGGAAAGAAAAACATACAAAACTGTAAGTGAATTAGATATTGGCTTGTTATGCCTCATGGAGAGATGAACTAGAAACTTTTGAGGTCTGGGTGTTCTAATGTCATCATAACCAAGAGTCATTAACTTCA
The DNA here is from genome assembly GCA_024500445.1 of Entomyzon cyanotis. Classification (NCBI taxonomy): domain Eukaryota; kingdom Metazoa; phylum Chordata; class Aves; order Passeriformes; family Meliphagidae; genus Entomyzon; species Entomyzon cyanotis. The sequence goes on from JAKEPQ010000756.1 coordinate 9,448,075, forward strand.
TTTTTATTCCAGAACATACTGCATTCCAAGACAGTGATTTTAATGCTAGTTGAATAGCATAGTTTTCAGCAATAATTCAGTCTTAAACTGATGTAACAGTTTCTTGATCTGTTCCTCTCCACTATATTATATATATACACACACTATACACACATACTGTATCTTGACAGGTTCTTTTGGGTTTGGTTTTTTTGGGTTTTTTTTTCCACACAGAAGGAGAAATGCTGTACTGTATCTGGAAGGTGAATGGGGCAGCACACACAGCCCCATTTCCAAACACATGGAATACAAAAAAGAGGACAGAAAGAAGAGTAAGAAGTATCAAATAAGGGAATCCAGTCTTAGATTATGATGAGGGTGTGACAGCGACATAAGTGGCAATAGCAATCAGTTGGAGGGAGACAGTAACACATTGATGAGAAAAGGTGCTGAGCTCTGAAAAGAAAGAGACTGAAATATGATGTTTGTGGTATGAAACTATTTTTCCTCTGTGGTTAGCTGAAGTTCAACTTCCTCTTTCCATTATAAAAGAATACATGGACATTTTGAGTTACCCACAAGGCTCAGACTCAAAAGAAGAATAAGCCTGACGAGTTTGTGTTTTGTCCCCAGATCCAAAGATCAGTTCATTCCAAAAGAAAATGACAGAAATTCTTTGATGCTGGATATTGGGGATACTGTCCAAACTCAAGACACCAGAGCAATATCTCACTTTTAACATTCTAGATTTGTACCAGAACTCAAATATTGAGCCTAACTGAAGAGAAATTATTTTAAGTAATTTGGTATTTTTTTTTAAGTGCACTAAACAGAAACAATAACAACTAGAAACTATCACATTCCTTTCCTTGAGAAAGGTGGAGAAAAGAGAAATTTCACACAGGAAGGTCAACAGTGGCTCCAGAAAATGTCATGCTACAGGTGGTATAAATGTAAATGAACACTTGGTAGTCTGTGTGGAGCTCAGTGTTTCAGGGGTTTTCTTTTCTTTCTTTGTTACTTTGGTTTTTTAATCTGTATGGATTTATTTTGCATACTGAGACTGCTGTCTGTAGTTACAAAATTAAGGGTGCCTAAGAGGGACACTGCACAGTTAATAGTTTCACCCAGGTGACTCAATATCTCTGACAGTTTCAGCAAGTTTAGAAGAGTCCCTGCCAATTCCCACAGTGTTTCTCTTTCTGTCACCTTTCATGCTTATCTGTATGTTCCCTGTTCTCCTCATCAGTCCCTAAGTCTCTGACAGAGCACATACTCCTAACTCCATACATGTTACCTGTCTGTGCCCATTCTGAAAGCAGCTCAAACTCTGATTCTTTGCTCAGAAAGAGAACCACACCCTCCTGCTCTTCCTTCCGGTATGTTCTTAACTTATATTCCAAATGAAAGAGGAGCCATCAGTATGATGAGAATCAGTAAGACTGATAACTCTTTGTCACTGTCTTTCTGAATCTTGGTTTTTATGGTGAGTAATTTTTACAGTCTCAATTTACATTTCAGTTTTTTACAGGGACACTCATGCTATCTCAAAACATGCTGCTTCAGGTCTCCAGAGCACTGTAGCCCTCTTCCACTGCGCCGATGTTGAATCAGTTCTAGAAAAGTGCATGTGCAGCCATGTTACTTTCACACTAACTTTTTCTAGAGCTTTACCTTTCATATATAAATTCCTGACTTGCAGAGAAAAGCAATAATCTACTGCACACTACAGTTCTGTCACTGTTTCCCAGGTATCTATAAATGGAGCCCATCAATCAACTGCACTTTGATTTTCCACTGTTGAGAGTGTAAACTGTTCTCATCAGGTAACTTCTAAATGCATAATCAAGGTAGCATGCACCCATGTCATGATATTTCACTTGTGGCAACTTATGAATGTCTTCATTTACTTTTAAATTTGTTTAGCATAATAGAAATACAAAAGGCCATGCATGGATTTTAGACAACTTTAAATGCTTCAATTTTGTAATACTTGTTTAATTTTCATAATTACCACACATTTGTCCACTCCATTTTAAGGACCAAGCCCATAAAGTTAGCATGCATTAGTAAGCTGCAATTGCTTGCATGTCTCGTGAGCAAAAGCCTTATGATAAACAAGATTGCGGCAGCACGGTATCATGATTCACAAACGGCCACCCCACGCCGCAATGTGGAGGGGGCCGCTCGTGGCCAGAACACGCCAGGCAGACACGTGGCTGTAGCAGGCGGTGGAGCTGCAGGGGACGCGAGACTCCGTGAAGGTGTAGCAATGGAAGAAATGCAGGATCACCATCTGAAGTTTCCAGGGATTTATTAAGGTCCACAGTCAAGGATCAGAGGAGGGTAGAGAGGGGCGGAGAGGCAGGGGAGGATTCGGGGTGCTGGAAAACCAAGATGGTGAACCCCGAGTTCCACTTTCTCAGCGGGTTATCAGGAGAGGGAACAGAGGTGTGGTTACTCAGAAGAACCAACTAGGGGAAGCCAGAGGGGAGGAGCCAGGGAGGAGAAAGGGGTAAACCAATAAGATTACAGCATGGGATGGTACAGGTTTCTGCTAGGGAGAAGTCTCTAGAACAGCATAAGCACGCTACAGCACGAGATTAAATAAGGATTTAGTTCATCAATTCTTTCACATCTCTAGATTGCTTGCTGAAACTGTAGGTCCTGTAGTGTGATTTTTTTTCCATAAAATTCCCTCAGCATACACTGAAATCATGTTTACTAGCCATTTTTTGAACTGGCAATTCATAATATTTTAGTGCAAAATTTTAAAAAAATGTGTAAGCATACACAAGGTGGTAAAACAACGTATTTTGGAAGAAATTTTTTGAAAAATGAAAACACTGAAGTAAGTTTCTGTTCTGCTATAGGGTATCCTTAATGCACAATGATTCAATCTTGGAATTAATTTAACAACTGCTCTTTCATATACTCACAAACGTAGTTCCTATCTCTCTCACATTTCTTTCCTGATAAGACTATGTAAGCCCACTGAACAGCTCTGTCTTCAAAACTGTTACCAGAGCAATTAGCACTTGTTTTAAAAAAATAAAATATGTCCTTGGGGTACACAGTTTCTTTCTTCTACTTGTATAAATTTTGACCAGACAGCATTCCATATGCATTTCTTAATTTATTCAAGGATCGTACATATTATACATGGATTGCAGCAAAAATCAGAATTAATTTGTGGCAGGATGGAAGCTGCCAGAGTGATTGCACTTTTAAAATGCTTCACTTGAATTTATTTAAAGGTTTTTTTCCTATGCTAAGGACAAGTCAAAACCAAATCCACATCCACATCAATTATGCAGCAAATAAAGAAGTTTCAAGACCCACAGGAAAATTCCAGTGGCTCGACATCACAGTATGCTTCATTTCATCTTATAAACTACTGGGCATTATTATCTAGTGGTAAAAGACTTTACATAAAAAGGAACACACACCAGAGAACTTCTGCTCCAGTATTTTCAAATGCATTGTAGGTACTTTCAGATGAGTTGTAGGTACTTTCAATTGTGTCACCCACCTTCCAGCTGAACTAAAGTCAACAGAAACGCAGCCATTATCTCACTTGAGAGAAGTGGCTTAACTGCTTAATGCTGAAAAACAGCAGGAGAGTAGAGACACATGTAGGTTGGCTGTCTCCAGAACCCAAAGAAAAGGGCTTCAATGACAGTGAACTCAGAACAAGGAGAAAGAGAAGACAAATTTCAAAAACAGCACATGAAAGGAGAAAAGCTGTCTTTTTCAAAGGTGCAGAGAAACAAAAGCCCAAGAAAGGTAAAGAGAGGGGAAAGAAAACAATTATTAAAATTGGTTTTCCTCCTAAAGTGCTGGGAAAGTGAAGAACTTCAATTTCTTTGGATTATCTAGAATTAGTTTCTATCAGACTTGTTGCTGATTTGCACCAGCCATACTTTCCTAGAGAGAAGCACATTCTTCAGCTCCCTACTCCTAGCATCCTACAAAACCCAGTGTTCTGTGTGATGGTTCCAGCTTGTTCTCCAGCACTTACATGAGCATTTTCATCCTTCTCTCCAGGGCTGAGCTTTCTTTGATTTGTTTGTGTCACACCTATTCTGGTTCAAACAAGGTGTTAGACACCAAAAGAGATGGTGAAGCCACAACTTGTTTCCCTTAATTTTTAGATTTTCCCTTTGTTTGACTTCAGCTTCACTCATTCAGTTTGTTTTGTCCTTGCCCACGGGACTACTGAAGCAACTGCTTTTCCTCATTACAGCACTGTCTGTAAGTGCAAAAAGATGGTTTTAATATACCTTTGAAAAAATACACCAGAAAGCTAAGCTAGGTTTTTTTAAGGGACACTTATTTAGGTTACCAACCTCCTATGCTTGCAGTAAGTCACTGACAAACAGCTCTTGTTGATCTACCAGCCATAATACTGTTTCATTACTGCATTAAAGTCAATTCTGCATGCATTTGGTTCTCTAACCAATGAGAATTTTTTTATTGCTTCCTACTTACAGAAAACACCAGAAAAATAAGCAAATGCTTTACAGACAAAACTCACAAATACCAAAGCTGATGGTTTGTTTTGCATTTTTTCTTGTTTTCTCTTTTAAACCTTTCCTTCTTAAACAAGACTTCCCATTCTCTTAGCTCTTTCCAGGGAAGTTCATCCTGCTTTAAATGTTCAAAAGACCTTTTTTTCTCACAGGAGCACCCCAGGCTCCTAAGGGGCCACAGAAATTCTGGACACAGTCAGGAAACTCAGGCTGAACAAAGTCAAGGTAGCAAGGGGCAAGCCCAATGCCCCTGCTCTAGTCACCTTTCTGTATTGCACCAGTGAAAAACAGGGAACTTGAACCCAAAAGTAGCCACATGAGCCAGAGTTGTTATAAAGAAAACTACAAGTACTGAAAAATGCTTGACCGCTACAACAGGAACACAGTTCATGACACAAGCTGCTCTTTGAGACAGATCACTACACCTCACTGTTTACACGGTTTTCATCCACTAACTCCTCCATCCTTCCAGTGCTCATGTTTGAAGCTGAGCCCTTCCTTTTTTTCCTCCCACCCAGCCCATTTCATCCCAGACAACAGCATTTGTGATGCCCACTCGCTGTTATTCCAAGTGTTTTCTTCCTTCTGTGCCACTTCCAGCAGTGATTCACAAGCTCACAAAATATTCTGTCATTACTTATATTTCTTTATGATACTGCCAACAGATGGGTAATGGTCTTCCAAAATAATAGTTACCTCCAGGCACACATATGGACAAAGTAAAATTACATGCTTTTGTTTATACCCTGGGCTCCTCTTTGTGATACATGAAAAGTGCCTTAAATTATTTCTGAAAGTCTTTTTGACTCAACTGGTATTCCTCAGCAGAGTCAGTTTCTCACAGTATTGTAGACCTGGCCCTCTGTGGTCTCCCAGTCAAACCAGGGAAACCAAGATTCAGTATTTCTGCTATTGTTTTCCTCTTGGAAAGAGTCAGAAGACACCTTTGTGACATATAAAATAGTTACTAAAAATCTTGCACTACTGTAACTGCAAGAAAATAGTAATGAAAGGCAGAAAAAAAAAGGGGACAGATTTGTAAACTAATGAGCTAAAATTTAATGTTTGGAAATAAGCTCCAAAAGACCAACAACAAAATGAAAATCGCAATACTTTCACTCATCATATAGTTTCTCAGGGTTTTTTTGCCAAAACATATTCTAGGTCTAATGATCTCCTTTTCTCCTATATGCACTTGTTATGTGTTAACACTTTGCCTCTGTGTGAACCCACAAGGAAGAGAAACGTAAACTCACGATGAAATTACCAAAAATATTCAAGTCTTGCTTTATGTCTCACCCTTTAGTTAGAATAAAATGCAAATATACATATTCCTTTTTTAATTATTTTCTTGCCTATTTTGAGTAACCATATCTCCCTCTAGGGCTATTTCAGACTTATACAAGACTGATTTAGTGCTGAATAGAAATGCCCCTGAGCAAATTATAAGGATTGAACAAGAAATATTAAGTCAACTTGAATTGTGATAATTTGGATGTTACTATAGTTACCCAGCATTTTTGTAAAATTCCTCATTAAAATATCTCAGAAGTTAATGTCTTACCACACAAGAAACTCAGAAAGTGTAACTTTCAAAGGTAGATTCTGGATATTTTTAGACAGATAATGGATTTTAACTTGTTTTTGATGTAATGAACCAGACCTGGAGGAAGAAAACCTCAACAACATTGCAATGAATGCAATGGTTACGCGTTTCTTTGATGGTTTTGTTTTTTTGCACATTGCTTATTTTGAAAGTGACTAAAAGTTTTGTTCAATCCATAATAAATTCAGTAGCAACTCTGAAAGAGTAACATACTTATGATGCTGTTATGTCTTTTTTCCTGTGAGTATCCTCTTTGATGACTCCCTAAAATCTCAAAGAACTGATGCCTTAAAAGCTGGAAAAATATGAGGCAGACACAGTGTAGGGGAAAAGGGTTATTACCTTGGTTTTAGTAGGATCCCAGGTGCACTCTCATCAAAGGTGGAAAACACACTGAGAAGCACACACGTGTACAATGCATATATAATTTTTTGGACTTCACAAATTAGTATATCTACCTAAAATCCACTAGTAAGAAATTTAATATAGTAATTGCCCCCCTATTTTAATTACCCTCCTCAAGTGAGACTACAGCGTAGTTTACAAAAACATGTTCCAGAGAGGATGCTCTGTCCAAGATTGGAGCCTCTAGTTTTGAGAGACAGTTATGAATGCTTCATCGTTGCCCTTGAAGAACCCCCAAATTAAGCTAAATGTCGGACTACAAGAGTTATAAACATGGAGGGCTAAGGTACAAGGAGTGTTTGTGAAGGGTACAAGGAAAGGGAAAGGGTATAAAAGTGTATAAAAAGGGTATAAAAAGAAAGAACAAAAATCATCAGGCATCAGAACAAGCATGGTTTTCCTAACAGTGGAAGTTCCAAAACACTATTTAAAAGGTTTATATCATTGTAATATTTATTAAACCAGAAGGTTAGTAACCAATAAAACAGTTGCTAAATGCTTTCTATGGGGTATTTTATAACAGTTAAATTTCTCCTTTAAAAAAGAAGCACACAAACAAATCAAACAGCAAGACTCATTCGTACCCTCCAGCAGTCTCTGAATCAGGTTGTTTTCTCAGCATATTTAATGTGCAAGTCACTGCAACACAATACCAGACACACCTGACTGCATAGTTCCCTATTCTTCCTTCCTGTTCTCTCATTTATATTCTCTTTATTTGTTCTTTAACATTTTGGTCTTCATTTCTTAAACAATTCAGTGTTCACCTCTTTACAGTGTGTCACTAAAGACACTATTGAAAGAGACTTATCTGTAGATCCAGACTGTGGCTAGCACAGGTTCTTCCCGTGGGAACATTTTGCTATATTTCATAAACAAGATAAAGTTTGGATGTTTTGCAAACTGTTTCTCCGGATTGAGTCAGTTCGGGCTTGGCCAATTGGGCCTAGGGGGAGGTCTCGGGCTGACCAATCTGGGGCACTTCTGTAGACTCTATATATATGGAATTCAAAACAATAAAGTTTCTCTTCTCCTCTCTTTACTTTTCTGAGAACTTGGGTCAGTCCTCAGCTAGCCGCTCAACAGCGACACCAGACAAGTATAGAAATGATCAGAACCTGGCTGAAAAAAACTAAATCACAGCCTTAGAAAACATAAAAACCTTTAGCAATTCCAAGAAAGTGCTAGGTATGCTCAGCTCCTGGCTTTAAACAACAATTCTTTGCTATTCAAAATACACATACCGCAGAAATCAAGGACTGGATGACAGACCAAAAAGAAAGAAAAAGACTGTAATGTAAAAAGCATTACAAAAACATTCCAGTTGCAGGCATCACATAGAACAGACACTGAAACATATAGAGCCCAGTTCTGGAGTTCAAAGTATGTATTTGTTGTCTTATTAAGATTAATTTAAATTTCCCGGTGGTCATCAAATTGGTAAGGATCTTGTTGAAGAAATGAGGCTTGTAGCCGTGAAATATGTATGTGGTGAAGGGATTTCCACAACCTATGTCCTGAGATACTCGGTAAAGGGATTTCCCTGGGTACAAAGGCATGCTGATGGAGTGATAAGTTATCAGACCCATATCACTGCAATTGGCCAGGTGGAAGAGGGAGTGATATTAACATGTACAAGTTCGATTCTGCCCCTGCACAAGACTCACAAGCTTTGTAATCTCACTCTTTGTAACTTTCATTTACATATAAAGTGCTGCCCCCCATTTATTATGTCAGTGTCCCGTCCCGTTGTAAAAGAGGGAGTCAGGAAGGATTCTATTTAGTAGATTTCTTGGACAAAAAATAAAGCTCAAATGAAGCAATATTATATCTGAGAACTGTTTATTGATAAAGAAGGGTAAGTGTTCCTACCAAAGGGGGACAGGAAAAGGAACAAAGAGGGAAAAAGAGGGAAAAAAGAGAGAGAGAGAGAGAGAGAGAGAATACGGGACAGATCATTACCACTATACCCTGGGCACCCCATGGATGAGGGTTTGGCAGATGGAGCGAGTGCGCTGCGAGCTGCCAGGAGTCTGGCTCCCGTGGCGGGCTGGACGTGATTTCCAAACAGCAGCAGCTGCGTGTGCCTTCCATGGGCGAAGAACAGGAACAGGACTCGAGGAGCAGCTGCAGGCAGTCAGGGTCAGAGCATGGTGGCTGCAGGCAGCGGCGGCTCTGGGCTGGGTGCAGGCAGGGTGCAGGCGGCGGCGGTGGCTCAGTCAGAGAAACAGTGAGCACGAGGTTGTCGCGGTGATGGAGCTGCCTCAGCGAAGCAGCGAAGCAGGGCAGGACAGCACAGACAGCCAGGGAAGGAGCGGGATTGCAGGGAGAAATAAAAATGCGAAGGCGTGAAGGCTCCAGGTGAGCCCCCGCTCCCTCCAAGAAACCCAAAGAAAATAGCCCGGGGTTGCGTAGCAGTTAACTGCTTTTATGTGCTTGGCCCTCCTATAGCATGCCTTCCCGCACACTTTTTGTGCGCGTTTTCCCCGGTCATCCAGGGATCTGTCCCACCAGCAAGGGGGAGCTTCTTCTCCCCTGACTGGCTGCCAGGCAAAGCCTCTCGGGGGACAGAGCTCCCAGATGTATACAGCACCTAAAGTAATTTTTTCACCTCACGTATAACGCATGTTGAGGTATAAATAAAAATCAGATTGGTCTCTCACAGTCAGTAACAGGATATTTGACTACAATCTCACCTCAACTTCTCCCAAAAGTAGAAATTGACATTTGAAATTCTCTATGGTGGAAGAGGAGAATGCAATCCCCTTGCAGATAAGTCGACGTACTTGCTCCTCTCTCCTCCCCAAAAGAGAGACACCTCTTTGGTAAGATTTGTGCCCCTCTACATTAGAGGCACTTGTACCTAGTGCTATACATGATATTTTGCAGATCTACTGCATTTATCGCATTATCTAGATCAATTTTTCACCACAATTATAAGAATCTGTAATCTGTTGCTTGTAATAAACCACACTATTGGTGAATCTGTGATCATGAATGAGACCATACAGAGTGTAACCCACACTATTTGTTCTTCTGGGATCTTACTGAAGATGACCAGATCTATAGTGCCAAGTTTGGTATTAGAAACTCAGCCCAGCTGCACTGAGCCCCTCTGAAATCTGAAGACGAGCTGGAAAGCAAAGAGGTTTATTTTCCGCCAAAGTTTTATCCTCCTACTGCAAGACTCATTGGCACAGTTCTGGCTCACCACTGGATGTCTAAAGTTCCTAGGCTATAGGAATCACACTGCAGTGTACAATAATAGCTTCTGAATATTATAGTAAACGCACCTCCAGAGAATATAAAATCATAATAATGGAAATGGTTGAATGTGTTTTACAATATCATAGAAAAAGCCAGAACATAATGCACTGTACATAATTACTGTACTGAATGTCACATTAATGATCATAATATACCCTGAAAGATAACTTTTCCAAAGACTCACATCTGCATTCTACCATTTTTGAGTCCTTGGCAGGACTACTCATAGTGCTTTCAATTGACCTATTCTGCACATTTGGTGCTCTTTCAATGAAGTTTGCTACATCCAGCAGAATGTAAGATTTCAGTTTTAAAATATATTTCCTATCTCATTGCACTGTATAAATATATATATTAAGCAGAAAGTTAGAGGCAGACACAGAAAATAATGGGTTTATTCTAAGACTGAACAAAAAAAAAAGCAGCATATTTTCTTGTATAATTGACAATGAATAAACATTTATATAGTGGGCTACTTACCCAAAAGTGCAAGCCATTTTTCATATGTTCCAAAGGTAGGAGGGAAGAGGGCAAGGAAACTGTACTACAGAGAATGGAAAGTTTATTGACTCACAATAAATTTGCTGCTTCAAAAAAAAACTTACTATCTAAATAAGGACTGCATCTAGCAAGCCAGTGACAGACTGTCCTAGGTTGCAATATAGATGTGTTTAAGTATTCTATTACCACCAGCTGTGGGCCGTTAGCTGCTATCACCTGCTAATGACCCAACCCGGATGACAGGCAATGGGCCATCCGTTAGCTGTTATCACCGCTAATGACCCACCCCGGATGACAGGCAATGGGCCATCAGGGACCCACCGTGTGACTCATGGACTTATCTCATCCCATTGTGGGATGCTTTGCCCAGGAGTGAGGAGCCAGGTGTTCTCACCTGGATATAACCTGGCCTTGAAACTGCCTGAGCTAGCCCTGTCTACTGGGTTCCCAGAGGACAAGAGCTACCACTGGATCTTCAGCTGGAGACTAGACCTTCACAGGATCACCGCTTCAACTGGACTACTTCAGTTGGACTGCTACTACCACCCTAACAGGGTGTTAGGTTGTATCTGACTTTGTCAGTGTTTTTCCTTGTATTATTTCATTTATTTTAAATTTCAATCTTGACTTGTGATCTCCCACTGGTTTGTTTTCAAACCAATACACAGACATTCTTCATAAAGGTGGAAAATACCACCTTTTTACTGAAAGCAAGTTTTTTCTCCTAATAAGGTATACAGGAGGCTAATTTAAAGAATTTCTATTTCTTTGTAGGGATATTGCAGCAGGCAGTCTGTAGCATTATGGAGCAAAGGCACGATCTCCTTAGGTGGTGTTCAGAAAATCTCATTATTAACAGGACGGCAAGACTTTTGATACCCTCCAATTGGCAGGCTAGGCGCAGCTTGGCCTGTCAATAACTCTTCTTCCCATCCAATCACCAAACAGTGTCCACGCATCTCGCTGACCAATACCTGCCTCTTGCAGGAGGGATTTGGGTGGACCAAAGAGCCATCTCCCCCATCTGCTGTGACTAGCACAGGTCTTTCTCGTGAGAACATTTTGCTACATTTCATAAACAAAGATAAAGTTTGGATGTTTTGCAAACAACGTCTCCGGATTAGGTCAGTTTGGGCTTGGCCAATTGGGCCTAGGGGGAGGTCTCGGGCTGACCAATCTGGGTGACCTCTGAAGACTCTATATATATGGAAATCAAAATAATAAAGATTTCTCCTTCTCTCTTTCCTTGTCTGAGAACCTGGGTCATTCCTCAGCTAGCGGCTCAACAGCGACATCTGGTGACCACTGACGTGTACTGCGCGCAGTTGCAGGTACGCGGCAGTCTTGCCCCCGGGCCCAGATCCCCCCCTCTGCCTGCCCTGAGGCATGGCTGATTCTGATTTGGACATGGACCTCCCCATTCCTGCGGATGGGCTCTTGCGGGCTTTTCTGGAGGTCTCTGAGGATGACCCCGCGTCCGATCGGTCGCCGTGGGTCACTCGGGCCTTGTTGGAATGGGTCGCAGGCCACGTGTCCTGGGCCGTTTGGGATGTGGCGCTGGACTGTGAGTTTTGGTTCGTGGTCGGTCGCGCTTTGGCCATGGAGTGGATGCGGGGAGACGGCTCTACGGTCCGCTTCCATGGGGTTTGGAGAGACATTTGGGACGCTTTGGAAGGGCAAGCGTTCTATGATTCGCAGCTATGGGCTTGTACGGACGTGGGACCCCTGCTCTCGGCCGTGGGGCGGAGCGTGAAGGACGCGCCGACCCAGACGGATTCTGACATCCCGTCCCTGGCGGTGGATGCAGCCGCGAGGCCTCAGTATGTTTCTCCAGCTGATCTACCTAAGCGCACTAATGTCCACCCGACAGAGCAGCTAGCCGGGTTGCTGAAGAATGGAGGACCGCGGGTCGGCTCTGACACAGCCACCGCGCAGGTCCCCCCCGCCTTTGCCGCCGCGGAGTGCGCAGCCTCAGAACCCCCCCCCCATGGAATGGCGCCGGGCTGCCCCTCCCCCATGGGCAGCCGGGATGCGCGGCGGGGGCTGGCGGTGTGGGGGTGGGAGGTGCTGCGGAGGACCGGGAGTCGCAGCTGCTCGCTCTGGCTGCCTGCCGGCCGCTTGCGGCTGCGGAGGTTCCGGTTCCGGATCTGCCGGTGGTTTTGGCCGACGCAGGGGATTCCGATTCTGTGGCGTCGGGACCGTGTGCGCTGGCGCCGGCTCAGCCGCTGGCTGCGGCTGGGGCCTGGCAGTCAGGGTCGCTCCCCAGGGCGGTCGTGGGGCCGGAAGGGAAGTCGCCGGCGGGCAGTGCTTCCACTGCAGGGGCTTTGACTGGCGTTCCTGCGGGTGCGGGGCCGGCCCGGCTTCCCTGCGGCCCAGCGGACCCGGCGTCCGTGCCGGGCGCGGCGGGTTTTCCTCCGCTTTCATTTTTTCATGATTTACTGGCCGAGGTGGCTGAGATTCGGCAGCGGATGGAGGTCTGTTCCTGCAGGCCACACGGTCCGTGTGGGGCTGGCCCGGGAGTCCGTCCCCCAGGTCCCCAGATGGGGTCTGGACTTCCTGGCGGCCCGGCGGCTGGCGTGGTGCCGGCGGCGCGGGGACGCTTTGGCCCTGAGCAGGTGCTGGTTCCTCTGCCGGGTTCTGTGGCAAGTGAAGCCCTGGCGCAGCATGCTGGCACTGTGCCGGCGGGCTTGGCAAGCGCACCTGGCGACGTGCTGGTGTCGCCGCCGTCTTCCTGCCCCTCCCCCGTCCCGGTCGCCGCGCAGTTTCTTAGCGCGGGCGCTGCCTCCGGCCAGTCTCCATCCTTTGTGATGGGGAGTGCTGGTTGCAAGCCCTGCTCGGACGACTCAGACAGTGATGAGAAAGGCATTCTTCCTCCTGGGCGGGGGTTCGCATGGGCAATGAAAAAGAGAGGGCATTGGGTCTTGGCTAACCCTTGGAGACGCCGCAGTGGCGTAGGGATTTTTCACCCACGTGACTCCCTGCAGTTCTGGGAATCAGTCAAGCAGGGTGCGCTGGAGGCAGGGGACTGGGAACTTGTAGGGAAGATTGGGTTGCCCAAACAGAGAGAAGGGTGTGAATCTGCTGTGGCAGGTTTGGATGGTGGTGGCTTCCCGCAAGGGGACGTTCAGGCTTTTCCTGTGTATGTGCCTGGCCCAGATGCCATGGACACGAGGAACAGCCACTCCACCATCGCATGGCGCGTCACAAACGATTTGGCAACCAAAGTGGCGACATTTGGTTTGTCTTCTCCTGTGGTGATGCAACTTCTTAGAGTGATAAATAGTGATTTGCTTGCTCCTTTTGATATTATGTACCTCGCTCAGGTGCTGTTTCACCCCATGCAGTACAACGCCTTTGAGGACAATTGGAAAGCGATGGTTGAGGAACAGGTGAGGAAGAATGCATCCTTGCCTGCCGAGGATCCTAGGCGCTTGACTGGGGCTGAGGTCCTCATGGGTAAGGGACCTTATACTAACCCCAACATTCAGGCTGCCTGGGATCCTCGGATCCTGGAGCAAGCCCAACAGCTCGGTATGAGAGCCATTTTGAAAACTATTGAGATCGTTGCCCCGCAAACACGGTATACACAGATACAGCAGGGGCAATCCGAACTTTACATGTCATTTCTTGAAAAGCTGGCAGCAGCTTTGGAAAAGCAGGTTGATGATTCGTCCACGAGACAGATCCTGATGAAACATTTGGCAAGAGACAATGCCAATGACGAATGTAGAAGGATCATTAATACCCTACTGGGGGATCCTTCTGTGCAGGAGATGATGCGAGCTTGCACCAGGGTGCAGTCAGAAAATCAGGGAAAAGTTGCCTTGGCTGCGTTTTTGTCCTCAGATCAGGGACCCACTGATCAGGATAAAAAACAGCCCAAATCTGGGAACAAACGGAAATGGGTCAGATCTAAACAGAAAGATAATTCCAGGAAGAAGGGAAATTCAGGGACCGAGACTCCTCAGTGTAAGAGGTGTGGTAGGCCAGGTCACACTTCAGACTTCTGCAGGTCACAGTACCATGTAGATGGTCGACCCCTGTCGGGAAACGTGAAGAGGGGTGCAAAAGGGGGGATTTGCCCCCCATCACAACAGTTCCCCCAGAACACGGTGATGGCTCAGGCTTACCCGGTCAATGTGGAGGAGGCACCAAAGGCTCAGCCCAAGTCAACGCCTACACCGCAGCAACAGTCGTCTTAGAATCTGACGATGCCCACAGGGTTCCCTTGGAGGTGGACAGTTCCCTGGATCAGGGGACCGGTGCACTGCTCACGGCAGGGCCTGAGGCCACTAGCCAAGGAATCCTGGTTCTTCCAGAGTTCATAGATGCTGGTTTCGAGGGCCAAATTCATGCTACGGTTTCCACTCCTGATCCTCCTGTCACCATTCCTGCGCACACTTGCCTTGCTCACTTGTTGCCTTGTAAGTCTTCTGTTCCTAGGGTAGACCAGCAAGCTGGTGGAGGTGACGGCACTGAACTGCCAGGACTTCTGCAGGTCTACTGAGCTGCATCTATCTCCAATGAGTCACCACAGATGACATGTACCCTCATCATGCCGAAAGCACGTCCACATTGAGTTCGAGTCCGAGGTTTGATCGATACAGGTGCTGATGCGACGATCCTTTCCGCCGCTTCATGGCCTCCTACGTGGCCTTTGTGCCCGGTGGGACTGAATATTGTGGGGTTGGGGGGAACAACACACAGTCGGTTGAGTAAGCGACCTGTGCTGGTGAAGGATCCAGAGGGACACACGGCCTCCATTCGGCCTTATGTCACTCCAGCTCCAGTGAACCTCTGGGGACGGGACGTGTTGGCAGCTTGGGGGGTGCGGATCACGACAAATTTTTGATAGGAGTCACTGTGTGCAAGGACGCACCATATTCCATGCTGTCTTTACGATGGCTGACCAAAATACCAATATGGGAACCACAGTGGCCCTTGCCGAAAAACAAATTAGTCGCCCTTTGTCAGCTGGTTCAGGAGCAACTGAAACAGGGACACATTGAGCCTTCTACCAGTCCCTGGAACACCCCAGTTTTCGTGATTAAGAAAAAATCGGGGAAATGGAGACTGTTGCAAGATCTCCGGAAAGTCAATGCAGTGATGGAAAGTATGGGGAGTTTACAGCCTGGCATGCCTTCACCCACGATGATTCCCACAGAGTGGGAAATCTTGATCATTGATTTGAAGGATTGCTTTTTTTCAATCCCTTTGCACCCCAATGACAGACCAAAGTTTGCTTTTACTGTGCCTGCAATTAACAATGCAGAGCCTGTAAAGCGATTTCAATGGAAAGTGTTACCTCAGGGCATGAAAAATAGCCCGACTATCTGTCAATGGTATGTCGCGCAGGCCTTGTCCGGAATCTGTGAGCAGTTTCCTGAGGCACTCTGCTACCATTATATGGACGATATCCTGGTGGCAGCAGCTACCCAGGATGAGTTGCGGAGGTTACAGCCTCGACTGCTCGATGCCTTGCACTCTTATGGGTTGCAAGTTGCTCCGGAAAAGGTTCAACAACAGCCTCCTTGGAAATATTTGGGAGTCAAAATTTTGGATCGAACCATACAACATCAAGAGGTGCAGTTCTCAGACACTATTAAGACTCTAAATGATGCCCAAAAGTTGCTAGGCATCATCAACTGGTTACGTCCGTATTTGGGACTGACCAATGCACAACTTTCCCCACTTTTTGATATTTTAAAAGGGGACTCTGACCTAAACTCACCTCGACAATTGACTCCCGAGGCGCGATGAGTGCTGAACGAAGTGCAGCAAGCTGTTTCTGCTCATCAGGTTTATCGAGTAGATCCCTCTACTGATATCACTGTTTTCATTACTGCTCCAGACCTCCAACCTACGGGTATCATTGGCCAGTGGAACAAACAATGGGATGATCCTTTGCACATCCTGGAATGGGTCTTTTTGCCCCATCAGCCAAAAAAGACAGCACCCACATTGTTCGAATTGATAGCCTGCCTGATAATTAAATGCCGATATCGGTGTTTACAATTGATGGCAGCTGATCCTGCAACGATTGTTGTTCCGATACCACGGGACAATTTCGAATGGAGTCTTGCTAATAGCGCTCCTTTGCAAAGTGCACTGCAAAATTTCTCAGGGCAGGTTGCTTATCATCTGCCCAGTCACAAATTGCTGCAGCTGGCAAGTTCGGTCAATCTCATGTTGCGGCCAAAGAACAGCCGGGTGCCAGTCCGTGGACCCACCGTCTTTACGGACGGTTCTGGGAAAACAGGGAAGGCCATTGTTACCTGGAAGGAAGGATCTGAGTGGCAGGTGCTGAAAGGCCACGAGACAGGCTCTGCTCAACTGGTTGAATTGAAAGCAGTTGCCATGGCTTTTCAGCGGTTCTCTCAGGTGCCTTTGAATCTGGTCACTGATTCTGCCTATGCAGCAGACATAACCAAACGTTTGGATTGTTCACTTCTAAAAGAAGTCAATAATGTGACTCTGTTTTCGCTATTGCAAACCCTGTGGAAGGCGATTCAGGCTCGAGTGCATCCATATTATATTCTGCACATTCGAAGCCACACCAATTTACCAGGCTTTATAACAGAAGGCAATGCCAGGGCTGACATGTTAGCCAACCCTGCATGGGTGGCACCTCAGCCTGACAAAATCGCACAAGCCAAGGCATCGCACAATTTCTTTCATCAAAGTGCACATACCCTGCAGAAGCAGTTTCAATTGACGCCAACTGAGGCTCGTGACATTGTCAGTGCTTGTGCTGACTGCCACGGACTCACTGCTCCTCTGCCATCGGGGGTGAACCCTAGAGGTCTAAAGGCCTTGCAGCTGTGGCAGACGGATGTGACACACATTCCAGAATTTGGCCGAGTCAAGTATGTGCATGTGTCTATTGACACTTTCTCTTCAGCTATGTGGGCGACTGCCCATACTGGAGAGAAAAGTCGTGATGCCATTGCCCATTGGAAATTAGCCTTCTCGGTCCTGGGGGTGCCAGCCACTGTGAAAACCGACAATGGTCCTGCCTACGCCTCACAGAAGACGCGGCAGTTCTTACACCTATGGGGTGTAGACCACACGTTCGGTATTCCGCATTCTCCTACTGGCCAAGCCATTGTGGAACGCGCTCACAGTACTCTGAAGCGTGTCTTGGAAAGGCAAAGAGGGGGAATGCATGGGGAAACACCACAGAGTCGATTGGAAAAAGCTTTGTACACAATCAATCACCTTACAGTGCCACCAAATTCGAATAATCCTGTGATTTTGAACCATTTTCTCTCATTGCAGTCGTCAGGCGAGTTGCGTTTGCCCTGGGCGAAGGTATGGGTACGGAACCTACTTACTAACACCTGAGAAGGCCCACATGAGCTTATTGCTTGGGGTCTAGGGTATGCTTGCGTCTCCACAGATACTGGGGTACGATGGCTGCCTGCAAAATGCATCCACCCTGATCTGCGGCCCCCAAGACAGAACCAGCAACCTCAAAATGACAACCAGGATGCCAAACACCAACCAAGTGATCCTTCTGATGATGACCAAGAAGCCGGTCCATCCACAAGCAGAGACTGAAACTCATTTATGGAGTCAGAAAGCAAGGACTTTGAAAACATGTTTTGTTGAATTACAGATTTATATGTAGATTTAGTTTTTATATATACTCTATCTGAGGTATTGCAAGGGGCCTCTTTGACCACCTGAATCAGCATCTGGTCCGGGCTCTGTTCGGTGGCTGGCCACCTCCGGACAGACTCCTTCTTGAGTTTTGACCAGGCTCTGTTTGGTAACTGGCCATTACCAAACAGATCCTTCATGCTGATCCACTGGGGCTCACAAGCAATGCCTTCTGTTCTTAAACAAAAGGGGGAGCTGTGACTAGCACAGGTCTTTCCCGTGAGAACATTTTGCTACATTTCATAAACAAAGATAAAGTTTTGCAAACAACGTCTCCGGATTAGGTCAGTTTGGGCTTGGCCAATTGTGCCTAGGGGGAGGTCTCGGGCTGACCAATCTGGGTGACCTCTGAAGACTCTATATATATGGAAATCAAAATAATAAAGATTTCTCCTTCTCTCTTTCCTTGTCTGAGAACCTGGGTCATTCCTCAGCTAGCGGCTCAACAGCGACAATCTCCCCCTTCTTTGTTTATTCAATGAAAACATAAACAAGATCTCAAAACCAAGGTTATTTAGAAAAATCTGAACAAATAATAAAACAATCATCTTTTACACCAACATGAACAATATCAATTCACACACACCATGATTGTGAAAAACGAGGTTCACTCTCCTGTTAGGATTTAAAAGTTTAATAAAAGACAATAAGGGACAGATATAAGCAAAAGTATAGTGCTGGCTGCTTGGCATACAGCCAAAAAGCACACCTGGTATGGACAGGGATACCCTTTACATACCCTCCAGCCTAATGCATATTCATAAACAATTATTCATATTCAAACTTTTCTCCAAACTAGTTTGCATGTTCTGGGAATTGCTTACCCTAGCTCCTCCTTGGATCCACCTCCTCGGAGCATGCGCAGTCCTCTTTAATTAATTCTGTTATCACTCCCAGATTGTGGTTCCTGCAGACGACAGGTGTTGATAGTTGGAATGTCACTGGCAGGGTTTGTTTGTGGGATGTTATCCAGTTTAAGCAGGCAGTTCAAGCATTCTAACAAAACTATAACAGCTATTTCACTACTACGTCTAAGCTTAGCTAGCAACAAAAAGAAAGGCATTAGTCATCATTACACAGCTATTTTTCACAGCAAGGCTACCTTTGTAAAAAATAATTAAAATTATACACATAGTATCCATTGTAATATTCGCGAAGAGCCAATATTATGATATGTATGTATCACAACAATGAAACCCATTTCACGTGGTTACCTGTGGAGAAACTCTGCCCTATGTTTATAATCTCTCATGTAGGCTCCCTGACTAGCCCCTTCATTGTTTTTAAGCTGGGCTATTATCAGTTTTAATAGTGTATGGGACACCTAAAAAGCTAAAGGATGTTGACCAGTGCCAAGTGATATCACAGGCCTTCTCTCCAGTATGTGTGGTTGCCATTAAAAATGAGAATAACTGTTTAACTCCATAAAAACAAAAAACGGGATAAGAAAGCTCTCTAAATGAAAACAGAATCACTTACAGTATTAGCGGTTTCTGTATTCAAATTAAAATCTACTGGGGCATGCCCCAGCAGACATTTTTGTGGCTTTGGAGCATCTGCAGCCACTTCCTGCCTTTTAGAAATAATCATGCTAATATTTGCAAAGGATTCTTATAAAACAGCAAAGGTTGAAATTTCTTAGCAATCATAGTGTCCTAGGTTACAATATAGATGTATTTAAGTATTCTATTACCACCAGCTGTGGGCCGTTAGCTGTTATCACCTGCTAATGACCCACCCCGGGTAACAGACAATGGGCCATCAAGGACCCACCACATGACTCATGGACTTATCTCATCCTATTGTGAGATGCTCCACCCAGGAGGGAGGAGCCAAGCATTCTCACCTGGATATAACCTGGCCTTGGAACTCTGTTAGCTCTGTCTATGGGGTTCCCAGAGGACAAGAGCTACCACTGGACCTTCAGCTGGAGACCAGACCTTCACAGAATCACCACCTCAACTAAACTACTTTGTTTGGACTGCTACCACCACCCTAACCGGGTGTCAGATAGTATCTGACTTTGTCAGTGCTTTTTCCTTGTATTATTTCACTTATTTTTAATTTTTCCTATTAATTTTAATCCTGACTTGTAATCTCCCACTGGTTTGTTTTCAAACCAATGCACATAGTAATGGGTTTATCAGGGTCCCATAGAAGTTCTGTAAACCTAAAGTAGGAAATCAAGGTATCTTTACACAAAACTTTAACACAGAACAGATTAGACCTACAAACAAAATATTATCCCATGTAGTGAGACCATGTGAGAGATAGCATGCAGCTCTGCCACCATCACGGCAAGCAGCCCTGCGCTGCTGTCACAGTGCTTCCTGATGACATCAGGGCTAGAGCCATGTCTCTATGTGCAGCTCGCAGCCTAGTCCTAATGCCTGCCGCGCCGCTGGCATTTGGCCACACCCGCCACCACTTTTCATCACTGGCGAGGGGTCGGGGCGACTCCAGCAGCCGCTGTTTGCCGCGGCGCACTGTGGCTGCACAGAAGGCGTGCTTTTGTGTTCTGCTTTTACATGGTAAGGCGGTATCTTACTCAGGCGGGGCACGCATGTGCTGCCACGTTGGGGCGGGCTGGCACCTGCCCTGACCCAGTGCCACCATGTGGGACCAGTATGGGGGACCTGGCATGGCCACATCCGCGCACAGCTGCCCTGAGGGCGGGGCTCACTCTTCCAATGCACAGGAAGTCGCACTCCAGTGCAGCCCGGGCCCTCCCAGCTCGGCGCCACTGTGCCCGCATGCGGGCTCATAGCCAGGCGCTATGGTTTCAGCCAGCCATGGAGTGGTGGCTGTCCGTGGCATGGGAAACGGGGGAGCTGTCTGCAGAGCACCAGGGGCTACGAGGTATGGGCTGCTGGCGCAGCCACTTGGATCCCGCCACCACCCCCTTTGTGGGAGCACTGCTCACCACCCCCCCAATATCACGTCTCTCTTGCATTCCCGCCCACAGAAATGTACCACACAGACATTTTTATGCCAGCGCTGTCCTCCGACATTATTTTCCCAGTAGTGCTGTGCTCCACCATTATCGTTCAGCAGGAAACACGAACCTGACTTCCAATAGCACCATGTGGTGCTGCCGCCACCACCATGGTGAGGCCAGTACAGGTTCACCTCCCGTTCCACATCTGAGGCCCGGATCAAAGGGTCAAGTGAGTCAGGATCCTATTGACTGACCTCGGAATCGTAGAAACTAGGCATAGGTAGGGGTGGATGCCTTAGGTGAATCTGTTTCCGGAGGCACAAAATGGTGGTTTGTGCTGTTTTCAAATTCAAAATGGTGCTTCTTGGAGTGCTTTTTTTTTTTAGGAGCTTCCATTGCCATACCCCATGCAAGGAGATGGCTACAAGCTTGGAATTTGCCATTTTTGGTGATATTAAAGAGTCTCTGTCCCACTATCTTCCAGGTCTTAACGTGAATAGACACTCGGTCCTGCAAGGTATGGAACTTTGCATTGAAGATGTGTTTTTTCTGCCGATGCAGGAGCCTTTTCATAAAATCCAGCCTCTGCCTTCACTCCAGAGAAATTCTATTTCCCATTCTTCCCTGCCACTCACCTTAAATATAGGCATGAAGCACGCGTCTTTTGGTTCCTTTCCTGGAACTGCCTTTTCTTGTCATTTAAATCCTTGAGTCTAGCAGGGAAATACTACCAGCACAGTCTGTTTCCTTCCACTGTGTTTTAAAAGTCCCTGTATCAGGTGGTGTCTTGGTTTGAAAGACAGGTGTCTGCCAAGAGAGGTTGAACCCTCCCCCAGGACAGAGAATGTGATTTCCTTTCCTCCCTCCCTCCGAATTATTCAATTTTGTAAATCAAGGGCTTTCAGGCAAAGGTATGGGAAAAAAAGGAATATCAGTTCTTTACTAGTATCTATAAACAAGCAATAACAATAATAGCAACCACAACTAGAACCAGAAACCAATAGCAGATGACTTGTGAGCTGCTGAGCCTTTGCCCGTGTGGTGTAATCACGGTTGCAAGCAGCAGGGGCGCTGTTGAGCTCCCGGTCGGGCAGGGCAGGTGCGATGACTCCCGAGCGGCTGCAGGTGGCGCTGTGGCGCAGGGTCAAGTCAGCCTCACACAGCTGGTAATGGTGGGCAGGCTGAGAAAGACGCAGGGCAGCGAAAACAGCTCGGAGCAGCGAGAAAGCAGGGCGGCAGGGGCGGGCGCCGGCTCTCTCTCCGGCCAGCCAGCGAGGCACTGCAGTCACAGCAGACGCCGCGGTCTCGTGCGGCAGAGGGCGGGGGGCAGGCAGCAGAGGCCGCGGGACTCTCCCGGCAGCAGCCGCGAGCAAACGCAGCCCGGGGGAAAACGTGCCCTTCCCCGTGGGGAGAAAAGGTTGAATCAAAGCTCACCCAGTCAGGAGAAGAGAAAAAACAGGGCACAGTTGGATTCCCTCTGGTTCCAGCCGAAAAGCAAAGAGCAGCCTCTCCTCTCAGCGTCCGAACCATGAGAGAGAGCCGTTCCAAGCGCTGGGTGTTCCCTTACCCTGCCTTGCCCAAAGCACACCTTTTGTCTTTTACAAAAGACTTGATTGCTCTAAACATCTAACTATTTGTTGCTTAGTAACAGGAATGGGAAGAAATTCTCAACCCCCAACAGGTGGCCATTTGTAGCGTCGAGGAGAAAAGGCAGAATCTCCTTAGGTGGATTTCTTTCTGAAAAAATCTCGTTATTAACAGGACAATAAGCCTTTTGATACCCTCCAGTTGGCAGGGTAGGTGCTGATTGGCTGCGTGCCTGTCAATCAGGTGCCTTCCCATCTAATCACCATACAGTTTCCACGCGTCTTGCTGACCAATCCCTGCCTCTTGCAGAAGGCACTTAGGTGGACCTAACAGTCATCTTCCACAGCAATTAACTCCTCAAAAAGAGTGAGGACAAAAGTTCATTTCTGGAGATGCTTGTTTTGTCACATTTCTCAGTTCTCAAGGAATTTTTTTTTATTTTGAGATATTCTCAGAATATAATGAGAATCTTCCCTGTACACATAAAATTTTTCTGCTATTTATTGACTTTTTGATTCATCATCTCCAAGGCTTCTCAAGAAAATTTATATGAAACACAGCAAAAAGAAATTAGAGTCAGAGGTAGAAGAATGTGCTGTATATTATGGGTAGAAAGTAGAGGATATTGTGATTCACTGTCAAATATAATGGGTAGGAGAACAAATTCATAAATTCAAGACAAGCTTGTTCGCTTATGTATCATAAAACCACATTATTTCTTAAAGGATGGATTTATTATCTTTCGATTCAGATAGCCAGCCTTGCCAAAGAAAAATGTAACATTCTCTGAAGAATACTTAATGGCAGTGGGCCACAGAATTACTGCTACTGCTAATAGTTCTAATAATAAGAATAGCAGAACATGAACTCAAGTTGAAAAAAATCTGAAAATACAATGTTGCTACATACAACATCAATGAAGAGATCAAGTTAAACCCCATGAGAGGGACAGAAAGAGAAGTGTAATTAGCCCACCTTGCAATTTTACGAAGAGGCAGAAGAAAGACATGTAATATGGGTTGTCCTGAGATTTTTGTCTTAATATGCCAAAACCACTTGTAACTGAGGTCAATTTCCTTTTGCCTGAATAATTAACTATTACTATTTATTTTGAGGGTTGGTGAGACACTTCAACAAAACCTGAAAAAACAGTCATAACTGACTGTGTGGTGATCTGTTATGATAGGTCCTTTTGAATTATTCTGCTGTACAAGACAGGCTACAAGGAAAAGGGAAACAGTCCCGAAGGAGTAAAAAACCGAACTATCAAAGAAATAATATATTAGACAGAAGTTAGAAAAAGTGTCCAAGAATGATCTCCAGGGAAATAAGTGGAAATATATAGAGAGAAAAAAAAAGGGAGGGGGGTATACCCTGGCCAGATCATTACCTCTACCTTAGCAAGGCAGAAAAGATTATATACTTGTAGTTCTGGGAAAAGGGAAAAGAAAGGAGAAATTAAGATGTTATCTTGACAGAACCCTTCCTCCAGCTATGTGATAATCTGTGAGGCCAAGCAGACAATCATTTAGTGCTACAAAGCAGACAATTATCTCTCTGTGGCATTTAGCCAAGTCATTCTAACTCTTCAGAGGCTAGATCTGACTTTCTCTAAAAGCCCACAACTTTTAATTCCTGTCAGACAGAAACTCATGTACCCTCGCCTAAAATGGGTTCTATGCTCTGGAGGTGGAAACAAATGGAACCTATGGACCCTAAGGAACTATAAAAGCAAATATCAGACATAACCTGAAGGAAGACCCAAAGGGTAGAATCCAAAAGACTGACTGGACTGTAGCAACGCTGTAACATATAGAAGAGGGAAACAAAAATTAAAGCACTGTTGAAAGATAAGGAATGAGGAATAAAGGCAGAGAGAAAGAATGAAGTTCAATAGATTGTGGGAAGGGCAGTCTGAAGGACTCTTGATACAGGGAGGTGGTGAGGAGGAAAGATAAAGGGACAAGCAAGGAAATAGGGAGGAGCTGGGATAAGTGAAAACTACATAACATATGGACCTTTGGAATTTCCGCTCATCGTTGTCTTCTGATTCCTCATCTTGCATTGATCTGACTGAACTTTCTGAAAAGACTTTGGAGAGTTTGTGAGGGACTATTGGCTGTGTGTGCTGCCTTCAGTGGTCTTCGGCGTCCCCACTCAGCTGCTAAAGCTCTTTTCAGAGTTTCAGAGAGAGAGGAGACCAAATGCTCTTTTAATGTGGGTCATGGAGAGTGTGAGAGAACACTTTATTTCGAAGCCTGAAGAGAAGACAGAAGCTTTCTTTCAACTACCTAAATAGGTTGTAAATTTAAATGTAATTTTGTTGAGCATACTTAGTAAAGCTGTATGCCTATTAACCCTTACTTTCCTGGTGTCTAAGAGTGGCAGCAAAAAGACAACAGATGCATGCAAAAATATATTCTGCTGGTTTGATTTTGATAAAGGTGCAGAGTCTTTGCCATTAGTCAAAAATCAGACCTTAATAGCAAGTAAAAGAATTTTAGTTTGTCAGCAGAGCAAAGAGGCAAAGAGATGCAAGAATAACTTCCTTCAAACTCAATTACCACTGTCATGTTAAACACCTTGTTTCATTGACAAGTTCTGTAACTTAAAGAATACTGTGTCTTGAATCTTCTTATTGGCAACATTCTTTTAAATTTTTACAGTCTTTTTTTTATTTCATGCATCTGTGTATTCACTATTACCTATATAAGCTTATTAAACAAGTTTTTTATTATTTGCTATCATTTGGAATTAAGCCTGAATCATAATTTAAGCTTAAAAAGCATCAGGGGCACCATTACACCTTACCTTGCCCTAGGTTTGCTTTTGGTGGGACATTCTTTAAATTAGAAGTACATAAACCTACATCATGATTGAGTAAAATGTGTGGAGCAAATTTCAGAGGTCTACATGGGAACATGGACTGCAGAGGAAGAGTGACTGAACAAGTTGTTTGGACAGATGGATAATTTAAAGTAAAGAGATAATGAACAGCATACATCTTCAAAGAAGTCTGCCTGAAATATTTCATCAATATCTGGGGAAAAAAAAAACCACCCACAGTAGTAAATCAGTCACCAGACAATGCACAAGCATAAGATGTACTTAATTGTATTACAACACACAGCCCACTAAAAAGAGAAAAGGTGCCACCAGAATAGGTAGCATCATAGAATCATTAAGGTTGGAAAAGGCCTTTGAGATCAAGCAGTCAACCATTAACTCAGTACTGCCAAGTCCGCCACTATGCCATGTCCCTAAGCAGCATAGCTACACAGGTTTTGCACTCTTCCGGGAGCACTGATTCCACTATTTCCCTGAGGCACCTGTTTCAGTGCTTGTTCACCCTTTCAGTGAGGTAATTTTTCCTAATAGCCAATCTAAACTTCCCCTGGTGCAGCTCAAGGCCATTTCCTCTTCTCATGTCACTTGTTAATTGGGAGAAGAGCCCAATACTCACCTGGCTACACCTTCCTCTCAGGTAGTTGCAGAGAGTGATAAGGTCTCCCTTGAGCCTCCCTTTCTCCAGGCTAAACACCTCCAGCTCCCTCAGCTGCACCTCATCAGGCTTGTCCTCCAGACTCTTCCTCCCCAGCTCTGTTGCCCTTTTAGCACCTAAAGCCAAAACTCAAAAGTTACAGACACTGAATATTCTTCCTGGAATACTAACTTCGATTATAAGCATAATAACTAATTATATTCATTATTAAAAATTGTGTATGATAACTTTTACATCTCTGTTAAAAAATAAAGTAATGTTTTAATTAACAAAATTATGAAAAATGTTTTTATCCTGCACAGACAGGTAATTCTTTACAAAAAGTAAACAACAGAAAGGTGATCAGAAAATTAAATCGCAATCAGATTGATCTAGAATAGCAAAAATTCTTCTTATTACCAGTAGATCTAATTTTGTAGATAAGAAATATAGAGAGACCTGTAAGTCTTGAGCACATTGTGCATTGAACAAATAATAACAGGACATCTAAAGTAAAGTAAAGCAAGTAAAACCTGGGAGAACTTCACCATATAACTAGTGTCAGAACTGTGTCAAAACCAGGAGACACTCAAAATAGCTTCTCTCCCACAATACAGAAAAAGCAGCCCTTCCACCCAAAGACGTTACCTGCCAAAATCAAGGCAAATGTAAGACACAAAGTAATTTTTTTTTCCAGATAAAACCTTGAAGGTACTATTCAGGTTAACAACTGTATAACCTATCACTTGACAACAGGTTCTTAAGTGTCAGAGACTGAAATGTTATAATTTATGGTTTAAACAACTTCATGAAGCACTTTTGCCTAAAAACGGCAGAAGAGACTACCGCATTCTGACTAAGGCCCTGGAGATAAGATAAAATTAACTCGGGTCTGGGCTGGGGGAGAAGAATACATTCACAGAGGGATTAAACTTTCCACGTTTGGGACGGAAACCACAGCCCTAGGGATATCAGCTGCCAGGCTTGCACAGACCTTCGTACCAAAGGGTGTCAGGAGAAGAGGTTTTGGGGGTGTGGTAAAAAAGCCTCTGGCTCGAGGCAGTGAACGTCCATCCTCAGCTATGGAGAGGAGCTCAGCTGTGAGGCCCCTTCATCCCGGCAGATGCCGCATTCACATGAAGGACAGTAGAGGGGGTGTCATGGCCCACCAAAGGCTCCCCCAGGCCTTGCACTACAACGCTGCAAACATGATGCAACAAATCCGTGGTGTGCAAGGGACAATATCAAACTTGCCCTCCCCAAGGGAGGCACATGGCCATTCTCACCTGGCCCCAATATATACTAATCCATTTGATTCTGTACTTTTCAGTGGTGGTGGGCGGCAGGGGACCCTCACCACCCAGAACACCAGATGGAGGGGAACAATGAGACATTGTTGGGATCCTTGGAAGGGTGATATGTTTCTGCCTAACCCCTGTCACTGTCTCCCTGTCCCCACACACACCTTTCTCTTCCCTTCCCTTCCTTCCCTTCCCTTCCCTTCCCTTCCCTTCCCTTCCCTTCCCTTCCTTCCCTTCCCTTCCCTTCCCTGAAACTTCCCTGCAACTTCCCTTCCCTTCCCTGAAACTTCCCTGAAACTTCCTGAAACTTCCCTGAAACTTCCCTGAAACTTCCCGTCCCTTCCCTACTTCCCTGAAACTTCCCTACTTCCCTGAAACTTCCCTGAAACTTCCCTGAAACTTCCCGTCCCTTCCCTTCCCTGAAACTTCCCTTCCCTGAAACTTCCCTTCCCTGAAACTTCCCTGAAACTTCCCTGAAACTTCCCTTCCCTGAAACTTCCCTTCCCTGAAACTTCCCTGAAACTTCCCTGAAACTTCCCTTCCCTGAAACTTCCCTGAAACTTCCCTGAAACTTCCCTGAAACTTCCCTTCCCTGAAACTTCCCTTCCCTGAAACTTCCCTGAAACTTCCCCTGAAACTTCCCTTCCCTGAAACTTCCCTGAAACTTCCCTGAAACTTCCCTTCCCTGAAACTTCCCTGTCCCTTCCCTTCAACTTCCCTTCCCTGAAACTTCCCTGAAACTTCCCTGAAACTTCCCTGAAACTTCCCTGGAACTTCCCTTCCCTTCCCTTCAACTTCCCTTCCCTGAAACTTTCCTTTCCTTTCCTTTCCTTTCCTTTCCTTTCCTTTCCTTTCCTTTCCTTTCCTTTCCTTTCCTTTCCTTTCCTTTCCTTTCCTTTCCTTTCCTTTCCTTTCCTTTCCTTTCCTTTCCTTTCCTTTCCTTTCCTTTCCTTTCCTTTCCTTTCCTTTCCTTTCCTTTCCTTTCCTTTCCTTTCCTTTCCTTTCCTTTCCTTTCCTTTCCTTTCCTTCTCCTCCTTTACTGTTAAATAAAATATATCAAGTTTCTTGGCACCAACATCTAACTTCTTCTGGTTTTAATCAAATTTTGGGGGATATTTTGACCTTTCTAGGTGTTATGATCTCAATAATAAGGTTGTTAGAAATGCCTCTGGCCAAATTAAGGTGCAAACAAGATCATATCCCAGTCAATAGCATGGGTTTTATATGATAGTAAATATGAGAGAGAGGGAGGGAGAGAGAGAGAGAGAAGAAAATAGAGAAACGGAGAAGTAGGAAGAGAAGTGGTGGGAACAGAAAGAGAATGACAAAGACAGAATAAAGAAAATATCACCACTCCATAGATCCCAATGGTGTTCCATTGATCCTCTCCAGCTGGTCTTCTTGGTGGTGATGGTCCCCCCGAAAAGCATAGAATCCCATGGGTTAATATACACTCAGGCCAGATGGCAATACCCAGGCATATCCCCCTCGGGGAGGGGGTGCAGTCTCTTGCAGCAAACTCTGGATCTGTTGCATCACATTCAGTCCTGTGGTGCAAGGACTTTGGGGAGTGCTTTGGGGGGTCTTTGATGGATTATGACACCCCCTCAGCTGCCTCTCACATGAATGTCCCATCGATGTGGCCTGTGGAGTTGGGGGTTCCACAGCTGGGCCAGTTTGTGTGAGGGAAGACGGGTGTTCACTGCCTCTGACCTGAGATCACACCCAAAACCTCCTCCCCCAGTCCCCGATTTCTGAGGGGGAATTTGTGTAAACCTGGCTTCTGTGGGCTGTGGTTTCCCTCACTCCAAATCTAGCCAGGGAAGAATCTCTGCTGTGTTTGGCTCTCTTGTGTATGCATTACTTTCCCTTATTTGTTTCTCCCTGGGCCTGATTGAAAAATAGTATATAATCTCAGCAGCTTAATTTACAGTCCAAAGTTCTAGTCAGGTATCTTTAAGGACACTTCTTTGGTTGTAGATTCTTTATACAGTCTCCGTGATAATGGGCAAAAGTTTATGTCAATATTTGAAGCATGAACTATTTCAGTCTCTGACACTGGGTTTGATCCATTTTATTCAGGGACTTAGTTTCCTTTGCTTTTCTGTGTTTAAACCAGTTTGTAAAAATAACAATGGAAACTAGTAAATTCATCAATGAAAATGTGACAACAGGGCAGAACTAATGCCAAAACAGTAGAAATTTACTAGCTAATGGCAATGTATTACTAAAATTCATCACATAAAAGTGGGCGCTCCATTTCCCTGGAAGTGCAACACTGTGTTAGAATATAATTTGTGCAGATATCATCATTCAAAGTACTACTGTCTCTAGCAATATTGCATTACAAAGTTGGATTAGAAAAATCAATGGCTAGGAGAACACAAGGAGCATGCATGTTTGAAACAGAAACTCTTGGCAGAGTTTAACTACATAAGAGTTAGAATTACAATCCTGAAAATCCTCACTATTCAATTACCACTTTCTGCAGAAACAGCTTAATTTGGTGCATATTAATGCTTCCCTGTAGACCCAAAAGTGCCCTTTGAGGAGGAGAACTGTGGCAGGACGCTCCCCCCTCCCCCTTCTCTCTCTCCCTAGTTGCTGGCCAGAGATCAATGGCTCAGATTAAGTTGATAGCTTAATCCGGGCTATCGAGTACTGGCGCCTGGAAGTCAAGGTGAGACACTGAGAGAATGTGAAGAATTTTTAAGTGACCGCAAATACACACACTCTTTTCCTACAAAAAACACCACGAAACCTCGGAAAGGTAGAAGCTTTCTACATGGACATTGGAGAGTGAAATAAAGTCTTCTCCCCTGGGCTTGGACACAGGCTCTGTGGTTACTTCCCGTGGGATTGGGTGAGGATTTTGATGCATCCCCAGCTCCAAAAAATTGGATTTGATAAGAGCATTGGTTTCCTAAATTGTATTCTTCTTTGCTAGCTACAATAATATTAATAGGTACCTTTTTCATTTTTAGCGCTATGTTGTTTTAATCTCCCTATGTTGGGCAACATATATATATGTTTGTTTTAGCTATGAATAGCTTTTCATGTATTGTGTAGTAAAAAATTGTCTAGTTCTTTGTTCCGTTCTCACCTGTGTCTAATAAACCATAACTTATTTTACGTTAGACATAAATCAGCTGTCTTTATAAGGACTTGTGAGTGAGACTGGGTTTTGGGGTGCTGGTCACTCTGAGTAGGTTTGGTCACTAGTTGTCATAGGCCTAGGCAACTGGTAAAATCTATCCACCCTCTGTCTCCACTCATAACAAGAACACTCAGCTGCTCTTGGAAAATTCCCATGAGCCAGCAGAGCACATTCATCCATGGTCAACAGGCTGTTTTGGACAGGGACTCATCCCACCCATGACATCTGAAGCTCTGCAGGCCAGACTCACCAAAGCACAATACTCAAGGTTGCCCTGCAAGAAAGACACTGCAAAAACTACTAGTACTCTTTTCCTCTCCTTGTGGCCCAAGAAATCTTGATTTCGTCTACTGAAGTACACCACCAATAAAAAGGACAGAAGATTGTTGCCATGATTGCACTTCTAGGAAGTCATCTGAATTTTAATTCCTCCTGGGCAAGCAGAGGGACTAGGATGTAATTTCTCAAATTCTGCTTTTATGCTCTATTCATCAAGCCGTGATCTTGCATGGGTTTTGCTCTTTTTGCATATGTTGCAGAGATTTCCTAGGGGTGTCACTTTAGTATTTTGAGTTCTTTTAAAAAAATTAAGTACCTGTGTGTGGAGTTACAGGCTATAGGTAGCAGAGCTGCAGGCCTTGAAAGCCAAAGTGACCTTCTCTCTCTGGTCTGGAAGAAGCCCTGGGATTAGTAAAAAACATCCTGGTTATAGGGGAAGTGGAAAGAGTGCTTTGTGGGCCTTTGAACTGCTAGACCCGTCAGAAGTGAGGAAAACCATTTGTTACTTTAATAGGTATTGTTTACCTGTTGCCATAAACAGTAATGCGTGAAACATGATAGTTAATTGGAGCACTTTGTAGTGTAGAGTTTTATCCTGTTTGTGTTGTAGTATATTAGGAATTATCACTGTGCAATAAACATCTTTGCCATACCATTTTGGAGTCCATGTGTGCCCTTAAAAAACACAATGAATCCTATGTACCTATGTCGCTTGTTAGCAACCAGTAAAGTATCATGGACTTAGCACAAAGGCCTCTAGAAGGTGACATTTTAGTGTCTGAAGGAGTATGACAGTGACCAGATTTCTTAAACCTGTGTCACATGGGAATAGATATTTCCAAATACCTATGAAGATTTACCTTGCTGCATATAAAGAAAAGGCCCCATGTTCTTTTCTCCATACTAAGTGGACTCCTCAGAGGTTATTAAAATTTGCCGAACACTCTACATAGATATTCCACACGTCTTTGGTATTTTACCTTTAAGGAGACATTACTTTCCTCATTTGGATTTCAGACAAACCATATCCTGAAAATAAAAACAACAGAAGGAAGCTTGTGTTGGAGAATGGTTAGCAGAGCAAGGCCATATAAGCAAGGTGCACATGCAGAATGCAATGTGCGTGCACAGCCCGGCTATTGTTCCCAACTCTGAGACTGTCCTTCCCAGGAGATAGAGAGAAAAGAGAACCAGAATTGTAACTAACATAGAGGAAATAAAGCAAGATAGAGAAAAAAATCACACAGTCAGTACTTCAGCTGAGGCAGGCAGAACTTTAGCTGATTCAAGTAAATCATGCCTAGAAACTTGTAGCCAATCAGCAAGCTAGGATGGACAGGTGAACAGTAGCTAGCAATCATATGTACCAGTCTGTCGTGTGAACAGTACCTTTTGTCTATAATAATGCTTGTCTTAGAAGAAATAAACGGAATAACACCGATACCTCTATGAGTGCGTGTGTTACATCCCGGCAACTCTCCAACAAGCTTGTTTTGCATGAGAAGCAGGACAGGCCAAAAATTACTTCTCAGTATGATGGAATCTATAAAATTTTCATATAATTGTGCAATTTAAAGCAGAGCTGGTTTTGTTATGTTTTCTAATGTTTGCACTCCAGACCAATAAAGCAGAAGTGTTACAAGTAGTGGAATAGAAATAACTCACAAACTATGTGAAAGAGAAAAGAAATTACACAGTCAGTAAAAATTTTTATAAGATTGTTTCTTCCCTTTTGAGAAAGCAGAAAAAAAAAATTCTTTAAAAATTCTCTTAAAACCAATAAATTTCCAAGACAACGGAAAAGTAGTCCTTTTAAGATACTGTTATTTTAGTTCCCTCACTCCAATGATTTAGGGGGCTAGAAGCTGGACAATGATTTACTAGAAGCTGCTTGCTAAAAACAATATATCGCTTGCTTAACAGTTTTTGTGCTTGCCAAGCAGAAAGGGAGGATGAGGAGGAATGCAAAACCAATTGACAGGAGTTAAACGACCATGACCAGATATCCTGCTTTCGGACCCTGGAACCGGCCCAAGTCAGCTGTGAGATTTGGACTTGGACCAGGAGCTCAGAGAGCATGCACAAGGAGACAGGATGAAGAGTTAATCCCGAGGAATACCCCTTACTTCATCAATTTGAGACCCCCGGGACCCCTGCCCACAATAGTCAAGTGGCACTGCGCCTGTGCATGCATATTTAAATGAACTTTCAACTCATTATAGTACAAAGGGGGGCTGTAAGGTAATGAATATGTATAGGAGCATTGTGTAACTTCATGCATATGTAACCTGTAACCTGATATAAACCAAGTGAAGTGCTGCTGACAGTGTGCATGCTTTCGGAGGGACTATCCCCCACGCACCCCAGCTGGAATAAAGCATACCTGCTTCACAATTTTTTTGAGTTGTGGAGTCTATCCACACATCACCAATTATTCTATATATCACTGCATGGGTCAGCGAAAGGTCTTTAGAGGACATAAAACCTGATTCAATATCCTTGTCTAAACCATCTCTGCATGTACCAAATCAATAACTAAACCATGAAAGTTTCCAGAAGTAAGCAAATAAACTAATTACAGTACTTCAGTTTTAATTAGCACTAAGTATTTTCCACACGCCAATGCTATTTATCACTGTCGAGCTAACAGCATCCCTTTAAATTCAGGAGTTTACTTTGTGCAGATTATGTGAAATCTGAGCCAAGAACAAAGGCTTTCATTCATGCTGCTGGACATCTCCATCTCTGAGATAGTGGGGGATTTGTGTCACACTAGTAAATCCTAACACATAGTCCACTGGGCATTTGTGTCAAATTGCAGGCTGATACTTAAGTTAGACAGCACATAACTGTAGGTACTCTCAGAGGACAAAGCAGGCAATTTCAGGTGTAGCGTTACAACCCCAACCTAGCCAGCAGTCCCCAACGTCACATGAAAAGGACAGCCGGCGGCGCCAGGCGGCACTGAGTGCCCCACAGCAGTGAGCATGGCAGTGAACAGCGGAGCTCAGGGGACAGAATCGTGCTGGGCCAATAGAATGGAGGTGAAGGAAACGCAGGCTCTTGATCTGGGGTTCCAGGGATTTTATTGGTCAGCCCAAACAGGGAAGGAAAAGGACAATGGAGAAGGGCGGAGAGACACAGGTCAGGAGACAGGCAGGAAACCAAGGCTCAAGAGCCCCGAACAAAGGGTGACAGGGGATTAAAAGGGAAGGGAAAGGGGAGTGGTCAGCTCTGGAGAGCTAACCAGGGAAAGTCCGAGGGGAGAAAGAAAGGGGTACAATCCAATCATCAATGAACAGAGGAGGGTACAAAACTCAAGAACCAATGTGGAACCAAACTGAGGAGAAGGTGCTAGAACATAACCATATATAAAATGGGGGCGGGGAAGTGCGCGGAGCCAGTAGTCTCTTAAGCTGGTGCATAACGAATCCTTCTGGCCGCAGGGGCTCTTGGGGCTTATCAAGTAGTCACCCTAACTAAAACATAGTGGGTCTTCCCCTTTAGACCCAGGATTCTTCATCCGCTGGTGCAGCTCCCTGTGGCAGGTCGCTCAGGCTAGTATGTTGAAAGGCCACCGCAACATTCAGGAACCAGAGGTGACTAACATATAAGTGCAAGGGAGGGTGTGTTATAATCTGCCACAGGAAATCTTGGAGAGATGTATTTCTCCCATATTTTTGTTGGCTTCACTATATATATGAGAACAAACATGAGTGAGGGAACAAGAGGCAAAGATAAATTGTGCCAGACTAGCTTGGCTTTCCACTCTCCTGCACCTTGATGTGCACAGATGGAATTATTGGGTGCACAGGTGATGCAATGGATTCCACAATGCCCTCAGCCCAAGGAGGCAAAAGCACAAGGCTGTGAAGCTGGAGAAAGATGGCAAGAGGCTTTAGTGAATAGCTGCATACAGGGATCTTATTTAATTCCTCAGATCACAATAGTTTGTCAGTGTTACCTTACCAGTTATTGTTGAGCAGCTCAGACCCAAAATACATCCAAATGAGAAATTTCCACATATGTAATAATTTAAACCTATTTTACATTACTACAAGTGGAACATTAAAGTGAAACAGAAGTGGTAATTTCCCTTAGATTCCTTCAGGTATGTTAAAAATAAATGGATGAATCCAAATTCAGCAGTACTCCTGCAAGTAGAGCCCTGTGTCAAAGCCAAACATAAAGGAAAATCCAATCTAAGGAAATTATGTTTTGTAAATGACTGGCATCCATAAACACTTATGGGAAATATCTCAAGATTTCGGCATATCTCTGCTCTCTCTCCTATCAGACTGCCAATGAATCCAAGATTCTTAGATCAGCAACTAAAGATGCCAGGACTCAGTCTGGCCCAGCACATTTGTTTCTGCAGCTCTGCCCCATCTAATACTAACATCCCAGCAGCACTGGGACTCCAATCAGAGTCAGGGTTTCAGAGCTTCCCACCTCCGTCCCCTGCTGATGAAAGCAAGGAAATCTTTAAAGTTTTGGGCATGTTTCCTATTATTCCCCAGAAAAGGCAGAAGATGAAGATTTTCAAACCAACCCAAAACTTTCATCAGCTCTTGCTTACAAAGCAGATTGCAGATGCTGTGCTGTCCTGAAGTACAATGTAAGCATTTTCAGAGTGTCAGAATTTCCCCAGCACAAAAATGCTGAGTTTTTAGTTGCTCTCCTGGTAACTCACTTTCAGATCAGATGCATTTTTCTGTTGAAAGAAGCACGTGTTTTTGCAAATACAGTTTTCTTGTTCAGTTGGGGTAGTGCAAAACAGTTTATGTGCAGTTACAATAAACTGTGTAAAAACCCACAACATATTTTTCTGAATACTATTTTAAAATAATTAATCTGAAGCTTTTCTATTAACATTAATGAACATTCTCTTTTCTCTTTACAGGATATTCATTTAAATACCCTGTAAAGAGAAAAGAGAATGGACATTATCAGTGTATGAATAGCCAGCAAGTCTTAAAAATTGCAGAAGCCCTGAGGAAAATTCATGTTCTAAATGAGTCAGTGTGTGGTTGAAAGTGACTCATCAGGGAAGAATATTCCATGCCTTTTAAATTATTGTCTTTCTTTAGGCTTTTATGGTGTTTATGATGGATTATATTTTATTTGCCAGTGATTCTGTGTTTTCATTTTTAGCAAGTATGCATCTGCTGCTTCAGCACTCCAAGGTACCACCTTTAATTGGTGTAAAATTAAGATGTTTGTAATGCTTACTCTGCTAATACAACAGGGGAAAAGAGTAGTAAAGGTCAGTTCATATCTCAGTTAGATCAGATGTATGGGCTTTAAAAGGCAAACAATGATTTTATTAACACAAATATTACATGCATATCAAAGTCCTGTGTGTCTTTGGTTATAGCAGAGGCTAGGTACCAGGGATAAAATAGAATGTATTTATTCTGCTAAATTTGGTGCCAGAATGCCTTTCATAAAAGGAATAACACCTTGAAACATAGGCAGGCCATGTGTTCTCAGTTTTGGAACTACCAGCATTTTTTGCATTCCTAGTCTTGAAGAGCACTCATGAGAAATCAGTGTCATGCCTTGTCCAGTTATGGGCTTGTGTTTATGGAAGATCTTTTTCCCTCCTCTTTAAATCTAAGTCTTTGCTAGATTTTACTAGTTGATGCAATAATAGATGGTCCTCAAAATAATAGGCAGTCCTCCGTTAAAATGTGTCTCTAGTCTAGACAATTCCCATCTGGGCTTAATGTCACCCAGCCTTAGCTTCCCACTGCTTCCACTGCCCTCCTTTCTTTCTTCTCCATCACACCCACAGTCACAGACCCCAAGGGCATCATCCTTAAACAAGTAGGGGAACAGAGAACAAACATCCACTCATCACCTCTGAATCTTTCCTCCAGACTCATTGACCCCCTATGGTCAGCATCTTCACATCCTGATTTAGTAAAAAGCAGACACTACTTGAAAGTGAGCTCACTCTGTACAGATTATTCTTTGAAGTCTGCATGATAAAACCTCAAACCCTGAATGATGCATTACAGATGTATCAAAACAGTACATCCAATTTAGTACCCTCATGGAAAAGTTCCTTATATTTCTATTGCTTCCTCAAGATGAGGTTTAACACACGTTCATACACACATTTCAGAATGATATCTCAAGCTCATGGATAATCCCTCATTGTAATCTTTCCCAGGGAAGGATGAAAAAAATCCTGGAATTATATATTTGCTACTATTAATATCATTATCAGTACCAGTACAGTCACCCCAACTGTTAGTACACACAGGACACACAGTTTGCCAAACTGTATGATCGAAGAAACATTGTAGAGAACCTGCAAGAAAAGAAAAGCTAAACTTGAGAAGAGAACATAACCTGAATTGTCATTCAGTGCATTAGAAGCTAATATGGATAAGTTCAGAAAAGAGGTGACTATCCAGTTTTCTGACTCACCCACCCATCATAAGACAGTCATATGTTCACTGCCCTAATAAAAAAAAAATCTCATTAAGTGGGTAGAAATAATTTTACTTCCTTTGCATTCACCATTATACTGGTTTTGTTGTCTCTCCTCAACTCCAAATACTACTAACTACCTCTGAGTACCTCTATTGGCAGGAATACATCACAGATTGAGCCTGTCATCAAGGAACTCTAAAAATCAGGTATCTGATCAAGAATGAGGAGTCTCTAGAAATTTCTCTCTTAAGATTTAAATACAATGGATGTTGAGCATCTCATACACGCGTCAGTACCTAATGTAGTCAGGAGCACATCTCATATAACATTTCCCACAAGATCTCTATTATTTCACAGGAATCCAGCTCATTTACTGAAAAAACACAGAAACCCTGCTGTCTCTTCCTCTCCACTGATACTTCAGAAAAGCAGTGAAGAAATCATTAATAGGAACTATTTTCTTAAGACTGACTGATAAGTGCAGGAAGAATGAACATTGCAAATGTCACTCCTGAAGAGCTCTTAGGAGACATGCTCATCCTGGAGCCACCTAAACAGAATGTTCAGAGACCCTGAGCTTCTTCCAAATGACACTGTCAGCAAAATTACAGAGAAGAAATCCATACAAAGCCCAGGTCTAGTGAGAAAGGGGTAATTAATAGGTAACTCAAGTTAACTATTGAGAGACAGAATATGTGAATTCTAAAACCTAGAAAAACAGGATTCCCTTAATCTTATCAAGATAAGAGGGACAAGAATCTGTTTGAAGCCAGCACAGCAACCAATGAATCATCCCATGAAGGACTACGCATGTTCCAGAGAGAAAGGTGAAAAGTGCATTGTGATGAAGACTACTGGGATCTTCATCCTGGAGGTGGTCTTTGGGGGTCTCCAAAGACCACCAAGACACACAGTGCATGCGTGGCACACGTGCTAATGATATTAATGACTTCTGAGAAATTATTTGTATAACCACTCCTATCCTGGGGCATGTGATGAATATTCATGAATTTTACCTATAATATTGTGTTGTTGGAAGTGCTGGTGTATGTGTTTGGAGGAGGGAATCCCCCACAGCCGGTGCACTGAATAAAGCAAATACCCACTTCTCTGACTTTGTCTCTGAAGTGTCTCTGGGCCTGCTTGGGGTGAATCACTAGCACACTCTGGAGCTCCAGAGATTAAATTATTAAAGCTCATATGCTAGTCCTGAAACACATGTGATAAGACACAAATATTCTGTGCAACTGGCAGAATCGTACACATTTATCAGCGGGTTAAAAAAAGCTCTCTGACAACTTTGCAGGTGTTGCAAATTTCATAAAATATGGCTTCTTAGCTAATCCTACTGCTGTGAGCTATGGCACAGTGGCTGAGCTAGTGAAAGTTTCCACAAGAATAAGGGAAAGGAAAACAGTGCAAAAACTTTGGAGTCCTTACTAGATGAAAGTAAATAATGGGCAGCCTGTAATAATCAGCAATTAGACTCCCAGACCTACAGCTCCCAGAAAAGTGTTTAGAATTACTTAATTCCATAACTGCATAATGGTAGCAAGACAATGGCAAAAGAGGTGATTTCTCAGAGAAGGTACTAAATTTTCCCCAAGAACTGGAAAATATACAAGGAAGTGCTGAGTGCTAAAGTTCCTTGTATTTCTTTCTATATATATTTAAAGACTTACATCTTTTTTCAGAATTTAAGTTCTGTGCTTTAAGCAGACTTCAGAATTCTTGCTGTGAGATTGTTGGAGACTGAAATATTATAATTTATGGCTTAAATAGCTTCATTAAGGACTTTTGCCTATTACAGCAAAACGTATTCTATGAGTTACAGAGAAGACTACCATGCCCTGAATAGGCCTTTGTGGCAGGCTATGGCTGCAAATCTAAAGATCATAGGTCCTGCACTCTCCCCCGCCCCCTTTTCTTAAATAGATTGTTTTCTAGAAGCCTCTCCTTTGTTCCCCTGAGTTTTGTATATGATTGATTGGTTCATTTAAAAATTGTACTCTCCCCTATTATAAACCTACTGGTTTGTACCCCCTTCTTTCTCCCCTCGAACTCTCCTAGCTGGCCCTTTGGGGTTGACCACTCCCCATCTTCCCCCCTTATGATCCCCTGTTAACAGCTGTTTGAGGCTCCCAGCCTCCAGGCTTCCAGACCTCGCCCATCACCGTCTGGAAGGCCGCAGACTGGGGTGCCGTGCATTCTCTCGTCACTCCGCTCCAAAGGGAAAACCTCTCCCGCACCCTTTTGCTCTCCATCCTGTTACCAACACACTGTGCCAGCTGCTCACCAGAGGCGGTGCTCACCTCACCGTGAAAGACCCACGGATGCAGGAGGTGTCAGCCGGCGGTGCCAGAGCTGACCCCCCGTGGCTGCACCTCTGAGCCTTAGAGCAAGTACTCTGGGTGAGAGCTGGGCAGACTTCCTGGCAAGCAAACACTACAGGCCTTCTGAGTAAGGTCCTGAACTGCTAGCTGATGGAGATAAGATTAAATAACAACTTACTGGGACTGGGGGAGAATACATTCACAGAGAGACGAAGCTTAGGACTTTTGGGGTGGAAACCATAGCTCCAGGGCTATCAGCTGCCAGGCTTCCACAGACCCTGACACCAAAGGATGGGAGGAAGAGAGGGCTTGAGTGTGTAGTGAAAAAGCCTCTGGCTCGAGGCAGTGAACACCCATCCCCTGCTGTGCAGAGGACCCAAGCTGTGGAGCCCTGCACCCTGGGAAAAGCTCATCCACAGCAGAGGGGGTGTCACGGCCCATCAAAGGGCCTCCCAAAGGTGTCCCCAGACCATACACCAGAGTACTGCAACAAGATGCAACAGATCCACAGTGTTGCAAGGCACAGTGTCAAACTTGCTCTCCCCAAGGGAGGCACGTGGGCGTTAAAACCTGGCCCAAAACTAATATTAATCCCCTGGATTCTGTACTTTTTGGCAGTGCAGTGGCAGGGGACCCTCACCGCACAGAAGACCAGATGGAGGGAAGCCACATTGTCGGGACCCTCAGAAACGTGATGTTTCTGTCTAACCCCGTCACTCTCTCCCTGTACCCCCAGCCCCCACTCACACTTTTTTTCTATTTCTTTCTTTTTTCTGTCTTGTTCTTTGCCTCTTTCACTGTTAGATGACATAAAACAAGTTTTTTGGTACCAACATCTAACCTAATTTGGTTTTAATCATGGTTTTGGGGTATATTTCAAACCTTTCTGGGTTTGATCCACTTCATCTGCACAGACTTAGTTTTCTCTGCTCTTCTATGTTTAAACCAGTTCGTAACAGAAGTATATGAGGTAATCATACCTGTTTCATAGATTTTACCTTCAATTTGTGACTATTGAGTTCAACTCTGTAACATTATGGGACAGTGGGTTATTGTTTGCTTTGGTTGTGATTTAGGGTGAGCTAGAATTTATTAATTTAACTAGAAGCTGGATAATAATAATTATTTTTGAACTGATTTAGAAGGCCAGAGATTGGATAATGATTTACTAAGATTTGCTTGCTGAGGACAATTTATTATTCGCTTAATGATTTTGTGCCTACCTAGTATCAAGGAGGATATAGAGAAGAAAGCCAAATAATTGAGAAAAACTACTGAATGTGACTGAACATACTGCCCTCAGACCCCAGAACTGGTACAAGTTGGTCCTACAGCTTGGACTTGGACCAAGAACCAAGGGAGCATGCGCAAGGGAACAGGGTGAAGAGTTCATCATGAGGAAGACTACTGATTTTGCCCTCATTAATCATTCAGGACCCTCGCCCACAATTAATCTGTGGCACTGCGCTTGTGCAAGCATATTTAAATGAACTTTGAACTCATTATAATACGAAGCGGGGATAGGTAATGAATATGTATAGGGGCTTTGTCTAACCTTATGCATATGTAACCTGTAACCTAATATAAACCAAGTGAAGTGCTGCTGATAGTGTGCATGCTTTTGGAGGGGCTACCCCCATGCACCCCAGCTGGAATAAATGCATACCTCCTTCATAACTATCTGAGTTGTGGAGTCAATCCGCGCCTCAGTTGTTGGAAAATATACCAGTTTGAAAATTTTGTAAAACTTTAGCCAAAGCTTTTGTTTGTCTTTACCCTGGGAAAAGGAATTTTAATTTTCTTTCCAGGGCATTGTTCTACCAGGTGAAGTCTGATGAACGCAACATATCAAGAGATTGGGAGTAACTCAAAAGATAAAGGGCTAGCAACAGTCATTAGCAGATTATCAACTCCAAACAACACTCCTGGCTAGTGGGAGATGCCTGGTCTGGGAAAAGAGAAATAAGAAAGAAGATCTAATTACATCAGAGGCAAGGAGATTCGGATCCAATGGGAAACTGAATACTGGGAGTTTGCTCAACTTTGGACCAACGAACACTGACCCAATACATTTCTGTGTGTTTTGACTATATAAAATATCTGAAAAATCTCGTAAATGTCATGTGTCATGGAATGATTCGCTCTGCACACCCAGGCTATGTGTGGATGAGATGCTTTCTGTGGTACATCCTGGCCAGAAGAACATCCTGGCCACATAATAAAATAATGCCTTGACTCCCTAATATTAAAAATGTTGTTAGAGGGTTTTTGGTTTTTTCCTGCAGTTTCAGTGGCAACTCCATGTGGCCACAAATTACCTTCTTATTTTAGTCATTATCCTCAGAGACTATAATAAAAAAAGGGTTTTTAAGGGACAGACAATTATTACAGGTCAAAATATTTCACTGTTTCACTCACCATTTGAGAGAGAGAGAGAGAAAATGCAGGTTGACACTCCACATTTATTTTGGAGGAATGTGTATTGCCATAAGAAAATGGCTCATTTTCTTCTGTGCCATCCAGAGTCTTCGGTTAAGGAATCATATCATGTACCACAGACGTATTGCTTATTTGGAGATTAACATCTCAGCAGTCTAAAGATTATTTTACTGTAAACAGTAATACAGAGTTAGGAAACTCCCAGCATTTTTTCTGAACTGCCAAGCCAGAATCCTCTGATCCATTTATTGATGATAGATTGTGGAACTGATGCCTGAAAGAAAGGCAAGAAATAAAACCCCATAGACCGGTATCTCTAGAGCAGGTATTTGTTTGCAGCACTGGAGGTGAGGGGGATCTTTCCACCTATCTCGCCTACCCTTGTCAAGTGCTGTGTTTTATTTATACAGTAAGTATTGCTCAATATTGCCATCATCGTATATGCGTACTGAACTTATTTGCATAATAGTTACATCACAGTTCTATAAAGTGCGCTTGTGCTGCTCCAATTTTAGGTGGTCTTCAGTACTCTGGGGGTCTTCTTCGATGAAGGCTCAAGGTCTTCCTCACATCTAAACTTTTCAACTTCATCTTCAGAGCATTCATAGTAATAGTGTTCCTTGGTCTTTCTAGCTCTAACCAGTTTAAACTCTCATTTGCGGCTAACTGGTTTTATAATATTTGCCAATTTTTCATTAGGATATTCTTCTGCTCCCCAATGACATTCTGCTGCTTCCCAATATAGCTATACTTGTCTTTTTGAGACTATCCACCTGGCGAGTTTATTCAAGCACTATGCAACTTGTTAACTGTATATTAGCTATTACACTGTATAGAAAGCTATAACTCAGGTAATATAGGTATATTATAACTCAAGCTATATAAGAATCTTGTAATTTTGAGCCAAGTTTTCACACATTAGAGCAAGGAAGATCCAGAATAATGTACCCTGGCCTGAAAAGAGTCCAACTTATAAAAATCAGTAACAAATGGTCTCTACAACTTTTCAGAGAGTGAACCAGTCTACCTCAAGCCCACAGAATAACAATGACTTGCTGGTTTCTTTTGTCACTCTTACATATTCTAAAATTCATATAATTTACCACAACGTTCCTCTTTCTTATTTCACAACCCATGTAAAATCAGTCAAAACAGTCAGATAAAGATAAAACAGCAGAACTTGTTTCTGACCTTGGAAGACACAGACAATTATGTTGTCTAGGTTTTTTTTCCTTTTTACATTTGCTAGCTACAATTAATTGTAATAAGGGATACATTTAACATTATGTGTTGGAGGAAGTAATGCTTTGCTAATCTTCATGTTTTATTTCCCATTATAGGAGACCAGGTACTTTTGAGGTGCTGTACACAACACTCCTGTAAAAATAAATGTTCTTTAAGAAGAATGTACATGTTTTGGGGAAGAAGCAGATAAATTCTATTTCTAAGCAACTAATTCAGTCAAAATCCACAGAGGCCTGAAAATTAGCATCTAAAATTTGAATGGCATATGAGGCTACTGAGGCAACATTTTCTTTATAATGTCATTGCCTTGTTCCCTGTGAGCTGAAATAAGAGTGAAAAAAAGGAAATGGCACATTTTGAAAGATTTTTTTTTATATTGCATTAACAACTACCCTTTTCATTTAGCATTTTTCATTTAAATTGTTAATATTGACTTTTTTACACACAACCCAGTACAACAGTCACTTGTGGAAGACTTTGTTTA
Organism: Entomyzon cyanotis; assembly: GCA_024500445.1. NCBI lineage: Eukaryota > Metazoa > Chordata > Aves > Passeriformes > Meliphagidae > Entomyzon > Entomyzon cyanotis. The sequence continues at coordinate 9,491,715 of JAKEPQ010000756.1, forward strand.
TAATTGCAATGACTTCTGTATTGTGCTAGAGAAGATGAATATTGATGTCACTGCCTTGAGAATTTATAATATAATAAAACACTGTGCTGTACAGCACAGACTGTCATTATTCACCAGCCTCACTACATTTGAACAATGCCTGTTAGAATACCTGGGTGATTTTCTTACTTTTTTGCAGGGGCAACATCACTCTATAAGCACGTGTGTTTTTCTCTTTCATGACATATGAACAGGGACATGAATAATTCTCTGTGGAATTAATTTTAGCTTTACAGCATGCTGCAGACTAATACCACAGTAAATAGAGAAATATGTGGAAAAAGCCATTAAGCAACATGATTCTGGGATGCTTTCTGCACTGTCTGAGGTTTACAAGTGATAAGAATTCTTGGCTTTAATTACAATATTTAAGTTCAATAAAGACAAATACCCAAAGCAATTTTAAGAGATTATTACTGTGTTATTAATTAATATTATTATTAATTATGTAGCAGCAAATTTAGTTGCTTATCACAATACTGGTGACAGAGATAAGCAGCAAACAGCATCTAAATCTGTGATTTTATGAATAGTCAACATTCAGCTATATACAAATGCAAATTTTAAAAAATCAACAGGTGTACAAGCAGTTTTGCATTTTCTTGATAAAATTATGTGACTCATTGTTTGTGGATGGTGGAGAATGTTATGGATGTTAATCTGCTGCTCTTCAGGAAAACCATGGACCAAAAGAAGGGCATAATCTAAAAGGGTCTAGGGCAAACCTGAGTTCTCACAGAAAATGGAGACCTGGACACAAGAGGCACAAGAAAGAGGAAAGACCCTCTAATTTTCTCCTTCAGTACAATTGCATGCAGAAAACAGAGAAAGAAATGTTTTGGATTTATTTGCTAACAAAAAGTGGAGCTCCCAAGCTATAACCACACATCGTGGTTTGAAAGAACACCAGAATTTTTCATCTTCTAGTCTTAAAATGTTGGTTCCTCTCCTATATTTCCTTTCTTTACAGGTTTTGGGCAATTGGAGTCCCAGATGTTTAATATTAGATTGTTTTTACCATGATTCAGGGTGACTGTAGCAGAAAAATTCAGTGAAGAGGTAAAAGTCAGTTGTTTTGGAAAAACCACCATGAAGCTGCCTTCTTAAATATGGACTATTCTCTCTCATACCAGTGAAAAACATTCCACTAGTTTGACTTAAGCAATGATCAGCCCCAGAGTAACATGAGGTCCTTAGTCTTGTAATACATTTCCAAATCTGTAATTACTGGAAAACATTCTTTTTTAAAAATAATAACAAGATTATGCCGTTGGAGCAGTTCTTGTCCTAAAACATCTCAATTTATTAAGTCTTTCTTATATTATGTACAAGAGCAGCTAAGTTACATTATTAGTAACTCCTATTGCACTTCAGCTCTATTTCTCGGTTTATTATTGTTGACCTCAAGGGCTGCGTTACCTCTGTCCTATTACAGCTGCACTGATAGCACCCTCACAGTCACAACTCCCATTGCCCATTCCATCTGCATTCTGGATTGCTAGAAAAACTTCCATGGGACACCCTCACCACACCAAGAAGAAAGTGGCTGTATGGCTTTCGCAAGTGTCTCCACATCCATGGTGTCTGAATAACAACTCTGAACTAATGCTTAAAATGTAAAAAATATTTACATCAGAATATTACATTTCAAATTAATCGCAACATTATTAAGAGTACTATGAAGGCAATTTAGGTTATGGGAGGTTTTAAGGTTATGAATCCTCCTTGTAATTTGAGGCACAGGATTTTGTGGGATGGATAGAGGTTGTAAGAAATTATTCACTGATCAAGAAATTAATATTTTTGTCCAGCTGTACTCCCAAGTAATGCAGTTAAAGCATTTCCCTGCTGAAAAACAAACAAAAAAAAAAACCACTCTAAAAAAAACAAAACCTTTACTAAGTACCATACGGTTCCATACTAAATCTGAATACACAAAAGTAAATGTTTCATTTCTCTTTCAAATATGTTTCATGGATCCTATACAGTACAGCTTACTGTATAGGATTATTTCCTAATAAGGAAAATGCAGGATTTAATGTTAATGGTAAGGTTTTATCCCTCAGTATTAAGCTCTACCTGAAAAACGTGGGTTGATACATGTAAAGGTTTATGTGAACAATCCTTATTAGATAATTGTTTTCTAATCATTATCATGATTGAGTCCAACTCATCAGTGAAACCTAATTTCTATTTTTTTCAACAAAAGTTAAAAGGCAAAATGGTTTCTTATCAGTCACCATGATATTTATTTCCAACAATGCAGACTGGAAAATTATGCTAATAAAAAAAGATATATTTTTAATGAATATCTAGAAAAAACATTTTAATTAAAAGCCACAGATTTGCTTAATGGAAAACTGAGAGAGAGAGAAGCTCCTTGCATCTGATTCTTCTCATGAACTGTTTCCATTTGTTTCATGAAAAATATTTTGCAAGCCAGATAGCAAAGGGAAAATAAACGAGTGGGTGTCTAATATTTAGTTGTAAGCACCAAGATCATTTATACAGATGTTGTTTTATTTCATTTGCCTAACAAGCAAGGGCTTATCTTTTTAACAGCTTGTGAAGGAATTTTTTCCTTTTTTTTTTAAGGTCAAACACAAGTAAAACTGTATATTGAGTGACTCATCAGTTCTCTTCTGTAATATGAACGAATTCTTAAATGCAACTAACAAACCACCTTTTTTTCATTTGGAAAAAACCCCATATTTTAGAGATTATTTTAAAATTAACCACTGTAAACTACTGATAACCAAAATAGTCTCTCTTTCCAACATAAACAATGTTTCAGTATGATGGCATTTGGGCTGTTCCATAGATAAGGAATTGTAAATCCACCCTTTCCAGGGTAAAACACTGGGGATCCTCAGTCCATAGGATATACACAGGCTAGACTGGCAGAGTGCAGTCTTTTCCTATGTGTCACAAGTGGAGACAGAGGGTGGATAGATTTTACCAGTTGCCCAGGCCTATGACAACTAATGACCAAACCTACTCAGGGTGACCAGCACCCAAAGCCCAGTCTCACTCACAAGTTCTTATAAAGACAGCCGATTTATGTCTAATGCAAAATAGGTTATGGTTTATTAGACACAGGTGAGAACAGAACAAAGAACTAGACAATTTTTACTACACAAAACATGAAAAGCTATTCATAGCTAAAACAAACATATATATATATGTTGCCCAAAATAAGGAGATTAAAACAATACAGCGCTAAAAATGAAAAAGGTCCCTATTAATATTATTGTAGCTAGCAAAGAAGATTACAAATTAGGAAACTAATGCTTCTTACCAAATCCAATTTCTGGAGCTGGGGATACATCAGGCCCTCTCTCAGTCCCTCGGGGAAGTAACCACAGGGCTGCATCCAGGCCCAGGGGAGAAACTTTCCCTCACGCTCCAATGTCCATGTAGAAAAGCTTCTACTTTTGCTGAGATTTTTGTGGTGTTTTATAGGGAAAAGAGTGTGAATTTGCGGTCACTTAAAAATTCTTCACATTCTCTGTGTCTCACCTTGATTCCTAGGCGCCAGTACTGATAGCCTGGATTAAGCTAACTTAATCTAAACCATCCATCTCCGGCCAGCGATCAGGGGGAGAGAGAAGGGGGGGGGGGAGTGTCCTGCCACACTTTGGAAAGAAGAATTTTCAGGATAAAGGGGGCTGCTGTGGGGAGGTTGTCACTAAGTGTGACAGATAACAGGTATGTCTTCTTTTTCCTGGAAATTTCCTTTATGGACACCACAGCTGACATTACCTTTTCCAAAGTCTGTAACATGTCTGAATTTTATCTCCCTCTGTATCTTCATGTTTCACAAACATTTTCATCTGGTTTCAAAAGCAAAGACAACAGAAAGAAATCTTGTATTTAGCATGCATTCCCATGAGTCTCCATAAGGATTAAGGATGTGCTGAGAGAAGCTGTTATTCTGTACTTCTGTATTTACTATTCCACTTTTTGTCAAATGTCAGGAAAAGATCGTAATCTGTCAAAAAACTAAAATTATTTTAAATTCTTCACTCACACACAAAAAGATACACTGTAGTTCTAGAGGCTTATCAAGGCATGACATGAGGAACCAAGGACAGGGGAGGACCCAGAGAATAATGCCTGGTATATTTTCCCATTCAGTGACAGTGATAATTCCATTTTACAGTTAATGCTGTATAGTTTTCTGTATGCATTTTGGATTATAACTACACTGCAGGCAGTAAAAGTATACACTGTCTCTTTCTTCCTCCAAATACTTAGTAAAATAACAAGTTCAAATATGTTCACAGATATTCGTGTTTCTAGTTGGATTCCTTCTAGGCCACCTACTCAGAACAGCACAATTGAGATGCCTGCAGCAGCCACATTATGTGTATATGTTGTATAAATAGCTCTGGGAGTTCAATAAAGAGCCAAATCACACAACAGGTTTCACAACAGGAGCCTTCATTTGGTAAAGGTGAAAAGGTCAATCCCCCAATGTCCAAAGAGTTTTTCTTTCTGAAACACTAGAGGGTAAGTGATTGAGATGAGGACAGAAGGGAACAGGTCAATTTTTGCTTTCTCTTTAACATTTATCTAGGTATTGGCTCTAAAATGCATTAAATAAATGTAACAATACAAATGGCAGATGATTATATGCAACACTCACAGTAAATAATATGGAATTATAAGACACAGTGGGTATAAAATGGACTAGAATGAGACAAAATATATTGCTGCAGCAAAGAAAAAGTCCAGTACAGTGAGAAGGCTCTGAAATCAAAAGTCCTTCAATAGCATGGTGCTGTTTGAACAGTTAAAATGGATTATGATCCCTCTGGGTAGGTATGTGCTTTAGCATCCCACACTGTGTTAAAGGAGATAGAAATTCAAGAAGCAACTGCCATCAAGAGAAAACCATCAAATAGATTTTCTCAGCTGGCAAAATTACTACTTATATTTTCCAGTTTACAAAGAAATACAAAGCTGTGGGTTGTATTAGAATAGATTTTTATTCATGCCAAGAGAACTGGATATATAGATAAATATATATATAGGTAAATATATATAATATAATATAATATAACATAACATAACATAATATAATATAATATAATATTATATTATAATATAATATAATATTATAATATAAAAATAAATAATATAATATAATATAATATAATATAATATAATATAATATAATATAATATAGATAAATATATAAATAGAGTGCAGTAGACAAACACAAATATTCTATGTACATGTACATGCTTTAGTTGCATCAAAGGTCAGAAAAAAGCTCCTGTGTGAGGCCTTTATGAGTTTATAAATGTAAATGTTAAAATTTTCTGTCAAATTAGTTCCATGTTTGCCATAGGAAGTGGTGCTGTCTGTAGGTGTTATGCTGATTATTGGTACTTTAAATTCTCTCAGATCCCTGTTTATTAGAGCTTCCTCAGATGTTTCATTTTAAAGCAATCCTCTGATTTGCAGTCTGGGAGGACTAGTCTAAAATAGTTCATAGTTTGTCAGAAACATAAGTTTAATTTTGCTGACCCTCCCAAGACAGAAACAGGAAGCAGAAGGACAGAGAGGCAGACAAATGGGTGAGGGGAGCAGACGAACAGACAAGAGAGGAGATAATTTAGAGTCAAGATTTACAGATCCTTCAGTGTCATTCCTTGAGGATTGCTGCCAGCAAGGAGCTACCTCCTTTCCAGCCAATAGCAGAAGCTACCAGCCTATATAACACTAAGTGAAAGTAGATGTAGTCAGCCTGGCTTACGAGGTCTTCCTCTGTGTACACAGACCAGTATGTGTACTGCAAGATTTCCTTAGTTATGCATAATTTAATCAATTGGTAATCTTCTTTTTGTAAAGAAAAGGCAATGCCCTTATTCAAAGACAAGTACCACAAGAGTTTTGTTTCCAAATATGGAAGTGCTGGTTCTTCTCAGTGAAACATTTAAGAACTTTTTAGAGGGAAAATGTACTTTCCCCATATTTGTATTCTGGGAAATTTTCTAACTATGTAGTTGTACCTCTTATACAAATAAAAAATTACACCCGGCATGGGCATTTTCACAGACAACATTTTAAGCTGTGAAATCTTCTAAGAAACTGAAAACAGGATCTTAATACAAAAAAGGGGCAGACTTTAGATGCAGACCCTGCCTACCCATGCCATGGAGGGGGGAATCACCCTGGCTTTATCTTGCTACTCAATGCCTGAGCAAAGGTTTTGCTCCAGGGAGTACTGAGTAGGGGTTATGTAAGGAACATCAGTATCTCCAACAGATGGTACAGTACTGCAGGGCAGATACATCAGGCTCCCTCCACCAGTCCACATCTTCTGAGGAGCACAGAGGAGGAAGCAGAAGGCAAGGACATTTCTTTCATTCCAGTGTTTTCAGCAAATGGTATGCTTCCAGTGTGCCTCTCGCATTCATGGGCTGCAGTAAAGGGACCATATTTGTGCATGCAAAATTACTTCTACCTATTGAGGAAAAAACTCCTAAAATAACCTGTACTTATACCTGCACTTTTGAATGGTATCCTTAGCATCCAAGGCAGATGGGCTCTGTCAGGCAGAAGCAGTAAGGCCCCAGAGACTTCTAGGATGCTACTTGCAATGACACTTCTACATTGTCTCAATCGGTCCACCCTTGCAAATGTCTCATGCACTTTTTCCCTCTCCTTAATAAGCAGTGTAATACATTATTTTCTGCATTCTCCATTAAAATTCATCTTTTTGCTTACTAATCCTTGTAACAAAAAAAAAACAAAAACAAAAACCAACCCTGTCATATTCCTTTCTCTTTCACGTGAGTGTAGTTTCCCTCCACTTCAGTTTTTGTTCTTCTCTGCACCACCTACATAATCTTTCTGTATAGTCTCTGATGACACACTGGACAGACACTCTCTATCCTACAGAACCTTGGTCTCACACAGGGAATTGAGCAGAAGAACAGGGAGCATCCACAACTGCAGGGGAAGGCCTGCTCAGTCCCTGGAGCCCAGGAGGGGTTATGCACAGATTATTCAGTGGAACATTGTATGTATCCATATACACAGGAAAAGCCTGTGAAGTACTTAGAGTGTGCTTAGGCAAGAAGTCTCACCAAATACTGTAATTTCCAAGCTCTTCATAGAGTTCTGCTAAGTACTTGTACAATGACAATCATCTAGGCTAATCATATGGTCAAATTTGAGCCCATTTCCCAGAGATGGTGAAAATTGTCGATCCCAAAGGATCCTTTCCTGTATTCAACACTTCCTCAAAGCACAGATATGCTAGAGGTGCCTCATAAATAGCTTCTTAATATTTTTAAGAGTGTGGGGAGTTTTAAAGCTAATTTTGCTTTGCTGCAGCCTTCCAAACCTGTCAAGTTGTGGGCAATATTCTGTTACTGCACTAGCTCTAGGCAAGACTCTGGTAGTTCTGCACCTGGTGCACATTCCTCCAGTAGCACAAAGATTATAGTAGTCACCCATTAACTTGGCGAAGGAGCTGTTTGCTTTTTTTTTCCCCAAAATTCTAATGCAAAGAATAGATTGGGAAAGTTTTGTCAGCTCATTAAAAGTTTTTAACATAATGAACTTGATCAAAAAAGAAGAAGTTAACTTTCTAAATGGTTGAAAATATGGTGGAGATACAATTTATTGTCTAAATAAGGAATATTGTAGCAGTGAGATCCACTCTGGTGAGCTTAGAGTCTGAAATAACCAACAAACCCCCTTGGGTTTGAAGAACCCTTCAGGTTAGGGTGACAGAAAATTGTCCCCCCAACATGCTTTGAGGCTAGCTCCATGAATATGGGTCAGGAATCAGAGGTATTGGTTCCTGAAGTTCTCCTCCTCTTTCTCCCATTTATAGTTAATAGCTAGAAAGTTCTTTACCCGCAGTGTTATTATTGGTTTTTAAAGTTCTGTACCTGCCTCCCATGCACCCCTATTCCCCAGTTTATCTGCCAGTTCTGTATCCCTCATGCTCCTATTGGTTATCCTCTCAAAACCCCTCCCATCTTTCCATCCCTCTTAACTCCATGTTCGCTTCCGTTCGGCGCTCTCTGCTCCTCGGAACCCAGCTGCCTCCTCCCCCTGCATTCTGTCCCGGTCCCATCCGCCTTCTGCCCCCCGCCATTCCCACCAATAAACCCTGGATTCTGAAAGCTGAGAGACTGCATCTTCTTTGATTGCCAAGGCTCCTGCTATCCTGCTTTCAGGGAGACAGCCTGAGCTTGGGTTCCGCAGGTCCCAGATCCGCTCCTCCCCCGCAGCGTGGAAGCACCCGGCGGGGACCTCTTTAAGTGGGGTTTTCGGGGTCCCCCTGCCTTCCCAGAGTGAGAAAACCTCAGAAAATATTATGGATTTGGATGTTAAAATTGCTCATTCTTCCACTAGTACAATGCTTAAGCTTTTAATGTTACTATTGCATTTACTCTGGATTCTGGCATATATAAGAGACCTGAAACTTTTAAAATTACTTGCTGTTGAACTGAGTTGGCTTTTAAAACCATCAAAACTATGTAAATAGCAATGCAATACAAGAAAACTAGGAAAATAGGATGGAAGAACTGAGAAAAGAAATTGACGTGGTGCTCCTGCCATCTTGTGGTTTTGTTGTGGAGTCCTAAGAACACAGTCATTCATTTCTATACTTCAACTAAGTTCCGGTATTAGCTCTCCTAGTCTCTATCTGTGGCACAAGTTTGCCGATAATAGTCGTGCACACCTGAACAGTTCAGATAATGCATAGCCATGTATTGAAATAAAAACACTATGTATCAGGACAACAAACCTGGAAGGAGAAAGACATTTTTACTTTGTAGACCTCTTTATTTCTCCTCTGGACTCCAGCCATGCTTTCCCAAAGGAAAGAAAAATACATTTTAATACACTTATAGAAACACAAGTATAACACATATATATGCTTGTCTATAATAGAAGTATTTTTAATGTTTTTTTCTCCTAGAAATACATATGTTTGTACATATATGTGAGGCGCGGATTGACTCCACAACTCAGATAGTTATGAAGGAGGTATGCATTTATTCCAGCTGGGGTGCATTGGGGGTAGCCCCTCCAGAGATATGCACACCGTCAGCAGCACTTCACTTGGTTTATATTAGGTTACAGGTTACATATGCATAAGGTTAGACAAAGCCCCTATACATATTCATTACCTATCCCCGCTTCGTATTATAATGAGTTCAAAGTTCATTTAAATATGCTTGCACAAGCGCAGTGTCACAGATTAGTTGTGGGAGAGGGTCCTGAATGATTAATGAGGGCAAAGTCAGTAGTCTTCCTCATGATGAACTCTTCACCCTGTTCCCTTGCGCATGCTCCCTTGGTTCTTGGTCCAAGTCCAAGCCTTAGAACCAACTTGTACCAGTTCTGGGGTCTGAGGGCAGGATGCTTGGTCACATTCAGTAGTTTTTCTCAATTATTTGGCTTTCTTCTCTATATCCTCCTTGATACTAGGTAGGCACAAAATCATTAAGCGAATAATAAATTGTCCTCATCAAGCAAATCTTAGTAAATCATTATCCAATCTCTGGCCTTCTAAATCAGTTCAAAAATAATTATTATTATCCAGCTTCTAGTTATCTTAAATTAATAAATTCTAGCTCACCCTAAATCATATGTACTACTCAAAATGTATACATTTAAATATCTGTGATTCTTAGTTGGATGTGAAGATGCCAGCAGATGAAGTACATGGTCAGCCTTACTTATTTCAATTTCACTTCTTCCTAAGAGAATCAAGACTTATGATTACTCCCCCACAACTGCAGCTTCCAGGAGCTACCACATCAACTCAGACAATCTGACCCAAATGTAAACCCAATTCAACAAACCATCATGTACCCGTTCAGATAGATTCAGTCTGAAATGAAATTTCAAGCTTGTTTCCCAATTGAAAAGGAAAACATTGCAACAAAATTGAAACCTAAGCACTGAAAAATTCAATATTGCAGACTTCGGTTTGTTCAGCTCATTGTGGTCACACTTGGTTTACAGTAGAAAGCCTTAATCAGGTCTAATCCAAAGTCACCAGCTCATCAATCACTATGAATGGAAACTGCTGGCTTCCCTCATTTCACCTTAGAGCCCAAACACAGAAACTGTCAATCTTTCCCTGTCCGGAGAACTTCAAGCTTGACCACATAAGATCAAGTCTTACATAATTCATCTGCCACCAGTTCCATAGAGTTAATACACACACCCACACAAAAACCAGAAAGAAATTAGAGTGTGAGCAATGGGTGGCCAGGTTCTTGGGGCCCCCAGATGACTTCTTGAAAAGAGGACATGATATGGGAATTTAGCAGATAGTACCCTACAAAGAAGGCATATGCAATTCCTACTGGAGAGGAGTAAAGTGTTAGCCACTCCATCCTGGCCATATCCTATGACAATATATTAAATGTGCTTAATTTTTTTGTGAAAGGACTGGTACATAAGAGCACTCAGCTATAGATAGCCCTTTCTCTTTCTGATGAAAAAGCAAAACTATATTTGGAGAGATTTGATCAGTGTCTTCAGGAGACTAGATCTCTGTGGCAGGACGTTTCCCCCCTCCCCCTTCTCTCTCTCCCTGATCGCTTGCCAGAGATAGATGGCTCAGATTAAGTTGATAGCTTAATCCAGGCTATCTAGTACTGGCGCCTGGAAGTCAAGGTGAGACACTGAGAGAATGTGAAAAATTTTTAAGTGACCGCAAATCCACACTCTTTTTCCTATAAAAACACCATGAAATCTCAGAAAGGTAGAAGCTTTTCTACATGGACATTGGAGCGTGAGGGAAAGTTTCTCCCCAGATGTCTGGACGCAGCCCTGTGGTTACTTCTCGCGGGATTGGGTGAAGAAGTCTAATGTATTCCAGCTCCAAAATTGGATTTGGTAAGATCATTGGTTTCCTAAATTGTATTATTCCGGCTAACTTATAGGTACCTTTCTTAACTTGCATTATAGTTCAAGCAAGCATTTCTTAACTTGCATTTTTTGAGCTGTTTTTATAGCTCAAGCAAGCTTTTACCCCATAATTGCATTTTAGCTATTATAGTGTTGCAATTATACATTCATTGTGTGTCTATGTGTGTCAATCTGTTCTATGTTTGTATGTTTGTTATTTTCTGTATCTAATAAATGGTATTTTTAGACTAATCGGCCAAATATCAAAGAATCTTGCAAACGGGACTAAGTCTTGGGGAGCTAGCTATCTTAAAGCCTAGCAAACTGGAAAAACTCATAAAGCTCCTGTCTCCCATGCAAGACAATCTCTTAATACCATTCAGGAATTTTTACCATGGGAAAGAAACTAGAGCTGTTCACCAAGAGCATGTTGCTGGTTCACTCAATAGTCTTTGGTGCCAACTAGCACAAAGAGTTAGCAACTGTGGTAATGTCTTGCACAAAGCTTGGATGAGTAGTTAAAATGGAAATCGAAAAAACTGTTTGACTCCTTGAATCTGTACAGTGAAAACAGTGAAAACAGTCCCAGCATGGGGACTAGAGTGACTTATGTGATTGGAAAATACAGATCAAAGACTCCGATTCCACAATCATTTTAACGAAGCAGCTGCCCAGGACTCGAAGACTTTACTCACTTTATATGAGCACTGTAACTATGACTAAAAGGTGTGCTATCCCAGATAAAAGTGACTGTGACACACGGTATCAGCAAACTGTTTTGCACTCAGAAGTGTTCTGTCCGCGATTGATTTGGGTCCTGAGCCTGGTTCATGCAAAGTCCCATTTATTGTACAAAGTACATCATGTTTTATACTGTTTCAGACTTAACTGAGCTGTAACAAGAACTTTGGTTTCCAGGGTTATATGTTTTACTATCGTAATGGGTCACTGATCGAGGTCATCCTGCCCAATCCCTCCTGCTAATCACTTATGCATAAGGTAAACATAGTCTTGTCTGGCAATCAGTCTCAGCCCCTGGTAGGGGCGATTCAGCTTATCTCTCTTAATGTCTCACATTAACTGATAACAAAAGACCTCTATAGCTGCTGGACGCTGCAGCTCCACCCGAACTCCCACAGTGTTCAGTGTGTAAAGGCTTTTCACTTTGATCTCCCAGAGCTTTATCATAGATAGATGAGCATGTTTACTATGTTATAACCCACAGTACCCACAGATGGTTGTTAGTAAAAAATATTGATGAGTCTTATTTGAAAACTTTGTCTTGTCCAGGCAAAGAGATTTTTTTAGAGATTATAGATCTGTATAACTTGTGAAAGACCTCTGGAGGCCTGCTCAAAGCAGGATGAACTCAGAGCTTGTTGCTTAGTTGAATTATGAGCACCTTCAAGTCTGGAGATTTCACAATCTCTTTAGGACATCTGCTCTAGTACCTGAATACTCTTATTGCAGAAAAAAATTCCTAGTATCTCATTCGAGTTTCCTGTGCTGTTCTTTGTGCCCTTTGTCTCTCAGCCCCTCACTATTCAACTGAAACAAGAGTCTGGCTCCATCATCCATATACTTGCTCTTTCAGTATCTGAAGGCAGCAGTCAAAATCCCCCCATCTCACCCTTCTCATCTCAACCTAGAAACAAAGCTAGCTCTCAGTACATCACATTTCATTTCAACTCATTTCACATTTCAACTCTTCATTCCAGCTTTCTGCAGTATGCCTATGTCTTTCTTGTACTGCAGAAGTCCCAAACAGGCCACAGTAGTCCAGCATAAATACTGAACAGAAGGGAATGATCGTGATCACTTCTCTGAGCCTGCTGACTACACTTTTGCTAATACATTGGATATGGTCGGTTCTTTCCTTCATTGCACTTTGCTCATTGATGTTCAGCTTGTGAATGCCTTTCTTGCCAGGCAGAAACCCAGCCCTGAATGAGGGCTCCATCATTTCTCCAATCTGACAAGGCTGCTCTGGATCTATCCACCCTGTATTTTCACCATCCAATCCATATTTTACCAGCTGGCTGCCATGGCATATAGCAGATGCTGGTTGGTGTCTAAGGATCCTGAAGTTTGGAATCAGAGTACAAACAATTTTTTGTGCAGCCTTTCTGTCCCTGGAACGTCAGTTCAGACAGGAATTAGATCTTGAAATTTGATAATAATACTATAAAATACTCTTCGTATATGCTGAAGAAAACCATAGCTGATGATTATCAGAAAGATGCCGTTTTAAAGTCATTGTTCAAAAATATTTAGAAGGTTAATATGAAGTGTCTTCAGGTTTCTGAAGAATAGCTCACCTGAAATATTTGATAGGTAATAACAAGGTCAACTGAAAGGGAGAGTTTTCAGGTGCTCTGAGAAACAGACTGATTTTTCCAGTATAGAGTTATGTTTCCAGGCACTTTTATTTTTCTGAACAACTTTTTTTCTAGCTGAAGTCTTCTGTCTCCTCTTGTCCTGTTCATAAATTATTGCAGAAAATCAGAGCAGCATCAAATGAGAGGCTGGTAAAAATAAATTAACTTCTTCAGTTGTAAGACAATGATTGCTCTTCATCTTTATTTGAATCAAATATGTTGGAGGAAAAATAGCTTTACCCATGAGTAAATACATTCTGCAGATGATCTGGAATTGGATGAGCTATGATAATTGAAAACTGAATATATAATACGTTACACTCTGCTAGATCTCCATGCAACGCACTTCATTTGTGGATGACCAGGCCTACTTTTCAGAATGAAGGATGAATATATGTGTTTAAATGTACTGCAACAGCACATACCAGAATTGCAGGCACCCACCAGGATGCATCATCACCAGAATGCTGTATCAGTGAGTACCACGTAGTGAAGACAATGACAGCCTCAAGCAAATAGTGTCAAGGACCAGGACAAGAGAAAACAGAGAGAAATGTTAAACAATTTCTGACCATCAAGATTTTAAAAAATTCCAAAATTAGTAACATATTAAAATACTCTAGGTCCTCTATCAGTGACTGAAATTTCCAAGGTCAAGTTCCTCTGATATTAGAGAGAAAGTGTGAAATCCACTGGCCAAATGAAAGTTTTAAGACCACTTTAGTGCCACTACGCTGAGAATAAATGTCAGTTTTATCAGTTGCTTTTAACTTAAATGCCAGAAGTAAGAGTTATTGAAGAGTAGCAACTGGCCTAATACTTGTGTGTTGCTATAAGCCCTAATTTCCTTTCTAAGGTCTTGTCCTGTGTTTTAAGGCCTTGAAAATTATACATAATTGGATTATTTTAATGTGACTTCAGTAAAATTAATTATGCTAAAACTAATAAATGGGAGGATTAAAGTGGTATCTGTCACATTTATTTCATACTACTGCTTGAATGCATTGTAAAAGTCTTAATTATACCATCACATGTTGTACAGATTTCTACCTCTCTCAGTAAATAGTGCAAATCATCTTGGAACACATCACTGATTCATAGCAAAGGAAGCACTTGCTCATAACACGTTGGTTTGATTTGTCATTGACACTGGGAGATGTAAACTGAAATAAGAATCAAGATGGTCTTCTGAGTAAGACAGCTGAAATCTATCCCAGTGAATCACATTTTATTCCTGCTTCTGTCACAGAGACTCATCAGCTGAGCAGAACAGCTTTTAAATTATTTTCTCAGGTGTCTCCTAATCATGAGTTTCTCATTAAATGCCAGGATACAAATCAAGCTCCAATCTGAAGACTGGCATCCAAGACAGAAACACTTTAGATCTAAAATCATACCATACCTCAGTTTCCCCTCTGTAAAAAAAAATCTGATATTTTTACATTTCTAGACATGCAATATATGAAACAAATAAATTTATCATTGTCCAATAATCAAGATCACATGGGTTAATATTCTTTCTTCAAAGAAGGCAAATTAGAGTAATTATTGCAGTGAATCACACCATGGTATTAATGAAACGTTAAATAGCTTCTCACTAAGTAAGCGTAAATTGGGAACAATAAAAAATAAACAGAATACCTCAAAGAATGTATGCATAAGGGTCTTGTTAAGCAGTGAGATTTCATACACAGAGAAAATCTTAATTTTTGCTTTCTTTATGCTCAAGATACTTGATCTTGCAGCAGATTCCTTTTTACACAAGAGATATTAAAGTTTTAGTATTTAAATCTCAGGTAATCCGCTTCAATCTAGTCACTGATTGAATTACAAATACAGGATCATTTCAACAGCTTTGCAATAATCAGCATATTTATCCTGTGATATTGCCATCAAATTTGAAACTTTTTTTCCTTCAGCTCTAGAATAGGACAAACTCACAATTGCAGCTTATCAGTAACACCTCATAACTACAAGAGTTCCAAATAAATCACTTGATTTGGTTCAGCATTTTTTATCTCACAAGAATGTTACTTTTTAAAGCTCCTATCACTGGTATAGACTACATACATCAATTAACAAAAAAACAAAGTGTATGGGTTTTTTTCATGGCAACTTGACTGTTGTTAATGTGTATTTAAGCAGACAAAAGTAATCACTCAAATCCAATTGCAGTAGGTAAACTGAAGATACAAATTTGTATTTACGTGACCGTGTCTATATTGAGCACCAAGAAAGCCCGTAGC
This sequence comes from Entomyzon cyanotis, assembly GCA_024500445.1. Lineage (NCBI taxonomy): Eukaryota > Metazoa > Chordata > Aves > Passeriformes > Meliphagidae > Entomyzon > Entomyzon cyanotis. Next base: position 9,507,277 of record JAKEPQ010000756.1, read on the forward strand.
TTTGTGGTAAAGAGAACTTTTGTGCACTAATAACACTAGAAGATTTTTTTAAGAGACTGAATTTTCATCAGCTTATGAAAAAGGTAAAAGACTGTCAGGTTCAAAAATAATCTTTCATAGACCAGAATTATTTGTGGTGTGCTTTACTATGGTAGCTTGGCTCCAATCCAGCTCCCCAAGCTGCCTTTTAATGATATTTTACTTATGGTTAAGCCTTTATTCACTTGTTGTACAGACTGTTTAACATTTAAAAGGAAACTTTATTGAAAAGGTTGCTCCTGTGGTTCAGACACTTTTTTATTTTTTCAAATTACTAAATATTATAGGGGAAATCCTTCATACACTGATTACTGAATGTACAAAAGAACAGTGGAGGACTAACCAGAAATATCCATCTAATTCCAAAGCTAATCTAGCCCTATGATCCAAATGTAAACTTTCAGACCAGCTATCATGGGTTCAGCTGTTAAAGCTGTCCTCAAATAAAACAGATACATCTTCATGGTCACTTATTATATTAAATAACTAAAACAAAACTTTTTAGGAAAAGTTTTGAGGGAAGATGGCCAACTTGCAAAATTTTGTTTTTACTGATTATAGACTGGCAAAATGATAAGAAAATAAACCAAGGTTTTATGATTAAAATTGCAAGGATTTTTTTGATAATAAGGTGTTGACTTACTATATGGAACAAAACTGCCAACATGAAAAGTTTTTTTTGCAAAATGGGAGGTTCCATTTTGAAATTCTGAAAAAGCAATATTTTTCTACTTAATGGATTTTTCAGTAAGAAAAATCATCAAAACTGAACCTATTTAAAAATTTTGAGGAGAGGATATACCAGTGACTTTCAACAGAGAAGCACCTTAGCAAGAGAATTCTGTTTTACTCACCCTACAGTAAAGAGGAATGCTAAGCTTGGAAAGAAAAGGTACTGTTTAAATATTAAAAGATGAGGAAGAAGATAAATCACAGTATGTGGAAAGGAGCATCCTAAGAGGGGTTGGAAAGTGACCCTTCAAAGGCAAGAAGCAGCAGCTTCTGGTTTTTTAAAAATTATATTTTAGGGGTACTTTGGTACAAGGCTACTTTTTCTCCCCAAAAACTTTAATCAGAGCTGCCCCCAAATTATTCTGCTTTAGTGTATGGAGCAGAGCTATGAACATGTGTAGTTCTGCAGGGGACTTTTATATTCAAAATGTTTTAAAGTAATTTAGCTAATTGTACTTGCAAAATTATCAGTAATATATACAGATGAAAACTACTGGTTGGTACCAGTTAGATTAGGAGAAAAGCAGGTTAGATAAGGAGAAAATCAAATCCTTGGGTTTTAGAGAATATAGGAATAATGAATTTTAGGGATGCAGGCCACAGCATTACAGATTTGATGGTGCAGGAAGTAGGTTCACTGTGGCTACTAGATCTGGATGCATTGCTCAAACCACGTCATGTGAGATGCAAGGTGCTTGGAAATCCCCAGTGGAAGCATTGATAGCTCATTTTCCAGCTTCAAGAGACCTTCCTGTGCCTCCTTTAGCCACACTTCCCCTTACTGCAGAAGTGTGAATATCATATGTGTGATATCCCTTCCACAGTTATAACACTGGGCACTCAGCAGGGCCTGGCATCTTATTCAGGCTGCCAAATGGAAATCCATTGTTGGACTGAGTTTCTTTTCTTTATTCTCTTAAAACAGAAGGGAAGCAATGCAAATGAAAAATTGTGCAGTGATAGCTGTCCAAGAGCCCAATGAATATTTGTTGATAGAAAATTTGTCTGTCATACAGTCACACCCACAGGGTAATTAATTGAATCTTAAAATAGGTCAGTAGGAAAATAAGGCTGAATCAACAACTGATAGGAACTATCTTTACCTATTATTTTTAGGGGGAAAAAAAAAACGATCACAGTAATAAATTAGGTAAAAGAAGTCTTACTCAGTGCAACCTGATATCTATTAGACAGCCACACTTGATAAAAACTAATATATTTCTTCACTGATCAGAATTTCCCATTTGTTTGTTACTGTTCCTCAGTGATCAATGTCATCTTCTTGAACATAATTTCTACTGTAGTATTGAAATTTTGTAGGACATTTTACAGTTTTATTCTTTCTGCAATATCAAAAAAGTATCTGCAACCTTTTACTATAAATGGATTGTAAATGAGCAGTTGGATACAAGATGCCAGATTTCCCTGGAGGCAGAGCTCTGACAAGTGTCAGATGCTTCTTAATTCGATACTTTTAGCCATTCCAGGATGATCAAAAATTCAACAAACACTAGTAAGTATTTCAGCACTAAAATGTACCTGAAAATCCAAATATTGCCTGGTTTTGTCTTGATGAAGATTGATATAACTTTCTTTTGAAAACCCTTAAAAACAGGTTTTTTCCTGGCTTCTCCATTGTTTCCTCATTCTTTGAAGTAGTGCTAGTAAATCTCAATGGGTTTTTTTTTCAGTTCCTGTGAGTATCTGGTTTCTTTTACAGTCAGGATGTTAAAAATGAAAAAAACCCAAAACTTATGAAGAGGAGGAAAACAACTCAAGTAATATTTTCCAAGACTGACGGGGAAAGGGAACATGTGGGTATAGATAGGGTTAGGGGTTTTTCATGATTTCTGTTTTCAGTTTCTTCAAGACTTTTTTAAAAAAATTATATATAAATGTTACATGTCTACTAGAAGCCAGTGTTAATTGTTTTAGTTTCAGCACAAACAAGATTTAAAGAGTGAAAATAGCAAGCATATACTTCCAAGTCAAATAGGGACCTTGAAAAATACTACACTAAAATTCACAATACAACTACATTGCTTCCTTTGCCATCTGCAGTTTTTCTGTTTTCCCTCAGGAATTTAATGCCTTATGCTTTTAAATGAGAATGTAGGTCTCTCCCATATATATGTAACCTGTTATTTAATCATGTAGTTCAAAGTTTTTCGCTTTGTCTGTACTACCAAGGGTGTGCATAACAGAAGTGAAAAATCTGATTAATACTACTATCAGGAGTGTGTACTAATCTCTTCTATTCAGAGAAGTCATAGGTTATTTCCAAGCTGATGTCATTTGTAGAAAAATACCCATTTTTTAAGTCCTGACATGATTGGGAAATTTATAATCTAAAATACATCCTTCATGTTAAGATTTTTTTTCTATCTGTCCCTTTTTGCCCCCTTCATTCTGTGAAATACTTGAGGACCCTGATGACAGGCATGGCATAAGGAAAAGGTCAAAATTGTCATATAAAAATTAGCACTTCAGAGGTTTACACTTAGGAGAGGTGAATCAAAACCACACATGTGCATTGCCTGTCTAAACAGAAATTATTGCTGTCCTGATATTCATTCACAGTATTTATTTGTGGTGTGAAAAATTTGCCTTCCACAGAATGTGGTCCCCCAGCTCATAAGGCTCTATAGAGAGCGAAGGCAACGCTGTACCACCCCTGGGGAATCAGCACTTCTCTAGCCTAGTTCAACCAGGGAGAGAAGGCCTGCAGCTGAGCTTATAGAGAGGTCCTGGAGCCACAGGTGTGGGTGGAAGTCCCAAGTGAGGCTGCTCAGGGGTTTTATGGCTTTTTAGTGCACATAATGCCCTGATAATGGTGAATCAGAAGGAACACAGCCATGCCAGGCTACCAGTTCTTGGCTTTGCCAGTACATAAATACAAGCTAACTATTGGCATGACTTTCCCCAACTAGAGCAAGACAGAAACAGTAATTTCTAACCAAATAGACACTCACAGGGAGCACAAAAGACAGTTCTTGAATTCAAGACTAATATTTCTATAAGCAGCAACTTCTGATTTCTCTATCAAAAGCTGTATCACAGAACCAGAAACCAGGAGAGGAATAGTTTTAAAGACACCGTCTATTCTATTCACCTGCCCCAAATGCTGTAGAACTGCTGCTCTATTATTCCTAAGAGCTGATCTTAAAAATTTTGAGTAATGGCTTTATATAAGGCGTAAGTCTAAGATACATGCCCTGCTGGAAAATATATAGGGCTTTGTGTTGGCTTCTTAACTCAAAGAGTTTACATTGGAGTCTATTATTTCTTCTACCTCAGAGTCTATTCTTTCTTATCCTGACAATCAGAAATGCAGATAAGAGAATTTTTTTCCTCTTTCTGTTAGTTTCTTCTGGTTTTCATAACTGATGAACTGCTACCTCTGTCATTTCCTTCCTGACTAAACAACCCCAGATCCTTCAAACTTTCCTCGCAGATCACATATTTTAGGAGGTAGACTACTCTTGCTGTTCATTTCTAAATTTTCTCCAATTGTTCTGTATTGTTCGTGTAACATGAGGATTGAAAGAAATACTCTGGTTGATGAACATATGGTAAATATACCAGAAAGCTGACTTTCAAGGCACGACCTGGCATTTGTCTTTATTGCAGATTCTTTTCTGAAGTTTGCCAGGAACACTTTGCATTGTAATGCTGTCTTTTACTGTAGTTGGTGTCATTTGTAAAGTTAATTCATACTCCCTATTTCTTCATCTTGGACGCTAGTGAAAATGTAATCTCCTCTTTGGCAAAGAATCACTAATTAATACTCTGTAAGAATAGTTTTCCAACCAGTTTTGCACTCTACGGCAGTTTAATCTAAATCATTTTTCTACAGTTTACTTATGACGTCATGTAAGAAAGTGTCAAAAGATGTAAAATCAAGCATCTTTTCTAGCACAAAACCAAGTTCACCTTCATGAATGAACTGCTTGACACAATTTTTCCTTAATGAATCTGTACTTGTAGGTGTTTATAAATTCCTTGTTTCATTATTTGTTTCAGTATATTTTGGTGCTAAAAGATAAGTCTATAACTCTCTAGATTCCCTTTGTGATGTGCCTACCCTCCTACAGACTTTTTGAGTATCAACTCTTTCCTAAGGGTTTACAAGGAGAACTGTGAATGACTTTAAGACCACATCAAGCTTGTTCTCTCATTTGGGATGGCTGCCCCAGGCTCAAATCAGCTCCTTCAAAACCTGCCTATAGACCCCATCATTCCCTTTTGCCACCATTTGCACTTTCAGGGGTGTGGAGTAAGAGGTGACCCCATGCATGATTGTCCTATAGACCATGTAGTGGCATTTCCCCTGAAATTAAATCCCATGGATAATTGACAGAAGACAAGGCAACTTTTCCTAAAGAACAGGGCCCTTAAAACAGTACAAGGAGTTAACGCTTGTTACTACAGAAGCTGTACACGAAGTATTTTTGTGTGTTATTATCTCATTCCTGTTTGACTCTTTACAACACAGTCAGGTGTGGTAGATCCAGCAGCTGCTGTCAGAACTATCTCATCCACTGTCTTCAAGAACAAGTTAAAGGAAGTCAGTCATCTTCCCTATTGTATTCATTGAGATCACTGAAATACTTTCCTTCCTGTCAGAGTGAACACATCAGCAGATGCACATGTAGGATGATAAAGTTCTGATCTTCACAACAAGACTGAGATCAGAAATCTGCTGAGATGCAGAAATTCACTTTCAAGCACTCTTTTAGAATTACCCTTGTTCAGTGGGAATCCCCATTTAATGTATAAAATCAACTGAGAATTGCCAGGATGAATCATAGCAGTGGTCCAGCTTACCCTAGCCAAAACCAGAGATGTTGTTACAGACACCTTGGTCTTAAAATCACTAAAAAATATGTTTCTTTTTAAGTCAAAGCTATCATTTGCCATTATTTCTTTATGTATTTTAAGTCCACTCTGTGTAAGCCATGTTGCTTCATCATAGCTCTGAGACTGGAATAATAGCAAAGGGATACATTTATTCATAAATGGGTACAAAATTAATAATTTGTTTTAAATTGTTGCCTGTAGTTTGGTGGCAAACTTCAGATTTTTTTTCTCTGTGGCAAAAGCATGAAGATCCACAAAAATTAACGTAAGCAGATTTCAAGAGATGAAAAAATATAGTGAGTCAGAATGATCACTGAACAGTATTCATATATATTACACAATAAAACAATTCCACTCTGGGACACAAGAAACAGCTGGAATTAGGGAATTTAGTGTCATGAAGTTATCCAGAAGAAATAAGAAGGTGGTTCTCTCACCATCTTCTCTCTCCCTTTGAGATTTAGTGGCCTTAAAATACTAAAAAAATTACTCATTACAGGTGTAGGTCCCAAGAAGATTACCAGCCAAAAATAAGATGTAAATGTTCTTTTAGCTAATAGCATTTCTCAAGTGTTTGTTACAGGGGATCTAAAAAATAAATTGTCTTCTGTGAATCACAGTGATCCCCATGGTTCCTTCAGAAATTTAGTCTCTGATCCTGCAAACAGATTTACTTTACATTCAGCTTTTGAATAGTCCCATTAGGTTTACTGAAATTCCTCTTTCATTTGTAGCCAAGCACTGTTATCAGGATTTCTATGACTACAGGGAAGTTGCCACAGCTCATTAAAATATTTTTCAAATAAGCAGGTTGCTCAGTAGGGCCCTAGGAATAAAAGTAAGATGTAGGACACTTTACGTCATGTTGAGTAGAATTCCACACACACTGAATATTGTTGAAATACCTCATATTTTATCTGGACATGGTCCTGACATAAAATAATTTGAAATGTATTCAAGAAATTATTAGTGAACTAAAAAAAAGGTAGTGACAACAGGTATCATTACTTTTCTACACTTAATGCTTCACAAAAAGAGAGTAGATGCACTGTCTTCTGACATGTGGAACAGAGCAGTTCCCATTTCTGTGTGCACAGCCACTACTGTGGGCCTGCAGACCAGGAGAAATGAAGGGAAGGCGTCATTTTGTCCTCTCTCAGAGCAGAAGACAAGTTTAGGAGCTCACTGTTGCCCTGTGGCTGGTAAGAACCCTGACTAATTTCATATTAACACATAAAGTTTCAGGATGAAAGGTGTAAAAGCAAGAGGTTTTAGATTTTCCTTGTAACATTCCCAAAAGAATTTTCAAACCAAACCCACACCAGTTTGTTTAATGAGATTCTCAGCTTAAAATGACTGCAGACCACTATGAAAATCAGATTAATTTCTTGAACAGAAATATGGAGAAGTGACATTTGTAAGACTCCATATTCTTTCAGTTTAGACTAGTTTGTCATTCTGGGACCTGATTTTTAATTTTGAATAAAAGATATTACTTGAGTTCTACATTTAATTAAATTTTTTTTTTTTAAATTTTAAAATACCAGATGAGATGTTCTACTTCAAACAGAGAAATCTGTCTCCATGTCATTTCTCTAACTGCTGAGTCATTGGCACATCAAAAATCAGTAATAGCTGCATGCAACAAAAAATAAGATTACACGAGATTTTCTGTTGAGTTCAGCAGTATGTTTTCACAGTATCTCTGAGTAAGCGCATGTATCATACCAAGGTGTATATATATGATATATATTTCCTTATTCTTAGAAGTGGTTCATGTTTTCTGTCTTCATATATTTGGATCAAGCATTTACCAAAGTCACATTGAAGCAAGTGCGAGTCTTCGACAGATACAACATTAAGATATATATGTAGCATGAATAAATCCATTCATTCTCTCCAGCCAATCTTAATTAATTTTTCATAATATTCACACAAAATAAAACCTGCTATTTTTATGGTACATGTCCCATGGGCTTCAGTACTAAGAAGACATTTCTTAATATGTGTTTGAATAACTATTTTTAGGAATCTAAATGAGCTAAGCATTGTTTGTTGTTAATGCATCATTATACCCTGCAAGAAAATTGGCTTCCTAGTCCATCAGTGTTGCATCTTATTATATATTCCAGATGATAATATATTTCTTTTTATTTAGCTTTATTTTTTATAGTTTCTTAGCAAATCTATTCCAAAGGAGAAGTCTGGAAAACTCATACTGTTTTTAACAAGTTAGTGGGAGCATGTCTACCAACTAGAAAGTTTTATTGTTGTGGTTTTAGGTTAAATATCACACCTGTGCTTGGTATTTAATGGACAAATTACCTTACCCATTGCCTGCCCCACAGAAGGAATTGAGCATCCCTGATTTCCAGTGATGTAATTGACTGGAATGAAGCATCTTTCCAACCCCTTCTAGGTCACCCCACTCCACAAGCTAATCTCTTCACTCTTGTGACCAGTGGCAGGTCTCAAGGAAATGGCTGGAGCTGAGTCAGGGAAGGTTGAGGCTGAGTATGAGGAAAAGGTCCTTCACCCAGAGGGTGGCTGGGTGCTGGAACAGGCTCCCCAGGGAGGCGGTCACAGCACCAAACCTGACAGAGTTCAAGAAGCATTTAGACAATGCTCTCAGGCACATAGTGGGATTCTTGGGGGTCCTGTGCAGAGCCAGGATTTAGACTCAATGATCCTGATGGGTCTTGTCCAACTCAGTATGTTCTATGACTCTTCAATTCTAAGTTTTGCTGAAATCCAAATTAGACTTTTCTTTAAAAAATAGTTACTCTTTTTTTCCCTGTAAGGTGCGGATTGACTCCACAACTCAGATATTTATGAAGGAGGTATGCTTTTTATTCCAGCTGGGGTGCTTGGGGGGTAGCCCCTCCAAAAGCATGCACACTGTCAGCAGCACTTCACTTGGTTTATATTAGGTTACAGGTTACATGTGCATGAAGTTACACAATGCTCTTGTACATATTCATTACCTATCCCCGCTTCGTATTATAATGAGTTCAAAGTTCATTTAAATATGTTCCTGCAAATGCAGTGTCACAGATTAATTGTGGGCAAAGGTCCCAAGCATGAAGTTAGTAGTCTTCCTCACAATGAACTCTTCAACCTGTTCCCTTGTGCATGCTCCCTTTGTTCTTGGTCCAAGTCCAAGCCTTAGAACCAACTTGTACCAGTTCTGGGGTCCGAGGGCAGGGTATTCAGTCACACTCAGTAATTTTTCTCAATTATTTGGCTTTCTTCTCTATATCCTCCCTGATACTAGGTAGGCACAAAATCATTAAGCAAATGATACATTGTCTTCAGGAAGGCAAATCCTAGTAAATCATTATCCAACCTCTGGCCTTCTAAATCAGTTCAAAAAATTATTATCCAGCTTCCAGTTCCCCTAAATTAGTAAATTCTAGGCCACCTAAATCACCTGTGCATGTTCATGTCTCAGAAGTCAGTCAGAATACAGTAATTTTGTTTCATAGAACAAATGTGGCTTAAACACAGTCCTGTTTTTAAAAATCTGATAAAATGTAGTGGCATTTTATCTCGTGTTTGAAAGAGGAGAGCAACAGAATCTTTCAAGAGCATGCAATATCAGAAACATCCAAGCAGTGCAACTGCTTTCATAGCACAGTCCTCTGAGCTGTGGAGTATGGGGTAACCTTTGTCTACAGCTCAGAATGTAAGAAAGAGTATTCCCTGGACTCAATACACATGTATATTATCTTACTCATTTACCAGGTGGTAGGAATGCCACATCAGAGCAGGTCCTTAGATGCACATCTAAATAAAGGTATGATTCTGCAAAGCTGGGAGGAAATTCCTTCCCTACCCACCCTTCCATGCCTTTGGCTTTGCTAGATTACGGCAGCAGACAAGTGGGCAGTAAATCCAGTCAACTAACTCTAAACAAAGCTGATAATCTGAATATAACAAGCCTTTCAGGGCTCAAATATGATTATCATAATTTGGACTTCTGCATATAAATATCCACAGAAAGTTTTGATGTTTAGATCAAGATAAATGTTCTTGCATTGCACTCAATAACTAAGAAACTAATCAGTTAACTGTAATCACTGCCTGCCAAGAATGCCCTCACCATGCCAGAAGATGTCCAGCCTCTCTCCTTATTTACAGCCTTTGGCACATAGAGATCTTTACAGGTACACCTACTCAGATGATGCATTTGAGCCAGCTGTAAATAAAACTGCAAATTGATACATTTTGTGTAGTAGCTTTCATAAATGGATTTTTTTCTTTACTTTTTAACTGTGGAATCTTACTTATTTGGATCATGTTACAGTAAATTCAAGTATTCATCTGAAACATCATATGTTTTAAAAAAATCAATTTTGTAAAGATTGAAATCTTGTAGAATAACTCCACAAAAAATTTGGAATTGTGTTCATGTTGCTGAAGTTGGTAATCAGCATTGGATCTCAATTACCTATATAGCCCTGTGCTTCAGGAGGATGCTGATATTAGTGCACTTCATTGGGCTTTTCTGGTTAACCTATGACTTGGCCTGGGCTCCGGGAATAGGATTCACCTGAAAAAATGTAGTGTCTAGCATAAGTAGACCTGAGCATCTGAGATAAATGTATACATTTTCTGTATAGTCCTGGATTAGATTAGGAATCATCTCTATCTAAAGTAGAAATCTAAACTAGGCCAGATGAATCGTGTCCAAAAAAGTATGTTACTTACAGACTGTAACAATCCAACTATCACACACACAGATATCAATATCATTAAAGTCCATCTCATATGAGATTAATCCCTTGTCAAAGACCTAAACCTGCTTGCATTCAAGCCCAAAGGGACTTCAGAATTGCCCTGCTCCCGTATAAAGTCCCAAGTCAATTAAAATGATTGTACCTGGAACATCCCTGGCAAAAAAAGGATTCCATTAACATACTTGTTCACCTGCCTGTGCAGTAAATCTTGAGCAAGGACTTACCTTTCCCATGCATCAAGACCTCCTCAGTTCTAGTTTTCACACTAAGTAGTTAAACTCGGCCCTAGGCATCTCTTGTTGGGATTTTGAAATATCCAGTAACCTGTGCTGGCAAACATCTGGAAATCTGTGAGGTCACCATCTGCTGCAGCAGGGCAAATAAATTACTATACAAATTACTATCAATTGCTTAAGCCGGTAAAATTAGGACGGCAGCAAATGTAAAATAAAGCCATCCACCTGCAGTATGACATATGGGAGATAAAAATACATATACCTGAACAAGCTGGTTTTTAGAATTATTTTTTAAAAGTCTAGTTTTTTCTAAGATAAAGCATCCAAGTGCCCAGGCAACATATGTTATGCACAAAAGTCTACACAATATGGTAAATTATGTGACTGTAAGTAAATGAACACACATCCTTGTACATGAATTAAATAGAATCCAAAACAAGAATGAGTGTGTAAGTTTATGAATAAGTGAAAGTACACAAAATTAGGCATATGTAAACTTATCTTGTGTTATATGAATCATTCTTGACATGTGACTGTAACGGCAGCCTTCATTAGAAAGGGGAACAGCAAAAACTTCTAAGAAATGAAGCAGGAATGCTTCCTAACGTTCAGTGGTTTGGCATTCTTTGTTAAGAAGGTGAAGAAATCACAAAAAGAGCCTGCATGCATTTCATGAGAGGATATGATGTCTATGTGGAGGGCAAGAAAATACTAGACACATTTCTTGTTATTAGTTTTGGGCTGTGCTTTATAAATGCTCATGTTTCAAAAGCTAAAATTTCAGAGAAACAGATAACATTTAATACCTGAAGGTTTTCATTTTATGCTAGAGTGTAGGTACACCCTATATAAAGGAATTTTAGGGTCTTGGGAAATGTGTGTGTGTCTGTGTGTCTGTGTGTCTGTGTGTGCGTGTGTGTGTGTGTATCTGTGCATGTGTCTGTGTGTGTGTGAATGTGTCTGTGTGTCTGTGAGTTGTAACCTTGTGCCTTTTCTGGAATCATAATTTACAGATCTGCTGATCCTCCAGCTGATGATGTGTTATTTTTCCTGAAAATCATTCATAGATACATTTAGCATTCTGAGAAGTGCCCACTTCTGGGGGACCTACAGCAAAGACCACCCCACAGTCATCTGGGGACCTACAGCGAAGACCATCATGGGCTGGGGTGAAGAGTGAATGGATAGATCCATGTGCATGTACACACTTACAATGATCACATTCAACCTTCAAGGGCAGACTAAGCAAGGTTTTTACATGTCCCAGGAGGAATGGACCTATTTGCAACCAGCTGCCTTATCTCAAACTGTCTTCCCTCAGGTGGGGGGTTTTACAGTTACTGAACTGTCTCATGTCTCCCAACTAGATCATCCCTTTCTGTCTCACCAGCTCTGCTTTGGCAGCAAACTTTCTGACCAAGTGAGTGCCATTTTGTATGCTGAAAACTGGAAATTCATAGCAATTTATATCTTTGTAACATCGAATGCACAGCAACACATTTGTCTGATGTTTTAAATTATTACAAGGGACTATCTCCCACTAAGTTTCACTTCTGCTCAGTTATCAACTACTGCATGGAGCTGAAATGACAGAGGGAAATGTTCTGGCTGATACCAGATCTTCCTTGTTCTACTCTGCTGCCTGTTCTTCCTGCAGGATAGGAGAATGCAGGGAAAGGGAATACAAGTTAAAAAAATGAAGTTGTGCTACATTTTTCTGGGCAGAGCAGAGCACTGAAGTGTTGGGTGTTTTCCTTAGCAAACTCAGGCTCAAGAATTCTGCAGTAACTTCATAGTTACAGTTTTCACTCAGGGAAGCTTGCAAGCCCTCACAGCTGCACACAAACAAACTGAAAAAATGAATCTAAAATGGCAAACACATGAACGTATAGGAAAAAAATTGTTATACCACTTCTAAATCAATGTGCTGGCATTTTGCTTCTGACTAAAGTTTTTTGCACTTGGAGACATCACATAGAGTTGGTCAAGAATCCAGCAACATTGTGCAATTTTATGATGACCACAGGCCCCATGGAAATATTTCTGGTTAAAAAGACTTTCACTAAGTAGGGAGCAGCATTTCCCCTGGTTTACTGCCACCTCATGTCTCCCTGTAAGTTCCTGCTCACTGAGGCTTCTGGCCTCAGATCATCACTTCCCCACCACTAGGACTGCCTCAGGACCAAACTGCCCTGCATTAAAGCCTCAGGACCAAACTGTCCCAAATTAAAGTCAGACTTTTAAGATGCCTTAGCAAAAATTCCAGCAGTTCTGGAGGAGCTGGAACCTTGGTCCCTGCTGTGCCCCGCTATTTTTATGGAGCATTTGCTGAAGCCAGACTCTCCTGGACTTCACACTTCATAGCAGGGATGTGCCATGGGGGGCTTTCCAACCACTCCTGTGTGCCAGGGATTCTCTGGGTTGAAATACCTATCCACAGTTTGATGGCTCCCAGAAGTATCCACTGACTAGCCCAGACCTTCAATTGCATCACGCTTGAAGAATCTCACTTCCACTTCACATTCCAGCAGGGAATCCTGTGTGCCCAGGTTAGCCATTCACAGGCTGAGGTGGCTTGAAATACTGGAACATTCACAGAACCACGACCTACGTGGATGCAGGTATATATATATATATAGCTAGAGGTAGAGATAGAGATCATAGAGCTAGATAGATGATAAATAGATAGATGGATAGATAGATGATAGATAGATAAATAATAGATAGATAGATAGATAGATGATAGATAGATAGATAGATAGATAGATAGATAGATAGATAGATGGATGATGATGATAGATAGATAGATAGATAGATAGATAGATAGATAGATAGATAGATAGATAGATAGATAGATAGATAGATAGATATAGACTCTGCTACACTGTCACACTGTCAGCCAGTTTATTAGGTATAATGCTACTTCCCTGCTCATGTGTTTGCTGTTGAGGCAGGCTCTGGTCTGGGGTACTTTTCTTTGTTTTTCTCCAGTTCCAGAAATGTAGATGATCCAGATGCTACCATTAACAGACACACGTGTGATGCTATTTAACCCAACACAGGACTGGCCATGTGAGAAAGGGCTCCTCACCTCACAGTCCTCAGTGTTACAGTGTCCTTCTTTTTAAAAAGTCCATGCTGGTACATTCAGCTGTAACTTTTCTCAGTGCAGGGTTTTGTTGCTGTCTTTCGAACAAGTCAGACATCAACCCTCCCTCCAACAGAGGAGAAATTTGTTGAGGCCGTGACTCAAAGTAAAACTGATGGCCCCACTGAAGACCACAGCCTCTCCTTTGAAGGCCATGTTAGATGTGACTTAATAATGTCATTTTTAGGTACATAATTACTAGTTGGTTTCCCAAGACAACCTGATGCTGGCGCCATGTGCTGTTTGACCCTCAAGACTTGATTACTCTAGTTCTGCCACTGCCACTTACAGAAGGCTGTGAGTAGGAGCCTTAGAGCTCCTCATAGCACTGAAACACTCTCACATGGGAAACACCCTGCCCTCCCTGCAGCCATGAGCTTTCAGGGTGTCAGCCTAGAAAAGGTAGACCCCATTTTCCCTTTCTTCTAAAAGCTAAATAGAAGTATAGTTATAGTGATATTGGTTATAGTGATACTGGTTATAGTGAGATCTTCTCTACCCTATGAGTTTGTGCTCCCAACTACAAGTTTAAGTGTGACACTGTCCTGCCTAAAGAGCTTTCTCAGAGGTGTATTACCTCCCTGAAACCAGCCCTTTCCACTTGTTTATATGTTACTTTTGTTTTACTTGCCTATTCACCCATTTCTTGAACACAGAGTACTTGTAACTAATGAGAATTTTTAAGGACTGTGATTCAGCAAATGAGTTATGAATTAAATTATTTGGTATTGTTCTTACTATTGCTACTGCTATTAATTAATACATCTTAATAACATTTATATCTGTTTATTAATACACCTTACTAACATTTAAAGAGAAAATGCAATTGTGGAACAGTTTATAAAGTTATTCAGTTTGCCTAGGAACACCCAAGAGCACAGAATACATCCAAACGTGATTTTTCATTCAACATCCTTCTCTCTCTCTGACTCAAAAATACTTCCATATTACCAGCCAATTTTTTTTCTTTTATTAATCTCATGTCTCTGTAGTACAACCAACCAATGTTGTCATTAAGGGTATTCTGGGAAAGAAATATTCATCACTGAAAAAAAGCACAAAATCCCAAGTACTTTACAGAAAGAAAGATCATTGATTGAAGACTGGCTTCTTCAGAAATTTTTGAACTTGTGTGTAGCTTGTAAAAATTCCCCACCCACATTATTCTCTTTGAAGCTCTCACAGAGCTGCTCCTTCCATTTCTTGCCACAAAACTGTCAGCTGAGTGTTTCATGTTGTGATACAGCTCTCTGTCTTACAGGAAATCGACCTAAGTCATTTTTCCTGTGAGTATAAAAGAAGCAGATAAACTCCATTAACCCTTTCATTACACAATATATTTACACACTTGTAACCTTGCATGTCTTGGAACAAGGAAAAACAGTCTCAGTGGTAAACAGCAGTGGCTGTGGGGGAGGGGTCTTTTTCTTTATGAACCTTTTTTTCTACTCACTGGGTAATTTATTTATCCACAAAATATATTTGTGGGTGTTTTCATGTTCTTAACAACATTGCTTTGTCTAACTACATTTTTTTTTCATACTTAACATTAGCATATTATCTCAGCCTGGAAAATCAACATCTGTTTTTCTTCTTCATTTGGCAGCCTAGTATGTTGTTGAAACAGAATTTTGCCATGAGCTCAGACACAGCTCTAAATTATCAATGTATGGTAGATATTTTGGATTTAGCTCTTGCTGAAGTCTCTTGTTGGATGGTTAAAGATAGGCAGACTGCAAGAGATTAGAAGCTGTGAATAAAACAATGCAAATTCATAATCCTTATCTAAATTTCCCTACACATCCAGATAAAGAGAAATTCTGGGGCTGTCTTGCACTGTGGAATTCTTAATAATTCTTAATGTTCTGCAGATAATGGCTTATCAAAATAGACACCCACTTAGAAGTATCTTAATATTCCACGTGGAAAAAATTTGCAACACAAATGGGAGAAGAGAGCACAGAGGTCCTTAGCTTAAACCATAATAAGAAGTGAGCAGAGGTCATAAACTCAAGATTCAAAACCCAAAATATGTACCATTAACTTAATCTACTAGAATGTTTTGTCTACTACCTATGAATTTCACATTCTTCTCCAAGAAATCCTTTATCTGTGCTATATTCTACCTGAACTCTGCTGTTGGAGCCACTGAATAACACCAGGTTGGAAGGAAATTCTATTACAAGACCAACCTTATCTTGCTGCATCTGTCCATAGGGCAAAGCAAGTAAACACAACCACCAAAGAGAACACAGATGCAGCTCAGGGACGAACAGCATGAGAATCATCTTCAAAGGCAAAATATGTCTTATTTCAGGTAAAGGATTTTTCCCCTTCCAGTAGCACTCAGAAAAAGTTGCAGATAGCCCCTAAAATATTGCCAACGCTTCTCTTGTGAGGAAACAAGAGGCTTGCCATTCTTTTGCTTTGTCTTACATTCTCATAACTTCTGAACTGCTGTTCTACTTCCCACTCTCTTGCTGAAGATTTGTCACCATGTACTTTTGGAATATAATCATAATATTCCAGCAAGTTCAAACAGTTAATGAGTATTTTTGAAGTCAGGTGTCCCTTGGTCCAATTTCACATCTAAAACTACTGATTTGGGGAAAGGTAGGAACTAGAAAACACACAGTATCTTTTACAGTACTGACCTGGCTTATGTAAAAAAAAGCCCATGCTTACAACCCTCCGAAGTACAGTAAAACTTCGGAAATAATAAAGTCCATGGACTTGCAGTTTTCTTCAATTTAACTTACCAATAATCTATAGAAATGTTCTTCTGATTCCCAAAAATGTAATTCTGACTTTTCAGAAGGAAGTAAGAACAGAAGGATTTGATAGCTGGCCTGCACTTTGGGGCATTTATGTGTGACCTACACATTTTTTTCTGAGTAATTTGTATAAAAGTCATACAAATACTGTCCTGACTATTCAGGGTACTTAAATGTCATGCAAGGAAGGCATACAGGAAATAGCTTGCAGGTAGAAGGAGGTTCCACAACACTGAAGGCAGTCAGAGTTTTCTGGTTTCCCCTTCTCCATGAAAATACAAGTGCAATAGTTGGGCTGGGATGAGAAAAAAATTCTCTTTTATTTTTGGGTCAAAGCTTAGCTGGGATCCCAGCTAAGAAACCTACAGGATGTTTTAGCTTAGTGAGGGACCTAAGGGGCTTCTGAAGGTCATTTCTTCAAGCTGAAGTCATGTTGTCCTGTGCCTACCAAAACTGAGGGTAAAAAAACAGTAGAAACATAAAACTTCCCTGCTTAAGATCACATACATATTTTTGTGGTCCCAGCTTAGACTAAATATACTTTTGGGTTGATTAACTTCCTCAGTCATATTTTCATTGCCTATTGCAATTGTAGACTACATTACACAGCTGAACAGGAAAGTTCCAATACATTCTTCATGAGGAGACACACGCAATTCAACTTTTCTGAAATCTGCTACAAAAGCGTCTTTTGCTATTTCATTATTTAAAGAGCATTTCGCTCTCTTTGCTCCTTTTTCCTCCTAACAAACCCAGCAGGGACTTCTCTTCTGCCTGTCGTATATTGCCCCTTCTCTCCTAGAAACAAAGTGGAAAAAGCATGGATGCTAAACCTAATGAAAAATAAAGGACTGCCTCGCAGTCTGTTAGAAAAAAAAATTATTGAAACCCTGGCTCTCCCTTAAGAATAAAAGGCTGCAATAAAGAAAATATCCAGAAACTGTGCAAGCTCCAACTGTAAGATGAGTACTCTATTAGGAAAAATGACATTAGGAAATAAATGCAAACATCATTCTTTGAAGTCTGGATACAACTCAAAGCACCTAAAAATTACACACAGTATTTTAGGCATTACAAAACAGCTGTTTAATTGTACCTGAATTCTATTCAGTCACATTTAGACTTAGGCAGGATGCATTAAAATGTGTATTTTATGAGCACGGCCCATTCTGCCATGTAAAGTTAATCTCATAGGCAATTCACATTAGCATTCATTCCCTTCCTGTATTAAAAACTCCTTACTAGTTCCAGTTTCCATTGCTTTCTGGGACTGAGTCTTTCCTTCAAAGAAGTAGAAGGAACCTGTTTTCTCTAGGATGCAGCATTTCAAGCAGTTTTCTCCATCACTGCTGTGTCATTCCAGGGCTTGAGCGTGGGCACTCGGGAGTTCATGTTCAAATTCTGATCTCTAGTTTTTTCACTGGAACACCCTCCAAGCTGCACTCCAGCATCTGCACAGCCTACTTACTGTTCTGGTATGTCCTCCTGGATTTCTTACTGTCCATTTTGACACAAGTAGAGGAGGATAACAAGGTTTTCCTGAGCCTCCACTTCCTGGGGCACTGGCTCTAGCGCTAGGTCCTCAGAAAAGACCTCAAGTTCCAAGTAGGTCCTGCAGATCATCTTGCTTCTGTGGCAGCTTTAGAAAGCAGCATCTCCATCTCAAGGACAAGAAGATGGACAAGAAAGGGAAGGCACTGTTCATCAATTTTAAAGCTGTGCCAGAGAAGAAGATAGATCTTAACAATTATGTTCTGGCTCCTCTCTGGCTCGTCAGCACAATTTCACTATCACAGTAATAGGCACCTGAAGAGTAACTTGGGCAGAATTTTGGTGTCCACAAGAAAAAATGTTTTCCTGTAAAAGCAACTCAGTTTTCTTTAAAAGGATTGCACAAGTTGAACTGCCAGGAGCTGTGGCAAAGGAATAGAAGAGAATGGGAAGAGATGATTTGAAAAGGCTTCAAACATCCATCTCAAATGATGCTTTAGACTAGGCAGTGTGACAGGGACTGATTAACCATATAGAATTTTTTTTGCTAATTGAAATGGTAACCTTTAAGGAACTTTTGTTCAAAAATATCTTGTCTAATAAATGTCAGAATTTCCGAAAAGCTATTAAAAGTGTACTGAAAATAAAAATTTACAGGCAGCTTTTATTGCAAAGACAAGTTTTAGCATCTTTGGAATTTTCAATGAAAAAATCTCTTTAAGGAGCAAAACAACTTATTTCAAAAGGGAGAAGAAGATAAGTTTGGACAGTCTGAAGAAAATTGCAGTTAATTAAAAGAGAAGCTAGCTACATCTAGATTTTTATTACCTTTGCTGGTGACCCATATTTTAAAGCTCTGCAGTTACTCATGAACAAACAATTTGAAAATGGTTCTTCTGTCATTAAGCAACTTTAATTAAACCTAGCATTTCCACCTTCTCCATTGTTTATTTTCTAATAGAGCCTAAATTGTGATTTGCTTCTGTCTCTGGTAAGTTATTCTTTCAAGTTATTTAGAGAGGAGACCAACAAATATGCACACAGACATACACAGTACTTCCTTAAGTCTCACCTCCCTAGAAATATAGGTTTCCAATTTATACTGAAATCAAGCAAATATGCAAGTTAAAAATAATTTTAGGTAAAAATAAAGGAATTGTCTTGTAATATGACCAGGCTGGAAATAACCTCAGTGTCTAATCTCACTGAAATGGAACTTCCCTTTTCCTTCCCATAAAATCTGGCCCCAAGTTTTGGCCCTACATTAAGTACCACATAGGAGAAGATATTTATGGAAGAGGACCAAGTAGTTCAGCGTTTTGGTTTTTTTCCTCAGTAAGTGCCCAAGAGAAACCCAGACTTGTGTCAAGCCACAGGTGCAGGAAGAACACAGAGAGGTGTCTCCCATAGCCTCCCCACATATCCAGAGGCACAAGCATTAGAGCTCAGCCCAGCTGACTGCCCTCCTCTCCTCCAGCAGTGTGGGTGGTGGCAGTGTCTCCAGAATAGGGGAGCTTGGAGACAAAATCTTTTGTATTTCCAAGAGCTGCTTTGCCTGGGATGTGTGAGGGAAATGTCACTGCTCCAGCCACAGCTTCAAACTCATCCCTATAAGCACGGAAGCCAAACCCTATTCCATTGTTAATGAGCCATGAGGGTCTGACAGAAGCATGGAATTGCAGATCTGAGGACAAAACACCTGGAACTCACTGGGGAAAAGGAAGATATTTATAATTACACACCTAAAACAAAGAGAACAATAGTACGTTTAAGATGGGATTTCACAGAATTTTTGCCTTGTATTTCAGTGGTTGGCAAACAGAACTATTGTATTTCAGCCATCTTAGTGAGCTCTGAATTAAAATATGTTTTGAAACATCACAGAACTTCCAAAGCTCAAGGCAAAAATGATCCTGTATTCATAGTGAAAATGTATTATTTTGAAAAAATACAACCCTCAGCGTCTGAGAAAAATCAGGCAGTATCAGCCACAATTTTCTGTGCTGGAAATGAAAATAAATTGGATTTTTCTGGGAATATGTTCAGAACCTAAGGACTGTATAATATTGTATCTCCCGTCCATTTAGACCAACCCATCTTTCCAGTCATTTACAGTGGTCTTTCAATAATGTTAAAAAATGCTATATCATTTTAGTAACAGGCTTCCACAACCCACTGGTTTACAGGCTTCCACATACACCCTAATTTTACCAAAGCATGTCCCTGGTTTTAGAGGTTTTGCAGCTGTTCCAGCTACAGCTGTCCTGTGTTTCTGAACATTTCTTTAGGTTTATTTTTGTCTGCCTGGATCTGCCATGGTTAATTGTAACACAGTAAGTCCATGCAGGACAGCCCTGGATGAAAAAGTAATACAGAGAAAATCAAGAAACTGCTCACCACAGTGAACTCCCTCTTCAGTCAGTTCTCTGAAAAAACTCACATGAACTCTCTCATGACATACCTGCAACCTGTTTAAGTGTGCCAGCACACTAAACAGTCATTTGCATTTATTATTATTATTTTTGCTCAGTTCAAAGGCTGATGTCAAGATGTGTGAGGGAAGGAAAGTACATGGTACATTTTTTAAAATCGTCAATTTGATTGGAGTTTTCTCTTTTCCTTGAGTTTTCTTTCCTTTTTTCTTTTTTTTCTTTTTTTTTTTTTTTATGCTCTGTTCTAAGAAAAGGAAAGCAGGGGATTTACTAAAGGCAAGGCAAGTCGGTTAGTTATGAGTCACCTTCATGACTTATAAAGGGTCTCAAGTTGTTTGGAGCGGGCTTTCTTCACCTAACTCATGCTGCAGGGATATCAGGAGACCAGCCAGAACAACACACCTCTGTGATAACTACTCCTGCCTGATTTTTCATATACCTTCTTTCTCTCTCTCTCTCTCTTTTGCTCTCTCTCTCTTAAAAAAAACCAAAAAACAAACAAACAAAAAAAAACCAAACAAAAAAGCCAAGCGGAGTGATCATGGTTAACCTGTGAGATGGAACAAAGGAAGTCTGTGGCCTTCTTGCTGCATTGGTTTTGCTTGCATCTCTGTGTAAAGACAGTGCCTCATAAAAGGTAGGTTTTTGAGTTTGGTTTGTTGGTGTTTTTTTCTTTATTTTTGCATGCACTCTGTTTTAAAATGAGAAGTTTGTGTGCTAAAGGAGACGGGACCAGGCCAAGGGAGGGGGCCCAAGGGCAGGGCTTAGAAGCTTCAAGAGACAGGGAGGCTGAACTTCAAACTTTCGCAAACATGGAGAAATACTCTAGCAGGCATCCTTACGGATATGCCTCCTGCCATCCAGACTCACACAGTCTCCAGGGAATGCAAAGGCAGTCCTCTTGCTGTCTTCCAATTCACCTTCATTGTGGTCTCATTTACCTGGTGGGACAGCACACAGAGGAAAGGTGTCTGCATGCTGCTTGTTAGCTCATGCTCCCCTCCTTTTGTTCTGAGGTCAAGAGTTTAGAAGGCTGTAAAACATGGAATAGAATTTGTACAGCATTTCAGTTGCCTACTAGGAAGAGCTTCATCTGCAGTTATTGTCTTGCCTACAGCTTGCCAGAAGCATTTTGAGGTCTGGAAAATTAACTGTACAGACCAGTGTGACTTATTTAATTTTGGCCATGTAAGCAGTTTTGGACAATGTGTCAAGTTTTGGTCTTCGTTTCATAAATAAGCAGCAGAGAAATTCCTTCTTTACCATATACCCATTAGACTTGCATCATTTGCAATGATTAGTTTTAATTATTTTTAAAATGAATGTGATTCAAATGCGCATATAAGAACTCAACATAACTTTCTTGAAATCCATAATCATATCAACAAAACAGGAGTTCCATGCTCAGCATTAATACCTATCTGGAAAAAACTGCAAAGTTTTATTTGATGATAAAAATTTACTCTGGACTCAAATTTTGGCAGGCATTATTTAAGATTAATAATCTATTCTATTAGCTTTTCAATACAGCAATTTTTAATTTACAAAGGAACAAGCAAATAGATGAAATTTAGTATTTTAAAAAAGATTATCCAGCTACTTCAGCCACAAAGGGGTGGCATGTTTTATTATACAGGGAAGTTTTCAGCAGAGAAAAGCCTCTTCTATCTACATACACATTTTTGGAGCTCTCCCAGTATCTTAAAGACCTGAATTCAAAATTTTTCCAAATGTTTTAAAAATAATAGCTTTAATTTCTGAGAAATTAGACAAGACTTAAAAACCTCCTGAAAATGTTAATAGGGTGTCTGAAAATGGATGGTTGGTGTATTGTTTATATGTAACAGCCTTTTGTAGGTTATTAAAACATTTATAGAATTGTTAATTGTATTAATTCTAATTCTGTTTTGTCGCTGTTGAGCCGCTAGCAGAGAAGGAAAGCCCAGATTCTCAGCGTGGCATAGAAAAGAGACTTTATTGTTTGAATCCAATATATATATAGACTTTTCAGAGGTCACCCAGATTGGTCAGTCAGAAACCTCCCCCTAGGCCTGATTGGCCAGGCCTGAACTGTCCAAATCTCAAGACACTGCTCCAAATCACATCCAAACTTTATCTTTGTTTATAAAACACAAAAGAAATTCCCATGGGAAAGACCTGTGCTAGCCACACTGTTTCAGTCAAAATTACATTTCTGCTATTCAAAGCTAAAAACATGTCTGAAACTGGTATATTACATTTTGGTCTTATTTTTCACCAAAAAAAAGAAGTTTTTCATGACTGCAGAAAAATACAGATTCAAAAGACACTCTCTCACACTATCAAAGCATCAGGCTTGGGGTCTATCACAGTCTGATTCCTCCAACATTGCTGTGAGTTTACATATTCATGTATGAGCACTCCAGATTTCTGGCTTTGGAGAACTGCCTTTTCTCCCACCAGAAAAGGTCTTTGTAGAGGTGACAGCACAACCCTAAGCACCATCAGATGAGGCTTCCCAAAAGGCAAGTTTTAAATTCCTTTTGCTGTTTGGAGAACACCTTTTATCTTTCTAAATTGGCTACCAAATTTTTCAGAGGTGGAATTACTGTACCTGCTTTTCATAAAAAAAATTATATTGGGAAGCACTACCAAAGCTTACATGTCCTCTTGCTACCAACCCAGGAACAAAAGGTTGAGGTTTATTCCATATTTGTGACGAAGGGTCCCCTCTAGTTAAGCAATAAGTAAATACGAATTTGGTCATTGGGACTGGAGAGGCAAAACTGGCTCAAAATCACATAACAAGACTAATGAACTACATGCTTCCAGTACTTCAGTGGACCAGCATAAGTCCACTCAGAACACATGAGGTACAGTACAATGATGTCCAAATACACAGGTGGGGAAAGAAGCACTTGTCACAGTTTAACTAGGTACTTTGAACTACACTTGTAATAATCCTTCTGAAGGGAATCTGACTTTTTAATTGGACAGCTTTTGGGGAGGCAGCAGCAATGAAAGCAGATACGAAGTCTGAAAATTAAAATAAAACACACACCTATGTGAGGTCACTGCAATGGATGAAAGAACAGAGGAGCAGATGAGTGGATGGAACCTAATGACCAGATGTCAGAAGATAAGACAGTAAGGATACATGTTTTATTCTGATTTTGAGGGAAGCAAGACAGTGCTGGAAAGGGGAAGAGAGAAATCACACCAGATCTTATGAGCTTTTTATTTATTAGTGTTTCAAGGGATATAACAGGGGATTTTATTTCATTATATTTAAACCTGAGTAGATGGTCACTGTTTCCGCTGATGGCAAGGCCATATTTTTAGAGCTGTTTGAGAAGACAGCAGGGAGTAATGCAGGTATTTGTTCATGTAACCTGACAGCTGTACAAAAGGCTGTTAAAAAGGTTCAGCAAGAGGAAGCACGTGTCATTTCTCACCACTTCCTGATAAAGCATGATTTGTATTTTTGCCTTTAGTGCACAGAAGGCAAACTGTTTGCAGTGTTGGAGATGCTATGCAGCTTTTAAACCCAAAACTAAAATGCAAGTATAGCAGCCTAGGCAAAACTATTCCATTACATAAACCCAAGATCATGGCAGTAAAAAAGCCCCAAAGTAAATTCTCATCTATGGTTGTGGCCATGTGCTTTTGCCTAGAAGGGCTGGCTCTGGAGTAAAGCTGTAGAGACCAAGTGCTGCCCAAAGTCTCCCTCCTCTCACTGCTCAATAGTATTCCTGGAAGTTAGCACAGGCAAGTACAGCACTCATTCAGCTTCTTTAGAGACACAATTATTAAATTGTTCAAGTGAACAGTTTCAAAACCATCCCTTCACCAAGTCTGAACGCAGGCAGACTGAAGAGGAAATTACTGTCAAGCACAAATGGCTGCTGCAAACCACAAATAAAAATATCTGCTTTTTTAGCAAACCCCATGAAGAACATGAAATAATTAGAGTTTGGAAGTATGGTGTAAAGAATAGAAACCTGGAATATATTTAAGAGAGTGCAAATTTACTAACAGATTCTACTAATACTCTTGGGGCAGTAGACTTTGAAGTGACAGAAGCTTCTGGTATGAAAGCTCTTGTCCTACTGCCTAGTGTGATCCTTATCCAAAGCTTAACAAAGACAAATTTAGTGTTTCCACCAGAGGAACAGATGTTTTGCATTGAGTCCCTCATATTTACATATGCCCACTGGGTGACATCAAGTGAATAAGGATTTAAGGACTTGGAGACATTAAAAGCACAATAATTCAATTAGAGAATAATTTAGGTTGGAAAGAATCTCTGAAGATCATCAAAGTCAAAGCCTTGCTCAAGGAAGGTTCAATGCAGAACAAATTCAGATAAGACAATAGCCTTGTATTGACAGAAATTATTTGTTTGCTTTCTTCCTAAAACAAAAATAAACAAACAAAAAAAAAAAACCAAACAAAAAAAAACCCCTTAACTTGGATCTCTTATCCGCCTCCTCCCCTGGCCTGTGTCCCTCACCCTACATACACATACCACGAACAGAAAACAACATTTTATCACAGGTTTAGAAATTGTTCACTTCATTGCCCACAAATGCAGTCTTACACCACAGCTCTCAGTGTCTGACTTTAGCAGGAGTTTACTCTAAACACTCACCAGAGCTCTGAATCATCACTTTAAATCTGAGGTTTGGAAATTTCTAAACGGCTTTCTTTCTGCGTTCCAAAATTTTATACTCACCTTGGAATTTTTGTTTGCCACTCACATATTGCAGCCATATACTAAGCTGGTTTCATTTAGAGTGGCACAGAATGAAAGGTAATTTCCCTAAAACCTCTAAATTAGATCACAGTCTTACTATGACATTTTAACTTCCTCTTAAAACATGTGTTAGTAACAGTAGGGAAGTTATAAAAATACGTAAGTTTCTTTAAATTTACATACCAAAAAAAGGTCTCCAAAACTGCCTCTTATATATAATGTCTCATTTCTCGTACATGCTTTCTTGTTACTTTTTGATTAAACAACAGAAAGGTGGTTGTTTTTCTTTTTAAGTGGTTACAGGGAGACCAAACAGAAAACAAACAAGATTCAACTATTTATGACCTCTGCCCAGGAGCTGATACATTTTTTCAGAAGGATGGATAAAGAAAAATATATTTCAGTCAAGACATATTTAGCAGAGAACTAACTGGGCATTACTTAGGCCTTTTTAAAACTGCTTGGAAAGACTGTCTCAGCAATTCCATCCTTATTACTAATGTAAGTAACTGAAAATTGCAAAAATAAATCAGGTAACTTAATATATAGTGATGTTTCTCTACCCTTTCTTTTACTGAGTGTATTTCTATTTCATTATGTGATTTCTTTGCAGATTTTTGAAATTGTTAACTTCTAAAACTGTATCTCCTTTTTAGTTTCCAGTGGAGAACTCATAATAGGCTGAAAGCAGTAAAAAAATGGTTCAACTTTGGTAAAAAAAAATTCAACATATTAATTTTATGGTCAAAGCATCAGTTAATGGACTGGTTAATATTATGAAGCAATTAGCAAACTTTTCAACAAAGACAATTATATTAATTAATCTCATTCTAACCTACTGGAACAAGGGTGTAGGAGTCCTGCATATGGATTTTAGACCAGCAAGCAAATCTGTCCAACAGCTGTTTACTCTGCTCATTTATACCAGAATCCAAAGGAATATTTGTTGCCTAATCATCAACATTGCATAGTGATAAACTGTGATTGTGTTTTAGCTGTTTCTCATATCCTGTTTAAGAGTCAGCTCTCCTGAGATGTGTTTTGCTTAGTTAAATCAAAATAAATCAAGTCATTTTTGCTTTTGTTTTTTTTGGGGGGGGTTAAAACATTTTGAGGAATGAGGTTTATATTAGAAGTCTTCATTAACTGATAGCTAAAGGGATACAAAATTATGCAGACCATGCTGTAGTCTGTATTCTTCCTGCTCACAGCAAGCACAACGCACTCACTGCTCAAAGTACTCTCATTCTCTTATAAAAGTAACTAAAACAATTGCAGGTTTGACTGGGTTTATATGTACATCAGATGGTTCCTGTGTATTTAACTACAAGAATTCCCTCTCTGACATCTCTCCATTCTCTTCCATAATTTTGTAATATGTATTTGGGTTTTTTTGTTTGTCTGTTTGTTTGTTTGTTTGTTTTTAGGTATATCAAGGGGAAAACCCAGTGCTTTGAGTTCCTTATGTCTCATACTCCAGTCTCTGGAGTCCTTCTGCAGGCTGTACGTTGTTAATGCTAATTGTGATAGGGGTTTTTACCTATGACTGACTCCTACATGTTAGCATTAACACTGTACCATGCCTCTTACCAGAATTCACACGGAACAAACTGTTGCTGTGGGAGGAGAACAGAAATCATGAATCAGTCAGTGCTATGCTGGGAAAAACCTCTGCTGTACATGTAAAAAGCCAAGTTGTTCTGCATACAGGCACACTTGCTAGAATGCTTGGTAGGTATAGAGTCTGAAAAGGCAAGGAGAAAAAGCAGCTTTGTGTACTAGAAAGTCCTTACTAGGATGTTGAATGTGTAATGTTTTGAGTGCAACAACCTGGTTTTTACTTTGTGTTATCACTTTTTAGCTCTTTTGACTTTACTTCCTACACAAATTTCATTTCTTCATTTTTATTTAGGAAACAAAAATAATGAAATAAACTTTTGGCATACACAACTGTGGATTGTACTCATTTCTATAAAATTTTATTATGTAAGAGAAAAACTGAAAAAGAAAATGTTTCTTTGAGATTCCATTGTTGGTTCTTTATGACAAATGGGTCAATAGGTCATTAGAAGAAAATGAAGATATCTTTAATTTACTTTAGGATTACTAGTGCATTTCAAACTTTTAGAAGATTTAGAAAATGGTAGAGAAATTGAAGACTACTGTTATATTTATTTTGTGCAAGGTCAAAACAGTTCCTGAATATTCGCAGTCACAAAACCTGAGTGAGAGAGATGGTCTTTAAAACACACTCTTAATGCTCTACTTAAATCTTCTTAAAGAATAGTTTAGCAATGAAACATTAATTTGATGGGAGAACAAAAGGGGAAACTAAAAAACTCAAAGTACTCACCATTAATTAGTTTGTGCTGTATCAATATGAACATCTCTTTCTGTTATCAGTGTTCTGCCTGTGAATCCCCAGCACAAGGAATGATCACAGAGCACTTGAGGCCACAGACACTTACGAATCAATGGTCTCATAAGAAGTGTCCCATACAAAGAGTCTCACTGAATGTGATTTTTACACTCAGACAGAACTGCTGCAGGGCATAAATGTTTTCCAAATCAGGCTGTAAGTTTAGTGGCTCCCCCAAGATGCATACAGCTAGGGGGCCATAACCACCAAAAGGAAAAGCCACCTTCATCCTTTCCAAAGTCAGAGCTGTAGCTATGAGAGGGAATTCTCGAAGTGGTGCAGCATATTTTGTTAAAGAAAAGCATACTCCTATTAACTTTCCAGGGAAAATGGCTTTGAAAGTGGGAAGAAAATTGTGACAAAAGAGAGGAGAGTTGAGAGAAAATCTCATTTCTTGGGTGAAATTGAAGGTCAGCTTGATTTCCCTGTCCATTTTGAGGCAATGGTCAGCAGAATCAGTTTGCTGAAGCAAAGATGATCCTAGAGCCTCTATCCTGTATAGACACATGCCAACAGAAGGTGTCTTAAGGAAGAAAACAGATTTTTCCACTCACCATCCTGATTCAAACTCATGACATAACAATCAAGCATTTGTTCCCTCACATTTTCTCTTTAAAATGTAAGTTGAGTAACTTGCAAACTTAAGAAATAGATACCAATTATAAATATGGCCCAATATTAGACCAATTATATGCATTCTTTCTAATTGATTCCCCAGAAAAGCAAACATAATTCATTTGTGGTTTATATTATATTATATTATATTAGTAGATACTGAAATAAAGGTTTCTTTTTACTCTGAAAAAATATTAATGCTGTCCATGACTGGTAAGTCTCATGAAAAACCACAGCATGATAGCATTACCATTATCAGATGGTTGGTGTTCTTCAAGAAATATCCACTGCCAACTCTTCCCATTGAATGTCTCTACGTTACCTAGTTCCTGTGTCTAGATTCATTGAAACTGAATAAAATAAATGTAGCAAGATCACTGGCTTCAAATATAACACAGTATTACACTGAGTGGCATAGTGCTAGATAAGTTACCAAAAAGCAAATTTTGGTAGATAAGAGCAGATAAGAGATTACTCCTTGTCAGAGGTTAAAATAGAAAGGGAATCTTGTTCTGGCTGCTGTCATGAAAGGACTTGACGTCTACTGATGATGAAGTGTTTTCATCACTTGCATTTGTTCAATTTCCCAAGGAAGGGCTTTACTGCCTTGGTAAGAAAAAAATAGCTCTTTCTTGGTATTTAATTCCTTGTGTTATGAAATAAGTCAGAGTGTATCCTAATTGCCTTTTCTATCTCCAAAATCCATGACAACATGAAATACAGAATATTTCTTTGGAAAAAAAATTCTCAGTTGGTCATATGTGTCAGCTGGAACTGCTCAACCTTCCTCCTGCCATCTCTTAATCAAGATGCCATGTAGCTTTAACCTTAACACAGTTTCTTTTTTTTTTTTTTTTTTTTTTTTAATAAATAAAACCAGTAAACAAAAGGGAAGAATCAAAAGTTTCAACTCTTTCAAACAAGACATAGAAGGAGGAAAAACTTGAATGTGAGAAGCCATGAGCTACTACGAGAATGTGCAACAAGGCAGAAGGCTTCAGTTCCTGCCTTTTCCCCTGTCATCAAAAAATCCTGGAATGGGTTGGGTTCAGAGGGACCTTAAAGTTGATCTTGTTCCAACCCCCCTGCCATGGGCAGGGACACCTTCCACTAGACGAGGTTGCACCAAGCCCCATCCAATCCGACCTTGAACATTTCCAAGGCTGAGGTACTCACAAATTCTCTGAACAACATGTTCCAGTGTCTCACCACTTTCATTATAAACAACTTCTTATTTATTCCTTATAAGAATCTGGCCAGTATCATCTTCTGTTCAAGTATGTTGGCCTAAGTGACCCTGTCATCCCCTTTCTCTACTTTGCAGCATTGTGTCCTCCTAGATTCTTCCTTACCATTAGCTGGCTCTGCAGTTCTTTTGCTGAGTAAAAATTGCCTCTTTACACCCAGAAAAAAAATTTAATAAAAAGAAATAGCCAAGTGTTGCAGTCGCCCTAACACACTTAAACCTCCCTGACCCATGGGCAGACAGTGACCCAGGGACAGAGTCATGGGAGTGAAAGAAGCTGCCTTGCCCCCAGAGACATGAATTCATTTAAACTGCCAGTGATTGGTTCTACTCCTCTCCCCTCCCCTGTTCCATTTATGGTTATATTCTAGAGCCTTCGCCTTTGTCTGTACCCCTGTTGTTCCCTGATTTGTTGCTTAAAAGAGTTATCCCTCCTTCTCTTATACCTGATTGTGTAAAACCAATGTCACTTCCCAATTCCACTGCCCTCATTGGTTCCCTCGAGTTTCTCCTCCCTCCTACCTCCTCCCTTAAAACCCGGCACCCAGAGAGATTCGGGGCCATTTGGTCACTGTTTCCAATACCCTCCGTCCTGTTATCCTTCCCCTCTACTTCCCAATAAACTCTCTGGAACACTGACCAAACGGACTGCATTTCTTGCTGTGACGCGAATTGGTCTTCGAGCGCTCCGCCCTCCTCAGGAACTCCACCTGTCCTGCACTGCCCATTTGGCAGTGGTTCCCCCACCTCTCGGGACTCAGCCCCCTGGGGGGCATAGTACATACGTCCGACAGCCAAGAAGGGGAATTGGCTAAATTCAGCAGTATTTTTTGCCCATCTACCCACCCCTAATCCCTGCACTTTCCTGTAGTGTTCAGTATAGAAAAAACCAGCATCTACTTTCTTGTCTTTTTTGAGCTGCTCAATGATGGTGTCTTCTGACTATTTCCAATGGAGAAGATTGGGCCAGGCCCCAGCATAGGCAGGACAGTGCACAAACATCCAAAATCCACACCCAGCCAGGGTTTTGCCATACCCATTTTGGTATTTTATATAACCCCATAGCTTTAAGTTTGGTATACAGTGATAGCTGGAAGTGTGTGTTGGAGCACAGCCCCAAACAGCCAGCTGGGCTGGTACAACCTTGCAGTTCAGCTGAAGTTCAGAAAACCTAAGTCAAAAAGAGAAAGGAAGCATTACTCTAACCCAGCTGCTGCAACAGCCCTCTCAGCAGACTACTTCAGTATTTTACACACCTACAATCAATGGTAAAATAGAGAAATGGCTCCGAGCTCAGAGTTGTATCTCCTTGCTGCTCTGTGACTGCCGTGGGCACTGGGAACTGCTTCCATTTGTTGTCATGCTCATCCAAGAAATGTTCAGGACTTTTCTAGTAGTGCCATCATTTAATACAGATCAGGTAGGGAGTGAGCCATCCCCCCCAAAAAACACATATGTTTTCACCTGCCCATGTGGCTCTGAAACCCATTTTGGCACAAGATTTGAATCTACATTCCTATTTCAAAATGTGCTGTGGTGATAAAGAAATTAACACTATTGTCCAGTTCTCTTAACTGCTACAGTCCTCTGTGAGAATCCTTGTGCTTTTCAAAGGCATCCTCCAGCTACATCTCTCCATAAGGAAGACCTACCTTCTGGAGATCATGAAAGTCAAGGTGTGAGATAGTGCCAAGTTCTGCAGAAGTTTGAGCTTACACCTTTTCATGCACAGACCTCCAGAGGAGGGTCTGCTACAGACCTCAACAGCATTTTCGGTATTGTAGTCCTGCACTTGCAAAACTCCCTTCGTGATTCACCTATGGGGTGACTTCCCTGCTCCTCCTCAGAATTCTGCCAGTTCCCCATGCTCTGCTACAAATTCCCCTTCCTGCCAGTAATACATCCACTTGCTGGTCATAGATCCAGCAAAGGTCAGGAAAGGGAAATTCCCTCTCCACACTTTTCAGTCGAGTCACACGCCTTTCAAAACATTCTTTGTACTGCATACTATAAAAGCTGAGCTCCCTCCCACACCAAAAAAACCAAACACCAAACCAAAAATAACCAACCAACCAACCAAAAAAACCCAAACATAATAAACCAAAACATAATAAACAACCAACCCCACTATCCCCTGCCAAAAAAAGAACATACCAGAAAAGCTCTGACATTCCAGCTAAAGTTAAAAAAGGTGTATTCCTAAGGGATAGCAGCATTCTCACCTTTCTCTACAAGTACTGGAATCCAGGAGGAATCCTGAACTGGTTACCCAACAGAGCAGGCATCAGGAGATTCTGTGATGTAATAGAACAAGCTTAAGGTTCAAAACAGACCACCTAGATTGGATCCCAGAATCCAGATGGCAAAATTTCACCAGTCTTGAGTTAATCAGAGATGACAAGTACTGCCTTTAAATACAAACAAAAAACAAACAAACAAAACTAAAAAAAAAACAACCAACCCCCAACAAAACCCCTAAAACCAATCCAAACAGCAAATTTTTGCATTTCTCAAGACAAGAACCAATGCCTGCTTCTTCAACAGCACCAGAACAAAAGGTTCAATGCCAAAATATATTCTGGCAAGTTAGATTTAATGAAAATATATAGAATGTGTAAATGTCTGTGTGTACTTTGAAGGTAAACTTTGAATGAACAATTTTTATTTAAAAAAATAAGCATCTGATACCATTATAAAAAGTACTCTGCAACATTAATCAAGAGTGGAAAAAAAATCAGTTTTTAAAGTATCCTGAGAAGACATGGGTTATACCTAAATACATTCTCCCGAACTACTACCCTGCTCCCACAAAACTGTGGTGCCAACTTGATGTAGCAGGGTCCAGGAGGGCTGCACAGGCCGGCTCCCCCCCAGTCCGGGGTCCCTTGTCCGAGTTATTCCCACCGGATCTGGGGCAGGCAGCCCCCGAGGTTCTGCAGCATGGCGTCAGTCTTCAAACCACGTCAATTCAAGCAGGAATATAGTGAGACTAAGGAAGAACTGGACTCCATCTCTGTTGTGCTAGGGAGGTTTATTTGGGGTAACGGGGAAAAGGGGTGCAGGGGAGGAGAAGGGGGAAGGGAGACAAGGCAGGTAGCAGATGCTAGCAGCCCAGAGATGGAAGACCTCGAACTGATCCAGGCTCTGCCTTTTAAAGGGAAAGAGAGGGGGCAGGGGCTGGCTCTCTCTGAGCCAGCCCCAGGAGGACAAAGGGAAGATTGGCAGGAGGGTACACACCAATAGGTTTTGAGGTACAGCAAAGCATATTTTAAAATGAACCAATGGTACACCGAGTGCGGAAACAAAGGGAGCACATGGAAATCTGAATCTTGCATTACTACACCGACTGATTAGCAATTAGGTGATGCAGTTAATGGTAAAAATAATAATAGGGATGAAATTCAGAGAAAATATCAAAAAGTAATAAAAATCTCCACCGGTATAATGAGTACAGCTCTAATGAGGTAGGGATGAAAATACAAAATGTCAGAAAACATCATCTAATAAAACCCCCTTGTGAAATTTAATTGAAGTCACCATATATAAATATCAAATAAATAATATCAATAAATCTTACTACACTGGGGATGCAAGTAATGAACTACATTCTTGGTATTATTCTGGAAAATGATCTTTAACTGCACTTGTGCAGCAGAAAGAAATCATTAAACTCCAACAACTTTCTGGCTTTTACATTCTGCTATTTTTGCATTGCTAAAGCAATGGCAATTACACCTTTATGTACCTTTAAGGGTATCTTTTTAAGATATTATGGGTCTAAACAGTAGTCCATTACGGATGGACACAGGCAATTACTATTGTCAAATTAAGGACTGGGGCAACTTGCAAGTTATTGCAGATAAAACATTATCTTCCCTCCCGCGCCCTTTTTTTCTTCAAGGAAATCTTTGAAGTGGACTGAAACATCTCATGTATACCTGTGTCTTACTTATCTATGATTTAGGCCACAGAATTCAAATTAATTACCCAAGACATTTTGTATGAGGCACAAACAAGCTATGTAAAAATACACTTTTTATTATGTACATTTAGAGGTGCAACCTAATTTAAATTGATACAGTTTTTCCCTCTTCAGTTCAATCTTTTGCCTCAAGACATTCTGTTGCTGCTTCCAAATATTCTTCTTCAGTGACCTGCAGAAAGATACCAATTTTGTTATATTTTTAAAAATTATTTCATTCTCCATGTCCTGACAATCCTCCCCTCATACTGTCACTGAAACAAGAAAGGACAACCTACAAAGACAATTATCTTCTCCAAAATTAAACAACCTGAAGGACAAGAATATTCTAACTAAGTTCAGGAAAGATGCCATGGGGCAGGCTCAGAACATATCCCTGGCTAACAAGTTTCACAAGACATAAAGTACTTTTCTTTCTGTCTCTTGCCAAACAAGTAAGTAAGATTTTTGATCTGAAGGCTCTAAAACAGCTGCTGCTTAATACTTACAAACACTTCCTATCTTTAAACATGCTTTGATAGTGGTTTTTTGGTTATATGTGGATTATGATATTTTATAGTTCCATTTATTTTAAAGTATTTTTAATTGTACAAATAATACCAATCAAATAGCATATGGGCTTTTTTATAAATGGCACAATGCATTTTAAAAACAGACCTCAGAAACAGTGCTACCATGTCCTCTACTAAACAAGCACTAAGATTTCTGATTTCCATTCACCTGTAAATATTTCCATTCCTAAAGATATGCTCCTGAGTACACCACCTACCTCTAACCATTCAAATTGTCCTCTATCAGAGCACATCTTTTTATTTGGTAACCTGTACTTGACCACTGGTGAGACTTACCAGCCTCTTTGATCTTTCCAGCAGTTTGTGCCACACAGTGTGGTGAGCCTGTGTGAAATGTCATTAAATAATGTTAGCAGAAGTAAAAAATAATCTTATCATAGAATAGATTCCGATAAATGTATAGAAGTGATGGCACAAAACCACAATAATGCCCAGTTAAAATGCCACAGCTTACAATTTCAGTGTCCAATTTGCCCATATTCCTTTGGGGTACTTGAATATATGTCTGACCATCACATGCCCCATCCCTGCAAGTGTTCAAGGCCAGGCTGGATGGGGCTCTGAGCAACCCAGTCCAGTGGAAGGTGCCCCTGCCCACAGAAGGGAATTGGAACTGGATCAACTTTAAGGTCCCTTCTAACCCAAATGATTCTACGGTTCTGTAATTCATCCACTGTGTGGAATCCTTGAGGGATTAATTGGCAAAAATGGGAATTATTCTTAGGAAGGGAACACAGAGATGAGCTGAGGAACCCTTGAAAACTTCCCCAATTAAGACAATAGCACATGTCCTAGACCACAATGTCAAAATCATGTAAGTCAACAGGAATGGGAATAAAAACTCCTGCCTCCACCTTCAGTTGTGCAAAGCCTTTAAGACTCACTAGAGCTAGGACTTTTTGTTGTTGTTGTTACATTTTACTTTGGTGTCACAAAATTCTTTGAATGCTGTATTTATCGTGAGTATAAATACAAAATTATGCTATTTTAAGCACTGTCAGCAGCCTTGATCTCAGAAGACTGGCATGCACAACTTAGGCAAGCAGAATGAAATATCCATGCCAAAATTACACAACTGAAACAATACTTTGCATACTGAAAAATAACATCAAGGGCCCTTTGATGCATCTTTTTTAGTTCTGACTGCACCTCCACAACAGTTTCAGGAAAATGAACCCCAAATATCCAACACAGTCATCATCAGGGGCCCTCCCTTTCTACTGCTCTCAACTCTGAA
The DNA here is from genome assembly GCA_024500445.1 of Entomyzon cyanotis. Lineage (NCBI taxonomy): Eukaryota > Metazoa > Chordata > Aves > Passeriformes > Meliphagidae > Entomyzon > Entomyzon cyanotis. Next base: position 9,542,534 of record JAKEPQ010000756.1, read on the forward strand.
TTCTGTTTAGCTACCAACACACCACCTAAAAAAGATGGGCATAGGCAAAATGCTCTAACTTAAAGAAGGAAAACCTGTGCAAAATGGATTACTTACCTTCAAATGGACTGGCAAGGACACACCCTGGAACCTCCTTATCAATTCAGACTGGTCAGTCTGAAGATTATGGGCTGCCGTTATCTCATACTGGAAACAGAAACTTGTCCTTGGAATATGAGGACCTTCAGTAACATCTACAAAGTCACCAAACCTGGGGGGAGGAAAAAAGACCCAGCCTATATGTCAAATATATTCGGAGCAAAGCACAAAGAGGTTAGGTTTTATTTTTGATCAGTAAAGTCCAACCAACAGAAAAAAAATCCACACAAATCCCAAACCAAATCTAAACAAATCCCCAGTTCAGCATTTCTAAGTTACCTAAACCAAAAGTACAGGTCACACAATTTCCTTAAATGAACTTATGAAATTTAAACCTCAAGTCTAGGAAAGGATCTTAGGTTTAAAAAACCTTTGTTGCCATGTTGGCTCTAAAACTGGGATAACTGTCATTCACCAGAAAAAGATTTGTCTCCAAGATCATCTATTTTTCACAGTATTATGTTTACAACCTGCACAGTTATTTCCCTTTCAGTTCTCGGAAAACTGCAAATCAATTAAGAAAAGTGAGAAACAGCATAGTACAGCAAAGAAATACTCAGAACAAATCTTTCCCATAAACCAATAAGTAAGCCCATTTTCTCCCTTATTGAGCAAACCAGAGTGGGAGGAAGGAAAGAATGACACAACATTGCTCTAAAATATCAAGAACCATCACTGCAAAGGCATCTGCTCCTTTAGATAGATGTGGACCACAAAAACAAATGAGGAACTCTTTAGACATCTAGAAAACTGAATATCCTACAACAGCCTAAGCTAGAGAGAAATTCTTTCAATTGCCTGAGATACAATACAAGCTTCCTGCCTCCTAAGACTAAGAACTCTGTGTCTTACACGGTATCCCAGCAGGCTGTTCTAGTCTCATCTCCACAACTACAAAGCAGTAGCTTGCCAGTTAGATAGATCTAGACAACTTTGGAAGAAAAATCCATTATGTAAGGCTAACTCTTGTTTTTAAACAAGTATTTGGTTTGTATTTTATTTAACCTGTCTAGCTCTAGAGATACAGATTTCTTCTAAAAGCACTGAAAGTAGTAAGACTTCTCTAGCACATAGCACCTTTAACATAACAAGAAACAGAAATGTAGTATGACAAAGTATCACAAAATAATGGTTGTATTAAAAAAAAGCAAAGCAAACAAACCAGCCCAAACAACTTAAGACAGACCACAGACAGCAGTGAATACAAGTGATCTTTAAATTTAAAGCCATCACAAGTAACTTGCTCTTCTCGCTTGTACAGAGTACTTGCAATACAGTCAAATGTTTCAGTGAATCATTACAGAAAGGGAGTTCAGTTTTGCTTACCTATGTAATGTTACAATTCCTTCCATATTTTGAGAAGCTTTTCTTTCTATCATCTCCATTTTGTATCTGGACAAGAAAAAAATTATTTAAAAAATCCTCACCTTTAACACCTAGCTCTTATAAAAATACTTCAAAACTAAATGTAATTCATTTCAAATTCCTAAAAATCATGCTTATGTGAGTTTTGAGACTGGTTTAAATTCCTAATGACAACGCATACTGACATGCTTCATAACAGAGCTGTTATAGTTTACCTCAGTTCGTGGAAAAATTACAGAGATTATACTGAGCACTACTGAAGGGCATTTTAAAAATAATGCAATCATCAGGCACAGTCAACATGAGATCCCGAGACGGGATGTTTGGGAATGGTTCAGTGCTGTGCCAGGGGGCAGTTCAGACTGGACACTAGGAAGCATTTCCCTAGGAGATGGTGCTCAAACACTGAAGAGGCTTCTTGGAGAGGTGGTTGATGCCCCAAGCATGTCACCGATTAAGAGGCATCTGGACAATGCCTTTAATAACTTGCTGTAACTTGTCAGCCCCACATTGGTCAGGCAGCTGAACTAGATGGTTGCTACAGGTCCCTTCCCATTGGAACATCCATTCCTACATGGACTCCTATCCCTCCTATAACATATGCACTATTCTGTGCATATGTTATAGGACCATGCTCCCTCAGCAGTTTTATTCATAAAGATACTACAAACCTAATACTACAAATAGGAGTTTTTCAAGTCACATGCAGGGCTAGAAGACACCATTAGACCACCTAAACTGATTTTATGCAATGTGTAGCCCTCAAGAGTTGGTCACCTGAAATGCAGCAAAGTGTTCCCCATGCTTTCTATACACACGCTATCTAAAGGTACGATTAAAATTCAGTTCCCACCTGCTGTCAGTGCAGCCAACACAGTGGAGATTATGATCTATATGTCACCTTCAGCCTTATGCTAAAGAACTTGCTATTTTGCAACTTTAGCTTCATCGTAGTTTACTTTTGGTTCACAAAATTATAAATTGTTTATCATTTTCCCCCTACATCTCTCCAACTGCCAAAAAGCTGTGAATCAGAGAATTTTTTTCCCAAAACATTGTTAAGGTTTTTTTTCAGTGAAGACGACAGGAGGTTTTGAACAAACCTTTTTTTATAGCACAGACCAAAGTATTTTACCCATTTGCCCCCTGCAGAGTTCAAAAACTGCATTTCATCAAATCATCATTTGAAGATAGAAGGACATGAAAACTGTACATTTTTTTAAAATATGGAAGCCTTCCAGCAAAGGCTAAGAGTAACTACCATGCCAAGGCTAACCACCAATTTGAATTTAATAATACTGGAATCTTAAAGCTCACTAGTGAACAAAAGAAGTCTTAGTCTTTCATTTTGTCACAAAACTACATCGAGTAAAGGTGCCTGGAAATGGCCTCTGGAGAGAACAATAAGAACTAAGAAAGTTGGTGTGAATAAGTTGGTGGAAAGAAAATGGAGGCAGGTTCATTCAGAGCAGTGGGAGAAGTACTTTCTCACTTCACCTGTCACATCTTATTTTAGATTTATAAAACCAAGCAGAGATTTGAATTGATTTCTAATTGCCTTTTTGAAACAAAGGCAAATTCAGACACTCACATGTTATGCTGAAACATTTCACGTGCTACTTTTGCTTCAACATGCAGTGTTTCAAAGGGCAGGTCTTGATAGATTAGCTTTTTGGCATCCCTTGTAAGAGAACGGAAGTTGTCCTAAACAAAAGGACATAAAAACTGTAACCACCTTTTCACAGCTGTAGCAAACAGGTAAAGCACAACAAACACTAAATATTAGTCAAAACAACAAAGATCATCTACTATAAGCCCCAAATACAGGAATTTTGCGGTAGGACTATCTTACTATTATCATAGGATCACTACAGATCATCACTGTTTTAATGGACAGATTCAAAACCCAGTCAAATCAACAGGCATTTTTCCATTGGAAACAATATATATTAATTAGAGTAAAACTGCCCAGGTTTTCCCTAGATGGTACTACAGACACAGTCTTGCTACTGTTAAATACTCATCTATATATCTTGTTTCCCAGAGTGGTGTCTTCACTTACAAATAAGCTCTATTGTGATTGATCAAATGGAAAAAAGAGTACTGAGTATTTAATAAATAAAAATTGCTCACCTTGGACCAGAATCTGAAGTTCTACATAACTCAGATTTACTAGTAAATAAGAAATTGTTACGAGGAGAAATTACATTTAAAATGTCACATAGAAAATATTTCTAACTAAATTCCTTCAGCTACAAAATCATATTGAAGAAAAATTCTGCATTGCACCAATATTGCTTTGCTAGCCATACATACCTCTGCTCGTTTTTGGGCACAAGAACAAGAATGGGCACCAGACAGGTAAAACATTTGTGATCACAAATGGTTCTCAGATTTAGAGTATTCAGATTATTATATTAGATTTACTGCAGAGCATGAATTATAAGCAAGCTATTAAGGAGAGCTGCAGCAGAATGTGCTCACACTTTTTATTCAACAATAAATTGATACTGCTGTAACCCACCAGAAAATATGTGTATTATACACACTTTCATTTTCAGAGGCTCTACTCACACAAAGACTGTGGATGCATCTACATTACCATGCAAGAGCAGCTGAGGAGGAGCAGATCTGTAACAAAGATGACACAGCGGTCCCAACATAGAGACCATATGGGCCATCAACTGTTTCTGAAACTGTATTTCAGATTAGAATTTTTTCTAGCCCCACAGACCTAAAGCCTGTAAGCATGTGGATGACAGGTCAAGGCTTACTTTCATCTGAAAGGAACTCAGAGAGTACCCTGCCATAGAAGCAGTATGTGGTAAATGCAGAGATCATTTCCCAAGGAGTACTCCTGATGTGCACTAACAAAAAGAGAAAAAAAAGCTCTGTCCCTTCTCCCCCATTAAAAAAGAACAACTGGACAAGGACACAAGCTATACAACTTTCTGGGCAATAAAAGTGCTTACATTTGTTGGTTTCCAGTCATTCAATTTATTGTCCAAAACTACATCAGAACAGAAAGCTCCAGAGATCACTGCAATTCCAATCCAAAGAGAAAAATATTCAGGTTTGTAACAAAGTATATATTTTGCGGTCATATTATATTCTTACAGCAAAATGAATGAAAAGGAAAAGAGAATTATCTCTAGAAATTCATCATAAAACAAACGTTTTCAGCTCTGATTATACAATAAAATGGCAGATTGAACTTGTGTCATCTTAATTTCATTTCACTGAAGGAGAAAGTAATTTGAAATGAGTTTTAATGCAGTGTCAGTATAACAGAACCCCAGTAAAGAGGAGAAAAAATACACTGCTTCACAAAACTGCATCTAACATTGCAGGAAAAAAACAAAACCACTCACTTTAAAAATACTTCATAGTTTTTCCATTGTACACCTCATACAATATATCTGAACCATTAAATTATAAACAGGAATTTACTGCATACAGAAATCAGACAATATTAGAGCTGAAGTACAATGTTTATCTATGACACAGGCATGGCATAAATTTCTGGTAAAGGCAACACAAATTTCTCTGATAGCTGTTAGAACACTCTTTTGTGTATATTCAGTTATGGCAATTTAGAAATCAAATCTATGAATGCAGTAAGCTCACATTATTTCTACACATACAATATAATGATATAGCTAAGCATATCCAAGATTATTCCTAATTCTGATAGAAATGAAATATTTACCTACACTTACTAATAACAACAAATGCTGAAACTGCTAGAAAGAGAAGCAGTTATAGTACTCCACATGATCAGCAACCAACCTTCTCATATACTAAATATGCTTTTTTACTGAAGCAATGTCCTCTCTTGAGCATTTTCTAACTCTTCTAAATCTTAAATCAGGTCACAGATGAGCAGAAGTTCTTACTAAGCTTGTTTGTAACTCAATCATCTTCCAGTTTGGTGTAGACATTGTCACTTTTAGTAACTCAAGTGCTGGACAAGATTATGTAGTTATTGGAGGAAACTTCACAGAAACACATCACATCACATCTAGAAACCGTACTCATGTCATTTCACAATACAGAGGTTTAGTTACCAATTTCAGCTATGAAATCCTAAGTGGTCTGAAACCCAGTGGCCGCACAGATCAATTTTCTGAATGTCAATAACAAAAATGTGTTCAGTGTGATTATTATAAATTAAAGCCAACCACTTCAGCATCTAATACACATATCAATGCTAAGTACCATCAACCACTGGGAAAAGAGCCTCTGATCTTTTTCTAAGTATTAAACACTCACCTAAGAAGCAGCAAAAGACAATCAATACAAAACAGTTTTATCACCTGGCACTTCTGGAGCTTTAACTAGGCTGACTGAGTATTCATCCTTGAACGCTCGCTTTAGCACACATGCCATGATCATGGCACAGGAACGCCAATATGCCTGCAAAGCGAATTTCAGAACATGGATTTATCGCCTGGAAGCTAATTATTCAAAAAAACACCCCAAAATTTAACTGGATGATGCACAAACTTAGCTGCCAACCCAAGTATTCCATCTCTGGAAGTGTTCAAGGCCAGGTTGGACAGGACTGTGAGCAACCTGGTCTAGCAGAAGGTGTCCCTGCCCATGGCAGGGGATGAACCTGGATGAGCTTTTAAGGTCCCTTCCAACACAAGCTTTTCCATGATTCTATGATTACTTTCTTTAGTATTTAAACTTCTATTCAGAGATGATTCTCCAAACAGAAACAAATTTAAAAAATCAAAACTGCACTTAGAATGTAAGCCAGATGTAACCCTGGAGATATTTAAATCTGAAATCATAGAATAATACAATTGAAAGGAATGTCAACACATCACTTAGGCCGCACACTGGTCCAGCTAATGAGAGTCATGATGAACCATTAAAAACACATTAAAAATATCTGAACTTTAATGACAACAAAGTTCAAGAAAGCAGACAGGCATGGAACTGAAACGTGCACATGGAATCAAGTGTTCATAATCAGGGCCACCTGCAATGAGACAAGGCACAGAGAACCAGGGTTACTTACAATGGAATAAGATATTGACTTACCTTGTTTACTTCCTCTGGATCTTCATCTTTGAAGGTAAGAAACTGAATTTCACATGATTTGGTCAAGGGTCTGTACATGTCCCAGATTTCACCATCCACAAGAGCCAGAACAGATTTCTTGCAATGCCATTCACTTAAATCTAAAGAAAATTTTAAAAACCCAGAAGTATTAGACAGTTTTTAACCATATTTCTCAGGCTAAGCAGTTCAGACTGCTGCATTTGTAACAAAAAACTGCAAGTTTCATATTTGTAAATTACTTGGAAGGATGAACTGTTAAAAAAGCCTCAAAAAAATAACTCAGTTTCAACTTCAATTGGAAGCACAACATTCACCACGAGGGGCTAGTTCAGGAGTCCATTCACTTACGCATGGCACAGTTGTATGGTGTGGACAGAGCCTTGTTCATGACAAACACACTGCCAGGGTGTGACTTCCCAGTGTATTTCACTTCGATTTTCTCAATCCGTGGGTAAAGAGACAACTGTCTCTCTTTCTCTTTGGTGAAGAGTTCATTACGCATCTGAACCACCTCATCAGGTGTCAGCTGAGAGACAGCTGATGTGGAGATGTACCCTGGTGACAGGAGAGATCCAGAGTAAGCAATAATCCTGGGGTAGGTTCAGCAGAGTATCCCTCTTATGAGGAAAGGCTGAGGGAGCTGGGCCTGCTCAGCCTCAAGAAGAGATGACTGAGAGGGGACCGCATCAATGTCTGTCAGTGTCTGCAGGGAGAGATCAGAGCATGGACAAGGCTCTGTTCGGTGGTGCCCAGCAACAGGACAAGGGTCAACGGGCAGAAATTGATGCACAGGAAGTTCCACCTGAACATGAGGAAGAAGTTTACTGTGCAGTGACAGAGCACAGGAACAGATTGCCCAAAGAGAGTGTGGGGTCTCCCTCACTGGAAACATTCCAGAACCACCTGGATGCAATCCTGTGTCATGTGCTCTGCGATAATCCTACTTGAGCAGACAGGTTGGACCAGATGACCCACTGTAGTCCCTTCCAACCTCAACCATTCTGTGACCCATTCTGAGTTCTTCAAAGCCTCTTTATAAGGTGTTGGTTTGTACAACACTGCTGACCACCCATCTGTGTGTCTCAATATGTACAAGGCGAGCCCTTCTGCAGCTCCAGCCAAGTGACCACACTGGGCCCCTGCAGTGCCTGCACAAAGTCACAGTAGGAGATTCCAAGGCAACAAAAGGGATCAAAAAGACGAAGAGGGGTATGGAGCATCTCTCTTACGAGGAGAGACCACAGGAGCTGAGCCTGTTTCGTCTGGCGAAAAGAAGACTCAGAGGGGATCTCACTAATGCATATAAATATCTCAAAGGCAGGTGCCAAGAGGTTGCTGCCAGACTGCTTTCAGTGATGACCAGCAACAGGATGAGAAGCAAGGGCTGTAAACCACAACATAAGAAGTTTCACTTCAACATGAGGAAGAACTTCTTTCCGTGGAGAGGGGCAGAGCACTGGAATAGGCTCCCCTGGGAGGGTGTGGAATCTCTCTCTCTGGAGACATCGCAAATCCACCGGGACACGTTCCTGTGTCACCTGCTCGAGGTGACCCTGCCTTGACAAGGGCGTTGGACTGGATGACCTCCAGAGGTCCCTTCCGCAGCTATTCTGTGGTTCTGTGAAAAGGTTAATGTCGCTCCCTGGCCGCAAAGGCCGTCCCCTCAGACAGGCCAACTCCCCTGCAGCCTAATCAGGGCACCTCAGGCCCTGAAGACACCGCCGCATTACAAGCCCGAGCCCAGCCCGGCCCGCACTCACGGCTCACTGCTCCCTCCCGCAGTCCCGGTTCCCTCCCGACTCCCTTCTTCACTCACGGCTTCCAGCCCGCACCCCGCGGGCTGACCACAGCGCCGCCATGCTCCCACCGCCCCGGTGCCTCCTCCCCCAGGCTCCGCCGGAAACACCGGCAACGGCCGCGGAGTTCCGCCGCCGCTCCGCGCGCTGCCGCCGGGCGGCCATCGCCATTCCCCTCAGCAGCCCCGGCACAACGCAGAGCCACAGAATGTATTCTGCGTTGGAAGGGACCCGCAACGATCATCGGAGTATCTCATCCTGGTGGGTGAGAGGCTGGACGTGCCCCAGTCATGTGCACTGGGAGCCCAGAAACCTCCTATGTGCTGGGCTGCAGCCAAAGCCCCGTGAACAGCAGGGCAGGGAGGAGATTCTGCCCCTCTGCCCTGCAGACCTCACCTGCAGTGCTGCATCAGCTGTGGGCTCCCAGCACAGCAAGGACAGGGAGCTGCTGGAGCCAGGCCAGAGGAGGCACCTAGGTGATCAGAGGGATGGAGCAGCTCTGTTGGGAGGAAAGGCTGGGAGAACGGGGGCTGTTCAGCCTGGAAAAGAAAGCTTCGGGGTGCCCTAATTGTGGCTTTCCAGCACCTGAAGAAAACTTATAGAAAAGAGGGGGAAGACTGTTTACCAGAGCTTGTAGTAACAGAACAAGGAAAAATGGCCTCAATTGAAAGAGAGTAGGTTTAGATTAGATATAAAGAAGAAATTCTTCCTTGTGAGGGTGCTGAGGCCCTGGCACAGGTTGCCCAGAGAAGCTGTGGCTGCCTCATTCCTCAAAGTGTTTATGGCCAGGTTGGAGAGGGCTTGGAGCAACCTGGTCTAGTGAAAGGTGTCCCTGTGCATGGCAAGGGGCTGGAATGAGATGATCTTTAAGGTCCCCTGCACCCAAACTATTCTGTGAATCTATGACTCTGTGACTCCAGTCCAGCTCCTGGCCTGCACAGGACAACCTCAAGAATCCCACTAACATGTGCCTGAGACAGAGGTTGTGGAATCACACCATGTTTGCCCAAAGAAGTTGTGGAGTCTCCCTCACTGGACATATTCCAGAACCATCTGGACACAATACTGTGCCATGTGCTCTGGGATGACCCTGCTTGAGCAGGGAGGTTGGGCCAGGTAGTCCCTTCCAACCTGACCCACTCTGTAATTCTGTGGCTCTGAGAGTGTTGTCCAAATGCTGCGTGAGCTCTGGCAGTCTTGGTGCTGTGACCAGTGCCCTGGGGAGCAATTCTGTGCATTCCTCTGGGCAAGAACATCATCCCAGAATGTTATACCTCCACCACTCGCTGCCTGCTCCCCTTTGCTAACACTGCCCACCTGCATTGGGTTTGCATGGCTAGGCTTTGGGAGGGTGGTGCCTAAAGGGGAGCACCCTTGTATTTTTATGTGATAAGCTGCCTGAAGCTTTCCTGGTGTCCAACAGAGCCAATGCCAGCTGGTTCTAGCAGACCCAGTGCTGGCCAAGGCCAAGCCATCAGCAATAGTGGTAGTGCTCAGGGATAACAGACTTAAGAAGTGAAAAAGTTACTGTTTGGCAGCAATTGTAGGCAGATAAGGGAGGAATGAGAATGAGTGAGAGGAACAGCCTTTCAGACACCAAGGTCAGAGCAGATGGAGAGGGAGGAGGTGCTCCAGGCACCAGAGCAGAGGTTAACCTGCCCACACTGGAAGAGTGTGAGGAGTTCTCCTCATGAGGAGCAAGCAGCAGCAGAGACAACATGACAAACTGACTGCAGCCCTCATTCCCCATCCTCCTGCGCCACTAAGGGGAGAGGAGGTGGAGAAATCAGGAGTGAAGTTGAACTGAGGAAGAAGGGAGAGATGTGGGAAGACTTGTTTTTATTTCTCACTACCCTATTCTGATTTGTCAGTAAATTAAATTAATTTTCCTCAGTTTAATCTGGTTTGCCTGTGATGATAATTCATGAGTGATCTCTCAAACCACAAGCCTTTCACTGTATTTTCTCTTTCCTGTCCAGTTGAGGAGGGGAGTGATAGAGTGGTTTTGGGGAGCACTCAGTGTCCAGCCAGGGCCAACCCATCACAGCTTCCAACTGTCCTTCCTCCCCAAAAGATTGAACCCAAGCAGAAACCAGCTGCTGCCCATGTAGGAAAACCACAGCTTACATTAAAACTTAGTAAAATTTGTGAAATAACTCAACAGTTCATTTTGATGCTTTTCAATTTAGCTGATGATGGTCTTCATCGCAATCCTCAAAGTTGGCCATGATATAACAGTGGCCTTCACGAAGCCAGCGTCAGACAGTTACACTGAATTACTGCCATTAAGAGCTAAAGCATGTAATTAAACTTAGCATCAAAAAAAAAAAAAAAAGATATGGAATTTGCCACTGTGGAAACACATCTGTGGAGACAGCTCGGTCTACTTGGTTGGGTACCTCACACTGGCTTCTCTGTTCACCTGGGCTCTCGTCCAGAAAACCAGGTGTGTGAGTACAGTAGCTATTTCATTACATTATTTGATTAAAAATTTCAGCAAGTCAGTCATCCTGCTTTCTCATTTTTAAAACAAGTTAAATACAAGTTACTTAGAATGATGTTGCTAATATTGTGTAATTATGGCTCAACTACAGCATTTCTCCTATTAACTCAAGGAATCATATGCAGTCAATGATCACGTGACATAATCATTTTGGTTTAAATTGTTAAAAAAGCAAGCAAAATAAGGTTACTAGTATAGGGTATAAAAAGAACACTTCTACAAGTAGATAAATGCAGAATGTTCAGAGAATGCAAGACAGAAACAAATCCTGTTCTGTCATTCTGAGGGAGTTTTGAATGACAGGAGTGGTACTACACACTTTATCATACCTATCTGTCTGTTTTAAACTGGTGCTTCCTAATCTCTAAACCTTCTTCTGCACAAGTATTTGCAACTTTTTATTCAGCTGAATCTTCAGAAAAAAAATGATGGTAGGATATCTGCTTCCTCCTTTTACTTGTTTGGTGCTTTGGAAGCACAATGCAGATTTAAAAAAATCTGAGATTTGTAACACACTAAAGACTACAGGAGGAGCAAGGTCATCTGCACTTTGGTAACCTTCGGCCAACAGAATGACAGTGCAAAGCTGTACCCCCCAGAGAAAATCAAAATACATCCAAAGGCGCCGGAAATTTCTCCCAGGGTTCATTGTGAACAGCTTTGACGCCAAGGACTTAGAGGTCATGGTTGATGAAAAGCTTAACACCAGCCAGCAGTGAGTGCTCATAGCTCAGAAAGCCAATTGCATCCTGGGCTGCATCCAAAGGAGCATAGGCAGCCCAGTTACTGATCCCTCAATGCCCAAAGAAAAACACCTTCCAACTGACATGTACTCTGGGAAGGGTTTGACTGAAGTCCAGTGGCTTTTGACATGTCACAACACTGAGCACATTTGTGGTACAGAGAAGAGATGGGTAACAAAACTGTCCAAGAATAATTACAACCTACCAGCCTTTATAAAGCCCTTTAACTTTCAGGAAGACCATGTCTATTATTTTATAATGGTCAGAAAATAAGAGGGTGCCCTCTGAAGCAACAGGAACCCTGCTCTTATGCCATGGTATGCGACCCAACGGGAGTGTGTAAGTAACAAACCGTGGCCATTTATCACCCTCGTGGTCCCAAAACCAGCTCTGAGCTCACTTACAGATTGCTCCAAAAGTAAAACTGGCTTAAAAATTCCTGCTCCTCTCTTTGCCATTCTTGGCTGTTTCTCACTGCTTATCCTCTAGGTAAACAACTGTAGCAGCATTACACAAGGCACTGAACACAAGGCCACTGAAGTGATACAAATTGCAGCATCAGTACTGCTGAACCATAATGTTTTATTCACATGATTCACATTATTTCTTATACTCATTTCTGTGCACAAGCAAAGTGAGAACAGTAGTCCATGGCCAGAAGCAGCAACACCCTTTTAAGACAACATGCAGTGTAACTACATCTTAAGAGGTGTATTTTTCATAACACCATAGAATTATACAATCATGGAATCATTAAAGTTGGAAAAGACCTCCAAGACCATCAAGTCCAATCTTTGACTTAATACCACCACATCCACTAAACTATATTGCAAAGTGCCACATCTACCTCATTTTTTTAACACTTCACCACTTCACTGTGCAGTTTGTTCCAATGCCTTACAACCCTTTCTGTGAATAAATTTTTCCTAATATCCAGCTTGATATTAGGCAAAACTTGAGACCATTTCCTCTTGTCCTATCACTTGTTACTTTGGAGTAGAGACCAACCTGGCTACACCCTCCTGTCAGGTAGTTGTAGTGAGTTATTCTTTTCTCCAGGCCGAACAACTCCAGCTCCGTCAGCTGCTCCTCATTAGACTTGCATTCCAGACCCTTCCCCAGCTTCAGCTGCCCTTCTCTGGACACGTTCCAACACTGCAATGTCCTTCCTGAATTAACGGACCCAAAACTGAACACGGTATCCAAGGTGTGGCCTCACCAGTGCTGAGTGCAGGGGTCAGTCATTGCCCTGGTCCTGCTGCCACACTGTTTTTGACACAAGCCAGGTACCATTGGCCTTCTTGGCCACCTGGGGGTGTGCTGACTTATGTTCAACGACTGTAACAGCACCCCCAAGTCCTTCTCCAGCTTTCCAGCCATTCTGCCCCATTCTGTAGCACTGCAGGGGGTTGTTGTTACATAAGGGCAGGACCCCGTACTTGGCCTTGTTGAACTTCAGACCACTGGCCTCAGCCCATTGATCCAGCCTGTCCTGATCCCTCTGCACAGCATTCCTACCCTCCACCAGATTGACATTTCTATCCAACTTGGTGTTATCTGCAACTTACTGGGGATGCACTCGATACCCTGGTCCATGTCATTATAAAGATATGAAACATGGTTGTCCCCAATACTGAGAGCTGGGGACACCACTTGTGACAAGTTGCCAACTGGATTTAACACCACTCAGCAGAACTCTCTGGGTTCTGCCATTCAGGTGGCTTTTTTTACCTAGTGAGCAGTAAAGCATTATAAACACTGTGGCAAAATAATTCTGAATTCACCACCACCAGCATTGTGGCTAATGCATTGTCCACTGCTGCTCAGGTTGAATTGTGTCCTACAATGCCATCCAATGTGATGGATCTCTTTTAGAAACGTACCTTTGATTGCTACTGAGCTGCCTACTCAGTGGCAGTAATCTTGCAATTTCAGTTGAAAAAAAAAGAAAACGGCATTGGTTCTGTACTTTGCAAGCCAAAGATAAAATCTTACAAGACATTCCAGAAAATGGAGGTGGTATGTGGGGAGTTTCACAGAAAAAGGTACTGAGAACAAGTAATTTGTATTACTCTTATATTGTTCTACCCTCACATTTTGTGGCCTTCTTTGTTTGAGTTTGGCAGACGCATTAGATATTACATATTTTAACAGTCTAATAGCGATACAGTGTTCTATCACAGCACTCTAGTCCACTGCATTACGGCCAGGCAACTAATCCATGGTCTGCTCTATCTTTAAACAGCCATCAATGATACCTTGGAGGAAAAAAAAAAACATATCTGAAAATATTTTTTGCTTCTTTTCTCAAAACTATACTTGCTCACTCTTTTCAGTTTCAAAGTACAAAAAAAGCAGATAAGCTGTCAGATAAATCAGATTTTTTTTCCCAGATGGGAGTTAAAACAATTAACATGAAGCAGTTGTAAAAAATAACACAATGTCACACAAGTCAAAAGGAGACAAGGCCTTCTGTAGCCAGGGGAGTGGACAGCCATTAAATCCCAGAACATTATGAAAAACAAAATAAACTAAAATTGTGATAACTAAAATTGCAAAAGAAAAAAGTATCCCTTAAATCTGAAATATCAGCCTGTCCACACAGTTACGCATGGCTGCTGATTATTCTTTACACTAAAGGGCAAGATAGATTCAATGTACTGCAGGCTGGCAGTCAAAGCAGCACAAAAAATACATAGAACATCAATCAATGGGTTTTAGAAAAAAGATTTGTGACATGGATTATAAAATATGCATATTGGCAATTAAACTAAATTAAATTGAATCTATTTTAGCAGTTTTACAAAATAGTTTTCCATCAACTTGTCCCATAGCTGTACCTAGAATCATATCAGAATGGTCACTTTACAGCCTGTATTCAGCACCTACTAGGGCAAATATATGTGACAACAATTTAATGTCTTTAGAAAAAAGATGTGTACAGAGATTTAGTGCACAGGCTATGGCACCAAATTTCAAATGGCATTTCTGACCACTTCAAACATAACATTTCTTTTTTTAGAAATATGAAAAAATCTGTTTCTTCTTCTTTAAATATGGAAAAGTATTCAAAGGTGTCTTCCTGATCAAAGTCTGAGCCATGTAAATTCCAGTAACAGTATGCCTTCAACTGTCCATATAAAGAATTATATAGGCATGCTTATGCACAGGAATGTTTTTCTTCCTATGTCTTTTATTTTCTCCCTTGGTGGCTCCATATTTTACACCCTTCCCCCTGCTATTCTTATCATTATCAGACACAGTTATCAGCAAGCTTGCTGGGTTACCTGCTATTATAGATGAACCAAGAGACACTAAAATATTTGAAGAGGAATCATGGTAAGAAAGCACAGGAAGAAAAAGGAAAAGTAGCACAGAACTGTAATCTTTTATGCTTTCAATGGCATTTCACTCTGCAAACGAGAGCATGGCCGCTCCCAGATCATCACACATACATACTACTTGCTTACCAATGGGATAAAAAATATGTGCTTTCTTACATGGAATGAGGTTTACATTACTTAATCTACTTAAATTCAATGAGTAAACTTGAGATATGCGTGAATGTGACATACTAGGGAAACACTGTTGTCCTAGGTTACCATATAGATGTATTTAAGTATTCTATTACCACCAGCTGTGGGCTGTTAGCTGTTATCACCTGCTAATAACCCACCCCGGATGACAGACAATGGGCCATCAAGAAACCACCACATGACTCATGGACTTATCTCATCCTATTGTGAGATGCTCCACCCAGGAGGGAGGAGCCAAGCATTCCCGCCTGGATATAACTTGGCCTTAGAACTGCCTAAATGAGCCCTGTCTATGGGGTTCCCAGAGGACAAGAGCTACCACTGGACCTCCAGCTGGTGACCAGACCTTTCCCAGGATCACTGCTTCAACTGAACTGCTTCATTTGGACTGCTACCACCACCCTAACCGGGTGTCAGGTTGTATCTGACTTTGTCAGTGCTTTTCCTTGTATTATTCCACTTATTTTTAATTTTTCCTGTTAATTTTAATGCTGACTTGTGATCTCCCACTGGTTTGTTTTCAGACCAATACAACTGTCTTAAATTACACACTTTAAAAATTATTTTTAATGGCATTGCAAGGATGGACGTTCATCTCTCGCGTAATTATCTTCTAGTTTGGCATGTATAAACCGTAACAGAGAAGGGATTACATAGAAATTAACATCTTACTCTTCAAGGTGCTAATTAAATAGCCAGTTCTCTTTGTGTACTGCACTTCTTTTGCCCCTGTTCTATGCATGTTTTTGAGAAGAGGAATCACAGTCATATTCCTTGCTAATATATCTGGGATGGGTTTGAATGTCTATGTTGCAACACCTTTGCAACCAAAATTAGCAGTTCTAATTTTTGTTCTGATTTTTTTTCTGTCATTTTACATCAAAGCTATTCTAGAAATCAGCATGCAAATTGAAGAATAAATCTAGAGATATTTTGTTCCCCCTGAAAAATAAAACATATTTTGAGTGGAGAAATCACCAAAGGAAGATTTTCTTAATATAGCTTAATTTATCGTTATTAATTTTTTTTCATCCTATAGCTAGGAAAGATAAAATGTTTCCCAGGTAAAGAGTCAGAGGCTTATAGTGTTTCACAGAATTTTTACAAATTATTTTTCAAAACAGTTTTTTTCTGTTAGGTGAGAACAGAACTCTTTGACAGTGGTGCCATAATAAAAGAGGTAAATTCTTCTTATTAGAACAGATTATCATCAGCCCTTCACATTCGCAGTAGAAAGTTTCATTAAAAGGAGAAAGAATTCCATTGCAATGTAAGAATGTAAATTTATCTGAAATATTGTGTAATGACAGCAGTCTTCTGTTTTATTAATTCCTGAGCTTGTTACACAACATCCAAATCTTGAAATCATGTTGCATCTTCACTCAATTCTTCAGGGCGTTTCTACACAAAGAACTATAACAGCTATCACAAATTAAGAAAGCTAATCTTGACTGGCATTTTGTTTGCAGATGTTAATTATAGACTATTTTTACTATTCCAGAAAGATGTGTCTATGGAAAGTTCTCTAAGAATAACTGTTAAACTGAGCATCTCATACAAATTCTTCCATGTTGGGCTCTATATGCTATTTAATGAAAGTATTTCTACTACATTCAACTTTAAAAGATTAAAAATACGGCTTGCAGTCTTGTGCTCTTCTAACAAAGTACTTAACAGTATTTTTACAAATATCATTATTCACCAAAGTACATAGAGGAAAAGCATATATGTTAAATTAACACTATGCATTACAACCACTTTTCCAATAACTCTGTATATGCATTCAGCATACTCACATTTCATTGCTGGTGTTTGCTGCAGTTGTATAAAGCAAGTGGAGAAACTCTGTTCTACTCATTGATGAAATAAAAAAAGGGAATGGAAAGAAAATATGAACCATACTAGAAAAAGTCAGAGAAATGTGGGGGAAACAATCATGTGCACTAAGAATTTGCTTCACTTGCAAGAGAAATGAAACAGTGAACAGAAAAAAGGAACTTTAACCTCATGCTTGTAAAAAAACCTTTGCTTTTAAATGGATGTACTATTATTATTTACTATGGTAAAGTAAATGGTACAAGAGCCATATTAATGAATCATAGAATCACAGAATGCTTTAGGTTGGAGGGGGCCTTAAAGTCTACCTCATTCCACC
Source organism: Entomyzon cyanotis (assembly GCA_024500445.1). Lineage (NCBI taxonomy): Eukaryota > Metazoa > Chordata > Aves > Passeriformes > Meliphagidae > Entomyzon > Entomyzon cyanotis. The sequence goes on from JAKEPQ010000756.1 coordinate 9,559,843, forward strand.
CCCTGCCATGGGCAGGGACACCTGTCACTAGACCGGGTCACTCAGAGCCCCATCCAACCTGGCCTTGAACACTTCTAGGGATGAGGCAGCCTCAGCTGCTCTGCACAACCCATGCCATCACACTCACTGTAAAGAATTTTTTCCGTATATGTAACCTAAATTTCCCCTCTTTCAGTTTGAACCCATTACTCCTTGTGCTATCACTACATTTTCTGATGAAGAGCCCCTCTCCTGCCTCCCATCATATACTGGAAAGCTGCTGTGAGGTCTCCATGCAACCTTCTCTTTTCCAGGCTGAACAGCCCCAATTCTCTCAGCCTGTCTTCATAAGGGAGGTGCTCCATCCCTCTCATCACCTTGATGGCCTCCCCTGGCCTGGCTCTCATAGGTCCATGTGCTTCCTGTGCTGGGAGCCCAGAGCTGATGCAGCACTGCAGGTGGGGTCTCAGCAGAGCAGGGCAGAGGGGCAGAATCTCCTCCCTGCCCTGCTCCCCACAGGGCTTTGGCTGCAGCCCAGCACATGGGGGATTTATGGCTTCCCAGCACACATGACTGGGGCATGTTGAGTTTTTCATCAATGATCAGTATTAATGACATCTGATAGCCTGTCCTTTAATTTAATTCCATTCTGACATTTCTTCACATTCCCCACATCTATACCTTTTCCACCAGGCACTTGCCGTATATTTAAATGTTATATCAAAACAACATTTCTATCATTGTCTGACTTTAAATAGTAAAGCAGTCCTAGTGAAATCAATGAACCTTTCTACATGCCTAAAGCTATGATGTACTGGGACACACAAAACAAAAAAGTTTCTGTTTTCAATAGGACAGTTTTGATTTTATTAAATGCATGTCATCCTACCAGTAATACATACTGGACATATATGCATATATATATGTGTGCAGATTTTTTAAAGAAGCGTGAATTGTATTCTGTATATATTTTTTTCCATGTGAGAAATAAACTAAGAAGATTTTAGCATGAAGAGCATCATGGCATCCAACTTCCTTGCTCTCCATTAAAATAGCTGCTAGAGATTTTATTTATAAATGATCTTTTTTCATTTTGCTGCCCTCTAACAAAATATAGCTGACATTGCTGTTCTGATTACACACACAAAAAAAAAAAAACCCAAAACAAAAAACCCAAAACAAATACTTGGGATACATTACCACTGATGTAAAGTTCTATAACAAGAAAAGTATTTTTAAGATGTCATTGGAAACTCAGATGCACTGTTAACTGTCACGATGAGTAATTTTCCTTGATTCATAAATTTAAAGGGCTATTACACCTCCTGTCTATTTAACCAAAAATCTCCAAGTCTGGTATAAAATAATAATATAAAATGTTTTGAAGGTCACTGTGTGACCCATGTCCTGCTGTAGGTGGGATTCTGTCCAGTCCAGCTGTACAGACAGACACAAGGAGTCAATGTGACTACTTTCGGCTTAAAACAGCGCCACGCCCTCACATCGCTTTTTTGTTAGCCGGAATATCCAAATGTTTGTTCCGTGATTTCACCCCGTTAATCCCTACTTCCACGCTGGGTGGGTTTGCCCGAAGGAAACGCACCAACAGGGACAACGCTCTTCTTTGAGAAGCTTAAGCTTTTCCTAACGAAAAGTTTATTCTGTTGCAACAAATGTCCTTGAGCTTATGAAGATGACCCCAGCTTAAAAATAAACAAATAAACGAACAAAACGGAGAGAAGAGCTGCTGGATACAACTCAACACAGCCCCCGGGATGCGCGGGGGCATTGCGGGGGCGGTAGAGAAGAGGAATGCTCCCGGAGCCGCTGCCCGCCGCGACTCCCCGCTCTAGGGCGAGCGGGCAGGCGGCCAGGGCACATCCCTCCGTCAAGCCCCGGCTTTCTGCGCTCGGAGTGGGGAGGCGCTTCCTCCGACACGTTAAAAGTTTGGGGCAGCTCCAGGCTCGGAGGAGGCAGAGCACAGGCGGTGAGGCTGCTGCGTCTCGGTTACCGCAACAACTTGGGCGCTGAGCCCCCGGCCCACTGGGCACCGCCCCGCGCCGCCGCCGCCGCGGGAAGATGGAGAGCCGCAGTCTCCGCCTGCTCCTCCTCGTTTACGTGGGGGTCCTGAGCTGTAAGTGCTCGCGTCCTTGCCCTGCGGGGCTATCGCAAACTGCCGCCTTGCGGGGCGCCCCGGGGTCCCCGCCCCGCTTCGGTGCTGGGCTGTGGGGGGACAGTTCCCCTGAAGTCTCTCTGTGTGTGTTGAAGGGTAACGCTTCTGGAGGTGTCTCTTCCCCTCCCTCACCCTGGAGAAAGAGGAGCCAAGTCGCCTCTCCAAGAGCGAAACGCGAGCGATCGCGTCCCCCGCCGCAGCCGGGGCGGTACGAGCTGATTCTTTCCATGTGTCTCTTGTTTTGCGCAAGACAAAACAAAAGGTAACCTCTTTTAGGCCAGTTGAGTACAAGTCAGCGGCTGTCTGCTGCCGTGCAAACTTTAGGATGCAGGCTGCGTAGTTTGCTTTTCTGATAGCCTTTACGAAGGTGAATGAACAAAGGGCGGGAGCGTGTTTTCTGCTGCCAGCCCTGGATTGCTGCAGCTCCAGAACAGACTTGTGTTTCCAGTATTTTTATGGTCCTAACTCCTTCAAAACAAAAGGGTAAGGTTAGAATAAGCTGGACAAAGGTTTCCCAGCCAGCAAGCACGTGTAAATAATAGCAAAAACCAGATCGTGGGGCTACATACCTGCAGAGAACCAGTGAATTAACACACTGTTAGTAGTGCTAGTCATGGTAAGGCTGTCACTTTCAGATCACATGTCATAATGCTCCTGTTCTATGCTTCTGGAGTCTTACTGGTGTTTTGAGGAAAGGGCTGCGCATGGAAATAGCTTTTCAAAAATAATTATGTAGCACAGTTTTGCAATGAAATTACCACCTGGGACCAGCCCAGGATGTGTTCTCAACCCACTGTAGGTGTGGAACATCCATAGTACTGATGCTGGCTATATTTTGAGGTTTACCTTTCATTCCTCCTCACATAACAGAAACCTGTTTGTGTGTGTGTGTGTGTGTGTGTGTGTGTGTGTGTGTGTGTGTGTGTGTGTGTGGAGTGTGTGAGTGTGTGTGCGTGTAAACTTTTTTTGAAGTCCTGCAGTGGAAAGATTTGAAGTGATGCATATCTGATAGATCTTTGGCTTGGTGGAAACTTTTCTTTTCCTCTATTTTTGCTCCTACAAGTCCTTATGGAAATGTTGGGCTGTTAGGTGAACAGCTAGTGCAGAAATTATCTTTCCTGTAGTAAATAATAATAAAAATCATTAGGTTGGGGGGCGGTATTTGTGGGGTTTTTTTAACTTCATTTCTTCTTAATTGCATAATATATCTGCAGGTGAGGCTTCTGTGGGTTTTTCTGGTGACAGGTTTCAGTGTGTTCAGGCTGCTCAGCCTTCTGGTTAGTTGTGTCTGTTGGCAGTGCTGGCTTTGACTGCTAAGGAAATGATAAGAGGGTGCAGTACAGTGCATCAAAATCTGGTGCCTACATTGTTATCAGACTTGGGAGTTTCTTGTTGGTGGGGTTTTTTTCCCCCCTGCCTGTCCCAATTCCAAAGAAACACCAGGTGGGAAGCAAGTTTACAAGGAAGGTGCTGATAAGAATTCTTTTCTTGAAGAAAGCAGCTGTAGGTGTGTGGGTGTGCAAATGCTTATTGTTTGTGGGAGCCAGAGGAAACCCAAGCAGAAATCCAGGCAACTAGGAGTCTGCTGCTGTGGCTGGAGTGTGTTTACATGAACAATGAGGCTGAGTCCAAAATCAGGCATATGAGCTGAGTGGTCTCTTATGTGGGACCCACCTGCTCTGGAGATGGTGGGGAATGGGCAGAAACTAGTGAGGAAAAGAAAGTAGTGATTAATACCTCACAAGCAGCATGGGGGTCAGCCTCTTCTCCCAGGAAACCAGCAACATGGCAAGAGGACACAGCCTCAGGTTGAGTCAGGGGAGGTTCAGGTTGGACATCAGGAAGAGCACGGGAAGGGTTGTAAAGCATTGGAACAGGCTCTTAGGTAGGTGGTAGAGTCACCATCCCTGGAAGTGTTCAAGAAATGACTGGACGTGGCACGCAGTGCCCTGGTCTAGTTGAGAAAGTGGTGATTGGTCAAAGGTTGGACTCAATGATCTTGGAGGTCTTTTCCAACCTAAATGATTCTGCAATTCTGTGGTTATATTGTGGAGCAGGTGTAAAGAACTTTCTTAGTAGTTGAGCTGTAGAAATTAAAAGCTGTACAAGTTGGTCACAGGACATCAGCATAGCTGAGGTAGATGAGGTTTGGATCGCTTTACATTAAGAACCTGCTAAGAAATATGACCCGCAGAAATCATAGTTTCTGTGAGCTAATCTTCCCTTTCACCTTTAATTTAGGGGAAAGTAAGGGAGCTGGGGGTCTTTAGTCATGTTCTCTCTCAGCATGAGCTTCTGGAACTGACATCTGAAAGTTTTAAAAGGTGCCACAGCATAAGACTTGTGAGAGCTGTTGGCAAGACAGAATATATCAGAATATGACAGAAATTGTTGTTATTAACCATCATGGCTTCTCTGGAGGAGATAGTATGTACTGACCAACTGGCCTTTCTGTGAAGCGTCTGGGTGTGATGTTTCTTAACATTAGTGCACATTGAAATTAAACTTCAGCTGGTGATGCTGGAAGCAAATCCAATACAGTGTGTCTGTGTGAGGGCAATGCAGAGGCAATAAATAGTAGTCTTACATAAATATTTGATGCAGCTCACTGAGGTAGTTTGAACAATAAATAAAGTTACATGTTGCTTATTTGTTTATTTTGGCTTAAAAAAACTCCACTCTTTCATAAATCCTCACTCAGATTTCCTCAGAAGTCTTTCACTCAGATAAAGAGCTTCTAGACCTAAAAAGCCTTTTCTTCCTTTCCCCCCCAACCCTGACAAGAAATCATAAAGCATGACTACATTGCTGTAGGAATTGACAGTGGAAGTGTTTAAACTATGCTTTCTTGACTATATGTGATACACAACTGATTTGAGTACTCAAATTTGAGACTGTTGTCAACCCTCAGTCTTTTGTTGAACCCTCTTTGTTTGCTGGATTAGCTTGGTAGGTACTGATTTCTAAATCAGACCATATTCAGGTGAGGTGGGATTTCTTAAATTTTTAAGACTGCATACTTCTCTAGTAATATCTGTAATACCTAGTAATATCTGTTCAACATAATGCTATAAAGCAGACTGCCTGGTTTTGGAGAGGGAGTGGGGGAAGAGGCATTCATCCCTTGCAGGTTTAGGTGAGATGCAGTATTTCTTCACTGTGGGCTGCTCAAGGTTTAGAAACATGCACAGACTCTTAGACACTACAACATAAGCTGTAAGTAGAGAATTAGCTGCTAATACATAAACCAACGGATGAAAACTAAGTACAAAAAAGCAATGTTTGTTTCTAGTCTTCAGCCTAATATTTTTCATTTATGACTGTGGTGACAGTCCTTATGACTGTGGATAATATACCCAGATGCTTCTAAAACTGATGCAAATTGACATGGTGGGAAGGCTATTTCTGTCTTTCAGAGGGAGACATGCTACTCTCTAGCTGATTTTATAACCTTCACAATTTCACCCTTTTGCTTAGATCCTCAGGACTCAGAAGAAACTGGCTGTGAGTTACTGGCACATCTCACAGAAATCATGGCTTTTGCTGCATTTCAGCAAGTCATGTTTTTTTCCCTAAAGCTGGGCATGCTGTTTTGGTAGGGACTCTGTATTCCTGAGAGGACTCAGCCAGATGTGTTGCTGTTCTGTCTCTCTGTCTCTCTCCAGCAGAGAGTAGGGACAGAGACACCTTCCTTGGCTGGCTCCATGGTATCATTCTTTCAGGTTGCTGGCCCCACAGCCTACTATTGGATGTGCAAAAGAGAAAATGAAGGTGGCTGTCTTCCCTCACTGCATACAGGAGACAAGAAACATGCCTAGAAATGTCCCATCAAGATAGTCACAATTCCTCGTTTCTTTTTTGAGGTGGATGTATGCAAAAGGAGGACTTACTTTTGTTATCGCTTGGCCTCTGAGGTCCTGTTTTCTCAGCTTTGAAGTTGTAAAAATTCTTTGTTCATGTTGTAAGTATGTATTTCTGGTAATTGTGAATATCATAGGGCATCTGGCATTAATAATGAGAGCTAAAGCTATGACTGTGATTAGCAGATCTAACTGAACCTGGATGAGGTCTTCCCAGTGGCTTTTTAACTGAGTTACACAAAGATATTTTTGTGATTGTTTCCTGTATTACACCTATAATTCCAACTGCTTGGTAGCTGCCAGGTTCCGCTTCAGACACTGGCTGATACCAGCACAAATGCTTTGGTGAGAATTAGAATCACAGAAGTAGGTGAACTTTGACATCACCTTTTCTGTTCAGCTGATAGATTTAACAAAACACTTGGTTTCATCTTTCATGACCTGAGCTACCAAACTTGTCTGTGTTCACTGACTAAGTCCAAATGTTATTTGGGGTGTGTGCAGACCTGTTCCTAAAGAAGTGAACTAAAAATATTAGAGCAGGCACTTACCCTTCCTCAAAGGGTACCCCAGGTGCTTAGTTTCTTCTCAAGTGCTGATGATCACCAGGGAGAAGTTCTCTTGTGAAGTATGGGAGAATCTTCTTGTACAACTGATATTAAGAAAATTCAGTTTCCTCACAAATTCACGTGAGTAAATCAGCAGTATTTTTTCACTGGCGATAGACAGTGACATGTTGTATTGGTTTGAAAACAAACCAGTGGGAGATCACAAGTCAAGACTGAAATTAAAAATAAGTGAAATAATACAAGGAAAAACACTGACAAAGTCAGATACACCCTAACACCCTGTTAGGGTGGTAGTAGCAGTCCAACTGAAGTAGTCCAGTTGAAGCAGTGATCCTGTGAAGGTCTAGTCTCCAGCTAAAGATCCAGTAGTAGCTCTTGTCCTCCGGGAACCCAGTAGACAGGGCTAGCTCAGGCAGTTCCAAGGCCAGGTTATATCCAGGTGAGAACACCTGGCTCCTCCCTCCTGGGCAAAGCATCCCACAATGGGATGAGGTAAGCCCATGAGTCACACGGTGGGTCCCTGATGGCCCATTGCCTGTCATCGGGAGTGGGTCATTAGCAGGTGATAGCAGCTAACGGCCCACAGCTGGTGGTAATAGAATACTTAAATACATCTATATTGCAACCCAGGACACATGTATGTGAACCTTCTGCAGTAGCAGTAAGCAAGCTTCCTTTGTTTGAGGGGGAGTAGATTTGGGTTGGTGGTGCTTTTGGAGGATCAGGAACAACTAGTAATTTAGTTCTGCAATTGGGATGTAAAAGCTTACATCTGGTATGATCTACTTAGAGTCCCTCAACACTCAAAATGTAATCTTTCTGTTGGAGCACTTCTGAAGACACTGGCTCCCTGCATCTGGCAATGCCTTTTAGGAACAGTTGTCTTAAGGTAAGGCTTGGTGTCATACTTTCCTTTAGCAATGCTAGAGGTGACTCCAGTGCAAATGCTTATGTAAAAGAAGGTTACTCAGAAATGTGCACACAGCCAGAAATGTCCACATTGCAATATAAAGATTTTGTATATTAAAGGAATTGAAGCACGAGGTAGATATTTGTATTTGTCCTTGCAGACTGTTTGCCAGGACCATATGGAATGGCTAAATTCCCTTGAAGTTCCCTTGAAGTTATATAATTATATCAAGCAAAACAAAATTTGCATTAAATAGTGTCCTTGTGGATATATACAACAAGCTTTCTTATTGCTGGTTTTTCTTGTTTTGCTGGAGTTTTTTAATCTAACATGATAATTTAGTGGCAGTATTGCATATATGTGGGAAAAAAAGATGGTTTACAAGTTCTTACTGTCTAGTTCCGTGGTTAGCTCAGTTCTAGTTCAATACCATGGGGTGAGCACACTAATGGAAACTGAGGGAAATGTTATGTGGAAGCTGTTTGTTTACAAGTAATTCATCCTATTCTGGTTAGTTCACCCACTCTACTGCCACACCCACCCCCAATTTTGTTAAGCTAACTTTGTTACAGTTCTAGTTTCTGGCATGTTTTCTCCCATCCCCAGTACTTTTGAAAGAACCATCAGTTTTAGCAAAACATTTCTGCAGAAAAGCCTGTCATGTAATCCTCAAAGCACTGTGATTGTGCTGTAATTCCACTTCAGGAAGCTTAAAGCAAATATTATGGTGTCTTGTAATCAAGACAAATTATTTGTTTCCATCATCTTAATGCTGGGATTTTTTAGAGAATGGAATATGTATTTCAAAGAATGAGACAGCAGATGAGTCTGGAGCAGCATTTGGATGATTGCCAGTGCTTGTGCTCACCTGTATTTCCAAAGTCACTTTTTCCTGGAGGACTCCAAGGAGTTGTGTGACCTCTGTGTTCACAATACATCATCAAGCACTCAAGTGCTCACATAAAATTTCTTAAAACAGGCAGAAAGTAAGCATGGCAACTGAACATCTCGTCCTGTTCACTTGTTAGTTTCTAACACAGTGGGAGATGAAGGAGCTTTTGAAGAAAGAAGAAGGCAAAAATGGCCATTTCTGAGCAACAGCAAGTAATATAACAGTAGTAGTTGTTGAACCTGTAGTAAGTCTGTAAACCTTTCTGGTTAATAGACATTAAAGCAGGCATCGATTTTCTCCCAGACATTATTTGCAGGGGAAAACATGAAAAAAAATCTGATAATAAACCTTTTTGAAGGATTGCTTTTTAAAAGTTCAAAACTTAGTATTTTTCAGTAAGAGATGGGAAGATCAAACTTGGATTGAAATAGCTACAATTTGATTCTGATTGTTAAAAGAGGTATGAAATGGTCAGATTTGAGCTGGAAAGAACAGACCCTATAACTATGAAATTTCAGATGTATTTCACAGGTCTTAGGTGGATTAACATCTTAAGGATTGAACATGCTTTTGACCCCGTCCTAACCGCTGGATCAGTTTCAAAGGGAAACATATTATAGGGTTGTTTTGATACCAGACAATTTTAACAAAATGGGCTATACTTGTTGTTAACAAAATTCTAACATATTACTTGAAGGTAATGGTGGAAAATTCCTGAGAAATTACTTTGCTCAAATTAACATAATATAGAAACCAAATTATTGTATCTCAACCGGCAGAAAGTGCCCAGTATGAAGTGGGAGACAATCTTGGGGGTGTTATGCTAAGGACTTTTGTATGTTTGTGAGAGTTAGACAAGTGTTTGTGCTTGGCATATTTGTATGAGGAAATTATGTGCAGAAAACCAGCATTTGAATGCATATTATGTGAGTCAGACAGCAGTTGCCACTGGAATGTATAGACAGTACTTATCTCTGGAGGCCCTGGCTCATAACTGAAGCCTTCTAGTAGTTGTACTCGCAAAAATGAGTGAAAAAAAATCTCTGAAATTATATATGTAGAATGCATTGGTGTATTTAGGTGCATGGTTGGACTAACTTTTGTGCTCTAGTACCCTTACTGTTTCCATAAAATGGCCTTAGAAGTAAATATTCATTTTTTGCACTTTAGATTATTGGGCCATCTAAGATGATTTTTCTACCTCTTCTCCAGTCTTTGAGGAGATCACCTACAAAGGAGAGAAATTCTCTCTTAAACTCCTGGTTTGTTGTTTGTGTCTCTTGTTTAATGTACCCATGAGTCAGATTGACTGGGATTTTGGGAAGTATGACAGGACTTTAATGCAGCTTTGACACTGTCCAAAATGGTGGTGCTGAGCACTTCCAAAACTGGTATTCAAACAAGGCATTTAATAATGAAGGGCATTTAACAATGAAAGGCAATACTTCTGTATTTGGGTAGTCTGATTCCCTGCCTAATCAGAGAAAAGTCTGGGTGGGGATGAGAAATGATGGCTTTGGTGGCCAGGACCTAGGAGAACTGCTGGCCAGGAATCCCTGCAGTTCTTCCCTGTAAGGGTGGTGAGGCTCTGGCACAGGTTTCCCAGAGAAGCTGTGGCTGCCCTATCCCTGGAAGTGTCCAAGGCCAGGTCGGAGGGGGCTTGCAGTAACCTGGTCTAGTGGAAGGTGTCCCTGCCCGTGGCAGGAGGGTTGGAAGGAGATTTGGAAAAAGGTATATTCTTAGTAACTTCTACAAGATAAATGCATATTGTTTCATTACTTGAAACTTGGAAGTTTCCAGTTAGGAATTTATACTGCACGTGGACAATTCCATCTTGTTTCAGATGTTTTCAACAATTGTAGGAATGATTAAATAGAAGAGGATTATCTCTAAACTTTAAGTATTACAGCATCAAAGGGAGACATCTCTCGTATCTTCGCAGCGCTGTTCAGAAACAAAAAAAAATGTGATTAGTGGGTTGTGTTGCTGGATTGAGTTCTTTTGTTCTGTGTTATTGGTTTGTTGGGGGGGTTGTGTCTGTCCACTCTTCCTGTTTTGTTTTGGGGTTTTTTTTATTTGTTTGTTTGTTTTTAAGAACAAACGTGTATCACAGGGTTTCCCTTGAAAGGTATGAAAGATCTCTCTTTTTACTTTTCCTTTTTTTTTGTTTCTTTATTCTCTAACGTCCACATAAAGCCCAATTAAAAGTCCATTAATAGCAATGCTTAGATGGTGGAAGGGTTTGTGCAAGAAGCCTTAGTAGCTTTCCATTTAAATGCTAGTAAATATTTTCATGTGAAAGGTAAATGTTAGATTTTTAGTCAGTATTTGATTATTCTTTGTATCTTGCAATGAATGCTGCTGTTATATTTACCAACATAATGCCCCCCTGGTGTAATGTGAGTCACTGAATCATGAGAAAGTTATCATCATTTGAGAAGCTTCTAAAATGAAAACCAGTATTTCATTTTTGGAATAGAGCAATACAGTACCTGAAAATGTAAAAAAGAGGGAGGGTTGGGACAGACAGGTAGTAGCAAGGACTCATAGGATTTTGATGATGCTGTTGTAATATTGGTATGACTAGTAAAGCAAAGACATGGAGGCACTTCAAATTTTCTGGTAACATCCACATTGGTGCCTGGAAGAAGAGGTAGAGAAAAGTAGGGAGATGCATCTGAAGTGGAAGTATGCTTAGATATCAAAAAGTGGCCTTTTGGGCTGAAGTAGTTTATGGGTTTTTTGCTTGCCAGTCTGTCCAAGAGGCCTTCATATAATTCCACTCATAAGTCAATTGCCGCTTTTTTTTTCCCCCGTTTTCTAAAAAAGACCTACATCCTGGACATCAGCTAGTGCTGTTGGCATCACATGATACAGAGGTTTTCTGAAATGTGTTAGGCATAAAGAATAAATGGAATTATTTTCTATGTGTTCACTGAAGTGCTGTTGAATTGATGGCTCAGGAGTATTTGTAGAAGTTAATACAGCACTTGTCTTCAGACCCTTTCAGTAAATAATGAGTTTGGGGGCTAAAAAGTCATCTGGGGAAGCTCTGTCAACAGGGAATCAGCAATATTTGTAGAGACTGACTAAAAATATTTTTCAGCTCTGCTTTTTTCCTGCCGCTGCACACTGTTTCTTATTTCTTTTATGTTCCAGTTGTACCTCTAGCTGAGTCCTCAAAAGAGGAGCAATCTACACAGTTACTATTTGCTTTCCAGTTGTGTTTTAAATTCTTAGTCACCTTTCTTAGGAGTAAGAAGGGAGAGAAAAGAGTGCTCAGAGGTTTTGCCCAGTTGCTGAAAGAGTGCAGTGGCTTTCTAACATAAATAGCTGTTAGCATGATTTTTTTTTGTGGGAAGAATGAAGTGATGCCTCTCTAAGCATTTACACACACAAAGTTTATTCAAAGCTTCTGAAAGCTATGTAAACAGAGAAAGAGGAGCCAGTTCTTGTATGTACAGACTTTCAGGTGCAGACCATATTTCCTGAGCTAACCCCATCTTAAGGCACTCTATTTTAAATATATGTCCAGTGTAGATATGTTAGTAACTTAGACACCCTCAGTTTTGGAATGGGACTAATCATCAGTTTTGGAATGGGAAAAATTATCTTCCGCATTGTATTGCTATTAAGATTGCAGTCCTACATCTGTATGCTGCGTTTGAATCCCTTGTACCTTTATGGAGCCCTGCTGAAATCCTGCATGTAAAAAAGAATCTGATTATTTTAGAATGCCAGTTGTTGTGACTGAAGGGTAGACAGTTCATTCTTAAGCTGCCTCTGCTGTGGGATGGGATACATGTGCTGGGTGAACAGATAGTATCCAAGGAAGCTTCTACGGCTAAATGAGACAAGAGGTTTTGTTACGAAGTTAGACTGTTTAAGTAGAAGATGTGTGTAGACTTGGCTATGAAGAGTTGCATTACATATCTGTAAGCTCTGAAGTGGATAATCTTTCCCATATAATTTTGTTCTGTAAGGAACCTATACCTTTTCTGCCCTGAAACAACACCTGGCACTCATAAACATAAATCATAAAAACTTACGGGCTTGTTTTTCAAAGGTTCTTTCAGCAAAACTGTTGAACTGAGTTGGTGATGAGTTTATCTTTGAGAAGAGAAATACTGGTAGCAATGTATTATTCAACAAGCCATCTTGTTCCCTTTCTTGATTTCTTGGCCACTCAGTTCTGCTGATGCTCTGTACCATCCAGGCTCATTGCAAGAAGTCCAGCCCTGCAACAACAGTGGGAATAAATATGTAAATATACCTCGATCATTTTTGTATTAAAATTAAATTGTTCTGTGAATTTGGAGCTGAACTCTGAAGACCTTATTTTGTGTTTGTGTTCCTTGTGATCATAGTGCTTATGCTGATGCACATTTGCCTGAATAAGCTGTTTGCCAGTAAAGTCGTTGGACTGTTCTTCAGTCAAAGTGGTATTATTTAGTCCTATTATAAACAGGACGATGGCAATGACTGTCCCCTTGTGCTGAGCACTGGTGAGGCCACACCTCAAATCCTGTATCGAGTTTTGGGCCCTCATTGCAAGAAAGATGTGGAGGTGCTGGAGTGTGTCCAGAGAAGGGCAACAGAGCTGGGGAAGGGTCTGGAGCACAAGTCTGTGCTGAGGAGCAGCTGAGGGAACTGGGAATGTTTAGCCTGGAGAAAAGGAGGCTCAAGGGAGACCGTCTCACTCTCTACAACTCCCTGACAGGAGGGTGTAGCCAGGTGGGGTCAGGATCTTTTCTCTGGGAGCAAGCGACAGGACAACAAGAAATGGCCTCAAGTGTTGTCAGGGAACATTCAGGTTGGACATCCAGAAGAAATTCTTCTTGAAAAGGGTTGCCAAGCATTGGAATGGGGTGCGCAGGGAGGTCATGGAGTCTCCATCCCTGGAAGTGTCTGGGGAATGGCTAGGCATAGCACTCAGTGCACTGGTCTGAGAGACAAGGTGGGGATTGGTCGCAGGTTGGACTTCATGGTCTTGGAGGTCTTTTCCAACCTTAATGATTCTGTGATTCTGTGACTTCTAAAGAAAACTTTAAGCAATAAGTGTCACATAAGTTTCTTGAGCATCAATATGTCATGAGCAGTTGGTTTTAAAGGAATACAGGCAGAAGTAAGCAAAGTAGGTATCAACACAGTAGTTTAAAACAGCATATATGCTTATATGGCAGCCATGGCTTCATAAAATGTGCTGATCTATTGACTCCAACAAACATTCTAGAAATGCAACATATGGGTTTTGATGATATTATGTGTGCTGTAGAGTATTGCAGATAGCCATTTTAACCACCAGACTTCAAGCACAGAGTTGCACTGGAGATGACACTCTGGAATGAGTTGTCTCTGCTAAAGGGTTCCAACAATCCCTTTCCACCAATAGGAAATTAATGTTAATAGATGAAAATGAAACATCAGTTTATTAACAACCGAACCAGTTTATAAACAACAGTTTATTAACAACCGAACCCCCACAAGGCAGGACAAAGGTAAATAATTGGTAGATATCAAACTGTTAGACCTCACCACCCCCCCCCCTTCTTCCACTGGAACAAAGACCTGAAATGCTGGAGATTACCTGTTCTCAACACACAATACAAGATGGTGTCAGCTTCCCTCTCAGGAAGGCAGGAGCTTTCACGGAGCAGTTCCAGCTGCAGACGAAGGCCCAGTGGCTCGACTGGCATCAGCCTTCTCCCCATAGCAAAGTACAGCAGATCACAGCAGGCTAAGCAGCTGCACTGGAGCCTCTCAGTGTGTTTTCTTCCCAGCTCGGCGTGGTTTACTGTTGCTTGGGTCAGAGCAGGGCAGCTCTGCTCTTGCAGGTACAATGTCCCCAATCTCAGACAAGCAGCTGTTCAGTTTGCCTGAAAGCAGCCCAGAGATTGCTACTGCAGCTTCTCTGAGCCAAGGAAATGAAAAGCATTCTGCCTGGGCCAAAACCCAAGCCATCCCAGCAAAAACCACACCACAGGGAGCCACAAAAAACCTGGGAGGGTAGCTTTTAAAAATGCCAGTGCAAAAGCAAAACTCTTCATGTGCCTGGTCCCACACACACCAGGTCCCGGGCTACAGGGTCTCAAAGATACAGTAGTCATTTTTGGGCACAGAGCAGAGGATCATGGAATACACTATCATAATAAACTACTCCAAGACAATTTTTGTGACAGTGAAACAGCTGTACTGTCTAAACGTAAGTACCTACAGACAAGATCATCAAATCCCATTACATGAAGAAGCAGACCACTTAATTGCGAATACTGTCTCACATACTGAGCTTTCCCTTCTACTGACAGAAAGCAGCAATGCGTTTCATCAGGGAAATACCCTTGAGGGTGTGGCTCCTGTGGAAGGCTATGATGGTCACCGAGTTGAAATTTATGCTGGATATAAAAATCGATAAAGAAGGCATAGAGTTTGTTTATTCCTGTTTCCTGTGTAACTTTCCAATGTTGTTTTAATAATTTCTAATCTGAATACCCGTATATTGTTTTACTTGTGTAGCTTTTACTGTGATGAAGACTGTACTGTTTTGTAGTTGGTTTTTTTCTTATTTTCTTTGTCTCCTTTAATGAAAACTTGGCACCTCTTATACTGTGACCCATTGTTCCAGCTCTACCTTCCGGAGGATTTCTTCTAATCAACCTTCTCCTTTGAGTGTGAAAACAAACATCTTCTGTTTGTTCTAGCTTCTCTTGGCATGTGTTAGCCTTAATGGAATTAGAGTGGCTTTTTTTGTTCAAGTGACTCTTCCACAAGTGAAAGCACTACCCCCACCCCCAGTTACTGGAAACATCTCAGAAATCCTAAATTCGCAGAGTATTGCACAAGGCTCTAGCTGAATATTTAAAGAGCATCCTACCAGTGTTGGAAGGAGTGTTTGTTTTTTTTTTAATGGGCATGGTAAATAGAATGAAGTCATGGTAGTGTGTCCCAAAGTCAGCAAAATTTGAATGGGAAAAAGCATATGTGAAGCCCTTTTAAAAATCTTACCACAAGGAGTTACATGCATTGCACACAGAAGTATATTCTAGGTCAATGTTTGCTTCAGAAAGAATGGGTTCTTAAAAAAATTTAAAGTATTTCAGATGCTTTATCTCCTTCAGTGGGGGGATATAGTGGGATGTGAGGTGGCAATGCTGACTTAGTTTTGATCATTATACTTTGCTGCAAATGGGATATATGTCTGTAGTTGGCCAAATTAGCTATCCTGCGTGCTATTTGAGAGCTGTTTGCGATGCACAATTCCGGTTAGTTAGCTAACCTATAGCTTTAGAAGCCAGAACTTAATACAGTGTCGTATGTACTCATCCTCTGCAGTAAAAGTGTTTTGTAGAAATATTGAGATTAATCAAAAAAGTGTTGAGAAGACCCACTAGGGAAAAACTGCTATGAACTTGAAAGGGACTGAGGATGGCAGATGGGTTGAGACTGGATGATCTTTAAGGTTTTTTTTCAATCCAAGTCATTATATGATTCAGTAATACACAAGAAATTTCGTTCCAGCTTAAATTAATGGGACTAACTACAGGATGAGACACCTCTTCACTATACCAATGTATTTACTTAGAAGAATTTTAAATTGTAATGTCAAGATGTTCTTCCTAAACGTCTGGAAGCATACTCCAACACTACAGGAACTTGTCTGACTTCACTGGTTCTGAATGAGCAGGGACTCCCATTTCATATGGTGTTTACCAGAATTGTAACTAGTATTGGTTGGTACAGTTTGAAAGTAAACTAAATCTTTTTTAAGGATTTGAAGATAAATAATGGGTGTATTTATAGGTTTATAAATAAGCTGACTTCATGGAAGTGTTTATTCTTTCCAATAAGAATTGGAAACTGTTAGGCAATTCCAGCAAAAGTCACTTAAAGGTTGTAAGAGACTTCAGGGATCTTCATCTCAAATTGTGGGCCAGAATGGTTGTGTTCATTTTAGGAGTGGTGGGGCATTGTTTGTTTCTTCTGGTTTCCCAACTCTCTTGTGTTTCAGAGCTAATTTTACAGTTGATGTAAATCAGTCTTGGTACTAATGACTTAAGTGGAACACCCCAGGTTGCACTGGGTACTGAGCTTTGTTTTGAAAATTTAATAACATTATGCAGTTTCTCTAAATGTTTGCGCAGTAAGTGTTTCTGCTGGATTGTTACCCCTAGAAATCCAAAGGGAAATCTGTTTGTTCAACTCTGTAGTGTGTGATATGAGGGGGGGCAGGAGAGCAGTAGCAAGGGGCTTCTTGACCAATTGACTATTTGCGTGGTCTTTTGAAACATAATGGCACTAGCTAGACATCTGTCTTTAGCATCTCGATGCATCTTAAAATAAGCAACAGCTGAAGCAGCTATATGCTGCTTCACTGCATTTACAAGCTGTCTTTGAGCTGCTGATGAGTTGCTGTGGAAACCATTGCTGAGCAGGACCAGAAGATGGCTGGAAAATAGGCTTTTTGAGAGCCTGATTAGTTTAAACCCCCATCCCCCATTTGCAGAAGCTCCCTCTGAATTGCCATGGCGACATGAGGAGTAGTGACGTTTTGAGACTTGTAAAAATGTGAGCTATAAGTATTGTCTAACAGCATGTGCTTTCTGTGATGTCTCGCTGTTGGAATAAATTCCATGCTACACTGAACCTTTACAAGTTGTGCATTCTGTGCATTCAAACCCTTTCTCTATTATGTGTGAGTAGAAAAAAAGGAGGCAATATAAATTTGAAAGGAATTAAATTTTACATTTTGATTATTAATTATAAAACAATTGCTACAGAAAGCACTTAGGAGGCTGTTGAGTTTATCTGAAATTGTTGTACTTTTCTGTTTAGTTTCTTCAGAAAGGCTGACCTAAATAATCTCTTGCTTTCTTGCCCTGTGCCACCTGCTTTTTTTTTCCCTTTCCACTCCCTCCTCTATAAGCACTTCAAGTTTTGTGTTTCCAGAGCAAGCTGTCCTTGGGAGTCTGCTCTGAAACAAATCATTAACATGATCTTAAATTCTTAGGACTCCTACTGATAACTTTAGATAATTGGCTGTGAAAACTTCAGTCTTTTGTTACTTTTACTTTCAAATTTTTTTTTGTTTCTTAACTTTGAAGTTAAAAATAAAGGCACCATGACTGTTGTGCTGGCTTTGCAGTCTTCACTAAACAGTGCCCACAAAACTGAGGATTAAGTCATTCTTAGATTGGAATTATAAATAAAAATCTCTTGGCTGGTCTGATCTGTAGTTGTGGCATTTAACACAGAACTTATTTTCCCTGTGAGACTGAGTGTTCCTCAAATCATCCAACACCAGCTTTTACTACAGGTAGAAATCCTGCTCTTAGTCACTTTCTGGAAAAGCTTCTCTTCCCTGTTTAAATAACTCCTGGCTGAATGAAAATGCCATTCTGCATTCTGTTTCTCATGTGATTTCCACTATAAAGATAGTTACTGAAGCTGCTTAAAACCTACTTTCTGTAAAGATGAGTGAGAAGGATTGTTTTTGGGTTTATGCTACATCTAAATAAAACAATACTTTTTATATTAGGCTCTGGAACTCTGGATATGTAATTAGTAAATCCACACATAGTTTCTGTTCATTTTCTAGTTGTGTCCAGATTCTTGGCTGCTTTTTTTAAGGGGGAGAAGGAAAGGAAAACAGTTCAACAAAGGCTTTGCCCAGTTATCAAAGAGGGCAGTGGCATTCTAATATAAATAGCAGTTGTGAGAATGCACTGATTTTTGTGAGAAAAGTGATCTCTATTAGCATTTAAATATATTAAAAGTTTGTTCAAAGTTTTTGAAAGCTATGTGAACAGAGAAAGATGAGGAGAACAGCTAGTTTTTCTTGTATGTACAGACTTTCAGGTGCAGAAAATTTTTCCTGAGTTAACCCTATTTCCAGAAACACTATTTAAAATAGTATGTGCAGTATACATGTGTTAATAACTTAAACATCTTCAATTTTGGAATGGGACTAATCATCTGAAAACGGGAATAATTATCTACTGCATCATGTTGCAATAGAGAAAAGCTATTTGAACCTGCTCAGCCATTTAAAATCTTGGATTTTAGCTTAAGTTTTGGTTGGTTGTGGTTGGGGGTTTTGTTTGTTGGTTGGTTTGCTTCAGGGTTTTGGATTTGTTTTTTTTTTCCTCTGAAACAGCTTAGTACTTGTCAGGGGAGGAACATCCCTAAAGTACATTTTAGGGTGATACTTTGCTTTGCTGCAGTAGAAGTCCTGCAGGTAGGAGACCTTAAAACTTGACTGGTTTGTCTAACTTGAGCATCTGTAGATACATATTTTAATAATTTGACTACTTTTGTTCATGACATCTTTTATTTAAAAGAGGTGAAGAGTGTCTGCTGACTTCCCAGCAAAACATTTAATGTCTGTCTTATATACCTAACTGACATACCATCTCTGGATGCTGGCCTTGTTAACAGCCTCAAATGTATACCTCTGCTTGGGAGAACAGATGGAGTGGAAGATTAGACAGGGCAGAGAGTTGGGCAGAAAGGAACCTAGTGAGGTTCAAAAAAAAGGCAAGTGTAGGGTCCCACATACCAGTCGAGGTTGATCTGCTGGGAAGCAGCTGTGTGGGAAAGACCTGGTGGACAGGACCCAGCAGTGCGCTTGTGACCAAGAAGGTGTCACATTCCAATGTAAGGGAATCGCAGAGGGATTCTTTTTAACAGATTTATCAGACAAAATAAAGCACAAATGCGGCAAATATTATATCTGAGAACTCTTTGTTGATAAAGAAAGGTAAGTGTTCCTACCGAACAGGGATAAGAAAGGGAGCAGAGAGGGAAAAAGAGAGATTGAGAGAGAAGCAGAAGACAGTTACCGCTATTCCTCGCGGCGTTCCATCGGCATCTGCTCGGTAGGTGGAGCGTGTGTGCTGCAACCTACGGCGAGTGTGGGCGCGACTTCCAATTGGCGACTGGCGGCGTGTCTCCCCTGTCGGCGAAGGATGGCTGCGGGCTGGCTGCTGGGCAACATGGGAAAAGCAGTGGGTAGGCTGCAAGTGGTAGGGAGACAGCGGGACAGGTTGTCGCGGGGACGGGCTGTCTCCGGAAAGTAGCGAAGCGGGGCAGACGGACAGGTGCAGGCAGGAAAGACAGGGAAGAAATGGGACCACATGGAGAAGAGGTGACCGGAGAGAGCCGAACGAGCTGAACCTCCAGGTGAGCCCCCTCTCCCTCCAAGAAGCCGAAACGGCGGGAACCTGGTTATGGCGCAGTTAACTGCTTTTATGGGGAGTTTTTCCTGGGCAGCAGGGTTCTTGCAGCCCGTGGTGGAAATTTTCTCTCCCCTAATTGGCTGTCAGGCAAAGTCGCCCCATAGACAGAACTTCCCTCCATTTTCTAGAGGGTTCGCCTGCTTAGAGACTGTTGTTTTGGCCATCTCCACCCCCTCTCACGTGTCCTAGCTGTCTCCTGCACGTGGCACGTGTTAAGGCTCCCTGCATGTGTGCACCCCTGCAGTAATTTTTCATCCCATGTCAGAAAATGGATTTATAACATAAAACCTGGACAATATTGAGGCATAAATAAAAACTAAGTTGTTTTCTCACAGAAGGCCAATGAGATCCTGGGGTGTATTAGGAAGAGCATTGTCAGCAGGTGGAGAGAGGTGATCCTGCTTCTCCGCTCAGTCCTGGTGAGGCACATCTGGAGTGCTGGGTTGAGTCAGGGCTCCTCAGGACAAGAGAGACATGGAGCTCCTGGAACGGGTCCTGTGGAGGGTTACAGAGATGATGAAGGGATGGAGCATCTCTCTTACGAGGAAAGGGTGAGGGAGCTGAGCCTGTTCAGCCTCAAGAAGAGATGACTGAGAGGGGAACTCATCAATGTCTGTCAGTGTCTGCAGGGAGAGGTCAGAGCATGGACAAGGCTCTGCTCGGTGGTGCCCAGCAATAGGACGAGGGGCAAGGAGAAGGAACTGGTGCACAGGAGGTTTCACCTGAACATGAGGAAGAACTTTCCTGTATAGTGACCGAGCACTGGAACAGATCACCCAGAGAGGGTGTAGAGTCTTCCTCGCTGGAGACATTCCAGAACCATCTGGACGCAATCCAGAGAAAAAGAAACACATGGTAGGGAAGAACAAAATGGCGGACGGCCTTTGTCTCCGGCAAGGAAGAAGAAAGTCCACACAGTGGCTTGGGGAGGAAAAAAACAGATGGGAAACTGGTGAACTTCTGTCACTGGTCTCCTCCTCACAGCACATGAAGCTGGTGGATTTAGAGTCCTTTCTTTTGTTGGTTCAGCATTTCCTAAGGTCTGGGGCCGGGCAGAGTTGCTCCAGCAGCTGCCGGGGATTGTCTGATCTCAAACCAAAACCAAGTCAAACAGTCCAATTCAAAAAAAAAAAAAAAAAAAAACCAACCAAAGCCACTGAAGAATTGCTGCTGCAGCCCAGGGAAAAGGGAAAAAAGAAACTTCTTGCCTGAGCTAACAAAAAAAAAAACCACCGAGCTAGCCAAAGCAACAATGTAGCCTACAATCTGCTAGACAAAACTGAGCACAGAGGAGTGAGACTTTGAACAAAGCCCGTGCAAGAGCCCCAAGACTCCCTCGGACCCACCTTAGAGTCACAGCACCTGTTTCTGGGCTTAAAGCAGAAGATCAGGAATAGAGTATCATCATAAAATCACCCCAAGACACTGACCATTCTGTAATGCTGCGAATGCATGCATGCAAATATGCAAATATCTTAAGGGCAGGTGTCAAGGGCAAGGGACTCTTTTCAGTGATGTCCAGAGACAGAACAAAGGACAGTGGACACAAACTGAAAAACAAGGAGCTCCTTGTGAATGAAGGAAAACATGTTTACTGGGAGGGTGACAGAACACTAGAACAGGTTGCCCAGAGAAGCTGTGGAATCTCCTTCTTTGGAGATATTCCAGACTGTGCAACTTTCTCTAGGTGACTGAGATAGCAGCGGGGTTGGACTAGATGATCTCCAGATGTCCCTTCCAATCCCAACCATTCTGTGATTTACTCCATTCTGTATGGTTCTGAGCCCTGTAAGTAGGAAAAACGCTTTTGGGGAATTTCTTTTGGTTTTGCTGGGGCTGGGGGAAGGTCAGTTTTGTGTGTGTCAGATACTCAGATGTAAAGATGGAATTTTAATTTTATAATAGCTGCTCTTCCAAAAGAGAAGCCAAAGCAAATATTGGATTTAACTGTTTGCATCCTTCTGCCCCTGCTCTTTCCTTCCTCCAAACACCTAGTCCATTTCACCATGAATAAAAAAATCTGTCAGGAATTAAGTGAGGGCTTATATAAAATAAGGGGAGGGAAAACTAGCAAAACTTGCCATTTTCAAGTCATGCAGTTTTGAAAACATGACAGAAGTGCTGCTGACAGCTGTCCCATAAGTAATGGTATGGCTGAGAAATTCTTCAAGTTGCTTTTGTGGTTCAGACCTCTTTAGCTGTCTGGCCAGAAAATGTGTGTTCTGTCTTAGGCAACCATCCTTTATGCAGTACATTATGCTTATTAAATACAAACTTGCTCCTCACATCTGGCTTTAGACGGTCTTATTGTTCCCACACTGCACACCCTCCATTCACGCTATTCCTTAATTTGTTTTATGGGGCCAAAGATATGCAATTTGTGAATCAGATAACATCTGCCCAAAGTAAATCTTGTTCTGTTCTTATTCTTTAAGATTCAAGAAATTTTATAACTTAAGGTGACTGACTGAAATTGAGTTTCTTTTGCCCATTTTGTCCCCTGAAATGACATGGGATAACTTCCTCTAGCTCTCATTTAAATTTGAAGTCTTAATGTCATGTTTATGTTGTCTACTTAATCACAGAGTCACAGAACGGTTGTACTGAAGTGCTCTTGTCAGAGACTGAAATGTTATGGTTTATGGCTTAAATATCTTTATGAAGGACTTTTGCCTATTACAGCAAAAGTTTATAATGACGCTGCTGCACCACCAGAGTCCACCCTGGATGGGCCTCCTGACTAAAACCCTGAACTGTGAGTTAAACTGCTGTTACAGTCCAGTTTTTAAAGTTATTAGTAATGCCTCTACCTGAATTAAGGTGCAAATGAGACCATATGCCAAAGTCAATAGTACAGGTTTTAGTTACTAGCAAATATGAGAGAGAGAGAGAAAAAGGAAGAGAAAGAAGTAGTAAAGAGGTGGGGGGACAGAAAGTGAGATTAAAGAAAGTATCACCACTCTGAGGACCCCACAGGCATCCTGATGATCCTCTCTAGTTGGTCTTCTTGGTGATGAGGGTCCCCTGAAAAGCATAGAATCCAATGGATTCTATGGCTCCGGCCAGGTGGGAATGCCCAGGTACCTCCCACAGGGGGGAGAGGGGAGGTCAGTTTGACACAGTCCCTTGCAGCAGACCCTGAATCTGTGGCATCACTTTGCATCATGTGCAATCCTGTGGTGCAAGGCCTCAGCAATGAGTCTGGGGAGCATTTTGGGGGTGTCTTTGATGTATTATGACACCCCCTCAGCTGCCTCCCCATGTGAATGTCCCATGGATGTGACGTGTAGTGTGGGGGGTTTCACAGCTGGGCCAGTTTGTGTAAGGGAGGAGGGGTGTTCAGTGCCTCTGATTAGAGGTTACATCACACAGCCAAAACCACCTCCTGCCCCCTTGTTTCGAGGGACTCTGTGTAAACTTGGCCTCTGTGGGCTGTAGTCTCCCCCACCCCATACCTAGCCAGAGGTTATTTTCTGCTGCATTTGGCTTTCTTGTGGATGCATTCCTTTCCCTCAGCCTTGTTTGCTTATCCCTAGACCTGAGATGGTTGGACAGTAGCATCCCCTTTATCTTATCTAGGCGGCTTAACTCACAGTCCAAAGTTCCAGTCAGGCATCTTCAAGGAGGGGTAGGCTTCTGTAGTTTTAGCTTCTGTATACAGTTTTTGCTATAATGGGCAAAATTCCTTCATAACAATGTTTAAGGCATGAACCATTTCAGTCTCTGACAACTGCCTAAGGGATAGAGATGAGAAAAGTGACCCTATTGTGAAAAGCATCTGGAAGAGCATACACAGCAGGGCCCAGCCCAGCACCTTCAGGATGGAGGCTATAGCACCAGGTTTATGTGCTGCCAGGCTTGCACAGACCCCGACACCAAAGGGAGAAGGAGAGGTTTTGGGTGTGTGGCAAAAAAGCCTCTGGTCAGAGGCAGTTAATGCCCGTCTTCCACTGTGCAAACTGGGCCAGCTGCAGAGACCCCCACCCTGGGAAAGCTGCGTCTACAGGACATCCACATGGGGTGCAGTTAAGGGGGTGTCATGGCCCATCAAAAGCCCTCCCGAAGAGGTCCCCAGACCCTGCAACAGAGCACTGCACGTGATGCTATATGATGCAACAGATAGAGTCTTTCAAAGACAGTGTCAAACTGGCCCTCCTCAGGGAGATACCTGGGTGTTCCCACCTGCCCAAACATATATTAATCCATTGGATTCTACACTTTTTGGTGGGGGACCCTCACCACTGGGAAGACCAGATGGGAGTGGAGCAGCGAGATGTCAATTGGGACCCATGGAGGGGTGATATGTTTCTACTTAGTCTGTCTCTGTCACTCTCCCTGTCCCAACCCACACACCTCTTTGGTTTTTGTCTTTCTTTTCTTTCTTTCATTTCTATCCTTTTTTTTCTTTTTTTTCCTTCTTTTCTCTTTCTCTCTGTCTTTCTCTCTCTTTATCTCTCTCTCTCTTTGCCTCTTTTACTATTAAATAAAATATATCTATTTTTTTGGTATCAACATTTAACCTCATTTGGTTTTAATCACATTTTTTGGATATATTCAAACCTTTCAGGATTTGATCTGTTTTATTCACTGAGAGTTAGTTCCCTTTGCTTTTTTGTGCTTAGAGTGAATCGCAACAGACCTTAAAGCTCATCTACTTCCAATCCCTTTGCCATGGGCAGGGACATCTTCCACTAGACCAGGTTGCTCAGAGCTACATCCAGCCTGGCCTTAAATAATTCCAGGGATGGGGCATCCAAAACTTCTCTGGACAACCCATTCCAGTGCCTCACCATCCTCACAGGGAAGAATTTGTTCCCAATATCTGATCTAAACCTGCCCTCTTTCAGTTAAGAGCCATTCCTCCTTGTCCTGTCACTACATACCGTAGTAAAAAGCCCTATTCCAGGCATCTTGTAGCCCCTTTAGGTACTGAAAGGCTGTAGTAAAACTCTTTCCCAGGCTGAATAATCCAAATTGTCTCAGCCTTTTCTCACAGTAGAGGTGTTCCATTCCTCTGATCCACTTGGTGGCCTCCTCTGACCTGGCTCCAACAGGTCCATGTCCTTCCTGTGCTAGGGACCCCAGAGCTGGAGGCAGCACTGGAGTTGTGGTCTCACCAGAGTGGGACAGAGAGGTAGAATCCCCTCTCTCCCTTGCTGCCCATGGGGCTTTGTGTGCAGCCCTGGACATGGTTGACCATACTCATGTGATTGACTTCACCCAATGAAGTTGAGTTTATTCCAGTTATTTCAGGCTATGTTTTGGTGCCTAAATCACCAATTTCAGAGATGGGTTAAAGGCTTTGGGTAGCTCAGGAGACTCCAGCAGAGGCTGTGAATACTCCCAGTCTCTCTCCAGCATGCCTGCTGGAGGTTGGCATTCACCAAGCAGAACTGACAGAAGGGGACGGCTGCTTAACATGGATCATGACAGGAATGCAGGTGAAAAGAGTGGTGGGTCTCAGCCCTGGTGCCTGTTGTCAACTCTCAGAGTTAACGTGGTCCAGCTTGCTGATGCCACCCTAGGCAGGGTTGGTAGCATTTGGGTTGTAGCAGCCACATCTTGGACTACTAAGAAGAATGGGAGTTACTAATTTGGGGGTTTTTTTGGTAATTCACAACTAATCCTGTCCTAAGGTAGGCAGCTTTTCCTTTCCCTTCCTCATTTATGGACTGTGTAGTCTGTGGACTACTGCTAGGAAGAAGTATGGCAAAATCAGAGCCGAAACAGATGTGTCTAAATGACATGACAGTGGCAAAACTCCGGGTGCCATTTGAGTGCCTCATGGTAGGTAGTTCCATGGCTGAAAAGCTTGCATCAGCACCTAATCATGTTGCTGAGGCTTTACCCTGAAGTGGTCACATATCTTAAGGATGCTAACACCAAACAGATGTCTGGTTTGCTATTCTCTTTCCAGGACTTCAGTAAGAGAGCTGACTTTATCCTTGAAATGTTGGACTTCCTAAACGAAGAGTACCTTGGAAGCTCTTTGTAAAGCTTTGCTCTAGACCACCTGCTATTTAGAACTTGGTAAAACAAATACAAGACTGGTTTTTCTCTTTTACTTGTAACTGTTTTGATTCTGTTCTTATGTAATTTCCTCCAGGCACAGTTTCCTTTGATTTAATTTGACTGATACACTTTTTGTTAATGATTCCTCCAGCTAGTAGTTCAAGTTTACAGCTGTGTGAGTGTTTATCACATGGGAAGTGTGTATTTTTGGGGTTTACTTCTAAACAAGTAGAGTTACTGACACATAAAAGCTGGTTTTTATTTTCCAGTCTTTAAAAAGCAGTCTGAATAAAAGGTTTACCCATACAGTAATATGTCATCTTTTCACTATTGCTCTTTATATGGTGAATTAAAATCCAAAGCTGAAGACTTGGATTCTGAATATTTGGCAGAGGCATTTCTTGAAGGACATCTAAAGGAAGAAATGCTCTATCTTTAAGGACCTCTCCTATCTTTCTGCTTGATGAGAATATATAAAGGTTTTGATTTAGTCAGCTGTCTCTGCACCACCTTACATTACTGTTTGGACTCCACAGCTTCTTTAAGAGGGTCATGTATATGTGGGGTTTGTGTGTTTGAGGAGGAGGGCTGTGTGTGTGTTGAACTTCTTTCTCTCCCTTTCTCCCCCTCTTTCTCATATTCTGTACTTAATTGCATTGCATAATAGAATCTTCATGTATTCAAAAAATCTCTCGACATTAGGGTAAATATGGAGACTTTATGCAATTGCAAGTTCCTGATACAAAGCACGTGAGGTAATTCTATTACTTCCACAGTGAAAAGTAAATACCATGGTCCTGTCTTAGAAGTCCTAAAATGTGTTTTCCTTTTGTAGCTTCTTAGTGTGTGAATATTTTGATCATGACAGTAAGCTGCATGACGTGTATTAATGAGGAAGAGAGAAATTTCCAGGCCCATGAAACAGTGAATGTAATACAGTGGGGAATTGCATGTATTTGAGCTGTTTTGTGTCTAGACAGGAAAGGTTGATGTACCAATAATTTATGAATGGTTTTATCCACACATTGGAGACTAGAAATGCTTCCTTTTGAAGTGTTATCAAGTGCTAGCTGCTGTCAGTCTCAGAAAAAAACATTCTTCCCCATCATGAAGGAATACTTTATGTCAATAGTTAAGTGTGATTTGTTATCTATTGGCATCTAGAATATGGGGGAAGAGGGGAAAGAGGGGTATTGTTCCAGAAACATGGTTTGGGTAAAAATCACAGGTTAATACTTCTTTCCCATAAATCTAAATAGGACCTAATAGGTTAAAAAAATTACTTTCTGACTTCAGGCTTTATTCTACACCAAGCCTGAACAAAATCAAGGATCTGGGCTGTGTGTGGACTTGAGGGAGTAATGATTGCTTTGAAAGGGTGTCTTAGTTTAGAGACAAATTTAGGAGAAGACACTGGAATGAGTCGCCTCCTCAACTCACCAAAAGAGTTCCGACAGTCCCATTCTACCAATAGGATATGAATACTAGTGGATGAAAGTGAAAAAAAAAAACCAAACCAACAGTTTATTAACAAAGAGAATGCCCACAAGGTAAGGAAAAAAACATAAATAAACGCTAGATTAAACTGTCAGACCTTACTGCCCTCCCCTCCCCCCAGAACAAAACCACAAAATGCCAGGGAAAAAAATACCAGCTCACACCACGTGGTAGAAGATGGCACTGGCGTTGGTCTCAGGAAAACAACAAAACAGGAGCTTCACGCAGCAGTTCGGGCAAAGAGATGAAAAGCTGGGGACTCTCTGGCATCGATCCCCACTCCACTCCAAATGAAGCAGCTGGGCTAGAGACTCTCAGTGTGCTTTCTCTCCCCAGCTTGGCTTTCCCAAGGTTTGGGGCTCAAAAAGAGCGGCTGAACGGCCAATCCCGAGTGTCCCCTCTCCCGTAGGTCCCATTTTCTCTGGCTTCAGACTAACAAGCTGTCCAGTTTGTTGGAAAATATACCAGTTTAAAAATTTTGTAATTAACATCAGAAGCAAGGAGATTCGGATCCAATGCGAAACTGAATACTGGGGGTTTGCTCCACTTTGGACCAATGAACACTGACCCAATACATTTCTATGTATTTTGACTGTATAAAATACCTGAAAAATCTAGTGAAATCATGTGTCATGGAATCATTCTCTCTGCACACCCGGGCAATGTGTGGATGAGATGATTTCTGTGGTACATCCTGGCCAGATAATAAAGTAATGCCTTAACTCTCTAACATTAAAAATGTTGTTGGAGGGTTTTTGTTTTTCCTGCAGCTTTGGTGACAAGTTCACCTCAAAAAATTGCCCAAGGATTGCTGCTGCAGCTTCCCCAATGCCAGGGAAGGGTAAAACTTCTTGCCTGGGCCAACAAAACTGAGCTAGCCAAGCAAAACCAGACAGCACTGCACCCCAGATGCCTAGGAAGTGACGCTTTGAAAAAACCTGCCAAAGAACCCAAGGCCTCCCCCTCCCCCCGGACCCACCCTAAACATACAGCAACCAGTTTTGAGTGTAAAGCGGAGGATCAGGGAATAGACTATCATCATAAATCACCACAAGACAGAGGGGCTGGAGAAATGGTTCCCACCTCTGGTTTCAACAGGGTATGCGAGGGCTTATATAGAGGAGTTTTTAAATTTCTTCCTTTAAAGTTCAGTAGGAAAATTTTCTTTCTTGGAGGGATGGAAAAAATTTCCAAGTGCTATTTGTTGTGCAAATTTTTTTTTGCTGTTTCAGTATTCTAGGAGCACATAAATGGCATTGCTATAATTCTTCATGTTTTATTTATTTTCATAATATAAACTTCTGATGTATACCTTTTTGGGTAACATAAAGTTGATGTTAAAATTAAAACATATTATAGACCGGATAGTTACACGCTATTTGGATCTTTTGGTAATGTGCACACAAGAAAATTAACTTTATATTGTCAGGTGTGAGGCTATATTCTTTTAGATACAAGAATTGTTGGACATGTATTTGGAAGAGGATGTGAGATAGCTAGAAAGCAGCACAGAGAATTCATGTTTGAGCAGGCTCCTGGCAGTGTCTGTGACCCATAGAGAGCAGCCCATGCTGAAGCAGGGGAGAGCGTACAGAGAAAGGAGCAGCAGAAAGGAGCTCATTCCCACAACTACTGCATTTACTCTTTTAAATTGACAATAAATTTAATTTCTTTTTTCTTAAATTGAGTCTGTTTTGCCTGTGATGGTAACTGCTAACTAAACTCCCTTTCTCTTGACCCATGAGCTTTTTAATCTTATTTTCTCTCTGGTCATGTTGAGGAGAAGGAGTGAGAGAGCAGGTATGTGGTTGTCCAGCAGCCACCCAAGGTCAACCCACCATAGCATACAGTGAATTAATAACTTACTACAGTGCCAGGGGCTCAGATACCTGTTCTAAGTGTTGCTCTATGACTCAGAGACAGTGGTTATAGATACCAGTAGAACTGCAATTTGTA
Source organism: Entomyzon cyanotis (assembly GCA_024500445.1). Lineage (NCBI taxonomy): Eukaryota > Metazoa > Chordata > Aves > Passeriformes > Meliphagidae > Entomyzon > Entomyzon cyanotis. Next base: position 9,588,922 of record JAKEPQ010000756.1, read on the forward strand.
TTTTTAAAGGATGCTGAAAAAAACCTAGAAAATTAAGGAGGAAAAAGGCCATAGAAACAGAATGAATGAAGAATTCCCTCTGTTGTGCCAGACTTAAACCATAAGGAATGGGATGGTGTATGGGTGTATGGGATCAGTGCTGTTTAATGTTTCCATTAATGATATAGAGAAAGGGATGGAGTGCGCTGTCAGCAGATTTGCAGATGACACCAAGTTGAGTGGTGCTGTTGCCACACTTGAAGGATGGGATGTCATCCAGAAGGACCTGGACTAGCTCAAGAAGTGGCCCTTGGGAATCTCATGAGGTTTAACAAGACCAAGTTCAAGGTGCTGCACCTGGGTCAGGGCAACCCCCCATATCAATCCAGGCTGGGGATGAACAGATCCAGAGAAGCCCTACAAGAAGGACTTGGGGATGCTGGTGGGTAAGAGGCTGGACATGCCCCAGCCATGTACACTGGGAGCCCAGAAACCCGTCATGTGCTGGGCTGCATCCAAAGCCCCATGGACAGCAGTGGAGGGAGGGGATTTTGCCCTGCTGCCCTGCTCTGGTGAGAAGCCACCTGCAGTGCTGCATCAGCTCTGGGCTCCCAGCACAGGAAGCACATGGACCTGTTGGAGTGAGTCCAGAGGAGGGCCACAAAAATTATCACGGGAATGTGACACCTCTCCTATGAAAACAGTCTGAGACAGTTGGGGTTGTTCACTCTGTGAAAGAGTAAGCTCTCGGAAGACCTTATTGCAGCCTTTCATTGCTTAAAGGGGACTTATAAGAAAGATGGGGACAAAATTTTTAGTAGGGCCTGTTGTGTGTTAGGACAAGGGGTAATGGCTTAAACTAAAAGAGGGTTGATTCAGACTAGATACAAAGAAGAAAGTTTTTACAGTGAGGGTGGTGAAACACTGGCACGTGTTACCCAAAAAGATAGCGGATGCCCCATCCTTGGAAACATTCAAGGTCAGGCTGGATGGGGCTCTGAGCAACCTACTCATGTTGAAGATGGTCCTGCCCATTGCAGGGGGCTTCAACTTGATGATCTTTAAAGATCTCTTCCAACACAAACTATTCTAAGATTCTGTGATGCTACCTTCAAACAAAGAAAACAGCATGTTAACTTCGAGCACTGAGAATCCATAGCTGAAAGCCCAAATGGGCTCACTCAAGGCAGAAGTGAAGCACACACTTCAGCAGAAGTAATCAGCTGTGTCTTGGTTTGAAAGACAGGTGTCTGTCAAAGAAGGTGGGAACCTCCCTTGGAATAGAGAATATTACCCCCCCTTCCCTCCGAATTATTATAACTTTGGAATTAAAGGACCTTCAGGCAAAGATATGAGAAAAGTAATAACAGTTCTTTATTAGTATTTATAACAAGGCAAACAAACAACAACAAGCAAACAAACAAAACCAGAAACAAACAAATACAAAACCAGAAATCCAGTAACAGCCTTCTCTGGGCTGTCAGGCACCCTCCTGTTTGGTGCAGTTACTGTCACAGCTGGCAGGGCCGCTGTTGGCTCCCGACTGGGGAGGGCAGGTGATTTCCTCGCTGCTGCAGGGGGGTGCTGTGGCGCGAGCTCAGTCGTGTCTCTCTCACGTGGGTAATGACAGGCACAGCCAGTGGAAGAAAGATGGAAAACTTCACAGGAGCAGCCAATCCCGGTGCCCCTCCAGATGGCAAGATGAGCTGTAGAAGGAATCTTGGAGAAGCAAGCTTGAACTGCAGGGTGGGCTCATGAGGGGGTAGCCAGGAAAAGGTAGCAGAAACTCAGTAGTTGTAGCAGGAGCTGTGGGGTGCCCCACAGGCATGGGGTGTTAGGTTACAGTGTACCGAAAGCCCACAGCAGTGGCAGAAAAAGGGCGGGGGCTGAGTGGGGAATCGCTCCTCTGGACAGCTCACCCACGATGGCTGGTTCCTGGGTCTGGACTGTGCGGAGGGGAGGGTGGCCCCCCAGCAAGGGATGGGATGCTCCCAGTCCTCGCGTGGCATGCACTGGCTCTGGGCTCCCAGACAGCAGGAGAAAAAGAGAAGCAAGCCAATAAGCCCAGTCACAGTGCTGAGGGAAAAGAAACAAAAAGAAACAGGCAAAACCCACAAAGCAATAATATCTCTGATTAGAGAGACCATCCAGCATGGCCAGCCGAATCACCCGCCTGGCAGAAAAGGGAGAAGCTGCTCCTTGCCCCCACCCCAGCTCTCACAGGAAATCTCAGGCTGGCTCTCAACCATCACAATAATCCTCGAACCATGGGGGGAAGGGGGTGGGCAGCAACCATTCTGGACTCAAAACAAAAAAGAAAAAAACCCCAAATATAGTATGGGATAAAAGAATATCCCCAAGCCAAGCTGTTAAAAGAAAGCCATAAGAAGCAAGATATTCTTAATTTGTTTGTGTCTTCAGGTCAAGTCTACATATCCATCTGCAACTCTTCCCCCATTATGCAGGGGGAAGGGAAATTATTTCTTTAATGATGGACGAAGGACATCTGTGTGCTTGAGAAAGTCTAATGTTGCTATTTACCTACTCAAGTTTCTAAACATTGTTGATGGAAAGAAGTTCTCAGTTCTTGTCTATACCCCATATAGCAATTTTTGAGTTTGCTGATGCAGACAGAGGAAATGGACTGCATTAGGGGTATCCATGCTGTCTTCAAAACTAGTCCTAAACCCAGGGAAGTTGAGATGCTTTTGGAAAAGAAATAAGTAGACCTATGTAAAGAACTGTGTTCAGCTGTTGTTAAGCACTTACTAGCCTGACGTGGAGTAATTGTAATACCTATGACCAACTCCTGGGCCTTGCAGGGATGGCTCTGAATTGTGAGGGAACACAGTGGAGTCCTTCCCTCCAGAGCAGCCCTTAAGAGAAGATGCATAGATCCAGTGGGATAGAAGGTAGTTGGGTAGGGGTTGATGTAGATCTAGTGGTTATTTTGCTTGTTCTCTCTGGAATTTCTGCATCACAAGCTCTGGGGTCTTTTTGCCCTGGCTCTTTTGCTTCCGTTTTTGCCCTCACTGACCCTTGCTTGTCGTTGCTTGCTTGCTCTCCCTCTTGCTGGCTGGACACCTGCTGCCCACTTCCTGTGTACTGCCCTACCACTTTGGCTCCCTTGCCTTCTCCAGCCATCACCTGTCCTGCCTCCCTGCATTCTTGCCCAGTGCCCTACCTGCTTTGTCCCTGCCTCTCTTGTCCCTGCCTGAGCCACCTGCTTCCAAACCTGCATCACCAATCCAGCCCATCGCCGTGATGCCCACCATGACCTGGTCCAGGGTTCTGCACTTCCTGCCCGAGCACCCACTCACCTGGTGTCTGGCTACCCATCGAAGGTAGCTGTGCCTTTGCTCCAAGAGCTGCACAGGCTCCCCCTGGCAGGGAAAGTGCACACACCACCAGCCGGTTGGATGTCTGCAGCACACTCTGAATTTCTGGTAGTAGTGCCCGGATTTTCTGTCTGTCTCCCCTCTCTCTCCCTCTCCCTCTCCCTATTCTTTTTCCTTCTCCTTCTTCTTTTTTGGTTTTTCTATTCATCTTTAGTAGAATAACATCCTTTTCGCTATCAATAAACAGTTCTCAGATATAATACTTGCCTCATTTGGCTTAATTCCATCCTAGATCATCTGTTTTAAAAGAATACCTGCATTCCTCTTTAGTGAAATGTGACAATGAGACATCTAAGAATGTATGGGGATTTTTCTCTCTCTTTGAGTTAAAGCTAGATAAATATTGATTAATGTTTTTCTTCCCATTTCAACAAGAATTTGAGGTAATTGCCAATTACTGCATGTATTTTTTACCCTGTAGAAGCTGTAAGTTGTATTCTACAGCAAACATGCATGCCTTGTAATAAGAATATAATGGAAAATAATGCTTATGGATTAATAGAAGTTTCCCCAGTTAAAAACAGACTGAGCCATTACCCCAGTATAAAACATTTACTGTTTATATACAACTTCTTACACATAAATATTACTATGCTTTTGTAAAAAAGAAATATTGCTTGTTTTTTACAGGTGCCAGAGCCTAGAGAAAAGATTAATTGTTCAGGGCCAGCCCTGGTCTAGCTCTTGGTTTGTACTCTTTCTAGTAGGCAATGTCTGATTTGTACAATGTGAGGAGATCTCAAAAATATTGCTTGTAGCTGCTGAAGCACGTATGAAATAACAAATGTTTATTGCTGAATTGTCTTTTTTTGCTGTCCCCTTGCAGATCCTGAAGTGTCTGGAATCTCCATTGAAACAGATAACAAAAATGTAAAAGCAGAGGAGTTTAAGGGTACAGTATGGGCATTGTTCTGCTAATTTTTAAAACATACACAATAAATGCAAACTATGTATACAGAAGCTGTGCAACTCTTGAGGTTGTCTTCCTCTTACCTGAGGGGTCTTGTGCCTACTCTCTCCACTGACTCCGTGTTATCTTAGTCTTGTCCCCACTTTCTCTGTCTCAATATGGGATTGAACTAGGTGCTCCATAGACATCCTTTTCAACCTCAACTGTTCTATGGTTCTATGACTTGTTTGTCAGTCTTGTAACTTCTACCTGGTTTCCTTCCACACAAAATTATAGGAGCTGATGGAAAGGAGAAGAATTAAATATCCTACAAGACAGAAGAATGAGGGACAAGAGAGAACACCTATAATTTAGCTAATTATAAGTAAAAATAATTTAATGGTTATTTTTACTTGTCAGTAGCTATAATGGCTGTTGTCTTGGTTTGAAAGACAGGTGTCTGCTGAGGAAGGCAGGAGACTCGCTTGGAAAAGAGAATATTACTCCCCTTCCTTCCAAATTATTGTAACTTTGAAATTAAGGGCTTTCAGGCAAAGATATGAGAAAAGTAATAACAGTTCTTTATTAGTATTTATAACAACGTAAACAAACAACAACGGCAGCGACAACAAACGCATCCAGAAACCCAGTAACAGCCTTCTCTGGGCTGTGAGGCACCACCTCCTGCGGTGCAGTTACAGTCACAGCTGGCAGGGGCGCTGTGGGCTCCCAACCAGGCAAGGCAGGTGCGATGATTCCCCCGCGGCTGCAGGGGGCGCTGTGGTGCGAGTTCATTCTCCACTTGGATAATGGCGGGCGGGCTGGATGGCGAAATAGGCTGCAGCAGGAACCTCAGAGCAGCAAGGTGGAGCAGCAGGGCTGGCTCACCTGGGCTAGCAAGCAAGAGGTAGCAGGAACTCCACAACTGTAGCAAGAGCCATAGGCATCCCAGCAGGCACAGGGTACTGGGTTACAATGTAGCAAAAAAACCGGAGCAGTAGCAGAAAAAAACGGTGGAGGTTGAGCAGGGAATTGGTACTCCCCTTGGTAGCTCACCAGCAATGGCTGGTCCCTGGGTCAGGCTGTGCAAAGGCAGGGCAGCTCCTGGCAGGAGACACAGTACTCCCGTTCCAGGTCTCGGTGCAGCATGCACCAGCTCTGGGCTCCCAAACAGCAGAGGGGCAGAGAAAAGGAGCCAGTAAGCCCAGTCAAAGTGCTGAAAGAGAAAGAAACAAAAAGAAACAGGCAAAATCCACATGTAACAATATCTCTGCTAGAGGGACCCTTCTGCCTGGCTAGTCCAGTCAACCCCGCAGCTGGAAAGGGCGGAGCTTCCCTTTTCTCTCTCCCTCAACTCTTAACAGGAAATCGCTGGCTGGCTCCCACCTGCTTCGAGATTCTCGAGCTGGGGTGGGGGGCAGGCAGTGACCATCCCAGACACAAAACAAAAATAACAAAAAAACCAAAGATGGGACGGGATAAAAAGACATTCCCAAAACAGATATTTACACAGTTATATATGTATGTGTCATGTATTAAATGGAAATTACTTCCAATAAGGGGGTGGAGAACTTACAGAGGCAAAGAGGAAAACCTGTTTGCTGGGTGGATGAGAAAAGGGATTTCTTGGTTTGAAAGATAGGTGTCTGCCAAGGAAGACGGGAACCTCCCTTAGAATAGAAAATATGGACCCCCTCCTTCCTTCCAAATTATTATAACTTTGAATTCAAGGGGCTTTCAGTCAGAAGATATGGGGAAAGGAGTAACAGTTTTTTACTTGCATTTATAACAAAGCAATAATACAGAAACAACTATTTAAACTGCCAAAGTCATAATACAGCCTGACACCCTGTTGGTCAGGGTGGTGGTAGTAGTCCCGTTAAATGGTGGCTGTAGTCCCACTGGATGGATGTAGTCTTGTTGAAGTGGTGATCCTGAAGAAAGGTCTAGTCCTTCTTTGGAGGTCCAGTGGAAATAGTGTTGTAGTGTTAAAGAGCCTCAGCTTGTATGCAGGTAGGAATGTTCAGTTCTTCCCCTCTGGGCAGGGCATCTCACAATGGGATGATACAATTCTGAGTCATTTCCACAGACCTTGATGGCCCATTATCAGAGATAGCCCCCCCGGAGGGTGTTATCAGGGCTGAGTCATGCTGAAGATAAAGGCCATTGCCCCACCTGCTTTTAACAGCTTATAAAGATGGTAATAGAAGACACACTTTTTGCTTCCACGTTCCATGTAACCTAAGAAAGTGGTGTAGTGTAGTGTGAGGTTTGTGGGTTATGTGGGTTTGTATGTTTTATGAATTTGGTTGGAATAGAGAGAGGTGGGAATTTGGGATTGAAAAAATCGTTGTCTGAGCTTTAAATCTTATTCAGCTGTTCAAGGTAATCAAATATTTCAGAGGTCTCTAAAGCTGTCATCTGGACTTCTGTTAAGTATTCTTCTCTTGACAAAATAACTTTAGAGCTCAAGGCAGGCTGTATTGGTTTGAAAACAAACCAGTGGGAGATCACAAGTCAAGATTGAAATTAAAAATAAGTGAAATAATACAAGGAAAAGCACTGACAAAGTCAGATACAACCTAACACCCTGTTAGGGTGGTAGTAGCAGTCCAACTGAAGTAGTCCAGTTGAAGCGGTGATCCTGTGAAGGTCTAGTCTCCAGCTAAAGATCCAGTGGTAGCTCTTGTCCTCTGGGAACCCAGTAGACAGGGCTAGCTCAGGCAGTTCCAAGGCCAGGTTATATCCAGGTGAGAACACCTGGCTCCTCACTCCTGGGCAAAGCATCCCACAATGGGATGAGGTAAGTCCATGAGTCACACGGTGGGTCCCTGATGGCCCATTGCCTGTCATCCGGGGTGGGTCATTAGCAGTGATAACAGCTAACGGATGGCCCATTGCCTGTCATCTGGGGTGGGTCATTAGCAGGTGATAGCAGCTAACGGCCCACAGCTGGTGGTAATAGAATACTTAAATACATCTATATTGCAACCTAGGACACAGGCAAAAGAAGAGAGAAACTCTTCAGATAATATTAAGGCTTGATTAGGTTCTATCTTTTTACATTGTATATGGCTTGCATTTTGTTCTTTTATTATTTGTACACTGAATGAAATCAATTTAGCACAGCCCAGATACCAAGCCAAGTTGTCCGTGTGTAGCAGCACTAAAGGATGGTAGGGCTGATAGATGTGGTTATTCCACTGAGTGCAGCTGGTCTGAAATGCATCTTCTTTTTCTCCTCTAAATCCTGTTACTGTAGAGGAGGATGGTCAGGCATTGGAACAGGCTCCCCAGGGATTGGCACTAAACCTGACAGAGCTCAAGGAGCATCTAGGTGACACTCTCAGTCATGGTTTAGTTTTAGGTAGTTCTGTAAGGAGCAGGGATTTGGGCTTACTTATCTTTAGGGTTCCTTCCAATTTGAGATATTCTATAATTCTATCACCAATCATAGCCTGCAGACCAGATGTAAGTCCAAATTAAATATTGTGCAGATCTCTCCAAGATTCCAGAGGGCTTTTGCAGGCTTAGCAGTACCAGTGCTGATGCACAGCATCTTGTGGACCTACCCTAGTGCAAGTCAAGTACACCTGCTCTGGGAAATACCTTTCCCTGACTCCATTACTGTGGGAAAAAGCATGAGAGGGGAGCTATAACTAAGGAGGATTTTATTGTGTTGTCTCTGTTCTGTGCACGCTCCCTTTCTTCCATCCATTCCTTTTCTCTGAATAAGATTAGTGGTTGGGCGTCAATGCTAGGTTTTTTCCCTGAAACAAAAACATGTGGTATGCAAGAAAGGGGAGGCTCATTCGAGACAGAGGTGACTTGTTCAGCTGAGAACACTTCAGCTGAACTGGCTGTGTCAGCTAACAGAGGCCAGCTCATTAGACCAGCCAACTGTCACAAGGTCAGTAGCAAAAGCAAGCTGAGCTTGAATGATGGTTTTTCTTTGTTAGAAGGATACAGAAACAAAATTGAAAGGAAATTAGCAAATCTTAAGATTCAGGAAGCCTCCACCCATCCACTCAACCTGAAGTCAGGAACCTCAGACTTCCTGAGTGCACTGTATGTTTTTTGAAGCAGTCAGTGCATGTATAACATGTTTCTGGCAAGGAATGTCCTCCTGCCTCTATTTTTCTTTCAAGTCTGGACATTTTTTTCCCCTGTGAGATATCACCAAGGCTACCAGTCTGGCTTTTTGTTTCCTTTCAGAACAGACCTAGGAAATCAGACTCTGAAGGGCAAGTGAGTAGATCTATCAGTAGCTCTTAATTGCCTTCCAGACTTATTTGCTGAGACTGGAAAGGAGAATGATGGTTTATTATGTTTGAGCTGTGCATGTTTGTGTAATGAAAGCTAGACAGGCCTTGACAAAACTGAAAAGTCTTTTGCTCCTTGATTCTGTGGCCTGTATTGGAAGATGGGTGTCTTAAAGGTAGCAATGTGTATGTTGCATTTGTTTCTTTAACCATTTTATTTGGAATGTTTCCCATCTGCATGAAGTTATACATTTAAACAGTAAACTTTTTGATGCTGAATTCAGAATGGCAGTTCACAAAATATTGTTAATAACAGGATCAGAGTCCCTTTTTTTAGTGGTGATCTGCTCAAAAGTATTTAAACTAAAACGAGGGTGGTAATCATGTAATTGATAAACTAGATATTCCGCTGTTGCATGGGGAAAGTAATAATCCCCATCCAGCATGGGAATATCTAGTCCCCAGCATATGAAGTTTGATCCAAAGGCCACTGAAGTATGGGAAAATTACTGGCTTCTTTTGAAGGGGGAACATTAATTTCGTGGAGTCTGAATGTGTACCAACACAATACTAAAGTCTAATTTTCCCTTTTGTCTTTATTTTTTTCTTCCTTCTAGAGGCTATTCTTAGTTGCAAACATAAATTTTCAAAAGGGATGAGTTTAAGAATAGAGTGGAAGAAAATCCAGCCTCAAGGAGTCTCATTTGTCTACTACAATGGTCAATTTACAGGTACAGTACTACAAACAGACAGACGATTTAACATGTCATTCTCTAGCATAGCTATTGACTGTTTCTTGGGGAACAGCACCCAGAAAATGACTGAATGAGAAGACTCTTGACTGTTCATATAGAAGAGTTGTCCTTTTGAGAAAAAGAATTCTTTCCTGGGGAAAAAAAAGGAATTTCTTTGTGAAATAATGAATTATTAATTACCTTTTTAAGGAAGTTAAATATAATAAAACTCAAGACTAAGAAAAATGGCACTGCAGATTCCTTGGCATTTTTCAACAATGAAATTACATACCGATGTAATCTCCCCTAAACTACTGTGGACTCTTTACTCATATGCTAAAAAGAGGTTTCTGAAGCCTCCTGTAAAGCAGGAAGCTTAGATATGAAAAATTCAGCATTTTTAATATACATAAAATATAAGCCCAGCTGTTTATTTTAAATTATTTGTATTCTTTTCAGAAGCAAAATTTCTCTTTGTATGTTCTGAAAAGGACTTATCTCAGCTTTTTGTGTTGGAGAAAATACAGGTTACCTTGTACACAATAAATGAAGGTTGAGAAGTAAAATAAAAGCACAGCAATTTTATTGGTTCATAGAACTTGCAGATGTGCTGACCTTGTTGATGAACTTGGGTTTTTTCTGCATATATTTAATTTCTTGAATTTCATAATAACCTGTAGAATTAAAAAAATCCCCAAATTTATTTTAAGAAGTCTGATGGCAATATCTTTGCTAAATCCACCAAGTTTTTCTTGCCAGGTTTAAAAGTCAAATACTCTGCTGTGGTCTCACTCACAACTTTTTCTTTAAGGTAATTAAGTTAGTGATTGCCATATCTCTTGTGGAAAGTGATGTCTTTCAGTCACCTCACTACTGCTACATGTATTTTCTTGAAATACATGCACAAAAATGCATTCAGTCTTCTAACTGGAAAATAAATGGCAGATGGGGGTTTTTCGAATTGAGGGTGGTTTTTTTTGACTAAAGGCAAGGTTCATACTGTCTTGTGAAGGGGATTACATATTGCTCTTTGCTGATAGGTGACTAACACTGAACGAATGAGCAATAGTTTCATGTACAATATGACGTAAAATAAGCTGTACTGATTTCAGAATAAGCCAATGAGCCATAGACATTTGCTTTCAAACTGAAAGGGGAGCAATTTAGGTTAGATATACAGAGGAAATATACACAGGAAATTTTTCCCTGTGAGGGTGGTGAGGCACTGGCACAGGTTGCCCAGAGAAGCTGCCCCATTCCCAGGAGTGTTCAAGGCCAGGTTGGACGGGGCTTGGAACAACCTGCTCTAGTGGAAGGTGTCCCTGCCCATGGCAGGTGGGTGGAACAAGATGATCTTCAAGGTCCCTTCCAATCCAGACCATTCTGTGATTCTGTGATTCTATAAGCAAAGAGCAGAAACCTCTCTGTCTGTTCTCCCTAAAGGTGATCTTCGAGGCCGAGCAGAGATGCTGAATACAGGAATTCGAATTAGGAATGTGTCTAGAAGGGATTCTGGGACCTACCGCTGTGAAATCAGTGCCAAGAGTGAAGAGGGGCAACGCCTGGGAGAGGCTACTATTACTCTCACAGTATTGGGTACAAACTTTATTACTTAAGCTTCTGTAAAGAAACTGGATGATGGGGTTTTTGGGTCTTTTTCAGGCTGGGTTTATAAACACACTTGCACATGAACATTCTACAGCATCCCAAAACAGCTTGGCAAAAGTAATGCTTGCATTAGAAAGAGACATAACTAGGATTTAGGTACTTAAAAGTGAGTTTCAGTTCTCCAAACTGAAATCACTCAGTGACAGAGAATCTGGATAAGATGATCATGGTGTTTGGCACTGGAAAGTCAGCATCTGTCAACACTTATCAAATATTCTATTCACTTATCAAATATGCTAAAGTCTCCTCCTGGTTTTGGAAGGAGAGAGTTTTTGTGCAGTGACAGCCAGAGAGCTGGAAATCTGTGGGCTTTATTTACAGGAGAGATGGTGGTGCCTACTGGGGTGGCAGTTTTCTTTGTGGGTCTTTGTTTTCTTTTCCGGTTAGGAAACAGATGGAAAAATGAATACTGAGCACATTATTCTCACATTGTTTCTGGTATTTTTCCCACTGGATGAGTGGTAGAGGCTGATAGTTTTCCTTTTTTTCCTGTACAGGGACAAAAGAAAATACTTGCTTTTGTAGATTCTCCATTTCTCCTATTAAAAAAATAATAATTGATCTTTTAAAATTGTATGTAAAATCTCTAAGTTCTTCATAAAGGATGATAAATGCATGAACTTCTGATTAATGCCAACAATGAAGTAACCCCACTTACTCCTTCTTCTACTTTCTCAACAGCTTTCCTCTCTTAAATGGCTTCTTAATTTAAAGTTGAAATTTTCAGGGCCAAAGGAGAAAGGGGTGTGGGGGTGTATGTGTTGCTTACAAAGCTTTTTGAAAGTTAATGTGAGTTAGTTAGTATTTCACTTGGTTTTCTTTATTTCTGCTTTTTATCTTAAAATCAACAAAGAAAAAACTATCAATACTTGTTAAGGTGTCAGTTGATCTTTTAATGTTCCATGGACGCCTCTTCATGATTATTTTTCTTCTCTATAATGTTAAGTACAAAAAATTAAAAAATTAAATTTCTTTTCTGTTCATTTTAAAAATCAAAAAAGAGACATTCATCTTCATAGGAGAAGGAACAAACAGTTCTCCTGCATCTGTGTGCAGGAATATTTGTTTCTATTTTAAACTGAAATGTAGTAACCAATTTGTTTTGGTCCTCAGACTGGGGTTTACACAGTGCCTGTGATGACTGCCAGTCTTGGTAATTCTTTCTGACAATCACTTTTCAAAAGTTTACTCCTTTTAATACAAAACGTCTTTTTCCTCTTCCTCATTTTTTTAAATACTAGGGCAGGGAAGGGGGCAATTGCTGGGCAACAGATTCTCTGAATTATCCCATCTCTGTCTGTGAACAAGATGATCCATACAAGAAATTGAGTGAAACAAACTCTCTGGGGTTGGATGAGAGTGCACAGATTGGAGACAGGATGACACAGCATATAGTGGGGGAGGCTGGCAGTAAGAATCTCTTTCATTTTTAGCAACTCATAAATTTTACTGTGCTCACAATAGCAGGATTCTGCCTTCTAGCCCTTCTCCTGCACCTCATTTCATTGATGTGGTAGTTCTCAAATGTGCACAAGTGCTCACCTCCTCACCCTGACTGTCAACCTGTTGTCACGTGGATAGTACAAGTACATGTATAATAAGTGCAATTTCACTGTCCAGTTGCTCCAACTACTCCGGTGTGTGAGGTACCCAGCTCTGCAGTGACAGGAACGGTCGTGCAGCTGAGCTGTAAGGAGACTGAGGGATCCCCTCCGTCTGAGTACCAGTGGTACAAGAATGGTGTTGCCTTGATGGAGAAGACAGGAACAGGCAGTTCTAGAGCAGCAAACACAACTTACACCATGAATAAAAAGTCTGGCACTCTGGTAAGTGTAATAACCAACTTTGTCATAGACAGCTGTCAAGGAGACCAGATTTTACTGTTCAGTAAAATGATGCACAGGGGTTGTAATCCAAAAATTCACAAGGTCTTTGCTGGAGGTCAATGTCATGCTGAAATATGTGCTGAGAAATGTAGAAGGTAGTTTCTGCCTCAAACCAGTGACAAGCTATAGACCTTGAGTGATACACACAAACTGGGTAAGGTTCAAGGCTGCAGTAGTGAAAACTGAGAATCTAAAAATACATGACAAATTTTACCTTGTCAGTTGGTAAACTTGTGCCAGGTGAGAATGAGCTCTCAGTATGGCAACAGAGCTATATTTGACAGAATCTTAAAATCTGGAATAGTAGCTTCGCACATTTCAGGGGGAGTGCAGAACTCAGGGCAGTACAGAATCTCTGCAATCCAGTGCCGTTTACAAGTTCCCATCCAGGACCTGTGAAGCCACTTGAGACTGTAAATAAGCTTAGTGGGTTCTTTGTTTTAGTTGTAGTTTGTTTTGTGGGTTGTGGTGTTGGGTTTTTTTTTCCTTCAGAACTGGCTGTCTCTATCACTCTTCCCCCATTAGCTGATCCTTCAAAAAAACTTGATGATACTTAGGATGCTGATATTTTCAGAAGTGAAGAGTTGTTCTAAGAATACACTACTTTTGTGCAAAATCAAACATGGAAACTGAAGTATGACTAAGCATTCAGATGTTCTGAGGATCCTTCAGCACACTGTGGAAATCAGGTGGACCACTCAAACCTACTAATCACTTCTGAAAATATCGAAGTAGGCATACATTAAAAAGAAACAGTTAACAAGTCTAATGATTAAATTGGCATGAGGTCAGTCTCCATTCATCTCTTTGTTATGGATTAAGTGAGAGCTTTAGACAAGCCCTGCCTTAGGCTTAGATTTTTGGCAGCAGCTCTACTAGGTGACCTGCACCTAAATCAGTCTAGCTTGTGAGTTCTTAAGAGTGGACAATTAGGTCTATTATAAAATTAGTTATTTATTGAATAGACAGAAGGTAACAGACAAGACGCCTTAAACAGAGTAACTTTCTACACAGTATAAAACAAAATAACTACTAGTAAATCACATAAACCAATGCAACATTAAGGTACCTATATTAGAGCTAGCAAAGAAATAGTATAGATTAGGAGTCAATGTAACTTACTACTGAATTGCGGATAGTGTACACAGAGTCCTTTCACTCAGCTCTTGAGAGAGTAACCACAAAGCAGTGTCCCGACTTTGGGGAGAAGACCCCACAGATTTCCAGGAATTGTGCAGAAGACTTCTGCTTTGTGAAAGTATGGTGTGGCTTTTATAGTTTGCAAAGTGAAGGGTCTGTCAGTCAGAAATTCCAGCTTGTCTTTCCACATCCGCTTCCACAGGAAGATGTTTACTGTCAGCTGAAAGCATCAGTCCCACAGTGTTGAAGTAACTCACCACAAAGCAAACTGTCCTGAGTTACTTCACCAAGGCTCAGGTGAGGCTCATGTGAGAGCAAGATGCCCTGAGTTATTGCACCAGCGAACAAGCAACAGATAGGCTTTTCTGTGGTGGGGGGAGATGTCCTGTTATAGTCTTGCTTCCACATTTTCATTTCTACAGAAGTAGTATTTGATAAATAGTGTGGTTTAGCATTTCTGTGTTGGAAGAAGACATAATGTGCATTTTTGGAGGGTTGAGAGCCACCCAAAAAACTCTATTTCTGAAAAATTTTGGCTGACAATGCATCGTAAGTAGTATGTGTCAAGTTTTTTTGAAGGATCAATCAATGGGGTTGTTGTTTTGATAAAATGAACAAACTTCTGATTTCAGGTGTTCTAAAATTAGATCATATCTAAAAAAGTGGATATTATTGGAAAGTTCTGATTCACTGAAAAATAATTTCTTTGTAGATACACTCCACTTAGTTAAATGTCCATGTAAAGGAACCTCTTGGGCAACAAGCAGAAGTTCAAGGACCAGGGAATGTGACTAGGGAGCTGTTATAAGGTTGAAATGGACCAGAATTTCTTATTGTCCTTCATGGGTTTTTGGGTTTTATTTGTTTGAAACAAACAAACCCACACATTGACATGTCAAAATTTCTATCCTGCAGGATCTTTTTTCTGTTCGCATAATGGTTTTGGACTCTTTCCTAACAGCTGTTTAATACAGTTACAAAGAATGACACTGGAGAGTATTTCTGTGAAGCCTCCAATGGGATTGGATTATCTCAGAAATGTTCAGTGAAGCGAATGCAAGTTGGTATGTGTCAAAGAAAATAAGGGTGAAAAACAGTCGTGCAGTAGGATTTATGTAATTGCATGGTGCAACTAAGAAGCTAAGCTAAGAAGCTAAGACCAGATTGTATTAAATATTTTTATTTGGTTATGGCATTTTGGAGGAGCAGAAATAATAAGTTCCTTATCACAGTAATTAGCTTTTCGATTCCATAAACAGTGAACTTCACAGAAAAGCCGCAGCCATATGAGAACATTAATATTTATGAATGTTTCTGTGGAAGAGTGTGCCAGTCCACTGGGGTGTTTTCTTTATATAAAGCCTCCCTTTTGGGATGCATTCATGGGAGATCTTAATGTAATAGTCTATAACAACCCAAAATGCATGAAGGTTTTTGCAAAATATACAACTAGTTCTTGAAAATATCGTAGGAAAGCAAATGGTAACAAATCCTAGTAACTACTGCAGAGAAGATCCTGTCCAAGTGTTCCATAAAGCAGCACATGGAACTGCAAAGTTCTATACAGTGCCTTCTCAGAACTTTACTGGAAAGCACTGTATCATGGCTTTTTATGCATTCCTGGTGGATTATGAGCAAGTGTTCCTCAAGCTACTGAGACAGAATCACTCTGTGAAAATAAGCACCTAAGTCCTAAATTGCTGTCAGCCTAAATTGTACAAAAAAATGATACGTTTTGGGGTAAAAATCTCAACCATATATTAGCATATGCCCAAAGTCAGAATCCAAATAAGTAATTGGAAACTTAACAAAAGCCTATGGAAATGTTCCTGCTTGTTGATGTTTTTAGTTTTTCTAAAATGGATGATTGTCTGAAGCTCTTTGTCATTACATCAGGATATAGGCATGGTCCTTGTCCTGGATGAGCTCAAGCCATCACCTTCAAAATAAAAATGGCCAGATGTTTCAGTAGCCTGATGTAGAGTTTAACTTTGGGCAACTTGGCTTTATTGTGTTGGATTTTAAAAGCCTTGCTATTTAAAAATTTAGAAATCATTGAATTTCAAATAGCTCATTTGAAGAGTTCTTTAGAAGTAGGGCCCAACTGCCATCAGCTGTTCCAGTTGTGTTAAGCAAATTAACTATATGAAAAAACTTGCTTTAAGACTTAGAAGGATTTCAGGATATTTTCTCTGGGTAAGACTTATCTGGGGCAGATATAATGAGGAGTATGTATCTTTTGATCCTTCTTATTCTGTCCTTATTTTTTGACCCAAACTAAGCAGCTGATGTGTACCAAGCACTTCTGTTAAAGTGGCTGGGACATAGTAGTGCTTCTTTGTTGCTTAAATACATAAGTGTGCTTTTTTGTTGCTTAAATACATAAGCGTTACTAATTAACTTACACCTCTTGGGCCAAAGACCACCTGTAGATACAAAAGATGCTTGCAGTAATTAGGGAAAAATCCAGCCAGTGGAAATTTTTACAACTTAGAACATTGAACTTCTGTTTTATAATTACAGATGACCTTAATGTAAGCGGTATCATTGCAGCTGTAGTATTTGTGGCTGTGGTGATGGCACTGTGTGGCCTTGGAGTATTTTATGCCCAAAAAAAGGGCTACTTTGCAAGTAAGTAGAATAAAATCACTCATTCCTTGTGTCAAAAAATGTCTATATTTAGCAGAGTTTCCATGAGGCTCTCTCTTACCCAGAGAAGCTGTGGATGCCCCATCCCTGGAAAGGTTCAAGGACAGGTTGGAAGGAGTCCTGAGCAGCCTGGTCTACTGGAAGGTGTCCCTGCTTATGGCAGAGGGTTGGAACTAGATGACCTTCAAGGTCCCTTCCAACCCAAACCGTTGTATAATTTTATGATTCTGATGACGTCCTCCTTTCCATGAAGGTTCGAACTCCATGGTACTAAAGCTGGAGGGCATTAAAACAGCAACATTTTGTGCAGACATTTTTATTCTGCCAACATCTATTGCAAAAGGTACTTTAGAATGACATGGAGATGTTTGTGTAGGTGCTTATGGCTACCAAACAACAATGTAGAGAAAGCAATGAGCCAGACCCTGGTTCCTGGAACATCTCCACCCTAGTTTTGATAGGGAATCCCTAAGAAAGGCAACATAAAAATAAGCCAGTTTTAGTCTACAAGGCCTTACTAGGTGAGTTCTGAAGAAAGGGAAACTAAATTAACTGTCTCCTTCCTCTGGGTCATGAAAAAAGTTTGCTTTTAAGGATTTCTGCGAAAAGCTTGGCACCCAGCAACCCTCTCTGTAGCCTTTACAGTGGTACTTGTCAGGTTGATCATGGCAAGAACAGTTGCATCAGAGTCTGAAAAGGTCAGCTGCCTGAAAGTACCAGATGTAGGAGACGAGAAAAGTCTTATAGAATAAGTAAAGGGCCTTTGCTCACTTTTGCTCACTGAAAGCACTTTGGGAAATGTACAGCCAACATGCAGACAAGAACAAGTTATGTAAGCTTTGAGTGAACAGCGCCTTATAGAACTGCTAAATGGTCAAGGGAGCACGTGAACAGCAACGCAGGAGGTGATAAGGGATGTGGCATGTGGCCAGTGTGTGTTTTGTTTAGTTAACAAGAATGCTAAGAAGAACATTTTTAGCCAGAATATTTTTAGCACAGTATAAAGCCTTGCATAGTTGTACAGTATAAAAGGCCTTGCATAATTGTCATAAACAATTCTCTTTGCTGGAGTCAAGAGAGTGTATGCCTCATTCGCTACAACCAGAGGCTGCAGAGCTGCTGGTTAAGAGTTCACTCGAAGCTTCATTTACCCTTGAAAGCAACCTAATCTTTCTTTTGCTTAAACTCACTATGCCAAAAAGAGGCATTAGGTTGAGAAACTCCTAGAAACTGAAAAGCTGAATACTCTAGGAATAACTATCTCAAAGAACTAAATCAGCTAAGGAAACTCTTCTTGTGTAATTCTTTTTTTTTCTTTCTTTTTCAGAGGAAAGCTCTTCGCAGTAAGTATCTTGATGCCAGTAGGACATAAGTCACTGCAAACTTCATTTACATTTCAGATGATTTCATAACTATAATGATTTTTACAGCCTTTCCAACATGATTCTTGTGCAGTAGCTTTCTTTGACAGTGAGTTAAACCTGATCCTACACACTAGCTGGTTTCCTTATTAGAAACCGGTTTACTGGTCAGAAAGTGAGTCATTACATTACTGTGGTAAATATGCAGAGATGTGTATTTTTACACATTACACCCCTAACATTACAGCTTACACCCCTAATGCAGCTATTGGCATTCATGTGTCTTCTCTTCAAACTAGACAAAAGACAATCAGAACCAAAATTAACTGCTCCCATATTTATGTCTACAGGTTATTTCAGGAAGCATTTTATAAAAATACGGCGTTTGGAAACATTCTGACAGTGCCTGGTCTGTCCCTTTCCTGTGGATTTATTTCACTCAAATTTCTTAGTTGCAAGTCAGAATTCCTCAAGCTATTTTAGTTCTGGCCATGAGCTAGACAAAAAGTGTAACTGGAAGACTTGAAAAGACAAGCTGGTGATTGCCAGTGGTTTATGAGATAATGACTGATATCTGAAAGCATTCAATGGATTTGTTATTGTAACTTTTTTCTAAGAGTGGGAAAAAAACCCCTGAGGATTGCTGGAAATCCAGGAAAATGCATGCATATATAAGGTAACCAAAGGGGTAAAACCAACACTAGAAAAGTCACTATTTAACCTGTATTCCTTTCCTTCTCTGTTAACAGAAAGAAGACAAATTATCAATCTACAAGTGAAAAGGCAAGTCTTTTGCATTCACTAACGTGTTTAAAAAGCTTTAGATATCTTTAAAATTCCTTAGAGCTGTAATGTCTTTGCACATGTACATAAACTCCTCACACCTGTCACCAGTACCTGGAGATACTTCATCTCCATCTGTATTTACAGCTTCCTATTGCACAGTCTCCAGTGCCACACAACTACAGCACCTTGCTCCATACTTTGCATCTTCTTGTACATATTGATTAACTAACTGAGACACAGTCCAAGACAGCAGTGAGAGAAAGATTGGGCCCTAACTCTTTTAAAAATAATGTGGATCAAAAGACTTGACCAAATGTGGAAGCTGAATTTACTACTTCCACCCACACTTTCTTGAGTGGGCTCAAGAGCTTTAACGACATGTACATTGTTCCAGCTTTTCAGATTGGTGCAAAAGGAATGGAGTTCTAACTAAACTTCATCTAGGAGTTACTTAATATCACTGTCTACAGTTTAAGGGCATTAGTAGTTTAAGTAGCATTAGTAATACTAATGTAACTTTAAAATATCCCTGAACACCACCCATTTCCTTAATCAAAATAAAACATACCAAATTGTATAAGCTTTGTATGTATATAAGAAACTTACTGAGATCAACTACCTGCTCTAAATCAAAAGGATAACACTTTGAAGAGCTATGGTATCTGTTTATCAGTGTTAATGCATTTAAATATCAGATGCCGAGCAGAGCTGTTTGATACCTGTATTTTTGAGAAGCTTACTACTTCTGTTCTGTGTAGAGTGCATTTTACACTCCCATCCCAGAAAAGAATAAACATTAACTAACAGTGCCTCAGACACATTTACTGTCAATCTTGATGTCTTACTTCCTTCTGAAATGTACACTAAATATTAAAATCTTTGAACTATTATTTAGATAACCTTGTTTGTTTCATTTAGGATTTCAAGCATACCAAGTCCTTTGTTATATAGAAGATTTCAGCCTCTGTGAGGGACATCAAATGACTACTTGTTATACAAAAGTATCAGTGTCCTCATTTCATCTGGGATAATATACTTCATAGTAGCTGTGTCTTGGATTTAGTGTGAGAATAAAGTTGGTAACACACTGACGTTGTAGTTGTTGTTGAGTAATGCTTACTCCAAGTCCAAGGAGTACTCAGATTTCCATGGTCTGCCAATGAGGAGGTGCACAAGAAGCAGGGACAGAACACAGCTGGGACAGCTGATCTGAGCTGTCCAAAGGATATTCATAGAATCACGGAATCATAGAATAAGCTGAGTTGGAAGGGACGCATCAGGATCATCAAATATAGTCCTGCACCCCAAGAATCACACACTGTGCATGAGAACATTGTCCAAATACTTCTTGAACTCAGACAGGCTTGGTGCTTGGTGACCACCGCCACACCAAAATGTCATGCCCAGTATATAAACTGGGGAAGTTGGCCAGGAGGAGCTGATCCCTGCTGCGGGCCGGGCCGGGCTGGGCCTTGGTCAGCGGGTGGGAGAAACTCTTGTACATGACTTGTCTTTCTTGGGCTTTACTCCTCTCTCTCCTTTTCATTGCAATTAATATTATTGTTGTTATTATTATCATTAGCAGCATCCTATTTTACTTTGTTTCAACTATTAAGCTGTTCTCTCAACCCACCAGTTTTACTTTTTTTCCCCAGTTCTCCCACTACAGCTGGGGTGGGGGCAGTGAGCAAGCAGCCGCGTATGGCTGAGCTGCTGGCTGTAGTTAAACCCTGACAGTCCTTTTTGGCACCCAACATGGGCCTCAGCAGGCTGAGATAAAAACAGATCTCACTAGAGCATGTTAAAACAAATTTGTTACAAGCATTTATTGTATTGGTTCAGTAGTTGCTGGTCACCATATTGATTCATTTGCTCTGGGCCTGGGCGAAGGCTATCACTGTTGTTCTGTGTTGTACTGGCTTATGATATGATAGAATGGCTGGTTGTGAGCCTGCCTGGTGTGTGTCCCCTCTGTCCTTTGGGAGCCATCTGGTGGGAACCATCCACAGTTACATCTACTGCCTTTTACCCTCAGGGAGCCATCCCATGGGAAAAACACCTTCCTTCCACTCCAGGATGATTACAGTAGCAATTGAAAATTTTAACGACTTTCCATATCCTGTGACTACCCTTGAAACTGACCTGGTCCTTTTGCTAACCAGTATGTTGTTGCATATGGTTCAGGCCTTCTTTAGGGTTAAGCAATGATCTGTGGTTACCAAAACCCTGGTGACACATACTATGGCTACACAAACAGGCCAACAAGAGGCAGCCACTCAATCCTTATTCCTGAGTGTGCTGTAGGATATACATAAATATTTCAGCTGTTGTCCTGATGAGTGCATTACCACCTGGCTGCCCTGATGCTGAGGTAACAGGGCTAGCAGATTGGAATTACAGGGTAGGGATCCCTTTCTAGGAAAGTGGGCATTGAAAAGGTGATTGGACAAGGGACATGAGTCCTAAGCCTCTAGAAGCGACTCCTGTCAAGCATGAAGGAAAGGCGTCCTTACAAGAAAGATGTTACATATCACCACACAAGTGGAAAGATACCTAATACCTGAGAAAAATAGCTGTGTTAAAGATTATTTATTTTGACCTGAACAATACAAGGTTCTCCACAGATCCAGACCAATTCCTCTGCACATGACCCATGTGGTGGAAATTTGTAGAGTGTACCAAAAGCACGCAGCAACCCACTGGCAACATCAATCAGCTAAGACACCACACCACCATCTGCGGATGCAGTGGCTTGCCATCTCTGGGAATATGAAGACAACCTCTCTTCCTCATCTCATCTCATCTCATCTCATCTCATCTCATCTCATCTCATCTCATCTCATCTCATCTCATCTCATCATCTCATCTGTGGAAAAACTATCAGACAAACTGTTCCAAGAGTTCCAGCAGTTCAAAGAGGATATGTTCTATTTCCCACCTGTACAGACCCATGTCTCAGCTAATGACAGTAAGAGCTGGCTCAAGAGGGAGGCTATAAAAGGTACACACCATGGGATACCCTGTGAGTTTAGCTGAGAGACCACAGGGAGGGCATGAAGAATTGGGATGGAACACCTACATTGACCCTAGAGATGTGGATACATGAATTGCAAGGGAAAACAATCCCAAATGGGGGTTCTTCCAGGAAAGCTGCTACTCCCATCTCCAGTGGATGGTTACCCAGGCAGAGTGGAAGGGTTGATTTTTCTCATGATCCTATGGAAAGAAATTCTAATCCATTTCTTCAAAAAGTAAGCTCTCTTAGATGTTGTGGGGTTTTGGAGAATGCATATTCCAAACTACAGTCTGATTGTAAGCTCTCTTTATCAAGTGACTCAGAAGAATACTTTCACATGGCACCCTGAGCAACACCCAGCCTTTGAACAAATTAAACTAGAAATACTTGGAAAACACCCAAAGACACTTGGGCCAAAGAACATGGCATTAAGTGGGTATATTGCATCATGCACCAGCCAAGAAAACCAAATGATCCAATGGACCATTAAAGACTACACTGAGAGCAATGGGCAGGGAGACATTGGGATGCACATTGGGAAAGGCCACCTCGTGAGTCAGCGCTAGAGGATCTGCCAACTGGGCTGGCCCTGCCCAATCAAAGCTTTTAATGTAGAAGGGAATAAAGTTCCTGCCATGCACATGAAGAATGTGCTGGGGAAGAAAGTCTGGGTTATTCCTTCCTTGGGCAAAGGCAAATTTTATCTGTGGGATTATTTTTACCCAAGGATGTGTGTACACTTGGTAAGGTGGGAGGATGGGCGAGTCTGGTTTGTGCACTGAGTAGATTTGATTTGGGGTGAGAATAGCCAGTGAATTGTGTGATGTTAATTGCTGTATAATGCTGTGTATTAACACGTCTATGTCACCTGTGTGCCCACCATTGCACTGGGCGCCTTATGGTACCTGTCTCCACCCCTCCAGCTTTAGGGATCTGAACCCAACTCCCCTTCAATTGCTATATTAAGAATGAATTTTGATGAAATCAGACAAGTACAACAGTGGTGGAATTAGAACTGGCTTCAACATGCAACACTCCTCTTTCTTGCCCTGAAAGACTGTTCATGACAGATGGAGCCAAAAGTCACAGACTAAATGAACTCAGTAGACTTCTATAGGGATTGTCTACATACTAAGAAAATTGTATCTGTATATGCATCTATAAAAAGATGGGAAAGCTGGTGGTGTATTGCAAAGTGTGGGACCTGGCATGACATAAATGGTATGAACTAAGCAGCTGATAAAATTCTGGTTTCAGCTGGGAATTCATTTTTTCCTAGTACCTGGTAGAGCTGTTTTTTTAAATTAGTCTAAGAATAATGTCAGTAACACGCTAGTGTTTCAGTTGTTGTTCAGCAGTACTTACACTGTACTAACACTCATTAGCAAAGACTTTTCAGTGTCAGATGCTCTGCCGATGAGGTGCTCAAGCCATGAGGGAATAGGGCCAGGACCCTGACGTGACCTAAGGGTTATAGAACATCATGCCCAGTATATAAACTGGGGGGAGTTGGCTGAGTGGCCAGTCGCTGCTGGGGATGGGCCGGGCATCAGTCAGCAAGTGGTGATGAACACTTGTGCTGTGCATCACTTGTGCTTCTCAGGTTTTATCTCTCTCCCTTATTATTACTTAGGTTCAATTATTTTAACTGGCTTATTTCAACCCATGAGTTTTGTTTCCAATTCCCTCCCCCACAGGAGGGGGAGGAGACAGGGAGTGAGCCAGTGGCTGTGGGTGCTTAGTTGCCAGCGGGGGTTAAACCACAACACCAAGGGATCTTTTCACCTCTGCTCTGTAAATGTTGCATTACATACTGAAAATAAAAACTGCCAATATTTAGCCAACCTAGCTATGATGGTGTCTTGGTTTGAAAGACAGGTGTCTGCCAAGAGAGGTTGAACCCTCCCCCAGGACAGAGAATGTGATTTCCTTTCCTCCCTCCCTCCGAATTATTCAATTTTGTAAATCAAGGGCTTTCAGGCAAAGGTATGGGAAAAAAGGAATATCAGTTCTTTACTAGTATCTATAAACAAGCAATAACAATAATAGCAACCACAACTAGAACCAGAAACCAATAGCAGATGACTTGTGAGCTGCTGAGCCTTTGCCCGTGTGGTGTAATCACGGTTGCAAGCAGCAGGGGCGCTGTTGAGCTCCCGGTCGGGCGGGGCAGGTGCGATGACTCCCGAGCGGCTGCAGGTGGCGCTGTGGCGCAGGGTCAAGTCAGCCTCACACAGCTGGTAATGGCGGGCAGGCTGAGAAAGACGCAGGGCAGCGAAAACAGCTCGGAGCAGCGAGAAAGCAGGGCGGCAGGGGCGGGCGCCGGCTCTCTCTCCGGCCAGCCAGCGAGGCACTGCAGTCACAGCAGACGCCGCGGTCTCGTGCGGCAGAGGGCGGGGGGGCAGGCAGCAGAGGCCGCGGGACTCTCCCGGCAGCAGCAGCGAGCAAACGCAGCCCGGGGGAAAACGTGCCCTTCCCCGTGGGGAGAAAAGGTTGAATCAAAGCTCACCCAGTCAGGAGAAGAGAAAAAACAGGGCACAGTTGGATTCCCTCTGGTCCCAGCCGAAAAGCAAAGAGCAGCCTCTCCTCTCAGCGTCCGAACCACGAGAGAGAGCCATTCCAAGCGCTGGGTGTTCCCTTACCCTGCCTTGCCCAAAGCACACCTTTTGTCTTTTACAAAAGACTTGATTGCTCTAAACATCTATTTGTTGCTTAGTAACAGGAATGGGAAGAAATTCTCAACCCCTGACAGATGGCATTTCAAAAAAAAACAAACCCCAAAAAAATCTTAAAGATAAATTAACTTGTATATTCTATTTAGTTCTGTGTGAAGGCTTCTCATTTTGTTCCTATGTACATGCAGCAATACAAGATTCACTCTTGCAGCTTGGAGCAATCTATTCAGATAACTTTCATAGATGACCTCACTACTTGTGTCTTCACCATTGTCAAGGGCTCAAGATCTCCTGCAATTCTGATTTACTAGGACTTTGAAACTGTATTAGATTTGCCAAAGCCATGTCTAAGTGTGTAGCTGTGCAGAAGTAAACAAACTATGCTGACGAAATAAATCTTCCTGTAATTAAAGCCCAAGCAGTGTTTCAGTGTCTAATGTGGAAGTCTCTCTCTCTATAGGCTGCATATATAATTTCATTCTGAAAAAAAATTGTGTCAGTACAATTCAAACTGTAGTATCTAGACCCTAATTGTTGAAGTGTTTGTTTAATGTAGTTTCTCAGATAATTATTATAAATGAAGAGCTCCTCAGAAGCTGAAGTGTTCATGGCAATAGTTCAGTCACAGAAATTCACACCTTACAACCTCATTAGCAGATTTCAGTTTCTTCTGGAAGATTAACACTTCATCACCTTTGTGTTCATTGATGCAGTGTAGAATTAGGGCATTTGTGCCAACGCTTTTGGCTGTGCAGCTCCATCACTACTGTAGGGCTTTGCTACAGTCTTAAGGTTCATGGAGTTTTTTTTCTGCAGAAGCTTTTTGGATGTGACAAACCCAACAAGTAGTTCCTTCACAGTGTATCATTATGAGTGTTACAATATCTCAGCATTAAAACATAGCTCACAAAGGAGTTTTGCAGTTAATACTGAGCAACACTACTCAGCTGCCTCTGTCATGTAAGAGTTGATGATCACAGCTAACAATACTCATCATGCAGTAAAGAGCTTCTTCACACCACTGAAATCAAACTGAAGCACTACATTTATTAAATTACAACTGGTGCCATGTTCAGCAACTCCATGGCTGTACACTGTTGTTCAGTATATAAGCTGCAGAGGTCACTTCGGAGTCTCCTCAAACTTGGGCTCTACAGGAGGAATGGGAAAGAGAGAAAATTCCAATTAGTCTCTTTTTACTCCATCTTCAAACACCACAATTAATTTGTAATTCAAAGAAAATTAACCATTAAGTTGGCAAGCTAAAGCAGTACCTTGCAGCCTACACCCCTGCTTACTGATTAAATGTGGGCAGCAGTAAACAATAACTATGCTGGAGATAGGTATTTTCCACCTTGCGGGAGTTATGTATAAAGGCTACACCTTAGTAACATTCTGCCAAAACAGCTTCCAGCAACACCCGAGACAGGGGAGAAGACAGCAGGGAAACGGAAGAAGTCAACCAGAACATTACTGGATGAGTATTTCCAACATAGTTCTGATACAAGAACAAGTAACCAAGCTCTTCTTTCCCTTTGATTAATGTATTATCAGTGTATATTAACAGAGAGGACCACACAATTTCAACTCCACTCAGCAAGATACTCTCCACATGCAAACACTAACCAAGGAGTTCTTGACGTCAAAAGTACAAACTCACAGAGGTTAGGGCTTTGGAGACCTGGGCTACTAATGCCTGTTCTCCTTAATACAAAGTCTGAGAGGCAAAGCTCAGCTTATAGTAATCATCACTAAGACAAAAAATTGAAGTTCCTACCCATATAATTACTCGGATTTGAAATCTTATTGAAGTTACATCAAGGATAGGCAGCAGTGGTAAAAGAACATAGTCATATGCATGTGTGTGTGTTGTTCTGTTCCTATGGTCACACAAATTCTTTTTCCTTACAAAAACAAGTGAAATTTTAATATGCATAGTTTCACATATGACACAGAAATTAAACTGAACATAGAGAAACGACATCCCTAAGATTGTGCAAAAATATAAAAAGAAGAACCATAAATCCTACTTTACAGGTACTCTGTTTTATCTGCACCAGTAACAACCTCACACCAACTTTACCCAACAAAAGTACTACCAAAATGCGAAACATTTTCAGGTGTGTTCCTAGTCTAAATTAGAATTTCCAGATAATCTGGTCAGCATTACAAGTCACTGACTATGGTGGCTTGGCCTTGGCTGGCTGCAAGATACCCAACAAGCCTCATGGTGTCTGCTCTTTCCCTTCCATGCTAAAACGAACTTAGAGCAGTTAAACAAGAATTCATATCCAACCAGCTGAAGAAAAAGGTTTAATAAAATTTAGCCACCAAATATTCATAAGTAAGAAGGTTAAGTCTTATGTTCATTTTCTGAAATCACTGGCTTTCCAGAGGAGCTTACAAAATCAAAAAAGTCAGTTTGGATGACGTAAGACTAATATTCACATTATAGTCTGCTGATCTCTTTGTCAGAATGAGAAACATACATGCCGTGAGCTATTTCTATTTGAGCTCTTTCTTTAGGGTCTGTGAAGGACAATTAAGATAGTCTGATCTGACTGCAAGTTTTATTAATCATCAGTATAAGGAAGACCACATCTCTGCTAGAAAAGACAAATAATCAAAATAGGAATCACATGGAATCAGATGTGAACTGTGCAAAAGCAGTAAGATTCCCAGAGGGCATTTTACATGAAATTAATGGTACAAATATAAACTAAATATGAATTAAGAAAACCTTTGAATAAACATGTCTCTACTTGCAATTTAAAATCAGTAAGATAGTTAACTCACCCTCAAATTTAAATTCTGGAAACTTGGTGAGATCTCCCTCACCATACGCCCGCTGGAGTCTTGCAAGGGATTCATTCATCTCCTTCTGAAAGTCAGGTCCTGCATCAACAGGCCCTCCAGCTTGCCTAAAAAAACATTAAAAGTTGTGATTAACAGCTCAGTTCTAACATTTCATGTGGAAAATCCTACGTTTTCAAGCCCATTTATGAATTAAAAAATCTTTTCAACAACCAGTCAAATGAAATAATTTTAAATATTTCCAAAACTCAAGACATGACATCTTAGGGCCTCCTTACACATAAACAAGATTCTCAGGGCAAAGTAAAAGCTTTCTACTATCAATGATAAAAATCCAAGCCTTTTGAGACAAAAGGTGGTCTTATGAGGCAAAAAAACCCTACACTGATGAGAATGCAGGCTCTCAAGGCTATTAGTTTTGCTTGTTCCAGGTATGAATTCCTAACAAAATTGTGATTTGCACCTCTGCTATCTCTGAATCAGTCATCTTGGTTAATAAAGCTTAACCGTTCTTGCAAAGAGAACATGTTTTGAACACTAAAGAAGCAAAAAAATCCCACCACAGTGGGAACTTCTTGGGATACAAATACTAGATAACTAAAATAATAACTCTTTAGATTACCAGCACTCAATTGTATCAGCACAGAATCCACACTAAGAATTGATAAAACCACCAAAAATCTGCCTCCCTACACAGACTGGTTTGTAGGTAAGGAAAAACACATCTTCCACCAGTAGAGCTAAGAAGTGTCTTACTTCCTTCCCAGTAATAGTTCACAAGAATAAATGACACAATTACTATAGTTTTAGCTTCCTGGTCAGTAGCGCATTCAAACATTACAAGAATCTAAGATTCCATTTGAAGGAACTGCTTATTAACTGAAGATGTTAAATGAACCATCCTGATAGTTCCATTAATTCTCGTTTGCTTTTGGAGGCTATTTCCATTCAGCTTCTGGAAACAAGACTAGAGAATAACTGTTTTCCCCAGCCAAAAAGAAGAAAGAGCTTGTTTGGTTTTTTTCTCCCCTATTTGTAGAGCATGCATATGGGTAAAAATTAACAGACCAGTATATTAATGTAGTGTGCAAGAGACCTTAACTGAGTGCCTTAACTGCCCAAGAAGAATGACATCAGATTTTTCCTTTTTTAAGGGAAAAAACCCCTGATATTTTCTATTAGGTATGCAAGAGCAAGCTTTCTCACTAGTCTCACCATCAAGAAAGTGTTGCAGGAAAACACACTTTATATTTAACACACTAAATATTTAGAGACCAGCCTACAAAACTATCAAACCATAGTCAAAAGTCAAACACTTCATGCCCGATGTTTTTATGTCAAAATCAACACATCTTCCCCTTTTGCCATCAGCCGCCCCCTCCTTATGAGTTTCCTTTACTTACTTGCTCTTCGTGTTGTACTCTCTGATCTTGTCCAAGAAGAGCTTCTGAACTGGATCGAGCTCTTTTGTCTTATTGAAGACAATCGCAGAGAGCCCAATGTTCCTGCGCAGGTGAACAGACACAGTGGAGTGGAAAAGGGAGGAAAGCCGCAGGATCTGTTGCAGGATCATGATGACACTGCTCCTTTAACCATTAAAAAAACACTGAAACAGGAAAAAAGAATTAACCATTGTTATATAAATGCATAAAAAAGAACAAAAAATATAGCTTGGAGCTGAAGCCAGCAAAGTTATTAAGGGGTATTTCTTTTACTAAGATATTATTAAGACAAACGCATAAAGAAGAAAAAATGTACTTTGGAGTTGAACTTCAAAGCAGAAAGGTATTCAAAGGTTATTTAAAACAGCATAGGGGGTGGGTGATGGTGTGAAATCCCATCAGCCATTAAACCCGAGGGCACCGTGACACCACGAGCGCAGCTCCACGGCCCGTTCTGTATAGAAACGCGACCAAACAACCCAGACAAATTGGGAATTCCACTGTTAGCATTGTTTAAGTAGAAAAAAGAGTGACAATTTTAAGCCAGCACAGCTCTCCCAGAGTCACCTTGGCCAGAGTCACCTTGGCCATACCACCGCAACCACCGCCTCCGCTCGGACCCGCGCGGTGCACGCCGGGAACCACCCCCCACCCCCCATCGCGCTCACACCCACACCCGGGGCTCCCCCTCCTCATCCCCACACATCGCCCGGCCCTGCTCGGCGCCCCCCGGGACCTGGGCCAGAGCGGGGAGAGCCCAGCACGCACCGTGGCGCACAGAACTGCTTCCAGGTGAGGGGAAGCGGCTTGGAACCTTCCGGAGCCGCCGGGAGACGTAGTTCCCGCGCGGGGGTCGCCGGGAGCCGTAGTTCGCGCGGAGGCGCGGCGGTGTCGCGCGCTTTCCCCGCGCAGGGCCCGCACGCCGCCCCGATCCTGGCGGGACCCTCTCCCGGACCTGTTCCCGGAGCCATACCTGGACCCGGAGCCGCGGGAGTTGCCGGACGCGGACGGGCGGCGGGACGTGTTGGTGCGGCGGGCGGACAGACGGAGGGACGGTGGCGGCGGGTAAGCGCGGCCCGGCCCGTGTTTTGTTTCCGTTTCTCCCCCGGCGGCTCCGCGATCCCATTTCCGTTTCGGGTTCAAACAACGACACGGAGGCGCCGCGGGAAGCGGGGCCTGCGGGGAGATGGGGCCTCGGCGGCCGCAGGGAAGGGCCCCCGGCATCAAGGAGGGAGTGCCCTCGCCACGGGGCTCGGGCAGCACGGACATGGGTTCGCGAGGCCTCCCCAGCGGGCAAAAACTTATCCCCGCTGGTAAAAACCTTGTTTTGGGTGAAACCGTAACAGGATGTGTCTTGTGGTTCTCCCCTTGCACTGGTGCGAAGTACCTCGAGTGATGTGTCTAGTTCTGGGCCTCTCACTTCGAGAAGGACGTAGAGAGGCTGGAGGGAGTGAAGAGAAGGGCAGCGGAGCCCAGATTCGTGAAGGGTCTGGAGCATAAGTCTGATGAGGAGTCATCTTGGGGAAACGGAGGCTCGGGGGGAACCCTATCACTCTTTACAACTCCCTGACAGGAGTTTGCAGCCAGGTGGAGATCGGGCTCTGCTCCTCGGCAAACCAGTGATAAGAGTTTTAAGCTGTGCCAGAGGAGGTTTAGGTTGGACACTAAGAGGTTCCACTGAAAGGGTGATCAGGCATTGGAACAGGCACGTGGTGAAAGTGGTGAAGAACAGGAAGGTGGTGGAATCACCATCCCTGGAGATGTTAAAGGAAAGACGGAATGTGGCACTTAGTGTCATGGTCTAGTTGACATGGTGGTGTTCAGTCATGATAATCTTGAAGATCTTTTCCAACCTAATTGATTCCATGATTTTGCATCATTTGCGTCCTGTTGTTCGGCCAGGTACATGCACAACCATGGATCCCAGTTTGTCTTTATTTTCTCACTTCAGGCTGTCGATAAAGAAGTTAAACACATCAAATCTGGCGTGATTTCCCCTCATCCTGTTCAGTGCTCCACTATCTTCATTGTAAATCTGAACTGTAAAGGACAGGTTGTCTGCTTTGTTACCTGCTTTGTGTTGGTATTAACAATTTGGATAATATGGATGGATAGGAACCATGTGCTGCACACACCAGAGCTTCTCTGGGGTACAGATAACTCCAGTGACTGGGCTTCAGTATCAGCTGATAATGTGTATGGGCTCCTGAACTGGACCCCATTTCACAAACATTAATTCTCAGAGACTGTTTGTGTGCATATTGTGCTGGGCTCATTCCTTGCTTAACCCCCTGTGTTCTAGGGAAAAGTCGGATCTTAAACAGAGCAAAGGGACTACTCTCCTGACTGTAAAAGATACTGGAGTAGCACTGGGCTGTCATACAAGGGAAAAAGGCTCTGTTGACAAGTGCCTTCTCATATGTTTGTGGAGGTCAGATTTCTTCCACAAATCCATCACAGTTTTATGTGCTCCTTTGAACAAATGCTGCTGTAGTGTTCTTGCCACACGAACCTCCCAGGCAAGCCAGGCTCTTCGAGCATTCTTGTCTCTCAGTAGCCCTCAGGAAAGGGTCAGGCAGCTCAGTCCCATCTGAACCTATGTTCACTTTCAAACTCTGTAGCATCCTGTAGGAACTAACTGCTGGACTTCATGTGAAATATTTATATCATAAGATGTCTCTTTATGCTAGCATAGGAAAGACTGAATAATTTTCCCTGTTAGGCTTCTATGAACTTTAATGAGTTTACACATTTTCATCATGTTGTTCTTCTTTACACCCATTGTGTCCCTTCTTTGTGTCTGTGCTCAGTGGAACCATCTTTCTTCCTCTTTGTATATCTGCTCTTTGTGCCTGTGTTCCCCTTTCCTACCCCTCCACAGATCCAAAAATACAGCAGAACCCGTGAGATTCAGCCATGAACTACATTTGAAGATGGAGTGAATAGGTACTAGTCCAGCTGCCAGTTTGGAGTCCAATCCATAGGGACTTGCAAATGCCTTACCTTAATTACCTTAATTCTGTACTGTTACTATGGGCAGTAATGTTTTCTCACTCTGCATCATTCTGCATTTAGCCATATTGAATATTTTCTGCCAGAAATCTATCAAAATGGTGAGTTTTTTCTGTAAGTCCACACTGTTTCCTCAATAAATGACATATGAATATGTCAGGTATCTTTGGGTGACTTTATGATAATCCTGTATTCCTCATCGTCGGCTTTTATGCCCAGAAATGTGACCCCGTTCCTTTAAGCCAGGTTCAGCAGCCAGAGAAGCTCTGCTGGCTGCAGGTTGTCTTGAAACTCTCCCCCAGATTTCTCAGCTTGGGTGTGTGGCAGGAGCAGCATTCCTGGGTCCTGCTTCCAGCTGCTGGTAGGTAGGTTGCTTGCCTCAGCTCACTGCTTGGGCTGTTAGCTAGTGAGAAGCTGTTTCCCTGGGACTGCTTCTTCATCTTCTTCTTGGACTTTTTTTCCAACTTGCTTTCTTGTCTGAGAGTCGGAAGAGCCCTGAGAGGACGGTGGGCAGGAATCCTTTGGGAAGCCACCAGAGCAACCCTGCCTGGCCCCAGGAACCCCTGGAGGGTGGAAACTATGCCTGAGGAAAAAGGGACACTGAGATTTATCAGCTGTTTGCTCAGGTTTAATAAGTCCTTTTCCCTTTTCCTGTGCCTTGTAGCATTTTTTTTGTTTTGTTAAAGAAACAATTTTTTTTCACTTTCCCCTAAGGAAATAATTTCTGGGCCCAGGTGGGGGAGGGGCTCACTGGAACTTGGGAGCATTTGCACCCCTTTCCCCCCCCGCCCCCCCACCAAATTTGTCTCAAACTGAGACATCAAGGAACAGAAATCCCAGCCTAACACCTTTGTGACCTTACTGGTAACCTCCCTTCATCACAAAAAACAAAACAAAACAAAAAAGATAATTTACCTTTGTTTTGTGTTTTTAATCTGATTGCTAATATGGACATTCACCCCTTTTTTGTCATACCAGTTTGCTTCTTTGGGAGTTTTCAGTAAGGGGCATTGCTCAAACCTTGGTTTTGAAATATTTTTTAACAGTGTGACAGATCACCTGTAACCATGCAGGTATGGGTGCATTCAGATATTTAAGCCTGTCTGCATTCTTCAGAAGTTGTGTTTCAGTCTTTCTTACTTACTGTGAGGATGATACACAAGATTAGATGATACAGGAATTGGACTCCTGGGGCCCTGTTTACTGGACATTACCCTGGCTCTTTGGAGATTTTCACAGAGACAGATCTGTGACCAGGTTCTGGGTTTGCTTCTAGCAGTGAGATACTGACAAAGGTGATCTTTTACTTCCTAACCTTAGTAGCTTCTTACGGAATGAACCACATGCAGACTTGATTTTTTCACAACTGATCCTACAAAAAAGTTTTTGAAGGAGATGATGAGTAGTTTGAATTTCTTTAGACAGTTAATGTAGCAGCTGTAAAACATAGTTGGTTACTATTCCTTTTGAGAAGTTTTAAAGATTATAAGTATCCTTATTATCTTGCCTTTAGTAGATACTCTTCCTAACAGTTGAGTTTGGCATAGAGTAGTCCCTGGGAAAGGATGATTCCAAGGTGGAAATCTTGGTGATCTCTTCTCTTTTGGATATTTAAATATTAGTCATGTTTTGCTTTTTCTCCACTGGTTTGGTTTCTTCCTCTGTGTTTCTACTTCCTGCTTGTTTTGCTATGAGTTCATGATGTTATTTATTGTAAACTGTTAATATAATTGGGCCTGGGTTTTTATCATATGTATTTCATAGTTATGGTATATGTGCTCATTTGTGAAACACAATAATACCAGACAAACTATGTCTTTACAGACCAAATGCTGTAATTCTTTCTTTCCCACTAATGTTCCCAACAGACTCCAGCGTTCTACAGGGCATGAAAATCTGCAGTGTTAGTGACAATGTCGTCACAGAATAGCTTCCCCTTCTTTGCTAACATCCTGCTTTAGTTTGGGACTTTGCAAGATACATTCATTGTGCTCATGTCATCAGCTGTTCACCTGTGGGAGGCATGAGTGGAAAGATTGGATAGTCAACAAACACTTTGTTGTTGACTTTATTCAGCTGTGAAGAAATCATGGATCTTCCCTTTAAGTTCCTCCTGCAGCATTTTATGTAAATGCTGCTTAAATTTATAAGCATCTTTCAGCCATGCTAGGAAGGTAATTTTGAATTTTCAGACGTGCTGTGCCATAAGTGGCCCATAGTAACAACAAAAAAATCCATAAATTTGGGTGCCTCCAAGAGATTCAGGCTTTGGGCTCTGTGCAAATGTCTGAATAGTCTGGTGTTTGCTTCTAGAACATTTGTGTGAGGACTGGTATACTAATATATTTTGTGAAATCTGTATTAGCTTTTGGATTTATTTTTAGATTAATTCTTCACTTTAAAAGGCTTTTCTGATATTTGGTTTTAAAAATGTTTGATAGGACACAAAACATTATCTAGTCTTGTTGATCTGTGACTTTCACAAAAAATTCTTTTCTGTTCATAGCTCTGTTCTTAAGACATTGCAGCCATGACTAAGAGAGAGGCAGAGGAGCTGATAGAAATTGAAATTGATGGAACTGAGAAACAGGAATGCACTGAAGAAAGGTATGTACTGTGTTTGCTTTTTGGGGTCCTTAGGCAGCAATTAATTAACTAATTAGATTTTTTGTTTCTTATCTAATTAAACAGTGGTTTTCTAGAAGTGGAAATGTAGCCACTATAGGAAATCAGTATAGTTCTGTCATGTTCCTCAGTCTTAGTTATTTAAATCTCAAACTGTTTTGGTTATCACTTGCTACGTTATTAGTATTTTACTTTTCCTATTTGAATGTCTGTAGTAGTAGGCTCTTGTGTGTGCTGCAAACTGTTCAGTTTCAGTGTATCCTTCTGTAATTGAGATGAATTTTTCCATTTCTCTAGTCCTTTGCTTTACTTTTATTCAGGATCATTTATTTTTAACAGAGCAGAAATTACACTCAGTATCAACTGTACTGTTGTTAGGGCCATTGAAACCATAAGATACCCTCTGACTTAATTACCTCAACCTGTATTTTTAGTTCCCAATATTTCCCTTTTAATTTTCACTACTATTTGGAAGCTCAGCGTGTCAGTTAATGTGTAGGATAGAAAGAACTGAGGCTGGTTAGATTAACTACCCGTTAAGAACCTATTCTGGAGAACTGATTCAAAGCCACCTACTAGCTTCTTATTATTCTGAGCTTGTTGTATATCTTTAGTACTTACAGACTATGTCTGTGTACGTTCTGATTTCCTTCTGTGTACATGAAGAGAGCCGAACTGTGAAAGGTCATTTTTATAACGAGTCCCATAACAATGACATTTATGAATGCCTGTGCCAATACTGTCATTGTTGTAGTGCAGGACAACCATGACATGTGACTTCAAGGCTCCATGCTGTTGTACTTCCTTCTGGTTGTCCCTTGTATGTGTTAAGCTTGTTATTCTTGTGCTGACTGGTGAAAGGACATGGAAAGTTGCTATGCATAAGAGTGAACAATTTTTTTCTTCTGTTTTCCCTTTCTGTTAAGTTTCTGTGTTTGCTTTTAACTTGAATGTCTTTTTAATACTGTCCAAGCAAAGCAAATAAAGTTAGTTTACTGTACATGCAAGTTACAATATATAATATGCTAACCACGGCTTACTCTCTTCGAAAACGTGATTTGAATCTTGGTGTGTAACCCAGCTTTTTAGCAGTAACAGGGTGAAAGAAAAGTTACACAAGTGTAAAATTAATGAGACCAAATGTAGTAATTCACTCTCTACTCAAATGAAGGGTACTCAAACTGAGACTGCATGATATTAACATTTCAGAGTCAGTCTTACTTTTTATTTAGTTTACTTCTAACTTTTATTAAGCCTTCTTACGTCTGCTCTATTAACATGTAGGTAATGATTTATTATATTGATTTGCTGTTTAAGCATTGTCGAGCAAACCTACACCACAGCAGAATTTGTGAGTCAGGCTCTTGACATCAATGAACCCATTGGAAATCTTAAGAAGTTGCTGGAACCCAGACTGCAGTGTTCCTTGGATGCACATGAAATTTGTCTGCAAGATATCCAGGTAAATTGAAAGCCTATGATTTAACCTCTTAATGGAGAAGTGTTTTACATACTTTTTCCCTTCCTTCCATTGTCTGTAGAGTTCATGCTTCATGTGGAATAATAATTATGATTAAGAGTTCAATTTTATGTCAGGTTCATTATCACCAGACCATTTAATATATACACACTAGTTCCATATCAACACAATCAAAATATTTTTGGAGTTCCTGGTGAGAGGTGAAGAAACCAGCTTGCAAGTGAAAGAAGAATGAGGGCAATGACCATAGTATTTTCTCGTGAGGTAGCCCACATCATTTGTTGCTGCCTGAACGAGTCTAATCTTATTTTGAATCTAAATGAGAAGATTTCTATATTATTCAAGTATAGAGGTAGCAAAGCATTACTCAAGAAGTCCCCCCTGTTTTGACAGGCATTGGCATATGTTAGACAGTATAACTTCCTTGCATTCCATTTAGATATGTATTTTATTTGAAGTTATAATCAGACATCTGTGGCTTTTCCAGACATAACAGGAGAATGTCGTTATAAGAATTTTTATGAAGGTGTTAAAAACTCAGAAAAAGAACTGTAGATAGTTTTCAGGTTGTGAAGATACTTCCCAGTATTGCATTGCTTCTTTTAGGTCAAAAAATGTTCCTGTAAGCAAAAATACCTTAAACGGAACAGAGTGGCAAGTTTCAAATATGATCAGTTTTTTCTGTTATGTACTGTGTCTACACAGTACTAAAAATATTTGCACACTTGTTCAGAAAATCTGCTTCAGGCACCAAGTGTTTCTAAAGTTTAAAGGAGAATAAGTTTATTGTAACTGTGAGACTAATACATATTTTTAACTTTTATGCTTTTATCAAGCTGGACCCAGATAGAAGCCTTTTTGATCAAGGAGTGAAAACAGATGGAACAGTGCAACTCAGTGTGCAAGTAATATCTAGGCAAGGTAAGCAGTTATATTTGTCTGTTGTACAGGTGAACTAATACTGCAGGAATACTTGTGAGCAAACGTAATCTCCTCCTATTCCTAGCTGTAAAATTGAGAAAATCACTGAATGGTCACAGAGCTTCAGAATGTCTTTTTCATTGTGTAGTGTAGTTACAAGTATTAAATAAAAATAAATTAAAAAGTAGTAAAATTAAAATAAGTGTAATGGACTAATGCTATTTGAAATGGTTTTTAGAGGAATTTCATACCATTTTTATAAGTAACAAAATCAAACTTAAATCCAGAACCCACACAACTCTCTGTCAAGTAGTGTCACTTACTGTATGAGTACTCAACCGAAGGTTGAGCAGTTACTCATATCAGACCAAATATCGAAGTATGCAAAAGATTTTTTTATAGGTAGGTGACAGTTTCATCCCTGTGAAATGAGTGAGTTTGTGTGCTTTAGGAACAATTGCATGAAAGTAAATGTAGCTAACTGAAAACCCTTATCAAGGTCCAGGATCCCTGTCTGTTGTCTGTTTTCTTTGAATCAGAAGTAAACCATTGTGACAGGAGCATTAACCAGGTAGGTAGGGATTTGTTGAGGCATAGTTTTTATTTGTATTATCTAGCATGACAAGATTTCCCCTTGTCAAATCCTCAGGAACTAGCAGCTTCAATGTTTTGCTTTTTGTCCTACTTTTCTGCTTTGCCCCCTCTATATGTCTTGAGTGGAAGGACAGCCACCGCTCTTTAAAGACACTGTTCATATTGGGCTATGGGAACAGCTACAGGTGTTTATTTCCATATTTTCAAACAGGGACAAGTTCTGACTGGAGTAAATTAGTTATCTATTTTGAGTTACATCAGCAAAGCAAATCAGCAAAATTTGGGGAGCCCATTTTGTTTCCATTGGCTTCATTGTAGATTAGACAGAGAAAAATTTTCTGCTTTGTATTAACAGTCTTTAGCAAGACACAATTTGCATTTAATGCAGAGTGTCAGGTTGAGTCCTCAGTTCCCCATATGTAATGGGAAGTGTACTCCCTTTCTGCTTTTAAAATAGAATAGAAATATCCTTCAAGGAGCTAGAATAACTGCTCTTAATTCAAGCCCAGTAAATTCTAGTATTCAATGTTTAGACTTCCATTTTCAAAAGGATGTGAGTGATAAATATCTTTACTATCATCTTCCATTTTCTTCCTGTGTTTTGTTTTTTTCCCTTTAATCTAAAACTGAGGTTCATGACCATAGCACAAGGAGCTTCTTGCTCTGTGCCATGTCACACCTTCCTCCCCCTCTTCTTCAAAGAAGCACTTGAATATTAAGTACTTCTGCGTCACTTTGAAACAGTCCTCAGTGTTGTTTTTCAGGCCTTGATACTTACGCAACTCACAAGAAATCTGACTGTTGAAGGCATGTAAAATATGGCAGGGCAGAATATCAGAAAACAAATAGCATTAATATAAATAAAAGGAAGATCTTTGGATCACTAACAGGAAAATGGACTTGTTACTCTTGACCACAGTACCCTTTTGAGCCAGAGGGAAAAACATGCCATCTTATGCCATCCTCATATTTTACTTGCATGGATGAGGTTTTGAGAGATTCTCAATTCACTTATGTTTATTTTTCCCGAACTTGTATAATAGATAGAATTCAGCTAGGAGTAATCAGTGATGCTAATCATTGTGGTGGATTAGACTCTCTTACTTCTTGAAAGAAAAGCTGCTATGTCTTGTTCAAATGTTCTATCAAATTTTGATCAGCTGGCTTTAAATTCAGATACCAGGTGAAATATAGTTGTTCTTCTATAGTTGAACTTCAGTGTAGGTCTGTTATAGCATTTCATACTACAGCAGATAAAATACCATTCCTGTTTTTTCATTTTAGTAGAAAGGTTGTTCTGGTGCTTTGCCTTGCCCTAACTCATTTCCTCTCATTGGAGGAATGGTGATGTGTGTGGTTTTCCTGCCACTGTGAGAACAGCAACTTTGAGTGCAGCCCAGTTCTATACTGCTGTGAACTGGGCCTCTTGCATGTCTGTGGAACTATGAGTAGCTGTGTTCCATTGTATGTTGTAGAATTTGAAAAAAACATTGGTTTTGAAGGCCTTCACAAAACAATATTTTGGGTTTTATTTTTCTGTAATAATTTCTGAAATAAGTAGGCTTTTGTTATTTTTTGTATGTAAAGGAACAAATCATAAGTGTAATGACACTGATTTAGATTAAAGGTGCTGTTTGACTAATGTCTTGTCTCTGGCTGTGGTTAATACTAGACATTTCAGGATGGAAAAACCAAGCAGGCTCCCTATAGGTCAGTCATCACCCCAGTATATTCCCGACCTCCAGACAGTTGGCAGTACTGGCAACATCTGCATGTGTCTTGGTAGCTCCTATCCTTGAAGCTTTGTATTGCTTGTAAAAGTTTATACTTCTGGGCTGTGTGGCATTGTGTTCCACAGCTTAGGTGCTGTCCAAGGAAGACTGATCGTCTCTTATGCAGTAAGTAAAGGGAGAAGAGATGTGAGGAAGGATGCAGACAAACCCAGGGAATTAATGTTGATCTAGTGTTGCAGTAAGTTAGGTGGCAGACTGTTAATTCACATTTTTACTTCCAAGCTGTTTCCTCTACAGACTCATTGCTTTGATCTCCATGTTTTTATTGTGGATAAAGCACAAAGTTCTTTTGACATGTAGTTATTTGACACACAGTGAATTATTTTGTTGAGCAATAATGAACTGTACTTCTCTAGAAGATTTTTTTCTTTACTTTCTTTTTTGAAGATCAAAAATAGAATCTTAGCCCTTAGTGGCTTCTCTTACCCATTTTTATCTGACTTTGAAAGAAGCCTATGTTGTGTGTGTTAATTTAGATGGCCTAGATAAAATACTCTCCTAAGTAAGATATCTGTTTGCTTTTTCTTCATGTTTGCTTCATCTAATCAACTGTTTACTGGTTGATTACTACATCTGTTTTCACATCCTTGATTTCACATTGCTGAGTTTTGTACTCTACGGTCTTTGTACTGTTTGTTCCCTTTCTAGTAATTTTTTCAAGCTGAATGCCTTTTAAAATCTAGAGGAATACTTGTCTGACAAAGTCCTGGTTTTTTCTTACTTGTAATACAAGTACATACTCTATTTGTTTTCCCTTACAAACTATGACTGAGTTGTGGCTTTAGGTTTTAAGGCTGTTACCTGCAGAACCATCTCATGTTAAGCTTTATACTAGTATAGATTAGAGAGGAAAGACCCAAAGTGTAAAAGTAGTATCTTTATGGTATAAGATACTTGACATTAGAAATCGTGGCAAGAGTGAGCAAGCGGCAGTCTTAATATGAGAAATAAAGCAAGCTCCATTTTTTTTACGATATGAGAGACTTATATACTATTACAATGTTTCTATTTATAGCTACACAGGCCACAATCTACATTGCATTCCATTCTCACACATTCAGAGATCTTCCTTGATCACTCCCCATTCTTCTCATTAAATTCTCCCACAGCTAAGAGGCACAGCTGTGGCTCTTAGGTATTTTTCTCACGGCACCTTGCTAGGGCTTTACTGAGGCCTATGTTCAGCTAACATAAGTCTTGCTTGCTTTGCACAAGCTCTATTCTGCAACAGATACTGAAGTTATTCTGGCCATATGATGTTCTGTGAATCCTACTTTGATCAGCATAACCTTAGTCAAAGCTTTCCACCTCATGATGAAATGGAATTGTAAAGTTTGGGGTTTTTTATGTGAAAATGTGTTTTTTATGTGAAAATCTCTTAAAACAAGTGTGGTTGTTTGCATTATAATGAAAATTATATGTCACAAAAGTTGAAATAATTTTGAAAAATCTTCTGTACAATGTCAGAAATGTAGTGAAGAACCAGATGAACAAAAGACCTCAGAAGACAACAGAGCTGGTGGTGATACAAAGCATTAGTGAACATGTTCTTTTTTGCTGCACGGTAGATTCTGATGTATCTTGTAGCTCCATGATCTAACATCTGAAATGACAGACAGAAAGCCAAAACATGAATAGCTGATGAAGCCTAAAATGTGAAGAATTTTCTAGGTTTTTTTTTAACTTGCTGTTTAACACACTGCTTGCTGCAGGGTACTGAAAAGAAGTGTTAACTGCTGTGTGTAGACCCCAGAGATATCGTAAAGGCTGAAAGAAATGCCTCATCATTGGAGTAAAGCTGGACGCTTGTTCAGGGTCCTTTTGGAGGTCGCTTTTTCTTTTTGTTTTGGGGGTTTTTATTTGGTATATTCCTTATAGACCAAAATACTTGTTCAGCCCACAGGCTGAACATTCCATTCAAGATCTGTGAAATAGATCAGTTAAATAGAACAGGAAGCTGTAATAGCGGCTGAAGAAAGAGGGACAGCTTTGTTATTTACCTTACTAAAGTATATGCTGTGTAATAGAGTCATTATACAGCATATAATAATGACATATAATATGTCATTCTAATTTAGGACACTCGTAGAAATTTGATTACGTTTCTGTATCCTGCTTCTTTCCTGCGTTTGCTAACCCTCTTAATCAGAAAGCTTTAAAACAATGGTTTTGTTATATTTGCGTTACTGTCTTTAAGTTTTTTGTTCTTTCTGTACTTAGGGATAGAGCCCAAGTTGAACATCCTGGAAATTGTGAAGCCTGTGGAAACTGTGGAGGTTGTGATTGATCCAGATGCTCATCATGCAGAGGCTGAAGCTCACCTTGTTGAGGAAGCTCAAGTGATAACATTGGATGGAACAAAACATATTGCAACCATTTCAGATGAAACATCTGAGCAAGTGACGCGATGGGCTGCAGCACTGGAAGGCTACAGGAAGGAGCAGGAGCGCCTTGGAATACCTTACGGTAATAGTGCATAGTTATGGGTGTATTCAGCTGGGGGCTGGGCTCTTCAGAACAGAAAGGAAGAGAGAGAAGGAAACCTGTGATATGGGTAAGTACAATGCAAGTATCTGCATGAGGGAATTGTAGAGTCATGGAATGGTTTGGGTTGGAAGGGACCTTAAAGACCATCTTGGTCCAATCCCCTGCCATGGGCAGGGACACCTTCCACTAGACCAGGTTGCTCCAAGCACATCTAGCTTGGCCTTGAACACATTCAGGGATGGAGCAGCCACAATTTCCTCTGGGCACTGTGCCGGTGCCTCACCACCCTCACAGGGAAGAATTTTTTCCTAGTACCTAATCTAAAAACCAAAGAGAAGTAAAATGAATGCTCGTAATAGTTTCATTAAATGAGTGCTTTCACGCTGTAACTACCTTGTCAATGCAGTTTTTAGCAACCACTTTTCTTCCTGTCCTTGTTAGAAATGTGTATGTTAGTGATAAAGCTCTTCAGGTGTGCATGGAATTGGACAGACTCAGTATTTGGTGGGCATTGCCTAAAAAGTTGCTGAAACAAATTGTTCATGGACTGCAGGATTCTGCATATTCTGTTAAATCAGATTTTGCATGAAAAGCTTCATGATACTGGAGGAAGATGATTCAGAACTGAAAATAAATATTCTGCTAGATGGTCCTCTTCTTTGAGTTAATGTTATTACTTGGCAGGTTGCTCTTTTAATGTTAGCTTATAAAAACATCTCTGAATGTCTGTTTAAGATTGAGCTGGAGCCGTGGGATTTAGACCTGTATCATGTTTGGGAGATTATCCAGCTGAATTGCTTCTCGTGTCTGGCATATTCATGGAGCTGTTGTATATGAGCAGACCTGTAAAACTGGAATATATTTGGCAAGGGGGATATTTGGAAGTGCTTAAGAATTCCAGTCAAGTCACAGGTCTTTGCAGGACATGTAGTTTGCCAATATTTCGAGTGTATTTTTGATAACTAAGGCAATGGCTTCTTCATGGCTGCTTCAAAAATTCAAAAATAGTTGTTGTCATGTTACATATGTTGATAATCAGGGATTTGATGCACAATGTTTTAAAAAAAAAAGTGAGGGACTATCGGAAGCAGACTAATACTTTTCATCATGCTCTCACATTAATATCAGAAGAAAATTACTTAAACCAATATTGTTGTGTTGAATAATATTTTTAATAAACTTTTATAATGTTGATGCTTTAAGAAAACCCTGTAACCCACAACTGTGGCTTTAAAAATTTAGTGATTTTTGGGTCATAGGATTGCAGATTGCAGGAAAATCATACTAGTTCATTATGACAGAGGTCTGTGATTACAAATACTGGTGTTCTCTTGATATCAGAAAAATGTGCTGAATTACACTCCTAGAAAGAATAACATTTTAAATGCTTTCTGAGTAGACATTGCAGGGACTTGGGCTGAAATAAGGTGCCCCTAGGTTCTACATTATAATCCAAAATTATTTCTTGAGTCTTTTCAGAAGACAGGGTATGTTGATGTTAAGAGTAAAGTCCAGTGAGTAAATAATCATTCATAAAAGTAGTGGTTCAGTGTCTTCATCCCTACAGACTTCTCTGCTTTGCTGCAAATGGAATATTAGCTTTTTGCAGGTCTTTAAAATGTTGTGGCTTTCTCTTTATGTTTTGGGTGCATTTCATTAGAGATTATAAATATTTTTCTGTTAAAAGTATTTCTGCTATTAGAAGCCAAATATTTGGTACCAAGAAGGAAGGAAAATACTAATTGTTATGAGAAAAAGGCAGAAAAGGGAGCAGCAGAAAGCTTGGAAACCACGGAAGTGGTTAGAGAAAGTATTGATTTATGTTTCCTTGCAGATTGTGTTCTGTCAATGAGAACAAATTCACAGCTTTTTGATGAAAGTTCACTGCTGCTGATGTTTGGAAGACCAACTCCCTTGTGGTGTGTGTTTTGCCACAGTTTGTCTTTTGCAACATTGTGTTGTTTTAGGTAGCATCAGTGAAAAATTATGCCATGTAACCACAAAATTAATTTTTTAGCTCCTAGATAAGTGTTTATAGACCTAGAAAATTTTGGTTTCTTTAGTTCTTAGTTTTCTTAAATTTCCTTAATTCTTAATTTTATTTATTTTAAATCTTAAAATAAAAACTTGTCAATGTGATATCTGCTTGGGATATTAGCATTTAAAAATGCATAATCACTCTGCTCCAGTGAAAAGTAAATATCCCTGCTTTAGTTTCTAGTTCTTACTTGTTACTGTATTTTAATATATTGTATACAACGTTAACATACCAAAACTTGATGCTCTGGCTTGAAAAAGTCATGCAGAAGCAATCGCTCACCTCCAGCAGGCCAATGCCCAGCCAGGCTCTATGTAAGGGCTACTTCAAAAAAACTGGTTCTCAGTTTTATTGCTGAGCATTCCCTGAAGGGTGAAATATCCCTTTGGTCAGCTGGGGTCACCTGTCTCTCCTCAGCTTCCGTGTGCACCCCCAGCCTACTCGCTGGGATGGCTGAGTGAGAAACAGAGAAGGCCTTGCATTGGAGTCCAATACTCCAACCACTAATATCTTTTAGATATTCCATGTGTGGAGGGTGTAATATTGAATATCAAATTTACTTGGAAATGGTTGATATTACATGGGATTTCTGATTTAGCAGAGTGATACAAGTTACATTAAAAACACAGTACAAAGGTAAGATACACTTAGATGAATACAGCAATTACGGAGCACTGCACAATCCCAATCCCAACAGGATTCCTGGTGCACGTGTCTATAATTTACCTCACCATCAAGAGGTTGGGTGTCCCTAATGGCCAGGAAGGAGAACATGGGTTGCAACCAACTCAAGCCCATTGGTCTCTTCGAAATTCTCTTTCTAGTTGGGTGGTTTATGTTCTC
Organism: Entomyzon cyanotis; assembly: GCA_024500445.1. Classification (NCBI taxonomy): domain Eukaryota; kingdom Metazoa; phylum Chordata; class Aves; order Passeriformes; family Meliphagidae; genus Entomyzon; species Entomyzon cyanotis. The sequence goes on from JAKEPQ010000756.1 coordinate 9,633,414, forward strand.
TGGGTTGGGCTGAGCCACATCTTTGTGGCCTGGCATGTCTCTGCAAGCACTACTCAGCAGTAGCCAAAACATCTCAGTGTGTTATTAACACTGGTTTGCTCACATTCTAAAGCACAACATGGTAGGGGCTTCTGGGAAGAAAATTAATCCATCCCAGACACATCCAGTATAGTGGTGTTTTCTGTCAGCAGAAACTGAGATTACTTGAATGAGTTTAGAATGTAATATTTTGTCACAATGGCAAACTGATCAACATTTTTAAAGAAGACAATCCTGTGAGAGAGAGTACTCTTTTTGAAGCTAAAGACCTGTGAAAAAGAAAAAAATCTTTTTTGTGTGTGTTTGAGATATGTCAGCCATAGTTCTGATGTAAAAACTTTCACTAAAGAAAATCCCTCTTTAGCTCTTTCCATCACCCCACCAACCCACACCACTCTATCACCATTTTAAGAGCAGTCACCAACTTTCCAGTTGGATTTGGTCACAAATAACTGCTTCCTGGTGTTATGCATTTGTTCTTATGGAAGTTATTATATAATTGAGGAAGAGCCTTGCAGTATGTGATGAGACGATTTGCAGTTTCATCCCTGTTTTCCAGACCCAATTCAGTGGTCGACTGATCAGGTGCTCCACTGGGTGGTGTGGGTGATGAAGGAGTTTAGCATGACTGACATTGACCTCAACACACTCAGCATTCCTGGGCGGGAGCTCTGCGGCCTCAGCCAAGAAGATTTCTTCCAGCGCGTCCCACGGGGAGAAATTCTCTGGAGCCACCTGGAGCTTCTTCGAAAGTGTATGGCAGATTTTTCTGTAACTGATTTTACTTGTTCCCCTTCCCCACTTCTCTTCCTTTTTTTTTTCCTAGTTTTTAATCTTCTGTCTTGAAATATGAAACCAATTATGAGCAGTCATTTTCCCCTTAATATTGGGGATAAAAATGAGGGTATCAATACTAGATAACAGGCGATATTAGAATGTCTGCTGTCATGAAACATGTCTGCATACTAAACACTGCCTGTCTTCTATCAAATCTCATAACTAGTAGAAGATAGTGAATGATTATTCCTCCTTTGTTTTTTGTAAAGCTTCGTATTTTGTGCATCTACTGAATTTGTTAGTTCTGTAATTAAATATTGATCGTGAGTTACGAAACAGACATTTCTGTGTCATAAAGAAGTGGAGATTATTAAGCAGAGACAGTGGAATTCTTAGATGGTACACAACACAGCTGCTAAGTGATGCATAGTGTAACATATATGTGGATTTCAGATTTACCATGCTTGGATGTAACTTGCTAGACTAATAACTATTTCCATCTTCATTTACATAATACAGCTGAAAGTTTTTGGGGATGAGGAATGGATAAGGTAGTGGAAATTTGCCATGTACTCCCTTCTAAAAATTGAATGGCAGATGTAAAATGTCTCCTGGTAAGACCATGAACTGTGCATGTCTCTTGCAGACTGATATCAAATTTTTATTTTTTTGCCCTATGAAATATGAAAGTTTTTGATCTTCAGGTGACTTGAAATTTGGGGGTTAAATATAAACCTGATGGGTTATTTTCCAATTTGCAGATGTGTTGGCGAGCCAAGAACACTCTGGGGAAATAGCAACCGTTACTATTGATCAGCGTAAGTACTTCTGTCAGCATTAATTCACACAATTCACTGTTTGCAGGTTTAGCACTCTACTGTGGTTCAGCACTATGATAGTATAGCATTTAAAAATGATTTAAAAGAATATTTTTCCTTGAGGAGGAGAAGAGGATATATTTTAAACCTCAAAATATAACGTTGAGTTTCTCTATATTTTGTTATTGGCTGCAAGGTAGTGTTTGACCTGAACTATGGAAGTTTATAACTTTCATTTTGGATATTAGATTTTCCACTTTCTTGAAATAAGCTGTCAAGGATAGGTATTTGAGGTTTTGAGTTGTTTCGGGGCTTTAGGTTATATATATTGCATTAATAAATGGATCTATTAAAATATTGATTTCAAATTAAAAAGCATTGCCAAAAACTGAAGGGGCCTGTGAAAGAGATTACTTACTTAGAAACCAGTATTAGAAATAATACATTAAAGTACCTTTCCAATTATTTGAAGATCATTCTTTCAGCTGAAGCAGATCATCAATTATTAAAATGAATCAATTTTCAGAAGACTTGTAAGCAGCTTATATGTTAAATAGACAGACTATTATGTCCTATGGTTGTGTCTAGTTAAAGCCAGATTGAGTGGGGCATCTGCATCCTCCTACACCATTGCAATAGAAGGTGTGAAGGTGTTTGCTGTTTGAATATCAGGTATGGAGGTTGTGCAATGACTATAGAGAAAAGCGCATTAGGGCAGATCATGTGGGAACAGCATGAAGATGAAAACAAAAGACATGAGAGAGTTTGGGTTCTTTTTGTGGGAGTGTGTAGCACACATGATAATAAACTAAAGTGACACTTCTGCAATGAGTCTAAAACTACAATTTTCACATGAGAGGTAAAAAGTCTTTAAATTATACTTAGCATCATGACTTAATGCAGTGTACCTTTTTAGCAAAGGAAAAAAACTAGCTTCTAGATTTTATGATAATACAGGTAATAAATAAACTATGCCTCTTTCTGTGCCAGCAATTTATAATTGATGTTCTGCAACATTCTCTGCTCTACAGCTGTGCAGATTATACCAGCGTCTGTACAGCCTGCTACCCCCACCACCATCAAAGTGATAAACAGCAGTGCAAAGGCAGCTAAAGTACAGAGAGCTCCAAGGATCTCTGGGGAAGACAGGAGTTCCCCTGGGAACAGAACAGGTATTGCCTCCATTATTTTTTACATGCCAATGCACTGAACACTAACTCTCTAATTTGAATTATGGTTTGGTGGAACATGTCTTTGTAGCTCCAAATGTGAGGTTTGTAGAAGTCTGTGTGGTATGAAGGGAGCTGTTAGGTACAGAAATCCATGGCACCTGCAGCCCTGGCAGGTTCGTCACCTCACACAAGCAGCATGTCAATATGGTGCTGCAGTTTTTCCATCCTGCAGGAAATGAAATGCATAAATTTCCCCATCTCTTAACAATCTGTCATCTCAAACCACTGCATAGCATTTATTCAAGCTTTTAACTTCTTCGTATTTGTGGAAAGGGAAGAAAAGAAACTGTATGTTGTAAAATGTAGCCTAGCTGCCACTTGCACTGTCTGTTGCCCTCCTCCTGGGTTCCCCCCAATCTGGTGACTTCAAAATTTACAAAGTTTCATATTTCTTGTTTAATTAAATGAATGCATGTCTGAACACTAAATTTATAGTTGAATTTTGGAATTACTGTTGTTTGTACATACTCTTTGATTATTAATTTCTTTATTTTTTCTTGCGGTCATTTTTGTTTTGCTTGTCTTTACTGTTGTGAATTTTTCTCTTAAATCCTTTCTTCCTCCTTGAGTTTTTATTTGTTTTAGACTCTATAAAGGCCTCTAATGATGTCATTTAGAATTTTTAGGTCAAAGTTTTATTGGCTGACATTAGTGAGAAATACTTCGTGTTTCTCTCTTTAGTCATCAGGTCTGCTCTATGTATCTCGTTGAGAATTTAGGAATTTAACTGTAGGTACTTGAGTTAGAAAGAATTCTTAATGATTGGACATGAAAGATGCTACACTGATGTAAGCTGAAATTTGGGAGTTTCTTTTGTATTCCTTGTATTTCATGTTGAAAATTGGAGAGCAATTTTTTTTTAAAGAAACAGCTTCTATTATACGTATGTACATGTGTCTGTGAAGAGGAATAAGCAGCTCTTGCTAAATCTGTTCTACTTTAAAGATAGATATGTGTATGAATTATAATGTTGGGGGTTTGAAGTTCTAGGGGAAGATTTATGCATAATCTTGATTAATTTTTTTCCTGTGTTCATAATTTTTTTAATAAAATGGGTACTGATAATTTTGCAGGAAAATGCTTACAAATGAATCATTAGAAGAGATTAATTAAGCGGAAGTTTTCCTTCCAGCATGTTCTATATCGGTCTACTTTAATATGTTGGTTGAAAATTTTTAGGTATGAGTGGAACATAAATGGGTAAGTTGAACTTGTTATTCTTATTTCAACAGGAAACAATGGCCAGATCCAACTGTGGCAGTTTTTGTTAGAACTTCTGACTGACAAAGATGCTCGGGACTGTATTTCTTGGGTTGGTGATGAAGGAGAGTTTAAACTAAATCAACCTGAACTGGTTGCTCAGAAATGGGGACAGCGCAAGAACAAGCCCACAATGAACTATGAGAAGCTTAGTCGGGCTCTGAGGTAAGAAACTTCAGGAACTCATTGGATGTGATTTGCTTTCATTTGGCTACCTCATTTTTAATTATCATAATGCAACTTACAGCTTTTTTAGTAAACGCATAACCAAATCTTCTGAACCTGGTCCTTGCCATGAGATCATGCTAGTCTTAGGGGTGAGGTATTTGCTGGGATTTTTGCTTTTTTTTTTTTTTTTTAAATTTCATTATTAAAAAAGGAATAACTAGTAGGATACCTTCTTGAAAGTAGATTTTCTTTCTTTCAAGATCATTAATTTGAGTAGATCACTTTCAGAAATATACCTCTTTTGTTTATCTTCAATATTTATGCTTTTAGTAGCGTGCCAAACAATATTGATTATTGGTGAAAAATACAGAAATATGTGAATTTTTAGCTTATTTTTATGTTCTACTGTCCATGTTCCGTTGCTCTTGTTACGGAATAAAGCAGATAGTTTTCTGTAATTGTTAGTGGTTTTCTGTGTGTAACAACCTTTTCTAGCTTCAAATATTCATTGATCCATTTCATTGTTCCTATTGTGTGGATCCTAAATTGAAAAATACAGTTGACAGCTAAGTTTCAACAGTTGAAATTCCAACGTCACAGTGATCTGAGGAAATGGAAGTGTTTCAGAATCTTCATTCTGTTGTGATTTTGTAGTTTGACATTGGTAAAAGAGACTTGTATTATTGAATCATTGTGGGTGATGTACTTCAAAAGGGGGAAGAATGCATGTAACTGGATTTTAGACTACTTTTTCCTGATTATTTTAGTCCCTAGAATCATTTGAAAATTCATGCACATTCTCTAAAATCATTGAGAGTGAACTGATTTCTTACTCTGATATGGTTAAATATATTTCTCTTGCCTTGTTTTCAAGAAAGGTGTTTTTTTACCAATCCTGCAAATTATTTCAGCAGGTTTAGAAATTCTTTTTGAATGAGTGAAGTTGCATATTGATTGAGATCTGTGTTTTACTTTTTAGCATTTTCACTTTTGGCTACATCTTGTTTGGTTGTTTGTTTTTTTTGTTTGTTTGTTTTTTTAAGTAAACTCCTCTAGCATTGTTTAAAAAATCAACTTCTGTTTGAAAATACCTCTGTAAGAAATTATTGTAAGTACAGTTTAACTATACCATTTTTTTGTCTTAGAACTTTTTGGGCACAATATTGTGAATTCCAGAATTATTTTATGTGTTTGACAGACAAGTGGAAAAATTAAAGAAAAATAAATATTTTGAAGGATATTATGTATTGAAAGATGAAACCTCTAACAGTTCCTGAGCCTCGGGTCACTGAAAGCAAGAAAGAGCATTGGTAGATGCTTTCTCGCATGCTTTTCCTTAGGTGTTATGTTTCAGTCTGCTGTAGTCTGTTCGTGTTCTAGATGGATCTTTAGTCTGGTCTTGTGTGGCTGTTCTTGCATTGTTTATATATTAAATTAGAGTGTTATTTTTTTCATAGAATCACAGAATCCCTTGGGTAGGAGGGGCCGCAGGAGGTCTCTGGTCCAACCTCCTGCCCAAAGCAGGACCTTTCCAGTACACCTCTTCCCCAGCCTGTGTTGTTCCAATACCATTCCCATGTTTCCAACCTGTGTATCTGTGAGTCTTTGTACTAAAGGCATATGTGAAAACCTTCTGAAACAAAAATTACGTGAACCATGCTAATGTTTTCGGGTTTTGCAGTGAACTCCACAGAAGATATCAAAGGCAGCTGAAGAATTTTGGAATAATGTTCTTATCAGTGAGAATTAAACAGCAATTTGCATAAATCACTAGTAGAGAAGTTTCACGTTTATATTTTAGTCACAGAATTACAGAAATCACATTCCTCACAGTGGTGTTGTTGTGGCAGCTGCACCAATATTGACATGTTTTCTAACACTTCAGTGTCTGAAGGGGTATTTGGTACCTCTTACTACTCCTGTGATAAACACTGTTGCCAAGCTAAAGTTTATTAAATGGTGATGTGTTTTGTTTACTAATGTATTGAAATCACTGTGTCAGTTATTGATTAATAGAGAAGATTATGTTGATATTATTGAGAAATATGCTGGCTCTTCTGCCCAGCTGTAGGAAAAGTGGGTGATAAAGAAACTGAGGCAGAGGGGCAGAAAGGGAAGAGCAGCTTTTTTTGTTACACATATCTTGGTAAATATTCTAAAAATCCAGATCTTTTTAGTTATCCAATAGAGAAGTGAGACTTGAAGAAAAATAATTCATGTCATATATTCTTCTGAAACAAAGTTTCCTTGTGTCTTGGAACATTTAAGTGGCTTTGTCATCTTGCATGGGTATTTAATTTTACTTATTTTTAGCTTTCTATATTTTTGAATAGGCAAATGCTGTAATCAGAAATGCATTCAACATAATATTGAAAATATCCTCGTGCCACATTGGCTGATTTTAACTTGAATGTTTCAAGCGTGAGATGTGGGAATGTTGCATGTTTTGGGCTTTCGCATAAACATGATCTAATTGCTTGTGGTCCTTTTCCTTTCCTAATTATTACTGATTACATCAGTAATATGGACTAAACATTCGAAGTATATTCGGTTTTTTAAAGCATTGTTCTACAGCCTTTTTTGAGACAGGAATGATTATATGGGATTGTACAATAAATGTAAAGGCTTGTACAGAGTTAAATAACTTCTAAAAAATTATGGCCAGTGCCACTTTTTATATGCCATGGCTACATTTTACAAACTATGCATTTCTGTGGGTGCTTCATATTGCCACAAGTTAGCAGAGCTCAGTTTCTCTATGTCCTCTACCCTGTTATATTCAACATGAGTGTCTGCACACTGTTCCACAGCACACTGCTTCACACACGAGGGACACACCAGGTTATTGCTTCTTCTTCCCCAATGCTGTCCAGTACTACAAGACTCTACTTCAAAGCTGAACATAAATTCTGAACATGAATTCTTCACATCTGAACCTCATGGTTACAGAGCTCATCCAACCCACTGCAAATAAACCTTGAGGCTAAAAGTAAGGGCTAAAAGTGTGGACACCATTCCACAACAGTTCCTTCAGCTGGTGCTGAGATGTTTTGGAGGACAGGGCTGACCTGGAGAATTGCTGGGTGGAAGCTGTAGTAGCAGCCAAGAGCAAATGTAGAGATGTGGAGAAAGACATGGAGGAGTTGAGGGAGGCAGGTGGTAGTTTCAGGGGCAGAGTGAAGAGAAGGACTGAAAATGAAGCTTTTTTAGAACTGTATGTCATTCAGGAGAAAGCTGAAGTAGAGCTTTAGCAAACAAACCACAAGATCTTTACCCACAGAGCAATAATAAACTCCTCTGACACTTCCTGTACTCCATGACAGACCTCTGTGGCTTCTTGCATGATCTCAGTAACCAACAGGCTTACTAACATTGTTCTCTGCATAGCCTGTCTCATCTCTCTTTGGTCCTGCTGTTAGGTCCTGACCCTCAAAAGTAAGAAATTAAAAGACATTTTCTTCCAGAACTTGAGACATCTGAAGAATTTTCTTGGATTCTTAGTAACTTACCTCTTTTCCACTAGAGCTCGGAGTCAGTTCATCTTTTAATTGACTTAATTTTGCTAGTGAGCAAGAATCATCTTTGCTTTATGAATGTGTCACTCACAGGAATAAGTTTTAGGCAGTCAAGAAATCTGTGTTCATTTGTGCTACATTTGGGTGATGGTTTTGCGGAAATTAAATTCTGTGATTTGTATTGGTTGAGTTTTTATATTTATCACAAGCTTGTTAAGCTCATCAAATCCAAGTTACATCCCAGTCACTTTAAGTTTGCTTAATGAGAAATGTGACATGCATTCTATTAAAGCTTGCAGTGAGAGAAGATCAGCAACCTAACTGCAAGATTCTAACTTCTGTTTTATTGGTGTGAGCTAAAGTTTTATAACTATCTCTGGAGGTGGGGGGGGGGGGCGGGGTATGGTGTCATGTAGACCTTGATATCTCACTACATTTCTGCCCAGTCTAATAATTCTTTTATCACACAATATCAAAAGTATTTCTAGTTAGAGAACTCACTTTTAGTTGTAAATAAAGGCAAAGATGTCGTTTTGCCAGCATATGAAGTATAACAAAAAACAAACAAACAACAACAAAAACAAACAAACCAAAACAAACTGACAAAACGCCACTAATCTAACCCATGTCTTTATAGTTTTATTTCCATCTTTGAAGACAGTATGGAGAGAATGACTGCTTTCATATCACAGAAACTGCTTGGTAATTTTCAATGTGTTCCCAGCATTAATTTTTTTCTTCAGAAAGGCAAAGTAAAGGACAATAATAAGGGGAAAGACAATATTTTCTTACTAAGGCACAGCACCATATATAAGACCCCAAGCTGTTTTTAAACTGCTCTAAGATTTATTTCTGAAATGGTGCTTCCAATGGCTTGTAAAATAATTACCATGTTTTGTTTCTCTTTAACATATTAAGGTAGGGAGACTATTTTCAACACTTCCCTTTTCTCATTTAAGAAAATGCCTAAACAGTATCTTGGTATATGAAATTATGAGAATCTTGACGAGAAAAATAATAATATTTTGGCCGCTAGTGACCTTAAGTTAATGACAGATGCATATGAAACTTACAGATGCTGAAAATGTCCGTTGCTGATTTCTTTTCCATTTTGCAGGTATTACTATGATGGAGACATGATCTGCAAAGTGCAAGGCAAGAGGTTTGTGTACAAATTTGTGTGCGACCTGAAGACTCTGATTGGGTACAGTGCAGCGGAGCTGAACCGCTTGGTCACAGAGTGCGAGCAGAAGAAACTGGCCAAGATGCAGCTCCATGGCATTGCACAGCCAGTTACAGCAGTGGCACTGGCTACAGCGTCCCTGCAAGCAGAGAAAGATAATTAAGCACTGGGACCTGTAAGTGGGAGCCTAAGGCCTTTCTTCTATAACCAGAGCAGCTGGTGCTCTTACCTTTATCAGATTTGGAAACTTCTTTTGCTTCTTGACCGTTCAATATAGAGCATGACTTTCTATAATGAACTGAGACTTGCATAAATTTGGATATTTTAGCAGCATATATTTTAATATATGTTAAGGGATCACCCCAAATTGTGCAGCTAGTGAGAGGTGGAACCACTCAGAGCTGTGACCATGGCTGTGCAAAGTAATTTCTGCAACACTTTAAACTAAAATTAAGTCCCTGTAGTCCCCAGGCTGATCAGTTGTGTGAATGCAGCCTTTTCCAGTCTTTTGTTCTCTGCTGAACTACCAAATGGCATTTGATGCTTTCAAAGTTTAAAATATGTTCACTATTCTCAGTTAATCAAGCAGAGCTGAAAGACGTGTTAAATGTTACAAAGCATCAAGTTCTTAAAATAGCTTCTGTGTTTATAAGCAAAGAAGACTAAGAGTAGACTTAACTGGAGATCAGTGCTGAAGAAGGAGATCCAGGTTTAGATATGGCTTAGGTGAGAAGCCAATTATGAGTATTTCATTGTAATATATAAATAATATGCACATACGAGGCAAATACCTGTTTTGAAATACATACTTGACATTAGCCATTTTGCAGAAAGCAAAGATGAACTCCTTCCACCACTGTCAGCCCCCATCAGGTGATTCTAAAACTTGAAAAAACAGCCCTCACTAAAAGAGTAGCTTGTTTTGGTGGGGAGTTTTAATGCTATGTTCTGCAAGGTGCTTATACCTGCATGATGGTCAACCTTAGTACCCGAAGACTTAAGTTAATCACAGTCAGTAGTCCCTGGTTAGGAACAAAAAGTAAATTAAAAATAGTTTTACAGAGAACTGAAGTTTAATTTCCCAATCATTGTACAGTCTAATGTATATTAAATACATAGAGGTATTTTTTATTTAAAATTAATTTCTCTTTGAACTTCAAGTGATATTTTTGAAGCTTCTTAAGCCAAGTGCATGCTCCAGAGCTGGGTTCAATTTGAAGTGTGGATGATGAGTTAGTAATAGTTGGGATGTATCCTGTATTCTGAGCTACTCACAGTGCTTCTTGCAAACTTACACATGCAATAAAAAGTAGGCTGCAGCTTTTGAGCTTCTGTACTGGTGCTTGTTAGACTGCTTCTTTTGATGTCTGAAAATGGTGCAATTTGGAGGTTGCTTTTGCCCCTTCATGTTAATATACAGTGTAATTATTATATCACCATTGATATTTTCCAACTTCTTATAAATTAAACCCACTCTGGTAACACTTAACAATTACAAGGGAAGACCTTTAATTCTGCAAGGGATTGAGCTACTCTTAAACCTTAAATCCAAAGTTCTTGAACAGTGAAGTTCTGAACATAAAGTGTGTTTGTGCTGAGCAGTGAGAGCACTGGGCTGCTGCTCTTGAGCTGAGCCAGAATGGTCACACTTGCAGGCAGAAGACAGAGAATACAAACACTTGTGTATATCCTAAAGATGTGTTAAGGACAAAGCTTTTTTAGGTGGCTGCTCATCCACAGATAGTTTTTGGTTGACTAGAAATCCTGCATATAGTTCTAACATGTTTTTTCATCATTGAAATGATTATAAAATCAAAGGTATTTTGCTGGATTCTTTTGGTAACTCTTACTGTTGTTTTAATCCTTGACCTCTTACAGCACTCCATCTGCTGAGCATGCTGGTGTCACTTTGCATTTTAAAAAAATTGTAAGCCCTGAGCAAAAAATACAAATGAATCTGTCCCAAAAGGTCAACATCACTCCTTTTCTTGCTGTTAGAGTTGATGTCACTGGTTGACAACTGTTGGTGGTGGCTTGTGCAGGAGATTCAGGTTTGCTTACCAAGAATTATGTGAAGTTGGTATTTGAGGGCAGCAACACTGCATCTGGCAACACTCCATGACTAAATGCAAGTCCAGTACAAGTCACTGGTTGTAGTTAGCAAGAGTTCTTGAGAGGCCTTTTTAGTTAAAAAACAGTATCAAAGAAAAGCTTAAAATACCAGCTTTCTCAATCAAACCTGTGGAGTGTGGGAGGACAAACACACAGCAGTATTGAAAACGAGTATCAATACTTCATTCCCCTACCTCTCCTGTTACATGATATGGGGGAACTTCTGCTCTTGCCCTTTGTAAATAAATCCTGTTGTTACTTTGCAGCCTTTCAGTAGGAGTAATGGTCCTTGCAGTTCTTTGTTGTGGCTCCATCTGCTTTTCTACCGTGTTCTAATTAGTAAAGACAATAATTTCATACTGCTTGAAAGATTCTATCACACTGTCAGTAGTCAAGGAAGAAATCTGTGACTAACTTAATGTCTTCAGTAAAACAAAAGATGTAGAATATATTGTCAAAGGATTTTCTGTTGCTGCCAGAAGGAAAACATAGAATATTTTGAGTTTTTGTAAAACAGAAGGGTTTTTGCATACTTTTTACTCTTTAAATAAAGACACTTATACTCTGCTGATAATTATGTCTTTCTTTTGTGTTTTGCTTTTTTTTTGTAATTTTACATGAAACAATTATTTTCTATTTTTACTCTGATAAAGTATTTGTGCATAAAATGTCAATATAGTAAAATAAAAATGTTATACAACTAATTTGCCTTCTCAATTTTTCAGACATTTGTAATGTCTTTCAGGGGCAAGCAGTTCAAAGATGAATACCTGCCCTTTTTTCTCTTTTCTTTTAAAGTCAGAAGCTCAGTACAGAAAGAAGGCAAACTCGGCTTATATTCTGAAGATGCATCTTCTTTGACTCAGTATTTGGCTATATGTTTCTGCTTTTAAGCTGTAGCTTGGTGTTGGGGTTTAACCCTGACTAAATGCGAGACACCTCTGCTCACTCCTGCTGCAGACATGCGGGAGAGGGGAAAGGGGAAAAAAACTGTTAAACACATACCAGAGTTATGAGTTGAGATAGGACACTGATAAGGGGACGCACAGAAAAAGGGAAAACAGGCTCCAAACTTAAAGTTGCAAAGTGATTTAATTACCTAACAGAGTCGGAGGATAAATGAGAAGTAAAAATAATCTTTTCAGACAGCATTTGTTCACTCACCCCATCCCTCCCTCTTAAGACACCATTTTTCTACTCAACCCCCTCCCTCCTTCCACCCAACAGCTTGGGTAGGGGGCAAGGTATGGGGTGTTTTCTTAGTCCATAAATCTATTCATCACTACAATTCTTCTACTACAAATTCTGTTTCTTGTTGGGGAAGATGAAATAGGAAAGCCTTATAGATATGATTACCTTAAAAAAGATGCTGAGAATATGGAAAATATGAGCGATATTGGAATGAAGACAAGGTTCGAGTTGTAGAGTAACTAGAGAACAATGGTATGGCCAAGGAAGGTAATCCCCCTTCTTGATAGAACAATGCCCTCTGCCCAGGCAGGTCCAAAGGTCAGAGCAGACCCTACCTGCCTGGTAGAAATCCCAAAAGGCAGGTTTTTTTAAGGTTTGAAACACGACCCCGTATGGTAATGTGATGATTCTTATAGGTTGTATGTAAATGCTGTAGGATTTGTAGTTTGTCTTAGATTGGTTAAAGAAGAGTTGAATATTCAACAGAGAAGACAATTTATTGTATTGTAAATGGCAAATTGCTCTCTTTTTTCTCTCTCTCTCTGCCTTTCTGCTGGCCTGTTTGGAGCTGTGTCTTGCGGCTCAGCAGGCCTCTCACACCCACACTATTTCGCAATAAACCCTCATGCTCTGAAGCTCATCTTTGGAGATCTCTCGTCTCTATTTTTACCCCCATAGCTAAACCCCACGGCATCCCTCCTTACAGTTTCTCTGCTCATCTCTCTCTCAAGACAGTTTCTCTGCTCACCCCTCTCCCTCTTAATACACTGTTTCTCCGCTCACCCCCTCCCTCTTTTGAACAACAGCACTGGCAGGGGGCAGGGTAAGGGGTTTGTTCTCTGGTCAGTCCATCAGGAAGTGGGGTCCTCTACTTAGCCATGGAGTCCCTCCCACAAGAGACAGTCCTCTGCAAACTTCTTTGGTGTGGGTCCAATCTCACAAGCAGCATCCCACCCGAATTCTGCTGCAACATGAGTCCTCTTGTCCATAAGGTGCAGATTCCCAAGCCAAGGCCAGGCTGCTTCCATCCCAGGAGCAAGGCCTTTCTCTCCCTTGCAAGGCCTTTGCAGCTTTAGCTCTTTATATGAGACTCCCACTGGATCACAGCTTCTTCCAGGCATCCACCTGCTCTTCTGGCGTGGGCACCTCCCCACAGGCTGTGGGTGGATCTCTGCACCCCTGTGGACTGCATGGGCTGCAGGGGGACCATGTGCTCCACCCATCGTCTTCACCACAGCTAGCAGAGGGTTTTCAGCTCTGGCACCTGGAGCACCTCCTCCCCCACCTTCTCCACTGACCTTGGTCTCCATGTTGTTCTCCCTTCACATATTTTTACCTCCTCCTCTAGCTAAAAAGAAGTGCATAACTACTTTGTTTTGATTTCATCTTAAATATGTTTTCACAGAGGCATAACTAGCACCTCTAATTGGCCCACACTTGGCCAGCAGCATGTCCATCACCTTCAGAGTCATCAGAGCTCTGCTGGACTTGATGAAAAACTTCCAGAACCTTCAAACAGGAGCCATCTTTGTGCCACTCTCCACGCCCCCCCCCACCCCCAGACACTTTTCAGGCCTACTATAGCAGCTTCTGAGGGGTTTAAATTTCTCTTAGATGTTAAAGATACCTTGCTGATGTTCTGTGATAAGCAAAACCACCACACTTGGTGTCCTTTACTTCTGTAGTAGCTTTCATTAACATCTTTATTGTTATTGTAAATCTCAAAATGGTACTTTGATTAAACAAATGATGAAAACTCAATAGTAGGACAAAACGGAGCCCTGTGAAATGATGCGGTTTATGTCTTTAGCAGTGTTTAAATCAGAAGGGTTCATGTTGACCTGTAAACTTTGGACTTTTTCACTCCTGCAGATGGCCCCATTTACTTCATGTGGCCCTGCTAACAAAACTGTTAGTACTGTCCATGTTAAAAACAAGATAAAATTCTGATTATACTGCCCTTACTTTGCTTCTACTGAGATATGATTTAAAATATTCTTATTATACCTCTGAACTCCTCCATCTGGACTGCCAAATTAAAGACTGAAATATTTTGTCATATTTAAACCTACCACATCACTTGATTTCAAAATGTTTATGTTTAGCTTAGCAGCAACAACATGTAATGGACTGAAAATACTGGTTTTCAGACTTTTCAGTAACTTGTTGTACTTGACGATCTTAGAAGTCTTTTCCAACCTAATTGAATCTGTGATTTTAAAGTTCACTTGCAAGTGTTCCAATATTGTATTAATCAAGGACCTTTCATTTGGGTTTATAGCTATGAGTATATTTATCCAGTGTGAGTTTCTTTTGGGATTCCTATCATACAGAAGTTGTTATTGAAACAATGTAGGAAATTACAGTTAACAGCTTGCAATTTCCTTCTCAATCAAGATAAACTGACATGGGACTCTACTGCCTGATCAAGAAACTGTGTTACAAGGTCCATTAACACAGGTTTGTGGGGAATATTTTACTGACTGGACTTGGGTGTTCTTCAAGGTCATACATATTCTTTAATGTTGTGTGTTAATATAGCTATATCAGGGCTGCTAAAATGTATTTGGGTTGATACTGTATATTTTTTTTCCTTTTGGAAAAGTAATTTTTAATATGAATTATGCTAAACAAGGAATTACTTAATTAAAGGAATTAATGGTTGACTGGTTTTGAGGGTTGTAATTTGGAACCCCATATATTAGATATGACTCCATTTTGCATCATTATTTCAGAGTTGGAGCCCACAGAATCTAATCAGGCACCAAACAGAAATTTTACCGTCTTGTAATTTTAGAGTATTGACACCTTACCCATTAATAGCTTGAAACTAAGGTTAAAAATATTGAGGAGGGAGAAACAAATATTGAGGATCTGCTTTTATTTAAAATTGTCTTTCATTTGTAAAACTGGGCTTCTGAAAACCAAAATGAAATAGTGCTAGTGGCAGTTGTATCAGAAGATGGCTCTGGAAGCCACAGAACAGGTCTCATCTAGTTTGAAAAGACAGAGGAATCAGTAGTTGTGTTTGTGGTTTGTGGCACACCATGTCCATGTAAGTTCTTTTCGTAGGTTGTGTCGCTGAAACCAGCTGTGATGGGAAAGAAAGTATCCAATGAAGTAATTGAGTAGTTGATAGCTCTAAGCAACTTACTTCTGCAGCTACTTAATAAAACTTAAGTGAGTTTGAAAGAGAAGATAACTATCAGAAACAGTTGGAATCCTCATGTAAATAGCTGTTACCAGAAAAAGCTAACATTCCCTGCAGAGCATTAGTTTTTCATAGTCCAGCAGTTCTTGAGTTACTGGACATCAGAGTGTAATATAAATTCAGTTTATAGTAATTTGCATGTTGCAAGAGTAGAAATAGTTGTTCAGAAAGAGCAGATAAAATGCTTGTTTAGTTTAGCACAACTTTGGGGAGTGTGAAACCTTGTGGAGATGTTTCATTTTGTCTGTTGAATTCCTTCAAGTATTTGTTACTAATGATCTAAATGAGCTGATAATAAAAAACCCACACTGTCCATCCATAATAGATCTGAAATCTTAAGACACTTCCTTTTTCTTACCTGTGCAAACCTGCCTTTTAACCTAAATGTATGAAATTAGCATTTAGAAGCCCTATTTCTAGTCCTATGGGACCTATCTCTCAGAATTCACTAATCAAGATACAGTATCCCCATCTTGGTAGACATGAAGCAAATCATATAAATTATACATGAGTATAATCAATTATTGATTATAATGGAAGCAAACTTGGATGGCAGTAAAAAACCAGTTTCTTAGAAGATTTATTGTTTATTTGCAATTCCTCCCACTTAGGGAAAGGTAATTTAGGATGAAATAATGTGAGTTAGCTGCTTCCCCCTTCATCCTGGTAACTTTTGGTTTTTCAATATTCTCATATTCAAGGACTCTGCAGGAGCTGCTTTATAGGAACTGGTTTGCATAAACCTTCAGCTGTGGAAGGCAATGAACAGGCAGCACGTTTTATACAAATCTCATTGGGGAAAGCTGGTAACTGTGCATGGAAAAAATGAGTCTGGAAGAGTGAGAATGCAAGAGCTGAGTTTTAATGAGATTAACTAGACATTAATTAGATGCTTGCAGGGTGCAGTTCTTTAAACCAGGGTTAGGATAGAAAAGATACTATTTTTTTTCCTACACGAAAACAATGTTTTATTCCAGAAACTCAAGGCTTTATTATTCCCACATCCTATGGCGTGCCAGCCTGTTGGGTTTCACAGAGTGCCCTATGTGGAAATCCATAATACCCACTTTGATGTCCCCAGCGAGAGCAGTGAGGGGAGGTTAGGGACAATCAGGATGCATTGTGAAACTTGAGTCGTTCCTGGCCTTTGTCCTGTGAAAAGTGCTGAGGGGGGCAGAACCGATGGAAAGCAGTTTGGCTAACAACCATAAATTAATAAAATGACCTGATCCAAAGGGATCTAGTCATTAAACAAAATCTTAATTGAAGCCCTGGTTGTGGTGGTTCAGCAAACCAATAATAGGTATAAGAGAAGCAAACATCATAGATATTACTGAGTAAGATCTCATACATCTTCTTTTCCCAAAAGATGAGCTCAGCTGTACCTATGGAAATTCTAGGCTAAAAAAAATTTAATAAATCATCTCCTGCCCCAAGGAAAAGAAACCCTTTTTCAATGCTTATCTGAATCTCTGAGAGTTTCTTTACTTATCATCCTGTTTGAGAAGAATTTCTCCACCCACACCTATCACACATTCAGAAATATGATGTGCATTCTTACTTGTCAAAGGAAAAATCGTGATATATTTCCTGCTTATCTGTGTATTCCAGAATTGTCCACGGTATTCTACCGAAATTCTTGATACCCTTCAGAAAGAAATACAATTGTGCTTTATGCCTTGATCATATGAAATACATTAGGTTCTTGCATAGTAATACGTGTTGGCAGCCCTAAACAACAATTATTATAAACGTGTTAACTCACTTAGGGTTATGTTGCAACTGCTTTGCCTTCTAATGAGGAGCCTGTAGTCTTAGTAGTAAATTAAAATACAATTAATATCACCAGAAGGACCAGGAAAAAACATTCCCAGCAGCCAGCCCTTCAGTATGACAGTTGTCACCTCCAGCCCCCACAAGAGCTGATGCTGAAGCTTCCTTCCTGTATGACTGAAAAACTCCACTGTGCCGAGCTCTGTCCCTCAGCTGCGCTTCTGTGCTCCACTTCACTCGTGCTCATTTCATCTATAAACAATTTACAGTGACAATAAATAATTAAAATACAAAACTTCATTAGGTATTTATCTGGGTAATGCTCTTGAAGAGGGAGGTCATTGTTTGCTTTCAGATTGTGGAAAGTGATAATTTACTTTGGATTTTTGGATTTTATAAGAACTGTGGTGATTTTCTATGCACCATAGGGGGGAAATTACTTTAGGGTGGAAAGAAACTTTTTTAAAAAAGTCCTGCTCCACTACCAGCATTTCCCAGCTGATGTCACTATGACAATAGATTCAAGCACACCAGAGATCACCATTACTCTTTATAAAATCCAGTGATACTCCTGAACAGAGACAACATATCCCTGAGGGCGCAGGAGGGAGATGCATTACCACACATGGTAGAGCTGAAGGCTGAGCAGGAGCACCACTGGGAGGCTGAGCCCCACGGGGAGGGGGCAGAACTGGTGTGGGGAAGGGGCTGGTGCAAGGACATATCCCAGCAGCCTGACAGCCCAGCCCTTCCACAAGAAACAGGAGGCCTGGAATTGCCACAGGGATTTGGGGAAGCTTCTTATAGTCCAGCGCTCAGTAGAACCACCAGGCATTTGCATGCCAAGTATATTATTGCCAGCCAAGAAACATATGAATATAATGCTCTAAAGGGTGTGGAAGAAATTAAGTCCAGAATAGAGGTAATGGTGAATGTGCTGCAAGGCTTTGCATGGAGCTGTGTTGTTTTCCACATCAGAACAAGGCCAGGAAAAATCTAAGATAACATGCGAATGCTCAAAGAAGCATAAAAAAACTGAAAAGAAAGTGAAAAGTATTTATAAAGTCAAAAGCAAAGAAGTAGTTAAAAATGGGTAGGCTTAGCATGTGAGGGAAGCATAAAAGAAGACTGCCAAGTAATGGCAAGTATCAAGATGTTAAAAAATGGAGAAAAAAGCTCTTCTGCAACTTCTAGTCTGTAACTCTTGTCAAAGCCCCCTCCTAGGTTACCAAAATGAGACCATGCCACATGGCAAAGTTCTCTGTTGAAGAAAGGCCCTTTGGGTTTTTTTCCTGTGAGAAAGACATGCTTTACTGTGTGCCTACAAAGTGACAGGGAGCTGGAGACCACAGTGACAAAGCACTCTCAGGACTCCCAGTCTGAATTTGCAGTGAGTCTGGCACAACTGTGCTGAGAAGCATCAACTGCCCATTTGTTTTTACTGCATTTTTTTTGATGCCACGTCACACTGTTTTGTCCCAAAGCCCGGCACAGAGCTTCCCATTTGCTGCTGCTGCACCTTCACCCTTCCAAAGCTGCCTGGTTGGGTTACACTTTCTGGGCAGATGAACATCTCTCCTCCTCCTTTCCACCACTTCCAGCTGCTGGTTCTGAGCACAGAGCTTTTGCCTTCCTTGCTCCAAGCAAGATGTGTCTCCTGGGCAGCAGGTAGTGAATTGAGTTAATCAGCTGAAAACTGTTATTTTCAGCCCAGAGTTTTTTGAAGTATATGAAAATTACTCCTGTCCTTTCAAAAAAAAACCACTTTGGTTGCCTGCTGTGACATGCTCTGGAAATGGTTTGTCATGGTTTCTGAGCGTTGAGCTGAGTTAGAGTAAGATGGTCATCTGAAGTAAGACTAAAATCATTCCTCTCTTCACCCGGGGAAAAGTGTCAAGCTGTAGAATTCATAGCAGCAAAGCCTCAGGAGACAAGCTGCTCTCCCTGGCTTCCTGTGTGGTACAGTAGTGCATCAACAGCACCCTCCTTTCCATGACACTGAACTGTTCTCTGGCATTTTCAGTGGTGTGATTGAAGCACTTCCACTGAATTGGGGAGGGGGGGAAGCTGTGAAGCTATAGGGTCCTCCTGTCCTGTGTCACAGGACTCTGCTCCCATGTATTTGCTGGAGAAATGCTCAGAATTTTCTGTGACCATGAGTGTTGCTGCAGCTTTCTCTCTACTAACCTTGGGTTGTTCTCACAGTCTCTTGCTGGTGAAATCCTGGGTGTAGGTGCCTGACAAGATGCATGGAGGGTTTATGTTCTCTTAAGTGCATATACAGATTATAGGGAAATTAATAGAAGATTGCAGTATCAATAATTTGAAAAAATTTGAACATCTTTAAAATTCCTACTCAATTGTGCAAAATTCCAGCTTCCTAATCAGCTGTGTCTAAAGATTTAGCATCTTTTTACCTCTTCAAAAGCAGGGCCATTTTTATTAAAAAAATGTTCTTGTTATGTTACGGCACAACTTGATGTTTTGGTGAGCGAGGGGACCCCTTGGGCTGCAGCTCCCTCAGCAGCACAGATGCCCTGGCCTGGCTGGGCTGCAGCTCCACTAGGCTGCAGCTTCTCTTGAGTGAGGCCAGACCATTGCCAAGGGCACTGCCCTGCTGCCTTCTGCAGCTCTGTTCCGGGAAGGATGAGAAGGAGCAACTTCGTGCTTTGCCCCTCTGCCTGTCTTCACCTGCAGAGCTGAGCAGGAGCACAAGCAGCACCAGGTTTCACAGGGAGCATCCCCGCACTTTGCATGTCCCCATCACCAGGTCCCACACCAGCCAGCAGCACTGACTCAAATGGTGCTGTCAGTTTGCATCACTGGGCTTTTCTGACCGCCTGGAAAGAGAAATGATGTATCTTGGCTACTGGGCTGTGCACTCATGAGGCAGCAGGATCCAACCTGGAGCCCCAGCAGGAAAACAGTGCCAGAGGACAATCAGAACTAGCAACAGTGCATAGCAGAGACTTTGTGAAATATGAGTGTGTTAAAAATGCTATGCTTCACAGGAAGGTTATCCATGGCAATAAACTCATCTGACTTCAAAATGACAAGTTTTGATGTTGGGGCAGATAAAAAAATAAAGATTTCCATGTAGGAAAATATGCATAACAATTATATATGACATAATATATGATTACATTTATCTAATATTTGCCTAGAATAGATTAATTGTTTAGAACAATCTTCACAGTATGTTTTGGTAGGTTTATTTTCAGGGTCAGTTCAGTGTTGTGTCCCCATGAACTGCTGTACAAACTCAGCAGAGAAGATTGCATGGGGGCAGAAACATGCAAAATGTGACAAACCTTCTCAATTAGGTGTGCAACTGGCAGTAATGTCTGTGGGATTGGTGCCTGAGAGGTGGTTCAGGGCTGAGGCCTTGAGGCACTCACAGCTCTTAGCCCTGATCCCTAAAACTTTTCTTTCTCAGTTTACTGGAAGTGTGAGTTATAAAGATAAATAAAGGATCAGCCAACACCCCTATGTGTCATTAGTATGTCACCACCACCCACATCTCTGGAATGCCAGCAGTTGCTAAAATTACACTTGAACTCCAATAACTGGACCAGTGGTGTTGCTTGACAATTGGAGGGAAACCTGCTAGCCTCTAGTTTCATGAAAAATAGTAGGTGGCTCATCCGAGTGTGTTGGCACAAAGTCCTACTCACACTGCATTAGAGGGTGCCATGCTGTCTGTCACATGTACAGCAGTTGGAAGGAAAAAACAACTCCTCAGATGTTTTCCCTTTATTTTTCCCCATTATAATCCCAGGCTAATTTTTGTTGTTATGAAATACCACTGTGATGATGCTGGAGCTTACAATTCAGTGGCCAGTGGCAGCCACTTCCTGCATTCAGAGTCAGAGTAGGAGGCTGGGTTAGTAGTTAGAGAGAAGTTTAAATGGGATAGCTATTTGCAGAGATTGATTCACTGAAGTGCCTCAGTAAGCAGTAATTTAGAGGCACAGGAGTCTCACATTTTGTAACCATGATTGTTTAACGATAAACAAAATCCCCCCCTTCCTTCAAGCACCATATTAGAGCTCAATTATGTTAAAACTAAGGTATTTTTCATTTTCAGCGGCTTCCTACAAGTGTCTGCAATCACGCTGAAACCGCAAGACAGCACATCATGGGTTTTCAAGGATCCCATCTCTCAAGACAAGCAAACCCAAACAGATGACAAGCAAACAGTGCATTACTTACACTGCTGCTTCCCACTTGGCTCATATCAGAGACCTGTTCCCAGCTCCAATGTCAAACATCAGTGGCATGGAAAAACTGATACTTGGACGAGTTCCCACAGCATCTGTAGGATTGAGCTGCTGGTGTCAAGGTGAAGCTCATTTCTCTTTGACTCTGACTGGGCAGAGGCAGCCACTAAGGAAGTAGAGTGGTGTGAAACACTAGTCTCCTGCTGCTTAAAAAATAGTGCACTACAGTAGCAATTATAGCTATACCGTGAAGTAAATGATTTTGATTAAGATCTTTTGGGCTAATAATAATCATTATCATGATCGATTTAAATAATGTATTTTATTTATATTGATATATTTGGGTTGCCATCCTTAGTCCTTTGGAATCAAATTGCATAAAGGTTTGAGTGCACCTATGTAATCCTTTTAAACAAGTCTAGGACTAGAATTGGATCCAACTGCAACCAGGCTCTTCTCTGAGGACTTTAGCAAGCAAGGGGGTACCTTGTGACTCAAAAGGAGGGTGTCCCTAATAAACTTTGTCTGAAGCTCCTATTCTACCCACAACAATCACTACTCTACTCAACCCTAAAAGTGAAGGCAATATCCAGGCAAGGTTATCCCATTTTCCTTCAAGTCTATTATTTCTGACAAATTTGATGCATGGATGAAAGTCAGCAAGTCCCTGAAACTTCTGAGCCTTCACCTGCATATGCTAAAAAGGGAAACCCAAATATTTTTTCTTAGCAACCTACTGCCATATGCCTGAGTAGATGCTTCTCAGCAAAATCTTTGCTCTTGACACCTCCTAAAGAACATTGGGATAGCCTGATCCTTTCATCTTTTCTCTTGAGCGTAAAAAGAAGCTAAAGGCATAATGAAATATTCTTCTACACACAAAAGCTTCCCATGTAATAATAATTATTATGCTGTGATACCTGCTTTGAAATTTGTTTATAATAGTGAAAAGAAAGATATAAATTATTTATATGTAAAAGGTTTATATTACAATGAGCATTGACTGAATAAAGCTTAAAAGACTGTAAAGCACATGAAAATGGGACAATAAATACAAGTAACCATGGAAATGATTCCTAACATCATTTCCTCCATCTCATATATGAGAGCCCTGCCATGGTCTCAGATGATTCGCTCCAATCAAGCCCAGAGACACTTCAGAGACCAAGTCAGAGAAGTGGGTATTTGCTTTATTCAATGCACTGGGTGTGTGGGAATTGTTTCCACCAAATACACACACCAGTACCTCCAAAGGCACAGTGTTATAGGTAAAATTAATGAATATTCATTACATTCCCCAGGATAGGAGTGGTTATACAAATTACTTCTTATAAGTCATTAATACTAGCAATTTCTTGTGCTCAATGGCAAAAGGATTCCTTTTGCCCCCTTTTATCTTGATAAGATTAAGGGAATCCACAAGGCCAAAACTGACGGGCTGTGCTGGTGGAAGGGGTAAAAGCTCAAAGAAACAAGAATGATTGAAGTGCAAATAGATTTGGGTTTTCTATTTGACTACTCCTTTCTCAATCTCCCCTTTTCTTTTTATAATTTTGTAATTCTTTACAAATCTTATATGTCATGAAAGTAAGTACTTTTCTTTATCTCATATCTAAATTTGTACTTTTGCCATTGAATATAAGCATCGCAATTCCAAGTACATAATATCATACAACAATAACTACTATTGCAGACAGTAAATAACAATGCAATAACACAAATAACTATTACATACATTTGTTTAAGTTAGGATTAACATAATTGCAACAGCTTGTATTTATAACTGTACATACTCTTTCTCCTCTTGCATGCAGCAAATCTACAGTTAGTTGTGAGATGCGCTTAATCTCGATTTGCTGTGCTCTTATGGCATCTGCAGTGGCATTCATTATGGTCTCTACAGTGGCAGAAAGATTCTTCTTTAGTTCACTTACTTTGGGCCAAGGTATAAATTACCTGGCAAAGCTGTGAAATCTGGTGGGTCTATCTATTAGCATAAAAGTTCGGAGTAAGCCCTGTTAGTTGAGGAGCAACACTAATGTGGAGAGATACTGGTCTTATTGCACAGCCACTTTATCATCTCAAGGACAAAACTTTATGGGCACTGTGTTCATATATTTCATATCAACTCTGCGCTGGGGGCACTGGCTAACTCTTGGGCTTTGGTCTTACCTTAGTTTGATTTTTTATTTTACATATTAGCTTTCCTATAGGTCTAGAATTTTGAGCAGTTATTTTGAAGAAACAGAAGAAAGACAGAATCTATAGAAAGTCTAAGAGGAATGTTAATTCTTTTGGCTTTCTTGGGGCCTCCATTCTCTAGCAAGTTTCTCTGGAGTCAGGGATGGGGAGAATGGAGCACTGCCTCTGCTGTGTGCATGGCTGGCCCCAGTATGGGGCTGGGATTGGAGTTCTGTGCAGCACTTCCTCTGCTGTGTCCATGACTGGACCTCACTGCAGGGCTGGGATGCTCTGGGGTTGAGGTAAGGAGCAGTTCACTGTCTTACCAGGGCAAAGCCTGACCTGCCCCCTCTCCACACACACCACACACACAGGCATCTTGAAGTGTCTCAGAGACATTAATTTTTTCAGTTTTTGGCAGCTCACATCATGGCTCCAGACAGTGATCAGGAACACTGATAGCTTTTTTTGGTTGTAAAATGGGGTACTTTTTCTTCACCTTGGTGGAATTTTTTAGCAAACAGAGCAGAAAGGAAAGAGGAAAGCATAAATGATAACTGACTAAGACTCTCATACTGTTAGTTTTTTGCTTGTGATGTTTTTCTGTTTTTTTCTAGTCACAAATATTAGCCACTTACAAAATACATTCAGGATTTTTCTATATGATTTTGCGAGCTCTTCTTAGGACTTCAAATGTGCTATTGATAAACGGCACTTTTAACAATTCGCCTCAGCAGCTTGCTGAAGTGGGGTTTGAATTACTTGTTCTCTTTTCCCTTTTTGGTGGGAATTTTAGCAGACAGAGGAGAAAGGAAAGAGGAAAGCACCATATGAATGGTAACTGCTATTTTAAATTTAAAATTATCTTTTAAATTGCAGAGCCCAAAGCCTGGCAGATTGGTCTATGACTTTTAGCGATTTTCAAAGGCAGTATTTTCCTTTTGTGGGGCTTAGCATTCTTGAACACTGGACAAACAAATACGCATTAAACAGCAACAGTTAGAAATACGTAGTAGAATAGCCAGCCATCCTTTTGAAACCTTTTCATTTTAAAAATAAAATTATTTTGTTATTGTTATATTTCAATTTCACAAATTTAGATTTAAGCCCATATAGCTTTCTCTTTTTTTTCTGGCTTACTTATCCCTTTGCATCTGAAGCCATACTTGCCATTACAATTATTACAAGGTTTTGCTAGGATAGCTGACTGTGGATAACACTGTTCTGGAAATACAAAAAGCAAAACCATTTAATGTGTTTCATTTTGACGTTCCAGCTTTTAACCGATTTACTGTCCAATATTGTCCAATATTGTTCTTTTGTGTCTTCTTTGTCTGGAGTTTCACATTAGAGAGGAGTTTCTGGCCGTAGATCTCACAGTCATGAGGGAAGTCAGCAGTTCTTTTTGCTTCTGTGGCTTGAGTGGCTCTTTGTCTCACGTCTGGACACAGCTTTTTTTTTGATGAGGACACACTGAAGGATGTTAAAATAAACTTGCACAGTGATAATACATGTTAGAGTGGGCAGAAGGATGAATTCTTGCCTCTTTCAACTCCTCATTGGAAATTTTTATACAAATTAAGTTTTTAATAAGTGAGAAATTAAGAACTAATGAACTAATGTTTTACTCTTGCAGGTTAATAAACTTCTTGTTCTCTTATAATTTTTTAAATGCATGTATTACTCTATATGCATATTTAAAGTCAGTAAAAATATCTACTATCCTGCGCCGATATAGTTTGCAGGATTTCACATGCACCTACAGCTTTGCTGCTCGAGCTGACCATGTGAGAGGCAATGTTTCACTTATTTTAACTCTCTTTCATTAACGATAGTGTATCTTTCAAATTGTTACTCTTTTAGTACTTTGGAAGACTGACTACTAAACACAAATTCTCAAAGCATGGGAGAACAACACTTTTTGCAAAAGTTACTTGCCAAGACAACAAACCATGCAGAGAGAACTGAACTCCCTTACGGACTTGAATTAAGCATACATTGTAATGCTCTTGGCTGCTTGAACAGCCTGCACATTGGCTGAGAGACACACCTTGTCTACACCTTATCCTCAGCAGTTTTAAATTTCTTTTTTTTTTTTTTTAGCAGCTGATTTGCATTTCTTCTAAGGCAATTTATCTGGCTGCTTGGAGGCTAAAGAACTTAAAAGCACTTGAGCAAATCTTTGTTCATAAAAAAACCAACCACTCAGATTAACCCAGGCAGGAGACTTTAATTCTGAAATAGTTAATTGCAAAATTTGGTATATCCTTTATACAAATTAATTTTCTGAGGGTTTTTACACATGGAACTTTGGGGGTTTTGTTTTGTTTTTTGGGTTTTTTTTTTTTTTAAACTAAACTCTAAATCTTTGTGTACACCAAAAGAATTTTAAATCTACTATGCACTTGTACAATAACATTTTGGTAGTTTAGTTATTTTAAATAGAGAATAGCCAATTATACTATTAGTATTGATTTATTTTCACTATCTATTATACCATTTTCTTTGAGGCTGCCCACACTTTTGCGTTTATTTCAGCACGACCTTTCAGGCAAAGCTACTACAGTGTTAGCTTTTGTAGTTCTTCACAATATTAATGTGCATTCTCACTTTAGCCATCTAATTTCTTTCTAGTAAATTACAATTACAATTAAGAACAAACAGAAATTTATGCATTTCAAACTTATTTTCCACATTTACTAATAGTGGCTGAATAAGGAGCACACTTCATCTTTTCTACTTGCTTCTTGAATATTTGACGATTTTCTCTCTTGGGGATAAAACTCAAAGTGAATTAAGAGCTTTCACATCTCTTTTCGATCTAGACCCACCTTAAAAGTTATTAAAGGCTCTTGTGTGGTGCATCCCTGGTATAATGGGAGAACTTGACATTCTTAACAATTCATTTCTATTAATTGCTGGACTTTTTCCCCCGAGGATTCAGTTGTTTCTACAGACATTCCTGCTTTCAGTGACTCTGCCTTGCAGATAGCAGTCTGATCTCTTATCAGCCGCTCTGATCAGCTTTCTCCTGCTGAGGAGGGAATGCCTTTGCCATGTTTTGGTGGCTGGCTCTGTCTCCTCTGCCCCAGGGGCTTCGCAGTTTATTCTTTTGGGGCTGTAATACCTTTGGCATCATCTTTGCCTTTGCCTTTTCTTTATCTTTTCTTATATACATTTGCAGTATCTTTTAAACCAGTTTGTTCAGGGGCTTATTCTGCCCTTCCTCCAGCCCCCACCTGCACTACTGCCTGGGGGTGCTCATTGTCCCACAAAGTCATTCTGGTGACTCAGACAAAATTCTTAACAGACAATCCATATTTCTAGACATTCCTTCTGCAGTATCCAAATGCAGCCCTGCGCCCTCCTACGCTCTCAGCAGGCACGGCCAGCAGCACCTCTGCGCTCGTTCCCGCCGCTCCAAAAGCAGAGGATACAGGAGACTGCAGCTCACCCTGGGTCAGCTGCCAAAATTTTAGGCAAGATGGGGAAGGGTGCTGAAAAACTTCTCCTTTCTTCCTTCTTTTTCGTTCTTTCTTTTACTCTATTTACTTGCATGCTCTTTCTACTACAACATTCTATACAACCATATTTCAGCAGCTACACACAGGAGTTCCAAAGAGGTACTTAATAGATTTAACTAGTTATTCTCATCTCGTGGGCATCCCCACATAAATTTATATGCCAGCAAAAATACAAATTAACATGGGTAAAATTTTGCACACGCAGTACACGCACACACATTCAAAAATTTCAAAAGCACTTGAGTAAATAGACAATATCACTTTTTCTCACAATTAATACAAGTGCACTAAGTCTAAGCTTCACAACTGTTTCTACACACAAAACACAGAATTTCAAAAGCAAAATCAAATGGAGCAATATTAGAAAGGTGTTGGGGTCTGGTTGTTCTCAATTCAGTAGCTAAAATCTTTCTCTTCACGAATACAATCTGCCCCCTCCAGATACTCTAAACCAATGGTTTATATATGATTTATACTCATTCACTCTTTGCCACTCGCTTCGCTTTTCTCTGGCCGTTTCTGTCGCCAGAGAACGGAAACGCAGATAGAGCTCCACTATCTCTTCCTGTCAGTGACACGTCTCATTCATTCACACTCACACAGTAACAAAATAATGACAGACAGAACAAAGATCGCAGTATGATTGTGTAGTACAGTGGGATCCAACCCCTTAAAGGTACCTTTCACTAAAGCAGGGTCCAACCCTGGGGGTCCAACCCCTTAAAAGTACCTTTTCCTGACAGCGGGGTCCAACCCCTTGCCCGGGACTAATTTCAGGAGACCCAGTCTCAACCCACCCTCAGGGACTAGCACGCCGGACATGCAGGCATTTCTGTTTTTGTAAAAGTAGCAAATACCTTAATTTGGTGTAGATGGTTCTTGGTCTACCCCCACTGTGAGCCAAATGACAGCTGAGCTCCCTCTGAAAATTCAGGGTCGCGACTGGGAGGTCTGCTTACCCCTGGATCTGGCAGCCAAGCAGAGTTAGGGTCCCATCTGGAGGTGCCAATTTGATTCCCCTCAATCAAGCCCAGAGACACTTCAGAGACCAAGTCAGAGAAGTGGGTATTTGCTTTATTCGATGCACTGGGTGTGTGGGAATTGTTTCCACCAAATACACACACCAGTACCTCCAAAGGCACAGTGTTATAGGTAAAATTCACGAATATTCATTACATTCCCCAGGATAGGAGTGGTTATACAAATTACTTCTTATAAGTCATTAATATTACTAGCGATTTCTTGTGCTCAATCCTTTTATCTTGATAAGATTAAGGGAATCCACAAGGCCAGAACTGATGGGCGCCATGCTGGTGGAAGGGGCAAAAGCTCAAAGAAACAAGAATGGTTGAAGTGCAAATAGATTTGGGTTTTCTATTTGACTACTCCTTTCTCACAGGCAGCAGCCTGGAAATGTGTGGTCAGGGAACATTTCTGCAGTCTGCAAATGGAACAGGTTTTCAGGTAGTGCCAAGGCTGATGAATGAAATTACCTCAGCCTAAGAATGGACTCTGCATCTGGGAAATGCAGATGCCCTTGGGCTGATTCTGTGACTGGGAGCTCTGTGAAAGCTGTGTCCTGCCATAAGGAATTGTTCACACATATCTCAGCCCCAATGGAAGGCATGTGGACATATGGAAATGTCAGGAGTGTTTTTCCATATCTACCTTTCATTACAAGCATCAAGGAGAGAAAATCAGTAGTTTTGTAAATAAAGGGATGCCATCAGAAACCTCTTGACCAAAGCAATGCACAAATGACTGGGCTTACCTGGCTACTCCTTTTCCCTTTTCTCCTCATTCGGATGTGAAACTGGACAGCTACATGGGTCACCTTGATGGTACACAAATGAGTGTTGGCTTGAACTCTGAATTACTATTTAATCCCCTCCTGGCACTTGATGAAAGGCATTAACAAGTCGCTACCCAAAATAACAGCCTCAGCTGGGTGTTTGCTTGATTAGTGAAATTGCAATACAGTTTGTTACAACTGCTCTTTTCTGTTCAGGAAAGCCCACTCCGTATCAGAAAATCAACATTTTGATGCATCAGGTAAAGGACCTCTGTGTGTTGGTAGACCTTACCAAAGGGAATTAATGCCTGAGGATAACATAACCACTTGTCTTCTCATGTTTGTGGCCTCCAAAGTCCTCTGCAATTATTAAGATCCAGTGCAATTTTTTCTCAAGTGTGCATTTAAAATTCAAGTGGGTATGACGGGCTTTCTGTGAAACAGACGGATTCCACATGCTCACTTGGCTGTGGAAACATCTGAAGCACGAAAGGGTCTGCTAAATAAACCTCATTATACATCTGTCTGGTATTTATTCAGGCCTGTACAGAGCGAGAGGCATTTTATACTTCATTTTTCTGAGTTACAGGATAAAAGGACATGACCAAAAAGCAAAGAAGAAACTTACCCATGTCAGCATCAATGATGGCAGAACTTTGGTCATATTTAGAGTTTTGTGAACAGAAGTTTTATTTTCTGAAGATGTCTTGGGGTGATTTTATGATGATACTCTATTCCCTTATCATCTGCTCTATGCCCAGAAAATGGTTCCTGTAACTTTAAGGTGGGTCCATGAGGTTTTCCCACTCTGGGGAAGCAGAGGAACCCCGAAAACCGCACAAAAAGAGATTCCCCCTGGGTGCCTACCACGCTACTGTGGGCGGAGCGGATCCGGGACCTGCGAGACTCAGGCTGGCTTCTCGAAGGCAGGATAATAGGAGCCTCAGTGAATAAAAGAAATGCAGTCTCTCAGCTTTTGGAATCCAGGGTTTATTGGTGGGACAGTGGGGAGGAGAAGGCAGCTGGGACCGGGATGGAACGCGGGGGAAGACAGGGCTGGGTTCCGAGGAGCAGAGAGCGCCAAACGGAAGCGAACATTGGGTTAAGAGGGATGGAAAGATGGGAGGGGTTTTGAAAGGATAGCCAACCGGGACGCAGGGGATACAGATTGACAAGGGCTTCAGGGAATGGGGGTGCAAGGAGGGAAGATACAGAATTTTAAAAACCAATAATAAGCTGCAGGTAAAGGACCGTTCTGGCTCTTAACTCAATAGGAGATAGGGGAAAGCAGATATGCAGTGCCAATCAGACACACTGCTACAGGTCCAGGGCAGGGGACCAGGGAGCCTTGGATCTCGAAAGCCTCGCTCTCCCATGTGCTCAGTTTGCAGTGTGGACAGGTGTTACTTTGTTG
This sequence comes from Entomyzon cyanotis, assembly GCA_024500445.1. NCBI lineage: Eukaryota > Metazoa > Chordata > Aves > Passeriformes > Meliphagidae > Entomyzon > Entomyzon cyanotis. The sequence goes on from JAKEPQ010000756.1 coordinate 9,663,824, forward strand.
CTTGGCTAGCTTGGTGTTTTGTTAGCTCAGGCAAGGAGTTTCTTTTTTCCTTTCCCTGACTGCAGCAGCCATCCTTTGGCATGTTCTGTGTTTTTTCCTTGAACTGCTCGGTTTGGTTTTGGTCTGAGATCAGACAATTGATGGAAGGCAATCAGCCACGACCTGCGGGAACCTGTGGCAGCCACTCCGCCCAGCTGATGATAGGTTGTATTGTATCCGCCTGGCCCTAGGCCTCGGCAAAGGCTGAACCAACAAAAGAAAGTACTCTGAATCCACCAGCTTCACCTGCTGTGAGGAGGAGGCCAACGTGGGAGGTTCACCAGGTTCCCATCTGTTTTTTCCTGAGCTGCTGTGGGAATTTTCCTTCCTTCCTTCCCCAGACAAAGGCTGAGTGCCATTTTGTTCTTTCTCGTCACATGGTCAGCAGAGTTTTTTTCCTTCCCTGGCATTTTGGGGTATTTTTTTGTTCTGCTGTGGGTGGAGTTGGGGGGCGTGGTAAGGTTCTGATGATTCAATATCTAGCAGTTATTCACTTTTTCCCATGCCGTGTGGGCACTTTGCTTGTCAATAAACAGTTGGTATTTTTCACTTTCACCCACTGATACTCATTTCACATCAGTGGGAAGGGATTGCTGAAATACTTTTCTTTAGAGAAAATGCTCATTCCAGAATGTTTTCTTCCAAACTTGTCTTTAAACCAAGGCAGAACAAAATACATGGATTTGGGTGTCTAATGACATCTCTTTTTTGTTTTCCAAAAATAGAAATACTTTACTAAGAAAACCTTGATCTGGACTTCTCAATGGCTTTTGTCACCTCTGGAGTGCTCTGAGATAAGGTAGATATGGAGCATCTCCTGGAGAGGGTGTGCTCCACACACCCAATCAGGGCTCCCCTGCAGCCATGGGAAATGCCATGCCAGAGCAGGTAGGTGTTTCCTGTAAGATTGCAGCCCATGGAGACCCCACACTGGAGCAGGGGGAGACTATACAGAGACAGGAGTAGCAAAGTGAAGCCAGTAAGGACTGACTGCAGCCCCCTATTTCCTATTCCACTCCACTGCTTGGGGTGGAGAGAGGGAGGAGGAAAAGGAGTTGGGGATGAAGGAGTGAAGTTGATCCTGGGAACAAATGGTGGGGATGTTCTAATTTTTGTCTTTGTTCCTCACAATCCAATTCTATTTTAATCATCAATAGATTATATTACTGCTTGTCCATGACAGTAACTGGCAAGTGATCCCCTTGTCCCATGAGATTTTTCATCTTCTCTTCTCCCCAGGCCTGTTGAGGAAGGGGAGTGAGAGAATGACTGGTTGAACATCTGGTAGCCAGACAAGGCCAACCCACTACATTTCCGTCTCCCTTTGCAATTTTTTTTGTGGTGCTACCTGCTCTTTGGAGGGTCAACATGGCAGGGAGGAACACACACAGGCCTGAAGAGATAGGAGGATCATTGCTCCTCTTGTTAGGAGGGTCTTTCTCCCTCTAAGGCAAGGGGCTTAGAGGGCAGCAGCAGCGTTCTCTGCCGCAGCTGCCAGCAGCAGTCTCCCCTTTGTCTTTGGTTTTTGCATGTGATCCCTGGAAGTATGTTTTCTCTCCTAAGTTCTTGAGGGAAAACCCTCTCAGGTGCTCCCTGCTTGCCTAAAAATGTATCAGCCCTCTGCAGCTCTGTCCCCACGCCATCTCAAAAGTGAATCATCCCAATGCAGGGATCAGGGAAAACTCGCATATGCTGCAGTCTATGCGTTTTGCGTGACCTGCTGCCTTTGTTTAGTCAGAGAATTACCCCCTGTACCTGGGGCAACAGCCTGAGCATATTGCTCCTCAGTTCCTTTTTTGAAAAAAAAGTACATTAAGGGTGTCTATTTGCTTCAGGGTACTGTGGTATCCCCTCTACAGATGAGAGTGACAGGGTGATAGGTTGTATTGAGTTTGCATGGCAAGATTTTGGTAGCAGCAGTGGGGCTACTGGGGTGGCTCTTCTGAGAAGGTGCCAGAAGCTTCCCCCACATCCAACAGAGCCAATGCCAGCTGGCTCCAGGATGGACCTGCTAATGGCCAAGGCTGAGCCTGTCACCAACAGTGGTAGCACCTCACACAATCACAGATTCACAGAAAGGTTGACATTGGAAGAAACTTCTGGAGATCATCCAGTCCAACCTCCCTGGCCAGGCAGGGTCACCTGTGGCAGTGTTAGGGATGTATGCTTCTGGGCTTCCATTGCTCCCACACCTCTGGATTTAAATTTGATTAGTGAAGGGAGCACTGACCATGCACACTCTTGACCTCTCCCTGGTCAGAGTTTATTCCATGTCAGCACTGTGATGTTACTACTCTGTCTCAGTACCCATTCCTACCCCAGAATAGAGCAGGAGAAGAGGGCAGCAAAATGACACCACCAGTGACGTTAGCTGCCAGCTCACACAAATAATTACTCCCAGTGCCTCCCAGTGCTGGTTGGCTGCACAGAGCTCTGGGGAGAATGGGCTTAACACTGTAATTAAACAGCTCCTGTGGTGGCCAGCACTGCCAAAGCTCCCAGGGAATGTAAGCTCTTTCTTTGCCTTTCTCACTTTCTGCTTTTTTTTGGAAAAAGGAAGTCACATGGAAAGGCTTTTTTTTTCTTTCGCTGCCCAAAAGGTTGTTTGTAACATGACAAATGCTCTCCTGAATCAGATTAAAGGGCATTCCTGCTGCCCTGTGGAGGTTTTGTCCGTGGGTGCCACACCACCCAGGAGTTCATGGAAGGGAGAGACCGCGGGAGTGGGCGGTTGGGGCTCCAAGGGAGCTCAAATGCTGTCAGTGGGTCACAGAAGAAAGCGAGAAATGCAGTCCACTTTGTCGGTGCTCCAAGGAGGGTTTATTGAAGAAAGGTGAGGGGAGTTGGAGGGGGCTTGGAGGCAGCAACAAAATGGCCCCGAGCACTCTCATGTAGCAGCAATTATAGTGGGAGGGGAAAGGGAAGGAAGAGGCTAGGGGAGCTAATGGGGAAAGGGGGATTTTTGAACGACAACGCTTATAACCAAAGGGATAACAACACCATATAAAGAACACCAACCAAATATTTGCTTTAACAGGAACAAAGGAGAATATTCTAGAACTCAATCCATATTTGTAATCAGGGGAGGGAGAGAGGAGTAGCTGTCAAACTTGGTGCATTCCAAATGGCCTGGAGAGCAGGGGGTCATGGGAGCGTACCATGCCCATGAGCCATTCCTATCTCTCTCCAATGGGGTTGGGGCACTCAGGGGTGCGCCATTGCCACCGCGACACTGCCCAGTGTGGGAGATAAAGAAAAGCCTTATAGAATAAGATTTCTCACCTCTGTTAAATCCTGTTCACTTCTGTTCACTCTTGCTCACCAAAATGGGTTGTGTGACTGGCGTGTGGTCACCTCGTGTGTGAAGCAGTGATCGGTTAGTAAGATGCATAATCAGGCAAGTCAGGCATCACATCAGCAGGCAGCCAATCCATGCTTGTCATGTTTAAGCTTAGAGTACAAAAAGGCTTGTTCTTTTGCAATAAAGAGATTTTCTTCAAACCAGCAAGAAAGGAGATTGTGTGCTTTGCTCCCCATTGCTACAGCCCAGCATCTCAACTCTGGCAGTGCCAGCAGGAGATGCCACTTAAGGCGAGCTCATGAGCCCAGGTACCAGAGGTAGTCCTTCCTCCTTGCTCTCCCAGCATTCCTAGATGCTGTATTTGAGCTGTTAGATGGCATGTCCCTAGTCAAATTGGTGTTTATTTATAGACCTGTTGCAGATTAATTTTTCTAGCCCCTTTTTGGATGATGATCCTGACACAGTGAGTCCAAGATGACTACCTGATGTGTACAGGTGAACTTACTTTTCCCTGTGGACTGATGGTCTGTGAGTGATGGCAGGTGCCCTCAAACTCTGGCTGTGCACAAGGCAGTGGATAACAGTTCTGCATCCTGCATCACAATTTTGTAAACCTTAGGTCACACTGTCCACACCAAATCCTCTCTAAATGATGATCTCTGCTTTTTTCCAAGTGGTTGGTGAGTTTTTTATATTCCACATGATGGGGAAAGTTGTCAGCTTGTTAGTGTGTCAGAGGTTGGAGGCATTGGAATTTTTTCTCCATCCCTGTTACTAAGCAACAACTGTCTGGGTGCTCAGAGCCATCAATTCTTCTGTAAGAGACAAAAGGCTGTGGCTGGGTGGGGCGAGGGGAAGAGGCATGCCGGCTGTTGGGACTGGCACTCGTCTGTGGGACACCGGGAGGAAAGCAACAGCTTTTGGTTTCTGGCTGCAACCACAGGTGATCCAACTGTGCTCTGCCTTCTCCTTCTGGCTGGGTGAGCTTTTGGCTGGGAAAAAAACATGGGATCCAACCTCTTTCCCTATCAAGAGTGCACGCTTTCCCGGCTGCAGTTTGCAGCAGCTGGGGGGTAGCCCGGCTGTCCCTGCCGCCTGCCCCATTTTCGCCACACAAGACCGCAGCATCTGCCGTGACTGCAGAGTCCCTGCCAGTTCGCTGGCTAGCCTGGGACAGCCAGCCCCTACCGCCCCACTCGCCGCTCCGAGCTGCCCGCCTGCCTGCCTGCCTGCCTGCTTCTCAGCCTGTCCGCCATTACCAGCTGCGTGAGGCTGACCTGATCCTGCGCCACAGTGCCACCTGCAGCTGCTTGGGAGTCATTGCACCTGCCCTGCCCGGACGGGAGCTCAACAGCGCCCCTGCTGCTTGCAATCATGATTACACCACACGGGAAAGTGCCTGGCAGCTCAAAAAGACATCTGCTATTGGTTTTCTGGTTCTATTTCTTGCTGTTATTCTTGTTATTCCTTGCTTACTCTGCTATAGATATTAGTAAAGAACTGTTACTCCTTTTCCTATAGCTCTGCCTGAAAGCCCTTGATTTCAAAATTAAAATAATTCAGAGGGAAGGAAGATCACATTCTCTGGTCTAAGGGAGGGTTCCACCTCTCTTGGCAGACACCTGTCTTTCAAACCAAGACATAGTGTTAGGAAGAGAATATGTAGCTAACGTGTGGGATGTGTAAATGCATTTTTAGGAAGTTTAAAAAAAAATCTGAAATGTTGGTATCTTAAGTTGTGCATATTACATTTTTTTTGTCTGTCTCTTTACCGAGGTTTCCATAAGTGTGACTATATCTGGCTCAGTTCCATATTAATGTCAAGTTCCAGCACATTGGTCTGAAACCCTGCCTCTAATGAATGGGACAGCAGAATGTAGATGTTTTAGACAAACTTTATTTTCCTGCTGTGTTTTGATATGCTCAAATGAAACAAGAACTTCTGCCTATCTCTCTCCCCAGCTGTGCATCACACTGCTGGGTGAAGGGCTCACCTGTGGCTCATTTGAGGACAGGTACCAACAGGCGGAATATTTTATGTAGTACAAGGCAAAATTGTGGATCATCAGTTAGCTGGGATGTCTTGGGAGCTGCAAATCAGCCTCAGTGTTTTCTTCTAAACTTCTGTCTTTCTCTACAAAGTTACAGTCAGGATTCCCTGGGAGGGAGAAAGACCTTTCCAGGCACTTCCAGCAGCACATTGACAGTAAGCTTGAACCCTCAGTTTTTGGTTTAATTGCCTTTAATGGCCTCCTGCCTTAACGTTTGATACCTTTACACCACCTTGCACCTATTCTGCCAGAAAATATTTTTCTGCAATTCCAAAATACAGCTGCTACTTAGTAACAAAGGAGTTAGTTCAGAGCAACCCAGAGCCTGTCTACACAGTGCCTTCAGAGATTGTTTCTGCCTGGGAAAGGTCTGTGTCTTATCTCTGTGGCACACAACCATGACTGGGACACATACATGTCTGAGCCTGCTTTCCCTGACTCTGCCCAGAACCTGTCTCCTTGCCCATGGAGCAAGCTGGCCCGCTAACTCACACCACAAACCTTGTGTATACCAGCTCCCCTCCCATGTGATGAGCCGCATGCACACACCAGCTGTCTAATTAATTGCTTCTAGGCATAGAGATGAAGATGGTATCTTACTGCCAGAATGGGAAAGAGGCAAACACTGCAGCTTTGCACTATTAAATGTCTATTGCTGAATGAAGAAGCTGAGGCAGCTATCAAAAACTTTAAAAATGTCCTCACTGTCCAACTGTTTTGAGCAAAAGGTTTAAACTGGTGCCTGTAGGAATTCCTGCTTTTTTTACACTTGAACTGGGCTCCTCTTACTTACAAAGCCTCTGATTTTTTTCTAGCTACATGCTCTGATTTGGCACTCTTGTTCCCAGTTTTCAACCAGATCCTTCTTGTAGACCCAGCAGCCTCTTCAGCTGGACCCTTTGCTGCTCCACTGTGTCTTGCCTCACTGTAAATCTCTCTCATGTAGCATACAATTCCTGTGAACAAATGAATACATTTTGGGTTGAGACAATTTATGTGAGATGACTGTAATGCACAGTGTAAAAGCGTAGAAGCACTGACAAACAGGACTCACAATACCAGGATAGTGATAAAATCTAATGCAGCTTTTGCTTCTTGGCAGTGTGTATAGTGAATTCAGAGGGTGGTCCTGTACCCATGTTAGATGGAGAAAGTAGTTAACATTAGCAAACTCAGGGCTAATGTTAATATCTAATAAAAATCTCTAATTGTTTGTCAGGCAAAAGCAAGTCTACGTTCCTGCTGAGTCAACTTAGGTTCTATTACTTTTAGCTTGATGTAGATTCAAGATGGAAACTACTGAAAAATCACTTGGCATTTTGAGGGTAGTGCTAACATTTCTTACTGAGTGGGTGGGAGGGGTGGAAAAAGAGAGGAAAGAAGGACAGGAATGACTGTGTCTCACACCTGAAAAAGAGACACTGTTGACTCTAATGGTTTGGTTAGGATCTGCTGGGTGGGGGGGGGGGGGGAGATGGTTAAAAAAAGCCCTGAGAGCTTCCATTCCCTATTGACATATTTGTTTCTCAGAGGGATTTTGACGCATGTAAGACAGATCTCTTTCAGAGGACATGAACCTGCCAGGTCTGTTTCAAAAGTGCACAGGTGCCTGATGGAGATGTAAGAGCCCAAACCACCAAGGACCAGGGGAGGGGTAACCCAAGTACCTCTGCTTGCTCCAACCTTTTAGATTGAGTATTAGTCAGGAGTGAGAGAGTAGAGTAGGCAAATCTTAGAAGAGGGTTTGGGAAGTCCTCCTCTGAGGAAAGGGAGTAGAGAAAGATGACGGAAAGAAGCATTGGGATTCTTTTGAATTGACAATACATCTACTACAATGACAAAAGCATGGGTCACTAACCACCCTGCCATGCAGTCCACTCCTGGTGACCAGTGTGTTTGTGGCCCTTATCAGTGACAGCCATGAGCTCCATGTGTCAGATGCCACCAGAAGACTGGCCCCCTTGGTCTAGAAACATCCGTTTGACTTCCACCATTAATGTGGTGAGGGCTTGAAAAGAGAGATACCGACAAAGATACGGAATCCAAAGCTGGGACAAGATGCCCAGGATGACAGGAGTCCTTCTACAGAGATGTCCATAACTATAATGTGAGGGTCCATGAAAACCTACATATGGCTGGGCAGCCTTGGCGGTCAGTGTCACTAAAGACTTCCTGAGCTAAGCTTGGGATGGGAAGGTGAGCACAGCCAGCAGCTCCCACAAAGGAAGAGAGCCTGTAGGACTATCTGACAAACTCTGGGCACCATCTTACTCTGGCAGTCTTGCCCACTCCAAACTGGGTAATGGTTGGCTGGCAGGACTGGTATGGTGAGTTGCCCCAGGCAATAGCCCCAGGGCACCAGATCTTCTGATCCCAGAGATAAGCTCCCAAAAATTTACGTGGAATACCAGAGCCTACTCACAGGTGATGGCCTTGACTGTGGCCACTCACATCGAGAAGCTGGATGTTTGGCAGGCACACCAAGGGTGATGAGGCTGGGCATGTCCCCAAGGCCCTGGTCACACTCAGACAAGGCATGGTGGCCACTCAGGAGGAAATCCTGCCATCTTCATCCTTTCAGAAAAAAGCAGCCCAGGACAACAGACATCACGTATCTTCCTGCCTTCTGGATTAATCTCCCACCCTTGGCCCAAAGCCCTTTGGAGATCATTCTGTCCACACATGAACAGGATGAATAGATAAGCCAGCTTTGGGGTGCCCCTCTGAAGTTGCACCAGGAAAACCAGAAATAGAGATTTTTCTGGCATTAAGCCTTAAAAGGGAGATGATGTGAGTACAAACTGATGCGGGCAGTGACACAGTGACAGAAGACAGAGGAAAACACACTGCAATGCTTTCTAGAAGGGGTGATGTGTGAGACAGGGTTTGATGGGGTCAGTCAGCTCATGGAAGTGCCAGACTGGATGTGCAGTCAAATTGTTTAGCCCTGAAGGCTGGACTGTAGATACTCTGAAATAAACACCTTGAATTTAGGTTGTAATGAGGATGTGAGATGCCTCAGGACCAAGTGCTTTGATCAGCAGATCCACACTTATTACAATCCATTAAGTGCTAAGATAGGCTGAGCCAGAAGTCACACCAGGTTTCTCTTCATCAAAAGCAGCAGCAGCATGAAGTTTCCAATGCATCTCAGCACTCATTCCCTGCAGAGCAGCTTTTATATTTTACGTTTTCCCTGCTCCCCTTCTCTCTTTTCCAGTTCATTGAAGAGCTCTGTCCCACTCAGCCTGGAAAGAACTTGGATTTTTTGCAAAATTGAAACCCACACACTTCCCAGTTTCATGAAGTCCTGAGATGGAAGCAAAACAAAATGAAAAATGTTACATGTTTATAGATTTCAATCTAATGAAAACCTTTGCTCACAGATAAGAACAGGCTATCAGTGCTTATTGAGCTGTAATTTTTTATTGTTGGAGAAGATCTAATTTTGGATCAGAGCTTCCTTCAACTGAGTGCCATCAAAGTAGATTTAAAAAAGCTACTGTGGAAGAGTTTATGGTTGACACGGTTTGCAGCCAGGTTGGAGGAAAATAATCAGAGCAGCCTTATAAAAAAATGCATGGGTTTGTGTTAATGAAGCCAGAGTTTGTTCTTGAGTTGTGTAATAGTCTGCAGCATTATAAAACTGAAGGAAACATTATGCATTAGCAAAATGTTGAGGACTTTACTGTGTACATTACAAAGTAGTTTAGTCAAAAGCATATGGAGCCATTTAAAATGCCATTTGGCTAACACCAACTTACCTACACTGTGCATATATTTTGTGTTTATTATAATTTTAGAGTGAGACACATCTACGAGTGTGTGCTTTTAATGAGGTTCACTGTGAGATACAGGCCTATTTTTATTGTGGCTTTTGACTTGCAACATTTCTTGAGTTGTGTAGTTAAATTTGAATTTTAAATATGAAAGTCCAAGTTAATGAGAACTTTGTGTATTTTATAAAGCTCTGTGGAGCTGCAGGCCTCAAAGAGGTCCAAATTATTTCAAAATATAAATAATAGCAGCATTTTCCATCTTTCTTCACAAAAAGCAAAAAATATATATTTTGATTAGGTATTAGCTGTGTATTTACATACTGTAGGACTAAGAAAGGGAATTTATTGGAGGAAAAATTAATCTCTCTGATGGTTTCTGAGTCTAAAACCCTGACTGCTGTTGTCTTACCTGCACACAGGCAACGAATTTTGAACAAGTATGTATTTTAGGTATGGTAACTTGGTAAGATTTCTGACAGAGAAACAAGTCTGCTATGAAAGTGGCTTGGGATTTTTAAAGGGAAATTTTATAATCAGAAAAGGGCAATATGATCTTTTGCTCTGTGTCAACCTCAGAAGCATTAGGGATTTCATTTGTGCTGCTGATAGACTAGACTAATCTGACCAGTGTCTGCTCTCATGTTCTGACCACGGAATCACAAGCAGGCTGTATCCACATGACTGAAATTGAGCACTTGGAAGTGAGATGTGAGTGGACCTTCAAGGTCTTGAAATAGGACAGTTAAGAATACATAATATATTAAAGTCTAAGGATCCTGCATTGCTCAAGCACATGTTTTCAATGCATAGGAGTATGAAAGCTGTCGAATGCTCCTTCTTTCAACTAAACTTGTTACAGCTCTCACACAGAGCTATCAAAGCCATGTACCAGGGCTCATAATTTTAGGCAGATGACTGATGTACATACAAGCTGTGGGTTGTTGGGTTTTTTTTTTTTTTTAATGTGTTTGGTTTCCAAGGCTCAGATGAGGTCTTACAGTCAGAATAATGATTGGAAAGTCCTTTAGAGCAAACCAGTAAGAAAAACACAGAAATGTGAGTGTTTATTCCATATCCTCAGGGCTTCAGAGCTCTGTCTCTGCTTACTCTTAAAGCAGGACAATAAATCCTTTTCAGAAAGTAGGTTTGTATGTCTCCTCCTTCCAAAAACTGTGCAAGGTTTACTTTTCTGCTCATAAAATACAATTAAGGTGTTTGTTCACTGTTTATGGCTACCTTAAAGAAAACCTTCATGACTACCTTACAGGAACCTTCTTAGTCTCTTTTTCTCCTTCCAGGCTTAGCTAACTTGAGGCCATGAGATGGCACAAGCTGAGCAGAAGACCCCATCCCTGTGCTGCAGAGTCATCCCCCTGGGCAGGTAGCTACTGTGCTACAGAAAACATGTTTCTGACCTCTTCCTCTGCAGAGGAAGGCTTGAGCCGTCTTGTGCCCTGTATTCTGAGGAAGGCTCCTGTTGCTGGGCTTGTCACAAGAAAATTGAAACTGTGATGAGGTTAACCAACTCTTCATATCTCTTCATTATGGTACATTGAATGGATCCAAGTTGTTAGGTAGGCGTGGGGCTGAGCCTCACACTTTAGAAGAGATAGAAAGGCAAACTGGCTTCCTTGGCTTCCTGAAGTGTGGTGGGAAGGGTGGGCACTGCCTGGGCTCACAAGCTCTTTGTATTTCTTCTGTCCCAGGAGCAGTCATGTGAAATCACAGACATCTTTCCAGAACGGGTTTCATGTGGTTTTGCTGCAAAGGCAGAAGGGATCTACAGAGTTTAGCTTGGGGTGGCAAGATAGGTGAGTGGGGCATGGGAGCTCACCGAACTCCAGCCCATTCCCTCCACCAGGATCTGAGGCTTGGTGTACACAGGCTAGTCTATTGTAACTGTGACAATCAGCCATCCTATAGATGTCTAATTGCTACTTGTTACATGTGTTTTTACAGGGGGAAGTTTAAAGTGCCATTTACTGCCACAGTACTGAGATTACTTTTCTGTCTGGAGTTCAAATTTGAAAGCTGAAGCCACTTCAATCTGCATTTACACTGTTTAGCTTAACCGTAATGTCAGTAGCAACTTTACTAGAAACATACTGAATCCTGATCTTTTAATATGGCCAGAAGGCTAGAGAATGTGAGAGTTTTGAGGAATCTGCAAAATACTAATTCTGATTTGCATTATGTTTTTTAATTTTAAGCATTGTATTATTTTATCAAAGTCATGCTCAGAATGATGATTCAGTCCTTTGGCAGGACTGGTCTAAAAGTTTAAAGTTTACTGATTAAACAGTTTATTCTCAGACGCGTCATTCTCCTAAAAGCTCTGGGTTTCACTCTAATGATTCCGTGCCACACAAGTGATTCTGCATTAAAATGTCCGTACAACAGTTGTCTTGGCTAGACACACTTTGCTGTGGTATTTCTCTTATATGAAGAGCCTACATTCCTGAATCCCATCAAAGCCCCGCCTTGCACTGCCATATTCTAGATAGACCTGTCTGAACCAGGCATTGTGGATGTTAAATCTTCTTCAAAGTTAGTACCAGCTAACATACACTCAGTCACAGAAACACAGGATTGTTGAGGTTGGAAAACATTTCTGAGATCGTTGAGTCCAACTGTGCCCCCACTACTGCCAAGCCCATCACTAACCCATGTCCCCAACTGCCACATCTACACATCTATTAAATCCCTCTAGGGATGAGGACTCCACCACTGCCCTGGGCAGCCTGAGCCAGGGCTTGGCAACCCTTCTAGTGAAGAAAGCTTTCCTAAATTCAATCTAAATGTCCTGTGGTACACCTTGAGGCAATATCTTCTTGTTGCTTGGGAAAAGAGACCAACTACTCAGTACACCCTCCTTTCAGGCAGTTGTAGAGAGCAATGAGGTACCCCATGCTTCCCTTTTCTCCAGGCTGAACACCCCCACCTCCCCCAGCCGATTTTCACAAGACTTGTGCTCCAGACTGTTCCCCAGTTATGTTGTCCGTCTCTGGACACGCTCCAGCATATCAATGTCCTTCTTAAAGTGAGACATCTGGAGTGGAACACAGTGGATATCTAGGAACCTCTTACACCCTTCCTCAGCTTTGCATTTTTGGTCACCATGGGAAGCAGAATGCTGGGCTTAGGTGGACCTTTGCTCTCACACTCTATATCTATCTGCTCTTCCATTTTTCTTTGCATTAGTCGTGCCAGTACTATGCAGTGCCAATCAGAATTTTCTCTCTCTACTTTGTGACTCCATTGGTGTGTCCTACACCCTTTGAAAGGTGTTCTCTGGTCCCTGCCTGGGGAATTGAATATGCATTGGAAAGGGTCACAGTGGGGATGTGAATGTTTCTGGATAAACTGAAGATTGTAAGTGGGATTTGCATCATGGATGAAATTTTATTTTTTTTTGCTCCAGTTGCTTCTTTCTCTTAGGCTGTGAGTTGCTCTGCTCTCTGTGGGCACATGAAAATTTAGTGTGCCCCAGTGTCAGCACACCTTTGATGGTGACGTCCTGACACTTTCTCTGGACCAGGCCACAACTTCGGCATTAGGGCTGTTCTGAGCAAGCAGCAGAGAGAGGCTTGGCCAGTCCTGCTTGGGGGAGAGCAGCCCTTATTCAGGGCCTGTCATGGGGTTGCTAGTCCTGCCTTCCCCTTCATTTATGGGGATTTTTAAAGACAACACCTCTCTTGGGGCACTGAATGGAGAATTTCCTTCTCTATATCTAGTTATCAACCATGTAAAATTTAGGCTTTGCAAAATGCAGGCTGTTGACAGCAATACTCTTTTGGCTACTGAATTTTGGAAGCCCACAGACTTTCGCAGCAGGTTTTCTAGCAACCCTGTTGTCAGAACCAGCCAAGTACCTTTGGTTTTTTTTCTGTGCCAGAGAAACAAAAGACAAACTGTACTACAACACTTTGTATAGGTAATGGGTACAAATAATATTTTTTTAAAAGATTTGACTATTAATATCTGTTGTAGCACTGTGTAAAGACTGCTCTGGCAACAGACCAAGGGCTTCATCCTGACTCTCTAGGTGTTAAATCCACATGCTAAATCAGCTTTCCAGATCCAACCCTTACAGTGCTGACAAGCACTGTTTCCCCAGGAGGTCAGTGGGCAGCATGTGTGTCAGACGGTATTGGTTTGAAAAAAAAACAGTGGAAGATTGCAAGTCAGGATTAAAATTTAATAGGAAAAATGAAAAATAAGTGAAATAATACAAGGAAAAGCACTGACAAAATCAGATACAACCTGACACCCTGTTAGGGTGGTGGTAGCAGTCCAAATGAAGTGGTTCAGTTGAAGCTGTGATCCTGGGGAAGGTCTGGTCTCTAGCTGAAAGATCCAGTGGTAGCTCTTGTCCTCTGGGAATCCAGTAGACATAGCTAACTTAGGCAGTTCCAAGGCCAGGTTATATCCAGGTGGCTTGGCTCCTCCCTCCTGGGCAGAGCATCTCACAATAGGATGAGGTAAGTCCATGAGTCATGTGGTGGTTTCTTGATGGCCCATTGTCTGTTACCCGGGGCGGGTCATTAGCAGGTGATAACAGCTAATGGCTCACAGCTGGTGGTAATAGAACACTTAAATACATCTATATTGTAACCCAGGACACAGACATGGGGTAGGGTTCCAGCCCTCACTGCTGTTGCTGTGATTCTGTAACACCAAACTTGACACAAGTGGGCTGGATCCCGGCTAACATACAACATGGGTGCAAGCCTGAGGTGCATCCCTGAGTAGCCTGAACATTACAGACGCATTCTTGGCTGTACCCTGGGCCAGGAACACGCAGTGAAGGAGCAGACAGTTCAACATAGTTGGCGTGGGCTGGCACAGCCCCACAGCAGGGCCAGATACAGGGCTTGGAATGCTCCCTCCAGACAGCCCCAGATTAGTGCCCTGGGCCTGCAGTTTCATTCTAGCTGAGTATGGGGGCATAGCCTCCAGCTGTTGCCCAAGAGGGAGCTAGTCAACACACACACAAAAAAATTTAAAAATACACTTCTCTCTTTTATTCATAAAGTAGGTTGAGAGACAAGGCTGTTGAAAGGAAAATAACCCCCACTCTCCTAGTATTTATTTGTTTAAAGTTTGGGTTTTTTTCTTCTCAAGGGACTCTAAAAATCAAATTAAGACAACAGAGCTCCGTTGCTTTCCTGGCAGGGATTGCTCCTGGCCATAGCTTGGGTTTGCTCTCATCTCCTCTGTGCAGTGGCTGGAAGGGTGCAGACCATTTTCCATAAACCATTCTTAGAGGAGCAGCTTATGGGATAAATAGGATTTTGTCTGTTTCTTCCCAGCCCTCTCATCCCAATTACATGGAAAAAAGATTCTCCTCTTGAAACCCACCCCAGAGCTACAGCCTGAAGTAGTGCTTAGGCACAGTTAGATGGACTTGGTGTGGTGATCAGGGACTCAAATTAGCCGTAACTACCACAACCTGTTTTGGACCAGCAGCAGTGTCACAGCTATTCCAAATATCTGCTTCCTGCAGGTGCTGACCAACCCCTGCTGAGGGGTGTCTTGCCCTGTGCCAGCTAGTTTTTTTCCCTCTCTCTGTCTTTCATTTATTTATTAATTAGCAGCACTTTAAAAGACCAATCACCCTTTGATCTAGGTGGTATCCTATCTGAAACTGCTGTGGATGCTTTTCTCCAATGATCTTCCTTAGAGAATCCAGGTTACAAACACAGAACCACAGAATTGTCAAGGATTGGAAGGGACATCTGGAGATCATCCAGTCCAACCTACCTGGCCAGGCAGGGTCACATCAGGCAGGTGACACAGGGAATGTGTCCAGGTGGATTTGGAATGTCTCTGGAGAGGGAGAACCCAGGACCTCTCTGGGCAGCCTGTTCCAGTGCTCTGCTCTCCCTCCATGGAAAGAAGGTCTTATTCATTTTGAGGTGGATCTTCTTGTGTTTTAGTTATAGCAATTACTCCTCATCCTGTCACTGGGCACCACTGAAAATAGTCTGCCACCACCTTCCTGACAACCTCCTTTGAGATATTTGTATATATTGATGAGATATCCTCTCAGTCCTCTCTTCTCCAGTCTAACCAGGCCCACCTCCCATGGTCTCTCCTCACAAGAGGTGCTGCAGACCATACATGGGTGTCACTAGTTAGCAAGACTTGCTTTCTAATTCAGTGTCCAAATTAAGCTTTAAGTAAGAATCCTATTAAAGCCAGAATATTTCATTAGTTCTTGCCTTGGTTTGAAAGACAGGTGTCTGCCAAGAAAGGCAGGAACCTCCGTTAGAATAGAGAATATGACCCCCCCCCCCCCTCCAAATTATTATAACTTTGAAATCAAGTGGCTTTCAGTCAGAAGATATGGGAAAAGAAATAACAGTTCTTTACTAGTATTTATAACAAGGCAATAATACAGAAACAACAATTTAGACCAATAAAGTCAGAATACAACCTGACACCCTGTTTGTTAGGGTGGTGGTAGCAGTCCAGTTAAATGGTGGTTGCAGTCCCGCTGGAGTGATGGATGTGGTCTTGCTGAAATGCTGATCCTGCAGGAAGGTCTGGTTGGTCTCTGGAGGTCAAATGGTGACTCTCGAGCTCTTCTCTGGGAATCCAGTGGAAGACATAGCCCAGTGTTCCAGAGTCTCAGTTTATATGCAGGTGGGAATGTTCCTCACCTCTGGGCAGGGCATCTCACAATGGGATGATGTAATCTTTTGAGTCATTGCCAGAGACCTTGATGGCCCATTAGCGGAGATAGCTCCACCCGCCCCCCTCCCCCCGCAATGGTGTTATCAGGGATGAGTTATGCTGAAGATAAAGGTCACTGCCCTACCTGCTCTTAACAGCTTACGAAGATGGTGATAGAATACATACTTTTGGTTGCACCTTCCATGTAACCTAAGACACTTCTATATAAATCGCAATACTTCTACTTGGAACCTTGAAAGATTTTTCTGTATAATCAGCCAAATAAATTTCCCAGGACTGTAAAAAGCTGTGGGGAAGATTCAGTGCTTGATTCTTCTAGGAAGGCGGTGGAATAGATAATTACTGGAGAGCAATAAGAGAGAAGAGCCATGCTGGCCTGACTTAATTGAACCACTCATTTTCAAGTGGTGAAAAAATTGCAGAGAAATACAAGCAGGACACTGCATGCAGCATTATTAGTAACCTGTTCTCATATATCATTACAGTATTTTCAGTCTCACTGCCTGGAGGCATTTTAACAGCAGCTTGCCTACCACCCACAAAATCCATTAGTTTAAACAATAAAAATGAGCCATTTGGCCACACAGTGAAGGCCCTAAAATTGCTTTGGTAAGTGCAGATACAATGAGGATGGAGACTTTGGAGCTATGCAAAGATCACAACAGATGTAGAGGAAAATACAGCTGCTGTGAGCAGTTCTCTGCAAGGGCAACACCAAGCCTTGGTTTGTTTTTCCTAGATCGTCCTGTAGCCAGAGAAACACAGCATCATCAAGGTTGGAAGACACCCTCAAACATCATCTAGTCCAACTGTCAACGCAGCACCACCATTATCACCCCTAAACTAAATCCCCAAATGCAGGTTCTCCATTTTGATTTGGAGGCAGGTACTGAATGCAGAGCATGGCACATTTTTTAGGGTGGGTCCACTAGTATGTGCCTGAAAATGTCTGAAGCTTCTTCTTGTACCTAGTACTCATTAACCTGAGTGAACTAGTGCAAACCAGGCAAGGCAGAACCACCAGCCCCCCACAAGGGCTAAAAAGGCTGGGGCTGGTCCTTATCCCTGCCCAGCACCACTCTCCCTTGCCAGGGACCACCCTCACCAGCTCTGCTGATGAACCTGCAGTGCAAACGCTCTCTAATCACATTCTGTTTAAACGTTTAAAAGGCTAGAGAATTTTCCCATTTAATGTATCAACTCAACAGCCAAGAATATTTTTATTTTATTTTATTTATTCCCCCATCCCTCCAAGAGTAATTTACTCAGGGCTGGGGAACAGAAATTTTTTTCCAGCCCATAGCTGCATGCAGTGGTCCTGCCCAGTTTATTGCTGAAGAGGGTGATACCCAATCAATTCCACACTTAGAAGCGAGGCAGTCAGCTACTGTCCTCTGTCTGCTTTTCTACTTTATGAGCCTGTCGAACTGTTTTTATTCATACATAGTATAATCTTTCCACAATAAAGAGCTTGCATGACTAGAGATGGGCAGGATGCTGCCACTATTACCTGGGAACTGTGATGAACTGTTCATCAGCTTCCAGGGTTGCTGCAGTTGTGGGAGTGTTTCTCTTGAAGTTTCAGGAAGTTTGTTCACACCTTGTGCTTTCCATGCATTTCACGGTGTGCATTTATTGCCTTTCTTTCAGAAGAGTGTGTGTGAAGGGAATCATAAAACCTGATCACTTAGTGCATAAAACAGTGATGTATGAACAGCTTGTCCACAAGGGGCAAGAGCAGTACCAACATCTCACTGGACACATAACCCCACACTGGGAGGCTTGACTGTCTGGGAATTAGTGTTCAAAGCAATTGAATTTTTCTATAACTGGGATTGCATGTGATTATGGTATTATAAGTGGGATTTGCTCTAAGGGCTAGTGGCTCTCTGTATCTTGTGATTACTCCAGCTTCCTCAAAAGGAATTTTGATAATTCTTCTTTAATGAGACTGGGCTAAATTGAATTACATCCTGCCTTCTCCCTGAAGTGGGATCTTCTATGATACTGGAATGTGCATAGAAGACAGTCTTATGTATTCCTTTCTAGGTGATATGTGTGGCTTATATAACAACACCTAAACAAACAGATACAAATCTAAACCTAAATATTTGTAAAAGAAAAAATAAATTGAGCCGTTTGGGGCCTGAAAGCCTCTGCTCACCATCACACATTATTCTGGCCCAACCAGTTCAGTTTTAAAACTGGAGATGGTAAATCCTCTGGGGACATTTTGTAAATTCTTCCTAACACAGTGATACTCCAGGGCTTGCAAATAACACCAACTGCTTCCAGGGCTTTGATCCCTTGAGCTGAATTCTCTTGACACGGTAGGGATGGAAGAGCAAAAGGAATAAACACTTGTTTCACAACAGGCAATGGGAAGCTGTGCAGTTTTTCCCGCTACTGGTTCAGAGTAGTAGGTAACACCTCATCATCCTAGATCTCCACAGATGGCTTCTGAAACTCCCTGCCCCTGCTGTCCCCTCACTGACTAAAGGTTTCTCCTCGTCAGGAAGCCAGCATGGCTGCATTTTAAGCCAGCAGGTTAATTACCTGAACAGGTGAGGTTTTGTGGAAGATCATGGGGAAGGACTACTGAGTAACAGTACTAGAAACTGTTGTTTTCTCCTAGCTGAGGTCTGGAGTGGCTCAGCCACTTGCCTGAGCTGTGCAGCCCCACAGCAGCCACGCCTTATCTTGCTGCCAAGACAAAAACTGCCAGTGAGGCTGAAGAGGCTGCCATGGCTTGCACACAAACTGAGTTACAAGAGGCTTCCCCTGGAGAGATCACGCTATCTTTACTCTGCTCCTAGTTCTTCTCTCACTCCTGCTTTATTTAACCCATTTGCTGTAGAGAAACAGTAATTCACTTTCTTTTTCACAAACAAACCCCTCCAGTTTTATTCCATAACCCATTTCAGCAGCTCCATCAACCCATCTCCAAGTTCAAACTGAGGAGTCCTTATTCTGGGCTGGGTACAAATGCCATCTTGAAGATCCCCAGATCCACTCACCCACTGTGATCTTATCTCTCTCAGCAGGTGAGCCCTGTGGTGTGAGTTACTGCGCTCTCTCTATGCCACAGGAGTGCTTCCAGAGGGCCAGGAGCTGAAGGAAGCTCTCAGTTAGGCAATGGAGAGAAGGCGCTGGTCTGGGGTTTATGTATCCCAGCTCACCAATGGCTTTGCCCTCTTTCTGCAGCTTTTGGGGAAAAAATCCTGGTGCTGCTGTCCTACCCTTCCTGGACACTTGCTGAGAGGCAGCAGAAGCAGGCTGGATGCAGACTGGGAGGCTCTTCCACGCCTTCACCAATATAGCATATCGCAGGGTACGGATCTTGCCAGAAAGCCAGCAGAGGTGTGGAGAGGAGACGGAAGAGCTTGCTGGTAAATCACTCCAAGGGGATGGACAGGAAAATGGGAAGTTGGTTAGTCATCCACATCACGCTCCTCTGCATGAGTGAGGGTGGCTGGTTGGCACAGAAACACACCACTACAAGAGGGCTCCTCCGGGAATGTATTTATTTACATTAAAACACTATTATACAAACTGAAAGTAAAAGAAAAGGAGAACAAAGAGAAGAGACATCTTAGAGGGGTAGCTGTTCCAAAGTTGGCACACTCCACTTTCCGCCCTGTCTCACTGTTGCCTTCCTTCTGCTCTGGTCCAATTGTCAGTGCCACGATCTCTGTAGGATCCCAACCCTCTCTTAGTGTGAACATCTATGTATTCTGTTTAAATGGCTTTCAGAACACTTTGTTTTCTGCCTCCAAAGAAAACTCTTGCCCACACGTTCTTTTCTTAATTTATTTATGTAACACAGTGTAGAAAGCTATCAATTCATAAGCAATGGCTCTGAACAATCATCCTGCAGAGGACCCCTGTTAATTTTCAGCCAGCAGACACTTCTTCCCCTAGAACTGCTCACAATTAACAGGGACTCTTTTTAATAATTTTTTTTTAAGATCAAAAAGATACATGGAAAAGAAAATAAAGTTTACCTTTCAATGCCTGAAGTGTGCACATAAAACAGGCACAAAGAAACAAATGTGTATTCCCATGATTTCTACATCACTAATACAGCAGGAGCAACAACCTGTACAATAAAATGCAGCTGCAGAGGAAAAGAATTTCAATAACTCATCTGAAATACTTTTTAAAAAATGTTGGTTTACTTTCAAATGCATAGTGATCAGAAAAAAATTCTCAGCAAAGAGAAGCAGCTAAACCCCACAGACACAGAAAGCATCCCCCACCAATTCTTAAAGCATATTTCAATTAGGACTTAATTTCTGTCACAAATCACAAGAATAATATACAACTGGCTAAGGAGCTACATGATAAATAATTGGGAAAGAGAATCTATCCATGCACTAGTTAAATACAGCTAATCTCTTTACAGTACACAAAAAACATTCATTAATAATGTAGTGTAAAGACTGAAATGTAAAGAGAAAGAGAGAGAAAATACATTACTGATTTTATTAATTCAAGTTCAGGCATCTACTTGTGTTACAGCACAGCTGTCAAAAGGCGAGAATGAGTAAATAATAAAAGAGAGCGTTTTTCTTTCTTCCCACATTACTCTATAACTGAACACCAATGGGCAGTGAAGCAATCATTCTGCTGTCCAACTCATCAGGCTGCTATGGTGTCCTAGTTCTGCATCTGTTCAAAGAACTTGTAGGTGGGATTTTCATAGCCATTTTGCTGCATCTTGGAAAGGTGGCGCTCCTCTGGTGTCACTGCAGCATCCACCTGTCAGGAGAGGGGACAACCAGGGTCACATTTCTGCTTAATTCACAACATACCCCATACTTCCCCACTTTAGGGCCATCCAATGTACTTTGTACACTGTGTGTTCGGATAGAAAGCATTCTCTGTCTCACCCTTTGGACAGAAGATGATAATACATCAAGAACAACTCTGTAACTCATTTTATTGCTGCAGAATTTCAAAATCAGCTGACCAAAGCCAGCAGTACCAGCTTTGGAATTTGTTGTCTGGCTTGGGAAACAACTCCCCAAACAAAAAGGGGGAAGGAGTTTGCCTCTCCTTGCTAGTCCCTCATTATCAGATTTTTTCCCCCCAGCATATATATCAATATCTATACTTGGGATCAGTTGGGTCTCAAAAGAAAAGGAAAAGCTCACAAAAAAGCTGAAGGCAGTGGCTTGAGGCTGCCTTCTGTCTGCATTGTGCTCTCAGATTTGTTGCAGGTGTGCTGGTCTCAAAATAAAAAATTAATTGGAAAAAATAAAATGAGGGAAGCAAGGAAATGCCAGAGCAGCCAGGCACAAGGTGAGTAAAAAATCCCATTGCACTCAAGGACACAGATCTCCTCTAGCTCCAAGGCTGAGTTTGGTTCAGTTTAGTGACAAAAAACTTGATGTGCTTGCACTAGTTTAAGTATTTATACTTAACAAAAATTGACCTTTCCTGATTACTAGGAAGACAGGCACAAAGCTCAGTCAAGACTTCTCCATTGAATACCTGCATCTCCACAAATTATTTTCTTCCTTCACTGAACATTACAGTAATATATAACTCCATCAAATTAGAGTGGCTGAGAACAGCCTTTAAATCTTAATTAGGTATTTTACCTCTGCTGTATGACCTCAGTAGTTGTGTATTCAAAATCTACTGAATTCTGGATATCCTGCTAAGCAGCTATGAACTGCTTGTCAGTTAATTTCATTTGCAACCTGATGTCTCCAGTGTTTGACAGCTCTTAAAAGCAAAGGTTAAAAGTGAATTTTTACAGTGTCAGAAATTTAAAATCAGGAAGGCGCCTAAAATTCTACCATTAAATATTAGGTATGAACATTTTCCTGTGGATTCCTGTAAGCAGTGACCTCTAGGAAATACAGCAATTTGCTTTTAGCATCAAAATGGCCTTTGGGATAATGGAAAGTGTATTCTCTCAAGAAACCCTAACTTACTCTATCTAACCTTTTAATAAAAAAACAAAGGAGAAGTATTGATGTCTGTTATCACTTTTAAATCTACTCTGCAATACTGGAAATAGCTTAGTGAGGTGAGAAGATGTTGGTGAGTTGTTCCCGGATACCCTGGAGAAAGGCTGATGGCATGTTCTTCCCATGCTTGGGACAAAACCAGGCTGTTCAGCTTATTTTTGCAGCTGTTCTTTCATTGCAGCAGGTTACAACACAGTATTGACCACCTTTCCCACAGTACCACCAGAAATTTGCAGTTTAGGAGAAGAAATGGTTTTGTGTGTGGCACATGCATTGGATAGCTCAGATGAACTGCTAATCCCAAATCAGATCCATTTTCATATCTGTGCCCCTTCTAAATCTCCTTGTCCATGTCCTGACTCTCAAATTGCATTTTAAATCAACATTGTATCTCCCAACAGATGTGTCTTTCTTACACAATAATTAGATATTTTTGTGAAATATCCAACTTTAAATGTTATATATCACTCTATATATGTCGCTCACAAGCTTTTGTAAGACAGCTGGGAACCCTGAGACTTTCAGCAAGCCCTAGACTCCTGTGGGCAAGGAACAGAAGGCTAGGCAGAAAGCATCACTGGGCTGTGCTTCCTGTGTTTCAAATTCTGCAATATAACTCAGACTTCATATTCACAGGCTTTCTTCCTCTTTCTTTCTTTTTAAATTGCATTTGCATGCAGTAATTCTCTTATGCAACAATCTCCAAAGCCTTTTATTTCTTCAACTCCTGTGACATGGTTTTAGGTAGCAAGATCATGTTTAGAGGTCACTCTTGCTTTATCTCCCTTGTTTGATAAACTGGAGCAAAGAGGGAATAGTGTTTTCCTTTCCCTGGCCCCTCCCTCTCCAAAAGTGACAAACTTTTTCTTCTGAAGGATGGAAACTTCCCCTGGCCAGCCCATGTGTGTGCTGAGTGCTCAGCTTGATGGATTTTGATCCATCAAGGACAGAAGAACCCCTGGTATTTTCACAGCCTGTCTCCTCTTCAACCCCTGCTCCCAAATCTCAAGATATTCCTGTACAACCATGTGCTCAGCAGCTGTGTGCTTGCATTTTGAAGAAGGGTCCATGCCTGCTGCTCTGTGTCCCCTACACAGGCAGCAGGGTTGGGGGAGAGATGGGCAGCGCCTCACAGCACTCATCTTTGCCACTACCCCAGGGGCTGGGCTGCATTCTGCTGCTTTACCTGTCCTTTCTGGGGGCTGCCAATTTCTCCCTCCACAAAAACACACCATCAAGACCCATATGCAGTGAATCTTTGACTGGCAATCCCTCTATGCTATTGCTGTTCAGTAGAGCACTTGTTATGCCAGCAATTTAATAGCAGTAGGGCCTAACAAACCCATTCCATATGGATTTTGTACAAATGTGCCAAAGGCCTAATCCCTTCCCTGACAACCCATGAATTTAACAGCATTAACAACATTCTGCCGCTGCTGAAGTTGTTGTGAACATGGCTATGAGGGCAAGAACAAAGCAGGAACATGGCAAATGTTCCTGCAGACTTTTCAGCATTTACAGAAAATGAGAATAAAAGCAAGTGCAGAGGAAAAGCCACACTTCACTCTTGAAGTGATGCACCAAGTCAGCCCTGGATCCTGGGCACTGTATCACTACTATCTCAGAGCATCCAGTGCTTCTTCAAATCATGAAGTGAGAGTCTCACAATTCACAACTAATCCCACTAACAGACTCTCTTCTAGCATAAAGTTAAAACTCAGTATGAAGCTCTGGGGTTGACAGACCAGGGTTCCATGTGTATTATTACCTGCCCGAGAGCATGTTCATTTCCAGGTGGCTCCCCCAGTAGACCAGAATGCAAACGAGGGGGATGCCAAAACATGTGCTGGACTTCTGTCTTTAAGCTCCAAACAACACTGTATTGAACTCAGCTACCCATTTTAGTTTAAGCCTCTGACACAGCTTTTCTTATTCATGACTAGAAAATGTAGTCAGTACACAGCATAACCTGCTTGTGAGAAAGAAATGGAGTGAGATACCACCACAAATTAAAAAGGAATCAAGGAAACTGCAAGGCAGAAGAGACCAAAGAATTGATGAGACACTTGGAAGAAAATCAAGGAAGAGAAGGAGATTAGAAAAAAAAAAGGAAGGTCAGAAAAAAAAAGACTGATTTTTTAACGCCTTTACTTCCTTTCCTTCCAGTAGCTCTCTGCTGCTGGATAATTCATCTAACCATCAACTTACATGTGCTATCATTCATCCTGAATGTCTACTTTTCTACTCTCTTTTACACATTTTGATGCTGCCAAACTCTTCACATTCCCTACAACCTCTGCCCTAGGTACCACTCTGCCAAACTATATGCTTCGAACCCAATTATTGCCTTATCAGCAAATCTCCAAAGCCCCAAAATAACTAATTTTCAATCTCTCAGTCATTTATTTACTTAACTATGAAAATTCTTTTCCTGGGGAGGGTGAACAACTTTGGAACATTTTTATTCTCAGAGTAGAGAAAAAATGATATTTCTACACAGGACAAGTATATCCATCCTCAAGGCTTAAAAAAAGGCTAACAGGAATTTTAATAACTTATATTGTTAAAAAAATCATAGCAAAATGAGAGAGTACAACAGAGGTGACTTTTTGGAAGACAAGAACACAGGTGGAACAAAACTTGCTTTGTAATCTTGCATTATCACAAAGTTAAATTCACACAGTAACTTCTGACACACAACAAAGAGGTGGCAAACTTGTTAAAATACACTCAGCCAAGCTAGAGCTGATGTACAGTTATTTTTATATCAAGTGATTTTGCTCTTCCATGCTTTTTGTGCACAGTATACTAGAGGTGTGCTGTAGCTAAATAAATTAATTCTCTTTAGAAATGAACAGCTTAATTTTGAAGTCATTTTGGTATTAAATATCAATTGTATATGGGTTTTTTTGTCCCCAGTACAAGTGCTACAAAATTTTTACCAGCTTAGGACAAAAACAAGTGTTACGCCTTTCTTGCAGGCGAGAAGCTCAGACAGTGAGGCTGTGCAGTCTGCCAAGACCACAGAGCAAGTCTGGCAGAGGGAGGAATCCTGGCTGCCAATGCCAGCAAATCCACAAGGCAACATCATTTACAGTGTGATACTATAAATCCACTAATATTCTTGGTATATCTGCATGCTAAAGCTTCATGGTTTTATCTGTAAAATTTTTTATTCCCTAAGTCATGCTGTCATTTTGACATTAATTACTTATTCAGCTTGTGCATGTTATTTCTAGGCCATTTCCAAGTTCACTGTCACCAAAGAAAGCTTGCAGAAGTCCAGGATCACCTTTGCCATGTCGTTCTATCAGGCAAAGCCCACCTGGAATTTTAAGGCTGTACTGCAATAATGGTATGTCCACATCCAATGTCTGAGAGGGGGCTTTGGCTTACCAAGGCTCCTGGCTTTTACATTCCCACTAAATTCACCCAAAGGAGAGTCTCTGGTGGCACAACTGTTGGCAGCAGGTATCAGCTTGGTGGTTTAATACTAAAATCTGCTTCAATTTTCTACAAAATGGGCTGAAAGCTATCACGTCGAAAGCTAAAGCTGAGATTCCTGCTTGCTGTTTTCTATCTCTTGGTCCAAAATTCTGCACAGGTTGTTATCTGTGCAAATCACCCCACACTCTTGGTGCTCTTCTATCCATGTCTCTTTGGAAGGTTTCAAACCCTATGGATAACCACAGTGTGGACACAAGGATGCACAAGCACAGGCTTAAGACGAAGGCTTAACACAAACAATTCTTAAGACCTTCATTATCCCAGACAGTGGAATAAATGTGTCACAAAGCACGTGTGTCTCCAGCAAGACCAAAGCAAGGCTCATTTGACTCAAGGTGAAACCAAGATCAACTATGGACTTGATCAAGTCTTCTGTTTTAATCAAAAATGTAAAATACCAATTCTGAATGGCAAAAATATACAAATGTCTCAAGTGCTTACTAATACAAGTACTATCTGCAAACCATACACTCACATAGTAAACTAAAAAAGGAAAAAAAGAGTTACATGAACCCCCTTCCAGTTCTCATAATGAAGTTTTTCTGCTTCCAGAGATCTTATCTTAAAGCCATGAAATAGATTAAGTATTTTAAATTACTGTAAATTGACCACAAATTTCCTTGGCAGACTGAGAAGAGACAAGGATTTTAATCTTGAAAATCCTATATAAGAGTCTTGTATACTATTTGTTTCTTAAAACTGTGAGTTTCAGATTAGCCATAAATCAAAAGCTGTTGGTGGTAACAAAAAATGTTATTTAGAGAACAGAGAGTAATAAAATATCTGTCTAGGGAAAATCCTTGCAGTGCACACACAGCACAAGCTATGGAAGGCCAAATGTTAAAGCTAAATAAAGAAATTGGTATGTGAATTCCCAACACTAAAACCAGATTTTCCTCTTGCGCAGTCTCTGCTCATTGGCTACTGTCTAATTTCTTATAAAATTAACTTTCACATCATGATGTGATTGGTCTGGAATAGTTACAGAAGAAAGTTTTGTGGTTTTACACCCACTTCAACATGGTTTACATTGTATTTGCATTAACTAAATAAAGCAATTTGATTCCACACTGCTGGATGTAACCACGCCAACATAGCTAAACCCACAGTTTCTTCCTTTATAATTAATATTTATAGAGCAGTGTGTTGTGTTTCACAGGTCACACTAGTTGTGCTTGGAAGTCTTTTCTTACCTCCACAACCCCATGATGAATAGATGTGTACTGCTTCTTCTTCAGCATCACCAAAGTAATGACAATCACTGTTGCTATGACAACACCTCCCACCATTAGTCCAATGATGGCACCTTTATTTGAACCCACATCTTCAGCAAAGAACACCTACAAAAGAAAAATAAAGGAAGATGGCTAATAAAAGGCTCACTGTACATTTGATTAACCTGCCCCACTGCCACAGCAATATAAAGGCTATTGAGGCATCAGTAATTAAACAGTACTGCATGTCTTCCTAATTGCTCAAACATCGGATCGCTGTGCCACAAAGCTCTGAACGCTGGAGAAGAGCCAGTTTGAGAAATATATATGGTCTGTGGTGTACCAGCGCTGTGCTAAAGAGGGACTCAGCTCCATGTTCAGCTTCACACAGATCTCAGACAGTAGCTGCCTTTTTTCCATGAGTAAGCCAAGTCAAGGTAATTGCACACTGAATGATAGGCTTGAATGGAGTAACCCAGGAGCACACACATTTCTTTATTTTCGGCACGCTAATCATGAGTGTGGTCAAAAATTTACATCTGTGTGGCTTGTTTGGACTACAATGCATTTCTTTGATAAAAGAGTAGTGAAGGACCGGTAGGACAACAGTGAAATTTGCACGCAGCCAGCTGGGAGAAAATTCTCACATCAAAGGAGACGAGCCAACAAAAGCTATCACTGATTTAAGTGACCATCACCTAGTGCTTCAAGATTGTGCAAGGCAAAGAGAATGAGCTGTACCTGCATGATGTACTCATGTGAGACCTAGGAGCTAACAGCTGTGTGAAAACCAGAGAAAATTCACTTGAATTATACGCAAGTGGATGAGGCGAAACAGAGGACAGCAAGAGGCTTTGCTATGCATTTAATAAGACTGACTTTTATCAGCAGGAGCAGGTATGAAAAATGGGTGATTGTTTTCACTGCCCTGTTCTGTATTCAAAGAACACATTTGATTATTTTACATCTGAGCATATATTACAAACCTTTTGTCTGCTTCTCAATAGCAGGCTTTTATTACTATTATTTTTAACCAAAATGAGCAAAAATTATTAGAGAATAAATTACATTCACAGAATTGTATGACTACCTCACACTGCAAGACTAAATACTTTGACAAGTATTTAACAAAAATGTAGAGGGAAGCAAGAAACCAGCTGAGAATTATGAGCTATACAACATATGCACTCTTTAAGAAACACAACCTTCGTCAGAAAGGTATTGAAGCATAAAGTATAAATATTTATATTGTTCCTAGTCACAAGCAAGAAATTTGTTTAAACAAAGTTAAAAATTCATTAGAAAGTACACACAATGGATAGTGTTGGCATGAGCTAATGCAAAGTAGTAATTTCTTCTATCAATTTTAGCTGCCTAGGGCTGAAATTCTGTTACTATGCTATTTCAGAGCACTGTGAAATTGCCCTAGCTAATATACATGTGCAAGAGAGGAAGGCCTTAAGCACTCTGTGCCATGAAAATCAACTTAATGCACAGTTCAAATGCAAACCTCCATAAAGGAGAAAATAACTGCAATTTCAGCCCAATTCAGAAGTCTGCATGTAAAATACATGCTGCTGAATTCAAAGCAATATCCTTAGGAGACTGCTCCAGGAAATTCTACCGTGGCACAGAAGGTAAGCACAGATCAAAGTGTTTTCTGCTCCCTGATTTCAAGTTAATGCTAAATTGAGAGGGGCATTGGACAGGACATGGTGTACGGCAAGGAAGCAATGCCCTGTAAGCATCAGTCCAGTACTTTCTCAGCAGTACCAGAATCCCTGCTCAGTCTCAATTGAAAAGATAACCTAGAAGACAGTTCACTAATTTTTAAATAGTGGTTGTACGTATCAGTCAGAAGTATGGCAAAAAATGCTGTGAAAACCTGGAAAGGTCCCATTTTAAACATTATTAACATGTGTGGGGACTGCAATGCCCTCCCCATCAGCCATAGGGAGGGTACTTCCCAGCACCAAATTCCTTGTTGGATGGTATCAAACTACTTAAGACATTGAAGGGTGCTGCTGACAGCCAGTAACTACTGCGTCTAGCACACATTCCTGCAAGTTCCTCCCCTTCTGCACCCTGTACAGGTTTGCTCCATTGGGATGTTTAACCCATTTGAGCTAAGCACGTCAGACTTTACCAAATTAGTGCTTATGCAATCTGGATTAATTCACCAAATTGAGAATTCTCAGTTCTCGGCATCAAAGAGATGGCAGAATATATTTTCACAGAATGACTGCCTAGTTCAAATGCAAATTTGAGTCCCATATAACTTTTGATTTTAAGCACTACTTAGCTTTAAGAATATATTAAGGAAAAAAGCTCTGAAGTTTAATATCAGGATATTGAAAGCCATGGAACTGAAATCTCATCACATAATATACCTTTTTATTTTTTTAAAAATAAATATTCTTTTTAAAAAAAAGAAGCAGAACAGGTTTATAGTCAGCATAGCTGTATGGGCACTTCATTGCTTATTAAGGGACAAAAAAGGCTTTTAGAAGTTGCTTTTCTTACTTACAGTGCTTTGGGTTGTTATCCTTGTGTTCAGAAGAAGCACAGCTCAAATGGGAAACAATATTTTGCTCCTACCTGCCCTTCCCCTGTTAATAATAATTTAATATATCTCAAGGAACAAAACACACAGATACAGCCAAACACAAACTAAAATCAAGGCTAGTGGAAAATTTCCTTTTATCCCAAGCAGCCATTCTTGTGAAAGGTTATGCTCCATGCATACACCACGACCACTCGTTTTGATGAGAAAGGACCCTATTCCTGAAATGGTGCTGTTCTATTTCTTGCTGCACTGTGCTACGTGTCTCAAACTCTTTTTCTTTTCTGTTTTTAAACTTAGCATTTTCCTTCCTCTGTATCTCTTCTCTTTAGATACGAGACAGATGGACTGTGGGGCAAGTATTCTCCATATAAGCACATCCAGTGACGTGGCAGTGCAAGGAGAGCAACTGTCAGAATTTCCTCTCATGTGAGGCCCAGTGATTTTCCATCCTCTCTGCTGAAATTGTTCCAGGTTTACACTCATTGAAGAGAGAACCAGAAAGAAAATAATCTGTTTACATGGTAACTTTTTGTTGGCACTTTAAGCATCCACATCACCCAAGTGAAACACGGCCATAACCAACTTACTAGTTCAAAACTGAATCAGCAACTCAAAATGCATGCGTGGAAAGTGCTCTTTGTTCACTCACCAGCTTTTGATGATGAACTTCATATCCTGAGTCATGCCGGAACTCCGCATCCATCTTCACCTCAGCTATCTCTTCTGTCTTAACATTGGTCAACCCGGAACCTGTATCACACCACAAAGACAATTCATTAAACTCAGGATTCAGAAAGATTCTGCTTAACCCCACTGCTAAAGAGCAGAAGGTAACACTGCCCTTCACATGGAGGAGGTATGATGCAACGTGAAAGGGAACTGGGAGGAAAGTGAGGTACATCTGGTGTTTCAGTCCCACTAAGGCAACACAGAATGAGCTAGTAAAATTTCTCTGTTGTTAAATGGTCCTTAATTGATGGCAGCTATATTGGTACGAGCATCAAAGACTTCCAGCATGAAACTCTGCATGAACTAAGCTGTGAGGGACCAACAGAGGCCTCCTGAATTGGCTCACAGGCTGCAGACAGATCTGCTCTGACAGCCTTTTTAACAATGTCAAGAAAATTTGTTGTTGAGGCCAAAATCTTCCTCCTCCCTATGCTAAGGCTGCTGTGAGGAAAGACCAAAATACTGATGGTGTGAGTAGGAGAATTCCAGATATCTTATTGTCTTGCTTCCTGCAAGTCTGTACATTTCCCACAAACATGCACAAGTTACTAAAACATTTGTGAGGTTTACAGAGTTCTTGTTTTCAGATTTCATACTGCTCAGAGTTAATGATTATTCTTCTTCTTCTTCTCCTCCTCCTTCTTCTTCTCGTCTCTCTGAGAGATAACTGTCTCTCTTGATTAGAAACATACAGAAAAGCAAGTGAGCACAGCTTGCAACAATTATAACTGTACATAGTTTGAAGTCCTGTTGTCTTATGGGTGTGAAGGGGACATGCTACACTCATGTAACTAGGAGGAAGGCCAAGATTTCCTCCTGGATAACAGCCTTAGGAGAATGACAGCAGCGGAGCAGTGTGTCCTGTATGTGCGTTTATGAATACTGAAGAGCTGGCTCTGGCTTACAGACAATACACGGGTATTCATAGAGCTGGTTGTTTTCCTTCTCAGTACCAATGCACTGCCATTTGTATTTCTTGGAGGTACAAATACTGCAGAAGAATGATGTTTACGAGATGTTATTTCCTCTCTCTACTGAATATAATAAGAACAAACTGGTTCATATTCCTTGTTTGTGTTTATTTCAGCATTTTCTCGCCCCCAATTCCTCTCTCCAAGGCTTAAATCTTAGAATCTTGGGCTGAACTTAAAGCTTTGATGAAGACGAAGAAACTCTTTTAAAATTCCCAACACTACTGAGTGCTCCTGTGCTCCACTGTCTTGCTGGACTCCAATATTAATTCTTTAAGACTCCCATGTGCCAGTGAGCTCCACAGTACAAAATAATACTCAATCCAAGAATTATTGCCCTTTTATTGCCTTTGAAAGTGCAATTTCTTTTTTCATTAAGTGCTGGTTTATTTTTGAATTATGAACCAGCAAGAACAGATCTTCCCAAGAACTTCTCTGGACTGTACAGACATCCCACTCTAAGGTTCCGATCTTTCTTTTCATAGGAAACCATGCAAAGAAGAGAACAAGAATCATCTTCATGCTAAAAAGAATTTACAGTTATTTTCTTGAAGAGCCTGACTGCCCCACAGAGTTTACATTACTATCTTTCTGGGGTTTTTTTTGGTTGTTTCTTATTTTAAGGAATTAAGTACTTCAACCCCTCAAATTTCTTTACTAAATTCCTGATTTTTGATGCTACATCACAGTACTGACACAAATATATTATGACATTTCTACATGGGAGACCATTTCTAAATGCAAGAACTGTAAAGTACTTAAGGAATTGCAGTCTGTCAATGAAAAGCAGGAGGAAATGGAATTGCAGGAAATAAAGCCCACATGGTCCCTGAAAACAGGTTTAACTTTCCATCCCTGAAGCATCTACGGGTAGTTTTCCAAATTAAGAGTACAATTTACTCTCTTTTGTGCATCATCTCAAAGTACCCCATACACCTGCATGCATGGGAAGTGAGGAAAAGGATGTCGGAGACTGAAATGTTATGGTTTATGGCTTACACATTTTTACAAAGCACTCTGGCCTATTTTAGCAAAACCTTGTAACAAAACCTGCACTGAAGACCACTGCAACCTGAATGGGCCTCCTGACTGAGGCCCCAGACTGTAAGTTGATTTAAGTGACACTCTTCTCAGGTCTGGGCTTGGGGAAAAGAATTCTTCCACGGGAAGATTAAGCCCAGCACCTTCAGGGTGGAGGCTATAGCCCCAGGCTTATCTGCTGCCAGGCTTGTACAGACCCCGACACTAATGAGGGGAGGAGGAGAGATTTTGGGTGTGTGACACAGCCTCTGGTCAGAGGCAGTTAATGCGCATCCTCCACTGTGCAAACTAGCCCAGCTGCAGGGACCACCCACCCCGAGAACGCTGCATCTATGGGACATCCACATGGGGTGCAGTTGAGGGGGTGTCATGGCCCATCAAAAGCCCTCCCGAAGAGGTCCCCAGACCCTGCAACAGAGCACTGCACATGATGCAACAGATCCAGAGTCTTGCAAGGGACAGGGTCAAACTGCCCCCCTCTCCCCACCTCGAGAGGAAACTGGGTCTTCCCACCAGTTCAAATGTGTATTAATACATTGGATGCTATACTTTTTGGCGGGGGACCCTCACCACCAAGACCAGATGGAGGGGAACGACGAGACATTGTTGGGACCCATGGAGGAGTGATACGCTTCTACTTAATCTGTCTCTGTCACTCTCCCACCCCACTCCCTCCCTCCCTCCCTCCCTCCCTCCCTCCCTTCCTTCCTTCCTTCCTTCCTTCCTTCCTCTTTGCCTCTTCTAATTTTAAATAAAATATATCAATTGGTACCAATTTTTTGGTATCAACATCTAACATCATTTGGTTTTAATCATATTTTGGAGAATATTCCAAACTCACAGGTTCATTCAATGTTTTTCACAGAGAGTTTTGCTCCTCTGTGATTAGAGCAGATCACAACAAAGGAGAACATGTATCTTGACCTGTCAACCCCTCCTGCCTTTTTGGTTTTAGGATTAAAAGAGAAGGAGGAAAATTCCAGTAGTGGAGTACCAGTGCAGTAGCTGGGGGGAAAGGGCTTTACCAGGATTTTCTTCACAGCCCACAGCTGCAGCAGCTGAAGAAGAGGCTGCTCCTGGCTGCTCACCACTGTCCATGGCTATGCTCGCTGCCCCTAATAGACACCCTGGCAAAAGCACCACATGGAAATTCCTCCAAGGCAAAGGCCTGAGGAACTTCACAACTTGGCTGCTACAGCTGGCAAATCCACTGAAGCTATAAATATTGATTAGAACACATCCACACACATATACGACAAATCAGTAAAAAATCTACTTGTCTTTTTTTGAGGGAAGTCCTGCCTCCCAAACCTCTTAGAGGTCACTAGAAGAGGTAGGAGTCACATGGGAAACAGTGATTCTGCTTGCTGTGAATCTGGATTTCCAAAAAGCTTTTGAAAAGGTCCCTGATCAAAGTTCTGTCAGAAGCTAAAATGCCAAGGATTAGAAGGGAAAATCCTACACAACTTTCCATAACTGACTAAGAGAAGGATATGAAGTGTAAATGCAAATCTGTTTTTCACAATGGAGAAATGCAGAAGGATCTTACAAATTCCAAGGGCACAATAGAAGGGAAATGATATTCAATATTGATATAATGCAAAGTGGTGTTTGTGAGGATACACAGCCCTAACTATACATATAGCTAGTTATAAAGACTCTAATTTAGCTCTCTTCCACCCAGGACAGAGACCCTGCAGTCACGGAGGGTAGTAACTCTGCAGGCACTTGGCTCAGTAGCAGTCAAAAAGGCAAAGAGAAGTCAAAAAGGCAGGGGCAATTATGAGAAAACAGAGAAAACAGATAACATTGTTACACTGCTGTATAAATGATGCACCCTCGTTTTAAATCTGGCTTTTTGTTCTGGTCACCCCACCTCACACAAAAGCAGAAGAACTACAAAGGATATAATGCAGGGAGACACACATTATCACAGGTATGGAATGGTTTCTGTACATGAATGACTAAAATTGGGAGTCCTCAGACTAGAAGAGGCAAAGGAGGTGAAACAACAGAGTGTGTGACTGCGCATGATAAGGGGAAAGTCTACAGGAAATGGTCATTCATTATTTCTCCCAAGAAAGTACAGGACACCAACATGGCTATGACACAGCAAATTGAAAGTAACACAAGAATGTGTGTGTATATATCTGTAATTCAGCACAATGCAAAATTGGACTGTGGAACTCACTGGCACAAATCACACGGATGTTCAAAACACAAATGAACAAATGCGAAGAAGAAAAGGCTCCTTCAGTCCTGGTACGTACCAAATGCTAGCTGCCAAAAGCTCAGTGGATGTGCCAGGGTATATGGCAGAGGTGAAATCTGTCCATAGAGATAGGAAAATGGACACAAGCACTTCTGCTCTTGGGGTCTGACCACTTTTACTTAAAGCAAAGCTGCAATAGCTGAGACTATGCATCTTTGTCAGCTTCTGTATAACAGCCAAACGCCACAGGCAGGAGTTACAGCAGCATTTTGGGGGCAGAACAGGTCATCTCAATGAACAACAGAGGATAGTGGTAAGTTCACCAGTAGCCTCAGCTAGTGGAAAAATGCAGGCTCAGGCTTCCCTAGAGCAACATTTCTTGTCTGGTTCCCTTCCCTCCTCCCATTCCAATCAAACAGTAGCATGGGAGCCATGCTTTCAGCATGTAGCAGGCTAAACCATGGTTTTTTGCCTTGAGATCAGGCAGAAATTTTTTGGTTTGGGCCAAGTAACAAAGGTCCCATGAAAATGCCATGGAATCTGAACAGAAGGTAGGACCTGATAATAAGAAGTTAATGATGTTAAGGCTTCCAAAACTTGTTTTCGGCAACTTGTGCCAGAAAAAGGTCAGAAACAGAAAAATCTTTTTTTCAGCTGTTGCACTGAGAAACCCAACAGTAACTGTTTCCTTCCTTCTATCTCCCTTACAAGGGAGGAAAAAGACTTCAACTAGGGTAAACTGCTGGTCTTCTGCAAATAACTGGTTATATAGTAAGGAGAAGTATGACATTGTACTGGAATCAATTAAATATCTGGTACGAGATATAAATGTATATGGGGTCATATATGTCTTTCCACAATGTTATATTATGGAATTGAGCCTTTTTTCTTAAGAGGTTCTTAATTACCAGTTCATTCACTTTACTGATCTGGTGACCACACATTTAGACTTGCATGTTAAAATCAAAGGTATACTTTTCAAAGGTAGTAACTGAAGAAGGAAAAATTCAGGGTCTTGCTAAAATTTTGACCAGAGGTAAGATGAAAACAGTCAAGGGATTCCTAATACCTCTCTACCCTTGCATTGAAGACAAGCATACAAGGAAAAGTTCTCTCTCTGACAAGAACTTCAATCCTGACATAAAATGACGGTTTTTCACTACCAATTTTAAAATACACAACCCAAACACAAAAGCCAATACATAAGATGAAAAGTAAGAGCAACAGCCTCATTGCAAATTCACAAATAATGATTATTTTCAAGGGCTTTTCTTCTGAATTACACACCATCTTTAGGGAGTTGCATGCCTAATTGCTGCGATTTAAAGATGCTTCAATTCAGCTGGCAAATACATTAATTCACAGCTCCTTAGAAAAACTGACAAAACTATTTTGTTATAAAAATCATAGGCTTAAAAGCTTCCAGTGAAATTCAACAAAATGAGCTAACTATGACAGGCTTTTATTGATATTGCTTTTAATTAGCAATATTGACTGCATTTATACATACATGTGTACACAGGCCTGTGTACACAGGCCTGTGTACACAGGCCCACATATATTTCCAAACATCAAAAAATAGAGAGTATGAAATCCTTATTTTTCCTTGCCCTAAAGGGAAAAAAATAATAATATGGAGTGAAAAACAACTAATATGAAATATAAACCATGTAGCTGCTTTGGGGAACACTTTATACTCACATCGATGAGTTTCTGTGTTTGTGTAAATATATATTTATGCTTTCAGAAGACTAAAAAAAAAGAGGATACAGTGAATTCCACCAAGGATATAATTAGGTGCACATTATCTACTATACTGCTTGCAACTGCTTTATCTACTGGTTACATAAACAGCTAAAACGGTTTTGTGATATTGTTTTGCATTATCTGATATAGTTAACTGCGCCTGAATTTACATCTAGAGTTAAAAATTAAATCTGTAAGTGTAGCAAGTTGTTGAAACAACTAGACCTGGGTGGTCACTACACAGAGAAAACCAAGTAGCAGTTAGAGTGCATTCAGGACTGCATTCAGGACTGACTGCATTCAGGAAAACATTTGGCTCCATGTCCATGAACTGTGCTTGAATCACAGCAAGAACAAGAAAAAAAGAGTTGTTGAATCAAAGCCTGTTCCAAGACTGGCAAACAGCTTTATCTGGGTTAAGCTTCATCTAAGATAAAAAGGGTGGAAGGGCATGAATGCAGTCTTTGAACAACACCCCCCGGGGTAGACAGCTGCCTGTTCTAACTAGAAGTTCAACTATTACTTCCATATGACCCTGTGACTTTGTGCAGGTCACTTAATTTTGAAATGAAAGACGAATGAAGATTGTGCACTCATCAAGATGAAAATGAAGACTATATACTCAATTTTGCAAGGACAACTCTTTGAGGAATATGGACTTTTAGGACTGCATGGAACTAAAACTTTCTGATCTCTCCTTCGACATCAGTGAAATGCTGGTTCACTTTTACTTCATGGATGATGATGGGGCTCTCAAATTGAACAAAGCAGAAAGTAAGTGCAAGAAAAGCGTTATCTTTTTTACAAAAGAATCTCATTGGAATGGAATATAAAGTAATTTTTTTTGGAATACATGTGTGTAGAAATTAATAAACGAAACAACTAAAATCTGGTTTGATAATCTTCTTGTCATGTCAATCAAGATGCTGTGCATATGCACCTATAATTGCATTCACAGTTAGCAATGATCTCATTTATAAAATAACCCAAAACAATCTAATGGAAAAAAAATCCATTAATGATTTTTATTTGGTAGCTGCAGATAGTTTAAGGCAACTATATTCAACTAACATCACAAAGACAGGAAAAAAATATGTTGGCAGTTTCTGGCAAGAAAATCATAAATAATTCACTAAGCTGCTCTATGCCCTCCCCTTATATAGACTGCAGCATGTGTGCTAATGATTCTGCAGAAGAGCCATTAGGCTTACAGAGCCTCTGCAAGCATGAGGAAAAAAACCCCTCAGCTTTTTATGTAATGTCATAAAGACAGACATTATCGTGGTTTATTAGCAGAAGGGCCAAAGACACAGAAGTAGCTTTATATGCAATGTTTCCTCAAAATAATTAAATGTTTGCAAAAATGATCAACTGACATAGAGTTGGACTAATGCAAAAAGCCCCAACATGTCCAAACTATACTACATGGAAGGAAGTGACATAGTTAATATCATAAAATCCTTGCATTGTGAATTATGGGCATCCTGTAAGTGATGCGATTACAGCTGTGAGTGTATACTTACAGCTGCAACTCGGTAACAGGTAAAAATATGATATGCCCTGAACAGAGCATTTGTTGTTTATCACCTTGAGCTACAGAAAATATGCTAATATTAACATCCCTTCTGATGGCATGTTTTTTAATCTTCACTCAACTTCCACAGATTAGACCTGCTGAATTAATGTAAGTAAAACAAGCTTACTTATGAGCATCTAAAGATGTTTTTATATGTATTTCTATGTGTATATGTCCCTATATGTACATGCACACACACACAAAGAAAAAGTTACTAATAAACAGATACCCAAAATTCAGTAGCAAGAAATTAAGAATTCATCACGAAAAAGTGACTGCTGGAGCACAGGAGAGAAAGAAACACTACTGAAGATGTTGTTACAGTGAGACTATCAAGGAAAGAGGTACTTGTTCTATCTGAAGCTCTTCCTATGGAAGTTCTCAGGCTGGACTGGAGCCTTCTAACATCTAACATCTCCCTGTATAAAGCAATTTATAATTAGCAAGAAATACGTCATAAATGTGTTATCATTTTTTGCTGTATTAAAGACTAGCTCACTGATGACTACTTAGTACATCTAGATATTTTTCTTCCCTGTGACCTTTTACCATCTCATTTACTTCCTTTACTGGAAGGAGATGATAAGAAAGGGTTTTAAGCATAATTCTTACTTTTGTTTGCCCATTTGTGAATTAAGAAGGAGAAAGACAGTAAGATGAGGCACTAGAGTCCTTTTATAACACCCAGGTGAATTACACAGATGTTTTATCCATACTAGAAAATGGGGTTCATCCAGACAATATTCTTTCCCTAGCACTGATGTAGATCAGATTCCAATTCAAGCTTTAACTGGACAGCCAAATTGAAGCGTAACAGAGGTGAGGGTTCAGACAACTAGCATAAATTTCAACAAACGCTTTAAACTTGGTCCTTACTCATAAGCTTTCCTGCTCTATAGACTGGACACCTCCTTACTTTTTCTGATTTGACTCACAGACTTTATTTTTTGAAAGAGAATGATGTGGTGAAGGAAAAAGATTCTAGGTATCACAAATACTGCCGACTAAATACTTGCTGGATCAGATGATCCTTGAGGTCCCCTTTTGACCCAGTATTCTATGATTCTCTGACTGTTCTGTTCTGTGACCAAACAGTCTCTCTCGTGAGAAAATGACAAAGATGATCTGCATGATTTTGATCTGCCTTTAAGGAAAACATAGTGATCATTACAAGAATGTTACCTGAGCAAAAAGTACTAAAAATAAAATGAAAGACAAAAGGCACACGTTTGCATGTTTGTCTTAGTCCTTTCAGAGCTCATTTTCTTCAAGGACTTTAAACAGCAACAAAACATTCAGTTATTCTTATTCAGGCTTGAAGTGTTGCAAGTTGACATGACACCAATATTTTCACCCTGAAGAAGCAGGTCACTTGAGCCAAGCAAGCAGAAGCACCAACTGGAAAGTCAGTCCCATGGAAAGGGCAAACCTTTCGGGAAACCAACAAGAAGCTAGGCAATTAAAACAAAAAGTTACGAGCAGCTGGATGTATTAATCTGCAGGTCTTTTGTTTATACTTTTTTACTCTCATCTCTATTTTACTCTATTTTTTTAGATTTTTTTTCAATAATAGCCCCAAATTGTAAAAACAGACTATCCCAAAAGGACAGTGACTGCACAAAAAGTATTTATTTTCCTTTTTGGATATCTAATATAGAAATTTTATTTGTAATTACCAAGTAAAACGGTTTTAAAGCACACATTTTTAAACTATCAGAGTCCCTTTTGTACTTCACAGTTTAAATAAGCATCCATTTGCTTTCCTCTATTCCTGGTACACAAAGACACTCAGATTGGAAAAATTTCTCAGTTAAACTGAAATTTTATCTCATATAAATTGCTTTTGATGGATGATGAAAAACGACATGCACATTTATAGACAGAATCTATGCCAGTAAGAAAATTTTTTCTAAATCTGGAAATGGTGATTAAAGACATAGGGAAGTGCACTACTTTTGCACTTAAACAGGACACTGAGGATATATTCCACGTGATTTTCACTATGCAAAAGTTACAGCATCTGCTAGAAATTTCAAGCCATAATGGTCACACGCTGAAATAGTTTTTACCTGTCCTTAGTAGTCTATCACACACATTCCCCAAGATCACTCATGACTTATTCTAAGCTTACTTTTAGAACTATTTGTATCAGCCCAACCAACAAAGCGCCCTGATGCAGTTGAC
This sequence comes from Entomyzon cyanotis, assembly GCA_024500445.1. NCBI lineage: Eukaryota > Metazoa > Chordata > Aves > Passeriformes > Meliphagidae > Entomyzon > Entomyzon cyanotis. Next base: position 9,703,420 of record JAKEPQ010000756.1, read on the forward strand.
TAAAACATAAGCGTTTCACTCTGAAACTAGAGTGTGGCAGTGTGAGAAAATCCTTCCTCTAGAGATAGGACACTGAGGATTTCTGAAATGTGTGTCTATGTGTGAGGGAACTGAGGAGAGGAAGGAATAATCTTTAATAATAAATATGGGCTGCATAACATGAGATTTTTCAAGATGACTGAAATTAAAATTGTAAATAATCACAGATTTTAGTATTATTATATACAAATTTATATTATTGTTAATATTAATTATTCTTTGTTATGAATTAAAATTACAAAATTTGGATTAAAAATATGCATGTTTCATCTGTGATATTTCTACTGCACTTGGGGAAGAAGGTAGATAATGTAGTACTGAAGGGATTTCCCCTGATCCCAAGATTTTTGGCATTGTAGCTCTATACCTGATTCCAGGCTCTCTTCGTGGACTGCATTAAGACTCTAAACACAAGTAAAGATGTCAGATTCCCAAAACAGTGCTAGGAGCACACTACCTGGTCAGTTCCCATAGCCCAATTGCTTCAACATATGAGCTTATTTTACCTCCCAACTATAGAAATTTTAGCAATTTCTGTAGTTGCTAAACATGGGTGAGTTATCTGAAAGATTTAAAAACACTAGGAAGGTGCTGTCCATGATGCTATATAATGGATGTTTGGAAGACAAGATGAAGGCATGAAGGGAAAAAGGACTGGTCAGTTTAATCTGATCCGAAGAAAGAAAACACAATTATGATGTGACACTGACATATATTCTCACTATGTTGGACAGTCAGCAAGTAACCTCTTCTGAAATAAAAGGCTGCTTCCTCTCAATGGAATCAGCAGTTTCCAGATAATTCTGAACAAAAAACAGAGGAAAAACAACCCCAAAAGAAAAAAAAAAGTTAGTATGAGAAGCTAAAGTCTTTTTTCCTTTTGGAAACTGGAATCATCCCATTTTAACTTTTCCAAACATTTCCAGCAGCCTGACTCAACCTAGTGAACTGCTATTATTCTGAAATCAATACAAAGACAGAGGTACCTACAGAGGAGAAACAATCACCCTGCTCTGTCCTAGAATGGAATCAATAGCCATGTCCTCAGGTGTCCTCAGGGAATCCAGAGGGATAATACCAATTTTTAGATATCTGGAGGTAAGTAAGAAAAGTACTGCAGCAAGAAATACAAATGCCCCCTGCAGTTCTGAAATTGCACACATTAATTCTTTATTAGACATGCTCACTCTACATAGAGGATTTGACATTTCTATCATAAATTTCCAAATTAGAAGTAGTGTCTGTACTAGGCGTTACCAAATTTACCATCTTCTGCACCTGCCAAAGTGTTATTGCTGGAAGGGATGAGACCTTTGATATAAACCAGTTCTGGGTCTGGGCACTCCCACTGCAAGCACACATCCCAAATGCCCTTTGACATGGACAACACTCACACAAGGGGAATTTGTGAGGGACTGATGCTTCCCTCATTCATGGAATAGCATTACATTTTATGAGAAGGGTACATCTAAGCAAAGGTAAATCATCAGGTCAGCTCCAGCAGACCACATGCATGCCAGGAAAATACAGGTTAGGTAAAAGCCATGCAAGTCATATACCTGGTCGTGTGGTGAGTCCTCTGTCTGCAGCTGGGCGGGCATCAACGGGCTCAACTAGGCATGTGCAAAAAAGAAACAAAAAAGCAAACAAAAATAAACAAAATCCCCCAAAATTAAAAAGTCAACTGCTCTTCTGTTAGGACAGTGAAGGAGTGACATACCACATACACAAAGTTGCTAAAGCAACAGCTAGAAAATATCTGCCTTCAGTTAATCCTGAAAGTAAAAGGAAAGGATGGACGTGACTTCACAAGGAATGCTTCAGAGCTGATGTGCCAATTTTACATCATATTCGGGTTACTCCTTTAAGTGAGAAACCATTAAGACCAAAGAATTTCTGTCAATAAAACAAAACTATATTCATTACATGCAAACTTCTTCCCATTGTTTGATCAAAACTGGCAGCCAGAATGGACACGATAAGTTCCTGCAGCTGCTCTTTATCAATATTGACTTAAAAGCCTATTGAATCCCTCAATTTTCCTTTCAACAGGGATTCTTTACAGCACCAGCTATAACATTTAAACAAAATAAACGGCATTTTGCAAATACAATCAATACCTCATTCCTATATGTTCTGATTTGTGAACAGCATATTTGTCTTTCAGTTTTTGAAAGGGAAACAAAGAAGAAACAGAAATTTCTATCCAACTGAGTGCCATACACAGTTTTACAAAACACTTTTATTATATTACTAAGGCTGTAACAGTTGAAACCTCAGGTTGATGAAGCTCACTGGCACTTACAGAAAAGCAGGATTTGCAAAACTTAGAGCAATTTAAGTCACTGCCTACAGCCTCAGTTAAGTTTGAACATACTGGAAATGTTTATTAAAACATTCCAATTTTAACCCTCTTTTTTGGTTGTTTCTCTCTTTTGCTCCAATTGTGTTGCCTTCCTTATCTACTCAAGTGACAGTGTCAAAGAACTTAAATTCAAAAATGAGGTGTTACACTGTTCCTTAGAATTCAGAATTTTTAACACATGATATACTCATTCATTTGAACTTCTGGATTCAGGTATAAGCCTTCATCAGCAGTAAGTGAGCAGCAATAACACAGGAAATCTGACAGACCCACAGTTTTCAATCATGAAGTACTGCTCATCAGAAAATCACACAAACCAGATGATACTGCTGATTTGAGCAATGGAACTGCCCATCTTCTCAGGAAGTCTGTGTCACTGTCACTGGCTTAGTGTTCCTGTGGGTCTGACAAACAACCTACCATGCTTGTAATTGAAAGCCTAAGTGGCTCCCTGGTCCTTTGCACACAAGAGATGACTGCAAGAGCTCCTGGCTCTGAAAAAAACAGTATGTCAGCTTCAGAGTAGCTGCAGACTAAAAGCACATCAGTGCATCTGACTCACTTGTGTCTCCAGAAAGGCAGACTTTCACAGAGCTTGCTGGTCTGGTGCTGCAGACAAGCCATCCGGGCACTTTCCTTCACAGCAGTTCAGAGTGGCACTAGCAGACCGTGTAATTGCTTTCCTTACATAGCTCTATACAAAATGCAATTTCCATCCTTAACTAGAAACTACAGTTTTGAGTATTTTCCTATTTATGTCTTCTGCTAGGTTTTACAATATTGTCAGCACCAACCCTCAGGCAGGTCAGCAGTAATTTTCAGTGGCAAGGACCCAAGGGAAGAAACAACTATGAGCAAATACTATCCAAACTGTCGTTGCAGACCCCTCCTCTGTTGCCTTGGCCCTTGCCTCCTCCCTAGAAGACTGAGGAGTTTTATTTCCCTCCTGCTCTGTAATCCTACATGGCCACAGCTATTGAGAACTGAGAGAGAAGCCTGTGGATAGCAACAGAAATAGGAGTAAGTGAAGGGGAAAAGGATGGAGGAAGTTCTGTTGTACAGTAGTATGGATATCACCTCAGAGTAATGCATTATTTGTGGTTAGGTGAAAGTATTACTAATGAATAATTCCTCTTGTCATCTATAAGTTTGGAAGCACTTTACAGGGGGGAAAGGTAAACACCACTGACACATTTCATAACTGATGCAGAAGTGTAAAGACCTGGTCAAGGTCATAAACCAGCTGCAGAGCAAAAACTGGAGGCAAATGATAAGAGTGAAGGGTCTTAAAAGCAGACTGTGATGCCAAGCAGCATGATATAAAGAAAGGCTGATTTCTGGAGAACCCTGAGCAACCACCTTTTGAATTTCAGTTGCATTTTAAAACCTGTTTGCCCTGCCCCAGTACTGATGTATGCACAAACAGCAGTTAACTCTGAAAATCTTGTCTGTGGGTTTTCTCACTGCCTGCCTCACTGGACCACATCATTAGAACAGCTAATGAAGAGAGGAGAAATTTAAACCCACTACAGCACTTATCAATAATCAAAACTCAAATATGTACTGTGTATTATTATAAAAAGTACATTCATTTTGATGCTCCAGAATTATATTTCTTTTGAATATACTTCCATGTGCATAGAAATGAGACTGAAAATGCACTGTCCAAATAGACTCATCACACTAAATTGGTACATGTTTGTTTACACTCACTACTCAGGCTTCACAGAGGCCACACATCCCACCTTTACCTAATATTAATACATCTCAGAAGAGCAAGAGAGAACATGTTTGCTTCTCTTTTCAAAAGTAAAAGAAAAGTGCATCAAAAGCTGGTACAAACCAGCAGGTGAGGAGTGCTATGTGATGCTCACCTATCAAGAACATTGTTGAAGGGAGCAACTAGACAAATCACATGGATAATACCGTATATTTACAGGAATCTCACTTTAGAGAAATACTAGATATAGACTCCTATAATGTGCAAGCTAAAATACAAAGGGTAAACCACCAAACCCAGTTAGTCATTGGCAAAATGCCCAGCAGGCTTGGCAGTGTAAGAGCTTTATAGCTATTGGGCATTTGTTGAGGGTCACCTGGGAAGATGCATTTTGCATTTTTGAAATACAGTTTCCTGACATTTTTCATGGTGTCTCTACAGGGTCGTCAGAAAGTGGTTTTTGTCAACCTAATTTGTGTTGCAGCATGCTGGACATCCATACAGCCATGCAAGTAGTGTAGTATATTACCTACTGCTTTGGATTAATTTCTGTGGACATTTCCAGGGAAATTACCTCAGGGAAAAACAAGGAAGGAAACACAGAAAATACTGAGCTATGCTAGACTTTTAAAGTCTATTTATTTTTAGACTGTTTTTCACTTATTCATCAGTAAAAGCAATTCTAGGAAAAATAATTCTTTCCATAAAACCTATCCTTTTAAACATGCAGTTTAGAGTGGGAAAATTTCATGTGGAGTTATGAAACCTTGAGATTACATGGCAACATACCAATACAACACATTATTAATATCTCTGCGTGAAACCTGAGATTAGATCATGGCCAAGGAAGGAAACAGGCTTGGGAACTAATAATAACAAATTATAAGGGAGGGTGGGGTGGGGGTGTTTGTAGTATTTTAACTTCATTAGAAAAAAACAGCAGGAGAAAATAGGTAAATTGTTGTTTACTTCTTGCTACTTCCAAACCATATTATAAGAAGACAGAAACATGTTTTGGAAGCAATATAGATAGAGCCTGAAGTAAGACCACAGTCGAAGAAGAAAATAGGCCTAGGAAGTGAAGACAAATGGCTCAGTCAGTCCTGGGATTCTGGAACAATGAGACAAACACAAAGGAAAAAAATAAAGCTGTGAAATTCCCCTTTGATGCTATGGGCAAAGGCATAGGAAGGGACTCTAAAGAAAGAAGGTATTGTAGGCATGATCATGTTAAGAACATCGTGGTTTGGGTAGAGGACAGAGTTTAATGGGAAACAAGAAGAACTTGAAGAGGTTTAAGTCACCAAATTATTTCCATTTCTAACTGTGCAGACTTGAACAATTATAATGGTTGGCCTAACAGAACTGCCTGTTGCTGTAAGTTCATGATAAATACAATCCTGGTATAAAAAAAATCAATACTAAACCCCAGCAACTTGAAGGCATGGAAGAGTAAGTCCTGCAACAAAACACATGCTGCATTAAAACACATAGGAATAATACTTAAACAGTACGTTATTCCATGTTATTCCAGGCAGGAGAGTTTTTGTTTCTTATTTGCTGCCATACATTTGAAAAGGAGAAACATACTCAATATAGTTGCCTATGGGAATTCAGTGTCACTTTGAAGCACCTTTCATTATTAGATTCTGAGCTTAGCCAGGTTTTTGAACGAAAAATATGCTTGTGTGATTAAACTATGGGTATGTCTGGGTGCACCTGTCTACCTAGTAACTTCTAAACCTGGTGACTGAAACCAATATATTTTGAAAGTTGGGAGGACAGACATCAAAAATAATTAATCCCCCCCAAGTTTCATGAAAGCAGGCAGCAGAAACTGATGCCCTGGATGCTTCAGCTATGGAAAAAACTGGAGCAAGAGCTGCACTTGAAAATTCCTGTTGCACAGACAACACAAGCCAGACTGTGACCTGCTCCTGGCAGACAGCCTTGATACATGCACTAGAACTAGAGCAAGCTGCCTCTCCTTCCCTAGGAAAATGAGGTTCAGCCTGCCAGCCTGTGAGCTTTCTGTGCCACTCACCAGTGCCTGATGTGCTCCAGCCAGCTGCTCTCACTGCCTTGTATGCTAATTGGCTGCAAGTGCCCTTCAGACACAGCTGGGGCCCTTGTCACCATCTCGCACCTTCTGGTTTTTCCTGCTGGCTGGTCTGTTGGGTTTGCTCTTTTACTTGGTCCCTAACTTACAGTGCTGACTCACTGGCACTCTGATTTTAGCCCCACTCCTGACCAGTCTCTCCTCTTCCCCTCAAATCCCCAACATCTGCCTCACTGACCTTTGTGCAGCTCTTTTCTTTTGCCTGATCCTAGGCTTCTCTGACTCCTTGGGACAATCCACTTTGATCACAAAACTATTTCTGACTCCACTGATTTCACCTGGCATCAACACCAGACCTGGCAAATCCATGTCCATGTCACATATTTCATCTCCCAAACACGCAGTTGCTCACAGTCACTCACACACTGTGCAGTGTGTAACATCCTTAACTGTGTAAGGATGATCTCAGAACTCATTCTGCGAGCAGGTACAGCCTAAGCCAGTGGTTTCAAAAGACTTGAGGAGGATGTTAATGTCTGTACAGTTTAGCTACAAATCACAGATTTGCCTGAGAAGACTTCTGCAGTTTCAGGCTCTGTGTGTACTGTGCCTTTGCCGTAACAAACTTTCACTGATGTGATTAACTTAGCACTAGTAATGATGCAGTTCAACTATAATAAAGGAAAACAAAGGCAAGAAGAGGAACTTGAATGACATGACCGAAGTCCCTCAGGTTTCTGATTTATTGGCTCCAGCGCCTAAATGAACTACCAATTTCACAGTATACCTGGGATTACTCAAGTAGCATGCACTCACTTCAATGAAGTAGTCCATGAGCAACATAAAATACTCCTCAGGAAAAACCTGTTCACTAGCCAGTTGCGTTGATGAGTACGTAGGAACATTTCTGCAGTACATTCCAGACAACCAGTGTATGAAGTGAAGTAACATCATCTGTCTGCTAGGATTATGCTGGAACTGCGATCATTTTCATGCCAGCAAATAAAAAGTTCTACCTTAAATAAAACACTCATTTCTTCATGGCACAAATCTAACAACTTATCTATCTAACAATTTATCTATCTCCCTTTGGTCATTGTCATGTATCTTGTAAGATTGTTACTCATAATATCCTGTAATTTATTATTGTTTGTTTCTGAAGGCTGAAGGCAAGTAAGCTCAGCTCTGAAATTTATTGTGTCCAAATTACAGATTTTATTCAGGACTTTCTGTTCCAATAAAAAGACACAACTGACATGGCAGAGCAGTTCTAAATGCATATTTCAGAATCTCTATCCCACTTACATAAGAAAAATATAAATTTTCAGGGAACAAGATGAAGAGAAACCACAAAGCTCAGCTCAGAATATTCTGTGGTTTCTCTGCTTATTGGACTTACCTTCATTTTCAGTATTGGCTGGAACAGAATCAACTCCAAATGGATGCCATGGCTGAAGGTCATCTAGGCTGAAGTCTCCATCCACTGGAAGAAGTTCAACTGTAGTCTTAGTTTCCGTCAATGAAGGCATGAGAGCATCATTTCCATAGCTGATTCTGGGTTCGCTGATCATATTGGCCAAAACATCATCAGAGTAGTTTTGTTCTTTCTGAAGCAATTCATCTGCAAGGAAATTTCAATGCAGAAATTATCAGAAGGAGCCAGCATTTCTAAGAACCTATTTTCAATGCTGTTAAAGTAAGAATACACTGTTGCGAGATTCTGTTTTCTTATGGTAAAGAAAAACATTAAGGCCTGGAATAGTCAAAACTCCATAACCACTGCAGTTAAATAAGGCATTTTTTTAAAACATCAACCAGAATTGTTCAATACTGTTTCCCACCCACATTTCCACCACATAACAGATCACAGGTCTGTGCTATATACATTCCTTGGCTCTTTCCAACCACTTCGAAAGGAAGCACAAAACAATTCCCTTCAACTGAACATGCTGCTGTAAGTCAACTGGTGAGAGAGCCACAGGAAGGAATGTCTCTGTAATTTCTTCTTCCTCTTAAATGCTCACTGCCAAAACTCATCACAGCTCTTAAATCCTAAATCTCCACAGCAGTCACTGTACTAAATTTGGGTTACTATAACATATTGAATCTGAAGAAACATTTGATTTTTTAACATATATAACTTCATCATAACACTGAAGTAGTTCTTTGTTAAAAAGCAGTAATGGACATCTGCAGGCAAATGATTTTAAAAGCCACTAGCACCTAAAGCCGCGCAGTATTATCTATGCTGTGGAGTTGTTTTTTTTTTCTTGAAGCAAGGTGAGAACAATCAAAGCACTTTTCAGCTCCATTAGGTGTATATGACAGACCATTCAACTCAGGCTTAAAAATAAGCCCAGGGGTTGTGTGTGCTTCATTATTCCTGCTCCCTTCTAACATCAAAGTTCCTCTGCTCTCAGCACAGGAAAGACATGGACTTGTTGGAGTGAGTCCAGAAGGCCACCGAGTTGATTAGAAGGCTAGAGTGGCTCTGCTATGAAGACAGGCTGAGAGAGCTGGGGCTGTTCAGCCTGGGGAAGAGAAAGGTCCAAGAATACCTTACTGTGGCCTTTCAATACTTCAATGGGGGCCTATAAAAAAGATGGACCAAACTTGTTATCAGGGCCTTTTGTGATAGGACACAGGGTGCTGCTTTTAAACTGAAGAAGAGTCAATTTATGTAAGATACAATGAATAAATTTTTTATAATGAGGGTGGTGGTAGATGACCTGTACCTGGCAGCATTCAAAGCCAGGCTGGACAGGGCTCTGACCAAGCTGATCTAATTGAATCTGTCCCTGTTTATTGCAAGGGGGGTTGGACTAGATGACCTTTAAAGGTCCCTTCCAAGCAAAACAATTCTACAATTCCATTCTTAATCCCCCCTTCACTGACACCTGTTTTTGGAGGAACAACATACTGTTTGCACGTACTTTGAGAGAACTTGCCGCACAAGAGCACATTCAAGTAAGCAATTGCAACGAAGACCAGTAACTGCTAATACGGCACCAATAGTGAGCAGGTGCCACAGAGCATAATAAGAGAGAGCTCATAATAGGAGACTGTAAAGGTTGTATTACTAGAATGCAAGTGTGCACATGAACACACACATGGCAGCTGATGATACAACAACTTTTATTAAGACTCTCTTCTCTGCACTTCATAAGGACCCTCTGACTGTCACTACTTCACACCCACATCTCACCCATGTAGCAAATCAGCGACATGAATCACCACTCTGCTGCTAAACCCTTTATGCCACTTCATAGGGGCTCACTCATTTCCTAGTAGCATCAGTGATGAAGGGCATTTAATTTTCTATACACACCAGAGCTTTAAACCCCTTAGCAAAATCTTTTGAATGTTATGTTCCTCCCAGCTTTACACCATGAAGCTTCATACCACACAAGTACACTGTAACCATGCAGCACTCTCAGTAAGGACCCTCACCACGTCATGAGCATTAGAGCTGCCACTGCTTCATAGGCACTGCTTCAGTGCCTCTATCAACAATGGTGCAGTAAGAGTTCTGCTCTGTAATACATCTCTTAAAGGTCACTTTGAGATAGCTGATGAAACTCTCTGCCATCCTATAACACCCTGAATTCAGTACATCAAAAATAAACAAAATGTTGCAGCCTCAGCTCTGGGGTAAACAGGAGTTCTGAATGTGTTAAAATAATGTTTTAAAACAAATTTTCCAATTTAAACAGCAATTGCTTGAGCAGATGGTAAGACTAATGTGTATACAAAATTTAATGCTGTGATTTAATCTGTCCATTAGAATGAATTACTAGGACAGTATAGCAAGCCTATGTCAGTCATACTGAATTGTGTTTCTTTCATGTTCATTTCACTGAAAATGGTATTATTTTAAGACACCTGCTAAATCTTCAGCATAGAAGGCAAGTCTGGTTTCTGATTTCTGTCTCCAAACTGCACTTACACTACTCCTTTTAAAAATCAAACCACCTCCTTTTATCAGAAGAGAGACAGGCAAAGCACCTTGATATTCTGAACAGACACCATCACATGGCAGATGTTAATTTTAATTAGACAGAGATGAAGAGGCTTTTCAAAAAGAGCTGGATTTTAGTGGCCTGAAGGAGGAGTCTGGGGTCAATGTGTCTTGCAGGGAGCCACAGATGGAAGCAGCTGAGCACGCTGTAATACCATATCATCATGGAGCACAGGAGAGAGTGTTACAGTACCGCTGAGTATCTTAGTGACTGCAGACCTTTCAAAACCTGGGCACAGGAATGGTTTTGGGGCACAGCTCCCCTTATTCCCACTGTTCTCCCCATCCCCAGAAGATGGTGTGGGACAGCTGTAGAGACCTGGAGCTCAGGCAGCAGAGGCAGGGGATGGTGCTGGGGAAGGTGTGTCCCAGCCACCCCTTTGCCCTGGGTCGTGCCAATTCTGCACAAATCCTGTCCATAGCATGCTGCTGACACACTCATTGTCACCAGAAGAGAGCTCCTGCCCTTGGAAAGGGACAAATGGTGCACGGACGGGAAGGAAGGACCTGAGCTCTGGCAGTGGAGGAGCGGCACCAGGACTTGCACAGCACTCAGAAGAAGCCACGGTGCAGACATGCCTGGGCCTGTCAGGCTGACAGAGAGGGGCACCAAACTACCATCATGATACTATGGCTATATCCAAATTTCTGAGGGCTGGGAGGGATCCACACACAAAGTCTCTCTCAAGGCTACCCAAGTGGAAGCATGTAGTTGCCGGCTCTATTCTACTCAGCTGTGGCGCACAGCATGGAGAGGAACTGACCCGCACAATAGCTCAAGTGAGGCAGACAGATATCATAACCAGCAGATTATGATCACATCCATTTTACAAGCGGGGGAACAATGGCCACATGAGTCAAGCCCATCTGATAGGAGCAATCAGACACTGAATGACAGTGAGAAATTGGAAGTGCCTAGCACAGAAACTGCTGGAATCCATCACACTGAGGCAGCTGTGACTGCATTGAGTAAATGACTTGCAAACAATTGCTTCAACCTCTGAACTGCTAAAAAAAGTTTGCCGTATGATTTCCAGCTATTGACATTACTGGCAAAATCCAAGATCAATTTTCCAGGGTTGATTTTATTCCAAGTGTCGATGGCTACTTGAACCATCAGTTCCACTAATGGAAAGCCATACATCTACCCATCAACACAGTACTTCCTCCCTTCTGCAGCTGCCAATTCAATTCCCCTACTCTCCAAAAGATAAATCCCTAAATAAGCACAGAGTACAAACACAGCTGGAGGTTAGGATGTGCATTCAGGACTGTTTCAGGGGTTTTATTTTTATTGTGAATATCTTACTATTAGTTGCTGAAAATAGAGAAATTCTAGGTTGTTCCTCAAAATTTCATCTCACATAAAATCATCAGGACCAAAACACTCTGCGAACCTTCCTATAATAAATGTTTTCTGCTTGGCTCATTATCTATGTATTACTCTGCTAAGCCATGCCACGGAGAAAAATAAAGAGGATGGCAAAACGTTTTGTCCTTTTAAGAGCATGTGCTCAAGAGCAACCATGACCTTGGGAAAAGCCCACACTCAGCTGGGACCTCAGACCTTCCACCAGGCTCTGGATTTGGTGTGAGGGTGCACAATTGCTGCTTCTCCTCCAGACACTCAAAATGTCCTTCAGGCACCTAAACCATATCTTTCTCGGGGTGACAGATCCACTTCTAGTATTTTACTAAGATGTTTCTTGGACTTCTCGTAACACCTAAGCAAGTTTCACTCATTCTTGGGCTCACTGCAGGCATTTTCTCATGGGTCAATACCCTCAAGAACACCATCTAAAAATATTGAAGGGAAATATGTTTGGGGAACTGGATAAAAGTGTAACACCACTCCTTTCAAGACTATTCTCTTATCTCAGAGACAGGCACACAGAGCCAAAAGCAAAGAAGGAGCTGAAGAAAATAAATAAAATTTACTACAAAATCTTCTGGTAGATGCTGGATTATTAGAAGCTATTTGTCTACAATGCCCCAAGACCACAGTTCTATTTGCAAATCTTTGCAAATAGCACTGTGCTAGAAAAGACATCATGACAAATTCCAACAAAGTTGATGGAGTCTTGGAGTGGCAAATGCCATGTTATGTCGTAACCTTATCTACTCTTACTGTCATGTAACATTGTTTCTGATGTTGAACTCTGGGACAGTCCTTCCCAGCCTTTAACTGGCACAGCTATAATGACAAGAATTTCATATGAGATAGCTTCTCTTGCTGTCCTTAAATGCCAGCAACCCATTAGCTACCTTCCAAACCCTGATTTTTATATTTAGTTCATAGTTTATTATTCAAAAATTTAAAAAATAATTATAATATTGTTTATTATGTTTTCAAGGAGCCCATCTACTAGATGAAAAGCTCTCCAATCACTGTTATGTGTAAGACTACTGAATTTACTTGAAAAGCAGCTTTAAAATTAGCAACTATAATTGTGGAAGTTCTAGAAAACAATTTAAGGTCTTAAACAAGATTAGAAATGAAGTGCACACAAAATGCCTCTCATTAGGACTAGTTAAAAATAACACCAAATTATATGCCATAGTTTTGATTGAACACCAAACTTCCTTTGTAAAATGCCAAGTACATGGTAGAACATACACTGATACAACAAAGATGGGCTTGGAACCAGCTCAAAAAAACTGCTACAAATGCAGAGTTTTATTGTCTCAGTTATCATCACTCTGAATGGAACATGTGTTTTCCCCAAAGTTAGTTGCTTTTTTTTTGAGCCTGTGCTTTCAAAATGACAAAACCAGAAAATGTCAGCAACCTCCTTGTTCTTCTTAACAGCAGAAATTACAGAGTCACAGCTTCATTTGCACTGGCACACATATTGCCTTCTGAAGGCAACTTAAATCATGCACATGCTGTATGTCTCAATTAGGATTCACTAAGAACACCAAAACAATAATTTACTACAGCACATGTGGAAAGAGGTAACATGTTTAGCTACAGCTTTCAATTATATGCCTATTTTATGGGCTTATCTAATATGTCTTCTAAAGCAGTTGCACTGATGTTATGCAGTCAGATTTTAACTAACTTTGAATGTCTGCATCTTGTCAGTTGTATGAATCAAAACTCCCCCAAATTGGTAAATACGAAAACAAGACCTCCGGTGCCTTACCACAAAGAGTGAAGCTCCACTGAATTTCAAGCATATTGTTATTCTAAGATGTTTTGCTGAATCAAAGCACTGTACGATCATACAAACTGCTATGAGTCATAAATATAACATTAGCAAGGTGAAAAGCACAATTATGTGGTATTCAGTGCTGAACTAATTCATTTGTATAGTACAAGTCAAATATAAATCAGAGAGACTCCAACGAGAATTTTATTGAAAGCGACCTGCCTGCTGAGGGTGGAGGAGTGACTTCGTTGCCTGCATGCTTTGAAGATGATGACAGAGGACTGATATGGTAGATCATTCCTATGAAATACTGGAAATGAGCCCAACCTTCAGTGCTTAGATCCATACTGACAGAGAAACATCACCACCCCATCTGATCTAAGCTTTCTTCTTACCCCCTGGTCAGCCTATGAAATTATGCCATGGGTCTTTCTGTCTGGAACCTTTCTCAATGCAATATGTCACTCCCTCAGGGCTAAAGGGAGACAGAAAGAGCAAGAACCATGGAAAATAGCATTTCATAGTTCTTATTTTCTGTCCTTCAGACATCACCACTAGGGCAAGACAAGTAGCAGCCAAAACCCTCCACATTTCAGAAATTCTTTATGTGTATGAAAATCTCGTTCAATAAGGCAAAAAGAACGTGCCTTTTTCAAGTTCTCAGAACATTTAGAACACTAAAAAACATTTAAGGTATCATGAAACAGTTGACCTAAGAGATTTTTCCTAGAAGTTAATAAGAGAGTAAGAAATCCATATCCTTAGACAATACCTTGATTGCTAAGAAGCTAACTTTACAAAAAGTATACATTTGAACTTGAGAATAGCTGCAATAACTAGACCCATGCTAAAAACCCCACACTTCTAATAAATTTAAAAGAAAAAAATCACAACTTTAGCACTTCCCTTTCTTTCCCATTTCTTGCTCCCTCTATTTCAGCACATGTGGATTTTGCTGTTTCCTGAATCACATCATAAAAACAAACCAAGTGAGTCTCCTCCTGTCAGCTGGTACATGGAATAATGTTTCAGTTAGAACTACCTTGCAGACATTTTGTCTTAAATCACTAAAAGCTCCAAAGATATTTAAATTTAAAAACAGAGCGATTGTCCTTTTGCAAGTAAATCACAGGTTTTCTGGTATACAACAATCTTTAAAGCTTGGGTGATCCAATTCAGGAAGACACTTATTACCAAGTAATGACTGATTTCAAAATGACCTCAGTGTCTTTTTCATTAGGGATGGACTTCAATGCAAATTTAGTTTTGTACGTGGCTGTGCAATCACTGAGCACCCTGAGGAAAGGTTCATGACAATTTCCACCCCACATCAGCAGCCTGCTATGAAAGTCAAGGTTAGAAATTTTGTTTAATTTTCCAAGAAGGCTGCTATGACACTTTTTGCCTTCAGTGACAGAACACTGTAATTACTACAGACCCTTAGTTTCCTGACAACTACACAAATTAGCTATTAACCAAAATTAAATCTCAATATACGGCTATTGCTATGTGCACATTAATAATTTGTTTAGTATTTAACAGCTAGTCTTCTAATTAATGACTGCATTTCTTCCTCAGTTCAAAGCAGAGAGTATTGAAGAATGTTCGTGGGATAAAATAAGTCCAAACCCAAAAGTTTGTGTCATCTGTGAGAGTTATTTAACAGAAATTAAAGACCCTGCTCTTTCCTTTCCCAGCATGCCTTTTAATCAGTTTCTGTGGTCTCTGTCCCTTCTTCTCATCCTCTCCTCATTCAATTTGGTTAGACAGTTCCTCTCCAAGTAAGACATGGCAACAACCTAAAATCAAGGTAGACAAGATAACATTAAAAAATACTTGGAGAAAAAATTGAATTGAAATTATACCATAATCCAGAACATACATTGCATGTCATCATCCTGATCCACAGAAGGAACTGTGACAAACTCCCCAAGTTTAAATTTAACTCCACATTTAATTCCAAATTAACATATCAACAAGTGATTTAAAATAGGCTGAAGAGTAAAAATTAAAACAAATAAATAGCCCAACCAATCATCATTGATATTAACTGACAGGTGAATGAGCAATCATTATTCCTCCTCAGGCCAGTGTGAAGTAGAAAAAGCCAAGTACTTTTCCACCTTAAGTAGTTTATAAGGCTTGTAAGTGAAGCTCCTCTGCAAAAAACCATTTATATGAAACATTGCTACAGGATTTTATTGTCTTATTTTATAAAAATAATTATTTACTTTATTTATAAATTATTTATTGGTCTATTATTGAATTACTTATTCGTTCATTTATCTATGAAGTGGGATGTGGCCAGTTCTGATGGCTTTTACGCTGTTTTTCATATGCATGATCTAAAAGAAGGAAGCAGAACAGAGTGAGAACTGGAACCCTGCGCCGGCATCTCTATACAGAAAAATGCATGTTCCAGTGAAACTGGGTATATGAGAATCACAGGCGGGAGAAAGCTACATTGATGAAAGGTCACTTCATTTGTAATCCCACGTGCATGGGAACTACCAGGACATTACTGCAACATCTCCATGAACTCAGCCATTCTGTAAAATCACACATCCTCAGTAATTTTTTCCCTTTTTATCCCAACAGTAAGAATTTGCCAAGCAAGAACACCACAGATACTCTTGACCATAATAAACACCTGTGAATTTTCCCTCTGCACTTCTGGAAACAAAGCTATGCTTGAATAAAGCAAAACTTAGTACATCATTGGCATTAGAGGCTTATTTAGTTAGCCCCCACAGGATATGTGCCCACAGTGATGCAGTTCAGACCTCAGTGAAATTCCTCTGGAGAGCAGTTCCAGAGACTAACATACTAGCTCTGTACTATATTATATATAAAACTATATTAGTTTGTGTAGACAGTCTGTAAGTGGTTCTCACTGGACACTTGCAATTTGCTGGCAGGTAAGAATTAAGACGATTCCTTTGTTTCTTTCATAATCAAACATTTTCTACTACGAATCTGATCTTACAGTGAATCACACAGAATGACACAGCTGTGTTTCCAAAACACATTAAGTGGGAAAAGAAAATCCATCACTCAACAGCACAAACTAAGCAGAAGATGTTGGAGTGTCTGTGATCCCACAGTTTTGGGCTGCTTCAGTACTCGTGGACATTGACATCATGAACTTGATTTAAGATGACATATTTATGAAAAAAATTACACATATTTCAGTGTATCAGGAAAATCTACAATAGCTCAGCATAATGACATTTCCATAAGCAGGCAAAATTTTAGCGAGCCAGAACCTCTCCTCTGACTGGAGCTATGCACTGAGAAAGTCACGTGATCCTAGATCGTATTTGAAAGCTGGACAACTGGAAGTAGTTTTCAGACTTTTGTTATCTACGCCAAAAAAAAAAAAAAAGGACACCTTAAGTTGGGCACATGATGGCACACGATGAACTAACATGACTTCCTTAAAGCATAACACTAGAAGCAATTATCAGGAAACACTAATGAGAAAGGCTGAGAAGCCATTCTGCGTCATAAAACAGTAAAAGCAGACTTTAAAAAAATTTTTGTTACCACCACGTGTTTTATCTGTATCATCTCAAAAGTGAGTGCTTGGCTTTTGACTTTTCACTGAAGACACAAAAAACAGGAAATCAACTCAACTAGATGTTTATAAGCAAATCTGTAGCTATAAAGTAATCCTGACCTATAATGCTTTTTAAAATCAAATATATCCAGTATACCGATTTAAAATAATACACACACTCCTATAAATACATTTTCATACAATTGTAACCCTACTACTAGCAGAAACAAGGCTCTTCAAGATGGAATTTCCCAGTCTAATGTTTTCATGGCACCAGAAGATGACCAGTGATTTAGAAGAAAATCCTAATCAAATCTGTATTTCTATGTGTATCCAATCAAATAAGAAAAAAGAAGAAAGAATAAAACCAATAATTGGACAACTATTCAAAGTTTAATGCACTTTTTCCATTGTGCACAACGTGACCTGTAGACTCTTCCAGAGGGGTATCAAAAGCAGTTGTTAAATGGACACTGTTTCAGCCTCAGCCTGTTGCCACTGTGAGCCCAGAGCAGTCTCGTGATCATTAACTCCCTGTGGGATCTGTAGTGGGGATGGCAGCTTGCTATTAGAAGTGTCTGTGAAAAAATACTTCAGGCTAGAGTAATGGAAAGGACACAGAATAGGGTCTTCAAGAAGGATCTGTCAATGCAGGGCAGAGTGCTCTTGCATCAGCTCCTGAAGAAAATCAAGGCAACACCTTTAAATCTCTCCTGCAAATAGATGAATTATTTAAAGATTTCAGTACTCACTGAAATAGCAGATGCTCAGACAATTAAAAATTACTTTGTTTATAAATTACAGGTCCACAATTATTATCAGTTTTCAGTTCTACAGCATGGATCATGAGAACAGATTTTTTAGAGGTGCAAATGAAACAGAACAGCATTATTCAAGCCAGAGGAAAATATTTTCTTAATATTTTCTTTTCTTTATATGTATTTGCTTAATATATTTCTCAATACTTAGTCACTTCTATTAACTTTTTATTCTGATTAAATTTCTGAACTGGAAAACAAGATGTCCCATATCTTTCCTGGATTAAAAAGCCATCCCAATCCAAAGCGACCGAAAGCCATTTATCCTTTTCCCAGTACCTGTGAGCCCTGGAGGAAGTTGGCTCTTTTACTGACTGAAGTCACGTTCACAATATTTATGAGATGGAAAGAGGTCTTGTGCACACAGAAATCAGGATTTAGATCTTTTCTGGAGAACATTAGTGCCCATGACAGGCCACAATAGCTCATTTAGCTACAAAAGATGTGGAGGATACAGTACATTGCTAATGAAAGCATTTCAGAACACCAGTGTCAGTGAAATGCATTTATATCTATTTTAACAATCTACAATTCTACACCTAATTTTCTATGATAGTTAAATAATCTTGACAGAAGAGATGCTTAAAAGAAGAAAATGGTGGATCTATTTCTAGGATTTTTTCCCTTCTTTCCTAGGCTAAAGCAAAGGACATATTTTACTAGCAGACAGAGCTGACTCTCTTAAACATAAACATTAAAAATATTCTTTCACTGTGAGGGTGACGAAGCACTGGCAATTGGCTCTGGGTGGCCCTGCTTTAGCAAAGGGAATGGACCAGATGTCCTCTATCCGCCAGAGACTTCTTCCAACCTCACCCATTCTGTGCTTCTGTGACATTGGCTGATTCCCTACATAAACATCATACATCAGCTTGCTCCAACAAATAGCATCTTATTATTTGCGGTATTTAAATAATTGTAATACTTTATAGAGACAACAAAGTGGCAAAACAACTGATAGCTTAAAGACCATAGGCTTGTGATGATTAAAGAAAAAAAAACATTTTGGGGAAAAAAAAAGCTTAAGAGTGTGTGTGTATACATATGTATATGAATTAGTCAAACGCTTTAAAAAACAATGTCCTTGGGTGGAAAAGGTCTTAATTGCTCCTCAGGCACTCTAGCTGGGCCATATGTCAATATTTAAGCATTCAAAATCTACCTCAATGTTGCTGTAGAATGTTTAAAACAGAATTCATTTGCTTTTGTGGAAGAACTCTTCTATTTTTAACCACTGGCCCAGCAATATATTTTTTGCTAGAAACCTAAGAAATCATCTTTTTGACTGAATGCTATAGCCCTTCAAGGGAGAGTATTAAAGTTAAATAACCACAGAAAATTCAAATTTTTCATCGAAAATCTGGGGTTACTGGATACACATAAGTATGTCAAATCAATTATGGGGAGAAAGTACAGGCATAGTTAGTGCTGCAAGTCACTTCAGGGTACCTGAATGTGCAAATACACATTCTCTGAAAGCTGTGTTTGACTGCTTGCCACAGTTTCATTATCCTTATGGGCACAAAGGGCAGAGCAAAAGGGCAGGAACATGGGCTTTTAGGATCCAGCACAGACACACCAAACAGGCTTTTGAAAACTAGAAGGCAGGTTTTACAGAACCTTTGGTAAGACCTACATACAATTGTCCTTCTTCCAGAAACTCTGTTTAAAGTTTACAGAGAAATTTCTGTGGGCTGTAGATATATCCAACAAATCTCAATGGAAGATTTGCAGCCACAGAAAAAAAAATGCTGGTTTTAAAGAGATGAGGGTGGAAATTCGGTACTTCTGCTTTGGCAAAGATGATGTTTCCTTGCATCCAAAACTGAACACTCCCCTACACAGTACCAGCCAAGTACCATGGGGAATTTAAAAATCACAATTCCATTGACCTCCAGAATGGCACAAAGTATAAAACTGAACAGGAATCATCCAACCTTCCTCAGCTATGTGTTTTTGCAACTGCAGCAACTGCTTACCAGATTTACATTGCACAAAGCACGTTTGTCAACTGGTACAAAACCCAACTGCCCTGAGGATGAGCACCACTGGTTATTTTTATCTTTCTCTATGCCAATTCACTGAACGTGGTCTGTCCTAGTGCAGATAAATCCTAGAGTACCAATTCATTTACCCATGCTTCAACAACACTGTTTTACTTTACCAGAAAAACAAGACACTGAGAAGTCCCATTGCAGTCTGAAAGACAATACTAATTACATATTTAAAACATAGCATTTTAAGGGAGAGGATGAAGAAAACAATCACAAGGAATGGCACCAAACAAGACAAGACACAGAATTTGCTTCTGCAAAGCCCCCAGGGGCATGTTATGGTTTTGTAGTATCAGTCCCCAAACCACGCTGGTTGTTGTTTTTAACTGTCAGCCTGCAGCAAGAAACTAATGCCCTTAAATCTCTTAAGAAGGATACCACAGAATGACTGGGAACAGTATCCTAATTCAACTCATGGCAAGAAATGCAGCAAAGCTGTGGATTGACGACAGGTCAAAATTACAAGCTAGAAACAAGGAATCAAAAATTAATCTAATAAATGCTGAAAGACCAGAACCAACTGAGGTAGCGCTAGCTTAGCCCTCCACTCAGACAGGTATTGGAGCCTGATGATTAAAGAGGAAGCGTTAGAAGAAAGTAAGTCTTCAGACATCTTGAGTCTGCAGCTTGTCCTGTTTAAAAACACTTAAAAAACACTTCAAGGGACATTGTAAGGCAAATGTCAAGAGGCAAATGTCTCTTGTTTCAAATTTTGTCATGCTAAGCTGGAGCACACAAATGCTTGAAATAGCATCTGACCCACAGCACACCATATATATCTGAAAGCAGGCACTGATCTGGGGTCAGCCTTGGTTTACATTCTCTTCTAGGTATGTGACTGTGGCATCCAAGACATGCTGCAGCAGAACAGGACAAGTAGAGTGGAACAGAATAATAAAATAACAATAGCTTGATTTTATTAGTCAAGGGACAAATGAAATAATATTCTTTTACTTACTGCTCGTAACTGAATGCTTCTGAGCTTAGGTACAATACTGCTGTGGTATTTCCACAGTGCTTAATATTTCCTCAGTGATGGACTAGAAAAGATGAAGCTGAGGACATTAGTTTAGAAACAAGTAGCAAAGACAGAATCAAAAATTCAGCTCACTGCCTGCCCACATGACTGATGAACAAAGCACTGACATAGTTTCTGATTCAGCGGCTGTTCCTGCTGTGCCACTCTCTGCAATAAATTGGCTTTTACATACATGGATAAGCAATCTAATCAAATAAGGATTTAAAGAAGGATGTGCTCAAAGAACTGCTGATTTCTCTTAAAGCCTGCTATTGCTTTTTCTGGGTTTCCATACATATTAAATAGTATATGAGATTTATCATAGGAAAAAGTTGATTAGAAATACTTAGGCAGGCAAATAATCTGCTCAGATTTTTTTTGTGCCACTCTCCTATTCATGGGGCACATTCCGGCTCATAAGAAACCCCATTTAACACCATGAACTACATCAATTTCTAAGAGTGACCTGTTTTTTAGCACACTTGCATCATTGCCCCTTGAGAAATAATTTGCAGCCAGAATACCAAACAGTCTCTCACCCAAATGACCTGCTTATGCTTTCCAAGCTTTGCCAGAACAGCCATGGTCAGATGACCTCTTTCTGAAATTCTCAGACTGGCTCTTTTTCCCCTGCCCCAACATGAACAAGAGACAGCCAGCAGTATCCTTCCTCACACATCTGGAATTTGCTGCTACAACATGGTGCCTGAAACCCTAACGGGGCATTTGCACATTAAACATTGGTCAAACACTTAAGAAGAAAGCCCTCACTTAAGTGCTGCTTTCTACCCTCTGGAATGCTGTGGGTCTTCCAGTGTATGCACAAGTACTACATATGTACTCCTATGACACCCACTGTTAAAGCTGGAGGACATCAGCCGGCAATGGATATCTGCAGGTAAGGACTACAACTCTTTCAAATTTTACCCAAAATTCCTGCCACCATCTCTGCTGAACCTATGAAAATAACAAGAAAATGCTGCTCTTAAAAGGCATAAAAGCCCACTTTTACTATAGAAGCTAGATTTTTTTTTAATTTGGGATTTTGCACATTAAAACCACAGCTGTAAGCCCGCCTTTTAAGGTAGGAACTTCAAACATAGTCTGTATTTTAAGGAAATTTCAGATGTCCAACTGCTAGACTGTGATTTATCTGATGACTGCGCAAAAATAGGTCTGTGGCTAGCACAGGTCCTTCCTGTGGGAACATTTTGCTATATTTCATAAACAAGATAAAGTTCGGATGTTTTGCAAACAACTTCTCCGGATTGGGTCAGTTCGGGCTTGGCCAATTGGGCCTAGGGGGGAGGTCTCGGGCTGACCAATCTGGGGCACCTCTGTAAACTCTATATCTATGGAAATCAAAACAATAAAGCTCTCCTCTTCTTCTCTCTTTCCTTGTCTGAGACCTTGGGTCAGTCCTCAGCTAGCCACTCAACAGCGACATAGGTCATAATGTTTCTAGCAATGAGAAAAATTGAGTGAAAACCAGCACCAAATTAAATATAAGACGAATTAAATCCATAGTACAAATCCACAGCAAACTAGATCTCATTTATATTGCTGCTCATAGAGCTACTTATTCGATTTAGGGAAAAGCTACCTTTGTCAGAGCTCTGTTGTCTAAAGCAAAGATTATCCATTCCTCAAGGTGAAAACTGTTCATGAAGAACTCTGCAGCAGAGTTGAGCTAGCAACTGAAACTATAATGAACAAAGAAAATGAACTAAAATTATTTTCAATCATGCCTCCTTACATGTAATTTATTATTCAGACATACTATTCGTGAGATTTTCTTACCTCAGTTATTTTTCAACTTTGCTACTGATTCAGATTTTCTAAGTCAATAGTTCCAACAAAAGGTATTTAATGAAACATTTGTCTTTTTAATGAGAGTTGTAATATTTCTTGGGAATGCTACAAAGTGAAGTTTTATTAGAAGTTTACTTCTCCACAGATTCTGCAGCTGTAAGAGATGTCCTTTTCCATGGGTTTAGGAAGAGTAGAGAGACTAAGAAATTCAGTATTTTCAGAACAGAACTTGAAACAGGCTGATCAGTGCTCAAAGCTAGGAGGATATTGTCTCCTTGAACAGATGGGAATGACCTCCACAAACTTTCATGAAAACCAACATACAAAACCAAGTATACAGACAATGTTATCAACAAGAAGCATGTTGATACTGAAAGACATTAAGCTTATTTCTCATTATGGAAAACTATTTTATCTAGATCTGATATTTTACCCAGAAAAGATGGTACTTTAAGTCGTGCTGCTTAGTAACTTCCAGTTATGAGAACTTTGTTTTAATTGCTTTAAACTTTGCAATGCTTTGAATAGTTTTTAGCACAGCCTAAAGCACAAAAAAAAATTAAGGTAAGGAAAAACTACTCAAGACACTGTGACAAACATTTTCTTTGTGATTTCTTAGCTGCACTCAACTTACTAGGAAATAATATCCTACTAATTTTAGGCTCTTTTTTCCCCCTAAAAATTAGTATTACTAATTTGAGATTAGGAGTCAGATTTTTGTAAATCACTCAGCAGTTAACAGACTTTTGGTCTCATGTCACTTCAAAGATTCTGAAATTCTTGTTCCATTTTAGTACTTAGAAAAGAGAAGAAAATTTACAAGAATGTCCTTGGCAACAAGCACTAACATTAGCAAGAATAGAAGAAATTGAAATTTGAAGCAAAAATACCAAGGGAATGATAGCAAGCAGTGCAAAATGAAAAACTGAGCATCTCAAAGACCTGACAGCACCAACACCTTCTTTCTACAGAAATTATATGCTTTCAGATTATCAGTAAAATGTTCCTCTCTGACTGACTCTACACTCACAGACTAAGACTGTTGATTGTGCCTTTTAATTGGGGAGCATAGAAACACATGGTTAAGGACAATTACTAACCAGTTACCTTTTAGCTGTCTCCTAATCCCTTCCACTATTTCCTGATCTCATTCCCAGCCCTCTCAAACAGAAGCACATCTCTGTCCATTCACTTGCCCAAACTTATACTTTGGGGAAATGAATCCACCACTACTCCCTGTGTCCTAAATGCATCCTAATTCTTACTGCAGGTGGCAGGCCTCCCTCCCTTCTGTTTTAAAGAAATCAGTCACTTATTTAGTCAGCTGAAGTTGGTTATTAGTGAAACTAATATATTAACTGCCATTTGGCAGAGTATTACAACCTGTGAAAAAAGCTGCTCCAAAACCATGACTGTCCCATCTCTGCCCTTTACATTTAATCACGTGCCATTTTTCTTAAACACACACATTAGCAATGTGATGTGCAAAACTGTGGCTGAGTGCAGCTGCCTTGCTGCAATAGCAGCACATGGCTGAGTCTGAGTGCTGCGCTGGAGATCTCTGTGCTGCAGCAATGCCACAGCCAAGGGCAGAAATCTGGATGGAAGCAAAAGCCATTCTCCCCCACAGCTACCTGCCATTATACCCCTTGGGGAAGAGGCAAACATGGGACTGTTGCTACCTGATTCATCCACAGACCAGCTTGCGTGCTGGAAGTATAGGGAGGAGCAGAGATATCAATTTGATAACTAACCAAGAACTAAGTGTGTGACCACTAGGATACTGCCAAGTTGATACCTACACTTTTCTGAGATGCTTGGTTCTGCAACCAATTTTTTAGCTGAGGGATTTCCAAACTGTCTACATTGTGTAAATACTTACCATGTAAATTAAATATCCAAGCCCAGGAAGGATTTTCTAAATCTCATTGTTCATTGCTGCATCCCCCATAGCACTGAAGGCTCCAAATGTAAATTAACATATTTCAGGGAAGACATTTACAACAATATGATGATGCCACTGCATGGGTTATACAGGATTTGTCTTCCAAGGGTTCATCATAATTTAATTCAAAATTTAAGAACGTTTGCAAGTTTACTCTCCTATCTTTCAACTGAGATAGTTTATTAATAGGAAAAGTGAGATGACGTATTTTTGCTTTTCGTAGTAATTTCTCATCACAGAAATATTTGTCTTTTTCTACATTAGTAGTTTGCATACCAACTTCATCCTGGATCTCCTCTGCCACAGCAGGCACATTGTAGAGGAAGGAGAGAGACTGGTTCATACGTTCATATATCACACGTAGATGTGTCATAACCTACGGAAACAAAAGTATTTTAAGGAGGGGAATACTATGGATAATTTGACACTATCACAAATTTTATAGGTTATAGGAAGCAACACAGTTTTCACTTGTGCAGGTGTAAGATTTCAGTATGCTTTATGTACCAAAACTGTAGAACCCATTACAAAACTCACCTCTCTCCTACAGCTGCTACAAAAATAGCATTCTAGATGTTCCTCAATAGTAATCACCTGAAATCTCATGGAAATGCAGTAATTTAAAGTAGGAGTCTACATTTGCTGTGGGGCAGAACATGCATGCAAGCAGCTATTGTGGCAGAAATCCACAGCCTTGCTCTACTTTCAGCAACATTTACATTTGCTCATACTCGTAAGTTTTCACATAACACATAAACTAAGTGAGGCACAGTGATTACTGCACCAAAATATTTCAGCTATTTCCTTTTACTTATTATTTTCTAATCCCAATATTGCAAAAAGAAACAGCTCTCCAAAGAAAAAGAAAAAGAAAGGTTTGTAAAAACATTTGCCAGCATTTTTACCTGAAAACAAAAATATTCCCACCCAGAAGAATTACTGCATCCTCTCATGCAGTTACAGCTCTATTGCCTAAAGTGCCCGCACATTGTTATGGGTTGAGTCACGACATCACATGATATGTGCTCCCTCAGGATACTCTTTGCAAGTATCACCTTTCTTCAGTAGAAGGAGAAATTGAGGTGCCTCTTAAAAGACTTAGCAGACTGACAGGATAATTAGCCCTATCAAAAAGAATGAATTGCAGACAGCAATTTTAATGAAACAGCAGCATGATGTCTTCAAATCCAAATAAAATATTCATGCTTTTGAAGTATTTATGCTTTTGAACAAAATACTTTGTTTTCCATTTTCCACTGAAAAACAGTTCATAAACAGAACTTCCAGGCTACATTTCCCCAACCTTCTGACCAATTCAAAATGCAAAGATGCTATATCAATACTCATTCCTACAATGACATGTTAGGCAATACACTGCACTTCTTGTATTTAAAAGTCAGTTTCCATCCTTCACCAGTGCTGCCACACAACCTGCACTCTGCAAAATTTCACTGATTTTTGCTACTAAATAAGTCAGTGACGCAAGAAGAAAAATAAGTCATGTTAAATGTGTAAGACAAGGCAACGACAACGGTCACTGCAGAAGGCTTTTAGAAGAGTGTATTTCTCACTCCAGCAATTCCAAGACAGCAGGATCTCAATATACACGTTTGGCTGGAATAGAAGTTTGAAAATCTAATCTGCCATCCAGGAAGGTACATGGTTTTGATTTTTCTTTTAGTGGAATCAGTCCATTCAAAAACTGTGTCTGGAACAGTGCCTGCCATTGACTCCTACAGAGGGAACAGCAGCAGATTCCACAGATTCCAGCACACTGTTTTTACAGGTTATCCATTGTGTCTCCAATTTTAATTGCTGTTTTGAAAGCCAGCTACATCTTCAATCTCAGGTGTTTTGTTTTTGCTTTCTCACCCTCTATGATTTTTGAAGGCAACATAAAAGCTCTTCCAAAACATACGCATTGAAGACTGCAGTAACAGTCAGTAATTAAAATGCCGTGAACTATAGCATCTACTTTAAAAGAACACATTAAACTCTAGTGCATCACAGTAATCACATTTATAGACATTACAAGTGCCTCTGCAATGACTGTAGAAAGGCTGGTCACAGTCAGTTGGCTACACCAGTTCTGATTCTGCTACCTCAGCTGAGGGATGCACAACCATGTTGCTAAATCTAATACTGGTGTTTTCCCAGAGGTATTATTTACCAAAACACTAACAAAGGTTCGTAGCATTAATGCTCTGGAAGGCTCCTCGGGACATGCCCATGTCTGACTCACTGTACAGACAGACAGAAAGCCTATATTCCAGTTCTTCTCAGAAGAAAAATCATACCCACACTACTATATCACTTTGCCTTAATCTTCTGACGAAAAGCAGATTATTTTTGATTGCATTTAAAGCTGTCCACAGAAAGGAGTTGGGTATTTTTTAAAAAATTGGTTGACAGAAATTTCACAGTAGTTATGAATTAACGCGACCTCACTAGTGGGGATTACCTGAGATCTGATTTGGGCAGCTTTCTTTGGGTCTACCATGCGGACGTGTTCGAAGTGTTTGAGAGTGTGCTGTCTGTCTTTCTGCTCAGCACGTACATATTTCTTCAGCATGTTGAATACATGACGAGGCTAAGGGAAGAAAATGAAGAAAAAACCATGAGTTTAGAACAACACATGTTTTCATTTTGTGCCCTGGAGATGTGTCCCAAGCCAAAAGCCTTCGGTGCTATCTTCTGAAGGCAGGTCTGACTATTACAAGGAACATCCTCTCACTGAACATCATCAGGATGCACCATTAAATAGTAGTTGTAGGCAGTAGATAATGTTTCAGAGGAGGGTGTTCAGATTTTCTATGTTTCTATGAATAATCAATCCCCAGACTTGACTGCAAAACTTAAAGAAAAAAAAAAATCACAACTTTCCTACCCTGTCACTGTTGCTACTCCATCAGAGGAGAAAACAAAGCAGAAAAGAACCACTGAGCTAAGGTACAGAACATACCCATCCAGAACACACAACTCACTGAAAACCCACAAGAAAAAAGGAGACATCTGCCCAGTCTTCTGAAATTTCTCTGTTTAGATGCCAGATTTTGTAAAAATCTGAAGTCTATTGCAAGTAATTTTAATTAGCAAAATCTATTACACATATGCCCTCAGACATGTAATTGAATATAAAGAAAGAAAAAATCAGCAACTGAAGGGAACTTGAAAATATGCACAGTGATGGCAGAGCAGTGAAGCCTAAGACATGTATTCCTATGTACTTTCCTGCTCTGCACAATAATACAGTGCCAAAACAGGAAGTGCTCTCCAGCATCCAGCTAAGATATCCATTTTTAACTCAGAGATTATGATGGATTCTGGAAATGCACTCCCCTTCCCTCCATTCCCACTTGTGGGGCTGTGCTTGTGCAACCTACCTGAAGCTGCTGAGCAGTGAGAAGAAATAGAAAGGTGACCTTACTGTGTGGCAGGTTAAAGAATGAGCAGAAGTGGTAAACAGTTGTCTAAGCACTAACAGTGACACAGGGAAGAAGGTGTGAAAGTGACAAAAAATGTGTCAGAAGCTCTGTGCACAGCTTACCAAAGCAGGAAGAACTGTGGGCGAAGGTGGAGTTTTAAGAAGACTTAGATTCATGGACAAATATAGAGCCTAAACTGATTTAACATTTACACAAGAGATGAATACTAAGCTATGGAGTCCAAAGATTTCAGAATCTCTTCAGTTTAAGAGAAGCAAGAGATTCAAAAATGTCTGAGGAAAGTAAACCAAGGGTTATTTGGAGAAGGTATGTCAGACAGAGAGATGTGAAGCCATTTCCTGCCAGAGTTAGTGTCTCCATTGCTGAAAATTCATTCATGAGGAAAATAACTCCAAGTCCCCAAAACCATGTACTCTCAGCTGAAGTTGCAAGAAACTGCGGGCAAATGCTGGAAACCGAGTAACACTCATAACCTTGTGGTAATGGCCACTGAACAATGGAATGTCAACTCTAAAGCTTAACTGGAATGACAGCTAGAAGACCAGAAAGTTTAACAACAAGAAGAAAATTTTGAAGACAGAAAATGTAGCTACCTTTCCTGATAATTCAACTTTCCTTGCCCCAAAGACACATCAAGGTAACAGGCTAGGGCAGACTATGCAGAAAAGGATTAATTTTTTTTTTTCCCAAGAGATATTCCAAGTCAAGTATCATGTCTAAAACCACAAGGAAATAGCTTTTGTTTCCCCATAGTGTGTCTGTATTTGCTGTAATGTATGAATGAGACTTTACAAGCAGACTTGTTAATAGGACAACAATCTTGAAAATACCTATCAAATACCACTAACAACAGTAGTAATCACTTGGGTACACTGGCAGCCCACTTTCAGCGCTTTTTCTAACACTGAGAAATGTCCCACACTTATCACTATAAAGGAGAAATGGAGATGCATTTCTCCAGCATGTCTGACCAAGAAATCTTCCTGTGCTGGCAGCAGAAATCCATAATTCTAGTTTATGACAATGAAAGAATGTTTAATGCAAGGTGTTTTCTTGGAGAGGCAAAGACTGCTTTTTCGCAAGCAGGAAAAGAACCCCAACGCTAGAAATTCACTGTGTGTAGGAATACAAACCTAGGGAGTGTTCTGGTTTTAAAACTATTCATATACACGCTTTAGCCCTGATCTGGTCATCTCACATGGCCTAAAAGCTTGTGACATTGCTTTAACAACAAGTGATCCAGAGCTAAGAAGTCCTTGTGAAGCACTGAATCACCTGGCACAGACACACAAGGTTTTCCTGGTCAGCAGGGCCATTGCACTACATGCAAGCGCCTAGGGTATATGCAGGCATCTGTGGAAACAACAGGATTCCATGAATGGTACACTGAAACCTGAGATATATATGTTCCCAGGATCCCCTGATGTTGAAGTTGAAATGAATAAGACTTTCCACATAGACTTTTTATTGCCAAAAATGTCTTTATTGTAACCTTTAGGAAACATGCCCTGCCTCAGATCTTAAGGCAATATAGTAGGTCATTTCCACATGGATAAAAAAACCCCAAAAGGTGGTGGTATCCCTCAAACATCTGACATGAACTAAAACAGCTCTGCTTCCTTGCCGGAAGTACCTCACCTCAAGTCCCACTTCTGCACTGTACTTCATACCTGTTTTCTTTTAAATGACATTGTTGAGTGAACTGGTTCTACTTAAAAGCCCCACATATACAGACACTTTTTGCAGAGGTACTTTTGTTGCCTGATGAAAAATTGTTTGCAACTGGTGGGTTAACACAATGCTTATTCTTAAAAAACCACTGGCCTGTACAATTGCAAAATGCTTATTCTGTAGGAAGGAGAACTGGAAAGCAACCAGCCCAGTTATGACATTTTGGGAAATCACTACGTGTTTCTTCTGGGAAAACCTATGAATATGTATGTAAAAAACAGTATCTAAACAGGAGGGGTTTCTTCACTCAGCATGCACAATATTTTGGAGGAACTATCCCCTCATGCATCTGGCTGAATAAAGAATGCCTGTTTCTTAATGTTACACTAATGTTAAGGAGTTTTATTTTTTACTGATTTTTGGTAACACTTTCAGCAGGATTCACGCCCAAATCCAGTACACCAAGTGGTGATATGAACTCCTGTGATGGTAGACTAGAGGGGCCACAAGGAATGGTGTAGGTCAAGCACAGAGGTAGGAAAAGGCACCACAGGCTGAGGAGATGCACTCAGACCCTGTGTCTGAAGCCATTATATCCACAGTCATCTATTACTTTGACCCTAGGCCGGAACCTTCAGACTAAATTATAAATTGAAGTGGTGTTATTATCAGCTAAATTAAGTTTCCAAAGCCTCAGTTCTGACACGGTCTGTGGCAAAAGAACAAATGGCTGACACATCTCTGGACCAGCTTGGAACCTCTTACTCTTCAAAAATAATGTACCTACCACTAAACTTCATTAAAAAATTCTGGGTCTAACACTTGAAATTCTTCTGTGTGTTTTGCCTGGGAAAACTGCATGTTTAGATCTGTAGTCATCTTAGTAAAAAACACCTCACAGAATAACTAACTTGGATCAGCCACCAGTGGCTACCTAAACCTCATTAAATAATTCCACTGTTTTCAGTGATCTGTACCTGATCTGTTGGCTTGTTTCCCCCCTTTTTTTTTTTGTTTTGGTCTTCCTCTGAAGGCAACTAGGATAATACTGATGACCTTGGTGACTCTCATTTAGGTAGTGACAAGAATGGCTAATGACTTCCTAGGCAACAGTTTCCAGCACCAAATTCCAAATGCATTTTATTTCATTAACTATGCTGTTCAGTTAGGAATAATATGGTGTGACAGGATGTCCCTGTTGTCTCGCCCCCCCCCCTCCCCGTCTCTATCTTCATGGCTGGTGTATAGACAACCCAGGTTGGGTCAAAAGCCCAGCAAGAGGTTATCTCGTGGTGGCCGAGAGTCTGGAACCTCCAACCCAGAATACACATCTTGGTATGGAGAGCAGATGTGGAAAGAGATGAAAAGAATAAGTATGTGACTGAAAGGCACACTTTTATGCTATAAAAGACACATGAAATATCACAGAGGCAGAAGTCTCCTACACACACCCTGGAAATGTGCAAAGGCTTCTCCCTGGAGTCTGGATGCAGGCTCTGCTGGTTACTTTCCTGGGGATTGAGTGAAAGGATTCCAAGGTATACTTCACCACCAAATTGGTGTTGGTAAGTTACGTTGGTTCCTAGGTTACATTATTTCTTGCTATCTCTAATGATAGGTACCTTTTTGCATGCTGAATTGTCTCTACTAGTAGCTACTTTTATTTTATTCCTGTGTAGTACGTAGTTTTGTCCCAAGTCTTATGTCGGCTATTTTCTGTGTCTAATAAATAATAATTTATGTAATACTAGACCTAATTGGCTATTAATTAAGAACTTGCGAACGAGACCATGTCTTGGGGTGCTGACCACCCCAATAAGAACTACTGTCTGCTGCCAAGGCCTAGGGAAAAGGCAAAGATTTATCTAAGCTCCTGTCTCCATTTGCAACATATGGCTACTGAGTACTCCAAGACTCTGGACTAGCTGGCAAGAAGCTTAAATCCACAGTCTCATGGCACACACTCACTATTAGGCAAACACAGCAAAAAGGACATACCTAATAAGATGTGAACCTACCAACTATTTTAAGCACATACTGTAACACTGTTTCCTCCCATCAAACTCATTCCAAAGCTCCCCTTTCTCAGCAGATTCAAACACCTGTTTTTTATCTAAAACTGAGCACAGATTGATCATAGCACTTTTTACAAGCTATTGTGACAGTCCAACAGATGTGCTCATGTCTTCGGGTATTTTATAGTTTTTGGTTTAAAATCCTGTTTATGCTGGAGAATGTTGTCGACGTACTATTTTACATAGCTGTCCTGAGTACATGGGGACTTGAATGCATTCAATACATTTGGTACAAAATAGACAGGTTCACAATGTATGTCGGCTACATAGACTACAGAGGGTGACATGCCATTAAAAACCAATGTTCTACCTGGACCTGTAGAGAATATGCCTTGTCTCTTATTTGGAAGATGGTTCTTTCTGTCATCTCATATATGAGATCTAAAATGCCCAAAATCCAGTTTCTAGCAAGCTACATATAAACACACAGAGACAAACACAAATATTGAACCATGCAGATGCCCCTCACCATGATTGCTATACTGATCCTAGTCTGTTATTTCAGATTTTAAGGGAGTGAAGAAACAGCGCAGTTTCACTGAGCTTGGAAAGTGGAAACAAATATAGTTTGCATGGCTAAAATCTATTCTCATGGAAAAAAAAAAATCTCTCCTTGTCGAAATCCAAAAATCTTACTACAGAGAAACCACACAAAAACCATATTAAAGCACTTCTGTGTACTGAAAATACAACTTCCTGGCTCTGTGCCATGGAACTTCCATGGGAAGTTCTGAGCTGGCTCGTCATTTTGATAAAAATTTACTCTAAATCAGGGAGGAAACTTTCACAATGCTGTATTGTGCGATTTAATCTTGCCTTTAGAGAAAAATCAATCATCAGTCCCTTCAATTACGGTTCTTGCAATGCACAATTGCTTCTTTTCATTCATTATTCTGAATACCTTGTGTAACACATTCAGTACATATTTCACTTGCTACATTATTAACTTGCAATTCATGTTTCACCAAGGAGAAGTAGCTCAATTTAGAAACATTCAGGAAAAGTTGTACAGCATGAATGCAACACTTTTACTCATGGGCAAGACATAAATCCCCATCCAGATACCTGTCCTGTGGAGCTGAAGATGACTTCTCATAATTTCTAATTGGTAACAAGACATGTTATCGCACATATCAAAATCATGTGGCTATAATGGTGCCCCAAAACTTACATTTGCCTCCCTTCTCAAGGACTCCTCCGGGGACCAAATAAAAAGAAAATTATTTGATTCAATCTCATTATTTGTTTTTCAGTATTTCAACTTACTTAACTTTTACAAATTAAGACAAATTTTGTTTCTGCCCACTTTTTTAAAACTCTAAATTCTAGATATAACAAACCTGCCAGGGTTTAAAGCAAGACATTCTGAATTTACTCACACAAAAGCTTCCAAAGGCAGTGGAAAATGGAATCAGGTGACCACATTTCTTTAAATCTGACTTTTTTTAAAAACAGAGCTGAAATCCATGCTATTTCACAAAAAACATACAAAATTAAGTGTGAAGAATTCCATAGCAGGAAGTTTATGAGTTTGGAGGAGTAGAGCTAAAGGGTGGAGTATAAGAGCCAGACTGTTGTTTCCTGCTGCACAGGAGGATTTTTATCACCAATTCAATTTATCACCAATACAAAAGTAACACTTTTGCCTGTGTCCAACTGTATATTTCCACAGCAACCTCCCTGGACTCAGTAAATGTTTTGAGCTTCCCAAACACCGAGGCACTGAGGCCCTCCCTTCTGCAGATTCCTCTTTGCTGTCCAAAGAGCCAAACCTGACTAGATTCAACCTGTACTGTGCTCTCTCTGTGAACAGACACTACTCCCAAGCATAAAAAGTACCAGAGTAAAATTCCAAAGTAAAAAAAACCATGGGAAAAGACAGATTAATGTACATGCTAGGGTTGATCTCAGTGATCCTGCTCTTCTCAGCAAGAATTTACATTTCAGTAAAATAGTGCTGAATTAGAAGAGAAGGATTTAAAACTGATTTTAATGATTATATGCTCACTTTAATCTATGCACAAGGTAAAGAGGTTAAGTAATTACCTTACAAAGTTTTCCTGTATGTTTCCCTCCTCTGAAACCCCTTATTTCATCAATTTTCTTTTCTGCTTGTCTTTTTCCCACACCACCAGCTTCCCACAGAGAATGTGCCTCTCTTACCAACAAAGATCAAAAAGAGAGACATAAATCCACAAAAATTTGACATGCACATTAAAGAGGGAATACAAGCAAATTACAGAATCAAGCTGCTCACAGAGAAGGATGAATTTGAATTCCCCTATTTAATATGCAAAATGAAGGGGAAAATTTCCAACTGTTTTAAAAGCTAGAGGCATATTGCTTCCAGCTGCCACTAATCCTCCTTTCCTGTAGTAAGCCCATCAAGCAGGATGAAACAACGCAGTATTTTGACACTGGATACTAAACAGCTGCACCCCATTTGCAAAGGCAACAAAGTACAGCAGTACAGCTAAGCTGTATCAGGAATCAAGAATGAGCATAAAATTTTGAGGGTTTGGGCAGTGTGCATGATAGTGCTTCTGAGAACAGGACAAGAATACAAGATACTTGATTTTGCTTAAATTTATTTTCTTGTAGACCTTGAAACAATGCGATTTCATCTCTGTGTGCTCCCTGTCTCCCTTGCTGCCCTGAGTGGTACTCAGAGGCACACCTCTGACACTGGCACTGGGCAATCATTCATGTAACACACGAAAAAAAACCCTACAGTTACAGTTTTTAATCTGGTACAGAGGGTATTCACAAAGGATTCTCAGACTTTTTTAACCCTCCTAACTGTGTGCAGCACTTCAACAAAAAAAGTCTAATTTATTTTTTAAATTTAAATCCAAATTCTTCCTCACAACTTTAGCGAGACTCCATCACTTAAAATATTCAGAATCTATTTTTGTAGTAATCATACTTATAGCAAGCCATGTGACTTGAAGTAGGCTGTGAAGGGGACTCTTAAAAATAATCTGAGAACTCCAGAACCCCCCACTTCCACACCTTTTGTAATATTATTTAACAAGTTATCAGTAAGGTTATGAATTACTTTCCCAAAGATAACACAACAGCATCAAATGCGCTTTTAGTTTACTAGGGAACTGCAAGAGCAGTTAGATGCAACTAGAGTATCAGAGTTCAATTTTGTTTTCTCTTTTGTTTTCTCTGTTTTCTCTTTGGCTAGGCAGCCAAAGTTTGGATTCATAGTGTATTCAGATTTCTTGCTCCATATTCTGCAAAGCAGTGAATGGACTGGACTAACCCATTAGGTCATTCAGCTATCATCAATCACTCCTCAGGTTTCACCCTCTATCTCAATACAACCAGACAAATCCTCCTGCTGAATTCAAGATCATTGTTTTCAAGCATTTTGGCACACACCTGACCAGCAGTTCAGCACCTCAACTGTTACCAGCTACAGAGCACACAACCAAAAAATGCTGAGGCAAGGACAGGACCATAAATACAAGACTGACCAAGGAGTTGTTTAAAGACATTATTTTTTAAAATGTTCACCCCTGTTATTTTGAGATGAGTCCCTGCCTGGTAGCACCTTTGGGTGATGTTAACTCAATGCTTGCTGCCTGCTCCTTTCAAAATTATAAGCTTTTGTAGGACATATATAGGATATATATTCAATATAGGATGCATTTCAGTCTTTTTAAATAGTACCTTCAAAACTTACTGGACTCATGTCACATTTCAGACCTGTTGCTCTCCCCCTGATAGAGGAAATGCATCAGTATTTTAACTGTCATGGGAGCTGACTACAAGCAAAACAAGAACAAAATGCAAGTTTTTCTGGTCCCAGAGTCCCTGTTAACATTTTTGCCCCTTAGAGCTCTGCAGCTGAAGTTCACCTTGTGTCCTCTGCATTCCACACTTTGACAGCTGTAGAGGCCATTCTGCTGTTGTGTGTGGTCCCCATCACACCTTTCCACAACTGCACATACCTGCAGAATCAAGCTGCCAGCCTGACACACACACAGCTTGAAATCAAATCATTTTACTGGGGTACTTTTCAGACAGGATTACATTTGTACAAGGCTCAACTTCAATGCAGGAAAGCTTGGCTCCAAAGCCGAACGTGAAACCCTACCTTTGGTGAACTACCTAAATCCACACC
The DNA here is from genome assembly GCA_024500445.1 of Entomyzon cyanotis. Taxonomy (NCBI): domain Eukaryota; kingdom Metazoa; phylum Chordata; class Aves; order Passeriformes; family Meliphagidae; genus Entomyzon; species Entomyzon cyanotis. The sequence continues at coordinate 9,739,306 of JAKEPQ010000756.1, forward strand.
GTAAGACACCAAACATGACCTGCTGCCAGTCCATGCACTCACCTCACCTCAGATTGGAGCCACAGACTCCAGTTTCCTAAAAGGAGTAGCATCCCAATTTATAACTTGCTAATCTGTCTCCTAATGAGTTCAAGCCTTTCACTACCCTCACGATGGTCAGAGGTTATAACATGCAACTCACACTCAGGCCAAATAACATCCTCTATGCATTTTACACAGACTAGCTTAATTTTCCATGATTTACTGTATTGCAAAATACATGATAACTCTTCACACAACTACCCTGAAATCACACCACGACACTTTTCCCTAAGTGAAAGTTTTTAACTTTTACTTGGCATACACTGTAAAAGCAAGAGAGTTTTATACCAAAAAGAGGGTGCAGAAAGAAGTTCAATAACGATGATAAAGAACTAGGATGATCACTTTTCCATGGTCAGAAAATATGCAGGTTTCTCCTCAGAAGGAAATTTACTGAAAATATGTAATTTAATCATGTTAGCCATATTGGTGTAATTCCCTGTGAGGTCAAGTTCACTAAAAGACTGAGCAGTGAAATAATGTTTTTTCCACCTAGGAACTGTCCAAGAGGCCAGTTCTTGGAGCAGTAAAATACTTTACTGCTTTTCCCCAGTCTTTTTGCAAATTCTCTTCCTCTGCAGGTCACTGATCAGATACTGTGTAATTGAAAACAAGTATTAGAGATACAGAGTCATTAAATTCCATTCAATCTGCATTCTGAATGTACATGTTTACACCCACCAACAGCCATCACATCCAAAGCAGACAACTTTGAATTGCTAGTATGCTAACATCATGCCATCCAATAATCCTCACAAGATCATTCACCAAACACTTCAACAGTTCAACAAACAAAATGAAAAATCACAACCATCCTATCTTTAAGCTCTACGTTGTCACGATGAAGTATCATAGTGTGCATCACTTGGAGGGACACTTCATCCTCGTCCTGCAGGATCTGTGAACAGCTACAATTTTTGACAACTAAATCCTTCCACATGATTTGCTTAAGTATCTTTATGTATGTATCTATCCATCTACAGATATACACATGGGGAGCTTGTGTCTGCATTTATGCATACTGGCTGACTTCTGTCATAGCTCTTGCACAGTGAGCACACTCCCTGCTCCAAAGCTGGACTGTATCTGGACACACCTACTTTTTCCCCAGGACAATTACAATGACTTAGGCACAGCTGGCAGAGCTTGTGACATCACACTCACCCTGGGTGGGACAGTCTGCAGGGCTGTGATGTAGTTCTCCAGAGCAATGCGACGACGGTCATTCAGCATGGCTTCCACTCGTGCCATGTGAGTCTCCACCAGCTGCTGTCTTTCATTTGCTGCTTCTTGTTCCAGTGATTCCACTTTCTCCTGGAAATGCTGAGAAAAAACATCCATCACAACAGAAACAGAGAATACATCAGCACAGACTAGCATATGTGATCACCTCTGTCTGCAAGCCACCAAAATCTTTCTCCATATTCATCAAGTTTGGCCCCCAGAAACTCTGCACTGCACATACCTTTTACTGATTTCAGTGGGAATTGCAGTGCCCTGTATTCAGGAACACACAGCCATGTTTTATTAATCTAATAAATATATTCCTGACATGTTCAGCACAACCACCAGTGTGCTGAACAACTACCTTTGTTCGCCCTGAGACAGAGGTTCAGCATCACAGAATTGTGCCTGGGGGAGGGTGAAGTTTGGCAAGTGTACACCCCTGCCATTGAGAGACACCAACACGACTTCATGAACAAATCCATATAGGGAGAAAAAGATATCCAGCCTGAATAGAGTCACTATAATTTCTTGTAAACTGGCTACTAGGAAGAAAAATTGAGCCCAGACTTATTCCAATAGAGGAAAAGATTGACTGGATAAAATGCACAGAGAGCAAAGCTGTGGGATCTAATGTGCACACCAATCTGGTTCTGAACATTTCCTTTTTATAGCTGTGCATTAGCAGTACTGAACAATACTTGACAATGGGATTCAAGGAGTGTTTGGCTTGTCAGAATTTTGGAATTACAGTATAATTTTGGATAAAATATATATTATTAAGTATAATAAGTATAGTGTAATTTTGGATAAAATAATTTTTGGCTGAGGGTTTCTTTCAGATAAAACTGATGGTGACTCCTTCCTTAAATCACATTTTCTACCTCTGCTTAGAGCTTAGGTCCTGCAGCTTGTATTAGTCTATCATGGCCTAAATTTTGATAGGAGCCTGTGGGAACCAAGTTTTCAGTTCTCACTGAAGGTAAATCTAAATTCAAGTGGAATTCTACCTCTCCATGCAGTCAGGAGCAATGTCCTGTACTGCTGTTCCAGGGATTGGCTGCAAAGTACAGAGACACTCAGCAGCCACTAACAGCTGTAAACGAAAACAGCAAGAGAAGAAATGAGCAGAGAATAACATTAAATCTCCATAAAGTAGGTTATAAAATTACATCACACCCAGCACCCCTTTCATCTTAACTGGGGCCTGAGCTGGTAGGCTTGCAGTTGCATTTTCCTTTACCTGGATAACAGCTTTCTTGTCAGCCTTTGGCAAATTCTTTGCTTGACGTTCTGCCTCTTCCCACTCTCTCATGACCTAATGAACAAAACAAGGAGTGTGACTTTCCTATTTTCCTCTCTTGTCCCAGGGCTTAGCAGCAGCCAAGCACTGCAGCTCCAAAAGTAATATTTTTACATTGCTCTCCTCCTTTTATCTCTATAAAAAAAGGCAGTTACAACATTTAACAAAGGTAGGATCCTGTTATTAAATTAAACAAAGACAGTACTTGTGTGTCTGAACACTGTGCCAAACTCTCACAACTCTGCTCTGAAGAACACAGCTGTCAGCCAGCCCTCAAGCAAGGGAAATGGAGATCTCTATGGATGAACACACCAACCCTTTTTCATCTCAGACAGAAAGAAAACTCAGTACGATTCCACCTATTGTACATCCTTGGACAAAATGAGTGAATTTCAACTCATTCCAATCGTCACTTTTTTTTCACAACACAAAACCTTTTAATTTATTCAGGCTGCATCACTGCCTGAGTAGGGCAGATAAAAAATTAAATATAATTTGTGCTAGTCCAGCTATTTGTTCAGAAACAGGGGTTGCAGCACCACTCCAAGAACTGAATATGTATCTCAACTACAACACAGAAAAATAACATAGGAGATCTTTCAGTGTAATTTCTTTCAGCAATGTGAGAAGCCCCCTCCCCCTGTAACACAAAGCAGTATTTCAATAGTCAGGGAATGGGTTACTCTTAATTTATCCATTAGATCTGAAACCTTCCTGTGGTCTTACTTAGGGCCTTCACTCATTTCACACCTGGACAGCAACCTCCTCAGATAACACATTTTACACAGGAACAACTGTTCCCACTGAACACAGTACTCACAAACAGGTGACTTGTTTATGTACAGGATTAGCACAATAAGAAACCTATAAGCAATTACTCACAATGTGCATTTCCTTTCCTTCCTTTCTCAAGAAAACACGTGCTTTCAAACCATTTAATAGAAATAGTTAAAGATCATTTTAAAAAAAAGCTCAGACTCCACATGGACAACTGAAATTTTACCATGATCAATACCAAAGACAGGAGAAATAGGACCTGCTGTGTCTTGTGTTTGCAAATTGGGCCTCCAGCACTCAGCTCCTATCTCAGGCTTCCCATTTTCACACACACAACACCAGACATTGCTAATCAGGCTTTTTGATGGACAGACTGGAAAGTGCTGGTGGTGCCTCAGAGTACCTGGTTGAGCCTGAGCCTTTAAAAAAAAAATGAAACACACAAACCTAGGCTCAAAGAAGACTTTTACAGGTCCCAGGCCTTGAAATGTAATACCTCTCAGTTCCATACTGGGTTGTAGGATTACCCAGCATGCTGACACCTGCACTCCAAAACAACTCAATGTATGGAATTTTGTTGTCAAGTTTTCATCTTTCTTTCCACCCCGAAACCTAGAGTGTATCTCAAGACAGCAGTATATCAGTCATAGTAAAACAGATCAACTAACTGTCAGCGAAATTATTTATCTGTAAGAGATTCTGGTCTCAGTAACAGCCCAAAAGAAGGGAGGCTTATCCTTTGGGAAGCTAATGGGGTGCTGAAAACTTTCAAGTGGAAATTGTTTTGCCTGCTTTTGGGTTTCAGCAGGCGCATGGTTAAGCAGCAGTTACAAGTAGAGTCCTGAAATTCAATACTTAGAAATCACAGTCTTTATTTCACCCCACTCTTTTACTGGGAATTGTAAGCTGAAATCTAAGTCCCAAGAACTGTACTCCAACCTACGTAACTGGCAGCCTAAAACTGCCTCGTCAGTTTACATTATCTTCTCATGAGACAATACCCATGGATGTGTAAATTGAAGCCAAGCTTTAAGGCAGCAGGAAAACAAAATTTTACAAGGAGACATGAAAAGTCATTTGCCAGGGGTTGTAGCAAGGAGCTGAGGACAGACAACATGATGGATGGGCAGTGCACTGAAGTTACAGGTCACCCCCCACCTGCTACTATCACAATACTTTGGCACAAGAGATTTCACTGATTCTCTGACAAAACAGGACTAGGTGACACGAACTGACACCACAGTTTATAGCACAGTGATGTGTTCTGGGAAAACTTATTAATGCTCAGAGTGCTACTGTGTATTCAGTGCACATTAAGCATTCAGCTCTTAATTGTGCTTAGGCCATATGACAGTGGGGGGCTGAGAAAACTTAATTCATGTACATAGGCAGCACCTTTCTAGAGACCTGACGTGCCACTGGTGTCAAGACATGTCAGAGACTGAAATGTTATGGTTTATGGCTCAAACACTTTTATGAAAGACTTTTGCCTATTATAGCAAAACTACGTAACAAAAGCTGCACAGAAGACCACTGAAGCCCACCCTGAATGGGCCTCCTGACTGAAACCCTGAATTGTGAGTTAAACCACCTAAGGGTTTTAGAAAAGTGACATTATTGTTCAAAGCATCTTGAAGAGCATCCATGGCAGAGCCCAGCCAAGCACCTCCAGGGTGGAGGCTATAGCCCCAGACTTATGTGCTGCCAGGTTTGTACAGACCCCTTGCCACAAGGGGAGGAGGATTTTGCGTGTGTGGTGAAAAAGCCTCTGGTCAGCAGCACTGAATGTCCACCCTCTACTGTGCAAACTAGTCCAACTGGAGGGACCCCCACCCCGGGAAAGTCACATCTATGAGACATTCACATGGGGTGCAGTTAAGGGGTGTCATGGCCTATCAAAGGCCCCCCACCAAAAGGGTCCCTAGACCCTGCAGCACACCATTGCACATGATGCTATATGATGCAACAGAATCTTGCAAGGGACTGTGTCAAACTGGTCCCCCCCAGGGAAGTACCTGGATCTTCCCACCAGTCCAAATGTATATTAATCCATTGCATTCTATACTTTTTGGCGGGGGACCCTCACCACCAAGACCAGATGGAAGGGAACAATGAGACGTCATTAGCACCCACGGAAGGATGATATGCTTCTACTTAATCTGTCTCTGTCACTCTCCCTGCCACCGCCCCCGGCCCTTTTCTTTTTCTATTTCATTCTTTCTTTTCCTTTCTTTTTCTCTTTCTTTCTCTTTGCCTCTTTTACTATTAAATAAAAGACATAAAATTTTTGGTATCAACATCAAACCTCCTTTGGTTTTTATCTCATTTTGGGGAATATTCGAACTTTCAGGGCTCTTTCTGATTTATTCACTGAGAATTAGTTCTCTTTGCTGCTCTGTGATTAGAGCAGATTGTAACAGGATGTGAACTTGAAGAAGGCCCAGAAATTATAGCAGAAACCCAATCATAAACAACAATGATGTGCTCAAGCTTGAACATTGGCCTAGGTCAGCAACTTTATGATTTTCTTCTCTCTCTTCTCACTTTATGTCTTAAAACCACATCTCTGACATCTAATCTAATTTTTTGACTCTGAAAGAGCAGTTACAAATTTTAAGAAAAATAGTTCCCTTGCCATCTTTATCCCCCAAACCAACCCTCTGTTAATCCACATGACAAAAACAAGAACTGTGGGTAATGTGATAAGGGGACCTTTGCCTAGACCACATCTGCCTCTGTCCATTTTATTTCTTTCAACTTTTTAAGGCTTGGAAGGCAGGATGATAAACTGACAGCCTACACAGCTAGTTGGGAGGGATGTAAATTAGGGGCCTCAGAGTTCAGCTCTGGTGCCACAAACCAGAAAGGTTTTAAAAAGAAACAGAGTAACATGCCTGTTTGCAGAAACAATATTCCTGTAAAGACTGCTGTGCCCTGAGTGCCGATTTTTGTAACTGAGAAGACTTCAGTGGTTGAGAGCATCTGTGTGTGTGTGTGCTAACCAACTGAAGATACGGCTGAAGATACATGGGCCACACTACCACCTACAGGGAGCTCCTGCTCCCATCAAAGGTCATCACTTCAGGGAATTGTGAGAGAAATATGCCATAGTGCTATGGAGGACCCCAAAGAGCAAGGAGGAGAAAAAATTCCCCAGATACACATGTGCAGAAAAAGGCTGAACTTGGCAGCTGCACTTATAAACCTATTCTTCCCTGTTGACAGCATAAATCTATGAAAAACATACAGATTTATGGCTCCTCAAGGGTTGGAGGCTTTGTATAGGGAAAATGACAGCGTGTGAACATGTAGAGGGAAAACGATTGAGATTTAAGCAGCATGCCACTTCAAAGTCAAACTTCTTCAAAACTCAGGACTTAGTGGCTGCCAGATACCTTTTGATACTGGGCTGTAGGGGACAGCAAGAGGGAAAGAGGCAGTATGAAAAGTGTCATTCATTATTAAGAGATGCTAAATACAAAAATTTCATTACGTATTGAAAGGCAGAAGAATTCACTCCCATTTTTTACACTGGCAGACTTGTAAGCAAAGAATTTAAGGCAGACATTTGGGATAGCACGATCAGACCAGCAGAGGTACTTGCCTGAAGGCTGGCTTAGTGAGAAGGTCAGAGTTGTGCCAAAAAGGTCCCTATCTTTGTCAAGGGCTTTTGTTGCACACTTAAGTCTTGACCCTTTTTCTGGTAATAACATTATTAAACCTCTCCAAAGAACCCTGACTAAAACTGAGAGGGTGTCTTGGTTTGAAACACAGGTGTCTGTTAAGAGAGGCGGAACCCTCCCTTAGAATAGAGAATGTGATCCCACTTCCCTCCGAATTATTTTAACTTTGGAATCAAGGGCTTTCAGGCAAAGATATGGGAAAAGGAATAATAGTTATTTACTAGTATCTATAATGAAGTAAACAAGCAACAACAAGAATGGCAACAACAAACAAAAAACAGAAACCCGGTGACAGATGTCCCTGGGCTGCCAAGCACTTTCCCATTTGGTATAGTCACGGTCACAACCAGCAGGGGTGCTGTGGAGCTCCCAGCCAGGCAGGGCAGGTGCGATGACTCCTGAGCAGCTGCAGGCAGCGCTGTAGCACGAGATCACGGGTGTCTCACGTGGCTGGTAATGGTGGGTGGGCTGGGCGGCAGGGGCAGTGCGCAGCAGAGAGCTCGGAGCGGCGAGCTGGAGTGGCAGGGGCTGGCTCTCCCGGGCTAGCCAGCAAGGTGGCAGGAAGTCTGCAGTTACAGCAGACGCCGCAGTGTGTTCCAGCGAGCGGGGTGGGGGCAGTGACAGCTGGACTCCTCTGCAGTTGTTGCAAAAGCACAGCTGGGAAGGCACATGCTCTCGGCGGGGACAAAAAAAGGGTTGGATCCCATGCCTTTTCCCAAGCAAGAGCTCACCCAACCAGGAGGAGAAGGCAGAGCACAGTTGGACGTCCCGCGGTCACAGCCAGAAGCGAAAGCAGCAGCTTTCCTCCTGGTGTCCCACGAGCAAGTGCTGGTCCCAACAGACAGAGTGCCTCCTCCCTTCACCACACCCAAGCCACAGTCTTTGTCTCTTACAAAAGAATTAATGGCTCTGAGCACCTGGTCATTGGTTTCCTAGTAACAGGGATGGAAAAAATTTCAACACCCCCCCCCCACCAACCTTCAGCAGAGGGTAATACTATTAAATATAATTAAATAAATTATATTATATATATTTAATATTTAATATTATATATATTAAATATATATTATACATAATATATATTAAATAATACCCTTAAACCAGATAGTTTTAAGGAAGGAAACAGGCTTCCCACAGAGATGGTGGAATCTAGGGAATACATGAACCAGTATTATTTAACATCTTTGTTGGGGACATGGACAGTAGGACTGAGAGCAATTTCATCTAGGTGACATCAAGCTCAGTGATGTGATTGATACTCTAGAAGGAAGGGACGTCATTCCGAGGGATCTGGACAGGCTCAAGAAGCAGACCTGGGAAAACCTCAGGTTCAAGTTCAACAGCACCATGTGTGCGCTCCTGCACCTGGGTTGGGGCAATCCCCCCACATCAACACAGGCTGGGTAATGAGTAGACTAAGAGTAGCCCTGGGAAAAGGACATGAGTGTCCCGGTGGATGAAAACCCAAATATGAGTTGACCATGTGTGCTCAGAGCCCAGGAAGTCCATTGTATCCTGCATCGCAAGCACCATGGACAGCAGGTTCAGGAAGGGATTCCTCAGTCCCTCTGCTCCACTCTTGTGTGACCCTACCTGCAGTGCTGCATCCAGCTCTGGGGCCCAGCACAAGAAGCACATCAACCAGCTTGAATGGGTCTAGAGGACCTTGAAGATGATCAAGGATTGGAGCACCTCCTTGGTGAGGCCAGGTTGAGATATTTGGGGTTGTTCAGTCTGGAGAAGACTTCAAGGAGACCTTATAGCAGTCCTCCATTGCCTAAAAAGGGAGCCTTCAACGAGGCAGGAGAGGGACTTTTCACAAGAGTGTGTAGTGATAAGGAGGAACGGCTCTAAACTGAAAGGGAGTACGTTTAGATCAAAAATTAGAAAGAAATTCTTTATTGTGAGGGTGGTGAGGACCTGGCACAGGTTACCCACAGAAGTTGTGGATGCCTCACTCCTAAAAATGTTCAAGGCCAGGGTGGACGGGATTTTGAGCAATCTGATGTAGTGCAAGGTGCCCCTGCCCATGGCAAGGGTATAGAACTAAATTATCTTTAAGGTCCCTTCCAACCCAAATAATTCTGTGATTCTATAGTTTCACTTGGACTAAAAATCAGCTGAAGAGCTCTCTAGGATGTTGGAACAAGTGGCATGCAAGGAGACAAAAAAAAATCTTGAACGTAACACCAGACCTGTTTAGGCTGGTTGACAACTGCAGTATTTTCAGATGTTTGCTTTGGAAACAAACTTTCAAGAAACAAAATTATTCTAGGACACAAGGTACCATTAAGTTCCTATCATAAGTATTCTACATGCTACAAATTCAAAAAATATCGTAAACAGCCAGAGGAAGAGCAAATTTAAGACACAAGGATGTCACAAGATGTCTGAGGAGAGAAATGTATAAATATACTGCTTCCTTGAGTAAGGTTCAATATCTGCTTCATCAGGCTATTTAGCAGCAACCAATTAAGTAAGGGAGCTGTACAGGCATTAACAAACTTGAAAAGAGAAAAAGGGGAATTATACCAAAACAAGAAACAAGAACCTCGGCACCTTGCAATCAGATAGCATAACCTCTCTGTTGGAGAACATCAAACATTTAACAATTATGCATGCATCACTGAATGACTATTGCTGTTTGCATGGGAACGCAGTTTTCCTGCTATCAGGGTGTGGCAGGATGCTCCCCCCCCCCCCCTTCTCTCTCTGATCAGTGCCAAGAAATGGATGGCTCAGACTTAGGTTGATAGCCTATTCAACAGCTATCTAGTGCTGGCAACTGAAAGTCTGAAAAGACACTCCCCTGTGGAATGTAGAGAGAATGTGAGAAATTTTCAGTGACTACAAATACACACTTTTATCCCATAAAAAGCTCACGAAATCTCAGAAAAGGTAGAAGCTTTCTACATGGACATTGGAGCATGAAGTAAAGTCTTCTCCCCAGGGTCTGGATGCAGCCCTGTGGTTACTTCCCTGGGACTGAGTGAGGAAGTCTTAATGTATTCCAGCTCCAAAATTGGATTTGGTAAGATCATTTGAGTTTCCTAGATTGTATTATTCCGGCTAACTTATAGGTACCTTTCTTAACTTGCATTTCAGCTAGCTCAAGCAAGCATTTCTTAACTTGCATTATAGTTCAAGCAAGCATTTCTTGCATTTTTAACTATTTTTACAGTTCAAGCAAGGTTTTACCCCATAATTGCATTTTTAACTATTATAGTGTTGCAATTATGTATTCATTGTGTGTTTATGTGTGTCAATCTGTTCTATGTTTGTATGTTTGTTATTTTCTGTGTCTAATAAATGGTATTTTTAGACAAATTGGCCAAATATCAAAGAATCTTGAGAACGGAACTAAGTCTTGGGGAACTAGCTATCTTAAAGTCTGTCAAACTGCAAAAACACATAAAACTCCTGTCTCCCATGCAAGACACAGGGTCACACCAATAGTTCTTAGGAAAAGCTTAACATTTTTTGTTAACGTAAGTCTCCTTACAGTACTTCCCAGGGAAGTTTATAAGCCTTGTTGCTCCAGGTGTGGATGCAGAAAAACTTTCATGATCTGTAGTCTAAAGTGGTGGACACTTTAGAGCACAAGGGATTAAAAGAGTCTAAACCAGAGGTGCATCAGGTCATCACAGAGACAGACTTCCCTAGTATAAGTCTTTTATGAGCTGTGAACTACGATGTGACATAACCACTGACAGAAGCTTGGTCTCTGCTCGTGCGAACATCTTTATACAAGAGAAAAAGAAACACAAGTTGTCAGAATTTCATGGTAAACAAAGGGAAATCTCAGAAAGAGGATATGCAGAGTATTTACATTTTTCCTGATGATATGTTTTAAAATATTTCACTTTGATATAATTTTTTAGTGATAAACTTCCTTACTCCTTAGATGATTACATTTTGCATGTCAACTAGAATGCATCTGATTTTTTTATTAAACAGCTGTTGCAAAATAAGGTGTGCACCAAACCCAATACTATTTTAAAACTAGCATTTTTATTAAATGAAATAAATATCTGTGTTTTGTGAACAAACCAATCTATTTCAGATTATGACACTTATCAAGATTAAAGAATTACTTGATCATTTTCTCTCTTTTTAATAGAAGAAAATTGGGCATTTCTGCTGCTTTATAAGCCTCCATTTTTCAGCTTTGAAAGAACTGGACTTTAAATTTTAAAAAAAAGTTTGGTGCAGGTGGAAGACTTGGCTAGCGACTCTCACTTATTCCCTTTTCTTTTTAATGAGAAAAGCATTGACAGCAAAGGCTGAGGTAATTTATTCAGCATTGTTTTTAACGTAACAAGTAACAGTTCCAGATTAATTCTCAGTTATGTATATATTTTAAGTTTCCATTAAGAACATACGTGATTTTAAAAAAATGTAAATAGCAATTTGAAAATAAATTGCTAGAAAAGGAAACCAATGGTATTGGACATAGATGTTCATGTGAGAAAGCACAGAATGGTGAACTACGTGGCTTTTCTACTTGCCCATAGCATCTACTATCTTTTAAACATTTGACAAGTTAACATGGAGAGGCTAGTTCAATACTGTACAAATCATAACTTAAGTTTTTAAAAATTAGCTTGCCCTTCTACGACTAAACTCTGATCTCCAAAGCGCTGCAGGGGGTCTGCATACTTCAAGATACATGTCCTTTAAGACGTGATTTTATAAGCAGGTTAGGCAATTTAATGATTAATTTTTTTTAAATGTACCTATCATGCTGCTGTTTCCCAGGGCTGATTTAGGTTGCTGTACTGGCCAGAGCTGGTTATTTGACTTGTTTTTGGAGGACTGACAGGGAGCTGACCTGCCTCACCCCCTGTGTGCTCATTATCACAGACAGGAAGGATGGCTAGGAACGTGTGAATGAGGGCACCAGTTCCAAATTCAGTCAAACACTTGAACCACAGCCTTCAGTTGGGAGCGTCCTCCAAATGCTCATGTTAAAACAGAAAATACACAGTTCACCCAAATACTGCCCTTAATTACTCAGCTTAACGCTTACATACCTGGATTTTAGAGACAAACCTGGAACCGCAGCAAGAATCTGAAGACTATGCCATGGAAATCTGCACTGACTATCCTTTGCTTTCAGGAGACCCACCTCAACACCATTTTTTACAAAAAGGTTATTTCAAGGGGAAGGAATGATAGGGTGGTGACTCTATTATGCACCAACCCTCTGCATGCCTAGCCAGGGCAGGATCTCTCCTCTTCTAGGCAGGCTGTGTGCCTTTTTTATACTCCAGATTCCCTGCCCTTTAAATTTGTTTTATCTTGTCTATTTGAAGAGGAGACCGCTTATTTGTGCTTCAACACTTCCCAGGCAGATGAGGAGCACCTATCTTCCTATCTATAATGTGTCATATTCTCAGTATGTGGCTTGCACCAGTCAGATGAGTGCTTCAGGTGAGATGCCCTGCCCAATTTATTAGGTAAGTGCCAGGCACAGCTATGGTGCCAATAGACAGGGACTTACAGTAAGAACTTAATTTCATTTTCATTCACAAAAATTTTCAGTTTTGGAGCAACTTTTTAGCACAGAGCTAAAGGTTAATGTATCAGTAACAGACAGACATACAGAAATCCCCTCAGGGGAACAAAGTCATAAAGAAAAAATACAGTACATTAGCTGCACAGGTATAAGAAGTGCATCTAAATTATGCTACGTTCATTTTTTGTGGTTGTTTCATTCTCAAGAAATATGCATCCCAGGCTTTCCTTCAAACCTTTTCTATTTTTCCTTTGTTGCTATTAAAGTAGAACTGTGACCATTATTTATTGGTATTGCTATTATAAGACCTATTTCTGAGAGAGTGGGTAACTTATCTCTTTACAGGATTAAAATCAGTGTACAGTTTCAGGCTACACAAATCTGCTTGGTTGAAGGGAAAGAAAAGGGTTGATTCAGTTTGGATTTTCAGTTCAAAAGCACCAATTTTTCCTCTTTTCTTTGACTTTAGATGCATTTCGTGTTACATTGAGGCTCATGACCATTAGATGAACATACGTGATCTTACATTACCCCAGGCCACTCACAGAAAATGAAGCTCAACACAAACCATCTCCCTCAGCTGCCCCAAGAGAACGATGATTAATCTGGTGGCCAAGTTCTTTACTTAGAAACATGAATAATCTCACAAAACATACATTCTTCCACAAAAATGACAAAATTTTTTACAGACTTTTTTTTAAGCCTGCACTAGTAACTGTAGCAACTTATGATTGCAGTGGTGACCCAACCACAAATGTGTGTCAGCCAGCTGAATTCTTAGATGAGAGTCAGAAAGGCAGTAAATGGCGTGTTTACAGCACTGCAAATTGGCAGGGCACGTAGATGAAGTCTTGGGAAAGAAGATGAAGGATCACTTACCACTTGACAGACAAACTCCTACATTTAGGAATAAAAAAGTCTTCCCTTACCTGAGACATTCTTTCACGATGCTTAGCTTCAAGCCTCTCCTTGGCTTTCTGGAAATGGGCATGTTCATTCTCATCTCCAGGTGTCTCTAAATATTTGTCAACAGCATCAGGAGTGCTAGCAGCTGTGGTAGGAACTGAGGTAAAATTTGGAGGTAGAGAGAGGGAGGGGAGGGAGAAGAAAAGCAGAATTTCTACTTTAGTATGGGAAAAATTTTGTTGGACTAAGAAGCATTTGTTCTAATTTCCATTGGAACACAGCCATCTATTTAGCCTCAGAGGAAGACACAGAAACAGGGTTTAGATGAATGTGTTACACACAGCAAATACATATAAATACATATAAATATATCAGGATTTTTCCCTCTCCCTCACCCCATTTTATAAACCAGGAGAAGCTCTGCAGAGTGAACAAAACAATGCTCTTGAACAGGTTAGAAACTGCTGCTGAAGGAAAAATTCCAAGTACAAAAGAAAAAAAAAGCCTGGCAATGAATAAAGCCCAGAAGCCAGCAAAAAGCCCTTTGCAAATTTATATATGCTTTGTACATAAGTTTGTTTCTAAAAGATAAATTGTAACATATAAGTGTGAATGAAAATCCATTTTAAAGCACTTATGGACTCCAAAATATGTAATGAAACACCTCCAATCCTTCCCTTAGAGACAGTTTGGCTTCACAGATAGTTATTTTATTTGTAACAACTTTGATTAACAAAACCCCTCACAAAGGCTGGAAATAATCAGTGAATTTGCACTAATTGCCAGCCATTCCTGTTGGATACCTAGGAGATAGCTGTGACACTGGCAGTGGAAAGATTTGTATTTGGGGTAATTCAAGCAAAGTGAGCAATAGTTCCCTCACTATGCAGTGATACCCGATCCCTACTTTGCACAGACTGATTCTGGTTTTGTTTTAATATGTTAGTATTTAAGTAGTTGGTATGGCATCAAACAATAGGCAGCATGAAAGAATTTAGTGAAATCTCTCAGAGACTCCTTGGAAAGAAAAAAATACCACCGAACAAAACATACCATACTCCTATTATTCCTCATCCATTACTTTAATTAAAGGTGATACTTGCCACCTAAACTAGGTTTAAGTTGAATTTTCTCATACAAAAAGCCTCCTGTGTAAGAACTTCAAGATACATTTCCTACCTCTGCACAGCTAGAACTTGGCAGTCAGGCCTTCCATGAATGTAACTTCCCTTTCACCAATCCTGACAAATACAATTTTGCCTTGCTGATATCCATTCAGCATTCATCCATTAAAGGCTCAGATCATGCCTCTCCGAGTTCCTTGATGCACTTCATGACTGAGAGGAGGTCCCCAAAGCGAAACTTCCTCAAGCGTCTTTGAAATACTCTGTGGCAAGGTCATTCTCTTTCAGCTTCTCATAAGTTTAAATATTTATGAGAGGAAAAAAACATTACATTCTTCACATCTTGCACCAAATGGAACAAATACAAGTCAGAAGTATTTTCCTGAACATGACTTCTGCCAAGGTTGTAAACAAGAGTTATCAAGTTCCACAAAGTAAAGAGAACCAAAACAAAAAATGCTGTGGTTAGACCCAGCAAAACAAGTTACAGCAAACATTGCTCACAACAATACCTTATATTAATAAAATTCTAAGTGTTTGAAATTAGTAGTAGTCTAGCTCTTGGATATGAAAATATTTGCATAATTTCCTTTTTGAATCCTAAACTTCACCCACTTACTTATTAAAATGTCCAGTACAACATGTGTGGTTCAAAGGTGAAACAGAAGTGCAAATTTTATATAGATAAGAAACAATGGAAAGAAAAATTAGTCACTTGCATCCGCTAAAGATTGTATTCAAAATTAACGATTTAAATAGATGATATTAGAAGTCACAGTTCTTAATGCCTTAGACACATTATGCATGCAAGCTTAGCTGCCAAAGCATTTTACTTCCTGCTAACTAGGGAGATGCCAACATCCCAAACAAGCAACCAATGGATAAAGGAAATGACTGACAACAGGAGTATCATCCTGTAAGCTGCTGCTGTAAAAGTGTCTTGGGTTACATGGAACAGGTAACCAAAAGTATGTATTCTATTCCCATTTCCATAAACTGTTAAGATAGATGGGGCAGTACTCTTTATCCTCTCAGCCCTGATAACACCCTCTGGAGAAGCAACAGCCACTCTGTGGGGGGCCATGTTACTAATGAGCCATCAAGGTCTTCTGGGATGACTCATAGAATCACATCATCCCATCGTGAGATGCCCCACCCTGAGAGGAGGAACTGAACATTCCTACCTGCATATAATCTGAGGCTTGAAACACCACGGGGGCACAACCATTGGATTCCAAGAGGACAAGAGCTCACTAGCCACCACTGGACCTCCGGAGACAGACCAGACTTCTCTACAGGATCACCACTTTGACCAGACCACATCCATCATTCCAATGGGACTGCAGTCACCATTTAACTGGACTGCTACCACCACCCCGACCAACAGGGTTTCAGGTCATATTCTGACTGTCCGTTTAAGACAGTGTTTCTCTACTATTGTCTTTATTTTAATTTTTCTATTAAATTGTAGTTCTGACTCGGAATCTCTCACAACATATTTGTGTGGGGTTAATTCCTCCACTGGTTTGCTTTCAAACTAGCACAAAAAGCTACAGATCTTTATTTGAAATACACCTCTGAAGAAAAATTAAAGTGGACAGTATCTGCCGCTTAAAAATCACCAAGAGATTTAGCAAGTTTGGACATTCACAGTATTTAGTCTAGCGAATAAATACTACTGTACCTAAATGCACACAAAAACCTGCGACAGTGCTCTAAAATGATCAAAAATAAAGCCACATGTGTCAACATTTAAACTAAGTTTCAGGGTTTATGCAAGGAAGGAGGGAATTGACAACACTGAACCCTGTTGGTTCTCTCTGTTGTGAGCCACAGAAATTCAGTACTATCATTAAAAAATATATCCTATTGATAAAAGGGTCATTTTAATAATACGTCAAAATTTTTAAAAACTGATTTTGCCACCTGAGTACAACTCACTCCCACTTTGAATGAGGAACAAATGAAAACACAGCCTCATGAAAACACACCATGAATTCCATTTGGCTCTGAAGGCTGCAGGAGCTGCTAGGATAGCTGCCTGACAAATGAAGCACATTAAAGATAATGGATTTTCCTACCTTTAGGTCCCCAAGTTAAGAATTAAAAATTAATGTAATTTCAAAATAGCACTCATTAAAAAAATACATTTCCTGTAGCTTTAAGGATGTTTAAAATGCAACAATTAACAGACAAGTAAAAGAAGTAGTACAATAGATTGCTTTTTAGTACAATAGTAAGACAGAAATCTTTTCTTTGATAGCAGCAATATGCAATTTTTGCTTATTCTTGCCAATATATACTCATTTTGAGGCCATTAAATCCAAATTAACTGCCTGACAGATTCAATGACTTCAAAGGAGTCATTATGGACAGTCACACGGTAGAAGGTTGAATCATTATATTGAACAGAAACCATAGGCAGTACTGGACATTCTTATTAAAAATCAACAGAGACTGAGCATATGGTCTGATAGGCTGAAGGAATTGGTAACATCATCCTTAAAGCCTTCAACTTCTAAGGCAATTATATATCAATTTCCATGGAGCTGGATGATAAGTGAAAACAAAAAGTGACAGCAGTAGCTCCTATCCAACAGATAAATCATTTCTGTCAGACCTCAGAGCACCAGTCAAATCCACCAAGTATTGAGAGAGTCTAAGGCTTTGCATGACAGGACAGACCCACCTTTCCAAATCAAGGCAAAGAGCTTTAGCAAGAAAGCAGAATAAAACATAACTTCTTAACTTTTTTTTTAAGATAAAGTGCTCAGGTTTACTTCAGATGAAGTATTCAGATTTCACGGTATATGAGTATTTTGACAACAGAACATCCTCACATTTTGCTTCAGTCCATTTCCAATTCATTACCAGAGAAACTGACTCACATCCCACACTTTTGCCCTTTGTCCACTATACAAAAGAAACCCAATGCTATCCACTATTTCATACTGCTCTGTAAAATCTGACTAGGTTATCCTGAAAAGCAAACAATAGCTAGACAAAGGAAAGGCATGTTTTAGCATCTGTCTTGCCTCCTGCCTAACAGAGACTTGATTTTTTTAAAAAATAGGTCAAAAGGGAGCAATAACAATGTGAACCTTAGAGAGAAAAGAAATAAAGAACGGAATAAAAACATTAATATTAATGAAGTGGGGAGGAGAAGACACAAAGATCAAACAGAAAGACTAAGCTAAGGGGTGGGGGAGAAGGGGGAAGAAATGGCAGGAGAGAACAGGAGTGGCCTCGATGGAAATTTTTCTCCACTGTTTTTCTTTTATTCTGTGTGACTTGGAAGAGAGTGGTGTCTGTGCTACCTCTTTCAGCAACATTAGATTAGTACTAAACACAAGATGTCAGTTCAGTGGTGAAACTATGTTAAGCACTTTCAATTATTTTCATTACAATTTCTATTCAGCAAAAATATGAAGAATAAGGAGAAATAGCATGGTGAGACTGAAACAGTACATGAAACTAGAAGAAAACAAAGTTACTTTAGGAACAGAAATAACAAGTGTATAGATAAGGATACAGAACACACTACATAACATTAAAAACCAGGAATAAAAACATAACTGATATAGTTTGGAAAGTGTACCCTCAGAGACTCAACTGTTGCTTGAGAAGCTACAGAAGAAAAAAAAAATCAGACAAAAACCCTCTGGGAGATACAAAATCAGGTTGAGTTGTGCAAATAAAGTCAAGCAAGCTCAAGCACTCAACCTAACTCCATTGTCCTTAAAGAGAAAATTACTTAGGCAAAAAATTTGGAATCCCAAAATAAACCAAGAGAATCATGGAAATGGTAATGGCTGAGTCACTGTTTTATTGAAAAGAATCTGAGGAAAAAACCAGCCAGCCAGACAACAACTTCCATGAGACAGAGCAGAATCTCCTGGGCTTATCTGAAGATTCTAAAGATTATCATCTATAGCAAATTTAGAAATTGTTTCTTATTTCATTTCTAACCTCACATGCTGCAAGAGAACTTTCAGTATTAGAAGAAAAGATCATTTATCCTCCCAAAGAGAGGATGCAATCAGCGATAAATTGTGTTTTGCATCTCTGGAAACATCTTACCTAACACAGGAACTTAATGGTTCAAAATGTTCTTCTGATATTAAATACACTAGACCTCACTCCAGCCTCCTGTACAGATCTACCTCTCCACTACATCTTCTGTCTTGTTGCAGAAGCTGATCACGGTTCATGAAGTATTCTCCTCATTCCCATTGTGGCAGATTTCTCCACGTCCCTTCCCTGGAGCTTTGCCATGAACAGCTCTAGAAGACGCTGAGATAAAATGCAGCTGGAGCACCAGTGCAGCAATCTTGCCTCCAGGACTGCTCTTGCTTCCACTCCAATAAAATATAGGTCAGCTACTCTGCTTCATAACACACACACAGCCTTGCTAGGGCTCCTCATTTGTGCGCATTTTAAAGCCTTGTACTTACTGAAAATGCTCCTAAGCCCATTTTGGAAAATATTGTACTAAAAGGAGCCCGGAGATGCTGTTTGTGTTCTGCTCCTCCATGCCCTGTGAGCAGGCAAGGCAGTGAGACATGTACTCACTCTTTAATGTGTCAGATGTAAATGTCAGTGGATGCTACCCCAGGAGTATCTGCTTGCAAGGCAGTTTGGGAGGGGAGCGTACAACAGGCTCTCAAAACAGAACATATCTCATAAAACTAGCACCTAATTTATCCACTTCAATGGTGTATGGTGGAGAAAGCCACCAACCTCAAACAGTGCAAACAGCCTTTTTTCAGCAAAAATAGTCATTAAAACATATGGTTGAGTTAAAGTGGGAGGTGATTCACATCCATGTGCACCGGAGCCCTTAGGGAAACAAAAAATAAAACACCACTTCTCCGCTTTTCATTGCAAACACACACAAAGAATTCAACCAAACTAAAACCAAACAAAGCCAAGAAAACCTGGAAATAAACATTCTTATATTTTTTAGCTTTGATAAAAAAGATCAGAAATACATGTGAATATACTGTAAAACCTATGAGCTATTTGAGCTATTTTTAAACTTACCTGAGGCTTCCCGAAAGTTAGTGTTTTTTCCTGCACATGCATTGTATGTGCATGCACACAGGCACACAAAACGTCAGTACGCTTTGACAGAGAATAGAGAGAATCTGGGAGTGAAGGCCTCGCCTGAGGAGGTGTTAAGCACTCAGTCCCCAACTCAGAGCCCACCTACAGCGCCAAGAAGTCACCCACTACCATGCCGGGTTAGCAAAAGGCCAAGGAGGCCCGAGCGGTGAGCAGAGGTGTGGACAGACCGCGGCTGGTGTTAGTGTGAGCCCAGGCTCACTCCCCGCACGGCGGGTGCCGTGGAGGGCACTTACTGATGCTGCCACAGACCGCCATGCAGTATTCCTCCGAGTCAAAGTTGTTCCGGTTCCCACCACAGCCGCCGTAAAAGAAGGGCACGCACTTTCCTTCAGCCACATCAAAGTACCAGCGGGAGATCATCGCACGGCAGGGCCCAGTCTCAGCTTGCTCAGAGCACACCTCTAGTCACAGGAGACCCAGAGGAACCACATTTAGCATGGAAATGGTATCATCTTGGCTTCTTTAGGTGTCTCTCTGTGTCCACACACTCAAGAGGAGCAGGAGATGCACCAAGGAGATGTTTTGGGGAACAGGAAAACCTTCCCCAGAGATAATGAACGTAAATTTTGAACTGACTCAGATTCCTGCCATAAAGTCTTCTTAGCCTGCCTATACCTTATGACTTTATCTGCACACACTGAGAGGTGTTGCCCTAAAACAAATGTGGAATTTCATCTGCTTCCAGGCCAGAGGAGTACAACCACTAACTGACTGGCAGGTTTGCTGACAGCCCTGGGCAGATTCCTGCCCAAGCAGCTTACTTGGTATCTGAAAGGAAACATCTGAAAGCAGAAAAAGAAACATTTTCTCTTGTTCTTTTTTAGCTCTATATAGCCTCCCTGACAAAATTATACAAAAGAAAACAAACAAACAATTATTTATGCATTTTAGTGGAAAACAAATTCTCTTCAGACACCTATTTAAATGTAGGCAGTGATGAAGAAACTCCCTGTTGCAAGCCACCCAGCACAGGGCTTTTAATGCACAGTTTGAGGGCTCACATATATAAAATTACTGCCGTAGCTTGAACCATCCATGGGAGGAAGTCTCATTCCCAGTGAATATACATACAGGAAAAAAATTAAAATGGTTTGTGCTGGTGTTCACTGTGAGCTGCCACAGTCTCTGCCTACACCCTACAACACATGGAAACCTGAGGGAAGAACCAAACCACACAAATGAAAGGAAGACAAAGCACATTCTGCCTGCAATTTGGAGTTCAGCCAATTACACAGGTAAACATATAGCCCTTTACCAATAATGTTCCAAACAGACAAAAACAGTTTTATCTTTCAATGTGCTGCACAAGTAATTTCAAATACACATAATATTAAACCCCATAAGCCCCTCATTTACTTTCATCCCATACACTACCTGGCAAACAAACTGCCACATTCATCTAGAGGCTTCTAAATTCTCTCAAAAAATTTGAATTTTGTGGCAGATTCCTAAGCGTTGAAAGGTAGGAAGAAATCAGTACATTAGCACTGGAAATCCCCTGCATGCTCATCACCTCTCAGATGCTGGTTACAAAGAGTCCTGTTTTTCAGTGTTTGTCCTGACCCATCAACTCACTACCCGCAGAAGCACCATTACTTATAAATAGGTTTTTATGTCCAATTGTCAGTGGCAATACAATCCACATTTCCTTACATACAATATAGGTACAATTTTACATGTGTTTAACTTATTCATGTATTCTAACTATAAATAACATCAAGAATCAATTTTAGGGAGCATTCATTTAGTCTGAGAGAAACAGATTCAAGAGTATGCAACCATCAAGGATGTGCTAAAATGTTGCACTTCTGTACCAAGAAATCAGGGGGAAAGGAATAAAATTGAAGAAAATTGAAGAAAAAACAAAATAAGTATCATTAGTTGCACAGCACATTAATTACAATTAATTGTGTATTACCATATGATTAATTATAGACCAATATTTAGTACACAAGTATTTGTCCTGACTTATTTTAAAATCAAATCCAGCCATGCCACCCAATTATACAGTCAAATCTTGACAAAAAGCTAACTTTGCACAGTTGTGGAAGAGCTGCCACATGTCAATTAAATAGTGACTACTGATATTAAATGGACAAATACAATCACAAGAATTTTTACTGACAGGAAATGTCATTTCTGAAAATACGAAGGTCTCAACAATTTAGTCTTTCTTTTTTAATGATGATTATGGGCCAGCCTCTAGCCACACAGTAAGTGCCTTCTATGTTTCCCTCAAAATATTTGTCTTGCTATAAACCCTGATTTATTTTCCACTGTTAAGTGTTATCAAGATGGAAACTGTTTACAGATTTAATCTGAAATTTCCTGCAGGTATCTCTCTCACAAAAATAGCAACAGACATTTGAATGTGTAAAAGCAAACGTAACTGCCCATCAGATTGGACATTGGAATTGGCTCTTTGGTGAATTAAGTAATTTATACACATGAAGATGCACTTGAACAAGCGTTTGGGAAACCACAGAGCAACATATTCAAAAGAGCAAGCCTGAAGCTTTGCAGCCCAATGTTGTGGCTGTGAGCAGGCCACTTGCCTGACCTGTCACCTCCCACCAGGCGAGAGACATCCTTCCCTCCAGCCTACTCCGCCAACCTTAGTGAGACCTACATAGTACTTAGGTAACCACAGAGAGACACACTGTATTGTCTTCTAATGTTTATGACCTAAATGGAGAGTAAGCAAGAGATGGGGAAGCGCTCTGCTTTACTATTTCATGACTCTTTTTAATAGAAGCGTGATGCCAGTCCAGTCTAGGAAACTTGTTACTGCTGTCATTCATCCCTTTCTTGGTGGCTCCATCCCTGTCTGCCATTCTCTGTGAAGGGCTCAGAGTAGTATTCCTTCAGCCCTGCTTTGGGGCAAAGGTACATTTTTAAACCAGCTTCAACGTCTGGACAATAGTACCATCACTCCTGTTTGTGGGCCAGACGCTCCTCCCATGCCTCTCCATATCCCCATCCATCACTTGTCCTTACAAGTAAAAGCCACTGCATTTGGTAGCTGTACCACCTCTGCTGAGAAGATAGGGAAATGAAGTGCTGAGATGGGAAATTGAAGGTTTTCTTGAGCTATTAATCCAAACACCCCTTCCCCTTCCTTCTGCTGCTGCCAAGTACAGCAGTTAATGCATACGAGGTGTGAACTACGGTATTTTAACAGATATTAGGAGCAGGAAGGCAGCATGCGCTGCTGAATGATTCATCAAAAAATTAAAAGCTGTCTTTTCTTCATATTTTAATTCGGTTGCCGAAAACCGAGGCAAAAAATGAGTTATGTTTTGCCAACGTGAAATTCAATTTTACTTGATACCACAAATAATTTGTATCCAGTACAGCTCGACAGTGAGCTTTGCTTTGTTTAAAGCACTTGCTCACTCTTCCACCACCAAAGATAAACTTTAGCCTTTAGCTTCAAGAAATTGGATAAAATTAAAGAGGACCAGCCTTTGCCACAACCCAGGTTCATGAACAGTTGCTTTTAGACACTTCAGAGTTTTCAAATCTTACTACTCCAATAGTCAAATTTCTCTCATCCTGTGTCCTAAACCACAGATGCCAAATATCTCTGTTCTCCAAAACCTGGGGCGTGGCAAATTACTTTTTAGGTAACCAGGAAAGTATAATTCAACTTTCCCCATTCCAAGCTTCTTGTACTTATTCCAGCATGTCGGGGCAAACCCATTTGTTTCTAGTCATGCAAGCACCACTCCCTGAAGGATAAGGCTCTGGCAAAGTTTGTTGATTTGCTTTTAAATTAAGTAGTTGAATACTGAAAACTAATCAGTTACATTAAATATCGGCACTGACCGTGTTATTTTTTGTTTGCAAAGCACAGACTTCAGCACCCTAGGAAACACAGTCTTCAAGTATGTGCACATTGATTTTTACTGGCTTTATACAAAGTACTTCCATAAGCACTCATTTACTGAAATGACGTAAGTAGAGCTCATTAGAATTTATGTGCAAACATTTTAAATACTTTTGATAATCAATTTTTACAGAACAAAATACAAAATACGGTTCTGAATGGCAGTTTAAATTTTTCATTACAATTTTATTCCTGTTACTTGAAGAAAACCAATTCCAAATCAAAGTGAAATTGCTTTATTTCAAAATCTCAACTCCATGCTTTTTTTCCCCCATATGGGACTTAAATTCTTAACAATAACATTTTCAATTGAGGAATTGGAAATAAAATGTAGACTTCTAGCAGGGAAAAAGCTACATTCACATATTTCTGTCACTGTAAATATCAAGTTTACTCATTATTTTTTCAGGATTTGAGTTTATTTACATAATCATGAAAACTAAGCTCATTTAATGCTGGCAGTCAACCCCAAACCTTAAATCAGAAATCAAAATTGAAGATATCTAAGAAAAAAAGGCCCAACAGGAGGAGTTAGATTACTAACTCTGACCTGTCTTGGAAATTGGTTTTCCATGTCTAGTTTACACCTCTGAGAAACCTTTTTGCCTTAATGCTACAGAATAAAGCTACCATCATGCTGGCTTATAAATATTGCAAGGTCTTGGAAAATATAGCCCCAGTAATGGAAAATATATTGTACTGATAAGCCTTTCTGTACAACCAGCCCTGCAAGTTTGAAGAAGTACACAAAACTAAATCATAGTGGGGGCCTGAACCCCCTATGATATGCAGCCCACTAGTACTGGTGTGTGTTTGCTGTCCATTCAAACTGTGTCACAATCACACAGGACCAGAACACCTCTTAAATGGGGACCTGAAACACTCAGATGCTTAAGAATATGGGATCAAATCTTTTATTTTACCATTTTTATCTCACTAAAGAACAGAGTAAATAACTGATAAAAGCAAGAGAGGGCAAAGGAATAAACCTCTCAAATATATATCATGATGTATATGCTCTCCTTCTTCACGCACTTGTATATAAAATAACACAACTGGAATAATTCTGGCTTCCATGCCTTCAGGAATTGAGCTATAGTTTGAGGATATTAATATGCATGCATCTACATTAGTCTTTATTTTTAAACTAGCTGAGAAAAATTAGGCAAGAGCAAATGCAATGTTTTTCTTTTAGTTATACTGTTTATGTTCTAAAAAGGCACAACTGTTTTTATTCAATGAAGTAATCAAAAGGGAATATTTAAAGATAATTTCACTGAAACAAAGCTTCCTCATTCTGAATGTATGGTTAGAAGAGGCAACCAAATTTTAGTTTGGGTATTCAAAGAGAAGAGCTAATTTCAGAAGATGTTTTTGGAATTAGGAGAAGACAGCTGTGAAGCTGGCACATGCTCTAGGACTAAAGTTGGTGCACAAGCTACACAATTGCTAAAATACCTTTTTACAGAAAAAAGTTAAAAAAGCAGAATGATGACTTCTCATTGCAATACTGAGGACAGCTCTTCTAAAACTGTTAAATACCCTAAAATTGTGTTTTCCATCCTCTGTAATCAAGATTCAATTTCTCTCTACAATCATTATTCTTAAGCTACTGCAAGGGCATTTTTAGAATTAAAAAAAAAACTTAATGGTATATTTGGCTAGAATACAAAGCCTTATAATTCTGAAGCAGAACAAGTATGTGAAAATACATTTTCTATTCCTTGTGCACAACAGAACTACATTTGGAACTAAGGTGCCATAAAATTACCACTGACAGCAATAATGCAAACAAAAAACCCAGATTAATTTTAATTCTAGGTTAACATAGTTTCATGAATTTGTGTTTTAAAAAAGGTAGTACTTCCACATAACATCACAATTCTGCTAATACGGCATGACAGTGAGTATTGAGGATTAGCCCCAAAGTGTGTTCCAGTCTTTTTATACAGCAAAACAAAATAAGCAATTAATTACTGCTTCAATATTATAAAATGACATTTTCTCTATGGAAACAGAATCTTGGTAATTTTTGGTGGCAGGATATATTTCATCTGAAACTAGTCTCCACCTTCACACTTTACATAAAATAACACTATTGCTGTGTTTAGTATTTCAGTACTTTTGCCCTCAACCCAAAAATGTAATAGTATATTATGTCTCCATCAACAAGATTACCAGAATTTAAAAAAATATTTCCTCCAATTGCAATATATAATAAAATATTATATTATGGCAGAATAGCTGTGCTTTTAATTATAATGTCTAATTAAAAGCTAAAAATGCAAATCCATTAGGTTAATTTTATCAGCTCTGGTTCATAAATCAGAGTAGATGATCATTCTTAATGAAGATCTCATAGCAAAAAGAGCCCAGTGGATTTATTCTATGAAAGTGGGACAAAACTATGGAGTGTGGGAAAAAAAACCCCAATTAATGTAGCATACACTACTAACATTGTCCCAAAATTCCCAGCTCATAGGTCTGGCAATCAGGGTTAATCTCCCTTGCTTTTAAAGTATGTGGTAGGTGTCACTGAATGGATTTTAAGTCTTCCAGATAAAAATCTTCAGAAAAAAACCACTCATGATGGATCAATGACAATAAGACCTACCATACAAACATCAGGCTACTTTTCTCTTGTTAGGAAACCAGCATATAGTCTCTCACTTGCAACTCCAGACTGAAAACACAGTTAAAATGTCATGTGAAGCAGCACTGCTTAGATTCTTCTCCAACTGCCTAAAGAAATCCATATCAATCAGAGAAAGCAAAACCAATTGATAAAGGCCAATATTACACTGCTAGAGGAGTCAGATGAGGCTTATGCTGCCGATCTGCTGGCAGGTGTGCAGAGAAGCTGCCAAGTGTTTTGTGTCAGGCTGCTGTGCTGAGCCCGCTGCTCTCCTCTAATGAGGTCTGACTGACTGTGATGTTGATGGGAAGCACTAAGCCAAGAGTGACTGATTTTTCTTGTACTCACCTGTGTCCTTCTGCTGTCCTGTGCTGAAGGACTGCAGAAACAAAATCACAAACTGCACATGATGGGGGAAGCAGTGCTCCTGCTTGCCTCCATCACATGCTGGACATCTGGATCCTCAAGAGCAGCTCTGCAATGACCCATGACACCATGGCAATTATAGCAGAAATGAAACCACTCTCTTGCCTAAAACCTGGCCAGCAGAGTAACTTCTCTTGCTCCACATAGAGACAAAAATCAAGAGCAGGGCTTCATAAATGAGCCATATTTTCTTCAGCGCAGATTCAATGCTAACATGTCCCTATGATCAAAGGCGAAAAATGCAGATTTGAGACTAATTTTACCATCTGAATTCCTGTAATCTCAGACCCACAATCATCTGGATTTAACCTCTGAAGCCCAGCAAGAGCATATCTAAAAGTTTAAACTGGGTCTGCTGCTATACTCCTATGATATGAATTGAGAGTAAACATGTCTCATAAAAGGTAGGAAACTGAATACTAGCAAATACTGGGCTATGGAGAGTTTATTCACATTTTTTAATAAACACATAGAAATGCAGCTGCTGCAGAAAACTAATGAAAATACTATCCACCTGCCAATGGACCTCTCTCATTCTCTAGGCAAGACTAATTCCCTTTTCACTGAAAATAAAGTTTGCAAGTGGTTCTACTATTACTATTTTGGTCATGATTCATTAAAATATCCACAGAAATAAAACTGCCTGAAAAATTAATCCTAAAATAGCTCAACTGTCTTTAAAGTATAACACTGCATTTATGTTTTTTACTTATTTATGGCTGATGGCAGCCATTCCACTGATCTGGCAGAGAAAGGGCTCAGTACTAGCCCACAATAAAATCCTAAGTTATGGCTTTAGAATAGTTGCTCCTTGTTGATTTCACATTTGAAAAGCAACTCCTCTTAAATAGGTTAAACCCACTCTCTGTGTTCTTTAATGCTAAAGACATAATATTAGTTACAGCTTCGCAAAACTAGCTGTAAAGGGTTGTGAAGAGCATCCTAGGATATGTTTTATGACTAATGCTTGGTCAAGGCAGCCTGGAACAGAGCTCAGTCCACATGGATGAAGCTCTGATACTTCAATCCTTCCAGAAAGGCTTCCAAGGTGTCTCCAGAGTAAGGACCCCTTCTAAATACATACGCTCTCAACAAGGTCCCTCTGCCTCTTTCATTTACAATGACAGTGACAAACTTTTCTGTTTGCATCAGCAAGATGCTCACCACACAAGTTCCTATGCTGGATCTGCTGCCTGCACTGGGAGGACAGGGACCCTGTAGGAAGCTTTCTCTCGTGTGTAGCAAGGGAAGCAAAAGCAAGGCTCAAGGTTATGTCATTTGGACACTTGTCGCTGTTGAGCGGCTAGCTGAGGACTGACCCAAGTTCTCAGACAAGGAAAGAGAGGAGAAAAAGAAGCTTTATTGTTTTGAATTCCATATATATAGAGTTTACAGAAGTGCCCCAGATTGGTCAGCCCGAGACCTCCCCCTAGGCCCAATTGGCCAAGCCCGAACTGACTCAATCCGGAGAAACTGTTTGCAAAACATCCAACTTTATCTTGTTTATGAAATATAGCAAAATGTTCCCACGGGAAGAACCTGTGCTAGCCACAGACACTTAAATGTTAATAAATAAGCAAGCACTTTGCATACACAGCTCTGTCAGATACCACTTATACACTCTCCAGGACAGTCCCTACACCATCTGTGGCCCAGGAAGGCTGAAGGTCAGGGAAGCCCAAAGGCTTGTGGCAGAACTGTGCTGAGAACTTGTATTGGTAACAGATTGCCCTCACTTCACTTGCGTCAATGATTTCCCTCTAGGTCACCCAAGGTGGGAAATTTTAGACTTGAGAAAAATCATATGCTACCATTTCATGATCAGCAAATATACACATTTCTAAAGTGCTTCTAAAAGGTCACTTCAATAGTTTACACCATCTTTTACATGTTATGTTTTATATTCAGGTGATTGCACATTACTTTCCTGAAAGCTAAACATCTTAAGCTCTTTGAAACAGCACCCTCAGTAGAGATACACGTTCTACTGAATTTGTCCTCATTTCCACTCATCCAAAATCCCACTGAAGTCAAGTGTACTTTTCTGGGCTTTTTTCCCTGCCTCAATATTTATTTACCAGCAAGAACAGGTAATTTTATCTCCAGGTGGTAAAAGCTCACATATGGAAATACATTTAATTGGTTTAAAGATTTAAACAAACTCTTCCCACCCCCTCCTCACTGGAAAGGCTCTCCAACAACTGAGCAAAACACTCAAACAGTCAGATAAGACAGAAACGCATGAGACTGCAGTGCTAGTCTTAGAAACATTTACAAGTGATTTTAGCAAAGCAAAGAGCTCCATGTAAACTGAACAGAAAAACATAACCAAGTAATTCCACTTTTCCCAAAGCATCCCCTGGGCATCCTTCTGTATCTGGTGTGATAAATTGTTGCCAGCATCCTCTGCTCTGACAAACATCGGAACCACAGCTCAAGAGAAAGAGACACTGCCACATGCAGAATGTGGGACTCCATTGGCATTGGAGTCCCAAGAATCCCCAGCGGCAGGGAATAGGTTAGCATGGGGAGAGGAAAGGAGCCAGGCCAGATGTTTTCTGCTTCATTTCACAACTGGCCCAATTTCTACCATTTTCCCTCTGCTTCCTGCAATGAGTTACAACTCACTTCTTTTCAAGCGTAGTCTTTAATTTAATTTCCTGCCACCATCTGCAGCACTTATCAGTAAAGATGTAAGCACTGTAGTAAAATTAGGATCTATCTTACTGAGATTTACACCAAACTGTATTATTGAAATAGAAAAATAAAGATTATTCATTCCAATATGCTTTGTAGGAGATGCATGGCATTTAAAAATACTATGTTGCTATGCTGCCCACGAACTAGGGTAAAATTCAAAGTTTAAAATGCAGTCCTGTTAATAAGTAAAATATATAATGGAAATTAAATTTTAGAAATGAAGAATTCTTTCTCACTCCATGTATTCTACTTTTTCCTGTTTCCTTCTTCCCCACCCAATAAAACTCATTAGGTTAGATTCATTTTTCTGCAGAGTTATTTCAAATTCATCCAATTCTACTGAATTACTAATTCATGGGGAAACATAGCAAACAGATATCTAACAGAACCACACAAAATGACTCACCACTGCTGTTAATATGAGAGACCAAACTAGTTCATGCTACCTCCTGCTTGGAACTGATACTCCCTATATATCTGTAACACACATGCATGATAAACCATACACACTTTCCTGTCCTATTTGCTACATACAGCAGCTGAATTTTATTTAAAGTTACTTTAAAATAAAACCTTCTGCTCCCATCCACACCACACACAACAAACACATTTTAAGGACAGACAGTCCCTGCACCATCTGTGGGTGGAGCGCTGGAGCTCAGAAAACTCAAAGGGTTGTGATAGAACTAACTCCAATAAATATTTGTAATGGGACAGGGAAAGGTGAGGGGATTAAACACGCAAATTACAGGAGCCACAGCACAACAATACTGCAACTTTGGGTATTTTGCTGTTTGGAACATTTTTTTTGTCGTAAAGGGCAAATATGCAAAGCAGCAGGATTAGTTTTTCAGCCCCAAGCCCAATGCCCATGAATTTACCTCTGACAACCTCTTCCACAGACTCTGTAGTTGTGGTAGTGGTGGCAATACTGGTAGTTCTTTCAGTTGCCTCCTCATACTCTTCCTCTGTCTCTTCTTCAATTTCATCACCATCATCATCATCGTCATCAGCATCTTCATCTTCCACAACAGTTAGCTCCTCATCTTCCTCTGCTTGTTCTTCCACTGCCTTATCATCACTAAATGAAGAAGATGATCATGACGTGTCAGCAACAAAATTACTTCAAGGTAACACGAGAGAACATTTTATTCAAAAACTCTATAAGGAAAACAGTTCCTGTTTCTCAATCTCCCTCGGTTCCCTTTAAACAGGACAGAACGAATCAGGATCTCTAGAATGTCCCAAAGAGTAAGAAATGCTAAACAAATGTATTTTAAAAAAAAAAAAAAAGTCTACATGAGCACACCATATTTTGACAGCTGAATAATACTGTAAACATGCTCACTCTGTGATACCATCAACCAATTAATTTTTATTTTGAAAGAAGATGAAATTTGCAAAAATAGGAACTCAGTTGATGTGAAAGAAGCAAGAAAGTTCCTCAGGAACTTGTTCTCCTCACTCAGGAGACAGCTTATCTAGAGGCTCCCTGTGGACTACCTGCGTGTCTTTCATAGAGGACTACCAAGTGTTGAACTGACCTCAAATTACCTACACTGACTTCAGAGATTTTTCTTCTGCTGTTATAAGTGGTATGTGAATGGAAAGGACACTTCTACAGGACAAGAGGTGAAAATACTGAAGTTGATTATCAAATGCATTTTGTGATTTAATATGTCAAGAATCTTCTGGGATCATTCTTAGTTCTGAGTGATACAGACAACAGGCCAAAAAACGTATGTTTCACTGCTGCTATTGCTGCCTTTGAAGTACTTCCTAAGATCAGAGCCCAGCTGTGGCAAGGTTTCAGGTTTCCTTCTGATCTACTAGAAACTTACAACTAATGAATAAATTATCTTTAAATACTTAAACATGCAGTGACTGTTTGTCACCTTCATGCACCACTGAGTGTGAATCTTTTTCATAGCATCACATACACTTGAACAGCCTTCTAGGTGAAGTTAACAACTTCTTCAACCCGTTTTGGAGACCAAGTCTTTAATATTTCATTTTATATTATGTTGCCTACTACAACATTGAAAGTGAACTCAGCCAAAAGGAAGACAGTATGATTCCTTTTTAATAGGGCATTAAGAAGTTTAAACATGTCGATAAAATGTTTGTATGCCACAAACTTGACTCTACTAGGAGCAAGTTAAGCCTCCATACAAATAAGAATGACTTCCCTGTTCCCTTCTCCCCAAAATATCTGGCCTCCAGAAACACAACAAAGACTTAAAATAATACTGAAGCTTTGCACTGGGAGAAACCAAGGTAGGTTGTATCAATAGATGTGGTTAAAGACACCTCACAGAAGAGTCTGCATAAAAGATTACTTGTTTCCATGTACAAAAGAGAAAAAGTTAAAAAGGGGCACAAACCCACTTGGTCCTTATTTCAATTTTTCTTGATTTCTAAAAACTGTCTTGGAAATTTCACCATCTCCACTGTACTGTACTGTTTTCCCTGAAAAACTGATTTCATTATGTCTGAAATTTCCAACTTCATTTTAAGTAACTGTTTTATGAAAAATGTCTATCTTCTGTCTTTATTTTTTTTGTCAGGTATTTTTCCTTTTTACAAGCATGAAATAAATATTATACATATATCATCACCTTTGAGCTGCAAGAATGAGGTGGATTTGTCACATCCAGTATCTGCAGGTGGTGTCCAGGTTATGGGGCTTCCAGTCTTGGCTCACTTCAGACATTTAAACTAGGCATGCTGAGTATAAGACATACAACTCTTGATCAAGAGCATCAGCTACCATATGCCTATCAACATTAAAGATGCTCTCTTTCTCTCACCTAAGCTGCAAACACAGTATGTTCTTAAAAAAATTACAATTATTTTTCCTCTTCCTTTCTCATGAATGATCACTTTCAGATACTGGCAAGCTCATAATGTTAAAAAAGGACAAAAAGAACAATCTAATGAAACAAAGGAAAGTAAATTAGACACATGGCAAGCATTTAAAAAATAATTTGCATGTGTGCATCCAAAATCCATCTTCTTTTTAGCTATGTGAAAGCCTTCAACTCAGTTGTCAGTCCAAACCATTTTGCTATGAAATTTTCATCATGAAGGTTGAGCTTTTTTTGTTGTTGTTGTTTGTTTTGGATTTTTTATTATTATTACTGTTAGGGGGCACAGTGGTGAAAAGCACCATGAGGGGATGAAAGAGGACAGTTCTCTGTGTTCTCTAGCTGGCTGTGTCTGACATTACAGTGGGCCCTGATCCCTCTCCAGTAACTTAACAGAAGCAATTGCTTATAGGGTAGCACTCACCTGCCTCCTCATTATGACTTGCTGCTAGCTGAAAAACTAGACATCTGAGAATGCAAAAAAAAAAAGCCTCAAGTGGTGGGAGATTACATCAGTTTATGGGATCAGGCTCCTGAAAATATTCTAAAAAACTTGCACAGAAATGTACCACAATATTACTAGAACATTCTTTCCACAATTTCGATCACTCCTAGAAAAATCCTATTTCTGGTAGCTATTCTGCAACACTCAGTCACAATGGTCATATTTCACAGAATTATGTTTTATTCCATGCTTCAAGAAAAAGGAACAATGGACATGGAAACCGGTTTACCTCAGATTTAGATTTACCAAAATGGAAGTGATTTTGCCTATTTTTAGTATTGGTAAAGGTACTATATCTTGTAAGAAACATGACAAAATACACTTGGGTGTTTTTCCTTGGATTTAATCACTCTTATCACCCTGGCTCTTCTTCAAAGAGCATGCACATGAGAGGAATGACAGAATAATACGGAAGGGAATGAACATCTACAACATCTGGAATTATGGCATGAACTTTTCAAACGGGGATAAATCCCTCCCTGTCTCAGCCTGCAGAGCTGCTTCTCCCCACCATGCTAAATTCTCTGATTCCATTTACATTTCTCAATTAGGAGTACCCCAGCACTGTTTCCCAGACAGCACATCTCACTTCTGTATACCTTTTACCTCAGTTATAATTTTAAATCCACTGTTTTCAAGCAAACAGTTACTACCAAATGAGTGTGGACACCTGTATTTTTCTCAGAAATCTTGGAGCTTTATTTAATGTATGTAGCAGGTGTGCTTCCTTCCTGGTATTATTGTTATTATTATTACATTTTATCTTCTGTAAACAAGCGTGACTCAAGTCATACTTGTTTCTCCTGGAAGCACAATACTTTGACAGCTTTTTCTGTCTATTCTCTTGATACCATGCCAGCAAATGCTTAATGGCACCAGGGAGCGTAGTCTCGTTTACAAGAATTTGTTGACATTTCACCTTAGCTTAGTGGTGCTAGTGACAGGATTTTTCAAAGGCTGCTCAAAAAAATTACTTGATGCACTGACAAATTCACAGATTTGTAAAGCCATTCAGCCATTGTCTGAATTTACCAGTTCAGCAGTAAACAACAAAGGGAAATTTTTAGGCTTGAATACACCTGCAACCCCTCCCAACATCTCAATCTCCTGTCTGTGGAGACTTGCCAGCAAGGAGGGCCAGCACTTCCCTTTCACATGGACACAGAGGTCATCATGGTTTTGAACCTTCTGCTTCAACTTGCTCACATAAGGGATGTTAAGATCCATTTCCCCCATCGTGGAAATGATGTCCCCCTTGAGTCCACGTAGCACAATGGGTCATTAGTACAAATCATCTCTAATCCTGTGTGTGGTGAAATAGGGTATTTGAAGTTTGGTGGTTTCAGTCCTATTTCTGATGCCACAAACACACTGGGCCCCCCGGCAGCTTTAAGTCCTACTCAGTTCCTTCATGACTCAAACAGGAATATACTAACCACTCCACTGGGCCTATTTCTGGTTTTAAAACATAAACCAGAAATGCATACAGCTCCTGCTAGTATGCATTTAAGCATATAGTTACAAGCAATGTTTAAACCATGGACCTGTAAATGAGTCTCCAGTAACTTCCTTTTCCCCATCCATCATTGCGGTAAGAGCTGGCACCAATGTATTATTTATTCCTTTCACTCAGAAGCATGCATTGTTCTGTTATTTCAGGAAGGTAAAACTGAAGAAAAGGTAAAAGAGAGTGAAGGAAAGCCAACTATGTTACTTCTTGCTGTTCAAGAAATAAGAAAACATTAGTAAATGAAAATTTTCTTTCTGTATTCTAGTAACCTGCAAGAGTGACAAAGGGAGAAAACAGATGACAGGAACAATGAGTTTTCCTTTCTAATGGCATTTCAGAAATAATGGGGCTGCAGCATAAGCTACATTTTAAGAAGTTCCTCTCTGCAACTACTAACTTCACGCAAAGCTTTCAATTTAGGATAGTAAATAATTGGACTAATTACCGGTATTGGGAAGTGTCTCCTGTCTGTCTAGAATAAATGCTCATCCATTTTGATGTATTTTTACCACAACTTTGCCAAGCAACTTGAAAAAGAATGTATACTTCAACAGTGGGTAAAAGAAAGAATCCAAAGGTGTTCAAAACAGGGGTTTTAATATCTGGAAAGATTAGCATTCACTACACTTTGCAACTGTATTTTATTGCAGACTGAGTCCATCCATCTTCACTGTGTTTTTTACCAGCCACCAAGCCTGAGCCAATAGCTGGGGGAAAGCTAATTCCAGGATAGGAATAGCACCAATAAGTTGCTGCCTGGGCACACAGAGCAAGGCCAATGTTGGCTCCAGACAGCTGTGGGAACTAATACAGGAGAAGCAATTCCTGCCTGTGCTCTTTCAGTCTAACAGCCTGAGCCGATGGTAATTTATGCATCCATAAACTTTACCACTGCAGATGCCATCATCCCAACACCTACCAAGGTACTTTTGCACAGGGTAGATAAAGGAAAGGAAGTCAATGACAAGTATGAAATGGAGATCTCAACACTCACTTTTAAAGACTATGAGTAAGGGATTTTAACAAAGACATTTGTATTTTTCGAGCATCAGGGAGGTGGGAATACACAACAGGGCAAGAATTAAACTGCACTGCAGTTGAGAGATAAGGCACAGAGCCAGGAAATAAAAGGGTTATGTCAGATGCCCAGTCTATGAAACTCATTTTTTTAATGGCTTATTGGTATCAAAGTCTGAAAAATTACAAAACTGAAAGTCTGACCCACAGCAGTGTTTCTGGGCTGCCTGTTAAAAGGATCACAAAATCAAAAAATGCTCCAAAACTGCCTTGGTTATTTTCATTAGGTTTGGATTATATATTAGGAAATAGGGTATCTCAGACAAAGAAGAAATAATATCACATTTGGACACATAAATTTTAGACTTTAAAGAACTCAAATGGGCACCTTCCATTGCACAGCAAGTTGGGATACACAATTCATATTCATAGCATTTTTCAGACATTCATGTTGTCACTCTAATAATTTTCTGTTCTGTTTTCCTTTACTGGAGAGGTTGGAATGATCTTTATTTTCATGTTTCCTAAGGAAAAAAAAAACCAAATAAGCTGTTTCAAAGGCTGCTTCTGAGTTCTCAGACAGAAAAAACAACTCAACTATGTGCTTCAGACTCTCTTGCTCCCCTTTCACTGTAACTAAGCTTTTATACAAAAAAAATACCAAAATATGTGCCTGTTTCCATTAAATGTGTAGAAAACAAGAAAAGTTGCACTAAGAATCTTTCAATCCAATTTTTAAGTAGAACACTTATACAAACCAAACACACATTCCAATTTTTAAGTAGAACACTTATACAAACCAAACACACATTCCAATTTTTAAGTAGAACACTTATACATTCCAAACACACAGAGGCCCTACTGCCTCTGACAGATACATTTATCCTTTCTCCCCATAATTAAATAGCATATTTTATACAATTAGAAATTTCATAACTGAGCTGCTTAAAAAGCCACAGGTATAAGGTAGCATTTAATCTCACAGAAGGTACCTGTTGACTAACAGGAAAGCAAACTTTCAAAACTGACCTAGTTTTCTCTCTGAAAAAAAGTTGTTGCTGGTATTACTGTTCCAACAGTTCTCTTCAGAAGATGAAGGATTCAGCAGGAAGCATGTAATTTTTAGAGAAGAGAATAATAACGCATTTAACCCTTATGCTTTCTTGCTTTGATTATTTTTGCTGAAGAGACACTTAGAAACTAGAAAATTAGACATAGCTGCAAACACACAAAATCAGGCTTTGTGAGCCTGATGACAATGAATAAATATGATCAAAATCCTGACAGCAGAAATGCATTAAAAGTGAATGTGATGGAAGAGGGCAGATGGAAGATCATCTGCACAGCTTTGTTTGAGCCAGTTTGAAATCAGCAGAAAAATCTGGATCTGTTACAATACATTTCTTTCCACAAAATTTCTGCTGTACTCAGAATGAAACAGTCAGAGCTTCTTTGTTCAACCTGCTATCCTACTGCTTATCTGGGGCAGACAGTGTGAAATCTGTACCAAACCAAGTACTTGCCCAGTTTGTGGAATTCATCATCTTGCTAGCCTCACACAAGGACAACAGGGGAAAAATGAAAGAGTAATTTTGGTCTATAACTGAGAAAAAAAACCCAACCAAACAAAACAAAATCACCAAAAAAAAGAAAAATACCAGACGCATGCAATAATTCTGGATGTTCAATTTAAGACAGTGAAAAACATTTTTTCAAGAATGTACCATCTTAAACTTCTTAAATACGGTTGCCATCAGCAGCAGCTGCAAGAGACCAGGACTTCTGCAGAGCAGATTATTTCCACTCACACAGCCACAATAAAAAAGGGCACTTTTCATACTAAATTTTTTATGGTGGCTACAGCATGCCAAGCCTGGCAAAAGACTTCTATGGCAGAAACAAATACAGATCCAGTTCTCTAGGTCACCATTTTATTGTTTAGACCTTTTCTTCTTCACTGAGGTTACAATTTCAGTGTTATTTTTTCTATCAGCAGTGATCGAACTATGGATCCCATGCGAAGGAAGGGTTTGTCATCACCTAATCAAGCTGACACATTTGCATGCAAGATTAGAAAACCTTTCTGCCAAGAAAAAAACAACCTGGATGGTTTTGGTGTTTCATCCACGTATCCCACGTAGCCTTTGTTAGAAGGCAAAGGGAAAGAAGTACTACAGAAGACCCTTCATTCCATTGTGCTGTTAAAGTACAGCTTTGCCAAAACGGAATTCTGAAATGTCTACAAACCACTCCAATGCCAAACTCTTACTTCTAGTACAGACCACAAGTATCTCTGAAAGGTAAAGCAGAGCAGGAAGTGCTGGATAACTTTATGAAGGCATATCATGCTATGCATCCTCCAGCACATAGTCATGCTGGTGTGACAGTATGTGTTGAAAACCCAGGATTCAAATTTCTAAACATCCCCTTTTTTCATGCATTATAAGTAGTACAGCTCTTAAAATGGGGCAGTATTTATCATAATGTCACAAGAACTTCTGAGAACCTCCTGCAGGTTTATCAGCAAAATTTCTTAAGCTGATTAATACATGAAACTTTCTCTCCCACATTTTAGTAACCACAAGTCATTTTAAGCGACAAAATTTTTGCTAAATTGTTGCCTAGTATTTAAGGGAAGCCCGGCAGCTGATGGCTCTCTTTTGTGAGGTCAAAAAAAGTAACACTTTTCTGCAAGTCAACCGCCTACCAAATGTGTATTTTTGATGCCTCCTGAAACAAGCTCAGCATTCACTGAAGTCATATAGGTAGCCTGCATAGCTAGAACTGTTTTCATCAAGGGTCAGGAAAGCCTGGCTACCGTCTACTCACTACTTCCTCAACTAGATTCATTCTCAACTCCAAGAGCCTCATCCATCACTTCACTTAATGCTTTATACTGAAATGGTGATTGAATTTGCCAGCTCAGCAATCACTGCAATTACCTCTTAAAGCAATGCACTGTTACATCGATTACATTCTAATTTTTCTTGTCCTAAGAAGAAATCCAGCACTTACCAGTCTTGCTAGTCATAACTGTTCTGGTGTTTCTATGCTTTCAGAATTTTAACAACCTCACCTCCAAGAAAAAAAGTTTAAAAATTGTTATTAAAAATATATATAATAAGCTAGCTAAAAAATAAGTAGCAGCCAACATGAGTGACAAACCCAATTAATGTAAGAATGTGAGACACAGGCTATGCTATCAGCATACAAAACAAGCAAATAGGACAAAATACTTCTAGAGTTCTTCAACATAAGCAGTAACATTATGCAATTATACTGTATATGATACAATTTTGTGATGCCTTAGTCTAATTTATGAAGATGAGTGATTAAGTTTTATCATTAAAATATTTATAAAAATGTGGAAGTTTTCACATAAGCTCTACCATTAATAGATAGATCTGTTTAGAACAGACATAAAACTATTTCAGTTTCCAACAGTTCTACCACAAAAATCAAGATGATGTAAACTTCTGAGCAATTAGCTGAAACATTATATTGCAAAACACCTTCTACCCTATCTCCCTAAATGAAATATTTCTCTGAAATAGCAATTTAGTGATGGGTAACTCTTGTATTGCATAATCTACCTATCTCAATAATTGGTGTTAACCTCTACTCACAGAAAACTTCAGGAAGGGGGGTGGAAAGTAAGAACAACAAAGCAAGTTTTTTATTCCTAGTGTTCATTTTAGGGCATTGATCCCCAGTTAAGAACAATTTGTATTAGGACAGCTGATGAAAACACTGCCTCCGGCTGCATCCCATCCTGCTTTTACGTCACAGACAACTGAGCTCCCCATCAAGCAGATTGTGAATCACTGCAACAGGCACAAGGCTCAGTTTTCCGTAAATTTTCAGGGCTATGAACAGCCTACAGTTCAGCCTGCACAGCATATAAAAATGGAAATCTTTTTATCCATCTAAATGAAAGTAACTTCCTTCTTCTAAGACAGAACCTGCAGAACAGACCCTTTGTCCATCTGGTTCAGATTCTGCAGCTCAATGTAGGGGATTAGGGCTGGGATGGGGGCTTTTTTCATGTTATGCTTTTTGAAAGAATCATATAGGAGATTCCTACTGCAGCACTCCTCACTGAAATTTTAGGAATTAGCTTTCCAATTTAATGAAAAAGCTTACATCAATGAGAACTTATTGTTTAACATGAGTAGCAAGATGGCTTGAAAACAACGGAACACTCTAGACACAAAACATTAATTTTTTCTTTCCTCCAGTGACAATGTTTCCAATGAAGAATTTAGCCTCAACACCTTTCTTTTTCTTGATCAATAATACTTTAAGCTTTACAACAGCAAAAATTTCAAAAGGAAGGACAACAAAGATGGGGAACTGTCTGTTGCACAAGTCTTATGGAGAATGGTTGAGGGAGCTGGGCAGGGCTCAGCCTGGAGAAAAGGAGGTTCAGGGAGGACCTTCTCTCTCTACAACTCCCTGAAAGGAGGGGGTAGTGAGGTGGGGCTGGGTCTCTTCTGCCATGTCTCAAGTAAAAGATGAGAGGAAATGATCGTAAGTTTCACCATGGGAGGTTCAGGTTAGCTATTAGAAAAAAGAAATCACTGAAAGACCAGTCAGGCATTGAAATAAGGGAGGTATTGGAGTCACCGTCTCTGGAACTGATCAAGAGACATCTGGATGTGGCACTTGGGGATTTAGTTTAGGGTGATTATGATGGTGCTGTTGGTTATGGTGTTTACAGCTGGAATAGATGATCTTGGTGGTCTCTTGATGTCGCTGTTGAGCCGCTAGCAGAGAAGAGATCCCGGATTCTCAGCATGGCATAGAAAAAGTGCTTTAGTATTTTGAATCCAACATATATATGGACTTTTCAGAGGTCACCCAGATTGGTCAGTCAGAAACCTCCCCCTAGGCCTGATTGGCCAGGTCGGAACTGTCCAAATCTTGAAACACTGTTTCAACAACATCCAAACTTTATCTTTGTTTATAAAACACAGGAGAATGTTCTCATGGGAAAGACCTGTGCTAGCCACATCTTCCAATTTGGATCATTCCGTGATCCTACATTTTTCAGGCAAATCTTTTGGACCCTGAGCTGGACTTCCAATTAAGGCTCTGATTTTTGACTCAAGTGTCACAAGACAACATTATGAACAATGGTAAAGAAGGAGGATGGAGAGAAGATACGCAATGTCACTGCATATTAGATACAAGCATGAGGAAATGCACAGAAAGTGAAGGAGTTAAGCAGTAAGAATCTCTGAAAGATCTGGTCCTCCCCCATAATTTCTTCCCTCACAACCCTCTATTATCCAGCCAGTTCCTCAGCCATGCAGCCGTTCCCACTGCAGGACTGTAACATCCCAGGGCTCACATAGCCACAGCACAGCTTTACTTCACATATCCAAGATGGCCTTCTCCCTCCAGTAGTACTTAAACACCACCACCACCACCATCTGATTCTTCCCAGTTTAGCCTTTTTTCCTCCATGTTCAAGCCGTGTTTGCTCCGTTCAGGAAATGCCAAAGAAAATAGAGTATCCATCAAAGAAATAGATAAGGAAGATTAGAGCATTTTGATTACTTATATCCCTGGTCAGATAGTATAATATATACCTGGGTCAAACAATTCTCCCCTAATGGCTCTCTTTTTGTGCTGTATTTCAAATACATTTTCCTGCAGGTGAATGGAGAGATAGCAGGGGGAAAAAAG
Organism: Entomyzon cyanotis; assembly: GCA_024500445.1. NCBI lineage: Eukaryota > Metazoa > Chordata > Aves > Passeriformes > Meliphagidae > Entomyzon > Entomyzon cyanotis. The sequence continues at coordinate 9,780,289 of JAKEPQ010000756.1, forward strand.
GGTGTGGGGAACACAGGGAGATGTAATGGGGAGAAAACAGTGCAAGAGGATTTCGTATTTTGGACAGTCCTTGCCAACGAACACCATAAGCACCGAGAACACCATGGAGTTTGCAGCATTACTTGCTTTTAAGTGTATTTGCAATTAAAACATCAACATCTTCCTGAGTCTTGCCTGCAATACATCTCCCACTGCTTTGGCATGCAGAGGCCCAAACAAAAAGAGCTTGTCAAGATAACACAAAAGGAAAGAGAATTTTCCTCAAGTGTGAAGTGAAATGACTAAACCCCATTAGATCTGACTTTTAAAATTCTTACGTGCACTCTTGTATATTATTACATTTACTTGCTTATGCATCAGTCTTTAGACTTTTAAGCATTTTTCATAAACTTTTTGTCCCAGTTTCAGAGACAAAGTTTCAGGAGGAAATGCTCTGGGATGAGCGCCTCCTCCCAAGGGAAAAGGGCTTCCCCCTTTCCTCTGCCAATGAAACAAAAAAAGCAAGTGAAAGTGGAAAAAAACCTGAACTATTTATTATGACAGACTGAAACTGGGAAGAACAAAGGAAAAAAAACAGGGAAAAGGACACCCACAGGAGCCAACAGCACAGCAGGCGAAGCTGGTGGATTCCAGTGACTCTGCCCCCTCACTCACAGGCGTGGCCTTCCTTGAGCTCTGACCGGCCAGGGCCACCCTGCAGGCTCCCCAGGCTGAAGAGAAGGGAAGGAAGGCAGGGAGGCCAGGGGAAGGAAAAGGAAATGAAACAAAACCTTTTTCTAAGCTAACAGGAAGAGCAGTGAATAGAGCAGTGCTGTGCCACCGGCGCACTCCCTCCCAAAGCCCAACAGAGAGCCGTCTTCCCCGCAGGCTCTCCCCAGGCCATTGGACCGGGCCGCTTTTATAGCCAGGGCCGTTGGACCAAGGCGTTTAACCAACCCGCAGGTTCAGCTGAACTGACCGTTCGGTTGAACTGACCCCCAGCTCTGCCTCCCCCACCCTTCCCCCCAGTCCATCCTCAAGGTACAGAAGCCCTGGGCATTACGCAGGCGGTTAGGGAATAAAGTAGCTTCATTATGTCACCCCAGGATACTTGTGCCACAGGCAGACATCCCTGCTGCCTGTACACCTACCTTCTATCAAGGCAGCAGCGGGACAGGAGTCTGTGTGTTGTTATAACAAGTCACAGCATTGTGCAACAGTGACCAATTTAGCCACACCTTGTGACAGTGTGATTTAATGGCGGCACTCTGGAGAATTTAGATTGTAACTAACTTGATGCTGAGGTTAACTTGCAGATGTTTCTGAAGGGAGGACATTGGGTAACACATGGGTTAATATCTTTGTAACATTTAAGTCATAGATGAAGATGTATAAAGAGCTAGAAGGCAAAATAAATTAAATATACACTTCCTCCATGTTAAGTGAGGATTTTATAACAAATTATTAAGCAAAGAAATTCTGCTGGGCCCTGTGACTCCTCTTCCCCACAGAAGCACAGTGTCTCACCTGGAAGGTGTTCAGCATAACAGGCACAAACACAACGCTGCTTTCACCACTACAAAAATTGACCAGCTTTAAATGCTTTTCAGGATTTCTTGGATTAGAGTTGAAAGAAGCAGGTATGAAAGAAGTAACTTTTTACAGATACTACTGACAAAAAAACACCAAAGCTCTTCATCGAGTCAAAAAGATACATCATTTCAAATACATTTTTTTTATCATCTGGGAAAGGAGCACTCATCCTTAAGTTCAGTCTGGTATAGGGCTCCAAAATCAGAGAACAATATGATTATCATGTTATATAGTACACATTTATTTTACTTTTATTTCACAGATGCCTGATTTTCAGCACAAAATAGACTGTGTTCTTTTGGATTATTGTAGTAAAAAAATACTGTACTAATTATGCTAATGGAAAGTATGAACAAACCATAAAGATTTGCTTGGCAGAAGTTTCTCATAAACTGTAAACCAAACCATTATAAAGTACACTACTCCCCACAATGAGACACTTATAACACTATCCCATCATTACATCAGCATTTCATATCTTTTTTCACCAAACAGACAAAATTAATTTGGCCTAACTTGCTGAGGGGAAAACAATGAGAAATGAAATCTCCTCTTTTGGATCTTGAAAATATATTTAAACAGTCTAGAAAAATGAGACTTGGATGAAGTCAAAGCATTATCTACTGCTCCTGATCTACAGGACTTTAAGAAAGGCTTTCCATACAACTCTCAATAGTGAGACTTACAGTACTTCAGTTTCCCTGCTTTGAAAGAAGGAAAATGACAGCAAGACTGCTTTCCTAGTGGAAAGGAAAGCCTGTATGGTCTGATATACACTGACAGGAGGATAAGGAGAGACAGATATGAGAAAGATGTAGACAGAGAAAACCTGTAGCTATTACTCCTAAAGATGCTCAACTTTGGACATCAAAGACACCAAAGCCTCCAGCAAGTTCCTACACAGAGGCAGGAGGGCCACCAGGCTGTGCTGAGTCACAAGGGCAGCCAGAGCTTGCAGGTCACTTGACTGAGCTGTAGCTATGCAGGGAGAGATCTGCAGTTATATTGAAAGTCAGCACCTACACTTGACTCTCCCTCAGGCAGACTACAAGGTAAATTTTAATTAAAGGTGTGGGTATCAACAAGGAACAGCACTGCTGAAAAATGCTTGTGACCCCTTTGTCAGAGTTAATGACTATTTCAAAAGCACTTGTGGATCCTGCCTCTTGGCCTCATGAACAAAATGGGTATATATATCACCAGTCACCAAAATACACCCTCCCACCTTCCTCCAAGTACTGCCAACAAGCCACATCACAAGCAAGTCACATCCTTTTAGATCCAGACCCAGGTGGTGGTCAGATATTGGGCAGGAAGGACATCCAACTACGAAGCACTGCAGCCCAAGCTTCCCCCACATGCCCTCTAACAGTGTAGCTACAACATGCTGCGGAGCTTTCCTTCCCCCTGTTGAGAAGAAAACAGTCTTAACAAAGGAAAAAAAAATACAGTGCTTCAGGGACAACTGTTGGGGGTGAAAACGCAACAGTCTGAAAAAGGTCATTTATTAACTGAATGGCTGCGATGTGCTTTCCTCTACACATTCAGAATCATAAATGCAAATATTTTTAAATTTAGATCTGATATCTTGAGATATAAAGTTAAAAATAGATCATCCACATTTGTTGGATTCTGCTCTGTCATAGTTTTGAGAAATGAGATTACAATCATCTGGTTTTCAGCTTGTCACCTCTGCCTCAAACATGTCACCTTCACTTTGACTTGCATAACCACATAAAGTGAACAATGTAGACTTGTGTAAGCACTTCAAGCAGAGGTGCTTTAACAGCAGAGAACATTGGCAATTTAGCATTAGCAAAGAGTTCCCCTAGCTTACACTTCCTTTCTCCCACACAATCAGTTTAGGACTAAGGCATATATGTATCGCTAGCCACACAAACATATGCTCAGATACGAATAAATATACACACACAAAATTTGAATTTCCACCTACTGCTGCCTAACAATATATATATATGTAAAACTAAAGTTCAAAAGTATTTCTGGCTCAAATACACACAGTTTAAATGTAGTTGGAAAGCTGAAGAGGCAGCAAGAAATATGACTGAGTCAGTCTAGAAGAACTACCAATTGCATGGCTCTGCAGATGAAATACAAGTGTCCCATAAAAGGATCTTTCATTTTCCTTTTTCAAGTATTTCTGTGGGAGAGGAGGTTAAAAAAAAAAAATCTGTATTTGCTTGTAACTTTAGAAATTGAAATGCAATTACAGCTCCCATTCCTAGAGAACACAAAATTTATTAAGTTATTCTTGAACTCATAGCTTCAGATACTAAACTCACTTAAGGGGAAAAAAATGGATTAGAATAGTAAATTAAATGTTCAGTGACAAAAAAACCCCCAGAAATAAAGCCAATATCTGTCTTACAAACACAAGTACTGTATACCCCTGTGAGCTCTTTTACTTAAAATAATTTTGGAATCTTTGATCTTATACATATAATGCATGTATTTTATATATAGGTGTATATAATAAATGTTACCTATGTAAGACACGTAATAGATATGTAAGTGTCGGAGGTTGGGGGGCATTGCAATTTTTTCTCCATCCCTGTTACTAAGCAACAAGTGTATGGGTGATTAGAGCCATCAAGTCCTTTGTAAGAGACAAAAGGGTGTGCTGGGTGGGACGAGGGAACGGAGGCAGCCGGCTGTTAGAACTGGTACTCTCGTCGTCGGACATCGGGAGGAGAAGCTGCTCTTTGCTTCTGGCTGTGACCGCAGGAGATCCAGCTGTGCTCTGTTTTCTCCTCCTGGCTGGGTGAGCTTTGATTCAACCTCTTTCCCACTGGGAAGTGCACGTTTGTTCCTGGCTGCATTTTTGCAGCAGCTGCCGGGGAGTCCGGCTGTTCCTGCCGCCCGCCCCGCTTTGCCACACAAGGCTGCGGCGTCTGCTGTGACTGCAGAAATCCTTGCTACCTCGCTGGCTAGCCGGGGAGAGCCAGCCCCAGCCCTTGCCGCCCTGTTTTGCCGCTCAGAGCTGCCCTGCATGCTTCTCAGCCGTAATTACACCATGCAGGAAAGTGCTCACCAGCTCGAAAACTCATCTGCTATTGGTTTCTAGTTTTATTCGTGGTTGCTATTATTGTTATTGCTTGTTTATAGATACTAGTAAAGAACTGTTATTCCTTTTCCCATACATTTGCCTGAAAGCCCTTGATTTCAAAATTAAAATAATTCGGAGGGAGGGGAAATCACATTCTCTGTCCTAAGGGAGGGTTCCACCTCTCTTAGCAGGCACCTGTCTTTCAAACCAAGACAATAAGATAGACGGAGCAATCTATTCTGCACGTATATATATATTTAATGAAAAAAACAAACATTTCAGTTAGAACAAGGTCTGCACTCATTTCTTAGAATAAAGGAACTTTTAAACACCCTATCAAAATCTAAATTAAATATACAGAAATAACACAGCAACAGTCTAAAGGCACTTTGAAAGGGTTATAAATAGTGACACTGACAGATGTTAGAAGTACAAGTCAGAAGAAAGTCCAAAGGTATCAATATGGAATATGCAAAGCTCTTTGATGCAGGCTTTTGCATCAAATAGTCTGACCATTCACTCCTGTTTATGACAGAAAACTGGAAATTATCACGGGGTGTGGTTTCTCGCTCTGGGACAGGTGGCGAGCCTTGAAACCACATGAAAGGAGGCTGCCACCGCGAACCTCACACGCTAGACCGGGCGCTGCCATGAGTGCCATGGGCGCAGGTGTGGAGTGCCTCGGAGATGGAGGCCGAGCAAGAGACAAGACGATTAAAATAGATGTAGTCTCTCAGGCTGGGATCCAGTGGTTTATTAGGTAGGAACAGTGGGTCGGAGAAGGCAGACAGAACAGGGAAGGGGCGAGGGAAAGGAGGCGGCTGGATCTGGGACGAAAAGAGCCCAGAACAATGCTGAACACAGGGTTAAGAAGGGGGTGCAGGATGGGAGGGGTTTACATGGGAGAACCAACCAGAACACGAGGGGAGCAGGATTGGCAGGGATGCCAGGGAACGGGGACGCAAGGAGGGAGGGTACAGAATTTTGAAAACCAATGGTGAAACTCGGCTAGAAGGAACAGAGTAGAACGTTCTAGCCCTTAACTCCATATGGGATAAAGAGGAGGAGATATCCAAAAGCAATACTCTTGTTCTCTGATGCATATTAAGGATGCTGGCTGCAAGGTGTCTTGGGCGAGCATCGTTTTGTCACCCTAAGCTAAAGGTCTCCTCAGACCCAGGGCCCTTCCTCAGGTTCATCTGCCTCCAAGCTCATCTGAGCCAAGGCCACTGCAACAACAGGGAAATACTTATTTTACAACTATTCCATTATTCACAAAGGACTCTTCCTCGCAACATTTACTAATGCTTTGACAGGAAAGATTTAGATACCTACCATGGTACAGTTTCTAGTTATTCTAGGTCTTAATGCCATCTTATTACATCAAATTGCAATTCAGTCTCTGTCCTTCATCTCTGCACTGTTCTTCAAATTGTTTCCACCTGGATTATTAACAAGTCCAAACATAACACAATTCAGACCTATTAACTTTCCACATTATTCACGTAATTTGGTTCCCATTTATTTTCAGGGTGGTACTTGAAGCCACTTGCAATAAGCCCCAAGTTTTAGATTTTGTGCATTATTTGTACAAGAAAAGAAGTAGAAACACTGCATTAGAACAGTATGAAGTGATGCAAGCCTGGGGAGGACACACAGAATTGATCTTAGTTTATGAAGAAAGCCATCTTTGAGAGTTGTTGGCATCCAGTTGCAAGGACATGACATGGTATTCTGCTCTTAAAACTGCTGTCTGACATGTTCAGAAGAATGATATGAAAAGGCTTTAAGAGCACCAGACCACTCAGCTTCAGCTGAGTGTTACAACACTGTCACGACCCATATCTGGCTCAAAATTAGCCTATGTGCACACAGGATGGGAAGGGTAAGGACAGGGATTGTATTTTCCCATCTACCATTGCCTTGCAAAGGAAACTTCCATGTTCCTTCTCAACAGCAGCATATTAATGAATCTGTCAAAGGCTAGATACTAAAACACATTTTCTTTTAGATCATGTTTAGAAACTAATTATCAGCAGAAAAATATTCTTACAGCAATAACAGCACATAGCTAATGCCTTTTACGAATGAAAGTATTTCAAAACCTACACTGGTTACGTTGGCTGATATCTGTTGCAGTACCCCAGACTGCACATGAAGTTTTTTAGTAGTACACCATTTATGTATTTGTCAAAAATTATGCATTTTGTAAAAAATTATGCATTTAAGCATTTGTGTTATAAATATGGCAATCTTTCTCACTGAAGAAATTATAAAGGCATTAAAAAGCATACTATTTTAAAAGTAAACTTTTCTGTAGAAAGCTAAAAAAAAAAAGAGGAGTAGAACACTGATGCTTTCAACCACTGTAGGTCCAAGTTCATGTATAAGGTGCAGAGACTCTTCTATGCCAAGGCCTTTTAGACAGGTTTTTGGCACTTTAATAACAAATTGAAGGGTACAAAGTCACTGTACCTTCCATCTGCGTAGTCTGCATCTGCACCTCCCCACCAGACATCTGAATCATCATCTTCAGCATCAGCTGAATCAAGATTGTCGCTCTCCTCTGCTAATGGGCAGCAGACAAACTCCACACCACGAAACTTGTCGATTCCACAGGGCAGCAGCATGCCATAGTCATGCAGATTCATGCTCTTCTCACTACAAGACTACAAAGAGGAAAAAAAAGCAGCAACAATATTGTCATGAAGACTAAAAGATGCAACAGACTTTGAGAAAACATGAACAGGATGCATACTGTCATACAAAGCTAAAGCTGGTGAACGGCATGATTTCTGAAATTTGAAACACAATTTAGAAAGGTCACACTTGCATTCACTACCTGACTGTAGACAGCTCCCCACCTCTGTCCACTGTAAGCAACAAGCTCTCCTATTAGTAAGCAACAAGCTCTCCTATCAGTCCTTCCCAGAATAAAAGACTTGTCTCCTCCCATATACATGATAACTCCCTATCTTCCTGTCTAAAATCCTCACAGGCTCTGCCTCATAAACAGAAAACTTGAAGACAGAATAATTATTTGATGTATTAATCCCAATCCTGATGCATTTATGCTATTGAAGACTTCACTGCAAGGTAAATCAACATGTGAAATACCTATTACACTAGAAACACACTGTGTCTTGGCTGACACCTCTGCCAGTACAGTACTTCCGAGCCTTGTTTGGAAAATAGTCAGTCATGCATAATTATACCTTAATGATATAGTGATGTATGACAGGTGAAGAAATGAAAATAGTTCAGTGGTGCACAGTGATGATCTTCCTGGCTATTGACATTTCAAGTTTGCAAGTAGGCAAAATTAACTAGAATTTCTCTGTGTGAAGGTTGAGTCTTAAATGCTTCATTTGAGTATGATTCAAACAAGAACTGAAAATCTGAAAAGCTGCTGAGCACATTTCAAATCTCATCTCCAGAAGGTGGGACAACATATAAACCAAGAGATTAAAAAAAAAATGCCTTCGGCTAGTCCTAGTTTGACCAGCTCTCCTACTCTTTTCTGCTGAATATCACACAGTGATATCAACAGGCCCTGAGGCCTGTTTGTTTCCTGTGGGCACCTGGCATAGCCATATCCATGTTAAATAATGGATAATGTCCACACAGGACAATTATTCAAGACAAATCCTAGGCATTTAGTTCCAGTGCTAACACAGGAAACTGGAGGAGGCAAAAAACACAGTGAGTATGTGAATGAATGTGAGGAAAAAAACAGTGCTATGAAAGAGGGTTAATGTTTAAAGGTCAATTGTATGTATTCAATCATAGACTCTAATTGCTCTGACTACCGTTTCCTACTTTATAAATAAACCCAAAATGCTATTCACTCAGACATTCCAAAGTATTGATTTTTGTTTTCCACATCACTGCTATATTTAAAGTCATCCTTAGAAGAGTGATGCAGCTTTAAAGAAGGAAGGCAGGAAGTTTTAAGACAGATGAATGTACCTCTTTAGCAACAGTATGCCAGTGCAGGTGAGTTTCACATACATCCATCCTTTCCTGGTGAAGAAACTTGCACTTGTCTGGCACCAGAAGGGCATCACTCACAAACTCACCCACTGCAAAGGAAAAAAAAAAAGAAAAAAACACACAAGAAATATTGATTTTGCTTCCAATACCCCATTCTGTTAAACCTCTAGCTACTCCTAGCAGCTTTTGTGAATCAGTAGCAGGGTCTGTTTGCAGAGAATGGAATAGCTTCTAGATGGTGCTTCAACTATGACCTTTTTCCACCTTGCCTTGGAAAGGAGCTCCTATCTTTGACCTCAGATGTCTTAGGTTATGAAAACACCAGTACAATAAAACTTGCAGGACCCATTGCAAACATGTGTGGTGTAACATGAAATCATGAGTCGGCAGATCGAGTTCCAGGAAGGGGACTACAGGGTAAGGAAGGGACAACCACATTTTGCATCTTAATAGCAGTAGGGAGAAGGTATGAAGTGTTCTGGAACACTTGGGTATTCCACATAACACAAATGACACCAACACCTTGTTTCAAAGCATCTGAGAATATTTCCACTGAATTACAGTGCTAACAGCAACAAAGTCAACTTAGTTATCTTTGCTGATGCAGTCTCTTCATTGCATCCTCATTTAATCAGCCAGATGAATTTGGGTTAGCCCAGAAGGCTGATAAGCAAGTAGAGCTCATCAGCCAGGGAACAAGGTGAGTAATGACCACCTGAATATCTGGTCAGATTGAAGTGGATGAAGAGCTTTTTTTCCCAAGGACATATCTGACCAAAGAGATTGTTCTGTCTCCAACAGCAGAACAAAAATTTACATGCTCATGAAATAAACACTGCTCACAGCATCGGTACTGACAAGTAAGAAGAAACTCAGCTGATAAGTAACATAATTTATTATACTAAAATCACTGTAATTCTGTACAATTCTGGCATTGCAATTAAATAACCCAAACCCTCTCAAATATATTTTTAAAGGAAAAATTACAGAGTATTTTAGAGAAGTGTACATACTGAATAGATTGTAAAAGCACATGACTCAGCTGGCCTAAATCATCAGCTCCCTGAAGTCCACTTGTCTGTAGCCTCCAAAAAACTACAGTCTGTGTTAAATGAAGGAAACAAGGTAGTCCAATGGCTACTAGGATGTAATAACAGAATAATTGATCAAAATGAGATGACTACAAGTTCACTCTTGAGTAGAGAGTCATCTCAGGGAGCTGATGAAGTGGCCCTTAAGGCTTACAATTAATACGTCAGTTGTAGAAATAACCAACACCTAATGGATTGGAAGAAAGCAGAATTCAACAGATATCTTTGCTAATCCCTAAGATTTGTATTTTGCATTAAATTCCTTGCTATATTTCAGTGCTTTTAATCTGAAGCCCTTAAGGTCAATTAGCCAGCCAGAAACCAGTAACTAGCTTCCTTAACTATTGTGATAATAGCTTCAAGTTCCCCACACCCCTTTCTCAATGACTGTACTTGTCACCTATTGTCCTGCCTTCCACACCCCACGTGGTCCTGGCCACTCCCTCAGGTTTCCCCTATTGGTTCCTGTACTCCTAACTCCGCCCCTGTACCTCCCCTGTACCCAGAGGTCACTGGGCCTGTGTGCTGTCCCTGCCCCTCTCTGTTTCACTATAAAACCCCTTACCCTCCACCATCTTGCGGTCTATGCTCCACGTGTGTCTATATAGTACATGTCTATGCACCACATGTGTCTGTGCATGTGAGGCCTTCGCCCACGAGGCATCTCTGCCTCGGGGAGGTTGTTGGCCTCTGCTACACCATGCGAATAAACATCTTCCATGGACACACTGCGTAGACCCTCCTCGCCTCCTTTATCACCGCTGGTTGTGGAAGCAGACGAACCAGAGCTAGCCTTATGGCTCCCCAGCCAGTGAGAGCGCAGTCTCCAACCCTGGGACAGAGAGTTTGGAGCACTGAGGTGCTGAACCAGGCTGGGTAGAGATGCTCTAGGGTCAGGTCTGCTATAACATCCTCTAAACCGCAACACTTAACTCAGTTAATTAACTAGGAAAAAACAGTATCTTGTTATTTTTATCCTTCCCTAGCACAGTCTAATGTCTGCAAATTAACAGAAATGCTTTCTAGGGGTGTACAAAATAAACTTGGAAAAATAATAAGTACACTTTCTGGTAACCCAAAATACAAAATCTGCACTTTCATGTAACAAAGTCTCATTTTCCAGTGGTATCACACACAAATCCTGTAGTGAAATACACATCAATTTGCACCTTTTTGGGGACTAGCCTGACACATACCTGAACTTCCTCAGGCCATGTTAAATTACGGCAACTGCTAATTTAATCAAGTGCCTGAGCACTGGGCAAGCACACAGGGGCTTTGCTGAAGACTCCAGAGTATGATGACTTCATGCAGAACTCCAGTGTCCTGCACCTGAGGAAGAATAACCCTGGGCACCATCACAGGCTGGGAGCCAAAACCTGCCAAAGAGAAGCTATGTGGAGAAGGACCTGGGAGTCCCGGTGGACAACAAGCTGTCCCTGAGCCAGCAGTGCCCTGGGGACCAAGGAGGCCAATGGGATCCTGGGGTGAATTAGGAAGAGCATTGTCAGCAGGTAAAGGAGGTGATTCTGCCCATCTACCCAGCCCTGGTGAGGCACATCAGAGTGCTGTGTCCAGTTTTGAGCTCCACAGGACAAGAGAGACATACAGATATTGCAGTGGGTCCAGTGGAGGTTACAGAGATGATGGACTGGAGTATCTCTGTTATGAGGAAAGGCTGAAGGAGCTGGGTCTGTTCAGCCTGGAGGAGAGACAAGTGAAAGGGGACCTCATCAGTCAGTGTCTGCAGGGAGGGGTCACACCATGGACCAGGCTCTGCTCAGTAGTGCCCAGTAAAAGGACAAGAGGCAACGGGCAGAAACAGATACACAGGAAATTCCACTTGAACATGAGGACTTCTTTACTGTGCATTGACCAGGCACTGGAACAGATCACTCAGAGAGGTGTGCCATTACTCTGAGATGACCCTGCTTGAGCAGGAAGGTTGGATCAGATGACCCACTGTAGTCCATTCTAACGTGATCCACTCTATGATTCTGTGAAAAGTAACATAATGAGATGTACCACTGAGTTACAGCCACCAAATGAAAGATGGAAAGCTGTATGTCCAAAGTTTTGAGCAATGCAGCTTCAGCTGCAGTGTCATTAAAAGCATGCATTCATTTAAAATAAAGCATGTTAGTTTTTGAGCATCTAATTGTATCAACCAACTCGTAACAATACGCTACAGAAATATTAGCTGTTCAGGTGTAAGCGTTAGATTTGACTTTTACACAGGAAGTGTGCACTGCTTTATAGAATCATATTGCTTGACAATAAGGCAAAAGCATCCTCAGTCACCCAAATTCTCATTTTAAATGAGGCTCCATTTTGAAAACAGTTGTTGAATTTCACAGAAATAAACAATCCATTGGAACAAGCCCTCCTCTGCTTTTTGGGAGGAATGGAGGATCTAGGGAGAAGGATGGCTGTTCAATGTAATACTCCTTCATTATATAGAATTATAGAAAATTAAGTATGTGAAAATCTGGGCAACACCAATCACTTGCAACTTTACAGGTGATTTCGATTGCCTTCAATTCTATTTTTATTACAAATAAAATTTAACTGTCCATTATTTAGACATACACAGAGCTCACGTTCTAGAAACCTTTTTCATTCCTTTAATGATAATTACTATTGAAGTTTAAATACAAAGCTTTGAACTTTTGTTCTACTTTGGTTGTTTCTTTTTTAAATAAATTAATGTTCAAGTAGCAGTTTGAAGAACTAGACTGAAATCACTTGACAACTGTAATGTTTAATTTGCTTGGACTAGTTTAATAGAAACACAAATCCATCAGAAAAAAGCACTTCCAGAACTTTAAGCTTGCAGGCAAGCTTGCAACTGTATCGTTTCTGTACACATTTAACTTTCAATGATGCTGAGTCATAAGATTTCAAGGCTTCTTTGCTTTTTTGAATGAGGAACCCACAGAATACACTGGGGAAACAAGCACACGTGAAGAGAGAGCAATCCTGCCTCCAATGAGAGGCTCTAAAAATAAGCAGAAGTTGTAATATTACTTTTCTTTGCCAGTATGTGCCAAGACTCAGAGAGCTGTGCATTACTACAATTCTTTGACTCATGGAGCAACCCAGCCCAGTGCCGGTTGTAGTTGCTACTACCATGTGCTGAGATTGCACATTCATTCCATTACAACTCAAATTCAACTCCATTACTTTTAATTCCAACACAGCAGCATACTGACTTTGCATCCTTTGCTGGCCTTCACCACCCTGCCTGTGATGCTTAGGTGGGATAAGCATTTCCCCAGGTAGCAGCACTGCCTCAAAAGCCTCCCCGGCCCAAAGCTGTCCCCTTGTCCTTCCCAATAACTTTTCTCTGTTCCCCTAGCAAGCCATGGTAAACCCTGACCACACCATGGACTGGGGGGAAAGGGGGGCTTGCAAAATTTGTACCAACTGCAAAGGGTTGGTATCACTACCATCACAACACTACCTCTGTTTGCCTTATATTTATCACTATTTTACTGTACTTTTCTGCCTTCTTCAAGATCTCCTGTATTTTGATTACAGCTGGAAATCTGTCCTGTGTGGAGGTACTCTAATAATAAACCACAATGGCACCACTTGTCTGTTGATGAGGTCATAAATCACTACATTGCCTCAGGTTATCTAACACACCAATATAACAGCTACATGTGTTCCAGTAAGCTGCTCACCCGCTCTTGAAGAGAAGGGCTGGACAAAACCAGACCCTGCTGGCTTATGGACTTCTGGCCATCTGGAAAAAACAGCCCTGAAGGGGAATTCTGAGTAGAGGCTGTGCTACCACGTTAAAACCCACTACCGCGTGCCTATACTCATTTAGCTGAAGGCTACCAACACCCTGCAAGTTACTTCTTGCTAAACTTTTCACTTTTAATTGTATATCACCACAACAATTGTGTCAATGTAGTAAGTTACATTTTAATTTCATTTGGGAAATATTATCTTTGCCCCTCACCAATGTCAGTAATTCCCCTCTTGATAGCCAGTTCTCCACTGCGTCTGTAACAGACTTCTTCTATTGTCCCATTCTGGTGTATTATAACAGGCTAGTGGCTCACATTGTTCAAAAACAGTTTTGCCGGAGGTCATAATGCTACATTTTAGTATGTAGTAATTTTATTTCAGTCAAGGACATTCTATCATCTGAAAAATACTATTGGAACAACAACAGAATTTTTGCTGTAAGATCGGAAGTTCTGGTCCAGAAATTTCATTTTTCAACATAGCAAATACTAAGGAAAGAATTAAGAATCAACCTCTAATAAAAGAATTAGGATTAGTAAAGGCAACCATTCACAAAATCTTTAAAATCTTCTCTAAGAACAAAAAGGCTCAGCAACTGGGCACGCCCCTAATAAGATGATTGCCCTATCTGTGTAATGGAAGATATCAGGACAAAGTAGTGCAAAATAAAAGCATGATGTGAGACGTGGTACTGGTCAGCAGATTTTCCAGCCACTGCATAAACTAGATGCAATGTGAAGATCCTTCCAACACTGCACAGAAAGTAAGCAAAGACGATAAAGGTAATAGAAGAAAATCCATAACAAAACCAAACACCTGCTAGCAAATGGCTGCAGCTGGTTAGGCTCCAAACCAAAAAGTAAGCACGTTCACAGAAGTACTCCCAAACAAAGCCTGTGCTAAATTTTGCATGAGAAGGCAGCACACATGCTGAGGCTCTAGGGCTCATGGCTTCATTTTCATGTCGCCAATGAGAACAAAGACCTTGCTAAAACAAATTTACAAGCTCAAGTTGCCTGCACAGTACATATTAGAGCACATTCAGAGAAATGTGTCACTTTCCTGTGACTTTGGATAGATTATCCAGAGCCATTCCACACCTGGCATAGTGCACCAAGGAACAGACCAACTCTTTCCCTGTGTCGGTGCCCTGGGGCTTTGCTCTGCCCTGCTCCTCAGCTCCAACACCTCTGCCAGCTCTTGTGCCCAAACAGCCACATTTCTTTAGTACGTATTACGTTACACATATACTATTACATCTATTTAAGCAGACATGTAGCTTTAAGAACTTTTGTTAAGTGTAATGTTTACCTAAGTCTTTCTGTGCGATGCTTTCTCATTTATAACAGTGGCAATTAAAAGTAAGCTGCAATCTGCATCACAGTGCCAGCCAAATGCACTTGGTCAAGTTCAAGGAAACAATGCTTTGTTGAAAATGCTTTTTCTTTTCTTCAGAAGTCCAGAAAAGCAGGGAAGATGCAAAGCACCTAGATACTTTACAATTTTTTCAGTAAAAGGATTCAGTAAGCATAATTACCTAGCGATAAAATGAACCAGTCATAGTGTGCTTCACTATATTTGACTCAGTAGCTACAGATGAAGAGGAAGAGGCTGCGCCTGTCAAAACCTGGTTTGAAGGAGAGTTTGCTGCTGTGCCCAGCCACTGGCAGGGATGGATGCCTGCTCCAGCCCCCAGCATGGCTGTCCTCTGAACTTGGGCATGACACATGTTAAGCCATATGGTTGAAGATCTTCACTCTAGTTTGAAGGACTTAAACAGCCTATAGTAAACAAGGAATTTGTAGGTTTTTTCAATTTCAAATTTAATTTTGAATGGAAGTTTAAGGAGTCTCCCTAAAACTCATCCATGAGGCAACATGAAGGCAAGGTGGTGCTGACAAAATGTGTCTGTGCCCCAGCAGCCTGAAACATCTGAATTTTTCTGATGAGAAGAGGCTTAACTCCTGCCCATAACACTGCCTCCAAAACCAGCTCTGTAGCAAAACTGTCTCCACTTCCCCGTTTTATCTGTAGCCTGTAACATCAATTGCAGTTAGAGACCCACAGCATCAGAGAGACACAGCAATGCAGACCCAAATTTGAAGGGTAGGAGCAGAAGTGACAGCATGACCTGCGCAACCATCTCTGGTGCATGAAGTAGGAATAACTGCAACTCTTCTGTCTTCCAGAGGCCTGGCCACCACTGATCTCAGTATTGACCCTTCATCCTTAAAGTACCAATGTCGCTGTTGAGCGGCTAGCTGAGGAATGACCCAAGTTCTCAGACAAGGAAAGAGAGGAGAAGAGAGCTTTATTGTTTTGAATTCCATATATATAGAGTTTACAGAGGTGCCCCAGATTGGTCAGCCCGAGACTTCCCCCTAGGCCCACTTGGCCAAGCCCGAACTGACCCAATCCGGAGAAGTTGTTTGCAAAACATCCAAACTTTATCTTGTTTATGAAATACAGCAAAATGTTCCCACGGGAAGAACCTGTGCTAGCCACATACCAAGGAATTGTTTTTTAACTATAGATGAAGGGGGGAAGATTATTATTTTTTTTGAGCAAAGCCATCCACTGCACTTTACGCATCTGAAAGTGAGGCTGGTGAGTCTCCAAATGACATTTTCCCAGCATCAAAGCAAGGGTATCTTTACTATTCTTTTCTCCTTCAAAGAAGTTCTTGAATATTTCTGTACTCCTGCTTTCAACCAAACTTGAAAAGATAAAGAGTACATCCCCTAAAAAGTGGTTTAATATTCTGTTCCTTAGCAGGCATAGTAACAAATACACCCTGATACAATGACTGTCGAGTAAAATACCTTCACTATTGCCGGCTATGAAAGGCAATTATTTGGGATGAGCAAAGCTCTTCCATTAGATTAGGAACTGACTAGTAATTCCAGTTGCACTATATGTTAGCATCTTTATGCTCTTACAACAATGTTAAGAAATCATGGCAATTAAAGTACTTTCCACAAATGGCATGCCACACAAAATGCAACATGCTTCAGACACAAGATCAAACCAAAGGAAAACCTCACTGTAACGGACTCATTGACACCTAAATATTCACACGTGCACTACAAGGAGCTCCAGCCTTGATACATCACATGATCTACTGTGATTTTTGGCAAGTCCAAATACTTCACATGGAACTCTGGAGTCAAAGGGCTAAACCCTTTAGGTACATGTCCTAGGTTGCAATAGAGATGTATTTAAGTATTCTATTACCACCAGCTGTGGGCCGTTAGCTGCTATCACCTGCTAATGACCCACTCCGGATGACAGGCAATGGGCCATCCGTTAGCTGCTATCACCTGCTAATGACCCACCCTGCATGACAGACAATGGGCCATCAGGGACCCACTGTGTGACTCATGGACTTATCTCATCCCATTGTGGGATGCTCTGCCCAGGAGGGAGGAGCCAGGTGTTCCCACCTGGATATAACCTGGCCTTGGAACTGCCTGAGCTAGCCCTGTCTACTGGGTTCCCAGAGGACAAGAGCTACCACTGGATCTTCAGCTGGAGACTAGACCTTCACAGGATCACCGCTTCAACTGGACTACTTCAGTTGGACTGCTACTACCACCCTAACAGGGTGTTAGGTTGTATCTGACTTTGTCAGTGCTTTTCCTTGTATTATTTCATTTATTTTTAATCTCAGTCTTGACTTGTGATCTCCCACTGGTTTGTTTTCAAACCAATACAGTACAATCCATCAAAGTACATTTGTCTGGACTAAAACATTCAGCTATATACAAAGAAATACACATGTAATTAATTCATGGTGATTATCATGTCTTCATTTTCATAGGGTACTATACTGTCTTGGTTTGAAAGACAGGTGCCTGCCAAGGAAGGTGGGAACCTCCCTTGGAATGGAAAATGTGACTCTTCCAAATTACTATAACTTTGAATTTACAGGGCTGTCTGACAAAGATATGGGAAAAGGAATAACAGTCCTTTACTAGAATATATACATATATAGATATAATAAGGCAAACAAACAACAACAGCAGCAGCAGCAACAACAAACAGAAAAAAGAGAGACCCAATAACAGCCTTCTCTCCACTGCCAAGCACTTTCCCTTTTGGTGTAGTTATGGCCACAGCTGGCAGAGGCGCTGTTGGCTCCCGGCCAGGCTGGGCAGCTACGCTGATCCCTCTGCAGCTGCAAGGGGCGCTGTGGTACACCTCTCTACCTGGTAATGGCAACTCCGCCAAGAAGAGAAACCGAGAGACGGAGAGACAGAGAAAGAGAGAGAGACAGTAGCAGGAGCCATGGGGGGTGGAGGGGTGGTGTCCAGGCAGATGCAGGGTGTTGGGTTAAAGTGTAGGAAAAAGGTCGAGGCAGAGGCAGAAAAGAGCAGGCCTGGGCAGTGGCAGACAGGCTGCCGGGAGACACTCCCGCCAGGAAAAGGGAGGGGGTCAGGGTCCCCTTCCCAGTGAGGTCAGGTGCTGAAAAGGTACAGTTCAACAGCTGCTCCTGTGAGCAGATGCTCACCCACGATAAGGAGAAGCACAGAAGGACAAAAACTCTGCAGTGGCAGCGAATCCTCTGGGCATCAACAGTCTCGCACCAAAACCACAACTGTCTCCACTCCGATCCCGAGAGAGAGTGAGAGCGGGCTAGAGAGCTGAGCCCACCCCCTGACCCCCAGCCAAATCTCAAAGTATCTCTGTACTTCCCAAGAGAAGACCCCCCCAGCTAAGAGACAGTAGCAAACTGCACCCTTCCCCCCCGCACCCAGCCACATCTTTTGTCTCTTAAGTATCATCATCATCTCCTAGACAACAAATGGGTGAAAAATTCCCTGAGAAAAAAGAAGGGAAAAATCCTAATGTCCAACACATACTTTAAAAAAGGTTATTTCTCAAACCCTCATCCTCCCTCCTCTGTAGTTCTTCCACCACAGACATAAATGGAATTTCTGCTCACTTTGCTATTTTTTGCCTGGCTGAATTTTCTGATACAATTGTCTTACTTCCCAGATAGAACTCAAGATCAGATTTGATGCATTATGCCACTGACAGATACATCTGTTTACATGCAAGAAGATTTAAATGCACCTCATCATACACTGGCGTCTTTATAGACAAAGCAAATAAAATTATTTAAAAGCCCACAGCAGCTCAACACTTTATTGCAACTGTAAGTTCATTTACTTGTCTCCTGCTTTTTACTTGTCTCCTTAATCTTCAAGGAAAACTTTTGCTGTGAGTTCAGTAAGATGCCTCTTCTGTCCCTCTCTTGATCAGTAATGCAACATGAAAAAGCTGTGCTAAAGCACATCACCCTAACACCATGCTACATGGATTCCTGCTCCTGTCCCACCTTCCTAAAAGGCCTACAAGGTCAAAAAACACCATCCCAGAAGTTATCAATGTGACCAGCTGCAAAGGTCAGCCCAAAAAAAGACTCCCTGAGGGATTTTCCCTTCCGTTTTCTTCCTCTAGGTACCCACTATTCACTAGCAAACTTGCCCTGCACCACAAATCAAGAGTTTGCCCCTCGAACACAGTTTATCAAGAAACAGGCCCAAAAGCAGGCTGCAAAATTCACCTTGGGAAGATGAGAAATTTCAGGATTGAGTTGCTCTCTCTTACAATTCCACAGTGCACAGGTTGTATCTGTAAAGCTTCTCACACAGATGAGAGAGTATTTGTTGCAGACACAGCCCCTTCCCTCACAATTACATAATCCTGCCTAATTTATTGGAATTCTTGAGTTAGAAAACAGCAGGAATAATGAAGTCTGGATAGCCTGACTCCACCCTGCCTCAGTCACAGAGCTCCTGTATGATTCTGCCTGAGTAAAAACCTTTCTTCTCCTCCCCTACTGTACTTGTTTATTGCTTCTTCCCCTCTCTTCTCTACAACCCCAGTAGACCCTTTAGATCCACTTTTTCCTTTCCACTCCATCATAGCAGTAGTTCTCTCTGACACATCTGTAGGAGAACATGCTCAGCTGCTCTGGAGGGCTGGTGAACACATGGTGACTGAAGCATAGCTGCTTACAGTGGTAATAAAGATCATAAAGTGAAGGATGCCATGAGTGGGTGCTTGCTGCAGAGTAATTGGTGGAGAGTTTTGGTGGTTTTTCAAGTAGGGAGGTTGGCTTCTTGAGATTCCAGGCCCTACCCTAAACTGATAGCAGCATGTTCGGCTAAAACAGGTCTACTGTAGTGCTATAAAAAGAGCTGCCCGTAAGAAGTTGGAAGGTGCTTGTTGTGGTTTCACCCTGGCCAAATACCAGACACCCATGGCAGCTGCTCACTCATTCTCTTACCTGTCACAGCTGGGCAGAGCAGAGAAAAAAAAGAAAACAATTAATGAAGGGTTCATGACTCAAGGTAAAGGACCAGGAGAAAACATTCCAAGGGCAAAACAGGTTCAACTTAAGAGTTGCAGTGAATTTATTATTAACACAGTCAGAGGAGGGTAATGAGAAGTAAAATAAGCCCTTAAAGACACCATCCTTCCCTCCACCCCCTCCCTCCTTCCCACTAACAGCACAGGGGGCACAGGGTGTGGGGGTGTGGGTCAGCCCATCATGAGGATCTTCTTCCACTGCTTAGGGAGAGGAGCCCTTCCCCTGCTGTGCCATGGGGTCCCTCCCATGGAAGACAGTTCCCCATGAACCTCTCCAGCGTGGGTCCATCTCACAAGCAGCAGTCCACCCAAACCTGCTGCAATGTGAGTCCTCCCACAGGCAGACAGTCCTCCCAAAACTGCTGTGGTGTGGGTCCCTCGTCCATGGGGTATAGTCCTCCCAAGAACAAGCTGTTCCAGCCTGGAAGCAAGGGTCCTCTCTCTCCACTGGGACTCCCACTGGACCACAGCCTCCTCCAGGTATCCACCTGCTCCAACATGGGGCACCTCCCCCACAGGCTGCAAGTGGATCTCTGCATCCCCCGTGGACCCCATGGGCTGCAGGGGACAGCCTGCTCTGCCATGGTCCTCACCATGGCCTGCAGAGGAATCTCACTGGTGCCTGGAGCACCTCCTCCCCCTCCTTCTCCACTGACCTTGGTGTCTCCACGTTGTTTCCCTCACACGTTCTCACCTCCTCCTCCTCTGGCTAGAAACAACTGCCTGTGCACTTTGTTTTCATTTCTTCTTAAATATGTCATCACAGAGGAGTTACCACCATCTCTAATTGGCCCAGTCTTGGCCAGCAGCATGTCCATCTTCAGAGCCATCAGGGATTTGCTCTGCTGGACATGGTAGAAGCTTTAAACAGCTTCTCACCAGAGCCATCTTTGTGGTCCCCCCGGTACCAAAAACCAGGCCAAGCAAAACCAACACAGTGCTGAAAGCCAAGGTAAGTTAGAAAAGACTGCTTGATCCTGCATACCGAGTAACAGAGGGAATTACTGGACTCCTCAAATGGGAGGACAGAATAACCAAAAATATTACTGGAAATTGTTTGATCTACAGAAAAGTCAGTAAAACTCACATAAAGAAATAAGCCTGAAAAAAGAACAGTACCATAAAACCCTAAGGAACAGATCTGAAATATGAAAGGCTTAATGGCACCATTTTTGTTAAGATTTACTAAGATTTTGTCAAGATCCCTAGGCAGAATTCCGGCCACAACCCAGTGGGGGGGAAAAAAAAAAAAAGCCATGAAGAATATAGGACAGTGGTACCCTCAAAGGTAACAGCACTTTTACTCCAAAGTATGTGCCCTCAGAGGCTCCTTACACAGTACTGCCTAAGAAGTGCAACTATATCCCTGCCATTACATGCCACCCTGACCCTGTATAGCTTTGTACAGAAAGGCGCAGTAAAAGAAACACAGAAATACTCCTCAAAGCACTGACGCCCTCAGCTGGGAAAGGAAGTGCAAGGGACAAGAAGTAAGAGTATCTGGACCTCCATGTCCCTGAAAATTGTCACAAGAAATGAAACCTGAGATGTTTTCTTCATATATAATTCTTCTCCTCCAAAACAGGTAGAATTCTTTTTCTTCCACAATGAAGTGCACACATCCCTGTCAAGTACTTAGGGGGACGTCGATGGTGCAAGACTGCAAGAAATAGGCAACAAAAGGAAAAAGACCCAAAAGATTTCTGAACCCCACCTCATATGTTGAGGACTCCCTAAATCCAGAATGGTGCAGAAGACTCCAGATATTTGGGAATGCTCCTTTTACCAAGGTAAGATTCTTCTAGTCCTATCCCTCTTTTTGTGACAGTGCTTTATACAGAGCAAATCTCCATCATCCAGTGTATAAATCCACCAAAGACCTTTTATGCTCCACATCTATTTCTTTTCATAGTGCTTAACAACAAAAACCATATCGAGCATGTCCCAGGACCTCAAAGTCAGCAGCTGCTGAGTCAGCCAGGTAAAACAAAGTATTCCAATATGGACACAAAAGGTATTTGGGGAACTGATTGAAAGACAGGTTTTATTCTAAAGAGGCACATTTCCCAAGTACCCCTGCATCAGAAGTCAAAAACACTATCTGGACTCACTAGCCCAAGAAGGCTCAAGAGGAGAAAACAGGAATGTCACACATATAGGTGCTACATGTATTCTTAGTAAAAGACAGCTATTACCTCAAGAAAGGACTTACTTCATTCTCAGGACAGAAAAATGTCAACTGTACACCACTGAAACAGTCTTTATGCCAGCATCATCAGTCTAGTGTTGAGATACTGTTACTTTAAAAAATCATGGATTCTAAGAAAAAGCCTCAGGTGGTGTGGATTATTTTGCAGAAACACATTCTCTTCATCATTTTCAGGCTCTTCTTTTATATAAAGTACACTGATTTTTTTTTGTGTGCACATCTCAAAATATTAATTGCCTCCTGTGTTGTAGTCTTCCAACTTTACTGAGATTCCCTTTATTCCCTGTACTCATGTACTTCAGTTCTCTTCCAATTACACATTTTTTCATGACTGATGAGCTCCTGTACAGCTCTGTCCTGTACAGGCAGGATAATAAATAGCAGAGCATGGCATGACTCAAGTCACGGAGAGAGAAAAGAGCCTACTCGCACATGCCAGCTCTTACAGCAGGAAAAGAATTAGGTTATTCAAGGCACTCTCTTCTGTACTCAGTGAGTTTTTAATGAAGCTGGTTTCAAAAAATGTCAAGACAGAACAAAGACAACAGCTTTTAAAAAATAAAAACATTTCTAAGAACCTTTACAGAAATTATTAACAAAACAGTATACCATAATTTGATCAAGATGACTTATACTGCAGGTCCCATTTTAGTGCCCTTCCCTATATTTAAATATTAACACCAAATAAGACTTAGTGGTATTTCTAAAAAGCAGATACATTCTAAGCCTTCAGGAATCTTATATTTGTGAATATTTCTTTTCCCCCAGCTGCCTTCAGGTTTTCACAAGCTGTAATGTGTCTAAATTTCAAAACATATTAGGCTTCATAAATGCCACCAAATGCACAAATTTTAACACTCCAGCTATTAACATCACATTCTGTTACCACTGAGCTGCACAAGGAGCTGCACACCAGCTGTGAGTATTCCTGCTCCCCCTCTCACAGAAGGCAGCAGACATGTTTTGCATCGAGACTTGCAAATGCAAATCTCCGTGCAGTTCAAAATTTTGTGCCGTCCCTCTGGCTGAAGGGACACTTAATGCACTTCACTATGTAAGATGCACTTGAAAAATAGGCACTACATAAGGTGTATTTGAAAAATGGGCAACAACATCCAGTGAGAAGCAATCTGGATTAATGAATTCTTTAATACTCTGTGTATTCATACCAGTGATTTGCTAAAGACACCAATCAAACAGAATGATGGCATAAAGATAAGATGCTTGGGAATAATTCAGTACAACTGGAACCAGTAATCCTGCTGTGCTTTGTATTATTATATGATGAGATGTTTCTCATGGGCAATTATTGATAATTGGAGTAAAGCATCTGGTATTAGGAGTAAGGCTAGAGAAGGGCCTGCTAGTCACTGATGTCTAGAGGGAGTAATGACCATAGACAGGTGGAATTAATGAAAATGCTACAAAACATTTAAGGTTTGGCCATCAAAAGCCATTTCAAATGCTAACATTCCAATGAGGAATATAACACATTTTAAACAAGGACATGTTTGCTTCAGCAGTATTTCAGTTTGGTGCCCTGCTTCCCCTTCCAAAACACCTTCATATGGCACAATTTTTTATAAAAATTTTGATTCCTTTTTCTTCAGTAATAATTTAATCCAGTTGTTGCCCTCCTTCTCTCTCTTCTGACAAAGAACAGAAATCAGTATGAAATCCAGTTCAGGCAGTAAATGTTTCTGCAATACCACCTTGTGCAAAGGCTATCATGAGTGAACAAGTAACTCTATAAGCAGTAGTTGAAATAAATAACTCCATAATCAGCAGCTGAACATCAGCTTTGCAGATATACTTGGTTGATTATTAATGCCCTAAGCAATCACTTCCTGTAGCACTGCTGAGTCCTGACCAAACTTTCACTGAAATTGTTACTACTTGCGGGAGAAGGACTATGCCATATTACCAGTGACATGGAAAAACAAAAACCTGCTTTGAGGCTTTGCAAAGTTTACAAGCAATCAAGTCAACAATTACCTGACAAAATGTGATTTTGTTTTATACAGAGCAAAGCCTTTACTCATCTCATTGGAAGGATGGCGGTGTGGTCTGGCAGCTCAGCCACAAGGCAAGTGGGATGCAACAGCTTTCAGGTGTAACTCAAGGAAGATAAAAGCAGCAGCCACACAGACTGAATGTAATGTCACAATCTGCATTCAGCCAGCAACATTTTTTAGAAACAAAATACTAATTATTAGCAACAGACAACTGATGAACATTGGCATTTCTTCATGTTGAGGACAGTTCTGAATGGTTAGTAAAGCCAGGTTTTTAAGTATTAGGGCAATAGAAAACTTATTGAAACTTGTCTATGGCTACCACAGACTAGTTTTCCAAAGAACACCTCATAGTTAGAAGTTTTAAGTTCTCTGATTTATAAACCAGATTAAAATACAAGGTTTAAAGCAAAACCTGACTTATTTACATAGTTTACAATCACAGAGTCTGAGGGAGTTTTTCCTGATATCTGGAAAAAGGCAGAAGCTGCAACCACATTGCAGAAAGATGCTTTGGAGAATTACAGGCCAGTTTACCTCAGTTCAGTTTCTGGGAAAGTCATGAACCAAGTCATACTGTAAGCCATTTCTGGAGAATGAGATGGAGATGATGATGTTAGCAATAGCCAAAACAGATCTAACAATGGTAAATCATGCTTGATCAACCTGACTTGCCTTCTAGGATGAAACAGCAAAATTGGTGAGTTAAGAACAGAGCAGTACCTTAACTTTAGCAAGGCATGTGTCTCAGGGTGATTTAAAGATGACATTCTATTCCTGATTGTCTATTTTATGCCCAGAAATGGGTCCTGTCATTTTAAGCTGTTATAAATGAAGTCATGGAGTTGGCTTTTGTAAAGGGTTATGAGGTATTTGTTATGGCTATTTGTTAATGGTTGTGTATACATTATGGCTACCTCTATAGATTTGTTGGGCCTAACTGAGAAATGTTATGACTACCTCCATAGATTTGTTGGGGCTAACTGAGAAATGTTATGATTACCTCTATAGATTAGTTGGGGCTAACTGAGAAATATTATGGCTACCTCTATGGATTTGTTGGGGCTAACCGATAAATGTTATGGTTTACCTCTATAGGTTTGTTATGTCTAATTGTTAATTTGTTGTGGCTAACTTAAATGTTATGGTTAAGAAAGGGGAGAGCTGGGCTAGCAGCTAACCTATCAGAAGACCCTAGAAAGGATGAGCCAATGAAGACTGAAGACAAAGAGCCAATGGGAGCACCTGGAGGAGGCAGGGTTAGGGGGTTATAAAAACTGAATCCCCTAGCCAGAAGGTGGTGCCTCTGGCTTCCCCCCATCAGACGCTAAGCACCCAGCGCTGTACCCTCTACTTTGTGGAACGAATTTTTTTCGTTTTGTCCTCTATTATCTTTTTGTTAATAAATGTTTAAAATTTTACAACAGTTTCTCACAAGCTGAGTTCGGGGGCAGGGCAGGAGCCAGGGGAGTTCTGCAGGTTTTCTACAAACCCTCACTTCTGGTGCACTCAGTATATGTGCTGCGGACACCTGTTACATTGTTGCTCTTAGCTAGCTTGGCTCTTGCTAGCTAAGGGAAACAGTTTTCCCTGGACTGCAACAGTAATCTTCTGTAGCAATGTGGTTTTTTAGGATTCCATGTGGCTTCCCTTTGTCCCCCTGCCCTGGATGTTATTGGTTCTTTTTGAAATATGCATCCTGCTGTACCGGGAATCTATTGGTGTGTTCCCTTGCCTGTCTTGCCTTCAGACCTCCCGGGACTGGCTCCAGGAGAGCTAGTCCCGCCCCCTTCCTTTCCTTTATAAGCCAATGCCTGCGTCAGTTCGGGGTCTCCATCTTCGAGCTGTCAGCCCTTCCTCCCATCCCCCGCTCTCTTTCCCCTTTCCCGTCCCAGCACCCAACCTAAAGACCCCAAAATAAACTTCCTTGGCAGAATGGAGATGGATTCCAGTTCGTTCTTTCGTCCCACCACATTTCCTGCAGAATTTATGTGACCGGAGACTTGCGCCACGCTGAGCGCACCCAGGGAGCCGCCCCGCCCGAATTTGGTGGAGATACACACCCCAGGGGCCTCGACTCGGGGGGATGCCGGGTCCTGCCACCCTCCCGCAGTCAGATACATCAATCTTCCAGCAGCTTCTGTGGTTTCTCCTGAAACTCTTCAGCTTAGCTTTTGTCTGAGATTGTATCATCAGCAGGGGCCATCAGGCACCCACCAGCGGGGATGCCACGGGGGCACCCCATCTCAGCCAGACCTCAAGAAAAGCTGAACCAGCGAAAGAAGGGACTTTAAAATCCACCAGCTTCATCTGCAGCAAAGAGGAGACCAACAACATCAGAGTTCACCAGGTTCCCATCTGTTTTTCTCATCCCCAACCTGCTGTGTGGACTCTGAACCATTGGTCATTTTGTTTTTCCCTAGCACGTGGCCGGCGAAGTTTTTTTACCCCTTCTCCTGGCATTTTTTTGGGTTTCTTTGTTCTGCTGTGGGCGTGGGTGTAGATGTGAGGGTGTGGGCAAGGTTCTGAAGGTTCAATATCTAACAGTTATTAATTTCTTTTGTGTTGTGTGGCACTTCGTCAATTTTTTTTTTCAATTTCACCAACCAATATTTATTTCATATCAGCAGGAATGGATTGCTAAAACCTCTTTTCTTAGAGGAAACACTCATTCCAGACTGTTTTCTCCTAAAACTTGTCTCTAAACCAAGACAGCATGCAACACCATCTCCCCTTGCAACATCTTTGTATCCAAGTTGGAGTGTTATGGTTTTCACGGATGCAGTCCTAGTTGGGTGAAAAACTGTGCTATGGAGCTCAACAGCTAATGGCTCATGGCTGTAATGTACTCACAGCCATATTCTGCCTGGAAGGAAATAAAAAGTATCACATATCTCAGGGCTTCTTTTTGGCACTGGTTTTGTTTAACATGATCTATCATTGAGGAGAAGACAGTACATTAGATTAGAGAAATCACCTGCCTCACTGAGTAGGCAATTTTTTGGACCCACTCCAGATATTAAAAAATAGTTTTTAAAAGAATCACGGCGCAAATTTCTGGCTTCTGTCAGTAAACATGCTAAGAGAGGAAATGGGACAGTACTCCGTTGACCAAGACCCAACTCTCCATAAACATCCTGCCTTCAAGGGTAGGATGTGAAAGTAATGGCTGCTACTAATGATGGGGCAGAATTTCTCCAAATAGCTAAGAAACAAAAGCTCTGTATTACATAAGGTCACTAACCCTCTCATGAGAGCACCTAATAATCCAGAAGTCAGTGTAACATACTTTCTGCATTCAGTGAAAGTCAACAATTTCTTTGAATGCACAATGCCACATAAATATTTAATATAAATATTATTACCTACAAAAAAACCTCACCTTCTTTCTAACAAAATTGCTCCTCTCCAGTTCTCATTGTAAGAATTAACTGAGTGAACACAAGAGTAGTTACTGAGGGCTGGTAGAAGATGTTCATATTTTATCAAGTGATTAATTCCAACCTGTTTCATTTTTTTCTCTTTGTTGTTAGAGTCATTATGGACAAAAACCAAGTCACAATTAATACGTAAGATCACGTTCTATTGAGAACTGAATCCTGCCCTTAAGGAATAATATAAACAGTATTTTCCATGCAAATACTGAAGGATATAGAATAATATTTGCTATTTGCACAGAAATATAAAAAAATTTATGCTCAGAAACACTGCATGGTGTCATAGTCTAACCCATAGTATTAGAATGGAGATTTTTTTAAATAAAAATTCAAATACCTTGTATCACATCAACAGATAAAAAATAATTGAGAGAGTAAATGGAGTGAGTAACACTAAGGAGTACATTAAACTCTACAAGAACACTAAATATATCATATTTTAGGCATACAGTAAGGATGACCCAATAAGATGGAATAAATCAAGATTAACCAATGGAGTGGAATATTTTGTAATATATCTAAAAGGTCTATAAAAGCTTATTTTTATAATGAAATCCTTTGCAGACATCTGCCCCTAGTCAAAGTGTCTAGTTGAACCACCACTGAAAAGAATTTAATGGCAAAGCATCTATCCCAAATGTGTAAGACAACACAAGAATTATATTAAAGAAATTAAAGTCATATACTTTTATGTGTATGTTTGACAATGTGTATATGAGCTGAAATCTACCTTATGAGTTCCATACAGAGAAAACATTAAGTTAGCTTAAGTGGGCACTGCTCAGGAGAACCCAAATTCCATTTGGACAGAGTGACACACAACACTGGGAAGCAGACAGCTTTAAATAGCAAGTTAGCAAACAATCAAAAGCTAAAACTTTCAAAAGAGCAGGTGAAAATTGACATTGTACTGTGCAGTTCCTCTGACATCAGCAGCAAGGCAACATTGCAGATAAACCTCAAGCTTTGTTGGTAACCACAAGTAGAGAGTAGACGCAAAATGTGCTCCACTATAACATCTGTTGGTGGTGCTGCTTCCTCTCCCAAATGGCTCTGCCCTAACTGCCCAGGAAGCTGAACTTCTCTCTCAATGCTCCTCTTAAAAGTCACACAGACTTGTCAACAAACTCATAACATACTCAGGCCAAGATTGACTCAACAGGACAGCAAGAGCCTTGCTTGCTTTCGAAGTCAAATTGCTACCATGAAGTACTTCACCTTTTAAGGGGATGAAGATGATGAAGGGACAAGAGCATCTTCCTTACGAGGAAAGGCTGAAGGAGCTGGGGCTGTTCAGCCTCAAGATGAGATGGCTGAGAGGGCACCTCATCCATGTCTGTCAGTATCTGCAGGGAGGGGTCAGAGCATGGACCAGGCTCTGCTCGGTGGTGCCAAGCAATGAGACAAAGGGCAACAGGAAGAAACTGATGCACAGGAAATTCCACCTGAACATGAGGAAGAACTTCTTTACTATGCAGTGACTGAGCACTGGAACAGATCACCCAGAGAGCGTGTGGAGTCCCCCCTACTAGAGATATTCCAGAATCACCTGGATGCAATCCTGTATATTGTGCTCTGGGATGATCATACTTGAGTAGGGAGATTGGACCAGAGGATCCACTGTGGCCACTTCCGAACTCAACCAGTCTGTGATTCTGTAAACAGGATTTAATTATTCAAATATGAAGTCTGTTAGGACTGTCATGGTTAAAAAGTCTTTCTAAGATACCCTGCCTAACCAAAACTTCAGACCACAGCTGCCAAAGCAGGTATTTAGGCACTTTTATTGCAGCATAGCCCTTCTTGCTCAGAAAGAAATCTGAACCTGCCACCATCAGACAAAAAGAGTCAAACAAGTTGATTTTCCAGTTTAACGAAACAAATACTTTCTTTCTAGCAGTACTCAAAAAAAACCCCAAAAAAACAGCTTTGCCAAATGAAAGGCCACATCAATGAGTTCTTCATCAAGTTTTCCTCAAAACTGCTATTTTATCTCATTTCATCCTCAGCTACAATTGTCATGTGATAAGGAGAAATCTTTAGAGAATAATTGGAAATTCTATGGCAGAGAGACAGATGATAAAAAAGGGTAATCTAGACATCAGTGCCACAATAAGGTATCATCTACTGAGACGAAATTTCTAAGAGGAATGTTTGGGCATGAGTTATTTCACATCTCCTGGTGTGACACACAGGCCAAAACACAATGAAGACACTGTTCAGACTTTGTCCTGTGACATGCAGTTGACAACAAAAGGACTTTTGGCCAATGAGCAGTCTCATAGACACCTTCCCTACAAGCCATATTGCAGAAGGAAGGGAGAGGGACAAACAGGAAGAAGTGGCTCCTCAAAGCACTTGGAAGGATCTGAAAGGCATCCTCCCAGTCCTCCAACGTCCTTAACTAAAGTAGCTGAACACAACACAGTGCATGCTATGTTAGAGAACATTTCACTTCAGAGCTTTAGCTCTGATAATATGCAAAACCCTGCTGTAAACTGGCTCTGTTTTAACAGACCAGATAACAGTAACTGTACGCAGGCAATTGCTCACACATAGTAAAATGGCATAAGCATAACTTGAAATTACACTGTCCATTTTTTGTTAGAATATAGAAGTTATTCTAGAAACACTTTGACATAAGAGACATTGTGTAAATTGAGGGCAGTTACATATATAAAAATTTACATAAAATCCTACAGCTGCCTATCATTTCAGAGAATTTCACAAAAAGGAAAGGTGCATGACAATTCAGTATTACGTCTTTATGACATGTCAAATTAACTTAGGGTATCACTGTTAGTTAATAAAGGAGAGCAAAGGAAGCAGTAAAAAGGCTCTGGGTGGGCTACAGAAAAATATTAGATTAAGATTCAATTAGATATTAATTCTAAAATCCTTGTTTCCCACACTAACTGAGAAAAAAGTGACATACAAAGTGTTTCTTATCTACAGAACGGAGCAAAAGGTCATGAGGAGAGGAAGTTCACACTGTAACTAGAATGAAGTTTGACTTTTTTTTTTTTTTTTTGGCCAAAACATGAAGATTTAGAAGGAAAAGAACATGAAAGATTTATTACCTCAGTTTTCTACACTAACAATACAACATTCATTGTGATTTACATATGCTATGTTTTCTGTACTCGAAGTTAACCCAGTATTTTAGAACATAAAACCTGAGAGAACTAGGAAAAAAAAACAACCTGGGTAGCCAAATGTTTCATGGGTCATTGATGAGCCCAGGAGCTTACATTTTCACTAAATTGTGAATATAGGCTTTTCAATCATAGGAAGCTGTGTCAGGGGAGGTTTAGGTTGGATATTAGGAAAAGGTTTGTCACCCACAGGTGCCTGGGCACTGGAACAGGCTCCTCAGGGCAGTGGTCACAGCACCAAGGCTGACAGAGTTCCAGAAGTGTTTGGACAATATTCTCAGGCACATGGTGACATCATTGGGGCTGTCTTGTGCAAGGCCAGGAGTTGGACTCAATGATCCTGATGGGCCCCTTCCAACTCAGGATATTCTATGATTATAGGGCAGGGTGCTACTGTTTTAAGCAATGTATATAAGGTAGTCCTTTTCCCAGAGGGTTTGTAATCTCTGTTGGGTAGATCCAGACATCTGTAGTCACAGAAGTTCATAATGAATAGTCAGTAATCTTCTAACATATTGAGAACATTAACATGGGAAAGATAATGACTTGACAAAATAACAGATATTCAGAAATCGTGCCCTAGCTTAAACTATAATAAAAAGGAATAAAAACACATCACATATAAGATCAACTCAATTAGGAACAGCTAAAACTAAAATAAAAACCAGCCTCCTTCAAAGCATGGAGGCTCAGACTTACTAAGAAGACGCTGCTTATGTACTCACCTGAGTACCTTCCGGAAAAAGAAGTAGAAGCCAATACTACTACAGAGTCAACATTATTTCATGTTACCAAAACTAACTTTGATATCAAGTGGTTAAGATTCAATTTTCTGTTGACCTAGCTGCAATGATCTAATAGAAAAAATGGGTAATTAAAATATTTTACACATCAAGAACTCACTGACAAAGCCACTGGGAATTGAAGATCAAACACAGCAATGTATAAAGTAAGTAACTTCCAGTAACCATGACCCTCTTTCATTATCCCTAATACAGTTTTTTGCTGTCTTTCAGTATTTCAAACTGAGCAATTAGGAAGCATTTTTAATGGCTGGGTTAAGTGCATCAGCTTGGCTACAGAACTACAAACTCTTAAGATATAACTCTTACCTATCAATTCTAATTTTTAGGTACATACAGAACAATTCATTACTAGAAAACAAAAACAGAAATTCAGGAAGTTAGGAAGAAGGATTATTACTAAAGTTGTTTTTCTTTTTTGGAGCACACTCATGTTCTACTAAAACTGAAGGACTTTGTATTAGCTTCATTTTCACATATTTAACTGGAACAAATTCCCCTTTAAGATCCCTTAATGATCATTAAGTTTCCATGTGATTCTGAACATCCTAAAACGCTTCTCAACTTGAGGGCCAGTAAGAAACTTCAAGATGTAAGAATGAAGTTTAACTCAAAAAAATGCAGAACTGCTTATACATGCATTAATACACACGTAATCGCTCATCACGAAAGGCTATACTGCAATTAGTGAATCAGCAGTCCTTCCCGCTAACAGCATATCAAATCTATTGTGTTGATTTTGTTAACAAAGAGGCTGTGGGTATCATTAAGATATGACCTCACATTGTCCAGTCTCAGACACAGCAGCATTCCCATGAAATGGCAAGCTGGGATTCCAGGGCTGGCATGATCTATTTATAAATAGATCAAATCTAGAAGTTTAAAACCAAACTGGCCATAGACAACTGCTCTGTAGAACCAGATTTTTCCTTTCCACCATTTTGCGACTCCTACACAGGCATTTTTTCCCACTTTTAACCCAATGAAGGCAGAAGTGGAGAAGAGCATAGTCCATTTCAAATAAACCAATGCAAGTTTTCTTACGGAGAATAAATAAATAAGAGCATAGGATTAAACAAAAATTCCCATCAGATGCTTGCTTTGGTAAGTGAATGTCTGTATTCCCACCCCTGGATACCACCATTGTTCTTTCTTTAGCTTCCTGTAACAATAGGGATAAGTAACCTACAGAAATTTATGACTCCTCCTGTGCTAACAGGCAAAGACTGGCAGGCAAATGGTGGTGGTAGGAGAAAAATAAGAGCTCACTCTAGAGGGGACAGAACACCTACCCATCAGCAGCTCCCTAGCTTCCTGAGGCCAAGTGAGTGGCTCCTCAGAACATCCACCCCCATCCCAACCACTTACCCTCTGCCTGACCTTCACACAGCTTTCCAAGGACAAAAACCCCACATACAGTCAAAATGGTTCCTTTAAAATATATACTACTGCTCCATTTGTTTTGGCAGAAGACCTGGATAGAGGGCTGATAGCTGTAGTCTATTCAGCTCTCAGTTTTCAGTGCTGTTGACAAACCACATGTCCAGCTTTAAAGAGCTTCAAGAGAAGTAAACTTAAAAAAACCAAACAATCAAAAAACCCAAACAAAAAAAGCCCTGAAGAAGTCACAGCCAAAAAAGGTTATCAAAAGTATGAATTGATGGAATTTGGAACGGATGGAATTCTGATTAAAAAACATCAAATACAACTGCATGAGAAAGACCTCAGTGGAACAGGGCAGGCAGACAGAGTAGCCCCACAATCATAGCCTCCCTGGAAGCCTCTGCACAGGAAGGGTTGAACTATGGTCAGAGGGTCCCTTAGCTTCCCCTTTTTCTAAGTTTTGAGCTCTTTTTAACTTTACCAATAGTCTTTCAGCACTACTTTTTGAGGTTAACTCTTTCTATATAAAGCATGGCAGAAAAAGCAGGAATACCTGCTTTTAATCCCCAGTACCTCAGCATGGGCTGTTACAAGTGACAGAAAACTTAGTCAAACTAGCTTTGGTCATTCAAGCAGGAAAACTGATTTTTCTTCTTAAGCTCCTAAACATAAAAAGATTTACTACAATGTCTAACACTGTCTTTAGTAGATAGCTATGAAAAAGTAACACATGCTGGTGACCACTCCCTGTGAGCTGTTCCTGAAATGTGTACACTACCTGTTTTGGTTTCTTTTGTCCATTGTAAGGAGACAAATAAACATATAGTTTTCCATGCTTACCTATAAGAAATTATTTTACTGCTTTAGGAGTAGATCTGCAGAGCTGTGATGTTTGAGATCTCAAAAAGCTTTTGCGTTGTGACCTGTTCTTAATAAAACCTTACTGTAACCACCAAACAAGTAAAACATATGTCCATCCTAAGAATGCACAGAAATATACAAGTTCAGAATTCTTTCTTTTTCTGGTCTAACTATACAAAAACTAGATGGTTTACATTTGCTCTTAGTCATACGTAAACATACATTCTGGTCATCAGGAGAATGTTAATTTTGCTTTATCTCTGCACTTCAGGGTTTCTATGCCTTCAGCTAGGATCTGACTAACCCAACAGCTGAACCAATGTTTAGCTTGAGTGAAGAGGTGGAAGCCTCCAGAAACAGAGTTGAGACTGCCCAAGGAAGTTTTTGTGCTGCTGGAGGGCGATCTCACTCAGGATTTCTCTGCCTGCTCCCTACTTCTTTGTCTAGCTGACAGTATTTCATCCCCTGAAACATGCCAAAGGCCACTGTAATGGTTTATAGTCCCGCTTGGAGAAGCAAATACTTGAAAAGACAAAATTATAAACCATGAGGCAACAGAGCTTCTTAGAATTGTAATAAACCAATAAATTTGTTATTGCTTCTATGAATGATCAGTAACTCAACTGATACTTAACAGCCACTTTTTTCTGTGTTACTAAAGCTGAACATAAAATCCAGGCCAGAAGAGTTCAGGTATTAACACAAAACCATTTCTATTCACTAAAGCATATCAGGGCATGCTCCTAATTTCACCACTGCAGAGAAGTGCATTTAAGAACGCATGTTAAGTATTGAGGCCCTGAAAGCTTGCGGCAACAAGCTCAACCATGAGGACCCAGGACCCAGAGAAAGCTCTGACTGCCAGTACAACACTGAAAAGCTGTTGACATGCAACCAGCAGAGCCGGACCCAGACAGGGACCTGGCTGGAGAGCTTGTACAAGGCTTTGCTGCAGTGGGAGGAAGCCAATGTGGACACCTCACTAACCCTGCAGAGGTTGCAGTTTCACAAAAAAAAAAGCCTGGTTTTCTCATCCGCCTGCCAGCACTCTACCAAATATACCACTAGTAGATAGGAATTCTGTCTGCGAGACAGCAAAGAGATGAAATATTTCCCCCAGTGAACAGTTATGACTTTCACTGTGCCTAGGATTTCTCTCCCTCTGGCCTCTCCACTGAGCAATTCAGATTGTCAGTATTTATGGAGATCCTCTTCTTCCTGTCAGCGGAACTAGTCATGTTGTAGTTGTGTAGGCTGAAACTGAGAGATTTTTTTTTTTATTTTAGGAACAGTGTGGTGTGAGGTGTGTCTGCATCACTTACATGGCTGAGCGGAGACTGAGGCAAGCTGGAGGCAAATAGCTAAACTAAACAGGGACAGGAAAACTCCAGGACGATTATTTAATGTCTTTGTTGATTAAGCACTGCACGGAAGAAACAGTGGAAAGTGTTTCCAATTACCCAGAAGAGAAGCTCTACCATTGCAATAGAAATAGGTGCAATGTGAGTTTAGAAGAGGAAAAAACAGCAAGTTTTGCCACGTAACAGAAATATACAGGCACTTCACATGCTTGTGTGAGAAAATTCCACCACTGAAGTTGAAAGTAAACTACTAGAAGAACTACCAATTTCATGTATCTCTACTTAAATGATTCATTCCAGGCATAACCTCAGTGTTTTCTTTGATATAACTGGCTAGGCATGCATATCAAAACTTGTGTGTGCCTTTTCTTCTGACATCAACAAGTGGGTAACTTCACAAATTGCTAGAGTAATAAAGGATGACAAGTTTATAAATATTTTCAAATATGTTTTTGTTAAAACCAGAAACAAAAGCCAGCTTTTCCCTACATAACCAAACAACAAAATATATTTGCCATATAACCTAGTCCACTTGTTTATGAACAAACAATTGCAAGTAATCACATTTTGATTGACAGAGGCTATATACACAATGAGATGCCAATACATCTGGATCCTTCCAACACTGGGAATGCAGTGCTTAGCAGCATACATTAACAGGATAATGAGGCAGAGCCACCCCTGAACATGCACTTTACACAGCAGTTAATCCCCTGTTAATCCCCCCTTTGCCACACCTAGGTATATCCTGCCTGCCGCGCCCATATAGTGATCCACAAACACACACATAACTGAGCTTCTCCTCTCTATCCAGGGTTCAGGGTGTATTTCACCAACAGAAAATTAAATTTCATCTATTCAGAAAAGCATAGCCACACTTTTATCCAAGGTATGCAAAGAATCACATAATTGAGACACGGATGGCCTTCTCCCACCACCAGCAAGGAACACAGCGTGAATTACTGCATTTCACAGCACACGCTGCACAGATTCACCAGCTGCTTTTCCTCAGGCAAGCAGTGAAGACAGAAGAAAGTGCAAACTAGAACTGTTTATTGTCTACACTGCCCCAGCCGTGGCAAAAATCCTGCCCTCCTGCTGCAGCCATGGGCAGAGCTCCCACCAACACTTAAACGGATGGGTTTCCAGCCATTGTATTTTCCCAAAAACAGTTTCTGTAAAGCAAAGCAGGAATCACTGGTTTCTTGGCACGGTCTGGTGTAACCCTGCAGCTGTGCCACACAGCAAGTGGTGCAGGTGTGAGGATGGCATATGCACCAGAGACCAGGAGAAGGGAGTTCTGCAGATCTTAACTCTTCCAGCAGCACATCTCACAGCTCCTCATCTTTGCTGTGTACCCAAACACATTTGTAGCTCTATGTTAAGCACCACATCCCTCACTCAAAAAACATAATTCAACTCTTTAAGCTTTAGATTCAATTAGAACATTTTTAGGCGGAATATTTCTGTGGTCAATGCAAAGACACATGGCTGACTCAAACACGGGGCTTTCATTTAGCCTCGTTTAAATTAGTTTTCACGATCTGGTTGCATTTTCTTAAGAAAATATGAAGCTGTGTAATCTAATAAATCTGACGGGTGTTACTAAACTATACTACTACAAATAACTCCTGTAACTACCGCCCTGCACAAGTCTCAAAGAGAAAAAAACTGGAGCAGCCAACAGACAGCGAAGATGCTCCGGCCTGAAAGCAGCCATACTTCTGTCATTCATTGTTTCTCAACTGTGAAAAATAAATGTCACGATGGAAGAAATTACTGATCTGACTCAAGATACTTGAAGTGATCCTCAGAGCAACTCAAAATTAACTCAACCCTGCAATCAGCTGCCCACTGACACACTTTCTGTCGGTATCTTAATTCTTACCAGATGGATTTAAGAGTGGTCTAGGGCAAGGGTCTATTTGCACTAAAATTACAGAGGAATGGGCATTGGCAATGTCCAACTTCTGGCAATGCCCACTAATAGCTACAGCACTAAGAACAGCTGAGGCACACACAGAGCTGACAGGCAAGATGCAACTCTTAAAAAAAATATCTTTTAACACTGAAGAAGTACTAGGAGGAGAGAAAGAAACTTAAAAAGCTCTCTGGACTCCTTAGTTCTGTAAAAAAACAAGATTTAGGAAAAAGTATTCCAAGACAGACATAGTACACAACAAGCAGAGGGCTGGTTGACAGAGAAATTAGATAATGGCCACTGTCACCACTTTTCCTCCAGAGGAAATAATTATGTGGCCACCTATCCCTCAGTAAACCCTTGGGAACACCAGTGTCTAAGGTTTATTCTAGTCAGGGTCAAAATATTAATGTCAGCATACAAGAAGGGTAACAAAGACAACAATGTGTCAGACACAACTACGTAAGCGTCAAGGAAATCAGACAAAAAATAGCATATGCAGGGTTTTTAAAATAGAAAATAAGAGCTAAGGGCTAATGGGAGTGAAATGCTTAAACATCTTTAAAATTTTTGCCTCCAAAGCCTACCTTGCTACCTAAGACAGCAGACATACAACTTGCAATGATTTTTCTTTCAAAACTGCAACTCAGGGAAGACACCTTAAAAGTCCAAATCTAGTTCCTCACTCCTGCACAGAACTGAATATAGTCCTGTCCAAAAACTGATGAACTTCCTTCCACATGATTAGACTTCTTACTCCTTTACCAGAAGACTGTTGGAGCTCCTTATACTTGCAGATCAAATTTACTCATAGCCAATTTATATTCATTTGCTCTCATGATGAAATTGTCTTTTAGCTTAAATTAGGTTCTAAGACCTCCAGGGCACTGATCAAATCTACGTAAGGATAGAGTCCTGAGCCTAAGAGTTCCCTTTTCTTAATTCAGCGTTTTGCTTGTGATGACCATAAAATAAATAATAAAAATTAGTTTTTATAGTACCACTAGTATGATGTTCTTCTGCCACATCCCTAATTAGTGCAAGTGAACTAATGGAGTCTGA
Organism: Entomyzon cyanotis; assembly: GCA_024500445.1. Lineage (NCBI taxonomy): Eukaryota > Metazoa > Chordata > Aves > Passeriformes > Meliphagidae > Entomyzon > Entomyzon cyanotis. The sequence goes on from JAKEPQ010000756.1 coordinate 9,818,356, forward strand.
TCAAATATATCGTGATGAGTTCTAGGTCAGACTGCAGCTCTGCCTCACCTCTAACGAGCTGCTTATCTGTCTTTACATATATATCAACACTACAAGCTGATGTTTCTATCCTGACTATGAAAAACTAAAGAAAACACGGCAAGAAATGGGTAAAAAGAGCATGTCCCTTTTAGCATTAAAGCTTTTGGTGGAACCGACCAACTCAAGTCACATAGAAGTCTGGAAAAACACAAAAACCAGTAGATTCCTTCCTAGAGTCAGAATTCATAATTCCTAGATGCAGGTTCTTCTCCTCACCAAACGTCTTGAATTTGGTCTCTCCTTGATGATTTTTGCTCAGAATAAACTAGTCCTCAGCAGAGCCTCAGTAGCATCAACAATGATATAATGCAGGTTTAGAAGCACCTATTTTATATCTATACAAACAAACATCAGACCTTGAAACTTTACAAAAAAAAAAAATTTCCCTGATTTTACACACCTGCTGTTTTGGCCACACTGGTAGCATTTCTGTTGGTTACTCTTCAGTCCCAGCTTTGTTAAGGGCAGATCACGCCCTGTGTTTTACCTACTCTACAGAAATGAACCAAAATTCTAGAAACTTCGCATATATTTTTTTTAATTTCTTTCATTATTTATTTCATAGAATAACTGGTCTGAGCTGGTTTACATGCCTTTTAGCTGTCCTGGCTTACTAGAAAAGCAAGTCAAACTCTGAACTCCAGCATTTATCACAATTCAAATGGCAGTGGTAAAGCAACATACATAAAGCAATATATATAAAGCAACATAACTCATGGAATAACATCAAGAAAATGTTGTGCCTAGAATATTAATGAAAACAGCAAACTATGGATTCCATTTTCTGAATGCAGACAAAAGTAACGGTAAACAAAAAAATGAGGGCCCAAACCATCCTTTTAATTGATTAAAAGCACCAGACACAGCAAGCAACTGCTGCAAAAATAAAGTTGCAAAATGAAATGGGGGAATTAATAAACTGTCTTGTGCTCTGTCTCAACAAATAAAGATTCCCAGTCTTTTGTGGTAAGAGTCTAAGTACTAGATATTAAAAAAATTAATGTGAAAAAGAAGGATTTATTTAGGGAAGGGCAGGAGTACTTTCTTTCTAGATAATGCAGTTTCAAAGGACTGAACAACTGGACAAAACTCCCTTCAGAAAAGACAATAATTCTGAGGTACAGAAGATATTTATGTAGACTCTCTATCTTTTTCATGAAGAGACTGAAAAAAATAGAGCAGGAAAATCCAGACGAAAACTGAGTCACTTACCCAAACATCGGTACGGAACCACGATATGCGGGTGACCGTTGCACTGCTTCCATCCCCTCTTGCACCAGTTCTGTATCGTAACTGGCTGGTTAGCTTCAACAACATTGGTGATTTGCAATTCAGGGTAGACCTAGCATTAAAAGTTTAGAGAAAGAAAAATGTTATCACAAATATGTACTCTGGGTCACTGTCACACATACATGTAACTACACAATATTCATTTTCCCTCTCTTCTCCCTCTTCTGCTGTGTAAAATATTTATGTCAGAGTATGACTGTGTACACGTACCTGGAAAGCTGGTCTGTCAGCTCATCAGTGAAAACATGTGGCTGCCAGTTCAGAAAAATCATGGTGGTAACAGCTGACTGTCAAAATTATAACTTGGCCAGTTATACTTGACTAAGGTAAAGATCAGCTAAACAGGTGTCTCACGGTTAAATACCTTCTTCTCTGTGTCTAGGCTATTGCAAAACTCCATATACAGGTCATAACCTCCGTACAACTAAAATTAAGAGCATGTCTTTATGTTTGTCTCAATCATTTTAACAAACATCACAATTCCTTCCTGCTGCAGTCTGCATAGTACTAATGGTCTGTTGAAACAGTTATTCATATTCAGGTTTGCATCACCAATTTCTAAATTGCCGAGATCAAAATTCTGTCTGCTTTAATACCTCAACACACATCTACACCTACAACTATGACACCAGCAAACTTGCTGACTAATTTATTGGCGAACCACAACTTCATTTTTATTCCCCTCAGTCCCTTTATCCCATCCCCCTTTTCTACGCTAGCACAGCCTATAGCTCTGACTTTTGATTTTTCAAATTAGGAACCTAGCAGCCCTAACATGAAACTCAGAAAGTACTAATTTTCCTTTACCTTTCCTCAAGCAATACGAACCAATCTCCAACTTTGTCAGATCTGAGGATTTAGGTGCACTGAAAACTACTGTCTACTCATACTCACCAGTAGAAAAGAAAAACAAAAATAGGAACTGAAGTAACTGGAGATGGTCTGAAAACATCCGGCAGAGAAGGAACATAACCCCAACAAAGGAAAGCTGGGTTTAGAGAGAATTCTGAGAGTCCAAAACTGGTGCTTGGAAAACCAGTCTAAGAATCTTGACAGTCCTGCCTCAAGTAAAAAAGATTTGTTTTGATCATGGATCTCCACTGAGGTCATGGCATCTGAGAACCAGTGCCTCCTGGCACTCCCCTGATTGAAGGTTTAAAATATAATCATGGCAAAAATGAGTCAAGCAGCTTGAGCTAAAGTCTTAAACTTTAAAAGACACTAACAACAATATAGCCTTCTCAGATTTGAGATCAGTAGTTTTTAAATGAATGTGGCCTAGTCAATACACATGCAAACAACCAGAAAGCAATCAAAGCATGACTGGAAATAACTGGAAATAATTTCTACTTTCATTAAGAGACACAAACAGGCTAGTACAATTTTAAAATTGAACTGTATTAACAACTTAATGCACAAAACAAGGACAGGTACAATAACACCAAGGAAATTACTACAAAAAGAAACACTGCCTAAACAAAGCACTTTATGCTAAAGATCTTGAATATCAACCCTGCCTCCTATTTCAAAATATAATTTATTAATCAGATACTTCTTGCCTTGTGCAAGTACTTTATAGAATCCATCTTTCAGATCTTTGCCAGCTTCAAAAGCACCCTCAGCTAACCACAATTGATGGCTGAAGAAGCAGTGCAGAGGCTGAAGGTGCAGCCTGGGATGTTAACCCAGCACACAACACACAGTGACCTCAAAAAGCCCACAAGACAGAACTGCAAAGTGTGAAAGTTTGAAGCTTTACTTTCTTCCTTTTGTCAGCAGGTGGCCAAGGCTGATGGTGATTGTTCACATTACATACAGACAACCATTTTCACACTGCTTGCATAAAGTGGCTCCAGAGGAACTTGCTGCTCCTCCTGCTCCATCAGTGCTCCAAAAACTGAACTCTGAACTGAAACATCAAGGTTCATGGAAAGCTCTTGCACATGCTCATGAATCCTGTAACAGCACCGCTAAAATGGATTAGCAGGAAACTTCATACCTTAACTGCTGTGTAAATATTACGATGCAAGGCTCCATAGCTGCCTCAAGAGCTAACAAGCATGATGTGAGAGGAAGATCTGATTTTCTTCAGATAATTCCTTTAGCATTGTCATGCTGAACTCTCCCAGTTCACACTGCCACAAATGTCACACTAAAGTAACTGCAGCCCATAGTTATGTAATACTGGGTGCTGTCACAAGCCATGTGCTTGATATATCACAGTGTCAACTGACATGTTCTCATCAGGCATATTTAACATTGCCCAGGTTTAAGTGTCATTTGTCATCGGCAGAGGAAGTAAATGTCTTAAATGAAGACAACTAAAGAAATTTCAAAATGGATATACTGGAACATTTAAAAAAGAAAATTAAGACAAAAAACTCAAAACAATGTATTCACCCACATGAACATGTACATAGCTTTAAAGCAACAGAAAATAGGATTCTGATCCATGATTCGCTCCAAGCGAGCCCGGAGACACTTCAGAGAAAAAGTCAGAGAAGTGGGTATTTGTTTTTATTCGGTGCACCGGGTGTGGGGGATTCACTCCTCCAAACACACACACCTCAGTACCTCCAAAGACATGGTGTTACAGGTAAAATTCATAAATATTCATCACATTCCCTGGAATAGAGTGGTTGTACAAACTATTTCTCCGAAGTCATTAATATTATTAGCATGTGCATCACACATGCTCCGTATGTCCCAGTGGTCTTTGGAGAACCCCAAAAACCCCTCCAGGATGAAGGTCCCAGTAGTCTTCATCACAATGCACTTTTCACCGTTCTGTCTGGAGCATGCATAGTCCTTCGTGAGATGATTCAGCAGTTTCTTGTGCTGGCTTCAAATGGATTCTTTTGCCCCTCTTATCTTGATAAGATTATGGGAATCGTGTTTTTCTGGGTTTTTAGAATTTACATATTCTGCCTTATCTAATAACTGCTCCTTTCTCATCCACAAGAACAAAGACACACTTAGTTGCTTTCCAGAGATGAATTTCTAAAGACTAAGAGTGCACTCTTACTGTAGGGCCTTGTTGAAACAATAATATCAGAGGGAAAAACAAGTTCTTGTACTATTTTTATTTTTACTATTACCCAAATCCACCATTTTAACTGCTGGTTAGTAAAGTAGACCAAATGATAAGTAGTTAGCAGTACTTGTCAAAAATACACAAGGACAAAGAAATACAAAGAAGCCTCTTCTACATCAGTTACTAAACTCCTAATTTCTGCTGACAGCTCACACAAAGCTTGGCCCATCCTTTAGGAGAGATAACAGGCTTTGAATTTTATTATCATTAGGTTAACACCAGTGTATATGCCAAGGAGAGTTCCCCTCACTAGGCTTATCTAACATATTTGCTCTGAATTGAAGTGGGACCTACTTACTGGCACAGAAAAATGAGCCTTGTATTTATTTATAGTGTCCCTAATGAGCCACTGCTCCTTCTACAACATCAGTGCAAGCAGCGCTAGGAAAGTTTCAAGATACCTAAACATTCAACATTATTGTAACCTGCTGTAGAGAAATTCCCTTAATTCATCTTTACAAGAAACAGTAGAGGAAACAGAGATCAATGTAATCTAGAATACTTAACCAGCAATCAACAGTTACAGCTGTATCATCATTCACTTCCATTTTCATTACCAGGTCTCCTTATACACCAGCTGCAGAAACAAAAATCTAAAAAGCCACTCAGGCTACTCAGAATATCATATAATCTTGCTAAAACTCGTGTTTGCCACTACCAGATCTGATGACATACAGGATTTAGGACTAAAACGTAGACATCCTTAATAAAAGAAGGGGAGAAAATGAGATGAGAAGGCTTTTGGATAGAGATAGAGAAAATCTTTACCAATTACTGTCACAGGCAAGAGAGACTCAACTCGGGTAAAAATATTTTTAATTCCCAATTCAAGTAACTTAAAGGGGAAGTAGTGGGACAAGTACTGATCTCTGTCCAGTAGAAACAGCATGAAGCTGAGTCAGGGAAGGTTTAGGTTGGGTATTGGGAAAAGGTTCTTCATCCAGATGGTAGCTGGGCACTGGAACAGACTCCCTAGATGGTAGAACCAAACCTGACAAGACATAGAGTGTTTGGACAATGCTCTCAGGCATGCGCTGTCATCATTGGGGCTGTTCTGTGCAGGGCCGGGAGTTGGACTTTGCTGATCACTGTGGGTTCCTTCCACCTCAGGATAATCCATGATTCTATGAAATGGTGTTTGTATCTGTCTATATACAAAGGTGTTGATGATAGCACTAGCTGGATATATGTTACCCAAATGGAGATCAAAGACTATTTTGAAACAAATCTGAGAAAACCAAAGAGGGTACAGCAGAGGACAACACTAAAGCAAAGACGCAGCCAGGCCACAACCACAGCTGCCACTCTTGCAGCTGAGAGGCCTCTTGGCATGCTCACTGCAGGCAGGTGAATCCCCAAACCTCTCCTCTAGCGAGCCATCTTTGAGGATTGCCCTGATCCCTATAGAATCAAAGACTAGTTAAGATTGGAAGTGAGCTCTGGGGTTCATCAGGTCCAACCTCCCTGCTCAAGGAGGCCACCCAGAGCTTGCTACCCAGGACTATGTCCAGACAGCTTTTGAATATCTCCAGGGATGGAGACTCCAGAGCTTTCTGGAAAACCTCTGCCAGCATTCAAGTTACCAGCATTATACACAACTGAAATCTTTAAGAGAGGTAATTTTTGTGTTTTAAATTAATCTCTGATACATAATTATATAAATAAGTTTCTCCACCCAGTCACACATGCTCAGCACATCTTGGTTCAATCTTGAATACTTGAGCGTAATCATGAGGCAGCCATCTCTGATACTAAAAGACATTTAAATTCAAAGGCTTAGTATTTCACCTATTGATATCATCATGTCCCTCATCTGCTAGCGTAACTCTGACTATTCAGAGTATTGCTCCTTTTAACATATTTTCAAATAAAATTTTAAAAGGTTTTCAAGGTTAGCCGATTATTCGGGGACTAGTCACAAATTGAAATAGCAAAGCTATTTCAACTTACACCTTCAGTTTTAATTAGACAATCAAAACAATAGCAATAGAAATAACTATACATAAATCTCAAAGAACTATAAATGTATATGATTGGAATTAGTGGTACAGATTTGTTCTTACTTCTTGCACATAAGAATCTTTTCCTGTATATTCTAAAAGCAGAATCATCATAGAGAAGAGAACAAGATTCAGAGTAACAAATGGTATGAATTCCTAATGGAGTATGCTCCATCCATGGAAACTGTAAAATGGAACACACCTACACATACACACACTTGCACATAAACACACGTACATGCACCCCTTGTGAAATACAGGGTGGCATTACACCTTAAAATGAATTTAATGGGAAAAAAAAAAACCAAAACAAAACCAGTATCTCACAGAATGTAAAGCATAATCAGGAATTGGTATACATCTTCACCAACAGTTTGAAATGACAGACAACCTGGCAAGAGGCAAGAAAAAGTTATTTAAAATTAAGGTGGAAAATTAACACATAATCAATTACCATTTTTTAATTTAAACACCCTAGTATTTTTCTCCAAATTACATCCCACATCAGTTTGAATTCTGACTGCTCTAAATCAGAGATATGTATTCATTTAATTGCCAATCTGAAGTGAACATATTTTCCTATTGTTTCCTTCTATTCTTTCTCCTTTATCCTCCAGTTGTTTGCTCTACCTACTCATGATATTCTGGCTTAAATTAGATCATACATTTGTGAGTATTGAATCTTTCTTTTACCGTAAGTTTCAGCATCTGGCACAGCCAAGACTTTTAAGTCAGACTGAATTCAAAGGTAATATTTAGCTCTCTACTGTCACAAGGAGAAAATGCTGCTCAGTCTTTCAGAAAGCACAATGTCCAGACTCCCTGCAGCACACCACTGAACAATTCGTGCTGACACACCCTGTATCTGACAGGAATTTATGAGCTGGAATTCTGCTTGAAGTCTGTCTCAGGCAGTCAGTGACAGTATATACACAAAAAACTAAATCCAAGAGTGACTACAGAAATGCTAGAAAGGAATATTCATACAGATAAAAGAAGTGAAGAAAAAATTACAACAGTAAATAGCCAGAACAAAAATAAGGGCATTTTCAGCAGTTGCACCTTTAGCAACTGGAATCTTTTGAATACTTTGATTTACTTAAAGGGAAGACAGATCAAAGTAGGATGGAGTTTGATTACATCCAGACTTTCCTTGACTGATGTCCCCCCCAGTTTTCCTTAAATAAGAAAACAAACAACCAAACAAGTTGGTCTGTGGACAAGTTCACTCTCATCTGAACACTTCAATTCATGTGTTGAATATTCTATACTTAAAGTATCAACATTATTTTAATAAAAAGAACCATTCACAGAAATTATCAGAAAATCTGCTTTTTAATCACGGACATGACACAGCTAGCTATTTACCTCACTGCTTTAAATGGACAAAGGAAGGTTTTATCACTTCAGTGAAGTAATCTGCAGACAGTTACTACAAGCACAAAAATAGATTTACAGATTTAATAACCAGTATTTAGGAAGACTAGAGTCTTAAAATTGCTTTTGGAAAAGATCCTTTGACAGCAATGGCATCTGAAGGATAACTAAACAATGCTTCAACTATGAAAATAAGCTTTCAATTCCAGATTAACAAACTACAGTTGATCAAAAACTATGTCTATTCCTTTCTAAAGGTATATATAGAATCTACAAATATTCTGCTTCCCAGAATTTTGCACCAATGTGTTGAAGAGCAGCAACAAGCAGACATGCCACATTTATTTCCAGCTGTTTGGCATATCCATGAAGAAGGATAGGGTAATTATTTCTGTATGTCCATGCACACTGTCTCTGCAAGCTTTCCAATCTACAACTTGGAAAGCAGTGACACTGCAGAGTCCCAGATTAGCCGCAGCAGGAGCGGTGTCACATGAGAAGCAGTGACACAAGCACCATTGATGGTGGACTCAAGGCTGACACTGTAGATGGTGGCAGGCATCAACCATTTATTATCCCTCGGTACACTCTTTTATACCCTTTCTTCACATGCATAACAGGTATTCCTTATTACATTACAGTTGGTTAGCAAATTATCTGCAGATGCCTTTTCTAATTAGCCATACACAGTTGCATTCTCTGCTTCTTTTTCTCACAAAGTTGTTTATCTCTCTTGTTTAAGGGCACAGCTGTAACTTATTTAGGTCTAGGCTGCCTGCAGCCTTTTCCTATCTTACCACAGTTCCCCCTTTTTGCTTTTCAACCACAAATGCCATGTTTACCATTCCCTGCAGGGCCCTTGCAGAAAAAATAGCAAACACGGTACAAGCACCTTCTATGTAATTTCCACCAATTCCTGAATGCATTCATGAATCAACACTGATTCGTTTTCCAAATTCATATGGAACACACCATTAAAATCCTCACCCCTGTGCTCATGGGATAACAACAAAAAAATCAATAGCTGCGGTTTTGTGACATTACACTCCAATAAATTGAGAACTTTCACAGCAAGGAAAATGTATACTAACTTAGTTGGTTCTCAGCTGTATAGCATTTGCTTTATATGGAAAGACTACCAGAACACAATATAAATTAATTACAAAAAGGTGATACTGATAGTGTAACAACTCAATTTGCTGAACATAAAACCCACAAGCAGTGGCTATAACAGCCATGCAGTTTTCATTGTGAAAATTTACATGTTACATGACATCCATTCCCACCAGTTTCTCCTTTGGAAGTCAGTAGTGCTCTGGAAACTGAACCAAAACGTGTATCATTAGGCTGCTTTTGTCCACTGGAGATTTGCAGACAGACATGCTTTCATTGTAGATACACTTTAGGTCACCATGTTCCATCACTTCACCTGGCCTAGTAGATATGACAAGAACTTTGTTGTCCCAAGTATCAATTGTCTTTTGGAAACTACATAAAGCCTTTGAGAGTTGAATTCTCATTTCTGTGACTGTCATGCCCTCATGTCTCTGAAACACACTGTGATCTTGTTGATCAAGCACAATTATAACATTATTAGATTCCAGATCAGGCTCTTGGTCACTTTTTCAATGAAATATTATCTTCTGACCATCTTTCATAGCTTTGTCAACGTGAACTTCTATGATCTTTTTCTCTCTTACAACCTTATAGCCATTGTAATTGTCACACCTGTCCTTTAGATTTATTCTTTCACCTTGGTCTTTGCATTCTGGACAAATCCAAATTCCATTTGGATTTGCTGCACCATGCTAGGTCCAATCTGCTGAACTATAACTTGAATCCCTCTTCTTTTACACACAGAACATTTTTCTATTGCCCCTCTCTTTCCACCATAACTTCCACACCATGCACAAATAACAATCTTTTGCAGAGCTAGTTTTCTTGTAATACCGTTATAATGAAAAGGATCCCGCTCATCAGGGCTGTTGCCATTTTTTCGACTCATAGGGCATGTTGGAATTTGGTCTACCAAATTCAACTCTCCTGCTTCCCTAGCACGTTCATACAATCTTGTCCAAAACTTGTTTGGATCTGCCCCCCCACCAAGATGGTCACTTGCTCCAGTAAGAACATATCCCGCAGTGGAGGGGCGGCCAGCCGATAGCCCACCCCTCCCGACCCCACTGGCAGCGACAGATCGATCAAAACAGGCTCAGGGGCTTTGTCCTGGGGCCGTACTGTCTGTGCCACCTCTGGAGGCATTAGAGAGTTGTCACTGAAGTCTGGGGTGAGAGGGTAGCTCTTAGGCGATACTGGTAAAACAGGTTTTTGCACAGGAGCAGCCTCGGCACAGGGAGGAGTGGGAGGACAAGGAGACGAAGGGGAAGCGGCCGCAGCAGAGGGGCTGGCTGCTGGGGCCGTGGCGGCGGCTCCCCCTCTCTATTGGCTTTCATTTGCGGCAACGAGTTCCGAACTGAGCACCACAGTGTTAATGATTTTGTGGCTATCTCATCCTCCCTTGTAGCTGCCTCCTAGAACACTAGTCTTATTTCCTCCCACCTTTCAACCAAAGGGGCAGTTTGTACGTCTGCTCTTACCTTGTTTCTTCTACACCAAATTAGCAGGGTGCACAACACCCGGTCTTCATATATAATGCTTCTCATTTGTAAAATTCGCAGCAAAATGTCCAAAATAGAGTTTTCTTCTGCTGACATTTGAGCCCCCATTTCTACGTTACCAGCGGCTCACCTGGGGTCAGGTGTGTTTTTTTTTCCTCCTCTCTTAAACCATCCAGACTTCTTCAGCCTCTCATTCCACCTGTTTGCTTGGCTGGGCTCCACCACCAGCCACTCTCTGATCTGTGCTCTCAACCCTTATCACATCGGGGTCACCATTTGATGGTGGACTCTAGTCTGACACTGTAGATGGTGGCAGGCATCAACCATTTATTATCCCTCGGTACACTCTTTTATACCCTTTCTTCACATGCATAACAGGTATTCCTTATTACATTACAGTTGGTTAGCAAATTATCTGCAGATGCCTTTTCTAATTAGCCATACACAGTTGCATTCTCTGCTTCTTTTTCTCACAAAGTTGTTTATCTCTCTTGTTTAAGGGCACAGCTGTAACTTATTTAGGTCTAGGCTGCCCGCAGCCTTTTCCTATCTTACCACACACCATCAACCCTGAAACAAATGTCCTGTTCTCAGTCTTGCAGTCTGTGTCTGGAAAATAGACAGTCATATGCAGAATAAAGTTATCCTATTTCTCATGCAAAAATATCCTAGTTTACTACTGTTTTTTATGACAACTATTCTACATATACTTTACAGTAGCTCCATGTAACTTTACATGCAGCTTTACAGTAGCTGCTCTCCCTGTGGCAGCCCCCCTGCCCAGGAACCAACACCCCTCCAACCCAGCACACTCCCATCACCGGCAGAATACCTTTCCTTCTCTGCCACGTCTCTGTGGCTTAAGCTATGTCCTGTTATGTCTGATCATGCTCAGCCACTTGCTCCTGGCTTCCTCCACCATCAGGCTCTTCTACACACAGAAGCAAGGGTACAGGGCTAGCTGAAGCTGGCATCCAAGCTTTTCCTGTCACTCTCTGTAACCCAAGTAATGCCTTCACATGCTCAAAGAGAATTATGAGAGCCAAACCTAGCATTAGCTGCACTTTCGAAATTCTCTGTCATGGGCCAACATGAGAAATAGCAAGGCAACCAAGAAGGAACAGCTCTACCCTAGTTCCACAATTCCCAGCCATCTGCTGCTGCAAATAACACTCAGGTATTTGCACTAATTTCCAACTACCACTTGGGAAGAGTGTATGCAAATACCCTTCTAACCCTGCAGGTTAGAAGAAAAGGATTAAAAATAATCAATTCCTAAACTAAAATTCCTAAAACCCCCCACCAAAATACTTAGCATAAATAAATAATCTCAGGCTGAATGTCTTCCAAACCGGCCAGGGAATTTTTTCTTTTAATTAAATCCTGAGGACAAGTTTCCAGAGACATACTATTTCTTATCTTCAGCCACATCCTCTTGCATCCATCCACAACATCCTTTTATGTTTAATAGCGCCAGCCTCACTAGCTATTGCAGTCAACCCTCAGCCTCACCTAGCAGTTTCACACACTGCTCTTAATTCTTTGGGACCAGCTAATAAGCCATCCTCCCTTCCAACATCTCAGCTGCTTCACTGTTACACACAGAGTTGCTGTCCAAGAGTTTCCTGCAACAAAACACCCGACTATTTCAACTCCTTTCACCCCTACTCTTGTATCTCCAATCCACTCATCCTGGCATCACGTTAGTTCTAATTTCTGTTCTCTCTGCCCACCCAATGACTCTTAAATTCCATGCTAGGAGCCAAATGCTGTCCTCTCAAGTCCTCTTCCTTTTTTCTCTTGGCATACAAAGTCAGCAAACATTTCAACAGTCCAATTAGTTTCCTTCCTTACTGATCCTTTCCTATGGAAAGGAAAGCAAAGCAAAACAAAACATGCAGGTGTGAGTGTATGTGTGAGAGAAAGAGGGGAGACAATGAACCTTCTAGGCATTAACCACAGATGGGGGGCAGAGAAAAAGATGTTGCTGCAGTTTTTACTCCTGGTCATGAGAACATGCACTCACTGCTTTTCTCTGTGAGCAGGGTACATACAACTTCTTGGTATATCACCCCAATGGCCTTGGGTATTGAGAGTGGTGGAAACAGGAGCTGGTTTTAATGAAGTGACAGGTTGGGTTGGTTCACCTATATGAAGCTTCATACATACGTGATCTCTTCTCTTAAAATTCCCTAATGTGCTTTTATCTGGAATTTCATGCAAGACTGCCACTTATGCTATAATTAAATTGTTCAGAAAGACTGCCAGCTGCGAGGCAGCCTGCTCGACCCTAGTCCATGCACTGGGCTCCATGCTTAAACACAGACTTAAACTGAACACTCGTACTTGGCTTTCTCAGAATGTTTTTCTCTGCACACTGGGAAGGCAGAAGCCTGTGAAAGCAGAAATAAGGCTGCATGGTCAAACACATTCTCCTCACTGCCTTTCAAGTTCTTGATTTTACAGCACTAATATCTGCATGCAGTAAGAAAACCAAGCCAAAACCTGACCTCTCAAGCCTCTTTTGTGTAATTACAGAAGATATCCAGCTTCTCATACTGTAAAATCGCAGAGTTAACAAGGCTGGACTTACAGCCTCTTCTAAGCTGCTTCCCTATCCCCTTGAAGCACAACAAGCACTTCTACTTCTCCACAAGCAGAGTATTTTATTCACAGAAAGTCAGCAAAGTCCACCATGTCACGACACCACAAGCCTGTTCATGGATTCACTCTGCCTGAGTTGCAACTTACATGCCTGTTACTCTACAGAATTACCAGAAGCAATTAACCATTTGGGGATTGGGGGTGTTGGGTGTTTTCTTGCTTTTTTTTGCTTCTGTGCTTGCACTTTTAAATCGAATTTCTGTATGAATAAGGTTAAGTATTGGAGCAGTGAGAGAGTACAATACCTAATCAAGCTAACAGGGTATTTTTATCTCAAAGTAACATACCATGTACAAAGGACAAGGACTGCTGTCCTCCCAAAAAAGGGGTGGAGGGGAAAGTGGAAAGGCACCCAGAAATAATTTAAAAATAATAATAAAAATCTCCTTCTTTAGGCATGACACAATAGTTCATCCACCCACTTCCCTCGTTAAGGGTTGCCTCAGGCACTGTGGCACCAGATCAAGGAAGGTGGGACAGTGTAATCAGCGAGAGAGCCAAGGTCTGGTTTTCCAAGTTCCCCTGCAGGCTGCCATCCCTCCAACAGCATAGTCCATGGGAGGAAGGTCAGGAATAATGCTCTCCTGGCAGCAGCTCCTAAGTCACATCACTACATGAAATGCCAGTGAACCATATAAGACAGCTAATGCACAAAGAAAGTGCCTAAACAAAATTATGCTGGCTACAGCGCCAGCATCCTGGGAACTGCAATAAAGGTTCAGCTACCTGATGCAGATCTTCAGGAACAATCCTTACTATTCTTTCAAAAAAGGAAATATGAGAAGAAAAAAAAAAAAAAAGAAAAAAACCCCAAACAACAACAATCAAAAAAAAGAACAAACAAACAAAAAAAAAACCAAAACCAAAACACCACAACAAACCCACAAAGATGCAAAAAACTAAGTCTGAACTTTTTGTGATATTATCATAATCAAGACAAAACATTGCATTTCATCTCAAGTATGGTATGTTTCAAAAAGGGCTGGCAGGAAAAGAAGCAGATCTGCCCCAGAACTGCCAGCAGTTTCTGCCTAAGGATGGGGTACCATTCTGAAGGCAGGAAATAAAGAATGCAACTGCTTTGTGAAAATCACCACAGATAGGAAGTTACTATTTCCCTCTCCCCAGATTTTCAAAGAAATCATCAATACAAGTGAGCTATAATATGCATATTTTAAATTATCAAATCGCCCACCTGAATTATTTTCACAAGCCTTACCTGAAAAAGCCTCCCACCTTTCTATAAAATGGGAATATATGTGGCTGAGTTGTTAGTTATGTTTGTTGAGGAAATCACAGTACAAAATATACCTAAGCTGTAGCAGAAAATTTATGAAAATATACTTGAAAAAACCTAATTGTTCTCTATTGAAGTATTTCCAAGTTCTACTTCTTACAAAATGACCTACTTTATGTCAAAGTTGTCTTTGAGGCCATGCAAGAACTGTCACAAATTAACAGGCCCAGGAACTCATTTTTCATAATCTAATTCATTTATGCATTCTTGAGTTTACTGCAGATCTAGCCAAAGGGTAATTTATTAATCCTAAGAGCCTAGATTCACTTGTACACATGTCCCAAGAGACCAACATTGCCGTGATCTCCCTTTTCATGAAATCAACTTTAGGCTCTAGTACCAAGAATGCAAAGTGGTAATACAAGGTCATATTCTGAAACAGCAGTTGTACTCCATCATCCCGGACACATTAAAATCATGCATGGTTATTAGTGATAGGTAAGGCTTTGTAAAGCCTTCCTTTGCAAAGGAAAAGGCCTTGTAACATGGCTCCAGCCTGTCACTTAGGCTAAGTAGAAGGGAACTATGGGAGAATGATTCAGCTGGAATAGAGGGATGTGAGAACCTGAGAGATTACTGCATGAGAACCTGAGAGACTGCTGCATGACATTCACGTGTCCACCTCGTGGTGTTTGGTGGTTGGTTGACTTGGGCTTGTGCCTTAAAACTATGTAAACTGATAACCAGTTAACTGCTTAAAAAGACCGGGTTTTTTTCCAACAAACAGTTCTCCTTTGCACCCTCTGGGGTCTCTGCATTGCTCATTAGCACCATAGCCAGCAAATGAACACAACACATGGTTCCAGTAGTGAAAGCTATACAGAAAAAGTCAGGGAAGTCTGCAAGTTAAAATGGACTACCTGATGTTCTAAAATAAAAGTTGACCTCAAAAGGGTGGGGGGGAGGGGGGGGGTGTGGAAAGGAAGAAAATCAGAAATTGAGCGAAGGAATGAGGAATGAAGCTATAGGGAGGGCGCCTGCAGAAAACATTCAGATCAGTAACATTTATTGTTTGTGAACAACACGGAAAAGAAACATGCATTCAGTGTCTCATATTTGCACGTCTTGGTCCTTTAAACAAGATACCTATGGTAATTACCCAAGCAGCTGTAAGATGACACTGCATTTTTTTCCTTTATAATATAATCAATTAACAATGGTTTTTAATCATTCTTGTTCTCGTGGATGAGATATACATTATACAGACTATAGTTTTAAAATACATTCAGAGAATATTTAGTGTCAAGAAAAAAATAGGATATAAATTTCCTTTTTTAAGAAATAAATCAGTCATTGACAAATATTTATAAACGTGTTTTCCTCCAATTTTTTCTCAAACCTTTTTTTGTCCAGAATAATCAGAATTGCCTTACCATTGCCTTGCACAGATATAACAATTTAGCCTGGAAACTGCTCTCTTAGGACAGAACCTGCAGAATACATGACTGAAGAAAAATCAGGCATTTCCTATTGATTTAGGAGGGCTAGAATTTATTAATTCAGGAGAACTAGAAGCTGGATAATAATAATGGTTTTTGAACTGATTTAGAAGGCCAGACGTTGGATAATGATTTACTAGATTTGCTTGCTGAAGACAATTTATTATTCGCTTAATGATTTTGTGCCTACCTAGTATTGGGGAGGATAGAGAGAAGAGAGTCAAATGATTGAGAAAAACTACTGAGTGACTGAACATCCTGCCCTCGGACCCCAGAACTGGCACAAGTTAGTTCTAAGGCTTGGACTTGGACCAAGAACAAAGGGAGCATGCACAAGGGAACAGGGTGAAGAGTTCATCCTGAGGAAGACTACTAACTTCATATTTGGGACCCTTGCCCACAATTAATCTGTGACACTGCATTTGCAGGAACATATTTAAATAAACTTTGAACTCATTATAATATGAAGCAGGGATAGGTAATGAATATGTATTGGAGCATTGTGTAACTTTATGCATATGTAACCTGCAACCTAATATAAACCAAGTGAAGTGCTGCTGACAGTGTGCATGCCTTTGGAGGGGCTACCCCCCATGCACCCCTGCTGAAATAAACACATACCTACTTCATAACTATTTGAGTTATGGAGTCAATCCATGTCTCACTATGTTCATTACCAATATCAACTATATCTCAGATTAAATGAAGTTCACCATGAAAGCTTATCAATAAAAATTGCCACTAAGCATTTTCTGAAGCCCTGTCTACTCAAGTGAACTGCAATTTGGAGCCACTACCAAGACAGAAGTTCATTAGTCTTTCTAGTTTCTTGTGTCAGTGTTCAAACTGAAGATGCTACAAAGTAACAATGCTCCAAAACGCAGGCAATTAATTCCATTCCAAAAGCTGAATGAGCTTTAAAAAACTATTTCTTTCTAATCAGACCCAAATGAACTTACTCAGGACTTCATGTTAAACTTGCATTATACTGAAGTAACTTTCCAATGCAGAAAACCCCTTATGATACAAATGTATTTGAAGACATGCCCCCTCCCACCCTTAAAGAAATTCCCTGAAAAAAATACTGGAAACATTTCAGAAATTTGGATACCACACTCCAGGAGACAAAAAAACTTCTACACTTCAAATTGCTTCATGTATTCAGCTTCAAAGTAGGAATATTTTCAAAGAACCATCTTCTTCTTTCCTTTGACTGAGTTTTCACAATTCTTTTCTAAAGAAACTGACAACTTCGTAAAAGAAGAATAATATGATGAATCATAAACATTGCAGAGACTTTGTTGGGGGTTAGGTTTTCTTTTTTTCTTTAGGGAATTTTCCTTCCATTTGTTGTCATAGAGATGATGAATGGACGTCGATTTAAAAGATGTAGCCAGGGCCTTGGCATACCATTGGAATGGTTCTGGGGGAGGGGGAGAAGTTTTTAGCTGGGGGTGGTTCCGTCTTTTCCAGGCTTGCAGGGTGGATGGCGGTGGGTTTTGGTGCTGGACTTCTCCTGCCCAGGAGACTTCCTGCTACAGCTGAGCCTTCCTTGCCATTTCTCCTTGCCGTTGGTGCACCACTGCTCACAGGAGCAACCATTGGACTGGGACTTTTCGACACCGGCCCTTTCTGGGAGAGAGATCCTCACCATCTGCATGGGTGCCTAAGGGGAAACACGTGCCCCCCACCTCCTCTCTCCCTCCAGAGGCAACACCTCCCAGCTGCTTACTGGAGGCTCGGCTGCTGCCTCATCGCCAAGACAACCTCAGGACACGTGAGAGCGAAGGGAAAACCGAAACACCACCCCCCCCCACCTCCTGCCTTCTCTCCCTGAGGCCGCCATTACCTCCTAGGGAGGCTCAGAGCTTTCATCAGTTGCCCTCTGAAGCCGCCTGAGCCAACAGCGCCCCCTGCAGCTGTGGGGGAATCACAGCCCTTCTGCCTCGCCGGGAGCTAACAGGCCCCCTGGCGGTTGTGATCGTAACTGCACCAAAGGGGAAATCGCTTGTTGGGCGGGAAAAAGGTTGTTACTGGGTTTTTTCTGTTTTGTTGTTGCTGTTGTCGTTGTTGTTTGTCTGCCTAGTTTTATATATATATATTTGTATAAAAAAAAATTGTTATTCTTTTTCTCATATCCTTGCCTGCAAGCCCGGTAATTTCAAAGTTATAATAATTCGGAGGGAGTGGGTCATCTTTTCCATTCCAGGAAGGTTCCCACCTTCTATTTAAACCAGGACAGACTTCTGCAGCAATTTGTTTCACATTCCCACATTGCAGGGAAAGAAAAAGGGAATAACTCAGCAAAAGGCAGTGGGACCATCAGGCAACAGAGGCCTCAGCAGGGTTACACAAAGAAGAGAATCTGCCAAGGAGCAGTTTGTACATACATGGTGCAAATCCTGTTTTATAGGGAGCAATATCTACTGCTCATGTCATGATACCACTCACAAGCATTACTGAAAGCTGATGTTTCAACAGGATATTAAGAAGTCTTCATTAACCATTAAAAGCATCAAAGCTCTGCAGATTACCTACCATTCACTTTTACTCACAAATTGCACTTAGTGTTTCTCCAATTTTGCTTCATGGTCGAAGAGAAGGAAGATATAGAGAGCTCGTCAAGACTGCCACCTGCAAAGATCTTTGCAACAAAGTTTGAAAATTTGTCCACAAAAGATGTAAAACTTCTGTTTTATATTAGTAAACTGCTTGATGTCTTCATTTCCTTAGTAAACTGCTTGATGTCTTCATTTCCAGTAACAAAATTGGACTGAAAATTCAACTAATCCAAATTTTCTGCTGAAAACTGTGGCTGCTAAGAGAAGTAAGCCATCATCCTGAGCCCCTGAATGATGTCTGTGTGGGTATTTATCCGGAGGACCTCCCAGTCATTCCTCACTTTTGAAAACAAGGGCTTTTGGCTATGATCCTTCCAGTGAAGTTGTGCCCTGGAGTCCACCAGCAAATGCCAGTTTGAAAGGAAAGCAAGAAATGAAGTGGGCATCATCAAATGTGCATTCCGCAGCAAAATCCTACCATCCTTCTCCTACACCAGACTTCCAAGACTGATGGACTGCACACACACACACAAGCACAAGGTCTGTAATGGCAGACTGTGTTAGCCCTAGGGCTGAAACAGGAGTACACATGAAGCATCTCTCAGGGTCATTCAGCTACTAAACACTCACTATGCACTCTTTTTTAGTAAAACCATATGTTTTTTTCAGAATGAAAAACATGCACCACAAAGTCCTTCTCTTTTGCTGCACTACCACATTAGACCCACCCACCTTGGTTTATCTTCCAGCAGTGAGACCATGCGGAGGGTTTTCTCTCAGGCCCACGGTTCACCTCTGCACTTCCTCAGCAAGCCCTACTACTCACAGGCTCAAAGCTGTGCACATGCAAGCAGAGGAGAGGTTAGGTGCCGAAGTTTTTGGGTCATATTTTCCACTTGCAGGTAAGAAACACTGCTGTAGAGCTGGCTACTGAACCTTGTGCACACAAGGTAGGAGAAAGGTTCTGACATCAACAAACTCACATAAGCACCAACTCTCCATGTGCGTGAAGTTGCCAGTCACCGGGTTGACTCAAGGCATCTGTACATTTACCACAAGCAGCCCAGAAGCCTGCAAACCAAAGAACATACTGTCTTCGTGCTTTATTCCCCATCAAAAAAGAAGCTGTACATTTTCTTGCCAGCTTTCTTCCTCTGGCAGTCTGCTCCCATACAAACAGCAAAACAATTTTTGAGGCTTGGTATTGCATGCTCCACTGAAGTCCATGGGAACCCTGACACTAATTTCTCTAACAGAAAGATTCAATCCAACTCCAAGAAAACCTGAAAAATGAAAAGCTTTTTGTTTCCTCCTTCTACAAAAGAACAGTCCCAAAAGGATTAGGATGGTTGCCAAATGGAGAAACCACTTCAAATTGCTCCCAATGACTCAACTGACCATGGTGATGTCAATCCCTAGGGAACAACACTGTTGTAGTGCAACAAAGTCCAATTATATACCACAAAACTACCACACCAATAAATTTAAGACCTTATTCTCAGAAACGGGATGAGCATTTAAAGGCACACTGAGCAAAAAGAACATCAGAATAAACTGAAGTCCAAGTCAATTATAAATCTTCTGAAATGTGTTGATTCTGAATTTCAAAGGACAGAGTAGGACTGTAACCCTGCATCTGCTTTCCAATACAAACCACTGCAAAGCTGGAACCTGCTGTCCTGGGTTGCAATAGAGATGTATTTAAGTATTCTATTACCACCAGCTGTGGGCCGTTAGCTGCTATCACCTGCTAATGACCCACTCCGGATGACCGGCAATGGGCCATCCGTTAGCTGTTATCACCTGCTAATGACCCACCCCAGATGACAGGCAATGGGCCATCAGGGACCCACTGTGTGACTCATGGACTTATCTCATCCCATTGTGGGATGCTCTGCCCAGGAGGGAGGAGCCAGGTGTTCCCACCTGGATATAACCTGGCCTTGGAACTGCCTGAGCTAGCCCTGTCTACTGGGTTCCCAGAGGACAAGAGCTACCACTGGATCTTCAGCTGGAGACTAGACCTTCACAGGACCACCGCTTCAACTGGACTACTTCAGTTGGACTGCTACTACCACCCTAACAGGGTGTTAGGTTGTATCTGACTTTGTCAGTGCTTTTCCTTGTATTATTTCACTTATTTTTAATTTCAATCTTGACTTGTGATCTCCCACTGGTTTGTTTTCAAACCAACACACCTGCCCATGTACATGTCCCTCTTCACCCTGCATCTTGCCAGCAGATATCCCAGCCTACTCACAGAATCATCAAGGTTGACAGTTCCTCAAAATCCAGAAAGAATACTTTAATATTCAAAGTAATTATGATCATTTATTGGGGTTTTTTTAACTTTTGTTTCACAGTAAGGCTGGCAAATACATTTAAATTAAAATTATCTTTGGCACCCTTTCTCCAACATGAATCAATTTCACTGAACTGGATTGAAGTAAACAGAAATAAATGAAATATGACCATTCTAATCAAGGACTTCTTGACTGAAAGGATTTTCAAATTGCTGAAAAACAAACAAGAAATCCTTAGCATTCCATACTACCTTGGCCTATCCTGGGAGAGAAATTACTTCTTGCCTCTCAGAACTGCACCTACTGCACCATGTTTCTCTTGAAACTTTCAGAAACTAAAAAAAGCAGATCAAAGCTTTAAATGCTCTTATCTTCAGGATTAGGCTATGATGCAATCTACTTTATTACTGTGCTGTGTGGCTTACCAGTTTCTGGTTTTTAGTGAGGTAACTGAGACAACCTTTACTTTAGTATTCATAAAAGTTAAACAGTAAACCAGAATGAAGTTCCTTCTCCAAAGATCAATTTAAGCAACAAAGTCAGTGTAAGAGTTTGCACAGATTTCTGTATTTAACTCACAGCACAGTGCAAGCACTTTGGCACTGCTCTGTTGCTGAAGCCCGGTGACAAACACTGGACTGACCCTCTGACAATCTTACATCCCATAAACCAGAAATTCCATGACACAGGTAGAGAACATGATAAATTAATTTGCAAATATCAAATCCACTTGTGTGTTACAAAAAAGATAGGATTTTAGTTTGTTAAACAACAGCAACAAAGAATCATTATCTTAGAAACCAGCATGCAATACTGATGCTCTTCCTGTACCTCCAGCTGCAAAACCCTGGCAGAAACCAAAGTTACAGCAAAATCAGCAGCAATTAGGATTCTGTACTTGAGATGGAGGGTCCATATGCTTTTTCTCAAAATCTTTATGGCAGGTATGTGGAACTGTTCAGCAAATGACCCAAGAAAACTAAATTTCAGGTAAGATAACCACTACAAGGATACTGTATTACATCAAATTTCTCAGTCTTTCATTCACCTGTCAATTCTCCTCTGTCCTTCCTGCTGTCACCACTCTGCCTAAACCCACCAACCTTTTCCACATTTCTTTATTTTCACCTGCCTTTTCTCTCATTTTCTGCACAGATTCTAGTATTTTGAATGTATTTGCTCTCCACTTATGTTTCTACTGCTGCCCAAAATGAAATTGGGCACATTTCACATTCAAATTTCAAATCCACATTTGCATCTCTCATTAACATGTGGCCCGCTCTTCATTATAGACTTGATTTGACATCTGTCTTCTTGACCTAATAATATCAGAAGCTTTTTCCATTTCAAATTGCTTGTGCTGTCTTTTTCTATTACCAGAGAAAGTTTGCTGGGGAAATTAAGGAATTAACAGCATGTGTGCCTCTGAAAACACATAGGATCAAGTAGCAGAAAGATGTAGTGCCCTCAGAAATATTTAGAAATCTCTTCACAGGCTGATTAAAGACCACAGCAAAGCCATCCTCTGGTCAGCTGTCATGAGAAGTCCTGCCCTCACACCTCCTCCATTACCAATCCAGTTCATCTGAGGAGAGGGTCTAAGAGGAAAACCGACTCTTTCTCTATTTGCTGGGGGGTTTGCTTTGTGCCATTTCAGCTCCCTAAACTTCCTCACTGTAAGATCATACATATGCTAAAATTTAGCAGAGACGAAATGAGGAGGAAGAAGATAAGAAAACTGACTCTTTCTGCAACAGCATGCGCTGCTTAAGGTTAATACTTGTGCTAAACCACTCTGTAGCAGCACTCCTGCTGCTTTGGTAAGAAACTCTAAAATCAGCTCACAAAATCTGACCATCTCTGATCTGGCTACAGATCCTAAGCTACAACAGCTCAAGACATTTAAGCTGAAAGTCTGCAAATGCAGGGCCATTCAGGAACTTCAAGCCCGGCTCAATAGGGGAGACTCCTCAGTCTTCTGTGTTACTCCAAACTCCAAACCAGAGCAATGCTCTTGTAAGAAATGCCTGGGTTAAAGGAACAACATTGATAGGAACACATCATACCACTACTCAAGAATCACTCCGATCCAGACTGGCTCCAAAATACTAGAAGTCATCTTCCAGACTTAAGCAAGTAACTGTCTGTTAGCATATCCAGCATATCCACAGATGTGCTCTCAGCAATAGCTTAAAATAAATTTCTATGACGATCTCCTCTGAAATACTAAAAAATATACTCATACTGTAATAGAAGAGATACTGTTTGTTAATCAAATCTTGCTAATGCAGCTTGGACAAAAGGAAATTGCAAATCTTGCTAACACTGCTTAAACAAAGGGGAAGTTGTTTTGGGTGGGAAAATATTCGCTGGCAGGGGGGAATAGAGAGTAATCTGTAACCTTGGCATTCCACAAGATGTACTGTCTCAGCAGAAGACAGAAGCAGCCCTCAGCCACAAGAGAGGCACAGAGCGCAGAGTACATGTAACCCAGAAGATAAGGCCTATAAAAGACCGGGGGGGGGGGGGGGGGGGGGGTTGTGCGCCGTTACCAGAGCCCGGCCGCCCTTGCTAGCACTTGCCCAATTTATTACAAGTTTAGCTTTTATAAGACTAGTCTAATCAAATCCTCCTAGATTCCTTATTTAGTAGGAGTTACATAAATGTAATTCCTGATTTTTAGATTAATCTTTTTTATTTTTTAGATGGACTGTACAGACTGGCCAAGCCATGTGTGAACTTGGAAAAGCAACGATACCTGCAAAACCTCACAGATGTTTGAGGAAACACGCATCAAAATCAATTTCTTTTTTAAAGCCTGCAATTGGCTCAAACCAAAAAAGCCAAAATATACTGAAGGATCTTGATAGTGCCTTAATAAAATCATAGTTCCTCAGAACCTGTATTTACAAGGAGGCCACTTATTGACCACAATTCTGGCAGAGATGTCTTCTCAGGCCAAGTGGAAGTGAGTAATGAATGGACAAATCAGGTGTTTTATAAATGCCTAATCATTGGTCTTCAAGAAAACCTGTGACTCAGGACATGAATCAAAGAAAACAAATTACATCGGCTTGGAAACATTGTGTGGTTTCTTCACACAGCTGGAATTTGATATCTTGAATATTATTACATTCCCATGGGATTAGTGCTTTCCTAACCTACAATGCTACTTATATGAAGAAACTATGCTGGTAAAACAAATGTTATATTGGAAAATACCGCCTCATATGCATATGAAAAGCATTCATGTTTCGATATTTATATCTGGACAGAAGAAAAAATTAAACATGGTATTGTCATTACTGTACAAATAAATATTCTTTTTTTCTATTAATATATGCAACAGCTATTGGCACACACAAAATACGAAGTTGATATTTAATAGATACTGTGATGCATCTTCTAAATACTACACAGTGTTTTTCTAGTACAATCTCCTGTCTTAGATCAAGAGAAGGAACAGTTTCCCTTTCCATACAAGGATTCAAAACAATTTGGAATAGTCTTGGGGACCTTAAATCTTATGTTGATTTTAATCTCAACACGAAGCCAGATGTTTGTCATGGGTCAACACTGGCCAGATGCCAGGCACCCATGAAAGCCACTCACTCACTCCCCTCTGCAGCTAGACACAGAGGAGAATATTTAACAAAGGATTCATGGGTTGAGACAGGGACCAGGAGAGAGATTACTCATTAAATACCATCACAGGCAAAACAGGCTCAGCTTTGAGATATAAGGTGAATTTATTACTAACAAAATCAGAGCAGGATAATGGGATGTAAAAACAGCCCTTAAAAACACCTTCCCCCCTGCTTCCCATTGGCACAAGGAGGCAGAGAATGGGGGTTATGGTCAGTTCATCACCTGAGGCTTTCCCCACTACTCAGGGAGAGGAGTCGTTCCTATGCTGCATCGTGGGGTCCCTCCCACAGGAGACAGTTCTCCATGAACTTCTCTGATGTGGCTCCATCTCACAAGCAACAGCTCTCTGTGAACTACTGCAACATGAGTCCATCCCACGGGCAACAGTTCTCCCAAAACTGCTGCAGCATGAGTCACTCTTCCACAGGGTGCAGTTCTTCAAGGACAGGCTGCTCCAGCATGGGCACAGGGCCCCTCTCCCCACGTGTCTCCCACAGGTTCAGAGCCTCCTCCCAGGCATCCACCTGCTCTGGCATGGGCTCCTCCATGGGCTGCAAGTGGATCTCTGTATCCCTGTGAATCTCCATGGGCTGCAGAGATACAACCTGCTTCATCATGGTCATCACCATGGCTTGCAGAGGAATCTCAGCTCTGGTGCCTGGAGCACCTCTTTCTCCTCCTTCCCCACTGAACTTGGTGTCTGCACAGTTGTTTCATATATTCTCACTCCACCCTTTGACTACAATTAAAACTGTGCCACAACCTTTGTTTTTCTCTCTTCTTAAATACGTTATCACAGAAGCATTATCACCATTTCTAATTAGTCCAGCCTTGGCCAGTGGTATGTCCATCTTTAGAGCCATCAGGAATTGGCTCTGCCAGGCATTCTAGCAGCTTCTCACAGAAGCCACATCTATGGTCCCCCACTACCAAAAACCAGGCCATGCAGAATCAATACAATGCCTCAAGAACTCTGAAAAAAAAAAAAAAAGTAAAAATCAAAAACCCTCACCTTTCAAACTTTTTTGTTAGTTTTGTTTGTAGTAACACTGTGCCTCTACTGAAAATCTTGTCCCACTCAAGTAAAAAAAAAACCCGAGAATTAACAGCTAAAATTCTGCTTAAATTGTTAAAACCATGTTATATACTTGTAAGGGGAAAAGGTGGTTAAAACCATTAATAATTGGACAGATATTCTGAAACCTTTCCATGATTGTAATTAACCCACAACCATCTAGAACAATTTTCTGTAAGGAGCACACATCTATAAAAAAAAGATTATCAGCAAGACTTTTTATTAGCTAGAGGCATACAGTATTTGGAAGATTAAAGCAGCCACTCAATACAGTGCTACAGAATAATTTTAATTGGCTAAAAGCTAACTGGATGATAATGCTGCCATATGGAAATACTTCCCCCATCCAACCTTGGGTCACTGCCCTGCAATGAATTCAAGCAAACAGGTACTTCCTGACAAAGTCAAACCTATGGAATAAGAGAAACTGTTTTTTCCATTTTTTATTTTTGCCTGCAGAACCAGTAACTGAAACTCTGTGAGTAATGACCGAGAGACCTCTGAACATGACCTTGTTTTGTGATGCCTACCACTGCTCCTACTACAAGCTGCAGACACTGCTATAGAGAAACAATCACCACTGTAGCCAGTATTTTTTCATTTCCGTATCTTCCAAAAGAGATGGACAAGGGTGAAATGGGAAAAAAAAAGTAAAAAGAAACTTGCCTCCACAAAAACGGTCCAAAACCAAACCAGAAGACAGTAACACTATCAGCACAAAAAACGCAAGATAAGAAGACAATAACAAGATAAGATTAAGACAATAACATGCTATAGCACAGGAAAGCTATAAAGCCATCCAGAAGGGATGGGGATGATTAAAAAAATACAGAACATGACATAAAGCATACTACCTACTCATACAGATACAAACATGCACAGAGACTCGAGGAAGACCAGAAGGAGATGAAGCCCCTCAACACTCAAAACCATTGAACCACATGAACCCTGAAGGCAGCCTTCCAGTTCTCAGGAGCACCATTGCCAGGAGACATCTCCCATCCATTTGCAGAGGTACACTTGCAGATGCCAGGGCTGTGGTTTCAGTGCCTTGAATTGGACACGAGTCTGACACTGCCAGGGCACAATTCCTGCATTATTCAATCTCTTGTCCATTTACTGCTAAAATCCCTCCAAGAGTCACTGCTAGCACAGAAGCTGGATCAAGGAACTGACCTATCTCTGAAAACATTCCCCTAAGAATAAAAAACTGCATCACAGTGGAGAGTGCCAGGAGTTCAAGAGGACCCAGACTGATCTTTACCAAAAGCAGGATAGATCTGTGCCAGACTGAAGCGTCCATGCAACTACTGTCTCAAAAAAGGCGCATGAAAAGAATCATAGAATTGCCTGGGTTGGAAGGGACCTTAAAGATCATCTTATTCCAACCTCCCTGGCCTTGGATATGTCCACAGATGGGACAGTCACAGCTTCTCTGGGCAACCTGCACCAGTGCCTCACCACCCTCACAGGGAAGAATTTCTTCCTAATATCTAATCTAAACCCACTCTGTCAGTTTGAAGCCATTTCCTCTTATCCTGTTACTATATGCTCTTGCAAATAGTTTCTCTATCCTCCTCAAAATGGCTGAAACATAACAGCTGTATATTTATAATAGATTCTTCTTTACTTAAGGTAACCATCACACTTTATGCCTATTATGTCTTAGGCTTATTATTTATTAAAGCAACAGCTGCTACAAGCCCATCTCAGAGTTACACAGTGAAAGACTGGGAGATGTGTCTGTAAAGAAAATAACAGATCACATATTATGATAAGTCCTCATGTAAGACAGAAAAAAGAATGTGAAATGCATCAGTAAAAGTCAGCTGTGTTGTCCCCACCAGGATACCACCTGTGTGGGAAAGGCAACGTCTCTACAGACCACATCCAACGCCACACAGCCCTCTCAGAAGTATCTTGGGCCAAGAGTTGGGTCAGTTGAGCTTTGGTCCTTTGGCTGGGCATGCTGAGCATCTAGTGCAAGTGTGGCTGGTCCTTCTGTACCCTGAAGGAGCAAACCACAACCACGGAACACAGCTTGCTGACGACAAAGTAGAACTTTTTCTCAATCATGTGCTAAATGGTAGTCTCAGCTATGAACCAAGCAAGGCAAGTGGGCTGCCCTGCATACTTTACATTCATTCATGCATTGCATTCATGTCTTTCAGAAGATAGAATAAACTACTGTACTCCTGGCACAAATATTATGCTGATGGAACCCATTGATTAATCTTGTCCATCATATCTGTGGAATTCAAAATTAATCTAGGGGGAAATGTAGCATTGCAGCTTCATTAAACACTGCAGTACATATTTACCTAAATATTTATTTATGCAGATAATCCTCACCCCTTTTCATCCTTTTTCCTCCCTCAGCCTCAAAGCAGAAGCACTCTTTGGAAAAGTTTTAATTTTTTTCTTTTCATTTCTTTTTGAGACATGCAAAAAAAAAAATCAGTGTAGGGAAAAACAAGCGGGGATTTTTTGTTATTAACAGAAGAAAGACAGGACTCCTCTTGCAACATATGCTCCAAGTTTTATTAGTTCACTTGATTTGAAATATATTTCAGTGGTAGACTACAGTCTGGGCTAAAAATCCCAGCCTTCTTTCTCAAGAAGGTGAGTATACTCCGATTTAACTGCAGGATAAATGTATCATCAATAGTAGTCCCTCTATTTCCAAGAAAATTAAATTTAAGCACCGGCAGAAAGAGTTAACTAGACCAACCTTTGTTGTGGACCAAAATCTAAGTAAAACCAAAGACCTCAATAATCAATGCAAAGACTGCTAAGATACCATTCAGACAAACTTTGAAGCGTGACTGTACACATTTCAGAATATACCAACACCCATCTCCGTTGAAAATGTCATTTGTTTTTAAGGACATTTTGTGCTGCCAAAAATCTGTATGTTTTCCACAACGTTTCATTAAACGTATCATTCTCCTCAGAGCAAAATGTATGGCTTTTTAGTCTGCTGAATTCCAAGTAGTGCAGGTTTCAAATTCATTTTCACCTTCAATACTGCGGCTATTTGCTTTGAGAAAATAGAAAGGGCACATTATGCAGCCTAGATAAAAACAACAATTCATATTACAATGAAAATTACAAGGTGTAGAGAAATCACTATCAAAGCAGCAAGACCATTGTCATTGTGTCTCAAATTCTCAGGAAAAAAAAAAAAGTCCAAACAATTTTTCTCCTTTCAAAAACTGTTATCCCTGGCAGCTCAACGAACTCTTCAGCCGGAAGACAAAGACTAGAGGGAGAGAACTGCTGTCATCAGTGCTGCCTGGAGTAGGCCCCAGGACAACAAGCACAGTAGGATTATCAGACATGGTGACAAGAGGGAGCCAAACAAGTAAATAAAAAAAGAGACGGGACAGTAATCTGGTGGCCCTTTTAGCCCATCTACAGAACAGGGGACATCTGGGGTGGGGTGAATTAATGTCAAAGCTTTAGTATGGTCATACCCCAGCTTTCACTGGGCCTGGCTAAAAGTGGCTTTTGGGTTTCACCACCAACATACCTAAACACATGGCACAAGCCCAGGAGATTTGAGAAAATGACAAGATGATAATTTCTGGAAGCATTATGACTAGAGATTAGAAACGTCAACAGTGTTCGGTCAACAGTTATAATGAATTACCTGTTACGTGTTACCCTACTATTTTCTGTTCCGTGTAACACAAAGATAATAGTAAAGAATGTAGTAACATGCACTTACAATTTTGTTATTTCTGGGGAGGACTCTTGTAAGAAACACACACTGACCACAAGACACTCTTGCATACCAGTGATGTTTAAAGAGAAAGTAGACACGTGCCATGACTTTACAAAAAGAACAAAGCAGTCATGATGTGGTTTCAGAGATGCCAAGTGCAACACCTCCCAAACCCAACACTCACTTTACGTCTGAAAGTTACTCTAAGCATCTAGCTAAAGATTGCAAAGCAACTAAGCTGCTGATTACAAAGTGCACTAGATCTCCAAACTCCCAGGTTTCATTCATCCTCACAATATCCAGACCCAAACTTATTTTATTATAGATGTGGTTTGGTCTTGGGGGAAAAGAAAAAAGCCAACAGTTATATGCATACTTAAAATTAAAATAAGCACCTCCAAACGAAACTAACTGGGGAAAAAAACATGCATTAGACAAAATCATTTTTGCCAGCTGTGACTGTTTTACAATCCATTTTGGAATGTGAGTTCAGCACAGATAGCAAAATAATTTCAGTCCTTCAAGGACCTCATATAGCGTATTCTAATTACTAGACATAAAATTCTGCACATAGTAGATGCTCTAAATTGCCAATATCTTCCATCTGAACAGTCTTTCCCTTTAAACAGGGAATGGAGCACACCTAAATTAACTTCCTACTATACATATTCATGTTACTCTGAAAGCACACTTTGCCAAAGGGCAGGCTCCAGATCGGTTTTTATGAACACTATTTAGGAAGACAGGAGCTGACTGACCTCCAAAGGCACCTTCCAACGACAAAAATGTGCCACCCTGATTCACCCCAATCGAGCCCAGAGACACTTCAGAGACCAAGTCAGAGAAGTGGGTATTTGCTTTATTCGATGCACCGGCTGTGTGGGAATTGTTTCCACCGAACACACACACCTCAGTACCCCCAGACACAGTGTTATAGGTAAAATTCATGAATATTCATTACATTCTTCAGGATAGGCGTGGTTATACAAATCATTTCTTGGAAGTTATTAATATGTTGTGGTGGTCTTTGGAGACCCCCAAAGACCCTCCAGGGTGAAGGTTTCTGTGCTGGTTTCAAATGCATGTTTAGCTGATAAGCCATCAGGCCAGAGCTGTTACCTACAATTTGAATTTGAATCAAGAGTTCAGCCCTCAGCTCGGACAGGCGCTGTGGAAGGGGGGCAAAAGCTCAGAGAAACAAGGATGATTGAAGTACAAATAGATTTGCGTTTTCTATTTGACCATATCTTTCTCAACCCCAGCACTTCAATATCTGTAGGTGGGGGCAACCCAGCTCCTTCCTTAAAACAACAAAAGGCAAATCCAGGAGCAGCGGTCCCCACCTGCCATCAGCTAACCACCCATCAGGCCCCACCTGCTTTGGGACATCAGCTAACCACCCATCAGGCGCTGTTAGGAAGAAACTTTCCCCAGGGGTAGTTACCAGGTAACCTTGTAGTAAGGTAGGGTTTTCCCAACATTCCTCTGAATAAGCTGGTGCTGCAGTGTCAGCAGCAGGAGTCGCTGACCAGTGGCTTGATCTGAAGTGTCACCTAGATCACTCAACACCTTAGAGATTCTGGCACACACAGAACTGTAAACCATCCCATTTACATCAACGGCCCATTGTTCTAGCACCTGCAGCACTTGCACTTGACAGCTGTTTGCAGATCAAGCCCATGCAGTTTTACTTCAGAGTAATAGGTACAATCCATACAGCAGCACCAGGTAGCTTGACATTAAAAGAAACCACTAATAAATTGTACTTCCTAACCAGCACTTCATTCCACCCAAGAAAGTTTCATTTTGTGACATTAAAAAAAACAAACAAAAGAAGTCACCAGCTTGTACTGAACACAGGAGAACATGCAGATGTGCCTCCAGGACCACCTTCTGTGAGTTCAGTGTCAGAGTTCAACTGAAGTCAAGGAAGCTGGAAGGCAGCATTCATTTTTACCTGCATACTATTCCAACATAAGAAGTACCACATCTCAGCCTTGCTGCTTATTACTTCCTGCTAATGGGAAAACACAAATTTGTCCCATGCCCTGACAGCAAGCACTATCTTGCAGCCAAGGTAAACAGAAAGCAAAGGAAATACGAGGCATATTTGGAATACCAACCACAGTAACAAGGAGTTCCCAAAAGCTAAGAAGCCAGTTTGAATTGCACTTACTAGCAATCCTCTACAAATTAATTTCTTTTTGTAGAAGTGGGTGCTGTTGTCCAAATCTTCATTTCTCTTGTGGGGTCATGAGCAAGTTTAATAACAGCAAAGCATCAGTACCATTCCCTGGCCAAAGCAAAAGCCTAGCATGCCATAGACCTGGCCAAAGGGGCGTGGGGAAGCAGAGAGCACCGTGGGCAAGAATCATACAGAACTGGAAGCTTCTCTCCAAGCTGCTGGGTTGGATCAACTTCCACATGGCTTTTTTAATTGCTTTTAACAGATCTGAACTTCCTAATATTTTGTATCCACTTTTAAATTTATTACCAGCATTTAAAAACCTGGGGCTCACATTATTCCACCCCACCCCAAAACACTTGCTGGCAGAGACCCCATTGCTGCCTCATGCTCTTACATTCCAGACCACCTTGTCCCTTCTCCATAAGCAGCCTACAGCAGCTGCACTGTGCATCTCAAGGGGGAGTGTGGGAAGGACACAGCAGGACAGCAGGACATCGGCAGTTCCAGCAAACAAATCAAAAGCATACTGGTGAGCAGAGCAAGAAGAGATGGGATTTTTGCCAGACTCCCATGTTTCAGCACACCACAGCAGAACTGCTCACTTCAAGTTGGTGAGAGCACACTGCTTCAAATCACTGATTAACAGAGATTAACTAAAATCTGTAAAATGCCCACCCCATTTTAGGAAGTAGACCTGCCTGCACTTTGCCCCACAACAGAGCAGAACCCCATAAGCCATAATTTTAACTGGAGCTGGAGACACTCTAAAATTGTGACTATCCTCTAATACTAAGCTACTAAACTGTCAACCACACAAAATAGGGCTTAACACACTGGAGTTTAAATATTTACCGTTAAAAACCCAAGTAAAACAAGGTCTCTCCTCTGTTTCAGTCATAAGAAAATTTCAGATTTGCAAAAAAATTCAGGTTAAGGGACCTGTTGTGGTCACTTAGACCTTCCTCAGCTCTAGCCAGGACTCACATCTATGCCAGACCAAGGGCTTAGGCCCTTGCCCAGTTAAGATCTCCCAGTCTCCATGCATGACAAACAAATTTTTTTCTTAGGGAGTCAAAATTTTTCTTACTGTTCTCTTTGTCATTTAACAATCTATGTCTATTACCTTCTAACTGCTCTGCTTACCTCCTCCCTATACTTTTGAGAGGGCTTTTTTTTTTTAAATGCCACCCCAAATTTCAAAATCACCTGACAGTTAGTTGACAGTTACAGCTCTGAGACTGCTCCAGAATCCCTCCCTACCTGCAGCATTTGTGGTTAAACCCCCAACATACTGAGATATTCATGCCTTACAAACCCCCCAACTTTCTAATCTTATTTCCATAAATTCACATATTTACTTCTGTAACTTTAGACAGCCTTACAACCTTGTGCATTTTTAGTCACTGATGCTTTTCTTTTCTTTTATTATTATTTTCCACATCCTCAATAATTTCATTATGCATAAATCTACTTTATTTAGATAAATCAAAGAAAACAACAGAAAACCAGAAGAAATCCTACAAACAAAAATGAGTTTCACAAAGCAATTTTCTTAGTAAAGAGGCAAAGCTACCGATGAAGAATCAATTTCAATTGCCACTACAATATCATCTTTAAAATGGGTATTTTGCCTAAATGCAATAAAAACTAAACAAAGCACTGCAAAAACCAGAAAGAACAATCAGTGGGTGAAAGGATAGGAATAAAGATGCTAAGAGAGCAAAGACCTGAAAAATAAATTATCTTGCTTTCTAAAAAAACATTTCCACAGGAACTTAAGGAAACAAAGCAGCTATTGCTATGGCAATATGCAATAGCCTTCACTTAAAAAAGAAAAAAAAAAAAAAAAAAAAAGATGGCATAGCAAATGTAAGGACTAAGCAACTCAAACCATGCCCTTTTGTTTCATTGCATGAAATAATGCATTTTCTTTTCTAATTGTCACATACTGGTACAAAGTTATCGCACTATCATATCATGGAGACAAAACAAAATTCTATCCACAATCTGTTCTTAGGATATAAACAAGTGGGTAAGAAGTTTCTGCTCTCAAATATGAAATCGGTCATTGTGACTTCATCTGTAAGGGAAGCTCTTCTATTAACAAACTCTGAATGGTTCAGTGTGCAGCAGAGGCTAATAACTCTGGACTGCCCAAGAGCATTTCAGTGTCATGGGAGAATGACAGAAGACATGTTACAGCTGATATTTCCAAATCAGCCCAAAAAAAACCAAGGGCATTTTAAATAATGAACTGTCACCTCAGATTTATTGAAAACACTTTATAAGAAAGAAGTCCATTGAACACACACAAAACAAAAATTATCCCCCAAGGGTACAAGAGAGAGACAAAATTGTCCAACAGTCCCAATGACTCCCTCAGCAATCTGTTCTTGAAGCTGTTTTAACAGGTACTGGAGAGAACCTCTTCAGAAAGGACAAGAAGGCAATTAAGAAGAGGTCAAAAAAGAAAGAGAAGATCCCTACAGACTAAGCTCTCCAGCACATGCCTGCACTTAGGCTTTCAAAAGATCAACCACTACAGTTATTCCTGAGACAGCACTTACTTCCTGGCAGTACTGAAGAATCCCTTCTTTCGTCCCAATGCAGGTCTTGGTGCCAGAGGGGTCCGATTCCCACTTTCCGTTCTGCACATTCATGTGCATGTTGAGTTTGCCACAGAACATGGCGATCTGAGGCTCTGCCAACAGCCCTGCATTTCCATCAGCAGGTACCTGCAAGGAGAAGAAAAGCTTTGATCTCACATCTGACATTTCAGTCCAGCCTAAGCAGCAACAGGTCAAGCAAGCCTGAAACAAACTCCAGATTCATCCACTCATTGCAGCAACAACCAAAATTTTTGATTCAAGGAAATAAGAGAAATGTAAATGGGATCTTCATAGAAATACAGATTACAACAGTGCAATTTTAAAGCTATAACCATACTGTTTTGTGGCACAAAACTGTCTTCTTACTAGCTTGGGCTAAACACAGAACAACAAGCAGAGTTGAGCACAATTACAGAAGTTTAATCTTCCAAACATAGCTGTTAAACTGTGGGAGATAGGTTTACTAACAACTAAACAAAAAAGTAACAAGTTTTTAGCAAGAGTTTCCTAAAAAAACTCACAGTGTGTCTTTTTTCAGGCCCCTCAGCAGTTCATCTCCTTGTTGAGCACACAGGCTCTATTTCATCACATTTTACAAAGATGATGGGTTAAAAGCAGCTTCCACCTAGCTTTGTTTGGACTGAATCTCAAAATGCAGAGGGGCTGGGGAGGTATCAAAATGGGTCTGCTAAAGTTCTAGCTCACAACCAAGAATTACAGACTATTATCTCCCAACAAGCATTAAAATACCAGGCTCAAGACAGGTACTCCTTCTCTTGAACCACAGATGCATTGCCTACGACACCCAAACCAAGCGCTGCTGAGGCACAGAGCCAGTCATCAGAGGCACCCTCAGCACAAGTTTAAATTTCTTCCATGGGACCACAGCACTGACAGCAAATCAAGAGCCAACCCCTGAAGATATAAGCTGAAGGGACTCACTTCTGTTTTACATCTGAGGAACATGACACAAAGAGAAACCTTCTCTCTGGGTTAGGTACCTCAAGAGACAAGTCTACAGCTCTCCATTGCTCCTCATGCTCCAAAGGCCAGTCCTTCACTTTCAAGGTACAGCAGAGTATTAATTTAGGTTTAAATATCTGTTTGTAGCTTTTAACAAGTTAACATTGCCCTTGAGATGCCTTCTTAGCTAGAAGGCATCTTGATGAAAATTAAAAACATTACTAAAATTCACAAAAACCTGAAGAAACAGAATTATGGTATTATGGGAGGTATGCAAACCCAGGATATTCGTTTCACCACTCTTTGTTTAAACAAACACAAAAAAGACTTAAAGAATTTTATGTGCCTACAGTATTAAAAAAAACCCCCAAACTCCACACAAAGAAACATTGCAGGAGCAAACATCTAAGTACCTATGGTATTTGCATTGAAAGTGCAAATCTAAAAAAGGTTTTATTTGGGATTTTTTAGACAAAGGAGAGAACATTTCTTTTCCTGCTTTCATAAGATGTTAACTTGTTAGTGCAATTCAGCTCAAAAAAAAAAAAAAAAAAGACAGGAACACCTCAACTCGCAGAGATCTCCCTTTACTATCTCAATTTTTCTTCTCCTGTGAAACGAGTACATTCTGTACAATTTAACAGTCAAGTATCATTGTTGTTCTACTGGATAATCAGAGAATTTTTCAATAGCTGGCATGACACTTTGTCTTGGCATGCCTTGATCAGGAAAACTATCATATGCTTACTTCTAATACTTTCAGAAACTCTGGAGAGCAACTCAAATGTGATGCATCTATAACAATCTGCAAAATATCCTCCATATTAATTATTTTATTTTTCTTTATACATGCAACATAACCCTATCAAAATTTCAATAAAAACAGAAGTGAGTCATTCCACAGGTGATGTGTGGATGAGAACTCTATTCCCAGTCCGCTCCTCCAACTGAGATCTTTATTAAATTAATAAAGCACACAGTAGTCACACTGTGGCAGATTTTAAATTTTATTCACTCAAAATCATAATTTGTAAATTTATCAAGAACTTGCCTTGCAGTTTTATAACAGAGAGCTTTTGCAGGTGTTTCGTTTTGTTTTTTTTTTTTTTCCTAGATAGAAAGACAAAGTTTGGGGGAAATTTAAAGTGCTATCAATTTAACTCTAAAAACACAACAACCTATGCCTGTCTACTTAAAACCTCACTGCCTTCAGAAAATCCATGACATCTCCCACCTCAGTGAAACTACCAGAACAAGTCATGATCTCATTTAGCCTCCTATATTTTGAGCTGTTGGGGCCTAATGACCTGCTCGGCATAGTACTTCATCTTACTGATTAGGACTGCTAAATGTTTCTCATTATAAAGAAATACTAGAGCAATTAACAGATATTTTAAACCAAACTAAAATATTTGAATCATAGAATCAAAGATTCATTTAGTTTGAATGAGACTTTAAGATTGAGTCCACTGTAAGTCTAACACTGCCAAGTTAAACCAAAATAAAAGCCAAAAATAAAAGATAAAATTTAGCTGAGAGAACTAACTTTATGCAGTGCAAGCTCCTG
The DNA here is from genome assembly GCA_024500445.1 of Entomyzon cyanotis. NCBI lineage: Eukaryota > Metazoa > Chordata > Aves > Passeriformes > Meliphagidae > Entomyzon > Entomyzon cyanotis. The sequence continues at coordinate 9,854,857 of JAKEPQ010000756.1, forward strand.
ATAATGTAAAATCTCATGAAATATTACTGATTTTAAAAAACATTGAACAGTAGTTTGATCACAAAAGGGACTAACAGCAGTGTTTTGGGGAAGGGGTGGGGAAAACGTTGCCCTTCATGTAAAACACACACACTTACAAAGATTAAAAACTAAAAAAAAACCAGGAGACTAAAATGTTAGTAAAACCAACATGGTGATACATGATTTGTCACACACATACTATCATAACATTTTAAACATTTGGATGAATTAATCGCTGGTACCATCTAAAGTATATCCAGCCGAAATATGTGAGCTGGTGACAAATTTTCTGTATCATTCAAGTTTTCTTCATAACCAATGGTTTAATTCATTTATGTTCATACCCTGGCAAGAAAAAGATATCTGCATTACAATGCAATTAAATAATCTAGAGCACCAATCTGCACGAATAAGCAGCTTCTAGAGAAGTAATGCTGAATAACATAAAGCTACAGTCCACTTTGTTACAATAACACCTGTTATAACACCTGCAAATCTCTCCTTCACTAATCCTAAAGCTCTCAGGCAGATTAGTCTCCCAAAGACTAACTCAAGCAACACAAGTTACATTAACAGCAACTATTTACCTTATTGATATTCTGCAAAAGCAAAAACTCCAAGTATATTAATGGAACTGTAATCACATATTATTTTCTCTACTTTGCATATGACCTCGAAGTAGCAGCAAGTGCTTTTTTTCCTGCCTCTTGGCAAATCATTAAGTAACAGACCAATTAGCACAGCGTCTCAAGGTAACTTCAGATGTTATGCTCAGGTTTTCTCAGTATATCCTGTTCTCAAAGACCAAGTAAGAGCACTACTCATCAACTTCCACAAGACATCTGGATCAGGGATCCATTTCTGTAATGGGAACTACCTGAATTTGAAAAACGACATCTACAAGACTCTGGAAAACATTACCTCAATTGATGGTACACTATTTAGATCTCTACATTAGTCTACTATGTCACAAGACATTCAAGCACCAGCCTGACATATTTGCATACAGAAAACAGAATTATTAACTTTTAAAAGTATAAGGGTACAAGTTCTGAAAGAAAAGTTCCATGGCTGTAGTAAAGCTCAGTCCTGAAAGAATTCCTGCATATCAGAGGCCTGTCTTCCAGTTTCAAGACTCATTTCACCTCCAGCTGAGTGCATCTTCCTGCATGATCCTCTGCTACATTTCCTTCTTAGGAGCAGATAAATGATAAAGTGCTTAAAACATTGTTTTAAAGGAAACAAATTTAAAATACCTTTCAAGGATAGGTTTCAGTATTTTGCATATTCTTATAGGTGAGGATATTAAAGAAAGGAAAATGCAACCAACACTAAAGACTGAAATCAGAAGACAACTCTGTAAGATCAAACCACAACATATATCGGGTGGGCTTTACTTTGGCTAAATGCCAGGCACATATGACATCTGCTCTCTCTGCCCTCCCCTGTCACAGCTGTGTAGAGGAGAGGAGAAAAAAGGTCCCCACACACACACACACACACACACACACACACACACAGAGCTCATGAGCTGTGATAAGGAACTGGGAGAAAGATGCACTAAGGGCAAAACAGGATGAAAACTTAAAAGCTGTAAAGTGATTTATTGCTAACAATTTTAAACAGAGTCAGAGAAAGACAACGAGAAGTAAAAATAAGCTTTTAAGACACTGTTTCTCCATCCACCCATCCCTTTTTTTTTTTTTCCTAGCAGTACAGAGGGATACTATATGGGGGTTTGGTTAGTCTATCACTGAGGCTTTTTTCTGCTGCTCAGGGAGAGGACTAGTTTTTTGTGTAGCCATAGGTCCCTCCTACGGGAGACAGTCTTCTGCAAACTTCTTTGGCATGGGTCCAAATCTAATGAGCACCAGCCTGCCCGAATCTACTGTAGCATGAGTCTTTTGTCCACCAGGTGCAGACTTTCAAGCTGAGGCCAGGCTGTTTTATTTCAGGAGCAAGGTTTTGGATTTTTTTAATGGGACTTTTACTGGATTATAGCTTCTTTCAGGCATTTACCTGTTTTGGCGTGAGCACCTCCCCACAGGCTGCAGGTGGATCTCTGCACCCCCCGTAGACCCCATGGGCTGCAGGGGGACCACCTGCTCCACCATGGACTTCACCACAGCTGGCAGAGGATTATCAGCTCCAGCACCTGGAGCACCTTCTCCTCCACTGACCTTGGTGTCTCCATGTTGTCTTCCCCTCACATATTCTCACCTCCTCCTCCTCAGGCTAAAAAGAAGTGCATGCTTACATTGTTTCGATTTCTTCTTGAATATGTTTTCACAGAGGCGTAACTAAGATCTCTAATTGGCCCAAACTTGGCCAGCAGAATGTCCATCATCTTCAGAGCCATCAGAGATTGGCTCTGCTGGACATGGTAAAAACTTCCAGAACCTTCACAAAGGACACACAGGAGCCATCTTTGTGCCCCCCCAATCCACTAGCAAAAACTGGGCTAAGAAAAACCCATTGTATCACTGCTTTGGATATGGAAAGAAGAGGGGCATAATTCAGCTGTTTTCTGCTCAGATTGGTCAATTTAGGACTAAACAAGGTCAGTCTCAGCAAGACCACTTGAATGGCATTGTTTAATTATTGGAGCCTGTCTTTAAAAATAGGTGTTTCATAGTATCTTTCTGTTTGTTTTTAGAGAGAAGACAGTCATTACAAGTATTTATTTCATTTATTCATATTATTATTAGTAGTAGTAGTAGTATTTATTTCAAAATGTTGACTTATATACATTACAGAAAAAAAAGTAAGAAATCATACAAGCATTAAAAGACTAAGATGTGGGAAATCTATTTCCTTTCCATGCTAAGATATAGTAGAGATGCCCCTGCTTTCTTGTTTTCCAGGCTTGGCAATTTAACACATCTATTTGAGGAGAGATGCATATCCACAAGGCATGCTGGATGCCATTTGTACCATTTCTGAGACACTGAAAAAGTATTTTGATAGCAGAATATAAGGAGCTGGAAGAAGTTTATCTAATTGCAAAATTATAACAAGTAATACTTTATATTAACAAAAGCGTGTGGAGTTTTTTTAGCTCACTACCATTCCATCATAATATCAAAAGGCCTTTGTTTTTACTACTATCTCTTCATAAACCCTATTTAACCAACAAGTGTTGGTTTTTTTTCACAATCTACATTATATTCAGAAAACACAGACTGCAAGGTTTTACCTTCAAGAGGTTTTCCATCAAGGAACCAAAGTAGCACCACTTCAGATAGCTCTGCTATTGACTTATAATTAAAGACTATAACATAACAGGGAAATAAGCATCAGACCTTTTATGCGCTGTTATTAACCATTGAAACATCAAAAACCATTCCCCAGAAGTCCCTAAGACAGGGATTTGTATTGCTATATTCTGTAAACACTAACCTGAAGCCATTTTATAAACATTCAAAGTGTATCTAATTTGCATTAATTACTTCATTTGCAATTACTTTCAAGGAGAGGACATTCAATGACAACCCCAACTTGCTCAAGAAAAACAGATGTCCTCCTTATTTTAGGAGATTATTTAAATAATCCCTCTCTGATTTTCATTTTTAATGCTAACACCAGTTCAAACCTTCAACCAAGTCAGCGAATACAGTTTTAAGGTTTAACAACTTCTGCTGATTATAACAGTAAAACGGGCTCAAATAATGTGAACAATTTAGCATATCCAATCATCATCACCCTTCCAGCCCATGGCTGTGTTCCTCCAAACTTTATCAAATTTGGGTTGAAATCTGAGGTTTCTCATTAACTAAAGCAGCGCCAACTTGCATACATAGCAGTTTTCTTCCTGTATGACTATTAACAAAATAAAAGAAATTCTGTCTTTGAAGCCACTCATAACTATTTTTCCTATAAAGAACAGAGGTAAAAACAGAGTGAGTATAAAAGGACTCTCTGCTTGCCTTACACATTCAGTGAGCAAAACATGATAGAGAGACTTGTTATTCCCCATGGAAAGACCAAGTTTGTTCCACTGGACTGTATGGTCTGCTGCACCCTACAAGTGAAGACTGTTGCTCAGTTCTAGAAATCTACGATTCAAACTGGGCAAATGCCGAGCAAATACAGGCTTATGTCACCACACAAATCCATGGCTTCTTGCACATTGGTTAGCTATCAAGTCTGGCAGACTGTATTCTGTTACACTCTGCTCTAGACAACTTATTTAAGCCATAAAATATTTCTCCTCCTAGCTTCGTTAAGATTCACACAGAACACAAATCCTTTAAAGACTATTTATACTTAAAAACCTGCTCATGTAGCTAAAAAACAAAAAAATCTCTTCCTTTCTTAAAAATGCAGTCAGATTTAAAAAAAATAAAGCACCACCCAAATAAGAAGAGGCGAAATATCAAATTATTGTCTCCTCACAACTTTAGGATGGCTGTTTGTCAAAGCAAGGAAAATATTCCATATTCTCACTTTTCCTTAGAGATGAAAAAGAGTAAGAGGTTGTCAAAATCAACATCAATAATTTAGAAACAGTATTTTATTGTATAATGTTGATATAGAAACAGCAGCTGCAATTACTGCTGTCAACAGTCTATAGAAACAGGTCAGAAAAATGTTTTACTGATTACTCAGTAATATTGTTCAGTACAGTTGCTTCTCCTGGAAGACAAACATTTATCGCAAACAGTTGCAGACAGAACCACCTTCCTAACCTGCAGAAAACCCTGGGAAGACCAATATCTAATTTACAAAAAGCCATCATCCAAAATATGGTTGAGAAACAGATTCCATCAAAAAGCTTCTGGAAAACTAGAGAAGTTTATTTGCCCTGACTACAACCTATTTAACCTAAATATCTGTGCACTGTCCTGGCCTGCTTCATAAACAGTGATACCAAAATGCATCACAACAGCACAATACCCACATCTCCAGAGCAGCTTAAGGATCAACTGCTCCAGAAATAAATTAAAAGCAAGTCTGCAGAGGAAAATATAGTATTCCCAAGACTATCTTCTGGCAGTCAACTATTCTCCTCACCCACAACCTTCACAAGGTCCTGAGATACAGGTTGTATTTCTTCCATACATCTTAAGATTTCATGCTTCCCTCAGGTCACGTTCCCATTACTTGTCGAGTGACACCCCAACCAGCCCCAGGCATTTGTCTACTCTGAAATGAAGCATCAAAGGTAAACCAAAAATATGCCAGGATTGAGTTCACATGGCTATCTTGTGGAGCAACAGGGAGGTGAGTGCTCCCCTCCCCAAATACCTGAGTGAACCAGCAACCAAGTGCATACAAGAGATATCTACAAGACTTGAGCAGAAGTGTCTGTATGAACAGCAGAGCTGCATGTGCATGTGTGAACATACACACAAGAGCAAAGGGATTTTCCTCCCTCAGATCCCTGGAATCACTAGGAAGCAATGAGAACCACAAGAGCAGTAGAAGCCTAGCTCCTGTGCTGAACCTGTCTGGCATCATCCTGCGCACATTTCCATGGTTCTGTGAGAGTGACTAAAAACTAGAATTTAGCTACAAAAATTGACATCTCTGAATGTGGTTATAAATGTGAGAAAGTATCACGGGGAAGTACCCCAGCAAGTCAGAGAAGTTAGATCTTTGCATCAGATACATGAACATAAGAAAAATACATGCATCTACAAGTGCAACAAGAGTCAAGAGTTTCTTACCTGTCACCAACACTAAGGAGCCTATCAGTACCACGTCTGCTTCCAAAAACAATCCCCTAAAAGCCACACTCTCACCATCTCCAAGTTGAAAGTCTTAATTTAAGAAGATGGGAAGGTGCTTGAATGCATCCAGAGGAGAGCAACAAAGCTGCTGAAAGAAATGACATCCCGTAAGGAACATCTGAGGACTCTGGGCTTATCTAGTTTGGAGGGAAGGAGACTGAGGGGTGACCTCACTGCATCCTAAGGAGGGAAGTGCTGAACTCTTCTCCTTAGCATCCAGTGATGGGATGCATGGGAATGGTTCAACCCTGTGCCAGGGGAGGTTCAGACTGGGCATTAGGAAGCCTTCTTTTAACAAGAAGATAGCCAAACTCTGGGAACAGGCTTCCTGGAGAAGTCAGCAATGCCCCAAGCCTGTCTGTAGCAACTGAGCAATGCCCTTAGGTAACAGGCAGTAACTTGGTCAGTGTCTTGGTTTGAAAGACAGGTGTCTGCCAAGAGAGGTTGAACCCTCCCCCAGGACAAAGAATGTGATTTCCTTTCCTCCCTCCCTCCAAATTATTCAATTTTGTAAATCAAGGGCTTTCAGGCAAAGGTATAGGAAAAAAGGAATATCAGTTCTTTACTAGTATCTATAAACAAGCAATAACAATAATAGCAACCACAACTAGAACCAGAAACCAATAGCAGATGACTTGTGAGCTGCTGAGCCTTTGCCCGTGTGGTGTAATCACGGTTGCAAACAGCAGGGGCGCTGTTGAGCTCCCGGTCGGGCGGGGCAGGTGCGATGACTCCCGAGCGGCTGCAGGTGGCGCTGTGGCGCAGGGTCAGGTCAGCGTCCAGCAGCTGTAATGGCGGGCAGGCTGAGAAAGCGCGGAGGGCAGCGAAACGGCTCGGAGCAGCGAGAAAAGCAGGGCAGCAGGGGCGGGCGCCGTCTCTCTCTCTCTCTCTCTCTCCGGCCAGACAGCGAGGCACTGCAGTCACAGCAGACACCGCGGTCTCGTGCGGCAGAGGGCGGGGGCATGCAGCCGGGGCCGCGGGACTCTCCCGGCAGCGGCTGCGAGGAAACGCAGCCCGGGGGAAAACGTGCCCTTCCCCGTGGGGAGAAAAGGTTGAATCAAAGCTCACCCAGTCAGGAGAAGAGAAAACAGGGCACAGTCGGATTCCCTCTGGTTCCAGCCGAAAAGCAAAGAGCAGCCTCTCCTCTCAGCGTCCGAACCACGAGAGAGCCAGAGAGCCGTTTCCCAGGGCCGGGTGTTCCCTTACCCTGCCTCACCCAAGCCCACCTATTGTCTTTTGATTGCTCTAAACATCTAACTATTTGTTGCTTAGTAACAGGAATGGGAAGAAATTCTCAACCCCCGACAGTCAGGCAGCTGTTTTCCATTCTAGCCTCTGTCTCACTGTGGTCACAACCAGACCAGCAGCACCAACAGTTTGGTACAATAATGATGTGCACGACCAAGGGCAGGAGGATAATGGGAGGAACAGGGACAACTTACACCCAAATCAGGTCTTCTCTGGAGTTACCTTAAGAGTCCCTACGTAAATTTACAGATCTTGCAGTTAGCCATCGATATAACAGTAACTGAAAACCCTCACAGCTAACAGGTGTCCCCAGCCTGCAGGTATCTCTACACAGTTTAGTCACATTTTTTTAATAAAAACTGCCATTTTGGCAGGAAGAAAAATTATAACAAGCAGATTGACCAAAATTATCCCAAGACTGGAATGACTTTCAGGAAGCATTAAATCTAGTGCAGCACCAGCTAACCATTAACATAGGGGACGCTGAGGTAGAAGGGGTGGAATAAAACCAAGATTTTACAAGCTGAATAAAAAGTGTACTAAGAAGATGAAAGTTAAAAAACCCAAAAAGCTAATCTTGCTCCCAATCTATTCATTTAGACTTTGAAACAGTCTTTGGTCATTTACGCAGCTATATGTGCTGACTAAAAGCGGTAGGGTAAACAAGAAAAAGACAAATCCTGTCAGAATTAATGATCTTTTATTCATTTGGAAAAATAGGAAGAAAAAAAAGATTAAATTCAGCAAGTGTGCAAGTGTGACAAAGTGTTTAATGATACCAATAAATATGACAAGTGTTACAATTTCTTTTTGTATGTCTACACATGCAGAAATGCTAATGATACTGCATTTAAATTTCATCACCTGCAAGGCTGTCATTACCTCAAAATAAACACAAGACTGTTTTACAGGGCAAATCAAGGTTTTGCACTGAAATAAATCACTGTAAACCATCTAATTCCAGCATGGTATTTTCTGTTCCAACAGTCAAAGCCACTATCACTTATAAATACATGAAGTAGAAGAAAAGTAAGAGCACATTTCACAGCAATGCAACAGACCACAGAACTACCCCAGGCTCAGTAATAACTTCTAGGGTCCTATTGTTAACATTGGGTTAAAATGTTAGTTAAAAATAGGCTTTAGGAACAGGGTAGGTAGGCACTACATGTACAGGGCTCAGCGACATGATCACGGAGATTGCTTAGAGAATCGGGATTGTTTTAGTGAAATCATGCAGATTAGCACCGGTGATATAAATCAGAAATACTGTGGGAGATGGGGGGCTTAAAGTCATGCTTGGGGGGAAACAATGGAACAATGATAAATTGATAATTAACATATGATTACATCACTGCTCTGTAAGGGAAGGTATAAAACTGTGTTCACTTCAAGTCCATGTTGAAGTCAGATTTGGGTAGATGTCACACCCCGGCTTCCCGAGCTCGAATAAAGGCACCTGCATATAATCATTCAGTGATTATGTGTTTTCCACGCTAACACTATCACACCCATGAAATTCACCGCTGCAAAACTGAAAGCAAGGTGAGAGCAAGTATTAAAAAAAAAGCCCTAACTTCTAGTTTGCATTTATGTTAAAGCACCTTTTTTTTGGTGGTGTAAATTATATTTTAAGCCTATTTCAATACATGTGTACCTGGGAAGGATGAGAAAAGGAAGATTACTACACGCAGAACCAGACTCAGTAATGTGAAACAAATTGAAATTCTATCTGTTCAGTCAAAAACTGAAGAACAATCCTAGTTCAATGAACTTGATAAAGAGGTTAACATTTGAGCAATGTCAGCTTCTCAAACGAACTTTATCTCTGAAATGTCAGTGCTCAGTAATTTATTGACTTTTAATTCAAAGAAGCTGATGACTGTAAGATAGCCCCACAACTCTTTTATCACATTTCCACTATCATGCTTATGCATCTCATGGAAAAAGAATTTTTCTGTATAGTATCCTCATTCCTTTTTTAAGCTATTTGTTTTCCAACTTTTCCTGCTAAAACTGGGATGCAAAAGGATAGTTTGTACAAGGATGGCATTCCATTTCAGGGATGCTTACATTTTGCCTCCATCCCAAAATATTCATTGTTACTCAACCTCTTACAGAGTCATTTCTTTAACTTATCATAGAAAAGCTCGTGTTGAAAGGGACCTTTAAGGACCATCTCGCTCCAAAACCCATGCCATGAACAACCTTGAGCACAACCAGGGACACCTTCCACTAGAGCAGGCTGCTCAGAGCCACATCCAACTTGGCCTTGAACACTTCCAGGAATGGGGCAGTCAAAGCTTCTCTGGGCAACCTATGCCAGTGCCTCACCACCTTCATAGGGAAGAATTTCTTCCTCATATCTAACCTAAACCTACTCTCTTGTCAGTTCAAAGCCATTCCCCCTTGTCCTGCCACTCCAGGCCCTTGTAAATAGTCTCTCTCCATCTCTCTTGCAAGTTCCCTTCAGGTACTGAAAGGGAACAATAAGTTCAGCCTGAAGCCTTCTGTTCCCCAGGCTGAACAATCTCAATTCTCTCAAACTATTTCATAGGAGAGGTGTCCCACTCCTGTGATCACTTTTGTGGCCCTCCTCTGGACTTGCCACAACAGGTCCATGTCCTTCCTGTGCAGCACTGCAGGTGGGGTCTCACCAGAGCACAGCAGAGCAGCAGAATCCCCTCCCTCCCCTGCTGTCCATGGGGCTTTGGATGCAGCCTAGCACATGACAGTTTTCTGCGTTCTTAGTGCACAAGACTGAGGCATGTCAAGCCTCTCACCCACCAGCATCCCCAAGTCCTTCTTGCAGGGCTGCTCTGGATTTATTCATCCCCAGCCTGGATTGATACGGGGAGTTGCCCTGACCCAGGTGAAGCACCTTCCACTTGGTTTGTTAAACCTCGTGAGACTCCCATGGGCCACTTCTCAAGCTTGTCCAGGTCCCTCTGGATGACATCCTAGCCTTCAGGTGTGGCAACAGCACCACTCAAGTTGGTGTGATCACCTAATTTGCTGAGAGTGCACTCCATCCCGCTATGTCATTACTGAAGATATTAAGTATCACTCATCCCAATACAGACCCCTGAGGGACACCACTAGTCACTGATGTCCATTGGGGACTCTGAGCCATTGACCACCACTCTCTGGATGTGACCACCCAATCTCTTTCTTATCCATCTACTAGTCCACTGATTGAATCCATGTCTCTCCAATTTAGAGAGAAGGGGGAGGACAAATTTAAAGGCTTTACAGTAGTTTAGATAAACAACATCTGTAACCCTCCCCTTGTCTACTGATATAATCTTTCCACCACAGAAAGCTACTGGGTTGGTGAGGCAGGATTTTGACTTGGTGAAGCCATGCTGGTGGTCTTGAATCACCTCCCTGTCTTCCGCGTGCCTTAGCACAGGTTCTAGAAGGATCTTTAGAAGCATTTTGAAGGAGGAAAAAAGGAAGAAAGGAAATTAAGTATCTACCTCTTCAGCATTCTTTTTTATCCTTCTAGATGCCTATGGGCAAATTAGTAAACTTTGCTTACAGTACAGATGACAATATGATTTCAAAGACCTCTGTTTTAAGCAACTGGACTTGAAACTTTCTAAATAAAATAAATACTAACAATAACAATTAAAAAAAACAGTACAAAACCCACAACACTGGAGTTATACTTCCAAGAATGACTCTTGTATGACTGATTCATTACGCAGTGCTAACATCCTACATTTTTGACAATACAGTAATTAGACAAAGTGAGTTAAAGTATACAAGGCACATGAGTTTTCCCAAAGAAACTTCCTTGAAAAAGAGATACCGAATTTTGCAGATTTGGAAAATCCTGTGGGCTTGCATCATTTCCCTATTGTAGAAATACAACACTAGGTAACTGAACTAATTACTCTAAATCTACTGCAGAATTATTACTGCAGTGCAGCAACTATACAACGCATTTGCAAGCTTCTCCAAGAAAAAATGGAAGCTGAAACCAAACTGCTCAATTTTCTTATGTTCCAGTCTGAACAAAGCCTTCTCTACCTGCGTAAAATTCACCACACCCAGAAGAGCTGATCTTCCCTTGTGAAATAGGACCTATGCTCTGCATCAACTGGATTTCAAAGGAAGCCCTGAGATGGATATTTTATTCTCATTATTACTTATCTTGCATACAGTTCTTTATCCACCCTTGATACAGTGTAGAGGCATCATCTACACTGCTAAAGCAACTCTTCCATGTACCACATTACTTACATTCTCCAAATGCTGCAGAATGGAATCATCCTCTGCTGCTATTGGGCTGAGCCACAAACATCTGAATAGAGCCATGTGAGAAGTCTGATGTAATTCACCAGTTTTAACATTAAGTGCTTCAACTATTTTGCACTATGACAACACTCCACATGTATGCCAAAGGTCCCTCTCATCTTCTTTTGATGCAGAACTATTCTCTGCTCAAGCGGTGAGTCTGTGACTCAGTCCTCTCTGCAAGCTGCCTGACTAGCTGGATTCCTAGAATTATTATTATTACATTAAGAAAAACAACAATTTACCAATTTCATTTCACAACAATGTGAAGATGAAATAACAAGACATTTCTGGCATTTGCTGACTTTAACCATCAAGTGTTTGGCATGATGAGGACTCGCTGACTGCTACAAGGAAGAACATGTCCAGAAGATCCTTCCTGAAATATTCATGCTGCTCAAGATGCCACCACATCTCCAATTAGACAAACCGGTTTTTAGCACACAAAAACACCACTATAAGCAAGCCAGAAGGAACTAATCTATCAACACCAGGAATGAACAACGTAACACATTACCTGGACGACTTTCAAGGCATATACAAAAGCCAGACAGAGTCAAGTAGATGGTTGACAGACTTGATTCATATTGAGTTGAAGGGCCAGTTCTTCAATCCTTCCTCTATAAAAATCTATGAAATTTTATCTCTCCATAACACTGTGATGAGAACTGTGATAAGAGAATTAATACAGCTTTACTAGGCATCCCCTGCTGAAACAGATCCTGCCCTGGATCTCTTTTTAGGGTACTTGAGTCACCTGTTAACAAAAACAAAAACCAAAACAACCCAAACAAACAAAAAAACCCTCAAAAACTACCACCCAAACCTCACTGTCCCACTAGATACAAGCTATTTTCATATCACTGTGCACCCAGCTACGGGTTTTTGAGCAGCTAGTCCATGTCCATGAGTTTTTTTCATAATATTCACATAGCACATTCAAAACAAAGTCTGGCTTTCAACCTGTGATGCTACGCCATACTTCCATGGTCGCCAAGATGAAGCCATTTCTCCATCTCTCTGCTTCCTAGCCCTAGCAGACACGGACAGCTTATTTAATTTCATCCACCAGACAAAAGACTAGACCATCATTATTGCATACATAAAATATTAACAATAGAAATTTAAGTAATAAAGAAAAAGACCTTCAGAAGTCCTTAGCAGAAAAACGTAGAGGATTCCTCAGTTTGGGGAAGAATGAAAATATTCTTTCATTCTCTCAACTGGGAACATTTCAGGTTTCACCTATACAGCTTGCATCCTGCATGTTCTTATACTGTTTAAATGCTATTGTACATGACCTTCATACCATTGTGCTAATGCTCAAAACCAAGAATATTTTCCTTTTCAGGACCTATGAACAAGAAAAAAGAGTAAGGAAAAAGCCAAGTAAATGAAGAAAGAGTGAAGTCCTCACAGAAACAACCCAGCAGCTTTGTTCATCAGGCTGCACGACAGTAATATATGATGGGAATGCACCAATTCTCCCTTCGGCAGGGATCACACACCAGGTACGTTACATACATACCCCTCTGCACAATCATGATAGACAAACAAAAACAGATTATACAAGCCAGGAGTCTCAATTTTATTGGAAATAACAAACCAAATGTGTTACAGGCTTGACCACACAAGCCAGTTATTCTGTGTTCTATAGAACACAACCCTTCAGTTTAAAAAGCTAAGCAAAACCACACAAAATTGGACTTAAAGGAATTCAGTTAGCCTCAAATAAAATAAATCTCTAATGACACAATTATCAGAAAGACAGTTATTTTAAGCCTATGACTTTCCAAAATCCATTATGAGATTCAAGAAAATAACATATGCAGGAAGCAATGAGACAAGGCAAAAAAAAAACTATCAAGTCACTCTTCCCAATACATGAAGGCTACCCTAAGGAAGCACACTAGTTTTTCCAATATATACATTTAAAATGTCAAACCCTACCTCTGGTATCTTACAGCAAATTTTGTTCTCTTTAAAGACATAGCCTTCATCTGAATTCTTCCACAGACTGTCTGTAGCACATTGACTGCAAGTGCTGGGAGCCCACTAAGTCGCTCTATCACTCCCTTTCCATTTGGGACAGGGGAGAGAGTAAGATGGACAACAGACAGCAGGGTGAGATAAAGCAGTTTTATTACAGTAAAAGGAAAGGAATAAACAGAGATTTGCACATGCAAAAGCTAAAGGGAAAAAGAGGTCAATCTCTACTTCCCATTAGCTGCAATGTTCAGGCACTTCCTGGGAAGTAGGGTTTCAGCGTGTGCAATGGTTGCTCCGCAAGGCAAACACTGAAAACTCTTGAATGCTCCCCTTTCCTCCTTTCTCTCCTAGCTTATATATCTGAGTTGACATTAAACGGTATGGAATATCCCTCTGATTGATTTGGGTCAGCTGGCCTGCTTGTGTCCCCTCCCAGGGTATTGCCCACTCCTATCCCTTTGATGGGGAAAGGAATGTCAGAGGGACACTCCTCGGCAGTAGCCGAAACACTGCTCCGTTACCAGCACCCTTCCAGCCACTAATGCAAAGAACAGCACAGGGAGGGCTGTGAGCTTTACTTCAGTCAGACCCTATACACTGTCATCAGCAAAAGCTTTACTGATTTCAGTATTTGGAATGTCAACAGAAACGACAGCAGAGTAACTGTTTATTTTCTCACTCTTTCCCGTTCAGAAGGTATACTCCCACCGTGAGCTCTAGATCTCTGATCTTATTGAGTGCTTTGAAATACTCTGACTGTTGGTTAGGTGTGGGGGCCAGGGAAACTAGATCCTGTCAATCCAAGAACTTTCTTCCAGTGTGGTATTCTTACAGTAATTTTCTAACAACAGAGGAGTAGGTACCACATGAAAGTTTAGCTATGCAAAACATTGAAACAAAAGAAAAACTGGGCCTGACAACTCTTGCTCTTCTATGGGAAAACATGCTGTTATTGTGGTTGCCAGAATTTTACACAAACATCTCTCATTCAGACAAGGATAGAGAAATCAAGTGATTAAAGAGATGAACCAGAAGCCAAAAATTCAGAATATAAGTTTCTGGATTTTTCAACTACAGTTAGTCCTTAGAGTCCTCTTCTAGGTCCACCCACTAACAGCAGCTGCTCTCTGGCTTGACAACAGTCATAGCAGAATAGACATGCTCACACGTATTTGATTTGAAGGCTCATGAGAAGTACTGCATTCAAACGCAGCATCCTTAAAGACTATATTTCAAATTTATATTAATTGAATTTAACAGATTTCCATGAAAAAGATTAAGATGAACTTGGAGGCAACTTTCAGATCCTCAAATGACAAAGATAAATGAGATTATCCATTGTTAACTACTACTGCCAGATACAAGAGAACTGATCCAAATAAGATGACATAACAAAGTGCTGTTTCCTTACCAAGAAGTAGACTAAGCATAAAAAAAACCCCAAAGCATTAGCCCTCTGCTAAAAAGAGCAACAAACCCTCCAGTTTTTTCATCACTTTGGAACCACATACTTGAAAAGTGAGCATTTTTTGTCCTAAATAGTGCCATTGTATTTTTGCTGCTTAAAACACATAAATCCTTCAAGAATGGCTTACTTTTGGGGATTTTTTTCATTTGTCTTTTAAATTAATAATCTGGAAGATTAAAACATCATCTTGCTTTTGACACTCGTCAGCTATAGTATCCTGATAAACCATCATCACGAAAGGGAAAACAATACTATGCATTTCCACCTCCCACTTGTTGCTTTACTGAGATGTAGCAAAGAAAGAGTTACACCATGAAAGATGTCATACACACTACAACAACGGAAGAGAAGAAAAATTTTTATCTGGCTACTGAGCCCTGTGCTCTACTACAGAAAATCCCACTGAACACTAATAATGCCATGTGCGGGGAGTACAGGGAAGCCTTTAATTTCCATATACTAATGAGAAACATCCACAATGGCTGTCAACTTTTATTTAAGCCTAGCTAGGTCACAGTGTGCAGTGAAAGCAGAAATAATGTGTTTTATTTTGCTTGATGCAACATCCAAGGAGTATAAGCAGGGATGCTGACCCCTGATATAGAGTACTGAATGTGGAGCACAAACTGCAACACAAGTTGCCCACAATCCAAACACTACAGAGCAACAACACAACAGTTTATTTCTCCTCCAATTCTCCACACAGATTTATCTGCAGATATTAAAAGGTGCTTACGACCTACATTGGCAAAAGTTGCCCCAAGCTGCAACAAAGCCTCTTTTATGTATGTTTCTTCCTCTTCTGAAAGAATATGCTCTCTGAAAGTTGAACACATTCTTTTTCACACTCAGAGCAAAAACCTTTAAACCCAAGATGTCTTACACAACTTCATTTCACTTGTTATGCTGAGACATTGAAAGAAACGGTACCACTAAAAACATAGCACAAAATACAGCTGACATCATTAATTACCTTAATATGCTACTCTTATTCCATGTACAGGCCAAGGTAATCCAAGGCAACCTACATCTGCCTTCCTATTCCCACCTTCAGAAGGCTACCTTCAAGTTCACCTTCCATTTCCTACCCTGTTCTGCTGTGGAAAGCAGCAGTAGCCATGCTCAGCAGCCACAGTAACTTTGGCAGGATTCCTTGAGCATGGCACAGCAAAATTAGGAAAACAGTAAAAAGACTACCTGAAAATACACCACAGAGCTGAAAAGTCCAAGTAGGGAAGAATCCATCTTAATGTGAGCCTTGGGATCATCTCAAGCACTACCTTCATACAGAAGGACACCAAGAATTACTTAGTGCTTTCAACCCAGCACAGGTGAAAAGGCCAGAGATCTGCACTGGAGCTTATGGTCCTCCTTCCAGCTGGCAACAACCACCTTCCAGCTTGTCAGTGAGCTATAAGAAAGCAACCTTCTCCCAGCTCCCCCTTCCTGTCCACAAGCTCAGCAACAGAGGCACAGTTCCCAGCATTTCCCAAGATGTCAGGAAGGTTCAGCTTAAAACAGCACAGCAGAAGCAGCAGCAACAGTGTCTGGCTCCAGAGGCCCTGGAAACCATCAGGAGAAAACACAGCAGTTCCCTTACTTGTGCCCAGCCTAGGTTTAGCCAAGGTAAGTGCTCCTCATCATGCTCAGTCTGCAGTGGCAAGGCACTCCACACAATGCCGGGCCCCAAACTGAGGATTTACTCAAAATAAAGCAATTCTTAGTATTACACTCACAGTATGTGCATACATACCAAGGGGACTTTACTAATGGTATACTTCTACATCAGCAAATCACCCACAACCACAATATTTTGAGAACTGAGCATTTTTAAGAGTTCCTCAACTCATTCCAACTAGTAACAGAGCTCTCCATTTTGCTGACAAGGCCACATGGCCTTTCATCCCCACTCTCTGCAATCAGCCAGTGTACACCTTATATGGTTCTTTCCTCTGCTAACATAATACAGAATATCATCCATTACCACCAGCACTGGTTTTATGTTGCGGTTTAAAGGAATGGTATAGCAGACCTCACCCAAGAGCTCTCTGCCCAGCCCGGTTCAGCGCCTCAGTGCACCAAATTCTCCTGGCCACTGCACTCTCACCAGCAGGGGAGCCATAAGGCTTGCTCTGGTTCGTCTGCTTCCGCAACTGGCGATGATAAAGGAGGAGAGGAGGGTCTATGCGTCGTGTCCATGGAAGATGTTTATTCGCATGGCTGCACCAGAGACACATGGTGCATAGACCACATATGCATAGACTACATGCTGCATAGACAGTCACATATATAGACACGTGTGCTGCATAGACATGTTTGCATAGACAACAAGATAGAGGAGGGTGAGGGGGTTTTATACAGAAACAGAGAGGGGTGGAGAAAGCACACTGGCCCAATGATCTCTGGGCACAGGGGAGGTACATGGGCTGAGTTAGGGTACAGGAATCAATAGGGAAAACCCAAGGGCGTGGCCAGGACCACATGGGCTGGGGAAGGCAGGGCAATAGGTGACAAGTACACTCATTAAGAAATAGGTGGGGGACCTGAAGCTATTACCACAACAGTTTTACTTGCATTGTAGAACCATGAGGACAGCTGAAGTTCTTTCAAGGTAACCAAGAGTATCATCAGAAGCAGACATACTTAGTTTCAGATACACTTTTTCCTTTGCAACAGAAAGGTAGAAAATAAGTATCTATACTAACAATGAGCTCATCCCAGACTCATAAAGAATACTGGTAAATTGACACAAAGGCGTTTTTCTTCCTCTAAACATCTCCTGACTTTAGCAAACATCTGTTCACCGTACTGATTTACAAATGCAAACTATTGTGAGAATTTTAGTACTCCTACAACAATTCCTCATCTTTTAACAGGAAAAACACAGTTAATGTTTTTCCTCTACATTCACTGTGAATTAGATTCCATATACCCATGCGTTCTACCATCTCAGTAAATCTTCAGAATATGTTTGCCTGACAAGTTTAGAGTCTACAACATATATTTCTTCCCACATTACAGAGAAGAATAAATTAAATGCTGATTTGTTTTAAATGTCAAGCCATCAGTTCTTAGCTTTTTCAAACAATTAAGGGATTTAAAGCATTATTTCTGGAGCTTGCAAGGTTTCAGGGTGGTCGTGTCATCAGACCTTTTTGGCCTGTTTTCACAGGACTTGCAAAACTCTCTTCCTCACACAGATACTACATTCTGTCTCTAGCTCAGGGAACTTTCTTAGAAATAAGATATGAGCTATCAAAACATGCATCAACCCACTGATGATTCAAAAATTTTTATTAACATCTGCAAAATGCAATTATCCTGAAAAAACAAACCCTATAAATCCATTTCAGTGATACACAACCTATGTATATGGTTATACAACCAGCAAAACCTGAAGCACTAAAAACGTGGTTTACCTCCTGCACTAGGGCTTGCATGAAATAACAAGGTACAAGACAGCAATACAAAGACGGTTTCAGACACAGTTACAAGGGAAGGTCAAAACCGCCATGTAGTTTCTTTTCTAGGTTCAGCACCATTCAGGTCACTGGCCAAGTACTTTTGCATTGTTAACAGATGGTTTGTTTGCATTGTTAAGAGATGTCCAAACAACACCATTGAAGAGCCATCATTACCACTGAAGAGGAGACTGAATTAAAGACCTTCAAGAGTTTAAATCATACTTTCTATGTTTAAGTATTACCAAAGTGTGTTGAAAATCTGGGTCAGAGCTGCAAGTTGGACAGATCTAAAAATGCTCCTACAGTGAGAGTCCTTACAGAGATGTCTTTCCTGCTCCCTCAAAACATTATCTTTTACTAGAAAAATTAGGTAGTCATTTTTAGAAGTCCTAATAGCACAAAGTGTCAGGGCCACTGTAGAGGCTGGGAACATTGCCATGCATGGCTCTCTCCACCCTCTCTCCCAGGAGGGGCATCCCTGAGAGATGCAGCAATGCAGACACCCTGCATTAACACGGTACTGTAAAATAATGCTTGAGAAAGTACATTACTCAGCTTTCTTCTTCCCTTTCTTTTCTCAGTCAGGTAGCAAACTTGCTAAAAATAATCAGAGCCTTTACCCAACACTGGCATCACTTCACTCCAAACACACAACTGAGGAAGACAGAAACTTTAAGAACTGAAAAATCTGAAAAAAACCCCAAACTTCTGTAAATCTGTATTTGTGGATATGGAGTTGTTACTATTATTGTGCTATCTGTACATTAAACTGCTTGCAAAGTCTGTCAGAAAAAAATAATCAAAGTTATGATGCAATTTACTATTGCTAAAATTTTATGAGAAACTCACTTGAGAGTTAACAGCAAATTATTAGAAAAGCAAACATCGCAAATCAATTCTGTTTACCAAATACGTTCTTCATACCACCATTTGAGCACTCCTTCCCTCATTCTTTATTCTATTGAAAACAGCACATGGCTACAAAACCTGCATTGTCCCAGCTCCCATTCAGTCCTTCATGAATCCCAGATCTCCAGCACAATACAAAAACACTCAAGCATTTATTCTTGGAAGGGATCAGTGTTACATGCCTGATGCTTTCACTCTGAGCCTGCACAGGCAATTTGTTTACATTATTATGTAAAAAAATGAATATGTGCAAAGGCAAGGTAACAAATTCTTCCTCTTTCTTTGCCTAGGACAGCTCACAAGGGATGGAAATCAGATCCTTCTACCACAAGAGGACATTTCTTTTCTTGCCATTAGTAATATGGGATAATCTGTAACAAAAAATACCCTCTACAACACAAGGTTCCGTCAGAAGAAATCAAATCTGGCTCTTCTCAGAGAACAAATGCTATAAGGAAGAGGGGGACAAGAATGCGGGGCTGCCAAACGAGGGGAAGGACTCCCACTTTTGTTGCCTTTTAGTCTACTCCATCTGCAAGCCTTACCCAGACAATTCTGCTGACTGTTGAAAAGTGGAAATATAAGATCAAAGCATCACAGAAAGCATTTGCTACTTGTCAATGCAAAATACTGCATTCAGTTTTGGAAACCATTCACAAAGACAGTTTCAATGTAAATGCCTATCAAGTTTCAAGGAACACAAAATAAATGAAAGAATGCAAAGCACTATTACTCCTTATTAAAAACAGTACATAGGCTGTTTACAACACCTATCTCTGAATTCTGAGGAGGTGAGAAGAGGTAAAGAAAAACAAGCCTTTTATTTTTCCTGCACAAAAAAGACTGCAGTACTGTGTACTATGTATACACTGGTACAGCAATGACAATTTCATCTCATACACCAGCTAAATCCACTGGGGAATACAGACCTCTAGCCAGTTTGCCAAGGACACAATTTAAATAGTAAAAGCAGGATTTATTTTCTCACGAACAAAACAAACAGTAAATTCAGGATAGTGTCCCACAAAGACCCACACAAGAAGTGTAAAATGATGCTCACCCAACCAGATCAATGCACTGGTGAGGAGCGTCTCTCATTTCCCTGGAGCAGAATGATGCCTTCCTGCAAAACCAGTTACCATTGAAGCTACAGAAACTACTTATAAAACAGAATACTCACAAGACAGACCAACACCAAGAGGATGTTCTGTTGACTTCTTGTTTTGAAAAACAATGTAGATTATTAGAGAATTCCAGGGACTGCCGGCTTCTAAAAGTCAATACAGTGATGAACTGGGCCACCAGATCAGCCTGAGAGCCTGGCCTTCCTTCCACCAGCACAGTGAAGGGCCGAGATAACCAATTTTCAACTACCACACAAACCTAACTGAATCATAACTGAGGTACACATGCCCATGGGTAACATGGGGTTTTATTTTTTAACAGAAATGTTAACCTGTTTTCTAATTCTCCATTCAGTTTATCACAAACAAATCACAAAAATCAAAAATTAAACTGGTGTGTGGTCAGAAAAGCATCAAAACACTCGATGCAAGCTACAGGGTGCAGACACAAGATCACAGAGTGCAACATTTGATCTGGGTCACATTGAGGCTGAATCAATTAAGAGGCATCCACAAGCACCCAAACTGGCAGTACATGACATTGAACAGCCACAGCACAGCAACACACTGCTAGAGTCTGTGCAAAACCTGTTTGTCAGCAACAATGACATAGAGCCATGGCCTAATTATCACCAACTGCAACGAACACAATAAACAGAAGAGTATGTGTTGATTAATATGCAGACTCTAAGCTTATTTTGCTATGGAAGTGGGGATTTTCTGTGGAAAATCAATCAAATCCACCAAATTAATCTAAGGACAGGATTCCAGACAGTAACTGGCTGTGGCATCGTCCCTTAACACACTGGCATAAGATGTAAGTGCTTATAAAATCTCAGAATCAATTAAGTTGGAAAAGACCTGCAAAATCATCAAGTTCAACCATTCCACCAGCACTGCCATGTCTACCACTGAATGATCCCCTAAGTGCTACATCCATCTACACATGTTCTAGTTTCAGTCAGGACAGTGTTTATTTTTTACAGTAATCAGGAAGAGGGCATGGATAGACTATTGTTACTTGATATCATCTCACATCGAGGCAGGGGAAATGGTCCAGTATTGTTCTACTTTTCATGTAAATCATTTGTCCTAATACCTTTTGATATTAATAATGTTGCTGTTACTGCTTATATTTCTTATCTCATTGCTCTTTCCAGTAATTTGTTCTTATCTCAACCCACGATTTTCACCTTTTTGTGGCTGCAATTCTCAATTCCACCCCAGAGCAAGAACAGAGTGGAAGGGGGGAGCCATTGAGTTGTAGCTGGTTTGAGAGTCTTGATGGGAGCACTAAATTGGGGGGATATCATTCCTAAAGCACAACATAAGATCTTTTAAATCCCTCCAGGATGGTGCCTCCACCACTGCCCTGAACAGTCTGTTCCAGTGCTTGACAGCCCTTTCAATGAAGAAATTTTTCCTACACCCAATCTAAACATCCCCTGGTGCAACTTGAAGCCATTTCCTCTTGTTGTATGGCTTGTTACTGGTAGATGAGCCCAACTCCCACCTGGCTACAACCTCCTGTAAAGGCAGAGTGTTGAGGTCTCCCCTGAACCACCCCTGGATCCCATCTAGTGCCATAGCTGTGTATTTCTAAGGGGTGTAGCAGCTTAGTGACCCTTGGATTACAGGGCTTCATTCTGCTCCCCCTCCCCATCTTCTAGCTCCAGGGGCTGGGGGTACTCAGGGAACAATGAATCTTACTATTACAGACTGAGGTAAAGAAGGCATTAAGTACCTCAGCCTTTTCTCATCCTTTCTAACCATGCTTCCCTGTATATCCAATAAAGGATGAAGATTCTCTGTAACCTTTGTTTTCTTGTGAATATATTTATAAAAACATTTGTTATTGTCTTTATGGCAGTAGCCAGATTAAGCTCTAGTTGGGCTGTGTCCCTTCTAATTTTCTTCCCACATAACATAATGACATCCTTGCAGTCTTCCTGAGTTGCCTTCCCTTTCTTCAAAAGGTCATAAACTCTTTTTGTTTCCACCTGAGTTCCAGCTGTTCTGTTCCACCTGGCTGATCTTCCCCACCTGCTCATCTTCCAGCACATTGGGACAGCCTGTTCCTGCACTTAGAGGATAATTGTCCCATGTCTTTTCCTTTATGGAACAAATTTTGACACACAGCATAGGCCAACTCCACCTCAGCAACACCTCCATGCTAGATGAGCTATCATCCTCATTATTCAGTTGCTTTCACAGAGCCTTGTCCTTCTTATGACAGGACACCTGGGAAGTGGGGCATTTCTGTGGGAACTGTTAGCAAGCACACATGGAAATGCACAGTATATTATAAAAGAGACCACTTTCCCTTCTTGTGCAGATGCAACACTGACTGAAAATAACTGAAAACAAGTATATTGTGGGTTTTTAATAACTACAGCACTGAAAGTGAAGTCAATGACAAAAAAAGCCTGATTTTGGCTGCTCTTTTTATTACTACTCCTGACTATAAACACAACTCCAGCACTTTATTTTTATCCTAAATCAACAGAAATTGTAAGGATAGAGCAATAACAGATGTTCTTTCTAAGAAGTATAATCCTTAAAGGCCAAGCAGCCACATAAAACCCCACCCACCTTTTAAACAGAATTATTTTGAGTGCCTGATAGGCAGAAAAATTCAAATGGCTCCTAGTACTTCTCATTTACACTCATTTTAACTTCAGTTATGACAGAATAATAAAATTCTTAGTAGTGACTACTGTACAAGTGTTGGCTAGTTAAAACCTCAAAACTTAAAATACTTTGAATTCTTCTTCTTGCATAATTTACTGCATAACACACGACCCTAAAACTCCCAAGCTTAAGCACAGCATATAATCTTGCACACAACAATGCTGTATTTATTTTCAGGGCAGTTTTCTTCCATTTCAGGATGAACTTGCTGCAGTAGAAGTGCAGGAAAAAAAAAAGATGACTCCCAGGCTGGCAGGATTCTCCCTTGACCAAAAAGCCAACATGCTTATTTATCCTAAACCCCAAAACTAGCTGCTTGTAGTCTATGTTCCCAGATGGCCTGCATATAATAGTCTTCACTCTCACGCAGTAGAGCTCTGAAGCTGAACCACACAGGCTGGGACCACCCTGGGCCCACACACCCTGCCCTGCTTCCAGGCCTGTGTCCATCAGAGCACATGACTGATGCTATTTGCCTGACTTAACATTACTATAAAACGTGGAATGGTAACATCAATAAATTGTAAGTGCTGAAGGTGCAAGCACATAGTATCAAGTGACACAGTAAAGCCTAAAATGTAATATAAATAGGAAGTGTTTTCACATGAGAGTGCTGAGATTTCAGTACATGTAGGTTTCGGAGTCCTGCTATCACAGTCAAACATTTCCTCTCATCAAATTTCATATCTGCTTTTTCTGTATCCTGAATCACAAGCAACCTCAGTCTACGTTTCACGAGGCTCTTCAAACCTAATTGTGGCAGATGACAGAGGGACACACATATAAACCCATCACAACTACTGCATAAAGCCCACGCCTCAGTCTCATCATCCCTGCAATAATGCATCATCACCTATCAACATAAAACCTTAATAACTTCATGCTATTCATACAACAGCAACTACATGAACTTGGGTTTACACACATTTTCTGCCCCTGTGAACTTGTGGAGACAAAAGATCACCCTCTAGAGAACCAACCTCAGACCAAGGCCAGTAGCCTAGCTTTCAGTGCCAAAGAATTAAGCCATCTCCCTCCACGACGGGCAGAACATTTTACTTGTCCTCTCATTCTCATTCAAGAGCAGCAACTCAACATTTGGGTTTTTGTCAGCCACCTCCATACATTTCCCCTTTGCTGCCAACCTAACACTGGAACAGCAATTCCAGCAAACATCTGAAATCCACATGTAATGCTTTGGTGAGAATATTAGTGCTATCCATTAAAGTTCATTACACTTCTGAAAACATTGCTTGCTCTCTGCAAAAGAAAAACCTGCTGTTCAGATGTGAGCTGCCATATCCAGGTCTTCCTCTTCATACCGTTACAGCTTCAACCTTTTCTTGCTTCTAAGGCCCTGACACATAGCAGAGCTCAGTGTAGTGGCATCTCTGTCAGTCTGATTTATTTGCAATTACAGGTAAAAGGGAGTATCTTTTCCAGCAATAACAATGACTGAGGAAGACACATTTGCAATCAGTTTTGCAGTGGCTAGAGAGGTACATGTACTGTACACAGTCACTGCTCCTCTAAGTACATTCAGCGTCAAGATATGCAAAATGAGTAGTCAACACAGTATTTGCTTCAATTATACTTGATCATTTATTCCATCTGCAAGACCAGATTTTTAACTGCCATTCATTTAATTTCACTGTTTTAAAATATGTACCACTGGTTGACTCAACAGATAATTAGCAGAGAAATACTCTGCACTGAGAGAACAGTATCCCACATAATGCACATTCATTCATTATTCCCAGCAGAATAAAAAGTGAAGCTCTCCAGATAATCAAGAAAAAATGAGCATACCAGTGAAACATCAAACTGGGACTATCACCTATATGACAATAGCTGACCATGGTTTTCTCTTCTTGCATTGTGTACCTTGATTATTTTTGCACTTTTGAGAATCACAGTGGGAAATACTTCAGCAGTTGCTGAAAGAAGACATTGCAGTTACATCCAAACTTCTTTTTTCAAGATTGTAAAATTTTTATGCAATGCTAAAAAACACTTCTAATAAAGGGCCATAAGTGAGCTGCTCATTAAAAGTTCTTAAAATTAGAGAAACTACGATAGTTATATTTCTTCTTAATTCTTATTTTAATTAAGCAAACCTAAGAGAAAAAAATAACAGACAGCTGGAAACCCTTAACAAATTGTTTAAGAAAAATGTAAGAATACATGAGTCGCATTTAAATTAGTCTCGTAAAAATTCTGAAAAATACATGACGCTAGAGCATTAGCCCTTCTACAAGTCACCGGAGTATTTGACCACAAATTAATTTAATTATAAATTGGTGATTCTTATAAAAAATTATTAAGAACTACCTCAAGCATAACATCTGAACTCTGCTGCTAAACCTAATTGTATTGTTCCTAGGAAGTAAAAGATGAAAGCTAAAAAATAATTCAAGTGCCGAGTGAAGAAGACTTAACAGCATAGTATTGGATAGTAATTTATAAGCACCACAAATTTCAGCAAAAGAGCATGAAAATACAGACATATTCTTTGAAATCTTTACTGACCTATATAAAAGTGTCAATGTGGATTCTATTTATTTTTCTAATTGTGTAATATTTTCCTTTTCTAAAGATGTTTTTGCTTGTTGGTTTTACCACCAAGAGCTGGAGTGTTCAGCCCTACACATGAGCTGTCACTATTGTGATTTTGCCTGACGCCAGGGAGACATTACATTTTCTCGTGCAGAGACAATCAAAGGAAATAAAGTCAGATCGCAGTATTACCCTAGCTGCTACTCTCCACCTTTCATTCTGTTACTCTAGAGGTAAACTTTAGGATAATATTAGCAGGATGAATATAACAATGTTTATTAAAAGGGACAGGAGTGTAAGATAACCCCAAACTTCCATTCTCCATTTAAGCAAATACAAATTCAGAGGTACTAATGAACCCTGTCCATCTGACTCTCTCCTCAGACATGCACTAGACAGCTAATCATAATTAGTATTAGTTATCTTTAATATGCATACACAACACACAAGCACACAACCTGCTACCTCAACAGCCTGCAGTGCCATTTCAGACTTGGATTTCACCTATGTCATATTTACTGTATGATCATTACCCCTTTTAGTGGGGTCATTTTATTTTGACATCTATGTCCAGTATCTTCATCAAAAACAAACCACACAAGAAAATTTGACCTACTTTCTGTGTTTTAATTAATAATTTCTCTGGATTTCATTCAATTCTAAGTAATCAGCACTTATGAGAAAATAAAAACCAAAAACCCAACCAAAACCACACACAGGTGCAGGTTAGACATCAAGCTTTGCCAGCTATATCCTACATCCAACCATAACACACAAACCACATCCTTTAAACACCTGCTTCGCAGCCAGAAGAGATGCAATAGCTACCGCAAAGCAGAGAACTGCTCCTTGCTCTTGCACTGCTCCTTTAATCAACAATCTCAAAGCCCCTAAGGCTCGGAAAGGATGCCTGGGGAGCCTGGGTCCCAGACACACACTCAGCTCAGCACACTTTCATTTGCAACAGCAGATGTTACCATGCCCTTGGAGGAATGTGCTCATAAATTACACGAAGGAGTCAACGACGTGCTTTGTAAGAGATATGGATTGCTTTAATCAGTCTTCCCCAAATGGCTGCATACCATTTTTTCCACCTATAAAAAGGGGAGTGATGAAGAAAAACCAAGAAACATTCTCTTCAAGCTGAACTTCTCTCTTTGCAAACACTATTTATACCCTTATCTCCTTTATTTGTAGCCTTAGCACAAGAACAGTGGTGTGTAACCACAGGTTCTGGCCATGGGGACAGCGAACCTAGTGCCCTTATTGGACGGCTGAGACTGGGAAACAGAAGAGCCAGCAGCTCCTTACAATAACCAACCCATCAAAAGGAAATTTCCAAAGGAGTTTGATACTAACGTTTTTCTTTCAGCATGCAGTGTTACGTTTCTTACTACAGTGTGGCAGGTACACTACCTTAGACAAAGAGAATATCTGTACAAGCTGTCACAGCTATAAAGGCATTGACCATCCCACCATCTTGCAGCTACAATTGCATTAGACATGGAGAGGATGTGCAAAGCAGAACTACTTCCACCAGTCCTCAGTGAGCTTCATTTCCAATCACAGTTAGTCCAGTTATGTGCCGTTGGCACCTGTGAAGGTCCAGCATGTTTCAGGTGTGCTTCTAAAGAGCTGAGTTCCATCATGGAAGATGTGATCCCAAGTGCTCTGCAGCACAGCATTCAAGCCCAGCACCAGCACAACAGTACCTTTTCCTCACACATGCTCATGATTCAAGCATAAATGCCAGTGTAGGCACAGCATAAAGTCACCAACTTTAATCAAAAGGAAACACCAAATCATAGAATCAAAGTCCAACTACTGTGCCTGCACAGAACAGCCCCAAGAATCCCACCATGTGCCTAAGAGCATTGTCCAAATCTTTCCTGCACTCTGGCAGCCTCGGGGCCATGACCACTTCCCTGGGGAGTGTGTTCCAGTGCCCAACCACCTCTCGGTGAAAAACCTTTTCTTAATATCCAACCTAAACCTTCCTTGACACAGCTCCAGCCATTCCCTCAGGTCCTGTCAATGGTCACCACAGAGAAGTGATCTTCCCCTCCTGAGGAAGCTGTTGACTGCAGTGAGGCCTCTCCTCAGTATCTTCTCCAGTCTGAACAGATCAAGTGCCCTCAGCTGTTCCTCACGTGGCTTACTCTCCAGAACCTTCAGCATCTTCACAGCCCTCATCCCAGCTACTGGATGCTCTCCAAAGCTTTAGATCTTTCTTATATTGGGGTGCCCAAAGTTGCACACAGGACTTGAGGTGAGACTGCAACAGTTTCTTGAAACCAAAGTGCTGCACCAATCCTCCCCATACCACAACACCAACCTACTCCATCATCAGCACTCACTGCGCTATCTTCACCTTCAAGGTTTCACTATGGAATTTTCCCCTTCAAGACTTAACAAGCCTTTTCACCAGGGTTTATCAACTGATAGCAGCACATGCCACACAGCCAAACAAGGCTCAGCATGACTGCTTCCATGTTCCAAGAAGCTCTAAAAATAGGTGTACAAAATGGACATCCTAGCCCAGAAAGGCTAGGCTTATGGAAGCTGGTGTTTTTTCCTCACTTACTTTGGCAGTTATTAGAAATAGTCCACAGACCTATTAAACTGCTGGCAGACCAACCACCACTGACTTGAAGTATGAACTCATTCAAAACTGGTATCAGTTGCAGAGGAGAGGGGGATATGTCCCTCAAAGCCATAATAATTGTTCTAAACTATTGGGAGTGCCTCACCTCATAAAGGTGTGGGCAAAGCTGACAAAAAGATGTGGCTAATATGGGAACTGTAGTGCCTTCCCAGAGCCTATTCTTTGGTATGTCATGACCTCCCCAGGAGAGACAAGGGCATCAGCAGACACTCACTCACCACCACTTCAGAAGATCATCATCTTAAGAGCTAAACTTCATTCAGGGAAAACTGTTTCCTTCTGACCCCTCAGAAAAATCATCTGTGTAGGAACTGTAAATGCTCCTGCACAGAGACAGGAAAACAACAGCCCATGTCAAATATACCTATATGCTATTGCAAACCAAAAATTAAAGCAGGATGGCAAATATCATCCCAGCAGAGGGCCCAGAAGAGCTGCTTCTGGAAGGTAACTATCACATGCAGCTGAACCCCATGTCTGGCACTGCAGCTTCAAGGATGAGGACTGAAGAAGGGCAGCAAAGACCAAGAAGCGGGGGGGGGGGGGGGGGGGCACAGCAGTGATGGTGTGGGGGAAATGCTAAACACAAGACTGAATATGAGTCTGTAAGACTTCCCACCATCAAAGCCAACACCAGCACCTAGGAAGCATCACCTTACCTAGAGAATCACTGCAACCAAAGCACGTAATTTTTATTCTCCTTTCTCATCGCCACCCATCATTAACTGGGAAGAGAGAGAAATCCACCCGGATAACAGGTGTCTCTGCTAAGCCAGCATTAATAAAATTTGCTGTATGTGTACCTTCAAGTATAAATGGGCTACATATTTCAAACAGTTTCAGGCAACTAAACCCATTTTCTAACTCAGAATTAGTTCTGCAGATTACTACAACTACTAAATGTGTCAGTGGCAGGAGGGTGTTAACGATTTATATAGTACATGGATCTAACAACCCACTAGCAGAAAAAAAAACAAATAAAAAAAACCACAGTAACTACCACCATTACATAAAAGCATACATTTTTATTAAAAAGAAATAAACCTGTGTGTATACCAAAACGTTTCTTCACACAAGCCATAATATGCCTCCCATTAGCAAGTAAACCAACTACAAAACTAAAAAGTTTACTGAAAATTGAGGCGACATTGAGATGAAACACTCTTATTCTAAATTACCATCTCTTTTTTTAACACTGCATTCTTAGCTATGTCAAAATAAAATTTCAATTTTCCAGCACTCCTGTGGTATGCTCTAAGCAAGCACTTTCCCAGAAAATCCCAGCTGTGTGTGGTGAGTGCCAGTGAGCACCAGTGAGCCAGCAATTATGATAAGCATTTCTGAGTACCTAATCAAAACAACACAAGCTGTAGAACTGTATTACTGACTTTGTTCCGCAAACACAAATTCATAACTGGCGTGCTGCTTTTGAAAATAAAGCCATTACATCCTTTCCATTTCTTGGCTGCTTGCAGGGATTTTTTAAAGCAATATGGAACTCATGCAATTAACTTGTCAACTGTTGCTTTACAAGCCACTTGCCCATTATTGTTCCTTATTAGAGAATCTAATCTTGCATCCTTAAACTGAATCTAAGCACTGCACGTAACTAACACCCCATATTGTACATAAACGTCCTAATACCAAAAGCAGAAAGACCAACAGTCACTATTCTAAGCACCAAAAAATGGGAGACTCAATATGGGAAGTTTCAAGAATATCTCTTAAAGTACATTGAAGAAGGAGCTACCAAGGGTTCTGTAAAAATAAAAACAGAAACATACAAACACACACACAAAATCACTCAAAAAAAAGAAACCACCCCCTCAAAAAAAAAAAAAAAAACCCTCACAGTTGATTTTTTAATTAAGAAACTAAGCATCATTTGAGGTCTGACACAGTAAAAAACAGAGGGGAAAGAAAGTTTCTAAACAGACTAAAACAAACCACCAGCACAAATCTGTACAATTATTTTTTTAAAGACGTGCACAATTTCAGTTGAACTCTCTTTAGTTTAACTCCTATTTCAATTCTACATTCTTTTAATCTTCTGGCCCTGATACTCACCCACTGACCAGAGATAAACTCTCTTTGAAAGATATACCTGTATAGGCAGAATTCCCCATATGCAATTAGTGACACCCACGCCCATCCTCACCTACAATTTAAATAAAGTCTCCAAAGTAACACAGAAACAATAAACATTATTGTAAAGGAAGATCTCCAGAAAGCTGTGACCTCCCCACTTTCATAAAGGAAAAGGTAAAATTCATACATAGCACAGCATCTCCTATGGACTTCAAGAGCCACATCCCAACAAGGCGGGCAGGCCTCTACTGCCCTGCACGCCCTTCTTGCCCCAAGTGCATTTTCTCCTTTCAAAGCACAAGCAGAACAACAAGGGGGTCATGGCATACTAAATTCAAAGCCTTCCATGTTCTCGACACCATACCAATTTAGATGTCATTAAGTGATTTGGCTGCATAAGTCTGAAAATGTTGAGACGCTTCCCAATGGAATTTCTATGTGCTTTTTATCATATGTAATTGAAGTCACGGGAACAGTTGGCTCAACGTACTCCTCCTTTCTTTTCTGAACACTTTGAGTCAAAAAAACCACATCAATTCTAGATTTCTGTACCACCTGCCTTAGGAAGAAAACTTCTATCCTGTGACATATACTGTTCATCAAAATAAAGCCAAAGATGAATCTGGAAGATACACACTACCAAAATGCATAGGCTTTTTAATTAGAAAATGCTAAACCACCTAGAAATTAATTTGTAAGACATTCTCTCTATTCTTCCCCTTGATTCTTAGAAGAGAATCACTAGTTTTCCAGAAACACACAATTAAGTTGTTTATTGCTTCTTCTCATCAGCTTGGGAAAACCATTCAAATCTGGTTCTTACAACACCTGCCACAGAGCAGCAAGTAAAATCTTCCATTTTCTTACCCTGGAAGATTACCTTCAGACAGACCAGAAACTTAGCTGCTGACACAACTAAAAGCTGTCTTGGAGCTAGGAAACCAGTGACACAACACTTCTCAAAGTAAGATGGCTAGAGTGAGAATTAGGGGTGGTGGTGGTGTTTCTTTGGGGATTTGTTGATGGGTGTAGTTGATTTTTTTTCTAAGTGAATCTTATATTGCATTTCTCCTCCTGAAATAAGAATTAAAACCGCTGGAGTAAAATAAAAGTAGCTGAATACCAAAAAAGACCTGACAGACAACACAGACATGAAAACGAACCTCACAAGAATTATAAGAGTATATACTGACTGCATGGTAAGTGAGAACAGGATCTTTCGTTGGTGTAGAAGACACTCACAAGCCCCTCTGGACCTGGTGTGATGGATCCGGGCAACCCGTCAACCCACACAGGCAGGACAACCGCAGGGGAGAGGCACCAGAACCGCAGAGCTTGGCAAGGGGACAGAGATCCCAGGAGGTCTCCCCACCCACACTTCTGAAAAGGGCAAAGTAAAGGCAAGAATTCAAACAAATCCAAAGACTCTGGACAAGCACAATACAAACAAAACAAATTATACTCTGATGGAGTGGCACAGACACCCACAATTACTTCTGTTTTCTTTCATCCCCCAGACAAGCTCATACCTTGCCAGAAGCCTAATTCCAGGGAAAACTGCTGGCAGCCAAGGCAAGGGTATCATACTGAAATTTAACTTGCAGATTTCTCTGGAACTATTCTCTGGAATTAAAAAGCAGCAAGTAATGGACATAAACAAAGCCTGCTCTCCAGTTTAAACACAGTATTCCCCAAAGGCTCCTGTGGCCTTGTACACCAGCCTCAGCTGTCACAGGAACATGGCAGCTGTCATTCCTATCACACTATTTAGTGATCTTCCTCTGCAGACTCAGTCATCTAAAAACATGAGAAGATATGAAAATGCATTAAGTACTCCTTATCTGTTAAGGCCATTTAAAACTAGAGCCAATTTCTTAAAAACTGTTTCTTTCTTTCTTGAAAATTTCTGTTTTGAAGAGCCACAGAGCTGTGCTGAACACATGGAGCAAAGACAACCATAAGTAGATACAATGCAAACTTGCTCAGCATTGCCCAGCAGCATGCAGGGTCTTTCATTTATTTACCAGTCCTACTGAAACAAAATCTTTCAAAGAGTACAAAAAACTTATCACTCACTATTTATCACAATTTAATACCATCAGACACTTTCAAACTGTCTCCTTTAATAGTTCTGCAAATATTATTGCATTTTTATCTGTGAAATCCCTAACTATAATAACCAGTTTTTCAAGGAAAATGCTTGCTCGCAACAGGCTTAAAAAAAGAAATACATCAAATTTAAGGCTTAATTATGTTATAACACCAAATCTCATATCCTAAAATCAACCAAAAAAAAATTATGCTGTATTTGCAAGCAGTCTTATTGTCTACAAAATATGGTATTCCCCTCAGGATGTGTGGTTAAGGCATTGGGAGTTCCAGGTGGGAACAGAATTCAAATCCCATTATTAGAAGAGAGACATGTGATCTGACCTCTTCCACATTACACATTATGATTACATTTCTCCTGTTTACAATGATGAAGCCAAACATCTTGTATTTACCTCCTTGGAAAATTAATTCTGCAGTCTTCACATCTGAAGGCAAAAAATCTATTTATCTTCTCAGCTTGCCCCAAGCCTGTACTGCCAAAAACATGTCCCCAGTTTCCTATCTGCAGGTCTTCCAGACAGGGTACTTGGCATATCGTTTCTTGCCTGGTATTTCTTCTTTGTGGAGGCAAATAAGGCACTTTTCAGTCTTCATTTTGATAAATCAGACTGTTTTTCTCATCTGGTTTTACCTCCAGAGTTGGAATTCAAAACCTCTTTTTTTTAATTACTTCTATCCAACAGAGACACCAATTTCTGACCCATTCTTTTCCTATGCCCTTCCCAGAGAGGATGGCCTACTCTCAATACAGCCTTCAAGCCCCAACATCCCTCTTAAAAAGGAGGCAGTCAATTGATTATCAGACTCAATATCAAACACTAGTTTTACAGCAACAACAGAAAACTCAAGGCTTCCATTCACTTCTACTGAGCCTCACAAGTCAACAGCACTGTATATGTCACATTTTCTCTCTCTGCTCATAAATGGAGTATATAACAGCCTTTTGTTACTTCAAAGTTTTCTTTCAAGTGATAGATTAATTAAAGCTTTCTTTCTCTTATCAGTTAAGAGATACAATTTCCTTAAAACACATTGTTACAAACAATGTTACAAACATTTACAAGTGCACTGATATTCAAGCATGCCAAGCCTCACTCAAATCAAAGTGGATGCTTCAGATGAGGCAAGCAACCTATGCCAGTCTCAATTTTTAGAGCCTGAGCCTTGACCTTCAGTATTTTTGCTATTGCCCACGGCAATTCTGTAAACAGTTTAGCATTTGTATTATAGCCATGAATTAATTTAAAGGTGTTTGACAAAGCCTAAGTTTCATTTGACCACGTTTTCAGAAATAGTTTAGACCGATTTCAAAGTAAAATGCTCTGCAATCACATTTTCTCTCCAGGCTCAGCTGTCCACTGGATTTTCTTGCAAATACCTTCAGAAAGGCACCAGTTCCTCTGACCAAATGAACACTTCCTGAACTGGAGGTGGAATGTAATGAAGACAGTCAGCCAGGGCAAGCCAGCAAACCTCCTTCCCTGATGGCACAGCAGGAACAGCATCTGCCCCTCTCCCACCCACCCATCTCATCTTGGCCATTCACCAAATAAAACCCGTGCAGGCAAGTGCAGACTTTTGTCAGAAATATTGCTTCAGCCTGGATTCCAGCAGGAGGTTGGAAGGGAAAGGTGAGGCATTCCACCTCCACAGCTCAGAGGTGTGACCGCGACTACGAAGAACACTGCACGTGAAAAATGAGAAACTAGCTTTTCAGATGCTACAACTGACAGGAAAAAGGAAAAGAATACTGACAATTTATACGACCACTATGAGAACAAAAGAAGACTACATCAAAGTAGAAATGAATCTACACAAAAGTGAAAGAAACTGCCAGCGTTCAGATCCCTTCAGAAGACTTCACAATTCTCTCACACGTTTGTGTTTCTGAGCCTCTTATTTGGACTTTTAGGCTTTCTAATTGCCCGCCTTACGCGTCTACATAAAATTTAGGTATTAAACTGTAATTTGGAGGGGGTTGTTTTGTTTTATTTTGTCTTTTTTTTAATGAAGTAAAACTGACAGCCTCATGATAAATCTGGATGTTGGGATTACAGACAAACTGTCATCTGCAAATTGCTGGCAATCAAGTACTAAGAGATAGGCCACACTGAAAGAAAGATAATTTGGAGTTCCAAAATTCTGTTTAAAAGTTTGCTCTGAAGCAACTTCAGCACCATCATCCTTTTAAGACGTGATGGAACAGAGGACAGAACTGGCAAAAGAAAACAATGAAATTATGATGCTGAAATATGTGTCTTAAAATTAAAAGCAATTTTATTCCACTTCATGATTAAAAGAACTGGGCAGAGAACACACAAGGCAGAGCTGCAAAAGAGTATCAAACTTTAAAACAACCCAACAGCTAAATGCATGTGACAGATCGAGATGCTCACTAATACCATGCATGCACAAACCCCTCATATTTCCCTATTGGAAGCATTCAGCAATTAGATAACAATCAATCAACATTTAGTACATTTAAATTTACAACACCTATAGAGAAAACAAAAGAAAACACCCAAAATAATTAATGGTCTTTTAAAGCCACAGCCTTTTCATTGCATTGCATTTTCTTCCTTCCTCAGTTTACCTTCCCCTAATAATATTGTATTTTCCACTGTTTACATAAACATGTACATATTATATACGATGTATACTAAAGTGAGATTTTTCCAAGGAAAAAGACAACTAGAAGCCATGACTTAGTTTATGAGGAGCTTTAAAAAATAACTACAATGCAATCAAACCCTTAACAACAATACTTAAAAAAAATCTTCTCTCCCCTTGTCTTCAGGTAAGGCACAGGGATCATATAGCTTGTAGTTACCATCTGAATGATGAGAAAGCAGAATGCAATAATTCTATCAATTCAGGACTCCATATTTCAGATCAAAAATTGCAGCTACAAATAAATTTACATAACTAACCATAGAAAAGAGAGTAAATAGCCATCAGTCGTTTGTCACAAAACTGTATCATGGTATCTGACTAGGGGGAAAAACCCACTCCTTTCCAGAGACCATAATTTAGAGAAAACTCAATTTTACAGGGTTAAATCTTCAGAATGAGCAACCTCTACATTAAAATTGTGCTGATAAGGCAAAAGAAGGTTTGCTGCAGGCTCAAAGACAATGTAATAGCATGACACGGAAATTGGAAACAATTCCAGAATCCTGCCCCATCACTATTTTTTTAATAATTGTGTCCACTGAACACTAACTTTTAGAGGTGGATGAGGTGGCAATTTTCACTCTCACCGCAACAAGCTGATGGTATACTTCAACTCTATTAGAATCAAGTAACTGTTACCTAAATTTAAGCTGTGTACATGTAAACTCCTGTTGCATAGTTTCAAAAACCTTGAAGTCCAGTATTAATACAGTCCCACAAAAATACAGGAATTTCTCACCCTCCCTCATCTTGAACTCCTATTAAACGTGTGCTTTCCTTGATTATTGCAATTCCAAACAGATTTTGTAAATCACACAAATTGTCATACTGGATCACTTCAGTAGCCTGCTTTGAAAACGAACCACTTTAAAATGCTTTTACTAACAGGTACAACCACTTTTGCCCATTCCTGACATATGCTGTCTGCTGTGCTTGAATAGATAAGCTCTGCTCTGGAGGAATACAAAACCAGATGAAGAACAGGGAACTCCTATCTGGATTAGCTCAAAATGGGTCAGTGGGAACTGAGTGGAGTTATCCATCCCTGCATCCCTTGGAGATTTCTGCCTTTTTGCAGTAACTTGACACTAAATTTTAACAACCAGACACTCAAGAAGAGTGACATGTGAAAAGACTGTTAATACCCTGCTGCAAGTCACCAGACAGAGGCAAAGGAGCCAACGCCTTAATTAAATGCTACTGCACACACTTCAGTAAATGTGGTTTTGGAGACTGCCCCCTTCCCCAGAGCAGCTGCCTGCTCTTTCAGCTGGGCCAGCTTGACTGCTTGTGGCCAGTTTCCAACTCCAGTTTCTGAAACATTCAACCAGAAGATGACAACCTACCAAAAAACATACAGCTCATTCCTTTCAGCACAGCACAGGATTGTAAAACCAGCCTACAGAGGGGTCACAGAGCACTTACAGAGTGGTGGCCACTGGAGGAGAAGCTCTTTCCAGCCAGCTCCTGAGTGAGCTCACTTGCAGACCAGTGGTTAAAATCTTTCAAAATCTTCAGTGTCTGGAAAGAGCAGCTGGACTGCAATACCACAAAGCACCCTGGCTCATGTGCTCCTCTGTTTAAAGCTTGGCTGTCCCATGGTCCATGGAATGCCAGAAGCTTTGCTTCTTTAGGAAAGCCTTGATCTATACTTACTTATCCTTTAATATTCAACACCCAAGAGAGGATGAAGTTCTCCTGAACTTGCTGGAAGGATCATCAGGAAAACAATGGTGTCTTTAGAAGTCCTGTGTCCCAGTCGAAGAAGTCAGGACACTCACAAAACTGTTACACTGGGAACTCCAGTAAAGAAACTAGCAACATCCACACTTACTGCTCAGTCCTGTTTCTGTTAATCAATGCAGGGCAAGAAACCTGCAGCACACAACCACAGAACAGTGGTGTCCTCACTGTCAGTACCTGGTGTAAGGTTTTCCACCGTTCTAAAAAACGTCACTTACTTTAATATCTTAACTTTCACACCACAAGATGTACTTGTCACCTGTAAAGCCTATTTTGCAAGCCACTGCACTGATTACAATCTGTGGAGCGTACTGGCCCTTACCCTAATTTCCATCACGTGAAATTTTTGGTTTGTAATTACCTGAATCA
The DNA here is from genome assembly GCA_024500445.1 of Entomyzon cyanotis. Taxonomy (NCBI): domain Eukaryota; kingdom Metazoa; phylum Chordata; class Aves; order Passeriformes; family Meliphagidae; genus Entomyzon; species Entomyzon cyanotis. The sequence continues at coordinate 9,892,011 of JAKEPQ010000756.1, forward strand.
TTGCTCTGCTAAAAAGTGCAGAATCAAAACAGTCCTATACCCTCCATACATCAAGGAGCTTGAGCAGCGGCATTCATATATATATATATATGCACACAAACATACTAATTCGCTGTAATTCAAATTGATCTCCTTGAACAGAGGCCATTACCCCCACCTATCTTATTTCTCTTTCGTTCTACGAGCAAATTCTCACACAGAAAGATAAGTATTTTCAGTGACTGGAAGCATCTGGAGAGCTTTTGGAATCTACACCATGATTTAACAATCAGGTAGCTCTCTAAAGGTTTCTTAGTCCAAATGAAGAAAAAAATATGAATACCTAGCTTTCAGAACCAATGTCACATTACAATCAAGGGCAGAAAAGTTATTTATTTAGGGCTTAAGACTCAAAGCCAGACACAGCCATTACTGGCTGATATTCTCAGCTGGCCTGTATCTCCAAATGGCAGAAAATGTGCTTTCAAAACCTCAACTATAGGTTGAAGACAGTTAAGGGACAGCAGGCAGACTCCAGATCAGGTGGTGAGAATGACAACTCATCAGACTGCATTCAGTTTTAAACAAAAAACAGGTCACAGTGAAAGTTTAACTTCTCTTAAGTCCTTTGACTCCAAATTATTCCAGGCTCAAGCTTGCTATCAACATTGCTCCTGGCATTCCTCAGCCTGGCAGCAACTGTTGTAAACTCTCATCACAAGAGCATGTTCTAAGAGTTTGTCAAGCTTACAGAAAGTCCTCATTCAGTGTCTTTTCAATTTGCTTTACTTTTAATCTTCTTATACCACAGGAATTTTTTTCAAAATCTTCAGAATTTAAATCCAATAAAACACAGCACTAGACTTACTTGTTAAAACCACACCAGATATCTCACCTAATAACTTCAATGAACCTATTACCATATATAAACCCAATTATATTTTTATCAGCACCAGTCTTCATCTCTTCGTTGCCTGGATGTAAGGAGGTATGTAAGCACCTTCTGGTTTAACACATTCTATGCATTAATAAGACACAGTTGTATGCATATAGTAATGTAAGATGTAATACATTATACATGCAAATATGTTCAGGGATTAAATATCTTTGCATACATTACCTTGATACATAAGGTGTTTAAATGCATCATGTGGATGTACACATGTATATACATATACATGGACATTTGACAAATATGATTTTTATTTATTAAACCCAAACACTTTTTCTTTTCAACTTCTGGTTACTGCATATCTTTTTTGGAATGTGTCAAAATTACATCCTTCAGCATATTCAGGATTAAGGATGCCAATTAAGCCCAGAGAATTTCAACACAGGTGAACCAACCAAACAGTGGATGGAGCAGGCTACCCAGAGAGGTGGCCCAGGCTCTGTCCTTAGAGCTCCATTTTCAAGAGACAACTGCAGAAGGCCCTATGCAGCCTGGTCTGATCCCAGAGCTGGCCCTGCTTTGGGCACAGGGTCAGACCAGAGACCACCTTCACATGACCCTATCTACCAATTTCTTGACCAAGCCTCCACACCCAGCAGCTTGTGTTAATTATTTTACTGAGTCACTAAAAATAATTATTCTGCTCAGAGAAACAGCTGCCATTTTGTGAAGCATTTAGACGAAGTTACTACACTCTTCAGCTATTTTGCTAAGCTTTGTATTGGAAAAGAACTAATTAAAAGAAATCATCATACCTTTTCTTCATACAACTTATAAATCAAACTGTCTATTATCCTTCACAATTTATATTAAACACATGCAAAGAGCAAGTTCATGAACAGCCAAAAGATCTATGTTTCTTGTGGGTCTGCCCTATAATTCAGCACTGATCAATTAAAAATGGATAAGGGAGATGGTTTACATCTGTCACACAAACAGCTCACGGGGGAAAAAAATTAGAATGTAAAGACATGAAGTTCTTGTCAGCTTCCTCAGGTTTTGTGAAGAAGCACCGTAGTTGATCACATTTTTTCCACAGAAAAGGCATCAGAAAATCATGCAAGTCTCAAAATCATCTGTGGCTCATATATCAAACAAAAGACAAATGACAAAGCAAAGGGAGAGGCTTCCTTTTTTTACTCACTCATTTGACCACCTGTCTGCCAAGGATCCTAATGGTGCACCAGAGCACAGAGAGCCTGCCCTGTGTACTCACTCAGCTATCCACCCCATGGCAGCATCTTAAATAAAAGTGCAAAAAGGACCCTGCAAAAAATGCAAACCTTTTCCAAGGGAATTTGGGAACAGAATCTACAGAAAAAGGAACTGAAAGTCTGTAACAGAAGCAAAGTAAAGGCTTCACTCCTCTTCCCACACTTAAATGTCATTTCTCAGAAGATCTACTAAGAAACTAAACAATGAAGAAACAAATATTTGGGGTCTTCTACTAAAAAACAAACACAAACAAAAAATGCCAAAATAACAAAAGTAAGAACTACAAAGTACTACATTACCCAGTTTAAAGAAAAATCCTGTAAAGCAACATGCTTTTTCTCTTTTTTCTGAGGGTCAGCTTGTATGATACCAATATCTTAACAACTTCATTTCAGTCCGCTGGTAAAGGAGTCCTGCTTAGAACCCAGAGTGCTAACGAGAGGAAATCTTGATTTACAAACCAGAATCATTCACACAAATTCACAAGGATAGTTATTGTCTGTTGCATTTATCACCCAAAATCAGACAATTACTTAAAGTGATTAAATGCAAAAATAGCTGCTGCAGAATATGGCAGCTTCACAAATCATGATAGCTCTCAGCCAATGGATTTCCTAACTCCAGTGAGTATGATTCACATGAGTGTCACAAGTAATATGCTAAGCAACCATGGCATCACCAAGACATCACCACAGAACATTTCCTTCAAAGGTGCTAAATCACCATTAATCTATCTGTAATTTTAGAAATTCTTCATGTGTAATATAGAAAGAATTTGTTATGCTTCTGCGTTCTCTCTACCTTATACCATTTCCCAAGGAAAGCAAAGTACAGGTTCTTTGCTACTTTCCAGAAAACATTTGTTAAAATGGCAGGAAAAGCATTTCATTTCAGAAGAGATCTACAGAAAACCTAATTCAAACACAAAAATTTCACCCTTTAGCATAAAAAGATAGTTCAAGTGCAGAATATGCACACATGCAATTTCTATTATGAAATATTTTAGTGCTATAAAAACAAATGGCTTGCTTAAAGCATTATTCTTACAGTATCAAGACTGACAAATGCCTTCTCACAAGAAGACCAGATGTTATAACCTACTCCACCATCAAACATAAAGAAAAGGGAAAAATGCCAAGCCCAAAACATTCATATGGAATGACAGAACAAGACAGAAAGCCTCTGCAGAAACATCAGTGCCCCTTTCAGTAAATGCTTCCAGGCAGAGGATGTCTCTCAAAATTCTGGCAATCACTAAGGCAGACACCATTACAGAGGTCTCTGAGTCCTCCTGAACAGTTTTGGTGCAAAAGCCAAGCCACCTTTCTTCCAGCACCTTTACAGTGGCAACACCTACACACCTATCTGTAAGGCCAGGGCTACAGGAACCCAACAAAAAAGTCCATCTTTCTGTGGTCTACCCTGAAGCATGGTCTCAATCCTAAAATCTCATTGTTTACTTAAGCTATACACCCAAGGCAGACATTTCCTTCTATTGCATTCAGATAATAAATGGTTGCAAGAAGCTGCTAAAACCCCAACAAGTCCTATAACTGGAAGCTTTAAACATCTGAGCGTCTGTTGAACTGCTCAGCTTGATACATCCTGCTCAATATTGGCAAGATCATGCCTCAAAGCAAGAGCCTGTGACTGGCAACGTTGGCTGCAGGGACAGAGGGCTGGTAGGAAGCTGTCTCCTCTTATTCATCAAGTACTGGGTCCCTCCTAGGAAGGGCACCTGAGCCACAGACCTGCATCCCCATGCCCTGGGGGGGACCCGTGAGCATCGTCTCTGCTATCAGACTTAATACTGTCATCCACCTCACCCCTACCCAGCCCCTGACCCTCCGAGAGAAGGGGAGATTAACAATGGAGAACAGAAGCTGAGGTCTTCAGGCCTTAGTATGGTAAACAGGGAGCGAAGGAGACCAGGAGGTGACTCACCCCTCCCACGCCTTCTTTTTTGAGATCTGGCAGCAGGGAAGAACCGACACCCAGCCGTGCCAGCTCCTCCTCTAGGGTCCGAGCTTGCGCTCAGCCCACCCCACAGGAACCGCGGTGCACATACACTCCGGGACGGAGGGCACAGGGGGACCTCCAGCCCCCGCCTCACACAGAGGGGAACCCGGCGGAGGTACCGCCCCGCTGGGGCGGGCGGAGCCGCGCCCAAGGAGAGAAGGAAAGAGGGCGGGCAGGGGCGGCGGCGGAGGGGCGCGGGCTGCCGGCGCCTCCTCTCTGCTGCACTGCAGAGGCGCCATCTTTCCGCGCCGCCGGCCTGCGGGGGGGCTCGAACCGGCCCTGGCCACCGCCCCCTAGGCACCACCTTCCCGCGGGGCCACTGCGCCAACTGGCGGGAAGCTCCCGCCGCCACCCCGCACACCTACGCCGCCCCCGCCCGCATCCCCCACCCCATCGGGGGGATGCCAGCGGCTCTGCTACCCCCAGGGGGACGCCCTCGGGTCCCCCGCTGGCAGCCTGGCTCCGCACCCCTAGCCCCCAGCTCATCGGGAGATGCCAACGGGTCATCCGCCCGCGGCGTGCGCGCTTGCGGGGGAGGTTTCCCTTCCCCCGCCCCCGGCGAAGACAACCCCAAGGCAGAGCCGGCACCCCTGCCCTCCCCACGCAGCACTGCCCGCCGATTCCTGCCCGCGGCCGCCGCAGGCAGGCGGCGGCCGAAGTTAACGGGGCAGCGCCGCAGCAGCCGAACCAGCGCAGAGAGCCGGACACGCGCGGTAGGACCGGGGGCGCCAGCCTCGCGAGTTCCCAGCCCGCTCCCTACCCGACGCCTCCGCCACCCCATGGCTCACCGCTCCTATTGTTCGGCGGAGGGAAAGCGGCGGCAGCTAGGGATAGAGCACCCCGGGAAGGGAACCCCCCGCCCGCCCCGCCACGGCCAAGCCCACGCCGCGGGGGTGGCTGCGGACAGACAATGCCTCGGTAAAGGGGCAGAGAGTGGCGGGGAAGCCCCCACCCGGCCGCCTCCTTCCCCCCTTACCTCCAGAGCCTGAGCGGCGCTGGCGACCAGCAGTAGGACGACTAAATGGGGCAGCATCGCAGCGGCGGGGAGGGAGGGGGGAAGGAGGGATGCCGGCCGGCGAGACGCGACGGGGTCCAACTGTAAATCCTCGAAGCCGCTGCCGAGGAAAGTGACTGATATGCGGCGGCTCCGGGAGCGGCGCGGCGGAGCCGGTCAGCTGATGGCCTGGCCCGCCCCCGAGAGGGCGGTGCGCCCGCCCGGCCCGCGGGGACCCCTGGCGGCGGCGCCCGGGCGGTACGGCCGCGACTCGGGGCAGGCGGGCCGACCCTTCCATGCCCTTGGTGGTTCTCAGTTGCAGCTCCCGTTCCTCCTCGGCCGCTCGGGTACCACCGATAACCTTCCTCGAACGCACCGCACCGCCTGGTCGCCGCCCGCGTTTGCAGGGACCGCGACGCCTCCATGTGCTGTCCACCCTCGCTAAAGCACTGCGTTCAGAAACTCAACCCCTATCGTTGCAAGGTGCTCACAAAAACATCCAAATCTAACCGTATTGTGTTATTTAGAGGCTATTTAACACACTCTGCCTTTTCTGGCAAGGTTGCACAGGAACCCGGGATGTCCCCTTCCCTTCGAGGTGGAGGTGATGAGTCAGCACAGCCATTTCACACACCACACACACAATCGATAATAAAGATAGGCAGGAACATTGGAAGAGTTGGGGCTTATAGCAGATGAACAAGGAAGAAATCAAATTAAAATGTAGGACTTCATCAAATACCATCAAATCAGGAGGCCAGTGAAAACTCAGTCTTCACCCTCTCAATAGCGCTGTAATAATTGGTTATAATTGGTATAGCAAATCTGTAAGGAGAACTTAAAAAGGAGTATTAGGAGCTTCATGTTGAAACAGCTGCTATTGTAGCCAAAATTCAGTGTGACAGAGCCTGACCCATTCTGCCACTGATGCCCAAACTCTGTGGGAGGATCTCTACTCCCACCAAGGATCCCGAGACAGCAGCTAATTGGCTCACCCTGTTACAGAAACCTGCAGCCAGGTCGTGTGAGGGGCAGGCGCTGACAATCTGAAGCATGAGTCTGATGAGGAGCAGCTGAAGGAACCTGGGGTGTTCAGCCTGGAGAAAAGGAGTCTCAGAAGGAACTTTCTCACTTTCTGCAACTACCTGACAGGAGGTTGCAGAAAGGCAGGGGTCAGTCTCTTCTCCCTAGTCATAAGTGGTAGGACAGGTGGAAATGGCCTCAAACTGCAACAGGGGAGATCTAGGCTGGATCAAGCTGCCCAGGGAACTAACTGACTTATGAAGCCTGGAGGTATTTAAAATATATATGGTATTTGGTGGCACTTTGGGGACATGGTTCAGTGGTGGACTTGGTAGTGCTGGGTTAATGATTGGACTTGATGATCTTAGGGTTATTTTCCAACCTAATTGATTCTGTGGTATGATTCTATGGCATGCCCTTGGTGTATGGCTCACTACAGAAGCACAGTGTTGTGCTCACTGTGGCTCTCACACTCATCATCCATTGAAGTCAGAACTGTAATCTACTGAGACTCATGGCCAAAGCTATGTCTAGACATGGAAGGATGCTTTCCAGGTGAAAGCAACCGGAGCTGCCTGTCAGGTGGGCCATAACATGCAGCAACAGACTGTAATGCTGTAGCATTTCACCTCTACAGCTAAGCCCTATAGTTAGAAGACTCATCTCATACAAGCATGAATCTTCTCATACAAGCTTATGAACTGGCTATGTATGGAGGCTTTTGGGGAATTTCTTGAATCACACTTGATGAACTTGACAGATCTCTGACAGGCAGATAACAGCTGAGCTTCGGAAACACACCAGTGACACAACCTGTAAATTGAAATTAATTGAACAGTAACAATGGCAGGCTTAGCTGCAATAACTTGACACTGTTTTCTGCTTGTTAGGATAATGATCACAAAGGATTTGCTGTGCAAATTTTCTAACCAGTTGGCTTCTAAACTCAGCCAACTGAGTTGGAAAGGCAACTCCATGGCTGTAAATAAGCACCATCCTGTTAAAGCTGATGGAAGCCATTTGAAAACAATTCTGCCTCCATTGTTTCAGGGAAATTAGAAGGAAGCTCTTTACAAGTTTCTGGGGAGAAAAAAAAAAAGTTAAACTTCCAGATGGGATGTATGGAAAACCAAAATAGATTCACGTAAGTCTTTTATTATAAGTTGGCTTGATTGCTCTTTGTAATCTCTTCTTCCTGGTGCTAAAATCAAACAGTATTTCAACTGCTGCTTCTCTGGATCAGCCAAGCCTGCTTCTTTTGTCACAGTGGATGTGCAAGAAGGCTGGAGCTCTCTTTCACCTATGGCTAGGAGTGGGGCAGTCCCATGGGATTGCACACCCTCAAGAAGAGCAGGAGAGACTCAAGTGAAAAGATGGAGAAAAGTCAATGGTACGAGGAGACCTCTATGAAACAGGTGTTTCCATTTACAGCCACTAAACACCAGTTATATCCAAAATACAGTATATCCAAAATGCAGTGACACTGTTTGCTTAATACTTCATTCAGTTAACCTCTGAAAGGTCATAAATAAAGATGCTTTTGAAAGCTGTTTGTAAGGTCTACAAAATTTGGAGATGACCTGCTGATAGAGAACAGAGATTGTATCCTATTTTCCACTCTTTATCATTTTTCAGCATCTGCACAGAAGGTCCAATACACTTTTTTCCTTGCTTTCTCTACTTGTCATCTTAGTATAGAAATCTATTCTTACCAGACCTCAGAAGCTGTCATTGTTGGAGTGCAACAAAACCCACTATTGCCTCACAGAAGGGCCAACAATGGAAATCATCTTCCTGAAGAAGAAGGCAGCACAGGTTGGCTCACAAAATGATAGGGCTTACATTCGAATCTAATACAATGCAAACAATTCCAAACTATACCCAGATGTGGTTTTGCCTTTAACTGCTTTATTCTTCAATCTTAATGTGATAACTTTCCAGTGATGAGCAAACATGCATTTCATGTTTCATTTTTTTGCCGCTTCTTTGCTCTGCCTGTGAATCTTTTTGCACAAATGATGTCTAGTAGTATTTTACAGCCTTGTCATTTTAATATATTATGTATTGTCTTGAGGGTATCTTTTTATCCCATCCCATCCCATCTTTGGGATTTTTGTTCTTTTTATTTGGTGTCCGGGATGGTCACTGCCAACCTCCCCTCCCCGCCCGCCCCGGCTCCAGGGATATCGCAACAATTTCGAGCCAGCCAGGAATTTCCTGTGAGAGTTGGCGGGGAGACAAAGGGAGCTCCGCCTTGTCCATCCTCATGTGCAATTTCGGGCAGCGAGGCAGCACAGGTCTCTCTGAGCACTACTACTGCCGCTTGGGTTTTGCCCGTTTTTTCTTCCTTTTCCCTTTGATACTGTAACTAGAACTTACTGGCTTGCTTCCCTGCTTCTCCATTGCTTGGGAGCCCGGAGCCACCGCGTGGAGCGCCGGGACCCGGGACCACGCCGTTCCCCACCAGGGGGTCACCCCCTCTTCACAGTCCAGACCCAGGGACCAGCCATCACCAGTGAAACCACCCAGGGAGCGATCCTCTGTCCAGCACCAGCTGTTCCCTTCCGCTGTTTCAGGGACTTTTTTGTTACGCTGTAACCCAACACCCCATGCCTGCCTGGATGCCTACAGCTCCTGCCACAGCCGCGAAGTTTCCTGCTATCTCTTGCTTGCTGCCCCGGGTGAGCCTGCCCTGCCCTTCCAGCTTGCTGCTCTGAGGTCCCAACTACAGCCCATCTTGCTTTCCAGCCCGCCCGCCATTACTGCGTGGAAGACTCCACGGGACTCGCGCCACAGCGCCCCCCTGCAGCAGCGAGGGAATCATCGCACCTGCCCTATCCAGCCGGGAGCCCACAGCGCCCCTGCCGGCTGTGACAGTAACTGCACCAAAGGGGAGGGTGCCTGACAGCCCAGAGAAGGCTGTTACTGGATTTCTGGTTTTGTTTGTTGCTGCCGTTGCTTGATTTCTTTGTTATAAATACTAGTAAAGAACTGTTATTTCTTTTCCCATATCTTTACCTGAAAGACCTTTAATTTCAAAGTTATAATAATTTGGAGAAAAGAGGGGTCATATTCTCCACTGCAAAGAAGGCTCCTTCCTTCCTCAGCAGACACCTGTCTTTCAAACCAAGACATGTATATGCAAACATTAGTCAGCCATTCAGTTTCTCACTGAATACTCATGAAGCAAATGGTTCATGACCTTAACCACAAATGCTGATATTACTCTGAAATAGGTAATAAACCACCTCAGACTGCTTCATAACTCAATGAATTAGAGAATAGAACTTGACCATGGTTTCTGAAGAAGGACAGGCAGCCTGTAGCAGGGACAAAATTACAGCACTGCCAGATATCTCTGAATATGTGCAAGTGCCTTTACCATTTACCCATGTTAACTGAATTTTCTGATGTTGGAGACTTGTTTCATTCACATTGTGATAAATATATATTATAGTGTTGGCTTTTCGCAAATGTCGAGATGGATGCTATGTTGATTCTTATAGGAGTAGCTTTATTATATAATAACTAAATACCTTTATTTTTCTCTGCAACTAACTTAGATACAGTGTTGAAACAGCTAATATAGTTTTTTTAGAATACTTATAGTTAGCCTACAATAATTAAACCACCTGCTTAGTTGGATAACATCTGAAAAGCAGGTGTGACAAGGATCTCTGCCTCTGACACTTCTATCAGCGACCGTCACCTGCCGAAACCATGGAACTGAGGGGAGATAGACGATTCTCCAAAAGGACCATGTATGCTCCAAAGAGGCAGAGTCCTCCAGAGGAGGAGCCATGCTAAAATGTTCCTGGAACATTCAAACTAGTTTGAAGAAATGTTTGAATATGAATAATTGTCTACGAATATGCATTTGGATGATGCAATAGTTAACTATGTAAAGCCTGAACCCTGTAATCACTGTGTGCTTTTGGCTGAGGGCCAAGCACCCATCTCTGTTACTTTGCTTTATTATCTTTGTCCCCATTGTCCTTTATTAAACTTTTAAAATCCTAACAGAAGAGTTTTTCACAACACCAACAAAATAAAAGTTATTACTGCATTTGTCAGCTATATTTTATTTGTATGGGAAATACCTCCTCAGATCCTTTTGGAACAATGCTGCAGTGAGTGCTTTCATTGAGACAATTTCTACATTTGTTCTCATCTCTGAAAGAGGGCTCCAAGTTGGCAAACTTGATTTTTAGTCCAGACTTTGCTGACTCACTGTCTTCTTCTGAAGTTGCTTCATTTCAGTGCTCATCATTTTCTTCACAGGGGATAATACTGTTTGCCTGCTTTTGTGATGCATGTACAGAACAGAACAAAGCACTAGGGTTACTATTTCTGAATAAACCTCTGCAAGCTAAAGGCTCAGATCCTACTGAGCTGACACTTTCTGTGTTAGTCCCAGTTAGGGAGTTTTTCTGTACTCTGAAAACTACTACAGCATTAATGACTGTGCTGGTTTGAAAGTGAACCAGTGAGAGAAATGAACCCCACACAATTACCTTGAGAGAAATTTCAGGTCAGAGTTACAATTTAATAGAAAGATTACGATAAATGTGATGATAAGCAGAAACTAGCTTAAACCCACAGTGCACAACTTGGCACCCTGTTGGTCAGGGTAGTGGTCACAGTCCTGTCAAGTGGTTGAAAAGCAGCAGTCCTGTGGAAGTTCTGGTTCTCCTCTGGATCTGCCCAGTGGTGGTGCTGATGGTGTCCCAAGTCCTCAGTTATATATTGTCAGGCTCAGGTGGGAATGCTCAGTACCTCCCCCAGGGCGGGGAGTTTCAGAATGGAAGGATGTCATCCTGTGAGTCATAGGATATTTTTGGGAGTCCTTGATGGTCTAAGTCGTTACAGCTCCCTATTCTGCTGGTGCCATTGAGTCATTATGGCCCATTAGCAGAGGTGACCCCCTCAGGATGGGTGTAACTATGCTGGTGCCTCCCCAGAGGGAGTTATCAAGGCTGAGTCATTTGTAAAGACAAAGAGACACTTCCCTGCCTCGCAGGGTTTGCCTCTTATTTAATACCCAGCTTGTTGCCTGAGGGGTTGAAGGTGCACTGGGCAGCTACTGCAAACCATCCATCATTAAGAGTTTGTCAGAAATGGCATGGGGGGCAGGGAAGAATACACAGTTCGGTTTCACCCCATATTGGCACTCTCCTTCTGTCACCTATGACAATGACCAAATTTATTTCAGACAGCTCCAGGAGGAATCGTATTTTCGAATAGCACAACAATATTTTTAATGGAAAACCTTTTGGGTTTATGCTACACCTTGAACCACTGCAGGTATAACTAATGTGCTCACTGTTATGCAAATATCCTCAAGAGACACTTTTTTTTCCTTTAGAGTCAGCCTGTGGACCTGAGAAAAAGGCAGTCTAAATATTAATCCAAAATAGGAAGAGAGAAATTGTACCTAATCAACCCTACAAAAGTACGTGCTGTTAGCCACAGCAATGGATATAGATATGATTTCAAATAGTGAACAGTTGGTCATTTTCTGAATTCTGCAAAGCACCTTTAGTTTTGGCTTTTACAGATGCAGTACACAGTTAAGTAACCAGTAGCCATAGTGACCTTGTCAAATGCAAATGATTTGTTCTGCATAGCCCAGGAGTATTAGGAGTTGATGATACCTGCTACAGGTACACAATACAAATGGCAGAGCCAAGTGAATAATGAAATCACAGTCCAAAATCCCAGACATGCTCAGCCAAGGAAATGAAATGGAGATGTGAGCAACAGTAATTGCTCCAGTGATTAGGATGTGAATATACACGGACATCACTCCATACCAAATATTTCGGCAGAAGTGGAGTGTGTAGGTGCCACAGTTTTCTGTCTCTTCATTCCCTGTATAGCCATTCAAAAGACTACAGGCATTATCTCAAAGTCTCTGGTTCCAGCGGAGCACAATGGGAGCTTTGAATGGTGATGCTGCTATAGCTCCATATGCTCACTCTGTATGCAACTGGGGCTTTCATTCTGACAATTAGCATCACCCTCCACAGCGACAGTATGTTTGCATTCCCAGTACTGCGCTGCAGCAGCATTCAAAGTGAGAGAAGAAGGAGACAGAAGATAAAGTGTGCATTTGTAACTCTCTTAGCTCGCTGTTTGTAAATTCACTTTAAGAGACTGTGAAAGTGTTATGGGGCAGCCTGTGCAGTGCCTGTATGTGAGAGGTTGTTACTAACAAGAGAACAAAGTGGAAAGAAAAATAATTCTCCCTCCTTTCCTATTACCAAATTCTGGTAGGTCTTTTTCCTCAAGATGTGTTGTTCAAGCCAAGTGGTAGACCTGAAAACAAAGGAAACATACTTGTTTTAAATTAAAAGTACTGCTTCTTGTTAGCTTTCTATATTTTTACATGCTATAGAGATTGCAAATGCCTCCCATGGTTATCAACCAGAAGCAAAATTATTTTGCAAAATAAAATGTAAGAAGAGAGGAGGAAGAGGAGGAGAAGGAAGCTTCAGAATATCACATAGTTTGCTGAGTCTTTTTACGGACCCTTCTGCAGCCATAGTTCACATTTGCCAGGCAAGCTGACTCAGTGTCCTCAGAAATTCACATGCAAATGTGAAACATGAGGCATTTTCTCATCTATTAGCTGGTGCTCAAAATAATGTGCCTGGGCTAATATGCACACATTAGAAAGTATATATCAGATAGCTTGGTGAGACAGTTGATACTGTTCTTGGACAAGGACCCTTATAATCTCATGGGGCCTCAAAAATTGGCTGTAGGGTAGCTATCAGGATTTTGGTATCATGGACTGTTATCAAAAGCTTAGTGCATAGTGCAGCAATGAAGATCTGGCAATCATCAAAGTATAAATGAACCCTTCTAAGAGAATAATTTCTGTAGAGTCTCATAGTAAGACTGAAATCACTGATGAGAGGCCAGGAGCATAACAAAGCAGCTGCACAACACCACAGGAACAGACATGCTCAGTTCATCTAAAATTGCAACCATCTTTTATAAAACACTCACAGTATTCGAAGCAGGAAAGTTTGATCACAAGCACATAAATCAGTGACTACAGGAGCTTTGTAATGGATGGTTTTGTGGGGGAAAAAGGAGGAAGGGAAGTTGCAATGAAGAACCACAGCCTGTTCTGTATTTAAGAGCAATGCTATCCTTAGAGCCTCTGTGTTTTGTAATCACCCTACAGTTTCTCTCAGCGCAAGGAATTAAAAATATTTGTTCAAGTTGATTTGGCCTACATCTGCCTTTTGCCTTTACATACAAAAAAATTGGACGCACTGTTCTCTGACTTATAGCAAAGACACCAAAACATTCTGAGAGTAGGAGAATAGGTGAAATTTCCTTCTCCCTTGGCAGGATTTGTGAGACAAATGGTACAGACAAGGCTGGTTCCACCAAAAAAGGCTCTAAAACTAGACTCTGCCTACTAGTAAGCTAAGGTCAGGCTCCTGACATCAGATCCTGCATCATAATTTGCTCTTATGGGGTACAGCGGGCTTATACACACTGTATCTTCCACCTCAGTGGCCAGCAGGGCAGGATGGCTGCAAGGTGGAACCCCAGCACCCAGCACCCGTGCAGGTCAAGGTGTGTTCCTTCAGGCACCCAAGGGTGTGAATGTCAAGATATTAATTTTAACAGAGATGCTGACATTATTCTTCGCATTTTTTTAACAAGCTACTAATGCAGCTTTATAAGTGATGCAGCTGCTTTTATATTAGCATGGAATTATGCAGAGTTAAAGAGGATCAGTTAGTTAAATGTCGTGTTAGACATTGGAAGAACCATCCACTTTTTTCAAAATATAGACATGGTGCTGTAGATGGAACGTATTCTGACACCTGCTTATAAAAACCTATTGCTGTACAGAATAGATAGACTTCCCTGGGAACTAGCTCTAGGTGCAGTTTATTGTGAGCTACTGTGTCGCTGTTGAGCGGCTAGCTGAGGACTGACCCAAGTTCTCAGACAAGCGAAGAGAGGAGAAAAGCACTTTATTGTTTTGAATTCCATATATATAGAGTTTACAGAAGTGCCCCAGATTGGTCAGCCCGAGACCTCCCCCTAGGCACAATTGGCCAGGCCCGAACTCACTCAATCCGGAGAAACTGTTTGCAAAACATCCAAACTTTATCTTGTTTATGAAATATAGCAAAATGTTCCCATGAGAAGAACTTGTGCTAGCCACACTACTGCACTACAGAATCACAGAGCAAGCCAGATCAAGCTGTAAAAGCCAATATCCAGTCCCACTAAGTTCTATTTTGGAAAGCAATTTGTTTGAAGCTGACTTAATTTTAATTAAAGTCAACAGAGTCTGAAATCACTGAGGTTATTTCAAATACATCACCTGACATATTCTGCTTATGCATTCATTGCCCCAAATTTAGTCTCAATTTTTTTTCAAATTAAAAAAACCACAAAAACAAAACAGCACATTTTTGAAAATTGTCAGGAGGTTATACAGCACAGCTGAGGTGGCAAATTATTATGGCTGAGAAAATTAATGAAAAGTTAGCAGCACCTCAAAGTATAACGTACAAATATTTCTACCATAATAGCTGTACATTATGCCTACTAAACCATGGCTATAAACCTAAATATATTAAAAACAATAAGCAGGTATAAATACCAGTGCTCAGCTTCTAAAGTCTCAAATGAAAAAAAAAATTGCAGGAAATTAAGCAGATAAATCCAACATTAGTAGGCGCAATATCAAAGTTGTTCTATTTGATTTCTTATGCTTTTTACACCAAATGTAGTACAGCTCTTACTGTCACAATGTAAAAGTAGCTATTCCTTCCCCCTCCTCCTGGCACTTAAACATCATATCTATACCCAGAAATTATTTCTATATCTAACTATATTAAATATATATATCATACACACTGATATAAATATATATAGCATGATACACTCACTGTGGTGTATTTTATAGCTATATATCTCTGTTAAGGTAGTTATTGATGTCACTGTATGTCTAGATGAGAAAAACAGCCTGGATCCCCATGTGAGCTGCTGGAAGCAAACCATTAGCATTGTAGCAGCACTGGTGAGATTCAAAACTGACTGAACCATCACTGCTCTTATGAAAAATGTTTAAAAAGCAGGTAATTTATCACTCTTATTACATGCACACATGCTTGTCCCGGTCTCATTGTGATCAACAAAAGCAGATACCACACAGGTTTTGAAGGGAACAATCCTACTATCTCCAGTTCACATCAAGAAAAACTGAAGATATTCAAGTGCAATTCCACAGCCATTTAAACCAAACAACATCTACTTTGGTGAGCTTTGTTTGTGCAGTCATCTCAACCTGTGCTTAAATTGCTCAACTTAGGCTCAACCTAGGCTTAAATTATCATGGAACTCACTCTTCACACCTGAATCTGGTAGAAAAGAGGTATTAAAAACCAGTATGCTTGAATTACCAAAATACACGTCCATGTACATATCTAAGAACACAGATATATAGAATTACCATCATCATAAGGATGATTTTTCTGTTCTTGCAGAACTGTATCATATACTGTCTTTAGTCAGATGTTAAAAGTACACTGCTCGAGCTCAAATAGAAATTATATTCTTTCAGATTCCTGCACCCAAAAAAGAAAAAAAAAAAAAAGAAAAAGAAAAAAAGGGAGTTATGTATAGCACCAAGGGTGCAAATGGCTGGTATGTTTCCACAGCATTTCAGGTAAACATGTCATAGAAGTAGCTCGAATTAAGCAGTCATATCCATAGGAAATATTTGACTGTGTGTAGATGTTAAGGAGAAAACATAGACTGAAAATATGATGGCGATATTTTTAATTAAATGTTTTGAATTCATTTCTTCATTATTTAATCGGGGCAGCTTTTAGTCAAAATGATGCTTAAACTGCGCTTTTCAAAACTGTTTGGAGTTGACATAGTTCTACTCCCAAGTAAAAATCAGTAGGAGTTTTACTGCTGACTTCTCCAGAATATATGCCAATGCTGAACACTTCTGAAAATAGCTTTCCATCTGTATAGCTATGTACATGAATTGGGACTCTTTGTCAGTAGAAATAGGAAAAGATCAAGCTTTTAATTTTAAAAGTTGAAGTTTAATATAGGTTACTATAGTAGAAAACTAAACCACAAGAAATTCCCAGGCAAACTTTAACACTTTTTGCTTTCATTTATGGCCAGAATGGATGGAAAACAGCTCCATTGCCTCAGGTGACACAGCTCCAGGCTTTCTGAGGTCATTATACACCACCGACTCCTCAGTAACTGCATTTCACACTTCTAGAGGGCAGATGAGGACAAAGCCATCTCTGAGTTAGTCCCAGGCAGTCAAACCCAACTAAAAGAAATTATTGTATCAGCCAACTCTGTCAAAAACATCCTTTTCTAAATTCAGTAGAAGTGGAAATCTACTTCCCATTTTCCCTAAGCAGACCTTTTCTTCTCCCACTAAAGGTGGTCCTTTCTTTGAAGGAACAGCCCTTTATGACAAGAAAATGTCTGTTGGCTCTGAACCAGCACAACATTTACAGTAATCAAAATTTAACACATGAATAATCCTACTGACTGCAGGGAGGTTGCTGGTATGCCTCAAACAGCCTTACTTTGGTACTTTGTAGGCTCACAGCCTGACTACTGCAGAAATTAGCAAAGTTCATGGCAAGATCTGGGAATCTGCTTTTTGGAATTTTAGGCCTGCTAAGTTTTGGTCCTTTTAGGTCTTTCTGACCTCACTGCACTTTCAGAGGGCTTTACTGACAGAAGGGTCATCTTGCATTCTTGCTCTGTTGTGCACCCTGATGGACAAGAGATCTAGTGGGCTAGAACACAAGCTGATATAAATGCCCAGGAGCCTTGTGAGCTGCAAATTTAGCTCTTGAAGTCTTGAAGGCTCAGTTCTGAGCAGCAGTGCAGTGTGGGAAGGAGGCACTGCTCTTAGTAAGTAGAAAGAAGTTTATTACATTAGTCTAGTATGTTTTAAGAGATTTTTTTTTGTCAGAGGGTTGAAATCTTTTATGTACTTTGTTATACTATCCAATTCAGATTTAAATATGTCCTTAAATTATTTGCCAACCCAAGTGACACTTCAAGTGTTACTTTATTTTTCTTTACTACTTTTCTTTAAATAGGTCTTTAAAAAAATCAGGAAGTCAAGAAAAGAGGAAGTAGTACAAACGATGAGATAAGCTTATCTTCCCATGGCAGGCAGAGCTTGATGATCCCACGTTCTGAGTATCTTGGGTTGTACATATGGTCTCAGAAAATCAGTAAAGCTTATTCAAAAATCAAGGTCTTCCGAATGGAGTTAGTTTTGTCATGGTTGGGGATTTTTTTGCTTTGTTTTTTACATATATAAGAAAAAAAACCAAACTAATAATGCTTTCAGGTTATTGCTAGTAGTTAATATCTAATACCAAAGAATAGAAAGCCTCACATCTAGTCCTTCATGTGGAACATTTTTGCCTTGTGATCAGTCTAAAGTTGACTTAAATCAGATTGAAACTGTCCTAGTCAAAACTCCAAAATAGACAACTTCCTCCAATAAGAAAGTACAAGAATGAGATATGAATATTGATGTAGTTTTTAAGCTGACTTTTCACACAATATTTTGTCAAGTTCAAGAAGTTGTCCTTGAACCCAATATATCTTAAAAGTTACCTCAGTGCTTCTCAAGGTTGGAGAAGTCTGTAATCCTGCTGTGTGAGTACCCCTGTATTTAGGCAGGAGACACAGATCTCAGAGGCTGCTCTGAAATTTGTTAATGGAGATTTGTCAGAGAGTTTATTCCAAGTGCAATGAGAATTTCTTTTACCTGTTTTCATCATTCACACACACAAATCATTCCTAAAATCCCCACAGAGCTTGCACAGTTTGCAGCCTGCAGAAATAATCACATTTTTCGTTTGTCACTTATCCGAACCAAATAATATAAAAGTGCAGCAGAGGAGAAGAAAAGTGCATTTTTCACTAAAGAGTTGCTTGTTTCCTCTCAGAAGTGTCACTGGAATCACAAGTGGATGCATTTACTGACCTCTGATGACTAGGAGTAGTGCTATGTAAACCTCTCCATCAAAAATCAAATTGTTTATTGATGACTGTAATTTCTGGCCACATCATGGAGGGCTTTTCAGTCTTTTTCTGGGTGCACTTTCCTAATGTCTCCTATAATGTGCAGTAAGTTATGAGCAGAGATGGGAACTACTGCATAGCTAGATCTACAACACAATCTGTTATTGTTTCAAGATGGAATTTAATAGAAGCTCTGCTCTTCCGGACATCTGCCAAAATATACAATTTAAGTAAATTGAGTTAGGAATTGAGTCATACTGTCATACAATATAATAATGGAAAGTGGCTGATTTTGTTTTGACTATAAAAAGCTGTTTGTCGTCATAGCAGAAGATTCAAGGCCATTTTTAAAAAATAAAATTATAAAAAACACTGAAGTATTGACATATAAACATTGTTTTTCAAGTAAGAAAATATTGGGGTATATCTTTTTAGGTTCAAGTCCACTTGAATGTAAATACTCAAGAAGAAAAGGAGCTTATCAACCTGAACAGACCCTGCCTTTTCCAGGACACCATATTTGAAGACAATCTTAGACCTAAATTTCCTTTAAAAAAAAGAGATTAAAAAAAGACATAAACACAACAAACCAAAAATATCCACTATCAAAAGATGCCCAAGCACACACATGAGGGTGAAAAGCAAAGGAAGTTAATATTTGCATGAGCCAGTAAACATCAAAGGAAGATATGATAGATTCATGACAATAGATTGGCAGTAACACAAGAGTTTTATGGGCCCTGGCAGTCCTATTGGCCCACAGATTTTCACCGGCATAACAAACTGAAGACATTATTTCTCAGTGTTATGGAGGTGTCATGATTTAGCATGATTCTATTTCTTTCTTTAGGGCAGACTGAGTTCACAGTGAAGCAAGTGCTGTGGTGAGCTAAATAACAGAAGTGAACGGAAAAACAGTAGTAAGGCAAGAGGAGCGAATACATTTCACAACTAATGAATGTTTTGAAATCAGTCCTTTGAACAGCGCTTCTGCTTTCTAGATATCCCCCCTTCAGTCAGTTGGATCTAACTTTGGAAACAATATTTTGCTGTGATGCTAAAATCTGTGCATATAATAGTAAATAAAAATGAACACAGTTGACAAAAAGTATGAAGTTTTGTTAATACAAGTGAAAATGCCAATATAAAGTTCTATAAATGCCACTTTTGACATTTCTAGCAGCATCTAATGTTGAAACATTTCTGACTGCTTGCTGAGATACCACAGAGCAAAAATCACTAATCATTTTGATGTGGAAGAGTGCAGACAAATAGGAGATGGCCAAGTCAATCAAAAGAATATCAACCAGGGGTTTTGATCCAGGAAATCATTCAAGAAAGTGCACAACTCCATACACTTGAATAAACCCAATGAAAAAAACAGCATCTGCTCACTATCTGTGAGGAACCAATTTAATTTTGAAATAATAATACTTACGGATCTGGTGATTGATTTTGAATGGAAAAGAACCAGACAGGCTGCACATGCCTTGGCAGTAACAGCATGTGGCAGCACCTGCACAGAGAAAGGCTCTGTTGTTAGGCAACCCATTTAGGAAATTGAGAAGGGCTCTATCTCTGCGGCAATTTTACTGGCAGCCTATCAGGAGAAAGATTCCCTTCACCACTATACTCTAAGCTACTCCCCGTAGAGGCATGGCAACCCTTGCTGCTGGGGTAAAACTCTCCAGACTATCCAATAATCTTTCTCAGGTGATGTGGTGGTTTTGATTGGCCCAAAACATCAGCAAAGTATCTTTAACATCTAAGAGAAATTTGGACCCCTCAGAAGCTGTTGTAGAAGGCCTGAGGAAGTGTCTGAGGGGTGGGGAGTGGCACAAAGATGGCTCCTGTGTGTCCTGAGTGAAAGTTCTGGAAGTTTTTTCATCAAGTCCAGCACAGCCAGTCTCTGATGGCTCTGAAACTGATGGACATGCTGCTGGCCAAGCTTGGGCCAATTAGAGGTGCTAGTTATGCCTTTGTGAAAACATATTTAAGAAAAAATCAAAACAAGGTAGGCACGCACTTCTTTGTAGTTAGAGGAGGAGGAGGAAGTGGAGGTAAAAATATGTGAAGGGAGAACAACATGGAGACACCAAGGTCAGTGAAGAAGGTCGGGGAGGAGGTGCTCCAGGCGCCAGAGCTGAAAACTCTCTGTTAGCCATGGTAAAGACCATGGGGGGAGCAGGTTGTCCCCCTGCAGCCCATAGAGTCCACAAGAATGCAGAAATCTACCCACAGCCCACACCAGAGGAACAAGTGGATGCCTGGAGGAAGCTGTGAACCAGTTGGAGTCTCATCTAAAGAGTTAAAACTGCAATGGCCTTGTAAGGGAGAGAAAGGCCTTGCTCCTGGGAGGGAAGCAGCCTGGCCTCGGCTCGGGAGAGCCTGCAGCCTATGGACAAAAGAACTCATGTTGCAACAAAATTCGGGTGGGATGCTGCCTGTGAGACTGGACCCACGCCAAAGAAGTTCCCAGAGGACTGTCTCTCATGGGAGGGACCCCGTGGCTAAGTAGAGAACCCCTCCCGCTGATGGACTGACCAGAGAACAAACCCCTCACCCTGCCCCCTGCCTGTTTTGTTGGTTTAGAAACAGGGAAGGGGGGGTGAGCAGAGAGACTGCTTCTTAAGAGGGAGGGGGTGAGAGCAGAGAAACTGTCAGAGAGAGAGAGAGAGAGCGCTAAGTAGAGATAAAGAGTATTTGTAGTAGAAGAATTGTGGTGACGAATAGATTTATGGACCTGCTCTATGGACTAAAAAATATCTCATGTCGCTGTTGAGCCGCTAGCAGAGAAAAAGACCCGAGTTCTCAGTGTGACAAGAAAGAGAGAATTTATCATTTTGATTTCAATATATATAGACTTTTCAGAGGTCGCCCAGATTGGTCAGCCAGAAACCTCCCCCTAGGCCTGATTGGCCAGGTCTGAACTGTCCAAATCTTGAGACACTGTTTAAAAAACACCCAAACTTTATCTTTGTTTATAAAACACAGAGGAATGTTCTCACGAGAAAGACCTGTGCTAGCCACAACCTCACACCCTGCCCCCCTACCTGAGCTGTTGGTTGGAAGGAGGGGGGCTGAGTAGAAAATGCTGTCGTAAGAGGGAGGAGGGTGAGTGAACAAAATAGTGTATGAAAAACTTATTTTTACCTCTCATTTATCCTCCAACTCTGTTAGTAATTAAATCACTTTGCCATTTTAAGTTTGGAGCCTGTGTGCCCTTTCTTCCGTGCATCCTCCTACCAGTGTCCTGTCTCATTTAACTCATGAGATTGGTGTGTGTTTTCACAGTCTTTTTCCTTCCCCTCTCCTGCACGTCTTCAGCAGGAAAAAGCAGAAGTGCCTGGCCTTTAGTCAAGGTCAAATTTCGACAGGTAAGCAGACCATGGGAGGAGCTAAGGGGTGTAAAAGCACTTAAGAGCTGCACCACAATGGTGCTGCATCTGTATGCGTGTCTGCTTGCCATCCTTGTTGGCCCCTGCTGCCCTCTAAACCTGAGCACCTGTTCTCCCTCGTCTGCTGTAAGAAACATCCTCTCACTACTTAAATTTTGAAAGAGTTTATTCACTCAATTTCAGAGTACAAATAACAATAAGAGGCTTAGAATAGCTGTCTGCTGTTACACAAAGCAAAGTGCAGTGCTGGGTGCTTTAGCCACCGATGGGGATAGCCAGAGGCACCCCCTCAGGCTAGGGGATACAGTTTTTACAATCCCCCTAACCCCTCCTCCTTCAAGTACTCTGATTGGCTCTTTGTCTTCTTCTGATGGATTGGCTGCTTGCCCAGCCCTCTTCTGTCTTAACCATAACACTTAAAAATTAGACATAACATATTAACAAATTACCATAACAAAATTTCATAACCCTTTACAAAAGCCAACTCTGTGATTTCATTTATAACAAATCCCTCCTCTTTCTTTTTGTTACAACATTTGGCTTTTGTAATTATCTGTGATTCCTATGTTCAAAACAAGTCTAACCTTCTTGGTCTGGACGTTCACCGCCTGATTTTTGAGCATATGTTCTAATATTTTTGGCCAGCCAATACGCTTTACTACGCTCTGTGCATGTAAATGAGTCATATATAATGTGATAACATGGCCCACAGGAGTTTGGGTCAGCTCTAAGAGGATGGACTAAGACCACACAGAATAGAGGTACCATTAGCCTGAGCTGAGGCTCCCTTCCTCCCACTATTCCTGCAGGGTTGCAGCTTGCAGAGAGGATGTCACGAGGCAAGGACAACCACCACTTCCATGGCTTTTTCTCACCCTCTACTTCTGTCCTCCTGTTCAGGCCCATATTCTCCTTCTCTCAGTCTCAGATCTGCAAATCCTAACAACTAGGCTGGTCTGTCAGGATGTTTTTATTAACAATTTTTCAGGCGTTGAAGGTTCAGCTACTTCTGAAGATATAAGATATAAACTTCAATTAAATGAGCTTAGATTTAAAGTCTAATATCAATCACACAAGATTGTTAACAGTATCAGGAACAGTAATAACATTAATTAATCATGCAAGGATATTTTTTGATCATTCAGTCTCTGGGTTTATCTTGGTTGACTGTCTGCTTGTGGTCTTTTCTTTAGGATGACTGTAAGGTTTCTGGGTGGTGATGTCACTGTCCAGTCCTCAGGCTGTTCTACCAGTCCCTTTATTCAGGTGGCATGCACCCAGTCTTTTTCTTGGGTCCTTACAGCTGTTTCAGTGGTTAGCTGCACCTGAAATGGACCCTCCCATTGAGGAGTTAGAGATTTCTCTTTCCAGGTCTTCACCAACACCCAGTTACCAGGATTATCTTTAAAATCTAGGGGAGTTGTCTGGGGGATCAATCCTCATGATCTCAGATTCTCCAGATTTTTAGCGATGGTAGTCAAATATTTATTGGTGCAGGCCTTACCACCTTCCCGAGTGGCTATTTCATGCTTATTGATCATAAAGGGCAGTCCAAACAACATTTCATAGGGCGAGACCCCTAAATCAGCTCTTAGCTGAGTTCGAATCCTCAGTAAGGCCAAGGGCAGACATTTAGCCCAAGACATTTTAGCTTCCAGCATCAATTTTGTCAGAGTCACTTTTAAGGTTTGATTCATTCTTTCCACTCAGCCGGAACTTTGTGGATGCCAAGGGGTGTGAAATTTCCATTCAATGCCGAGATTTTTAGCCAATTTCTGTAAAATTTGGGAGGTAAAGTGGGTTCCTTGGTCCAAATCTATTTTATTTATAATACCATACCTGAGGACAATGTGTACTAACAACACTTTGCTCACTGCATTTGCTGTTGCGTTTACGGTTGGTACTGCCTCCACCCAGCGTGTAAGATGATCCACAATCACTAATAAATATTTCCACCGTTGTATTTGAGGCAATTCAGTAAAATCAATTTGAACATGTTGAAAAGGTCTCATGGCTATTCCTAAACCTCCAGGTATGGTTTTTCTCATCACTTTTCTATTAACCTTTTGGCACACCAAACACCCTTCAGTTACCCTTTTTGCCAATTCGTGCACCCCTACACATCCAAAAGTCCTTAAAAACTGATCACAAAGGGCTTGTGAGCCCCAGTGTGTACTTCTAATTCCTCTAGAGTCAATGCCTTATTTAACATCTGCCTTCCGTCTGGAAGTTTCCATCAGCCTTGTTGGTCCTTCTCCCCTCCCAATGACTTTATCACCTCTTCTTCAGCCTAACTAAAAATGGGGACCTCCTGTTCTTCTTCATCCCTTTTGACCACCATTACCTTTTCTATTCCTTCTTCTGCAGCCTCCTTTGCCTCCCTATCTGCCAGATGATTCCCTCTCGCTTCCAATGACATTCCTGCTTGATGACCTTTTACATAAACCACTGCGATTTCTCTTGGTTTCTTTAAAGCTTCTAAAATTTCTAAAATTATCCCTTCATGTATTAAGCCTTTACCTTTAGAGTTTAACAGTCCCCTCTCCTCCCAAATTTTTCCAAAGGTATGGACAACTCCATAGGCATATCTAGAGTCAGTGTATAAGGTTCCAGTGCTGTTAGCTAATATTTCCAATCCCCATTTTAATGCATACAGCTCACAACATTGAGCTGACCAATTTGATGGGCGCTTCCCTCTCTCAATTACTTTTAACTTGATGCCATCTATCAGGGCATATCCAGAACATCGTTTCCCCATTATACACCTAGCAGATCTGTCCAGAAAGATCTTTTCTCCTCTGCAAATAGGGCAGTCTGTTAGGTCCTCCCTCACTTTTTTCTGCAGATCGACCACTTCTAAACAGTCATGTAACAATTCTTGTTGTGGGGGTCCATAAAATTTGAGCGGGATTGCTGCTTCCATTGGTAACCAGGACTAAATGGTCAGAGTGGATTAGGATGGTTTGATATTTTAATATGCGGGGGTCTGTTAGCCATTGAGCAGCTCTCTGGCTCAATATATTTCTCACCGCATGAGGAGTGTGCACCTTCAGCTTTCCCCCGAAATGTTAGTTTTTGGCTTTCCTCAATTAACACAGCTGTGGCTGCCACTGCTGGTACACAGGTGGGCCAACCTTGGGTAACAGGGTCCAGTAACTTAGAAAGGAAGGCCACTGGTTTCTGAATTCTCCCCCAGTCTTGAGCTAACACCCCATACGTTACTCTTTTGTCAACATTTACATATAAATCAAAAGGCTTTTCTATTGATGGTAGACTCAAAATAGGTGCTGTTGATAATTTAAACTTCAGTTTTTCCGATTTTTCATCATCTTGCCCAGTCCATTTTACCAGTTCCTCTTCCCCTAGTTTTTCATAAAGAAATTTTACCATCTGAGTGTATACATCCAGCCAGATTCTACAATATCCAATCAAACCTAATAGTTCTCTCACATCCCTGTTGCTTTGTGGGGGTGGAAGGGAAAGTATTCCTGCTATTCGTTCAGGGCTGATGCGCTGACTTCCCTGCCCAATGATATGTCCTAAATATTTTACTTCCTGCTCTACAGATTGCAGCTTATGTTTTGAAACCCGCAGCCCATTCTTACCTAAGAAATTTAATAAATTTGATGGTACTCTTTCTCACCAATGTTTCTTGCTCCCCTGACACTAATAAGTCATCAGCATATAGAGTGATCTGGGTCCCTTCTAAGATAACAAATGATTGTAACAACCCCTCCAAGGCTTGCCCAAATAACATCGGGGATTCAGTATACCCCTGCGGTAGCCAAGTCCATCGCAACTGCTGTTTTCTTCCAGTGTTAGGGTCTTCCCAGCTAAAGGCAAAAATATTCCTACTTTCTTCCGCTAGGGGACAAGCCCAGAAAGCATCTTTGATGTCAACTACACTATACCATCAATGTTGGTGGTACTTTACTTAACAAAGTGTAGGGATTTAGGACCACCGGATATCTCATCTGAACTCTATTATTAACCTCTCGCAGACCCTGCACCAGCCTGTAGGATCCATCTGGCTTTTTGACCAGCAGCACTGGGGTATTGTGCA
This sequence comes from Entomyzon cyanotis, assembly GCA_024500445.1. Classification (NCBI taxonomy): domain Eukaryota; kingdom Metazoa; phylum Chordata; class Aves; order Passeriformes; family Meliphagidae; genus Entomyzon; species Entomyzon cyanotis. The sequence continues at coordinate 9,917,726 of JAKEPQ010000756.1, forward strand.
GGGACATGCAGGGTTCCAAAATCTCATCCTTTATTAGTTCCTCTACAATGGGTTGCAGCCCTTTCCTCCTTTCCAATGATATGGAGTACTGGCATACTTTAACAGGTGGATTCTCGTGAGTCAAGGTGTCCTAGGTTGCAATATAGATGTATTTAAGTATTCTATTACCACCAGCTGTGGGCCGTTAGCTGTTATCAGCTGCTAATGACCCACCCTGCATGACAGACAATGGGCCATCAGGGACCCACTGTGTGACTCATGGACTTATCTCATCCCGTTGTGGGATGCTCTGCCCAGGAGGGAGGAGCCAGGTGTTCCCACCTGGATATAACCTGGCCTTGGAACTGCCTGAGCTAGCCCTGTCTACTGGGTTCCCAGAGGACAAGAGCTACCACTGGACCTTCAGCTGGAGACCAGACCTTCACAGGATCACCACTTGAACTGAACTACTTCAGTTGGACTGCTACTACCACCCTAACAGGGTGTCAGGTTGTATCTGACTTTGTCAGTGCTTTTCCTTGTATTATTTCACTTATTTTTAATTTCAATCTTGACTTGTGATCTCCCACTGGTTTGTTTTCAAACCAATACACATGGTGATTTTTATTGGGGTAATATTCAGCCTCCCCTGGTTGTTAGCATGGAAAACATATAATCACGAAATGATTACATGCAGGTGCTTTTTATGGAGCTCAGGAAGCCAGGGGTAAGATGTACAATGTACCCAAATCTGACTTCGACATTGATTTGAAGCGAATACATTTTATACTCTTCCCTTACATAACAGTTGTATAATCATATATTAATCATCAACTTAATATTGTTCCATTGTTTTCCCCCGAGCATGATTTTAAGCCCCCTCTTCCCACAATATTTCTGATTTCACAGGTGCAAATCCACATGATTTAGCTAAAACAATTCCTGATATTTTCTAAACAATCTTCGTGTTCATGTCACGATGAACTTGTACATGCAGGTCCCCAGGTGCAGTTTCACATGATCTACAATACCTACCCCCGTTCCCAAAGCCTACTTTTAGCTATCCCAATTTTAGAAACATTTTAACCCTGTGTTAACACAGTTACTGCTCTTGGCCCACACTATTTCATCGATCTCCTGCTCATCTTGCTGTCTTAAATGTAACATTTGCACCACCATTCTTCCCTGTTTTGGAAAAACTCCTACTCCCAGTTGAACTTGAAAACCTCTGCCTAATAAATTACAACCTGCCTCAGGCATAAAAAGAATATCACCTCTTCCTAGTTGAGCATTCTCTTTTATGATTACATTCTCAATAAGTGGTGCCTGGAAATACTCCCCTTTTGCCCCCACCACATTCATATCCTTTTCACTAACAACACACTCCCTAGGTACCCTACCAATACAAGTTCTCTCCACCCCGGTATCAACCCAAAACTCATAATTTTCCTCCTCGGGACCAACTTGTAAATTTATCAAGGGCTCCATGTGGTACTCATGCCCCAGGAGGTAGAGCCCCTGACACCCCTAATCTTCAGCTGTTCCCACCTGAATTTCTTGGAATGTCCTTTGGTCTTTAAGTTGTTGTTCACAATTTTTCTGGTGATGGCCTTCTTGACCACAATTAAAGCAGTTTCCCTGTACTGGTCTATCTTGGCTCCACTGTCCCACCGTTGGATTCCCTCCTTTTCTTCTAGTATCAGCAGTGTGCTCCTGTGGTTTATTCCCTTCCCTCACTGCTGCCACCATCATTTTTGCTTTTGCTCACATTTTTTCCTCATCTCTCCTCAAAAAGGCCTTTTGTGCTTCTCGCAACAAACCATCTAGCTCTCTCTCTTGCCAGCCTTCCAACTTTTCTAACTTTTTACGAATATCTGGCCACGCATGAGTGACAAAATGAACCTTCAATAATGTTTGGCCTGCTACACTGTCCAGATCAATTCCTGAATATAACTGTATATCCCTTCATTAGTGTCCCAGCCATTCCGTTGGTGTCTCCTCTTTACCTTGTTGCCCACAAAAGGCCTTTTTAATATTGTTTGTCCATGGGGCCACTTCCCTGATTCCTTTCATTATCAAATTTCTATAATCATTCATTTCCCTTCTCCCTCTTTCATCATTTGGATTCCAATTTGGGGCCATTAATGGCATTTTATGTTCTCCTGGTGGACCTTGATGGTTTTCCCTTTCCCAAATTCTCATTCCTGCTACCCTAATAATTTGTCTTTCTTCTGGGGAAAATAAAATTTTCATAATAGAGTCCATTTCATGCCACATATAGATATTTGGGCCTAAGAACGGATCAAATTGTTCTGCCACTCCAACTGGGTCTTCTAATAACCCTTTCATTTCCTTTTCAAAGGCTCTCACCTCTGAAGAGGTTAGTGGGGCATTAAAAAAACCTGTCCCCCCTTGAGCTTCCCCAGGTGGTACCTCCCACAATGGGAACAAGCCAATCTTCCTTTCTCCTTCACCTTCCTGCTTGAGAGTTAGTTTTCCCCAAGTATTTGCATAAGGTCTCTCATGCAAGAAACTAGGGCTGGATGATCCAGATGGTTCATCTAATGAACAGGTTGTTTTTGAGGTGGAGGGAATAATTGGATCAGGATAATTGGGTGACAGTATTGGAATTGGAGGGGCAGTAGGGTTAACTGGTCTAGGGGGAATAGGGACCACTGGAGGTACTGGGCCTACTGGGATAGGGGACCACAGGGGAGGTAACACATCTAAGGGGTCCCATACTTTCTTCCCCCTCTCCTTAGCCTGTTCCTCCTTATTAGCCTCTGATAACTTAACAGCCTTAGATCTAGTGGTCTCAATGGCATTACCAACCCAGCAGGCTGCATATTTACTCTCCTTGGGGTCAAAGGGTTCTCTTTTATTTACAAAAGTATTCAAGGCTCAACAAATCCAATTTTCTGAGGACCCATACCTGGGACAGTAGACATAGTCAGACCTTATTTCTTCCTTTGTCCATTCTATCATACAATACTGAATAATTTTTACTTGATTTAACTCCTTGGTAGTAGGGTCCTTCTCCCAGTTTGCCAATTTAACCCCCAACGGGCTATCTGGTGGTATGTAGATATTGATGTTCTCGTTTTCTTCCCTTTCTGATTGCATCTTACTCCTCCCTAGTCCCATTTTCTAGCCTGTTACTTCACAACAATTCAAAATTCAAAATGGCGTCTCCCGCTGAAAAAAATTCAAAACCAGCGCTCCCACCAAAAAATTCAAAAGTGGTACTTCCTGCCGAAAAAAAATTCAAATGCGGCGCTGCCCGCTGAAAAAACTCAAAAGCAGCCCTTCCTGCCAAAAAACCCCTCAAAAGCAGCGCCTCTCGCTCTTCCCCGGCCGCCACCTGCTACGCCCTGGCAAAGCGGCCCTGGCCAAAGGACAAACTACGTTCCCAGCAGCTTGCTCCACGAGCGGGGATCTCGCAGACAGCCACCCACATGGGGGGAGCCTCGGGGAGAGGTCCACACCTCGCCGCCCTGTGCCAACATGTCCTCTATCTCGGCACCCCCACGCTGCCTCTCGCTGACACACACACAGAAACAGCCTAGATTCTGCCGGCACACACACACAACAACAGAACTCCTCCACCAGAGACCAAGCCTCCACACCTTTTGACAAAATTTCGACCGAACCTTTTACCGGAAATTCCCAGAACTTCAGGCAAAGTCCCCACCACCGGAGACTCCAAAAATTCCAGATAAATCTCCCTGCCATAATTCACAGACACACACAGCTTCACTCACTCCGTTCTCACTTTTTCTGTGGCCACAACACACTCTCTTTTACAAAATAAACCTGGGATCCCTCTATTTAATCACACACATAGATGAGCCCCGCCTATGCAGGTCGCCTGGAGAGAGCACCCTAATTACTCTCTGGACCCCAGACACTCAACAGTATCCTAAAAGGTTTCCCGGTGGCTGCCCAGCAAAACCCTGTCTCCCCCGTATCAGATGCCTGTGGCTCTTGGTCAAGAACACCTGAGTCCCGTCTACACAGGTCACCTGGAGAGAGCACAATTACTCGCTGGAACCCAGACGCTCCTAAGCTGTATCCCACCTCACCGTGCCGACACCCAGAGATTCTCCCCGAGAGCTCAGTCACACCTTTCGCAACCGCTCCCCCCTTTGCACAGTCGCTTCGGGGATCTGACCATCAGTCCCTGTTACACACAGTCACACACTTTCACACTGTCACTCTCAACAGTCCCCCACTGGTTACTCACAGCACCTTTTCGCCAGTGGGTCCATGCACGAATCGCGGGCCACGCACTCTGCAAGGGAAGAGCCCAGGTACCCTTCCCTACTATCCATGGCCGTTGTTTGAGTTCGCTTTGTGAAGCCTCTTCTCGTTCTTTGGGAATCAGCCTGCAATGGTCGGCGATTCCGAAGGATATCCTCGGAGCCACCAAAAAGAATGGCGGGGCGCCCCTCCTCCGATGTCCTTCGAGACCGCTGAACTTGAGGCTTCTCCCGGACAAAGCCTCCAGTTGTGAGAAACATCCTCTCACTACTTAAATTTTGAAAGAGTTTATTCACTCAATTTCAGAGTACAAATAATGATAAGAGGCTTAGAATAGCTGTCTGCTGTTACACAAAGCAAAGTGCAGCGCTGGGTGCTTTAGCCACCGATGGGGATAGCCAGAGGCACCCCCTCAGGCTAGGGGATACAGTTTTTACAATCCCCCTAACCCCTCCTCCTTCAAGTACTCTGATTGGCTCTTTGTCTTCTTCTGATGGATTGGCTGCTTGCCCAGCCCTCTTCTGTCTTAACCATAACACTTAAAAATTAGACATAACATATTAACAAATAACCATAACAAAAACCTCATAACCCTTTACAAAAGCCAACTCCCGTGATTTCATTTATAACATCTGCTTTCACCAACCCTCCTAGCCCAGCCTTTGCTCCTACTGGACCATCCCTGTCCACGGCCCCACTCTCCTATCCCACTGTTCCTGCCACCGCCGCTGTCCTGCGATCCCGCAGCAGCCTGCTGTGATCCTGCCACGATCTCACCCACAGCTCTGCCACCTTTCCTGCCACATCTCCTGCTGGAGCTCTGACTCATCAAGCGTCCCACCGCTCATTGACACGGGAGACACGCTGCCTGCTGACCGTTGAATTCGAACCTCTTCTTTTGAAAGCTGCGCAGACCCCCCCGGCTCACAGTGCACGCAAGCCACCTGTCGATTGAACGCCGATGGCACACTGCAAAGCCCCATTAGTAATGTCCCGTCCCCCTCTCTCTCTTTCTGATTCTTTTCTGCTTTTCCTTCTCTCACTGCTAGTTTTTCTGTCCTCCTGCGGTAGGGCCACTTATTTTTCTGCATCAATAAAACGTTCACAGATATAATATTGACCTCACTTGTGTCTAATTTAGCCCCAGGCATCCATTTTAAAGAATCCCTCCTAATGCCCAATAGCAGAATGCAATACTATCTCTGAGCAATGAAACAGTGAGCTTTGCTGGGCTCAGTAAAACTGAGTGCAGGAGGAGAGGTAGTTAAATGCCCTTTCTCCTTCCCAATCTTGTAAAAATACAATTGTTTTAATAAATGTCTCCCAAGGTCTTGCAGCTAATAAAACAAACAAAGCATTTTTAAAAAATTTAAAAGGAACTCTCTTCTGATTAGAATATTTTAAGTTGCATAGCTTATCAAGTTATTGGATGTATTCAGAGCAGCAGCATGAGTGGAATGATCTGCAGAGCATTCAGCATCAATTCAAAATCCAGCTGAAAACTTATAAGTTCCTGTCCTGACAAATGGAAGTTGAGGGTGGAAGTTCCTTTGTCTGGTCTGGTCATAGATCTTTGTCTCTTTGGCAAATCCTTATCTGAATAAGCACCACCTGTACTATAAACTTTGCTGTGGCCAAATGTTGAAGTGGAAATAAATACTTTTAGGGTATTCTAAAAATGGGTGTATTTCATTGTTCCTGTCAGTGCATGTTAAATACTTCTAGAGGATGTTAATGTTTTATAATTATTATATTCCAGGACCAGAATGGCACAATTAATGAATTGCTGAATTCAAAGTATGTCAGAAATCCTGCATTCACAGTAAGAATCTCAGGATTTCAGTTTCTCTTATTTTTCTCTCTCGCTCCTTTTTTTTTTTTTTTTTTTTTTTTTTTAGGTTACAAGGGACAGCAATAAAGTTGTGGAATCTGTTGGAGGCATATGAATGGTAGGGATGCCTTTTACTCTGTCAGGTTCCGGCATGCTTTTTTTTTTTTTAAGGTGGTTATTGATTTTCTGCATCCACAAGAAATGACTCAAATAATAAAAACCCAACTTGAGCATCTAAGTAATGTCTTAAGGAAAAAAAAAGCACCACCCATCTTGCTTCTTTAAGAAATGGATATATGCTAAAATGGGAAGGGGGAAAGAAATAGCCATGCAAGTACTGCTTACTGAAAGAAGGGCTGCTCTGAAATAGCACTATGCATTACTTAACTGGCTTGTAGAGGACTTAGATTTTACCAGGTATGGCAAACGTAATTTCCTTTAGATGGATGCTAAGTTGTGGATGTCCTGTCCAAGTAAGTATTCAGTGCTAGGTTGGATGGGGCTTGGAGCAACCTGGTCTAGTGGAAGATGTCCCTGCCTATGGCAGGGGCTTGAAACTTAATAGTCTTTAATATTCCTTCCAACCCAAACCATTCTGTGATTCTATGACCTATGATGAGACGTATTGGTGGGTTTTGGCAGTAGCTGTCAAGGACAGTGTGGTTCTACAATACAATGAGATGTTTGCTTTCTCTTTGCATGTAATTTAGATCCTTGGTACACTAGTAAGATAGAAAATAATTAAAAGTGAGTAGAAATCAGAAGGAAGTTGAGAAATTGAGATGAAGGCTGAAATGCAGTAGGAAAGGTATGTGAGGGAGGCAGGAGAAAGAAATGAGTAAGAAATAAAAAAAAAGTAACAGCAGGATTAAAAACTGGAAGGCAAAAGACAAGGAAAAGGTAGGGTGGGCAAACCTGGTTGCTATATAAAGTGAAATACCATCTTAATTATTAAGGCTTTCATTTCAGGTCACAGTGGAAGAATCCTGTGAGAAAATAATTAAATTTGTGCCTTTTCACATTTCACTGAGAAAAGAAGCTCATGCATTATTTTGGCAACTTTTTGAAGCACTAAATTTACTTTAGAACATTTTCCCTGCCCTTTAATCCCAAAGAAAATATCAGCTGAGAGGAAAGAAACCTAGTCTCACCCTAAACTGCTGGTAGTCAGGAAGTGTAGAAATGACAGGAATGACTCACATCAGGCACACTGAAGACAGAAGATAGGAACAGCAGAATAGGAGGAGAAGTGTCTTCCTAGTGTGGACTACTTGGAGTGCTTTAAATATGTAGTTTACTAAACACCAGGTGGGAATAGGTGTCTAGAAATAACTAGTCAATAGGTAAAATGCCAAGGGATTTTTTATATTATTTTCCCAAAATCATATATTGCTTCAAGGGTAGAATACTGCTATTTTGGTACAGAGGTCCACCAAAAAAAAAAAAAAAAGGTACCAATAAAAAGTTCCAAACCTCAAACCATTAAAAACAAGCTGGCTGCCACCTCTCTCTTGGACATTGAATATTTTTCCTCTCTTCAGGCAAATACTAAACTCTTTGTCTACCACAGGGCAATAGTTCGGAGTTTTTTTCATAGAAATGCCCATCACAGCAGTATTTATACCACTTCTGTCCCAAGGAAGAATTACAGATCTAAGTTTTAGGGCAGTTCCTAGAGAAACATGCATTGGACAGGTAAAGTTTGTGCATGCTGCATCTTCTTCTGCATGCCCACCTCGCCAATATGGCCTCGTTCTAACAGCCATTTTCCAACAGACAGGTGTCTGCTAAGAGAGGTGGAACCCTCCCTTAGAACAGAGAATGTGATCTGACGAACGGCGAGAGAGAACTCACACAGGACTTAACATAAGTCATAGAGCAAGCTCCATTTTATTTCACCAAACGAGAAACTTACACACTGTTACAGATGTTTCTAATTATAGCTACACACATATCTGCAGTTTGTTCTCACATAATCAGGGATTTTCCTTATGACTCCCCTATTCTTTTCTCATAACATTCTTAACTCTCTAATCTTTCTCATGACATTCTTCTCACAGCTGAGAAGCACAGCTGTGTTCCCAGGTTTTAGCTTCTCATGACAGCCTGTTAGGATTTTTACTGAGGCCTGAGTATGCTGAGGGTTTGTTCAGGCCTACTCAATTAACACAAGTTTTGCTGGAAAACTGCGTTTTCCAACAGTGATCTCCCTTCCCTCTGAATTATTTTAATTTTGAAATCAAGGGCTTTCAGGCAGAGCTATGGGAAAAGGAATAACGGTTCTTTACTAGTATCTATAGCAGAGTAAACAAGCAATGACAAGAATGAAAACAACAAATAGAACCAGAAAACCAATAGTAGATGTGAATTCCCTCTGTGCATCAGGCGGCAAGCCCTGGAAGCCACACTGAAGAGGGCAAGCTGCCGCAACCTCCCAGGCCGGGCCGGGCGCTGCAGTGAGTCCCGCGGGTGCAGGCACGGAGTGCCTCGGGGACGGAGGCCAACAGGAGACAAGGCGATTATGAAAGAGATGCAGTCTCTCAGTTCTCGGAATCCAGGGTTTATTTATAGGAATGGCGGGGCGGAGAAGGCAGATGGAACAGGGAAGGAACGCAGGGGAGGAAGCGGCTGGATTCAGGAGCGCGGAGAGCCCCGAACGGAACCATGCATGGGGTTAAGAGGGGGTGCAGGATGGGAGGGGTTTACATAGGAGAGCCAATAGGCACATGAGGGATACAGGATTGACAGGGACACGAGGGAATGGGGATGCGAGGAGGGAATGTACAAGATTTTGAAACCCAATGGTGAAACTCAGCTACAGGGAACAAAGAAGAACTTCCTAGCTTTTAACTCAATATGGGATAGGGGAAGGGAGATATGCAGTGCCAATCATTGCTGCAGACACTGCTACAAGCAGATGTCTTTTCGAGCTGCTGAGCACTTTCCCGTGTGGTGTAATTACGGTCGAAAGCAGCAGGGGCGCTGTTGAGCTCCCGGCCAGCCAGGGCAGGTGCAATGACTGCCGAGCAGCTGCAGGTGGCACTGTGGCACAGGGTGAGGTCGGCCTCACACAGCTGGTAATGGCAGATGGGCTGAGAAGCAAGCAGGCAGGCAGGCAGGCAGGCAAGCAGGCAGGCAGGCAGGCAGGCAGGCAGGCAGCTAGCTCGGAGCGGTGAGCAGGGCAGCAGGGGCTGGCTCTCCCAGGCTAGCCAGCAAGCTGGCAGGGACTCTGAAGTCATGGCAGTCTGGTGCGGCGAAAGCGGGGCGGGTGGCAGGGACAGCCGGACTCTCCCACAGCTGCAGCAAAACGCAGCCGGGAAAGGTGCGTGTTCCCAGCGGGGAAAAGGGTTGGATCCCACACTTTTCCCCAGCCAAAAGCTCACTCAGCCAGAAGGAGAAGGCACAGCACAGTTGGATCTCCCGCGGTCGCAGTCAGAAGCTAAAAGCAGTTGCTTTCCTCCAGGTGTCCGTCGTATGAGTGTCCGTCTGGCTGGAAGAGCTTCCTCCCCACACCACACCCAGCCCAGAGTCTTTGTGTCTTACAAAAGACTTAATAGCTCTGAGCACCCAGCCATTTGTCTCCTAGTAACAGGATGGAAGAAAATTCCAATTTCCCCAACCTCCAACAAAGGCTCAAAACCTAGGGGCAGTTAGAACATGCAATGACCACTTCAATGAAAACAAATGTTTTATATTGCATTTAAATGGGATGACAGATTTTTTACTCCTGTATTTGGCTTAGGCTTTTGTTCGAATATCAATAATATTCTGAAGTTATTAATTTGTAACACAATTTGGTACTTTAGGTTTTTGTAACTTCGATTTGAAAATTAAAGACACACATCTTCATGGGTGCAGAGAAGGACTAACACTGAAGTCTCCTCCAAATCTTGCTTCTAGAATAGAGCTAAATTTGTTTTCGGTGCCTGGTGTACATGGCCTGTGTCCATCCTTGTTTATGCAACATCTGCCTGACATTTGTAGTTTGTTTTGCAAAGAACAGACTAAATCCTATTTCCTTTTGGACAGATCTGAATTGGCAAGAGAGAAACTGTATTTTCTGAAAGCTCCAGCATAAAGTTCACAAAATAGTGCATAAACAATTTATCCTGATCTCAACAGCTCTGTATTTGCAGTAGATTTTGTCTTTGCTTTTTCCACTTTTCATCTTCCTCCTTTCTCTTATATACAGAAGAGCAACTAGGATGATGCTTGAAGGCAACCATTTTCATTAAGATTCCTAGAAGTCCAGAATTTATGAAAGCCGTAATATGGTCATGTTCAAATTTACCTCTCTCTGCTATCCTTTTTAGATATATATTAGGCATTTCATAGCATGAAGAGACAGATCATGAGCCAGGTATTGTAAAACATATACTAAAAAATGTCCAAGAATCTAAAACCTTTCTAGCAACATTTCTCTTTTCTGTCTGGCTGTGCAAAAGCTAGTGTTATTTTCAGTTGAACAGTGGGAGCAGCAAAAAGTTGCATGCACACATAATGCAGATAAAATTAAAGAACTTGAAATATTTACTTTACAGAAATTAAAATCTTCCATGGTACATTTCATTTCATTCAAAATATGCCACTTGATTCTGTTGGAATCCCTAGACACCTAGACCCATTACCACTGACACTGTATTACCCAGAAGCACAAGGTTAGAGCACTCAGAGGTAAATCTGTGGCCCTAGAGGGAAAGGCAACACTACTATTCCCCTTAGGTCTGTGGATTTAGTTCCTCAGTTTTCCATTTCTACCCTTCCCTCCTTCTATCCACCCAGAGCAAACTATTTTGATTTGACCATAACACACAGCTCATTTGGGATAACAAAAACCAGGATTTCACTGAAGATACTCTTCACTGGAAAATATTCAGCATCTCCTGGAGAGAGTGCCCAAGAGGGGCTTCCTTGTTGGGCTCAGTATGGTATACCCAGGTACAGAAGTAAAAATACTAAATGCCCTGGTTGTGTGGCTACAGATCAGCTCAAGTGTCAGGAGATAACAGATCCAGCAGGTGCCTTGGTTTGTGTTCCCAGTATTGGCTAAAATTAAAAAAAAAACAAACCCCCCCCCAAATGGGTATGGTGGCTATGTGGCAGCCAGTACAAATGGGCTTATTTATCCAGGTTGAGACTCTTGCTGGAGGAAATAAATAGTGATCCCCTACCCAGGGTGGGCATAACGACTTATGTAGCACAACTGATCATCTTTCACATGAACTGCACAATTTTAAGGAGGTTCACAACATTTTCACTGTGGGACTCTGATTCAGACAGGATTTCGGGCTGTTTTACAGCTCCACTATAACATTTATGAACATCCCTTTCCAGGGTACTTCCACCCATCCCGCCTCACTCCTGCTTGCATTCCAGTCCCAGCAGAGAACAGATGTGGCAGCTCTAGGCTTCTCCCTCACTTCCCTCCCACTCCAGCCCCCCGCACCATCCTCCCCCCTACCAGGCCCCAGTGTGGGGGCAATCCTGCTTGGATGCGATATGGGACTTCAGCACCCTCAGCTGCAGGAGCCCCAGGGCTGTGCCACACTGTGCTATGCTCACCACAGGAATCAGACTCAGAGAAAGACTCAGAGAGGCTTTCCTGGCCCTGCCTGGTGTCCTTTCTAACACCTGTCCAGGTGGGATACAAGGCTTTAAATGGCCCACGAGCCAGCACCTGGGCACAAACCTAAGGGCAGCTGTCTGGAGGTAACTGAGGGGGCTCCAGGACAGGGGTTGTGACCTGGGGGTGTTTTACTGGGGTGCACCTGATGTGTCCTGGAGGCTGCGTGATAGAAACCCAAAGCACTCATGCCAAGAGAGCCCTCAATAATCCAATAGAACAGCAAAGATGTTATCAAAAGTATCTTTCAAAATTCATTAGTATCTGCTGCCTGCACTCTGGGTGCATCTCTAAGGATACATCATTCTAGCAGGAATCACAAAGCAGTTAGTATCTGCCCATCAATTATTAGCAACACACCTGTGTAACAGCACTTATCTCTTGTTCTATGAGACATCTCAAATTATTACATGCCTAGAATGCTTTTGCAAGTCAATGTCCTAAGGTTTCTGGAAAAGACAATCTTCCACTTCTTTTTCATGGAAAATGTATGGCATACAGAATCTGAAAACTCAGCCCCCTAATCCAGCCCCCTGTGCTTATGCTACAAGGTAGCAGCTTTGAACTTCCATGAAGCTGACAGTAAATAGAAAAGTACATGCAAGACCCATGCAGCAGCTACAGAATTGCAAAGGCAGGATTCAAGTAATTAAAACAAAATTTTAAGCAATTTTTTTCAGGTGTTAACTAGCATAAAGATTTTCAAAGGTTTTTCTTAGGTGAGAATTAAAAAGTACGTAAGAACAAAAGTCACATTTTTCTTAATTTCATATACCAGTGCATTATATAAATGACTGAGTGATTCCTTTCTTTTCTAGGCAGTCTGAAATTTATTAATTTACACTCTTCATAGAATCATAGAATGGTTTTGGTTGGAAGAGACATTAAAGATAATCTAGTTCCAAGCCCCTGCTGCAGGCAGTGACACCTTCCATTGTATCAGGTTTCTCAAAGCCTCATCCAACCTGTCCTTGAACACTTCCAATGATGGGGAATCCAGAGCATCTCTGGGCAATCTGTTCCAGTTTCTTACCACTCTCATTGCAAAAAATCTATTCCCTCTGTGGGATTTGAAGCAACCCTATTTCAGTTTAAAACCCTTACCCTGTCACTGCAGGACCTGGTAAAATGTCTCTCTCTTTGTCTTTTTTATAAACTCCCTTTAGGCACTGGAAGGGCCTCTAAAGTCTCCCCAGAGCCTCCTCTTCTCCAGGTTGAACAACCTCAGCCCTGTCAGCCTAGGAGAGCTGCTTGAGCCATCCGATTATCATGGCCCTCCTCTGGACTTGCTCCAAACCTGTCCAGGTCTTTCTTGTTCTTGGGACCTCAGAGCTCCATTACTGTAAATGGAGGTTCACAGAGTGTAGTAGAGGTGGAGAATCACCTCTCTCGATCTGCTGGTCATGATGCTTTATGCAGCTTTTTTCAGTTTCTGCTTGTTAAGTGACGACAGCCCAAGACCACATTTCTCCCTTTATAATCTCACACAGTACTGAAAAAGTGTCCACAGCAAAATTTGAACAAGAGAAGTTTCAGGGCTGTTTTTCTTTTGTTTGCAAGCTTCTCCCAGAAACCTCCATCATATCTTTTAAATCAAATGTCTAAGTTTTATAAAAACAAAAATGAGAATATTAAATCTTTACCAATTACCTCTATAAAAATAATGTTATTTTTATAGCATTCATGACAAATACTTAGTGCAGTACTCCTGCTACAAGCACCTGTCAGCTTTAACAGAGAATCTTAGCATGGGAACTATGTGTGTTTTCACTAAAGTTGTTAAGGCAGTTTTGGGCTCTAATGATTAAAACATATTTCCTGTACCATGGACAGACACCTCCCACTAGACCAGGTTGCTCAAAGCCCCATCCAACCTGGCCTTGAACACTTCCAGTGGTGGGGCAGCCCCAGCTACTCTGGGCAGCCTGTGCCAAGGCCTCACCACAGTAAAGAATTTTTCTTCCCAGAAGTTCTATGTATTCTAAATCCTAAATAACCACAATATAAATCCTTTAAAACAAACAATACAGGCCACAGAGCAGGGATAATGACTGCTAACAAGACAAAACACTAAAGTAACATTTAATTTTTTTCCTGAATAGTATTGTGAAAATTAAGGAACTTGTTATTTAGAAGATTGAAGATAATGTATGCCTATGATCAAAGCCTTGTGGTAATCACAGTGTTTATTAGAATGTGGTAAACAAACCATCCTAAAGCCCACAAAGACAGATACCCATGTATTTATAATACAAAATAAGAATGTCACCATCTGATGACTTGTAAGAGAAAAATGAAAGAAACGAGTACATGTAGGAGAAAAATAAGTTAACAGTGCTTTAAAAGTGCTTTAAAACTCATTGGATCAAATTCATTACCTCCCATATATTAAAATCAATTGAGTCATACAATGAATGGAGTGGTTAACTGAACAGAAATTACGAGGGGAAATTAGGTCTCTGGTTTTTTAACAAAAGGAAAAAGCAGGCTATCCTAAAGAAAAATGAACAGAACAAAGAGTTTAAGAAAGTGAAAAGCTTATTCATTCTTTTTCATTGAATGAGTAGGAAAACCGATTAATTCTGGGAGTTGGTCATGAGACAACCTTCTTGCTTACACTTCACAAACCCTACATCCACAGGATCCTTGATGAGCTCTCATTAGGCAGATTCTCCAGTGTTATCCATAAGCAAAGTGAAACAGAAGTGCTTTCTTGGGTCTAACTGCTCTGAAGCTACTCCACCAGAAACCATGCTCCTATTGTAAAAGATTATAATCCATAATGAATCATTTCAGTAATGTGATCATGAGTTACTGAGCATGACTTATGTCATAATAATCCATGCCCAACATCTGAAAATTTAAATTGTGAGAAAATGTAGCAAAAAAGTGGAAGAGACAGGAGCAAAGTAGCTACTTGGACTCACTTCCCTCTCCTAAATCAAAACCAAGCAGCTTTGTGGATGCTGGAAAGATGTAGCATTAAGAAGGCAGTGTATGATGCTTGTCACAAGTGTGAATAATTTCTTAATAAGCTGTGAGAAATCAAAACAATACTAGTAAGAATCCAACAGCTGCACCAAGCATAAAATTTCTGTACCCTGCAAGGCATGCAATTCAGCAGAACAAAGATTCTGATGTATACAGTCTTTAAGTCTATTATGTCTTGACCCATCTGCTCATATACATGGGGGCCCATAAATTTTTCTTCTTCCTTCAGCACACTGGCTACTCACATACATGGTAGGACACGTGGCAGGTAGAAGGCTGTTCTCAACTGTTTCATCCCTGTCCAGCACAGACAAGGTACACACAAGTCAGATTACAATGAGACCTGTGATCTAAATCTTGAGCAATGGGAAGATAAGGGCAAGATGGAAAAATCATGTTAGACAGGTGATAGCAGCATTCCAGACCTCCTTCTTCAATTCCTAAACTATTAATATTAAACATTTATAAGTGTGTAACAAATGAACCTTTTATTTGCAAAGTATTTTTTCCAGCTAAGCAATTTAATACATCAATGAATTAGCAAACAGAAGGAAGCAGAAAATAAATTATAACATCATACTTGTGTCTACATTAAATGACCACTTGTATGAGTGTTTATAGCTGGTTTATCAAAGGGTGACATTCTATAATTCATTATTCATCCATATTAATGAACCTTTTGTCCTTTAATTTTGGTAAAGATTTTTGCCCACCACATAAATTGAGTACAATACTTGAAGGAGGTTTTGAGAATATCAAGGAGCTAAAACTGGAGATTGCCATTGACAAGGGAAGATTACATTACAGAAAAGGCAGGCCCTGTATTTGTGAATAAGAACATGCAGTTAAATACAAATAGAAGTTATTTTACCTACTGTCATTAAATCAACCATAAAGTAAATCCTTCTGTGTACCATCTGAAATCCATACTCCAAGTAGACACTCACAGAAGGCACCAGACAACCACTAGCAGATCTGTATGTGTTAAGAGACTGTAGTGGCGGTGGTTGCATGTTGTGGTACAAGCTGTATTTTCCCCACCCCTTTACTCCCTTATATGTCTAACCTTCTCATATTGTCCTGCATTCCCCACTCCTAGTCTTGGCCACTCCCTCAGGTTTTCCCTATTGGTTCCTGTACCCCAACTCCGCCCATGTACCACCCCTGTGCCCAGAGATCACTGGGCCAATGTGCTGTCCCTGCCCCCGTCTCTCTAGAAAACTCCTGACCTTCCACCATGTTGTTGTCCTTGCACATGAGGTCTTCACCCATGAAGCATCTCTGCCTCTGGGTGGTGTGGCCTCTGATGCACCATGTGAATAAAATCTTCCATGGACATCATGCATAGACCCTTCTCGCCTCCTTTACCACCATCATGTTGTGGAACAGCAGACGAAACCAGAGCTAGCCTTATGGCTCGCTGGCTGGTGAGAGCGCAGTGACCGGCCCTGGGACAGAGAGTTTGGCGCACTGAGGCGCTGAACCGGGCTGGGCAGAGACACTCTCCAGTAAGGTCTGCTATACCACCCACTAAACTGCAACAGTTGCGGGCTTGGTAGAAAAGGTGTATGCTGTTATTACTCTCTTATATGCAATGTCAAAGCTCCCATTTAGCCTGTTTACTTCATGATAATGGCCTGATCACCAGGGCATTGGCTGTCATCCATGGAGAAGAAAGAAAAAGAAATTTTCACCCATGGGGATTTTTCAAGACCTACCTGCAGAAAGCCCTGAGGCAGTCTGGCCTGATCCCAGAGCTGGTCCTGCTTTGGGCACAGGGTTGGACCAGAGACCTCCTAAGGGCCCTTCCCACACAAAAATTCCATTAGAAAGGAAGCACAGGAACAAGGAGCCATAAACCCTTTTGTTTTAACTGTGAAAAATATGAGAAAGCATATAATATCAGTACCTATATGTCTGGTATAGTAATCTCATAGAATATGAGGAGGACCATGTTGCAGAGTACATTACCAAGGGCTTTCTACACCTGGCAGTCAAAACTAGCAATAGAATGCATAAAATCTTTTCTTGAGTGAATTTTTAAAAGAAAAATGATCCTTGATCTATTATTGCAAGGAATTAAAGAAAACAACTATTGAATAGAGGTACGGGACTTAGAATCCTAACTGGAGGAAGACATGGAGCCACAAGTAAACTCCACAGCCCTAAAGAGACAGAATCTGTATCATACCTTCATCTTCATTTTCTGTAAGATTTCATTCAGACAGAATACAGATTGAGGAGCTGTATCATTTTTGAATCCCTTCCATGTTACCCGACTCTTTCAATTGCAGCACATGAGAAGCCAGCACATACCACTGCTCCACTGAGGCCAAGACCCTAGAAATTCACTGGGACATCATCCAAATTGTGAGGACACTTTTGCCCCAGTACTTGACATCAAAACAAATAAATAAATAAGCCAGTAAAAAGCCATGGTCTTTCTACTCACTCGCAAATCTCATTTTTTATTGGTATTTTAAAACACCATTTATGTCTAGTCTGAATAGGTAACTAGAAACAGCAGCTTTACAAACCAAATTTTAGGTTGCATAAAATAGATTTTAGGTAACTAAATTACAGTCTGGAGTGCTAAACATTGCTATGTTTTCCATATACAGAGGCTGTTTAATTGGGTTCCCTGGATCACAGTGGCCTGGCTCTGGCAGCAGAGGTGACTGCTGTTAGAAAATCAGAAGGCAAAGCAGGTTTTTTAATATAATATATAGTAACTCAGTGACCTTTTTGGTGGAATGGGACATAGAAGAACCTATTTAACTGACTTATATGATAGCTGAACCTAGAGAAATTCAGGCAAAAAAAGCATGTCAGCAGATGAATTATTTATTTTCCATCAAAGTAAATATGTGAATTAATGTTAAATTCTTAGAAGGTATGTCCAGGCAAAAGGTAAAGGTTTGATGAAAAAAATCATTTGGCAAAGTTATGGACTGAGCTGTGAAAGATGGCAAAATTTTCCAGTAATATCTTCCAGGGCATTAGTCATCTTGCTAGCAGCAGTGTCACCACCACCAGCCCAATACCATTAAAATCTGTATGAAACAGAATTTCAACTAGAAAACAATAATCAGGCCTTTACTTTACAGACTGATCTCTTTTTCAGAACCTAATCTGTGAAACAAATATGTAAATGCCCTCTTGTTTGATTCTTTCAAAATTGTCTTGTTCTCACAAGGGGTCCATTCCCACTTATTCTGTGAATATCCCCAAACAACTCTCCTAGCCAAAGAGTACAAATTTCCCTTCTCTACTCCTTTTGCCTTCTTTTTTTTCACAGGGTTGGGCACTGGCTTTTTAATTGAGATTCAGGCTCCCTGCAGGCTGCCACCTTCACTAAACATTTGTCTGAGCATTATTCATAGTTTCATGTAAGTCCATCTCCGTTAGTGCTTATTAAGCCACAAACACGAACTTTAAACACTGTTGTGTGGATTCTGTCTTTAAAAATAGTCCTTAACCATATTTTGAAACTTTTATTTTCTCTGTGTGCTAAGATTAAAGTCAGACTTAGGAACAGAATTCTGTCCTTTCTTGTCCTATTGTAGAGAAATTTGATTGTGTCTTGATACTTTTGTAAAATAATCACCGTATAAGTACTAGCGATACCAAACCTATAACTACTGTTTTGACTCAGGGCAAGACCATTGCTCTCTGAAAGCTTTCCTATCCTTGGATCAGGCATTATGACAGTAAGAAAAATTCTTTTAAGTGATCACAACATTGTGCCTCATAGAAATCATGTATTTGTACTTAACTCCAAAGAACTTTACCTGTGTGTTTCCTAAGGTAAATACTGGAGATACTTGGTACAAACTTCTATATTCTGTTACAAAAGGCAGTTTGCAATGTTTCATTTCATTCTTTTATGTTCCCCCTTTTTCCAAGGGAACTTCTTGGTGCTCCATTTCATCTGAATGTAGAAGAGCTGTAATTCCAAATCAGTGACTATGCTTCAACTTTCCTAGTTCATACAGCAAAAGGTAAAAGAGTTCTCCTGGATATGCTTTGTTTAAAAATGTTAACATTATAGATCCTAGAGAATATGCAATTTTAGGATTAAAGAGCAATGTAGAGATTTCTCAGGATGTAGATACATATACATCTATATGTTTTTCAGTAGCGTAGTGGTCTGAGGTGATCCCAGGACTTTTCATCTCCACTATCAGTTCCTGGTCATGAATCATGGTTTATCACCATCTCAAATGTAAGTATGAAATATGAGATCATGTTGGAATCCCTGTAAGCACAGCATTCCTCTTTTAATGGAAAAGAAAAGCCCTCTCTGGTGCTGATCTCTCCAGTTGCAGTGGCATGCCTGAAAGGACAGCCAACTTCCAGACAACACAGGGAAAAGGAGAGCTCAAGCCTCTTAAAACTGCTTTGCCTCTAGAGAAAAGTTTTAAGAGATGTCATTCAATCTTAAGGCTTCACATATGGTGTCTCCAAAAATATGATTCAGCAGAAAACATTAAAATTAGGAAGATAAAATTAGAGTTTAGAAATGTCCAGTTCAGTAATGGTGTTTACAGTAGATGCAAGCTACCTCTTGCATCTATCCCCATTTCTATGCACCAGTATAACTGGTGATTTAGCAAAGTTATTACACCATGCCTAATTTTAAGCCTGCAGGGAGTCCCATTGAGTTCAAAGGGATTATTCATATGCTCAAGTACATTGCTGAATCAGTGCTGGAATGAAAATAGTTACATAATTACAGGATTATATGAACACGGAGTTGCAAACATGATGTTTAAAAGAGAAAGGCTAATTTACAGGATGACAGGAACACTTAATTGCAGTTTAGAGATGGAAGGAACTCCACAACTGTTATAAATGAAATCACGGGAGTTGGCTTTCATAAAGGGTTATGAGGTTTTTGTTATGGTTATTTGTTAATATGTCTAATTTTTAAGTGTTATGGTTAAGACAGAAGAGGGCTGGGCAAGCAGCCAGTCCATCAGAAGACAAGGAGCAAATCAGAGCACCTGAAGGAGGACGGGTTAGGGGGGTTGTAAAAACTGTATCCCCTAGCCTGAGGGGGTGCCTCTGGCTATCCCCATCGGTGGCTAAAGCACCCAGCGCTGCACTTTGCTTTGTGTAACAGCAGACAGCTATTCTAAGCCTCTTATCGTTATTTGTACTCTGAAATTGAGTGAATAAACTCTTTCAAAATTTAAGTAGTGAGACGACGTTTCTCACAACAACCATAAATGATAATACAAAACACAGCATGTCTTTACAGTCACTGTGGCATCCTTAAATTGGAAAGCTGACAACATAAGAAGCTCTATGAAAAACAGAGTGCTGCAAATTTTCACATACAGCCTTTGTTTACATTCCCTTCTGTCTCAGTTTAGATACAAGTTTTGGGAGAAAATGCTCTGGAATGAACGTTTCCTCCAGAGAAAAGGGTTTAGCAAAATGATACAAAATGAATTTTAGTGGATGAAAGTGAAAAAAAAACACCAAAACAACTGGTTTTTTGACAAACATGGTGCCCGCATGGCACAGGAGAAAATGAATAAGAGTTAGAGATAAAACTGTCAGAACTTTACCTTCCACATACACACCCACTATACACACCCACCCACCCACAGCATAACAAACAAACCCAAAATGTAAGGGGAAGGAAAAAAAAAACTCCACCACTTGCTACATGCTAGGGGAAAACAAAATGGCGGACAGCTTTATCTCAGGGGAGGAAGAAAAGTCCACATAGCAGCTCGGAAAAGAGAAAAGAAGATGGGAACATGGTGCCCCTCTGAGGCTGGTCTCCTCTTTGCTGCAGATGAAGCTGGTGGATTTTAGAGTCCTTTCTTTCACTGGCTCAGCTTCTCCCTAAGTTCGGGACTGGGCAGAGTTGTTCCAGCGGCTCCCCACAGGTCACCGACCATCTCGCTGGGGATTGTCTGATCTCGGGCTAAAAACCAAGTCAAACAGTTTCCAGAAGAAGCAACAGAAGCCACCCAAGAATTGCTACTGCAATCCAGGGAAAAAGGTTCTTGCCTAAACTAACAAAAAGCAAGCTAGCTAAGCAACAACGTATCCTCCAATCTGCCTGGCAAACCGAGCACAGGTGAGCGAGAGTTTGAGCAATGCCGCTGTGCCAGAATTCCCTCATCTTCCGCCCCCGCCCAGAGTTGCCTTAAAGCTACAGGACCCCTTTCTGGGCAGAAACAGATGACCAGGAATAAAGTATCATCACAAAATCATCCCAAGACAGCTTCCCTATCTGTGCACTTCCAAATAAAAATATCTGCTTTTCAACATTCTTTGGTTTTTACTCTAACCCAACACTAAGCTACTTTGTTGCTTAGCTAGCTTGGTTTTTTGTTAATTTAAGAAGAAGGGTTCCACCCCACCCCCTCCCACCCTTTTCCTTGGCCTTGGAGACTGTAATCCTTCGGCAGCTTTTGTTTATTCTTGAACTGTTAGGCTTGATTTTGGTCTGAGATCAGAGAAGTGATGGGAAGCGATCGGCCGGGACCTATGGGCAGCCACAGGAGCCACTCCGCCTGGCCCCAGACCTTGGGAAAACCTGAACCAACAAGAGAAAGGACACCAAAATCCACCAGCTTCATCTGCTGTGAGGAGACCAATGCCAGAGGTCCAATAGGTTCCCATCTGTTTTCCCCAAGCTGCTGCATGAAACCTTTGTGTTCTTCCTTCCCTGAGATAAAAAGCTGGCGCCATTTTGTTCCTCCCTGCAACATGGTTGGCCATTTGTTTCTTCCCCTATCATTTTGGGGCTTTTTCTTCTGCTGTGGGTGTGGGGTAAGGTTCTGGCAATTCAATATCTAGCATTTATTCATTTTTTTCCCATGCCATGAGGACTCTTGTCTTGCCAATAAACAGTTGGGGTTTTCCACTTTCATACACTAATATTCATTTTCTCATTGGCAGAAGCAGATTGCTGAAACCCTTTTCTTTAGAGGAAACACTCATTCCAGAGTGTTTTTTCCTAAACTTGTCTCTAAACTGAGACAAAAGGTTAGAAAACCTTTGTGTGCCTGTGTGAAAAGGTCCACTCTCCTGTTAGGATTAAAAAGGTTTAATAAAAGACAATAGGGGACAGAAAAAAGCAAAAGGTCAGCGCTGAGTGCTTTGGCATTCAGCCAAACAAGCACATCTGGTATGGACACCTTTACATACCCTTCACCCTAATGCATATTCATAAACAATTATGCATATTCAAACTGATATAAACAAATTCACAAGCCGGCATTTTTAGGAATATAATATTGAACATTTATTAGGAGAACAAAGACTTATGGCCAGGCAGGAGTGGCTGGTTTGCCTTAATCACAGTCCCACATCTTATTCATTTTAATGTGCGTTCAAGTACTTTCTGTAACTGTTACATATTCATTAAGTCCAAAAAAAAACTATTTACACTTCAATCATACCTCTTTCTTCGCTCTATGCCCCTGTCCTCCAGGCTGGCAACATCTTGGTCTTCTGGTTTGTTTCAGGGCTGAAGGCTGAAGTCTTCTTTAGCTCTAATTCAAGTTGTATCTGACACTCTTTTCAGAGAGGTGTGGCTGTAAACAACAGATTTCCTGGGATGCATGAGGCCTGTTTCTTTGTATTCCTTCAGGGCGTCTTGATCTCTGGCTTTGTGGCTTATCAGTTTAAAAGACATCTATTACCATGTATTTCTTACCACATTTCTAGCATACTACAACTATTACATAGTTACAATTCACTCTAACTTTGTTTCTGCTTAATACATATTATCTAAGTGCTACTTTACACAATACCTTATGATTTATAAATGCTAAATCCATATATGCAAAAGCCAACATTCACTATCTACTCATTTATCACAATACTTTTCTCCAAACTAATTTGCATGTTCTGGGAACTGCTTAGCCTAGCTCCACCTTGGATACGCCTCCTCGGAGCATGTGCAGTCCTCTTTAATTAATTCTGTTATCACTCCCAGATTGTAATTTCTGCAGATGACACGTGCTGATAGCTGGAATGTCAGTGGCAGGATCCATTTGTGGGATGTTATCCAGTTCAAGCAGGCAGTTCAAGTATTCTAACAAAACTATAACAGCTATTTCACTACTACATTTAAGCTCAGCTAGCACCAGAAAGAAAGACATTAGTCATCATTACACAGCAATTTTTCACAGCAAGTCTACCTTTGTAAGAAAAGAATTTAAATCATACACATAGTATCCATTGTAATATTTGTGAAAAGCCAACGTTATGGTATGTATGTATCACAATTCCTCCTCTTATTTTTTACAAATCATTTGGCTGGAGCAGTAATTCCTGTTTCTTATTCTCCACCATTCGCTCATTTCTTTTGCAAATCAACTTTGCTTCCTCAAAGGGGTCTTTCTTATTATTTTGTTTCTTTAACACTATGATCTTTTGTGTCATTCTGGATGTAGCCAATTTTGGGTCCACAGGCATAGTTACTACTTGCATACCTTGGACTACGCTGGTGATGAGCCAAATAAAACAGGGGATCAGGCAAGGAAGAAATATCAAACCAGCTGTTGCGCATAAAAGGAAGAAGCCCAGCTTTTTCTACCATTCTATTCCCAATGCATTATCCCACCAGTTAGTTTTTAGCATTGATTCCCATTTTTGGACCGGTATGTGGGCTATTTTTCTGATATCCTTGGCTATATCCAGGACGGCATCTCCATGATCATCTATTTTTAAACAACAATCTGATGTATTAAATTTTCCACAGACACCCCCTTCTTCAGCTAATAAATAGTCTAAAGCCAACCTATTCTGATACACTGCAGCTCTTGTTTGCCACTGTTGATCTGATATCAATTCCAATGCCTGAATTGTTCGTTATGATTTTTACAACTGCTTGGAGTCTTATGATACAATTCAGCATATAGATTGGGGTTCGATATCCCCAGCTCGCATCTTGTGCCCAGGTGGCTGGCCCATATGTCTCCGGTATGCGTTCAGGGGGCCATTCCTCCTCTCCCCATTTTTGAAATCCGCCAATCACTGCTCTTTTATTTCTTTTTAGATCCTCATAAACTGGTACTCTTAATTGATCTCCATCTGGTCCTGGTAAGAGGAAAAATCCTGGCTGTAGGATCCCCGGAGTACAATTCCCTTCCCACCGGGGGCGGTAGTTTTGGGTATGCTCTTTTCCCACATATCCAAAATAAGCCATCTGGTGCTTTCCAATTCTCATTTCTCTGTTGATTTATATTCTCCCAGAATTTGGATATTTCTGGGATGCCAGAATAAGGATTCTTGCCTGTATCATTACATTGAAACAGTCTGGTTTCATTATTATACTTACAATTTTTTCCTTTTGTTTTTCTCTGGGCCCAATACAGAGTTGGTTCCTCTGGGGTCTACCATGTAAAAGTTTCATTACTAACTTCATACCTCTTACAGGGAGTGTTTCCTACTTGGTGAAGATAATTTTTCCCATGCGCCAGAGACGTTCTTCTCCTATCACTGTTGAACTCAAAATCCACCCTTCTGGTCAGTTTTCCCCTTTTATATTTGTTCGATTCCACTTAAAGAGTTCAATAGGGCGTAAATTGCTGCCTTTCCATGGCCATTCTTCTGTCATTAAGGCCCCTCCACAAACCCAACAGTTGGTTATGTTTCGTTCCTTACTTATCCTTTCCCCCAGTTCCACAAAGACGTTTTTCCCAAATCTTGAGATATCTATCTCTTTTTCTAGTTGTTGCTTGATTTTTGTATACAGATCCTGACGTGGAGCTGATACAGAGTTGGACTGCTATGCTGGCTTCGCCTTTTTGCTTACTATTTGTTCTTTTACCAAGTCCTGAACCCTACCCCTAAGGGCGAATGTAAAACAAACCCACCTTTTCCTCCTTGGACATTCACTTCCCAACCTATTACCACTTGTTCCTAAATTCTCTGCAATCCAATATTTTTTCCCATTTTGCATACAGGTACCTAGTTTGGATGGGTTATAACAGTGGCTGTTGACGTGGGTGTGAGTCGGTGAGGAACCTCGTGTTCTTTCCATGTAAAGCATTCGGTAGCACTTGCGACATGATTGTGCTGGCATTCCAGAAGGGAAGAGACAAAAAATGAGTGACATAAGAAGGAGTAATAGAGATCTGGTATGGCTTATACCCCCACCTCCCATGCCTATGGGGTTGCTACTCATAGCAGGTGTATATGATCTTCTTGGTGCGAGTACAGTGGCCAATCCTGGTCTTGCCCTCTACCTCCTCTTCACTTTCTTTTTGCTATTTTCCAGGCAAATTGCTTTTGACACTTCTTAACTGTAGTTTCCCACTGTTCCTCAGGCACCTCCCACTCAACAGGCACTAGCAATTCCCATGCACAGAGAAAAGTTATTATCTCAGTCCTTCCTAGTGCTGCTTGGGCAGGGAGTAAGTCTGGTACCTGGCACTGTCTACAATAAGGGTGCCGTTTTTGTGAACTACAATACCAATTTTCCCCACATCTTATGCATTTACATTTAACCCATCTAGCATGTCCAGTATGGCGATGTCTTAAACAGGGTATATCGTATGGTATTGATGGAGGTTGTAATATCTCTTCCTCTTTATACAAATCACAGGCTAAAGCAAAAACATGAGGACCTTCTGCCCGAAACAGTCCCAAACCTCCAGTTTGAGGTGGAAGTATTCCTCCCCAAGGGGGGTATCGGAGGTTCCTCAAAACTTGTCCAGGTGGCACTTGGAACCACTGTTATAAACTTGGCCTTACTTCCCAGTTAGGTGTGATTCTTGGTACATTCTCTGGATCATCTGGGTCTTCCCAGTTCATTACCACCCAGTCCTTGCTTAAGAGTCAACTTGGTATCACGTGGCTTAGATGTTATAGTCCACTCCTTAGGTTCTTCCACAGGTCCTTTGATTCTGCTGGTGTGGATCCACCCTCTTTCTTTGATCAGGATCGCTGCCTCGGTTGTCAGTAGTACCTGAGAAGGACCTTCCCATTGTGGAGTTAAAGATTGCTCTTTCCATGTTTTCACCAGCACCCATTCCCCTGGATGGCTATTATGGATTTTAAATTCTAAGGGTGTGGTTTGAGGGATTATCCCTTTCAACTGCAAATTTTTAAGTGTTCTTGCAATCGTGCTGACATATTTTCTAACACTCATTTCCCCCATTTCATAAGTAGCAGTTTCATGTTGGTTGGTCAGAAAGGGTAGCCCAAACATCATCATATAAGGTGACACTACCAGGTCTGACCTGGGTTGTGTTCGGATTCTCGACAGAGCCAATGGTAAACATTTTACCCAGGACATTTGTGTTTCAATCATCAGTTTTGTTAAAGCTCTTTTTAAAGTACGATTCATTCTCTCCACCCTACCTGAACTCTGTGGATGCCACGGGGTATGTAATTCCCATTTTATTACCAAGGCTTGAGTTATCTGCTGTAAGACTCTTGATGTAAAATGTGTCCCTCTATCCAAGTCAATTCTATTAACCATTCCATACCTGGGAATAATTTGTTCCGAAAGGGTTTTACATACTACATTAGCTGTAGCTCTGACAATAGGGACCGCTTCTACCCATGAGTTAAATGGTCTATTATTACTAATAGAAACTTCCACCTCTGTACTTGGGGAAGTTCAGTAAAGTCCACTTGGATACTCTGAAATGGTCTCAGAGTTAATTCGCAACCGCCAGGGTTATTTTCCTCATGAGTTTCTTATTTACTTTCTGGCAAGTTATACATTTTTTAGTGACTTGTTTTGCCACTCCAAAGATCCCAAGGCATCCATAATTCCTTAAAAAATGATCATACAATGCCTGAGTACCACAATGAGTGTTTTGATGCATATTTTCTAATATTTTTCTAGTTAGTGGCTTATTACATAGCTGCCTCCCATCAGAAAGCCTCTACTTCCCAGACTGATTTTGTTTTCCCCCCTATTTTACTTAATTCTTTCTCTTCTGCTTCATTAAACTTTGGAATTTCCAATTCTTCCTTGTCTGGGGTCAAAATTAACATAACCTTTTCTGTCCCATTTTCTGCTGCGTCTTTAGCTTCTTGATCTTCTAAGTTATTCCCTCTTATTTCTGGGGTCATTCCCCTTTGGTGTCCTTTAACATGCATTATAGCTATTTCTTCAGGCAATTTTAATGCCTCTAAAACCTCTAAAATAAGTCCTTCATGTATCAGTCCCTTTCCTTTTGAATGTAACAACTCCCTTTCTTCCCAAATTTTTCCGAAAGGGTGCACTACTCCAAAGGCATACTTTGAATCAGTATATATATATGCCCTTTATATATGCCATATATATATATGCCCTTTTCAGAGCATATAATTCACAAGACTGAGCTGACCAATTTGAAAGTAATTTCCCTTTTTCAATAGTTTGCATATTCTTCCCATCAACCAAGGCATATCCTGACATTCTTTTTCCTTGAATGCATCTAGATGAACCATCAACATATATTCTTGCTCCTTCTAGGAGGGCCTCTTCTACTAAGTCTTCCCGAGTTTTAGTTTGGTATTGTATAATTTCTAAACAATTATGTGTTAAATCATCTTTTGGTTCTGCATATAAAAATTGAGCTGGATTCAAACTCTTGTTTACTTCTAGTGCCAAGTCATTACCATTTATTAGAATTGCTTCATATTTTAATATTCTAGAACCTGTTAGCCACTTTTCAGCTTTTTGATTTAATATATTTCAAACTGCATGAGAGGTACCCACAATGAGCTTACTTCCAAAAGTCAGTTTACGGCTCTCTTCTACTAAAATAGCAGTTGCCACTATAGCTTGAATACACACTGGCCAGCCATGACTTACTGGGTCTAACAATTTAGATAAAAAGGCTACTGGCCTTTTTACTCCTCCCCATTCTTGGACTAAAACTCCATGAGCCACGCTACCTTCCACATTCGCATACAAGTAAAAGGGCTTTTCCAATGAAGGTAAACTCAAAGCTGGTATTGAAGCTAGCTTAGACTTCAGTTCTTCTAATTTATTGTCATCTTCCCTAGTCCACTCTATATGGTCTCCTTCCATCAATTTCTCATATAAAAATGTTACTGCTTGAGTATATCCTTCAATCCATAATCTACAGTATCCCAATAACCCAAGTAGTCTTCTTACTTTCTTCTTTGAAGAAGGAGTGGGGAGAGATAAAATCCCTGCAATCCTCTCAGGATTTAGCTTTCAGCTGCCTTTACTTATTAGGTGACCAAGATATTTTACTTCTGATTCCACAAACTGTAATTTCCCTTTTGACACTCTTAATCATCTTTCCCCAAGAAAATTCAAAAGTCCTATGGTAGCTTCCCTAACTTCAGCTTCCACTTCCCCTGATAATAAAAGATTGTTCACATATTGGATAATCTGTGTTCCAGGTGGAGTGGGTAAAGTCTGTAACATTTCTTCTAAATCCTGTCCAAACAAACTTGGCAATTCAGTAAATCCTTGTGGTAGTGTTGTACACCTTAACTGCTGCTTTCTCCCAGTAGTCAGATCTTCCCATTCAAAGGTAAAAATATTCTGACTATCCTCTGCCAAAGGGCAGGCCCAAAAAGCATCTTTAAGATCTACTGCACTAAGATGCTGAGGTGGGACTTTACTTAAAAGAGTATAGGGGTTTTTGTTACCCCTGGGTAATGTGTCTGAGTTCTCTTGTTAACGTCCCTTAAATCTTGTACCAATCTTTAAGTCCCATCAGACTTTTTTACTGGAATAATAGGGGTATTATGAGGAGACATACAAGGCTCCAATCTCCCAGCCTTTATCAATCCTTCTATTACCGGCCTTAACCTTTCTCTCCCCTCCAGGGATATAGGGTACTGGCAGACACATATGGGACATTCTTCTCTCTCAGTTGTGACCCTTATAGGGTCAATATTCAACCCCCCCCCTATTTCCTTCCCTAGCCAAAACATCTTTGTTAATCCTTTCCTCATCCTCTTGACCAAGTTTCAACACTTTAGCTGTCATCTTTCCTTCCTCTGGTAAACCCCTATTCCTAACTGTATTTGCAAGTCCCTCCCCAGTAAATTACAACCTGCTCCAGGAACTAATAAGACATCTCCCATCCCTATCCTGGTTTCCCCTTCAATTACTACATTTTTAATGACTGGAACTTCAAATGCCTCTGCTTTTGCTCCTGTTACTTTTATAGTGTCATTACTTATACTACACCCTCTAGAGATATTCACCACACAAGTTCTCTCTGCCCCAGTATCCACTATAAATTCTAATACTTCCTCTTGGAGGCCTACTTTTAAAGTTATCAAGGGCTCTAGATGGTATTTATCCCCAGAAAACAGAACCCCTGACTTCCCTATTCTTCCTCTGGGTTTATCTCCTGAAATATTTTCAGGTTCTTCTTTCAATGAGGACACTCTCTTTTATAATGTCCTTCTTCCCCACAATAAAAGCAGGTATTTCTGGTTTGCTCCTGAGATTTTGATCGTGCTGCGGTTCTATTTCTCCCCTTCTTCTTGTCTCTGAAACTTGAATGTTTAGGAATGGTACCTGGGGGCTTCAGATTCCTCTGAGAGTTACCCTCCCCCATAGCAGCTATCATGATTTTTGCTTCTGCTTTGGCTTTCTCTTCATCTCTCCTTACATAGACCCTCTGGGCTTCTTTTAACAAGTCGTTCAATGCTTTGTCCTGCCAATCCTCAACCTTCTCCAACTTTCTCCTAATATCTGACCAGGCATGGGTGACAAAGTTAACTTCCAATAGAGTTTGTCCTGCTATACTTTCGAGGTCTATTCCAGACTACTGTTTCATATCCTTTCAGAGTCTTTCTAACCAATCTGTTGGAGTTTCTTCCCTTCCTTGTCATCCATCGAAGGCTTTGTTTACATTTTGTCCCCAGGGTGCTGCCTCTTTTATTCCTTTGATTATTAAATTATGATAATGAATCATATGCTCCCTCTGTGCCATGATTCCAGTTAGGAGGTGTTATTGGCCTCTTCTGGTCTCCTGGGGGACCTTGTATATTATCTCTTTCCCAAATTCTCATTCCAGCAGCTCTAATCATCTGCCTTTCCTCTTGGGAAAATATAACACTCATTATTGATTGCATCTCTTCGCAAGTATAAATATTGGGACCTAGAAATTGATCTAGTTGTTCAGCTACACCTATGGGATCCTCTAATAACCCTTTCATTTCCTTCTTAAAATTTCTGACCTCGGAGTAGGTCAGAGGAGCATTCACAAAACCTATGCCCCCTTGTACCCCTCCCATGGGGACTTCCCATAAGGGGAATAAATTAATTTCTTGATCCCTCCCTTTCTGTTCCTCAATCCCCATAACCTTAGAGGAGATCCTTTTCCCCTGTTTCGGAGTAGTGGCAGGAGAGGGATTATCAAGCTGCCTTTGAGTCCTGACTGAATTTCTTCTAGTATTCTGATATTGTGCCCCATTATCACGAGTTGGGGCCACCAGAGGCAGGGCAGAAGTGGAACAGGCGGCTGAGTCCTCCAGGATCATAGAGCTGGGACTGGAAGTGGATCGGGCAGCCAGCGGAAACAGAACTACAGCAGGGGCGGAAATAGTTTGTGAGGGTACTGTGACCATGAGGGCGGAGGTACCTGCCACAGCCGAGTCCTCTGATTTGGATGGATCCATTGCGGGGGCCCGCAACGCGAACTGGGTAGGGCCAAGGTCATGGGGCAGGGCACCCGACTCAAACGGGACCGCCACCTGTCCAGGGGCCAGGGCGTTTAGCCTGGGCTGGACTCCGGCGTGACCGGGGGCTGGGAGTTGGGCAGGGCCCAGGGCGCCTGGCATGAACGGTGGTGGGAGTGATTCTAGAGGATCCCAACCTTTCCTGTCTTTTTCCTCTGCTCGTTCTGTCTCTGGGGTTTCTGATATCTTAAAGACTTCTACCCCCAAGGGTCCTGTGCCCCTTGTCCAACAAGAGGCATATTCTCTCTCTTCTGAATTAATCGGTTCTTTTGAGTTTATAAACCGGTTCAAAGCCTGGCAGATCCAAGCTTCAAAAGACCCGTATCTAGGCCAGTAGACATGGTCGGACCTTATTTTTTTCTTTGGCCATTCTGTCATACAATACTGAATCATCTTTACTTTATCTTTCTTCTCCGTATGAGGATCACTATCCCAGTTGGCTAACTTAATTCCCAGGGGACTATCTTGGGGTATATCTGCTATTATCTTTTTACTCTCTTTTTTCCCTGAACCTAACTTGCTACCTTTTTGCCCCATTTTTCTTCCCTGGCCTATTTCTTTGCTCTCACCCATGCCTCTACCCCCTTTATAGCACAGAAAATCTTTCCTGTATAATATATCCACCTCCTTCTAAATAATAAAATTTAAGTCAACAACTTATATCACATGAATGATTTCCCATTCATTCACGTTCTCCCACTTTTGTTTTCTTGATCTCACTCATCCTCACTCACAACATGACAACACAATAATAAGGCAATTTTTACTTTTAAATGATTTAAAAAGTATTTTAAATAAAATACTTTAATAAGTATTAATACCATACATATATATATATAAAATATTTATATATTATAAATAAAATAAAAGTGTTTTAAATAAAATGGTAAACTCTCAAATATTGTCCTCCAGTCCCTTGGGTCTATTATCTCACACTTCCTGTTCAGAGTAATTCTTCTCTAGCCTCTGTGTGTTCCCACCCTCAATCGGGCAGCTTTTCCCTTCCTTGGAATTGGGGACTTTCACTCTCTTCCTTTGTTTCCTAGTGGATTTTTACTAGGAAACTCCTGGCTCCTTTTTCCTAGGGGTCCAACCCCTCCCTGGGACCCTGTCCCAGTTACCCTGGGGGATCTTTCACTCCTTTTTTTTTTCTTACACCTCATCTCCTTCCTGGCCGTGTCTCTCCAAAACAACGGAACCACAGTATCAGAGACTCCTCACTCACTTCACAGGTCTGGAGTAGCCAGCCCGGGTCTCATACACACACCAGTCAATCCCCTGTACCCGCCCCTCTCAGACAATACTTACAATCCGTGTTTTCTTGTCGGGAACTTCATGCACAAAAGATTGTGGGGCTACCCGCTGCAGCTTCTTTATGGAGCCTTCCATCTTTCTTTTGCTTTTATCCGTCCCTTCTTATTCACGGGATTCCAACCTGCTACTGCTGGTTCACACTAGAAGAAACTGAGTGGGCCGCCGAACTCAGCGGGGTGCGCCTCCCCTCCTCGGGATCTCCCAGGGTCTCAGAGGCGAGGTGTTGGTCCTGGACAAGCCCCAGTTGTGAAAAGCTCTCCTGTTAGGATTAAAAAGGTTTAATAAAAGACAGTAGGGGACAGATATAAACAAAAGGTCAGCGCTGGGTGCTTTGGCATTCAGCCAAAAAGCACACCTGGTATGGACAGAGACACCTTTTACATACACTTCAGCCTAATGCATATTCATAAACAATTATGCATATTCATACTTTTCTCCAAAGTAGTTTGCATGTTCTGGGAACCACTTAGCCTAGCTCCACCTTGGATACGTCTCCTCGGAGCATGCGCAGTCCTCTTTAATTAATTCTGTTATCACTCCCAGATTGTAATTTCTATAGATGACAGGCGCTGATAGTTGGAATGTCAGTGGCAGGATCCATTTGTGGGATGTTATCCAGTTCAAGCAGGCAGTTCAAGTATTCTAACAAAACTATAACAGCTATTTCACTACTACGTTTAAGCTCAGCTAGCACCAGAAAGAAAGACATTAGTCATCATTACACAGCAATTTTTCACAGCAAGTCTGCCTTTGTAAGAAAAGAATTAAAATCATACACATAGTATCCATTGTAATATTTGCGAAAAGCCAACATTATATATATTTATCACAGCCTGTATTTTGTTTCTTTTGGATTTCACATCCCTCAACTGTAATGGCAGAGAGGTCTCTTCCTCTCTTCCATTTACAACCCACAGGCAGCTTCTGAAGGGTGAAGTCTACAATTGCGCATTGAAAGTGTGGGCTCAGCCTATGTCTTGAGTCATGTACCTGGCCCCATGCTGCTCTCAGTCATGGCCAGTTAAGTCAGAAACACTGCAGCAATGTAAGTCTACAACTGACCTCAGCTGTGCTGTTCTGCACACCCAGCTTCCTCAGCTGGGGACTAGAGAGGAGGTCAGCAATGTCTAACAATATTAATGAAACTGGAAGCTGTGGCTATATACAACAAGCTTGCAAGACTCTGTTCCCATTGCTATTTCCTTCCTCTTTACTTCCTAACAGCTGCATGACACTGACACCATTCTATCACATACAGCAATTTTTCTAGGGTTTCAATTGTGGACAGGCCACTGCTCTGCTTTGCAGACCACTATGTCATGGAATAAACCTTGCTAATCTATGTATATATGAGGGTAGAATAAGATAGGCTAAGCTCAAAGCTAGCCCAAAGCTAGAAAATCGAACGCATTATGAAGAAGCGAAACTCTCTATTGTTTGGTTAGCAGGCAGAACAAGTTTGGGATGGTTTTATGAGAACTCCTGAGGTGTGATACTTATTTTTATTTGTTCTTGAATTCTATTGAGTGAATACTCTGAAGGAACACAGGGCTGTCAAAGCAGCCCACAACAGTAAACCTGTAACAACTTCATAATAAAGGCTTAAACCCCACATCAATATGAAATCTACTTGCAGAAAATCTTGACAGTGTTAAGATATATCATGCCTCACAAAACGGTTTACCAAATATATGAATTTGCAGAAATACTAGCACAGATCACCAAGATGAGCTGAAGTCAAGACAACAGTTCTCCATGATCTGTCAGCTTGCTGACAGATACGCATGTTTTACCCCGTTAGAAGAGCATAGTGTCGATTTTCCACCTCTTAAACCAAAGTTCTTGAAGGACAACAGCTGTTTTAGAAGACAGAAACAACTTACTAAGAGGACAAACCTGGCATTGAAAGTTGCACTTTCATAGTCCTTGTTACACCACTGTGACTTCAGTCCTTAGTATCCTCTGTTCCTGAGACAGAGGACCACATTCCTCTGGAGTTTCTGAAGTTACAGACCCATGACCATGCTGTGAGAGCAAACCCCTGTGCTTGATACTCTGTCTTCCCCTCACTGAGTTATGTAAAAAGAGATGATGGGCACTTCCCTCTGCCCAAGAGTATTTTTGTTCTGATATGTGTGAAAAGGTTTGTCAGGATAACCTGGTGGACTGGAACTCCTGAGAAATTAGCTAAGTTTGAGAATCTGTATAAAGGTGACTTTTTGCTATTTCTATCCCCTGACTTACCACCTCTTAAGAGTGCTAAGGTGTCAGCTTTCCTGGGAATAAATTCCCTATTATACCTGGGGGAAAAAAAATCAAAGCCAGACTGGAGCATCAGGAGTTTCTTAGTGGGGGAGGACTGTAGTGGACCACTCAGCACAAGCCTTCTGCCAGAACTTCACACCAGCTCCATGAAACAGCCAGGAATTTCTCCAGGCACTTATGCACACATACAAACAGAAATGTGATGTGACCCCTGCTTTTAAACTTGCAGGGGTCCACAACAAGAAGTCTTAAAGCAGCTTAACCTGCACAGAAACCAGACCTGGGGAATTCAAAGTAAGGAGATTTTCAAATTTTAAAGAATCCCTAATCATCTGATACTCTCTTCAACAGAAACACAGCGGCATCACCCTCACCTTGATTACAGAAATTACTGCTCTAACAGTTGGCAACACAAACCAAATGGCATTTTCTGGTCAGTCAGGAAACGAGAAAGTTTTGAGATCAATCACAGACAACCTCCAAAGCTCCATCTTAAATAACCAAATAACAATTCCCTGCAGCCGGAGGCCTGCAAATACTAAAGAAAATTTTAAAAAAAAAAAAAAAAAAAGAAAAACAGTTCATTTGTTCAAACAACCAGTTTCTACCAAAAAAAAACCCCAAAAACCCAGAATGCCCCCCAACAAAAAACCTAAAGCTTATGTTTCAGAAAAGAGGAAAAACACAATTTAATGAGCTTCACTTACAAAAGAAGGGTGATTTTCACATTGTGAAGCCATGTGTACTCTCCTTAGGTGGGCTCTGATGTCAAATGTCCCCATAGGCTAGTGTCTCTGCTCAGAAACATTCATCCCAGTAAGAACCTCAGCAGCTCAGTATTTTAAAGGTGAAAGGCAAATTGCAAAGGGGGATTTTTGGTTTGTTTGGGGGATTTTTGTTTGTTTTGTTTTGGGGGGTTTTGTGGGTTTTTTTGTTTGGGGTTTTTTGGGTTTTTTTGTTCCTAATTATTTTCTGGAAGTTAAAGGCATAGGCTCGGTCTTTATGCAGTAAAAAACCACACTCATTGAATCTTTCATTATTTTTTCTAGTGCTACCACGTTTTTTAGATTTAAAAATAATTGAAGTGGCAGTTTTAATAAAAATTGGAAAATTATGAACAAATGTCTCAAAGCTACATATATTAAGCAAAGAATATGTAGAAACATGATAACCTTGCAACCTGTTGGTTTATTTCAGTAAATTACCTTCCTTCTACGTAACAGTTAGGTTTTCTGCTCTGGGATTAGGATTAGTTTGTTTTAGAAACTAACAAGGAAATAAGCTTTGTGGAAAGTCTGATTTTTCATTTTTAGTGAGCTTTTTTCAACGTCATTAGAATAAGCGTTCAGAATCACAACTGACTGCAAAAGCATTTACCTGATTACCAGTGAAACCCTTCTAACTTGGCAGCTGCCTTGATTAGCAAAGGACACTCAAGGAAACATGATCACCAGCTTTGTCTAGAAATTTTGCTCTAGATTTCAGCAGGACAGAGGTGAGCAGTGTACCAGCAGGTGAGGTAGCAAAGGACTCAGAGAAAGGTTTGTGTTGGTGTTGTGATAAATGAGTGAATAGTGAATGTTGGCTTTCGCATATACGAATTTAACATTTACAAGTGATAATGTAGTGTGCAAAGTAGCACTAAGATAAAATATTGTTAAGTAGAAACAAAGTTAGAGTAAATTATAACTTCGAGGTAGTTGTAATATGTTAGAAAACGTGGTAAGAAATACATAGTAAGAAATGTCTTTTAAGCTGATAAACCACAAGGCTAGAGATCAAGACGCCCTAAAGAAACAAAAAGAAACAGACCTCATGCATCCCAGGAAATCTGTTATCTCCATTCACACCTCCCTGAGAAGCTGTCAGCCACATATTGAATTAGAGCAGAAAAAAACATTGAGATGGGATTTCTGCCTTCAGCCCTGAGGCAAGCCAGAGGATCCAAGACGGTGCGGCGATGGAAATGGCAGAAAGGGGGCAAAGATCAAAGAAAGGGGTGGTTGAAGTATAAATAGTTTTTTCCAGGACTTAATAAATATGCAACAGTTACAGAAAGTACTTAAGTTCACATTAAGATGAATAGGATGCAGGGGCTGAAAAGGCAAACTTGCTATGCCCGCCCGGCACCATATGCCTTTGTTCTCCTAATAAATGTTCAATATTATATTTCTAAAAATGCCAGCTTGTGAATTTGTCTATATCAGTGTGGTGATTTTGCTTAGCCCAGAATATCAGCAAGGTATCTTTAACATTTAGGAGAAATTTAAACCCTTCAAAAGCTTTTGTGGTAGGCCTGAAGAGGTGGCTGAGGGGTGGGGAGGGGCACAAAGATGTCTCCTGTGTGTCCTGGGTGAAGGTTCTGGAAGATTTTCACCAAGTCCAGCACAGCCAATCTCTGATGGCTCTGAAGATGATGGACATGCTGGGGGCCAAGCCTGGGCCAATTAGAGATGTTAGTTACACCTCTCTGAAAACATATTTAAGAAGAAATCAAAACAAAGTAGTTACGCACTTCTTTTTAGTTAGAGGAGGAGGAGGAGGAGGTGAAAATATATGAAGGGAGAACAACATGGAGACACCAAGGTCAGTGGAGAAGGTGGGGGAGGAGGTGCTCCAGGTGCAAGAGCTGAAAACCCTCTGCTAGCTGTGCTGAAGACTATGGGTGGAGCAGGTGGTCCCCCTGCAGCCCATGGAATCCACAGGGGTGCAGAGATCCACCCACAGCCCGTGGGGAGGTGCCCACACCAGAAGAGCAGGTGGATGCCTGGAAGAAGCTGTGATCCAGCGGGAGTCTCATCTAAAGAGTTAAAGTGGCAAAGGCCTTGCAAGGGAGAGAAAGGCCACACTCCTGGGATGGAAGCAGCCTGGCCTCAGCTCAGAAGTCTACACCCTATGGACAAAAACCCCACGTTACAGCAAATTCGGGCAGGATACTGCTCGTGAGATTGGACCCATGCCAAAGAAGTTTGCAGAGGACTGTCTCTCGTGGGAGGGACCCCATGGCTAAGTAGAGAATCCGTCTCCTTGATGGACTGACCAGAGAAGAAAATCCCTTACCCTGCCCCCTGCCTGTGCTTTTGGGTGGAAAGAGGGATGTGGGTAAGCAGAGAAACAGTGAATTAAGAGGGAGAGGGGTGAGCAGAGAGACAGTGTTTGTAGTAGAAGAACTGTGGGGATGAATAAATTTATGGACTAAGAAAATACCCCATACCCTGTCCCCTACCTGAGCTGTTGGTTGGAAGGAGGGAGGGGGGGTGAGCAGAGAAATGGTGTCTTAAGAGGGAGGGGGGTGAGTGAAGGAATGGTGTCTCACAAGCTTATTTTTACTTCTCATTTATCCTCTGACTATGTTAGGTTAATAAATCACTTAGCAACTTTACGTTTTGAGCCTGTTTTGTCTTCGGTGTGTCCTGCCACCAGTGTCCTATGTCAACTCATGAGTCCAGTGTGTGTGTGTGTTTAACAGTTTTTTTCCTTCTCTCTCATGCACATCTGCAGCAGGAGAGAGTAGAGGTGCCTGGCATTTAGCCAGGGTCAAACCCCAACAGTTAGAAGGGACCTTAAAAGGCATTCTCATTCCACCCCCCTGCCATGGGCAGGGACAATTTTCACTGGACCAGCTTGCTCAGAGCCCCATCCAACCTGGCTTTGAACACTTCCCGGGGTGTGGCAGCCACAGCTTCTTTGGGCAACCTGTTCCAGTGCCTCATCATTCTCACAGGGAAGAATTTCTTCCTAATATCCAATGTAAACCTACTCATAGTTCCAAGTCATTCCCTCTTGACCTATCACTATATGGCCTTGTAAAATGTCCCTCTGTGCCTTTCTTTTGAACCCCCTTTAGGTACTGGAAGGCTGCTCTAAGGTCGCCCTTGTCTGTCCTGCCTAAACTGTATGTATCCTTCCATTCCAACATTCCAGTCATAGGAATCATCCCACCTCTGTGATGCCAATAAGATTGTAGCCCTGTTAGTCAAGCTCCAAAAACAAGCTCCAAAGCCAACACAAAGAAGCTGATCATTCAGGTCATCTGAATTTGTGGTCTCCAGTAACTTTTCATTTCAGCTTCAAGCAGTGCATTAACCCTAGTTACTGCAGGATAGGGGCAGACCAGGTTTCAACAGCCAGCAACAACCCAGAGTGATATACCAGGGCAAATGCAACCTGAGCATTTCTCACGAAGAATGGATAAAGTTTGTGACAAGGTTCCCCTCAGCAACATCTCAGCAGCCAGGATCTCTCCCTCCAACAATTCACAAAGTCCATCCTTTTTATGTTTTTGACAAACTATGAACATTGTAGTATATCTGGCTGTGTGGCAGCATCTTTGTACTTACAGTGAAGCTCTGAGCACATCTAGTCAGGAGATAAATGGTGTATAAAATGCCATAAAATCTCCTATTAACACCCTGCTGGGCCATGCAGCAGGTCCATCTGAGGAGTAGGTGAGAGCTTTGAAGAATCTTGGTATTCCAGGTGGAAAGTGACCGACAAAGTTACTCCCTTCAATCTGCAAACCTCTGGGTGTGAGAGGAAGCCCAGGCTCTGTAGGAACAAGGGAAAGTTCTTGGCTACTTGTAGCTGTCCCTGACTGCACTTCAGGGACTATTAACATCCTTGTCTTTCAGGACAAGTTATATAAATTATAGGTAAAAGAACACAGTGTATGAACAGAGTAGAGATTACACAGCCCTATAATACACTTCTGTTCCAGGTCAACTCTATGATGTGTTTTGAGCTGTCCTCCACAGCCCCCACCCCAAAGCCCAAAGTAGGACTACTTCTCTGAAGCTTTTATAAGTATCTCATTTTGTTCTTCTATCAGACCACATATTGAAGCAGCTTTGCTTATCAGAAGAAAGTAACATTCCTCAATAATCCATTTTACTTTGGATTTCATTTAGGTCAATCTTCCAACAGGTCCAAAGAGTTAAATCTTACAAGAGACTGCTGCCTCTTAAAATTTCAGTGAGGTCTGCTATGCCATCAGGATTTCTTGCAAAATTATAGCATGATTCGTAGTGAAAATTTTTTATGACAACTGTTTCTTAGGCATGTGAGAAATTACAGAATTAGAATGATTAGCAATGTTTTCTTGTCTGTTATGGTGACAGAAACTGCATAGGCATTTGTATATCAGAATATTGTAAATTCCATACTGATTTACAATAGAGTAAGTCATGATCATTATTGCTACTTAGAGCACCTACGGATTTTGGAAGCTTATGCCCCTGTACAGCTAGATTATCAGTATGTTGTGCATACTGATAGGAACTGGAGTTTGTGTGTGAAACACCTGACTCCAGGAAAGTCAGTGATAAATTTTAGTGCATTTTTTTGGATAGCCAAGGTCTCATCCCACTTTCCTATTCCTGTTATTATAGACTAGGACAGGGACGGAGCCAGCCTAACTCCAGTACTCATATTAATACAGGGCTGTCCTATGAAACATATGTCCTATGAAAAATAGGAACATTCTGCAGCATCAGCCAGAAAGAAAAAATGTTGAACTGAAGTGCCACAAAGTCCCTGAATGACCACCCAAAAAAGTTCTGTTGGATTTCTTTTAAGGATTAAGAGCCTGCAGAGCCTCTCGATGGCTGACTAGTACAGATTTCCAAAAATGTTAAGTCATGTATCCTCTTGGTTTCTCAGCTTTCCTCACAACCAGCTGTCAAGAACTCTGACCTCACAAGCACAACTGGAGAAACTAACCTGATTTTTCAAGTATGTGCTGGTCACAGAACTGAAGGTATGTGTGCATCGCAAATTAGTTCACATGAGCTGAAGATGAGCATATTCCTCCATATAAAGTGATCAGTGGCTGCATTTCAGCTTGTGTCAACACCAGTTCCACAGAGGTTGGGATTTCCTTTGTTGCAGCTTGCAGAGTTAATGGTTAAGCCAAGAAAGAATAACACTATTATATTACATCCTTTAACATACTCTTTTAGGAGGCTGAGTATACATATTTGAAGGATTATTTTTTTAGACCATTAAGTACAATGCTTTCCCAAAGAAATCCTTTTTGGCTGTTCCCTTCCAGAAATAGCTGGTATCTGAGGCAATGAAAGCAAGTTGTCTTGGATCAAGTTAAAGTTGAAACCAGTCCAACTAGACAAGTGAACTAGTCCAACTAGACTATATTCATCCCCATTCTGAGTTAAAGTGGACTTTTTTTAAACAACATAATAGGTTGAAAAGTCCTTGCTCTATAGCAAGGAATTCTCAACAAATCAGAAATGCTAAATGCAAAACATTTCCTTGAATTTATAAAGTAGGTTTCCTGTGCAACACATTAGTTGTAAAGTCTATACAAAATCATATGAACTCGTGCAAGACTATTTGGGATTCTAAGTCTTTTTTTTACATTATGGTATTTGGGGGAAAAATCGAGTGTTAGAATGGTTAACACAATAAAGGAATACTTGTTTTAGGTGTTGTTCTACAGGATTCTTCCTCTCTGCAGTCTTATTAGCACTGCTGGAAAAGCTGGATTAAGATTTTGTTATTTTTCAGTCCCTCAGTGTTTTTACTTTTCCCTGGAATCAAATTATTTTATTCCCTGGAATCAAATTATTTCCCATGAGAGAAAACCCTCAATAAAGCTAACACTGAAAACATGCAGCTTTTGCTTCTCCAAGGCCTTCCACAGATATCACTCCATCCTGCTGAGCTTGGGATGAAGACATGGTCAGTGGGAAGATTAATGTTCCAAGAGATTTTTTTAAAAGAAAGGAATAAGGTAAGATATTAGCACATATTTTGTATCTGTTTGGATTAACAATTAAATGAAATAAAGGCTTATGGCACCATATGCTTAAAATAAAGAAATTAGCATTAAGAAAACTTGATACAATTTCAACTGAGAAAGCATATCTATTGCTATCACTGCATTTTATGCATGCAAATGCAGAGATCTAACCACTGATTGAAGCCATGCTGTGTCAAAGACTAAAATATTACTTTTATTAGATTTCTGGGATGTAGCAAAGGGAAGTTTTTCTGGGAAGTTATTTTATAACATCTTACAATGAAGGTAAGAGGTTCCCTTTTTCGTGCTACCACTAATACTGCTTTAGAAGGAGTAAATACTCTGTAACTCAAACACTGTGCTATACTGTGAGTTTGATGGCAAGCCTGGCTTCAAATGCATTGTTTTTGTACCTCAGTGCGATACAGTCATATTTGTAACTTTGGCTACCTTTAGGATTTTTCGGCACTGGCTTTGTGCTGCCTTTAAACATAAGCTGTGGGTTTCCAGATGTCTGACAGCCACTTGAAAGTAAATTTGTCGTTGTTAATGCCTATTTCGCTAGACATGCTCCTTGCAGTATTAACGAAAGGGGCAGAAGCAAATGTGTAGCACAGCATTCCCAGTGGCCCATGAAAGGGATGGGGAGCTTTGCAGCCATCCTGCATTTCTACTTGGCAGGACTTGGACACACACAGAGGAATTCACTTGAATATGGGACAAAATTCACTGAGAGCCAGACTGGCTTAGGATTCTCTGGAAGAACATAAAAATAAATTTGTGCTCTTGATTTATCCCTAAGTGTTCCCCCCAAATACTTACTGTATTTCAACACTTCCAAATTATTTTCCTTACTGTTGTTTAGCCACTACCATTTACTACACTTTATCTATTAGGGATGAAATAAACCCAACATCTCTGCCTCTTTCCTTGCCTTAAAAAAAAAACACAAAAAAAAAAAATATGAGGAGGGTGGGGGGGGGGGGGGAAGGGGTTTTTTTTCCCCCCCCCTTTTTAAAAAAAAAAAAATGGGTGTTAACCATCTCTTTTTTTAAAAAAAAAAGGGGGGGGGGGGGGGGGGGGGGGGGGGGGGGGGGGCCGTTGGAGACTGGCACTCTCGTTGACAGACACCAGGAGGAGAGACTGCTCTTCGTTTCTGGCTGCAACCGCAGGAGATCCAACTGTGCTTCATTTTCTCCTCCTGGCTGGGTGAGCTTTGATTTAACCTCTTTCCCATTGGGAGTGGGCATTTTTTCCTGGCTGTGTTTTTGCAGCAAGTGCAGCTGTCCCTGCCGCCCCCCCACTTTGCCGCACGAGACTGTGGCGTCTGCTGTGACTGCAGAAATCCTTGCTACCTCGCTGGCTAGCTGGGAAGAGACAGCCCCAGCCCCTGCCACCCTGTTTTGCCACTCAGAGCTGCCCTGCCTGTTTCTCAGCCTGGCCACCATTACCAGCTGTGTGAGGCTGACCTGACCCTGCACCACAGCGCCACCTACAGCCGCTCGGCAATCATCGCACCTGCCCTGCCAGCCGGGAGCTCAACAGCGCCACCTTC
Source organism: Entomyzon cyanotis (assembly GCA_024500445.1). NCBI lineage: Eukaryota > Metazoa > Chordata > Aves > Passeriformes > Meliphagidae > Entomyzon > Entomyzon cyanotis. Next base: position 9,959,952 of record JAKEPQ010000756.1, read on the forward strand.
AGCTGCTCGGCAGTCATCGCACCTGCCCTGCCCACCTGGGAGCTCAACAGCGCCACCTGCAGCTGCTCATCAGTCATCGCACCTGCCCATCAGTCATCGCACCTGCCCTGCCCAACCAGGAGCTCAACAGTGCCTCTGCTGCTTTCAACCGTAATTACACCATGCAGGAAAGTGCTCACCAGCTCGAAAACTCATCTGCTATTGGTTTCTAGTTTTATTCGTGGTTGCTATTATTATTATTGCTTGTTTATAGATACTAATAAAGAACTGTCATTCCTTTTCCCATACCTTTGCCTGAAAGCCCTTGATTTCAAAATTAAAATAATTCGGAGGGAGGGGAAATCACATTCTCTGTTCTAAGGGAGGGTTCAACCTCTCTTAGCAGACACCTGTCTTTCAAACCAAGACTAGCAGTTATAACTGAGTTTAGCCTATCACATCCTTTCTGTTCTGCAAAAAGACACTGCCATCGCCAAGTGTGGGGTAACCCTGTAACCCTGTATTCAGTTTCTTTTATCATAAGAATTCATGCTTATAAAATTTACCACAAAATCAATTTTTCTTCTTGCCAAAGGAATATACTCTATGATACAAGCTGGCTTTTATTTTAAGCTGTGTTTCTTGTCTATACAGTATGAAATAAACTTAAAATGGAGTAAACATATATGGATGTAATGATTCCTTTTGGCTTGGTCAGATGCCAAAAAATGCCTACGGTAAGAAGCAAGGATTGAACAAGTTACTTTATAAAGTGAAACAGATGATTATGAACAAGTTATTCTACCTTGAAATTATCCCTCAGTATCTTTCCAGGCCACGTTTGGCTATTTGGTGTTTGATTTTCACACAGCACCAAGTGCATTATCTGTATTTTTTGCCTTTTAACATCACCCACACAGCCCAAGAACACCAACGTGAAAGAGACACCATGTAACACCATGTAAGACAACATGAAAGAGAGGAGAAGATAATTCTGCATCTCAAGAGAAGAATGTACAATTATATCAGCAACAAAAGGAAGATTAGGGAAAATGTGGAGCTGCTGCTGAATCAGATGGGTGTCCTGGTAATGGAAAACAGACAGAAGGTGGAATTACTGAATGTCTTCTTTGCCTCAGTCTTCACTGCAGAGGATGGCTTTTGGGAGCCACAGACCTCAGAGATTAGAGCAAGCCAGAGAAAGAAAGACTCACCCCTGGTTATAGAGGGTTGGTTTAGAGATTGCCTAGGCAGATTAAACACCATGTGCCCTGATGGGATGCATCCATGGTTGCTGAGGGGGTCCCATCTTCAAAAAAGGGCAGGAAGGAGGACCCAGGAAATTACCATCCAGTCAGCCTTACTTCCATCCCTGGAAACATGACAGGATAGGTCATTCTAGAGGTCACCAACAAGCACAGAGACAAAAAGGTTATCAGGAGTAGCCAGCATGGATTCACCAAGGGGAAATCATGCTTGACCAACTTGACAGTCTTCTATGAGAGCATGGCAGGATGGTCAACAAGGGGGGAGCAGTGGATATTGTCCACCTCGAGTTCAGCAAGGCTTTTGACATTGTCTCCCATAACATCCTTGTAGATAAGCTCAGAAAATATGGGTTGCAGGACTGGACATTGAGGTGGATCATGAACTGGCTGAATGGCAGAGCTCATAGGCTTGCGATCAGCAGAGCAGAATCCAGTTGGAGGCCTGTTGTTAGTGGCATTCCCCAGGAATCAGTACTGAGTCCAGTCTTACTCAGCTTGTTCAACAACAACCTGGAGGAAAGGATAGAATGTTCCCTCAGCAAGTTTGCTGATGAAACAAAACTGGGGGGAGTCGCTGATACACCTGAAGACTGTGTGCTGTCATTCAGAGGAACCTTGATAGGCTGGAGAGCTGAGCAGAGAGAAACCTAATGAGGTTCAACAAGGGCTTGTGTGGGGTCCTGCAGCTAGGGAAGCATAACGCCCAGAACCATCATGCACTGGGGCTGCCCTACTAGAGAGCAGTTCTGCTAAGAAGGCCCTCAGAGTATTCATGGGTGACAAGCTGACCATAAGCCAGCACTGCCCTTGTGACAAGAAGACCCAATGGTATCCTGGGGTGCATCAGGAAGAGTGTGGCCACTCTTCCTGATGGCTGAAGGCTGATGGAGGTGATCCTCCCTTTCTACTTGGCACAAGTGAGGCCATATCTGGAGTGCTGTGTCCATTTCTGGGCTTTTCAATACCAGAAATACAAGGAGCTACTGGAGATGGTCCAGCAGAGGCCAAGATGTTGAGACGTCTGGAGCATCTCTCAAGAGCAGGGACTGCAGGAACTGGGCCTGTTTAGTCTGGAGAAGGCTGAGATGGGCTCATTAATGCATATAAATGCATATAAATGCATATAAATGCACATAAATGCATATAAATGCAAAAGTGGGTGCCAAGAGGTTAGTGCCAGACTCTTTTCAGTGGTGTTTAGTGACAGGATGAGGGGCAATGGACATAAACTGAAACACAAGAAGTTTCACCACAACATGAAGAAGAACTTCTTTCCACGAAGGGTGGTAGAGCACTGGAACAGCCTACCCAGGAAGGTTGTGGATTCTCTATCACCAGAGACATTCCAAACCCACTTGGACATGTTCTTGTGTTTCCTGTTCTAGGAGACCTTGTGTCCCATGCTGCTGTAAAAAGGGAGTTGGGGAGAATTCTTTTTGATAGACTTCTCAGATGAAAATAGAGCACAAGCACGGCAATATTGTATCTTAGAACTGTTTACTAACAAAGAAAGATAATTGCTCCTACCGAAGTGGGACAGAAAAGGGAACAGAGAGGGAAAAAGATGGAGAGATAAATAGAAGACAGGGACAACACTACCGCTATACCCTGGGGTGCCCCAGAGGTGTCTGTTTGGCAGATGAAGTGTGCATGCTGCAAGTGGCGATGAGCCTGCGCACCTCTTGTGACAGGCCAGGCGCGATTTCCAAGTGGTGGTGGCAGTGTGTCTTTCACATCAGCAAACAATGGCTGCAGGCAGGCTGCAGCGGGAGGGCTGCAGTGGGCTGCTGCCGGCCAATGCAGGAAACACAGTGGTGGCGGTGGCTGCAGGCTGGGTACGGACAGCGTCTGCTCTTGGGGAAACAGCGGAGCACGAGGTCATCATGGCCACGAACCACCTTGGGGATGCGGCGAAGCAATGCAGGACAGGTGCGGACAGGGAAGCAGGACCGCAGGGAGAAAAAGGAGGGGGGCGGGAAAGCTGACCCTCCATGAGAGTCTCCTGCTCCCTCCAAAAACCCAAAGAAAAATGTCCACTTTTGTGTCCCAGTTAATTATTTTTTATGTGCTAAGTCTCCTCCCATAGTCCAACTTCCTGGGCATTTTTTTTCTGGGATTCTGCCTCATGGTAAGGGGGGTCACTTACAGCCTAATCACATATGCTTTCGCTGCCCTGATTGGCTGCCAGGCAAAGCCTCCCAGGGGACAGAGCTCCCAGCACGTGTAGAGCCCCTAAGGGAATTTTTCACCTCATGTATAACACATGTTGAGGCATAAATAAAAATCAAATCGGTCCCTCTCACCTTGTCTTGGCAGAGGGTTTGGGTTGGATGATCTCCAGGGGTCCCTTCCATTTTATGATTCTCTGATTCTGTGATTCCAGATAGCAAGCCTCATCATTTCTTTTCCAGCAATTGCAAGCTTGGCGACAAATAAAACAGTAGCATTCATTTCTGAGTGAGGAGTCATAGCAAGGTTAGGGGATACAGTCACAATGCTGCCAAAGTCTGATTTTGGGAGTATTCAAGTAGAAATACATCTGTCCTGCAAGATGCACTGTCTTCATCTAAATTAATCTCCTGCAATTAATCCACTTCTGTAAGATCCAGCCTCTAAGATAATATTGAGTAATTTTTTATCTTGGATATAATGTGTAATTTTCTTTAATGGCTGTCCCACTAAAGGGTTGGTCTTTCCTCTAGGCAGTTGCAATTCCAAGTTTTCTTCAATGTTTAATTGTCCTTTCAGCTTAATCCAGTATTTCCTCTTTTTTCCAAATATGCATTTACAGTGGGCAGGTGAACTTGAAGGTCAGATTCAAAGTCATGATGGTTGGAGAGCAAGAAAATTAGGGAGACCTTCCACAGTGCCAGGTCAACATACTTCAGGTAAATTCTTAAGTCTCATTAAGGTCTGTTTCTCTGCATAGAGAATGGCTCAGACCATTTCCTAGTTAAGTCGTTCAATCCCTCAACAGCATTACTGTCTGCTTCTCTGCTGCTTCCAAACAGCACATCAGGAAGTACATTTAATCAACACATCATACCAGCTTTTCATTTAGAAGGTTTTATTGAAGCCACCCTTCACATGCACTATGAGAACTGAAGCCATGTAACAATTCTCTAACCAATGTCTGAGTAAAGAGCCACTCACAAAACCAAACTGCAAATTTGTGGAGCTACATACTTACTCAACACAAAAAAGTAGAGTTGGAAGTTTACTTTTAGAGAAGAGCAATTTTTTTTGCTCCAGTTATGGAGAAGAATCCTTAGTTTTTATCATAGCATAAAATAGAGGCTCACAATACTCATCTATTTAAAACTAGCCATGATGACCACCGCCATGTATACACACTATTAAAAGAGTTGATTCCCATGTATTGAAGCACTCCAGTGGTTATTTGCATTACAGTAGTTTCTTTGCCTCTTTTATGAAGTCATGTAATATTTTGATGTATAATTGTTAGAAGTGAAATCTCTGTACTTATGCATTTTAACTTTACACATTGTGCTGATTTTGGCACGATTTGGATTTTCTTCACGCTAAGCCACGATTTACACCCCAAATTTGTGTACTGCAGTAGTCATTTTAGAGCTCCTCTCTGAACAAACAGCTGCTTACCAAGAATGAAAGATACAGAATCATAGAATGAACTAGGCTGGAAAAGACCTTTGAGATCATCAAGTCCAACCTATGACCTAGCACCACCTTATCAACTAAACCATGGCACTAAATGCCACATCTAGTCTTTTTCAAACACCTCCAGGGACAGTGACTCCACCACCTCCCTGGGAAGCTGATCCCAGTACTGAAAAACAGTCTTAAAGTAATGTCTGGTACTTCTGAGGTGCTATAGCAGCAAGAGATCTGGCAAGCTGTAATTTATACTGAGAACATCTGGCATCTGTAACAAAATATTTGGTATTTCTTCTAATTGATCTTCTAATTAGATACTATTCTTACATGAAATAAAATTCAAAACACTAACCAATAAGCAAAAATTAAATCCATCCTGCTGAATACCAGTTGACACAAGAGTATGTCCTATTTGCCTTCAAGGCAATGCTCCCAAATACACTGACAGTTCTTGTACTGCCCTTTTCTTTCATATTAATGGCTAAGCCTCACTGTTGGAATAACAGTTCTTCCTCTACAGAGCAGGTGAATAAAATTATTATCCAATCCTTTTCTACCTGAATATGTTATTGCCTCCAGAATGATAAGGTTGAAGGAGTAAAACCAAGAAATGGTTGTTCCTCTTGATTTAGTACATATCAGAAACATCGGAATGGTATCCATCACACAACAACTGGCTTCCTCAAACACAGCAGATCCAAAATCTTTACACTAGCTTCTGGCTGATCACAATAATAATAAGTGGAAGAGACAAGAGTTCCTTCCCTGCTACTGTTAAGAAACATAATATTTAAACATATATACATATAAACATCTTTGGAAACCTGCTCATGTTTCATCCTTGAAAGCCAAACAACGCTATTTTCTATAACGAGATGAAGCATTGAGGAAATGTGAAGTGCCAGGAAGTGAATGCAGAGTTTATTTTAATGGATTTATTGTTACCTGCAGACAGTCTAAGCAAACATTGCCTTAAGCAATAAAGTCAATAGCTGCCTTTCCAGCTGCTGAAATGACTGCCTTTGTGACATCTCCACGGATAGTTTCCCACTCCATGTTAATTTGTGCAACTGACATTCACACAAGAACAGGGAAAACTGACAGTTTTAATTTTAATCTCCATACTCTAAAGAGATGAGCCGTTTCCTCACAAATTCGTGGCATAATTAAGAGGCTATATCAAACAAAATATGATTACTGGACAGGGAGCCTAACTCCCCAGCATTTCAGAGACCCAGCAGGCAGAAGCTGCAGTGGCTGAGGACTCAACGGCCCCTATTGAGGTGCACAGCTAGCTCCCTGATGCAACCTGGGAAGTGTCTGCAAGGAGCACAGGCTTGAAACACTGCAGAGCTTGGTGGAGTTTTGCCACCTGGTAGATATTTACTTTAGAAAAGTGAAGTATGAATGTATTAAGAATATTCAAGGGTAATGAGAAGCACTTGAAGAATTAAGAAATCTTCTTGCCATGTGTTTTGTGAGATAATCGCTGACTTTGTCCCAAAGTTGTTCCTCTCCTCCCTGTGATTTTGTTTTCTCTCATTTTTGTCAGTAGCATTATTTACATCAGAAATGCAGAAGCATGAAAAAATTAAAATCATTGAACTTTTCCTTTCCCATGCGTGCTGGGGAGGGAGCACAATTCATTCTGCTTTCTGGGTCTTACAGGCTGCAGAGTGTTGGCAAGTGATTCACCTTCCAGCTATAGGGATTTTTCTGTCTATTTGAATTACTGTGCTGCTGTAATGGGGAATCATTTAATTCTCCTTCTCCCTTCCCTTCTCCAGGATTTTTACACACATACCCAAAAGCACATATCTTTTGTAAATAAATACATGCTTATGCACAAAGCTGGTCTTGTTTCTGTGGCACTAAAGCAAAAAGTTTCTGTTCTGTATCAGAAAATAAACCCCAGCAAGCAGTTATAGGTCAAAAGCTAAATGAATGTGTTGCTATGACAGTGTGTAAATAAGAGTCTTAATGGGTACCACAGCCAAAGTGTGTGTGGCTGAAGGATTCCAGAAACACAAGTGTTGGCCTGCAGAATATGACTGATGCCTCCATTCCAGCAAAGGACCCGGCAAATGGTTTAAAAACCATTTCTTGCCATCTTGAAACAGGGACTGGAAACTCAATAGCTTCACCAGTCTGGAGTTCTTGTAGTTATAGAGGTGTCAGAGAACCACCACAATTTATCGATATGTACACCCACATAGCTACAACCAATTTCATTGCTGTCACAACAGTAGATTGTAGTGGATGTCAACTGGAGCTACAGGGAATGCTAGGAATGATTCTTGAAGCTGCCATAATTCCTTGTGGTTTAAAGCCTATTTTTTTATCACATACTTAATGAAAGCTTTTTCTTTGCATTGAAACAGCCAAAAGAGATTTATGTTGCTTGTGTTTCACTTCAAATTTTAAGAGCTGCAGTTCTCTTAACAAGGCACATTCCCCAGTAATACATAGGGAGAGACCAGGGCAATACACCCTGGTCTAACTGGCATTTTAGGTATAAATCCATAACAAAACCACAAACATCTACTATCATTTGAGTACCCTCAGCCTAACCTACCTGCAACTTCAGAAGCTGTGTGGCTCCACTAGTCCTGCATCATCTTCTAGCCCCGAACTGCTCTTCCAAGGAGCCAGAAGCTGAATTCATATGAAGATTGATACTTAAACAACTGAAACACACCCCTCATGTTTAGAGTACAAATTTTATCTGGGATCCATCTGCAGGCAATGAAGAGAATAAGGTATCTTCAGCAGGTCACTCATCTAACTTACCAGCTCTCTAAACGCTAGACTGTAATGAGTGTTTTTTTTTCTTTAGGAGCTGTTTCAAATAGCCTAAACAAAGCATATTTTAAAAGAGATATGCCAATACCTTCAATTACTATGATGGCCAGTAAATTTCACATTTATTTACCTTAAAGATAATAACAAGAAAAAAAATTAAAAGCAGAATAAAATAGCCCAAGTAAAAAAATCCCAGACCCTGAAAAATCAGGTCATGCTTTGTGCTCAGATAATATTTTTTTCATAGGCAGTATTGTTCTCTTTCAAGCAAAGTATTTAAGTCAGAGAACACTGAGAGCGTAGGCTGTCAGACATCTGATACACATAATCACTTCTGTGGCCTGGTTTCTTTCTTTTCGTCAGTATAGTTTAGGAAACATGACAGATGTAGCTTTTATTTGTTTTCATGGCATCAGGTTGAGTTGCTGCCTGCATGAAGGTAATTTCAGTGGCCTTAAAAAAAAACACATGAGAGCAAGGTGGAAAATTGACAGTGGCCTGAAGAAAAGGCAGGAACCAGTTATTCTGCTACCAAGTATCAAATTATATTTTTGCTATCATGCATCCCTGGATACCTAAACCTCAAATTTTGTGGAGAATTTCAAACAAAGGAAAGAAACAAAAATCTTTATTTGCCCAGTGCATAGATATAGATATATAGATAGATATAGATATATAGATAGATATACAGATATGTGGCCACCACACTAATGGACAGGCTGAGGAGGTGAAGAGGAGCCAAACCTCAGCACTGAGCCCTGGTGCTGGCAGGGCCATGCCCCATGAGACCTTGACATCTACAACATGAGCAAGGAAGCTCTTGCAGGAGTATCTGGAAACTGAGCAGTGAGATTTCTCCAAAGGAAGATGAGGATCCAGTTGGGCAAATGGTAGAGAGCTGTATGCTGGGGAAACAGGAGGTTCTTCACACCCTGAGATTCAGACTGGGATGCCCAAAATCTGCATCAGTATTCAAACATTCAGCACTGGCCACAACTGATGGGAAGGCAGCAAAAAAACCACCATAGACACTGTCTGTAGTCAGAGATGACAAATAAGATAAAGAAAATTAAATTTTGAATGAAATCTGTGACTGGGTTGAAGAAAGATTCACATGCGTCTCTTCAATATTTCATAGAAGTGCTCATATCTCAAGAGCCCTTTGGGTTGATACAAGGGAATCAGAAGTTAAGAGATAACTTGTCAGAAACTGCTCACCACACAATATATCTACTGACTTAGCATTCATTGTGTTTGCCAAACAAGGACTGTGATACTCGGGAACTTCCATGCTGGCAAAAAACCCAAATTTGTTCTTCTGGCCTTTGGATGGAGAGAAGGTCACTGAAAAAGACCTTCTGCAAAGACCCCTCCATAAAACAGAACTACACAGGCGCAAGGACATATATTGAACTCATTATAATACAAAGCGAGGATAGGTTATGCATATGTATAAGCGTATTGAGAAACTCTATGAATTTGTAACGTGTAACCACATATATACTGAGCTATACGGGACTGACAGTGCGCTTGTCTTTGGAGGGCTACCTCCCACGTGCCTGGCGCTGCAATAAACATACCGGCTTTACAACTTAAAATTTTATTTAGGTTTTGAAGTTTTGTTTCTTTCCTAAATCAGGATTGTTTGAAGACTTCTCATGAATCTTGCTATAGATTCTCCTGTTAAACATTAATAATCCCTACTCCAGCTACATGTGAACATGAGAATATGAACCAAAGCCCACAAAAGATTTTCACGGGTGGGAGCTATACTGACTGATCATTTTCTTACTGAAACTGGGATCTGGGGGCAAATGCTGACTATTAGACTAAAGAAATGCTGTAAGTGTTTATCAAAGATGATTATTTAACAGTGAAACAGCTAAGAAAGAGCCACTGTTATTTTACAATACTTTATCCCAGAATTCACAAAAACATTTCCAGTGACCCATTAAGAGGATGCCTTCTTCTACTATTAATGGGAAACCTTATTCAGAAAAGAGGCTCAGTTTTTTATTTTAGGCCCAGTTTTTTATTTTAAAGAGACGGTACAAAGCAAAGGCTGGCTATAAGAGTTCTTGGTTCTTTAGGCTGCTTTTTTAAAACAAAGCTTACAGTATACAGCAAAAATACAAAAATGCTTATGTTTAGAGTATAACTTCAGGGAGGACAGGGAACAGCAGGATCAATTCTAATAATATTCCCTCTTTATATGTGTCTTCAAAAATGTACTAAAAAAATCTCTAGCAAAATATATCCTATACCATTTGTCTTTCTTTGAGTAGCTAAAGGAACCATTTTACATCATAGCTTTCCAGATTTTCAACATTCATTATTAAGTAAGTTGAGACAAGGAAAGATATTTACCATGATCCCACACTTTCAGGTTCCAAATAATTTGTTTATCACATAATCACTTCTGGCAAAAAAAAATTAGATCTTGAAATTAAATAATTTTGTGTATAGCATAGTGAATATAAATGGACACTTTGATCACTAACTGACAGAATGGATTGTCTGTCTGAGAATAATTTGGGTATTAGACTTACATGTGCTTGCTTACAATCAGGCCTATAATAAATGAGGCTACTTACTATAATTAGCTTCCAAAATGGAATTCACTCAATCAGAGAAGATGAGAGAAAATGAGGAAATAAAGTTTTCTTTAGTACTGAATACTACAAATCCTGTGTGTCATTTTGGCTATGAGAATATGAATTTTGTCTTGTTTTAATTTATGGCACAAAACAGAAGTCATATAAACACTGTCTTCTCTTCACATGACAATTGAAGTGACAGAGTTTAAGAAGCTCAGGTTTAGATCGGGTTTATGGGAAAATAGTTCATACAGCACACCAGCCCTACCAGAGGCCACATAGATTGAAGGCTGTTAGAGTCAAGGTTCCTGAGTTGTTCTAACCAGGTCCATGTCCTCTGGATCCACAGACATAAATCTGAGACCTAGCTTTTAGACCTGGTTTAGTGTGATCCAGGATCTTGTTGTCTCCCTGCCTTTCCATAGAGGTCCAGAGCTTGGCTGTTCCTGTGTCCCCTGTCTTGCGTGGGAGACAGGAGCTTTATGAATTTTTGCAGTTTGATAGACTTTAAGATAGCTAGTTCCCCAAGACTTAGTCCCGTTCGCAAGATTCTTTGATATCTGGCCAATTTGTCTAAAAATACCATTTATTTGACACAGAACATAACAAACATACAAACATAGAACAGGTTGACACACATAAACACACAATGAATACATAATTGCAACACTATAATAGCTAAAAATGCAATTATGGGGTAAAACTTTGCTTGAACTATAAAAATAGTTAAAAATGCAAGAAATGCTTGTTTGAACTATAATGCAAGTTAATAAATGCTTGCTTGAGCTAGCTGAAATGCAAGTTAAGAAAGGTACCTATAAGTTAGCTGGAATAATACAATTTAGGAAACTCAAATGATCTTACCAAATCAAATTTGGAGCTGGAATACATTAAAATTTCCTCACTCAATCCCAGGGAAGTAACCACAGGGCTGCGTCCAACCCTGGGGAGAAGACCCCACTTCACGCTCCAATGTCCATGTAGAAAGGCTTCTACCTTTCTGAGATTTCGTGAGCTTTTTATAGGATAAAAGTGTGTATTTGTAGTCACTGAAAATTTCTCACATTCTCTCTACACTCTGCAGGGGAGTGTCTTTTCAGACTTTCAGTTGCCAGCAGCAGATAGCTGTTGAATAGGCTATCAACCTAAGTCTGAGCCATCCATTTCTTAGGACTGATCAGAGAGAGAAGGGGGAGGGGGGTGTCCTGCCACAGTCCCCAAGAAAACAACATTCTCTTCACAAAAAGACTGACAAATTATAGTGCAAGGTTCATCCTGATGAAATTTCAGAGAGTCCAGACATGAAATTTCTTTAATGTAAAGAAAAATAAAAGACTTTCAGGACTGATGATCAGAAAGAAAACAGGAGGAACATTGTTAACTACAGCCACTTCCATTGGCAGCACTGGTATTAATTAATGTCGCCAATACATGAAATTGTAGTCATTAAAATGTTGCAAACACAGCTTCAGTGCAGGCAATAATACTCCATTCATTTGAGTTTTTAGTGGTTTATCCTTCATGTAGCGTAAACATACAACAAAACCATTAAGTGATGTTCGGGTTAGTGAGGATCTAAAAGAGGAGTAAGAAGTTGGCTTATTCCCTAGTTTTATGGGGAAGATAGCCTTTGGCATGGAAAGGATGGGGCAGACCTGCAATGGGAAGGGATTTAGCTGTGGGGACGTCAGCTGAGATGCACAAGTCAGGGACAAGGAAGGATATTTTGTCTTCTTTTGAAGAAAAGGGATAAAACTAGCCTGAACACAAACTTATGGAATCCCAAGGAAGAAAGATTTATGCAACTATAATTCATATTTTACTTAGAATTAAGCTTCTGCTGTTATTCACTCCCTGCTTAAACTGTGTGAAGAATTATGCCAGTTAAGTAGAATAGACTGTAAGACAGAACTTTCCTGCCACAGTCTTTTGTCTGGGTACTGCTTGTGGAAGAAGCATTTCAGGTACTTGCAAACTTTTGAAAAAAAATCTTTCATTTATTCTTTATTTCAGTCTCAGTAATCTTTAGTTGAGGTCAAATGGGAGCTCAAGGATACATGGATGCATAATGATCACAAGTTTCCAGGAAAGCATTGACTTTATAGCTTTTTGTGGGAAAGGCAGAAAACAACCTTTCTTTTTACCAAGCTGGATATAATTATTGCAGTTCTGTTTGTACAGTTTTATTGGAGAGTCTTTTGAAAATCTCAATAGGAACAAGAAGAAAATATAGCTTTTCACCAAAAGCAAGGAGAACCTGAAAAAACCTCTTACTCATCACATAAAAAGGAATGCACTGTTCAAGAGAAGTCTGCAAGTCAGCCTCCCACCTTTTTGGGCCAAATTTGGTTGCAGAGAAACAGAAAAATATTCGTCCTTGAAAACTCAAAATTGCATGCAAAAATCCACTTTAATGCTAACCTGGACCTTTCAGCTGCCATTGCCACAGTCAGATGTTCTAGAAACATTGATTTTCTTGTACTGATGATAAAATGTTATGAGAGCATTTGTCCAGTGGCTTTTTTCAAAGCCAAGTACCTTGTATCCTCTGTTTCAGAACATTTTTCTTTCAGAGAAACTGTATGACATTAGAGCTGTGAGGAGCAATCCCTGAGTTCGCAGACCTTGCCTTTGCCTATCAGGCAGTGTGCCTGCAACAGGCAGTGCAGAGCTTCTCGGAGAAGCGTGGCAGAGATAAGCGTGTGTGCTACTAACAGAGATGCAGGCTCTCGAGTGAGGATTTCAGAGGATTTATTTTAGGGAAGGAAGGAAGGTGACGGGAGGGAGGTAGCAAGCTGGAAGCATCAGCAGGAGAGCTTCGAGCAAAGCTGTGCAGGGGGTTATAGGGGGCACATGACTGGGAGGAGTTTGGCACGCAGGCCAATAGGAACACAGTATGGTAAGATGAACAGAACTTACAACCAATAAACTTAACTTACAGAAGGGAGGGACATTGAACCGAACCAATAAGGAGCAACTTAATGGCAGAACAAAGAAGAACACTCTAGATGACAACCATATAGGGGAGGAGGGGAGGTGTTGTGAGGAGCCAACCAGGTACAACTCTGGTGCATATTCATAAGCACCGTCCGGGAGGAACTTGGGAGCAACTCACAGAGTCACCACAACTTAGAGCTCATCCAGCTCCCAAGTCTCTTCTGGTGCCTCAGCCCCTGGTGGTGTGCCTCGAGCAGATAGCTCTGCAAGAGCGACTGCTACATAGAGCGTTGTATGACAGCCTGCCAAGTCTCCTTTGTCTCTTCAGTGTTTGATTACAAGTCCAAAGAATGACACAAGAACAGGAAATAGGAAACTGTGGTCTGAAAAGTTGTGCTTACTGCAACCCATTTTGATCAACAAGAAGAAAAAATCAGAGCAAAGGTTTTTGGCTAAATTGAACAATGAAAACAGTTTTGCATGAATATTTATTCATATCTTCTAAGACTTCAGATGATTACACCAGTTCTGCCCACCTTCCACCTATCTCTGACTTCTTGTCAAGAACAGTCTCCTTGGAAATGAGCTCCCACAGGAGTTATGCCAACCTGCATGGCCAAGTGACCCATGAGCCCTGCCTGTGGGCGTGACACACCTCAGCAGCATTACCTCCCTCTGACCTCTCCTCTCCACCAAGCAGCTGAGATCTGCTCCTGGACCATTCTCACACTTGGCTGTGGTCTTGACACAATTGTGCAGTGTTTTCATTGTGCTAATCCTGCATGAGTTCAGGCATGTCCTGGTCCCCACTACAATAATCCCTGTACAGTGTACTATATATAACTCAGTGAATCCTGAAAAGCAGGATCAAGCCACTTTGATATATGGAAAAAGGACTTGAGAACAAATCATCCACATGAATTAGTCTCTTACATTTAGAAGCTCATGACCAGGTGAGACACCAGTCAGGTCCAAACTTTAGCTGATTATCTTCCTTGAGCGACAGTGAACTTTAGCCTCTGTCAGAGTCCTCATATTCTCCCTTGCTTCTGTTCTCTGGCCTGTGAAAATATGAGTTCCTGCAGGTTCAAATGGCAACAGAAAAGGAATGTAGAGGCTTTTCCCCCCGCTCCTTTCTGCCTGTGTCCTCAGACTCCTTGGTAATTTAAGCCAACACGGTCATGTGGCAAACAATTTTGCAGTGCTAACACACAGTTACAGGAATCTCAGCTTATGAGGGTGTATGTGCCACAAAATATAGTTTTACTATTATTTACCCTGGCATGATTTTTGCAGAACGCTTTGGCTCTGAAGGAAGATTAGAGACAATAATAAAATTAAAATAATGCTGCAGAACTAGAGAATGGAGGAAAAATATTGCCTGAGTAGGATTGTTAAGGTCAAGTAAAACAAGGATACCTCTGGTTGACCTCCCAGTGAGTGCCTCCAAAACACCCACAGAGCTGTTCCATCTTTTGTCCTGAACAGTAATGTATTCCTGGACCGGCTGAAATATTAAGACCCTGGTGTTGCCACTGTGGTGCTAAGGCAGAACATACTGCAAATGCCGAAGAACAACTGCTTGTGTGTGTAGTTCTGAGTGTCAGAAGTGCTGAGGAGGGTTTTATGAGGAGGCAAACAACTCTATTGATCTAGTGTGAAGCAAGGGACAACTCCCTGTGATAGGGCTTCACCTGGCCCAGGGAGCTGGCCCATGAATCAGCCTTGCTGGTGATGGCTTTCCTTAGGCTATGAGCTCTACTCATCTTTTCACTGGGGCAGTCTCTTCCAACACCAAGTTTTTATACTCAAGTTTTTATTTTACTCTGCATGGGCAGCCTAGGCAAGCCTTTCTAGACCCAGGCCATCCTGGTCTTCTAACACTCCTTTGGGTGAGAAATGTTCGTCTTAGAGGGAGTGTCTTGGGGCAAGAGACACAGCTTCAGGAGAGCTTTAAGGGCCTTGCAAAGTGCTCAGTTTTTGCAGAGGAACACCATCTCCTCTGCAAAAGCCTTCTATCATCCATAAGCCAGGTTTGGGGAACTCACAATTTTTTTTATTTTATTGTCAAAAGCAATTACTTAAAGATACACACACACACACACACACACACACACACACAAACACAACCACAACCACACCACCCCTCCTCAGCTCCACTTCCCTGGTTGTTACAGGCAGTGTAAGCACAGGTGATGTGAGCGGCAAAGCATTTTGGCTAGAAGACAGGGGCACACTGTTTCATTAATCTATTCAGGTTATTTAGGGGCCTCCCCAGAATTGTACCTGAGCCACTCAACGACTTCAAGTGGTTCTGTTTTACAATGCTCCCATGTTATGGAGAAATGCCATCCTTACCTTACAGACAGAGAATTGAAACATGGCAAAGATTAGTTGTTGAAAATCACAGCTGCAGCAGAGCAAAAGCAAAGCACATCCCAGGTGTGTGTCCTATTCATTCAACTATCCTATTAACAGTGATATTTGGAGAGGAAAATGAGGGTAAAATAGCAAGGGAAGGAGATATTAATAAAAAGAAAGGGACCACGGGAAAGAAAGATTTATCTTCAACTGACTTTACTGTGTAATTAGAAAATTGCTTTCCATTTTGCCTGCTTGTGAGTATCCCCCGATGTATAGCTAAGCTGGCATTTGGGGCACGTTTTCATATTTCATTATTGCTGCTGTGAATGTGGCATATTTGGGAGCAAGAATGGATGAGGAAGAAATACCTGACACAGAGGACAGTAAGACAAAAACCTCTGGTAACTGGTTTGAGAATGTGTCCTGTAAATAGGTTAAACACTGATCCCTGGGCAGCTGCTTCTGAACACTGCAAGCACATGCAGCTCCAGGCACTGCTTAACTCAAACTGAGCCACTGGGACTCAGGTGTTTGTTCTGAGGAAATGGCTCACAGCTTCAGGCACTTGGGTTTCAGAAACGCAGGCCAAACTCAAACTGAACACAAAAAAAAAGAACAGAAAAATAAGAAAACCAGCCATTCTTCAAAGTGAACTAGAGCCACAGTCCCTTGGGTATCTCATAAATCAGGTTATCAACAGACAGCTTTGAAACTCAAAGGTTGTGTTTAAATAACTATATTAATTACACATTTTGATACTGTTCCTGCTCCCATTTTAACCAAGTTTTCTTTTGCAATAAACCCCACAAATCTAGACATCCAACTAACATCTCCCAAGGCAACACTATTATTATAACATAGAAAAAGAAGATTTAGAGAGCTAACAATAAAGTATAGATTATGGTTTCTTGAGCAAAAAGAAATATTTCATAATATATTGCTCGCAATAAAGAGTAAGTCTCTGATTTTGTGCAGCAGGTGGTTTTTATTGGCCCAAAACATCAGTAAAGTATTTTTTGACATCTGGGAGAAATTTGGACCCCTCAGAAGCTGTTGTGGTAGGCCTGGGGAGGTGTCTGAGGGGTGAGGAGTGGCACAAAGATGGCTCCTGTGTGTCCTGAGTGAAAGTTCTGGAAGTTTTTTCATCAAGTCCAGCAGAGCCAATCTCTGATGGCTCTGAAGGTGATGGACATGCTGCCAATAGGAGGTCCTAGTGAAAACATATTTAAGAAGAAATCAAAACAAGGTAGGCACATACTTCTTTGTAGTTGGAGGAGGAGGTAGAGGTAAAAATATGTGAAGGGAGAACAGCATGGAGACACCAAGGTCAGTGAAGAAGGTGGGGGAGGAGGTGCTCCGGGTGCCGGAGCTGAAAACCCTCTGCTAGCCATGGTGAAGACCATGCCGGGAGTAGGAGGTCCCCCTGCAGCCCATGGAGTTCACAAGAGTGCAGAACTTCACCCACAGCCCACGCCAGAGGAGCAGGTGGATGCCTGGAAAAGACTGTGAACCAGTTTGAAGTCTCATCAGAAGAGTTAAAACTGCAAAGGGCTTGCAAGGGAGAGAAAGGCCTTGCTCCTGGGAGGGAAGCAGCCTGGCCTCGGCTCGGGAGAGTGCACAGCACTTTGTGGACAAAAGAAGTCATGTTGCAGCAGAATTCGGGTGGGATGTTGCTCGTGAGATTGGACCCACGCCAAAGAAGTTCCCAGAAGACTGTCTCTCATGGGAGGGACCCCATGGCTAAGTAGAGAACCCCTGTCCCTGATGGACTGACCAGAAAACACCCCTCACCCTGCCCCCTGCCAGTGCTGTTGGTTTGGAAAGAGGGAGGGGGGTGAGTGGAGAGACTGCTTCTTAAGAGCGTGGGGGTGAGAGCAGAAAAAAAACTGTCTGGAGAGAGCGAGAGATAAGTAGAGATAAAGAGTATTTGTAGTACAAGAATTGTGGTGATGAATAGATTTATGGACCTGCTCTGTGGACTGAGAAAATACCTTATACCCTGCCCCCCTACCCAAGCTTGTTGGTTAAAAAGAGGAAAGGGGGTGAATAAAAATGGGTTCGTAAGAGGGAGGGGGTGAGTGAACAAAATAGTGTACGAAAAGTTTATTTTTGCCTTGCATTTATCCTCCAACTCTGTTAGGTAATTAAATCACTTTTTGCAACTTTAAGTTTAGAGCCTGTCTGCCCTTCTTCTTCTGTGCATCCTTCTACCAGTGTCCTATCTCACTTTGACTCACGAAATTGGTGTGTATTTTTACAGTTTTTTTCCTGCAAAGAGAGAGAGTCGAGGTGCCTGGCGTTTAGTCAGGGTCAAACCCCAACAGCAACACTATTATTATAACATAGAAAAAGAAGATTTAGAGAGCTAACAATAAAGTATGGATTATGTTTTCTTGAGCAAAAAGAATTATTTCATAATATATTGCTCGCAATAAAGAGTAAATCTCTGATTTTGTGCAGCAGTACTAACTACTGAGGAGAGAGAATGAAAGAAATCATGTCAGATTAAGATTCTTTTGAATCACAGCAGAGAGAGTGCATCTCCTGAATAAACAAATTATGTTACAGGCAGTAAACTGAGCAGGCCCTCTTCAGCAATGCCTGCCTTTAACAGTTCTCCATATGACTCCTTGTTGGCAGGCCCAGGGGAGAACTACTGAAGGCAGAGCGATTATTTCAGCTTGCCAGGTTATTATTCCACAGCCTTTCCTGGAGCAAGGGGATGTTAACTATTCCACCTCTTCTCTGTGCTGTAGTGAAATAAGCTTCACATCACCATGTAATGTATGTGTACCAAATAATTGTTAATTGCAAAAGCTTATTTCTTCTGAAGTAATGAGAAATGGCATGCAGAAGAGCAAGGACTTAGTGCTGGAATAATGATAAATTTCAAATAATTGATGTAAAATATGATTGCTATAAAGAAAGCAATGCAATAATCAGGGATTCTCATAGATGAAAGATCAAGGTAAGAGCTCTGCATGTTGCAGTGAGAGTATTTCCACTGATTTCGGTGGATTCTGCCATTCTCCTGTGCAGACCAGGATAGAGCCCTCAACGGGGTAGCACAAGCCAGTGCTACCAGGGCTGGGCTATTCTGCTCTTTGGCTAATACTGCCTGTTAGGAGCCAGTTCTTTAATTAACATATGCACATTTTGCCCCTAATGGAAACACTGTGTGAAGGCCCTAAGCTCTGGAGGAATTTGCTGCAGGCTGTCTCAAGAAATTTGTTTTCTCTGACGTGGCAAGAAAACTCCTGTCCATAATGCTCACTCCTGCCAGTCTGCATGTGCCTTCCCAAGCCTCTCCTGAAGCCACAAGCAACCCAGCAGCAACTCCATCTTCATGCCTTTGAATGCCTCAGCCTTGACTTAATACTCCAGTCTGCTGAATAGAGGAAGGAATAGATCAGAAATCCTCAGAAGGATCTATGTTGCTGAGACATGACCTACATAGGATGGGGTACCTGGAGGAATACTGGTCTTGAAGCAATGGCCGAGCACCAGAGTAAGAGGAGTTGGGAGAGGTGAAGGACATCTCAGAGGATGGGGTGCCACATGGCAGCAGGGGCACTATTAGGAGCACAGGCAGGCAGGCAGCCCCAGCTGTTAATGCTGGGGAGAAATGTTGGCCCGAGAGCTGTCATGGATCAGTGCTGAGGAGATGAGCACCACAGTACCAGTCTACCCTGCGTGCCAAAAACTTCTGTCCTTGTGTGCCTATTCAAGGAATGCTTCATTAGCAGTTTGCTTCTAAGAATCCCTGCTATCCTAGAAACATTTTGAGGAATCCATATTAAAAAAATTTTAAAAAGAAGATTCTGAAATACTAACTTTCCCTTTAAAATGTTGGAAGGTGACACGACCTCATGCTTATGTGGCAGAAATATCTCTCCTTTTCATGAGCTGAAAAATTCTTTGTTTTGCCAGGCTCTGTAGAGATCCAGAAATGCACAACTGTTATTAGGTGACAAGAACAGGGTGAAGCATGAGAGAAGCTCTTCATCCTCTAAATTTTAGAAGTGCTTTTTTAAAGTCATAGAGCTAATTCTCCCTCCTAGAAAGATTACTAAAATAAAGGTACTGAGATTTTATTCAGAGCTAGGAAGTAGACCATGCTGTACACCCTCTATCCCCTGCCCTGCAAAAGGCACTCCTTCCATGCCCCCGTGGTGGGCAAGGTTTGCCCATGCCCACTTACAACACAGAGCTTCTGTAAAGAACTTCTATTTAGCCTTGGTGTTTCACCAAAGTTTCATACAGCAGAGAAATAGCAGCTGCCTAGAGATAACAACACAACATCTTGACCTTTGGGAAATACCAGCATATATATATATAAAATTATGTTTAAATCCTTATATTATGCTTGTAGTTGTGCCTTACACTGTACTTGGGGACACGATCTCATCTGTCATGTATAAAGTCAAAGCCACTGGAGGCTGAGCTGGCTCTGGAAAAAGGCATCATAGAATCATAGAATGGCCAGGGTTGGAATGGACCTTAAAGATCATCGAGTTCCAATAACCATGTGAATTTGAACTGCAAACAAGACAAGTACCTCTCCAGAGGAACAGAGGGATTATACCTACTCCAGTACTTACCTTTTGCCCTGGCACCACTGAGCCTCACCAAATTCCTCACAGCACTGTCTGGGAATGGAGATCTTACAGGAAAAAAAAAAAAGCAGCAACAAATTGATATTAGTGACAACAAATATAGTCTTTTATTTCTGAAATTCTGTGAGAGTTCCTAGTTATTTTTTCATTGCTTTCACTAGAAGAGCCAAACAACCTTTAAGGCAATGAATCATAGAATGAACTGGGTTGGAACTGACCTTAAAGCTCATCTTGTTCCAATCCCCCTGCCATGGGCAGAGACACTTTCTACTAGGCCAGGTTGCTCCTAATACCTAATCTAAACCTACTCTCTTGTCAGTTCAAAGCCATTCCCCCTTGTCCTGTCACTCCACACCCTTGTAAATAGTCTCTCTCCATCTTTCCTGTAGGCTCCCTTCAGGTACTGAAAGGCCACAATTAGGTCACCCCAATGCCTTCTCTAGGCTGAACAATCCCAATTCTCCCAGCTGTTCCTTGTAGGTGAGGTGCTCCATCCCTCTGATCTACTTGGTGGCCTCCTCTGCACTGGCTCCAACAGTCCTTCCTTGTGCTGGGACAAGGCTCCAGAGCTGATGCAGCACTGCAGGTGGGGTCTCACCAGAGCACAGCAGAGGGGCAGAATCCCCTCCCTCCCCTGCTGTCCGTAGGGCTTTGGATGCAGCCTAGCACATGACGGGTTTCTGGGCTCTTAGTGCACAAGACTGAGGCATGTCAAGCCTCTCACCCACCAGCATCCCCAAGTCCTTCCTGTAGGGCTTCTCTGGATCTGTTCATCCCTAGCCTGGACTGATATGGGGAGTTGCCCTGACCCAGGTGAAGCACCTTCCACTTGGTTTGTTAAACCTCATGAGATTCCCATGGGCCACTTCTCAAGCTCATCCAGGTACCCCTGGATGACATCCCATCCTTCAGGTGTGCCACATGTATCACTCAAGTTGGTGTGATCACCAAATTTGCTGAGGGTGCACTACATCCCATTGTCTATGTCATTACTGAAGATATTAAACAGCACTGGTCCCAGTACAGAACCTGAGGGACACCACTGGTGTCCATCGGGACTCTGAGCTGTTGACTACCACCCTCTGGATGTGCTGTCCAGCCTCTTTCTTATCCATCTAACAATCCAGCCATTGAATCCATCTCTCTCCAATTTAGAAAGAAGGATGTTGAGGGGGACCGAGTCAAAGGCCTTACAGAAGTCCAGATAAATGACATCCAGCTATTGTCCTTACTTGTTCTTTTTAGGTTTGTCTCTGCCTTGGAGAGTAACATAAGTACATAGTTTCCTGGGCTGAAAAGCATTTATAACTAAATGTTACACAGTGCATGTGAAGCAGTACAACTTTCCTTTGGTGTAACTACAGTGTAAGGTCCTGAAGCCTCATACAGTTACTTCTACCCAGGAAGAACAGTACTGTAGCTAAATGAGGAATCCACATGCCAAGAGAACCCCTAATTGTATGTTGGGGAGCGGAGAAAGGATGAAAAATATATGTTATTAAAGCAGTTATTAACATAAAATAGAAATGTTTCAGCTCAAGATGCAGCATGAAGTCAGAAAGAAGATACTTGATGGCATGGAGAATTGAATGCTGAATGATGGGTAGGCCCCAAATCACACTCCAGCGGTCCCTGATTCACAAAAGAGGAAGGTTCTTTTCCAGAGCAAATGTGTTGGATGAGGTTTCTTAGGGAGTTTGCCACATCTTGGGCTTGGGCACCCATAAGCTGATTGCCCAATGACAGCAAATGAACACAGCTTTCACTGCGTAATATTTCTACCTGCAAGGGGTTTTTTTGGTGTTTTTTTGTGCTCACTTTGATGTGACACAATGAAGGACAGTATCTGTGGATGATCCAGTCACCTCTTGCTGGGATTTCACCTCTCAGAGAATTCACATTCCTCTCTGCTCACCTTCTGGAGAGGAGGAATTACACTCCAATTGGAAGAGTTGGGGCCAAGGGACTTGTACCCATGTACTCAAGACATTGGCAGCTTTCAGAGGAAAGGGAAAGGGAACTGATGTGTGAAAATCAACTATGGACATAAAAAGATAATTTGCCAAACTGCCTGCTAATTCAGTCCCATTAACCTCACGTTTCCGCCAATGTTTCATGAAGAAGCTGGCATATCCCAGCTGGATAAGAGGTGCCAGCCAGCACGGATGGAGGTAATCCAACAAGCAGGGCTGGCATGGGCACCCAGGGTGTGTGATGGCAGTGCAGACTGGACTCACCATCTCCCCGTGCCCCAGAGTCCCTAGCACACACGGTCCTCACTAAACGCCAGTGACACCATCACAGGGTGTAAGGCACTCTGTGCTGTGCCATCTTGCAACAGTGCAGCCATCAGGATCAACCCTGTTTGCTTCACAAAAATTGAAATTGCAGCTTTGGTGCAAGTTTAGATGGAAAGGAAGCTCTTCTTTTCTTCAGCTCAGATGATTTTAAAAGACTGTGTCTTCACTCTGTGAAAAATGGAAATTTGCCTATGTTTTTAAACCTGCAAGATGGCTAATTATTCCACCAAAAAACCTCTGTGTGGGGGTGTAACTCCTGTTGATGCAAAGTGTGGTTGAGGAAAGGAAAGCTGCTGTCAATACTAAAACAAACAATTGTTTTATTTCCACTCGATTTTGCACCAGGACTGGGTATTAGCTTAGCCTGTGGTAAAACATCTTTTTCTTTCCTTTCTTTTTTCATCAACCTTTATTTTAGCCAGCAGATTTCCTGGGCAGCTGTATTACACAATATATCTGAATTTTCTGGAAAGCTCTGCAAAGATGCAGTAAATCTTCAAAGATAAAATTAATTTACCACAAGGAGCAGACAACCTCCTCTGAGCTGAAGACCCCTCTGTCCCTTCCCAGACCCATCAGTTCTGTGAGGTATGGAGGCAGATATATGGCAGGACTTCCTGCCTCTGACTCTTGCATGGTGTCTCAATGGGTTTGCTGCAAATTCCCAGGAAAATTCTGGAAGGTCTTCAAAATCTGCCTTGGGAAAAACCCTCTGGGTGGATAAGGAAGATACAGGAAAAAACTATAAAAGCTTGGAGATGAGTTCATCTCAGCTCAATCAGGCCACAAATCCAAAGTGGGTAGAAAGGTTTTCTGTATTTAGTGATTTAATTACTTTTGCTTCCAGGTCCTGAAAGTTTATTCAGCATTCAACAATCACAGAAAATAAAGGGGAAAAAAACCCCTTCTTTTCCCCAAACCAGCAGTCCAACTGTTAATTTCTGGGAAAACAAACCAAATAAAATGGTCCTTTTCAACTGGTATTCACACTTTATTTATCAAAAGACAACATTCTTGTGGGCTGTCTGTTGGGTAACCTGCAGCATCAAGTACGAAGTTTTAAAAGGGCATGCCCAACCCACTGAGATAGTTTTAAATTCCTTCTGGTCTTCATGACACCCCTGCAGCATGATGGGTAACAACCCTTCCTCCCACAAAGGGGCTTAGGGCAGGTTTGGTGGCCTGCAGTCATAACACCTGATTCCAGCTGGCATGGTCTTGGCAAAAGGTTTATATAGTTTATGTATCACCATACAACCCATGAAAAAATTACATTTCAAGATCAGAGCCGAGCTCAGAAATACTACACAGGTCATAGGAAACATGTTAGTTGCCAGTGGAGCCAAGTACACCTTGAGAACTTTTCATTTCCATGCTACTGGATGCCAGGGGCAGTGGTCCCAGCACATGGTGCAGTATCCCCAGAGCCTCTGCAGAACTCCCATTGTGGGTCGGACTGCCCTGTCCTCTCTGCCACCCTGCCAGGGGTACAGCATGTGGAAATCACACTTTCACATTGCCACACAGACCTCTCCGACAGTCTTGTTGGCACACTTCAATAAATGATGCTAGCAAGAGACTTTCACCTGTCAACCTTGCATTCAGTATTACTGCAGGCAGATCTCAATATTTCATCATGACTGATTACATTTCTGAGTCCAAGTTTTCACTCAGACCCTAACTTGATGCTGAGTAATTTTCTTCCTGAATTACACAGATTACCAAATCATATGTAAAGGAAGCCATTGGGAAAAAGCCAACTATTTTTTATTGCATTATCTCTACTAAAAAGAGACTGTGAAAAGGTATTATGTTCAGTATCAATTATTTATATTTCCAACAAGTAACTGACACATCCTCAAGTTAAGATTTCCATCTGTACTGGCTATAAAATATAGTTTTCATGGATTGGCATGGCTGTTACTGGCTGACAATTTAAATACATATCACGTACCATGCAATAGAAGCTGACAACATTAAGAAGAAAACACTTGACAGCCACTTGGGACAGCAAGAGAAGACTGAAAATTGTTGTAGATCTTTATCTATGCCTTCTTACTTTTAAACTCTGATCTCCAAGGTATGAAGAGCAGAAAGATTTATGTGCTCTTGAAAATTTCCAATACCTCCTGTTCAGTTTCCTTTCCATAAACAGGATAAATGAAATATTTCTATATTTTAGATCACATTATCATATTTTAAAGAAGCAGCACCCAAGCCACTCTTGCTGCCTAGCATGAGAAATTTCCCTTAGCAGAAATTTTTGGTTGTCATTTTCCAGTCCTTGTACCCAGGGTAGATTGGAACTAATTACCTGAAGGGAGGAAATTTTCAGATGAAGTCCAGGGTAGATGTATAATTTTATTTGTTTAGCCTATAGAGCCACTGAAATTAGTCTCTCATAGCAATGTATCATTCATAGAGGAGGGAGGATTTGGGGGATTTTTTTCAGAAGCCAGGAAGTCAAAGAAAATACTATCAACTCCTTGGTAGGCCTGAAGATGTAGACAACTTAGGCAAAGTAACTATCCTGTCTCAAAAATTTACAATCTAGAGATTGTAGAGCTGGCCATCTGATGCCATAACAGATCCCAAAGCTGGATGCAGATGCTCAGAGCTGTGTCCATTCCCTTTAGACTCCATCTATGCTGTCACCAGCCTCTGCAGGAGAGCAAGGATAGGCAGAGCTGCTGCCAGAGGTAGGCCTGCACCCCCCTTTCTTACCCGTGGGCCATCAAGAAGCAAATGGCAGAGACTTAAATGCCTTTTAAAATTGCAAATGTTGAAAATACCAGCTCATCAAATTAATATAAAATGAGTAAGTGTATTTCTGGAGATTTTTTTTATTCTGTAGATCCCACTTTGCTTAACCCAACTTCATCATGCTCGCAAGTCTTATGTGAGGATCATGCTGAACAGCGTGCAGGAAAAACAACATTTTGCTCTCCCTAGGCCAGAATTATTGTTCAGTTACAGACAGAACCAGTCACAGTTGTCCTATTTAATTTATGAAAACTCTTTTCAAGTACCATGAGATATCTCTCACCATAACACTCATCTGAACTATCAAGATCAAAAAAACTCTATTACCCATGGATGGATGTTGCGAATAAGAAAAACCTTACAAAATGGGCCTTGTTATCCTTGTAAAATCCTTGCTCATTCCTGTTACTTTGGCTAACCAGAAAAGCATTGTGGTCAGCTAAACTAGAGGTGAAAATCAGCTAAACTAGACGTGAAAAACAAGTCACATAACCCTGGAAAACAAGTGATAGAACCAGTGAGTGCTCACATCTTGGTTTATGGTGGTTGGTTATAACCAGCACATATTCATATCGTGGTTTATGGTGGTTGGTTAAAACACATTTGTTGTGCTTCACAACAGCGTAAACTTAAAACAAACTAACTGTTAAAAAACCCCGGGTTTTTGCAATAAAGCGATTCCTCTTTATGACTGCTAAGGTGAGTTGGTGTCATTCATCCGTTACAGATGGAGAAGTGCTTGAAAAATTCAGTGAATCTTGAGCTCCAGCTAGTGGGATGCTTTGTTTTCCCTCATGTCTCATAAAGCCAAGATCTAAGCTCTCAATCAGTCCCTTTATCCTTATTCAGAAGAATCACCATCCAAGCTTACCACTGAGTAGATCAGGCTTCAAAAGGAACTGACTACAGCAGCTAAAGAAAGAACGAACATAGGTTGGGCCCCTGATCTTTTTTTAAATGAGTATGACAGGTTTGTAAAGGGATGGGAACATCAGGATACTCTTCTGGCTTCAAAGACAAGCATCAATAAACCTGCATGTGTATGTTGTGACTTTTCCCAGGCTTTCTGATTAACAGGTCTGTCTTACTTTTCTGCAGGATTCCAGCCCTTGAGACACTCAGCATTCCTTCTCCACACCACATCACTAGCGTCAGTTTGCCTGCAAGTTAACTCACAGAAGCTCAACAACGGACTCAAATTAGGCTCAACAACGAACACCAGCAACCAAATGGAAATATGGATTTTAGCATTAGATTTTTCAGTGGAAGTAAGTATTGACTCTTGCCAGCCTGTCTCACTGCCATGTCCTTCATTCATTTTGCCATCCTATGGGTGCAACACATGAACCTCAGCAAAACCAGGGAGCAGCCACTGCTACAGTGGGAAGGACTCATGGCTGGGGAGAGGGAGACCAGTCCAGTAGGGAAGGCTTCCTTACCTGCCCTAGTTTGATTATATGACATAGTGAGACCTGGTGGAAACTTTGTTTTAGTCTCACAGTCATATATGTCAGGGACCATTTATACCTCACTACAGCCTCTTGTAGAAGAAGGTGGATATACTGCAATAACATAGCTGTAGCAGATATCTTACACAAAGGTCCAGAGTTTGTTTTTAAGAAGCCTGTTATGGTTTTTGTCCAGTCTCATTATGTGCACACCTATCAGCTGATTTTCCAATCCTGAATCAGAGGGCTGATCCTTCACCCTCCACCTCAGGGAAAGAACATCACCAAACAAGGAACAATGCAGCACATAGGTATTTGTTTTCATTCCTAAATGTCAAGAATTTAGCTGGTAAGGTCTTAGCTAAGGCTTAGTAACAGAGACTTCAATACAACATCACTTCTTTGATGAACACTCACAAGAACTATGCCTTGTTTTTTAAACACAGAAATAATGATGATGATAATTGACAGGGACAGCCTGAGGTGATTCCATAGATTCTTGTTATGTGAGGTAGCAGGTGTAGAAGCAACCCTTTCTCTTAACTGTCAATAAATGGCAGGTACCATGGCATCCCTTTGTGTCCTGGCAAGTACTCAAGGTTCCCAAGCCCATTACCATAACAGAGCAGTTCACTGCTATGATAGTCAGCCTCAAATACAGCCAGACACAAGCATACAGATTTATTGCACATGTATATTCTGCATATCCTGCTGTACAATCTATACAATCTGTAGCTATCTATGTATTGTTCAAGTTACAGGGTATAATGAGTCTCATTACATGTGTTTACTGGATTGCCAGCACACATTACCATTTATTTTAAACACAACCTAGTCACCAGCAGCTCACCATCTGTGTAAGACCAAGGGACATTAAATATCTAAAAATTAAGCCAGGAAGTGTATAATACTTTGACAAAAAAAGGGTAAAATAATTTTTACAGTTGAGCAATTGTTCATAAAGGTTAAGATGTAAAGGAGGGGGCTATAGGTACCAAAATCACAAGACAGCCTCACAGAATGTTTGGGCTTTGCAGTTGCATAGATGCCCATAACACACCCTCCCCTCATCTTAAAGATGCTCTACAATGAACGGAAAGATCAACATCCAAAGAGAAGACATGCTGTCATCTTCAGAGGTGCCAATACACAGGGAAAAAGACGTCCCTTAGACCTGAGCTGAACCAGAAAGCAGATGTGGGCTTGACTTCTTTTTCCATTTCCCTTTCTTCTTTCTAAACTTACTGACCATGTTTGGAATCCTAGAAATAGAGAGAAAGTAGAGCTTCATCACAAGCCAAACTTGAGCTGAGTGTGATCTCGGGACAGCTGCCAAACAGCTGGCCTTCCTCCCCTGCAGAGGAGGTGATGTTTAACACCAGAGTATGGATGATTTGCAGAGCCAAGCCTCCACATGGTGGTGATGCAAGGGGGCAGGGGTCTGCTTGGAAGATATTCTTCCAATGCTCTTTGGCAAAGCTCTTTGGCTAGCAGTAATAAGGATGCAGCCCTGAGCGACATGGAGGGAGCACGTAAATAAGGGTAATGAGATGAGCCACTGGTAAGTGTAATATAACAAAGATGGGACAATTTGGATAAACTGGGGAAAGGTGGTACCTAGATTAGTTCCTGTAATGGAGGACTTCTTGCCAATACAGTGTGGGATCTATTGAGAGAAATCTGGGGATTGCTTACTGGCCATGAAAAAATGCTTTTGCCCATGCTCCTGCAAAGGAACACGTCATCAATGTGTTGCAAAGGTTATGTGCTAAGATGGCCAGTTTGGCACTAATGCTGGAAAGGAGGACTGCCTCAAAGTCTCCCACCAGGCACATTTCCTGCAGGTGAGCAGAAGGATCAGGTGAAGTTGCAGGCTGGGGGAAGACTAGCATTACACAGTTCCCAGTTCAGACTTCTTCCTGCAGGTTTCAGCTGTCCAAAATCAGCTGCCATTGCTGGCAGCAGGCCAACTCACCTCCATGAAGGAACCAGCTACATAGGCTAGTCTGACAAAAAATAGTCACTTTCTTCAGAAATGCCTGTCTTTGGCTTTCCTTTTGTTTCTGCTGGCTTTGGTCTGCTTTTAGTCATCATTGTGGTAGCAATGGCATCCAAAGCCTGCCCTTTTTCACTCTTTACTAAGAGTGCAGACCGTTACAAAAATAATTAATGTTTTCCTTTTCCAGAGCTGTGTAAATATGGACTGTCTAATCTTCACAGCAGACCAGACAGACAAACGTTTCTGCTCTAATTATTGCCTCCAGAACCTTAAGTGACACAGTCCTGGAGCTGGAGCTCCACAGATCCTTCTCTGGGCTGTTCTCCTGACTGCAGGGCAGCTCCTCAACACACTCCCTGCTCATTGCTCCCTTCAGCAAGCAGTCCTGTGAAGCTCCTATAGAACAAAATGCTCTTGACCATTTTGTTTTTCCCCAGTTTTCTTTCCCTTCTTGAAGTGATGTACCATAACATCTCTTTTTCTCAGTTCTCTGCTTGCTGTGCACCGAATTCACAACAGAGTAGGAACAGGGTTTACAGTGGGTGCATCACAAGTCAGGCTTGGACAGGGGCTCTGCTTTTTGGCTCTCATACATTGCTGCAATGTTAAAATTGTGACCACTGTTCTGGGTATACCCACTGGAAAGTAATCACAGGAGCCACTAGATACAAAATCTTGGTCATTATTTTCTCAAGGTGTTTTGTCCAAACATTGATGTCTTAGTGAAGCACAAGAAATGTATTCAACTTCCCTTAATTCTTTTGTGCAATTTCTGCCTCAGGATGTTACACACTATTACTGTGTGCTCTAAGTACCTGTTGTGTTTTATTCCACTGTGACTAAAATAATTATTTTTCTAGTTATTTATAATAATCATATATCTAGTTATTCTAATAATAATTATAGTTATTTATAATAATTATATATCTAATTATTTATAATAATTATATATCTAGTTATTCTACAGCATTTAGAGAATTTCCAGGATGAAAGTGAATATAGAAATGCCAAATATTTACTATTCTAATAAGACAGCCATCAGTGC
The DNA here is from genome assembly GCA_024500445.1 of Entomyzon cyanotis. Lineage (NCBI taxonomy): Eukaryota > Metazoa > Chordata > Aves > Passeriformes > Meliphagidae > Entomyzon > Entomyzon cyanotis. Next base: position 9,989,706 of record JAKEPQ010000756.1, read on the forward strand.
TTTATGAACTATTCCCTTACATCCAAAAAAAAATCACTGTGATTTCACAAAGGGTGCTGTGAACATTTGCTTTAAATTGAAAGACTCTATTTCTGCTATAATAAGAACAGTGTTAATATTGATCCAGGTGCTCTATGGAGGAAACTAATGTTTTCATTTTGGCTCTACTGAAAATCTAGTCCACTATTATACACAGGTAAAACTGCATCTTTCAAAGTTACCAACATTAAGAAATCAAATTGTTACATTTTTCACTATTTAAACACAGCTTATAATAACATTAACAATCCTTTCATCAGCGTATATAATTTAGGCAATAGCAGCCTACCACATTAACTTCCCCTGGCTTTGCCTTGGCCTTCTAACTCCTCTAAGAGATCCTTACCTAATTTGTAAAGTCTCCCAAATGTGTCACTAGCTCTTTAACAGGCATCTCCTGCTGTTTGGTATATACCCTAGAAACAGTAGGCTGTCAGAGAGAGAACTGGTTTTGAAGTAGCTCTTCGGGGAGGGGGGGAAGAAGGTAAAGAAATGCCAGATAAAATTAAGTTTGTGAAATGCATCATAGCTTGAAATATCCCTCATACATGACTAACTAAGACATCACACAGATTATTTTTTCCCACACACAGGACTGGCATTAAAGCATGTGCCAGCATATGTCCTTGTAAGCATCTGCAATTCCTGCTGCTTCCAATCCCTAACAGAAATCCTGCAATGAGGCAGACATCTAATGCACTAAACTAGGAAACCAAGGAGAAAGGCTCACAGGACCAGGCCCTATAGTACTCACATAGACCTTCCCTCTCTAATTCTACAGTGCAGTCTAGAAATCATGAACCAAAGTCAGGGCAACATGAGACCACAAGAAAACCAGAAGCATTTCAGCCAAGTCCACGAACTCTCCAGGACAATGCTACATTCACCAACCAAATTTGTGCTATCCACTGCCAAGTGAGAGAAGCAAAGCAAAGGATCTTGGGGCCTTTCTCAGATGCATTTTACATTTTCCGTTTTGTTTTTTTTTCCTTTTTCTTACGTACAGCATGATGTAGGGTAGACTGAAAAAAGTCAGTATGACTAAGTAAAAACTCTTTGTACATATGTGCTCATTGGCAAGCTATTCATGTGAAACTGGATAAATGACCACTGCTGGTAATACTTGCACTGCAGGAACTTTGAATACAGACACATTCTTTGCACACAAAGAATCATGGCACCATAGAGAGGTTTGGATTGGAAGGGACCTTAGAAATCATCCAGTTGAATCCTGTTGCCATAGGCAGAGACACCTTCCACTAGCCCAGGTTGCTCAAAGCCCTGTCCAACCTGGCCTTGGACACTTCCAGGGATGGGGCATCCACAACTTTGATGGGCAACCTGTGCCAGTGTCTAACCATCCTCACAGTGAGGAATTTCTTGATAGTATCTAATCTAACTCTATCCTCTGAAACCATTCCCCTTTTTTCCCTACATGCTCTTGTAAATAGAAGTGCCACTCCAGCCTTCTTTCAGCACCCTTCAGTTATTGGAACATTTCTAAACTCACATAACAGAACTTTACTATTGGCAAATGCTCCCATTTGTTTCACAGCAACTTTTTTGTTCTCCTCTTTTAGTTTTATAAATCACTCAGTTCTACTTATTTTCAATGCCATCACCACCACTTTCTGAAATTAGGTTACTCTATACTAGGTTTGCCTGCTTTGCTGAAAGGGCAGTACCTTTATGTTTTATGCCCTTAGCAAGGAAAAGAGATGTGTTGTCCTTTGAGATAAAAATCACCATCTGGTATGCCCTAGTATATGTGGATCTGCAGAATATTAACATACAAAAATGAACATTCTCTCTGCTGCTTTAATAGCAAAGAAATAGCTCTCAATCACTACTAAATTCGCATTTCCATATTTTTCCCTGGAATAAGTAATGTAAACACTGTAGGTACTTTGGTCACTATGTCCTTTATGCAACACCATCAGAGGCAACATGTACTCGCAAAGCTGAGAAACTGAAAACTCTGTGATCAAACGCTTCTAGTCATTTTCCAGAAATTCTTCTTTGTGCAAGAAATCTGTCTCCTAACTTGTTCTGACAAAGGTCACCGCTGGAGAAATTCTTTCTCTTAGGGAAGATTTATGATCTGTAGGATAGTTTTCTTTCTCTGTATTCTTCAGAGAAAAGAAGAATAGAAAAGAATTTGATGAATCCAGAAGACTGGATTCATCAAATACAAACTGCTCTTTGATTTGGGTGTCTCCATGTTCAGCAAAAGAAATTAAATATGGGAATGGGAAAGCGACAATACTCATTATCTATAGGTAACTTTGTGGCACCAAAATATTATCCAGTGTGATCAACTAGAAAGTGCTGAGGTACTACCATAGAATGATGCAGTAGGAACCCAGTTCTCTGCAGGATAGCTGTCTTTATTCTGTTCTTCATGCTGGTTACCATGTTGGCAGACACATCAATACCCCAGCATATGGTTTTGAGTAGGGACTGCCAAAACACCACACACAGAAGATTGCTCTTCATGGGAGGATTTCAACTGGGATCTCTTGAGAGGTCAGGGTAGCAGGTTGTCGGGGTTTGACCTTGACTAAATGCTAGGCACCTCAACGCTCTCTTGCTGCAGAAAAAAACCTGTAAAAATACACAATAATCTCATGAGTCAAATGACACAGGACATTGCTAGGAGGACGCACGAAGAAAGGGCAAACAGGCTCCAAGCTTAAAGTTGCAAAAAGTGATTTAATTACTTAACAGAGTTAGAGGATAAAATGCAAGGCAAAAATAAACTTTTTATACACTATTTTTGTTCACTCCTCCCCTCTCTCTTACAAACCTATAGTATTCACCCTCTTTCCTCTTTTATAACTAATAAGCCCGGGTAGGGAGGCAGGGTATGAGGTATTTTCTCAGTCTACAGAGCAGGTCTATAAATTTATTCATTACTACAATTCTTCTACTATAAATACTCTTTATCTCTACTTATTTTTCTCTTTCTCTTTCTGTCCGGACAGTTTTTTTCTGCTCTCACCCCTACCTTCTTAAGAAGCAGTCTCTGCGCTCACTCCCCTTCCCTCTTTCCAAACTAGCAACACAGACTGGGGGAAGGGTGAGGGGGTTCTCTGGTCAGTCTATTCAGGGAGAGGGGTTCTCTACTTAGCCATGGGGTCCCTCCCACTAGAGACAATGCTCTGGGAACTTCTTTGGCGTGGGTCCAATCTCACAAGCAACATCCCGCCCAAATTCTGCTGCAACATGAGTTTTTGTCTATAAGGTGCAGACTCTGCCGAGCCAAGACCAGGCTGCTTCCATTCTAGGAGTAAGGCCTTTCTCTCCCTTGCAAGGCTTTTGTAGCTTTAACTCTTTCGATGAGACTTCAAACTGGTTCACAGCTTTTTCCAGGCATCTACTTGCTCCTCTGGCGTGGGCTGTGGGTGGATATCTGCATCTTTGTGGACTCCATGGGCTGCAGGGGGAACCTCCTGCTCCCCCCATGGTCTTCACCACGGCTAGCAGAGGGTTTTCAGCTCCTGCGCCTGGAGCACTAGATCACCTCCTCCCCCACCTTCTTCATTGACTTTGGCGTTTCTATGCTGTTTTCTTTCTACATATTTTTACTTTTACCTCCTCCTCCTCTAACTACAAAGAAGTGCGTGCCTGCCTTGTTTTGATTTCTTCTTAAATATGTTTTCACAAAGGCGTAACTAGCACCTCTAATTGGCCCAAACTTGGCCAGCAGTATGTCCATCACCTTCAGAGCCATCAGAGATTGGCTCTGCTGGACTTGATGTAAAAACTTCCAGAACTTTCACTCAGGACACACAGGAGCCATCTTTGTGCCACTCCCCACCTCTCAGACACCTCCCCAGGCCTACCACAACAGCTTCTGAGGAGTCCAAATTTCTCCTAGATGTTAAAAAATACTTTACTGATGTTTTGGGCCAATCAAAACCACCACACAGGTGAAATGTCACAGAACGCAGAACAGAAGTAATTGAAAGGATAAGCCAGTTCAGGATTTGTCACCTCTGAATGGGAAAACAGAAATGAGAATGTAACTCTCCTTTCTCGGAGAAGACTCCAATGAACCAGCAGCAATCAAAAACCTGAGATACAGCTCAGTTTTCCTCTGGCTGGGCCACAAGTGCCTTGGTAGCTACTGGACTCAGCTTGGCCAATGGCCACAGCACAGATCCTCTGAACTTACACTGGCAGGGCCTGAGACCATTTGCACTTTTAAGTGGAGTTTCAAGGGGATAAGTTCAGTCAGCCTGGAAAGGACAAATACAACTGCAAAATCTGAACAAGAAGTCAGTAAGGTCTTGTTTCAAGAATGTCTCTGAATAAATTTTATGCTCAGTCAAATGTTGCTTCAGTTCTTCCCTGAATGAGGACTGAATACCTAAACACCTGACTTGGGGATGATGAGATGTTGGTTTCACCGGGATCCAGCATCTCCTTTTTACAAGCTGCTTTTTTATTCTTTACTACATGGATACACCTGAAAAGAAGACAAAGGCTACACTGGAAAACATTTAAATGCATTCTGATCTCCGTGAATCAGCAGTAACCTGCAGTTGATGCCACAGCTGTGCTGAACTCTAGGTGCTGTAGCATTTTCAAACTTCTCAGACACCCAACTCAGAACATTCAGCACTTTTAAATCCTTGAAGAGGCCCACTGTCTTTGTGGTTTGCATATAAACCTGAGAAAAATAACAGTCTTAACACTGAAGGACGATGCTTTAGGTAATGGAATACTCTATTCTGAAGTCAAATAATTGCTGCAGAATTACAGTTAGCCTCATAAGTACATGGAACTTTAAATTTAAATTTTAATTTTAATTTAAATCATACAGATTTGGACTGTATATAGTTGAGAATAAGAAAGTTTGAACAATATGCACAACAAAAGTAAAAAGTATTATTTGGTGACCTACAGTTTTAAAATGCCCAACACAACATTCAAAACTAATCAGATGCTCACAGTCTCTATCCTCATCTCTTTGCTGAGGTTGAATATCCTCATTAATGGCAAATAATATTACTAAAAAAACCCTGGCTTTATGCAATCAAACTGAAGTCAGATCTAGGATGCTTTAATATTTGTTTTGCATTTCTTCTCCCACTTGTGAGTTTTGCTGATTCAGTATTTTTATAATAAAATCAAAGTATCATTTGCTGATATAAAAGGCCTTGTAGTATATTTCCAATGTATAGAGTATTTAAGTCTAGGTAAAAATAAATCAGCTATAAATTAGTGTATTTCACATATGAAAATTCTTTTTATGTTAACATTTTAGTTCATAAACTAGTCACAAACTGTTTAAAAGCAGGCACTTAAAAAATCTGCCCTTGGCAAATAAGAATTAATTTTTAGTTATTAAAAAACTCCCAACAGTGCTTCTCCTTGTAACATGCTTAGCAGACCAATATGCACAGTGATCATTGGGTACTATCAGCTGGAAGTAGAAATGGAAAACAGCTTCAGTCTTCCTTGTTCTTGCTTATTCCCCTCATTTCAAGGAAAGGCATAGCAGTTACCTCAAGACAACAGCTGGCGTTTTCCCTCAGAGTAAGCCCTAGTAGCTGCCTCGTGTGCTTGTGAAACAGTTTGTTGAACCATTTGCACCACTTGCACATTCCTGCATAGGGAGAGCCCCACTCCCATGTGCAGCAGCTGTAGTTAAGAACTGATGTTAAGCACTACTCATCAGACACTAACTTATATGAACTGTTTCTTTGGTCACATGTTTATTTGTGAAATATGACAGCCCAGAGTGGACAGCATTTTTATTCTTCCTGGGCCTTGCCAATCTTTCCAAGTTATTTCAACACCTGGCCACATATGTTGATGCAAAACCCAATCCTATTTGTCCCTGAGCTGAAAACATTGTCCCAACAGTTCTGGCTGTTTCAACAGGCAGTCAAAAATCCATGTGAAGCCATGTTAATAATTTCCCTGAATATCCAGTGTATGGGGAGGGGGGTGTGTGAAGGATACTGTATCACAGTTTGTGGGGTTGAAGTATAAGGTGGAGGTGGGTCAGCTGGGTACTCCATTTCATATTCATAACTGTATGGTGGTGGAGCTACTGAAATGGGATAAAAAAGAAGACAGAGTTAAAAATCTGCTTTTCAGATGCAGCCTTCAAGAATTGTCTTGCTAATATCCAGACTTGCACGCAACTGATATAAAATGTCCTGGCAATGCATTCTTTTTTTTTTTTTTCAGGCTGCCAGTATACAATTTATATCAATGTGAGTCATTGTTTATTGCCCTTTCCTTCACTCCTTAGTTGTGTGCCCACTGACACACTATGCCAGTAACAGTGTTTGAGTGCCTGTATGGCAGAGGATACCAGGGGAATGTGGCAGAGCTAAACCTTTCCAGGGGAGAAAGGCTGGGTGTTTATGTGCGTTCCCTTCCGCCACCTTCAGCAGCAACAGGTATTTACGTCATGTCAAAATGACAGGGCAGTCAGGGGCCTCGATCTTCAAAAATACCTCAAACACCCACTGGACCTCCAGGTGACATGCCACACCGTGGCAAACACAGCAGCATCACACCTCCCAGGACAAATGCCAGACATCTTACCATGGCTTGGGCTGAGGAAGAACAAAGCTTTCACTTTGTTCACACCAATGGAGATATCTGAGGAGAGCCCAGCATTTGTAAACTGGGTTAAGCATTTAGGAGACAACAAAATTATTCACAAGTAGCTGAAAATTTCTTCTCAACTACTTCTATTAACTTTAAAGAAAAAGGATACATTCAGTGACTAAAAAGACAGTAAATGCTGAAGAATGATAGTATGGTAGGAACAAAAGGCTCCCTTATCAACATCCAGTTAGAGTAGTCTCTACAAACTTTAAGGTCCAGAGTCTGCTCATGGCTCCATTTATGTCAACACAGATTCTTTCCTTTCCCCTCCATAGATATGTCAGGCAGACCAGCAGCGAAAAAGCACTGGCAGAGTAGAAACAGAAACCTTGAATGTTTGTGCTGGGGGGAAGACACTCAAATTTGAGAGTGCCATGAAAAGCATGCCCTGCTCTCTCAAAAACTGGGCTGCTGCTGTGGCTGAGGCAGAAGGAAGAGCATCCCCACGCTTGCTGTTCCTGTCCAAAACAGGTAATCGCAGGGGCAGTGTTAGCCACAAGCCATGCAGCCAAAGCCAGGTCAGTCATTGCTCAAGAAGTATTCATGATAGCAAGGAACACAGAAATAATTTCCAAGCTTCCCTATCTCCAAAACCTGCTGCTGCTTCTAGGAGGAAAAACTGCTGAAACTGATGTTTGCACCAGAGACCTTGAGCGTGGAGAGTGAAACTGCCTAGAGACTGAGAAATAAGGGTGAGTCATTGCAGGAGGAGACTTAGGGAGGAAAAGGTTATAGCCCTGGAGTTTTCACTTTGCTCTTGTATTCACAGCTTGCAGTGACTATTCGTTTTTGAAGTAGCTCTTCAGCAATTCACAGTTGAGAATATTGCCATTTTCTTTCATACTCTATGCAAAACAATGTTGCAACAATAAGGATGGTTAGAGATGCTTTCAGTCCAACTGGAAAGTTAGGGTGTGAGGGAGAAAACAGACATTAAGACTGATATGATAAAGAAATACATAAGAAATATTGCATAGCTTGACTATAAGTACACATAATGCACCTGAAGTTTGCTGCAACCTTTGCAACAGGAGGGAATATAAAGGCAGGGGATCTCTAAGAGTGGGATGATGAGACTTCATGCATGAAACCCCTTTGCATTTCATTACAGTGGATTCCCAAAGTTATCTCAAGGCAATTGCTCCTGGATTTGTAATTAACAATGTCACTGATTTGCATAAACACCATTATGCTGCATCCAGGGTCTGCTTTTTTCTTCAACAATGTGGCCACTTTCACATGGTAGGTGCAGAACGGAGGCAAATGAGCCTTGCAGACCCCAACTGGCTTGCTGCCACCTCTTTACCTGTACCATCCTAGACTGGTGCAAGTTGGCAAGTGTGGTGCAGTGGGTGGCTCTACACCAAGATGGCTCATACACAGCCCGAAGTACCAGCTCATACTTCCTACATACACAACTGCACTGCCCCAGAGGCACAAGGGGTCGCTACTGTCCTCTGGGACGCCCCAGACCCTGTGACAGCTCTGGCTTAGGCCTTGTGCCTTCCCTGCTGCTGCCTGCACATAAAAAAAAAATTACATCAAAACAATTTTAACCCACACACAGGCCTGCATTGAGTACGTCCAACACAGCTAATTTTGACCAAGGCACAAACAGGTACCTCTGCACCATGTCCACGCCTGGGGCAGGGGCTGAGAACTAGATGATCTCTAAGGTCCATTCCAACTCAAGTCATTCTAAGATTCTATGACCACGGTCCAAATTTGTATCCCAAGTTCGAGTTCAGGCATGGTGCCAGGTGAATGCAGAGATCCAGCACTGCATCCTAGCCAGCAGTCCCTCCTGGAACACACAGTACAGAACACCCTGCAAGTGATGCCCGTAAGCTTTTGTAGAAGTCACCTGGGATCCTGCAGCAGCCAGCAGTGCTTGTGAGCTCTGGCCAAGAACCAGTCAGCTCAGGTTGCATTAGACTCCACATTACCCACCACTCAAAGCCTTTGCACTATGGTCCACAGACCTTGTTGTCCAGGTTTTCCCCTCTCTGTGGTATGCCAGGCCCCGATTATATTGGACAATGCAAAGGAGCTGGCTGCACATGAACAAGAACAAATTAAAGAAACAGAACACTAAAGAAGAACAGCTGATCTATTGCCAAAGAGCCTCTGGCACAGGGAGAAGGTCTGCCCAGCACAATGCAGCACTGCCTGAGCAAGGACTTGACACACTCCTGCAGGCACCACGAGCCACCCAGCTGTGAAGTGTGGCACCTGGCCAAATCTCCTTAGCCCACTCAGCAGCTGAATAAACCCGCCCAGGCAGAACTGCGCTGCCAGACACTGTGCACTGAGCTGTCCTGCATTTCTCAGCAGGAGCTGTGCCATCCCCCTCTGGACAGAGAAGAGCCTCCTGCTGCAGTCAAATCCCCACTTACTGTAGAGCTGTAACTACCCAAGGATAACACTCCTATCATGACCACAGGCCCTCTTGCAGGGCTGTCACTTTGCTTCCTTACCTGGGTACGTGTTGATGGTGTCGATGTGACTGGTTCAGATGACCCCTACTCGAGTCCCATGGTTGCTCTTCATGCACATGCAGATACACATGGCAATCCCAGCAATCACTTCCATTATAAATATTATGCCGAAAACAATTCCAGCTATCGCTGTGCCTCTGCAAAGGGAATGGAAACATGCAGTCTGACATAGACGTTTACAAAACACAATTCTTTTCTCAAGAAAAAAAGTGGGAAAAAAATGCATATTGATTACTGAAAATGCTACAAATTTTGATCCATCAAAGCATTTGAATAGAAAAAAATGAAAGGCATCTGAAACCAAAATGAGAAACTCTTTCAAAGTCACCTTTGCAATTGTGCCAGATCACTCTGCTGATTTACCATATATTAAATCCTTCTGTTCCAGGGCCATCTGAATTCATCTACTTTTAAACACTATCAGGAATAATTCCTTCCCTTTCCCCTTATCACATATAATCTTTTTTTTCTGAAAGGTATTAGTATGATTTTCTTTTGAAAAGAAAAATGCCTAAGTTATTCCCAGCAATATATTTCAGAAGTATCCATGTGCATGATGTACTTCCATAGGAATACTGTCATGGTTTTACCTTAGGTCAAGAAGTCCTCCTGCTGTGTTTCTGAGACCACAGATTAAGGAGAGCCTCCTCTTCTCAAGGATAAGCGCATGAGGCAAAGCAATTCCCACCCTTTCACACATCTGCTGCTGCAGCCAGCACATGTACTTGAGGCTTAAACAATTTCCTTTAAAATGGTCCAGAGGAAGGAATTTAACTCAGCTCCTGAAGTAATGTATCAGACTTTCCTTGAAATTTTAATATAGAGAAAGGAAAGAAAGCCTTATTGCACTAACACATTGGAGAAAAGCCCCACTAAGAGACACTGAAGAGCTTCCAATAATACTGAGGGCAAAATCAGCCTTTCTGATGAGCCCTGCTTCACTCAGGTTTGTTGTCAGCTACAGGCAGTGAAGCATATGTTCTATGAAAGATGGTATTTATAGCCTACCCTTTTATGAAAAAGCCCAGTAACTTGCCAGAAATATTCTTACTCTGTGCATCTTTTCTTCATCTTCCAGCAAAGACTTCAAGTTGCAACCTTGCTGGCAACCTTTCTACTGGGTATTCTAATCAATCCAAATTGATAGTTTGTCAGCATGAATAAGCCTCACTAGGAATTATTGCAATGTAGAGAATAAAACAGGCACTGCAATGCCACAAGTATTAAAAGAAGTCCAAACTATAGTTTAGATTCCCCATTTTCAAGTCTGGAAATGATAGTCTGCTTGCATCAAAAAACTCTGCAAGAGTCAGGATGGACTCAATATCTGAAAAATGAGACCTTCTATTTAGGAACCTAAATATGAATTTAAGAGCTTGTTTTTAGGCCCCAACTATTTAGGAACTTGGCCATGATTTGCACTACAATCACTTAATTGTACAGCATAAGTAAACACAGACCATTTGCTGCTGTAATAAATTCACTGCCAGAGAGCTAAATTGTTCTCTCCTGTTCTGTAGCAATGAATGAAGAGTGTGCAGGGAGAGCAAATCTGTTCATATTTTGCAGAATATATGAAGACCTAATTAATAAAACCTTAACTCATGACAGCAAGCACCTGGCTGTAAAACCAGCAGCTCAAAACACTGATGAGATCAAGTGCTTTGGTATTAACCACCATGAGTAACTGAGAAACACAACCAAAATAATTTGCATCTAACAAAAAGGAAGTCTGATGCTCTTGGAAGATGTGACTAACATTATCACTACCTTCACAGAAACTGTTGTAGGAGACAACAGTTTGATTCAGAAGACGCTTTGAAACAATACTGTCTTCATTCCAGAAGGTTCTCTAATAATATCACTGTTGAAAGACTATAGTACCCCTTTAATAAACAAGTGATTCGGTATTGCTTTTGCTACATCCACTTAGTGGATGAAGCACTGTGAGCACAGCATCAGAGTTGCAGGGAACTCCCTTATGCTGAAACAATCCCTCTCCCAGCTGGATTTCCAGAAGCAGAACCAGTCACAGCTGACCACCAGCCTCCAGTCCTGCATTGCAGTTCTGCTTTGTTCATGGTCCACTGCTGCCCAGCTCCAGCATCCCTGGTACATTCTGCCTGGCTGATCTGCTCAAATCCCAGAAGCCACAACAGTTTCCTGTGCTTGCAATCAGCTGCACTCTGAGGAAAACTCAACCTCCATCATTAAAACTCACAGAAGTGGGTAAGACACAGCACATTATCTTCCCCGTGGTACATTGAAATTCCTGGATTAATAAAGCCCATTGTAAACACAGTTTAAATAGTTTGTCTCCACTGTCTCTGAAGGCAAAGGCATCCCATTTGCTCCAGAAGTGTTCAGCCAGATGCCATACTCCATCTGTGCTGAGAAATGGGTTGCAATCTTCATGGGCAAGACACAGCTGTAGAAAGCCCCTCTGTATCTGCCTGCACCTGAAACTCAAAAAGGGCTGAAGTCCACTGTTGGAAAAGGCCTCTCAGCCTAATCACAACTATATTGTTTGAGAGGACTTAGGGAGATGTACTCTTTCAAATGTAAATAACATATAACTTCATACCACTCTCTGATGGTGAGTCAGAATGCAAACTCACCTTGACTCATAGACCTGCCCTTAAAGCCCCTCACAATCGCCCAGTGAAACCAGAAGCACACTGCCTCCACATATCAGACTGAATCTTCTCAGCATCACAACCTGGCAAGATAATGGTTGCGTAGCAGCTTTTCTGAGCACACAGCACAAAAAGAAAAGTTTGTTCTTTTTGTGGAAAGCCTATGACTAGAATATTTGAAGAAAAATAAGGATGTATTTTGTATGAAATGGTGAGGTTTCTATTTACCCTGTTACAAAATTTTTGAAAATCAATATCCTATAAGTAAATATGCCCTATTATTAAAGCCTGCTTGCTTTGTCCCTCTTTCTCTTGAAGCACGGAATTGACTCCACAACTCAGATAGTTATGAAGTAGGTATGGGTTTATTCCAGCTGGGGTGCATGGGGGTAGCCCCTCCAAAGACATGCACACCCTCAGCGGCACTTCACAAAGTTTATATTAGGTTACAGATTACATATGCATAAAGTTAGACAAAGCCCCTATACATATTCAATACCTATCCCCGCTTCATATTATAATGAGTTCAAAGTTCATTTAAATATGCCCGCGCAAGCGCAGTGTCTCCAGATTAATTGTGGGCAAGGGTCCCAATGATTAATTATGACAGGCTCCATCCTCTTCATCACGATGAACTGTTCACCCTGTTCCCTTGCGCATGCTCCCTTGGTCCTTGGTCCTAGTCCAAGCCTGAGAACCGACTCGTACCGGTCCTGGGGTCCAAGGGCGGGATGCTCGGTTACACTCAGTGGTTTCTCTCAATTATTTGGCTCTCTTCTCTCCATCCTCCTCGATACCAGGTAGACACAAATTCATTAAGAGAATAATAAATGGATCGCAGCTGGCATATCTTAGTAAATCATTACCCAATCTCTGGCTCTCTAAATCAGTTTAAAAATACTATTATCCAGCTTCTAGCTCTTTTACTTTAGTAATTTCTATTTTACCCTAAATCACTCTCAATGGTATTTTAGACTTCTGTATAGTCACAGAGGGATACAATGGGTTTTAGAGCTGTTCAACGGAAAGTGCCAAACAGAAAAGACACTGTAAAGCAAAAGAAGACCTAGAAACTACACAACAGGGTCACAGAGCAACTAAGAAGTTTGAAAAAAAGGGAAAATTTGTAATGGAACAGTCTGAAGGAAAACATTATGCAAAATTCTTCACAGAAGCAAAGCCAATGAAGAGGACTGCCACAGAAAAACAATGTATGGAAAAGTAAAGATTGAGAGGGGGAAAAGTGATTTTAAAGCTGTAGAAATGTCAAGAGACATGGTCAAGCTCACAATCAGGTATTTAAAGAAGGAGCTTTCCTCCTGTTTTTAGTAACAACACACTGGAAAGAATATAAATCTCACTCCCTGCTTAACATTTCTGGTCCAGACAGGTTGGGTTGGTTTTTAATTGTATCACTCAGTGGATTTCTTTTCTGAAAACCTCTCCAGCTTAGACCTAGGCTCAGGTAAATTTTAGCATCCACAGTCTCACATGGCAAAGAGCTCACCAGCTTAATTATAATAGAATCGTATAATCACAAAATAGTTTAGGTTGGAAGTGATCTCAAAGACCATCTAGTTCCAATCTCCCTGCCATTGGCAGTGATGTCTTTTACTAGACCAGGTACCTCCAAGTCCATCCAACTTGGCCTTGAACACCTCCAGGGATGAGGCTTCTCTGGACAGTACTTTACTACCTCTGTTCAGGCACCATGCCTGAACTCTCTGTTCTAGTACTTTACCACCCTCTGAATAAAGAATTTTTTCCTAACATCTAATCTAAACCCGCCCTCTGTCAGTTTAAAACCATTATGTATCTGACAAACTGTCCCCTCTGGGACTATTCTGAACAGAATGCCCAATAGTTTTCCCTGAGACTCCCAGCCCTCAGCTCATCCCCCAGAGCTCTCAGCTTTTCACCCATAGTTCTCAGCTTGTCACCTACCAGCTACCCTTCCTTCTGCACCACCCATGATTTTACAGACCTTTAATATCATGCCTGGCAGCCAACTCTTCCACTGCAGAAACCCAGTCCTTCTTGGCTTGTTCTGCATAAAGGGACTGCTTTACACCTTGATCACCCCGGCCACTCCTCACTGCACTTTTTCTCACCCTCTCTTGTTGTTTTCTGAGAGCATGGTATTAGGTTTGTTTTTTCTTGACTGTCAAACAGTCGTGAACTAAGGTTTTATGGCACTATTTACCATAGTACCAAGTCTCATTTCTGAGAGTAATGTCAGTCCAGAGCCCACTGATTCCTCTGGGAGCTTGGGTTGTTTTCCCCTGGATGCATCACACTGTGTTTATGGGCCTTGGATTTTCTGCCACAGTGCCTGGACTCCTGACCTCTGCATCTGGACACAGGCTCAGGCACAGGTGAGCTTGAGCCACCAAAGCCCACCTCAATCCATAATACTGTATCAATTCAGAAACTAACATTGTAGAAGGGACAGTGCTCTGCACCAGAGATGCATTTATACTGGCATATATAAATGCTTTGGCTTTTCATCCTGCAATTGCTCATGTTAGCAATTTTAATGCAATTTGACCAAATATGGCAAGTTGTTAGAAGCATGTGAGGATCATTATTTCCACTCTGTCTTCACTATATTCATTACTATATTACTGCAAGAAAGATGTGCCATTCTCAGACTTATCTTTGCTCAGCTGATCTCTTCCATCTCATAATTTTCTTAATTTCCAGCACTTTATTAGTTCTCCAATTAGTTTATTGCCAACTGGCACTGCATCTCTAAAATAATAATAATAATGCATGCAATAAACTTTGGAAAATTATTGCTAATATTATTAAGTGCCCTCTAGATTTTCCCGCTTTAAGGCATTTGAAAAGAAGCTGATAAGTGATTTTTTTAAAATTCACTCTGTGTGATAAAGCAAAAAAAAAACAAAACAAAAAAAAAAAACAATGGTCTTTGGTATTTTGATCCAGACAATCTTGTTTGGGAAAAATTAGTCCTCGGACTCTTAATCAGGCTCAATGTGATTTGGTGGTGTTGAACTATTTATTTAATTTGGTTGGCAAACCCCTGGTTACTTGGGCCGATAACAGAACTGCAGCAGCATCACACACCATTTTCCCCTGCCTCCACCAGAGCAGGCAAACCTGTTCTGGGGCATTTGCCCCTCCCTACTCCCTTTATTTTCATAAGGACAAAACCACATAGTGAGTGATCTTCTAAGAGACTGGTTTTGCTGTCCCGGGTATTTGGGCTGGGGTACATTGAGAACCTCATAGCAAAAGCTGCTGGAGGAGTGACTGAATCAGCTGGGGCACCCCCTGTCTCAGCCAGCAGCCTTCTCAGCACAAAGTTTTACAGCCCTGGGAAAAGGGGTACACCAGGGTAACATGGACTGAAAAACCATTTAACTTGGAAATCATTTAAGTAGTCAAGCTAGCTGATGCTTCCTGTTTTAAATTAAATAATTAGTTTACAGAGTGGCAACACAAAAGGATGAGGCTTGCCTTTGAGGCTTTACTTTGCAAGGTGTATTTATACAAAATTCCATCTAGTACTTCTTTTAAACACATTTCTGACTGCAGGGAGGAAGGCAATGATTGTCTGCTTCTGTAAACAAATCCTGCATGCCTATGTTAAAACTGGGTACAGGGTGTACTCAGACAGTATTTCCCTTATTTTGCTCTTATTTGGTTGTATTTAAGGTGTATTTTTAATGTTAAATTCCTTCCAAATAGTTTTCTCCATGCCATTCTCTCTCTACCTTGCTATATTTGCTGGACTCAAGCACCAAAATACCCTGAGTAGGAGCTCTATGATGAAAAGATTGTGGGCAATCATCCCGATTCCTCAGCTTCCTCCCCCAGCTCCATGTGGACAGGTCATCACTCTAAGACTGCTCCACAAGCTACATAATCTTGCAAAAGTTTAAAGGACATGCTGCTCATCAGTACTGCAAGGCCTGAGCAACAGGGTACCTTCTACAGCTTGTTAAAAGGCTGCTGAGTCATTGAAGCATAACGGTGGTACACTTGCAAACCCACAGAGAAGTATCATATAAACTGTAAACCAAAAGGATATGTAATTACAACTTGTTCTGGTTCGGGCTATCGTGAGACAGACTTTTCAGAAAATTTGCCTTTTGAAAAATATGTAGACATTTTATGCTTACTTCCTTTATACCAAACCATATGCTTTTCTCGCAAACACTGCCGGAGGCACTACTTGCCAGCAGTGCTGCAATGTGCTTCAAATAAGCAGTCCTGGAAAGGCCGTGGTAGCTGCCACAGTAAAAGGAGTAGAGACTTCCTCTAGCTGGCTCCCAAGCTGCTTCCCCTGCCTGAGATCTTCCTGCGCCCCAAGACAGAGGGGTTAGAGGGAAGGATGGCATCGTTTCCACCATGCTTACGGACTCAATGCAGGCCTGGCCAAGAAATAATTTTATGGATAGAGGGAATGATACATGAAATATAGTTGGGAGGGGCATGCTGCAATACAGCAGGCACAATACTTACTACACAGCAGTGTTCTTAACTGACCATGGCTAAGCAAATACATTTTAATCAGCCCCAGCCTGTCCAGCATTTTCATCAGACGAACATGTGCACATATGCAGATGCTGGCTTTGAAACACAGAGTCTATCTGTCTGGCAGTTTCAAAGTGTCAGAACATTGCTGAAATGAGGATAAAAGCAACCAAACAATTTGAATTAAAACAAGAGATTAAAAAAGGTCAGAAATACATAAGTAACGAAGAAGAAACTTTTTTTTTTTGCCATTTATGTGAAAGAATTCTGATTAAGATACTGCAAGATTTCCAGGTACCACTTTTCACTTCATGGTCTCCTGCTGCTTCTCTGTCCTTTTTTTGCAGCAGCTCCCGTCCCCCCATCTTTCCCTCTCATACTGCAGTCATGACCTCCCTCCACTCTTTAATGTGCATGTGTTTCACATGCTTCCCTGGAAAGGAAACAGAAGCCATAATGAAATTCCCACTTTCCAAAATGGTCCTCACTGCACTCACAAATTCAAGGCCCAACCTGATATTTACTTAAATAGAAAAATATGGCACAACTATACCTAATACAGCCTTTGCTTTAATTTAGTGATTTTTATTTTTTATGCTTGCAGTTTGCATTGCTGGCTGACCCTGCCATATAAAATACTTCCTGAATCAACAGCAACAGGAGAGTCTGAAATTACTGCCCAATTTCCATCCCTCTGAGCATCAAAGCACAAGAGAGGTCAGGATGCTATAGTGGGCTTCCAAGAAGACCGCAAAGTTAGTAAACCCTGGTTATAGCTCACTTTTGGCAGCTGGGTGACTGAGTATAGACACGTAGGAGAATCACAGGGACATGGTATTTCTAATAATTTTTAACATACTCTTTCTGACAGCGATTTTACTTATTGTAGCTTCTACAAGCTCCATGAGCTCAGCGCAGGTGAATCCTGCAGCTCCCCTCCTGAGGAGCTCTTGCTGGAAGAGCCTAAGTTACTATTGTGACTTCTGGACATCTTACCTGTCAGATCCTGGATTTCTGAGCTATCAACAGCCAAACCTGCCTAGTCTTACCCAGGAGAATATCTAGATGGTATTTTTACCCAGCCTGAAGCCAAACCTGTGGAGCCACAATTGCTAGAAAGGTAGATGTTTCAGCACCTTTTGGCATGTCTGCTGCCTGCTTTGTACCCATAACAAATCCCAAAGACAGTCACACATGACATGATTTTGATGTTCCAGGGAACAATCAGCTGCCTGATTTTTGATCAGTGAAACAACTGTGCAGACAGTAAGGGAAAGGGTCAAAAGATGGGGTTTTTAACGCTTACACCAAGACAGGCTGCAAGTGACACACAGATTAACTGATTGATTTAAAAAAAAAAAAAAATGCAAAGGCTGTAATCAAAGAGAGCAATTCCTTGAGATTTCCAAGTCAATGGGCTAAACAAGTAAAATAAACGCTAAATATGGAAACCAATGAAGAGCTCTGCTATGCTCTAGGACATCTTCAGAGTTATCCCTTCATTTTCTTGCTCTGCCAACAAGCAAGATATCTGTCTTCATTGATTTCCCCAGGGAGAGTATGCTCCAGGCATTTCACAGAAGTGCTAGTGCTAGCACAGCAGAGACCAATTGACTCAGGAGGGCAGCACTGGAAAAAACTTCCCTTGCTTATTCAGGGGGTAGCACTAACTCATACCAAACTCAACTGACCATGTATCCCTGGCTAAAACACACCACTGAGAGAATCGAGGTAAAAACATGTTATTTCCCTCCCAGTTAAATCCTCTCCATAACAGCATTGTCCTTAAAAAGCAAAATGCCACTGAATACAACGCTAAGATGTAGCTCTTGTAGGCTGTGACCTTGGACTTTTTAGGTTTCCCTCAGGGGCTCCCAAAGAAGGCCATGTTTCAAGCATTCAGTCTTAAAATACTCTTAACTGAGGCAAAAGCCCAAACTTGGCATTCAGTCCATGCTTCATATAAAATTGCATTTTTCTGGCTGCGTCTCCTTCCTGATTTTGGAAAAGTTGAGCCCAACAGATTTTTTTCTTTCCTTCTTGGTGGTCAGCTCTGAAGACTAAAGTAGCCTAGTACCTTATATAAACTGAGAAGACATGTTTTCAATATTGAAAGATTCTGCCTAAATGCAGTGTAGCCCCTAAATAAACACTCAGTGAGTCATTGCAAAGAAGTAGACTGTGAGCTCCCAACAGAGACAGCACAAGCCAAATGTGAACACTACAGTGTGTAGAGGGGCAAGCCACCAAGCAAACACCACAGACCAGATATTACAAAATCAATTGCAGCTCTTTCTTGTGTGAACTGAAATGGAAGAGCATCATAGAGACACTTGCCCCTGAAACACTCCCTTGCTCATTCACGCCATTTTTTTTGAGTCCGTAATTTTCCCTCAAGGGAGATCACAGATCTTCCTCTGGCATGCTAGGTTATACTCATCATCTATTCAGAAGTTGCGTGGAACCTCAGATCATCCAGAGTGGGTTCTTTTCAGGAATACATGCTTTTTCATAAAATGCTTCACTCTGAAATAAGTACTGTCCTGTGAGAGATGAGTGGACACCTGAGCGCAGCAGTGCCAGGAATGCAAACCATTTTTATCCACGGCATCACTGGAAAAGCATCCAAGGAGTAGAAACAAATTGGAGGGTTTAGCTCTTCTTGCACCTTCTGGAAAGACCAGCAATGCTCCTGCTCATTTTAATGGGATATAGTGTGGGCACCAGCAAAATGAGGGAGGGAGGACAGGGACCCACTAGTTGATTTAGTGTCAGGGTGGTTTCCAGTGCCCTGGTGGGAACATCTGCACATGGAAAACAGCTTTGACAGCAAGGAGCCAAGCCCCTTCCAATTCTGCAAAGCTCAACACACATGACATGCATTGAGCTTTGCAGGAACTGGAATTCATGTCCTTTCCTAACTTATAGCATTGCTTCAGTTGGACTCTTCACTAATTAATGAGCTATAAATCACTCCAGAAGCAGAAGCTTATTAACTTTTCTCTTTTTTTTTTTTTTAAGTTATTGGAGATTGAGTGAAGACAGAGACTTTTGCCACTTGATGCAACAAAGAAGAGGAAGATTGTAACCAAAAATCCTTCTTAATTACAATAAAGTGAAGATAACATTCAATTTGACAAAGCAATAAAATATCTGAAAATGAACAGCTTCCTGCAAATAACATTACTTCATGAATCTAAAAATTGCCTTTTGACCTTTTCAGAAATCTTATTTTCAGAACATAAACTGTTCCTCCAAAATGCCTTAATTAAAGGCATTTATTAAATTTCAACTCAAATTAGAAGATTTTACTGCTTTTAGAAGTCTATGTGTTAGATGAAAAATATTTACTTGGGTTTTTTTGACTAATCTGGAGTGGTTCTTGGATGATCTGGGAAAAAAGTCTGAATTACATCACTGTGATAAATACATATCATAATGTTGGCTTTTCACAAATATTACAATGGATACTATGTGTATAATTTTAATTCTTTTTACAAAGAAAGCCTTGCTGTGAAAATTAGCTGTGTAATGATGACTAATGCCTTTCTTTTTGTTGCTAGCTAAGCTTAGATGTAGTAGTGAAATAGCTGTTATAGTTTTGTTAGAATGAGCTGCCTGCTTGAACTGGGTAACATCCCATGAACAGATCCTGCCACTGACATTCCAACTATCAGCATCTGTCATCTGCAGAAACTACAATCTGGGAGTGATAGCAGAATCAATCAAAGAGGACTGTGCATGCTCCGAGGAGGCGTATCCAAGGAGGAGCTAGGCTAAGCGGTTCCCAGAACATGCAAACTAGTTTGGGGAAAAGTTCGAATATGCATAATTATTTATGAATATGCATTAGACTGAAGGGTATGTAAAGGGCACCCCTGTCCATAGCAGGTGTGCTTTTTGGGTGAATGCCAAGCAGCCAGCACTGTACTTTTGCTTATATCTGTCCCCTACTGTTTTTTATTAAACTTTTAAATCCTAACAGGAGAGTGAACCTCATTTTTTTCACATCACTAAAACCTAACATAAATGATTTGATTTTTAAATAAAATTATTTGATTTTTAAAAGAAAATAATAAAATATGTTCATTACCAGAGCAACCATGCAATAGCCTTTTAAAACTGTCGTGCTAGCTAGTACTGTATATTTTGAGTTTAAATAAATCTGAGCTTTGAACTACCCAGAAAAGGGATTTTCCCTCATATCTTCCAGTAAAAATAAGACACAGAGTTTAATTTTAGAAATTCTAAAGCAGATTGAAAGAAAAAAATGTTTTTCATCTTCTCTTTCCATCTCCTTTTTCTAATGTACTTTAATATTTAAATCTTAAACCTGTGAAAGCAATAAAAAAGCCTCTTCTGCATTCTTTTCGTTCTGTCAGATTTATAGCACCAATTCCAATTTTCTTTCCTATTCTCTCCTCCCAGGTGCTGTGTCAGAGCTTATGAGGGCCACAAAGACCCACTAAGGCTAAGCCAGAGGACATTCTGGTTCCAAGCCACCATTTACAAAAATCTACAATGAACTTGAAAGTATTTACATAAGTGTTTGCAGGATTCAAACCTTATTATGTAGCATAAGCAAATTATGGTTTTAATAGTTTGGAATATCCTCATTAAGCATGCATGAAGTTCCATTTACAAATGGAAAAGGTGTTAAGTGCTTGGGTATATGAATCATTTTATGTTTCTGGAGAAAAGGACTATGAGTCAGTGTATCGATTTGAAAACAAACCAGTGGGAGATCACAAGTCAAGATTGAAATTTAAAATAAGTGAAATAATACAAGGAAAAGCACTGACAAAGTCAGATACAACCTGACACCCTGTTAGGGTGGTAGTAGCAGTCCAACTGAAGTAGTTCAGTTCAAGTGGTGATCCTGTGAAGGTCTGGTCTCTAGCTGAAGGTCGAGTGGTAGCTCTTGCCCTCTGGGAACCCAGTAGACACGGCTAGCTCAGGCAGTTCCAAGGCCAGGTTATATCCAGGTGGGAACACCTGACTCCTCCCTCCTGGGCAGAGCATCCCACAATGGGATGAGATAAGTCCATGAGTCATGCGGTGGGTCCCTGATGGCCCATTATCTGTCATGCAGGGTGAGTCATTAGCAGCTGATAACAGCTAATGGATGGCCCATTGCCTGTCATCCGGGGTGGGTCATTAGCAGGTGATAACAGCTAACGGCCCACAGCTGGTGGTAATAGAATATTTAAATACATCTATATTGCAACCTAGGACAGTCAGAAATCTAAAAAAAACCTGCAAAATAAACTGTAGTCACAAAAACATGCTGTGGCTCTTACAGGTTCTATTAAATGGTGAAAGTTGCTTTCTCTGAAGGCAGCTATGTTGAAGATGCAGAAGCCACTGCACAATAAAAACATGCACACACACATAAAGTAATGTTGAGCTAGGCTTGACCTCCTCCACCTTAGTTGATCATTGGGGGCTGGAGAAGAGCCAGTTACTGATGAATCAGCAATAACTTCCTTTGTAAGTGTATGAAATCCTGGCTCACCTGCCTGCATGTCCCAAGCAGAGGACAGAGAAACCCCACAGAGAAGCAAGGTAACGTAAACAGAGGACGCAGTCCCTTCCCCTTTCCTAGGATACAGGACACTGCTTACTCCTGTAGAGTTGTGCAGAAAAGACACCCCTGTGCCCTGGTCCCTTCCTCACAGTTTTGGTGACACTTTATCTTGCTTTTTATGCTAATGAGATATAGCAAATAACATTACCTGATTTATGTAGTCATAGAGTGCAACGCCTTTTCCCTTCTCACTCAGGGAAGGTGAGACGTGCTTTCCCTAAGGGCCTTGCTTGGAAACCTCAGAACAAACTTAAGCATATGCTTAGGTTTAAATATTGCACTCCCAATGAAGTCAACAGACAGCTGTGTTTTACTGAATAAAAGCCTAAATTCACTGCCTGACAGATAATTAAAATGTTAGCCTTCCATTCTAGTTTTTCCTAAGGTAATAGCTTTGACACTCGCTTGACTATTTGAAAAGAAATGCTTTGCTCCCTCATCTGGGAAGCACGAGGAAGCCTGGCAGAAGGCTCTTCCATGCTGTGATTATCACATTTGACCGTGGTTAAACACAACCAGGAGCACCCAAGAGGAACCAACCTTCAGGTGCCCTTTGCCATCCTGCATGCTCTGGTACATCCATGCACTTTACCAGGGCTGGTGTGCCCCATGGTTCTGGGAAGAAACAATGGCATCCACAAGCCAAGAGACCTATTCATGAAAGTATCTCTGGGAGCAAAACCAGAGATGGAGTGACAATCTGAGCTATTCTGACAGAATGATCCATAGACACATCGTTTTCTGAAGTTTCCCTTGAGGTAAACCCTGCTGTTATGTCACAACCTTTTACTAATCTAAACCTGACACAATTTTGCAACAGCATGAAGGGACTGAATGCCATTACAAGGCTTGCAAAATATTCAAAACATCAAAAGCATCCACAATCACTAAACAACACATTAATACAATTTTCATTAAGATATATGGTTCAAGAGGTCCATTTTTCTTCCCCAAGGATCACAGTCCATTATAGTCACTTCAGAAACACATGCAACTGTTGGAAAGAGCAGACAGGTTGGTCAACAGCACAGTCAAGTAACAAAAAGATATGTTTACCCAGGAGAGCAGGCAATTCTTTTCCTTGTATATACGTGCAAACCATGTACCCCACTGACTAAACAACAGTTACACTTCTGAATCAAGAAATGTACTTTAATGGACACAGTTAACTAATACACAGAATGGGAATCACAGAATATGCTGAGTTGGAAGGTGAGAGAGACCAATCTGATTTTTATTTATGCCTCAATATATGTTATATATGAGGTGAAAAAATTACCTTCCGGTCTGTGTATGTGTTGGGAGCTCTAAAGCAGTTAACTGCGAAACAACCCCGGGCCATTTTCTTTGGGTTTCTTGGAGGGAGCAGGGTCTCGACTGGAGCGTCAGCTCTGCCCCCTCCCCCGCTTCGCATTTTTGTTTCTCCCTGCAATCCCGCTCCTTCCCTGGCTGTCTGTCCTGTCTACCTCTATCCTGCCCTGCTCTGCTTCGCCGTTTCCCCGAGGCAGTTCCATCGCCGCGACAACCTCGTGCTGCGCTGTATCCCCGACGGAGTCACCACCAGCTGCACCCTGCCTGCACTCAGCCCGGAGCCGCCGCCCCCGCCTGCACCTTGCCTGCACTCAGCCCGAAGCCGCCGTGTGTTCCGCAGCAGCTCCGCAGCTGTCGCCGCCGCCTGCAACCACCGTGCTCCGACCCTGCAGCTGCTCCTCGAGTGCGCCTGTAGCCACGGCAGCCTGTTCTTGTTCCTGTTCTTCACCCACGGAAGGCACACGCAGCTGCTGCTGTTTGGAAATCATGCCCAGCTCGCCACGGGAGCCACGCAGACTCCTGGCAGCTCGCAGCGCACAGGCTCCATCTGCCAAACCCTCGCCGAACGGGCGCCCAGGGTACAGCGGTAACGATCTGTCCGGTATTCTTTCTGTCTCCATCTCTCTTTTTCCCTCTTTGTTCCTTTTTCTGTCCCCCTTCAGTAGGAACACTTACCCTTCTTTATCAATTAACAGTTCTCAGATATAATATTGCCGTGTTTGTACTTTATTTTTTGTCCGAGAAATCTATTAGAAAGAATCATTCCCAAGTCCCTCTTTTCACAGCAGGACGGGACAGAAGGGACCCATCAGGATCATCGAGTCCAACTCCTGGCCCTGCACAGGACACCCCAAGAATCGCAACATGTGATACATACAAAGGATGTATACTCTGCCATATAGCAGCTCTCCAAAACAAACCTAGTCCACACTTAAAGTAGGACACACTTGTAGAAGAAGCTTGCAAAAGACAAGATTCTCGATGATCAGAAGAATATGGCTCTGGAAGAGCATTCCAGAAGATGCAGCAGGAGTAAGCTACTAAGAAGTGTGAATATTGAGCTTGGTACATTGATGGGCTGCCTGTGATAGTGGGAGGCTGGTTGCACTGACCTAGGAATGCAATGCAAGCAAAAGCTCTGAATTCAGAGCTAAGCTGCAGTAGGTATAAAAAAAAATACGGAGACATCAAAAGGACTCATATCTCTCTGAGTCAGTGTTAAGTCACCAAAGTCTGGGAAAGCTCTGGGCTGAGATTGAGAGAAGGATCTAATTAGCAGCCTCTATTCCAAACTTCCCTAAATTTTAAATTCTTTCTTTTCTGAAGCAACTGCATGCATCAGCTATTCCCATACAAAACACAGCTATTCCCATACAAAACACAGGAACACTTGTCTAAAGCAAGTATTTACTCCAATACAGGTATTTTTGTCCCATCAGGACAAATGGAGATGAGATAGTACCCTTGGACAAGTCTTACAGCATAGAAGTGGCATTCTTGGTCACCTTCCTGATGGTATCAGAAGCGTGTCACAGATCACCCCATCTGAACTGCCAACCCAATTAAAATAATTGGACTGTACAGCAAATTTTCTGAGGTACAAAGTAGAACTACACTTTTCCTCTCTGGGGAAGGCAAGTGGTAAATTAAACAGAGTGATATGAAGCAAAAGGGCAAATGGAACAATAAGGCAAAGAAAGTGAAAAAGGGGAATCTAAGACCAAGTACATTGAAGAACCAAAGAGTCTAATAGAAGAATTAATTGATCCTCTCTGTGCTGCTGAGAATTTTTCCTTGTGCTTCTCAAACTTCAATGGCTACTCACACTCAAAGACCAAGTTGAATGCAAATGTCCTCACTCAACAAAACTCTTCATCACTAGGAGTTAAAAATATGTTTAAATGTTTTGTTGTACGGGGACTCCAGCAATTAAAGGGAAAAAGGAAAGCAAGAATGAAAAATAAGTGGCAGTATGCCAGACTTGGCAGAAGCACCAGAATGCTCCAAGTCTGATACGTGACATGAACTGAAACAAAGGTGCTGGGGAGAGAGGAAAAATTTAACAGGGTTTGAGGAACCAAGAGTCTAGATGACACAATGTCTGAGAATGTCTAATCCTGATGTAAAGCTAATGAGGCACACTGAATTTGCTAGAGTGGATCAGAGTTTTATGAGCAGTTGAGTCCCACGTCTGGACTATGCCTCACTTTTCAAGAAGTGGCCTTGCTGTTTCTCACCCTCTATGTGAATAGTGAACATTCCAAACAGATGGGAAGTTTGGGACAGGCACACTTTAGGAAAAGGACAGTAATGTGAGGGTAATAGGAGTCAGTTCCAGATGCCTGACATAAGAGCATCCAGAAGTGTGAGAAATGCACCAGAATGCCATGGTTATATCACCCGGCAAACACGTATTCCCACCACATAATGAGATCCCATCACGGGAAGCCACTATATTTTGGCCACATAACAAAGACACACCTACACACAGACTGAAAAAAGTCTGATGGGGAATAGGAACAGCAGTTGAGTAAGCTGTCAGCTGTATTAATTAGCAAATTAACTACTCTCATATATGAGGAATTTCAATAATTTCAAAAAAGCAAAGTACCATCAGGAATATTTAAAGTAATTTAAGACTTCAAAAAAAAGGAGGAAAGCAAAACATTACTGTGTCTAATGAAGAAAATAGAAAAAACAGGGTGTTTTGTGAAGGTGTTCCATCATATAGTTCAGATTTTTAAGCTTTTTGGACAACTGGACCTAATGGACAGCTTACACTCTTGAGTGGCTTTTTTGCAGTTTTGCTATTACATACTTCTACTTACATATACTTACTTGCTACTTACATACATTACATAGCTCCGTATGTCTGCCCAAACAAAAAAAATATGACTTATCAGTCAGGGAAAGGCATTTTTACTTACCTGTTTCCAACAGTACTCTCTTGCCTACAGCACTGAATAGAAGGAAAAGTTGATACAAAACCCATAGAGCAAGAGAATACAATGACTGGTATACACAAATTAATGGTGTATTTTAATGGACATATTTCCTGCCATAAAAATGCGCTTATGCATTTCTTATGACCTGCCAGCTTGTGAGTAATGAAGTATGTGATCTTCTAGCTACTTAGTTATTGTAATGTTTCTACAGCTGAATTTTGCTTAGGAGTTATTTAATAATCATTTTTTCCACATTGTATTTCTATCCTCCTTTATCACATAGATAATTAAAAAGAGATTTAGCTTCTCTTTTTCTGATCAGAGAACTCAGGTAGATAAAGTAACACACATGCCTTCATGTTTTATAAGCCCTTAATTTCAAACAACAGGATATCACTGGATTTCCATCTCCTTTATCTTCTGTACTCACCAAAGACAACAAAGCTTCTAATATGACTGCATCAAGGACAAGCCCCCACTATTTTTAAAAAGCATTTTGCATTTTTTAAAGTGAACATAAGAAAGTAAAATGGAAAGTAGTTTGTCTGTATTTCTGAGTTACTTATTTTGGAACTACTGGCCCGTACGTACCACACAATACAGTCACCACAGTTAAGATATAAATACTGCAGCTACCAAAAAACCAAAAATTATCCATGGAATCATTTCAGTCACACTGTGCTTTTGTTTTCCATTATCAGCAACTTATCTTGAAAGCTGTTTAATCTATTTCAAAATGTTTTTACAACCACCTCATTTCTTTAATGGGTTTGGGGATTACAAACAGACCCTAGCAACACAAGGAAATTAGATAATTCTCAGATAAACATCTGTTTAGAGACTGAAGGTTGTGCTAGACTCATTACCAGATTACGTGTGGTATGAGACCCGGTTGTAAACATCAACTTTTGGGATGCAGAGAAACATATAAATTAAATCTTTCCATCTCAAAAGAGCAATTTAATGAAGTTCATTTTCCTATTTTTCTCCCTTCAAAACCAGGGTTCAGGAGATTTCAGAGGAAAAGGTTCTCATTAGTAATGAGCAGCTTAGCTGAGAACTCACAGGTTTAAACCATAGCGTTCCTTTGTTCCTATTTAAATATCAAAGGGAACAGCCATGTTTTAATTTTGTCTTTCCCTCGTTTACTAATTGCACTGAGAGCTGTTTCATTTAGCATATTTAGTTCTTTACAGAATCAAACTCTACAAAATCGAAATGTAAATCCTGCTCGAGCACTGACAGCTCAAACTATTGGCAAGCAGTTAGGTCTGAGTTTTCCAACACAGAAGTCATGATCACATAATCTGCTTTTCCTAGCCTTATAGCTGGTGCTGGATTTCCACACAGGCACACCAAGACTGCATTTTGGATTGCCTTTGATGGGCATTTTGCACCATGCTTCTGCTCAGCCTTAGTGAACACGCTGTCTCAGGGTGACAGAAAGCAGGAGGCTGAGAAAGAGATGATCTCTTTCCCAGATTTCTAAAAGAGCCTCATGTCTTTTTAATAAATCAACATCACGCATGTGTGGCAATATTTACAATACAGAAAACAGCTCCTCCTTTCTTTCCATAAGAAACAACAAAAAGTTGTTGCAGATCCCCAGCTAGCTCGAGAGAATGTAGGTCTGTGAAAGCTCACAATTATTAACCCAGATATTTGCCAGCCAATGACCTTCCTTAGAGAATTTTGAAATAATTTCTCCTCAGTAGCATTGAAATGACCCTTACTGTACTTTTCCATGAAAAACTATGATAAATCAGAGAAGAAATAGTTTATCCAACTCTTACAGCACTGTACTAAGGAGGTAACCACACTGCAGCCCAGCACAGACTGAAGCAAGGAAAAGCGTGAGGAGGAAGAGGAGCTGGGGATGAAGGAGTGAAATTGAGCCTGGGATAAAACCTGAGGGAGGAGAGGAGGGAAGGGGAAGGTGTTCCAGTCTTTTTCTTCATTTCTCACCCTCCGACTCTGTATTTAGTTGGCAATAAATTGAATAAATTTTGCCCTGCTTGAGCCTGTTATGCCCATGATAGCAACTGGTAAGTGATCCCCTGTTCTTGTCTCAACCCACAAGGTTTGTCATCTTCTTTTCTTTCCCTGTCATATTCAGGAGGGGGAATGAGAAAGCAGCTGGGAAGGCATCTGGCAGCCATTCAAAGTCAAACTATCACAAGCAGATAAATGATCAAGATCCCTAAAGATAACATTCTTCAGTGATTCAGACTCTCACAGAGATATGTTCCAAGATACAAGTACCCAGCACCTATGCCAGGAGGAGTCAGGTTTTTGGCTGGTAAAATGGGAGGATCTGTCTTAGCCACAGGACTGGGCCCTAACTGCCTTCATCATCTCCTGCTCAAAGATTCCCATCCACATTTCAGGGACCATTCACGTTTGCTGCTTACTTACTCAGCTGTCCCAAATTACAAGCCAATGTATTAAGAAAACACAAAACTGGAGTGAGTTTACCCTGATTACATGAAGCTCGACTGCAATTTTAGGATGAGCAATGCAGTTTTTCATTTAATGCCTGGTGGTTTTTGTTGTTGCTTTGGTAATGTTCATGTGATTTCCAAGTCAGGGCAGTAGAAAGTTCTGCCTCTTCCAAAATTTTCTGCTTGGTGAGAGCAAATACAAAGGAATTCACTACAGGCATATCATAACTGGCACAGACCAACAAAGAATACATTATATTTAAAAATGTAACACAAAGGTGCTCTGAGGTTAAGCTCACCTATTATGGTCTCATGCTGACATGACATAAAATCAGTGGTAGAACAGCTTCTGTGAACCAAACTGAGGGAACAGGCCATTCGTTAAAATGTCATACTGAAACACTGGAAATAAGTGGCAATAGTTTAAATAGAAAGCAAAAATAGAATTGAGGGACAAAAACTTCCTTATTTAGCAATGCAATAACATTTACAACGTTTTGATAGTAGATGGTTAACCATCTTTTCCAGACAAAAAAACAGTCCATGACTTAATGAGAAAAGAGGAAATAAAGACAACCCCAATACAACAAAAGGAAAGGAAACACATTCTCCGTCTGTAAGGCTAAACTCAGCAAAAACATGTGTATCATCTAAATTTATGAACATAAAGCCAGATCGCATCTCTCATGAATACCTCTGCCCAACATGCCAACCTTACACAGGGAAACCTTAGGGGTTTTCTCTAGCATGTGTGCAGCATCCTATTATACAGAGCTGTAAAGGAAATAGTGCTAGAAGGGCAAAGCTGGGAAATGCAGCCAAGAAAATCATAGCCTAAAAGTTACAGTGATGACAGAAAGGTTTACTGCTTTCCTGCAGCTAAACAGGGAGTAGATGATACTTAGTCCTTTTCTATCCTATCAGTCTCCACTCCTGGGGACAGAATCTGAGTAAGATTGACCAAAGCAATCAAATAAAATGGAGACGTCATGCTGGAAGGGAAAGCATGGCTGGACAGACCAGAGGTCACAGACTGGATTGTGCCTCCAGAGCCTGTTAACTCTTCACTGTCTGAAAAGATAAATTGATTCTTCATACATTCAACTCCTATGCAGCAGGTCTGTGTTACCAAGTTAAATGCTAGAAATCACTTTTTTAAAATTGTTGAAGTTGATGCTGGTGTCCCTCACTAGGTTTTACAGATTTTGCCTAGGACAGCAAATTAGCTTTATAAAAAGCATTCCTGTAGGGTAAGTAAACAACAAAACTTTATTACAGAAGAGACACAACAAATTGAACAGTTCCTGAAAAAGAACCCAGGATTTTAGGTCCTTGCACATATTAGCTGATTCCCACAAGCATCTATCCCCTTACTGCAAAATAAAGCTTTACAGTTCCCAAGTGGTTTGCTGCATTGATGTGAAGATACTGAAAAGCAGGGCTAGAGGCTTCCTCACCAGACAGAGCACTAAGATCTGTACCAAAATGCAGTCTGATGGCAGGATGTAGGGTCCTTTCCTGTCCCCTAGCATACATATTCAAAGGGTCTAAAACATCAAGAATGTGCTCCAGAAGAGCTGAAGAGCCATCCAGTGATGCGATCTGACTCCAGGCTTGAATTTCCTTCATTTGCAAGGAGCTCTCAGCTGAAGAGAACTGGTAGTCATGACTAAACATAAATACCAGAGTTTGTGTTTACCAGCAAATTTCCATGATTCT
This sequence comes from Entomyzon cyanotis, assembly GCA_024500445.1. NCBI lineage: Eukaryota > Metazoa > Chordata > Aves > Passeriformes > Meliphagidae > Entomyzon > Entomyzon cyanotis. The sequence goes on from JAKEPQ010000756.1 coordinate 10,020,018, forward strand.
TTAGCTTGGATCAGGGCTAAATATGAAACCCAACTGAAGAAGTTATGGGTGAGGGCACTGATGTATAAGCAAGGCTGGCAAATGGAAAAGTGCAGCCCCAGAACTTACTACAAGTTGTTTCAATCTCAAACAGGCATCTCTGTTCAAAAACAGACTTTGGGTTTATTGGGTGCTTCTCCTGCCTCAGGCACTGTGGCAAACAGGACGATACTGAAACACTAATCCTTGATGTGCTCAATACAAAAGCATCCACAGCTGCAAAAAGCTACTGTAGGTGCTGGAAATAATAAACTTCAGGCATTTCTCCCATTCTTGTACATTAACCCTTAGATTTTTACTGGAGGATGAATGGAACCAAACCAAAGAACCAGGCTGTAAGTTTGCTCGTTGCATTAAAGGGTGGGAAAAGACCTCCTTTTAAAGCTTTCCTGAGGTCCAAATAAATACAGAACACTTTTTCATGGCACTAAGTCCTGGGGCAAGAAGCTGTGTGGAATGGAGTCACTCTCCAGAAGAAAAGTCTTTCACCCATCTGTTAAGAAGCACAGAAAAAATCTGGTAGCACATTCTGTTCCTCATAGATTTTGTACTTTGGTGTGGCCACATCAACAGATGTAAGATGTAAATAAAAAGGGTGAGAGATTAGACTCCCTTTGCTCCTGTGCAAACATGCACAATGAAAAGCAGTGTGGGGCAGGGGGAAGAAGTAAATTGTCATTCATGGTAGAAGGGGTAGGAAAAAAGAGATTGCAGTGCTTCTGTGAAATTCTCATGGCAGATTGTAAGAGACCCTTTTAAGCACAGCACTGAGACCTTCCTATGCTGGGATCCCATCATGCCCTATGGGCTCCGTGCGGCTCTAAGACCCTGCCACTCTCTATGATGCTCGTTCTTGCACATAGCTAGTGCTGTAGCAAAGAGTCATTTGACAAGGAACATGCATTTCTCAGAGCATTATTCCATGCTCAAACCTAATAAACCAGGAGTGAAATGGTGGCACAAACAATGCAAGAAAACTGCTCCCCTGGGAATCTTAATGGCACTGCCATGTACTTTTGAAACAGGCAGAAAAGTCAAGAGTGTATATATAATAAAATATAAGTGAGCTTTTGTAGAACAAGTCTGATAAAAATCCCCATCAATGTGTTCCCCACCCCCTTCAACAATTCAGTTATTTTAATCTTTGTCTCAACTTCCCCATGTTTCAAATAAAGCAGGAATTATGAATGCATTTTCTTTGACTTCAGGAACCAGGCAAGATCTTGACTCAGGACTTGGTGATTTGAAACAGCTATTTTGCTTCAGCATTAAGTCTGCGTAAACACAAAATGCTTTGGAAGCCACAATGCCATTGGCAATGTAATTCTTTCAATGTTATCTATTTGACATAAATCAAATCATTTCTGAAATGCACTGCCTGTCAGGCAAAACTATTCATGCATGATAAATATACTGGACACAAGATTACTGGCATTGTATTACTCCTTATTTCCTTCGTCATGGAAGCTCTGCATTCCTAGCAAACAGGAAAAAAATTGTACATATCTCATAAAGAAAGACCTTTCAACTATGTTTTTATGAAGCATTTCTGAGCACTTACTCAAAGTTTGGCATTAGTACAAGATTTGTTCCTGTTCTTCTTTCTCATAGAGTTATGAATTTATTTGCACAGTCCATAACCTACCTTCAAAATGACACAAAGAGAGAGCATCCCTCGCAACAAGCACAACCACAGGACAAGTAACAGCATGCATTATAAAGAAGGTGCATATCAGTCATTCCTGAGGTAATTCTAACTGTAACAAAATAAAAAACAAAGAAACTTTGAGGTAAGTGCACTAAGCTTCCTCTGAAATCTGTATACCTATATTCTGCTAATATATATACCTATATTCTGCCTTTCACAAGGCAAGACAGTGTCACATTTGAGCTTTGCTTTGCTGGCTTTTTGAACCCCAGCTTCTCATTAACCTCCTTGAAAACAAATACTTGTTCCTAGGAAGAAATATGTGCATATGTGCTGTGTTGCATACATGTGGTAAAGGCAGTACATCCTGGACAAAACAGAGCTTTGGATATCCAGGAAAAACAACTTAAACGCATGCCAGGCTAGCTCTTGGCCAGTGACATAATGTCTACCTATGCAGTTTGCAGACTGTGGAAATTTTGGCCTTACTGTGTGCAGTTCTTAACTCTGGGCACACATGACCAGAGTCTGACCCCCGGGGTGTTCACAATAGAAATCCTCCTGGTGATGGGAGGATATCAGGTCTGCACTAAGATGGCCTATCGCTATTCCTCATCTCCGTAAGCATGACAGAAGAATGGCCAAAGATGGGTTTGACAGATCATACAATCATAGAATAGTTTAGGTTGGAAAGGACTTCCAAAGGTCATTTAGTCCACCCCCTCCTGCAATGAACATCTTCAACTAGATTGGGTTGCTCAGAGCCCTGTCCAAGCTGGCCTTGAATGTTTCCAGGGATAAGGCCTCTACAACCTCCATAGGCAACTTGTTCCAGTGTTTCACAACACTCACTGTAAAAAAGCTTTTCCTTGTCTGAATAACCTCTTCTACTTTAAAACCACGAAAGTAATTTTTATGTGCTAGCAGTGGTCAAATGTAAACAAAGTCAGCTTTTGAGATAACTGAAGACAGTCTGTAAACACATTCTTCTAAGTTGTCCCACTGGCCACTTAGGAATGTGACTATTCACTGATCAAAGTTATTCTTAGGGGCTTTGCAAGGAGTTTTTTGAGAAAGGTAGTATGATTTAAACTCTTGGCTTTGTACTGACTAATAGTACAAGTGAGAATGATAAATATGCAGAATTCAGTTGTGGAGCAGAAGTCAAGCTGGCAACATCTGCTGACACAAACCTACCATTCAATCCTCTGACACAGGTGTATCAGATTCTCCCCTCATCGTTCATCACATCCCAGTCTATATTTCCTTTGAGGCTCATATGGAATACAGTAACAGTACGAGGAGTACAACAACAACATTTGTACCAGCAACTTACGCAAAATATCACATAACAATTTCTAAGCAGCTGAAAAAAATAGAGCTAAGATGTCTTTAAGGTAGTTTCTCATTACTGGCAATATGTCCACTTGTCGTTAGAAATCACGGTGAGAGAGCGAAGAGGCAGTCTCAATGTGAGATATAAGCAAGCTCTATTTATTTTACTATATTAGTGGCTTATATACTATTACAGGGTTTCTATTTATATCATACAGGTTACAATCTACATTCTTCTCACACATTCAGAGATCCTCCTTAGTTACTCCTTATGATTCTCATGAAATTTCTCTCACAGCTCAGAGGCACAGCTGTGCCTCTCAGGTTTCTTCTCATGGCACTTTTCCAGGGCTGGAAGTGGCTTGTTAGCTAAGACAGGTCTTGCTTGCCCTGGCACAAGCCTTATTTTGCATCATCCACTGACTGAAGGAAGTATTTGATTTTCCCATCTCATCACTGTGATTTCTTTAAACAGAGTAATTGTCACAATAATGCTCTGAAAGCATCTGTTCTGCTGTAGGGATGGACTGCAATAAAAGTCACTGCTGACTGAGGTGCCTGCCACCTCTACCACACCTCTGGAGACAATCTCATGCAGAAAGTCTCTCAAGTTGGTTCAGAAAGTTACTTAAGTTTCTCAATACAGTGAGCACAGCCACTGCCAAGCCAGTAGCCCCAGCCACGTCAACCAAGCTGGAGCAGCCCCTGGTCTGTGGGGGGCAAACTTCTCCAAGGAAAAGAGTCAGGTAAGATGGACCCCTGCAAAAGGCTAGCCAAGAAACTTCAGTGCGGCGGCTGAAGCTATCTTGCACATTTATGTTTTCTTCTCACCTTGTCAGGACCTCAACAACCTTCCTGGGGCTGCAAGGAGGAAGAAAGACAGCAAAGAAGACAGAGGCCAGGGCAGTCTGCAGGAAGACACAAAAATGATTGCCAGAAGAGAAAAAAGCTTCTTACATATGAAAGTTATTTTCCATTCTATTCAGAAGTAAATTCAGTCTTGTATCAGAAATCATTTTAAATACATGTCAGTCTCTGCTACCATTTTGGCAAAAGTGACATTTCCTTCTCAGCAGCCTTTCACGATTGTTTTTGTCCTGCTGGTTTCTGGGTTTCACCAGGTTGATCTGCCATGCGTTGCTGCTGAGCAGCACCCCTCTGAGCAGCACCCCTCTCAGCAGCATCCCTGTGATCCTCACAGGACCTCCGAGTCCTGGTTCTCATCTCCAGAGCAGAAGAAAGACGGTGGCCTGGACAGTGAGCCCTGGGAGAAGATGACTTCTAAGTGACATCAACCATGCCACTGCTAAGAAGGCACAGCAACAAAGCACACTCCACTGCCTCTTTTGTGTAGCCATTTAAAGTCTCCAGAGAAAGAAAAAAACCTTTCTTACCTACCATGTTCGATAGAACACTTATTACTGATGACCCAGGCTGAAATAAAACCTGTGCCAGAGAATGCAGGAGTGGAGGCAGATACGAACCATATACTGTTCTTCCTGGGATAAAGGGACACAAAACCCAGAAAAGCAAGACCAGAATTTTAAATTTTAAAAATTGCACCAGGATTTGTAAATCTGGTAGAACTGCGGGATTTTTACCATTCTGATTCATAAAACAGTGATTTTCATCGCAAGGGTAAAGGGACTATTTATATTTAGTGTGTATTTAGGATTTATTGGCAGGATTTGTACTGTAAAGGTGTGGATGGATTTGTACGTCTAATTTCTGACTTATAAAAGGTTTTGAAAACTTTTGAGTGGTAAATCCAATTAAATTTTAATGTCATGATTTAAAATCAGGCAATCCTGTCCCTCACATTTTGAACCATGTCACATCCTCATGAGCGGAATAGTGAGAGTGCCTTGTCATTGAATGAAGTTGTCCGGAAAAGACTCAGGTGTCATGGAGATGGGGGAGACAAGGAGCACGGCTTCCAGCCAGGGTGTTGGAGAAGAATGATGGCACTGAGGTCTTAAACTTTTTTTCAGTATCTTCTTCACTTGCATATCACCACCTCTCCTGAGCCACAGCGGAGAAGCAGCCAGGGCTCTTAGTCCCCAAGGGGTGATGGAAGACTACCTCCTCCTTTGGACCCAGCTGTGTCCCCTTGTCCCAGCTCATCCAGGGCAGCAGATGGACAGGAAGGAAAAGATCTGGTGGGTGATCAGCCCAGGGTTTTGTAGCAATGTGGGGTTTTAGGATTCCATGTGCTCTCTTTGTTCCCCTGCCTTGTATGCTATTGGTTCATTTTAAAATACGCACTGTGCTGTACCTGAAAACCTATTGGTGTGTACCCTCCTGCCAATCTTCCCTTCGTCCTCCTGGGACTGGCTCAGAGAGAGCCAGCATCCGCCCCCTCTTCTTCCCCTTAAAACCCAGAGCCTGGATCAGAGAGGGGTCTCCTCTCTGAGCTGGCAGCCCTTACCCTGTCTCTGCCTGTCCTCCCCCCTTCTCCTCCCCTGCAACCCCCTTTTCCCCATATCCCAAATAAACCTCCCTGCCAGAACAGAGATGGAGTCCAGTTCTTTTCTTCGTCTCACTATATTCCTGCTGAATTGACGTGGTTTGGAGACTCACGCCATGCCGCGGAACCTCGGGGGCTGGGCACACCAGATCCGGTGGGATTACACGGACCAGAGACCCCGATCTGGGCGGGAGCTGCCCTATGCAGCCCCCTGGACCCTGCTACATTAGGGTTTGTGACAGCTGTCTGGGAAACATGACTGTCTCCAGGCTGATGAACGCAATGGCACCTCTCAGCATTTTGACTCTGATGAAGAACCTTTTCCATCTTTCTCTGCCTGGATCAGGGCACCCTAAACATGGAGTGAGGCAGCACAGTTTTACTGTCCCTGTGTTGAACACAGCTGGTTCCTCCAGCTGTGCCTTGGGGACAGCCTTGGGGACAGCCTTGGGAGGGGAACAATGAGAAAGACAGCCCTGAGAGCCCTAAGGGGCAGAGGGGCTCCAGGTGCCCCAGCAGAGAGCCTCTGCAGCCCCTGGAGAGCCCACGCTGGGGCAGGTATCCACTCTGCAGCTGTGCAGCCTGTGCTGGAGCAGGATATGCCCTGAAAGAAGTGCAGCCTATGGGAAGGACCCATTCTGGAGCAAGTTTGTCCTGAAGGACTGCAGCCCATGGAAAGCACTCACTGCACCCTGGGAAAAGTGTAGAGGAAGGTCAGAGAGGAGCTTCCATGGAACAAGTGAAACCCCCCTCCCACCCCCACACCCCCCATCCCCAAAATCCCCCTGCACTGCTCAGATGAGCTGGGGATAATGGAGTGAAGTTGAGCCTGGGAAGATGGAAAATGGCAGAGGTAAGGTGTTTCAATTTTTGTGCTTGTTACCATCCAACTCTATTCTAACTAGCAATAAATTAATTTTCCCCAGTTCAAGCCTGTTATGCCCATGATGGTAACTGGTAAGTGATCTCCTTGTCCTCACGTTAACCCAAGAGCTTTTTCATGTTATTTTCTTCTACCTGTCACCTTTTGAAGAGTGGGAGTGAGAGAGAAGTTTGGTGGGCATCTGGTAGCTGGCCAAAGTCAACCCAGCAGAGAAACACAGGAGGTGCTGGCACAATTGTTGATGTTGCAGCAACCAGGCTATCATTTTTCCCTGACTAAAGTTTCACATTTCATAATTCTTCCTTGCCACTCTCTCAGTATTTTTACTTGCTAGGCTAATTATGAGTTTATATTTTAGAGAAAGACAGCAACTACTGTTTCTGATGTTTGAAACAACTAATGCAAGAAAAAAGAATTCAAAGTACTTAACTATCCACAAGAAATTAGCTGACTACAGTAATGTTAAAAATAACCGGTATCATTTGGATTTTAACTAGAGTCTGTTTTCTGCATTCAAATTTGCCAATCAGTTTCTAAGTCTTCTGTGTCAGCAGCTAGAATAACCTGTTTCTTTTCAAACAATGAAAATGACCTTTAAAGAAATCAAATTTCGACTTCAGGGCCAACTGTCTGCAGGGTAAGGTCAGGGATGGAGTCCACTAGCTGTGCAAGGCCCTGACAATCTGCATCTGACAAAGATTTGCATAGAAATCCAGCTAGAGGAGGAAGGGACCAAATATCAGGAGAAATGGGTTGTGAGTGGTGACACAGTTCCAACCCTTGCTCATTTAAAATGTCAGGACGACTCACTGCATCTCACGGTGCCTCACTGCAAACATGGCAGGGGGAGAAATTATTTTCTGCTGTTTCCAACAGGAGCTATAAAGCAGTACCTGGGATTGTGAGCAGCTATGGGATTGTGAGCAGCATGAAATGTGGAGGTAATTCCAATTTAATTTCACTCTTAAATTCTGCCAAAGTGCATCCAGCAAACAGGGAATATTCTTTATCAAGACTAACAGTACCATAGCGTTTCAGCTAAGACTATGAACCTAATCAGCCAGGGAAAAAAACTATAAAAAGGACTGTACACAGATGCTCACAGATCTGAGAGTACATGAATCCTTCAATGTATTTATAGGCTGAGCTGACAACAGCTTGCCCAAGGCTGCCTGAGACTGACATCAGTGTCAGACTCAAGGATATACCTGTGACTTTCACTAGACCTCATCCAGTGCTTTAACTTGAATTCTCTCTTTGATACTTTCAAAAATGAACTGACGGAGGCAATCCCAGTATCATCTGATATAATTCTTATGAATCACAAAAACTATAGTCTGGCTGGAACATGTGTTTCTTTCCCATGCATCAGAAATAATGGCAATGTAGAGAATCCCCAGCAAACCACTGCCTTGGTGAAACAATTAATTGCTAACGTTCAAAAGATTTAATAGGAGTAAAAGTCCCGCTAACAGACATACAATTGTACAATTAAGTTTTATGTTTCAACAAAGAAACCTCATTCACACTAAAATATTGGGTGATTTGTATTTTCTCGTTCAATGAATCATTTAACAGATTGCTGAATACATTGTTTAAATATTGCTGAATACATTGTTTAAATATGCAAATCATCTGGGCATTTTGTAATATTTCTCCAAGGGCTTTTTCCCAGTAGTTCTCACCAGATCATGCAAATTACAAGTGATTCAGAAAAGGAAGCATTATAATATTTTAATTGACAGAGTGTTTATTTTGGTTCCAGTTCTTTTACATTTTCTCTCTCAGATAACTAGAAACACATGACCTCCTGGAATCCCCACATTCTGTGGAGTTCATAACAAAATCAAGTATTAGGAGAGATGGAATGCAGGAAATGAAGTGGTTTATGTAGATAAAATGAGCTGACTTGGGGAATGCAAATCATCCTCAATTACACTCCACAGTCTGTCCTGTACACATAATTTCCATGATAAATTATGAGCTGTAATGGACATTAATGCATTGCTTGCACAGCATCCCCAGAACTTCATTTTGCCTGTCCCCACATTCTTCTTGGATGCTTCCCAGGGGCCTGGGGGCAGCATAGGGATGGCCACCACCTCAGGGCTTGGGCTGGGCGCAGCCAAACCTAATTTCCATGAAGCAGTCCAGACTTGATGCTCAGGGAATCTAATGTTCCACCCCAAAGCCACAAAAAGGAAAGGAGGTCTTCTTCTTCGCCGTAACTGTCTCCTGAGAGTGACTCTTTAATTACCCTACTTAACAATCAGCTGTCCAAAATCTGAATCTCCTGGCCAGAAAAGGGAAAAACAAAGAACAAACAACGGGGCAAAAATAGGCAGCTTTTTACTTAACGATTCACATTCTTACGTGGTGAAAAGGGCAATGACTGTGTACCTGCATTACAGAGTAACATTAGACACAACATTGCTTTTTTTCCCAATTTTCTTTCAGCTCAAACAGTTTCCTTCAGCTTCCTTCTCCTGCCTCTGCAAGGCAAACCCTACAGGGGCAGATTTGGGTATGCTGCCTTCAGCTCTCCTGCATTTCACTTCAATCAGAATCCAGAAGGAGCCCTGCAGCATGGTGTGAGCTCTGCTACCCCATGCATTATTTCAGCAGGAAATATTTACAAATTGGAGAATAGGGGTGTTGGAGGTTGGGGGGCATTGGAATTTTTTCTCCATCCCTGTTACTAAGCAACCAATGTCTGGGTGATTAGAGCCATCAAATCTTTTGTAAGAGACAAAAGGGTGTGCTAGGTGAGGCAAGGGGACGAGGCAGCCGGCTGTTGGGACTGGCACTCGTCCGCCGGAGGAAAACGAGCTGCTTTTGCTTCTGGCTGCGACCGCAGGAGATCCAACTGTGCTCTGCCTTCTCCTTCTGGCTGGGTGAGCTTTTGGCTGGGAAAAATCCAACACTTGCCCCCGTTGGGAACGCGCACCTTTCCCAGCTGCGCATTGCTGCAGCTGCCGGGGAGTCCAGCTGTCCCTGCTGCCCGCCCCGCTTTTGCCGCATGAGACCACAGCGTCTGCCACGACTGCACAGTCCCTGTCACCTCGCTGGCTGCCTGAGAGAGAGAGCCAGCCCCTGCCCCCCCGCCGCCCCGCTCGCCGCTCCAAGCCGCCTGCCTGCCTGCCTGCTTCTCAGCCCGTCCACCATTACCAGCTCTGTGAGGCTGACCTGACCTCTGCGCCACAGCGCCACCTGCAGCCACTCAGGAGTCATCGCACCTGCCCTGCCTGGCCAGGAACTCAACAGCGCCCCTGCTGCTTGCAACCATGATTATACCACACAGGAAAGTGCTCGGCAGCTCAAAAACTCATCTGCTATTGGTTTTCTGGTTCTATTTGTTGCTGTTATTCTTGTTATTGCTTGTTTATAGATACTAGTAAAGAACTGTTATTCCTTTTTCCCATACCTTTGCCTGAAAGCCCTTGATTTCAAAATTAAAATAATTCGGAGGGAGGGGAAATCACATTCTCTGTCCTAAAGGAGGGTTCCACCTCTCTTAGCAGACACCTCTCTTTCAAACCAAGACAAGGGGCAACTTCCTTCTTAGAAAGTGTAATAGATTTTTTAATAATGCATGAATGCAACATGGAAGAATCTGCAACTTTACATCCTGGATTTAACAGGCCAGTTCTCACTCCTCATCCACATAGAAGGACCTGAAATTTCTGCTTCTAACCAATTTCTTTCTAAAAACTGAACTTAGACCAAGCAGGTGTTTTTCTCTCTTTTGCTTTCTTTGACATTAACTTGCAACACCACATCTTTATATTTTTGTTGAAGAAAAGAAAAAATTGTAGCATTTGTATCATAATTATTTTTCCTCTGGCAGTAGTTTGTATTCTGGTATTAAAATGGTGGTCACAGTCTACAGTGACACACTCTCACAAAATGGATCCTTACAAAGCTATTGGTGGAGAAAGCCACTGATAGGAAGACTTCCCTGTTCTTCTACCAGATTACACCTGCAAAATGCATTACTCCTGTTTTAGTTAGAAAACAGATGATAGGACTTCTTTTGGTAAACTGGTGCCCCTGTGTACATTGGGGTTCTCAGCAAGTGCAGAAGTCTTACAAGCTTAGAGGACTTGGGGTGAGGGGCACAAATCTCTGCAAATTAACATTTATTTTTGACACGTTACTTTGCTAATGAATTCTGCAGAAAGTTACACAATTGACCTGTTCTCTGCAGCACTGATGAAGCTTTATCCTTTTTTACCTAAAGATTTAAAAATATTTACCAGCAGAGAACTAATTGACTCTGTGGAGAACAAACCTAATTCTACTTTCTTTGGAACATCAGGAAAATAATTCCAGATGCATACCACCTCACAAGCAGGAATATACGCAGTTGTTACCCTCTAGCATTTCTGAAGTAATTTGATTACTTTTATTTTTCATGAAAGATGGAGTAATTTTATATATATTTTTATTATTTCCTATTTGGCAAAACAGAGGTTAACTGATTTACCTTCTACTCAGCCCTAAAACATGTCCTGTCACTCTCATCTGCAAGCATATGCCTTAATTTATATTTTCTTCAAGCATGCATTATAAATAGACTCCTACAGAGCTATTGTGTGTGCAGAGATCCTTATACACGCCAGCCTCTGCCAGCTTTCAGAGGGAGTAGGCAATTCTTAAGTGTCCTGGTTTAAACAGACCACAAAAAAGGATTCATTTCTGTAGCACTGGGGAACAAAGGCAACAATCTCCTTATGTGGTGTTCAAAAAATCTTCTAGTAATGGGAACACAAGCCTTTTTATACCCTCCACCTTGGGCAGAGTAGGTGCAGATTGGCTGCGCACCTATCAACCATGCACCTTCCCAGCCAATCACCATACAGTGTCCACGTGTCTCGCTGACCAATCCCTGCCTCTCACAGGAGATTTTACAATTTGCTTTAGTATTCTAGCAATTATCACTTTAGTAAGGGGATGTAAATGTCTTGCATCAGAGAATTTGCATCTGCTAACCTACCTGTGTTGCACCTGTCCTGTTGTTTCCAAAGCAGGAATTTAATTCCACAGATGATCCAGGTTATAGCTAATTGTAAGTGTTCTGTCACTGAACTGTGTGGGAGATAGCTGTTGAGTCCGCCCAAACACATGGAGATCCAGAGGGATCTCGACAAGCTTAAGAAGTGGCCCATGGCAATCTCATGAGGGTTAACAAGATCAAGGGTAAGATGCTGCACCTAGGTCAGGGCAACCTGCCGTATCAGCCCAGGCTGGGGATGAACAGATCCAGAGAATCCCTACAAGAAGGACTTGGGAATGCTGGTGGGTGAGAGGCTGGACATGCGCTGGCCACATGTACTGGGAGCCCAGAAACCCCCCATGTGCTGGGCTGCATCCAAAGCCCCCTGGACAGCAGGGGAGGGAGGGGATTCTGCCCCTCTGCTCTGCTCTGCTCTGCTCTGGTGAGACCCCACCTGCAGTGCTGCATCCAGCTCTGGGGTCCCAGCTCACTATTGGAGCCAGTGCAGAGGAGGCCACCAAGTAGATCAGAGGGATGGAGCACCTCACCTACAAGGAACAGCTGGGAGAATTGGGATTGTTCAGCCTGGAGAAGAGAAAGCTTTGGGGTGACCTAATTGTGGCCTTTCAGCACCTGAAGGGAGCCTACAGGAAAGATGGAGAGAGACTATTTACAAGGGTGTGGAGTGACAGGACAAGGGGGAATAGCTTCAAACTGACAGACAGTAGGGTTAGATTAGATATGAGGAAGAAACTGTTCCCTGTGAGGGTGATGAGGCACTGGAACAGGTTGCCCAGAGAAGTTGTGGATGCTGCATCCCCGGAAGTGTTCAAGACCAGTTTGGATGTTGCTCTGAGCAACCTGGCCTAGTGAAAGGTGTCCCTGCCCACGGCAGGGGAACTAGATGGTCTTTAATGTCCCTTCCAACCCGAACCATTCTATGTAGCCAATTCACTGGAAACTGCCAGATGTGGGCTACATATTACAATATTCACTGTTCAGCATCCTGGAATTAAGTGACTAGACTCAAACTGTACCAGCCTTACATCAAAGCAGCTCTCTTGGATGCAAACTCTGCAATCTTGTGTTTAGTATATGACTTTGCTTCAGGTTATAAATAGAGATTACACTGATTTGTAACCGCACAGTTTGAGAGCTTAAGACATTCAGGGGAGTTATAATAAAATTTATACCCACGTGATCAGTTCAGAAATACTGCTGCAAGATCAGCAGTGAAATTATTTGATACCTTTGGTCCATTTTCTGAACTGAAAGAGATCCAGCTCTCAGTAGCCATAACTGGCCATTGAGCCACCATAACCAATGCCTATCTTGAGGCTGACTGGTCAAGTAAGCAGAAGAATTGAAAAGAAAACACCATGTCTGCTCAGCTGGAGGAAAGGATGGCATTACCCCTAGAAAGGTGACAGTTCCACAATCTCCTCCACCACAGTTCATGAAATATGGCATGAAGCTTCCCATTGATTTCCTGGGAGCTGTACTGGGACCCAGGTTACGGACCAAGCAGATTTTAAAAGTTCATTACGAATGAAACACAAAAAACCCCCCCCAAAGAAACAACAATAACAAAAAACCCCTCTACGTGGTTCACAGCAAACCCATATACTCTCAGAGCAATCACTTGCACTTACAAAATAAATAGTATTTTGAACAACACTTTGGCTATTGTAAAACAATTCAAGAAATATTACAATATGCTTCAGTATAAAACTACTCTGGCTCCCACTAAACACGAAGGCTTTCAGGAACTTGTACCACATTGGAAAAGTCATTCAGGTTCAGACATCACACTATTTTGCAGTAGATGCTTCTTTCCTATGCCCTGTTCCTTGTGAAACACTACCTAGCAGATTATCTGAAATTATCTGAAATTATTCCTTCCTGAAATGCTGACCACTCTGGAGTAAAACGCTGCCTTCTGTCATGGGTTTGAGAGTGGACATTGGCAGGAGGACGCACAAAAAGAGGGCAACCAGGCTCCAAGCTTAAAGTTGCAAAAAGTGTTTAACTACCTAACAGAATTGGAGGATAAATGCAGGCAAAAATAAACTTTTCATACAGTTTTTGTTCACTTCCCCCTCCCTCTTACGAACCTATAGTATTCACCCCCTTTCCTCCTTTACAATCCACAAGCCAGGTGGGGGGGGGGGCAGGGTGTGGGGTCTCTTTTCAGTCTACAGAGCAGATTCTCAAATTTATTCATCACTACAATTCTTCTACTACAAATACTCTTTATCTCTACTAGTTTCTCTCTCTCTCCAGACAGTTTTCTGCTCTCACCCCCACGCTCTTAAGAAGCAGTCTCTGCACTCAACCCCCCCCTTCCCTCTTTCCAAACCAGCAACATAGACAGGGGGCAGGTTGAGGGGTCCTCTGGTCAGTCCAATCAGGAAAAGAGGTTCTCTACTTAGCCATCGGGTCCTTCCCACAAGAGACAGTCCTCTGGGAACTTCTTTGGCATGGGTCCAATCTCACGAGCAACATCCCACCCAAATTCTGCTGCAACATGAGTCTCTTGGTCCATAAGGTGCTATGCAGACTCTCCCGAGCTGAGGCCAGGCTGCTTCCATTCCAGGAGCAAGGCCTTTCTCTCCTTTGCAAGGCCTTTGCAGTTTTAATTCTTAGATGAGACTCCCACTGGTTCACAGTCTTTTCCAGGCATCCACCTGCTCCTCTGGCGTGGGCTGTGGGTGAATTTCTGCATCCTTATGGACTCCATGGGCTGCAGGAGACACTTCTTGCTCCCCCATAGCTTCCACCACGGCTAGCAGAAAGTTTCAGCTCCGGTGCCAGGAGCACTGGAGCACCCCTTTCTCCCCCCTTCTTCACTGACCTTGGCACTCTCCATGCTGTTCTCCCTCACATATTTTCACCTCTACCTCCTCCTCCTCCAACTACAAAGAAGTGAAAGAAGTGTGTGCCTGCTTTGTTTTGAATTTTTCTTAAATATGTTTTCACAGAGACGTAACCAGCACCTCCAATTGGCCCAAACTTGGCTGGCAGCATGTCCATCACCTTCAGAGCCATCAGAGATTGGCTCTGCTGGACTTGATGTAAAAACTTCCAGAACTTGCTCTCAGGACACACAGGAGCCATCTTTGTGCCACTCCCCACCCCTCAGACACCTCCCTAGGCCTACTACAACAGCTTCTGAAGGGTCCAAATTTCTCCTAGATGTTAAAAACACTTCACTGATGTTTTGGGCCAATCAAAACCACCACACTTCTCTTCCTCCTTGCTGCCCTGATGAGATGCAGTGTGAGACCTTGGGGATGAGTGGTGTCTTGGTTTGAAAGAGAGGTGTCTGCTAAGAGAGGTGGAACCCTCCTTTAGGACAGAGAATGTGATTTCCCCTCCCTCCGAATTATTTTAATTTTGAAATCAAGGGCTTTCAGGCAAAGGTATGGGAAAAAGGAATAACAGTTCTTTACTAGTATCTATAAACAAGCAAAAACAAGAATAACAACAAATAGAACCAGAAAACCAATAGCAGATGAGTTTTTGAGCTGCCGAGCACTTCCCTGTGTGGTATAATCATGGTTGCAAGCAGCAGGGGCGCTGTTGAGTTCCTGGCCAGGCAGGGCAGGTGCGATGACTCCTGAGTGGCTGCAGGTGGCGCTGTGGCACAGGGTCAGGTCAGCCTCACAGAGCTGGTAATGGCGGAGGGCTGAGAAGCAGGCAGGCAGGCAGCTCGGAGCAGCAAAAGTGGGCCGGCAGGGGCAAGGGGGCTGGCTCTCCCTGGCTAACCAGCAAGGCAGCAAAGACTCTGCAGTCACAGCAGACATCACGGTCTCGTGTGGCAAAGCGGGGCGGGCGGCAAGGACAGCCGGACTCCCTGGCAGCTGCCGCGAGAAACGCAGCCGGGAAAACGTGCACTTCCCAGTGAGAAAGAGGTTGAATCAAAGCTCACCCAGCTAGGACGAGAAAGACAGAGCACAGTTGGATCTCCTGCGGTTGCAGCCAGAAACAAAGAGTAGTTTCTCCTTCCGGTGGCTGACGACGAGAGTGCCAATCTCCAACCGCCGGCTCCTTCCTTCCCCTGCCCTGCCCAGCACACCCTTTTGTCTCTTACAAAAGAGTTGATGGCTCTAATCACCCAGGTATTTGTTGCTTAGTAACAGGGCTGGAGAAAAAATTCCAATGTCCCCCAATCTCCAACAAGTGGTCACCTCCGTGTGGGCATGGGTAAACCAGGCACACAGAGGGGTGAATTTCCTTTCCATGCGCTGTTTGAGGTGGATGATGATAGAAGGAAGATCCCTAGGAACTGGCTCTTATATTTCACAGAATGGGTCAGGTTGGAAGGGACCACTGCGGGCCATCTGGTCCAGCCTCCCTGCTTAAGCAGGCTCATCCCAGAGCACATGGCACAGGATTACATCCAGATGGTTCAGGAACATCTCCAGTGAGGGAGACTCCACAACCTCTCTGGGTGATCTGTTCCAGTGTGTGGTCACTGTACAAGAAAGAAGTTCATCCTCATGTTCAAGTGGAACTTCCTGTGCATCCTGTTTTTGCCCGTTGCCTCTTGTCCCATTGCTGGGCACCATCAAGCAGTGCCTGGTCTATGTTCTGACCTCTCCCTGCAGACACTAACAGACATTGATAAGGTTCCCTCTCAGTCATCTCTTCACAAGGCTGAACAGGCTCAGCTCCCTCAGCCTCTCCTCATAAGAGAGATGCTTCATCCCTTCATCATCTCTGCAATCTCCACAGGACCCGCTCCAGGAGCTCCATGTCTCTCTTGCCCTGAGACCAGAACTAGACACAGCACTCCAGATATGCCTCACCGGGGCTGAGTAGAAACGCCAGGAAGACAACCTCTGCTGGCCCTTTCCTGCCCCTCCTTGAACACAAAACACCCCTGGAGGAGGCAGACACTTCACCATCACCCCTCATTTCTCCTGTCTCCCTGCTGAGCCCTGCCATCACCTGCCACCTTCATGAGCTCCTCCAGACAGACAGCTCACCATGAACTAATACCATTATGTAAATTAAACTAAACCAAACCATTGGCAGAGCTCTAAATGGCAAGAAGCAGGCACAACTGATTTGCCGGGGAATAATTAAATACTTTGAGAATTCAAAAAGAAGCCGAACATTAAATTCACCTGAATCTGGGTGGGAGAGGCTTTAAATCAAGGCAATGTCTTCTTAAAGTTGTTTGATTCATGCAGTAAGCCCTGGAGAAGGTAATCCCCTTCAGCAGACAGTTTCTGAAGAAATTTCTATGGACCATTTACCGTACAAAGTTGGATATTATAATATCCTGGTTCACAAACAGGTGGAAGAATGCCACAAGGATTCCACACTGATACTGCATTGCTACAATGATGGGGCTCCAACCATCATTTCCATCTATTTTATTTCACAGATTTAAATGGCACACATGAACCATGCATCAACCATTGCTGTGCACATAGACCAGAGGCATTTATTACCAGTCCAGTTCCACACCCTCAACAAGATTCCAATTCACTTCAAGAAAGGAAGATATATCAAGCTGCCATTTTCATGACGACCGGAAATCTGCTTACAGACTACACAAATTAAGCCTGAGACACACATAGAAAGGCAGATTTAAACATTTTTAAAAGACAGTCTTGAAAATACTTTTCCAAAAGTAGAACTAAAAAAAATACATTTTAGAGATATAAATATGCTATGAAAAATATGCTAAACACCTTAAGATAATGAATATATTGTTAGTGAAATATATTTCAAACAGGACAGAACTTATTTTAACTCTCTTCTTGACCTTTATTTGAGAAGATGCTCTGAAACACTATGTATTTTATATTACATCTGATGGCACTAATTCAAAACTAATTCAAATGACTTTTCAACCTATTTTCAACCTGTATTTCAAACTGTATCAGAGATCACAGTACAATCCAAACCCCTGCTCCCTCCCCAACCTAATTTGCCATCTTGGATGGCTTTCAAAAATAGAAATGCAGTCACATCTGATTAAGAGTTTATTTATTACTGCTAGACATTTCATGGTCTAGCAGAAATAATGTAAAGCTGTTAGCAGAAAGCATAGAAGGCTCAAGAATCAGAGTAATTGAGCAATGGCTTTTTGAGGAGTTGGTGTGGGGTGTTTTGTTATTTTCTTTGGTTTGGGTTTTTTAATGAACAGGAAAGACACACGTTGCCAAGCCTAGAAAGTCAGGAAGTAAGTGCACTAAAGTCAGCGTACAACAAAGACATGCAGTTTTTCAATACAGGGGGTAAGATTTTGGTCACAAAAAGAAAGTGTCCCAGGGGTGACTCCACAGAAAAAGCCTGGGGTGACTCCACAGAAGACTGCCTGCAAAAAGCCTGAGTCATTTGAGGCCTCCTGAAATGTTTCCTCTGGAAGTAAGTCTCTTGCTGAATACCTGAAAATGGGATCTGGGATCCCTAAACATTTTTGAACATAGGGGCTAGAAAGCACTTTCTGTTTTTTAATAGATCATGTCTCTTTGTATTGTCACTGAATTCCTGAAACAATAAGAATGACACTTAATTAGTAAGCTGACTTTTTAATGTGTTAATACCACAGAAGAACATATCTTGTTTGTGTTCAGGTAAGTTATGCCACAGAAAACAAGAAAAAAGCACCCCTGCAGTGCCTTACTAGTTGTTGTTTGTCCTGCCCAAGGAGAAGGCACACTCATTTCTCTGGCCCTTGGGCTTCTAGTTTGAGCTATTCAACCAGTATTTCACCTGGCACCAGCTGTGATGAATTTTGGTTGTAATCAGTAACAGCTGGCATGAAGCCAGCAACACATTTTATATGAGCTGGTAAGGATTTTTGGCCAGCAGAGGCCCACGGCACTTGCAGGTCTGCAATCTCCCAGAGCAATCTTCCCTGGAATGACATGGAGAAAAGGGCTGGGATCCAGCTCACGGGGATGGGACTGTCCGAAAAAAAGCTACAAAGATAGGGAAAGGCCATGAGGGGAAGCCATATGAGGTGTGCCTGAGGTCATTTGGTCTGTTCAGCCTGAAGAAGACACTGAGGAGAGACCTCATTGCAGTCTACAGCTTCCTTGTTAGGGGAAGTGAAGGGGCAGACACTGATTTCTGCTCTGTGGCGACCAGTAATCGCACCCGAGGGAATGGCATAAAGTCAAGTCAGGGAAGTTTAAGTTAGATGTTAGGAAAATATCTAACTCGCAGGCATTACAGCCTGACCCGCTCAAGGGCTGCAGCTGTACCTTTCCTCAGGAAGGCAGATCCATGCCTCCACACATCCCTATGGCACCAGAGGCATAGCATCACCCCCTTGGGCAACAGCAGTGCTGACACTAAGCCTGTGTGAAAAAGAGAAAGGTGAGCTTTTTCCTTCTAACAGTTAAGGTCCTACAGCGGATATACAGCTCTTTCAAGCCCAGACTTTTTTTATTTCACCTCCTGTGCCTGTTTGGAGCTGGAGTGTGAGAGCAAACACCTGGCGTGGGGAGCTCTTTCAAGAGATGTGCTTGTGACTGAGGCCTTTGTGTTGTTGCAGTTGTCACGAGAGCTTTCCAAGTCCATGGCAGGCCAGGAAGGTAAGACAGAGACAAAAAGTAAAATCAGCCAGCTATTTTCAGGGGAAGAAGCTACAAAATAGGGGCCAGTTTGAAGTTCTGCCTCAGGCAACTTATTAACTAGGTCAGAGGACAAAATCCACAGCTGAAGATTTGAATTCACAGGGGTAGAAACCTTCAATCCCAGTTTTCTGGCACAGGAAGCTAGACAGAAAGTGTGGTGGTTTTGATTGGCCCAAAACATCAGTACAGTATTTTTAACATCTAGGAGAAATTTGGACCCCCCGGAAGCTGTTGTGGTAGGCCTGGGGAGGTGTCTCAGGGGTGGGGAGTGGCACAAAGATGGCTCCTGTGTGTCCTGAGTGAAAGTTCTGGAAGTCTTTACATCAAGTCCAGCAGAGCCAATCTCTGATGGCTCTGAGAGTCATGGACATGCTACTGGCCAAGTTTGGGCCAATTGGAGGTGTTGGTTATGCCTTTGTGAAAACATATTTAAGAAGAAATCAAAACAAGCAGGCACGCACTTCTTTCACTTCTTTGTAGTTGGAGGAGGAGGAGGTAGAGGTGAAAATATGTGAGGGAGAACAGCATGGAGACATGAAGGTCAGTGAAGAAGGTGGGGAAGGAGGGGCTCCCAGTGCCAGAGCTGAAAACTCTCTGCTAGCTGTGCTGAAGACTATGGGTGGAGCAGGTGGTCCCCCTGCAGCCCATGGAGTCCACAGGAGTGCAGAAATCCACCCACAGCCCACGCCAGAGGAGCAGGTGGATGCCTGGAAAAGACTGTGAACCAGTGGGAGTCTCATCTAAGAGTTAAAACTGCAAAAGGCCTTGCAAGGGAGAGAAAGGCCTTGCTCCTGGCATGGAAGCAGCCTGGCCTCGGCTTAGGAGAGTCTGCACAGCACCCTATGGACAAAAAGACTCATGTTGCAGCAGAATTCGGGTGGGATGTTGCTCGTGAGATTGGACCCACGCCAAAGAAGTTCCCAGAGGACTGTCTCTTGTGGGAAGGACCCCTGACTAAGTAGAGAACCCCCCTCTCCCTGATTGGACTGACCAGAAAACACCCCTCACCCTGCCCCCTGTCTGTGCTGTTGGTTTGGAAAGAGGGAAGGGGGTTGAGTAGACTGCTTCTTAAGAGAGTGGGGGGTGAGAGCAGGAGAACTGTCTGGAGAGAGGGAGAGATAAGTAGAGATAAAGAGTATTTGTAGTGGAAGAATTGTAGTGATTAATAGATTTAAGAACCTGCTCTGTGGACTGAGAGAATGCCCCACACCCTGCCCCCTACCCAGCTTGTTGGTTATGAAAGAGGAAAGGGGGTGAATACTACGGATTCATAAGAGGGAGGGGGGAATGAACAAAATAATGTATGAAAAGTTTATTTTTGCCTTGCATTTATCCTCCAATTCTGTTAGGTAATTAAATCACCTTTTTTGCAACTTTAAGCTTGGAGCCTGCTTGCCTTTTTCCTTTTTCGTGCGCCCTCCTGGCAATGTCGTATCTAAAACCCATGACAGAACGTTTTGTGTTGTTCTTGCAAAGCCAATATGAGGATTTTGCTGACAATAGCTAGGAAAAAGGTACTTCTCACACCTGAGAATGGCCAAAGAAGTACAGGAAATCCTTATAGCAGCAGAGCTCCTGCAGTTCTTCTGGACAGGCTAGAGACAGCCTGAAAGAATTTGTTCACCAGTTTTGGAGAAAAGTCTCCTAACTCTTCTTATGCTGGACCATATTTCCAGTCAGTGTCTGCCCGTACAAACCAAGTGACTTGAGGATTTTGCCCTGCTAATTGAGTTTGTATCTCATAACACAAGTTGAAAAAAAAAAAAAAGTGATAAAAATATTGCACCAGATATAGCAGTCCTTTCCCTAGTTAGGAAGGAGCTGTTAGTTATGGCACGCATTAAAACCATTAAACACAAGTGACAAATAACAGTAATAAATCAGCTGACTTGTTTGACACATCCCCACATCCTGGGGGGTTTTTTGTGAGCACTACAAGTATTCATCCTGGGGAAAAGGGCATCTCATTAAAAAGCTCTATAAGCTCTATCAGCAACTGCAACGTATGTTAAATTACTGATACACAATGAAGTCAAAATGGAAAGCCTCATTGAGGGATAGGTCCTTCAGATTTAAATGAGGGCTGTCCACCAGTGATGGGCAACAGGGTCAGACAACCAAGGATGCTTGGGGGAAGAGCTCACAGTGCAAACTGTGATTTATGAAGCACAAATGCCCTGAAAAATTCTCCTTAACTCCAGCATAAAATGAGCCAAAGAAGGCAAGCACCCAGCAGCAGTTCATCTGCAATACAGCCCTGCTCTCAAAGGATTTTGATTGTATCCATACCTGACAGATTTCAAATGACATGGAGATAAACTAGATGTTATTTTTCTGGATTCCTAAAAGCATCTGATGGTCATGGACACTGAGAAGACAGCCCAGGGAGAAGCCCTGGGCTGGCAATCTGACATGGTTTAGACCCTGGCCAAACACCAAGGTACCCACCGCATCTACTCGCTCACTCTCTCCCCTGCCACAACTGGCCAGAGGAGAGGGAAAAGAAAAAAAAAGTTAATACACTCAGGGCTCATGAGTTGAGATAAGGACTGGGAGATGCTCCAATGACAGAACAGGCTCCTCTTAAAGTTACAAAGTGAAATTTATTACTACAGAAAAAGAGGAGGATAACGAGAAGTAAAAACAAAGACCACAAAGACACCATATTCACCGCACACCATCCTCCCTCCTTCCCACTAGAAGCACAGTGGGGAGGGCATGGGGGTTTGGTCAGTTCATTGTCAGTATCTTCTGCTGCTGCTCCGGGAGAGAAGGCTTTTCCTCTGTGCAACCATGGGGTCCCTCCCATGGGAGGCAGCTCTCCATGAACTCCTCCAGCGTGGGTCCATCTCACGAGCAGCAGTCCACCCCAACCTGCCGCAATGTAAGCTCCCTCCACAGGCAGACAGTCCTCTCAAAACTGCTGCAGTGTGCATCCCTTGTCCATGGGGTGCAGACCTCCGAGGCCCAGCTGTACCATTCCGGGAGCAAGGCCTCTCTCTCCACTGGAGCTCCCACTGGACCACAGCCTCCTCCAGGTATCCACCTGCTCCAGCATGGGCACCTACCCACGGGCTGCAAGTGGATCCCTGCATCCCCTGCAGACCCCATGGGCTGCAGGGGGACAACCTCCTCCATCATGGTCCTCACCACAGCCTGCAGAGGACCCTCAGCTCTGGCATCAGGAGCACATCCTCCCCCACCTTCTCCACTGACCTTCGTGCCTACACATTGTTTTTCTCTCACATATTCTCACCTCCTCCTCCTTCTCCGGCTAAAAAGGAAGTGCCTCCCCCCATCTTGTTTTGATTTCTTCTTAAGTATGTTACCACAGAGGTGTAACCAGCATCTCTAATTGGCCCAGCCTTGGCCAGCAGCAAGTCCATCATCTTCAGGACCATCAGGGATTGGCTCGGCTGGACATGGTGAAATGGTGAAAGCTTCAAGAAGCTTCACACAGGAGCACTCCCCCCCCAGCAAAAACTGGGCCAAGCAAAACCAACACACAATCCCAAAAACCTCCCTGCAACTTCCCAAGTAGGATCTCCCAGCAAGGCTTCCCAATGCTTCAGAGGGGATTGCAGGGCTCTTCAGGTGCCTATTGAGGCATCTTTCCTAGACCCACAGATACTCCATCCTTTAAACAACAATCCACAGCTCAGAAACCGAAACAAAGTTGCTTTGTAACTTTCTAAGCTGGAGTGATGCAAACCAGGGCTGTTTCCCTGGCAGTGCACAGCCAGCTCATCTGTAGAGGTTACTGTCCCCACTGGATAACCAATACTGGGCACAGTCTGCTGTGCAAATGCCAGCTGGGAGGACAGCTTGTAAGCAGCTGCTATCAGCCAGTGACTGCAGGGGGAGTTGGGTGGGAGACCCCAAACCCCAACTTGCTGAGAGATTCAAAATGTTGGATCCACCCCAGCCAAAATCAGAGCAAATTCTTACTTCTGCAGCTAATGTGAAATAACCTTCCTACGTCATCAAATCCATCCCCTGCTAGCACAGGCAGCCACACCATGAGGCCACTTCATCCTCACAAACTTCCAAAGAAAGGATGACTGGGAAGGGTGTGCATAACAAGTAAGATTTCCTCTTTTGCAATGGAATTTTAATGCAAAATAAATTACAGTAGGAGATGGTGACAAAGTAAGCTTACCTAATACAGACATTAAGTGCCACAGATCCCCTCCTAATCTCATCACATTGTCTCAATGTAGCATGTTATTTGAGACACAAAGCAGACATGCCACTATATTTGCAGCACCCCTGTCATTAGCAATTCTGAAAGTGTTACTGTCAAGCTGACATTTGATTACATTTCTGGATTTATGCTAACTCAATCATTATGTTTTTTTCAGCAATTGTGAAGGTTTGGGAACAAAGATGAATTGTGCTTTACTTCAGACAATTTTAAATGTTGTTGAAAATGAAAAATGGGGTCCATAACTTTTAATTCAACCCACATGCCTTGAAGCCCTCTTCTTTTGCTCTTCACTGGAATTTAGTATCACATTATCCCTACAAGGAGCCACTGGAGGAAAGCAGTGCAAGGTAAGCAGGCTGGTAATCTTGTTATCCATTTTCATAATTTCATTTTATGTAAACAGGCAATTTATTTCCAAGCCAAACACAGGGTTACTGCTGTGGACTAAACAAACAATATTAGCTTTCAGCCATGCAAATATATTAGCTACCATGGGACACAGCTTCATCAAGGTCTTTGGGGACTAGGACCACACAGCATACCAAGGGGTTATCACACTGCAGTGAGGGAAACGCCATGGCCCATAGCAGGGATGTTGGCAAACAGAAAGGTAGACAAAAATAACTCATCTTAAAAGAATGCAACATTTGCACATGGCAGAATATGTTCATAGGTAGGTTAATAATTACTTAAATTAGAATCACACGAAGGCCTCTCAGTCAGAGCTGAGAACATTTTTGTGCTGGACATGGCACACAAGGACTCTCACACAGAAGACTTCTCCATCCCAAGAGGTTTTCATCTGAATATCATTATCTATGGCATATTCAATGTCTACATTCAGAACATAATCCTACACAAGTGGAAAGCAATGATTACACAAAAGATGTATTCTTAGTACAGATTATTGCACTACCAAAATTCTTATTAGTGTTCCAGGACTATCTATAAGATTCCAAGAGATATATTTCAACAAAGTCTGGCACAAAATACTGTTGGAGTTGCCTCAGTCCCAAAAATGAAAAGTGATGTGTTAAAATTATGCTGACTGCTTGTTTTCTTTCCTCTTAGTTTACATTTCCAAAGCAGCAGATGAGGAGAGGCCCAAAAGCTTGGGGACTTGAAGAATTTGATCCAAACAAAATAATTAAGAGCTACTGTCATGTATCATTTAAACACCATCATACTATAAGTGCTACTTATACGTAAGTAATTAATTTTGTGTCTCTCCACTGCTTGTCTTCCATTGCAGAATTCTCCTCAGTCTGCTATCAGAGTATTTCTGCTTCTCTTTCTCCCCAGATCTATTGCACAGGCATCAGCGCAGCACTCCACACCTGACCCCACCAGTCACAGTCCTGGCCAGCACGGAGCATTCCTGGAAAAAGAGGTCTTACAGGCTCCACAGCATAGAGAACTCCCAACCCTGAGTGCTTCAACAGATACCAGAATAGGATCATAATGCCAGCCAGTACCTGAGTGGCTTTAGTGTTGTAGGAAAATGATAAAGCAGAATTTTGGAAGAAAATACATTATAATATAATAATTCCATATACACATACACACATTTATACATACATGTGAATACATACATGCATCGTGTAGTGAAGATAACAAGCAGCAGCTGCAATCCCCTGCCCTCTCCTTGACAACATTCCTGCTCTCTGCAGTTTACATTGCCTTGCCTTGAGGGCTGGAAACTGCACTGGAGGGGTACTCTGTCCTCTGAAGTGCAAGGCATCTGCTAGTGAAGCTGGTGCCTCCCCATCAACAGGGGGACATGCCACTCTCCAAGACTGACTGCTTCCCTCCTGTTCCAAACAATTACTTCTGATCTCCTTTTACCGTGGGATAAGGAAGAAGCACCAGTGGTGAGCAGACGGAAGGGACACTGCTTACGTCCAGGCTCTCTCTTACCCTGCTGCTGGAAGGAAAAACTCAAATGCACAGGCACAACAGGAGTAAGCAGTACACAGTATCACGACCAAAACTGCTGGTAACAGGATAGCATAAGCACACACATTTGAGGCTGCATTTCAGGTATTATTCCTAGTTTACTAACAATGGTGCCCTATGGCTGCTCAGTAGCTGGAGATAGCTACCAGGCAGAAGCACCCTAATTATATCTTCATTAGATCATCTTGACCGTGGATTATACGAAGGACTGGAGAAGATAGTTTGCACAGTCCCTTTACACTCCAGTAGCAGTACAGCAAGTCCACAAGGCACCTAAAGATAAGGTTCAGTGCATCTTAGACAATGAACAGGTATTTCAGCAATAGCTGCAGCTCCTCAGTACTGCTTGTGCCAAAGCATAACACATGCCTCAATAAAGAGAGAGAACGTTCTCTGTTTAATTCTGTTTAATGCTGGAACATTCAGCATTAAACCAAGTCTCCCTTGGGAGTGAAAGGAATTACTCCATGTAATGATAGCCATAAAAATCTCTTATCTGTGCGGATGAGCCAACAGAGGAGATACAGTGATGACAATATGCCGGCCCAGTTTGTGGTATTACTGGCTCTCCATCCCATACTAAATGCTTATGTACAGAGAAAGTCCCAGGAGCAATCTTGTATTTCACTGAAAATAATTCATGACAGGAACAAACAAAAATGGTCTTTATGATAGCAGAAGGGATTCTGAAAGCAAACATCACAACTTTTTTCTTCTTTAAATAGAGAAAAATCATTGCAAAAACTTCATTGGATTTCTAAAGATTATATTAACTATGGAATTTCTACCCAGTTGTGGTTATAAATCTCAAAGGAAATTGTGGCTGCCCTGTGAATTAATAGTTCATTTCCTTTCATTTTTAATTATTTGCTTTTACATGCCAAACTTTGTATCTGTCCCTTCAAGAGGTGCATTAAGATTAGAATGAGAGTTTCTCTTTCTAGGATACTACTCTTCAAACAGTAAATTAGTACTACAGGTCTTATTTGGATTGGCTGTAATTACACTGTGAACAGCATCAGATGGCCCTCTTACAGAACTTCGGATCAAGAACTATCTTCATTAGTAACCCTGCTCCAAGTTAGTGTGATATTGCTTACTACAGAGCCACGGATAAAAAATGCAAACAGACTAATCCTCTGAGAATCCTGCAGGCTCAGCAAAAACTCCAAATTAGCCAATAAAACAGAAATTCCCCAGCTGGGAGTAGGGAAGGCATGTGTAGGGAGTGGGTAAGTCAGGTGAAGTGGGATTTGTCCTGTGTATCTCCAGACCTTCCAGGACTCACACACCTTAATAAGCAGTGCTTGACCCAGGAGCAAAGAAGCCTGAAGTGGCAGTGAGTGTGAAAGGTACCATGGTGATCAAAAAAGAAAGAAAAAATAAGGTTTTTTCCTAATACTTGGATTCCACAAGGTATTTCAGCTTACAACTTGTCCCATTTGAGCTAGGTGCACAAAATCCCCATTGAAATAATTTGCTTATTGATTTCAACAGGATGAAGACTATATCCATTGCAGCTACTTACCACCTTGAAGTTACAAATGCATTTAACTACTTCTCTGAACTGGTGCTGAGCTATTTGAGACTGACACTATTTGAATTGTCTCAAAAGTTCAGGATGTACAGAGAACAAAGTTACAGATTCTTAACAAATTCATCAGTGGACCTTTCACCCACCTGAAAAAGGGAAAGGTGTGTGAGTGGGTATAAGATAACAGAAAGAAGGCAAAATTTTTATGAAGAAAGGAAAATCCTCTTGTGATCAACATAATCCCCAGGCTTTATGTCACTCTTATTAAGTGTTATGAAAACATTTATCTTTTACATAGCTGAATCTTATGGGAAAATCCTGCAGGCTTCCAAAAGAGACCACTGCAAATGAGTAACAAAAAATTATCCCTCTTTTCCATGGAAAAATATTTTCAAAATAGTGCAGTATAAGCAAGCTAATTTCACTGAATTCCTTAAGAATGTTTAGCTTTTCCCCTTTGGGTTTTCTGTAAGCCACAGAGCATTTCATTGATTTATACCTTAATGCTTCTATTTTCAGGCCAAATTCTAACAATCTAAAAATTAACAATAAATGATGAAAAACAGATGGTCCCTGGAGTTGACAACGCAAGTTTTAGCACAAAACCATGCTATCTTTTTCTCTTATGAACAACTGAACTTGCAAGTTTACAACTTTTACAAAAAAAGTATTCTAGTTCTTACTAAAATAAAGACTCGAGACTCAAGCTGGGAGCTATCCTTTGAGAGCTGCTGTTTGGCATGCAAGCCAGTTTTTCTCCCCATTCTGAGCTGCTTGTCACAAAACAGGGTCAGAAATGATGACACAAAGGGCTAAAGAAGAGGCATCCTGTGTTTTGTTTTTGGTGCTGACAAGCATTTCCTCTGCAGCCCTCATCAGAAGCAGGTACTGCTCTGGATGTAAATCTAATCACACATTGCTTGTTTAAGGATATGAACTGGGACAGTAGGCATGGAAAAAAAAACATGAACGGTAGTTCAAACACAAGCAAAGGTCACATTTTGAATACCCATTCTTTCTCCAGCATATCTTGCAATGAAAACATGGTCCTAGATTTTTCTCTAAGCTGTGGTTAATCAACCCCCTGCACATACCTCTCTCGCAGAGGTTTTCCTAGGCCGAAGCACGGATAGCATGATTACACAGGTACTCCAGATGTTGAAGATCAAGGAATAAAAGGCTGAAATGCTATTCACCTTTTAGACAGAATGAAAGGGAAACAGTTAGTTATCAGAGTGTTGGCCTTTCCAATGACACGTTTATAGAGAGCCCCCTGTACTCAGCACAAGCATCCTGGGCTCTAGTCCATGTGCTCATTCAAGAAGACTCTTTTAATCAGAGTCAAGCCAAATGGAAAAAGTAATTATTGAGAACTGGGCCTTCAGCAGACCTCTGGCATACTATCAAAGTCCCAGAGCCAGAGGCATGAAATGTCAACTGCCAGGTAAATTGTAGTTTCACATACTGTCTTTAAGTGATTTAATTAGGGAAATTTTGAATATTACCTTCATGAAGAGGAAAACAATTTTATTTTAAGCAGAGTCCCCTACAACTGTCATGCAGACACAGAACCATCCTCAACCCATTTGTTGCTACACACATCTACTGTGGAATGCCTAAAAGTGTCTAATTTTAATTATTTGGAATCTTCAGCAAATGCCAAGCTTCCTGAATTTCTTTCATTCACTATGAACTCCAGAGGCTACATGTCTATATTCCTAACTATATTCCTAAATGTTAATTGTATCCTTTGGTGCACTCCTCCTCCATACCCACTCTCCAAATTCCTGTATCAAATGAATCAGCTTAAGGAACATTCTTCCCTTCAGGAACTGCAGTCAACTGCTTTTCGCAAAGGAACTACTGGATATAAAGTACTCCATGTCAAATGCCACACTTAAGACATACTACACACACCCTTTTCCTCAGTTTTGCAGGCTGAGATATGCACAAAAATTTTATGCTGAATGTATTCTCTGCCCCTTTTCCTTCCACTCAGTCTGCTTCCCTTTCTGGCTGCATCGTACAACCTCTAGACTTAGAAAAACAAGCCCAAAACCCACTGAAAAAACTCACTTCCTTCAACATACATTAAGTTCACGCAAATAACACCTGTTAATTCAGTGGTCACTGAACAGTCTGTTGCCTCCTTACTGTCACTGGTGAGATTTTTTCCCCCCTACCCTCTCACAAACCATCATCTCACTACGTGTCATGAGATCACAGTTCTCTCAAGTATTTATTTACAATTTCCTCAAGTTACTTTTGAAGTTCTTCAGATCAGGTGTTTTGTTTTCTTTTGTGTTGTTTTTCAAAATAAAAATGCCCTAGAGTAAGACATTTCTGAAGACAAAGTTTATGAAGAAACTTTGCAATGTAATGTAGCATGTGAGCCGCCTTCTGCTTAAGCCAATATTCCAGTTCACTCCCTTTAAAGACTTACCCAGGGAAATACAGACCAATCAACAGGGCTGAATATTTTATTAGTGGATTTTCTTAAATCTGGTGGGGCAAATCCATGTGTAAATGTCCTTTCATTGCCATGGAACATTCAGCTGGCCCAGCAGCATTTGTTTGAAAGAACAGGTGTTCTTTGTCCTCTTTGCCATTATTTATCTGAAATCTGGAATTATTTCACACCAGCTCAGAGCTGCTGGCTATGAAGTACTGTGGAAAAGCAAAGGCAGCATCCAGAACCACCCCTGACAGCATGCAACCTTTGACATCTCTGCCTAAAGAGCTACTTGTGGCTCAAAACTACCTGTGCGCCAAGACAAACACAAGGCACAATGTGGTGGAAAAGACTTAGCTGGAAATTAGCCCACAGCTCTGGGATAAGCATGAGGGCCAGACAATTTGAAGCCCCTTGAAAGCAGATACAAAAAGCACTGTCAGAAAAACACATTTAAAATTGGGTCCTGCAGAAGAAACCCCTTTTGTTCCGACACCTGCCTTGGAGGAGCTCCAGGGTTTGAGATCGAAAGTAACAGCCAGATGTCTCCAACATCTCTGAGAGAAAGAAAGGAAAATGCTGGCTGGTTAGGTTGGGAGATACTGTTGTTGTGGGCAAACCTGGAGCGTCTGTCACCGAGGAAACATGCTGCAGTCACCCTAGTCCCCAGCCTGGTACCAAACTGCAGAAGCACAGGAAACTAATAAAAGGTCAGTCAGAAGCTTAGGAGCTAGCTTCTAAGAAGAAGGACAGCCTGAATTTTTTGACTCGAAGGGCTGGGATGATGCTGAAGGCTGGGAAGGGTGTCTCCAAGCTTGTCTTTCTGGGAGTGGAAAGGTGGGCACTAGAAACAGCCTGAGCACACAAGCATCACTGTGCCTTTTCCTTCATCTCACAGACACAGCCTTGTTATGTTGCGCAAGTCCAAACATAAATCTGCAATTTGCCCAAGAAAAAAAAATGTTTAGAAGAGACAACTACTAAGCCCTAGATGCCAAACAAACAAACAGGAGGATGATGGGGTTCGCAACCCACTAACTCAGTTCGAGATCGGGTTGGCCGCCTTTTCGGAGCCCCGGCAGGGCAGCTTGCTCTCGGAGGGAGGCACGGTGGCCGGGAAAAGGCAGAGCTCTCGGGAGAGCAGAGCGACCCGGAGATCGGGAGCAGAGGCAAGGGACGCAGGCAGTCGAATCGGCTGTCCGGGAGGTTTATTAAACGGTAAGTGGAAATGGAGGACGGACGGGACGGGGGCAGGACCGCCGACTCGAAAGCCCCGGACTGCATTGTGTCGCAGCGTTTAAGGGGAGGAGGGGGAAACCGCGGAGGAACCAATGGGGTTTACAGAGTTCGGGATTGACATTTACTTAAACAAATGGGAGAACAGGGGGGAGGGTACAGAACGACATATTTTCCAATGACAGAACCCGGCAGGGACAAACAAAGGCGAATTTTCTAGAACTATACCATATTAATAACATGGGAGAAGAGAGGAGCTGGGCCAATAGACTAATGTGCTGGTACATATTAATCTCCTTACTCTCAATGCCTTCTGGGAGCATACTGTCTAGTCACCCTGACCTAGAAGCACTTTACTTCCAATACTTGTCTTCTGGTGCTGTGCTGTTGTGTGACGAGCTGGGGGTGCTCAACTGTGCCAAGGCCACAGCAACAGAAGAAAATGTTTACGTATCAGGAAATTCTGAGAGGCTGTAGCTATTCAAAACTAGTAGGAAGGAAACTATAGCTGCAACTGTAATTAATATTAATTATACTATATTATTATTAATATCAATATATTAGCTATAGCCTTGCTCTAAGAGAGTATAATGAGGGGGGAGAGGAAGCATGTGTTATTTTACATTAGAGATGCTCATGAGATTACAGGTGAATCAATCACAGACCTTGAATGCTTACAGATTACACCTGTAGACCAACTAGAGATGGAGTTACTGCAACATCTCATACAGGCCCTGAAATCGCAGTAACTAGAGTGAGCTGATAAATCTACAGTTCTTCACGTGTAGAAAGAAAAACAGGCTAATCACAGATGCACACAGCCCGGAGGATGTTTGCTGAAAATATCGTCTCACTTAAAAAACCCCCTGATGTCCTGAAAAGATGATGATTTCTTGAAACAGAAAATTCTAAAACCCTACATGTGATATCTCAATGTTGAAACTTGTTTTACTGAGTGAAAAGAGTTAATTAATCACTTAAAAGGTACAACCTAAATATTAATGATCACAATCCAGTCACATTGACTTTGTTTCAAAATCAGTATATACATCATTGCCTGGAGTTTATACTCTGTAGAATTGCTGGCATATGGGCCAAAAAAAAAAAAAAAGCAGAGAGAGAGGAGTGAAATGAAACGGAATTGTTTAAAAGGAACCTATTACCTGCCAAAAGCATTTTCTAAAACTGTGAGAAAGAGTTATGCTTGAAAAAAAACCATCCCAAAGAAGATAAGGAGCAGAAACATTAGAAAGACATGCAGATTTATAAAGAAAAGAGAAAGCATGGAAATTAATGGTAAGCAAATGAGGAACCATAAGCAACCTCTAAAGAAGCAGAGACAACAGTGAGGACTATATGGCGTTTCAGTAAAAAGGCACCTCTGGAAGCAACCAGGCAGATCATGTGCATTGCTTGGTGCAGCAAATACGATCAAAAATTATGATGTTGAAAGGCATGAAGGATATTAAAAGAATATTACACAGAATTATCAGGACACAGAGTGTCTTGGATTAAATTCTTGGTTATTTCAAAGATTTCAATACACAGATGTCAATACACAGAAAGACACAAGCAGAAAGGTTACTTGTGACCATTTCCAAATGCTAATGCAATTTTATCCATTTGTCATTTAGGAGTGAGGCAACATGAAACTTCTTCCACATAATTTAATTTTAAAAAGACCAATATAATGCTTCATAGTGAAAAGGGAATGCTATTTGTGGCTAGCACAGGTTCTTCCCGTGGGAACATTTTGCTATATTTCATAAACAAGATAAAGTTTGGATGTTTTGCAAACAGTTTCTCCCGATTGAGTGAGTTCGGGCTTGGCCAATTGTGCCTAGGGGGAGGTCTCGGGCTGACCAATCTGGGGCACTTCTGTAGACTCTATATATATGGAATTCAAAACAATAAAGTTCCTTTTCTCCTCTCTTCGCTTGTCTGAGAACTTGGGTCAGTCCTCAGCTAGCCGCTCAACAGCGACAGCTATTCTTAAGCAGCATAGCAAAAGCCATAATAAAATCTTTTGCAATGCAACTAAATCCAAGGTAGTAGCCAGAGCAAAGAACAATTTGCAGGCTTAAAGCAGCAAACACGCTTTGAAGGCTGTGACTTAACAGATTTAGAGCTAGAACAAATTGCTGAGTTCCTTTATGTCTTCTATGATCATCACAGATAGCCTCTTCAAAATAGGCATTCAAAGAGAGGTACAGGAAAAAATAGTCCTAGCAAGGCTTGTCAAACCCGGTGCTCAGCCTTGCCAACCCCATTTAAAGAACAAAGTGAATATATGAGAGGGAGTTCAAAACAAGGCCAAACAATATGGTTGAGAGATGTCATGATGACTATTTAAGGCCACATTTCAAACTCACAGATAAATTTAGACTGACAGTAGGAATTTCAACCTTCATTTCCCAGCAAAATTTCCCAGCGATGTCCGTAAATGAACTACAGAACAGTTTACCAGGACGGATGGTAAACCGTAAACCACCTCATTAATGGCAGAAGTTTTCAGTTTCCACATTTAAAGAAGACATGCCCTGACCTGCTTTTAGGGAAAAAAATAAATCTGTGACTTAATTATGCAAAATGTCAGGTCAAAGGAGTACAACAACTGCTGACTGATCTTCAAGGCTAAGAACTGGAGTATTTAACAATAAAGAATTAGAAAGATCAAATGTCTCCTTCAAGACATGTTGTGGCAAACAGCACTTGTAAGAGCCTCCTCCAATATTCAAATCCACCCAGATATACACAAATCCTTCCAAATGTGTAAGTGCCACTCACACTCAACTCTAATTCAATAGCTGTTTACATTTGTTAAATAAACATACTGAAGACTAGGTGTCAACCTGGTGCTGAAGGCACCGTTTGAACATTTCAGCAGTCACTCTAAAGAAGCCCCTGGTCAAGCCTTCATAAAGCACAGCCCTGACATTAGGCTAGACAAATGCTAACGATGTTCATGTGGAAGTGGGAAATGAAATCCACTTGGTCTATGGGAAGCCTCCTTCTTATAATGTGATGTCCTATGCTCATGTGCCCATCATTCCTAACCACATGTGGTCTGGAACAAGGTATTCAAAAATCATCATATGCTTCGATGATCGGGAATGGAAAAACAATCTTGGAATGAAAAAACAGAAAAAAAACCCATCAAAGCAAACATTCACTGGGTAAGCAGGAAAAAAAATATCACTTGTCATTCTCCAACTATGTAATCAATCTTAAGTACATGCTTTGTCATTTCCAGATGAATATAGGATTCTGGTGTTCTACCATAATTTTATTTATTTTAGCCCAGGAAGCATCACATCTGCTTTAAAAACTGTGGATCAATTCTGTATTAAAATACCATTACTCTGCCTACTCCTTCAAAGTGCTGATAAAATATGCTGATAGGAACACTGGAATATTCCCTAGGTACCATGGCTGAAACAAAACCTGCATCAGAGGAGCCTTTCTAGAAAAAAGTAACTACCACCTTTACTTTCTCCTCCCCAAGTACCAGGCAGTCCATATGCAACCTCATTTTTATCTTCTCTGGTTTTAGTCAAGAATATAAACCAGAAGTAAGTCACAGATTGCATGCTAAAGGTTAAGGAAATTACTAATGGAATTGATGAAACAGAAAATAAGATGCCCTATCACGAAGAACCACATTTTATGTTTCGTTTAAGTTTGCCCTTGCACATGAATGTAAGACTTGTGATTTGTCACTTAAGGCCAGAGTCAGATCCACTAGCAGGCAAGCTTCTCTTCTTCCTCACCAATGCAATGACAAACAGTTGTACTGGAGCCAATGTTTTTAATCAACAGTTTACTCCTGTATTTTTCTCTAGACTGAATATATTCATAACCGCTTCATTTCATCTGCTGTGTTTTTCAAAAGCACTGTGACACATGCTATTCATACAACAGCGTTAAAGGGTCAGATTACCCTCACCTAGAATCTGTTCAATAAATTCCACCTACAGTCAAAACACCATTTTTAAAAAACTAACAAATAAATAAAAAGGAAAACGGAAAAAAGGTACTCAAAACAATACGAATTTCAAATCCAAGTATTTTGAATCACTACTCAATCACTATCGATTCTGTAAGAAACGATTTCAACAAAACCCGCAAGATTTCTACTCACAGATCCTTTCAGCTCAAGAGCTTGAAACAAAGTTCCCACTATCTCTGAAGCTGGCTTCCACAAATTATATTATTGTATACAAACTAAGGACCGAACTCACAATTTTAGCAAGCTTTCTGGTATGCTTTGAAAATATATGTAATGCGAGACCTCAAAGGAATAACGAAGATGGTTACCAGCAAGGAAAAAAAAACCAAACCAAACTAAAACCAAGAAAACCAAACCCTGCCCCAGTTTATTGCCAAAACATAGTTTGCCACAGCAAATTTACACTGAGATCATGAACACAGCACACTTTTTTTTTTAAGGTGCAAATATTCTCATGAAAGGACATTCCCAATGTAGGCATAGTATGAACAGCAGTAAGGAGTAGTCCCATCACAGCAGTATGCTTTGCAGTCATTATCACACTGAGCCAGAGAATCTTCTGCTGAATAAAAATAACAGCCATGAGGTCAAACGGCAGCAACAACAAAATCTTGTAGAGCACAGCTTTAAAGAAAATGCAATCTAACAGTTTCAAACAATCATACGACTTCACTTGAAGGGTGACCTGAATATGTAATCCTAATGACAGCCCATTCCCACTCCTTCTGTATTTCGACTTAGGCGCTTTCCATATGGATATTTTGTAGCTGGCCATATCAGTTCCTTCTTATACTTAATCCTTTAAAATGAAAAAGAGCATTTTGAAATGTAAAGACACCACAGACCAACTTTTTCTACTCCCACACAGAGTCCAGAAGGAAACCCGAGTCTGGGCTGCCTGTCTTGCTGATCTGGAGGGTGGCAGGAGAGGAGAAGGAAGCTGTCTGGGAATAGGCTACCACCCCCAGTCCCTGTCCAGCCCCAACCTGGGATGCAAATCAGAGCTGCCTGGGTCTACCTCGCCCCCTGCCAGCTGGCAGCATCTCCCTCACTGTGCTCCAGCCCCAGGGCCATGGCCAGTGTGGCACAGCAGCGCCCAGCACAGGGGCCAGCAGCACCCTCTCTGCCCCACTGAGGCCACAAACATTCACAGCCACAATGCTCTGCTGGACTGAGGAACAAAGCAAACTGAAACAACAGTAAGAGAGCTCTTTACAATCAAGAGGCAAGGAAGAGCCTGTATCTTTTTATTCCTGTGAGAAGCTATGTTAACGGTATCAACCTCTTGCGCTGTCATGACTCAGTGTTTTCAAAGCCCTAAGTCAGGTTCCCCCAAGAAGATAACACTGTACTGCCACTGCACTGTAAAAACATTCTTGGGGATCACCTTTCCCACTACCAAGGCCTCAGCTGCAGCCTGGATGAATTCAGACTCCGTGTCCCGTACACCATCACACTTAGTGACCTATTTGGTCACATACTGCAGTGGCAGAGACTTGAAATCAGAGATGGCAAATTATGCTTCTGCATTCCCAATGTACTGTAGCTCCTATTTCCCAGGCTGCAACTCACCTGAGAGGTTCTCAGTCTCCCACTGCCATTACTGTCTTTCATTTGTGCTGGCTCTTTTGGTTGGTGTGTTGGGATCCAGGCAACCCTACCTCATCTCAGCTTCTGCCATGCTCCCATTCCTGCCCCAAGAGGGTGAACGTTCCCACCTTGCACTGAGACTCCTTTGCTCACCAATTCATGCAGCTAGCCCATCTCACAGCCTGACTGCTCATGGGATTTTAGCAGGTTAGCTCTCTGAACCTGCTCACTCTTGGTCTCTGCTTGAAAACAAGCACCAAGCAAGGGCTGGAGAGGGCTGTGCAATGGAGCACACAGGTCAGCCTGGGCAGCTGCACCCTAAGCCTATGAGATGGTCCCTAGATTAAAAAAAGCATGAGAAAACAGAACAACCAACCCATCCTTCTGCCAACCAGCCCCACCAACAAGTAAATTCAAGCAGCCAGTGGGACACTCATCTCCAGAAGGAGAGGGGCAGCCAATGGGCAGTACAGGCACTGCTGTAGGGAGCAGCAATGCAGCATGACTGCTGCACAGGACACTCCATACCAAGGCTTTGGCGGGGCTGACCTCAGGGGACACCCCATGCCAAGGCTTTGGCACAATACCATGCCAGCAGCTCCAGGCTTTTGCAAAGTCACCTCTTTTTTTGCATGAGCACTTGTGGCTCCAGCTGTGCCAGGCCAGCACACTTCCTGGCTCTGCCCTGGCAGGACCCAAGTACCCTCACCCTGCACATCACAGGTCTCTCCCACACGGGTGCGCTCAGAGAAGCACAAAATCATAGCATGGGTCAGGTCACACAGCGGGTCATCTGGTCCAACCTCGCTGCTCAAGCTGAGTCATCCCAGAGCACATGGCATGGGATTGTATCCAGGCAGTTCCTGAATATCTCTACTGAGGGAGACTCCACAGCCATTCTGGGCTATCTGTTCCAGTGTGTGATCACCCTCATAGTAAAGTTCTTCCTCCAGATCAGGTGTAACTTCCTGTGCATCAATTTATGCCCGTTGTTCCTCGTCCCATTGCTCAATACCACTGAGCAGGGCCTGGTCCATCATTTTGGCACAGCCCCTTTAGATATTGATACACGTTAATGAGATCCCCTCTCAGTCCTGTCTTCTCGGTGATACAAGGGAGTCAGAAGTTAAAAAATAACTTGTAGAGACTACTTGATAGACAGACTGATAACTTAATAAACAGAGTATTGTTTACTTAACGTTCACGGTGTTTGCCAAACAAGGACTATGATACTCATGGAACCTCCACGCTGGCAAAAAATCAAATACGTTGTTTTGGCCTTTGAACAGAGACTCAGAACGCATGCGTAAACAGAAAGATTTCCTGTCCTTTTTGAGAAAAGACCCCGGAGCCCCCCAACCAAATGGAACTACGCAGGGGCGAGGATATAGAAATTACTCTTGAACTCATTATAATGCAAAGCTAGGATAGGTTATACATACGTACAAGCGGATTGAGAAACTCCATGAATGTGTAACAATGTAACCACATATATACGGAACTGTAGGGGACT
Source organism: Entomyzon cyanotis (assembly GCA_024500445.1). Taxonomy (NCBI): domain Eukaryota; kingdom Metazoa; phylum Chordata; class Aves; order Passeriformes; family Meliphagidae; genus Entomyzon; species Entomyzon cyanotis. Next base: position 10,057,484 of record JAKEPQ010000756.1, read on the forward strand.
GACGGCGCGCTTGTCTTTGGAGGGCTACCTCCCACGTGCCCGACGCTGTAATAAACATATCGGCTTTACAACTTAAATTTATATACGTTGTGAAGTTTTGTCTCTTTTCCCTAAATCATCGAGGTTTACTCTCCCTGCAGCCAGAGGGGCTCACGCAAACCACAACCTGCCCGGGAAGGCTCTGCTGGGACACCCCTGGGATCCCCTTCCAACTCCGGCTGCCAATTCAATCGCCGACAAGGAAAAGCTCCCACATCTGCCCTAAACCTCCAGCCCCGCTCACACCCGCCCTGCCCGCGGCTTCGCGCCCGTCCCCCGCCGCACGCCGGCCTCGCTGACCTGCCAGGAGGAGGAGGAAAGGGTGAAGCAACAACCCCCGGGCGACGAGCCCCTCAGTCCGGCCGAGCCGCCCCACTCCCTCCATGCCGACTGCAAGGGCGGAGCCACTACCCGCTTCATGGCGGAGGCGGGCAGAAACCGGGCCTGGCCCGCTGTCCGCCGCGGCCGCACCCGAGTGGCCGCACCCGACAGCTCCCTAAGTGGCAAGGGCGGGCTCCTCTCCCCGACTCCCGCATCTTTTGTCTGGTTCGGCACACGAGGGGCGAGCAGGGGGGTGTGTGAAAGACAGTACTGGGGTTGTTCGCATCGCCCTGATCAGTGCAGTGTTCGAGGGGGCTCCTACCGTGGTTGAAGTCGAGATTGTCTGTAAAGTGGGTTTGAAACTGTGATCGTTTATAAACTGAGATCAGAGTCACGGTCTGCTTGTAAACGCAGGTGAGCGGCGGCGCGGGGCTGGGTGTGTGCAGGTGAAGGGGCTGCTAGCGCGCCCTGGGAGTGTTTGGCTGCCGTGGGGCCACGGCGTGTTTCCAATCCCCAAACGCGCTTGTCCGTGCTGCCTAGCAATGAATATTTTTCGTGACTAAGCCAGAAAAATGCTGTTATGTGTTCTTCAAGAGTGATTTTTTTTATAACTATTTAAATGCTGCTATCACTCACCCCGTGTGAGAATTGCCACAGATGGGGCCCAGAGGCCAAAATATTTGCCTTGCAGTCTCAGAAAACAGAAGAGTTAGCTCTGACTTTGCATGGAGAGCTGCAGGTGGAGGAATGTGCTTTGGAAGGCTGAAATACGTACACAAAAAATGAGAAAGATCCACAGGTGTTTCTGCTCACAGAAGGTTTCCTGCTGTTGGCAGCTCAGAGGGGAAGGCTGACACAGAAACATAGAATTAACTTATTTTTTCAGGATTTAGCTATATTACAATGACAACAACAAAACCCCAAACCACCACACCAAATCACTTGAAAGCTGGTGTTTTTGTTTGTTAACACACTGAGTGTTTTTTTTTTTTCACATGTATGCCAGAATGTATGCCTGTCAACAACGAAAAACAATTTTACATGTTTTTAACAACCCTGCAGCATGTATCTCTTATCTCTCTTTATACAACAGCCCAAATGAAATGTATAAAAGGCTATTTCAGTTATATGTAGCTGCTGAGAGTAAAACTTGGACCAGGTGGGTAACTTAATTTCAAAGGATTTGCATCTGCTGCCTGTGTCTTCCTCCAGTCACAGGCCACAGGTGTGTCTGAAAAATGCTTGAAAAAATAATATATTTTTGTCAATAGATGGTATTGGTAGTAAAGGGAAAAAAAATTAGCAGGTAAATTAGCAGATTGGGAGACAACTGCCAGAAATTCTGACATTTCCAGGCTTTTGATTTTAATCATCTTTGATCACCATGCCAGTCTGTCTCTAGACAAGCCTTTTGTTGGTATTTATTTTATGTTCTCCTGGTTTTGTTGTTGATTACTTCCCTTGCAGTCCCCTCCCCTGCGCATGTCTTGGCAAGTCACATTTCAGTATTTCCCAAAAATTTTGAGTAAAATTGCCCCAGAGTTGAAACCCAGTGTGCTTGAATTCCACACTAATTTGCACTTAACAATTTTATGGACCTTCTGTAGTTGGTATTTTTTTCTTTCCACAAGGGACAAGTTGATTGAACCTTTCTAAATGCTCCACAACCCTAATTATTACTTTCCAAGTACTGTCCCTTGGACAGAAGACTGAAAGGTCCAGCTGAAAAAGGGAAATACATCTTCATATTAATGTTGAATGAGAAAGGAGTAGTCAAATAGAAAACCCAAATCTATTTGCACTTCAACCATTCTTCTTTCTTCAAGCTTTTGCCCCTTCCACCAGCACGGCGCCCATCAGTTCTGGCCTTGTGGATTCCCTTAATCTTACCAAGATAAAAGGGGGCAAAAGGAATCCTTTTGCCATTGAGCACAAGAAATCGCTAGTAATATTAATGACTTATGAGAAGTAATTTGTATTACCACTCCTATCCTGGGGAATGTAATGAATATTCATGAATTTTACCTATAACACTGTGTCTTTGGAGGTACTGGTGTATGTGTTTGGTAGAAACAATTACCCACACATCCGGTGCACCGAATAAAGCAAATACCCACTTCTCTGACTTGGTCTCTGAAGTGTCTCTGAGCTTGATTGGGGCGAATCATGAAAACAATCTATGAGAAGCTTTCAGTCTGAGGTTTTACCTTTTTCCTCCTGTGGACTTATCTTTTAGAAGAGGAAGGAGAAGTGGAGAGGTGGGAATGACTAAATGTATCCTCTGGCATTGGGTTATCAACCTCTAACCAACTCCCACGGGTAAGCAGTGGTAAGAGCCTGTTAGAGGTTGTCACAGGCTGCTCTTACCCCCGTCCAGGTAAGAAGGACACCCGGAAGAGAAAGTGTAGCCATGGGCCTGCCTGCCACTCCAGCTCCACTATCTGCTTTGAAAATGAAGAAATCTGCTGGAAGAAGATGTGCTTGTCTCCTACTCTTCCCTTCTCCACTGCTCCCATTATCATGGAACGCTGTTGTAGAAAGCTGAAATGACGGAGAACAATGTCAGGGCAGTGTCATCTGGTTCTTCTGGGCTGAGTTTTTTCTGGGACCAAAAACCATTTAGTTTTCTCAGAAGGAGGTTTTGAAGGAAGACTAATTCGTAGCAAAGAATATTAAGAGATTGGAGCTAAGGTTCTAGCCACAACAAGACTCCTTATAAAACTCCATAACAGCACCACATGATAGCCAAATAATTTATTAGAAATGTTTTGAAAGGTGGTTTTCAATAGCATGCAAGATTGGTAGCATCCTGTTAAGTATACAAGCTCTCAAGTGCTAATCTTCAGGCACTGTTCAAGGAGAAAATCCTGCTCTAAGTGCACTAGTGTTTTGAAACTCACTGTAATCAGGCATCTCTGTCTCCAGAAGCTTAATTAGGAGTTTAGAAACGGTAATTATCACACATAAAGCACTAGAGGAAACTTAATAGAGGAAAAGGCACATACTTAGGACAAGCATTTAAACCTCTTTACCTCTAGACTAACTGTAGAGAAATCACTTCAAAGCAATTAACAGGATATCTTATGAACATGCTAACGATGTCTCTTGTTGAACTCAAGCTGCTAATTGGCTCAACATGTGTTTTCCAGCATGTATCAAACCAACCAACTTTTGAGCACCTGCAAAAGGACCTGGATGTTCTTTGCAGCAGTGGCAACTGCTGTGCTGGGCAAACCCCTGATTCTGGAAAGAGGGACAGCCAGATGTTGTCTGTTCAGCTCTGCCCCATGTTGTCCTGTAATGACATGGAGGGGTAATCTCATCTTCTGAGTATTTGCCATCTCTGTGCCCCACCTTCTTCTGTCTCTCAGTCAGGGGCAGTGCCTGTATGTGCTCTTATATACAGAAGTATAAACATCACCCTTCTTTTCCTGTGGGTTCCTTGTATCAATGTCCAGAGGTAGGGAGTACAACAGATTCACTGTACTTCCAATGGCACAAATCATTTCATTGTGTATCATTCAGTATCTTCTCTTTTCCTCCGCCATGAAAGAGAAAACAGGATTAACTGACAGAGGGCATACTCCAACATCTGCTGAAATTAATGAAAGGCTTCCCAATGACACTACTCTTAGCTGGACTGCGTTTTTAATTTCTGATTCCCTTCTGTCTCCCTTTACGTATTCCACCACTAGTCAAAAATACTCTTATTTTTTCTCCTCTGTTAAACAGAAATTTTTTGCGCTTCTAATCAGTTTCATTTCTACCTCAGGGTGCTCTTTCTGCTGAATCTTTTTCTGAGGATGGCCTGAATACTAATGCAATGTTTAAATGGATTTTTAATATCAAACTCTATCATCCTTTGACAGAGTACCATGTTGTCAAGGTTTGACCCTGGTCAAATGCCAGGCACCTACGACATCTGCTCTCTCTTCTCTCCCCTGCCACAACTGTGCAGAAGAGAGGAAAAAACTAACACACACACACTCATGAGTTAAGGAACTGGTGGGAGGACACACTAAGGAAGTGCAAAACAAGCTGAAAACTTAAAGTTGCAAAGTGGTTTATTAACCTAAACAGAGTCAGAGGATAAATGAGAAGTAGAAATAAGCTCTTAAGACACCATTTCTTCACTCACCCCCCCTCCCTCTTAAGACACCATTTCCCTGCTTGGCCCCCTCCCTCCTTCCAACCCAACAGCATATGGGGGGGGAGTGGGGGGGGAGGCAGGGTAAGGGGTTTTCTCTTTGGTCAGTCCATCACTGAAATTTCTTCCACTGCTCAAGGGGAGGAGTCATCTACTTAGCCATGGGGTCCCTCCCATGGGAGACAGTCCTCTACAAACTACAATGGCATGGGTCCAAATCTCACTAGCAGCAGTCCAACTGAATCTGCTGCAACATGAATCCCTCGTCCACGGGGTGCAGACCTCCAAGCTGAGGCCAGGCTGCTTCCATCTCTGGAGCAAGGCCTTTGCCTCCTCTGGGACTCCACTGGGATCCATACCTGGATCAGTGTCGGTAGAAATGGACACACAATGCAAAAAAACATGGCTCCAGGCCAAGAAGGAAGGTAGAAGATGAGTGAGCTTTATTGCTACAAAGTCTTTTTTATACTGTCTTCTGACAGTCCTGCTGTATGGCCATTGGCTACATTCGTGCCATATGGCCATTGGCTCCCAAACCTGCTATTACACAACACTATTGGTCAGTTATTCCAAGCACACATCTTTTGTGAACAACAGACTCCCTCTTGCAGGTGTGCACACCAAGTTGTTTTTTACTGGTCTTTGTTTTGCTCTTCTTTCTTCTGTCTCTCGTGGGTACGAGTTGTTTGCAACATGGTTGGTGTTTGTGAGCCGAGATAGACCTAGACAGACCTGTCATCGATTCCCACAGATCACAGCTTCTTTCAGGCATCCACCTGCTCCTCTGGTGTGAGCACCTCCCCATGGGCTGTGGGTGGATCTCTGCACCCCCCATGGACCCCATGGGCTGCGGGGGGATCACCTGTTCCACCATGGTCTTCAACACTGCCGGCAGAGGGTTGTCAGCTCTGGCACCTCCTCCCCCACCTTCTCCACTGACCTTGGCATCTCCATGTTGTTTTCCCCTCACATATTCTCACCTCCTACTCCTTCTCTGGCTAAAAAGAAGTGCATGCTCAAGTTGTTTTGATTTCTTCTTAAATATGTTATCACAGAGGCATAACTAACATCTCTAATTGGCCCAGGCTTGGCCCCCAGCATGTCCATCATCTTCAGAGCCATCAGGGATTGGCTCTACTGGATTTGGTGAAAAACTTCCAGAACCTTCACACAGGACACACAGGAGCCATCTTTGTGTGTCGTCCCCCCTCCCCCCACCCCACCACTAGCAAAAGCTGGGCTAAACAGAACCAACACGTGAACACAGGGGTGCAATTTCTCCCAATCCTTCAGCCACTTCTTCAGGCCTACCGCAACGGCTTTTGAAGGGTTTAAATTTCTCTTAGATGCTAAAGATTCCTTGCTGATGTTCTGGGCAGGGCAAAACCAACACATGTCTTTTCCTGACTACTAGTGTTAGGTCTATTTTAGTATTGGCATCGTTACACATACACTATTATTGACTATAATACAAAAAAAATACAGTCTTTTTATACATACATTATTTCTTTCTTTTTTTCAAAAATATTGTCTATGATTACATTGCTCTTTATCTCCACACAAGCTACTTTATTATATCATTTGGATTTCAGATCTCTGACAATATCTTTGGCACTGGAGAATTTGTCACTGAACTCCTAGAAGGCTGCAAGACAGTCTTGTTCCTCTCTGCACAGACTGCAGGTCTCTGTCACATGAGGAATGTACTCAACACTTTTGCCTGTTGCTCTGTAAAGCTAGCAAAAAGCTTCATACAGGAATGCCATTATTCCTAGGCAGCAAAGAACATCTGTTATGGTTCCCTCAGTTATATCCACTATTCAAGGTAGATGAAATCTCTGCAGTGTAGCAGTTCCAGTCTAAAAAATTATTCTAATTCTCCAGGTAGAAATACATTAATTTTGTAGACTTGCATGAAAGCTTTATTTACAGAATCTTTACCTACATTTTGTCTCCAGAAAAGATTAAGGCAGCAGAGAAGGTGGATGGGATTTTTAAAATTGTTTTCAAGATGAAAAGTTTCCCTGTTCTATCATCTTCATGCATTTGCGTGCAGGAAGGGAAATAGTGGAACATCTTTGGCATTATTTCTTTTAAGATCAAGGAGTGTCTCAGAAATGCTGTATCCTTTCTTGTAGAGAACCAGGGAGTTATTTGTCAGCCTATGCTAACAGTAGGTATCTGCTGACTTTATAAACAGTGTTTAAAAATACAGGGACTTGTGTACTTTATTGGTTTCCTTAATGAAACATTTATTTAATAAACTAATCAGTAGTTTTTGGTGAAGCTTAGCAAACAGTAAAAACATCTGGAAAAAATTCACTAACTGCAGAAGTCTTGGGTTTAGTCATTAGTACTGATGTTTTTTCTCTTCTAAACCCTCTCCCTCCCAGTCAATCAATAAATCAATCAATCAATCTTTTTTTTTTTTTTAAATCATTTGGTATGAGAGTTTGGAATCTGAGTAATTAAATGGTCTTTCTTAAATGTTTATATTGCTTTTGAGGAAGTATTAGTCAAAATCAAAAATATAAGAACTTCATTCAAACTAGACTTTTATTTATTTTTGAAACTAAGTATTAGCCATTAAGCAGTCATGACATTAAATTCTTGCTTGAAGTGTGTTAACTATCAACATACAAGGCAAATACTTGTCTTTTTTCTTTTAAATTTTAAGGCATTCCTTTTGAAAACTTTATCCTGCTCATGGTTTTAGGGCACAATAGTAAGTTTTTGTGAACATCCTCCTTTTTTATTATGACAACCAGTGAGAAAGGTATGTAAGGGGATGAACAACAAGCTGGAGATTACTAAACTAGAATGTGGCATCAATGTGCTGGTATCTGTTATTTTTCACATTCCTTCTACAGAGCATTTTAAATGATCAGCCAAACCTTCAGCTTTGCTGGAAAGAATTGAAACAGTATGGAGAGCTCTGTACCAAAGTATCTTACCGCTCTCTACAACTCCCTTAAAGGAGTGTAGCCAAGGTGGGGTGGTCAGGCTCTGCCTCCAGGCAACCAGCAACAGAACAAGAGGAAATGGCCTCAAGTTGCACCAGGGGACATTCAGGTTGGACATCTGGAGGAATTTTTTCACAGAAAGGGTTATAAGGCATTGGAACAGGCTGCCTAGGAAGGTGGCGAAATCATCATACCTTGAGGTGTTCAAGACATGACTGGACATGGCACTCAGTGCTCTGTTCTGGTTGACAAGATGGAGATAGGTCACAGGTTGGACTTGATGATCTTGGAGGTCTTTTCTGACTTTCATGACTGTAATCTCAGAGCCAGGAAAAGTGATGTATCCAAGAAACCAGTAAATCACCAGCCAGTTTGTCAAAGGTTATTACCAGCAGCCAAGATTTAGTGTTATTCTAATTCTTGGTTGTGGCTAGCACAGGTCTTTCTTGTGAGGACATTTTGCTACATTTCATAAACAAAGATAAAGTTTGGATGTTTTGCAAACAACGTCTCCGGATTAGGTCAGTTCGGGCTTGGCCAATTGGGCCTAGGGGGAGGTCTCAGGCTGACCAATCTGGGTGACTTCTGAAAACTCTCTATATATGGAAATCAAAATAATAAAGACACCTTTTCTCCTTCCTTGTCTGAGAACCTGGGTCATTCCTCAGCTAGCGGCTCAACAGCGACACTTGGTTTCATGCCTTTGTTAAAATCCAGCATCCCACTAGTCAGGAAATCATGAATATGACTTAAAGCTCTCTCTCATGTTGGTTCAGGGATGCCACACCAAAGAATTTCCTGGAATTTTTAAATTATATAAAATACTTGTAGAAAATATTTAGAATATACTAAATATTATCTCCTCTTCAAGCTGACTTTTTACAAGTATGTATTCCTGTGCTGTGAACTTCATAGGAAGTATTGGCCTGTGTCAGATTCAATTCAAACAAAGCAAGACATCTGAAGACATGGTCGAGGGTAATATTAAAGGACTATTTATGAGAAGCAGATTAATAGCCTCAGTTAAGCAACAAACTCAGTGAGCTTCAAGTTTCTTGTCCAAACAGAATGCTTCTTTAGTTTAAAACAGAATCATTCAGAGCACAGTCATGATGCCTCCACAATTCAATGCTGAGCAGGATTTTAAAAGCTTATGTTGAAGATGGGTAAAAGAAGGCTTCCTTGGACCAGCAGTTGCTGGTGAAGGATGCATTAAAATCCAAAGATCTCTGGTATGGTACATTTTTCCCTCACAAGGTCTGCTCTAGCTTGTGACTTCCTAATACATTGTGTAATATCTCAGTTTGGTTTTTGTTATTTAGCACCTATCATAAGAGCAGAATGCTGGGGTAGTAAGAAGGTCTCTGGATTTGGGGATTTTTCCGCCCCTCATATAATGAACCTACTAAAATTATTTTTCTAAAGGATTGTATGGTCCAAACAGCCAAATGCCACCTTTTCCTGCAGTATCCAGCACAGAGTAGCCTCAAGTTCCTGTCTGGTGTAATTACTGATGATTGGCTGATATTTGTGACTTTCAGAGAACTTTGTGAAAAAATACCACTAAATTTAGTTTTATTCTTTGCTGAGAAGATCTATATAAGAAAATGTTTTAGAGAAACAAATACCAGACTATAGATTATTCATTTCAGTCTGCTGATAAACCAGATTATCAATTAATACACAGAATCATATCATTAACTAGGTTGGAAAACATGTTTGGGATCATCAAGTCCAAACTATGACCTAACACCATTTTGTCAACTAGACCATGTCACTAAGTGCCACATCCAGTGAAACTTATTTACTTGAATAAATGTGAAATAGCAAGTAGCGGAAACTACCTAAGACTGGTGGCAAATGAAGAGGAGCACATGGGTAGGAAGTGTAGTTTGTAGTACTTAGGAAGGAGGAAATGGTTACTCTATATTTAGAAGGGAGAAAATAGTTATTCTGCTGATCCTTTAGGCCCTGGTCTATAATTACAAGGGTTAAAACACTTAGTCATTTGTAGTACTATGTTCTTATATATTTGCCTGGGCAAAGATAGTAATTTGCTGGTTTTGAAAGGCCATTTTTTGTATAACATCCTTTTACTCCTCAACAAAACATATGTGGCTCCCAATGTCAGCATTGCATGACTTTATAGCAACCACTGTATTAGAAAAAGCTTAATTTTTGCTTTAGAAGCCTTGAGGAGTGTAGACTTAGCTGATCCAAAAGCTGATTCCATGAGCAGTCTAACATGCTGCTCATGGAAAGAGTGGTGGAATATCACTGGTCCAACAGATATCCTAACAAGCCCTGGTCATTCACTTCAGTATCCTATTTCCATGGACTGAAACAGGAGAGTGATATTTGATGACATTAGTTTGTGAAACACACAAGAAAGAACACAGTACCTATTAGCTGGAATCAGTGCCTTGCCTTACGAAGTTCTTTTCATCTATATGTCTACACCTCAAATTTTTACATAAATTGATGAAAGGGACAGCCGCAGTAGATGAGAAGGTGAGAAATGGAAGAGAAAGAAAGCGAACTACCATAATCACAATTCTACAACTGTGAAAGGGCTCAAACTCACATGTCTGAAGATGGCCACTTTTATTAGCTTGAGTGTTAGAATTGCTCTAGTCAAAATGCAGTTGCTCTTCCTTGAACAACTTCAGGCAAAAGTGGACGAAAATCTTTCGCTATTTCTCTGTCTTACATAAGGATGTCTTCAGAAGTGGTACAGTGCTTTCATTGAAAAATAAAAAAAAATATTCTAAATTTTTCAGTTACAGCAGATGACAAATGTTTTGGATCATTGAAGTTGGAGGCAGAGAGAAGGGCCAAGATACCACCACCTATATTCAGCAATGTTCCTCATCACCATGTCGAGTAGCCAGTGAATTGCTATTCACACTGTATTTCATTAGCACCTTGGCAGCTTGCTAATTCACTAGAACTGGCAATAAAACCAAATTATTTGTATTAATAAAATGCAGGGACAAAACACATATTTACAATTGCTAAATGTTTTTCAGCTTCCCAAAAAAAGCTCAGCTGAACAAATTGTGTACCCTGTTGTCACTGCTCCATGCAAACAAATTGTATTGACCCCTTGAAGCAGAGGACATTGGAATAAAAGTATTTTTAATATTTTTCCAGTGGTGTTCTGTTTCCTGGTCTGTTAGGAAGTAAGGTCGAGAAACTACATTACACAACTTTTCTAATTCACTGTGAGAAGTCAGTGACAGAAGCAGAATTTGAATCTAAATGATCCTGAGCTTCTCCTTTAACTGCAGTCATGAAAGATATCCTGAATACAGCACTAGAAATATTAGCTAGACTGGTTTCATCCTCAAGTTCTGGTGAGAAAGTTAAGACAAACTGGGCCATACCTTGCCATCACAGTCTGACTGAACACAGAAATAAAAACTGTAAAGTGAAGTGTCTGTCAGTCAGAAATTCAAGCTTACCTTCCTTCAATCTCACCCTCAAGGCAAGATGTTTATTGTCAGACCGGAATGTCACCTCCATAGTGCCAGAAATAACTCACTACCAGACAGATGTCCTGGCTTGAGTTATTTCACCAATTAGCAAATTCATGTGAGGAGGAAGATGCCTTGAGCTGTCTCACCAGCTGATAGGCAGAACAGATAAGCCCTCCTGTAGCGGGAAGCATCCTGCCACAATGACCACAAGCCTTACCCCCACTTCCAAGCCTCACAAGACCTTACAGTGGGATTATTTCAGAAGACTGAGTTGAGCTAAGTCTATTCTATAGCAGACAGCAGGAAACACCAGAGCTGTTCTGGTTCTTGGCAGTCTGGCCTTTGGGTGCAAGAGCAGCACAAGATGCTTGTTGTGGAGACCCAGTGCTTCTTACAAAGGCTAAGAGACAGTGTCCATAGGAACCATGGGATTCGGAGAAGGAAACTTGTCAAAGGCTCTTTCCATGCTCTTCTGTGCTGGCGCTGTGTTCTGGCTCTTCTGTGAGGCAGCCACAGGCTTCCCCCTCAAACCCTGAGATCTGTTATAGTTGACAGTCTTCAAGTCTTGGGGCTAGAGAGAGAGCAAAGCACAGGGATTCAGAAGTAAGTGCTAAGGACTAAAAAATGGAAGATTAAAGCTTATCCTGAGAAATGTCCCATGACGTCTTACGAAGGGTTTTGCCATAAGAAGGTCTTACTGGAAAAAAGGAGCCATTAACACAAATTAAAAAATACCATTTATAACAACATGTCTAACAAGTGGCAAATGTAGCTTCTTTACTCTTTCCAGATACTTGGGTCTTTGGAGGCCCTGTTCTCTCTGACAGAGATCAAGGCTCAGAGGCTTCTGTTTAGGGAATAATTTTTTAAGAGAAAAGAGCTTCCATAAGAGTTCAGGTGATCCATTTTCAAGCAATGGGCGATTGCTTGAAATACCATTTTCATGGTATGCCTTAACTTTGGGGGTGAGAGGTTTTCAATTTCTTAACATTTCTTAAAGTTTTTCTTTTGAATTGGGAGACAGTTTGCATGCAATGTCCCCACTGCCAGCAGCACAGCAGCTGTTAGTTGTATTCAGCAGAGTTCAACATGTGGTGACCAAAGATGTGGAACTGAAAAGCAAAGGGCTGGAACAGCATGGGCATATAATCATAAGGGAGGGGCCATTACAATCTTATAATCAAGCCATTTCAGTTCCATTTTGGAACTAAAAGAATGCTTTTCATTGTGATGAAAGACTTGGTAAATTGGATTGTTAAGAAGTGAAGCCAAGCGATTTCTAATTTAATCGGAAGAGAAGGTATATCCGTGTACATTTGGATTTAATTCTGTTTCTCCAGAAATGTCCTGTTGTAATGAATCACACAATGGATTACCCAATATACCATTAGTAACTATTGTCTATAAGGGGTGAGGGAAAAGTGAGCTCTTCCCTCCGTATTAATCCAAGTACACTGGATACAGTTGAGACAACATTTTATCAAATACTTCAGCCCTCACCTGTAGTGACATTTTACCACAAAGGGTCAGCATCTGAAAAGTGTTGCAGCACAGGACTTTGTCCTCACTGTACCATGAAAGCAGTTCTTATTTATGGAGATATATGTGCAGACTTATTTATGGTCCCTGGAAGGTGGGACATGAAGGAAGAAAAGACATACATCCATGTATTGGTGCTGAGTGGCTAAAAATGTCTTCTATTGGAAAACTGTGTCTCTACAGCTCCGCAGCACTGAGCTTCTCTTTGTGCCAAATTTGGTAGGTATGGGATCTTACCAAGAACAAGCCATTACAATCACATAATTCACAGGAGAGCTGCCTAGACTCTCCTACAAGCTTGAGACAATTCCCATTAAAACCAGCGGTATTATGTCAATATGGACAACTGTAACTGAGCTCAGTCCTGCAAACACCTTAAACCACAACTTTCCCCACAAGGAGCCACCTTGTTATGCACCCATGCTCCCATTTTGCTCCTGGTATCCTCTTATTGTGTTCTGTCTAGGGAATTATCAGGATTGCCTGGTGACAACCATGAAACTGCTCTGAGTTAACCACTGTTTCCTTTTTTGTTTGAAACTTTTTCTGGTTGGGTGATTTTTCTGAGAGCAAAATTGGGCTAGATGTTTACACAAGGCACCACATGTAAAATGAGCACATTGTTCCCATTTCCTTTGTTGTGTCTGGAAACCCTGTCTAAGATACCTGCCCTCTATGCTGTATTATTATTTCTTTTCCTGTCAGACGTTCCTGTGATGAAGCATGAGTTTAAAATTCCATTCACCTGTTTACAGTGTTCAGAGGTAATTACTGTAACTGGCTGTTGACCAATGAGTCAACCACTAGCAAATTTGCAGATGACACCAAGTTGGGTGCAAGTGTCTATCTGCTGGAGTGTAGTAGGGCTCTGCAGAGGGACCTGGATAGGCTGGATAGATGGGCTGCCAATCCAATGATATGAGGTACAACAAGCCTAAGTGCTGGGTCCTGAATTTTGGTCACAACAACCCCCTGCAGCAGTTGGGGACAGAGTGGCTGGACAGTGGTCAGGCAGAAAGGGACCTGGGGGTGCTGACTGATGGCACTGATGGGTGAACATAAGCCAGCAGTGTGCCCATGTAGCTAAGAAAGTCAGTGGCATCCTGGCCTGTATCAAGAATAGTGTGGCCAGCAGCACTAGGGAAGTGATTCTTCCCCTGTACTGAGCACTGGTGAGGCTGCACCTTGAGTGCTGTGTCCAGTTCTGGGCCCCTTAATTTAGGAAGGATGTTGAGATGCTGAAGCATGTCCAGAGAAGAGCAACAAGGCTGGTGAAGGGTCTGGAGAAGATGTCCTGTGAGAACTGAGGGAGCTGGGATTGTTTATCCTGGAGAAAAGGAGGCTCGGGGAGACCTTATAACTCTCTATCACTAGGTGAAAGGAGGTTGTAGCCAGGTGGGCGTCTCTTGCCCCAAGCAACCAGTGACAGGACACAGTCTTAAGCTGCACCAGGGGAGGTTTATGCTGGACATTAGGAAGAAGTTTTCACAGAAGGAGTGACTGGGCATTGGAATGGGCTCCCTAGGGAGGTGGTGGAGTCACCATCCATGGAGGTGTTTAAGAAAGGACTGGATGTGCATGGGCTAGTTGGCAAGGTAGTGTTAGGTCATAGGTTGGACTCAATGATCTCAAAGGGCTTTTCCAATGTAGTTATTATGTGATTCTGTGTTTCCATGAGGCTCACCTCAAGGAAATCAGCTGGAAAACTGAATCTACAAAAGATTAATTTATTCTTCTCCTGAAAATCTCCAAAAGTCTCTTAATTTTGGTTGTATACCCAGCTGGTAATGCAATGCTGATTAAAAAAAAGGTAGATGTGAATAAAAATAATCTCAAATATACTTCAGAGCCTATGCATAAATTTACATGTCATTAGTTACAATAAAGTGATTGTCAATGAAAATTCATGTTCGCAGACAATGGTTGCTATTTTCTCTATTCAGAACAGAAAATATTTCTACCTATATAAAAAGCTGACTACTTCATTTTAACCACTGCGTTACACTAGTTAGCCACAACCAGTTTTACTAAAACATTAAAAAATAAATTGGCAGATATAATGCATGTGTGTTCATTACCATAACTCACAAAAGAAATACTGTTTTTCCTTCCTAAAGGCTGTACCCTTGGTAAATAATATCTGTGTCTGTATGACAAGCAGTAAAGGAGTGACCACTTCAGGAAACAGTGATATTCTAACTCCTGCTTGACAGAGGCATTCTTACAAGGCATGATGGCTCTTGGGATAATAAAAATTAAAAAACAATCAATCAATCAAACAAACAAACCATTAAAATACCCATAAAAATCAGTGGTTTTGAGGAGTAGATAAATCCTGCTTTAGCATTCAGATTTTAAAAAACCGCAAAATTAATGGATGATATTTGAAATATGCCATTTATGTTTGGAATTTGTGACTAGAGCCTCTGCTGTTGCAAGCTGCTTTTGAGCCACTGGAATCTGAGCAGTTACACCAGTCTGCAGCAAACAGGAATTTGATTCATCATGTTTATGCACAAAGCTTGTAGAAGAGGCAAATTTCATGAAAATATAAATGCAAACTCATAAACTGGGAGAGTATTGAACCACAGGATCAAATCCCAATTTTTTTTTTTTGGAAGCCACAATGAAAAACAGAAAGAATAACTGTAACAGAGAGATGGAAGAAAAGAATTGGAGTTATTCATGGAAGTGGCAAGGATTTCCTTTGTGAGCTTCCTAACTTTTGTATTCCTTGTTTATAAAACCATAAATTAAACTGTACAATAACAGCTACCCACAAAGAGTTTAATTCACTATTATTTTGTGAGTTACATTGAATACCATCAACAGAAGCAGCAACAGAAGGGAGTTTATATCATCTATGGTTATATTAAGGTTTAAGTTCCACAGGTATACTACATCAAAAAGTAATAATTTTAAATGTAAAACACTTTTTGTTTTGTCAATGATGGTAAAAGATAGATTTTTTTTTAATAATACAAAGATTACTGATAAAATTGCGCTATAGTAAGAAATATCATAACCAAAATTCACTGAAGAAAAATCTTAATCACTTGCCACCAGAGAATGCAGGGAAAAAGCTTTTTAAACTTTTCTCTATTTCTTTTTTCCATTATTATATCAGGATAAAAGAAGTCTTTACTAATATGCTTCACACATGAATGCATAGTTCATGGTAGCATCCACATCTGAAGACTGGAACATAGCTGAATGTATCCCAGGCTGTTTGTTATTTGGAGGAAGAAAGATAATCAGCATCATTCACATTTTCCAGAACAGAGGTCATTTTACAAATTTTAAAATTCTCATATTTAAAAGGTCTGTTTCCTACAAGAGCTGCTTTGTTATTGCCTTCTTTGAGGCCAGGGTTTCCTGCTCAGTCTCTTCTCCAAATTCTACAACAAAGGCCACCACCATCATCCTCCTAGTTTCTAAAATGCTTCTTGTCTAAATTCTGTGTTCCACAAAAAACTTGTTAAAAAACTGCAAAAAATGCAGTTGGTTATGCTGAGAGAGGGCACTATTAAAATTATATTTTACTTGTTTGTCAGAAATAACTGCTTTTCTTCCTTCTGAGAGTAAACAACTTGACTAATTGTTGTAAGCCATTTACAGGTATCCAGGATATGATGAAGTGGGCATTTGTCAGTTTGGGCTTACTCTTCTGTACAAAACTAAAAATATGAAAAAGCTAATTTTTTATATTTCTATTAATTGTTTCATCACATCATCTAGTATGGAAATAGTTGTGTGGTAAAGTTAAGCTTGTGTGTAGAAGCATTTCTGGATCAAAACCTACAACTTAGAACTTTTACCAGTTTGTTTACTTTTGCAGATCACTGTGCCTGGACTGATACATTTACATGGTGGTCCTGGATATTTTATAGAAAATGATACTATTTCAGTTGCTTTTTAAGGAATTTTTAAATTGCACACACAGCATGCAAAATTTTAATGAAAACATTTCAGAAATCTCTTCAGAAGAGATCGCTTGTTAGTGTTGATGTTTTCAAAATTGATATAGACTAAGAACATGCTAAGCAGGGCTTTTAAACCCATCCTTAATCACAGAATCCAGAATGTTTTGGCTTGGAAGGAATCTTAAAGACCATATTGCTCCACCTCCCTTGCCAGGGGCAGGGATACCCTCCACTAGACCAGGTTTCTCCAAGACTTGTCCAGCCTGGTCTTGAAAACTTCCAGGAGTGGGGCAGCCATGGCTTCTCTGGGCAGCCTGTGCCAGTTGTTGGTTTACTTCAAAGGTAGAAAACATGTGCAAATATTTGCTGAATAAGAAGGAATTTAATTCATAAATTATTCCATAAAATGGCCCTAAAAGCAAATGGAAGAGTTGGGATATTTTTTTCCTACAGTGTAAATCTTTCACATCCAATTACTTTGAGCTGTGTGAGTCGTATTGCTATTCTACATTTATCTTGTCATTCATCAGAATGGAAATACCATATACTTATATATCATTCTCATTAAGGCAAATTGGTTTTATGGCAGATTTTTATAACTGTCAGAATGCTGATATAGGCTTCATGGTAGGGATTTGGGAAGTTTAAAGTGATCCCAAGAGTGGCAGCAACAGGCAGAAGGTAAGTGATGTACGCTAGATGCAATTTTTTTTATGACTAAGACTTTTATGCCATGATGGATACATATTTCTTTATGTTCACCCCACTAATGAGTCAAACTATACATTCAATTCAGTTGAATAAATGAAATGTTGTTACATACAAAGATGAACAAGAATATTATCTGTAGAAAATTTAAGGAACTTCAGTGATTCACTTCAATGGTAAATAAAAATTTGAATAAAAGGTATCATTGCCTCTTTACCAGACAGACTAGAGTAACTTCTGTATTGTAAGTCTGGTCTGCTGAGTACCTAGTATGCTTTAAACAAGCTTAATTACATACTTAGGTGATAGACTAATTGCTGCAGTGGGAGTAATTTTGCTCTATTATGTTTGAATAAATATGTATTTATGCAAGATGGAACTTTCCTAGTCTCCTGACTGAATAAAAGGTAAGTAATTGTTGGTTTCTACCTAAACACAGAAGAATAGTGAATAAAAGAAACCCCAAACAAGAAAAAGGGCAAAATAAGGTATTTTTACCTACCAGAGTAACTACATGAAAATGATTGCATAGAAAATAAAGTATTAAAGGAACACTTTTCCTGTCTCTCTCCAAATGGTCTTCCAGCTACTGCTCCACAGCTGAGTAAGAAATTCCCCTTACACCTTTAAAATGCCATATAGAAATTTTCCTCCCTGCAGTACAAATTGTGCTGCAGAGAATCAGAGGATGTGCCAGTTGTGAGGTATTTGTGTTCTGTGGAGCTTTGTAGACATCAAGAGAGATCTTGAGGAGACAGTCCTTCCATAAGCAGCTCCACAGGAACTTGTTCAGCATGTGAATGTGAGCAGGTGCACCCACTTCTCTTTGAATATGTTAAAGAAATGCCCAGCATCCCTTTTCATCCCAGTACAGCCAGGTAGTATAAGTCCAATTCAAAACCCTGCTTCAAGCAGTGATAGTTTCAAAGTCAGATGTGAGAATCACAGAATCACAGAATGGCTTTGGTTGAAAGGGACTTTAAAGATCATCCAGTTCCAACCCACCTGCCCCCCCCTGCCTGCCCCACTAGACCAGGTTGCTCTAAACCACATCCAACCAGGCCTTGAACACTTCCAGGTATGGGGCACCCACAGCTTCTCTGGGCACCCTGTACCAATTCTTCACCGTCTTGATAAGAAAGAATTTCTTCCTAATATCTAATCTAAATCTATTCTCTTTAAGTTGGAAGCCATTCCCCCTTGTCCTGTCACTACATGCCCTGATAAACAGTACCTCTCCATTTTTCTTGAAGGCTCTTTTCAGAGGAAAGTCACAATCTAGTGGCCCTGAAGGTTCCTCTTCTTCATGTTAGACTGGTCAGTCTTTGTAGAGTCACGTTTCAAATATTTCCAGACATGGAGGTTCTGCAGATTCACTGGGCAACCTGAGCCAGCGTATTAACACCGTAATTGTGATCTTTTTAGCTTATGGTTGGAATTTTCCTTGTGACTTGTGAGCATTACCTCCTGTTCTTTTCTTCTGATGATCCTGAGTCTGTCTCTTCTATAAGTTCCAGGAAAGAGCCAAAGAAGGCCATTGGTGCCCTGGCCACTCTAAAGCCATTTCTTCTCTAGTATGAACAGTTTCCTCAGCCTTTCCTTGTACATCTGATCCACCAACCCCTTGGTGTCCTTAGTGATCTGTCTCAAGACTTGCTCAAGTGTTTTGATATTTCTCTTGACAGCTGGTATCTTGAAAGAGCTGCAAATAGGAAAAGCATCAGTTCCCTTGAACTGTTGGTTGCAAGTTTAATAACTAGGCTCCATTGCTGCAAGGATGTATTACTGGTCATGTTCGAACTGTTGGCCACCAGCAGCCCCAGCTCCTTTTCTGCAAATCTGCCTCCTGAGCAGTCAGTTCTGAACCTGTGCTCCTTTACAGGAGATTGTTCAATCCCACATGAAAGGCAGCATTTGTCTTCATTGAACATCAGGAGGGTCATTTCAGCCAGCTTCTCCAGCTGCTGAGGTCTCTCTGCATGCAGCTCTCCCCTCTGCCCCGCCAACCATTCACCTTTGATTTGGTGTTACATACAAAGTTGAATTCTGTCACATTGCCCAGGTCCCAGTTGGAGATGTAGAATAGTTGGGCTCCCCCCTTAGGAATGCTGACAAAGCCAGATTTTGAACCACTGAGTACTGTTAGTTGAGCCCAATGCTCAACTTTTCACCTTTTTTTTTCAGCTTTTCACCTATTTTGTAGTCCACCCATTCAGTCCATACTCTTCAAATTGGCTATGAGGATGAGAAATAATAAGTGTTTTTTGCACTCTATCTTGCTGGTTCCATACCATGGTTTCATACAGATACAGGATGGGGAGAGAGAGAGAAAGAAATGATCCTTGTAGCAATTCATAACTGCTGAATGCAGCTTGGCATCCCCACTATGTGGTCAGTACATTTCCATATTGAAGAGCTCACCTTTGGACACCTATTATTTGATCACTGCGTGACAAAGAGTGTGAATTTCCACAGAGAAGCTCAGAACAAGGAAAGTTACCCTCTGTCATCATCAGGAAAGCATACATTAAAGTTTTTAAAGAGTTTTTAGTCCCTCTTCTGGTCCAGATTGTGCCATGTCTGAGATACATTAGGGCAATACAGGGAGTATATTTGTAGCTGGCTTTTGACTATATTTTCCAAAGAGTTTCTATGGAATGGTGTGTACAACATTGACAGTAGCCGGTTAGTGGCAATCGATGGAGGATTGGCTTCTTCACTCACATCTGACCCGTTGAGAATTTGGAGTTGAAAGGAGTTCTTCCATTGTTTTGATCAAGAATTACACCAGGAGCTCAGGCATACCCTTCAGTAGTCAGGAAGGGAATGGGCTAGGTTTGTAGTTCAAGGATTAAGACTCTTGAGGGAAGGCTGATACCTTTTAAGAGCAAGCATATACAGAACTGTGATGGCTTAAGTGTCTGTATAGGAGTCTTTATTTTCCAGAGGAAAATAAAGACTTTATTTAGTCTTTATTTTCCACAGATCTTTATTTTCCAGAGGAATACTTGCTAAATGTTTACTAGTCCAGTTCAAATGGTTCAACATAAGAATGTGTGGTCCAGGTTGGGGGGATTGTCTGCTTTAGTACCAAGTCTCTGTTGGTGACTATGAAGGGGTGCACTGCATAGTCTGTGGAAGAAACAAAACCATACTGCAAAGCTTCTTCAGTCTGAGTCTCACACTTAGTTCATAAACCAAAAGGACCCATCTTATATGAATGTGTCTGATTTTGTTTTTGAACCCCTGAGAAAGTTTCTGGAACGCACAGCCTCCAGCAGCAAGGGGTTCCACATCTGAGCTAGGAATTGTAGAAGAAAGTGACTCCTGTTTGCTTTGAGCCCTTTGCTTTTATGATTCACTTGATGTCCCTTTGTCCTTATACTGGGAGGCAGTGAATAATCATCCTTTATTTACCTCTGCATTATCATGGCTTTATAGATATCATAAAGATCATTTATCTTACAGGCTTCTCAAGTCTTCTACTCAGCTTACTCTCTTCTTTTACAGAAGCCCCACACCTTAACCATCTGTGCTGCACTTTTTCTAACACTTCTGTATTCTCTTGATTTGGGGGGAATGAAGGTTATGCATCCTACTGAGTATGCAGCTACCATCTCAATCTATACAGAAGCCTAGCGATGGTTGTGCTTTTGCTCTGTTCTATTTGCATTTTTGACCACTGCTGAGCTTCAAGCTGACATTTCACAGAACTATTTACTATCATTCCAAGATCTCTTTTCTGAATAGTAATTTCTAGTTTAGAGCCCATCATTCTATATGCAAAGCAAGGGTTGGTTTTCCTCCTGTGAATCACCTCACAGTGAATTTCACATGCCATTTTATTCACCCATCATTCTTCTAAGAACTTCTGCAGCTTGTCATAGTTGACTTTTTTCTTTTCTTTTGACCATTGTCCTGAAACACTTTGTATCATCTGCACATTGACAATGCACCCTCTACTCATTTTTAGTTTGTTTAGGGATAGGTTTGACAGCATAGGTCCTGGCACCAATTTCTGCAACCTGTCCCTTTTTGAAAAAATGTCATTTGTTCCTGCCTTTTGTTTCCTGCCTTGTAGTGAAGTATTAATCCATGAGAGGACTTTCTTCTTTTAGTCTGTAGCAAGTGAGCCTCTTAAAGATCTTCCTTCTTGAGGAGGAGGAGGAAATCTTGCTGAAAGCCTTCTCAAAGTGGAGTAGACCATGAGCCTGTGATTCCTATGTGTGTGCTCAGTCCACTCAATCCGCTCCAGAGAGGACTCATGCAGATTTGTGAGGCATGACTTGTCTCCACAAAAAAATGTGATCTTCTCCAATGTCAGATTTGGCTGTGAGTTCATGAATTTGGAGTTTAGTGCAGCTTCTGTCAGTTTGCCCTACACTGATATGAGGCTTACAGTATGAACAGAAGACTGTATGAAAATAAGAAAGAACCAAAATGCTGCTAGTAAAAACTGGGGAAGTGGGTATCTTTTGTTTTCTGCTCTCACTTCTGGTAAATTCTCTGTCCCAGCAGATATGTTCCCTGCTATAGCGTATGACAGGGCCCAACAATAGCTATTCTCCCTGTGCAGTGATAATCCAAGATGCAGTTAATAAGAATGAGGAGGCTCCTCCTGCAAGGACATGCTGACCTCGGATTCCTCATGTAAGTGGTAAACAGCACTCTCATGAATAAAAGTTTCCACATGCAAAGAGTGATAAAAAAGATCCTAGAAACTAAGTCCTCAGATTTATTCTGGTTGTTTATGGACACACCCATGTTTTGATATTTACCAAAACACACCTTTATATGTCTTTTCCCCTGTGTGTCAGTATATTAAAAATGTAAACTAGTTTTATAGGATACTTGGAGTTTTATGTGTGCCATATAACTATAAGGTTTCTGTGGAAACTCCTCATCCTTGAATACTGCTATAATTAAAGTAGAAGAATTTATCTATCCTTTTATCTACATGAGAGTTACAAGACAGTCTCTTCTGTTGACATTTTTCCTACTGAATGTACCTGCTTTGTGTAACAGATCAAAGCATGTAAATCTGCAGTCTTCTGCCTTCTGAAATAATGCAGAAAATACAGAAGTGCAATGGTTGCTGCTGCAAGCAAACACCAAGATCAGAGCATGTGTGAAAAATGCTTCAGTAACAACACAATAGCAGCTACTCGCAGAACGATGCATATAGAGCAGGAGGAAAGCCAGGAACATGATGAATTACAAAATGGTAGCTTCCTGCCAACACTCCTCTTGCTTGTAATACTTTGTCACAAATTATATGGAAATGTCTCTTTAATTAATTGATAGTGATGCGTGATGATTTTTTTGCTTTTCTTTCTTGTATACCTTTTTATGCATTTTTATACCCTTTTCCTATGTTTTGTACCCTTTATACACCCTTTGTACCCTTAGCCCCGCATGCTTGTAATTTTTGTAGTCTGGTATTTTAGCTTAGTTTGGGGTCCTGCAAGGCAGAAAGACCAAATATTCACAGCAGGAGGCCAGAGAGCTCTATACTGTCTCAAAACCAGAGGCTTCAACCTTGGCTGAAGCCTTTTCTCTGGAACATATTTTATGAACGGGACTCTAGCCTCACTTAGGGGGTGTAATTAGAATAGGGGGCCAATTACTTCATTTATTAACTTTCTTATTGGGGAACTTTAGGTAGATATGCAAATTTGTAAGGTCCATAAAATTGTATTCTTGTTATATGGGGGGTGCATCTGTCTTGCATGGGAGACAGGAGCTTTATGAGTTTTTGCAGTTTGACAGACTTTAAGATAGCTAGTTCCCCAAGACTTAGTCCCGTTCGCAAGATTCTTTGATATCTGGCCGATTTGTCTAAAAATACCATTTATTTGACACAGAACATAACAAACATACAAACATAGAACAGATTGACACACATAAACACACAATGAATGCATAATTGCAACACTGCAATAGTTAAAAATGCAATAAATGCTTGCTTGAGCTAGCTGAAATGCAAGTTAAGAAAGGTACCTATAAGTTAGCCGGAATAATGCAATTTAGGAAACTCAAATGATCTTACCAAATACAATTTGGAGCTGGGGATGCATTAAGATTTCCTCACTCAATCCCTCGGGAAGTAACCACAGGGCTGCGTCCAAAAACCCTGGGGAGAAGACTTCTTCACGCTCCAATGTCCATGTAGAAAGGCTTCTGCTTTTGCTGAGTTTTTCGTGGTGTTTTATAGGGAAAAGAGTGTGTATTTGTGGTCACTTGAAAATTCTTCACATTCTCTCAGTGTCTCACCTTGGCCTTCCAGGCGCCAGGACTAGATAGCCAGGATTAAGTTTATCAACTTAATCTGAGCCATTCATCTCTAGCCAGCGATCATGGAGAGAGAGAAGGGGGGGGGGGGGGTGTTTGTCCTGCCACAGCATCTCAGCATGTTCCACTTTTGAACAGCTGTACACCTAGGATCCTATTAAAATACCGAGGTAAAACCCTTTTACCCCTTTTTAACTGACTCTGCATCATATTTCTACCAGCTGAAAGGCAACAATAGCTTAGTAGTCAGCCAACATGCAAATATCTGACCCAGAAAATTTCCTTCACCTGACACCACAGAAAAAAATATGGTGCTGACTGGAGATTATCAACAAAAGCACATGTTGCATTCATTATATTAGGCTTTGGAAAAAAATAAAGCTGCATATATAAGAGTTATTCTATGAAGAAAAGAAGGTTGGCTTTTCAGAGCAAAGATCCTTCTGCAATTCTTTTAATTCTTTATTTACATTTGTGATGCTGTCCAAGGCTGGACTAAAGTTAGGCTGCCTTATATATTAAGGCCATTTAGGCTTTTCCTTCCATCCTGTCTATCGTTAGGGATTCAGATCCTGCTGGACTGGATGATTCTTTTTTACAGAAGAGCTAATAAAACCATGACTGCATGAGAGACAAGAAAATGAGCTATTACAACAAATAATAAGGGTTTCAACACAACTGTCTAAAAGCAATTGTTGTCTTGATTTTGTTAACATACCAATGTAATTTCAGCACCCCATGATCCATATAGATCAGCAAGGAATTTCAAAAAAATTCTACACTCAGCATTTTGCTTAAGAATTTGAAATGAACAACCATTAGTGTCTCCCAACAACGTTTCCCTCCCCCCCCCCCCATTTTTTCTGGGTTTTTATATTCCAGGGTATGCTGTAGAAGAAGATATCTGTTCTTTATTCATGTTAACTAAATCAGCTGAAATGCTGAAAGATAATCTCTCATGCTGAACTTAATGATCTTCTTTTGTCATGGAGACATATACTAAACATAAACTGTAAAAAACATAGAAAACATCGCCTTTCAAAATCTTTGATATTCCCTCTGATACTCAGTAGAGCTTTCAGCAGATTTCTTTTTTACCTGTACATTTCCATCCTCTGCTATTTTTGAAGTGGAAGTACAGAAGAAATAGCTACTGAAAAAAGCCATGTATCTTGGTCCTTGTAACTTTATTTCTGTGAAACTAATTGTGGTAAGCAAACCTCAGGTTTCCCTTCAATAGGTGGTCCAGTGTTACATCTAAATTGAAGTTTCAAGTAGACTTAAAAGGAGACAGACTTCAGGAGGAGCAAACCCTTCTGGAATTCAGGTAAGAGAGACCAGACAAGCTGCAGTGCTGCAGTGGGTAGTGCACAATCAACTGGATATTGGTAAAAACATATTTTCAGAGGCCATAGTACTTCTGATCCCTGCAACAGCTGGCCCTTAACCAGAAGCCTTTTTGGCAGGGCCTGGACTGGAAACTGGATGATGTGATCTTAATTTCTGTCTCTCACAAGTTTTTTGGGGCGCATGTACTCAAAGGGTTCTTAAGGATCTGACACAGTGAACAAAGGTGCACAGACCCTCGAGGATGCTGGGCTAGAGTTTCCTGTCCATCAGTGGATCCATTCGCTTCCTTCTGCTTTCAATCCTTTGTTCATCCTGTCTGATAAGGTTAAGGAGTAACCCTTTATTCCATACCTTATAGAGCATCTTATTTAACTATAAACCTGCTCTCACATTATAGATAAATTAGCAGAGGAGCTGTTCTTCCTGTCTTCATAGCAGTTCTTTGGGAGCCAGATGGTCCCAGAGGGGTTCCTCATGTCCCGAATGTGACCCTATGTTGGTTGCATCAGTGGAAAGGGAAGAGCACAGAAAGACTGAAAAAAAATCCCTCTAGGGCCTGTGAGCTGTCAAGCTTCTTCACATAGAGATGCATTAGGTGTATTGGACCCTAACTACTTACTCCATGGAACGTAAGTAGTTAGGGTCCAATATACCACCAACACTTGGTGGTAAGCAAGAGAGGGAGCGGAGGAGTGTCTGCATCTGGGACTGTGTCTCTGAGACTGGACTGTTGTTGAGGTAACCAAAATTTGACACCAGACATAGAGTTTGTGTCTGTTCTTGATGCTTTTCTAGTGTAGCCATTAAGAAACTTAAATCAGCAGATTCATATTTCTGGAACCTGTCCACAGCCTGTCATAAACCAGCTCTCATACAAAATGTACATATCCTGCATTTCAATTTCCCCTTTGGGTCTTTCTAAAGGTCCTTTGGATCTTAATATTCAGAATTCTCTTGAAAGACACTAGAAAATTATCCAGTAAACAACCAAAGCCAGGCACAGAGTGAGCCAGTCTCTAGTGATAGGCATTACAATGACCCTTACAGAATATGAGACAGGAAAACGTCTCCTATCTGAGGACATTTCACTAACAAATTTTAAGGTTTCATTTTTCACTTAAAGAAAAATACTGTCAGTAGTAGCAGATCTCCTTGTCATATGTTTAGACAGAAATGTTATTAACAGCATTTGTTGTTCAAGCATTGCAAGCAGTGGGTTCAGTTTGGGCCACAAGGATTATTATGTTGTATATCTGGCCTACAGAAGTTGGACAGAAAGGAGAGGTGAGAATTTGTGCTTCCTGTTGTTGTATGGAAGGCATATTGCTGTGCTAGTGCCCAAGTGGCCTGTTGGCAGTTACACTGGAAAATGCCCACATACTGCTGCTTCACCAGGAAAGGAAACCCATGTCAGCTGCCAAATTTTATTTAGTGAGCAAAAACCAGAACTGCCATATAGGCATATGAGGTCAGTATTAGGTGGGAGTGCAGAAAGACCATGGCTTACCTGAAGCAGAGATTTGTTCATTATGCAGTTACATGTGTAACACTTACCTCAATTTGCTATTGGTCTGAGTCTGTGTGAGGTTTTAGAAAGAAACTCAGGAATATTGCTAGCCACTGCAAACACCTGGTAGTGCAAAATATCCGCCTTCTTACGCTGTCAGCATTTATCAGCTTTTGCTCTTGGGGACACCAGTGTCCCAGCTGGGCTGGGATTGCCCTAATGGGGCTTGTGGGATGGGACCCAGCTGGAGGAGGGTACCACAATATCCTGATGGCCCTTCATTACCCCTTCTTCCCCCTGCAGGAACTGACTATTCAAATGATTCATTGCTTTTACTTTTTTTAGTCTGAAAAACCCCATAGGTATTTGATAGTAAATGAGATAATGGCTTCAAACTGAAAGATAAGAGGTTTAGATTAGATATTAGGAAGAAATTCTTTCCTGTGAGGACGGTGAGGCCCTGGCATAGGTTACCCAGAGAAGCTGTAACTGCCCCATGTAACGGATGAAAAACATGAAGTCCCCTTAGCAGTGGGAAACATGAATCACTTTATTGCAAAAACCAGGGGGTTTTGAACAGTTAGTTTGTTATAAGTTTACATTCTTGTGAAGCACAACAAACGTCTTTAACCAACCATCTTTAACCATCATAAACCATGATAGGAACACGCACTAGGTATAACCAACCACTAACACCACAGTGTAAGCACTCATTTGTTCTATCACTTGTTTTCCAGGATTATGTAACTTGTTTTTCACCTGAGTCATTCCCAGAATGCTTTTCTAGTTGGCTGAAATAACAAGAGTGAGCAAGAATTTTGCAAGGGTAACGAGGCCCTCATTTAGTAAGGTTTTTCTTACCCGCAACAGCCCCATACCTGGAAACGTTCAAGGCCAGGTTGGATGGGACTTGAAACAACCTGGTCAAGGAGAAGGTGCCCCTGCCCATGGCAGGATGATGGGAACTAGATGATCTTTAAAAAGTGCCTTCCAACCCAAACCATTCTATGATTGATGATCTGACTGTAAAGCTTTGCTTTTTCATTTCTAATCATGAAGAAGCACCCCAGACTTGTATACACTATTGGTACTAAAATGGCATTAAAGCAAACCCCCAAAATGAGGTCCATCTCCAATTCCTCTCTACCCCCAATCACACAAAGATTGCCATAGCTACATTCCACTGACCCTGTGCTATTGGGGTGTCCTACTAGATTGTAACCTCTACTCCCACTCCCAGGTGTGTGGCTACATTGTGCCATATTGAGAGGAAGGTACTTTGCCAGCTTGCCTGATGCTTACCTGGATGACTTGAATCTGTGAGTTCATCCTTTCTGCTCTTGGCCACTGTCCTAGCACTCATGTTCACTGAAAACTTTGTTAGCAATGATTTTCTAGAGCCTTACAGGTCACATCTCAAATATTAAATAACACAAAACCAACATCAGCAAAAGAGAAGTGTTCAGATAGAGCTAGCAACCCCACAGCTTGTCCCTCTTTACAATTACATTTTGAGATAATATCTCGTAAGCCCATTTAGATCCATTTAGTGAATAACAAGTTGATTTTGAATTATTGAAATTTCTTGACAAAATACAGAATAGTGTCCGCTCAGGCAAGTTGCCTACACCTAAATATATGATCTCCCTGTATTTCATTTATTAACAACATTTATAATATCCTTAAAAAGTTTAAAAAAAAAAAACCGAAAGTGTGTGTGTGTAGTGTTATGTGCTATATCACAGCTTGGAAGAGCTGTAACAGAATAACTACATTTTTCTGGTGTGGATTAAAGACAGTGTTCCTACTGAGGATTTGTATTTTATCCAGTATCACATGGTGGTATACACCTAAAATAAACTCCCAAGCACAGGGTAGGTATCTGAAAGATCTGGGATATTTTGATTTTGCTTTTCAAAAAGAATATTCCCAAATCTGCTACCTTCAGTCACACTCAGATGTTATCCCCCAAGCATTTACTTGAATTCGTGTGGAATTCACTGATTAAGAGCACACTAAATGCAAGAAAAGCTATCAGGATCCATTTCTAAATAGTAGAAGTGTATGACTGCATATGGTATTTGAACTATTTTGGGTTTTGAACATATATGACAGTAAGGACCCCTTATCTGCCCAAGAATTGACCAGTATTATCACAGGTGTAGTTTTTCTTTCTAAATTCTCAAAAACCATCAAGCTTCCATCTAGATTTTTCTGTCTCTGCACCCATTCCTAAATTTAAATAACTGAAGGACTCTTCTGAAATTATCTGCTAAAAGCTTATATACCATGTACTTTAAAACCAGTAAGAGTGCAAATTTCCTAATACTGCTTTATTTCTTTTACAACATAAAAATATTTTCAAAACACAGGACTAAGGCACTCATTGTGGCAGAAATAACGTTTATGAGAAAAAGTATAATGATAGAATCAGTTTTCAATAGCTAAGAATGGTGACAGGCAGACACAAATGCTATATGGGTCTTACATTTCCCCAAAGCTATGCACTACATTTTATGGTTTTAAAATAAGGACTTTTCCGCAATGAAAAATGAGGTGAGTTTTCTCATGGTGTTTGCTTTTTTCACCATGAATTCCCCATTAACTGCTGTTTTCTTCAGCAATCAGATCATATTATTTCCTAGGAAGTAAGTTGTTATTTCAGGAGAAAAATGGGACTGTTCATGGAGTAAACAAAATAATACTATGTTGAGAAAGGTGTCTGCCCCAACAGGGTTCTGTTCTTCAGCTCCCTGCTTGGGTAAATGCTCTCACTGAAGTAAATAGGATTGTGTTCATTGCAGGGGCTTTCAGAAATATCTGTAATTGATCCCATTGCTCAGATCCAGTTGTGCAGTCCCTAATGCTAAGGATGAAGAAGAGTGCTGGATCCAAAAAAAAGCAGTGTCAAGCCCCTGTAGCACAGAAAGGTCTAATTCCAAGATTCAAGGGAGAAATTTTTCTGAGAAGCCACTGGGTAGTCCAAAAGACTGACAATGACAAAGCAATAACAGAATATTTTTGCTAATTAAGTTTCAGTATATTTTAATTGATTGGTTTAATAGCAATGAAAATGTATACTGCTAAATACACTTGGCTGTTCCAAGTCATTCACAGAGTGTAGAAGGACTAGAGCTGAATTTCTAATGTTCCCAGAGAAGTCTTAGGTTTTCTTAGGCTTAGTCTTTCTTCTCCCATTATTTCCACTAATCATAGAATATGTACAATGCTTATTTCTAAATTACATTTAACAGCCAGTTCAATTCTGACAGCATGCTATTATCCTTTGTATTTTAATATCCTATTATTTTTGTATTTTATAGGTCACAGACTAGGCTATATGAAAACTTTCCCTCATGTTGTCAGCACAGAACAGTCAGACACAAACCCCTTTATCTATCAAAATTAAGCTATCAGACAATGAAGTTTCTGTTTTGTTTTATTACAGTTTCTCAGCATCTTGGCATGATTCAAAAGCCATCCCAATAATTTTCTTCTCTTGTTTTTTCCCTTAAATGTTAAAAACGGGGTTAGGAAGAAGTAACCACAGTCCTTACAGTAAAACATGCTGTTCCTTTGTGTCTGGGTGGTTGGAACACTAGTTTTAGATGTAGATTTCAATATGCTATCTGGTTTTCCCCAGCTCTGGAGGCTTTGGGGACCTCACTGAATCTTCCAGTGCTTTGGTTTCCCGGTTGAGCAAGTAAGATACAAATATTACTTCTCTCTTGTTGGCAGATTGGTAAGCAGGAAAAAGCTGCCCTTGCAGTGTCAAAACAAGTTCAGAAAACCCATCGCAAATACCCTATTTGCAACACCTGGCTCCTAGTATGTCTGAGAGCCTTTTGGCACCTTTCTTTAATACTAACATAAATATCCAGGCGGCATATCCATAAGAGACCATGTGTCAGTACCAGCAGACATGAGTAGGACATTGGTGTGTTTCTACAGAGGAAGAGAGGTGATAGACTTTATCCCCCCAAGTTGTTTCTAAACCTTGATAATCAAGTTTTCTGTTTGAGTTAATTGTTTCTCAGTGGTGCTAAGACATTTTCCTCCATCTGAGAGGTCTGCCCATGATGGCTTTAGCATGGTCCTGGAGCTGTGCGATATGCTACTAAAGAAATTCAATTTTAGGGCTACTATTAAGCTCTCCTATCACAAAACTACTGTGATATCAAATGCAGTACCAGGATGTGTCAAAAGAGAATCATGAGAATAGCAAAACTGAAAAAGCACTGTTATTCTATTTTTAGTGGCAATAAAATCTATTCGAAATTATTCCAAAGGAAATGAAATGCAGAAAACTGACTCATACTGCCGTGACCAGAAAGAGGTTGCTCTTTCTGATCAAAGTTTAGAAGAAGCTAGGACTGGCACGATCATGACTGTTCATTCAATGTAATTTGGTTACAACAGTCTTTTGGACTAGTTGAACTAATGATTCAAGATCTTGCCTGCTGCAGGTAGAAGCCATTAGCCACCACAGTCACAATTCTGTCGTTTAAAACCACTCCAACTCAAATCCAGAAGAGGATGCCCTGCTCCTGGGTGGAGTGGGGATGGGTCCTGGGAGCCAGGACTCTTGTCCCCGGGGAGCTGATGACCCAGGCTGAGCCCTGACAATGTAGACTCAGAGTAAACTTCCTGAATAAAAGTCTACATATACAGCAAATTTTAGTCAGAGTCTCAGATTTCAAAGTTACAGAAAACTTTCAAAAACTTTTCATCACCACTGAACTGCTGAAACTGTAAATATGGATGAAGCAGTAGTCCCTCTTCAAACTCTCTTAGGAAATCCCTACTTGGCTGTTTTTCATTGTCTTAATAAGCAAAGTTTTTCTGGGTAGACCATGCAAACACTGCCTGTGTTAAGAAAATCTCATGTCCCAGCTATGGAACATGTAGACAGAAGTTTGTGCTTCATCAATGAGATGTGTGTGCTCATGCACACATGTGGTAGCAGCAGAGTGGCGTCTGGAACCACTGGTGCAGAGCAATGTAAGAGCAATCCCATTTCCCCCAACAAAAAAATGTATTCCTCAATAAAATTTTTTGACAAGTTTGTGCTTCATCAATGAGATGTGTGTGCTAATGCACACATGTGGCAGCAGCAGAGTGGTGTCTGGAACCACTGGGGCAGAGCAATCCCATTTCCCCCAACAAAAAAAGTATTCCTCAATAAAATTTTTTGACAAGTTTGTGCTTCATCAATGAGATGTGTGTGCTCATGCACACACGTGGCAGCAGCAGAGTGGAGTCTGGAACCACTGGTGCAAAGCAATGTAAGAGCAATCCCATTTCCCCCAACAAAAAGAAGTATTCCTCAATAAAATTTTTTGAGAGTAAGGCAGAGACACATAAAAAAAGGAAAATCTGCAGACCAGTTGTGGTTATATAAATTGTGGCTTCTTATTAGAATATTAATCTTCATAGGGGCAAAACCATTTTTGGAATAACTTCTTCCTTTCCCATAGATTTATAGTTCCTTGGAGAGAAGGCAAAGGTATTCACAGGGCACATTTCAATAGCTCAGAAATTTTTCACCTTATGTATTAATCTTTCCATTAATGAAATGAGTGTATAATGGTTTAACAGGGAGACTTTGTGTGGGCAGTGTTGTCTAGAAGCTGATACTGCAATGGGTTTATTACTGGCATGACAAGCATCCATGTGATCAGAGATCTAATAGCAAACTTGTGGTCAGTGATGTGTTACTTTAGCTGGATTAAAACCACACTGTAATATAGATGTCTGAGTAAGGAAAGCAGCCACAATTTGTATAATCAAGATTATAATTAGACAAAGGCTAAACACGTAAATGGAAAGTGAACATTTGGTACACTGCACTGTGTATCTTCACAAAAGCAGCAAGAAATTCAGAGTCACATTCATCCTTTGTGTGCTTGGCATGGAGCATGCTGCTTTGAAGAGGGCTGTGCCTAACAGACATTCCACTTTACAAACAGATATGCTGCCCTATTCTTTTGAGACCTCAGCATGGAGCCCTTACTCCAATGGGGGATTCCTTCTGTTAGAAGGGAAACACATATTGCTGGGCTTCATCACCCCCTGCTTCTTTTAGGGTAGTTCCCAGAAGAAACTAGATTGCAACTTTTCCACTCCACATGAGTAATTTCTCATTCTCTTCCTAATGTATTGCATTCCAGGGAACAAGATATCAATTCCCCACTGATTCTATAAACAAGTGTGAAGCCAATTACTAAATTCCCATAGTTATAATAAGGAATCAAAGTCCCTTATGCATAAAAATATGCCTTTATTTAATGAATAGCACAGATAGTCAAGGAGGGAAGAAGATCTGTAGGAGAGAGAAAACCCAGAAGCATGCAGGGCTTTTCAGGTATGAAAGTGAAAATTATATTAAATTGTTGATGGAAAGAAACTATTACCATTGAAGAGGGAGGAGAAAGCACAAGCTGCCTTTCAGATAGCTGACACAAGGACAGACAGTCTGCCTCAAGAACAAACAAGAAAACCAAAAGAAACTTTACAACAATCTCATTAAAAACTTAGTGGACAAATGTGTAAACACATTTGTTCATTTATTCTGTATATAACAGTGCTCTTTATTCAAACAGAATTTTCAGGTAGCAAGCTAGTGCATGGCACCAGGAACCAATGGTGTATAGGAAATGGCCAACATGCAGAATATATTTTATCCTAAACACCACCGTAATAGAATCACACTATCATAGAATGGCCTGGGTTGAAAAGGACCTTAAAGGCCATCTAGTTCCAACCCAGTGACATGTGCAGGGACACCTTCCACTTGCCCAGGTTGCTCAGAGCCACATCCAACCTGGCCTTGAACAGAGAGTTGGGGTGTCTGTAACTTCTCTGGACAACCTGTGCCAGGACCTCACCACCCTCACAGGGAAGAATTTCTTCCTCATATCTAATTTAAACCCACCCTCTTTCAGTTTGAAGCCGTTTCCCATTGTCCTGTCACTATAGTTCCTAATGAATAGTCCTTCTTCGTCCCTTCAGATATTGAAAGGTGTTGTGAGGTCTCCATGTAACCTTCTCTTCACCAGGCTGAGCAGTCCCAGTTCTCTCAGCCTGTCTCCATAAGGGAGGTGATCTAGTCATGAATACTGAATTTCAGTATTAAATTACAATTTTTTAATCCCTTTAAGATATTTTAATTGTTTTTCAGCCTTAAATTAGGGTAACTGTTTTTATTTGTGGGTATTGCAAGCAAGTATCAGAAATCACTGTCCTGGCTTGCCTTTTCTACAGCTCTTGTCCATGCAAGGCTTGGTGCAAACATCACAGGTGGTGAGATAGTGGGGCACACCATAATTCTGAAAGACCTTTGCACAGTAAACATACAGAAGGTTTAAATATTGAAATGCATATGATAGAAGCTGCCTAATGGACTGTGCTGGTGGAAATCAAATACTATTCTAGTATTTTGAATCCAAATAACTCCTTGCTGTGAGGCCAGAGAGGATTGTTTGCCTTCAAATCTGAGCACATGGACAGTAGTGTATGTGCCATAGGTTGAAAATACTGTAGATACTTCTTCTTTTCATTAATGGCTCAGAGACTGAAAAGGCAGCTACACACTGATAAATAAATCCCTACAGATTCAACAGTTGTTATTATTATGCATCTTCACCATAACAATAGATTGTTAGACCACTAAAATACAGATTAGAATTTTACAGTGATATAAACAAATTTACAAGCCGGCATTTTTAGAAATATAGTATTGAGCATTTATTAGGGGAACAAAGACTTATGGCGCCGGGCAGGAGTGGCAGGTTTGCCTTTTTTTCAGTGCCTCGCCCTATTCATCTTAATGTGCGCTTAAGTACTTTCTGTAACTGTTACACATTCATTAAGTCAAAAAAAAACCCTATTTACACTTCAATCATTCCTCTTTCTTTGACCTTTCCAGCGCGGCACTGCCATCTTGGGCCCTCTGGTTTGCCTCAGGGCTGAAGGCAGAAATCTTCTTTAACTCTAATTCAATTTGTAGCTGACAGCTTCTCAGGGAGGTGTAAATGAAGCTAACAGATTTCCTGGGATCCATGAGGTCTGTTTCTTTTTATTCCTTTAGGACGTCTTGATCTCTGGCCTTGTGGCTTATCAGCTTAAAAGACATTTATTACCATGTACCACGTTTTATAGCATATTACAACCATTTTGAAGTTATAATTCTCTCTAACTTTGTTTATACTTAATGATATTTTATCTTAGTGCTACTTTACACAGTACCTTATCACTTGTAAATGCTAAATTCATGTATGCGAAAGCCAACATTCACTATTCACTCATTTGTCATATACAGCTTCTCAGAAATGAAGCAGGAATAGGCCAATGGGCCTTAATAATAGCTACAAGTTTTTAGCATCAGGGATCTGAAAAGTACTATAACTTTACACTACCTTTCTGAGTTATGCTTTAATATCTCAAGGAAGGATGCAAATAAATGGAAGCACCAAGAATTACATGACTGAGATAACAAGCAAAATCAGTAACATATCTAGAAACAGAACCCAGGGTTCGTAACTTCCAATATTGTCTTCTCAAAACACTCTCTGAAATGGAATTGCTTCCCTATGTCCCTTGCAACTGTCAGGAAAATTAATCCACAAACACCAGAGGTATATGTCCAAAAAGGAGACAGAGGAGTCCTGTAACTTTATTCATGAATAAAAGGAGAGGTCATGGGCGTTTCCCGTGGGGTCTCTCTCAAATTGCTAGAGGATGCAGCCTCTTTTATCCTAATTCCCAGCCGCAGGTTCCCTCTCTCTTTCCCCATTGGCTTAGGTACTCGAGAGGTACAGATTTCCCAGAACGCCTAATTAATATACATCCCTCCCCCCTAATACAGAGATCCCCGATATACATTCCCCTTTTCTTCTTCTTCTTCTTCTTGTGTCTCTGTTCTTGTAGTTTATTAACACAGTTTTGGGTAAATCTAATTAGGGAAATTCCTATGGAAATCCTACCCATTGTTTCTTCTATCTTTCAGTATCCATGTTATCTTACCAGCAGATTCAGGTCTTATCTTTACCAGTCATTCGTTTGTAAAGACAGTCCCTTATTGCTTTCACAACTTTTGGAGCAAAAAGCAGTCTAAGGTCCTGATAGGTGTTTTGTACAAAAACCACTTGTTTTGGTCTTCTGTCTGTAAGTGGAGTAAGATGTGTCTGTATTGGTAGCCAGCCAAATGAGGTAGGAAGAGTAATCATTGTCCACAACACTGGGGATAAAGAAATTTCCATAGCAAATGACCTGCCCTATTATTTTTGTATGTGTTGGATTGAAAGTTTAGGATCTCTTTCCAATTCTTTTCCATCTCTAGAATGGTATATTTCACAGAATTAGAGCCATGCAAACATCAGTCCTGCCAGAACAGCCCTGCATGTGCTTTCATAGGGAATCTGCTGATGCTAACTGACTCTTTACCAATATAGTGCTGGTCACTGCTGCAGGTCAAGACATGCTGAACAGTTTAATTAATGCTGTTTGAGTGGTTGAAAACAAGACAAGAATGACTATAAATTTTTATTATCAAATGCCCAGATGAAATAAAAATAGAAGTATAACAAATATATTAATTGTCATAAGAAAGGAGATAAAAAATCCAAAAGATTACTTGCATAGTTATTGTCCTAAATCCCTTGACATCTGGCAAATTGCAGAAGATTCCAGGTTTTCACCAAAATGCAAGTCAGATTAAAATGTGAAGCCTTACAGTTTACTGGATAGAAAACGTCATAATCTATTTTTAACAGTTGGAGAATTTCTGGTATGTATTTTCTATTAATATCCTGAGGTATAGAGGTGTAATCCAGAGAGAAAATAATTATATTTTGAATTCATTATATTAAATCATCTTGTCTGGACTCTCTCCTCTTGGTTTTCAGTTCTGAAACTCCATATGAAAGACATATAGTTCTAGATTAGTTATTTTTAACATTTTCCCTTGTGTTGAAGGTTGGGGGGTGGAATTTTCCCCATCCCTGTTACTAGGAAACCAAACGACCACGTACTCAAGGATCATTAAGTCTTTTTGTAAGAGACAAAGGCTGTGGCTGGGTGTGGTAAGGGGAGGAGGCACTCTGGCTGTTAAGGACTTCACTTGCTCACTGGGCCCTGGAGGGGACAGAAGGAAGCTGCTGCTTTCCTTTGGCTGCGACCGCGGGACGTCCAGCTGTGCACTGCCTTCTGTTCCTGGCTGGGTGAGTTCTCACTTGGGAAAGGGCACGGGATTTCAAACCTTTTCCCCGCCAGGAGTGCACCTCCCCAGCTGCCTCTTGCAACAACTGTGGAGGAGCCTGGCTGTCGCTGCCCCTGCCCCTGCCTGCCGGAAAGAACTGCAGAGTTTCTGCCACCTTTGCTGGCTAGCCCGGGTGAGCCATTTCCTGCCACTCCAGCTCGCCGCTCCGAGCTCTCTGCTCCGAGCTCTCTGCTGCGCGCTGCCCCTGCCACCTGGCCCACCCACCATTACCAACCATGTGAGACCAACGTGACCTCGTGCCACAGCGCTGCCTGCAGCTGCTCAGGAGTCATCGCATCTGCCCTACCTGGCTGGGAGCTCAACAGCACCCCTGCTGGTTGTGACCGTGACTATACCAAACAGGAAAGTGCTTGGCAGTCCAGGGACATCTGTCACTGGGTTTCTGGTTTTTGTTTGTTGCTGCTATTCTTGTTGTTGCTTGTTTACTTCGTTACAGATACTAATAAAGAACTATTATTTCTTTTCCCATATCTTTACCTGAAAGCCCTTGATTCAAAAGTTATAATAATAATATAATAATTCAGAGGGAATAAGGGGTCACATCTTTATTCTAAGGGAGGTTTCCACCTTTCTTAGCAGACACCTGTCTTTTGAATGGAGACACCTTGTGATTCTTCTTTTAAGGCCAGCATATAAAAAAACACAGTTTCTTACCCCACCACTTCTAAAATTCTATTGAGAAGCAAAAAAACCCCATCAAACAACCAAAATCTGTTCCAATTTGTAATAAAAAAGCACTCCATTAGCGGTTTTATTAACATATTCTTTACCTTGTATTAAGATGGCAACCTTTTCTTGCTTTTATATATTAGATCCAAATTCTAAAAGCTATCAGGAACACAGGTTTCCTGTATCTGATTTTGAGATATGGAAGTCCATCAAGGAATTCAGATGTCAATGGAAGTGTCTGTACAACAAGTTTCAGCACAATGTTGAGACACATTAGCTATTTTTCAAGGCAAAACAACCAAACTGAAAATCTTGGACATCTATGCTATCATGGTTGCCTGCTTCCAGAACCTGACCTATCTAATTGAAAACTAACTGCAATATTATGATAATAATGCTGTTAATGTAAGACATTGTAAACCTTCTCTTCCATTGAAAACTGCAAATGGAGTCATTCCACTTGTCTTCAAAATTGTGTATTTCCTTTCAACTTGGTAAAATTAGGATAAAATTAAATGTTTGGTTCATACAGTTCAAATGTAATAATGTTCAAAATGCAAAAAAAAAAATCCATTTAGACGTGGTCTGCAATAACACAGCAGAGAAACAATGAAACAGTCGGGCCTACAAAATAAAGTAAAGCAGAGTTTGGGAATTTGGAAGACCTTACTATGTAATATTTAAAGGAAAAAAATCAAATACAATATAACATACCCATGCTAAATCAGTGTGCACACACAGAAGAAAAGAACTAATAACTAATATTATTTCTTTCATTCTCAGACAAGAACTTAAATTATCCTCTTGTATGTGTGGGAGATTGCTTGAAAAGACAGCAGCCTCCTTCTTTATTACATATTCCTCAGAACTTCAGGAGACAAATAATTAGAGCTTTGAGGATCTTTCTCTCTATTGTACTCCCCAGAGCACAGCCAGTATTATATTCCTTTAGAGACTGCCCCCTCCCCAAGGCAGTGGAGGACAGTCTACAGCTCCTATACTCCAGCAGTAGTCCAGCAGTACTCTAACGATAAGGCAGAAGGTCTGCTCTGCCTTATCGCTACTGCAGCAAGGGCATCATTTATACTGGCTTTATTTCTGTAAAATGTACAAGGCACAGCAAAAAATATACCCAAAACACTGACCACAGCTTCTCTCCTTCAAAAAAAAACCAAAAACCTCAGGATGGCAATACTGTATCTTCTGATCCAAACCCTAAGAAAGCTTTTATTTATAGGTAAAAAAGGCTTCTGTGTATTGTACAAATAGCGGTTATGAAACTCAGAGTTTTATGAGCCAATGTTTCTATTCAGCTGGAACTATTTTTATCAATATTATTTATACACTTATTTTCAGCGCATTTGGTAAAAAATGTAAAGTATAGTTTAAGAGAAATGACTGGATGTGGTACTTAGTGCTATGGTTTAGTTGACAAGTTGGTGATTGATCAGTCAAACATGATGATCTTGGAGGTCTTTTCCAACTTACATGATTCTGTGAGTCTATAGTCTATGAAATGGTTTATAAGATCACTATAAAACAGGGCATAATACTTAAACCTCTAGGAAAGATTATTAGCCATAATTGACCTTGCTCCAGTGAAAACTGCGTGCCCTTGATTCCAGCTTGTAATGCTCAAGTGCTCAGTACAGTCAGCTGTACCTCAGTAATGTTGATGTCATCATGTTCTGCTATTTGAAGATCCTGTCTGCCACTAAACATCAGCAAGACATTCAGCCTTTCACACATGAACAGTCAGTGGCTTATGGCTTGTAATTCTCAAAGGATAATAAATCCAAAGGAAGGAATTGCTCTGCTAAATGTTAGCTGAATCACTCCTTATTACAATACAAGGGGTAAATGTGGGGCTGAATTTTTCAAAGGTTCCAACACAAACTTTAATAGATTTATTATGCTTGAGCTGGAGCTCAAACTCTTGAAATCTGAATGAAGAAAACTGTAAGGCGAATATACCCCTTACAGTCTTTGGGAGTATTCAAATACTCAAAAAATATTACATATTAAAATAAAGTAATAATGTATCCTGTCCTAAAGGGTTGGAATAAGATTTCTCAGTGGCAACTGTATGGTCAGGGTGGTGTCTCTGTTCTCTGAGCTAGTCTTTAAACTTCTTTTCTTCCTTGGTCACTCGCCTGAGGAAAGGTAATCTGCTTTGCCCCTATACTAGGAGACAGCTGTAACCATATCCTATTGGTTTGGCATACAAGCTTCTTTAGTAGAAGTGTGAAAAAGGCCCCTACACCCTCTGCACACCTTCCTGTTGTGAGCCATCAGGACTGATACAGATCTTGGCTTAATTTTATCATCACACAAAATGCACCAGGGCTGCTTTCTGCTACAGAAAGGTTGCCTTCTTCACTCTCCTCTTAAGATCTGCTTTGGGTTTTACTGCAGTTAGTTTATGAGACTGAGATTCCATGTGTTAAAGCTTAGATGAAAAGCAAGAATGTATTTTAGTGCTGGTTTCAACTCAGATTTGTTAGTAGAAAGCTGTGGGAGTTCAGGGTGGAGCTGCAGAGGTCTTTTGTCTTCAGTTAACATGAAACATTAAGACAGAAAAACTGGGTTGCCCCTGTTAGATAGACAGGCAGCAGAGGCCAAGACAAAGAGTAAGACAAGATTGTGTTTACCTTATGCATAAGTGGTTTGATTTAGGGAGGCTAGAAGTTACTAATTTAGGCAGGCTAGAAGCTGAATAATAATCTTTTGGAACTAATTTAGGAGGCCAGAAGTTAGATAATGATTTACTAGAAACTACTTAGTAAAACAACATATCCCTTACCTAACAGTTTTTGCGCTTGCCAAGCAGAA
Organism: Entomyzon cyanotis; assembly: GCA_024500445.1. Lineage (NCBI taxonomy): Eukaryota > Metazoa > Chordata > Aves > Passeriformes > Meliphagidae > Entomyzon > Entomyzon cyanotis. The sequence goes on from JAKEPQ010000756.1 coordinate 10,097,531, forward strand.
GGGGAGGATGCAAAGAAGAATGGGGGACTATTGATAAAAATTACTGAGTGTGACTGAACATACTGCTCTCAGACCCCAGAACTGGCTCAAGTTAGTTCTAAGGCTTGGACTTGGACCAAGAACCAAGGGAGCATACGCAAAGAAACAGGGTGAAGAGTTTATCTTGAGAAAGACTACTAACTTTGTCCCTCGTTTATCTTTGGGACCCTCGCCCACAATTAATCCATGAGATTGCGCTTGCATTAGCATATTTAAATGAACTTTGAACTCATTATAATACGAAGTGAGGATAGGTAATGAATATGTATAGGGCATTGTGTAACTTCATGCATATGTAACCTGTAACCTAACATAAACCAAGTGCTGCTGATGGTGTGCATGCCTTGGGGAGGGGCAACCCCCCCATGCATCCCAGCTGGAATAAAAACATTCCCACTTCATAACTTTCTGAGTTGTGGAGTAAATCTGCGCCTCAGGTTAACAGGAGAGATTAAGGGAGACCACAGTGATCAGTAGCCCTTAAGAAATGTAAAACATGTAACCCTGGAAACTGATGTTCTTGTAACGGCTAAGCTATAGTTTGTAACAGTATGAAAATAAGTGCTCTGTACAATAAAGTGGACTTTGCATGAACCAGGCTGAGTTCCCATATCAGTCACCGATAGAAAGCTTCCTCTGCCAGGATTTATCTTACCTCACTTCAGATGTTCATCACGTCAGATTCTAACCATGCCCTAAGTTCCTGGTGTGGTCAGTTAGATAGACAGGCAGCTTGATCCCCATGACTGAGATGCTAGCTATGGTGACACAATGTGTTCTAGAGGATGGATGGCTGTTTCATTTCTCACTTGGCTAACAGATTCAACGTTTAACTCCCAAACAGTGAAACAAATGCATCTCACCCCAATGACCACCAAAGAATTAGATCAGCTTCCTAAGCATTAATACTTTGTATCTGCATAAAGACTCTGTAGATAAAGTTTCTCATGAAGTAAAGCACTTGAATTCAGTGTTTGAGGTAGGTATATTTCGGTATATGAATTCAGTAGGTATATTCAGTGTTTGAGGTAGGTAAGTATAAGGTAATTCTGCACCACAGTATTGGCATATTTAAACCTCCTGGGCTGAAATATGCTGTACTGTCTACTTGTCCCCCACACCTGATCATTTAGAATCACTCAGTTATTTGTAAGGAGATTCAGAGCCAAGATGTTGCCTGGTTTAAACTAAAATTTTCCTGTAGAATACTGCCTGTGATAGTTCTAGCACTTTTGGAGCTACAAGTTCAGAGGTTCAGAAGGATTCACACACTATGGGTTGTCGCCTGCAAAGTCTTATTCAAGTTTGGCCAAAATATGTGCATTTGGAAACGTCCATGCATATTGCTCATCAGAGCATCTGGCAGTTGTTAGTCTTCTGTTCATTCCATCTACTGTGGATTATGCCCTAGGGTAGTTCATTCAGCATGATACCCCTGAATTCAACTTGGAGATTGAACAAGTGTTTGTCCTGTGCTCTCAGCAATACCCTCTCTGGTGCCAGCAACACCCACTAATGACCCACAAAGAACAAGGCTAGAGATGAAGGAGAGGAAGCGCTGGCATGGAAGGAGTCTGGGACTAAACTGTAGAAGGTTTGGGGAGGACGGGAGAAAGGAAGAACTTCTTGTCGAGGCCAGAAACAGAGGGTGCAGTATTCACAGGAGAATACTCAATGTTTGATGGGGCACTAGAATTCCTATGAGTCAGCATTAGCTACTGCTCAGGAAGTCAATAACTAGAAAATGAAGGCCAGCACTTCCCTTAGTGTCAGCCATGAGCTTGGAGCAGGGGGTTTATGCCTGGAGAGTCCATGTCGTTCAACCTGGCAGTCCTGGATTGACACTGGCCCAATGCTAGGCAACCACAAAAGCCATTCACTCACTCCCTTCCCCATCTGGACAGAGGAGAGAAAATACGACAATGGGTCCATGGGTGGAGATAAGGATCAAGAGAGACCACTCATCAAATACTGTCACAGGCAAAACTTAGAGATATGAATTGTTTAGTACTAACAAAATCAGAGCAGAATAATGAAAAGTAAAAATAAACCCTTCAAAACACCTTCACCACACACCTCCCTCCTTCCAGAGAGGCAAGGAGGCAGGGAATGGGGTATATGGTCAGTTCATCACCCATGGCTTCTCCCACTGCTCAGGGAGAGGAGTCATTCCCAAGCTGCACCATGGGGTCCCTCCCATGGGAAACAGTTCTCTGTGAACTTCTCTGATATGAGTTCCTCTCAAGAGCAACAGCTCTCTGCAACCTGCTGCAAAGTGAGTCCATCCCATGAGTCCATCCCATGTTACCCATGGGTAACAATCCTCCCAAAACTTCTGCAGCATGGGTCACTCTTCTACAGGATAGAGTCCTTCAAGGACAGGCTGCTCAAGCTTGGGAGCAAGGCCCCTCTCTCCACCTATCTCCCATGGAGTCACAGCCTCCTCTCAGGCATCCACTTGCTTTGGCAGGGAGTCCTCCATGGGTTGCAGGTGGATCTCTGCATCCCTGTGGATCTCCATGGGCTACAGGGGGGCAGCTGCTTCACCATGGTCATCGCCAAAGCCTGCAGATGAATCTCACTGGTGCCTGGAGCACCTCCTCCCCCTCCTTCTCCACTGACCTTGGTGTCTGCAGAGCTGTTCTTCTTGTATTTTCTCACTCTGCTCTTCTCTGGCAGAAATTACAACTGCACCACAACTTTTGTTTTTCTTTCTCAAGTGTGTTATCACAGAGGCGTTACCATAATTTCCAATGGGTCCAGCCTTGGCCAGTGGCACGTCCATCTTTGGAGCCATCAGGGATTGGCTCTGCTGGACATGGAAGAAACTTCTAGCAGCTTCTCACAGAGGGCACCTCTGTAAGCCCACCTGCTACTAGAACCAGGCCATTCAAAATCAATACACTGGCTTTTAATTACTACCCTCTATAGCACTGACAGGGAGAAAGCCTCCCACATAATTCTGTTTTGCCACAATTTCCCTGCATAGATTTTTATTTGAAATAACAGGACTTACCACACATAGCTTACAATTTAGTCCTACAGTCCTTTCATATAGATTGTATCTGAAAAGTAGGTAGCACTTGGAAAGTCAGGCTAGAGGCAATAAACTAGAATTCTGAATCATTGGACATTTCTTGCTTTTGCCAGCACACTTACTCAGGTGTCACAAATATTGCCTCCACAAGAAAGTGGAAGTTTAAAAATAAAAATAAATATAACATTATTTTTAATCATCTTCTGGTTTTCTGTTTCCACTATCCAAACATCAAATCTCTGGAAAAAAAAGCTCTTGTTCATACAATTAAGGAAAAAATAAAGCAACATATTTCACATAGTCACAAATTATGGAAGAGGAAGGCCTCCGTGCAAAAAGAGGGCTATGTGTACTTGAGTGTGGTCCTGAGTCGGAATAGCAGTACAGAATAGGTCTTCCAATTGTTTGTCCCAGCTGCATTTATTCATGTCACACAAATTAGGGTGGAAATCATGTGCACTACATTCTGTAAATACAGAAAAGCATAGCAAGTATGTTCTTCTGATGCCTACCCTCTTCCATCTGGTTCAATGAGCAATAAATAAAAAAAAAGAATAATTATCTTCTTTCTCTGCCTCCTTCTATTTTCTTTCTTATTCTTTCCTGAAAAAGGAGGAAAGGAAAGGAAGGTTAAAAGGTGTTAGGAAAATTAATCCACAAACGCCAGAGGTATATGTCCAAAAAGGAGACAGAGGAGTCCTGTAACTTTATTCATGAATAAAAGGAGAGGTCATGGGCATTTCCCATGGGGTGTCTCAAACTGATAGATGATGCAGCCTCTTTTATCCTAATTCCCGGCCACAGTTCCCCTCTCTCTTTCCCCATTGGCTGAGGTACTCGAGAGGTACAGGCTTCCTGGAGCACCTAATTAATATACATCCCCCCTAATACAGACAACCCCAATACACATTCCCCTTTTCTTCTTCTTGTGTCTCTGTTCTTGTAGTTCTTTAACACCATCTTGGGTAAGTCAAATTAGGGAAATTCCTATGGAAATCCTACCCATTGCTTCTTCTGTCTCTCAGTATCAATGTTATCTTACCAGCAGACTCAGGTCCTATCTTTACCAGTCATTTGTTTGTAAAGACACTCCCCTATTCCTTTCAAAAGGTGACGGTTTTTTGTGCCTGATCTTAAAAATGAACTAATCTGCCCAACCCCATTCTCATGACTCCAGCTGCCAGGTGAGCCTTCTACTCAGCTGCTACACCCAATATAGGACTTTCTGAAGCAACATGATGCTCTGTGCACGTTCCACAAGCTTATTGTTGAAATTTACAATAAGTAAACAAAATACAACTTTTGATATTCCCTGCTTGCCTTGAGTCCTGCAGTAAAGAATTAAAAAGCCATAAAATTAAAGAAATACAAGGCTTCCTATGGCCCCAAACACATTGCCTACTACCATGACTGAACTTTTTTCTCCCTACTCTTTTGTTTGAGACTGAAAATATTAGCCTGCCAAGATGAGCAGTTTTAGATATTGTAGAGTGAAAGAAGCAAACTGTCTGCCAGACATGCCACTCTCCTGCTGAAACTGTTGACAAGTCATTTGTTGTTCACAGTTGAATACTCTGTACATTACTTGTGCTCGCAAGGCCAGTGAGTAACACAAAAACATGGGAAATAGCAAGTCAAAAATGTTGACCTGGGTGTAAAAAGGCCATCTCACCCTCCCGTATATGAGCTGATAAAGCGCTTATAAAATTCCACTAAATATTAATCGTGCAACTCCATCAAAGTTAAAACTATACTTAATATTACAAATTCATGTGAATAAGATACTCTCAATGAGACCCTTGATAACATTATGCACTGCTACCCTTAAGACATGAAGAGAAGGGCACACATTAGTCATTTTAATGCATCTTTCAGGTGGCCAGTGAACATTTACCTGAAGCAAAATGTTTAAAGCCCTGATCCATCAGTGGGACTACTGGGATAAGTAAAGAGTGGAGAACCCAGTCATCAAAGGAAAAGAGTGCCAAAGCACTGATGGTTTGTCCCTATAAAATGTGCCTCTGGGTGCATTTAGAGGGAACTCATCCACAGCTGATGCCTTGGGAGAAGAGCTCATGGGCCTAGCCATCCTAGGGTCAAACTTGGGCTTGTTTGTAACATAACCATTTAGGAATCTAGGACTGATATGCTAAAAAAGAAAAATGCCAAGCTGTCTACTTGATTCACTTTGCTTCTCTGTGTTCAACCAATTTACAATACATTTCTAAATACTTTGTCAACCACCTGCAATTCCTACACCACCCACCATCTCCCTGGGTCTTCAGGCAACGAACGCACACCTCAGGCTGATCCAGGAGTCCTTTGCAGTGAGGGTGCTACAGGTGCGCAGTGACTTCTTGCTCTGGGCCCCATCCTTGAGGGGCAGCTGCTGAGACTCTGAAAAGACATAACTTGCAGACATCAATTCAGCTGAAACACTGGTGATCTTTAGGTTATATTTTAAGACATGGTGCAACTGCGGCTGGGAAGGCTTTGGAACAGCCATGGCAGGAAGAATGCCCTGCATGGTGTTTTCTACATTGTCTTGATTTAAGTCACTTTAAAGGAGAAAACTTCTGGGTTATCTCCCTTACAGTAGCAAATAAGGAATGAATACAAGTAGATAAAATGGAAGAAAGAATCCTTTACTAGCAAGCAGAACAGCAATGGTCAGGAAACAATAGCAAACAACCACCAGATACAGACTGCTCAATCCTGCGGACCCCCCAAGATGGTGCCTCGGATTTTGACCACGTGGGTCAACGGACGAAGGGAAAAAACAGTGTCAGTCTTTTCCCAACCACTCCCTCCTCCATTCTCTTATCTCTCACTCTGCTTATTTCCTGACGGCTGGAGCTCCAACTGGAGCTCTTTGGACCCAAGGGCTGGAGAACCCACGGAGACTGATTTGTTTTCCTAGATGCAGAGGCAGTCAAAAGCGGGCAGCAGGGCTGGATTCTCTCAGCCGGCTGCAGCTAATGGCGCCTTGAAATGGAACAGGTGTCTCTGCCCTTGTCTCTCAGCTAGATGCCGCTGGCTTCCCGAAACAGTGGGGAGGAGAAGAGAGTGTGACTGCGGCTGGAAATGGCTTTCGCTGCCGCTTCTTTTCACACTGCATCTCCGACACCGCACCACGAGGATCAAGAAGGACTGCTGGGGCAGGTCTTAAAAAATGTGCTCACCGAGGCAAAAATTCCACCTCCTGCAAAATTCCTGGCTGTGTAATGTTAAAGATGCAGTAGCAATCTATGGGCGCAGGTGATAATGAGGTACATTTATCACTATAGATTGCCCCAAGACAATTATGAAGGCATAAAACCATACCAGGCCTACAAGCTTTACACATAAACTGCTAAATCAACTAGCTTAGCTGAATAAGGACAGACAGGAATAAAGTGATCTGACATTTTCTTATTGCAATGCATCCCATGGGAACCTTACTACTGTTTCCATGGAAGACACTGCTTCAGTTAAGTTTTTCCTGCTCCTCAAAGGTACATCTCACCTAATGAACCTAAAAATAATCACAATATATCTTTTCTTAAAAACTCATTTCACTGTACAAACCCAAGACAATCCTTACTAAGTGGCTGTCATACTGGAAAAGCAGCAGGACACTGGGAAAGTACAGTGTCAATCCTTGTGTTGTTGTTCTTTGTAACAAAAATATCAAAAATATTTTAAAATGTTAGCTTCCCTTACTTTGAAAGGAAATCTTTTCCAGGCCCTTTCATCTCAAAGACAAATATTTCTTTTAAAACACAGCAACATTTAAGAACAGTTAGCAGCCCCTGTTAGCAAGTAATAAAGATACTGTAGATGCACCAGCCTGGTGTGAGAGTGATAATTAAGGCAAAATGTTCTGCCTTATGTGACCCAAATAGCAAACAAAAGTGTCTACTTTGACTTGAACTGGAGCGTATTCAGTAACTTAAGGCATCACAGCCTCTTGTTCCCCTGAATATTCAGCTCTGTGTTTTAACAAGGGCAGAGCCTAGTCAAGTGCACTGAAAAATACGAAATACAGAGACATGAAATCTAGAATATAGTGCTACCATCAAGATTTTTAATAGAAATTAAACTAACCCTTTCCTGCACATTGAGCTGGATTACAATCTGAGCACAGGATTTGATTTTCAGTATCTGATGAAGAACAGAATGGGAGCAGAGCATGGGTCAGAAGCATTAGTGGCACTGTAGACATTTTTTTGTCAGCTTTTTCATAATTTTCATCAAAGCATCACTGGGAGGAAGAGAATCACAATTTTGTAAAGTCAACTATATTCAAAATGTTTGCTTTGTTTGTTCAGCTGCAGTATTCCTGCAGAATCTGAACCAGAGGTGAAGACCTTTCTTTTGCCATATCAGTCATCCCAGGCCAGGCAAATTTCTGGGACTAGAATACAGGTAGCAGGAGAGAGAGGGTCAGCTATATTTAGCAGCTGCCCTTTTTCCTCTTCCTTTACACTGGGAGTACATCCCTAATGCTTGGGACTCTTGAGTAGTACTGAAACACAGCTCAGGTGTGATGGCATCAAGATGCCGGAAAGACTTCCAAGTCAGCAGCTCAAGAGTGGGTGACAGACTTGTTATATGCTACATAATATCTGGTTTTCTTGAGCAGTTCACATGCCTGGCCATCTCTAAGCAAAAAAAAATTCAAATCCTTCATTGCTGAAGGAAGGAATAAAATACCAAATGCAGCACTGTTTGTGACATTTTTGCAACTGAACAGCCAGAAGAAACACTTTCCCAGAGCGTTATGATGCCAGAAGCCTGTAGCATCTTTGGGCATCATACTGATATGAAATAACACAAATCTTTTTTCTAGTGCAGACAAGGATATGAATCATGCATTTGTTATCAAATTTCAGGTCCTAGTATTTCAGATTCAGCAGCTTGGTAATCATACTGTTAAATGTATTTACTTACAGTAAGTATAAAATTACTTGCAACATTTAATCTCTGAGGCTAATTACATGAAGGGCAAATGAACATATTTATTTATATTAGATTACACTCAAAGCAATAAAAGCCAGATGTAGAGGATTGCACTGAGACTTGCACGCACTGCAACTGATTATGCCGGAGTTATGACAGGGGAGATAATAAAAGTTCACGAGAACATGATAAAGGAAAGAGTCCTAACATTGTTTTAGAAATACTGATGTCTGTGAATTAATAAAAGCTATAAAAAATATACTGTAGAAAAAATGAGGAACAATTAATTTCCAACCTTTTTTCTCTATTTTTTTTAAAGTTTTCCTGCAGACCCAATGGAAAGAAGCACTGGCCACAAGGGTACCATAGATTGGAGGCAATGCTTCATTTTTTGAAGACTAAGGATTGCTCCCAGATGAAAGCTGCCAGGAATGAAAGGTCTGGATGATTTGTCCTCCCTGAGTCCACCTCTCTTCTGCCCCCAAAACCCTGGGTGTTGCTGGAGCTGGGCTTGGCCTTCAGCCCACTCGGCTCCGGCTCCGCCCCTCCGGATTAGCACCAGTCGGCCCCCGGGGGCACTGCCTGATTCCCCGTATGGGGAGAGGAGGAGTAGGCTGCCCTGTGGCAGAGGGTCAGGCCCGGTGGCGGGGAGTCGAGTCAGCTTCCAGTCCCCGAGAGGCAAAGAACCACAGAGAGCGAGAGTTCCAAGGTGCTTTATTACAGGAGAGCAGGGAAGCAGGCACCCTGGAGGCTCTCAGGCTGTCCGTGGACGTGAGGTCTGGCTGTCAGAACCCACGAGGCACGAACGGCCCAGAGCAACGGCAGTTGGGGGGTTTTAAAGGGGGGGGTACGGGGTTTCCAGGGGCGGGTCCGCAGGGGCAGAGCCAATCAGCTTGGGTACAGCCTTAACGGACAAGCAGGGTAGCAAATGATACAAAACCAGGGGAGGGATACAATCCAACCAATGAGGGAGCGAGGGAAACAGAACATTCTAGATAAGGGTGGCAGCTGTGGTGGTAACAGGGGCGGGGTAACTAAACTTTTAACCAATAAACAAAGAGAAAACTTTCAGGGGGCGGAGTGTGGGAGGTTACACTTCGTCCTCGGAGTCTTCAGACGAAGCTGCATCCCCTTTGGGGAGCTGCGCCACGTTGACAACTGGAGCCCTGGGCTCCGGGCCAGCCAGTTCGGACCGGTGAACCTCCACACCTGGGGACCTGGACTTTCCTCACTGGGGAGCAAACCCTCCTTCTGGTCCTAGCTCCCATGGGCAAAATTTGGATTCCACCTCCAAAATTCCATATAACCAAAGGATGGCCCCCAGACTAAAGCTGCCAGGACTAACAGCTCTGGCTAGCCTTGGCTTCCCAGGGCTGCCCCTCATCTTTTCCTGAAACACTGGGGTGCCGTGTGCTCCTCCCTTGGGCAAAAAACCATCCTGCACATTCTGGTGCCCATGCCCAAAATTTGGATTCTGCCTTGCAAATTAACTATATCCAAATTAACTATATCCAAGGATGTCTGACATGACAGAGAGATCTGGCTGGCCTTGGACACCCAGGAGCCACCTGTCCTCTGCCTCTGAAACTGTAGGGCGCTGGGCTTTTCTTCATTTGGAAAAGAACAATGTTGCTCTTTCAGGGATTTTGTCTCCAAAATGCAGTATACCCAACAATGGCTCTGAGATGAAAGCTGCCAGGATTGACATCTCTGGCTGGCCGTGGCCTCTGGTTGTCCATCTCTAATTTACCCTGAAACACTGGGGCACCAGGCTTCCCACTCCGGGGGAAAGGAAGGTCCTCCTTTTCCAGAAGCCCATGGCAGAAATTGGGATTCCACCTTCCAAAGAATTTCACTGAAGAAATCTGCTGGGACCTAGAGGTTTGGCTAGCCTTGACCTTCCAGAAGCTGCCTCTCCTCTGTACAGAAACACTGGGGTACCAGGCTTCCATCTCTAGGGGTAAGAACTGTCATTCTGATCCAGGCACCTATGGACAGAAATGGGCTTTCACCTCCAAAAGAAACTTTCCATATCCAAGAATTGCTCCTAGATGAAAGTTGCCAGGACACACAAGCCTGTCTTGCCTTGGGCTCCTGGAGCCACATGTCCTCTGCCGCTGAAAAAAAGGTGTGCTGACTTTTCTTCCCTGGCAGAAAGAACAATCTTCCTGGTTTAGGCATCCATGGCCAAAATATGGTTTCCACCACAAAAATTCTATATATCTAAGGATATATGGACAAAATCTGCCAGGAACAATAGGTCTGGCTGGCTTTGACTTCACAAGGGCTGTGTGTCCTACAGCCTTGAAACAGTATGGTGCGTGGCTTTCCTCCCTGCAGGAAAGAATCATCATTCTCATCCAGGCACCTGTGGCCAGAATTAGGATTCTTCCTTCAAAATGCCATATATTCAAGAATTGCTCCCTGATGAAAACTGCCAGGACCCACATGTCTGGCTGGCCTTGGCCTTCTGAGGGCCACCTCTTTTCTGCCACCTAAACACTGGGATACTGGGCTTTTCTCTTTGAAAGAAACAAACATCTTTCTCGTTTGGCCACCAATGGACAAAATTGGGATTCTATCTCCAAATTTCCATACATTCAAAGATTGCTCCAAGAAGAAAGATGGATAGATCCAACTAGCCTTGGCCTCCCAATGGCTGCCACTTCTCTGCTTTGGAAACACTGGGATGCCAGGCTTTGTCCATGGGTAAGAACTGTCTTTTTTGTCCAGGCATCCATGGCTGAAACTGGGATTCCACCTCCAAAATTCCATATATCCAAGGATTGCTACCAGACAAAAGCTGACAGAAATGACAAGCCTGGCTGGCCTTGACTTCCTGGGGGACACCTCTCAATTCATCTCAAAACACTGGAGCATTCCGATCTCCTGCATTGAGAGAGAAATTTCTGTCTGGTCGAGGCTTCCATGGCCAAAATTTGGATTCCTCCTCCAAAATTCCATATATCCAAGGATTGCTCCCAGGTGAAAGCTTCCAGAACCTACAGCTCTGGCTGGTCTTGGCATCCTGGGGACTGTCTCTCATGTGCCTCTGAAACACAGGAGTGGCACGCTTTCCACCCTGGGAAAAGAACTGTCCCTTTCGTCTACCTCCCCACAGCCAAAGTTTGGATTCCACCACCAAAATGCACTATATCCAAAGATTCTTCTCAAACAAAAGCTGCTAGGGCTGACAGGTCCTCTTGGAATTTACCTTCTCTGGGCAGCCTCTCAACTTCAACTGAATCATTTGAACTACTTATTTCAATTTCTTTAGAAAAAGAAATGCCATTCCCTTCCATTGAAACCATTGTCATAATTTTAATTTCAGCCCCAAAATTCAATATATCCAATGATTATGCCCAGACTAAATTTGCAGGACAGAAAAATCTTGCCGGCCTTTACTTCCCATGGGCAGCCTCTCATCTGTTTCTGAAATGCTGGGGCTACATGCTGTCTTCTTATGGAAAAGAAGTGTCAGTAACAGATGGCAGAAAGCCATGAATGCCACCTGAATGTGGTCTGAGGGCAAGTTAGCAATAGTAAAGGGCAAAGTCAGCAAAAGCCTACTGTTCTGGCTTTTATTATCCTATGTGCTCTTTAGCTGGAATCTATGTGGTGTAAACATGATTGAATGTGATACAACTGCTGAGAAAAGAAACTACAGGACAGTGTGTTCAGTGTGCTTTACTGGTTGCAAGTGGAAGGTACAGGCTGGCATTGGGGCAGCAAAGGCATGCTTGGCTGACTCGGCTTAGGAATGAGCTTTCGGCTGCACTTTGGCAATGCTCTACACTGCTCACACAAGCATGGGTCTCCGCGGCTTCTTTCTTCACCACTTGCATGCTGGGCAGCTTCTGTGCCAGCACGGTGTTATTTCTGAGCTAGAGAGAAGCAGACAACTATTTGCAGCACAGGAGAACGAAAGTACATGCTGTTGCCAAAGGTGAAGAATGACACCGCAGAGCAGGTGTGTGCTTGCTTGCGTGCGCAGCAACCAGGCTGCAAAGCAAGTGGAGCTTGGCTGCTGCTCGCTTGCGTGCTGAATTCAAGTGAGCAGTTCTAAGGAGCGAATTCAATGCCAGCTGCTCATGCTCTAGTACCTCTTCCTCTTGCAGCCCTCTGTGGAAACAAGTGCACTTAGCATTAGACTCCATGATCAGGAGAACAGAATGGGAGATGTGGCAGAAAAGGGAAGAAGAGACTGTAGTGGTGAGTTGTGGATGTGGCTTACATGTGGCAGGCAGAAGGTGCAGCACAGCACTGGCTTTTTCTTCTAGACCCTTTTAGATGTGAGCAGCTGCCAGACATTGGCAAGTGAGCAAGAGTTCAAACAGGGTGACACATCTCTCTGGGAAGGAAGGAAGGAAGGAAGGAAGGAAGGAAGGAAGGAAGGCAGGCAGGCAGGCAGGCAGGCATGGAGGGGCAATGTGTTGTGTGTGCTTTCAAGGCTGCTAAGGAAAGACTGCTATGGGAAGGGGGTACTTGAGGAATGCCTTCTGCTTTAATGCTTCCTTCTGTGGGAGTTCTGGATGCTTGGACTCAGCCAGCCTGAAGGTGTGGGGTAGGGCTTCCCTTTCTCTCTTCAGGTTGTGTGACAGAGTGCAAGGGCTGCAAATTACTTGGTGAAGTAAGAAGGGACTCTGCCAGCCTCAAGGCGTGGGGAAGAACTTCTCTCTCTCCAGCTTGGGTGATGGGAGCTCAAGGGCTGAGCATTCAAGGCTGCTAAGAGAAGGGGATACTTGAGGAACGCTCTACACTGCTTACACAAGCATGGGGCTCCACAGCTTCTATCTTCACTGCCTGTGCACCAGAGAGCTTCTGTGCCAGCATGGTGTTCTATGCTAAAGAGAAGTGGACATGGCTATTCGCAGCCTGGCAGGGAGAAGGAAAGTCTGTGCTGTTGCCAAAGGTGAAGAATGAAGCCGCAAAGCAGGTGCATGCTTGCTTGTGTGCACAGAATCCGGGCTGCAAAGCAAGTGGAGCTTGGCTGCCACTCGCAAGCTGAATTCAGGTGAGTAGTTGTAATGGGCGAGTTCAATGCCAGCTGCTCATGCCAGTACCTCTTCCTCTTGAAGCCCTCTGTGGAAACAAGTGCATTTAGCGTTGGACTCCAAGATCAGGAGAACACAGTTGGAGATGCAGCGGAGAATGGAAGAAGAGATTGCAGCAGGGAGTTGTGGATGTGGCTTACATGTGGCAAGAGAAGGTGCAACCCAGCACTGGATTCTCCTTCTAGACCCTTTCAGATGTGAGCAGCTGCCTGATGTTGGCAAGTGAGCCAAGAGAGAGCAAATCGGAATGGCAGGTCTCTCTTTGAAGGAAGGCAGGCATGGAGGGGCAGTGTGTTGTGGGCGCTTTCAAGGCTGCTAAGAGAAGGGGGTTCTTGAGGAGTGGCTTCTGATTTGCTGCTTCCTTCTGTGGGAGCTCTGGGGGCATGGACTCTGCCAGCCTAGGGCTCTGAGAAACTGCTCCTCCCTCTCTGGGTTGTGGGAAAAAGTGCAAGGGATGCGAGGTGCTTCGTGAAAAAGCATGAACATTCTTGACCCACTCAGCTTGATAATGAGTTTTGGCCTCACAGAAAGAAAAAGGTAGCGCAATACAAACAATCCAGATGGCACAATGTGAAGAAAAAAGATGAAAAGTGCTGTGCTTGTGAGCCCCTTGTGGAACGTAGAATAAGTGCACCCGAAAGTTCATTCGCAAGCAGAGTCGGCACAGACTGCTGTAACTGCTTCAGAAAGCGTCTCACAGCACATACACAGCGGGGCACAGAAGCTGAGAGAATGGAGGGAGAAAAAGAGAAAAGCACCTTGCCACAGCTTCAGGCTTGCAGAGCTCAAGCACTTCAAGCTGCCAGAGAAAAAGGCATGTAAAGAGAAGGCGTTCTTCAGGTACCCCTCCTGTTAACAGCCTTGCAAGACTGCAAAGAAAAGTCCTCCTCTTTCTCACCCACAAACAATGCCTTACAGGTAAAGAAGCTCCCTGGCACCAAGACGGCGAAGAAATAAGCTATACAAGCCCCATATTTGAGTGCTTCTTGATAACGTTACCAAAGTGCAGAAGAAGGCTTGTTTGCAGACAGAAGGAGCCCAAAATGCTTGTTTCTTTTCAACAAGGCTCTTGCAGCACTTGCACTGCGGGGCACAAGGTGCAGAGAGACAGGGAGCAAGAGAGAGACAGAGAGAGAAATATTTTCCCACTGCTTCAGTGGGAATTCTGCAGAATTCAAGCACTTCAAGCTACGACAGAAGGAAGCATGCAAAGAGAAGGCGTCCTTAAAGTACACCCATCTGTTCGCATGCTTGCCGTGCAAAAGAGAGAAGTACTACAAGGCTGAAAATGTGGGCAGACGTGAAGAACGCCTTCTCTTCGCCTGCTTCTTTCTGGGACAGCTAGAGCTGCTGCAGATATGCGTGTCTGAAGTCGTGGCAAGCTCCATTTCATTCCTATTTGCTGCACCTTATGCCCCTCAGTGCAAATGCTGCCTGGAGCTTGCTGAAGCAGAAACAAGCATTCTGAGCACAGTGTGGCTGAAAGGCAGCTTTCTGGTGCACTTGGGCCAAGTTCTGAACGAACACTGCTGCGGTGTGCTCAGCCGCTGGTTTGTTCGCTGTCTGCACACAGCCGGAGAGCAGCAAAGCTTGTCCGGAGCTGAAGCGCGCTTCAGGCGAGAAAGCCGCGATCCGCTCTCTGCAGCCGGGCAAGGCTGCGTGCAGAGTGGGGTACTGGAAAAACGCCTTCTCTTCGCCTGCTTCCTTCTGGAATAGCTATATCTCCTGCAGATATGCGTGTCTGAAGTCGTGGCAAGCTGCTTTTCGTTCCTTCTCGCTGCACCTTATGCCCCTCAGTGCAAATGCTGCCTGGAGCTTGCTGAAGCAGAAACAAGCATTCTAAGCATATTGTGGCTGAAAGGCAGCTTTCTGGTGCACTTGGGCCAAGTTCTGAACGAACACTGCTGCGGTGTGCTCAGCCGCTGGTTTGTTCGCTGTCTGCGCACAGCCGGAGAGCAGCAAAGCTTGTCCGGAGCTGAAGCGCGCTTCAGGGCGAGAAAGCCGCGATCTGCTCTCTGCAGCCGGGCAAGGCTGCGAACAGAGGGGGGCACTGGAAGAACGCCTTCTCTTCGCCTGCTTCTTTCTGGGACAGCTAGAGCTGCTGCAGATATGCGTGTCTGAAGTCGTGGCAAGCTCCATTTCATTCCTATTTGCTGCACCTTATGCCCCTCAGTGCAAATGCTGCCTGGAGCTTGCTGAAGCAGAAACAAGCATTCTGAGCACAGTGTGGCTGAAAGGCAGCTTTCTGGTGCACTTGGGCCAAGTTCTGAACGAACACTGCAGCAGTGTGCTGAGGCGCTGGTTTGTTCGCTGTCTGCGCACAGCCGGAGAGCAGGAGAGGTTCTTCTTATGCTGGTACGGAGCAACTCTCCTGTGCCTCCTATAGCTGGTTTGTGACGAAGGCTTTGCACATGTGGCCTTGGCATCCATTTTGAATATTTTGAGGAAACCTGCTTCCTTAGCCGGCCATGTCCTGGACACTCCTCCCTTGGCATATGTCTCCTGCCAAGTGTAGTTTGGCATATCTCCTAAAGAATGAAGGGGGCGCATAGGTGGGCGGCAAGAAGGGTCGAGGTGTGTGGACTTGCATAAAAGACAGCTCTGGAATAACTGAATTCCGAAGATCTTCCCCACCGTGAGATGACATCGATTGACGCAGAGGCAGAGGAACGCCTTCTGGACAGGACCCTCAGTGAGTGACGCTGGATGTCTGTGGAGCCATGGCGATAGCTATAAGACCCGTTTTCTTCCCTTTTCTCCCTGTCTTTCCCCGACTCTCTCTCTCTCTCTCTCTTTCTATCGCAGGCCGCTTTATGGGCGAAATGAATACAGTCCCTCTTTGGACTGAAATTTAATTCCCTTGACTTGTTGAATTATGTTGTGCTTTTTTTTTCTTTTAGCACTCCGAGATCATAGCTGGTACGAACCATCCCGCGTCGGCTTCTAAGTGGACTGTGACAGGCACCTGGGTGCCACCAAATCCCGCCCGGCACGCGGCCTCGTGTGCCTTGGCATGGGTCGGGAAGTGTACGGGATACAGAACCTGCCGACTGCCTGCGTTTTTTGAAAATCCGGTGCATTTCCTTGTCTCTTTGGGATGTTCTTGTTCTCCTTGGGCAAAGTGCAGTTAGGTTCCAGAGGTGTGGGGACAGGGAAAACCCTGAAACCATTTCTTTCCTGGAAAAAGATCCCTTTCTTTCCAGCACAACTTTAGTGCTATTTCCTCCAGTCTCATCCCTTTTTCCTGGGAGTGAAGACAGAGAAAAGGTGGCCAAACCAACCTTTCTGTGACTTGTTGATTGGGAGTACTTGAGCATACTAGCTCAGTGTTCTACTAATGCTGTCTTTGAATGCAATTATGGATTGGAATTCCACAGTCAATTCTAGATGAATGATAGAAGAAGGAGAATTCAGTAAGAAGTGCAAATGGACTGTGCCTGAAATGGCCCTGGTTATTTCTGAAGGAGATCGAGATGGTTGTGTATATCCATGCGGTGTGTTGTTTGCGAGATAAATTGCATGGTCAGAGGCTAATAATCAGAGCCTCCCAATGCTTTGAGGGTGCTGGAGGGTGTTTTGATTTGAAAGTATTTGATTCTTTTTTCTACTATTGCACCATCAGAAATCTGCTGGATTATTAGTCTGAGAACATTCTGGTTTCTCTTGACGGTGTTTGAAAGATCTGCCAAGGTTCTGGCCGAAGGTTTCTCTCTGTTGCTAAGCTCACCATGTTCTTGTACTTTGTGTGATTTGTGCTAGATCCCAGTTTGAATACTCAGTAGATGAAAGAATGAAGCCCCTTGTCTCTCACAAGGTTCACTGAAGAGATTCCTGTTCAAGCTGATGCAGTGGCTCAGTAGAGCTTTTCAAATGACTACACTCCGCATAAATCCAAATCTAAGTTTTAAAAGCAAGAGTCCTGTATTTATACATTCCTTTCTCTTTTTGTAAATAACGAAGAGGAAAAGGTACATCATGGTTTGTGAAAACCAGATTTTGAAATGATTTTCTGGAAGTTAGATTGAGCCGTGAAGTGAGTTGTTCATCCATGCTCTCTAAATGCATGTATTAAGCCCAAGAAAGGAAGCCACCGTAGAGTGAAGTTAAAACGACGCACACTGGAAGGCAGCGTTGACTGCCAGAATCAGTCAGTTCTTGTTGACCCGTGAGGGTTTCTGCAGCCCGGGCTTTGGAAAGGCCTGCATCGGTCAGATGCCCCACTCACTCAGACCTCATCAAGAAGAATGATTTGTTTTTCTCCTTCAGGAGGAACGTCCGTGTGAGTATTGCTTTTGTTCGTGGCAGCGTCCAAACAAACGATTGTTGTGAAATGTGGCGGTGTGAGTCGACACAGGCAGGCAACTGGAGCAACCACAAAAGCAGGGCAAAGAGTAAACTTTATTTCCGTACCTCACTAAGCTGTTCCTGTATCATGAAAGGATGTGGAATATGGAGGTAATTCTTTCTTGTAAGCACACTTACTTTGGGATACCATCCTTCTCTCCGCACTTTCATTTGAAAGGCGGCTACCACCCTCCAGCTCTTCTTTTGCAAGGCAGAAAAGCGTTACTCTAAGAAACCACCAAGTTTTTTAAAAGGAACCAAAATAACTTACAACTGTATTTAAAATAAAAATAACATACAGATCTTTTGCGTTGACCAATTTAAAAAAAAAAAAAAAAAAAGAACAAAAGTGTTTCTACGGCTTCAAAAGAGCAAAGAACTTTGAGCTCTTTACATCCTGGAGAGCCGGGTAAGGCACTTTGGCTTCCAGTCTGGGTCACTGTAAACTGTGTCTGATGCAGTGTATAAGGTCAGGCAGGGTGTTGGTGACGTCGGCTGTTTTTTTCTCAGCAGAAAAGCCTGGAAGAAGGGCAGGGAGAGAGAAAACATTTGGTTGGATTCATCCAACAGGCACATGTGGCAGAGGACAGTCAACGACTGGAGTGACTTTGCTCCAAGAGGACCGGCAAAGCCTTTTGAATTTCAGCAGCTGCCTCCTTAGGGGGAGGATTTTTAGGGCCTTGCAGCCCTTCAGCCAGGCACATGGTGTTTCTTTTCTTCTGCGAGCTTGCCAATAGATGGTGGCAATGCATCCCTTTGCCCAGAGGGTGTCACAAAACTTCGTGTTTGATGGAAAATGACGCTGCAAAGGCCATGTGGGATGGCAGGTTACAGCTTCTGAGCACTCCCCACTGCTTGCAACACAGGACAGCACAACATTGGTAAGGACTAAAGCGTACAATAAAAAAAGGAGCAGCAATTCTAGGAATTTTGCTGGCAAATCCAGGTCACAGGCCCAGCATGGAGCCAAAAATTCAAGTGCTGCTCAGCTGTAGCCAACTGACTCAGCAGGTGCTGCCCTGACTGGGCAGGTCTCCCCCATGTCTCCCTCTCTCTTTGCTCCCGAAAGAAGTGCTGATGATCAGGGGAGCCAAAGTCGGGCAGCTGCAGGGCCGCTTCTGCCTGGTGGCTTCAGAAACTACAGGCAGGGCTGCAGAACAAACGCTTCCTGTTCACGCTTGAGGTCTTCTTGTCTTGTCTTCTTGTGGGAAAGGATTCTTCTCATCCCCCGAGGATCCCTGAAAAAGCACGCAGAGAATGCTGTTCAGAGAGACATGCATCAAGCAATCCCAAAGCCCGGCTTGCCTAAATTTCAAGAGAAAATGTTCATTTGTCCTAGGCATAGTCTATTCGCCAGGCTCTCCCCTCCTGCCTTCTTCCCCAGCAATCCCTCCACTAATGAAAGTGGAACCTTGACTTCTCACCTGGCAGCTCACCATGCTTAGCTCCATTCAGCTTTTCCCAGGCACAGAGGAATTCAGCAGCAGGTGTCCTTGCTCAGTGCCTAGGAGAGCAGTGAGGGCTGCTCAGCAGGAAAACGATGGGGGAAAAGCAAGCAGTCAGAAGGCAGCTACTACAGCGTGCACAGTCTGGCCTAACACACACAGCCCCCAAACATGCCAGAGCCCACACCCAGAGCCATCAGTAAACAGCCATGGAATCCAACTTTAGAACCTGGAAATGCAAAGCCGCGAGGCTCACCAACAAGTTTGTCAGCAAACTAGAAAACCTTAGGCCCAGGTTGCAGCCAAAGCCACAGGTTTGTTGTTTCTTCTTTTTCAACAAACGCCCGTTGTTTTTAGAACCACACTCCTTTTGACACCCACCAATCTTGTCTTGGCAGTTGCCTACAGCCAGAAATGGCTACTTATCTGGGAGGATGTTTCTGAAGAGGATCACACAGCTCTTCAGCGGGGCTTGCAGGGAAGCTCCCCCCAGGTCTCCTGGATGCCAGGGTTGATGCCCTTCGATAGTTCCTTGTGATGTTCCTCCACTTTCCTGTCCTCGGAGAACAAAGGATCCTGGTTCCTGGCAGGGTTATCCGTGGCAGGCAGGTCGTCAGTGTCTCAGTTCTGGCTCTCTTTTGGCTTGTGGTGCTAGAGCTTGGTGCACGTTGTGCAGTAGTCATGCCTGGCAGTGGTGGCAGCACCACATTGTTTGTCTCAGTTTGGAATGAAGCTTTTGGTGCTCTGCACAAGAGAAGCAAATCTATTCTTATGATGTACATACAATGGAGGGATTTCCTAAAAACTTGGCTACATCCTGAAGCAATTCTTGCCGGTGTCCCAACTAGACAACGCTTCCAATGTTGAGAGGTCACAGAGAGAGAGACTTTGAAAGTGGCAGAGACTTTCACATTTAATAGTAGAGCGGCCTAGCAGTTTTCTGATCATCTGAAACGAGCATGACCGGGGCACTCTGGCAACAACGAGCAGAACCAAACAGCTCTCAACCTTGTTTCACCACTGCTCATTGACATAAGTTTTAGTCAGCTTCTCCAAGTTTCCAAGAACGCACCAAGCAATGAATCCCAGCTGATGGACTGCAGCATCAGAAGAGGAGGAAATGGAGCGAAACCTAGTGAGAAGGCTCAGGTGTGATGCTGCACTTCTTGCCCGACTCTGCTGTGCACGGGACATTGCCCTGCCCTCTTTCAGCACCCACTTTTCCCATGCTTTGCTCTCTACTCCCTGCACACGTGCTCTCCAGCGTCTCTGTCTTGGCACCGCTGAGGCTGCACAGAGCACAGCACCATCCCCAACCTGATCAAGAGCCCTCTCTCCTCCAAAACACCTGCCATCCTTCCCATTCCAAAAGCCAGCACATGACTAAGACAGCTGCTCATTTTCCCTGAGAAAAAGGGAGGAAGGGACTCCAGAATTCAAGCTCTTCCATTCCTACGGCAGTTGCAATATCTCTTCCCCCAGCTCCACGTCAGCCCCAACGCCTCTGGGCTTGAAGAAGATGTCAGAAGGGAAAGACTCCCAGCCTTACCCACCTGCACCTACAGAGCTGCTTTCTGTACTGCTTGCTTCCAGCACGTAAAGGCCAATCTGCAGCATTTGAAGTTGCAGAAGGCACACGATGTTAGAAAGTACCTCTCGAGTATCACGACAGCAGATACAGTTCTTCGTCTCAGCCGTCTGAAGAAAGACTTGGATTTACACATCTTTCTGACATCCCACCGCTGCATACTCACTTCAATTTCTTGGAGTCTTTGTTTGCTGGAGGCTGAAATCATTTGGTTGGGTTTCTTGCAATTCTTTTTTCTTCCTGGGAGTATCCCCCTTGTCTTCTCTCTAACACAGGAAGAAAGACAAAAGGAAAAAGAAAAGCCCTCAGGCCTTGAAGGTTCACCTCAAGTACAGAGCGGTACAACTCAGCAGCTGCTTTGTCCAAAGGCTTGGGGGCATTCCAGGGAAAAAGGTGGCAAGAAATCCAATGACGTCACTTGCACATCTTGTGGGCCTTGAGTACTGATAGAAACAGGGAAGTTGTGTCCCAGTCCAGGCAGGAGAAGCCCTGGACTGGGGCCTCTGCAACCTTGTTCACGGGATAAAAACCCCAAAACACCACAGCAATCCAACTCATCTAGATCATTCACAAATTCTAGATGTTTCTTTCTTGTGCCGAGAATTCTTGAAAGACTTCCTGCGAGAAAAGCTTTCTGCACTCTGAGGAACTCCATCAGAATGTGATTGCCATATGACATTTTCTCGGCCAAATAGATCCAATCCAATCATCCAAAAAAGTCAAAATCAACTCATCACTTGCAAGACAAAAATCATCAAGATGCTGAAAAATAATCACCAGGTGATTTTTTTCCTGAGATCAGATGCCTGCAGCTCACTTGCTCTACCTACCTGTGCTCTGCATCATCTTCTTTTGCCTCTGGTTGTTACACTGCAAATCTACAGCAGAAAGTTTTCTGAGAAAAGAGGGAATTGCCTATCAAATTTCTCTTGAGGAGAGCTCTCAACCACAGCGGTAACAGCACCGTTTGCTGCCTTCCCTGATCAGAGACACCATACCTATTGCCCAGCCTCTTTCCCACCTAAGCCACTCACCCAGTCTGAACTTCTACAAACATTGGAAATCAAAGCTGAGCTTCACACATTCACCTCCACTCCTGCAATAGTAAAGCTTTCAGGTGTTCTACTTTGGGGATTAACAACCTGCATTGAGTTCATTTTTTGGAATCACCTGAGCTATTTTCCTTCATGCATACATCCAGCATTTCCCACTGCGTGCGCGTGCTCAACGTGAACACAAATTTGTGTAGCCCAAATGTGACTACGGGCTAACGGCTCCACACAGCAAAAGGCTGCACTTGAACTGAAAATCGGTCTCACAAATCCTACTCCTGGGCTAAAGTGGGAAAATACCAATTGCTTTTGGAAGTACATGTTTCTAGCAAAGTTCTGTGAGAGAGAAAGGAAAAAACCCAACAAACACCAAAATGTCCATCTGGAATTTCACCATAGCCTGGGGGTCTACTTGTGGATTCCAGTCTGAATCAGAGAGAATTACAATAGCAGCAGTAGCCAGATTGATTCCAAGACCTCCTGCTCGTGTGCTCAGCGTGAACACAAATTTGGAGCCGTCAGGGATCGTTGAATGCATTCATGGAAGCCTAACTGCATGAAAAGAACATAGCAGTTGAACCAAATTGTTTTTACAAGTAGTATTTGACTTCAATACTATACTTCAAATTGTAAATACCTGTCGTTTGTTGTGAGGAGTTTGTCCATCCAGTCTGCAATATTCGTCTTTCCTCCACATAGAGTCATCTTCCAAGATATCTAGGACTCTTGACATCTGACTGAAGAGAAGAACCCCCGAGCCTGTTTGGGTAGAAAGGTTTCTTATGCTTTCACCAAAACATAAGAGTTAACAAACTCTGTAAGTCTGCACTACTAGAAAAGGACGGAGGGCAGTTCTGTGGACTAAGAAGAAAAGTAGTTCAAATTTCAGACCCCAAACTACAACGCAGCGGTACACAATGTGCAGCTGCTGCTCTCACAGCTATGGAACATGCTACGGAACATGTTTGCCTTACTCTGATATGTCCCTGTGTATGGCTGCCTTTTCCCTTTGGTTTTGTGTTGTCCTCCTCAACAAAATGTTCCCACACACGGCAGAGTAAGATGGTAACACAACTATAAAAACATCATCAAGTAGAAAGAATAAAAATTTGCAGTAATTGGTTTGGATTCGAGACCTCTAGAAATAAAGTCAGTTCTTCTTAGAGACATGTCATTTTACTTGCCTGCCAAGAACAACTTCAAAGAAAAATTCTGTAAACCTTCAGTAATTTATACATACACAACCGTTTCCAGTCGACTGGAGAAATTGAAGTCAATCACAAAGTTTCTACTTCCCCCTGCTTTCTCTTCATGTGTTTCTTGTTTTGGTGGTTGTTTTTTTTTGGGGGGGGGGAGGGTGGAGGGTTTGTTGTTGTTTAGGTTTTGGGGTTTTTTGGTTGGTTGGTTTCTTTGTGGGGTTTTTTTTGTTTGTTTGTTTGTTTGGGGGTTTTTTTTGTGTCCTTTGGACTCAAAGGCTAAAAATGAAGTCTTTTGTTGAAGATGATAATTTGATTTGAGACCAGGCCAGTATTAATTACAACACCTCTTCAATAAGCCTCATCGAAGGAAGAAAGCAGGCTCAAAAAACCACAGTAACCACTGAATTGTTTGATCCTTAGTCTTGAGTTATATGGCCACAGCTCCTTGGATGATAGCTAGATCCAAAAGACAGGTTACCTTGATATTACTAAAGGCTGAGGTTTGGATATGGTTTTGTTTTTCTGCTAAGTGTCCCCAGTCACAAACTTACCTCCAACTCCTTTAGCAAAGTTACTTCAGTAAGCATACTCAAAATCAGATGAGTTAAAATTTTATTCCAGGGTCAAAAACTCTGTGGCAAGTGAGTTCTACAGTAAAGCATTTCAGAGCTTTCGCCCTACTATCAAACAATATTAAAACAACTGAAGAGCTCCCCACACCACTGTGTCGCTAGAACACAATGAAAAAATTCAGGTGCTGCACAAAACCACATCCAGCAAGAAAGACAAACGTTTCGCAAAGGATTGGCATGCACCCTGCATGAGGGCTCTGAATCTGAAAGGGGCCCAAAGCAAAAATCTAAGGTATAGCTAAAATAAAAGACAATGATATTTCAAACAGCTAATAACAATAAGAAAGAGAAATGAAAGACACGGTGAAAGGACGTTACTACAGCCTCAATTAGCTGAGATGAAAAAAAAGGATGAAAAAAAAATCAAAACACCTCATCAAAAAAAGCCATAATGGACTTAGGTGGCATTATGAAAGAAACAAAAATAATCCCGCTTAAGTGTTACCCTGGAAAGGCGGCGAAGAAAATGGGTACTGGGAGAAAGCCTTCTTTCGCCTGCTTCCTTCTGAGACAGCTAGAGCTGCTGGAGGTATGCGTGTCTGAAGTCGTGGCAAGCTGCTTTTCGTTCCTTCTCGCTGCACCTTATGCCCCTCAGTGCAAATGCTGCCTGGAGCTTGCTGAAGCAGAAACAAGCATTCTAAGCATATTGTGGCTGAAAGGCAGCTTTCTGGTGCACTTGGGCCAAGTTCTGAACGAACACTGCTGCGGTGTGCTCAGCCGCTGGTTTGTTCGCTGTCTGCGCACAGCCGGAGAGCAGCAAAGCTTGTCCGGAGCTGAAGCGCGCTTCAGGCGAGAAAGCCGCGATCCGCTCTCTGCAGCCGGGCAAGGCTGCGTGCAGAGTGGGGTACTGGAGAACGCCTTCTCTTCGCCTGCTTCCTTCTGGAATAGCTATATCTCCTGCAGATATGCGTGTCTGAAGTCGTGGCAAGCTGCTTTTCGTTCCTTCTCGCTGCACCTTATGCCCCTCAGTGCAAATGCTGCCTGGAGCTTGCTGAAGCAGAAACAAGCATTCTAAGCATATTGTGGCTGAAAGGCAGCTTTCTGGTGCACTTGGGCCAAGTTCTGAACGAACACTGCTGCGGTGTGCTCAGCCGCTGGTTTGTTCGCTGTCTGCGCACAGCCGGAGAGCAGCAAAGCTTGTCCGGAGCTGAAGCGCGCTTCAGGGCGAGAAAGCCGCGATCTGCTCTCTGCAGCCGGGCAAGGCTGCGAACAGAGGGGGCACTGGAAGAACGCCTTCTCTTCGCCTGCTTCTTTCTGGGACAGCTAGAGCTGCTGCAGATATGCGTGTCTGAAGTCGTGGCAAGCTCCATTTCATTCCTATTTGCTGCACCTTATGCCCCTCAGTGCAAATGCTGCCTGGAGCTTGCTGAAGCAGAAACAAGCATTCTGAGCACAGTGTGGCTGAAAGGCAGCTTTCTGGTGCACTTGGGCCAAGTTCTGAACGAACACTGCAGCAGTGTGCTGAGGCGCTGGTTTGTTCGCTGTCTGCGCACAGCCGGAGAGCAGGAGAGGTTCTTCTTATGCTGGTACGGAGCAACTCTCCTGTGCCTCCTATAGCTGGTTTGTGACGAAGGCTTTGCACATGTGGCCTTGGCATCCATTTTGAATATTTTGAGGAAACCTGCTTCCTTAGCCGGCCATGTCCTGGACACTCCTCCCTTGGCATATGTCTCCTGCCAAGTGTAGTTTGGCATATCTCCTAAAGAATGAAGGGGGCGCATAGGTGGGCGGCAAGAAGGGTCGAGGTGTGTGGACTTGCATAAAAGACAGCTCTGGAATAACTGAATTCCGAAGATCTTCCCCACCGTGAGATGACATCGATTGACGCAGAGGCAGAGGAACGCCTTCTGGACAGGACCCTCAGTGAGTGACGCTGGATGTCTGTGGAGCCATGGCGATAGCTATAAGACCCGTTTTCTTCCCTTTTCTCCCTGTCTTTCCCCGACTCTCTCTCTCTCTCTCTCTTTCTATCGCAGGCCGCTTTATGGGCGAAATGAATACAGTCCCTCTTTGGACTGAAATTTAATTCCCTTGACTTGTTGAATTATGTTGTGCTTTTTTTTTCTTTTAGCACTCCGAGATCATAGCTGGTACGAACCATCCCGCGTCGGCTTCTAAGTGGACTGTGACAGGCACCTGGGTGCCACCAAATCCCGCCCGGCACGCGGCCTCGTGTGCCTTGGCATGGGTCGGGAAGTGTACGGGATACAGAACCTGCCGACTGCCTGCGTTTTTTGAAAATCCGGTGCATTTCCTTGTCTCTTTGGGATGTTCTTGTTCTCCTTGGGCAAAGTGCAGTTAGGTTCCAGAGGTGTGGGGACAGGGAAAACCCTGAAACCATTTCTTTCCTGGAAAAAGATCCCTTTCTTTCCAGCACAACTTTAGTGCTATTTCCTCCAGTCTCATCCCTTTTTCCTGGGAGTGAAGACAGAGAAAAGGTGGCCAAACCAACCTTTCTGTGACTTGTTGATTGGGAGTACTTGAGCATACTAGCTCAGTGTTCTACTAATGCTGTCTTTGAATGCAATTATGGATTGGAATTCCACAGTCAATTCTAGATGAATGATAGAAGAAGGAGAATTCAGTAAGAAGTGCAAATGGACTGTGCCTGAAATGGCCCTGGTTATTTCTGAAGGAGATCGAGATGGTTGTGTATATCCATGCGGTGTGTTGTTTGCGAGATAAATTGCATGGTCAGAGGCTAATAATCAGAGCCTCCCAATGCTTTGAGGGTGCTGGAGGGTGTTTTGATTTGAAAGTATTTGATTCTTTTTTCTACTATTGCACCATCAGAAATCTGCTGGATTATTAGTCTGAGAACATTCTGGTTTCTCTTGACGGTGTTTGAAAGATCTGCCAAGGTTCTGGCCGAAGGTTTCTCTCTGTTGCTAAGCTCACCATGTTCTTGTACTTTGTGTGATTTGTGCTAGATCCCAGTTTGAATACTCAGTAGATGAAAGAATGAAGCCCCTTGTCTCTCACAAGGTTCACTGAAGAGATTCCTGTTCAAGCTGATGCAGTGGCTCAGTAGAGCTTTTCAAATGACTACACTCCGCATAAATCCAAATCTAAGTTTTAAAAGCAAGAGTCCTGTATTTATACATTCCTTTCTCTTTTTGTAAATAACGAAGAGGAAAAGGTACATCATGGTTTGTGAAAACCAGATTTTGAAATGATTTTCTGGAAGTTAGATTGAGCCGTGAAGTGAGTTGTTCATCCATGCTCTCTAAATGCATGTATTAAGCCCAAGAAAGGAAGCCACCGTAGAGTGAAGTTAAAACGACGCACACTGGAAGGCAGCGTTGACTGCCAGAATCAGTCAGTTCTTGTTGACCCGTGAGGGTTTCTGCAGCCCGGGCTTTGGAAAGGCCTGCATCGGTCAGATGCCCCACTCACTCAGACCTCATCAAGAAGAATGATTTGTTTTTCTCCTTCAGGAGGAACGTCCGTGTGAGTATTGCTTTTGTTCGTGGCAGCGTCCAAACAAACGATTGTTGTGAAATGTGGCGGTGTGAGTCGACACAGGCAGGCAACTGGAGCAACCACAAAAGCAGGGCAAAGAGTAAACTTTATTTCCGTACCTCACTAAGCTGTTCCTGTATCATGAAAGGATGTGGAATATGGAGGTAATTCTTTCTTGTAAGCACACTTACTTTGGGATACCATCCTTCTCTCCGCACTTTCATTTGAAAGGCGGCTACCACCCTCCAGCTCTTCTTTTGCAAGGCAGAAAAGCGTTACTCTAAGAAACCACCAAGTTTTTTAAAAGGAACCAAAATAACTTACAACTGTATTTAAAATAAAAATAACATACAGATCTTTTGCGTTGACCAATTTAAAAAAAAAAAAAAAAAAAAAAGAACAAAAGTGTTTCTACGGCTTCAAAAGAGCAAAGAACTTTGAGCTCTTTACATCCTGGAGAGCCGGGTAAGGCACTTTGGCTTCCAGTCTGGGTCACTGTAAACTGTGTCTGATGCAGTGTATAAGGTCAGGCAGGGTGTTGGTGACGTCGGCTGTTTTTTTCTCAGCAGAAAAGCCTGGAAGAAGGGCAGGGAGAGAGAAAACATTTGGTTGGATTCATCCAACAGGCACATGTGGCAGAGGACAGTCAACGACTGGAGTGACTTTGCTCCAAGAGGACCGGCAAAGCCTTTTGAATTTCAGCAGCTGCCTCCTTAGGGGGAGGATTTTTAGGGCCTTGCAGCCCTTCAGCCAGGCACATGGTGTTTCTTTTCTTCTGCGAGCTTGCCAATAGATGGTGGCAATGCATCCCTTTGCCCAGAGGGTGTCACAAAACTTCGTGTTTGATGGAAAATGACGCTGCAAAGGCCATGTGGGATGGCAGGTTACAGCTTCTGAGCACTCCCCACTGCTTGCAACACAGGACAGCACAACATTGGTAAGGACTAAAGCGTACAATAAAAAAAGGAGCAGCAATTCTAGGAATTTTGCTGGCAAATCCAGGTCACAGGCCCAGCATGGAGCCAAAAATTCAAGTGCTGCTCAGCTGTAGCCAACTGACTCAGCAGGTGCTGCCCTGACTGGGCAGGTCTCCCCCATGTCTCCCTCTCTCTTTGCTCCCGAAAGAAGTGCTGATGATCAGGGGAGCCAAAGTCGGGCAGCTGCAGGGCCGCTTCTGCCTGGTGGCTTCAGAAACTACAGGCAGGGCTGCAGAACAAACACTTCCTGTTCACGCTTGAGGTCTTCTTGTCTTGTCTTCTTGTGGGAAAGGATTCTTCTCATCCCCCGAGGATCCCTGAAAAAGCACGCAGAGAATGCTGTTCAGAGAGACATGCATCAAGCAATCCCAAAGCCCGGCTTGCCTAAATTTCAAGAGAAAATGTTCATTTGTCCTAGGCATAGTCTATTCGCCAGGCTCTCCCCTCCTGCCTTCTTCCCCAGCAATCCCTCCACTAATGAAAGTGGAACCTTGACTTCTCACCTGGCAGCTCACCATGCTTAGCTCCATTCAGCTTTTCCCAGGCACAGAGGAATTCAGCAGCAGGTGTCCTTGCTCAGTGCCTAGGAGAGCAGTGAGGGCTGCTCAGCAGGAAAACGATGGGGGAAAAGCAAGCAGTCAGAAGGCAGCTACTACAGCGTGCACAGTCTGGCCTAACACACACAGCCCCCAAACATGCCAGAGCCCACACCCAGAGCCATCAGTAAACAGCCATGGAATCCAACTTTAGAACCTGGAAATGCAAAGCCGCGAGGCTCACCAACAAGTTTGTCAGCAAACTAGAAAACCTTAGGCCCAGGTTGCAGCCAAAGCCACAGGTTTGTTGTTTCTTCTTTTTCAACAAACGCCCGTTGTTTTTAGAACCACACTCCTTTTGACACCCACCAATCTTGTCTTGGCAGTTGCCTACAGCCAGAAATGGCTACTTATCTGGGAGGATGTTTCTGAAGAGGATCACACAGCTCTTCAGCGGGGCTTGCAGGGAAGCTCCCCCCAGGTCTCCTGGATGCCAGGGTTGATGCCCTTCGATAGTTCCTTGTGATGTTCCTCCACTTTCCTGTCCTCGGAGAACAAAGGATCCTGGTTCCTGGCAGGGTTATCCGTGGCAGGCAGGTCGTCAGTGTCTCAGTTCTGGCTCTCTTTTGGCTTGTGGTGCTAGAGCTTGGTGCACGTTGTGCAGTAGTCATGCCTGGCAGTGGTGGCAGCACCACATTGTTTGTCTCAGTTTGGAATGAAGCTTTTGGTGCTCTGCACAAGAGAAGCAAATCTATTCTTATGATGTACATACAATGGAGGGATTTCCTAAAAACTTGGCTACATCCTGAAGCAATTCTTGCCGGTGTCCCAACTAGACAACGCTTCCAATGTTGAGAGGTCACAGAGAGAGAGACTTTGAAAGTGGCAGAGACTTTCACATTTAATAGTAGAGCGGCCTAGCAGTTTTCTGATCATCTGAAACGAGCATGACCGGGGCACTCTGGCAACAACGAGCAGAACCAAACAGCTCTCAACCTTGTTTCACCACTGCTCATTGACATAAGTTTTAGTCAGCTTCTCCAAGTTTCCAAGAACGCACCAAGCAATGAATCCCAGCTGATGGACTGCAGCATCAGAAGAGGAGGAAATGGAGCGAAACCTAGTGAGAAGGCTAAATCCAATGATGTGACTTGCACATCTTGTGGGCCTTGAGTACTGATGGAAACAGGGAAGCTGTGTCCCAGTCCAGGCAGGAGAAGCCCTGGACTGGGGCCTCTGCAACCTTGTTCACGGGATAAAAACCCCAAAACACCACAGCAATCCAACTCATCTAGATCATTCACAAATTCTAGATGTTTCTTTCTTGTGCAGAGAATTCTTGAAAGACTTCCTGCCAGAAAAGCTTTCTGCACACTGAGCAACTCCATCCGAATACGATTGCCATATGACATTTTCTCGGCCAAAGAGATCCAATTCATCCAAAAAAGTCAAAATCAACTCATCACTTGGAAGACAAAAATCATCAAGATGCTGAAAAATCATCACCATCAGGTGATTTTTCCTGAGATCAGGTGCCTGCAGCTCACTTGCTCTACCTACCTGTGCTCTGCATCATCTTCTTTTGCCTCTGCTTGTTACACTGCAAGTCTACAGCAGAAATTTTTCGGAGAAAAGAGGCAATTGCCTATCAAATGTCTCTTGAGGAGAGCTCTCAACCACAGCAGGAGCAGCACCGTTTGCTGCCTTCCCTGATCAGAGACACCATACCTATTGCCCAGCCTCTTTCCCACCTAAGCCACTCACCCAGTCTGAACTTCTACAAACATTGGAGATCAAAGCTGAGCTTCACCCATTCACCTCCACTCCCTGCAATAGTAAAGCTTTCAAGTGTTCTACTTTTGGGATTAACTACCTGGATTGATTTCGTTTTTTTGAATCACCTGAGCTATTGTCGTTCATGCATACATCCAGCATTTCCCACTGCATCAAACACTGTGTAGCCCAAATGTGACTAATGGCTCCACACAGCGGAAGGCTGCACTTGAACTGAAAATTGGTCTCACAAATCCTACTCCTGTGCTACAATGGGAAAATACCAATTTCTTTTTGCAAGTACATGTTTCTAGCAAAGTTCTGTGAGAGAGAAAGAAAAAAAAACCCAAAAAACACCAAAATGTCCATCTGGAATTTTACCATAACCTGGGGGTCTACTTGTGGATTCCAATCTGAATCACAGAGAATTACAACATCAGCAGTAGCCAGATTGATTCCAAGACCTCCTGCTCGTGTGCTCAAGGTGAACACAAATTTGGAGCTGTCAGGATCGTTGAATGCATTCATGGAAGCCTAACTCCATGAAAAGAACGTATCAGTTGAGCCAAATGTTTTACAAGTAGTATTTGACTTCAATACAATACTTCCAATTGTAAATACCTGTCATTTGTTGTGAGGAGTTTGTCCATCCCGTCTGCAATCATCATCATTCCTCCACATACAGTCATCTTCCAAGATATCTAGGACTCTTGACATCTGACTGAAGAGAAGAAGCCCCGAGCCTGTTTGGCTAGAAAGGTTTCTTAGGCTTTCACCAAAACATAAGAGTTAACAAACTCTCTAAGTCTGCACTACTAGAAAAGGAAGGAGGGCGGTTCTGTGGACTAAGAAGAAAAGGAGTTCAAATTTCAGACCCCAAACTACAATGCAGCGGTACACAATGTGCAGCTGCTGCTCTCACGGCTATGGAACATGCTATGGAACATGTTTGCCTTCCTCTGATATGTCCCTTTGTATGGCTGCCTTTTCCCTTTGGTTTTGTGTTGTCCTCCTCAACAAAATGTTCCCAGACACAGCAGAGTAAGATGGTAACACAACTAGAAAAACATCATCAAGTAGAAAGAATAAAAATTTGCAGTAGTTGGTTTGGATTCCAGATGTCTAGAAATAAAGTCAGTTCTTCTTAGAGACTTGTCATTTTACTTACCTGCCAAGAACAACTTCAAAGAAAAATTCTGGAAACCTTCAGTAATTTATGCATACATACACAACCATTTCCAGTCTACTGGAGAAATTGAAGTCAATCCCAAAGTTTCTACTTCCCCCTATTTTCTCTTCATGTGTTTCTTGGTTTGGGGCTTTTTTTCCTGGGGGGGGAGGGTTTGTTGTTGTTGTTGTTGTTGTTTAGGTTTTGGGGTTTTTTGTTTGGTTGGTTTATTTGTAGGGTTTTTTTGTTTTTTTGTTTGTTTGTTTGGGGTTTTTTTGTCCTTTGGACTCAAAGGCTAAAAATGAACTCTTTTGTTGAAGATGATAATTTGATTTGAGACCAGGCCAGTATTAATTACAACACCTCTTCAATAAGCCTCATAGAAGGAAGAAAGCAGGCTCAAAAAACCACAGTAACCACTGAATTGTTTGATCCTTTGAGTTATATGGCCACAGCTACCTGGATGATAGCTAGATCCAAAAGACAGGTTACCTTGATATTACTAAAGGCTGAGGTTTGGCTATGGTTTTGTTGATCTGCTAAGTGTCCCCATTGAAAAACTTACCTCCAACTCCTTTAGCAAAGTTCCTTCAGTAAGCATACTCCAAATCAGATGAGTTCAAATTTTATTCCAGAGTCAAAAACTCTGTGGCAAGTGAGTTCTACAGTAAAGCATTTCAGAGCTTTCGCCCTACTATCAAACACCATTGAAACAACTGAGGAGCTCCCCACACGACTGAGTGTTTCTAGAATACAATGAAAAAATTCAGGTGCTGCACAAAACCACATCCAGCAAGAAAGACAAACATTTCGCAAACCACTGACATTAACCCTGCATGAGGGCTCCGAATCTGAAAGGGGCCCAAAGCGAAAATCAAAGGTAGAGCTAAAATAAAACACAATGCTATTTCAAACAGCTAATAACAATAAGAAAGAAAAACAAAAGACACGGTGAAAGGAAGTTTCTATGGTCTCAATTAACTCAGATGAAAAAAAGGGATGAAAAAAAAATCAAAACACCTCAACAAAAAAAAAGCCATAATGGACTAAGGTGGCATTATGAAAGAAACAAAAAAATCCTGCCTAAAATGTTACCCTGGAGAAGCGGCGAAGAAAATGGGTACAGGAAAAATGCCTTCTCTTCGCCTGCTTCCTTCTGGAATAGCTATATCTCCTGCAGATATGCCTGTCTGAAGTCGTGGCAAGCTCCATTTCATTCCTTTCTGCTGCACCTTATGCCCCTCAGTGCAAATGCTGCCAGGAGCTTGCTGAAGCAAAAACAAGCATTCTAAGCGCATTGTGGCTGAAAAGCAGCTTTCTGGTGAAATTTGTCCAAGTTCTGAACGAACACTGCTGCGGTGTGCTTAGCTGCTGCTTTGTTCGCTGTCTGCGCACAGCCGGAGAGCAGCAGAGCTTGTCCGGAGCTAAGCGCGCTTCAGGGCGGAAAGCCGGGAATCGCTCTCTTCAGCCGGGCAAGGCTGCGGGCAGAGGGGGTACTGGAAGAACGCCTTCTCCTCGCCTGCTTCCTTCTGGAATAGCTATATCTCCTGCAGATATGCCTGTCTGAAGTCGTGGCAAGCTCCATTTCATTCCTTTCTGCTGCACCTTATGCCCCTCAGTGCAAATGCTGCCAGGAGCTTGCTGAAGCAAACCAAGCATTCTGAGCCATGTGGCTGAGAGCAGCTTCTGGTGAATTTGTCCAGTTCTGAACGAACACTGCTGCGGTGTGCTTAGCTGCTGCTTGTTCGCTGTCTGCGCCGCCGGAGAGCAGCAGAGCTGTCCGGAGCTGCGCTCAGGGCGGAAGCCGCGATCGCTCTCTTCGCCGGGCAGGCTGCGGGCGAGGGGGTACTGGAAGAACGCCTTCCCTCGCCTGCTTCCTTCTGGAAAGCTATACTCCTGCAGATATGCCTGTCTGAAGTCGTGGCAAGCTCCATTTCTTCCTTTCTGCTGCCCTTATGCCCCTCAGTGCAATGCTGCCGGAGCTTGCTGAAGCAAACCAAGCATTCTGAGCACATTGTGGCTGAAGAGCAGCTTTCTGGTGAAATTTGTCCAAGTTCTGAACGAACACTGCTGCGGTGTGCTTAGCTGCTGCTTTGTTCGCTGTCTGCGCACAGCCGGAGAGCAGCAGAGCTTGTCCGGAGCTAAAGGCGCTTCAGGGCGGAAAGCCGCGATTCGCTCTCTTCAGCCGGGCAAGGCTGCGGGCAGAGGGGGTACTGGAAGAACGCCTTCTCCTCGCCTGCTTCCTTCTGGAATAGCTATATCTCCTGCAGATATGCCTGTCTGAAGTCGTGGCAAGCTCCATTTCATTCCTTTCTGCTGCACCTTATGCCCCTCAGTGCAAATGCTGCCAGGAGCTTGCTGAAGCAAAACAAGCATTCTGAGCACATTGTGGCTGAAGAGCAGCTTTCTGGTGAAATTTGTCCAAGTTCTGAACGAACACTGCTGCGGTGTGCTTAGCTGCTGCTTTGTTCGCTGTCTGCGCACAGCCGGAGAGCAGCAGAGCTTGTCCGGAGCTAAAGCGCGCTTCAGGGCGGAAAGCCGCGATCCGCTCTCTTCAGCCGGGCAAGGCTGCGGGCAGGGGGGGTACTGGAAGAACGCCTTCTCCTCGCCTGCTTCCTTCTGGAATAGCTATATCTCCTGCAGATATGCCTGTCTGAAGTCGTGGCAAGCTCCATTTCATTCCTTTCTGCTGCACCTTATGCCCCTCAGTGCAAATGCTGCCAGGAGCTTGCTGAAGCAAAAACAAGCATTCTGAGCACATTGTGGCTGAAGAGCAGCTTTCTGGTGAAATTTGTCCAAGTTCTGAACGAACACTGCTGCGGTGTGCTTAGCTGCTGCTTTGTTCGCTGTCTGCGCACAGCCGGAGAGCAGCAGAGCTTGTCCGGAGCTAAAGCGCGCTTCAGGGCGGAAAGCCGCGATCCGCTCTCTTCAGCCGGGCAAGGCTGCGGGCAGAGGGGGTACTGGAAGAACGCCTTCTCCTCGCCTGCTTCCTTCTGGAATAGCTATATCTCCTGCAGATATGCCTGTCTGAAGTCGTGGCAAGCTCCATTTCATTCCTTTCTGCTGCACCTTATGCCCCTCAGTGCAAATGCTGCCAGGAGCTTGCTGAAGCAAAAACAAGCATTCTGAGCACATTGTGGCTGAAGAGCAGCTTTCTGGTGAAATTTGTCCAAGTTCTGAACGAACACTGCTGCGGTGTGCTTAGCTGCTGCTTTGTTCGCTGTCTGCGCACAGCCGGAGAGCAGCAGAGCTTGTCCGGAGCTAAGCGCGCTTCAGGGCGGAAAGCCGCGAATCGCTCTCTTCAGCCGGGCAAGGCTGCGGGCAGAGGGGGTACTGGAAGAACGCCTTCTCCTCGCCTGCTTCCTTCTGGAATAGCTATATCTCCTGCAGATATGCCTGTCTGAAGTCGTGGCAAGCTCCATTTCTTCCTTTCTGCTGCCCTTATGCCCCTCAGTGCAAATGCTGCCAGGAGCTTGCTGAAGCAAAACAAGCATTCTGAGCACATTGTGGCTGAAGAGCAGCTTTCTGGTGAAATTTGTCCAAGTTCTGAACGAACACTGCTGCGGTGTGCTTAGCTGCTGCTTTGTTCGCTGTCTGCGCACAGCCGGAGAGCAGCAGAGCTTGTCCGGAGCTAAAGCGCGCTTCAGGGCGGAAAGCCGCGATCCGCTCTCTTCAGCCGGGCAAGGCTGCGGGCAGAGGGGGTACTGGAAGAACGCCTTCTCCTCGCCTGCTTCCTTCTGGAATAGCTATATCTCCTGCAGATATGCCTGTCTGAAGTCGTGGCAAGCTCCATTTCATTCCTTTCTGCTGCACCTTATGCCCCTCAGTGCAAATGCTGCCAGGAGCTGGCTGAAGCAGAAACAAGCATTCTGAGCACAGTGTGGCTGAAAA
The DNA here is from genome assembly GCA_024500445.1 of Entomyzon cyanotis. Classification (NCBI taxonomy): domain Eukaryota; kingdom Metazoa; phylum Chordata; class Aves; order Passeriformes; family Meliphagidae; genus Entomyzon; species Entomyzon cyanotis. Next base: position 10,132,669 of record JAKEPQ010000756.1, read on the forward strand.
GGAGCTTTCTGGTGCACTTGAGCCAGGTTCTGAGCGAACACTGCAGCAGTGTGCTTAGCTGCTGGTTTTGTTCGCTTTCTGTGCACAGCCGGAGAGCAGGAGAGGTTCTGCTTACGCTGGTACAGAGCAGCTGTCCTGTGCCTCCTATAGCTGGTGTGTGATGAAGGCTTTGCGCATGTCGCCCTGGCATCCATTTTGAATATTTTGAGAAAAGCTGCTTCCATAGCCGGCCATGTCCCAGACCCTCCTCTCTTGGCATGTGTGGCCTGCCAAGTGTAGTTTGGCATATCTCCTAAAGAATGAAGGGTGCACACAGGCGGGTTGCAAGAAGGGACGAGGTGTGTGGACTTGCATAAAAGACATCTCTGGAAGAACTGAATTGCGAAAATCTTCCCCACCGTGAGATGACATCGATTGACGCAGAGGCAGAGGAACGCCTTCTGGACAGGACCCTCAGAGACGCTGGATGTCTGTGGAGCCATGGTGATAGCTCTAAGACATAAGACCCGTTTTCTTCCCTTTTCTCCCTATCTTTCCCTGACTCTCTCTCTCTCTTTCTATCGCTGGCCGCTTTATGGGCTAAATTAATAAAGTCCCTCTTTGGACTGAAATTGAATTCCCTTGACTTGTTGAATTATGTGGTGCTTTTTTTTCTTTTTGCACTCCGAGATGATAGCCGGCGTCGGCTTCTAAGTGGACTGTGACGGGCACCTGGGTGACACCAAATCCCGCCCGGCAGGCGGCGTGTTCCTGCAGCCTGGTGTGCCTTGGCATGGATGGGGAAGTGTATGGGATACAGAAGCTGCCCACTGCCTGCGTTTTTTGAAAATGCAGTGCATTTCCTTTTCTCCTTGGGATGTTCCTGTTCTCCTTGGGCAAAGTGCAGTTAGGTTCCAGGGGTGTGGGGAGAGGAAAAAGCCCGAAACCATTTCTTGCCTGGGAAAAGATGCCCTTCTTTCCAGCGCCACTTGAGTGCTATTTCCTCCTGTCTCATCCCTTTTTCCTGGGTATGAAGACAGAGAGAATGTGGCTAAACCAACCTTTCTGTGACTTGTTGATTGGGAGTACTTGTGCATACTAGCTCAGTGTTCTATTCATGCTGTCTTTGAATGCAATTATGGATTGGAATTCCACAGGAAATTCTAGATGAATGCTAGAAGAAGGAGAATTCAGTAAGAAGTGCAAATGGACTGTGCCTGAAATGGCCCTGGTTATTTCTGAAGGAGATTGAGATGGTTGTGTAGATCCATGCGGTGTGTTGTTTGCGAGATAAATTGCATGGTCAGAGGCTAATAATCAGAGCCTCCCAATGCTTTGAGGGTGCTGGAGGGTGTTTTGATTTGAAAGTATTTGAATCTTTTTTCTGCTCTTGCACCATCAGAAATCTGCTGGATTATTAGTCTGAGAACATTCTGGTTTCTCTTGACGGTGTTTGAAAGATCTGCCAAGGTTCTGGCCAAAGGTTTCTGTCTGTTGCTAAGCTCAGCATGTTCTTGTATTTTGTGTGATTTGTGGTGGATGCCAGTTTGAATACTCAGTAGATGAAAGAATGAAGCCCCTTGTCTCTCACAAGGTTCACGGAAGAGATTCCTGTTCAAGCTGATCCAGTGGCTCTGTAGAGCTTTTCAAATGACTACACTCCGCATCAATCCAAATCGAAGTTTTAAAAGCAAGAGTCCTTTATTTATACATTCGTTTCTCTTTTTGTAAATAATGAAGAGGAAAAGGTACATCATGGTTTGTGAAAAGCAGATTTGAAAATGATTTTCTGGAAGTTGGATTGAGCCATGAAGTGACTTGCTCATCCATGCTCTCTAAATGCATGTACTAAGCCCAAGAAAGGAAGCCATTGTAGAGTGAAGTTAAAGCAACGCACACTGGAAGGCAGCGTTGACTGCCAGAATCAATCAATTCTTGTTGAGCGTGAGGGTTTCTGCAGCCCGGGCTTTGGAAAGGCCTGCATCTGTCAGATGCCCCACTCACTCAGACCTCATCAAGAAGAATGATTTGTTTTTCTCCTTCAGGAGGAACGTCCATGTGAGTATTGCTTTTGTTCGTGGCAGTGTCCAAACCATTGTTGTGCAATGTGGCAGTGTGAGTCGACACAGGCAAGGCAACTGGAGCAACCACAAAAGCAGGGCAAAGAGTAACTTGATTTCCGTACCTCCCTGAGCTGTTCCTGTATCATGAAAGGATGTGGAATATGGAGGTAATTCTTTCTTGCAAGCACGCTTACTTTGGGATACCATCCTTCTCTCCACACTTTCATTTGAAGGGCGGCTACCACCCTCCAGCTCTTCTTTTGCAAGGCAGAAAAGCGTTACTCTAAGAAACCACCAAGTTTTCTAAAAGGAGCCAAAATAACTTACAACTGTATTTCAAATAAAAATAACATACAGATCTTTTGCATTGACCAATCAAAAAAAAAAAAAAAAAAAAAAGAACAAAAGTGTTTCTAAGGCTTCAAAAGAGCAAAGAACTTTGAACTCTTTCCATCCTGGAGAGCCAGGTAAGGCACTTTGGCTTCCAGTCTGGGTCACTGTAAATTGTGTGTGATGCAGTGTATAAGGTCAGGCAGGGGAGAGAGAAAACATTTGGTTGGATTCATCCAACAGGCACATGTGGCAGAGGACAGTCAATGAGCGGAGTGACTTTGCTCCAAGAGGAGCGGCAAAGCCTTTTGAATTTCAGCAGCTGCCTCCTTAGGGGGAGGATTTTTAGGGCCTTGCAGCCCTTCAGCCAGGCACATGGTGTTTCTTTTCTTTTGCAAGCTTGCCAAGAGATGGTGGCAATGCATCCCTTTGCCCAGAGGGTGTCACAAAACTTGGTGTTGTATGGAAAATGACACTGCAAAGGCCATGTGGGATGGCAGGTTACAGCTTCTCAGCATTCCCCACTGCTTGCAAAACAGGACAGCACAACATTTGTAAGGACTAAAGCCTACAATGAAAAGAGTAGCAGCAATTCTAGGAATTTTGCTGGCAAATCCAGGTCACAGGCCCAGCATGGAGTCAACAATTCAAGTGCTGCTCACCTGCAGCCAAGTGACTCAGCAGGTGCTGCCCTGACTGGGCACGTCTCCCCCATGTCGCCCTCTCTCTTTGCTCCCGAAAGAAGTGCTGATGATCAGGGAAGCAAAAGTCGGGCAGCTGCAGGGCCACTTCTGCCTGGTGGCTTCAGAAACTGCAGGCAGGGCTGCGAAAGCGAACACTTCCTGTTCAAACTTGAGGTCTTCTTGTCTTGTCTTCTTGTGGGAAAGGTGTCACTGGGAAAGGATTCTTCTCATCCCCCGAGGTTCCCTGAAAAAGCACGGAGAGAATGCTGCTCAGAGAGAGATGCATCAAGCAATTCCAAAGCCCGGCTTCCCTAAATTGCAAGAGAAAATGTTCATTTGTCCTAGGCATAGTCTATTCGCCAGGCTCTCCCCTCCTGCTTTCTTCCCCAACAATCCCTCCACTAATGGAAATGCAACCTTGACTTCTCACCTGGCAGCTCGCAATGCTTGGCTCCATTCAGCTTTTCCCAGGCACAGAGGAATTCAGCAGCAGGTGTCCTTGCTCAGTGCCTAGGAGAGCGGTGAGGGCTGCAAGCAGGAAAACGATGGGGGAAAAGCAAGCAGTTAGAAGGCAGCTACTACAGCGTGCACAGTCTGGCCTAACACACACAGCCCCCGACCATGCCAGAGCCCACACCCAGAGGCATCAGTAAAACAGCCATGGAATCCAACTTTAGAACCTGAATATGCAAAGCTGCAAGGCTCACCAACAAGTTGGTCAGCAAACTAGAAAACCTTAGGCCCAGGTTGCAGCCAAAGCCACAGGTTTGTTGTTTCTTCTTTTTCAACAAACACCCCTTGTTTTTAGAACCACACTCCTTTTGACACCCACCAATCTTGTCTTGGCAGTTGCCTACAACCAGAAATGGTTCCTTATCTGGGAGGATGTTTCTGAAGAGAATCACACAGCTCTTCAGCGGGCCTTGCAGGGAAGCTCCCCCCAGGTCTCCTGGATGCCAGTGTTGATGCTCTTCGATAGCTCCTTGTGATGTTCCTGCACTTTGCTGTCCTTGGATAAGAAAGGATCCTGGTTCCTGGCAGCGTTATCCGTGGCAGGCAGGTTGTCAGTGTCTCCGTTCTGGCTCTCTTTTGGCTTGTGCTGCTAGAGCTTGGAGCACGTTGTGCAGTAGTCATGCCTGGCAGTGGTGGCAGCACCACATTGTTCGTCTCAGTTTGGAATGAAGCTTTCGGTGCTCCGCACCAGAGAAGCAAATCCATTCTTACCATGTGCATGCAATGGAGGCATTTCCTAAAACTTGGCTACATCCTGAAGCAATTCTTTCCAGTGTCCCAAGGAGACAATGCTTCCAATATTGAGAGGCATCAAGTGAGAGGTGAGAGAAAGTGAAAGTGGCAGAGACTTTCACATTTAATAGTAGAGCGGCCTAGGAGTTTTCTGATCATCTGAAATGAGCATGACCGGGGCACTCTGGCAACAATGAGCCGAAGCAAACAGCTCTCAACCTTGTTTCACCACTGCTCGTTGACATAAGTTTGAGTCAGCTTCTCCAAGTTTCCAAGAACACACCAAGCAATGAATCCCAGCTGATGGACTGCAGCATCAGAAGAGGAGGAAATGAAGTGAAACCTAGTGAGAAGGCTCACGTGTGATGCTGCACTTCTTGCCCGACTCTGCTGTGTACGGGTCATTGCCCTGCCCTCTTTCAGCACCCATTTTTCCCATGCTTTGCTCTCTGCTCCCTGCACATAGCGTGCTCTCCAGCGTCTCTGTCTTGGCACCGCTGATGCTGCACGGAGGACTATGGGACACAGAGCACAGCACCATCCCCAACCTGATCAAGAGCCCTCTCTCCTCCAAAACACCTGCCATCCTTCCCATTCCAAAAGGCAGCACATGACCAAGACAGCTGCTCATTTTCCCTGAGAAAAAGGGAGGAGGGAACTCCAGAATTCAAGCTCTTCCATTCCTACGGCAGTTGCAATAGCTCTTCCCCCAGCTCCACGTCAGCCCCAACGCCTCTGGGCTCGAAGAAGATGTCAGAAGGGAAAGACTCCCTAGCCGTACCCACCTGCACCTACAGAGCTGCTTTCTGCACTGCTTGCTTCCAGCATGTAAAGGCCAATCTGCAGCATTTGAAGTTGCAGAAGGCACGTGATGTTAGAAACTACCTCTCGAGTATCACGACAGGAGATCCAGTTCTTCGTCTCAGCCGTCTGAAGAAAGACTTAGATTTCCACATCTTTCTGACATCCCAATGCTGCATACTCACTTCAATTTCTTGCAGTCTTTCTTTGCTGGAGGCTGAAATCATTTGGTTGGGTTTCTTGACATTCTTTTTCCTTCCTGGGAGTATCCCCCTTGTCTTCTCTCTAACACGGCAAGAAAGACAAAAGGAAAAGGAAAATCCCTCAGGCCTTGAAGGTTCGCCTCAAGGACAGAGCAGTACAACTCAGCAGCTGCTTTGTCCGAAGGCTTGGGGGCATGCCAGGGGAAAAAGGTGGCAAGAAATCCAATGATGTGACTTGCACATCTTGTGGGCCTTGAGTACTGATGGAAACAGGGAAGCTGTGTCCCAGTCCAGGCAGGAGAAGCCCTGGACTGGGGCCTCTGCAACCTTGTTCACGGGATAAAAACCCCAAAACACCACAGCAATCCAACTCATCTAGATCATTCACAAATTCTAGATGTTTCTTTCTTGTGCAGAGAATTCTTGAAAGACTTCCTGCCAGAAAAGCTTTCTGCACACTGAGCAACTCCATCCGAATACGATTGCCATATGACATTTTCTCGGCCAAAGAGATCCAATTCATCCAAAAAAGTCAAAATCAACTCATCACTTGGAAGACAAAAATCATCAAGATGCTGAAAAATCATCACCATCAGGTGATTTTTCCTGAGATCAGGTGCCTGCAGCTCACTTGCTCTACCTACCTGTGCTCTGCATCATCTTCTTTTGCCTCTGCTTGTTACACTGCAAGTCTACAGCAGAAATTTTTCGGAGAAAAGAGGCAATTGCCTATCAAATGTCTCTTGAGGAGAGCTCTCAACCACAGCAGGAGCAGCACCGTTTGCTGCCTTCCCTGATCAGAGACACCATACCTATTGCCCAGCCTCTTTCCCACCTAAGCCACTCACCCAGTCTGAACTTCTACAAACATTGGAGATCAAAGCTGAGCTTCACCCATTCACCTCCACTCCCTGCAATAGTAAAGCTTTCAAGTGTTCTACTTTTGGGATTAACTACCTGGATTGATTTCGTTTTTTTGAATCACCTGAGCTATTGTCGTTCATGCATACATCCAGCATTTCCCACTGCATCAAACACTGTGTAGCCCAAATGTGACTAATGGCTCCACACAGCGGAAGGCTGCACTTGAACTGAAAATTGGTCTCACAAATCCTACTCCTGTGCTACAATGGGAAAATACCAATTTCTTTTTGCAAGTACATGTTTCTAGCAAAGTTCTGTGAGAGAGAAAGAAAAAAAAACCCAAAAAACACCAAAATGTCCATCTGGAATTTTACCATAACCTGGGGGTCTACTTGTGGATTCCAATCTGAATCACAGAGAATTACAACATCAGCAGTAGCCAGATTGATTCCAAGACCTCCTGCTCGTGTGCTCAAGGTGAACACAAATTTGGAGCTGTCAGGATCGTTGAATGCATTCATGGAAGCCTAACTCCATGAAAAGAACGTATCAGTTGAGCCAAATGTTTTACAAGTAGTATTTGACTTCAATACAATACTTCCAATTGTAAATACCTGTCATTTGTTGTGAGGAGTTTGTCCATCCCGTCTGCAATCATCATCATTCCTCCACATACAGTCATCTTCCAAGATATCTAGGACTCTTGACATCTGACTGAAGAGAAGAAGCCCCGAGCCTGTTTGGCTAGAAAGGTTTCTTAGGCTTTCACCAAAACATAAGAGTTAACAAACTCTCTAAGTCTGCACTACTAGAAAAGGAAGGAGGGCGGTTCTGTGGACTAAGAAGAAAAGGAGTTCAAATTTCAGACCCCAAACTACAATGCAGCGGTACACAATGTGCAGCTGCTGCTCTCACGGCTATGGAACATGCTATGGAACATGTTTGCCTTCCTCTGATATGTCCCTTTGTATGGCTGCCTTTTCCCTTTGGTTTTGTGTTGTCCTCCTCAACAAAATGTTCCCAGACACAGCAGAGTAAGATGGTAACACAACTAGAAAAACATCATCAAGTAGAAAGAATAAAAATTTGCAGTAGTTGGTTTGGATTCCAGATGTCTAGAAATAAAGTCAGTTCTTCTTAGAGACTTGTCATTTTACTTACCTGCCAAGAACAACTTCAAAGAAAAATTCTGGAAACCTTCAGTAATTTATGCATACATACACAACCATTTCCAGTCTACTGGAGAAATTGAAGTCAATCCCAAAGTTTCTACTTCCCCCTATTTTCTCTTCATGTGTTTCTTGTTTTGGGGCTTTTTTTCCTGGGGGGGGAGGGTTTGTTGTTGTTGTTGTTGTTGTTTAGGTTTTGGGGTTTTTTGTTTGGTTGGTTTATTTGTAGGGTTTTTTTGTTTTGTTTGTTTGTTTGGGGTTTTTTTGTCCTTTGGACTCAAAGGCTAAAAATGAACTCTTTTGTTGAAGATGATAATTTGATTTGAGACCAGGCCAGTATTAATTACAACACCTCTTCAATAAGCCTCATAGAAGGAAGAAAGCAGGCTCAAAAAACCACAGTAACCACTGAATTGTTTGATCCTTTGAGTTATATGGCCACAGCTATCTGGATGATAGCTAGATCCAAAAGACAGGTTACCTTGATATTACTAAAGGCTGAGGTTTGGCTATGGTTTTGTTGATCTGCTAAGTGTCCCCATTGAAAAACTTACCTCCAACTCCTTTAGCAAAGTTCCTTCAGTAAGCATACTCCAAATCAGATGAGTTCAAATTTTATTCCAGAGTCAAAAACTCTGTGGCAAGTGAGTTCTACAGTAAAGCATTTCAGAGCTTTCACCCTACTATCAAACACCATTGAAACAACTGAGGAGCTCCCCACACGACTGAGTGTTTCTAGAATACAATGAAAAAATTCAGGTGCTGCACAAAACCACATCCAGCAAGAAAGACAAACATTTCGCAAACCACTGACATTAACCCTGCGTGAGGGCTCCGAATCTGAAAGGGGCCCAAAGCGAAAATCAAAGGTAGAGCTAAAATAAAACACAATGCTATTTCAAACAGCTAATAACAATAAGAAAGAAAAACAAAAGACACGGTGAAAGGAAGTTTCTATGGTCTCAATTAACTCAGATGAAAAAAAGGGATGAAAAAAAAATCAAAACACCTCAACAAAAAAAAAGCCATAATGGACTAAGGTGGCATTATGAAAGAAACAAAAAAAATCCTGCCTAAAATGTTACCCTGGAGAAGCGGCGAAGAAAATGGGTACAGGAAAAATGCCTTCTCTTCGCCTGCTTCCTTCTGGAATAGCTATATCTCCTGCAGATATGCCTGTCTGAAGTCGTGGCAAGCTCCATTTCATTCCTTTCTGCTGCACCTTATGCCCCTCAGTGCAAATGCTGCCAGGAGCTTGCTGAAGCAAAACAAGCATTCTAAGCACATTGTGGCTGAAAAGCAGCTTTCTGGTGAAATTTGTCCAAGTTCTGAACGAACACTGCTGCGGTGTGCTTAGCTGCTGCTTTGTTCGCTGTCTGCGCACAGCCGGAGAGCAGCAGAGCTTGTCCGGAGCTAACGCGCTTCAGGGCGGAAAGCCGCGAATCGCTCTCTTCAGCCGGGCAAGGCTGCGGGCAGGGGGGGTACTGGAAGAACGCCTTCTCCTCGCCTGCTTCCTTCTGGAATAGCTATATCTCCTGCAGATATGCCTGTCTGAAGTCGTGGCAAGCTCCATTTCATTCCTTTCTGCTGCACCTTATGCCCCTCAGTGCAAATGCTGCCAGGAGCTTGCTGAAGCAAACCAAGCATTCTGAGCACATTGTGGCTGAAGAGCAGCTTTCTGGTGAAATTTGTCCAAGTTCTGAACGAACACTGCTGCGGTGTGCTTAGCTGCTGCTTTGTTCGCTGTCTGCGCACAGCCGGAGAGCAGCAGAGCTTGTCCGGAGCTAAAGCGCGCTTCAGGGCGGAAAGCCGCGATCGCTCTCTTCAGCCGGGCAAGGCTGCGGGCAGAGGGGGTACTGGAAGAACGCCTTCTCCTCGCCTGCTTCCTTCTGGAATAGCTATATCTCCTGCAGATATGCCTGTCTGAAGTCGTGGCAAGCTCCATTTCATTCCTTTCTGCTGCACCTTATGCCCCTCAGTGCAAATGCTGCCAGGAGCTTGCTGAAGCAAAACAAGCATTCTGAGCACATTGTGGCTGAAGAGCAGCTTTCTGGTGAAATTTGTCCAAGTTCTGAACGAACACTGCTGCGGTGTGCTTAGCTGCTGCTTTGTTCGCTGTCTGCGCACAGCCGGAGAGCAGCAGAGCTTGTCCGGAGCTAAACGCGCTTCAGGGCGGAAAGCCGCGATCCGCTCTCTTCAGCCGGGCAAGGCTGCGGGCAGAGGGGGTACTGGAAGAACGCCTTCTCCTCGCCTGCTTCCTTCTGGAATAGCTATATCTCCTGCAGATATGCCTGTCTGAAGTCGTGGCAAGCTCCATTTCATTCCTTTCTGCTGCACCTTATGCCCCTCAGTGCAAATGCTGCCAGGAGCTTGCTGAAGCAAAACAAGCATTCTGAGCACATTGTGGCTGAAGAGCAGCTTTCTGGTGAAATTTGTCCAAGTTCTGAACGAACACTGCTGCGGTGTGCTTAGCTGCTGCTTTGTTCGCTGTCTGCGCACAGCCGGAGAGCAGCAGAGCTTGTCCGGAGCTAAGGCGCTTCAGGGCGGAAAGCCGCGATCGCTCTCTTCAGCCGGGCAAGGCTGCGGGCAGGGGGGGTACTGGAAGAACGCCTTCTCCTCGCCTGCTTCCTTCTGGAATAGCTATATCTCCTGCAGATATGCCTGTCTGAAGTCGTGGCAAGCTCCATTTCATTCCTTTCTGCTGCACCTTATGCCCCTCAGTGCAAATGCTGCCAGGAGCTTGCTGAAGCAAAACAAGCATTCTGAGCACATTGTGGCTGAAAAGCAGCTTTCTGGTGAAATTTGTCCAAGTTCTGAACGAACACTGCTGCGGTGTGCTTAGCTGCTGCTTTGTTCGCTGTCTGCGCACAGCCGGAGAGCAGCAGAGCTTGTCCGGAGCTAGCGCGCTTCAGGGCGGAAAGCCGCGATCGCTCTCTTCAGCCGGGCAAGGCTGCGGGCAGAGGGGGTACTGGAAGAACGCCTTCTCCTCGCCTGCTTCCTTCTGGAATAGCTATATCTCCTGCAGATATGCCTGTCTGAAGTCGTGGCAAGCTCCATTTCATTCCTTTCTGCTGCACCTTATGCCCCTCAGTGCAAATGCTGCCAGGAGCTTGCTGAAGCAAAACAAGCATTCTAAGCGCATTGTGGCTGAAGAGCAGCTTTCTGGTGAAATTTGTCCAAGTTCTGAACGAACACTGCTGCGGTGTGCTTAGCTGCTGCTTTGTTCGCTGTCTGCGCACAGCCGGAGAGCAGCAGAGCTTGTCCGGAGCTAAGCGCGCTTCAGGGCGGAAAGCCGCGATCCGCTCTCTTCAGCCGGGCAAGGCTGCGGGCAGAGGGGGTACTGGAAGAACGCCTTCTCCTCGCCTGCTTCCTTCTGGAATAGCTATATCTCCTGCAGATATGCCTGTCTGAAGTCGTGGCAAGCTCCATTTCATTCCTTTCTGCTGCACCTTATGCCCCTCAGTGCAAATGCTGCCAGGAGCTGGCTGAAGCAGAAACAAGCATTCTGAGCACAGTGTGGCTGAAAAGGAGCTTTCTGGTGCACTTGAGCCAGGTTCTGAACGAACACTGCAGCAGTGTGCTTAGCTGCTGGTTTTGTTCGCTTTCTGTGCACAGCCGGAGAGCAGGAGAGGTTCTGCTTACGCTGGTACAGAGCAGCTGTCCTGTGCCTCCTATAGCTGGTGTGTGATGAAGGCTTTGCGCATGTCGCCCTGGCATCCATTTTGAATATTTTGAGAAAAGCTGCTTCCATAGCCGGCCATGTCCCAGACCCTCCTCTCTTGGCATGTGTGGCCTGCCAAGTGTAGTTTGGCATATCTCCTAAAGAATGAAGGGTGCACACAGGCGGGTTGCAAGAAGGGACGAGGTGTGTGGACTTGCATAAAAGACATCTCTGGAAGAACTGAATTGCGAAAATCTTCCCCACCGTGAGATGACATCGATTGACGCAGAGGCAGAGGAACGCCTTCTGGACAGGACCCTCAGAGACGCTGGATGTCTGTGGAGCCATGGTGATAGCTCTAAGACATAAGACCCGTTTTCTTCCCTTTTCTCCCTATCTTTCCCTGACTCTCTCTCTCTCTTTCTATCGCTGGCCGCTTTATGGGCTAAATTAATAAAGTCCCTCTTTGGACTGAAATTGAATTCCCTTGACTTGTTGAATTATGTGGTGCTTTTTTTTCTTTTTGCACTCCGAGATGATAGCCGGCGTCGGCTTCTAAGTGGACTGTGACGGGCACCTGGGTGACACCAAATCCCGCCCGGCAGGCGGCGTGTTCCTGCAGCCTGGTGTGCCTTGGCATGGATGGGGAAGTGTATGGGATACAGAAGCTGCCCACTGCCTGCGTTTTTTGAAAATGCAGTGCATTTCCTTTTCTCCTTGGGATGTTCCTGTTCTCCTTGGGCAAAGTGCAGTTAGGTTCCAGGGGTGTGGGGAGAGGAAAAAGCCCGAAACCATTTCTTGCCTGGGAAAAGATGCCCTTCTTTCCAGCGCCACTTGAGTGCTATTTCCTCCTGTCTCATCCCTTTTTCCTGGGTATGAAGACAGAGAGAATGTGGCTAAACCAACCTTTCTGTGACTTGTTGATTGGGAGTACTTGTGCATACTAGCTCAGTGTTCTATTCATGCTGTCTTTGAATGCAATTATGGATTGGAATTCCACAGGAAATTCTAGATGAATGCTAGAAGAAGGAGAATTCAGTAAGAAGTGCAAATGGACTGTGCCTGAAATGGCCCTGGTTATTTCTGAAGGAGATTGAGATGGTTGTGTAGATCCATGCGGTGTGTTGTTTGCGAGATAAATTGCATGGTCAGAGGCTAATAATCAGAGCCTCCCAATGCTTTGAGGGTGCTGGAGGGTGTTTTGATTTGAAAGTATTTGAATCTTTTTTCTGCTCTTGCACCATCAGAAATCTGCTGGATTATTAGTCTGAGAACATTCTGGTTTCTCTTGACGGTGTTTGAAAGATCTGCCAAGGTTCTGGCCAAAGGTTTCTGTCTGTTGCTAAGCTCAGCATGTTCTTGTATTTTGTGTGATTTGTGGTGGATGCCAGTTTGAATACTCAGTAGATGAAAGAATGAAGCCCCTTGTCTCTCACAAGGTTCACGGAAGAGATTCCTGTTCAAGCTGATCCAGTGGCTCTGTAGAGCTTTTCAAATGACTACACTCCGCATCAATCCAAATCGAAGTTTTAAAAGCAAGAGTCCTTTATTTATACATTCGTTTCTCTTTTTGTAAATAATGAAGAGGAAAAGGTACATCATGGTTTGTGAAAAGCAGATTTGAAAATGATTTTCTGGAAGTTGGATTGAGCCATGAAGTGACTTGCTCATCCATGCTCTCTAAATGCATGTACTAAGCCCAAGAAAGGAAGCCATTGTAGAGTGAAGTTAAAGCAACGCACACTGGAAGGCAGCGTTGACTGCCAGAATCAATCAATTCTTGTTGAGCGTGAGGGTTTCTGCAGCCCGGGCTTTGGAAAGGCCTGCATCTGTCAGATGCCCCACTCACTCAGACCTCATCAAGAAGAATGATTTGTTTTTCTCCTTCAGGAGGAACGTCCATGTGAGTATTGCTTTTGTTCGTGGCAGTGTCCAAACCATTGTTGTGCAATGTGGCAGTGTGAGTCGACACAGGCAAGGCAACTGGAGCAACCACAAAAGCAGGGCAAAGAGTAACTTGATTTCCGTACCTCCCTGAGCTGTTCCTGTATCATGAAAGGATGTGGAATATGGAGGTAATTCTTTCTTGCAAGCACGCTTACTTTGGGATACCATCCTTCTCTCCACACTTTCATTTGAAGGGCGGCTACCACCCTCCAGCTCTTCTTTTGCAAGGCAGAAAAGCGTTACTCTAAGAAACCACCAAGTTTTCTAAAAGGAGCCAAAATAACTTACAACTGTATTTCAAATAAAAATAACATACAGATCTTTTGCATTGACCAATCAAAAAAAAAAAAAAAAAAAAAAGAACAAAAGTGTTTCTAAGGCTTCAAAAGAGCAAAGAACTTTGAACTCTTTCCATCCTGGAGAGCCAGGTAAGGCACTTTGGCTTCCAGTCTGGGTCACTGTAAATTGTGTGTGATGCAGTGTATAAGGTCAGGCAGGGGGGAGAGAGAAAACATTTGGTTGGATTCATCCAACAGGCACATGTGGCAGAGGACAGTCAATGAGCGGAGTGACTTTGCTCCAAGAGGAGCGGCAAAGCCTTTTGAATTTCAGCAGCTGCCTCCTTAGGGGGAGGATTTTTAGGGCCTTGCAGCCCTTCAGCCAGGCACATGGTGTTTCTTTTCTTTTGCAAGCTTGCCAAGAGATGGTGGCAATGCATCCCTTTGCCCAGAGGGTGTCACAAAACTTGGTGTTGTATGGAAAATGACACTGCAAAGGCCATGTGGGATGGCAGGTTACAGCTTCTCAGCATTCCCCACTGCTTGCAAAACAGGACAGCACAACATTTGTAAGGACTAAAGCCTACAATGAAAAGAGTAGCAGCAATTCTAGGAATTTTGCTGGCAAATCCAGGTCACAGGCCCAGCATGGAGTCAACAATTCAAGTGCTGCTCACCTGCAGCCAAGTGACTCAGCAGGTGCTGCCCTGACTGGGCACGTCTCCCCCATGTCGCCCTCTCTCTTTGCTCCCGAAAGAAGTGCTGATGATCAGGGAAGCAAAAGTCGGGCAGCTGCAGGGCCACTTCTGCCTGGTGGCTTCAGAAACTGCAGGCAGGGCTGCGAAACGAACACTTCCTGTTCAAACTTGAGGTCTTCTTGTCTTGTCTTCTTGTGGGAAAGGTGTCACTGGGAAAGGATTCTTCTCATCCCCCGAGGTTCCCTGAAAAAGCACGGAGAGAATGCTGCTCAGAGAGAGATGCATCAAGCAATTCCAAAGCCCGGCTTCCCTAAATTGCAAGAGAAAATGTTCATTTGTCCTAGGCATAGTCTATTCGCCAGGCTCTCCCCTCCTGCTTTCTTCCCCAACAATCCCTCCACTCATGGAAATGCAACCTTGACTTCTCACCTGGCAGCTCGCAATGCTTGGCTCCATTCAGCTTTTCCCAGGCACAGAGGAATTCAGCAGCAGGTGTCCTTGCTCAGTGCCTAGGAGAGCGGTGAGGGCTGCAAGCAGGAAAACGATGGGGGAAAAGCAAGCAGTTAGAAGGCAGCTACTACAGCGTGCACAGTCTGGCCTAACACACACAGCCCCCGACCATGCCAGAGCCCACACCCAGAGGCATCAGTAAAACAGCCATGGAATCCAACTTTAGAACCTGAATATGCAAAGCTGCAAGGCTCACCAACAAGTTGGTCAGCAAACTAGAAAACCTTAGGCCCAGGTTGCAGCCAAAGCCACAGGTTTGTTGTTTCTTCTTTTTCAACAAACACCCCTTGTTTTTAGAACCACACTCCTTTTGACACCCACCAATCTTGTCTTGGCAGTTGCCTACAACCAGAAATGGTTCCTTATCTGGGAGGATGTTTCTGAAGAGAATCACACAGCTCTTCAGCGGGCCTTGCAGGGAAGCTCCCCCCAGGTCTCCTGGATGCCAGTGTTGATGCTCTTCGATAGCTCCTTGTGATGTTCCTGCACTTTGCTGTCCTTGGATAAGAAAGGATCCTGGTTCCTGGCAGCGTTATCCGTGGCAGGCAGGTTGTCAGTGTCTCCGTTCTGGCTCTCTTTTGGCTTGTGCTGCTAGAGCTTGGAGCACGTTGTGCAGTAGTCATGCCTGGCAGTGGTGGCAGCACCACATTGTTCGTCTCAGTTTGGAATGAAGCTTTCGGTGCTCCGCACCAGAGAAGCAAATCCATTCTTACCATGTGCATGCAATGGAGGCATTTCCTAAAACTTGGCTACATCCTGAAGCAATTCTTTCCAGTGTCCCAAGGAGACAATGCTTCCAATATTGAGAGGCATCAAGTGAGAGGTGAGAGAAAGTGAAAGTGGCAGAGACTTTCACATTTAATAGTAGAGCGGCCTAGGAGTTTTCTGATCATCTGAAATGAGCATGACCGGGGCACTCTGGCAACAATGAGCCGAAGCAAACAGCTCTCAACCTTGTTTCACCACTGCTCGTTGACATAAGTTTGAGTCAGCTTCTCCAAGTTTCCAAGAACACACCAAGCAATGAATCCCAGCTGATGGACTGCAGCATCAGAAGAGGAGGAAATGAAGTGAAACCTAGTGAGAAGGCTCACGTGTGATGCTGCACTTCTTGCCCGACTCTGCTGTGTACGGGTCATTGCCCTGCCCTCTTTCAGCACCCATTTTTCCCATGCTTTGCTCTCTGCTCCCTGCACATAGCGTGCTCTCCAGCGTCTCTGTCTTGGCACCGCTGATGCTGCACGGAGGACTATGGGACACAGAGCACAGCACCATCCCCAACCTGATCAAGAGCCCTCTCTCCTCCAAAACACCTGCCATCCTTCCCATTCCAAAAGGCAGCACATGACCAAGACAGCTGCTCATTTTCCCTGAGAAAAAGGGAGGAGGGAACTCCAGAATTCAAGCTCTTCCATTCCTACGGCAGTTGCAATAGCTCTTCCCCCAGCTCCACGTCAGCCCCAACGCCTCTGGGCTCGAAGAAGATGTCAGAAGGGAAAGACTCCCTAGCCGTACCCACCTGCACCTACAGAGCTGCTTTCTGCACTGCTTGCTTCCAGCATGTAAAGGCCAATCTGCAGCATTTGAAGTTGCAGAAGGCACATGATGTTAGAAACTACCTCTCGAGTATCACGACAGGAGATCCAGTTCTTCGTCTCAGCCGTCTGAAGAAAGACTTAGATTTCCACATCTTTCTGACATCCCAATGCTGCATACTCACTTCAATTTCTTGCAGTCTTTCTTTGCTGGAGGCTGAAATCATTTGGTTGGGTTTCTTGACATTCTTTTTCCTTCCTGGGAGTATCCCCCTTGTCTTCTCTCTAACACGGCAAGAAAGACAAAAGGAAAAGGAAAATCCCTCAGGCCTTGAAGGTTCGCCTCAAGGACAGAGCAGTACAACTCAGCAGCTGCTTTGTCCGAAGGCTTGGGGGCATGCCAGGGGAAAAAGGTGGCAAGAAATCCAATGATGTGACTTGCACATCTTGTGGGCCTTGAGTACTGATGGAAACAGGGAAGCTGTGTCCCAGTCCAGGCAGGAGAAGCCCTGGACTGGGGCCTCTGCAACCTTGTTCACGGGATAAAAACCCCAAAACACCACAGCAATCCAACTCATCTAGATCATTCACAAATTCTAGATGTTTCTTTCTTGTGCAGAGAATTCTTGAAAGACTTCCTGCCAGAAAAGCTTTCTGCACACTGAGGAACTCCATCCGAATACGATTGCCATATGACATTTTCTCGGCCAAAGAGATCCAATTCATCCAAAAAAGTCAAAATCAACTCATCACTTGGAAGACAAAAATCATCAAGATGCTGAAAAATCATCACCATCAGGTGATTTTTCCTGAGATCAGGTGCCTGCAGCTCACTTGCTCTACCTACCTGTGCTCTGCATCATCTTCTTTTGCCTCTGCTTGTTACACTGCAAGTCTACAGCAGAAATTTTTCGGAGAAAAGAGGCAATTGCCTATCAAATGTCTCTTGAGGAGAGCTCTCAACCACAGCAGGAGCAGCACCGTTTGCTGCCTTCCCTGATCAGAGACACCATACCTATTGCCCAGCCTCTTTCCCACCTAAGCCACTCACCCAGTCTGAACTTCTACAAACATTGGAGATCAAAGCTGAGCTTCACCCATTCACCTCCACTCCCTGCAATAGTAAAGCTTTCAAGTGTTCTACTTTTGGGATTAACTACCTGGATTGATTTCGTTTTTTTGAATCACCTGAGCTATTGTCGTTCATGCATACATCCAGCATTTCCCACTGCATCAAACACTGTGTAGCCCAAATGTGACTAATGGCTCCACACAGCGGAAGGCTGCACTTGAACTGAAAATTGGTCTCACAAATCCTACTCCTGTGCTACAATGGGAAAATACCAATTTCTTTTTGCAAGTACATGTTTCTAGCAAAGTTCTGTGAGAGAGAAAGAAAAAAAAACCCAAAAAACACCAAAATGTCCATCTGGAATTTTACCATAACCTGGGGGTCTACTTGTGGATTCCAATCTGAATCACAGAGAATTACAACATCAGCAGTAGCCAGATTGATTCCAAGACCTCCTGCTCGTGTGCTCAAGGTGAACACAAATTTGGAGCTGTCAGGATCGTTGAATGCATTCATGGAAGCCTAACTCCATGAAAAGAACGTATCAGTTGAGCCAAATGTTTTACAAGTAGTATTTGACTTCAATACAATACTTCCAATTGTAAATACCTGTCATTTGTTGTGAGGAGTTTGTCCATCCCGTCTGCAATCATCATCATTCCTCCACATACAGTCATCTTCCAAGATATCTAGGACTCTTGACATCTGACTGAAGAGAAGAAGCCCCGAGCCTGTTTGGCTAGAAAGGTTTCTTAGGCTTTCACCAAAACATAAGAGTTAACAAACTCTCTAAGTCTGCACTACTAGAAAAGGAAGGAGGGCGGTTCTGTGGACTAAGAAGAAAAGGAGTTCAAATTTCAGACCCCAAACTACAATGCAGCGGTACACAATGTGCAGCTGCTGCTCTCACGGCTATGGAACATGCTATGGAACATGTTTGCCTTCCTCTGATATGTCCCTTTGTATGGCTGCCTTTTCCCTTTGGTTTTGTGTTGTCCTCCTCAACAAAATGTTCCCAGACACAGCAGAGTAAGATGGTAACACAACTAGAAAAACATCATCAAGTAGAAAGAATAAAAATTTGCAGTAGTTGGTTTGGATTCCAGATGTCTAGAAATAAAGTCAGTTCTTCTTAGAGACTTGTCATTTTACTTACCTGCCAAGAACAACTTCAAAGAAAAATTCTGGAAACCTTCAGTAATTTATGCATACATACACAACCATTTCCAGTCTACTGGAGAAATTGAAGTCAATCCCAAAGTTTCTACTTCCCCCTATTTTCTCTTCATGTGTTTCTTGTTTTGGGGCTTTTTTTGCTGGGGGGGGAGGGTTTGTTGTTGTTGTTGTTGTTGTTTAGGTTTTGGGGTTTTTTGTTTGGTTGGTTTATTTGTGGGGTTTGTTTTTTGTTTGTTTGTTTGGGGTTTTTTGTCCTTTGGACTCAAAGGCTAAAAATGAACTCTTTTGTTGAAGATGATAATTTGATTTGAGACCAGGCCAGTATTAATTACAACACCTCTTCAATAAGCCTCATAGAAGGAAGAAAGCAGGCTCAAAAAACCACAGTAACCACTGAATTGTTTGATCCTTTGAGTTATATGGCCACAGCTACCTGGATGATAGCTAGATCCAAAAGACAGGTTACCTTGATATTACTAAAGGCTGAGGTTTGGCTATGGTTTTGTTGATCTGCTAAGTGTCCCCATTGAAAAACTTACCTCCAACTCCTTTAGCAAAGTTCCTTCAGTAAGCATACTCCAAATCAGATGAGTTCAAATTTTATTCCAGAGTCAAAAACTCTGTGGCAAGTGAGTTCTACAGTAAAGCATTTCAGAGCTTTCGCCCTACTATCAAACACCATTGAAACAACTGAGGAGCTCCCCACACGACTGAGTGTTTCTAGAATACAATGAAAAAATTCAGGTGCTGCACAAAACCACATCCAGCAAGAAAGACAAACATTTCGCAAACCACTGACATTAACCCTGCATGAGGGCTCCGAATCTGAAAGGGGCCCAAAGCGAAAATCAAAGGTAGAGCTAAAATAAAACACAATGCTATTTCAAACAGCTAATAACAATAAGAAAGAAAAACAAAAGACACGGTGAAAGGAAGTTTCTATGGTCTCAATTAACTCAGATGAAAAAAAGGGATGAAAAAAAAATCAAAACACCTCAACAAAAAAAAAGCCATAATGGACTAAGGTGGCATTATGAAAGAAACAAAAAAAATCCTGCCTAAAATGTTACCCTGGAGAAGCGGCGAAGAAAATGGGTACAGGAAAAATGCCTTCTCTTCGCCTGCTTCCTTCTGGAATAGCTATATCTCCTGCAGATATGCCTGTCTGAAGTCGTGGCAAGCTCCATTTCATTCCTTTCTGCTGCACCTTATGCCCCTCAGTGCAAATGCTGCCAGGAGCTTGCTGAAGCAAAAACAAGCATTCTAAGCGCATTGTGGCTGAAAAGCAGCTTTCTGGTGAAATCAGTTCTGACGCCTGCTGCGGTGTGCTTAGCTGCGGCTTGGTTCGGGGTCTGCGCCCCGCCGGGGGGCGGCGGGGCTTGCCCGGGGCCAAGGGCCCCCCGGGGGGGGGGGGGGGCCCCCCCCCCCCCCCCCCCGGGGGGGGGGGGGGGGGGGGGGGGGGGGGGGGGCCCCCCCCCCCCCCCCCCCCCCCCTGGAATAGCTATATCTCCTGCAATATGCCGTCGGTCGTGGCAGCCCTCTCTTCTGCCTTGCCCCTCAGTGCAATGCTGCCGGAGCTGCTGAAGCAAAACAAGCATTCTGAGCACATTGTGGCTGAAAGCAGCTTTCTGGTGAAATTTGTCCAAGTTCTGAACGAACACTGCTGCGGTGTGCTTAGCTGCTGCTTTGTTCGCTGTCTGCGCACAGCCGGAGAGCAGCAGAGCTTGTCCGGAGCTAAAGGCGCTTCAGGGCGAGAAAGCCGCGATCCGCTCTCTTCAGCCGGGCAAGGCTGCGGGCAGAGGGGGTACTGGAAGAACGCCTTCTCCTCGCCTGCTTCCTTCTGGAATAGCTATATCTCCTGCAGATATGCCTGTCTGAAGTCGTGGCAAGCTCCATTTCATTCCTTTCTGCTGCACCTTATGCCCCTCAGTGCAAATGCTGCCAGGAGCTGGCTGAAGCAGAAACAAGCATTCTGAGCACAGTGTGGCTGAAAAGGAGCTTTCTGGTGCACTTTAGCCAGGTTCTGAACGAACACTGCAGCAGTGTGCTTAGCTGCTGCTTTTGTTCGCTTTCTGTGCACAGCCGGAGAGCAGGAGAGGTTCTGCTTACGCTGGTACAGAGCAGCTGTCCTGTGCCTCCTATAGCTGGTGTGTGATGAAGGCTTTGCGCATGTCGCCCTGGCATCCATTTTGAATATTTTGAGAAAAGCTGCTTCCATAGCCGGCCATGTCCCAGACCCTCCTCTCTTGGCATGTGTGGCCTGCCAAGTGTAGTTTGGCATATCTCCTAAAGAATGAAGGGTGCACACAGGCGGGTTGCAAGAAGGGACGAGGTGTGTGGACTTGCATAAAAGACATCTCTGGAAGAACTGAATTGCGAAAATCTTCCCCACCGTGAGATGACATCGATTGACGCAGAGGCAGAGGAACGCCTTCTGGACAGGACCCTCAGAGACGCTGGATGTCTGTGGAGCCATGGTGATAGCTCTAAGACATAAGACCCGTTTTCTTCCCTTTTCTCCCTATCTTTCCCTGACTCTCTCTCTCTCTTTCTATCGCTGGCCGCTTTATGGGCTAAATTAATAAAGTCCCTCTTTGGACTGAAATTGAATTCCCTTGACTTGTTGAATTATGTGGTGCTTTTTTTTCTTTTTGCACTCCGAGATGATAGCCGGCGTCGGCTTCTAAGTGGACTGTGACGGGCACCTGGGTGACACCAAATCCCGCCCGGCAGGCGGCGTGTTCCTGCAGCCTGGTGTGCCTTGGCATGGATGGGGAAGTGTATGGGATACAGAAGCTGCCCACTGCCTGCGTTTTTTGAAAATCCAGTGCATTTCCTTTTCTCCTTGGGATGTTCCTGTTCTCCTTGGGCAAAGTGCAGTTAGGTTCCAGGGGTGTGGGGAGAGGAAAAAGCCCGAAACCATTTCTTGCCTGGGAAAAGATGCCCTTCTTTCCAGCGCCACTTGAGTGCTATTTCCTCCTGTCTCATCCCTTTTTCCTGGGTATGAAGACAGAGAGAATGTGGCTAAACCAACCTTTCTGTGACTTGTTGATTGGGAGTACTTGTGCATACTAGCTCAGTGTTCTATTCATGCTGTCTTTGAATGCAATTATGGATTGGAATTCCACAGGAAATTCTAGATGAATGCTAGAAGAAGGAGAATTCAGTAAGAAGTGCAAATGGACTGTGCCTGAAATGGCCCTGGTTATTTCTGAAGGAGATTGAGATGGTTGTGTAGATCCATGCGGTGTGTTGTTTGCGAGATAAATTGCATGGTCAGAGGCTAATAATCAGAGCCTCCCAATGCTTTGAGGGTGCTGGAGGGTGTTTTGATTTGAAAGTATTTGAATCTTTTTTCTGCTCTTGCACCATCAGAAATCTGCTGGATTATTAGTCTGAGAACATTCTGGTTTCTCTTGACGGTGTTTGAAAGATCTGCCAAGGTTCTGGCCAAAGGTTTCTGTCTGTTGCTAAGCTCAGCATGTTCTTGTATTTGGTGTGATTTGTGGTGGATGCCAGTTTGAATACTCAGTAGATGAAAGAATGAAGCCCCTTGTCTCTCACAAGGTTCACGGAAGAGATTCCTGTTCAAGCTGATCCAGTGGCTCTGTAGAGCTTTTCAAATGACTACACTCCGCATCAATCCAAATCGAAGTTTTAAAAGCAAGAGTCCTTTATTTATACATTCGTTTCTCTTTTTGTAAATAATGAAGAGGAAAAGGTACATCATGGTTTGTGAAAAGCAGATTTGAAAATGATTTTCTGGAAGTTGGATTGAGCCATGAAGTGACTTGCTCATCCATGCTCTCTAAATGCATGTACTAAGCCCAAGAAAGGAAGCCATTGTAGAGTGAAGTTAAAGCAACGCACACTGGAAGGCAGCGTTGACTGCCAGAATCAATCAATTCTTGTTGAGCGTGAGGGTTTCTGCAGCCCGGGCTTTGGAAAGGCCTGCATCTGTCAGATGCCCCACTCACTCAGACCTCATCAAGAAGAATGATTTGTTTTTCTCCTTCAGGAGGAACGTCCATGTGAGTATTGCTTTTGTTCGTGGCAGTGTCCAAACCATTGTTGTGCAATGTGGCAGTGTGAGTCGACACAGGCAAGGCAACTGGAGCAACCACAAAAGCAGGGCAAAGAGTAACTTGATTTCCGTACCTCCCTGAGCTGTTCCTGTATCATGAAAGGATGTGGAATATGGAGGTAATTCTTTCTTGCAAGCACGCTTACTTTGGGATACCATCCTTCTCTCCACACTTTCATTTGAAGGGCGGCTACCACCCTCCAGCTCTTCTTTTGCAAGGCAGAAAAGCGTTACTCTAAGAAACCACCAAGTTTTCTAAAAGGAGCCAAAATAACTTACAACTGTATTTCAAATAAAAATAACATACAGATCTTTTGCATTGACCAATCAAAAAAAAAAAAAAAAAAAAAAAGAACAAAAGTGTTTCTAAGGCTTCAAAAGAGCAAAGAACTTTGAACTCTTTACATCCTGGAGAGCCAGGTAAGGCACTTTGGCTTCCAGTCTGGGTCACTGTAAATTGTGTGTGATGCAGTGTATAAGGTCAGGCAGGGGTTAAAAAAAGGGAGAGAGAAAACATTTGGTTGGATTCATCCAACAGGCACATGTGGCAGAGGACAGTCAATGAGCGGAGTGACTTTGCTCCAAGAGGAGCGGCAAAGCCTTTTGAATTTCAGCAGCTGCCTCCTTAGGGGGAGGATTTTTAGGGCCTTGCAGCCCTTCAGCCAGGCACATGGTGTTTCTTTTCTTTTGCAAGCTTGCCAAGAGATGGTGGCAATGCATCCCTTTGCCCAGAGGGTGTCACAAAACTTGGTGTTGTATGGAAAATGACACTGCAAAGGCCATGTGGGATGGCAGGTTACAGCTTCTCAGCATTCCCCACTGCTTGCAAAACAGGACAGCACAACATTTGTAAGGACTAAAGCCTACAATGAAAAGAGTAGCAGCAATTCTAGGAATTTTGCTGGCAAATCCAGGTCACAGGCCCAGCATGGAGTCAACAATTCAAGTGCTGCTCACCTGCAGCCAAGTGACTCAGCAGGTGCTGCCCTGACTGGGCACGTCTCCCCCATGTCGCCCTCTCTCTTTGCTCCCGAAAGAAGTGCTGATGATCAGGGAAGCAAAAGTCGGGGAGCTGCAGGGCCACTTCTGCCTGGTGGCTTCAGAAACTGCAGGCAGGGCTGCGAAAGAACACTTCCTGTTCAAACTTGAGGTCTTCTTGTCTTG